>OU744728.1:18320117-23450117 GCA_916613615.1 Steromphala cineraria | reverse complement strand
TTTTTTATCATTTTTTATTTTGAATTTTTAAGTTTTTACTGATAATTGTAAGTTATTACTAAATGTTTTATTTTTATGTGTCAAAAATCTCATAACACAAACCAATTATCCATAGTCAGAGGACAAAGTACGAAGATTCATCTTAAGTCCATGGGCGAGCATTTTGTGTGAACACCTTTAATTCATTTTCTGTAAGAAAAAGGAATCGCATGGCTAAACCTTACATTAAATATTTGAATTATTACTGCTCCATTTTGTTTAAATACATTGTCTTTCAATTGGAACCATTAAGTTTCATTTTCCTGACATCATCTTATATTTCCCCTAAAAACGTGCTACTGTCCCTTTAACAGTAGGGTATCGTTATTTTGTAAACGAAATTGTAATCTGTAACCCTTTTTTGTATTTATGCTTTCAACGCCTCATCAAAATTCTATCATATAAAAATAATAATAAGTATAAAGATAATATGCTCGAAGTTCCTTAAAACATAAATCTAAATATGACTTAATGATTTCTTGATTTTTGCAAACTTCATTCATATCTTTGTTGCAGTATTGTTAAGGGTTATGATCAAGCTGTGGAAATATTTTCAACAAACGTAAATTACGCAAAATGAGGAAGTTATTATACCACGGAGATACCAACGGAAACCACAAACATTCACTTACGTAATGAATGACGCCGTACAGATTTGTTTCATATTTGCATCTTTGACGTAATTTATCGGCAAATGGTATTTTGATGGCGAATGAAAATTCATGTAATTTTCTGTGAGTAGCCGTACAAACAATGGTATAATAATGACATCATCATACGAATTTATGGAAAAAACACTTTGAGATAAGGCTCTTTCGGAATGCAACCTCTGAAATACTTGATATATGATATATGTGTATGCATGTGCATGCACTATGTATGCATATGTGTGCATGTGTGTGCATGTGTATGCGCATGTTTCCTGTATACCCAGTTACACGGGTATGGTCCATCGAACAAGTTACTTTTCACAATATCCAAATATATATTACCACGTAAATTATCAAGAAAATCTTAGAAATTAGAATATATCAATCACCGCTTCCTACAACAATATATATAGACAACGCGTATTGTTTCAGATTTGTCTCAAACACAAACACATTGGTCCATTCATAATAATTTGTGTTGAAGATAATGTAGAAATAAAAAACAAAATATTTCATTTGATAAAACCAGGAAGTCATAAAAAAATATATTCGCGTTTACTAAATAATCTACAGCGAGGCGCAAGCCAAATGGCTATGGGATTATAGCAGTATCTTTAAAGCGAGTGTAGACACTTTAAACTGTGCCCATCAATGGTAAAAAAAATCACGATTTAGGTATTGTATGGTAATCGAGTGGGGAATTGCGGAAGCGACAGTAAGTGATACGGTTGTGAGTAGTACAGGGATTATCAGGAGGCGACAACGCCTTTAAACATGACACCTCCAAGTTTTCAGGTATGTAATAGACATGGGAATAAATCGACAAAAGAACCGGGTCTTGCGTATATCTTATGACTGATTGGTTATATTGAATATGACTTCCGCTTTAAGCGAAGAGCGTGACGGTATTTGCAGTAATATCGTGTTTATTTGATGTGAAAACCCTGTCAGCCTACACGCATGTCTCATATATTTCATTAATGAATTAGTAATTCTTTATCAGTCTCTTTTGAAGTTACAGTTTTTCGTGTTTTCCGTGCCGTTTTCTCTTGCGTTCCTGTAGCAGTCCTGTCTGTTCTTGTCTATGTTCTTTCTCTATCTTTGTATCTTTCTCTATATTTCTGTTTTTGTCTCTGTTTCTTTACATGTTGTTCTTGTCTCTGTTCATTTACCTGTCAGTCCTCGTCTCTGTTGCTTTATCTGTGTATTCTTGTTTTCTAATCCTATCTCTATCTGTTCTTGTCTCTGTTTATGTCTCTATAGTTCTACCTTTGCCTGTTCCTGTCTATATTACTTTATCTATCTGTCCTTGTCTCTGTTTCTATCTTTGTTCGATTTGTCATCCATTAATTATATTTTTATGTCTTCATTATATATGAAATTACAGAATGTCCGTCCCAATACATGTGTATGTATATTCTCTCTGTTCTTGTCTCGTTTCCTCTATATCTTTGTTCTTGTCTAGTCTTTATTTGACTGTTTTTGTCTCTTTTTCTTTATATGTTCTTGTCTCTGTTCATCTATCCTTCTGTTCTTGTCTATGTTCCTATATCTGTCTGTTCTTATCTCTGTTCATTTATCTTATTGTTCTTGTCTCTGTTCCTTTGTCTTTCTGTTCTTGTCTCTGTTAATGTATCTTTCTGTTCTTGTCTATGTTTCTTTATCTGTCTGTTCTTGAATTGTATCTTTTCCTTTATCTGTCTGTTCTTATCTCTGTTCCTTTATCTTTTTGTTCTTGTCTCTATTCCGTACCTGAATGTTCTCGTCTCTGTTCCTTTATCCTTCTGTTCCTGTCTATACACCTTCAACTGTCTGTTCATGTCTCTGTTCTTATACGTAACAGTTCTTATCTCTGTTCCTTTATCTGTCTGTTCTCGAATTGTCTCTGTTCCTTTGTTTCTGTTCTTGTCCTTGTTCATAATCTGTCTGTTATTGTTTCAGTGTTTTACTTTATTTGTTCCTGTCTCTGTTCCTATCTTTGATTACGTTTGTCATTCATTCATTAATTTTCTCTCACTTTCTCTTCCACTTTATGTATGAAATAACAGAATGTTCCTCCCTATAAGTTTGTATGTGTATAATCTACATAACAAGACAGAGCATTGTTTCAAAATATTAAGAATGTTTGCTTTGAATTCACGAAGTACTGACGAACTCCTAACTCATGACCTTGAATCTAAATTAGCTCTGTCGTGAGCAGCCTGTTAATTCTCGCGAGATCACGTAAAATAACGTTGTCGCCTCGAGTTGCTGTGACGGTAATTCAGTATGGGCTTGTTATGTTCTATATGTTGATTTTGACCTATACAAGATCTGTCTATTATAGATGATTATCATTTTCCTGTTGTGATCGCAACTTACGTCCATTGTCATCGTTTTTTCGTACCTGGGCAGCAAAATAAAATATGTCAATATATAATGTTTTACAGTCCTGGATGACTAGCCTAGATTAGACTTGCTCCTGTGTCTTGAAGGTCACCGGGGTTTGTGCAATGTTCCCATTTCTTGTTTTAAAAGTCCACTTACTCTTATATATATAGTAGCACGTTTTGAGGGGGAATATCTGGCGAATTCAGGAAAATAAAATAAATGGTTCCATTTGAAAGCCAATGTATTTAAACTAAATGAAGCAGTAATAATTCAAATATATAATTTGAAGTTGAGCCAGGCGATTTCTTTTCTTACCCAAATTTAAATGAAGGTGTTCACACAAAATGACTGCCAATGCACTGGTGAATCTGAATCTGTATAATTTGTCCTCCGACTATGGATGATTGGTTTGTGTAATGTGATTTCTGACACTATCAAACTAATACATTTAGCATTAACGTACAATTATCAGTGAAAAATTGAAAATTTAAAAGTTTCGAAAACGTGCTACTGCCCCTTTAAATATCAATCAGGGTCAGAATCAGTTTATTGCTGAACGTCGGCCAAAGGCCCATATACAATAATTGTGAGAAGAAACCCCGTTTTAGTTAAAGGAACAGAAAACATATTTTACCTTATGCTTATTCTTACATACTGCAGTGAGTGAGTGAGTTATTGTTTAGCTACGCTTGGGCAGTATTGCAGCCATAAGTGGCGACCTTATACTATACAATATACATGTTTATACAATAAAATATGTACAAAGTTCAAGCGAAACATTGCATTTACAGCATTCCTACCGCCCTTCAAGGTAAAGTGTTTTTGTATAATAGATAGGTAAGTCAGTGGTCCGTGACGTTAACACAGCGTTACAGGTGACAAGGTAAGTTTTACCTGGCTGAGTCATAGGTTGATATATAGGTATATACAGGTAGGTTGGTGAAGGGGGACATACGTACATCAACAATGAATAAATCTTCTTAAGACATGCGACGAACTGAGCTGTTTTGTAGGGGGAAAATCCCAGGTAGTTAGAATTAAAGTAAATATTACCTGTTCTTAGTAACTTATATTCAGTGTTTAAAATACAGCCCGTCAACCAGTCCTTAAACTGGGTACTTTTTGCCAGGACTGGTTACTTTTCAAAATATTTCTTTCCATCAGGAATTGATCAATTAATTTTAAGGACAGGCTAGGTTTCCAATCTACCTTATACACTGCTTATATGATTTCATAGAATAAATTTGTCAGATGAAAGTCAACTAAAAACCTTTATCCAAGTACTCAATCTTAAAAAAATTTCGTTTTTGTTGTTGACAAGGATAAAATGTAAGAATAACCTTAAAATACTTTCTTCGTTTAATATACAATGTCAAACCTTTAAATTTGCATATGTGTATAGAGATACCACTTATCAAATATGTAGACTTCCACATGTATGTTTATTGTGTTATATCCATTAAGAATGCATTCATTAGTAATATATCACTTTCGTTATGCAAGGCGTTGGAAGTTTCTAGCCTAGATCAGGTCGGTAACCGAGAAATGAAACAATGTTTATACTTCTGTGTCTAGAAACGTTGGTATTTAACGTACTGACACCGAACTGCAGTGACAAGTTCAACTTTAATTTTAGACACATCTTACTGATATTTTAGTCTAACTAAGTATGTTTGTGACAATTGTAAAATTGTAAAAAATTTACATTAAGTTATGCACTCAACGACAAAAGAAACGCCACACCTAAAGAGCAAGATATTTTAATCCTCTTTGGGAAGATACAACTTCATACCTTCAGGACCTAACAATCATGATTTTTAATTTTGAAAAATTATATGGCCACGTTTCTGAAATTAATGCTTTAAAAATGTCGGTTTGAAATATTTTAAAGGGGCAGTAGCACATTTTTAGAGGGAATAAAAGGTGATGTCACGATGAAAGACAATGCATTTAAACTAAATTGAGCAGTAATAATTCAAATATATAATGTAAAGTTTAGCCATGCGATTCCTTTTTCTAACACAAACTGAATAAAAGGTGTTCACAAAGAATGGCCACCAATGGATTTTATATGAATCTTCATACTTTGTCCTCTGAATATGGGTGAGTGGCTTGTCTAATGAGATTTTTGACACTGTCAATATAATACATTTAGCATTAACTTGCAATTATCAGTGAAAAATTTGAAATATATTATTATCAAAAAACGTGCTACTGCCCCTTTAAGGTGCATGGGATTCCTGTTAAAAATTCTAACGAGTATAGGCAATCATTTTAGGTAACGACTTACATTTCCAAATGTGACTTTTATAATATACGGTGTATATAAGGTAGGAACGAACTCGGATATAGCGATAAATCGGATATAGTGAAAAAAAAATCAAGTCCCGTCCCTATATAATATCATTAAATTATATGCGTATAGCGAACACCGGATATAGCGAACTAAATTCTTTGGTCCCTTGAAGTTCGTTATATCCGTGTTCTGCTGTCACATGTAGGTGTTGGAATAATGTATGACTGACTTTATGCTTTTATCTAGACCAACAAGCTGTTATTACTTTCTGTATTCTTTTAGTCAAGATAAGTTTTCAGTGTTCAGAACATGAGGTCATAGAATAGTGATATAGTATCCTTGAGATAAGAATAAATTCGTTTTAAAGGGGCAGTAGCACGTTTTAGGGGGAATATAAGACGAGGTCAGGGAAATTAAAATAAATGGTTCTAATTGAAAGACTATTTAAACTAGATTGAGAAGTAATAAATTAAATATATAATATAAAGTTCAGCCATGCACAAAATATAATAAAGATGTTCACACAAAAATGACCGCAAATTGGTTCCAATTGAAAGACAATGTATTTAAACTATATGGAGCAGTAATAATTCAAATATATAACGTAAAGATTAGCCATGTGGTTGGTTTTTCTTACACAAAATGAATTATAAGGTGTTCACACAAAATGGCCGCCAATGGATTTTGTATGAATCTTTATAATTTGTTCTCTGACTATGGATGATTGGTTTGTGTAATAAGATTTTTGACCCTATCAAAATCATACATGTAGCATTAACGTACACTTATCAGTAAAAAATTGAAAATATAAAAAAAACGTGCCACTTTTTAAATAAAACGTGCTACTGTCCCTTTAAGTAGTTGCATATAGCTAACTTGTATATCAGCTATATAACTCTATTCAATCTATCGTATTAAGACAACCTTCTGATAACAAACTGTTTATACCGTTATAAATCTTGGGTCCTGCTGAGTAGGTCCCTGAAGAATACCCTTCAAGCAATCGCTGGGTTGAGATTGAATTGAAGCAAATTTACTGTTTTAAAATACCTGGAAACAAAGACATAAAACGTTTTGAACTAGAAACTTAAATTGGGTCGGGCAAAGTAGTTTGAGTCATAAAATGCGGGGGCTACTGAAGCAAGGGCTGAGTACAATGTCGTTCAGATTCTCGAATACTCAATATGAAGCGTGAAGATTGAGAATTTAAATTTGAAATTGCGTTTCATTGTGTTTTAAAATTAATTTCAAACTCTCAATAACAAAACTGTATTTACTGACTCATAGTCTAACAACATACCTATGATGCAATAAGCGAGTATATTTTCTACATAAGTAGATTTGGAGAAACACAGGGTCGTTGACTTCCCTTTTAATTTGAAATAATTTGTTTGATCTTTTACCTTTATTTCAATCACTTAAGATACAGTTTCAATTCGTGAAGAGAAAGTTTGATGTGTAAAAAAAACAAGATAGCTAATTACTGTTGTTGGGTCCCATAATTTTTTGGTAACAGAATTGTTGTGGAATAAGTAAAAATTTTAGGTAAGTAATGACTTTTTATTAGGCTCCTGAAACATTACATAACGAGTTGTGACTGTTCACACATTGATTGATATGTTTACATTATATATTTTCTTTTATCGTATGCAAAAGATATTGCTAAGCAAATGTAATGTAGATAAAAGTTAATAAAATTTAATATTCAGGCTAAGCACACGAGATATCTGATGTGAACTCAAAGCAAACACGCAATATGAGAACTCTTTTGTATAATTATTTTTAATCTTTTCAGTAGAGTGTGCATAACTTATTTAATTGTAATCATTTAATCAATTTAAATGTTAAATCTCCTCCTCTAGTACAACTTAGATTTAAAGCAAACACTCTGAAACTAATCCTACAGGTAAAACACGTTGTTCCCAGGTAACCGAAACACCTGTCGCCCTTAGATCCTGATTAATTCTTTATTTACACACGATGGTGTTGACACACCTGTATCCATATATAAAGTCACCCTTTGATATATACAACAGTCATTACCCGCCTCCCTATTTTTCTTACAAGAAGTTTGTAAATGAAACGTTTTTAAATAACTTAACGTTTTTCTGAGTGTTCATTTCTTGTTCTTGCGGGTTGGATACATACGACAGTCATGATCAACGTAACTGCTTATTCAACTAAAAAACTAAAATATTTGCCATGAAAAACTCAAAACAAATAATGAAACATTTTGTTAGTGTCTATTTCGTGTACTAGCAGTTCCAGTATGAATAAATTTGGACTTGTCGGACTACAATCATATACTACAAGATACAAGTTTAGACTCAGTGCAGGATGTAACGTTACATTTTCTAGCGCAAATATCGTAAGAGCTGGAGACACTACTCTTTGTGTTTGATAAGAAACGCAGTAACCTTGATGTACGGATAGGTGTAAAAACCTAGAGTTCACCTCTGTTAGAACTCTATAAGTGTCACCCTGGAGCCCTAGTGTGTAGTGCAACAAAGACTGCGCACTTAAAAGATCCCACGAATTACTGTCAGTGGCTGAATGGTGGATACATGAACACGTGCATCAGCGTTCAGCAGTGTTGGACAAACTGCTGTGACTATGTGTCTCAGTTCACCCAGCTGTGAATGGGTACCCTGTGCGGCATAGAATGGTCCCTTACCTGAGCGCCACATATGGATGCCGGTTGAATACTCCCCAGGGAGTTGAATTGGAAAAATGATCGGACGGTGAAAGAATGCCATTGACCAGGGGACAAAATGTAAGCGCCTTGAGCAACCACGAGTGGTTGGATATGCGCGCTATATAAATATCCATATAATAATAATAATAGTTTGACAATTTCATTCGACCCTAATAATGAAACACTATCCCCAACATGAAGGGGGTCATAATGTCGTAATAAAATTACGTTTTCAACAATGTACATGGACTTCACCGCAGCACTTGTCAGTTAAGTTCAATGGTGCACAATGAAAACAAAATGAATGACACGTGTGTAAGAAGCTAAAGGGGCAGTAGAATATAAGGTGATGTCAGGAAAATGAAAATTAATGGTTCCAACTGAAAGACAATGCATCTAAGTTAAATGGCGCAGTAATAATTCAAATCTATAATGTAAAGTTTAGCCATGCGATTCCTTTTTCTTACACAAAATGAATTAAAGGTGTTCACAAAAAAATGGCCGCCAATGGATTTTATGTGATTCTTTATACTTTGTCCTCTAACTATGGATGATTGACTTGTGTAATGAGATTTTTGACACAATCAAAATAATACATTTATCATTAACTTACAATTATCAGTGAAAATTTTAAAATATAAAATTATCAAAAAACGTGCTTCTGCCCCTTTAAGGCTTGAGCAAGCATAAATCATTTTTGTAATGCCCGCCTATATTACAATGTTATAACATATTTGATAATGAGTCTAAACTTCTGTCGTGTTATATATTATGTCTTAGTTCGTCATTTGTCGTGTTCAGTTCCTTTGTCTCTATTTGAATGATATATGAACTGGTGAGATATTAATATTTTTTGCTTGTTTGCCAAACCAGATTCCTCTGCAAGAAAAATATGTTTAAACCAAATCTAGACTTGCTGAACGAAGACCTAGATTGCATTCAGCTCCCATTTACACACAGACATAGTCAGGACTCCACATTACAGCAGCGTACCTAAAGTTTGTTCAATTGCTGAACGAAGACTTACACTGCATTTAGCTCCCATGTTATACACAGGCATAGTCAGTGCTCCACATTACAGCTGCGTACCTAAAGTTTGTTCACTTGCCAACATGTCTTAGTGCAAATATCATGTCATTTGGGTTTCGTTTGGACATCAATCAAATAAATCCAGCATCAATGACAAGGGATTGCCGATTGTCTTTGTGTAAAATAACCATTCTCAAACCATATTCTGGAATTGTGTGGTTACTAGTGCACATTTATTAAGTTTGGCAGGGAAAACTAGACAGATGGGATAAATTTTTGAAATTTCGATTTTCTTAACTTTCTATTAAAATGTTCCATATCCCTAACACAATAATCGACATCATTCCATTACTTTAGTGTTAAGGAATAAATAGAACTTACACCTAAAGCATCCGATTACATATGAGAGATTTTATAGAAAAAAAATAGTGTTTTCGAAATTTCGACCTCTGGTCACTTCAATGTCCTGCAAAAATTCTTACGGTTAACTGTTTGGTATGACATACGAGTACGTTAACACAAAATGAATCTTAACGTAAGTAGTAAAATTTCAATATTATCGGTTTCCTTTTTACAATGCTAGGATGCCTGAAAGACATTCCAAATTACATGATATTTGCACTGGAACACGCAGGTAAGTGAACGAACTTAAGGTACGCAGCTGTATAGTAGCTTTGAAAATGGCAGTAAGCGATTATAGTACAATTTCATTTGATTCTCAAATATGCTCAATAAGTTTATTTCACCAAAACTATTGATCAACTTACCTTAGCACTTAGCGTTGCATCCCATTGGTAAAACGTAGGAAGTGCATGTAAGGAGAATATCCATTTTATATCCACTCTTTGATGGTACACCTTAATGATCCCGAATTCTACTGCTTTTAGGAAACGGCAGTGTCTTTATAGATTCTGTTGTTTGGCACTCAATGTGAAAACTCAGGTAAGAACTGTTGAAAGGAGCTTGTCCAGTATACAACAGACCCCCCACGAATTCTTGAGTCTTCGTCTCACCGACAGAAAGCTACACGACTCTGTATCATGATGCGGTTGGGCTGTACTATATAGGTTTGCTGTGATGTTAGATCCAGGTCAAAACTGGAAATTCTCGATGGCGTTGCATCTAGGAATCTTGGGCTACCTGGAAAATCCGGTGGATAAATTCGCGGAATGATCGCCCGGCTATCTTTGGGTCAAAGGTCAAAGATTAAAGTTCAAGACGTCTGCCTTCATCAGCTCATGTGATGGTGTTTGCGTTGTAAAATATGGTTGTTTATTTTTGTAAAATGTTTGTTTTTGAGGGCAAAGTGTAAACGAGTGGGTGATTATGTGTTCGTTCAAAGGGGACGCTTGATGAATATTATAAACAAAGTGTTAAACCTTAAATATGATGAAATATTCTGAAAGTTATGTGGCATGTGTCTGTTTAGTATGGTCAAACATACATACCCTTACGTTGCAAAAAATAATAACATTCGATTAGAATGTATATTTCAAATTTCAAATACCGGAAAATGATAATGTGTATATATATTGATATTTCAAAATTTACACAATTACTACATTTATAAGAAAACTGAAAAAGCATCGATATTACCAGAAACACACATTGTAAGGCATAATACAAAATACAAAGTGTAGAACCAAGCAATCATATTTGTTATGAAAAAATATAAAAGTCAATACACTTCTTAATGAAAAGAGGCATTTTGTTTCCTAGATCCTCCGCCTCTTTGTGACTCATTATAAACAACAACATATATTGAGAAATCATAAAATGATAATTAAAAAGAAAACGTTGTTTTATCCAACAGGTATGGTGACTAAACCCAAGATCTGAACTCGTCAAAATGAGTGATCCAATAAAAGTATTACAATTAAAAAAGGTCAACATAATTGACTCCTTCATTCAGATGAGTTAATCAAACATCGGCGTGATGTGAAGACGTCTTCCACAATAGCTGGTGTTTACTTTCTTCCTCGTCGATCTTTCGAATTAGTATTCACACGCCATGTGCTCGCTGAGACAATAAGCTGGACTAAAATAACACTGCGTCAAGAGATCATCATTGCTTGACATTCCATAACCTTCTTCAACTGAAACACCGGGGATGGGAAGATGAGGTGAGATGAGGCAATTTGAGTTTGGTTGAGGTGAGATGAGGTGGGTTTTCATGTAAGATGAGGTGAAACGAGGCGAGGTGAGCTTGGTGAAATTGAGGTGAGATTGGTTGGTTGATGTGACCTGAGATGAGGTGAGGTGGGTTTGGGTGAGATTGAGGTGAGATTGATTGATTGATGTGACCTGAGATGAGGCGAATAAGGTGAGGTGGGCTTGGTGAGATTGAGGTGAGACTGGTTTGTTGATGTGACCTGTAATGAGGCGAATAAGGTAAGGTGGGCTTGGTGAGATTGAGGTGAGACTGGTTGGTTGATGTGACCTGTAATGAGGCGAATGAGGTGAGGTGGGCTTGGTGAGATTGAGGTGACACTGGTTGGTTGATGTGACCTGTGATGAGGCGAACAAGGTGAGGTGGGCTGGGTGAGATTGAGGTGAGACTGGTTGGTTGATGTGACCTGTAATGAGGCGAATAAGGTGAGGTGGGCTGGGTAAGATTGAGGTGAGACTGGTTGGTTGATGTGACCTGAGATGAGGCGAATGAGGTGAGGTGGGCTGGGTAAGATTGAGGTAAGACTGGTTGGTTGATGTGACCTGAGATGAGGCGAATAAGGTGAGGTGGGCTGGGTAAGATTGAGGTGAGACTGGTTGGTTGATGTGACCTGAGATGAGGCGAATAAGGTGAGGTGGGCTTGGTGAGATTGAGGTGAGAGTGGTTTGTTGATGTGACCTGTAATGAGGCGAATAAGGTGAGGTGGGCTGGGTAAGATTGAGGTGAGACTGGTTGGTTGATGTGACCTGAGATGAGGCGAATAAGGTGAGGTGGGCTTGGTGAGATTGAGGTGAGAGTGGTTTGTTGATGTGACCTGTAATGAGGCGAATAAGGTGAGGTGGGCTTGGTAAGATTGAGGTAAGACTGGTTGGTTGATGTGACCTGAGATGAGGCGAATAAGGTGAGGTGGGCTTGGTGAGATTGAGGTGAGAGTGGTTTGTTGATGTGACCTGTAATGAGGCGAATAAGGTGAGGTGGGCTGGGTAAGATTGAGGTGAGACTGGTTGGTTGATGTGACCTGAGATGAGGCGAATGAGGTGAGGTGGGCTGGGTAAGATTGAGGTGACACTGGTTGGTTGATGTGACCTGAGATGAGGCGAATAAGGTGAGGTGGGCTTGGTGAGATTGAGGTGAGACTGGTTGGTTGATGTGACCTGAGATGAGGCGAATAAGGTGAGGTGGGCTTGGTGAGATTGAGGTGAGAGTGGTTTGTTGATGTGACCTGTGATGAGGCGAATAAGGTGAGGTGGGCTGGGTAAGATTGAGGTGAGACTGGTTGGTTGATGTGACCTGTAATGAGGCGAATGAGGTGAGGTGGGCTGGGTAAGATTGAGGTGACACTGGTTGGTTGATGTGACCTGAGATGAGGCGAATGAGGTGAGGTTTGTTTGGTTGAGGTAATGTGAGGTAAAGTGAGTTCAGGTGGATATAGAGATATGAGGTGAGGTAGGTAACAGAGGTGGGGCTGGATAATTGAGGTGAGATTGGTTGGTTGGTGTGACCTGACATGAAGGGAATAAGGTGACGCGGGTTAGGGTGAGGTGATGTAATGTAAAGTGAGTTCAGGTGGATTCAGTGATATGAGGCGTGGTGAGGTAGGTAACGAAGGTGGGGATGGGTGAGGTGAAATGTGGTTTTGTTAGTGTGAGTTTCAGATGAGGCGACAATGGGTTTGTTCAGTAAGGTGAGGCGAGGCGAGGTAGTTTGAGGTTTGGTTTGATACACTAAGGCGAGGTTAGGTGTGGTTGGGTTGGGTTAAATTCAAGTGGATTAAAGCTTGGTTGGTAGAAGTAAATGAGGTGAGGCGACTTGGGTTACAAAGTCGCTTCAAAAACTAGCAACATCAAACCAGACCATTCCTGTATGTAAAGCAAGTCAATAGAGCAGTGAGTGAGCCCATACGCCCTTACAAGAACATTTACTTTGAAAAAAGTAATCGATCGAGAGTTACATCATCGCTTTTTGTTTATTTCATGATAGAATTGGATAATTTCTACGATAGATTTTAAACGTAATTATTGTTTCTATATTCAGAGTTTTCTTATTTTCATTCTCTTCTTATCATCACTAAAATAATTCCATCTGCACGTCGCCATGTTTTAATGATAGTTTAGAAAGTTGACATTAAAAGAAGAAAACTTTTTTTGTGTCATTATCCATAAAAATCTGAAATCTGATAAGAAATCAAGCAATGGTTGTTTTAATAAATGTTAATTTTCGAGACTGACAGTTGGATAAATGATAAATCTTGAATATAAGAAAATATACTCGTGTAACTGACAAAATTGTAAAAAAAACTACATCTATCTAAATGATCATAAGTGTTTTCTGCATATATCTTACTCTCCTGTTCAGTGGAGTCATGGAAAAACCATGATATCAGGACGGAGAAACCATGTTGACATGTACAACTAACTAAGTGTTGTAAATCAATGTATATCACGATGTCTATTTCGACGTTCTGCACGCAACGCACGCGATTCACGTGCCAAAGGATCATGTGGTGGCACTTACAGGCACGTGACCATTTTCAGTAGGCGAAGGGTTTTTCCCCCGACACAGATCAAAGCCCCGTCGTCATTCTTGCATGCGGTTGGTGATGAAATGTGGCGATTGAGGAAAGAAAAACATCACTCAGTGGAAAAATCTTTCGTTGAAAGTTTGATATCATAATTACATGTTTTAATCAACAATAAAATACACAATTCGACGTCAAAAGTACAGTACACTTTGCAAAAGTACCATAGCTTTTAACGAACCCGCTTTCGGGGATGTTGATGTTTTAGATACGTACACTCTGCAAAAGTGCCATAGCTTTTAACAAACCCGCTTTCGGTGATCTTTAATGTTTTAGATATGTTTCTAAAATTACGTGTGACTGATTGACGCGCGTCATTGTTCTGTTTTCGATCACAATCGCGACTTAAACCTTCCTATTGTCACAATACAACGTCGATTAGCTTTAAAATGAAAATTTCTTGCAACAGTTGATTCTTCACGATCAAATGACACTATTGATAAAGTTTGTCATAAGTTACCCCCAACAACTCACGAGGTGGCTCTTCAATACATCGAGTTGTAAATTTAAACAAAAAATGTCGTGTGTACTTCTTTTGCCTGGCGTTTAAATAACAAAATAATAAATATCTTATTCCTCATAAGGTTATGTATTTTAAAGACGTACATGACCTAATTCATCAAGGAACAACACAGCACTGTCTTCTTTGCGGAAGACAAACAATTTGACATAATTATTAATTCAAATATCTATTACTCAATTGTTTACACGGAGATAAAGATTCTAATCAAGTTGTTATAAGTACACGGAAAAGCGATAACAAATTATATCCACTTATCATTGTCAAAATGTTCGAATAAATTCTTCAAGGATATTTGAAATGGATACCATTCATTGTTTGTCCAAAAAGGTGTTCTACATTCAATACTCAATAGTTTTACGAACAAAAAAAAAAACACTTAACCGATTCATCTATCTTTATTATGAATTAAGATGTTAAATGTATGTGAAGATATTTGGATACTTCAAGATAAAATGAATTATTTTTACACATCTTGTGGTAATTATTACCAATGAAAAGGGGTCGCATGAAATGAATAAATCCACAACTATTAACATGAAATAAACACACATTAAAAATGTCCGGCCAATGTGGCCTATGAGACACTAAAATCTTCATGATGCAAATTTAAAATATGAATGTTAGCGAATGTGAATCTAATGTACCCAATTCCATAATACTATTTTATTTATATACAACCTGGGAGTAGTGTTTTTGTGTTTTAAATCTATATATTATTATATATACATATATTAAGCATTGTTTACAGACGGAAGTCAAACAAGAACATACTAGACATAAATGTGACTTTGCACTTTACAACCAGGAGCGCTTTATATTCAAAGTTTTTTCCCCGAGTTGAGAAAGATATTTTCTTAGAAGAAACCAGAATTACCTTATCACCCACGCTAACTTTGCGGCAACCTTTTGGACACTACATAACATATGATTGCGAACTCATAAAAAGCCGGATATGGATTCCTATAAATCAGAGAAGAAGGACCTGTACTCAAAAATGGACATCGATAAAGAGTACGAGTGTCTGGGTGCGCCCGCATGTCCATACGATAAGCTGTAACTATACACAAAGAACTTAATTAAGCACCCCCCTATTTTATAAAATGAACTTGGGTGCTCTTGGACTATTAGGATTAATTTGATGTATTGACCACTCCAGATATAACAATTTATTTGTTATTGACTATTTAATTGTACTAAAAATCGCTAATGTGCAAAAATAATGAAAATATGCGAATAACTGTGAGACTACTGAAATTTGGCCAAATATAACTATTCTCACAGGGGGAAAACTACACATTAAACTTTGAATGTTATGAATTAAAAATAACATTTCTGATCCCTAGTTGACATTCATACACTAAAACCCTTTTTATCATGCATGATAAGAGGCTAGCAAGACATTGAATTTTCAGTACCTTTTTTCATCAAAAATTGATAAAATGCCTACAATCTAAACATCTGTAAGTAAATTTGAGATTTCTTGAGTTGAACTTGTTGATCAAACACTTCTCCTTCCTTTAGATAAGCCATAATCTTTAACAAGGACCAATTAATGTCTTTGTGCAGTTTTCTTTAAATTTGATATTTGATAATTTTGTGATTTTAAAGGTTCATACTGCTTTAACGATTGACTTTTGCTATGGGGGTATTTGCTAAAAAATCATCAGTTCACTCAAGAGAATGATAATAATCACATTGCAGCAAAAAATATTGACTTTCATTTTCAATTTTAAGGTAAATTGGATGTTGACTAAAAAATACCAAGTTTTTGTAAAACAAGTTATTCAGTCACAGTGAATCGTAAAGCATATGAATTTGTCGTTTCCACACTCGTAGATGACCATTGTATTAAAACATCCTTATTGTTTGCCTGTACATTTGTTTTGTTTATTACTAGCAGTGTTTTTCTGTTTGAAAAAGTGGGGGTGCTTAATTAAGTTCTTTGTGTATGTGTAACGTGCGTGGTTTTACTAGAAGTCTTAACTTCAATGGCGCTGTTTTAAAGAATTCTGGGCTTTTGTTTTCTGTGCTAATATCAGTGCCCATACATATTGTTAGCAACATCCAGTTACTTTCTGATTGGACTAATGCTTTTTATACCCCCGTTACGAAGTAAGCGGGGGTATATAGCGGTCATTCCGTCCGTCCGTCCGTCCTTCCGTCCGGTCACATATCTCCAAAACTACTTGGTCTACATCAGCCAAACTTTGCAGAATTGTTAAACATGTCATTCTCATCAATTCTTGATCATCTTGACCAATTTTGTTATGGATGCTCCTGATGATTGTCTTGATCGAGTTCGAAAGCCGATTCCGTAATATTAATTTTTACGAAGTTATCGCCCTTTAATCTCTGATTTGACTTAGTACAAACAGCGGACTTGGTGCTTCAATGGGGACAAGTTCTCTCAGAAACTATTGTACCTAGATAATTAAAATTTTGGTTATGGATACACCTGATGATACTCTTGATCGATTTCGAAAGCCATTTCCGAAATTTTATTTTTGACAGAGTTATGGCCCTTGTTTCTGAAATTGGACTTCAGGCCAGTAACAGGTCTGATGCTCAAATGGGGACAGATTGACTCTAAAACTATAACACCTAAATGAGTGAAATTTTGGTTATGGATACACCTGAGGATACTCTTGATCGAGTTCGAAAGCCATTTTTGAAATTTTATTTTGGACAGAGTTATGGCCCTTGATTGCGCAATTTGATTTGGAGCGTTTAACAGGTCCTATGCTGCAATGGGGACAGATTTCCGCAGAAACTATTACACCTAGATGAATGAAATTTTGGTTATGGGTACACCTGATGATACTCTTCATCGAGTTTGAAAGATATTCCCGAAATATTATTTTTCACAGAGTTATTGCTCTTGATTCTGCAATTTGACTGAAAATGGATCCACTTGATGATACTTTTCATTGAGTTTGAAAGCTGTTACTAAACTGGCAGTTAGGAAACTGGCGTTTTAGGCTTTGCGTAGGAAGATGATTTGACCCCTGACAGCTCACGTAGTGGCTCTTTTACCGTATATTCCAAATGTTAATTCTTTGAATTCGAACCTATTTATCACCGACAATGATAACGCTTTCGTTCATAATCGTTAACAGTGGGTATGGTTGTAATCACATTGCTAAAAGAGAAAAATTCTATATATTTCTAAACCTTTCGTTTGGAAGAAGTTATCGGATATTTAAAGGGGCAGTAGCACGTTTTTAGGGGGAAATAAGGTGATGTCAGGAAAATGAAAATTAATGGTTCAAATTTTAAAGACAATGTATTTAAACTAAATGGAGCAGTAACAATTCAAATATACAATGTAAACTTTAGCCTTGCCATTCCTTTTTCTTACAGAAAATGAATTAAAGGTGTTCACACAAAATGGCCACCAATGGATTTTCTGTTTATTTTCATACTTTGTCCTCTTACTATGGATGATTGGCTTGTGTAATGAGATTTTTGAAACTGTCAAAATAATACATACAGCATTCACTTACAATATATTATCAGTGAAAATTTTGAAATATAAAATTATCAAAAAACGTGCTACTGCCCCTTTAAAGTTCATTATGTTCGGTTTGTGTAAAACAGTTTTCATCTAATCCAAGACTGGGATATTCAGCTTTAACATTGACAAAAAATCTATATCATAGAATAAAACGGCTTTTTACAGTCCTGTTTATGGTAGTAAAATTTATGCGCAATATGTGAACATTTCAAGATTTAATAATTTAAGTCTATTGAGATTGTATTAAATATTTACAAAGCGCGAGTGTACGAAACATTCGCTGCATTTCATGAATGAATAAGTTATATTAGAAACCATTTACATGCACTAATCATATTCAGCATTGTTTGGATAAGGAAGTCGAAATTAGTGTAAAAGTGTGCATCAATATGAACTTCCTCAACAACAAAGGAATGTCTCAAAGGTAACGCGGGAAGGTCCGAGAATTCGATATTCCAAAATTGTCCTAATGTCAACTTTCCTGGAAGAGACAAAGATTTATTGTCACCCACGCGAAAATTGCAGTTCCCTTTGGACACTGCATAATAAGATAACCAAAGTCATTTCAAGAAGGATATCAAGACGATTGTATTCAGAGCACAGGGAGGGTTATATCTATGATAAGCCCCAATCATGGATAAGAAGTCGCACAACTGTCTGGGTTTTCACCCAGTCCAAGTTGATAATCTGTTTACGATGTCATGTGTGGGGTTTTTCTAGATTGTTTGTCCTGCCCTTATCGTGTGTAAAACTCATTAAGATTTTTTACTTTGATGTCAGAAATAAAAGCCCCTGTGTCGTATTACAAGTTTGTTTATTGGTAGAAATTAAGTATTAAATTCCTAAATTGGATCACATAAAAAACAAGTGTGCCGTTTGAAAAGTTTAATCATTGCAATAGAATAACTCGTCAAATCTTATGAACTTACAACATGACAACAAGGCAGTTATCAAGTTAAACCTTCTTTCAGCTGGTTAATCTTAATTATAGTCCAAATCTGTTGTTTTTGAACATGTAAGTGTTTTGCCTAATGAATCAATTCTTCGGGAAAGTTCATTGACAAATTTAGGCATTTGAGATCAAGTTTTACAAAGGAGCTAGTGTTAGTCAATCTAATCAAAACATATTTGTTATTGACAAAACTAGAACTAGAAATATCACACAACTTTTATTTCATTTTAAAGAACCTCCGTTCGATAGTTTCGATAACTTCAATTAAACGACTCAATTTATAGAATTTGACATATGTGAATCCAAACGACGAAGTGGCTCTTTAACAATGAAGATTATGTAACAAAGGAATCTTTTTCTTCTTTCTGTAAGTTTTTTTATTTGAAAAAAGATCATTGGATAAAGACGGATGTTTCCATAAAAAGGTTATCTCTTCATATGTTATCTTAGAACCTTGTTCATGATGCCGTGTAAATCTGTTCCCTAATTAGTGAATCCTAAACGATAAGTCGTATTTCCTCGAATAGACGCCGGGCCTCGGATACACGCCGGGTCTCGAATAGAGGCCGGGGTATGGCTGTTTGAAGTAAATAATCGCCGGGCCTCGATTACACGACGGGTGAAAAGTTGATTAATTAATGTTCCCGTAGTTAAGTATTGTCCCTCTACATGAAACGTGGACGAAATTTCATACTAAAAATAAATAGACGCTGGCCTCGAATAGACGCCGGGGGTTAAGGGGATCTGAAAAAAAACACGCCGGGGGCGTCTATTCGAGGAAATACGGTAGGTACGACCCAGCAGGCACACGACGTTGAATCAACGTTGGACTACAGTTGAGATGTGGTCGCGACGTCGGTCTACTTAAAAATGACGTTTCCGTCTCCGATGTCGGTAATTTCGACGTTGACTTTACATGACATCACTTTATTTCTTCTTTGGGGTACCATACGTGTACATAGTTATTCCACAAAAATCTTTTCAACATGAAGTACATTATATCAAATTGACATGGGTAGTAACATGATATACATTCTCAATCCAATGCGACAAAATTGCAAACCAACAGGACAATAAGAGGTAATTTATGTAAAAAGGCTGTGGCAAGAGGACCAAAAGGAAATTAATTTTTCATATCTACAGTCCGTATAGAGGATCTGTTTACTGACATCATATCTGTCTTGAAGAACCGATTTTAGGCCGTGGTATATGTGGTTTTCTGTTTTTGCATTTGCATGTATATATGAAATGTTTGGTTACAATAAAGATCAAGTTCAAAACGTCATTTCATTTTTCTTTGTAGCCCAAAATTACGTGTACTATATCGGGTTTCAATCTTATGCCAGTTTTGCATTTTATCCATTCCAACAGCTGATGCCACAGACTCTTTACACGTACACAATCAAATAATAGATGCTTTATCGTTTCGTTTGAACATTTGCAAACAGTGCACAGTGGGGAATCTTGTAATTTGTAAAGAAATGCACTTTCGTTCGTTGTTAGAATTCTGTGAATAATGCGGTACTGAAACCACCTTAATTTATAACTACCTGCGCTTCGGAATGGTATATAATTATATATGATCCACTCTTCCTTTTGAAAATGAGACTCAAAATCGGTTTCCCATTTTTTCTCACTACTGAGCATATCCGACGGCAATTCGGATTTGATAAGATTCATGTAGAAATCTGTACATCCCTTTTTAGCCTTATAAATTACTTTCAGATTATTGGGCATGAAAGGCATATCGAGTTTGTTATGAAGATTTTGTGAAGTCGTTTGAATATATTTATGGATTTTTAATGATTGGTATCTCATCAGTAGATAAATGGAGAGACATAGAATTATTCATGATTTAAAAAGTACAATATTAAAAAAAAATGTTATTGTTAATTGTGAAATGTTCTGAGTACTTCTACCAGACAATGATTCTCAAATCATTACGTCGTCGTTTGCTCTGCTTGTATATTATACCTTAAAGCGTACTTATTCGTATGATACGAATATCTCATTCTCTCTCCACAGAGGTAGATCAAGTCATGTTGATTTAGCCTCTGTTCTTACTCGCCGAAATCCGTGGGTTCCGGCAGTTTCCCCTGGCGGAAAACAATTTCACCACAATCCATTTTTATTTTTTTAGCAAATGAAAACGCTTCTCGCATTGAAATGATGGTTCATATCTCAAATGTTTTTGCCATGATTCAGTAGCCAAATGATGATTTTAGAAAAGCGTCGCTGATGGCACAACTTACTTTGATTGCCTCCAATCAGGCATCCCCCATTCTATTCAACAAATTCGGTGAGTTAGAACAGAGGCTAAATCAACACGACTTGATCTGTCTCTGTGGGGAGAAAATGGCAATCTCCTGAAAATACGCGAAACTGTACATGTCATGCTTTATAAGCTATTAACTGTCTCTATACTTATTTTAAACCAGACATCGAACAATATGTTGTGCGATATTTAAAGATATGAAGCACTGATTTAAATCGTTTATATCTTTTGAAGCTTTTGAAAGTTAATGTGACAGTCGATGAAGTTTCACTTTTTCGCTGAAATATTTGAATGACCATTAACACATTTGAGTCGGATCACAAAATTTTGATTTGTCACGAGGCGCACATTCTCTCCCCACAGAGGCAGCTGAGGAATACCCGAGCAAGCACTGAGCTGCCTCTGTGGGGAGAGTATGAAGGTGTCAGACTTCTCTGTCATTTGCTGAGAAAAGAAGAATTAAGATGAAAATTGGATCCCCCCTTGCCTTTATTCTCCAAATCTATAAGTTATATACGCATCAGCTAAGATGTCTGTACACAAGATTTAAGTTTTCTATGCCAATTAGGACGTGGCCCCTTTGATTTCAGATTGCTTGAGTAATTGGTTATGAGGAAGAAGTAAATGCAGCTAGTGAAAAGTTGACAACTGGACTGCAATAATTTACGATCCTCTAACTTCCCAATTTCATTGGTCAGTACAGTATGTTTTACATGTTAAACTCCCGTACGGATACACTGAACATTGATCTGAACAAAGAATACATTTATATTTTTGTCAAAAGATTTTTCTTTACAAAATATAAAAAAAATGTATATGTAGGCTAAAATTGTGCATACGTTTGATTTATGTATTTGTACTAATGTCCTTCGTAAAATGAAGATGCTGATGGTGAGTTCTTAATTAATTCAATTATCAAAAACCTTTTGGCATTCTTAACATGTAGGGGACATATTTTACGATGGACACAAGTGTTAATAATTTAAAAAATTGACAAGAAAACCTTAAACTATAATTTCTGAACGTTTATATTTACAAATTCATAATGTTTGACATTATATAATCATAACAATAGAACAATACGATGCATCCACTGTGACCCAAGGAGTCAAAAAATGGAAAAATATAGAGTTTGACATAATTCCGTATCAAAATCATAAGGACACGGAATTTAAAAATACCATAACGGATAATTTTACTGTGAAATTTCAAAGCATGACATACTTCGTACAAAGACATGCTTTTATGCTCAACTTATGATATCGGCAGATTGTGGAATATTGTAGTCCGCTTCTTTAATTTTTGTTCCTGGTAAAGGGCAACGCTACTGTATACAAACTGAGCAAATCCCCGATTATTTACCTAAGTTCTGTTTAATTGAATAAACATTCGTTTGGTTAAATAAAAATTCCGACTGAGCCGACATTTAAAAGGTCAAAAAACTTATTTTGGAAGTTTATTTTTGAAAGTAATTGAAATGTGAAAGTTTAGATTAATAAAATGTTTTTGGGCATTTTGATACATTCCCTCTAAAGGGAGAGCACTCTAACATCAGTCATCAGATTAGAGTTACCTCCCTTTTGTTATTTCGGTTGAAAACTTTTTGTTGCATCAAGGTTTCTACAAGGAGTTAGCTCTTGTGATGTTGTTATGCAATAGATGTGCATATATTCTTTCATTTCGAGGGTCACAGTTTTCGCGAAATTTATTTTGTAGACGGATTTTCACGAAAAGGAGGCAAATGGAGGACAAGTGGATGCAATGTGGACGGTATCAGGTTTATGTGTGGTCCATAGCGGGAATGGAAACAAATGTCGTTGTGAAAGCAGACGACTTGACAGTTGCTTTTGACATGGGATATTCGTCTAGAGAAAGCATCAAAAGTAAAAATGTGTTTATCAGGTTTGTACACGTTGATACCCTTGTTATTATCTTTGAAAATTAAAAAAAACCTTAAAGAGTTAATTAATTTTTAATTATGAATAGAGTGATAAATTTAAAAATAAAAACTATATTGAGAGATATGACATGCAAGCTAGTGCAATACTGGTGTTTGTAAACAACGAACATACATTTTTATTTTGAATAGAGTGATGAATTAAACAATATAAACTATATTGAGAGATGACATGCATGTGCAATACTGGAGGAGTTTGTAAACAATGAACATACCGGTCCCGGTAGTTCAAATTAATTGAAGCCTTCATAAAATCCTTTTTATTTTCTCCTTTGGCCATCATTTCAATGAAATATTGTTCATTTACACCATTAAAAATATATCAATCAGTAAGACTTGAGTTGAATGCTTTACCAATGTTTAAATATGTCTTTTCATGTTTATTTTTACAGTCATGGACACATGGATCACATAGCATCAGTACCTCAACATGCAGCCAAACGTAATCTCTACGGGATGAAAAAAGCAAATTATTACGTCCCAGATCATTTAGTTGACACGTTAAAAACAGTTGCTCAGGGTTACCGAACTATTGATGAAACCACAGAAGTGCTTGATCAGCTCAACATTCTTCCCCTGAGTATTGGAGAGAAAGCAGAGGTATGAACTCAACTTAGAAATATTTGTGTATGTCCTAGGTGGGTTTTGTCCAAGGTAGCCTTTGTCTGAGAGGCAATTGTCTGGGTGTTTTTTTGTCCGGGTGGCAATTGTCTGGATGGTTTTTGTCCGGGTGGCAATTGTCTGGATGGTTTTTGTCCGGGTGGCAATTATCTGGGTGGTTTTTGTCCGGGTGGCAATTGTCTGGGTGGTTTTTGTCCTGCTTCAGTTATGCTAACTCCACTAATCTGTACCCTGGGCTCAGAAGCTAGATTCGCTCGCGCGGCCCGACTTGGCATATAGCCAATCAAATCATTTTCTCGCCACCCTCTTGATAAAATTTCAACAAGAAAATGATTTGATTGGCTCTATCCCAAGTCTGGCTGCAAAGCGAATCTAGTAACGTTCGTACCTGAGACAGGATGGCTTCAGTTTAAAATATCCAGTGATGGTTGCTAAATTAACAAGATCTTATGTTTTTATCTTTTCAATAACATTAAAACCATTCATGATTTCAATTTTAGGTCAAATGTAGAAAATGCCTTCAAGAAAGTAAGGGGAATAGATCATGAAAGATTCACTCAGGTGTTCTCTAAGGACCACAGGGGTTCGAGTCTCAGATTTGACCTAAAAGATATTTGACAAAAAACTTGCAATGTTTGCACTCATATATTGCTTTCCTATGTTGAGATTGTTCTATATTTCAGCTGCCTGGTGGGTACTTTGTGCAAGCTTTTCCCACAGTTCATCGAATCCCAAGTCAAGGTTACATTGTCTATAAAAACAGTCGCAAGCTTAAAGAAGAATACGCTGGTTTGCCAGGACAGGAAGTGTCAGCCATGTTTAAAGATGGTGTCCAGATACACGAGGTGACCACGACTCCAGAAATAGCCTACTTAGGTTAGTAAATTACTTCTGCTTTCAAAGATTCAGTGACTTAGATAGTTACGCATTCTCAGTACTCCTCTCAAGAAGCTTTGCTGATCAATTATAAAACTAACATCCTTGTAATAAAGATTTTTTTTTCTAATACCTACAATCTCCCCACAGAGGTAGATCAAGTCTTAAAATGTTGATACTACCTCTGTTCTAATAAGATAAAATCCGTGGGTTCCGGTAGTTTCCCCTGGCGGACAACTTTGCACCGCAATCCATTTGAATTTCTTCAGCAAATGACAACGCTTCTCGCATGGAAAGGGTGGTTCATAATTCCTTGCCATGATTCAATAGCCAAAATGATGATTTAAAAACAGTGTTGCTGATTGCACAACTAACTTTAATTGCCTCCAATCAGACATCTCCCATTCTAGCCCACAAAGTTGGTGTAATATAACAGAAGATGTATCAACATTTCATGACTTGATCAGCCATTTTAAGGAGAGAATGCCTACGATCAAACCATGATGATTTTGTTACACCTGGATTGTGTTTAGAGTACCTGAACTAAACATGATTGGTTGGTACAAATCTAAACTTGTTCAGAGCTAACTAAGTTTCTTTCATATATCACATCTAAAAACCATTTGAAAACAATAATAGAAGATTATTGGATGATATAAATATATGATCACACGCAAACATATCAAAGCACTTACAAAGTGACCAAGCGAGGTTTCTGGTTATTTGGGGTCAAAATTAACCAGGTTCGTCTTATTCATTATATGCCATGACATTGTTTTATATATGACATTTTTATGTCAATCGTTCAATCTAACTATTTCAGGAGACACAACTTTTGAGGTATTTGAGTCACCTCCAACCCCTGACCTGTTGAAGGTCAAGGTCCTCATCACAGAAACCACCTACATTGACGATGACAAGGACAGTATAGCGCAAGCCCGAAAAAGAGGACACACCCATTTCTCTGAGATTTGTGAAAATGCTGAACTATTTGAGAAGGTGGATAATATTGTCATGATGCATCTATCAGATAGGCACTCTGTGGATTATATCAAGGATCAGATACCAGCCAGACTGCCGCCATCTTTGAAGAATAAAGTTCAGGTTTCTACTTTGGCAAAACAGAGGACTCAATAGAAATATTCTGTATGAATTGAAGACTTTTTCTAGTCTGATTTTTAGCTCATCAGAACTCATCTGTCTGTCCGTAAACTTTTGACACTTTCGACTTCTCCTCATGAACCATACACATTAGAGAGCTGAAATTTTGTGTACAGGTATCTTAGCATATGGAGATTCTAATTTGTAACTTCGGTGACCCTGTGACCCCAAATAGGGTCACAGGGGTCACAACTTTAAAAACCTATTTTCATCTTCTTCTCCAGTTCCAAAAGGAGTAGAGAGTTAAAAATGATATGTGCAGACTCCTTGGACAATGGGGATACTAATTGGTAACTTTGGTGACCCTGTGACCCCAAATAGGGAAACAGGGGTCACAACCTTTAAAACCTATTTTCATCTTCTTCTCCAGTTCTAAAAGGACTAGAGAGTTAAAAGTGATATGTGCAGACTCCTTGGCCTATGGGGATTCTAATTTGTAACTTTGTTAACATGTGACCCCAAATAGGGTCACAGGGGTCACAACCTTAAAAACCTATTTTCATCTCCAGTTCCAAAAGGTCTAGAGAGCTGAAATTATATGTGCAGACTCCTTGGCCAATGGGGATTCTAAACTGTATATTTCGTGACCCCATGACCCAAATTAGGGTCACATGAGTCACAACCTTAAAAACTTATTTTCATCATCATCTTCAGTTCCCAAAGGTCTATTGAGCTGAAAGACTGCATGTAGACGCCTTGGCCAATTGGGATTCTAAACCCAAATAGGGTCACAGGGGTCACAATCTTAAAAACCTATTTTTCTCCATTAGATGACAGTCTATGGCAAATTTATTTCTCCTTGGATATTTTAGTATGGACTTCTTTCACTCTCTAATAATTGGCGATCTAGAAAGTGTTGAATAATAATAAATCATTTGGGTATGGAAATTTATTCCGAAATCATTACATTTGTCTTGTAATTTTTTTATAGGTTTTCTTGCAATAGATAACATCAGTTTCATTTTAAGCTCATCTGGCCTGTATAAAGCAAACTTGATATGATGCCTGATGAGCTACAGAGCCAATGGCTCTATTTTTTTATATTTTTTTCATGTGATTCAATGGTTAAAAAACACACAGCATAATATATTTATATATATTATATATATCGCAATTAATCTACATATCCTGCTTTGAATGAAAAACTTTATTTTTCTTGTGAGATTCTGGAGCATTTATTTTTTTTATATATATATCCTTTTTCTATTTTTTTCATGTCATTCAAATGTTCCCTATTTAAAAAACCACAGGGCATTATAAATAAATACAGCAATATTTCTATTAGAATTAAAATAATTTAAAAAATTGTGTATTTGCTATATATTTTTCCTATTTTGTTTTAACAAGAAACTTTGTTAAAGGAATGATGATAGGCATTTGAATCTTTTGCATTTAGAAATATTTTATTGGCTTTGAACAGTAATTGTAACTGTCATAATGAATTGTATAGAAACATGCTTTGATTGTATAATTGATAAGCATACTTGTGATATTTCAATAGTGTTCTTTTTATAACAAATAAAGCTGCTGATTAGTTTTGTTACAGTTTTTTTTCAGTGTTAACTTGATGCCCAAATCGAGGATATCTTTCAAGTCAGATTGCAAAATTCTATTCAAAAAGCTTTTGCTTATATTCTATTGATATTCCATTAAAGAACTGTATGACATTTATGAAGTTTTATAATAATTAATATCATATCTCCCTTTCAACACTATGCCGACCATTTTTTCGATTACCCCATCCTGCTTTAGAACAAAAACCTCCGCCAGGGCTCGGCAACTTTGTTTGCAGTAGAGAACTGTTCTACACGCAGTAAGGTTTGGGTGATATGCTACACTGAATTTCAGTGTAGTACCACCCATGGTTCGCTAGTTCCTGCTGATGCTCGCAGGTTTCACTGCAATGCATATCCACATTGGTGTTGCAGGCTTTCTCCCTGCAATGATACTAGCAGCCACGATATAAGTGAAATACTCTTTAAAGCGGGGTTATACCCCGTATCACCTCACCTCACCTAGAACAAAAACCATGAATGTCAGTCTTTAGTTCCAGCCCTGAGCATCCTTCGTATGTTAACTTTGCTGTGGAGGTGGAGTTCCTTCAGCCAAGAAGAGTTGTTAGCTAATTCCCAGTTCATGGGTGGTGGGAGCATGTCATCCTGGACGATTTCCTTCTATTAGACCCAAGACCACCCATTCTTCTATCTTGCTTGCTTGAACTCGATCTGTATTCAACAAGAGTCACATCTTCGCATGATTCTTTAACCAACAGATGTTTGGAAACCTGGGGAGTTGAAACAAAGTTGTCTCAAATGAAGTGTTCTTCTTGCACCAAAGTGTTAATATTGATAACGGACTGTTCTGGTTTTCGTCTTCCCTCAATTAGGAAAATTTGCAGTAGTGCACATCTTTTGCCAATGTGCTTATGAAACAGTCTAAGTAAACCTAGCCTCAATATTATCCGTTTCACTCCTATACTGATACTAGAAAGGCTTAGTAGAGAGTCGCGTTAGCCAACGTATCGAATTGACCAATCAGAACTCATCTTACCAAGCCACAATAGTGTGCCTTCGCAATTATAACGTTAGAGGATCATAGGTCGCAGAAGGGTAGGCTGACGCGAACCTCTACTAGACTCAGTATAGGAGTGAAACGGATAATATTGAGACAAGGTTTACTTAGACTGGCTTATGAAACAAGCTGTGACGACAATGATCATGTGCACTCTCATCAAGGCAGTTCGTTGATGTAGAGTTCTTGAGCCTTTATTCCCCCTTTCTCACTGGCTTTTATCCAGATGAATCTGAAGTTCCCAAAATGTGACACGAAAACATATTCATGCAGGTAAAACGTACGTCTTTAAGTAAATAGAATTCAAAATGTTAAATTCCGTTAACAATTTCCATTTATTTATTGGGACATATAAATGAGTGAATAAGATATCATAGTAACTGTTCGTTTGATTTCAAACCTTTAAACCTAAACAATATACGTGACCATGTAAAACCAAAACACCTACATAGATTAAAGATAATTAAATAAATCAAATGTTTGTCACAAACAATTGTTAAGTTGGTTGACACTTAAATTGAGTTGATAACATTGATTAGTTGATATGAATAGAAGAAATATTGAATTATGATAATTCTCATTTTAAATATTGATTATATAGTTCTGTTTAAGTTGGTGATCCTTGACATTCTTTAAAAAAAAACTCATTGTAAACTCTTGCAGGACAAGACATTGAAACAATGAAACTTAGCGATGTCAATGGGTATTATGAGTAATGTGTTTATAAAGAGAATACAACAGTTGTTGAGGAGGACGGTGATGCAAGTGCTGATTATCAGTCTGATTATAATCGGCCTAGTTCCAAGAATAAAATGTTCAAAATCTTTAATCTGCAGTGATATAAAATCCTCTACACTAGGTCTGACCGCATCCCCGTACCTCGCATGTTTTTACCATTTTAGCGCAGCCAAACCCAGTTGTTAGAGGACCAACATCGTCTCGCTTAGTAGATCGCTAGCGGTGATCGTGTTCAAAGCATGGTCAACAGGAGTTACTTGCCCCTAGACTGATGTCGAAGGGTTTTATCGGCAGCTTGTGATTGGTTAGCTGAGTAATGTAGCGACATGCGACCTACTGGGCCGAGGTCGGACTCAGTGGAGAGGACCTAACGAAGTAACACATTTATATTTTAAACCTTTTATTTCCTCGGAACTTGGCCGATTTTGCCTGTATGCACCTGTACCTATAACTGATCCGTCATCTGCAGAGAAAAGTCCTGTACATTGTCCAATCTTAATTAGATAATGTCTACATTGTATAGTCTCCAAGTGCATGTAAGCGTATAGATCTCACCAGGCTCCGTTACTTGGGCCGCTAGAGTGACCTGTGACGTAGGTAATCCAGCCAATCACCAAGTTCGCCTCGTAAGCCAGCAACCAAAGCTTACGACATTATATAATTTCCCCCTTCGGGCAATCTAAATAAGATTGCCCTTCGGGGCTCGTTGATTATTTTCACGAATCTACTCCACCTCATGCATTCTCTACCACTTATTCCTGTTAGAATTGTTGGGAGTGATAATATGTTTATTGACAGATACATGTATACTCCAAAAAAATAATTATGGATATATGGAAATTTTGAAATTATGAAGAATGACTTTTTTTCATTAATCACCGGATGAAATAAATAATCATAACAAATCATAACATGATGAAAGAAAAAAATAATCATAAAAACATCACCTAATATGTACAGTATAATATTGTAATAAGATCAACCGATAATGTATTTCGGTGAACTTTCTTGATGTCATTAATAAAATAGTGGCTATATTAATATGAAACAATGTTATATTGGGCCTCACACTTTTATGAAGATTTAATTCAGTTTAAGGAACTTCGTTTTCCTATCAAAGCCAAACAATACACACATTTAACATGTGTAGCTGACACCGCTAACCAATGCAGCTGACACCGCTAACCAATGCAGCTGACACCGCTAACCAATGCATGAGAGAGAGAGATTCTTTATTCCCTCCAGTTTCAACCGAAGATGATAACATTTATACAATACATTTATTTAAAAACAAACAATGATATATACAAATACACCAATCAGGAAATGATATATGAATATAAAACAGTGTTAATGCAGAGAGTTTATATCAAATACATTCTTGAGTTATTCAGTGCCAATAGATACGTACATATAGTTATTGAAAGTATCATTGTAGGAAATAATGTTTCAAGTCGTGTACATCAAATGAGAATTATAGAATAATACATTTCCAAGTACATTATCTACATTCATATCGTATTTTCATACAGTTGCTGAAGCGCCATAAAATATCATTACCAGGTGCCTTTTCAGGCGAAGAATGCAAAGTTTCCATATCGTAATGAAATGTACCTGAGGATCATTTGAGACAATTTCAAATGTATGGATAACAACTTCTTTATGGATTTCTCACGACACTTCTGGGCTATTTTTGCCTTCTTTGGGTGATCATAACTAATGAAAGCAAAATGCATCAGTAACCCGAAGAAGGGACAAGAAGTGACCCAAAAACGTCGTGAGAAATCAATAAAGAAATTGTTATCCATATATTTCTCTAAACTATCAAACAATCTTTTAAATGCCTTTGAAGACTTGAAAGGGACAGTAGCACGATTTTTGATATTTTTTTATTTCATTTTTTTTACTGATAATTGTAGGGGAGACCAGGGCAAAGCAGGCCGTCGAAGCAAAGTGACTAATCGTTATTTCTCCTTAACGATCGACAGATGGCGTGGTTTGTCATTGTCAACCAATGCAAGCAAACGTTAAGAAACGTTGTGATCGACGTTTGCATCGTTAGCGTGAGTTGGAGACTTACCATTGCAAAAAGTTTAACAAACTAATTTTTTTTTAACGAAAGAATATGTCCGAATTCCAAAATTTCACATAAACATTAAACGCAACATTAAACTCTAGGGCACCTATTACACAAAAATATATCATCTATTTATTAAATAAGAAAAGTTGCTTTAATTATTTTCTATGATGCAAAAATCGAATGCTATCCTGAAAGGGGCAAAGTGAGCCCGGGGGGAGCGCTTTGCCCCGAGTGATCTAAAATATGTATTTATGGCCATAAGTGTGCCTGTGAACTGCATTTGAACTTTTTTGTATGGTAATGGCTTATTATAGGTGTTTGACATAATATTATCACAATTGTATGTCTTTTCGCATGGGGCACTTTGCCCCAAACTACGGGGCAAAGCGCACCGCCTTTGTCGAAATACATTTTCGTTAATCGTTGTCTTATAGAGAGATACATGGTTGTCTTATAGATATATATATGGTTGTCTTATAGAGAGATTTGTGGTTGTCTTATAGAGAGATATATGGTTGTCTTATAGATATATATATGGTTGTCTTATAGATAGATATATGGTTGTCTTATAGAGAGATATATGGTTGTCTTATAGAGAGATATATGGTTGTCTTATAGATATATATATGGTTGTCTTATAGAGAGATATATGGTTGTCTTATAGATATATATATGGTTGTCTTATAGAGAGATATATGGTTGTCTTATAGATATATATATGGTTGTCTTATAGATAGATATATGGTTGTCTTATAGAGAGATATATGGTTGTCTTATAGAGAGATACATGGTTGTCTTATAGAGAGATATATGGTTGTCTTATAGAGAGATATATGGCTTTCTTATAGAGAGATATATGGTTGTCACATAGAGAGATAAATGGTTGTCTTATAGAGACATGTATGGTTGTCTTATGGAGAGATATATGGTTGTCTTATAGAGAGATATATGGTTGTCTTATAGAGAGATATATGGTTGTCTTATAGATAGATATATGGTTGTCTTATAGAGAGATATATGGTTGTCTTATAGAGAGATATATGGTTGTCTTATAGAGAGAAATATGGTTGTCTTATAGAGAGATATATGGTTGTCTTATAGAGAGATATATGGTTGTCTTATAGAGAGATATATGGTTGTCTAATAGAGAGATACATGGTTGTCTTATAGAGAGAAATATGGTTGTCTTATGGAGAGATAAATGGTTGTCTTATAGAGAGATATATGGTTGTCTTTTGGAGATATATATGGTTGTCGTATAGATAGATATATGGTTGTCTTATAGAGAGATATATGTTTGACTTATAGAGAGATGTATGGTTGTCTTATAGAGAGATATATGGTTGTCTTATAGAGAGATATATGGTTGTCTTTTGGAGATATATATGGTTGTCTTATAGATAGATATATGGTTGTCTTATGGAGAGATATATGGCTGTATTATAGAGAGATATATGGTTGTCTTATAGAGAGATAAATGGTTGTCTTATAGATAGATATATGGTTGTCTTATAGAGAGATATATGGTTGTCTTATAGATAGATATATGGTTGTCTTAAAGAGAGATATATGGTTGTCTTATAGAGAGATATATGGTTGTCTTATAGAGAGATATATGATTGTCTTATAGAGAGATAAATGGTTGTCTTATAGAGAGATATATGGTTGTCTTATAGAGAGATATATGGTTGTCTTATAGATAGATATATGGTTGTCTTATGGAGAGATATATGGTTGTCTTATGGAGCGATATATGGTTGTCTTATAGAGAGATAAATGGTTGTCTTATAGAGAGATATATGGTTGTCTTATAGAGAGATGTATGGTTGTCTTATAGAGAGATATATGGTTGACTTATAGAGAGATATATGGTTGTCTTATAGAGATATATATGGTTGTCTTATAGAGAGATATATGGTTGTCTTATAGAGAGATATATGGTTGTCTTATAGATAGATATATGGTTGTCTTATAGAGAGATAAATGGTTGTCTTATAGAGAGATAAATGGTTGTCTTATAGAGACATGTATGGTTGTCTTATAGAGACATGTATGGTTGTCTTATAGAGAGATATATGGTTGTCTTATAGATAGATATATGGTTGTCTTATAGAGAGACAAATGGTTGTCTTATAGAGAGATATATGGTTGTCTTATAGAGACATGTATGGTTGTCTTATAGAGACATGTATGGTTGTCTTATAGAGAGATATATGGTTGTCTTATAGATAGATATATGGTTGTCTTATAGAGAGATATATGGTTGTCTTATGGAGAGATATATGGTTGTCTTATAGAGAGATATATGGTTGTCTTATAGAGAGATATATGGTTGTCTTATAGAGAGATATATGGTTGTCTTATAGAGAGATATATGGTTGTCTTATAGAGAGATATATGGTTGTCTTATAGATAGATATATGGTTGTCTTATAGAGAGATATATGGTTGTCTTATAGAGACATGTATGGTTGTCTTATAGAGAGATATATGGTTGTCTTATAGATAGATATATGGTTGTCTTATAGAGAGATATATGGTTGTCTTATGGAGAGATATATGGCTTTCTTATAGAGAGATATATGGTTGTCATATAGAGAGATATATGGTTGTCTTATGGAGAGATATATTGTTGTCTTATAGAGAGATATATGGTTGTCTTATAGAGACATGTATGGTTGTCTTATAGAGACATGTATGGTTGTCTTATAGAGAGATATATGGTTGTCTTATAGATAGATATATGGTTGTCTTATAGAGAGATATATGGTTGTCTTATGGAGAGATATATGGTTGTCTTATAGAGAGATATATGGTTGTCTTATAGAGAGATATATGGTTGTCTTATAGAGAGATATATGGTTGTCTTATAGAGAGATATATGGTTGTCTTATAGAGAGATATATGGTTGTCTTATAGATAGATATATGGTTGTCTTATAGAGAGATATATGGTTGTCTTATAGAGACATGTATGGTTGTCTTATAGAGAGATATATGGTTGTCTTATAGATAGATATATGGTTGTCTTATAGAGAGATATATGGTTGTCTTATGGAGAGATATATGGCTTTCTTATAGAGAGATATATGGTTGTCATATAGAGAGATATATGGTTGTCTTATAGAGAGATATATGGTTGTCTTATAGAGAGATAAATAGTTGTCTTATAGAGAGATATATGGTTGTCTTATACGGTTGTCTTATGGAGAGATATATGGTTGTCTTATAGAGAGATATATGGTTGTCTTATAGAGAGATATATGGTTGTCTTATAGAGAGATATATGGTTGTCTTATAGAGAGATATATGGTTGTCTTATAGAGAGATATATGGTTGTCTTATAGAGAGATAAATGGTTGTCTTTTAGAGAGATATATGGTTGTCTTATAGAGACATGTATGGTTGTCTTATAGAGAGATATATGGTTGTCTTATAGAGAGATATATGGTTGTCTTATAGAGAGATATATGGTTGTCTTATAGAGAGATATATGGTTGTCTTATAGAGAGATATATGGTTGTCTTATAGAGAGATATATGGTTGTCTTATAGAGAGATATATGGTTGTCTTATAGATAGACATATGGTTGTCTTATAGAGAGATATATGGTTGTCTTATGGAGAAATATATGGTTGTCTTATAGAGAGATATATGGTTGTCTTATAGAGAGATATATGGTTGTCTTATAGAGAGATATATGGTTGTCTTATAGAGAGATAAATGGTTGTCTTATAGAGAGATATATGGTTGTCTTATAGATAGATATAAGGTTGTCTTATAGAGAGATATATGGTTGTCTCATAGAGATATATATGGTTGTCTTATAGATAGATATATGGTTGTCTTATGGAGAGATATATTGTTGTCTTATAGAGAGATATATGGTTGTCTTATAGAGAGATGTCTGGTTGTCTTATAGAGAGATATATGGTTGACTTATAGAGAGATATATGGTTGTCTTATAGAGAGATATATGGTTGCATTATAGGGAGATATATGGTTGTCTTATGGAGAGATAAATGGTTGTCTTATAGAGAGATATATGGTTGTCTTATAGAGAGATAAATGGTTGTCTTATAGATAGATATATTGTTGTCTTATAGAGAGATGTATGGTTGTCTTATAGATAGATATATGGTTGTCTTATAGATAGATATATGGTTGTCTTATAGAGAGATATATGGTTGTCTTATGGAGAGATATATGGTTGTCTTATAGATAGATATATGGTTGTCTTATAGATAGATATATGGTTGTCTCATAGAGAGATATATGGTTGTCTTATAGAGAGATAAATGGTTGTCTTATAGATAGATATAAGGTTGTCTTATAGTGAGATATACGGTTGTCTTATAGAGAGATAAATGGTTGTCTTATAGAGAGATACATGGTTGTCTTATAGAGAGATATATGGTTGTCTTATAGAGATATATATGGTTGTCTTATAGAGAGATATATGGTTGTCTTATAGAGGGAGATATGGTTGTCTTATAGAGAGATATATGGTTGTCTTATAGAGAGATAAATGGTTGTCTTATAGAGAGATGTATGGTTGTCTTATAGAGAGATGTATGGTTGTCTTATAGAGAGATATATGGTTGTCTTATAGAGTGATACATGGTTGTCTTATAGAGAGATATATGGTTGTCTTATAGAGTGATACATGGTTGTCTTATAGAGAGATATATGGTTGTCTTATAGAGATATATGGTTGTCTTATAGAGAGAGATATGGTTGTCTTATAGAGAGAGATATGGTTGTCTTATAGAGAGAGATATGGTTGTCTTATAGAGTGATACATGGTTGTCTTATAGAGAGATATATGGTTGTCTTATAGAGATATATGGTTGTCTTATAGAGAGATATATGGTTGTCTTATAGAGAGATGTATGGTTGTCTTATAGAGAGATATATGGTTGTCTTATAGAGAGATATATGGTTGTCTTATAGAGAGATATATGGTTGTCTTATAGAGAGATACATGGTTGTCTTATAGAGAGATATATGGTTGTCTTTTAGAGAGATATATGGTTGTCTTATAGAGAGATTTATGGTTGTCCTATAGAGAGATATGTGGTCGTCTTATAGAGAGATATGTGGTTGTCTTATAGAGAGATTTATGGTTGTCATATAGAGAGATATATGGTCGTCTTATAGAGAGAGATATGGTTGTCTTATAGAGAGATATATGGTTGTCTTATAGAGAGATATATGGTTATCTTATAGGGAGATATATGGTTGTCTTATAGAGTGATACATGGTTGTCTTATAGAGAGATATATGGTTGTCTTTTAGAGAGATATATGGTTGTATTATAGAGAGATATATGGTCGTCTTATAGAGAGATACATGGTTGTCTGATAGAGAGATTTATGGTTGTATTATAGAGAGGTATATGGTCGCCTTATAGAGAGATATATGGTTGTCTTTTAGAGAGATATATGGTTGTCTTTTAGAGAGATATATGGTTGTATTATAGAGAGATATATGGTTGTCTTATAGAGTGATACATGGTTGTCTTTTAGAGAGATATATGGTTGTCTTATAGAGAGATATATGGTTGTATTATAGAGAGATATATGGTCGCCTTATAGAGAGATATATGGTTGTATTATAGAGAGATATATGGTCGCCTTATAGAGAGATATATGGTTGTCTTATAGAGAGGTATATGGTCGCCTTATAGAGAGATATATGGTTGTCTTATAGAGAGATATATGGTTGTCTTATAGAGAGATATATGGTTGTATTATAGAGAGATATATGGTCGTCTTATAGAGAGATATATGATTGTCTTTTAGAGAGATATATGGTTGTCTTATAGAGAGATATATGGTTGTCTTATAGAGAGATATATGGTTGTCTTATAGAGAGATATATGGTTGTATTATAGAGAGATATATGGTCGTCTTATAGAGAGATATATGATTGTCTTTTAGAGAGATATATGGTTGTATTATGGAGAGATATATATGGTTGTCTTTTAGAGAGATATATGGTTGTATTATAGAGAGATATATATGGTTGTCTTTTAGAGAGATATATGGTTGTATTATAGAGAGATATATGGTCGTCTTATAGAGAGATTTATGGTTGTCATATAGAGTGATACATGGTTGTCTTATAGAGAGATTTATGGTTGTCTTATAGAGAGATATATGGTTGTATTATAGAGAGATATATGGTCGTCTTATAGAGAGATTTATGGTTGTCATATAGAGTGATACATGGTTGTCTTATAGAGAGATTTATGGTTGTCTTATAGAGAGATATATGGTTGTATTATAGAGAGATATATGGTCGTCTTATAGAGAGATTTATGGTTGTCATATAGAGTGATATATGGTTGTCTTATAGAGAGATACATGGTTGTCTTATAGAGAGATATATGGTTGTCTTATAGAGAGATATATGATTGTCTTATAGAGAGATATATGGTTGTCTTATAGAGAGATATATGGTTGTCTTATAGAGAGATATATGGTCGTCTTATAGAGAGATTTATGGTTGTCATATAGAGTGATACATGGTTGTCTTATAGAGAGATTTATGGTTGTCTTATAGAGAGATATATGGTTGTATTATAGAGAGATATATGGTCGTCTTATAGAGAGATTTATGGTTGTCATATAGAGTGATATATGGTTGTCTTATAGAGAGATACATGGTTGTCTTATAGAGAGATATATGGTTGTCTTATAGAGAGATATATGATTGTCTTATAGAGAGATATATGGTTGTCTTATAGAGAGATATATGGTTGTCTTATAGAGAGATATATGGTTGTCTTATAGAGAGATATATGATTGTCTTATAGAGTGATACATGGTTGTATTATAGAGAGATATGGTCGACTTATAGAGTGATACATGGTTGTCTTATAGAGAGGTACATGGTTGTCTTTTAGAGAGATATATGGTCGTCTTATAGAGTGATACATGGTTGTATTATAGAGAGATATATGGTTGTCTTATAGAGAGATATATGGTCGTCTTATAGAGTGATACATGGTTGTATTATAGAGAGATATATGGTTGTCTTATAGAGAGATATGTGGTTGTCTTATAGAGAGGTACATGGTTGTCCTATAGAGAGAGATATGGTTGTCTTATAGAGAGATATATGGTTGTCTTATAGAGAGATACATGGTTGTCTTATAGAGAGATATATGGTCGTCTTATAGAGTGATACATGGTTGTGTTATAGAGAGATATATGGTTGTCTTATAGAGAGATATGTGGTTGTCTTATAGAGAGGTACATGGTTGTCCTATAGAGAGAGATATGGTTGTCTTATAGAGAGATATATGTTCGTCTTATAGAGAGATGTATGGTTGTCTTATAGAGAGATATATGGTCGTCTTTTAGAGAGATATATGGTTGTCTTATAGAGAGAGATATGGTCGTCTTATAGAGTGATACATGGTTGTATTATAGAGAGATATATGGTTGTCTTATAGAGAGATATGTGGTTGTCTTATAGAGAGATATATGGTTGTATTATAGAGAGATATATGGTCGTCTTTTAGAGAGATATATGGTTGTATTATAGAGAGATATATGGTTGTCTTATAGAGAGATATATGGTCGTCTTATAGAGAGATATATGGTTGTCTTATAGAGAGAGATATGGTCGTCTTATAGAGTGATACATGGTTGTCTTATAGAGAGATATATGGTCGTCTTATAGAGAGATATATGGTTGTCTTATAGAGAGATATATGGTTGTCTTATAGAGAGAGATATGGTCGTCTTATAGAGTGATACATGGTTGTATTATAGAGAGATATATGGTTGTCTTATAGAGAGATATGTGGTTGTCTTATAGAGAGGTACATGGTTGTCCTATAGAGAGAGATATGGTTGTCTTATAGAGAGATATATGGTCGTCTTATAGAGAGATACATGGTTGTCTTATAGAGAGATATATGGTCGTCTTTTAGAGAGATATATGGTTGTCTTATAGAGAGAGATATGGTCGTCTTATAGAGTGATACATGGTTGTATTATAGAGAGATATATGGTTGTCTTATAGAGAGATATGTGGTTGTCTTATAGAGAGATATATGGTTGTATTATAGAGAGATATATGGTCGTCTTTTAGAGAGATATATGGTTGTATTATAGAGAGATATATGGTCGTCTTATAGAGAGATACATGGTTGTCTTATAGAGAGATATATGGTCGTCTTTTAGAGAGATATATGGTTGTATTATAGAGAGATATATGGTCGTCTTTTAGAGAGATATATGGTTGTATTATAGAGAGATATATGGTTGTCTTTTAGAGAGATATATGGTTGTATTATAGAGAGATATATGGTCGTCTTTTAGAGAGATATATGGTTGTATTATAGAGAGATACATGGTCGTCTTACAGAGAGATATATGGTTGTCTTATAGAGGGATATATGGTCGTCTTATAGAGAGATATATGATTGTCTTTTAGAGAGATATATGGTTGTATTATAGAAAGATATATGGTCGTCTTATAGAGAGATACATGGTTGTCTGATAGAGAGATTTATGGTTGTATTATAGAGAGGTATATGGTTGTCTTATAGAGAGATATATGGTTGTATTATAGAGAGATATATGGTCGCCTTATAGAGAGATATATGGTTGTCTTTTAGAGAGATATATGGTTGTCTTATAGAGAGGTATATGGTCGCCTTATAGAGAGATATATGGTTGTCTTTTAGAGAGATATATGGTTGTCTTTTAGAGAGATATATGGTTGTATTATAGAGAGATATATGGTCGTCTTATAGAGAGATATATGATTGTCTTTTAGAGAGATATATGGTTGTATTATGGAGAGATATATATGGTTGTCTTTTAGAGAGATATATGGTTGTATTATAGAGAGATATATATGGTTGTCTTTTAGAGAGATATATGGTTGTATTATAGAGAGATATATGGTCGTCTTATAGAGAGTTACATGGTTGTCTTATAGAGAGATTTATGGTTGTCTTATAGAGTGATACATGGTTGTCTTATAGAGAGGTATATGGTTGTCTTATAGAGAGATATATGGTTGTCTTTTAGAGAGATATATGGTTGTATTATAGAGAGATATATGGTCGTCTTATAGAGAGATTTATGGTTGTCATATAGAGTGATGCATGGTTGTCTTATAGAGAGAGATATGGTTGTCTTATAGAGAGATATATGGTTGTATTATAGAGAGATATATGGTTGTCTTATAGAGAGATATATGGTTGTATTATAGAGAGATACATGGTTGTCTGATAGAGAGATTTATGGTTGTATTATAGAGAGGTATATGGTTGTCTTATAGAGAGATATATGGTTGTATTATAGAGAGATATATGGTCGCCTTATAGAGAGATATATGGTTGTCTTTTAGAGAGATATATGGTTGTATTATAGAGAGATATATGGTCGTCTTTTAGAGAGATATATGGTTGTATTATAGAGAGATACATGGTCGTCTTATAGAGAGATATATGGTTGTCTTATAGAGGGATATATGGTCGTCTTATAGAGAGATATATGATTGTCTTTTAGAGAGATATATGGTTGTATTATAGAGAGATATATGGTCGTCTTATAGAGAGATACATGGTTGTCTGATAGAGAGATTTATGGTTGTATTATAGAGAGGTATATGGTTGTCTTATAGAGAGATATATGGTTGTATTATAGAGAGATATATGGTCGCCTTATAGAGAGATATATGGTTGTCTTTTAGAGAGATATATGGTTGTCTTATAGAGAGGTATATGGTCGCCTTATAGAGAGATATATGGTTGTCTTTTAGAGAGATATATGGTTGTCTTTTAGAGAGATATATGGTTGTATTATAGAGAGATATATGGTTGTCTTATAGAGTGATACATGGTTGTCTTTTAGAGAGATATATGGTTGTCTTATAGAGAGATATATGGTTGTATTATAGAGAGATATATGGTCGCCTTATAGAGAGATATATGGTTGTATTATAGAGAGATATATGGTCGCCTTATAGAGAGATATATGGTTGTCTTATAGAGAGGTATATGGTCGCCTTATAGAGAGATATATGGTTGTCTTATAGAGTGATACATGGTTGTCTTATAGAGAGATATATGGTTATCTTATAGGGAGATATATGGTTGTCTTATAGAGAGGTATATGGTTGTCTTATAGAGAGATATATGGTTGTCTTATAGAGAGATATATGGTTGTCTTATAGAGAGATATATGGTTGTATTATAGAGAGATATATGGTCGTCTTATAGAGAGATATATGATTGTCTTTTAGAGAGATATATGGTTGTATTATGGAGAGATATATATGGTTGTTTTTTAGAGAGATATATGGTTGTATTATAGAGAGATATATATGGTTGTCTTTTAGAGAGATATATGGTTGTATTATAGAGAGATATATGGTCGTCTTATAGAGAGTTACATGGTTGTCTTATAGAGAGATTTATGGTTGTCTTATAGAGTGATACATGGTTGTCTTATAGAGAGGTATATGGTTGTCTTATAGAGAGATATATGGTTGTCTTTTAGAGAGATATATGGTTGTATTATAGAGAGATATATGGTCGTCTTATAGAGAGATTTATGGTTGTCATATAGAGTGATACATGGTTGTCTTATAGAGAGATTTATGGTTGTCATATAGAGAGATATATGGTCGTCTTATAGAGAGATTTATGGTTGTCATATAGAGTGATATATGGTTGTCTTATAGAGAGATACATGGTTGTCTTATAGAGAGGTATATGGTTGTCTTATAGAGAGATATGGTCGACTTATAGAGTGATACATGGTTGTATTATAGAGAGATATATGGTTGTCTTATAGAGAGATATGTGGTTGTCATATAGAGTGATATATGGTTGTATTATAGAGAGATATATGGTTGTCTTATAGAGAGATACATGGTTGTCTTATAGAGAGATATATGGTTGTCTTATAGAGAGGTATATGGTTGTCTTATAGAGAGGTATATGGTTGTCTTATAGAGAGATATGTGGTTGTCTTATAGAGAGGTACATGGTTGTCCTATAGAGAGAGATATGGTTGTCTTATAGAGAGATATATGGTCGTCTTATAGAGAGATACATGGTTGTCTTATAGAGAGATATATGGTCGTCTTTTAGAGAGATATATGGTTGTCTTATAGAGAGAGATATGGTCGTCTTATAGAGTGATACATGGTTGTATTATAGAGAGATATATGGTTGTCTTATAGAGAGATATGTGGTTGTCTTATAGAGAGATATATGGTTGGATTATAGAGAGATATATGGTCGTCTTTTAGAGAGATATATGGTTGTATTATAGAGAGATATATGGTCGTCTTATAGAGAGATACATGGTTGTCTTATAGAGAGATATATGGTCGTCTTTTAGAGAGATATATGGTTGTATTATAGAGAGATATATGGTCGTCTTTTAGAGAGATATATGGTTGTATTATAGAGAGATATATGGTTGTCTTTTAGAGAGATATATGGTTGTATTCTAGAGAGATATATGGTCGTCTTTTAGAGAGATATATGGTTGTATTATAGAGAGATACATGGTCGTCTTATAGAGAGATATATGGTTGTCTTATAGAGGGATATATGGTCGTCTTATAGAGAGATATATGATTGTCTTTTAGAGAGATATATGGTTGTATTATAGAGAGATATATGGTCGTCTTATAGAGAGATACATGGTTGTCTGATAGAGAGATTTATGGTTGTATTATAGAGAGGTATATGGTTGTCTTATAGAAAGATATATGGTTGTATTTTAGAGAGATATATGGTCGCCTTATAGAGAGATATATGGTTGTCTTTTAGAGAGATATATGGTTGTCTTATAGAGAGGTATATGGTCGCCTTATAGAGAGATATATGGTTGTCTTTTAGAGAGATATATGGTTGTCTTTTAGAGAGATATATGGTTGTATTATAGAGAGATATATGGTCGTCTTATAGAGAGATATATGATTGTCTTTTAGAGAGATATATGGTTGTATTATGGAGAGATATATATGGTTGTCTTTTAGAGAGATATATGGTTGTATTATAGAGAGATATATATGGTTGTCTTTTAGAGAGATATATGGTTGTATTATAGAGAGATATATGGTCGTCTTATAGAGAGTTACATGGTTGTCTTATAGAGAGATTTATGGTTGTCTTATAGAGTGATACATGGTTGTCTTATAGAGAGGTATATGGTTGTCTTATAGAGAGATATATGGTTGTCTTTTAGAGAGATATATGGTTGTATTATAGAGAGATATATGGTCGTCTTATAGAGAGATTTATGGTTGTCATATAGAGTGATGCATGGTTGTCTTATAGAGAGAGATATGGTTGTCTTATAGAGAGATATATGGTTGTATTATAGAGAGATATATGGTCGACTTATAGAGTGATACATGGTTGTCTTATAGAGAGATATGTGGTTGTCATATAGAGAGATATACGGTTGTCTTATAGAGAGAGATATGGTCGTCTTATAGAGTGATACATGGTTGTATTATAGAGAGATATATGGTCGTCTTATAGAGTGATACAAGGTTGTATTATAGAGAGATATATGGTTGTCTTATAGAGAGATATGTGGTTGTCTTATAGAGAGGTACATGGTTGTCCTATAGAGAGAGATATGGTTGTCTTATAGAGAGATATATGGTTGTATTATAGAGAGATATATGGTCGTCTTATAGAGAGATACATGGTTGTCTTATAGAGAGATATATGGTCGTCTTTTAGAGAGATATATGGTTGTATTATTGAGAGATATATGGTCGTCTTTTAGAGAGATATATGGTTGTATTATAGAGAGATATATGATTGTCCTTTAGAGAGATATATGGTTGTATTATAGAGAGATATATGGTCGTCTTTAAGAGAGATATATGGTTGTATTATAGAGAGATATACGGTTGTCTTATAGAGAGATACATGGTCGTCTTATAGAGAGATATATGATTGTCTTTTAGAGAGATATATGGTCGTCTTATAGAGAGATATATGGTTGTCTTTTAGAGAGATATATGGTTGTATTATTGAGAGATATATGGTCGTCTTATAGAGAGATACATGGTTGTCTTATAGAGAGATTTATGGTTGTCTTAAAGAGTGATACATGGTTGTCTTATAGAGAGGTATATGGTCGTCTTATAGAGAGATATATGGTCGTCTTATAGAGAGATATATGGTTGTCCTATAGAGAGAGATATGGTTGTCTTATAGAGAGATATATGGTTGTATCATAGAGAGATATATGGTCGTCTTATAGAGAGATATATGGTTGTCCTATAGAGAGAGATATGGTTGTCTTATAGAGAGAGATATGGTCGTCTTATAGAGTGATATATGGTTGTCTTATAGAGAGAGATATGGTCGTCTTATAGAGTGATACATGGTTGTATTATAGAGAGATATATGGTTGTCTTATAGAGAGATATGTGGTTGTCTTATAGAGAGATATATGGTTGTATTATAGAGAGATATATGGTCGTCTTTTAGAGAGATATATGGTTGTATTATAGAGAGATATATGGTCGTCTTATAGAGAGATACATGGTTGTCTTATAGAGAGATATATGGTCGTCTTTTAGAGAGATATATGGTTGTATTATAGAGAGATATATGGTCGTCTTTTAGAGAGATATATGGTTGTATTATAGAGAGATATATGGTTGTCTTTTAGAGAGATATATGGTTGTCTTATAGAGAGATATGTGGTTGTCTTATAGAGAGGTACATGGTTGTCCTATAGAGAGAGATATGGTCGTCTTATAGAGTGATACATGGTTGTATTATAGAGAGATATATGGTTGTCTTATAGAGAGATATATGGTTGTCCTATAGAGAGAGATATGGTTGTCTTATAGAGAGAGATATGGTCGTCTTATAGAGTGATATATGGTTGTCTTATAGAGAGAGATATGGTCGTCTTATAGAGTGATACATGGTTGTATTATAGAGAGATATATGGTTGTCTTATAGAGAGATATGTGGTCGTCTTATAGAGAGATATATGGTTGTATTATAGAGAGATATGTGGTTGTCTTATAGAGAGAGATATGGTTGTATTATAGAGAGATATATGGTCGTCTTATAGAGAGATTTATGGTTGTCATATAGAGTGATACATGGTTGTCTTATAGAGAGAGATATGGTTGTCTTATAGAGAGAGATATGGTCGACTTATAGAGTGATATATGGTTGTATTATAGAGAGATATATGGTCGTCTTATAGAGAGATATATGGTTGTCTTATAGAGAGAGATATGGTCGTCTTATAGAGTGATACATGGTTGTATTATAGAGAGATATATGGTTGTCTTATAGAGAGATATGTGGTTGTCTTATAGAGAGGTACATGGTTGTCCTATAGAGAGAGATATGGTTGTCTTATAGAGAGATATATGGTTGTATCATAGAGAGATATATGGTCGTCTTATAGAGAGATACATGGTTGTCTTATAGAGAGATATATGGTCGTCTTTTAGAGAGATATATGGTTGTATTATAGAGAGATATACGGTTGTCTTATAGAGAGATACATGGTTGTCTTATAGAGAGATATATGGTCGTCTTTTAGAGAGATATATTGTTGTGTTATAGAGAGATATATGGTCGTCTTTTAGAGAGATATATGGTTGTATTATAGAGAGATATATGGTTGTCTTTTAGAGAGATATATGGTTGTCTTATAGAGAGATATGTGGTTGTCTTATAGAGAGGTACATGGTTGTCCTATAGAGAGAGATATGGTCGTCTTATAGAGTGATACATGGTTGTATTATAGAGAGATATATGGTTGTCTTATAGAGAGATATATGGTTGTCCTATAGAGAGAGATATGGTTGTCTTATAGAGAGAGATATGGTCGTCTTATAGAGTGATATATGGTTGTCTTATAGAGAGAGATATGGTCGTCTTATAGAGTGATACATGGTTGTATTATAGAGAGATATATGGTTGTCTTATAGAGAGATATGTGGTCGTCTTATAGAGAGATATATGGTTGTATTATAGAGAGATATGTGGTTGTCTTATAGAGAGAGATATGGTTGTATTATAGAGAGATATATGGTCGTCTTATAGAGAGATTTATGGTTGTCATATAGAGTGATACATGGTTGTCTTATAGAGAGAGATATGGTTGTCTTATAGAGAGAGATATGGTCGACTTATAGAGTGATATATGGTTGTATTATAGAGAGATATATGGTCGTCTTATAGAGAGATATATGGTTGTCTTATAGAGAGAGATATGGTCGTCTTATAGAGTGATACATGGTTGTATTATAGAGAGATATATGGTTGTCTTATAGAGAGATATGTGGTTGTCTTATAGAGAGGTACATGGTTGTCCTATAGAGAGAGATATGGTTGTCTTATAGAGAGATATATGGTTGTATCATAGAGAGATATATGGTCGTCTTATAGAGAGATACATGGTTGTCTTATAGAGAGATATATGGTCGTCTTTTAGAGAGATATATGGTTGTATTATAGAGAGATATACGGTTGTCTTATAGAGAGATACATGGTCGTCTTATAGAGAGATATATGATTGTCTTTTAGAGAGATATATGGTCGTCTTATAGAGAGATATATGGTTATCTTTTAGAGAGATATATGGTTGTATTATTGAGAGATATATGGTCGTCTTATAGAGAGATACATGGTTGTCTTATAGAGAGATTTATGGTTGTCTTAAAGAGTGATACATGGTTGTCTTATAGAGAGGTATATGGTCGTCTTATAGAGAGATATATGGTTGTCTTTTAGAGAGATATATGGTTGTATTATAGAGAGATATATGGTCGTCTTATAGAGAGATACATGGTTGTCTTATAGAGAGATATATGGTTGTCATATAGAGTCATACATGGTTGTCTTATAGAGAGATATATGGTTGTCTTATAGAGAGAGATATGGTCGTCTTATAGAGTGATACATAATTGTCCTATAGAGAGATATATGGTCGTCTTATAGAGAGATATATGGTTGTCTTATAGAGAGAGATATAGTCGTCTTATAGAGTGATACATGGTTGTATTATAGAGAGATATATGGTTGTCTTATAGAGAGATATATGGTTGTCCTAAAGAGAGATGTATGGTTGTCTTATAGAGAGAGATATGGTTGTCTTATTGAGAGAGATATGGTTGTCTTATAGAGAGATATATGGTTGTCTGATAGAGAGAGATATGGTTGTCTTATAGAGAGATGTATGGTTGTCCTATAGAGAGATATATGGTTGTCTTATAGAGAGATACATGGTTGTCTTATAGAGCGATATATGGTTGTCTTTTAGAGAGATATATGGTCGTCTTATAGAGAGATATATGGTTGTCTTATAGAGAGATATATGGTTGTATTATAGAGAGGTATATGGTTGTATTATAGAGAGGTTTTTGGTTGTCTTATAGAGAGATATATGGTCGTCTTATAGAGAGATATATGGTTGTCTTATAGAGAGAGATATGGTCGTCTTATAGAGTGATACATGGTTGTATTATAGAGAGATATATGGTTGTCTTATAGAGAGAGATATGGTTGTCTTATAGAGAGATTTATGGTTGTCCTATAGAGAGAGATATGGTTGTCTTATAGAGAGATACATGGTTGTCTTATAGAGCGATATGTGGTTGTCTTATAGAGAGAGATATGGTTGTCTTATAGAGAGATACATGGTTGTCTTATAGAGAGATATGTGGTTGTCTTATAGAGAGATATATGGTTGTCTTATAGAGAGATACATGGTTGTCTTATAGAGAGATATGTGGTTGTCTTATAGAGAGAGATATGGTCGTCTTATAGAGTGTTACATGGTTGCCCTATAGATAGATATATGGTCGTCTTATAGAGAGATATATGGTTGTCTTATAGAGAGAGATATGGTCGTCTTATAGAGTGATACATGGTTGTCCTATAGAGAGATATATGGTTGTCTTATAGAGAGATATATGGTTGTCTTATAGAGAGATATATGGTTGTCTTATAGAGAGAGATATGGTTGTCCTATAGAGAGAGATATGGTTGTCTTATAGAGAGATATGTGGTTGTCTTATAGAGAGATATATGGTTGTCTTATAGAGAGATAGGGTTGTCTTATAGAGAGATGTATGGTTGTATTATAGAGAGATATATGGTTGTATTATAGAGAGATATATGGTTGTCTTATAGAGAGATGTATGGTTGTATTATAGAGAGATATCTTGTTGTATTATAGAGAGATGTATGGTTGTATTATAGAGAGATATAGGGTTGTCTTATAGAGAGATGTATGGTTGTATTATAGAGAGATGTATGGTTGTATTATAGAGAGATATATGGTTGTCTAATAGAGAGAGATATGGTTGTATTATAGAGAGATATATGGTTGTCTTATAAAGAGATATATGGTTGTCTTATAGAGAGATATATGGTTGTCGTATAGAGAGATACATGGTTGTCTTATAGAGAGATATATGGTTGTCTTATAGAGAGAGATATGGTTGTCCTATAGAGAGAGATATGGTTGTCTTATAGAGAGATGTATGGTTGTCTTATAGAGAGATAGGGTTGTCTTATAGAGAGATATATGGTTGTCGTATAGAGAGATATATGGTTGTCCTATAGATAGAGATATGGTTGTCTTATAGAGAGATTTATGGTTGTCATATAGAGTGATATATGGTTGTCTTATAGAGAGATATGGTCGTCTTATAGAGTGATACATGGTTGTATTATAGAGAGATATATGGTTGTCTTATAGATAGATATATGGTTGTCCTATAGAGAGATAGGGTTGTCTTATAGAGAGATATATGGTTGTCTTATAGAGTGATACATGGTTGTCCTATAGAGAGATATGTGGTTGTCTTATAGAGTGATATGGTCGTCTTATAGAGAGGTACATGGTTGTCCTATAGAGAGAGATATGGTCGTCTTATAGAGTGATACATGGTTGTATTATAGAGAGATATATGGTTGTCTTATAGAGCGATATATGGTTGTCTTTTAGAGAGATATATGGTCGTCTTATAGAGAGATATATGGTTGTCTTATAGAGAGATATATGGTTGTATTATAGAGAGGTATATGGTTGTATTATAGAGAGGTTTTTGGTTGTCTTATAGAGAGATATATGGTCGTCTTATAGAGAGATATATGGTTGTCTTATAGAGAGAGATATGGTCGTCTTATAGAGTGATACATGGTTGTATTATAGAGAGATATATGGTTGTCTTATAGAGAGAGATATGGTTGTCTTATAGAGAGATTTATGGTTGTCCTATAGAGAGAGATATGGTTGTCTTATAGAGAGATACATGGTTGTCTTATAGAGCGATATGTGGTTGTCTTATAGAGAGAGTTATGGTTGTCTTATAGAGAGATACATGGTTGTCTTATAGAGAGATATGTGGTTGTCTTATAGAGAGATATATGGTTGTCTTATAGAGAGATACATGGTTGTCTTATAGAGAGATATGTGGTTGTCTTATAGAGAGAGATATGGTCGTCTTATAGAGTGATACATGGTTGCCCTATAGATAGATATATGGTCGTCTTATAGAGAGATATATGGTTGTCTTATAGAGAGAGATATGGTCGTCTTATAGAGTGATACATGGTTGTATTATAGAGAGATATATGGTTGTCTTATAGAGAGATATATGGTTGTCTTATAGAGAGAGATATGGTTGTCTTATAGAGAGAGATATGGTTGTCTTATAGAGAGATATGTGGTTTTCTTATAGAGAGATATATGGTTGTCTTATAGAGAGATAGGGTTGTCTTATAGAGAGATGTATGGTTGTATTATAGAGAGATATATGGTTGTATTATAGAGAGATATATGGTTGTCTTATAGAGAGATGTATGGTTGTATTATAGAGAGATATATGGTTGTATTATAGAGAGATGTATGGTTGTATTATAGAGAGATATAGGGTTGTCTTATAGAGAGATGTATGGTTGTATTATAGAGAGATGTATGGTTGTATTATAGAGAGATATATGGTTGTCTAATAGTGAGAGATATGGTTGTATTATAGAGAGATATATGGTTGTCTTATAGAGAGATATATGGTTGTCTTATAGAGAGATATATGGTTGTCGTATAGAGAGATACATGGTTGTCTTATAGAGAGATATATGGTTGTCTTATAGAGAGAGATATGGTTGTCCTATAGAGAGAGATATGGTTGTCTTATAGAGAGATGTATGGTTGTCTTATAGAGAGATAGGGTTGTCTTATAGAGAGATATATGGTTGTCGTATAGAGAGATATATGGTTGTCCTATAGATAGAGATATGGTTGTCTTATAGAGAGATTTATGGTTGTCATATAGAGTGATATATGGTTGTCTTATAGAGAGATATGGTCGTCTTATAGAGTGATACATGGTTGTATTATAGAGAGATATATGGTTGTCTTATAGATAGATATATGGTTGTCCTATAGAGAGATAGGGTTGTCTTATAGAGAGATATATGGTTGTCTTATAGAGTGATACATGGTTGTCCTATAGAGAGATATGTGGTTGTCTTATAGAGTGATATGGTCGTCTTATAGAGAGATATATGGTTGTCTTATAGAGAGAGATATGGTCGTCTTATAGAGTGATACATGGTTGTATTATAGAGAGATATATGGTTGTCTTATAGAGAGATATGTGGTTGTCTTATAGAGAGGTACATGGTTGTCCTATAGAGAGAGATATGGTCGTCTTATAGAGTGATACATGGTTGTATTATAGAGAGATATATGGTTGTCTTATAGAGAGATATATGGTTGTCCTATAGAGAGAGATATGGTTGTCTTATAGAGAGAGATATGGTCGTCTTATAGAGTGATATATGGTTGTCTTATAGAGAGAGATATGGTCGTCTTATAGAGTGATACATGGTTGTATTATAGAGAGATATATGGTTGTCTTATAGAGAGATATGTGGTTGTCTTATAGAGAGGTACATGGTTGTCCTATAGAGAGAGATATGGTTGTCTTCTAGAGTGATACATGGTTGTCTTATAGAGAGATATATGGTTGTCTTATAGAGAGAGATATGGTTGTCTTATAGAGAGATACATGGTTGTCTTATAGAGAGATATATGGTTGTATTATAGAGAGATATATGGTTGTCTTATTGAGAGATATATGGTTGTCTTATAGAGAGATATGGTTGTCTTATAGAGAGAGATATGGTTGTCTTATAGAGAGATATATGGTTGTCTTATAGAGAGATATGTGGTTGTCTTATAGAGAGATTTATGGTTGTCCTATAGAGAGAGATATGGTTGTCTTATAGAGAGATACATGGTTGTCTTATAGAGCGATATGTGGTTGTCTTATAGAGAGAGATATGGTTGTCTTATAGAGAGATACATGGTTGTCTTATAGAGAGATATGTGGTTGTCTTATAGAGAGATATATGGTTGTCTTATAGAGAGATACATGGTTGTCTTATAGAGAGATATGTGGTTGTCTTATAGAGAGAGATATGGTCGTCTTATAGAGTGATACATGGTTGCCCTATAGATAGATATATGGTCGTCTTATAGAGAGATATATGGTTGTCTTATAGAGAGAGATATGGTCGTCTTATAGAGTGATACATGGTTGTATTATAGAGAGATATATGGTTGTCTTATAGAGAGATATATGGTTGTCTTATAGAGAGAGATATGGTTGTCCTATAGAGAGAGATATGGTTGTCTTATAGAGAGATATGTGGTTTTCTTATAGAGAGATATATGGTTGTCTTATAGAGAGATAGGGTTGTCTTATAGAGAGATGTATGGTTGTATTATAGAGAGATATATGGTTGTATTATAGAGAGATATATGGTTGTCTTATAGAGAGATGTATGGTTGTATTATAGAGAGATATATGGTTGTATTATAGAGAGATGTATGGTTGTATTATAGAGAGATATAGGGTTGTCTTATAGAGAGATGTATGGTTGTATTATAGAGAGATGTATGGTTGTATTATAGAGAGATATATGGTTGTCTAATAGTGAGAGATATGGTTGTATTATAGAGAGATATATGGTTGTCTTATAGAGAGATATATGGTTGTCTTATAGAGAGATATATGGTTGTCGTATAGAGAGATACATGGTTGTCTTATAGAGAGATATATGGTTGTCTTATAGAGAGAGATATGGTTGTCCTATAGAGAGAGATATGGTTGTCTTATAGAGAGATGTATGGTTGTCTTATAGAGAGATAGGGTTGTCTTATAGAGAGATATATGGTTGTCGTATAGAGAGATATATGGTTGTCCTATAGATAGAGATATGGTTGTCTTATAGAGAGATTTATGGTTGTCATATAGAGTGATATATGGTTGTCTTATAGAGAGATATGGTCGTCTTATAGAGTGATACATGGTTGTATTATAGAGAGATATATGGTTGTCTTATAGATAGATATATGGTTGTCCTATAGAGAGATAGGGTTGTCTTATAGAGAGATATATGGTTGTCTTATAGAGTGATACATGGTTGTCCTATAGAGAGATATGTGGTTGTCTTATAGAGTGATATGGTCGTCTTATAGAGAGATATATGGTTGTCTTATAGAGAGAGATATGGTCGTCTTATAGAGTGATACATGGTTGTTTTATAGAGAGATATATGGTTGTCTTATAGAGAGATATGTGGTTGTCTTATAGAGAGGTACATGGTTGTCCTATAGAGAGAGATATGGTCGTCTTATAGAGTGATACATGGTTGTATTATAGAGAGATATATGGTTGTCTTATAGAGAGATATATGGTTGTCCTATAGAGAGAGATATGGTTGTCTTATAGAGAGAGATATGGTCGTCTTATAGAGTGATATATGGTTGTCTTATAGAGAGAGATATGGTCGTCTTATAGAGTGATACATGGTTGTATTATAGAGAGATATATGGTTGTCTTATAGAGAGATATGTGGTTGTCTTATAGAGAGTTACATGGATGTCCTATAGAGAGAGATATGGTTGTCTTCTAGAGTGATACATGGTTGTCTTATAGAGAGATATATGGTTGTCTTATAGAGAGAGATATGGTTGTCTTATAGAGAGATACATGGTTGTCTTATAGAGAGATATATGGTTGTATTATAGAGAGATATATGGTTGTCTTATTGAGAGATATATGGTTGTCTTTTAGAGAGATATGGTTGTCTTATAGAGAGAGATATGGTTGTCTTATAGAGAGATATATGGTTGTCTTATAGAGAGATATGTGGTTGTCTTATAGAGAGGTACATGGTTGTCCTATAGAGAGATATATGGTTGTATTATAGAGAGATGTATGGTTGTCTTATAGAGAGATTTATGGTTGTATTATAGAGAGATATGGTTGTCTTATAGAGAGATATGTGGTTGTCTTATAGAGAGATACATGGTTGTCTTATAGAGAGATATATGGTTGTATTATAGAGAGATATGTGGTTGTCTTATAGAGAGATACATGGTTGTCTTATAGAGAGATATATGGTTGTATTATAGAGAGATGTATGGTTGTCTTATAGAGAGAGATATGGTTGTCTTATAGAGGGATGTATGGTTGTCTTATAGAGAGATATATGGTTGTCTTATAGAGAGATATATGGTTGTATTATAGAGAGATATATGGTTGTCTTATAGAGTGATACATGGTTGTCCTATAGAGAGAGATATGGTTGTCTTATAGAGATATATATGGTTGTCTTATAGAGAGATATATGGTCGTCTTATAGAGAGATATGGTCGTCTTATAGGAGATATATGGTTGTCTTATAGAGAGATATGGTCGTCTTGTAGAGAGATATATGGTTGTCTTATAGAGAGATATATGGTTGTCTTGTAGAGAGATACATGGTTGTCTTATAGAGAGATATGTGGTTGTCTTATAGAGAGATATGTGGTTGTTTTATTGAGAGATATATGGTTGTCTTATAGAGAGATATATGGTTGTCTTATAGAGAGATATGGTCGTCTTGTAGAGAGATATATGGTTGTCTTATAGAGAGATATATGGTTGTCTTATTGAGAGTTGTATGGTTGTCTTATAGAGAGATATATGGTTGTCTTACAGAGAGATATATGGTTGTCTTATAGAGAGATATGGTTGTCTTATAAAGAGATATATGGTTGTCTTATAGATAGATATATGGTTATCTTATAGAGAGATATATGGTTGTCTTATAGAGAGAAATATGGTCGTCTTATAGAGAGATATATGGTTGTCTTATAGAGAGATATATGGTTGTCTTATAGAGAGAAGTATGGTTGTCTTAAAGAGCGATATATGGTTGTTTTATAGAGAGATATGTGGTTGTCTTATAGAGAGATATATGGTTGTATTATAGAGAGATATATGGTTGTCTTATTGAGAGATATATGGTTGTCTTATAGAGAGATATATGGTTGTATTATAGAGAGATATATGGTTGTCTTATTGAGAGATATATGGTTGTCTTATAGAGAGATATATGGTTGTCTTATAGAGAGATGTATGGTTGCCTTATAGAGAGATATGTGGTTGTATTATAGAGAGATATATGGTTGTATTATAGAGAGATATATGGTTGTCTTATAGAGAGATATGTGGTTGTCTTATAGAGAGAAGTATGGTTGTCTTAAAGAGCGATATATGGTTGTTTTATAGAGAGATATGTGGTTGTATTATAGAGAGATATATGGTTGTATTATAGAGAGATATATGGTTGTCTTATTGAGAGATATATGGTTGTCTTATAGAGAGATATATGGTTGTCTTATAGAGAGAAGTATGGTTGTCTTAAAGAACGATACATGGTTGTATTATAGAGAGATATGTGGTTGTATTATAGAGAGATATATGGTTGTATTATAGAGAGATATATGGTTGTCTTATAGAGAGATATGTGGTTGTCTTATAGAGAGATACATGGTTGTCTTATAGAGAGATATATGGTTGTCTTATAGAGAGATATATGGTTGTCTTATAGAGAGAAGTATGGTTGTCTTAAAGAGCGATATATGGTTGTTTTATAGAGAGATATGTGGTTGTCTTATAGAGAGATACATGGTTGTATTATAGAGAGATATATGGTTGTCTTATAGAGAGATGTATGGTTGCCTTATAGAGAGATATATGGTTGTATTATAGAGAGATATATGGTTGTATTATAGAGAGATATATGGTTGTATTATAGAGAGATACATGGTTGTCTTATAGAGAGATATATGGTTATATTATAGAGAGATATGTGGTTGTCTTATAGAGAGATACATGGTTGTCTTATAGAGAGATACATGGTTGTTTTATAGAGAGATATATGATTGTCTTATAGAGAGAGATATGGTTATCTTATAGGGAGATATATGGTTGTCTTATAGAGAGAGATATGGTTGTCTTATAGAGAGATATATGGTTGTCTTATAGAGAGATATATGGTTGTCTTATAGAGAGATATATGGTTGTCTTATAGAGATATATATGGTTGTCTTATAGAGAGATATGTGGTTGTCTTATAGAGAGATACATGGTTGTCTTATAGAGAGATACATGGTTGTCTGATAGAGAGATATGTGGTTGTCTTATAGAGACATGTATGGTTGTCTTATAGAGAGATATGTGGTTGTCTTATAGAGAGATACATGGTTGTATTATAGAGAGATACATGGTTGTCTTATAGAGAGATATGTGGTTGTCTTATCGAGAGATACATGGTTGTATTATAGAGAGATACATGGTTGTCTTATAGAGAGAGATATGGTTGTCTTATAGAGTGATACATGGTTGTCTTATAGAGAGATATGTGGTTGTCTTATCGAGAGATACATGGTTGTATTATAGAGAGATACATGGTTGTCTTATAGAGAGAGATATGGTTGTCTTATAGAGAGATACATGGTTGTCTTATAGAGAGAGATATGGTTGTCTTATAGAGAGATGTATGGTTGTCTTATAGAGAGATACATGGTTGTCTTATAGAGAGATACATGGTTGTCTTATAGAGAGAGATATGGTTGTCTTATAGAGAGATACATGGTTGTCTTATAGAGAGATATATGGTTGTCTTATAGAGAGATGTATGGTTGTCTTATAGAGGGATACATGGTTGTCTTATAGAGAGATACATGGTTGTCTTATAGAGAGATGTATGGTTGTCTTATAGAGAGATATATGGTTGTCTTATAGAGAGATACATGGTTGTCTTATAGAGAGATGTATGGTTGTCTTATAGAGAGATATATGGTTGTCTTATAGAGAGATATATGGTTGTCTTATAGAGAGATACATGGTTGTCTTATAGAGAGATGTATGGTTGTCTTATAGAGAGATATATGGTTGTCTTATAGAGAGATATATGGTTGTCTAATAGAGAGATATATGGTTGTCTTATAGAGAGATACATGGTTGTCTTATAGAGAGATGTATGGTTGTCTTATAGAGAGATATATGGTTGTCTTATAGAGAGATACATGGTTGTCTTATAGAGAGATGTATGGTTGTCTTATAGAGAGATATATGGTTGTCTTATAGAGAGATATATGGTTGTCTTATAGAGAGATATATGGTTGTCTTATAGAGAGATACATGGTTGTCTTATAGAGAGATGTATGGTTGTCTTATAGAGAGATATATGGTTGTCTTATAGAGAGATACATGGTTGTCTTATAGAGAGATGTATGGTTGTCTTATAGAGAGATATATGGTTGTCTTATAGAGAGATATATGGTTGTCTTATAGAGAGATATATGGTTGTCTTATAGAGAGATACATGGTTGTCTTATAGAGAGATGTATGGTTGTCTTATAGAGAGATATATGGTTGTCTTATAGAGAGATACATGGTTGTCTTATAGAGAGATGTATGGTTGTCTTATAGAGAGATATGTGGTTGTCTTATAGAGAGATACATGGTTGTCTTATAGAGAGATGTATGGTTGTCTTATAGAGAGATACATGGTTGTCTTATAGAGAGATATATGGTTGTCTTGTCTTTTAGAGATATGTATATATGATTGTCGAAAAGAGAGGTACATGGTTGTCTTATAGAGAGAAACATATCTTTTATATGATTTTACTTTGTAGGCGTACTTTTAATTTAAGTGTTAAATCATTTACCTCATACTCTCTGATTGTGATTTTATTAAAATGGTACAAAGATTACTGGAGCTTTTCGGAAAATCACAAAATTCAAACATATTTTTGAATCAGGTGATGATGTGGACAATTGTTTCTGTAGTATCTATTATCTTTTTTCAAATGTTTCAAAACTCACAATATTTCACAATGTTGTCAGTGAAAACGCAAAACAACATCTTTAGCCTAAGATGATTTGAGAACAAAACCCTTTTGCACTTACAAAACCTGGCAAAATGAACTGTCACGATAATATATGGCCGATCACGCAAGCAGTTTGACTCAGTGCTATGCCGCTAACTGGCGATCGTTTGTTGTCAATACTACGTGTAGGTTCAACTCTGACATTTCACAAATATACATCGTGAGTAAACAGTTAATGACGTCATCAGCTGATCTGGACATATTCTTTAGAAACTCAACCAACAACAATGGTATTGTGACGTTCGTATTTCGACGAGCTGTAATTGACAACTGTTATTACGCAATTGGTCGTCTCCACTGACGATTTACTTTGTTTATGTACAAAAGAAAGAGACAACCTATTACGGTGTTGGTAGTTCTCTTTATTATGATGAGTTCATTTGTACATGTGATTTGACAAATAAGAGATCAGTTAGTAAACATTTTCTGTGCTGATGTCAGCGCCCTTACAGGTAACCTCCAATTCCTTTCTGATTTGAGTAAGCTTTAGTAAGCTAGAGAGCAAGCACAGAAAATTCAACAATCTGCAGCAAGGCATAAAACTGATAGTTCGGAAACTGGCGTTTTAGGCTTTGCGTTGGAAGATGGTAAAACACGGCACAAACCGTTTTTTATTGTTTCTTAATTTCAGTTTGATAAATCTTTGGTACATTACATATAATAACACTAACATGAGAATAAGCATTATTAATCTGAAGTTGAAGAGATAGCATATTTGGGTTTTGTTTGCTCATTTGAGCAATCACCTATATCTGAATGTTTTTTATTATCCCATCACGGTTTTTGACGTATCAATCAATGAATGATGTTAATTAAGATTAATTTTTAAACGTCTTTTTAGTTTCGAATATGATGTCAATTGGTCTGTGATATCTGATTGTGATCAAACCACTTGAGCATTTTAATACCAATTGCCGTTTGAGCATACTGCCATTGATAATAGTATAATATTTTACAATGCGGGAGAGATATTCAGGCTCTCATCTCAGAAATCGTCTGTCTTTGCTGCTAAATGGAAACACATGAAAATAATATTTTGCTGTGAATACTAATCTTTAGTCATTTGGCGAGCTTTTTTTTATCATTTTCGGTCTATCATAGAGCACGATTCTAGTTTTCACAAATTTCAGATTCATTTTTACAAATCAAAAGTTACACTAAATAATTATCTTTTTTAAAGTAGTATCCAGATTTTGGACATGTATGTTAGAAATTAAAAATCATATACCATCAACAATTATAACCATATAAGGCCCCAATATACATGGCAAAGGTATTGCAACACTTGCTTTTTTCAATCAATAACGTTACAATAGCTATTGGTATTCGTTAGATAAGCATTTCAGAATATTTGTTGAAGTATTTGTTTAAAAGTATTTCATTCAACAATGTATTAACATAATCTTCTTGTTTCATAACATACAATATAGCTCACCCTCAATGACAAATGTTCCTTTAGTTTTAGATCACTTCAACGAGAAATATACAGTCAGTAATTATCAGAGGGTACATTATGTCGATATATTTTATTGACTTATTAATAAAGAATTGTTATTCCCCATTACTGAAATGTTCTTCATAACTCAACTCAAAAGTCGTATATTTTCAAATTAAAGTATGTACATTTGAATAATACCTATTTAAACGACACGAAACGAAAAAAAGCAATTACTATTCCTTCTGCAAAGTATATTTATCAAATCAAACAAGGAAAGCTTTTGAATGCATATTCCATATTATGCATATTTCCTTATGATCTTCAGGTGACCATATATTTCCTGCAAAGTTTACCAAATGACGAGAAATAATGTATGTAGTTAGCCTGTCAACCTGTCTACTGTAATATTTACATAACAATAGGGCAGGATATGTCATGTTATAAAAATCTCCTAAATGTTTTACTATGAAACAATCCAGATAAATCATGCACATGTGTGTTACTTGATGACGTAAAACAAACTTCCGGCCGAGTTGTATGATATATAATGTTTCAAAACCCTGCTGTTGGCTAACAAAATCCAGGTACCGCCAGCCAAATCATTAAAGGGGCAGTAGCACGTTTTTTGAAAATTTTAAATTTTCTAATTTTCATTGATAATTGTACATGTATCAATGCTTAATGCATTATTTTGATAGTGTCGAAAATCTCATTACACAAACCAATCATTCATAGTCCGAGAACAAATTATGAAGATCCACATAAAGTCTATTGGCGGCCATTTTTATGTGAACATCTTTAATTCAGTTTTTGTAAGAAGAAGAGATCGCATGGCTGAAGTTAACATTATATATTGATTATTACCGCTTCATTTAGTTTAAATACATTTGAATTGTAACCTTTCATTTTCATTTTCCTTACATTACCTTATATTCCCCCGTATTACAAGAACTGCCCCATTAACGTATCTATTTCTTTATTCTATTGCTTGATAATTCAATCTTTCCCCAAAGAGGCAGATCAAGTCATGAAATGTTGATACACCCTCTGTTCTATTACGCCGAAATCCGTGGGTTCCGCAGTTTCCATAGGGCCACAATCAGACAACGCTTCTCGCATGGAAAGGGTGGTCCATATCTCAATGCTTTTGCCATGATTTATTAGCATTAATTATTATTTTAGAACAGCGTCGCTGATTGCACAACTAACTTTGATTGCCTCCAATCAGGCATCTCTCATTCTATCCCACAAAGTCGACGTAAAAGAACAGAGGCTGTATCAATATTTCATGACTTGATCTGCCTCTGTGGGAGAGAATGGATAAATTTCATATGACTACTTCTATAAAATAAAGTTATTCGTATAACATATTAATGACTTGTGAGAAATGAAACGAGTAAACTACAGAACTGACATATATGTGAAAACGTTTTCATTGTTTCTTAATCAAAATTATTGAATAACCAATCAGTACATTCATCATAATAATTATGGAATGTGCTGTTAGGCTACATTGGGGCCCCATAAGGACATTTGCAGAGAAACCTCTCTCAGGATATACTATGACGTTGAACATTTTCATCATAACAACGAATACGATGTCTGAATGATCGGAATAAATGTGTAAATCGGGCATGATAGAGATCGCGCAAAGAAATCTACTTTTGTGGTAGTTTAATGAAATTGATGTGTTAACATAATCTAATGCCTGTCCAAACTAAATTTTGTTACTGACTACGTGAAAATGCCCAAATATGGACAGTTCAATCGGGGTATTTTATGTGGAAACAAAATTCAAGAGTATTTCCCTATTTATACTTATGAGAATTATTACATGATAATTTCACACTTTTCTTTCGTATATATTAGTGAGGTTAACACTTAATTTGTTCTAGATTTAACAATTTGACAAAAAGAATAGAACGCATCAAAACATTCAACAAAAGTACCCCGATGGGGCTGTCCCTTTAAAGGGGCAGTAGCACGTTTTTTGATAATTTTATATTTTATTTTTTTCACTGATAATTGAAAGATAATGCTAAATGTATTATTTTGACAGTGACACAAATCTTATTTCACAAGCCAATCATCCATAGTCAGAGAACAAAATATGAAGATTCACATAAAATTCATTGGCGGGCATTTTTTGTGAACACCTTTAATTCATTTTGTGTAAAAAAAGCAATCGCATGACTAAACTTAACATTATATATTTGAATTATTACTGCTCCATTTAGTTCAAATACATCGTCTTTCAATTCAAACTATTAATTTTCATTTTCCTGACATCACTTTATATTCCCCCTAAAACGTGCTACTGCCCCTTTAAAACTTTAGATGAATAGCCAAGAGCTATATTTTGAAACGATGTCACAACTGTCGGGTATTTAAGTGTGTAATTCTTTAATGTCTCTGTATACACTTGTTTGAGTCAGCTGAAAACTTTAAAATTAATAGCATTCTTTAATTCTGATGAAATGATAAACGATCTATTTAAAACGTGCTTGCCCTGAAGCTTGCATGCTATAGTGGACCCTTATAATTAATTTTATGTGTATTTTGTTCATAATGTCCGTATGAATAAACTAATTATCTTGAAAAAACAATATCTGATTTGTTGTTGTTTGAAGCAAAAATCAAACCAATTTGGTGAGTAGTGAAGTCCATACAACTAGGTGTTTGAGATTGTAATATTAAATAGCATATAATGCAATATTTCTTTTGCATTCGAATCACATGTTTGCATTGTTTCAAGTAAATGTGTAGCCTATCCAGCTGAAAGGTCCATGGGCTTATGGCATGGCATGATGTCCGACATCCGGCCGTACACTTTGTGCACTTTCGACTTCTTCTCCAAAGGCCTAGAAAGCTGAAACCTTGTGTACATACTCCTTGATTAGTGAGGATTATAAATTGTAGCTTTGGTGATCATGTGGCCCCTAATAAGGGCCACCCCAATAAAACTTATTTCCATCTTCTTCTCCAGAAGCATAAGGATAAGAAACCTAAAACTTTGTGTACAGACTCCTTGACTAGTAGGTATTATAATTTATAGCTTTCTGACCCAGTGGCCCTAATAAGGGCCACACCTTTAAAACCTATTTTCACACCTTTATCTCAAGAAGCAGGCCTAGAAAGCTGAAACCTTGTCTACAGACTCCAAAGTTAGATAAGGATGATTCTAAATTGTACATGTGTTGACCCTGTGGCCCCTTCTAAGGGGTTAACCATATTCTTACCTTCTTTATTCCACCTATACATGACCAAGTTACATTCCATTCAGTCTTCCAAGAAATAGGCGAGGTGATTCGGGGTTAACGCCACTTTCAAGAGCATTTCACTTACATCAAGGCTGCAAGTATTAGTGCAAAGCCTTCAACATGATTGTAACTATGCATTGCGGTGAAACCTACGAGCATAACCTGGAACTTCCTAGAAAGACAACACGACAACAAGTTGTTATACTGATATTTATTGTACAGCAATGAAGCGTACTGTTATATATAAATTAATGACTTATGGGTTGACGAACATTTACAACATTTTGCAGGAGCCACGGCTCCTAGTGAATAACTTCAGCTTAGACAATGCACAAATGACTTGATGATGGATGTAAGCTCTTCAGCAGGTAAAAGGGTATGAGGTATGATATTTCAAGAATTTGAGAGGGCGACAGGTCTTAGAGACTTTGTGTGTCCGATCTGAAGGAATCAGACATGAAATCCTATAGAAATGACCTTTTGCTGGCCTTGACCTTAACAAATTTGCTGGCCTTGACCTGAAGACTTTTGCTGTCCTTGACCTTCAGACTTTTGCTCTTCTGAGTATGTTGCAAAGGAGTCGTTGCACAAAACATTTTCAACACTTGGAAACACCTTGGTGCCATCTCTTAGTGGCATAAATAACTTTAGTGTTATTGTGCAACAGATCCTTAGCAACTTAACAAACCAGTATTGGTCTTGAAGGAATTGGAAGTGCAACTTTGGGTTGACCTTTTGTTGTCCTTGACCTTTTTTAATGAGACAATGCCGCGTGCCTCAAAACGGCAATCAAAATATGGAAATGTCTATCTAAACTTAAGATATATTAAAATGGTAGCTTTGCCGTAACACTTTTATTTCTAAAACATTGTGTCAAACATTGGGTGTCCCACTCATGTGAAAGGGGCCCTTCATTAGATTAAGAATTTTGCCTTCAAGAAGGAATATGAGCTTCAAGTTCTGATTAGTCAGCAAGAGATCATTTTCATATAGCGATTCTTTCTAATCTTGGCACAGAGTCTTTAAGATCTGACTTCAAATCAAACTGCCATGTACTCTGGGAACCACTCAGAAAGTGAAACAAAATAAACTAAATATATAATATATCCCTTAAAATTCAGATGTCAAAAAGAATTTTAACAACATGATTTTATATTAACTATGGAAAAACTATGATAATTTTGGATGAACATTTAAAATTTACAGATCTCATACTCGTTTGAAAACTCCTTTAAAACTATAGCAAATACAAATAATCTAAATACTTAACCATCATTAAATGCAAATGCCGTAAAGCTATTGCATGCATATACAAATATATTGAAATACCAACAGATCTTTGAATAATTCTGTATATCCTTCCTAAGGTTTTAAATTTCACCATCATATATCAAAAAGCTAAAAAAATACAAACTTTCATTTCTGAGTGACCAGTTTTGACAATAAAACCGATGGCAAAAATAACCCCCCAAAATGTCAACTTTATTAACATGAGAAGCTGCTCTGTAATGATGAACAATGATGGTAGTGTTTGTTGTAACTTCAGTGAAAGACTATGTCGGGAATTTATTTATGAACATGCTGATAATGAAATAGAAATGTTGAAATGATGTGATACCATAAGATTAGAAGCAATTTCATCAAATCATTTCACTATAGTGTTAATCGATATGAAACAGGGTTGATTAACAATGAAAACAAGGGTTGAATTTGAAATTATATTTCGTGTAAATTTATCTGACAGTTATGATAAGCAAACGATTCAATGATGTGATACAAATGACATGAAAAGCTATTTTTTAAATCAAAATGAACACTATTTTGTGAAAGAATTTGTAGAAAGGAATAATTTGCAAACTAAGAAGCAACAGAATTTTCTTAAAAGTTACACCTGTCTCGCATCCAATTGTTTATAACGACAAGCGATTGAATCACTTGACAAATCATTTTTTCATTAAAAATGTCAATATTTATGACAAGTTACTCAATGTTTAATGAAATTTTCATCAGTTGCAATATAATTACCGGGTAAGCTTAAAGTGTTTATGAAATGAAAGTTAGAAGTTCAAAAGTTAAAACTTGAAAAGAAAAATGATTGATAATAAATTAAGACTTTAAAAATCATTGTTTTCAAATAAATTATTATCAACAAAATATTCAAAATAAAACTTCTTTTAAATAATGGATAATTTCATCATTTTAGGAAATTATTTCAATGGATAATCTTTCATGACAATATTTCTTGTTGTAAAATTGTTGGTTTAGATTATAAAAAATTAATTTTTCTACAACAAAAGGGCTATAAATAATACAAATACAACATAGAATAGCCTTCATACCACAGCCTTATAATTAACCATGCAATCATAGTAACATCACAAGTAAACTCCACTCCATCTAAGATACAGATTCGACTAGCCACAGTAATTATTATCATGATTCACACACACTATTACTATTAACATCACTGTAGAAATCAACAGGTGTTTCTTACTTAAAGTAAAGTTATATATTTCAAGCTTTCTTACAACAGAAAATTTTAGGCATGTTGGACTTCATTGTCTTTCAATTTTTAGAAAATCAAAATATTGTTATTTATACTGACTTCATGTAAAATTTCTGTGTACAGTTCTTTTATTTCATACTTAACGTAGCATTAATATTTTTTAGAAAAAATTAATACTTTTGTATTTAAAAATAAACTAAATAATTATTTACCTTACTATTATAAACTATTCAAATAATATCATTTTGAGGTGGTTAAAACTTCTGTTTTTAGATTCAATTTTGCATTAGAAGATCATAACAGAATTGAAAGGAAATGACTAAAATATTAAAGGGGCAGTAGCACGTTTTTAGGGGGAATGTAAGGTGATGTCAGGAAAATAAAAATTAATGGTTCCTATTGAAAGACAATGCATTTAAACTAAATGGAGCAGTAATAATTCAAATACATAATGTAAAGTTTAGCCATACCATTCCTTTTTCTTACACAAAATGAATTATAGGTGTTTACACAAAATGGCCGCCCATGGATTTTAGGTGAATCTTCAAACTTTGTCCTCTGACTATGGTTAATTGATTTGTGGTATGAGATTTTTGATACTTTCTAAAGAATACATTTAGCATTAACGTACAATTATCAGTGAAAATTTTAAAATATAAAGTTTTCAAAAAACGTGCTACTGCCCCTTTAAGATAGGAGACACAAAGCTGCAAGAGCCAAATAAGCTTTTCTTTCTTTCACTGATGTCAGATATGACAAAAGTTAATCATTCGTCAATTAATCTTGATTTTGCACCTGCGAGAAAACAAAAGATTGTCTAAAGCATTTACTTTGATAATGCTGAAATATACTGTTAACCTATGAAAAAGAAAGTACATTTAGTCTGACGGTTACAGCATGCGACTTTGCCTTCAGCTTGTCCCGGATTAATGTATAATAATTTCAATGATTTATGTTGATAACCTAATTTGTTAAGATGAATTAAGCACTTGCAAAGGTTAGAAAGGGTTAGATGAATGATGGAAGTAATGAATTGCTAATGCCAGTGTTGATGAATATGAGTATTAAGTGATTTTTATGAAATCCAGATCTTCTTATTCCAAACTTCTGTTCAAGTTTTCAAAAATGCTATTTTGTCTTTGGACATGAGGCATTAATGTGATGCAACATGAACTCATATTTGTGCAAATAACTTTAATCTAGCTATTTGTTGCCTTAGAAATTTGTTAGTGCATTCTTTAACATAACTGTGTAATATCTTCAACAAATGTTAGAAATTTTTCTAAGCATACATGTTACCATGTATTCCTTACGTTTAGCAAAATATATTTTCACGATATTGTCATTGTTCAAAAGCATAGTCAAAATAAATAAATAAATCACAGAATAAATGAACCAATGACAAATGTGAAGTACAAGACGATTACCTCCTACCCCACACCGTGAAATCTATGTCACGCTAGCTGTCGTCATGACAACATTGTTATCGCTAGACCGACAATCACTACATAACAACATGACATGATAGCACTATGACACTGCGATATGTACAACACTCAGTAAGAAATCACAGATAAATCAAACGCTTAGCACGATGGAAACCTCCCAAGTTAGACCACGCGGTCAAGGAATAAATACAGGAGCTTTTCACTCAATCTGGAGTTCGCCATTGTCTCCCACAGCACTTTTCTGCTTTCATTCATGTCCAGAGCACGGACCACAGATCCACAGTCCCACAACAAGCTGCTGTCTCCACAGTCAGCTTTTGTGAGTCATAGTTTTCTATTGGATTCCCTCATTAGGTTCCAGATTCAATACTGCCTTCCAGTTTATACAATCTGGCTTTCAGATTCAAAACTGCCTTCCACTTTATGCAATATGGCTTCCAGATTCAAAACTGCCTTCCAGTTTATACAATCTGGCTTCCAGATTCAGAAATTGACTTTCAGATTCATAAGATGGCTTCCAGAATCCAATCAATTGCTTCCTATCCTTTCCAAATTCCCAACAATGTCCATACATTTCTCTACGAAACCGTCAATGAATATAGAAATGAGCTGGAAAGGCAAAGGAATGCACTATCATGGAATCGCACTGAATCTCTCACAGATGAGCACTGTCTCTTGTTTCAAGGATCTCCGAGGAATGAAAGGAATTAGAACACTTCTTTGCCTGGAGAATGTCAATCAATGTCAGTTTGAAAATTGTCTGTCAAGCAATGAGGACTTTGATATGACCTCAAGGACATCGTCAGTTTTGTACATTGCTTCTCAAAGATTATCAGAAAGTCTTGAAGCAAATATTTCTCGCGTCATTCATCATCTCAGCACCTGGTCGATTGAATGACATGACATGACATGCAGATTGTCAACATGTCGGCACATCCTAATGTCAAATAAATGGTTGAATCAGACTGACATGCCTGGTTGTATACATGACATTTAATTCAGACATTTGTTGACAAGTTCAAATGACAGGTCACTTGGACTATTGATGTATCCACATGACATATCACTCAAACTGTCGACACAACACCATGACATATCACTCAAACTGTCGACACAAACCCGTGACATATCACTCAATCTGTCGACACAACCCCATGATATATCACTCTTATGTTGACACTACCCCATGACATATCACTCAATCTGTCGACACTACCCCATGACATATCACTCAATCTGTCGACACAACCCCTTGACATGTCGCAAAGACTGTCAACACATCAACATGATACGTTAGGTATGTTGACACTTCCAAGTAGCATGTAAATATGGTGGGACATGCACGTGACATGTCAACAAAACTGTTATCATGACACATCCATGGATGTCACTTCGACATGTGAGCATATCTACATGACATGTCACTCAGTGTGCTGACATGATGGCAAATTAACATGACAATTTACTCAGGCTGCCAACATGTTGGCACATCTACATTGACATGTCATTGACACTGCCGACGTGTTGGCACATCTATACGACATGTCGCTCAGACTGCTGGCATGTGGGCACGGGTCCATGACATGTCACTCAGACTACTGACATGTTTACACATCAACATGACATGTCACCCAGACATAGATTCACATAGTTTGTCTGTCTGTCTGTCCAGGTGCGAGTCAGTCCCAACCGTTATCTTTGATCATGTGTGCTAGCTCGATGATGAACTTGCCCTCCTTGTACTTCTGACTAGATTCAAATGCGTGTTCCTGAAATAAACATGAAATAGACATTTTATTTACATTAAAATTGATGCAATCAACATGGAATAAATGTTATCAAAATGCAATAAATGCATAATTTACATGATTTAATTGTTTAATCTGAGTTCAATGACAATCAGTCTATCTTAAACCAAACCCCTTCAAATAATGACAGAATTGAATTTGTCATAGATTTAACCATCAGGAAGTGAAAGTAAAATCAAAGTGATCCTATGTCAGATACATTATTAAAAGAATTGAAACTTCAAAGGTCGAAAAATTCATAAAGGCTCATTACATGAAAATTACCTAACAGAAAAGTGGCAACAAAAAAGGATTTCACATGCATCATTGAATCAATACAGTATTCAGGGGACATAACTCTGTTGGTACAAACACCCTTGTAATTCCCAATTCGTAATGAAAAGATTTTGTGAACAAAGAATTGTATATGAAATGTCTACAACTGAACAATATACAGTACTTTTTTTCTGATTATTTATTTATCACATAAAAAGACATAGAGCTGAAATGTCTTACATATTTCCAGCCGAGAGTTGTTTTGCAGCACTCGCAGTAAATATCCGCCACTGCGTGTAGACCGGTCAGCAACACTCGTTCCTCTGCCGGACCACACCCCACATTTACACTGAAATAAGGGCAGACAACTCTCAAAGATAAGCCATTAGGCATTCCACTAAAACTCTTCATTCAGTTCCATGGGAAAGGCAGGGTCAATGGGCCATTTTAAAAATGTCTGAATAAATTAATAATATTGAAGTTTACTATTGATATGATAGGAAATGCCCATTTGAAATATGAAATTCACTAAAAACTCTGAAAATGGCCTGAGATGTCTTTCCAAATTCCCATAAGACTTATCAGTTGTTGAAATTCTTCAAGGGCACTTAGAAGTTGGGTAGTTATACAAGAAAATGATATGGATGTCAACTTCTATATTTATTTCACACGACGTTTCTGGGCTAGTTCTTGCCCCTTCTTCAGGAGTAATGGGCTGAGAATTCTGATTGCTTCATTCCCATTACTCACCTGAAGAAGGGGCAAGAACTAGCCCAGAAACGTCGTGTGAAATAAATATAGAAGTTGACATCCGTATCATTTTCTTGTATTATCAGTTGTCACAAACAAATTTACTATGTCAATTAATAACTCCAAGTAGGAAAGGAAATCAATGAAATTTGAAGCTAGTGATTTATCAATTTATAAATAGTATCAACTTATAACAAAATGCATAAAATAAGTGCTGATAAAGGTGTAAAAAGGTCTTGTATCAATTGCTTGCTATATCCAGTGACCTTTATGACAAGTTATTTTCATTCTCAGAACATGATTATCATGTTGACAAAGACATCCATTTTCAAAATGCCAGAGTTCATGTACGCAGAAAGTGTCAAAGACAGTTGCTTCATGCAATGTAGAACATCTAAGAGGTTTACATCCTTATTAGGCAGTCCAACAGACAATTTGTGATGTCTTATTTTCACATAGATATCAATACATGGAAAAAGTCTTTAACAATTTACAATTTAAAGATGTTGTTTTATAATCTTTTGTTGTTGGTAATATTTACAACAATGACCATAACATATGCCAACAGCGCTAACACCCTTGAGGAAACAATGCTGTCTTGGAACTTGTCAGCGTAAACAGCGAGTATTTTCCTCAACTAATGGCATGAGTCACTGAATCACTCGGCATCAGATACTACTATTCTCCTACAACTATTTACATCATGTTTTCATCGGTTACAACTATTTTCCTGTTTTCATCAAAACTTGTATTCCCCTGCAACTATTTACAACATGTTTTCACCAGTAACTACTATTCCCCTGCAACTATTTACAACATGTTTTAATCAGTAACTACTATTCCCCTGCAACTATTTACAACATGTTTTAATCAGTAACTACTATTCCCCTGCAACTATTTACAACATGTTTTCATCAGTAACTACTATTCCCCTGCAACTATTTACATCATGTCACTGGATTATAACATCATTCTAGGTCATTATCAATTGTCATCATCTACTACTGCTGCTTTTAACTTAATTTTACCATCAATCCTTGCATAGTAGCATATAGAATATTAATGCCATATAAAAGAAACAAATGTTAAAGATATCATTAAAACTTTCCGATGAATCTCAATCAACTATCCAATAAGCATAAAAAATCACTTATCTGCTGAATCAACTATTGCCTAATTATTCTTGGTCGTTAATTTGTCATAACCAATACTAATACCCCCTTGTTATTAGGAAATAATCCTTGAGTACAAAATACTTAAGAAAAGGATTATTTGTTACCTGCTGTATCAATAATAACAATTATTCATAATATGGACTCCATAATGTCTGTATCTTAGTTTGTTTGGAATAAATGAATTAATTCAGCATCACTAATCTAAGTTTGTCATTTTGTATTTGTTATGAACACAATTTCATATTAGGTCAAATATCATTGAATGAATGTTTGTTCTTTTCATATTAGGTCAAATATCATTGAATGAATGTTTGTTCTTTTCATATTAGGTCAAATATCATTGAATGAATGTTTGTTCTTTTCATATTAGGTCAAATATCATTGAATGAATGTTTGTTCTTTTCATATTAGGTCAAATATCATTGAATGAATGTTTGTTCTTTTCATATTAGGGTAAATATCATTGAATGAATGTTTGTTCTTTTCATATCAGGTCAAATATCATTGAATGAATGTTTGTTCTTTTCATATTAGGGCAAATATCATTGAATGAATGTTTGTTCCTTTAATATTAAGGCAAATATCATTGAATGAATGTTTGTTCTTTTCATATTAGGTCAAATATCATTGAATAAATGTTTGTTCTTTTCATATTAGGGTAAATATCATTGAATGAATGTTTGTTCTTTTCATATAAGGTCAAATATCATTGAATGAATGTTTGTTCTTTTCATATTAGGGCAAATATCATTGACTTAACTATTGTTTTATACTTTGATTTGCTACTCTTATGTTGTGAATTATATTGCAATTGTACATGGGCCAATGGCCTACAAAACCAAAATAAAAAAAATGAATGAATTAAAATATCATTGAATGAATGTTTGTTCTTTTATTTTCCTCAGCTCTTCATTCTTTATGTGTATTATATATATAAATTTGAGAGATTAACACTTTTAAAGTTAGTTGTGTGTGTTTGCCAAGTGGCTAGTCTCATGACCTTATATTGTGAAACTGGTTGGTTATAAAGTTACATGAAGTTTCATACTCAGTCTGTCATTTTCAAAAACATATCAATCATAAACCATGAAAGTCTATATAACGTATATAAATATAGACAAATACTTACACAGAGTTGAATAGGTAGGCTCGACCCTGGCTCCCTTGGAAGGACTGAAACAAATATGCAAATTCTTTAAGAAATGTTTTTTTCCTAAACAACAAAATTATCTTTTTATCATTATATATAATAACATTTTCACAAATCTTTTCTATTTACTCCAAAACAAGAAGCTAAGGATTAGACATCTCAGCTTATTTTTCAATCCTAGTATATCTATATATAAAATTTTAAATAATACAGGTAGGTTAATTAAACAGCTTGACTATATATATACAGGTAAACTTAATATATGTTACACTGTCTTTTCTTGCATGTTGATATTTTAATTATAGTCTGTCTCTTTGTTTTATTTATATGCAATATACAATGTTATATATAATAATAATAGTGGATATTTGTAATGGGCCTGTATCCGTGCATTGAATGCTCGCTCAAGGAAGAAATTGTAAAAACATATATATATAAGCTTACAGTTTAAAGGTTAAGTTTCCCTTGTAGCATCAGCCTCAAAGAGAAACACAAGTAGTTTGCAGGGAGAAACTTGGCAAATACAACACTTTAGGAGTGTGTTTAGTAAAAGGGCAAGGTTTAATGGGTTTAGTCAATGGTTGAGAGGTGTTCTCATTTCTTGTGCTAAAGTCTTTTCACACTCTTTTTTTTTAAATAATATGTTATTGTTCACTTTATTTCAATATTAGCAATTTTAGACTTGCTGTATACAAGTTGTTTGAAATAATACAGTTGATGTGCACACACAAAGCATATTTTGTTGAAATTGATTTAAAATATTCATACCAGACTGCTCAGTTAGATATTTAACAGAAAAGAAAATTATTTGCTTTTTCAAATAAGAAACTATTACTTTTCAAAGTATTTGAATGTGTTTGATGCAAATACAATGTATTATTGTAATGACATGAGAAAAGGAGTTCTCCTTTTACAGTTAACCAAAACTGACACTTGTGTATCTTTAAAAGTAAACAAACTTCTTTATAAAGCCAAACATTGTTTTCTCAAACACCAAGTCACAATTTTCACAGAAATTACCTTTGTTTATATTGTTTCTTTCTAGCACCCATAAAAGTACAATTCTAGATAATTAAAAATTCAGTTTTGCAAAGACTTTGGCTCAGTCTAGCATGTAGGTATATATAAGTGGATGTTTTGCCAAGAGTTCTGACATTGTATATCTGCAGATTGTTTGAAGATTGAAAGAAACTAATTGGAGTGGATTCTTGACTAAAACACACCTCAGATATGTGTTGTTTCAAGGGAAAGGATTAGAGTATGTCAGAGTGGAGATAAAAGATAACTTATAACAATCTCTCGAACCAGTGTGTGTTATTCCTGCAAGAATGTTCACTAGAGGCACACATGGTTTTATGTTCAGCATTGTTTGGCTAAGATGAAAGGTAGCGACAATCAATATAAGTTACACTTCAAAACAATGGTCTTTGAAGTTGACAATAATAGCATTACAAGCAGTGGTCATTGATTTGGTATTCATAGATGAAATTATTACTGAATTTATTAAAAAATCTGTTAGTGTACATCTAAACAGTTTTACCTGCTCATCAATTAGTGAATTACATCCTAATGATGATATTGAAATTCATGACTCATCAATGTGAGGGTTAATTTCCAAAAATCTTATCATAACTCTGAAATTTGGAAATTTGATTCCTGTTATTGTTATTGAATATTTCTCTATGGGAGTGATATCGTAGAGTAACATTTGTCCCTGAAATAAGTTTTTTTGCTCAAATCATTATTTTTATTTTTGTGACAAAAATATAATAAAATCAGCCTTGAACAATACTTTATTTTAAAGCTGAGGCATCTAGACTTGCCGGAATTTTAAAAACTTATGAATGCTCCCTTATTTTTTTTTTGCTTTAGGATCTAGACATTCTCTTCCCACAGAGGCAGATCAAGTTATTAAATGTTGATATTACCTCTGTTCTAATAAGACCAAATCCGTGGGTTCCGGTAGTTTCCCCTGGCAGACAAAATTTGCACCACAATCTTTAGCAAATGACAACGCTTCTCGCATGGAAAGAGTGGTTCATATCACAATGCCTTTGCCGTGATTCAGAAGCCAAAATGATGATTTAAGAATCGCGTCACTATTTGCCAATTATCTTTGATTTCCTCCAATAAAGCATCTCCCATTCTAGCCCACAAACTCGCGTAATAGAACAGAGGCTGTATCACAATTTCATGACTTGATCTGCCTTTGTGGGGAGAGAATGGTGTCTGGATAACAGACTAGAGATATCGATAACCTTTATGTTAACCAATGTGGAATATAGTGTAAAGTATCAGTATTAAATATAAGAGACCTATCCCTCGGAGGCTTTTAGTCATTATGACATATATGATTGCATCAAGGGGGTCTCGGGTCAAATCTTAATGTCAACTGTCAATGCAATCAGGTTAGTGGTATCTCTTGCAGCAAGACCATCAGATTATGGTTGAAATAATTTAATAAATGTGATGTACACTGCACTTATCGCCTCTGTCTATTACTCATAGATCACGGTGTACGTAGACCTTGAAAGCGTTTGCAAATTTCATGAGATTATCAGACATAGCATCAGTTTATCTTCATTGTGACTGACAATATGCACCTTTTACCCTTTAATCCTGAGGATAAATCCAACGCATCAAAGTAAGTTAACACTTTGACCCTTTCAAGTTTACACTCAATGTCTCATGTCATGGGGCCATTAAGATTCAGATGACAGTTTGATTTATTATGAAATAGCTGAGAATTCACTGATCGAAATTTCCTTGCAGAACATTGAGTAAACTTTGGACCTGAATTGCAAGTATTTGCATAAGAATTTCAAGAATATTCAAGCATAGCTTTCAACAACTGACCAATCTTGCCTTCATGGAAATTTGTCATTTGCAATGTAATTTCACAACCAATTCAACAGCAAAATTGCAAAAACCTGATATTTACAAATTTGTACCAATATTAAGAACCATGAATGAAAGTCGTCTAAACATTCATTAACTTCCTGCTAGGACAGTCTATTGAGAATTTCTTCATAAGTTATCCATGATGAAACAACAGCAACATCGCTCAAAAGCTCGATCAATAACTCTCTCCAAACTTGCTTGCACAAGCACAACAAACCTGTGTGAGGAATGTTTCCATTCACAAGACTAGACAGTTTTAATTGCTATCCTACCCTTTCTTCAACTCAACACAAGTCACATTGAAGCTGAGACCATTTCAAATTTGACTGAGAACACAAGAAGAGCAAAGCTACATCAATATCAGTTTGCTTCCACTGCAGTTCAGTCTAACTCCTCTAAGACCTCGTGGGCAGCAGAAACATGCAACACTGCACGTAGACATTCAACAGATTGGTTAACTTATGCCTCGTCTTTTTGTAGTCTTGCAGTACTTTCAAATTCAAGACATTCTTGTTCTTCTATGGTATGATGACTAAATTCCATTGATGCAAAACTTCTTTGATGCAAAACTTCTTTCATCCAATGAAAATATTTCTACCATTCATTTCTTTTGATTTTGGACCATAACTTCTTTGAGTATTAGGATAGCTACAGATTGGTTAACTTTGTGGTTTTGCAGCACTTTCCAATTCAGTGAGTGAGAGAGTTATTGTTTAACGCAGCTTGGGCAGTTTCATATTCAAGAGTCAAAACTGTTTTTTATAAAAATCTGTGGATGACTAGATTCCATGGATGCAAAACTTCTTTCATCCAATGAAAATATTTCTACCATTCATTTCTTTTGATTTTGGACCATAACTTTGTTGAGTATTAAGATAGCTAAACTTAGGCAATGAGAAATGTATATAAGACGGAGGACACTTACAAATACCATTCTGAGTAGAAATCTATAGGAATCACAACTCATTCACAAAAGACAACCTCAGGTGACTACTTTCCACAGAATAAACTTCAACCAAATAAAGAAGAGATAAAACCAATTCTCTTTGAACAGAAGTACATATGTTAAGGTACTTCTGCCATCACTTACTTCCCCATACATATTCAGTGTTTGTGTATATGATTTCTAAGTAGATCAACAATTCTTATCTTTCTCATCTATCTGTAATTGTAGTTGAGAAACCCTGAGGCTTAGTTATGATTTCTGTTTGTCTTGAATGTTGCAAATTGATAGTGCTTACAGCATCAAAACAACAATACTAAAGACATATCATATTAAAAGGCATTTATGAAACCTTAAAGATATCCACTTATTGAAAGTTTGTTAAGCCAGCTCACTGTACAGGCAAGGAACTTGAACAAGGGAATCACTATGTCCCTCGATCAGTTGTCTGGATTTTTGTCATAATATTATTACCATTTGAACAGTACTGACTGAGACATTTCAAAGTCTAAATGGAGTTTTATACAGATAAAGATAATCGTGGAAATATAAGATCAAGTGTTTAGAATGTCTTCCTTCTTCCTTAAAGGCAAATCTGCTTTACAAGGAAGATAACTTAATTGAATCAGAAATACGACCATATGATTGCATAATTAAATTCATATGACTTTCAATCTTGCCACATATCTAATTGTTTCCATGTAGCTTCAACCATACCCTGACATCTATCAAGCAAAATGCCTTGTATCACAAACAAGCTGTTAGGAGTATAAACATGACATTTGCTGGTTTTCAGAAAATAAAATGGTATTGTTAGATGAGCCTAATGAAAATTATGAAAACCCTTCTTTCTTTGATCCGGGAAATGCCGCTACTGCTGAATGTGAGTCACTTCATTGGCTGGTTCATCAATAGCTAGTAAAGTCATTTTTCTTGATAGAAAACAGGTTAAAAGTAAAGATGGCATTTGCTTGTTTTCAGAAAATAAAATGGCATTATTGTTGAGTCTTAAAGATATAATCTAAGGCCCTGAATTCTTTCATCCGCCTTCATTGGCTGGTCTATCAAGAGCTAGTCAAGTCATTTGACTTGAAAAATAACAGGTTATGGTTTGAGCTAGGTGGCAAAAAAACTTTTCCAAGGGAGATAATCCTTAAAAACATGGGTAAAAGATACCAAAGTTTCTCACCTTTGATATGAGTTCATCATGATTGGCCAGGTGGGCACGGCAGTGGACGCAGCTGTAGGTCCTATGGCACTTGCTAGGAAGATAGGCCTGAAATGTCTTCACCATCCTGCCGGCCGACAGACATGAAACCTGACCGGGCAGAGCAGGACTCAGGAACAAGGCCAGTCTGGCAGCGTTGGCGACAACGTGGTTACGACAGCTTTGAAGACAACCAGGTCCCGAAGGTAGTGCACTTGTTAACTGGCTTGTTACAGCTTCCTCAAAAGGTTGCAAAGTTGTTCTGCTTTGGTGCGGCTGTACGAAACGCTCGTGTTAAAAGAGTTAAAAACTTTCAAAAAGTCAAAATAACTTTCAAACTGACTCAATAATCCAATAAAAATTGTCTCTCAAGTCTTCACGATTCACTTCTGTAAGTTCTCCGCTCTGAATCAAATGAACCAATCAAATGTCCCCAGAGTCACTGGTACGTCCTGAGTGGGTCCGCGTCCCAGACTGGTAAAACAGTTTAGTTGAGCAATTGGCTAGATGAGCGGACTCCAGCTCTGTCCATCCCAGATGGTTCAGCTAGTCTGCAGGTCTGCTGCTCGTGTCCAGGGCACCTGCAGAAGACAAAGACAAAGTTAGAGGAATGAGTCTGACTTACCCAGGATGCAAGTGACAGGAACTGGTTAATCAGCTTGAGGGTGGTGGGAGTGAGAGGGATGCAAAGAGGGGGAGAGAGGGATTTGTTAATTACCATCTCGTACAAATTGCATGACAAGGGAATGAGGTTGTCATATCAATAGCCTTGAAGTGTCATCTTGGAAACTATTGAGAAGAAACCATTATGAAGGTTCACCTTAACTCAAAAGCCTTTTCAGCATTCAAGATAAGGTTTTGTTCAATAAAGAAAGGGATTTTGAACAATTCTTTTGTCTAAGGTAACCTTCTCCCGAAAAGTTTGTATCACAGAAGCTGATATTAGTGCAAAGAGAAAGAACACAATACTGCTGTGACAATGTTTTGCAGTAAAACCAGCTATGGTTTACAAACTAGAACTAGAGTAAATGATGACATTAGTAATTACACAGAATTTATTTGTAGCAATGTCTTACAGCTCCCATTATTTCAGTATAGCAAAATCATCAGTGAAAGAACCACACTAATCAATATGTATGCTACTGAGCAATATAATAAAAAACTATTTTCATGTAACTCTACTCAACACTATCCTTAATGGGGCAGTAGCACATTTTTTTGAAACATTTAAGATTTTAAATTTTTCACTTGTACATAAATGCTCAATGTATTATTTTGATAGTGTCAAAAATCTTATCACTCAAACCAATCATCTATCCTTCGAGAATTATAATTTACATAAAGTCTATTGGCGGCCATTTTTGTTTGATCACCTTTAATTTATTTTGAATAAGAAAAAGGAATCGCATGGCTGAACTTTATATTATATTCTATTTAGTACTGCTTCATTCGGTATAAATACATTGTCTTTCAATTTGAACCATTTATTTTCATTTCCTGACATCATCTTATAGTGCCCCTAAAAATGTGCTATTGCCCCTTTAAAGTCCAGAACTGGTCGCTGGCCTAAAATTGGCTATTGTTGAATAAGCTCTGGGTTAGGATTAAGGGTTGTCAATTGATGGCATGAAACATAGGATTCAAACCTTTAACTTCCTCTCTATTATCTTCCACAAAACAGGATCAACCATGCTTGGTGGATAATGAGTGCTATAAGAATTCATTCATATTCATCATAATGTTTGATTTACTTAAAGAATCCAATTCAACTCGGCTGAAACATTTTATATACATCCAAATCAATTTTGTATTCAATAAAACAATATCATGATAAATAACCAAAAACCATTACTTTTGCAAAAGTTGTTTTTAAATCTTGAAAAGCTTGAAATCAACAATCTGAAAACAAAATCGATAATGAACAGGAACTCAGATGTTGAAAATAATCAACGTCTTATTCTTTCTTCGATGTTTTTTTATCATCAGCTCAGAATTAATCAAACAAAATTCTCCGAGGTATTTCAAAATCAAAGCCAAAACCAACTTTGAAGAAAAACAAACAGAATAATTACAACAGAAAAAACTTGGCTGACCTCAAACCTTTTCTGACGTCTTCTTACAGAAATAGACTGGCTATAAAGAGATGAAATCATGCAGCGAGAATCAATCAATAGGCTTAGAAGTCTGTCCTTCTATCCAGAATCAGTTTGATTCTGACAATATCCATGAGTTGAGAGGAACAATATGATAAGTACTGATAACCTTTCCTTTATTCCAGTTTACATGCTACTCAAATAAGAATAGCATATCTAGAGATTCAGTTTTCAAATTAACATTATCATTCAACTTAACCCTTAACCTTCAGATTTTAATACAACAAAGTCACTATTTTACCCATTCCATTATCTATCTAGGATTACTGGTTCACAAGTTATTTCTGCTTATTGGCCTATAAGAATGGTTTGGAGTTGAGATGAACTGATAACCTTTCCTTTATTCCATTTTACATGTTACTCAAAGTATAATAGTATATCTAGACTAACATTTAGTCTCAGAAGTATTTTTTTCCATATTGACACTATTAAAAAATTCATTTACCTTCAGATCTTATTTTAATACAACAAAGTCACTATTTTACCCATTATCTGACTAGGACTACTCAAATGTTTGACAAGTTATTTCTGCTTATTGGCCTATAAGAATGGTTTGGAGTTGAGAGGAACAATATTATACGTACTGATAACCTTTCCTTTATTCCAGTTTACATGGAACTCAAAGTATAATAGCATATCTAGACTAACATTTAGTCTCAGAAGTATTTTTTTCAATATTGACACTATTTTGAAACAATTCATGTATTATGACAAAATGGAGCCCAGAAGATGCTTTAACTAAAGCTAAGTGATCTAGACTTGCTAAACTTTAGTAGACTTGGTTGGTCGTCAATTGAATATTTTTGCCTTAGGGTCTGGGTGACAGGCTATAGCATATCTGGAGATTCAGCTTTCAAATTAACACTATCATTCAACGTAACCCTTAACCATCAGATTTAAATCCAACTAAGCCACTATTTTACCCGTTATCTATCAAGGACTACTCAAATGGTTGACAAGCTATTTCTGCTCATTGGCCTTTAAGAATGGTTTGGAACCATATATTTTTAAAACTGAAGTATGGAGATTTACGGGATAAGAGTCGTCCCTCCCCCCACTCAAAATATAACGAATGTTGACGCCCCCAAACCGAACCACACCCCACCCCACCCTTCTTCAATACAAGAACCTTGCACCCCAAATTACAAATAAAAATATTGCCGCCTCAACTTCAAAAGCGTTCCTACGCCTGGCCAGTGGCAATATGAAGTTTTCAATGGAAATTTGGAAGGACTCCTCAAATAGACACAAGCTGGGACCAAAAGTAACCAGGTAGACAAACCTTATTTCATACACTAGTGATATGCTTTTGATCATTCACAAGGTAAAAACAATATTTGTCCATGTTATTAATAGGCTCGAGGACCATTGAACATAAGTTTGTATTAATGGGGAATGATTCCTGAAATAAGAGACTCAGGAATGGTCTTTAAAAGGTCTGTGAGAAGTTTATATTTTCTACTTCCTGTGTGTACCCTACCAGCTTCATTGTTTTGGTTCTCTTATCATGACATCAAGCTCTAAAGATCGTGCAATAACTTTAACTTGGAGACCTAAATGGAAGGTTAAACCACTACTAATGTAGCTCTTTGGCAAATTTATTCCTGTTTTAGTTTTATGAAGGAAATTGGAAATTGTGTTATTATCTTCTAACTGGTCATGACCTTACTGTCGTGGAAGGATACCATTACTACACTGGAAAAGTCTAGGCATGTCTCAGATGTGGTTGGAATCTATGTATAATCCTCCATATACCTAGTTTGGTGATAAAAAATTCAGTAGGTAAAGGGTTAAGGCATTCTCTACTCTATTCACAAACCCTCGCACATTAGCACTTGCCCCTCGGAAGCACATTGAAGGGCGCCAGTACCTGAAGACGATACATTATTGATCGGAATTATTCCTGGAGTGGGCAGATCTGGATAAGTGGCTGAGATACCAGGTAGGTGACAGCCAGCGTCACATCGACTCCAATTAACCTACTTCCGCCTTCCGAACTTGCTTCATGGGTACTCCCTTCCGAACTCTTGGTACTTGATGAATATCTGTAGATCTATCAGCTATCTTTATCACTAATTGAGGTGTGGACTGAAGTCTTCTGGACAAGTTGTATATCTGTAGATCTATCAGCTATCTTTATCACTAATTGAGGTGTGGACTGAACTCTACAGGACAAGTTGTAGACTGAACTCTTTAGGACAAGTTGTATATCTGTAGATCTATCAGCTATCTTTATCACTAATTGAGGTGTGGACTGAACTCTACAGGACAAGTTGTAGACTGAACTCTTTAGGACAAGTTGTATATCTGTAGATCTATCAGCTATCTTTATCACTTTATCAAGTTGCATATCTGTAGATCTATCAGCTATCTTCATCACTGATTGAGGAGTGGACTGAAGTCTTCAGGACAAGTTGTGTATCTGTAAATCTATCAGCTATCTTTATCACCAATTGAGGTGTGGACTGAAGTCTTCAGAACAAGTTGTATATCTGTAGATCTTTAACCTATCTCTTCCTGTGGCACAAGGTGTGGACAAGTCTTTCTGCCCTTAATGTACCTTATGGCATGAACCTTTGTTCTAAGTACTATTATTTCTAACCCTTACTTATATCACACCAAACTGAAGATCAACAACGAGAAAGCTGGCAAAACCATTGGCGCTATCAACAGAAATCCTCTTAGCATGGGGAGGAAGTAATGAAGTATGACTGGTACTGCACTAAAATGTTGTCTAAACCTGCATCCCTTTTGACTTATAAACACATAGAAATGTAAACACCAATCTTGGAAATAATATTGCAAATGGGCACAAATCTAAACAAACCTCAACACCTTGAGCTGGATTTTCGAAGATCTCTTATAGTCGTAAGTACCATACATTAACATTGGCTTAAGACTATCTTAGCTCTAAGAGAGCTTTGAAAATCTAGAATACAATATTGCAAATGAACACAAAAATAAACAAACATCAACATCTGTTAATAGGCTCACCTGAATTATCAAAACAGTCTTTCTGGGCATATATCACAACAAAAACCAAATCATTGATCATATCTCATCCTTTTCAACTTGTTACAGCCACTCAACAAACATTCATTTCAAGACAAAAACACAACCTCATATCTGTATCTTCAAAACTGCACAGAGTCCTAAAAACATGAACATTGTAACAATCCCCCATTGTCAAGATGCAGGAAACCGTTGCAGATACATGTGCAGGAAACTTACTATTCAATGCAGCATGTAAACAAACAATTGAGACGTGTGATTAAATAGCATCTGCACTGGAGTAGAACATCACCTCACATCAACTCAACAGGCTACCTAACCAGGGTGTGCGGACTCACAGTCATCACAGTGAAGAGAATTGAACTCAGAGGCATCATCTTAAAGACCCATATTCTGAAGTATGCAAAAGTATTTTTACTGTAATTTTATTGTAATTTTGCAAAATTTTGCGACCACCCTAGTGAAAATTTGACCAAAATTCATTCCGCATGCAAGAATGACAATAGGGCATTAACATCAAACCTGTTGATGTAACTCAAATTCTCGAGCTTGATGGAAATATTATTTATTATCCATGATGATCTGAATTATCAGGATAGATCCCTCCTGTCATGGGGACCAGAGGCATTAAAGAGTCATATGGCTGAAGTTAACACACAAGCAATGCAGTCTAAACCCTGGATGGCAATGGTGAATTTGAAAAACAGCTGAAATGCATGAAATTTAGGTTCACAGATGGATGTTTATGAATAAAACTACAGTAAGGACAATCTCAAAACAGCTGAATTCAGTAAACAAATCTTGTAATGTTGATTCAATTTGTCTCCAACTAAAACTAACATTTCAAAGGCTTCTCCTTGTAACCAATATCACCTCAATAGACAGAGTGAAGTATCAGGGTGCATGGTGCCGATGTGCATCTAAATAAAGAGAGGCTTACAGTTTATCTCTATTATCAGTAGAGACCCTAATCATCAGGTGCATTATAAGTATGATGGCAGGTTATGACATTAGCTGCATAGTATCAGTGTATGTCTGAAAAGCAGCCACCCAACAGAGGTGTTTTTCAAAATTATAATGGCCACAGAGGCAGATCAAGTCATGAAATGTCGATACAGCCTCTGTTCTAACTCGCCGAAATCGGTGGGTTCCGGCAGTTTCCCCTTGCAGAAAAATGTTGCACCACAATCCATTTGAATTTCTTTATCAAATGACAACGCTTCTTGCATGGAACGGGTGGTTCATATCACAATGCCTTTGTCATGATTCAGTAGCCAAAATGATGATTTTAGAACAGCATCGCTGATCGAACAACTTACTTTGATTGCCTCCAATCAGGTATCTTCCATTCTAGCCCACAAAGTCGGCGAGTAAGAACAGAGGCTGAACTAACATTTCATGACTTGATCTGCCTCTGTGGGGATAGAATGCAAATAGTTACCAGTCCAGGCCAGAAGTAACCAGGTACCAGGCTGGTGGACAGACTAAACTAAACCAAGAAACCTTTTGATTTTGATTAAAAAGTTCTCAATTCTTGAGTAGTAAAGACAAATCCTTCTAACACCAGAGTAACCCTTGTTATCTGAACAGTTGTCCCTGTGAACCTCCTCTATGGAACCGATGGTGCATCAAAATAAGGAAAATAGTAGTATGTCAACAAATAACCTTGTAATATTGACTCAAAAGTCTCAACTCTGTGTGATAATAACAAATCCTTCAAAAACCCTAGAAACCTTTTTATCTGAACAGTTCTAATATAGAACCAGTGGTGCATCACAGTTACGAGAAAAGAACACATGAGCAGAATACAGCATGTAAACAACAAACATCTACGTGTTGATTCAATGGACCTCCATTCTTGAGTACAACAAGTCTGCCTCCGCGAACCTACCTGGGTTATCAGACTGTTCCTCCCCCACAACCTCCATTATCAGGGTGTACGGACCTGACGTGCATCACATCTGATTGCAGAAGTAAATACGGGCAGCTCACTCACTCGCTAGCCAGCATGTAAACAAGATTGGGCACCAGCTGTACCGACTGTCTCACTGGCACACAGATCTAGCCCATCAGACATGGGTGACCTTCACCTTCCTCCACCAGTGTTTACTGCTTCAGCATGTGTTGATGCAATACTGCTGGATCAGGAGTTGAGGAATCGGTGAGCAGAAGATAGATATGGAGGATGGAATGGTAGATATGTACGTGCACAGATCAGATGTATTTCTGGATTAGGGGATTAAAGTATTGAATATCTGACCGGTGAATTTTAGTGGAACAGAAAGGCCAATATTGCAGACAGCTTCTCAAGAACTGATTGAACTGATAACAATACAGAGGAATATATGGATGACAACTTCTTTATTCATGGTATGCGACGTTTTGACGCTGGTTCTTGTGTCGTTCTCAAGCACCATATTTTCCTCTGTATTATTGTCATTCCACTTCTAAAATGCCTCTCAAAGAAGATTGAGCTGACAGGAAGACCTTCTATTGTGGAACAGTTGTTACTCTATACAGAAGTTTTTAAATCCAAGTTTCAGTTTCTGAAATTTTTGTTGTTGTCATTTTCCTTAATTTTGTTTGTTTTGTAATTTTAATTGCAAAATAAGTTTTATCAACTGAACTTGCAGACATTAGGATTTCATTCATGTCACACATACTTTATGTTGTAAGCATCTATATATATAGATAAGCAGCTAATATTCAATAGCGAGATTCTTGTTAAACATAAAAACAATAAATAGGCCTCCATATCACCTAGCAACTTACAAATATAAAAAAAAAATTTATGTTCTCAATTTTCACTGGACTGGTAAATATATATCCATATCTATATATCTATATATATCAATATCTCCAGGATATGCACACTGCAGTTTCTGCTGTAATCTCGCATGCATAATGGGTGCAGTACAGAACATCTTGTGCAGCCATCGTTTGACATTTGTAAACTAAGCAGCCTGCAGATATAAACAGTAATACCTTCCTCAGATTCATTCAGAATGAAGCTTCTGCTTTATAGGTATATTCTATGCACATAATAAATTCGGAAGATCATAAGATTGAAATATCAGTTTCTTAATTCAATTTATTGTGTACAGTTGATAATTCATTCTTGTTTACATCAACAGATGTTACTTAGATTAAAATGGAAATTGAACCAAATTGAAATGTTTATAACTTTTGTATATTTAATCAATAGGTTCATCTGCAACATATTGAAATAAGGTTAACAAAATAAACTAAAGTATTTTCATCCATATACAACATAATTTTAGTGGAAATCGTTAGTTTATCCTATGACCAATAACGCATTAATTAACACTTAAGCCATTCATTTCACCCTGTTAACAAGTGAGTAAATGGCAATTAGCAAAATGGAAGTTATGCAAAACTACTAGAAAAAAACTTTCATTTTATGGAAAAATGAATTAAATTACGAGGCAAACAACAAGATCAAAATGCCTCAGTTCAAGACTATCACTATCTCTTTCATGATTCTCTTCTTCAAAGAATCATCAGACTGCGTAAAAAGTTCTACATCATTATAAACTTTGTGAAGTCTCAGATTTCTTCCACTTGAAAGTCTGTAATCTACCCTGCATCTCCAATGATAAACAAGTTGTAATGTGATCACATATTTGTTTGGCACATCCCTTTAACTTCAAAGAGATGACCACTAATCTTTGAAAAGAAAATGACATAAAAATAAAGTTCAGTGTATAGTATCAAAACAATTTGAAGAAATTGTTTCATAGATAAACTTGTGATAATATTATTGTATCATGAAATGACTGTATCATATCTTTTACATTTTGTTTTGGATAAGTTGTTTCTTAGATAAACATTTGATAAACATTTTTGTATCATGAAATGACTTTGTCATATCTTTTACTTTTATATTTTTTATATATTCATGAAATGACTTTGTCATATCTTTTACTTTAATATTTTAAATATTTTTTTACATAAATAAGTACTCTTGTCTGGATGAAAAGTATACAGGTTTTTATGCTAAATACTAATAATCATGTCTTCTTACTTTTTAAATCTAAGATAAAAAGCATACAGCTCCTAAAGCAAAATAAAGAGATACTAATGTTATGATTCTTCAAAGATATACACGAAACAAAGATGGTGGTCCTCAGGCTCATCAAAAATATCCTCACATTAAAATAGCTCTTTCTTCAAAATAGTTTATACCAAAATCCCGAGTAGAGGCGCACGTCGCCATCAATCGGCAGCCTGTACACACAGTGCAGGGCAGAGTGGTTCTACTGTCAGCACATGGTACATAGAATACACACCGTAAATACACACAGGTATCCAACACAGCCTCTGTAGCCAGTGAGGGCGTAGACTAGCAACAAGTACACAACTTCATTGTTAATCGTTTCTCAGTATATTAAGTGACAAACTTTTCTTCAGTTGTTATGCACAAAATTTTTTTTATCAAGTTCTGTTTTTAACATGTATTCCCAGTTGCAAATTTTAGACATGTTAGACAACAAGCCTCTGACTTTAATCTCAACTTTTTTTAAAATAATAATTGAGAAACTATTCCTCAGTGGCTACTTACAGGAGTCATTTCAGTAAGTAAAGTCCTTAAAATATAGATATTGATGCAACAAAAAGAGCAAATTAAATTTGAACAATGTCGCTGATTGTAAAAAAATTGATTTGCATCCAATTAGGTTTCTCCCTTTCTAGCCCACCAACTTGGCTAATTCAAACAGAGGATAGATCAACATTTCACCCTTTACATATTGCAAACAAAATTTTTAAGTTGCTTGCAACACCCAAGATATTTTTGGTAAAATGTTGCTTAAATACCACAGCCATTTTCTGGCCTCAAATTACCAGAGAAAAATATAAATTTAGAATTTTTCATAAAAATGATTTAAAGATACTTTGAGTGAAAAATAACTCAACATCCCTTCTTGCGCATAGAAGCGTCATTGAGGATACGGTGATTCCAAAAAGCGCTTGTAAGCGTCACTGAGTGACAGGAGCTGTTTCATTGGTGTGCCTCAATGCGTCAATGAGTTGTAGAAGCAACTTTTATCTTGCGCTTGTAGGCGCTAGTAGTATATAAAGGTTTATAAGGGCTACAGTCAAAATTATGGAATGGGGACTGTTGCACAGTCTATGAATGGGAATACTGCTAATGTTATTTCTGGAGGAGGCTCTGGTTTGGCAACTTATCTGAGTGTGAGAGGTTCCGCTGTGTTTACTTTCTAGATACTGCAACCTGCAGATATATTTATCTACCTCAAGCTAAATTTTATCAAATTGGTTACAAGATCTCCGACTGGTTCCTGACATTACAAATAAACTCTTGCTAATCATGTAAACAAATCTGACAAGTTTTGACGGATTTGTTGACTGTTGACATCTAAATTTGAAACAGATCATATCTTGTTTTGATGTGTAAATTAAATCGTTAAATAGAGAGGCATTAACACACCAAAATCATCCCCAAAATTTATATTATATTGTTCATTATGCAAATGGGTTTGACTAACAGCAATTTTTGAAAACTCAATACATCCAAAATTCTTGAAAATGAAAAAGCCTAAATTAGTTGTATGTAACAAATCATAAACAAAAAGAGCTTTATTCTGAAATTGTTTAATTCTATGATTTCTTTTGAAAACCAAGCAAATGAGTTTTGGGGATAATAGGAATGTAACTTAATAATAACTAGCAAAAAAAGAATGGTGTTTGGTGAATACAAATTGAATTATTCATCTCTAAAGTGAAAGATGTTTTGAAAATCTAAAATACTTTCAGTCCCAACTGACATCATTTGTTTATTCCATAACATAAACAAAACACTCATCCATTTCAAACACCACTTAATCTCCCGAGAGCACTTCATTGCACAATTCATAGTCGGAACTGATGTGGTCTAAAGCATCAAATATCAAATTATTTCAGCTGAGAGTCAATTCTGGTTGATTAGTGTCTACAGCATACAACAGTTGACATTTACTTCATGAGGTTCAGCAACAATGGCTTTGGTTTGTCACTGGATGGGTTACCCAATACATATGATGGCTTCTCCTTAAGCTCATAGGGTTTAAACATTCTGCCACACAATGATAATAATTCATAAAACTTCTTACTTTTTCACATTTTCACTGACGTGACTGACATAGGCTTTAAATTTTGACAGCCACAGAGATATATCAGATAAACTTCTTTACTTATGATGCCTTGTTTCAAAGATAGTAAAATACAGGATTCCAAACTGTGCTTTTAAAATTCAAAAATACTTTTACACTTTTTAGTATATTTAAAATTGTGTCTTCCATTACATATCAAATACCCACCACTATCACTTCCTGATCAGCCATTTGCAAAATCAATCCCTTACAGCAAGAAAATCAATCAATCAGTTGATCTCACAACATTTATGGAAACAAGTGTCCTGATATGCACATGGAGGTGATCATAGACACAATGCCTGTTTGTAATACTGGCAATACCAGTTGTCAGACCTCTATATCAACATGGTCACGCTTGACTTGCCTCGATGATAAACATATGCCTGACCCAGTGACCTCACCTCAGTGGTTTCTCGGAGGATCTCAACAAGACAAATTTCACCTTAGCTGAAAATACACCCACCTGAACACGAGATATCTAGACTAAAATAATAAGAGTCTATGAGTGAGTGAGTTATTGTTTAACGCCGCTTGGGCAATATTGCAGCTGTTAGCGGCGTCAATAAAACTCTATTAACTGTTTAAGATAATTACTAAATGCAACTTTTCCTGTTGTCAAAAATTAAGGTAATTACTGAAGGCGACTATTGGCTGTTGTCAATAATAGTCTATGAACTGTTAAAGGTAATTACTAAATGCAACTTTTGCTGTTGTCAATAATTAAGGTAATTACTGAAGGCCACTATTGGCTGTTGTCAATAATTGTCTACGAACTGTTCAAGATAATCACTAATTTAGGCCACTATTGGCTGCACAGCATATGCTTCAGTATTTTTTATTTAATGTATGTCATTTGATCTGTGACACTTCAATAAAATAATTTTCTTGTTCTTTACCTCAATATCTCACTCACTTGAGCTTTTTTATTTCGTATGTGTATGCAGTCAAATCTAGACTGCGAGAACCAAAACTGTTTAAAAGGCTCCTTTTTAAGACAGACAGAAAGCAGAGCAAAAGAGGACTAAATAGCTTCTTGAACCAGCCCACAGTTTACAGTAAGGAAACAGAAATAACCTTAATTAAAAATGGACCCATATAAAGCAAAACAATTCCAGTTGAAGCTTCTGGCTGTTACTAGTTTGATAAATGTAACGTCAAAATATAAATCCCAGCCGAAAAATTATAAATTACCTAAATCTGATCATTTTCATAAGATATCTTGATCTGCCAGAACCAAAACTGAACACAAGACGACTGAACCAAATCAATCCTGAATCTAAGAGCAACCACCATTAACCAAAACAATTTGAACCGTAGAGATAGTGACCCGAATCTAAGAGATATCAGTGTGAACTAAATAGATAGCCACCCCACAAGGTCAGAATGCTCTAGCTATATTTACTGCTGATGATCGTATGATATCTTTATATAAGTAGTATTGCTGCTATTGCAGGGATTTTACATCCTTGAGTGGACTTACATATAGCTTACAGTGACATGACTCACTATATACCTAAGAATATAATGAAAACGTGACCTATGTGAATGAACAGTGTTACTTTTACCTGCATAACTTGAAAGTTCTTATTTCTTTCATTTGAACTTTTTATAATATTTGTGTTACTTCCATCTCATTTTCAAAAACATAGATTTGTTTACTTGGTTTATTATGATATTTGAATTTGATCAACATTTTTCCTACAGGACAATCTCTTTGACATATAATAATAATACCTGGAGGGTATATGTCACAGACAAGAATAATCAAGAATACTAGAAATGTTATCATATATCCTGAGTGACCTTAAGAAAATGTTTTGAAGTGAGATTTCTGGTGATTATTTTCTTCATAAAATGAACTTATTTAATATCAAGGGCACAGATGGCAAAAAGATTGAACTGAAAGGCAGTCACACTTGTGAGAATCAGCTTGAACTTGTGCACTGCACTGAAAACGTTCCTGTATAACATTAACTAGAGCATCTCACAACTCTGTAACTTATGGATAGACGGTCTATGAAACATCAATTTCGAACTCAATGACACCTCAGGTGTATAATACAGGTAAGTTTCACAATACATGAGTTAAAAAGATACACAATACATGAGTTGAAAAGATACTCAATACCTGAGTTTAAAAGATACTCAATACCTGAGTTAAAAAGATACTCAATACCTGGGTTAAAAAGATACTCAATACCTGAGTTAAAAAGATACTCAATACATGAGTTTAAAATATACACAGTACCTGGGTTAAAAAGATACTCAATACCTGGGTTTAAAAGATACTCAATACCTGAGTTAAAAAGAAACTCAATACCCGGGTTAAAAAGATACTCAATACCCGAGTTTAAAAGATACTCAATACCTGAGTTTAAAAGGAGAAAGAAAAGAAAAAAGAAATATCGGTAAGGCTCATCAAATATGAATGACAGTTATATAAGAGATAAGACAACAGTATCTATATAATCAATACTTGATGAGCATACTTACGTCAGAAAGGTGATACAAGTCTTCACAGATATCTTAAACCAGTAACTGTGACATATAGAAGTAATTATAAACAGATAACAAATTAGAAGAAATCTGCTTTACATAATTTTAAAGAAAATTTTAATAGGATCAAATATAAATGATAATGCAACGTCAGATTAAAAAACATACAAATCAATAAAATGAGAAATTGTTTCTGGAGTGATTTATACCTTCAAATTTTATTGAACATCATTATTAATGACCAATTATAATCAAATTAGCAATTAGAACATCTCTAATGGTAAGTTTCTCAAGAATCCTCCAGGAATTAGAACATCTATAATGATTAGTTTCTCAAGAAAGTCAGTCGGCTATATCTCCCCATCTAGGTGGTGAAGTAGAGTAGCTTGGAGAGAGGAGATATAAATACACCATTGATCTGTACAGGTTGTAGGTATCCCTTCAACTGCTACAGCTGAGCCACGAGCAGCTCCTGTAATTATCACCCTCCGTAACCGTAATCTCTCCTCAACACAAGGAGACAGCCTGCCTACCTTCCTACCTGCCTACCTACCCACCTGTCTGCCTACCCTGCCTGCCTGCCTACCTACCTGACTACCTACCTACCTACCTACCTGCCTGCCTGCCTGCCTACCTACCCACCTGCCTGCCTACCTACCCACCTGCCTGCCTACCTACCTACCCTACCTGCCTGCCCTACCCACCTAAGCTTACCTACCCTACCTATCTGCTTACCTATACCTACCAACCTGCCTACCTACAGCTACCTCCTGGACACAACCACAGTGGCACAGGAGTCTTCTAACAATCGGCAGATAGTGTTCTGTGGTTGGTGATTTAAGTCCCCTGATGATGTTACAGAATATGTTGTATTGCTGTGACTTACAAACAACATTGGATTGAGCCTTACAGATATGATTAATTCTCTATCAGTGTTGTTTGCCACTGTTACATAAAAAGCCAATATGCAAAAATCTCTGTATGGTGCCACCTTAAAAAACATACATTGGGACTAGAATCCTATGTTGATCAATGATGATAAAGGAGATTGATGCTTAGTCGAAATCCTGCAAACTGGCATTTCAGAATGCTACTTATATATATATATATATATATATATATATATGAATATTTACATAGAGCGCATATCCATCCACTCATGGTTGCTCAAGGCTCAAGGTGTTTATCAATTCTGTTGGTACGAGTAAGTGTTCATAGACAATCAACTTAGTTGGAAAATAGATTGTATTGATTGACACACTATGAAATAAAATCAACAAACATTTACAAATTTGAAAGATAACACAATGAATGCAAATTCTATCAACTGAATACAGATGGCTGATATCATCCCTTGAGTCATCCATTTCGGACAGGTGCTATCTTCACTAGACAATAAAACAAACAACAACAAGAACACCTGATCGTCTATTTACAGGTGAAAGGTAAACAAAGATGGTCGAATCATGGTGATAATCACATTAGCTCACCTGATCTGATCAGACAGACTTATCAAACTTATCAGACATCTGTGTCACGCCAACAGGAAGTTGGATGAGGTACTCCCAAAATCTACACCTTAGTGCTCCAGATAAGCTGCGTATCTGCTTATTTCACACAATATATTCCTTAAAACCCAATTAGTGTAAACATTTAAAGTACAGATACATTTTTTTTTAAACAAATCAAATAGCTATTCATTCCTGTAAGTCGGTCACTCAGAATGTTTTTAAACTCGTGCATTTAAAATGCAACAGTTTTAATTTTAATGAATCAAACATGAAGGTCATTCTTACCCAGTAATTTTTTACTCTATGCTTTATCCGGAAATTCAATTAACATGTAAGGCCTTTGTTGTTTTTGAGGATAACCTAATGTTTTTCTCAAATGTCACATTTAGGATTTTGAGAAAGCAAGGTTTTAAGGCTTTTTAAGGCAATGTGCCCATATTGTCCAAAGCCTATTGTAAGTAACAACACTTGAGTTATATCCTAACAAAAGATTTGATTCCTACCAACTTCCTGTTATGACCTTCTTTTAACCTTCCTATTTATATCTGCATTTTATTTAGTAGTAATGATAATGTACCTGGTATGATTGCAATCTATAAATACACAATGTTTTTCTGGTTATCAAATTAGATAAATTACTGCTTACCTTGCATTGTACAAAAATAACTACCATTATCAGTGCATTGAACTTTGCTTTGCAGAACTTAAATAATTAGAAACAAATTTCACTTATCTACAACTATTCACTGATGTAAGAGAAATACGTTACTGGCTACTGGATTACTTACAATTTCAATGTACACCTACTAAAGAAAGATACAATCATAAACCATAATTGTAGAAGACATCTTGCAATTGGTAAATTTCAAACTTCTTTAGTAATTTTCTGAATTTCAAATAGGCAATTGCCTTTATATCAATTGTTGACTTCAAGATCTGAAAGGCATAAATTTTCATTTAATGTGTAAAATGGCCCATGACCGGCCTTGTAACAAAATCAATTGATATTGATAATGGTTGACTGAGTTGATTAATGAAGGGCAGATAACACAGGTAGTTAACATAACATAACATAGGTAGGCAGGGAGAAAGCCTGGAACACTATTGGGGTTATTTATTGCTGTGAAACCTACGAGCTCCAGGAACTAGCAAACCATATGTAGTACTGCCCTCAGCCTCACTCACTTCGGAAACTCAGTGTAACATTGTAACCAACCTCACTGCGTGTAGAGTAGTTACAGGAGAGAGGTACCATCAATAATCATCCTTGTCTGATACTAAGTCTGTTGTAGACATTTTTCTTGGGTTTCTCATTGAACATGACACCAAGCCAGTAACCTTTGAGAGGATAGAAGGATTTATTGGGTTCTTAACCTGCTAGCGTCTATAAGCTGTGGATGTATAGAGAAGATGGCAATAACCTCTCGGTCAGTGAATAACTCTGCTAATGGTCTATTTACAGTTACCTACCAGATATAGGAGTTCATAGAGAGGTTAGCAACACTGCGCTGATAATACTTGACCTGCTAATAGGATAAGTGTATGGGTGCTGCTGGTGTTAGTATGTTAATGGTACCAATCGGGACTATTGTGTATATAGATTGGATGTTGGATCAAAGAGGGTTTATGTACAGGTTTCTAGTTCATCTACTGAAATATATAAATAGAGGTGATGTGAGGTGATGTGGGGTTTAAAGCTGCTTTCAAGAGTATTTCACTTATAAAGCGGCTGCATTATTGCAGGGAGAAAGCCTGCAGCACTATTGTGGCTATGCATTGCGGTGAAACCTGCGAGCATCGGCTGGAACTAGCGAGCCATGGGTGTTACTGTGCTGAAATTCTGTGTAGCATTGCACCCAAAACTGACTGTGTAGAACAGTTCTCTACTGCAGACAAAGTTGCCGAGTCCCTGGCGGGATTCGAACCATGGACCTCCTGATCCGAAGCCAAATGCGCTAACCACTGCGCTATCCTGCCCTTACAAATAGACCAACAGTCATTTACTCTATAAAGAAATTGTTCACTATGACCTTTAAAAGCTTACATGAATCGATGCGGCTTTGGTCACTTGCAGTTTGAAAGTCAACACAAGTTTTTACCACAGCTTTTTTTAACGAATTGTAAAGTTATTCAATGAGCATTCAAGTTCAGGGCTTGACCATAAGTTTACTTTACTTTAAAGTTTAGTGTTTACAAAACCTTCATTGCCATTGACCTTATAAATCTAGCAATGTCTCAAACCCTGTCACTTCTATCCATAAGCAAACATAGAGAGAGGATACAAGGGGTACTGAACTCTGTTAGGATAGAGAAGATTTACAGGAGTTGTTGACCTCCACCTTTGAGGTCAACTCCACCTCTATTCAATGTTATCACCCTAGCTAAACCCTACATGAAATTATGGGGACATGGATCTCTGACCCGAAACTTGAAAGTTTCATTCAAGTGCTGTACTCTTAATATAATATTTCAAAAGAATCACATTTCCTAAGCATTCACATGATAAATCATATCACAGAACTTAATAGGGTCATTGCCACACAATCATAAATGACATTCATAGTTTTTAATGGTACTTGTGACTTAAACCCTTAGAATCCAACAATTTAAACAATATACTGCAATCCCAGTTCTTTAGTTTCAACTTGAGTAGTATCTTCCTTACTGAACTTGTAAACAAAGGTTGTTTATGAAGGTATCCCTGAGTATACAGAAACAGATACATGCAGGTAAGAATCTCTTACCTCCAACCTTACGTTGTTTTCTGATATTTAAGGTGCTTTAATACTGGCACTGAAAAACTAAGTTAAAGAGTTTATCCGAATCGTGGAAAGGGCACGTATGTAAACAGGTGAATTTTAAAGTCAGAGTAAGCTATGGTGAGTTACCTTATCTTTTATTGCTGAACTTTATTTCATAGTGATATACTGGCTATTGGCCACTGAGCCTTATATGGCTTTATAATAATCTTTTTGGTTACAAGTACATGTGGCCGTTGCAATTGAAATCTATAGACCAATGGCCCTCATGTGTTTCATTTGTAAACAAGGAAAGCCTTTTTTCATTCATCTAATACACATTTAATAATTATATCCATACAGAAAACCATTCTTTGGATATAATTTAAAGAGCTGAGTGATGCAAAACACATTTGACTTTACAACAGACTTCTTCCTGCTTTGAAATATTATTCCCATTAACCTTATTGGCCCATCTTCAGAAAAGCTCAAGTACCTCTTTACTCACAAACAGAAACACTTCTACCAGTGAAAAAACGTAAGTTTTGGTACATACCAACACATACTCATAAACATACGACTGATTTCAGCTGGTTTAGAAATAATGGTTTCAATTTCAAATTTAGTGAGTGAGTGAGTTATTGTTTTATGTCGCTTGGGTAATATTTCAGCCATTTATTTTCAAATTTTAATCCATATAGTCTGAAAGGGATTTCCTTTTATGCACATCGAAATTTTATACACAAATAGATTTGGACAAAAAGTTTTGAATTTAAAGAATGATCTGTAACTGAATTCAGATCTTCTGAAAACATCTTGAATTTGATTGGAAATAAAGAAATAACCATTGCAAAGCTGTCACCAATAATAAATATGTTTCTGCCACATCACACAGAGAACAAGATTCCAAAAATATTGCAAAAAGCTTTTCCTGGTTTTCTTAGGACACCATTTTCAAATAGAATTTTTTTCTTATATTGATTTAAAATTTGCTAACATCAGCATTCACCTATATCTATACTGCATTGTTTGGTACAAATTATTCATGACAGTTGTGTTTTCCAAACACCATTACAGACCGCCTGTTCAGAATTTTTTCCAAGCTTGAGTACACTCCTTGCATACTGATTGATCAGACTTTACAGAAAATATATCCGCGGTGACCTACATGCATCTTGAGCTAATGCGCCTTAATCTACTGTAACTGTAAATCGGCTAGATATTGATTTTAGGGTCTTAACGATTGTTAACTATAATTTACATAAGTTAGCTGAATGATATCACGATGAAGGTGATAAAGCTATGAAGGCTATTCACCAACAATTAAACTAGATTTTTCCTGGAATCGATAGCAGGGTGTAAACAACAAACTGTTTCTTAATCCTGTCTGCTTGTTAACTTAATAAGATGTGTTGCTATGCAGCATGAACTGCCTTCAGCAAGGGGAAGGTTAAATGTTGTTGTTTTTTGAAAATTTACATTTGTCATGCTTGGAGGAAAGGCTGCCACAACATTGAGAATTCATCTTGCTATAAAGCCTACCGAAAATGTAACTCTCAACCTCAGTCTCAGAATAACACTAGCATTCCTGGATTGAACATTAAACTATTCCTGTGAATCAGAATAATTTGACACATCTAAGCCACAAAAGAATAAACAACTTTGAAGTTGTCTCAAGAAAATCATAAGCAAAACCCCAATACATGACCACAGACTTTCATACATATCTTATATTCAATTTTTAGGAGGACCATGGGTTTGTGCCTAAAGACCTGTAGGAACATGAAGGCATCAATAATCGTCAAAGTCTGCAGTTCAAGCACTTTAAAAAGTCCTTGTACTGAAGTCCTCTGAATCAATTTCTTAGCGCACCGGCCCACCTAGAGAAAATCAATTTCTAGCTGAGGAGCAATCATTCCATGCATGATTTGACTTTGTCAATAGGAAATGCCTTGTCGGATGACGTACATTTCACATTTCTACTTGTAAATAACGACTGGCTAACCTTGGTGTAAATAATGAATGTTTTATGAATTTGTTTGTGAGCATTTTCTCTACAGTTGAAGAGTATACAAAGTTGAAACAACTTACTTGTAAGTTCAAGAGTACACAAACAACTCTGGTGTACCAATTGTACACATAAATATCAAACAGCCTATTGATATGATAGCCCTGTTATTTTGGTACATTCAGGTATTGTAACGTTCTCAGAAACCAGGAAACCAACTTCTGATCACCATATTATTTGCTTTCATTATAACTTCAAATAAAGATGTTTTCACACAGGGCCTTGAAATTGCAAAAGTTACTGATTCATAATGCAGAGAAATATATAGATGACAACTTCTTTGTTCATTGTATCGACACAGATTCTTGTTTCATTCTCAAGCAGAGGAAATGAGTAATATATATATTCATGGTTACCAAAGCCATCCGTGCTTCCCTTTGCCTATCAGCAAAAAACGCTTTGCTCAGCATAACATTCTGATTAGTGATATTTTCAATATAATAAAAAAGAAGTCTCGAAGCATACAAACTAGTGTGATGGCTGCACTATATAAGTGCAATTATTATTATTATTATTAAGTGATTTAAAACTATGATTATTAATTGACATCCATGTATCTATAAAACCTTCCTTCATGGTGAATAAGATAAATCTCAATTTATCTCAAGTTTCACATTTATCTTCCAACTTTGTGCTTATTTCCTATAAGTGAAGGACATGACACAAAGGATTTCAGTAATCAGAAGGAAACTAGAGCCAACAGATAAGAAAATGAGGAAATAAAACCAGCAATGTTCCACAGATTTAACCTCTCTTCCTCATGAAGAAAACCATCCTCACCAAAAGCATCGGTACACTGTATGAAAATGTTACGGGTGTTTTTAAATGTTAAACAATTAGGAGTAGGTAATTTATGAAAAAAAAATCAAAATTTCTTTTAATGTGCTCATAATCTTGCTGAAATATTTAACTTAAATTTTATTGATAAGAAATATGACTAACATAAAACAATGCAGGGATCACTTTGGACAGGGAGTTTGGGATATTTACCAATTGATGTATCAAGATATCCCATTATCAATTCAATGAGGTGAGAAAGTCTCATTACAAAATCAAAATATTTTTCTTCTCAAACATTCCATTTCTCTCCCTGAAAATCCTTTTTTATCAGGCCAAGGGAAGATTTTTCTCGCTTTCATACTTTGAACCAGGGTGATCCTGATTGACAATCAAAGAGGCTTCAGAGGATATGCAATTTGTAATTTGCCCCAACTAAACTCTAGCCTTGAGTTTCAGGTTATGAAAAGGCTTTGACCCTGTCCAGTGCTGGTACAACCTATATTGAAACAACAACAAACACTGTATAGACATCAACACATTCTCATCATGTCCATTTCACTTGGCAGGTGTTTACAAACATGTCATCACCTTCTGACCGGGGTGAAATGGACACCATCTGTATGCTCAACACCTACAGATGTAGATATCAATTGTCATTAGTGAACACAAGCACCTGCCCTTTACTTACCATTGACTTGTTAGGTTGGGAACAACCAGTGATTGGGAAAGGCAGGGGCCATGGGTCATTTTGCACATTGGAGGAAAAAAGGGCCCATTAAAATTTTGAAGTTTACTGTTATAATTTAAAATTCAGAAAATCACAAATAACTCTGATAATCGCCCATTGTCAAAGATCTCTTTCCCAATCCCTGGACAAATGTTTTTTAATGACCTGCCTAAACTCACAACTTAATGATTTATGTATACTATTGCTAAAGTAATGTACACTGTTGGATTTGAGCTATGACAATTTTCTTGATCCCATAGATAAAGAGTTAAGCAGAATGGATCATGGAATTTGTCACAGGGGTGTCACCCATTGAATATGCAGGGGGTTCCCCTATTGAAAATTGGGTACTCTTGAAAGGGTTCCACATTTTATTTTATCTTATATATTTTTATTTCCCATCAGTCGTTACATTGAATTTATATGTACCAAAGTGCATATGAAATAATATTACAGGTTTTATATTTCATCTTCCACATATTGCTGCAGGTGAAAATACATGCAAGGTTTAATAATACATAACATATTATGGATTAAATTCAAATGGGAGATTAAAGGCTGATGTTTACAAACATGCTTGTACTTTACAAACTAATGATTTCTCTACGTTTTAATTAACAGGTTGTTAGGCAATTCTCTAGTCTGTCATCCAGACCCTAAAGCAAAAATATTCAATTGACGACCAACCAAGTCTACTGCAGTATAGCAAGTCTAGATCACTCAGCTTATGGGCTTCAGTTTGTTATAATACATGAATTGTTCAAAAATATTGTCAATATTGAAAGAAATATTTCTGAGACTAAATGTGAGTCTAGCAACTCCCTAATATGATTGTAAGTCACTCTTGAGGGATTGGCGCTAAGGTCAGGCTTAGTAACGGTGCTACATGAAAGAACCCTTGGAACACAATCCCGCTGCACTAGCTAACCTTTATGGATGATCTTGTCAGACATGTTATTGAATTGATCATTTACTTATTCTGTATATTCACTGTAGATGCTCTCAGTCCAACAAAACACCACAAAGGCCTTGGTATCCATATGAAGGATTTCTCAATAACATCAAATAATATTTCCCCCAAACAAATCATGCAATGACAGACAGACAGACAGACAGACAGACAGAGACTTTATTCAGTATTAGGCCTGAGGCCATTTTGCAGATTGGATGACAATGGCCAATAAAGATTTGGAACCTTTCTATTGAAATAAGGGCAATCGCCAATTTTAGATTAAGGAAATCGCTTAAACACATGAAAATGGTCCAAAACATCTTTTGAAATTTGTTGTTGAGGAACCTTGCCAAAAGACTTTTTGATTCACCCAGCAGTAAAATGAATAGGTGAAGATTCTGTGGGGATGACTTCTACCACAAAATACAAAGCAGCTTTGGCAGGACGAGAATAACAAAAAGGCAAACCTCTCAAAAATATATATGTGTGGACAAATTCCCTATACAGTATTGGCAAAATGATAAGCTGTCAGGGACAGAAATTAAGCTGTGGAAAAACTCCCATTACAGGTATCCTCAAAATGATAGTTCTATTTATAAGCAAAACACTTTCAGCGACTCAAGGCAAGTCTTAACTTTATTGATACACTCTCCCGTAATTACAATCTGCATACCGTATTTGACCTAATAAGCGCCCTGGGTGGCTAAAAAATTGGAAAGAGGAGGTGCTTATTAAAATGTCTTAAACATTCAGTCGAATGACAAAAAATTTAAAATGTTTATATATTCCCGATCTGCACTACACTGCCAGTGACTAGAGACAAGTCTACGATTTTATCGATACACTCTCCCGTAATTACCATTTGCATATGTTGAGTTGTCACTTATGAATAAGAGAAATGAAGCTGCAATAGAGCTCTTTAGTTTCTCCTTAGCTGCTTCAGATGAGATACTCCGGGGTAGTAGCTGAACAATTAATTTAGCCACCTGATCAGCATATTGCCCTCCAGTATCAGGAACTGGGTCAAACCTTAAAGTTGCACATACCCAAGAGGCCACGACCTTTCTACTGAATCTGATGATAGTGCAAGTTGTAGAGATGTGACTTTACAGTTGTTTTCCTGTTATGATGGTACATATTTCGATATCTCATAGGGATATGATTTGATACAATGCACATCTCCGTTTTTTTAGGCAAGGTAAGCCATTTTAAAGTTAAAATTACAAAGAATGTATCACGATACGTGTATCATCAGATTAAGTATCACAATTCCTGAATATAATATCGTCACATCTCGAGCAAGTTGATCTTAGCTTGATGATTGCGAAAAATATGTCAATGACGACAATATTGACACTGATTGCCTGTGGGATATAAAGAATGCTTATGTGGTGTTATAGACTTTCATTCTGATGAAGATCATTGCTTACATATAATCTGAAGATGCTCTTTGGTGCTCTTGTCCGTACCTAAAAAAACAGTTTTCTTTTTTGTAATGACTTCATGATTAAACAATGCTCATTTTGATTCTAACGACTTTGATCATATCTGTCTTAATACCACTTTTTTTCCATTTGAAACTCATTAAAGTCGGAAGGAGAATATGACATTTTGTAAAATCACATCAAATGATTCCTGTCCTTTATACAGAATGACATTTCAATTGTCTCTGATCTCGGCCACATTTAAAGGGGCAGTAGCACATTTTTTTGTAAATTTTACATTTTAAATTTTCACTGATAAGTGTACGTTAATGTTAAATGTATTAGTTTGATAGTCTCAAAAATCTCATTACACAAGCCAATCATCCAAAGTCAGAGAAAAAAATTTTAAGACTCACATAAAGCCCAGTGGCGGCAATTTTCTGTGAACACCATATATTCATTTTTTGTGGAATCGCATGGCTAAACTTTACGTTATATATTTGCTCCATTTAGTTGTCTTTCAATTGAAACCATTCAATTTCCCGACATCACCTTATATTCCCCTAAAAAACGTGCTACTGCCCCTTTAAAGCTTACATTAAAACACCAGGTAATCTAAACTGTCTAAAAAATGGATATCTGATTGATAAGCCTTCATACACGGCATACTATTGGGAAACACATTCACCTAGATTTACCAACATATCTAGGTCAAGTTTATCACGGTCTTGGTCTTACATGTGATAAGAAAACACATGTCTGAGATAACGCTAGAATAGCATGCCACAGTACATTTGTTTACTTATCAATCATGATCTTGTTGTAAATTTTCCTTTTATGGTCGTCATTGGCAGCCAATTTTGTATTTTCATCTAATCTTAATCAACGCAGTGATGAAGACAGGCGTTAAAAATCTTGAGTTCTGACTTAGGAGAAAAATTTGCTAAAATGCTATTCAAACAAGAAGGTATCCCAATAATGAGAAATAATAATTGAAGTGATATTGACTGACATATAAACATCGAAGAACTTTTTAAGTTACGACTTTCATTACAATTATGAAAATGTGAATTCATCATATTAACTAAAGTATTTAAAATAACTAACATATACCACTCAAATATTTCAAGACAGATATTGCATTCATCGTTTTCAACAAAAGGATCAAATTAAACTCTAAAATATGCCAATAATGAGAAATAATAATTGAAATTATATTGACTGACGTATAAACATCAAAGGACTTTTAACTTACGACTTTTCATTACAATTATGAAAATGATAATTCATTGTATTAACTAAAGTATTTAAAATAACTAACATATACCACTCAAATTCTTCCAGACAGGTATTGCATTCATCGTTTCCAACAAAAGGATGAAATTAATTAAAAAAGAAATCAATTGTTTCCCTGATTTTAATTTGACTACGTTAAACTTGTTACCTTCCTAAACAAAAAACCGTTCATGATTATCTTTCAGAAACCAAAATTGAAAAGAAAGTTATCAGGAAAACAGTTTACAACCATAACTAAAAAAGGGAATTTTTTGCTGACTTAGCAGATTCAGGGTTTAAATAAAATCCACTTCTGGGTAACCATGTACGGTAACAATAATCAGCCAGACACAACATTTAACTGTGATCACTGAAGCATAAAAAGCCGAGAACATTTATCTCATGCCAATATCTATTTACATTACCTGTATGGGTGAATTACCCTCTATTTATTTAGTCATGCTTTGAAGGTTCTGGGGTCATACCACTTAGATATACACAAGGGTTAGTAATAATTCCCAGTGCGTGACTAGCTTTCATTACATCGATAATTGCTGACTGCCTCGTTTGCTTCTGACCTTAATCACTAAGGGTCAAGAGGTCATGGACAAGGTGATTTAAGGACACACCGAAATCACAACAGATGGCTGGAGGGTAAAACTGGCTGTTTGCATTAACCATTAATGTTTCTTTTATAATTTATCCTGAAGCTTTAGTAAGACAAAAATATTCTTATCAGAATACTTTCCTAGTGTAATTTTGGAATCAAAAAATTAAATTGAAATTAAAATCAAAAATTATTTTGAATAACAAACGATTAGGACATTGAATATTCATTCATGTAAAACGCTAGCAGTGCTAAATTCCCTTTGAAAATCAATCTGCAACTGTACATCTCATATTTTAAAAGTTTAAATAATGTATAAAAACTATTAAACCATAACTGATATTAAAATGGAGTCAATTTGTCCGATAGCCAGGTCTAGATCTATCAAAAAGCACAAACCAATAAACCTAAAACTAGTCAATAAATATAAGCTTGACAAGAAAATTGCACAGTGGCCATTTCATAAGTCTATAAAACCTAAATTGTAAGTCACAGAAAGCCTTATGTCTCTTTGTAGAACTAGTTGTCAACCCAAAACACATTAACCATCATAGGAATGCTAAACAAGGGGAACTTGGAGAGTTTCAAACACTGTGAAAATGGAGGTAATTGGTTTGTTTTTACTTAGTTGTTTGTCAAAGCCCTCCAAAAACACAACAACAAACGAGACAATAGTTATTTAACACCAAACACAGTTTCAAGCCCTTCAGTCTGTCTGTCTGTCCGTCTGTCTAAATGCCCCCAGGCCTGCAAACAGGATGCTCTTTCCTTGTGTCAACTCGCTGATTTGATGCTAAATATAGCACATTTTCCGGGTCAACTCGTGAGGTCACATGACGCAGTGGATTGACTATTTGTAAACAAAGAGCAGCTGAGTTGTGGTCTGGCTTGCTGTTGCTATCGCAGCTCGCATGATCAGCAACATTTCCTTCGTGTTCCGTTGTCTCATAGAGACTAACCTTGCTCACAAAGAATGACATCATGAGGATTTTCTAACTTCATATAATTATATATAAAAGGTACTTAGGTTGGTATTTTGGAATAGAGTAACAGGGATTTGGAAAGACATCTTTGAAACTGAGCCATTTTCTGTAATTTTCTGAATTTTTAATGGGCCATTGAGGTTAACTTTAAAATGTTAATGGGCCCGCCTTTCTATCCAATATGCAAAATTGCCCATGGCCCCTGCCTTTCCCAATCACTGGAGTAACAGTATGTCATGACAATCTTGACGTGTCTCTTAAAGCAACTAAAGAGTTCCTTGTAAATAAACATGAATAATTAGTGATATACATGCATCAACTGGAATGCTCCCTTTAAGATTGCAATGCAACAAAACATACCTCTCCCTTAAGCTATTGAATAAATTAGTGCACATTTAGTTTGAGTGCCAAATTTACAGACCTACCAACTCAATATCTACAGAGTTGGAAACTGGCTACATACATGATAAGCTATTCGGGAATACTATAGGAACCAGAGATTAAAATAGGGATCTACCATAGATCTAATGTTTACAAATCAACAGAGCTAGTAAACAAACAAAAAACAAAACAGAAAATATGACTTAAGTTGAAAGATAAGCTATTCTGGAAAACTCTAGGAACAAAAGATTAAAATTGGGGATACCATAGATGTTGTGATTACAAATCAACAAAGCTAATAATTAAAACATGGGACTCAAGTTAAAAGATAAGCTATTCTGGAAAACTCTAGATACCAAAGACTTAAATAGAGCTACCATTAACCATAGATCTTGTGTTTACAAATCAACAGAGCTAATAAACGAAACAAAGAAAACATGAGATAGTCATCTAGACTTATTTGTTTCAGTAGCTAGGTAGCTCTCGCTGTTTCTAAATGATCTGTAAACACCAGCGTGTATTGATTCAAAGATTGGCCATGTTTGTTTTTGTTTTGTTGGTTAAGTCAAATACAGTAGGGCAAACAATAATCATGTCCATATACTGTGTCAGTAGACTGTTTAGCATCAGTAGACAAAAATACATGGGATATTATTCACAGAAATTGGTTACTTGGTGACACTTAGATTTGCAAACAAAATGTTTAGTTGTACATTGACAATTAAGTTTTAAGCAGAGGCTAGAAGGACAATTGCATTGATGGGATATAATTCAGAGGAATTGGTTAACTGGATACACTTAAATTTGCAAATAAAAATGTTCAGTTATACATTGACAATTACTTTTTTAAGCAGAGGCTGACTAAAAAATTGCATAGATGGGTTATAAAATACAGAGGAATTTGTTACTTGGGGATGCTTATATATAATGCAGATAAAATGTTTAAGTTATACACTGACAATTTTAAACCAAAATACTCGTAAAAATATTTCGTTCAAATGAGATGCAAAACAATTGATTACACACGAAACATGTTCTTTCCTTAAATATATAATTTATTCATTTATTGAAATCATCTTTGAATAATAGTATGACACATCATAATTTCCCCCAAAGTAGTAAAAGCCTAAGCTCCTTGAACCAAAGATACATAATCTATACATTTGCATCTGTCAACGATAAATCATTGAAATTGTTGCCCCCCCATCTATAAAACACTAGGGGGTTCATACTGCTTAACTAACATACAGAGATTTCTTTTGTTCAATTGACAAGACTTGATTCTTAAATTTGTTAAAATTTAGATCAATTACGATTCAGATTTGTTTTCTTTCCACTTTACAAGGTTCTTAACCATCTTGATACTGTAAAAGTTACTATATTTTCAGAGGCAGATCCAAAACATCCTAAAAAGTGAAAGGGATTAGATGTCACACCTTTTAAAAAGTTAATAATATAGTTATAACAAAATGACTTTTGTTGTTTACCAAATGTTCATCAAGTGTATGGCTTATTTATCATAAAGAGATTTGTTCAAAACAATCTATGTGATTGTAAACTTTAAAAAAATCTCTATTCTGCAGTGTTGCATTATTTTATTTTTTATTTAATTAATTAAATTTCCCTCGAAGAAAACAATCCTTGGACTAAAAGCACATGTCCCAAGTGACCTTTTCGCCAATCCTTACAACAGAGAATACAGTGTGAAGTATGAAATCCCATCCTCAATACAATTTTATTATCCTCCTTAAAAGGAAATGATTACATGTGACTCATAAGACATCCGAAATGTCATTAATTCTGTTTCTTTATTATCAAAGCCATTTATGCCTCTAAACATTATCCAAAACAAAAATGAATGACATTTGTCATTGTTTTGCTGGAAAATACGGATAACATATATTAAGATTTCATTAAGGTATGACTCACAATAGTGAGCCATGACAAGAACCATATTATTGATTCAAATGACAAACCCATAACAACTTCATTCATCCATAGTTCCATTTCATATCATAAACTCAAAGATCGGTGTAATGAAATAGACAACGATCAGCTGAGGTAATGCAAGACATTGCCTATACATTCTCTGCAGTGGTTGGAGCTATAAATAGCAATGTTAATATATATATCTATCTTGATGCTCTCACTCATGTTAATTTAAACCAGGTAAATAAAGTCGTCTAGTTCTAAATCTTGCTTCCTTTGCAGACGAAAGGTCTCACTGGCGGATTGAACGTGACATGGGTGAACATTTCGGGACGCAAGTTGAGTGATGATTGCTTTAGGCAGAGCTAGCTAACTTAGATCATTGATTCCACACTAGTCTTGATTTTTAGCTCCACTTTGTCTAGAGAACAGAACCTAGCTCAGTACAGTGCATGTAGATATGGAATGTAGGTAAACTGGAAAGGGGGTGATGGTATTTCCGTTTAGACAGCTGAAAACCTGTCTTACATCACTCAACCATTCCGCACTTTGTTTTGAAATAGGTTTGACATCATTTTTGAAAACAAAGGTCATTGTTAGGAAAAAATTGTCTTACGCTCTTATTATGACCAAAAATACAAAACCACATAATTAGAGTGAAAATGAATGACATTTTTGACGAATTGTCATCAAGAAATGACATAGAAAATAGCTTATTTTACCAAGTGCAGTAAAATAACCTAAATTTTTACTTGCACAGAATACAGCGCCATGCGAGATTTTCCGAGCATGTGCCCGTTTAGCATAAGAAATAATCCTTATTACTTACCTAAATGCTTTGTCAACTCTTGTCGATTCTTCCTAAGGCATGCACGTGTATAAACACTGATGCTGAAACAGTCGTCTTTCTGCAGTAGGCGCAGTGACAGTAGAATATGTCGTTCTTTCCTGTCTTCGACTCGCTATGTTTATCTTTTTCCTGATGGCGGAAATAAGGTGACGTCACGTCACGTGACTGGAAAATCTCTCAGCAACACAAACAGAGATCACGTGACAAGGTAAATCCCCGTCAAAACATTTTAGTTCATGACAGGTGTCGCGCACATAATGCATTACGAAATGCTGGGTTTTATTGCTTTTATTTGCATGTGCTTGAGTAAATAGGTTATATCTGTCTGACCTAGTTTTGAACAAGTTGTTAAGCATATATATATAGGTCATAGATCATATATATAGTGGTTTTTTTCGTAATTTGATATTTTTTTAACAAGCAAAAAATAACCATTGTATATATAAGCATTATAAGTGTCACAGTTTATGCGTGCAATTGATCGAGATATTGCATTTAAAAACTTCAGTTTCCACCTGGAAAAATTATATAAACCTTGTATATGTTTCCAAAACACTTCTCATAAAACTCGACGGTAAAAAAAACAGTCGTTTTTACATTTGATCCAAATACTTAAATTGTTCTAATAAAAGCCTTCATGTATAAATGCCATCTAAAATTGAATTTCAAAATACAAATTCCTATTTGAATACAAATCGTTGTTATTCCATTCCAAATGAAATGTTTCAAAATTTAAAAAGACCTAGCTGCCCCTAAATTCTTCCTCAAATAAAACTCAACACGTTCATTTAATTATCTAATTTACGAAAAAAAAATATATTCACTGAGAGACAAGAAAACTTACACCACTAATTAAAAAATCATTTTGTTATTTTTCTGCCATGACGACACTCAACAAACAGGACTATAAAAAGTTGAATTTCTGGTCACGGAACGCCCATTGTAAGCATGGCGATATAAACACATGTATATACTTACCTAAACACGTAATTCAAGTAGTCGTGTGCATAAAAAGAACATCCGCATGTACTTTTTAATGAGGACAAAGAAAACTTATCATTATTATTGTTCTGGAGAATATAGTTCCTGGTTTAATTTGAAGAGGTGAAAGGCTATATAAGATTGAGAGGAAGTAGGCCAAGGGTATCATATAGCTTATATCATGGATACCCGGTTTGGCAATTATGACCCGAAAATATAACATAAACAGTCCGCTTTAAATGCATTTATCTATCTGTTTATCGTTTGCTCAAAGTGCCTCATATTATAGCCTGATGGAACTGAACTATCGGTGCTGCCGAAGCATTTAAGGTACCAAATTACACAGCTGGGTGGACTGAGTGCAATGTGGATAAAGTGCCTTGCCCAGGGACTCAACACCAAGATTTCAAACTGTTTGGTGTCGCCGGCGGGATTCGAACCCGGGCCTTTGGTGTGATAGGTCGGCACGTTAACCAATACATCACCGTGCCCCATGTACACAATTCCATGCCAAGTGTGGATAACGCCGTTGGTTTCCTCTTCCTTCCAATCCCCATTCTCTCCCCACAGAGGCAGATCAAGTCATGACATGTTGGTACAGCCTCTGTTCTATTACGCCTAGTTTGTGGGCTAGAATGGGAGATGCCTGATTTGAGGTAACCAAAGTTAGTTGTTCAATCAGCGACGCTGTTCTTAAATCATTATTATGGCTACTGAATCGTGGCAATTGTGATATGAACCACCCTTTCCATGCGAGAAGCGTTCAAATGCATTGTGGTGCAAAATTTTGTTCGTCAGGGAGACTACAGAAAACCACGGATTTGGTATTATCAGAACAGAGGTAGTATCAACATTTTATGACTTGATCTACCTCTGTGGAGAGAAAATGCCAATCCGTAAAACATGCCAAAAAAGTCCAATTAACCGTTGGCAGGTGTAAACGGAAGTCCAATCTCTTCGGTGTATCTATAGATATGGATAATAAACACAGGTAGTCAAGTACAAACGACCCTCGTTGATTAAATCTAGGTAAAGGTAGGTACAGACAGGTACAGGTATATCAATGTGTCTGGAATATTTATACCATGCCATTGTTCTCTAGGTAGTGTCTGTGCATGTAAACAGTAGTCATAGCGCCCTAAAGATAACACGGTATTGAACAGAGCGCCTATCAACTTACATTTCAAAGAAGCGTGGAAGCAACTATGAACCTAGGCACAATACTAGGCTGGGGTGTATCCCTGGTTAATGTTAATTACGAATTTCAGTTCTCTGGTTTCACCAATAACCTAGATTAACATTAAATTTAATTTTTTTTTATGGAATGCCGATAGGAAATTTGATTGAGGCTTTGTTTCTGTGCATTTGTTGCTTTTTTTTACGACTTATGTTTATACAAGCTATATTTGTTTGTTTTATGTTAGAGAAGCTGAATAAAAATAACCATTTTTACTTCCTGAGCGCCAAGCAAAGAAGTAACAACCCCATCTACAAACGATCTTTGTTACGGCTTTCTAGAATGTAACCCCGCCAAAGTCTAAATAATTATTAATGTGTGTGGATAACATGTATCAATAGATAGCATTATGAATTATTGGTATTGATTCCTTTTCGGAAGAATTTATGTTTTCAAAAGTGAGTAAGATAGAAACTTACTGTATACATACATGGTTAATTGACATTTTATGGAGAGCTTTCTCTATCTATAATGTTGTAATTCAAAACCTACCTACAGCCATTAATAAGATATCAAAGTATTTCTTTGGAGTGTCAACCTGTCAAAACATAAACGGGAAACTACAAGGGTTAGCGTGTGAGAATCGTGACAAAGTTTAAGTGATATGATTATGTCACCTTCATGCATGAATACAAACCTAAATGTATATATTGTATATATATTGGTCCAAGATTTTCAGTGCTAAAGTCATCCTGCTCTTTTGACAGGCGAACCAAGCTACAACATATAACTCGTTTGTACATTTTAAACTTATCTTTAACCTTCCTTCTATGACACTAGAAGTAACAGTCTGACATAGAAAAAAAACCAAGCAAGCAAGCTTTAAAGGGACAGTAGCACTTTTTCTGAAAAAATACATAACAAAATTTCACTGATAATTGTACGTTTATGTTAAATGTATTGTTTTGATAGTATCAAACATCTCATTACACAAACCAATCATCCATAATAAGCAGGAGAACAAATTATAAAGATTCACATAAAGCCAATTGGCGGTCATTTCTGTGTGAATACCTAAAATTCATTTTGTGTAAGAAATAACATTATATATTTGATATATTACAGCTTCATTTAGTTTAGATACATCGTCTTTCAATTGAAACCATTATTTTAATTTTCCTGATATCCCCTTTGAAGAACCACTACGTATAAGTTGTCATATATGCCAAAGTTTACAAATAGTTTCATCGGATTGAAACGTAGCAACTTTAACGGGAAAGTATCATTTTGAAGCTCATCGACGTAATATTGTAACATAAAACAGGTCTGAACTTATGATTATTATCGAAAACCGGACAATGGCCCGGGCCAATCAGTCAAACATATTTATCGTATAAATTGCGTTTGGGGATAGGTATGTAAGACTGTTTAGAATTGATTTGATAAATTATACCATCTACGTTCATTTCAAAGCAACAACAAAAAAAATGGGTTGAAAAATACGGAGTGGTTCTTTAACATTTAAAAGTACCTTGAAGCGCTGACAGACTGACAACCATGCTTTGCCTGTGCATACCAGGAGAAGCATTCTAAATAGAAATAGCAAGACACGTTTCGGCTGCCAACAAACTATAAAGTAATCTCGCTGTTTGTTTAGGCACAGTGTTTCTGACATTTTTGTCATAAACTTGTGAGTTGTGGTCGGAAGAGTAGTAAATGCAGTTTTGCCAAAGCCATCACCCAAAACCACTTTTCCTGTTTGAAAAAGATAGACAGAGAAAGAAAGACAGACGGATAGACATAGAGATATACAGCGAGTTGCCATATCACTACGTACAAGTGACTAATTCCCATAGACTTACATGTTAATTAGCAGTAGCGAGTATAATTATCGTAATAGTGTAATGATCCGATTGCTGTCACATTTTTCAGACAGCATGGATATCATCTCAGCTTTATGTACATAATTACAATTAGTCAACCCTAGAGAAGTTATCGAATGACATTTGTAAACATCGTATGTACAACGTGTGATCCGAATACCCATCGACGGTCATGTTAAACTTTACCGGTGTGTTTCATATGAGCTATTAAACGAAAAGCAGTTTTCTTAATAATTATATAAAAAAATACGCCAATATATTCATTTTTACAAAAGCACAAGTCCCAATATTATGTCTCATTCGTTTATAAATAGAAAGTAATTACGTGTATAGGCATACACCGATGTCATAATTCAAACTGATAAAACAGCAACTTTGACATGGGCGTTTAGGTTCATTATGACATACATCTTCGTGCTGTATCTCTTTAATTTTTAATAACGCAACTAAATTTAGAATACTGAAGACTCCCATTTACATGTTTAGGCATATGTGAAAGACTTAAGTATATACGTTGAGGCATGAGTATAAACTGTTTACGTCATATGGAGTCCCGAGAGGAGCTTAACCGTGGGAATCGTCGTTCCAATCTACAGCTTATCGAACTTGTTTGAAATGTAAGATAAAATGGATGGTGATTATGATGTTTTGGTTCTTTAATGATATGACTTTTTACTTAGGATTATATTGGATAAGTTTAGCCTAGGATTCCCCAATGTTTCGTAACAATATAATTCTTCTATAATAATTATAAGTTTAGTCTAGGATTCCCATATGTTTCGTAACAATATAATCCTTCTATAATATTTGTGCTAAATACTCGTTTATGTGCTTCGGCTTCAAGTGTTCCTTCTATTTAAAGTTATAATAATTCCCTTTATGCCGTTGATTCCACAGTATCTCATCTTTTAATGTAAATGTTTTATGGTGATAAACAATGAAACTAACAATCATATATACTATTAAATAAACGCTGATATGTTGAATAGATTATCCTAGAAACTACCTTTTTTTGATAGTCAGTGAGAGTCAGTTCTCAGAATTTTTCTTTTTCAATATGGACAATATTTTTAAAACAATTTATGTATTATGAAAATTGAGCCAAGAATATGCTTTAATTAAAGCTGAGTGATCTAGACTTGCTATACTTTAGTAGACTTGGTTGATCGTCAATTGAATATTTTTGCTTTTCGGTCTGGGTGACAGACTATTGTCCCGTCTTCGTTCACCGTTATAAAGTAAATACATAAATAATTCCTGAAGTATCAGCTTTTTACATATTTGTCAAGTTTGACATAGACAACATATGAATACGAAATGTATCATTTCTATTCAATTCATTGAATAACTTGAATTTAATCTCTCTAGGTACAATGTATAAACATTACTATTCACTAAGTGATTAAAGCGCAAGAATATCCTAACAACTCAAAAATCTTTCTCGAAACTGCAAATATTTCAATGAATTCCTTTTTCGTTGAGTGCACTGAAAGCTATATCAATAATCGATTTTCAATAAACACATATTCAAAATTGCCTTAAGGTGTAATCTGTTAATAGAAAGATCCAATCGGCTCATGTTTTGCGTCTCCATGACTGTGATCTATGACAACAGAGATTTTCAATTGGACACATCAAAGAAACATGGACAAACTTGAGCCCATAAGATGCTTTAACTTAAGCTAAGTGATCTAGACTTGCTATATTTTAGTAGACTACGTTGGTCGTCATTTGAATATTTTTGCTTTAGGGTCTGGGTGAGAGACTATTGTCCCATTTTCGTTCACCGTTATAAAGTACATTGATAATACATAAACAATTCCTGAAGTATCAGTTTTTCACATATTTGTCAAGTTTGACATAGACACCATATGAATACGAAATGTATCTCAGTTTTCTATTCAATTCATTGAATAACTTGACTTGAATCTCTCTAAGTACAATTTATAAACATTACTATACACTAAGTGATTAAGTCGCAAGAGTATCCTAACAACTCCAAAATGTTTCTCGAAACTACAAATATTTCAATGAATTCCTTTTTCGTTGAGTGTAATTTAAGCAATATCAATAATCGATTTTCAATAAACACATATTCAAAATTGCCTTAAGGTGTAATCTGTGAATAGAAAGATCCAATCAGCTCATGTTTTGCGTTTCCATGACTGTGATCTATGACAACAGAGATTTTCAATTGGATACATCAAAGAAGCACGGACAAATGGTATATCCCTGCGTGACCCACATCTCGACTCGAAGGCGCAATTTTACCTGCTTATTATGTATCAGGTGTGGCCTATAAAGCCAGGCGTGTTTACAAACATCAATGACACAATTAGTAGCTATTTATGTCAAACCTGTTTTCATTCGACGAAATCATATTTGGTGTCATTAGGCAACAAACGATAACTTGTTTTCGGGGGGAAAAATTTTGGTGTACAGTAACCTGTTTTCTGACAATTTGTTTCGTTAAGGTGGTCTGTGTTTGATATAAGCGATTGCTATTTACAAGTACATAAAACGATGTGCACTGTCTGTGAAGTGAAGCAAGTTAGTAGACCTTGCCATTCAAGGTAAAAGTGACTAAAATCATGACATCGTATCTTTGAAGAGAACCTCGCTATTCAACGCAAGAGCTATTGACTATCTAACAAGCACGAACCCATACTTTTTTTATCATGTTATATTGTACATTCCGGACTATTTTATTTTTATCACCATATACTTAGATATACTACAAAAGTAGTCATATATTTCGTAATTATTTATAAATGCGTCTTTCAGTTCAATGAAGAAACACTTTCATAACAATAAACTGTTAATAATTATGTCTTCTACAATTATTCTTACTTAGTATATGATCGTTCAATTCCATTGAAGTCAGATAGAATTTCTCCTTCGTACCTCTCTGAGCTTCTCATCTGAGTACATTCAATAAGGCCTTACTCGAGCCCTATCGAGCAGTACTTAGATAATAAAGTGATTCAAAGTATCTGATTTTCACGTGAACTTGAATCATTTCGTAAGTTTGAAATTTTCCAATAGTTTAAAGTATTGTGCTGTTTTCAGGAATGTATTAAGTAAATCGTCATTATTCAATTGTCAAGAACCAAATTATACGGTTTGGAGTAGATTGGTTTGGGTTAAGTTCTTTGGAACAGTACATAATAAAGATAATAACGATATGTCCATTTTTATAGTGCCAATTTCCATCTACTCAGTGATTGTACAAAGAGCTCGAAAAAAGCTACATGGATAACTACATGCATGTAACTATACATACAGATATTAAACATTGTGATGGTTTGCAATACATTTTATTTTCTCTCGATAGAGAACTTTATGTGTTATAGAGTAAACAGTAACTTGTATTGACAGTACAATAAGGTCAACCAAACATAGGTACGTGTACATATTTTAGAGCTTGTCATTAAATTTATGTTTTTGAGATAACATTCTTTACATTCTTCTTATTTTTGTTAAACAACATAGTATCCTTTGCATAACGATACAATTTGACAAGTGCATTACGGCCAAAATGGGCAATGGAAGTATCCTCCAAATTACGTCTCCACATTAAGGCATATTTCGCATATCGACTGAACGGATAAAAGGTACATTTCTAGCTTGATATTGATGATAAAAATATCAACTTTGGTATTTGAAACCTTTTACTACCTTGTTACTTTTTAACAAACTGCGCGTTTATTTTAGTATTTTTTAATTAGCCGTATGACCTGGAATATGATAAGGACACATTTATCATCTACGCATTTTTGTCGCATATGGTCATATGTACTCGAATTTCTTAATTTGCATTTGAGGTCAGTGTCAAGGTGAAGGTTGTTTCTGTTTTTAGTGTTCATTAAAGGACAATAAACACATTAGCACATTAAAGGGGTAGTAGTAGGAGTTTAGGGGGGGGGGGGGGGGGGGGGGGTGGGGTGGATATAAGGTGGTATCAGGAAAATGAAAATAAATGGTTCCAATTCAAAGACAATGCATTTGAACAATTTGAAGCAGTAATAAACCATATATATTGAACGTTTAGCCATACAATATATTTCCTTACACAAAATTTATTAAAGGTATTCACATAAAATGACTGCCAATGGACTTCTGAATTCTATATAATTTGTTCTCTGATTAATGATGATTGGTTTGTGTAAAGAGATTTTTGACACTATCAAACTAATACATTTAACATTAATGTGCAATTATAAGGTTAAACAATTTTTGTTTTGGGTTATAATAAAACCATACAACTTCTATTTTCAGCTAAAACTCCATATTCACACGGTGCAAGAAAACAACTTGAGGCCTATAACAAAATATAATATTAGTAATAGTATCAGTATTGGTATAATGCTTAATACACATGTTTCCTATATATTGTCTCAAAAATAGTTAGTAATCAATGAAGTTCTAGTTCTTGTCGTCTTCCAATGTTTATGACTTTAAGTGCAATTTTCATCTTACAAATATAACACGTTAATAAATGGCATGGAAGTAAACACCAAAACCATAATCTCTGTATGACACTGTTACCTAGCCTGTCAAACAGCCTTTAAAACTGAACTGAACTGAACTTTATTTACACTCAGGCTGCAAACTGCAGCATAAGAGGTACAATTCATATTTACATTTATACAACATACAATAAACATTTATTAATTTTTAACAAAATATATATATAGCCCCACGCAAGTCTATGTTATTGTAGCGAGTCTAGATCACATCAGTTTCGGGAGTGAACAGCTTCAGTGGGCTCCTGTCAAATTTAATAGTAAATAGCTGCATTAACGATGCATTTTCAAAACTATAATTTTATAAAACTACAGCAGTGTTCAATATCTTTTTGATATTTGTTCATAAGTTATGCTAAGCATGATATTCATATATATTTTGGGATATATATTTATAAGTAATGCTAGGCATGACATTCATAGGAACAGCATCAACTATGATATGACCTTCTTATAATTCTAGAAAATAAGCTGATGACGATTGAGGATAAAATTTCTTTAATATCCCCTTATGTCTTATTTTGGTGAGTTCATCTGTTTTGTGAGCGAAATTATAGATTAAATAGTGGCGATCCATTAACTTGGTTTTAGTACCCTGGGGGTAGAAATTCGAACTCAGAAAAACCTTTTTCTTTTTTCAGGAAACTGTTTTTATCTTTTAAAAAATCATTTCGTCAATCAAAAGGTTACGTTGCATTTTCCATTCATGATAACTAGGCAAATCACGTGTCGCAATACTAGACTCATTGAATGATTGATATACACACGTTGTATGTAGCAATGTATCACATGTAGAAATAATCGTTCAGCTTGTCAGCGTACAGCCTCTCTCCTTACAATAAGTCACGTTTTGTGTAACGTTTAATTTTATCTGAAATAAACAATTTATCAATGAACATCACAGGCAACGGTTATTTTTATGTATGAATGAATTGACATGCTCGAAAATAACTCGGGAAACACGTGGATATTTGATTAATGGTATAAAAACCAATAGTTTGTCTTTTAGTGTAGAAATGATATGTTTTATATTAAGATGAATGTGCAAAACACGCGACAAACACATGAATTGACGTAGATAAGTCCAAGAATATAACTAACAAGTCACGTTTGTGTTTAATTTTTACGAAAAATAAGAAGTATATAATCTATTGGATTTTTCAAGAAAAATATGAAATCTTCTATTTTATAAGTTTAATCATAACATGTGATTAACTATTAATTTGTATCTATTAAATTAGTTATATACAATTTAACACGTTTTCAAATGCTTTATTTGTTAAATTTAGTCCAGTTAAATGTCCAGTTGCAAAAGACAAAGAATTCAGCCATTTTATATGGAACACCTTTAAAATTGAAGTTTTTGAGTTTTAGCGCAGTTTATTCGAATGAAATACAGTTCACTTAAAGATAACTTAACTGATTAAAAGCATAATCTTGCAATTGCCAACATCTGTTTCTTTAGATGATTTATTTCTCTTAGAACATGTGTTACATTGACCTTTTAGTCTTAGTCTTACAACATTTCGAATTTATTTTCAACTAAACGTTGGTCCATGAAATGAAATTACCAACAAATTAAAAAAAGAATAAATATTATTTCTAAGAATATTCTGATTTCTATTTCCTCCCCACAGGCACAAAGGCAGATCAAGTCATGTTGATTGAGACTCTGTTCTAATTAGACTAAATCTGTGGGTTCCGGCACTTTCCCCTGGCGGGAAAAAAATGCACTACAAAAATTGAATTTCTTTAGCTAATGAAAACGCTTCTCGCATGGAAAAGGTGGTTCAATTCATATCTCAATGCTTTTGCCATGATTCAGTAGCAAACTAAGGATTTTTGATTGCACAACTAACTTTGATTGCCTCCAATCAGGCACATCCCATTCTATTCCACAAATTCGGCGAGGCTCGATGAACATGACTTGACTGCCTCTGTCAGAAGAGAATGTGATTTCTGATTAAATCAAACAAATAGTGCTTTTCGTAGTGTTTTCACCAACATTGGACGTAATCGTATATCGTATCATAATTGCCGTATGTAAGGGACACTATTCGATACGGCCTTTTTGTAATCAATGAACGTACCGTTTTGAACATTAAACATGTTAGACGCGAAAGGTCCACGATTCACCTCCAATTTATTTCTACCATATGTGCTACCTGCAATATAACACCTGTAATTAACGCGTGTACATATTGACTACACCTGACGGAGTTGCACCTGTGAGCCGTCAATTACCAGGAAGGTGTCTGGTTAATGTGAAGGGTCAGGCAAAGGGCACTTACCTGTACCAGGTATTGTTTGTTTGTAGGTAGGGTGAAAAAGTCAAAGGAACGCATGTCCAGTTAATTGTCCACTCAGCAGTTTTTATGAATACATGCATGTTAGATGTTATCTACCTTAACAGATTATTTTACAATTCGTGTCTCGTTTTTGATTTTAATAGAAAACTTGGCAATGAAAACGTACGAATTGTCAACATTTCAACAATAAGTTTTGACTTATGTTTGTGATATCTTTAAGTTTTATGAATATGTTGCCTCGTTGACTTTTAGTTTTTTGCCTCTTTGATTTTGTGTATTTGACCTCTTTCAGTATGTGCTTTTGGCCTCTTTGGCTTTGTGCTTGTGATAGCTTTGACTTTGTGTTTGAGGCCCTTCCGACTTTAAGCTTGTGACCTCTTTGACTTTGTGTTTTAGGACCTCTTAGACTTTTTGCTTGTAACTTCTTTGCTTTTTCGCTCGTGGCCTCCTTGACTTTCTGCTTTAACCACTTTGGTTTTTTGCTAGTGACTTTGTGTTTGTGAACTTTGTGTTTTTTTGGTTGTGACCTCCTTGACCTTAAGGTCCCTTTGACTTTGTGCTTGTAACCTCTTTGATTTTGTGTTTGAGGCCCTAATTCCTACTTTTAGCTCGAAACCTTTTTGCTTTTTCGCTCGTGACCTCTTTGACTTTGTGTTTGTGACCTCTGTGGTTTTCTGGTTGTGACCTCTTTGCCTTTGTGCTTGTGGCCCTTTGACTTTATGTTTGAAGCCCCCTTTGACTTGTTTGGCATCTTTCTTTTTGTGCTACCTGGAGGTTCATTACGCAATAATTGATCATCAAAAAATTGCAAATCATGTTCTTGGGGGTATCAAATACAAAGGTGCTCACCCAAAAAATGACCGCTATGAAATGGACGTTGCAATTTTTCTTGAGGGAAATGGGGGTATCAAATCCAAGTGTTGACACTAAAAAGTCCGCTATGAATTGGATGTTGCAATTTTCTTGAGGGAAATAGGGATATCAAATCAAAGGTGTTCACACAAAAATGACCGATAAAAGGTTTTGCTTGAAACTTAATAATTTATTCTTCGACAACAACTAGTAAGGTTGAGTAATGAGATGTTTGACCAACGGATGCCGAAAATACCTGTGAGCTTTATTATGCAGAGAACACTGTATGGTAAAGAGTGATGTGTTGTATCATGTTTTTTTCTTCTTTTTTGAACCGTAGATAGTTCAATCAAATCAACATAATTGATTTTCGGAAACATTATTCATTTATTTTTTTACCCGACAACAACCCGAAAACCTCAACTCAGAATTCATTTGGCACGCAAAGAGTTAACAGTGATTATATTCATTGCTTATCGTCCTCATTCGTATAGTCGTGACATGACCGACCGATCACATAAATGTTGCCTTTGTTTTAATTTTGCAGGCAACCCAAAATGTACTTGGCACCAGAAGAGTTAACAATAGTTATATTCATTGCTTATTTCCCCGATTTCGTAGTCATGACATGACTGTTCATGTAATGGTTTCTCATGTAAACAATGGTATGCTCATATGGCGAGGGTTCATGTCACATTAGTCCTGCTTTGCTTTATTCCATTGTGCTCAAATAAAAAGTCATTGTTGATCGTTTCCCTTCATTTTTGGTCGGGGTTATGGCTCGAAACAATGCGTATATCTTTATCATTATGGTATTGTTTTCTTGACATTGATAAATAAGTAGAAACAGAAAAGTACTCACTTCAAACAAACAAGGTTCGTGCTACGAAAATTTCACCATGTTGTCTTCTGTTAGTTATAGTTATCTATATACTGAACGTGTAAGTTCTCAAAATATACTTGAGATAAATTGTTCGTAAATTTTCGTATAACTTGAAATGGAATTAAAAAGTGTATCTAATATGTTATTGAGTTCGTTCTAGTAGGTCTAGTTCGATTTTATTTTGTAAATATTTTTGAATATCTGTCGTCCTTTAAACAATCTAAGTAGAAATATAGAGTTGTTTCTTTAAGCAAATACTATCATAAAATTGCTAAAACGGAAGATTTAATACAGGAAATCTGTTATGGAATTTACTTAACTTTGAAAACTTTAAATTGAAAAAGTCCCTAAAAAGCCAAAAGGAAAAAGCAACAGATTCTGTCTTTACTTGACAAATAAAATTCTGTTTCAAGTTCCGACAATCGAACTACATTTTTCATTTACAGTTTCAAAACGTGTGGTCTGCACAGTGGACAAACAGCCGATTTTCTGACATGTGCGCTCAAAGCGTGCAGCAAGTGGAACGCATTGCGTCACGGCTTTGTTTGTCGTGTTGTTGACGATGTAGTTTTCAGATGCTTTGAAGCTGGTTGCAGATGGTGACCTTAGCTGACATTGATTAGCCTGGGCTCGATCAATCAACCTCTGTCACTCACACTTGCTATCGACATCACCACCCAACGTGACGTGATAGGTTCGACGTGTTTCATGTGGACTTGGGCAAAACGCTTTCAGCTCAGAGAAAAGTGAAAGTAAACAATAGAGAGGCTGTTATAGAGTTGGTTTTGTGTTGCGTTTTAAAGTTATTCAGAAATCTTACGTTTATGTCTTCAAGTTTATAATACTTAAATATTATTATTATATACATATGTAAATAAAATAGATATAATTTTACATTTTCTCCTCATAGAGGCAGATAAAGAGTCAGATAAAATGTTGATCGAGCCTCTGTTCTTATCAGCCGAGTCTGCGGGGTAGATTGGGCGATGCCTGATTGGCGGCAATCAAAGTGAGTTGTGCAATCAGCGACGATGTTCTTAAATCATCGTTTCGGCTACTGAATCATGGCTAAGGCTTTGTATATGAAAAACCCTTTCAATGCGAGAAGCGTTGTCATTTGCTAAAAAGTTCAAATGGATTGCGGTGCAATTTTTTTCTGCCAGGGGAAACTGCCGGAACTCATGGATTTCAGTCTAAGTAAACCTAGCCTCAATATTATCCGTTTCACTTCTATACTGAGTCTAGAAAGGCCTAGTAGAAGGTTGCGTCAGCCGACCTTTCTGCGACCTATGACCCTCCAACGTTATACGTGCGAAGGCTGACTATTGTGGCTTGGTAAGATGAGTTCCGATTGGTCAATTCGATTCGTGGGCTGACGCGGCCCTCAACTAAGCCTTTCTAGACTCAGTATAGAAGTGAAACGAATAATATTGAGGCTAGGTTTACTTAGACTGTCATAGATTTGATCTTATAAGATCAGAGGCTGGATCAAGATTCCATGACTTGATCTGTCTCTGTGGGGAGAGAATGATAATTTTAATGATTTCGAAACTTTTAATTTGTTTCATATTTGCATGTTGTTACTGTGTCAACTTAGATATTGAACCGTTTCTTTGTGTCAATGATCCCTTACTGATGTTATTATACAGCGTTTTTAAATCTTTACATTTTTTACGATTTACGTCATTTGGTTCAATCTTACATTGATTAGTAGATAACAACGGTGCAGTATACATATCCACAATATCTCATTCAAACTTATTGCACAATATTCATTTAACTATTGATTTTTTAAGAAGTTGTGCAATTATGCCATTATCATTTATCAGTATATCATGCTTCAACCAATAATGGAAAACAGATGATATTTTGGTATGTATGTGCCTTGAGGAATAGGCAAAAGGAAATACTAAACGCCAATAAAGATATTGATTGTGGTAAAACCAGAATTTTTAGTGATGAACAGCAAACTTTGAATTTTACAAGATTTAATAATAGTGCAACAATGTACCAAACAATAATGCTGAGGAATATATGGATGACAACTTCTTTGTTCATTGTATGCGACGTTTCGACACTGATTCTTGTGCATACAATGAACAAAGAAGTTGTCATCCATATATTCCTCAGCATTATTGTCATTCCAACTTCTAAAATGCCTCTCAAAGAAGTTAAATGTACCAAACGTAAATGCTTGAAAACTAAAATGGCCTACACTTACACTTTTCCCGTCTTATAATATGTTGTGACAACTTTACCCTTAGCTTATATAGGGTGTTGAGCATATCTTAAAACTGTTGCAGTTACAGAATTCGAACTCAGTACTCAGAATTCGAAGCCGAACACGCAAATGCAGAAAATTCAGCTCAGAAAGCCAAATGCAAGTCTAGGCAGGTTGAGGTCAGCGATCGAGATTGAAACGATCTGACCATCTGCAGCTGACCGCTAACTGACCGATGTAATGTGTGGAAATATGGCCTGGTGTTACCAAGGTGACCTACATGTAGATCTCGCCTATCAATCATCTTACTGACCCCCAAGTCGATTTCAACATCATTGGGAATATCTCGGTTAGATTTCAGGTTAACTGATCTGCTTCATTTATCATTGTATGATCCTTAAGGGCCTGTCCAAGTGTCCCTAATGTCATTAGCAGCAACACTGGACAAGAATTTTAGAACTTATCAACATTGTTAATTAAATTCATTTTATACAAATATAAAAATTATCTCTGTTTGACTTCGCATTTAAAGACCCAATATCAAACTGCAATATTTGATACACATATATATATATACACAGAATGATGATGTCACCGAAAGCAGGTTCGTTAAAAGCTATTGCACTTTTGCAGGGGGTATTTTACTTTGGACGTCGAATTAAGTATTTTATTGTTGATTAAAACATGTAAATATGATATCAAACTTTCGACGAAAGATTTTTCTACAGAGTGATGTATTTCTTTTTTCAATAGCTAAATTTCACCACGAACTGGATGCAAGTATGACAATGGGACTTTTAGCATGAAAACAAAAAAGAATAAACTTCGGTAAAGATTTTAACCGATTATAAGTCTTGATAGTATATCTTGGTTAACATTTATGCTTTCCCTGTTATATTCGCTGATCAATCATCATAAACCAACTTCTGTTATGAAAACAATAGAAGTGGTTTAATAGTTGTTTGTGACAACCGTCATACGTGTTGGTTTTGTCAACGATGTATGATGATTTACATTCCCTCCCCACAGAGGCAGATCAAGTCATAAAATGTCGATACAGCCTCTGTTCTATTACGCCGAAATACGTAGGTTTCGGTAATTTCCCCTGGTGAAAAAAAATGCACCACAGTCCATTTGAATTTCTTTATCAAACGAGAACGCTTCTCGCATGGAAAGGGTGGTTCATATCACAATGCCTTTGCCTTGTTTCAGTAGCCAAATGATGATTTTAGAAGAGCGTCGCTGATTGCACAGCTAACTTCGATTGCCTCCAATCAGGCATCTCCTATTCTATACTACAAAGTCGGCGTAATAGAACAGAGGCTGTTTCAACATTTCATGATTTGATCTGCCTCTGTGGGGGAAGAGAATGGATGATTTAGGTGTACTTATGAATATGAAGCAATGGTCAACTAAAGTGTTTATGTTTTGCGCAATGATTTATTTGTTTATTTTCTATTTTCGCAATGAAATTAATTGTTTAAGTACCAAACTCAAATTTTGAATGCGAGTTTTTAAAAGTTTTTTTTTAACAAATAAACAAATTCCCGAAACCCAAAATATACATGTATATATAGTTTATTTAATTGGCCTTGGCAAGATAAAAGGCTATGTTTTTAATAACAGTTTTTTTTAAGTAAGTATTTTCGATATTTGTTCTCTCCCCAAGCTTCAGTCTATTTCATAAAACACAATTTTTAAATGTTGAAGTGAAGTGATTGATTCAATCCTCCCTTTTAATTTTTTTTTATTTACTGACGAATTATTTACATTCAAAAGCTATCACTATAAAAATAGATTGGTTTAATGTTTATATTAGTGAATATTAAATATATATTGTAAACTATATGAACAACATGAATAATGTATTTATACATTGATGATTGATGATTCATAAATTGTTTCATATGTCCAATAATCGCATGCACATATTATAACATTAATATTCAGGATGATCCTCATAACTTATTTAAGTACACAAAGTTTAGAATCATAGCCATTCAAAAAGTTGTTGGTTATATGTAAAGCAGGGTAGCTCCTGGTGTTTACAATGTTGCATATTATTATTATTCAAACAATCAAGATGTTAAAGTACATTAACTTCAATGAAATATCCTTGATGTTTCCTATTTTGTCACTTTGAGTAATACTAAATGAGGATCACAACTAATAGAAGGTGAACCAACTTTTGGGACGCAGCTGTCATTTCGATTCGAATCACGTCTTTCGTTATGTATGCCTTAACCATACACAAGATGTGACATGATTTGATAATTACATGTAGGCCTTTAAACTTTTAAAGCAGGCCGAAATAGATAACATTATCAAATATCCATGATATCTTTTGTAGTAGCGAAAGTCTCAAAAAACGAAGATACAGTAAACATCGTTGCCACAAAGTTCAACAATTCTCCAAAAGCGAGACAATATGTATTTTTTAAAACATCTAAAATTCTCGGCCCCACTTGTTCGAGGCAAGGTTGAATTTTCAGACTTGATTTGAGGTTTCAACACCTCTTTAGAGTGACACAAAGGACGAGTAAAACTAATAACTAGTTAGTACGATCCATCTTCCTACGCAAAGCCTAAAACGCCAGTTTCCGAACTGTCAGTTTTATGCCTTGCTGCCAACCCTTGAATTTTCTGTGCTGGTATCGCCGCCCCTACAGGCGATTGTTAGCAACCTCCAGTTACTCTCTGATTTCTCTCATAGTAAGCTAGAGAGAAAGCACAGAAAACTCAAGGGTCGGCAGCAAGGCATAAAACTGATATTTAGGAAACTGGCGTTTTATGCTTTGCGTAGGCAAATGTGTACGATCAAGCTCGTGAAATCTGTATAAACAATCATGCCGTCCATACATGTACCAATCAATCATCATAGCGAGGCCCAGATTATATTCGATGAATTGCAGTAATACTTGCCTATTAAACATTTAGACATTTGGGTTAAAGGATTATTGCAATCATTATTTCATAATCTCCGTTTATCAATATTATATACGCAGTATGCAAAGATCTTTTCAATTTATACTTTCTAATCTGAGCGATATCAGATATCATGATGTGAAACGCAATAAAGTGTTTTAAAAAATAATCATTTTAAAATATATTAAAATTTAATTGGTATATAAACCATATGATAATATCCTACAACGCAGTCACAGCTAGGGAAAGCGCTTTTTTCGGGATTATCTCAAATATTTCAATTTACCTTATTCAAGGCATATGTACGACATCGGGTCAACGCAGTATAATCAGTTTCTTTAAAAAGGAAATTCGATATGTGGTACAATTCACAGCCAAATTGATATTAGTTAGATAGGAAATTCGGTCTCGCGACTGAAAATAGCTACCGAAATGTTTCCATGCCAATTAAATAGATTTGATAGTGGATCCATATATATCCTGCCACTGCCGTTCTATTTTGGCAACAAAGGAAATTAAATCGGGTCACGGTATTAGGAAAGCGGTCTGATTTCATCCATACTTCTCCCCGAAAGCGCTTATATGGATTTCATGTAGAACAGTGCTTGCTGCAGAAAAGGCGCTATTAACAAGCTGATCACAAATTAAGCATCTTTGTTGACATGCTAGCACGTGGTTTTGAATGTAGGTAACTGGGACAAGGGTCAAAGTTCACAGGCAACATCTGGGTTAGTTCGTGGCGGTTGCTACCTGGTCACGTGATATTATTGTTATGATTTGAGTGGACTGGCTTTGCTTCGGGCCCGTGTACTGAATGTTGCCTACCATATTCAATACTGGTTGCCTACTAAATAAAACTGTAACGGCTGTAAGTAATGTGGCAGCATTAACACAATTATGTTTGCTAGTGGGTCAAAGGCAATGGGTTATTTTATGCGCAGTTTTGCGTATATATCGTTTCATCCTATTTGTATATATATTTATAAACTAAAGTGTAACCCCTTTATTTGAGATTTCTGATATGTGAATGTAAAGATTATGGACATTGATATGTTTTTATATTAAGATGGTTGAGGTTTGTGTTTAATTAGTATACCTGTCTATGGTATCAAAGGTAGTTCTAAAATTTTAATTAAATTTTTACAAAATTTATGGTAATGACTTAGTTTTTAATGATACTTTTAAAAAGGAAAAGAGAAAAATGAATATCGAAAAATAACACGAAAGTGTTGAATTAATGAGTTTAGTGCGTGTCACGTTTTAACAGAAAACAGCTGGTAAAACCGGATGAAACTGGTTCTTCGTTGTCAATTTCAACTGTCATCTGTCAAGCGTAGTCATAACATACGTTTCGTGTATTTACATCCTTGACCGGGTTCCAAATAGTTTCTAGGACAAACGGAATAAAATGCGCATTTAGAGTAGAATAGGGAAGTATTCAAGTCAAATGAAGGAAGGAGTTAGTGTTTCATATTTTGACTTTATTGTTGATTAAATGTATGCATGAATTATAAACACTCACTGAATTCAAAGCATTAAGTCTTATCGAAATTTGCATATTCTTCAAACGTTCAGTTATGTTTTTGATATGATGACCATTGAATAATTGCTGTTTAAGTAAGTATATATATATAAATGGATTGTCCGAAACAGGTTTATTTAAGTGCATAGTTGACGACACTCATAGCATACCATATCATTGTTTTGTCTTCAGCAACATATTGAGCATTGTTTGCAATGGGATGGGTGACACGACATGTACTCTTCTTTATAAAAAGACAATATACCCTATCACTTTTTTCGAGTACGCTAAGATGTATCCAAAAGCATTCAGTTTCTACTTTTGTAACGTATTTGTCATATAATCATCTGATATATATAAGTAACAGACACTAACATCAGCCTTAACATTCGATTTCGATATCGAATTGACAGAGACCTTTTGGTCAGAAACAAACATATAGATATATAATATTATATTAATATAAACATAGTGGGCAAATTATTCACATCCAACTATCTTTTTTATCATTTTTTAAACCAATTATATCAAAACAAAACATACAAAACGCTATGTTGCATCAAAGCTCTGTTTCTTTAAAATCACTAACCAATAAATACGCCTCAGAAAAATCGATATAACTCTTTGTAGAAGCTGGTTATAGTAAATTCTTGGAATAGAATCTTAGAACATAAGCTAAATATAACGCTGGTACACAGTCACGTGATGTAGATAAACTCTATCCTCGTTTTATCCGACCGATTCCGTCAGCCAATCAAATGTAAGGTACACTTGCATAGATGGTTGTTACTTGAGCAAAACCAGCCCGTTCATACCAAAATCTATAATGTATGTTTTGCAATGAAGTCTTTCCAATGATAGCGTTGATTTTAATACGATGACAAAACTCAATGGCTAAAATCAACTGAAACCCTAAGTATGTATATATTCCGTTTAAAGTTTATATAATAAATGTTGACTATTAAACGGGTGATAAACAATAAGCATACTTTTGTCTTTGTCGAAAGTTGTAACATGACTCAATGGTATTGTATTTATCATAGTGATTGGTTGTGCCATTAATTCATAGTTCCTTTACATATTGCTTTTACATTATGGTTATGAGTTACGGGGAAGGGGGTGGGAGGACGGTATTGTGTAGGAATGGCAATTTGTAAAATGTACAAGGAAAATTGTTAATAACGTATTCAAAATGTCCTTTCGCCAATATGCCGTCATTATATGGGATTTTAGGACCGCTTCGAATAGTAATCTTTTTCCACATTTGAGATTATTCCATATGAGACACATTTCTCGATTTGGGCGGCATAGCAACGAATAATTATAACGTTAGATAAATCATAAGGTGGAATCCTAAAATTCAGTATTCAAACACGTCTCGTTAAAATAATTTCTCTGGAAATGCCAAATTTATTCCACTCTTTTTAAGAACGACACCCAGTGAACCTTTTCGCCTGCATAACTTACCGACCTCTGGGGTTTGCAGGATTAAGAATAATAATTTATTGTTCTGGGCAGCATTTTGTAAAATGGATCGATATTTTGCTGTAGAATAATCGCAGATTTATGTGGGCATTAAAAATTAAATGCCTTAAAAAGGAACGAGATAAAGAAGTAAACATGAAAGAGACACAGAGTATGTTGATAGGATCACATATACATGTCAAATTTTGTAATCAATGTTACTACATCAGGAACCTCTAACTGTTACTGAAAATAACAAATTAAAGGTCAATCAGTATGTTGGAGCGAAAATACGGCCATTCAAAGTCGGGATTTTGAGTGAAACTCGGACAATGTTGCTCGAGTGGCGCGCGCAAATTCGCCAAACGTAATTTTGAAACCTTGTCAGAAGCTGACAGGTATGTAACTAATAGGTAGATTAATTGGATGCATAATTTCGAATATTAAACGTATTTGAGATGTTTTCTTGATTTTTCCATGAAATCGAGCATTTTAGAGATATCATGCATAAATGGATATATTTGCAAGTCCAGTGATGAGATATGAACATCAATCAGAATATTAGATATTTTGTAGCTTATCAAAACCAAATAAAATTTTAAGAAAGATACTCTGTGTCACTTTAATCACTAGAACGTTAGTGCTTCGAATCGGGCATAAAATCAACATTTTGCCTACAATGAGCTTTGTGGAGAAATTGTAACCCGAGGTAGCGTGAAACAAAACAAAACTATCGACAAGTATTAAGTTTCAATAACCTGCCCGGTTATCGTTAATAACTAGATCTGATGTTTAGTATGTTATATGACATTATTTACTTGATTTAAACTAAAGCCATATGGATATATTGAAATGACACATATTTTAAAAATGTTATTCTTGAAATATACTTGAATAGACATCAATCGAAGAAAGCTAAAATTAATTGATTCGACAGCAAAGTTCAGAACATTTACTCAAATTAAGATGACCATATTGAATATTTCTCTAATATAACAAATATATTCTAAAAAGTCCTGAGCATATATTTGCATCAAAGCAACATAATTACAGTGGTGGCGCATTGCCAACTGAAATAACTTTCTTCTCTAAGAGATAAGTAGTTGCCAACTACGTTTATACTGTTGAAGAAATCTGGAATGCTAAAACGAAGACAAGTTTTCAAAACGTTAATTAAGATTGGTTTATTATTACTCTGCAAATAGCGTTTGAGGAGAGTTGGAAATTATTTTCGAAGAAGGTATGTGTTTGTTACAAGTGAACAAATTTTACATCTCGAGTGAGATTGACAAAAATCACACGAAATACTAAAGTCTTATTTACAAAATGAGGATAATTTAGGTTTATCATAAAACTGCAAATTACATTTTGAGTTTTCAAAAAAGGAATTAGGTGCCCATTGTAAGGACACCTACAAAATTGTTGTGATTTGTATCTTTTCACAAAGTACAACGGGAAACTAAAGACAATTATTGCATATGTAAGACTTTGTTAAACATGCCTGAAAGATTGAATGCATAAATATAATTAATTTTATTGCAAAAATCATCTCTTAAAGGTTTTTTTTCTTAGGTCTTTAGTTAAAATAGAGTTACGCTTATCAGTCTTTGTCATCATGTAGAATAAGGTTGATAACGAAACGAAACTTTTCTCATGTCTTCACGGGCATTCCAATTTGATTTATGCAGTATAGTCGGAGGGTGTAGCGAATTGGATGAAATATACTCACTTGTTTATTTCACTTGTTGATAGATGCTAAAGACGTGAAATTTGATTCCTTAAAAAAACACATCCATTGTGACAATTAATTATAGGAATAAAACATGTATTTCCACCGATATACTTTCATAGAAAGTCATTTTATGAGAGCTTAAAACTAGACCAACGATGCCTGTTGGTGCTTTCAAATACCTTCTCAAGAACGTTGGAAAGAACGTATATTTCTTGTGCACGTTCAAATTTAACATGCAAAGGTAGAGGCGAATACAAGACTGTTCGTATGGTGTAACAAGAAAAAGCTTTTAAACTGAATACATTGGATCAAAGACTATTAGGAATATGCTTGTTTGTTGAAATTAAGTTTTCTGCTCTCAGTGACACTTTTCTTTTATACTTTGAACATGTATGACATACGACTCTTTTCACTATATTTGGAACTCCGGGTTTCAATCGCGGCACCGGCAACTCTGAATCCGCTAATTTTATTTTTGTGTATTGTAGAGGGAAGAAATACGCTCGTTTGACCCCTGTGACCGATCCGCGATTTGTCTGATAAAACAATTGTTAATATTCCATGTATTACTCATATGGCTGACAGTAAGTAGTGACATATTTTCAATATGAGCACATGTGCACATATCACCTTTGCCTAGCAACGATTGTTGTAGCGCGAGTTCCCACATTTTTCGCCTGTTACGTCATAATACCATCGTTTGTGACGTCACTGTAGCCGGACGTCGCAAGGGAAGCGGCCCGTTTATCGGATATTTTCAAGAGAGTAAAATCGAATAGAATCGGTAATAAAGAAATTATTACCCTCGGGGGCGTGTCATATGGCTTTGACAAAACTCGTGCAAACTTGTTCATAACCCTTGCTCTCGCTCGGGTAATACACAAGTTCACACTCGTTTCGTAAAAATCATATGACACACTTCCTCGGGTAATAATCTCTTTATACGAGGCTTGTAAAAGGACAACCACAGGAACTGACCATACCTATAGATTAAAATAAAAAAGTCATGCAATGACATGTAGATATGCTGTTCCGTCATTGTTGGCGGTATTCCCTGATTGGAGCACTAGGACCAGATATCGTAAGTCAAACATACATGTAGGTTAACAATCTTAAACATTATATATTCCAATTTATAGAGGGTATGATTTTACCTGCGTTTTACGTACGATATCGGGTTCTTGTGGACAGAAGTTAAGGATTCGAATCGACTTGGTCGGAAAAAATACAGAACATCTTTTTTGGTTTGGTCTCTTTCTGCTGTAAGTCTACGCATAAACTGAAGAAGGTTGCATATTTTTTTTTCAATAACTTCCCTGTTTCCAAGTTTCCTCTGTCTTTGAAGGAGGTTATGTAAAGTGAAGACGGTCTCAAGGGTACTGGGGATATATATATATGCCAGAACGTTTCCGCCCGTTCTCTCCCAATGGAGGCAGATCAAGTCATGAAATGTTGATACAGCCTCTGTTCTTTTACGCCGACCTTGTGGGATAGAATTGGAGATGCCTGATTGGAGGCAATCAAAGTTAGTTATATGCTTTCAATGTAAGAAGTGTAGTCTTTTGCTAAAGAAATTCAAATGGATTGTGGTGCAATTATTTTCCGCCAGGGGAAACTACCAGAGGTGAGGTGATCTGGGTATCGCCGCTTTCAAGAGTATTTCACTTATATGATGGATGCTAGTATTATTGCAGGAAGAAAGCCCGCAACACTAGTGTGGCTAAGAATTGCGGTGAAACCTGCGAGCATCGGCTGGAACTAGCAACCATGGGTGGTACTGCACTGAAATACAGCGTAGCATTGCACCAAAACCTGACTGCGTGTAGAACCCTGGCGGGATTGAAACTACCGGAACGTTAACCCACCGATTTGGTCTTATTTGAATAGAGGCAGTATCAAAATTTTATGATTGATCTACCTCTGTGGGAAGAGAATGGTTTTCCCCGGCATTCTGTTATGTCCGTGTCCAAAGGCTTTTGACATCATATATACAACTAATAATTAGTGCACGACGAGAAGACAACTCAAACACGTGTAGTAATAAGAAACTTTATGTAATAATATATTCACTAAAACACTAAAAGTTACGATATGTACAGCATTTACATAGAAAGTGTGACAATATCTGATATCATATTTGCAGCAAATTACTCAACGTTAAATGTAAGCAGATAATACTTTAAACGTTAAAACAGAACTAGGTTTTAATATATATGGGAAACTGGACATTAAACTCAACATAAAGTAACCAAATAACAGAACAGTCGGGAGTTTGCAGAGAAAACAATATGGCAATGGAAAATAACAAGTTCAATCAGGTATTGCTTTGGCAAGATGGCGGGGTATTGGGAGGTATGATATCACTTCCTGAACTGCGCAGAAGGAAGTTTCTAGTTCTTCCAGGTCTCCACTTGAGACAAGGTTAAGTTGCTTCTTTCTGCAAAATGTTTTTCGTGTTCATATATATACACAGTTATATCCATGTTAGCATATGAAAGTTGTGTTTACCCTTAAGTTCTTATCTATCCGAAATAAGCTAATGGTACTAATCTCGCTGGAACCCTCAAATTCATCGTGAAGCATTTCGTGTTCCTCTTTTTCATAATGATCACTGTATCTCAGAAGTTTCTTTGTGTTCAATTAACCTCCCTGCATACATGAACATTGCATCATCCATATGACGTCATCAATTGGATGACGTCAAACTAATCTTCTTCGACTAGTTCCACATTTTCGCCCTGTTTTGATGGATCAAACCACCAATGTTGTGAGATCGACAGAGAACCTATCCATGACATCCACTCCTAGGCCACCCCTTCAGTGATTCCTCCACCCCCGACATTGTCGTATACGCTCATTTTCGATGATGACGTCTGCTCAAAGGTCATAGGTCGTTTGGCAGAAGGATATTGTAGAGGTTGAGGCTCAGGAAGATCGAACTCCTCAGCACGTTGACCTCCTCCTTTGCAACTGATGACTGACGTCTGCTGCTGTGAACTGGATGATCGGAACTGAGAACTGTAAGAATCAGACGACATGCCAGAGCCACCCCCAGAACCCATTCCAGAAGACATTCCAGAGGTACCTGACATTCCAGAGGTACCTGACATTCCTGAGGTACCTGACATTCCAGCGGTACCTGACATTCCTGAGGTACCTGACATTCCAGTACCCATTCCAGATCCAATTCCAGTGCCCATGCCAGTGCCCATCCCAGATCCAATTCCAGTGCCCATCCCAGAGCCCATTCCAGAGGTTCCAGACATTCCAGACGACATACCAGAACTCATTCCAGAGGAGGACATGCCAGACGAAAAATGATGAGATTTCTGTTGACTCAACATAGGAGTCGTCTCAGCAGGGTTGTCGTAATCATCGTCAAATCCGTACCTAATTGTAGAAGATGTGGACGACGATGCCGTCTTCATTGGATACACCTGCATTGGGTATTGGTTGGCTGGTTGGGCGGACTGGAAGGTCGGACTGACCTGGCGATTCATAGGGGCAGGGGGGACATACATTTGCCCTGATGGTTTGAATATAGGCGTCTGCTGGGCAAAACTATTCTGTTGACTGTACATTTGCGACTGGTTGGAGTGTTGAATTGGGATCTGATGGACTCCATCCATCTGAATTATGCCGCTAGACGGCGCCAGGGTGACCTGACCTGACCTCTCCCTGGCTTCTATATCCGGAGCTAGGGTCACGTGCTTCTCCAGTGTCCGCCCATTACGTTTTGAGCCTGAATCGGATCTTTTAAGAGATGACGGCTTCTGTATAACTGCGTAGTTGGGGATGTCATCTGACGTCATTTCCGCCTGAAAAACAACAAAACAACATATTTATATATAGCTTATTTTAACAAGAACATTTAGATCAATTGACAATCAATGTAACGTAAACTGTTCACACTGGTTGACATTTTGTTTTCGTTTTTGTATTAGCGCCTTAGTACCCGCCTTATAAGATTAGAATTTTGTAAATTATATTTCAATGAGAAATGTAGCACCAAATTAAAAATCTCTGACAGGCGGACGAACTCCCTACAACTTGCAGTAGGCGTTGTTGTTCAGAATAAGAAGTAAAGTTTTCCCCACTTTGTGTTTGTACCGAGAAGAGGACGAGTTAATTTCGATTTTTTTATTTCCATTGAGTACATTATAGGCAAGCGGGCCACAGTACACACATTTCAAGGTAAGTGTGTTCTCAGATATTTATTACTTATTTTAATAAGAACAATGAGATCTACTGACAATCAATGTAATGTAAACTATCTATTGATGCCCTTTTCACACTGGTCGATATATTTTGTTTTCACTTTTATATAAAAATTAGCGCCTCAAAACGATTAAAACGGAATAAGATTAGACTTTTATAAAAAATATTCCATTGAGAATCCATTCCTTACACTTGCAGTAGGCGTTGTTGTTTAAAATAATAAGCAAAGTTTTTCTTACTTTGAGTTTGTACCTATAAGATGACGAACTATTTTTTGTCCCCATTGAGTGCATGTAGGCCATCGGCCCACGGTACACACTTTTCAAGTGAGTTCTCAGATATTTTGAGGAGCTACAACAATGTTCACAAGGTCACCGTTCTGAAAGTCATACAAACCTAGTTGAAAGTCATTAGTACACGTAACACTTATGTTTCGGTCCCTTTGAAGCATACCTGGTATGTTTATAACTAACAGGTGCCATGTTCACACAACGTGGGCTATGATTAACAGCCTCAAGTCACTTGCAGAATAGTGTCTGGAAATGGGAAGGGGGTTGTTATTCCGGGCTATAATAACGAGTGTACAATAGATCTCGATTGTTGCCACATGCTGGGTCTTGGAGTCTTAGGGATGGAGAGAGTTGAGATGGAGAAATGGAAGAAGTGGAAGGAGATATAAACATAATAAAGACAGGAAGAGACAGGAATGGGAAAAGAGGCAAAAGAGAAAAGAGGGAATGTTGGAGATTGGTTGTAGTCATTTTGTCTCAGAAATATATTTTTTTCGATTGTGTTATTTATTCATGTATTATAACAACATGGTGCCCAGAAGATGCTTCTTAAAGCTGAGTGATCTATACTTGCTATACTTTAGTAGACATTGTTGGTCGTCAATTGAATATATTTTCCTAAGAGTCTGAGTTACAGACTACGGTGGTTGTAAAAGTAAGAGAGAGCCGGTCAATTCAAAAGAAGAATAGAGATAGACAGACAGAAAGAGGAAATAACAGACAAACAGAGCAGACATAGGCCTAGACTAATATTTAGTCTCTGAATAATAAGACAAATCTAATTTTATTGAATAAAGGAAATGAGCTTCAGAACGAAGACCAGTTCACCTAAGATCTACACTTGCTTTTCAAGAGGTAAACTCATGTTAAATATGATTTTATTGAATAAGGGAAAAAAGCCTCAGAACGAAGAACAGTTCACCTTAAATCTACACTTGCTTTTCAAGAGGTAGACTCATGTTAAATATTCACATTAGTCTGAGTGAAGGACTAATACAGACATACAGCAACATATAATGAGATAAGGAGAAAGAGAGAAAGTCTTGATCTGGAATGGAACGTATTATTCCTGGCAAAAACTAACGAGCGTACAATTGCCTCTGAATCCGGCCACATGCTGTTGCTATAGACCTCTCCACAGAGCAGTGCGTCATGCCGCTCTCAGTTACCTCCCTTTGGGTGGCGCTCGCATCGTCCGCCATTAAGCGGCTGCAATCTTACGTCGACGTTCTACGTGCTTACAGTTAACGTTTTTATTAATGATATGACTTCTAACCAATTAAAATGATCGTAAGCGGTCATGAACGGTTTGTGTCATCAAGTACCTTTTTTGAATTCATATATTATGTGAAAAGAATCCCCATGCACAGCTAAAAACCCGGCAGATAGTCACTGTCACTGTTAAATTCTCCCTACTGCATCTATATATAGGTCTAATCATCTCCAAAGAGTTCCTATTATATTTTCTGATTTACGTCTAGCTAAGGTATCACTTACTGAATTTTACCAATTATGAAGCGGTTTTTGACCGAGGTGAGTTTTAGTACAATGGATTGTCAAAATTAAAAAGAATAGATATATAATCTTAAAATTATACAGAAAGTATAGGTCTAAGCTTTATGTTTTAACACGTAACACTTACTCTTGTTCACAAGTTCGATAAGATAATAAAAACGTGTGCACCATAGTGCCTTGTTTGTTAAAAAAGTAAATTATTATTTTAAAAAACCCTACTTATATGCCTAAGGTAAACAATTTTATGGTTTTAATTCTCATAGATCTATGAAATCTTCCTAAAATTAAAATAGAAAGCAATATTTTAATATCCTAAGCTTTGAATGCACACACACTCAAAACACGAAATAAGAGAAATTGTTTGGCCTATATTTAATACTTAAATCCTATTTCATTACTTTAGTATTACTTTTATACCTATTTAAGTTATGATGACTGATATCGTAAATGTGATATTTTCAGTATTTTTTGCGATCAATTGGACTACGAAACAGATAAAATATCGTAATACAACTCATCATGTCAAGACTCATTTAATTTAGAATGATGATTAAAACAAATTGAAATGAATGTATAATGTGTAATCGGTACGAATGTCACGCGATTATAAAACGTATTTAGAAAAATGTAATGAAATATTGTTTTTCTATCTTCGATGATACCACGATATCGGTTCCAAATTCAACCCCTGCAAGACATATATCCCCGACATGGAACTGTATAAATAAAATCATTACATCCTATCCAGTGATAAATATAATGCCAATACCATGTCAACATGTTCCGAGTTAAAAGAAAACACTAAACTTGCTCTAACGTGTAATTTAAATCTTCAATGAGTAAATCAATCACAAAATCAAATTATCAAAAACAAAAAGAATTATCATTTATTACTTATATTTGAAAACACAGTTACACAGTGTAATGATGTCACACAATTCATGGCACAACAATGCTATGACGACAGAATGCTGGTGATCCTGGGATGACTGAAGACGAGTCTGTGTTTCAAATATGCCTATCAGTTGCTAATTATAGATAAAGGATGATTTTATATCATCTTCTAGTATTTGCTACAGAGGTTTTAGTCCTTACTGAAATATTGTAAATCAGAAGACCCAAGGAAGCTATTTTTATGTGTTTTGTTTTAATTTATCCGTACTCCAAAAATCAATAAACTAGTTTACATAATAACTTTAATGATCACTTTATATTAACTATTTGAGGAGCACTTTAGAAATTGGTAGTATAAGGAAAACAAGGAAATTCTACGTATGAACAACCCCTTTCATTGTTTTATGTATACATGTAGCAATGTTTCGAAAATTTAAATGTTTCCATGCTTTAAAAACCTTTGCCGCAACGTCGCCATTGTCGGAGAAGTTGCTCATCTTAGAATTTCCCTGTGATGAAATCTGAAAAAATGTATATCGACAGTTCCATATTGTTTAATATTATAACTCAACATAGAAACCTGTTGATCTAAATTCATTTAGATTGCTTGTGATATTGCCTGCCTTGGATTGGAATGTTGGCAATTTGAATGACTTTTATTTAAAAGTAAACACTTAATTCCTTAAAATATCAAAGTTTTACACATATTGTACTTCAAGGAAAATTTACGACATTCAGGTAAATTCATTGACATCGAAATCCTAATTTGCTGAACGGCTTTCAACGCCTAGTAAATTGGCCAATTAATCCTATACAAAGCTATAGGCCTACAGTAAATATTGATAGAATGTTATGATATAATCACGTTTCTTTTAAAAAACGTATGCGCAAGTCTAGAAAATCGAAAAATAAACCAGAAAAAAACCCCAATCAGACAAGATAAAGTAACATAGTCAACTGAGTTAATTGATTAGATATCTAACGTCATTCATAGGCCCTATATTTCTGCACTTTAATATCGCCGACTTTAACATAAAACCGTAATTACCGGGTCATTTACATACATTGCCAAACTTTGAAAAATCTTTACAGAAGTGTTTGATGCTGATGTGACATAAGGATATACTTAAAATGAATTATTAGTTGGAAAGGAAGGTGACGTTAGCTTATGCCGCTTAAGTGGTGACTGGGTACCGTCTTTACGTGTATGTAACGTCAATGCGCAAATCCCGCAGCGTTGCAAATAACACTGACCAGTTAACTTTGCAGCCGCTTAATGGCTGCCACAAAATGGCTGCGCCCTTGATATTCGCCGTGGAGAGGTCTATACACCGTATTGTAGAGCTACTGTGTATACATGAGGCATGTGGGTTGGTCGTTAGTGGTTCCTGAAAGTCTTGGAGCACAGGAATAGTAGTCAAATGTACTGGCACAGTACCAGAACGGTAATTTCAGCAAGCGAAGATGCTGATGGTTTGTCTTATCAAGAGGACTGTTTCTATCAACTCGAGATGGCTTTATTGAAGAGTGCAATTGCCTTGAGTTTCTTGTTGAATTGTCTGTGCCAATAACTGTTCATTGACGTCATCTTTGATGAGTTTATTTGAAAGTATTTTTGAAGCTGGGTTATTTGAAGTGCTATTGTCTTAATGTTTGAACTTCGCAACGAACTTGAAGATAGACTCTTGTAAAGGTACAGACGTCTCGTATGAACAGATGTCATAGTTCATACGAACGTTAAAGCTCCCTTATCATACTTGAATGCGGTTTGGGATGAAATTTAGCTATTGAGAATAAAATACATCACTCGGTAGAAATTCTTTCGTCGAAATTTTGACATCACGTTTACATTTTATTATCAACAATAAAATATTTATTTCGACGCCCAAAGCACACTACCCCCTGTAAAAGGACCTTATAGCAGTTAACGAACCCGCTTTCGGTGACGTAATAATTATGCGTGTATGATTTACACCGTGACCAAAATACCTTAATTGTGTTCGATGGCTCAAATTTGGCAGCAACGAATAACTAATCGTAGAAAAAATAAAATAAAAGATCTAGTCGTGCCCGGCAAAAAGACGGGTTTCAAGCGTATGTTTAGAAACCGGAAGTTGTGAGATGGTCACACTTGATTAGCCTTCATGTCGGTTGCCGTTTTGGTCCTTTTAGTTAAATCATCTCCAATTCAATGAATTTTGATTTTCCCTAGGTTGATAGCAAAATTTTGCCAAAAATACAAGGAAAACATTAAAATTACTTTTTAAAATGTTGAAAATGGGTCGTTTAGCCAGCCAGAGTATTCAATTAAATGCCTTTGCAAACAAATTTAGCTTTCAAAATGAACAATTTCTTTGGGCAATGGGTTCGTGTTTATAGTTAAAGTTAACAAAGGCTATTTTAATCATATAAAGTTCCTTTGTGGTTTTACATCTGTGCTGTAACACGCTGATTTTCTCATTTTATATGACTGCATTAAAGAATCCAAATTGTTTCAAGTTCTTATTTTACGTGACCTTTTAAAATAGCATTATATTTCGATATCATTATTCAAAAAAGAGCATCGATCGATTATTCCACATTGAATTTATTATTTTAGGATGGGTATAAGTGCATTGTTTAAGTGCTATTTCTATTAAGTGAACTTTGACGTCAAGTGTCAGTTTAAACATTTCCGTTTATAACCAAATTTGTAAAATTAAAATGACGTGTTCTTTTTGTTGTTCAATGATTGAAATCGAGCATAAAAAATTTAAAAAGCATTACAGACGTGAATTGATCAGATCACTTTTACCTCTTATCCTCTTGTTGTTATACTATCTAAAACATATTCAAAGGGTTTCGCTATTTGTATGCCTGTATGTTTCAATATACCAAGGTATAAAGATGCCCTTTGACTATCCTTCCACTCACTAAATCAGCATCTTTTGCTGACAAGTGGTAGTGACAGTATTATCCAAACATTCCTTGAGAGTTTTCGTTATCAATGAAGCGTTAATCATCTGTTCTCCGGAACGTTCACCTTGGTACCAAAATACTCAGTGTTAATAAACACGGTGTAATGTTACCCCGTCTAATCCCTGCCAGTAGTAAGAGCACTACAGTATATGATGTGCTGAATCTCTGTCAGTGCATCTGTATATGTAGCGAGTAATTGCTTTACCAGCTGCAGGTTGATGCAGTAGAAGTGTAAAGAGAAAGAGATAAAGTGTCTTTTTTTCTCACACAAAAACGCTTTAAAGGGGCAGTAGCATGTTTTTAGGGGAAATATAAGGTGATGTCAGGAAAATGAAAATTAATGGTTCCGAGTGAAAGACACTTCATTTAACCTAAATGGAGCAGTAATAATTCAAATATAAAGTTTAGCCATGCGATTTTTTTTCTTACACAAGATGAATTAAAGGTGTTCACACAAGATTGCCGCCAATTTTAAGTGAATCTTCATACTTACTCCTCTGACTATGGATAATAGGTTTGTGTTTGTGACACTATCAAAATGATACATTTAGAATCGACGTACAATTATCAGTAAACATTTTAATATATAAAATTATCAAACAACGTGCTTCTGCCCCTTTAAATGGGAAATAGTACGTTTTTTGAAAATTTCATATTTTCAATTTTCACTGATAATTGTAAGTTAATGCTAAATGTATTATTTTGATATTGTCAAAAATCTCATAACACAAACCAATCATCAATAGTCAGAGAACAAATTGAAAAAAATCACCTAAAGTCCATTGGCGGCCAATTTTGGTGTGAACATCTGTAATTCATTTTGTGTGAGAAAAAGGAATCGCATGGCTAAACTTTACATTATATATTTGATTTATTATTGCTTCATTTAGTTTAAATACATTGTCTTTCAATTAGAATAATCTATTTTCATTTTCCTGACGCCACCTTATAATCCTCCTAAAACGTGCTACTGCCCCTTTAAGTATTTGGTAGGGTGAATTACTTTTAGAAAGTGACTTTTATCATACTTCAAGTCTATCAATTGCGTATGAATTATTAACGGGCAAAATAAAGTATACAGGTTTGTTTCTAGTTTTATAAAGTCTTAAAGACATGTGATGTATTTGAATGTAGTGCGTTAATAATTAACTATGGCATATTTGCAGTATTTGGAAAAAATAACTGGTGTCTGATTTATATTTTGGAAAAAAATATCCTTGATTTATGTAGACAGGCGCAAAAAATAGAAGTTACACTATCGTTACTCCTCCTTGTTTAAATTGTTATATTAATGGTTAAGAAAATAAAGCACATTTTCTCAAAGATATGTCTTCCTTGTCTATAAACCGTATATTCTATAAAATAATTTTAGAAAAAAAGATTTGATAGAAATTTCATATTTTCAATTAATTTAAGAATTTTTCAAATGATGAGTCAACGCCTGAACTTTAGTTTAAGGATGCAATATCTAAAATGTAAGATATTTGTTCTTGAAAATCATACATATGATACATTCTTCTGATGTGTACTTTCTTTTGCCTTGTTGTATATTTTTGTTGAATACTTATTATCTAGAATACTATATAAAATGATAATTTCAGAAACAAGTGATAAACGCTTGCCATAAACATGCATATTCTGAGGCAAAAGCAAAGCTTTCATAGAAATGACAGCTTATTTTATCTGAAATCTTATTTCCTTAATCGTTTTGTAATTGTTCTAAAATGTTTAGAATAAGCAATATGTGGACAAGTTATCGTTTCAAAAGGTTTTAATATTGTCTCTTTGCTAAAACATATTTAAAGTGTAGATCATGTTCATAGTATGATCAAACGACTTGTCTTATACAGCGAGAAACGATAACATTAGCCCTAAAATTAACATAATGTCCCTGGCAACAGACTTTCATTGCATCGATGGAACCTTATTTTCTAAAATTAAAAAAAATTAATGAAATGTTATCATTTAAGATATCTGTAGACTCAAATTAAGTCAATGAACTATTTAAAATCATTACTGAGCCTAAAACGTCAGTTTCCGAACTGTCATTTTATGCCTTACTGACCCTTTACTTTTCTGTGCTGAAACATTGACCCTAAAGGCAAGAGGGCAAGCACAGAAAACTAAAGGGTCGCCAGCAAGACATAAAACTGACAGTTCGGAAACTGGACTTTTAGGCTTTGCGTAAGAAGATGGACACAGTCATGATGCATCACTAGAACTCCTTGGTATAAAACATGTGCAAAAATGGTATAGAGATAAGAAGGCCTCTAATTCAAAAGGTTACAGCAATCTCACCTGCATGCCAGTCTGTGTGAAGACCTCCTTGGTGTACCTGCAGCAGAAGGCGTGGATCCCGAGTAGGAGGAGCACTATCAGGCCACACCCACCCAGACCAACGAAGATCCCGCCCACCGACAGTCCTCTGCAAGAAAATATCATTAATTGAAATTGAATGTTTTGTTAAAATCAGGATTATCTTTTTTTTATTTAATTCACTAAAATTACCAGCCCTTGGTCAGATCCTGTAATAAAACTTTATTTCGTTTTGGGTAATGTCACTCTTCATTCCTTGAAAATGGAGCAAAAGTACATTTTTGTAAAGGAATGGAAGCAACGAGGATATTACCGGAATTACACTCAACTTACTGCCTTTTCAACACAATACGTTAAAATCTTAGATAATAAAATTTCAAGCGACTATTTGCTGTAAAATTCTACGTTCCTTTATAAAAATATAATGGAATGAGAAAAGAAAAGGTTAACGTCACAGGTGTAATTAAACTCTTTATAATGTCAGCGGGACATCGGTTATCCATAACACAACCCTTGTATATACCGAGGGAGGAATATTTCACAGCAATTTCACATAAATAAATATGCAATGATAAAGGTACATTTACCTAATAGATAAAAGAAATGCAGCTCCCCTTATCAAACATCTTTCTTGATGAATACTGATACCCACGATTATTAACCAAGATGATAATACAAAACAGTTCAATGCTTACTTAACCTCTTACTGACATCTCTATATATGTTACAGTTAAAACGTATAATCAGGTATTATGTATAATACCTGAAAATTTCAGGTATTATATATAATACCTGATTCACTCAGGTATTATATATAATACCTGAAATTTTCAGGTATTATACGTAATACCTGAAATTAGAGCCAACAATGTTACAGTTAAAACGTATAATCAGGTATTATGTATAATACCTGAAATTTTCAGGTATTATACGTAATACCTGAAATTAGAGCCAACATTTTATACATAATACCTGAAATTGGCAAGTTGATGTTGAATAGCTATAACAACACTGAGTTCATTTCTGTTTGATCACACCAAAATCTTAAGTGTTGTGTTTAGAAAGCAACAGGATTAACTCTTTTGTAATTGAAAAGCAACACTGAGTTCATAGTGTGATTACAACTTATTTAGAACTTATTGAGAGACTAGATAATTCAAATACTTATGAAAACACTGTAAGTAATGCTTATACTATTACTTAATTCGATTTCTGTTTGATCACACCAAAGTCTTATGTGTTGTGTTTAGAAAGCAACAGGATTAACTCTTTTATAATTGAATCACAGAATGTGACAGACAAAAAACTATCAGCACCCAGCGAAAGTGTGTAGTGAAAGAAATAAGCGACAATGACATGTACACTATCGTAGTGAAGGATGGTACCTTAAACCACAAATATTCACGCAATCAGTTTGACTTGTGTGCCACTTTCCTCTACACGTTAGATGACATGACCAGCGACACTATGATTTCCCTACGAACTGCTGTTGTGGACAGGGCTTTGTGAGGTGCAACTGTGCAGGTACCAAGAGGTGCCAAAGCAACAGATGTAAATGTTTTAAGGCACGATTGTTGTGTAACTCAAGATGTCACTCCAGTTTGTCATGCTCCAACAAGAACTGTTGTTAGATGTTGAGAATCTCTTTATAACTGCACTGATTAATAAAGAAGGTTGCTACCTAAACAAATATATTAGTTTTGGTTCTTTTTTCTTACACAATTACGTTGTAATAGCTATTCAACATCAACTTGCCAATTTCAGGTATTATGTATAAAATGTTGGCTCTAATTTCAGGTATTACGTATAATACCTGAAAATTTCAGGTATTATATATAATACCTGAGTGAATCAGGTATTATATATAATACCTGAAACTTTCAGGTATTATACATAATACCTGATTATACGTTTTAACTGTAACATATACACCATCTACCCACTAAGCTATCACTTATGTCCCATTTGGGTAAGAAATGAACACTTGGGTGACCTACTTCGTACAAGAACACACCTACAGTGACCTTTCGGTGTAGGTATCTCGTTAGGACGTAAAGTACCAATCTTCTTGTGCATATAGTGTTGTGTCAAGTCTTCTTGGAGAGAGAGGTCAACTGGTTTGAAACTAATGTGCGGTCTAGTTTATCCCTATATATGACACTTGATAGTAAATATATATGTCTCTCAAAATGACGACACACTGTAAAGTTGCAGATGTTGAAGAATTTCAAACGAAATTGCAATTTATAATGTTTGAAAAAGCTATAATAGACCATCACATGAATAGACGTTATTGAAGATGCAGTTACTCAATTTCTTGATTTGACAAACCGATTGAATAACTAACATTTAGTCTCAGAGATATTTTTTTCAATATTCGCAATACTTATAAACAATTCAAATATTATAACAAAATGGAGCCAAGACTATTCTTTGCTGAGTGATCTAGGCTTGCTATTTTTTTGTAGACTGGGTTTGTCGTCAATTGAATACTTTTGCTCATGGGTCTGGTTGACAGATTATAGAATAAGCATCACATAGAAGAGTACGTGATACGACGTTGATCAAATCAAATCTGACCTTAATTCACAACTTTCTTTAGTAAATATCATTTGGCAAACTTGCTTGGTATAGATATCTTCATAAATATGCGGCACAAAAGACGCTTTTTTTCTATATATCATTCCATTGCACCATCTAGCCAAACTAATCACATAATCTCCAAATGGTCAGGGCAGATAATTACTCATGGACAAATTCATATTGTATTAAAGCACTAGATAGTAAAACAAAATATTTCATATTCCAAAATCATCAGGCAAAAAATGACCGGCATGCACCGTTTTGATTATTTTTTAGTGGTATGCAGATAAACCATGTCGTCTGCCCTCACCAAATTACTCAGCACGTGCGATAAACATTGGAGGCTAAATGTTCCAGCTTGCAGGCGCCTCATGTGGTGAACCCAGTGGTATATATACATTTAGGTTTATATATAGGGGCTGATGTTTCATGGCGTGGGTGACTAGCTTTTGTGGCACGTGCATAACTAAAAGATTACAGTGACCTAGACCATGATACACCTGGCAACTTGGCGTGTTTTGGTTTGTATAGATGTTCTACGAGGTTCCTTCTCTCGGTCATTGGAACTTACCAATTATTATATAACCAAATAAAAATTAAGAGAGTTCACTAGATTTTTAATTTTGCCAATTCTCTCCCCACAGAGGCAGACCAAGTCATGAAGTGTTGATACAGCCTCTGTTATATTACGCCGAGTTTGTGGGATATAATGAAAGATGCCTGATTGGAGGCAATCAAACTTAGTTGTGCAATCAGCGGCGTTGTTCTAAAATCCACAGTTTTGCTATTGATTCATGGCAAAGGTATTGTGATATGAACCACCCTTTCCATGCGAGAAGCGTTGTCATTTGATAACGAAATTCAAACGGATTGTGATGCATTTATTACCCACGGATTTCAGTGTAATAGAACAGAGGCTGTATCAACATTTCATGACTTGATCTGCCTCTGTGAGGAGAGCATGAATTTTGCCATTTGTGACTATAGCTGGAGCATAGCTGATGAAATCACCTCGACATAAAAACCTGTTTCAGACGCATAAGGTACGTGACTCATCTCTATGGTTACTTATGAATCAAGAAATGGAGTTCATAGATTAAGCAACAAAATCAATACAATACCAATATAGAATTTTCTGTATTTTTTCCTAATCATTGGTCTGTCAGCCAGACCCAAAATAAAATGAAAGCCAAAGCAAGTCTATGATAAGACGTGAGAGGTCAGTTTTTGAAAATGAAGAAATCTCAGTCTCAATTTCATTATTTTTTCAAATTTTAGATTCATACAAGAACATTCATTTCAGAGTATTGTTAGACTTCCACATCATAAGCAACGCTTGATTAGAGTACATCGACAACTGTGAAGTGGATAACAGCTGAGATTGTGATTACATGAGCACACAGGCACGCATCATAAACTCTCTACAGGGTTGTACCTAATGAACACGCTCCTGGTATCGCTGTAACACGTCGTGCTTCTAATCAAGTTATACGGCCTGGCAGAGAGTCGTTATGAGTAATTTCATGTGTTGAGTAGGCGCTTGATGTGTTCATGAAGTGATTGAATTGAGAGACATCCTGAGGCTCATTCTCTCCCCACAGAGACAGATCAAGTCATGAAATGTTGATACAGCCTCTGTTTTATTACGCCGAAATCCGTGGGTTCCGGAAGTTTCCCCTGGCAAATATTGCAACACAATCCATTTGAATTTCTTTATCTAATGACAACGCTTCTCGCATGGAAAGGGTGGTTCATATCACAATGCATTTTCCGTGATTCAGTAGGCAAAATGATGATTATAGAACAGCGTCACTGATTGCACAACTAATTTTGATTGCCTACAATCAGGCCTCTCCAATTCTATCCCATAAACTCGGCGAAATATAACAGAGGCTAAATCAACATTTCATGGCTATATTTGCCTCTGTGGGGAGAGAATGAAGAAAACAATGAGATTGGATTCAATTTAATCCTGAATGGATAGTGTACAGAGAATTCAATAGTTACTGCAAATAACGCTTATAACACAGATAACGGATATGCATTTTTACTGATATAGGAAAAAATTACAGAAATAGTAAAAGAAAGTAAATAACACAACTGGGTACCTGAGAGCAAATATTATGATATGAAACAAAAAGACAGAATATATTTAAAATCTTAAACCATTTTGAGAATCAGGCTGGCCACATAATCTAACTGAATTCAATCATCAACATCAAGATTTTATTTTATGGTATGTCAACTAAGAAGTTCCTCATTTCTTAATGTTCGTCAGTTTCGAATTTTTAAAATACTTGTTAGGCTTCAATTTTTTCCTGCTCTCTCATTGGATATGGAGTATAAGTAGCAATAACAGAAGCAAAACAAGTATCAGAATACTGAGTATTGTAGTTGTTGTTGTAGTTGTTGTAGTATTTGCAATTGTTGTAGTGACATGCGTTTATAGTTTGACGTTGTTCCCCATTTTCCGCTTTTCTTGCAAATTATGATATCTGTCAGACTGAAGTGCACACTCCTCCACGAGAATGTCAACAATACGCACATAGGTACATTTTGTTTTGTTCTTGTCCCGTCTTGAATTGGTAACATCAGTCACATCCATTGGGTTCTTAGCAAACAACGTCACACCACTTAATGGTCAAATCTTTTTTGCATTTACTATAAACCTTGTGTTTGTCTCTCTACAGTACACCCAGAACGTAAAAGGACAACCAATATATGAACTTTCCGAAGAAGGACCAAATCGTATTACTTATGATCACTTAAAAGTAACCGAAACCAAAGAAAAATCAATGCAGCATAACCAACACCCTAAACCTTGTGAATAACATTTATTTCGGGATAGGTATTTCTTCTTCCATAATGTATATTCTTCCATCACTTACCATCCTCATAACAAATCACCTGTAGCTGTTCCGTTCATGCCAATCAAGAAGTTCAAGGGAATTTCTTTCATACGCCACTTTTTTAATACACAACTCATACCTTGCAACACTAGCATCTTATGTCACCATACAGATTCACCATCGTATACTCATTTACAGCATCTACATTTATTACATCTTCTCATATACCAACAATGTCTCCCACTGTAAGCAAGTACAGATGGCACGATGCCATAGGGCACACGGAATGCAACATAGTGTCATATAGCATTACCTTAGAGTATGAGATAGTGTAAGAACTGAAACCCTGACGATCTTTGTATTTATAGACGTTACCCCTGCATACTGTTTCAACATAATCTGACGATGGCATTGATATTTGGTTTCTAAAATAATATGACCTGTGGCTTTTGGCTAATGGAATGAAAAGCACATGTTATTATTATACAATAAAACCTTTATGCCAAAATGTTTAAAAGAGATTGGTTGAGCCCTATGTACCCAATTTTCGATATACCGGAACAATTTAACCAATTGCACATTTGCTTTCATTAACACTCCCTTTTCAGTGTTGTGTTGCCAAAACTACATTAAATATTTGGTGCATGAGCTATATAATGCATGAAAGTGGCAATGCGCAAATCATAACATATGATTTTGTCACTTTTATGACTGTTTTATACCATTGATTCTTAAATGAATCTTTTTTAATATCGAGGTTAATATTGAGTATAAATCTTTGCTATTAGAAAGTTGTATGTCATGTTTTATTATTTCAGTTTAGTGTCTGAAAAAATATGTTTAAAGTTCCATTAAGAGTGAAAATCACGCAGTTCTTGTCGTTACCTACGTTACTTTCTTAAGACATCAGAAACGATCAAATAAAAGGCAATAACTGTGAGGAAAGGGGTATAGATTTCCTTTGATTTGCAACAAGATAAACAATTAGTGAGACAAAAATCGTAAAATAACATGGCTACTGATAACAAGTTTCCAAAAAACTCTTTGAATCGTATCTTTCGGCGATAGGGACTCGAGGCATCCGACGGAGAGATGTTTTATCATTTGAAAAAAACCCATGTCCGTTGAATTTATCTGAAAAGCTACAGGCTGATTGGAAAACATAATTGGTCTTTCGTTGTTATTGTCGATTGTGAAAGTATTTCAATTACACCAAAAATGACATAATTACGAGAAACAACAACCTTTTTACTAGAACTAAAAGATATCCCACACTTAATGTCAGATTTTATATCCTTATCTCTTGATATTCCCGTTGCAATTTGAAAAATGATAATCGATATCGTGTTGACTGATAGAAGTTGATTTAATGAGGTCTCATTCTATCACCAAGCCAAAGACCCTCTTAATTATTCGTTGGAGCCTCAAGAACAAGTATTGACATTACATGAACACCATAACTGATTCAACTAGCTTTGCTACTGGAAACCACTTTGTTAGAAGACATCCCTGAGACAAACTTACTTTATTTGGTGCTAAATTAAGGAAGTCAAACTATAGTCTAATAAAGGTACTTTTAAAGAGCCGTTGTATATATAGAGGATACTAAACGACCTTCCATTTAATACAATTTTTATTAAACGAGTTAATGATTTTGTATAAAACGAGCGAAAGCGAGTTTGATACCAAATCATTAACGAGTTTTATAAAAATAGTATTAAATGTAAGGGAGTTTAGTATTCTGTTAATTACTTGCCCTAAAAATCAAACATAATTGCCGATAAGTTGCCGAAACTAACATTTTCGCGACTCTGCAACCATTGTGACGGCGCGCTTACACTGTGACGTCACAACACCACACTTCTATGACGTCATCCTTGCATTGTGTTATTACACTAGTTTAATATTGTCGTATAAATATTACACTGCTGTATCTTACACGGGCGAGTAATAACATTCTATTTGGGATAACATCACTGTTTTAAAATACGCTCCAAAAACAAGAATATCCCATGGTGCATGATACACCCAGTTTAGTCAGGCAATATTCCAATAACATTAACAAATTGGCTCATACCCGCTCACCACTGTGGCACTATCAAGATGTGAATTAATTTAAAAGAATCATATCCTAAACCTATTGACATTCTTTAAGCCACGAAAATAAGTATTTCAATGAATTGAGTAATCAACAAGACTGTTATTTAAACATACTTTGTAATGAACTCTCTTTAACAACTTGTATCGCCTCATATTGTCGATGGTTACCGCACCACAACGTTTCGATGACAAGAGGTCTAAAAAAGCTCCCATCTCAAAATCTGTTAACGTCAGTGTTTTACACCTGTTCGTTTCAGCTCCTTAATGCATGTACCTGCCCCAGGTAACTAGGCAACCAGATTCCTGCAATCTCACCAAAGACAACCTGTTGCCTCTTAATTAGAACCTGCAGCTTACTCAAGTCATTTCAGTCAAGTCAGCAATTTCACGGAGGCACAATTAAACAACAGCAATAACTGTTTATACACTTGCTATTTGTCACCTTTGAGTCAATACAAATCTTGAAGCATGAAACAAAGTCTTTGAATGGGGACGTTCTGTGTCAAATATAACTAATCTAAAGGAAAGGACTCATGAGACTTCCTCATCGTCCGCTGTATTGAAGACCGTATCTGTTTAAAGTTTGGTTAAAGAGGTATTCTTATATCTCTTGAAATATAGGCCTACAAGCCAATTGTTTTCGATAATTCACATTATCCAATTTCGTTCGTCGTTATAGCTTACCACCTGGCGCCTCTCTCTCTTGCCTAGTCATACCACCATTATTATTTTAACTGCTCAAACTATACGTGAGGTCTACACTCATACAGCACCCGTTCTCGCTTCAATCATCAATCAATCTTTATTTGCACTGAACGAGGCCACAGGCCTATAGTAGATATTATTATCAAACAAACATTAGGCAATAGAGTATAGAGCATTAAGTGGATTACGTAACTTTAATAGAACCATACGGCTGACGATAGAAATCACTGTTAATGTCTGTTGTGTGATTGGCTACGATTAAAATCACTGTTACTTATTACTGGCCTTATATGATACTTTTGAAGGAGATGGGATCAGTGTTACTGTGTGTCCGGCGATTCAAAACGCAATCCCAAAATAGAAGAAACACCATGATGTCATTATAACCTCCTTTCCCAAATCAACACATATGGTCGTAGAAGAAATACCTTAGTGTCATTATAACATTCTCTGTCTAAGAAACACCTATGGTCATTCTTGGACCCTAGTATGTACAGCGTAAACAGATAACATTAAACAAAATATCAAAGAGATCCTTATCATTCCAGGGTCAGTATTAACCCTTGACGTGCTGCTTGACTAGTGAGGATAAGAGATATCAAAGAGTTGAGGACAAATTGTTTGGGATGTCTAGGAGGCATATCATATCTGAAACATTCTCGATTATGCATACCAAATGGTCATTACAAGCTCTTACCACTGACCACCCCACATTTGAACTATTTTACCAGTGGTCAGATCCACGCAGGTATGAATTCCTAGCATGGTATAGGTATAGACTAAACAGTCCACGTTTATATCAACGAACAGAGAGATCATTAACATTCCCTGACCAGTGTTGACCCATATCGTGCTGCTTGATGTGGGGACTAGTGAGGGAGAAATGCTAAGTTGTTTGGATAAGACTATCAAAGAGTTGGGGGACCAATTGTTTGGGATATCTTGAAGGCGAGCCATATCTAGAAGATAAATGACCGCCTGATAATATGTCTATGAATATTGAGACAGACAAAGCCAATGTTGATGCTACATGTATATTTCATAATATGACCTGCAGAATATAAATTCACATAATGGCTGTTTGTGCTTATGCATTATGTCATTCTCTCCCCACAGATGCAGATCAAGTCATTTTGATTGAGCCTCTGTTCTAATAAGATTAAATCCCTGGGTTCCGGTATTTTCCCCTGGCGGACAAGATTTGCACCACAATCCATTTTAACTTCTTTAGCAAATGACAACCCTTCTCGCATGGAAAGGGTGGTTCATATCACAATGCCTTTGCCATGATTAAGAAGCCAAAATGATGATTTAAGAACAAAGTCGCTGATTGCACAACTAACTCTGATTGCCTCCAATCAGGCATATCCTATTGGAGCCCATGAAGTCGGCGTAATATAACAGAGGCTTTATCAACATTTCATGACTTGATCTGCCTCTTTGGTGAGAGAATTGCATTATGTATCAATACATTCGGACTTGCGATGTTGCACAAGTGTGTCAGTCCCAGGAAACCGAGGATGAAATCTCAGAGGAAATCTCTAAGACCTACAAAACGATGTTTTGATTAAAATTTGCTGCACGTTATACTGTAGTCTTCTTGAAGGGCAGAATGTAAATTCTGGAAGTGCACCCCCTTGACTCAATGATCAGCTTCTGACTGCTTATTGCATGAGGCAATGTGCCAGGTAAAATGCTGCCTTCTGGTATCATACCAACTTGTTCGGGGAGAATAAATGCTTCATGAGTGATGGTAATATTTGTTAACGAAATTGCGAATTTTATTTACTGAGGTTCTAACTGATTGTTTATACGTTTGCAGATAACATTGATATCTCGAAGCAAGTGAAAATATTCCGCGGACTGTGCCGTGTTTATTACAAATAAACATGCTTTCTAAAAGTGGCTCTTGGACGGCACAAATATTCAACTTTAAACACGATAGAAAGATATGCAGGTTTTATGGTGTGTGCAAAACTAAATCCAAGATAGATCATACATAGAGTATATTATATGAGAGTCCATGGCATACAATGTTTACGTCACGAGTGCTTAAGTAGTAAATAATAACCTGATACCGAGGGGTTATGGAAAATAACCTCGAGAGGGCGTAGCCCGAGCAGAGGTTATTTTCATAACCCGAGGTAATCGAGGTGCATAAATAAATAAAACAATCATTCCGATAAATGGAGGTGAAATAATAGGTTGGCTATAGTGAGTGGAAATAGGTGACCATATTTCATTAGATACTTTACACTGATAAGGATAAATAGTCTCAATGAAACTATATTCTGCTTTTGCAACAAGAAAACGAGTGTGGGTAAACGTGGCTGTGTTGATTCACTGAGAGAGGGCAAGCTGCTGATAACCAAGTAACACCTGGACCACCCAGTTATATACATACTGGGGTGCTTACAGTAGATCTACAGTTCATGCTTTCAATAAGCATCATTACTTATCTAAACATATACCCTTGAAGATAGATCCTCCGTTATGTAACTCCTATTAGTGGTTGAAGTCATACCAAAACAAATGAGGAAAACGTCTATGTTTTTAAAGATGAAATGTTATGGTGCTTTTGAATAACAATAAAATCATTTTAATTAATCTAATATCCAAGTAAAAAAACATGTATGAAGTATTCATTCGAGAAAGGACACTGAAAGAACTCACTAACGTTTAAGCATGGTATTTCAAAGTATATCAGTAAACATAATATTTGATTCATGGAAATATATTTGAGTCATGAAATATTGTTTAGCTCAAATTTGTAATAAGATGAACAACTTTTTACTGTCCCTTAAAGCTGCATTATAATACTTTCATGCGGTTCGGAATGAAATTTAGCTATTGAGAACATAAATACATCACTTCTTTCGTCGGAATTTTGATATCACATTTACATTTATTTTATCAACAATAACATACTTAATTCGACGCCAAGAGCACAGTACCCCCTGTAAAAAATGCATAGCATTTAACAAACCCGCTTTCGATTACGTAATCATAAAATTACTTTTTAAAATATTGAACTCTGATATTGTATCTTTAAATTAACCAGAACACTAACTGCGTCAATACACTCCATGTCTAAAGATATAACTAACAGTAGTTAATAGATCAAACTCTTCCTTCGAAGTAGGCAAATATTACATTAATGAGGTCAAGTCGACTTGATTTATTCCCTGTAATGGTCTATTTCAAAGGGCATTGACGTTTGTACTTGAATAAGAGTCAATTAAACAAGTTGATAATTACAGCAAATGGCATAGCCAGACGTGAATCATTGATCAAGAAAGTATTACAAGTAGAAAAACAATCGGTCGTTTTGTCTATTTTCAGAGAAAGAATTATTCTGCGAAATCAAAATCAATATGAAATGGTAATGGTAGGCTATTCCGGGATAAAAATACAATTTGCCATTTTGATCGGCATCATTATGATGGCACTTTCCTGTGCTACTTTCCTCGTTAGTCTTGTAAGCCAAACTTCATCTATACCATGACAATACAATCGGCAATACGGATTCTCATTTTGAAAATGATGATTCGTTGATTCATTGTTTTCAAAACATATTATCAGCGAAAAAAATGAGTGATTGAAATTCATAGAATCATTGAGGATTAAATGTCTGATGTCAATGTCATCATGACATTGTAAATGTATTATTATTTTCACGCACAGCGTTTTACAAGCTTAACAAGTTATTAAGCACCCTTAAAGCTTTAACAGTTATTAAAAACAGATTGAGAAATTCGAGTCGGGAAGTGCAATTGTTGCATTAACACACACTGTTTTAATCTAAGGATGTGAAAGTGAAACTAGCTCTAACTCAGGTATGAACAAAATTTCGATAATACGAAGAAAACACTTAGATGTTAGGACAATAAACATGACACTGTTCATTACCATTACCTCACGACTATCTGAGTTCAACAAGGGCATCGTCTTATCAAGGAACGGGTGATTATTTTCATACAGCTTCAGTATCAAACTATTTTCGATGCCATGAAAATTATCCGAGGAAGATTTGACCGACATGATAGGAATTCTTTACACTTTACTTTGAATCCATGATTTCAGAAGCTGTGTAAACTTGATTGTATTATCAAAGCTTATGCAGGTTCCACATTGTGTTTGCGCTTGGCTAATGTTCGACTAACATTTTAGCATCAAGTATTTTTTCAATATTGACAATATAGATACATTTCACAAAGATAATTATTGAAAATAGAAGAAATCAGTAGCATAATAAGTAGCAACTATCGGTTTAACCATATTCCAACTCTCATAAAATGACACTGAAAGATTTTGAGATAGAGGCCAGAAAATAACCTACCCCTTCCCATTTGTACTTAGTTCAAATTGTTTCAATAGAAATCAGAACAATGAAAACTTCAGAATAACCAAAGTAGCAAACGGCACCACTCAACCACTAAATCTAAACAAGTTTCATGAACAATTATTGAACAGTTTTTGAGATATGACCAGGAAACGAAATAATTTCGAAACCATGAAATCAGAGAATCACGGAACATGACATTATTTTATCTGTATAAGTCATTTGCGGCTTGTTTACCGATCCATCAGTATTTTGTTGAACAAAATATGTTTAAACAACGTAATAATGATATACGTCCCTGTATTCAAACCAAATACCCATTGCCAATCATATTTGATATTTTCAGTTTACAATGATAATAAGCTGTAATAAGACTATTTCTATAGCTATTTAATAATGTAATTCGATTTTACTGAAATTTAACGAATACTACTCAATGTACATGTACAACGATTAACGCCTACAGGTCAACATGTGATTCAAATGGGCGTTAAAGCCGTTTTATAGTTCTGAACCGGAATAATGGGGCAATGTGCCAGTTGCCAAACGTCTGGTTGTTAAAACGCTTCCAGACCAAAAGTTGACGCTGTGCTGAAATATTTCACCAAAGCATGCCGCACATGGCTCAGGTTGGTATGTCATAAAAACTTCCATCTGTTGTAGACGACTTTATCTAACCAATCAAAATTAGGATAAATACATGTATAATGTTATGGTTATCACCACATTTCAAAATTAGGATAGGATAGTTCTTCATGATCGATGGATTGTTGTACACAAGGGGTGTCATTTAAAAAAAATTAATTTGTTTATTCGGAACATACCACATACCCCATACCCCATCTAATCTTAAATTAGCCTTAAACTTTAATATATACCCTAAAACCAAATAACAAGGGACTCACAGTTAGGAATCTAAAAAAGGCAAATAAATCCTAGAGAACTCTATAAACACCTCAAAGCTCTTAAATAACTAAGTTCCTTCTGTGTGTTTGAACAGCAGGTTGCACATCCGATCAATCTCGAGATATATAATAATAAACCTGTGCATATACAATGAAGCCTTTTTAAAAGCCATCAACCTCGAGGAACTGTTTGTACTATAAACGAGATTCATATCTCAACAGCAGGGGAGCAATATGGTTCACTTACTTGACAAATGGTGAAGGTGTTCTATTAACAGTTTACGGTGTTATGAAGGCCTTACTTAAATGGATCCTGCTAGCAAGGTAGACGTCTGGATGTCAGAGCGGATAAGGACCAATGTCCAATTGCATTTAATACTTAGTTGAGGATAAGAACACATAATGTAGCAAACTTTGACTTCAGTCTCTGGAAAATAATATTTCTTTATAGGGGTCATATGGCCAAAGTTCTCTACAGATCCAGTCTAAGTAAACCTAGCCTAAATAATACCCGCCACACTCCGATATTGAGTCTAGTTAGATGCAGTAGTAGGTCGCGTTTGTCGACCTTTTGCCGACCTTTGACCCTCCAACGTTATATGCGTGAATGCAGACTATTGCGGTAGGCAATCCCTGATTGGTCAATTCAATAGATCATCTGAGGCGACCCTCTACTGTATCTTGCAAGACTCAATATCGGTGAGAAGCGAGTTTACTAAGACTGCAAAAGATCTAGACGTGCTCTTCAAGAGGTTTTGTTATGTCAAAGTGTTATTAACTGCATTCTGTGTGTAAGACTTTAGCAAATTTTGAGGTTTATCTGAGCATAGGTCCCAGTAAGAAAAAAAGCAATAGAAGTTTTGAGGAAAAAGCCTCTTGCGCAGGATCGCACCATACCGACTAATTTTGAAGAAGAGAATCGAAAATAAAACAAAGAGGTATAGGACATGTTTAACCGACATATCAAGTATTTTGGTTTCTGCACCCGTCTTCTTTGGAACCAATAATTCAATATGTTTTAGCAATTGAAAACGGCACCGTATGGTACATGAATAAGAACAGACAACGAAGGTATAGGTTTGGGCTCCGTCCGTGCGTCCGTCCGTCCATCCGTCCGAGTTAAAGGGGCAGTAGCACGTTTTTAGGGGGAATATAACGTGATGTCACGAAAATGAAAATTAATGGTTCCAATCGAAAGATAATGTATTTAAACTACATGGAGCAGTAATAATTCAAATATATAACTTAAAGTGTAGCCATGCGATTCCTTTTTCTTACACAAAATGAATTAAAGTTGTTCACACAAAAATGGCCGCCAATGGATTTTATGTGAATCGTCATACTTTGTCCTGTGACTATGAATGATTGGCTTGTTAAATGAAATTTTTGACACTGTCAAAATGATTCATTTAGCATTAACTTACTAATATTAGGCAAAATTTAAAAAATTAAAATTATCAAAAAACGTGCTACTGCCCCTTTAAAGGGAGAAAATTTTTCTTATAAACTATTTAAGACAGTTTAACTAAACTTGCTTTGTGTCGTCATTGTATTATTACCTTGATGAAATTCAGAAATGAAGTAAATGCAATTAACTACCACAGAGTAACAGCCCATGTAGGAAAATATTTGGAGCTGTAATGAAAACGTATTTGGCGGGGGATGTTGATAACCATGGCATCTTGTTGACATTTGACCTTTTTGCGAAACACTTAGTTCAGTTGAAAGGTAAAGTATCTGGTCAACTTGTTTCAACCCAAAAGGAATCGATGTATAACGAAACCACTAGCACTACAGCTATAACAGAACATTAAACAGCGGGGTAGCACATCAAGTAAACACCATCTACATCTGACCAGTGGTTTACAACATATGTTCGCCCTCATAATCAGGGACAAGGGTGGAAGGTGTTCGTGTTTGCTACTTACTGTAGTTATATGTGATTGAGTACCATATTTACGCGTTTAAGCAGGGTAAACCAAATCAAGAAAGGTGGTATCACAGACGCCAAATAAAATACACAATAGGGTTATCAAACAAGATAGTGAATCATTACCACTTTGTGTGGTTGCAAATACAGAAAAAGAAGAAGAAGAAGAAGAAGAAGAAGAAGAAATAGTAGAAGAAGAAATATGTTATATGGATGTGTCACATCATCAGAACTGCAACATTATTTTAACAGAGTTATTGCCCTTGGTTTTGGACTCTTTTCGATGAAATATCTTATGTGGATGTGTCACATGTTGATTCTCATCATCATGCACTACATTGTAGCATCTTGAGTTGATCAGCCTTATTATCAGATATGACATGAATTATAGCTATGTCTTCAGTGTTCTTTAAGAATCAACTCAGCAATTCTCAGTTCGATTTAATAACTTTCCAAAACAAAAACAAACTTGCCTTACCTTTTACAAAAAAAGAAAAACAGATCCTGGAAATGATAATTTTAAACACTTGAGTCACTAGATAATAATTGTAATGTTTTCAAGAAAACAACTTATTTGAAAAGAACAAAAATAAATATTCAAAAGTTCTAATGTCGTAAATCCAATCTCATGTTATCTCCCATGGATAAATTAATCAATTATATTTCCGGACAATTTATTAATAAACCAATACATCATAACATCAAAAATAAAATGTTAACGATTCTCCACATTCCTAATCAAATCTTGTAACTTGACAAACATGAAATGCACAAAAACGACAGTAATATTTTAAAGAAATCTAATTGTGTCTTCTAGGTAATTGCCTTAAACCGCTTTTGACTTAATTAAGTCTATTTCGAATCAGCAATATAAAACAACTTTTGATGAAGATATATTTGTCATAAGTCAAAACACAAAGCCAAGATGATTTCATAAGCAATTACATGCAGCGCGAATCAATAATTCTTCCTTCAAAGCACACATGCAAGAGATAAAGTTAATACTCTAATATACTTTGGTAAATGAGGCTGAAATAAATACAACGAGAAAAATGATATCATAAGAAGGCTGTGTGATTACAAGAATAACTTTGCGTTTCGAATTTATGACAATATGTTACCAAAAAAGCTAAGATTCCTAAAAAGGGAAGATGTGACAGGGGTTATTTCGGAAAAGGGCAACTCTTATAATCTTAATGAAATTTTGAAAAGAGTATGAAAAGCGTAATCCAGTATTTTCAAAAGGTTATTTTTAAGTTAAAGCATCTTCTGGGCTCTATTTGGTTAAAATACATGATTTATACAAGACAATGATATGGATGTCAACTTCTTTATTTATTTCACACGATGTTTCTGGGCTAGTTCTTGCCTCTTCTTCAGAAATAATAAAGAAGTTGACATCCATATCATTGTCTTGTATTTACTACCCAACTTCTAAATGCCCTTGAAGAATTTCAATACATGATTTGTTTAAAAATATTGTCAATATTGAAAAAAATACTTCTGAGACTAAATGTTAGTCTAATAAAACAAATATTCTCACATTCCATTGAATATATGGAAAAAGCACCTTACAGACGAAGACAACAAATCACTTGATAAAAACTAACTATTGTAACAACCAACCAATATACAAATAATTTCTACATGAGGATAACTTCAAATGTTCTTCAACGTTGCAAAGATTCTCTACATGCATTCTTTTCCTTGGTCCTAACCTTGACCTGAGAATCACAAGGAAATCTCTTCCTGCTTATCAGTAGATTGAGTCAATAAAGAAGAGCCGGGGGAGGCAGCAGCTTATGCTGGAGAAGGTTTAGGAGACAAGCTTTGGAATTTCAACAATATCCATGATGGACATTTTGGAAATTTGAGATGCACCTCTTTCGATCGTGGTTGAATACACCTGTACATTAACTTACTATGCCTAAGGGGGCACTGAAGAAGTTTAATTTAAATTCTTTGAATTCCTTTCCTGGTCTATCTTTATGTTTATGTTGTAATAATCTATGTGGGGAAATGTTGTCAGATGAAATCATGATAATAATAATTGATGTTTTATAAATAGTCACGAAATAACGCCGATAGGTCCTTTTTTGTATAGTTGTACACTAATTTTCTTTCAAATATATAATATATAATCTTTACGTGGAAAAAATATATCTAATAATGCATTATAGAAATATGACATTTTTAAGAGTTTTGGGGCTACAATGCTGGTACCTTAGTGTGACACAATCTACTTGGAATTCATTAGAACTTACCATATACCATACTTGCCTTCAAAATGAGCTACATATTTTATGCTCATTACAAGCTCTTTACCACTGACCACCAACATTTGAACTCTTTCATCAATGGTCAGAACCACACAGGTATGAATTCCTAGCATGGTAGAGGTATAGACTAAACAGTCCACGTTTATATCAACATATCAGAGAGATCATTAACATTCCCTGGTCAATGCTGACCCGTATCGTGCTGCTTGATGTGGAGACTAGTGAGGGAGAAATGCTAAGTTGTTTGGATAAGAGCTATCAAAGAGTTGGGGGACCAATTGTTTGGGATATCTAAGAGGCATATCATACCTGAAATGTTCCCTTAAAATCTTGTTCTTATCCATTGCTTTAACCGCGTAGGCCTTTAGACGATAAAATCAGAATGAGAACTCGTACGATCTACAGCAACTTGTCTTAAATCATTTACATGTTAATGCTGAGGAATATATGGATGACAACTTCTTTGTTCGTTGTATGCGACGTTTCGACACAGATTCTTGTGTCGTTCTCAAGCAGAGAAGGTTCTGTGTAGAAACGTCGCATACAATGAACAAAGAAGTTGTCATCCATATATTCCTCAGCATTATTGTCATTCCAACTTCTAAAATGCTTCTCAAAGAACCTTTACATGTAGAGTGAAACTATAGATATGATTGTTTTTATTGGATCACGATAACTTGTAGTTCTTGTGTTATCGACCTTGCAATACTATCATTGTCTAAATTTCATTCCTTCCTATTGATTCCAGAAGGTTATTGGAGCATAATCCCTTTAAGCTTTTAGGTCATCGAACTTGTTATATCATCATTTATAACGATTCCATTCCTTCCTGTTGAAGTTCTCTGAGAACACGTTTAATCACACAGTTTGTTATTTCCAAGATGTTCCTCTTGGTCTAGTCTGTCTAACAGCCTTGAAATGAAATATCTTTAAAGACCCACACAAGTCCATATTATTGTAGCAAGTCTAGCTCACTGCAGTTTCAGGAAATGAACAGCTTCAGTGGGCTCTTTTCAGTAATATTAGTAGAAAGCTGCATTTAATATGTATTTTCATTTCAGAGACTGAAATTTAGTCTACTCTTGGTCGTGTAGAAGACGAAAAGGCAAGGTCTTCATCGGTCTAGCTTGGAATGCTGACAAAGCAGTATATCAGTAAACTCATTTGTGAATCACTCCTGTACCGAAGAGAGTCTCCACTCGTGCCAACATACACATAGTTTTTGCTTAGGTGTATATATTTACAGCATTGGTATGTCATTCCATACACATTGGGACCAATACTACATTGGAAAAGTTCTCACAGCAGCATCTTGTTGTACTTGTGGGAAATAGCAATGGAATATAAGATAGTTTTGTCTGACGTGACGTTCGCATTTTGAATTGAAAATGAAAGATGTTTGTACACGTTTATCATAAGTGCTCTAAAACTTTATCTTATTGTGAGTGAATCTGTTAAAATCTAAGTCTTGAGAGCTTGTTTTGAGCCGCTTTATGTACTTGATATCCTATGATGATGGCAATGCTCTAAGTATTTTCTATCTAAATGCTAAAAGAGCTTTGAAACTCCAGGAGAATTACCATTCCTTAAGTAGTCTTAAGTACCAATTCTACCAGTTTTACTAAACTCAAAATATAAGAAATGTTATATACTTAATACCAGTACAAATTTGCATTTCTATTAAAAGCCAAAAATATCCTTCAATAATTACAACCTTATTTTCTTGAACTTGAGGATTTCATTATGTCCAAAAGTGATTTATCTAAAAGACGATTTGAAACGTTACATTTCTCGTTCACTACACAGTTTAATATAATGATATTGGATGTACAAATGGGAAAAATAAAAAATATTAAACATTCGAAAGGAATTGTTTTGAGAGATCTTCCGTATTTACCGTTGAGTCTCTCACCTTCAAACGAGAGCTATAAATCAAACACTGCCATCAACACCGAACAACTGTTCATTGATCACGTGACTGGCACGCGCAGTTATCAAAGTAGCCCAGACAGCCTGTGCCACTGATACAGATCAGAAACCCATCTTTGCACAAAAAACTGATGGATGGGTGTTCTGAGTCACACTTAAGAAACAAGAATATTTCATACAATTCTTCACGAATACAGAAAATTATGAAGGTATTGAGCGAGAGTGGTCATTAAGTTCTGTACATATGTATGTGTCATTTGAAAATGTGAAATTATATCAGGCTAATCTTAACATACGTTCTGTGTAAGTAAAACGACAATTGCAAGTCTAGAAAATCTTAACAGGTGTAGAATAACACACAGTACATTCGTGTATGTACATGTATCTAGATGCGTGTTTCTTTGTTATGCACTTCCAATTTCATGCCCTGCAACCCTCTATAACGTATCCCTTGTGGACAGCATTCCAGTACTATGCCAGTACTCAGAGACATTTCCTTTCATTACCGTATCTCGGTCGATGCAAACTTAAATGGAGTACATAATAAACGAAAGTTACCATGTACAAAGGCTATTTCAAGTTTTCAATTACAGTGTTAACAAAGGTACAGACAGAGGAAGTTAATAAGTCTTTGAATAATGTAATAATGTTATAAAGTTAGTTGCCATTTCTGAACCACCTCTATCTTTGAATTGTGGGTTATCTTATATAACAAGTACGTTAGTCAAGAGGTATAAACATGCATATTCCATCATCAAATCGTCCCGGTGAGTTTACCTTATCGTCACACCTGTTTGGTGTCTATAACAGACTTGTAAGGATTATGAATTTAGCTACATACACCCAAAATATAAATATGATACTGACTTATCTCTCCATGGAGATAAACTGACAGGTTATGACTCACTCGGTTTTCCAAAGATGAAAGCTTTTCAACTCAAGTAATATCAATACTCTGGGAAAGGTTGATTACTTAACGTACATGAAAATTCAGACTATTCTTCAGAAAATGCTGGTACATGTCATGAAGGAATTCTTTTAATGTGTCTCAACAATTTTTATTTTAAGCAAAGCAACTTTACATTATAGTTAACTCACTATATAGTGGTATATTGTGAGCAAGTCGGATTCAGGCATTGAACATGACACGTCTTAATATGAAATTATAAGGTAACGCATTATAAAGGCATTCTTAGTTTCCTGATGATCCTCTTTCCTAACAATACATTTCCTGCAGTACATAATGCTATTGAAAATATAAATCTTGTAGTTTCTGGATCCACGCCATGAATGAAAGCTTTGATATACTGATAGCGAAAGTCACGTTTCAGAGAACTATTTTTATTTTATTTGTGTTACATGGGACAAAGGGATATTGTGAAACGAAAAACCGCTTATCATAAATTTTGATAAAATGCAAAAATATCGCAATGATAAACTGTAAAAGCGTGTTTCTTCTTATCTTTTGAAGGTTTCTTTATATACACTAAATTCCTTTCAACAACAAAAACATTTGTTATTGTGCAAAATTAACAAACCAATGAATAAATCATAAACGTTACTACCAGGTTTTGCTATCTATAGAAGCCGGGTGGTGAATGAATGACAACCGTAAGTGATGGTAACAATCCGAAACGTCGCCGCAACGTCTCAAAATCGTGCATATCCAAAAAATTACAAACAAAGCAACCCTAAATTTCTTAAAGTGAATTAACATTAATTTATGGAAGAGTGTGTTGGCGTGAGTGTGTGGCGCAAAGTTGTTATCCCCTTTTTACGTGTCAACTTACGATCACACAATATGTGAACATTGTTAAAGGCATAAGCAAATATGCTGGAAATTCCACAAAATGCTTCAATATCCTTAAACCCCATAACACATTACAACATTATCTTAAGACAATTACTTCCAAATGTAGTAACTCATTGTTTAAATGTGCATAATATTAAGGAAGCTCTTGCTCTTAGAAAGCGTGCTATGTCTTTTGTAGTAACTTAACTATAATTCTTATTGCTTTATTTGGTACTATTTTATTATGAATTATATTCCAATTGTACATGGGCCAATTGCCTTCAAAACCGAAATAAAATGAATTGAATTGAACCCCAAATATGTATCTTATCTTCATAAAGAGATCATTATCATCTTGGTAAACTTTATCCCATAGTTTATCCCATGCCTGTATCAGTTTAAAAAGAGAGATGTCTATTGAGACCACACAAAGAAACGTTCCGCCCGTCATGTTTCCTTTGCACAAAGAAGAACCTACAATCAAACAAGATCGTGAATGTAATCTTGGCCAGGTACAGATAGCAGAAAACGAGGCCTGAATGACAATGAAGTTTCTATGAAGTGCTTCAAGCTGTAGGTCGAGCTTAACTACCAATTGAACAACTCCCCCAATGGATATTAAATAGAGCGGATCAAGACGCTTTGTGGTCAATGTCCCCAGCGTTCTATGCTTTTGGGGGTTATGAAAGGACCCCCACAGGTAAATGAACGTAGATATTTAGCTAGTGAGGATGTTGACCTCCTTTCTCCAAGTTTATTCGAAACATCTTGGTGCACAAAAAACTATGAATGACATGTTGAATAATAATGAACAAAATTATTATCCCATGCACATCTAGTGTTCTTTATGTATGAAATCTGGCATAAACAGTCTATCAAATTCTGTATTTGGGATTAATGTTCAATGCACATATACAAAAAATATTATCTTCTGGATTTCGAATTACGTAAATTTCTTTGACTATCCATACTACACAAGACTATAAGAAACAGACAGACGGACTTTTTGCCTAGATAGTTACTTATATTCCATTCTCTCCCAACAGAGGTAGATCAAGTCAGGCATCTCTCATTCTAGCCCACAAAGTCGGCGTAATAGAACAGAGTATCAACATTTCATGACTTGATCTGCCTCTGTGGGGAGAGAATGCTTATATTCATGCCCAATTAAGAATTCTTGGACTGACATCTGACATTGCCATATGTAATCGTTAAAGATAGCAATACAAATATGATTAGAAAAGAATTATGAAGCACAACGTTATTTATTATCGATATGTAGCACAATTAGCAATTAATTAATCAGAGATGACTAGTGCATCAACAAGGTACCGTTTTACCATATTTACATAAATTCGATTTTTCTGACTTAATTATATCGCAATTCTGTTTTAATCAGGCATTTCTGACTTACTTTGCCTTGCAATTCCATAAATTCGTCTGGGAACAAACTATAAGATTCATCGTACAAAACAATCAATAAACCTTGTGAAAGATTCACTGTCACGCCTAAGACTACTTTCTATGTAGATGCATTACTACTGCAGTTCAACTCAGGACATATACACTGTCTGACCGTGTGATGGACGTGCTTGAAGAAAGGTCAAGCATTGTATCCACCCACACTATCTATAGACAAATGTCGTAGAAACATGCCTCAAGTCAAACATTTTTCAGCATCACTTGTTTATGGTTTTAAGTCGTCAAAATATGAAATTAAATATTTTCCTTCTCAGAAGTTCATCTGAGCAACAAAATCAGTCCCTTTTTCAACTTACAAAAATAACTACTCAAATCAAAGTTCAAACACATCCCATTGACCGAATAATGTTCCTGAAGTATGTCTCAGTCACCTTACTCCTACAGAGAAAGCACAACGTATATACGTACATCTGGATATTTGTCAAAATATCAGAAAAAAACAAGGAAGTGTTTTGTTGGTTGCCAAGGTGAGGAACGTACGAGTCTTGAAATAGTCCCAGGAACCCTGTAGAGACCAGACAACAGCTTGTCTTGCTGTGGGTAATAATAGGATATTACAGCTGATAGAAACATCTGTATTACTCATTGTATACTGAAGCTTGGACTGGAAGGATTGTGTTTATAGGATTTTGGACGATGGTGTTATCTAGATATATAACTTTAGAAACAATCATCTTTTTACTTACATATTATATCAGATATGTGTTACCTTTTTCATTGCGCATCGTTACCAAATAGAAAACTAGCTGACAGGGAATTACTTTCCTTATCATATATGTACTTTTAAATTTTGATATGATTCAATGTTGCAGTTGTTCAGGCGAATGCGAAATTATTTTACACCTTGTACGTTGAACTTGTACATATGTTATACCAATAAGAATAGACTCGTTGACATGAATTAACAAAAAAAGATGCATCGTAAACTTTATTATGTTTCATATCTTATTTTTCCTAGAAATAATATATCGTTTAACTATTACTTGAAGATACACAGGCCGTCAAAGTAGCTACTGCATAGTCAGTGTTTCACACGGTGGATTCATTAGAACTTTTATCCCTTCGACTACGTGACATAAATTGTAAGAAAATCGATATGCATTCGAATAACTGTATGTATAGTATTGAATGCACGGGACGCAAGAACGCAGTGAATCAATATTATTCACCAGTCCTTTTTAACGGTATGTAAATTATTTGGGTTGATGTTCTTAAAGTATATGTGAGTCAATATATAAGAGTTCCTATATATATGGCAGTGTAACGGATTGAATGAAATACTGATTGCACGGGTTGATATTACTTAGTATTACTTAGTTCTATGGTATATATACATGTATTCATTAGGTAAAAGGTATTAATATCAATATGAATGGCAACTTTTATACATATAGCGTAAGGGGGAAGATCACTACCACAGATACATAGAATTATTATAAAACTATACGGATACGAAAGAAATCAACAAAAGATAATATAACTTTTTGAAGAGGAGTGTGGCACAGATATACATGTATCAAAATGTTAGAAATCAAAATACACGTGGACGAGATTCTATTGCAGTCTTGGGTGTTCTTACAACCTTGATCTATGCCTACATTGTGAATCCTGTCCTGGTTAATTTAAAAGCAAAAAATGCTTTATCAAGATGAAGTTAGCACTCTGTCCATACGATATGTGATAGAACATCAGCTTGAATAGTGTATGAAGTCTTCACGTTAAACAATTATGTGAATGATAAAATAAATGTAAATGCAAGTCTTTACAAAATGGGAATATTTGCATGGATAGTGTAAAATACAGATGTGACTAATACAACAGTTGATGCGACCTAAGAGAACACAATTCCTCAAACTGAAATAGAAATTGGGTGAGTGTTTGAATTTATAAGCCATTATTTAACACTGAACATTCACATAAACATATATATTTGAGTAGCTATATCAAGCATAAAGTCGATTGCCATCGAACAGGAAACAACATTTATCGATCTTAACAACAACAACATCCACAACAACAACAACTGTATAAAAGCAAGAGATATACGTACACTGCCAGTAGGACGACTCCAATAAGCAGAAGGAGAAGAGATACTGCCAAGATGGCGATGACCACTTTGCGAGGAAGTATCCAATCCTGTCCACACCAGCATCGTGGCGGGACCTCTCCGTAACTGTACGTCATCGTACACGCACTCGTAAAGCGATTTCTCCAAGGTGATATACTCGGTTTTCACAACCTCTTAACAACGACCATTGCAGTTAACTGTTCATATACTGTCCCTCCGTACGCATACGTAATCCTTTGCGACTTCGTAACTCCAAACTAGGTGACCGGCGTGTTCTTATTCCCCCGAGCTTGCAACCAGTCATCAACGGTTCAATAAATTGATTTGTAGACAGGACACGCTCGGAATATCTCAGGGCTATATTTACGGGACACGCTTGAAGACGGTACAATCTCCTGAACGCTACCTCACCTGTCCCTCCGATTTACCTCCAATCAAACCACCTTAATCACCTGGCAGGTATCACATCTTATCAACATAGCGTCTATCCATGGTACATACAGCTCCTAGAATGGTTCCCAGCTAGGTGTCGACTCAATTTACTGCTAACACGGGCCGGTGGTTGCAGCAGCTATCCCAGCTGTGTCGACTGCGTGTGTTACTTCGGTGCCAGGAGTTCTAACCCTCACTTCCTAGTCGTAATAAAAGTGTATACTCTGCAACATCGCGTTTCGGCTTCAGCCTCCCTCTCTCGCCACCCACCGCTCCAGTGACCTGATTTAAAGTTGACGGGGTTTGTCCAGCTTAAACTCTTTGACCCCTCACGGACAAACACCTTGCTATTATCAATACGCCGATATTGCCGTCTCCTCACAGGTCGAAATATCTAAGAATAGCTACACGCACTGAAGCTCATCACGTGACAGCGAAAGTTACATGAAACACGATCTTGAGGAAGCGAGTGTTCGTCTCCTTACAGAGAAATTCACAACATCACCAGGGTTCGGAGAGGGGCAGGGGTTCACATTTGTTATCTGTCGGTGGATACATCGCATGCCCGGCAATTATCACTTGGATGCATCAGCTGCATCATTAAACCCTCCCCGTTATGTCACGCCAGGCCGGGTTGCGAATTCTTCTAAGGCTGGACCATTTATCTACTAGCGTCTGAGTTAACTGCTGGGTCTCAGATTAGGAAGCGGAGGCTTGTCGCAGGATCAGACAAATATTCCTGGCATTCGGGTCTCCAAACATGGACATCTCTGAATGAAGAATTTATTAGTCATTTTTAAATTCACTTACGATATCTGCGTTAAGCCACGTTTCCATGAAAACTTTGTGGAATACGTTTACAGAGGTCTAATATATTATTGAGTTACTATACATGTTTTGTAAATCACCAGAGATGATTTAATACTATTTCATTTATTTAATCTCTAATGCTTTATACTAATGTTAACCTAAATCATTTTAACAAATCAATGATATATTGGCTTCAAAATCCCGTTTAAAGAATGCTTTTCACAAAATATAAATGAACATCGAATTTAATTCATAAAAGTTAATTATGAAAATTAACCGATTACCAAGTTCTATTTAGACTTTCAAGTGCGCTATTTAGCTTTCCATGGCCCCTTACCATGGTCGAAAGTGTTCTATCAATGTTAACTAGAAAGAGTTTTTACCCGTAAAAACAGAGGTCTCCCCCTTCCTCAAATGTAACCAAAATTTATCAATCTGAAATATGCTAAATTAACCATTGACACTTACCAAAGTGTGTTGTCCTCTTCACTCTTCTTATGTTGAGTAAGTAAACAACAAACCAGTGCTTGTATTATGAGACGTTTATTACTAAAGACAAACAATTAAGACAGTTTAACATATATGGTGATGATTGGTCAAATAGTTTTAGAGATCTGCTCCGGAAACAAACACTACCCTTTATAAAAGACTCAGTCCAAATTGTTGCATGGAAATAAACAAAATAATTTGTTTTAAATCTCAAACCTCAAAAAGGCACATCTACATGATATGGAGAGACAATATACCAAGTTTGGTGATGATCGCTCACATAGTTTTAGAGATCTGCTCCGGAAACGAAATGGGAACGCCAACGCCTTGTGGTCTACAGCTGCATATCAAAAGTTTGTTCACCTGCTTGTGATCTTAGTGCAAATATCATGTAATTTAGGTTTCGTTTTGACGTTCATAAAATAACCCCAGGACCACTTACAGAAGATCATCAATTGTTCATGTGTAAAAAAACCATTCCCAAACCATATTTCGGTATCGTTTTGTCATTGGTGCTGAATATCGATATTTGGCATTGTTAGATAGACAGATGGGGTCATATTTGTGAAATTCGGATTTTCTTAAATTTTGATTAAAATCATCTATGTAAACTTTGTAGGGAAAATATCAGCACAGTTATGTTGCCTTAGGGCAAAGGAACACATATGAATAAGATCTAAAGCTGTTGATGACTTATGAAGGATTTTGTAGAGCAAAATTAAAATCAGTGTTTTCGAAATTTTGACCCCTGGTCACTTCATTGACCTGCCAATTTTTTTACAGCTATCTGCTAGGTATGACATACAAATATGTCATCATAAACTGAATCTTAACTTATGCAGCGAAATTTCATCGTTATCGGTTTCGTTTTCACAATTATGATCTCTCAAAGACGTTACAAATTACATGATATTTGCACTAGAATACGAAGGTAGGTGAACAAACTTAAGATACGCAGCTGTACATATGATTAAGGACATGTATAGCTATACACATACACCCTTGATTTAATGAAAGTTTGGTTCAAAAATATTCATTTTAAGAAGTTAACTCTTTCGGTGTAAGAAGGTCTATATTCTCTACTGAGTCTTTTCCCCGCAATTTTTGTCCAATTTGACTATGTGCATGTACCTTTGAATCTTTAGCCCATCTTGAAGATCTGACGGATTATTTGTTTATTCCAATCGATAGAGCACATAAAAACTCCTATCCTCCGCTTTATATACTTATTTCAGAAATAATTTTAAATTTTGTTTGTTTGGAGGAAATTGTTAAATCACCTTTACTGCATCACCTGAAAACAGTTAGGTAAGCAACTTACGTTTTGAAACACGGTACCACCAGTTTAATTTGTTTTAGTGTTTTCCGTTAGATATTAGTTTACGCAGAATTTGGAAAATCTTAGTATTAGTAACGTAAGATTAATGAATGTATTTAAATATTCCCTATACAGGCACGACATATTAAGTTTCATGTTCATTAATGATAGCTATTTTATCAACAAACCTTTCTGTACGTAACTTTAAGCGGTATTTTTAGAACGTAAGGTGTCAAATTCAAATTACCTTTGGTTGCTATTCTGTACATTATACCCCACTTCCGGTCTCGTTGCTATGGTTTCCTTTGTTCTAACTGTAGGTGTATTGAGGGATACACCTCTTCTTTCTCTGTTGTCACTGTAGGTTATCCACTGATACACCTCTACTTTTCTAATACACCTACTCTTTATTGTTAATATACACTTAGCCAGGAGAAGAGATCTTCAACGTTGGCAAATAAACGGACTTGTAAAATGTAAAATTATAAGTTTTTGAGAAATATAATCAAAGATCTTGGGAATCGAACCAGGGACCTTTATGTTGTTGAGCAGCGACTCTACCGACTGAGCTAGCGGGAATTGATACAAGCAGAGGTATTTTCTGTTGTTTTATTTTAAAAAAAATTCTATATATATAAGCATTTGTATATTAGTACTAGTCTGTGCCAATTTTAATGTAATGAAGTTAGTTTATTGTTTTAAACCGCAATTAGATGAGTATTGTTAATATTCTATTGATCGAGTTAGGTCAAGAGCTGTATACTTAAAGAATGATGGAATGCTCTTTTTCGTAAAATATGACTCGACCGGAGTGAGGTATAAGTCAGATATACCCACACTTCCCTCGGTGTATCGCTCAATAACCTCCTGTTTGAATCGATTCAAACAGGAGGTTATTGAGCGATACACCGAGGGAAGTGTGTATCGATTCAAACAGGAGGTTATTGAGCGATACACCGAGGGAAGTGTGGGTATATCTATAACATAGCCGCTAGTTCCTAGAAAAAAACACGAACTTTCATAACTCTTCTAAATTTGATAAAAAAGCTGTTTCAATGAGTTATATATGCTGGACAAGGACAGGGATTTTGTATAACTAACATGGTAGAAATATATTCATTTTCATAATTTCTAAATTTACATAGATCCCTAATTATTTCTGTCAGATATACAGAAATTCAAACATTTCTTGTTGAGACACCTCTATTTAACACCATCAAGAAGAGAAAACAAACGCTCCTCAGTAAAAGAATGTAGGTCATACACATAAAGGAGAAGTATCAAACAGTTTTTCATCGCCGTCGTTGTAGATAGTGATTAGGGTAGGTGATAGCAAATAACCTTGTTTGAATCAACTTCCAAACAGGCACACGACGTCGAATCGACTTTGTAATAACAATTGAGATGAGCTCTCGTCGGCGTTTAACTTTAAAATATTATTTTAATATGAATATTTAGGCGTCGTTATAAAGATGACATTTCTTTTATATCTGAATTTTGGACGTCACCGTCCATAAAACGCTGCTTTGACTTATAAAGATAAAGATATATGACGTCGGTTTAAAGTTGTTAATTAAGATGTCTATCCAGAAGTTCTGAATTTATTTTCTTTAAACGTACCAAATATATCAAACGAGGGACTAGTCTTGTTTTTTGTGAAATTATAGATAAATATTATTTTTAAATGCGCATTCCCCTTTTCTAAATATATTATGTGCTTAACAGCTAGATTAATGCCATATCCATTCAATTCATTCTGACTGGCTATATATATATAGTTCTGATACCGTCTCAATTCTGATGGGTGATTTTTGAAAAAGAATTATGTAAAAAATTCTTAAAACCTTTGAACCGTGGAAATCGTCGTTACAGACATGAAAAGAGCAACCAACATCTTTGTATTCAGATAAGACAACATTTACATTTAAACTGTATATCTTAACATTAAACAATTAACGATCTCAGTTCACGTTGTCGTGGGACATTATAGGTCGATTGTCGACTGTAAGACAGCTTTTGTTAAAACACCTCCTACCACGGATTCGTTGTTGCTCTTACATTTTAGCATTCTCTCCCCACAGAGGCAGACGAAGTCATGAAATGTTGATACAGTCTCTGTTATATTACACCGACTTTGTGGGATAGAATGGGAGATGCCTGATTCGAGGCCATCAAAGTTGGTTGTGCATTCAGCGACGCTGTTCTTATATATACTGAATCATGGCAAAGACATTGTGATATGAACCACCCTTTCCATGCAAGAAGCGTTGTTATTTGCTAACGAAATGCAAATGGATAATGGTGCAAATTTTGTCCGTCAAGGGAAACTACCGGTACCCACAGGTTTAGTCTAATTAGAACAGAGGCTCAATCAAGATGACTTGATCTGCCTCTGTGGGAAGAGAATGATGGGTAACTGCCTTTGTAATGATTTTTGTCTGTACAGAGACATACGTCTTTTGGGTCTGAATACTATTAAAATAATAATCAGTTATAACTTGTAAGTATAATCAGTTATGATAAATATAGTCATTGGCGACACAGAAATCGTCAGAAGATCAGAAAAGTAATGAGATTGGTCAATAGTGATTGTCTTATGGAGTGTTCTCATATAAAATGAGGGAGTGAGTTATTGTTTAACTCCGCCTGGGTAATATTTCAGCCATTAGCGGCGTCTTCTCATATACAAATGCCGCTTGAAAGAAAAAGTGGTGCGCGATTCTAGAAAATACTGATGTTCACACTGAGATCTTTACCCATTAAAGAGTAGGTATGTAATTCATTACTTGCGTTTTATCTTTCTTAGACGAAAATCCAATCGGGTTTATCAAGAGATTCCGTCAGAATATGAGTGCCATTAAAATTGATGCTATTGCGAGTTTTCCCAAGAGCTTTGAAGATTTTGTGTGTAAACATAGCTTTTATACAAATATATGGCGGATTATTAAGGCTAGATCAGAATATAACACATTCAAATTTTTCTGTCCAGCAACTATTGGTAGACTCACAGCAACCGTTCCATGATATTTTACGAGCGGCTCTTCCACACCCTGTAATACGCTAAGTACTGCGTGAGGACGTTTGCTAGTTGCCGTTACGGTTTGCGGCTCGCTATCACAATATCACTTTTCACAATGATGTATCGCCGCAGAAATTGTGTAAGTAAAGTCCCAATTTAAGCTTCTTTGACACATATTTGTCGTGATTTGGTAAAATATTAATTAACGATGAAGTTGACATAAAACACTTACCAAATGAAATAGGAATTATTAATATATTCGATGTTATGTGGTATACTACCACTTGCAAGTGATGAAATGACTTGTTTTTATTGTCTAAACAGCGTTGAATTCATGAACTAATGTGCCAATAGAAGATAAGTAATACTAAGTGTATGTATGTAAGTTGGCATGGATAATTTATATTAAATAATGACAATATGAAGACATTTATAAATTCGACATGCAACGGTTGCTACATGACGTGACAACGGTAGCTGGTGGTAATTCGTTCTTGGTGAAACGGTTTGCTAGCACTGTTTTACGGTTTGCTACAGCTATTATTATGACAATAACAATCAGACAACTTCAACAACATCATTTGTCTTGCAGGGCCATGAAGTACAGGTGCCATGAGTGCGACGTCAAAAGTGACCTTTTTGATGTGATAATCAAACATTTCTGAGGAGGTCAGAGACCTATAATAAACTTGAAAGCCCTGAATACGTACATTCCGTACGAGCATTTCAAGATGGAAGGTCTCCACCTGCTAAAAGATCTTCTCCGCAGGGGCGATTACATGACCAAACTGGACCTTTCAGAAGCATATTTCAGCGTTCCAGTGGCCTCGCACCTGAAAAGGTTTCTCCGATTTCAGTGGAAGGGTTTCCGTTACCAATTCCACTGTTTACCTTTCGGCCTGGCCCCGGCTCCAAGAGCATTCACAAAACTGCTTCGGCCTGTAGTGAGCCTAGCTCGACGTGCAGGAATTCGTCTGATTATCTTTCTGGACGACATTATTTGGTTTTTTTTTCGGAATCCCTAGAACTTCTGGTTTAACACAGGGACACTCTGCTCTTTCTACTTCGGGTCCTGGGTTTTGTGATCAATTGGAAGAAATCAGTTTTGTCTCCAACCCAGTAGATAACCTTCCTGGGGTTTCTAGTGGATTCAAACTCCCTCACACTGATACTTCCACAAGAAAAGGTGGAGAATATTATCTCAATATGCCGTTTTTTTCTGAAGAAAAGACAAGTAAAAATCAGGCATCTAGCGAGTCTGATGGAATGCTGACAGCATCCATGCGGGCAATCAATCCAGCCCAGTTACACTGCCGTTATTTACAAATGCAATCAAGCCGCGAGCTGATGAGATCTCAGAGTTACGGGACAATGATGTCACTGCCAGACCCCTGTCTAAGAGAACTGGGAATGGTGGATGAACAACCTTTCCAGTTTCAATGGCAAACCGATCTTTGTTGCTCATCCAGACATGTCGTTAAAGACGGATGCGTCAAAGATAGGGTGGGGGGCAATCTGCGGGACATCGTCCACAGGCGACCGATGGTCAGAGGAAGAGCAGACCATGCATATCTATGCACTGGAGTTGAAAGCAGTGCACTTGGCTCTCCTTACCTTTTGCAAGGACAAGGAAGACCTTTCCATACTGGTACAGGTAGACAACCTAACAGTAATGTCATACATAAATCGGCTGGGAGGGACCAAATCTCAGACACTAATTCAGATAACAAAACTGATCTGGGAATTCTGTCTTCGAAACAATCTCTACCTTGCAGCAGTTTACCTGCCGGGGATAGAGAACATTCATGCGGACTGGGAGTCTCGAATGGAAATTGAACCAGACCTTGTTCTTGCAGTGCAACAGAACACTAGGCCTCGAGACTAACTTTCCTGATAAAACCATTTTGCAGCTGGAAACCCGACCCCCTTGCGGAGTCGACAGATGCATTCCAAATTCCTTGGAACAAAGGGATACCTTACGCCTTCCCCCTTTTTCGCTGATAGGCATTTCTGTGAAAACTTGCTTAGTTTTATTGTTATTTGTGTCAACTGTCCTTTTACCTTAACCAGATCACTTCTGATTTCTGGTATCGGGCTTGCCCGGACCATCCACGTGGTCGTTCGGCATGTTATTATTATTGATGTTGTCATTTTCTGCAATGTTACACGATTACTTAAATGTTGTTTTTTGGAAATACCATAATGCCATCAGATACATACAATAATGCTTCAAATCAAATAACTATTTTGAATCCAATGAGATCTTTAATGTATTTTTACAAACTTTAGTAACCGTTAATGTCATATTGAGACAGCATAGCAAACCGTAACATACATCGTAGCAAACCGTACTTACGCACATGGCTTACCATTAGCAACCGTAGCATCAAAAGTACGAACTGTTTATGAGTTTTGGTCATTTCAGTCTTTGCCTGACATAGTGCGGCCAATGCAGTTAACAATCATGTTACAACAATACTTCTTTGACTTAATTATATTGGTTACAGTGTTTGTTACAGCAAAATAACATGAAAATAAACAATTGAAATCGAAAATATCCTTACTGCTTGTAATAAATTGACAAGAAATTATTAAATTCACACTTAAAACAATATTTTAGAGCGCAAATACATTTTAGAAAACTGTATCTAGATACTGGCAAACTTTCATTTACAAAAAGCGAAGCTATAAGGTGAAGATATGACATTATATACCTGTTTTGCGATGCAGCCGATCTATGATTGTGATAGCGAGCCGTTGCTTCAAGCATAGCAAACCGTAACGGCAACTAGCAAACGTCCTCACGCAGTAGCGTATTACAGGGTGTGCTTCTGCATAATGCTCGAAATAGTTTTTTTTTCAAATTTACTGTAAACAAACTACAGACTTAAACAAGCTTTGATATACCAGCCGCTAGCGTAAGAGGCTTTTGACCACAGGAACCCGATATCGTAAATAAAATGTAGGTAAAACGTGGGTAAGAAAGATCCGTTCCTATATGTATATAGAGTAAAGGAATAAAGGCATCCATGTTGCCGATCTCGACTCGCTTCCGAGTTAAGTCAAAATTACCGCTTCAAATCGGTGACATCTCATTCACATACACAATAATCTCTTAGTTATACATTTCTCAGCAAAATTTAGCTTGTTTCAAACACATGTCACCCTTCAAATAACTTTTATATCTATTTATATTCGCAAATCGACCGCAGAAACCTCTGGGGTGAACGTTACTCCGCACCAAATGCCTCTCGAGCGATCTGATAGGTCCTTTAATCGTAAGGGAGAATTTTTCTAGATAATTTCTAAACATCGTGAAAAATTTAAAAAGCGATTTTTATTGATGTTCCACCATTTTCAAACCAGGTTGTGACAATGGAGTCAAATGATTATTTGTTTTGGTATGTAGAATCATTTTTTGCACTAGGGGATTGTGACGGCCCAGTTCCTTGTCTTCACACACTGTAGAATTAATAAATAGAAATTTCCGTTTCATTATTTAAAAAAGAGAGGTTCAAGATTTGTTTGTCTCTTGTGTATAATTACAAGAAAATAATAAATATTTAAAAAAAATCATAATACTATACTTTTACATATCATTAAATTTAAATTGATGTATTATATCATTGAATTATTTCAAGTAAAGTGAAACACGACCACAACATTGTGTTATACAAAAGTGTATCAACATTATTAACACAATCTGTGGAATGATAAGTTTATATTTTTGTGATTTGATGGTTTTTATCAATTACGTTATGTAAAAAATAGCTTAAGCATTATTATGTTTTATTAATGTCAATTTGGAATCTTTTATACCAAAACTGTAAATGCATATTTTTGTTAACTTGTACACCTAATGAATAAAATGCTGGCAATCATAAATAATTTTCAGACAAACTTTTTTTTGTAAATGTTAGTTTTACATTATTTCAGAATTAACAGCCTATTTATAAAAGTATTCACAAAAGGTTTTGATAATTGGGAACCAGTGGTTTCGTAGATAAACAGGTTCGTAGAGACCGATTTTTCGTAGAGACACCAGGTTTGTAGATAACAGTTTCGAAGAGACCTTCAAAACGTATCTTTCATATATAATGTATTATAAATATTTATAAATACATCCTTTGTTTGCATAATACAAACAATGTTAAATTATAGCACTGGTATTCAGTTTTTTTTTTATCTACGAATAAACCTACACCCTGATAATTGAGGATGTTATACATGACACTGAAAACCGAAAAACACAAATATCAGAATGAAACATCAGAAATTAATAATTAGATATTTGACGTTGATATTTAGATAAATAACTGTAGATAATCAATCTTATGTTTAATCTCATCACTGGACAGAAAGTTTGGCAATTCAACTTCGGTCAAACGTACATCACTGAGCCAAGCCCAGTCGTGAAGAGTTTTGACATGTTCATATATACACTTTCTTTCAATTTTTGAGTAAACAATCAAGACAGTATTACAGGTGCCTGTCTGGCCAATGAAAACAACAGAATGTTAATTTTCTTCTAAAGACAAAGCAATCTTCTGATCAGAAATTGATAGCGAAATCATTTCCGAAACATTGCACTGTCCAAACCACGCCGTTTTGTTAGTAAAGCGATGCTTTAAATGAATTCGCCTAACGGACCAATCAGATCGCCCGAGAGGCATTTGGTGCGGAGTAACGTTCACCCCAGAGGTTTCTGCGGTCGATTTGCGAATATAAATAGATATAAAAGTTATTTGAAGGGTGACATGTGTTTGAAACAAGCTAAATTTTGCTGAGAAATGTATAACTAAGAGATTCTTGTGTATGTGAATGAGATGTCACCGATTTGAAGCGGTAATTTTGACTTAACTCGGAAGCGAGTCGAGATCGGCAACATGGATGCCTTTATTCCTTTACTCTATATACATATAGGAACGGATCTTTCTTACCCACGTTTTACCTACATTTTATTTACGATATCGGGTTCCTGTGCTTTTGACCTGATAGTTATCATTTCCATGTTGGAGTTGAGCTGATTACATAGACGCAGTTGAACGAGAATGAGTTTGTTCCTTGAAACAAGCTTTCATTTCGACACGCCTCGTCCCACCCACGTTGGTACGTTTGTCTCTTTTGGGAGTCGATCTCGATTTGTTGACATTATCAAGGTTTCCAGTATTTTTTAACCAATGCAATATCGTGTTTGTGTTAGCTACCCTAATGTGTATTGCAACAGACTCCCCCCGGGGAAGCCTTCACACTGAAGCGCTGTACAAGTCTCGCCTTGTCATTCCTGTGGCCGAGGAGCTTGATATTCCAGATGGCCAGGTTCAATATAAGGTATTGCTAATTATCAATCACAGATTACGTCACTCATTTATATCAGCGATAGATATTTTTTTAGCTCATCAGGCCTGTAGGGGCCGAATGGCGTTTGGCATGGCATGGTGTCTGGCGTCCGATCGTAAACTTAATTTGTGCATTTTCCACTTCTTCTCTAGAAGCATAAGGCCCAGAAAGCTGAAACTATGTGTACAGATTCTCTGACTAGTGAGAATTATTATTTATAGCTAATTTATCGCCACAGGGGCTACGCCCTTAAAACCTATTTTAATTTTTTCTCCAGAAGATTAAGGTCTAGAAAGCTGAAATCTTGTAAACAGACTCCATGACTAGTGGCGATTAAAATGTATAGCTTTGTTGGCCCTTGTGTATAGAATCCTCGACTAGTGAGGATTATTATTCACCTTACCCTGTGGCCCCTTAAAACCTATACCTGAAAGTGTCAATTGCAGACAAAAGCAAAATTTAATATTAAACATGATGAGCTACAGAGCCAATGGCTTTATTTTTAACAATTTAAAAATGTTAAAATATCGAGCGAAATGTGCAAAGACGTCTTTGCTCCTTGAATGCTCTTAAGCAGAACGTAATCTGGTTACATTTCAATCATACAAATCACTCGATTATCAAGATATTTACTTCTTGTTGGAACGATGCGATCGAACGATAGAAATGAATCCGCCCTATGCCCATACGGCGTTACAGTGACCAATAATGCCAGATCAGATTCAATACACTCTATGTGATGATTTGATTAGATATGTGACTCAGATAAACTTAAAGAGTTTTAATTAGAGAGATACATATTTTGTATATCAATTGATGGAAGTTAAGAGTTTATTTTGACCATATTGAATACCACCATCGTAAAGCATCAGCTGACATTGTAAGAATGGCAAAGCTTCCCGTACCCACTTTTGCTTTTGCAATCATCTTCATCTCATTACATTTCACGCCGTTGATGGCTGAAATAATGCCCAAGCGGCGTAAAACAATAACTCACTCACTCATTCATTCCCATACCTACTTCAAAATTCCGTTATATGAAAACAAATTGACGTTTCTAAATGACAAGAGATTAGACAAATGAAGGCATGAAGATTGCTTTAAGACAAAAACCATCGAAATTCCATTATATTTGTTAAATATGCAAAAGCCCCGTTCAAACACTCAATTTCCACAAAGCTAAAAAACGGATCTTCTGTCAATTGATCAATATGCTAGTTAAAAATCAGATGCAATCAATGACAAGACGGGAGAATGGAAAGCACTTTACTCTTGCGAAAGAGTTTGAAATGATAAAAGTTTCGAAAGAGTTTGAAATGATAAAAGTGACCTTAAGTTTGCATTTAAAGATTTTTTCTTAATGATGCTAACCGTCATTTCAAGAAGTCTATTGATTTAAAGCAATAAACGTTGCCCTTCTGTTTAAGAATTAGAAAAGCTCTAAAACTATTTTGTTTAAGTGTAGTTTTGTCCTGAACTATTATAGTTAACGCACAAAGCCAAGGAAAAACTATACTTCATTACAAAACAAATGGTGGCCTTTCCATTTTGACCATTTCAGTCGGCTTAGTAGAACAGAGGCTGTATCAACATTTCATGACTGCATATGCTTATGTCCGGAGAAAATGAGCACATAGGGGTCGCCGAAAAAGACAAACCACGATACCACGATAAGGTAATGAGTCCAGTGGTGGTAGACCATTTTAACCCGTTAGGTTATTTTACTAAAAAATATTACATACTTAGTAAATACCAGTCGGCTACGAATTGAAAATCCTCGAGCACGGCCACAAACAAAACACCAAAATTCGCTTTGCTTTAGGTATATTCATGTCGTGTTGACCTTGATGGTTTCATTTTGTGAAGATAAGCAGAAATCCTCAAACATCCATTTTCCACCACCAGCAGTTACTTTCCTGAATCTTTATCTGTAAAGCGTCTAAACAAACTTCAATGATTTTCCAAATAGTTTATATTCTTCAGATATAAGAAATCTGATCTGATCCAATGTGGGTCACCCTACATGTATCTACTAAGTGGCCACAGGGTCACCAAAATGAATCATTTCGTTAGAATTCAAAACGCAATTTAGAAATTCTTTTCGCAACATTTGATCATTCTATGCCTTGTGCATCTGGAGAAGAACATGAAAAAAGCCACTGGGTTTCAAAGGCCACCAAAGCTATAAATATTAATCCTCACTAGTCACGGAGTCTGTACACAAGATTTCAGCTTTCTAGGCCTTTTGGTTCTGGAGAAGAAGACGAAAATAGGTTTTTAAGGTGTGGCCCCTGTGTTCCTTTTAAAGGTTCACAAGACCAACAAACCTTTAAAATTTAGTCTTCAATAGTCAAGGAGTCTGAACATATGATTTCAGCAGTCTAAGCCTTTGGTTCTGGAGAAGAAAACGAAAAATAGTTTTAGGAAGTGACCTTTATTAGGGATGTCAGGGTCACCAAAGATACAAATTATAATCCTCATTGGTTGCATATAAATTAACTTTTTTAATTTGAAATTAAGGACGATTAAATAAACCTCATTAGGCATTGATTACCAATGATTGTTGATTCCCTTTTTGTATCAATCGTTGAAAAGGTAATTTGGGTTGATGGGTTACGGCGCCTCACAGGGACTTGTCAAGTGATATCAAGAATATGCCTTTGATCCACAGACCCTTCACTGCTGACGATTCACTTTATTAGAGGAGTGCTGACGATGTAAAGTCTAGACGAAGATGGTTATATTCGTCCACAAGGTTAATGTTGAATCATGTATTGACCCTTGGTCAACGTTGTCAATACAATGTCTCATAATGTCTCAGATTTCCAACTTGAAGTTTCTGCCTTTGTACAAGAACATTGTCGCCCTGACCAATTAGGCTGATGTGGCTGTCAAATCAAATCAATTGTTTCGGTTATGTGACCAAAGTTTTTGACCACATAGATATGTCACGTGACAGGAATGTTAATATACAACAGTTTTTAATGCAAATACATGTTTTATAAAGATTGCAAAAGATTTAAACAATTTTATGTTTGATGAAATACCAGAGCGTAAAGATGTTTCTGTGATTGACATCGTCCAAATACTTATTTCGCAGGTTTTTATATATTTGTCGTTCACATACATGTACAAACAATACATGATATTCGTCTTAGTAACCATTTGTACTTTTTCGTAAGTCAAAAACCTTGCGGAAGTCAATGAAGTGAAAGTAAAATCAACCTCTTAAATTTAGAAAACTATGTTTGCTAGAGTCTCTAAAGTGAAAAGATGTTTCATTGACGATTAGTTTTGTCAAAAACCCGCTTGTGCTACTGATAATAAGTCACTGATATCTATGAATTGACTGTCTCATCATCCACGTTAATCATGGAGCACCTTCCTGCAATTGCGACGTTGGTTTCAAGGTCAACATATCAGTCAACATATAAAACAAACCCAGGAAGTCATTAGAGTTTGCCTATTTTGATAATGGTCTATATAGTCAAGGCACTATTTTGATACTCAAACCAGATATCACACTAACGAAGATGCAAGATCATTATCCCCCGCCAGGAACTGGAAGGGGAAATCAATTATGACCTGCGTCCGTCCATGTCCTTTCATCCAAGATAAAGGGTTCTATAATTGTTTTTATCATATAATGGGCAGTGTTATCTGTGCAATAAACCCATCTTGTAATCATGTTATCAGATCCCTGATAACAATACAAATGAGGTCAAAACCCAAACTATTTTCTCAAATCTCCATGCATGTCATGCGAGTCCTAAACCGGTCTCTAAACATTGATAACGTTTTCAAGTTTTGTGGGTTTTTTATCAAATAAAATATCGTAAACAAAATCTGTCAAAACTTATCACGCATTCGTATTTTAGAAATAGCTTGGTTATCGAAGCATTTCAAGTTGTTTTCATTTTGCGTTTAAAAATAAAACGATATGCAGCTAACAATATCGGCTATCGAAAAAATAGGTGCTTCAATTTTCGTGCATAACATAGGCCTAGATCGCTTTGGTCGTGTCGGTTACCAACTTATCAGCATAACAAATCATATTCTAGTGATAGAACAGATTATCTAGTAGCGTAGTTACAAACGCAACAACCTCACCTTCGCAAATAGTCGACGTTTAGTCTAAGGATACTGTAACTGAACCAATCTTATAACTGAACTGGCGTAACAACAATGACAATGCAGCTTTTCAAAATGCAGTTAGAGTTACTTCCCCTGTTGTAGCGACGTTGACAACTGGTTCTTACACATTTTGTGTTATGGTTGAAATAATGACCGCTGACTGAGTGAATATCTGTGATAACCATCGAGCGATCAGCGAGATGGTTATCACAGATATTCACGAGGTCGAGGTTATTATTTCACATACACTACATGGTTATTGTTAAAACTGTTTTCCGTTTTTAATGAAAATATCAATATCAGCCGAATATAAGTTTGTTGATAATGAGTTCAAAAGTGACAATGGTGTCTAGCATGGTTAACTTCCACTCCTGAGGAATGGATCAATTTCATTTTAACACTGCGCGTATTCCACGTGCAGTTGGAGATAATACTGGCGAAATTTTCGGTAAAACAATTCTAAGCCGTTTACCATTTTCATTCTTTTACCGAGCTATTAACCTAAAAATGTCACACTGAACTGAACTATAATTTAATTATTTTGATGCAAATTTTTAACGGACGTCAGTGAAATTTTGTTTGGTGGCAAATGATGTAAAATGTAATAATCCGTCACTAGTCAAAAACTGTGTGGCTGCACGGACGTCGTCCATTTCATCTTGTGATGCACGGACTTCTTGTACGCCAAGTTGCTAAGCCACTCCTCAAAATTCACGTGCAGCACACAACCTAAAGCACATGGTTTCAAGAAGGTTGGTACAATGGAGTGCTCTCCGCGGCTGGTGTCAAACAGATATATTTGCCGGTGTTTCGAGGTCTTTCCCGGAGGCAATTAAGGTGAGATTGATCGCAAAGTATACTTTATTTTTTGTTTCATGTAATAGACTCGGAAATATGTTTAAAGTATTACAAGGAATCAAAAGAAGCGTGTACGCATTTTCTGCTTTAGAAATGCTTTTTTAGTATTGTAATATGTATATAAAATGCAGACACATATGGGTATTAGCTAGATTTCTGACTTTGAGATCAGTTTGGTATCATTATCTTCAATAAATTTCGTGTGAACGTTGAAACTATCAATCGTCCATTAAACAATAAGATACTAAATTATTCAAAAGTCGATGTTAGAAATGACAGTTGCAAACTTAAGTTACTATTTCGGGGAAAGCGTGATGATATGAAATATGCATGTATCTAAATGGAAATGTGTTTTTGTCAGCACTTGAAATCAGACTGTTAGTAGCGTTAAACCTTTGAATGTTTCAGGAACTTCGCATGGATGATGGCTGGACAGTAAAATGTTTGCTGATACTGAAGTCGGCTTTCTTGTGCATTGTTTCAAAAGGACCATTTCAAATGCTTGTGACCTTCAGACAACTGACTTCCTATGAAGGATTTGGAACATTAATTGAAGAGAACACTAGCATAGATACTGAGGCCCAACGGGATTGTGTGTGGGAGTGTTTGATAAATGTTAATGTTTGCATGTTTCAAAGAAACCAAATAGAAAGAATTGAAAGCAGTATGAACATGTAATATGAAAATGACTTCAAAAGTTCTCTGTAATAAAGAGTATTTTTTTTGTCTTTTGTTTTCTTTTATTATCGTTCTTGCGGCCTTTGATATTCTTTAGAATGGCATATTGAAATAAAGACATAATATATCTGAATGCACAGGTGAAAATCACAACAAATTCTAAAGATTGTCAAAAGTCACAATTAGAGGCGAAGGGTCATTTAGACCCGTAAGCCGAGGGCAAGTTTTTTTCGAGGTGCGATACGGTGAAGATGGCGAGGCGAAGCCGAGACATGTTCACCGTATCGAACCGAGAGGTCAGTTATCAAGAGGTAGGTTATCAGATAACCAACCTCGTGATAACCAACCTCCAGGTTGATCTGAGGTCAGTTATCTAAAAATAACTACCTCTGATATTGACCCGATAACCGCACCACGTGGTGTATTAAAAAATACAATGTTTACTCGTGCATTGGAAATCAGAAAATGTTCATAGATTGAAGGAGACGTTTCTAACACTGTGAAAAAAATCATTTCATGGAGGAATATTTCTTGACTGTTCACAACTGTACATCGCCGACAATATGACCTTCACCTTGGTTTATTGTGAAAGCAATTACTCCGCGAAATCTAGGTCAAACATATTTTTAGAAGGTATCATATTTTCGTTTAAATCCTTTTATTTCAAAATGACATTATATGATAAAGAAATTATTAACCTCATGTGTTTCCGTATCATTAATATCATATAATAGGAATAAAAATATATGTATTATGCTCGCCAGAGGCTCGCATAATACAAATTTTATTCCTATTATATGATATTAATGATACGGAAACACACTCGGTTAATAATCTCTGTATAGATATTTCTATATCTTAGCATTTTAACAAATACTATGTCAACTCATGTCTAAGCATGTAGTAGCTTTTATGAAATGGTGATTATAGTTGATACGAACTGCTCTCCGTTTATTCAACCATCACCATGCCAATACATATAGGTATAACATGTCATTCAGTATAAAACGGATAGGAAATATATTCTCCAAATTAGGATATCCGTTCACTAATCAAAACATTGTAAAAATGCAATAGTAGCTAGCGCTCATCCATTCCAGGATCAGAATCCATTAGTGTTAATGGCATTTCAATTTTTCCCAGTGGATCATTTGTGTAAAGATATAGCTTTCATTTTTTATTTATGATGTTGGGATATTCTTTTCCCTGTCAATTAGTGAATGAAATAAACAGTAACGGTTTTCAGTGACTTCATCTACAATATTAGGTTGTTACATTGGATCTACAGCTGCGTACCGTAAGTTTCTTCACTTGCTTGTGTAACTTAGTGCAAATATCATGTAATTTTGAGTTTTCGTCAACAAAACATTTCAAGCACTTACAATTGTCCATGTGTAAAATAACCATTCCCGAACCATATTTCGGGATCGTCTTGTCACTGGTGCTGAATTTCGATATTTGGCATGGTTAAATAGACCAATGGAGTCATATTTGTGAAATTACGATTGTCTTAAATTTTTATTAAAATATTCCATATTAAGTTTGTAATAAAGAAATGAGCATGACATTTTGCTTAGTGCAAAGGTTCAAATATGACTTAGTTCTAAAGCTGTTGATCACTTATGAACTATTTTGAAGAGAAAAATAAAGAATAGTGTTTTCGAAATTTTGTAATTTTTTTTTTTATGTCCTGCCAGGTTTGTTACGGTTATCTGTTAGGTATGACATACGAATATGTGTTAACCCAAACTGAATCTTAACTTAGGCAGTGAAATTTCATCATTATCCGTTTGGTTTTCGCAATGCAAGGATAACTCAAAGACGTTCCAATTTATATGATATTTGCACTAGAATAAGCCTGTAAGTGAACAAACTTTAGGAACGCAGCTGTAGTGTTTACATTACATACATTAACTTGATGAAAATTTACCCCTAGAAAAGGTTTATTATTGGCATAATACTGCACGGAATGACATGAACGTGACCGTGTCATTAAAAAAATATAGGCTTCAACTTGAATGAAGCTTGCACTAACATTCACACATGTACATTCATCAAATATTGATTATGTTGATTGATTTATATATTCGCAGTGGCATGAAACATGCCTTATTCATACCGTGAATCAACTTAAAGGGCTTTTATTAAAGTCCCATTTTACCACTAAACGAAAAACTAAACTAGTCTTATCTGTTATCCAGACCCTAAAGCGAACAAAATTTAAAAAGCCTTTTGAAGTCTAGAAAATATTTGTTATTGGCAAGTTTAGATGCCTCAGCTTTAGGGAATTAAGAATTGATCAGGGCTACTTTTTTCTTTTTGAATAAAAAATCAAAATAATAAAGGTAGTAAAGAACTCTTTTTTTCAGAGACTAAATGTTAGTCTACGAAAAACAGAAAATACAATTCAAGTAATTTACAGATTCTATTGGATTATACAACAAAATTGGCATTTGACCTATTGTTTTCTAAAAAGTGTTTTTCACACTCAGTGGTAAAAAAAGGAGTCTTTTGCAAGTGTTTTTCAGCAAGCAATCTGGACTCAATGAAAGGTCATCCCAGGGCTATTGTAGTGTAACAACCATGTTATCGGTTGCCTGAAAAGGAATCACACATTTAGCCTGTGGTCTTATTTTGGAGAAAGCAATTTCAGAATAGCTCAGGATATATTAAAACCTAATCCACAAAAGCAGTTTATGGAGTTACAAACTGTTCATTAGCTTGATGGTATTTAACGCTAAACGAGTCAGCAGAACACGATTTAGTGTGGGTTAAACTGTAAAAGCCTTATCAAGTCTTTCCAGAAACTTTATCCTGGATATTCAAATTCATCATTTCAAAGTTGAATCTCACCAAAGTTTATATTGACAAAACTTTGATAAATATTTAATTTGACAAACAAAATCCATTGGAAAAAAAGTATGTCGGAAAACTGAAAAATTCCATTGAAAAGAAATTCTGTTGGAAACATTCTATTTGAAATATAAATTTAGAATTATTTTTCAAAGTACCAAAGTGATATTTTTAGCCTGGAAATTTCCAAAGTCTAGATATAAAAGGGTGTAAAAATCAACTTTAAAATAAAATTTCTTTGTAGTTGTCGCGACAAATCTGTAATCGATCGGAATTGCAATGATAACGCGAAACACATTCAATGTATTTTACCTATTTTTGGCATGAATAACCATGTACACAACAGAGAGATATACTCTCTTAACAAGTGAAGAAGCGAGCAAAGCTCACATACCCCCGCTCCCCACTTTGTTCAAAGAATTTCAAATAGTAAAACTGATTAATTGGTTAAAAGTATGATAGTTGAGTATACAGTAAATCATTGTGTAAGTCTTCTTTCAACTGAAACCTAAATACCGAATTCATTAATAGGTTTTACAATTAAAAGGGTACATCTAGAGATAATGGTTGATCTTTGTTTCAAATTTGAGGTAGTTATCATGAATATTCTACGAGATGCACTGAGGACAAATTTATTTTTTGTTGAGTCACTTTGTAAGTTATGTTTTCCAAAGAAACCACAGAGAAGAAAATCCATATATATCGTTTAACTCTCACAAGGCATATCCAGCAATCACGATTGACATATGTAGCAAATTTGGTGAAGCTGAGATGTATATTTCATGAAATATGTTCAGGACAAAGTAATTTATTATAGAATCACTGTTTAAGTCATGTTTCCAAAAATTAAAAAAAAGTGATGGTCTAATCCTCAAATGGCACATCTAGGGAAGTGTATGAAGTTTGGTGAAGCTAGCATGAATAGTTTGGGAGATATGCTCCGGACAAAAGACTTGGTCGAAGAGTCACTGTTTTAGTCATGTTTCCATGGAAACCGCAAAAAATAAAAATAATTTGTTGGTCTAACGCTTAAAAGGCACAACTAGGGATCATGATTGATAAGTGTGTGAAGTTTGGTGAATCTAGCATGAATAGTTTGGGAGATATGCTCCGGACAAAGAACTTGCTAATAGAGTCACTGTTTTAGTCATGTTTCCATGGAGACCGCCAAAAATTAAAAGAATGTGATGGTCTAACCCTCAAAAGGCACAATTAGGGATCAAGGTTGACATGTGTATGAAGTTTGATGAACCTAGCATGCATAGTATTGGTGATCTGCTCCGCACAAAACGACTTCCTCAAAGAGTCACTTTTTAGTCATGTTTCCATGGAAACCGCAACAATGAAAATTCAGAAATAGTTCTAACCCTCAAAAGACACAACAATGGATCATGGTTGACATCTGTATGAAGTTTGATGAAGCTAGCATGCATAGTTTTGGAGATATGCTCCGCACAAAGTTTTGGGACGGACGGACAGGCGGACAGACGGACGGACGGACGGACGGACGGAAAGAATGAACGCTATATAATTAAATATTGAACACCGTTTCCTCGGAGCAAAGACAACTTGGATGTTGTAATTTCTTAAATATTTCATCACCTACAGTAGGCGTCTACCATTAGGCAGAGTCAAGCCTAGATATTCAACTAGACTTTTAACATAATTGAGACTTTGGAGAATTTAACTTAATCTTCCTACGCAAAGCCTAAAAACGTGAGTGTTTGCTCTCTAACTTACTATGAGAGAAAGCAATTTAGTCCAATCAGAAAGTTACTGGAGGTTGCTAACAATCGCATGTAGGGGCGCTGATATCAGCACAGAAATCTCAAAGGTCTGCAGGAAGGCATAAAACTGACGGTTCGGAAACTGGCGTTTTAGGCTTTGCGTAGGAAGATGGTAACCCTAGGGTGTCTTTATCTCAGTTTGGCCCTCCTGCTACAACTATGTCACATAAGACTAAAAAGTCTTGAGAAGTGGAAGTTAATCACAATCTGATCCATTCAAGTAATGTCTTACACTACTGGCCTGACGATGACAAGAACTTGAAGTTATGCCGTCTACATGACTTGGCTGCTGAAATTGGTTGTATTATGCATATTCATTTTAACGGATATTGTTATTTTGAATCCTATTTTTCAGGTGTAATTATTTAAAAGAATATGATGCATATAAACAAATTTAAATATACAACTCAGCCTAGGTACTATTCCCAAAATTTAATTGGTTATTGAAATGCTAACTGTTAACGTTATCAAATATTCTGCACAGTATAGCGAATTAGTGTTGTGGAACATCATAATCACTGACTTGAATAAGAACATATGTATGTCGCATTTTATAATCACAATTTTGTAAGAAGAAATAGAAAGGCCTTCACTGATTGATGATGACTTCTTTACTAAATACCGATTTTCTAAGTAATTCTCATCAGTCCGATGCTGAAGCTTAAGATGAAAGGCAGTTACTTAGGTGTGAAGATAAATTATTCACATACTTGAATAACTACATACGTATGATGCATTTTATAATCAGAATTTTGTAAGAAGAAATAGCATGGCCTTCACTGATTGATGATGCTTCTTTACTAAATACCGATTTTCTAAGTAATCTCTCATCAGTCTCATGCTGAAACTTAAGATAAAAGGCAGTTACTTAGGTGTGAAGATAAATTATTCATGCTACTATCTACTTCAGTTGCGTGATGCTAGTTAGTTGATTAAACCACACAATTTGGACTTCGTTCATGATTTATTGGAGATAATTGTATTTACCAATCAAAGTCTATTGTGTTGCATTTGGTTTGTTATGATTGACTTGATTATTGATATCAATTTGAGAGAATGAGTCAGAGGTAGTTTACTCAGTTTAGCAGTGATTATCAAATATATGTAATGTAGTGAACCTGAATGATATATTTTGCCATAAGTTTGGATACGATGACGATGGTGATTGTTAGTTTTTTGTTTAGTAAATTTTAGAAATTGAGCTCAATGCTTTATCGTATTGTACATTGCCTCCGATGATTAGCTTGTTTACAGGCATCAACATATCATCCTTCGTGTTTTTTTCAAACAAATAAAAAAAAATTAATGAAACATAGAGAATCACAACATTGAAATTAAATATAATGAAAAAAAATCGGAAACAAATTCTGATTTGTAGGATCTAAATGGACTTATTATCAAATATTTACACACGGGCAACAGTTAAGGAACGCCTCTTTGTCAAGAGTATAAGGTGAGGGTGTCGGAATACTTTGTCTGAATTTACCATTTTTGCTATGTAAAATATAGATTGTATGAGTAATTTGATTTTATTACCATTGACTATGTTTGCCAAAATTAAATTTAATTTTAAATTAAGTTTAAGAATTAAAAAACAACTTTGTTGTAACCAAGGTGACACTCACAGATCAAAACATAGTTTATCATACAATACATGCACGGAATTACAAAAAGTTAGGCCTCATTGTTTGTTATTTCATGTCTGGAAACGAAGTTCTGAGATGTGTCTTCAAGGAAACAGCCAAAGATAATGACGGAAGAATGTGAAAACAACAACAGGGACAGTCTAACACACAGTTTGTGATGGTAGCGTTAACTAGAAAATTATCAAAATTTAAATAGATGCTCTTTAAGTAGTTGTAGGGCATAGGCCCATGATACAGATGTCACAGAAATGATTTTCTTAGTTGCATGACTTTAACAAACAAAGATGCCAATTGTTTAACGGTGAAAAGATAACAAAAGCATGGAATATTGTCCTGCTTGAGAATTACCAATTAATATTTATTTGGAATTAATATAGTTCTTAGTTTAAACAAACATACATTGTAGGAGACTGCTTCTTATCCAAAAGCATCGAATACATTTCCTAAAATTATTTTAAACTTTTTTCGATATCTTGTAAAGTACAAACCTGGGCCTAGATTTTCGATGCTCTCTTAGTGCAAAGATTGTTGTAAGAACCATACGTTAACATTGAACTAAGAGCACTAAGAGAGCTTCGAAAATCTAGGCCCTGATGTGAGAAATATGTCATAACCTTTAACATTTCAATCACTTTCCTTGAAAATGTCTTTTGTAAATATCAGGTTTTAGGCTGTGTGATAAAACGAGATAAAACAATTTCAACGTTGTCTTGCACATGTTTTATTGATTAGATCTGAGCAGAGGTTTGTCCGAACATTGATCAAATATTCATGCTACTATCTACTTCAGTTGCGTGATGCTAGTTAGTTGATTAAACCACACAAGGAGGACGCAACACAGTAACGGTTATCCTTGTCTATTGTGAAATAATCTATTGTGTACCAATTCAGTGTTTAAGAAAGGTTATACATTTCAGATCAAACGTTAACAGCCAAACGAATTCCCCCTTCAGAGGATACAGCACAGTAACGGTTATCTCGGTCTGATTGGAAACATGAGTGTCATTTCGGATGTTTGATTGTTGCATTGTTCTTCTCGTTTCGGCAGTCTTCATTGGCCGCCTTACATAAATATTTTGTGAAATAATCTATTGTGTACCAAATCAATGTTGAAGAAAGGTTATACATTTCAGATCAAACGTTAACAGCCAACGAAAACAAATTCAAAGATTGCTAACAATATGAATGCTTTACGAATGTCTTGACCGCTTAAAGAATTGTTTTTTTGCCAACAAATTGTAAGGATGAAATTTCAAATTATATTTAAAAGATTGTAGAGACCGCGGTGATAGTGTTACTTAACCCTGTAACCATGAGGTTCAAATTTTGTTTAAAAAAACTGTATATCTTTCAATGGATGGGTTCTGGGCTTTTTGGCCTGTAAACTTCTCTTATTCAAAATCTACATGTCAATTATAAAGTTTGATTTGATATCAACACGTTATTGTAATGGATACTTGAATGTCTATATAATTCCAGTTCATTACATCAACAACTGACAATAAGAATCAGATTTCATATCATTACACTCTACAAAAAGAAAGCTGTTTATAGAGAAAATCAATGGCCAATTGACACATTTTCTTTACAAGGTAAAGAGTTTAGGAAATTGGCTGTGTGTGATGGAAATTGGGTGTGTGAAGAATGTGCATGGGGTTGACAGGGCAATAACGATATCTACAAGGTCAATATGACATAACACATTGACTCATTTTAAGGGCTTGAAAGTATACTACTAAAAAGAAGTTAAGGAACACTCAAGTAGTAATATCATTTGCACCAACTTTAAATATCAGCAGCTAAAAGAGAAGGTTTTTGTTTGAAGTTTTGTTAACAACTGTATGCATACCTTACATTGGGCAATAGATTTTTTTAACTTTATAAACAAAAAAATATTTGGATTAATTTCTTATTTAATTTAAATTGGATTTTTTTATCATCTGGATTAATTTCTTATTTAATTTAAATTGGATTTTTTTTATCATCTGACATGCTATGACTTGTTTATTTCATTATATATATAACTTTCACCATGCGCTGAGGTATTAAGTATTATTTAGTTACTAACCTCCGACAAGTGACCTTAGCCTGTTAGCCATATAACATGTAATCGACTCATTCCCACTGATGTAATGAAACATCATTACCCAGAACAATCAGAGTTATCCGCCCGTCACTAGCCCACTAGGTGGCGTGACCTGTCATCCAATTAGATCCATTCACATTACAGAGTCGGTATTGTGCAGACGTGTTTCTGTATCTCTCCCAATTGTATTGAGCTATTTAACGTGTTTTGTTGTTTGTTGACTTACTTTATTCTTGTTCCTTTTCCCTTTTGGTATGTCTATCTGTCTCTTTGCAGGGTATTCAGCCCCCGTGGTGGAATACTGTGTATTGAGAGTTTTTTAGTTGACACAGCGTGGTGTCAACTTAGTGGCAGGCTGTAGCACGTGCTGTCGATTCGCTCGTGCTGCACGTGCTAGGCGAGCGACGGGCCGTCGCTCTCTCTATCTCCTTGTCGCGCACGCTTCGCCTGGGGCGAGGCGCTTGTTGCCGGTTGGGTGGGACTGACGCTTGCGCTACCCACGCGCTTAGTGTCTCGTGCGCTTGCTGGCGCAGAGATTGGACAGGCGCTTGCGCTTGGTGTCTCTTGCGCTTGCTAGCGCTAGGATTGGATAGGCGCCTTCGCTTGGTGTCTCGTCGCGGGTGACTCGCGCTCCTCTAGCGCTAGAGTTGGACAGGTTCACGCGCTTGGTGGATCGGCGCTTGCTGTCGCCTGGATTGGACAGTCGCTTGCACTTGTCGCGCTTGGTGCTTCGGGCGCTTGCCAGTTGGACGTGCGCTTGCTTGAGCGTTTGGTTGGACGTGTGCTTGTGCGATCGGGCCCCCGCCTCGCCTTTGTGTCTATCGCTCTTAGTCTCAGGGGAGTTTCCCGCCGAGGGAAGCGGCTGAGCGGAGAGTCGACTGACACGTTGGGCCGGGTGCGTGCCAGTCGTACAGGTTCACAGGACAGCTGAGTGCTCGCTTGCGTGTCTGAGTGGTTTAGCGCTAGACGCTCAAGTGTTGGCTGGTCGCTTGTGACTGTTGGATCGAGGCGCGGCAGACGCCCTCCCCTTGCCTAGTTGCTGTCTCGTCTGTGTCGCAGGCTTGAGCGGCATGGACTTAATCCCTTGCGACACCGCATCCCCGTACGCGGGGTTCTGCGGGCGCTGCGGAGCGCGGAAGTCGGCAAGCTACGACCCTCACTTGGTCTGTTGCCTGTGCAGGAATACCTGCCCGGAGGATAATCGGTGCGTCGAGTGCGCCGACCTCACCTGGGAGCAGCACAAGCGTTACCGCTCTTCCATCCAGAAGAGTGAGTCGCAACAGCGCTCCAGGAAGGCCAGACGCCCCACCCCGGGTGCGTCTTTCGCCACAGGCACCGCGCGAGGGTCGCCTGAGCGCTCGGACCTCATCATCACCGAGGACGCCGGCGAGTTTGACTTCCCGTCCTCCCTGGCGTCGGACGTGGGGTCCGTGCGCTCGGACCAGTCTCTACGTGACCCTCTGGGTCTTGAACGTGTGCCCGACGCTTCCCCCCCGCGGGGTTCGTCTCCCGATGGGCACACCTCATTCACAGACGCCTCCCCACGGCGTGGGGGGCGTCGGAAGAAGGTGAAGAAGGCTAAGAAGCGTTCCAAGGCGCCCACGCCTCCTCCCTTCGACCACAATGCGTTTAAGGACGATGTCCTTGCGTCCGTCAGATCAATGTTGAGGGAATTCGCTTCGAATGACCCTCAGGATCGGCGCGAGGCTGTCGTTCCTTTGGCGCCTCCCGCTAGGAAAGGGCGTCGTGTGACTTTAGTGTCACCCCCCTCCTCGCTGCCCGACACGTCTGTGCCTTCCTCGCCAGAGCGCCAGGTGGAGGACAGAACCGAAGGGGGTTCCCCCTCTCGTGTTCCTCCGTTGTCCTCGGCTGGCGGCAATCGCGAGGAGGAGGCGCCGGATCAGGCGGAGAGGATGGCAGCCATCGCTGACTGGTGCCAAGTAACCTTGCAGGAGGTGGATGAGGAGTGCTCATACTCCAAGCAGGCCCGCCTCGAAACCTTTTGTCAGGAGGAGGAGGTGGTGAACCCCCGCAGCGTGCGGTTCCCGCCTCACCGCCTCCTCCTGGCAGCTGGGAAGGATTTCGACACTCACGTGTCATCAGCGGCGCCGGGCCGTCTTGTCCCGCCTTTGGTGATCTCAGATCGTCAAAGGGCGGGGCTCCCGGTCGCCTCTTCACCCATAATGCTTTCTCCTCCCGCCTTGGATGAGGACATCAGGCGCGTGGCAGCTCCAGGAGTCGGGCACTCGATCTCCGACGGCCACTTGTCCCACCTGGACAAGGAGGCTAGGAGTATCCTGGGCATGGCAAACTCAGTCGCCCACTCCTGCCAGGCCATGGCCGCCTTCTCCAAGGAGGCGGGGATGGAGAAAGGTGCGAAGGCACTGTACAGAGGGTTCGGTTCCGTGGCAGGGAACCTAGCCCAAATTATGCTGAGTGCCTCCCGCATCTCGGCGGGAGTCACCAACCTGAGACGAGACGGGTTCCTCTCGCGCACCAATCTCCCGGCGGAGATGCGCACCCGTCTTAGGAATGCTCGGGGAGCGTCGCCGACGCTCTTCGACGGACAGGTGGCAGAAGCTCTGCGACACCGCCAGGAGACCCAGCAACAGGAGCTGACCAACCGCCTGGCAGCGGGAGGCGGCAGGGTCTCCTCGGCGGTAACAACGCCGAAGAAGCGCAAGGGTGGCGCGGCGCAATCCCCCTCCGGCTCTAAGACCGGGGGGGTTTCCTTTCGGGAGGGGGGCCGGCCAGGCAGGAGTCGCAGCGACTTCAACGCCGGCCCCTCGCCCAAAAGGACACCCAACAAGTCACAGCGTGGCAAAGGACGCGGCTATGGAGGTACTCCCAAGAAGCGGTTACTTCTGGGAGCCTCCTCGCCTGCCGCCGGCAGTAGTGTCGGTACAGGACGGGCCAGTGGGAGGCCGCCTGTCAATGTTTGTCGCCAACTGGAGACAGTTGGACTTGGACGAGTACGTCTGTCAGATCTTGGAGCGCGGGTTTCGTATACCCGTACACACCCGCCCCCCTTTAACTTGTTCGCCAGTGGAGCGCCCGCTAGAGCCGGAATGGCTCGCGCTGACACTGGAACAAGTGGAGATCCTAATCTCCAAGGAGGCGGTGAGCGAGCTCCCGCTCCAGGATCTGACACCGGGGTTTTACTCTCCAGTGTTTGTGAGACCGAAAAAGGACCCGAAAAAATGGCGGCTGATTCACGACATGAAACAGTTCAACCGCTCCTACCTCGAGCGGCCGCCATATTTTCGGCTCTTGACCGTGCGGTCTATCATGCGGTTACTACAACCATACAGCCGCATGGTGTCGTTGGACCTCCAGGACGCGTACTTGCACATCCCAATCTGCCCCGCGGATTGCAAGTACCTCCGATTCGTCCTGGCGGGTCGCCACTTTCAGTGGAACGTCTTGCCGTTCGGGATTTCGACAGCGCCATGGCTGTTCACTCGGGTGACCCAGCCTATCGTCCAGTTCCTTCACAGGCACGACATCCAGTTCGCGATGTATCTGGACGACGGGTTCGGGAGCCACTGCTCCCCGTCAGCTCTGGCCAGGCAAAGGGACTTTGTGATCGCTCTGTTCAGGCGCCTGGGTTGGCTTGTCAACCTAGACAAGTCGGACCTAGTACCGACGACGTCTCTCGTCTTCCTAGGCGTCTTACTGGACACGACTCAGGACAAGGCCTTTGTCACGGAAGAGCGGATGGGGCGCTACAGGGAACTCCTAGCGCAGGCGTGTCGCGGGCCTCTCTCGCTCCGACAGTGGCAACGCCTCCTAGGGTTCTTGACCTCAGCTCAAGATTACACGAGGAGGGGGAGGCTCCACCTCCGCCCGCTTCAGGTAGTGCTGAATGGGCACGTGCGGGAGGTATCCTGCGGCCATCACATCAGGATGCCGCAGGACCTCATTCACCACCTCCAATGGTGGCAGGACGGAAGCAATGTCTTGGCGGGGGTGCCCCTCCGGCAACCCCCCGCCGGGAGCCAGCTGTACGTGGACGCCTCTACGCAGGGGTGGGGCGCGCACCTGGGGATCGAGCAGGCGGCAGGCGTGTGGTCGCCGGCGCAAGCCGGACGTCACATCAACTTCTTGGAGTTGGACGCCATACGCCTGGCGATCGACCATTGGTCAAGCCGCTTGGAGAGCCAGGTGTTGTGCGTTCACACGGACAGCTCGACGGCAGCTTAGTCGATCAACAAGCAAGGATCGACCAAAGCGGGATCACTCTTACAGCTGGTGATGGAGCTGTTTCAACTGGTAGACAATCTCAACATCTCAATCAGAGCGGTGCACATCCCGGGAGCAAAGAACGTCCTTGCGGACGCTCTCTCTCGCCCGGACAAACCTCCTTCTACGGAGTGGATGTTGCACCCTCGAGTGTTCGAGGCGATCTGTCTCCAGTTCGGGAGGCCGCATGTCGACCTCTTCGCGACACGGCTCAATCACCAGCTGCCGGTATACGTGTCCCCCGTACCCGACCCCCTGGCATGGGGATTAGACGCGCTCGCGTTAGGATGGGAGGGGATGGACGCTTACGCTTTTCCCCCCCCTGCCATTCTGACTCGGGTGGTAGCAAAAATCCAGGAGACGAGAGTGCTACGTCTGCTCCTGGTCGCACCGATGTGGCCGGCGAGGCCCTGGTACGTCCCCCTTCGGAGGCTCTGCGCTCAGGAGCCGGTTCCCTTACCGACCAGGTGGGACCTTCTCAGGAGCAACCCGAGCAAACGGGTGCACGAGAACCCGCAGGTTCTTCATCTGCACGCTTGGGTTGTCTCCAAGACGGGATGAGGAGCGCAGGATTTTCGGAGGCGGTAGCCAGCGCGGTGGCAACCTCGCAGCGGTCATCCACGCGTAAGCTGTATGACTTTCAATGGGCTTCTTTTATGACCTTTTGCGAAGGGAAGGGGTTCGATGTGCGCACGATAACGGTGCCCCAGGTCGCGGATTACCTGGTCCACCTACGCACAGTGAGGGGGCTTAAGGCCTCCTCCATCAACACGAACCTCGCGGCCATTATGTCCGTCCTTCGCAAGAAGGATCCGGGATTGGATATCTCGGTCCTAAATGAGCTCATTAGGACATACAGAAACGTGGATGGCCGCCACAAACTGAGACCGCCAGAATGGGATCTGGCAATAGTGTTGAATCACCTCAAATCTGAGCACTACGAGCCGCTGACGGACACGACGCTGCTGCGTCTGACCATTAAGACGTGTTTCTTGGTGGCAATGGGATCAGCGGCTAGGATATCAGAGTTGCATGCTCTGCAAGAGATTTGCTCAGGTTTGAGGTGAGAGATGGAGGGTCAGCGACCTTGGGACTGGCGCCAGACTTCCTGTGCAAGAACCAAGGCGCTGACGAACGTGGGAGGACCTTCACACTGCCGTCAATCTCCCCGGCTATCGAGCCGACGGACGAGCGGGAACGTCTCCTCTGTCCCGTGCGCGCTCTACGCGTCTATGTGGAGAAGACGCGGACACTGAGACAGGGGAGGCGCAGGCTCTTTTTGCCCCACTCCCAGACGAGCTCAAAGGAGATTGACAAGAGGCAGTTGGGGGTCTACCTCAGGTCTGCGGTGGTGGACGCCTACAAGGCGGCCGGGCTGCCGGCGCCGGCGCGGACCAACCCACACGAGATCAGGGCCATATCGGCGACTATGGCCCTTCACAGCAATCTGTCAGTGGCGGACATCATGGCCGGCTGCTTCTGGAAGTCGGGCTTGGTGTTCGCCAACCACTATCTGCGCGATGTCTCCACGGAGGACCTGGAGGGCGTAGCCCGTCTAGGGGTGCAGGTATTTGCACAGCAGCGGACCACGGGGGCTCCCCCGGGTAGGGGGCGCAACCATCCACGATGATGACGCCTCACTCGTCGAGGTGGACATCTTACACTTTGAAATAAAATTCTTTTATTTTAACAGTTTATAGTGTTTTGTGGTGTTTTAATTAGGGGTCGTCGACCTCGAGGAGTCAGACAATGGCCCATTTAGAACGGTCGCTCGCTGGGTCGCCGATCCTCAGATCAATCTTGAGAGTTATCGCTGAACGCGACGAATGCTACCCGCCACCTACAGTGGTATCAGGCTAAGGTCACTTGTCGGAGGTTAGTAACTAAATAATAGTACGTTTTTGATTAAACGTCATTATTTTTACTTACCGTAGACAAGTGACCGTCGTCACTCCCGCCCGCCTCCCCTCTTACGTATCCGTCGTTAATTGGGACTCCTAGGTAATGTGAATGAATCTAATTGGATGACAGGTCACGCCACCTAGTGGGCTAGTGACGGGCGGATAACTCTGATTGTTCTGGGTAATGATGTTTCATTACATCAGTGGGAATGAGTCGATTACATGTTATATGGCTAACAGGCTAAGGTCACTTGTCTACGGTAAGTAAAAATAATGACGTTTAATCAAAAACGTACTATTTATGGGACATTATACAAGAGTTCCATAGATTCTTTTGAGTAGTATACACGGAGCATTGGAAGGTTGTTGATGAATTGGCAGATAAAAGAAAACACCTGATCTTGTCTTCCGTTTTTCGAAACCAAACATATGATTGAAAATGGAAACATTTTGGGATGCAAGTTGTAAGAGACTTTATATCATAAGTAAATTACATTTTTAGGCGATTGCATTTAAATATTGACTCGAAGCATTTGTATTTTGACATGTCTAATTTCTTCATGCAGTTTTGTATCTTATAAGTAGTTTTAAATAATTGAAATATCCTCTGAAGCAATATATTTATTATAATGTAATATTCCTTTGATATCATAAATACAGTTAATCAGATATTGAAAAAAGTCTATCATTTACTTCTAAACTCTATTCATCTATCTTTTTAAATGAAACAACAACAACCACTCAAAATATTTTCACTTATATCATATTATCTTCTAGTATTATTGCAGGGAGAATGCCCGCAACAACATTGTGGCTATGCATTGCGGTAAGACCTGCGAGCGTCGGCTGAAACTAGCGAACCATGGGTGGTACTGCGCTGAAATTCAGTGCAGCATTGCACTCAAACCTGACTGTGTGTAGAACAGTTCTCTATTGCAGACAAACTTGCCGTGCCCCTGGCGGGAACCACTCTGTGGTCCAAAGCATGACATCACATGACAACTACATGTAGATTATGGCCTTAAGACACCTTAAGAATATACAATTTGCGAATGAAATCACTATGGTGAGATACACGCACATTATCTACATGTAGTTTATACAGTAATTGGTGATGTCATGCTAAGGTCCACAAGGTTGTTCCCGCTAGGGGCAAGGCAACTTTGTCTGCAGAAGAGAACTCCAAGGATCTTTACATTATGTACTATAGAGGTTGATTGTCCATTACAGCGATGTTTCCACAACAAGATATAACACCATATCATTCTTTTGACATAATTTAATTGTTTTTTAACCAACCAGCATGTGAAGTGAAGCCAGTCTGTTATCAAAAGTTTATGATCATTGATTTTCCACTGACAATCGACATGTTCAAATATCTTCACTTTTCATTTTTGTCATGATGCTCCGAGCCAAACGATTCAGATGATATTACAAGAGTAACCTTCCTGTTGGAGATGAGCTGTAATAAGCTTTGATGAGGCTTTCGATGAGGTTCCATCAGTGTCTTAATGTAAAGGCAAACAGATTGAAGCTTGTTAGTTCCAAGAATATCACTAACAAGGATTGATGCTTGTATGCCCAACGCATTGAATACCGTTCCATACAAACAATCCTTTGACGTTATCACGAGTGACCTTTTATTAACAATACAAAATGAATGTTTTTGTTGTGGACCAGTTTCAATGTATTATTTATAGGCCTAAGTATCATTATATTTCACAGCACCACGATTTTGAATAAATTTTCCATATGCCAATACGATGATAGCAACGATACTAAATAAATTTTCCATATGCCAATACGACGATAGCAACTTTACTAATATTTTGATTAAATGTTATATCCACGATTTCAAAAAATTTTTTTTGTTTGTGTTAAACACAGATGCCCCCGGATATCAGTAAATTGTAAATGTATATTTTTGTGTCAATAAGTACCGGAGACATTTCTAAAATATCAAAGGTCTATCTCTTTCCAATCAAAAGTTATGGCCAAGGTTAAAGTATTCCAAAAATGCTTGTTGCGTCAAGGTCAAGGTTACGGGTCAAAACTTATAACCTAATCTGAAAGGTCTTATCATGATAGATGCACATGTGAAATATCAAAGGTCTATATTTACCCAATCACAAGTTATGGCTAAGGTTAAAGTTTTCGAAAAATACCTGCTGCGTCAAAATCAAGGTGCTCAGATCACATTGTTTAGAAATATTGATTGTTATTGATTTTTTATTGAATGATTTTTTTAATGATATAAATTTTTGATCATTATCTATAATAATAATTCCCATTTTAATATATTAAATTGTTATAATATCTTCTAGCGATGGGCCTTCACAAATTGAAATAGCAAAAGCCGCTGACGAATAGTTGATGGTATCATAAAAAATAGAAACAGTGACTGTTGCTCATCAGGCTTCATATTAATTTTGTTATAAATCTCTTAAATCGTTCAGCACAAAATCTAATCTAAGACAAAGATGGTACATTCATCTGGCATGAAATTTGCAGTTGCTCTAATGTAATAAATAGTACTAGTAAAATCAATTGAAAAGAACTCTTTTCGAACATTAAAAGGTGAAAAGACAACTGTAGTGTTTCTTTGAGGGAGTCATTCATTTGTTAATGTGTAATCATTATGCATTACTTCTAACTTTGGTGACTTTATGGACACAAGCCGATTATAGTTTCTACACTTAAAGGGGCAGTAGCACGTTTTTATGGGGAATATAGAGTGATGTCAGGAAAATGAAAATTAACGGTTCCAATTGAAAGAAAATGTATTATAACTAAGTGAAGCAGTACTATTTCAAATATATAACGTGAAGTTAAGCCATGCGATTCCCTTTTCTTACACAAAATGAATTAAAGGTGTTCACAAAAAAATGGCCGCCAATGGATTTTATGTTAATCTCCATACTTTGTCCTCTGACTATGGGTGATTGGTTTGTGTAATGTGATTGTTGACACTGTCAAATTAATACATTTAGCAGTGAAGTATTTAAAATATAAAATTATCAAAAAACGTGCTACTGCCCCTTTAAGGAACTTTCAAAACCATTTTGTCTTATAATTGTCTGGTTGTTCTCCATAAAGAGTCTGAACATGTGAAGATTAGATTCACTACATAATTATAAAAATAATGTACAACATTGAAATTAAAGTATGGAGATTGTGTGACTGAAACTAGGTTTTGCACGAGATAAATTGTTCCTTAAAGAAAATGAACATGCCAAATTTAGATTAGCAGGGCAAGATTAATGTTAAAGTGAAATGTGTAAAGTGAAAATTGCAGTTAAAGGATATACGAGTGTAAGTCAGGGAAGAAACAGTTGAAGTTGGGGTTAACTCATCTGCTTCATCGTTTATAATAGTTTCCCCTGTATTATATGACCAGAACTTGAGCATAACAGCAAGAAAGCAAAATGGCATGCTTTACCCAAAACATCTACAATATGCATGTATGAAGATATGCTACGGCAGTTTAGCTGCCGTGACCTTGCTCTCAAAATGCAGACTTTAAAACTGTACACAACCAATATAAGTTATACCATTCAGACGCCGGGATTATGGGGATATATAAGCCTCTAGCTTGGTGATTTGTATAAAAAAATTATCTTACCGAATGTTTAAACGAAACGCATGTGATATTAAAATAAAAAGAGTAGGACAAATCTCGTAAGCGCTTAGACTATTTTGTTCACAGCTACATATCGGTTGATTAAAAGTCACCTTGATGTGTTCGAGGTAACATATATAGTACATTTCAAGACGCTTAAACTGCACGCTTTTTTCATACTTTTTGTGGATAAGGATAAGTCGCTTTGTGTCCTAGTAAATGAGGTTGATAACGTAAATCAATTTGATAAAAAAAACGCCGTGAAGATGATAATAGAAACACCTATCGTCAATACAGTAAATCATGTGTTTGCAAATAGTGTTTTTGATAAGTATCATATATACATTTACATATACATATATCATAACTTACTTTTTCAATAGTCCATGTTTCGGTAGTAATGAAGCCAATAGTCAGAGCGTACGTCTATTCAAGGAAAGACATTAAGGACCGAAAATACATTGACAGTGAAATCGTTTCCCTACACAAAAGCAATTTGCTCGTTGATAGTGATGGGTCTTGATTTGTAGAATAGTGGCTTGTTCATACACATTAATTATGGATATCTAAATAATCGAATGTTTTTAGACTTGATTATGAGCATTCATCTTGCTGTAAAGTATTGCATTCTTTATTTAAATCTTCTACCATTTTTAGAAACGATGATTTTTATATAACCAGAAGTCATTTCCCATCTGTAACGATTTACTCAAATCTGAGTATTATTTGACTACAATTAATGTTATAAAACACCCTTGAGATGATAATTGAAACACGGCTTGTCAATGTAGTCTAGCAGGTGTTTGCAAATAGTGTTTCTGATAAGTATCATATATACATTTTGTATGTTGACATATGTGGAGCACAGTGGTGTAGTGGCATGCTGGCCTCTTACGCCGGAGACCCGGGTTCGAATCCCGGTGGAGACACAAAAAATTTGTGATTTGGGTCTCAACCTGTGTTGTGTCCCTGGGCAAGGCACTTCATCCACATTGCACTCAGTCCACCCAGCTGTTAAAATGGGTACCTGAAAATTGAATGTGCTGACCTACATGGTCGTGATTAGCGCTTAGTAGCAGCTGTGAAAGTACACTCCTTCGGGGTAATAATGTAGCGCTTTGAGCATGTGTTAGGACGTGGAAAAGGCGCAATATAAGTATGCACATTATATATCATTAATGGTGGAGGTCTCATTACTTACTTTTTCAATAGTCCATGCCTCGGTAGTAATGAAGCCAATAGTAAGAGCGTACGTCTATTCAAGGAAATACATTAAGGACCGAAAATACATTAACAGTGAAATTGTTTCCCTACACAAAAGCAATTTGCTCGTTGATAGTGATGGATCTTGATTTGTAGAATAATGGCTTGTTCATACACATTAATTATGGATATCTAAATAATCGAATGTTTTTAGACTTGATTATGAGCATTCATCTTGCTGAATTGTACAATAAACATGACATTATGACAAAGACTAAATTAACATAATTGATACTAAATAAACAACGATTTTCGTTCCAAGTCTGTGTTTTTGTCCCCCGCCGCGAGAACCGGGGATATCGTTTTTAATTGATTAAGAATTTTATCCACACTGTCATAGCCGTTAGAATTCTCCATGATAGGGCCACTTAGTGTCACTAAGGGGTTCGAGGATTGGCATTCATGCAGAAATTTGTTGGGTCTTTGGAGTCTTTAATGAGGCATGATTCCGCGTTCTGATTGTCATCTGTTGATACCCTAATAATCCCATGTTGATGGATCTTATAACATTATCCCTTGCATGTTGCAAGCTGGGTTTCTTCATTCTCTCCCAACAGAGGCAGATCAAGTCATGAAATATTGATACAGCCTCTGTTATGTTACGCCGAAATCCGTGGGTTCCGGCAGTTTCCCCTGGCACTTCAATCCATTTGAATGTTTTTTATCAAATGACATGGAAAGGGTGGTTCATATCTCGATGATTTTGCCATGATTCAGTGGCCTGAACTGAACTTTATTACAAATCAGGCCTCAGGCAGCGGCATATGATGATACAGATTATGTTACATCCATTCACATACAAACAGATAGATTTACAATATATATCTACAAAATGCGAATAACACTATTATGTAAAGTGATGATTAAGGAACAGCGTCGCTGATTGCACAACTAACTTTGATTGCCTCCAATCAGGCTTCTCCCATTCTATCCCACAAACTCGGCGTAATAGAACAGAGGCTGTATATCAACATTTCATGACTTGATCTGCCTCTGTTGGGAGAGAATGTTTTTTTTTATGAAAGTTACATTTGTGAAGACACAACATTTGGCTTTGTAGTTCATTGTTTCATTCCAATTCTATTTAACTTATTTTATCTTCTATTTTATTGTTCTCAGAACTGCCATTAGAGAACCTTCTGTTCTGTGGTACAGATAGTATCAAGTAAGTTGGAATTGGTCCTTTATGACGAAGAAAGGGGTTGTTTATGGTTGTTGCAGCTTTGCTTGTGGTAAGGAAATATTGTATGATCTTGATTGTGAATTAGATTGCCACGTAAGATACATAGATTTTCCACCACTTGACTCAATACCTTATTGTGGTGTGGTGGTTTGAGTGCTTCGGTAAACCCTGAAAGCTATGCAAGCTGGAGCTTAAATGCTCCTGGTAGGGGCACAGAAGCTGGACCAAGTTTAAAACCTGCGTTATTGTAATGGATACTTGAATGTCTATATAATTTCAGTCCATTACATCAACAAATGACAATAAGAATCAGATTTCATTACACTCTACAAAAAGAAAGCTGTTTATAGAAAAAAATCAATGGCCAATTGACACATTTTCTTTGCAAGGTAAAGAGTTCAGGAAACTGGCTGTGTGTGATGGAAATTGGGTGTGTGAAGAATGTGTATGGAATTGACAGGGCAATAACGATATCTACAAGGTCAATATGACATAACACATTGACTCATCTAAAAGGGGCATAAGAAATTTTTTTTCGAAAATTTACAATTTTCACTGTTAATTGTGTGTAAATGCTAAATGTATTATTTTGATAGTGTCAAAAATCTCATTACACAAACAAACTATCTGTATTCAGAGAAAAAAACATTAAAAATATCAAAAAGTCCATTGGTGGCCTTTTTGTTGTGAAAACCTTAAATTCATTTTGTGAAAGAAGACGGAATCGTAAGGCTGAACTTTACATTATGTTTTTGATTTATTACTGCTTCATTTAGTTAGAAACATTGTCTTTCAATTGGAACCATTTATTTTCATTTTCTTGACATCCCCTCATATTCCCCTTAACAACGTGCTACTGCACCTTTAAGGGCTTGAAAGCACAAAGAGCATACATGTACGAAGCTTTTAGATGAAATGACAGATTAAAGATAACACCTGACCTTGACTTCCGTTTTTGAGACCAAACATTTGATGAAAATTATAAAAAACTTTATTTCATAAATAAATTACAGTTTTTTTTGGACGTTTGACCCCTGGTCACTTTAATGTCCTGTCACATTTATTACGATTTTATGTTAGGTATGACATACGAATATGTCAATGCAAACTTAATCTTAACTAATGTAGTGAAATTTCAACATTAACCGTTTGGTTTTCGCAATGCTAGGATGCCTCAACGACATTTCAAATTACATGATATTTGCACTAGAATACGCATGTAAGTGAACAAACTTAAAGTACGCAGCTGTACTGCAGACAAAGTTGCCGCGCCCCTGGCGGGAACCACGTTGCGGACCAAAAAGCATGACATCACCAAATACCGTATAATCTACATGTAGATGCCCACAATAATTTTATTTAGTGATTTCATTCACAAGTTAAATAGTATCTTCTTCAGGTGTCATAAGGCCATAATCTACATGTAGTTTATACGGTATTTGGTGATGTCAAGGCAAGGCAACTTTGTCTGCAGTCGAGAACTCCACGGATCTTTACATTATGCACTAAAGAGGTTACTTGTCCAATATACAGCAATGTTTCCACAACAAGATATAACACCATATCATTCTTCAGCAACGCGCATGTGAAGTGAAGCCAGTCTGTTATCAAAAGTTTGTGATCATTGATTTTACAATGATAATCGACATGTTCAAATATCTTCACTTATCATTTTTGTCATGATGCTCCGAGCCAAACGATTCAGATGATATTACAAGGGTAACCTTCCTGTCGGAGATGCGCTGTAATAAGACTTGATGAGTCTTTCGAGGAGGTTCCATCAGTGCCTTAATGTAAAGGCAAACAGATTGCAGATTGTTAGTTCCAAGAATATCACTAACAAAAGGGTTGATGCTTGTATGCCCAACGCATTGAACACCGTTCCATTCAAACAATCCTTTGACGTTATCACGAGTGACCTTTTATTAACAAAATATAAAATAAATGTGTTTGTTGTGGACAAATTACAAAGTTTCAATGTATTTTAGGCCTTAGTATCATTATATGTTACAGCACCATGGTTTTAAATGTATTCTCCATATGCCAATACGACGATAGCAACTTTACTATGTATACTTTGATTTAATGTTATATCCACGATTTCAAAACAAAACAATTTTGTTAAAACACTGATGCCCCCGGATATAAGTAAATTGTAAATGTATATTTTTGTGTCAATAGGTTCCTGACACATTTCTGAAATACCAAAAGTCTATCTCTTTCCAATCACAAGTTATGGCCAAGGTTAAAGTATTCCAAAAATGCTTGTTGCGTCAAGGTCATGGTTACGGGTCAAAACTTATGACCTAATCTGAATGGTCTTATCATGATAGATGCACTTGTCTATCTGTATCCAATCACAAGTTATGGCTAAGGTTAAAGTTTTCACAAAAAAATATACCTGCTGCGCCAAGATCAAGGTGCTCAGATAACATTGTTTAGAAATATTTATTGTTATTAATTTTTATTTAATGAATTTTTTAATGATATCAATTTTTGTTAATTATCCTAAATAATAATTCCCCTTTTAATGTATTAAATTGTTATAATCTCTTCTAGCGATGGGCCTCCACAAATTGAAATAGCAAAAGCCATTGACGAATAGTTGATGGTATCATAAAAAAAATCACTTAATTCTCAGATTTACATGGCATTTATACTTTGTTATAAATCTCTTAAATCGTAAAGCACAAAATCTTATCTAAGACAAAGATGGTACATTCATCTGGCATGAAATTTGCAGTTGCTCTAATGTAATAAATAGTACTAGTAAAATCAATAAGAACTCTTTGCGAACATTTAAAGGTGATAGAGCCATTACAAGAAATACAATTGTAGTGTTTCTTTGAGGGAGTCATTCATTTGGTAATGTGTAATCATTATGTATTACTTCTAATTTTGGTGACTTTATGGACACAAGCCGATTAAAGTTTCTACACTTCAGGAACTTTCAAAACCATTTTGTCTTATAATTGTCTGGTTGTGCTCCATAAAGAGTCTGAACATGTGAAGATTAGATTCACTACATAATTATAAGAATAATGTACAACATTGAAATTAAAGTATGGAGATTGTGTGACTGAAACTAGGTTTTGCACGAGATAAATTGTTCCTTAAAGAAAATGAACATGCGAAATTTAGATTAGCAGGGCAAGATTAATGTTAAAGTGAATTGTGTAAAGTGAAAATTGCAGTTAAAGGATATACGAGTGTAAGTCAGGGAAGAAACAGTTGAAGTTGGGGTTAACTCATCTGCTTCATCGTTTATAATAGTTTCCCCTGTATTATGGCCAAAACTTGTGCATTACAGAGCAAGAAAGCAAAATAGCATGGTCTACTCAAAACATCTACAATATACATGTAGGAAGGTATTCTACGGCAGTTTAGGTTGCCTTGACCTTGCTCTCAAAATGCTGACTTTAAAACTGTACACAACCAATATTAGTTATACCATATAGACGCGGGGGTATGGGGATATATCAGCCTCTAGCTTGGTGATTTGTATAACAAATTATCTTACCGAATGTTTAAACGAAACGCATATGATATTGAAATAAAAAGAGTAGGACAAATTTCGTAAGCGCTAAGACTATATTTTGTTCACAGCTACATATCGGTTGATTAAAAGTCACCTTGATGTGTTCGAGGTAACATACATTGTTCATTTCAAGACGCTCAATCTGCACTTTTTTCATGCTTTTTGTGGATAAGGATAGGTCGCCGTGTTTCCTAGTAATGGAGGTTGATAAATAGCATGAAAAGCTACAGAGAACTATATTTGCATTTCATGCTACATATGACAGGTCAACTGATTTTGATTTATGAAACCCTTAAATCCATCCTTAATCATCAATAGTATCTAGAAAAAAAGTTTAATTCAAAAGCAAGAGAAAATACTATATTCCGTTTGTAAGTTAAGGTACTTAAAGATATGTCTCAGATTGTTTACTTCATAATCTGTTAAGTATTGAATTCTTTATTCAAATCTTCTACAATTTTAGTAACGATGTTTTTTTTCAAACCAGAGGTCATTTCCCATCTGTCATGATTTACTCAAATCTGAGTATTATTTGACGTAAATCAATTTTATAAAACGATGATTATTGAAGCACGGCTTGTCAATGTAGTCTGGCAGGTGTTTGCAAATAGTGTTTCTGATAAGTATCATATATACATTTTGTATGTTGGCATATATGCATTTATGGTGGAGGTATCATTACTTACTTTTTCAATAGTCCATGCCTCGGTAGTAATGAAGCCAATAGTCAGAGCGTACGTCTATTCAAGGAAAGACATTAAGGACCGAAAATACATTAACAGTGAAAGCGTTTCCCTACACAAAAGCAATTTGCTCGTTGATAGTGATGGGTCTTGATTTGTAGAATAATGGCTTGTTCATACACATTAATTATGGATATCTAAATAATCGAATGTTTTTAGATTTGATTATGAGCATTCATCTTGCTGAAATGTACAATAAACATGACATTATGACAAAGACTAAATTAACATAATTGATACTAAATAAACAACGATTTTCGTTCCAAGTCTGTGTTTTTGTCCCCCGCCGCGAGAAGCGGGGATATCGTTTTTAATTGATTAAGAATTTTATCCACACTGTCATAGCCGTTAGAATTCTCCATGATAGGGCCACTTAGTGTCACTAAGGGGTTTGAGGATTGGCATTCATGAAGAAATTTGTTAGGGTCTTTGGAGTCTTTAATGAGGTATGATTCCGCGTTCTGATTGTCATCTGTTGATATCCTAATAATCCCATTTTAATGGATCTTATAACATTATCCCTTGCATGTTGCAAGCTGGGTTTCTTCATTCTCTCCCAACAGAGGCAAATCAAGTCATGAAATGTTGATACAGCCTCTGTTATGTTACGGCGAAATCCGTAGGTTCCGGCAGTTATCGCTGGCACTACACATTGCACTACAATCCATTTGAATTTTTGTATCAAATGACAACGCTTCTCGCATGGAAATTGGGTGGTTCATATCACAAAGCTTTTGTCATGATTCAGGAGCCTAAATGATGATTGAGGAACTGCGTTGCTGATTGCACAGCTAATTTTGATAGCTTCCAATCAGGCGTCTCCCATTCTATCCAACAAACTCGGCGTAATATAACAGAGGCTGTATCAACATTCATGAATTGATCTGCCTCTGTGGATAGAGAATGGGGTTAGACGGATAGAAGCCAGACCAAAACCTGCTTTCTTTTTCGTTTGGATGGAAACATCCACGTGTTTAATAACTGAAATATTGTACAAATCACGCTAAACAGACAGACTGTCCGCTAAACACCAACTTACTCAGTCACTGCATGAAATTACTTACATTAAAGCATGTTTGTGTTGAACTCTCAATAGAAACACCAATCGCAACACATCTGTTATCAATCACTAATCATCGATCCTGCTGTCAGAAACTAATACCACTTTGGCTGTTTACATAATGTCTCAGTTGATACTATATGGACCCATTAACAATCAAGGACTTATTGATTGTGTCGTAATATTTCATGACATACTTTATATAGCATTGAAGTACTTGTCGATGAATTAATTGATGTGTTGCAGGACGAAAACGTTTATAACTTAAACCATTTCTTGTAAATACAAACGATCATTTGTAAATATGTATAAACGACGTGATTAAAGCAAGATTTGGTAGAGTGACAGTAGCACGTATTTAGGTAGATAGAGTTCACGACTTTACAACCGCCGCTAACGGCTGAAATATTGCCCAAGCGGCGTTAAGCATTAACTCACTCACTCACGAGTTAACAAATATTAATGTTACGAATTGCAAGACAATATTTTTTAATAAAAATCAAATCAAATCATTTAAAAAGTATTAGTAAAATAGAACGTGTCCTGGTGTCCCGTTGAGCTACGGACTAAAACGATTAATTTAAAGTGTTGACACTGAAGTAACCGTATTTTTTATGATACTCCATAATTCTATTATTAATGTAGGTAGGTAGTACAGTCAGTATAGTTATATCTGTACGTAGGGATTTAATTGATCTGTCATAAAGTTGTCATTATTGCAGAATAAAATTGGTTTGTATTTGTTTATCATTGGCATAAGAATAAAATGGGAAAAGTGTTTGGCTTATGGCATGGTGTCCGGCGTCCGTCCGTCCGTAAACTTTTTGTATTTTCGAATTCTTCTCCAGAACCAAAAGAAATAGAAATCGTAAACCTTGTGTACAGACTCCTTGACCAGGGAGGATTATTATCTATACCTTGGTGACCCTAAAATGGAAAATATGAAAAATGAAATTATTTGATAAAAGTTCACTTGATAGAAATTCAAACAACATCGATAACAAATTCTGAAATTAACTTTCGATTTTTGTGAAAAAAATCCAATTGTGCACTTTCATTAAGAATTAGTGCTAAACATTGTGTATACCGAACGGCCGCAAGCTGCAATAAGAAAGTGGAAACTCAATGTATTTTCCTTATCCATTTAGACTGTTTCGAAAATATCTTTTTAAAACAACTGAGGGCCATTTTGAATTTCTCATGTATATTTTATTTGCCTTCACAAAAGGCTGATATTAGTCAAAAATATCATCTTACTAAATTTGCTAATTAAGAGTCTCTCCTACAGCGTGATGTTATAGATAATAAAGGAACCTTAATGTGCTGTAGGCTCATAGAAGAACAATGTAAAACCCACATCATCAAAATTCTCATGATTTGTGTTTAAATGTCACAGATTTCAATGGGTTAGATCTGCTTAAGGGTATGCATGACATCTTGTTAGTGGAACTACAGCAGATAACAAGCTTCGATTTGTTTGAGTTTGCCTGCAAGCGGAGATCCTTTATATCCTGTCCACATAATTATGAGATGATAGGATTTTAGTTTCTAACAATCTTTAAAAATTCTCATGTTCATTTTATATTCAAAACAAATATTTATTCGAAGTCCTGACTGTTCTACATCTATGTATTTATATGTGAAGCCGATCGCTGAAATAAAGAACATTTTAGCAAGCGTCTCTAAAGGTCAAAAATAACGTTATTATTTCACTGATAATGAACAATACCCTAACGCAAAGACCTAAATATGAAATCCAGGACATTTAAACAAAAATTAATTTATCAAAAAAAGATTACATTATTTTATTTCTAGAACTAAATCCTATCGTGAAAAATAATTAGCACACCAAATATCTATCTATTCACTCGCAAAGCTGACACCAATTAAACATCAACCCTAATCTAATGAGACACATTGACAGCTTCATTAGACTCTTACAACCAATTAACTAGAACCTAGACAGTGTCGGTGGAGAGAGAGTCCGATGGTACTCTTATTCCGTGTCCCACAGGTCAACCTTTAAAGGGGCAGTAGCACGTCTATTTAGGGAATATGAGGTGATGTCAGGAAAATGAAAAGTAATGGTTCCAATTGAAAGACAATATATTAAAACTTAATGGAGCAGTAATTATTCAAACATATAATGTAAAGTTTAGACATGCGATTCCTATTCCTTACACAAAATAAATTAAAGGTGTTCACACAAAATGGCCGCCAATGGATTTTGTGTGAATCTTCCTACTTTGTCCTCTGACTATGGATGACTGGCTTGTGTAAAGAGCTTTTTGACACTATCAAAATAATACATTGAGCATTAAAGAACAATCATCGGTGAAAAATTTAAAATATAAAATTATCAAAAAACGTGCTACTGCCCCTTTAAATGTGTCCTTCAATATTCAAATGGTAGAGTTGTTCTGAGCACACCAGCTTATTTCACACATATTGTTTTTGGAATGGGTAACAGATTAATAATCTCAAAAGCAACAATAATTTATCTTGTCATTAAAACAATAATTATTATTTTGAGATAACCATATCAAATAACTTATAATGCGATCTCTCGTACATAAAAAGCAAACGGTTTATTTGATGCACTAAATTTCCATTACATGCAATGTAATTCAACTTACTTTATGATTGCATGTTTTTAAATCATATTGTACATAAAGATCTATTCAATCCATTAAATTATGCTATTATAATGAGGAGATTTCGTTACATGTCTTTTATTCATAAATGAATAAATAATGTTAATAAAATCTATCAAGTCATCAAAGTTGTCACGAAGAATACCAGCTGTCAGCTGTTCAATGCTTATGAACGTCATTCGACGTTTACTGTCCCTGCCATTCTTTCCCCACAGAGGCAGATAAAGTCATGGAATGTTGATACAGCCTCTGTTCTATTACGCCGAATTTGTGGGATAGAATGTGAGATGCCTGATTGGAGCCAATCAGAGTTAGTTGTGCAATCAGTGACGCTGTTTTTAAATCATCATTTTAGCTACTGAATCCTGACAAAGGTATTGTGATATGAACCAAATGAAATTCAAATGGATTGTGGTGCAATTTCTTTCCGCCAGGGGAAACTGCCGGAACCCAAGTATTTTCTTGACTTAATATGCCTCTGTGGGGAGAGAATGTCTCCAACGCTGTGTTAGGCTGAGATATGATTGAGAGGTGTTTACAAGTTGCACCATCAGGTTTGATCAATACGACTTTTTTTCTCAAGTAAAATCAGCTTTGAATTCCAAGAGCATGGTCAAGCTGAAGAGTTTTATCTTTTAAGAGCTCGTTTGTCCTTTGGGAGAAATCAGTCAGAACTAGAACTTCAGAGGAAGTACTTTGGGTCCTTAAGATGTCTGACTATACATCACGTACATTGTCTGACCAAAGATCCATCAAGTTTAACCGCTACACAAACTGGAAAGACTCAATCTGTTAAATTCACAAAGAAAGCTCATTAGTGATGCATTTATATATGTTATCAATTCATCCAAAAGGTATTCAAGCGTAGTTCGGGGCGGGATAGTGCAGTGGTTAGCGCGTTCGCCTTCGGATCGAAAGGTTCGAGAACTGTTCTACACAAAGTAAGGTCTGGGTGAAATGATACGCTGAATTTCAGTATCACCCATGCTCGCAGGTTTCACCGCAATACATAGCCACAATGGTGATGCAGGCTTTCTCCCTGCAATAATACCAACAGTCTCAATATAAGTGAATCGCTCTTGAAAGCGTCATTAAACCACAGATCTCCTTCACCTTCAAACGTAGTTAATCGTATTAAAATAAACCATGTTGTGACAACACAAGAATTTAATTGCAGCATTGCCTACTCATGTGGTGATATGAAAAGAAATATAAACATAGCACAAGAGCACAGGAAATTGAAAATAATTAATATTTTAAATGATATACAATATAGATAACAATTCCCCCTCCCCCTATACAATAGCCTTAACTCTAGGCAAAAGTGACTCTGATTGGTCAAGTTTAAAACAAGAATTTCAAACTCAACTTTCAAGATTTCTTTGCTGAGTGAAGTCAGAGGTGTCTGTCTGGCAGATGATACTGATCATGTCTTTTTTGCAAGAGTGCGTGAATGTACGGTAATCTTTATCCATATACCATTAGTAAGAAAGCTTAAAAAGAAATTGCAGTAACTTACAGCAGATGACAGTATTTAGAATACTAGACATAAGCCTAAAATGGAGTGAGGACGTAATTTAGCGTCGCTGAACTAAATGACCGCTGTCCGTCCTTTAGTCTATTGTATAGGAGAGGAGGTATTGTATATCATTTGAATATTGATTATTTTCCTGTGTACAAGAGTACAGGGGTCATCTTTACTTTCAGTTGGTCTCCTGTTTTCTAGATATTGCCTTTAAATAGCCCTTATTTTATCTTGTATTACTTTTCTTCATACTAATACATAAATGAACTTAAAGAGAACAGATTGCAATAAATTTATCTGTAATCAGCTTACGTGTGATTTGCTATGAACATGAGGCAGGAAAAAGCCATTATCGTGAAAATTTCAAAGACAATTTACTTGAAAAATAAAATACTGCTCTTAACATTTTTACTCATACATGATGCTTTCCAGTGACCAATCACACTCATCGGTACGTCTGAAGATGGCTTTTAAAGACAAGTATAAAAAAGAATCCGGAAATTCAAAACAAACTTTTAGTTTACATAAATAGACTATTATTACGGCCAAGGTTTGTACTTTGTTCATTTTCGGTAATACTTTTCTGAATCAATTTCCCTATGTCAAGTGATTTAGAGGTGTTCACGGTTAAGTGACCGCCTGTAGATTTTGGTTGATACTTGATTTTCTTCTTTGGTTACGTATTAAAGGGTTCATGTTGAAACGAAAACAAAGTCGTTATCATGAAAAATTTAGGGTCTTAATCACTGTGACAGAGATGAAGGTTGCAGCCTCACATATTATAAAAAGTAAAATATTAATCATGATTTTTTTCTAACGATACCCAAAAAATACTCATCAGCACATGAAAACGTATCAATCAACTTAAATGACTCTCATTAAATAGCGAAAAACACCAGAAGGTACTCAGGTAAGTAAATCAACCAATACCCATAACATTGCACAACAGAAAATGATATTTAACTGACCCGTAGTGTGCTCCAAATATTAAAAGTGAGAAGTGTCAAAAACAAAAATTATAGACTATAATTTTGATTATTTTTTACCATAAAATAATTCATATTGGAAATCATAATTATATCATACCTTAATATGCCTAAGACAAGTGTAAGAACATAAAAAAACATTGTTTGAGCAAAAGTTAGAAGGATTGTCGGTGACGTCACCGTATTTCATATTCCTGTTTAACCGTAATCGTGCCTTGTTTATAAATTGGAGAATCAGGTTTGACTCAAGCATATTTTATTGAAAGACGTAATGACGTAATGTTTTTCAATGACAAGGCATTTGGTTTTTACAATCGATGTATATCTTAGCATTCGACGCTCATGACATCACTTTATGAAAGCATTGACGATGGTCTAAGCAAGCGGATATACATCTTCATTCGGTAAAAATAAAATGTTTTTGCTGTCTTGAGCTTGTCCAATATCTTCACATCTTGTCTGTAACGAGAATACAAATTGTCTATAAAAATGTAAGAACTATGGCGATTCTTTAAAAGTTGGTATTCGTGGACAGTATTTGACTTCTTTCAACATTTAACTCAAATTTAGTTAAATTTAAGTTTAGTGGTTTATGTAGGACCATGGAGCAGTCGAACAGCTCTGATTTCACTTGTCCTTGGTCTCCCTGTACGTACTTACATGACACAATACCTACCTATAGCATTTGACTAAAATGGTCTAAAGCACGCGGATATACGTCTTCATTCGGTAAAAATATCATTGTTTTGGCTGTCTTGAGCTTGTCCAATATCTTCACATCTTGTCTGTAACGTGAAAACAAATTGTCTATAAAAACTATGGCGATTCTTGGTAATCGTGGACAGTATTTGACTTCTTTCAAAGGTCTCTAACGGTTTTGTGGTCTGAATGTTGATTGTTTGTAGGTAATTCTATAAGTGGACTCATTGCAATTGAATGACACTTTATGAAAGGTTATTTATAGAATCAAAATTATATTTCCATTCACCATTTAATCAATATGTATTTACCATTGCACATTTGCCATTGAAATAACCATTTGGCACAATCTTAATTAATGTAAAGGTAAATCGCATTAGAGTTAAGCAACCTACCGAACCTGCTACGTAAACAGACAGGTTTTGACATTGCACAGGAAGGCTGATAAGTAATAATTTGTCATATGACTGACAACGTCTGCCCATAGCTGCATATACACAGCTATTTCTGGACATCTTAACGACATTACCATTTCAATTAAGATCAGTATCACCGTAAGTCATCAACCAAAAAGGAAACATCAGTTGTCGCTTGAATAAGACTAAATTAACTAACTCCAGGGAAGACTGACTTTTCCTGGGAGTGACAGGGGTATTCTTAATAATGTTGCTAGAAACTATCTCGACTTGACATGTCATCAATTCACGCAGAATATCAGCATGAAGATGGCAGCCAATCAGTTCTATCTTCTTGATTCTTTTTAAAGCTATTCTTTATTTCCTGAGTGTAAATGTAACATCTTCAACGTTATCTTCAATACTGTCACAATTTGAGAGAAAGGAGAGGCATCATAATATTTGTTTATTGAGAGAGCCAAAAACTGATCAAGTCTTTAAAATAAGAATGCGTTGGATGTGATGTTTCAAACATCGAGGAGCATGGTTCATGTTGATGCTAAAGTATTTTGCTCTGCCTTTAATGGAAACAGCGGGCTAGTTAACTGGCAATATTTTCTCCCATAGTCTAAATTCACTGCTGATCGAATACCTTGAAAGATTTAATGTGTAATCTTGTAGGTGCAACTACTTCTGAAGTTATTCATAATGTCAATCCTCCTTAAAGTCACGTGATTAGTTGCAATAACATAAATTTCAACTGTACTTTGCGCCACTGAGCCTCACATACTTAATAATATGCCTGTCTGTCAGCAGAATTTACGAATTCATTGCTGTTCAACAACATAGACATCACTTACTAATGTGTCTGACTAAACTATTAGTCTACAAATCACATATATCAAGAATCACGAACACCATCTATCCAATAGACAAGTGGAATTACTCATTATGTATTGTCAACTTTGATTTCTTTTCATGTGATTCTTATTATTAAAACTCTTTAGGTCTATGATTAAGTCATTAGCATTATCAAAATATATCAGCAAAACCTATATCTCTCTGTGTTTATTAATAATGATAATAATAATAATGTCACTTGTAGAGCGCAAATATCCACACACTCGTGCATGCTCAATGCGCTTATTATCCAAATAATTGTTAAAAGTTTCATTTATGATTGAATATGTATGAAAGCTTGAATATTTCTCATTTAAACACTTTCATTTTTGGACCTCTGGTTACTACAAACCTATTGTCATTATCAGGAGGTTTATTCAATTTTAAAACACACGATGATGATCCACTATATTGAACCTTGCCAAATTCCAAGCGTGTTTCACTCAAAAGAAAATACCATCCAATTCATGTTGTCAATCAAGTCGATAAGTCCTAAAGATGTCTTTGTTTTCAACAATGTTGTGTGTTTATTGAATCTCGCTTCTTCTCTCTTGAAGTGAAATCCAATCTACAATGTCAATAAATCTAGAAGATCCTCACAGATGTCTTACCTTTAAAGCAGTAGAGTCAACTCTGATAATGAACGATAGGCTCGTCAGACTGAAATGTATTGATTTTAAGGAAAGTTGTAATGTCGGGCAAGGTGTCATCGTTGAATGGCAATTCCTATTGTGTATGTAAAATATATATCACAACCATGTAAGTGTTACAAAACTTATTCAAACTCAGTTCACAGTTTTAATTAATTCTTTCAAAAAACATTTTTATTTATCTTTGAAATTTTAATATTAAACGCTCATTTCGTTATGAATAGTTTTGAAGATGTTGAACTTTAAAATTTATCTCCCCTCTTTTCAATTTCAATACAGTATACAAGTATATCAGAGTATTACAAAACAAGAATATAGTTTTAGATATACTGAAATATCATCATTTCCTTTACACATTGAAAGATGTATAGAAAAGGGTTACAAACATTTCAAGGCACTTTTGATGACAAAGATTCATGAAGTTTAAGAGCATTAACTACTTACTTTTGCTATGAGGTAATAAACTAAAAATTCATCAATTCAATCAAGAGAACGATAATTATCAAATTGAAGCAAAAAATATTGACTTTCATTTTCAATAATAAGGTAACTTGGACTTTGACTCAAAATCACCAGTCCGTTCTATAAATATTTATCAAGAGATAGTAGATAGTAAATCGAGAGAAATTTTCGTAATTTTGGCAAATTTTCGTTTCTACACTGAAAGGTGATCGTTCAGCGAAAATCCCTAATTGTAAGCCTGAATAAAAAAATAAGCAAGTTCAAATAAATGACTCATACTCGTATGTTTAATATCGTTTAAGTAACAATATTTACATACAATGTGTAACAACCAAATTAACCATAAATGAGCAGATGCCAAGCTAGACGACGTGATAGACAACAAGGATGTATGAATGTCTGTGACCATGACAACTAACATGTTTAGAGAAGACGAGTCTTATTAACTCACGCAAACCACAAACATCCTCACGTTTAGCACGACACCTATCAGTTTACTTATTCTTAGTCAATCAGCTGAGTGAAAGATAAATGTGTTAATTTGTAAATACGAAAACTGTTCCACATTTGACGGTGGCTTAATATGTCACTTTTACTAAATGACTTAATCCTAGGGGGGTAAATACTTCAATGGTCCTAAAACTGGCAATAAATTTTACCTACAGGAAAGCCTGTTCTGGATATAGAAACATCACAACAATGTATCTGCATTTAAGGCGGAGCCGAGATATGTTCACTGTATCGAGTTAAAAAATAGAGCCATTGGCTCTGTAGCTCATCAGGCATCATATCAAGTTTGCTTTATACAGGCAAGATGAGCTAAAAATGAAACTGATGTTACCTATTGCAAGAAAACCTATATAACAATTACAAAACAAATGTATCATTATTCAACACTTTCTAGATCGCCAATATCAGACAGTGAAAGAAGTCCACACTAAAATATCCAAGGAGAAATAAATTTGCCATAGACTGTCATCTAATGGAGAAAAAAAGGTTTTTAAGATTGTGACCCCTGTGACTCTATTTGGGGTCATTGGGTCACAAAACCTACAGTTTAGAATCCCAATTGGCCCAGGAGTCTACATGCAGTCTTTCAGCTCAATAGACCTTTAGGAGCTAAAGATGATGATGAAAATAAGTTTTTAAGGTTGTGACCCCTGTGACCCTATTTTGGGTCATGGGGTCACGAAATCTACAATTTAGAATCCCCATTGGCCAAGGAGTCTGCACATATAATTTCAGCTCTCTAGACCTTTTGGAACTTGAGAAGAATATGAAAATAGTTTTTTAAGGTTGTGACCCCTGTGACCCTATTTGGGGTCACAGGGTCAACAAAGTTACAACTTAGAATCCCCATTGTCCAAGGAGTCTGCACATATCAATATTAACTCACTAGACCTTTTGGAACTGGAGAAGAAGATGAGAATTGGTTCTTCAGGTTGTGACCCCTGTGACCCTATTTGGGGTCATGGGGTCACGAAATCTACAATTAAGAATCCCGATTGGCCAAGGAGTCTGCACATATCATTTACATTTCTATAGTCCTTTTAGTACTGAAGAAGAAGATGAAAATAGGTTTTTAAGGTTGTGACCTCTGTGACCCTATTTGGGGTCACAGGTTCACCAAAGTTACAAATTAGAATCCCCATTGTCCAAGGAGTCTGCACATATCACTTTCAACTCTCTAGTCCTTTTAGAACTGGAGAAGAAGATGAAAATAGGTTTTTCAGGTTGTGACCCTATTTGGGGTCACAGGTTCTCCAAAGTTACAAATTAGAATCCCCATTGTCCAAGGAGTCTGCACATATCACTTTCAACTCTCTAGTCCTTTTAGAACTGGAGAAGAAGATGAAAATAGGTTTTTAAAGTTGTGACACCTGTGACCCTATTTGGGGTGACAGGGTCACCAAAGTTACAAATTAGAATCTCCATATGCTAAGGTACTTGTACACAAAATTTCATGTGTATGGTTCATGAGGAGAAGTCGAAAGTGTCAAAAGTTTACGGACGACGGACGGACGACTGACGGACGGACGGACGCCGGACGACGGGCCATGCCATAAGCCCATCTGGACTTTCAGTCCTGATGAGCTAAGAATACATGTATCAGAAAACAAAACCTATCAATAAGTGCCCACTCCTTAACTTTAAGTGAGAAGTATAAAAATATATATCTTTGATATTGACCATTCTATGTGGTCTTTGTTATATTATTTATCATAAATTTGCAAAAGCACAACGATGTGATTTATGACAGTTAGCGACCATGACAACTAACATGTTTAGAGAAGAAGAGTCTAATTAACCACAAACATGTTTAGTAGGACACTTTTCAGTTTACTTAATATCCTTGTAAATCAGCCGAATTAAAGAGGAATATATGGGTGGAATTCAAAATTGGTAGGATTTTCAATTTCTCATAATAGTCAAAATAAACTCCTCAAAAAGGATTATTTTTTTATTCAAATAAATTGGCAAACACTTGATTATGAGAAAATACAAACAGTCAGGCTCAAGTGTACCAATTAAAATTTTAGTGGAAACATAATTAATTAAACGGGAGGAAAATGTCCTGACCGTTACCGTTTCTTAATCAGAAAAAAGAATTTTAACTAAAATTAAGAAAAATCTTTCAACGATGGCATTTACATCTTTTACATTGTATAAATGATACTTGAAGGTAAAAACTGTTGTAATTAATCTTTAAAGTCCTTTTTTTGTATCTTTTCATTGTTAAACACAATTTAATCGCCTTTTTCTCAGAAACTTTTGTGTTTATAGTTTTCAATAGGTGAAATTATCTCAAATAAGCATCTGCTGCTAATCCGAGAACACGTTTAGATGACATCTACGTAAAGAAGAGAGCTTTGTGTATTTTCATGAATTAATTAGAGAAGTCAATTAGCTCCAGTAACGGCTGGGACAGAACTGGTAACGGTCTGGACATGTATGGTAACGGGCTGGACATAAGTCTTCTTCAATTCAATTCACTATAGAGACATAACATGAAAGATAAAAATAAATAATCTTTAACTTTATTGTTAACTCTATTTTGAACAAAAAGTGAAATGTGAATTAGACATGGTAAATTTTAGATTGTATTGCATATTTTGTTCACTGCCATGGTAACGGTATGGACATTTGTTATGAAATCAACAACAAAGCTTATAAATAAATTTGTACTTTTTAATATTAACAGATTAAAGCTTGTAAAGAATACAAATACACATTGTCTTGATTTTGACACCTAATTATTATTGAAAGAAAATTGTTTTTGGCAATCAAGTAAATGAGGGGTAACGGTCAGGACATTTTTGGTAACGGTCAGGACATCTGTGTAAATACCAAGATTTTTTTTCCATTGTATAACTTGTAAAGAATAGAATTTTGAAAGATACTGCAACAACTATCAAACTGCACACTGTGACAAATGATTAAGCTACACAGGCAACTGCATTTATTGCTGATATTGTTCCATACAGTTTGCACATTTTGTCCAAACCGTTACCATAGTTTTCTTTGTCAATTATCTCATAAAAATAAAGACATCTATCAGAAATATATGTAGTGGTTTCTGCTATTAATATTCAATAGATAACTAAAAATTCACTAATTAACCTCAGAAAATATTCTTCAAAAAGAAAATTTATTTGACATATGTCCATACCGTTACTATTTATTTGTCCTGACCGTTTCTTCAAAACTTTTATTTTAAAGAGGGACTGAAATGCTATATGGCAACTTTCGGGATTCATGAAATAGTGATAACAATTTCACATGGACTCAACTTTAAATTTCTGAAATCGACCTAGAAACGGCTTAATTACGACTGTATAAAGAACACCGCCTAATTAGGCCGGCGAACAGAATAAAACGCACTGAAGCGTGACTGCCTCGTGACGTGTTAGTAGGCGATGTGATACCCCCTTGTGTGCCCTCGCTATGTAAAACAACACAAGCTAACAGTACAGCTCGATGTTTAACCGTCGATTAAACACCCTAAACAACATCCAAACATCTCAAACCTTCAATAAATCGGTAGTTTATTTATTCAACTGGCAATTTGTATTGATGAAAACATTAAGACCCTGATTAAAAACGAAGTTGTGCGCATAATGCTACAGCATGTAGGCCTAGATGGTCTCGCTTTGCGCAATGTTGTCATAAGACTGCAAGTGAGAACCCGGATGTATATGTAAACAATTGCTCCCGTGTGAACTGTTTTATCTTCGTGCACAGTTGTTGGTTGTTATTGAATATTACTTTAGTAGCACAGCAGAAAGGATGTTATTATACAATATTATTTTTATTTACATTTAAACCATTTTTTTAGAATTGCCTTTGACTTCATTTTGTAACAGGAAAAAAAAATATATACGTTTTTCTTAGTTATTTCATTTAGTGATGGACAAGTTACAATTCTCAATGAAAGACATGTATTGGATGATCACTGATGTCTTGTTTAAAACATTATTTTAATAGGGCATTTCACTGAAAATCTTAATGTTTTCACTCTTGTACATAGAGTAGATATTTTCCACAACAATACCCGATACATGGCCAAACAGAATGAAGATTTATTAAATGAACCTTATCTAAAATACTTATCAGATAGAGCAAAAACGGTATTCCTAATTTCAGGTTAATAGGTTATAATTTACCAATCGGAGAAAAAAGGGATGTTAAGGAATACAATTGCTATTTGATGTTACCTAATTAGCTGATGTCATAAAATAGCCAGGTGTTGATGATTGTGCATTATATAACCTGCCTGCTATAGTCATCATTTGATATCATCTAATTAGGAAACAGACAGGAAATACGATAGACAGTAAAGTAATTGTGTAATAAGTGAGTATCTGATCTACAGAAAGTAAGTAACACCTGCAGACCAATGTCATTGTTTATTCAACCTTTTTACACAACGTTCAAATCTAAATGTGAGCATTGTATATTCGGATTATTACCATAAATCAGCCCAAAACTTTGTGCTATGTTTTATATTTTACTAATCTCCCTTTTCTCTGCATGCCAAACTGTTCATCCAGTGAAAATGGGAGCTCGAAGCAGAAAATCGGTGTAGTGATCGGAACACGTGAGTTCGATGTAGATTGTCACATTGCTCTGTTTGACCTAACACAGCGGGTCAATTTGGCGTGAAACCATCAATATGATGGGAATTTGTCTACGGAGACTTCATCAGGAGATATTCTAGGACAGTTGACCGCAACACAATGATATAACATACTGTTAATCGCTTTGAAAAGGCAGTACTGCGGATTTCGCCTATCATTTTCCATATAAGCAGACGAACGCTTCGCCTACTGCCACGTCACTTCCGGTATCCCCTGCCCGTGGCCTCTCAGCCTTGTTTTGGTTTGTCGCTGGACGGCGACAAGCAGACGCCTTGTTACGCAATGTTTACTTAGCTGTAGCTTCATTGAGAAACTGTGTATCGTTGTTGTTTTGGCCTAATATTTATGTTATATAGTTATTTGACCAATATCTTTTGAAAAATATATTTAAAAAAGGTTATGCAGCCCTTCTTTAAAACCACTTCATTAAAACTACTCTGAACAGTAAACTCCCAAGCCTAAACAATTTATGATCTTAAAATAATTTCATTATTAATATTTCTTAAAATATTTATGAATAACTTTGTTAGTTTCTCCAAATAAAAATGTGTTTGTCCTGACCGTTACCAGAACTGTCCTGACCGTTACTTTGTAAAAAGGTAACGGTCAGGACCGGTAATGGTCAGGACAATTTGTAAATAATTTTAAATAACACAATGAATGATCCCTTAAAGATGTCAAAGGACATGCCTTCCTCATCTTCCAGTTCTGAGCAACAAAGCTCATTATTATTGAGACAAAGGGAGAATACAAATGCACAAAATCCAACGGTAACGGTCTGGACATTTAAGGGTGACACATCATATTTATACCTGCTTGTTGGTATCATATTTCTGCAAAATGTACCGAATCCTTTTATTTCACTAACTGTCATATGCAAAGAGAATTTGTCAATCAGACACAGCAAATAGAATTCCAATCAAGTTCCAGGGGGAAATTATTGAAGGAAATATCTACATGGTAACGGTCAGGACACAACATTTCAGGACAGGCATGTTTCAATTTGTAGAATTTTTATTTTTGAAATCAATACAAAATTTAATGCAGTTTGTACATGCATGATCAATGGTTATAAGAATAAAACATATTTTTTTGTTTGATTATGTTTATTTGTATGATATTTTGTATAAGTTGTATGAGGACCGTCACCTCAGGACAGAGTAAATATGCCAAATTTGACCCTAAAATGTTACCAAATTAAAAAATTTAAATGGAAAAATTAATGGTTGATCACGAAAATGTACTTGTCAATGGCTAAATATATTTTCTAGAAAAAAAAATCCCTAAAAGACACACTATTTTTTTTTAAAATTGGACCGGACAGAAAAACCTACCAATTTTGAATTCCAACCATATATAGTCAGGTAAGGGGTTGACCAGTGTTTGATGGAGAATTATGATAACTTTCTCTTTTTCCTTGATGGTTATATTATAGATGTTATCTCTCACTGGTGAATAAAATCTACTACCTGCTTTGGACATGGCAATGCTATTAAAAAATGCAAGCTTGTATATTCTACTTACGATAAACATTCCAGTATCTTTTAAAATTTAATGAAATGGATCGCCATATTATTTTTGAAAATTCTCACATTATATACTGTTTTCGATTCTCTTCCCACAGAGGGAGATCAAGTCATGTTGATTTAGCCTCTGTTCTATTACGCCGAAATCCGTGGGTTCCCTCAGTTTCCCCTGGCGGAAAAGAACTTTCATCACAATACATTTGAAATTTCTTTATCAAATGACAACGTTTCTCGAATGGAAAGGGTGGTTCATATCACAATGCCTTTGCCTGTTTCAGTAGCCAAAATTATGATTAAAGAACAGCGTCGTTGATTGCACAACTAATTTTGATTGTCTCCAATCAGGCATCTCCCATTCTATCCCACAAACTCGGCGTAATATAACAGAGGCTAAATCAACATGACTTGATCTGCCTCTGTGGGGAGAGAATGACTGTTTTCTTGTAAGTAGCTATTTTAAGTCAGAAACAATAGGTCGATGCGCCCATTTGGTGTTGCAAACGCAACTTTTGAAATGATCATTGTTTGGAACTCATGGGGGGATCCGCCAATGTTATCCGTAAAAATGTTGCGTTTCAATGAAAACAACCAAAATAGATGGGCATTTCATAATTACTTTTGTACTGACTATGAATCAAAATCACAGCAATATCGTTCATGATCTTTATTCCATAGGCTTCATTGATATCTGCCTCACATTACCGTAAAGACATTTTTATTGAGGACCAATCTAAATAAATTTAGATCAACAGATTTTTTTATTTTGTCATACTGTTGCCAAATATAAAACCTGTTGATCTAAATTTATTTAGATTGATTGAGGAATAAACAGAAATACAGATTAACATTTCGGGTTTAACGCTACAATGCATTTCACTTCTATCACGGCTTCTAGTATTTTGGAGGGAGAAAGCCAGCAGCATTATTGTGGTTATGCATTGCGGTGAAACCTGCGAGCATTGACTGAAACAAGTGAACCATGGGTTATATTGCGCTGAAATTCAGTAAAGCATTGAGCCCAAACCTCACTGCGTGTAAAACAGTTCCAACCACGGCGCTATCCCGCCCTCCATAACCATATCATAAAGAATGCTTTTGTAATCAGTCTTTGCCTCTAAAACTCCTAATGGTTCTACATCATTATCGTTTATCATAATTGAAAAATAATCATACATATTGGTAATTTTCATAAACCAAAGGTGTGTAATTGTCAATACCATAAGTAACCGCCTAGGGATGTTTAATGATGTTGAAACTACATTCCAAAAAAGGAGAACGTATTTATTTTACATATGTACATATATCTGAAAATTTAAAAAATCATAGAAGTATTAAGTCACCAGAGGCACCCTCTTTTTAAAAATATTTCTCAAGGCTTATATTCGGTATTAAACACACTTTCAATGACACAGCAAAATTTAACACTGAAAACATTTTACATAACCTTAGCTTTTTGATTTACAGTGCTAAACTCCTGTGAGCACGTTATCACCTAAAGCAGCAGTAGCATGCCAGTTATTGGCATCATAACAAATTGGAAGCCAAACGATGTCCCCAGGAAAATTATATTCCAGATGTCTTTTTCAGCAGGGTTCTCTATTATCTTTTCTTTGACGCTTCTTGATGTGCGTCACGTTTTGGGGAATGGTTAATTCAAAGGTTTAGCAGGTTTTGGAAAAACTAAAGTTTAATCTGGCTTCTACACGCCGACCTGTCGATGTGACCCTACCATGAGCATGTAAGCTCCAGGTGACATAGCTCTCAGGGTCGCTGAAGCACTCATTTGAAGCACAACACCATGATTATTGAGTCGAGTGGTGGAGTGGAGTATTAATCGGATAATTAAATGCTTAATCGATACTATGAATTAACTTTATTACTTTCATTTTAAGTTTAATAAACATCGTTTTACAATAAAAACCAGTCAGAACTTAATTTCTTGCTCATCATTGTATTCTGTGAAATCAAAATAGGTTTCTGTCAAATTATGAAATGTATATGTATCATTTGAAACATATGTAAAACAGTCATAAATTACATGTCTGATTAGTAGCAACAAATAAACTTACACGAGTGCATGTCAAAATCTGCTTTGAGAAACAAACTTGTTCAGGAAAATGTATTTAAGATACTCTGGAATGTATGAACTTGAATAGGTTTCTTGAAAATTATTAAATCATTTGATTTATATGTATCAAGTTTTGTTTTTACATAACATATAACAGGTAATGAATAAGAAATTAATTATTTGTCTGATTAGTAGCAACAAAAGAACTTACATGAACCTGGGCAGCTCGGTTATGTTTAGGTAGTGCTACCGTAAAAACATTAAAAATCATTTTTATTTTAAAGAAAATATCATAAGGTTGGCATGAAACATACTACTAAACCATCTACATTGACAGTACATGTATTAGTCGCTAGTGGCAATCCATTCACTAGATGACATTTATTGGTGAACATACTTAATCCCCTTTCATGATTATATTGACTGAATTTGTTGATGTGTCCAATATTTTTAGAGAACTACATCCTACGTTGATCTTTCATTTGTCACAACACAGTAACCACAAGGAATATTCAGTATTTGCTGTGTACTGTGTTCATTCTGTGTACGTTTCGTCTGCTATCCGCTAATGGATCTCGATTTATCCTGTTTACATAAATTCTCAGTGGATATTACATAAACACATTCAAGTATAAATGAATTATTGATTGTGTCAATCATTTGTGTCAGTTCATCTGCCAAGCTAACAGTGTTTCTCTCCATTTGGTCCTGTTCTCCTGTGGATTTGACGAACGCAGCAGGAAGTTCCTCATCATCTGAAATATCAAATTCATCTTCAAGTGCAATATGGCTGATCAAGTTCTGTGGCACATGTGACTTGGTTTGAAGTGATGTGTTCTCTTCGCAGCCAAAAACATCATTGACAAAGACAGGACAATGTTGGATATGGCTTAGGATATCTTTGGTAATTGCCGTGGCAACATCTCCAGCACCTGTTTTGTTATCCCCCGCTTCGCGCTAAACGCGCTAGTATTCAGCTCCGTACGTCCGTCCCGCTTCTTGTTAGCGCGATATCTAATGAACCGCTCAACCTAGAATCTTCAAACTTGGTACCAGTCTTCATCTGGGGAATACACAGACCTGAAAAGTTTTCGGTGACCTTGACCTCATTTTCAAGGTCACGGCGAGACTTTGACCAGTTTTGAAAATGTTGTTAGCGCGATATCTAATGAACCGCTCAACCTAGAATCTTCAAACTTGGTACCAGTCTTCATCTGGGGAATACGCAGACCTGGAAGTTTTTGGTGACCTTGACCTCATTTACAAGGTCACGGTGAAACTTTGACCAGTTTTGAAAATGTTGTTAGCGGGATATCTAATGAACAGCTCAACCTAGAATCTTCAAACTTGGTACCAGTCTTCATCTGGGGAATACGCGGACCTGAAAAGTTTTCGGTGACCTTGACCTCATTTTCAAGGTCACAGCGAGACTTTGACCAGTTTAAAAAATGTTGTTAGCGCCATATCTCATGAACCCATTAACCTTGAGTCTTCACGGGGGACATAGTATTCCGCTCCGTACGTCCGTCCAGCTTCTTGTTGTTAACATAAATTTGCGGCGGGGTTTCATGTCACCTTTGTGACAAATACTTGTTTTTATCATTTTGGGCCTTGTCGGAAGGGCACTTCTTGAACAAACACTGTGGTGACATTGTATTTTTATGAAATAATTAGATTTAAGACATAAATATTTCTCAACAAAATAAGTCTTGTATCCAAACTCAATAGAAAACATTATACAACTGTTTTTAGACAATTGCCAACGATGTATACATACAAAAATATGTTTGTATGCATACCAGTATATTTTTAGAGGATATTTGTCTTTTCTTGACAAATACCATGTTTATCTCATCGAGTGAGGAAGAAAGTTTATATTTTCACGAGTGATAATATAAAACTTTTCTGCCTCTTGAGATGAGATGAATATGGTATTTGTCAAGAAAAGACAAATTTTCTATGTATTTTATGATTAAATCTTTGTTTTTCTGTCGAAATTGAAGCTCATTTACGTTTAGTCGGCTCCGATGAGAACCTGTCGCCTAAGCAACATGACGTCATGAGCTTGTCATGACGTCAGATCATTGTTGTTATCAGGCATTAGTGACTGATAACACGTTCCATTGTTATTGTCACTAGTGACTGATAACACGGGTTTATTTTCATTGATAGATCTCGGTATTTCACCGCCAATCATATAATAATCTCGTTTATTATCATATTATTTCTGTCATATGACGAGCTCAGTCATATTTTGAATTTCTCACCTTAACGTCACTGTCGTCTATGGTTTCTGTCTGGCAGAATTTGTGTTTCGTAATTTTCAGGGGTGGATTTGCCTGTCGAGGTGTTTTTGAGGGAAAGTAAGTGCATAGTCGAAATAATTTGTCGGTTTCCAATAAGTATCAAACCTAATAAAGAATCAGCGGTAAGTTATAGCATATGTAAAAGTGTAGTTTTTGAGATAGCAGCCCACAAGTAGTGCGAGGTGGGGATTTTGACAACTGACCGTTGATATCACCTGACTCTCCTTTAGCCTATTGTATATGGGGGGGAGGAGATATTTTATCTGCATCGTATTTTGACTTGAGTATTGATTGATTGACATTATACTTGATTATTCTCAGTGTCCTGTGGTTTCGAATTGTTGAGCAGCTTCCGTTTGCACACCAACATCCTCCAGGGTTGCAGAGTTGAAGGCAATGTTTGGCAGACTTGGTCTTGTTTGGACGGCTTTATTTGAACCCGGGTGGATGTTGTGGTGAAAGCTGATTGACAACTGGATTCAGCAGTTACAACCTTGGCGTGTGTTCCAGTGGATTCTGTTTCCATGGTGACCTGGGTTGATTTTGATGTTGATGGAATCTTAAAGATCTGGAGGCAGGTGCTTTTTGCTTTGAGATGGTCGATTATTCTTTCTTTCAGGCCTTTGAAACCTAGGCATTCTTGCTCTGTCAGCTTATATGGTGCCGTGTTTGAAGAGATTGGAAGAAGCTCGATCTTGGAACTTCTTCCATCTATCCTCTTCGCCATTAAAGACAAAAACAAAAACGTGAACGTCTTAGCGTTTGGCCCAAATACGCGCTGGAAATATAACAACAAGTTGAACTGTTCTCTCCCCACAGAGGCAGATCAAGTCATGAAATGTTGATACAGCCTCGAGCTCTGTTACACTCTGAAATACTTATCATTAGGGACATTACGTTTCTAATCAATGATTTGTATACCTAATGATTACCAATTTCCAATACCAGAAATAACCACATACTCAATATTGATCAAAGATCCTTTATTTTCAGAAATTCCCCAAAATCAAAGGATACAGACGACTCTGCCAGTTACCATACGCACAATCAATGTAACGTCATCGATGTTTATAACTTTAGATGAATTCTGTTTCCGTTTGAATACCGTAATATTTCAACGACATGCAGCTTAAGGCTAAGATTGCTTTGGAGTAGAATAAAACATAACAAGCTCCTATTTGTTTGCTTTGGCTGCCAGAAAGCGATCCATTTCTTCCGGTCCTTAAGGCCACTTCTCTGTGAGACACTTCCTAGTTTCATTTTTGGAGAAGCTCCTAATTGAGTCCAAATCTGCCATCAATTACTTTGAAACCGGAATTTTGAGCATGCTACCGAATAATGATTGACTCTGTGTTTAATTGCCTTCGATAACATCTTGACGGCATCTTTGCAAATACTGTTTGTACATGACCATGACAAGTGAACGGATTTAATGTCCATCCGACCTGTTGAACCTCATTGGACCATGCTAAAACCTGCTTTTTATCTCTCACTATGCCTTTCTCCCTGATCTGTCTACTCTCTTTTGGATAGTAACATCCACGTGTTAAAAATTGCTGACAACACGTTAAACCCCAATTAACTCACTCACTTGGACCATGCAACATGTTACAGCACAATCAATATCTCATTGATGCTTGAGTGTGTGCCATGTAACATCCACTGAGAAATAATGTAAACAGGATAAGTGACATTAATTGCTGACATCGGGATTGATAACAAAGTACACAGCAGATACTGAATGTTCATTGTTCATCGTCACTGTTATGACAAATGAAATATCAATTGAGGATGTAGTTTTCTTGGAGTGCACTTTTAGATCATTATATTATGTGTGATATTATAAAATGTTGTACATGAGTAAACAATTTGAGTCAATATAATCGTTGAAAATTAAGAATTATTACACACTCCTTGACTAGTGAGGGTATAATTTGTAACTTTGGTGACGCTACGATCCCTAATAAGGGCCAGAGGGGCCACGCCCTAAAAAACCTTTGTCTTATTCTCCAGAACCAAAAGGTGAAGAAAGCTGAAACTTGTGTACACACTTCTTGACTAGTGAGGGATATTATTTGTAACTTTGGTGACCCTGTGACCCCTAAAAAGGGTCACGCCCTTAAAACGTATTTTCGTCTTCTCCAGAAACAAAAGGTGTTGAAAGCTGATATATTGTGTACACACTTCATGACTATTGAGAATTAAAATTGATAGGTGTGGTGGCCCTGTGTCCCCTTATAAGGGCCTTTTTTTTTTCTGTATCCATCTTTAGTTTTTGAAGGAATTTATTACATGTTCCAACCACGTTCCCAAGAAAAATGGTTTACTACCCATCCATTACCGAGTATCCTAGGTGAATTATATCCGCAATTTCTGATGCTCTACACTATAAATACCCTGGGAATTTGCGTCAGGCTGGCGAACATTTATCTTTCAGAGACGTTTTTGGTTCCTTAAAGAGGCAGTAGCACGTTTTAGGGAGAATAAAAGGTGGTTTTAGGGAAATGAAAAACAATGCATTTGAACTAAATGGAGCAGTAATAATTCAAAGCTATGATGTAAAGTTTAGCCTTTTCTTACACAAAATGAATTAAAGGTGTTCCCACAAAATGTCCGACGATTTTCATACTTTGTCCTCTGACTATGGATGATTGGCTTGTGTAATGAGATTTTTGACACTGTCAAAATAATATATTTAACATTAACTTACAATTATCAGTGAAAAAAATAAAATATAAAATTATCAAAAACGTGCTTCTGCCTCTTTAAAGGTATTGTCAAATTGCATAGATATTTTAAAATGATAAATATCATTCTTTGAGGTACATATCTGAAAGAGTTTTTCTTTTGTTTATTTCTAAATTCACAAGTGTTGTTTTAAGTGAGTCATAACTCGATTTCTACCATAACCATCCTCGATTATCCAGCACTTTCGTTCCGATAAATCTACACTACAAGCCCTGGAGAACTTTGCAAGGTTTTACCTCGAACCAAAGACCACCCTTTGCATCCAAGTTTATCCAATCAGAAACGAAACGCAGACACTAATTGCGTAAACAACTCGACTAATCAAGTAAGCGTTTTGCTGAGTCATTGCAAAGGGAGAAAATTTGGTTCGAGGTAAAACCTTGTAAAGTTTTCCAGGGCTTGTAGTGTAGATTTCTAATTCAAAAGTGAAAGAGGTCATTCAGTGCAAAACTACAGGAATGTAAGTTAATAAATCCTCAGAAGCCTTCTAGCGAGATGATGGCGATAACGGTCCCCTTTCCATTATGGATACAACCTCAGATTGAAGTTCTCCAAAGCAAACACTTTCTAAATATTATGATTTAATGTAACTCAACTTATCCGTCATTCACCACATTTTTGATTAGGATACACACATTTAATCGTATAAGTTCATTTGTTGCTATTAATCTGACATGTACTAAATATCTTATTCATTCCCTGTTATACATGTATGTTATGTATAAACAATAATTGGTGCATACACATTTTATTTTGAAATTATACATTTACATTTGATAAGTTCAAAGAAACCTATTTTAAGTTCACAAAATCCAAAACATTCTATATACATTACCTGAACAGGTTTGTCTCCCGAAGCATATTCTGAGATGCACTTGACAGAGCCTAACAATTAAGATATTCTCGATCTCTTTACCGTTTCTGTTTTGGTCTCATCAAGACGTTCCGTTTCTCATTAACAGATAAACTTTAAGGTTGTCAGGCTGTCATCAATTACTTTCATTATCTTGGTTAAGTCATTAATAAAACCTATTTTGTAAGGTGAATGGTAAACTGAAACGACCCAAAGAAGTCAAGATGCAGGTGCTTCACAGTTGGAAGTTCAGCCATTACACCATAAACTGAAAGTCGGTGATCCATCTTTGTTTATCAATAACCCAAACCTTTAACATCATTTATACTTTTATATAAGACATTATTACAAACCTTAAAGTTATTAATAAATAACTAAATAAGTAAATTGTTCGTTGAATTATAAGACAAGTAAATACAATTTGAATGTGTATCAATATGATTTTGTATTAGCAGATGCGTGACTTCCAACTATTTCAAGAAAATAGTTATTTTAGATAATTAAATGGATCTTTATCCTAGTGTTCTTGTATCGTTTCATTGTGACTCCTCTTATATATTTGCTTTAGAAATTGTGTATCATTGGTATTATTCTTTTTGTGTGTTTGTTTTTGGTTATTTTTATAACCTGCTGACTCAATATTGTCCTCCAACCTACTGTGGAAACATTGATGCCTAAGATGTAATTATTCTGACTGGTGTTTATTGCAAAACGATTCTAATTAAGCTAAAGATGAAAGAAAAATGGGGATTTTACAAGGCGTCTGAAGGTGTGAAGACCTCAAACCATTCCCCAACAAGTGACAACATTATTTTGGTGCTGCACATCAAGAAGCGTCAAGAAAAAGATAATAGAGAACCCTGCTGCAAAAAGACATCTGGAATGTAATTATATTGTAGACATCGTTTGGCTTCCAATTTATTATGTTCTCAATGCCTGGCATGCTACTGCTGCTTAAGGTGATAAAGTGCTCTCTAGAGTTGGGCAGTCTTAATGAATAAGCTAAGGTAATGGAACAAGTTTACAGTGTTAGGTTTTATTGTGTCATCGAAAGTGCGATACCGAGTATTAACCTTGGGAAATATATCAAAAACAGAGGCTGTCTCTTGACACTGGACTTTGTTTTCATCTAAAACATTTACTTAAATTACAAATATTTCACATTATTTCATTAATTGTGATAAACGATAGCAATACAGAACTACATATAAGAAATGTTTGAGTCAAACAATGATTGCAAAAACATTATTTTGGTTTGGTTATGTCCATATTGATTCCTGCTTAGTCCTCTTTTACGATAATGTTATACAGAAATCTTTGGTGTCACAATATCTTGAGAAAAAAAAATTACCCAAGACTATTCAGGTGTTACACCGAAACGTTGCTTTTTTTGTAAAGTTGTTTTTTATAAACCAGACCATGGTACACGTATATCTTGCATTCAGTTAAAAAATGAAATTCGTATCTCATCTCATTTCTGAAGGCACCGTCACATAGTCCACTTGTTACATTTTTTTACACTTATCGTACACGTGGATAGCTCTATCGATTAAACAGCGAGAATTTGAATACCAACCAAACTTAAACATATGTGTACAGTTGAATTGCCTGAAGATTGTTCACTTTTCTACGTATCTTCGTGCAGTTATGTTGTTAAAACAGCATAGCATTGCGAAAACGTATCGGATAAAGTTTAAAATTTATTTCAGAAGATAAGGTTGATTATTCGTCAACATATTCGTATGGCATACTTAACAGTCAACCGTAGCAGTATGGGAAACCATAAAAGTGACCAAGGAGCAAATTTCTTTTTAACTTTTTTCTTTCTACAAAATCATTTATAGGTTATTGTCAGTTTGTTCAAGTGTGTTCAAGTGTGTACAGGTCTATCTATCTCGCCAAATCATGTTAAAACTTCTTTGATGTGTTATGTAGATAGACAAAAGCATCTAAGAAAAATATTACATAACATTATTGATGAATTATGGTAATCGGCACACATTAATTATCTTGATATTAACGTCAAAGAAAACACTTGTTCAAGATCAGTCAGATAATGCTTGAAATAAATCCCCTTACAATCAACAAATCTGATTAACTAGAACATGTATTGTTCTATTTTGTGAGACTTTCAAAATATAAACATACATGTATCTCACTTTTGTATTGGTCATTTATCAGGCAAAGAACGCAATCAACGAAACCTGGCATATAAGTACCTTGTCATATTCCTTAACACAGCGTTTCATTTCTCCCAAAGGCAAAGCAATTAGCATGCAATGATTGAGGAATTATCATTAAGTGCATAATTGTACAATTAAGCGTGCTCATCGTGATTCTTCCCCTAAGGCCAAGAAACGGTCAGACGGATTAAGGTTTTCAGAGACGAATATAGACAGAAACCCTTCAGGCTGATCTCTTATCGCGTGCGAGCAGAGTCAGCGTTTTTACAGACATATGAAGGATTATTCATAATGATGATACTGATTATGATTATGATATCAAGATTTGATTAGGAGTAAGATGCTCTGTCAGTGAAATTAACTAACTTGTGTTTGATTTTAAGAAACAGATCAACTGAGGAAATCTCTAGATGACAAAATAACAATCCTGTTTAAGTTATCCTTCCAGAAGCATAAGGCCCAGAAAGCTGAAACCTTTTGTAAGATTGTGAAACTAGGGTTTTCACGAAATCCCTGAAAATTTTAGGGAATTCGTGAAATCCCTATTTCACTCAGGGACTAAAATTTCTAGGGATTTCACGAAATATCTGGAACAAGTAGACACTTTTTACACAATATCACTGAATGCATTTCAATCGATCAGAAGATATATTTCACTGCAGGAGATAGTGCTCTAGGCTGACATTAGTACTCATGAGTTGTTGATGACATCGGTAACTCCACAAGACAATGATCTTCGCAAATCAAGGATATGCTATAAAATCACAAGAAGTACTCAAGAGGATACATTTTGACTCACTGTTTTCCAACAGTCGGCGGATATGCTTACCATGAGATGAATTTGACTACTCTTGAAAATTTGCCTTTTGCTATATCAATTGTGACGAAAAACTTCTTTGACCATTGCATTCTTGCGAGACAAAATGACACAAGCGACGCACAACTTCGAGACAGAGTTTAAGAATACGTTATGTGTTACTGCTACAATGCTGTTTTTTAAAGGCTTGGTATCCTCAGACCAGAGATATCAAATGTGATGACTTTCAAACCAAACTCTTGTTTAGTTTTATCTATATCAAACAGCATCAGATTAAACTGCATCATCATAATGGTAGATGTGAACATGATGAATCAATGACTGATTTTCAAATAAATGTCTTATACAATCTGTTTATATTATTAATTGATATCAGGGAATTTGTGAAAAAAGTTCATCATTATTTCAGTAAATTCGTGAAATCCCTAGAAATTTTAGTGATTTCATGAAGTCCCTAAGTGAAATGGGGATTTCACGAATTCCCTAAAAATTTCAGGCATTTCATGAAAACCCTAGTTTCACAATCTTACTGTAACATATATACTCCTTGACAAGTGAGGATTATAATTTTAGCTTTGGTGACCCTGTGACCCATAATAAGGGCCAGAGGGGACACGCCCTAAAAAATCTTTTGGCATCTTCTCCAGAAGCATAAGGCCCAGAAAGTTGAAACCTTGTGTACATACTCCGTGACTAGAGAGGATTTTAATTTATGATAATGAGGGCCATAAAACTAATTATTGTCATCTTCGCCCAGAAAGCTGAAACATTGTATACAGACATGTGAGATAGGTAAAGAGGATTCTTACTTGTACAATTGGTGACCCAATGGCCCCTACTAAGGGTGAAAGAACATAGGCCACACCCTAAAGCGTAATTAATGTAAAGCCTGATGAGCTACAGAGCCAATTGCTCAATTTATGATGTTATGTGAGAACTGATGACATGCCCATTCGTAATCGAAACAGAAACGGTTCCAGCAACGTTATTAAGAATATCCCTGTCACTCACAGGAAACGTCAGTCTTCCCTGGAGTTAGTTGTACAATTTGTCTAATTCAAGCGACAACTGATGTTTCCTTTTTGGTTGATGACTGACGGTGATACTGATCTAGATTGAAATGGTAATGTCGTTAAGATGTCCAGAAATAGCTCTGTATATGCGAGTATGGGCAGATGTTGTCAGTCATATGACAAATTATCACTTACCAGCCTTCCTGTGCAATGCCAAAACCTGTCTATTTACTTAGCAGGTTCAGTAGGTTGCTTTACTCTAATGAGATTTACCTTTACATTAAGTAAGAGTTTACTTATATTTCGACTGTGTAGTTTCTTTTTTAAGAATCTTAGGCGAAAAATAGAACATTTATTCCAAGAAACGTTGAGTTTTGGTTGTGTAACTAAAACACACCTAGAAACACTTCATTAAATATAATATATTTGAGTTTCTCAACACAGTAACTTTTCAAGTCAATAAGTTTCGAGAATTATTCTAATAATTTAAAAATCGTGATCTTGACCTTCGATCATGTAAGTCACAATAATTCCCCACTTCCACACGTACGGGGGTTGTGAAAAGCTTAATGGGATAAAGCTATACCCAAATTTGGTGCACATTGCAAGAACTCATATCTCGTGACCTTGACCTTTGACGTTCAAGGTTACACAAACCTTGAAAACTTTAACAATCATGTAATGATTAAAATTGTTAATACACCATACTCTCTAAACAATACTTAAGTCGCGTCCTTGCTGTAACCTTGACCTTTGATGGATTGTAATAAAAACCTTTCCAAAAATATTTACTTGTCCAAAGATGATATATAGAAAATAAGAGTTTCATTGCACAAAACCTGTCCAAGTTATCATGTTTACAAGGACTTGACCTTTTACCTTGAATGTGAATATGTCAAAATAGTTCCACCGAGGTATATGTAATGAGTTCTGAAAAGCTTACTGGAAAAGAATTATTGCCAATAGTACTAGTGCGGTGGAGGTGACTGCATCGAGTCCATTTACACAAATACTAAGGTAAGTGTTTTCATTTTTACAATACAAAAATTAACATTGAACGACTCAAAACATAAGGGCTAAACCTTTTTCATTTTGTCTTCAACTTATTAAATAATCATTAACAAAAAAGTTTTTAATTTGTAAACTGAATGTTATGTTTGGAATACCATTAGAAATTATCATATATGATAATAATAGTTGACTGTTAATGATGTTTGAACGTGTATGTCTATTTGGACAATAACTACCCTTTTTTTCGTTTCAACTTACCTGATTGATATAATATTATTGCACATGAAAATCCTTAACCCTGTGATACTTGTATATTTTGGTAAACTAAAAAGTATGGGAGATTTTACGAATTGGTGGAACCTGTCTTTAAAAAATGGCACCATTTCCGATGATAAAATGCTTGGCATCTCCCGCATGCTTCACTGGAATATGACGACGTCACAGTTGCATTTATCAGCACGGACGCAAAACACATTGTATAGACCAAATTAAATGTTATTTCTATATATAACTAATTCATATTTAACAAACTTATGAGTGTCCGAACCATGGTCATAACTGTCCGAACCAAGGTCATTTTGATATATTTCAAAAATTGAGATTAATAAATTAAAATTCAATCTTAAATTGCCTCTTTAAAAACGCATAAAAACTATAATTTTTTGGCGCTTCCTACATTCCCTGAACTTTGCTTAAACATTTACATGAAAACAGATATTCCGCCTAAACATTTACATGAAAACAAATATTCCGCCTAAACATTTACATGAAAACAAATATTCCGCCTAAACATTTACATGAAAACAAATATTCCGCCTTAACATTTACATGAAAACAAATATTCCGCCTAAACATTTACATGAAAACAAATATTCCGCCTAAACATTTACATGAAAACAAATATTCCGCCAATTTCTTTCGTGAATCGGTTAACTGTACCTGTACGAAAACGTTCTTTAAAATTTGTCGGATTATAATTTTTTTATCGAAACAAAATATATATCAGTACAAGTTAAAGAGAAATATATTTGAACAAATGGCTTGCAGAAATAACAAATATATTTGTGTCCGCTCATAATCAAAAGTGTCCGAAGTTCGGACGACTTAGGGTGGTGTCCGAACCTCGTGAGTTTGCCTATATGCGTGTGAAAGCTCTTTGTAAAGCAGAACGAGTTGGTAAAGTTATTAAAGAAGAATTTTATATTTCGAGTAAACTGAGTTTTTAAAGGCTCTCCTCTGCCTCAGTTTCAAAGGAACATAAACCGGTTACAAATACATTTATTACAATCTGTTCTCTTCAAGCTTTAAGTCTATTTTAACGAAACAATGACCTGAATGGTCATTGTTTCGTTTGGTGATCTGTTAAATAGAAAAGATAAAATTACGACTATGTTAAAATATTTCTTCATGTAGAAAAACAGGAAACCCATTGATTCTAGGCAGATCAGAAAGTTTACTCCTGTTGCTCTCTGTGCAATTCGTAGTATAATTTGTTAGTAGATAGTAACCCCGTCTATACTCTCTTGTACTATGTTTCTCTTTCTTGTTTTATCACCACATTAGTTTGCATTGCAATGATGCAATTCAATTCAACATGGTTACTTTTGATACGATTGACTACGCTTGATTAGGTTTTGGGTGAATTGATAACTAAATGTATAAATGCTACAATAATTAGCTTTCTTTCCGAATATAATGGACTAAGTCTTTTCAGTTTGTATAGGATATCTATTTGATGGACCCTTGGTTTTGTATAGGCAGACATCTTGAAACCCTTTATTTCTTCCTCTTAAGTCCTGACTTTTCTCAAAGGATGAGCTCTTGAAAGGTAAATCTCTTCAGGACATTCTCTAAGAATTCAAAAGCTTACTGCCCTTATTTTCATTCGTTAAAGAAAGGAAGTTGTATTGGTCAAACTTGATGCTACGCGCATCTCCCAATAATAATAGGTCGCAGAAACTTAGAGGGAGTGAAATGAACTTTTCTTCAATGCCACATCTTTTTAATGGTTAGTTTGGAAGACAGCCTAATAGATGAACCATTCTCTCCCCCAAAGTGGCAGATCAAGTGTTGATACAGCCTCTGTTCTATTACGTCGATTTTGTTGGCTAGAATGGGAGATACAGCTTCTTGTATCAGTTTCATGCTTGAAAACAATTCAAAAAGCTGTATCGAAACGTCGTGTACTCAGAATAAAGAAGTTGTTATCCATAAAATATTCGTCCTTATTTGACTTCCAACTTCTAAATGCCACTCAAAGAAGTTGATGTACCTCTTCGGGAAGAGAATCACATTAACCTGTATGGAACAGAATAAGCCTTCCAGAAAACTCACTCTCTTCAGACACTGTCTATGTTCTAGTTAATTGGTTTTTAGAGTCTAATGAAGATGTCAAAGTGTCTCATTAGATTAGGGTTGATGTTTAATTGGTGTCAGCTTTGCGCGTGAATAGATAAAAGGACAGTGTCATCGGCGTATAAAAGAACAAACAGTTTGAGAGACAATTCTAACATGGAATCTATTGTTTCAGAGTTAACTAACAAACTTGGACAATCTTTTGACATTAGGAATGTTTCTAAATCATTCAAAAACAGGGACAATAATACCGGAGACAAATTTTCTCCTTGTCTTACTCCAACCAGGCAGGGGGAAAAAGCAGATTCGCTGTTTAAAATACTTATACATGATTTTATACCACTATACATAGATTTTAAAATTCTAAGACATTTACCATCTATACCTTGAATTGATCAAACAATTTACTCCACACTGCTGTCCTCCATACACTGTCAAAAGCTTTCTTAAAATCAATAAAACAACAGAATATTTTCTTCTTTTGTCTTTTCTTCAGACACTGTCTATGTTCTAGTTAATTGGTTTTTTAGAGTCTAATGAAGATGTCAAAGTGTCTCATTAGATTAGGGTTGATGTCAAATGTGTGTCAGATTAACGAGTGAATAGATAGATACACTAAACGAACAAATGAACCGTCATTATTTATTTTAATATAGAACAAGGGAGAGTTTTTACTATTGTTAACTTCAAAATTCCCCAATAATACAATCAAACTTGGGAAACCTAATCTGTTCATTTTCGTCATCAACTGAAACAAGTTAATATTTCTTATTATGGCCTTTGACTTATGCTACTTTCAATCTTACAATATTCAGTCTAATATTGATACATTTCAGTCATCAATCATCTATTCTAAACAAGGAATGTATGCAATCTCTGACAACACTGTAAACAATAATTAATTCTTGATTTCTTTTGAATCTGCTTCTGGCAGTGAAATATGAACATTCATTTCAAAATTGTCATAATCCATCATTGGATTGAATGAAGACGTTAAAATAATAATGCTGAGGAATATATGGATGAAAACTTCTTTGTTCATTGTATGCGGCGTTTCGACACAGATCCTTGTGTCGTTCTGAAGACGTTAAAGTACTTTTAGAACTCTTCCATGGTAAAAAATTTAGAAGAAAAAAACAGGTATCAAATGTGTCTTGAAGACAGGATGTGAAGGATCTCCGCTTGCAGGCAAACTCAAACAAATCGAAGCTTGTTATCTGCTGTAGTTCCACGAACAAGATGTCATGCATACCCTTAAGCAGAGTCAACCAATTGAAATCAGTGACATTTAAATAGAAATCTGAATTGAGAAAGTTTTGATGATGCTGAATTTACGTTGTTATTCAATGAGCCTATAGCAAATTAACGTTCATTTTCTAATTATAACATAACACAATGGGACAGACTCTCAATTAGCGAATTTGGTTAAGGATAATATCTTATTTGACTGAAGAAGAACCAAAGTCTTAGTGAATGCAAGACTTAGTACAAGATACAAAGAAAACTTACTTAAGCACCATCTTTTTTGTGAGTGAGTGAGTGAGTGAGTGAGTTATTGTTTAGTGCCGCTTGGGCAATATTGCAGCCATTAGCGGCGAGACCTTTTTTGTAAAATGAATTTTGGTGCCGCAGCTGTTGAAATAACAGGATTAATTTGATGCATTGACCAGCTATAAAAGTTGATTTTTTTAAATTGAGTATTAAATTGCACTAAAATTTCCAAATTTGCAAAAGTAATGGAAGTATGAGGAAATATCAATCTCCTCCCCACATAGGTAGATCAAGTTCTGTTGACTTAGCCTCTGTGCTAACTCGCCAAAATTTGTGGGATAGAATGAGAGGTGCCTAAGTTGAGGCAATTAAAGACAGTTGTGCAATCAGCGATGCTGTTCTTAAAGCCGCATTTGGCTACTGAATCATAGCAAAAACATTGAGATACGAACCACAAAAAATCAAATGGATTGTGGTGCAAATTTTTTCAGCCAGGACAAACTACTGGAACCGATGGATTTTGGCGAGATAGAATAGAGGCTAAATCAATTGCAACATGACTTGATCTGCCTCTGTGGGGAGAGACTTAGGAAATATGCGAGACAATTGAAATTGACAAATTATAGCTATTCTCATAGGGGTGAAACTGCACATGAAACTTTGGATTTTTAAATGGAAAATAATATTGCTGTGACATTCATACACAAAACCCTTTTTTTATCATGCATGGTAAGAGGCTAGGAGGACTTTGAATGTTCAGTACATTTTCATCAATTGATAAAATGCCTACAATCTTAACATCTGTGAGTAAATTGAGACTCCTTGAGTTGAACTTGTCAATCAAACACTTCTCCTTCCTTAGTATAGCCATTATCTTAAACAGTGGGTTTTTTTTCTTTTGTTTTCATTAAATTTGATATTTGATAATTTTACGATTTTGACGGTTCATACTGCTCAAACGACTAACTTTTGATTTGAGGTCATTTACTTGATAGTCATCAATGACAATTGATGACAAATGATAATTATGACAGCAAAACAATTGCCTTTCATTTTCAATTATAATGAATTGTTTTTTACTCAAATATACTAAACCGTTGTAAAAACAGTTATCCAGAGTCAGTGAATCGAAAATCGAGTGAAGGTTTTGTTTCTACACTGATATATCAACGTTAAAACATTTAATTGTTTGCTTGAAAATGTGCATTTTTTTTTATCAACACCGTTTTTCTGTTTGAAAAATGTGGGTTGCTTAATTAAATTCTTGTGTATTAACTGAGAAATTACCTTTGAACATATTCCGCTGAAAAAAGATATAACTATATAACCATATATCGTCAATGACAGATAAAAGACTTTTGATAAAAACACTAGGTTAGGAAGTGTATTACATAATTAGAGAGGCGATACAATTTGCACAGTTTGCAAACAAACATAAACCATTTACATTCTCATAAGAAAATAATGGCAAATGGAGTTCACAAAGTTCTATTGGCATTACTACCGTAGAAAATTTATAGAAAATATTGAGTGTCGTACAAAAACGGCATGCTGCCACTTTAGCGTGAACATTATTTAATCATTTGAGGTAGGGAAATGTTTATTGCGTAGCATAACAGATTGTTTGCCAATCAGCTATAGTCAGAGGACAAAGTATTAAGATTAACATAAAATCCATTGGCGGCCATTTTGTGTGAACACCTTTAATTCATTTTGTGTATGAAAAAGCAATCACATGGCTAAACCTTACATTATATATTTGAATTGTTACTGCTCCATTTAGTTTAAATACATTGTCTTTCAATTGTAACCATTAATGTTCATTTTTTGACATCACCTTATATTCCCTCTGAAAACGTGCTACTGCCCCTTTAATGCGTATTTTACAAATATTCGTGTGTGATAATGAGGAAGGTTTACAATGATTAAGGTGATAAACCTTTCTGTCCACATCTAATCATTCAATTCACCAACAATTAACCTAAAGTAAGTCATAAAATATTACAACACAATCAATAAATCCGTGGTGGTTTATGTGTCCATATTACATCCACTGAGACAGTATGTAAACAGCTTGTGATATTGGTTTCCGACATTGGGATCGATGAATGTGCATAAAAGGAATGTGCATTGTAAACAGGAAAGATTGAATAAGTGTTGCGATCAGTGTGATACTTATATTGAAAGTTCAATGCATGTATTAATCAATGTCAGTTATTTAATTCAGAACAAGCCACATGGAAAATTGTCTAAATTGTAAGACATAAAAAATATATAGAAATGGTAAAAATAATTAAAACGGTAATATAATTTTGTACTTGTTGTCAAGTTGAATAAGACCAAATCCATCCTTTATAATTTTTTTCAGTATAACCTTTTAAACCAATTTCATAAAATGTATAATGCAAAATATATATCATCGACAGCAATTTTTCAAAACATAATAAAATGTGGATCAAATATTGATTCAGTGTTTTGTTGTTGAGCTCCGCTTAGGCAGTTGTTAGGTTATTGACAGGACACACTAGGTCACGTGATTGCCAGTAACATACATGGCACTGCCCTTGCCGTAATAAGATATTTCTTCATGGTTAATCAACAGATTCTTAAGCCATCAAAGTGCTATGAGTGAGTAAGTGATTGGGTTTAACGTGTAGTCAACAATTGTTCAGCTATTTAACACGTGGATGTTGCCATCCAAAAGAGAGTAGACAGATCAGGGAGAAAGGGATCGAAAGGGTGAGGGAAATGACGGAAAGAAAAGCATGGTGAGATATAGAAAGCTGGTTTTGGAAAGACTCACATTTGGTCTGGCTTCTACCCGTCGACCTGTCTAGCTTGGATTGACCCTACCGGGAGCATCTAAGCTCCAGCTGGCATAGCTCTCGAGGTCGCCGAAGCACACAAACCACCACACCACGATAAGGTAATGAGTCCAGTGGTGGCAAAGTGCTATGGTGACCATAGAAATATAGTGAATGCCATCATAGACAACTATTGTTTGTGCACTCTGCCGTGAAAATAAGGTCAAGGTCTCTCAAACTGACTGGTGTATCTGCAATGCCCAAACATATGCTGTGAAAATGTTAAAGACATAGAATTCATGAAATATTACATATTCAAACGTGAGAAAAGTGCCGAAGGTTACGGAAAGTTATGCGGAATCAAAATGTTTCAAAAATGGTCACTTTATCTTATTAATTATGGTTTATGGAAAATCATTTCTTTTAGTATACAGCACAGAAACTTTAAATACTAAAAAATAGAGCCATTGGCTATGTAGCTCATCAGGCTTCATCATCAACTATGATGTAGAGTGTGGCCAATTTGATTTCCCCCTTTGTAGAGGCCACAGGGTCACCAATCATAAAATTAAGTATATACGTAACATGTATATAAGCGACAAGTTTCAGTTTTCTAGGCCTTATACTTCAGGAGAAGATGAAAAAAGATTTGAAGGACGTTCCTGTTGCCTTTATTATTATCATAAAGCTACAATTCATCATCCTCACTAGCCAATGAGTCTGTACACAAAGTTTCAGCTTTCTAGGCCTCATGGTTCTGGAGAAGAAGATGAAAATAGGTTTTTAGGGCGCGGCCCCTGTGGCCCTTATTAGGGGTCACAGGGCGCGCAAAGCTACAATTCATAATCCTCACTAGCCAAGGAGTATGTACACAAAGTTTCAGCTTTCTAGGCCTTATGCTTCTGGAGAAGAAGATGAACATAGGTTTTTAGGGCATGGAATATGTGGCCCTTATTAGGGGTCACAGGGCCAACAAAGCTACAATTTATAATCTTCGCTAGTCAAGGAGTATGTACACAATTTTTCAGCTTTCTAGGCCTCATGGTTCTGGAGAAAAAGATGAAAATAGGTTTTTAGGGCGTGGCATATGTGGCCCTTATTAGGGGTCACAGGGCCACCAAAGCTACAATTTATAATTCTCAATAGCCAAGGAGTCTGTACACAAACTTTTAGCTTTCAAGGCCTCATGATTCTGGAGAAGAAAATGAAAATAGGTTTTTAGAGTGTGGCCCCCTGTGGCCCTTATTAGGGGTCACAGGGCAACCAAAGCTACACTTTATAATCTTCACTAGCCAAGGAGTCTGTACACAAAGTTTCAGCTTTCTAGGCCTCATGGTTCTGGAGAAGAAGATGAAAATAGGTTTTTAGGGCGCGGCCCCTGTGGCCCTTATTAGGGCTCACAGGGCGCCCAAAGCTACAATTCATAATCCTCACTAGCCAAGGAGTCTATACACAAAGTTATGCGTCTTGAGAAGAAAATGAAAATAGGTTTTTAGGGCGAGGAATATGTGGCCCATATTAGGGGTAACAGGACGCCCAAAGCTATAATTTATAATCCTCACTAGCCAAGGAGTCTATACAAATAGTTTCAGCTTTCTAGGCCTTATGGTTCTGGAGAAGAAGTCGAATTTCCACAAAGTTTACGGACAGGCCAGATGAGCTAAAAATGAACTTTCATTTACTGGAGTTGACAATTATTTTCTATTTTGCCTCATAAGTTAATAGCAAATTGGTTTAACTGTCATTATTTTTTTTAAATTACTGCAGATTTTTCAACAAAGAAGTGTTTTTCAATACACAAACTATGCAGCTATTCAGGCTTCACATCAATTTAACTTTAGAGTGTGACAGATGTGGTTCCCCCCTTAGTAGGGAGCACAGGGTCACAAGATTTAAAATTTAGAATCCTTCTTATCTAACTAAGGGGTCTGTAGACAAGGCTTCAGCTTTTTAGGCCTTAAACTGGAGAAAAAGATGAAGATAGGTTTTAAGGCCGTGGCCGCTGCTCCTTATTAGGGGTCACAGGGTCACCAAAGCTATCAATTATATTCCTCACTAGTCAAGGAGTCGATTCACAAGGTTTGAGCTTTCTGTACCGTCGTGCTTCAGGGAAAGAAGTCAAAAGTGCACAAAGTTTACAGACGGACGGACGCCGGACACCATGCCATGCAATAAAGGCCCGATCCGCGATGAGCTCAAAATGCAGTAAATCCTTTTCAACCCGAAGGAATAAACCTAAAACTAACAGACAATTTAAAACGAATAATATATTTATCATATCATTAATCAACTACAGACATGTGTTCAGGCTATTTTGATAAGTTCTCATGTTTGCAGGTAAACTATTAGCCTGTTGCTATTCCCCCTGTAGATAACACGAGATGGAACTTTCCACATATCAACAACGTCAGCGCATTGGTACTTTTACCAGAGCTGCTTCAATCAGCCATCATGACTTGTCCTATTTTTATCCAGACACATTGTCTGCAAAGCCATTGAGTGTAAATACGTCTGCGTGTGTTACATAATTCAGTTGGGTGGTATCCGCAATTGCACCTGTAGAGTCTGTTAGCTCTATCTTGTAATCGATATTGTCACTCGCATCACCTTGGGTAACACCTGTTGATTACACACCTGTGAGTTGCATGAGCTGGTGATTGTTCAATAATCCAATCTTACGGACGAGAGTACGGCAGGAGTGTTTTAGGGAAAGAGTTTCAACAAGATGTAAACATAGTCACCCCAAGCATTGGTGGTATATCTCAAGACCCTGCTAACAAAACTGAGGTGACTAGGGGTTTATTGCCGCTTTCAAGAGTATTTCACTTCACGGCTGCTAGTAATATTGCAGAGAGAAGTCCCGCAACTCTTTTGTAGCTATGCATTGCGTTGAAACCTGCGAGCATCGGCTGGAACTAGCAAATCGTGGGTGGTACTGAGCTGAAATTCAGTGTAGCATTGCACCCAACCTAACTGCCTGGCGGGATTTCAACCACGGACCTCTTGATCTGAAGCCGAACGCGCTAACCCCTGCTAGTTTACAATCATACATTACGGACTTTTTTTATATTATGATAACAGACAAGTTGGACATTTTACTTTCGGTACCTTTTTCATTAATAATTGAGAAAATGAATAATTTAGTTATTGATTTTACCTCTTGTCAGGGTCCAATTCATATTTCTTTGACAATGTTTGTAAAGTCAAACAAATTCATGTTTAAATCGTTCTCTCCCCACAGAGGTATATCAAGTCATAACCTGTTGGATCAGTTTTTCATAACCAAATCTACCTCTGTCGGGGGAGAATGCTTTAGATATGAAAACAAAAGATCTTTTTAAATCTTTTCAAGTTTATTTTTGAAGAAACCTCCAGTGAAAACAGTGACAATTCAAAGTTGAAATGTTTTAGCTTGACATTAATGAGTTAACAACGATAAGTCACAATCCCTTTCCTTGTGTATAAAATGATGGTACAGAAGATGAAAATACAGATATACACACACCAAAAAAGTTAAGCACCCCCTGATTTTCACAGAAGGGCGTGTTTCGTAAGCAAAACCAATTTTTATTGAGAGAACAATCATTTGGTCATTTGTAAAAGAAGTTTTGTAATCGTGTGGGCCAAACTTGTGGGCACCACACGTGCATGAAAATAAAGAGGGAAATGGACATGGAATCTCATCCATGATTTAAGATTTGTACATGATGATCCCTGCATTGTATCCAACGACCCAAAATGTCCCAAACTTGCTCGATTGGGTTCAAATCAGGCGATATTGCTGGCCATGATATTCGTGTTACACCATAGAAATTCAACTTTTATTTGGGGGTGCTTAATTTTTTTCGTGTGTATATTTATTTGATGTTTCTATTTCAAGAACAGGTTCACAAATTGATAGATTACGTTTTCATGTCAGTTTTAGGGACCACTGAAATATTTACACCAAGGATAAATGTTAGATCTTAAGTCACCTTCAAATGCGCATCAGTTTTCGTCGTTTCGAGTAAACACATTTATCTTTCATTCCGCTGATTGAATAAGAATATAAGTAAACTGATAGGTGTCGTGCTAAACGTGAGGATGTTTGTGGTTTGCGTGAGTTAATTAGACTCGTCTTCTCTTAACACGTTAGTTGTCATGGCCACAGACATTCATACATCCTTGGTGTCTATCACGTCGTCTAGCGTGGCCTTTTTTGCGTTTATAGTAAGTTTGGTTGTTAAATATTCTTACTACACCACACAAAATAGTTGATATCAGAGATAGTTATTTTAAGATAACTATCCTCAAAGATACGCTTGTAAATGGTTTGCAATCATATGTTTTATGTATCAACATTACTTACATGAATCCACATTTTCTTTGCAAATTACTTTTAAGTCATTTTTTAAGATGTTCATTACAATTTCATTTTTAATATTAGCACATGCAGAAATTTACCTGAGAACATATCAACATTAGGGTTAACGTTATTTTAGCAAAAGAGTCACGCCTGTCCCCGTTAAGAGGTTAGTTAATCAAATATTGTCGTTTTTTCGATTTTTATTTCCTGAAATAAGAAAGCGTATGAACTTAATCAAACAGAATTTTTTGAACGCTGTGGGAAAAGAATGGCTCCATATATTGATGACATTTTTGTCGACTTTCTTATGTTGTATATTTGCTATAAGATAACTTTAACTTATAAATACGGTGCGTCTCCAATAATGTATTTCAGAAAAATAAATAAATACAAGAATATGAAAAATAAAAGTTGAATATTATATACGATGCAACTCAAATAAATTTCCTTCTGAACAGATCTTGAAACACGGACATAACATTGTTTGAAACAGGGGAGCACTTGTTCTCTCCCCTCAGAGGCAGATCAAGTCATGTAATGTTTATAGAGCCTATGTCCGTATTAGAACAAATCCGTAGCTTCCAACCATTTCCGCTGGCGGAAGAATTACAACACAATCCGTCTGAATTTTTTAAGCAAATGACAACGTTTCTCGCATGTCAACAATGATCCATATATTCGCATGTTTATTGATATATCTTAAAACCTATTTGTATTTGAAGTTTATTTATTTCCTTTGAAACATGACTTAAACCATGTCTCAATCTTGAACTCCTTTTGCTCACAACATATAGACAGGGGTTAGCGTAATTAAGTATAGGTATGCCCGTTCCCATAAATGTTCTTTTAAAGGGGCAGTAGCACGTTTTTTGATAATGTTATGTTTGAAGATTTTCACTGAAAATTGTAAGTGAGAGTGTCAACAATCTCATTACAAAAGCCGATCATCCATAGTCAGAGGACAAAGTATGAATATTCACATAAAATCCATTGGCGGCCATTTTGTGTGAACACCAATTCATTTTGTGTAAGAAAAAAGAACCGCATGGCTAAACTTTATGCTATATATTTGAATTATTTCTGCTCCATTTAGTTTAAATACATTGTCTTTCGATTGGAACCATTGATTTTCATTTTCCTGATATCAACTTGTAATCCCCCTTTAAACGAGCTACTGCCCCTTTAAAACCTCATTTGTATTTGACATTTATTTATTTCCTTTAAAACATAACTAAATCGCTGTCTCAATCTTGAACTCCTTTCCTCCAATATTTAGACAGGGGTTAGCTTAATTGAGTGTAGCTATGCCCGTTCCAATAATGTGCTTTACGGGTTATTACTATATGACTACTACGAGAAGAGGTGTATATGCAACTGCGCACTCACTTTTGCTCTTGTTCTAGGATGGCTTCACTGAATTTTTAAAGGCTCTTGTTTTCCTCAAGAATGGTTAATGATTACCACATTGGCTTCACCGAGTCAAGTGCTTACCTGCTGAGCTCATCGAGACACTTTCAAATAGAATGACAAAAAAAAACTTATTAGCGTTAACCTTTACTTAGATTTCGAGAAGAAATGAAATCAAGTTTCTTGAATCTCAATCAGTCTGATCGAATTGTTTGACATTTTAGATTACATGACAATTTGTTGTGAGTGAACCACGGTAAGAAATTTAAAAATATCTAGAATATGTTAGAATAATATATAAGAAATAAAAAGTTTAATTTCAATGAAAACCGCTAAAAATAAATATCCTTGGAAAGCTGGAACTTGCAAACCTTTGATGATACTGCGCTGAAATACAGTTAAGCATTGCACCCAAACCTTACTCCGTGTAGAAAAGTTCTGTACTGCAGTCAAAATTGTCAAGCCCCTCGGGATTCGAACCACGGACCGATCGCTAAGGAAATCTCAAAAAGGCACATCTACACATGACTGATCCAAAGTTACTTTTCCATGAAAACCGTCAAAAATAAACTCCGAAGACGTTGAAAATATCACACGGCGAAACTGATCATTCAACAAGTTGGAATAAGCTAGGTCATATAGTTTTGAAGTTATGCTCCGGAAACGATATTGATTAGATTTAGATCAACCTATCCCAACAAAATCAGAAATGGGAGTTTGTCTGTCATGACGTTTTTCTTACATGTTTAACCAATGCCCTGTACTGCCAACCGTACTTTGTTTCTTTAATAACATCCAGTTTTTATGCGTTTGAAGATGAATTTTCTTGTGTGTCCTTCTTTCAAGAATGTAAAAACCAACGTATACCTTATTATTTGTTTCAATACCCAATTAAACATAAATTTATACTATTGATGTCATGTAAAACTAAAAGGATATTGAGACCACACCTGTTATATATTTAAAAAACGGAATCATGTGAAAATAATATGCTGCCAACACCTGTTTGGATGTTAGTAATATATATATCAACACTTTCCTCGGTGTATTGCTCAATACATCTCCTGTTTCAATTGTGGGCCTCCGAGTCGTAGCGGAGCCGAGGATCTATGATTCAAACAGAATGTGTATTAAGTGATACACCGAGGGAAGTGTGGACATATCTTACTTAAACCCCACTCCGGTCGAATGATATTTTACGAAAAAAAGGTGTCCACCGTTCTCTATGGTTATACGTCTTGACCTAACTAGACTGAAGGAATATAAACGATACGCTTCTTATAACGTTTTTAAATCTTATACTTACTGCATTGCCCCTGGTTCGAGTTCCAATTTGGTCGTTAACATTTCTCAAAACATTGAAATTCTAAATTTTACAACTCATTTGATTTGCCAAAGTTGAAGACCTCTTTACCTGACTCAATGGGGGTGTGCAATAAAAAGTTAGTGTATTAGAAAGGTTGAGGTGTATCGGTCAATACATCTATAGTGAGAACAAAGAAAACCATGGCAACCGGAAGTGGGGTATAATGTATAATGTAACTATATGGAAATGTCTACCTACCAAAAATTGTATTCTGGGCCATGCGGCCTTCAATACACTAAAAAGTATACTATCCGAGGTCGATTTTTTATCTCACTTAGATCAAAAATAAATGAACAACTGCAACCAAATGTCTATACTGAAACCAACTGAAATTGACAAAGCACAAACAATTGGGTCCTTTAAATTTGTTCTCAATGGTAAACGTTTAAAATATCCATGCATGATTTTTATTGATTTAAAGATATGTTCAAGTTTATGTTGATATCAAAATGCTGTAGTATCGCATACAGCTACTGGAATATGAACCTTATTCACCTGATTGTATATTCATTAACAGAGCCTTTATTTCTCTCTGGCCTCTAGATTAGGGGTTAGACTGCTTGCTTACGGGTCATAGGGTTGTGGGTTCGAAACCTTATTGGAAGTATTCAACTTTAGGGATATATATCAATGGTCTATCGACGTTCGGGTAAAGGTCTTACATTTGTAGAATAAAAACCTTCCGACTTCCTAGTAGCTCTTACAATTACTTATATAGAGACTTTTACCCGAGGAAGTGTGTCATATGACTTTTACGATACAAGTGTGAATTTTTGTATTACTCGAGCGAGAGCGACAAGTTTGCGGGACTGTCATATAACACACTTCCTCGGGTAATTATCTTTTTATTATCGGTTCTATTCCATTTTTCCATCTTACAAATATCCAATAAACGGGCCGCCTTCCTTGTGACGGCTTGCTATAGTGACGTCACGAACAATGGTGTTTTGATGTCACAGGCGAAAAAATAACGGAAACTCGCGCTACAACAAACGTTGCTAGGCAAAAGTCATATGTGCACTAGTGCTCATATTTAAAATTTGTCACCACTTATTTTCAAATATATGGGTAATAAAATACCTAATTTCCCAATGTAAAACCTCCTGCCAGTCCTGGGAGTTTGTTACGAGAAAACAGGATATCTCCAAAACAATGGACAAAATCCTTTGTTTAGTTCTAATCCTCCTTAACATATATTGCTATATTCTCACAAGAAATTGGCGTGTCGCAGTGTATTTCACTAAAGATAAATATACAAAATTATTACATTATTTTATTAGATTCCATGATATTATGGTTAAACCAGACTGACTCTTGAAAATTAATGGTTCCAAATGAAAGGCAATGTATTTAAACTAAATGGAGCAGTAATAATTCAAATATAAAATGTAAATTCAGCCATGCGATTCCTTTTTCTTACACAAAATGAATTAAAGGTGTTCACACAAAAATGGCCGCCAATGGATTTTGTGTAAATCTTCATACTTTGTCCTCTGACTAGGGGTGATTGACTTGTGTGATGAGATTTTTTACACTGTCAAAATAATACATTTAACATTAACTTACAATTATCAGTGAAAATTTTAAAATATAAAATTATCAAAAAACGTGCTACTGCCCCTTTAAGAAGCAATGTTGCATATTAAATCATTCAATGGCATTTAGAAATTGGTGTAGTATTTAAGAAAAAAATAGTTGACAACTTATTCATTAAATATATTTCTTATATTATTGTTGCATATGTTAAGCACAATTTATTCAGTTAAGTTTTGAAACTGCCGAGAGATTTAACCTTTATGAAAAACGTTACATTCTAGAGTACAAATTCGTTTATATTCTAAACAATAATTGGTCCTATAAGATTGCACCATTTATAAGATATAACCAATGGCTATTTCACCAATCCCAACTATACATTTATCTATGTACTTCTTTTCAACAAAGGAAACTTAATATTTGCATCCTTATGCCTTTAATGAAACTGATTGATTGATATTGAATTTTGGTCTAAGCAAAGTTCATTTGATGACTCTTGATCACACGGCATGGCACCTCTTGCTATAACGCTAAGCAATAACAAATAATCAATTGGTTAGCAAAGTTCAGTGTCAGATGGTGTCTGGCACCGTTTGCTATGTCTGATTGAATCGCTGGATAGATTGATAAATATCCTGATAATGGAGTATGCAGGTTAATATTTAGTGTAATTTGTTAAGCTTTGCTGCTGTTTCCTCAAGCAAAATATTTATTGGGGAAAACATGATTGTAACAGAATCAATAGAAAAGTTGAAATATGTAAAGAAAATTTCTTCTTTAAATTTGTAATGATGACGTAGGTTTAAGACATGGAAGACAATATTTGTGGAAAAAAGTAATTCTTAGATGGATTCTTTAAAATCTTTTATGGTCAACGAAAGTAGTTATGTTTGAAGCCCACACAGAGAAGGCGACATCGTGGCCTTGGCCTGGGTAAAACTAGATGACTTTCTTCGATTGCCTTTGATCCAGAACTGAAATAGATCAATCTGTGTGGAAAGGTTTGTGCCACCCAATGTCGTGTGTCATTTGTTAATGTCCGACACAATTGCTTGGTTCATTCATAAACGAATCAAAATTAGTGAACAACGTTTCATTAAAAATGGATTGCATCAATTGATCAAACAGGTGATAAGTTAAAAACTGAAAACAAAAATGATAGAAAATTACCATCACCTTTAAAATATATCGACCATTTTTTAAAGATTTCTTATCCTGATGATTCCTACATTGCCACCACTGGACTCATAAAATAGCTGAAAAATTGTTGACAACACGTTAAAGTCATCATTGTCAAATTTGCCAAAGACGTAAGATCCCCACTCACTAACTCACTCAATTCAGTGATATAGTATATTTCGTATTGGTGACGACGGCAAAAAATGAAGATTGTATACATGTTGGTGGATGATACATCACATAATGTATTTTAAATTGTCACAAAATCAGCTGAAATGCTCCATAATCCAAAACTTACAGTGCATTCTAGGGATTTTAACTTCATCCTGAGTTTCTATTACACCTCCATTCTGAATTTCGATTCCAACATCCCTGTAAGCCGTCATCTATTACTCTGTCAGAATATCCCCAAATGGGTTTCGAATGAATAAGATCCCGACTCCACTTCATTACAAAAGTATTCAGACTACATCTAACAGTATTCTAAATTCCCAATGTCTTCGAAATATATACTACCCAAAAGAATCTAAGGAACATTTGTATATTGTCTCCTATGTAATTTTACACCTATATTGCTTTTTGATGTAAGAAACAAGGCAGGGGTCGAGAATAAAAGTCAAATGGCTCAGGCTCAAAATATTACTGTCATGTCTTGGGTGATAAGCTTGATGAAAGATATTTTTCTGAAAAAATGTGAGGAAAAACTCCAAAATTCCAAAGTTAAAAAGTCAGTAGCCCAATGTGAGGTTTGCATGTGGGTATGATCAAAACTTCAAACAAAACACTTCTTTTTGAGCTGCTGACATTTAAAGTTGGTGCAAATGATGTTACTCCTGGAGTCTTCCTTAACTTCTTTTGAGTAGTATATATCTGCATTTATATGCTACGTTGAATGAAAACTGTAGAAGCGAGCAGAGCTCTCATACCCCCGCTACCCACTTTGTTAAAAAAAAATTCAAACATTAAATTTGTAAACATTGGATTAAATTGTATGAAAGTGGAGTATACAATCAAGATCAGTCATGTTTCCACTGAAACTACAAAACAAAATTCATTTATGAATTGAACGAATCTATCTTAACGTTGAAAGTACTTTTCTTTCCGCTTGAACCATTTTAAAGTGTTATAAGCTTGTGTCCAACTAGTTCATTAAGCTAAACTATAATATTTAATTCTAGAAACGAGAATGAGGTTAATTTATCAGACATTAAAGTACTGTCGTTCTGATTAGAAATTGACAATTCCACAATTAATTCTTAAAACCATTGATAATAACAACATTATACCGTACATCTCCAGTTGCTGTCATGAATATTTTAAAAGCTTTTCGGTTGTCTGTTTTGTGCTACTAATAGAAGTATTGAGTCGTCATGAAGAAAGCTCAGGAGTTGTCTGTTTTGTGCTACTAATAGAAGTATTGAGTCGTCATGAAGAAAGCTCAGGATTTGGATTAGTTTGACGACTTGTCTTTGTTCGTGGATTCAATACATTGTGTAACATGACACCAGGGACATCTTGAGAATGTCAGACGACTTAAACTGTAATACGTCTTGGCTTTGCTTCAATCGTTAATTCTGAGATATTGACTTTGTCCAACAATATGTCACGATGTGAAGACATTAACTTATGGATTTGTATATTGTATTTCTGGACTTCTACAGACTTAAACATTTCTTTTATGAAGGCCTCTTCTGCAATAACTGTTATTTTAACCACATGAGATTGATTGAGTATTTTTTAAATTAATTGATTATAACAGTTTCAGAAAAAGGGGAATTCATACATACATTTACCTATCAAGAATACAGAAAAGAAGTACATTTCAAAAAACGAAAAGTCTTCCGAAATATTACAAGCACACAAATGTATCAACTGTTATTCTTTAAGTTACCGTTAACAATATAAATTTTTATGTTGAAAACTATCCTTAACAGTTAATTTGTAGTTAATTCATCCTACACATGAGTATTGTCGTTGGTTACATTCTCAAAATGTATTGCAACTTGGTTTTTTTTATGGCAACAACCAAAATTCTACACGATGATCGTTCTTTAGTATACATTTCAATGAACTGAGCTCTATAGTTTCTCAGTTCTGGCCTTTACAAAATCCTTAAGTTGCGTTTCATGACTAAAATTGAAGGTAACATAAAGTACAAAGTTGTTCTAACGTAAAAACATTTTTTTCTAAAAAGGCAGTTAATGGACTTATTGTGTCTTTAAAATTGGATTTTAGAAATATGTACAGAAAATGGATATTAACAAGAATTTTGATAAACGTTCAACAGTACTTCACAAGGACACTTGATGACAGCATATTGAATCATCGTCGGCCGAGTAATATGCATGGTGAAATTCGAAGTATTCGAAGGCAACAAAAACATATGTTCAATTCATTTTGCAGTTGCTTGGAATAATTATGGACACATCTGAAACTTTATTTCAATCGGGGCTTTAAATCATTTCAATCTGAAAAATGGTATAGCTAATTTCAGTATTTTCTAATAGTATGTACAACGCAAATGTACAGGGATATATGTTTCATATATAAAAAACACTTTTCATTCAAAGGTAATGGCTAATATCCATTTCTGTTTGTGACATCCAAGAGACTTTGGAATGGGTCACTGGCAGTATGTCAATTTCCGTTTGGCATTTTTTGAAATGTCACATTTTTCTTATGCCTTAGCTTAACCGGATCTTAGAAACGGAAGTTATTGATTCAGGCGGCAAGTGAATTATTGATTTTAGGAAATTAAATCCATTTCAAAAGAACAAAAATCCACAACTCTGCATGATATTTCAGAAATATTTACATTTTTGTCTCTCATAGGCTTTCAATGTGATGGACAGTTTCAGCATAAAATCGATATCTATAATGAAAAAAATAGATTTTCAAATATCAGATTTATATGATACCTTTTGATATGAGATTTCAATACAGTTTTTTTAAGCCGATCTTCTTCTATTTTTAAGTTTATCTTATAGCAAAACATTAATATCCCGAAAAATATTTCCCACCACGTCGTTACATCCAGCTTGAATATAGATTTAGTAATCTCGAAGTAATGAGGTGGACTCGTATTTCATAACTCGAATGTTTCAAAGGCTTAAATGAGGCTTTAATCAGTTATATGAATGATATTTACAACGAATATTTCGGCAGTGTTGAACTTTTTTCTTCAATACGAGGAAATCAAACGAACAGTCAAGCTGTTTGTACCATTCCCCTTCCTTGTGTTAGAGATGTTCACACTCAAATGCCCGCGTGCATTGTTCGTGCGGCGCTAAACTTATTCTAACATAAAACATGTACCGTAGGGCCTTGACGTGCTATGAAGCTAAGGTTGACGGAACTGCATAACATATTCTGACCCGAGAGCATTGGTTTTTTAAACTAATGGAAATTGTTTATCAATGTCCTGATTTTGTTTCAGTTCTCACCATTGATTTGAATATAATGAAGACGATATTGCTTGATACTCTATTATTTCGTCCATGGTTTAAAGGAGTCTGGTTCGGTTTGACAAACTTAGGATGATGTTAAAAAACAATCATTGAATCTCCTAAAATATGATGCATAAAATCAAATATTGAGTTCATGTAACATGTTAGATAGAGAATCTCAACCAAGTGTCTTCTAAAATCAAATATATCAACACAAGCTTAAGTTGATAAAGCTAACAAATATCCGAGGCTTTTTGGCCAATCCATTCGTGTATATATACATATCATGAATAAAATTTGTTTAAGTCAGATTCTACTTATCATCAAAGATCATTTTTCAACACCTTAGCATGAAACATTAACATCTCGGAATACTGCATAGCCCTCCAACTCCTAAACCAGTGATGTCATAGCATTGTGAAATCATCGTGTTAATGACGTCATAGCATTGTGACTTAGTTGTGTTTATGACGTCATAACATCGTGATGTCATTTCAGGGTGCAAAACGTTGGTGATGTGATGTCCCTTCTGATCACAGGGTATTGTTCAAAATCTACTGTCAAAGCGATATCTCCTAGGAGATATCGCTTGATCTTTCACAAGCACAGTTTTGGATGATAAAATGTTTTCCGATCACTACACCAGATGAAATAAAATGATTTGTTTGCGTTTACAGATAGTGTGACATCAGTGTCATTGATGAGAGCATTTCTTGATAACATGCTTGAATCAAAATGTACGAAGAAATCTTATTATCAAAGTCGACCACGAATTATATTATTCTTTGACAACAACCCACTAATATACACACTTTGCTCAAGACTTTGAAGTTACTAGTTGGGATACTGATGGATTTAAAAGTGTATTGTGTTTTTAGCATTGTAAGTTATGAAGATTCTTGACCCTTTTCACTGCATCGATCCACGTGAATATCCTTACAAAATCGTGAGTTTTATTCATTTTACAGTCAGTCACCTTTAATTGAAAAACGATACTTGTTTGAAAGGTCAATAAGTTGACGTAGAAAACCATCATTGATTGTGAACATAGATTATTTATGAACAGCCTATTAAAATATCACAAAAGGTCACAGTCTTAAACACAATTTATTTAAAAATCGTGTTTGCGAGAAAAGGTCACATTAGATTTAAAAACCATAAAAATGACAGATAATCAACCACAATACTGTCAGCATAAATGTCCATTATGACCATGGTATATTTATGCCGACACAAAGACAATATTCCTATCTCTACAACTGGAATTCAGGTGGGAATGACGATTTGTCTGCCAGCCATAATCGAAATAGTATATCATCATGATATAACAGCACATCTATTAGGCGGACAGTCACATATTAGCCACACCGGACAGAGGCCTTGGTCTGTGTTACTAATATCGGCCATAGCAATCAGAACCGATCGGTTTCACCAACGCAGCTCTTTATCGCGGAAAATCGAAGTAGTAGTGACATGCGCAGACGAGATGTCGTCTGCTAGCAGAGCTCATTACATCGTCGTACAGAGCAGGCAATGTTTGGTGTGGACGTCAGTGTCGCTGCATGGAGTTTACCTGTGTTGTTGTAATCCTTTGTCACATTTCATCATGACTGGGAAAAGCAGTAACTACTGAAAGGATAACCAGATTTTCTGCCTCTGGCATGGCAGGTGAGAGAATATAATTGTATATTTAGATATAGATTTTGACCAGGTGCTCCTCCACAGGTGTACTATTGACTTTGTCTGTGTTCAGATTTAATAAAGAGGTATCACCTTGTTTTCAATGGTCAAATCGCTTTGTCTTAAGGTTGAATACTTGGTTACTGGGTGGAAATGTTGCCATTTAGGAAATCTAGATTGAAGAATATTATTTATGTGGAATAAATGACTTCGATATTGGTCAATTGTTTTTGCTAGATGCTTAATGCATATCATAGAAAATACAATCAAATCGATGCGCATTCCGAAAAATGATTTGAAATTGTGAGCTAAGTATTAACAATTGGTTACAACAATTTTATGAATAAGTCCCGATAAAAACAAAGTCAGTTGTTTATGCACATGACAGCAATATATCTGTCAGAGGCCAAACATCGTTCTCTCCAACTGAGTCAAACATTGTTAACATTACCAGTTAGTGTGTTTAATTAATAGAATCATTGACGTCAATTGTTATAAATTCATAATAATACAAATATCAGATATTATATTAAGGAAATAATTCGTTTTGTTGAGCGCTAAATGCAGATATGTGTTCTATATTTAAAACATATGCTACGTGTATTGCAGATTAATTATTGACATTAAAGCTAGATGCTTTTAGAACAAAATCCATTGCTTTAATATTTGATGTAGATCACCGCGTGGTAATGTCAAACATACATTGCCTTTGATATTGCCGTAAATTGAAACTGCTGAGCGTTCGATGGTGTCATAAATATAGCATCAAAACTACGACGTGTCAAACAGTAAATGGTCGTTAATAGCAATAGACAATAAACAGTCCAATGTGGTAACATTAACAAAATACGTACCAAATTTACCTGGAATATCTGTTCAGACTGTTGATTCAAAACAAAGCTTACAAAATCAACTCAAACATATTTTTTATTCATAACAGGTAGACAATATGTGACAAAGGTTTACTAACATAATAAACATCAAAATACAATAAATATGCTTTGAATGTCAAATTCCCTTGCGATTTTACATCTGTTGTCGTTACGATTTAATTCGATCTTGTCCAAGTTACTAGGTTATATGAACGTTTTGGAAACGACATTTCCAGTTTCTTTATGTTTAAGGTACTTGTAATCATGATAGTTAGTCAGTATATATTAAAGAATGCAATACTCATAATAATGACCTGCATTGCTACACTGAATTTGAGCTCAGTACCACCCATGGTTCGCTAGTACAAGTCGATGCTCGCAGGTTTCACCGCGATGCATATCCACCATAGTGATGCGGCCTTTCTCCCTGTAATGATACTAGCAGCCGTGAAATACTCTTGAAAGGGGCGTTAAAGCCCACATCACCTCATAATATTGCCACTAAAACCCCAAAATGGTCTGTTTCTGAGCTGTAAAAGCTGGTGATGACAGTTTTAAAAATTATGTTTGTTGCTTAATGATTGGTATGATCATCTTGTTGGCTGTTATATTATTCCAAAAATATTTCAAATAGCATAGTTGCAGTGACTTCGTCCCTCTTGAAAGTCTACAATCGCTGACGGAATTTTAAAAATGTGCAATCAGTTCCAATCGTTGACTGACGGAATGTGGTTTCCTGTGTATTGCAGTTGAAAACATTTCAAAGCAGTCGACGGCTTCTATCGGGTGATGACATTCGGTGACATATAAGTTACAAAAAAACAGGGATTTTTTTTCTTCTCACAGAAAAGCATGAAGTCACTCATTCCTTTTAAAATTGGTGAGCTATAATAATTTTTTTATTTTTTTTGCATTACAATTATTTTTTGATATTATGAATTTTCATATACCTATCGTAATCTTAGACATGCATGAAAGTTGTTGTACATAATTTTATCTTTATCTTTTATCATACTTTGTAAAAACAATGACAGATGAACATTTGAACTTATCATTTTTCCACTGACATAGTGATCATGGAAAGGACTTATCCAAAATGTCTTGTAGTTATCTTTATTTTATCGTCTTTCAAAAAAATTAAACAATGTTTAAAATGTTTCAATTCTGAAAAAGAGAGAATTTTGTAATATTTTTCTAAAAAGTGAACAATATTTCAAATATCTCTTTTATTATGCGTAGTATGGACAGAAATCTTTTATTTTGAACAAATGTTATATTAGTGAAACCAGAGTAGGTCGGGCGGTATGAAATTCGATCATTAAACGTAATTTTGATGACGACAGGAATTACGCTGTTATAAAGGCTACATGATATTTCGTCGATCACTTCCTCCACTTCCAATGTTACTGAAATCTGTGCTTTGCTAGGAAAATCGGTTTACATCTAGTCCCCATAGTTAGACTAACATTTAGTCTTAGAAGTAATTGTTTTCAATATTGACAATATGTTTAAACAATTCATGTATTATAACAAATTGGAGCCCAGGAGATGCTAACCTAAAGCTGAGGGATCTAGACTTGCTATACTTTTCTAGACTGGGTTGGTCATCAATTAAATATTTTTGATTTAGGGTCTGGATGACTGACTAGCATGTGGTTTGTGGTATCCTGTTTTCATATGCTTTGTGATTGATAATTTAAGATTTTAATATGTATATCCGTATAAGTCGTGGTAAATTGATAAAGTCATTGGTGAGAATCTACATGGAAGCCTCCCTACATAAACATGTACGACAAAAGGCTTAAAAAATGAATGAAAGCAAATGCTGTATTATCGGATATTTTTCAGCAACAAATGTTCTTTGAGAAAAGTGATTGATAATGACAATGGATGTGTGTGTTGGGCTGTCATTTTAAATGTTTATTTGTACATTTGTTTATCTTTTTGGTCCGATAGGTTATTTGTTGGAGCTCAACTCGTAGGATCTAGGACATATACGCTGATGTAGCAGGATACATTCTTTGTCAATCGTTAGTATGGTGTAGGCATTTAAACGAAGATGAAACATGTTGGAATTCAGTCATTATCAGATGCATTTGCCATTTCTAATAAAACAAGTGTTTCAGTATTATTAATCAAAACTCATTTTCGTGCTTTAATATACTTTTGAAGTCTTAATCATTTCCTTGAAAATCAATACTGTTGATTCGCTAATTTTCATAAGAATAAATGCAAATCATAGTATTTTTCCGAAGTTTAAAGCAAACAACGTCCTCGTTAAAGTCGTCAAACAGAAATTCTTTATTTGATAAAAAAGGAAACCAGCGCAACGCTTCTGATTGGTAAGATGTAACATTGTTAAGCTATTTGGTTCTCATTTACGTCTGTGATTGAATTTGTTTGTCTTCTGCAGACTCATTTGTAATAATTACATTCTCATCATTGTTTCTTTGACTTATCATTTATGCTTTATGATGTTCACATGATACACCAAACTCATGGATTGAAATGCTGCTTATAATTATGAAATAAACTATTTGGCATACCAAGTTAATATAACGAGGCCAACGGCATCAAAATGAAAATTATTCTTCACGATACTTTTTAAAATTGAGATTAACTGATCACATCGCTTCTATTAATAGAAACCAGATATTATGACCCTTTTGTTTCGTGACCATTACTGTTTCATCGTGTGACTTAAAGTCGTCATACTGCATGCAGTTCGTGATGAAATTTAGGTTTTGAGAAAACAAATACATCACTCGGTAGAAAACATTTTCTTCGAAAGTTTTATATCATATTTACATGTTATAATAAACAATACAATACTTGATTCGACGTCCTAAGCACAGTACCCTCTGTAAACGAGTCAGAACATTTAACGAACCCTTTTGGTAACGTAATCATTATGTGTGTAGGATTTACACCGCGGCTCAGTTACCGCAATTGCGTCCTATGGGAGAAAAAGTAAAGAAACTCTAGTCGTGCGCGACAGAGACGACTTTCATGCGTATATTTAGGAAACGGAAATTGTGAGATGGCCTAACTTGATTCGCCTTCATGTCGGCTGCCATTTCGGTCATTTTGGTAAATCGTCTCCTATGTAATGAATTTGGTCCGATTTCCCCTAGGTTGGTCGCAAAATTTTGCAAGAATTACAACGAATACAGTAAAATTATTTTTTAAAATATTGAACTTTACTTCTGCCGGAAAGCACGAATTTGGTCTCATTAGAACTGAGGTAGAAACAACATATGACTTGATCTACCTCCCTGGGGAGTAAATGACGTTCCATGTGCAGGCATTATCCTTGAAACTTGATTTAAAAGGAACTAAATCACTATTTATCGGATGTTGTGAAGCTAAGATAGCCATTAGTTTCCCCTCACGATGTTAATGATCTTTTGTTTTTGTCTAATGTTATTTTGATGCAAGACGAAGAGTTAAAAGGGCGAACTTTAATCATTGATGAGACCATTAATCAGATCTCGCCATCACGTCAGATTTTGAGCCGGTTTCAGCCGACTGTGTAACCGAGTTGGCTCACTAATAGAAATCCATTGCAATTCCTTTCCCATTACAAGAGATATTAGTTTGCCTCACAAGAAATAACTCAATCGGGGGTACTTTCATCAACCATAAGAGATAATCATGTAAATGTATAATTGAGAAAAGAATGTCATAATTGTTTGTCAAAACAGTTATAGCCTGTTTGAAAGTCTTAAGCTAAATTTTTATAACTTGCGAAGCTTGCGCAATCAGTTAGGAAACCTCTGATTTTTGGAATGTGTAACGGTCACATGACCGATTCTCATAACTATTATTCAAGATTAAGATATTTGAAAATATACTTCTAAATAAGTTTTAAATTAAATTATCTGCGAAGTTCTCACTGCCAATACCTATTCTTGTAGATTGTGCTTTCTCCTATTTCGCAGCTCAATAGTTTTAAATCAGTTTATATCCCATTCCAGACATTTTGAGACAGTTTTCAGACATTTGAGGAACATAATACAGACTGTATCTAAAAGGTTTCCCAATAGACATGTTTAATGCATTTCCGGAATACAGAATTATAGTAATGATATAGTGAAATATGTCTATCTGTAATTTATAGGTAATATTGTGAATATTAGTTATATTGACAATACGTCTGAGTCAAAGGAATCATCTAATGGTGTTGGTCATGGTTAAACAAATTAACATGTAATAGTTAACAACAAAGCTAAAAGCTCAATACATAATCAATTTGTCACTGCATCAACACGGCTTATCGCACGCGTCCAAAAGTCATCAATAAACAAAAAGGTGGACATCGGTAAATAGATTTGAGGTTCGTGTACACATGTTAATGTTAAGCAGCTGTTTAATAGCTTTAACTGGCAATAAATCCCTGTTAATGGCGCCAGATGGTAGGGGTTATGTCAAGGTGCCCTGGAAATGTTTTATTAATACTCTTAAAATGTGAATATTTCTCGATCATATATACATGTATAGAGGATACAGTGTACTAAACGACTTCCATTTAATACTATTTTTATTAAACGAGTTAATGATTGTGTATAAAACGAGCGAAAGCGAGTTTGATACCAAATCATTCACGAGTTTGATAACAATAGTATTAAATGGAAGAGAGTTTAGTATTCTGTTTATTGCTTGCCCTCAAAATCAAGCAAAACCGGCGACAGTTTGCTGAAACGAACTTTTCCGCAACTCGGCAGCCATTGTGACGGCGCGCTTCCACAATGACGTCACAACCACACACTACTGTGACGTCATACTTCAATTGTGTTATTTCACTAGTTTAATATTGCCATATAAATATTACACTGCGATATCTTACACGGGCGAGTAATTAACTTATATATCTAAGAAGAATTTCAACCAATTTTGAAATTGCCTCCACTGTTTTATTGACTATGTTTATGCCTACGGTGATTACCATTCATCACTCTGAAAATAAGATTTGTGTTCTGTCTCAGTTTGATTAATATTTGAAATATTTTGCATCTCAAGGCGATGGAAGTTTGTTTTCTTCGAAAATGATGAAACAAATTGAAAATGATATTTTGAAAATTATTGCTAAAAAGGTTTAAGTTACTGCAGCGTTAGAATATGTTAATGATAATGTGATAATTCTTTTTCAAAGCACCTCAACAAAGACATTTCTAGAATAATATAGGTATAATGAATTTATTTAAACATTAATTTATACATAAGTAGATATAAATACATAATACTGTTAGAAAATCTCACACAGGTGGCGTTCTATAGCATATACTATATATAGGTATTTAACTAAATATAAAGTACAAATGTAGCGATAATAAGACGCTCAGAAGACACGATAGGGATATGTGTTATCATTCAACATAGCTTTTTCAATTAATAATTTTATTTTCGAAAAAAAAAAATACTAGTATTCAATAAATAAGTGTTTGGTCGTAAAAGTAAGTAATATTTCACCACTTTGAGAATGCACTTTGATAATATGTCAACACAAACGAGGTAAAAAAAAGTATTCTTTTTTAAATATACCCAAAATGTAATCCATATCGTATCCCATAAACCACAGACCCTTTACTGGTAGTACTATGATATATCATATAAGAAGAATGGAGAGCATACACGAAATGAGGAATGTTAAAAATATAGGTCAATTTACGGATTATTTTACATCAATTGTGTCTCGTTATGACCCACTTCATACAACCAGCTGTTTCATGTACTATATTTTGGTCATAGGATTATTGGCATTTAGATCTTAACAGTCATTGTTGACGATAGCAATATATCAAACGTTTCACTGTATAAAGAGTAAGTACAGATTCAACATACAGATCGTATTGAATTTGTGTGTTAGTGAGTTTGGGTGTAATGTGCTTATAACAATAGAAAGACAAACATTTTTAACAGGCCTCCGGCCCAAAATACACATACATGTATACTTGCATAATGCATGCGCATTATAATACAATTATGTTGTTATTGTTTTCGTTTTCACATTATGATAATTAAATGTATATTTTGCTGTACCCCTCATTGTTTCACCATAGCCTATAGGCTTGAAAACGATATAAAGATCTTTATTGAACCGTCGCTATTGTCAAAATAGAAAGTTGGTCTTCCATAGAATTACTCTTGTCTTCCTTATACCATATACTTCTACAATGCCACTCAAACAGCTCAATATAACAGTTATTCAACACATAGATGTTGCCATCCAAAAGAATAGAATGATACAGGAGATAGGGTTCGAAAGGTTTAGATAAGATACGGAAAGAAAGGTATAGTGTGAGAAAAAAAGCAGACTTAGAACGACCCAACTTTGGACAACTATTCGTGAATATACCGGAATAGAACAGAAGTTTATTTCTAATAATTCACATAATTGACATGGAGAACATTTTGAATACATTGTACAATAAGTAACATGTTTTAAAAATTAATTATGTATACATGAAACAATAATATGATATATACAAGGATATTTAGGAGTTCTGTTTAGATCATAAGCAAAAAATACTTTTTTAGTAATTTTTATAATTTAAGTAAACGAGGTTTATAGGTGGTTTTCATGAGAGAGATTCTTTTCAACTGAATGATATTTACAATAGTACGATGGTAGGTATTTATTTATCAACTGTGAAAGAGAGGGACAGGCCAAATATTGTATTTAATCTTGTGGTGGATATACATGTAGTTCGTGAATGTATACATGTACCCTAATATACAAGTTGAGTATTTTTATAAAGATATACTATCCGTCAACGATTAAACCTTAATGATAAAACGTGTTGCTTTTGAAATATAAAATTACATTGATGACGTCATACTACGATTTTCCCTTATTTCAGTGATGGCGAGTTGCACTTAATGCCAAATTTTATGACATTAAAGTTCAATTTTATATTGGTTAACGTTGAATCATTGAAAAAGACATAGTTAAGTGTAATTTAAGTAGGTCTTTCACTCCATTATTTTTTATCGATTTTGTTATTTATTTTTATTCCAGAAAAGGAGAATTACTCACCCATTAACCTTTACATCAAATCAATATGACATATATGATATATAATCAGCATTTTATATTTTCTCAAATATCATTTCAAACTTTCAACCAAGATAAAACGTGCTGTTGTCGACTGAAATGATACAAATACTTTTACATTTGTGAACAGCATTATAAGATAGGTTGCCATTGCAAACCCGTTATTACTTTCGACATATATCATTCGTTTGATCTTTGTCATCTTTTACCGATGCAACTGAGTGATGACAGTTTTGACAACTTCTAACATATTTTCAAAAGGTCACACCAGTAAGGTAATCCATATCCATTGCAGCCTCTATTGTGCCTTGCTAAATCAAACCCGCAATGAACAACATCAAGAAATGTAAGTGACTGCTATCCTTTGAGAAAAACTTGCAAAGACATATCCATTCCTAACTATTCACAATACTTCAATATATATTTCAAAGAAGATTTGCGTTGGTTCAAATCACTGCAAATGGGAATAGGCTATGGCAGAACCTCTTTCTGAATAAATCGAAATGTTCAACCTAACCTAAACTATAAAAAATTAACTTTCTAAACTAACGCAGTTTATTATATTGGTATTTTTCTTAAGTGTCACTTGATGTTAAAAAGAGGTGTTTTCCTCTGGGGTTTTTATTCTCAGAGAATCTAGTGATAAAGTATGAATTGAGAAACTCTGCCAATGTTTTGGTTTTTTTTTTCAGTTTGAAATTCTTTGATGCTTCCGTTTCAAACACTATATATGCAAACCATATAACAATTCAGCCACAATTTACATTGTTGAATTTGTAAGTGGATACGTAAATAACACTTATTCAGTCTAAATTAGTATATTGCAAGGTAAAATCATTAATGTTTTTTCATGCAGTGTGATCGAGTATCGAGCTATTGCTTCTGTTTTATGATACGTTTATATTTAAGCTTTCTTTTGATGTTACAAAGCTTAACTTTTCTTTTACATGTTTATTATGAACCTTTTTACATGTTAAACATGTTTGATGTCCAAATCTCGCTTGGTGAAACAACAATATCCGTGTTAACCCTCTTCAACCCATATGTCATTCAAATATACTTTCAGCTCAACGTATGGACGTAGTTATAACTTAATTAAACCATATACACTGTTTACAACATTTAACTCACCCATAAGAAACAAAAGTTTGATTCATAGATACTTACAAAAGTGAATACATAGAGGATAACTTCTAAACTTGACTTATACCATGTTTATCTCATCGAGTGAGGTAGAAAGATTGTGCGCCACTCGTGAACATATTTTACTTTTCTACCTCACACCATGGTATTTGTTAAGAATTGACAGATATACTATTTATTATATAATGACATCCTTTTAATTACGCCCAAAACGGCCAACTTCATGTTTAGGGATCGCTTGGAAGAGCCCGTCCCCGAGGTTTCAGTGTGACGTCATATGAGAATGCATTACGTCAGATCATTGATTCATGACGTCAAACTGTTGCACTTGACGACACTCGAGGGGTGATAAGCTTTATCGCCACTCAGTAGGATGACGATAAGTTATCGCCACTGTGGCTAGATAGAGAGTTTATTTCACTGATAAAATATCTCATTATCAACCATTTGATAAAGCAATTTACTCATGTGACATTAGTTTCATTACACATTAAATCTTACAAAACCCTTTTTTCTATTTTCTTTTGAAATGCTAGTATTTTTGCGAAATAATATTTGTTGTCAAACAAAAAATAAATTGGTATTGACAAATGGTTTGCAAAAGCAATAGATCGTTATTTGATAAAAATAATCGTGAAAATCCATCATTTCTTCTGATCCTCGAGAAATTAATGTAATTTCAAAAAGCTCAAGATTTGAAAACACGATTCAATCAACTACAACAAAACTTAGTGCTATGGGGTAGTTATTTTCTTTTCAATTACAAATCTGTCAGCTGTGATATAGAAATATAACATTTCAAAGCAATAATGACAGATGTTGTCAAGAAAGGAAAATGATGAGTTAAAATCATGTGATTGCAAAACGTGGAATTTAGTTGAAAATGAAAGATACATAATTTTATGACAACAGGTTTATCAGCATATTTATGATTTCATTTATTTCAGAAATAATGCAAATAATGTTTATGTTAAAACGCAAACGTTTGAAAAAGTAGCATCTAAACTTCTATGTGTGTCGAATCTTCTTATGATTTGCTGTTAAGGCATTAATAGTAATAGTAATAGTAATAGTAACGATGTCCGATCCTGACGCCTTATTTACATAACCAACAAAAATATAATTGCAAAATGGAATTACTTTCTCTTTTGTGATAAAAGATGTCAATGAACATCTTTAAAAGATATTCCTTTTCGTCGCATTTCTTTTATATACAACATTTCTTCAAACAAGCCAAGATTGGTTTCAAATAGATGAAGTTTGAAAATAACATATTTCTTTGCACCAGAAAATATAAGAAGACCGATTCATTAGCTTGTCTTGGCTGTCATAGGAGAATTGCTGCAACCGACTTAGTTAGTTTCATCGACTGCAAGAGAAATTTGACAGTTGAAGTTGCTTATGATTTCCAAGAACAATCGCAATATTAGTTTTTGTTTTTCCATTATGAATTATGTCGCAGTGTTCATTTCTAGGAAATAACCTAACATCACTTACTTTCATAGTTTCAATTTCAACTTAATCGTATTTCGAATTTTACGTATACTTGATATGATTGATATGATATGATTATGAAATTCTCTTTTTGCTTTTATTTTATAGAAGATGATTGTCTGTATATAACTATTATGACGTTAACAGTAAGACCTCCTGTGAAAATATACGAAACGATAGTGTTATGTTACAGATACGGCTAAATCGCAGTCCGTGAAGATGCTTTAGTTTTCAAGCTAACTTTTCTTTTCATTTTGCTATATATTTCGAACAGTCCAATGCCTCCATAAAATATCTTCATTCATATAAATATAACATATATAGCAATTTTAACGCACACGAAGTAACACTTGTAAAATTGACTGTTATTTTTATGGTAGTAATGTCACCTTTTTTACTTAAAATTACAAATAAGTTATAACCATTTCATCTCAATGGAATCATGCGAACAGTACTGTTGAATTTTACTCTGCAATTGCCGTGTGTTCAACTATACACTCAGTGGCAAAAGAAACGATACAAACTTTTCAAAAGAGCACAAAACAAAATCCTGTTGTAAATGAAATGCGACTGTGAATCCTGTGTGATAGACACATCAGTTGTGAAGAATAACTCACAATTTCAAACATCAATGTATGATACTTATAATTGTTTCACTGTTCAAATACACGAGGGGTCCCAACAGAGCTTTTTCAGATAGAGATAACAGATACAGCTTTGAAATAAAAAACTTAGTTCTTTAAGATTCTAAGACATGAACTAACCCTGTTTCAGCCGTAACTACCACTCGCAGCTTAATCTATGATGCATTTTTATGGTATCGTTTCTTTTGCTCCTGAGTATATATGGATGTAATATAGTTATGGATCGAGCTCAATATAAGCCTGCAGCTGTTTCTGGACTACGGGATATCCGCAATACTATGGACGTAATACTCATTTGTCAAATCAATAGCAGATCAGCCACAGATCAAAGCAGGGACTACCGTGTACTGATTAACTGTATTGACTATATTGACCATTACCTTCATTGTCATTGTAACCTACAATATAGTCCATGTCATGAAGAGAAAGGATTTATTGTGAATTGTTAGCTATCATAATGAAAGATGTTATGTAAACGACAGGGTGGCCAAATTTCACACTTCAGTATCGGGTGTTACCACAAGAAGAAAACACTCTTTAGGAATTTAGAAGGTTTACTTGCCATTTGACAACTTTCTTCTAGACGAGCAGTTTCTGTTGTTTATAGCTTTCTTGAAGCATTTCTAGTGCTCTCAAATATTAATTTGGAAAATATTTTGTAAATTGATAACTTCCTCTATCATGTATTTTCCTATCTGAGGATAAAACTTGAATGATGCTCGTCAGTCTATCAATTAAACCGTGCTTCTGGTGTATCCCAATATGAAATATGTTTGAAAACCGACGCGAAATTCATCACATGAATAATATATTTTACTGATTTACTAACAATAACTTCAAATGGTATAACCATTCATTGTTTTTTATTGATAAAATAAGAGAATAAAATATATGACTATAAAAGAATAAACGAATTATAGAGTTGTCGGGGGTCATATATGCTAAACTTTACCAATAGTGTCATCTGATCGAGAAGAATCGACCAAGGCGGGAAAGTGTCACTTTAAAGGTAATCAGTGTCATATAGGCTGCGTTCGTTTTGACACACTCGAGTTTAAACTTGCGCATGCTCGGATGCCACTTAGAGAGAACGAGGTGTATGCTCAACTGAGTGTCACACTTGGTTGCCTTGCTGTAAATATATAGGCTCTTGAATGCATACTATGGTCGTTCCTTTTGGAATTTCATCGCAGTGCAAAACGAACGCAGCCATAGTAACTACAGGAATAGGTTTGAAGTCGCGGTTATTTTGAATTTAAAGTCATGAATTATGCTATTTGCATTCGTATCAAAACAAAACATTACTTTTGAAAATCATGGAGTGACTCTTTAAGCAAAACAAGGTTCCAAAAGTCAGCTTTACAGAATAGGATTTTGATTTTTTAATCATCGCATAGCGATCAAAGATTTTGACTCGGCTTTGAACATCATTGTCTAGCCAAACCAAACGTGAATAATATATACCAGTGTATTTCTGATTTTATACATTTTCCCCATTTTCTTGACCATTAAACTGTATCTGACACCCATTGATAACATTTGATTTTAGTGGGAGTATGAGGGCAAAATGTAAGTGGCATGTAATAATAATAAACTTGTCCTTGTCCTTTATGCATTAATGGGGGTCGGTGATTGTGTACCCATCACAGTAATTGTGTTTTGATAAAAGCCATAATTGAACTCGTAAAAACAAATCCACTTCATATACATACTGAATCCTATCAATTGTGCGCGTTATTTTTACCTATTCATTAAAATTATATATGTTTAGTTATCATGTCACAATCACAAAATGTAAAAAACGTTTTGCCTTGAGAAAGGGAAGAAATATGAAACAATGAAATCAAACATTCTCTAATGAAACAGAAGTATCATTTGGTCAAATATTGATCGCCCAACTGAAATATTGTAACTCGTGACAAAACATTCCGGTACTGATTGACCGCTACACTTTTGACCTCTTGAAGAACCATGAGTTATTCATGAATACTTCTGGTCATCCTTCCGGATATTAATAAATCCCAAAAGGCAGAGTTAATAGCAGCGTACATGTAACAGGCCATTCATTTTTACATAATTTGTGGAGGGCTCACATTCGTCCCAAGCTTTCTAGATTTAATCTATTGATAACTGTTTTCATTATGTTTGACAGAAGAAATTCCTTTGAATTTGTTAAAAATGTTCAGTATAATCATAAAAATATATCGTAAGTTTCGGAGTGACATAAAAACATATATTTAAACCGTATTGGGAATTTAGTTTCGATTACACTTTCAAGGAAAAAATCTCAACAGGATATCTGAAAGGAATTTAGGGTTTTATAATAAGGATTGAACAGGATGGCGAGATTATGCATGAGATTTCAAAACCTGTTGAAAGAAAACTGAGAGAAGCGTGAGGTCTTACATTCCGCAAAGCTTTCTTTCAAAAGGCTTTGAAATCACAAGAATAACCTTTCCCTCGGGTTTATCTAACTTATAAACCGTAACAACGGATTTGTAAAACAATCGCTTACATTTGTCACTTCTGTCCAATATGCGATAACATTTCTTGACCGATTAGAATATTAGTTTGTGAATATATGCAGAACTTAACATAACGCTAACAACCGTCACGAAATAATAAAACGTCTACTGAATAGAGTGAGCTCCCTTTGCAGCATTCGGATATTTGTCGGTAATCTCCGAGGCCTTCTATTTGTAACGTCATTCGTGATAACCAAATCCGTCAACACTGTGTGAATGTCGCTCCGTGGAAATCGTGCACGGGCATCATGACATAGCACACCTGAGTCAATGCGAAAGAATATAGTTCAATTTTAAATCGCTATTATGGTAGAATGGAGATAAACATACTGTGTTTGGAAATCAGCGGCATATAACGGAATTATTATAGCTCTAAATTATCCATTTAAAGCCTCACGCTACGCGTTCGACCTTAAATTAAATTTAGAGCTATAATAGTACCGTTATATACCGCTGATTTCCAAACACAGTATGTTTATCTCCTAAATGTCACAAAATACACTTGACGCGAATAGTTTTTCATATTTATGCGTTTCCTAATTTATTATATTTATCATATAGCTATCCGATATACAGAATTGGAATTGCCAGGGTTACCTTTATCCTATATTATCTGATTTTGATTTTTAAATGGTATAGGTTAAATATATGATGTATTTATAAAGTTATAATGTTAAAGGTAGGGATTATTCTGATGATTTTCTGTTCATTAATAAAACAATGTTCAACTTACTATCAATATCAGTTGGCAATAGAGAATTAACATAACATTGACGATCACTGTGAGTTGATTTGTAATTTTTGTGTGTACCATTTCACATTTTTTATTTATTAAAATAATTTTACTTTCTGATATGGTGTGATAAATTTATCAAACATAACCACTCCAATCCTTCTCAACATAGTGCTACAGATATTTTACTATTGAAATGGAAATTCCGTCACGTGATAGAATACCTCATTATGTTGTGGTTGTTTTGTTGCATGACCCTGAGAGGTATACAAGCCAGAGCTTAGACGCTCATTGTCGGGTGACTCAAATTGACGGATCTACTTGTAGAATAATGACTAGATTTGAGTCGTTCTAAGGCCCTTATTTCCACAGATCTCGGAATATTAAATAATGTATACCTATAATTGTATTATATAGACCTATTATATATATTAATAAATATACGCTTAAATTTGTATATCTTGACCCTTCAAATTTAAATGTAGGTTTATCTCAACATATAAAAACCATATGTGAGTGTAAAAGTTCTTTTTGGAATTTGTATTTTTATCAAAGGGTCCACTCCGAGATTCGAACCTCTGTCCTGATATTCCTTCACTTTGCCCTTTCTGTACCCTCAACGCTGATCTGTCTACTCTCATTTGGATATAATAACTTACGAATAACTGGAAAATCTTTTTTGCAGACTGTGCTACGGAGATTATAACCAAGAATGCCATTCAACTCTCCAGGAATTCAACTCTCGTGGTTTACCGTTGCAAACAGGACTTCTACCTCGCTTCAGGGGACCTTGTGCGCATGTGCAGTAATGGAACCTGGGCGGGCAAGGAGCCGACATGTTTAGTTGATAGTAAGTAATGTTATTGTTACTTGTCTCCAAACATGATAACAAGTTGAAACATTCACAGTTTTGTATCGATACCGTGCACAATTTGTGTTGATATACAATACAATTGAATGTATGACGTCAGCTTATTTCTAAAACTCGACTAACTTTGTTGATTTTTAAATTAGAAAAATATTCTACATGCGCTTAAAGAGGACGAAGGGGTGATATATTGTTGTAGGTCTAATCTCGAATGGAATTTTGGTTTAGACAATGACAAAATAACCCACAAAAACATGGAATCAAAACATATCCATTTTACAAAAGCATTATGATCGTAAAGAAAAATGAAAGGAGATCCGCCAAATACGGTCCAACAACGGTTCTAAAATTATGTTTGAGAATCTTCTTAAAATCATCATATTTCTATTTGAATAAATCAGATCTGTTTCGTTAATTTTTCAGGCGTCCTTCCAAAGCAACTCCTGGTTTTACTTATAGTGGGAGTTACCGTGACTTTGTTCGCATTCTGTATACCATTTGATTTCTACCGTTTCCGGAAACGAAAGCAGGCATGTAGAGAAAAGCAAGAACGTATAAACATGATGGTGAGGATTCAACCATTCCACGCCAAATACATGGGAACCCAGGAGTCACTGGAGGAAGAACCTGCTCCTAGTAGAAGCTTCGGTCTCGGGTCTATCTTAGCTTTCTTTAGATTTGTTAGGAATAGGAGAAATCGACGTCCTGAAGTTCCCGCAGAAGCAGCTAAAGAGACGGCTCCAGAACAACCTGCTGTGAACAAACCCTCACAACCTATTCCCTTGGAGAAGAAGACAACTGACAAGTCTGATGCCCCAGCTTCATGTATACCTTTACCCAAACTGAACTCTGTCCCTGCACGTCTACCGTCCCCTATACATAGAGCTAAATCCCTCAATAGTGATATAGGCAAAACTAATGCTAAGATTGTCACCCCAAGGTCGGCGACCTTCACCCATTCAAAATGTCTGCCCGACCTGAAAACAGGTTGTGATAGTGCTCCAATAAAGGAAGATTCAATAGAATCTAAACTATCGAAGAAAAGAGAATGTTTTTCTGAAATGAAAGTGTCAACTGTTGATGAGTTTATGGACACAAGGGCAAGGGAGTATGTGCCAAGACGTAAGGCAAATTCTTCATCTACTGCTAAATCTTCGAAATCATTCCAGTTGAATATAACGAGATACAACGTAGCGTCACGTGATCCAGGAGGACTGTCTGGGTCGCCACTTCCGTCTGTGGGGTCAAGTCCAAGTCGATCTCCGATATGCCCCGTTGATAATGATATGGGATTCTGAGTGTCTGCTTCTTAAAATGGATATCACTTAAAGGCACCACTCGAGCGGCTTCCATCCGCCATTTTGAAAGGTTAGCATTGCGAGAAAAAAATGTGCTGTGATATGCTTATTCATTAACAAAATTAAGTAATAATTATTTGACCGAAGATGAGCATATTTACAAATAATTCATAATAAAAGTTATCAGTTGCTACAGCATTTTGTCGTAGTAATGTATCCACGATCGTAGCTTCGATGATTGGCTTTATTTCACGATTTTTTTATTTTTTGAGCGATACACTTTATTTTTTGTCAAATTGTCAAATCTTTAACAACTAATATGCTTACCTCACAAAAATATATGAAATTAAGTGTGAAATTATCATGTCAAAATCATATAAAATTGTAAAGAGGAAAGTCTTTCTGAATTTCGTTTCCAAAAAATATACCCCGCTCGAATGGTCCCTTTAATAGGACAAATTGGTCGTGTGAATCAATATACGTTTGCTTCTTCAATATTCTTACTGGTGTTTAAGCTGTTTCATTTTAAGTGGATAACAAGCAAAACAAAATCAGCATTCTATAATTTTGGTTATGTGAATCAAAAGTGTTTGCTTTCTCGAGCTGTTATAACGGATTCAAATAATCAAAAGTGTTTGAGTTGATTTTACGATCAGAAAACAAGGTTATTTACCATGATATGGCGAAGTGAATATAATGTGTGAATTGCTAGCATTCAAATACCGTGTGCCAATAATTTCAGTGTGCATCACCATAAGATATGAAGACATTTGGAATGGACTTTTAGAAAACTTAAAATGTACATTCAACAGCAATTGTACGAATTGTCGTGTTGGACAACTTTGTTGAGAAAATGTCAATATTGAACCAATTGGTGGGTGATGTTTGTACAGAATGTTTGTGTTGATTAATGAATGTAATTATTGATCTTAATGTCCAACAATTGGAAACAGTTTCTGATATGTATGGTATAATAGATGCTGAATTTTGACACTTACGATAAGAAATCAATTTTACATAACAGTATTATCAACGAATTGTGATTGCGGGAAAACATTGTGCTTTGAATAATTGATAAAAAAGATCAATGCTCGATGTCATAAAACATATTTAACACTTATGAATTGTGAATTAGAACGATTCCTTGTATTCTTGTTGATTGGAAAATTGATGTTGATTTAACTTAAAAATTAAAAGTTTCATATAGAATTTAGCTGATTAATGTATGTTGATGAACACTTGCTGGCTGCTATGATAGAAAATTAGAAATGCTACCACCTGTTAAGTAACAGTAACTGTTGCCATTAAATGTCTTTGATAACTGTTACTTATTGAGTATTTCCTTGTATATTTTAGATTAAATAAATGGAGTTCAACTGTTGATTTTATTCTTTTTACGACGTTGGGATATGTAGCATTAGATTAATAACAAACAATCAAAAGCTTCAATATTTATTGCAACATATAAATCAAATGTACATTTGATTAATGTACTTAATTAACATTTTACTTGAAAGCATCGTTAAATAATTTACAGATCTATTGACATCAAATGCTTGAAGCTTCAATATTTATTACAACATATAACTCAATTGTACATTTGTTTATTGTACTAAATTAACATTTTATTTTAAAGCATCGTTAAATAATTAAAAGATTTATTGACATCAAACAGCGATATAGCTTCTGTATTTTATTTTGATGTGAGTCACACAGCAGGGGGGTCAAAAATGAAAGTCAGACGATTAAGGTTAAAATCGATGCAGTCTTGCATTAAGTGATTTATTGCTTGAACATTTTTAATCCGGTTATTACAAAATCTTTATAATAACGTCTGCTTTTTTAAAATTTGATATTAAAACTTTTAAAACTTTTAACAACTTCTAAATAAGCATATTTTCAAGAGAAAGTTTAACATTGTGCCTGATTTGTTGATTAAGCAGGCTGTTGGAGTCAATTATGTCAAAGTTGATAAAAAGTGATATTTTCAACAAAGTGTCAATGAAATTTAACGGTCGTGATTGTGATGAAAACCTATAAATTTTACGCGCCCAAAAAATGCTTAAAAGACACATATTGATTGGTAGTGGTTATTCGGTCACATTACCAGGACACAAATAAATTGGGACGTAACTCCGTTGATTTTTTCATCATTGAGAAGGTAACTATAATAATTTTGGAATATTGTTTATAAAGTTAAGCAAGATTTTAATCTAAGGATCAACTTAAGGATTATTTAGGTTCTTATATAAGCCATATAAAATGTGGAAAAAACATATTCCGTGTTCCTGTCAGACGAAGGGGTTGTGAGAATCGAGCTTAATCATTGATGAGCACATTTATCAGATTTAGCCATCACGTTAGATTGTGAGTAATTTCCGCAACCAATTTGGCTAACTAATTGAAATCCTTTGCAATTAAGTTCTTGTCCATCACTGTTAAGCCTTATGTCGTGTCAAAAGAAACGCCTCAATTAGTGATTGTTTCATCACTTGTTAAAGACAATTTACAAGCGAAACGAAATCGTAATAGGCTCTATGATACCCTGAAGTTTGCAATTTATTTGGTAATGAATTCTATATCATCCATCAAAAGTATAGACTCTTTATTGTTTTATTGTAAATGAAGCTCTAATTTTACCAACGGTTTTTCATATAATAAATAGAGAATATTATATGAATGACAATGACATACTATTTTTACGACACGAGTGGCTTAATATTAGTATTTCCCGAGCGAGAGCGAGGGGTTCTCTGATATTTAGACACGAGTGTCGTTAAAATAGTATGTCAAGGGCACGAATTTAATATTCGGCTTATTACCGTTGTTCAAAAATGAGGAAAATACTCAAAATCTACCTCTCAGCATAGACGGACTAGTCGCCGCCGGCCCGTATTGATTGTGACGTCATAGGCAAACCTTTACGTAAAAGCATTGTTTATAACGTGACATCACTATGAAAAAGTGATATGGTGCCCTAGGGTATCATATGGAGAATATGAACCTCGATATGACTGCCCTGGTAGGTAATAAATGACACATATTACAAAAATCACATGTACTGATACCAAATGATTATAGCATAGTAGTAGTGAAACAAAATCTCTAACGTCTGAAAAATTAAAGTTTTGAATTCATTTATTAATGAAAACCGATACCTATTTTTACTTTCAACCAAAACTTGACACCAAAGCACAACTGTTCAGAGGCACGACAATGCACACGCTTAAGCGGTAATATGACACTCGATATTCTTACAATTAATCACTTTTAATATTTTTGTTGCTTCCTATATGTACTCGTTTGTGGGGATTTTTTTTCTTTGATGAAGACATGGGTAGAAACTAAACGGCTTGAATTACACTTATGAGTCTAAAATTTCAGGTTTCACATAAATGCAGTAATTAAAATAGTTTATATGTTTTGATGAATTTGCCAAATGCTAGAAACACATGTTTAATCATTAGTAGTCACTCTTTCTTTATCTAAACTGGCTTTTCTCAAACGTTTGACTGATTAAGTCATAACATAAGTTTTGACTCCTTATGATGACCGTTTACAGCAGATTGTTTTATTATTCAGGGGGTTTAATTCAATTGTGAAACGGTGAGACTTTCACTGTAGCGATCTTAACCCATTTATGCATGACCTCTCAGATTTTAATTTAATTGTGACAATTTATAGTCCATAACTTGCAATGAAGGGAATCAGTTGTTATTTTTCCCTCAAGTAATTTTTTCCGTGTTATTTTGATGATTGAATTAGCGTCCCATATATGGGACGACATGCACAGGAGGGTACAGGTTTTTTATATGCACATGATGAAACCAAATTTTTTGACAGATAATAAATTTTAGTTTGACAACATCTTGGGGACATCCTCCTTCAGAAATGCAAACAATTTCAGAATTTCCGATTTCAGGTGTACTTCAGCAGAGCAATCAATCAAATTTTGCGTGAAAAACTTAGTATATGTAGTATTCAAGCATTAACAATTTCTCCAGAGAGCGGGTAAAGGAACATTGACCACCACGTTTGGTTCTTCATGAGGTACTTCTAGCACATGAAATGCTCTGATTAACTCATTTCATCCTTAAAACCATCCTCATCTTCAATATAATCTGTGGCAGCAGAAAATTCGGATAAGTCCATATAATTATATATCAGCAGAGGGTTAATCAGTCACTTATAATTTTTTTCTAATTTTATTACCTTTCAGGTTATCCTTTCCAATAAATATTAAGACAAGAAATTATATTTCTTCACAAGAATAATTTCCTAGAATGACCAAAAAACCTGTACCCTCTTGTGCATGACGTCCCATAAGTGGGACGCTAATTTGACAAAAGTTTGAGCATGGAAAAACATTTAGTTGACTTTCACTTTTATTTTTAGTTAAACTATTTAACATTGAAAAACATTAAAAACAAGTCAATTTAGTTCAAATGGAAAATTCAATTATTCAGTGGTACCTCAAACTTTTGCAATTTGCTAAATTAGTATCTTCTCTGTTTCAGGTCGTCAGATTTCACCGTATTTAAATCGACAACTATTTAACTTTGTTGACATATACATACGACATCTTCCCTTTAAAAAACAGCTTACAGCAAATATTTATCTTGTATATGAACAGAGAACCAGACCATTGAATTAGCGTCCCATTTATGGGACGTCATGCACAAATGGGTTAACTTCATCCCAGGAAAATCTGACATTACTTGCACCTAGCATTGCTTGGTTCAATATTATGACTAGCTAAAATGTAATTGTTTGAATATGATATGTCATAATACTCTTGTCTTCAACTTTACTATAGAATTACAAGTATAATATGTACATTTACAAGTAACACTTGGTTTATCTGATAAATTGGATTATCTGATAAGTACACATCTAATGTGTAGGAAAATATCGACTTTCATATAGCCACAAATGGAATGAAATGATTGATGAATATAAACTCGTGTATTCGATATCTTTAAAAAACTATAAGAGGGACAGAATTTTATATCTTTTTTAAGAATGCAATCGTTGATACTGCGTTATGGTTTTATTTTGGTTGAGTTTAACTGGCTTTTTGCAACCAATTTGTTCACCAAAGATTACCATCTAACAATAAAGTGTTGTGTTGTACAATTATTAAAAAACAATCATTCGAGTGATGTTCTTAATGAGTGATCATCGATTGCAACATCAGCTTGAGATAACAATGCTACATAAAGGTCACGTCATGTAATAGTGTGTTGCATTTCCTTATAAATCAATACCACGATCATGTGACAGATCTTAGTTTAAAACACTTGATGTCCAATAGATGCGCACTCGCTTCTTCAAAAAACAGATCCATGGAATCTCGTTCCAACGTCACTAGTGACATTATGTCTTGCAAATAGTAAATTGCGTTCGGCTTCGGATCAAAAGTTCGAAACACGCCGGGGGCTTGGCAACTTTATCTGCAGTAGAGAACTGTTCTACACATTAGTGTAACGGGCTTTCTCCCTGCAATAATACAATACTAGCAGCCGTGATATAAGTGAAATAGTCTCTTGAAAACCTCCATATCACCTCACAGGAATATCATGATTTAATTTAGGGCCATTTTGAAGTTGTCTAGATAAATAAGGAAAAGTTCTAATTTTTACCTTCTCTAATTTTTTAGAAGATCCACGTACGAATAATTTAGAGGTTCAAATTTTGTATATACCTTCCACTTATCTACAATAATGCAACTGAATAATGAAAATCTAGCAATAACAAGTTTGTATGAATGAAAATATTGTGTATTATAGAAAAATAAATTAAATTGAGAAAAATCGGTTAATACATCTTTCACATGTACTTGGATTTTCATGACTATTACACTATTAGCTTTTTGATTAGTCAGAACTCAATTTCATATAAACTTTTTACTCAAGGAATGGATCACAAAATGTATGTATTATAATCCCTAAGAGCTTAGGAGTCTTTACACAAAGTTTTCAGCTGTTTAGGCATTTTGCTGATCGAGAAGTTGAAAATAGGTTTAGGGCTATGCCCCTGTGACCAAATCAACATAATAAATATCATTATTCAAGAAGTATGTGCACTAGATTGACAATACGCTTTTGACAAAAAGTTGAAGTAGCCATAATTTTTCTTTACTAAGCAGGTGGACGAAGCAAATCAAGATTTTCAAGCCAGATGAGCTGTAAAACTTCCTTCAAAAAAACAAAAAAATATTAGATCAATAGAAAAATACAAAAGTTTTTGTTAACTCACAATTTACACATATAGTTGTGTTTTTCTTGTTATTCTTCAATGGATAAAATGGTGGATTTCTATATCTACCTGTTCGACCAAGCTATTCACACATTTTTCTCTACAAGGCAATTGGTTTGATTCTTCAGCTTGATGTACCAGCTGACATTTCTTTCAGTTGGAGTATTGTAAAATGTAAACCAACGTTAGCAAAAAAAAACTCTGTAAAATAGAACCATTATTGGTACAATGTTGATGGAGGCAGAGTTCTCACACCAGTTCAATTATAAATGCAAGGGTAACTAAACCTAATCTAAGAACAGCTAGATTTTTTAACAACTTTTTATGTTCATAATAAAGAATATGTTATCCTTAAAATATGATGTTTTCAAGTATACCATTGCTGACTGTCCTACATGACATACATTTGTAGAGCCATAGTTTGGCTACTTTCATTAGTTCAGGATGGATATTTGTAACTGTATCTCTTTTTTATATATAAATTTAACTGCAATAATGACATGAACTGAAAATCTTTCAATGGACATGTAATAAACTCTAAATGAGTTTCACCAAAGCATCTTATATTTCATGTTTGAACATTTCAAAAACTATGAATGTTTTATCAAATCTTTGAAAAGAGTATATTTCAGCTTTTACATGATTGTTGGAATAATTTTCAAAATTATTAGACTAGATTTCAGTCTCGGAAATTAAACACATTGTATAACGCAAACTTTTTATGATTAAAAGAGAAATGCGCAGACAACATAGAGACTTCCGATGATCTTTAAAGATATTTTGTTTCAGTGTCTGTTACACACACTACAAAATTATCTTGTATATCATTTTCATTTAGCAATTTATTGCAGAAATTGAGTAAAACGATTAAAACTCTTCAATAATCCTTGAAACCTCAGCTGCCTTGTACAACCGCAGGTCTCCAATCTTGCCTTGAATGATCCAATTCCTCCCTGAAATACAGAATTGCCTGCCTTGAACAATTCATTGGTCTGCTCAAGCAAATCTTAACAAAGTACATGTTTCCTTATAGTTTTGAAATGCATAAACATCAAGGCTTTTGAGATACTGCTGCAGCAATTTAAAAGCGTTGGCTATTGACTGTATGCTTTTTTGATAACGCCATTTCACAGAGGTGTATTTTTGCAAGTCTATGTCATGGACCTTGTAAAAATTTAAAAAATGAATCTCATGTGGTTTAGTTCTATTAAAATTGAAAACGACATCTCGTATTATTATGGATTAGATTGTCAACTCAAATGTTTGAGGAATTAGGTTATTACCATCATTATAATTTGATTTGAAATTGAAATACCATGCAAATGTTTTAAAAAATATCCATGTTACATGTTAGAAATACCTTCAGAAAAACGTCACAACTCGCAAGGAACTAGATATCAAGCTTGTGAGTTTGGAAGGGTAAGCCATATATAAGAAGCTTTGCAAGGTTCTATTCATTGGCTCCTGGGGCAGGATATTAAAGTATAAGCCCGTCAAAAAGACAGTAGGGCACTTTGCACTTTTCCAGCTTCGTATTTTTATCAATATTTGTCCCTGTCGGATTTAATCTAAATAGTGTCGGATAGTAACTAGAAGGAACAAGAAAGACTCGGTTATATTACATGTTTATATTTTTAAAAACACTTGATGTTGTAACCATCGTGCTCGAGAGGTCAAAGCCGTTTCCTCGGGGTTTTTTTGTGATAACATATAAATACATCGCATCGCAATTCATGTAAATGTTTTAGCTGTTATCTTTTAATTAATTGCCCGTATATAAGGCTTTGTGATACCATTTTGAAGTGAATTTTAAGCTATGCATTTAACGTGTTACGATTCGATAAACACAATTTTCAGCTACCTACTGTGACAGATGAAATCATATACTGCACAGATACAAATATATGAAAGAGTTGATCAAGGCAAAGACGTAACTTTATTACTTTATCAATGGAATACATTCATACACTGTCAGGGTTAAGAGCGATGTTACGTTTTGTTATTGAGAATAATGCAAGAACGAGAATATATTTCAATAATTATGAATTATATCTTTATTTATATGAAACGATTTCAAAACGTGTCAATCGTGACTGTCCATGCATAAATTGGTAATATGTGAGTCCCGGTTCGAACCTATAACCTTTAACTCATGGTTGTTATGAACTAGGCTTACTCAAAATGATTGTTTGCCAACATTAATCCTGATTTCTTCGTTAGCTAAGTAGATCATGACAAACAATGGTAGCAGGAAAAGAACACGTAAAGCAATGTAGGGGCAAACCAATGTTTTGGGTAACGAGAGTGTATTTTCCCTATAGCAACTTGATTTGGTATGATTTATATATTAGTATTTATGATAGTTTGACTTTGTTAACTGTTGTTATCTTATTATGGAAAACATCATTCTCTCCCCACAGAGGCAACTCAGTCATACCTGAATTAGCCTCTGTTCTATTACGCCTAGATCCTGGGGTTCCGGCAGATTGCCCTAGCGGCAAAAAGTTGTAACTTAAAATATCTCCTTTATTTGCAGCCAATGAAAACACCTTTTGGATATCCATGACTTGGGGAGTTCTTAACGGTCGTATAGTGACAAAGAAAAATATTATGTCTTCATGTTTATTTTGCATTAACAGTGTGAGAGGGAAACTATTTGAAAATCTGATATGGATAGGGTTTTTCATTAGATAGAAACTGTTTCATAATTGTGTAAATTATTATTTGTTTTATGATAGATTTTATTGTACTAATCAACCAAAAAATATGTAATAAGAAGGCAAAAAGCGATGGTTTGTTATAGGAATAATTACCTCCCTTGGATCTGAAATTTCAACGAAAGCTTTGACGAACCACACGGAGATGGACGAGATTTTGCGAAAGACCACTTTTGAAACGGCGTCGCTGATTGCACAACTAACTTCGATTGCCTCCAGTCAGATTTCTACCTTTCTGTCCCGTGTATTAGCCGTAATAGAACAGAGGCTAATTCAGGTATGACTGAGTTGCCTCTGTGGGGAGAGAATGGGAAAACATTGAAAAAATATTTTTTCATTTCATTTCGAAACTGATTTGGATTATTGCACAATGTTATCAAATTACATGATACTGGATTGTTGTAGTTATTGTTGTTATCTTGTTTTTGATTAATGATGTTCCCATTCCATCTACCTGACCTGATTATGATTGAATAACAAAGTTACAACATTTTGCATTTTATGGCCTAATTTTCAATGTAATGGTTGCCTTCCGTCATGTAATTGGAATTAACCTAGCTTCGCGTGATCGATGATTGCCAGTAGTACTTGATGTCTTAATAAGAAGGATATCCGTGCTTGATGGGAATGGGAACGTGAAAAGCCTATTCAACAGCACTAATAACATGTTGTCCTGCAAATAGTTTCTGGGTTAAAGAGAAGTAAATGTTTAATGTTCATTGAATAAGTCTATATTACATCTTTCTATGCAAAGCCCTTAAACCCAGTTTCCGAACTGTCAGTTTTATGCCTTGCTGTCGATCCTTGAGTTTTCTGTGCTGATATCAGCGAGTCTACAGGCGATTGTTAGCAACCTCCAGTAGGCATAAAACTGAAGGTTCGGAAACAGGTGTTTTAGACTTTGCGTAGGAGATGTATCTATCATAATAGTTGATATAAAATCTTGAAAGTAATTGGCTGTGTAACGTAAGCAACGTTTTCATTACTTATATGCTGGATCCATCATTTGGTCATTTGTCTAAAATATTTGATGCAAGGAAAAGACATTTGCAATACATGTTTTGCATATATTTGTAATTATCCATAGGCATTAAAACATGTCCATAAAAACTAACCTATCACAAACGGGGGCAACGACATCAACATTATCCATGTTCGATCAATAAAAATATAAAATAACTTACTTATTATAGAATTTCGTTTTGTAAGGCCTAATTCATGATACCACTACAAGGCTTAAAATTAGTTCAATAGTTTCAATAGTTTCAATTAATTTTTCAGACTCATTTGTTAATATAGATATGGCGCGGGAAATGAATTTCCACCCCAAAGTGTATCAGTCCACTTTAGTAGATAGTAAAGGCTCTTAAACATCCATATTTCTTAACACTTTTTTTTCTCAATATACGCCTGACTTAGTAACTTCAATGGCTGATTGACTGGTTTAATCTTTACGGTTTAAAAAGGAAATGGGTGTCATTAAAATCATATTTAAAGTACTCATACTTTACATGTGGTCTATTTATATATTTGAGCACATGAGTTTCAAAACCTCTTACATCATATGTGAAGATGGCTTTATGTATAAATATAGCGGAGATCAGGGAAAGTGATCAAACGCTATTTTTCCTTAACGATCGAAAGATTATCAACGAATGAACGCAAACGTTAAGAAACGATGTGATCCCTGCTTGCATCATTAGTGTGAGTTGCAAAATAAAAAGGTCGAAAAAAAGGCTTCTGCCTTAAGGAAAGAATGTGTCCAATTTCAAATATTTCAAAGGAACACAACATTAAACCCTACTGCACCTATACCACTAAAATATACCACGTATTCATTAAATAAGGAAATTTATATTTTATTGCTTTAATAATTTCTAAGATGCACATATCAAATGCTTCCCCTTAAAGGGGCAAAGTTAGCCGAGTGGTTAACACTTTATGGTTAACACATTAGTGTCAGAGTTACCAATAATTTTTCTTAAGCAAATATTGTAAAAAAAAAAAAGAAATTTAATTATTCTATATTTCATAAAATTGATTATAACAAATCCCTATTTCACCCACGACGTAAAGGTATAACGAATTTATCTTACCGAATGTATAAACAAAACACATATACAGCTGCGTATCTTAAGTTTGTTCACTTACCTGTGTTTTAGTGCAAATATCATGTAATTTGGAATGTCTTTGGGGCATCCTAGCAAAGCCAAAACGAAACGGCTAATGTCGAAATTTGAGTACATAAAGTTAAAATTCAGTTTGCGTTAACATTTTCGTATGTCCTACCTTAAACATAACCGTAACTTTAGAAAAACATGTATTTGTAATGTTTCTTTTTTATTTAATTTGTGTTTCAAACCACAGAATTTCGTATCAAACATAATTGAGCTAGATCTCCATATTTATTATACATTACACTGCACACGTTTGCCATTATCGCGCTGATGTTAATTTAATATTTGGTCGCATCGTGGATAATTACGTTATTCCAGCCCTTGTTATATCAACCAGTAATAAGTATTGACAATATCATATTGACCTTTTAAAGCTCATTATAAATAATGACAACCGCATTCAGGTCTTGATTTAATCAGGAAAAAGACCAGGGAATCATTGAATTTGAATGTGGTATTAAGCCTTTTTGTATCATGGGGAACAAAATAAAAACAAAGGTGTTACATCGTGTAGCATTAACTATTGTGTTAGTCTTTGGTGCCCCTATGGATGGATCGCATAACGATTTCATACAAATTTTGTTGCTGATATACATTGAAAGTTGGAAAAAAACATGTAACTCTATCCTTATCATTACAAAACCAACGTTAAATATTATATTTTTAAATGTTTTGTATCTGATAAATTGCACATATTTAGCAATTTTGTGCTGATATTTTAGTTGAATCCAAATTTTAAATTCCATCTTCTTAAAAAGAAGTCGACCTAAGTTTGTCTTCATTCGAATCCGCAGGTTTTCAACATCCCCATTGGCATATCACGCGACATTAAAAAAGACCAATCTGCAGGAAATATTGAGCGTCAGGGGATTTGTAGGTACATGTATGAAAATTAAATGTTTCCAGATAGAAGGAGTGTTTCGCTAGGAAAAGAAAAGTTACCTTTTACGCAGTGAATGTTATGTGTGAAGATCATAAAACACATAACATCATTATGCATTTGAAACAGAAGGAAACAAGCAATCTTGTTACGTTACAGGACATGAATGCACAATCAATGAATGCAAGTTTTTTCTGCATTAATCGACACATGGTTTTTCTGTTTTTGAGAGTTATAAATTCATTTTGCAATTATCATCATTTATCGACCAGGTTAATTAATAGATGGATTATGGAGGTTTCGTAAACAATGATGTAGAATGAATAGATATCGAACTTCAAACTTGAACAAACAATCTTTTTAATATCCAAATGAGAAACCAAAAAACTAATTTTATGTTGATCTCATCAAATTAAATTTTCATAATTTCCCCTTGAGTTTGTGTCACAACCGCATTCATAAAGAAGAAGGATGACAGGGCTAAAAAGAGAGAGAGAGACAATGATTATTTTAGTCTCACTTTAACAAGCACTACTTACTAGAATTCATGTTTGGTTCCAGTATCCTACTTGAGTGACAATTACCATGACATTCAAAAAAATACTTCCCTGGTCAAAATACTGTTCAATGTACCAACATTGAAAACTGTGATAGCTTTGAAGATGACTATCACTTACAGACACACAATTAGACGATGTTAAAACTGACTGCTAAAATATGAATTCTAACATGACACCAAAACTAGTTTGTAAATACTGCTTTCTGATTGGTTCCTCATACAAATTTTGGAGTAATTATTTCACCGATAATTACCCACGTCTATTCAAACTACACTCGGTGATCTTTCTGTTTACATTAAACTTGCAGGCGACAGTATATGAATTTAAATATCAAACAAATAACTCTAAATTCCAAATTTAATGCTCCTGTTTCTATGAAGAGCTTAAAGGGGCAGTAGCACGTTTTTGGGGGGAATATAAGGTGATGTCAGGAAAATGAAAATAAATGGTTCCAATCTGAAGACAATGTATTTAAACTAAACGAAGCAGTAATAAATCTAATATATAATGTAATGTTAAGCAATGCGATTCCTTTTTTTACACAAAATGAATTAAAGGTGTTCACATAAAAATGGCTGCCAATGGATTTTATGTGAATCTTTATAATTTGTTCTCTGACTATGGATGATTGGTTTGTGTAATGAGATTTTTGACACTATCAAAGTAATACATTAAGCATTAACGTACAATTATCAGTGAAAAATTGAAAATATAAAATTGTCAAAAAACGTGCTATTGCCCCTTTAATACTGTTGTTGGAGATGTAAAATCAGATTTAAAAAAAAACCAATATCTTACGATTGTTGCAAGCGTTTCGCCAAATGAACAGAAGCAACTTTATTCTTTAATTTTGGAAAATGCTGCCTCCAATTCACATAAGACAACATTTCATGACACGAAACAAAACTTTCTTGACCGGCTAAATTTCAAACAGTTCACTTGTACGTGGACAACTCTTTTTAGAGTAACGTCCCTTGATTGGGTCGGTCCTTGTCAGTCTTTTAGGGGTGATAGTTTTACAAGTGAATGGAACCGGTCTTCACTCGTTTGACCTAATCACATTGCTGTCGCGCAAGTCAAAATAGTTCCTGATTATTTTACTCATTAGGCATGTTAGAATGGAGATAAATCCATTCTGTTTTTTATTTTGGGGTTGTATGTTGTGCATTCTTTACCCTTAATTAAACATTTCAATTTAGGGGTAAAGAATGCACAACATACAACCCGAAAATAAAAACAGAATGGATTTATCTCCTATTTATGTGATCATTTTATCGTCAACATTATCAGTGAGACTAGTTTTTTTTAAAATAGTAGACAGCATACAGTTGTGTTGAAATCGTTTTGTGAAGATAGTAAAGTTATTAAAAAGAAAGAGAATTTGTGTTTTTTAGGAACTTGTTTGTTTACTTTTAGAGTCTTCTCTCACACAAAAATTCGAATTTGTGATAGACACACATCTAACGCCAGTAATTTAAGTTTTGGCTATCCAATCAATATAAAAGATTAAGTATTGTCAATGACAATTACCAGTCAACAGCAAGAGCTGTTAAAGAATTCAACACTAAGACATCTGCATAAATAATTGATGAAACACTTATCTTTCAAATTAATGATTGGTTGATACACAACACGCAACCACAGTTGTAAACAGAGTGTCAGTTGTATCCGTTCTGATTTCCTGTTGTAATAACCAGAATCTTCATTTCGTGTTACTCAGGAACATATGATTGAAAGAGACGCTTTACTATTCTCATGACTATGTTTTGTCTTGATATGATCTTAATGCCATATATCATGTTGAAGTAATTAAAACATCTTAAATTATTCACTGTAAACATCTTATTTATTCAGTCAAAAATAACAAATATGTGATAAATCGTGGGTTCAGAACTAAAAGGTACCAAGTGCATATTTCATAGTTTTGAGAAAAACGTGTTTAAAGGTTTCCTGTTTGCATGCAATACATTTTCCTGTTCATTATCTGTCAAGTATGAAGCTATAGTGGTTATACTTCATTTTTTAACAAATTCAATTTCCTATATGTTATCACTTTTTAATTATTCTAATTAATGCAGTTGGTACTTTTGGAAAACATGGAAATCACAAACATGTTTGGAACTAAAAGGTGCCAAGTGCCACTTGGTACTTTGTGACTGTGACTTTTCTAAAGAAATTCAGAGCAAGAAGGGCCCAAGTGGCACTTGGTACCTTTTTATACAGAACAATTTTCGTACTTCAAGTAAAGTGATAAAGTACCAAGTGTCACTTGGCACCTTATTGCACATGGTTTGTTGGAGTTAGTATCTGTGCTTCAAGTACTTGGTTCCTTTTGCCACATCTTTATGATAGCTTGCATTAGTAATACACTACACACATGGTGAAAGGGTAATTAAGAGTCTTTATACGTTGATATTGTTACCAAAATGTTCAAAACTTTTAACATAACCAAAACTTATCGTGTATGGAATTGATCTTATTATTGAAGATTCGATAAAAATTGACGATACTGTAGGTAAACACAATTATTTATGATTCAGTATTGGTGCATGATCAGTTCTTAGGGATTCTCCAGTGTTTATATATATATATATATATATAAATCTTGATGTGCCAACCTTCCTCTCCGTCTAGCACAAATCAAAACACAAATAAATAATTATTTACTATTTTGTTTATTATGAAAATAATGTAGTATCAGAATATATAATTGATGAATTTCTATATTTGCATCCATGCTCTGTCCAAGTACATCAATGTTTTTATAATTATGAAACTTCATACATCCAGTACAAAACATAAAGAGGACACTAAACGACCTCCCACTTAATACAATTTTATTAAACGAGTTAATGTGAATAAAACGAGCGAAAGCAAGTTTGATAGCAAATCATTCAGAAGTTAAATAAACATAGTATTAGATAGAAGGGAGTTTAGTATTCTGGTTATTATTTGCCCTCAAAATCATAATGTACTTCAAAAACACAAGACTAAGATATGAAAATATGTAACATTTTGAGTGTAGAAAATTCTAAATACCCTCCTCACTAGATTATTTACTCTCAGTACAAACCCTAGTAGGTGTTACTTCAGGATATTTACTCATCAGATTCCTCATCACTGCCAGGAGCTGGCAGTCGATCAACACATGCCTCAGCAGTTGGCAGTGATTTGTAGTAAGCATGGAAATCTTCAGGTATAATTTCCTTTTGACAGAGTTTCAGCAAGTCCTGCTTCTTTGCTGCAGAAATGGGTAATTTGGTAGTATATGCAGAATGTGGTATTAAAGAACCACTGGTACACTGGGACTTCCTTCTTGTTCCAATTGTGAGTTTGATTTCCTTGAACTCGGTGGGGTTGAAGCCATAATTGACAAAAATTGATTTCTGTGATTCTCTACAAACTTTCAGCCATTTGATCTTCAGCCAGTTGATCCTTTCTCCAGCACTTGACACCTTCAGATTGGCAAAAGCTTTCTTTGAATATTCTTTAAAGTCCATGACATCACCAAACTTCATGGGAACAGTAACATACCGTTTGCCTCCACGTGCAAGACATATCACAGTGCTCCACTGTGCAGGAGCAAATACCTGTGTTCTCTTCTTGGCTGTTTCTATGGCTGAATGGATGGAATCACATTCCATTTGGGAGTGACCTGATGTTAAGAATTTGTGGTTAATCACATTCAATGTAGGATTCACTGAAATGCTGTACAGCAGTGACACAGCTACAAATTGGTTCCTGTTTTGTCCACCACATGTGTCCGAATAGTAGGTAATTTCTTTCACCTGTCTACCAAGATTACAAACAGAAGCCGTGTTTTTGAAGAGACAAGTTGCAATTTCATTAGCCCCTCTCTTACCATTACATTCATCCCACACATGACATGTGCCTTGTTGGTCCCCCAGAGAATAGATTGACAGATTGAAAACTGAAAGCTTTCTGGCATAATACAATTCTCCCACAAGTGTGCATGGAGTAGTTAGAACTGCCTGAAGATCGAATGCTGCTACATAATGTGTACTGTCAGCTTGAGCTTTTGCTTTATCCTTTTCTTTTTCAGTTCTGGAAATAGTTTTGTCTTTCTGATGTGCTTCATACCTTGTTCTAATCTCATCTGTCAAAGTCCCTGCATCTTTTCTTGCCTCATAGATATTGCAAAGAGAACATTGATCCTTTTTAGGTTTGAAAAATGAAATGTTGAACTCCTGACAGAAGACATCTCTATATATTCCTTCCTTGGCGAAGCTCACACCTTTCTTTGTACATTTTTCTTTGTATAACTTATACATCTGCCTAATGTTCAGGTCATGTGACAAATAGGTTTTCTTTGAGTCCTTCCTTGAATAGTGGGATTCCATCCTTGGAAAAGAATTAATGTGGTCCCTTATCAGCTGTAGAGTTTGATTATCCGTTTTATTTCCTGGCGATTTGAAGCCTCTTTTGTCGGAGCCTGTGTATATGCCATGGTTCTTAGCTTTCAAAGCTTGATCAACAGTTTTACGACCAATGTTGAGTGTGGCAAGGAAAAATGCACGACAAACACGCATCTTTTCATCTTTGCAGACAAGGTGATATTGTCTAGCATATTTTCTCTTCCCTTTGGTCCTTACAGTCGGTCCTGTGCTCACCATTTGACACAAAAATCCTCTTTGTGCTTCATATGATGCCAAACCATAATAGTTTTGAAGAATTTCTTCCTGATGCTGTGAACTTACTTTTTCCGTACACTTAAACCTGCATTTGTCACAACTGGCTGCCTGTACAGATCTTTCTGGGACAATGTTACCTTTTACTGACGTATACGTTTTCCCTTTCAGTCTCCTTTCCTTCCTTATGTTTTGCTTCCAAGCTGCTGGATTTCTCCGCCTCTTTCTACTTGAATCCTTCCTTTTTGGACTTTGATAGTTGGCTGCTTTGTGTGGTGTTACATGGGGTGATCCACATTGTGTGTCTTTTTCTGGTGTACTTGTTGTGAAGGCTCCTGTACTATTGCAGCTAAGAGGTTCAGGTTCTGTTGCTTCCATGGAACTAGACACACCTTCGTAATGTTCCTCGCCACGAACTGCCATGTACGCCAAGTTGATGACATCACCCGAACAAATCACAAGGTCTGGTTCTATATTCTGAATAGGGGTTGATACACTGCTTGAAAAGATTCTGAGAGGTCGTTTGTAGATATTTGCTATTGCCAGTGGCAAACAATCACCCAAAGGTACCTTCCAGGATCCCTGTTCTTTCAGACTCTGAATCTGTTGTTTGAAATATGCTTCTTTCTCTTCTTTTGACATATGATCAGTGCCTTGGAGGTAAGAAATATAGTTGTCCTTGTATTCTGCAATATGTTCACACGTCAATGTTCTAAGAGTTTGTGGATCAGTGTGTTCTTTAAGAGTTGCCAATACTGCTGCGAAAAAACAATTACCATCAGGAGAAACTGGTAATGGTTGAAGAGTATTGCTGTTAAGAATAAGATTCAGTCTTTTTCTGTGAAATCGTCTTGCCATGACCTTCAAATTTTGACATTCAATGCTTTGCAAAGTTGCCCTTTGCATCTCTGAGCAAACAACCTCTTGTTCGGTGCATCCTTCTGCTCCCTTGAGTCTTTCACTAAACCCTGTGTCGTTTGGTATGTGTGTCTTTGCTACGGATTGTTTCGCCATTCTACACTGCCTACTTCTGACAGGTGTAAGACTGTCACTTTTCCTTTTCTTGGACTCCAATGAACTGATTCGTTTCCTCTTTCTAGATTGTCTGGCTGATGTGTCACTGTCAGTTGATTCAGAATCCATTGAAAACGAAGTTGACAGTGTAAATGTTGTGTCGTTGCCAGAGCTTTCAAAATCTGAACTTTCCATATATGAAGTTTCATTGACTCCAGTTAATTCAGATCTTCTGATGATTAAGTTGGCAAGTGGGATGTCTTCTTCTTCATCTGTATCATTTACTTCATCTGAGAGATTGGCAATATTCTCTCTACTGGTAGGTGGGTCTTTGATAGCCTCCAGTGTGTCATTATCCGAGGATGTTTTCATTTTGCCGTCACCATAGCCTTCCGAGTCCCTTATGACATCATGAGTATCACATGTGTTGCTGTCAGACTTGTAATCTTCTGTAATTCCTGAAAAGAATACATAACAAAAACATTAAAGACATCTTCGATGGAATTATTTGCAGGGGTTCCATTTCCATTTTGTTACTTTAAAAAACGATTATGATATTGATATATGTTTAACAAAGGCTAGCTATTTGAGTAAATACGGTATGCATACCTGCACGTTCAAGGCCTTGAACACACACCATGTCACCATCCTCTGACCATTGATGTTCATAAAGCTCTGTTGCAGCCTATGAGATATGTAAAGGATAGTTTTATTCTTAAACTAGGCCTAATGTATATATAAATTACATGGAACCTAAGTCAGTTTTAGAAAGAAGTCAACCTCATCAAAATAATTTCAATTTAAAATGTTGGTAAATTTATTTTTGGAATCAACGACAGACAGATAATTACTATTTTATATTAGAATGAAAGGTAACATATATAATTCTTAAATAACAAGAATCTTAAATGTGATCCTTTTCATTATGATTCACAAGTCACTTGTTAATAAGACAGAAAATTGTGGAAACTAAGTTCAACCTTTGTAATTGTAGAACATTATATATCTTCTAAAATTCACAACTTAGATAAAAACAATAGAGAAAAAGTATGCATTTTAAACAATAATACTTACAGCTATATCCTCCATTTTAAAGAAATAAACTCTCTCTCAAAACATTGTCTGCTTCACCATGTGAGAAAAAAACTGTGTGGCAAATGGTCCTGGGTCACTTTGTTTAATGAAAACAGGATGCGTAGCATAAACAGTGAATATCAACAGGTCCAGATATCTCATGAAGATTGCTACATTATATAAACATACATTAAGAGGCAAACAGCAGCGAACCAAGTGCCACTTGGTACTTTTTAGGCTTACTTGTAACATGATCTCTCTTCTAATGTTCTGCTAAGAAGGAACCAAGTGGCACTTGGTACCTTTTCCCTCCGAACGGTTTGTATGTTAAAAAGGTGCCATCTGACACTTGGTACCTTTCTCTCCGCAACATGTTGCACTTGGTACCTTTTTGTACCAAACATTTCAGAGTTATGCACTTGGTACTTAATATTTATTAACTTATCTAATTAATTAAGTGAGATATTAGATTGAAACTTAGCTGAATTATAGAATGGATTATGCAGATTTCATTTGTAAAAAAAACCCAAAAATGCCAAAAGTGCACTTGGTACCTTTTAGTTCTGAACCCACGAAATACTGTTTTTCATTAAAATTGGAATCAAGGCTTCAATTTGTGCAGAAGCGTTAATGACATATCTTTTATAACCTTCAAAAAACTATATGTAACTAACTGTCCTTCTGACTGTTTTAGAGAGGTTTCCACAATTTAGTTTGACTAATTGACACGCAAAACTGTCTGGTTTCGATCGTAATCGAGACATTATACCTTCATAATGTGACCATATAACGGATAATGCATAAGGAGGAATGTAATCGTGGAAATATTCAACGAGGTGGAAAGGCCGAGATGATTATTTTTCACGATTGTTATTCTCTATCTTATTTCATGAAAGACTTTCCTAGAAACCATCATCTTTTTGTAACTTACAACAATGAAACCAAATGTATTTTTTTACCCATTCATTGACTTTGTATCACAACTTATGATACACTTGAAATTAAAACATCCATAGACTGCCATTGTTATTCTTTCGTGCGCCATGACGTTGAGTTGTGATTGCCAATGTCTCACATTACACATGAGAAGATCATAACACCTCTGTCCTACACATGTGCTCCATGCTACGTATATATTGTCAATAAAGAACACTGTTACAACGTATCTTTCATCATCTGTCAGCCTTCTAGAGCAAAGGGGATACAATTATGGGTGGACAATAAAAAAAGGAATGAGTATTGCACCAAATATATTGCAATACACAACTCATGTATTGCAAGAATATTGCAATATATTGAATGAACAGCCAAGTTTTAAATATGATTATGCTGTTTAAGCACTCTTCATTTTATAAGATTCGTTTCAGATCATTTAAAAATAGACTGCGACTCTAAAATATAAGATTTGCAACTTGAAATGTTGATGGCAAGTTTATTAAAAAATGAATATATCTTTTCTTAAACAGCCTAACAAACATTTGATTTCACCTTTATCATGTACATGTGGCTAAAACACGATATTTGAATATATTTGACTTGATATTAATTGGTTAGGTGACATCGCAATGTATTGCTCAATAAAATTATATTGCAATAATTTAATTTCGATATATTGGTATTGTGATAATATTGTAGAGCCCTAATAAAACGTTTCCATGTTCTAGTCTTCAAAATCTATGAAAAACCCGATGACCAGGACAGTCAGTGTTAGCCGAATTTATGAAAGTTATCAACTCTAAACACGATGGAGAGATGGACTTCACAATGCTGAATGGCTTAAAATGACAATCGGTACTTCTCAACCAAATGACATCATTCATAAAATCTCTCATATGTGATCCCATCAACCAAAAGGATGGTTTTAAAATTCATAAGTTAACTGTTTCAGAAGGTTTCTATGAAATATGCCATTTAATAAATTACATCAAATATGTTTAAACACGGAACCTTTATATTTTATTATCTCAATTTTGTCATAATAAAAAAAGAATGGAAAGGCAATATGGAAGTTCAACACCAGTGTCTTTTACAAGATCCATCCCCAAATATGACCAAAATAAAAGGTTCATTAATCAGGTATACGTTGTATCATGGTTATTGTACAATAACTTTTAGTGTAGATCCAAAGTGCCTACCATCTAGCTATCAGACATGTTTTATGTCTTAGCTCTAAAGACGTCATGGAGTCTTTAATTATCAGTGTTCTTATGTGCAAAAATGAGTCAATGATTCCTCCATTCGCCAACCCTGTGACTATTTGTCCTAAGATGTAATTAAACATCAAAGACGTTATGAGTTGTCATGGATACTAATCGTGATCAGGAAGAGGGACAATAAGAAACCTTTATGGAGGACCGTGTGGGTAGAACATCTTACCAGACCAATCTCTGAGGATAAGATTGTCTAAGGTCCCTTTGAGTGATGACTCTCCGGTCACCAGTGGCTATCAAAGACAGGAGATAAAATATTGCTTTATGTAAGAAATATTGTAATCCATATTCCAAACAAATGACATGCTGTCAACAGTAGTTATTAAGACAAGTCCATGTAACATGGAACACTCAGTGATTTTCAAATTGATTTTCAAAAAGAATAATTGGGACAATTATTCAAAACATGTCTCTTTGTTCCCAAATAGATGACAGCTATCAGTTGCTGACTTAAACTCGACAAAGATGAAATCACAATTGCCGTCTACATTAATACTTATTTGAAGACTTTATCAACTCCGATCTTATCTTCTACTGCTTAGACTTCTTTTATGTTTAATTAGCGTCATTTGCCGATAAACGATCAAAGCAAATACCTCATACCTTTGTATTTTATATTCTAAAAACCTGTCAACATGAAAAGGTGAAGGTTCAACCCGTTCCTCGATTTATAGCCAAAGAACACAATAGGAGAGAACAGTAACGAATTCAAAAGCAAAAACACTTTCTTGCTTTCTAACATTACACCATTGAAAAAGTTTGACGTTTTCACTTCAACAATTCACGGGTCTACATTATACTGCACATGATAGCCTCACTACATGTCTCGATATGTTTATTCTCTTATGTTTGATATGAAAACGGGTATATGTTATAGTGTATCATAACTTCAGTAAGTACTTGGTTCTGATTGGCTGATTGGAAATATTTCCCTGCGTTAAATTGCATTGAAAACCCGGAATTTGCTAAGGCCAATAACCGCGAAATTATACCTTATTACCCCTTTACTCGGTCTGACTCAACATCTAATATTCCAATGCAACTAGTTGAAAACGTAAACAAAGAATCTCAAACTTATAATATATAAATACATATATATACATTTATAAATATATTTTTATATTGCAGACCTTTTTCTAATCATTATTTAAAAAAGGTAATTAAAGAACAATGTCTACATAATCAAAATTAAATCAGAAAATTCATTTACAATGAATTAATTTGATAAAGTTTACTTCAATTACTTAATACAATACTAAGCAATTGTTATAGATGGTGTGATCTTCTCATTTAGTTAAACATCACATTCCAAGAGCACCGCATTTAGTTTACTCTAGATTGATGCAACATAGTCCTTTCTATTCAACCTTTTATCAAATTAAATAAAGAGAAAGTATTAAGTTGAAAAAGTCAACCATTTCTTTCAGCATTCTGCACAAGTATTCCCTGAACACAAGCGATATTTTTCTTTTCTTGATCGAAGTACTTATAATCCTTATTGCAACCATTGGTCACGTAAAAACATGCTAGCAGGTGGACGCATTTGTTAACGGTTGCAACATGTTTTTATTTTAAGGAGAGATTGGATGAACAAATGAAACATTTTAGATTTTTTTTAGATTTTCAAAATATCATGTGTTTTCTTCAAAAATGTAAGAAAATGTTAGGGTCACTGAACGATTTTTCGAGTTATCGGCGCTAATTATATTACTGCTGTTGGCACGTTCAAAAATCGTAAGTACATTTCAATCATATTATTACATATCAATTGAATTTTCTATTACAATAATTTGCAGTAAATTAAAAAGTTTAAATGATAAAAAACTACAAAAAACAATATTTGTAAAACAAAATAATGTATCTCTGATTTCAAATATTTAAAAAAAATCATGGCCAGAATGAATATCTTGACTGTTTTCTAAATAACACTTTCTTAAATGTTAAAGACATTTCAGAGTAAAGAAAAGTACAATTTAACTTATGGCATAATAAGTGGTAACTTATTAAATCAAAATACATTTAAATATTTTACTTAAATACATTTTGAGAGTTAATGTTAGTTGTGGCTATGATAGGAATCTGTTATATCCGGCGGAAGCATTTTAAAAAATCCTTTATATTCTTATTTTCATAAATTTATCTGATAATTAGGGGATAAAAGATTGTGGCTAGAAATGGACCTACTGCACACATCTAATATTCTTCCATATCAGCGGACACTTGTAGTTCTAACGTGTTTCAATCGTTTAATGTGTAGACTGATGTTATTTTAAGACGTTTAAACAACAAAATATCGATCTTAATTAGACATCAGATGAGAGTTTACTCTTTGACCGCCACCTCATTGCCATTCGAGCATATGTTCGTGTAGAGTTAATGGTACATATGGTAACTCGTCACTTTGAAAAGTCTCTTTGATAATCATTTCTCAGTTCAATCGTTTACAATTTGTATGATGATGGTATTTTATTATCTCCATTTTAATACACCAATGAATGATCTTTATTCTTAATGTGTATAAATTGTAACGTTTTTTCCATCAGATATCAAGCTATATAACATTATCATCAAGCATTGTCATACATGTTCATGTTAAATTCAAAAAACCTTTGTTGGTTTAATCATCTCGGTCGAAAACATTTTTAGAGATTGATAGAAAAACTGATGAAACATATGAAATAAATAGATCTATCAATGATCACTCAACATCATATATCGAAAGACCAATTTTTCAATTCACTTCATTTGAAGTCAATCTATTTGAGCGAAGTACATGTACATGTGAGACCTTATATTCAAACACATGCCATTTCTTCATTTGTTTTACACTTTACAACCTGTCGTCTTCATCTCGAGGGGATATCGAATATTGAAAAAAGATTTCAACTGACCTTTAAAGTCATCCACCTGACTTTTGAAAGTGGTATTCTTTTGAATAACTGATGTTAAGCTTAAGGTTATGACTATTGCTGGTTTTGACTGAAATAGAAAATTCTTGCTGTGAACACTGTTATTGATATTGACCGTTTAATCTATCATTATTAGAAACATGGACATTACATCACATTCATTACAATCTTGCATCCTGACAAGTGATAACAAGTTTTTTTAACTACTTTAAGTTAATGAATTGTAGGTAAAATTCACTGTAAATTTCCAAATGGTATTTAGCTTCAGTTCACTTCACATTGGTAGTTTTTAAAATAGTTGCAAATAGTTTCGAATAGTTTTTAAAATAGCCTTTGACCCTTTCATGTAAACCTAGTAATTAGAGATGTAGAAAAACTACTTGACTTCTGACATTTATAAACATTATTTGATATTTGCTGCCCCTTTGCACTACTATTTGATATTGGCAGTTAAATACCTTGCAATCTGAGTCATTAATCAATATTACACTGTGTCAAGGGGTCAGTGACAGTGTGATTACAACTAAACTTCGTTCTCTCACCAACCAAGCAGCTATCACGTAACCTGAATGGAGGAGTGCAAACGAAAAGGTCAGCAAAGCAATGCTTACAATTCAACCAAGCAGGATTCTTTGATAAATGATTATATTCTTTTATGAATGGTTACATTCTTTAACAAATGATTATATTCTTTTATGAATGATTATATTATTTTATGAATGATTATATTATTCTATAAACGATAACATATTTTTTATATGATTATATTATTTTATAAACGATTAGATTCTTTAATAAATGATTATTTTATTTGATATATGATTTGATCCATTAATAAATGATAATATTCTTTAATAAATGATTAGATTTAATCAAACTAAATAGAGAAAAGAGAATACTGTTTACATAAACATTCTACACAAAGTTGTTTCCAGTTCACGGGTATCAAAATTCTTTCTTCAGAGAAGTGTACTACTGTACATTGTTAAGGTTGTTTATATATCAACGAGAGGAACAGTGCATGTACGAACATATACAGCTGCAGGCTATTGTTATTGCCAAATATTGATTAACAACACTTACTGGTAACAAGTAAAAACAATCTCTTATCACGTTTGACAATATAATTCGTTTGACTTTTACTATCTTGCCCCAGTGCGGCAGACTGATGACAATAGCCTGCATAGCTGCCATATTTTGAAAACGTTATTATCAATAACAAACTTTGATTGCCCTTGACAACCCACATCCTCCATGTTCACACCTTTACAGATATACTTTCAGACAATTGGGTTTGACTATATACGTATTTTCTATCAAAAAGTGATGAAATTGCAGTCCCTGTATTATCATATGTTGTCACTCAAAATTCATGCCAAATTCACAAAATAAAAAGATAACAATATATTTTCATAAAATTGTTTATATATATCAGGCTGAATTCGAATATATATTTTGATTTAGATTCAAATTATCGCATTTATTCGCATGTAGTTCGGTAATAAAACATTCAAAAATATTCTGACACCAAAAACCGAATTTCGGATCAATGGCAAAGTACTTAATTTTTAAATCAAACAACCCTTTAAAACTTTCCGTAGCTTTATACCTTCCCATAATCCAATACTTCATTCGTGTACTTGGATTTCCCTTACCCTCATCAACGTTCCTAAATGTCTAATGGCGAAACCTTTAACATGATTTAAATAGTTCAAACGTCCTTTGCACAAGCCAATAATACTACCCTCTTTATGTAAAGTGATAAATCGGTTAGGAGATGCCCTTTGACTTATTGTATGTCGTGTATCTTCATTAATCGTGTTATATAACTTGTTTTAGCGGCAGGAAATGTCTGGTAGATATACAAAGAATATGTCAAAAATACTTCCACACATTTTTACAAAAAATGCATAAAAATACTTCCACACGTTTTACACACTGGGTCTGCATTTTAGTTTATCGTCAAATTACATGTAAAATAAACATGCACATGTAATTCTAACGCAATAAATGTCTACTGTTTGACCAGTTTCATACGTACAGATTACATAAACAGCCTTATTAACATGATTTTCTTTCAATAGTCTTCAATAGTCTGTGTCCCCTTAACAATAAACACATCACCATCGTTCACAGCCCTATAACCATGATATTTTAAAAAACACTCTTCAATGTCACACAAAAAACGGAATTGAGACACTGCATCGACACCAAAGCATCTTGTACTTCATGTTTAAACATTGCAAAAGCATGAATATTTTATCAAATCTTTGAAAAGAGTAATTTTCATCTACAGCATTTACATGTGCGTTTGCATATTTGTTCAGAATTATTAGACTTAATTTCAATCTCGGAAATATAAATATAATGGAAACTTTTTTATGATTGAAAGAGAAAGGAGTCCACTGAAAAGGCTTCAACAATATAGACTTTCGTGAGTTTCGGGGGCTGTTACGCGCACTCTAAAATTATCTAATATATCATTTCTATTGAGCAATTTATTGCAGTGAATGAGTAAAACGATTAGAACTCTTCCATAAATCCCCAGCTGTCTTTTACAACCGTTGATCTCGAATCCTGCCTTGACAAGTCAAATTCCTCCCTGAAATACAGAATTGTCTGCTTTGAATAATTGATTGGTCTGATCAAGCAAATCTTAACAAAGTACATGTTTTGCTTATATTTTTGAAAATGCATAAACATCAAGGCCTTTGAAATACTGTCACAGCAATTCAAAAACTTTCACAACTGGCTGTATGCTTTTTTAATGAGACCATGTCACAGAGGTGTATTTCCGCAGGTCTATATCATGGACCTTGCAATAATGAATAATTGAATCTCATGTTGTTTAAATGTATTAAAATGTAAAACGACATCTCGTATTATGATGGATTATATTGTCAACTCAAAACTTTGCTGTAAAGTAAACGTAACTATTGTATTACTATCATTATAATTTGATTTGAATTGAAATTGAAATACCATGCGAATGTTTTACAAAATATCCATGTTAGAAATATTTTCAGAAAAACAAAATTAAAAGTCGCGAGGAACTAGATATCAAGCTTGTTAGTGGGGAAGGGTCAACAATATATAAGAAGCTTTGAAAGGATCTACTTATTGTCTCCTGGGGCAGGATATTAAAGTATAAGCCCGTCAAAAAGACAGTAGGGCACGTTGCACTTTTTCAGTTTCGAATTTAATCAATGTATGTCCCTAGGTTGGGTTGACACGCAAAGGAACAAGAAATATTCTGTTATATTACATGTATATATTACATAAATACTTGATTTTGTAACCATCGTGCTCGAGAGGTCAAACCATTTTTTTCCGATTTGGTGTGATAACATATAAATACATCGCATCAAATAAATGGGATTCCTTAGCACCATTCATGTTAATCTATAAGTAGTTATCTTTTAATAAATTGCCCGTATATAAGGCTTTGTAATTCAAACTTTGAAGCGAATTTTCAGCTACCGGTATATGTATGCGTTTAACGTGTCACGATTGGATGATCATTTCTTTCAGATGACAGATGAAATCATATACTGCACAGATACAAATATACATAAGCTTTGATCCAAGACGATAACATAATTATACTATGTTATCAATTAATTATTTTCATTTAGGGTTAGGATTGATGCTACGTTTGCGATTAAGAATGATAAAAGACCGAGAATTTTAAATTATGTCTTTGTATATATGTAGGCATAACTTGATGATCTGTGAGTCCCGGTTCGAACCTACAGTTTGGCAGTATGAATTCTGATTTCTTCATTGGATGAGTAGATCATAACAAACATGGGTAGCAGGATAAGAACAGGTAAAGCAATGTATGGGCAAGCCAATGTTTGGGGGTACGCGAGTATACTTTCCCTATAGTAACTAGATTTGGTATGATTTATATATTAGTATTTATGATAGTTTGACTTTCTTAACTGTTGTTATCTTGTTATGGAAAACATTGAACAAAATAATTCTTCATTTCATTCGAAACTGATTTAGGTTATTTCACAATGGATTGTTGAAGTTATTGTTGTTATCTTGTTTTTTATTAATGATGTTCCAATCCCATCTACCTAACCTGATTATGGTTAAATTACAAAGTTTTAGCCTTTTGCATTTTATGGCCTAATTTTCAATGTAATGGTTGCCTTCCGTCATGTAATTGGAATTAACCTAGCTTCGCGTGATCGATGATTGCCAGTAGTACTTGATGTCCTAATAAGAAGGATATCTTGATGCTTGATGGGAATGGGAACGTGAAAAGCCTATTCAACAGCACTAATAACATGTTGTCCTGCAAATAGTTTCTGGGTTAAAGAGAAGTAAATGTTTAATGTTCATTGAATAAGTCTATATTACATCTTTCCATGCAAAGCCCTTAAACCCAGTTTCCGAACTGTCAGTTTTATGCCTTGCTGTCGATCCTTGAGTTTTCTGTGCTGATATCAACATGCCTACAGGCGATTGTTAGCAACCTCCAGTAGGCATAAAACTGAAGGTTCGGAAACAGGTGTTTTAGACTTTGCGTAGGAGATGTATCTATCATAATAGTTGATATAAAATCTTGAAAGTAATTGGCTGTGTAACGTAAGCAACGTTTTCATTACTTATATGCTGGATCCATCATTTGGTCATTTGTCTAAAATATTTGATGCAAGGAAAAGACATTTGCAATACATGTTTTGCATATATTTGTAATTATCCATAGGCATTAAAACATGTCCATAAAAACTAACCTATCACAAACGGGGGCAACAACATCAACATTATCCATGTTCGACCAATAAAAATATAAAATAACTTACTTATTATAGAATTTCGTTTTGTAAGGCCTAATTCATGATACCACTACAAGGCTTAAAATTAGTTCAATAGTTTCAATAGTTTCAATTAATTTTTCAGACTCATTTGTTAATATAGATATGGCGCGGGAAATGATTTTCCACCCCAAAGTGTATCAGTCCACTTTAGTAGATAGTAAAGGCTCTTAAACATCCATATTTCTTAACACTTTTTTTTCTCAATATACGCCTGACTTAGTAACTTCAATGGCTGATTGACTGGTTTAATCTTTAAGGTTTAAAAAGGAAATGGGTGTCATTAAAATCATATTTAAAGTACTCATACTATAAATGTGGTCTATTTATATATTTGAGCACATGAGCTTCAAAACATCTTACATCATATGTGAAGATGGCTTTATGTATAAATATAGCGGAGATCAGGGAAAGTGATCAAAAGCTATTTCTCCTTAACGATCGAAAGATTATCAACGAATGAACGCAAACGTTAAGAAACGGTGTGATCCCTGCTTGCATCATTAGTGTGAGTTGCAAAATAAAAAGGTCGAAAAAAAGGCTTCTGCCTTAAGGAAAGAATATGTCCGATTTCAAATATTTCAAAGGAACACAACATTAAACCCTACTGCACCTATACCACTAACATATATCACGTATTCATTAAATAAGGAAATTTATATTTTATTGCTTTAATAATTTCTAAGATGCACATATCAAATGCTTCCCCTTAAAGGGGCAAAGTTAGCCGAGTGGTTAACACTTTATGGTTAACACATTAGTGTCAGTGTTACCAATAATTTTTCTTAAGCAAATATTGTAAAAAAAAAAGAAATTTAATTTTTCTGTATTTTTTTTAAAATTTATTATAACAATTCCCAATTCACCCACGACGTAAAGGTATAACGAATTTATCTTACCGAATGTATAAACAAAACACAGCTGCGTATCTTAAGTTTGTTCACTTACCTGTGTTTTTAGTGCAAATATCATGTAATTTGGAATGTCTTTGGGGCATCCTAGCAATGCCAAAACGAAACGGTCAATGTTGAAATTTGAGTATATAAGTTAACATTCAGTTTGCGTTAACATTTTCGTATGTCATACCTTAAAGATAACCGTAACTTTAGAAAAACATGTATTTGTAATGTTTCTTTTTTATTTAATTTGTGTTTCAAAATAAAGAATTTCGTATCAAAGATAATTGAGCTAGATCTCCATATATAGTATACATTACACTGCACACGTTTGCCATTATTGCGCTGATGTTAATTTAATATTTGGTCGCATCATGGATAATTACGTTATTCCAGCCCTTGTTATATTAACCAGTTACAAGAGTTGACAATATCATATTGACCTTTCAAAGCTCATTATAAATAATGACAACCGCATTCAGGTCTTGATTAAATCAGGAAAATGACCAGTGAATCATTGAATTTGTATGTGGTTTGACGCCTTTTTGTATCATGGGGAACAAAATAAAAACAAAGGTGTTACATTTTGTAGCATTTAATTATTATGTTAGTCTTTGGTGCCTCGGTTGATGGATCGTGCAACAATTCCATACAAAAAACATGTACATTGTAACTCAATCCTTATCATTACAAAACCAACGTTGGATATTTTATTTTTGAATTTTCTGATTGTTATCACCTTTCCAGCAATATTGTCATAATATTTTAGTTGAATCAAAATTGTGCAATCCATCTACTAAAAAAGAAGGCAACTTTACTTCGTCATTATTCGAATCTGCAGTTTTTTCGACATTCAAAAAGACCAATCTGTAGGAAATATTGAGCGAACAAGCTTTAGGGGGTTTGTAGGTATGAAAATGAAATGTTTTGCTAGGAAAAGAAAAGTTAATCGACGGATTTTTTTTCTGTTTTTTTTTAGAGTTCTCAACCAATCAGAATTTCTGAAATCAGGTATCACAAATTCATTTTGTAATTATCCTCATTTATCGGCCAGGTTAATTAGTTGATCCATTATGGAGGTTTCGTAACCAATGATGTAGAATGTATAGAGAACTTCAAACTTGAACAAACACTCTTGTTAATATCCTTATGAGAAACCAAATAACTAATTTTGCTAAAAAAGTTTCTATGTTGTTTTCATCAAATTAAACGTTCATAATGTCCCCTTGAATTTGTGTCACTACATGGTTTATATAGAAGGAGGATGACAGGGTTAAGATGTGATAGAAACAATGGTTATTTTAGTCTCACTTTAAAGGGGCAGTAGCACGTTTTTAGGGGGAATATTAGGTGATGTCAGGGAAATGAAAATTAATGGTTCCAATTGAAAGACAATGTATTTAAACTAAATGGAGCAGTAATAATTCAAATATATATTGTAAAGTTTAGCCATGTGATTCCTTTTTCTTACAGGAAATGAATTAAAGGTGTTCACCAAAAATGGCCGCCAATGGATTTTATGTAAATCTTCATACTTTGTCCTCTGACTATGGCTGATTGGCTTGTGTACTGAGATTAATTACACGATCAAAATAATATATTTGGCAATAACATAAAATTATAAGTGAAAGTTTTAAAATATAAAATTATGAAAAAACGTGCTACTGCCCCTTTAACAAGCACTACTTACTAGAATTCATGTTTGGTTCCAGTATCCTACTTGAGTGACAATTACATGACATTCAAAAAAATACTTCCCTGGTCAAAATACTGTTCAATGTACCAACATTGAAAACTGTGATAGCTTTGAAGATGACTATCACTTACAGACACACAATTAGGCGATGTTAAAACTGACTGCTAAAATATGAATTCTAACATGACACCAAAACTAGTTTGTAAATACTGCTTTCTGATTGGTTCCTCATACAAATTTTGGAGTAATTATTTCACCGATAATTACCCACGTCTATTCAAACTACACTCGGTGATCTTTCTGTTTACACTAAACTTGCAGACGACAGTATATGAATTTAAATATCAAACAAATAACTCTAAATTCCAAATTTAATGCTCCTGTTTCCTGTTTCAATGAAGAGCTTAATACTGTTGTTGGAGATGTAAAATCAGATTTAAAAAAAAAAAAAATATCTTACGTTTGTTGCAAGCGTTTCGCCAAATGGACAGAAGCAACTTTCTTTAATTTTGGAAAATGCTGCCACTGCCCCTACCTCCAATTCACATGTGACCACATTTCCTGACACGGTGTCTTCTATCATGACACGAAATAAAACTTGTACGTGGACAACTACTTTTAGAGTAACGTCCCTTGATTGGGTCGGTCCTTGTCAGTCTTGTAGGGGTGATAGTTTTGCAAGTGAATGGAACCTGTCTTCACTCGTTTGACCTAATCACATTGCTGTCGCGCAAGTCAAAATAGTTCCTCATTATTTTACTAATTAGTCATGTTAGAATGGAGATAAATCCATTCTGTTTTTTATTTTGGGGTTGTATGTTGTGCATTCTTTACCCTTAATTAAACATTTCAAACCTCTCAAGCTCGGTTTGAAATTAAATTTAGGGGTAAAGAATGCATAACATACAACCCCAAAATAAAAAACTGAATGGATTTATCTCCTAATTATGTGATCATTTTATCGTCAACATTATCAGTGAGACTAGTTTATTTTGAAATAGTAGACCGCATACAGTTGTGTTGAATCGTTTTGTGAAGATAGTAAAGTTATTAAAAAGAAAGAGAATTTTTGTTTTTTAGGAACTTGTTTATTTACTTTTAGAGTCTTCTCTCACAAAAAAATCGAATTTGTGATAGACACACATCAACACTTAACGCCAGTAATTTAAGTTTTGGCTATCCAATCAATATAAAAGATTAAGTATTGTCAATGACAATTACCAGTCAACAGCAAGAGCTGTTAAAGAATTGAACACTAAGACATCTGCATAAATAATTGATGCAACACTTATCTTTCACATTAATGATTGGTTGATACACAACACGCAACCAGAGTTGTAAAGAGAGTGTCAGTTGTATCCGTTCTGATTTCCTGTTGTAATAACCAGAATCTTCATTTCGTGTTACTCAGGAACATATGATTGAAAGAGACGCTTAATCTGATCTTAATACCATATATCATGTTGAAATAATTAAAACATCTTAAATTATTCACTGTAAACATCTTATTTATTCAGTCCAAAATAACAAATATGTGATAAATACTATTTTTCATTAAAATTAAAACGAAGGCTTCTATTTGTGCAGAAGCGATAACGGCATATCTCTATAACTTTCCAAACACTATATGTAACTAACAGTCTTTCTGACTGCTTTAGAGAGGTTTCCACAATTTAGTTTGACTAATTGACACGCAAAACTGTCTGGTTTCGATCGTAATCGAGACATTATACCTTCATAGTGTGACCATATAACGGATAATGCATAAGGAGGAATGTTATCGTGGAAATATTCAACGAGGTGGAAAGGCCGAGATGATTATTTTTCACGATTGATTATTCTCTATCTTAATTCATGAAAGACTTTCCTAGAAACCATCATCTTTTTGTAACTTACAACAATGAAACCAAATGTATTTTTTAACCAGTCATTGATTTTGTATCACAACGTTATGATACACTTGAAATTAAAACATCCATAGACTGCCATTGTTATTCTTTCGTGCGCCATGACGTTGAGTTGTGATTGCCAATGTCTCATATTACACATGAGAAGATCGTAACACCTCTGTCCTACACATGTGCTCCATGCTACATTGTCAATAAAGAACAATGTAACAACGTATCTTTCATCATCTGTCATCCTTCTAGAGCAAAGGGGATACAATTATGGGTGGACAATAAAAAACGGAATGAGTATTGCACCAAATATATTGCAATACACAACTCATGTATTGCAAGAATATTTCAATATATTGAATGAACAGCCAGGTTTTTATATATGATTATGCTGTTTAAGCATTCTTCATTTTGTAAGATTCGTTTCAGATCATTTAAAAGTAGACTGCGACTCTAAAATATAAGATTTGCAAGTTGAAATGTTGATGGCAAGTATATTAAAAAATGCATATATCTTTCCTTAAACAGCCTAACAAACATTTGATTTCATCTTTATCATGTACATGTTGCTAAAACACAATATTTGAATATATTTGACTTGATATTGGTTGGTTAGGTGACATCGCAATGTATTGCTCAATGAAAATCATATTGCAATAATTTAATTGCGATATATTGGTATTGTGATAATATTGTAGAGCCCTAATAAAACGTTTCCATGTTCGAGTCTTCAAAATCTATGAAAAGCCCGATGACCAGGACAGTCAGTGTTAGCCGAATTTATGAAAGTTATCAACTCTAAACACGATGGAGAGATGGACTTCACAATGCTGAATGGCTTAAAATGACAATCAGTACTTCTTAACCAAATGACATCATTCATAAAATCTCTCATATGTGATCCCATCAACCAAAAGGATGTTTTTTAAATTCATAAGTTAACTGTTTCAGAAGGTTTCTATGAAATATGCCATTTAATAAATTACCTCAAATATGTTCAAACACGGAACCTTTATATTTTATTATCTCAATTTTGTCATAATAAAAAAAGAATGGAAAGGCAATATGGAAGTTCAACACCAGTGTCTTTTACAAGATTCATCCCCAAATATGACCAAAATAAAAGGTTCATTAATCAGGTATACGTTGTATCATGGTTATTGTACAATAACTTTTAGTGTAGATCCAAAGTGCCTACCATCTAGCTATCAGACATGTTTTATGTCTTAGCTCTAAAGACGTCATGGAGTCTTTAATTATCAGTGTTCTTATGTGCAAAAATGAGTCAATGATTCCTCCATTCACCAACCCTGTGACTATTTGTCCTAAGATGTAATTAAACATCAAAGACGTTATGAGTTGTCATGGATACTAATCGTGATCAGGAAGAGGGACAATAAGAAACCTTTATGGAGGACCGTGTGGGGAGAACATCTTACCAGACCAATCACTGAGGATAAGATTGTCTCAAGTCCCTTTGAGTGATGACTCTCCGGTCACCAGTGGCTATCAAAGACAAGAGATAAAATATTGCTTTATGTAAGAAATATTGTAATTCATATTCCAAACAAATGACATGATGTCAACAGTAGTTATTAAGACAAGTCCATGTAACATGGAACACTCAGTGATTTTCAAATTGATTGTCAAAAAGAATAACTGGGAAAATTATTCAAAACATGTCTCTTCGTTCCCAAATAGATGACAGCTATCAGTTGCTAACTTAAACTCGACAAACCCCTTATGTGTGCCCAACATAAAATCACAATTGCCGTCTACATGAATACTTATTTGAAGACTTTATCAACTCTGATCTTATCTTCTACTGCTTAAGACTTCTTTTATGTTTAATTAACGTCATTTGCCGACAAACGATCAAAGCAAATACCTCATACCTTTGTATTTTATATTCTAAAAACCTGTCAACATGAAAAGGTGAAGGTTCCACCCGTTCCTCGATTTATAGCCAAAGAACACAATAGGCGAGAACAGTAACGAATTCAAAAGCAAAAACACTTTATTGCTTTCTAAGCTTAACATTACACCATTGAAAAAGTTTGACGTTTTCACTTCAACAATTCACGGGTCTACATTATACTGCACATGATAGCCTCACTACATGTCTTGATATGTTTATTCTCTTATGTTTGATATGAAAACGGGTTTATGTTATAGTGTATCATAACTTCAGTAAGTACTTGGTTCTGATTGGCTGATTGGAAATATTTCCCTGCGTTAAATTGCAAAGAAAACCCGGAATTTGCTAAGGCCAATAACCGCGAAATTATACCTTATTACCCCTTTACTCGGTCTGACTCAACATCTAATATCCCAATGCAACTAGTTGAAAACCTAAACAAAGAATCTCAAACTTAATATATATAAATACATATATATACATTTATAAATAGATTTTTATATTGCTGACCTTTTTCTAATCATTATTTAAAAAAGGTAATTAAAGAACAATGTCTACATAATCAAAATTAAATCAGAAAATTCATTTACAATGAATTAATTTGATAAAGTTTATTTTTATCTAATTTCAATTACTTAATACAATACTAAGCAATTGTTATAGATGGTGTGATCTTCTCATTTAGTTAAACATCACATTCCAAGAGCACCGCATTTAGTTTACTCTAGATTGATGCAACATAGTCCTTTCTATTCAACCTTTTATCAAATTAAATAAAGAGAAAGTATTTACTTGAAAAAGTCAACCATTTCTTTCAGCATTCTGCACAAGTATTCCCTGAACACAAGCGATATTTTTCTTTTCTTGATCGAAGTACTTATAATCCTTATTGCAACCATTGGTCACGTAAAAACATGCTAGCAGGTGGACGCATTTGTTAACGGTTGCAACATGTTTTTATTTTAAGGAGAGATTGGATGAACAAATGAAACATTTTAGATTTTTTTTAGATTTTCAAAATATCATGTGTTTTCTTCAAAAATGTAAGAAAATGTTAGGGTCACTGAACGATTTTTCGAGTTATCGGCGCTAATTATATTACTGCTGTTGGCACGTTCAAAAATCGTAAGTACATTTCAATCATATTATTACATATCAATTGAATTTTCTATTACAATAATTTGCAGTAAATTAAAAAGTTTAAATGATAAAAAACTACAAAAAACAATATTTGTAAAACAAAATAATGTATCTCTGATTTCAAATATTTAAAAAAAATCATGGCCAGAATGAATATCTTGACTGTTTTCTAAATTACACTTTCTTAAATGTTACAGACATTTCAGAGTAAAGAAAAGTACAATTTAACTTATGGCATAATAAGTGGTAACTTATTAAATCAAAATACATTTAAATATTTTACTTAAATACATTTTGAGAGTTAATGTTAGTTGTGGCTATGATAGGAATCTGTTATATCCGGCGGAAGCATTTTTAAAAATCCTTTAATATTCTTATTTTCATAAATTTATCTGATAATTAGGGGATAAAAGATTGTGGCTAGAAATGGACCTACTGCACACATCTAATATTCTTCCATATCAGCGGACACTTGTAGTTCTAACGTGTTTCAATCGTTTAATGTGTAGACTGATGTTATTTTAAGACATTTAAACAACAAAATATCGATCTTAATTAGACATCAGATGAGAGATTACTCTTTGACCGCCACCTCATTGCCATTCGAGCATATGTTCTTGTAGAGTTAATGGTACATATGGTTACTCTGACTTTGAAAAGTCTCTTTGATAATCATTTCTCAGTTCAATCGTTTACAAATTGTATGATGATGGCATTTTATTATCTCCATTTTAAGACACCAATGAATGATCTTTATTCTTAATGTGTATAAATTGTAACGTTTTATCCATCAGATATCAAGCTATATAACATTATCATCAAGCATTGTCATACATGTTCATGTTAAATTAAAAAAACCTTTGTTGGTTTAATCATCTCGGTCGAAAACATTTTTAGAGATTGATAGAAAAACTGATGAAACATATGAAATAAATATATCTATCAATGATCACTCAACATCATATATCGAAATACAAATATATGTTCAATTCACTTCATTTGAAGTCAATCTATTTGAGCGAAGTACATGTACATGTGAGACCTTATATTCAAACACATGCCATTTCTTCATTTGTTTTACACTTTACGACCTGTCGTCTTCATCTCGAAGGGATATCGAATATTGAAAAAAGATTTTGACTGACCTTTAAAGTCATCTACCTGACTTTTGAAAGTGGTATTCTTTTGAATAACTGACGTTAAGCTTAAGGTTCTGACTATTGACCGAAAATAGAAAATTCTTGCTGTGAACACTGTTAGTGATCCATTGGTGTTGAATGGTAGCCGCTAGATATTGACCGTTTAATCTATCATTATTAGAAACATGGACATTACATCACATTCTTGTATCCTGACAAGTGATAACAAGTTTTTTAAACAACTTAAAGTTAAGGAATACATGTAGGTAAAATTCACTATAAATTTCAAAATGGTATTCAGCTTCAGTTCACTTCACATTGGTAGTTTTTACAACAGTTGCAAGTAGTTTTGAATAGTTTTTAAAGTAGCCTTTGATCCTTTCAAGTATACCTAGTAATTAGAGATGTAGAAAAACTTCTTGACTTGTGACATTTATAAACATTACTTGACATTTGCTGCCTCTTTGCACTACTATTTGATATTGGCAGTTAAATACCTTGCAACCTGAGTCAATAATCAATATTACACTGTGTCAAGGGGTCAGTGACAGTGTGATTACAACTGAACTTAGTTCTCTCACCAACCATTCGGCTATCACGTAACCTGAATGGAGGAGTGCAAAGGAAAAGGTCAGCAAGATATTGCTTAAAATTCGAACAAGCAGGATTCCTTGATACATGATTATATTCTTTTATAAATGATTATATTCTTTTTAAATGATTCGATTTTTTAATAAATGATTCGATTTTTTAATAAATGATCAGATTCTTTAATAAATGATTACATTTTTAATAAATGATTACATTTTTAATAAATGATTTGATTCTTTAATAAATGATTAGATTTTCGTTTCTTCAGATGTTAAAAAGTTGAAATATGATAAAAGCGAGTCATTTGTCTTTTCTTACATTTATATAATAGTCCTGTGTAACAGTGCAGTGATGATTAATGTCTTTAACAGCAGCTTGGTGGAAAGCAAAGTGCACATGCAAAAAATGGAATATCAACTTTCGACTAAAAAAGAAATCGGCCAATCGATGATGAAGCCATAACTTTCTTCCAAACTCAAAATAAACCTAAACAGAGATAAAACACAAACTCTTTACATAAAAATTCTCACAAAGTTATTTTAATTTCACGAGTATCCAACTTCATTCTTCAGAGAAGCGTACAACTGTACATTGTTAAAGAGACACAGAGTATGTTGAAAAGATAACAGACATGTATGTCAAATTTTGAAATCGGAAACCACTAACTGTTACTGCAAATAACAAGTCACAGGTCAATCAGTACATTAGAGCGAAAATATGGCCAATCAAAGTCGGGATTTTGATCGAATACCGGACAATGTGGCTCGAGTGGCGCACGCAAATTTTCCAAACGTAATTTTGTAACTAATAGTTAGATTAATTGGATGCATAATTTCGAATATTAAACGTATTTGAGATGTTTTCTTGATTTTTCCATAAAATCAAGCATTTGAGAGATATTATGCATAAATGGATATATTTGCAAGTCCAGTGATGAGATATGAACTTCAATCAGCATATTAGATATTTTGTAGCTTATCAAAACTCAATACAATTTTAAGAAAGATACTCTGTGTCACTTTAAGGTTGTTAATATATCAAAGAGAGAAACAGTGCATGAAACGGACATAAACAGCTGCAGGCTATTGTTATTGCCAAATATTGATAACAACACTTACTCTCTTATCACGTTTGACAAGATAATTCTTTTGACCTTTACTATCTTGCCCCAGTGCGGCAGATTTATGACAGTTGCCTTCATAGCTGCCATATTTTGAAAACTTTATTATCAATAACAAACTTTGATTGCCCTTGACAACACACATCCTCGATGTTCACACCTTTACAGATATACTTTCTGACACTTGGGTTTGACTATATACGTATTTTCTATTAAAAGGTGATGACATTGCAGTCCCTGTATTATCATACATGTATGTTGTCACTCAAAATTTTGCCCAATTCACAAAATAAAAATATATCAATATATTTTCATAAATGTGTTTTTATATATCAGGGATATATATTTTGTTTTAGATTCAAATTATCGCATTTTGATGATACGTTTCCAACTACATACATGTAGTTCGGTAGAAAAACATTCAAAAATATTCTGACACCAAAAACCGAATTTCGGATCAATGGCAAAGTAGCTAATTTTTAAATCAAACAACCCTCTAAAACTTTTAGTAGCTTAAAACCTTCCCATAATCCCATATGTCATTGTTATTCGTGTACTTGGATTTCCCTAATCCTCATGGACGTTCCAAAATGTCTAATGGCGTAACCTTTAACAAAATTTAAATAGTCCCAGTGTCCTTTGCACAAGCCAATAATACTACCCTCTTTATGTAAAGTGATAAATCGATTGAGGAGATGCCATTTGACTTATTGTATGTCGTGTATCTTCATTAATCATGTTCTATAACTTGTTTTAGCGGCAGCAAATGTTTGGTAGATATACAAAGAATATGTCAAAAATACTTCCACACATTTTTACAAAGAATGCGTAAAAATACTTCCACAAGTTTAACACTTTAGTTTATCGTCAAATTACATGTAAAATAAACATGCACATGCAATTCTCACGCATTTACTGTTTGACCAGTTTCATACATACAGATTACATAAACAGCCTTATAAACACGATTTTCTTGCAATAGTCTTCAATATTCTGTGTCCCCTTAACAATAAACGCATCACCATCGTTCACAGCCTTATACCTATGATATTTTAAAAAACACTCTTCAATGTCACCAAAAAAACGGGGAAAAAAAGAATTAAGACAGTGCATCGACATCCCATTTTCGAAAAAAATGTGTTTGATGTTCAGATGAAAGGTGACGTATGGCTTCTGGGAACGTTAAAGAGACAAATTACATTTCTTTAATGAACAAAAAATATTGAAAGCTTTCTTTAATCCTCTTTTTCCCAAAAAAATTCTTTTCATTTTTACCAGCTACACAATGTACTGCTTTGCCATTTTAAAAGATAGGTTAGGTGCATTATTTTATATTTATTAGCACTTTTATATAACCCTGTCAATGTAAAAATTCACAATACTTTTATCTGAAATTTTACATTTACAGTTACATTGTATATGTCAATGTAATTTTTTTTGTGCAGTTTTGATTTATTTGTTTCATAAAAAGAAAAGCCTTAATAGGGATACTTATTTGAAAAATTTGAGTTGATTTGTTTTTTCATGTTAATATACAATTACCCCTACTGTATTTCGTCACTGAAAAAAATGCACATTCACAAAGTAATTGAATGGCCAAAGATAAACTGATTTTAGTCTTTAGCTTCATAGTGCAAACGTTAACATGTAAAATCATTAGAGATTTTCTGTAAATGATAGCATTTATAAAACAAGTTTGACAGCTAGATTTGAAATAATGGAATGGTCAGAGGTTTACCTGAGTTGTCAGGTAATGTACTTTTTTCTGCTTTTACATTTCCATTGTTATACCTTTTGTCATATAGAGATGAATACAATTTAATTTTTAAAACTAATTGGATTAAAACTGATAAGTGAAAGTAAACAGGCTTTTTTAAATTGACATTAACACACTCTTAAGCTTTGGTTAATTTGATAGCGAAAAAACTTTAGAGTAAAACTTAATTTTTTATTTAAAGGATGCATTGAGAGTGTTAGGTTGCTCATGCTGAGAATCTTTCTAACACAGCAAATGAAACATTTTGGTTGAGCTTTGAAATATATCCTTGTGGATCGACCGGTTATTGAATTTAGTGATCAGCCACTGGATTCTCGATTACTGATAGGTGAAGCCGACTTGTAATAGTATCCAAAACAGTGGCACTGCAGATGATTGCAAAGTCAATTATAAGAAGCAAGATCCTTTTGAGAACTAAAGTCTTCCCCATTATACCTTCTGGAGAGTTTATACAAATATCTCCAATCAGGAGAGGACCATTTTAGGTAATCAGAACATACGTGAAACATTCTGGACTCGACTAGTTTACATAATAAAAAGAAGAGTATGTGTGACTCACTAAACAATACAAACATGTTACACAGTGTTACACAAATGATTATCCTACCTCAAGTAAGAATCTCGATTTCTCATTGGTCCACGTGACCCTGGATAAATACTGATATCACCCTCTTGAGTAGGGGATGAATATTAATTATAAAAAGCATGAAAAAAGCGTGCAGATTGAGCGTCTTGAAATGTACAATGTGTGTTACCTCGAACACATCAAGGTTACTTTTTATCAACTGATATATAGCTGTGAACAAACTAAAATCAAAGCGCTCGCACAGTTTTCTTTTTATTTTTATATCATATTAGTTTTGTTTAAACATTCGGTAAGATAAATTCGTTATACCATTCAGACGCGGGAAATATTGGTATACATCAGCCTCTCGTTTGGCTTCTGCTCGTCGCATAACACCAAGCGAGAAGCTGATATATCCCCATATTCCTGTCGTCTAAATGGTATAACTTATATTATTAGATACTAACAACAACATTCTTACCACTTATCATATTATTAATATAGATTAGCAAACTTGATCAGCTTAAAACCATAAAGATCAGGAGTGGCAAATAAAGAATAGCTTTGCATGTCCGGATGTAAAAGGGGACTTAACTACCTACCATGTTTAAGTCAAGAGTTGTTTTAAACATTGGTTAATGTAATACTATAAACATGACCCCATATGATAAATATAAATAAATTTGTGAACACATTTACCTCACACTGAGGCCTAAAAGAAAGTTTGGAAATTCGTTTATTATCGGTATACTTATCATTTTATTATCAAAGAGATAGAGACTAATCTTCGATGGAAGAACTTCTTTGGCTTTAATCTTCTTTATGCATCGTTAGGAGTGAAGCCAAAATGACACATTGAATCCAGTGAATGGAGAGAACGGGATAGCTATTACGTGTTATTTATGGAAAGGCTAAAGTTTAATACACCGAGACAATGAAGAGATCGATGCACTGGCTGTTGCGAAAGTAATAACAATCGTTGAGTCACGATACTTCATCTTCTTCCACTACATCTAGTTTGTTTGGGATCATCTTGAAACATATTATTTCATTTTTGCTTTGAAACACTTTGTTTGTTTGTGTCATTCAAATCTTCTGACAAGTTGTAGCATAATCAATAAAGAGTCAATTTACGAGTGAGTGCGTCTTCAGCTAGGTTTTAAGAAAATAGAATATCAAGAGCTTGAAGAAGAATCTGACCACATTATGTTTGCATTAAGTGAGATTATTTGAACCGATTTTCACTCTGCATACTGAAATCATCATTAGTGTGATACTGAATAAAATGAAATGAAGCTTGCTTATGTTGGGAGAAGGAATAGGATAAAAATCCATCAGACATCAAAGATATTAGCTTGGAGATGAGAACATTATTCAGATTGAAGCTTTTAAGCTTTTAAACACTTGATACGTTGTCTTTGTTGTCAATTCTATCAAAATGTTGATATCAAATTGTATCCTGTACCATAAAAAGTAATTGAAACAAAATTAAATTTATAGTCATTACATCATTAAAGACTTGACAGTTGCAATTATTTGACTTTGAGAGTTGGGTTTTCAAATAGCTAGTACATTTGAAAAGTTTGTTATCAATAAAAGTCTTTGTCAATCTTTGGCAAAATGGTTTCTTACAAACAGATAAGTCTTAAAAATTTTCAAAATGGGGTGTTCATTGTTCAAAAATCATTTGATTTTAAAATCCACACAAAATAATGATATTATTATCTATTAATGAAAGTAATTAATCATTTACGGAAAATCCTACCAAATTAATGTGAACTCTTGTAACATAAATGCGCCTTTTGGTCAGTCATATTGTTCACAGCTTATAGATCTTATGATTGACTTAAAAGGGGCAGCAGCATCACCTTCTATTCCTCCTATATTTAGGTGATGTCAGGAAAATATATAAAGTTTCAAGTGAAAGTCAATGTATTTAAGATAAATGAAGCAGTATTAAATCAAATATATAATGCAAAGTTCAGCTAAGCTTAGTTCCTTTTTTATTACACAAAATGAATTAAAGGTGTTATGTGAAAATTTGTTCTCTGACTAAAAATGAATGGTTTGTGATATGAGATTTTTTACACTATAAAAATATTACATTAAGCGTTAATGTACAATTATCAGTAAAACATATTTTTCAATAGACGTGCTACTGTCCCTTTTAAATCATTTAACACTGAAAAGACTAAAATGCTTGATATGTTGTTGATGTATGCTAACACAAACTCTTAAACTTAAACAAAACATTTTCAACATAATATCAGGAACGTATTGAAACGAAAATTATGTTTAAAAGGTTTGACAATTTGGATCTAAAACAATGGAAAGAATGTTCTTTTGATCACAATCTAAGGTGATGTGAAACATTTTCTTTTTTTTTTAAATTTACGTGGTGATTACAAATCTGTCATTTGGAAATTAACAAAAATGCCTTGTCAGAATTAAGAGCAATTTAAGCAAAAACGAATTTTTACAAAATGATGTCAGTGCACGTTTTTAGGTCAGGTTATAGCTGATTGAGATAAGTTTGATAAACTTAAGACTCAAATTAAAATCAACTTACAGCATCTGATATTTAGGAACATTATTAACAAACGTGAGGATAAAATAGTTATTCAAATAATTAACCTCTTGATAAAAGTAATATTATAACATAATGTAAGTGTTTGTTGCTACTTGCTACTTCCGCATACTACCAAGGAGGAGGGAACACCTATAGACAACATTATTATTTTTAGGCTAACAACGTTTAGATTCATTAGTGAATATTCCCTGTAGGACAATGAAATGGACATATCCTATTATAAAATCAATTTAATACCTACAATTAAACTCTTCAGAACACATTGAAATGGTTAAAATGGACATGTTGTTGCTTTTACAGATTTAGTTCTTCATGTCTTTCACGATACACACTTACACCTAGTGTAAATATAAGCTCAATGGCATAACGGTGTGTATAATTGTTGATCAAATCAACAACACATATCATTCAGAATTTATTCATAGTTGTGTGATAAAGTTTCATGCAAACCATACAATGAAGTATGTCGACGCCTGTTGTATCAACCAGTAATTCGATTTGATGATAGCAGTATTTTGACCTTTTCATTTATACAACGCTGATACCTAACTGACAGATATAAAAACCTTTGATAATGATCAGAGCATAGGAAAATGATTGCACTTACATTGTCAGTTAAATACCATATACATTTTATATAATGCTGGTCGCTGATCATATAACAGTCGGCGCATTTCTTGAACTGTTGGTGCACTGTTGCCGCCGGGTGCCACAAACTCACATCGAATACAATTTCTCAAAATGACTTTATCTATTATTTTTTCTAAATTATTTTATGTTTGCATAAAGAATGTGCGTTGTTAAATTCCAAATTCATTAATGGCAATTTTCATTAAAAATCACTAAAATACCAAAATGTTTGATTTCTAGAAATTATATAATAAAGTAAAAACGTAAATATTTTGTTGTTACATTGCACCCCTGAAACTCTTTCTCGCAGATATCAAAGCTGTGGAATGAAGGCACTTTCTTAACAACAAAGTTCGAATCTAATATGTCAATGGACTAGTTGTCTCTTTACAAAGATATTTTCAACAGTTTTTCCATAAACTACAAGTCGAGATTGAGTCTAAAAAAGAAACCAGGTCGTTTTTACATTGTATATATTAGTGATATATGGCTTTCCAGCCAAGAAGATCTAAACTGTGAATACAGGTTTGTAATTGAAGTAATATTAAGCACTGTTATGCCAAAATATGCCACATTGTTTTCAAAAGTTAAAAACTCGAAATGTAGTCTATATAAGATAGTCAAGAACATTTGTTTTCCATTTTGACCCAAATGTTGCATAAATATTTGTTTCTGTAAAAAAAAAATAATATTATTATTATTCTCAAAATTACATAATTTTATGTGAACTAATGTTTGAATGAGTCGAACTGACCATTTTACACAACAGCATATTACATTGTAATATCGCTCATTTCAAAATTAACGACACAAATTTCTGTCATATTTTTTAAATTGTTGATATAACAGAGGAACTACATTCTCTTTTGAAAGAGGCAGATCAAGTCATGCAATGTTGATTCTACCTCTGATGGAATAAGACCAAATCCATGGTTTCCGGCAGTTACCTCTGATCGAATAAGACCAAATCCATGGTTTCCGGCAGTTTCCCCTGGCGGGAAAATATGCACCACAATTTATTTGAAGCAAACAACACTTCTCGTATGGAAGGCTGGTTCATTTCACTATGCCTTTGTCACGATTAAGTAGCCAAAATGATGATTCACAACCAACTATGATTGTAACAAACCTGGTATCTCCAATTCTATCCCACAAACTCGGCTAATAGACCGATCCAGTCGAGCGCAGTTAGGCCCCGCCCCCTACTACGTGATTGGTTGAAATATTTGAGGGGACAAGTTTCAAGCTCAGGCGAGCCGGGCCGTGTATCTCAACAACGTCACTTGCCGAATCTTTTGGCTTGCGTTCATGTTTATGTCGTTCATAACGCACATTATCTAACAAATACATTCAAGATACACCTATAAGCTTTGATAAATCTTCATTTTATCAACAAACAAAAAGTAATTTTGACACTTTATCAATGTCAGAGTAAGAGACGTCGTCGACCACTTTGTAAACAAACGCATTTCAACTCGGAATACTTCCATCACTATTGTAAATTGTCGTACAATCCAAGTAATTAAAAGCTCTCATAACACATTTTACCATCAGATGTTTAATTTCATAAATCATCAACAAGTTGGCTTTTTTATATTTTGTCGAGACACCTTTTTTACTGAAACATATCGATTAATCATTGTCATGGTCGCATAGGCTCAGTTGTTGATTATTACACATCCAGATCAGTCAACATAAATTTTAAAAAAATACCATTATTGAGAATTTTAATCCTTGAAACAACATTTAAAATTAGTTGCCATATTTGTATTTTTTGGACACACAATATTTACATTGCTAATTATTGATAAACATGTATCTTTTTTATACTGACACAGAGATCATATATATTCATAAAAAAAATCAATATTCTCAAAATATTATTGCAGTATATGTAATTTATACTATCCTTTAAATGGTAATCATTTTCATGTTTCCTTCAAAGGTTACCTTTTTTAAAAATAAATTCAACTACCAAATGAGTCTCCCTTCAAAAATCAATTGACTGTAAATAAATCATCAAAGATTAATTCTTATTCACAAATACCATTAGAAAATATCATTTGGCGACACTCCATACAATCATAGTATACATTTATATATTTTGCTTTTTAAAAATTATATTTCAAATGTAGCCAAATATAAATCTTTAATGAATCCCAAATAGCTACAGTAAAAGAGAGAATGTTAAGTTGGAGGAGGTGAATACACAGGGATGATTTTTAAAATTAAAACAAATACATATTTGAAGGCTTCATTCAGGATCTGGAAAATATCAATTTAAATAAAAAATTTGAACATGCAGATCTTATATTTTGTCATACAAGAGTATGCTCTTATGCTTATATAAAACCTCTTGATCTAAATTTATTTGTGATTGGGATAATATGGATATGACAAAATTTCCATTAGAAAAGCCTACAGCCATACATAGATTTCACTGTACATTAAATTGTGTTAAAGAATTCAAAACTGAAAGATACAAATAAATTAAGTGACACTATGAACTTTTTTTAATATATAATTGTTATAATAGTAACAATGTTTTGTAAAAATTATTTAACACAAAATATCAGGGATCCTGGAAGTAATCAATCTTGAAAATAACAAATAAATCTTTGCTTAACATAAATATTGCATTTCAGGTTTCCAAAGTAAAAACAGTAGAATGGGATTAGAAACAATTATCAGTGATCACTGAACATATGAGTAAACAGGAATAAAAATAGCTTTATTGATCAAGATTTCACCTATGAAATTTATTTTTTTATTTATTATTTTGAATTTTGACTTATTGTATTCCAAATCATGGACATATATGCACCAAGTTTTATTTGATTGATAAAGAATAGTAATCAGATGTATTTTTGTCAACTGATCTATGGTCACAAAAACTCTTAAAATGATAGTTTTGAACAGTTTGGGTTATTGACTCATTTAAAAAATTATTGTTACAGCTTTGACAGAAAAGTTGATTGTTGCATAGCTTAAGTTTTTAATTATATGCCTAGACTGGCACCAATTAAGGAAGTAATAAAATAATTTGTTTGAATAGTTAGGTTTTCTTTGGTCAAATATTTGAAAATAAATTTAACCATTGAACTGTAAAATTGAAATATTTAAAATGAACATGATATATTTTTCATGTTTAATCTTACAGGCAAGAATATTTTCAAGTTGTGTTAGTATCAAATGCCTGAAAGGTAATGCATGGGACATAGCCTACTGCTTGCATGAAAGCTATACATAAATTAATCTATGGGTTGGAGCATAATACATATATGGAACATAATGAGTGAAATGGAAATGCAAAAAAACTTATATTTATCAAAAATTCAATGTCTGCAAGTGTCTTTGATATTTAATTATTTCTAAGTGGGATATTTCGCCGTATTTTGCACAACAAGACGTCAAACATAGTTTGTTTGTTTACAATATGGCGAAAATTCGAAAACTGTCGAAATGTCAACGTGTAGGATTGCTATTAATGATCTCGATCAACTTAAATGAACTGTTGATTCAGAAACATACAGTACTGAAGATAAATTATCAAAGGGTACTTAGAGCTGTCACCTTGTTGAAAGTTTATGGGAGTGACTTGAAAAGTGCGTAATTCGAACAAATTCTCACCTTGGAACACTTGTCCGACCCGTGATTGTTTTTTTACCATGTAGTAAGCCATTTCCACAATTTTAGCGATGGATAACGGTAACCTTGCTACCCTACACAATGAGGAATACTTATGTCATGACATCGATGCATAAATATTGTAAAGAACGCCATAAATAAATATTATTTGCAACAACAGAAACGAGTCGCCATTATCGCTTTGTTTGTCCCCGGAAGTAAAGTTGACAAATTCGCGTAGCAAAATCGCTGCTCTGATTGGCTGATATAACGCATGCGCGAGATTTGATTGACAGACTGGATCGGTCTATTGGAACAGAGGCTTGATGAACATTTTATGACTTGATCTGCCACTGTGGGGAGAGACAGAAGTTCATGAATTCATGTAGTCCTTAAATTACAAAGCTTACACACTATTGTTCAACAGCTGTACTCTTAGAATGGTGAGTATCTATTGAAATGTTGATGTTTTCCATTGAATTGTGCCGGCAGACAGATCGGGAGAAAATGCTAATTCGATAAGCAAGGAATAGTTCAAGATGCAGTACGTGCTAACTCGTTGTCTTCTGAATGCTTTTCAAATCCAAATCGCAGCTTTATTAATCAATTAGTCGGAAGGAAACCCCAGGCTTCTATATAATGAGCAGTCACTGAATTGGTCAGGTACTCGTACGTCTATTCATTTTAATTAATCTAATTAAATTCTTTTTAAAATTTGTCTTCCTTCTTTCCTGTTAAAAGGATGCAACTCTCGAAAATTTCCTTTTATCATTTAAGTATACATGTTTTAGTTAAATGTGTCATAAAATCCTAAGTATGACTTCCTTTGAATATCAAAAATATCTCTCGCTTGATAGCAATGAATCATTGATGCAAGCATTCCATGTTTCCAATCCCCTTTATGCATTGATCCTTTTTTTAATTACAAAGGAAGCCAAAATTGTGCATTCAATCCAGTGAATGGAGAGCTAGAGGGATAGCTATTAGTTGTGTTATTTATGGAAAGGCTAAAGTTTAATACACCTAGACAATGAAGAGATCGATGGAGTGGCTGTTAAGAGAATAATCACCTCCGTTGAGTAGCGATGTTTCATCTTCCTTCTATACACCCAGCATGTTTGACATGTACTTGAACCACAATTTCACGCTAACTTTTATCAGAAATACTTTTTGTTTTTCTGCAATCTTGTATTTCTGAGATATGTCTATGCACTAACAAATCATATATTTTACAAAGCTAGACCATTTACGAATGAATGTGCCTTTAAGGAGAAATTGAGAAATATAAGAATATACAAAAACTGGAATTTATTTTGAGAGTACTTACTGTGTGTTATCATATCATCGTCAATTTTATCACTGAAGAACACAAAGAAGTCCAGCTTTCTGAAAGTTGTAGTATTTGAACCAAACATAATTTCTTACCGGGCACACTGCAATCATCACTCCAAGTGTAATCAATAAAGACTCAATTCAAATTTTCATTCATAGGGCAGAGCAAAAGAAGAAGTAGAATTAAAGCATTTATAGATGTAGAATAAAAAGGAAAGCTATGTTCAAAAGGACGTCCTTGTTCATATAACTCCTCACTCTTAAACTCAAAAGTAAGGGTACAAGTGTCCTTGTATTTTAAGAAAAGTGTGCTTTTCTACTTTCATCTTCATGGCATCATAATGGTATGAGGTAATGAAGTTCGGAATTATGATGACAAAAGCCTGTTAAGTTTTACAATGTCTATGATCTAGGGTCTATGGTCATATCGTGAAGGTGTTACACTATTATTTTGTTCAAAGTTATCCATCTTAGTGAAAGACTGCCAATGGGAAATTGGAAACTTGACATCAAACATATGTAAATCAGAAAGATCAACACGCATTGGTGAAAAATAGTATAAATGGTGCACTCCATTGATATGATTTATGAATACATTTTATATTTAAGACCAAAACGTTTGTTATCTTAATTTAGCACAAAGGCAGACTTTCACTGTTTGATTAGTGTTTCTTTACCATGTCATCACTTGATTTCTGAAGACCTCAAACTGTGCTCCTTGTTATTTCCATTTTTTTGAAAACATCGTTTTCAATACTTTCATCAACCCCTGCCTGTTTGCACTATGATTAAATTAATCATCAAAGATATGACATTGCATTGTAAGGGGTTATGGTCGTGTTTACAGAGAGATGACAATGAAACATGATGCTTCGTGTGGGAAGAAAATCTGCCCAGCCAGTTCTTAAGGGATTGTCTGGTACATCGTGTTGAGCCCTCAGACGTGACTACTAGTTCAACAAAATGGGCAAGTCAGATGTCAGCAAAGCCCAGTTATTGATATTGCGTACTTGTATCTAATTACACTTTTTCAAGTATGTTCCTAAATGGAGAATACTAGACCCTCCCCGTTTAATAACGTCTTTATGAAATTGGTGCATGGTTTGTATTTAACTTACCAATTTTATACATAAGAGATAAACAATACGATGTGTATTCGTTTTATGTTGCCCATTAGCGATTTCTAGAGTCGGTAACAGTGCCGTAATGTATCCATATTAACCCTTAAAAGTAATAAATAGTGAAAATGTGTGTGTATATGTCATAAATATTGTTTGAATTAATTTGTGATTTTTTTTTGTATTAGTAATGTGAATAAAAATGTATTTACAATGATCTAGAAATAAGCAATAGATTAGGTTAGTAGATTAATGAATTCGGATTTGATTACCTCTTGAATAATACTTTTAACTGGGTTTATCAATGCGAATACATGTATGATACAATGTAACATTTAGATAGGACAATTACATGGCAATTTGCTGAACAGATAGGATAAATGATTTTCATTTATGTGATAAATACTGATTAAAACGGTCAGTTTATATGGATTTTGTATGATACAATGTAATATTTAGATAGGACAATTACATGGCAATTTGCTGAACAGATAGGATAAATGATTATCATTTATGTGATAAATACTGATTAACCCTTACGATGCGGGGCGCATGATATTTACGGGCCAAATATAAAATGGCACGTAAGCCCTCTTGGCGAAATCCGTAACTTTCAGGATAAGGCTATATATTGACTGCAAGCAGTCTTGGCTGCTCCCGGATATAAAATATCAAACCTTTTCTCAAAAATGATTGAGGGTACCCACCTTGCGGCATTCATATCTCACAAACCAATAGAGATAATTCTATAATTTTTACATCATCGTGTAGAAGAGAGAATTGTCTTTATTTCCATGTATCATATGTATATCCGCGCACAAAAATAAAGAAGCGGCAAAGCGTTGCGACAAGTGCCGCAAAAAATTTGCTTACCTCAAAATGATTGAGGGTACCCACCTTGCGGCATTTATATCTCACGAACCATTAGAGATAATTTTATAATTTTTACATCATCGTATAGAAGAGAGAATTGTCTTTATTTCCATGTATCATATGTATATCCGCGCACAAAAATAAAGAAGCGGTTAATCAGGATATAACGGTGGCTGGCACCGGACAAAACAATTCCGCCACGTGGGCTTGTAGAGCAAAAATATATAGCCGCATCGTAAGGGTTAACTTTCACGAGAAGGCAAAAATTTACTGCAAGCAGTTTTGGCGGCTCCCGGATTGCTCGTAATTATTTTCCGTGCCTCGCTATACGCCGTTGTTTTATGAAAATTGGTTTAACTGGCGCAGACAGCGAGCTCCGTGAAAACATGTATTTTCTCTGTTGAATTGCAGACAAAATGTGTTCTTTCGCGCTTGATATTTCACTAACCAAGTGGCGCGCTCTAACACATGATATATCGATGGAAAGAGAATAAAATTGTCTTCAATTTGGTGTATAATTTGTATATGCGCAGTTGCAAATAATTGTACTATAAAGGCCGTAAAAGGCCGCAAAAGCAGACAAAATGTGTTCTTTCGCGCTTGATATTTCACTAACCAAGTGGCGCGCTCTAACACATGATATATCGATGGAAAGAGAATAAAATTGTCTTCAATTTGGTGTATAATTTGTATATACGCAGTTTTCAAATAATTGTACTAAAAAATATTTAAAAGTTTTCGACTTTCGTGCATGATATTTCACTAACCAAGTGGCGCGCTCTACCACATGATATATCGATGGAAAGAGAATAAAATTGTCTTCAATTTGGTGTATAATTTGCATATGCGCAGTTGCAAAAAATTGCACTATAAAGGCCGCAAAAGGCCGCAAAAACAGCCAAAATGTGTTCTTTCGCGCTCGATATTTCACTAACCAAGTGGCGTGCTCTACCACATGATATATCGATGGAAAGAGAATAAAATTGTCTTCAATTTGGTGTATAATTTGCATATGCGCAATTGCAAATAATTGCACTATAAAGGCCACAAAAGGCCGCAAAAGGCCGCAAAAGCAGACAAAATGTGTTCTTTCACGCTCGATATTTCACTAACCAAGTGGCGCGCTCTACAACATGATATATCAATGGAAAGAGAATAAAATTGTCTTCAATTTGGTGTATAATTTGTATATGCGCAGTTGCAAATAATTGCACTATAAAGGCCGCAAAAAGCCGCAAAAGCAAATAAAATGTGTTCTTTCGCGCTTGATATTTCACTAACCAAGTGGCGCGCTCTACCACATGATATATCGTTGGAAAGAGAATATAATTGTCTTCAATTTGGTGTATAATTTGCATATGCGCAGTTGCAAATAATTGCACTATAAAGGCCGCAAAAGGCCGCAAAAACAGCCAAAATGTGTTCTTTCGCGCTCGATATTTCACTAACCAAGTGGCGCGCTCTACCACATGATATATCGATGGAAAGAGAATAAAATTGTCTTCAATTTGGTGTATAATTTGTATATGCGCAGTTGCAAATAATTGTACTAAAAATATTTAAAAGTTTTCGACTTTCGTGCATGATATTTCAATAACAAATTGGCGCGCTATAAAACATGATATATCGATGGAAAGAGAATAAAATTGTCTTCAATTTGGTGTATAATTTGTATATGCGCAGTTGCAAATAATTGTACTATGAAGGCCGCAAAAAAAAGCTTTTGCGCTTGATATTTTACTAACCAAGTGGCGCGCTATAAAGCAAGATATATCGATGGAAAGAGAATAAAAATGCCTTCAATTTGGTATATGATATGTATATGCGCAAAGAGAAATAAAGATGCAAGAAGCCCCGCAAAATGTTTGTAGGTCTTTTTGACATAAAACATTTTTTCCGGTTTTTAGTCATGACGTAATGGGAAACTTGTCCCATTACCAAACTTACATGATCGGGTTGCGATGACGTCAGAGGTTCCGAACCACTTCCGGGCATCGAAATTTTTTTCCGGGTCTCGGCATGAGGTAATGGGAACGTAGTCCCATGACGAAAGGGACGTCCGAGTGTTCTGACCACTTCCGGCAATCGGAAATTTTGTCCCGGGTCTCGCCATGATGTAATGGGAAAGTTGTCCCATGACCACATTCACACTATCGGGTTTTGAGCACGATCGTGCTTTTGTTCTACTTTTCCGAGACCACCCGGCGGTATGGGCTTTTTTTGGGCCACTTTCACTCTCAGGTTATGACGAAGGCCGGAGATTTTGACCACTTCCAAGCTACGCCGTGAGGTATGGACTTTTTTCCCATGAAAAATCGAGCGTACTCGGAGTTTTCTTTCGAGGATTTTCAATATTTTTAGTGCGGGCCTCGCCACGAGACATGGTACAAATTTACCCTTAGCCCCCCAAGCTTCAACATTCAATATCAGAAGTTTGCTTCCAGTTCGGCCTAAAAAGTTATAACTCGGAAACAGAAATATTGTCAAGATCGAGACGCTTTTTCCGACTATAGTCGTTTTTGTGAGAAAAATTTCCCACTAAATTTCGGCTGCACTCGGGTTTTTTAGAACTGCGTGAACATTTTTGTTTGTGATGCCATTTGCTGAAACTGCACATGTCCAAACTTTGAGTGTCAATGTCTACCCTTTCACGTCCCTGGAAGAAAGGAGAAGTTACTAATTATTGAAATAATTACATAAAACCGTTTTCGTCAATAACAAAATAAAAAAAAATTATTTGTGAAAAGTGACTAATTGGAGAGGTGGAAAAGTCGGGGCTCTATCTGCGGTATAAATGTTGTTGACGCGAAGCAATCGGTTTTTGACTTATTCAACTTTTTCGGAGACCGAGAATTTTCTCCCGAGAGGGACGGAACGTTTGTGGGAATTTTCCCATGAAAAATCGAGGGTGCTCGGAACTTTCATTCGAGAATTTTCACTATTTCTAGTGCGGGCCTCGCCGCGAACCATGGGAAAAATTTACCCTTAGCACCCAAACTTTCAAAATCAATATCATGTTAAGTGAAATTCAAAAACTATTTTCGGTGTTATTCCGAGGTCTGAAACATTTTCCTTATATGTCGGGCGAGGTCCTTCCATTCGAGAACAACCAATTTCATGGGCAACGTTGCCCAGTGCCTCGGATTTCAGAACACAAAGTCCGAGAGATTGCTTTCGCGCTTGATATTTCACTAACCAAGCGGCGCGCTCTAACACATGAGATATCGTTGGAAAGAGGATGAAATTGCCTTCATTTTGGCATATCATTTGTATGTCCGCCCATGCAAATAATTATACTATAAAGGCCGCAAAAGTATGTACTTTCGCGCTTGATATTTCACTAACCAAGCGGCGCGCTCTAACACACGATATATCGTTGGAAAGAGAATAAAAGTGCCATCATTTTGGTATATCATATGTATATGCGCAAAGAGAAATAAAGATGCAAGAAGCCCCGCAAAATGTGTTGATGTCCTTTTTTTGACATCGGCAATTTTGTTCGGGTTTCGCCGTAACGCTGCGGCGGTTAGGTCCGTGGAACCTATCAAAAGTTGCAAAACTTTTGTAATCCACAACTGACAATCAGAGCTTCCCTGACGTAGATGGTTGTTTCGTTCGTGACTCGCCAACTCGTCGCCTAGGAAGTCAGAAGAAAGCCCAGATTTTCGACTTTGGGGGAGTCGTATGAATAAAAGAACCGGGGTTAGCCGGGACAGTCATGAAACGTCCAAATATGTGAATTTTACTATTGCCTTTGGTGCCGTCGGCTCCGATGGTGTGATTGTTTCAAATACTTTGGAATGACGGCAAATGAATGTCCATGAGGCTCACACTGGTTTTCTCTGTAAAATGCTCCTGAGTTGTTCTTTCTTGCACATGTCTAAATCTGTTTCAATCTATTACAGATGATATAGAAGATGCCAAGATTTAGAGGAAGGAGACCGAGGACTCGGAACTATGGGGGGCCGTATGCTTCAGACGACGAGTTCTCTTCCGAAGTCCATGCTGATGAAACTTCTGATATGGAAACTACTGATGATAGTGATGTGAATAGTGATAGTGATGGATTGGTATCGGACATGGACAGTGATCCAGACATAAGGAACATTGCAAGACGTATACTAGCTGCTACGGCGGGAGCAGCTTCTGCTGGTTCTTCCACTGACGAGTTCGTTGACTTGGATGATCAAGACAGTGACACCTCTGATACAGGGGAGGGTGATTTTGCGGCAAACTGGAAGGAAGGGCCGAGGCCACGTGGACGTGTTGATCTGCCTTTTACGGGACAGACTGGGCTGGGACAGTTCAAAGAATTGCCTGAGCAACCAAAACCTATTGACTATTTCGAAATGTTCTTACAAGAAGATGATTACGGATTGATGGCAACGGAAACCAATAGATACTTTCACCAAGAATGCGACGACGAGGTCCTCCCGCCCAAGTCAAGAATGCGCCAGTGGAAGGATACGAATGCTGAGGAAATGAAAGTATTCGTAGCGATGACTATCGCCATGTCCTTAGTTGTACAGAGGAACTTTTCAGAGTATTGGTCGACTAGTGATGTTACCTCGACGCTTTTCTTCCCAAAGTGTATGCCTAGAGACAGGTTTTGGTTGTTGCTCACGTTTCTTCACTTATCTGATAACAGTACAATGCCAGGACGAAACACACCTCAGTTTTCCCCACTCAATAAACTTGGAATATTGTATAACCGCATCATACATCGGTTCTCAAGAGTTTATATACCGCATCAACATATCTCAGTTGATGAGGGATTGGTGCCTTGGAAAGGCAACCTCAGCTTCAAGGTTTACAACCCTGACAAACCTAAGAAGTATGGCATTAAGGCTTACATGTTGTGTGACTCGCACAATGGATACGTCTGTAAATTCAAACTCTACACTGGAAGAACCAACGAAGTTTCTATTGGAGGGAAAACGTATGATTTGGTCATGGATTTGGTCAAAGATTACTCTCGAAAGGGATATCATGTTTACATGGACAATTTCTATTCATCTGTGACATTGTACATCAATCTGTGTGGTTTCGGTGCGACGGGGACGTTGCGAGGAAATAGGAGCGGAATCCCAGTCAAACTGAAGAGAAAAACGAAGAAACCAGAGAAAGGTTCTATGTTGCAGCAACACAACAAAGAACTTCTGATCGTCAGGTATGAGGACAGAAAGTCAGTCTTGCTTATGTCCACTGTTGAGGACACGGAAGATGTCGAGTCGGGAAGGAAGAACAGGGTGACTGGAGAACCAATTACAAAACCTCGGATTGTTCATGAATACAACAAGTACATGGGTGGCGTCGACCGGGCCGGTCAGATGTTGTCGTACACACCGTTCAAAATGAAAACTCTAAAGTGGTGGAAGCGTGTGTGGTTTCATATCCTCAACGTTGCTCTTTTGAATGCCTACGTTCTGTACAAAGAACTCTCCAAAGATAAAAGTCTGAAGACAAACAGAGAATTTAGGAAAGAAATAGTTCAACACATCATAACCTTTGCCGACAGAGAGAAGGTTGCATCTCTCGGCAGACGTCCCCGGGGTCGGCGATGTACGACCGACGACAGTATTGTACGCCTGCATGGTCGTCACTTTCCTTCAAAGATCGAGCCTGTAGGAAGAAAGAAGAATTTGTCACGCACCTGTGTTGTATGTTCTAAAGCCAGACGTGAACTCATGCGGCGTGGAGCGGCAGCTGCCAACCAGCCAGCAAGAAAGAAGAAAAGAGTAGGAAGAGAATCTTGTTTCGAGTGTCTAGACTGCAATGTTGCTTTGTGTGTAGAACCATGTTTCCGCCTATACCACACATCACAAGATTTCTGTAAAGCCTATATCAGTATGATAGAGAGGGAAGACGAAGATGGGGATGAAGATAATTGAAGAAAGAAAAAAGAAGTAGAAGTATGGACTGAACTCTAGACCTTGTTAGGTTATATAAAGCTGTTATTCGCACCTTTGAAGGTGATTATTGTTATGCTTATATATTTGTTGATTATATTGTACAAGCATTTATAAAAATAAATTTTTCTTTTTTTATTTCGTAACAGAGACAGAGAAAGTCAATGTGAGCTGTCCGTGGAAGTTCAACTGAAGCCGCATCATGAACCCCCACCCCTTCTTTGGCACTATATACAATTTTGGAAGGGGGTGGAGATCAAATCATTTACATCATTGTAAAGAGCGAAGAACGAGCTTCAGTCCAATGTGTCATTTGTAAATGCGCACGAAAAACTAAAGAAACTGCAAGCGCTGCGCTATCTGTCGGAAATATCAAACCTTTTCTCAAAAATGATTGGGGTTACCCACCTTGCGGCATTCATATCTCACGGAACGTTTGAGATAATTTCAAATTTTTTTCTCCATTTTGTAGAGGAGTAAATTGTCTTCATTTCAATGTATCATTTGTCTATGCGCGCACAATGATAAAGAAGCGGCAGCGATGCACGGAATAAATGACATCGTCCACCCGCGCTACTTGCGCGCCGGCGTTCGCTAATTGAACTTGTATTTAACTCCCGCACCTTGCGGCACTCATATCTCACGAACCATTAGAGATATTTTTATAATTTTTATATCAACTTGTAGAGAAAAGAATTGTCTTTTTTTCCATGTATCATATGTCTATGCGCGGACAGGAATAAAGAAGCGGCAAGCGAAAGATAAGTGATCGTTCACACGCGCTACTTGCGCGGCGTTCGCTAATTGAACTTGTGTTAACTCGCGCACCTTGCGGCACTCATATCTCACGAACCATTAGAGATATTTTTATAATTTTTATATCAACTTGTAGAGAAAAGAATTGTCTTCATTTCCATGTATCAAATGTCTATGCGCGCAATGAAGAAGCGGTGCGCGCTCTACTTGCGCTCCGGCGTTCGCCAATTGAACTTGTATTTAACTCGCGCACCTTGCGGCACTCATATCTCACGAACCATTAGAGATATTTTTATAATTTTAATATCAACTTGTAGAGAAAAGAATTGTCTTTTTTTCCATGTATCATATGTCTATGCGCGGACAGGAATAAAGAAGCGGCAAGCGAAAGATAAGTGATCGTTCACACGCGCTACTTGCGCTCCGGCGTTCGCTAATTGAACTTGTGTTAACTCGCGCACCTTGCGGCACTCATATCTCACGAACCATTAGAGATATTTTTATAATTTTTATATCAACTTGTAGAGAAAAGAATTGTCTTTTTTTCCATGTATCATATGTCTATGCGCGGACAGGAATAAAGAAGCGGCAAGCGAAAGATAAGTGATCGTTCACACGCGCTACTTGCGCTCCGGCGTTCGCTAATTGAACTTGTGTTAACTCGCGCACCTTGCGGCACTCATATCTCACGAACCATTAGAGATATTTTTATAATTTTTATATCAACTTGTAGAGAAAAGAATTGTCTTTTTTTCCATGTATCATATGTCTATGCGCGGACAGGAATAAAGAAGCGGCAAGCGAAAGATAAGTGATCGTTCACACGCGCTACTTGCGCGGCGTTCGCTAATTGAACTTGTGTTAACTCGCGCACCTTGCGGCACTCATATCTCACGAACCATTAGAGATATTTTTATAATTTTTATATCAACTTGTAGAGAAAAGAATTGTCTTCATTTCCATGTATCATATGTCTATGCGCGCACAAAAATAAAGAAGCGGCAAGCGGAATTAAAGACTTTCTTTTGATGACTGTGGGAAAAAAATATGAGGCGCATCGTAATGTTTTTTTATATATTTATAAAGAGGCACAGTGTATCTAGAAGTCCATGTTAAAAGAATTATTCTGTGTGCATAAATAAACATTTTACAAGGCTCTAAATAAAAATCCGGGATCCGCGAAATAGATACACCAATTGTTGTAAAAGACCCGGGACTCGCTACATAAACATATTCAGTGGGCGGTGCAATCAGGATATAACGGTGGCTGGCACCGGACAAAACAATGTCGCCACGGGGGCTAGTTGAGCAAAAATATATAGCCGCATCGTAAGGGTTAACCCTTACGATGCGGCTATATATTTTTGCTCTACAAGCCCACGTGGCGGAATTGTTTTGTCCGGTGCCAGCCACCGTTATATCCTGATTAACCGCTTCTTTATTTTTGTGCGCGGATATACATATGATACATGGAAATGAAGACAATTCTCTCTTCTACACGATGATGTAAAAATTATAGAATTATCTCTATTGGTTTGTGAGATATGAATGCCGCAAGGTGGGTACCCTCAATCATTTTTGAGAAAAGGTTTGATATTTTATATCCGGGAGCAGCCAAGACTGCTTGCAGTCACAATATATAGCCTTATCCTGAAAGTTACGGATTTCGCCAAGAGGGCTTACGTGCCATTTTATATTTGGCCCGTAAATATCACGCGCCCCGCATCGTAAGGGTTAAGAAACACTAGCAACTTCAAACTTTCACGAACTTCAGGAATTCCATGAACTTCAGATACTGAACGATCTTTATAAACTTCAGGAGGGGGTATATCATATGTTATTTTCTTTAAGTTGTGCATGATACATACAACCTGGAGAGAAAACATGTTTTCTTGTATCTTGCAAATGTTAATTCGTTGGTCGTCGGATATACTGCATTCCCCTGTAAGTGAATAATGAGGAATGGTATGAATATCACTATAGCCATTTTTTTGCAGTTATATTCACCAATCCTTTCTAAATTTAAACAATCTTTCAAGATTTTTTATTGTAAGATATCTCAAGGAACTACCAGGTACTTCTCTGTGGAAAAAATGTCTTCTCACTTTCATTTTAAAAAATATGTGATATATTTTCTATCATTGATAGCATTCTCTGAATTTAACAGAAATGCTTTTTTTTTTTTAACAGTTATGAAGAAATTGTATTAAATGATTTTCCTTTGCTTCGTTTAAACACATTAAAGGGACACTCCGTTTGTCTATGCAGTCAGGTTTGCCTAATATTATTAATGGCATAGTTTTAACAATACGAACTTTGTGTAAATGAAAAGTATCATTCCAATGAAAAGGGATTGATTTGAGAGAGAAAAATATGTAACAGTCCAAATTTGATCTGATCTCCTGCTGATGGAGCGAGCTTATTTGTCAAACAAACAGATTTGTGTATGGAATAATCAAGAGGTTGTAAACCTTTAAAGAGATAGAGACGAATCTTTGATGGAAGAACTTCTTTTGGTTTAATCTTTTTCATGCATCGATATGAGTGAAGCCAAAATTGTACATTTAATCCAGTGAATTGAGAGAGAGAGAGAGAGAGAGAGAGAGAGTGATAGCTATTAGATGCGTTATCTTTGGAAAGGCTAAAGGATAACACACCTTGAGAATGAAGGAATGGATGCACTTGCTGTTATTTTCCCAATCGTCAACTTGCAGTTTATGGAAAACTGTTGAAAATATTGTTGACATATTAGATTCGAACTTTGTTGTTAAGAAAGTGCCTTCATTCCACAGCTTTGAGTAATAGGGTGCAATGTAACTAAATGATATTTTATTGTTAATTTAGAATATAATTTCTAGAAAGCAAACATTTTGGTATTTTTGTGAATAAAATTTATGAAAATTGTCATGAGTAAATTTCGAATTAAACAACGCGACCTCTTTAAGCAAAGTTAAATAATCTACAAAAAAATGAATGCTTCTTTAAGAAACTGTAACTGTAAATTAAATACTACCAACTTACCGAGTTACGATATTTCATCTTCTTCCACTACACCTAGTTTGTTTGGGATTTACTTGAAACACATTTCAGAATATGAAAAGCCTGAAGAAGATCTGACCCCATTATGTTTGCATTCAGTCAGAATATTTGAACTGAATATTACTCTGCGTACTGAAATCATCATTAGTGTAATTTCTGAATCAAATAAAATGAAGTTTGTTTACGTTGGGAGAATGAATAGGATCAAAAATCCATTGAAACATCAAAGATATTAGCATGGAGATGAGAACATCAATCAGATTGAAGCTTTTAAACTTATCTCTAACACTTGATAAGTTGTCTTTTCAACAAGTTGATATCAAATTTTATCATATACTTTGTTATAAATTACAGAGATTTTGAATGCACGATACACCCTCCGTCAAGCACCCTGTATCAGCCCGCAGGGCAGATAAGCTGTATCAGCCTGTCGTCAAGCGCCAAAACCTGTATCAGCCCGTCGTCAAGGGACTTCAACCTGAAACCTTAGGCAACGAATGCGAAAAATGGGTCGAAGTGGCGAGGAATTTAGAGTTGTCTCCCTTTATATAGCTGACGTTTGAACATGGTCGACATCGCAAAGGAGTCGCTGCAGTCACTTGCGGGTTAGATACAATCTAACTTTACAGGGTAAAAATATATATCGAGAGAAAAATAAACTAAAAAATCGCAACAGGTGTATGCTCAGGAGCTTTGAGTATCGGTTTGTGTCACTTAACATTTAGCAAAGTGGACACTCATATTAGATTCTAATGATATGAATTCAAATTTTGAAATGTAACAATTATTTCCGCTGTTTGATTGGTTAGTAGGGTATATATGATAAAAATAGTATAAAATGGGTATTTTCATTTCAAATTCTTTTTAAGCCCTCTACAAGTATCAGCCCTCGAGCTGAAGCTCTCGGGCTGCTATTGGGGTCAATTTTTGGTAACATGGTTTCTTATTAACTGATAAGTCTTAAAATGATCAAAATTGAGTGTACATATTTCAATATCATTTGATTTTAAAATTCATACAAAATAATTATATTATCATAAGTAATCATATAGTAATCATTTACTGAATATTCCAACAAATTAAAATGGAATGAACTCTTAAAAAAATAATAACTAGGTATTTGTATAGTGCTAGTATCCAGTAGAGTCACTGCTCAAAAGCGTTTTTTGGAGTCTGCACAAAATTGGGAAAAGTTAAGGATTTGGTTCTGTGAAGAGGTCGGTTTTCAACTTTGACTGAAATGTAGTTAGTTCTGTGGTCGATTTTATCTCCTGGGGAAGGCTGTTCCAGAGAATGTGTTCTGCTAGGCTTTGGAACACTGAGAAGATGTTGTCCTCCTGATCTAAGTGGTCTTGGTGGCTCATACTCGTCAATGAGAACACCAACATGAGGATATTGTACTTGATTCTCTCAGTAACTTTAAGCCAGTGTAAATTCTTCAAGATTGGGTTGAAATGCTGATCTTTTCTTGTCTTGGTCACAAGTCTGGCAGCTGCAATCTGACATTTCTGAAGCTTGTTGGTGTAATATTACCATACAGCAATGAATTACAATAATCCAGATGTGCACACAGGACTGGACAAGAGTGGCGGCAGTTTTTGTAGGCTGATGTTCCTGATATTATGGTAGGCGGTTTTGCCTATTTTAATAATGTGAGATTCTGTACTTAGATATGAATCAAATACAAATCCAAGGTTGCGAGCTTTGTCATTTGGTGCAATAACACAGTCCCCTATGGTGAAGTCTGGGAGAGTCAACTTGTTTCTTACAGGCTTGAAGCAGATGATGCTCAGTCTTCTCACTGTTTAATTTGAGGAAGAGTGTGGTCATCCACATCCTAATGTCTTCTATGCACAGTATCATGCGATCAAACGCATCCTGGACTGATAGCCTCTGCGATGATTTAAAGGCTAGGTACAACTGGGTGTCTTCAGCATACAGATTGAAGGACAGATGGTGTTACCTTGCAATGTCTCCAAGAGGTGATGTAGGAGGTAGGATGAAAGGGTAGGATGAAAGCCAGTCATAGGCACAGTCTTTGACGCCAAATCTGTGCCATAGAATGTGGCCTGATCGATAGTATCGAATGCTGCCGAGAGGTCGAGTAGTACAAGGATAGCTGCACCATCTGAGTAAACTGATTGTAAGATGTACACGTGCTGTTTCTGTACTATAGCGGCATCTGTACGCCGACTGCAGAACCTCTGATTAGTTGCTGCTCATGACGTGCTTGGTGAGTCTGACTGCAAAAATCACGCCAAGACCTTTGAAATAAATGGCAGATTCGAGACTGGCCTGTAGCTTTTGAAGACATCAGAGTCAAGATTAGGTTTCTTGATCATAGGCGTCATCTGAGCAAACTCAATTGCATCAGGAACAGTTGACTGTTGGAGTGATGTATTTACAACGTGTGTGATCATGGGAACCACTTCATTAACGCATTCCTTCAAAAGCCATGTAGGCATAGGATCCAGTGAGCATGATTTTGCAGGACTATTCATGATGACATGCCTGACTTCAGTATCAGTGGACAGTTGAAAGGATGACATCTCTTCTAGTCCTTGCACATCCCAAGTGTTGTAGTTGGTTTTGGAGACTGATACACGAAAATTCACACGCACACTGGTAGACTTGTCAGAGAAAAACTCAGAAAACGAAGTTGCCAGTTTCTCATCTGGGAAGGGTTTGGGGTTTTGACTTTAATAAGAGTCTATTACAACTCTTGTAACATAAATTTGATTTTTCGTCAGATTATATATCTCATGATTGACTCAAAGGGACAGAAGCGCATTTTAGGGGGAATAGAAGGTGGTGTCAGCAAAATGAAAATAAATAGTTCCAATTGAAAACAATGTATGCAAGATAAATGAAGCAGTAAAAATCAAACATAATATGTAAAGTTCAGCCATGTGATTCCTTTTTCTTACACAAAATGAATTAAAGGTGTTCACATAACAATGGCCGCCAATGGACTTTATTTGAATCTTTATAATGTGTTCTCTGACTAAGGATGATTGATTTGTGAAATGAGAATTTGACACTTTCAAAATAACACATTTAGCACGAAAAATTAAAAACGTGCTACTGCCCAATTTAAAATCCTTTAACAATGATAAGACGTAAATTGCTTAACATATTCTATGATGTTTACTTATTCAAACTTTTAAAACCTTAACAAATATTTTTCAACATCACACCAAGAACGTTTTGTAAAGACAATTATTTATATAAAGTACCTGACAACTGGATCTAAAATAATGGAAATAATTGTCTTTCGATCTCATATTTTTCTTCAATTCACGTGGTTATTTCAAATCTGTCATTTAGAAATAAACAAAAAATACATTGTCGAATTTAGTATCAGTTTAGACAAAATGACGTCAACGCACTTTTGAAGTTTGGTTAATGCTGATGGAGACAACTTTGAAAAAATAAGAAAAAATCGAGCTCATTCAAATAAAATTCAAGTTACAGTATCTGTTATTTTAGGAGGTTTGCTAGGAACATTATCAATGACAATGAGGAAAAATTCAAATAAATAACCTCTTGATTTAAGTTATATTGATAAAATGGTCATTTCACAAAAACAACTCTTGATATTAGTGATATTTGAACATAATGTAAGTGTTTGTTGCTACTGATGATGGTTTTCAATTACGCATTCTACGAAGGAAGAGGGAACACCTATATACAACACTTTATTTTTAGGTTTACAACGTTTATATTCATGAGTGAATCCTTGTGTGGAAAATATTATTGACATATCCTATATTAAAATCAATTCATTTTCTTCAATTGATCTCTTCAAAACACAATGAAATGGGGAAAAGACGTGTTGCTGCTTTCATAGATTTAGTGGTTCAGGTCTTTCACAATACATTGTTACATCTGATGTTAATTTCAATGGCATACCAGTGTGTATAATAGCTGATCAAACCAACAACATGCATGTATCTTATTCAGAATTTATTCATAGTTGTGTGATGAAGTTTATTTAAAACCATATAATGAAGTATAACAACGCCTGTTGTATCGACCAGTAATTTGATTCGATGATAGCAGTATTTTGACCTTTTCATTATTACAACGCTGATACCTAATTGACAGATATAACAACCTTTGATAACGAGCGTTGGAAAATGATTGCACTTATATTGTCAGTTAAATATCATATGAATTTGATATAATGCTGGTTGGTCTTCATATAAAGGTCGGGCATTTCTTGAATTGTTGGTGAATTGTTGCTGCCGGGTGCCACAAACTCACAACGAATACAATTCTCAAAAATGAATTAATCTATTATGTTTTCTAGATTATTTTATGTTTGCATAAAACAGGTGCGATGTTAAATTCGAAATTTATTCATGACAATTTTCCTACATTATATTCACATTAATGCCAAAACGTTTTTTTTCTAAAAATCACACTATAAAGTAACCACGGAACTATATAGTTACTTGGTAACCCTGAAACTCTTACTCGCGGATGTCAAAGCTGTGGAATGAAGACACTTTCTTAACAACCAAGTTCGAATCTAATATGTCAATATCATAGACTTAATGTCTCTTAACAACAATATTTTCCACAGTTTTTCCATAAATTCCAATTCGACAATTGAGACTGAAAAAAGCAGATTGTTGCCAAATTCCATATCTTAGTGGCAGATATATGGCTTTCCAGAAACCATACTGCATTCACTAAAAGAAGCATGGGGTCTAAATTATGAAATTAGTTTTTAATTGAAGTTTTCAGCACTGTTGGTTCAAAATATACCACATTGTTTTCAAATAGTTAAAAAAAACTCGAAATGTAGTCTATATAATTTTGACCCAAATGTTGCATAAATTACTGTCATATTTGTTTCTGTGGACTACTCATCCTTCAGAATGTTTTAATAATATTATTATTATTCTCAAAATTTCATAATTTTATGTTTACTAATGTTTGAATGGGTCGAACTTAGCATATGACAAACAGCATATTACATTGTAATATCACTCATTTCAAAATTAACGAAACAAACTTTGTTTCTTTGTTTCTGTCAAATTTCCAAAATGTTAATACTACATTCCCTTTCGAAAGAGGCAGATCAAGTCATGCAATGTTAATTCTTTCTCTGTTTGAATAAGAAATAATCCGTGGTCTCCAGTAGTTTTCCCTAGCGGGAAATTTGGCACCTCAATCCATTTGAATTGTTTTACCAGATGACAACACTTCTCGCATGGAAAGGGTGGTTCATATCATTATTACGATTCAGTAGCCAAAATGGTGATTGCAAAGCTACCTTTGATTGCATCCAATCAGGTATCTCCCATTCTATCCCCCAAACTCGGCTAATTGGAACAAAGGCTTGATCTGTGGGGAGAGAATTCTGAAGATTGTGTAGACGACTTGTTTATAAAGAGCAGCTGTCCTCTCAGAATGGTGAGTATTTATTGAAATATTGATATTTTCCAGTCAATTGTGCAGGCAGACAGATGCAACAAAATGGGGAGAAAATGTTCGATTCGATAGACTGTTGTAAGCAACGAATAGTTCAAGATGCAGTACGTGCTAACAAATCACAGCTTCATTAATCAATTAGTCGAAAGGAAACCCCAGGCTTCTAGATAATGAGCAGTCACTGAATAAGAACTCGGTCAGGTACTTGTGCGTCTATTCATTTTAATTAATCTAATTTAATTCTTTAAAAATGATGTCTTTATTAGTTCCTTTGTTATTGGCAAGTCGTGTTGTTATCATTGAAGTGTACATGTTTTAGTTAAATGTGTCATAAAATCCTAAGTATGGCTTCCTTTGAATATCAAAAATATCTTGCTTGATAGCAATTAATCATGGATGCAAGCATTTCATGTTTTCAATCTTCTTTATGCATTGAACCTTTTTTTTAATTACAAGGGATGCCAAAATTGTGCATTCAATCCAGTGAATGTAGAGCGAGAGGGATAGTTATTAGTTGTGTTATTTATGGAAAGGCTAAAGTTTAATACACCTAGACAATGAAGAGATCGATGGAGTGGCTGTTAGGAGAATAATCGCCTCCGTTGAGTAGCGATGTTTCATCTTCCTTCAATACACCCAGCATGTTTGGCATATACTTGACTCACAATTTCACGCCAACTCTTATCAGAAATACTTTTTGTTTTTCTGCAATCTTGTATTTCTGTTTATACTTCTATGCACTGACAAATATATTTTACAAAGCCATACAATCTACGATTGAGTATACCTTTAAAGGGGCAGTAGCACGTTTTTAGGGGGGAATATGAGGCGATGTCAAGAAAATGAAAATTAATGGTTCCAATTGAAAGAAAATGTATTTAAACTAAATGGAGCAGTAATAATTCAAATATATAACGTAAAGTTTATCCATGCGATTCCATTTTCTTACACAAAATGAATTAAAGGTGTTCACACAAAATGGCCACCAATCGATTTTATGTGAATCTCCTGACTTTGTCCTCTGACTATGGACGGTTGGCTTGTGTAATGAGATTTTTGACACTGTCAAAATAATACATTAAGCGTTAACTTACAATTATCAGTGAAAAAATTGAAATATTACATTTTCAAAAAACGTGATACTGCCCCCTTAAAACCTCTGATGACAGGTGTTATCCTTCACCATACTTTGGCCTGGAGACACGAACCTGATTATATCTATATAAACGGGAACAGGAACGTTGAAGGAAAATTTGGGCTATGAAAAATCTAAAACGACACGGCACATTCATTTTAATCGGCATTAACTTACAATTATCAGTGAAAAAATTGAAATATGAAATTTTCAAAAAACGAGCTACTGCCTCTTTAAGAGAAGTTAAGAAATAAAAGAATATAAAAAGTTTTGTGAAAAAGCATTAAAGCGATTACTGTATATAGTCAAATCCTATCACCTCAGGTGTAACCAATTCAAATGTTATTCATTGAGCAGAGCAACATTTTAAGTAGAATAGACGCATCAAGATGTAGAATAAATAGGAAAGCAACTTTTGTGTTGAAAAGGGCGTCCTTTTTCATGGTACTCCTTCACTCTTGAAACTTAATAGTAAACATACAAGTGTCGTATTTCAAGAAAATGTTTGCTTTTTTAATTTCATCTTTATGGCATCATAATGGTATTTGGTAATTTAGTTCAGGATTCTGATGGTAAAAGCCTTATAAATGTTACAATATAAAAACAGTGTCTATGATCTAATAGTTTGGTCATATCGTAAAGGTGTTATAGCATTACTTTGTTCAAAATTATCCATCTAAGTGAAAGAATGCCAATGGGAAATTGGAAGCTGAACATCAGCTATATGTTAATCAGAAATGTGCTTTTGTGAAAGATAGTATCGTTGGCACACTATAATGATATGATTTATGAATATATTTCATATTAAAGACAAAATGGTGGTTATCTTGATTTTAGACAACGGCAAACTTTAACTGTTTGATTAGTGTTTCTTTACCATGTCATCACTTGGTTTCTGAAGACCTCAAACTGTGCTCTTTGTTAGTTCCATTTTTGTGTTCTTGCATTCCAAACATTGTTTTCAATACTTTCATCAACCCCTGCCTGTGTGTGCTATGGTTTAATTAAACATCAAAGATATGACATGGCATTGTAAGGGATTATGATCGTGTTTACAGAGAGATGACAATGAAACATGATGCTTTGTGTGGGAAGAAAATCTGCCCAGCCAGTTCTTAAGGGATTGTCTGGTACAAGGTGTTGAGCCGTCACACGTGACTAGTAGTTCAACAGCAAAGGCTTAGTCAGATGTCAGCAAAGCCCAGTTCTTGATATTGTATCTAAATACACTTTTTTCAAGTACGGTCCTTAATAGGGAATACTAGACCCTCCTCGTTTAATAACGTCTTTATGAAATAGGTGCATGGTTTGTATTTAACTTACCAATTTTATACATAAGAGATAAACAATACGATGTGTATTCGTTTTGTGTTGCACATTAGCAATTTTTAGAGTCGGTAACAGTGCCATAATGTATCAATATTTACCTTTAAAAGTAATAAATAGTGAGTATGTGTATGTGTAAAGATTGTTTGAATTAATTTGTTAATTGTTTTAATTAGTTATGTGAATAAAAATTTATTTACAATTATCTAGAAATAAGCAAATAGATAAGTTTAGTAGATTAATGAATTTGGATTTGGTTACCCCTTGAATAATGCTTTTAACTGGGTTTTTTCCGTATCAATAAATGTATGATTCAATGTAACATTTAGATCATCTTCCCAGGGCAAGGTGAAAACGTATCGAGCAACTCCTCATTTAGACCTTGCCATCACAAGGTAGAAAAAACTGGTGATCCGGAGCAGCGACACCTTTCGTGATCACGACTTACGCCCCTTATCAGCTCTTTCAACAATAGCCAATGAAATTGCCGTTTACATTCGGAACATATTAAAAATACTAACAGACGATCTTTTTGAAAACTATCCAAGTGAAATTTAATTTTAAACTTCAGTCCGCATGGTTGTTTTCATGTTTTTGATGAGCACCGAGAATGCAGAGAAGACAAACATTAATGTATCACTCAAATAAAGTGTTTCTCTTCCTTGTAAAACGCATACAAAAGTATTTTTTTTTCAAATCGGTTCATTTAACATGCTGTCCTCTGATTGGACTATTCTACTTCCGTGCAGCAGGTTGAAATGCTAGCACAGAAATTCCGGCCAATGATGTCAAGGGAGGAATGGGAAAGTTTAGAAACTTTTCCGTTTCGCCCGTGACGTTGTGAAGATGCATTTAGATAGGTCAATTAATTAATTTGTATATTGTCCATTTTTGCAAATGGTAGCAAAAGTTATTCCGACTAACCTAATAAACGATCAATTGCATGTTAAAATAATCCTTACTAAAAGTATTGGATATAACATATTCGCGACAACCTGTTCAAAGACCTATAACTGTACGATATGATGCTTTATCATATAATGGGCAGTGTTATCTGTGCATTAAACCCATCTTGTAATCATGTTATCAGATCCCTAAAAACAATGCAAATGAGGTCAAAACCCGAACTATTTTCTCAAAACTCCATGCATGTCATGCGAGTCCTAAACCGGTCTCTAAACATTGATAACGTCGTCGGGAGTTTTCAGGTTTTGTGGGTTTTTTATAGAATAAAATATCGTAAACAAAATCTGTTAAAACTTATCACGCATTCGTATTTTAGAAATAGCTTGGTTATCGAAACATTTCAAGTTGTTTTCATTGTGCGTTTAAAAATAAAACGATATGCAGCTAACAATATCGGCTATCGAAAAAATAGGTGCTTCAATTTTCGTTCATAACATAGGCCTAGATCGCTTTGGTCGTTCGGTTACCAACTTATCAGCATAAACAAATCATATTCTAGTGATAGTACAGATTATCTAGTAGCGTAGTTACAAACGCAACAACCTCACCTTCGCAAATAGTCGACGTTTAGTCTAAGGATACCATAACTGAACTGGCGTAACATGACAATGCAGCTTTTCAAAATGCAGTTAGAGTTACTTCCCCTGTTGTAGCGACGTTGGCAACTGGTTTTTACACATTTTGTGCTATTAAAAAATACAATGTTTACTCGTGCATTAGAAATCAGACTGAAAATGTTCATAGATTGAAGGAGACGTTTCTGTCACTGTGAAAAAAAATAATTTCATGAAGGAATATTTCTAGACTGTTCACTGTAAATCGCCGACAATATGACCTTCACCTTGGTTTATTGTGAAAGCAATTACTCCGCGAAATCTAGGTCAAACATATTTTTAGAAGGTATCATATTTTCGTTTAAATCCTTTTATTTCAAAATGACATTATATGATAAAGAAATTATTAACCTCGTGTGTTTCCTTATCATATATATCCTATAATAGGAATAAAAATATATGTATTATGCTCGCCAAAGGCTCGCATAATACAAATTTTATTCCTATAATAGGATATTAATGATACGGAAACACACAAGGTTAATAATCTCTATGTATGCTGAACAGAGCATACCGTTACCGAAAGTAGCATGGATTTGTAGTTGACTGATGTGACAATGGCGTGATGGATATGCCAATTATCTAGTGTCATCAGTGGTTTTAAGCTTAGTTTCCTTCTAAACTGAAAATGTATTACACATTCAAAATGAAATATCTTTTTTGTTCTTATTTGAAACGTTATCATAGAATTCATTGGCAATTTGCATGTCATCATTTTTTAAGATCATCAATCAGATCTTTCAATTTCCATTTGAAAACATTCCGCAATCGTGTAAGTTAAGACTTTTCTAGTTAAACAGATTGATTTTATAAGCTATTAGCTTCAGGAACTTTAAAAAGTTCATCGACTTCGGGAATTTCTGGAACATTACGAATTAAGAAACACTAGCAATTTCAAAACTTTCATATATTTCAAGAACAGCAGGAATTCCATGAACTTCAGATACCGAACGAGCTTTATAAAATATAGGCGGGGTTATATCATATGTTGTTTTCTGTAAGTTTTGCATGATATGTACATGTACAACCTGGACAGAAAACATGTTTTGCTTCTGGTTTTATATTTCAAATGTCCATGTATTGGTCGTCAGATGTACTGCATTCCCCTGTAAGTGAATAACGAGGAATGGTACAAATATCAATATAGCCAGTCTTTTACAGTAATATAAATCCATCTTCCTTAATTTAGCTTTCACAACTTGATACCACAGGGAGTACCAATCTTTCGAAGATATTTTTTTAACCTTCTTTAAAGGAACTACTTTATCTGTGGAAAAAAATACTTCTCACTTTCATTTTGAAAATACGTGTTATCCTTTCATTTATTGTAAGTGATATCTGAATTAAACGTAATGAATTTTTTGGTGAACAGTTAGGAAGAAATTGTATTAATTGAATTTTCGTTTACTGCATTTAAACACATTAAAGGGACACTGGACTTGTCTGTAGAGTTGGATTTGCTGCCTGCCAAACATTATCAATGGCGTTATTTTAATAACAAAACCTTTGTGTGAACGAAAAGTATCATAACAATGAAAAGCGGTTTATTCGAGAGAGAGAAAAAAATAGAGCCATTGGTTCTGTAGCTCATCAGGCTTTACATTTGATTTTGCTTTAGGTTTTGGTCAATGTGGATCCCCCTTTAGTAGGGACCACAGGGTCACAAAATCTACAATTATTAATCCTGACTAGTCAAGGAGTGTCTACACAAAGTTTAAGCTTTATAGGCCTTATGGTTCTGGAGAAGCAGATGAAAATATGTTTTAAGGGCGTGGCCTCTGTGACCCTTATTAGGGCCACAGGGCCACCAAAGCTACAATTTATAATCCTCACTAGCCAATGAGTCTGTACATCTAGTTTCAGCTTTCTAGGCCTTATGGTTCTGGAGAAGAAGTCGAAATTCCACAAAGTTTACGGACGGAGGGACGGACGGACGGACGGAGAGATGGACGGATGGACGCCGGACAGCATGCCATGCCATAAGCCCATCGGGCCTTATAGGCCAGATGAGCTAATAACAACGAAATGCTTTGCATAAGAATAACAAATGTTGTTCAAACAGAGTATGAAATCTTGAAGTTTAAAAATACACATTTCATTTAGTGAAGGCATCTAAGACTTTACCTATTGGATAATTTTTTTACATGAAACGTGTCCATGATCTTCTGCAATATAGCCAAACTCAGAAGAGTGTATTTATAATTGGGTCAAAGTAACAAATACACAAATACAATGCCATAACATACACTTGATACTAGTACTTTGTCAAAATATACATTTCATTAAGTGAAGGCAACTAAATAATAAAACTTTGTAATCTTGTTCACTGTGACCTCTATTCTATGATATAAACTTTTTGCTGCTTAAAAAATACTTAATCTTTAATTAGGCACCGGGTTTCTATCAACTTCAAACTGAAAGGAATCCTTTGAGGCAGACATCGATATGTTGATATGTTGGAGGTCGTTTATTTTTTAATATAGCGTTGATATTTAACACTTTATAAAAATGGACATATTTCGGGCTGCATATTCCCCTGATAAAACAACAGTGAATTACTTTTAGATTTTAGATTTTAGATTCCGTTAACCCGACATTTGATTAAGACGTTTCTATTTTTAAGGAAAACTAAGTTAAATGGTTAGCACGCCAGCCTCCCACGCCAGAGGCCAGATTCGAATCCTGATGGAAACACCAACTATTTCTGATCTAGGTCTCATCCCGTTGTGTGTCCCTGGGTAAGACACTTCATCCACATTGCACTCAGTAGCCCAGCTGTTAACGTTAGTACCTGGAGATAGTTTACACTGACTTACATGTACACGGTCACGATTAGCGCTCAGTTGCAATTGTGAATATTCAATCCTTTAGGGTAATGATAAAGGTAGCACTTTGAGCATATCTTAGTACGTGGAAAAGGCGCCATATAATCATAAATAACCACATCATTATCATCCATTGAGCACTCATTGAGGCAGGCTTATGTTCAAGGTTTAACATATTTAAGGATTAACAGTATTCAAGTTGCACTGTCCAGACTCTATAAGTAATATGAAATAGCAAATGGGGAACAATTTGATAAACATTCTTTTTAATACAAGTAAATAGAAACATATTTTAATTTCAACCAAATATTTTAACAAAATAATAATCTCATAGTTTGAATATGAATCACAAAGGTTGTTAAAGGATATCATTACAAATTGGGCAACACTTGATTATTTAAAAGAGATAGATATATATATAATTCAACTTCGAATCTATACAAAAACAAAATACTTAATTTCTTAATATGGATATACATAACAAAGGTTGTTTAAGTATGAGTTAATAGCAAATGAAGCATACTTTGATAATGAAAATCTTTCAAATTGATGCATATATACATATTTCACCTTGAACTTAATAACCAAACAAATTACTAAATGTCATTATTTGAATATGAATCACAAAGGTTGTTAAAAGATGATAAAATAACAAATGGGGAAAATTTGATAAACACTCTTAAAAAGAGAGGCATAGATGAACTTAAACTCATTACACAAACAAAATACCAAATGTCATCACTCGAATATCTTTCACACAAGTTGTAAAGCTATGATAGCAAATAGCAAATGAGACAAAGCTTGATAGACGCTTGAATACAATTGAATAGATACATATTTCAACTTCATCAAATTACATCAACAAAATACTTAGCTATTTCATAATTTGAACATGAACGACAAAGGTAATAAAATTCAATGACACAAGTCCAATGTCATATGCACAGTAGTCAGAAGAGTTTATCATTAATGAGGCCAAAGTCCATCATACAAAAATACATGGCTATCAAAATACATTTAAACTGACATTTTCAAATAAACATTTCATTTAAAGAAGGCACAGAATACTGTACATGTTAAATACGACTTTCAACAAGATATGTGGGTATGCTCTTCTGCCCGCTAGTCAAAGACAAATAATTTATCTTTAATGAGGCCAACTTTTGGTACCTCATACACAATAGTCATTCAGTTGAAATCAAGTTAACAAGATATTTTGAAGACATGTCAAATCAATATCACCAACCATATTTAAAGTGATTCAATAAAGGTCATAAAAACTGTACATAGTTGATAAATCAATACTAAGATTGAAAAACACAAAAAAACATAAAATAGTTATGCATAATTAGTGTCTCATAATAATTCATATCTGTCTTCAACGGTTTGATCATAAAAAGAGTATTATTATTATTAGTATACAGTAGAACTCGGATATAACGAACTCCAAGGAACCAAAGAATTTTGTTCGCTATATCCGGTGTTCGCTATACGCATACAATTTTAATGAAATTATATAGGTACGGGACTTGAAAATTTGTTCGCTATATCCGAGTGTTCGCTATATCCGTGTTCGCTATATCCGTGTTCGCTATATCCGTGTTCTACTGTAATTATGATAAGAGTAATATACACAACCAGGCATTACACAGGTATTACAGTTTCACAAGGAATATTTACAGAACAATATCAAAGCATTTATTTATAGGAGATTGTTGTATACATATTTTAACTAACTAATGCATCACAAAGGTTGTCTAAGTAGGACTTTATAGCAAATGGAACAAACTTTAATAAAGAAAATCGAAGTGATGCATATATAAATATTTCACCTAAAACTCAATAAGCAAACAAATATTAAACGTCATTATTTGAATACGAATCACAAAATTTGTTCAAAGATGATAAAATAACAAATTGGGCAAATTTGATTAACACTCTTAGGAGAGGCATAGATAAATATTTCAACTTCAACTCATTACACAAACAAAATACCAAATGTCATGATTTTATCTTCAATGAGGCCAACTTGAGGTACCTCATACACAATAATCATCCGGAACAATATCAAAGCATTTATCTATAGAAAGAGTAACTTACTAACTACAAGTACATGTTTTGAATAATATCACATGATAAAACATGTAGGTTTTTAAATGATGCAATTGGTTTTATATATTTGTCCTTATATTTTATTTTTCACAGAATAAACAGATAGTATTACTTTGAACATAGTTTGAACAATTAGCAAATATACACTCTATGTATATGTACATGTACATGTGAAAACGTCATATCATTAAAACTTTGTAATTTTGTTCCCTTTTAACACTACCCTTTTCTACAGATATTTCATTGCCTAAATACTTACTGAGGGGGGCGTGCTTCTATTTATTTCAAACTATCTCCACCACAGGAATCCATTTGAGGGAAACGGGCTTCTATTCATTTCAAACTATCTACACCACAGGAATTTATTTGAGGGGGACATCCAGTGAAAACCGCCAAGTACTTTGTAATATGGCATACATATCAATTATTCTATACATATGTACATGTATCATGTTGCATACTCACTTCAAGGCACGTGTTTCAGAAAGCCATGTTGTCAGGCTGGTATTTTAAAGCAATTCAGATTTAAGGATTTACGGTATACAAATTGGACTGAATATATTCTAATAGTAAGGTAAAACAGAAATAGAACAACAAGATGCATAGAAACAAATCGAAATTTCATAAAATGAATATGAATAACAAAGATGGACTGTTATTCAGTCAAACTCAGATAAAGTCCCACACATAAAACAGTCAGTATTTACAGTACATAAAATTACATGAGATTTAGTATCTAATGATAGTTCACATCTTGCCTCAACGTTTCAATCCGTGTTGGTAAGAGTGATAACACAATGGATCATCACTGTTAAGAAATATTTACAGAGCAATACTAAAAGTAGTTTTATAAGAGTAACAACACATTGGAGCATCACAATTAAGAAACACACGGAAGTGAAATGATACATATTTTCTAGGTTACAAATGAGACATTCTTTCATAAATCTACAGGTAGTTGATATTATTATATCACCTACAGATTGGTTAACCAAGACGTATCCATACATGGCAAACAAGATTGTTAACATATATAATCCTGTATGACAAATAGCAAAAGAGTTTTAAAGGTTTGATAGAATCTCTTTAAAGGAGCAGTAGCACGTTTTTAATTATAATTTAAGGTGATGTGAGGAAAATGAAAATAAATGGTTCCAATTTAAAGACAATGTACATGAAAATAATACATATAGCATAAACGTACAAGTATCAGTGAGAAATTGAAAATATAAATTAAAAAAACGTGCTACCACCTTAAAGGAGATAAATTGATACATTTTAACATTCGACCTTCAAACAAAATACTTAATGTGTTATTTAAACATGCATCATAAAGGTGATCAAACTCAATGAAAAGTATCAATGTTTTTTCTACACTGAAGTCAGAGGATTTAATGAAGCAAAACATATACAAATGCAAAGCTATAAATATACAAAAGGAAGTTTGATGGTTTTCTTATACATCTCTCAGTAAGTGAAGGCTTCTTATATTGTACAAGTTGAGTAAGAACTCCAAAAGATATGGTAACAAGGTTTCTAAATTTCACATGAAAACTATTATATAAAAGTAATCTGAAAGAAGCAGTAGTAGCAAACCCTTGTATAAGTGGCAAACGAGAATGAAATGAAATCTATGATACCAATTTTTTGGATTACAAACGCGGCATGTGTATGTACAAATGGATGTTGAGGAAGTTCATTGTAGAACATTTGGACTGAATGTATTATTATACTGCTGACTGTTATTTGACTGGAGATCTTTAACTTAATGGAAGAAAGTTCATTGTGAACCATTTGGAATGAATGTGACATTATACTGCTAACAGATCTATGGCTGGAGACCGTGAATTGAATGGTGATGACGTCCGTTGTGGAAGATTTTTAAAAGATGTGACATTATACTGCTGACAGATCTGTGGCTGGATATCATGAAATAAATGGTCAAAAGGTTTATTGTCGGAGATTTGAATGGATGTGACATTTAACTGCTGACAGCTCTGTGGCTGGAGATAATGAACTGAATGGTCAAAAGGTTTATTGTCGGAGATCTGAATGGATGTGACATTTAGCTGCTGACAGCTCAGTGGCTGGAGATAATCAACTGAAAGTTTAAAAAGTCCATTGTAGGAAGATTTGGAATGGATGTGATATTATTCTGATGACAGTTCTGTGACTGGAGATCTTTAACTAAATGAAAGAAAGTTTGTTGTGAATCATTTGGAATGTTGCTGACATGTCTATGGTTGGACACCGTGAACTGAATGGTGAGGAAGTTTATTGTGAAAGGTATAGTATGGATATGACATTGTACTTTGGACAGATATATGGTTGGACACCCTGAACTGAATGGTGAGGAAGTTCCTTGTGGAAGATTTGGAATGGATGTGGCTGGATCTCATACACTGAATTGTCAAAAAGATTTGAAGTATCCCTCACTGTGCTTTCAAGATCAAATATGTTGTGAAACCAGGATCAGGGTTATCTTAAATTTGGGACACTACAAGCCGAATTATTGAAATTGTCATACATTTCTTGTTGAGAGATTACTGCCTCTCAAGAAGAAGCTTTTGTACATCTGTCAGTTGCTTCCGAACAGCAAGTGATATCTAATCAGATGTGTTTCTTATATTGACATAAGCACCTCTTTCCAGAAGTACAGTCACAACATCAACATGTCCATAGAAACATGCTAAATGATGAGGTGTCCAACCACCATCCTCAGTTTTGTTGACATCAGCACCCTTATCTAGAAGTACCGTCACAACATCAACATGTCGATTCTGACATGCTAGATGAAGAGGTGTCGAACCTTTATCATTTGTTTTGTTAATATCAGCACCCCTATCTAGAAGTACAGTCACAACATCAACATGTCCATTATGACATGCTAGATGAAGAGGTGTCAAACCTTTATCATTTGTTTTGTTGACATCAGCACCCTTATCTAGAAGTACTGTCACAACATCAACATGTCCATTCTGACATGCTAGATGAAGAGGTGTCCAACCATCATCCTTTGTTTTGTTGACATCAGCACCCTTATCTAGAAGTACTGTCACAACATCAACATGTCCATTCTGACATGCTAGATGAAGAGGTGTCGGACCTTTACCATCTGTTTTGTTGATATCAGCGCCCTTATCTAGAAGTTCTGTCACAACATCAACATGTCCATTCTGACATGCTAGATGAAGAGGTGTCCAACCATCATCCTGTGTTTTGTTGACATCAGCACCCTTATCTAGAAGTACTGTCACAACATCAACATGTCCATTCTGACATGCTAGATGAAGAGGTGTCCAACCATCATCCTGTGTTTTGTTGACATCAGCACCCTTATCTAGAAGTACTGTCACAACATCAACATGTCCATTCTCACATGCTAGATGAAGAGGTGTCCAACCTTTATCACTTGTTTTGTTGATATCAGCACCCTTATCTAGAAGTACTGTCACAACATCAACATGTCCATTCTGACATGCTTGATGAAGAGGTGTCCAACCTTTATCACTTGTTTTGTTGACATCAGCACCCTTATCTAGAAGTACTGTCACAACATCAACATGTCCATTCTGACATGCTAGATGAAGAGGTGTCCAACCATCATCCTCTGTTTTGTTGATATCAGCACCCTTATCTAGAAGTACTGTCACAACATCAACATGTCCATTATGACATGCTAGATGAAGAGGTGTCAAACCATCATCCTGTGTTTTGTTGACATCAGCGCCCTTATCTAGAAGTACTGTCACAACATCAACATGTCCATTCTGACATGCTAGATGAAGAGGTGTCCAACCATCATCCTGTGTTTTGTTGATATCAGCACCCTTATCTAGAAGTACTGTCACAACATCAACATGTCCATTCTGACATGCTAGATGAAGAGGTGTCCAACCATCATCCTTTGTTTTGTTGATATCAGCACCCTTATCTAGAAGTACTGTCACATCATCAACATGTCCATTCTGACATGCTAGATGAAGAGGTGTCCAACCATCATCCTCTGTTTTGTTGATATCAGCGCCCTTATCTAGAAGTACAGTCACAACATCAACATGTCCATTCTGACATGCTAGATGAAGAGGTGTCCAACCATCATCCTGTGTTTTGTTGACATCAGCGCCCTTATCTAGAAGTACAGTCACAACATCAACATGTCCATTATGACATGCTAGATGAAGAGGTGCCAAACCATCATCCTCTGTTTTGTTGATATCAGCGCCCTTATCTAGAAGTACTGTCACAACATCAACATGTCCATTATGACATGCTAGATGAAGAGGTGTCAAACCATCATCCTGTGTTTTGTTGACATCAGCGCCCTTATCTAGAAGTACTGTCACAACATCAACATGTCCATTCTGACATGCTAGATGAAGAGGTGTCCAACCATCATCCTGTGTTTTGTTGACATCAGCACCCTTATCTAGAAGTACTGTCACAACATCAACATGTCCATTCTCACATGCTAGATGAAGAGGTGTCCAACCTTTATCACTTGTTTTGTTGATATCAGCACCCTTATCTAGAAGTACTGTCACAACATCAACATGTCCATTCTGACATGCTTGATGAAGTGGTGTCCAACCTTTATCACTTGTTTTGTTGACATCAGCACCCTTATCTAGAAGTACTGTCACAACATCAACATGTCCATTCTGACATGCTAGATGAAGAGGTGTCCAACCATCATCCTCTGTTTTGTTGATATCAGCACCCTTATCTAGAAGTACTGTCACAACATCAACATGTCCATTATGACATGCTAGATGAAGAGGTGTCAAACCATCATCCTGTGTTTTGTTGACATCAGCGCCCTTATCTAGAAGTACTGTCACAACATCAACATGTCCATTCTGACATGCTAGATGAAGAGGTGTCCAACCATCATCCTGTGTTTTGTTGATATCAGCACCCTTATCTAGAAGTACTGTCACAACATCAACATGTCCATTCTGACATGCTAGATGAAGAGGTGTCCAACCATCATCCTTTGTTTTGTTGATATCAGCACCCTTATCTAGAAGTACTGTCACATCATCAACATGTCCATTCTGACATGCTAGATGAAGAGGTGTCCAACCATCATCCTCTGTTTTGTTGATATCAGCGCCCTTATCTAGAAGTACAGTCACAACATCAACATGTCCATTCTGACATGCTAGATGAAGAGGTGTCCAACCATCATCCTGTGTTTTGTTGACATCAGCGCCCTTATCTAGAAGTACAGTCACAACATCAACATGTCCATTATGACATGCTAGATGAAGAGGTGCCAAACCATCATCCTCTGTTTTGTTGATATCAGCGCCCTTATCTAGAAGTACAGTCACAACATCAACATGTCCATTATGACATGCTAGATGAAGAGGTGTCAAACCTTTATCATTTGTTTTGTTGATATCAGCACCCTTATCTAGAAGTACTGTCACAACATCAACATGTCCATGGAAACATGCAAAATGAAGAGGTGTCAGACCTTTACCATCTGTTTTGTTGATATCAACACCCTGATCTAAGAGAGCCTTCACCACGTTTGTATGACCTGCTTCACATGCTAAGCAGAGAGGTGACTGTATTTTTACAATAACACCTTTATCAATCAGCATATTCACAACAGAACCATCTCCATCTACCCCATATCTGCAAACATTCAGCAGAGGAGTGTTTCCTTGATTATCCAATGCATTGACATTGACATTCTTTGACAATAAAATCCTGATCATATCTTGGGAACTCTGTTTAGTTGTTACCAACAGTGGTGTTCGATTGTCTCTATTAGTTACCTCGAGGTTGATGTCCTTGTACCTCTGAAGAAGATACTCCAGAGCAGAAACAGAGGAGTGTTCACAAACTCCAAACAGTACTTCACTCTGCTGCTCCTCGGTCAATTCTACATACTGATGGATGTATCTCAGTATCTTGTCAGATCCACTCTTTGTCATTAGGAAAAGAAAGGATTTGCTTGACTGCTTGTCATGAATGTTTAGTAAATCATTTAAATGTTTTGATGATGGTGGCTGACGGTTTGAAGTCAGAAGATTTTGCATAAACTTTGAAACAAAGCGTTTGTCTACAAATGATGCATTTGATAGCACTCCAGAGATATTGAATGCCTGAAAATCTTTCCAAAACCTCTCAAGTAAGACCTTCTCAAAATTGTTGCCAATCAATAGAGTCTGGTGACTTTGACTTACACCATGTTGTGTGAGTTCCTTTAGTCTTACTCTCTCATTCAGGAATGACAAGCTGCAGAAAGATATTACGAATCGAGGATCCAAATTACAAATAAGGAATGCAGCGCTGTCATAGATAGAGGGATGGTGAAATTCAAGTTTCCTATCGTGCAACACAATAAACGTCCCGATCATTGTTTTTGCTGTAGAAGTGTATTGGTATCGTTTTTCATGATCTTCAACATCATCTAAATCTAAAGATCCATTGTTCTTCAGCATTTCTCTCAGCAATGGACCTGTAAGGGAATCCTCAATGAGAGTCTCCATGGACTGGTTCAAGAACTCCAAGGGCTTTAAAAAGAAATGCTTCATGTCCAAAAGGTTGTTTTTCCTATACATAGCCGCAAAAAGTCTGCAACAATGAGGAAACCCATACGAGAGTTCCTTGCTACACACTTCTTTCACTATTTTTCTGTCAATATTGATACCATATTTTTCTGCGTGATATTTCCATATATCGATTCTCTCTGTAACCTTTAATTCTATCATATCTGTGAGATCAACTGTATTGTCGTCGTTTAACACCAAGTGTTTAAACTTACCCATGCTGCTACTTACCTCTCTCAAAATACTTGATCTACTGATTAAGATAACAGTCACTTCAGGTTTATTTTGTTTCCGATTTTTGTTGATTTTATCTATGACTTCCAGTTTGTGTTCAGAAAGAGCCAGCACATCACTAAGAACACCCTGCCACTTCTTAAAGCTATCAGAATCAAACGTCAGGGCACCAAAGATGTCATTCAACATTATCACAGATTGTCCAACTTCTCTTGCCCTGAAGTAGTCATCAGGAGTTTTGATATCGAAAACCTCCCTACCTCTTTTGTGAAGATCTTTCAGGGCCAAATATCCAGCAGTAGTTTTTCCCTCACCAGGACATCCTGTGACTGTCACCCATGTTCTTCCTTGGTTGATCTTGTTGATGATAGTTCTGGCAGCTTCTGTTATCACCATGCCTTCTGTCCAATCATTAAATGACTTCTCTGTCTCAGCTTGATAACAAATGTAAACACAGATTTATTTAAATCGTAACAGTTTAATGTGTCTTAAATAGAGAGTATCAAATGACGTCCTGTTTAGTAACATTCTAATTAATTAATGAATTTACCAAGAGGTATTTAAAGCAAGTTTGATACGATACTATCCACGAGTTTCAAAGAAGTGTTATTAAACGTTATTAGTTTTTGAGTAATACTCACCTTACAACATACTTAAAATTAAAGAAAATTATCGACATGACCTTTGTGACAGGTCCGCTGACCTTTTGACATCAAGCTTGACTATCATGACGTCATTATGACATGACATAATTCGGTCAGTACTGGAAGATATTTCACAAACTATAATAAGTTTAAATTTTTTAAACAGTGATAGTTGTTTATTCAACTATCAAATTGACAAATTGGCATTATCTTACACAATATCAACAAAACAATGTCGACTCACTCCTGAGTCTCTTTAAGTGCGAAAGCTGTCCAGGATCCTGTGTTCTTCTTTCAATTTGAGAAGGTCCTACACGTATTTCTCCACCACCAATAGACACTGCTTTAGGCTGGTGGATATCAGTCTTTGTCAGGTAGACTTGAACTGCAATGAGGAACACATCCTGATTGATAAACTGGGACTACTTTTCACAGTACCAATGTAACCTTTTGCCTAATGATAGCAACTTTTTATTTATCAAATACTTTGTTCTTGTCGGTTTTGGACTAAAATAAATAGCTACCAATGATAGAATATGTAAACTACTGATATTACTTACATGTATGCTGCTTTTCTGCTTATACAAGCACATTGATTGTTACTTTATCCTTGTTCTTACCAATTATTGATGCAGATATCATTTTATCTATATAGATTCGTGCTCACCTTGTTTACTGCTTCTTTCTTCCCTTCTCTTCACTGTACACCCATAGTCTGACATCTCAGCCTCTTGCATGACAGCACCCACCAGCTCGTAAAGCTTATCGCCTGGAAAATGTAATTACCATTAAATAACACCATGGCCAAATACAAGTCTTTTACACATTCCATTACATACCCAATGATTTATGGAATATAGGATTGTATACTAATCAAAAAGTAAATCCATAACCAATTACATCGTCTCATTGTCGACTAGTTTAATGATCGCTCATTTTTTTAAAAAAATATTGTAACCATTTGTCTGAAGTGACTTCAAGGCATCGGAGGATATTTGACTTATTATCCTTGTGAGTGCATTAGTTATTGTTCAAAAATGGACATCCATATTATATCCTTGACATGTGGTTTCAAAAATGTATTGATCAAATGGTATCACTAAATAACTTTATCAACATTAAATGTGAGACTCGAACCTTTTGTGCAGGTGGAGACAGAACCCCCAACAGTACGGAGAGAACTGGGTCCATAACCAACAGTCACAAGGCTCGAACTTGCTGCCTGCTGCATGGAAGAAGTTGTCACATCTTGGTGGGCATTGGTCACATCTTGGCGGGAATTTGCTACATATTGGTTGGAATTAGCCACATCTTTATATGAAGTTGTTACATCTTGGTTTGAAGTTATCACATCTTGATGGGAAGTTATCACATCTTGATGGGAAGTTGTCACGTCTTGACAAGAACTTAATGTTCCTGGGTTGGGACTGACCGTGGACTCTTGGCTTGTAGTTAATGTTCCTGGGTTGGGACTGACCGTGGACTCTTGGCTTGTAGTTAATGTTCCTGGATGTGGACTGATTGTCAACTCTTGGCTTGTAGTTGCTGGTTCAGGAAGTTGTGATGAATCATCAGAACCAGATTGAGACTGAGAATCAGAACCGTCATCTTCATTGTCAAGAATTATCTCATCGAAGCTCTTGTCATCATCGCTGTCAGTTTCCATTGTGTTGTATAAGGCAGTTCTGTATACATTGAAATGACATATTGAAGCAAATTTAATTTCTCTGTTAGCACAAAAGGAGAAAAACATTTTCTTCAAGTGATATAGTTTTAATACATGTTTTTATTTAGTCATGGTCTCGACTTAATATCTCAAAATAAAACTCATTCAATGTCCCCCTTACGGTTCCGTAGTTCCGTACTCTCCCGACATAGGCAGATGAAGTGATGAAATGTTGATGCAGCCTCTGTTCTAACTAGCGGAAATCAGTGGATTCTGGCATTAAATGCATTACAATCCATTTGAATTTCGTTATCACATGACAGCGCTTTTCGCTTGGAAAGGATGGTTCATATCACAATACATCACCATGATTCCGTAGACAGACTTTGTGACGGTCAGACAGAAGGATGGACGTACAGAATGAACTCTATATAGGCTATGTACTCCTGCTTATGCTTTGGGTATTTGTTTCGGTAAGCCAGGTCAGCCGCTTACAAAAAGTAAACATGTTCCTTTCTCGTGCCGGTTGCAGAATCAGCGCGTGTTGGTCAAATGTCTGCTTTAACCAATCAAGCATAGCATATCATTTTTGGCACACATTCCCCGTCAATGCGAAATCATGTAAAACTCGAAATGCAAAAGTCTATTTTATAAAGCTGATTTTACAACTCTTAATTTTCAATCTGTAAAACGTAACTTACAGCATTGCTTATTGTGAATATTACTCTTATTCAAGATAGAAAATCGGTATCTGTCTTTGACATTTCGAGAATAACATTTCAACTTTGTAAAGTTGAGAACAGCAGGTTGAGTTTTACAGGATTGAAATGTTAGTTTTGGACACTTGGACTCTTCTTTTCAAGAATTGCACGGTTGAGAACGACATGTTACATCTTGCAAGTTACGAGTGCACATGAATTCATTTTTGGCACACATCCCCTTCCATAGAGTTAGGGAAAAAGCGTTTTACTGTTGAGGGGATGCAAAACAATATGACGTCTTGTAGTGTGTTCATTTCTTTATTATCCATAATGTCAGAAAGCAAGAATTCCGATTTTTAGAATTTTCAAAACATCATTGATGGTGAAACCAATCAAGGTACCGTGTATGGATACATCTGTAACTATAACTCAAATCTGTAAATACATGTGTAGTATATTCTCGAATTGTATCATGTAATATTTTTTAACACATGCAATGAATTCGTCATTCTGTAAAAGTGAGGTACATGTGTTAAATTTCCATTATCCGCGGCCCCTTTCATTACTTAGTTGATTTGACAGTGATCAGATTTATACCCGGGGACAATGTCAGTTTAATATGATATATTACTAGCTTTCAAATTTTCTTTGCAAATTTTCCATCTTTCATGATGTGCGATGATACCACCATTACGAAAGACAGAAACATTACTCCTGTCTATATTTACCTCAAATCCCCAGGTCTGCCAAAACTTGTCAAGAATATCAAATTGCTTTGCAAGGCATTTACACAGAACGAAAAAGTAACAATGTCATCTGCAAAAAGTAAAAGTAGAAGATCCTCAATTTCTTGAGTTACAAAACACCATGGTTACAACCTTTGTACATATCTAGTACAAGTTCATTGATGAAAAATGTAAATAAAATAGGACTAAGCATACATCCTTGCCTAACACCCATATTTGTGGGAAATATTTGTGTTTTACCGAACACAGGGCCTCACTGATTGATACATACTTTTGAGAACATTATATATTTTACCAGTACAACCTTTAATAAGAAGCTGAAATGATAATTTTTTCCTGTCAACAAAATCAAGGCTTTTTTTAAGTCAATAAATGCACAGAAAAAGCGCCCACCAGCTTTAGATAAGTATTTAGAACACAATGATTGTAATATAAACGTCTTTCTAGAATACTTTTGAAGATTTTGCCAGTAGTGTTCACCAGAGATATCCCTCGATAGTTGTTATAGTCACTTGTACTGCCTGATTTGTAGATCGGAATGATCATTCCAATATTCCATGGGCTAGGGAAACTTCCTGACTCTAGTATTTTGTTAAATAGGAGTGTAAGATGAGAAGTTAGGCAACTTTTCAGAACTATTAACATTTCAGGAGGAATTCCATCTGTAACAGCATCAAATGTTGTAAATATATATTTTACTATATTTTTAATTAAATTGTGACTGAATACAATATTCAGTCAAGCATATATTTTAGCCTTATACTTCACACTAAGCTTAACCTTATTTTCACTTCAGCTTTTGCATGAGCATTTCGCACTCACTTAATCACCAGTGCACTATCAAGCAATAGCCCAACCCAAGCGCGACCCTTCTGCTTTCTCCAGCTGCATGCTTTTCAGCTTCTGTCTTTCTGCTTATAAGGTTTAGCTTTAGGTTTTAATATTACTCCTTAGATGATTTTTATCAGGAGGTGCAGAGACAGTGTCTTTGCATTAATGGTTTATATTGGATCTTGTGATATTCATTTGGATCTTTGGATTTGGACTCATAATTTCAAGGTTAGTTATGGCTCATTTTGTGTATAGTATATTCATGTGTATTTCTAGTATTGTAGAGATATATTTATTTGGCATTCATATTATGTATGTTTGGTAATTATTGGCTTCATTTATGTTCTTGGCGAACACAAAGTACATTGTGTTCAATTGGTATTTTATTCTTTGTGTTTATGGACACATAGTACAGTGTGTCCAGGTGTTATATTTCTGGTGTATGAACACATTACATGTGTTGTATCTTAATAATTATCATTCTAACTATTAGTTAAATAATACTAAACCTAAACTCTATCTCTAAAGTTAAGCTTAACAAGTGTGTTGTGTTATGTATGAAAGGTAAGATTGTGGAACATTATGTTACGTGTTTTTGATTGAATGTATGTGTTTATGCTGAATGCAATGTGTGTGATGCTGAATGATTGCATAGATAAATGAATGAAACGAGGTTTTAATTTTGTAGTATTTTAATAGTGTTTTATTCATCTGCGTCATGTTATTCTGCAAGTATTGTTATTTTATTTATGCAGATGTTGATCATGATGGCGATGACGTAAATTTGACGTGAACGTCTGGTGTTTAGACAAACCCAAGTCCACACACTTGGTGGGTTTTCCTATTTTATTAATGTATGGTCATGCTTCAATAATTGCTTATATTTCATTTATTCTATGCATATGGCATAGCTGTATCACATGTGTAAATTGTATTATGATATGCTTTAATATGAAGTTCATATGCATAACATATATGCGTGTGATTGAGATAATATAATATCTGATATCATGTGGCACGTATTTCAAATCTATAATCATTGTTTAAGAATATTATTCATCACATGTCATAATCTTTCAATATTTATATCGTACAAATGTATTGGCACATTGTCAATAATTGTACTAACTGAATCAAACCCTAATTATTGTTATTATTGTTTCAGGGTTTTTATTGTTTTCATAGTTTTGAAATAAACTATTGCTGGCCATATCGAACAACAACCTTCGTCTGTGTTCTTTCACCCTCACACATTTTCACATTTCAGTCTATCTATTGCTGTGTTTGTTTCCTCTTCTGTTATATTGGACGAAAGGAAGACATCAGATTCGAGATTATAGTCACAGAATTGATTGTCCACAAAATCGTCAATATTTTCACAATTTCCTCTCTCACAATTGGTATTATTTAGAAGATTTTTAAAATAGACAAACCATATGTCATGGCTTATTGTTGGAGAACTGCTACTGTTACCCAGGCATCGCTTCACTGTTCTCCGAAATTGCTTGGCAAAGAAAATTTGAAAGCTTGTATTTATTATAAATATTTAGGTTAAACATTTTCATCAGCTTTTGAATGGTCTATGGCTTGCTCAGCATTAGCATCACAATCTTTAAAGGCAATGTTTCCTATCCTAAGGCTATTTAATAAAATTCATCAAATTTCATTGAAATCAGTGTGTACTATTTTGATTGCAAAATAGCTCCTATTTTGTTATATGGTGCTGAAGTTTGGGGTTTGAAATATCGTAACTCTATTGAAAAAAATCATGCCTATTTTTTTAACCGATTTTTGAGGGTTGGTAAAGTTTCATCAAATAAGGCTATTCTGGGTGAAGTTGGTAGGTATAACATTGTCACTACTACACAACTGCGTGCTGTTAAATTCTGGTTTATCGTTATCCCCACCAATGTTATTAAATGTTAAAAGTATATGATAATTGTGGAAAATACAGTTGGTTGTCAGATCTGAGAATGTTATTATCTACATGTGTTTTTTCTTCTGTTTGGATGTTAGCCAAGATGTTAGCGAGGTTTCATTGTTTCTAAATATTTTTTTCACAACGTCTGAAAGACATATCTTTTCAAAATTGGCAAGCAAGAATAAATAGTTCAGAGTTTTTAAGATTCTATAGTAATTTCAATTCTTGGAGCCAGAAAGTTATATCTGCAGAATAAACGACACCTTATTGATTAGATCATTTTGTAAATTCAGAATTTCTTTACACAATCTAAGAGTAAACTATTATCGTTAATCAAAAGATAATGATGTAAATAACTTTGTCTGTAAATTATGTAACAACGGTGCACTAGAAGAGGAATTTCATGTTTTATTTGTTTCTAAAAAATACTCAGAATTTCGGTTGAAGTATATTCCACCAATGTCAAATATGCACAGTCTTTTATGTACGAAAGATGTTAAAACCATGAAAATTGTTGCCATATTTTTAAGAATATGTTTAAGTTACGGGCACATGTTACGTGAGATCCCGTTGCATTACTTCCATATACAAATAAAATTCTGTTCTGATATATTAGACAAGTCTTTAAAAAATATGAAAAATTCAACCAGAGCTTGTTGTTTAGGATTGATCTTCCACCAGGAAAACTTTTTAATTTAATTAAGTCCTAATAAGACAATAGCTATGCCCTAATTAGGACTTAGTTATCTCTTAATTAGGTGATAACTTAGTCCTAATTAGGGGTTACTTATCTCCTAATTTGGTGTTACTATCTCCTAATTAGAAGATGGTTTTTTTACTGTGGCACAAGGATGCTTCCATACCGTAAAATCAAATTAAATACTTAGAAAATGGGAAAAATTATAAAGGGATACAACTGTTGAGAAAACATTGGGAAACCATAGATAAAATGAAATGTAAGTCTTTTAACAGTGTAAAACACTCTTAGATATAATACAATATAAAACTTAGGATTCTGCCAACAAATGATATCTTTATGTTTGTTATGAACTAGACTGATTATTGGGATTGTAATGTGCTGAATTAACTATGTGACTTATCTTGTGTTATATGGAGATATAGATAATTAGTGAATGAGGATTCATTTTGTCATTGCCGTTGAAGAACGTTTTCATGCAAATTATTTTCACAAACTTATTTTCAAAAATAATACAATAATTAGACTCTGAAATGAAAATTTTGTCAAAAAGGTGTGTATAGTGCCTGACAGTTTCGCAGTTAGCATTCGCAAATGATATTGAAATGTAGCTAATAAAGGAGCAAGTTGCCATATAACAACATCAATTTGTCCATGTATGTTAGAATTGACACATTGAGCTCATATTGTTAAAGAAGGGCTGCATAACCTTTTTTAAATATATTTTTCAAAAGATATTGGTCAAATAACTATATAACATAAATATTAGGCCAAAACAGCAACGATACACAGTTTCTCAATGAAGCTACAGCTAAGTAAACATTGCGTAACAAGGCGTCTGCTTGTCGCCGTCCAGCGACAAACCAAAACAAGGCTGAGAGGCCACGGGCAGGGGATACCGGAAGTGACGTGGCAGTAGGCAAAGCGTTCGTCTGCTTATATGGAAAATGATAGGTGAAATCCGCAGTTCTGCCTTTTCAAAGCGATTAATAGTATGTTATATCACTGTGTTGCTGTCAACTGTCCTAGAATATCTCCTGATGAAGTCTCCGTAGACAAATTCCCATCATATTGATGGTTTCACGCCAAATTGACCCGCTGTGTTAGGTCAAACAGAGCAATGTGACAATCTACATCGAACTCACGTGTTCCGATCACTACACCGATTTTCTGCTTCGAGCTCGCATTTTCACTGAATGAACAGTTTGGCATGCAGAGAAAAGGGAGATTAGTAAAATATAAAACATAGCACAAAGTTTTGGGCTGATTTATGGTAATAATCCGAATATACAATGCTCACATTTAGATTTGAACGGTGTGTAAAAAGGTTGAATAAACAATGACATTGGTCTGCAGGTGTTATTTACTCTCTTTAGATCAGATACTCACTTATTACACAATTACTTTACTGTCTATCGTATTTCCTGTCTGTTTCCTAATTAGATGATATCAAATGATGACTATAGCAGGTAGGTTATATAATGCACAATCATCAACACCTGGCTATTTTATGACATCAGCTAATTAGGTAACATCAAATAGCAATTGTATTCCTTAACATCCCTTTTTTCTCCGATTGGTAAATCATAACCTATTAACCTGAAATTAGGAATACCGTTTTTGCTCTAACTGATAATTATTTTGGATAAGGTTCATTTAATAAATCTTCATTCTGTTTGGCCATGTATCGGGTATTGTTGTGGAAAATATCTCCTCTATGTTCCAGAGTGCAAACATTAAGATTTTCAGTGAAATGCCCTATTAAAATAATGTTTTAAACAAGACATCAGTGATCATCCAATACATTTCATTGAGAATTGTAAATTGTCCATCACTAAATGAAATAACTAAGAAAAACGTATATATTTTTTTATCCTGTTACAAAATGAAGTCAAAGGCAATTCTAAAAAAATGGTTTAAATGTAAAAAAAAAATAGTATTGTATAATTACATCCTTTCTGCTGTGCTACTAAAGTAATATTCAATAACAACCAACAACTGTGCACGAAGATAAAACAGTTCACACGGGAGCAATTGTTTACATAAACATCCGGGTTCTCACGTGCAGTCTTATGACAACATTGCGCAAAGCGAGACCATCTAGGCCTACATGCTGTAGCATTATGCGCACAACTTCGTTTTTAATCAGGGTCTTACGTTTTCATCAATACAAATTGCCAGTTGAATAAATAAACTACCGATTTATTGAAGGTTTGAGATGTGTGGATGTTGTTTAGGGTGTTTAATCGACGGTTAAACATCGAGCTGTACTGTTAGCTTGTGTTGTTTTACATAACAAGGGCACACAAGGGGGTATCACATCGCCTACTAAAACGTCACGAGGCAGTCACGCTTCAGTGCGTTTTATTCTGTTCGCCGGCCTAATTAGGCGGTGTTCTTTATACAGTCGTAATTAAGCCGTTTCTAGGTCGATTTCAGAAATTTAAAGTTGAGTCCATGTGAAATTGTTATCACTATTTCATGAATCCCGAAAGTTGCCATATACCATTTCAGTCCCTCTTTAAGGTGCAGTCTAAGCTTTGCGTTATAGTTACACCAAATTCCAAATATCTCTGGATCTTTATTTGTAGTAGACATGAAGATTTGTGTTTAATCATAGTTGTAAACTTGAATTTCATGGGTATTTGTCGATATTTTCTAGCATAGTTTTACTCTTACCTGTTTGTATCAGCGACAACTTAAGAAGCTTTCACATCTTTGCATGTTGTGTACAGAGAATAGGACGTGGTAGGTGGTAGATTTTAAACTTTGTACTACAGTACACCACATGATAGCGGTGATATGACGTGATGTAGACGGTTAGTGGGCAGATTAGATAAATAGAGTCGGCAGTCGGGAGATAGTGGAAAGGGCCGAGGAACAAAAGGACTAAAGAGAAAAGTAGAAAAGGGCGAGTTAAAAAGTCAAAAGGGCAAGAGTCAAAAGTCAATTTGGCCATAAAAAGGCCATTATATTATAAGTTCAATAAAATAAATGGTAATGTTACACAGCCATTTTTTGGTATATGTTTATTTTTTAATCCTTTGGTGTTTCGTAGTTACTTGTAGAATCAAATGCAACTGTTTACTATTAGTCAAGTAGAAATCATACAAAAGCCAGGCATTTTCGATAAAAGACAATTTTTTCTAAATGGTCCTTATAACCATGCTGATGAACCATGATTAGCCAAATCAAAATCAACCATCGGCAAATACATTTTTGCGTCAAAAACCTAAAAAAATGAAAGAAAATTGGAACTATTCTTTAAAATATATTTTTTCTGGAAGTAAGGACTTTTTAATTTATTTGAATGATGCATCATGCAACGTTAAAAGATTCCTTAACCATTTGATATGGCAGGTCGAAAACCATTTCTGTTTTGGGGTAAAAAAAAAATCGGAAATGAAAGAAAATTTGATTTTATTTATAAAATGAGTATCTGTTACACAAAACAAAGGGTTACTTATAAAAACGATCGCTCATGAAACATTATAAAGTTTATAAATCGATTATTGCTGCAGCTTGAATATGTCTGTTCTGGGGTGAGAAAGTCAAGAAAATGAGAGAAAAGTGGAATTATAATGAAAAGTAATATGTTTTGCAAAATACAATTGTGGCAGTCCCATATATATTTCACTGTGTGTATATAATGTTTTAAATCATGTTTGATAAAGTTGTACACGTGTTTTCAACATGTGTGTATCTTAAGGTGTTCATTTGTGTTGTAGATAGCGAGCCTGTCGATTTCAGAAGCCTGCACATTAGAGGATTAGTCTATTTCACGGGTAGGGGTATAGCTTGGGTCAGTCTATTCCCTATTGTCTTTCCCTTGCTCTATTGTCTTTTCGACATTCTCCATTTTTAGGACGGAAAAGACCTATTTCATCTGAAGCATTTTGATATTGACGCACCGAACGGTGTGGTAATTCCAAAATGTTGGAGCGGATTTTAAACGGATAATAGATAAAAGGGAACCATTGTACACACGTTCGTGGGTATGAGCGCCAGGACGTTTAGTGACAATGTCGTCGACAGTCATATTTACAGTCATTCTGTAAACATCTCCAAGATATCCAGTTTACAGCAATTCTCTTACGGGATGTTCGGAACATGTACCCAGCTAAAACCAGGTATCTGCCACCTCTTGAAGTCGGAATGTACATATCCAAATACTTAGCTGGTGTTCACTTAATCAATGTCAATCAGTCTATTGATCTCTTTGACAAAGAAATAATCAAGAAATAAAGATTGATTGATTGATTGACATTTTTAGAGTGCGTGAGTTAGTATTCACTGTTCCGCTCACTTAATTGGCTCCTGTTTGTCAGGGATTAACATTTCCCAGGAAGTTAATCCCTTGTGACAACACACGCCTTCCTCGCCCTGACATCAAGGTATTTTACTGTAATAACAATGTCTACTTCGCAGTACGATCCCATTTTGCTCAGGGTTGAGGATAGAGATAGGGGTTCAGCGACTTTGGGGCTTGCACCAGATTTCATCTGCAAGAACCATAGCGCTGACGAACGCGGGAGGACCTTCACACTGCCGTCGATCTCCCCGTTCATCAAGCCGACGGACGGGCAGGAACGTCTTCTTTGTCCTGGGCGTGTAGGGCTACCAGCACCTGTGCGGACCAACCCGCATGAGATTCGAGCCATATCGGCGACAATGGCCCTTCATAGTAATCTCTCGGTAGCGGATATCATGGCCGGCTGCTTTGGAAGTCGGGCTTGATGTTCACCAACCACTACCTGCGCGATATCTCTACGGAGGACCTAGAGGGCGTAGCCCGTCTAGGGGCACAGGTATTTGCACAGCAGCGGACCACGGGGGCTCTTCTGTTATATTGGACGAAAGGAAAACATCAGATTCGCGATTATAGTCACAGAATTGATTGTCCACAAAATCGTCAATATTTTCACAATTTCCTCTCTCACAATTGGTATTATTTAGAAGATTTTTAAAATAGACAAACCATATGTCATGGCTTATTGTTGGAGAACTGCTACTGTTACCCAGGCATCGCTTCACTGTTCTCCGAAATTGCTTGGCAAAGAAAATTTGAAAGCTAGTATTTATTATAAATATTTAGGTTTAACATTTTCATCAGCTTTTGAATGGTCTATGGCTTGCTCAGCATTAGCATCACAATCTTTAAAGGCAATGTTTCCTATCCTAAAGCTATTTAATAAAATTCATCAAATTTCATTAAAATCAGTGTGTACTATTTTGATTGAAAAATAGCTCCTATTTTGTTATATGGTGCTGAAGTTTGGGGTTTGAAATATCGTAACTCTATTGAAAATAATCATGCCTATTTTTTTAACCGATTTTTGAGGGTTGGTAAAGTTTCATCAAATAAGGCTATTCTGGGTGAAGTTGGTAGACAACATTGTCACTACTACACAACTGCGTGCTGATAAATTCTGGTTTATCGTTATCCCCACCAATGTTATAAAATGTTAAAAGTATATGATAATTGTGGAAAATACAGTTGGTTGTCAGATCTGAGAATGTTATTATCTACATGGGTTTTTTCTTCTGTTTGGATAAGCCAAGATGTTAGCGAGGTTTCATTGTTTCTAAATATTTTTTTCACAACGTCTGAAAGACATATCTTTTCAAAATTGGCAAGCAAGAATAAATAGTTCAGAGTTTTTAAGATTCTATAGTAATTTCAATTCTTGGAGCCAGAAAGTTATATCTGCAGAATAAACGACACCTTATTGATTAGATCATTTTGTAAATTCAGAATTTCTTTACACAATCTAAGAGTAAACTATTATCGTTAATCAAAAGATAATGATGTAAATAACTATGTCTGTAAATTATGTAACAACGGTGCACTAGAAGAGGAATTTCATGTTTTATTTGTTTCTAAAAAATACTCAGAATTTCGGATGAAGTATATTCCAGCAATGTCAAATATGCACAGTCTTTTATGTACGAAAGATGTTAAAACCATGAAAATTGTTGCCATATTTTTAAGAATATGTTTAAGTTACGGGCACATGTTACGTGAGATCCCGTTGCATTACTTCCACTTTATTGTACTTTAGGCTATGTGGCCCATATACAAATAAAATTCTGTTCTGATATATTAGACAAGTCTTGAAAAAATATGAATAATTCAACCAGAGCTTGTTGTTTAGGATTGATCTTCCACCAGGAAAACTTTTTAATTTAATTAAGTCCTAATAAGACAATAGCTTTGCCCTAATTAGGACTTAGTTATCTCTTAATTAGGTGATAACTTAGTCCTAATTAGGGGTTACTTATCTCCTAATTTGGTGTTACTATCTCCTAATTAGGAGATGTTTTTTTTACTGTGGCACAAGGATGCTTCCATACCGTAAACTCCAATTAAATACTTAGAAAATGGGAAAAAATTATATAAAGGGATACAACTGTTGAGAAAACATTGGGAAACCATAGATAAAATGAAATGTAAGTCTTTTAACAGTGTAAAACACTCTTAGATATAATAAAATATAATACTTAGGTTTCTGCCATCAAATGATATCTTTATGTTTGTTATGAACTAGACTGATAATTGGGATTGTAATGTACTGAATTAACCATGTGACTTATCTTGTGTTATATGGAGATATAGATAATTAATGAATGAGGATTCATTTTGTCATTTCCGTTGAAGAACGTTTTCATGCAAATTATTTTCACAAACTTATTTTCAAAAATAATACAATAATTAGATTCTGAAATGAAAATTTTGTCAAATAGGTGTGTATAGTGCCTGGCAGTTTCGCAGTTATCATTCGCAAATGATATTGAAATGTAGCTAATAAAGGAGCAAGTTGCCGTATAACAACATCAATTTGTCCATGTATGTTAGAATTGACACATTGAGCTCATATTGTTAAGGTGCAGTCTAAGCTTTGCGTTGAAGTTACACCAAATTCCAAATATCTCTGGATCTTTATTTGTAGTAGACATGAAGATTTGTGTTTAATCATAATTGTAAACTTGAATTTCATGGGTATTTGTCGATAGTTTCTAGCATAGTTTTACTCTTACCTGTTTGTATCAGCGACAACTTAAGAAGCTTTCACATCTTTGCATGTTGTGTACAGAGAATAGGACGTGGTAGGTGGTAGATTTTAAACTTTGTACTACAGTACACCACATGATAGCGGTGATATGACGTGATGTAGACGGTTAGTGGACAGATTAGATAAATAGAGTCAGCAGTCGGGAGATAGTGGAAAGGACCGAGGGACAAAAGGACTACAGAGAAAAGTAGAAAAGGGCGAGTTAAAAAGTCAAAAGGGCAAGAGTCAAAAGTCAAAATGGCCATTAAAAGGCCATTATATTATAAGTTCAATAAAACAATGGGTAATGTTACACGGCCATGTTTTGGTATATGTTTATTTTTTAATCCTTTGGTGTTTCGTAGTTACTTGTAGAATCAAATGCAACAGTTTACTATTTTTCCAGTAGAAATCATAAAAAATACAGACATTTTCGATAACAGACAATTTTTTCTAAATGGTCCTTATAACCATGCTGATGAACCATGATTAGCCAAATCAAAATTAACCATCGGCAAATACATTTTTGCATCAAAAACCTAAAAAAATGAAAGAAAATTGGAACTATTCTTTAAAATATATTTTTTCTGGAAGTAAGGACTTTTTAATTTATTTGAATGATGCATCATGCAACGTTAAAAGATTCCTTAACCATTTGATATGGCAGGTCGAAAACCATTTCTGTTTGAGGGTAAAAAAAAAATCGAAAATGAAAGAAGATTGGATTTTATTTATAAAATGAGTATCTGTTACACAAAACAAAGGGTTACTTATAAAAACGATCGCTCATGAAACATTATAAAGTTTATAAATCGATTATTGCTGCAGCTTGAATATGTCTGTTCTGGGGTGAAAAAGTCAAGAAAAGTGGAATTATAATGAAAATTAATATGTTTTGCAAAATACAATTGTGGCAGTCACATATATATTTCACTGTGTGTATATAATGTTTTAAATCATGTTTGATAAAGTTGTACACGTGTTTTCAACATGTGTGTATCTTAAGGTGTTCATTTGTGTTGTAGATTTCATTTGTGTTGTAGCCTGTCGATTTCAGAAGCCTGCACATTAGAGGATTAGTCTATTTCACGGGTAGGGGTATAGCTTGGGTCAGTCTATTCCCTATTGTCTTTCCCTTGCTCTATTGTCTTTTCGACATTCTCCATTTTTAGGACGGAAAAGACCTATTTCATCTGAAGCATTTTGATATTTGACGCACCGAACGGTGTGGTAATTCCAAAATGTTGGAGCGGATTTTAAACGGATAATAGATAAAAGGGAACCATTGTACACACGTTCGTGGGTATGAGCGCCAGGACGTTTAGTGACAATGTCGTCGACAGTCACATTTACAGTCATTCTGTAAACATCTCTAAGATATCCAGTTTACAGCAATTCTCTTACGGGATGTTCGGAACATGTACCCAGCTAAAACCAGGTATCTGCCACCTCTTGAAGTGGGAATGTACATATCCAAATACTGAGCTGGTGTTCACTTAATCAATGTCAATCAGTCTAATAATTACATTGACTTGTTGAGTAAGGTAGTGTTCACTTAATCAAATATTTGATTCGGTGTTCACTTAATCAATGTCAATCAGCCTATTTATCTCTTTGACAAAGAAATAATCAAGAAATAAAGATTGATTGATTGATTGACATTTTTAGAGTGCGTGAGTTAGTATTCACTGTTCCGCTCACTTAATTGGCTCCTGTTTGTCAGGGATTTGCATTTCCCAGGAAGTTAATCCCTTGTGACAACACACGCCTTCCTCGCCCTGACATCAAGGTATTTTACTGTAATAACAATGTCTACTTCGCAGTACGATCCCGATTTGCTCAGGGTTGAGGATAGAGATGGGGGTTCAGCGACTTTGGGGCTTGCACCAGATTTCATCTGCAAGAACCATAGCGCTGACGAACGCGGGAGGACCTTCACACTGCCGTCGATCTCCCCGTTCATCAAGCCGACGGACGGGCAGGAACGTCTCCTTTGTCCTGGGAGTGTAGGGCTACCAGCACCTGCGCTGACCAACCCGCATGAGATTCGAGCCATATCGGCGACAATGGCCCTTCATAGTAATCTCTCGGTAGCGGAAATCATGGCCGGCTGCTTTGGAAGTCGGGCTTGATGTTCACCAACCACTACCTGCGCGATATCTCTACGGAGGACCTAGAGGGCGTAGCCCGTCTAGGGGCACAGGTATTTGCACAGCAGCGGACCACGAGTGCTCCCCCGGGCATGGGGCGTAACCATCCACGATGATGAAGCCTCACTCATCGAGGTGGACATCTCGACACTTATGAATAAAATTCGTTATTTTAACAGTTTATATGTGTTTGGTGGTGTTTTAATTAGGGGTCGTCGACCGCGAGAGGTCAGACAATGCCCCATTTAGAACGGTCGCCGACCTTCAGAACAATCTTGAGAGTTACCGCTGGACGCGAGAATTCTACCCGCCACCTACAGTGGTATCAGGCTAAGGTCACTTGTCGGAGGTTAGTAATTAAATAATAGTACGTTTTTGATTAAACGTCATTATTTTTACTCACCGTAGACAAGTGACCGTCGTCACTCCCGCCCCCCTCCCCTCTTACGTATCCGTCGTTAATTGGGACTCCTAGTTAATGTGAATGAATCTAATTGGATGACAGGTCACGCCACTTAGTGGGCTAGTGACGGGCAGATAACTCTGATTGGTCTGGGTAATGATGTTTCATTACATCAGTGGGAATGAGTCGATTACATGTTATATGGCTAACAGGCTATGGTCACTTGTCTACGGTTAGTAAAAATAATGACGTTTAATCAAAAACGTACTATTTTATTTATGCAGATGTTGTTCATAGTTTTGAAATAAACTATTGCTGGCCATATCGAACAACAACCTTCGTCTGTGTTCTTTCACCCTCACACATTTCCACATTTCAGTCTATCTATTGCTGTGTTTGTTTCCTCTTCTGTTATAATGGACGAAAGGAAGACATCAGATTCGAGATTATAGTCACAGAATTGATTGTCCACAAAATCGTCAATATTTTCACAATTTCCTCTCTCACAATTGGTATTATTTAGAAGATTTTTAAAATAGACAAACCATATGTCATGGCTTATTGTTGGAGAACTGCTACTGTTACCCAGGCATCGCTTCACTGTCTCCGAAATTGCTTGGCAAAGAAAATTTGAAAGCTAGTATTTATTATGATAATTTAGGTTTAACATTTTCATCAGCTTTTGAATGGTCTATGGCTTGCTCAGCATTAGCATCACAATCTTTAAAGGCAATGTTTCCTATCCTAAAGCTATTTAATAAAATTCATCAAATTTCAATAAAATCAGTGTGTACTATTTTGATTGCAAAATAGCTCCTATTTTGTTATATGGTGCTGAAGTTTGGGGTTTGAAATATCGTAACTCTATTGAAAAAAATCATGCCTATTTTTTTAACTGATTTTTGAGGGTTGGTAAAGTTTCATCAAATAAGGCTATTCTGGGTGAAGTTGGTAGATAACATTGTCACTACTACACAACTGCGTGCTGTTAAATTCTGGTTTATCGTTATCCCCACCAATGTTATAAAATGTTAAAAGTATATGATAATTGTGGAAAATACAGTTGGTTGTCAGATCTGTGAATGTTATTATCTACATGTGTTTTTTCTTCTGTTTGGATAAGCCAAGATGTTAGCGAGGTTTCATTGTTTCTAAATATTTTTTTCACAACGTCTGAAAGACATATCTTTTCAAAATTGGCAAGCAAGAATAAATAGTTCAGAGTTTTTAAGATTCTATAGTAATTTTAATTCTTGGAGCCAGAAAGTTATATCTGCATAATATACGACACATTTTTGATTAGATCATTTTGTAAATTCAGAATTTCTTTACACAATCTAAGAGTAAACTATTATCGTTAATCAAAAGATAATGATGTAAATAACTTTGTCTGTAAATTATGTAACAACGGTGCACTGGAAGAGGAATTTCATGTTTTATTTGTTTCTAAAAAATACTCAGAATTTCGGTTGAAGTATATTCCAGCAATGTCAAATATGCACAGTCTTTTATGTACGAAAGATGTTAAAACCATGAAAATTGTTGCCATATTTTTAAGAATATGTTACAGTTACACAACGGGCAAATGTTACGTGAGATCCCGTTGCATTACTTCCACTTTATTGTACTTTAGGCTATGTGGCCCATATACAAATAAAATTCTGTTCTGATATATTAGACAAGTCTTGAAAAAATATGAAAAATTCAACCAGAGCTTGTTGTTTAGGATGCATCTTCCACCAGGAAAACTTTTTAATTTAATTAAGTCCTAATAAGACAATAGCTATAACCTAATTAGGACTTAGCTATCTCTTAATTAGGTGATAACTTAGTCCTAATTAGGGGTTACTTATCTCCTAATTTGGTGTTACTATCTCCTAATTAGGAGATGGTTTTTTTACTGTGGCACAAGGATGCTTCCATACCGTAAAATCCAATTAAACACTTAGAAAATGGGAAAAATTATAAAGGGATACAACTGTTGAGAAAACATTGGAAAACCATAGATAAAATGAAATGTAAGTCTTTTAACAGTGTAAAACACTCTTAGATATAATAAAATATAAATCTTAGGTTTCTGCCAACAAATGATATCTTTATGTTTGTTATGAACTAGACTGATTATTGGGATTGTAATGTACTGAATTAACCATGTGACTTATCTTGTGTTATATGGAGATATAGATAATTAATGAATGAGGATTCATTTTGTCATTGCCGTTGAAGAACGTTTTCATGCAAATTATTTTCACAAACTTATTTTCAAAAATATTACAATAATTAGACTCTGAAATGAAAATTTTGTCAAATAGGTGTGTTTAGTGCCTGGCAGTTTCGCAGTTATCATTCGCAAATGATATTGAAATGTAGCTAATAAAGGAGCAAGTTGCCGTATAACAACATCAATTTGTCCATGTATGTTAGAATTGACACATTGAGCTCATATTGTTAAGGTGCAGTCTAAGCTTTGCGTTGTAGTTACACCAAATTCCAAATATCTCTGGATCTTTATTTGTAGTAGACATGAAGATTTGTGTTTAATCATAATTGTAAACTTGAATTTCATGGGTATTTGTCGATAGTTTCTAGCATAGTTTTACTCTTACCTGTTTGTATCAGCGACAACTTAAGAAGCTTTCACATCTTTGCATGTTGTGTACAGAGAATAGGACGTGGTAGGTGGTAGATTTTAAACTTTGTACTACAGTACACCACATGATAGCGGTGATATGACGTGATGTAGACGGTTAGTGGGCAGATTAGATAAATAGAGTCAGCAGTCGGGAGATAGTAGAAAGGACCGAGGGACAAAAGGACTAAAGAGAAAAGTAGGAAAGGGCGAGTTAAAAAGTCAAAAGGGCAAGAGTCAAAAGTCAAAATGGCCATAAAAAGGCCATTATATTATAAGTTCAATAAAACAAAGGGTAATGTTACACGGCCATGTTTTGGTATATGTTTATTTTTTAATACTTTGGTGTTTCGTAGTTACTTGTAGAATCAAATGCAACTGTTTACTATTTGTCCAGTAGAAATCATAAAAAATACAGACATTTTCGATAACAGACAATTTTTTCTAAATGGTCCTTATAACCATGCTGATGAACCATGATTAGCCAAATCAAAATTAACCATCGGCAAATACATTTTTGCGTCAAAAACCTAAAAAATGAAAGAAAATTGGAACTATTCTTTAAAATATATTTTTTCTGGAAGTAAGGACTTTTTAATTTATTTGAATGATGCATCATGCAACGTTAAAAGATTCCTTAACCATTTGATATGGCAGGTCGAAAACCATTTCTGTTTGAGGGTAAAAAAAAAATCGAAAATGAAAGAAGATTGGATTTTATTTATAAAATGAGTATCTGTTACACAAAACAAAGGGTTACTTATAAAAACGATCGCTCATGAAACATTATAAAGTTTATAAATCGATTATTGCTGCAGCTTGAATATGTCTGTTCTGGGGTGAAAAAGTCAAGAAAAGTGGAATTATAATGAAAATTAATATGTTTTGCAAAATACAATTGTGGCAGTCACATATATATTTCACTGTGTGTATATAATGTTTTAAATCATGTTTGATAAAGTTGTACACGTGTTTTCAACATGTGTGTATCTTAAGGTGTTCATTTGTGTTGTAGATAGCGAGCCTGTCGATTTCAGAAGCCTGCACATTAGAGGATTAGTCTATTTAACGGGTAGGGGTATAGCTTGGGCCAGTCTATTCCCTATTGTCTTTCCCTTGCTCTATTGTCTTTTCGACATTCTCCATTTTTAGGACGGAAAAGGCCTATTTCATCTGAAGCATTTTGATATTTGACGCACCGAACGGTGTGGTAATTCCAAAATGTTGGAGCGGATTTTAAACGGAAAATAGATAAAAGGGAACCATTGTACACACGTTCGTGGGTATGAGCGCCAGGACGTTTAGTGACAATGTCGTCGACAGTCACATTTACAGTCATTCTGTAAACATCTCCAAGATATCCAGTTTACAGCAATTCACTTACGGGATGTTCGGAACATGTACCCAGCTAATACCAGGTATCTGCCACCTCTTGAAGTCGGAATGTACATATCCAAATACTGAGCTGGTGTTCACTTAATCAATGTCAATCAGTCTAATAATTACATTGACTTGTTGAGTAAGGTAGTGTTCACTTAATCAAATATTTGATTCGGTGTTCACTTAATCAATGTCAATCAGCCTTTTGATCACATTTTTAGAGTGCGTGAGTTAGTATTCAATGTTCCGCTCACTTAATTGGCTCCAGTTTGTCAGGGATTTGCATTTCCCAGGAAGTTAATCCCTTGTGAAAAAACACGCCTTCCTCGCCCTGACATCAAGGTATTTTACTGTAATAACAATGTCTACTTCGCAGTACGATCCCGATTTGCTCAGGGTTGAGGATAGAGATGGGGGTTCAGCGACTTTGGGGCTTGCACCAGATTTCATCTGCAAGAACCATAGCGCTGACGAACGCGGGAGGACCTTCACACTGCCGTCGATCTCCCCGTTCATCAAGCCGACGGACGGGCAGGAACGTCTCCTTTGTCCTGGGCGTGTAGGGCTACCAGCACCTGCGCGGACCAACCCGCGTGAGATTCGAGCCATATCGGCGACAATGGCCCTTCATAGTAATCTCTCGGTAGCGGAAATCATGGCCGGCTGCTTTGGAAGTCGGGCTTGATGTTCACCAACCACTACCTGTGCGATATCTCTACGGAGGACGTAGAGGGCGTAGCCCGTCTAGGGGCACAGGTATTTGCACAGCAGCGGACCACGAGGGCTCCCCCGGGCATGGGGCGCAACCATCCACGATGATGACGCCTCACTCATCGAGGTGGACATCTCGACACTTATGAATAAAATTCGTTATTTTAACAGTTTATATGTGTTTGGTAAACTGCTACTGTTACCCAGGCATCGCTTCACTGTTCTCCGAAATTGCTTGGCAAAGAAAATGTGAAAGCTAGTATTTATTATAAATATCTAGGTTTAACATTTTCATCAGCTTTTGAATGGTCTGTGGCTTGCTCAGCATTAGCATCACAATCTTTAAAGGCAATGTTTCCTATCTAATATTTAATAAAATTCATCAAATTTCATTGAAATCAGTGTGTACTATTTTGATTGAAAAATAGCTCCTATTTTGTTATATGGTGCTTAAGTTTGGGGTTTGAAATATCGTAACTCTATTGAAAAAAATCATGCCTATTTTTTTTAACCGATTTTTGAGGGTTGGTAAAGTTTCATCAAATAAGGCTATTCTGGGTGAAGTTGGTAGATAACATTGTCACTACTACACAACTGCGTGCTGTTAAATTCTGGTTTATCGTTATCCCCACCAATGTTATAAAATGTTAAAAGTATATGATAATTGTGGAAAATACAGTTGGTTGTCAGATCTGAGAATGTTATTATCTACATGTGTTTTTTCTTCTGTTTGGATAAGCCAAGATGTTAGCGAGATTTCATTGTTTCTAAATATTTTTTTCACAACTTCTGAAAGACATATCTTTTCAACATTGGCAAGCAAGAATAAATAGTTCAGAGTTTTTAAGATTCTATAGTAATTTCAATTCTTGGAGCCAGAAAGTTATATCTGCAGAATAAACGACACCTTATTGATTAGTTCATTTTGTAAATTCAGAATTTCTTTACACAATCTAAGAGTAAACTATTATCGTTAATCAAAAGATAATGATGTAAATAACTTTGTCTGTAAATAATGTAACAACGGTGCACTAGAAGAGGAATTTCATGTTTTATTTGTTTCTAAAAAATACTCAGAATTTCGGTTGAAGTATATTCCACCAATGTCAAATATGCACAGTCTTTTATGTACGAAAGATGTTAAAACCATTAAAATTGTTGCCATATTTTTAAGAATATGTTTAAGTTACGGGCAAATGTTATGTGAGATCCCGTTGCATTACTTCCACTTTATTGTACTTTAGGCTATGTGGCCCATAATAAAATTCCCAGGAAGTTAATCCCTTGTGACAACACACGCCTTCCTCGCCCTGACATCAAGGTATTTTACTGTAATAACAATGTCTACGCAGTACGATCCGGAATTGCTCAGGGTTGAGGATAGAGATGGGGGTTCAGCGACTTTGGGGCTTGCACCAGATTTCATCTGCAAGAACCATAGCGCTGACGAACGCGGTAGGACCTTCACACTGCCGTCGATCTCCCCGTTCATCAAGTCGACGGACGGGCAGGAACGTCCCCTTTGTCCTGGGCGTGTAGGGCTACCAGCACCTGCGCGGACCAACCCGCATGAGATTCGAGCCATATCGGCGACAATGGCCCTTCATAGTAATCTCTCGGTAGCGGATATCATGGCCGGCTGCTCTGGAAGTCGGGCTTGATGTTCACCAACCACTACCTGCGCGATATCTCTACGGAGGACCTAGAGGGCTTAGCCCGTCATGGGGCACAAGTATTTGCACAGCAGCGGACCACGGGGGCTCCCCCGGGCATAGGGCGCAACCATCCACGATGATGACGCCTCACTCGTCGAGGTGGACATCTCGACACTTATGAATAAAATTCGTTATTTTAACAGTTTATATGTGTTTGGTGGCGATTTAATTAGGGGTCGTCGACCTCGAGAGGTCAGACAATGCCCCATTTAGAACGGTCGCTCGCTAGGTCGCCGACCTTCAGACCAATCTTGAGAGTTACCGCTGGACGCGACGAATTCTACCCCCCGCCTACAGTGGTATCAGGCTAAGGTCACTTGTCGGAGGTTAGTAATTAAATAATAGTACGTCAATATTTCCTCTCTCACAATTGGTATTATTTAGAAGATGTTTAAAATAGACAAACCATATGTCATGGCTTATTGTTGGAGAACTGCTACTGTTACCCAGGCATCGCTTCACTGTTCTCCGAAATTGCTTAGCAAAGAAAATTTGAAAGTTAGTATTTTATTATAAATATATAGGTTTAACATTTTCATCAGCTTTTGAATGGTCTATGGCTTGCTCAGTATTAGCATCACAATCTTTAAAGGCAATCATTCCTACCCTTAAGCTATTTAATAAAATTCATCAAATTTCATTGAAATCAGTGTGTACTATTTTGATTGCAAAATAGCTCCTATTTTGTTATATGGTGCTTAAGTTTGGGGTTTGAAATATCGTAACTCTATTGAAAAAAATCATGCCTATTTTTTTAACCGATTTTTGAGGGTTGGTAAAGTTTCATCAAATAAGGCTATTCTGGGTGAAGTTGGTAGGTATAACATTGTCACTACTACACAACTGCGTGCTGTTAAATTCTGGTTTATCGTTATCCCCACCAATGTTATTAAATGTTAAAAGTATATGATAATTGTGGAAAATACAGTTGGTTGTCAGATCTGAGAATGTTATTATCTACATGTGTTTTTTCTTCTGTTTGGATAAGCCAAGATGTTAGCGAGGTTTCATTGTTTCTAAATATTTTTTTCACAACGTCTGAAAGACATATCTTTTCAAAATTGGCAAGCAAGAATAAATAGTTCAGAGTTTTTAAGATTCTATAGTAATTTCAATTCTTGGAGCCAGAAAGTTATATCTGCAGAATAAACGACACCTTATTGATTAGATCATTTTGTAAATTCAGAATTTCTTTACACAATCTAAGAGTAAACTATTATCGTTAATCAAAAGATAATGATGTAAATAACTTTGTCTGTAAATTATGTAACAACGGTGCACTAGAAGAGGAATTTCATGTTTTATTTGTTTCTAAAAAATACTCAGAATTTCGGTTGAAGTATATTCCACCAATGTCAAATATGCACAGTCTTTTATGTACGAAAGATGTTAAAACCATGAAAATTGTTGCCATATTTTTAAGAATATGTTTAAGTTACGGGCAAATGTTATGTGAGATCCCGTTGCATTACTTCCACTTTATTGTACTTTAGGCTATGTGGCCCATATACAAATAAAATTCCCAGGAAGTTAATCCCTTGTGACAACACACGCCTTCCTCACCCTGACATCAAGGTATTACGTAATAACAATGTCTACTTCGCAGTACGATCCCGATTTGCTCAGGGTTGAGGATAGAGATGGGGGTTCAGCGACTTTGGGGCTTGCACCAGATTTCATCTGCAAGAACCATAGCACTGACGAACGCGGGAGGACCTTCACACTGCCGTCGATCTCCCCGTTCATCATGCCGACAGACGGGCAGGAACGTCTCCTTTGTCCTGGGCGTATAGGGCTACCAGCACCTTTGCGGACCAACCCGCATGAGATTCGAGCCATATCGGCGATAATGGCCCTTCATAGTAATCTCTCGGTAGCGGATATAATGGCCGGCTGCTTTGGAAGTCGGGCTTGATGTTCACCAACCACTACCTGCGCGATATCTCTACGCAGGACCTAGAGGGCGAAGCCCATCTAGGGGCACAGGTATTTGCACAGCAGCGGACCACGGGGGCTCCCGGGCATGGGGTGCAACCATCCACGATGATGACGCCTCACTCGTCGAGGTGGACATCTCGACACTTATGAATAAAATTCGTTATTTTTACGTTTTATATGTGTTTGGTGGTGTTTTAATTAGGGGTTGTCGACCGCGAGAGGTCAGACAATGCCCCATTTAGAACGGTCGCTCGCTAGGTCGCCGACCTTCAGACCAATCTTGAGAGTTACCGCTGGACGGGAGAATTCTACCCGCCGCCTACAGTGGTATCAGGCTAAGGTCACTTGTCGGAGGTTAGTAATTAAATAATAGTACGTCAATATTTCCTCTCTCACAATTGGTATTATTTAGAAGATGTTTAAAATAGACAAACCATATGTCATGGCTTATTGTTGGAGAACTGCTACTGTTACCCAGGCATCGCTTCACTGTTCTCCGAAATTGCTTGGCAAAGAAAATTTGAAAGCTAGTATTTATTATAAATATTTAGGTTTAACATTTTCATCAGCTTTTGAATGGTCTATGGCTTGCTCAGCATTAGCATCACAATCTTTAAAGGCAATGTTTCCTATCCTAAAGCTATTTAATAAAATTCATCAAATTTCATTATAATCAGTGTGTACTATTTTGATTGCAAAATAGCTCCTATTTTGTTATATGGTGCCGAAGTTTGGGGTTTGAAATATCGTAACTCTATTGAAAAAAATCATGCCTATTTTTTTAACCGATTTTTGAGGGTTGGTAAAGTTTCATCAAATAAGGCTATTCTGGGTGAAGTTGGTAGGTATAACGTTGTCACTACTACACAACTGCGTGCTGTTAAATTCTGGTTTATCGTTATCCCCACCAATGTTATAAAATGTTAAAAGTATATGATAATTGTGGAAAATACAGTTGGTTGTCAGATCTGAGAATGTTATTATCTACATGTGTTTTTTCTTCTGTTTGGATAAGCCAAGATGTTAGCGAGGTTTCATTGTTTCTAAATATTTTTTTCACAACGTCTGAAAGACATATCTTTTCAAAATTGGCAAGCAAGAATAAATAGTTCAGAGTTTTTAAGATTCTATAGTAATTTCAATTCTTGGAGCCAGAAAGTTATATCTGCAGAATAAACGACACCTTATTGATTAGATCATTTTGTAAATTCAGAATTTCTTTACACAATCTAAGAGTAAACTATTATCGTTAATCAAAAGATAATGATGTAAATAACTTTGTCTGTAAATTATGTAACAACGGTGCACTAGAAGAGGAATTTCATGTTTTATTTGTTTCTAAAAAATACTCAGAATTTCGGTTGAAGTATATTCCACCAATGTCAAATATGCACAGTCTTTTATGTACGAAAGATGTTAAAACCATTAAAATTGTTGCCATATTTTTAAGAATATGTTTAAGTTACGGGCAAATGTTATGTGAGATCTCGTTGCATTACTTCCACTTTATTGTACTTTAGGCTATGTGGCCCATAATAAAATTCCAAGGAAGTTAATCCCTTGTGACAACACACGCCTTCCTCGCCCTGACATCAAGGTATTTTACTGTAATAACAATGTCTACGCAGTACGATCCGGAATTGCTCAGGGTTGAGGATAGAGATGGGCGTTCAGCGACTTTGGGGCTTGCACCAGATTTCATCTGCAAGAACCATAGCGCTGACGAACGCGGTAGGACCTTCACACTGCCGTCGATCTCCCCGTTCATCAAGCGGACGGACGGGCAGGAACGTCCCCTTTGTCCTGGGCATGTAGGGCTACCAGCACTTGCGCGGACCAACCCGCATGAGATTCGAGCCATATCGGCGACAATGGCCCTTCATAGTAATCTCTCGGTAGCGGATATCATGGCCGGCTGCTTTGGAAGTCGGGCTTGATGTTCACCAACCACTACCTGCGCGATATCTCTACGGAGGACCTAGAGGGCTTAGCCCGTCATGAGGCACAAGTATTTGCACAGCAGCGGACCACGGGGGCTCCCCCGGGCATAGGGCGCAACCATCCACGATGATGACGCCTCACTCGTCGAGGTGGACATCTCGACACTTATGAATAAAATTCGTTATTTTAACGGTTTCTATGTGTTTGGTGGTGATTTAATTGGGGGTCGTCGACCGCGAGAGGTCAGACAATGCCCCATTTAGAACGGTCGCTCGCTAGGTCGCCGACCTTCAGACCAATCTTGAGAGTTACCGCTGGACGCGAGAATTCTACCCGCCGCCTACAGTGGTATCAGGCTAAGGTCACTTGTCGGAGGTTAGTAATTAAATAATAGTACGTCAATATTTCCTCTCTCACAATTGGTATTATTTAGAAGATGTTTAAAATAGACAAACCATATGTCATGGCTTATTGTTGGAGAACTGCTACTGTTACCCAGGCATCGCTTCACTGTTCTCCGAAATTGCTTGGCAAAGAAAATTTGAAAGCTAGTATTTATTATAAATATTTAGGTTTAACATTTTCATCAGCTTTTGAATGGTCTATGGCTTGCTCAGCATTAGCATCACAATCTTTAAAGGCAATCATTCCTACCCTTAAGCTATTTAATAAAATTCATCAAATTTCATTGAAATCAGTGTGTACTATTTTGATTGCAAAATAGCTCCTATTTTGTTATATGGTGCCGAAGTTTGGGGTTTGAAATATCGTAGCTCTATTGAAAAAAATCATGCCTATTTTTTTAACCGATTTTTGAGGGTTGGTAAAGTTTCATCAAATAAGGCTATTCTGGGTGAAGTTGGTAGGTATAACATTGTCACTACTACACAACTGCGTGCTGTTAAATTCTGGTTTATCGTTATCCCCACCAATGTTATTAAATGTTAAAAGTATATGATAATTGTGGAAAATACAGTTGGTTGTCAGATCTGAGAATGTTATTATCTACATGTGTTTTTCTTCTGTTTGGATAAGCCAAGATGTTAGCGAGGTTTCATTGTTTCTAAATATTTTTTTCACAACGTCTGAAAGACATATCTTTTCAAAATTGGCAAGCAAGAATAAATAGTTCAGAGTTTTTAAGATTCTATAGTTATTTCAATTCTTGGAGCCAGAAAGTTATATCTGCAGAATAAACGACACCTTATTGATTAGATCATTTTGTAAATTCAGAATTTCTTTACACAATCTAAGAGTAAACTATTATCGTTAATCAAAAGATAATGATGTAAATAACTTTGTCTGTAAATTATGTAACAACGGTGCACTAGAAGAGGAATTTCATGTTTTATTTGTTTCTAAAAAATACTCAGAATTTCGGTTGAAGTATATTCCACCAATGTCAAATATGCACAGTCTTTTATTAACTATGTGACTGAATTAACTATGTGACTTATCTTGTGTTATATGGAGATATAGATAAATAATGAATGAGGATTCATTTTGTCATTGCCGTTGAAGAACGTTTTCATGCAAATTATTTTCACAAACTTATTTTCAAAAATAATACAATAATTAGACTCTGAAATGAAAATTTTGTCAAATAGGTGTGTATAGTGCTTGACAGTTTCGCAGTTATCATTCCCAAATGATATTGAAATGTAGCTAATAAAGGAGCAAGTTGCCATATAACAACACTAATTTGTCCATGTATGTTAGAATTGACACATTGAGCTCATATTGTTAAGGTGCAGTCTAAGCTTTGCGTTATAGTTACACCAAATTCCAAATATCTCTGGATCTTTATTTGTAGTAGACATGAAGATTTGTGTTTAATCATAATTGTAAACTTGAATTTCATGGGTATTTGTCGATAGTTTCTAGCATAGTTTTACTCTTACCTATTTGTATCAGCGACAACTTAAGAAGCTTTCACATCTTTGCATGTTGTTTACAGAGAATAGGACGTGGTAGGTGGTAGATTTTAAACTTTGTACTACAGTACACCACGTGATAGCGGTGATATGACGTGATGTAGACGGTTAGTGGGCAGATTAGATAAATAGAGTCAGCAGTCGGGAGATAGTGGAAAGGGCCGAGGGACAAAAGGACTAAAGTTCAATAAAACAAAGGGTAATGTTACACAGCCATGTTTTGGTATATGTTTATTTTTTAATCCTTTGGTGTTTCGTAGTTACTTGTAGAATCAAATGCAACTGTTTACTATTAGTCCAGTGGAAATCATTTTCGATAACAGACAATTTTTTCTAAATGGTCCTTATAATCATGCTGATGAACCATGATTAGCCAAATCAAAATTAACCATCGGCAAATACATTTTTGCGTCAAAAACCTAAAAAAATGAAAGATAATTGGAACTATTCTTTAAAATATATTTTTCTGGAAGTAAGGACTTTTTAATTTATTTGAATGATGCATCATGCAACGTTAAAAGATTCCTTAACCATTTGATATGGCAGGTCGAAAACCATTTCTGTTTTGGGGTAAAAAAAATCGGAAATGAAAGAAAATTGGATTTTATTTATAAAATGAGTATCTGTTACACAAAACAAAGGGTTACTTATAAAAACGATCGCTCATGAAACATTATAAAGTTTATAAATCGATTATTGCTGCAGCTTGAACACCATGTCTGTTCTGGGGTGAAAAAGTCAAGAAAATGAGAGAAAAGTGGAATTATAATGAAAATTAATATGTTTTGCAAAATACAATTGTGGCAGTCACATATATATTTCACTGTGTGTATATAATGTTTTAAATCATGTTTGATAAAGTTGTACACGTGTTTTCAACATGTGTGTATCTTAAGTGTTTATTTGTGTTGTAGATAGCGAGCCTGTCGATTTCAGAAGCCTGCACATTAGAGGATTAGTCTATTTCACGGGTAGGGGTATAGCTTGGGTCAGTCTATTCCCTATTGTCTTTCCCTTGCTCTATTGTCTTTTCGACATTCTCCATTTTTAGGACGGAAAAGACCTATTTCATCTGAAGCATTTTGATATTTGACGCACCGGACGGTGTGGTAATTCCAAAATGTTGGAGCGGATTTTAAACGGAAAATATATAAAGGGAACCTAATCAGACATCGTAATGTGGCATGACGTGTGATGTTCGTTTCATCCTCTGAAGAATATTCGAAGAACGAGGCCACACAAAGATATCTATTCCGCTTAATATGTGTACATTTTCTATAAACGCATTACGGTAATTCTCCTTCCCCAAATTTTAAATAAACAAAGAAAAACACCAATACCTTTCCCCTGAAATAGTTCAGTGGAGAACCCTTTCCCTGGCATGGGAATGTTCTTTTTATAAGAATCAACTGAATATATATATATATATAACCCCGGTTTAAGGCCGGAGACCTTGTAAATTTATCATGAAAAATCACTAAAATCTACATTTCTGGGCTATTCCATCCCATACATTAGAAGAAAGAAGCGCTATAGAATATTAATTCCGCCAGCAATTAAAGGGTTGATTTTTCAAATGTGCATTTTCTGTATCTTTCCCCCAAAAAACAACCATGCCCCTTTTTCTATGTTATTGTCCCCAAAGGAAAACCCTTTCGCGGGCATGTAAAGACAGTTTTTCTAAGAATCTTTACTATATATATACTCCTGATAAAGGCCAGAGATCGTGTACATATATCATGAAATATCCCTCATTTCTACATCATATCCGTCTTATTTGATCCCATACTATTTAAGAACGAAGCGCCATGAAATATTAATTTTGCCGGTTAAGCGTTTGTTTCCGATGAATGCATTTTCAAGGAAAACCCTTTCCCGGTCAAAAACATTTCGTTTCATTTCCGATCCACAATTTTTATTCAACCAGTTTTCACGAGATTTGAGTACTTTTTTAGCTGATACAAAACCCTTGAGATGAAATAGCTCTTTTCCGGCCTAAAACAGGAAAGGCCGTCTTTCCTCATGCATGATTAACTCTTGTAGCTTGCTCCTCACAAATCACTAATTCACAGTACTGACAAGACAGACAGAACACTGATAAAGGTTAGATTCTTACATCAAATAGTTTTACATACGGTACATTTTATTTACGAAAGGTCTATGGGGTTCCTGTGATCTCTACTGTACTGTTTGTTTTGTTTGTTATTTTTCACAGGAGAAATCGCAGGGGCGTGGGACCTACATGTATATATATACATTAATATACGAAAAGGCAAAGGGCTTGTACACCAAAACATATGAGTAGTTCTATATTTATATGTTCAGAAATGACCTATTTCCTTATAAATTGTTACGATCCCTTATGTCCGTCATACCACATAATCGGCACTTCTGCGTTCGTTTTCTGATGCACATGAAATACATATTCGTCAATTGTGTTTAAAATTTGTTGAAATTAGGATTAAAAAATCGTACAGAAACATTATCAATTGATCGTTTCGTTGAGCATTCCAAAATAAGGCAGTTATAACACACTGAATATTAATGTCCATGACGCTCGCCCTTGTGACTAAGGAAAGGGATGCTGTCAAGAGGTGTGGGAAGGAATTAAAGGGCAAGCCCTATCATATCATTGAACAGTTTCCAGAGGAGATCAATGAATACAGGAAGAGTGTTCTACTTCCACTCTGTAAGGAGGCTAGGAATAGAGGGCAGAAAGCTGCTATTGTAGTGGACAGACTATACATCAACAACTATCTGCATCAATCATTGTACAATCATTGTGATCCAATCTCTCATTTTCATCTAAATGTTTCTAGCCAACCAAGTGATGATGAGCAAAGATACTTTAGGACCTAATGTAGGTTGCTGTAACACTCCTGCTGATGTAGAGAATGATCAGTCTACTGACCATATAAGTCATGGAAGTGTAAGTGAACACCATATCTCTGGTATGGATGTTGATAGTGTTCATGTTCTCATCTGTACTGGTACATATGCTGATGCTCATGGTAGTGGTGCTACAAATGATAATGTTGTTCATATTAAGAAGGCAGTTATAACACACTGAATATTAATGTCCGTGAGGCTCGCATCATTGACAACATGCTTTTGTTTGTCGGACCTAACATGAGTTATCTCCCTTGATTTAAGGGGCATCTCTCGTTTGGAGAAAGGTTAATTGTTACTTTAGACAAACATTTAAAGCACTTGAATAAGTCTTTCTCAGAATGTTTGTATTCACAATTTGGCAAAACATTGACCTTCCTAGCCTCTCAGCCGAACAACAACCATCATCATCACTCTTTATTACTCAAATTGGTCCACCTTCGGTGGTACATGAGTAAAAGATAATAATACAATATATACAACATGTACAACAAGATAACTGCATGCAACATAGAATACAATCAAAAGTGTTCACAAACAACCTTTATGTATTTGGAAAGTTTTTTGAGACTAGAAATTTTACCTGAGAACAATTTCTCGAACTTTAATAAACTGGGCCAGGAAAAATAATATTCGTGTATCAGTGACTTTCGTAAATCAGTAAAATAGTTACATTTGAGTAAATAGTGGTATTCGTCTCCAATCAAATCTGAATCACATAAATTACAAAATCTTTGTTCTTTTGGGATATTTTGCCACCTGCCAGTTTCTATTGGGAGTTTATGGTTACAAGTTCTAAATTTAAGGATCTGTTTAGAAATTTCATCAGGGAGAAGTAGGTAATGTTCAAATGTAGGAGAGCGTTTCAGAATTTTATAATAAACCCCTTTAGAAGAATTGTTTATGTCGCTCCTCCATGATTGTAAAATTGGTCTTTTAAGATTGTTTCAACATTAGAGAGGATCCATGAACTTGAGTAGAGACGTGGGTTATCAAAAACATCGGGCAGTCCACATTTACAAAGAATGTGTTTAATATGATCTAACCAGGCATAGTTTGCTGGTGTTGTGTTTTCATTTGAAATATATTGAAGAATAAAGGATGCTACAAATGATAATGTTGTTCATATTAAGAAGGCAGTTATAACACACTGAATATTAATGTCCGTGACGCTCGCATCATTGACAACATGCTTTTGTTTGTCGGACCTAACATGAGTTATCTCCCTTGATTTAAGGGGCATCTCTCGTCTGGCGATAGGTTCATTGTTACTTTAGACAAACATTTAAAGCACTTGAATAAGTCTTTCTCAGAATGTTTGTATTCACAATTTGGCAAAACATTGACCTTCCTAGCCTCGCAGCCGAACAACAACAGGAACAAAAGGAGCCATGCTTTCTAAAGCTTGTAAGGCCGGGAGTATTTGTGTTGTATAAACAACTCGAACTGTTCTCCTTTCAAAGCTTGTAAGGCCTAAGATGCCGGGAGGATTTGTGTTGTATAAAAAACTCGAACTGTTCTCCTTTCAAAGCTTGTAAGGCCTAAGATGCCGGGAGGATTTGTGTTGTATAAACAACTCGAACTGTTCTCCTTTCAAAGCTTGTAAGGCCTAAGATGCCGGGAGGATCTGTGTTGTATAAACAACTCGAACTGTTCTCCTTTCAAAGCTTGTAAGGCCTAAGATGCCGGGAGGATCTGTGTTGTATAAACAACTCGAACTGTTCTCCTTTCAAAGCTTGTAAGGCCTAAGATGCCGGGAGGATCTGTGTTGTATAAACAACTCGAACTGTTCTCCTTTCAAAGCTTGTAAGGCCTAAGATGCCGGGAGGATTTGTGTTGTATAAACTCGAACTGTTCTCCTTTCAAAGCTTGTAAGGCCTAAGATGCCGGGAGGATCTGTGTTGTATAAACTCGAACTGTTCTCCTTTCAAAGCTTGTAAGGCCTAAGATGCCGGGAGGATCTGTGTTGTATAAACTCGAACTGTTCTCCTTTCAAAGCTTGTAAGGCCTAAGATGCCGGGAGGATTTGTGTTGTATAAACAAATCGAACTGTTCTCCTTTCACAGAGTTATCCGACTATAAAGATCTTAAAGAGGCTTTCACAGGGACTGAATGTTAATCAATAATTCTGACGGTTCATGGTATTTTGCTTGCTAATACAATTTTGCAAATAACGGGTTTCTTTTGAATAGTTCTTATCATCACATTTTTAGCTCATCTGGGCTTATGGCAAGGCATGGTGTTCGTCGTCCGTCCGTCCATCCATCCGTAAACTTTGTCGAATTTCGACTTCTTCCCTAATAAGGGTAACTGGGGTCACGCCCTAAAAACCTATTTTCATCTTCTTCTCCAGAACCATAAGGCCTAGAAAGCTAAAACTTTGTGTACAACTCCTTTACAAGTGAGGATCATAAATTGAAGCTTTGGTGGCCCTGTGGCCCCTAATAAGGGTCACAGGGGCCACACCCTTAAAATCTATTTTCGTCTTCTTTTCCAAAACAATAAGACCTAGAAAGCTGAAATTTGGTGTACTCCTAGGACTCCTGAAATGTGATTTTTTATCACTCTGTAAAATAAAGAACTTGAACTTGAACTTGTAACATAGAAGTATTCTGAAAAAGTGAAAAATTGCCCTTTTCATTGAGATAAACGTTACATGTGGTAGGGTTGTTTGCAAGGATCTTCCCAAGACCTATGATGATGAATAAGCCAAGTCGTAATGCCATCAATACTTGACTCTCATATCTGTTAAAGTGGTGACGGGACGCTTCTGTGTAATCTATTGCGGCTTATTTTCAAGAATCGTCAGTACAATTGCTGTCCCTGTCAGAAGTGAACAAGAACAAAGGACAATACAAAGCCTCCTTACTAAGGAGTTTTTTTAAGGTATGAAATATAAGCAATGTTATCACAATGGAGGCATACATGGAGACGTGGATTTGTGAAAAATTGTTGTCTCCACTTCAGGGTTAACTGAAATGGGCGAGACTGTATTCGAATATGCAGCCATTCGATTCATCACTCAGGACTAGACGACAGAGGGTTTTAAAGGGGCAGTAGCACGTTTTTAGAGGGGATATACGGTGATGTCAGGAAAAGTGAAATAAATGGCTCCAATTGAAAGACAATGTATTTAAACTAAATAAAGCAGTAATCATTCAATTATTTAACGTAAAGTTTAACCATGCGATTCCTTTTTCTTACGCAAAATGAATTAAAGGTGTTCACAAAAAATGGCCGCCAATGGATTTTATGAGAATCCTCATACTTTGTCCTCTGACTATGGATGATTGGTTTGTGTAATGAGATTGTTGACACTGTCAGTATAATACATTTAGCATTAACTTAATGTATCCTTTAATTCTTCGTGAAACAAAAAGAATATGTTGAATCTGTTATTTTAGTAAAGCTGCTACATGGGCAGTTATTAGACCTATAATTACAAAACCCTTATTGGAGCAGGGCGCTTATCGAGTAAAATGCGGTATTTAGACTTCAACTCAATACATCAACGAAATACTAACTCTCATAATCAGAATATAAATATCAAACGTTGTGCAATCATCATTAAAAAATAGAGCCATGGGCTCTGTAGCACACAGACATTTGATGGAAGTAGGTTTTTGGGTCTTGACCCCTGTGACCCCATTTGGGGTCATGGGGTAACCAAATCTACAATGTAGAATCCACATTGGCCAAGGAGTCTACACACAACTTTTCAGGTCTTACGACCTTTTGGAACTGGAGAAGATGAAAATAGGTTTTTAAGGTTTTGACCCATGTGACCCCAGTTGAGGTCAAGTGGTCACCAAACCTACAATTTAGAATCCTCATTGGCCAAGGAGTCTACAGACAACTTTTCAGCTCTCTAGACCTTTTGGGACTGTGGGAGAAGATAAAAATATGTTTTTTAAGGTTTCGACCCTTGTCACCCCATTTGGGGTCAAGTGGTCACCAAACCTACAATTTAGAATCCTCATTGGCCAAGGAGTCCACACACAACTTTTCAGCTCTCTAGACCTTTTGCAACTGGAGGAGAAGATGAAAATAGGGTTTTAAGGTTTTGACCTCTGTGACCCCATTTGGGGTCAAGTGGTCACCAAACCTACAATTTAGAATCTTCATTGGCCAAGGAGTCTACAGACAACTTTTCAGCTCTCTAGACCTTTTGCAACTGGAGGAGAAGATGAAAATAGGGTTTTAAGGTTTTGACCTCTGTGACCCCATTTGGGGTCAAGTGGTCACCAAACCTACAATTTAGAATCTTCATTGGCCAAGGAGTCTACAGACAACTTATCAGCTCGCTAGACCTTTTGGGACTGTGGGAGAAGATAAAAATAGTTTGTTTTAAGGTTTCGACCCCTGTCACCCCATTTGGGGTCACAAAACCTACAATCTAGAATCCTCATTGGCCAAGGAGTCCACACACAACTATTGAGCTCTCTTGACCTTTTGGAACTGGAGGAGAAGATGAAAATAGGTTTTTAGGGTTTTGACCCCTGTGACCCCAGTTGGGGTCAAGTGGTCATCAAACCTACAATTTAGAATCCTCATTGGCCAAGGAGTCCACACACAACTTTTCAGCTCTCTAGACCTTTTGGAACTGGAGGAGAAGATGAAAATAGGTTTTTAAGGTTTTGACCCCTGTGACCCCAGTTGGGGTCAAGTAGTCACCAAACCTACAATTTAGAATCCTCATTGGCCAAGGAGTCCACACACAACTTTTCAGCTCTCTAGACTTGTTGGAACTGGAGGAGAAGATGAAAATAGGTTTTTAGGGTTTTGACCCCTGTGACCCCATTTGGGGTCAAGTGGTCACCAAACCTACAATTTAGAATCTTCATTGGCCAAGGATTCCACACACAATTATTGAGCTCTCTAGACCTTTTGGAACTCGAGAAGAAGATAATAGGTTTTTAAGGTGTTGACCCCTGTGACCCCATTTGGGGTCAAGTGGTCACCAAACCTACAATTTAGAATCCTCATTGGCCAAGGAGTCCACACACAACTATTGAGCTCTCTAGACCTTTTGGAACTGGAGAAGAAGATGAAAATAGGTTTTTAGGGTTTTGACCCATGTGACCCCATTTGGGGTCAAGTGGTCACCAAACCTACAATTTTGAATCCTCATTGGCCAAGGAGTCTACACACAACTTTTCAGCTCTCTAGACCTTTTTGATCTGGAGAAGAAGATTAAAATAGATTTTTAAGGTTTTGACCCCTGTGCCCCCATTTGTGGTCATGGGGTCACGAAATCTACAATTTAGAATCCCCATTGGCCAAGGAGTCTGCACATCAAATTGTAGCTCGTTAGAGTCATTGGTTCTTGAGAAGAAGTCGAACAAGTGAAAAGTTTACGGATGTACGGACGGACGGTCGGACGGACGCCGGACGTCAAGCCATGCCATAAGCCCATCGGGTCTTTCAGACCTGATGAGCTGAAAATTACAGTCCAAATATTATCTGGTCTCCTGATGATGGAGCGACATTCTCACCCCACAGAGGCAGATCAAATCATGTTGATTTAGCCTTTGTTATATTACACCGATCTTGTGGGATAGAATGGGAGATGCCTGATTGGAGGCAATCAAAATTAGTTGTGCAATAAGCGACGCTTTTTCTAAATCATTATTTTGGCTACTGAAACATGACATAGGCATTGTGGTATGAACCACCCTTTCCATGCGAGAAGCCTTGTCATTTGATAAAGAAAATCAAAAGTATTGAGATGTAAGTTTTTTCCGGCAGGGGTAACTGCCGGAACCCACGGATTTCGGCGTATTAGAACAGAGGCTAAATCAACTTGACTTGATCTGCCTCTGTGGGGAGAGAATGATGGAGCTAGTTTACTTGTCAAACAAACTTGACTTGACAAGAATTGTATATGGAAGAATCAAGATGTTATACCTATTTTTCACCGAAGTCTGTCATGTATACTTCGATTCTGTTTTAAGCTTTTATTCATTATACATTTGGTATTCGAAATTGTACATGCACGATGTTTTTATTTTATCAACACACATCATTGCACGTATCGAGAAATGACACAACAAAGAAGATTCCCTCTTTAGGTCAATGTGTAAAATTACCTTTTTTGTTCTCAAAGCAGTTCAAACTTTTGCCATTCAAAAACTTTCACTTATGGCCTTATTATTTTTAAACATAGCATTTTATTTTAAAGTAATCAAGAGCATTAAGTACCCACTACGTCTTAAAGGGGCAGTAGCAAGTTTTCGAGGGGGATATAAGGTGATGTCAGGAAAATAAAAATAAATGTTTCCATTTGAAAGACAATGCATCAAAACTAAATGGAGCAGTAATAATTCAAATATATAATGTAAAGTTTAGCCATGCGATTTCTTTTTATTACACAAAATGAATTAATGGTGTTCACACAAAATGGCCGCCAATGGATTTTATGTCAATCTACACATTTTGTTCTCTGATTATGGATGGTTGGCTTGTGTAATTAGATTTTGACACTATCAAAATAATACATTTAGCACTAACTAACAATTATCAGTGAAAAATGGAAATATAAAATTATCAAAAAACGTGCTACTGCCCCTTTAAACCGTTTAAAAGAAGGATTTGTTACCTACCTGCTGAAGAAGCAATAGATAGACCAGAAACGTCGAATGTACAAACAGAAGTGCCACCAATACAATATCTTTTCAAAACTACCAACTCATCAATTCACTCTATAGAATGTGAGATGTTTGTATAAATATCAATGGGTTGAAACTGTATTTTGAATGCATCAATCATTACTACATTTCCACAGTCTTTAGGGCATACCTTTATCCCAAATGCTCTATTATATAAGACAATCTTATTGATATAATTATATGACGTAAATTGCATTATACGAAATTGATAATATCCGATTAAATGATTAAAATGAATATGCCGTGTCGTTGTAAGTATTTCATAACCCAAATTGTCCTTCAAAGTTTCTGTTCACATGAATCAATATTGTTGTTATCAGGTTCATGTCTCCAGGCAAATGTTTGGTGAAGGAGAAAACCTGTCATCAAAAGTTTTTAAAAGAACAGCATTACAATTTAGATAGATAAAATATCTCATAAATACGAAAATGACCATTTCCAATTGGAAGACAATGTCTTTAAACCAAATGTAAACGAAGGTTCCACGTTTGGTTAAGTTGGCCGAAGCTATTTCCAAACCTCAAATGATTAAATCGTGTTCAAACAAACATGGCCGCCATCAGTTTTCGCTTGATAAATGATGATTTATTATTCTACGACAACGGATAAAGTGTTGAACAGAAATAATATTTCTGACAGCCTGTAGTATGTTTGACATAACCTTATATCTATTTGGGTATATTTAAGAAATAAAATGTCAAAAAACATCCTACTTCACCTCTAAGTTATTGCCGTTAATTTGAGATCTTAAATTTTTATATGACGTTGTCGATGCACTGGCTCTTAAATCGTAAACCCACTCTAGATTGAATGTTATTCCTAAAAATTATGAAAATGAATGAGGGAACACGTTAGTTAACCGCAAGTTTCGAAAAGATTCAATTGTTCATTTTTCAAGATGCAAATTCAGCCCTAAGCGATTTAATCCCATTCCTCTGGCCATGGAAAGGTCGAAATGATTAGGGCATCGAGTTCCTAGTGTCAGTTCAAGAAGGGGGATTAACCTTTCAGGAATCGACCATACAGGGTTCTAAGTCGATCCATGTAAAGGATAGAAGGTATTATGGTAGTTTACGGGATTGGCGCATGGCATTGATATGGATTTACCTGGTTAGTTGGCAGGAAACTACTATTCCTATCCTCGGAAAATATCAGATTTGCTGAAGGCGATTTAGGGAATATTTTCTGACATAGAAATTTTTGTTTTCCCTTTTTAACGATTTTTCACATATTTTTTATCGAAAGCATTATGTGAAACTCTGATACCAACCATTTTTTTCCGTTGGTTGTACATGTGAATTACTGAACTAACTGAAATGTTAATAAAGATGATTTTATGCGAGTGTCCGTTTCATAATTTTTTTAACACAATAGTACTTTAATATTTCGAACTCGAGCGAAAGCGAGGCATGTAGAGGCTTTTGTTTGTCAGAACAGTTCATCATGTGCACGAACATACTGCAGCGAATTGAAGACATAATTTAATTCCAAGGATAAAAGACAGATCGTAGGTACATACAGAACGCAACATCCAAGAATGAACTGTTACGTAAAAAGCAACTTTAAAACGTCACATTGTTAAGGGAATGTTTTGCACTAGTCATCGTATTGAAAATACTATTACCAATATGACTGCCCTCAATACGTATTACATGTTTTATGTGCGATCATCCCAAAACATACATATGGTTCAGAAACATGCACTCTTTCATTTTCAATATGTTAAGATATGTCCTTTTATGCACATGATTACAACAGTTGCACATGATGCGATCCTCATAAACATTGCTCAAATGATAACAATTTATACAATATTTACATTCAGTGGTAAAACAGCAGCCGTTTTTAGACTTGATTACAATTTCTTGATGCGAAACTAAACTATGTTTCCGGTTTTTTGATCACTCCTTTGTCATGTAAAATATCTTCAACGTTGCTTTAAATACTTATCAAGAATCACCCAAAGGATAATATAGATATTCTTTATCATATATTTATGCACATGATAACAACAATTGCACATGATGCGATCCTCATGAAAACTGATTACCAGCATATACACCACGTGGTGCGGTTATCTGGTCAATATCAGAGGTAGTTATTTTTAGATAACCGACCTCAGATCAACCTGGAGGTTGGTTATCACGAGGTTGGTTTTCTGATAACCAACCTCTTGATAACTGACCTCTCGGTTCGATACGGTGAACATGTCTCGGCTACGCCTCGCCATCTTCACCGTATCGCATCTCGAAAAAAACTTACCCTCGGCTTACGGGTCTAAATGACCCTTCGCCTCTAATTGTGACTTTTGATATTCTTTAGAATTTGTTGTGATTTTTACCTGTGCATTCAGATATATTATGTCTTTATTTCAATATGTCATTCTAAAGAATATCAAAGGCCGCAAGAACGATAATGAAAGAAAACAAAAGACAGAAAAATACTCTTTATTACAGAGAACTTTTGAAGTCATGTTCATATTACATGTTCATACTGCTTTCAATTCTTTCTATTTGGTTTCCTTGAAACATGCAAACATTTACATTTATCAAACACTCCCACATCTATCTATCTATGCTAGTGTTCTCTTCAATTAATGTTCCATATCCTTCATAGGAAGTCAGTTGTCGGGAGGTCACAAGCATTTGAAATGGTCCTTTTGAAACAATGCACAAGAAAGCCGACTTCAGTATCAGCAAACATTTAACTGTCCAGCTATCATCCATGCGTAGTTCCTGAAACATTCAAAGGTTTAATGCTACTAACAGTCTGATTTCAAGTGCTGACAAAAAGACATTTCCATTTACATACATGCATATTTCATATCATCACGCTTTCCCCGAAATAGTAACTTAAGTTTGGAACTGTCATTTCTAACATCGACTTTTGAATAATTTAGTATCTTATTGTTTAATGGACGATTGATAGTTTCAACGTTCACACGAAATTTATTGATTATAATATCATACCACACTGATCTCAAAGTCAGAAATCTAGCTAATACCCATATGTGTCTGCATTTTATATACATATTACTAAACTAAAAAGCATTTATAAACCAGAAAATGCGTACACGCTTCCTTTGATTCCTTGTAATGCTTTAAACATATTTCCGAGTCTATTACATGAAACAACAAAATATAGTCGCAAAGCGACGATTACAGGATTCAGCCAAATATATGAGTGCTTGAGGCCATTTGTAGCAACTTTGGCATGATTTATTTTTTAAGGGGGGGAAAAGCTGTTTTGAGGTCATTTTTTCCATACCTACCATTTCAAGTGCACATAACTCGAAAACTTGAATTGATGGATAAAGGGAGAGAAGGGGACAGAGGACAGAGGAAGAAGAAATATACTTGAAAATCCAATTATTTTTTTTATTATTTTTTTTTTTTTTATAAGTCCAGACTTCATTGGCGATTTGCCGTGTAGCCCTGCCCTTGGGAAGGATTTTTATCCCAAAAAATCGAAAAAAGTGCTTTTTTTTAAGCCAAAATTTTTGAGGAAAAAAAATAGCGATTTAATTCTTTTATCTTAAAGACCTTGCCAATGTCTAACTCTCATGCAAAAATCATCAAATTCCCTGGCTAGGTTTTTTAGTTATATGCCCTTGAATTTTGCGATTTCTAGATTTTGGTCAACTTTGAAAGGTCACAGCGGAAAAGGTATTGACGTTAGGACTTTCTAGAAGTCACATTAAGAACTACAATGCTTCAGCTACACTAAGTATAAATTTCAGCTCTTTGGTGCAAGTGTCTTCAGAGAAGAAGATTGTCAAAGGCGGGTGGGGTCGGCAACGTTAAAAGCAAAATTTCCAAAATGCAAAGTTTGAGCCCTCCTCGTGACCGGAAATGACTGTTCGCGAGCGATTTTGATTTTTCAATTTAAAGACCTTGGTCATGTTTAATTCTCATGCAAAAATCATAAAATTCTATGGTCTGGTTTTTGAGTTATCTGCCCTTGAAGTTTGCGATTTTTAGATTTTGGTCAACTTTGAAAGGTCACAGAACAAAAGTATTAAGGTTAGGTCTTTATAAATTAAAGATTTAAATCTACAATACTTCAGCTACATTCAGTATGAATTTCAGCTCTCTAGTGCAAGTATCTTCAGAGGAGAAGATTCTCAAAGGCGGGTGGGGTCGGAAACGTCCGAAAATGCACTAAAACCAAGATGGCGGCTAAACCACGTGACCAACAAATTTGTCATGATATGCTTTTTTGCATTATTTTTTATTGCGCATCTTTTAAAAAAAGTTTCAGATCTCTAAGTGCATTTTGAAAAAAAAATCAATGTTAAATTTTGAATTTTGGAATCGAGCTGCTTTAACCAATCAGGCTGAAAAGCTTAACGGCAATATATCATGGTAAGGGCTATAAGTCTGTAAAGTTTGGTTTATTTGCTTCAGCCGTTTTTGCTGTATCCTGGTTCAAAATTTCTGCAGAGAAAAATAATAATAAACACGCCAATAACAATAAGGATTCAGCCTTTATGGCTGAATCCTTAATAAAGTATACTTTGCGATCAATCTCACCTTAATTGCCTCCGGGAAAGACCTCGAAACACCGGCAAATATATCTGTTTGACACCAGCGGCGGAGAGCACTCCATTGTACCAACCTACTTGAAACTTAGGCTGCGTTCGTTTTGACCCACTCGAGTGTAATCTTGCGCATGCTCGGATGCCACTAAGAGCGAACGCCTGACTTGTATGCTCTACTGAGTGTCGCACTTGGTTGCCTGGCTGTAAACAATATGGCCGAAAAATTGAATTTTTCACAAACAATTTATGATTATATTTTAACAACACATGGTCTCCAAAATCACAGATATGTTATAGATTTCCTTTAACCAAATCTAAACCTCACATTGGCATGTTGCTGATGTGTTAAAACAAACTTATATTTAAGTAAGTATGCCTGTGGTACGTTATAAACACTGTGTCAATTGACGTACTTCCGTTACTCTCACGACCTCCCTCCCCGATTTAGCAGGAGGGACATTGAGTGACTCTAGAGTGCACACGAGAGTGACACTATGGTCGTTCGATTAGGAATTTCATCGCTCGTGCGACACACTCTGTGCAAAACGAACGCAGCCCAGGTGCTTTAGGTTGTGTGTTGCACGTGAATTTTGAGGAGTTGCTTAGCAACTTGGCGTACAAGAAGTCCGTGCATCACAAGATGAAATAGACGACGTCCGTGCAGCAACACAGTTTTTGACTAGTGAGGGATTATTACATTTTACATCATTCGCCACCAAACAAAATTTCATTGACGTCCGTTTAAAATTTGCATCAACATAATTAAATAATAGTTCAGTTCAGTGTGACATTTTAAGGTTAATAGCTCGGTAAAAGAATGAAAATGCACAGTTGGTAAACGGCTTAGAATTGTTTTACCGACAATTTCGCCAGTATTATCTCCAACTGCACGTGAAATACGTGAAATGAAATTGATCCATTCCTCAGGAGTGGAAGTGAACCATGCTAAACACCATTGTCACTTTTGAACTCATTATCAACAAACTTATATTCGGCTAATATTGATATTTTCATTAAAAATGGAAAACAGTTTTAACAATAACCATGTAGTGTATGTGAAATAATAACCTCGACCTCGTGAATATCTGTGATAACCATCTCGCTGATCGCTCGATGGTTATCACAGATATTCACTCAGTCAGCGGTCATTATTTCAACCATAATGCCGTTGTTAAAATGATAACAATATATTTAATATATTCAATTAGTGGTAAAACAGCAGCTGTTTTGAGAAATGCTTGAATTGTTAAATAACAAATAAATGACGTTTCTGGGTCATGTGATATGTCGTGCAATTTGCCCAAAAATACGTAAAGGATAATATTGATATTCTTTGTCATTTATTTCAAATCCTCTTGCCATCAAATATAACCTTATAGTTGATAGGCTTAATAGGACGGGCTGTAAATTTATAGTTCTCGTGTTTTGCTTTTAGGATGTTTCAAATGAATAAAACATATATCAAAAGGAAACCATTGTTATTCCTTGACATATTCAAAATCCCCTCGCCTTCAAAAGAAACCTTATATTTAATACGACTAATAAGATTTGCTTCAAAGATCCGCCCAGGGATGTTGAGACTAATAAAAGCTTACATAAAAGCATCAAAACAAAGCCATAAAAACTTATTCCATTATCCCAAGGGACATGCAAAGAAAAGTATTGTCTTTTAATTACATAGGAGGTTTATTTCTCCAAAGATTTGATGACAGCTTTCTTGTCAAGGGAATTTTGATAGCATTTTTATAGAAAGATAATCTAACTTATTAAAAAAGTAAAATATAATCATTTGATACCTCATTTGTCAAAGGAATTTCGATAACATTATCAATGTAAAAAAAACTCCAATTTGTTGAGAAAATGTAAGCATTTATTATATGATTTACGATGAAATGCTTGGTTTATCAGTGAAAGAAACTGTCTATCAGGCAACAGTAATAATTATATCAGAATATATTAGATAATTTTTATTATCAATGGTCAGGGGCCGGAACTACTTTCAGCCATGTGTACAAAAGGGAGTAACTTCCCGGATCTAAAATGATTTTTTATTACATAGTTCATTAAAATTCATATGATATATTGAATACTTCTTGCGCCACTCGTGAAATATCACCTTAACCTATGACACTCGATGACTTAAACCTAGTATTTGGAAAACTACAATAAGTAGCTCCACATAACAGAACAGAACATATTGTTTTTTCCTTTTCTGAAAAAGAAAACATATCATTAAATTTTTGTATGTTTCCACAGAAATGTTGATCTTCAATAAAGACATTGACTGTGTGAAAGCAAATATCCATCGTTTTGAACTTGTTATTTATCAATGGGAGCTGTCTTGAAATAAAAATAAGTAGTTTTCCGAACGAGATGAAAGCCACATACATGCATGCAATCATTAACATGTTTCGTCATCAATGATTTTGATGTTTAAAGTTTAACATCTTAAAATGATGAAGTGAATGATTTATGATTATACGAAGATGAACATCACGTACCTGCAATCACCCGACTTTAATTGTTTTTATCTATAATCTTTGATGTGTTGGGATTTGATTTTTAAATTCTTTTGCAGGAAATGATAAATAAATCAGAAGGCGAAGATCACGCACAGGTCATTCTGAGTTTACTTAATGTTTTAGTTTCAACTCCAATATCTCAATAATATGTTACTGTCTGGCATAATGACACCCATTATTCAGTACTTGGTTTGAACACGGAGACAAACATCACGCAAACTATGGTAAATCATTAATCACACAGTAGGAACAGTCTGACATTAGATAATAGCATGCTCAGAGAACTCGATGACATCAAGGTCAAACGTGTATGTGTGCGTGTTCTGAATGAATTATACCAAAAATGCTTGCACTTTTGGTTTTTCAACAAAGAACTTTTAAGTATTTTGGATGTCGAAATTCCCGCTTTTCATTCAGATTCTGATGTTTGCATTCGATGTAACAACAATAACACTCATATAATTAAATGTTATCGATGTAAATTAATCATATGAGAGGAAAATATTAGTTTTCCTTATTTATTATTAAATGACAGTTTTGGCTGTATTCTGCTCGAACATAAAGACAAGCGATATAAGTTGATATTAATAGCTCACTTGTTTTACTAGAAAGGGGAATCGATGAAATTAGTTTCGACTTATCTTTAATTACTTCAACATCTGTCAATAGAGTATTTAACCTCAACCTTTGGTTGTGTGTTTTGTGTTATTTGAAAAAACGTAATGTATCTAACCTATCGGTAACATAAACATAGTTTACCACCCGATTCAATGTCACATCGCATCTATTTCGTTTTAATGCAAAAAATAATTTTCTAAATACGTTTACTAGAATTATGTTGTTTCATTTTCAAGCCGTTGAATACAGATTGTAAACATAAAAAATTGTGAGGGATGTTCTTAAAATTTATTAGTTTCCTAAATGATTTTCATGACTTTCCCTTTAAGTGTTTAGCTCACAAGGTACCAAAGTTTGTTGGGTCCCTAGGTAAAAAAAAGAAAGTAAACAGATCCTAACAGTAAACTGATCCTAAATGGCAATTTTTTTCCAAAACATTAATGTCTAATTGCATGGGTATGTTATTAACATTTTTGTCAAAATGACATTGATAAAAGGAAATTTGAACTTCTAGTGCTTATTTAGAATACCAGTTCTTATTCTCGAAATACTGATTATCTAACTATCAATATCTAATTCATTAGGACGTCAAACCGCTGACCCCAAATAACGCAATCTCTCGTTTCCAGATCACGTACGAGACTTGTTTCGCGCTTCGCATCTCTGACATTAATAACCCAGCCGGTCAAGGTGAGATGTGCAGTGAGTTTGTTCAGGTGACAGCGTTGGAGCGGAGTGCTGCACGAATGACAGGTAATTGAGGTAACGCAGGTAATTAATAATTAATCAGCAGGTAAAGGTGAGGGCCTGTTTACATACTGACTGCTAGGTGAGATCGAAACTCAATAGCTGGATCAATAATAATAACTATGATAATATTATTATTAATAGTAATAAAAATTCTGATAAAGAAATAATAATACATTGTATATCTATATATAATTCAAGTATCTTATAAAATTTTAGATAAAATGTACAACATGTTTTGTTGAAATAAGCATCATCTTTGATGCAGTGATAATCAATATAGTAAATAATTTCATATATATCAAAATGTGACATTTTGACACTGTAAAAAAGTTATTCTTAAAGGGACAGTAGCACGTTTTAGGGAGAATATAAGGTGATTTCAGGAAAATGAAAATTACTGTTTCCAATTGAAAGACAATGCATTTAAACTAAATGGAGCAGTAGTAATTCAAATATATGATGTAAAGTTCAGCCATGCGATTCCTTTTTCTTACACAAAATGAATTAAAGGTGTTCACACAAAATGGCCGCCCATGGATTTTACGTGAATCTTCATACTTTTTCCTCTGACTATGGATGATTGGTTTGTGTAATGAGATTTTTGACACTATTAAAATAATACATTTAGCATTAAGTTACAATTATAAGTGAAAAATTTAAAATATAAAATTATCAAAAACATGCTACTGCCCCTTTAAATGATTTTTTGGTCTTGATTGCTTGTCCAGTCCATCTCACTGATCCTATGAACTGATTGATATAAAATAGCTTGCCAACTTTCACTCAGCACACTAATTATTTGAAATGTCCCAAATTGAGGAGCTGAATCAGGTTTCAATGTACCCAATATGGCGTTAAGAAATAGATTTCCGTACAATTAGGAGAGATTCTAGTTTATCGGTGAAGTGCACTTGGTTATCTTGTTTCCATGGTAACTGATATTACAAGTATCTTTGATCTCTTCAACTCTGCGATTGTTCACAAATTTCTGGAATGTAGGTTGACAGGAGATTGACAAGCCAAAATATGTACTCTTTCAGGCTTTGAATTTTGAGATAAAGAAAGCAGTGTGGGCCTTTTATATTAAAAAAGTATTTTAATTGGAATTGAAAAATGTTTCATCTTTAAGTTTACCAAAATTTATTTATACATTTGATTTGATAAGAAAAATGTGTTTCAATAACAAAAAATACAAAAATGAAATAACAAAGATAGAATATTAAAGCCCCCATCGTCATATTTGCATGCGGTTCATGATGAAATTTAGCTATTGAGAAAAGAATGTATCACTCGGTAGAAAAGTAATTCGTCTGAACTCTGATATCACATTAACAAGTTTAAATTACAGTAATTAAAATACTTATTTTGACATCAGAAGTGCAATACCCTCTGCAAATTTTCCAAAGCATTAAACGAACCCGCTTTCGGTGACGTCATCATTATGTGTGTAAGATTTACAGCGCGTCTCAATTACCGCAATTGCGTCCGATGGGTATCAACTTTGGCGGCAACTAGTATCTGATTCGGAAAAAAAGAATAGAAAACCTAGTCACGACGGCTTTCAAGCGTATATTTAGGAAAAGCAATTGTGAGATAGCAATTTGGGAAATTGAATTTTGGTCCGATTTTCTCTAGTTTCTGGCAAAATTTGGGCAAAAATAATATACAGTAAAACTTTGAAAACTATTATTTAATTGTAACTTATCTGTAAATTGTTTGTGTTGTATTAAACGAAAAATATTTACGGTTATTTTATATCACTTTTAACCCGCTATTACATGGATTGCAGTATGATATTCCACGGACGAGAATGGGGAATACAGCTATACATGAAGAAAAATGAATAAAGTTATAAAAAAATAGTTTAAAGCTTTTTGGGGGTTTTATGGGCGTTTAACGAGACGTTCTAGAAAAACGCCATTTAGAGACATGTAAAGCAAATTCACGTAAAACTAGCCTCAATAATACTCGCTGCACTCCCGTAATAGAGTCGAGCCAAATGAAGTAGCATGTCGCGTCAGTCGACCTAACGCCGACCTATGACCCTCCAACGTTACATGTGCGAAGCCATACTATTGCGGCTTGGTAAGATGATCCCTGACTGGTTAATTCGATAGATCGACTGACGCAAACGCTACTACACCTTGCTAGACTCAATATCCACCATTGAGGCTAGGTTTACTTAGACTGCATATTCTACTTACTGTAACATTTAATTTCATTTATGTGTGTGTTGCTTGTGCACTTGATTCTGTATCACATTTACAACCATTTCAATGTTATGAATACAATAAACTAAATATGTTTAGGGATAATTGATTGTTATATATTTAAGTCAGTGTGTCATGGACTATATTGATCATTATCTATGTTAACAAAATTAACTTATTTTATCTATTTTATTACTTCTTAGTCGAGTATAATATGAACAAACTAAATCGCGAGCACAACCGATTAACCGACATATATTCAAATCGACAGAATTTAGAAGCGCCCGTAAAAGGGACCTCATTTGTTCCATGGTAGTTTTAGTACTATCAAACATACAAGATAACATTGATGTGTAAATGTTTTCTCTCTCTTTCTGTCACAAGACATGTGCACTAATTTTATGATGTATACACAAAATGCCACAAGGTCAATGTGTGGAAGGTCTCTTCATGTCACCTGCCTCATGTTTGGTGAGCAAGATTTCATACTCTAGCCGTAAATAGGAGACTATCTGTACAAATTTAATCTGACAGTTACAAGAATGATTTTCAAGAATATGCAAACAGGCTACAGTTACAAGCTTCCTAAGAACAAGGAATGCTAGTGGTGACAAATATCGGAAAAATTCTGGAATTCATACTCCCGCAGCTTGCAAGTCTGGCAGATACTTCACCATATACCAGATAATTCATTTTAGATATTTACTTTTAAAGTCTTGAGACATCCTAATAAAAGGATCAAAATTACAAATACTCCAAATTGAGAAATGAATAATGTTGATACAATTCAAGCAATTTTCGGAAGGTGCAACTCAGTAACCTTTCAGCATTCACCTTGAGCAATCTTTTTGACCACGCCAAATCGAATCCTGACTTCTGATGTACGGGTGGAATAGGGGCAAATTGAAGAAGCTCATCAGGTTATACAAGAGACAACATGCAAAATCTGTGGAATTTGATACACATTACCACTCTCAAGAATTTCCTAATTTCCCGATTCTTGTCTCACGTGCACTCACAGCACCAATACACACAATATACATGAGACTGTGCAAGGGGGTTTAATTCCGAGCATTTGGTAAAAGCATATTTCTAATGAGACCCTTGATGAACTGTTATTCATAGTTGTGGAAGGTTCGAACATTCAGGATTTCAGTTTTGACTAAAAAAACTAAATCAATGGAAATCAGTCAAACAGAAAACTGTTTAACAAGATGAAACAAGTTGAGTCTACTGCTAGTGCAAGTTACAGTTCAGAAATAAACTGTTTTCCATTATCAAATACTCCGTTTGAGACAAAATCTCCCCTATGAATAATGCTCTTACTCCAAAACAGATAGTTCTAAGTCACTGACTGCAACGCAAAGGTTTCTAGGATAAGTACTCCAAGTCTGCATATTTTTATTTTTATTTTTGGTCAAACAATTGTTTTACAAACTGTCATTGTTTTCATGAGACACTTCACAACTTGTTACAAGGGTGTAGTCACACCTGAGAAAACATCCAAGACCAAGAGGCTTTGGGCAAAGACTACTTGACGAGTAAGGGATCCATTTTGTGTGATTTCCTTATAAACAATCTGTTTTAAACATATTTATTTCTATAAATATGCAGAAACTGGATTGGCAAACAAGACAATGGCTTATATTAATGCCTCTCCATAACAACATAATATATGCGACGTACATAAATTTTTATTATTACAAAAGTATACATAATAACAAGCACAAAATCACAACATGAGCATGTATATAATAATTCTTATTCCAACGTGTGTTAGTTCAATTAAGGGCAAGAATATAATACTTTAAACAATCTTGATATTTAATGGTTTCTATGAGAGTATTAACTTATTCATAATTTGAATGCACGAATTTTCAAATGTTAATTATAAAGCATAATTAGTTTCAGATAAAACATAAACTATCAAGTAAACAATACTCAAGAGTGACTAGCAAGAGAAAGGGTTTTAATTTCGGACGTGAAATCTGATTATCACTCTATAAGTGCTTTTCTAAATAATACAAAACAAACCCTTATCATTAACAATATTGTCTGCATATTTGTAAAGCTAATTGTAAGTGTTTGAGTGACATTTAATTAAAGGTTCATACATGAACAGATATAGAAATGAAACATGTTGCCTTAGCTTGTTTGATCTGTATGCAAATCTGTGGGCCAATAATATGTGATGTGGGCTATTGTCAGATTATATGTACCCTATGGAAATAAGCAATTTGAATAAATAAAACTTTAGATCAATGTACCTATCTTTTCACGAATTTATTTTCCATATGACATCTCTGCAAGTTTTTCAACGGATTCGACAGGAGGTACTTTTTGGACAGTGCAAAGTGAAATGTAATTCAACTATTATAAATCATATGGTGAAACGTTCATGAATTCAGTCGCCAATTATTGCAGGATCTTAAACCGATTGGTCAGGAAGCAAATGGCATTTTGAAATTAATTGAACTATCACTATTCATGTGGTGAATCGTCATCGTTATGACACCTGACCTAGTGGGTATTACTTTTCCATTTTGACTGAGGATATCTGTGAATATCCGTTATCCTTTAGCTAGTGAGTTAGGGTGTAACGTGTAATTTGCAGCTATTTTACACGTGGAAGTTACCATCCAATGGAAACAGAAGGAAAGAAAAGCTCAGTAAGGGATAGAAAGCAGGTTTAAGAACGACTCAAATTTAGTCTTGCATCTACCCCTACCCATTCTCTCCCCACTGAGGCAGATCAAGTCATGAAATGTTGAACAAGCTTCTGTTTTAATTAGACCAAATCCGTGGGTTCCGGCAGTTTCTCCTGGTGAAAATAATTTGCGGTACAATCAATTTGGTTTTGTTAAGCAAATGACAACTCATCCTGCTACATCAGCGTATATGTCTCCGCTACTGCTACAACCTTTCCCCAGATATCCTCCTATAGTCTTCTGTCGTATCGTTATTTATTAATTAACTATCAATGATATGGCACTAATACAATCTAAACGGCCTACACTATACGATTCGGCAACTGGGCCAATACAGGTAAGCTGGGCCAAAACGGGCCAAACTGGGCCAATACGAGCAGACTGGGCCAATACGACTCTGAGCATGCGCATATACACAAATGGCGCAAGTCCGAAGCTGTCGCTTCAAAACTTTCAACATATATTACAGTTCAACAATCGCTTTTATTATTTTGATTTCGATGAAAATGAACTCTCTAATGTTGTTCAAGTAAATCACAAAGAAGTTAATTAATAAAAATGTCATTAATCAAGTTTTTTCCATATTGGCCCAGTTACAGGTCCTCGGTCCGCTGTATTGGCCCTTGGCTTCGCCTCGGGCCAATACAGCAGACCTCGGACCTGTAACTGGACCAATACGGAAAAACATGATTAATAACATTATAATATAGCAAGCCAATCAAATGATCCCCTTCAGCGATAGCGGCAAACTAGTTTCTTGGCTTCGTTCCGCGTGCTCACCTCGTGATTCAAATTAACCAATTGGAGTGATGACAACTCTTCTCGATTTTGAGAACTCTGCAAATATGACGGCTGACTCTCCTTTAGCCTACTGTATATGCGGAGGATATATTTTATCTATATCGTATTTGTACTTGATTGTTGATTATTTCCTGTTTCCTGTCCTGTGCTTTGATGTTCCTGGTAGCGGCCATTCTCTACCCACATAGACAGATCAAGTCATAAAATGTTAATCAAGCCTCTGTTCTAATCAATCGACTTTATGGGCTATAATGGGAGATGCCCGATTGGAGGCAATCATAAAAATTTGTGCAATCAGCAACACTGTTGATGTCCGCTACTTAATCAGTTGTTATTATTTTATAAAGTTTAATATGAAAACCAGATCTGTTCATGTATGTTTCGGGCCGATCCCTGGTGATTTGCTAACACCTTAATAACACTTAAACTGGGACTGGGAAACATGAATTAAACTGCTCTGGTTTGTTTTGTAAACATAACAATAAAGATTTTCTTGTTTCAAAATAAAAAATGTGTGACTCTATTTCCAACACTGTTATAAAACATTCGAACGAATATTAGAGTTCAGAAAATCCCTTGTTTTCATTTTATTACTCAAATAATGAAAAATATGATCTGTATGTTATAAGACGGGTATAAACTACAATTATACAATTATTATGGCACTGAAACCTCCACCCAAGTCCTTTACAAGCACAGTCTAATTGTGGACATGCTACGCATGATATTTGGGTCTCTGTTTGATACATAATGTGATATAAAAATACCCATGTAGTTCTATCTATTTATCATCCATGAATTAATTGATATTCAAATCGCGATATTTAATCGCGCTGTCGAGCTGAAAAGGAAAGAATATTTTTACAAAATCATGAAATCGTTGATTTACACAGTTTAGAAATATTGCAAAAACTACCTATAAAAACTATGAATTAAGAAAGAACCAAATTATGATTATTCAATTTAGTAGTCGAGTTGACAACCATATATCGCTTACAATTAACAGTAAGCAATGACAGGATGATAATTGTCTATGTTATTCATATTGTATTAAAAACGTACGCAAACCATCATATGAAAACTTTGGCAAATTTTAAAAACTCATCCTCCAGAGCGGTGTCAACCCATTATGTAAACGTGTTGTTAATAATTTGCAATGTTCTAACTATTCTTGACAAAAAGTTAGGGATATATGCAAATTTTGATAGTGTCAATAATCTTTACACAAACCAATCATCCATAGATAGAGAACAGATAATAACTAATATGATAAGGATTCACATAAAGTCAATTGGCGGACATTTTTGTGTGAACACTTTTAACTCATTTTGTGTAAGAAACAAGAATCGTATGGCTGAACTTTACATTCTATATTTGATTTATCCCTGATTCATTTATAGTCTTTCAATTGCATAGTCGTTCAATTGGAACCATTTATTTTCATTTCCCTGACATCACCTAAAATTCCCCCTGAAAACGTGCTACTGCCCCTTTAAGACAAGGTAATAAATCCATGACTCAAGTCTCTTAATTCACTGCAGGCATACCATACAATCGACAAAACTGAATACAAATACTCTTAAGCTGAACACAAATCCCCCAAATAAGAGGAAATATTCTCCAAAACTGACACTTTACATGTACACTCTAAATGTTGCACGAATATTTTGATATTGTACGATATTTTGTCATGGTTTTCTTCTCTGCGTTATTGGTGTCCACAAAGAGTTGAATTTCGATAGTGGTTTCTACTTGTAGGGGCAATAGCACGTTTTTAGGGGGAATATAAGGGATGTCAGGAAAATGAAAATAAATTGTTTCAATTGGTTTAAACATATTTTATTGACAAAAAGTCAAATGGATCGGGCAAAAGTGAAAACACTTACTGGGCCCTCTCCAATAAAAAATTGATTAATATACATATGTTATAAAGATTTACAATTTTTCATATATTAACACAGGTTTTACAATTAAGGTTTGTGCAATTATGTACAGTGCAGCTTTGTAAAATATAATTGATTACAATATCAATGATGATACTATTTACATAACAGTAATACAATTTGACACAGTTATATATAACGAAAAGAGACAAAAAGTGATGTATATATTATTCAATATAAATAATAATCGTAGCATGGATATAGCAAGGCAAATATTAAAATGACTGACAAGTAGATTGTACCTGAAAGTGAACATTACTGGAATCTATTAGTTTTACTGATATAACTCTGTATATATTTGAAGAGGAGAGTAGGCCTATTATTCTCCACGGTTAACCTAACATTGCCTTTCAAAATTGTTTCTAATGATGGAGTAACTCCGAGATCAAGGACTTTGGAGAACAACAGCTGTCTTTCATGATGATATAAATGGCATTCAATAAAATAATGATAAGAATTTTCACATGGATAACCACATGAACAGGCAATTTCGTTTGATAAATTTACCCGGAAAAGGTCATCATTTAAACTACTACATCTATTTCTTAATCTTGCGTGTAGAATACTTAATCGTCTGTTACCACTATTGTAATAAATGGGTGGATTTTCGTCAGAAGAAGTAATACGTGTTTTAAATTCCGTAGTTGATTGTATACATTTAACATTTTCATCTAAATTGTTCCAAATTCTAACTGAGTCTAATATGAAAGAACTTCTATAAGAAGATGTTCTAGCTGATGGTTCTTATTTCGTAGATTATAACTGGAGACAGAATAAACATGCTGAGGTACTAGCTCTGATAGGTAGGAAGGGCATTTGTTTGTCATTATTTTATGGAATAGGATATTCTTTTTCTCTTTTGTTTCAATTGAAAGACAATGTATTCAAACTAAATGAAGCAATAATGAATCAAATATGTTATGTAAAATATAGCTATGCGATTCCCTTTTCTTACACAAAATGAATCTTTAAAAAAATGGCCGCGAATGGACTGAATGTGATTCTTTATAATTTGTCCTCTGATTATAGATGATGGGTTTGTGTAATGAGATTTTTGACACTATCAAAATAATTCACTAGCATTAATGGACTTATGGCTAAAACGGCACCATGAAAAAACGGTACCAAAACGATTTGGCGAAAACGGGACAAAATTGGCGAAAACGGAACCGAATTTTACTGGTGAAAACGGAACAACTTATGGAGAAAACGGAACCACGAACGAGACGAAACGGTACCAAATATTATTTTGCAATAATTCATAATCTTTTAAAAAATACTTTTTGTAATTTAAATTATTTTTATACTTGTGGCTACAATCAATCACCAGATTGTGCCAACATATTTCAGATTTTCAGAAATAGAATTATAAAGGACGATATAAATATCCTCCCGTAATATCCGATTCGTAAAAACATATATACTGAGAGGGTGTCTGTTACAATCTAGAAACGGCATTACATTATATCTGTGATCTTACCACAAAAAGGATTTATTTGCATGAAAAAAAAATTATATTATTATCATGTCAAAATCAAGATTTCTAAAATGGACAACATGGACCAAAGCTGTTCAGGACAACACACACAAATATTTGCATACATCTATATATTCTAATATGGATCATGGTTATATTGTGTCTCGTAGGCCTGTTATGGCAAGATGATTAAATTAGATTTAACATGAAAAGATTTCATGCCTGAAATATACCATACCATATTATATGTACTACTAGCAAGTATTACAAAATTATAAATAAAGGGTTTTGAGCCAGTTTTTGTGAGAATGTATTTATCACATTTCAAGACAGACAGAACTTTTTTCGAAACCACCAAATGGTGAAACATGAGAATATGAATTATTCAAATCAATATACAAATGTATACATGACTAATGACTTGGCAGGTTTACTGAGAACTATTTAAAGGGGCAGTAGCACGTTTTTACAGGAATATAACGTAATGTCAGGAAAATCAAAATGAGCGATTCCAATTGAAAGACAATGTATTTAAACTAAAAGAAGCAGTAATAAATCAAAAATATAATGTAAAGGTTAGCCATGCGATTTTTTTTTCTAACACAAAGGGAATTTTAGGTGATCACACAAAAATGGCTGCCAATGGACTTTATGTGATTCTTTATAATTGGTTCTATGATTATGGATGATAAGTTTGTGTAATGAAATGTTTGACGCTCTCAAAATAATACATTTAGCATTAAGGTACAATTATCAGTGAAAAATATATAATATAAAATTGTCAAAAACGTGCTACTGCCTCTTTAAGTTATCTAAACAAATCATCCATGATTGATTTCGTGTTCTCACACTCACATTCAAACGCACAAGCATACGCACGCATCAGCACACACGCATATCATTATGAAAGCAATATATAGAATAACATAGAGAAAAAATCGACTAGTCTGTCGACATATTTCGCCTTCTAAGGTATTATAGACGATGGCGGCTAGGTATTTTACATGTTTCTTGTTATTTAAAAAAATATCATTTTCTCCAATGACGACATATATTGGAAATGACGATGAGCACTGGATTTATCTTGCCAAACACTTTACCTAAGATCCGAATAATATTCACAATTTATGAAGAAATGTAACAGTGCCCTGATTAGCAAAGGATTAAGTAAAACTTGTTCCTTTCTAAACTTTTTTCTTCCAGCAATCAATTGACAATGATTATGTTGGTCACAAATAAAATGTTAAAAGGTAAGAGTGGACATTATGATATAAAGTCTTTCCTATACCAATAATATTCTTAGTCTTACAATATGCAAAAAGTGCACTCTTTTTGCCTTTAAAGTATAAAAAGCTTATTTGATTGACACCATATTTTGTTCAATGTCAGCTTTTTGTAAGAACATACCATTTTATCAATATTATCATAAATGAAATTATTACTCTTATTTGCCATGTTCTTATCATATATGAAATCTCCGTCTATCTTGATATTATTATTAAAGTAACTGGCAATAAATATCTGAAAACGTTTTTACATTTTCATAACATCTCTTTAGGTAGAAACACCCATCTTCACAACGGTCACGGGCGAAACGAAAAAGTTTCTAAACTTTCCCATTCCTCCCTTGACATCATTGGCCGTAATTTCTGTGCTAACATTTCAACCCGCTGCACGGAAGTAGAATAGTCCAATCAGAAGACAGCATGTTAAATGAACCTATTTAAAAAAATACTTTTGTATGCGTTTTACAAGGGAGAGAAACACTTTTGAGTGATACATTACTGTTTGTCTTCTCTGCATTCTCGGTGCTCATCAAAAAAATGAAAACAACCATGCGGACTGAAGTTTGATATTAAATTTCACTCGGATAGTTTTCAAAAAGATCGTCTGTTAGTATTTTAAATTTGTTCCGAATGTAAACGGCAATGTTCATTGGCTATTGTTGAAAGAGCTGGTAAGGGGAGTAACTCGTGATCACGATAGGTGTCGCTGCTCCGGATCACCAGTTTTCTACCTTGTGATGGCAAGGTCTAAACGAGGAGTTGCTCGATACGTTTTCACCTTGCCGTGGGAAGATGAGAAACACCATGACATTAATACATCTCTCCAAAAATTATTTAAAACATAGGGAAGTATAATTATATATACATATTCTGCATCTGCCGCATAAAGTTTATTTGAATCAACTAGGCATTCATGCAATATAAATGTATTAAAGGTTTTCAGTCAACAATTTGATTATAATAAAAATAAGCTTAATAATTATACACACGACGTGTTATTTATGATTAAATTTATGTCTGAATAAACTTTATTACTATAAACTATAAACTCTCATTATTCTGCGGGTGTTTGCAAATGATTCACGGGGCGATTCTATGTAAAAGTGTAGATATTTTATATCTATGTATATTGTATGTAGTGTTCCCCCCAGGTTGAAAATGGACAGGTTAAATACCTATTTTAAAGGGTACATACATGCATATTAATTTTGAAATGCTTTTATAAATGAAAATGGTAAAGCATAAAATATAACTGTCTGCAAATATATAAAAAAAATTATACGTAAGAACTTCACTGGCAATGATCAACACTGAATATACTTTAAATCTTGTAATTTGATTATTGTTTTGTACTTAATCAATGTGATATATTAACGGGTAAAGGATCTGTAATTAACTCATAATGAGATCATTAAGCCGTATCCCATCCAACACTCGGTCAGTAATCCCCCTATTGTTCCTGTAACTAGCTAAGCATGTGGTCAGCAGACCATGTGTCCTGTTGAAACAAAGCGTTGATCCATTCTTATCTTATATTCTTCCTATTGCAACTTTGTTCTGGCTGTATCTGTTATTCTGAAAAGGTTAATCAAAGGAATTTCGATTTTAAAAAAGGCATGGCATTTCATATTAAGGAAAAGGCCGAACAGAAAAAGGGCATGGCTCATCTGAAAAGGACAGGGCGCTGCGCCCTGATAAATATGTTTAGAGGAAACACAATATGATTTAAGAATAAATTTACATCTGCCAAGCCAACAATAACCCTTCGTGAATGATCGATAATACATATTAATTATATATTTCTTAAACATAGATATCCATGTATATTATTTCATGTTCAGGTTCCGTTTTGTCTTGCCCTTTGTGCCGTTTTGGCCATCGATGGTGCCGTTTTCGCCAATTTGGTTCCGTTTTCTCCAAAACGTTTTGGTGCCGATTCAGCTTGCACCAGGACTAACGTACAGTTATCAGTGAAAATTGAAAAAATAAAATTTTCAAAAAACGTGCTCCCCCCTTAAGATCATATCCCTTAGATTTCCAATAGAAAGGTATTCATTCGCGTAATAAGCTAAGCTCAGATTGTACAGCTTATTTATTTAAAAAGTCTAATGACGTATCACGATTAAATTATTTAACATAACAAAAGATGTAACATAAGGTGTAACATAACTCATATAATATTTTTATTTCTTGGTTTTGTTATTTCTAGTGCAAACTAAATCCTTCACGGTTATTGGGTGATTTGAATATTATACTTTAATTCAAGCAAAACGTGTAAGTATAACGATTGTATATCAGCGTGTTCTATTTATTGATACTTTCAGTTATTTTCTATGTCGATGTTCTTGATAAATTGTTTTAAACCTTGTGTAGGAAACAAAAGTGTCCTTGCATCAGACGTAAGGACTCTTTGGTCCCAGATATCGATAATGAACAGGACACTTTTATGAATGGTTGCCATGGACAATTTGTATTTATATTGTATTATTTTACGTTCTTGTACCACCGTTGGTGGCGATTTGAGTAATAAATAAATTAATCTGAATCTGAATCTGACAACGAGGTCTACCGGTAAGTGGGATGTAGCAATACTTTTTCAATGAACACAGTTTAGCAGGCTTCTCGTAACGGCGGCCTTCAACTCCTGCGCCAAATCTGTCTTGGACGTCCCACTTTCGATCTCCCTTGTTATTGACTCTCACAATGTGGTATAAGTTACAGATGTGTGTTCTCTTGGAAAAGTAAAGATTGGAACCAATCAAAGCATAGTAATGATCTTTATGAATAAGATTACCATTCAATTTTCCGGGAATAATTGTACATACTTTGCAGCGAAACAAAGGTCTGGGTCAAGTCCAGAGCCTGCCTGGTGATGTTTGATGCAGGCTTTCTTAGCGTTTGGCATATCCACCACAATTTTCGTTTCTTTACCAGTGTTCTTGTCCTCTCCTACAGTTGTTTATTTACAACGACTACTGACCATCTCATGTGGAGGATGTTGAGGATGTAGTAACTCTTGCTAAGCATACTTAGAATTTTATTCACTCTTATCTAGGCTTGTTTGCATTTTGCTTACGTTTATAAGTTAACGCTTAGGTAGAATATTTCAAAAAGTGATGGAAAAAAGTGTATTCGGATTTGTACATCTATGCACTTTGGATAACAATTATGCACCTTATTCAGCAATTGTGCACCTGCGAATTCAGGAATTCATGATGCACATCACCAATGCTATGAAAATGACATGAACGGCTGCATGGACTAGATAAACTGCACCGGGAAAGTAAGTGTAAGTTCCTGAGTAGGTTGCTATGAATAAAGCAGAAGCAATAGGTCTGCTTATGATGTCAATGCTTTCAACGAAGGAAAATATCTTCCCTACTTCTTCAACACTTGCTTGTTTCTTTAACAGTAATCTCAGAAAGGGAGTTGTTAGTCCACTCATGACAGCCATTGATACAGAAATCCACATCATCCAAGATTTTACGCAGAAAGCACACCATACTGCTCGCAACAATCCGAAGACGAGGGACAGTTGTACCACTGCTGTGTCTGATACCAATAATCTTCCTGATATAAAAGGTTGAACAACAAACAAGCCAAATACTCTGACAGTTTGCTCTGCAGCAGAGAAATACCCATACCACGACTGTGGCCATAGAAGAGGCTTTCCCTGCACGTAGAGAAGTGGTATGTCTGAATATCCAACAATGATCATTCCTTGGAGAAAGACGCATGCGCAGAGAAGATGAATTATACATCTTGAATTGCCCTCCCTCTTCCTAGATATACTGGCTATTGTATCATAACATCCTGAAAAGCACATCCTTAAAAAGGGCACTGGATCATCAGTTGCAATCGTTTCATTGTCCTTAATCATAAGTAATATAAGAAATATGCATACTGTATGAATCAACGACGCCATGCAAAACGCAACCTGGGCATTTGTCATATCCAGCAAAATTCCGACAAGCAGATAGCCTGCCATAAGACCAAGATTACTCATTCCCGAGATTACAGAAAGTCGTCTGCTCAAACCTTCGGGAGAAGTGTTCTTTGCCACGTAGGCGTTTATGGACATTTTGACAATACTTGCAGCACATAAGAAGCCTTGAAACGCCGTGCCTGCTAAAAATAGTATCATTGTGTATTCAGGATAGTTATCGATCAGTATATAAGACAATATCCCAAGAACACAGCCAACATTTGGAAGTACCATGGGTAGCTTGCAGCCCTCCTTATCGCACCAAGCTCCCCAGAAGATCCCCAGAACACATGATGGCACATACATCAACACTCTGTAATAGGTGAGATAGGCAGCCGTCCTTTGTTGAATGACTTGATCATCTTTATGAAGGAACGGATCAGAACACTGGTCGAGTTGGTCGGTGAATAGCTCCCTGCAAACTGCTGTACTGACGAATGGTCGGACGGTAGCATCCAGGAGACTGTTGCCAGTCTTAAACAAGAAGAAGATGAGTTCTGGACTCCAATACTCCAGTGAACTTGTCGGCAACATCTGAAATATGATTGACCAAATGAACTATATGCAACTATTACTGTACCTAGTAGTTGATAATGTTAAATGAAAGGTAGAATGTACAAGAGTCTTTTGAATACATTCTGAAATAGGAAGTAATTATCTGGCTTAACATATGTTATGCAAAAGGTTCTTAAGAATGCTGTATGAGTATTTATCATTTTAAATAACTTATAATGTTTGTAGGTCAAAGGGAATCAACAACGTAGCTTGTGAAACCTAATTGATCATCGTAATGAGATCATCCAGACGGGTAAGGGGTCACGTGACACAAACTGGTTGTCAGCTTAAGCGGTTCATAACCTTACGATTTCGTCCGTACTGAGCATTTTCGACTTTTAGCTCATCTGGCCTGTAAGGCCCGATGGGCTTATGGCATGGCATGGTGTCCGGCGTCCGTCCGTGACGTCCATCCGTCCGTCCATCCGTACGTAAATTTCGACTTCTTCTCCAGAACCATAAGGCCTAGAAAGCTGAAACTGTGTGTACAGACTCCTTGGCTAGTGAGGATTATAAATTGTAGCTTCGGTAGCCCTGTGACCCCAAATAAGGGCCACAGGGGCCACGCCCTAAAAAACTTTTGTTATCTTCTTCTCCAGAACCATAGGGCCTAGAAAGCTGAAACTTTGTGTACAGACTCCTTGGCTAGTGAGGATTATAAATTGTAGCTTTAGTGGCCCTGTGACCCCTAATAAGGGCTACAGGGGCCACGCCCTAAAAGCCTATTTGCATCTTCTTCTCCAGAACCATAAGGCCTAGAAAGCTGAAACTTTGTGTATAGCCTCTTTGAAGAGTGAGGATTATAAATTGTAGCTTTGGTGGCCCTGTGACCCCTAATAAGGGCCACAGATGCAATGCACTAAAAACCTATTTTCATCTTTTTCTCCAGAACCATGAGGCCTAGAAAGCTGAAACTTTGTTTGCAGACTCCTTGACTGGTGAAGATTATAAATTGTAGCTTTGGTGGCCCTGTGACCCTTAATAAAGGCCACAGGGGCCACACCCTAAAAAACTATTTCCATCGTCTTTTCCAGAAGCATAAGGCCTAGAAAGTTGAAACTTTGTGTACAGACTCCTTGGCTAGTGAGGATTATGAATTGTAGCTTTGGTGACCCTGTTGCCCCTAATAAAGGCAACAGGAACCTCCTTCAAATCTATTTTCATCTTCTTCTCCTGAAGTATAAGGCCTAAAAAACTTAAACTATTATACTATCGCCTATATACTTAATGTTATGATTGGTGCCCCTGTGGCCTCTACAAAGGGGGAATCACATTGGCCACACTCTACAGCATAATTGATGATGAAGCCTGATGAGCTACAGAGCCAATGGCTCTATTTTTCGGGGTCCTGCTAATAAGACTCTGGAAGTTAAACATTCAGGTTTCAGACCCCCTTTAAAAGGAAATTATGTGTAAGAAGTTTTGTTTATACCATCAAGCTTCGCTTACATGGGGCTACTGATTTGTGAAATCAGACTTTTGGGTTATTTTTAAATTTGATGAATTCTGTAAGTATGGAAATTTGCAACACATTAGGGAAAATGTCTCTATTTTCTTCCAAAATGTCAGCAAGATAGTGGGTTTTTTTATAAAATCATTATAAACATATATATGTAGTATTTATAGGACAATACATAAAATGTTCCTTAAATTTTTTTATTCACTATTATACTTGTTTAAACAGTTGTGAGTGAAACATTTGGGAAACAAACTTCTTAATCGTGAATAGATATCATTTTGCGAATAGCATTTGCTATATGATTCCGTTCTCACATAATTCAGACTGCGTATTTTGACTTACCCCAACATATCAAGATAGGTAACTTGGCTAGATATACTCACCACTCAATATTTGATATACAAGGTACATAACAAAGCTAGATATACTCACCACTAAAGTAATAACTTAGCTCAATAAGATGACATACTCACCACCAGTAAACTTAGGGCTGCCGAATCGCCTAGTCTTGATACGGATATAGCTGTCAGTCCCCCCGGGGTGTATATATCAGGTACAATTTGCATTCTAATTGACTGGATATGTAAATGCTGATTAAAATTCTTTAATTATGTGACAGCTGCACATGACGCTGCGTCTGTTATTTTCAGGAAGTAAACGATCTGACTCTAGACTGACTGTACAATGATACATTTTCTTTTATGTTTGTAAAGAATGCAGGTTTGTATTTAGTACAATTTGTATTCTATCTCTGATTTTCTTATTTTTCTAATACAAACGAACATTATATGGGACTTTTATTTAAATGTGTTTGTTGAATTCGTGTTCGGGGATATTTGCAGATTTTTAAACAAATGATACCTTCGCTTATAATCTTAACGCAGCAAATTTCAGCTTTATATACACAAAGGACTTAATTAAGCACCCCCTGGGTTTTTTTTAATGATATTAAGTGCTCTTGGTATATTTGGTTTATTTGATGTATTGACCACTAAAATTTAACAATTGTTTTTTATTGACTATCTAATTGATTCAAAATCCCTTATGTGAAATAGTAATGAAAACATGTGAGGGTTCTGAAATTTGGCCAAAAATAAATATTGTCATTGGGGAGAAACTACACAAAAAAACTTGGGAATCTATAAATCCAAAATATTGTTGACAGTCACACAAAAAAAACCTTGTTTATCATGCATTTGGACACGGAATTTTTTTTTAATCAAATAATCAAAATATTAAAATCACCTAATAACACTGTAGACCTTAGTTTGCACTAGAAATAACAAAAACAAGAAATAAACATTATATGATTTATGTTGCACCAAAAGTTGCAAAACTTTTGTTATGTTAGAAAAATACGTCTAGAAATATACAAAATAATTTAATAATGATACGTAAATTCGTAATTAACTTATTTCATAGATAAGCTAACAATGTTTGGCTAAACTTGTTATGGGAATGATTAAAGTGCCTTTTTATTCGAAAATTCAACTGTCTATGGGGACTCTAATAACGCGTCTTATACCTTCAAAATCAAAACCGAAATGGACAACCTGTTAAACTTTGTCTTGAAACAGGCTCATATTCACGGAGTGCACGAAGTCTGCAAGCCCAAAACATTTACTTCGTGCCTTGCGCTTTGACACGCAAGAAGCACGTGCCCCGCGCTTTGACACCCAAGAAACACGTGCTCGACACCATTCATAGTACTACACACTTCGTTCATAAAACAGTGAAGGGGCCCTTGGAAGGTTATCGAAAATTTAAATTTTATTAAAAACTGTGGTTGATTGTACTCGGATCAAGTGAGATGTAAGTCAGTTACTAGCATAGTAAATGGCATGCATCGGATAACGGCAGGGACGCGTCAAGATATTGAAAGATGAAAAGAGAAACAGTGCCTATTTCAGATAATTGGCATACACGGGCATTTATATAAGCCTCTCGTGCTCAGTGCACGTGCACCCCGCCAAGTGTATATGCTGCCGCAAGAATTTGTATGACAGTTGTCAATATGACCAAAAAATACACTTTTAATCACACATTTTGTCATGAAAAATATCGTGTTATTTCAGCTGATTCCACGCTCTTTTAGAACGTTGCAATTTTATTAATTCTATTCGCTTTGGTTTTCAAAGCAAACAGCTTGCACTCATTAAGGAAAACAAAAGTTTATGGTATCAGGTCTGCATGGATGTCCTGGGTATTCATGCTATTTATGCATTATTTGAATTTCAATAAAGAATATAAAAACAATGTTTTGAAAAACAACATTTTTTCAGAAATGTTTTGTAATGTATTTTACAGACGCTTCGTTGAGAAATTTCATCATTGAAACCGCAGGGGAATGTGTCGCTTAGAAAAACATATAAGCTTATAGACCATATACCCTATCTAGATTGGACTCTCCTTTGATAAAGTTGTAGAGTAGGAAGATCTTATGTATATTCCTCTTTCTTATAATTACGCTGTCCGCTGTTACGCTGCGCCACCGTGCGTGTATATTGATACCATATTCAACTTACTAATCTATACGAAATCCACGTCCTCAATGTTTGGAAAGCTATAAAATCCCCAATAGCAAACATACGTTTAAAAACATAGAAACAGTGAAAATCAATCATGTAGTAAAAACATTATTTAAAAGCGCACTATTGAGATAACTGCACGTTTGGTTAAAATGTGAATTGCTTAAGTGGTACAATATGATGAAAAACAATATTTGTTTATGATTTATAATCATTTTTTGCAATATTCCTTCATTCATGGACATTCGATAGCCTAACTCTACCTGCTTTGATGATTTCAAAACAACTAAAAACATTATTGCTTATCAGCAAACCACGAGATCACCGCAACAGCAACTGTGGCATAGCAAATTGAGTTTTAACACTCCCCCTGCAAAGTGCAAAGCAGCGCGCCGAACCTCTATGGTTGCTGAGTGTATACGAACAGATGGGAAGGTATAATATTTCGATCAAAAATTTAAAAAATTCATCTCTATTTCATTTTGGTGTTTAGAAAATAGGCATACATTCCGTGAATTATACTTAGGGTCTATACTTACTTATATTCACGTGTGGGTTGACCAATTGTTGAAATTCTGAACAAAACAATTTACGATTACCTTTTCATGTTTTTATTTCATTTCTTACATGGTGTATTATTTTAATGTTGCATTTAGAAAAGGACAGTCATTCCGATCTGTTGTAGATATGACGAACTTTGAATGTTCCCGCCGGAATATTTCACAAATTACCTCCCTTTATATCAATTATCCGTGAAATCCAAAATAATTTATTTATTATGACATTTAACATTCTTATCAAATAAATCAAACCAATAATTTACCTAAAAACTATAAATATTGAAATAATAACAAAATCTCACTGCAACTTGGCGAGGTCAAGCGAGCAAAATTGGTAAACAATAACAAGAAGTCGCGTGCATATATCCAGCACGCGCAAAACCACCGATCCTGACCTTGTGAGACAGTTTCGCACGTGCAACGGCAACATGAAGGTCAAACGACTGTTCTTCCCCACAAATGACAAGATGAAGGTATGGTATTGTTTATTATTGCGATTTACGAGCCCATTAATCATAAGCTTTAGACAAGCGACCATGCTGTTTAGGATTCGCTGTCAAATGTTAACAGTGTGCGGAGGTCAGGGGTAAAAGTGGGTGTCTCCAAAAAGTCATGGCCCTGGTCACTCGTTCGTGAATTGGAGAATATTTCGGAGATAAATTCACAATGGAAGCTGAAACTGTAGAGAAGGTAGCTAACGTAGCCCATGACTCGCGATCGATCGATAAGGGTTGTCATTTTAGACAAAGAGACTTTTGATTCAATCGGTGTTGACAGATTGTATTTTACAAATGATATATGATGATCATCCGTTGATGTTTTCTTCTGATGAAAAATTTTTGAACCGTTTCTTTTGATTTATTAAAATGATTTACTATAATTTATTTTTAATGTTCAAATAGTAGTTTTTTGTATCACAAATTGACAATTGTTAATATTATCTCATCACCCCCTGATACATTGTAATATTTTGTTTCATTTAGGATTAATATGTTGCTATTGTGTAAAGTGTTGTTATTACTGGTATGCAAAGATTCCTTAGTAATAATCATAAGATTGAAACATCACTTTGAAAAAAATTGTACATTTTTCTTTTCAATGTGTTACTCCGCATTCAATATACATATTTCTAATAACTTTTTTTTTTTAATTTATTAAAACATTTTATTTTTTTTATAGAAATCTTTGATCTTTGACTTGTAAAGAATTACAAAGTTTCAAAAAGTTAACATTGTTATATAATGTTGTAAGACTTGATTAATCTGTATACATATATAATATACAAACTGTGAATATTCCTGTTATCCTCTGGTGACATATTATTTTCTTTTGAATCTTATTCAAGTGTGTATTAACTTTAAAATATATACTTTTAAAAAAATACAAGAAATCTTAAATACAAGAAATTAAGTTGTTTTTTTAAAAGAATTTTTTTTTTTTTAAATCTATATTTTGTAGCCAACCTCACTAAATCCAAGAAATACAGCCTAATATTAACATTTGTTATATACCAATAGTAGAAATAAGAATTTAATAAACTATGTTAATGGAATGCTTGACACCAGTGAACTGATACTTTCGTTTGATTAAAGGTTCAGATGGATGGATTCCACAAACTTCAGAATGACCTTGAGAAGGTCATTGAGAAGGATGACAGTGGAAGTTCCGTCACAACAGATTCCGACGAGGCAACAAGATCGGAATCTCGAACCTTCCGGGAGAAAGTCGCCCATACTCTGCAGACCAACAAGTTCCAGATTGGAGTTATCTCCCTTGTTATCCTTGACTGCTTCCTTGTCATCATCGAACTTTTGTTGGACCTTCGAGTCTTCGAGCTTCCTGATCATGAAAACCACATCGCGCCAAAAATACTTCATTACATGAGCTTGAGCATTCTGGGCCTGTTTCTGATTGAGATTGGAGTTCGTGTTTATGCTTTGAGACTGGAGATTTTCAAGCACAAGTTGGAGATGTTTGACGCAGTTGTGGTGATTGTTTCCTTTGTTCTCGAGATTGTCTATCGAAACGCAGAGGGTGCCGCAAATGGCATCGGACTTCTCATTGTGCTTAGATTGTGGCGTGTAACCAGAGTTCTCAATGGTGAGAAGCCGTAATGGTTTTTGAAATAATTTTGTGATAAAGATTACTTTTGTGATAAATGGAGAATCTCAACCAAGTGTCTTCTGATATTAAATACAACACGAGTTGATCAAAGTTACTGAAATCTGTGTTGACATCAGAAGACACAAGGTTTAGATTCTCTGTAGCATCCAAACTTATTTCCATTTTGTTTCTATGAAAAATGTTCATCCTTGAACACTTTACAACCCTCAAGACTAACAAAGCAATGATGTCTTTTCGACGTCTTCATGCTTATGATATCATTATATTGGGATGTCATTACTTAATCATGTAAAAGCATTGTGAAGTTAACTTTGCGGTGGCAGGGCATTGTTCAAAATGCACAGTCAAATTTATATCTCGCAGGTGATATCGATTGATCTTCAACATGCGTTTTCTCCACATGCGATATCTCCTGAGTAGTGATTGAATATTTTTTAGACATAATAAAACAATGATCGACTTGTGAATTCAAGTAAAACCATAGTCCCGAGGAAAATCAGTTTCTCAGATCTGTAGGTAAAAGCATTGACAAATTTTAAGTCTATAACTGTTTTGTCTTGAACCCTAGGGCAAGATCTTTAATTTAGCTTGATGTTAAGAGAATGAGTCTTTTGCACTGCTTTCCTTAAAGAGCAAAAGAAAGAATAAAAGTCATATCTAACTTTATTACTAAATATTTCCAGGAATCGTCCTATCTGTGAAGAAGCAGTCCGAAAAACGTCTTGAGAGGGAACGTCGTCTCCGCATCGCCATCGAACAGGAACTGAACAAATATCGTCAGTATTGCTCTTCACAGGAACGGGAAATTGACCTTCTGCAAAGTATTCTCCGAAAACATGACATCGAATACATCAAGAAGGACCATAAACCACCAGCGGTCAGTACAATTGACGTGGTCGCAGAAGTGAACCAATCGTCTGAAAAGGTCACAGAAAGGATCACTGAAGAGGTCAAGGTTGAAAAAGAGGCTGAGAAAACATCTGAGATAGGGACCTAGATTTTCATGTTATGTAAGTTGCAGATGATCTACTCTGAAATTGTTTTTCAGCAGTTATTTGAAGTTCTTGTGAAAAATTGACTTTATTCATGGTTATTATGTTATTGTGTACATTATTCCACACCACCGAATTGATTGTTTGGAGCAACTTCCACTGAAAAGTGAGTGTAACTAGGGCCAGTCTCCATAACTGGCTGATTTAAGCTTTGCTGTCCTTCCTTGAATAGTAGGTGCAAGTTTTTCAGCCTACTGTGACTGAGCTTGATAGTCCTGACAGTAATCTTTTCAAGCTTGCTACTTATCACCAAAAGATGTTTAAAGGGACAGTCCTATCAGGGCAGGACTTACTAAAATTCAAGAGAACACAGTGATTATTTCTATCCTTGTCAAATTGTTAAATATAGAACAACTAAAATGATACCCTCACACACATATTTGACAATAAGTGTGAAATAATCATGTAATAATCATATATAAGTATAAATAGAGAAGTACTATTGAATTTTGTTTCCTCAAAATTCCCTGATAGTCCTGGACTGTCGGTTTCACCAATTTCACAAAGCAGCAAGACTGAAGTCAGATAGTCCTAGAGACTAACAGGACTCATACCTTCCAGGAGAAGTTGTGTTCGGGGCAGGCTGATGAAAATCAATCGTGTTCCAAGGAATAACAATCTTAAAATCCATCAATCTCCTCTCCATTAGGTTTGACCACATGCTTTAGGTCGCTTGATTTTTGCGACTTTAGTGCAGACGAAACCTAGTCATTAGCGGACCGATCGCATCATCTTGCTTAAAAGCGGCTAGCAGTTACTATGAGGAAGGAGTTACTTCCCCTAGATACTGATACCAAAGGCTTTTGCCGGACAACTTGTGGTAAGCTGAGCTTACGGCAGAACATGCAGCCTACAGGGCTGCGGTCAGACCTAGTAGGGAGGAAATCTCAACATTGAATAAGTTTGATTCACCATAGTGAGTATTTTTAAACTTTTATTCCTCAGAAGTAGGCCAGTGATAATCATACTGTGTTTCAAGTTGAAGTGGAATTTCACTTTTTCATTACACTTTTGAGAAGATGTTCTTCACATTTAAAAAAATAATCAACTTATTTGGTGATACTATGTCAGAATTTTACTTACAATAGTATTTGAAAACATCTAATTAAAAAGTAAGCGTCTGTTTTTTCAATATTTTAAGTATAGACATCTTTTTTTTTTAAGTTTGCTTCAATATTTTCAGTGCCTTAAATTATAATACTGGAGATGGAAATGGTGGAGTTATTACAACATTATTGGTGCAATTTATTTCTTGAGATCATATCATAACAAAGGTTAGAGTATTTTAGGTGATGAAATTAACATCAAAATTATGATAATCACAAAATATTGTATTCATTCTGCTCATGTTATCTTCGTGATTATGATATCTAAATATATCAATAAATTCAAATATTTTTGTAAAATAACAAAGTTGTATAATGCCAAAGCCAGTTTTGTTTACATTTGTTGTAAAAGAAAGAGAATCTATTGACATGTGAAAAGAAAAGTAACTAATTTTCTATTTATTCATTTAGATTATTTTTTTTTATTGAATTTCTAAATTTGTGTGATTATGTGAATATGTTTACAATGATTTTGTTGTAAGTTAATGTTTTCAAATATTCTTTATCTCACTTTGTTCCTGTTATATTTTGTTATGAGAATTCCTTTATTCAAGCAATTTTAAAAGAAAGGGCATATTCAAAGGTATGTTCATATCAGGTCAAAATTAAATACTCCTCCAAATATACCTCATTTTAAACATAAATACTCAAACTATTATTCAAGATGTGACATTTTCTCTACAAGCTCCTTAAAGGGGCAATAGCATGTTTTTTGAAAATTTTATATTTCAAATTTTTCACTGATAAATGTAGAGCTAAATGTATTATTTTGATAGTGTCAAAAATCTCGTAACACTAATCAATCATCCATAGTCAGAGGACAAAGTATTAAGATTCACATAAAATCCATTTGTTTAAACACCTTTAATTCAGTTTGTGTTAGAAAAAGAAATCGCATGGCAAAACTTTACCTTATATATTTGAATTATTACTACTTCATTTAGTACAAATACATGGTCTTTCAATTTAAACCATATATTTAATCTTCCTGACATCACCTTACATTCCCCCTAAAAACATGCTACTGCCCCTTTAAGATTCCACAATCATTTCATAATCATTTTTTCTTCACTTTCATTTTTCGAATTAAGCTTCTCAGTTATTGTTTTTATATATTTTTCATCATACAGCTGAAATGTTTAAAACCGTTTACAATGCAATCTCAATTATAAAATGCTATATTTTGATATTTATATCATATTTCAATTACTAATGTCAAAGGCCATTAAGGGAAACTGTTTTGTTCAAATACATACAGAAATTCAAATTAGATACTTTTATTTATTTTTTAAAAGTCAAACATGATATTTTATTCTATGAGATGTTCAAATAACTATGTTTTCCCCAATAAACAATAAAATCATATAAACATAATCCAAAATGCCAAATTTACTAGTATAAATGTAATTTCAGTCCAGTATATTTTTACCTGATGAAAAGTCCCAGTGGTTATAAGGTGTTGAGAAACATTTGGCTCTGTGTAGTCGATGATGGTCAACTTGTGGTTCCTGTAAATGTAGCATTCAGAATGGTAGGGCGCTAAAGAGCTGAGGTTTAATGTTCTGATGAATATTACTTTGATGTGAAGCTAGCATATTTACACTTTGCTCATTTTTGTTCTTGTATGTATCATTAATGAATCTCTGGATTAATTGTTTATTTTTATTGTTAGATGTTGACTGATTAAGTATAGATAATAGCCAGTAATTTCATAACATTTACGATTGTTATTTTCAGCATTGATTTTTCCTTTACTTATTTATTCTATATACATGTCATTGTTTTGATTGCCAGTATAATTTGAAGTTAAATCATCATCATCATGATCATATGTTACGATAATGTACAGTAGAACACGGATATTGCGAACACGGATATAGCGAACACTCGGATATAGCGTCCCTATATAATATCATTAAAATTATGTGCGTATAGCGAACACCGGATATAGCAAACTAAATTCTTTGGTCCCTTGGAGTTCGTTATATCCGAGTTCTACTGTATATCTTTATGAAATGTGTTTTCTTTCAATGGCATTCTTCAAGTTGTTGTGATGAACAATAAGGATAATTTTCATGGATGAACAACTTCTTTATTCTTTGAAGGCAATGTTTTGAAATAGCTTTTTACATGTTGTTGTCATGCATGAGATACCGTATTCGACGTTATAAGCGCCCAGGGCGCTTAAAAAATTGACTTGGGTGGGCGCTAATTAAAGTGATGTGAATGACGACCGAAAATAGAGACTACTGAAGTGGAACTGTGTTTAGATTGTCTTTGATAACTGATACAGACGTTCAAAACATACTTTGACATTATTGAATAGAAAATAATACATATTGCCGTTATTGTGTCCTTTAATTTTTCTTGAAACAAGGTGAATACGTTTGATTTATAAATTTAGTACGGCTGGTACATGGGCGGTTATTAGACCTATAATTACAAAATCCTTTGGGGGGCGCTTATTGGAGCAGGGCGCTTATTACGTCGAATACGGTATGTTTAATGCTGAATTATGTTTTTTGATAAAAAAAGTTTGTTGTTTTAGAACATTTGAAATTATGTTTACATAACAGCAGATGTTTTATTTCACATTCTAATAATGGAAATCTGTCCAGCCCACCAACAAAGTTTGAACATAATTTATAAAGCACTTTGAATGATTTTATAACATGCATTTCATTTTAGTAATTATCCCTTACAAATATCCAGCAATGATTGCAATAACAAAAATTATCCAATGAAACATGAGTGTCTCATGTTCAAATTTATTTTTAAGTTGAAAAAAAAAATTAAATCTTAATTTCAAGTTAACACTTTTTGAGAAGTTTATTTTATATCTATTAATTAATTTCTTTACTTGCAAAGACTATTTGAATAGTTGTTAGTTTATGATAATAGTGAAATGTATTATCAATCTATGAGACTTTGATTAACCAGTAACTTTAAATTCAGGATCCTTTGTGTCATATTCTATTTTGGACTTCGAACCCCCTCCCTTTTGAATTTTCTAAACTTTACATTATTTGTGTGAATAAAATCATTTGGACATTCTACAAATCTGAAATACCATTATAATGAAATTGTGAAATCAGCTCCAGTTTGCTTTTGTTTACAAATAGTAAATTGCATGTGATGTGAATATATGTGAGCATGCAAAAATGATGTATTGGATTATTAAAAGAGATATATTTTGTCATTCTCAGCATGCTGTGCATGTTTGGTCTGTAAATTACAGTCTTGGTTGCATTAAAGAATGTCAACTTCATATTGTTCTTCATCTTGTACTTTGCTATGTTAACAATAAAGAGTCTATGTGTAAGAACCTGATTAGCAACCCACTTTAAAAGTTTTTATACTATGAAGCACGAATTTGGTATGGAGAAGTACACAATTTTGAAAAGGTTTCGGTGACAATCTGTCAAAGGTCAAGGTCACAGCAAGGTCACAACTAAAGCATATTGTAACAAAAATGCTGTATTTTAACTGATAAAACTTTTATTCGTTACATTTTAAGCTCATCTGGCCTGTAAGTCCCAATGGGCTTGTGGCATGGCATGTTTTCCCGCGTCTGTCCATCCATGTCCATTATCATTGTACATTTTTTACTTCTTCTCCAGAGGCATAAGGCCTAGAAAGCTGAAACTTTGCGTACAGACGCCTTGAACAGTTGGGATTATAATATATAGCTGTTGTGGCCCTGTGGGTCTTAATAAAGGTCACAGGGGCCATGCCCTTAAAACCTATTTTTATCTTTGTTCTGTCGAAAACAGATAACCCCGGGCATGGAATGGCTCCTTAAAGAGTAAAAGACTGCAAACTGCAAAGTAAAGAAATTACTCGAATTAGGAAAATATAACACTATAGCATAATCAAAGACAGAAAAAAACAATTTTAGGAGATATTTTATGTGTGCTTCCCTAGAAAATTTCTGACAAGGAGAGGTTTACACTGTTGCATTGAGGAAAGATGATATTTTACGGCAGCTTCCATCACTTTCAAGTGCCGACACAAGTATGATAAAATAGTCTTCACATGAAGAACACAATGAGCTTACATTGCTAAATAGGCTAACAGTTAAAATATAATCCTTATATAATGAAAAGCAATATACATACACTTTGGTGGGCCTATGAATCCTTACATGTTTAAATGTGACAGTAAAAAGTTTGACCATGCGGCAGACAAATCCATACATCCAGTCCCATACAAATGTGATAACTCTATATCCCTAAACCTACAAACATATAAAATTTTCTTATCCAGAAGCATAAAAAAAGTCATAGTTTACAAATCGTTCAAGAAACCGGTTGTATAGGAATGTAAATACAAATCAAAACCAGAGATTAAATTTCATTATTCTGTAACGTACAGTTCATTACCTTTCTGGACATATACTACCATAAGTTGAACTCGGACACATAATTATTTATTTTCACGAATAATAATCAGATATTTGGTTTGGTTGTACTTATTGATTTCTGAATATTCAGAGAATACGTTAAAAATACTTTTAAAATTATCTATATTACTAAAATTCTGATCATGGGACTTTAATACAGATTTTGAAAGTGCTTAGTTGTGACAATAAATACAACAATTCAATCAACTTGATGTTCAATTGTGTTTTTCACAATAAAAGATTAACAAGGTCCCTCACAACAATAGGAAAGTAACATTTATTTCATTTTCATACATTCATGTCCTATTTCGAGAGGTAAAGGCCACTCTGGGAAGCTCATATGTTTGGTACAAATAGCGTATATGTGTCTCTTTAGATGTCAATAATACAAGACTACACATCTTGCAATTTGCGGTGTATGTTGACAGGAATTTGGACCTGCTTATTTGGTTTCATTTATATTTGATGTTAAAAAATAATGATGAACGCTGGTATATGTTTAGTTGAACCAACGATGAGGATCTGTGTTAAACAACTCGGAATTTGATAACAAATTATGTTTTTGGTTTTTGTTTTAACACTATTTCACCCCTTTATGCCTTTATAAAAATGTTCTTAAATAAGGTAGTTATTGGTTGCCCGTAAGGGAATTTGTGATACATTTAAGTGAGTATGAAATTCAAAATTGAATACATACTTAATAAAATACGTTTACAAATATTTACGTACAAATAAATAAATTGATAATGAGCAATCACCGATTGTTAAGAATTGGAAGGGGTGCTGAAAAAATAAGCGCCCGGGCGCTTATTAGAGGAGATACGGTACTCTAAATGCTGTCTGTATTTTCAGAGAAATTCTACTTATTGTCAATTATAGTTCGCAGATATTTGTGACTACTCACCACCTCGACAACATCTCAATTAATAATGACGGAATTATATGATAACGGAAGTAATATAACACATTATATATATATGCTTTTGGATACAGAAAAATTCCCGACTGAATTTTAGATGATCATGTGTTAATGAAAATGTAATTTACAGTTAATTTACGTCATTCATTTTGCATGTTTTATGCTCTGGCCCTTTTTTGTATATACAACTTTTAATATAAATGTATAATGTAAATAATAAAAAGTGTTAATTACGTATTTATTATGTACTGTAATTAGGAGCACGAAATGATGATGATGATGATGATGAAGAATTTATTCTATTTCTCTTAAAAATCTACTTTCGTTTTTTTAATTAGTCTACTTTTCGAAAAATCTATCATGGGAGATAACTCTTGATATTCATGCAACTTCCGTTTGTCAACAGAGCGTGGGAAGTTTTTTTGTGATTAAAATGAATATCCGTGGTCCGGCAGGCATGGGCCCAGGTATTTATTTTTGAAATTGTATTTATCACTGTCAAGTCACTCCTCCAAAAAATGAATCCCCCAAATTATGTTTAATGTAATGAAAAGTATTGCGGTTCGAGTCAATGCTTAGCCTTATGAATGTGATCTTGCTTTGTCAATTCAGTCAAAACAGAATTATGACATTTTATTATTAGCCTAATATAGTAAATACGATTACTGAACGTAACTAATAAATCCAAGCCCCTTGACTTGGTATGTTAAATTTAATAATAAATGTTTGAATGGTAATGAAATTCCTTAGATCAATTTATGAATTCATTTGAATAATACAGATGTCTTCGCATCTCCTGAAACTGAAGAACAGCAAAGAATGCGTTTCCAGATCGAGTTAGAATTTGTACAGTGTCTCGCCAACCCAAACTACCTCAACTGTGAGTAAATTTACTGTGCTCTTAGTTCAGATAATCTAAACTTCACTTTATGTGCACTGCACGTGAATATGTCAACAAATGAAGACGTCTAGCTTGCTTAATGTGTGCTAAACTCAAAGAAATTGTAACATGAGGTAAAATCATTAGCAGAATACCCCAGGTAATTAAATGCTTAATGTTTTCGGATCGGGACCAATTGTCTCTGCGGCGAAACAGTTATGGCTAGTGACCCTATTATCGTGGTAACCCTATTATCGTGGTAAACTCATTTAAGTCTCCAATGCCTACAAGGAATATTTATATTTGCAAAACACATCATAGATGAATTAACTAGATACTGAGGCATCTAAAAAAACATTTGTTCAAATGTTCAGTAGTATCTTTTCACATTTTCAGTGATCTGAAAAAATGAGTAATCATTTTCATTTATGAAATATTAACTGCTTGTGCAATTAATAAAGAAACGGTCTTGTCTTCACAAAATATTGTCCGAGAGTTTTTTTATTTTGTATGGGAATAGTTTGATAGATAACAAACAGAAATGTATGAAAGGAAAATGTATTAATGGTTTCAAAGATTTTTAATGAAGAATTACATTTAGTGCGAAAATAAGACACAAACTCTAAAATCATAACCTTTTCGCCAGATAAAAGTAGGTTATTTATGAGCTTAAAATAGATTGCAACATTCTCTTTTCATTTTATAGGTACAACTTATGTGAAAACAATGATCTCACTTTTAAGGAGCAATGAAACTTGAATATTATTTATATGATTTAATTGTAAAAAATGCCATTTTGTTAAGATAGTGTTGAAATCACTTATCAAAAATGGCTGCTCTGTAAAACTGTGACAAGGCGTCTTTTTATTAGAATTTTCTTGTTACAGCTTTGCAAATATTGTGTTTAATATCCTGATATAAAATCAATTTTCATTACATTTGTAAATAATAATCTTACATTGGTGATTTTATCTACAGAGAATAATTTATTTATCATATACTAAATACCTTGATAATAGGGACACTTCGGATAAAATACATCACACAGAGAAGATTTTTTATATCTATGTCTAAAAATATATTTTCCATAGATAGAAGTTTAATTAACATATTTTGGAAGGACATATTTGCAGAGTTTAAAAACAAGAAAAAAATATTTAGATTGTACTTATTTAGAGGAAAATATACATGTGAAACAATAAGACCCACGATAATAGGGACCACCTTCATACTCGAAAAAAGGGCTTCAAATAAGCAAGAATTAACTACAAAATGTGGCTAAAACGGCTACAACAATTTATGACATAAACAACTTCTATCGACATTAAATTGTTATGTTTTCGGTTATGTTTGTATCTTACTCAAGTCTTTATGATTAAATCCCTACTAGTATATCACTATACATGCTGATACAAACTGTTCTTCATAGTGCATGTGAGGATGGGTGAGATATATGAGCTTTCCTACTTGCCTTTGCTAGAGGGATATCTCTTTAGCCAAATTGGTAGAGTGTCTGCCTCTCAACCCAGAGGTCCCGGGTTGAAACATGGTGGAGGTGATCTCACAATCACTTCTGTTAAACAGTGTTGTTCCTAGAGGGGATCCTAGAGGGAAATTTGTCTACCCATTTTGTCCCTTAAAATTCTGAGACATAAGATACTTCTAACATTGTCAAGGGTCCTACAGGCTCAGATTTGGTCAAAATGACCCCCTCAGCTGACCATCTAGGAACAATGCTGGTTAAACATAAACTAACGTACTGACACAGTCAACTTGATCATCTCTTCATCTTAAAAATCCCATTTGACAAGATTAAATTAACTACCAAAATCTTTGATTGATGTTAATTTTATAATTGTCAATATCACGATATTTCCTTCCAGTCCTTGCACAGAGAGGCTTCTTCAAGGATAACAACTTCATCAACTATCTCAAATATCTACTCTACTGGAAGGAAGCAAAGTATGCCAGATTTGTCAAGTGAGTATACACTTTAAGAAACACCCTGTGTTATAAATACTTTATATGACATATATTGCTATTTATTATTTCAACTTTTGATGGAAAGACCATTAGTGATTTTGTTTTGTAGACTTCAAATTGTTATCATACTACGATTATTTCAGATAAAGGTACAAGCTACAAAAGTAATTCCTAGTTGAAAAGTAGCATTCAAAAAGTATTCAAAATGTCTGAATAAAGTTTCAAAGAACCACTCTAATCTCCACCTAATTTTATCATAAAGGTTAATGGCTTTTTGTCCAAAGGGGAATATTACTACACCATTTCTGCTATGCTTTGTGCACCCCTCATAACTGTATGGAAAAGGCTTGAAATTTGCCAATGCTATTTGGTCAATTTCAAAGTTATCAGCAACCAAAGGAGCCAGGTTCTGGGCAAGCGGACAGGCCTTATTTCAAATGCTGCTGCAAAAGATCTTTACTATAATACTTTTTGCTTTTACTTATTGGAGGTTTCATTAAAATCTGCAAAGATTTTTAGGTAGCGAGTCCCTGGACTCAGCATGTCAAATCTGTAGATTCATCACCGCATTACCATTTTTTGCTGACTTTGCAGTCGTCATATGCTTTTTGCAGCCCTCATATTAATAATCACTACATGATGTTGCAGATACCCCCAGTGTCTCCATTTCCTGGACCTGCTCCAGTACGAACACTTCCGCAAGGAGCTTGTTAACTCCCAGTGTGCCAAGTTTATAGACGACCAGCAGCTGCTGCACTGGCAACACTACCAGAGGAAGAGGATGTCCCTCCTACAGGCCCAGGCTGATCAGACAGCTGCAGCTAACCAACCCACACCCAACAGGGGAGATAAGCCTACACCCTGACCTTGGCCTTGATCTTGTGTAAATGTTGAAGGCAAGGAGATTGCTATAGTGATCCAAGTTGGGGTATAACTTCCATCCAGATAACTGTGTAATGTTGAGGGCATTGAGGTTGCCTGTGCTATTGCTATAGTCATCGAAAGTGGGGTATAACTTCCATCCAGATAAATGTGACAACAATTTTGTAGTGTTGAGGGCATTAAGGTTGTCTGTGCCTTTGTCATTTGAGGGGGACAAACCATCGGTGTGTTACTCGTAAGAAGGATTTTGTAAGTGGTTATCAGTGCTATTGTCATCCAAGGCAGGGCAAAGATTTATACCCTGCAATTATGCGAAAACTTGTGTAATGTGGAGGGCACCGAAGTTGTCTGTGTCTTAGTCATTGGAGGGGAAAAACCAACGCCCTGATACTTATGACAAGAATTGTGTAAATATGGAAGGCATTGAAGTTAAGTCATCTAAGACTGGGTACAACCTACACATTGATACTTATGACTAGTGTTGTGTAAATGTTGAAGGAATAGAGATTGTCTTTTCTTAAGTCAGCAGAGCCCAGGTAAAAATTACCGTAGCACCCAATACTTGTGCTAAGACCTTTGTTAGTCGAAGGCAGTGACATTGTCTGTGCTGTAAAGATGCGGAATAAAAACTTACACCATGACACTTGTACTATCTGTTTTGTGAAATGTGGAAGGCATAGAGATTGTCTATGCTGTAGTCATTAGAGGCTAGAGACTGTCAGTGCTCCAGTAAAATTAACATATGCAGTTATCCAGACCACACCTCAGAGGTTTGCAAAACAACTCAAAATTAAAACTTTTCTTGTGTGAACATTGAAGAATTTAACAAAGCATGGCTCACATACCCCTGCAATCATCCTGCTACATCAGCGTATATGTCTCCGCGTTATGCTACAACCTATCCCCTGATATCCTGCTATGGTATTCAGCCCTGCAATCTGCTTTAACTACAGATCATAACTCAATGAAAGACAACTTCTGAGACCAAAATTTGATTCACCTGGGTGTAAAAGCGTCTAAGAATACTTTCCTCATTGGAGGACCTGATCGCTTGAAGTTAAATTGTAGAAGCAAGGGCTTTTACTCCGCAAATAATGATAAATAAATAATTTCAGAAATAGCTTTCGATAAAAAGAGTATCATCAGATGTATCCAAAACCAAAACTTCATTCAGTGCAAGTGTCTGAAAAAACTTGTCCCCAATGGAAGATCAGACCCAGAAATCACTCAGTCCATTGACAAAATTAAGGGCGATAACTCGGTCAAAAATTAATTTTTTGGAAATGGAATTAGACCTTGATAAGGAATATCATCAAACGTACCCAAAACTGAACGTATATTTACCTAGGCCTATCTGAGAAAACTAGATCAGACCTATTAAACGCATAAAGTCTTATTGCACAATCAAGGGCCATAACTCTGTCCAAAATGATATTTTGTAAATGGCTTTCGAACTCAATCAGGGTTGTGTTTGGACTCGGTGGAGATTATACCTATCGAAACAGTAAGTTAGAATCTCGATAGAGTTAATCTTTCAGAACTATTATTGCTCGGAATAAGGCTGATATTAACCAGACTGACCTGTGAATCTATATGTGATGCTCAGCTTTGATATCATTTTGAAGTACACAGCAGGAGAGAAAAGATAGACCATGACATTAAAAGTTTAATAAATTTCAATATTTGTACTTTTTCTTTTTTTATCCCTCGCAACAACGAAGTTGCAGGGGGAGTATTAAAATGGGCAAAACTAATGAACCATTTTAATTACAATTCATAGTGGAAATAAAGAAACATGTAATAATGTGTCATGAGTAACAATTTTAGAATATTTTCTTAAAATATTAGGATTTTGGAGAAAAAGTAATAAATTTGTAAGAAAACTGTTACAAGTCACAACTTCTAAACTAATCATCACATTTTGATCTAATTTGATATGGAGATGCATGATCATATGAAGGTGTCTCATGATTAAGTATTTTGAAAATATTTGTGTAAAATTTTATGTTTTTTGGCCAAAAATGAGGACTATGTTTGAAAACTGTTAGTGCTGTCCGGCTCACAACTTCTTAACTTACCATCACATTTTTATCAAATTTGATATGGAGATACATAATCATATGAAGGTGTGTCATGAACAACAATTTTGAAATATGTTTGTAAAATTTTGCTTTCTTTTTACAAAAATGAAGACTCTGATAAAAAGCTTTTTCAAGTGCTGTTCAGCTCACAGCTTACCATCACATTTTGATCAAATTTGACATTTGAGATTTATGATCATATGGAGGTGTACATGTCATACTGATCAATTTGACAAATACTTTCTAAAATTTAAAATTTTTGGTGAAAAGTAATTACCCTGTTATAAAACCTAAAGACCAATTCCCCGCCAAGAACTGGTGGTCATTTTGATCAGATGTGGTTTTGATATACAGACTGACATGAACATGTGTCATGATTAAAATGTTGAAATTATGTTTGTAAAATTTCATGTTTATCGGCCAAAAAAAGATAATTACTTACCGTGGAAAACTAGTATGTAGCCTGTCTGGTCCAACACTTTTGAACTGTTGAACTTGGTATTGGGATTCATATTGACATGATGATATGAATTTTTAATATAGTTTTTGCTTTTTTATGGTGAAAAGGTACGACTGTTAAGAATACTGTTTCAATTTTAAACTACCGTAACTGTCTAGAAATTCAACACTATCATTTTGTTTTTATTAACTTTTTATTTCGATGCATTATTAGATTGGATATGCCCTTTCTAACAAATTTGAGTAATGGTGTTCAAGTTGGCGCTTATGGGCAAAAGTGTTGAATTTGAAAGAGTATATAAGTGAGTCATCTTTGAACATAGGTTTTCTTTCCGTTAAAAAATTATCAAATTGATCATGGAGATCCTAAAAACATGAACAATTTTGTAAGGTATCTTTCAATACATTGATTGGACTAAAACTGACAATGTTGATTATGATAATTGCTAAACTTACTCTTTTCTTTTTTATTGGCTTGATTTATATTTTTTCAGTTTATTGAATTGTGACCAACAGTGAACATAATTTTGGCATCATTTGGTATTTTGATAAGAACTGTTTCCTTGAATTTATTGTTATTTTTTGTGTGACATATGAATCTGCAATATGATGAAATGGAATCTTCTTCATCAAACCAGTGATAGAAAAAGCTTAACTTGTAAATATAGTCGCAAGCGACGACAAACGGATTCAGCAATGTATGGTGATGATATGTATGACAAATATATGCAATACTGGTATGTATGAAGTCAATAGTTCGTTCAGACGAATTTTAAAAGTCACGATGGCAGTATTACCAAGGCCAAAAAGACTCTGTCAATTGCAAACGTAAATGTCATATTGAATAATTAGTATATGTGCTTTGTTAAAAATACATTTCAAATCCCAATCCAAAATCATAATGCCAAAAATATGAGTTAATGCAATTAAATGTTCATGTTAGCAAAAGATGTAAAACCTAAAGTAAAATGTAACAAATACAATCTGCAAAAGTTTCTTGACTCATCCTGGTTTTGAACCCTGTTTTCCGTTGTATTGTTGAAAAATTCAGAACCAAATTTATCAAAGCAAACCAATTTAAATCTTATACTTGTTTATCAAAGCAAAGCCTAGCATTGTGAGTCGGAGCGTGTAAATGACCGTGTTTTGCATGCATCTCGCTTTGCAATGTACAACCCTACGGTCTCTCCAATCCATGAATGAACTCATTGACGACTACTTTAGGGAGAGGTGCACAGATATAATCCTTATATTTTCAAATAGCAGAATCTCAGCATAGACATGCTGAAGAGCGGTTCAGATGTTGGAAGAAACGTGCATGAAAAATAATGAAATATTCTTTGTGAGATGTAATCATTGGGTTATTGGTTTGAAGCACATTAGAAAAGGGATGCACTGAGCCTCTCAATTTGGTTTACTATAAAAGTAAACAAAGATTATAAGCGAGATTCAGAAGCTGCAAACATCATCTTTGCATGTAAAATACACTGACATTTTGATTCCTGGCACATTCAGGACATAACAGGGCGTGGAGGCACAGTTATTGAAAAATAGGAGGGGTGCTCTTTGAGACGCGTAATGACACACACAATCTGCTATATATGGAGACACCTTATAAGGGTTGATACTACGATAGCGTAGTGAAAACCGATCTCCATGTAAATTTCTTACTATCAAAGTTGTGAACCCCCATCCTGCTTTCGCACTCGTTTCTCTTGAACGGGGTGGCGAAATTTCAAATGATTTATACCATTGCAAAGGGCGAAGAACCAGCTTCAATCCAATGCGTCATTTGTACATTTGAACGAAAAAGTAAAGAAACGGTAAACGATGCGACATCTGTCTCAAATATCAAGTTTTATCTCAAGATGACTGACGGTACTTGTCTTTCAGCATTGATATATCCCGAACCAATAAAGATATCGGCATATTTCTTTCACCAGTGTGTAGAGAAGAAAATTGTCTTTATTTACGTATATTATTTGTTTATGAGCAGGAAAAAGTAAAGAAATGGTGAGCGATGCGACATCTGTTGCAAATATCAAACTTTATCTCAAGAAATAGATAATTTAGCTTAATACTCGTTTAGTGTTCATATTTTTATAATGAGGTACTACAAAAAGTTTGTGTGTCTTTAACAAGCGCATCCATTGATGTATAGTATGTTAAGATAACTTTAATAGTAAAGGAGTAACGGGTTTTTTTTAAACTTTGCTGAAAACTGTGAAAAGTTAATATTTTTAGAACTCTACTCTAGGTTAGTCTTCTCAGGCCTTTAACTATCGACTTTTTATAATGTAATGTAGCATAGCAAATGTTGTACTTGAAATAGCGCGTGTGTAGGTGTAATAAATTGTAAGATAGCTTAATCAGTAAGGTAGTTGTGGATATTTAACACACGCATTTTGAGTTTTTTTACTTATCTTATGTAATTTGACACAACGCAACGGCAACAAATCAATGTTCACGAGCGAATTAATTTTGTATCTTAAAGACCTTGGTAATGTCTAAATATAAACATGTCAGGCGTCATTCCTGAAAGTTTCATGACTTTTTGTTAATGCATAAAGTTCCTAGAACATTTTTAGAAAATTATCAATCAAGCAATTCTCTAACTCAATGGGCCTTTAGAAGAGATTTTACGACGCTTCTCTCAATTTTCACTGTATTTTTGTCAGCGACTAACTGTTATAAAATGTACCGTGCATTGTCACTATTGGGGACATTAAACCTATATTACATGTACATGTCTGTAGTGCCAGTGAATGACTGCTGTGAGTATTTGAGGCAAGTAATGCAGTATGCATTATTCATGGCATAGATCGCAAATATCAAGCTTTATCTCAAGAAATAGATAATTAAGCTTATGAGACATTTACTGTGAACAATTTTATAATGAAGTACTACACAAAAGGTTTTTGTCTTCAACAAGCGTAGCCATCGATGTAAAGTATGTTTTCCTAGTGTTTTATTGCCAATGAAGTACAATTTTTCAATCATTCTTATATGAGAATCATTCAAAACACAAATAGGATTGACCACATTTAAATGCTCCGAATTTCAATGTTAATGTTTAATCTAATTTTGATGAGATTTATCGCAGATGGTATGATCTTTTGGCTTTCTAATGATATATGGAACAATGATATGTCGTCTATCACTGATGACTAACAACTTTTTAAACATACCTGTATCCTATGCATTCAAAACGAAAGCAGAATTGACAATATTCAAAGGGCCGTAACTCAATGTAAAACAAATAAAGAAATTTACTGTCAAATTTAAAAAAAATCTATAGACTTTTGGCTTTCATTTGATGTATAGAACAAAATCGTACGTCGTTGATTCGCTACGATATTTCAAACATACCCACCAAAACACCACATGTCCAAAATGCAAAGTTTGACCTCTGACCCTGACCGGAAATGACTGTTCGCGAGCGATTTTATTCTTTTATCTTAAAGACCTTGCCAATGTCTAACTCTCATGCAAAAATCATAAAATTCTATGGTCTGGTTTTTGAGTTATCTGCCCTTGAAGTTTGCGATTTTTAGATTTTGGTCAACTTTGAAAAATCACAGCAAGAAAAGTATTATAGTTAGGACTTTCTAATGAGCAAATTAAGAACTACAATGCTTCAGCTACCCTGAGTGTAAATTTCAGATCTCTAGTGCAAGTATCTTCAGAGGAGAAGATTCTCAAAGGTGGGTGGGGTCGGCAATGGTAAAAAATGCACTAAATCCAAGATGGCGGCCAAACCACGTGACCTACGAAGTTTCCATGATTTGGTTTTTTGCAGCATTTTCGATTGCGCACATTTTTAAAAAAAATTAGGTCTCTAAGTGCATTTTGAAAAAAAAATCAATGTTAAATTTTCGATTTTGGAATCGAACTGGACCTTTAACGTATGGGCCGAATTGTCCAAAAAGCTTATTGTCGCCATTCCTCAACAAGGTCTACCAGCCTGTGAAATTTGGCTTCGATAGCATCAGCCGTTTGGGCTGAAAGTTGTTCACAAAAATCGTGGAATAATAATAAAAAAAAGAAATATAGTCGCAAGCGACGACAAACGGATTCAGCGCTGTATGGTGTTAGCTTTAATGCACAAAGGTAATGATTTCAGTCAAAAGCTTATGGGTTATAATCTTTTGTTGATGATTAACGCAATTTGCAAACAAACAGTTATCAAATGCGTTAAAAACGCATGCAGGGTTGACAATATTCAAACTTCCATAACTCAATGTAAATGTAGTACCTGAATTACTTGTTAATTTTAAAAAGATTTTGCATTCTTTTGGCTTTCTAATGATATATGGAACAATGATTTGTCGTCTATCACTGATGACTAACAACTTTTTTAACATACCTGTATCCTATGCATTCAAAACGAAAGCAGAATTGACAATATTCAAAGGGCCGTAACTCAATGTAAAACAATTAAAGAAATTTACTGTCAAATTTTAAAAACATCTATAGACTTTTGGCTTTCATATGATGTATAGAACAAAGCGTTATCGTATGCCGTTGATTCGCTACGATATTTCAAACATACCCACCAAAACACCACATGTCCAAAGTGCAAGGTTTGACCTCTGACCCTGACCGGAAATGACTGTTCGCGAGCAATTTTATTCTTTTATCTTAAAGGGCTTGCCAAAGTCTAACTCTCATGCAAAAATCATAAAATTCTATGGTCTGGTTTTTGAGTTATCTTCCCTTGAAGTTTGCGATTTTTACATTTTGGTCAACTTTGAAAAATCACAGCAAGAAAAGTATTAACGTTAGGACTTTGTAGAAGTCAAATTAAGGTCTACAATGCTTCAGCTACATTGAGTATAAATTTCAGATCTCAGGTGCAAGTATCTTCAGAGAGGAAAATTTTCAAAGGTGGGTGAGGTCGGCAATGATCAAAAATGCACTAAATCCAAGATTGCGGCCAAACCACGTGACCTACGAATTTTCCATGATTTCGTTTTTTGCAGCATTTTTGATTGCGCACATTCTAAAAAAAAAATTAGGTCTCTAAGTGCATTTTGAAAAAAAAATCAATGTTAAATTTTCGATTTTGGAATCGAACTGGACCTTTAATGTATGGGCCGAATTGTCCTAAAAGCTTATTGTCGCCTTTCCTCAACAAGGTCTACCAGCCTGTGAAATTTGGCTTCGATAGCATCAGCCGTTTGGTCTGAATCCTGTTCACAAAAATCGTGGAATAATAAAAAAAAAAAAAAGAAACACGCCAATAACAATAAGGATTCAGCCTTATGGCTGAATCCTTAATAAACACGCCAATAACAATAAGGATTCAGCCATAAGGCTGAATCCTTAATAAGATACGTGAAATCTATACATATTGTGCTATTTGTAGGGAAAATAGCCAGTGTTTGAAATAAGCGTAGGTCCTTAGTCCTGACACCGACAGTTATTCACAAGGGCCCACACTTTTCAATATCTGCAGGTCCTTACAGGCTCAGTTTTTTTTATATGATACTGTTCCTTTACAACAATACTGGCTGTAGGACATATTTCCCTGCCAAACTATCACTCTAAACTGATAACAGTGTTGTGTATTTGTAACATACTGATACCAAGAACATTATTTTTTTAGAATAAGTCAAATCAGTACTGATAATGAATGCCGACAGTTTCGGAGTTGGGCCCATAGTTTTTCCTATCTGCGGGTCCTTATTGACAAGCAGTTTTTGGATGCTTATTTCAAACACTGGACGATGACAGCTGCTTGTTTGTATTTGTTATTCTACAACCACACAATATTTTTAATGACAAAACATAGGAAAACTTTGATACTCGCAGTAGCAACCTCATTTTGAATAACTTACAACATACATGTATCGGATATTCATACAATTGATTACAGTCATTACAAAAATAATTCTTTAAACATCATAAAAAACCCAATTTCACATTTCATTCAATCTAATGAAAAGAAAACTTATTCAAATACATGTCTGTACACCAAATATAAAATACTTCTTTATTCCTTGAATACCATTGTGAAAAATATAACTGGCAAAGAGATATGTTTTAATTTATTAACAGGAATGGATTCAAGCACTTTATGTAGAATTGTGTAACACATTATGTTCTTCAAATATAGTAGATCATCTGACATTTCAACATTTTGGCACCCTGAATTTTAGAAATCTAATGACAAGTACTTTTTAACTACCTAACTTCCACTCTGATGGTAAAAGAAAAGCCTGCACTGCATACTCAGACGGAAGGAGGGATGTCAGTCCCATATCCCTGACAACTTACTTCGGCTCAAAACTGGGAAGGTACTTGTCCATGGTTGGCTTAAACATCAACTAACCTCGACCTTACCACTTCTCGATTTTCGTTCAAAGATTTTTCAAACAAATAAAAGCTGGACTTAATTTTTGATAATTTGTCCAATAAACACCTTTAATTAGCCTTTCATTTAGACAGCATAATTATTGGCTGTGAAAAACCCACCTGGGTTGGGGGCCATAAAACTCGCGCGGATGTGACGTAATATACAGACGATACAGAGTAACGCATCATTATTTCAACTGAAATACCGCCTTAATAATTGTTTAATAACCATTGATGTGGATATCTTTTTTACACCAAATGCTTAGTAGTGTTACGTCGTCAAATGATTTATCTAACTGTGTGGAAAACATTTTCTGAAAATCTTTAATTATTAGAGTTTTTTTCCTGTGGTATTGTTACCATTGATGTATAGATAACGAGTCTGATTCTGTTTATGACGTCACAAAATGGGGGCTTGACCAGTCATGCTCTCACTTGTTTGTTGTCAGATAGGTCTAAGCGGCCCATCAAAAATGGCTTTCAAAAACGGCTTTTATTACCAAACTAAACATATTTGAGTAGCGACCTTTAACACACTAAACAATATTGTAATCAGACTTTCTATATTCCAAAGAAAATAGTGAAATATGTTTGTGGTTATGTGAACTTTAAGGAGGTAACGAGCTGGTTACTACATGGATCCACTACACATAGTTAAGTAAAAATAATAAATGCTGTTCTCCAAACACATAGAAAAACCAGGCGGGTAACAACTTCAAGGTTTTAATTGTAACGTTTCGCCACCAATGAGGGCGGCTCTTGGATACAAAACGTTACAATTAAAACCTTGAAGTTGTCACCCGGGGGGATAAGCCATCTCTCCTTTTATTAATAAGTTCAAAGATCTTGGAATATCTACCACTAGACACAGCTCAAGTTTTAATTATTGTTTTTTTCAAGTTAATAATTTCTGTAAATTGACTTTATTTGATAAATGTTTTTTCTCTGTTTGTATAAGAACTTTTTTTCAAGGATGTCATACTAATACTACAGCCAGCTGTGGGAGAAGAGATTCACATCTTGGCAGTTGATAACGTTGTCATTTTTCATACAACACATCAGTATCTGGAATACGCTGTCAGATGGAGACAGAAATAGATATCTTTAGCAAGGTTACAAAAATTACAGATCAGATTATCAGATAACTAACAATTATAGAAAACAAAAACATGATTAGTGATAAATATATAAACAAAACTAGGAACTCAAGCAAGTATACTGAGCAAAAGAAAGTTAAGGACCACTAAATTTTTGCGGAATTTAACAAATGCCCGTTTTATCACCATAACTATTTTCAACTCTTTCTGCATTTTTCATGTGATTTGGAGAAGTAAAATGATATCTTAATAATGTGGTTGACATTATTTTTCAGTAACTCTTAATTTATTCCTTTGGAACCTTTTAAGCTTTTCAAAACATTGCCTCACCCTTAATAATTAATAACATGGGCATTCACCCTCTTGGTTCAGTTGCACCAGATGAAATTTTTTTTTTCATTTACGAGCCCTGGTTTCTTTAAGTCAAAATACCACCTGTACCTTTCTGATAAAATACATTTGCATGTTGATTTTGTTGATATTTTTTCCTGACAAAACCTTTACACCATATGACAAAAATTATAAATAAACAAGATATTTTAAAATTATAGAACAGCAGCAGTCCTTTCCCCTTTTTTGCTCAGCATACTTAAATCAGCAAAAACAGTTTGTACTTCATATAAAGCACCATCCAAACAGAGGCAATATCAAAGTCATTGAAATCATTAAGATCAATGGCCAATAAATTCATGTTTCTTATCTACATTATCTAAGCTAATGTTGTATCAACTGATCGCTGTCCGGCTACTGTGAAGCTGTTTATATTGGAACTGCAAACGACTCCATATCCCACGACACATGTTGATCAGTCTCTCATCACGAACCCACGAGTATTTGGCGTAATAATACTGACGTCTGAAAATAAATAACACTTATTTCAATATAAATGAGTTACAATACATTTGTTTCTGCAGATACATACAAAGTCCCCTTCGTCTCGTTTTCTGTCTTGCTTGAAATAATTTCATGTTTATCAATACATGTAGTTATTAAATCTTTAACATTACAATTAAAGGGGCAGTAGCACGTTTTAGGGGGAATATAATGGTGATGTCATGAAAATAAAAATTACTTGTTCCAAATGAAAGACAATGTATTAAAACAAAATGAAGCAGTAATATTTCAAATATATAATGTAAAGTTTAGCCATGCGATTCCTTTTTCTAACACCAACTGAATTAAAGTTGTTCACACAAAAATGGCCGCCAATGGATTTAATTTGAATCTTTATACTTAGACCATGATACTATCAAAATAATACATTAAACATTAACGTACAATTATCAGTGAAAATTTAAAAACATAAAATTTCCAAAAAATGTGCTACTGCCCCTTTAACAACATGGCAATAGGCAACATGGGGCAAAAAATCTTCTTTTTTTTATTTTTTTTTTTTATTTCTTTTTGAGGTACATGTACATTTGGCAAAAAATCTTGGCATTGCAATCTGATGTGACATCAGATGACATGACAACAGAGTTTTTAGAAAACACAATTATTGCTTAGCAAAATTAATTTATGCACCTATTGAATAAAGAATGGTTATATAAGATCTTCAACACTGTGACATGAACAATGGAAGCTTAGTATACCGGTACATGTGGCTGAATTTGTCTGTACATTTAATCATATTTAATACTTTGATAAAACAGAATATTACCATCTGTAAATCAATATTTCGTCCTAAATGACATACCTGATAATTTTCTTGCACTCGGAGAGATGCCCGAGCTGCATTCGACTCTGGGCCCAGAACAGACGACACTTGGCGGCCATGATGGGATCTCCCAGATCTTGAGCAATCTTCATCTGCTTCAGAGCAACTTGGCCTGCCTCAGCTGCCTAGAAATAATAAGATATTTCTTTCTCCTTGTGTCATATATACAGTTGCAACTTGTTACATAATTCCACAAGACCATGAAAAAGTCATTACTTATCCATTGGTTTTACTTACCCAATATCATTTCTGTAAATATGTAATGGGAAGTAAAAAATTACTTAACCAGGCTTGTAACCTATTCAGTCCTTACTTTACCAGTTGCAACTGTTATGTACTTTTTGTCATGAAAAAGGAGATACATTTCTATCAACCTTTAAAACCAATATGACCTCAAAACGCTGTCTCCAAAATGAATCAATGTGCTGTCAAAGATGATGTATGATGGGCATATTGTCTCTTTACCAAATCAACCCCCTCTCTCTCATGTCATCAAATTTTGCCAAGCATCGATAAATACAAAGTAGCTCAATCGCTCTTATGTATGTACCTTGAACACCTTTTGTAACTTCTATCACCTCTTAAAATACATCAAAGATTAGTTCTGTTCCAAAAAGTATCACCTCTTAAAATACATCAAAGATTAGTTCTGTTCCAAAAAGTATCACCTCTTAAAATACATCAAAGATTAGTTCTGTTCCAAAAAGTATCACCTCTTAAAATACATCAAAGATTAGTTCTGTTCCAAAAAGTAAAAGTAAGAAATACACCAACAGAGACTAAACACAATCTTACCAAAATGACATCCTAACTAGACTTAGTTTTATAATTCACCTGGATTGTCCAAAAACATCGCACCAACAGAAATACCACCAAAAGATAAGTTTCCAATGAAAATACTACAGTGAAACTGGGTCTATCCATTTAACCTTAGTCCTGCTTCCTGACAGTCTAGGTCTTCATTCAGCAAAAAACCTCAAGAAATATACACGACAAGATACTGACCGCCTGATGAACAAGATGTGTTTGTGAAACACGAATGCCCCCGGATGCATCCTGCTCGCTGTGTCAAGGTCAAGGTCACATGGTCAAATGTCATGGTGTCATCTGAAAGGTCTCATCACAAGGGATCCATATGTCAAGTATCAAAGAGCTAGCTCTGACCAATCAAAAGTTATGACCAAGGTTAAAGTTTTTGTGGACAAACGGACAGACGGACGGACAGACAGACGGATAGGTGAAAAACAATATACCCCCGGAATAAGGTCTCATCACATGGGATACACATGTCAAGTATCAAAGACCTCGCTCTGACCAATCAAAAGTTATAGCCAAGGTTACAGTTTTCGGAAAATGCCCTCTGTGTAAAGGTCAAGGTCACAAGGTCAAATATCATGGAGTCATCTGAAAGGTCTCATTACAAGGGATACACATGTCAAGTATCAAAGACCTAGCACTGACAGTATAGAAACTATAGCCAAGGTTAAAGTTTTCGGAAAATGCTCGCTGTGTCAAGGTCAAGGTCACAAGGTCAAATGTCATGGTGTCATCTGAAAGGTCTCATCACAAGGGATCCATATGTCAAGTATCAAAGAGCTAGCTCTGACCAATCAAAAGTTATGACCAAGGTTAAAGTTTTTGTGGACAAACGGACAGACGGACGGACAAACAGACGGACGGACAGGTGAAAAACAATATACCCCCGGAATCTCTGATTCGGGGGCATAAAAATCAATCATAACAACTTCAATATCCCTGACTTATTATGTCCAGCATAAAAACAAGGATAGAGTTATAGTAATTTTTTTTAAATTTTTTAATTTAATCAAGAAAATTGCTAACTATGTTTATAGAAACGTACATGTGCCTGGTTATAATCTCCGAGAGCTGAGTACCCTCCTCCCAGCGTAGACAACCACGCCATGGCTTCTTCCAATAACATCTTCTTCACCACCAACTCACAGATTTTTTTGTCCCTGGAAATAAGGAATTTTTATCTAAATTCATCAAATTTTTAGAGGTGTGACGATATATTGTGGTATTCATGAATCGTGATACTTAATCTGACAATACATGTATCGTGATAGATTCTCTGTATCGTTGACTTTTAAATTGGAAAATTTCTTAATTTTTTTTAAAATCCTTTAAAAAGTGTATCTTGATGTGTATTGTATTGAATTGTTTCGCTATGTGATATCATGATAAGTTTCGTATTGTGAAAATTCTTTATCGTCAAAACTCTAGTGGTAATTGCATAACATAAAGCACATAAAAATATCCTTGAGTCTGATTAGTATGAACTGTGCTCCATGGAATAAATTTTTTAAAATATTAGTCTATGAGATATGAACTCCATCCATTTTGGGGTCTCCGCTACTCAACAGTCTGAAAGCACCCAACCAGGTCGCATGCTCTCATGTATGCACATCTAGCCAATCATAAGGACCCCGGCAAAAGTTTGCTCATGACACACTCAATTTTAATCAGAGTGGGAAAGCACCATGATTGTAATTATGATTTCAGAATTGACAATCTGAAATAGTTATGAACATTGTATCGTTTATTACAGACCTATTGAGAACAGGAAATCGTTTTAAAAACGGGCCACATGATTTGAACAAACCAATAGAGTTAAAACAATAAATGATTCTCAATGTATTGATATATCAAACAACTCTACAAACTAAATAACATAAAATCAATTATTTATAATTTGAAGTAACTCAAAAGAAATTATATTCGCCTGATATAGTTGCCTTTTAACTTACAAATGCCTTTTAAATTCCAATACCCCGGTAGATATCTTATTTAAATGTAACAAACTATTTGTTGTGTACCAGCTTACCAATTGTGATCAAGTCTTTGATTGGGCCAGACAGATATCACATCCACCATGAAGGGAATTCGGAGGTAGTCATCATACATGAGGTTATTGAAGTCAAGATAATCATACACACACTCCTTAAATCCAAAGTTTCTAGCCAAATATTTCAAGAAACGTCTTCTGAATTTTCTGCTCCTGTGAATTTGGCACGCTGCACAAGATGCTAAATGAGCATCCATGAGGACAACACACATTGAACGCGGCGCTACGCAAAACGTCACGGTTTCCTGGTCATTCTCATTATCAGATGGTGAACGTATGAGCATTGATCTTGCGGTGACAATTCCAGTGTTACAAAAAGTATTTTCATAAAATCTTGTTCTGACATTGCCTTTTGGTCTTGCAATAAGTCCTTGTTCTTTTATTGTTTCTGTGAATGAAGCTTTAAGATTTTGGAATTCAGCAATTGTCTGTATTAGGCTGTTTCTCCTCTGATGTACGCTGACATCCTCCAACTTGATATCAAATCTTTCAGCAGGAAATAATAGTTTCACAACCTTGTCTCCAACATCTAGAACAAGTGGAGCTAACTCCTTGGTGTATATGACAGAATCGAAGATAGAATCAAACCCACGAAAGTTGATGAATATGAATGGCATAGTTGCTAACTGTCTGGTATCCTAGTGATTGTAATCATCTACCTGCAAATAATAAATTATAAAATTATATTATAGTAAATAAACAAATAACAAATAACTTCATATTATGTAAACAATTTGAATAGTGCATCTAAAATTAGATACATGCTAAATATATATTTTAAAAAGAGGGTGTGAGTACAAAAACAACATTGTAAAGAGGAAATGAATAGAATATAGCTTTAATAGTTTTAAAGGCACCACTCGACCGCGTTTCGTCCGCCATTTTGAAACGTTAGCATTCCGAGAAAACAAATGTGCTGTATTATGCTTATTCATTAATAAAATAAAGAAATATTTACTTGACTGATATAAGAGGAGTATATTCACAAATAATTCATAATAAAAGTTACCAGTTACAACAACATTTTGTCGTAATAATGCATTCCACGATCGTAGCTTCGAAGATTGGCTTCATTTCACGATGTTTTTAATTTTCGAGCGATACACTTTATTCTTTGGCAAATTGTTTAATCTTTAACAACTGCAATGCTAACCTTACAAACATACTTGAAATTAAGTGTGAAATTATCATGTAAAAATCATTTATAACTGTAAACAGGAAAGTCCTCCTGAATTTCGTTTCCACAAAAATACCCCGCTCGAATGGTCCCTTTAACTTCAAACAGTCCACATTTTCTGTAAGGAAATCTCCCATTATTAATAGGCTCTTACCAAGAAACAGTCCCTTTCATTTTCATTTCTCTACTTTAACATCCTACATCCTCATTGTAAATGTTACGTAACAGACACGTGTGAAATAACTGACAATCAGCTGTTCAGTGTGTGCAAGTAAGGGCTAATGACCCAACTCATGCCATGCCCTCAGAGTAGGTCACGCTGAGGTCAAATAATCACTTCCGGTAAGTTTATGTAAATTGTGAACTTACAACTAAAAGGAAAACAATTATTGCCTTGTTCATTATAAACTATGAATGAGATTTTTTATTCATTCAAAATATATTGTCAATTTATTCGGGGGAGAATATATATAGATATAGGTTTACTTATGATTTTATTGCTGTAAAAGACGTTAATGAGTGATTTGGGGCAAACCTTACTCGAACGGAGCTCGTATCGTCTGTCGGCTGTAGAAAAGTACTATTGATGACCCATTTTTCAGCGGAAGTTGATTTTGGATGCATTTTTCCTTTCTGACAGTTGTGTTTATTTTCAGTTTATCATCACTCAAAGAACTGGTTCATAGGTTGCAAAATAATGAAGGCAAGATGGTTAATAATTATGTTTGTACTTATTTCATTTCTCCGTACATAAGATAGATTTTGTTAACTAAATATTTTGTTTACGATGAGAGTCAAGTAACAACATGTTCACAACAAACTCAAATCTCATAAGATGCCCGCCTTTTACACAAATACTGCACAATGATATTGAAAGTAATTTTGTTGGTATCATATGTGTAAAAGGTAATCTTTGAAAAGCTACAAACATGTATCTGTCTAAATTCTACAATCCACAAAGCCTTGGAATGACACCTGTAGAATGTTTTTTAAAAAAACTGTTACATTGATAAGTAAAAATTTATGCAAAACTGCTGGTACAGTTTAGTATTTGTCTTTTACATATTTGACATACCAAACAACATGACCCCATAGTTGTTTCTATCATGTAATTTCTGCAGTTTACTTAAAAATAAGGGTAATAAGGGGGCGAGGTGGCCGAGTCGGCAAAAGCCCAAGGCTAGCAAGCCTGACGTGCCGGGTTCGAGCCACGCCTGTGACCGGGAAAAAACCTTGGAGTCAACTTTCTGTGCAGACTCTTTCAGTGTTGTCACAACCCCTAGTGTACAGTACACAACCCTGTGCACTTTAAAGAACCCACGAATCCGTTGGTAAATGACCAGATGGTGGCAACATGAAAACGTGCAGACACCTAGTTGCGGGTACAGCAACGTGCAGTATACTTGGACAATATACTGTGACTATGTGTCCCAGTCCACCCAGCTGTAAATGGTTACCTCGTAAGGATTGAGAGTGACGTTAATGCTGTGCGTCACATGACTGCACGTGTTGTATGCTCCCCCGGGAGTCGAGATGCTAAAAGAAGTGTCGTAAAGCCTGATATCCAATGATCGAGGGAAAGCCAAAGCGCCTTTGAGCAGCACTCTCTGAGCTGGATATTGGCGCTATACAAATGTTTAGTAGCAGTGTTGCTCCTAGAGGGGGCCCTGGGGAAATTTGCCCACCTTTTTGGCTTGGTGTCCCTTAGAATTTGGAGAAGTAAGATACCTCTAAAATGACCCCCTCAGCTGATCAGCCAGGAACAACACTGTTTAGTAGTAGAAGTAGTAGTAGTTGTAACTCTTCGCAAACCTCGATATGGCGTAAGTGTTAACTGGTGTATTTCCTCTAAGGCATTTAGCTTGTAATTACAACTCAAGGAAAGCTACTGTTAAATAACTAATTGCTAGATCTCAAACAATATTTTGATTTTAATATTAGAACAAAAACAATTTAATGTTCGCCGTGACTATCATTGGTAAACCAGGAACTGTTGTATTGTGATATCCCTACAATATCTATGTTAGTCTAAGAATCCACTGATCATATTCATGTCAACAAATCTCTACTACAAAACCTGGGAGTACTGCACTTTACCGGACACTAGTGATTTTATCTACAATACATTACCATCCCTTACACTAGACATACTAACCCTTGTTGATACAGACCCAAGGGTTAAAAAAGATAGTCAACAAATATCCAAGGGCTAAAAAAGTCAATCTAACACAAATCCAAGGGTTAAAAAGAAAGAACGAAATGGTAAAATGTGTTATATCCCAAAATCTTTTTTTTCGCTTTGCTGTTATTGCATTTGACCAGTGTTGTATTTATTTTTCAGCATAGATGGAGCCTGAGAGCTTGAAGCCGGACATGTTTCCACTGCAAGTGATGGCAATGTCCTGTACACAAGAAAAAATAAAATCAACTTTTCAACTGACCTTGGTGAAGTTTTCAAAGATCTAATTGGGATACCGACAAGATGACAGACAATGATCGAGGTGTCACTGATGACCGCAATGGAGGAAGACTTGACACATCTGCCAGTATGTAAAACATTCTTTACTTATTATACATTGAATTTAAGGACATGCTTATCTTTTATCACAAGCCACACATAAAAATATTAGTTTTGTACAAAAATGATAAGAGACAGGAGTTATTGCCTTTTTGTATGACACTCACCATTGTCAATATAGAACAACACTTGAATTGGAACACGTGAAACAATAAGACAATAACCACACTTGAACTCTTAAAGAGACACTTGTATCTGATTTCTTTTGCCAAAAGACCATATGTGCTAATATTAATTCAATACATATCATGCCACTGATTGCTGAAATATTGCCCAAAAGGTGTTAAACATTAACTCACTCTCTCAATCAATGCATATCACTAGGCTATGATAGTGCTGCCCAAATGCCTAGAATATCACATATTGAGATGTTGCCATCTAAAAGAGAGAAGATGGATCAGGAATTGAAAGGTTGAATAGACCGAAAGAATGCATAGTAAAAGAAAGACAGCAAATTTATTTCAGTAGACTCAGCACCACCACTCTCCCCCCCCCCCCCCCCCGAAATAATGCAATTAAAGAACCCAAACAACTTGGCCCCTGAATCTTGCATCAAATGTTCCTTAAAAATTAAAAAGACCCATACTATTAAGCATTGGGTGTCTGGGATGCCAATTTTGTTCATGTTACTACCGGTATATGCTTATTACTTGTACAGACTCACTCCCTGGAATCAGCAGGTCATATTTGTAGGTTTATCAGTGCTGTAAAAACTACTATTTGCTTACTTATTGAAGGATCGAGAGACTTATAGAGAATCTCACCCAAGTGTCTTCTGATATCAAATATATCAACACAAGTTGATAAAAGTAACAAATATCCGAGGCTTGCCAAGGATATTTTACTTTTATCAACGAGTGTTGATATATTTGATATCAGAAGACACGAGGGTGAGATTCTATTTATCATCCAAAATAATTTTTCATCACATTAGCATGAAAAATGTACATCTTTGAACACTGGATAGCCCTTCAACTCCTAAACCAGTGATGTCATAGCATTGTGACATCATTGTGTTAACGACGTCATAGCATTGTGACGTCGTTGTGTTTGTGATGTCATAGCATTGTGACGCCATTACTGATGATGTAAAACGTTTGTGATGTCATGAATTTTCTGATTACAAGGCATTGTTCAAAATCTACTATCAAAGCGATATCTCCTGTGGAACACAGTTTTGGATGATAAAATAAAATCCACTCACAAGACCTGGTTTTAGGGAGTCCCGTACCCCACCATAATAAGGTATGAGTCAAGTGGTTGACCTCACCTCTAACATGTTCCTCTCTCCCCAGCTTCAGACCTCCTGGAGCAACAACAGGCTATGGAGCAGGCTCGACTCCTGGAGCGGTTCCGCGAACTGCGTCAGTGGCAACTCAAGCAGCAGGAGCAGCTCATGCAGCAGCAGCGCTCACAGCTCGAGATCATTCAACAGGAGCAGACCAAGGTCAGGACAATGCTCAACAAGGATCGCGAGTCTCAATGGGGCAGCGGCAAAGGTGAGGACGTCCGTTCAATACATGTGCAACTTTAACTATGTAAACCAGCACATGGGAGTTGACTCACTCACTTGAAGCTTACATTATATACATTATTATGTATTCTATTGTGAATGTTATTAATGTTGTTATTTTCTAACATGCTTAGATTGAAGTGACTTTGACCCCTTCTTGATTCTTTGATTCTGATAAAGAGGGTCCATAACTACAAAACTCTGCTCATCCTTCTATCACATCTAACTCCATGTGTTGATGACTGATTCGCCCCATCTCACTCGAGATATCCATGAACTCATCATGAAGAAATGTCAAATATCCTCTATGTTTCTACAGTTATCCGACAACAAGGTCTGTCTCCGTCCAAGACTCCCCCTCAGCGCCGACCACCCCTGCCAGCCAACAATGAACTCTTCGGTGCCTTGATGTCGCTGGTTGGAAACCATGGAAATCAGGACCCTTTGGCTGTAACCATGGAGACTTCATTATCAAAGGTAGCCCTTTCACTTTGATTTTTGATTTGATTGATTCCTTTCGTTGACAAAAACAGTTTCCTACAAATTTCTTTTGAAATATGCTATTTTAATTCTACCTTGTATTTTGTGTGCCTTTGTTCTGTTTGCTAGTTGAATTGCCGAAATAATGAAATATGCAATGAAGATATCTGTTTCTTTATTTAAATTTCCTTCCTGCTAAGTAAATGACTATCTTTGTTCCTTCTTGCTAATCTCAAGATACAAAAGTAGGTAAATTTGTCAGTGATAAACTTGACATTATCTTTGATGCTTTATCTTCACAAAACAGTTTACATCATAATAAAGGCAACAACCCTTTTCTCTCCCAGTCGCAAGCCTCCTCTCTGCCCATGCCGGTGATGTACGGACCCCCAGACCCTGGTCTTGACGACACAAGCACCAACCCCGAACTCTTCAGCAGTCCAGGATCTCGGAGAAACTACCAGGACGAAGTAGATATAGCTGAAGAAGGATTTGCTCCAATCCCGGATAATGGCTCAGAGTTCAGCAACGGACACTATGTGCCTTCTCGTAAAAATAACTTCATAAGGACTCAGCCGTTTCTTGGTGACATGGCATCGGACACTATATCCGTGAGAAGCGATGGATCGTATGTCCCTCCCAGGAAACCTCCTCCGAGACAAAATGGGAACAATGTTAGTGACGGCATGTCCCCAGACGCAGCTTCTTTGTTGCAGACGCTGCTACAGACAGCCAATGCTGACACTCTGAAGCATATGCTCGGGTTAGCACAAACAGAGAGAGTTGTTATACCTGATCAGCCCCGCTCAGTGAGACCACAGTCCCTCGTGGAGAACTGTCGAAGGCTGGATTTCAATAACTGTGCCACATCAAACTACAGAAGTGAGGACTTCCAGCAGGAGGTCGAAGAGTTCACATCAAGGGGAGATAAGCATGAACGTTTTCCAAAGGGAGAGTTGTCAGATCAAGGTCATGGTCATGTCAGCCGACCTTCAAATGTGAGACATAGCGAGGAATTTGTGAGAGAGACACATTCAGGTGAGACCGACTTCAATAGGAGACAATATGATCTTCAGTCACTGCTTCCAAGTTTGCAAGGTGAAGGTCATATGCAAGGTCACAGGGTCATGGAGGATGACATCATGGAGGAGGACAGTTTACTGGAAGACAGCAATGTACAAGATGTTACAGTAGAGGAAGTGAAGGTGGGAACAGTGTTGAAATAAGTATCAGAAAACTGATTGTCAATAAGGACACACACATAAGCAAAACTAAGGGTCCAACTCTGAAACTGTCAGAATTATTAAGCATTTGAAAATATTCTTGGTATCAGTTTGTTATAAAAATACAACACTTTTGTCCGTTTGGAGTGATGGTTATGAATGTTAAGTTAGGAAATGTCTTACTGCAAGTTACATGAGAATAAGGAACAGTGAGCCGTAGTATTATTTAAAAAAACTGAAACTGTAAGGATCTGAACTTAACATATTCAAAAGTGAAAATAACTGTCGAGTGGGGACAAATTCCAAACAATATTTCAAAGTTTTCAGAGCAATTTTTAGAAGAATCTCTTTGTAAATTGACAGTCATGGTTGTTTATCATTTCATATTATTGCTTAGTTTTAAATGCTGTCATCAAATTTAAATTGTCTTTGACGATTTGTAGTAGATAATAATTTGTTTACTTTTTCAGGAAAAACGTATATTGGGTATTGATGACCGTCCTATCAAGTCTGGCCTTGCAGGTTTGTATACACAATTACCCCATTCTGTCGTGTTTACCTATTTGATAGATGTAATGTTGAAACATTTGTTTACTGCTCAACAACATTTATAGATAGATATATCTCAATGGACCATTTCCTTCTTGATAACTCTATTCTTTCTCATTTTCCAGGAAAGAAGACGTTTGAACAGCTTTTAGAAGAACAAATGAGGGAAGAAGAAGAAAAAGTAAATAAAGATTAATCTATTTCACAGAATGAAACCAATGTCACTATTCTTTATTTTCATTTTTTATCAATATAAGTTTCGGTAATATTTCATCTAAAATTACAACATCAAAGTCTGTTTTATTTCATATTGTTATATCATGGGATACATATAATAATATTCTTATAGTGATTTTTATTTTAACATTTTCATGCGTAAGAATAACAAAAAGGAAAATATCAAAGATGACAAATATCTGTTTAAATCTTAAAAGTTTTGTGACTCAGCAAAATCAATTTTGTCTGTAGCATATCTCATAGAATATTCATGATAACTACCTTAAATTTGAAACAAAGATCAACCATTTTCTCTATATATGCACCCTTTTAATGGTAAGACCTATTGATTATGTTAGATTTGTGGTTTCACTAGAAACATGACTTACACAATGACTTACCTTTAAAACTGTATACTCAACTCATACTGTGATACATCTTTTCCCAATGGTTATCAATTTTACTATTTGAAATTCTTTGACAAAGTGGGAAGCAGGGTAAGTGAGCACTGCTCACTTCATCACTTGTTAACATTTTCATGCATAAGAATTTAAAAAAGGAATTACCAAAGATATCAAATATGAATGTAAATCTTCACAGCTGAGAGCTGGAGCAAAGGAATCCCCGCGTGTGAAGAAGAAACCGTTTCTACGTAAAGGTCAAGGTCTGACACGTTTTGTGCCTGGAAAGTCATCATCTCCCCGCTCAACGGACCAGGAACCGGAGCTCAGAGAGACAAAACCAGTACCCAAGGTGAAGACTTGTCATATTCTTAAATACCACCTACTCAGTGACCATTAATTTAATGACTATTTCTTTGACAGTGTTATAATCTGAAATAGTAAAATAGGGTTATTCGCAGAATATCATGAATTTGCAATTGTCTGATGATTTTCTTACCCTTAGTCAGCAAATAAAATCAAGATCAATAATTTCATGACTTTTTTTAATTTGGTTATTATAATCACAAAATCAGAAGTTAACTATTATAATAGTGCATCAAAGATAGTTTTCGTCACTGCGGCAGAAAACATGGCTTTATGAACCGTCCTGAAAGCATCAACGTAATGTCAAAATAGAAGTAGATTATGATTTTTCTATTTGAGTGAGTGAGTTATTGTTTTACACCGCTTGGGCAATATTTCGGCCATAATAAATGTTTTTCAACTCGACAATTATAATCCAAGTACAGAATATTCATAGAAAATCAGAAATTCTCTTTGCCCTTCAGCAAACCAAAACAGTGAAACCTGTCCAGAAAGCCAAAAAGTCAAGCCAGCCTGCAAGAAAAGAGCAAAATTCAACTAGTCAAGCAAAAGCTCCAAAGAAAGAATTGTCCCCTCGACATAAGCCTCAAGCAAAAGCTAAAGTATCTCCACGACCAGTAAAACATTCCCCGGTGCAGACCGACAAGTCCTCTGGGAGAACTCTACATGAGAAAGGACCCAAACATAGCACTCCAACTGATGATCCGGTTGTAGGCAGATCTAAGAGTCACGTGACCCAGGAAGCCAACAAGAAGACCGAGCCTCCGATTGCGGTAAAAGTGGCGACGCGGCAGAAGTCTGAGGAGGAGGAGGAAGAGGATGAGGCGATCGATCACTTCCCAGATGATGCGTCCTTCGTCAGCAAGATCAGGAAGATACAAGAGAATAAGAAGGTAAATGTTCTCCTGATTTCATGCTTTATTGAGGCAAAACATGTTTTTAGATGGAAATAATGGAAAAAATAAAAGCACATTCCAAATTGTTAACAGTTAATGCCACATATTCTCAAAGGTCAAACATCTAATTAGCAGCCCCGTCTAAGGACGGGGCTGCTATCAGTTTTTGTGAAGTTTCCATCGCCGCCGCCTTGAAAAGTTTTTGTACTATGAAGCTCTAACTTGGTATATATCATCCTTGGAAAAGTAAAAAAATTTGAAAAGGTTTTGGCTACAATCCGTCAAAGGTCAAGGTCACAGCAAGGTCATGACGTAAGCATGTTTTAGCGAAAATGCTTTATTTTAACTATGAACACTTTTAATCAATACATGATTGTTATACTCAATAAAAAGTGTTCAATGATTGTGTGACCTTGAAGGTCAAAGGTCAAGGTCATGAGATATGAGTTATTACAAAATGCACTAAATTGGGGTATAACTTTATCCCATTTAGCTTTTCAGAACTCATGAACATGTCTAAATGTTAATACTTCCAGGGAATCATTATGACATGTTCACTTTCAAGTTCAAAGGTCAAGGTCACGAGTTATAAAATCACCACAAAATTCTTTGTAAACACGGTCACTTGAAAAGTTTTTGTACTATGAAGCTCTAACTTGGTATATATCATCCTTGGAAAAGTAAAAAAATTGGAAAAGGTTTCGGCTACAATCTGTCAAAGGTCAAGGTCACAGCAAGGTCATGACTTAAGCATGGTTTAGTGAAAATGCTTAATTTTAACTATGATCACTTTTAATCAATACATGATTGTTATACTCAATAAAAAGTGTTCAATTATTGTGTGACCTTGAAGGTCAAAGGTCAAGGTCATGAGATATGAGTTATTGCAATTCCTTGTAAACACAATAACTTGAAAAGTTTTTGTGCTATGAAGTTTAGATTTTGTATATATTATCTCTTGAGAAGTACAACATTTTCAAAAAGTTTTGGGTACTAACTGTCGAAGGTCAAGGTCACAGCAAGGTCAACATATATGGAGAAAATGGATTAATTTAATTTTTAACACTTTATTTCATTACAATAATGTTATACTCAATGAAATGTGTTCATTGATTGTGTGACCTTGAGTGTCAAAGGTCAAGGTCACGAGAAAATTCCCAATTTGGTGAGGCCTGTAAAAGGCGGAACAGGGTAAGGCGAAACCCAAAGTTCCGGGGCTGCTCTGCTTTTGCGGTATCCCGCAAACGCTAATCTAGTTACTCAAAGAAATGATGTGTGGTTATTGATGAAAGAATCAAGTATCAAGTTAAATTCACTGGCTGTCAGTTTTGTGTGCACAACTTTTTTCATTTGAGGCGTAGCTGAACTAAACATGGTACGCTCATTCTCAAATTGCATACTTTTATTTAAAACATAATTTTGCAATTTGTAAGATATAATTTGGTTTTCATGAGATCTTTTTTACCTAAAAGAATTGGTTCTGCCCCTTCACATGCATGTGTGTGTACAGGGTTTAAAATAAACACAAGTGAAAAGGATACTGGGCTATTAAAAAGCAACAACTTGTAATTTGAAGGACTAGTTGAAATTATAGAAGATATGGTCATATTGTTGTTTTTGGCTAGTTGAAATATATGTGACCCACCACTAAATGCTGTCATATATTTTCCCCAGGTGGAGCAGGATGAGCTCGAGGTGTTTGAGCTGCTGGAGGATTTCGCCGACAACGTCTCCTTCTGCAGCAACTCCTCTGTTGTCTCCAGACTCCTGCAGCGCGGTCGGGACGAAAACACGGTAGGCAGTCAAACAAACAACTCCTCTCGTATCTGTTGTATTGTCTTTCATTTTGAATAAATGTTATTGTACTTGTATATATAGTTACCAAATAATAGTATTTTTAAGCATTTGGTTTGTACAAAAAGGTCTTTCTCATGTACTATGTAACTAAAGAGTGGAGTGAATGCAAATGTATGGTTCTCATTTCAGACAAGTATTGAGGGAGTCAAGGCAGTTATTGAAGCTAAGAAAGCAGAGCGGGAGATACTGTCACACCAAAGGGGTACAGGCATCCGCCATAGTCCAGTAGAGCAGTCAACACAACATCACGGAGCAGACGCCAAAGACTCTTCTTTGATAAATGGTGTCGACCTTGACACTTCATCTGACACCATTACAGAATCATCTTCTTCCGAATCTTCTGATGAAATGGAGGATTTCCTTGCAACACCAACAAAGAAAAACAATGCACAAGAGAATGTCAGTAAATCCTATGAAGCTCTTTTTGATCGGAGCCAAGAGGATGGGTTTGTGTTCGTGAACAATAACAGTAATAATGCATTTAAGTCATCGGAAAGTGAGGTACCTCTCTCCCCGACCAAAGCTTTGACTCGAAAAGTAGCTAGCCGGGACCCGGATCGGCAGATTTCAGACACTCAGTCAATCTTGAACAGACTAGCTGCCACAGCAGACGACTTGACTGAGAAGCAGACGTTAAGTAGTGTTGAGAAACAGGCTATTGTGAGTGAGATGTTTGGAGAGAATCAAGTCTCCACTGGGGTACAGCATCAACCTGAGTCAAGTAGCGAAGAGAGTGATGATAGTATTAGTGTCAAAGGTCAGATGCAAAATAGGTCTGCTGAAAGAGTTGCCTCCCCTGATTTTGATGACGAAGAGGAATGGACTGTAACAGCTCCACAGACTCAAGTAGCCATGTTGGGTGTGTTCGAGTTCTCAGTTGGTTATCCATTATGGAAGAGAAATATCTATATTGGGAAAGGGTCAATACACTTTAAACAAAATATTTCACTTTAAATTTAAAGACTTCAAGAAAGTCATGTTTAGTTCTCATTTTCTGTTTTTTATCAGGGAAAAAGATAAGCAGTAAAGCAAAAGAGTTTTACACCAATGGATAGACTTCATTCTTCTTATTCTTGTGCTTTAATGTTGTATTTTTATCCAGACAAGGAAGAAGGATCAGACGCAGGTGAGAAGTCGACGCCGCCCACATCTCGACTGGTGGCCAGACTCTTCCCAAAACTGAAGAACACAAACCAGCAGAAACAAGCAGAGAAACAGCAGCAGGTTAGAACTTATCTCTCAATGTGGAGGAGATGATATGCTTGTGATGTAATCATTATGCAGTGTTCTGCACTGTTACTTTTCGCCTTGGCTTAAAGGTTTTTCTCCAATTATACCATTAAAATCTACAGAGGGCTGGCACTACTCTTAAGTTAGGATTCAAGAGCTTATCATCATGATACAATGGTCTTATGTAAATTCTAGTACCGGGTATGTCATACTGTTTCCAAGCCAACAAGCTATTCCAAGAAGTCACCGTGGTTGAAATCTTACATTTTTAGAGACACGTTAGTTTTTGTGTAATTTTACTGCATAGCTCTTCTGGACGTCCAATATGTTTGTTCACAATAAGGAGATTCTGTTGTAGACTTCAGCTTATGATTAATCTTATTTAAGAGGAAATGACGGAATCCTCTATGTTTTTCAGGAACAGCAGAAGCTACAGGCTGTTACCAAGGCAACGGTGGGAGATGGAGTCCAGTCCAAGATTCTAAGAGACAAACTTGCCGAGCTTGAAAAGGAAATAGAGAAATTCAGAAATGAAAATGCATCCCTTGAAAAACTTAGAAAAGACAGAGAAGAGGTACGTATTTTGATCACTAGCATGTTTTTTTTAAGTTTTTTTTCTCAAACTTAATATCCTATTATAAAGACAAAATAAGCTTTGTAGTGGAGCACTCATATCATGCAGTAGATGCAAACATCAATATTATTGTTCATTTGACTTGATATCCTAAAGCCTATCCTGACTGTTGGTTGTGTTGCAGCTGCTGAACAAGTTGAAGCAGGAGATCTGTGACTTCGAGCAGGAGAAGGATCAGGAGGTGAAGAGACTCGAGGAGTTCCGCACTCAGGAGATGAAGAAACTCAGGTAGACTCCATACACTACCCAGTGATTTTGAGCCTCAACTGAGTTCACAAGTCACTGACCAGTTCTTTAATAAAACTTCAGGTCACTGGCGCGTAACAAGAAGTCTCAAAATTTCAAAGAGAAAGTGCTAGTTTAGCAAGCCGGCCTTTATTGCAACCAGCTAGTAGTTTTAGCATATTCAAGAGCATTTGCAACAAGTTTTAATTTCAAACCTTTGAAACATAATCAATACTCATCCAAAACATAAATAAAAAGTTTACATAAAACAATATTGAAATCTTAATTGCAAGGCCCAATATTGAAGTTTGGTTACAGTATTCAACAATAATTCCCTAGGTCCTTTATACTTATAAATAAATGATGTTCATACACTAATAAATAATTTTCGAGAAATATTTTATCCATCTACAAAACTGGTCTAAACTTATATCTTTTAACAGCAAATCATAATATGAGAAAAATTGGTAACATTTCTATATGTGACATGAATTAGAGGAATTTCTTTTTCAGAAGTTTTCATAATTCTACTAAAAAGCATTGAGTTTTATATGTTTTTGATAATTTCAACCAAAGCAAATGAAAGCTAACTTGTAGATATGAACAATATGAATGGTGAAACTGTTCTTGATATAAAAGTTAAAATCTTAAAATATCATTATTTTAATTTATTTATTTGTCAAATATGGCTATCTATATGGATTTCTTTTATCATATTGTATATAACATTTGATTGAGACCAGTTTTAGGAGGAAATCAATGGTCAAAGACCATTCAGAAATCAAAATGATAAGTCAATTAGGAATTATACTGGTCATAGACCTCTGACCAGTGACGATTTGAAACACTGCTACCTATCTTAACTTCACAAAATCCTCTCACAGGACAGGACTCCCTTAGCTCAGAATTATAACACTAACCCTGAGATCATGAAATAATCTTAAATCTAAATTTGGTAACTTAAGATACAGTACAGTCATCGAACGTTCACTATCCTTTATAACCGAGAGCAAATTGTACATTAAGCAAGTGCATTAAATTTAATAGATCATTTCAAAATACGAACACATAAAGGAAATGTGTCTATCTGAAGGAATGTATCTTAGCTGTCATCGTCCATGTAAAAATGATATGTATTGGACCTAGGTCTTATCAAATCACTGTGTAACACTTGCATGATCATGTTCAGAAAGTATGTTAGTGACAACTTCAGACTTTTTCATCATCTTTTTATAGAATATATGCTAGAAGCTTGTCCTATTGTTACAATGTCTTGTGTTGTCAGACAAGAGAGGAAGCTGTTTGAGCAGCATCAGAAGACGGTGAGAGCGATGCCTGACAAGCGAGAACGGGAGGAGATTGAGGCGCTGAAGAGACAGGTATACACTCATCCCTCCTCTCACCAATGCTTTCGCAAAACGTCATCATTAAGACTGCTCCCAAATATCGCTCTTTAATACTGGTCGCCAACACTGCTCTCCAATACATGACACTGATACTGCTCTTCAAATGTTTACAAATACTGCTCATCAAAACTGATAACATATACTGATAACGATACTGCCCCCAAAACTGCTCACAAATGTTCACTAATACAGCTAATCAATACTGCTCACCAATACAGCTATTCAATACTTCAACATATACTGATCACAATACTGCTATTCATTACATGTCACTGATACTGCTCTTCAAATGTTTACCAATACTGCTCATCAATACTGATAACATATACAACTCACAATACTGCTCACTAATACTGCTCATCAATCCCGAAATCTAACCAAAGCTACATTGCCTATTCTTGTTAAAAGTTTTCACACCAGTTTCCCAGAACCTCTTGCTAACAATCTCCTCAATTCTCCTAACTCTTAGCCCATCAAGGCTACAAAAGGTGCATCCTCATGGTACAATGTGCAGTACCAACATGTATATATGTCCTCTATCTAATATCTACCAGTATTTATCGAAGTCTGAGTACCTCTACGTGGACTGTCTGTTGCAGCTGGTTGAGGTGCAAGAGGAGGTGAAGAAGAAGGAGGGTCGGTGGACGTCTGCCAACAAGCGTCTGCGCCAGAGACTGGAGGTGGTGGAGATGGAGAACCAGGAGCTGCGCGAGGAGATCAAGATCCTGGAGAGGAGGAGACTCGACACTCTGCAGAGGGAGTCCCAGAAGAAGGTGCGAGAATAATGTGATAAAACATGTTTAATAATAAAGCATTTTTGCTATGGGTACTTGTGGGAAATTTGGTGTTTGCCAAAGCACCAAGCAGTCACAGTCTAGCACAAGTAAAGCTTTGTTATTTCCATATGATGCTGAGTGTCAAGAAAAGGAGCAAGAACTCCCTTCTTTTAATATGATATTGGAATTGACGAAGGTCTTCTTGATGATACATGGACACACTATCATCGAGCTGCTTCCCCAGTTTAGGCTATGTCCCAATCTGAAATGTCCTGATCTTACAACCTCATCTAAAAGGCAAAACCTTGCATTATTCTCAACCACTAATTAATTCATGGCTTTTGTAACTTTGTCAGCTTGTCTTTGTCAACTATTCACCCTTCTAAACCTGAATGCTTATATTCTAATTTCCCTAATTGATGAATAATGACAAGATGTACATTTTCCCAGAATGGAGTACAGAAGAGTTTTCAGAGGAGCAGCACACCCACGGAAGATCTGCCGGGACACCGGTCGTCAGTAGAGGTTGCTACAATGCTCAGCACAGGTGGGTTGATACCTCTCTTGTTTTTTTTAGTCTTCAGGGTCCTTTCTTTGAAAGACTACACACATGTGACAGGGTGAGATATAAGCATTCCTACTGGCTTTGACAAGTGGGATATCTCTTTGGCCGAACAGGTAGAGTGAGACTCTCAACCCGGAGGTCCTGGGTTTGAATCCCGATGGAGATGGTCTTAAGATCACTTCTGTTACACACACATGTTCATTTGGAATAATAGACAGATGTTCTGTTGAATTGGAAGTGTTTTGTCTTGCTGACAAAAATGAGAGCTTCAATAAAATTCTATTATAGGCTTCATGATAATTAAATTCTTTTGATGATCACTTTAAGAAGTTACAAACTTTGATAGAAGTAATTCTCTCACTTTCCCCATGAATGGGTTCTGAAATATGAGGTTTATATCCCTCCATGACCTCACCGATGCAGTTTCACCATTTCCAGCAGGCCCTCACTTCTTACACCACAATGCATTGTCAGAATAAAGTGCAGGTTTCAACATTGGAATTGAAAAATTAATTAATACCCTTGGAAATTTTAGAGATGAATAATCACTTTTCACATGGTTCCTATAACAATGTCAAGTTTATCAGTTAATCCAATCACCTCACCTCACCCTGCCATGTTATAGACTCAACCTTGAAGCCACCCGGCCAGTCCTTGATGAACGGCTCCCTCCCCCGATCCCAGGTCCTCCCCCCACAGACCTCACAGTCTCACAACACCTCTAGTCTGCCCCGACCGTCCCAGCATTCCCTGGCACCAAGCAACACGCACACACACGCTCACAACACGTCCGGGGACGCCATTCCTCGCGGGCAGCCCTCTGGACCTGCTTCTGTTCCAAGGTAAGTTTCATGGAGAATGGCTGTTCAGGATAGATTTACGTATTAAACATCTTATTTAATTCCAAAGGGGGATTAGAACCCTGTAGCACCTCATCTCAATCCGCCACTGTGTTTAAACAGCTTAGTTTGGAGTTGGTTTGATGTAAAAGTAGGTTGTATAATAATGAGAAAGTAACATACATAAAATACATAAATGGAAGATAATCTTGTTGTTGCACAAACTATAATTATCCAATTCGCTTACCTGATGCTGCAGTTTCTATTCAGGCAAAAATTTTACCCTATGAAACCCTGTCCCAAATATTACAAAACCATCTATCCTGATTATTTTAATTGTAAACATTTTGTAAATTTGCTATCCATTGTATCAACACACTATCCGTACAGAGATTTATTCCCCGATGTTGATGATGTTTCTAGGTCAGACAGCCAGTCCCCAGACGATGCAAGTTCTACAGGAGCTGTTGTCAACATTCCGCGCAAACAGTCAGCTAAATTCTCTTCTGAAAACCCAGCCATTGACAAAGGTGACAAGGAATATGAAGAAGCTCAATACCCTGATGGGAAGGTGGGTCATGGATCATTTTGAACGGTTTTCTTTGCTGAATTGATTTTATAAGCTCTTGCTATTCCAGGACTTATGAAAGAAATACTGACACTACGTTTTTATGAGTTCTGTTGGCTCAAAGATTGAGATACAATATTAAATAAACTATGATGTTTATTTCTTTGGAATTGCAAAGAGGTAGCAACTTGAACTGTTTGTTTGTTTAACATTTAGAAAATGATAGTCCTATTGTTCAGTTCACAAGGCATCACGCAATTTAAGTGATTTCTGACAAGGAAATTACTGATATACTGTCATTGCTACCTAAAATCCAGGATGAAAAAGATTTCCCTATAATCCAAAATTGAAAACTTTGAACCTTTATGTCAGTGTAACCTCTTTTTGTGAGGATTGTTCATTCAATATAACAAAAAACTTTCATGCTAGTTGCCATTCAATTGATAAACTGTATCTGAAGTAATGGATTGATAATTTATAATATGAAGAATTTGTGCACATTATTCATCAAACACAATTCATTTTCTGCAGGTGGAAAGAACATATTCTAACGGAGCTAGAGAAATTCTGTTTGCAAATGGGACGAGGAAGGAAATCTCATCGGACGGACAGTCCATCGTTGTCTCCTTCTTCAATGGTGACATGAAGCAGATCTTTCCAGATCAGAGAGTTGTAAGTTTACTTGCATGGCAGTAAATATCCTGTCTCAAGGTACAAACGTTACGCTAACTCCACTAATCTGTACCCTGGGCTCAGAAGATAGTTTTGCTCGGGCCCTGCAGCAAATCTAGCTTCTGAGCCCAGGGTACAGATTAGTGGAGTTAGCGTAACGTACATACTCTGAGACAGGATGGAAAGTAAATTTCCTTCACAACCAGCAAACCCCTTTTAACTCAATTTGGTATCTGCAACATCGAAATACAGAGCTTTTCATAAACTTTTGAAACGCAAGCACTATTTTATCATCACAGTTGACATCTGCTACTGCACAACAGAATAACAAGTTTCTCTGTAGTTTTCTCTCAGGCTGAGGCTCACTCTAATGCTAAGTTCACACCAATGGCGCTTTGATGGCGCTTTAAAGCGGCGTGCAAAGTGGGACCAAAGCGTAATTAAAGCGTCAGGGTCGTAACAGATCGTGATAAAGCTTGGAGTAAAGCGGGACATTCGGCAAGAGCGCCAAAAAATTTTAAACTGTTTAAAAAATTTGGGCGCTCTGTTACGAATTGATTAAAGCGCCGAGAGCGTATCAAAGCTTAACAAAGTGTAACAAATCTCAGCAAAGCTTGACTCAATGCGTAGGAAAGCTTAACAGAGCTTGGTTCAAAGCGGGGACCCCATTCTCATGGTCTGTCACCACTTGACACGCTTCGTTAAGATGGTCAGACGCTTTCATCAAGCTCTGACACGCTTTGTTACGCTTTGATGAAGGACTCTCATGCTTTCCCACGAATTGAGAGGCTTTGTTACGCTTGGCAAGCTTCCTCGCGCTCTCTCACGCTCTCCTACGATACCCACGCTCAAGGATGTAGTTATACAGCAGGGATACAAATATCATGTCTTCTTCAGATAGATCGTGCTCTGGTACATCTGGAACTTCTGGATCTTGTTGTTCTGCCATCGTGTTCTGGAGTCAAATGTTGCAATGATTTTGTGGATCTTCTGCATCTTTATATAGGCTCTGGATCAAAAGCGGCATGAAATCGGCAATCTCGACATTTTCCAATGCGTAACAAAGCTTAACAGAGCGTAACAATGCACAACAGAACTTGGTAATCGTATCAGAGCCTGATTTAAAGCGTCATAATCGCATCAAAACGTAATAAAGCGTTATAAAGCTTATCAAAGCTTATCAAAGCGTGATTTCAAGCGTAACAAAGCCTGATCAAAGCGGGATTAAAGCGTGAGGAACCGTAACAAGTCGGGAAATAATTCGTCCCCAAAGCGGCAACCAATTCGTATCAGAGTGTATCAGAGCTGATCTGAGCGTAACATTACTTAGGAGATCGTGATATTTTTGGAAAAGTAAACAAAAATGACAGCGCTTTGCTCGCCGATTTGGTGTGAACTAGGTATTAAGAAAGCTTTCCACCAACTAGTTATCAATACCGGTAGTTATCTAACTTAAGTGGTGATATCCATTGTTTTATCTCTAAATCCCCAAATTTTACCAAAGTTTTATGGATATGAGGTATTTTCTACATAAAGATATATTGATACATCAAAAAAAGTTAAAAATAAAAAAAATAAAAATAAATAAAAAATGTGATTTATTCAAATGCCAGTAATGTAATTGCAGATGTAATCTTGTCACAAAAAGTACTTATTATAATTAAGTCAATATCTCATGTCATTTTTTAAGAATTTCTGTTATAAACCTGGTCACTTGTAGTAGGGATTAGTGTACAAATATTTTTTCCGATCACATGATGTGAACTGACCAATCACATTCTTACAAATTTGACAGAAGTATAGTGATGAGTTATGTTTTAACAAAGGTATTTTCAGAACTGAAATAAGAAACAAATGAAAATTCAACAGCACAGAGCTTATGTGAGATATCTTGATTGATTAACTCGTTGAAATAGAATGCTTTAATGTGTGACTTCTATTAATTAATATTTTGTTTCTATTCAGGTGTACTTCTACGCTGATGCTCAAACTTGATTAAAATAGAATGCTTAATGTGTTTTGTCCTGTTCAGGTGTACTTCTATGCTGATGCTCAAACTACCCACACAACTTACCCAGATGGTCTGGAAATACTACAGTTCCAAAAGTACGTAACACCTGATTGATTTCAGATTATTTGCTGTCATTTATAGAGGAAACTTTACGACCTCCCATTTAAAAGTATTTCATCAAACAAGTTAACGATAAAAAATAAAACAAGCGTGAGTCAATGTTGATGAGATTTTTATAAAACATGTCTACTATCATTTGTTATTTAACCCAACACATTCTTGCACATCAAAATAATTTTCTGACCCATTAAGCATGCAACTTTGTCTCAGAACAAGATATATGAATAAATTTCAAAGTTACTTCTCTTTGTTCATTGTCAAAACCTATTTCAGCAACCAGATAGAAAAACACTACCCTGACGGAACCAAGGAAATCACATTCCCTGACCAGACCATCAAGTATCTGTTTCCTAACGGATCGGAGGAGAGCATATTTCCGGACGGGACGGTGATCCGTGTGGAGAAGAATGGAGACAAGACAATGGAGTTTCCAAATGGTCAGAGGGAAATACACACAGAAGCTTATAAGGTATGGACCAGTTAGGAAAACTGTCGGTATTTTCTCTTTCTTTCTTCTCATCTCCACTGTAATTTACTTTTGACACATAGATCAGAAAACTTATCACTTATGCCTTCCTAGTATATTCCATAATACCCTACCCAAGAATAAAATTCAAATTCTGTGTAACCCTTGACTTAATTAGTGAATGACATGCCAATTAATGATTTATCATGGTCTGGTTGTGCAAGTAGTCTGTTTGATTTTCCAGATCTTGCTTTTGTTGCCTGACTACGAGTTTTGGTTTGAATCAGGTGTTTGAAATAGTTTCCTGTCAATATTACTTACAGACAGGGCATATTTCAGAAGAGGTCAATAGTCCCGCCTAGCTTTTGTTATTTTAGAGATAAAGTGTCCATAGATTTCAGGGCTTGTCAAATTTTAGGAGGGCTTGCTGCTATATTAAGCACAAGCTCTACCTGCTTGTAGGGCCTAAATCATATTTCGAACAGTAGTTTGAATACTGAAGGAATTCCCTAAAGATGTACAAGAATTGTGCTATTGCAATAGTAAGATCCTATACATAACAATGTACCAAAAATAACAGTTTTAAGTCCTTTGTCCTCTATAGAAAGAATGAAACAGTGAGAGTAACATATTCTTCTCACTCCAGCGACGAGAATACCCCGACGGTACGGTGAAGACTGTCTATCCAGACGGCCGACAGGAAACACGCTACTCTACTGGCAGAATACGACTCAAGGACAAAGACGGGAATGTCATCATGGACAGAATGTACTGAGCTGCTTCAACACAACACCCTTTAAATTGATCATCATTATAGCAGAGGTCATCAGTTAATGCCACCAAGGGTTGACAACTACCGGGTATGCTGTGAGGTCATCGGTTGATGCAACCAAGGGTTGACAAGTTTGCTGTAGAGTCCTGTCCTTTGTGCAGGAAGGTCCTGATGAAAGACAAATATTATAGAACAACCCATGGTCTGCTACTTCTAGGCAATGCTTGCAGGTTTTAAAATGCTAACCATTTTGGTAATTAGGAAAGTTACCATTCACCCACAAATTTGTGTGTCTTTGTGGTTTGGTTCACGTTACAACACATGATACAGTTATTCTAATCATCATGCAAAATTGGGTGAATATCTATCCAAATTTTAAAGAATAGTGTTTAAAAAATTCTGAGTTTGTGAAAACTTGATATAAGAGTTTCTGTTATGTCAATTAGGATAAAATAAGATGGTATGAGATTTATGGAGATAAGTTGTCTTGTACTTTGTGTTTAATTGAAAGGTACTTGAATTCAACTCTTGTAAGAAATATTGAATTAAGACCAGTGAAATGGCGTCTTCCTGCAAGAATGTCGCATTTACTGTATCATGACCGAAGTGTGCCGATTAAAATTGTGTTATGATGCCCCTAATTGTAATGAACAGGGATGGCAATGGTGATTTTGAAAAAACAGCTGAAATGCATGGAATTAGGTGGTCGTTTATGCTGAATTCAGCTGATTAGCTGAAAATTGCCATCCCTGAATGCAGCCGGATTCTGTTGGTGTCTTAACCCTGGTATAAGGATATTCTTGAAAGAAACATTGATGCACGTGTCACATTGTGCTGAAAGGCTTTATACTTATTGCATTGAGACCTATGTCAGGCGATATGTATGGTACGGGGTTATCCCTTTTGGTAAGTCAGGATTATCAGGAGTGAAAGATTCTTGGAAGAATCTTTTCAGCACGTCACAAGGCCTTATGGTGTTTAACTGCCTTATTAGCCTATCGAGTTATAGCAAGCTATGATCTTACTCTGAGCGTGCCTTGTGTTGTGTCCACTTCACTTCATCATTCCAAGTGCTATTACCATTCATGTGATTTTACCCATGACAACTGATTATGCATTTATGATTTTATCAGCTCAAAATATCATCGTCCATCTCTTTCCGTATTATAATGAAATCAGTTCATTTCCTCATACCCTATCAGATATCTTCAAGAGAATAGATTATGACCAAAATAATTTTTTTTATGTTGCTGAATTTTGATCTTAACTTTTATCACTAAATTGCTTTTAAACATTTTATGTATCTACATATATGCCAATTCATTTGCTTTCAAAGAAAAGGACATTTGCTTAGGCACTAGTCAAAATCTCAGTGTAATTATGACAAAGTATGGATTAGTTAGAATGTCTCACAGATAAAACCTGCCTTTATCACATTAGAATATAAGAAAATATGTCTATGCCTTTACATTCATTTTAATGAAGCAAATGACAGTCCTAGAATATTGAAGTGTTTAGTTGATAGCAGTTGTTGAAATGGTCAATGATTCAAGAAAATCATCTTATTTTTGAGTCCATTGTTCTATTATGTAAAATTGTATGAAAATTGTACAAATTCTGTGCCCCACTGAATGTTTAAATACTGATGTCTAACATTGATACTCTCACGAGTTGTGCTGTGCCTTTATATGGTTTGAGCAGTGTATAGTCGTTAAAGAAATTGTACAGCATCGTAAAAAATATATTTATTAAACTTATGAAGATTTTGTTCTTGCTCTTGTCTTTTATTGCCGAGGCATCTTTTTACCAACCTCAAGAATTGAAGAATGCATGAAAAGGAATGTTTCATGAATAAGGATAATCAACGTGGCAAGTTAATAATTACATTTCCTGAATCCACAATTCTGCGTTCTCATTCTCATATAGGGGATAACAGAGAATCGTCAGAAATCATTTTATTTTCTGACAAATCTTCCTAGACTCTTCAGGACCAAGTTTACTAATTTATTTACCATATCCCAATTATGTTTAATATTTTATCTCGTAATTTCTCTATTAATTCATCCCTCAAATTTTCCCCAAGATTTTCAGAAAATGTTGAAAAAGTTTCATTTTTGATTGCTCATTTGGCACTATGGTTGAAATATTAGATGAATATCAAAAACGTGTATAATGCAATATCTTTGAAGGACAACATAATGGAAATTTTGTCATTAAGATGCCTTAAAAAGATTACTGCAGTTGAGACAATTACGCTTTCCAGTTTGTTTTTTTTTACAGCAAAGTAAACAATGATTTTAACCAATGTTTATGCATCAACTTTCACCACTTTAAATGATTTGAAATTGTGACCTCAGTTAAATATTAGCTGGTCGAATTATTTGAAATAGAGAAATTACAGTATGGGTAGGAATAGATTGTGTATAAGTTGATGGATAATTTATCAACACATTTTTGGAACATTTAAAATGGCAACCTGAAAACCTACAGTACACTCCCTTTAACCTAAGCTATAAAATCTTTTGCGAGAGCTTACCAAACTTGTGGCCGAGTGATCCCCGAAACGTCTAATTATGATATATTAGTTATAACACCTTATTGTCCTCAGTACAAGTACTAATCCGACAAATTTGGTTGTCGTTAGTAGAGTATGTCAAGTAAGACAAGTTTGTGCCATGACTCATTTTAGAATCGAACATTTCGCATCCTGTCTCAGAGTACGAACATTACGCTAACTCCACTGATCTGTACCCAGGGCTCGGAAACTAGATTTGCTCGCGGGTCAGACTTGGGATATAGCCAATCAAATCATTTTCCCGCCACTTTCTCAATAAAATTTCAACGAGAAAATGATTTGATTGGCAATATGCCAAGTTGGGCCATTTAGTAAAGAATTGTACCACCTTACTTTTCTGAATACATGATACTGATGAGTGTGCATGTCTTAATCTTTCAGTCGAAAGATAAAAATGTTTGTATATTCACGATCTGCATATATTTTTTTAGCGAAACGTTACAAATCCAATGACCTTGATTAAAGAGGACTGAAATCAAGTCTTCAAACCATTTTTATGTAAAATTTCATAGGTTTGTCATGTAAGGAATGCCTGGAGAGGGGTCGCATAATGTTTTAGTTAAAGCACTGATAGGGGGCACTTATTACGTAGAATATGGTACTTCATAACTATTTCGAATGAACTTAATAATTTAATGACTATGTCAAAGGATTATATTGAATGAGTCAAAGAAACTTTACCAAATACCATAAATTTTAATTATTCACAAAGCAAACATTTATACATCAAAATTTATTAACTTCTGTACACATTTACATACAATGTTGTCACAATTTAACAGTTCAGAATCTTGTTCATATCTTGGGACCGTCTGGCATATTGTCAACATTTCCATTTCTAGCACCGGAAGGCTAGAGGAACTAAAATATCTTCTCTTAAAAGGTCCAAAAGCGGTAAAAATGGCTGTCAGAAAAATAATATTAGGTTGCTTTCAATCACAATACACTCTTGCATCAGTCCAAGCCACTCAGTGGCACAAACTCCAACACTTCCAAAAAGCATTTTTTGTTTGCCTATAAATACTCAGAATCCACATCAATGTCCTTTCATGAAGATGAATATATTGAGTACAAGGCCTTGACAAGTTCACTGCTGAAGCTTCTATATGTCCTGAAGTTTTACCGAAACTTGTGCACGAGTCCACTAAAGTTGACTCCAATAGAGATGAGACCCGCGCAGATTGCCAGTTCATAATATACAAGGCCTAAACAAGTTCGCTGTTGAAGCTTCTACATATCCTGAAGTTTTACCGAAACTTGTGCACGAGTCCACTAAAGTCGACTCCAACAGAGATGAGACCCGCGCAGATTGCGAGTTTATAATATACAGGAGATCAAAGTCTAAAAATCCTATCACATTTTAGATATCATCATCGTCCTCTGGTAGAGCAAGGGTCTGCGCCGTCTGCAAGGGAAACAAACAATATTAGAAATATCTTTAATATCTGTTTTGTTTACCATAAATATTCATGTAATTTCCTTAAGTTAAAAACGAGTCTGGAACAATTTATTATTCTTAATTATCAAAACGTTTTGGAGATGGAAAAGTCGGAGCTTCCTGTTAGACCCCTTTGAAGAGGGGCAAATTCTAAAATATAAACAATATTCCTATCCTTGGTTAAATTAGGAATGTGTGCTCAAATTGCCAATGACTTTACATCAAGCTTACTTTCCATTACTCCTTTTATTCCTGAGCCAATTCTAAAACTATCACCTGCATAAAAATGTAACAAATCTTTTTGTCAGTCTCTCCCAACAGAAAGAGATCAACTCATAAAATGTTGATCAAACCTCTGTTTGAATATGTCATAAATGTGGAGAGAAAAAAAGAGATACCTGATTGGAAGCCACTAAAGGTAGTTGTGCAATCAGAGACAATGTTTTAGAATGATCTATTTTGACTAATGAATAATGGCAATGAGAACCACCCTTTGCCCACAAGAAGCGTTTTCAGACTTTTTACTGACCGAAATTCTCAAATGGTTGTGGCAAAACTTTGTGCCGGTACAAAATCTATCAAACAGGTGGGAAAATCATTTTATAACTTCATTTACCTTTGTTGGGAAAGAATGTCTGACGTGTTAAAAATTGGTTAGGCTTATCAATTAAACTTACTTTCAATTCCTCCTCGTATTTCTGAGCCAGTTCCTGGTCCATCTGGATCTCTGGGGGAGCAAGGGCAGGCATACACACAAACTCCAGGTTAGGATCTCCAACCAGTTTACGTGCAAGCCACAGGAAGGGTTTCTCAAAGTTGTAGTTGCTCTTGGCCGAAACATCATAGTACTGCAGGAGAAAGAGTACAATGATGAAATTTTATTTGAGGCACAGATCTTTCTATCAGGGTTCAACAAATAAACTGGACAAGTGGCCAAATGCTAGTGAAGTCTAAAATCTCTACTGCCAGATTGACTACGAACATTTTCAAACATTTTCTGCTTTTGATCCAGTTTTGTGCTGGGCTATGTGACCAGAAAGTTAAGTTATATTTGTCAAGCCCTATTCATGTCAAATTTTCGAAACAGCAAGGCCAGGTCAAGCTTAAATGTTAATTGTAAAATAGTTATCATATATATGCAGTGCTCAAGATAATTTTGGGAGCTATTGGGTATTTACTCACTGTTTCGGTAACAGTTGAGTATTGTTGCTTTTGAGAGTTTACTTTTATAGTAAGATTGTAATCCCCTTTTCGGACAATTGGGTATTTCATATAAGAAATGAGATTGTACACTCATGATTTTACATCTCGGCATTTAAAACATTATTGAAATGTTTTGAAAATGTAATAGAGTTTTTAAGGACTTTGTTGCATGAAATACACAGATACGCTGCTTATCTGGAGCACTGTATGTGCATGTATAACTACCATGGGAAAGCCTGCCACACTACTAAGGCAATGCACTGATGTCAAACCTGCGAATGGAATAATGACTGAAAGGTCTTTGACTCATATGATAAAACTTTCTCACAAGAGATTTGTGCCCATATTGAGGTACCCACCTGAAGATTCTTCTTCCTGTGGAAGGTGATGGTTTTTGCCTTGACTTTCCTGTCCTTGATGTCTACCTTGTTACCACATAAAACTATCGGGATATTCTCACACACACGAACCAAGTCTCTATGCCAGTTGGGTACATTTTTGTATGTCACACGAGACGTCACATCAAACATTATAATGGCACACTGACCTGAAAAATACAAGACATTCATTGTAAGGTTATAGCAATGACAGAAATGTATAAAACTGTTGAAATTCATTTATGACATGAGAAATCTTTGCCCTAATGTGGCCAGAAACAGTAAATTCAATGAACAAAACTGTTCAATGTGAGAACCTTGTTTCTCTGAGGCCAGGATTATTATCATTAAATATTCTACAGACTAACCAGCAATAGTCAAGAGGTTAAAACTTCAATTCTGAAATTACTAGTCCAAACAAATTCAAGCTAGCAAAAAGCATCTGTATGAATTCATAATAAAAGTCTAAATAATACAAATAGTCCTCCCGACTGAGTAATAACACTTCACTAGCTGAGCTTTATTTCCACAAGCCAGGAGTTGGTCTCCCAGGTGACTTGTCCATATTTAAAGATTTTAAAGTTTAACCTAAATGGAAGAAGTTAATTCTAGATGTGTCAACGTACCCTGAATGTAGTAACCATCTCTTAAACCACCAAACTTCTCCTGCCCGGCTGTGTCCCAGACGTTGAACTTCATGTAGCCTCGACTTGTGGAGAACACGATAGGATGAACTTCAACACCAAGGGTTGCTATAAACAGGAAAAGGAACAGTTAGTTTCTTGTACTCTAATTATATCCAGAATTATATGAATACAGTCAAGACGACCAAAGGTATTTTCATGATACGTTGACAAGAAAAGATCAGTTTAGTTTGTTATCAATAATTGTACTCAGAAATTCACAAATCAGCAGCTATGAGGGGCTTTAAATCCATTTTTTTTTTTTAAATTTGTAGAACTCTTGCAAAATTTTACATTATTTTATATTTTCTCTTCAGAAAAGGATAAAATGACCCTATATTATAATATATTGACCTTAAGTAACAAGAAAGAAAGACCTTTTTTCTTAACATTTCCATTTAACCATATTCTGCAGATCAATAATAACAAACTGTGTTTGTGAAACACTGATGCCCCTTACGCTAAGGTCAAGGTCACAAGGTCAAAAGTTATGACCTCATCTGAAAGGTCTTTTGATAGATTTACATGTTAAATATCAAAGATCTATCTATCTAATTAAAAGTTACGAGCATGGTTAAAGTTTTTTGGTACGAACAGACACACAGGGACAGGACAAAAACAACATATCCCTGAAATCTTGATTCAAGGACATAGAAATTATTGATATAGATGCAATTGTTACATACCAACATATTTCTTTTCAAATTCTCCGGTTTCATGTCGTTTCACAAATGTTGTTTTGCCTACACCACCATCTCCGACAAGCACCAGCTGAAAGAAAATAGAAGATAACTTTTAGTCTAACTAAGGACACTTTATTTAGTAATTCTTAAAACATGACTATTGTTCCTTGTCCTTGTGAAGTTACCTTGCCTGTTGACTTGGTTTCCCTACTTTTACTATTGCCAAAGGTGTAAATCTGTTTAATAAGACTTAAATGACCGTCTTATCTTAATCTGAACAACACTGATATCAGTTTGGCTTTTTTCATTCTAAAACTAATTTGAATACTTTAGGAAGAAAACATTCTAATTGGGTTATTATTGATTGCAAAGTTTTTCTTAAATCGATTATCACATCGGAGGAGAGTTAAACGATCAATCACAAGTGAGAAATAAACCTTTGATTGATCACAGTGTTGTTCTTAAAGGGGATCCAGAAAAAATTTACCCTTGGAATGGAGTTTTTGGCTTGGTGTCCCTTAGAATTTATAGTAGGATACTTTCACACTGCTCAGAAAAACACCAAAATGATCGCCTCAACTGATAAGCTAGGAACAACACTGCAATCATTTATAATCATCACACTTGAGGGCCGTCATATATGAAAAATTTATTTATGATAATATGAAAATGATATATACCTTGAACTGTGCTTCTACTTGGAACCCTTGTTGTGCCATGTTACCTGGGAAAAAAAGGAGAATTTGTCAAATACTTCTAACAAATATTCTACTATCAATAACTTTAACATGATTTCTAAGTTTGACTGTTTATATCCGTAGAAAGAAGTCAGTGAGTGTATTGTTTGATTTAAAGTTGTAAATTGCTGTTTTTTATGCCAGATTTCTATTAATGTTACTGTACTGAAGAATAATGTCACAAAGTGGTAAATTGCTTTAGGTAATGGACCATAGAAGAAAATAAGACAGGTGAAAGTGATGTCTGTTTAAAATGTTTAATATTTGAATGAAACTGCCATTGTTCAATATTTTAGAATAGAATATGTATGTTCTTAGAAAAAGGCCTATACAGTTGCCCTTTGAAATCAACACATGCGAAATCATTTGAACAAAAGAAAGGGTTTCATGATAGACATAAATGATGACTGTATATAGTGAAAATACCAGGAACTATATCAACTCGGAAAAATCATCTCAGTAAGTTATTTAATATCTCATATTTCAAAGATGTATGAACATAAATGTTGAAAACTAGAAACATAAGAAAAATCTTGATAAACTCATTAAAAGGAAATATATTTAGTCACTAAATCAACAATGTAAATAATCAATCAAAACATTAAAACATTTCATTGGTAAATATGGGTGTTCTATTGTTTGTAAACAAAGGTATTTTGTTTCAAAAGTAAACAACAAGTAGATCTATGTATTATTATTCACTACCCAGTCAGATAAATGAATTTGGATTCTTAATTTGAAAGATATTGCGTTGAATTTTCGATCAATTATTTAACTGATGAAATCAGCTGATCAGTCTCTCGATCGTTACCGAACGGTCATTGACCGGTCAAATATGAGAGGAAATTTTCTTTAAGTTGAAATTGTAAACCCAGTTTGATCAAAACGAATTTATGTGGGATATGAAGAATTCAGTCATGTGAAAACAGCCTATCGCCATTCCTTTCAATCAGAATCATCGAGAATGCGTAATTCGTGTAGGAAATTTCCATGGGATGATGTCATAAACCCAGGAAGAATGAATCAAAACTAAGGCGATATATAACTTATCGTCGTATTCATTTCATCAATGGTAACACTAAAATGTCTTTTATACTTACGATGTTTTCGATATCGACCGGATAAACGTCTCACCTTCACAAGACTTTCGTTTAGCCGATGAAATACTAGGTGGGAGCTGTAAGGCAGTTTAAACCGGTTTTGGCGCGCAAGACAGTGCAATCGAGGAAGTTCTATTTAGAGTTATGTCCCTTAGTATATTAGAACATTGTTCTGAAAATGATCTGCTGAGAAAGAAATGTAGCTCTTTGGCTAGAGGTTTAATAGTAAATACCGCATATTAATATTGACAAAACATAAATAGGGCCTTCATTTCTCTCACTAATTTCCTTAATTTATATCGTAGTTTTTAATAACCCAAAATGGTAATGGTACTTTCAGGTGTAGAAATACAGTTTTAGACAGTAGGCCTACTGTTTTAGACAGTACAGGTTTAGACAACAACTTTCTGGTTCACATTTACATATCCAATATGGTCCATATGGGTATAGGCTTCCGTATTTATATCACAAAATTTAGATCTAGAACATCAAAGTTAGATGTAAACTTCAGTTGGAACTGGTAGATGGTATAAAATTGCTAATCATGTAGGCCTACATCATGTAAGTGTAATATTGGGGATGATCCCGAATGAACTTTATTTTACCTTAGAGTGTATAATCTGTTAAATGAATAACGAAAAAAATATCTTCCTGCATATGATTATAAACTTTTATCAACAACTAGATATGTTTCACTTCTGTCCATCACATATAATTAACTGCTCAGACTCTGTGTATCAAAAATGACTTGCGTATGCTCAATTAATTCATATGTATTACTTTAATAAATTATTTGATTACTGTATGTCATTATTTATAATTTATGGAAATAAACTTGACTTGACTAATAACTGATACCCTCTTGAATTTTCGATTTCGTATCGATTGATTTGTTTTCTTAATAAATTAGCTTACTCATTGTACTTTTAGAGTTGTTGTCACATTCCAGTTAATTGTTTTCTTAACGAACGAGGTATTGTAGTAGATGATTGATTATACGTTTTCTTAACTAATTACGTATCGTTGTAGAGTCACCTCCATATTTATAACAAAATGCAGTTTTAAAAAGTTTCAAAAGTTGACGTCTCTCACTCCCTACATCAAATAAACGCAAAATAGATTTCCAAAATTCCATTGGGATTTAATCACACGTATCTTCCAATTTACGTCTTCATGTATAAAACGTATATGTACTTGTTTTGACTGCTTTTATGTATCAAATAATTTCGGTTTATACACATATTCATTTTTAAAAACAGTTTTTTTCATAGTCGTACATTTTCACCCGAATATCTCATTCGAAAGCTTACACAAAGTTTTATTCCACCAATTTTGTTTCCACTTACACTTGCTATTTCTGTTAGTTGAACTATTTTTTTTCATTGTTGTTGTCATCACATTGAGTTCCGATAATTAACAAGGGAAACATGCTTACTTAGTTATGAAAACATAAATCCAATCACTTAAAACAAAACATAGCCAAGGATTAATTTTGGAATTGATTGGAATCACTTGGCTAAGTAAACCCTTTTCAACTATCAAATGTAGGTTGAATACAATGAATATATTTTAAAAAATTATTTTCGGCCCTTACGGCTATTCACATCGGCCTTTTTGACTTTTTCACTCGGTATTTTTATCCTTCGGCCAATTTGACCAAATCCCGGGTTCGTTAAATGCTATGGCAGAGGATACTGTACTTTGAACGTCGAATTCAGTATTTCATTTTTGATTAAAACATGTAAATATGGTATCTTTATTGGGCTTCGATTTGTAATATTTTAGTGTTTTATTATTTAGGCTTTTCATTTCATTTGAATTCAGTCAATCTTAACTTGCAGAATAATGACCTAGACTGTATTAAAGGCTCCTATTTAATAACTAGGATTATGACGTACTGTTCGTCAACAAAAGTTGCTATACAGCCGCTAATCGGTTCTATTGTTACTTTTCCTAATGGACAATAATGTTTTTCGTGGGAAAGTGTTGACTTTGTATATGTTTATTTGATTTAGAGAGATACATTTACGTTAAAAAGTTGGGATTTCTCTCTTTAAAATTTTGGACGAAAACTTGGGGAAAAAACTTGCAATTTAGATGAACAGACGCTAAAATGGCTTTGAGACTATATCTCTTAACAGACAACTTAAAGAATTATGGGTACGAAAGCGAAAAGAACACTTGCATAGTCAGTGCGACAGGTTGCCAAAACGTTCGTTTTAAAAAAAGACGCACTGGGGCTTGTATGTTATGAAAAAACTGAATACTTTTTCATGTCAAACCTTTTATTAATAGAAGAAGAAGAAGAAAATTAGTTTATTAAAGTGTCACACTTTGCAAGTATACATTATATATAACATAAAATATCACAGAAGAGTAAAAAAGCAAAGTCCAGCCTACCTAGGCTTATGAGACACAATTCAAATAAAACATTATAAATACACGTAAATGAGACAGTTGAGAGATGCACACACACTCACACATATATGTTTATATAAACCATAATATATACATAACAAGTTATAATATAGAAGGGTAAAATATTATCTTAAGAGACTGCGTTTGTACATTTTATATAAAATAGCGTCAAGCGATTGGGAGAATAGGTTGTAAGTAAGTTTATCAAACGGTGCCATGGAAAGAAAGGTTGGATCAAATTGGGATATTTTCAAAAAGAGTTCATACCTCAAATCGGAATAAAATGGACAGGTAATTAAAAAATGGCATTCATCTTCAACAGCGTTCAAATTACAGTGTGTACATATGCGGTTTAAAAGAGGGGTAGTTGGGCGGGTAAAGCGGCCTAGTTCAATTTGGAGGGGCAGGGTACCACAGCGAAATTTAGCTAGCGTACTTCGATGTTCTCTTGGGGAAATGGATTAACATAATTTTCAGTTAGAGGTGCAATTTTAAATGTGCGATATGTGCGTAACTTGTTTCCGTTAGGATTGCCGTTATCATTCCATAAACACTGAAACCACTTTGTGTTATCATTTTTTAATATTGGACAAGGAATCCCCCTTGTTCCCAGTTGGGGTGTAACGGGGATTCAGTAACAAGACACACCAACACCAACTTATGAGAGTGAAACCGATACTTAAACATTTTATACGGCAAGCGTTTGCATATGTATACAACATTGATCACATGAGCAAATCTCGCGGTATGAACGCATTTGCAGTTACCGGTATGTAAAATTTTGCTACCGCAATCAAAATTTACAATTGCCTAATAATCAAATTTGTAATTGAAGTACTCACGAAAATAGAGATAAAATGTTTTTGGGCGTTTATATCTGTTTTACTCGATTAATATAATATGTAATACTTACATATGTGGATAGCTAAGTAGGCCTTATAAATACATTGCAAAAATATGATTTACATGTATATTGTTTGTTTTAGTACAGGTTAAAAAGTCCAAAATTTGCATAGTTGCAACACAACACTATCAGCAATGCATGTGACAATAAACCTGCAACTCTCTTTTCACTCTTTTTTGTGACAGACAGACATACAGACGTACAGGGCAAAACAAAACCCCAAGGGATCTGCGATACTGGGGCATATAAACTGTAAACTCATATTTCGGCGGATTTTACAATAACTGTCTAAAACAAAAAATTTGAAAAACCATTTGAAATGTTCAGATTTCAATTTGTTTCCAAATATAGAACAAACCGAGAAAAATCATCTAATTTCTATTTCCGTGAGCACTTTAGTCAATCAAGGGCAGATGCTGAGGTTAAAGGGCAGTAGCACGTTTTTCACTTTAATAAAATGATCACATGAAAACAAAACTAAGCAATTGGGTTTGAAAAATGTTGTTTTAAAGGGGCAGTAGCACGTTTTTTGATAATTTTATATTTCAAAATTTTCGCTGATAAATGTACGGTTATGCTAAATGTATTATTTTGATAGTGTCAAAAATTTCATTACACAAGCCAATCAGCCATAGTCAGGGGACAAAGTATGAAGATTCACATAAAATTCATTGGCGGCCATTTTTTGTGAACACCTTTAATTCATTTAGTGTAAGAAAAAGGAATCGCATGGCTAAACTTTAGATTATATATTTGAATTATTACTGCTTCATTTTTTTGTTCAAATACATTGTCAATTGGAGCCATTAATTTTCATTTTCCTGACATCACCTTATATTCCCCCTAAAAATAGAGCCATTGGCTCTGTAGCTCATCAGGCATCATATCAAGTTTGCTTTATACAGGCAAGATGAGCTAAACATGAAACTGATGTTACCTATTGCAAGAAAACCTATACAAAAATTACAAAACAAATGTATTATTATTCAACACTTTCTAGATCGCCAATATCAGACAGTGAAAGAAGTCCACACTAAAATATCCAAGGAGAAATAAATTTGCCATAGACTGTCATCTAATGTGGGGTCATTGGGTCACGTAATCTACAATTTAAAATCTTCATTGGCCAAAGAGTCTGCACATTAAATTTCAACTCTCTTAACCTTATGGAACTTGAGAAGGAGATGAAAATAGGTTTTTAAGATTGTGACCCCTGTGACCCTATTTGGGGTCATGGGGTCACAAAACCTACAGTTTAGAATCCCAATTGGCCAAGGAGTCTACATGCAGTCTTTCAGCTCAATAGACCTTTAGGAGCTAAAGATGATGATGAAAATAAGTTTTTAAGGTTGTGACCCCTGTGACCCTATTTGGGGTCATGGGGTCACGCAATCTACAATTTAGAATCCCCATTGGCCAAGGAGTCTGCACATATAATTTCAGCACTCTAGACCTTTTGGAACTTGAGAAGAAGATGAAAATAGTTTTTTAAGGTTGTGACCCCTGTGACCCTATTTGGGGTCACAGGGTCAACAAAGTTAAAAATTAGAATCCCCATTGTCCAAGGAGTCTGCACATATCAATATTAACTCTCTAGACCTTTTGGAACTGGAGAAGAAGATGAGAATTGGTTTTTAAGGTTGTGACCCCTGTGACCCTATTTGGGGTCATGGGGTCACGAAATCAACAATTAAGAATCCCGATTGGCCAAGGAGTCTGCACATATCATTTTTAACTCTATAGTCCTTTTAGTACTGGAGAAGAAGATGAAAATAGGTTTTTAAGTTTGTGACCCCTGTGACCCTATTTGGGGTCACAGGGTCATCAAAGTTACAAATTAGAATCCCCATTGTCCAAGGAGTCTGCACATATCAATATTAACTCTCTAGACCTTTTGGAACTGGAGAAGAAGATGAGAATTGGTTTTTAAGGTTGTGACCCCTGTGACCCTATTTGGGGTCATGGGGTCACGAAATCAACAATTAAGAATCCCGATTGGCCAAGGAGTCTGCACATATCATTTTTAACTCTATAGTCCTTTTAGTACTGGAGAAGAAGATGAAAATAGGTTTTTAAGGTTGTGACCCCTGTGACCCTATTTGGGATCACAGGTTCACCAAAGTTACAATTTAGAATCCACATTGTCCAAGGAGTCTGCACATATCGTTTTTAACTCTCTAGTCCTTTTAGAACTGGAGAAGAAGATGAAAATAGGTTTTTAAGGTTGTGAACCCTGTGACCCTATTTGGGGTCACAGGGTCACCAAAGTTACAAATTAGAATCTCCATTGTCCAAGGAGTCTGCACATATAATTTTTAACTCTCTACTCCTTTTGGAACTGGAGAAGAAGATGAAAATAGGTATTTCAGGTTGTGACCCCTGTGACCCTATTTGGGATCACAGGGTCACCAAAGTTACAAATTAGAATCCCCATTGGCCAAGGAGTCTGCACATATCATTTTTAACTCTCTACTCCTTTTGGAACTGGAGAAGAAGATGAAAATAGGTTTTTAAAGTTGTGACCCCTGTGACCCTATTTGGAGTCACAGGGTCACCAAAGTTACAAATTAGAATCTCCATATGCTAAGGTACTTGTACACAAAATTTCAGCTCTCTAATGTGTATGGTTCGTGAGGAGAAGTCGAAAGTGTCAAAAGTTTACGGATGGACGACGGACGGACGGACGGACGCCGGACGACGGGCCATGCCATAAGCCCATCTGGACTTTCAGTCCTGATGAGCTAAAAACGTACTACTGCCCAAATGTCGCCACTCTATAACGAACGTACCAGGATTTATTTGTTTTCAGTGTGGTATCACTCATCTCTCATCGAGTGACGGGATGAAGCGGTATTTTTACGAGTGGTGTAAAATTTCGTCGGCATTCATTGTTTCCCCAACCATAACCACCCCAAACTAAAATCGACCATCACCAAATTTGGTATGCTGCCTCCCTATAACATATTTTTTGCTTTTTTGAGTTATTGAAAATATTTGTTGTGTCTATAGCAGAATGCAATACCGTTTGAAAATAGTATGTCTGTACATAATAATTTCGTTTCTGTAGCAGAGCTAAAACAAGAGTCATCAGAAAATAATATTTCCATGAAAACCGCCGAAAATCTGAAGAAGTTGAAAATACCAAAAAGGCACATCTACACAGTATTACATACCAGTGGGGTAAAAAATTAAGACATAGCTAAAACCTGGCTTGTGGATTTATCATCCTTTATTAGGTCTTCAAGACAAAGTCGTGAAGACCTATTGTTTTTATCCGATTTCTTATTATTATTAGGTCTTCAAGACAAAGTCTGGAAGACCTATTGTTTTTACACTTATTCTTCAAGTTTTTTTTTTTAGGTCTTCAAGACTACGTCTGGAAGACCTATTGTTCTTATCCGGATTTTTATTAGGTCTTCAGACGAAAGTCAAAGACCTATTGTTATTATCCGGATTTTTATTATTAGGTCTTCAAGACAAAGTCGTGAAGACCTATTGTTTTTATCCGATTTCTTCAAGTTCTTATTATTATTATTAGGTCTTCAAGACAAAGTCGTGAAGACCTATTGTTTTTATCCGATTTCTTCAAGTTCTTATTATTATTATTATTAGGTCTTCAAGACAAAGTCTGGAAGACCTATTGTTTTTATCCGATTTCTTATTATTATTATTATTATTATTATTATTAGGTCTTCAAGACAAAGTCGTGAAGACCTATTGTTTTTATCCGATTTCTTATTATTATTAGGTCTTCAAGACGAAAGTCTAGAAGACCTATTGTTATTATCGTGATTATTATTATTATTAGGTCTTCAAGACGAAAGTCTAGAAGACCTATTGTTATTATCCGGATTATTATTATTATTATTTTTTATTATTTGTACCGATTTTGTGAACGCTCCACAGCCCAAACGACTCAACCGAATTTCTTGAAATTTTCAGGGATTGTAGCCTGTATTCCAACTTAGATTATCTTCGAGCCAGATTTTTGAATTTCGATTTTGGTTTTGAGTTACCTCTCTTTAAAGGAAAAACTTCAAACCTCAATTTCTCGGTAACTAAGGGAGATAATTTCATAAAACTTTCACCAAAATGTGGGCAACAACATTCCCCATCGATTAAGCCCATAGCGGTTTTCGGCCGTATAAATAGATTTTTTTCTATTTTCGAAAAACTGAAATTTTGGCGACATTTCGCGGTTCTGACGGTACGCGTCTTTGAAAATCTTCTCCTCACTAACGCCAATACATACAGACGCATGCTATAGCTCATTGGAAAGCTGAATGTATACTGTTTAATCGATGCTCCCCTTTAAGGCATCTATTTTTAGCGGTTTTTGAGCTACAGCACTTTCAAAACCGATCTTTCGAAAAAAAAAAAAATTCTGCGTCACGTTCAAAGGGGCACCACTCTGTAAGGAAATGTCAAAAATGAAATCTGTTTGATGCATTCTGTTCGACAATGATAGTTTAACAAGTTCAGTACAGGTCATTATTATATGAAAGTTGATATTAAAGGAAATATGTGGACATAAAGAAATTTTTTACATTTTCCGGCGTTTTTTACATTTTCGAGGGTTATTTTACTTTGAGAATTTTAGTTTCAAAACTGTTACAGATAGAAATTTAATCGTTGATGTTTTGTGAAGCAGATGTTATGGGTAGACAGCAAAAAATATCAACAAGTCATGATAAATTGTTTTCTGTCCACGATCAGTCCTTGAAAATCACGATTTTTGGAAAATCCTCATTTTTAGCACATTTCTAAGTTCCACAGTTTCTTTATTAAGAAAGATATCTTTAAATTGAGTATATTTTCACATGCGCTATACCAAGCACAACTTTTACTGTGTTGTACTTTATCATAAAATGTTGATAGTTAAGGAGCTAGAAGGACCAACATGGAGTAGGGGTCTAAAAATCTTCAAATTTCAGTGTTTTCAATAAAGTTTCAAAATTCATTACTCCATTACTATTTAAGCTATCAAAACAAAACATACATGTTTGTGTGTGTATATACAAGACCAACATTGTTACTGATATACCTTATCAGTAAAATACCAATAGTTCAAGTGTTAGGTTTCATTGCATTATACAGGGGTCTGAAACAGTCAACTTTACATTACAGCATTGAATCACATGTATCTCGAAAACGGTGACAGATAATTCAACAAACTATTTTTCTGCTTCTAGGAATAAAATCCTCTGAAGAATGATGTCATAGCTGACATTGGCCACCATGATGAATTTTTCTAAAAAGTCTTAAACACTGAATATCAAGTAGAATTTGGTCATTTTGATAATGTATTAGTTACTCTTAACCTCTTAGACAAAAAGTCATGTGAAGGTCAAACAGTGTGTGAAGGTCAAACAGGAAGTCTTGAAGACCTAAGTACTGCCGCGGCAGTCCTAGTTATTTTTATTATTTGTACCGATTTTGTGAACGCTCTACAGCCCAAACGACTCAACCGAATTTCTTGAAATTTTCAGGGATTGTAGTCTGTATCCCAACTTAGATTATCCTCGAACCAGATTTTTTAATTTCGATTTTGGTTTTGAGTTACCTCCCTTTAAAGGAAAAACTTCAAACCTCAATTTCTCGGTAACTAAGGGAGATAATTTCATAAAACTTTCACCAAAATGTGGGCAACAACATTCCCCATCGATTAAGCCCATAGCGGTTTTCGGCCGTATAAATAGATTTTTTTCTATTTTCGAAAAACTGAAATTTTGGCGACATTTCGCGGTTCTGACGGTACGCGTCTTTGAAAATCTTCTCCTCACTAACGGCAATACATACAGACGCATGCAATAGCTCATTTGAAAGCTGAATTAATGCTTTTTAATCGATACTCCCCTTTTAGGCATCCATTTTCATCGGTTTTTGAGCTACAGCAGTTTCAAAAAAGATCTTTTGAAATAAAGAATTTTTATGCGTCACGTTCAAAGGGGCACCACTCTGTAAGGAAATGTCAAATATGAAATCTGTTTGATGCATTCTGTTCGACAATGATAGTTTAACAAGTTCAGTACAGGTCATTATTATATAAAAGTTGATATTAAAGGAAATATGTGGACATAAAGAGATTTTTTACATTTTCCGGCATTTTTTACATTTTCGAGGGTTATTTTACTTTGAGAATTTTAGTTTCAAAACTGTTACAGATAGAAATTTAATCGTTGATGTTTTGTGAAGCAGATGTAATGGGTAGACAGCAAAAAATATCAACAAGTCATGATAAATTGTTTTCTGTCCACGATCAGTCCTTGAAAATCACGATTTTTTGAAAATCCTCATTTTTAGCACATTTCAAAGTTCCACAGTTTCTTTATTAAGAAAGATATCTTTCAATTGCTTGTATTTGCAAATGCGCTATTCCAAGCACAACTTTTACTGTGTTGTACTTTATCATAAAAATGTTGATAGTTAAGGAGCTAGAAGGACCAACATGGAGTAGGGGTCTAAAAATCTTCAAATTTCAGTGTTTTCAATAAAGTTTCAAAATTCATTACTCCATTACTATTTAAGCTATCAAAACAAAACATACATGTTTGTGTGTGTATATACAAGACCAACATTGTTACTGATATACCTTATCAGTAAAATACCAATAGTTCAAGTGTTAGGTTTCATTGCATTATACAGGGGTCTGAAACAGTCAACTTTACATTACAGCATTGAATCACATGTATCTCGAAAACGGTGACAGATAATTCAACCAACTTTTTTTCTGCTTCTAGGAATAAAATTCTCTGAAGAATGATGTCATAGCTGACATTGGCCACCATGATGAATTTTTCTAAAAAGTCTTAAACACTGAATATCAAGTGGAATTTGGTCATTTTCATAATGTATTAGTTACTCTTAACCTCTTAGACAAAAAGTCATGTGAAGGTCAAACAGTGTGTGACGGTCAAACAGGAAGTCTTGAAGACCTAAGTACTGCCGCGGCAGTCCTAGTTATTATTAGGTCTTCAAGACAAAGTCGTGAAGACCTATTGTTTTTATCCGATTTCTTATTATTATTATTATTAGGTCTTCAAGACAAAGTCGTGAAGACCTATTGTTTTTATCCGATTTCTTCAAGTTCTTCATCTTCTTCTTATTATTATTATTATTTGTACTTTTTTTGTGAACGAGCTACAGCTCAAACGGCTGCTCCAAATTCGACCAAACTTGGCATGAAGATACCCCTTACTCTGGAATCGACATGCTAAGCTTTTGGGCACAATCGACCCGTACGTAAAAGGTCCAGTTCGAATCCAAAATCGAAATTTTAACATTGATTTTTTTTTCAAAATGCACTTAGAGACTTCAAATTTTTTTTAAAAGAAGCGCAATTAAAAATAATGAAAAAAAGGGAATCAGGAACAATTCGTAGGTCACGTGGTTTGTCCGCCATCTTGCTTTCAGTGTATTTTCGACCGTTTCCGACCCCACCCGCCTTTAAAAGCCTACTCCTCTGAAGATACTTGCACTAGAGAGCTGAACTTTATACTGAATGTAGCTGAAGTATTGTACAAAAAAGCGTTGTCGATTTATAGTGCTAACATTAATACTTTTTGTGCTGTGACCTTTCAAAGTTGACCAAAATCTCAAAATCGCAAACTTCAAGGGCAGATAACTCAAAAACCAGACCGTAGAACTTAATGATTTTTGCATGAGAGTTAGACATGAGCAAGGTCTTCAAGATAAAAGAATAAAATCGCTCGCGAACAGTCATTTCCGGTCACGAGGAAGGGTCAAAGTTTGCATTTTTGAAAACGGGTGTTTTGGTGGGTATGTTTGAAAAATCCTTGTTAACCTACGACACGTGATACATATTTGTTCTATATATCATATGAAAGCCAAAAGAACATACAATCTGTGATAAATCTCATTAAAATTAGATTAAACATTAACATTGATTTTGGAATATTTACATGTGGTCAATCCTACTTTTGTTTTGAATGATTCTGATATAAGAATGATTGAAAAATTGTAGTTCATTAGCAATAAAACACTAGGAACACATACTATACATCGATGGCTACGCTTGTTGAAGACAAAAACCTTTTGTGTAGTACTTCATTATAAAATTGTTCACAGTAAATGACTCATAAGCTAAATTATCTAATTTTTTTAGATAAAGCTTGATATTTGCGGCATATGTCGCATCGATCACCGTTTCTTTACTTTTTCATGCTCATAAACAAATAATGTATGCAAATAAAGACAAATCTCTCCTCTAAACAATGGTAAAATCAATTTTGAAATGTCTCTAATGGTTCGGCAGATAGGAATGCTGCACGGTTAATTTTGGGGAAAAACTAGAAAAACTTTACACTGATAGATTTGATACATTTAAATAACAATGAAATTGTGTACATTCAACAATACTTATTTTAGAAGAAAAAGCTATGTGAAGAAAAGCTCTTCTAATTGTCAATTAAACTCTTTGTTTGGGACTGACGACAAATCGTGCAAGTGGACTAAACACACTTTGAAAGCCTTTATGGTCAAGATTTATTTTCAAGACCAAAGGCACGGGTCAGTGCGTAGGTACAAGCAAATGTACCTTCCCTTAATTGAAAAGGGCATAACGACGGCCACTATCAGCTCTTGGGCTCTTGGGCTCTTGGTCATTAGATAAAGGGAGGCCGTCCTGATTCCTGCCTAAATGCTCGGCAGATTCCACTGGCAAGGGTGTGACGTCCTCGATTAACTCTTTTTTCCAAAATGCCTGTCGCCCTCTTGAACTTTGAAATATGCATTTCCTCCCGGCCGCATGTTCTACACTTTGTGCTTGTAGAAATTTCATGCAAACAAGCTGTCCAGTCATGTACATTCGATTTTGGTCACTAAATCTGTGCATACGGCCACGGGACACCGGAAGACGTCGCTACAACGTTCTCTGAACTCAGAACAGCGCTAGCCTCGCTAGACATCGTATTTTCGATCTAAAACAACACACCAAAGAGCTCGAAATGGTCAAAAGCACGTTCTGACCTCAAACAACACATCAAACAGCTCAAAACGCCCAAAAGCACCCCTCCATACAATGAATTCATTCTTGGATGCGAGATTGTTTGTTGTGCCTTCGTGAATCTAAAGTCTTAGTGCTAAAATTCCAATCCAAACACAGGTAGCTTCGTTGTCGAGTGGTTAAGGCCTTTGCCTCTGAATTCAGAGTGCTAAGTTTTAGGGTTCAAATCCGGCTTCAGCCGACAAACTTTTGCAGATGGAACTTGTTATTTTTTTGCTTAGGTAGAACATTTTTTGGTCGCATTGGAGTTAAATGGCATAAAATATATTGTTTTATGCATTAGGATTTTGGATTCGTATTTGAAATTAATGTCTATCAAAGTACATACACAAATACAGGCCTAAACGTTGAGTATCAAGTGAAATGTGGTCATTTTGATAATGTATTAGTTACTTTTTAAATCTCAGAAAAAACGTCATGTCAAGGTCAAACAGTATGTGAAGGTCAAACAGGAATCTTGAAGACCTAAGTACTGCCGCGGCAGTCCTAGTTATTATTATTATTATTTGTACAATTTTTGTGAGAGATCTACAGCTCAAACCGCTTGTTCAAATTCGCCCAAACTTGACATGCAGGTACCCCTTACCCTGGAATCGATAAACTAAGCTTTTGGGCATAATCGGCTCGTACATTAAAGGTCCAGTTCGAATCCAAAGTCGAAAATTTAACATTGATTTTTTTTTCAAAATGCACTTAGAGACTTGAAATTTTTTTTAAAAGAAGCGCAATGAAAAATAATGAAAAAAAGGAAATCAGGATGAATTCGTAGGTCACGTGGTTTGGCCGCCATCTTGCTTTTAGTGCATTTTTGACGATTTTGGACCCCACCCGCCTTTAAAAGCCTACTCCTCTGAAGATACTTGCACTAGAGAGCTGAAATTTATACTGAATGTAGCTGAAGTATTGTACAAAAAAGCGATGTCGATTTATGGTGCTAACATTAATACTTTTTGTGCTGTGACCTTTCAAAATTGACCAAAATCTCAAAATCGCCAACTTCAAGGGCAGATAACTCAAAAACCAGACCGTAGAACTTAATGATTTTTGCATGAGACTTAGACATGAGCAAGGTCTTCAAGAAAAAAGAATAAAATCGCTCGCGAACAGTCATTTCCGGTCAGGAGGAAGGGTCAAATTTTGCATATGGAAAAGTGGTGTTTTGCTGAGTATGTTTGAACCCTCTTTAACAAACATTCATGTGAAGGTCAAACATGCATGTGAAGGTCAAACAGTATGTCAAGGTCAAACAGGAATCTTGAAGACCTAAGTACTGCCGCGGCAGTCCTAGTTAGGTCTTCAAGACAAAGTCGTGAAGACCTATTGTTTTTATTCGATTTCTTCAAGTTCTTTTTTGTTATTATTATTTGTACTTTTTTTGTGAACGAGCTACAGCTCAAACGGCTACTCCAAATGGGACGAAACTTGGCATGCTGATAACCCTTACCCTGGAATCGACATGCTAAGCTTTTGGGCAAAATCGACCAGTACGTTAAAGGTCCAGATCGAATCCAAAATTGAAAATTTAACATTGATATTTTTTTCAAAATGCACTTAGAGACTTGAATTTTTTTTTGAAAGAAGCGCAATGAAAAATGATGAAAAAAAGGAAATCAGGACATATTCGTAGGTCACGTGCTTTGGCCGCCATCTTGCTTTTAGTGCATTTTCGACCGTTTCCGACCCCACCCGCCTTTAAAAGCCTACTCCTCTGAAGATACTTGCACTAGAGAGCTGAATTTTATACTGAATGTAGCTGAAGTATTGTACATAAAAGCGATGTCGATTTATGGTGCTAACATTAATACTTTTTGTGCTGTGACCTTTCAAAGTTGACAAAAATCTCAAAATCGCCAAATTCAAGGGCAGATAACTCAAAAACCAGACCGTAGAACTTAATGATTTTTGCATGAGAGCTAGACATGAGCAAGGTCTTCAAGATAAAAGAATAAAATCGCTCGCGAACACTCACTATCGGTCAGGAGGAAGGGTCAAACTTTGCATATGGAAAAGTGGTGTTTTGCTTGGTATGTTTGAAACCTCTTTAACAAACATGCATGTGAAGGTCAAACATGCATGTGAAGGTCAAACAGTATGTGAAGGTCAAATAGGAATCTTGAAGACCTAAGTACTGCCGCGGCAGTCCTAGTTATTATTATTATTATTTGTACAATTTTTGTGACAGATCTACAGCTCAAACCGCTTGTTCAAATTCGCCCAAACTTGACATGCAGGTACCCCTTACCCTGGAATCGATAAACTAAGCTTTTGGGCAAAATCGGCTCGTACATTAAAGGTCCAGTTCGAATCCAAAGTCGAAAATTTAACATTGATTTTTTTTTCAAAATGCACTTAGAGACTTGAATTTTTTTTTAAAAGAAGCGCAATGAAAAATGATGAAAAAAAGGGAATCAGGACAAATTCGTAGGTCACGTGGTTTGTCCGCCATCTTGCTTTCAGTGTATTTTCGTCCGTTTCCGACCCCACCCGCCTTTAAAAGCCTACTCCTCTGAAGATACTTGCACTAGAGAGCTGAAATTTATACTGAATGTAGCTGAAGTATTGTACAAAAAAGCGATGTCGATTTATGGTGTTAACATTAATACTTTTTGTGCTGTGACCTTTCAAAGTTGACCAAAATCTAAAAATCGCCAACTTCAAGGGCAGATAACTCAAAAACCAGACCGTAGAACTTAATGATTTTTGCATGAGACTTAGACATGAGCAAGGTCTTCAAGATAAAAGAATAAAATCGCTCGCGAACAGTCATTTCCGGTCAGGAGGAAGGGTCAAATTTTGCATATGGAAAAGTGGTGTTTTGCTGAGTATGTTTCAACCCTCTTTAACAAACATGCATGTGAAGGTCAAACATGCATGTGAAGGTCAAACAGTATGTCAAGGTCAAACAGGAATCTTGAAGACCTAAGTACTGCCGCGGCAGTCCTAGTTATTATTATTATTATTTGTACAATTTTTGTGTGAGATCTACAGCTCAAACCGCTTGTTCAAACTCGCCCAAACTTGACATTCAGGTACCCCTTACCCTGGAATCGATAAACTAAGCTTTTGGGCAAAATCGGCTCGTACATTAAAGGTCCAGTTCGAATCCAAAGTCAAAAATTTAACATTGATTTTTTTTTCAAAATGCACTTAGAGACTTGAATTTTTTTTTAAAAGATGCGCAATGAAAAATGATGAAAAAAAGGGAATCAGGACAAATTCGTAGGTCACGTGGTTTGTCCGCCATCTTGCTTTCAGTGCATTTTCGACCGTTTCCGACCCCACCTGCCTTTAAAAGCCTACTCCTCTGAAGATACTTGCACTAGAGAGCTGAAATTTATACTGAATGTAGCTGAAGTATTGTACAAAAAAGCGATGTCGATTTATGGTGCGAACATTAATACTTTTTGTGCTGTGACCTTTCAAAGTTGACCAAAATCTAAAAATCGCAAACTTCAAGGGCACATAACTCAAAAACCAGACCTTAGAACTTAATGATTTTTGCATGAGAGTTAGACATGAGCAAGGTCTTCAAGATAAAAGAATAAAATCGCTCGCGAACAGTCACTTCCGGTCAGGAGGAAGGGTCAAACTTTGCATATTAAAAAGTGATGTCTTGGTCGGTATGGTTTAAACCTCTTAAACAAACATGCATGTGAAGGTCAAACATTCATGTGAAGGTCAAACAGTATGTGAAGGTCAAACAGGAATCTTGAAGACCTAAGTACTGCCGCGGCAGTCCTAGTTAGGTCTTCAAGACAAAGGTCTTCAAGACAAAGTCGTGAAGACCTATTGTTTTTATCCGATTTCTTCAAGTTCTTTTTTTTTTCTATTCTTTTTATTATTATTATTTGTACTTTTTTTGTGAATCAACTGCAGCCCAAACGGATGCTCCGAATTCGACCAAACTTGGCATGCAGATACCCCTTACCCTGGAATCGACATGCTAAGCTTTTGGGCAAAATCGACTCGTACATTAAGGGTCCAGTTCGAATCCAAAATCGAAAATTTAACATTGATTTTTTTTCCAAAATGCACTTAGAGACTTAATTTTTTTTTTAAAACAAGCGCAATAAAAAATAATGAAAAAAAGGAAATCAGGACAAATTCGTAGGTCACGTGCTTTGGCCGCCATCTTGCTTTTAGTGCAATTTTCACAGTTTCCGACCCCACCCGCCTTTGACAATCTTCTCCTCTGAAGATACTTGCACTACAGAGCTGAAATTCATACTGAATGTAGCTGGAGTATTGTACACAAAAGTTTTTAAGTTTAATGGTGCTAACATTAATACATTTTGTGCTGTGACCTTTCAAAGTTGACCAAAATCGAAAAATCGCCAACTTCAAGGGCAGATAACTCAAAAACCAGACCTTAGAATTCAATGATTTTTGCATGAGAGTTAGACATTGGCAAGGTCTTTAAGATAAAAGAATAAAATCGCTCGCGAACAGTCATTTCCGGTCCTGAGGAAGGGTCAAACTTTGCATTTTGGAAAACGGGTGTTTTGGTGGGTATGTTTGAAAAACTCTTGTAAACCAACGACACATGATAAATACTTGTTCTATATATCAAATGAAAGATAAAAGATCATGCAATCTTGGATAAATCTCATTAAAATTAGATTAAACATTAACATTGAAATTCGGAGCATTTAAATGTGGTCAATCCTACTTTCGTTTTGAATGATTATGATACATTTATGATTGAAAAACTGTAGATCATTGGCAATAAAACACTAGGCAATGTTTTATCTATCATCAGGCAGCAACAATACTGTATAACCTGAGATGATTCATGTTTGCAGCCATGTTGAATTTTCTGTAAAAGCTTAAACTTTGAATATCAAGTGAAATATGGTAATTTTGATAATGTATTAGTTACTGTTTACCTCTTAGACACAAAAACCCATGTGAAGGTCAAACAGTATGTGAAGGTCAAACAGGAATCTTGAAGACCTAAGTACTGCCGCGGCAGTCCTAGTTTATCTATTGGGATTTTCAATTTCTTTGGAATACATTTGATCCAAGGAGATGTATCTTGAAATTCTGTTTCCGAAGACAAAGTCCAAAATTGTAAAAGCTAGCTCAATGAAACTTGGTATGTGTATTAGCCAGCATGTGTAAATGTGACCTTGAGGTGCTAACTTCTTGAGAATTTTTTGACAATTTCAAAGAAAACGCAAGTAAAAATTCGTTGTCAGAGTAAAACTCTAAAAACCTAGCTCAATCAAACTTATGTGGATTAGTCATGTGTTGTAACCACTTAAGAATTTTTTATATTGATGATTGGGCGATGTTATTAATTTTTATGATTTACTTGGGGGCTAATGGGATGATTCTTGTCATGTTTATTTCTGCAGCATAATCATAAATATTGTAAATCAATTTTGTATGTTACGCTGCGTGCCGCTCCACATCATGTAGATGTGCTTTGGGGGGATTTGATCAAATTTTCTATTGTATTTTCTCAAATTTTTATTTTATAAGGATAATGTTTTTCAGAGAATAATTCCGAAACTTCTTGACAGATTATCACAAAATTTGGTATTCTGCTTCAAGAAGTGTGTAAAAGATGGTGTTTTATTGTAGAATGGAGAATAAGAAATTAAGAAATGAAAGGGGTGAGATTTTACAAGTGAAAACACTTATAAGACTCAAACAGATTCAGACAATGATCTGAAATAGAGATGTTTCTATAGTGTAAAATAAACACTGTGGATTAAGAAAGGAAAAATAGAGCCATTGGCTCTGTAGCTCATCAGGCTTCATCATCAATTATGCTGTAGAGTGTGGCCAATGTGATTCCCCCTTTGTAGAGGCTTCAGGGTCACCAATCATAAAATTAAGTATATATAGGCGACAAGTTTCAGTTTTCTAGGCCTTATACTTTAGGAGAAGAAGATGAAAATAGATTTGAAGGACGTTCCTGTTGCCTTTATAAGGGGCAACAGGGTCACCAAAGCTACAATTCATAATCATCACTAGTCAAGGAGTCTGTACACAAAGTTTCAGCTTTCTAGGCCTTATGCTTCTGTAGAAGAAGATGAAAATAGGTTTTTAGGGCGTGGCCCCTGTGGCCCTTTTTAGGGGTCACAGGGCCACCAAAGCTACAATTTATAATCCTCACTAGCCAAAGAATCTGTACACAAAGTTTCAGCTTTCTAGGCCTCATGGTTCTGGAGAAGAAGATGAAAATAGGTTTTTAGGGCGTGGCCCCTGTGGCCCTTTTTAGGGGTCACAGGGCCACCAAAACTACAATTTATAATCCTCACTAGCCAAAGAATCTGTACACAAAGTTTCAGCTTTCTAGGCCTCATGGTTCTGGAGAAGAAGATGAAAATAGGTTTTTAGGGCATGGCACCTGTGGCCCTTATTAGGGGTCACAGGGCCACTAAAGCTACAATTTTATAATCCTCACTAGCCAAGGAGTCTGTACACCAAGTTTCAGCTTTCTAGGCCTCATGGTTCTGGAGAAGAAGATGAAAATAGGTTTTTAGGGCGTGGCACCTGTGGCCCTCATTAGGGGTCACAGGGCCACTAAAGCTACAATTTATAATCCTCACTAGCCAAGGAGTCTGTACACAAAGTTTCAGCTTTCTAGGCCTTATGCTTCTGTAGAAGAAGATGAAAATAGGTTTTTAGGGCGTGGCACCTGTGGCCCTTATTAGGGGTCACAGGGCCACTAAAGCTACAATTTAAAATCCTCACTAGCCAAGGAGTCTGTACACAAAGTTTCAGCTTTCTAGGCCTTTTGCTTCTGTAGAAGAAGATGAAAATAGGTTTTTAGGGCGTGGCCCCTGTGGCCCTTATTAGGGGTCACAGGGCGCCCAAAGCTACAATTTATAATCCTCACTAGCCACGGAGTCTGTACACAAAGTTTAAGCTTTCTAGGCCTTATAGTTCTGGAGAAGAAGTCGAAATTCCACAAAGTTTACGGACGGATGGATGGACCTGAGCCCAGGTTATAGATTGGTGGAGTTAGCGTAACGTTCGTACCCTAAAACAGGATGACTGAGACCAAGGTGTTCAAGTAAGATTAACCCTCGTGTACGTGTATCATGAACATGCAGGAGGCTGGAGGGTTCATCCAAATCAACAAGTAGAGGTCGAGGACAGTAGCTATTTTACACACACGCTATATCCAATTTTAACACATTGGTTTTGATAATGCGGAAAAGCATATCTTTCTAATGTATAATGCGTAGGTGAAATATTGACTATTAGAGAAACAATGTCCATTTCAATAAGCTGACATTGGCATGAGCTTCGCGTGCTCCACGTGCAATCCGTACAATCTACAGCAAAAAGTTGTACCTGTATGTCCATTTTTGATATGAAAACAGCTTACAAAAAAAATTATTTGATATTCATACAAACATTTGTTACCAATGATTTTATAATAATTCACAGTAATGTTTCTACTCAGGAAAAATGTGAAGTTAACATAAGGTCATGAAAAACATCCTGTATTTTAAACTGGCCTCTGTGGTCTGTTGGTTAAATCACTTGGCTTGAAACCTACAGGTCACAGGTTCGAACCCATGTTTGGAGTACAAAATATGTAAATGTCTTGTATTTATTGGACTGGTAGTGAGTGCAAACTTTGAACTTAAATTAATTTCCAAATTTAAGATATCGGTAAAAAGCTTTGTCAATGGATGAACACCTCGGCACATGCATTTTACAGACAATGTTGAGTTGGTATGAAAAATGAATACACAAACAAAACAAAGGAGCTAGTGTGTATATCTTCATTGTATATTGATGTGTCACATTGCTCACATACACACCGTAACATCTCAGATCTCCAGTTATTGTCATTTTTTGAGTGATCAATATTTCTGTAAATTGTAACTTAGGTGAAAGAACAGAAAAGCTTTTTTACATCCAAATTTATTCATTCATTAACTTTTGAATACAATGCACCAGCCACAATTTAACAGTTAACAGATTCCAGTCACGGGTCTTTAAACTTCCGACTAAACTGGCATATTGAATGTGACAAGTGAAAATGTCAATCTTCGCCAGCACTTGTGTCCTGCATTTAAAAATCTTTTCATAAAATTCCAAAGGATAATTTGCATTACTTGAAAGCCGCTTGCACAATAGAAAGTCAAGTCACAGTTGATTTGATGCCCTTTCCAGCATGTCTGTCCATATGTCCCCGTCCACATTCACTTATAGGCAAGCAGAGTTGCTTTAATTCCACCCTCTCACTTTCTTGTCTCGACTTGGTTCGATATTCAAAATCCAACATTCAATGTCCTTTCACATAGTTGGATTTACTGCTTGTACAGCAAGTTGGTGCTGAAGGTATCAAGGTGTGCTACAAACAGAGTTTGATAAGATGTACCATGCACAAGTATTGATTAATATCCAACAGCAGAAGTCCCATCACATTTTAGATATCGTCGTCATCCTCGGGGAGAGCCAGGCTCTGAGCAGTCTGAAATGAAACATGGGATTTTTAGATCACGCATATTGTTGATATGAATACATTTATCCTAATCATTTGAATTACAAACCATATTATTTGAAGCAAATTTGGCAATATCTGAACCATGACGTCTGTGTGGCATGTGTATATTTTTACGTAGGACTTGGATAACTTCCAAAGTATTCTTTTGAAAAAAAATACTTCAAATCTAAGAATGTTGAAATATACTGTAATGTGAGTAAGTAGTAAGTCAGCCAACCTTATGTAAATCAAGATTCAAACAGTTGATACGTTGAATACCAGTGTCACCTTAAATTCTGCTAGATACAAAAGTTTGAAGATGTAAACAATTATTCATTTCACTTTACTTGGCCGCGAGTTGAAACCCAAGGAAAAATATGTTTAGCTCCTTTCCGAACACTAGTATAAGCCTATCTTCATCATCTTGCCTTGCATGGTATAGCAAGACGAAGTAGCGGGTGGCGTCAGCTGATCTTTGAATTGACCAATCAGAGATCGTCTTGCCAAGCCGCAATAGTATGCATCGCACAGGTAACATGGGAGGGTCATAGGTAAGCTGACACAACCTGCTACTACATCTTCCTAGACTCAATTAAGCAAGTATTATTGAGGCAAGGTTTACTTAGACTATGGTATAGAGAGCTCAGACTGTCGGGCAGTAGGCTATTGTAAAAGTTTGAAATCAATACATATCAATGACTTCATTTTGAATCGTTCACCTTCAATTCCTCTTCATATTTCTGAGCCAGTTCCTGGTCCATTTGAATCTCTGGGGGGATGAGTGCAGGCATACACACGAACTCCAGGTTAGGATCTCCAACCAGTTTACGTGCAAGCCACAGGAAGGGTTTCTCAAAGTTGTAGTTGCTCTTTGCCGAAACATCGTAATACTGAAGGAAAAGAAAACGTTACCATTGAGTTTCTCTGCTATATGTTGGCAAGGGAGACAATAGGGTTCATACAAAGTTTCAAGATCAAAACGTAAGGCAATTAAAGTCTACAAATCAAGGCCTTTAATTCAAGCAAGTTGAAAATTATCTGTTCCACAGGGTTTCTGATGGTCACTGGTTAGAGGACTACAACTGATAATCCTTAATGAATTTATTTTGGCTTCTGAAGTCTTCTGACCTGTGATTTTCAATGAAAACTGATTTAATCAAATGCTTTTCTTAATAACATGAAATATGAATTCAAGAAACTATAAATGGACAGAGCATCTTTACACACAGCAGAAAGACATTCAAATAAACTAGATTAGTGTTTGCGGGACACCGCAAAAACAGAGCAGCCCCGAAACTTGGGGTTTCGCCTTACCCTGTTCCGCCTTCTACAAGCCTCAGCATATTGGCCATTTTCTTGTGACCTTGACCTTTGACACTCAAGTTATCGCGTTTACAAATAATTTTTAAGTGATTTTATAGCTCGTGACCTTGACCTTTGATCTTGAATGTGACCATGTCATTGTAAGTCCCCAGAAGTGTAAACAATTATACATCTTTATAAGTTCTGAAAAACTGAATTGGATTAAGTTATATCCATATTAGTTCCACATTGTAATAACACGAATCTCATGACCTTGACCTTTGACCTTCATGGTTACACAATCAATGAACACTTTTCAATGAGTATAACAATCATCTATTGCTTAAAAGTGTTCATAGTTAAAATAAAGCATTTTCGCAAAACCATGCTAAAGTCATGACCTTGCTGTGACCTTGACCTTGGACAGATTGTAGCGAAAACCTTTTCAAAATTTTTTACTCTTCCAAGGATGTTATATATCAAGTTAGAGCTTCATAGCACAAAAACTTTTCAAGTTATCGAGTTTACAAGGAATTTTTTAGTGATTTTATTGCTCGTGACTTTGACCTTTGACCTTGAAAGAGAACATGTCATTCTAAGTCCCCAGAGGTATGGACACTTATACATGTTTATGAGTTCTGAAAAGCTTAATGAGATCAAGTTATATCCAAATTAGTTGCACATTGCAATAACACAAATCTCATGACCTTGACCTTTGACCTTCAAGGTTACACAATCAATGAACACTTTTTATTGAGTATAACAATCATCTATTGATTACAAGTGTTCATAGTTAAAATAAAGCATTTTCGCAAAACCATGCTAAAGTAATGACCTCGCTGTGACCTTGACCTTGGACAGATTGTAGCGAAAACCTTTTCAGATTTTTTTACTCTTCCAAGGATGTTATATATCAAGTTAGAGCTTCATAGCACAAAAACTTTTCAAGTTATCGCGTTTACAAGGAATTTTTTAGTGATTTTATAGCTCGTGACCTTGACCTTTGAACTTGAAGGTGAACATGTCAAAATCGTTCCCCCGATGTATAAGCAGTAAGTTATAAATACAAGTTCTGGAAAGCTTAGTAGAAAAAAGTTATAGCCATTAGTATGAGCGCGGCGGACGCGGCGGCGGCGGCGGCGGCGGAAACTGCACAAATACTGATAGCAGCCCCGACTAAGTCGGGGCTGCTAATTATCAACCTTTGTCAAAACGAATTTACAATTCTGATTATGTTTAATAGCAAAGTGAAAAATATCAATATTTTTTTTTTAAAGTAGGTATGCCCACCTGAAGATTCTTCTTCCTGTGGAAGGTGATGGTTTTTGCCTTGACTTTCCTGTCCTTGATGTCTACCTTGTTACCACATAAAACTATCGGGATATTCTCACACACACGAACCAAGTCTCTATGCCAGTTGGGTACATTTTTGTATGTCACACGGGACGTCACATCAAACATTATAATGGCACACTGTCCTGAAATATACAAGAAGCTCAGTTTATTGTCAAGTCAATGGAATGAACAAAAGAATAAAACTTTTGAATATATTTATGAGTAACTATCGATAGTATCAAGACTTTAATCAATAGAGTTAAGTTCAATTTAAAAAATAAAGATCACATGAAAACATTTCTTTTTACATATGGAAAATATTGGAACACATTGAACAGACCGCTGAGAGCTAAAAGTAGCAACCAAAAGATAAAACAGATAACCATCTTGATTCCAAATTAAAATGCGGCAGAGTTTGGAATAATAACAAACAAAGCAGCAAAATCAGCCTTTCCTTTATTGATCAACTATCGCAATAGTACCCCCCAATTGATTTACTGATTTAATATTTACTCAAAATAGATAATCGCTAAATTGCAATAGTCCCTTTTGGGTTGATAAGTAATTCGTCCTCCCTAAAAAAAGACAGATCTCCCGACGAGTACATGTAATTACACTTCACCATCCTGCTACATCAGCGTTTTTGTCTCCGCGTAAGGCTACAACCTATCCCCTGATATCCTCCTTATAGTATTCTGTCCTATCGCTATATACAGCAAGCCAATCAGATGATGCCCTTTCAGTGATAGCAGCAAACTGGTTTCTTGGCTTCGTTCCGCGTGTTCACCTCATGATTCAAATTAACCAATGGGAGTGCTATTAGATAATAAATCTGATTCTCATTGCAGGCTCCCACTAAACTCCAAATCGCACTCTCTTAGATTTCCAATTGCGACATCATTAGACAACAGTGTATGGAGTTCGAAATAGTTTGACTGAAAACAGTGAGGCTATAAATAGCGCTGAGTAACCACCCGTCAGCGATACGGCAGAGTACTATAGGAGGATATCAGGGGATAGGTTGTAGCCTTACGCGGAGACATACAAGTTGATGTAGCAGGATGACACTTCACTAGGCGAGTTCTATTTCCACAAGCCATGGAGTTGGTCACCCGGGGTGACTTGTCCATATCTAAAGATTTTCAAGTTTAACCTAAATGGAAGAAGTTTATTCTAGATGTGCCACGTACCCTGAATGTAGTAACCATCTCTTAAACCACCAAACTTCTCCTGCCCGGCTGTGTCCCAGACGTTGAACTTCATGTAGCCTCGACTTGTGGAGAACACGATGGGATGAACTTCAACACCAAGGGTTGCTATAATCAGGAAAAAGAATAGGTTAGTTTCTCATTTTCTGGTGATATTAAGAATAATATGAATACAATCAAGACGACCAAAGGAGTTTTCATGATACATCATATCACAGACCAACTCAATTTGATGTGAAATGAGAAATTGATGTGATCTTTTTTATCTCAGTAACAGTGTCATTAATGTTCAGAAAATTGTAATGTCACTGGGAAATATTAATACCAGTTCAAAGATTTGTGACATTTCTGAGATAGAATTTTTAGCCTTCCTCAACAATTTTTGCCAAGACCATAAGAACTGTAACAACATACCAACATACCAACATATTTCTTTTCAAATTCTCCTGTCTTGTGACGTTTCACGAACGTTGTTTTGCCTACACCACCATCTCCGACAAGCACCAGCTGAAAGAAAGACAACTTTGAATATGAGAAAGCATTATTATATTAATTGACGAAGATAAACTGAGGATCAATTATTGATCATGCCAACCAGAGCATTTACTGTGAAAATCATGTACTAAAATATATTATCAAGGCCTGCAAAGCACCAAGGACCCACTCTAAATTCAAAACAGGTTTTATTATCTAAAACACTTTCTACTTATACTTACTTAATACTTATCTAAAATAATTTTGGATCACTGTTTTCAATAGTACAAATTCTTATACTTCTAATCTTTTGGATTAACTCCCTTGGAGGATTCAAAGCCACACCCACAGAGTTTGGCAACACCGCCACCAATGACTTAATCAGCGGCTTACAAACCGAGTGTGGTCCAAAATAAATGTTTAGACTTGTTCACAAACAAAATAGCATCTATCTCTAATGCTATAGAAGATAATTAATCTTTTAAGGGTGAAACATTACCCAACAGCAATATATTCACAATGAAAGGAGACACTTGACAAAAGTAGATTACTCAATTTTATGTTTTTAATACTCACCTTAAACTGTGCTTCCACTGGAGTATTTTGAGTCATGTTTGCTGAAACAGAAATCATTGATAATGACCAACAAAGTCAACGGAAGTTAAAATGCTTTAAATATAATTTTGGGCGAGCAAGTTGTTTGGTAAGACTTCCACCCGTAACCCCCGCTATAAAGTTCATAAATGTTGCCGTCATCGAAGAAAGTTTTTAGGTAAGGCCAAAATGGAGAAGGAGAACACATAATACAAGTACACCAAAAGATAAAAAAATCTACTAACTTGGGATCGAACGCCAGCGATACCGGTACAAGTTATTGCATTTTGTTTGCCCAGCATTTTTTTCACCAGCCTTGTGTTAATTCAAATCCTGACAATATCATTTATGGCATTTCTGAGCCAGTAAGGCAATGATTTTTGAATGTTAGTTTCTATATTCTGAGGAGACAGGTTTCAGTACCAACTTGCAGGTCACCACACCACAGTCTAAGTAAACCTAGCCTCAATATTACCCGTTTCACTCCAATATTGAGTCTAGAAAGGCCTAGTAGAGGGTCGCGTCAGCCCACGTATCGAATTGACCAATCAGAACTCATATTGCCCAACCACAATAGTCTGCCTTCGCACGTATAACGTTGGAGAATCAATCGCAGAAAGGTCGGCTGATGCGACACTCTACTAGACCTTCTCTAGACCCAATTACGGAGTGAAATGGGTAATATTGAGGATAGGTTTACTTTGACTGGCCACACTATAATTTGATTTAAAAATGTTTTCAATTTCCATAGAAAAAGCAAGCATTGCTGTCCTTTCTCATAAATTTTTCTATTACCTATCAAAGAAAGTTTTAATCAAACACAGTACTTCAATATTCATAAACAGTTTATGCTCTCAATTTCACCATGATATCAACAGCAACATATTATGTGGACCTGCTTTTCCTAAAATTTCTTACAATTTTTTTGGTGCATATTTGTTCAGAATCTCTTTAACAGAACAGGTTTTAAATTTATTATCTAAACCAGATTAATTTAAGAAATACCATTTGAATGAAGAAAATATATAAGATTATTTAAGGATTTTCAACTATTTTTATGTTCTGGAGATAGATAAACAGCATGTTTTAGTTTGTGATAATAGTAGTGCAAGTTTCTTCCAACATTCTACAGTAGTGTGGTATAATTTAAATATAGAGGTGAAAGTGTTGATAGTTGCTGGCTGATGTTATGTGAGTGAGACAGAGCGAGTTATTGTTTTACGCTGCTTGGGCAATATTGCAGCCATTAGCAGCGTCAGATGCATCTTGATGTTTGATGATGTGATCTTGTCTAGCCATATTTATTTGTACTGTACTCATGCTGCTTTTGGATGCTTTGGATTTTTTCTTTTGCAACCCTATCAACTCGAATATTGTATATATTCATCATTCTACAGTGACCTCTGATTAAGTAGTTGCTTCACCTAATCTTACGTTTAATAAATCTTCACTCATCGTTTTTAGTTTGACGCCATGTAGCCTAACGACTTGGATATTTTTATTATTTGGATCAGCTGAGTGCGCGTGAGAGACACAGACAGACATTAGCAAGAGACTTGAACAGCTTTCGTTAATTTCCTCCTTTGTAATAACAGTTCTAGTGTCAATAGGTTTTGTTATCGATGTTCTTATGTCACAATGGGTTGCAGCAATGCTTATTTATCATCCAAGATTTGAGAATGTAATATTTTTATCGACTTTCTTTGTCAACACAAAATAGCAGGTAAAGGGTTAATGTGTCATGTCATGGTATTCGAAACTGTAAAATCCAACCAGCCTGTCTTCATTATCAATATTACAACATTATTCCGCTTCCCAAACTAAAGATGTTTACGATATCTCTTGGATAAACACCTCACCTTCTCTGGATTTTAAATCCGCCGTATATTTGTTGGCGGATGTTCAAAGGCAGTTTGAACCGGATTTGGCGCGCAAGCTTGGGATGTTGCGGAAGTTATCAAGAGTTATCTCCCTTTGCAATGTGTTCACAGGAAAATGTTTACCAAATATTGACTCAAATAGACAATTTTTGTCATAGAGTTTTTTTTAGATGATTATGCTTTTAAATCAGAGTAATTTAAATTTTTATCATAACGTCGTGATTATTATAATAAAAGATCAATTTGATAAAAATCTGTAACATATAAAGCACTGTGCCATAAGGGGTGTAGGTATAAATTTCGTAGTAGGATTGGACGGTGGTTTCGTAGAAGTAGATTTTATGTTACAGGATTGTTCATTATTGGCAATGTATATTTTTTGTAGTTTGTATTTATAAATAAAATAATATAGTAAGTATCAAACATCTTATTACATATGATATCTATACATTATACCAATATCATACACATTAAAGAGGAAGTAGGCCTAGCACGTTTTTAGACAATTTTATTTGTGACTGATAATGTGTACGTTAATACTAAATGTATTACCTTGATGGTGTCAAAAATCTCATTACACAAACCAATCATCCATAGTCAGAGAACAAATTTTAAAGATTCAAATAAAATCCATTGGCAGCCGGTTTTAAATTGTGTTCACAAACACCTTTTATTCATTTTGTGTAAGAAAAGGAATCGCATGGCTGAAATTTACATTATATATTTGATTTATTACTGCTTCATTTAGTTTACATACATTGTCTTTAGAATGGAACAATTTATTTTCATTTTCTTGACATCAGCTTATATTCCCCCTAAAAACGTGCTACTGCCCCTTTAAGCTGCTATTTCTATTAGAAAGGTTTCATTTAGTAGTGTACTTTCAGGAACGCAAATAAAAGGGAGATGAATAAACCCGAAAATACTTGATTCTGTAGGCCTTCGTTACTTTATAGTTAATTTATTCAAAACGCTTTAACATCAAATAGAACTTTTTAAATTTCATAAATGTATTTCATTATAATTTCTCCAGATGTTCCACACCAACCACAATCCATCATGCACTCGCACTATCTATGCCTTTAGGCCTGAAAGACTGAATAAACGAATCCGAATGAGGTAATTAGCTCCACGCACGGAGGAAAATGGGACATTGAAAAGATGTATACGTCCTTGTTTCACGTGAGTACGTTATAAAAACAAAAACATTACAATCATATATATATTGTCGTAAGTAAAATGTTGCTACAACCTGTAGAATGTGAGTATTTCCTTAATTCTATCACTTTTAAAGAGAGAGAGAGAGTTTATTCAGTAACGAGGCCACCGGTCCGTTATACATTTCATGGTACATGTTATACATTGTCAAGTTTGAGGACATTGAAGTTGTTTACAACTTTTCTTCGTGGCGAGGAAGATAAATTTGGCTAAAGAGTTAACAACATCAGGGTTGATAGATGATTGACAATTGAATAAACGTGTCAGGACGGAAATTCAGTATACTAATTTGGAAGATTGGTTCTTAAGTTTTTATAAAATGGACATATCACACAAAAAGAATGGGCAAAGTCACTTTTAAATGTAGGTAAAGGTAGGTGTGAAGGTAAAGGTGAAGGTCTTGGTGTGTGCAAACCGGTAATGATGTAACGCGTGCAGGAACCACGTACTTGAATAACTGCAGCCAATCTTTTTTTGCATAACCCTCACCTTTCCTTATACATTGTTTCATCGATATCCCCTACCACTCCTCGCGAAGAGCTGCTTTCAGTTACCGCAGGTTTTATTGAGGAGGATTCCTTCTTTGTACCTGACGGTCCATGGTATCCCAAACATGTTCGATTGGGTTCATATCAGGATCGAGACATTGCTTGCCATGGAATTCGTGTCACAGGATTATTTGCCAGATGTTGGATCACAGCACGTGAACGATGAGTTCATGTATTTTGTCCATGGACAAGGTTTTGTGGAAAGTCTATGGTCATCGAGATTATGAATAATTACAGGATTTAAAACCTACCGGATGTAGCGAGCGCCTGTGACTGAACCTTGAATAGACACCAAATCCAGTCGCCAGTGGTAGGAGAAGATTTCGAAAACCATTCAGGACCCCCGGTATAATTATACTCATGGCAAAATGTTCACGGTGGCCACACGTATACATGCATACATATCCCGGGTCCTCGATATTTAAACTTTCGTTGCTTCAGCTAACACCGTCGGTTTTAAACTAAATTTGCGGGTGTTGAATAACAATGAATGCCGGAAATTTACCAAACGCAACTGTTTATCTTCTAAATAATATATTTTAAAGGCATCACGGTTATTTATTGTGATTAAATAACACATATACAAGTATTATCGGATTCTTACGATCCTTCTTTAATTTCAATATCAATAAAACTTCTTTCACATTAAATTTGAAATTTCAATTCATGTATTATAAATAAACATATAAATCATAAGATATGGTTAACAAGTGACCCGCCATCTCGAAATTCAAATTCAAAATTCAAATTCAAATGACGTATTCTCTATTCACCACCAACGGTGGTACAAGCTTCAAATAAAGGTAATAAAGCTAGGGGATTTTCTCACGGATTGGGGATAGATAGCATATTATAAGAGCGCTTCAGTGTACCTCATCCGAAAAAGATGTGATAATTCTTTATTATCCCGAAGGAAATTTTGGTAACATCGTAAAAACGTATACATATGACAAAACATTAAATCACAACAAAGCACAATATAAACAAGCACTATGATAACGAAAAAATAAATAATTACATATAGTTAGAGCACTATGAAAGAAATGGGTAGATGAAGCTTGATACAATGATAAAACATAAAAGACTGATGTAAAAAAATTTTTTAATTAGATTGATAAATAAAAAAGAATTTATTATATCTTAAAATTAGTTACATGTAGACTAGTACATGTTTATACCTGCTGGTTTTAAAGAATGGAAATACAATACATGTATAACAATTTCCAATATTCATTTTTATTTCGCTGGCCACTGGACACTTCACTGTAACATGCTTTTGCAAAAATTCCTCAATTTCATTAATGAAACTATCTGAAAGATGTAAGATTTTATCTGAGTTAAATATTCTTCCCGAACTGCTAAATAATGGTTCTCTAATGCCATACGATTATTTTACTAACACATTGTCTATTTTCTTAACAGGCCGTTTTTGCTGGGTAAAATACGATGGGTTGCTTTAAAGGGGATCAACAACCTGGCTCGTGAAACCTCATTGACCATCGTTAACAAGTCTTAGAGCATCCAGACAGGAAAGGGGGTCACATGACACAAACTTGGTACCGGCTGTCAGCTGTAAGCGGTTCGCAACCAAACGATTTCGTCCCTATCGAGTATTTACGACTCTTTACGACACTGGAAGTTAAAATTCAGGTTGCAGACCCCCTTTAACGGTGCAAACCTATCGGGGTATTTTTGTTTTTGTCTTTTTTTTTGGAAACGAAATTCGCTTGTGTGCTCTTCTTTATCAATTTGTCAAATATGAATCAACAACAAACTTCCCACAAGTAAGATGTTTCAACATGACTTTGTAATAACTGTACTAATAGCATCATACGCAAACTGAAATGTCCCCTTTGAATTTCGTTTCCACAATGAATTAGCATGTAGTAAATAATAACCCGGTACGAGGGGTTAGAAGAAAAAAGAACTCGCGATTTTATCGGGTTATCATTTGGTTTACATTCCTGTGGAACACTCCTGCAATGGTTTCAACTAAATCTGTTTATATACATTTAATTAACAAACGTTTTAGTGATATATTTTGCGAGTTTGATATGTCTTGATAAGAGTGAGTGAGTTGGGGTTTAGCGTGTTGTCAGCAATTTTTCAGCTATTTAACACGTGGATGTTGCCATCAACAAGAGAGTAGATAGATTAGGATGAAAAGGATCGAAAGGATGAGAGAAAAGACGGAAAAGAAAGGCATTCTGAAAGATAGAAGGCAGCAGAAGAAGGATTCACATTTGGTCTGGCTTCTACCTGTCGACCATTCCAGTTTGGGTGACCGTATTGGAGCATGTAAGCTCCAGCTGGCATAGCTCTCGGGGTCGCTGAAGCACATAAACCACCACAGGTAGGTTTTTATATTTCAAAGCCAAAGGTTTTTATATGCAAATGTATTACTCAAACCCAAAGTCGATAGTCTTTTGAAAAAACCTCCAAAGTTGCATGCTTCCAGGGTGGACTTGAACCCCTAACCCTCTGAATCGTAAGCAAGCACCCTAACCACTAGTCTAACGGATCAGACAGACGTGAAGGCTGTGTTAAACAATCTATTGATTGAGGGTCAGATTTCAGTTATTTTCTCTAAAGCATTTTGACATCTTTGCACTTTATTTCCCAATTTGTAATGAATACAAACTCATAATTGATAGTTATAGTGTTACACCTTTTTACTTGTGATAAATTTTAAGGATCCAAATACGGCATGAACCACGTGACTTATCCATTGTCATTTGTAAAACCTTACGCCTCGAACCGGTTGAACACACTGTTTGAAGGAAACTCATTTTAATCGCATTTTATTCAGAATTATCCAATAATAAATGTTAAAACAAATTTATAAAATCTGTGATATGAGTTTTTGTTTTGCATTTTTACTGATCAGTTTAAATATGATTACAAATACTACAGTATAAAGAAAATGTTGTGAGTTGTTGATTAATATTTTATGACGGTATCTAAGTTAGTTAAAACACTCGACCTCAGTTGTTCTTGGCATTTCAAACCCCGAGGAAAGAAAGCTCGGTCTTACTTTCCGCTGAGCTTTCTTTCCTCAGGTTTTGAAACCCAAGCACAACCTTGATCTCGTGTATTAACTGTAACATAACATTCAACTAAAATTAAGTCTATAACTTCCCAATGGGTGTAAAGGTTAAGCACCTATAGGAAAGTAGTTACGAGTTAAAACCTATTGCAAAAAAGAAGGGATATAACAAAGGGGTGTGATAATAAATATTTGTCTATATGTTCTTCTGTTTTTTCAAAATATATCTCAAAATAGATTTTACGATCACTGGAAGCGGTGTATTTTAAAGTTTTGTGTTTAAAATCACGACCTTTAGCTTTTGATAGTGTTATAATAATGAACAGATCAGCCTTGAAATGATAATTTTCAGCATATCTAACACAATTTATAACGATTGGCATATCTTATATGTTAAAAGATGCACAGACGTTAAAGTGTCAGTTTTTAAATTTTAAAAGCTTATCAAAAGTAGTACTTAAGTGGTTAAAGGGACCATTCTTTTTGGGTAATATTGTGAAAAGTATATTCAGGAGGACTTTCTTGTTATATCATTTTTACATGATTATTTCACATTTTATTTCAAATATGTTCATGAGGTCAATATTTCAGTTGTTCAAGATTTAACAATTTGACTAAGAATAAAGTGTATCGCTCAAAAAAAGGAAAACATCGTGAAATGAAACCAATCATCGGAGCTAAGAGCGTGTAATGCATTACTACGACAAAATGCTGTCGTAACTGGTAACTTTTATTATAAATTATGTGTAAATATGCCCCTCTTCTATCAATCAATTAATCATTTCGTAATTTTGTTAATGAATTAGCATAATACAGCACATTTGTTTTCTCGCAATGCTAACATTCAAAATGGCGGATGAAAGCCAATGATCGGCGTGCATAATACTTCGAATAAATAGCAAACGAGTGGCGAAATCTGTGTCTTGAAAAAATAATATCTATGTTCGATTGAGTTTCCTTTCAAGTTTTACATTTCATCTTATCATTAACAATGAGTCTCTGGCAAATTTCTAATTGTCAACCTGCTAATGGAGGAAGTGTAATTACTTCATAAACTGATTCAAAATTTCACTTCACTATGAAACCATTTCAAATTATGAAATTTGAACAAAAGTCATTTCTTACATGTGAACAACATACCGACCTTTATCTACCTAACTAGACTAACATATGGCTCCTTGAAATAAAAGATTTCATTTTAACATTTAAAGTTTTTGTTCAAAATAAACTAAAACGAAAAGAATTATTGAACAATACTAAATTAAAGCTAAGGTTAGACTTGCAAACATTTCTAGACTAAAGGCTCCTTTATTGATTCGCATTAGGGTTTGGATAACAGACTACCCACAAACACCAACTGCTTAATTCAAACTATGATTTTTTTTTCTATGATAATATCTGAACGAAAATTATTTCTTAGCTGTCATCAACATCGATCTTTGTTTCAACAATGCGTTTCGTCAACAAGCAAAAATCTTCAACCCTTCATGCGGAAATCACCAAAGTGGTATTGCTGAGAGAAAAGATGACAAAAGTGCGAAGGTTGAATTCATTCCTTTACCTTCAAATATGGCATATAGGAATATTTAAGCTTCAGGCGAGTCAAGAACAAGTGACCGTCTGAAAACAAATGACACTTGGCACCAGATATTTGCCAGATATGTGTTAGTTCAGACAACATCGTCGTCAACATCAACATCATCATCAACATCAGCATCAGCATCAACATCAGCATCAGCATCAGCATCAGCATCAGCATCAACATCAGCATCAGCATCAACATCAGCATCCATACATCGTCAACTGGAACAAGGACTGGGTAAAAATCTTATGGATCCAGTTTATTGTCTTTAACAAAATCCACGGGGGTCCAAGTCACTCCGTCTAAAAGAGACCAAAGCTGTAAAACATCACCTTCAACTCGGCAACACAACCGTGATGGATGTTGGTGTTCGAACAGAAGCTGCTAGTCATAACAACTGGAACACAGGCCTTCGTTGAAACTAATGTAAAAAGATCAATGCTGCAAAACCATTTCACTATACAACCAACCCTGGTGGATGTTGCTGTGCAAACTAAAGGAACAATTCAAAACAGGTGCTGGAGATGTTGCCAAGGCAATTACTAACTATTGCAAGTCATAGGCTACCCATCATAACCCCCCCCCCCCCCCCCCCCCCAATAATTATGTCATTACTGCAATACAATAAATATGGATTATTTGGTCCAAATTAATATAGATGTTTCCGTGCTTGTTGTGAAGGTCGATTGCTTATAAATCCAGTCTCACGTGTCACAATTAAAATCGCGATTTCAGATGAGGAAGAAAATCCCTTTGTATTCTTCATATCGGCAGGGGAATATTAAAAAGCAAGGAGAGAGAAATACCTTCAGTCTGGCAGATTCACTGGAACTTACAATGGTATACTGAATTATCTCCCTTTGTCTGTCAACTCGCTTGGACTATGTTGCCTCCAAGTATTGAATCCCCGTTTTAAGATAAAATATTAAATTTGTGTAAGTTACTTATATTTCTTTTCAATGAAAGGCCAATGGTTTTCTTGTTAAATCACCGAGCGCATTTCCTGAAACCAAGAATATATGTTTTGCTTAGTAAGTATAAAGTATACATATTGAAAATTCAAAGAAGGCAATGCGCATTTTTATCCCACCGGTAGATTGATGTATAGAGATATGAACGGTTCGAGAGATATTCTGGTAGTCTGTTTTATAAAGGTGGGAACTATTCGAGAGATATTCTGGTAGTCTGTTTCATAAAGGTTTGAACTATTCGAGAGATATTCTGGTAGTCTGTTGTATAAAGGTTTGAACTATTCGAGAGATATTCTGGTAGTCTGTTGTATAAAGGTTGGAACTATTCGAGAGATATTCTGGTAGTCTGTTGTATAAAGGTTGGAACTATTCGAGAGATATTCTGGTAGTCTGTTGTATAAAGGTTGGAACTATTCGAGAGATATTCTGGTAGTCTGTTGTATAAAGGTTGGAACTATTCGAGAGATATTCTGGTAGTCTGTTTTATAAAGGTTGGAACTATTCGAGAGATTTTCTGGTAGTTGGTTATATAAAGATATGAACTTTTCGAGGAACGTTCTAAGTTTAAGAGATAAACTGTTCGAGAGATATTCTAGTAGTTTGTAGTATTGACATATGAAATATTCGTGAGACATTCTTTACGCTTGAAGTATAGAGACATGAACTGTTCAAAGGTTATACTAGATTCTTGTTAAACAAATACACGAGAACTCAATCTTTATAATGCATAATTCCTTTAGTAGGCCGCCGCTAATGGCTGAAATATTGCCCAAGCGGAGTTAAGCATTAACTCACTCACTCACCCTTTAGTAGGCATTCTAGGAACAATAACTGTTTGGTTTGCATTCTAGAAATTTATGACGATATTTTGGAATATCCGCCATTTTTATATATTATCTGTTCTGATGTGTTGGCTGATGAAATCAGTAATTATTTTTCTCGGAAACGGCGAAACGTCCATTAAAAATACTTACGTTTGAAGATATATGCTGGATAGGGATCATGGAGTTTTTCTTCTGGAACAAAACGTTGTGTAAAGTAAATTGCACAAACACAACGTTTGGAGTAGGTGCTGCATGTAACATGTCTTTTCGTGACATACACGATGAGCACGAGAGCAACATGAACAACACATGGTCCATATCACTGATCCAGATGAGTTGACGCGTCTCATTGTTGAGCAACAGTGTAACAGTAAAGAGTAGCGATTGATTAACCTTTGTTCGGTGTGTTCTAGATTGTCATCTACAGAATGTAGACAAGGTTCCAAGGAACTGGTACAGTCAAGGAAAGACCAAGAAGTGGAAGATCACGATCTGGACCTAGTTTAACAAAAAATCGTAACTTCAGTTACGTGTAACTTTCACAAGTAAACGTTAATTTTAGTTGCAAGTAAATATTACACTTACACGTAGATTTAAGATTTTTTTGAGAAACTGGGTCCTGGAACATAACGTCAGGATCGCTTCATCGTTACGATGGCCCGAACACAGCGCTTTGCACCCACTTCAGCATTGGCTAGAGAGTTTGATGCTGCCACTTGAACGCATATTACACACCAGAACCAGAAGAAACAGACTCATCAAGCCATTTTGTGGACTCACAGACCAGCCGTTTGGCCAAGACTCCTTCGACAAACCCGACTTTACACGTCAAAATGTGAGCTGGGCCATTTTTTTTCACAGATGAGTCCAGGTTTTGTCTGGATTGTAAGAGTTTGAAGAGGGCCAGACAGCGTTACTGCCAGAATCTCGTTGCATGACATTACCGGTTTGGTGTTTTGGTCAATCATGATTTGGGTTCCGATTTCGTTTGCGGGCCGTACTAAGATGGTAGCCCTGAATGCTATCTACTATCGTGATGAGATTCTTCATCCAATTGTCAAGTTATTTGCAGGAGCTGTTGGTCAATAATTTGTTAAAATGGATTATAGGGCCTGCCCACAACGTACCCGCATGGTGAATGACAACCTTAAAAGTGAGAAAATCCAACGTATTGAGTCTATCCTGACTCCGGGTCTTTATCCCATTGAGCATGTCTAGGACCAACTACAGCACAGCTTCCTAATCAACCAAAGACTCGGGATGACCTTCAAATACACTCAGACAAGGGTATAACAATCTCCTACAAAACATCGTGTACCTCATCGTGAGGATTAGCGAAGATGCCAATCAGTTATCAGGGCACATGGTGACCATACCCAGTATTAGTGTGCCTTTTGTTCTGTTCTCACGCCTTATTGAACTCGTTAATCAGTCTCTTGACCGGCTGTTTACTGGATTGGATCGGGTCAATAGTCTCGTGGTTTGAATCAAGACGTTTAATTAAATATTGTTATACAATTGTGTTATTGTTATGAACTAGAAGCTTGTCACTTCATGTTGATTAACAAATTTGGCGGGGGCAAAAACTTCATAATGCCTATTTTGTTGTACAATACAATGTGATCAATGTAAACTCATGCCACTTATACAATATTTTTATGCACTTTTCATGTTGTGGGCTTGTACACTCATATTCCTTTTTCATGTATAACCCTTATACCATTGTCATCTCTCATGAGATGCCTTTATGTCTTTCTTCTCCATCTTAACACTCTCTATCAGCTCCTCTTTAGTTTTCAGTATGTCAGGGTCACCATCCCACCCAACTGTGATGTTCTCTCTCAGGCGTAGTGACCAACAACCTGCTGTCAAAATTTGTACTGGGATTTTTATTTCATTCCGTCATTTTTGCTGAAAAAAGATTTATTACAAATCACATACTGTTCTTATATGTATGTATATGCATGTATGTATATAATATTATCTTCAGGGGTTCACACTTCTTATTACTCAATCTGACCATGCAAAGTCGTAGAAGTTATTGTCAAGTTTGTGCAAGTATTAATCGGCGGCCTTTTTGGTGTTTTATTCATTTTTGGTAGGGAGCTTAATTTGAGAATAGTACGTTCGTTTAAGAGCTGAATTCCTTGACTTAAAATGATTTTAATGCAACAATGTAAACTTTTATTTTCGTTTTCGTAAATTTATTTTATTTATCTAAAAACGTTCTGTCACTTAAATAAGATCAATAGGTCTTTAAACGTTTTAAAATTGTATTAAGTTCTGAAATTACCTTAACCACATTTTTATATAATTGCAGTCGTTTAAATCTTGTTTACATTATAATAAGACCGGTTACACGAACAAAAATCTCATTTTGCAAACGTTTCTTTTCGACGCCCAAGTTTGGTTTATAAACAAATCATTTACTGTAAATCGTCTCGTATTGTGAAGCACATTGTTTCATCTATATGTAAGTGAAAAGGGAAACAGATGTTTGCAATAATTAATTAAGGTATGACCTTAACACAGAAAGACAGATCGATACAAATATAATCAAATATCCTCAAATAGCTAGAATAAAGAAATCCAATGGTCATTAATTCATTTTGAAAAAGGAAACGTTTTAATTAGAAAATGCAATAATTTTGGAATAACAACTACTCTTACTTCACCGAAAGTTACTGTGAAATGTGTTTCATTAAAAGAAAAACGTATTTGAGACACATAAAATGCAAGATCTACATAATTATTACAGAAATCAAGAAATCTACGTTTGAATGCATTTAAAAAAAATAAAAAATTCGGTACCAATGTTAGTTAAAAGGGCAGGGGGAACATAAGGTGATGACAGGAAAATGAATATAAATTGTTCCAGTTGTAAGACAATGTATACAAACTTAATGAAGCAGTAATAAATCAAATATATCATGTTAAGTTCAGCCATGCCATTTCTTTTTCTTATACAAAATGAATTAAAGATGTACACACAAATATTGCCGCCAATGGACTTTATGTGAATGTTCATAATTAATTTTGTTCTCTGATTATCGATGATTGGTTTATGTAATGAGACTTTTGACACTATGAAAACATTACACTTAGTATAACCTACAATTATCAGTGAAATCGAAAATATAAAATTTTCCAAAAAACGTGCTAGCCTACTGCCCCTTTAAGATATTTGTTCTCAATATACAAATGGTAAAATGTGTAAAAGATATGATCAAATGGATTAACTTATCCAGATTTATAAAAAATTAAGAATATTTCATAAACCGTAGTTTGGTCATTCAATCAATCTTTTAGCTCAACAGAAAAGTATTTGGTCCACGAACAAAATTTACAAAAATATATTACATAGTTGCATATGGTCAATCAAATGTTTCCTGTACAGATAAGGCACATTTAGCATATGTTTGAGATAGCTTTGATAGATTACCATTAGGTTAGATAGGTAACTTTCTGTAATTTACAATTACCTAAATTGTTCAAAGACTACCTTCCTTTTTTTCAACACTTTTTTCAGAAAAACATGTTATGAAATTTATTTGAAGGATCATATTAATAGTTCTATTGGATATTTTGAAATTTACAATTAAATGGACAGTAGCACGTTTTATGGGGAATATAAGGTGATGTCAGGAAAATGAAAATAAATGGTTACAGTTTAAAGACAATGTATATAAACTAAATGAAGCAGTATTAAATCAAATATATAATGTTAAGTTCAGCCATGCCATTTCTTTTTCTTGCACAAAATGAATTAAAGGTGTACACACAAATATTGCCGCCAATGGACTTTATGTGAATGTTCATAATTAATTTTGTTCTCTGATTATCGATGATTGGTTTATGTAATGAGACTTTTGACACTATGAAAACATTACACTTAGTATAACCTACAATTATCAGTGAAATTGAAAATATAAAATTTTCCAAAAGACGTGCTAGCCTACTGCCCCTTTAAGATATTTGTTCTCAATATACAAATGGTAAAATGTGTAAAAGATATGATCAAATGGATTAACTTATCCAGATTTATAAAAAATTAAGAATATTTCATAAACCGTAGTTTGGTCATTCAATCAATCTTTTAGCTCAACAGAAAAGTATTTGGTCCACGAACAAAATTTACAAAAATATATTACATAGTTGCATATGGTCAATCAAATGTTTCCTGTACAGATAAGGCACATTTAGCATATGTTTGAGATAGCTTTGATAGATTACCATAAGGTTAGATAGGTAACTTTCTGTAATTTACAATTACCTAAATTGTTCAAAGACTACCTTCCTTTTTTTCAACACTTTTTTCAGAAAAACATGTTATGAAATTTATTTGAAGGATCATATTAATAATTCTATTGGATATTTTGAAATTTACAATTAAATGGACAGTAGCACGTTTTATGGGGGAATATAAGGTGATGTCAGGAAAATGAAAATAAATGGTTACAGTTTAAAGACAATGTATATAAACTAAATGAAGCAGTATTAAATCAAATATATAATGTTAAGTTCAGCCATGCCATTTTTTTTTCTTATACAAAATGAATGAAAGGTGTTCACACAAAATGGCCGCCAATGGATTAAAAACATGTGAATCCTCATACTTTGTCCTCTGACTATGGGTGAATGGCTTGTTTAATGAGATTGTTGACACTGTCAATATAATACATTTTAGCATTAACTTACAATTATAAGTGAAATATTTAAAATATCAAATATCAAAAAAACGTGCTACTGCCCCTTTAAATGTTGCATTTTCTCATGTAACATTTAAAAACTTACCGGTAACTATATAGCAAAAGGACAATCGTGCACTGCATGAAGAAAAACATGTGAAGAAGTATTTCACCCTTGGTGGTACAACAATTAAGAATGATTTGTTTTTAATTGATGGCTACGCATCACTATGTTATACCAATATTTTTTTCCTGCAATTTACAATTAAAGTGTTTCAAAGACGAACTTCCTTTCCTTCATTAACATTTTTTTTCAGAAATACATTTTATGAAATATGTTGAATGCTTATATAAACATTTAATACTAGATTTTGGAAATTTACAATTAAAGTGTTTCATACTACCTTTATTTTCAATGATATCTAATTTCTTCATAAAAGGCATGTTATTAGATAGGTTTGAAAATAAAATGAAGGAATATAGTAGATGTACAATTTATTCGAGAGGTCATAGAGAGAGAAAGTGCATTTCTCCGCCCGTTAAAAATTAAGCTACCTTACGACTTTATATCTAACATCCCAACATAAATGTTACATTTGTAAATCAAGTCTACGTTTGCTTTGTAAATGAAGCATAAGAAATGTTTGCCGTATGCCATGAAAAAATGAATATGCAAGCATGAAATGTTGCAATCTGTGACACATCACGTTCCCTCCTATTATATAGGCGAACGTCAATCCAAAATACTTTTTCTTGTCACATTGAATTTTCTTTTCATGTCTATAAAGAACATATCTCAACCCCATGCGTTTTCTTTAATGTATATGTTAACTTTAACTTCACTCAATTACATTTTGCACGTCGAATAGAAGAACATGTTCATTCGCAATTTCTTTGAAAATGAAAACCGGAGCACAGTGGTGTACTTGTTGGTGCGCTGGCCTCTCACGCTTAAGGCCCGGGTTCGAATCCCTGTGGAGACTCAAAAAACGTTTGACCTCTCACACTGGGTTGTATCCCCGGTCAAGGCATGTAATCCACATTGCACTCACACCCAGCTGTATGTACATGGATACCTGAAATAACGGTTGTACATACACATATACTAGTATGATCCTGCACTTCGTCGTCGAAAGTAATATTCATCAGGGTCATAATATAAAATAATAATGTTACAGCGTATATTTGTTTTCTGCGTCCGCATTCTGTGGTGTTTTTAAACTAAATTTTAATTTAACTTGTTCTGATATGACCATGTTATATAGATTCTCTGAGATGATATTACTTCTTGTGATATTTTCAGAGTCCATTAAAAAGTTAACTTGAGCATCGTCATGCGTTCAATCGAAGATAAATGGCCAGAAAATTTATGAATTTATGTATCGTTTTGTTATAAATCCATGTATAGGGCCTACTAAAAAAGAATCAACTGTATAAATGCATATAAAATACAACTCGGTCATCATATGTTTATGCTTTGCATACTAAATAACCCTTATATATATCAGTAGCTAAAGGTATTATATACTTATAAAACCATTTGGAATAATTCTCATCACTAAGGGGGCTTTAACTTTGTAGTTTTTTAAATTCCATATAGGCCTATGCAAGACAAATAGCTAGACCCCTATTTATAAAAAAAAATCTGTCTTTAAATTCGGTCATTATTGATACTTAAAACCTTTTTCTTGGCCAACCATTTAATTTCAATCACTTTTAAAAAATATATAATTCACCTACCAAATTAATCATTAAACGTTTCATTGATACAGAAAATATTGATAGAGAAAAATAAAAGTATCAAATGTTTATCAGTATATAAGTTATGCATTGCGTTATAGAATTGATAGATATGTCAAAACCTTTTCAACTGATTTACATTATGAATCTATCATTTATATAGAATAAACTGAGAGCATTATTCGATAAAAACAAGTAAACTGCATCTGTGACCACTTTGATTGTCGCCAGATGGAGCTACAAATTATGCTACCGGAAGTAGGAAAAGCTTTGTTGACATGCGCAGTAATGGAGTCAGTCTACATGCAAATATTAAAATTGTATTGATTTGATCGTTGTCATCTGAGCGTGTTTCTCAACCCTTCAGCCCCACTCTATGGCATAGAAAAGGAATTTACGGATATATGTGAAATTTCAACCTCTCGCCGGACAGTAGTTGTGTGTGAAAATGACGAAGGATCGTCTGGCGGCGCTGAAAGCGGTAGGTGTTGACGGCAAATAGTCCATCGAGTGAGAAAGCCTACATGTATATAAGATAGTCGGGACAGCCCGATTGCGCTTCAAAACTAGTCAGTCGGTGTCCCACAGAATTATTTCACCCTCCGAATCACCCCCTTCCTATCCCCAATGAGCCATGTCCCTCTTCGCTCTCAAACTAGACCCGAGATTTGATCGGGCACCTGTTTGTATATCTCGGTTTGGTGGGAGGGGTTTGGAAGGCCGTAAACCGATGAATGAAACTGGCGGTGATAGTAATTAGGCATACTCCATAACCCATACAGCGCTGTGGTATAAATGTCATCATGTGAGCTATGCTAATTGTGCTTGTGCATGATGAATACTTGAAATATCCTGTCACATGGGATGTCAATGACATTACCTAGATAACTCTGACAGAGTGACATTAAATCTGTCATAAAAAGGTCTTGTATTCAATTTGATTGATTGAAGGTTGTAAGTGCAGGTTTTAAAAATAAAAACCAACATTGCTGTTATCTCTTCATGGTATAACTCAGTTTGTTTATTGACATCATGATCTACTTCCTAAATCATTTGATAATGATATCTATGAATAAACAATAAAAAGAATAGATATGATCAATAGCTAGATAGAAATATACTTATATAACTCTTTGATATGATGAAATTATTCTCTAGACATTTCTAATTCTCTGTTCTGTCAGCCTGCCAAATATGCTTTATATCAAGTATCATTTAGTTTTCCATTTCCATGTTACATGTTACATGTTACCTTACTTTAAAAACATTGTTTAGATCTCTTGAAATTGTTATTTTGAATTACAACTTTGTCATGAGTGTTGTCCTTTTTTTAGTAGATTATCCCCAATATGTTCTTATTGGAATGTTGAAAGAATGCATCAGCAATAATGTATCAATGCTTAAGCAATTATTTACAAATGCAAATGATTTTTAAATATGTAAAGTCTTAAAATTGTATCATGCATCAGCTATGTCTTTCAAAAATGATTATTGCACAAAATTGTTGCATTATTTAATAGGTCACAATGACATTAGACTAGACATAAAGGTCATTGCTTATAACTTATAGCTTATTCAATTCTCCCAAAAATGAAGTATGTTGCTTGTGGACTAACAGACAGATATGTAAAAATACTGTAGGCATAAAGACCTTAACCAAAACTAAGACAATTGATATTACCAGGACGTAGTTTTCATTCAATCATTATTTTCAATCATCAATCAGGGTCACAGGGCGGGTGATAGATATACGAAACCTTTCCTAGATTGCAATCGTCAGCTTTGCAATTGCTATGACACAATAGATAGCATGGATTGGGAAAGACACCTTTGCAATGGGTTATTTTCAGGGTTTTTAGTAATTTTCTGAATTTCAAATGAGCATTTGCCATTAGTAAATTTCTAAATTTCAATGGGCCATTTTTTCACTTGTGTGGCCCCTGCCTTTCCCAATCCCTGAGATAGATTGATAGTAAGGTTATCAATAAACTATTTTCAGTGATAAGTTAGCGCTTCTAGAATTTTATTGATTTGTACATACATATGTATTTCAAACGTAAGATTTCCTTTTATTCATGAATGGTATATGACAAGAATTGTGATTTAGAGATATTCATTCTTTTTGCTTACTTGATTTGTTGCAAATCTGCTTCATCACAACTTTCTATGAAATATAACTGTTATCAATCTTGGTGCTGATATACATTTTGATATTGTATTGATAGCTAGTCTCATTCAATTATTTTGATCTATTGCTTTCATAGCAGATAATCATATCATAATGGTCAAATCAGGGTCAAAAGTCACCAGATTCTTAATTTAATGCAAAAATGAATCATCATAATAGCAGTAAATCTGGATTTTATAAGCACACTTATATAAAGACCTTATTTACAAAACCTTTTAATAAAGGTTGATCTTTTGACATAAAACTGCAAGATATCAATTGATAGCATTCAAATCACTGTGTCATCTGTCATGTTGTCCATGAAGTTGTTTGGTGGCATGTGTGTTTGAACTAAATGTTCAAATTATCTCCCTTTGTTAAGCATCATATTGCTTTTAACATCATTGTATTTTTACTTTTATTCCATGTAATTATGTTTCATAGATATCATATATTATATATATATCTTGATTAATTTACAATTAAAAATGATAGGTTGATATTTAGCTAGTTATTCAATGCTGAATGAATGTATTTATATATTATATTTGTGTGTACTAAAAGGATGAGGTTGCATGTTACCATTTATTAAATAGTTTTCATTAATAGTAATGATTGTTGATAATCAAATTAGCTTATAATTTATTCATTTAGACATTTGCATTATGACAAATATTCATTTCATGTTCTTAATTCTTACATACATTGAAATAGCATATTTGTTATTACTATTTAAACGAATTTTCTTTAATTTTGGTAGTTATGTTTTCATAATCATATTGTTTTCAGTGTGTATGAAAACTTGGTATTTTGGTGAAATTAAGGTGGTTTTTTTTCATATTTTCTACAATTAATTTTCCACATGAATATGATTGTTATTCCTTTTTTCCCACCAATGATATCAAATTTATTCAAAAAATGTTTTATCAGGTATCTGGCAAGGCTGAATTTGTTTTCTATTACGTTTATATTCACTTATCATCAGGTGAATATTAAAGAACTCAAGGAGAATGGAACCAAATCTCTTCAGTTTCTCTTCAACTTTAAGTACCGCATTCGACCTATTAAGCACCCTGGCCGGCTAAAAAATTGGAAAGAGGGGGCGCTTATTAAAGTGTCTTTATAATTCAGTCGAATGATAAAAATGTTTGTATATTCTCGATCAGCATATCGTCTTTTAGCATAAGTTACAAATCCAATTACCTTGATTAAAGAGGAGGACCGAAGTCAAGTCTTCAAACCATTTTTTATGTAAAATGTCATAGATTTGTCATGGAGAGGGGGTGCTTAATGTTTTTTAGTTAAGATCATCATTTGGGTGTGCTTAGAGGGAGAAGGCGCTTATTATGTCGAATACGGTAATCATATCACTGCTACTACTTTATGCACACCGATGCATTATTTTTTAGATAGACTGGCCTGTCGGTATTTGATGAGCAATACCTCAACATCCCTGATAAATCAAATATGAGTAGAAATATTTCTTAGACAGAAAGATAGTTAACCTTTTTATTGATGCACCGATTATGTTTTGATATTCCCTATTGATATAGTGCTATTGCAACTGACTACTACAATATATTGATAATTTGATGCATTGTTGCACCCTTAATGATAAGATAAGAGTAATTCTATGGATGAACAACTTCTTTATTTGACAGAAGCAGCGTTTCGGTATACATTCTTTTTCTGTTTTCAAGCATATGGCGAAAAATGAGGAGTACAGCAATTTATACAGTTTGGTTTTGATGAAATCGACTATATTTAAGTGCTAGCTAACCAGACGAAATCATTTCTGAAAGAAGTTTAATGTACAAACTTATTATTGTGTTGACCTCCGTGAAAATAACAATTTTACCATTCAGGTTTCATTAGTTGATCTTGTATGTCTCAAAATCCCATTTCTTGAACAGTGCCACAAGTATATTACGAAGCTGTGCGAATGCAATACATGCACAAACCTCCCTTCAAACCTCTAATGATTAATAGCAGTGACAAGTAAGCCTTTACTTATATTTTGGTTTTGAGCCTTAAAAAGGCCCTTAAAACGCCTTAAATGTTTAAACGCGTTGACTGTCCTCACCATGTATCATATCATCCAAAATTCAACTAGTATGTTAGGAATACCACTCATTACTTATACTAGCCGAACATCATTTCTACTAGCCATGGGCTACCGGACTAGTGCTAATTTGAACCCTGTCAATATGGGACCATTGCAGTAAGGTATCCAATTTCTAAAAAAATTTAGGCAAGGGTTAACAAACACTTCAAGGTGATCCTCAGAAGAGCTCATCAAGGTCTATGAATGTGGATCATGTTTCAAGTTAAGCAGCCTTCATCAGAATCCAAAATTAGGTCAAATATATGATATGAAACAAACAATCAGGCAGGTGTTGTAGGTAAATCACCTGATGTTGACGACATATGGAATCACTCCAGTAGGAATAATAACAATATTCAAAGCTGGTGCAGATTATTGATGTAATATCTTCTAATTCTATATCTTTACAGTCCTTGAACCTATGGCCATTAGAGATTAATAATTGTTTTTACAGAATCTCCTTTAAAGGGGCAGTAGTATGGGGAATATTAGGTGATGACAGGAAAATTAAGATTAATGGTTCTAATTGAAAGACAATGTATTTAAACTAAATGGAGCAGGTATAATTCAAATATATAACGTAAAGTTTAGCTATGCGATTCCTCTTTCTTACACAAAATGATTTAAAGGTATTCACACAAAATGGCCGCCAATGGATTTTATGCGAATCTTCATACTTTGTCCTCTGACTATGGATGATTGGCTTGTGTAATGAGATTTTTGACACTGTCAAGATAATACATATAGCATTAACTTGCAATTATCAGTGAAAATTTTGAAATATAAAATTATCAAAAAACATGCTACTGCCCCTTTAATGATTTCGACTAACACTGAATAAAAAACCTGTAAAGATCAACCTTCCTCTCCTCCCCTTTCTCAAAGGAATCAAATTTGCAAATTTATTTTTTATAACCCCTGAACTAGAAAAAAAGATTTAAAATTTGGATACTTTTATCACAGATAAATTGAGAATAATCAATAATCAAGTACAAATATGATGAAGATTAGATATATCCTCCCCTTACCCTATTGTATATGGGGAGGATATATATTTTATCTACATCATTTTTGCACTTGATTATTGATTATCCTCAATTTCCTGTGACTTTTATCCACTTCATCACGTTTTTGGCATAACTCTAAAATATGAGAGAAAAATTATGTACATTTCAGATCATGTTTTTTCCCCCTACCTTTAGACATTTTGTTCCCCAAAATCTGTAAAGCAACTTATATTTTAGGCTTCCCTTCTTTCTTTACCAATCGTAAGACCAATAGCATTAATGGTAAGAAAAAAGTTTATTGGTATTTCAATAAACATAAAATTCAAAGTTTGGTCTATTTTTAAGGATATCATCTATTTGTGTATCAAGGACTGATTTTGTAAAATGTCGCAGTGACCCAGGATGAACTTGGAACTTTTTTCTCTAATGTATGTTGCAAAATAATGTGTTCGTTCATAAATTAAAATTTAGTAACAAAATTGAGCTGAGGACATCTATGAGTGTCAAATCCTGCTTCAATGCCAAATTCAGAAAATAAATGATAGAAATAAGACATACCATTAGCTGAAATTTGAAAATAAACTTTGGTAATATAAATGGTTATTTTCAAATTTTCAACAAGTTGCAAGAAATTAAGAGTTATAAGTCATGAATTAGTTAATTTGATAAACTATTTGTTTTGGAACTTGATACAATAATTCATGAGGGACGGATAAACCAATTACTCCGAGCAAAATTAGCTGCTATTTTTTCTCACCCATGATAAATTGAAATAATGACATTTTAATGTGTTTTTATGGAAAAGATATAGAAGAATTAAAGAAACCAAGTGTTAAAGTACAAATTGTACTCGTATGCCATTCATAATATTCTCTCTTTTTCATGTGCGACTCGTATGGTTCGCTACTTACGCTTGAGATTATAATAGTTTATCATCTTGCTGTCATGTTATATTATTAAAAGGATTTTCTTTTGCGGTACTTAACTCTTCATTATTGTATGCACTGTTGCAAAGCAAAAAATTTTGTTTATTGGGCTCAAATTTACTTATATTTACAAAAAGTAGGTTCAAGATTTATCATCTCCTTCACTTAACTGAAATTGAAGATCTAGGCAAATTATGAATTGGTGGGAATAAATTCTGTCAACCATAAGAAAACAAGTTATTTTTAACAAATCTGTTATTCTCATAACTTGTATTAAAACTTTAATATCCTGCATATCTTTACCCGCTAAGGTACACTATTTATTTGGTAATTGAAAAATCTATTTTACACATTCAAGAAAGTAAGCTAATCTTTTAAAGGGGCAGTAGCACATATTTTGATAATTTTATAATTTAAGTTAATGCAAAATGTATTATATTGACGGTGTCAAGGCAATCACCCAAAGTCAGAGGACAAAGTATGAGGATTCACATAAATTCCATTGGCGGCCATTTTTTGTGAACACCTTTAATTCATTTTGTGTAACAAAAAGGAATCGCATGGCTAAACTTTACGTTATATATTTGAATTATTACTGCTTCATTTAGTTTAAATACTTTGTCCTCCAATTGGAACCAGTTATTTTCATTTTCCTGACATCAACTTACATTCCCCCAAAAACGTGCTACTGCCCCTTTAATATGTTTTATTGATAATACAGAGTTTATTGATTCTGTGTACAAGGAAAGTTACAGTTTTGCACAAGAATACGGTACTTAGTTGTATAATGGAACATGACGGGCGGATACTGTATCTGAAAGAAGATGAAGGATAAAGTACAATTGCCGTTTTTTGCCCAGATATGACTTGGCGTTTATCACAATAAGGGATATTTTGGGCTTACATAACTCAAAAATACTCAGATCACATTTCCATATGATATTCTTTTAAGGACCCAGCCGATGGGACCCAGAAATCAAACTCACTTACAGCAACATTTTGTGACAATATTGTTGTTAATAAATCAAAGTATTTTCTTTACAGTTGCTGAAGTAAAGGCTTATCCAAAAACTGTGGCTTACAGGCTTACAACTAACACATTCATTGTAAGCAATGTCTGAATTTACTGACAAATTCAGTTGAAACACCAAAAAATTATAACAAAAATCATCAATCTTTCAGTTATGAAGGTGGTCCCTATTATCGTGGGTCTTATTGTTTCACATGTATAATTCCCTCTAAAGGAGTACAATCTAAATATTGCTTCTTGTTTCTAAACTCTGCACATATATCCTTCCAAAAAATGTTAATTAAACTTCTATCTATGGAAAATATTTTTTTGGACATAGATCTAAAAAATCTTATCTGTGTGATGTATTTTATCTGAAGTGTCCCTATTATCAAGGTAATAAGTATATAATTAATCAATTATTCTCTGTAAATATAATCACCATTGTAAGATTATTATTTACAATTTGAATGTAAATTGATTTGAAATAGGGATATTAAAAACAATATTTGCAAAGTTGTAACAAGAAAATTCTAATAAAAAGACGCCTTGTCACAGTTTTACCGAGCAGCCATTGTTTTATAAGTGATTTAACACTATCTTAACAAAATGCCATTTTTTACAATAAAAGTACATATATCAAATTCAAGTTACATTGCTCCTGAAAAGTGAGATCATTGTTTTCACATTTATTGTACCTATAAAATGAAAAGAGAATGTTGCAATCGTTTTTGAGATCATTAATAACCTACTTTAATATTGCGAAAAGGTTCTAATTTTAGGGTTTGTGTCTTATTTTCGCCGTAAATGTCATTGCTCATTCAACATCTTTGAAACCATCAATACATTTTCCTTTCATACAGTTCTGTTTGTTATCTATCAAACTATTCACCTACAAAATAAAAAAACTCTTGGACAATATTTCGTGAAGACAGGATCGTTTTTTAATTAATTGCACTTGCAGTTAATATTTCATGAAGGAAAATGATACTCAATATTTCAGATCACTACAAATGTAAAAAAAATATTCCTGAACATTTGAATTTTTTTTTTTTTAATGCCTCAGTATTTAGTTTATTCATCTATGATGAGCTTTGCATATATGAATATTCCTTGTAGGTACTGGAGACATCAATAAGTTTACCACGATAATAGGGTTACCACGATAATAGGGTCACTAGCCATACCTTATCACTTTCTTAAATTTGTTTTACAATTGCTTTTTTGAAAAAAATAAATACAATCTTATTATATTTCCGGTATATTTGTTTGTCCCATCATTAATTTTGGCTTCTGAAATTGCCTTGTTGAGAGTTTTGCTGGTTCAGCAATTCCAGTAGTCTAACTCACAGACAGTAGTTAATAATATTTTTACATTTAAATTTTTACTACTTGACAAAGCAAGTCTAAAGTTTAGAAATCAAAATTTTCTAAGTAACCTTTCCTATCTTCATTTACTTATGACAAAATCAATTATTTGACAACATTTTGAATTCCAAGGATTCATAATGTAGCTCTTAGCTCTTATAGAGAGAAACTAGTACCCCGGTAAGTGTAGTCTACATTCAATCATATGTAAGGAACTGCTTTTTAGCATTTTTAACCCTACCACCCCTTCAGGCCTATAAAATGACATGTAACATATTTCACTATTTGTTACTTGTTTCTTAGGGTTTTTAAGGCTATTAATGAAATGGTACTTTGATACAATGATGAACTAGTCCTTGTATTATGGACCATCTCATAATGATACTTACTGCCATGATTAAATTAAGTCCATTCAAAAGAGGCTGAAAATGAAAGTCATCCTCTTTCCACCAATGTCTCTAGCGTCAAGGGGATCAACAGCAGGTTCAAGAATCGTGTAACGAAGCCCTAGAATAGCTTCATAATTGTGACAATTAGGACAAAGAATGCTGTAACTAACTCACTTCATCAATACCCTACTTAGGACTGATATGATTCCACAGTAAGAGGTATAGTCAAGCTGACCATGATTGTCATTCTCTCACTGTGGAAGGTGATAAAATCATTAGGCCATCTGGGCGCTTTGTATATGTTGAATATTAAACTTATCATTTTACCAGGGATTTTCAGTGATTCAACATTTGATCTATTATTTACATATACTCAATGAATATAGACCATTCTAATGATTCATGAAGTATGCAGTGTTTGTAGACATAGACAAAAGACCCTCTACACATCTGTGTTGCTTCAATGTCATGCCAGTCTGTCTGGGGGACAGGATGGCGCAGTGGTAACTGGTTAGCACTCTATGCTTCCTATCAAGAGGTCTGGGGTTCGAATCCCGCCAAGGGCTCAGCAACATTGTCTGCAGTAGACAACTGTTCTACACGCAGTAAGATTTGGGTGCAATGAGTTCCCGCGGAGTTCAGCGCAGTACCACCCATGGTTGGCTAGTTCCAGCCGATGCGAGGTTTCTCATAGCCACAAAAGTGTTGCAGGCTTTCTCTCTGCAATGATACTAGCAGCTGCGATGTAACTGAAATACTCTTGAAAGCAGTGTTAAACCCCATGTCAACTCGCCTAACCCCCCAGTCTGTCTGTAGAACCATCAGAGAATGCAACATTGTTGTTGTGCAACTGTATGACCCCATGACTTCCTCAAACTTTCACTTCTGCACCAAGGCAATTTGTATTTTGTTTTGGAAATCTACAAATGTTTGTTGAAAACTAGCTTTTGGGACAGTCAAGTAACATTAGTGTCATTTTCGTCCTTTCAGTACTTTTGAACACACCCTTTTGATTTTTATGAACAAATGCACACCTATGTGACCACATCAAGACAATTTGTATACCGATTTGATTTTTTGCACTCCATGACATAGCATGTTTCGATCATTTCCTTCTCTACACTAGAGCAATTGTTAGTTTGACATGTCAGATTGTACATCAATCAACTAATTGCTTTGAGTTGTCCTCCCTGTGGCTATTGCTCTGTAACTTGGTCAGCTGGTTTAACCCTTCACATGCAGAGTCAAAATTAACTCTTCACTTGCAGTGTCAAAATTAACTCTTCACTTGCAGTGTCAAAATTAACTCTAGACGTGCTGTGTACATGATCAAACCCCGACTTGCAGTGTACAAGATTAACCCTTGACTTGCAGTGTCAAAATTAACCTTTCACTTGCAGTGTTCAAAATTAACTCTTGACTTGAAGTGAACAGGTTTAACCCTTGACATGCAATGTACGAGATAAATCCATCACATGCAGTGGACAGGTTTAACCCTTGACATGCAGTGTACAAGGTTACCCCTTGATTTGCAGTGAACATGTTTAGCTCTTGACTTGCAGTGTACAAAATAAACCCTTGACTTGCAGTGAACAGGTTTAACCCTTGACTTGCAGTGAACAGGTTTAACTCTTGACATGCAATATACAAGATTAACTCTTGACTTGCAGTGTTCAAGATTAACCCTTGACTTGCAGTGAACAGGTTTATCCCTTGACTTGCAGTGTACAAGATAAGACTCTTTATGTGTGGTGTACAAGATTAACCCATGTACAATATACAAGATTAACTCTTGACATGATCAATCCCTGACTTGCTGTGTACAAAATTAATCCTTGATATGCAGTGTACAAATTTAAACCCTTGTCTTGCAGTGGACAAGTTTCGTATAGCTGAAACTTCTACTTAAAGAAATCTGAATTGCAAAGAACTGTAATCACACTCTTTTTTGAATCCTGCAGTATTACCATTTATCATTCACTAACGTTCTGGCTAATTTAACAAACTTTTCCGTATCCTTGTAAATGTTTTGTTCCATAGGATTCCATTACCTCTGTCACTGACTAACTGGTTTGTATGGAATTATTGCTTTCATAGAAACTGAACAAAAGTGACAAACAAATCATGTATTGATTGAAAATCATTAAGTGTGTATGTCTGACATTAACTGTTTACACTTGGAGGAAGTAATATTGATTTGTAAGATAGGAAAGTAAATAATCTGTGTGAAACTGTGATGTCATAAACAAACACTGCCTTCTTATCCTTAAACTCATTCAACTGTTATATCTGTTTAGTGTGGAAGTTTTCGGCTTTTCAAATTATGATGAAAAATGTATTTCAAATTAACTAGTATGTATTTCTTGCTTGTTGGCAACTAACCTTTCGTACAGATAATAGTTTAGATATTGAGGTGTTAAGGTCAATACCTGTTTTATAGACCAGAGGAAAACCTTATTGACCTCGGACGACCAAGTCTGAGGTTGATATTGTTTTCCTCGGGTTAAAAAAAACAGATATTGACCGAATCACCAGTCCATTATTGTTTTATTATGTCATGGTTTAAAAATGGAAAGAGAATGGAAATATACACCAATGAGCAGCATTTCGGCGCAATTGTTGGCAAGGACAGATCAAAGACGTCATGAAACAACGGTTTGACATCATCATTTTTATTTTGAGTACCCAAAGTCAATATAATTTTTTAGTCGGACTCGGGGTCACAGGGGTCAAGTCAATATCGCTTTCTGTCGCCTGTCAGGTGATCGGTTCTCAACCAATTTGATTGCCAAAGAAATACGCTCGTTTAATAAAGACAGTTATATCACGTTCTTTACTGCAGTGAAAGACTGCTTGGCAGAAAGTGTGTAAATTAAGTACAGTTAGTAATTAACTTATTACTGATGTGACATTTTGTGAATTAATCCAGAGGCCTATCCTGCTTATCAGAAATATACCAGGAAAACATTTGGCAAAACCTTGGATTTTCTTTTTTTAGGAATAATTATTTCAGCGTCATCATCTGACTGTTGAAACAAATGTTACTTTTAGCAATATTTTTACATCAGTTCGGATTTTTGCAATGATTAAGAAAGAGTATTGGCATAGAATGGAAGCATATATATGTTTTTTCAATTTTGAGGATTTGAGGATTAAAAGATTTGAAGTTTTAAAATTTAAATTTTGCTTATTATTTTACACATGAACGTCAAAAATACAGTATCTTCTGAACAGAATGATAACACTTGATTACTTTTCAAGCACTTTAAAACTATTTTTTCCCTTTGGTAACCAGATAGGTAAACTTGCTGTAAGTGCATAGTAAATATAAAAAAAATAGAAATAAAAAGGTTGTTTTATTTTTTTAATATTGAAACTGAGGACAATTTGTAGTCAAAATTTTCAAAAAGTAATCAAAAAATTAAAATTTTAGTTAAATCATATATTATCAATATAAAATAATCTGACATTTTGAATTACTATAAAATTAAATCATAATGATCAACTTAACCCTTTTTATCCTGTAGTTATTCTGAACTGATCCCCCAAATAATCTCCTTAAACTGCCATCTTTAATCATGCATCCTGTTACTAAATCTGTGCTTCTGTGAAAGAATCGTTCCATAACACTATACCTGAAGCTGCAAGGCATCAATTATGTCGACAATACAAATAAGCTGGCGGAATTAACCCTTTCTACCTGTCGGATAGAAATCCATTAATTGATTGTTGGTGTCAGCCAAATCTAAACGCAAATCAATCATTCAATTCAGAGAAACTCTGTATTCATGAATATTTATGATTATGAGATGGTACTACAAGACCTTTTTAAAGGGGCAGTAGCACGTTTTTTGATAATTTTATATTTCAAATATTTCACTTATAATTGTAAGTTAATGCTTAATGTATTATATTGATAATGTCAACAATCTCATTACACAAACCAATCATCTATAGTCAGAGGACAAGGTATGAGGATATACCTAAAATCCATTGGCAGCCATTTTTTGTGAACACCTTGAATTCATTTTGTGCAAGAAAAAGGAATCGCATGGCTAAACTTTACGTTATATATTTGAATTATTACTGCTTCATTTAGTTTAAATACATTGTCTCTCAATTGGAACCATTTATTTTCATTTTCCTGACATCTCCTTATATTCCCCCTAAAAACGTGCTACTGCCCCTTTAAGACCTTTTAAGGAATGGCTTTCTTTTTGGCTTGGCAAATAACACTGCTGTAGAGAATTTTCTTTAAAGTAATGTTCTATTTGTATATTTTCGTCCAAATATGATCAATTTGAGTTGCTCAGTCGCTGAAGTAGCACATTTTCTTCAAGTTAATTTAATAATTTTTACAAATTTAAATTTATTCTCCCTCCATCATAAATAGTAGGTGACTTGATTTTGTTGAGATAATCTAATTTGAGCATGAAAAAAACTGGAAATGTTTCCAGAAGCTTGAGGCTTTAAAAATAATTGTCACACCCTAAAAAGTTTTTTTTGTGGAAAAATAGGTTTCTTGTATAATAGAGGCATTCATCAAATGTAAAAGAAACACCCATGTCAGCTTTAATTTGATATAAAAGGATTACAAAATACAAACAGAAAAAATGATTGATCCAGAAACTACAATGATAAAACACTTTTATCAAAAAGACCTTTAGGAATTCTAGTTTTTAAGGACAATGCTCATTTAATGATAAAGAATAACACCCACATCAGTTTTAATTTGAAATAAAAGGATAACAAAATATAAGCAGAACAAGTGATTGATCCAGAAACTTCAATGATAAAACACTTTTATCAAAAAGACCTTTAGTAATTCTAGTTTTTAAAGGGGCAGTAGCACGTTTTTTTATAATTTTATATTTTAAAATTGTCAGTGATAATTGTAAGTTAATGTTAAATGTATTATTTTGACAGTGTCAAAAATGTCATTACACAAGTCAATCATCCATAGTCGGAGGACAAAGTATGACGATTCACATAAAATACATAGGCCGCCATTTTTGTGTGAACACCTTTAATTCATTTTCTGTAAGAAAAAGTAATCGCATGGCTTAACTTTATTTTAAATATTTGAATTATTACTGCTCCATTTAGTTTAAATACATTGTTTTTCAATTGGAACCATTAATTTTCATTTTCCTGACATCACCTCATATTCCCCCTAAAAACGTGCTACTGCCCCTTTAAGGACAATGCTCATTTAATGATAAAGAATAACATCAGTTTTAATTTGAAATAAAAGGATAACAAAATACAAGCAGAAAAAGTGATTGATCCAGAAACTACAATGATTAAACACTTTTATCAAAAAGACCTTTAGTAGATTCTAGTTTTGAAGGACAATAAAAAAACTATGATCAAGATAAAATGAATATTATATTCAACTACATGTATCAAAATGTCAAGTTGAAAGCTTCAATTTTCTTATTTTCTGAATTGAGTTGAGTTAAGATTAGAGATTAGGTTTTATTTTTTCCCTATAACTTTTTTTTTGGGTAAAATCATTAATCTCTTATCTATTATGTCTGTAATCTTTTTCTTCCATTTAGATTTTGCTATCTATATCTTTTGATGTAGTTTTTAGTGGTTTTTGTTTAACTTTCACAATCAAGAAAGAAAAGAATTAACAGGCTGTCATATGTTTATTTGGATGACAATTCTAATCTTACCTGAAGTCTTGAATATATGTTGTGCTAGTGCTTTAAAACTCTAACTCACTCTCTCACTCATCTTCTTATCCAAAAGAATAGGCCCTAGAAAGCTTAAATCTTTTGTACATGGGTCAATTTGGATTATAAATTGTAGAATTTGGTGATTCAGGGCATGAGCAGCATTTTACAAAGATTAATAAACTGCAGAGCCAATGGCTCTATTTTTCTACCTTTCTAACCTTTTGACTTTATAAAAATTATCAGCAAGAGGAAATCAATTGTAAACACACAAAGGTAATTTAGAAAAAAATCTTAACGATTTCCCGTCATTCTTGCGCTAGCATTAAACATGATAAACATCAAGTGCCTGAAACATAACAGGATTATTGGAAGTAACTGTGATTTATGTGGTCCAAATTCTTTTTCCAGATAAATTGATCTGATGCAGAAAAGTGCAATCTGTTGATGTGGAGTTCATTGCATCAGTGATTGAAGATATCAAAGCGATTCAAATATATATAATCACTTTGAAGAAAATAATTCACATCTTTTTGTGTTAACATGAATCAGATTGTAAAATGTTTGAACCTATTCTTGTAATATTAAGCAAACATTTGCAACAAAACCCATCAAAATAGGTTTATTGCTATAGAGAGGGGCGTATTATATGAACAAAGGATCTTATCCCATTTGGCAACTTTGTCAGCAGTAGAGAATTGTTCTACGCGCATTTTGGTTAGGATGCAATGCTACAATGAATTTCAGTGAAGTACCACCCATGGTTTGCTACTTCCAGTCATTGCTCGCAGGTCTCACTGCAATGCATATTCAGAATGGCGTTGCAGGCGTTCTCCCTGTAATAATACTAGCAGTTGCGATATAAGTGAAATACTCTTTTTAGCGGCGTCAAACCCCAAATCACCTGACCTCACCTTAGTACGTAAACACATTTAAAAACAAGATGGCTGCATAAAAATGCATTTGCATATGAGTTGCCACACCAACTGTGGAATAAACAATCATAAATGTGAATGAATGAGTTAGGATTGTAAACTTGTGAATTCAGTCAATACCCGTTTTATGAATCCCATTTCTTTCCTATCATTTCTTCCATTGTTTTCTCAAGTCTAATAAACAGGTATTGCCCTCATCACGGTCTCATTATTATATTGTAATGCTTATAGTTTTCTATAGTGAAGAATGAGTTGATATTAGATTAATAAATTGATGAGCAACACTCACTTATTTGCTTGTTTGCTTTTGTATTTTAGCCTAGCCAACCAATTTATGGATTGGTGAATTCGACCAGTGCCTGTTTTCATAAAACCAATTTTTTCTTGGTCAATATTGTTTTTCTCAAGTGTGAAAAAATGGGTATTGACCTCATCAGTGTCCTTAATAGTAAAGTTATGCTTATTATTTTTTATAGTAAAGCATGACTTAATATTAGAATAATATATTAAGAGGACGAGAACTACAAGGTCCTAAGTTGATGTTCCATGTTGTTATTGCAGGCTCAGAGTGACGATGATGATGCTGATGATGTTGCGGTTACCGTGGATACCGGGGGGTTCATGGAGGAGTTCTTTGAGCAGGTAAGATAAACAAACTTTGCTACAGGTAGATGTTTGGAGGTACACTTGTTGTTCCATTTGAAGAGTTATGTTTAATGCAAGAACTTTGATTGGTTTTGAGGGCGTGATAGTACAGTGGTTAGCACATTCGGCTTCAGAAGGTCCCTGGTTCGAATCCTGCTAGGGTCTCGACAACTTTGTCTGCAGCAGAGAACTGTTCTCCAAGCAGTAAGGTTTGGGTGCAATGCTACACTGAATTTCAGATGGAAAGATTATTATCATTATGACTCAGACTGTAACTTGGACCTGTTATGTTATATTTGAGAAAAAAAGTATTTTTGAATAAATCGATTTGAGTGTTGATACTTGTTCAAATATATCAAAGGCAATGTGATAACTCTTTTCCTTGCATTCTCTCTCCCGACTCTATGGTGCCTATTTCAAAGCGAAACAGTTCCTGGTTCAAAAGAGATTGTTTACTAGACCAACATTCCTCTTCCCAATGTTTTTATTAAGGGCACCATACAGCACTGAAATATTCCCCCAGAAAGGCTGAATGGTATCTAATTCTTTCTCTTTTATCCATTGATTCAGTCACTACAAATGTTTTGCAAATAACTGTGCAAATATTTCTGCTGTACCTTATCAACACTGTCAACTCAAACTAATAGAAACTATCACAAACATAGAGCCATTTTATCGAATGTGACTCATTCACTCATAGATTACGCTGACTTATTTAACCCATAATTGAATCATTATCCTATTTACTAAGTCCTAATATTGATTAGTTTTTGTCCAGAAATACAATGTTTTGTTGTGTGTGCAATCAATATTTTATGCCAGTGTTTTGTTAAATAGAGGTGTAACGATACAGGAGGGTCGTGTTACCATACATATCCCGATAGCAGGGATTAGGAAGGGCAGGGGCCATGGGCCATTTGCACATTTTCTGAAAAAATGGCCCATTAAAATTTTGAAGTTTACTATTGATATAAGGGCAATGGCCCCTTTAAAATGCAGAAAATTACTAAAAGCCATGAAAATGGCCCATTGTCAAAAGTGTCCTTCCCAATCACTGCGATAGACATAATCTCCTGATACAATGATCTTTTCACGAAATATTTGAATCAGTTAATTTATTTTGTGCAAAAATTTAACTTTACCTGGTTTGCTTTTGCTTAATTGAATCATTTAATAAATGTTACCAATTTGGTTTTTTTTGGCCATCTGCCATTAGACATTTTGCTCTAAATCTGTAAATCAACTCATCAATTTTGTCTTGCCTAATGTGAAAAAATTATTGAACATAAAATTTTCAAATAAATGCGAAGTCATTGTATTGAGCATATTTCTGAAATCAAATACTTTTATTGTTATTTTATATACAGGGATTCAAAGATACCTCTTCTAAACAAATATCAAATGGGATTTGAAAGTTTTGATGTCCAGTATATTTAATGAGTACGGGAAACCTGTGCCTTGAAGACCATAATTGAAAAAGTTCTTAGCAGACAGTCTTCAATCTAAGTTCAACAGTGCACGTAAATCTTGTCAGGAGTTTGACAAGACACTACAGTCTTGCAATGGAGGATTTTCAAAGTGTCAGATACGTAAAGAATCTCAGCTGAGTTTTGTGAAGACTTCATATTCATATTATGTATAAAACATGCCACTCGAATTAAATTTGGATTTATTGTCAGTTCCGCTACCAAATTGTCCTATTAATTTTCAGGTACTTTTCACGAAAGAAACTCTTAAACTTTTTACTTTAGTACCTACCGTCATTGGTTATTTCAAAAATTCAAAGATACTTTAAGATATGAACTGAAAATTCAAGATTTTCAACGCCAGGAACAAAAGCCTTGTCTCTGAGAAGTGTTTTGGAATTGTTTAAGTTCAAAAGTTTTAAACAGGGCTAAAATTGTAGACACTTAGAATGACATCATTATGTCCTGAATAAGAACACAGATATAAGAACTTATGTAACAAACATTTTGATGGAAATGTTCAGAGAAAAGAGAAAAACATTTTGTCTCCAAAAACCTTTAAACATTCAATTACTTCCTTTTGAAAAGTTCAATCGTCCAATACATTACAGAGATTGTAGTTCTTACATATGTAACAAACAATCCGATGGAAATATTTCGAAAAAGAAGAGAAAACATTTTTCCTCCAAAAAAGTGACATTCTAAACCTACTCATTATTCAAAGACTTCCTTTTCATTCTGGTTGACCAAAAGTTTTCAGGTAGCCTTGGCAACCATGATTTGTTCAACATCTATAGACACTTAAGCATTAATTCTTTCTTGGGGTTCTGTATGACCAACAAGATTTCACTGTGTAAGCAATAAGCTTCTGTAAAGGTTATGGTTGAGACATTGCAATCGTTCTGCGTGTCAATTGGATCTGGGCCAGTAATCTCGTTATGTATCGTTACTTGAGTCTGTCACCCAGAGTGGTTTGAAGAGAGGGTTCGATTTCAGCTGACATCAGTTCCCAAAGTCTCCTTCATGTAGGCCCATGGTCACAGGGCTTTCTTCTTCAAATAGATTTCCTCCGGGAAATAGCGTCTGCTAAGTCAATGTTACCATCGCAGCTTTGTTAGTTCTGACCTTGATATTCAAGTTCAGTAAGAATGCTGCAAGCTGATAAAGGTTGACCGTCTGAACAGCAATTCACGTCTGCTTCCAAGTTGGTTGGCAAAATGCGCTGAGTCAGCCTAATATCAACTGCCTCATCTTCATGAATGATACCTATTTGTACCGGTTGCTATCAGTGTCGTCTGCTCATGTATGCCAGAACCACTTGACAGCTGCATAACATGCAATATCTGTGCTGTCTGCTGCCCTTTCCATCTTGCAGTCAATAAAGCGATTGTGCTGCTGAATTATTTGGACTTTGTTATGTATTTTGTTACAGCGTGGATCAATAGCCTATGATGTGGCAAGATTTCTTGCTGTCCTGCTGTCGGGGCAATCGTTTTTCTTGATAGTGTGAACATTGACCTACCATCTCCACCCTAATCTTGTTGTTGAATGGTGTCCATCCGGGTCATCTCAATGTTTAAAATAGCCGCCTGCCCGTCTGCCAGATGGGGCTTGTTGGAGAAGAGGTCTGCAAGCCCGTCTGGCTTGTATGATTTGAGAGATACCAATTATCTTCACATTGCAGGGCTTGTCAACTTGTTGGATGATTTCAACAACCCTCAAGCCCTGCTTGCTTGTAGGGACTTAGATATATTTTGAACACTAGGTCACGTCCGAGCTTGCAATCATGCAACAAGGCCGTCTGATCAGTGTGGATATCCTATCTCCACAATCTTCTCCAGTTATCTCAGTCGACCCAGTTCAGATATCTCTGTCACATTATCTTAGTAAACCTTCCTCTTATCTCATGCATTTGTTTGACTGTTCTTCGAACCTAGCCTGAGTTGCCCTAGGATTACTAGCGTTGTTTTATAGTCATACAGTCAATTGTCTCATCTTGATGTCCCACGTTCATTTCAAATGTCACAATCAAGGTTCAAAATATAGAACTTTTAATCGTCAGAAATACTTTTCTTGAGATTAGGAAGCACTTGATGGCAATTGGGAAAGTCATCTTTGACAATGGGCCATTTTCAGACTTTTGAGTAATTTTCTCAATTTTAAATGAGCTGTTGCCCTTTGTATCGAAACTTGCAAACAAATGAATGGATGTCTTTCATTCGATGTGCTCATGCAATGTCATGTGACACCTTTCACTGTGACACTCCATACTGAAAAAAAGGAACTTGAAATGGGACTCCATCAACTTTAAAATACTCATCAGATAAAAAAGAAACACTATAAGCAAATATAACTTCATTCCCACAGTATTTTGAAATAATGGTCAACCACTAAATAATATGTCTGTATCAATTCTCTGGAACAGGACACAGGTTAAAATTTTTTTTTCTGTTTCATATAAATTCTTGGATAAAGTAAATAAATTTGATAAACAAATATTAATTATAAAAATCTGATGCAGTATGATGACATAATGTTTGGTAAAATAAATCCCATTTCTTAGTAAATAAGTTTGGATGAAAAATTATTAATCATAAAAATCTGATCCAGTATGGCAGTATGGCAAAAAAAATCCCATGTCTTTGAGAACGTCCATTAGATGTCACCTTTGAGAAATCTGCGGTCGTCGAGAGTACTTTCACAAGAGACGTTGTGGATCATTAAATACTTCACTTGATTGCATATCGATTGTCTGCAGTTCCAAGGGAACCTTTTATGAAAATGTGGAATTGTAATATCAATATTCTATGTCATTTTCCTCTTAAAGATTGATTTACCAAAATTTATCGCCCACATAATCACATAAAAAATATTAGCAGAAGAAATCCACTAGACAGGCATAATCGTATAAAGTCGTAAACGTTAAGTTGCTCAGAAGCTGTTGTTGAAATGGGAAGTTTTAGATTTATATACACTTAAACAAAATGGCAGAGCTTGCTTCTAAGATGTTTCCCATTTAAAAAACAGAAAAAGGAGATTTCATGACGTCTTCCAAATGTCTTTATTGGACAATAAGGATTTCTAGTTTCTCGATGAAAGCGGACTCCCCTTTAATTGAACATGTGGGAGGAAAGCAATTCAATTATTCACGAATATTCATGGTCGTTTTCTAGGAGCCAAAAACCAGTTTTAGATATTTCCTTCAAATGTCACATGGTTAAAGCTGAGAATGCATCAATACTTGATTTGCAAGTGTTCAGTCAGACGACATAAATTGCTTGATTATCAACTGTTGCATGACATCATATGTGAACTTTTCCTTGCGGCTGTGTCATCCTGTTCTAGGGGAATGTAACAACACCTTTGCAAGTCTAGAAAGATGAACATGTATTATTTAGTTAGATTATGTTATTTGATCTCGTAACAAACAAAGGCACATCAAGTCTAAGAATCAGTCTGAATTGAGGTACCATCAGTTCACCAGGGATTTATACCATGCTGATTGCAACTCGTAATATTTTGGCACGAGCGAATTCATCAGCTTTGAAACGTTTAATGATGCAACCATATAAGAGCAAGAAAGCAAGCCATTGTTGACAAAGTTGATGGTAGTAGAAGAATAGAGGATGATGGATCTAGAATCTTGAAAAAGATCCTGAGATACTAGGATAGAGAAACATTACATTAAAATTTATTTCACAACGTTTAATGATGCAAGCATACAATAGCAAATTAGCAAGCCATTTTTGACAATATTGAAAAAGTTGAGGATGATGGAATGTGGAATATTGAGAAAGATTATGAGATTGTAGGATAGAAAAACATTACATTGTCTTAAGAATTAATGTCATAACGCAACCATATAAAGGTAAGGAAGCAAGCCATATTAGACAATGATGATGTTAGTGAAGAAGTTGAGGTTGATGGATGTCTATCTTGAAAGATCATGAGATTGTATGATGGAGAAACATTACATTAAATCTTAAGAATTGATCTCATAACATTTCATGATGCAGCCATGTAAGAGTAAGCAAGCAAGCCATTTTTGACAATGTTGATGGTAGTAGAAGAGGTAGAGGTGATGGATGTCTGTCTTGAAAGATCATGAGATTGTAGGGATAGAAAAACATAACATAAAGTCTTAAAAATTTCTGTCACAACGTTTAATGATGCAACCAAACAATAGCAAAGTAGCAAGCCATTGTTGACAATAGTGAAAAAGTTTAGGATGATGGATGTCTTATCTTGAAAGATCATGAGATTGTAGAATACAGAAACATTACATTAAGTCTTAAATATTTTTGTCATTACGTTTAATGATGCAACCATTTAGGAGCAAAGTAGCAAGCCATTGTTGACAATGTTGATGTTGGTGAAGAAGTTGAGGTTGATCGATGTTTATTTTGAAAGATCGTGAGATTGCATTATAGAGAAACATTACATGAAGTCTAAAGAATTATGTCATAACTAACGTTTTAATGATGCAACAATATGGGAGCAAAGTAGCAAGCCATTGTTGACAATGTTGATGCAGTAGAAGAAGTTGAGGGTGATGCATGGGGTGTTGACAGTTAGCTGCGTGCAGCGACATTAGCGTGCTCTTATCCGACTTGTAACTGTAGCGCTGTCAGAGGAACAGAATGAAGAACAGGAAGAACGGACAACTGGTCTTCAGGAGAAGATGGAACGTCTTGACACGCTACCTGTGAATCTTCTATCATAAAGCAGTCAGGCAACTATTGATTCTCTTCAGGAGAGAAACTGATTCTCTCAACACATGCCCTGTCATGCAACTTCCTTCACGATGATTGCTTCCTACCTTCGGCGCTTTTAACTCTGTGTGTTACAATCAGAAGAAACTATTAGCCTTTTCTTTCCGAAAGGTCCTTGTATATAAGGATATAGTTTATCTTTGTGTCAAATCTCTGAAGTTGAGATTTCAATGAATTTGTCACTTTAGTGCTTTTAACTCTCTCTGTGTTACAATCAGAAGAAACTTTTAGCCTTTTCCGAAGGTCCAGGGATATAAGGATATCATATATCTTAGCAGTGTCAAATCTCTGAAGTTGAGATTCCAATGAATTTATAACTTTGGCCTGAATAAGTTTCTATTCTAACTCTCTCTCTGTTACAATCAGAAGAAACTATTAGCCTTTTCCTTATGGTCCTTGTAAATAAGGATATAGTTTATCTTAGCAGTGTCATATCTCTGAAGTTGAGATTTCAATGAATTTGTCATTTTGACCTCAATAAGTTCTTTGGCGTTTTTAACTCTCTCTGTGTTACAATCAGAAGAAACTATTAGACTTTTCCGAAGGTCCAAGGACATAAGGATATAGTTCATCTTAGCAGTATCAAATCCTTGAAGTTGAGATTTCAATGAATTTATCACTTTGGCCTCAAAAAGTTCTTTGGCGCTTTTAACTCTCTCTCTGTGTTACAATCAGAAGAAACTATTAGCCTTTTTTTTCTGAAGGTCCTTGTAAATAAGGATATCATATATCTTAGCAGTGTCAAATCGCTGAAGTTGAGTTTCCAATGAATTTGTCACTTTGGCCTGAATAAGTTCTTTGGCGCTCTTAACTCTCTCTGTGTTACAATCAGAAGAACCTTTACCTGAAGGTCCTAGGATATTCGGATAAAGGCTATCATTAAGCAGTGTCAAATCTCTGAAGTTGAGATTTAAAAAAATTTGTCACTTTTGCTTCAAAAGGTTCTTTGGCATTTTAAACTCTCTGTGTGTTACAATCAGAAGAAACTTTTAGCCTGTACCTGATGGCCCCGGTGTATTCGGATAAAGCTATCTTAAAACACTGTCAAATCTCTGAAGTTGAGATTTCAATGAATTTGTCACTTGGTCCTCAATAAGTTCTTTGGCGCTTTTAACTCTTTTTGTGTAACAATCAGAAGACATTATTAACTTTACCTAAAGGTCGTGGAATATTCTGATATTGCCTATCTTTAGAAGTGTCAAATCCAAAAGTTGAGATTCCGATAAATTAATGAATAAGTTGAGTAGTTCAAGTTCATGACATTTAACCATTTATGAAAACGGTTGTGAAGAATATTATTATTATAAAAACAAACTATATGAAAAGAAGGCATTCTCAATTTTTGCATTTTTGAAAGACAACATCGACAATTTTGTACTGAAAATAAAATCAAAGCTAACGATTTGATATTTATTGAAGTTTGAAGCCTTTTAGATCATTTACTGACTATACAACAAGTAGTTAAATTTGATAAAGAATGGTAGATCTTGTTACTCCATTTTAAGGCATTATATGTCCGAGGAAATGACGCGTGTTTATCTGACGACAAAATGTCAGAAGCAAAATAATGGGATAATGAAGGTAATCAGCCAGGACTCGTTACCAAGGGTTCAGATGTCGATGTTCGGAATTGTGTTAGTGTGTCAGTGGTAAATGTGCTGATCACACAAATCTTGATCATCTAGCTCACGCGTTACCAGCGTGAGAATCTGAGGTATTATGTTTCAAATAATGTTACAATGCCTCAAGGGGGCGGAATAGCACAGTGGTTAGCGGGTTCTGCTATGGATCAAGAGGTCCGTGGTTCAAATCCTGCCAGGGGCTCGACAACTTTGTCTGCAGTATAGAACTGTTCTACAAGCAGTCAAGTTTGGGTGCAATGCCAGACAACTTGTACATCTGTCAATCTAGGAAATAAGCTTAATGAAGAAGCCTGCATAAAAGTAAAATAGAAAAAAAAAATCAAAAGGCAAAATTAAAATAAAGTTAAAATTACCAGCTGTCAGATATCTTATTTACCAGTGCAGCTTTATGATCAGGAAGTCTCAGTTCAATATCATGAAATATGCAAAAATCGTAAGAAGGCATCGTTGCGGTTTGATCAGGAAGTCTCAGTTCAATATCATGAAACAGGCCAAAATCTTATGAAGGATGTGTAGCTTTATGATCAGGAAGTCTCAGTTCAATATCATGGAATAGGCCAAATTCTTACGATGGCAGTATTTCTTTATGATCATGAGGTATCAGTTTCATATCTTGAAACAGGCCAAAATCTTATGAAGGCAATGTAGCGGTATGATCAGGAAGTAAAAACCCAATGACTTGTGTTATGTACGTGGTCGATTATAATCCATAAAATGTATGGTGTGGGATATGGCATGATAGTTTCCTCCTGATCCATTATGTATGTGATGCATATCTCCCTCCAGTTCCAGGATGTAGTTATGGCAACAAGACTCAAAGTTCCACACTTCTCCTCACCACTCATGGGGCATGGAATCAAGTCTTTCTGTCAGCTTTTTCATCTTCTTGGATTTAACTTATCACTGGTGCTATTCATGGGAAGAGCATGTATATATCAGTGTATAAATAGCGGAAGAGCTTTGCTAGGCCTGCAACTTCAAGATACAAGTCTATTGCTCAGAGATTTAGCATCATCAGATTTTCGCAAATTTTGATGTATCTAAATAATTGTTGAAATGTGAATCTCTGGTTTTATCAAACTTAAAATGCCCTAGAAGCAATGTATTTCTACACATTTTACCAGAATCAGATCTTATGTAATTATTGTACACTTTCTCATGTAATTGTGAATCTTTGCCTTCGTTTTAAAATCTCGCCAGGGTTTGGCTGCAATGCTACACTGAAATATTCAGCGCAGTACCAGCCATGCTTTGCTTGGTCGCAGGTTTCATCGCAATGCATATCCACACTTGTGTTACGGATATGTTAGACAAAGTATAGGTTAAGATGGTGCCAAAATTGTCTCCAAAAACTTTCATTGATGGTCACAGATTATCTCAAGAAGATTCAAAGATTGTCCAAAATTGTCTCAAAAAGATTAATTGATTGTTCAAAATTGTTGCTAGAAAATTCAAAGGTTGTCCAAAATTGTCTAAAAAAATGTTCATTTTGAGAGAACACAACTTTTAGTTGAAAAATATTTAGCAACACAACCACTTCAATGTCAATTAGTTCTTTTGCTCTTCCTTCAGTTTTGTTAATTCTCACGGTCAGCCTCTTCTCGGAGGATAAAAAAGCTTTTTGCTGAAACACATGGTTTAGTTGAAATAAATTTAGCAATACAACCACTTCAATGTGAATGTGAATTTGTTGATTCTCTCAGTCAGCCTCATCTCTGAGGATAAAAAAGCTTTTTGCTGAAACACATGCTGAATCACAATCTCAATCTGAATGTTCTTCAAGATGGCTGATCTTTAGTTGTTATGCTCATCACCCTTTTCCTCCTGCTTTCGCTCCTGACCCTGTGATGGTGTCAATCCCCGTGGACAAACACTTCTCTGGAGATGCAGCGCGGGATCAACATGCTAATAGCTTCCATCACATTTGGTTGTATTCACCGAATTGTTCAACAAGTGCTCTCATTGTATCTCTCTGGGTTTAGCTGGCTAGAATTGATGCTTTGAAGTGAAGAGAAAAAATAAAGGGAGAAATTGATTGAGAATTGATCATAAAAATATGCTTAGTGATGGGAGTCAATAGCTAATAGGAGATGTCATAATTGGGCTAATATTATACCGAGCATTCATTATCTTGTCCTTCTTGGTTCTCATCATATTGATGATCTTTTTGTATGCAAATGGTTATAGGCTTTAAAATGAAGAAATATTGTTTAAGAATGTTTGGATATCACAAAAAAAGTTTAGGAAAAATGGAATTGATCAACTGTTGTTGAACATCAGTCATTACTAGTGCTCTCTCCGTTGGTTCGTTGGTTTGTTCGTTGGTTCATTGGTTCTTTTGTATGTTCATTTGTTCATTCTTATGTTCATTTGTTCATTCTTATGTTAGTTGGTTGGTTCGTCGGTTGGCTCATTCATTCATTCATTCATTCATTCATTCATTCATTTATTCATTCATTTCGTAGCACTAATAACCCGCTCTGTTCTTCCCCTGATCATTGGATGGCAGTCTTCAACACTTTTGTCCATTATCAACTCCCTTCGGTATATATGCAAGTTTTGATGCCACTGGTGCACCAAGTTTATCTACAATTCTCATCCTTACACAATGCCCATTCACAGCTTGGTGAACTAGGAAACATAGTCACAGTAGTTTGTCAAAGTCTACTGCATCTTGCTGTACCCCAGTGTTGTTCCAAGCTGATCAACTGAGAGGGTAATTTTGCCCTATTCTGAGCATATGAGTCCCCTTGCAATGGTAGAAGTATCCTAATTTTCCATATTTTAAGGGGCACCGAGCCAAAAGGCTGGGCAAATTTCCCCAGGACCCCCTCTAGAAACAACACTGATTGATGTATGCAAGTTTTCATGTTGGCACCATCTTGTCATCTATCAAAGGATTTGTGGGTTCTTTTAAGTTCACAGGGTTATTTTCTGTACACTAGGGGTTGTGAAAACCCTGAAAGAGTTGAGCATAAAGCTGATTCAAAGATTTTTCACCTAGTCACAGCTGACATTGTCTAAAATAAGAAGATATTAAAATCTTGGCTATTTTTACCCGCTACAAAAATAGCTGAGCTAGCTTAAATAAGAACACAATCTACTTTCAGTTGGCAATATTGCTAATTCAGTTATTCACAGACAGGAAATATAATGAATGGAGTTCACTGCTAGGTGACATTTAAAGAAAAATGTCAGAGATTTTATCTTGGCTGAAACCGTTTTGAAAAATTGATAAGATGGATGGTTACAGCAGATGATGTTACATGATGTGGAGAGGGGCGCTTTGAAGATTGATGGAATACATGACAGTTGAAATAGATGGAAGGAGGATATCGGTGGATTGATACCTCATTTCTGTATTGCAATATATTGTGATACAGAAAGGTGTATTGCAATACATATTGCAATATATTGGTACTTCTTTAATTCAAGAATGCAAATGCTATCGTGTCTAAATATGGCCGTTAAGAACGATCATCATTCCCGCAGCTATGAGCCGTTTTGGAAAGAGATATTTTTTCAATCACTGTTTTGATCTGTATACATAGTTGAGCTATTTTAACAACACAACTTCACACGTTGAAAAGAACTTTCAATCATGTTTTATCTGGTTGTGTTTTTTTTGCAATTTTAGATGGAAACAGCTTGTTTTAAAACGTTCGATATATTGGTTATTTTCAGAAGTGTGTACCGATTCGTATCACGTTGTTCCTGTATTGCAATATACCGATATACCGATTATACCGCACATCCTTACTAATGAGGGCTGCAATACTGCCCAAGCGGTGCTATGCAATAACTAACTCGCTCACCTAATGAGGACAATATTTATATTCATTATAACACAAAAACAATATGACTTTTTATGTTTAGATGGTAAGAGCAGTGACTAACAGTATACAAACAATAAGGGCTTGTAGATTAAAAAGCAAACAACCACCCTAAAATTTGATCAGCCCTGCAATGTGAAGTTAGTATCTCTAAAATCACACAAGCCAGACAGGTGCTGTTGACCTTTTTGAACAAGCCCTAGAATAAGAAACAATACCTTCAGTCAATCAAGTGTCTTATAATGTTGACATGAGCATCTAGGTTTCTGTTAATACCAGTGGTAGATACATGAATTTTGAAAGCGATGGGAGGAGTGTTCACCTTGGGAGACTCATTTTACCAGAGATTTTTTTCAAATAATTCTGAAAGGTGGGTTGATTCGCCCCCCTTGATCCTTCACTGGGTACCACTTTGTTCACCTTGGGAGACTACTCATTTTATCGGAGATTTCTTCAAATAATTCTAAAAGGTGGGTTATTCCCCCACCCTTGATCCTCCACTGGGTACCACTTTGTTCACCGTGGCAGACTACTCATTTACCAGAGATTTTTTCTAATAATTCTGAAAGGTGGTATATTCCTCCCCCTTGATCCACTACTGGTTACCACTTTGTCTGTCTGTCAGTCTGTCTGTCGGTATGTCTGCTTCTGTGAGAAGTCTTAGGTCCAACAGTGAGTGTGAGATATCACCGGTGTGTGATAGTGTGGGAGATGTGGGAGAGCAGATTATAACTGACACCATTGCTGTAACAGACTCGTGCAGGGGAGAGACTCCGAGAGGGAAAATCAATGTCTATAATAAAATTAGTAGCAATATTGGCCAAATTGAGCTTGTATTGCTTCGCTAGGATTCCGACGTCCCATCTCTAGCCTGCGTATTGAATATCCATTGCACCACTGACGCTAAACAGCGAGCTCAACGCTCTTCAAACTCTGTTTATTCTAGGGCTTCTGCTTTTAACTTGGTGTGAGCTTGTTCATTCATTACTGGCATACATTGATAACTCGGTAGGTTAAAACTGATCTCTGCTGATGCAGGAGCTACTGGTTAAGACCCTGAGCAATCTATACCATGGACTGGCGAGATGGTGCTCTATTGTAGGAAATTGATTTTGTAGCCGCGGCGCTAGTCCAACAATAGCTCTCTGGTCACGCTGCTCGGGCAAAAAGGAGAAACCAACAAATTGACCATGCAAGGATTAAAACTGTCAGGCTGAATCTTGACATTGGTTTGGAAGTAATTCTCAGTTTGGCACTGGTTCTGTAGAATCTACTTGGCAGAGGGAGGGTTATTTTGCTTATTTGGCTATCTTTGCTGACCTATATATCCATTCTGCCATCGTGTTTGGTTGAGGGAATTTGATGTTTGGGGAACATGACTGTCATCTGAAAGGAACCAATATCATATTGACCCTTGAATATCTCTGCTGATAAGGCTGATTGTATTTCCTTTTGTTAAAGATACAATGTCATTATTTAATGATACTGGTTTCATATAACCCTTGAAATCCCTCCTTTTCAATACCTGAAAATGGTTCTTCCTTTTCCTGGATGCCTTTATTTAAAGGGGCAGTAGGACATTTTTGGGGGGAATATAAGGTGATAAAAATAAAAATAAATGTTTCAAATTGAAAGACAATTTATTTCAACTAATCATCAGTAATAAATCAAATATATAATGTAAAGTTCAGACATGTGATTCCTTTTTATTACACAAAATGAATAAAATGTGTTTACACAAAAATGGCCACCAATGGACTTTATGTTAATCTTTATCATTTGTTCTCTGGCTATGGATAATTCGTTTGTGTAATGAAATTTTTGACACAATCATGATACATTAAGCATTAACGAACAATTATCAGTGAAAAAATTTAAAATGAAGTTTCTTAAAAAAACGTGCTACTGCCCCGTTAAGTTATACCCAGTTATCCCATTCATCCCCATTGTTGTGTAGTGTATTTGTTGGGGAAATATTTATTTCTTATTGATTCTGAAATATTCAGAGGAGCTAATACTAGCGTTAGGCAAGTTGCGTGTTTGATCAAGACTTGTTTCTGCCTTTTTCGTAGAGGCAATTAGTTGTTGATTGATGTTGATGAATAAATTTGAAACTTCACGACACTGTTGCAAAACAATTTATTTTTTTGGCTCTGCAGAGTTGACGACTAGAGTTTGAGGAAGAACTCAAACTTTAATGTTTCTCCTGTAACACTCCTACAATGACTTATGTACTCCAAACTAAACTGGAAGAAAGATTCTGGTCATGGAATAGATTAAATGGTTTAAAGTGGCTTGGCCTTGGACCTTGTTAACAACCTATCTTCAAATGTTTAATTGGTCTGGATAAGTAAAGTGTTAGAGGGTCTGAATTTGATTTGGAATGTTTGGTGATGAGTGCCCAGCTTCTCTCCTTGTCTGCTGTATAGACCTATTTGAGCTTCGGTTAGAATTATGCAATAGTGTTTGAAAAGTAACACTCATGATTTGCAAATTTAAGCCAACACAATCTGGATTTATCTCCACACTTAACCACACAACTGTTGCAGACTTTTTTCTCTGCAGTTTGCTTGCTGCCTTGTTATCATCTGAACCTTCATTGGCTGTTTTAGTGGGATACTTTCATTTAACCTTTGAGCGTGAATGTCATCCTAAGCCAGGATGAAAAGCTGAAATGTTGAAATACTTAGTGTCAAAACATTCCTGGAAGTTGATTTGCAGGAATTAGAATTAATTGACCAATAACCTGCAAAAACATAACTCTCCCAGTATAGATTGTCATGGTATTTCTCTTGGTGGGCAAAGAGTATCAGTGGTATTTTTCATCCAACAAGGGTATATCAAAAGTATTTTCCTCAAGCAATAGGATATCAATGGTATATCTCCTGATGTGCAAGAAGATATCACTGGTGTTTCCCTTGAGCAATGGGATATCAACTGTATTCCTCCTGGTTAGCAAGGAGATATCACTGATATTTCCCTTGAGTAATTGGATATGAACGGTATTTCAATGGGTATTTCCCCCTGCAATGGGATATCAATGGAATTTCTCTTGATGAGCAAGGTATATGCAAATGGTATTTTCTTCCAGGAAATGGGATATCAATAATATTTCTCCTCCAGCAATGGGAAATCAATGGCATTTCTCTTGAGCAAAAGGATATCAAAGGAATTTTATCCTCCAGCAAGGATATCAATGATAGTCTTCTATGAAGAAACAGATATCAATCTGTCCTCTTCAAGCTAATGAGGGTCAATGCTAAGAGAACTCTGGAAACATGAGGCCAAGGAATGAGAAAAGGTTCTTCAGAAGCTCTGGCATTGAACCCAGGAAGTATTTATGAAAGCGTTATTGATTGGTGTACGGTGGAGTGGTATCCTAATTTCTCCCTTAGCTGTCTCTATTGTGTAATTGTTACAAGTATATGTGTGGATGAGGTTTGGGAATTAATCATTGATCCTGGCTATAATCAACCATTTCTGTGGCAATCGAATCTTGCCTCATGATTTCTGTATTGAAACACTGGAATAGAAAGTAGGACGAGAACCTTGAGCTTGATGATAATGAATATGTAGAATACTGAATTCAATTCATCAAAAAGTTATAAATGTACCAAATTGAGAAATGTAATAAATATGTGAAGTTTGACCTTCCTTTCATAATTAGCTACAATTTTTATATGTGTCCTTCAAACGTGTTTATGATTGACTCTGCTTTGGCCCTGAAGGATTTCAAATTGGTTCAAACCTATTTTATGAAAACACAGAAAAACTAACAGTAAACCGTTGCTGATAGGAAGCTTTAATCAGGAAGATTAATGATGTTGAGGCATTTAAAACTACAAAATGGGATTTAACATACTCTCATACAATTCAAAAGATTTCAAAGATTAAATAAAGTTTTTTGTTCCACATATTCAGAGTTAAGTACATACAGGTCCATTGTTATTGTTTCTTTACTTCATGTACATTTATATGGAAATCAAACTTGATCTCATTTGATTGAAATATTTGTCTTTATTTTTCCCAGAAGAGCTTCGAAAAAGGCCCTAAAAAGCCTCAGGTTATTGTCTCTAAATATTGTAAGAACCATGCTGGAGGAGCCAGACGAGACTAGACAAGAACTAGATTGATCTGTCTCTCACATCACAAGAGATGATTCAACTGGTCGGTCACTGGTCACTCCCCCTGAGGGTCCGGCAAGGTGACCTACTGGGAAGTATTGCACCAGCCAATTGGAAGACAAACCGTAATCAACATCAACTTGTAGGATAGGAAGAGCTTGTTTTTGAAATATTTGACCAAAGTATCATGTGTACAAATTAATGTTGAAAGTATGAAAAGTATCATTCCCTGACAGGAGTGGGAAAAAAACGATCATTGCACCAGTTCCTTGTTATGGGCTGGTAACTTTTTGAGATTGATTTTCAAAATTTGTCATATAAATCTACAGAATACCATTTTTGAGTTGGCTACTTTTCAGGCTTGTGTCATAAACTGCCAACAGAATAATACCCAAGATACCCAAGCGTAGGTCTATAACACATCTGTGTATCCTTCCAATGACGGGGACGGGATAGTGCAGTGGTTAGCACCTTTGGCTTTGGATCAGGAGGTCCGGGGTTCGACACCCGCCAGGTGCTCTGCAACTTAGTAGAGAACTGTTTGGATGCAATGCTACGCTAAATTTCAGCGTAGTACCACGGTACCCCTGGTTCCAGCCAATGCTCGCAGGTTTCACCGCAATGCATAGCCACAATTGTGTTGCAGGCTTTCTCCCTGCAATAATACTATCAGCTGCGATATGAGTGAAAGCTGCGATAAACCCCATATCACCTCACCTTCTAATAACCCTGGTAACTCTGGAGGTGCGAGACAAGATGAAACGAGATGATACAGAAGTGATGATACAACTGGACGCTCCTCCCAGACGTCCAGCTAGGGTCTCCACAGGGGTTGTATTACACCAGTCAAATTGGAAGAGAAACCCTAATCAACATCGTAACAAGCCCAACTTTAATCAGACTTGCTTAATTTGTTTCTGCTCGACTTCTTTAAACCGTATTAGCTCTGAAAGGCTCCCTAGTGAGTTCTGAAAGTCGACAAAATGCCAAGAAGTGTTACGTAGGTGGTATGTTGTTCTCAGTCGGGGATTGATTGTAGAGTCGTGAAGTGTGAAGCTACGATATACCGACTGACAATGACGCTGACAGTGAGGTAACCGCAGCGTGGAGACCTGTAAACACGACAGCTGCTTCAGCTCCATAATCACTTCTGCCTCACTCACTTCTGCTTTATGTGGGCAGTGGTGTGAGCTTTCTTACAGCCTTTTACCTACATGTACTCATGGACTACAGATCCTGAATAAACTCGTAAGGGGCTATACAGAGTTCTGTTTGAATAAAAGGGGCAGTAGCACGTTTTTTTAATATTTTATTTCTTCTCCCCAATATAAATTTGGACAGATATCTCATTTCTCAACCAAATTATATGTATCTTTCAAATGAGTTATCAAATAGCGAAACTGCTGGGAGCCAATTTTTTTGGATCAATTTTAATCATTTGAGGTTGGGGAATACATTGTTGTTGGTTATTTGAATATGGTGTTTAAGTTATATAATTGCTTCTTAGGATTTTAAACATCGTCTCAGGGACATTTATTTCATCATTGGAGTTATTTACACTATAACAAACATGCTGTTGCCCTTTCACATCAAGACAATTGATGTTGATGTTTGGGATGTAAAGTATTGATTGAAAAGTATCTGGTATTAGAAGATGAAGAAAATTGATGAAAACATCATGTTATGTATATGAGATTATCAGAGTTTGTTTCCTTTCTAAATCAGGTTTTTTGGGGGAGGGGGGAATTATTCAGTTTAGATATCTTATTGTAAAAATGTCATCTGATTGATGCTTTTTAGTATTTTTTTTGAGAACTTTTGTCTGCTTGTGTGAGCGTTTTGTTGTTTTTTATTGCAATACGAAGGCAGGCCTGTACTGAGAGATCACTGAGTTCACTATGTAAGGAGAACTTGCCGTGGCCTTGTGCTATTTTCACTCTCACGATGTGGCATTCTTCATCAAGCCATATGGATTGGTTGCAGGTGTTTCTTCAGACTCTTGCCGTAGGCGACAGTTGTTCTTTTTTTAGAAAGGCGGTTGATCTTCCGAGTTCTTCTCAATCTACAGTTGATGGCTTAAGTGTTGAATAAGTTGGATGTAGATAGGGGTAATGAACCATCAGAGACAGATTATGTCGTATTTTCCCGAAAATATCTTATTTTATCCTATTTCAATTTGAGATTATGAATTGTGCACCGAAAACATGAAAAAAAGTATCTAAAAATCTAATACTTCAGCTCTGTTGTATGATTATAAAAGTCACAAGCAGATTACTGCACATCAATGGAGATGTAAACTTTAATCCTGACTCTCAACTACCTGATATATATTTTTGACTCATCTTTTAAAACTTTTATTGCATAGCCCACCATTGGTGACAGCTTCAAAATAATGCAAAAGGTGCAAAAATGTAAAAAATTCTAAACAGTACATTACTCTTAACCAAACACGAGTCCCAGATCTTTTCCAGTGAATCGAGCCTTTTCCAAAAATTAATTCAGGATTAATAATAACCTTTGTTGTGATTCACCAAACAACTTCAAAAGGCTGTCAAATGTTCCCCACCTCAAATATTTTTGACCAGGTACTATGGTGTGTATATATATGACAGTTGGGTTCACCCATTGTAAGATGATCCGGGGCTCATCTTCACAATCAATATACAGCCAGAACTAGTATTTGATTCCTCACCAACTAAGCTATTGTTTTATCAACAATTACTTGTTTTAAACAAAGACTGTGAACTTCATGATAAAATCAGCAGCTTTAATTAGAAGTTATTGATCTCCTTGCACTGAGTGGAGGTCAGAAGGAATATCTCGTATCCTCTAATCTTGAGATATTGGTATCCAGGGGAGTGCTGTCTGAGTTCAAACCTTACCTGCACCGAGAGGTCAGAAGGATTATCTCGTATCCTCTAATCTCGAGATATTGGTATCCGGGGGCCTGTCTGAGTTCAAACCTTACCCGCACCCAGAGGAGGTCAGAAGGATTATCTCGTATCCTCTAATCTCGAGATATTGGTATCCGGGGAGCGCTGTCTGAGTTCAAGCCTCACCTGCACAACAATGTTTAAAATGAACAATTTAAGACATTTGTGATTCATTCAAAAGCTAGAATGATCCTATTATTTAGGAATACCAAGACCAAATGGTGGGCTAACTTCCAAAGGACACCCTCATTGAACTCTATGGTAATCTGGCTTGTGACAGATAAAACATGATACAATCAGGATTTATTGATTCTATTTGGATCTGCATTTTTGGAACAACATTGACCTGAATGTTTTTAAAAAAGGTTTATTTTATTGCGTAACTTAAATTTTTGCAGCTAGTCAGTGTTCTTTGCAAATCAATTGTTCTTTATTTGTGAATTGTTTATTACCAAACCATTCCTGAAAGACATCTTTTGTAGTTTGAAGAATGAAGAATGATGACGGCAGATTATGGATAAACAATTTAATTTCTCCATTCTGAAAAGGTTCCAGAATATAGAAGTTCATCAGAAATTTGTTTTCAAGTCCTTCATTCCTGGGTGGTTGTTCAGCACTCCTTAAAACTCCTTGACATCTATTCCATTTATTGATTCCTTTGAAACTCAATCTAAAAGATGAAAAAATCCAACAACAGTGAGTTGAAAATCTGCAGGATTTCTGCATGAAAAACAGTTTCCGAAGACAAGATGTCTTTTGCGATCCAAAAGACATTTCCAAGATATGTCTGAACATTTAAATAATTGAGGAACATGTTATTGAAGACAAGCTTTTTTACTTTGGTTCAGATATATTTTAGAAGTTCATTGTCTTGCTCATACAATTACCTACAAGAATAATAACTGTAGACATTCTTATCTCAGTAGTTTTAAAGTTTAATCAGAGTTTCCATGAGTTAATTTCAACCATGATTGATTCATTTATGTAAGGTAACAAAATAACATTTCGAGAGCTCATGTTTCCATTTTGGTCTAGTTGAATAAGGTCAAGGTGACATTTCATCACTAAAACACAAAAGTACACAAAGGTTGTAGAAAATCATCTTCAAGAAATGCTTGCCAATTAAATCATTCAAACAATAATAATAGTCTTTGCGCATCTCAGCAATGAATTTATGGGTATCCTTACCCTTTGATCATGAACCTAAGCAAGTAAAATCAATAGAGCAACTGTTATGATGAATGTTAAATATTGCATCTGGTCCTCCCAGTGTTTGAACACTTCAAACGTCATTTCACAATCGCTCTTGACATTTGGGAATATTATGTTATCTGATTGAACAATTAACATTACTAACCGTCGCAAGGCTGAAGTATAGGCCTGCAGATGATCAATTATAGACAGCCGGAGACAAGCTAAATGTGGATGAGAAATTGCTGACTGTCGAGTCTACATCCTCTTATGTAATTTTATTACTTGAGTTAGAATTTCCTAATTTCTTGACAAATCGAGAATTTAAAAAAAAAAAAGTTCTTCTCAGTTGGTACTCAACCACAGCTTTGTTATGCGACATGCTAGACATGAAGTATGTGAGAAACATATATTTGAAGAATATTCTAAGTTTTTTGTTAAGATAATGTGCATGATCATGCTTATGTGCGTCACCTGCTATGTGAGTTAGCGTGTACTGGAATAGCCCAGTCTTTTTTGCTGAAAATGTAACTTCGATAATACACACCTGATGTGGGATGGGACTCCTTTGTAACGTAACTTGATAAATCCAATATCAACCTGACGTCATCGGAGGTTAATTTGTATATTGACTTAGGGAGTTATGAGATATCCAACTTTTCAATAACCTTGCCATATTCAAATGACTCTGATACTTTTGAATGATAATCAGATAAATCTTTAGTTGTTCAAATCAGATTTTGAAAGGGTGTTAAATATTTGATCAGTTTATGATGTTCAGGTGGAGAACACAAGAACCTGTGTCTAAGCGTTACATATCATGAATAAAAATGTTGTCATCCATAAATTCCTGTCATTGTTGGCATTCAACTTCTAAAATGCCTCTCAAAGAAGTTAATTGTTCAGGATGACTGTGTCCCTTAGTGATAGAAGGCGTTTCAACCAACCAAGACAATTATAGAGGTCTTTGACCATCTGCATATCATCTTTCTACACGAAGCAGACGTCAATTTTGACGGACACTCCTGCAACATTATCAGGCCACATCTCAACAGTGTACATTACAACATCATGTTATCAATTGTTGCCCAACCCATAAACCATCTCAACTGACAAAACAGACAGTTGATCATGCAATGATCGATCATAGAGGATTCTAACGGTCTGGAAACACTTACCTTGTGTAATGATTATTGAACTATATAAGCAGAAATTTTAGGTGGATGGTTTTTGCGCAGGCGATGCTGCAGAGCGACCTCAAGGAGTTTTATGTGACACTTAAACTGTCTAGACTCTTGGTTATGGCACACAGATATAGTCAGTGATGAGCCTTTTGAACATGCAAAGATGTTTTATGTTTATGTGAGGGTAAGAATATTGCATCACAAAAGATACACCTTTCAGTTTATAGTTGACCTAGATTCTTGAGAAACATTTTCTGCAAATATTGGCATCGATGACATGGGTTGAAACAATGTGTCATGCAATATGTTATGATTAACCTCCCAATTTATGTCATTCAAAAGGAACCCTCCAATGTACTATTATCGAAAACAGTTACCATATTTGACGAATTAAACACCCTTTCCCCATTAGGGCTCTATAAATCACAATAAACATACTGCCCTCCTTCCTACAGTAGACTACAGTATGACATTCTCTCATTTTGTTGTGCGCCATACAGGATGATTTAGCATGACAATACATTCTTACTTGATGTGCGATACAGGATATACTAGCATGACAATACAGTCTCACTCGATGTGCGATACAGGATATACTAGCATGAAATACATTCTTACTTGATGTGCGATACAGGATATACTGGCATTACAATACATTCTTACTTGATGTGCATTACAGGATATGCTAGCATGACAATACAGTCTCACTTGATTCGGATACAGGATATACTAGCATGACAATACAGCCTCACTTGATGTGCGATACAGGATATGTTAGCATGACAATACAGTCTCACTTGATGTGCGATATAGGATATGTTAGCATGACAATACAGTCTCACTTGATGTGCGATACAGGATATTCTAGCATGACAATACAGTCTCACTTGATGTGCGATACAGGATATACTAGCATGACAATACAGTCTCACTTGATGTGCAATACAGGATATTCTAGCATGACACTACATTCTTACTTGATGTGTGATACTTGATATGCTAGCATGACAATACAGTCTCACTTGATGTGCGATACAGGATATACTAGCATGACAATACAGTCTCACTTGATGTGCGATACTTGATATGCTAGCATGACAATACAGTCTCACTTGATATGCGATACAGGATATGCCAGCAGGACAATACAGTCTCCCTCGATGTGGTGTGATACAGGACATGCTAGCATGACATACAGTCCAACTTAGTGGGGAGTGATACAGGATATTCTAGCATGACAATACAGTCTCACTTGATGTGCGATACAGGATATACTAGCATGACAATACAGTCTCACTTGATGTGCGATACTTGATATGCTAGCATGACAATACAGTCTCACTTGATATGGGATACAGGATATGCCAGCAGGACAATACAGTCTCCCTCGATGTGGTGTGATACAGGACATGCTAGCATGACATACAGTCCAACTTAGTGGGGAGTGATACAGGATATTCTAGCATGACAATACAGTCTCACTTGATGTGCGATACAGGATATACTAGCATGACAATACAGTCTCACTTGATGTGCGATACTTGATATGCTAGCATGACAATACAGTCTCACTTGATATGCGATACAGGATATGCCAGCAGGACAATACAGTCTCCCTCGATGTGGTGTGATACAGGACATGCTAGCATGACATACAGTCCAACTTAGTGGGGAGTGATACAGGATATTCTAGCATGACAATACCTTCTCACTTGATGTGCGATACAGGATATACTAGCATGACAATACAGTCTCACTTGATGTGCGATACTTGATATGCTAGCATGACAATACAGTCTCACTTGATATGGGATACAGGATATGCCAGCAGGACAATACAGTCTCCCTCGATGTGGTGTGATACAGGACATGCTAGCATGACATACAGTCCAACTTAGTGGGGAGTGATACAGGATATTCTAGCATGACAATACCTTCTCACTTGATGTGCGATACAGAATATGCTACTATGACAATACGGTATCACTTGATAATATGACATACAGTCCAACTTAGTGGAAAGTGATGCAGGATATTCTAGCATGACAATACCTTCTCACTTGATGTGCGCAATACAGGATATACTAGCATGACAATACCTTCTCACTTGATGTGCGCAATACAGGATATACTAGCATGACATAGGGTCTCATTTGGTGAGACTATATACAAGATATTCTAGCATGACAATACAGTCTCTTCCCTAGTTTATCAATCAATAAGTATAGGAAGAGTAGCCAGCGAAATGTTTGACAGAGATGATTTCGGCAAGTCAAGGAAATGATTCATTCTCCTGTGACATTTTGTCTCTCAATTACCGTTCACTGATTGTAGGTCTCTCTGCCAAATTGCCTGTAGTTGTTATATCCTCGCTATAGCGCCTTCTTACATTTCCATGCTTCCTCACAATAACGTGCTCATTCAATGAAGGCCTTGCTTGTGCTTTTGCAAAAGTCTTGTGATGTCTGCTCACTAAACGTTTTTGCAGATCAAAACTTTGCTTCTCTTGATTGTTGGAGACATTTTACAGTAGAGATGACTGTATCCAGAGATTGTGATTGGACATGAGTTTTGATATACTGTAGCCCATTTGCATATTCTTCAGCCCTTTATTTAAACATTTCTTTTATGCAACAAATAAATCTGTTTCATCTTCTTTGAGATATGAAATTGTTTTAGTATGTTATTTGGTGATCCTAAAGTGGTACTGAGGAAATTTGCCCACCATTTTGGCTAGATCTCCATTAAAATTATTAGATGTATGATACTTTAAGCAAAGGGGCCCATATTGAAATTTGAAAAGTAACATCCTAAGCTGATCACCTAGGAGCAACACTGATTGGTTTGAGAACTTGTAACATTAATTGTCTTCAAAGAACCTTCAGCAGACATATCAAAAGGCTCAAATGAATTGTAAATATTTCTACTCTTACTTCAATTTCATGTCAAATATTTTAGTAACTGGCCTATCTTGTTAGCAACATTGAAAAAGTATTTCATCCTGAAAGTGTCTAAAGTGGTACAAGGGTCAAGTAACGATGATGCATTAAGGAAGTTAAAGGAACTGAACAATTATGATATGAAATGGCACTTAAATACGAGAACAAAGTTGAGGGAAGTGATATCTGCAGTATATGCCGTGTCCTGGTTAAGGAGGGAGAGAGATACTATGATTGTGCTTGTTACAGTATTTATACACAGGATGTGCTGTGAGCACAGGATATGGATGATTGAGGCTGGTAGCATGCAACATGTGCTCTTGTTATTTGTGCTACAAGTCGTCCATCCATGAATGTTCAAAGGGTTCCTCGTATATTGCAGTGGTTGGAATAAACTTGACTAATACTAATAATACTAATTTTAACGCCTAGTATCCAGTCCAGGACTGCTCAACGGTGATACAATGGCTGTACAATGTATATTATTTCCCTGAAGGAATTGTACTTTTGAGTCAAGCTACTAAGCGCCTCGCGCGACCATATAGGTCCGTACTTTCCCCATGTTCAGGTACCCATTTATACAGCTGGGTGAACTGAGTGCATTGTGGATAAAGTGCCTTGCCCAAGGACACAACACAGTGTTAAGCCCAGGTTACAAAATTTTTGTGTCTCCACCGGGATTCGAACCCGGGCCTTCGGTGTGACAGGCCAGCACGCTAACCACTACACCACCGTGCTCCACAACTTCAGATCTGATGTTGAGTCTGTCCATGAATTTTGAAAGGGTTCCTCACGTAATGTAGTGGTTCAAACATATTTGACTCCAGATCAAATGGTAGGTCTGTCGATGAATGCTCAATCAAATGTTGAGTCTGTCCATGAATGTTCAAAGGTTCCTCATATGATGCAGTGGTTCAAATAAACTTGACTCCAGATCTAATGTTGAGTCTGTCCTTGAATGCTCAATCAAGTGTTGAATCACCTTTTTAATAAAACAATATTAGCAACAAATAAGAAACCAACAAACCTAAAGCAAAAAAATATAGAATATTCCACATTTGATATTCACCACCTTTCGCCTAATGAAGGAATATGTATTGCAGGGATAAATTTACCCACGAGTCCTGCATCAAATACTATCAAAATTTAGATAGGATCCATTAAAATTAAAGCTGTGAGTCCAGGGAGGCAAAGTTTTTGTTTGTGGTACTATGCTTACTTATGAAAGGACTCATTTGAATTTGCTAGGACTCACAAGACTTTGTTGTTGGGAGTCCCTGGACACAGCAGGTCAAATAATAATAATAACACTTTATTATCCTCAGTACAAGTACAGTTTTGGAAATTTGTTTTGTGCATAGGCAGTCATGGTGCAGCGCCAGTTAATGCGTTGTTCTGCCTTTACAATGCTGAGTGTCGAGCAAGACAGCAACAACTCCTAACTTTTAACGTCAGTTGGTATCACGCGACCAGGAATTGAACCCAGGTCTTCCGGGTGACGAGCGGACACTTTACCACTGAGCTACTGCATTTACATAGAAACATCTACATTGTAACAAGAAAATGTCGTCTAGAAGTTCTACTTTTCCAAACAAATTCCAGGTGCAGTCTTTGTTCAGTATCATGTTAAAAAGTCATGACCTGTTGACAGCACCTGAGTCTAAGATACTTGTCAGAAGACGGGCAGGTCCCCGAGGAGTTCCCTGACAGTAAATCTGCTGTCCTTGAGCAGGATAAAGCTTCTGTGCACTCCTCAATCAATCAATACGACTCCTCTCTATCTCGCATGCATCTGATCTTCCTTAGTAGTGATGATTTCTTCCTTCTTTTGTGACATTCTACAAATCAGAGTTCTTTATGCCCTGATCTATTGGTTTCAGTGATTGGGAAAGGCAGGGGCAATGGGCTATTTTGCACATTGGATGAAAAAATTGCCCATTAAGATTTTTAAATTTGCCATTGATACAATGGGCAATGGCCCATTTGAAATTCAGAAAAAGGTAAAAAAAACCTGAAATTGGCCCATAGTCGAAGATATCTTTTTTTCCCAATCCCTGACGTCTGATCGTTCTTTAGCCCCTGATGGCTGAAATATTGCCCAACAGTGTTAAACAATAACTCACTCACTCACTGATTGTCTTGAAATTTGATTTTACTATAGAGCGATAACGATGAGGCAACATTCCACTTCGGTGTTTCTCCTCTCACATGCTTTTTGTCTTCCTGTATATTCAATAGTTATGATATCTTAGTTCTTTTGTGACATTCTGCAAATAATTGTTCCAAGGACCTCAATCAAACGGTTTCATTGTCAAGAACTCTGCTTTTGCTATTAGCGATAGTGATGAATTGACATTAGGTGTTACTCCTGTCACATGCTTCTGTTATTCTTTTACATAATAGTATTGGCATCCTCTTCTTTTGTGACATCCTACAAATCAGAGCTCTGTTTACCATTTCATTGTCCTAAACCCTGCTTTTACTATATGGTGATAACAATGAAGTAGCAATTCCACTTACATACTACTTCTCTTATACAGTAGAACACGGGTATAGCGAACTCGGATATAGCGAACAATCGGATATAGCATACAATTTTTTAAGTCACGTCAAAAGCTCTCTGCATGACGACCAAACGCGTGTAGCAAACCAAATATAGCGAACGAAATTCTTTGGTCCCTTGAAGTTCATTATATCTGAGTTCTATTATATTCTTCTTCATGGCTCATTTCATAGTTATGATATCTTCCTTAGTTTCAGATTATCTGTATATCTACCAGCCCGGAATATCAATAAATTAAACATAAGACGGATGAAGACATAGATTATCTATTTGCTGAAATGTTTTCAGTATCTTTGCCAAACATAGGAAAATATTTATTGACACTCTTTCTTCAAACACAGTTATTACTGACTCAATACCTTTTGTGGACAGGTTATAATGCAAGGCAACCAATAATGACAAGTTTCATACAAAAGCAGCTAAAGGGTACAATGCAAAACAATGAAACATTTCACTGTGTTTATTTTGAAAATATTTAAATTATTCTATTGAAATAAGAAACCATCTGAATTGCTCCTTTGACTAAAATATCGAAATTGTCAGGATTTGATTTAGAGTTTGCACAGGTTACTTTGGTTGCACTTCAAAAATTGGTTGCACCAACAAATCATGTATCATTTTGAATATTTTATCCTTTAAATCATATGTCTTTAGGACTTACAAAATGTAAATTTCTAAGATGAAATAACTGTAATAAAGAAACATAGAAATTATTTTTGCTAAGCAAATGATTGATTTGTGAGATTTTTTACACAATGCAATCAGTGCTATGATCTTATCACATATGTTTGATTAACCTTTAATTTTTGAAGCTATCATATTTACAGTTACTTGCACTAGGTGCAACCTGCTTGTAAATTTTACTTGCACTTGCTGAAATTAACTTGCATAGGTGCAAGTTGCTAATAGCTAATTCGAACCCTGATTGTTCTCTAGCAATTATTTGTATTCTTCTGATATAAATGTGTAAACATGTATGTTATTTGTAAACAATTTGTTTTTATGTTTCAGGTGGAAGAAATTAGAGCCATGATAGATAGAATATCATCAAATGTCGACGAAGTCAAGAAAAAACACAGCGCAATTCTCTCAGCACCACAGACTGATGATAGTAAGTGGTTTTTATTCGAATATATTAGTCCAAATATTTTATTGTAATCTTTGTGTAGCGTAGAAGTTTTTACATTCAATGTCCTTGTATTTAATTGAAAAATAATAAGATATTAATTAAGTTTCTCTGGATGTTCAATGTCCTTGTATTTAATTTAGAAGTAATAAGCTGTTAATTAAGTGTCTCTGGATGGTTTTATTTTGATATTATCAAGAGAGAGATGATGATACACAATAGTACATAATTTTATTTTTAAATAACTGATATTTTTTTCAGAAATGAAAGAAGAATTAGAAGATTTAATGTCAGAAATCAAAAAGAATGCAAACAAAGTTAGAGCTAAGTTAAAAGGTAAGTGCTTTCTTTATTTCATTTATTCATTTATTCATTCATTCATTCATTCATTCATTCATTCATGCATTCATTAAAAAATACAACTTTAAACTGAAGACATATTCCCAACTCCGTGTTACATCAGTTTAATTATTTACCTTTTGGCAACAATATAAATCAAATCCCATTTAAATAAGAAATAAGTACCAAAAAAAACAGAAGGAAAATTTAGTGGGATTCAGTTTTCTTAACACACCTATGTGATTATTTAATTTGTTGAAATGTTGTTTTAATTGGCAATAAAATTAAAATCAATCTTTTACTTGTTTATTTCAAGAAACAGAAAGATGTCATAGATCAATTAAAATGTTGCTTGACAGAATCAAATAAATTGAATAATAAGTTTGTTACGTTTTCTAAATTTGTTTTCTGTAAATGTCATGGCAACAAAAGATAATGTTTCTAAAATGAAAATAATCAATTGAATCAAAAGAATAAATCATGTGAAACAGTAAGGTGAATGTCAAAACAATAAATTATGTGAAACAGCAGGATGATTTTCACAAATTATTTTAAATAACTTTGATGAATAACGTCAGTGTTTTGACTGTGCAAAACATACTTTTGACTGTGCAAAACATACAGTATGAGAAGGAAGAAACAATTGGCCCAGCGGGATACAGTTGACCTTCAGTGTCATGTCACCTTGACCTTTGACCTAACAGGAAGTGCATTAGACAGCTATTTACTGAGAACAGATCTTGATGTCAAAACCATTGATCTAATAATATCTGTTTTGATACTCCATTCAATCTTTTAACTAGTATACAGAAGGTTTTCTAACTCCTGAGAGTTTAAAGAGAGAGTTCAATAACTTCGCGATGTTTCAAGGTATAAGTTGCAGATAATGAACTTCTTCGAAACACAACTTTCCTTCTCCCTTTGAGTGTGACCCCCAACACGTTTCCTTTCCATACATCTTCACGAATCATTAATCTAAACAGTTATCATTAGTATGATGGTGACACTTCTAGCAGAAAATGGAAAAATTGGCATTTCATATTTTTAACCCATCTTAACCCTTTCCCCCTTAAGAAACCAGTAACGTTTTTAGTGTGATATCTGGCTTGTAGTTGTCAGTCTTTAAAAGCTTATAAGAAGTGGTGTACATGAAAACAACAAGATTTTATTTATGTAAAACACTGCAAAAGTTCAGTGTAATCCCGGGGACGTAGCTCAGTGGTAGAGTGTCCACTCGTCACCCGAAGACCAGGGTTAGATTCCCGGTTGCGCCATACCAAAACATGTTAAAAGATGGGAGTTGTTTCTCTCTTGCTTGACACTCAGCATTGTAAAGACAGAACAACACATTAACTGGCGCTGCACCGTGGCTGTCGGGTGCTTTGGCACCACTCAAATTTCTTTGTACTTGTACATAGGACAAGAGAAGTGTTTTTCATTTATTTATCATCACGCTACTTCTTTAATAAGGTAGGATGCACACTATAGTCTGCACATCAAAAAAGTTAAATGTAGAAAATCTTGCTGTTATCAAATTGAAGCTTTCAATTTGAGCAGTGTGGATATGAAACTTCATGACCTTAGCTTTCGTCCAGCTTTTCCTTAAAGCCGACAATCTGAGAACTGATGTGGAGCGTTAGGGGGTAATTGAGGGCCTCCAGTGTTTAACGGAAATGAACACCATTTACTGGCCGAGGTATTGAAGGTGTGAAGCTTCCCGGTCTGTATTGTTCCACTAGTTTCACTCCAGCTTGATTGACATTTGCATCCTGTATTGGTGCCCAGCCTTCCAGAATAACCTTTTATTGTCCAGTAACAGCCATTGGCCTATTTGCAGTAATCTCCTTTAGCTTGTATACTATGATTTGATGTCAGTGGGTCTGTGAGTTTTCAATAGGGCATGCCTGGACTAAAGTTTAAGTGCCGGAGCTCTTATGGATGTAATACTTGCTCATTCGCGATGAATATTTCGGAGGCTTTTTCTTGATTAAAATTTCACATGAAAAGACATCTAAACAATTTATTGCTTACGGATGATTAATAGGATTGTTCCCTTGGGGTTTCTGTATTATCTGCAATCTTTAACAATTTGGAATCAGAGATGAAAATAGTGATGTACTCTTGTGAGGCAGTGAAAGGCTTTCGTCAAATAAATGGTCTTCGGTTTCTGACCTTTGCAAATCTTTTTGGACCTAAGGGAAATACATTTACATTGATTTTGATATTTAAGTTATCCCTAAATCTGAGTTCTTTAATGTTGATAACAGAACTGACACAATTCGGTAATTGATTTTGTTCACAAAAAACATTGGAGGATCCCAAAATACAACAATGATGAAGAAACTGAGAAGATGAAAAAATCTACTCAACGTGTTTTCTCTTTAAACTTCCAAAAAGCATCCAATCAGAAGAAAAGAAGAGCAAAATTAGAAACTCTTGCATGTCAATGAAACATTCCTTGTAATTTGAGGTTATTTTTGGTTTAACTATGCTCTTAGTTGTCTTAGTGCTGTTAAAGGTCCTTGTATAGACCATTTGAAGCAAGAACACTTGAAAGAGTCCTTGTCCTTTCGTTTGGGTTGATGGAGCCTCCTTGTGTCCACCAAACAGCGCCTCCTACCAGTGGTTTGACGTACGTCTGCTTCAGTCAGTTACAGTTGCCGTCTGCCCGGCAGCCTTGAGTTAGGAGAGGAGAAGGGACTCATTGATCTAGAATCTTCGGCCTCCATGTTTATCAATGAAATTTGATGGTGTATTTTAGTAGGGAGGTTTTCGGACCGCATCAGCAGAACTGACTACGTCTTGGGACCAATTACCACAATCCCGTGCCTGAATTCTGATTATCCTCGTTGACTGTGGATGGTAGATAAATGCCTCGGTGATTACTGATAATCAATATTGACTGGCACGACCGAGGCAGGATATTTCTGTTCTAAATAAGAAATTAATTTTCAAGGTGTAAGCCACACAGATGGTGGATATAACCACAAGGCTTGACGAACAATGGCCATGAATTGCAAGCATTAGCTGGGACTTCAGCAAGAAACCCTTTCACAGCTTTCGAAATCAAATAACGCAAACTGTATTTGTAAAGGCTGATCGGCTAGGAGCTTGGTCAGGTCCCCATGTATTACAACAGTTAGGAATACACACCAATCGATTCTAATTATGCTTTTGCATTGCTGCTTTGACAGAATTGGAAACTTCAGAATGCGGTGCTTGAAATTCACTCCTTTGCAAAGTTTGCCTTATGCTTCATTACACAAAATAACTGCATTTGGTGAAATGAATTTCAAACTTGGTATTGTATGGGCCTTTGCACATTCTTAAATTGTTCTTTATATGATTACAATGGGCTTTCAAAGTTGTGGGCAATATTCAGAGGCAATAAGCTGATTGTTCTCTTGGACGATTTGGTCTCTTGTAGTTGGTAATTGACCTAAGTCTCTAGTCTTCAAGTGAAAGTTATATCGCTCATTACGGTGGAGCTTGATGCCGCCTTTTGCGTCAGGCAAAATGAATAACGTCAGAAGGAAAATGAAATATTGTTTTTATAAAGTGATGTTACAAACAACTTGTATCTGCTTAAATGCGGTTACTTTAAAGTTAGTTCTCCTTTGTTGAAGGCCTTTTTCTTTCTCACATATTTTTATCAAATTTGTTTTTGCAACAAAATACGTAATTTAACAAAAGTCTCTACATCTCTATTGGAATCTTTAAAATACATCTTTACCAAGTTTTTACAGAAACATACCCTGAATAAAAGTTTGAATCTTAAACTATTCAAAACCTTTTTGCAGAGAGTATTTAAAGCTATCATGAATGTTAACCCACAATTCCTCACTGAAACTTACCCTATTACTAAGCTGATAGCTTATTCAAGCACAGTAGATTAATCATTGATTTAAAAAATAAGACACTTAAAAAAATGATCATCTTACTTTGTGCACTTATAAATTGATTTGATATATTGTGACAAAAATATTCCAAGTTTGAACAAATATGGTGGAGAAATAAAATCTTTAGAAAACAAAAGGTAAAATCTAAAACCTGATCAAAAAACGAACGTCATCTTTTTATACATGTGATTCAATGACATTAGCCCAATTTTATTTATTTTAAAATGGATTGAAATCATAATTCATTCTTTTAACTTGCAGCATCAATTTTGACCTACTGCATCAATTTTGTATTAAGCCAAATGAGTGATTTGAACCTCAGTGTATTCGAGATCTTTTTGCAGAGGAGAATAGCTATCATGATAGTATAACCAGGGCCAAGTTCCTTCTGAAACTTATCCTGAAGCCCTGGAAGCTGATCTGTCAAGCAATAACTCTTCAGTTTAGCTTGACTGATAAATTGGAGCCATTCATCGTGTTGTGTATTGATTTTCCCTGTAATGTGTGTCCAGTCATTGTTTTAAGTGTATAGTCCTGGGGGGAAGCTGTTTCATGATAAATATTTTAAACTGTTTTGATACTTGGCATCATGAGAGGTTTGCATTGTGTAGTTATGAAGTTCTCCTAGATTTGCAGTTAACCCTTTCCATGCTGGGCCAGTAATAATCCTTGATGTTCATCATTGGTTGATCTTGGATCCTGTTTGAAGAGTTGTTATTGCTGTGGATAAACAATCGTTTGAAACTCCTGAATTTGACAGCTAATTTGTTCAGAGGAGCACATGTTTTGTCTCAAAAGGGTCGTGAAATGTCCATAATGTCCTATTCAGATTCTAGTAAATGTCATACTGATAATCCACTATATTTTCTGCTGATACCTAAAAACAAATTTAACAGGGAAATGTCAAAAGGTAGGCATAACCCTTTTCCTGCAGGTTTTGATTTCGACTCACATATCTTTAGCCAGTTGACCATCCCTGATAATTCTGGTTTTATAGCTAATCGAGCCATCGAGTTCGAATCCCTTATGACATGGCATGACATCCAGCGTCTGTCCAAATATCTGTGAATCTTAAACTGCTTCTTGACATCATTTCAGAGCTCAAACCTTTAAATCTTCACTAAAGTGTGATATAGGTTGCAGATTTGATGACTTTTTTTTTCGCTCATAGGAATTTTTGGGCCATTCAGATGATGGTGAACCAACTTTATAGTCAGTGAAGTGAAGAATTCCTTAGATTGGTTAACTTCAGAAAACCACTTTAGAAAAATTGATTGTGTGGCTTTCATCTTGCATGATGTGTATTGTAAGAAGTTTGCTGAGCTACAGAGCCAATGGTTGTATGTCTTAAGTGTCCCTGGCTTCCGTTCACAAAGCATTAAGATGTCTGTAAGTCAATAAGTTAACATCAGTTCAATCCTTAAGGACTAGGAGATTAACCCTAGTTAAGAATACCTTGAGTAACGAGGCCCATATTCCTGGCTACCGAGAATGGTTTTGCATTGATTCAGCATTGAAAGAGTTAACCCAGAAACCAAGAATCAGAACTGGGGTGGACTAGGAAATTAACCCTAGTTAAGATTACTTTTTGTAAGGAGGCCAGTAGACCTGGCTACTGAGAATAGTTTTGCATTGATTCAGCATTGAAAGAGTTAACCCTGAATCCAAGAATCAGAACTGCTGATACAAGTTGGTTCTGAATGACCTCGGGTGTCAGGAATCATACCACCAACATCCCCACAGACATGTTCCATTTCTTCTGTATTTAGTCATGTTATTGCACTGAACTTGCTAAAGGCCTGCGTGATGTCTGGAATTCAGAACTTTATGAATAACCATAATTCCTTATTTGAATATCTTACATGCTGTGTACCTTTGGGAGAAGAATGTTACTTTTCTTGTCGGATTTCAATCCTTATTCCATAAATTTTGGATAATTGTTGCACGCTACCACATGATAAAACATTTGCCCTGAGCTCTTGGACGTCCAGAAACTAGATAAATAAATAACATTCTTCTCATTGTGAAGTATCGGAGAGTAATTAAGTTCCGAGCTTCAGCTTCTTTGATGTCTATATGTAGCTTTCGCTGACCAATAAAGTGGCTTTCACAGACACGTTGTGATAAGGTAAATCAAGCATTGGTTGGAATAAGACAACATTTGTATCCTTGAGTAAAGATCAATTGGAAGATCACTTATGTCCTTTGCCTGAGTACACTCTCTAATTTCTTCTGTCTGGCTCGTATATGGAGATAAGTGCTAAGTCTCAGGAGATTACTTACATGCTGAATTTACATTACTTTAGTGATTACTGACGTCACACAATCAGTTTGAGGAAAGTTTACCTACCATTTTGTCAAATTCTTCAAGGGCATTTAGAAGTTGGTGTTGTAATACAAGACAATGATATGGATGACAACTTCTATACTTAATTCACCCAACGATTTTGGGCTACTTCTTTGGGTGAAAAGGGCAAGAAGTAGCCCCAAAACAATGTGTGAATAAAAATCCATATTATTGTCTCGTATTACTGCCATTTTATGTTTACAATGAACACTGAGCTAATTTGAAATGAAAAATGAAAAAATTCATTATCTAATTATTTTACATTTTTCAATTGTCGCTGCTTATATTCCCCAAATGCAAGTGGCGTAAAACAACAACTCGCTCATTCAAATGGGGATAAAGATAAAAGTTGGGGAATTTTTGAAAATCTTTTAACACTTCAACAAAAAAACGTATGCTAGTTTCACTGCAGAGCAAGATTTTCATTTCAAACCCAACTAAAATCTGCAGTTACATGACAAAATCAATGTCAAAATGAACGGTTTAATTTCCTTTTGACATTACAATCTGGATTACCTCCCTTTATGAAGGAGACTGGAGGCAAATAAGCTTCATTGCAAAAGAAGGAACTCTATCTGGCTTGTATCAAGTGACGTTTGATGAGCTCTTAATGATCGTTACTTTCTTCACTCGAGATAAATCTCACGATGAAGCTCTCGGAGCAGCTCAATGGCGGAGATAGTGTCTTGTTAAGAAAGACCTGTCCGTCAAGTCATTAAGCACTCTAATACAGTCATCTGCATTAAACTTGTTTTCAACTTAAAAATATTAATAAATTTAAATCAGCATTTAGTCCAAGTAACTGTCAATGGAATCAGATTCAAATAAGGAAAGCAATCTCTTTGGGTAAGACTTGTATATGTGTTAAAAATATTGCCCATCCGCCAGTCCTTAAACTGTCTCCTTTTTGCCAGGACTGGTTACTTTTTGGTCAGGAAAAGTTAATCCATCGGTTTGAGTATCAACTCACAAACTCGTCAGAATGTTTTAAATGGGGGAGATTTGGGATCAATTTCACTTTGAGCAGTGTATGAAATGAGATCCGTCTGCAAGCCCAGTACCTTGTAAATTTGGCCAAGACTGTTAACCTTTTAGGCTTTTCTTCAATGTTACCATTAAAATCTTCAACAACAACCAGCTTGACGCCTTTCATACACTGCTTCAAGCCGTGTGATACATCCTACAAGTTTATCGGCAGTGATCGGACTTCTTTTGAACTGTCACCCAGGTTGGCGCCTATTAATATTGTATGTGTTGAGAGATACAGGCAGAGCTCCTGCGGCCCACGGAACATTCCTGCAGCCCCAGGCCGACTCCGTTACGTATTGATCGCAGCGAGTCAGCAAATCTGATACGGAACCCTCTAGGGTCTCCTCCGTTATCACTGCCTCATCAGCTAGCAGGATATATGTGTGGGACTCGCAAATAGACACTGATCTTTCCTTCATTGGGTTATAGTTTTTTCATAAGTTATAGTTCTTCATACACCCCAACACCACCCATATGTTATATATCTGTAATGCAGGATGACTCGCAAATAGACACTGATCATTCCTTCATTGGGTTGTATATCTTTTATAAGTTATAGTTCTTTCATACACCCTAACGCCACCCATATGTTATATATCTGTTATGTGGGATATATATATATGTGTGTCGGACTTGTAAATAGACATGTATCTTTCATGGCTTTTAGATCTTTCATCCACCCTAACACCACCCATATCATGGCCATTTGGTAAACCTACCGTATATGACCGGCTATAAGCCGACCCCCTTTCTCAACCCCCAAATTCCAGTCAAAATCTAGTATCTCATGTATAGACCGACCCCCCTCTTCGCAGCTCTATTTTGCTGACAGTAAGTCGATATGATGCCAGTTGCATTGAAACTAAAAGCTCATGAATCGTCAAATGACACGTTAATTTTAAGACGTATATTATTTTAAAAAACTATAAAAGAAATTATAAGTGTTCACTTACAGTGTTTGTTGTTTGTTTTTATCATATTACATATTATTCTCGGTAACTGTTATAAAGACTCACAAATAGCAAGTAGAAGAATGACCCCCCAAACAACCAAGAAATACCCCCACACCAGAGAGATCTTACTCCAGATCTTACCCTGACATAATTATTACACCCATCTTGCTGTTAGATATTTGCTTATTTCAGAAAGCATGGATGCAATTTTTAAAATCAGTATGGTTAAGAGGTTTTAGGAAGTAAGTTACATTTTCTGACAGCAAATAACTTGCCTGACAATGGCATTGTTTATGTACATAAATATTCAGCTGGTATCTGAGAGATCTATAACAGCTTCTGTACCATCTGTTACAAGTGCTAGATTGAGACAGCTAGTATTATCATTACAGGTGGGACGATATATCATGGTACTCATGAATCGTGATACTTAGTTTGATGATACACATATCATGATACATTTTCTGATATTTCGTGATATTTATCGTTGACCTTTAATAGGCTTTTTAGTTTAAAAATTATAAAAAATTGAAAAAAAATTTGTTTGGGGTCCAAAACCTTGAAATAGCCTATGGTGATCGTATCAAGTCGTATCGTTATGAGATACGTTATACCCATCGTATCTTGAAAAATCTGTATCGTCACACCTCTAATTATCATTATAGCTTATTGAGCATCCTATTCTTATGAACACCTATCACAAGCTTGGGTTACAATAATCCTTTCGGTCTGGTGTACAACTTATATTGTATTCCTTTCGTTTCTGGATTACTGTAATTTCTCTATTAATTCGACCCTAGAATTTTCAAAAGATTTTCAGAAAATGTCTATGGTTGAACTAATTTCACTTTTGGTGGCTCAGTAGGTATTATGGTTGAAATATTACATAGATATCAGGAAGTTATATTATATATGATTAATACATAGTTTCCATAGATGACCACATGAAAATGCCATATTTAATTAATATATTATTAATTGATTACTGCAGCAGAGAAAATTACACATTATTAATTTTATTTTTGCAAATTAAACCATTATTTTCAGCGGTGGTTGAATCACAGGAACATAAACTTTTGGCAGTTGGTTGAATTTTTTGTTGTGATTTGAATTTGTTTCCTCAGAATAATAGTATGTGGTCGAATTATTAGAGATGTAGAATTAATAGAGAAATTACGGTAATAAGTGTCATACATTTGCTGCTGTTTGGTAACTCTCCATCAACAGATCAAGGCTGTGGAGTTGGTGTGATATATTGTCAGTGCTGCACGCATCCAGTACACAAGGCAATGTCAATAGATCATTGTCCGGCCATGATTTCTTCCCTCCCTCGAGATCTAGTTATTACTCCCACCAATATTTTTGCCTAATCTGATGTCTCTCTGCAACTGTGTCAGGCAAATGAGTCATCCTGCTTGAATATTTGGTCCAGTTCTTTATTGCTTTGAAGTAATCAAATGTTTGAGGGCAAGTTGATTTCCGCCAATGGAGGTCAACCTGTTCTGTTGTAAAAGGGGCTTATTGCTTAGAACTGTCTAAATATTATGGTTTTATTGAGGAGAATCTTTAAAGGGCCACTCCAAGACTTCATCATATATTGTTTTGCTGTTATACGAACATTACTGATATAAATCATAAAAAAAATTTTAAGAATGTGACATGATCATCCCCAAATGGCAATCATATGATTTATAATTAACTTCTTTGAGAGGCATTTTAGAAGTTGGAATGACAATAATGCTGAGGAATATATGGATGACAACTTCTTTGTTCATTGTATGCGACGTTTCGACACAGATTCTTGTGTCGTTACTATTTACTTATATGTATGCCCCTACCTCATTACTCTTCCTCTGCTTGAGAACGACACAAGAATCTGTCGCATACAATGAATAAAGAAGTTGTCATCCATATATTCCTCAGCATTATTGATTTATAATTGTTTTCAATGAAAATCTTAAAATCCTTATGCCTTCGTGGAAGCCAAATTCACACATCCAATTAACAAGTATACTAGTTATAACATCTATCAAACATTATCAACTGGTATCTGTCATTCTAACTACAATCAATAAGTTTCCAAAATTATGTTTGACAGATTGACTCGCGTCATTGTCCAGTTTTCGATCATGATCCCGACTTCAAATCTTCCTGTTGTCCTGGGCCCTTATTAGATAAAATACAGTTTATTTCATGACATATAACCTCATGGTCAATATTCCAGTTTGTGAACACTACCATAATCTTTCTTCCTTAGATCAAGAAGGTACAGCAAGCTTTGGGATGTGTTCAATAAATTGTATATGAACACAAGCATATCACTTTTCATTTTGTGCTGTAATTATGAAATTTGATAGTGTTTGGATGCCTCTTACTATCATTAGAGGATGACAAGATTGGATGTAAGGAGCTGAGAATGAAGTATCAAGATCACTTGAAATGTTTTTGCGTTAATTATTGAATATGAAGATGGATAATATGCCAAATATTTTTGGCAAAACACTGACATATTTTCCTGTGCATTTTGATAATAGGAACTCATGAATTTCTCCTTATCATTTTAGCTAATTTCTATTCTGATGATTCTTGGCATTATCTTTGCATTATTTATTGTCAGTATATGAAATAAGGCCTGTCTGGTTTCCGGGCTGGTAATTTTTTTTATTTCCCCGCTCTTCTTCATTTTCAGTATGGATATCTATAAAATACTACTTTCGGGGTGGCTACTTCTCAGATTTATTTCATAGTTCATACACTAATATTGTTGTAGTTTAGTGTTCAACTTCAGATATAGAAATCTTGGTTTCAAATCCTGAAGACTTCTTTTAAACTTCTTTGCAGAATAGATGTATTCTTCATTTTGATAGTTTTTAACCAATGTCCATAGATTTCAACTCAGTATATATCCACAATGGCATGTGGGTTTCTCCATGAAATAAAACTAGCTAAAATGATTGTCTCATGAAGTTCTTGTAATGGTAAATTTGCACAATTTCTCGGTTATATAGTCTCTATAGTTATGCATAATTGATACACTGGGAACTTTTTATGTATCAGAGTGCTCTTATTGCCTAGCCTTTCCTTGTAGGTCAGCTCGAAACTATACAGCCATTTCTGAACTAAAAGGTGTTATGAATTGAGGAAATTTTAAGATTTTAAGAAGGATAACATTTTTTGTCAATTTTTATTATCTTAATGTTTCCAATTATCAGTATCATTTTGTCAATTCCTGAGCATTACAAGATGCCTTCTATTCTATTCTTCTACCGCTAATGGCTGAAATATTGCCCAAGAGGCGCTAAACAAAAACTCACTCTATGGGGGGACAGAAATTATGGATAATCATGTCACAAATTAAGTATCTGGATGTGCTGATCTATCATTTATACAATCATTTTCCAAATCTCTGTATAAACTCCATTCTTCATTACTAAAATGTCTGAAGTTTTTGCCAATAACTCTTTTTAAGTTCAAAGAAATGGATATCCCTAACACATACATAAGAGGCGCAAATCTCATCCGGTGCAGACATACAGGAAGTTGAGTAAGGTGCCCCCTTGTGGCCTGTCGCCTTGTCACCCAAGTCATACATGGCCCAGACATCTGATGTAGTGCAGTAATGCTTTCAGTTTATTAGATAAATCTGCTTTTTTATTCAGGGGATGTTTCGGAAGATCTGATGCAATTAGTGTATGGCGTAGATTCGCAAATACTACTCCTGCACGAGGAACAGCTTGATGTGAACATAATCGATGCAAGTTTGTTGCAAAGCAAATTACAAAGGAAAACATACCTCCGCGTTTTGTTAAACTATTGACTGGGTTCATTTCGGGGCCGGAAAATAAGAAATGAAGACATGTAATTGGATTTCTGAAGCGAAGGTTGAAGTGAGATTTGAGGGAAACGAAGAGGCAACTGAAGACAAATGGCATTGAGGAGAATATGAATTGTCAAAATAATCACTTTAGTGTTTTTCCAAGATTGCGTTTTTTTACTGATCCAAATTGATTTTGTCTTCTGTGTGAGCAATGTGACCCAGAGAGTTTCCGCAGGCAAACAAACATTACTTTGAATAATTGATTGCCGTGGGGATTTGAGAAAATCTGATATAAGCACCGAGTCTTGGCACTTGGGTGGTTCTGAACATGATTTGCTTTACCCTAATACATAAATCCATTAATTTGTTGAGATGCCCTTATCATTTACACTTAAACTTAAAAAATTGGAAATTGTTTTCAAGAGAATTTACATGTTAAATGAGAACAGGACATTTAACAGATTCTGTTATTGTACTGATTACAGATTTTTTTGTAACTAAAGCACATCAAGCGCGGTGGTGTAGTGGTTAGCTTGCTGGCCTATCACGCCAAAGACCCGGGTTCGAATCCAGGTGGAGACACCAGAGATTTGTGACCTGGGCTTTACACCGTGTTGTGTCCTTGGGCAAGGCACTTCATCCACATTGCACTCAGTCTACCCAGCTGTACAATTGGGTACCTGAATACGGGAAGTACGGACCTATATGGTCGCGCGAAACGCTTAGTAGCGGCTTTGAAAGTACTTCCTTCAGGGAAATAATGTACAGCCAATGAGCAGTGCCTGCACTGGATGTTAGGCTTAAAAATGTTCATTATTATTATCAACCACTTTATACTGGATGCTTACAGTATGAAACTACTGACTATACTTTTTGCTCTCAGTGATATTTGCCTGTATCTATGGGTGGAGTTATATTTGCACATTTGCACATTTGCACATTTAGGTCTTAGTCAATTAGAATTTAGGTCTAAACCAATTTTGGCATGATTGCAACTTTATTTTTGTGATTCCAAATTTTAAAATAATAATTGGGAGTAATTGTTGAAGTTTCAACTAAAAGTTTGTTTAGGAATTGGGCATTGATCTCTGATATGCTGTGTACACCACACGTTTGAATCGGTAACTACTAATAATATACTAATGAATAGGTTCCATTCTTTTTGTTGAACAATTTTGCACAAGTTGATATAAGTGCCAAGTTGCTTATCACAGTAAGTATGGAAAATCGCTTTGTAAGCAGTTCACACAATGGAATTACTCCCATGATTCTGTTGACCTTTGCATGAGAATAGATGTAATGCAAGATAATATCCTGGAGACTTCCTGCCTCCATATAAGACATTCAGGGATTGGGGAAGACATTGTTGACAATGGGCCATTTCCAGGCCTATTTTTGATTTTCTGAATTTCGAATGGGCCATATCTCTTATATCAATAGTAGACTTCAAAATTTTGTCATCCAATGTGCAAAATGGCCCTCGTCTTTCCAAATCCTTTGACATTTACAATAAGAGGAAGATCTCTATCACAGATTTCAGTTCTAAACATTGTATATAGTAGAAAGCTGTAGTTCATTAAATATTAAGATTTTGAGTCTTGTAGGAAACTGTACGAGTTCATGAAATACTGAAACATTTGAGTCACGTTCATGAAGTATTGCGACATTTGAGTCTTGTAGGAAACTGTAGTTCATGAAATATTGAGAGATTTGAGTCACGTTCATGAAATATTGAGACATTTGAGTCTTGTAGGAAACTGTAATTCATGAAATATTGAGACATTTGAGTCTTGTAGGAAACTATAGTTCATGAAATATTGAGACATTTGTGCACTATCAGTGACTCAGTGTGGGTGGCTATGATTCATGTGATAAGAGGCTGGATCAATACATATCGGCTTATTCACTCTTGATCACTTACCAGCAATAATATCTTTCTTACTATGATTAATTCAGAATTGATATTTATTCACTCAATGGCTTGAACTCCTTTTTGAAAAATATGATTCATATGCATGTATTCTTTCGTCGAATGTAAGAGCATTTAGCATTAGATCTTGTGATATTTTTGAAATATTGTTCTGACAATTTTGTTTGGATTTGAAGAAACTAACTCATTTCCTGTGGTGATCTACAAATTGAGGTGTTCTCGAAACATATAGAAGGGGCATATCCTTTTTTTATTTTTGATTAAGGGAGATTTGGTGTCTAGCTTTTTTAAGCCTTTGATTTTGGATGTACCGTATATGACCGGGTATAAGCCGAGAATTTGAAACCAGAAATTAGGGGGTCAGAGAGGGGGGTCGGTCTATACTTGAGTTATATGTTGCAGATGAAAAAAATCAAGAGACCAAGCACGAGTATCGTCAGCCCAGCGAGTCTATGTTTACACAGGAAGTAACATGCACAATCATCGAGGTCATTTCTATATTGAACTTGTAAAATAAAAATATTTTTGTTGTGTTGTTGTTTTTAATGAAAATATACAAAGAGAAGTTGAAAAATATATAAAGATATATTAATATGCAACGGGAAGTTGAAAATATATTCAAGCAACCTTCACGTACTGTTAGATTTCGGCAGATCGATGTGGCTTCACTCGCATCCACGATCGGCAATTGAAACCCGGTTTTTCAAATATTATCAAGAGTTATCACTTCAAAAGACTTGTTGTCCATTTTAAAATATTAATAAGACATATTTCCAAACTTATCAATCATATCTAATCGAAATTCAATCAAATCTTTATCAAAGATACACTCGTGAAAGCACGATGTTTTACATTACTTTGAATTTCAATCGTAATTTCGTGACGACGAATAACATTCCTATTATGATAGTTTGCTCATAGTTATATTTCTGATCGTTATTCTTCGACTTTTATATACACAAATATTTCAATTAACTGCATATTAATTTTGAAATAATAAAATATAGAAAACGTGTAAGAAAATCTGAAAAATTACGACCACGTTAGATGTTACATAGATCTTTTTAAACCGACTTGCTGATTGGTTGACCTACATAATTTAGCCAATGAAAAGGCTTGTAACAAATATCACATTTCCAGCAAACACTTCATGCACCAAAGGTTGTTGACTGTCGTTCGTTAACAATTTGTCGAGAATAATATGTAATATGATTAAAACAAACAACAAACACCGTAAGTGAACACTTATAATTTCTTTTATATTTTTAGCTCATCAGGACTGAAAGTCCAGATGGGCTTATGGCATGGCCCGTCGTCCGGCGTCCGTCCGTCGTCCGTCGTCCGTCGTCCGTCCGTCGTCCGTCGTCCGTCGTCCGTCCGTAAACTTTTGACACTTTCGACTTCTCCTCATGAACCATACACATTAGAGAGCTGAAATTTTGTGTACAGGTACCTTAGCATATGGAGATTCTAATTTGTAACTTTGGTGACCCTGTGACCCCAAATAGGGTCACAGGGGTCACAACTTTAAAAACCTATTTTCATCTTCTTCTCAAGTTCCAGTAGGACTAGAGAGTTAAAAATGATATGTGCAGACTCCTTGGCCAATGGGGATTCTAATTTGTAACTTTGGTGACCCTGTGACCCCAAATAGGGTCACAGGGGTCACAACCTTAAAAACCTATTTTCATCTTCTTCTACAGTTCCAAAAGGAGTAGAGAGTTAAAAATGATATGTGCAGACTCCTTGGACAATGGGGATTCTAATTTGTAACTTTGGTGACCCTGTGACCCCAAATAGGGTCACAGGGGTCACAACCTTAAAAACCTATTTTCATCTTCTTCTACAGTTCTAAAAGGACTAGAAAGTTGAAAGTGATATGTGCAGACTCCTTGGACAATGGGGATTCTAATTTGTAACTTTGGTGAACCTGTGACCCCAAATAGGGTCACAGGGGTCACAACCTTAAAAACCTATTTTCATCTTCTTCTTAAGTTCTAAAAGGACTAGAGAGTTAAAAAGGATATGTGCAGACTCCTTGGCCAATGGGGATTCTAAATTGTAGATTTTGTGACCCCATGACCCCAAATAGGGTCACTGGGGTCACAACCTTAAAAACCTATTTTCATCTTCTTCTCCAGTTCTAAAACGACTAGAGAGTTGAAAGTGATATGTGCAGACTCCTTGGACAATGGGGATTCTAATTTGTAACTTTGGTGAACCTGTGACCCCAAATAGGGTCACAGGGGTCACAACCTTAAAAACCTATTTTCATCTTCTTCTCCAGTTCTTAAAGGACTAGAGAGTTAAAAAGGATATGTGCAGACTCCTTGGCCAATGGGGATTCTAAATTGTAGATTTCGTGACCCCATGACCCCAAATAGGGTCACAGGGGTCACAACCTTAAAAACCTATTTTCATCTTCTTCTCCAGTGCTAAAAGGACTAGAGAGTTGAAAGTGATATGTGCAGACTCCTTGGCCAATCAGGATTCTTAATTGTAGATTTTGTGACCCCATGACCCCAAATAGGGTCACAGGGGTCACAACCTTAAAACCCAATTCTCATCTTCTTCTCCAGTTCCAAAAGGAGTAGAGAGTTAAAAATGATATGTGCAGACTCCTTGGACAATGGGGATTCTAATTTGTAACTTTTGTGACCCTGTGACCCCAAATAGGGTCACAGGGGTCACAACCTTAAAGAACTATTTTCATCTTCTTCTCAAGTTCCAAAAGGTCTAGAGAGCTGAAATTATATGTGCAGACTACTTGGCCAATGTGGATTCTAAATAGGGTCACAGGGGTCACAACCTTAAAAACTTATTTTCATCATCATCTTTAGCTCCTAAAGGTTTATTGAGCTGAAAGACTGCATGTAGACTCGATCCTTGGCCAATTGGGATTCTAAACTGTAGGTTTTAACAACAAAGAGTTGAAAAACTTACGTCACTTTAATGCAAAATAAATAATCATACATTGCCTATGTTCTTGCTCTGCAAAGCCGCCAACAATCACCATAATAATACACAAATAACGTAAATAAAACATGATAATTCCATTTACAAAAAACATTCGCACAAGCTAAGAACTAAACTTCCTGTCACGTGACAACACTCACGTGACAGCGTAAAAAGGCTATTTATAGATTTTTCGTGACTACAGTTTTAACAACAAAGAGTTGAAAAACTTACGTCACTTTAATGCAAAATAAATAATCATACATTGCCTATCATGGAGAGTAAAGAAAAGTATTATATGTCCTGACATAACCGAAAATTCAAAGAAAACACACTCTGTGGCAAACTCGAAGCAAGTCTCGACACTTGTGAAATTAACAACGTTCTACTCGTCACACACAATGTCATCAGTTGTAGAAACATGGGGGCGGGAATGAACATAATGTTCATAAAAGACCGACTCGGTCTTCCAGCGTCCTTGTGTCATGATTTTTTTGGGATCTCCCCCGGCGTCCACTGCACGCGTGGCCCCGGTAGGACGGAAGTCTTTGGGCCGTAGTCCTTTGTCTTTCAACCCACATTTCCTCAAACTATCGTCGAGGACGCGGCTCACCATGTGAGCGGATAGAGCCTGGTACGGTTCACGCAAGGTGAAGAACACAGGTTTACCAGGAACTGTGGATCTCATTTCCTCAGTACGGTCTATATAGTCATGTAGAGTTCTGACTGGGTCTAGGAGCACTTCTGAAGCCGGTTGTACCGTCACACAGAATCCGCTTCTGCTCGTATCATTCTTAATACCAAAGAATGTAATGTCAACTGCTGAATCTCTAAATGTCACTTGATCGATAGAAAACACTCTTGATGTAACCATATCAGATTCCGCGTCATAAACCTGTGGAGCCATATCAGACGGTCGCAGCATAGCAGACAATTAATGCCAGCAACACGATGCATTTCTCCCTCAAGTCCTTTAATGGTAGCGAACCATTCTCCGATCTGTACTGTGGTGTGAGCACATTCACTGGAATAATATTCGACCGTACCATGCTCCTACTTGTACTGGATTTTACGAGCGCATCAACAAGACGTTGAATGTCATTATTACGCGTCGCCGATGTGATCCCTGCTGCTTCCGAAAGGCATGAAAGGGCCGCCACGGTTGATTTCAGCATAGAACATGGTCGCTCAGACCCGTCAGCAATGGTACATAAAAAGTCTGCCACTATTGACGGATCTACCGACATGACAGATGCACCACTCTGTTGACAGAAAACATGAAAACGGTTAATAAGTCTGTTATACAGCTGCCTAGTATTCTCTGCTAGGCACAATGGAAATTGGGTAGTGGCCCTTAAAGACCAACCACTCCTCAACAATCTCTCTCTCCAGACACTCTCCAGGCGAATATTCGCCACTTCTTGTTTCTCATCGGTTCTACCATTATTGGTACTGATGGTCTGAATGACCTTCTTGTGTTTGGTATTCTGACTGCATAGTCCACGCACATCCGTTTCAGCCTTTGAAACCACATTTGCCCTGGCCAATATGGTGCGATTACGGTCGCTACCGCCTTTTGCCGAGCTATCACGTCCAGAACCTGATCTAGGAGACGAAATGGAGCATTGACGAAATTGTTTTTCGTACCCCAGTCGGACTGTGCAAGAGCGTCCACACCACTTGACAATGGGTCCATGAAACGGCTGTTGTATTCTGGCAACAAAGCGTTGTTCATTGAGGCAAAGCGGTCCACGTTGTGTGGACCCCATAATCGGTCCAACCACCTGAAGACAGCGGGGTGAAGACTCCACTCGTAGATGGGGTTGAGTCTGGACAGACTGTCGGCGAGCACGTTGTTCTTGCCTGCAACGTGTCTCGCTGAAATTGTGACATTGAGTTGTGTAGCTCTGTCCCATATTATTGTTGCCAAGTCGTTCAATTCGACAGAGGGACCTCCAAGGTGGTTCAGATAGGCTATGGCGCTGATATTGTCTGACAGGATCTGTACATGTTTGCCCTGAAGCTGGTCCTTGAATGCCTCTAGTGCGAGTCTCACTGTTAGAAGTTCGCGGTAGTTTGACGACTTCATGGAAATATTTCGGTTCCAAAACCCTTGGGCCATCTCTCCTTGAAAATGAGCACCCCACGCCCAGTGACTCGCGTCTGTCCATACTTGGGCGTTTACTGGTTTCGTAATGATGGTGTTACCATTCCATTGTTGCACTGACTCGATCCACCACTTTATGTCGTCACGTGCACCTGTTGTCCATTCAAGATCCGATTCCCAAGAAGCTTTTGTGGCGAGAAGTCTGTACACGCTTCGTAACATTAACTTGCCGGGGAAAACCGCTTTCGTAACAGACACACAAAGCCCTGCTACACGTGCTAGTCCTCTAGCTGTTACAGTGGTTCTGTGCAACACACGTCTGAGGTGATGTCGAAGTTTGTGTAACTTACTTAAGGGTACTCTTAGTCTGACGAGTCCGTCCTCACAGTTTGAAACTACTTCAAACCCCAGATATTCAATGCGGGATGTTGGTTCCAACACTGATTTTTCGAAATTAACATACCAACCCAATGACTGTAGCGTTTTTAACACGAACTCGGTGCTTTGAACAATATTTGAAGGGATATCAGACAGCAAACCATCGTCTACATAATTTGCTACTCGCAAACCATTATCTCTGAGATATGTAAATGCCGTTCGCACTATCTTGTTGAAAAAGTAAGGGCTCACATTCAAACCAAAGGGTAATACCTGCCAGACATAGTATTTACCTCTCCATTGTATACCCAAACAAGTTTGATCAGTTACACATACATTAACGTGATGGAAGCCATTCTTGAAGTCCCAAGATACCATACAGTCACCGTGCTTCACGATCTGAGACAGCACAGAAATGTCTTCATACCTAAATTTGGGGGCATTAATAGAGTTATTCAAGCGTCTCAGGTCCACAATAAGTCTGTACTTGTTCCCCTTTTTACGTACACAGCCTAGAGGAGAAACACATTTTAGTCTAGTTGCTACCTGTCGAATAGCATTCGAGTTAACGAGTTCCTTAATTTCACAATCAACAAATTTTATTTGTGCTTCAGACAGTGAGTGATTTTCCAAAGCGAAAGTAGGGGAAGCGCTCGTAAAAGGCAAGCTTACACCATGCGTGATCCACTGTAACACGCATTCGGATGAACCTATGGCTTTCCATGTATCTATAAACTTATTCAAAGACCCGGCCTTAAAATCACCCATCACAGACGGTTTTGTCAATGAAAAAGTACATATCTAATTGTCCTCCTCTTGACGGCTGTATGTAGGGTTCTGATTATTCTGAGTACCAAAGGCCCCACGGGGTCTGTTGTTCACAAACTGTCTATATGACCCACTATCAGCATGTCTGCTATTTCTATAGTCATTTCGCCACTGGAAGTTGCCCCTTCCACGTCTCGAAGCACCTCTTGATGAATGGTTAAAGTTGTTAGAGGATCTAGCAGCTGCCAGTGTTGCTGCCGTTTGCATATGCTGCACCGATTCTGTGGGGAAGCAACTGTTATTCTGTAGACTTCTATAGATCCTAGCCGTGTCCGTGTCGAATGTGTTCTGCACGAAAACGTTCGCTTGTTCTTCTTGAGCACAAAGTATTTGACTCTGTAAGACGATGCTTAAGTCATTCAGCACACTCGTTATCTCTACTTGATCACTCTCGCTCTGAACCGACCACAGTAGTTTCAAGGCAGTTTCCGCGTATTTTCCGAATTTAGTCACAGTTGACAGCGTACTGAGAACTTGCTGGCGGGATCGCACAAGCTAAGAACTAAACTTCCTGTCACGTGACAACACTCACGTGACAGCGTAAAAAGGCTATTTATAGATTTTTCGTGACTACAGTTTTGTGACCCCATGACCCCAAATAGGGTCACAGGGGTCACAATCTTAAAAACCTATTTTTCTCCATTAGATGACAGTCTATGGCAAATTTATTTCTCCTTGGATATTTTAGTGTGGACTTCTTTCACTGTCTGATATTGGCGATCTAGAAAGTGTTGAATAATAATAAAATCATTTGGGTAAGGAAATTTATTCCGAAATCGTTACATTTTTTTATATTTTTTTTATAGGTTTTCTTGCAATAGGTAACATCAGTTTCATTTTTAGCTCATCTTGCCTGTATAAAGCAAACTTGATATGATGCCTGATGAGCTACAGAGCCAATGGCTCTATTTTTTAAAAATAATATACGTCATAAAATTTACGTGTCATTTGAGGATTCATGAGCTTTTAGTTTCAATGCAACTGGCATCATATCGACTTACTGTCAGCAAAATATAGCTGCGAAGAGGGGGGTCGGTCTATACATGAGATACTAGGTTTTGACTGGAATTTGGGGGGTTGAGAAAGGGGGTAGGCTTATATGCGGTGTCGGCTTATACCCGGTCATATACGGTAATTAGGATGAAGCTTTTTCAATTAAAAGTCCCGACTTATGAATGGTGAAAGAGAAGGGGGTGCCGCTACCAAAGACATACATGACAGGCATCTTCAGGGATTTAATTGTAATGTTTGCTACCCATTATTGTGGCTTCATCGGACAAAAATTACACTTTTGGGGGAAAATGTTACAATTAAATCCTTGAACTTGTCACACCCTGTGTTAGGTAGCCGAACCTCCAGTCTCTTTTACTTTTCTCATGATTAACCCAATTAGGCAGCTACTAGTGGATCCATGTAGAAATGAGCTTGTTACCCCCTGAAGCCTGTGGACAAGCCCCTAAACCCCAACAAACATTCCCCCCCCCCCCCCCCCCCCCCCCCCCCCACATTAACATTAAACTGTATGTAGGAATTGAAAATATTTTTTTCATCAAAGTGGCATATCCCAATAACACCATTTTAATATTGGCCCCAATGTGAGCAAATATAAACGCTCAAAACTTTGAACGCGACAAATATTTACAGTTCTAAATAGAAGAATCTCCACCTGTTTTGACACGACAATCTAATTAGATAGTATTGATAAATGTTGTCCTCCGCAATATTGTTGCAAATAACAATATCGCCGCACAGGTATTGAGATCCTGTTAATCACCAGACTCCCCGCATTGTTGCACACCTTTGGACAGGTGAATTAACGAGATACGCTACAGTACACTGTTGTAGTTGTGCTGTTCTATGCAGAATATTGTGTTTGCCCGATTCACTTATATTGATGTTGTGGAAAGATTGGCTGACATATTTAATGGTGGGTTTCTGAGTAGCGTTGCGGGATGTTATTAATGCTTCCTCTGTCGATATCGTAGCTACCAGAGACTCTGAAATAGGATTAGCATCGTCCAACTTGATGATGATGAGAATTGATGTCAATAAATAACAAACTTTCGTTTCTTTCTAAATCACATTTTCTTTCCTCAAGGGGGAATAATTCTCAAGTTGTATGAAATTTAATCTCCATATTCTACATTTTACAAAAGTGTTGCCTTGTGTATTTTGTAAAAGATAGTGGCTGGTGTTAGAAAAGGTGTTGGCACAGGACTCTTATATCAAAGGAAAAAATTTGACATAAATTGATAAGCGAAACCATCTCTCTTAGATATTTTTATTTTGAATTGAAACAAAATAATATATATATATATGCAAAAAAATTAAAATGAGCTAAGGTGTTAAGTTCAACCATTTCTGTTAAATTTTTGATATCCTATTAAAAAGGGAATTGAATCAAAATGCAAAATTGTAACATAAACTGTTTTGTGACCCTGTGGCATAGACCCACAATTTGAAATTGTCGTGTTGATGGCAAACACTTATACCTGTTATAACCATTTGTTACATCTAACGTTTACCGTTTATCATAGGTCAGCAAAAAAATGTGTATACATCCATGGATAAAGTTTCAGTAAGTATTTTATCACCATTCCATAAGTTCACAAAAACTTGTTTTCAAATAGAAATAAAACTCTGTTTAAATAAAAATAATAATCATCACCTTAAAAATATAGCAAGTAAATGGATAAGGTTGACACATAAAACAAGATAAAAAAAAGAAAAAAACGTACCCCAGACTGTAATCTATTGGTGAAAAATCATCTTTTTGAAAAAATCAATTCAATCAATTTCATTTTTTATACGCATAACAAAGCATGACACAAAATATGATCATAAGCAAAATGCAAAAACATAAGACTGAGCCAGTATGAAAAATTCTGTTGATAAAAAAACATTTATTAAAAATCAATTCAATCAATATGGTTATGTATACACGACAAATTACAATAACATTCCCATAGTAACCGACTTTCCTGTCAATGAGTTGAGATTGATTAAGGGAGGTCACTCTTGGTCGATTTCTTCTTTGTTTCTTCGATGTCATGTCAAGGCAGTTCGCAATCAATCGTAGATCAATGAAAACATCAGCCATTCTTCTTTGGCAGTCTTTGATGCCGTCTCCAATTCACCATTTTATTTCAGGCCGGTCAACTAGAATAGCTGTTTGAGCTGGATGCGCTGAAACTTGTGAACTGTTGTTTTGAATGAAAAAATTGAATAAATTGAATAATTTAATTTTTTTAGTTGTTTTGAAATGTAGAGGGTTTTAGATAAAAAAAACTGAATATATCGGTAACATTTAAAGCTTTCATTTTTGAAGATAGAAATGGAGTCTTTCATGGATGCTGGCCAACAAGACTATATTTGGGCAGGATACGCAGAAACTTGTGAACCGTTGTTTTGAATGAGAAAATTGAATGAATGGAATCATAAGAAATGTTTGAGCTGTTTGGAAATGTAGAGGGTTTTAGATATAAATACTGAATATATTGGTAACAAGCTTTCATTTTTGAAGATAGAAATAGAGTCTTTTATGGATGCCGGCAACTAGTATGGCTTGTTTGAGCTGGATAATCGGAACCTTGTGAACCGTTGTTTTGACTAAGAAATTTGAATGAATTGAATCATAACAAATGTTTGAGCTGTTTGGAAATGTAGAGGGTTTTAGATATGAAAACTGAATATATTGGTAACGAGCTGAAGATAGAAATAGAGTCTTTTATGGATGCTGGCCAACTAGTATGGCTTTTTTTAGCCTGATACTAACAACTTGTGAACTGTTGTTTTGAATGAGAAAATTAAATGAATTGAATCATAAGTGTTTTTTGAGCTGTTTGGAAATGTAGAGGGTTTTTGATATATTGGTAACAAGCTTTCATTTTTGAAGATAGAAATAAGGTCTTTCATTGATGCTGTTATGACTTGTTTGAGCTTGATAAGCAGAAACTTGTGAAAATTTGTTTTAAATGAGAAAATTAAATGAATTGAATCATAATTTTTTGTTGAGCTGTTTGGAAATGTAGAAGGTTTTAGATAAAAAAACTGAATATATTGGTAACAAGCTTTCATTTTTGAAGATAGAAAAAGAGTCTTTCATGGATGCTGTTATGATTTTTTTGAGCTTGATAATCAGAAACTTGTGACAGTTGTTTTGAATGAGGAAATGAAAGAAATGTAAAAGGGTTTAAGATAGAAATAATGAAAAAAGGGCATAAGATATTATGTTACAGGTTAACAACGAGGTCTTGAATGGATGCAATTAAACACAAAATTCTAAGGAACAGTTAGAAAAAAAAACCACCTTACAGTTATGACCAATCTTGTGAGTGAGAAATTGCATTTATTTTCAACTGAATTTTCCAGCTATTTAAGGTGAAGTAAAGATATAAGATAATTTCTGTCTTGCTTGCCTGTCAACATAACAGGGACGTAGCTCAGTGGTAGAGTGTCCGCTCTTCCGTTACCCGGAAGACCGGTTCTATTCCCTGGTAGCAACATATCAAGAGACGTTAAAAGTTGGGAGTTGTTCCTGTCTTGCTTGACACTCAGCATTGTAAAGGCAGAACAACGCATTAACTGGTGCTGCACTGTGGCTGCAAGGTGCTTTGACAAAAAAAAAATATCCGACATGTATGTATCTACTGAGGACAAAAGAGAATTGTAATTATAAGGATTTAGTTTCCAGAGAGTTGATACAGTTTTTAAAACTATCACTTTTCTTTGATTAATGAATATGAGAAATGAGGCACTTGTAAAGCATGGTTTCTTCAAGTACACAAACAGGGAAAATCATTAATGTCTAGTGTGGGTGATCTCGGTGCATTGTGTGGCACATGTATTGTTGGAATGATTCATTTCAAGATGTTGCCAGGTTATATAATAGACTCCATCTCACCTGATATTTACGCTTTTGTTGTTTGATTGATTGATCACTCAGCCACAAATAAACAACTGATAATAAGTCACTGACCCAATATTATAGGATTTCATATATTTGAATGTCCAAAACATTACCCTCAGTAACGTGTACCTACTAGGTTATGTAATAATAATTATGTACTCTTACATGACATATATCTATCTGGCTTGTGTGATATATATATGCCATTATTACATAGGTGTAATACCAATGGACATATGATGTCACAATAGTGTGCAGTTGTGACATCACAATGTATGTACCACAGTCATGGCTGCAAACTTGCAGGAGTCTTAGTTTCTATGTACTTAGGGATTTTATGCTCGATTTTAATTGGCAAGTAATAAAGAGAATACTGAACTTCCTCCCAGTTAATACTATTCTTACAAAACTTCACGTGTTTTATACTTAGGTCTTATCATGTATACAGTTTTTTCCCACATAGACTCTAATGTTAAATTGCCACCGGTTCCAACTCCCTTACAAATGAATTGAATTGAATTCCATCACTATTAACCACTAGCAGCAGTAAGATAATATGCATAATCCTGATAAAAAAAATCAATGAAATACTATACATAGACCTTACTATTTTTTAACTACAGCTATTTGAAAATATACCAATGAAAATTCACACATGGAAATTCTTTGGATTTTGGACCCGGAAGCGACCAAAGAGCATCCCTTGAGGGGGTCACCTGACCTTCTGCAATTGGCATAGCAACACATGACTCTTACATGCTGACAGTCAAGTATATTGGCTAATTCTGAAAGAAAGACTTTTTCTAGGGGTAAAACACTGTCTGACCTCTATTTGCTCCCTGAAGTGGGAACTCTTTGGCCCCCGTTCACAATGAAAAAACTGTATAATGAGACCTTGATCATAAACATGATAAAAATGAAAATAATTAAATAACATGTTAGGTCATTTAGAATCCTTATTTTTTGCACAAGTTTCGCAAAAGTGATATGCCACACTTCCGAGGGTAATAATTTCTGTATTATCGATTCTATTCCATTTTACCATCATAGAAATATCCAAGAAACAGGCCGCTTCCCTTGCGATGGCCGGCTACAGTGTTGTCACGAACAATGGTGTTGAGGTGAAAAAATATGGGAACTCGCACTACAACAATCGTTGCTAGGCAAAAGTGATATGTGCACTAGTGCTCATATTGAAAATATGTCACTACTTATTTTCAACTTTATGGGTAATAATTGTAGATTTATCATTGAAACATGTGCATAATGTTGTGATGATAATGAAAATGTACAAAAAAGGATTGAAATAAAGACAAGAAATTAGTTTTTGCACAACTTTATTTGAATAATGGCTGATGAATTTTTTCTCTGTTTCAGTTATTGAACAAAATATAGAGCAGGAAGAACACTCTAACAAATCCTCTGCTGATCTTCGAATTAGAAAAACACAGGTAAGATCAGACGAGATTAATTAGTTGATTTACAGAGGTAAAAAGGTAAAAAAAGGAGGTGAAAAGGAAATTTGCGGAAATGTTGATTGGTGTTTCAGGTAAAATGCAGGGATTGGGAAAGACATCTTTGACAATGGGCCATTTTCAGGGATTTTGGTAATTTTCTGATTTTAAAAGGTGCCATTGACCATTATATCAATAGTAAACTTCTAAATTCTAATGGGCCATTTTTTCATCCAATGTGCAAAATGGCCCATGACCCCTGCCTTTCCCAATTACTGAAAATGTACCAAAACTTGAAAAGTATTTAGATTTTTTGGGGAAGTTCTAAGTAGCCTAATACCCTCATATATATATATATATCATGTGAGGGGATCTGTAAATCAACTCATTATTGTTTCGCTAATTGCACATTGATGGATATCTTAAAAATATACTCATTTATGTTTTCTCATCGATTTACCATAATCGCAATTACATGTATATTTGCACATATTTGAAACAAATTTTAACCAAGTCTCAACTTTCACTCTCAATATATATATTTCAGGAATTTCTATAGATTCATTGAATGATTGATATTATTGAATTGCTCTCATAATTATGAAGTCATAATGCATATTGGTTTGGAAACAACTCTAGATTTAAGTCATGAGAATGTATGTTTGCTGAAAAGAGTAAAAATAGTGGAGGCCCGGGCTCTAAGTCATTTCAAATTGATGGAAAAGTTTTGATTTTAGTATCATTTTGAAGGTAAGGGTCAATTGTCAAGCGGTCACAGAAAAAAAATCAAAATGGCTGCCAAAATAAAAAATGACTGCCAATTTTCAGCTTTTGTGTACACTAAAACTTTTACTTAAAAGAACAAATAAATTCTTTGAAAACTAAGAACAAATAAATTCTTTGAAAACTTTATTGAAGTCGCATTCGGAGAGCATTGTAGTGACGAAATCGTGCAACAGCTGTAAAATATCAACTGATTCTGTTAACTTTCTTTATAATGAAACAGCTTCGGTATATAAAGTATTACTATCAGATATTTGTATGCGATTGATTATGTAAAATTAATATCTCTATCAATATCATGTAATTGAGTGCTTCAATGTTACTGACAAAATCGTGACAACTTTTTTCTGATGCCATTTACTGATAGTGACAGCTGAGGCCTGCATATAACTCAACCAGATGTTGTTGCAAGAGTGTCAAGATATGACTCATTTTTATCGAAGCTTTCAGATTTATATGTACATTATTTTCACAGCACCATCATGTCAAAATGCAATTGATATCGATTTGTCATTGATTTTTTTCAGCGGTTGAAGTTTTATGATTTTTGAAAAATCAGTTTGATTTTTCTCATGAGAATTATACTTCAATATTTGTATCTTGTCACAACTGTTGATATGTAAATACTGATTTCAAAATCTTAACTTTTAAGTGCAATAATGTATGTCATACTTGTTTGCAAAATTTATCTAATCCATGCTTTGAATCTGAAAAGATTGTGTGACCAATTATCTGAATTCATTCAAAAGAAATGGTAAAATATAACTTACTTTACCTATTCCTTGTGAGAGATATACCAACACTTCCCGAGATGTATCCTCCTGTTTGAATTGTGGGTCTCTGAGGTGTAGTGTAGCAAAGCCGAGGAACCACGATTCAAACAGGAGGTGTATTGAGTGATGCACCAAGGGAAGTGTGGGTATAACTTATTCAGGTTTGTCTGCAACCATCTCCAATTCAGGTTGTCAGAGTTGTATCATCCTTTTCAGTGTTACTACCAAGTGTTTACTTATCCAACTCCAAACAAAACCAGAAAATGAAGTTGTAAATCATGTTTATTTGCTTCTACATAACTACCAATAGTTGTATCAATAATTTATTCCTCATGACAAATTGACAAGATTAGTTTATACTTGCCTCAAATTGGCAGGAAACAAAAACTGGACGTTACGCTATCATATTTAACCCTTATAACGTCATCATGCAACTTTGATTTCTATATTTTAGAATTAATTATCATCTTAAATCTTAAAAAAAAGTGTAATAATGAGGGTCCCATATTGTTAGTACCAACAAGGGAAAAATATTTAGGTTGTAGATTAAGCTTATTAAAGGAGTTATTTAGTACCTTAGAAGGAATTTGTATGAAAACAAGTTTTAATGTATCATTTGTATCATTTATGTGAGTAAAAAGGTTTCAATGAAGGAGATTCAATTTGTTTAAGGTAGGATAATTGTGGATTAGAATTTATTTGAGATTGACAAAAAGGGCCTAAGAGTTAGTATAAAAAAGAATTCAAGTATCATTTATTTGAGTAAAAAAGAGGCTTGAATCCAGGGGCTTCAGATTTGACTAAGGAGGGGTGGTCTAGGAATTGGCTCATCCTATAACCCTAATTCTATTGTAGTATGCGACTATCTCGCGTCAGTTTGTTGACGCTATGGGCGATTACAACAAGGCTCAGCTTGACTACAGAGAACGCTGCAAGAATCGAATACAGCGTCAAATGGAGATCAGTAAGCCCCGGCAGTGTGACAGAGATTCTGTAGACCTAGATACCTTTATTATTATCATTCAGAGACCTTGGTTCATGCAAATCAGTTCTTTGCCACCCTCAGTTGCTTATTCAAACAAAAGTTCATAAACTTACAAGACATTAAAGATGGCCGTTGGTACATTTCCAAGATGGCTGCCATGTAAAACATCCAAAATGGACGCTGTTTGATAGTCAAAGATGGCTGTCATTGTAGCAGACAATTTCGTAACTTTCCAAGATGGCTGCCGTTTCAACCAAACAAAATGGCCGACAAATTACAACATTCTAAAATGGTGACCATTATCACTATCAAAGCAGACAACTATGTCCACACAGCAACCATTAAGCCAAACTGAACAAAGGGAGAGAACTGGTCTGTAATGTTTTAGCTAGAAGCTGTTATTATTTTCAATTGCAGACGTGTGGCAGTTATTCATGATTCTTTGTCTTTTTTTCTGATACTCAGCATGCCACGTTATCACGCAAATTTGTTGAAGTTATGAACGATTACAACGCATGCCAGATCGACTATCGAGAGAGATGTAAAGGGCGCATCCAAAGACAGTTGGAAATCAGTAAGCTTAAGATTGCCTCCCTTGTTAGCCAATGAAAGCATGGTAGATGGCATGGATATTTGGAATTTTGCTCTAACTCCAAGAAACAACTACAAACTAACAATTCAACACATGGAAATTAACTAGATTTACATTCATTTAGTCCTTTTAATATTTGTAAATTATTTGAAATAGACGTCACTTCTGTAGAAGCATGCTTATAGGTACTAACTATGAAAAAGGAAAGTATATCATTTGCATATTGATTTATGCAATTGTTTAAAAAGTCTTTTACGAGAAATTTGTATTTTTGATGCCTTTAAATATTTTGATTTTCATTCATAATATTGTCCTATCAAAAAAACTCAAATTCAGATGAATTAGACCTCTGGATTTTTCTCTTACAATTTCTGCTAAAATAAATTTGGAAGAAATCTTTAAAATTTCCCAATTGTTTATGAATACTATGAAACAATAGTTCCACCTTGTATTGACTTGATTGCGATTGATCTGTTACGACATCACTCTTCATTAAAAACAACAAACACACCTGGATGGGTATATTTAACCATTTTGCATGTTTCAACATATATATCTGTATATATACATACATATTCAATATTTGTTTCTAGGATCCATTGCAAGAAGATAAACCCAGTAATCCAAAATGCACATTTACCCAGAAAATCTAAAATGCACTTTAACGGGTTTGGGACACCTACTTAATGGGATATTGTATCTTGATTGGCCTACTATATCCTGTTCAAGATGTTGCATTCTATCGTAGTGAGGACAAATTGTACATTTCTCAGAATACTTGAAAAACTATCAATTTCCAAATAAAAAAGTGTCATACAGACACGTTTGGGAGATTTGTTGGTCTTGATTTTGACAAAATAAATTTTTTTTTTTTTTATCAAATTCAGGGTATATATACATACATATTCAATATTTGTTTCTAGGATCCATTGCAAGAAGATAAACCCAGTAATCCAAAATGCACATTTACCCAGAAAATCTAAAATGCACTTTAACGGGTTTGGGACACCTACTTAATGGGATATTGTATCTTGATTGGCCTACTATATCCTGTTCAAGATGTTGCATTCTATCGTAGTGAGGACAAATTGTACATTTCTCAGAATACTTGAAAAACTATCAATTTCCAAATAAAAAAGTGTCATACAGACACGTTTGGGAGATTTGTTGGTCTTGATTTTGACAAAATAAATTTTTTTTTTTTTTATCAAATTCAGGGTTTGATACCTTTGAATAAGTTTGATTATCAATTATAGCTTACTTTTGATTATTTGAAAATGGTTATAACACCAACTTCAATAAGCATTAAAAAATTGTTTTCATCATGCCAAAAATCACAAATTCATCTAAAATTATAAATTTTTCCAATTGGTTTCCTAATGGCAAAATCACAATTTCATCTAAAATCAGAAAATACATGACAATGTCCTTACTGTGATATAATGAAATATCCTCATTTGGATATGTTAGTCCAATCTGGATATAATATTCCAATCAGTGGTTGTGCCCAACCTGTTCAAGATCTAAACAAGCAATTCGCACCCCTCTTCTTCAGTTCACTCGACACAAACTCTTTCTAGAAGTGCAAACATATCTAGCAACACACATGATATTTACAATCCACATTTTGCTGCTCTTAATAGCTCATTTGCTTTAGCAGATTTTACTATATAATCTAATTCATTTCTATATTATCCACAATCAAAAATATTTTTTTTATCAATCCAGTTTTGTTCTCATTTATCCAAGATTTTTGCGATATACTTTTTTATGAGTATGTCTTATTTCTCAAAACTTGATCAATCATTATTCGTCTTTAAGGAATATCTTTATGAATTTGTTCTTTATATTAAATAATTATTGCTGATATTTTAGTGTCATATAATTTAAACTGACAAAAGGAAAAATTATATGGAAATATATTTGACTCTTTTTCCTCAAAATTTTGTTGATTTACTGTGATTATACTGAAAGTTATGTTTCCGTAGTTTTTAAGACAGACTATTAACCTTAGCCCTGCCATTTTTCAGCCGGTAGGACTACAACCAATGAAGAACTGGAGGATATGTTGGAATCGGGGAATCCCGCCATCTTCACACAAGGGGTATGTCGCCATTAACCCTTATTCTGCTCATTGTTTTTGTCCTATTTCAATTAAGATATATCAATTGAGAATGTTCTCTCTATATTTTTATCTTGTCAAAGGAACAAACATGTACTCAGATCAAACTTCAGTTTAGATATATTATATTATTAAATGAGAATATTCCCTCTATATTTTCATCTTGTCAAAGGAACAACATGTACTCAAATCATATTTCATTAAGATATATTGATTAATTGAGAATATTCTTCTATATTTTTATCTTTTCAAAGGAACCAACATGTTCTCAAATCATATTTCATTAAGATATATTGATTAATTGAGAATATTCCCTCTATATTTTTATTTTGTTTAAGGAAGAAACATAGTTTCAAGTTTTTAGGTAATTCATAAATCAGTGATGATATATATGTTAGTTGCAATAATGAAAACTCTGCAATAACTTTTACGCCAAGACAATACCTTTTTCCAAAATTTACCAAAATTTACTGAGTGAGTGAGTTATTGTTTTATGCCGCTTGGGCAATATTGCAGCTATTAGCAGCGTAACCAAATTGGTAAAGGTAGTATCCTTTTTTCTCTGCAATGTGAACATTCATTTTTCAGATTATCATGGAGACGCAACAAGCGAAACAGACGCTGGCTGACATTGAGGCTAGACATAATGACATTATTAAGCTGGAGAACAGTATACGAGAGTTGCACGATATGTTTATGGATATGGCAATGTTGGTAGAACAACAGGTTCGTATCTTACTTTTCCTATCTGTTATACTTTTGTGCTGAAACATAGGACTAAGAAACTGAGGGGAGGGGGGATGCGGCAGGGCTAGCAACTGCACCCCAAGAATTTTATGAGCTCCATTTAATTTAATCAACAAAACTGGGATAATAACACATTTTCAAGCCAAACCCCATGTTTTTACATGCTTGAAAGTTTTTGGGCCTCAAAATCAAGGAAACACCTTATCATTAAACCCCTTGAAATCCAGCTTACACAAAAATGGCAGTTCTGATTTTTATTGTAGCATGTTCAGTTAAGCTTTGCTGATTCATTTCTCTATCATAATTGATTTAGAGGCATTTACACAAGAATGGCTGCCAACAGTTTTCACTGAATACTTGATAATTTCAATCTACGGATATTTGTGTTGGGTTTTATAGTTACACCTAAAATACACCAAGTGTATCGCTCAAAACATTTCTTGTTTGAAGTGTTACTTTTGTGGCAATTTGACACCATGGTGTGAATGCAGCGGAAAACACTTGCTTAAAGAGACACAGAGTATGTTGATAGGATCACATATGTCAAATTTTGAAATCGATGTTATTACATCGGGAACCACTAACTGTTACTGAAAATAACAAGTTAAAGGTCAATTAGTACATTAGAGCGAAAATACAGCCATTCAAAGTCAAAATTTTGATCGAAAACCGGACAATGTGGCTCGAGTGGCGTACGCACATTGGCTAAACGTCATTTTGAAACCTTGTCATAAGCTGACTGGAAGATATATTCGTTTCGATAGTGTTTATTAGGTATTGTAACTAATAGGTTGATTAATTGGATGCATAATTTCGAATATTAAACGTATTTGAGATGTTTTCTTGATTTTTCCATGAAATCCAGCATTTTAGAGATATTATGCATAAATGGATATATTTGCAAGTCCAGTGATGAGATATGAACTTCAATCAGCATATAAGATATTTTGTAGCTTATCAAAACCAAATAAAATTTTAAGAAAGATACTCTGTGTCACTTTAACTGAGAGCTTTTATGTGAATAAAGGGAGACAACTTCAAGTATGTTTTACAATTCATCTCTGAATAATTCTTAGCTTGGGAATTTATGATACATATTCATATTTATTAAATTTATGTGTTCAAAATTGTTTTTTAATAGGGTGAGATGATTGATCGGATTGAGTACAATGTGGAACAGGCTGTGGACTATATTGAGACTGCCAAGATGGATACCAAAAAAGCTGTCAAATACCAGAGCAAAGCCAGGCGGGTAAGTGACAGGGGAGATCACTCTTGCTCAATAAAAAGGGAGACAACCCTTGTTTGCAACTTTAGAAGAAATGTCATTTTTCAGGATCTTTTCATTTCTGCACCTTTTCAAGAATGTTGTAAATTATTTTTCAAGTGTCTTTATTTCCTTTGCATTATTTGTGCATAGTTTAGTTACAAAAAACTTTAAATCCATTTCCGTGAATGTTTCTATGATCCCTCCACTTTCCATTTAATTTCCCACACGTATTGTTGTAAAGAGTAGATATCGTAACTTTTTGTGATATTTTGTTTTAATGTGTTTTTCTTTGTATTTTCAGAAAAAAATAATCATCATTATATGCATACTTGTTGCCGTTGCAATCCTCGTGCTCATTCTGGCTCTAACGCTGAGCTGATCCGAGACTGAGCCTCACTTTCAGTTCTGTGGTCGTATTATGTCACACCTCATGCCTTATTTATTTGTATTCATGTCACCATGGCAACCAACAATAGAACAAACACAGTGCATCCTCCTTCAGAACAAAGTGTTGGGCATGCAATTAGTTTATCAAGATATTTTTAAGATACATTCACTGTGCAATTTCTCAGTTAAAGAAAATAGATACGAAATGATTTTGATCATTATGGAATTGTTTTGCTTTATTTGATTGTGGAATAATTCTTGAGAAACACTCTTTGTCAACATGACAGATTAACAAATAAATCTCAAAATTTTTACTGGTATGCAATTTCTCTTTAACATTTGAGTTATCTCCCATGTAGGTTGCTCTCCTATGTGAGGCCATTTTCTACAGATATCAATAAATTTATTGCCTGGGTCTAACTAAATTATTATTTTTGCTTCTTTAATTTGAAAAAATATTGACAGTGACTGTATCTTAAGATTGTTTTACTCAGTGTACCTCTTGAATATTTTATTTTTCAAATGTGACTACACTGACTAGAACTTTTGTAATGGATATTGACCAAATATACAGAAATCACAATATTGCAGAAAATTTGTAGAAAAGTTATCTCCCTTTAAAAAGTGCCTGCCATGCAGCCATTTTATGTGTTTTTGTGACATTTTATTTTATCCAAGTGTTGTAGAGGACTGATTTCTTTTGCACCAATCTTAATTTTCATATTTTAATTGTTCAGATATGTATAATGCACTAGGAATTTCAATCACAATTCACATAATTAAAACAATTTGTAACATAAAAATTGTCAATTGTTTTCACGAAGGTAAAATCAGGTTTGAAATTCATAAGAATTGAATCCTATGTATATGGCTGTTGTGTAGACAATTATATTTCCAGTGGCGACCCAAACTAGTGAAAATTTGACAATCCTGATATAGAAGCCGTTAATACAGCCTGGGCCTCCTTTCACAAAGAAACCTTAACTAAGGTCGACTTAACTCCTATAATTTAAATAACATTGCATTAAGGCTACCTAAGGACTTAAGATCTTAGTGCTTAGTGAAAGGCAACCCAGGCTTATATCCTGGCAATCTGGAAATCTTAAACCTTAATTTTTTTGTCTCAGTTACATAAAAGGGCGTCAGAATAACCAATACCTACGATGGCAGATCATGAAACTTTGAAGGATAGAGGTTCATCCTTTGAGGGCATTTTCTTTTTAAGGAAAGGGGGGTTGTTGAATTGCTTAAAGAGCCCTTCTTGATCCGATACTGACCTAGCAGTAGAAAATGTTTCATAAAGAATTCCCTTTAATAAAATCATCTCCAGTCCTCAGCCATTTTGAATCAATTTACAAGCACTTTGAGTCCATGCCCTTTGAGAATTCAGCTCTATACCAGTGTTTAAAATAAAGCCTGTTCGCCAGTCCTTTAACTGGCTATTTTTTGTCAGGACTAGTTACTTTTTTGTCAAGACTGGTACTTTTAAAGAAAATCGTTATTTTCCCCTATGGAATTAAACAATTAATTTTCAGGACAGGCTAGGTTTCCGATCTATTTTAAAAATGATATTGATTGTAATTAATTTAGACTCAATTCTAAGCATCCACATATATGATACTAAATGATACGATGTGATATGATATATGATACAATACAATATGATACAATGATACGATTCAATACGATACAATACGATACAATTCAATACGAAACGATACATAACAATACGATACATAATGATACAATATAAGTTGTATGCTTCTCACGAGGGTAATACGGTCTGATGTACCATCTTTGTAGAAATGTTGCCCAAGCCGCAAGGCGAGGGCTGACATTTCTGCAAAGATGGTACATCAGACCGTATTACCCGAGGGAGAAACATACGACGTATTTATCTTACCGTCATGACAGAAAAAAATACATCAATTTTAGTTTGACTGCCGTTAAAGGATGAGCCATCACCGTATTGACGGCCTTGACCCTTAATGTAAACAAAATGGCGTCAGCCAACCCGACTGAAATGTTATGAATCTTGTTACGTAAAACTACTCGGCTAAACATGCTTTAAAACCTTTTGCTTTTAATTCTATAGCATGTGTTAGTAATGTAATGCGGAATTTGTTTCGAAATAAAACATAGAATGACGAGAAAACAAATTTATAGTTAATAATCACGAAAACAGCAAATCGAACTTATGTAAACTCTGCACATTGCGTGCGTCATTTGGTAACGTCATCTTAACGTTATGCGACACCTCTTCTCGGAGAGGAGCTGTTGCTATAGCAGCGGGGTACATTGAATTTGTACACCGTGAGAAGTGAGACTCGAGGGGTACATAAGATAAAACTATTCGATGATCAGCCAATCAAAAACGAGTATTTTACTGTAAGGTAAGATAATACAATATGATACGATTCAAAAAGATACGATACCTCAGGATAGGATAGGAAAGGGTAGGATCATCGTCCATCTCTTGTGATATGGACTTCATAAACAGTCAGGTTTTCACTAGTTTGGGGACAGCCTCATAGCAATGTCTTTAGTTGTTGATCCTTGCTCATTTGTGTACAGAATTGTTGATTGTTGATTTATGTTTTACACTCAATGTACAGATATATTATCTTTATGATTGTTATTAGGATAAATGAGTATAAGCGTCACAGACACTTAAGTTAATTCTAATAAAAATGATCATGATATCTCCCCTTTACCGTTGGTGCAAAAGCGTTTACAGTTTGGGGGGGGGGGGGATTTTGATTTTGACATGTAAATTTTAACAAACTTTTTGTACTATAGGTTTTTAAAAAACGATAATAAGATAATGGTTATTCATGAATTAGATAACAATTATTTTGGTTGGGTGTCTAGTTTTGAATTAGTAAGGGTAAAATTCATAAACTATGATATAAAATTTGATAAACTTGAGTCAAGTGTTTTTGAGTTTGATAAATAAGGATAAAAAGGCATTACATTAAAGAAGCTATAATAAGTTAAATTTTAGTGAAATAGTTTGTAGAATTTAGTCTCCAATTGTTGTAAATGTATATATGTATATTCATGTCATGATCATAATATTTTTGATAAATAAACTTTGTTTTGCCCTGATTTTAATATTTGATTGGCATGTTGGTATAGATGGATAACATTCATAGGAGAAATATTTAGGGTAAATTTTAATCTTTATTTTTTAATTCAGTATTCAGCCAGACAGTAATCCTAACCATATACATTCCAAAATAAGAACAAAAACAATTCCATTGTTTCAGGGTGTCATAGGCAACTTATTGAATTATGTTATATTGTAATTTTAATATTTCGCAATCAGTGTATTGAAAACTTTAATTTTTAGCTCATCTGGCCTGTAAGGCCCGATGGGCTTATGGCATGGCATGGTGTCCGGCGTCCGTCCGTCCATCCGTCCGTCCATCCGTCCATCCGTCCGTAAACTTTGTGGAATTTCGACTTCTTCTCCAGAACCATAAGGCCTAGAAAGCTGAAACTTTGTGTACAGACTCCTTAGCTAGTGAGGATTATAAATTGTAGCTTTGGTGGCCCTGTGACCCCTAATAAGGGCCACAGGGGCCACACCCTAAAAACCTATTTTCATCTTCTTCTCCAGAACCATAAGGCCTAGAAAGCTGAAACCTTGTGTACAGACTCCTTGGCTAGTGAGGAATATAAATTGTAGCTTTGGTAGCCCTGTGACCCCTAATAAGGGCCACAGGGGCCACACCCTAAAAACCTATTTTCATCTTCTTCTCCAGAACCATAAGGCCTAGAAAGCTGAAACTTTGTGTACAGACTCCTTGGCTAGTGAGGATTATAAATTGTAGCTTTGGTAGCCCTGTGATCCCTTATAAGGGCCACAGGGGCCACGCCCTAAAAACCTATTTTCATCTTCTTCTCCAGAACCATAAGGCCTAGAAAGCTGAAACTTTGTGTTTAGCCTCTTTGAAGAGTGAGGATTATAAATTGTAGCTTTGGTGGCCCTGTGACCCCTAATAAGAGCCACAGAGGCCACGCCCTAAAAACCTATTTTCATCTTCTTCTCCAGAACCATGAGGCCTAGAAAGCTGAAACTTTTTGTACAGACTCCTTGGCTAGTGAAGATTATAAATTGTAGCTTTGGTGGCCCTGTGACCCCTTATAAGGGCCACAGCGGCCACGCCCTAAAAATCCTATTTTCATCGTCTTCTCCAGAACCATAAGGCCTAGAAAGCTGAACCTTTGTGTACAGACTCCTTGGCTAGTGAGGATTATAAATTGTAGCTTTGGTTGCCCTGTGACCCCTAATAAAGGCAACAGGAACGTCCTTCAAATCTATTTTCATCTTCTTCTCCTGAAGTATAAGGCCTAGAAAACTGAAACTTGTCGCCTATATATACTTAATTTTATGATTGGTGCCCCTGTGGCCTCTACAAAGGGGGTATCATTGGCCACACTCTACAGCATAATTGATGATGAAGCCTGATGAGCTACAGAGCCAATGGCTCTATTTTACTTTATGAATTGAAATTACAATGGTTCAAGGTAAAACTAGAAAGAAAATAAAACAATTAATAATGATCTAGACTGCAAGATAATTTATTGAATTTTTAGCTCATCAGGACTGAAAGTCCAGATGGGCTTATGGCATGGCCCGTCGTCCGGCGTCCGTCCGTCCGTCCGTAAACTTTTGACACTTTCGACTTCTCCTCATGAACCATACACATTAGAGAGCTGAAATTTTGTGTACAGGTACCTTAGCATATGGAGATTCTAATTTGTAACTTTGGTGACCCTGTGACTCCAAATAGGGTCACAGGGGTCACAACTTTAAAAATCTATTTTAATCTTCTTCTCCAGTTCCAAAAGGACTAGAGAGTTAAAAATGACATGTGCAGACTCCTTGGACAATGGGGATTCTAATTTGTAGCTTTGGTGACCCTGTGACCCCAAATAGGGTCACAGGGGTCACAACCTTAATAAAAGTACCGAGGGTACAGAAGCTCACCTTAAAATGAATGATGTGGTATTGGTTTAATTATACATGTAACCATCTTTTATATAATTGATTATGGCTGCCATCATGATTTTTTTATCTTTTAAAATACTAGTCTTCTTTTGGAAACGACTAGAGCTTGAACAAACATTAATACACGAATGATATAATCATGATAAGTTAACAAGCAGTAGGTTTTTGTATAACTTTTTTGTATATCTATGGCTGAATTGGTGACCATCTTGTACTTTTTAATCTTCAAAATGCTACTTTTATGTGGGCATCCATATTAATTTCATTATGATATCTTGATTGGTTTAGGTGTATCCATTTAAATGTCATTCATTACTTACAGGATGGTGGGCACTTACATTTGTTTTGTAGTGAATCATTAATATGATTTCAAGATTATTTCACTGATGGTTATGCTGCATGGGATATTGAGAATCCCAAAAGTACAGATTTTTCAAGGAAAATGAATGACTGATTGAGAGGAAAGTCATAAACACAGCAATGCATAAGACACGTTTATTTTGTTCACATAATATTTACATGTCAAGTGACCATGAGATGTCTTTCATTAAAGTATCAATTTATTTAACACTCATACAGTACTATAATGGTAAACATTTTTGCATTGTCAAATCAACAGAGAGATATGACAAATCAAATTTCCTTTACTAAACCCTTTTCGATTTTCATCTGCATATTTATTCCACATCAACTTATCATGTAGATTGCTAAACACAAAGCTTATTGTAGACAAGTTTTGTGTAAGTTGTTATTCTTAGAAAGAACATATCACTGTCATGAGAATACAAGTCCATAACTTTTATTGCATACACATGGGCCATGGCCATATAGCATAATGCTCTACCATATCAATTGGGTCAGGTTGATTATGCAACAGACTAGCAGCTGACACTGTGATGCTAGCAGCCTGCCTTGGGATGTGTATTGGACAACATAGTGGAATATCTGAACTCTGGTTGACCCCTTATGTGTGGTATTTAAAGGAATAAAAGGGAAATACCATTGTTTAAAATTTAACATGTTTAATGTGATTTGGTTTTTGCAGCTAGTTGCCATAAAGATTTTAAACAAATTAATCAATTATGTTTGTCTTTCATCTTAATTTTTTTTAGAAACACTTAAAAATATAGAACAACTTGCACGACAATCTTAAATATTCCATATTTTAAGATAATATTATGATTAGTAAGTTCAAATTAGAGAATTTATATGGTGCCAGTGATCACTTGATGAAAGCTTAAAATTTAATAATAATGATGTGTCATCTGCAGCTGAAAAGTCAATATGGCTGCTATTGCGGCCATCTTGGATTCTCAAAACTGAAACGTCTACCTCTCTGTGCGGAATCACTATAGGTATAACATACTACAATATAAAAATGATATCTAGATTGGTTTAGGAGAAATAGTCTTTGTCATGAAATCTAATTGAAAATTCAATATGGCTGCCATGGCGGCCATATTGGATTCTCAAAACTGAAACGTCTACCTTTCTGTGCGGAATCACCATAGGTATAACATACTACAATTTCAGAATGATATCTGTATTCGTTTAGAAGGAGTAGTCTTTTTCATGAAATCTAATTGAAAATTCAATATGGCTGTCATGGCGGCCATCTTGGATTCTCAAAACTGAAACGTCTACCTTTCTGTGAGGAATCACCATGATAATAACATAATACAATTTCAGAATGATATCTGTATTCGTTTAGAAGGAGTAGTCTTTTTCATGAAATCTAATTGAAAATTCAATATGGCTGTCATGGCGGCCATCTTGGATTCTCAAAACTGAAACGTCTACCTTTCTGTGAGGAATCACCATGGGTATAACATATTACAATTTCAGAATGATATCTGTATTCGTTTAGAAGGAGTAGTCTTTTTCATGAAATCTAATTGAAAATTCAATATGGCTGTCATGGCGGCCATCTTGGATTCTCAAAACTGAAACGTCTACCTTTCTGTGGGGAATCACCATGGGTATAACATACTACAATTTCAGAATGATATCTGAATTCGTTTGGGAGGAGTAGTCTTTTTCGTGAAAGTTTACGGACGGACAGACGGACGGACGGACGGACAGACGGACAGACGGACGGACAGACGGACGACGGACGAAGCGCCATGACATAAGCTCACATTTACTTTGTAAAGGTGAGCTAAAAACCTATTTTCATCTTCTTCTCCAGTTCCAGAAGGACTAGAGAGTTAAAAATGATATGTGCAGACTCCTTGGCCAATTGGGATTCTAATTTGTAACTTTGGTGACTCTGTGACCCCAAATAGGGTCACAGGGGTCACAACTTTAAAAACCTATTTTCATCTTCTTCTCCAGTTCCAGAAGGACTAGAGAGTTAAAATGATATGTGCAGACTCCTTGGCCAATGGGGATTCTAATTTGTAACTTTGGTGACTCTGTGACCCCAAATAGGGTCACAGGGGTCACAACCTTAAAAACCTATTTTCATCTTCTTCTCCAGTTCCAAAAGGAGTAGAGAGTTAAAAGTTATATGTGCAGACTCCTTGGCCAATGGGGATTCTAAATTGTAGATTTCGTGACCCCATGACCCCAAATAGGGTCACAGGGGTCACAACGTTAAAAACTTATTTTCATCATCATCTTTAGCTCCTAAAGGTCTATTGAGCTGAAAGACTGCATGTAGACTCCTTGGCCAATTGGGATTGTAAGCTGTAGGTTTTTGTGACCCCATGACTCCAAATTAGGGTCACAGGGGTCACAATCTTAAAAACCTATTTTTCTCCATTAGATGACAGTCTATGGCAAATTTATTTCTCCTTGGATATTTTAGTGTGGACTTCTTTCACTGTCTGATATTGGCTATCTAGAAAGTGTTGAATAATAATAAATCATTTGGGTAAGGAAATTTATTCCGAAATCGTTACATTTGTTTTGTAATTTTTTTATAGGTTTTCTTGCAATAGGTAACATCAGTTTCATTTTTAGCTTATCTGGCCTGTATAAAGCAAACTTGATATGATGCCTGATGAGCTACAGAGCCAATGGCTCTATTTTTATGATTATTTTCATAATTAAAATTTATTGTAGAAATTTAATGATTATTATTTTTACATACCAGGGGTAATCCGAAATATATTGGTGAAACTCAAGGGCATTGATTAAGAGAAAAAATTTGTCATGGACCAAAATGTCTGTATATTGAAATATGTATTGAATAAAATGTAATGTAAATATCAGCAAATATTGTCACAACGTGTTAATATTTATTAAGTTTATGTACAGATTTAAAAACAAAGTCACAAGTACAGACGTTACAAGGTTCCAAAAGGCTAGTCTAGAAGTTAGCTAATCAAAAGTGTTGAAAAAATGTTAAAGATTCAAATATCTATTTTCATATGAAAAGGTTACGGTACTAAAAAATCCCTTTTGTGTAAATAGATATAAGATTAACTTTAGCAGAGCTGTGAGACAGATAGTTGGTTCAACAGAAAACTTATATTTTGATAAATAGATATTTACATTTCTTTTAACCTTAAAAAAAGATATTTTCTTAAAAAATTATTTCTCGTATTTGTTTCTGTTTTAAGCAATAAAATCACCCTTGATTAATACAAATCAAGATAGTTTGACATTGATGGCTGTGTTTTATGATCTAGAGTAATCTCCCTTAGATGATAGTGAATTTAGAAACCAAAGATTAGTTTTCTTTTTGTTTTCCGTAATGAGCAATATTTCTGGGTAGTTCAATGTGATGTCACTATATAGAATATTTTTTTAAATTGGGAAGGATGGCCTTGTTCAGTATATTGATATATTGGAATACAGAAATAACATGGTTGTCACACACTTCTGAAAACACCCGGGACGTTTAAAATAAACATTTTCCATCTAAAATTTCAAAGATACACAACCCAATAAGACATGGTTTTACATGTTTGTTCACAAAGTGAGAACTTGTGTTTCAAAAAAAGGGTTTTAACTGATAACCAGTCATTAAAAAAATCTCCCTTTTGAAAACAAAGCAAAACTAAGCAATGAGTTCTTATCCCTGATTTTTAGACAAGAGAGCATGTAAAATCTAAAATTTGAAAAGAACCAATAAATTGCAATACGTATCGCACTACGATTTTCTGTATCGCAATATACTGATTTAAGGAAATTGAGAAAACCCATCCTTATAAATTGGTATTAATTTTTGCACTCCAATGTTGTAATGTGAACAGAAAGTGAATTGAATATTGTCAAACTGTATCATGTGTTTATTTGTAAGATTTTATTTTTGAACTTCAAGTGCATGGCCTCTGTTTTAAACTTTTTCGCTCACCTTTGTATCATTTATTTCAGTCTGATTAATATCGACTATGCTTTGACGAGTGAAATTGTAAAAATATTGTCTCTATTGGGGTTCACACTTAAGCCAACCTTTCTGTCACTGTGAGACGGCACCCACCTTTGTCGCTTGTTTCTGACGTACGTCCATTTAACCAATCGCAAGGACTGCGGCAAAAGCTTTCAATATTCATGCAAGGGGCAGGTAACTCCAGTGTACCGTTCATTGAATTGCTAAAGACTTGGTTCTGTCTCTGTAAACTGGTTACAGCAACATGTGACTAGGCTGGCTGTAGTCAGACCTTGAGGGAGGGGATATGATTATCCTGGCTGGATTAAGTTCAAACCCTGATAGACATTTTGTTTACATTTCATTCCTTGGAGCAGCGTTGATTTTACAGACTGTCATTTGTTTGTATTGATACCTGATTTCTTGAATGAGTATTTTCTTGTCATAAAGGAATCCTTTGTATCATGGCATTTGATTAAAAAAAGGCTTTAGAGTTTTAGAAATCCTGTTGCTTAATCATTGTAACTGATCACCAATGCCTTTTTGAAATCTTTGATGACTTTCAGGATTAGTTGCAATTATTGTCATAAAGATATTTTTACATAAAGCACACTTGTAAACTTCTTGTAAACTTTGTATTTTGTTTGATTTTTTTTTCAACTTTCACACTTTGATATCTTATTCAGTTTTGCAATTTTGTATTTTGATCATGCAATTTCCTAAATTTGTTTTCTCCTTACCTACATTCTTCTTGAGAAGGTTTAGTAAAATTTCTAAGGAATGTTCCATTTCTTAGAGGGGTGTTGCATGTTGGAGTGTTCCATGAGAGGGGTGACAGGTTGCACCAAAGCTGTATTGCTATCTGACCTCATTTTTGTCCATTTCTTATCAATAAAGTAGCTACTGCTTTGAAATAACAACAAATTTTCAATTTTGATCGTACCAAATGTCTTTTTAGAAGTGAAATTGTATTTGAGAGGTTAAATATGTATATTAGTTACTACTGACCTGTAAGATTACTGTCAAAAGAATAGAGATGTTATTCTAACATCTAGATTTAGATGTGGAGAGCTTGTAATGTACCTGGCAAATTTTGTACCAGAAATCAGAAATTATTTTGCCTTGATAAAAAATAATATATTATTTACTCAAATAATTTTTTGACATTTAAAACTAGGGGTGCAACCACACAGGAGGGTCGCGATACGATACGTATCTAGATATTTGGGGTACGATACGATATGTATCTCGATACGTATTACACAGGATAGTGAAGTATTAAAAGAACCATAACCAAGAGAAATTATGACATCAATTAAACACTGTTGACACTGACAGGGTGAAAAATTAAAATTAAGAAATTTAATTCCACTGTAGGTCGTATCGTAGTGTATCGATTCAGAGGCAAAACGTATCGTGTATCGTATCGTCGGCCATATAATCGCGATGCACCGGTGTATCGGTGTATCGTTGCACCCTTATTTAAAACTGTTTGAGATGACATCACTGTCATTCTTCAATGTAAATACTTAACAATAGGAAAATGTATTAGATCGACAAATTCACAATCAAAGTGGAATGACGATAGCAAAACAGCTGCCTGTCTGTATACTTACTGATCTATGTCAGCAGATTCATTAGTTTAAAATCTAAAATTTGAAAATTGCATTTTAACTATCATTTCCATGCCTTGCACTTGAATGATATTGCTGATTGTTTTTTGAAATCACAAACACGTTCAGTCTTTTATATAATCTTCATCTATTTTGTATGATTTCTTTATGACCACGGAGATTATGTTGTTAAATTTGATTGTATATAATGAAATATAATGGTTTGTGTTGAATGTAATGTCAAATTAGTTACCATCATGAAATAAGTCCAGCACCAAACCTTCCTTTAAACAGCCTTCAGTTTTAATTTAAGATTAATAATAATAAGAATTTACATCTCCAAGCTTGCAATGATGTTTATAAAGCTTTTGTTGAACAAAGGATTTATTCTGAAAATACTATATGGAAACACTTTGTTAATACATAATACAGGCTTAAAAAGAATAAATTTTGGAATCTTCAAAATTGTTTTTGAAAATGAATTCATAACTTTGAAATAACATGTATAATGGGACAATGCAATAAAAAAATTGCAGAACTTTCTTTTCCCCAAAATTCAGAATCACATCATGTTTGTTATGAACCCCATCCTTGATGTCATTTTTATCAATCTCTTGGCCTTAAGAAAGTTTAAAGTGACTTTTAATGCCAGGCAAACATCTTTTACTTAGTACTTAAATCTTCACAGAGATAAGTGTCAAAGTTAGAACTGTTTCTGTTATGGGGTACTATTTAGCGGTTAAAGATCTTTTTACAGTCATGGACTTTGAGGGGCAGTAGCACGTTTTTAGCGGGGGGCTGAAAAGTCGCCTTAGAAATTGAAATATACGATACCTGACATTTGCAAATTTCTTAACCCTTCCTACTTTTTTTTGGAATAATAGCATCTTTTTAGTGAAAATTAGGTATTTCCACAAAGGCATGAGTCCCTGTCGCACCTTGAGAATATGGCTGTTTAAGGGATGGTTTGATTGGCTGGACCGTACACGAGCATGAGTTGACAGAGATACTAGACAATATATATGTACTGCAGGGACGGAAGAAAATAAACCTTTCTCAGCAGAGCTGCTGTCTCGTGTTTAGTTTCTTATAAAATCTTTCAGGAGATAAGTGTGATAATTAGAGATGTGTGAAAACAATTTAGGTGGGAGGTGAGAAAGGGGGTCGCCTTAATGACACGCGTGTATGAAAAGGGCCTGAGAAGAAACCAGCCCAAAAGCTGTATTTTATACAATTAACTGTAAAATGAAAGAAGAAGTTATCAGCCAGACCAAAATACATTAGAAACAGATATATGGTACTTTTCATACTTCTGTCCTTTTTACTTCACCAACAACAACAACAAAGATATTTTTATTTCAAAATTTCCCCATTGAATTGACATCAAAAGTTGGGAATTCGCTTCCGGTGTAAACAGTGTAAAGTCAATAACTCACTTAGCTGGCAGATGCGGACTTAACTTCTTGCATATTTTTATCGGAAACATGGAATGTGGGTATAAGCCCCTTCTTTCTTGTATCAAATTCTCATCTTATATGCAGCCATATAATGTACTCGATCTAGAACTCTTATTACAATAACTCTATCAGTTCATACCTTTTACGTAAGGGAACAGACTGCTATGCTTACCATACCATAACACCAACTCTAATTTAGAAGTGCTAAGAAACTGACTGATCACAATCATGTTTGTAACGGTGATGAAATGATGTTTACTGAACAGAGTCTTATACTTATGAAAAGAAGGGTAAGTTATATTGTCTTGTTTTGAATTTACATCTTGGGTTTTTTTTTCTGAGGGATGAATACATATTCTCATCAGAGAATAAACCACGGTATAAATCATCTGTTTCTGTCTTTGACTACCTTTCTAAGCCAACTGTCTTTCTAAAAGACTAGAATATCTTTTATCCTTAACATAAAAAGGTTATAGATTGGTAACAACAAGTATTCAGAATTGCAAAATTTTGAAAATACTTCAATTTAAGGTAACCATACTCATGTTTCCAATTTTAAAGCAGATTTAATTTCAACTGTCAGGTCGTACAAGCTTTGTAGACTTTGTAATCTCTATAAAATTGAGAAATCAGCACTTTACTATTGGAATTTATTCAAGAATTCTTTATTCAATGACTTAGTGTTACTTGAAATGATTTATGAGATTTATTACATGTCTTACCCTCTTCCATGTTTGTTCCTTGCAGAAGAAGATCATGATTATCATCTGTCTGATCATCCTAGCGATCGTCCTAGCTTCCACGTTCGGCGGAGTCTTCGGAGGTTGAGTGAGAGCCAATCAGATTGATGAAGAAGCTTGAGGCATCCAATCAACAACAAGCATCGCTCAACCAATCAGACGAACTCTATAAGCATGTCAATGATGCCTACCAATCAGAATGCTAGGAAGAAAGATGTTTAACGAACATTGCGGCTCGTATATCCAGCCACCGCCATGTCACGTATTACTTCGTATGCACTGACGAGTCAGTCATTTAGTCAGCCTGAGTTTGCTAAATGTAATCGGAGTTAGATTTGTACATACGTATAGCGTGTTGCTTGAGTTCCTGAGATGGGAAGGGTATGCAACAGCGAACTTTCGTTCCTGGGGTCAAGGTCACCTTGCCAAGATTCTTACTGTTTTCAATATTGACCTTTAACCCTTGACCTCGACCCATTACCATAAGGAATAACATGCACTGGCAGTCCATCTCTTAGCAAGCATATAGCAAATAGATAGGTGATTTACATGAAAGCCACTCGTTTAGTAATTATATATTCACTATATCCCATTTCAAATCATGTTAGATAAAGAGATATCAGATTATTTTAGTCTTATTTTTACAGGATTTAGTATTTGATATTTCTGTTTGGAAATCTTTCAATGTATTTATTCATATATTTTAAACCTTTCAAATGTTCATTTGGAACCAAAGGTCAATCAATTCTTAACAATGTGAGATTTAACTTGATGTTTTTTGAATATTGAAATGGAAACATTATTGAACTATGTTTTCTGAAAATAATATTCAAGTTACACTTTTTAAAAGGCAAGTTTTTTAGTGTGATGAGGCAATGCTGATTTTATTATTTTGCTGATATTTAAGCCAGTCTAAGTAAACCTAGCCATAATAATTCTCTCTATACTCCCATACTGAGTCTAGCAAGATACAGTAAGAGGTCGTGTCAGCCGACCTTTCGGCGACCTATGACCCTCCAACGTTATACCGATATATGCGAAAGCAGACTATTGTGGCATGGTAAGCCGAGCTCTGATTGGTCAATTCGATAAGTAGGCTGACGCGAGCCCTTACTACACCTAGCTGGACTCAATATGGGAGAATAGCGAGTATTATTGAGGCTAGGTTTACTTAGACTGTATTTAAAGGGGCAGTAGCACGTTTTTAGGGGGAATATAAGGTGATGTCAGGAAAATGAAAATCACTAGTTCTAATTGAAAGACAATGCATTTAAACTAAATGGAGCAGTAATGATTCAAATATATAATGTAAAGTTTAGGCATGCGATTACTTTTTCTTGCACAAAATGAATTAAAGGTGTTCACACAAAATGGTCGCCAATGGAGTTTAGGTAAATCTTCATACTTTGTCCTCTGACTATGGATAATTTGTTTGTGTTATGACATTTTTAACACTATCAAAATAAATACATTTAGCATTATCGTACAATTATTAGTAAAAATTATAAAATATAAAATTATCAAAAAACATGCTACTGCCCCTTTAAGCGATTGTATTTCTTCTGCTTGTGATATGTAACTGTGATACACTAATTGTGCGATTTCTTTTCATCTTTTACTTCTAAATCTGATTTTGATTTCATTTTAGAGAATAATATTTGTATTACGTTATGTTTTGATAGATGTAGATATGTAGACACTGAATGGTAAGATTTAGGGGAATAAAAACACTGAAGAAGATAAATGAGTTTGTAAATAAATAATGAAAACAACACGTTTAAAAGTCAAGATTAGATCAGGACCCATTACAAAATGTAGTATTAAAACCAAATCCTCTAAATTAAAGGCTTACAGTGTAAAGATGGTTCAGTCGTCAAAATTATAGAACATCATATTTCATGATTGTGGTTAAAAAACTGGATATATTCTCTTTCAATCTTGATTCAACTGAATAACACTCTCTGAAATTGCAAGATCAATAAGATAAAATTTGGGAAAGCATTGTTTTACACTGAATGTATGTCTACCTTAACCCTTCCAATCATGATTTTAGAATTTGAAGATAAGGATAAATCGGTCATCAACACAAAGTCACTGCTTTGATGGGCATTCTATAGAAGATTAAGACAATATTTGGGATAAACAACTTCTTTAAGTATTGCGAAGTTTCCACATTAACAATTCTGTCATTCTCAACTTTGCTCAACTTTGAGAACGACATCAATATCTCTTTTGAAACGTCTCAATACTTGAATAGGAAGTGGTTTATCCATAAATCGGTCATCATCACAAAGTCAGCCAATGGAGAAGGGGAAGAAGAATTATGAAATTACATGTTTTTTCCTACGCAAATCCTAAAACACCAAATTCGGAACTGTCAGTCTTATGCCTTGCTGCAGACCCTTGAATTTTTTTAGCTGATATCGCCTCTACAGCCGATTGTTAGCAACCTCCAGTTACTTTCTGATTGGACTATTGCCTTCTCTCATAGTAAGCTAGAGAGCAAGTACAGAAAATTCAAGGGTCTGCAGCAAGATATAAAACTGTCAGTTCAAAAACTGTCATTTTAGGCTTTTCGTCGAAAGATGTGTTTCAGGGGTCAGACCCCCTTCATCAGTTTCAGCCAAACCCAGAAACATGTATCTACAAAGCTCTACTCCCCCTGTGACTAACTCCATATGTTGATGACAGATATGTCCCCTCTTCTTGATAATAAGCAAAGTTATTTGGTGTCAAGTATGCATCCTTAATTAAGTGGATCCTCATGTTGTCATGCCTACCAGACATTTTTACGACTAAATGTCAAACGTCTAATGAAATATACCAAAAGATTAAAACCCTTGGAGAAGCTAAGTGACCTAAGAAAATTCATGCAATTATCTCTTTTCACAAACCCTTTGTTGACACTTTACCTTTGTATATTATCGCAAAATAATAAGGTTTCAATAAAGTTGAAGTAGCTATGATGAATCTACAAATTGTTCCTACATATGTAGGTAGACTTAAATGATCTTAAGCAACTCATAATATAAGCTCAACATTATCCGTTGCCAGTCATTCTCCATGATTAGTGGAAGGTGAGATTGTCCAAAAATGTCTACATAGCCCACTGAGCCCAAGAAGAATGTGGAAAGAGTTCTCTCCCTTTGCACATCAGATAGCTTGGCAGTAGAGCGTGATGTTTAATCTTTGACTATGCATTCAACCTAGAAACACTTGTTGTAGATGTCCTTGTTTCTTTTGTTGTTCGATTATTACTCTAAAGATGATGTCCTGAATAACTGATTACTCTAAAGAATATGGTCTGTATAACTGGCTACTCTAAACATACCAATAAGGGATAACATATCCCTAAATACTATGGTCTGGATAACTGATTATTCTAAAGATGATGTCCTGATAACTGATTTCTCTAAAGATGATGTCCTGAATAACTGATTACCGGTACTCTAAAGAAAATGGCCTGTATAACTGGTTACTCTAAACATACCAGTCACTGTTAACTAATTACTCGAAAGATGATGGTCTGGATTACTGATTACTCTAAAGATGATGTCCTGGATAATTGGTTACTCTAAACATACCAATCAAGGATAACGGATTACCCTAAATACTATGTTCTGCATAACTGATTACTCTAAAGATTATGTCCTGGATAACTGATTACTCTAAACAAACCAGTCACTATTAACTGATTACTCTAAAGATGATGGTCTGCATAATTGATTATTCTAAACATAATAGTCAATTGATCTGATTACTCTTAACATACCAGTCAAGGATAACTGATTACTTCAAAAATACCAGTGAAGGATAACTAATTACTTCAAACATACCAGTTAAGGGTAACTGATTACTCTAAACATACCAGTGAAGGATAACTGATTACTTCAAACATTACCTTTTAAGGATAACTGATTACTTCAAACATACCAGTCAAGGATAACTGATTACTTCAAACATACCAGTCAAGGATAACTGATTACTTTAAACATACCATTCAATGATAATGATTACTTGCATGCCTGTCCAAGCTAGAGTAATAAAGAAGTTTATTTATGGTGAACACTTCCTAAAATCTTGTGAGTGTTCACTATAAACCATAATATTTCTTGATGATTTTGCTATTCAAGTAACCAGGCATCAGCCACAGCACCCTTATGACTACTAAAGATTGAGTGTATGGCACCCTTAATTGTTTCAACTGTATGTGTACGTTCTGATAAATCTTATCCTGTAACCCTGGATGAATCCATTGGTCATCCATTTACTTTTATCTTCCTTGGCTTGTAACATGGTCATTTTGGGATCACACTCTTTACAATAGTACAAATTCTTATACTGTTTTGGGCCCTCAAACCCACACCCTCAGAGTCGGGCAACACTGTCGGCATGTCACCCTACTTCCAGCTAACCAACTCGTCCATTTTCAAAAATGAAGGACAAACAAGTGGTAGTTAAAACTGTTCTTACCTTCATTATATATAATTGATAGATGTTGAATTGCACAGCCCACACACAAAGCTGAAATTACTAGAGAGATATTTGGGATCATATTATCTCTAATAGTACAAAATTGCCATTTATCCATTCAGATATCTTCTGTTCTCCTTAGATCTTGATAAAAATCACATCTACTACTTCAGTACAGCCTACATCTGCAGAGCAAGCCAAGGGAGATAATCGTTGTCATTATCCAGTCATCCTCAGTAAACCAGGGCTTAAGGTCTATAACTCTTCACAAATCTATCATGAGATTTTCGTCAGTGTTGTCAAAAAACAATCAAAAACAAAAACAGATCTTGCTGATTGGAGGAGAATTAAGGAAAAGTAAATCACACACTTATAAATTTGACAAAATAAGTTTAACATCTCAATGAAACTGCTTGAATTATTTTGTAAAAGTTGCTAGAAGGTTGGTTGAGGAAAGAAAGCTAACAATTTTAACATGATTTATAAATTTAATGTATAACAAGAATACGTTGTGAATTTGGGCGCTGTTGCATAAAACCTTAAGTCACAAAGGGTAAGTTTGACGGATGACCCCAAGGTCACATTCTGCACTTTTCACAAAAGTTTCTCCAAGCCTGCAAAATAATTGTCCAGTCTTCTTCCTTGTTTTGTCTGTTCTTTCCATGGATAATAAAAGTCACCTTGATAATGACTGCCATTTTCTATAATGTCCACCATTATGTCTGTAGATGAGATATTATTTTTAAGATCTTCCACACTAGGGTGATTGAGGAACTAAGGTTCAAGTCTTCAGATTAAGAGATTATTACCCGAGTGAGTGTGTCATATTAATTGTACGAAACGAGTGTGAATTTTTTTATTACCCGAGCAAGAGCGTGGGTTATAAACAAAATTGCATGAGTTTCGTGAAATATCCAGAAAACGGGCCACAGTTTCCTTTGCGACGGCTGGCTGTAGTGACGTCACGAACAAAGGTTTTATGACGTCACAGGCAAAAATATATGGGAACTCTCGCTACAACAATCATTGCTAAGCAAAAATGATATGTGCACATGTGCTCATATTGAAAATATGTCACAACTTATTTCTAGCCATATGGGTTATAAAGCAATGTACAACCCACAGATCTTTATAAACATTTCCAGGTTAAAGGGACAGTAGCTTATTTTTTAGGCAATGAGTGAATGTAAAATGGGAAGACAAATCTTACCAATTGGAAGACAATATTTTAGTCAAAAGAAGCAGTGTCCACATAAAGGTACCATGTCAGTTTGAGCTACACGAAACATTTTTCCTTAATCAAATTAATAAAAGGTGTTCAAACAGAATTAGCGTAGTTTTGCATAAAGCTAGATACTTTTTTCTACACCTACAGATAATCTGGTTGAGAAATGATATGTTAAGACGCTGAAGAGAATAAATTTGTCATTAACTCCAATATTATGGAGAAACAAAATATTAAATTTTAAAAAACTGGGGGCCCCTTAATAGGTGTGTAAATATGGTAAGAATTTAACAATGTCTATTAATGGGTCTATGGTTGAAATGAAATTATTACACTTTCAATAAATCTTTCATTCAGTTAATTCAGCAATGTCTTTGAGAGGCATTTTAGAAGTTGGAATGACAATGATGCAGAGGAATAAATGGATGACAACTTTTTAAATCGCATACCATGAAAAAAGAAATTGTCACCCATATATTCCTCTGCCTTATAATTCAGCAATTAACAGTAAGTTACCATTTTTTAAGTTGTATAACAAAATAATTGTGCCATATTCAAAGGAATTTTTACTATTTATTACTTATTAGATCTGTAGTTTAATTTGTCACTTTAGTTATGGTCAGTGTATTTTAAATGTCTCATGCAATTTTAATTAACTGAAGATTATTTGATGTATTCTCGTGGTATAAGCAGCTATATACTCAACAAAAAAGTTAAGGAACACCCTCATAAGGAATATTCAAGTGAAATTGGTGTGTACCCTAATTTATTTTATTGAGTATACATTTGAACTTCATCAGTTTATGGATTAAGAGATTCTGTTCGATGAAGCTATTTATTTTTCTTTTCAAAGTTTAGTGAAGGAGAATTATTCAATTTCTGGAGGAATATGAACTCTCACATTATAACTACCTCCACTGTTGTAGAATCTTTATGCAGACAATACGAATGTTAGCGAGATAGTGTATGTTCGTTTGATTCTTCACTTGTTTACTAGAATGACAAGTTTTTGTAAATAATCATTTTCTTGAACATTTGTGAAGAAAGAGCTACACAGTATAATAAATGTCTGAAATATTTCTTCTTATATTTTGTGCAATTATTTTATAAAATTTCATGGTATCTCCTATTAGTTTTTAGCTCATCAGGACTGAAAGTCCAGATGGGCTTATGGCATGGCCCGTCGTCCGGCGTCCGTCCGTCCGTCGTCCGTCGTCCGTCCGTCGTCCGTCGTCCGTCCGTCGTCCGTCCGTAAACTTTTGACACTTTCGACTTCTCCTCATGAACCATATACATTAGAGAGCTGAAATTTTGTGTACAGGTACCTTAGCATGAAGAGATTCTAATTTGTAACTTTGGTGACCCTGTGACCCCAAATAGGGTCACAGGGGTCACAACTTTAAAAACCTATTTTCATCTTCTTCTCCAGTTCCAGAAGGACTAGAGAGTTAAAAATGATATGTGCAGACTCCTTGGCCAATGGGGATTCTAATTTGTAACTTTGGTGACCCTGTGACCCCAAATAGGGTCACAGGGGTCACAACCTTAAAAACCTATTTTCATCTTCTTCTCCAGTTCCAAAAGGAGTAGAGAGTTAAAAATTATATGTGCAGACTCCTTGGACAATGGGGATTCTAATTTGTAACTTTGGTGACCCTGTGACCCCAAATAGGGTCACAGGGGTCACAACCTTAAAAACCTATTTTCATCTTCTTCTCCAGTTCCAAAAGGAATAGAGAGTTAAAAATGACATGTGCAGACTCCTTGGCCAATGGGGATTCTAATTTGTAACTTTGGTGACCCTGTGACCCCAAATAGGGTCACAGGGGTCACAACCTTAAAAACCTATTTTCATCTTCTTCTCCAGTTCCAAAAGGAGTAGAGAGTTAAAAATTATATGTGCAGACTCCTTGGACAATGGGGATTCTAATTTGTAACTTTGGTGACCCTGTGACCCCAAATAGGGTCACAGGGGTCACAACCTTAAAAACCTATTTTCATCTTCTTCTCCAGTTCCAAAAGGAGTAGAGAGTTAAAAATTATATGTGCAGACTCCTTGGACAATGGGGATTCTAATTTGTAACTTTGGTGACCCTGTGACCTCAAATAGGGTCACAGGGGTCACAACCTTAAAAACCTATTTTCATCTTCTTCTCCAGTTCTAAAAGGACTAGAGAGTTGAAAGTAATATGTGCAGACTCCTTGGCCTATGGGGATTCTAAATTGTAGATTTTGTGACCCCATGACCCCAAATAGGGTCACAGGGGTCACAACCTTAAAAACCAATTCTCATCTTCTTCTCCAGTTCCAAAAGGAGTAGATAGTTAAAAATGATATGTGCAGACTCCTTGGACAATGGGGATTCTAATTTGTAACTTTGGTGACCCTGTGACCCCAAATAGGGTCACAGGGGTCACAACCTTAAAAACCTATTTTCATCTTCTTCTCCAGTTCCAAAAGGAGTAGAGAGTTAAAAATTATATGTGCAGACTTCTTGGACAATGGGGATTCTAATTTGTAACTTTGGTGACCCTGTGAGCCCAAATAGGGTCACAGGGGTCACTACCTTAAAAACCTATTTTCATCTTCTTCTCCAGTTCCAAAAGGAAAAGAGAGTTAAAAATGACATGTGCAGACTCCTTGGACAAAGGGGATTCTAATGTGTAACTTTGGTGACCCTGTGACCCCAAATAGGGTCACAGGGGTCACAACCTTAAAAACCTATTTTCATCTTCTTCTCCAGTTCTAAAAGGACTAGAGAGTTAAAAATGATATGTGCAGACTCCTTGGCCAATGGGGATTCTAAATTGTAGATTTTGTGACCCTATGACCCCAAATAGGGTCACAGGGGTCACAACCTTAAAAACCTATTTTCATCTTCTTCTCCAGTTCTAAAAGGACTAGAGAGTTGAAAATGATATGTGCAGACTCCTTGGCCAATGGGGATTCTTAATTGTAGATTTCGTGACCCCATGACCACAAATAGGGTCACAGGGGTCACAACCTTAAAAACCAATTCTCATCTTCTTCTCCAGTTCCAAAAGGAGTAGATAGTTAATATTGATGTGTGCAGACTCCTTGGACAATGGGGATTCTAATTTGTAACTTTGTTGACCCTGTGACCCCAAATAGGGTCACAGGGGTCTCAACCTTAAAAAACTATTTTCATCTTCTTCTCAAGTTCCAAAAGGTCTAGAGAGCTGAAATTATATGTGCAGACTCCTTGGCCAATGGGGATTCTAAATTGTAGATTTCGTGACCCCATGACCCCAAATAGGGTCACAGGGGTCACAACCTTAAAAACTTATTTTCATCATCATCTTTAGCTCCTAAAGGTCTATTGAGCTGAAAGACTGCATGTAGACTCCTTGGCCAATTGGGATTTTAAACTGTAGGTTTCGTGACCCCATGACCCCAAATAGGGTCACAGGGGTCACAATCTTAAAAACCTATTTTTCTCCATTAGATGAGAGTCTTTATTTCTCCTTGGATATTTTAGTGTGGACTTCTTTCACTGTCTGATATTGGCTATCTAGAAAGTGTTGAATAATAATAAATCATTTGGGTAAGGAAATTTATTCCGAAATTGTTACATTTGTTTTGTAATTTGTTTATAGGTTTTCTTGCAATAGGTAACATCAGTTTCATTTTTAGCTCATCTGGCCTGTATAAAGCAAACTTGATATGATGCCTGATGAGCTACAGAGCCAATGGCTCTATTTTTTTGTGTTTAAATTTATGCCATAAATTACGATAAACTATTCATTGTGATTTTGAATGCAATTAAATGTATTTGCACAGCGCCGTAGACTTAGCTATGTTCTGAATAGCCGAAACTAAATCATTACAAAGTGTATCAGTCATCGTAGATTTCAATTGTTTTGGAAGAAAACGTAATAGCCTCATCTTTTTCTTCCATGCGTACATAAATGATTTATGAGTGTATATTTCTATATTTACGAAAAATACTTTGCTTGTTGATATTTGTAATTTTTACACAGTCTCACATCATTACTCGTGAGAGCCTTTGTATGTTAAGCTGTAGACCAATTTATTCCATTTTTCGCCATTCCAACGCTGTTGATGTGTAGGTGAGACTGAAACTCGATAGCTAGTTTCTCGGAGGGAGCGTCGTCATGGAGACGACCGCTGTAGAAACATGTCTGGTATTGTCATGTGGTACATGTAGTGAGTGGTATCATCACATTTTCATAACGTATCTAGCCTAGTAGGGTTTGTACAACAACAATTATTGAGAAAATTAAACTTTACTTTCCCTCATTCTTTTGTGTTTATTTTTATTTATGACAGAAAGGAGATCAACCTCTCCCGAGGTTTTGGTTTAGAATGTAAACATGAAGGTGAGGGAAAACCCACAGGCAAATGGCCTAAGGGTTACTTTGACACTAGAATGTTTAAATTTTAAACAAAGACCTAAGAGAGGTTTATGTTGGTCATTAGATAAGTGAATGAAAGGTCAACAAAAACAGATAAAAATCACACGGAGAATACTGCACAAACAAGTTATAGCCAGCTGCCTGCTTAACAGCATATTGTTCGCGTAGGACATTTAGCAATAGTTTTGCATTCGATTTTAGAATGTATAATAAATTCATACATAAAAAATATACATAAATATGTATTTTGAAATAACAAATATGTCACAACAAATTGAAAATCTGCTGGCATGAAGCCTCTGTAGTTCAAACGGTAAAGGTGTTGCTTGACAACAGAGGATACAGTTTTCAATCCCACTGAAAATCTTATTTTGTTAAATTTACAAAACCGGAAAATCTGTCCCTGTGATGTTACATATACCTCCAAAACAACACAAATATTACTTCTGACATTTATATTTGAAGGATGAAGATTGATCTATGAATATCCTTATTTGAGGGAAATAAATATGAACAAAGAAAGATGAGCATGGCACAATTGTTCTTAAGTATTTGAAAGATATCTTCTGAAAGCAAAATTTCTTTCCTTTGGGCAAAATAGTGAATTAGAAAGAGGTTATCCCGATAGGAGCATCAGACCTGTTATGGATTCAAGCACACCCCTCCCAAGAGGGTTCCGGATATAGAAAATGTTGGAATTCTTATTTCTCATACATGATAACTTTTATAAAAAACAGTGTAAGGATTTCAACTTCATTCTTGAAACAAGCCCCTTGAATCTATTTTTCGTTTCAAAGTAATCATTGCAATAGTTGTTCTTGTGACACCCATTCAGTGCATGCACCCAAAACGAAAATCCTGTGACCCCCATGTTTCAAATTCATGGACAAATGAAGGAAATGAACTGACTGTACAATATAGTTTATTTACAGGTTTTAACAACAAACAAATCAGAATTTAGGTTTCCTCTGTCTCCCGGTGTATTTGGTGTCTGGCCTCACTTCCCTAAAGAATAAAAAACATTTTGTAAGATACAAGAAAGAATTAGATATTGAACACAACAGTACATGATAAAACTTACTCAAAATATACAAATACAAACTGTTATTTCAGCAAACACTAGCTAATAACTTTGCAAAGGGAAACTCTTTTTAGCTATGTCTGAATAAAATAGAGCCTTTTCTTTTAAAGTTGGGTCCTAATGACTGTTACATGTATGGGGTTATGAAAGGTTTGTAATCCTAATTAGCAAAGGAGTCTTTACTCAAGGTTTCAGCTTTCTAGGCCTTTAACTTCTAGGGAAGATGAAAAAACAAAGAAAATGTCCTGACTGATGGATAACAGTCGCCATGCCATAATAAGCCTGAATAGCTAAAAAATATTTGAAGATTGGCATCAATATGAGTTACCTCCCCTGCCTCCGTCTCCTTTCCTTCTTCTCTAGAATCCAGTCTCGACTCTTCTTGACTGACTTGCCGCGCATACCACGCATCCTCTCCCTGACAACAAACATCTTATTATCAAAGCATTGATATTTTGTGATTAATCTTGAACATCATCAGAATTCTGTTCAATAAACTCATGCCAACTGAACAGCAAGGTAAAATCAACCAGTAATAAAGAACTTTTAGCCGTTGGCTCTGTAGCTCAACAGGCTATCAATAATATCAGCCATCAGGAGACTAAAGAGCCAATCCTTGAGATGTTGGGGGTCACATAACTTTGAAACACGACATTTGTCATTAGTGTCATTTCATAAAGAAGTACTTACTGGTGCAGAAAAATATCATCTAAAAGCCAATCAACGTTGTATAGTGTCAACAGGAAGGTTTGAAGTCAGAATCATGATCGAAAACTTGACAATGACGCTTATCAATCAGTCAAACGTAATTTTGAAAACTTAAAGAAAGCAGTCAGAATGACAGTTACCATAATTTATCATACATCATAGTCACAGGGGATAAGGAGTCTGTACACAAAGTTTCAGCTTATAAGGTTCAATTAATTATTTGCATAATTTGATAATTTTTAACATGAGGGACTGCTAAAAAGTTCTCCTGCTACATCAGCATATAAGTATCCATCAGGCCCAATCTCTTGAATCACATCATGTAGTCAGCCAATAAAACTGTGCGCATTCAGCAATAGCGGAACCATCTTGAGCAGAGTTCATAACAAAAAGATAAGTTAACACATGGGAGTGCTACTGGATTATATATCAACCGCTGCTAGGCTTGCAAGCAACGTTCTACAAGGCTTTTGGCTCGATGGACATCAGAATATGTGGTGCTTAATGACACAGCTTGGATGCATAGAATCTGGTATGGCGATAGAGACATAAGGAAGAAAATTCATTGAGGCTCAACCAGAGCCAAGTGCCCCACCCACCTCCTGTCAGAGTTGCTGATCTGGTTTCGCGCCCCCTCCTCTGACCCCAGACCCCGGGGTAACTGCTGGGCTAAGCCTCCCGCAAATAGGCACAGGAATATCCTGAAATATGAACATTTGTGTAATATGAGCATAAATGCAGAGTTTACCTATATATGCCCTTTGGTTACTGAAGTTTCAGGTACAGATTTTACATTAGTTGAAAGTTAAATCAAAACAATTGAATTATTCATTCTAAGGTAAGGCGTTACCCCCAAAAAATATCTTGAGGATCAAGATTTGCACACCTATCCCTTTTTATTAAGTTAACACTTACATATCTTTGAAAGAAAAATCATTGAGTCACTGTGAAAATCATGTTTCAAAGACAAAATATGTAATACAGAATCCATTATAAGCACTAATAGGGATTATGGTTGACATTAATACAAAGCTTGTGTGCTTCCCGCTAGACTAAAATGGAAACAGTGTAGTACAAGTATATAAATATCAATATATATTTATTATAAAAAAAAAACATATTAAAAGATCTTTATTGAAAAATTTACGTTGCTTGCTTACGAACAAATAGCTAATTGGCTGGATTTGAATGACCTAGCAGGTCAGTAGGATGGCTTAACGGAGCCAGGTTAGATCTTTATGGGAACATAGTGAAGTGATCTTTATTCATTCAGATTGCTTCCCAACCTACTTCTTTGCCTTGGTACTGTTGGGGTAGTCGATGACGAGGCCCCCGGTGAAACCACACTTCATGGCTTGTTGTGTGATCAGCTCTAGCTGTAAGATGCAATCAGCAAATATTTATAATTGTTTTCTTCTATTAGGGCGGACAGTATTAAGTTTACTTAGATTCTATCATACGGGTAACAAAATGTTAACGGCATGATGCAAAGCAGGTAATTTCTATATAAAAAAAGGCACACAAATAAACAAAAATATCATGACATTTTCTTTTCAGTTTGTTGGGGTGGGTAACAAAAAATTACTCAAGAGGGATTCTATGTTGAATTTTTTCTTTTAAATTTTTTCCAAAATCTATTATTCATATCATTCCATGAATCAACTGATATTTTTTCATCACTGGTCTGTCTAATCATATTCTTGAATTATCAAAATTTGTCTATATGTTTTAACATCTTAAAGAGACACAGAGTATGTTGATAGGATCACAAATGTCAAATTTTGAAATCGACGTTATTATATCGGGAACCACTAACTGTTACTGAAAATAACAAGTTAAAGGTCAATCAGTACATTAGAGCGAAAATACGGCCATTCAGTCGGGATTTTGATCAAAAATTGGACAATGTGGCGCGAGGGGGGTGCTCGCAAATTCGCCAAACGTAATTTTGAAACCTTGTCATAAGCTGACAGGAAGATATTTTCGATTCGATAGTGTTTATTAGGTATTGTAACTAATAGGTAGATTAATTGGATGCATAATTTCGAATATTTGACGTATTTGAGATGTTTTCTTGAGTTTTCCATAAAATCAAGCATTTTAGAGATATTATGCATAAATGGATATATTTGCAACTCCAGTGATGAGATATGAATTTCAATCAGCATATTAGATATAGTGTAGCTTATCAAAACCAAATAAAATTTTAAGAAAGATACTCTGTGTCACTTTAATAGAATTCCTTGATCTCTCATTATAGCGCTTGTTTGTATTTCAGACATTCGTTGATTTTAGAAGTTATCTTCAGTTATGGTTGTTTTCAGGTTCTATCACACTATTAAAGGTCACTGAAAAGTTCAAACCTAAACTTAATCCAGGAAAAAAGGTTTCCTTCAAACAATAAACTGATATGACATTTTCAAATTTTATAAAACCGATAACGCTTTTGTGACATCTGATGTCTATCTACTAACCTGCTGGCTGTTTTCTGGGTACAGCTGAAACACTGCTCTTGATCCACGGCTCTGAAATATTTAAAAATATTGATATTAATAACTTGAAATATGTGCATGTGATTCATTGATCTTTCCCACCCAACTTTTAATCAACCCTCATCATCTTAGCCTTATATATTTGCCAGCTAAGCCAGAGAAATCTGAAGAGGTAAATATTTTAGAAAGAAACGACATTAATAGAGGATATTATATCAGTGTCCATGACATTCATTGTTTAGGACATGAGTGGCTAAATATCAGAATTCCCAAGCGAAAGAAAAAGCAAAAGCAAGGGATAATACTGATATTTAGGCACGAATGTTGTAAACATAGTATGTCATGGACACAAATATAATATTCTGTTTATTACCGTATTCCCAAAAGGAAAGAAAATACTCAAAACCTACTTCTCAGCATAGGCGGACTAGCAGCCGCTGCCCCATATAGATTGCGACATCATAGATGAGCCATGACCTAATTGCACTGTTTATAACGTTATGTCACAATCAAAAAGTGATATTTTGCACTAGAATGAAAAATATGAACCTGGATATGACTGCCCTTGTAGGTTATAAGAAATATGCAGCCTCGGCAAGTCTCAGATATTTATAACTCTTATCAACTTGTGTTGAACTATATTTCACATCAGAAGACACTTAGGTTCGATTCTCTGTATCTACTTACCATAGCTGCATACAGAGTAGAGAAGAACTTGGTGAGACGTTTAGGAGGATGATGATATTTCTTGTCTGCGTTACACAACCACTGCAGGGCCGATATGCTGCAACATTCAATAGTTTGTAACAGAAAGTTTTATTTTCAATCTGCCATCGAGATGTTAATTGACCAATCTCAGACATCATACCAAAAGAGGACGATTCTTCCATGCTTTACGCATGCTAAGAACATTGTTAATTTGTGCTGCGTTGACATTGCTGAGTGCCACAGGAACAAAATGAATTTTCAAATTACAATGTAATGAGGAAAATACAGAACTATTGTTATTATAACATACCTAATAACTCCATCAAAGGTCCCTGGTCTGAAGGGCAGACCGTAACCCATGTCTGCGTGAAGTAAATCTCCCTCCACTTCTCGCTCCTGTGCTATTGCTGGAATTTTCAAGATCACATTGTTAGATTTTTTTTTTCAAGTAATGTTACGTATGCAGTTGTTATTCCCAGCATAGGTGAACTAACCAGCATCATCGCTTATAAAACACAACATCGGAGGAGTTGAATCATTTTTCATAATGTGACATCACAATGAAAAAGTGTTATTTTGCCCTAGAGCATCATATGAAAAATATGAACCCTGATATGACTGCCTTCGTAGTTAATAAGAGCTACTAGATAATTGATGAGGCTCTAGTCAAAGCTTGTATGGTCTTCGACTTGAAAATATGATGACAAGAATTGAATACTCAGTTATTTACCAAGCATGTGTTCACTGATGTCGAGTCCGACCCACATGTGTCCCTGGTCCGTCAAACATTCTCCACTCAATCCGGACCCACATCTGAAATGGTTATTTTGTGTCATTAGACCAAACAAAATCAATTTGTTGATTAACAGACAGGATGCTTAAATACAGCAAAGATATGTTTTGATTTGATTATTTAAGAGGAAATGTAATTGCAAGCTTCTAGATAAGCAAAAAAGAACACAAAGGGATATCAAATTACTCACAAAATTTCAAAATTAAGGTTTGGTATAAAATTTGTCAACAGTTTTTTTTTTCAGAGGGATTCTGAGTAGCCTTTTTTCAAAAAGTTTGGAAAATCATGAAAATCAATTTCATAAATGAACTAAGAATTATCTTTTGCCTTATCTACATAGAAAAGAAAGTGCATTTAAATATTTTCTATATCATGAAGGATTTTTTAGAGCAATCCTTCAAGCAACTAACTCACCCAATGTCTAGCAAGAAACATGGTCGGTCTTCAGGCAATGCTAGTAGCTCTATAGCTCGTTCTGACAGCTGTTGTTGAATCTCAATAATACGAGTACTGAAAATTGTAAAACAGTGCTCTAATAATGACTGTTTAGCTTGAGGGACCAAACTCACTGAATGTTGGCATGATGTTTAGACTATAATGATAGGGAGCAAAACTCTTTGGGATTTCATTTCTTAGTAGGAAAGAGAATCATAAGACTAGTACTACATCAAAACCTACAATAACAGAATTCAGCCCTATAAATAAGTACATAAGCCCACAGTAGCGAATCGTGAATCACCTCAAGCAAAAACTTGCTGAATGATTTCACCAGTTTTGTATCGAATCATAGATAGACTACAGTGCGTAAGGGTATTCCGGATCACGAGTATTCCGGATCACTTGCACGTACATTTGCAGCTAGAATTCATAGTTCTCAATGGATTTACTTCATTTATGTATTATATTAAAGCTCTGACAGTGTTCTTTTATGATACATTATTATTTTAATTTTTTCTGTTTGCAAATGAACTTGATTGCCCGAAAAAGAGGACACCTATCATTGTGATAAACCTCCACCGGCGCTTCAGAAAAGCATATGTTATTTTGGACGGACCGTCTCAAATATCAATAGAAGCAAAATGCAAATTAATGATATTCCACAACATACATGCATGTTTTAACTATATTATCAGGGGAGAGAATTCTAAAATGAAGATTACTATTTTAGAAATAAACAATGTTCGTGTCGACGTCATTCGGGTAGTTCCAGATCACCTGAATATGGGGGCAATCTCGAAACGACCAACTTGCTAAATTAGTGTCAATTTCTTAGGTAATCATACATAATAGAGGTAATGAGCTTATCAAACCAAAGAAAATATGTTAGCCTTGTTTGTACCTTGATTCATGATTTGTAAAAATTATATGCGCAGTTCACGCTCAAGTGATAAATCGAAAATATCAATCTTTGTTGTTATGGACTGATGTGTTCATAATTTTTTAACTAGGCATAATCGATAATATTTTTTTGCTCATCTGTCATAAATAAGATAGGTTTTTATTTGAAAAAAAATCTCGTTGCTGAAAAAGATGCATCAACAGCTTATCACGGCCCCGCTAGTCACGTGATCCGGAATACCCGGAACTGATTCGGAACTGCCGTAATGACGGCTTGTTTCTTTCATAATTTTTCTAAATCTAATCAGGGTTGTGTTTAATTCTAATTCCGTGTTGAGTTGCATGAAACATGGTTTGAAAAGGAAATGCACTAAGACTATTAAAATATCTTTCTGGGTAGGCGCATGCAGCCGATGATTCCTTAGTGATCCGGAACTGCCTGACACACTGTATTTAAAAATATGATTGATTAACAAAAATCAGGATTTTTGGAAATATTTTAATGATTGAAACACATGAATGTGGAAAAGATTTTTTTATTCATTAACTTAAAACTAGATCAACATAGTAAACACAAATCATTCATCAACCATATTGCATATTCATTATGACATATCACACAAGCATACCACGTGGTTTTGTTTACAAAAAATCCAAGGATAATGACTTACTTTGACGTGTATTTCTTCGCTTCGTCTTCATTGTAATACTAAAAATAGACGTGTTAATCATAAAGTATAAGTTTGCCATTACGTTCGTTAAAAATTTAACAAATGCGATTAGATAACAACAATATTATCTTACGAATTCTGGAGGTGCCTGCCTCTCGGGCCTTCCGGACGCCATGTTGTTTACTAAAAAGAAAGCTAAAGCGAAAAAGGATTAAAATGGATTTTTTTGTTTTACTTAAACACAAGAAAAAGTCATAAAAATCGATAAAGTATCCACAAAGTCCATCTAATAATTGTATTAAAAGAAAAATGCGTGTGTAGTTTCACTTTTATTTAACAAATTATTTACTTGGCGCATACTTACTTGCGCATAGAATAGATAACGCCAGTTACTAACAATCGGAACACATCGCCATCCGAAATAAGATCAACTAAGGTTATTCCGATTGATGTTATCATTCGGAAACATTCGGTTTACGAAGCTTTCGCCGTTTTACGTTATCTTGAAAGAAATGGCTTCGAAAGCTGCAAAGAGCTTTCGTAATTTCAACAGTTGTATATTTTTACGAAGACCGAATCATAGACCGGTATTTATAAATCGTGTTTCATGTATACATGGTAATGTTGAAAAAAGAACTCAAAGTGAAATAAGTTCACATGGGGCTGCTAGAACAGCAGCTTCATACCTATGTAGAAGGTCATTTTCCTCAAGGACTAGAATCGCCACGAAATCAAGTTTGTTGTTTTCACATCGTTCGAAATATCTTTTTGTGCCGTTTGTGTGTTTCGACAATAGGACAAGATCACACACCTCACATCCTAAAAGGCCATTGTCAAGAACTCATTTTTATAATGTTTTAAAAGTGACACCAAATGCAACCCAAAGCCAAATCAAAGAAGCCTACTACCAACTTTCAAAGGTTTTTCACCCTGATATCAACAAGGAAGAAAATGCACAAATTAGATTTGCTGAAATATCGGAAGCATATGAGGTGTTGGGAAATGCAAGAAAGCGGCGAATGTACGATCGTGGTGTGATTAACCCGACAACATATACAGGAGATGAGGACGACAGCGGATTTCACGCACAGGAAGGTTTCACAGCAAAGAAACGACACGCTCCAACAGGAAAGTCAAATGTCTATAACTTTGATGAATTTTATCGGCAACATTATGGTACTTCACGGAAAAAGCAGAGCAACACGAAAGGAAACTATGAAGCATATATGAAGCAGCTTGAAGAAGAACAACAACATAAGAAAATGAATATGCTTCTGATGACTATGATTCTCACCATAATGTTCATCGCGTGGTACGCGTCCATGTCTGACTTGAACAATATATCTAAACAGAAGAAAAAGAAGGATTGACAGAGATGATTTAGATTTACAAGCAATTGTTCACAAGTGTTTTACTAAAAGAGTAACATTTATATTTATTTGATATGAAAATTAGATTCTCTACTGTAAAACTCTAGTCTCCATTGTTGTATATTTCCGAGCAATAGTTACCAGTGTTTAACTAAAAGAGTAACTGTTTTATTATGTTTAACATGTTAGTGAAAATTTTGAAATGAGATTCTCTACTGTGCAACTCTAGTATGTGATATCTTTCTGTAAGGACAAAAATTCTCCATTATTATCACTCCTCCCAGGTTTTGAAAACTTTTCCATTAAAAACTGAAGGTATTTTCAGTATCAATGCATTAAATTGTATTTGTTATTATAAATTGACATCTGAATTTTTTAGCATTAAAAACTTCTTAATTGTATCTGCAAAACTATTATTCTAAAAATAAGTAATTTGTTGTAGATTATCAAAATTTAATACAATGAAGTGTAAAGTAGTTGTGAGGAGCAGGAATTCAAATACTGACACCTTATTTTATCATTTATTGTTTTTAGTTGAGAGATTTTGATGACCATTAACAAATTGTTGAGGGTACATGACATGATTATGTTGATTTTTAATCGTGTAAGATAACTACATAATAATATGATGCTTTTTATTTCCAAAATGAAAAAGCACAGAGTCGAAGCATTACCGGTGATAATAATTTTTAGCTTACATGTTTTCTTTTCACAGCATATTCTTATTTCAAAGATATCAACACAATATCTGATATGATATTTCAAGAATAGAAATGTAGTACATTGTTACATTTGTATAAGAATTATAAAAAGAAAACATAAGACAGGTAATTCAATGATTCTACTTTTGTTTATTTCCAATTTTAATCATCCAGTATTTTAATTAGGATGTCCTGTAAGATTGATTGATATAAACCCTTATCTCTTCGTAACTCAGGGACTATACCTTATTGTACCTTTGTATGCATTAATGGAAATTATTGATTATGCATAACTGTTTTAATTGATTTGATGAATGCATATCATTATTTTGTCATTGGTTGACTGTTCTGAATGGCCATAATGTAAATACATTTATTTTGGTCAATTGTTACACATATATCATTCAATATGTCAGATAACTTAAATATATGTTTCAGATCATGACAATCGAAGGTATATACATAATTGGATAGTTTTAAGTAATATTTACTGACAGATACAACATCACTTTTAGCCTGTTGTTTCAACTATGCAAATGTGATAATATATCTCGTAAAATATGATGATACATTCAGTTTTAAAATTATAATTTAAATAGATACTTGCTTTTTGATTATATTTGTATTTTATCAAGATATTGTTTGAATTTGTTGATATGCACCTGAAAAAGGTATTGCAACAACTACTTTTTAAAATAAAAGGAATACTGTTATTCCTCTTTCAATTTGATGTCTCTAATAATTCGACCACATAAGTTTCTCTGAGGTAAAAACAACTCAAATCACATCCAACATTTCAACCATGTGCCGAATAGTAATCTTCATGTTCCAATAAATCAACCATAGTTGTTAAATTATCAGTTTGTCCGAAGAATAGCGTCAATGTCAATTCTATTCCTCAATCTGACTCGACAACAGATTGAATATAGAATCTGTTTGCCATATCTTCTGTCCTTATAAAATTATTTCCTGCTGTCACATACCTTAAATCATGTTTAGATATTGATAATTCGCCGACAACAGCAATGAAGATATCTAATTCTGTGAATGTGTTTGTTAAACCATGTGTGAAGAAACAAACAAACTCTTCAGTATTTAACAAATTTATCATTTCTGTAATAGTCATCATAGAGACCCTTGTAAACCGGTCAAATTTCATAACTGAAAGTGTTTTGTTAAAATAAGCAGTGATTGAATAGAAGAGATGGATGCCAACATTTATGGACATAGAGCTATTACTGAATACACAATCAAGAAAGGAAATCTCTCTAATGATTACATAAAGTTTTTTCTTTATCTCAGCTGTCTGTAAGGTTGATTGTTCCAGTCCGTTCCATTTCCATCTGTCATGAGAGCTTTGAATAGAAAAATTTCAAAACATTTCTGGTCTTTGCATACATACAAAAATGATGTGATGATGCAAATTTTTTTAAATTTCCAATTTTTTTTATCGTTGAATATGAAAAAAAATCAACAGAATTTGAAAAAAAAAAAATTTAAACTTTGCATCACTTTATCATTGTGTCTTTGAAGGCCTACACGAACAGAAACGAGTTACACTTTAAATGTTCACGTTTAAATGGGGTTTTTTCTAGGCCACATTTCCATTTTTGTCCCTGACAATATCTTGAAAAAAAGCTTGATGATTGGGTTTGAAACTGACACGGGCGGAAACCAGAAACAAATTACTTTTTTTTCTAGGCCTAACAGAGACACACTCATGTGGTCAAGGGATGACAGAAATAGGACAAAATCACGAAGAAAGTTACGTTGCAATTCTTTCCATGGTGTATTTGAAAATGCTTTATGTTGTTGAATATTTTGTGACATTAAGATAATGTAATCTACCAATTGTTGATGTGTTCCTGTGATAGTGTGGCCGCTTCTAACACTATGTGTTGAGGGTGCACCGATTATCTGAGACATGATTTGATTAAAAAGTGATTTTTATATGCCAAATGTTAACAATTCTTTGTTTTATTTTCAATTTATTTTGTGTTATGATACTGTTTGGAGTTTGAAGGTCGATTCTCTGTCCCTCACTGAGAGATTCATGGTGTCATCTTTGGTCAATCTGATAATTGTTAAACGCAGACAAAACCTTGGTGGATCAATTATAATGTTAGACTCGCTTTTATACGCTGGATGGCCACCCATGATTAATGTATAGTGGTAAAGGAGCCAATTGCCCCCTGCTTCAGACATCAAATGCTCTTGCTTTGACTAGAGGTGTTACAATATAGGACAGTTGCAATACGATACATATCCCGATATGGGGGTCATGATACGATACGTATTCCAATACACATTTATATTTTACCCAATGATCTTTTCACAAAATAATTGGATCAATTATTTTTGTGCAAGAATTTAACTTTACCTGGTTTGATGTAATTTTAATATCACCAAACTTCTAAATATTTAGGGAGGTTCTTATGTGCATAAAAAATGTCTTTTAAATCTCGATCTCAGTCTTTTTACCATCTTCATTGAGAATTCATTAATAGGTTATCACAAAATGCATCCTTCAAACAATATGATATATCGTTGACCAATGTATTGCGATACGATACTGTTTCGCTGTATCGTTACACCTCTGACCCTTTAGATAAAGATCTCATAGAACGTGTTGGTGTCAAATTTAAAACCATCAAGGGTGCACTAGATACTCCAAGAACAACTTTGAACCCAAAACCTATGTATGTTTTGGACAGCTTTGCCATCTTGAGCTTAAATGCTCCTGGTCACCCATTGGAAAGGTTGATGAGTAGAAGCCAGACCAAGTTTGAGTCATTCACTATGTTTTTATCTCCATCATTCCCTTATTATTTGAATCCTTTCTCTCTTCTTTATTTTTTATATAGAAACACCCGATGTAAAATAATTTTGAATATTGTTGACAACACTCATTGACTCTATGACGTACTTCGAAGTCCTTGACTGTTGATTCCACAGATGTTCAATTGGGTTCAGATTCGGGTCGCAAGAGATTCATTGTAGCATGTTTATGACCATTCTCTTTAGAATCTGTGTTAACCGTTGCAGCTCAACTGTTCATTTACATCATTTTAAAATAGTCTCAAAGAATGATTATCAGAATGTATGTGGAATTACCTCAGGGAGAAGGCTGCTATCTCAACATTTTCAAAATTTGATGTGGCAACAACAGTACAAGGTCCAGTTTACAACATTTAGAGTAGTGTGTCAACAAGATGCAAACATAAGTCAGAACTCTTGACAAGAAGTCTCCATAGTTTGATTTTCTGAAAATGAAAACTCACCAATATAATGTAGTTGAACTCAAAGGGAGACGCCCGCAACTGCAAGATGCCATGCTGAACACGGCCCCAGGGATACGTTTATTCTTCAGAGACATCGCAAATGACATTATTTTTGACAATTCGTTGTAAGCAAGTGAACAAACTCTCTGGAATAAAGAATTATTATCTTCAGTCATAGGTGCCCAGCGCATTGTTGTCCATATGGCCCAGAAACTGACTAAGAAGCTTTTATATTTGGAGAGATTGATTTCCAGAGGGCCAAAGGTGAAAATGATCTTTCTGATATTTTCACCTTTGTTTGAGTCAGGACATCTTTGATCGTGAGCAAATCTCAAATCACGAGTGGAGGGGTTATTTATATGTCAGTTATATATTATTTGCCAAAACTCGGTACTGGATGTAATGCCATATTTTCTAGCGAAAACTGGATAAGAACTTCTGACTCTTTTCTGTATATTTGAGCACTAAATGCATGTAATGTTAAGGAAGCTTAAACTCATTCGACTCTTAATATGTAATACTGTCCCCCCATTACAAGGGCGTCCTAATAACGTCAAAACGCAATTCACTGATGATCATTTGTCAGTAATGTTTAAAATGTAAGTGTTTTTCAAGATCCGTTAATTCTAAATTCATGCCACGGGTGGATACAGGAATCTCGTTCATGTGGGGTGCACCCTATCAAAAGTATTAAACTATTATATTTATTCATTTTGTACAAAATAGTTATTATTGTCTACTGAATTTAAATTCACTACCATTTCTTGAATTTTTTAATCATAAATGAGTTTTTGGACCCCAACCGTGAGCTATATTTTCAACTCTCTTGGTAGTAGTGCGCACCACCCCTCTGTATACGTCAATGAAGGTACGATCTTGGCGTGCAAGCATGATTCAGTTGTTAAAAGATACGTCAAAATTACTCTTATTTTGACAGTGAGTCTTAAAGGGACCATTCGAGCGGGGTATTTTTTGTGGAAACGAAATTCAGGAGGACTTTCCTGTTAACAATTATATATGATTTTTACAGGATAATTTCACGCTTAATTTGAAATATGTTTGTGAGGTTACCATTTCAGTTGTTAAAGATTTAACAATTTGACAAAGAATAAAGTGTATGTCTCAAAAAATAAAAAAAACATCGTGAAGTGAAGCCAATCATCGAAGCTACGATCGTGGAATGCATTACAACTACAAAATGTTGTCGTAACTGATAATTTTTATTATGAATTATTTGTAAATATGCTCATCTTCTATCAATCAAGTACTTATTTCTTAATTTTGTTAATAAATTAGCATAATACAGCACATTTGTTTTCTCGCAATGCTAACGTTTCAACATGGCGGAAGAAACTCGCTCGAGTGGTGCCTTTAACTCTTGTCGAGTTGTTCAGAATTCTCACCTTTCTGGACTGAAGATGACGTTGTAACGGGCACTCGAGTGCAGCTGCTTCTATATGGGAGTGTTGGGGTCAAACTTTCTTGTCCTAATGATGCCTCTTGCAGCCATGCTGTGCACTCAAGCGAGATGAAGCATTGGAGTCCATCAGAATAACAGCAGTCAAGGGATGACATGTTAAAGGTTGCAAGTAGATTTGTCGTATCTGTTTCCAAATATGTTCTCAGTTTACCGATAATCACATGTGCATTGTTGCAAAGTGTGTTGACTTTGCATGACCATTGGCAGAACCTGGTTACATTGACTGATGAGTATATGTTGTTTTTTGAGACATTCATTGTGATGTTTCCAAGTCTTAGCATTATCTAAAAGGAATTTTGATTTGGTAAATATTTTGACACAACATTTGCTATTGTTTCTGGTATTCCAGACTATAACGTTCCATGTTCATGTCTGTTATGCTTTATTATAAATACCACAATCGTCAAAATCATTTTACCACTGGTAACCGATACTGTGTAATTAAAAAGAGCATACAGTTATTCCGCGCAATGTTGGCAAATTGCTATATGGTTCATGTATTGTAAATCAGCATTTCCTGTATTGTATTACGTCGTCCATCTATCTATCTATCTATATATCCATCTATCTATCTGTGTGGGTTAAGGGCAAAGCGCACCTATGGGAAACGTGACCAATCGTTATTTTCCCTAAAGACCCATAGAAGGCGTATTTTGTCTGTCAACCAATGCGACTGTACAGAGGCGTTGTACGTGAAACACGCTGGTATCGTTAGCGTGATTTGGAGACGTACAACTGCAATTGTTCGAAAAAAGTGTAAGTGTCACAGTGAAACCTAGATATGACGCACTAGGCTCCCCAAGAACGACTTTGACTTTTTAGCTCATCTGGCTTGTAAGGCCCGATGGGCTTATGGCATGGCATGGTGTCCGTCGTCCGTCCGTCCATCCGTCCGTCCGTCTGTCCGTCCATCCGTCCGTAAACTTTGTGGAGAAAGCTGAAACTTTGTGTACAGACTCCTTGGCTAGTCAGGATTAATAATTGTAGATTTTGTGACCCTAAAGCAAAATCAAATGTAAAGCTTGATGAGCTACAGAGCCAATGGCTCTATTTTTTAAGTGTTTATTTTTGACAGAGGTTTGGGGTTCGTAAGAGAAAGTTACCATACATGTTACTGTTTCGTGGACTTCTGTTGATCGTTCTCGGGTTCTTAATACGCGCCTCTACCGTTCCTATACGCTGGTGCTACGCTTCCATCACGTCTCCTTTATAGGCTGTCGCTCATTCTACGTGTACACTGATGCCACCGAGTTTGTTTGCGAGCATTCTAGCAATATAGATTTGTAAATAGTATGGATGACCAAATAGGATATTACGATACAAAATCATGTTGCTCTCAATCAATCTTTAAATGTAAATAGTTCAGACATATTTCGACGTGAGGCGAAGAGACACCCGGCAACATTCTTGCCCTTCTTGTATTCTGTTGCACCCCTCGCAAACACTAAATGAACCGCTAAGTTGGCATCCAACATAACCTCTTCTAGATGGATTTTATTATGTCTCCTCCCGAAGATGCGGTAGATAATTGGTTTTAGCTGAGTTCCCGTCCGCGTCCGAGTAAATGTCGGCGTTGGCGTTCCCATTCGTTTACGGAGCATTACTCTGAAACTACTCTTCAAATCTTCACCAAATTTGTTATACGTCCTCTTCATATCATGTAGATAGTTCTTTGGGGGTATCAACTTCTTTTGAATTATAAATTTTGTTGTTTCAACGGCATCAGTTTGGACCTTGTCATTTTGAAGGGTTGGTTTAGTTTCCGAAGCATTACTCTGAAACTAGTGGACCAAATATTTTTTTTACATCCTCTTGACATCATGTAGATGTGCCTTTTTGGGGTTTCAACCTTTTTTCGACTATAATTTTTTGGGTTTCCATATAGCAGCAGTTTGGACTTTAATATTTTGACAAACTGCGGATGAGATGTTATTTACCACTTACCATAACATATAACCAAAACTAACAGTTATGTCGTTTTATAGAAAGAATATGGTTTTTATGTGAGTTTGGAAAAAAAAAGGAATTAAAAAAAAAAAATCAGTTGAAATCGTGTATTGGGAGACATTTGTTTTTACAAGTAACATGTTTCATTCTAACTAAATGTATTTTCTTGTCCAATCTTTTATATCAATAAACGCTCAAAGTATGATTTTTAAAAATAAAATTGTGACAAAAATGTCCTATATCTTAACTAGTGCTCAAAATGGACGTCAATTAGGGTTAACGTATGACGAAACATTAACGTAAGATCCATTATTTCGCTCGTCTGCATGATATAACAACAAAGTTTGAAAGACAGTATAGTATATATGAATCCTATAGAACACTTATGCGACCATCTTAATGATAAATCTGAAGACTATCAGTATCCCCTATCACTGCCCAACTGGCACAATGCCTGCTCCAATAATGGCAATTAACAGATCACATCAAACGTCACCTTGTCTTGACGTTTATTGAAGCCTATGCTTAAAAGAATCATGATAAACCTTACATTTGTTAACGTTTCGTTTTGCAATATGTGCAGCATTTTTGGTTAACGTGCAATTTCAGATTATGGTAGCACAAGTTACAACATTATTCAAACAGTATTTTAGACTTTGAATTGAATGCATTTGTGCTCGTTTTCGTGGAATTGAATGCTCAATTAATTAATATCAATCAAATGCACTTCGATACATGTATTTCTACGTTCTCAATGTTTGGTTTTACACGTTGTAATTTTTCTTTTGAACAATAGTTTAAATAACATATAGCTACTTTTTATAGAGATGAAATGGTATTAAGATGTTGCCTCAATATATGATTTACATAGAGATTATTGCCCGAGGAAGTGTGTCATATGACTTTTACGAAACGAGTGTGAATTTTTGTATTACCCGAGCGAGAGCGAGGGTTATACACACATTTGCACGAGTTTCGTAAAAGTCATATGGCACACTTCCGAGGGTAATAATTTCTTTATTACCGATTATTTTCCATTTTACCATCTTAGAAATATCCAAGAAACGGATCGCTTCCCTTGCGACGGTCGGCTACAGTGACGTCACGAACAATGGTGTTATGACGTCACAGGCGAAAAAATACGGGAACTCGCGCTACAACAATCGTTGCTAGGCAAAAGTGATATGTGCACTAGTGCTCATATTGAAAATATTTCACCACTTATTTACAACCATATGGGTAATAAATATTCATACGTTGTCGTCGTTATTTGCTCAATATTAATATGTATATTAAGTTATATAACTATATAAAGTCGGAAAATGAAGAAAAAAGATGAACATTTATTGTTTGCTTAGCAGTGAACAACAAAGTTTTATGTGAACACAATGCTGACCGTTATCCTCTCTGTATAAAGTTACTTCACTATTGTTTCTTTGAAGTGGTGGTTTTAGGTAGGTTCTGAACACAAGCACTTGATGCATGGGCAGTGCTCATATACCATATATAACAAGGCTTCCCAACCGGCATTTTTATCCCGAAACATAAAACTATAAATATAATTACAACGTATTCTTTTGGTGACATCAGTTACATATAATTTATAACGTGTTTCCAAATGCCTAATCTTTCATTCGACATTGATCTTATACATATGTCACCTTCATAATTAGGGGAGACCAGGGCAAAGCGCGCACCCTAACATAAAAGTGCGTCTAGTGGGCACCCCGACATGTACAGAATGCAACTTGCACACTATTTCTAATACTTATCAGATGGACTGTAACATGGCACATGCTTTTTTAATCTGCCATTTCGGCATAAGGATATATTTACGTAAATATATTTTGGTTAAGGGGGCGCGCTTTGCCCTGTAGTTTGGGGCAAAGTGCCCAATCCCCTGGGCGCGTTGCCCCATTCGAAAAACAACACAGAATGTAATAGATATTACACACACATAATCAGCCAATACAAATCAAAAGCTATCATCTTGATAATGCAAGGCAACTATCGAACCCATATGAAGAATAGAATTAACATAAAAGTTGACAATACATGCAAGAATGCGCAAAATATTCCTTAACATGTCATGGACCTACATGTTCAACATTCTCAATTACCAAATATCGTTATGGTTGGTACATGTACATTTCTTTCAACTACGAATGTGTTGATAATGTAGGTTTTTGAATATCAAAACCAGTAAAATAATAAAATATAAGATGAATTGAATTGGTTATATAGGCGAATTAAAGAATTCATACAACTATTTTGTGTCGGACTTGGCAGAACGGCATAAATTGCTTATCGTTTAGGGTTGAACAGTAATATACGATGAATTATATATTCATGATTTAAAAAACAACAGAAAAATATGCTTTCTTGTCGTGATTCTTTAACAAAACAAAACCCTTTAAGTAAAAGGGTATATTTCATTTTAATATAAAAAAACTAGAATGCTGATATGAGAATAATAGTTCACCTTTACATTATTTGTTTAAGAAATGTAAAATAATAACTTTAACACCAATATGTTAACCAAAATGATATATTTTATAACACACGGGGCAAAGCGCTCCCCCCGGCACGTTTTGCCCCATCAAGGGTAGCATTTGTTGTGAACATCACAGAAAGTCATTAAAGCAAGTAATAACAAATTTCATTATTCAATGAATTAATGATACCAATTAATGTTACATGTGCACGAGAGTTCAATGTTCCGTTTTGTATTTTTATTGAATATTTGAATTTGAGACATATCCGTTCCATATAGTAAAATCGCGTTTTTTCGAATATTTGAAATTCTGCGTCCACAACCTAGGCAAATGATTCCAGCGTTGGTCACAAAGCTTCATTACGGTTACTTTCATTCGTTGGTAATGACAAATTACTCCATTTGTCGACAGGTTTGGAGAAATAACGCGTGGTCACTTTGCCCCGGGGGCGCGCTTTGCCCTGGTCTCCCCTAGAACTAATTAGCGTTTAATTATTTCAGGCGATTCTTACGGCGTCATCGCAAGACGGAAGTGTTCAAAATCACTGGGTGTAATGTGTACGCGAGGACGTTCGCTGTTACTGATTTGTCACGTGACTTTTAATGCGAGGAGCGAGAAATTCATCACATATTTTTGTCAATTTTATACGATTACAAGCATTTTATGAATAAATATGAACTTTTAACTATCGATTACCTCATGGGCAGATATCTATGCACGAACCTATGAATGCAAATAGAAGATGAATTTCACTAAATTTTTGCAAACTAACATCTTGGTAACTGCCTGTCAATAAATGTCGTCGAAATGTCGACGATCTCTGTACATTTTGCCTACATTAATAGTACCTAATGTCCACTTTATCAAAAATTTGTATTATGTATAATTGCTTTTATAATAACTGCAAGCAATGGCGAAATTTCAAGGTATGGCACAGTGTGAATGTTTAATAATCTGTTGTCAAAGTTTTATCATGTATTTTATTGCTAAACTTTTCCGGTGTACGGAATGTGACCGATCATGTTTTATACGGGATACGGATTGTGCTGATCGAGGGTACGGATTGTGCCTGATTGAATTTGCTTTATTTTCTTACTAAATCCAAACAAATAGGGTTTGAAAAACAAACTTTACTACTAAATGTCTATTAAATTATAGTCTATCATTTTAGACACATGTAATCCGTCTAACAGTATCAAAACACCGTTTTATCTTTAAATTTATAAATTTGTTTATATCTACAGAAAGCATGAATGTTGCACTGCCCCCAGGGAGCCGAAAGAAGCATCTACGATATCAATTTAGGACCCTCTACATTCATCATCTCCTTAAACATATACATAGGAAACTATTTATATTAGAATTAATCATTCAGATCATCAGACAAACAGGAAGACAGGACCGTCAATCCAATTCAAAGAAGATATCTTTTTCAACAAGTCTGTGCTTATTAGCGATTTTAATGTTTAACTTGTTATCATAGTCCTCCCTGTTATTGAAATAAAATGCTTTTAAAATTGGAGTAAGAATGCTAAATATTCATGGTTATTCGTGTTTTCCAGCTTTCCGTTGTTAAACCTCTCATGAAACTAGATATTCTCAAGACGTGAATTACTCGACTGAGGGTATATAATGATATTATCTTTTGTCGAAGATTTCACCATTGTCTTACAGCCTGTAGAGTATTTTCAAACACATATCTGAAAATGTAATTCTTCATCAAAATCCTTCACCAAAAAAACGGTTTCTAGGCGAACACGTGTTTACGGTATGATTTGGTGACATCGGATGGAAGTGTGGAAACGGACAACACTCAACTAAAATGGTCAATGTCTTGGGATATTTGCTTTTTCAGTAACAATAATTTGCAGAATCACACAATTATGAACCAAAGCTACAATTTATAATCCTCACTAGTTAAGGAGTCTCTGTACACAAAGTTTCTGCTTTCTAGGCCTTATATGGTTCTGGAGAAGAAGGTGGAAATAGGTTTTAAGGATGTGACCCCTATGGCCGTCATAAGGGGCCACAGGGCCACCAAAGCTACAATTTATAATCTTCATTAGCCAAGGAGTCTTACAGGCCAGATGAGCTAAAAATTGCTTATTTTATGCAGGAAGACGTTTGTTTTATTCACATATTGAATTAAAAGAAGTTCCAGTTTACTTATATGTTGAGTATATAATGTTTAATGTTTATCCAATGCCTTGATCGCTTTTTACCATTGTTACATTAAATCAATTGACAAGTTGATGACCTTCTGTATTTGGACGTTTGTAGTTAAGACCCATACATAAAAGCAGTTAATCGTTTTCGTTATGTGTATTGGAAAATGGATACTTTGAGAACTGAAATGCCATACATACAGGCATTCTTTCGAAATGATGAAGTTTTGAGGAATGGACAATATATTACATAGCTAGTATGTGTTTTGGTAGTCTTAAACAAGAAATGATGTTCTGAATGAAATCACATTCTGTTAGTTATCTATTTCAAATGAAAATTTAACATTTTGGCACAATACTGTCATTTTGTTCACGAAAGTCAATCACCACAATCCGTACACCAGGTTTGGTGCAATCACTAACGATCCGTATACCTAGACTGAACAATCCGTACACTACGATTCGATTCAAGATTACTTATTCACCATGTCCAAACTTTGTTAATGCAGTTCGCAACTCTTTCAAAATTTGCAGTCTGTTTTAAGGTTTATCAAGGGTTAAATAGGAATGATTATATTTAAGATTTGTTGATTTATTTAGATGTTAGCAGACGAAACAGGTCATGAGGTGTGGACTCAAAACAGCGTAACTGCAGTGATCAAGTTCAAAAAGACAAACATATGTTTGTTTACGTGACTTCTTATTCTGTATTAGTAAATGGTTAAAGCTTAGTAATAGATATATACCAATATTGATACATGATTTATCAGAATTATGGTGATAATTTAGTTTTTATGTTGTGATCAGGACAATGATAACACGTCTCTCGCTCTAAGAGTCACGTGACTGATCAGTAACAACGAACGTCCTCGCGTACACATTACACCCAGTGAAAATATTGTCAAAAGGTCGCGACCTCCTCTTCCATTGGCCGAAAAGCAGAAACAAACAAATGGTGATCAATGAAACAGGAGGTCACGACCTTTTGCTTCTATATATGGGCACTTCCGTCTTGTGATAACGCCGTAGAACTCGCCTGACATAATCAAACGTTTATTAGTTCTAAGTCAGAGGGTGACATATGTCTAAGATCAATGTCGAATGAAAGATAGGGCATTGGGGAACACGTTACAGGTGATATGAATCCGATGTCACCAAAAGAAAACGTTGTAATTATGTTTATATTTCGGGATCAAAATGCCGGTTGGAAAGCCTTTTTCTCTATCCCTCCACCACAAACCAGATAAAACAACATACACAAAAACAGGCAGTCCCCTGCGACACTAGCCGAGGCGTTTATTACAATTTCTTGCACATTGCAAATTATATCAAGGATACCGCGCCTCATCCTCGTTTCCATTACCCACACCGTCAGTCGGGAACATGTTGCAGGAAGCTCAGTTCAGCAGCACTCAGATTTTACGTCAGTCACATCAATCATCCATCAGGTTAGCATTACCTTGGTCACGGTAATATGTACGTCCTCCTACAAGGTAGGGATCAAACACTGCAGCAGTGTCGAACATGACGCCTTATACGCCAACATGTTTGCATTACCAGACGTTACAGTAACATCTATTCCTCCTACAAGGTAGGAATCGAATTCTGTAGAAGTGTCGAACATGACGCCTCATACGTAAACATTTCCAGCATTACCAGATGTTACAGTAACATCTATTCCTCCTACAAGGTAGGAATCGAATTCTGTAGAAGTGTCGAACATGACGCCTCATATGTAAACATTTCCAGCATTCCCAGATGTTACAGTAACATCTATTTCTCCTACAAGGTAGGATTTGAATTCTGTAGAAGTGTCGAACATGACGCCTCATACGTAAACATTTCAAGCATTCCCAGATGTTACAGTAACATCTCCTTAAATAGTAGGATCGAACACTGCAGCAGTGTCAAAACGACGCCTCATATAAAAAACATTTCCAACAATACCAAACTTTACAGTAACATTTACCTACATGATATATATTCAACTATCAAGAGTATGCAGACATGAGCCATAATAAACTTAATGATTATCACTCATGCACCAAAAGCTATCACCGAACTCCTCGAACTCAGTTACAGTTACGTCATAAACCAAAACTGTCACTTCTTATAAGAGTTCACTATATTACACCTTCACTTCATAGTACACCTTCACTTCATACTACACCTTCACTTCATAGTACACCTTCACTTCATACTACACCTTCACTTCATAGTAAACCTTCACTTCATAGTAAACCTTCACTTCATACTACACCTTCACTTCACAGTACACCTTCACTTCACAGTACACCTTCACTTCAAAATACGTCTTCATTTATTTCTACATAACCAATGATAATACAAACTAGTTATATTACTTCAAACACGCAAACTTGCAAATATGACTATCCTGCTGTCAATTTTACATACTTTGCCTGAAAAAACTCATTTACACAACTCAATGTAAAATTTTGACATATCATCAACTTGATACGCTAGTCGTCGCAGCCGAGAATGGACTTCCCGCGCTCTGACATCATATTTATACACACCACACAGCGCCCTCTACACAAGTATTACCTCCCTTTTTATCTGGCTTGTTCCTAAAGAGAAATCAATTTCTCTCTAATTCGCCCAGCTCAAACGATAGCCATTTCATTTATATGTAGGCTAGTATATGAGCAATATCCATGCCCCAAGTGCTTGTGGTTCTGAACTAAAATATCTTTAGAGTACGAGAAAAATCGTGTATTCAATGCCAGATACTAAAAGTAGTAATTAAGACAGATGACGATGATCTTTGAAATAAATGCAACAGTGCAAGGCAGTTGCAATTCACATAAAAACGTCGAAGATGGCTTTCTTGTTGAGCATGACCCATTCAGCAAAGGGAGATAACTGTGGGTTCAACATCCGGCTGGTCACTAAATCTCTATCCAGACTCTCTCTTTGGTAAAACTCGAACATGGCCACTAGCTCTCCACAACCGTCGAAGTTCAATTCTCGGTAGTGCTCAAGTGATATCTGAAATACCAAGAACAAGTAACTTATATAAATGATAAACTTGGATTATCAAAGGTAAATGAAAATTGGGATCCATCTCCTAAATCATAAAACCCTTCTAGAGATAAGCCTACAACATTATGACTTGATGATTAGCGACTTGCTGCTTCCGATTCAAGGGACACTTCTATGAGAGGCCTTTGGATGCTGATAAGATGAATAAAAAACAAAGTTAAACTTAAACCCTTTGCAATGAAGAAATCGGTTCCATTCAAATATTACGAATCAATTAAAATCATACAGCTGCTAAACAAAGGTTTGTTGCACTGTTCATAAATTCCTATATTATATCAAATTTTGAGGTGAATGGTGTCTTGGAGAAATATGTTGAAAATAATTTTTAAATGAAATCTTTAAGCCAAGAAAAGGGAGAAAAGTGTTGGGAAATATTCTTTTGAAATGAATTATTTCAGCAAAAAAAAGTCAGAAAATGTTGAAAATATTTGTTTAATGAATTCTTTAAGCCACAAAAAGGCAGAAAAACGTTGAAAATAATTTTTAAATGAATTCTTGAAGCCAAGAAAAAAGAGAAAAACATGTTAAAAAGAAAACAAAATTAAATGAATTCTTGGAAGCCAAAAAAAAGGAGAAACAGGTTGGAAATATTTTTAATGAATTATTTAGGTCACAAAAAGGCATAATAATGTTGAAAATATTTTTTAAATGAATTCTTTAGACCGAGAAAATGGTGACCTTGGCATCATAGACATTAACTCCAAGGATCTCAGTCATCGTGTCAGCCATTTCCTGGATGGTGAGCTTGTCGCCCGTCAGGCCGATAACTGTATTCAGGTATCTTTTCCTCTGTTCTAGAATGTTGAATATCATCGTCCCAATGTCTCTCACGCTGATCATGTAAAGAGGGTGATTCTTCATCGGTATAGCTGGAATGAGAAAGAAGTGGCCATTTGTTTACAATTTATATCAGTTCGGAAATCGCTATAACAAACTTTATCATACAATTTATCAAAGTAATTTATTAACTTCTTCGTATCGCTTTCATGTGACCGACCTTTTATAAGAAATTGACTACCCATGCAGACCCATCTTCCTACGCAAAGACTAAAACGCCAGTTTCCTTACTGTCAGTTTTATGTCTTGCTGTCGACCCTTGAGTTTTCTGTGCTGATATCAGCGCCCCTACAGGCGATTGTTAGCAACCTCCAGTTACTTTCTGATTGGGCTATTGCCTTCTCTCATAGTAAGCTAGCGAGCAAGCACAGAAAACTCAAGGGTCAGCAGCGAGGCATAAAACTGACAGTTCGGAATTGGCGTTTAAGGCTGTGCGTAAGAAGATGATGCAGATCAATAATAGTTGAATTTTACGGCTTTGTTGACTAAATGTACGGCAAGTCTTTGTAGAATAATTTAAGAGATAATTCCCCGAGTTTTGACAATTGTCAGCAATGAAGGATTTGAAACCTCATCTTCTTTTCTAGACGGGAGTTCTACAGTTTTCGTCGATATACAAGTAACAGTGCATACATAATTCATGAATGAAATACAATATTTCCCACACTCACATATACCGAGTGTTCCGTCCGCATACTTCTCGAGGGGCACGATATTGAACAGGTTCTCCATGTAGAAGGACAGACGCACAACCGTGAACCTGAGGCCTGAATTTACGAGATACTCTTCAACTAGACCCTTCCCGTCACAGTGTGCGCACTCAATCCCGCAGAGCTTCTGCACGTGCTCCTGGCCGCTGTATATCACGTAGTCAACTCCACATTCTTTAGCAACTTCAAGGGCGTTAACTCCCTGTAAAATAGGGCTATATCAAAGTTTGATTACAAAAAATGATCAAAACACAGAACGTCCTCCTAACATCTTCGAAAACTTCAGCAACCATCATGAGATCATTGGTTCCAGTCATTGAGTTATTGACGAAGCTGATTTTTTGGCACTTAAGATTTGGAGCATTCTCTCCCCACAGAGGCAGATCAAGTAACGTTGATTTAGCCTCTGTTCTAACTCGCCGAAATCCGTGGGTTCCGACAGTTTCCCTATGGCGGAAAAAAATTGCACTACAATCCATTTGAATTTCTTTAGCAAATGAAAACGCTTATCGCATGGAAAGGGTGGTTCATATCTCAATGTTTTTGCCAAGACTCAGTAGCCAAAAGGATTTCAGAACAGCGTCGCTGATTGAACAACTAACTTTGATTGCCTCCAATCAGGCACCTCCCATTTTATCCCACAAATTCGGCGAGTTAGAACAGAGGCTGTATCAACCTTTAATGACTTAATCTGCCTCTGTGGGCAGAGAAAGGATTTGGAGAAGATCTGGATTGATCATCGAGAGAGAATTAAGAATTGAAAACATCATTCTCTATCTTCAAATATTTTTGTCGAAATATATGAATATTTACCTGTTTGTAGTCTATGTCTGCGCTACGGTGTTCCCACGATGTTGTATTGAGAAACATTGCATAGGCTCCTTGCATACATGGACTGAGACTCGCTTTGTCGTCAAGATCTGCTTGAAATGCATCACACCCTGTTTGGAGTACATTGGATAAATTCGAGTTACGAATTACACGTTGATACATTCATTTATATTTTGAGAATATTTAATATACAACAAAACAAACGTTCTCGTGACGCTGATATTGTTCATATAAATTAACTTCAACGTGCAAGTTTAGCAAAATCGGGTTCACAGATGTACAGGGTAAAAAAACATCCATTTGTCAAAGAAATGTTTGCAAATCATTGAAAAGTGACTATGTACGAGAAATATGACGATAACTGTGTATGAATGTGTATGGTCAAAGTTTGTAAGTGGCCAGAACATTTCATAAGTGACAAAGGCAGTTTAAAGATGTGCAACCTGAAAAACACATGTTTCTCAGAAAACGTAAACATCACTTTTGCAATGGCTAACAGAAAATGAACGTCGAAGAGTTTTTGAGCGTTCTATTGTGGACCCAAAAATGAGAAGCTGCTAATAGATTTTATGTCAATCTGAACACATTATTGAACACAGACTACTCTACATGTAGCAGTGATCGACTTTCGGTTATGACACAAAGTAATGCAAATTGGATTCGACCGGTGTAGGAGCCCCAAAACACTCCCCCGCCCCAAAACACTCTAGAGTGTTCTGGGGCTAGGCTCAAAACACTCTAGAGTGTTTTGGGGCTAGCCCCAGAACACTCCCCTCAGCCCCAAAACGCTCCCCCTTGCAGCCCCAAAACACTCCCCAGCCCCAAAACACTCCCCTCGTTAAAATTCACAGAGATGAAATATTCCTGTATTTATATAATGTGTGCATTGATTTGTTTTTGTATTATCAACCATTAATTAATACTCATTATTCATCAAAATCAAAGGTACGTGTTAGGATAATTATTTCATAATGTTGCTGATTTCGCTCGTTCTTCTCGGGATGACAATGATACCAGCTTATCGAATGGTAATGTTGTTATAATGTTTTGACAATAATACATGTTAATTTAATGTATTTTTCACAGTAATATAGTCTTTTAACATATACATATGTTCTCCATGTAATTTCCTTTGGATAAGTTTGAATTCCATTTTATTTTTGCAGTAGTTGTTCTACTGCGAAAGATTTAACAGCTCCATATGCAGTTGAAAAGATATCCACAAACTTGAATTTGCGTATCATTTCTACAGAGACTTTTATATGGAGTTCGGGATATATATACCTGGCTAATAACTAATACCTTAAGTACAAAATGATGCTGCCAAGTTAAATGTTGGTATTTTAATTTTTGACAGCGAATATTTATCAATCATTAATATAGATGTGAACTGATTTCAGAATATTCATGTTTAAATCTAATGAATAGTTACGGTTTCCATACATGATAGATTTTGGTTATATCCATGATTATAAAAGTACAAATTTTGCCTAATACCTATGTTTGTTAAATAAATGTTACATTTTAAGTGTTATTTGAAAAGTTGAGGGAAAGAATTAGAGTGGTATTTGAAATGAATTTTGTAACTGTGAAAAATTAAATCATAGTGTTGAGTTGTGATGAATTGTATTTATAGTTTATTGTATTAATTGTTTATGTTATAAAAGTCTATTGGAAAGAAGATGAATGGAGTTATACTTATCTTTTTTCTTGATATACGTATTCGCTATTTTATCCATCGTTTTAATCTTCGCAATGTGTGTTTTTCTGTCTTGTAGGTCATCAAATTGGGATTGTACCTATGTTAAGTGCAGCAGGTGGTCATGTTGCATCCCAACTACGGATCTATCCCATCTTAAGATGGGATAGCTCTTGCAGCTGTCCCAACTGTGGATAAAGCGTTATTCTAAGTTGGGATATCCCATCTTAAGATGGGATAGCTGGATCAACTTTTGCTTTTGAAAGTACTTTAAGATATAAAAATTTCAACTTTAATAAATAATTTTGTGTGTGGAATATTTAGAAAAAAACAAGAATTTGAAAAAAGTTACTTTGGTTGATATTTGACGAAATATTGACTTTGATGGAATTTGTTAGTGTTTTTTTTTTGAGTTTGCAAAAATAGTGTTTTTATAAAGGCTTACTTTGATGACTTTGCACGTTTGATTAAATATTGAGTTTGATGAATAAAATGTCTTTGCAGAGATACTTACATATTAACCAAACATCGAAGAACGTTTAGCTGATAACATTCATCTTTTAGATCCACGAAAATAAATAGCATGAACATTACTTTAATAAATACGTCAACTAATTAAAGATGTATGAAATAACATCATGAAGATTCAAATGATCACCGAGTTATATGCCAGATTCAGATTCATTTATTATTGAAATCTCCACTAACGCTGGTACAAGAGCATAAAATGATACACTTTATACAAATCAAGATAGCAGAGAAAGGGTCAGAAAACATGGAAAACACTTACACACAAGAGGCATTGCAAAATATGCGTAGAGTTCTTAGTCTTAACAGGGGGAGTGTTCTGGGGCGGAAGGTGAGTGTTTTGGGACTGAGGGGAGTATTTTGGGACTGGCAGGGGGAGTGTTTTCGGGCTAGCCCCAAAACACTCTAGAGTCTTTTGGGGCTAGCCCCAGAACACTCTAGAGTGTTTTGAGGCTAGCCCCAGAACACTCTAGAGTGTTTTTACAAGGGGAGTGTTTTGAGGCTGCTACACCGGCACAACATCCTCGACAATCCAGAGCTTTCGTTCCAATAAATCTACATAAGAGCCCTGGAAAACTGAACGCGGGTTCATTTCCCGGTCGCGTCATACCAAAACATGTGAAAAAACATGTGACACTTAATCCCTTCCCTCAAAAATGAAAAGATCATAACAAATATTCTAGGTGTTAATACTCAAAAGAGTGCAGTACCCTCTCTCCTCGGGTATTATTTGTTGGAATATTTTAAACTTTGCGTCTGGCCATCAAATGTTCAACAACATTAATTGTCTATCGCATGTCTTCTTATTACCACATTATTTACAAATAAACTTAACGTTACATATCGTTAACTTATTTTGAACCATTCCATAATATACCATACCCAATTCCCGAAGTTGTACCGCCTTCTGACTTTGAGCATCCCTTGTAACAGCTCGCACCATGTATTCGGTGCCGACCAGAGCTCGAACCACAGACCCACCCTGGGCTCCCGTCGCCCCGAACACCACCACTGACCTCCTTGCTGCCGACATTACAAACAAAACGGCCTAGTCGTACACTTTGTAACAGGCTTTATTCAAGTCAACGGCTTTGGATTAACAATAAATGTGACCTTGCACATGTATTCAAATCAAGTTTTGCACTTGCTTTATTATTCAAATGTTTAAACTACGTTGCGTGAATGTGAAACTGGATATAAATAACTGTAAATAGATAACGGTTTTAATAAGTGTTATACGACATTATATTATTATGTTAGTTTTTTAATTACCTAGTTTGGTTAAGTTTCATTCTTGTGGCGGGGACCGCGATTTGAATCAATCATGTTATTCATTCTCATATTAATATTGGTTTAATTTTTTGCAATCGATTGGTTGATTTTTATTTAAGGATGTCCGCTCCTTACTGTTCACCTTTAAAATTGACATATAATTAAGTAAATATTTTTTCTCATCTTTATTTACTTCATGATATGACAAATGAAATAAAGAAAATGTGACTTTAGAACCTCTAAAAAGTGCTTAAACAGCATAAATGGCCTAAATTTTACTAAAAAGGGGGGTTTTCAGGTAAATCTTGTGTCAAAGCTTAAAAAAAACCACACTACCATATATATTTTTTCATTGATTCCGGTAGGGTGACATGAACGTTGTAACATGTCACAAAAGGAAAAAAAGTTTAATACTAGAAATGTAGTATTTTAAAGTTTTAAGCAGTTTTTTTCTCATTTTCCCATAGACTCCCATGTTAAAACTGTACTTCACCCCACTATCTTACAGGCGTCATATCTCGAAAAAACCCACACTGCCCCCTATTTTTTAATGCTGATTTTCCAATCATATACTTTGATCTTTTAAAAAATATAAGTTAGAAAAAAAGTTTAATACTATAAATTTGAGAAGCGAACATCCTTAATACAACGTTTTAAGCTGTCATGTTGTTGCACAACAAAGAAATAAACCTATGCATTCCAATTGCACTGTAAAGGTTCTTTACCTACAATGAAATAAAGTAACAATATAGATATGTTTGTTTCTTATTTCGAGTATAAAGAAGGTCAACTTGACAAGGTTACAATTATTTGTTTCTCATTTTGAGAATAAACTAAACTTGGCAAGGTAACATTCTCTTGATATGTAGGTAGCTCCAGAAATAAAATGCTGATCAAACCTCTGTTTATATAAGCCGAGGTTGCTGGGCTAGAGAGGGAGAATCACGATTGAAAACAAAATCCTTTATCAGCAACGAAAAATGAACTTATAATTAATAATCTTGCTAAGTTTACATTCTTTGCACTCAAAATGAGAAGCAAACAGTTGTCCATAACCTAACTTGTAACTTTTATCACCATTTGTCTATGGTCTCGGATATCACTTTCTGTGTAAATACAATTGTGAATGGATTGTTATATGAGCTTGTGGCGCAACATCTGTAAATGTAAAACTATGTATTGTAAAATGGGCCTGTGGCCTGATTTACTGAAATAAGCTACTACTACTACTATCAGCAACGATATTCGGAAGTCATCTTTTTGGAAACTGAATCCTAGCAAAGGCTTAGGCGACAATAACCATCCTTTCAATGCGAGATAGATGAGTGTTCATTGGTTCTTGCTCTCAAAAGGTTTTTTGCTGCTTTTCAAACAGGGTGGATTAACATTTATGACCGGAGCTCCTCTGTTGGAATTGAATGCAAGATTATCTATTGTTGCACAATTTCTGATGGTAGATAACAGGTCAATCTTTAATACAGATGGATTTTCATAAACATAAGGTTATTTTGTCATGATTTTCTCTCGGCGTCCCGATTTTCTTGGAAGTCGGTTTCTCACTCGCTTGGCATGCAACAAGGTACGGGTTTTAATCTAACCAATAAAAACACGTACCATGTTTCAATCAATTATATATAATCGATAATATTTAAAAATTCAATGGGCACTCAAGGCAAGTATTCTGTATCTTTATTTTGTCTGGTACAAAATTGACAAAGTCATTCACTTGTACCCTGGGGTAGTATTAGATCATTGCTTGAAGTACGAAACTAAGAGAGATAAATACATCAACTCTAACACTCAATAGTATTCATATTCATTTTGATAACCTGATTGTTTATAAAAGATGATTGTTTTCAAAAGATACCGTGAAGATTATTTGTCATTCAATTGTACCCTGGGGTAGTATTAGATCATTGCTTGAAGTACGAAACTAAGAGAGATAATTACATCAACTCTAACACTCAATAGTATTCATATTCATTTGATAACCTTATTGTTTTCTAAAGATACCGTGAAGATTATTTGTCAAGCATTTCAAACAAAGAGTGATGATCAATTATCGATACATCTGGTTCTGAGGAGTTCAAGACCGATATAAACGATTAAGTATTATAACAGATTGCCTTTCATGATTTGGATATATCTATAAGAAAATAAAAAGGTTTTTCTACTCTGGCCCCCAACAACTTTAAAGGGACAGTAGCACGTTTTTTTGGTAATTTGATATTTTAAAATTTTCACTGATAATTGTACGATAATGATAAATGTATTATTTTGATATGGTCAAAAATCTCATAACACAAACCAATCATCCTTAGTTAGAGGACAAAGTATGAAGATTCGCCTAAAATCCATGGGCGGCCATTTTGTGTGAACACCTTCAATTCATTTTGTGTAAGAAAAATGAATCGCATGGCTCAAATTTACATTATATATTTGAATTATTACTGCTCCATTTAGTTTAAATGCATTGTCTTTCAATTGGAACCATTAATTTTCATTTTCCTGACATCACCTTATATTCCCCCTAAAACGTGCTACTGCCCCTTGAAGTGCCAAGTCCTTTTCTTGTCTATTATGGTTGAGATAATGACCTACAGCCGAGTGGGTATCGGATATAACCTTCAAGCGACAGCGAAAAGGTTATATTTGATAGCCACGAGGATGTGGTGATTATCTCACATACACCACATGGCTTTTCCAATTTGCATTTTAACAAAAGTAGAACATCAACCAAATAATTAGTTATTTGATAGTTGTTGTTATGGGATAAAACTTAAATACACTCAACTTCTTAACATTTCCTTTGCACAATACGCGAATTTCACGTGCAGATTGAGCATTTCATGGCGAAGTTGTCAATCAGACAAATCTGAACAAGAAGCAATCTGTTTTTAGTTGATTCGACTTAAAAAAGCACCAAAATTCTACATTGAACTGAAATTAAATAACGTGAATATACAATTAGTCTAAAACGTCACCGATATTGTGATTTATGGCAAATGATATTCTTATATGTATAATACACTATTCATGTCCATCAAATATTTCCCTCTTTATGAAGCAAAAAGTGTTGCTGCACGGACGTTGTCAATTTCATCTTGTGATGCACGGATTTTAAGTAAATATCATATCGCACGAGCTGTACACAATCGAAAGCACATGGTTTGAAGGTGGAGAGGAAAATGAAGTGGTCTCATGTTTTGAACAAATTTATTGCCGCGTTTCAATGTCTTTTCAGTAGGAAGTAAAGGTGAGTTGAACTTTTCAGTATATTCATGTATTTGCTGTTGACTTTTATTTATGCGTGGACCTACGAACATGCTGAAGTACGTTACAGAGGGTTTACACGGTATAAAACAAGCTGTCAACAACCAAGTTAATATTTATGAATTTTGCTGTTGAAAATCATTCTTAATTTAATCATTATTTTAATATCATTTAGTAATGTATATAGTAACGTGTACATAATATTAATAAATAATATAAGAAGGTGCTTATAAGCGTATTATTCTGAAACTGTAATTAATTAAGCATGTTTCTTTCTTACAATTCCTCACATTATTCGACATTCATCTTTAAAATGATTGGTCTATTAAAACGTATAGTCAAACATTATTCAAATGTCAGATTCAAAATGTTTTGAAATACAATAAGCAAAAATATTCAACATTAGCAATAAAGTCAAAAATCGATAAGCAATTTACAAAGATCACCGGTGTTTAATTTCAACAACTGAGGGTACACTTTTGTTTCAGGGACTACATATGGACACTTGATTGACTATCCAAACAACATTAAAGTCGACCTTAATATGGATAATTCAACAAAGACTATGTGAAAGGAACAGAGTTTAGCTTGTCAAAGGATTGGGAACATTGTTCACTTGAATTGGTTCCTACTTGCTGAAACTTTTCAGCTAATCGAGAACGACACAAAGAAAAAGATATCACTATGTGATGCATTTTATATGAAAATAAGTTATAAATCTGTAAATAAACTACGTTTCAAAATTGTTTTGATATTATGTATTCATTCGTAAATATGTCTGATACAAAGTTAACATTTTAAGGTGTTGAGTTCCTTGATGTACCCTAAAACACAGTGGCTGTAAGTTATTTCGAGGTGCGATACCATAAAGAAGTGAGGCGAAGCCGAACTTGTTTGTGGTATCAAACCGAGAACACATCGACCAAACGCACCTTGGATGTGAAGAGGTAGGGTTATACAATATAACCATCTCACGCCTGGTTATACGAAATAGTTAACCTCTGATATGGACCTGATAACCACACCACGTGGTGTATACTGATGTAATTGTGTTGCATTATAATGTTTTAAATCTGTGATAGTAAATCTAAACAATATCTAATGAGTGTCGAATAATTCTTTGTTTACGAATATCTGCCAAGTTCAGCTGTTGCGAAATTATTTGGCACAGATAATAGCAATTTCAAAAGTTTGTTTTAAAAACATAAATAGAAGGATGAATCAACACATAACTGAGCCATAAAATAGTAAATGAAGTACTTTAACAAAAGTTAAACATCTATTTAATCAGTTTTATTTTTAGAAAAAAAAAAAACTTTCTAAGCCTGTTTTAAATTTAAACAATTTAAAAAATCTATTCAAGTCAACATTTAATCAAAATGTAAATTTCATGTTTTTTCATCAAACAAATTATTTTATCAATCAGTCTTTTTTCCCATTAAAGTCATTTTCTCATCCAATTTTTGAAAAACAGTTGAAATTTAAAAAAAATATCAAAAACTGATCCAGCTATACCATCTTAAGATTGGAATAGTGCTTTATCCATAGTTGGTTTATCCCCGAGAGCTATCCTATCTTAAGATGGGATAGATCCACAGTTGGGATGCAACAGTAACTCACTCGTAGCTTAAAGGAGCAGTAGCACGTTTTGAGTGGAAAGTTGATGAAAATGGAAAAGCACAATATATGTCAGTGTGTATTTTACAAGTTACATCTTAACAATTAAAGATCCATATTCAAATGTAGTGAATTTCAATGTTTAAAAAAATGTTTTTACTGTATGCGTTGTATTTTTAGCAATATTTTGCGATCAACCTAGAGAACGTCGGACCATATTTAATTAAAAAGGAGACGATTTATCAAAGTGACGAAATGGATTCTGCTAATTCCTCGTTGTCGACATGAAGGCGAATAAGATAAGATAAGATAAAATAAGATAAAATAAGATAAAATAAGATAAGATAAGATAAGATAAGATAAGATAAGATAAGATAAGATAATGTCTTTATTGTCCAAAGGGAAATTTGTTTTACATCATATATACAGTTCTCCAGTTACAAACAAAGCAAACTAAATGTACATGATAATATTATTATGCATAAGATTTGTCTAAATAAACATGAAAACATCCGATTTAGTCACACTCACATTCACTTGACTAAAACAGAAATATGGCATTAATCAATAAACTGCTCATTGTAGGAGCGAACACTGTTTGGAATAAAAGAGTAGCGAAACCTGTTTGTTCTCCCAGTCGGCATGCGCAGTCTGCGTCCTGAAGGTAGCCAAGAATATTCCGAAAAAAGAATATGTGATTGGTCACTTAAAATTTTATTTGTTTTCTTGGAAATTTGCTGCTCATAAAAATCGCCGATACTTTAAATTGGAAGTCCAATAATTTTTTAAGCTGTTTTGACAATTTTTGAGAGTTTTTTTTTTTCTGAACAGACAGATTTCCGTACCAGCTCAAGAAATTAAAGGTCAAGATACTTTGAATAAATGTTCTGTAAAATAACCTCTATATAGTTTGATCTATTTTAAAATGTCTCAATCTCCACAAAAAATGCAAGCGTTGCTGTCCTTTCTTATAAATTTTGTCAGTATTTTCGTTCCAAGAAAGTTTTGAATCCAAGACAGTACCCAAATATTTGTATTCTGTTACTCTTTCTATTTCACCATCATCTATAGTCACAGCATTTAATGTAGACTTCTTTTTTACCTAAAATCTATGACCATTTCTTTGGTTTTCTGCACATTCAAAAACAAAAAGTTTGATTTACGCCAATCTACAAATTTTGAAATTCCAGTTCTGTAACACTGTAACACAGTTCAGATTCTCTAATCAGGCCCACCAATGCTGCATCATCGGCAAATTTGATTGTCATAAACCGCTGCATCTAAAAATTGCGTTTCCCAAATATACGCTTTAAACAGTCTTTGTCGCGAAAGACTAGATTTTGTTTTTAGTTTCACCGAATCAGGCTATTCATAGCCGGACGCAATTACGGTAACTCAGATGTGGGATAAACCCATCACACATAATGATGACGTCATCGAAAGCGGGTTCGTTGAATGCTTCGGCAAATTTGCAGAAGGTACTGCACTTCTAACGTCGAAGTAAGTATTTTATTGTTGATCAAAATATGTAGATATGAAATCAAACTTTCGACGAATGATTTTTTCAACCTAGTAATGTATTTTTTTTCCAAAAGGCAAATTTCATCATTAACCGTATTCAAAGATGTAGCATCTTTAATACCAAAGAAAAATCTAATTTCATCATTCCACATTTCAATAAAATATCTCCATGTTTAACAGTTCATGACATTTTACCTCAGCCCTAATCGGTGTAATTACATGTAATGAGAGATCATTAACTTGAAGCCTCGACTTGTGACCTTTAAAAGCATGTATATATAGCCAGACTTTCTAACTTACACTTGCTCATTACATAAATGAATATACTGATGGACACCAAATGGAATTTCCTTATATTTATTAAAATAACTGTGTTTCAATATAATGCAAAAGGCAAAATGAAATATTTTAGTTCATGACACATGGTACAAAGCTTTTTAACATTTCTTATCTGACCTTAGGATTAAATATTCGTTTTTGACTTGATGCATGCTCTGCCCATAGTGGCATATCAAGTCATGAAATTTTGATTCGAGCCTCTGTTCTTATTCCCCGAGTTTCAGTGACCCTGCTCTAAAATAATAATTTTGGATAGAATGCCAAAGGCATTGTGATATGAACCACACTTTCCATACGGGAAGCGTTTTCATTTGTTATACAAATTCAAATGGATTGTGATGCAATTTTTTTCCGGAAAAGTGCCGGAACCCACGGATTTGACATTATCTGCCTCTGTGGGGAGAGAATAAACGGTCGATACTTTTGATCACCTAATGAAGTCTGTCAAACAGCTCCTGAAACATATATATGTAATATTTAACGTAAGTCTATATTAGTGCAGCCACTTTAGATCACTACTGTTTCTTAAAACGAAAGGTTTCAGTGGGGCCCTTTCCTTTTTAATACTTAAAAGATAAATTTTAGATATATTTTCTTTCAGCGACTAAAATATGGGTTACGTTTTTTATTTGCCCCACCGCCAAAAGCTGCTCGATCCTCTCCGACAACCGTGTCGCAATCAGGTGTCATTTCATTCTTTAGTTGATGTTGGTTTTTAATAATTTTTGTTATTCCATTTAATTCCAAAATCAAATTTAAATAGTTGATGTTAGTTTTGTATGTTTTTATAGTGAATTTCCATTTACTACAGCCTTGTTTTGCCAAAATTGCTTTATTTTGAGACAAATTTCAATTTGCATTGCTTACACAATCAATTGATTTGAGATTGAATTAATACGTTGCAAAATCGGATGATACCTTTGTTTTCGATAAAGGCCGTTTTAAATGTGGCAAGCTTATCCTTCACGAAACTCAAAATGAAGCCAAAAGATAGAGCATATGTTGACTGACGGTTAGTTACATACGTTGTATGCTTCTCTCTCAAATATATGCATTCTGGTGTGCCATTTTTTATGGGCGAATCAAAGGTGGTCTACATCAATTCAGATAGCATTGCTCCCATGAGAGAACCAGACAAAATAACTCTATGTAACTTATCGCCAAAATTTATATAAAATATTTTGAAAATTTGTCGTTGTCACACATGTTAATAGAGAACCCTTTTATATGGAGTTAAATATTTAAATCCTGATTATCTTATATCTGCTAGGTTTATCAAACTATATTATTGAATTCTATTCATAATTGTATCACAAAATCGGATCGATTTGAAATTTATTAAGCACACTTTAGAATAATGAAATACACCTTCTTATTGAAGCTTTAGCAAAGTAGCCAAAATAACTTACAAAACTGAAATAAATAATCGATGCATTTCTCAAATGCTTGGAGTAAATTACATTTAATGAAAGTGAACTTTCGTTATGTATACACTCAGTATGTGGACATACATCGCCTTTTCCGTTTCCTCGTTTTTGTCCATGTCAACATTTTAAAAACATTTCCTGGTGACTCTTATAAGTATCCTAGCTTATGCAATGCATGAAGTTCATGACCTATGTTTACAAATGTTGCAACTTGTCTTGTTACCATTTACACTTATGTACCAAGGATAATTAGTAATAATAAGTAATGAACCGCCACGGCTCCAATATTTATGATCGCAGTTGACAGCGGTAATCTATTTCTGCAACAGTTGGCAGAACACCCCCGCACAAGTGGACTCGACCTGTCTGATTTCAGCACGCGCTCAGATTGGTAAACAGCAGACGACAATCTGGTGCAATGTGCGCTTGGTCGGAGGGGTTCCCTCTTGGCAATGGGGTCAAAATGTGGTTCATGTTAATGCTTGGGGTGGTGGCGGGAACTCAACACAAACATTATTCTCAGTGCGACGCTCCAGAAGGGTCAAGTATCTACGATTTCAAGGTTCTGAATCTTGACGAGACACGCAACGTCAGTTTGAGGGAGGGGAATGAAGGAAAGGTTGTGCTGCTTTTAAATGTGGCCACTTTCTGAGGTGAGTCGGCATGGTTTTATCTATTTTTTCTTTATAGTCAAATTTAATATTTACATGTAAGGATTTTGGACTAATGTTTGAGTTAGTTGCTCTCTATACGTGTTAAACTTCTGAGTTTATTACTATGGTTCAAAGCATATGTGTGTAAAGATTTACCGTTAACTTTCATGTTCTACTTTCTTTCGTTCTTTGTATACTTTTATCAAGCAAGAGAAATAGACTCTCATCATTTGCTACATTTGTGACTCCCTTGGGAGGGATTTGCACTCTCCTGTTGACATCCAGTGATTAACCATATGGTTGGGCTTTAAAGGGGCAGTAGCACGTTTTTTTGAAAATTTTATATTTTAAATGTTTCACTGATAATTGTACCCTGATGCTAAGTGTCTTATTTTGAAAGTGTAAAAAAAATCTCATTACACAAAACAATCACCCATAGTCAGAGAACAAATTATAAAGATTCACATAAAGTCCATTGGCGGCGATGCATGTGTGACCCTTTAATTCGTTTTGAGTAAGAAAAGGGAATGGCATGGCTGAACTTTACATTATATAGTTGATTTATTACTGCTTCAATTAGTTTAAATACATTGTCTTGAGTTTGTTAGAGCTTTAGTTAACGGCAATGCGTTAAACTTACCTTTTGGAGTATATCTCTTTTACAAGACGGTTTTGAATTGTTTATTACCAAAGCTTGAGCGAGGGTTATACATAATATAAACAAATTGGAATTTTCAATATTTTTATAACTCAATCTTTTCCATTTGATCGGATATACAGAAAACAGTCTTCTGTGACGTCAGGATATGGGATAAACTTATAATTTCATATTTCATTCCATAGTTAACAATATCGTCCTCTGTGATGCAAAAGAACCATTGTTCTTGACATCACAAGGGAAGCAACCGTTTTCTGGATATCTCTGCATTTTTGTTTGTTAATGAGGTTAGCCTTCTCATGTCGTTAACAGTGAACATACTTTGTCTATGCGATTCTTGGTACCTTTATCGTTTTCTCAAATAACTATTTATGAATGTGAGAGAATGAACTATGATAACACAAATCTTATGGAAAGCAATTTATATCTTCAGGGAATGGGGCATTTCGACAGATTCACGGTGTGCAAAGCATGTCTAGGAGATTGAGTATGATTGGCTTGTCTCAAAGTTGTCTTCAAATTTGCTATCAGACCTCAATGGAGGTGTATCCAGATATCAGTTGATTTGCGTGACGTTGACCATATTTTCAGTACAGGTTAATGCCCGAGTAACTCTCCATTCATAAAGAATAATGTAGCCGAGGGCAAGTGTAAATTAAAGGTCCTTCATATCAGCTTATTTTTTTTATGGCGGCGAGGGACATGGCCACGTATGTGACACACTTATTGTTTATCACATATTTCTACCCCCGAAGGGTCGGGAGACATATTGGTCCGCGTCTGCGTTAGCGTTCCCATTTGTTTCCGGAGCCAAGGCCGTAGTCCATACAGGCAGCGCGCAAGCAGCGCTGCGCGTCGCGTCATGACAAAATAAATAGCTTTAGTTATTTTACGTTTATGTCCCTCCATTCAAGCAGCGCGTCAGCGTCAAAATTTCTGAATCGCAAAAAAAGCGATTTTTGCTGCTTGACGTGCTGACGCACCGGGGAATCCCCTCTTTCCGCATGTTGGAAATATAAACACGTGTTTCGGTAATTTGTTAGAAATATTAACGTTTAAGATGCCAAAAACACAAATCAACGAAGAATTGCTTATCAATGAGGTGCAGAAGCACCCCTACCTCTATGACATTGACAGCAGAAATTATAAAGATGTAGAAATGGCCAACAATGCATGGACAGCAATTAGCCAAGCATGCGAGTCAACAGGTATGTCGTAACTTTTTTTATTGACAATGAAATTACAATCTAAATTTACTCAAAGAACCTTCCTTGATCGAAAGTAGATTTTGGGTACCATAATCTCGTCCATATAACAAATGAACCATTCAGTTGAACTGTTGGCAGCTATTGTTTGGACAATACACAGCTATCTAGTTCTATTGCACTGAGAAAATCAACTGATAATAACGCAAAGAAATTGATTAAAAAAGAAAAAAAACACATATTATTACCCTTTGATGCAGGTTGGGGTTGATGGCATCGATGAAAAAAAATGATGAATGATATTTCTTCAAATAGGTGATAATCATAAAACGTATGATTATATAGTATTGTAATGTTGTGAATATATTTTAAATAACAAAACGACCCAAGGCTTTAAACAATTAAGGTGTAACGAATCTTTAAAAATAAAGCTGTATACTAAAACTAGTTTCAACATAACACATAATTAGAGATAGCCTGTAAAATCAAAGGCATTATGTTATCAATTATTAGCCGAGGAACCACAATTCAAACAGAAGGTGTATTGAATGAGAGAAATTTGTAGGATAAAATAAACATACATATAAGCATCACAGTTTTCTTCTTTCTTTCCATGGTCTCTTTCTCTCACACACAGAAAATGGTTATTTAAGAACGTACATACAATACTAGTGGTTTGCTAATGATGACGGTAATTTAGAGCTCTATATGTTATGGGATGTGTGTGTTTGATGCTTTAACGCGTTTTAACGCACTGCTCGATCAGAGGTACAAAAGTAACGCGCCGACGCACTGACACGCGCAGCGCTGCTTGCGCGCTGCCTGTATGGACTACGGCAGGCCTCCCCACACCAACACAGCGCGTCGGCAGCGCGTCAGCAGCGCAGCGCGTAGCGCGCGTTTTTTTACCCCAGACTGGCGCAGCGCGTCGATGCGCGTCGAAGCAGCGAAATAATATATTGAACAAGTGACCAATGATATCTTGTTAGGTTTGTCTTGAAGACCTATTGTTATTATACGATTTCTGTCCTTACTGCGGAGTAGACATGCTAAGCTTTTGGGCGAACTCGACCCGTACATGAAAGGTCCAGTTCGAATCCAAAAACATTACAATCGTCCTCGCGTATGAATGAGTGACCAGAGAACGACTGTCAAATTAATATTAGGGTCGGGAAAAGAAAACATTGATGTACGTCTACTGAAGACGTAAACAACAACGCCAACTTCTTTGATGCATACTATTCTGCAGTAAAGACAAGAATATAGAGAATAATCTCAGGATATTATCGAATCAGAAGTAGGGGATTCCCCGACGCGTCGAAGCGCCACGCAGCAAAAATCACTTTTTTTGCGATTCAGAAATTTTGTTGCTGGCGCGCTGTCGGCGCGCTGCGTTGGTGTGGGTTATCAATCATAAATCAACATGAGCAATTTTTTGGCTGCGGGCGCGCTGCGCTGCGCTGCTTGCGCGCTGTGTTGGTGTGGGGAGGTGAAACTACTCGATGAATATTTACCAAAATTTGGTATTCATACTCTTCATATCATGTAGATGTGGCTTTTGGTTTCGCTTTCTTTTAAATTATGTATCTTAGAGATTCCACTGCAACAGTTCGGACTTCGTCAGTTTGAAGGGAAAGGTTAGTTTCATAAATAGAACTCAAACTTGCAGTTTGTTGTTTTATAAAAAGAATATGTTTTTTTTTAGTTTAAAAAACTATAAGGAATTTTCAAAAACAAAATTCAGCTGAAATTGTGAAATCTGTTTTACGAGTAAAAACACGTTCTTGTTTATTTTGTAATGGTATAAATCAACCTTCCCAAGCCTTCACGATACAAATAATATGTATTGCCCTTCTTCAAAGCAGTAAATGCTGTCCTCGAATATGATCTTTAACAATTAAAGTTTTAATCAGATATGCTTCCATACACAAAGATGAATTAGAGATTTAATAAATGAAATTTGAGAGAAATTTCCCTCATCGTAAACCACTACGATGATGTTGAAATGTTCGAATGCTGAATTAATCGTCTCGAATATAGATAATTATTCTTTCGGGCTATTGAGTTAAACTATATGTTGTGAAATTAAATTCAGTCTACCAAATGCTTAACAAAATTACTACTGACAATTTCCAGAGGCAAGGCTTATAAAAACTGAAATAGAAAAGCAATGCTGTTAAGGTGTTTTTTTAAAATTTGAGATGACGATTATATTTTAAGTGTTAAATATCATTAACAATCGTTTTCCCCACAATTGTGACAGTTTTGCATAAAATAAAGATGCTGAATCGCGGTTTTAGAAATTTTTGTCATTATTTTCAATATTTTCAGGTAACATGTGTCGCAGGCTACTCTATATTGGTTCATTTGCTGGCAGTGACGGAATGTTACTAACTTAATTTTGCCTCAAATAATACTAACATTTAAAAAAAATTTAAAATGACAATTTTTATTAGCTAATCAGGCCTGAAAGGCTCGATGGGTTTATGCCATGGCATGGTGTCCGGTGTCCGTTCGTCCGTCTGTAATCTTTGTGCATTTTCGACTTAATCTCCAGAACCACAAGGTGTAAAAGGCTGATATACTGTGTACGGACTCCTTGACTAGATAGGATTTTAAATTATAACTTTGGTGACCCTTTAGACCTATTTTCATCTTCTTCTCCAGAAGCATAAGGCCTAGAAAGCTGAAACTTTGTGTACAAAGTCCTTGACTAGTGAGGATTATAATTAATAACCCTGTGGCCCCCACTAAGGGGGGAACCACATTGAACACACCCTAAAGCAAAAGAAAATAAAGCCTGATGGGCTACAGAGCCATTGACTCTATTTTGTTGTTGATATATTCAACGCATCCTCGTCGTCTCAACAGCTGTTAGATTGTCGTATTTTTCAAGTTATTAATGAATAAACAACAAAAAACTTACCTTTCGATTACCATATTTTTTCTTGATATCTGATAGTGTCACTGTGTATTTATTTTTTTGTTCAGTCTGATGCATCCATTTTCATAATAGAAATATCCACATCATGGTACAAACATAATGAAAAGTGATGAAATGGATCAAGCAAATACGAAGTAAATTTGTTCCAAGGATAAAATGGTATAAGAAAATGCGAAATTAAATGTTCCTAGGAAAAATTGCTCATTTTGATAACATCAAACTTCTACATTTAGAACATTCTGAATGGCTTTGATTTGATTCAGTTTGTTCGACGAAAAGTTGAAAGTGACAGATTATTTGTTAACATCAACCCTATTCCATTCCTGATCTATAACCACCTCAAATACCTTTTTATTAACTTTTGAACTGAAAAAACGTTATCCCACTATAGTTTTGCATTTTTCATACCCTAGTCTAACCATCACATAGCAGTTTAAACATTTAAAGAAATACGACAACAAAGAAAATTTTTTTATTTGAAATACAAAAAATTATAACATAAGACTTCACAATAATTCAATCAGACTATGTATACTATGCTTAACAAAGACCCTTTCTGCTTTCTATTGCAGGCTATTTCGAACTGTACTTTGTGCAATCGCTTTGTAAAGCGTAGGAATTTCCTGCTGTAAAGCAGTTTATGATTTTGACAGGGCACTGTTTCATAACCAAAATGTCATTGCAACACCTGTTTGCCGTCACAATTAATTTTCTTTGTGTCCAAAATAATGTAATCTATACTTGAATGCTTCACTGCCAATCTCTATAACAATGTAAATTGATATTATTGTGTACGTCAAGGCATGCTTGGTTTTGAATTAAATATGGTATATGATAACGCAAAACCTTTGATAAACACTTTTCTGCTTACTATTTCACACTGCATACTTCATTAGTTCTTGACTTACGTGCAGAATTAATGGGTTTTAACCATCGATTTGAATACGGCTTCCTTTTAAACCGTATTTTAGACACAAAAAACATTGAAAAACGTGTCTAATGAATAATCAATATCCAATATATTTGCGTAAATTCCAGTCAAAAACCAACTCAATATATAGAATGGACTATGAAAGATATATAGCTGCTTTGTTGTAATGGAAAATGCATGATTTTGAGTTGATTGTTTCCACCTATCAACGACTCCGAATGGATTCTTCATCTTTTAATCAATGCATGACTTCACTGTCATATTATTATAAACTGTCATTTTTTTACATTTTAAATGATTGCCACTTGCACATTTTACTATACAAACTTGTTATTTTCGTTGCTCATTCAAACTTTCCGTTTTTGTGAATTACCATTTTTTCACGCATCGCTAACTGATTGACGGCTAATACCTATCGTCGCACGAGCGCACCACGCTGGCTGTACGTTCGAGTCTTGACTCAGACACTTACAAACGTAAAAGTTAAATTGTGAGATGTTTTTATTATCAAATTTGGACATTATTGAGACATGTACTCGAGTACACTCTGTATAAAGAAAAAATATTCAAAACCTGACAACCCACAATGACCGGGACCGACAGTTGATTCTGACAAGTATGTGACGTCATCACCATGGATTAGGTCATCACCATGGATCAAGTAACGTCATAACAGTACAAAGATACTTAATCAAATTGATAAACATGTGTAAACTAGGCGTTTGTTTTCGATTATATAAATCCTAGTCCTGCTAAGATCCTCATTCTGAGGGTCTAGATTGACTGGATGAAATTGAAATCTTAGAGAAATAAAATGATGTAAATGAAGGTACAGTCATTATATTTATTACAGTTAAATACAAATCCCTGAGAAAGAAACGGGAGCGACAGTTATCGCTAGCGTAATAACACGCCATGGCTACGGATATATGCCAAAACACTTTAGTTGGACACAGCCTTCAGGTGTTTGGCTTCTTTGCTCTTGGTTTATATCAGTCCTTACCACGGGCGACTGATATTTATCAGATAATGTGTCTTGTGATGAGTCACTAGTTATTTATGATAAATATTTTGTGGAGTTCGACACCTTGACTCTCAGTCTGGGTATTGATTTTCTTGTATCTGATTTGATAAGATACGAACGTAACTTAAGTGAAGTCAATAGTTTATTATTAATAATTGCCTATACGGTTAAAGGAAATATGTTTGATTTATGAATACATGTGATTATGGTTGTATGCCTATCAGTGCGACTAGTGACTTTTGTTATGAATGATATTTGTAAGTTGACCGTCATAAAATGTCGTAAAATGTAACGTGCTCTTTATGATGACTTTATGAAGTCTGTTTGTTAAAGTTATGATTTAAAATTATGATATAGGCTTCAGATAAAATTTTTAGGTGTGAATAAGTGTCAAACGTCATAAGTTCAATTAAGATAAAATATTTCAACCAAATAATCTTTTTCCGAAAGAAAGGGTTGTCACATTGTGTATCACAAGGCTCTGTTGACAATAAAATACAACATCATGACAATTGGTCAGAGTTTGCATAAATTAATTATACTATTCGGGATCCAATTGCTTTGAGATGAAAATTACAAGAGAAAAGGTATGGTTACAGTCTATCATTGTTGCAACGAAAATGACACTAATATCATCTTCTATATGCAAAAATTGTTTGTACAGCGATACAAAAATAATTCATGAAGAGGCTCGTTCACGATGTTTACCCCAGTTTCCTTACAACCTACCCCGTCATCTAATGCTGTTCTGCAATTAGTTTAGGTCCAAAATCATTACACTTTAGGAAAGTTGATTCAATGTTTGTAAATGATACCAAAAAACACTTAATTTCTACGGCGGTATCAGTGTGAGGAAAATATATCGTGCATGTTTGACCGAAATTTGTGAAGTATAAGTTCTCAATGAAAAGAAACTCTAGACAAGGAAAATTGTCAGGAACGATAACACTATCATGGTTCATTTCAAGGATTAATTAAAAATACATATAGCTTACATGACCTTTGATATCAGGTGAAGGTATGAGTTTATATGATGTTGTTCGTTATCCGAATATTTATTGATAGAAAAGCTACACCAACAGCTTTTGTCGTGGAGGTGACGTATAATAGCGGATAAAAGGTGGTAGAACAGATGTGCCTAATTTACAAAGCGTTCGAAGCTGCGCCATTGCTCATCATCCTGTCTTAGGGTACGAACGTTACGCTAACTCCACTAATCTGTACCCTGGGCTCAGAAGAAGAATGATTTGATTGGCTTTATCCCAAGTCGGGCCGCGCGAGCGAATCTAGCTTCTGAGCCCAGGGTACAGATTAGTGGAGTTGGCGTAACGTTCGTACCCTGTGACAGGATGACGATCACCAAGTCTTATGACTATTTCCTTTGTCGTTCATCGTTTAAATAAAATCAGTATTCATAAATTGTGAATCTGTATACTTTTAAGCCGATTCATAATAAAATATGCTCATTTGTTATTCATTTTGTTATGTTATGTGAAAAGATTTTAACAATAATTGATCGGCCATTATTTTTTTTCAGTTTGCGAGTTTATTAAACCATACAAGTAACAGATTGATCGAATCTACGCACTGCAATAACCTTTTTTTTGGTCATAAATCTCCAGTATTTTCACAAAGGTGGTTGTGCGTTACTGAGGTAACCTAAAATTATTACTTCGCGCAATGGAGGGTGGGAATGAGAAAGGAAATTGTGGGAAATAAAGGGGATAACTGGGGGTGCCTAGTAGCCACTTTTTTGTTAGATTTGGAGTTGCTGGCGGTTTGCGATGCAAGTCGTAGTATTATTTCTCATCGTGCAAAATGGTTCCCGTAAAATTTAAAAGAAAGATTATCGTCACTCTTGTAAATTAAAGGGTGGAATTGATTCAAGTAAAGACTGTTAGCTTCTATGTGATGGATAGCTGAATGAAAATATATGACAAAGTGCAAATTCATTTGTCATGCAACAGGATAAAACCAACATTTACACTTTCAAAAACACGGAAAATGACTTCCTCACATTCACATACAATTTATGGGTTTCTTGTCGTTCGAACAGATCAAGTCACAACTAAAACTTAAAGTGAATGATTAAGTATAAATTGGTAACATAAGAATTAAAAATAACTTTGCAGATTGGAGACAAAGCTATCATTGAACTCTGCACAAACTGTTTTCAGAACCAACAGAGGATTGGAAAAAATCAATGTTTCGCCGGATTTCACAGTATATATCTTGACATAGAAGACTGACTGAGTTTGGGCTTATTTTAAACAATTTGTAAATGAACTATCTAAATCTGTTCCAAATTTCATTTGTTTATGTCAAATAGTTAATAAATACGGTTAATCTAAAGTTGTCTAAATTTTTTGGCTCGGAGGTATATTTGATATAGCCTAGAGAAATGGGTTCGCGTAGCTTAACCAAACTTGTTCGTTAAAGAATTCTTTAAATTGAATAAAAATGGTTGTCTTGCAAATGGGTGTTTATATCTCCATGTGATCCCTATCAACCCACTCCCTAAAACCAATGCAACAATGCATTTAAAGGGGAAGTAGCACGTTTTTAGGAATAATATAAGGTAATGTCAGGAAATGAAAATAGATAGTTCCAATTGAAAGACAACATATGTAAACTAAATGAAGCACTAATAAATCAAATATATAATGTAAAGTTCAACCATGCGATTCGTATTTCTTACAAAAAAAGAATTAAAGGTTTTCACACAAAAATGGCCGCCAATGTACTTTATGTGAATCTTTATAATTTGTTCTCTGACTATGGGTGATTGGTTTGTGTAAGTAGATTTTTGACATTATTAAGATAATACATTTAGTATTAACGTACTGATATCAGTGAAAAATTTAAAATATAGAATTTCAAAAAACGTTCTACTGCCCCTTTAAAGTTTTGGCTCATGGCTTATCAAAGTTAATTTTGCTTTGTAGGAGATATTCTGAAGAAGGCGCTTCATATTAATTATAATTGCATGATTTATTAACCTGTACATATCCAACATGAAAGCTTTATTAAATGATAGCAGATCAATATTTATTATTAAAGCTGTCAACCCATCATGGTTTGTGACAAACCGATTTTAATATAACAGTTCGTTAATGAAAAGGGGCATACCGTCCAGGCAATGTTGGAATAGATTTGAAAATTTGAATAAGTCCATATAGTAGGTTTTTCAAATCTATCCTAGTCTTAACGTCAACATTTTGTGGTCTACTATTTTTTCTTTGGTATATATGAATGTAAATTTAATAAGCTAGATAGCAGTTGGCTTTTAGCTTATCTTAGCGTGTTTATTGTAATATTAAACTGTAAAATGAACAAAGTATAAGGTGTGTAGGCCATACCTTGATACGAACATCCTTTCATAATGATATCTATGGGTCACAGTAAGAATAGTTAATTGGGAGATGTAAAAACGATAAGGGTAATTGGAAACCAATCTGTACTTTTGGAACTGAAATCTTTCGAAGAGTCTGATAATGATGTGTAATGACTTCATTGAGTGACAGTGGCATTTAGAAGTTGTCTAGATAAAAAAGGAAGAGTTTGATGGATTTTTACACTTCTTTATTGCACTCCGGATATGTAATTCAAAGTCGAAATCGTTCAGGATATCTGTTCTGACATTAGCTCCAAGTCGTGTTATACCGTTAGATTTGAACTATCATGTCCTCAAACGTGGTTTTGGCCATTGTTGGTCATGTATCGATTGGTGTAGTGTTCATGTTTGATAACCACTTCCCGGAAGCAGACCATCTGTCACCACACACAAGCAGCACTTATTGACTTGCATGTCCGGACCGATCAGCCCATCAATGAGATAATACTGTCGTGGGTGCCGTCACTATGATAGCCTTAGTGTAATGTTAAAGGATAAGACTAGGTTGACCCGAGTTTGAGGTTATTTATGCCACTAGGCCTGACTATGCGTGTGACAAAGCACGGAACATTCTCTCCCCACAGAGACAGATCAAGTCATAAAATGTTGATACAGCCACTGTTCTATTACGCCGAGTTTGTGGGTTAGAATGGGAGATGTCTGATTGGAGGAAATCAAAGTAAGTTGTGCAATAAGCGACGCTGTTCTTAAATCATAATTTTGGCAAAGGCATTGTTATATGGACCACCCTTTCCATGCGAGAAGCGGTGTGATTTGCTAAAGAAATTCAAATGCTTTATGGTGCAAATTTTGCCGCCTGGGGAAACTACCGGAAGCCACGGATTTGGTCTTATTAGAACAGAGGTAGTATCATCATTTTATGACTTGATCTACCTCTGTAGGGAGGGAATGAGCACGGAACATCGAACGTTCATTTCAGCATGTTACAATGTCACTTTTATTTATGTGTCACTTGTTTGGTAACTTGTAACAAAAACACTTCAACAGGTAGATCTCAACAGCTTGAGCGGACAAATCGATATATTAAAAATAGAGCCATGGGCTCTGTAGCTCATCAGGCTTTACATTTGATTTCGCTATAGGGTGTTGCCAATGTGGTGCCCCTTAGTAGGGGCCATGGGGCCACCAAAGCTACAATTTATAATCCTCACTAGATAAGGAGTTTGTACACAAAGTTTCAGCTTTCTAGGCCTTCTGCTTCTGGAGAAGAAGATGAAAATAGGTTTTTAGGGCGTGGCATATGTGGCCCTTATTAGGGGTCACAGGGCCACCAAAGCTACAATTTATAATCTTCACTAGTCAAGGAGTCTGTACACAAAGTTTCAGCTTTCTAGGCCTCATGGTTCTGGAGAAGATGAAAATAGGCTTATGGCGCGGCCCCTGTGGCCCTTATTAGGGGTCACAGGGCCACCAAAGCTACAATTTATAATCTTCACTAGTCAAGGAGTCTGTACACAAAGTTTTAGCTTTCAAGACCTCATGGTTCTGGAGAAAAATATGAAAATAGGTTTTTAGGGCGTGGCATATGTGGCTCTTATTAGAGGTCACAGGGCGCCCAAAGTTACAATTTATAATCCTCACTAAAGTTTACGGACGGACGGGCGGACGCCGGACACCATGCCATGCCATAAGCCCATCGGGCCTTACAGACCAGATGAGCTAATAACCATTCCGAATGTTTGAACTGTCACCCTGTAGTAAGCGTGTCTAAGCTGGCAAGGTAAAAGAGTTCGATGAAAAGTATTTTCGATCCATTTTGATTTTTTTTCGTTATTCGGGTTAGTTTATGATTAAAAGCTAACTACACTCTCTGATAGACTCTCTCGTGATGGTAGTTGGATAATCTTCACACTGGAAAGTATCTGATGAGAATTTAACCTTTATTGCCTATAAATCATAAGTTATGTTTAAGTGCCAGTGTAATTTTGCAATGGTAAATTCATATCATTAATTGCATTACATTAATTTAACACTTACGTCATGGTGTTTGCATAAAGTTCCAAATGAAAAAGATCCGATGAGAATTTTACCTTAATTGTCCACAAACGAAAACAATGTTATTTTTCAAAAAGGCCAGTGTAATTTTGCAATGGTAAATTCATATCATTAATTGCATTACATTAACACTTACGTCATGGTGTTTGCATGAAGTTCGCAGTTGTATAAGAGTCCAACCATAGCGGATCTGATGAGTCTTTCACCTTTATTCTCCATAAATGGAATAATTAGTTATTTTTACGAAATGCCATTCTCTCCCAACAGAGGTAGATCAAGTCATGAAATGTTAATACTACCTCTGTTCTAATAAGACCAAATCCGTGGGTCCCGGTACTCTCCCCTGGCGTACAAAATTTGCACCACAATGCATTTGAATTTCTTAAGCTTCTCGCTCCAAGGGTGGTTCATATCACAATGCCTTTGCCATGATTCAGTAGTCAAAATGATGATTTAAGAACAGCGTCGCTGATTACACAACTAACTTTGATTGCCTTCATGCAGGCATCTCCCATTCTAGCCCACAAAGTCGGCGTAATAAAACAGAGGCTGTATCAACAGTTCATGACTTGATCTGCCTCTGTGGGGAGAGAATGTAGTGCAATGGATTTTAATGGTAATGGCATATAATTCAATTGACATGAACGGAAATTTTGAAACATACAATGGTCATAACGTGACGTTCGAGATAAATTAATCGTGACACTTTGTACAAAATTCCTCATGTATAACCATTGACTTTCCGATGACTTCCGATTGCTGGTATATTCGGGAACGGCTCCCACTCGGGTTCCGGCGATTTCATGTAATTGATTACTGCACAAAGGAGTAGGAGTAATTGACATCAGTTCGTTATGGAGAGGCAGCGCCAGAGGAGTCGAATGCTATTTGACGTGTCAACTGGCATATTTGATAAATGAGGATTGTTTCATACAATTGGATGTGCTTAGACAGTGCTTGAAGCAAATTAATTGATAAAGTTAGTTATTTTCGGAAAGAATTATCATTCATTGTCGATTAAACAAGAGATCTCAACACAACGGTCGAGAGAATATTTAGATTATCTATCTTAATGTTCTTATTGGTGGCGACTTGAAGTAAAATAAAAATATTTATTTTTTACTGTTAGGAACTGCATTTAAGTCGCATAAGCAATACGCTGTATTATTTCAAAGGTTTTGAAAGAGAAAAAATACTTGATGAGCTTTGATATGGCAGAAATCATTCACGAGTCATAATGAAGCAACATGTGGCAAGATAATTGGAAAACTGATCTGACCTAAAATGTTATTTTATATAACATTATCTTATTGTGAACACATAGATAAATATCGCATATCACATTATTTGACATTTAGAAAAAATCTTTGAGTTTGCACATGAGGAGATTCAATATGAGTTGGTAATTATAGTGGTGCCTTATTGATGTTTTAGTGATATGAGGAATGGTAAATGTATCTCTATTCTTATGTTCCAAAAATCATCGTACCTGTCTCTCTTGCAGTTACTAATACCATGCTATTCTACAGTATAGGGAATATTGATTTGTGCTTATGTCCTGAAATTATGTTACTTGTCTCTCTTGAACTTACTAATACATGTTGTGATGTTGTGTATGTTGCTATGTTACTTGGTTGTGTTCTGATTATCAAGCATCTTCCCACGGCAAGGTGAAAACGTATCCAGCAACTCCTCGTTTAGACCTTGCCATCACAAGATAGAAAACTGGTGATCCGGAGCAGCGACACCTATCGTGATCACGAGTTACGCCCCTTACCAGCTCTTTCAACAATAGCCAATGAAATTGCCGTTTACATTCGGAACAAATTCAAAATACTAACAGACGATCTTTTTGAAAACTATCCGAGTGAAATTTCATTTCAAACTTTAGTCAGCATGGTTTTTTTCATGTTTTTTATGAGCACCGAGAATGCAGAGAAGACAAACATTAATGTATCACTCAGATAAAGTGTTTCTCTCCTTTGTAAAACGCATACAAAAGTATTTTTTTCAAATCGGTCTATTAAACATGCTGTCTTCTGATTGGACTATTCTACTTCCGTGCAGCGCGTTGAAATGCTAGCACAGAAATTACGGCCAATGATGTCAAGGGAGGAATGGGAAGGTTTATAAGCGTTTTCGTTTCGCCCGTGACGTTGTGAAGATGATTATCAAGTAACCCGTCTCATTTGTAGTTATTTATACGATGTTGTCGTTTGGTAATTAGAAAGTTACCTGGCTCTCTTCGAGTTACTTATATAGAGGATACTAAACTTCCTTCAATTCAATACCATTTTTATTAAACGAGTTATTTATACGTTGCTATGGTGAATTATACTTTATGCTCAATCTAAATAAATTTAGATTGACAGATTTTATACTGTTTATGACCTTATGACCTAATATAAAACCTGTTGATCTAACTTCTTTAGATTGACTTTGTGTTCTGTCCTTATGTTCTCAACCCGTGGTTGTTGCAGAGTTCACACCTCAGTACTGGCAGCTGAATGTACTCGCAAGCTCTCTTCCTCCCCTCTCTATCGTGGGCTTCCCCTGCAACCAGTTCGGTCACCAGGAGCCGGCAGCCAACAAGACCGAGCTGCTTGCAGGACTGAAACATGTCCGTCCCGGCCATGGGTACAAACCTGAGTTTACTCTGCACATGAAGTTGGATGTGAACGGGAAGAACGAGTCGCCTCTCTTTCGCTATCTCAAGGTTCGTTAGTGTTTAGTTCTAATGTTGCCACATTATTGCCATTTACTATCATATTTCCTTTAAAATAAAAATAAATAACTTTGACAAATATCTTAATTAAACCACCAAAAAACGCCCATATGTTATTTTTTAGCTTTTCCATATTAATCTCGAAAAACCATTGGGTTAGAAAACGTCCTAAAAGTAAATTAATTTGTTTTTCTTCTGAAAAACTTGTGTAGGTGATCATAACGCCTTCAAATCACTTTGTGAATCCATGCCCAGGAGTCCAACCTCAATTCATAAAAACAGTGCTTAAAACAAGGCCAGTCAATTTGCGAGCATGTGTTTTCAACTTCTTCAGATTTTTATTTTGATGGTTTCCTTGGAAATAGAAATAATGATTTCGACATATGACTTTGTCCTTTATATAAATCATACTTAATTTAAGGATATATATTTGATTAATTTGGAACCGGTGGTATATGTCATTTTCTGACGTTGTTTTATTGTGTCAAGATCAATGCCATACGTTTGTTTTATTTTGTCAAGATCAATGCCATACGTTTGTTTTATTGTGTCAAGATCAATGCCAAACGCTTGTTTAAGTGTGTCAAGATCAATGCCATACGTTTGTTTTATTGTGTCAAGTTCAATGCCATACGTTTGTTTTATTGTGTCAAGATCAATGCCAAACGCTTGTTTATGTGTGTCAAGATCAATTTCATACGTTTGTTTTATTGTGTCAAGATCAATGACATACGTAACGTTTGTTTTATTGTGTCAAGATCAATGCCAAACGCTTGTTTAGTTGTGTCAAGATCAATGCCATCTTATCCAATAAGATGTTTCTAAAGACATTGCCCTTTCCTCACCAGCGTTCCTGTCCTGTCCCCACCTCTGCTACATACAGCCACACGGAGACCTTCTGGGACCCCATCAGTGTTAACGACATTTCTTGGAACTTTGAGAAGTTCCTCATCGACACTCACGGCCGACCCCTCTTCCGGTTCCGGCCCAACGTCGAACCACGTGACCTTCAGCAACTCATTACGCTCATGCATGATAGCGGAAGTAGAGAGGATACGGAAGTGTGGATTGCGCAGGTGCAGACGGAACTGGCGATCATCCATGAGACCATTGAGGAAAGGGAACGTTTAGCAAAATAGGAATCTTAGGGAATTTCATCAAAAAAGAAGTTCCGATTTAAATTTGCTGTTTAAAATGGCTAATAATATGTTTACCGGCATGTTCGTATTGGGCCTGGTGATTTAAATTGTATCTTTAAAAAATTATATAATTTCTTGTGTGGAATTGTACAATTGAACATATTAACCGAAATTGTTCAATGGCTATTCAATCATTACATTTGTCAACATTTGAATCGTTTGGCAATATGCATACTTTATCAGTATTTAAAGTTATTTCCCTAACTATGTCCAAGATAATCTATCGAACTTCAGTTCTCTGTTTGTGTTCTGTTTTATTTATTTGTTTCTGTATATGATTGTCACCTGTCATTTATAATATTTATGTTGATGTACACATCTCCTGCAATCCCAACCACCCTTGGTTACGTTATGATGATCTAGTCATCAACTGCGCATGTGCAGCTGGCAGGATCTGATATTGGTCACGTGACTAGTCTCGTACATTCGGCTAGCCAAGTGATTGGTAGAACCCAACGTGATTGGCATTACATGAACTGAACACGTCAATTAAAAGTAATTTATTTTCTCTATTTGAGTTTTTCATCATTGAAACAGATGTTGTTTGAAGATATCATTCAAGATTATTTTGATTTGTTAACAGAAGTGGTATTTAAAGATTTAAGATTTTCTACAGTCTTTAGAAGAACGATCTTTCAACAATTGAGAAGAAATATTCAGCCAGAGATCAGCCAGTTCTTATTCCATTGGTTGATTTCCGCGCATGCGTGACACGGACCAGGTAGGTTAGTAGCTAGATGTAACGTGAGGACTTTGGGAACGTATATATTACTGCTAGTTTTAACTAGATTGACTGTAGATCGGTATTGACTCTCGTTAATATACTTATTTTGTCAAACATATCGACGATACATAACACCAAAAGTTATGACCAGCATCATCGCCTACCATATACGTGAATCGCAGAAGATGATATTGTTTCCATGTTGCTTATATTATATATGGATCGAAAAAGCAATGACAAAATATTTATCAGATTTCTACTGAACTTGGGTGATTTATATTCTTTCACTGGAGTCACTTACGTCTGGCCAGAACTTTGAGAAAATAATAACTTTGTCTAATAGCTTATTTATAGGGGAGGGATATTATTATCTAAATTTAATTTACTTTTAAATATTGATTATTCTTGACTTCCTTTGGATTCATTGTAATCAACAAATACAAACATGAATCAGGATTTTCAAGATTCTGTTTACCTTTAATCGGAATTGTTTTTGGAACTGACGATTAGCATGTGATTACTCAAATAAATTCTCTCTCTCTCATTAGCATTGATTAAACACAACAAGAGTAAGGTAGGTTTATATTTTAATTCCAAAATGTTCATACAAAACGATAGAAAAATAAAAAGAAGTAAATCAGTGTAAGGCTTCCATAATCGGAGACCATAACCAATAAATGTGCAAAAAATCTATAATACATAAGGAAGTCATAAACATAATATCCTCAGCTGTTGAAGTAACAACAAAGAATAAAATCATCGAATGAGAATGAACAAAATCTGTTAATAATATACAATGGAACACGAGTATTCATTCATTCATTCTCATTGAACTTGAATTATGCAAACTATGATGAATCATACGGAATTTCAAGTCAGCATCGAAAAAAGATCAAATTTGACTTTTTACGTCGGCAAGCGGACAGGAATCTTGGTAGGTAGGTTAAAAGGGATAGTAGCCCGGTTTTTAATATATATTTTAAAATATGTTTAACTGAGTTGATGAAAAACTATCTACTATCTTCAGAGGGTCAAGCATCTTATAACTGTCAGCCTGAATCGAAATTTTCTTAGTCGTAGAATAAATAATCAGGAAGGTCTATTATTGAAAATCCGTTAACGAACATTTTTGTTATTTTCATTTATTAAGGTTGCTCGAACGGTTCGCTTACCTCAACCAGATATGTACATTCGTAATTCTTCTATTGCCTGAAAAACATTTTCTCGCAATTGGCTTTTTTTTCTCCATGAAATCTATGTATTTAGTAAAACAAGCCGTGCATTTTCAAATGGCGATGTTTCTGTCAAACCTGATCTATACTAGGCAGTAGGCAATGGAATTGATGACTCATTTACAATGAAATGTAGTAATGAAAAATGAAATCCTAGAAATGCTCTTTTCAATCCTTTTTGCCTGTTCTTGTATCTGGGTAAATTGTTTAAAGGGCGACGAAGGACCAAATATGCCTAAATGCGCCCGTCCCTGTGTCTACTACATTGAGTTATCTCCCTTCCGCCGTGTATTTCCCAACTTATCTCCCTTCCGCCGTGTATTTCCCAACTTATTTACGTATCTCAGGAAACACTCCGAATATCTTTCAACAAAGTTTTGGCTCCTTCTGTCCATATTTTAAGGGACATTATGAATGATCTTGAAATAATTTATCTGTCTAAATGGAACAGGGTTTTCAGAACTAGAGAGTCGTACACTGAGGTACAAAAGAAATGTTACACCTAAGTTGATTTTATCAAATGTATGATCTTTAAATACAAATATACAAAATTTCTGACGTGGTACTCAAAAAATGACAAGTACAGGAGATTAATCATCAGTCAAAAATACTACAAAGTGTCTTTTAAATGTTTTTAAAATACAATATTTTGTTGTTGGTGTAAATTATATTTTTTACTACTACCTATATTAAAAAAAAGATATTTTGATAAAACAGACATCAGCCACCACGAAACTACTAAATATATTTGTTATTCATGATCAAGAATTAATCAAATCCGTCTTATAACTCTTAGATATTTTAAAAATCGAAAACAAATATTGATGTCCCTTTGTACCTGAGTGTTATTAGATTGTTATGTTTGTTTCTCTTTATACATGAAGCTGCCAAATAATATACAATGTCCACTTGAATCGTGTTCAAACAATACATTTTACATTCAAAACGTAACAGTCACATACGAGCATACACTTGTATATATACTTAACAATTATTGTCAGTAAGACTGCATAAGGTTTCACATGTGTCTCAAAACCTATCCGAAATTAATAATTCAATAAAGAATTAGTGATTCACAATACAATGACAATATGTGTTCGATATATAAGTCACGGTATTTCATCAAACCTACAGACAAGAACACCCAACAAAGAAACAGGAGCCCTCGCTTATTTTCTTATATGTTAGTGGGGCGACATATTAGTTCTTATAGTTTAATAATTTGACAAAGAATTGAATGAATCGCTGATTCCTTTTGAATTTCGTTTAAAAAAAACCCCCCAAAAAACCGATACGACTGTCTCTTTAAGCGTGATGCAGGAGATCACTGATTGGCTGATGACCCTTACTCAGTCATTATTTCTAAGTAAGTTTGTACCAGTCAAAGGTGCAGTAGCTCGTTTTTTGATAATTTATATTTGAAATATTTCACTTATAATTGTAAGTTTAAGCTAAATGTATTAAAATGACAGTGTCAACAATCTCATTACACATGCCAATCACCCATAGTCAGAGGACAAAGTATGAGGATTCACATAAAATCCATTGGCGGCCATTTTATGTGAACACCTTTAGTTTAGTTTATGAAAGAAAAAGGAATCGCATGGCTAAAATTTCCGTTATATATTTTAATTATTACTGTTTCATTGTCTTTCAGTTGGAACCATTTATTTTCATTTTCCATACATCACCTTATATTCCCCCTAGGCTAAAAACGTGCTACTGCCCCTTTAAATGCTAAAATTCTTTGCGAATGTCAGTGGAGTCAGTTGATATTCGTGATGAAATAAATGACATGACCAATCCACAACATTGAATAGTTTTACATCTATGGTCAGCCGATATAAAAGCTGTAGGAGCAATTTGGGCACATTGTAAACTCTCGGCCAATCTTGGCTTGAATTGCGTTAAAGCGGGCGAACATTTCCACATTATTCTAGGATTTAAAATATATAAGAGATCTCCTAGCAATGAGTCACTTGAATAAATAAAAGATTTTGATCAAACATAAACACAATCGTGACACAGAAATTATTATCAAACGGAAAAGGGCGATAATTGGATAAGGTGTCCACACCGCCCCGACCTCTCGTACCCCTTGTATCAAGCGTCTAATCGGACTATGAAATGATGACGTATGTCAGGAGCACACACATAATATAAATCATACAAGCATGTCCATGTCTCAGTGTTTACACCCCGATTATTCCCGTAACAGTGATATTTTCGTACCCGGCCGGACAGCCTTGACCCGGGGCAATGTACTGGTTGGTCTTCCCGTTCCCCATGCTGAGGTACGAAGATGCTGGTGTTGGCCCGAGGTACCCGTCATCCTGAGGCTTCTCCCGAGGCGTGGCCGGCACAACCATTAGACTACTGCCCTCTGGGATATGATCCAGCGTGGACAACTTCCGGATCGGCTCCCTCGGGCCTTGAACTTTACAATCGAAGCCAGATCGCACTTCCGGCTTCATCTGACCATGACCTTTTACCATGTCATCAGTTGGAATGTACCAATTGGGCGTGGCTCGAATGTAGCCATCGTTACTGCAACTCCCGTTTGGAGATATTGACGTGGACGGTAAAGACGTTGCGGTGAGATCAGCCCGGACCATCCATGAGCGGTTGCTGTTTGATCTGGACAACAGGCTCGTCTTCCTTGTCGGGCTGGCCGGCTCCTCCACCTGCGATTGTGTGGACTTCTTCCGGGTGTACCGGATGCCCGAGTCACGCCGGATACCGCCCTGCACGTTGACGCTGAGGGACACCTGCTGACGTTGTCGACGACGTCGGTGACAAACAAAGACGACGATGACGACGATAAAGAGAACTACAACGATGGTTACTATGGCGATGAGGAGGGGCAGGATTGGCACATCTAGAAATAAAACGTATCGTGTGTATATATATATTCTCTACTAAAAGTATACCTAATATTTTGTTGGGTGTTACATGTTTAGGAACTCTTTTAAAGATCCATATTCAAACTGTAGTGAATTGCAATATCTTTAAAATTATTTTTTACTATATTCGCTGTACTGTTAGCAATATTTTGCAACCAACAAAGAGAATCGGACTTAAATTCATTAAATAGGAGACAGTTTACCAAAATGACCGAAACGGCAGCCCCAGCATGTGGATATGAAGGCAAATCAAGTGTTGCCATCTCACAATTGCGTTTCCAAAATAAAAGCTAAAATGCACGACTAGATTATCTTTTCTTTTACTGCGAATCAGGTACTCGTGATTTCATTTATTGCATATCAAATGCATCACACCACGATGCATCATGATATATATACATGATAAAGCAACAACCAGGAGAAAAAGAAATGGAAATAACCGCACTCAATACGGTAAGAAAAGTAGCTTTAAATATTTGCGAAGCAACATCCCATCTTTAGAAATACCGAAATCTCGATATTGAGATAACAGTTTAGAAAATCAAGTCTGATGCAAAGATGCAATATTCGGTAGAACTGAAAAGTCACACGTATTTTTTTTCACATTTGTTTGAGCCTACGAGGCCAGAAACGACATGCAACGCTTTGAATGATTTTTGGTGTTGGCTACGATAAAGAAAATATTTATTATATCGGAACGCTGCACAAAATATGACTGTCTTATTGCATTTCAATCAATATCAGATCATGCATAACACCAAATAGTGCCTCACATAGGATCTGACCTACAGGGATCACGCCCATTGGCCTTCCACTCTAGCCAATCAGCGCTGAGGCAACACATGTCGACGTTACTTTCCGGATTATGAAATCGTGAGAAAGCTTGATGATTTGAATTTCACAGAAAAGAGAAAAAAAGTCTTTCTCTACGCACAGAGACAGATAAAGACAATAAATGTTGATCTATCCTCTGGTCAAATAAGCCAAGTCTGTGGGTATAAATTGAAATGCCTGATTGGAAGTGATCAAAGTTATTTTTACAATCATCATTTTATAGCTACTGAATCATGGCAGATGCATTGTGATATAAACCACCCTTTTCCATGCGAGAAGCATCCTCCAGGGGGAAGTGCCGGAGACGACGGATAAGTTCTAATTCGAACAGAGGTAGGATCAACATTTTATGACTTGATGATCTACCTCTGTGGGGAGAGAATGAGCAGGCAGTTGAAACTTATAATAATAATAATGTGCATACTTATATTGCGCCTTTTCCACGTCCTAAGACATGCTCAAAGCGCTACATTATTACCCCAAAGGAGTGTACTTTCACAGCTGCTACTAAGCGCTAATCACGACCACGTAGGTCAGTACATCCAATTTCAGGTACCAATTTTAGCTGGGTGGACTGAGTGCAATGTGGATGAAGTGCCTTGCCCAGGGACACAACACAGGGTAAGACCCAAGTCACACATTTTTGGTGTCTCCACCGGGATTCGAACCCGGGTCTCTGGCGTGAGAGGCCATCATGATAACCACTACACCACTGTGCTCCACCACTAATCATTAGGCACAAGGTTCCTTAACATTTACTACCACTCCCGCACTGAGCTAACAAAATTAAACGTTGGTCCCTTGCATTCTGTAGCTTCATCAGAACAGACATAGAGATTATTATGCGAGTAAGTGTGTCATACGACTTTTACGAAATGAGTGAATTTTTTTTTATTGCCCGAGCGAGAGCGAAGGTTATACACAAATTGTACGAGTTGCGTAAACTTTGGATGATAATTTCTTTATCACCGATTCAATCTGATTATAGAAAACAGGCCGTTTCCCTTGCGACGTCTGGCTATAATGACGTCACGAACAATGGTTTTAAGACGTCACGGGAAAAAATATACGTCAATCGCGTTAAAACAATCGTTGCTAGTTAAAAGTGATATGTGCACATGTGCTCATATTGAAAATATGTCACTACTTTTTTCAACCCTATAGGTAATAAAGTAGGCGAGTAACCATACCTTGTGTCTGTGGTGGAGGTGTTGTATCGGGATTCAGGAAGGCAGCATTAACTTCAGCTGTAAAAGAAACATCAATGGTAACCTTCCACGCATTGGACAGTTATATCTCTATTCCTTTTAACAATAGGTTTCACCTCGTAACAATACTACAGATGTTCACTCTTATAACTCCTTGGGAAGTTATTACCTTTCTTTAAGTCGAAGGTCATATGCTTGAATGTACTGTATCTGTATCTGTGCGAATGAGATGTAAATAAACTATTCATGTCTGTCTATGCGTGACAAGCGTATGTGTAGGTTGGTTGGCTAATAACAACATGGTTAACCAACGTAAATAAAGGAACATGAAAATTAAAGATGATTCTGATTTCATTGATCGGATAATCATTGTATTGTCGATATTCAAATGAACTTACTGTGGCTCCTCCCACCCCTGACGTCGAGTTTTAGGTACCGCCCACTGAAGCTTGATGTTCCCGCTTTGAACGTGATATTCAGAGATGGTCCGGCTGTATCCAGTCTGTTATTCGGCAGGTGAGCGTGAGGATTGATGTGGGGCCTGCACACAAAAAATTAAAGTAAAAAAAACGTAAAATAAAAAGTATGTGTCTCTGTGTTTGGTTGCAGCACATGGTTTGGGTACATACATACGAGAGGACGTATACGCTGATGTAGCAGGATATTTACCAAGGAACTCGCAGTTTAAAAAGAGTGAATTCAATTTTCACTGGCACAAGATTGACACAATCATGTACAGTATTTTGTAATAAACTAACAAAGGATGCACGTTTCATCACCTATCCACTACCAAACAGGGTCAGCAAAAGCATTAGGTGTAATCGAAGCACATTATCTCATGAGGAATCAAGGTTGGATTAACACAATATTGAGTTGATCTAACTCTGTGGGAAGGAATGCCGGATCATGTTAAACAGTGTTTACATGAATTTCTATTTTCATCAGCACGACTTATCCCCGGGTTCTATTCGATTCTATTCTATTCTATAATCGATGGCTCGAATCAGGAGTGCACAGTAGTGTTTTAAATGCAGAGGAATATATGGATGACAACTTCTTTGTTCATTGTATGCGACGTTTTGACACAACTCCCTTTGCTGTTGCTTGAGACTGACACAATAATCTGTGTCGAAATGTCGCATACAATGAACAAAGAAGTTTTCATCAATATTCCTTTGCATTATCGTTATTCCAACTTCTAAAATGCCTCTCAAAGAAGTAGTGATTTTGTTTGATATTAATTGTTCATCGAATGCTTAGAAACTCAAAACGGTTAAATGATGCGAAGCGTATGTGACCATAATGCTGAGGAATATATGGATGACAACTTCTTTGTTCATTGTATGCGACGTTTCGACGAACGACACAAGTATCTGTGTCGAAACGTCGCATACAATGAACAAAGAAGTTGTCATCCATATATTTCTTGTCATTCCAACTTCTAAAATGCCTCTCAAAGAAGTATGTGACCATAATCCTTCATTTTTTTAATACAAAATTTATTGACTACGTACTCTTTTAGATACCATTAACAAAACAAGAGCCCACGTGTGAGTTCATCACATCAAATCACGAAAAGGGTAAGATATTTAATTCAATAATTTTATTTCTAAAAAATAATTTTGATTGGCCACATCTAAAGTCTCTTACTTGTCGTGATTATCGTCCACAATGAGTTGGTCATCTGGTCCTAGCTTGACCTCCAGGAACTTGACCCCCCACACACCTGTATCCCTCCGCCACACCCACGTCTGGGTGTGTCCAGGGGGGAGGCCTAGGGGCATCTGGTTGTCAGGGAAACTGATCACCTTGTCCTCGGACATGATCACCGTGAGAGCGTCTGTTGATTCAATAAAGCAAACTCTTTCAACAAATTCAGAAAACAAAAACTCTCAGCAGGCCTACATGTACATTTTAAATAAGGATACAAATCAAATTACGAAAACGTTTTGAATTTTTTAAATAATTTTACAAATCAATAAATGTCTTTTCCAAATTTCTAAAGGAAACAATTATGCCAAACTTGTTGGATTATCAAAGTAAGCCACAATGATAATCTTTTTCCAGCGAAATTATCTAAAGAGAGAATACTTGTCAAACCCCCTCTAGCATACAATTAAAGACTAAAGCGACAAAGTCAAATATTAAGTTTACGGAACCTATCATGTGTACGCTCAACGTCAAAACCTGGATGGAAAATCCATTCATCTGAACCATAAAATAAATTGGCAAAATAAAAAAAAATAAAAAAAATAAGTAACAGTCTTAGACTTAAATTTAGTCTATGAAATATTTGAAACAATTACTGAACCTATGTTTATATTATTTAATCAATTAAGGCTTTTCATTTCAGTGTTATCAGTGTATCTGGACTTGCATAATTAGGCCCCAGGCTGTAGTTAATGCTCCTATGTAAAACATTCTCTCCCCACAGAGGCAGATCAAGTCATGTTGATTTAGCATCTGTTCTAAATCGCCGAATTTGTAGGATAGAATGGGAGGTGCCTGATGTAAACAATCAAAGTTAGTTGTGCAATCAGCAACGCTGTTCCTAAATCCTCATTTTGGCTATTAAATCATGGCAAAAACATTGTGATATGAACCATCCAACAATTAGTCCCCTGTTTCGGGGAAGTCCCTTCACCCATGCCTTTCGTGCTACGGGCATGTTCAATCTATTCTGGAAAGATTACACATATTTGGAGTAGTTTGAATGAATGAATAAGTGGTTGGTTAATGTTTTATTCAAAGATGTGTTTCATATAAGCAGAGATAAGAAATCTTTTACACTACCGTGGTCCCGACCATGTTTAAACGATTGTAAATGTGTGATGGGAGACAGTTATTGACTTTCACATTGATTATATCGAATACGTTAATGAATACTTGTGTTTAGCAAAGCAAATTAGACTAAATTTAAATGTCATCTTTTAAGAATGATAACCACCTACGAGTATTCTTTGACTGATGAATGAGCGTCAAAAACTTGAAATATTTGTAAATGAAAATCATACAAATGATAAAACCAAATGAGGTGTGAACTTCCATATACACATCAGTTTACAATTACACAATTTGAACATCACAAATTTAATCACAAAAAAGGTTTTGATTTTGCAATACGTTTTTCTAAATATTTGTAAAATGTTGTCATTTTAAAGTGAACCATTAACAAGGACATGCAAATTTTGTACGACATACCGCACGTTTTTCGAAGGGGTTTGAAACTCGGCGTCAATCTACGATATAAACAAGCACGTTGCTGCTAACTCATGGTAATATCTTAAGTAGATAACAGAATTACCATATTTAAGTGAAGATTTCAAATGACATGAGTACAGTGTACACGATAACTATAAATGAAGTATTTCAAATTAAACAAATTAAACGTTATAACTGAACATATAAGTATCTACGCATAAAAAAATAAATTCTAATTGAGGTCATTTCAACATGAGTTTCTAGATTGACATCTGACAGCCGAGCTAATGTGTTGTGAGTAAAGCACGGAGCGCACGTGCATCTCGTGATTCTCACACTCGATGTCAATTTCTGCAATGAATAAGCATGCTGTCTCTAACGCAAATGCTAATGTTTACTGTTCAAGTGTTATGATCCACAAAACCAAGTTAGTTCCGTATTTAGATACGTTTTTTTTATTGCTTGGTTCCGTGTTGCCGTAAAGAAATGATTTTAAATATGTGTTGTTGCATATATAGTATTCCGTATCTCGTCTTCACCGCATTTTATTGTTTGTGTTTATTCTTTACTATGGTAGTCATCGTAAATATTTGATATCACAAAAAAGAATTGATGTATGAATAATATGGGCGCATGCATGTGTAAATGCAACAGTAATAATACATAATCTTTTTAAAATAATATGTTCTTATGTTTGGTTTAAGTTCATTAGAAGGATATATATATATTGTATATTTTATACAAAACACGTTATTGTCCTGTTCAGTATTATTGATAATTGTGATGATTCCATTTCCTTGACATATTTCAATACTTTGACAAACTCATTTCCCCACCATTAACCAAACGTTTATGATAAAATATCTAAAAATGATAAATATAGTTTTAATAAAAGTTTTGCAGAAATTTGTGAAAAGTATTTCTTGTATTTTACATGAAAACCGATCTCTAAAGGTGTCTGTAATATCCGTTCCTGTTAAGAATATTTAAAAAAATCAAACATATATTTCATATATATCAGAGACCAATGACATTGTTTATATAAAAATACACACATTTATGTTTTAAAAATTCCAATGTGCCCTAAATACATGTTAGATCCAAAATAATATACTTTATTATATAATTAGCAATGAAATATAGGGTTATACAGTGAAAATATAATCCATATTTTAAGAAAAGCAGTAGAAAGTCATATTTCACTGCAGTGAAAATATATTCCATATTTTCACTGCGGTGAGAAAAGTAGGACCGAACCTATTACCTCCCTTTGAAACACGATTATCTCCCTTTGAGGAAATCGAACGCTTGCCTCGCGTCACGGCGTTGGTTAGGATCGAAGAAAAACGACTCTTTAGGATGTTTTCGGTATGTAACTGTTTTCAGTTTACAGTGAAAATCTATCCTTCGATATCCAAAAGCCACCCGAAGTTCATATCTTGTTGCTGTAGTTAATAATTGTTCATTTTATTGCAAAATAAATTTACGAAGCGAGTGATCTGTCACACCGACATAGCGCTTCACTCATTGTATTCGTTCGCGTCAAAACTGACTTTCCAAAATAGATAAGGAGCCTTTGTTTCACCTAGTAATAACCAAACACATGTTGTGGATCTGATATCATTTAACATTCACTCATTATATATTTTTCATAAAATTATTTCCGATTAAATATCGAGTTATTTCTATCGAACTTTTTTTTTACCGAGAAAGGATAAATTGAGTTGCTAGACTGTCATTCATCATAGAGCAAAACTTTGCCTTCCGATGTCTGACAACTCTGTTTTATGATCTAAAAATTATATAATAAATAGACTATTTCATTGTTTTTGCCGAATATCATTTCTATCTCATCTCGTGAAGTGAGAAAGTGTCATTTTCACTCGTGGCTGCGCCACTCGTGAAAATATCACTTTCTCACTCCACTCGATGAGATAGAAATGATATTCGGCAAAAACAATGAAATAGTCTCTATATCATATTTCCTTGGGTAATGTCGTCTCGCTAAACTTGTATGTTCATTCCTAAAATGCTAACATTATCTCATGTTTTGTGTGTGTTTTTTCAATGCTAACCATAGCCATATAAATGTTATGTAAATGTGTAAGTCGGGAATTTACGTCCAATATACATTTCTACTTGTGATATGACATACTAAATACTAAATATATCAACCAATGTTTGTCTTTTTGTCCGTCGTAAATGAAATTCCGATACAGCGTTTGATTATTTGGCTTGCGTCATTGTCCGGTTTTCCATCCCAATTTACGACTTAAACTTCTTTATCACTATACCGAACTGTTAAGCACTCAAACGGCAACTTTAAAGGGGAAGTAGCACGTTTTAGGGGGAATAAAAGGTGATGTCAGGAAAATAGAAATATATGGTTCCAATAATGTATTAAAACTAAATGTATCATTAATAAAGTATATAGATATATATAATGAAAAGTTGAGCAATGTGATTCCTTTTTCTTGCTGCCAAAGGACTATTAGTGATTATTTATAATTTGTTCTCTGACTATGGATGATTGGTTTTGGTTATGAGATTTTCGACACAATCAACTTAATTAATACAATAAGCATGAATTTACAATTATCAGTGAAAAATTGAAAATATATAATGTTAAAAAACCTGCTACTGCCCCTTTCAGAACGGACGGTACTTTGTGTTTAAACAGAAACATTTATCAAGTTTGACATATTCGACTCCAACAAATACACTCAGGTTTCAGAAAGTGGCTAGATGTAACTTGAAGAGAAATTCCACAATATGTAGACACACTCCTACTTCGTGGATGTGTACCAAAAAGGAGCCTATACGTGAAATGAAAAGCCTGAAGATATAAAATAATAGAAATGAAGATACAGTAATCTTTTTACATATTTCGAAACTAAATTTGAGTCTAGGCAAATCATTAATTGAAATTATTATATGTATACAACCACTTCATACATAAATTGTTGATTTCATGCAGTACATGCGTACCTACCAGTCTTATACGCCAAGAAAATACATCCTAATATATAAATCATCTTGGTCGCCATGGTGATACCGGCACCCAAATTTAAACGATGTCAACGCCTTGAGAAATATGTAATCAACAACAGTTTCGCGCTCCAAAGATGAGAGAATATGTAAGAACCCAGTGTTGTACGCATCCAACAAATTCACTGCGTATGTATCATAAAGATAGGAGAGTCATCCCGTGATGTGGGCTACTTCGTATAAATAAACTTCCGTGTTTTCCAGTGATATCATTGGTGGGTTATCACGGATGCGTGTATATTTCAACTTGTCAATAACAGAGCGTGAAAATCGTGCAATCGTTTGCAATTCACTCTCCAGGATAATGAAAGACCGCAAAATAAAGCGTTGGTTACCGATTATGAATATCGGCAAATATACAAAGAGGGTCTTTCTAATATTATGAATATCGAAATATATACATATGGGGTCTTTGTAATAGAAGTTTTACCGATTAGGTTCTGTTTGTCTTTACACGGTTTTAATACAATATTCCGGTCAATTGACATAACAACATCCTGCTTAAAAAAATAATTTGTGTTTTTGTTTTGATTTTACAGTGTTTATGAAATTTCTCACTCTTATGATGCAACATCCTGTTTTTAAACACGTGTCGTTTGTCTTTCGTCCTTTATCGCCCGCGTGTAACGATATCTACTGAAAAAGGTCTGATTTTGGTATGACCATATAAAACTATCTAAATGAAAAAGAACTTACATTGATTAATATCAGGTTTTAACATACAATTCACATCATGGTTTTTTCTTGTCGCTCATACTAATGTTAATTATTTGGTTTTACCAAAATAGATCACCATTGTGAGAAATAGCTGCTACAAGTGATAGAACATCTAAATCTTTTAAAGGGGCAGTAGCACGTTTTAGGGGGAATATAAGGTGATGTCAGGAAAATTAAAATAAATGGTCCCAATTGAAAGACAATTTATTCAAACTAATTGGAGCAGTAATAATTCAAATATATAACGTAAAGTTTAGCCATGCGATTCCTTTTTCTTACACAAAATGAATTAAAGGCGTTCACACAAAATGGCCGCCAATGGATTTTATGTGAATCTCCATACTTTGTCCTCTGACTATGGATGATTGGCTTGTGTAATGAGATTTTTGACACTGTCAAAATAATACATTTAGCATTAACTTACAATTATCAGTGAAAATTTTAAAATATAAAATTATCAAAAAACGTGCTACTGCCCCTTTAAATGGTATTACATTTTAAATTTACGACTACGGATAGTCCGATTGAATTATAAGTTGTCTGATCCACTGAGGACTAATTTATTTGACAAAAACTTTTTTTCATTAAATTTTTTTATTTTTTTAAAATAATGCTTCTGCACCTTTAAAATACCAAATGTTCATCACAAATAACCTTTCATTTCTGGAAGGTATAAATGATGCAGAACCATGTCCAAACATCACCTTTGTGAAATGGCGCCACTAATGTTCGCGGTAAGTAAATGATAGAAAGTAAATAAAAGAAAACGGCTCACACTTTCTCGGCATCTCCGTCAAAATCTCAAAGTTCAAATAACTAAGATTGCACATTTGTCTACCATCCATGTTTAATGCTTATGTACATAGATATTTTTCGGGAGCGTTTTGTGAAGAAAGACAATTTGTTGCTCTGCGTTGTATGCACATTTCGTGCTAGACGTTTCAACGGTCTGTTTCTCTTGTTCGGTTTTACAGGTATGTGATAGTGTAACGTTAATATGATATCATCACTTTAGACAATTTGGTTTTGTTATCAATTTTAATTACATATTTTGCTTTTACTTTTTAAATGGGATGTATACATGTGCTTAAAAATATGCGACTAATTTACATTAAATATACACTTAAATTCATCTCTCATTACCCTTTAAATCCTAACTCATTCATTCATGTATATCTTTCACCAATCTCTCATTTCTCAATCATTTATCTCTCATTTCTCGTACATCTATTAATCTTTTCTCTTTCACCCATCTCTCATTTCTCTGTAGTTCCTTCATCATAACTTCATTTTCCTCACATATAACTCTTTAATTCATATATCATACATATATTTCATTCATCTATCATTCTCCTTTCATTCACCTTCACACAACTTCTTCATTAATCTATTTTCCTCATTCGTGCATCACTCTATACTCCTTCATTCATCTCTCACAACATCTCTCATTCATTTAATTCCTCACTTATAACTCGTTTATTATATATCCTTTCTATTTCATTCATCCATCATTCTCCTTTAATTCATCTATCATTCTCATTTCATTCATCGACCTTTATTCTTTCATTTATCTCTCACAGCTCCTTCATTCCTCTCTTTTCTATTTCATTCATCTCTCATTCCTTTGTCTATCATATGTATTTCTCTTTCATTCATCTCTCATTCCTTTGTCTATCATATGTATTTCTCTTTCATCCATCTCTCATTCCTTTGTCTATCATATGTATTTCTCTTCATTCATCTCTCATTCTTTTGTCTATCATATGTATTTCTCTTTCTTTCATCTCTCATTCCTTTGTCTATCATATGTATTTCTCTTCTTTCATCTCTCATTCATTTGTCTATCATATGTATTTCTCTTCATTCATCTCTCATTCCTTTTTCTATCATATGTATTTCTCTTCTTTCATCTCTCATTCTTTTGTCTATCATATGTATTTCTCTTCTTTCATCTCTCATTCATTTGTCTATCATATGTATTTCTCTTTCTTTCATCTCTCATTCCTTTGTCTATCATATGTATTTCTCTTCATTCATCTCTCATTCCTTTGTCTATCATATGTATTTCTCTTCATTCATCTCTCATTCATTTGTCTATCATTTTTAATCCACTTTTCATTCTTGATTCTTCTCTCAATCAGGTCATTCATATCTCCTTCATTCCTTATTCTTACACTCTTATTCTCATTTTCTGCTGTATAACTCTTAAGAAATCCTCTTTCCATACTAAATTCCACTTAAATTACGATAAGAAGATGTATAACGTTTTATTCCAGGTCAGTATAAAAGTCTATAAAATTGGTTCCAGCCTTAATCCCAATAAGCATCTCTATTAAAAAACTTATACCTAATACGTTAACAATTTGGCTTTTTGGGCGGAAAGTATATATATAAAGAAGCCAAATCTATATATAGTCTCACTTGTTCTCTCTTCCGGAATTATTTCTATAGTTTTCTGTATTTATAACGAAGAGGAAGTATGTAAAGAACAATAATCCTAAGGAGCTTTAAACGATTATCTCTTCAAAACACATGTTGAAAAATCCAGTATCACCTCTCTTGTGGCTGTAAAGGGGAAGTATTTAAGTTTATATGTTGATCAACCTTTTTCTATTTTTGATATCTAATGAGTGGTACTGAAGATATAATTATATAAAATTAATTATATTTAAGTAATACTTGTAATTCTGGTTTGAAATTGTTTAAACTGTAAATTGATTACTGTAAACAAAGCACCTTCTTGATTTAGTTAAATTAAAATGGATAAATCCTAAATTTACCGCTGGACAACTTCTGTTTTCTCCACTATAAGTATCTACTTAAAGGGGCAGTAGCACGTTTTTTCATAATTTCATATTTTAAAATTTTCACTGATAATTGTAAGTTAAAGCTAAATGTATTATTTTGACAGTGTCAAAAATCTCATTACACAAGCCAATCACCCATAGTCAGAGGACAAAGTATGAGGATTCACATAAAATCCATTGGCGGCCATTTTTGTGTGAACACCTTTAATTCATTTTTGTAAGAAAAAGGAATCGCATGGCTGATCTTTAAGTTATATATTTAAATAATAACTGCTTCATTTAGTTTAAATACAGTGTCTTTCAATTGGAACCATTTATTTTCATTTTCCTGACATCAACTTATATTCCTCCTAAAAACGTGCTACTGCCCCTTTAAGACAGATTTCTAGTCAGGACAGGCGTCTATTTCGTAAAAAGGCATTTAAATGACTTTTTTTAAATGGAGACATTTCAACCAACAAAAGAGCGATTTTCTTTTAATATTCAGTTTACACGGTGTTGGTTAAGAAAAGCGTTTATTTCTCCAAGAAAGGTCTGTGCAAATTCGTATATTTAAGGCAGGCTTTTGTAACTTTTGTAACAAGACCCAAGCATTTGAGTCACAAAACTCGTTTATATAAAACACGTCCAAACTGACCTCTTGCTGGACGCCAATTGGACACACTTTCAATTTAAAGATTACGAAAGGTTACGCCAATTACTGTAATTAAGTTCTTAAATTTTAAATAGATGATATGACGTCACCGACAACTCATTGAGTGCTCTTTGTCTCGTCATTCCGGAATTCGTCACATAAGTAGCGTCTTTCATTCGAACACGAAATCGTTATTCCGGAAGTAGTTAAGATGCGTGCGACGCTGACACCGGAAGCAAAGGTCTGAATTGGAGTGTTTAAGCAAGGACGTAAATAGAATTTACGTCCTTGATTTAAGGTAAGGGAATCGTATTCAAGACAGAAAGAGGAGGAACAATAGATAAAGTGAATGTATTTGATATTCTACGAATTTAAACAAGAAATTGGACACATTCTTCATTCAGTATGCCAAAAAACGACCTTGAGGAGATACGGTTGGCTTCGGGTACCGCCGACTGTTTCATCTTCGTCATCACTTGTTCACTATTTGGTGTTTTTTTTGTAGCCTTTTTGATTTTCCTATCTATACTAATGATATTCGAAATGCCGTGCAACACTGAGAAACATTACAATCATTTTCACAAACAAAAGTACAAAATAAAACATTGAGTGAAATAAAGTTTAATATACTGGCAATAATCATGATAAATTGAATTCATTCACTATTTCCTAAATAACAAGTGTAAGGCATAAACTTGTGTCTAAATATCAGTACCTTCCGAGCGAAAGATAATACCCACACTTTCCGAGGTTTATCGCTCTATAACCCTCTTGTTTTAATCGTGGGCCTCCGATGCGTAGCGTACCGGAGCCGAGGAAGCACGATTCAAACAGGAGGTGTATTCAGTGATGGACCGAAGGAAGTATGGGTATATCTGACTTCTACTCAAATCCGGTAGAATTACATTTGACGAAAGAGAGATTTCCTTTCTTCTCATGTATATGTATATACGTCTTGACCTAAATAGATCACTAGAATGTGAGTAAACCTCTTCAAATTGCGGTTTATAAACCATAAACTAACTAATTTTACATTAAATCTTGGTACAAACTAGAACCTATACATGTAGTAATATCGGAAAAAATAAGATCAAAGATAAACATGACACAAAAGAAAGTACCTCTGCTTGTATCAATCCTCTGTAGCTCTGTCGACAGTCTCTGCTCTGAAACGGTTCGATTCCTCCATCGTTGTTTATGAATCTCAACAATTTCAAATTTCACAAGTCCGTTTATTTGCAAAAGTAGAAGTTCTCTTCACTTGACTAAGTGTTGATGTAAATAAAAAGTTGGGTGTATTAGGAAAGTAGAGGTGAATACACCTACAGTTAGAACATAGAAAGTAGAGGTGTATCAGTCAATACACCTACAGTTAGAACAAAGAAACTCTAGCAACGAGACCTGATGTTGGGTATAATGATATTTAGGCACGAGTGTCCTAAACATGGTATATCATGAACACGAATATTATATTCTGTTGTTAACCTAGTCGCAAAATGAAAGAAAATACTCCCAGAAAAGGTGGATAAGCCGCCGCTGGCCCTTATAGAACCCAACGTCACAGGCGAACCGTGACGTCAAATCAATGTTTTCACAATGAAAAAGTGATGTGTTGCCTTAGGCTATCATGTGAAAAATATGAACCCCGATATGACTGCCTTCTTAAGTACGAAGATAATGCATGTCTCCAAACTCAACATAAGTAAGTAAGTAAGTAATCTTTTCTCCTTGAGGCAGATTGCATATTGCTTACAATTTCATATTTATTAACCGGAGTTTAAACGTCAAGATTACTGCTTGATTTGCATACTTTAATCAACCCGGTTATAACACATGAGATATATGCATTATGGCCATATGAAACTGTATAAATTCATCAACGAAATACATCATTATTAAAACATTTCACAGGGGACAATGTGTGGTTTGCTTAGTTGTTGTGAATAGCTTCATAAAACAATCAATAAATAAATGTAAACAATAATTTCAGACTAGCCATTTGGCAAAATGATAAGATTCATATTCAAAATTCTGATGATAATTCTCTAAAGCATGACTATAAATATGAATTATAACGTTTTCGAAAATAATGCGATATCATGTTAAAATCTCATAAAGGAGGAAAACAAACACTTTTTGCAATTGCAATATATGTTGTTTAGTTGTTTCAAATAAAAGTAAAACAATGTTTAACAACATTGTCTGATATTCATTGTAGTTTATCAGAAATAGAAATAGATAGATAGGATGTCCACAAGAACAAGGAAGTAGGCGACAAGAAATGAAAGTATTGTTCTCAAATTTGCAACAGATGTTTCCGGTTTGGACTACAGCAGTTTCTACAGTATCACTTACAGTTGTTCAACAAAGTTTGTTTCATTATATAGGATTTTAGCCATATAGTGCGAAAAGGAGAAAGTCTGAAATTTCAAATAATTATTGTTTTTGACAACACCTAGTGTATAAATACCGATGTGTTATTGTGTAATTTTAACCATAAAATCACGTTGAAGTTAGAATAATTACTTTTTGTGTAATCAACTTATTCATTTACATGTAAAAATGAATATAGGGCATAAAGAAGGAGTTTTCTGCAAGGAAACACAAAAACGATTCTATCGTCCGAACAGCTGAGAAGAAACTGTATCGGCACGTGCGAGCATAAAGAAATGTTGATTATCTTCTTTGCGGCGAAAGTTGCACGTACAATACCTAACATGTGCTTATTTTTCACATAGAATGTTCATGGTTTGTTTTTCTCCCAACTTTTTTCATTTTTATGGCTTTAATTTCTATCGCGATTTGTACGTATAGTGTCTCTTAAACGTTGTTTACCAAGTACACGTTAATTCGTATCTTTAGTGATACAAATCTTTTTTTGATTTTGTATCGGTGATATTTTTGACGGAAAAAATACAATCCTAGATTCAACGTATATGTACGGTTCTACTTCGTTTTTGTGTGGAAATGACACAGAGATAGCATATGTCCAGTTTAGACAGGATTTTCGTAATTTCTTATAAATCATATTTGATAATGTATTGTTTATAAAAACGACGAATACAATACAAAACTTGACTAAACGGTGCTACTTCTCTCTTGTGCATAAGACAAAGAGATCGCATACGACCAGCTTTATTTGCTGCCTGCGACAAAGAAACTACCTGCGACCCTCTTTCTCACCCTTCATTGTTCTATCCGTCAAAATATCTCCAACTTTGTTTGAACTACCGGGAGCTACAAAACAGCCTGTTTACCAAAATGAAGTATAAATACACCTTTTAAGACGCTGAGAAGTATTTCACAGGAAAAAGCACGTATTACTATTTAGACCATAGCGAAGATCCACAAGTAGATTAACATCATCGGATATAGGTGGTTTCACCCGCCGGCCAGACATTATAAGAAGAGATAAGTAAACTAAATATACATAAATTTAAAAATCCCCATGAAAAACGGCTTTACCTGCGAGTAGCCCATGTATCTCTTTAGCAGTGACCTTGACTCGCGTACACAGCGTGGGACGACAAAGGTCAAGGTCGTTTCAGGTCATTCGCTATTTTACGTTGAGACAAGGTATCTGCGTACGTTAATTTGCTATTAATTAGCTCGTAGATTCAATATATTGCAGAGAAGAGGTTTCGCTACATAACACTTTTGACGTTGACTGTCAACTTGCTCACAAATCATGAGTTTGTTTCATATCATACAGTACATGAAAATGCTTTGTTTCTCATATCGAAGTTATTGTTAGACAATTATTCCAATCTCAGAAACAAATACTGTTATCAGTAATGCTTGAGTGGGTCATCATGAAAGTTCACTACCACACACTTCGTGTTTGAAAAATAAGAAGAAGGAAAAAAGAAACATGGGAGACCCATTATGTCCCTTACTTAACTTTACACTGATTTTATAATGCAATGAAATTGGTATAAACATTTGTGATAATTAACAGTCTATATTTCTACATTTACTAGCTACATTCTCTTTCAATAAATGCAAAAATGTCTATTCATATACAAGACAAAAAATTAGATTCAGTGCAGAATTAAATGTCTTTTTTCGAGCTTAAAAATTAGAGACTCTATTCTTTATATTTGAGAATAAACGCAGTAACCATGCATGATGTAAGGAAAGCTTAAAAATTTCAATCGACCCTAATAATGAAACACTGACCCCGATATGAAGAGAGTTCTAATGATAAGGACAAATTATTATGGATATCAACTTCTTTATTCTGAGGACACGACGTTTCGATAGAGCTTCTTGTATCGTTTCAAGCATAATGAAGCTGTATCGAAACGTTCTCAGAATAAAGAAGTTGTTATCCATAAACACTCGTCCTTATTTGTCTTCCAACTTCTAAGTGCGAATCAAAGAAGGTCCTTATGATGTTAATAAACTTCGTTTTTAACATGTCCATGGACGTCTCCTTAGCAGTTGTCAAGTTTCATGTTGCAAATGTTAATCAAGGTCAATCAATGACAAATGCATGGCACTTTGTTAACAAGTTTAGGCTTTAAAGCATAAATCAGTTTAGCAATGCCTGCCAATGCTACAATCTTATAGCAAAATTTGAGTGAGTCTAAAGTTTTGTCGCGTAGATTATGATTTGATTGTTTCATTTATCCCGATTCACGTACTCTTGTTAAAACTATGGAATTTTTAGATTCATGTTTGTGGTTTCAAGTACAGAGGCTATATTTGACAGGTCCCGTGGTAGTGCCATAATATAATTATTATGATTAAAGGGACACGATCAGTATTTATCCAGGGTCACGTAAAGCACGATTTAGGTAAAAAGAGCGATCCCAGGAAACGAATTTCATGACAATATCCTAAAATCAAAGTTCTTAACCTAATGAACCAAGTTTGATTAAGCTACGCGAATCAATTTTCCTATTTCAAATGAAAAAATGTACATGTGTTCACAAGAAACTGGCCGCCAGTAGTTTCAGCTTGATACTTGATATTTCTTCTACCCAAACTTTTAATCGGGTTACGTGATGAGATAAATGACCGTCTGAAGATAATACATTTGTCATAATTATTACAAACATATTGTACGTCACGATTTCACTCTTAAGGGGGCAGTAGCACGTTTTTGGAAAAATAATATATTTCAAAAATTTCACTGATAATTGTACGTAAATGCTTTATGTAATATTTGAATAGTGTCAACAATCTCATTACACAAACAAATCAGCCATAGTCAGAGAACAGATTTGAAAGATTGACATAGAGTCCATTGGCGACCATTTTTGTGTGAACACCTTTATTCATTTTGTGTGAGAAAAGGAATCTTATGACTGAACTTCAATTATATATTTGAGTTATTGCTGCTTCCTTTAGTTTAAATACATTGTCTTTCATTTGAAACCATTCTTTTAACATCATCTAATATCCCCCCCCCCCCCCCCCCCCAAAAAAAAAAACCAAACCAAAAAAAAAAAAAACTAAAAAAAACCCCCCAAAAACGTGCTACTGCCCCTTTAACACCTCTTCATGATCACGTGGCTAAAGTTGGGCGGGGTTCTATCTTTTCGAGTATGCGGTGATAATCTTTTATTTAATCAAATTTACGAATTGACAATATGGGGTAGCGGGCTTGATACGGCCGATTAGGGTGATTGTCGTAGGCACGGTATGTTCGAAGTTATCGATGTTACATCATTATCGAACATTTGTTAGTAAATGGTGCAGTTTCATTCGACAGACCCTGGTTAAGAACAAATCTGCTAATAAATCTGATAATAATAATTAGTGGTGAAACGATACAGGTGGGTTGCGATTCGATACATATCCCGATATGAGGGTCATCCCGATACATATCCTGACATAAGATCTTTTAATACTTTTTTAGTCAGTTAATCTTGAGTAAGAATTTACTTGTAGCTTTTTTTATGTAATTGTAATATAATCAAACTTCCATATTTTAGGAGAGGTTCTTGTGTGCATAATGAAGTATCTTTTTAATGTATATCTCATTTTTGAGCACCTACATAGATAATTCTTTACTATTTTATGTATCGCGATACGCATCCTACGATACGATACGATATATTGTGGCCCATGTATCACGATACGATAATTATATGTATTGCCATATCGTTACACCTCTACTAATGATATAATCAATCTGCTTTAAAGGGGCAGTAGCACGTTTTTAGGGGGAATATAAGGTGATGTCAGGAAAATGAAAATAAATGCTTCCAATCTTAAGACAATGTATCTAAACTCAGTAAGCAGTAATAAATCAAAATTATTATGAAAAGTTAAGTCATGCGATTCCTTTTATTACCCAAAATGAATTAAAGGTGTTCACACAAAAATGGCTGCCAATGCATTTATGTGAAACTTCATACTTTTTTTGTCCTCTCACTATGGATGATTGGCTTGTGTAATGAGATTTTTGACACTATCAAAGTAATACATTTAGCATTAAGGTCAAATTATCAGTGAAAAATTGAAAATATAAAATTGTCAAAAAACGTGCTACTGCCCCTTTGATATAGGCCTACACGTAGTTTAACATGATGGCGGTGATTTACACTAGTAATATGCGCTTCTAGCCTCTGTTGTTGTCTTCAAATAGTTATTTCCTCGATAATTACTGGGAACCATAAATAGATGACAATGTAGAAATGGAGAGATCATGTTTAAGTGTGAAGGATATACTCACTTCCTAGCCATAGCATGTACCATCAAACTATATCTCCATCTGACAGACACCTCACGTCACCAAGCGAAACTTCGCCCCACCGTACTACTTTCCTCAAAAATGATTATAATCAAATTACATTTACGTTTCGTCATCTGCTCGAGATATGCAACCCATGTAAAGGTGAGAAAAACGTGCAAAGAGTGCACAGAATTGTTTTCCTCCTCCAATCTGTCATCAACGTCACATTCTTTTATAGCCAATAATATGTAGAATATTGTCACGAAGGAACTGTGTAGTTTTAAAAAATTGTTCCACTTCGTGCAAATATCATGTTGTTTGGTGTGCCTTTAGTTCTAGTTATTCCATCATCAATCTTCCTCCGAAAGTTACAATAGTTTGAGAAAAGGGCCTGAAAAACATACACCTGTCCGAAAGAACAAATGATACGATATGAACGAAACTGGGCAATGATTTCTGGAACACCGCGGTAAAAAATACAAAAGCTGAAATGTCTTAAATTACTTGGTAAAACAACGGACAATGATTTCTGGAACACCGCGGTAAAAACACAAAAGCTCAAATTTCTTTTTTTTTGTGGTAAAACAACGGAAGCCAGTATTTGTGCTTAGTCGTATTCCCGCCGAAAACTCTTTAATCATATATATAACGTGGCAAGAGAAAGTGTTTTTTGGTTTTTATTTTGACCCCAATGCCATTTTTTGGTCATGTCAAAATTGTGTCTTGCACAATAAAAATGAAATGTTACTACGATTCACTGGCAGATTGATCCAAAAGTTTAACGAATTATTCGTTTAAGGGATGGTGAGAAACATCTTTGAATGATGAATTTAGTTTAGTACCATAAAACAAGTAAACAAACTTGCTGGGCAACTGTAAACTGAAAGTTGCGGACACCAGGGCAAACCGCCATCTGGGTAAAAGTGATTAAACGTTCTGTTTCCTTACGATCGACAGATAATGTGGTTTGTAATTATCAACAGCAAAGGAAGCCGGGGTGGATCTGAAATATTGCTTTATGCTTAACACATTAGCGTCAGAGTTATCAAATTTTGTTTTTAAAGAAAAAATAGAAATGTAATTTTCATTTTATAATTTTCCTGTATTATATTAAATTGATATATAACAACGAAACATGAAATTATATCACAGTATTTTTTTCTTATATAATAACAAAAACAACATTAAGAAACACTTATATTTTCTTTGTTTTTTAAACATGTGTTTTGATATTTCTTTACATATTTTGTTTTATCACTAAACAATTAAGAAGATAGGCCGTATTGGCAAGCCTGACAGAGATAACATGTTTATAAAATGTTAAATTTTGTCTTTCAAACCAATCCATTTCTTCATTCATTTCATATATTTACTAGTGTCTGACAGTAAATGAGTTAAATTGTCAAAAGTCTCAATTGCTTAGAAATTCGTATATGCCAATCATGTACGTTTTTGGTAAAGAATTTCGAAAATCTGGGTCCATGACATTTCAAAACATATTTTGTCCGTCTCTGCATACATAGCCAAGCTTGTTGTATTTGTTTAGCTTTCACAAGGGTGCCTTAGCTTCATGGCACAATCCAGAGAATAACTTTTGTGTGGTAATTTGTGTGTCTTAAGGCATGGAGCGCTTTGCCCAAAACTACGGGGCAAAGTTCAACGACCTTGTCGAAATACATATTCATAAATGTATCCTTATGCTTATAGGAGTTTAAAAAAGCATTTTTCATACGATAGATTATCTGAAATGTATTATAGATATGCTGCAAGTGTCATTGTTAACATGTTAATGTGCCAACGCACTTATATGTTAGGCGGCACGCTTTGCCCTGGTCTCCCCTGAGCATCTTAAATGATTACCTTGGGACATTTCTTTCATGAATTTTACCATTTATGGCTCAAAAGAGCATTATCTTTTTTCAACTTTATTTTCAATTTCATTAATCCAAATCACTTTTTGGTGTTTTATGTGCAAGCTCTTGTGCGTACTGCACCTAAACTTTACGGTTTATCAGAATCTCATTGGAGTCGCTACCAATTGCCGATGTGATCTTTGCACTCAAACCACGAAACTTGGTGCAATGCAATAAGACTTAGGCCGCTTGGTCATACGTCTGCCTTGAAGGGGGGGGGGGGGGGTGGGGTGGAGTTTGACCTCTCTATGAATAATACGTTTGTCATAAACTATTATTTAAAGTATTCGAAAAAATGTAATTCCTAAAAATTCTGTTGACAATTTCTGAGTCCGAATCCGACCGTCTAAATGAACACAATCAAAGTAATACTTCGGATAGTATTCTCTTAAAACAAATAAAACATGAAACCACACTGTAAACAATCATACAAACGAACTTGTGAAGTCTATGTTGCCTCTATTATTTTCGATGCTTTCAATTATAACAATACGTCGATAAACCTAATGGTAAAGATAGTGAAAATGTAAGTAAGTAAGTAAATGTTCGATTCCATTATTGTTTACGTTACTCGGCCTCGCTCGGTAGCTAGAAAATCTACCAGTGCACAGTAACATTCCAAAGTAAAAAACCATCCTCTTTACATTAACGCCTCGCATCTGCAAAATTAGAGCTACTTTGTGACACAAATGGGCCTTGGACTTTTTAAATAAAAGCTGAACATTCTGTTATATTGCTGTGTTAATTAGGACCTACCTTCAAACAAACATATAATCACGGCAACGGTCCTTGTGGGGCCGCGTTACATATTTGTCTAGTATATTATTCATAAGTGAAGGTTTCACTTAAGACCTAAACTTAAATATTGACACATAGGCAATTATATATACCACGATATGTAAACAGAGGAACGAATGAAAAAGAAAGAGCTACTTGACTTGTGATTATATTTGCGTATAAACACGAGTCAATAACATGCAAAGATCTTCAATCTGAGATTTTTACTTATGTACTTACGTTGAACCGCTTACCTACAAATCTGGTAAAAACTACTTGTGCATGGTATCAGCTGGCATAAAGGTATATTTAGAGATTGTCGTCCATAATCGGGGAATTATGTCACATTTTTTATTTATAGAAATGCTAACGGAAGTTTTCTTATACGATTATATGTTGTTGTGGTTGTTTTGATGTACAATGTATGTTGTTTGGTAACAAAATCAAGGAAGTATCTTTTTGAATTATTTCGTTTGATTACTTCCTTATTGCAATAGTTTTGTAATTATGATTTGTACTATTCAACTTAGCAAAGGTCGAAATCACCAAAATCTTTTCAAAGAAAAGTGTCATCAATACAATTCAAATATTTAATACAATCTTTGCGATAAATACCCAATAGAAGGACTTCATTTTAGACAACAAAACAATAAAGAACCTACGGTTTAAAGGGGCAGTAGCACGTTTTTAGGGGGTATATAAGGTGATGTCAGGAAAATGAAAATTAATGGTTCCCAATGTAAGACAATGTATTTAAACAGGCTAAATGAAGCAGTAATAATTGAAATATATAACGTAAGGTTTAGCCATGCGATTCTTTTTTCTTACACAAAATGAATTAAAGGCCGCCAATGGATTTTATGTGAATCTTCATACTTTGTCCTCTTACTATGGGTTATTGGCTTGTGTAATATGACTTTTGACACTGTAAAAATAATACATTTAGCTTTAACTTTCAATTATCAGTGAAATATTTCAAATATAAAATTATCAAAACACGTGCTACTGCCCCTTTAAGTAATAAAATCGCGAGCGTTGAATTATAGATTTTTTTTTAAGTCTTAAAATAACAAAGAACAGAATACTACTGGTGCAATCATTTTACAACGTTCAAAGTAAAGTTGAAATAAAATAATATATTATATATAAACAGCTTAAAATATATTTCAATTTGATTTTAGTTTCGTTTTAGGTGGAAGGGGTGCTAAAAGATTTACTGCATTCATTTTCTCATTCAAATCAAAGGCGAAATTTAAACAGATATATTTTCACATGTTGAAATATCGAAATATTACATAATGTTCAGGTTTAATACTCTTCATTACATGAAATAATTTAGGACCAGATTGGGTTCTCTCTATGAATTATCAGATTTAAACAACAATAGTCTTTAATATAATCAAAATGACATATCATGAGATAAGAAAATATTGACTGTTTTTTGATATTATTGAATAACATTACAAAACAGTAAACAGAAAGTATTTTAATATTGAAAAGAACATATTAGTTTATTGGTCATTTATAAGAATATCAACAGGATAGAAAAACTTGACTCATATCAGTAACTGATAACATATGTAAGAAATATAATACCATTAACAAAGTTTGGAATCTATTCATAATAATGGCACAAACTGACAAAGAAGGATATATCTTGTCATGTAGTAAAATAACATTATTTAAGTTTTAGGATTATTTGTATATATCTGTATATTAATAACAACAAATAACACTTTAAAGGGGCAGTAGCACGTTTTTGGATAATTTTATATTTTAATTTTTTTACTGATAATTGTAAGTTAATGTTAAATGTATTATTTTGACAGTGTCAAAAATCTCAATACACAAGCCAATCATCCATAGTCAGAGGACAAAGTATGAAGATTCACATAAAATCCATTGGCGGCCATTTTGTGAGAACACCTTTAATTCAGTTTGTGTAAGAAAAAGGACTCGCAGGGCTAAAATTTGCATTATATATTTGAATTATTACTGCCTCGTTTAGTTTGAATACATTGTCTTTCAATTGGTACCATTTACTTTCATGTTCCTGACATCACCTTATATTCCCCCAAAAAACGTGCAACTGCCCCTTTAAGAGTGGAAGAAGTAATGCACCTTTTAATTGGTTGGTAGAGAGCACCTCTGAGAAACGAATAATTTCATTTGTGACAGCACTGAGGACGCCTTTACTCTTAAACCTCAACACTGTTCAACGGATATTTTCATCCAAACTTTCAATAACATCAATTCTATCAAGATTGATTTCTGTCAAATAAAGAATGTGTCAATTTTGAAAGAAACAATTAATGTCATGCAAGTTAATTAGATGGCAACCATTCAGTATCATCTGGTGGTCACGAAAAGATAACGTCGTACTCTAAACCACAATTTTTTGTAACTAAATGTTCTCCTGTTGGGAGAGATCACAGGTGAATTTATCTTACACAAGGAATTATCATAACGTTGAATTGTAATTTTAGTGTAGGTCATGCAATACACACAACGAATAACTAAAAAAAGGGGAAAATACAAACATGCATAAACAATCATAAATCATAAAAGGTCAACGTGAAGGGAATAGTACAATAACCCTGTATGATACACTTATCAGGTTTTTTAATTACGAAAAACCTGAAAAATATGTTTACAAATAACTTCGTTTAACTAAAGAAAATCGTCTGTCCATTTGGTTACGTAAAATGACAATGAGTAAAGAACAATTGGTAAAAGCCAATGCCACGGTAAAATGTAAATCATTGTCTGTTAACAACGTCAAACGTAGGTTCCGAAAGCGTAAAGGTTGCTTAGCTTTTGTAACAACAGAACTGTTGTCACTCTGAATTGAGAAAAAAAATCATTTGGTTGCACTTTTCTTTTCAAATCGGCTTTATCTTTTTCTGGAATAATCAGTCAGACAATGGTATGGTCAAGAACTGAAACGTCCTTGAAAGACCATTGATTAGTTTCTAAACACCGTACTACACTCTCTTACATGAAACCCTTTATGGAGATACTTCCGAATATCGAAACATTTGTCTTAAAGGTTAAACACTGTATAGATCACTCGAAAGCAAATAGACAGAAATCTGAAGTAAGAAGAAATATAAACGCGTTTTGGTTAACCGAAAAAGACGATAAATAAACAAATCATACACCTGCGACCACGTAATATGAGCCAAGTCTCGGCTTAACTCGCGTAGCTCGAGACTTAACATGAAGATACCAGCTTTTCGCAATCCTAAGCAAATACTGAAGCCATTCCAACGATTGTGCCTGGTCGCTCGTGGACATAGACCCCGTGTTAGAGTCCTCTTGTTAATAAAATACCTTACATCTTCTTTGACACGGATTAAACACGTCCTAAGACAAAAGTTACAATCTTTACCAGCGTCTAAATGTTCAGGCTCCCCGTTTAATGTAATGAGTATCCCCTTTAGACCCCAGAGTAATATTTAGACACGCAGGGCTATTCCTGGAGGTATAAAAGAGACTGGCCAGTTTTAAACGCTTTAAGTCTTGCTTGGAATTTCTCCCGGACATTACCCTTTAACGGTTAGTTGAATTTCATTTCTTTCCATCAAGTTTCATGGAGTAAATATTGGAAATTTAAATTTTATTTTAGAATTAAGAATATTATTTGTTTACCTATTAATTTATTTATTATTATTATTAGTTCACTTTGCATATGATTAAGTTGGTACACCTTCATTCTCAATCCTTCTTTCATATAATGCATCGTTCATGTAGGTTTAATGTAAACTTTTGTTCTTCTAATTCTACTTATTGGTGTTGAAAGGTTAATCAGTTTTTGAACAAAATATTAATTTTCCTTACATGCTTCATACAAAATGTTCTTGTGAATGAATGCACACTAGCATTTTGCATCATATCTTATTTTCTTCTCACAAATATTTGTTTGTTTTTCTAATACACTGAAAAAAATACATTACAATTTGATATACTAAATAGCCCTTATGGACAAACAACACCAAGGGTATGATGTGCTTTGTTCAAGCATTTAATGTATGAACTAACAACATTAGAAATATATATATAATTATGATGTTATTTCTTTATTGATTTCCAATGTCAAATATATATTTATTCGTATGGTACATCAATACTATATATTTATATTTCAAGAAAATTTCATCATATTTTTCTATAACGGTTATAGATTGAAGATAATGGTAATGTTGACAATGGCTATGCTTTAAGGTTATATAATAAATGCTACGAAATAAACATTAATGGAAAAGTTTTAAAATCAATTTATCTAGGTTATTTTTGGAATCTTTTTAATCAGAATAATTCTGCTGCATCAGTTCCATAAGTCAACATAGATGTAAATTTCATTTATTATTGCAATCAAACAAGGGAAGTCACATGTCATGTATACTGAACAAAACAAATAAGGGATCTCTGATCTTTCTAATAAACATATGTTATCATTTCAAAATTACATATTGCCTTAATCTATTTTGTTCATAAAATATTCAGTTAACCCAAAACTACGTGATGGAACTGTGTATTCAAAACAAAATAATTGTTTTCTGCGGTATAAATTGTATCAGTTCAATAGGCACGCTTATAGCAAAGGAGGAAATTAAGAATGATTTAGTTTATTCTTTGGAATAAATCAATAAATCAAATCATTGAATTGGTTTAAAGGGGCAGTAGTACGTTTTAGGGTCGATATAAGGTAATGTCAGGAAAATAAAAATATGTTGTTTCAATTGAAAGACAAAGTATTTAAACTAAATGGAGCAGTAATAATTCAAATATAAAATGTAAAGTTTAGCCATGCGATTCCTTTTTATTACTCAAAATGAATTAAAGGTGTTCACACAAAATGGAGGCCAATGGTTTTAATGTGAATCTTCATACTTTGTCCGCTGACTATGGCTAATTGACTTGTGTAATGAGATTTATTACACTATCCAAATAATACATTAGAGGGGCAGTAGCACGTTTTTAGGAGGAATGTTAGGTGATGTCAGGAAAATGAAAATAAATGGTTCCAATTGAAAGACAATGTATTTAAACTAAATGAAGCAGTAATAATTCAACTATATAACATAAAGTTTAGCCATGCGATTCCTTTTTCTTACACAAAATGAATTAAAGGTGTTCACAAAAAATGGCGGCCAATGCCGGGATTTTATGTGAATCTTTATACTTTGTCCTCTGACTATGGGCATGGATGATTGACTTGTGTAATGAGATTTATTACACTATCAAAATAATACATTAAGCATTAACCTACAATTATCAGTGAAAATTGTATAATATAAAATGATCAAAAAACGTGCTACTACCCCCTTAAGTTTCTAACAAAGAATAAAAAATGCTACTGCCCCTTTAAGTTTCTAACAAAGAATTAATAATGCTACTTTTAATGACCTATATCCTCTGTAACTTGACCAAGGGTGATGTAGATATAGGGCCCTCTCTGACCTCGTTCCAAAGTGCATTTACAAGAGGATTGACTCCACCATGCTTTAACTGCTTCCGACCATCAGACAGGGGGGAAGCATGAAGCATCAATGAGTCACTATTTGATACATTTAACTCTTTGTCTTCAACTATTATCATGTTCTGTTATAAAAGTATGCATTTGACATATTGAATTCTTTGTCTTTAACCTTTATAATTTCCCAGCTTTAGTATAAACACTTTTACTTTAAGGTCGTTACTTCTTTTGTTCAGTGTCACAACTCGATCATTTTCTTTGGACTACATATTCACAACATTAATGGTCAAGGCCTATCCATATTTGTTTAATATTCCAAAGTTCATATCATGATGCATTTTATACATACATAATATACTTTTAGATGGTAACTTCTTTTGTTTATTTTCAAAATTTATCATTTTTGTGTTGACTACATATACACAGCAATAATAGTATGGTATATCGATATTTTCAATATTGAAATATTCAAAAATTCTTTTTCTGATAACTTTTCTACATACATTATTTACTTTTAGATGGTAACTTCATTTGTTCAGTCTTAAAGCTCTTTCATTTTCTGTTGACTTCATAGCCTGAACAATAATATACTAAAATCCAAAAGAAACGTCCCCTCTATATTTGATTCTCGATTCTCGATAGAACCAAAAATATAACAAAAGGACACTTTTGTACCTTAACCACTGCATTTTGTGCGTTTGAGCGATGTGTTTCTTCAGATAGTTCCTTGGCATATATAAGAATGGTGTCATTTTTTAATTATCTTTCTTGATTTTTGATGTATGTGAAAAAACAAAAGGGGACGTTTCTTTGGATTTTAGTTTAGTTAAGGCCTATATATATTTTAAATATTGAAATATTCCAGTATAGTAGTAATTTGATTTGTTTCCTTGTTTTTTGATAATCTTTTCGAAAATTGAATTTTCTATAGATAGATATGTTTATTCGCAATATATTCCTTTTGTCGTTGTTAATATCTTTAGTGCATACTTTCAATGCGACCTCCTTTTGGTGAAATCAAATACTTAAGTTTGGTTTTGAAAGGGTTAAGGGTTTGAAGTACTCAACTCATGAACATTGACGTCATTGCTTTTGAAACGTGTAATTAATCAGTTTCTGAATTATTCAGTTCTATTTCAAACTTCACACCTTCTCATTCGAGTGCAAGGATAGAATATTAATAATATACTAGTTCATATTAACTCTCAACCAATCAATCTTTATTTCGGTACTCAAAAGGCCTCAGGTCTATAGTACATTACATTATACATTTGGTTATACATATTTACAACAATCATGATACAATATGGTGTCTATAAATCCATGCGTAGAATATGTACATGGACAGTTTTTTAATTTCTTTATTATTCAAACTGTTTAGCAGATTGGTAAACTTAAGCATATTTGGATCTAGATAATATTTACTTTAATATATTTCTTTCGAATGTTAGCTAGGACATACAAGTAAGAAATGTATTCATCTTCATATTCATATTCTACAATGTTTATATTTATGTTATGGATATCGATTAAGTACAATCTAAGAAAAGTCAGTGCCAGGGAAGAATATTAATTAAAATATGGTATTGCATGTATTTTTCTGACAAAATTCCTATTGGTATGAGAAAGTTAGATTAACATAAATGGGGAGTTCAGATTAGTTAAAATCAATGTTATTGAACACCTTGTTGGTTAACAGAATAAGCATCTTGTCGTTATATTCACAATTCAGAGAGTACTGAAATTATTAATGATGCTATTGTCCTTTTTCCAAGGTGTAACTAATTATCATTCATTTCTTATATGAAACAAGAATTCAACATAGAAAAGTCCTATGAAAATTTAGATACAAACTATCACGATCAAACAATATACGTATTAAATCTAAAATTTTATATTACAAAGTACTATTGAACAATAGTTTACAATTTACGTTGGAATGATTTGAAATATAGATCATTAATATTTTATCATTCGTTAATCAAACAGTTTAAAATTAAAATTTGGTTCTGATCGTTTTAAAGTATTCTAAATATTCAATATTATGATAATGTGTGTATATATATTGCAATTTACAAACTTTGCATTCAATCAGAAAAACACAGCAGGTTTATGAAGATTGTGGTCCTGACTTAGATTTTTATAATCTATTTCAGCTGTTATTTTACGTTTAATAAAAACCATTACAAACAAATGAAACTCATTTAGACTATTTGTTTTTACGCCTTGTTAGCGTCTCAAACCTTTGAAACGTGCTTTTGAGCTAATACCTTTCTTAAAGTAAGATGTTTAGCAAAGATAACGCCAGTTTTATCTTCAAATACATCATGTAAAACGCATTTATCTACAACGTGTCCACTCTCATAAAAGAATAACGCTTGTCAGGCGAGCTAATCTGCACATTACAAAAAGGTTTATCAATCCTAAAAACGAAAGTGGGTTAATTATGTGTTTAAACAGATTAGAGTCAGCTTAATGTTTTATCTTACTTATACAATTACGAGACAGAAATGTGTTTTTGCCATTTTCAGGGTATATCTATGGTAATTTAGATGATCATAGTTACTGAAGCAATGTTTGTCAAGACTCTTTTGAAGTAATTGTTCAAATTGACTTGCCTTAAAGGGGCAGTAGCACGTTTTTATAGGGAATATAAGCTGATGTCAGGAAAATGCAATAAATGGTTCCAATTGAAAGACTATGTATTCAAACTAAATGAAGCAGTAATAAATAATAATATATAATGTATATTTCATCCATGCGATTCCTTTCTCTTACACAAAATAGATTAAAGTTGTTCACACAAAAATGGCTGCCAATGATCTTAATGTGAATCTTTATAATTTATTCTCTGACTATGGATGGTTGATATGTGTAATGAAATTTTTGACATTATCAAAATATTACATTTAGCATTAATAATAATTAGTAGAAAATTGAGGAAAAGAACGTGCTACTGCCCCTTTAATGTTATGAAAGGAAAACCATTTTAAAAACCACTTTTCTGCTTTTACATCTATTAGAGGTTGGCTGAAACTGTTAAAGTTAACATCATAAGACATACCAAATGGTTAAGTAGTAAGGGAATAAAGTGAAGGCAGGCCCGTGGTACCAATATGGAAAGGGGAAGAGCAAATTCTCAGTTAATGGGTGGGAGGGATGTTATTCTAATTTGTAAGTTCAGTGTGGATTTGTCGGGTGTGAGAGTCTGGAAATAATTACGACTGGAACTTTTTACATAATGATTTACAATATGGTATACCGATGAGCTGTAGATGCCAATGTATCTTTTAATATTATTATGTAATCTTTGGTCTTAAAATAATTTCTACGAGCCGGAAGGGTAGTTTGCGATTAACATAATTTTTTACAAACATACATTTTATTGTATAAATTCTCCTACATCAAATTACTTGTATCACTTGATTGATAATGGTGTTAGCATCTACACCAAAACGTTGCAATACAAATGTTGATTATCCATAAGAACTTCATCAAACCTGCTTCTAAAATGCCTCTCAAAGAAGGTACTTTTTAAACTTAAAAGTCATTATAAAGAATTCTTTACTTCTAAAAATAAACATTTAGCCTTGTTAGACAGATATCGTCTCCAAGACAAACCACAACAATAGGAGTCCATGTAGACAAGTGCTCGAGTGTTTAGCACTTGATCGCAAGGTGACCCGAGGCCTTCCGAATGTCTCCACGTCACGTGACAACGAGATACAACCTCACCCCAACCGTAGGATGACAATAAAGTGTCATCGGTCGGTCATCGTCGACAGAACCGAAAGGCTAGAAGGAAGTTGTTATATTTAGGCAAGCAGCGTTTTCTTGTACCAATGTCTCCTTCTTGGTAATAATTGAAGTCGAGACGGGGACAGAATGTACTGCAGAATTTAGCCCTGACATATTGACCGCGGAACGTTGAATTAGAGGAACAATATATGTTTGTGACTAACTTGACTTATTGCAGAAATTATCAAGAAGAATTTTGAAGTCTTGCAGTAGAACCATTTTGAGGAACATTATTTTTCGATTTCCTGAAACCGTTGGTTTTGTATTATTGCACGCACATGCAAAATCTTCCATTTTTTTCTCGCTGCATAAACCAAACAAAATGAGTATGAAGATGTTATACAAAGGTGCTAAATACAGTGAGTGACTATGGAATGAACAAATAAGACGATTAATCAAAAAACGTTACTAGAAAATAATTTTATGTAATAAATCGAAGGTAAACATTAGATGAAAATAAAAAAGTATATCAAAAGTGAACATAGAAAAAGACACAGAATAAGTTGAAAAGTAAAATTTATTTACGAATAAACGCAAAAATGGAACACAAAAATGAATAAAGAAGATGTTAGATATTTTATGATTGAACAAAAACAATGAATAAAAAACGAACAATTACATACAAATGTCAACGCATTAATATTATTTATTATCTGAAAGGTGATTGTTACTATTTGTAGCAATTTCCAATCCTCTTTCTTGTACTGTTCACATTTTCACTCACATGATTCTAATATCCTTTCTTATCATTTCAGCACCCAGGACTTTGTTGCTTGGCGTAAGTTGCTATGGCAACAAGTTCTATAAGTCATAATATAAAATGGCTGGTAAGTATTTTGTTTCGTTTATTTCAACAATAAACCCCGATTTAGTTAAGATCGACGTTTTTAGATAGAAAGACAAATTAAGCAGGTCCATTTGTTTTTATCCGCTTAGCGTGTTATATTTTTAGTTATGAGAAATCCCCATTCGTAGTAAGACGTTAAATCGGAGATCTTTTGGTTCTGTCTTCTTTCGCACAAAGGCAATAGCTGACCTTAACTCATGTGGATAATACATAACACAATACCAAAATATTAAAATTATAATATCTTAGTGCTAAAGATTCTTAGGGAAGCGATGCCAAAAAATAAGCCGACTAAGATCTCTGAAAGACTGATTATCTCCCCACAGAGGCAGATCAAGTCATGAACTGTTGAAGCAGCCTCTGTTCTAATGAGACAAAATCCGTGGGTTCCGGCAGTTTCCCCTTGCGGAAAAAAATTGCACCACACTCCATTTGAATTTCTTTATCGAATGACAACGCTTCTCGCATGAAAAGGGTGGTTCATATCACAATGCTTTTAACATGATTCAGTGAGTAGCCAAAATGATAATTTTAGAATAGCATCGCTGATTGCACAAGTCACTTTGATTGCCTCCAATCAGGCATCTCCCATGCTAGCCCACAAACTCGGCGTAATATAACAGAGGCTTTATCAACATTTCATGACTTGATCTGCCTCTGTGGGGAGTTAATGTGAATACCTGTCTGGTGAAGAACAGGCAGGTGAATATACCAAAAAAGGGTAGTGAAACAGCATGGATCGCTTACTTTTGCATATAAGAACCTTAAAGTTCTTCTGAAAGTTCAATTTCATATTTCCAGTTAATCATTAATGCGTTAAAATTTATAACAAAAAACCCATTTTTTTTTCGATTATCTTCTGAAAATACAGATGATATTCAAAACACGAATCTTTTCAACCCTGAAAATTGATGTCATAGTGTCACATTTTTTCAGTTGGCACTTTTGAAAATGTTCATGTCTTTCTTTGTTATATCACTTATTGAATAATTTTGCATCTATATTTATCTTTCAGTCTTAGAGCGGATTTAAACTTTATGTCAATTTACGATGTTTCCGATTGTCCTCTTTTTTCTCTAGTCGGCAGTTTCCGTCTGGCTGTTTCTGCTCATGTCTGTTGCCCTCACTTCCGGTAAAGTGTCTCTCTTGTGGATTTTACGCCTCTTCAAATACGAACAGATTCACCCGGCAACATGGTGAGATATTTCGTGTGTCAATTTCATACGGAAGTTTCACACGCTTTGCCATAAACATGTTTTTCAGTTAAAGGGGCAGTAGCACGTTTTTTGATAATTTTATATTCTAAATTTTCACTGGTAATTGAAAGTTAATGCTAAATGAATTATCCTATTATAGTGTCAAAAATCTCATTACACAAGCCAATCGTCCATAGTCAGAAGACAAAGTATGAAGATTCACATAAAATCCATTGGCGGCCATTTTGTGTGAACACCTTTAATTAATTTTGTGTAGGAAAAAGGAATCGAATGGCTTAAACTTTACATTATATTTAAATTATTACTGCTACATTTGGTTAAAGTACATTGTCTTTCAGTTGTAACAATACATTTTCACTTCCCTGACATCACCTTATATTCCCCCTACAAACGTGCTACTGGCCCTTTAAAAGGCGTGAATTTTTATCATTTGATTTAGATAACGATTTTCAGTAAATATATTAAATCGTTGTTGGATAAATTAAGTTTGAGTTTGTGTTAAAAGCCTTCTTATATGAGGAAGTTTTTCACATTTCTATACAGAGAAACTTTCACCCTTGACCTTGTTTTGGATAAAGATTTAATTTTTTTTTACAAAATATATTTTGGCTTAAAAAGTTAACGTTAAGGACTTCAAACCTTTAAAGTATCTTTATTTGCAAAATGCTTGTTTCACTTCCAGAATTTGAGTATTGTGAAAACAGTTTACACTCTAAATGTTCTAAAACTTTTAATCTTTGCATTATGTAATCTAGGATGAATATCTGATTCGGGATTTCCTGGATTTTTGAAGCAAAATAATACTCACAACAACCAAAGCTATTATTATATATAAACACATTATACTCTTTGAAATCAGAAACTTAAAGACAACTTATTAATTGATTTTATTGAGCAAAAATTGTTTTAACACGTTTATTCCACTGCAGGTATATTCTAATCTGTGTGATGCTCGTTGTCCCCCACGTGGCCAATCTAATTTACATAATATGGAACACCCCCTTTATAAGCTCCGCCCACAAGAAGAAAATGCCACGCCCAGGTCATATTTACATGGTGAGTTGAGACGCGACTGTTTATCTTTATTATTTTTGTTTAATAAAGTAAAATAAGAGACATAGATTTTTCAACTGTCTGACTGTTAATTCTTGTTAAATTGTTCATCAAAAGCAGTAAATAACAATAAATAGATTTATCTAATGTTTTACATGGAACGTCATTTTGCTAAGCATTCGTAGTTTAGAAATCAGAACCATTCGCGGATATTTGGTTTATATTTCAAAAAGTGTATATTGATTTACTAAAGCGTGCCACCCTCAAATCCAAGTAATCATCCTGGAGATATTAATTAATAAATACATAATGTTAAATTTGAGATTCTCTGAAATATACATGATAACGATGAACCATGACTCATGTTCACAAGATTGCACTTGACATGCTTTCTACATACACTACTTGACACTGTCGCCATGACTTCCTGTCCTTTACAGGGACTCCTGGGTAGCGTCATGGAAACAGTCGCCATGTGCATCTTCGCTTCCGAGGTGTCGCTAGTACTTCCGGAACCCGTCTTTCTACTGCTTCCGTCCGCCGTCTTCACTATACCGCTCATTGTAAAGGCAGCCCACAACGTGAAGGTAATCCTCGTTATAAGATGATGATCCTACTAAACGAAGTTTAACAGAAAAGTATTAAACAATGTAAAATAAATGACATGAAAATAGAAAAGGTTTCTTTTGGAACATGATTTATTCTTTTTTTCATTTTCTCTACAGAAGATAATCATAATTTCTCATAAAAATCTATATCATGAACTATTTTTTGTTTTCATTTTCTCTACAAAAGACAATCACATTTACTTATAAAAATCTATATCATGAACTATTCTTTTTTAATTTTCTCTACATAAGACAATCATAATTTCTCATAAAAATCTATTTCATGAAATTTTGACATTCATAATTTCAATCAAAAGATATTGATCACTTCATACATCATACAAAAAACGTTTGAAAAACTATTAACCAACGCTTCAAAACCTGTAACCTATATATCGTTGGCATGTTTCAGAAAATGAAGCACCAGAACAGCAAGAGCAAGAGAATGATGCGGATAGTGACCCAGTGTATCCACGTGCTCCTCTGTAGCTACACCTTCTGGGCACCTGCCGTCATTTCCACCTGTGTGTACCTGTGGTCCCCCTTCAACATGCACCTGCGTCACTGTGTGGCTCTCCCCATCCTTATCCTCATCCTCTCCACAGCCTGGACTCCTCGCGTCCAGGAGATCATCATCTGCTCAGCTCCCTCGGGGCTCCGGAACTGGAAGGCCACCCTGGCCTACTGCTGTTTGAAGATAGTCACAATCCCCGTCACTCTAGCTGGTCTCATGGCCTTCAATCTCAAAGCTTTCCGCGATGACGTCGGACTGTTCATGCACCATGGGCTTGTAGACGCTTCAGACTATAGGGTATGGCTCCCTGTGCTGCTTACGATCGTCACTGGAGTGATTGCTTTAGCAATAATGAACGTTGCGTCCAAAGTATCCCTTACAACTCCTGGTGTTTGGCTTCCTGCTTTACTAGCTCCGATACTCACCTTTGGTGTTGCCACCATCCTATGGGGAGATGTGTCCACTGAGGCCATCTGGGAACTTTCCGGCATGGATCTTGCCACCTGGACTGCCTCTGTCTTAGCCTTCCTGGTCTGGATAGTTCCTTACGTGATTCCTTCTCTCAGCATCATTGAATCTCCAACAGCTCTGCTGAGACCATTTTCAGAGAACTTTGCAGGTTTCCTCTGGAGTCCAATGATGTTGGAACAGTCCCTAATCCTCAATTATAACCACAAGGGTATCGGGTCCAAAGACAAGTGGACCAATACGACTGTTAAACAAGGCAAGCATAAGACTGTGTTCATCTGTACTACAATGTTCCGTGAGACGAGACCAGAGATGAAGCAATACCTCATCAGCCTGAAGAACACGGTATCCACTGACCTTCTCAGAGACGTGTCTGTAGAGGCTCACATCTTCCTTGATAACGCCATTGACGTTGAGGGTCACTACAACAACTTCGCCTACCAGCTTCTGAACCTTCTCGTGGATGTGTTCCACGTGCCTCATTCTGATCTCCATAGTTACAAGACGCCGTACGGCTTCCAGTTCCAATGTGTATATGACCAAGTCCTCCCAGTCTACGTCCATGTTAAGAACGGCCAACTCTTTAAGATTAAGAAGCGCTGGAGTCAGGTGATGTACATGAACTACATTCTCAAATACAGGTGTGGATTCAACTGTCTCCCAAACTCTAAGGACTCAGATTTCGTTCAGGAGAAAGTCAGTTTTGACAGTTTCGAGGATGGTTTGAATTTCTCTGATAAACAGGACTACCAAAGCAACCTGTATAACTACTTTAAAACTGACGATGGTGTTGACATCTGTAAGACAAGTTCGACACGTAATCATTCAAGCAGCACTGAAGACAACTTTGACGACAGCGGAAGTGACACATCTACGGAAGCGTCAGAAGCGTACACAGTATCAAGGGAGAGCACTGTGTCTTGCTTTACGAGTGAAAGCACAGATAGTGACGATTCTGACCTCTTCTCTTACAAGAAACTGCCTTCAACACGCAAAAGCACCCACGGGAAGGAATCAGGGAATGCTATGGTCAAGAACGTCCTCAAGGCGGAGCTTGCAAGAAGAGCTGACAAAGAAGAGATCTCAGGGAGACGGATCTATATCCCCAACGACTCCCTTCCCTTCTATACACAGCAGAGTCTCCAGAGCAAATGGAGGAACAATCGCTACATTGGCACCATATCTGAAGATGCTCCGAACGAGACCTCGCTGTTCACGATTACCGGGAACAGAGCCATTAGTAAGAACGACGATGTGTACGTTTTGGCGACTGATGCAGACACGCAGTTCAAGGCAAAGAGTGTCCGGTCTCTTCTGGACCTGTGTGACAGGGATCAATCACTTGGGGCTGCGTGTGGGCGAACTGTTCCCACTGGCGGTTTCAGCCCTGTTGTCTGGTACCAGAAGTTTGAGTATGCAAAAGGTAATGTTTGTCATTTCGAGAAAGTCCAATTGGAAATGAAAATATGATGACATGTGTTGTGTAACTTAGGGCAAGAAATATTGTTTTGTGGTAAAGAACAAATAATCATACAACGACACATTTAAGCCAAAAAAGCCTTTCTTGAACCTGACTATGGATGTTTTAATTACAGATTTCTGGCTGGTGAAGGCATCACAGAACATCATAGGAACGGTCACGTGCTGCCCCGGATGTTTTAGCCTGTACCGAGGTCAAGCCCTTGCTGACGTCATGCAAACTTTTTCCGAACCAAGCCGTACGGCTTTTGATGCTCTAGTGAAGGATCATGGTAAGAATATATCAAATAAGAGCCGACATTTTCTGAACGAAGGGTATCTTTTGTGTTTTTATATATTTTGTTGTTCGTAACCCGCTTAGTGACATCATGTGCATTTACTCTATCTAAGTCTTCACGACGTGAGGTGCCAATGTAGATATTTGATTTGTCAACTAGTCTGACAACTGCCATTTTGTTTTAATTTCTAATGTAATGCAACACAATACAATCAAATATACGTAACCTTGGTGAAAGAATCGATCCAAAGAGGAATCCGTACTGTAATTGCAAATGCATTGATAAGTCGTATTTATTAAGAAAGACAATGTACGGAGTTTGCGAGAAGAGGCAACTTATATAGGTTTATGGAGCGACATTTCTTTGACAGCGATAGCATTTTACAAATATCGTTGGTGTCGACTGGTGTGCTTATAGTAGTTTCCAGATGACATCATGTATATTATGAAGAAACATGTCTTGATGTCTTGATTGATCTAAATGACTTACATGACTGATTGACAGGTGAAGATCGATGGCTGTGCACGCTTATGATGATGCGAGGGTGGAAGCTGGAGTACATCGACAACTGCAGAAACTCTACTCACTGTCCGGAGTCCTTCACCGAGTTCATGAGACAACGGAGACGATGGGTTCTCTCTGAACTGTCCAACATGGTGCTCATCTTCAAAGGCTTGTCTGAACTGGTTCGCCGCAACACCGCCTTCTCTGCCATCTTCATCCTGTCGCTCATGCAGATGTTCCTATGGGTGATTGTCTCCCCTTCCACCACCTTCCTCATCCTGTGTGTTGCCTGCGAGATCATCTTCGGACTTCCGCTTCTGTGGTCGGCGCCATTTGCATTTTCCATCTTGATCATCTACACTATCGTCTGTTGCGCATGTCATCGGCGAACGCAGAATATCGTGACCTTGACCTTCCTTGTTGCTATAGCAGCCCTGATGGTGGCAATTAGTGCAGGGTTTATCGCGTATTGCGTGATGAATATCAAAGAAGGTGAAGATTATATTTTTCTATTAGGAATGGCTCTCAACTTATTTTGAATGTTGTTTTTGGAACTTAAGTTCCTTGAGAATTGTTTTAATTCATTTTGCGTTGGTAAAGCTTTGTTCAAACGTATCTAATCCGGACAGTTTAGAAAGACTTCAATATTTCAATAATTTGAGCATACCGTAATGTTACTGATTAACGTTATTGCATTGCAATGTTTTGTGTCCAAACCCAGTGGTATCATTAAAATACCCGCAAGAAACGCATTCCAACAAAACTGTGAAGATAAACAACAACCGGTAATAGATCAGAAACAACCCTCCTCCAAAAGTTGAAATGAGGCCCGGATAATCCTCCGTTAGTGAAATATCATCATTAACCATTCCAGATTTACAAGACGGCTACCTGGAGTTCCGCCCGTATCTGCTGGTCCCTATCCTAATTGGTGGAACGGTGTACGCTGCACTCATTCACCCCGGCGAGTGGTTCAACTTGGTGTACGGCGTGGTGTACGCCTTCATCTTTCCCGCCATGTTCATTCTGCTTCCGGTGTACTCTATCTGTAACATGGTCGACCAGTCATGGGGTACAAGAGAAAAGGTGAGAGAAACTTGGTGATGTTATTTGAGAATAAAGAGTGCTGGTACTAAAGGGGTAAGAGAAACGCGTCATTAGTCACCATGCAATTTGAAAGATAATTGTCATTATCATGAGTTACAGTGAAACTTCAGATGGGAAAAGGGGAACTTAATGTTTATATATGACAATGCATGAAAGCTTTGATACAACATACGATCAGTATATACATCAGTGACAGTTTTAGTCAATTAGCGGTATGATTAACATTGCCCGCAATGTATAGTGTTTGCAAATGTAACCATATTATCAAAAGTATGGATGATATGAAACAAATTGGTTTGTATATGTTTCAGGCGACCGAGGGAGAATATTGCTGTGACAACAAGAACTTCCAGGAGGAAGCCACTGAAGAAGGTTGGTATTTTCTTTAAGGCGGTAATGTGTTCTATATAAACTCATGGGCAAAAGAAACGCTGGGTATTTTAAAACGAAGGATAAACAAATTATGTATGCCATGTAAATTCGATTTCGAATGTGTTTGATAAAAAAAGTATTTGGAGAATTATTGTTCATAATTTTAACCATGATGGCATGGAGCGTTTTGTACTGTGGTTGTCTAAACACTGTTGGGGTGCTAACATTGCTGTTTTCAGGTACTTTTTTGTTAATAATTATTTTGAAATTAAGTTTGAATTTCGGAAATGTATATCGGAAGTTTATTTGAGATACTGGTAATGAGAAACATCCACTTTGACTTTTCTGCATTGATATGTCTTCGCGTTATAACGTCTATAAATATGCAAAAAATGACCAATTTGGCTCTCCAATCTCGCTTATTAAGGAGATAGCAAATTGATGATTTTTTGACACGCGTTTTCTAAGGCGCCATGCAAAAACATCAACACAAACTGATTCATGTACGTTCCTCTTTTAAAAAGGTTAGTGTTCTTTGTAAAGTAAACTTTACACAATATTTATACATACTTCTAGATTGCAATGTTTTAACGGAATTGCGTATAAAGAAAAATATACTAATTATTACATTTTATATGAACAGAAGTGCCACCGACGTTCACGATGAAAGGATCAAATATGGCGCCGCTGGCGTCGGACGCCGAAAGACGATTCTGGGACAGACTCCGGAAAACGCTTCTGGGCGTCAAGGTGAATTGTGGGAAGGATGAAGCGTCTCTGAGACGAAACCTAAAAACTCTTCGTGACCGAAGCGTAATCGCCATGGTGATAATGAACGCTGTGTGGTACTCCATGTTGACGTCAGTTTACATCTTGGCAAACAGTGACGTCATCTGCTACGTGGTTGCCGCCATCTTCAGTTTCTCGCTTGTGGTTCAGCTCGTGGGTTTGACGTCATACAAGATAGACAATTCGTTGAGAAGGCACATATTGAGGAAAGCAAGTTCCTCGCATCCCCTATGGGTCAAAGATAGGCACTAGGTCACGTGGTCATGACGTCATATAAGATGAACAATTCATTGAGAAGGCACATCTTGAGGAGAACAAGTTCATCGCATCCCATTGTGGTCAAAGATAGGCACAAGATCACGTGATTATGACGTTTTACAAGATAGACAGTTAATTAAGACATATAATGAGGAAAGCAAGTTCCCCACATCCCATTGTGGTCAAGATAGGCACTAGATAACGTGGTAATGACGTTATACAAGATAGACAGTTAATTGAAAAGGCACATATAATGAGGAAAGCAAGTTTCCCACATCTCATTGTGGTCAAAGATAGGCGTTAGGTCACATGGTAACAAGACATGGTTATATGACACATTAAGGAAAGCAAGCTCCTCAAATCTCCTCTTGGTCACAGATAGTCGCTACTTCACGTGACCATGATAGTATTTGATTTGCAGCATGGCTCTGACAATGCTGAAATGTTTTAAGTACGACATATTGTAATAAGATAAATGTTGTTTCATTTGTTGTTGACAAAGAAAGCCTTTTAAATGTGAAGTCCAATGCCTTGTTGAATGAAAAGAAAACCATATTATATTTTCATGAAAAATGAATTATTTATTTGCCTACTTTGCACAATTAATTTAACAAAAGACATTTCTTGTTTTACAAACATACCGTTTGATTGTGCATAGTTATGTTGTACATGTGTTTGGGGTATGCATCATGATGATAGTTGTTTCATAGATGATGATGTTAAGAAGCTCACATACAGGGCAAAAGATGCTAAATTATGAATGTTATTCTTCCATTAAAAATGTGATTGCTATCATGAGGGCATCCTAATTAATGTTTTTCACCGACATTTTTTTTCTGTGATTTAATCAATTATAACGTTTTATTCAAAGATAACCAAACCATATTATTGAAGACATTATATCAGATATATATGTACGTTCAATGGCAGGTGCACGTGGACAGGTGTAATATACCATAAAAGGGGTAGAATCTCTTGTATGTTTTTTTTATGTGAGAGAATGTGTGAACGTGTGAAAAAAAGACCTTCATTATTGCTTGGATTTAAGGTCAGTCATTATAAAGGGAGAAACAATTTTTGTTAAATTATTCGAGATATAAGTCTCTATGTTATTTATGGATTTCGTGTGATCGATATCGATTTTCTTGAAAAAAGGTCAATTGTTCATTGTTCATCTTGTTTTTATTATGTTCATATTTGTCTTTATGTACATTAATGTATAATTTATGACGTGTTATTAAATGTGTAAACTGCGTTATGAGACTGATCAGTTCATAACTTGGATATTGACAATTGTATTGATGTCATGTATGCGATTGTGTCAATATATGTCGATTTCATTTCATGACCTGTTATGATGCTTCGTGTTTATATCTACTGACAATTGAAATGACGAAATGTATTGTATGACGTCATATTGTACATATCTTATGGTTCCTTTGCTCACAACGTTTGTAAATAGTTAAACTGTATGTGCCGTACTCTGAACAATATCTTGCTGACTGTTTTTGTAATAAATCATGCTTAAAGATTTGTCTTGTTTTAATTGTCATTTACCAAGGTTATGTCACTCCCATACATGACGGTATCTTTTGAAAAAGTATTCGTTTCACTAGAACACAGACATCTTCACATATGTGCAATTATAATAGAGTACAAGCTTGTGGGTGTTATGGTGGTGTAGTAGATGATAGATAATATATAGATACAACAGTGAAATCAGATAACATTAAAGGGGCAGTAGCACGTTTTGAGGGGGAATATAAGGTGATGTCAGGAAAAGGTAAATAAATGGTTCCAGTTGAAAGACAATGTTTTGAAACTAAATTGAGCAGTAATAATTCAAACATATAACATAAAGTTTAGCCATGCGATTCATTTTTCTTACACAAAATGAATTAAAGGTGTTCACAAAAAATGGCCGCCAATGGATTTAATGTGAATCTTCATACTTTGTCCTCTGACTATGGATGATTGGCTTGTGTAATGAGATTGTTGACACTGTCACTATAATACATTTAACATAAACTTACAATTATCAGTAAAATATTTGAAATATAAAATTTATCAAAAAACGTGCTACTGCCCCTTTAAGGCATTAAGATGTACATATTAAGGAAACTATTTTTCGGTGCATTAAGAATAATCATTATTCCCTCTGTATATGATTTTTCTTCAGTTTATATATATATATATTTTTCAGAATTTTAGGAATTTGGTAAACTTTTGGTATTAGTGTCTTCAATGAGCAAGTACATGTATATATATATATATATATAGAAATATCACAAAGAATGTTCACAAAAAATATATTGGCTAATTTCATAATATATATGAATATATATATATATATCTTTTAATTAAACATACTATGTCTTCATTCCATCAACAACGAACAATGAGAAGATATACAGAATACATAAATCTGTAAACAGAATATGAGAAAGTCAAAATATCAGCAAGTGTAAAAGCTTCAAGCTATTATAGCATAATATTTCTCAATAATAATGCATGCACAGCTCTCTTGCAAAAACCGAAGGGTTGGCATTCTTATGAAGATGGTTGAAGACGATGTTTTTAAAAGGATAAAAATAACGTTGAGTTGATCGTTATTTAAACGGCTTAATAAGACGTAGTGCTGATTTGAATCAATTTTCTTCTAATAAGAGCTTTGAAATATTTGGCATCCAGTTATTGCTCCTGTGAAAAATAAACATGTAAGGTTGCAAAGGGCTTTCCTTTTTCGTGATCGTTTTATGATTTGATGCCATTTTGTTTAAAGAAGGTTTTGATAGAGTTATCACTCTCAATACTCAAGGTAATTTGATTTTACTTTGTAATTTCCCGGGGTCATTCGGGAGATTATTTCAAGAACACAATATTATTTGCATTCTTTCTTGGACAAACATACCTTTTCTATCGATTAAGAAGTTTTTGTTTAACCCAATCAGTTCTGATGAAATATCATTTTGTGAATATTCTTTCTCATGTCTAGACAGTTAGTCCAACAAATGATAAGAGCACATCACAGTAGAATTAGTTACGAGGTGTGGACAGTTGTATTGTAAATAGAAATTAGCCAATTTAATGTAATTCTCTGAAAGCAGAAAATCTTTCAAATGGTTATCATAATAACGTCTTACGGCCGATTTTAAGCGGAATTACTTATTTCATATATTTGTTACATTAAGACATCCTCATTTTACATTGGTCACGTGTAATTCATGAATAGACTTCAATCATTTATTTATGTCACTTTTGTGGGAAATGTACATCCCTGCAGTATTGTGTTGTTAGAAAATACTTTTGAACAGAATATTGATTGATTTCTTTATTACACAAACAATCAAGGAAAGTAAAATCGACAATTTTTCATTGATTATAGCAGATTTCAATAGGTTTCTATTGATGATGATTATTTGACCTTACCTTTGGTTAATCGTCCTAATTATCAGGTTAACATAATTCATCAATATTATGTACAAGATAGCTGACATATAGACATTTAGCCTACACACACATACTAACAAAAAAAAACCTTCCAATGTGTATACATACTTTTTTGCACACAAAAATAATTATTGCTGTCCCCAATAAAATAACCAAACTGAGTATATCCTACTTCAGGCAATGTAAGGACTTTATTCAATTAATCATGAATAAGTTCCCTCTGTTTCGATTGACTTACGCCGTATGATGGTTTGTTCATAAGACAAATCACCAGCAATTCACTGACTTCTTTGAGAGGCATTTTAGAAGTTGGTATGACAATGAGAAAGAGGAATATATGAATATCAACTTGTCGAAGAAGTTGCCAGCCATTTATTCCTCTTCCCCACTTACCAATTCACGGGTTATATACCCCGATTTTATTGACACCTTTGGGATACCTTGCCATTGATGGAGATCGATTTCTCTGTAAAAGTATATAAACATTAATTTGGATGGAAATTAACGAGTATTTTCGGTTTATGTCAGGTGTAAATTATAAACAGAAGTAGAAGCAGATTTTCTATCGGAATATGTCTAGTTGTCGGCAGTGTATATTGTGTACAGGCTGTATTGATAAATGAAGTATGGTAAGCATGAACATTTAGCATTTGAAGGCTTACTGTGGAGGTTTGAATCTTAGAATATGAATCAATCTTTATTTCTTTGTAGTGGAGACCATAGGTCCAGTTTACATTTCATATTCACAGAACGATTGGTGTATATATTCACAAGATAATCAATAAGTTAATTTATATAATATACAAACAAATGACAATATATTATTGGCGTAGCAATAAACTCCAAGAGTCATTGCACTGTGTATAAAAAAATTTAAGTTCTGGACAACAACTTGATTTTCATTTGACATTAGCATTTTGAATTTATTATTAGTTGGGTTTAAATAGAAATAATGCGGTAACTAATAATGCGGCCTCCACTGCAAAAACATAAAGATTGATGGAATCTTAGAAATGTACAGAAACTAATTGTGGAAAGTACTATCTCAGTATATTATCAATGAAATGATACTAGTTCAGTGACAATTATAAAAAAAACACACGTGGTCTAGCCATTTTTACCCGACTAACGAGAATCGAACCTGCACAAACATCTACAGAAAAGACGCCTAACGTGCAACAAAACATTGGAGTTACCTCCCTTGTAATAGTGCCCTCTCAGCGGAAGTAGATAAAAGGAAAGACGTCGTTTGTTTTTGGAAATTAAATTACTACGTTATCATTGTAATGTAGACTCTGATAATCCCAAAAGGTCGTTATTATTATCCCACGGACACATATGAAAGTTTTTAGTGCGGGATAAATCCCGTGACAAAGGTAAGTAGCGTGATTGCATTGTTTATTTCAAGAGAAATAACTCAAGTCAGTGGTTGGTTATTTCGAAATATGACAGTTCTCTATTTCATCACGAGGGATGACGTGTTTCTCTGCTAAATATACACTCTATGGTAAAAAGAACGAAATTCTTCAACAATTGATCAAATGTAAATGTTGATAGTGATTAACATATATTGAAGTAACACATTCAGACTTGTTTGTTTAATAACATTTTGCTTGGTCAATATTTTTCTGATAAAAGTTTATTAGAATACAACCTTTTACAACTGCAAATATTGGGTAGTAATGCAAGTTACTGGATCCTAACTCTCTACAAAGCAGTGATCAATCTACAGATATTTCCCTTTGAGTCCATGAGTCCCTTTTATATTAAGTTAGCAAATGTTACAACCCAAAAAATAATTGCATCCAAGGACTCATACCATAAGTTTCTATGAATCTCTTAAATATTTTATGAGTATTTGAAGCAGAACTCATAGGTAAATCCAACATCATCCAACATTGTTGTTCCTAGAGGGGGTCCTGGGGAAATTTGCCCACCCTTTTTGCTTGGTGTCCCTAAAAAAAAAAAGGATACTTTCACCATTACAAAGGTACCAATTTGCTTAAAACTTTCCAAAATGACCTGATCACCTAGGAACAACACTGTGCTTAAATAATCATGAGTCATGAAGGTAAATTCTAAACTGAGGTGGTTTTTGTGGTCTTTGCCAGGCGTCTGAAGCACAATGTATACCAACTACACCAACAGCTATTCCTCGTCGCCCGCGACGGAAGGATTTACGTCCCAGATAGACGACTCGCTAGCTCTGCTGCAGCACCTCAGTAAAGATGACCTCCAAACCTTGATTGATAATCCATCAAAGTTGGATGACCTAGTCAAGGATTCAACTCAGGTACTTCTCAGTTCTCAGGTTCCGAAAATTGAATAAACACAATAAGAAGAAAAGGCCTAGAAAGCTGAAACCTTGTGTAGAGACTCATTATCTGTTGAGGCAACAACCTCAGAACCCTTCATCTTCAAAAAACTCATCAGGTTTTTAAGTGTAAAAATATTGAAAGTTTAATATTTATAGTTTTGGAGGCCCACTCTCTCAAAAACAACAGAGACAATTAGTTCACCTTAGACTCTTTTAATCACCTAAGTACTTTGTGAAAAGAAGTCAGATAAGTATTGATGTTTTTGTAAAGGTTGCCATATGTGAGCTTATCAGGGAAATGTCTATGAAATTCATATCAATGGTTGTCCACAAATAGTCATAAAATTGTATCTCTTGAAGAGGGTTCGAACCCTCCAAACATGGTCTCCATGCTTGCATTTTGGCAGATAACTTTGTGTGTTTCTTTCTAGTTACATAAAAATGATACAATTTTGTATTTTACATTACAGACAGCTCGTTCAGAGAAGGACACACTTCTAGCCAGCAACAAGAGTCTAGCAGAGTACAACCTGTCCTTACAGCCGAAGCTAGACGACCTTAAGCGAAGGGTTGCCACCGGCTACGAGGCCATTAACACAAAGAAGACTGATCTCGGTCAAGATAAGGCAAAACTAGGTAAAAAGAGGCAGTTCAATTTATAGTTAAAAGGTAAAAGGTGAACATGAGATTGGCAATAATTGGATTTATCATATTTTCGCTTCATTTTACTTTTAACTCTGTGTGACACACATTATTGCCAAACTTTATAAATGAGTCTTTGTTAAAAGGACAGACCTATTGGGGTATTTTTGTAGAAACAAAATTTGCGTATGTGCTGTTCTTTATCAAGATGTCAAATATCAATCAACAAAATATTACCACTAGTAGCCTTTTTCAACTTGCAGGGCTAGAAATAACGCTCTCCCGTCAGCCCGAGGCAAATGGAATAGTTGCCAGGCTACCAAAAGTTAAATAATGCTAGCCCGTCTGGCTACTTAAAAAATTTCAGATTGGTATAATAATTATGAACTTATAGCATTATATTCATAAACTGGAATCTCCCATTGAATTTCATTTCCACAAATAAACCCCCGATAGGACTGTCTCTTTTAGCCTGTTCTGGCAAAATGAATAAAACAATTTTGAACAATTTTCATCAATAGTGATAATCATTTACTTGGCGGTGACACAACTTTTTTCAAAATCTATCTAAACAATATCTCCTAGATCTTCCACAAGTGATATTTACTGTAGGACACAACTTTGGATGATAGATATATATCCAGTGGAAACATGTCAATGTGATTCTGAGATCATTTGTGGTTTCTTGGCTGTAGATTCCCTGATTGGAGAGCAGTCTCTGGACACGACGCTGGCACTTCTACAGATGGAGTCGGCAAAATCAGAGGAAGAATCTGAGGTCAGTGATAAATTGAAATATACTCAATGTAGAAATTAAGGTCAAACATAACATTCAGTTTATAAGTACTTAATGATTGGTATCTTTATTCTTTACCCATTTTTAGCTCAATGAAGTCAATGAAGACAAATACATCGATACATTTACCCTCGACCCCTGCTTCAAATACTCAAAAATATTTAAAGGACACAGCCGGTTATATTTGTAGATATATCACTGCAAATACAGCTAATGGCTGAAATATTGTCAAAACTGCAAAACTTGCGATAACTCACTAAATAATATTTCATTGAACATTTCCTATTTTCAGCAACTGGCCGAAGAATTCTGTGATAACAAAGTGTCAGTGGAGAACTTCGTGAGTGGTTATATCCCTCAGAGGACTGTGGCTCACACTCGCAAAGTCAAAGTGGAGAAAATGACGGAACTTTTACGTAACCTGCACGCTCAGAACCATCCAACCTTTCACAGACAACAGAACCCTCCTGCAGGGGGCGCTGGACAGTGGTCAAGTGGTCAAGCACCAGGGGGCGCCACCTCACAACTCCCCTATCCTACTAATGGATCTTTCAAAATGCCACAGCCGAGCTTCTATGGTCGCTGAATGTCGAATCAGACTTTGGATAACACTAGTTGCAGTGATAGATGTCATTTTTTTTCAAAGGGAGGCTTCATTTATTTCCATCATTAACGTCAATGGTTTGGATTTAATGAAATTGTTAGTGGCTATGTTAATTGGTAATTTTGTTGAAAGTCCATGAAGACCAATTTCAATTAAATTGATTGCAAAATGGGGACTTCTTCCTTTTCCATTGACATCAATGGTTTTGATTAAATGAAATTGTTAGTTGGTAAGTTAATTGGTGATATTGTTCATTAATACCAATTTCAAGGAAGTTGTTTGTAAATAAGCCCAAATGGTGATGTTAAGTGATCTAACACTGCAATGATGTGTGGTTTCTGGAGACTTGTGAATGTGACTGATGTGATGTGATGCCTTGTAGTGGAGACAAGTTTACAAGTTTGATGATTTGATATTTCTTACTTGCAAATTTTTGTCATTCTCTCCCCACAGAGGCGGGTCAGTTATATTACTTTGATCTAGCTTCTGGTCCAATTAGCCAAATACATGGGCTAGGAAGGTAGATGCCTGATTGGATAATTCAAAATTGTGCAATCAGCGACGCCGTTCAAAAGTTATCATTCTCAAAGTCTTGCATTTCTGCATGCTTCGGCCAAACATCCGAGGCAGATAACTCTTTACTTATAAAATGCAGCTTTTGACTAAAAAAATACTTCTCTTAACCTTCTCATTAGGGTAAATTAGTATAACAAGATTTAAGAAAACAAATAATAAGTTACACAGTTATACTACAGTCACAATTTTTATAATAAACAAATCAATATTTGATTTATAAAATATTACCCCCCACACTTAATGAAAATAATTATAAAGGAATAACATTTTCCATGTCACTAAACGACAATAAAGGATGCTGACAAACAAAGGTATTCAACCCTATGCAAGAAATGTTTTCATTGCTTGCAAATAAGGGAAGTAACTTGTGTTGCAACTTTTTGCTGGGGGAATTCTCCGGAACCTGGGATTTTACCTAATTGGAACAGAGGCTTGATCAAGGTAATATGACTGAACTGCCTCTGTAGGGAGAGAATGTATTTTCTGAACTGAGACTGCAGTACACTTCGTTTGAAATTTATGATACTTTAGGGTAAAACTGTACTTTTTTGCAAAACGTATGATAAAACTTTGTTACGTCTGAAGCATTGTAAAGTTGTTTGATTATAAAAAATTTCACCCAGATAAAAGGACAACCTTTTCATTGCTTAAAACTGTACATGTTTATTTTTTGGTCAGTTGTCTTATGGTTTACAAATTCAAGCCACAAAAATTCAAAGGCGGCAAGATATGACTTGATTTCAAATTTTATTCAGAGTTACCTCCCTTAGTTGAACCTAAATGAAAAAGAAATAATTTTTATCTAAGCAAACCAAAATTTCTTGTGCAAGAAAATGCAGTCATTGCGAATGGGACGGGGCATGGTCTTCGTTTTTGAAACTAGAGGAATAATCCAGTTTTAATATTACCCAGGATAATTTAACTTGAAAATATCTTATACCTCAGTTATATTTATGTTATAGCTTTTGTATTGTAAACATCCAAATTACTCATGAATAAGTTTGATTTTGATGGAGATACAGATACAGAAATTTATTGAAATTTTGAGGATATGCTTTATTGCTAGCTTCTTTTGAATACTTTGTTATCAACATTGTGTATATTATCTTATGTAAAGCTGTAAATATGAGCTTATGATGTAAGCTTAAGTCTTGATCGAATTATAGATAAATTTCAAGACTATGTATATATGTGCTCCTTTGGCTTTGTAATTATGTATAACCCATGACATATTATTGCCATTTTTTTCGATTATTGCCATCTTGGAACTGTTTTGTAAACACTGTACATGTGAAGTCAGTTGGCAATATAGTATCTTACTATTAGATAAACAATCTTTGTAGAACTGAGAAGTTTCCTAATTATGAGCTGAAATTGTTTTTGCATTTTTGCTGGTATATAAAGAGTTAATAATTGGCGGAAATAATCTTTGTTTCTCTGAAAAGTCAAAGTTTAAGATTATGCCTATGATGTGTTTGAATCACTTATGACTGGGTTTTGTTGAGCTTAAAGAGGCAGTAGCACGTTTTTAGGGGGAATGTAAGTGATGTTAAGAAATGAAAATAAATGGTTCCAATTGAAAGACAATGTATTCAAACAAAATGAAGCAGTAAGAAATCAAATATTAGTGTAAAGTTCAGCCTTGAGATTCCCTTTCTTACACAGATTAATTAATGTTGACAAACCAAAATGGCCGCCAATGGACTTTATGTGAATCTTTATAATTTGTTCTCTGACTATGGCTGATTGGTTTGTGTAATGTGATTTTGGACACTATCAAAATGATACATTTAGAATTAATTTACAATTATTAGTAAAAAATAAAAATTTGCTACTGCCCTTTTAATGTATAAAAAGTCTTGTTTTATATTTGTCCATTCTTTAGTTCTGTAATCTCAATTATTAAATGATTTATATTTGACTTATCTCCTCATTTTCTGATAATATTCTTTTTTGAGTAAAATGATCTGGCCAGCAAGATATACTTAGGTAGGGAAGGTAGACTTGCTGGTTTTATGCATTGAAATAGAATTTGATGTTAGTGATTGTTTAATCCTCTTGTATATATTTATAGCTGTACATGGGTTAGTCAATGATACTCCTCTATGTAATTAATGTATATTTTCTCAATCACAATCAATCATACTTAATTGAAATGAACAAGTAATTAATCGAAAAGGTTTCATTACCAGAAGTATGTTACATGTATTTGTGATGTATATTTTCTCAATCACAATGATTCATACTTAATTGAAATGAATACGTAATTTATCGAAAACTTTCATTACCAGAATTTGTTACATGTATTTGTGAAAAATTCAAATCATATTAAGAATTTGAAGAAATGAGTTGTTGATTGACAAATTAAGAGTGATTTTGCAGTTGCATTTTCACTTGAAATTAAATCTTACAATATTTTTCAATTTATTTCTTTCACATTTTCTTATTTATGCTCTTAGAGCAATTTAGAAAAATTGAATTCCACTGCATGCATACAAATAACAATATATTGTAGCTTGCCATTTAGCATTCTATTGAATTTAGGGGAAAAGAATTCCCTGAAAATATGCTATAAACATGTTTTGACCCGCTCGGGTATGACTGAGCTGCCCCTGTAGGGAGTGTGGAAACATCCCAAAAGTTAGACAGCCATATCTTAGACAGCTGAAAACAACATTATGTTTGAGTGCACAGCTAATCCTCAGGCTGTTACCTATATCTGAAAATGGACCAGTCCATGAGAATCAGGAAAAAGAACAATATCATAGTATTCAAATTTTATTCAAATTTATTAACAAGTATTCAAAATCATTCAAAAGTAATCATGGATTCAAACTTTCAAATATTTGAACACAAATAAATATAGTACTAGATGCTCTGTGGTACCATTTATATAAACAGTATTTAAAACAAATTTAATACATTATTTCCTCTGTGATATCATCATTCATTGATATCAACATACAGATCCATTTCAACAATTTGAGTTTTTCTGTACAGTGTACAGTGTCTAAGACTTGGCTGTCTAAGGTATGGTTGTCTAAGTTTTGGGAGAGAATGTTTTTGGCCTGTTCTGCTCAGAAAAATAACTGCTCATTTCTAGGATAGCTCATCTTTTGACAATGCATTAAAGTTTTAAGTTGTGTAGTGATGTATTTCTTTCCTCAGTCTCTAATTTATTATTACCATTCAATAAGACACATGTAGACTGAACAAAAATTGTGAATAAACTATTTTAACATGAGCATTGTTGGGTATTTTTTATTGTCTCATAGGATCTTTTTTGTTTGAGATTTACATATTTTAAATCTAATCAATATTTTAAACAATTTATGGTTAGTTTTTAGCTCATCAGGACTGAAAGTCCAGATGGGCTTATGGCATGGCCCGTCGTCCGGCGTCCGTCCGTCCGTCGTCCGTCGTCCGTCCGTCGTCCGTCCGTCCGTAAACTTTTGATACTTTCGACTTCTTCTCATGAACCATACACATTAGAGAGCTGAAATTTTGTGTACAAGTACCTTAGCATATGGAGATTCTAATTTGTAACTTTGGTGACCCTGTGACCCCAAATAGGGTCACAGGGGTCACAACTTTAAAAACCTATTTTCATCTTCTTCTCCAGTTCCAGAAGGACTAGAGAGTTAAAAATGATATGTGCAGACTCCTTGGCCAATGGGGATTCTAATTTGTAACTTTGGTGACCCTCTGACCCCAAATAGGGTCACAGGGGTCACAACCTTAAATACCTATTTTCATCTTCTTCTCCAGTTCCAAAAGGAGTAGAGAGTTAAAAATTATATGTGCAGACTCCTTGGACAATGGAGATTCTAATTTGTAACTTTGGTGACCCTGTGACCCCAAATAGGGTCACAGGGGTCACAACCTTAAAAACCTATTTTCATCTTCTTCTCCAGTTCTAAAAGGACTAGAGAGTTAAAAACGATATGTGCAGACTCCTTGGCCAATGGGGATTCTAAATTGTAGATTTCGTGACCCCATGACCCCAAATAGGGTCACAGGGGTCACAACCTTAAAACCTATTTTCATCTTCTTCTCCAGTTCTAAAAGGACTAGAGAGTTGAAAGTGATATGTGCAGACTCCTTGGACAATGGGGATTTTAATTTGTAACTTTGGTGAACCTGTGACCCCAAATAGGGTCACAGGGGTCACAACCTTAAAAACATATTTTCATCTTCTTCTCCAGTTCTAAAAGGACTAGAGAGTTGAAAGTGATATATGCAGACTCCTTGGACAATGGGGATTCTAATTTGTTACTTTGGTGAACCTGTGACCCCAAATAGGGTCACAGGGGTCACAATCTTAAAAACCTATTTTCATCTTCTTCTCCAGTACTAAAATGACTATAGTGTTGAAAGTGATATGTGCAGACTCCTTGGCCAATCGGGATTCTTAATTGTAGATTTCGTGACCCCATGACCCCAAGTAGGGTCACAGGGGTCACAACCTTAAAAACCAATTCTCATCTTCTTCTTCAGTTCCAAAAGGTCTAGAGAGTTAATATTGATATGTGCAGACTCCTTGGACAATGGGGATTCTAATATGTAACTTTGTTGACCCTGTGACCCCAAAAAGGGTCACAGGGGTCACAACCTTAAAGATCTATTTTCATCTTCTTCTCAAGTTCCAAAAGGTCTAGAGAGCTGAAATTATATGTGCAGACTCCTTGGCCAAATGGGATTCTAAATTGTAGATTTCGTGACCCCATGACCCCAAATAGGGTCACAGGGGTCACAACCTTAAAAACTTATTTTCATCATCACCTTTAGCTCCTAAAGGTCTATTGAGCTGAAAGACTGCATGTAGACTCCTTGGTCAATTGGGATTCTAAACTGTAGGTTTTGTGACCCATGACCCCAAATAGGGTCACAGGGGTCACAATCTTAAAAACCTATTTTTCTCCATTAGATGAAAGTCTATGACAAATTTATTTCTCCTTAGATATTTTAGTGTGGACTTCTTTCACTGTCTGATACTGGCGATCTAGAAAGTGTTGAATAATAATACATTTGTTTTGTAATTTTTTAATAGGTTTTCTTGTAATAGGTAACATCAGTTTCATTTTTAGCTCATCTTGCCTGTATAAAGCAAACTTGATATGATGCCTGATGAGCTACAGAGCCAATGGCTCTATTTTTATATTTTACAGATTGTATTCAAGTTGAGTATGGAAAAAATTTAATGCTTTGACATTTATTGATCTGAAATATTATTGAGATATTGTTCACGTTTTAACTAAAAGATTTCATGGGAAAAATGTATTGCCTGTGATGTTGTGATTGGTAATCCTGACACTAACTATATTAACCCTCGAAATATATTAACCCTTGTGGGGCTTGCAGAAAAAAGTAACATGTGACCCCCAGGTGTCATTACACCTGTTAATGTTCTACTCAAAAGTGTTTTTTGTGAAGAATTATGATGAATATTTTAAGAAGATTTGACAAAGAACACTAAGAAGAGATGTCTTTCTATCCCTGTGAGGGTGATATGTTTTTAATCTTGTACATTTAACAAAGCATCGTTGAATAAATTAAATTACTTCATTGTAATTTAAAGACCACTGTAACTACATACCAATGTGGGTATGATTTCGGGTGATTTTCTAAAGTGACCTATTTGGCAACATCGTAGTTAAACCTTTTAGTAATTCAGTGCACACAAAACAAGGTTCAATCAACGAACTTTATGCATGAATTATCGGTTGCAAACACAACTTTGGTCCGATAGACACTGGACTGCCGGTATTTTAAAAAAATATCAAATTTTAATTCTCATCAATGCTTAAAACAATTTAATTTTCTTCTTTGACAGTGAGCATTCAAGTTAAATGTGTAAAAATATTCCATGCCTTACATTTTGATTGCTCTGAAATATAATTGAGGAATTGTTCACGTTTCATTTAAAAGTTGCACGTGTTGAGTAATTGCCTGTGTTGTGATTTATAAACTTGATAAGAAATAGTTTAAGGAAGAACGAACCGCTCATAAAATCTCCCCAAATCTTCCAATAACATGTTGTTGAAAGTTTTGAACCCTAAATGAAATAAAGTATTTTGAAAATTTCCTCATAAAATATTAAATTCGAGCAAATGTGACTCTACCTTATGATAGAAAACAATATCCATACCCTATATTACCTCTCTTGTATATAAGTATAGAACATGCTTAGCACGTTTTTTTATGCTCGTTGCATGAGCTGTTAATCGAGAAAGTAAGATATATAAATATAGTTACAGTCTTTCAATAATGCCATTAAAATGCAATTGAAATGAATACCATTTTACTTGAATTTTTTAGCCTTAACAATATTCGAAAATAATACAATAAAGATATCGAGGCATGCAAATCAGTCATATTTCCTTTTCGGTGAAAAAAATATATATGTCAAACCCGGAGTAGTTAACCATCGTTTCCAAAAAAAATTATTGTTGAATTCGGTCTGATTCCGGATGAATTTTATGCCATGAAATGTACCTTTTAGTGATATTTTGTGAAGTTGGACATATTATTTTGAACATTACATTTCTGGCCCCGTTGGATTACCGCAACGGACTCCATTCGAAAAAAGATCAAGAATTTGTATAATGCATATATTGTGATCCGACATAAACATGAGACATCATTTCCTATTTTCTTCTTTAAAAAATTAACACGCTTACGGGCCAAAGAAACAATACTAATTAAATTGCAAGACAGTTAAGCCACGAGTGATAGTTATGGTTGCGTTTCTTGTCTTTTTAAGCAAACTGAAAAGTTATGAAATTGAAAACACTATCTCTTCACGATTTTGAAGAGCACGTTAAAATATAGTATAGTGAAAATTACGTCTCATGTTGTGTCTCATAATATTCAAATTTTAATTCAAAATATTCTGGTCAAACGATATTTTGAAAAGCGGTTTCGGGCCCCAAGTGTATTTGAACAGAGGTAAATATAAAAGGAAATTTATGGATTCAAAGCCGAATTTATCAACAGAGAACATGGTTTTGCGTTTTACCCTCTTGAATTGTCTGTACCGTTTCTCTACTCCCTGAGTGTACTTGAGATTAACTCGATTCCATCAAATATTTCAACAACATGAATGTGCTAATTAGAAAAATCATCACATAACAACCAAGTTATTTTCAATTTTTATTTCATCAACAATTAATTGCAGTTTTGCAGCATTGAAAAAATATAAACTATGCGATGATTACACAGTGACATATCACTGAGCATATATAAAAGTGTCGGCATCAAATATAAGAATTATGCTTTCAAACCAAAACGCTAATACGTGCACAGTGAATCGAAAACTGAATTTTTTTAGTACCAAAAAGCGGCAAGTTGGGAATAGCAATTTATCTACAACTCTTTGTGCCACACATTTTTTTAAAAGCTGTGAACGACGAATTTCGAAATTTTGATTGTCGCCAACAATACAATTTCATACAATGTGCTAACTAGTGAAATAAAGTATTTACAATGATAACATTATGGACATTATGAAGGAACAAACAAGATCCTTTTCAGATATGAAAAACAATTAATACAAAATAGACTGGGTTACTTGTCGTAATGCACTTGCGCTCTGTATGGCGCAAGCGCAACGAGGTCAGTAAACCAGTCTATATCAAATATTGATAGCTGCGGTATGAAGGATGAAATATTGAAACATTCACACACGATTCTCTTTCAGTCTTCTTCGAATACTCATTTATTCACTCACTCACTCACTCACTCACTCTCATTCTTCCTTTCTCTCTCACTCCATTCCACTTTACTTATAACTTCGTCAGAGCTGCCGTCGAAGATCTAAACTACCCCATACAAATACCATTTGATTCTGGGCATCTACTTCACGCTTATCACCCTTAGTCCTTGGATCGTCAACACGAACAATTCAAATCAACCAATCAATCGAGTACAAAAACATCAATGAATGTCAGGTGATGGTAATGATGCGAAATTCAAGTCACGCAACGTCACGTGAGTAAACTTCCGATAGAAGATTGTCAGACGCCACTTGAGTACGTGGTTAGATTCTTTATGTACATGAACAATGTAATTGAAAAAGATTAGAGCGAAAGACTATGTGGGCATGATATTCTTAATGTTGAAATTTGATCTTTGATGGCAAAAATGATGTGTATGGAATGATCAGTAGGATGGATTTCGATATGTGCCATTTTCATTTCAAACTACTCCTGATCTGATGAGAAGGTCAAACTTTCAAATTAGCTACAATTCAAATTGCCAATCATATTCAGATCTATTATTATTTGTAATCTCATGCCAACTCGCCAAAAGGTTTATCATCGAACACTGCAAGATCGTCCCAAACAGAGACTTACAATTCAGATCTTAATCAAAGTCTTTGCTCAAACAATGTTAAGCTCATACCAGCTGGCTAACGATTGTCAATAACATCGAAACTTAAACCTTAAGCAACATCACAAATACCCAATAATAACAACCTTGGGCATAACAAATAACAATTGATCAGGTTTTGACCAGCAAACACCCTCATCAACAAGTCCTCAAATAGTGTTCTTGACCAGTTCGTAACTTGGATCAGTCTTTCATGACTCTGCGCAAGCGTAACACAGATACAGCAACCAGACCTAAAGCACGTGATACTAATGTCATTGCAGTGGAGGTCATGAAATGTCTCTAGATTGGTGACACGACTAAATAAAGGCCAAAGACTTAGACGACGATGTCTTGTCCTAGCCTCTCAATCTCCTCCATGTAGAAGTCCATATCCTCGAATGTCGTCCCGGAACTCTGGAGAACTAACCGGAAGAAGTTGACGTGTTCCTTCTGGGGCTGGTAGGTGATCATCATAGACCCTTTCTTGATCATGCGCTCCTTGACGATTGGCGCCACCTTGTGTAGCCGCGCCTGGAAGTCGGGCGAGTCTTCCTGGCCCCTCAAACATGGCGGGATGTACCAGAAGCAGACGTTAGTGAGCTGGGGATTCTCGACAAGCATCTTGAAGCCTTCCCTCTGCTTGAGCTTCTCCACGAAGTAGGCTGTGTTATCGAACAGCGTGTTCACGTGTTGCTCCATGCCTCGTGTTCCCTGGAAACAATAAGCAAAAACATAAGTTTCATAAATTCAAATATTTAAGAACATAAACATGAGTTTCATAGATTCAGATATTTTAGTATTCACCAGTCAAAAGTTGAACGTAGTTGGTAAGCTGAAAATTCGAATATATCTAAATTCGACATTTCATATACTGATTTTAATATAGAAATCGTTACAAAAGTATTAGGATATCAAGAACGACAATTATTTTAAACAGAACAAAATAGAAATAAGCACGCCGGAGGTAAAGCAACATCTTCTCACCTTTGCTTTCCACATGAGCCAGAACTTGAAGACGTCGACTTTGCGGCCACATTGGAAGGTTTTGTCACCGGTGTCGTAACTGACGTCGTAGAACTTGTCTGGCTGGAAGAGGTAGGACGCGTTGGCACTGTGAGCAGCCTGGAGCAGACCCTCGTGCTTGGTGAGGAAGACTGAGCACTGCTGGGGGACCCCGAGAAGCTTGTGGGGGTTCCAGGTGATAGAGTCAGCTCGCTCCACTCCCTCCATCAGACTCCTGTGACGTCTGGACATGAGCACGCCACCTCCCCAGGCGCCATCAACATGCAGCCACAGTCCGTGGGCAACGCACACGTCGGCTATGTCGTTGATAGGGTCGAAGGCGCCGAACACTGTGGTCCCTGCTGTGGCAACCACGAGGAATGGTCTAGCACCCTGAAGGAAAGAACAGAGGTTTGAACATAAGGATAAGTTAATTGATATGTATAAGGGAGACGATTACATTGGGAATTTCTGACTTAGAGTCAATATCTATCCTCTATTTTGATACTATCAGTTGAGACAAAGTATCTAATAATACAAATTAATTAATTATAATAAATAATAAAATAGTTCAAATTATTCAATAAAATGACCAATGTGTTTCAATATTATATAAGGAATATGATGGATGACAAGACACGCACCTGTTGTTTGGTCTCCTCGATCTGCTGCTCCAGATCCTCCACGATTATCCTCCCCTTGTCGTCTGTCTTCACCAGTCTCACATTGTCCTGGCCCAGACCGAGCAGACAGCCCGCCTTCTTGATGGAGTAGTGAGCCAGCTCCGAGGTGTACACAACAAGTTCAGGTAAGCCGAATAGACCCCGTTTCTTAGTCTCTGGGAAGGCCATTTGCCTAGCACAACTAACGGCCATGATGTTGGAAATGGAACCGCCGGGAGCAAACACACCATCACCACCCTCGTAACCCACGAGTTGCCTCATCTTGGCAAGGACAGACAACTCCATGACGGTGAAGACGGGGGCGACCTCGTATGTGTAGGCGCTGCAGTTGAGGGCGTCGGTGACCAGTTGACCAGCAAGACCATAGGGGTCAAGGCTAGAGAAGAGCTGGTTGACGAATCGGGGATGACCAGTCCTGACGCTGTACTTGATAACGTCCTTGACCCTGTCCAACAGCTGGTCGTGGTTCTCGCCATACGGCTGTGGTTCCAGGTCGAGCCTCGACTCCAGTTCCGCAGGGGCGGCCCATTCACTGACCTTCTCGTCTCTCCTGCCTGCCTTCCCAACGATGTCCTTCATTATTATTTTGAAAATGTCTTCCAGAAAGTCATCATGATCGTCTGGTGTCGTCTTGAATTTTGACGGCTGACCGGAAGTGATGTCATCAGCGGTTTCTTCCTCCCCGCTTGCGGAGTCATCCTCCTTCAATCCCCAGACGGCGCTGTCGTCTGACCCCTCGCTGTTGTCTCCACAACTGCTGTTGTCGTCTTCAGGGGGAGACAACTCCTTGCTGTTTAGCGATCTCTTTGCGTTTGAGAGACGGAGTGATTGTAGCATCTCCTCTCCTATAAAAACAAAACAAAATTGCTCTTTAAGATTTTTAAATAAATTTTCAATGGTATTGTTTCTACAAATTAAGAAATATCTTAGGTTTCATCCGATAATGTATTACTGTGACACGACAGAGTATCCTACAATCACGCAATTCACAAATATAAAATAAATCTTAATACGTTTATTTAATCGTAATAAATTAGTCTTAGGAATATATCATAAGACAGGAAGTTTATAAAACCTACCCGCCTTAAATAAAATTCAATTGCAGAACTAAAACGCATATGATTCCAACGGAATATATTTTAAGGCCGCTTCAATTGGAAGGCATCCTAAATCGATAAGCATCGGCAACTACGATAAAGCAATCAATTCATGACAATTTGATAAGATGATGTCTCAGATAAAACGACTACGCAAAGCAGTTAGCAACAATATCAGTCATTCTGACGTTCATTGCCCACGTATAGACGATAGCAATTTTTTTCCGAGTTGAGTTCACCCGCCGGTGCGTTTATTGATCGAACAGCCCTTACATTCATCTTGCAGTCTAGTGTGTCATGATTTTTCCATTCGGCGTGGCCGAAATTTTCCTTGTGTAACATTAACCGTAGGACGTGATTCACCGGCCTTCACGTAACGGGCTTTGTTAGCCTGGGCTTAAATCCGGCTTCATTGTCTGTTTTCGGGTGTGTGTGTTATGTGATCTCCCAATGACAATTATCAAAGAATGTGTCTTATAAGGAATTAAGGACGTTCTCTTTAGGAATTTTTACAAGAAAAACTATACTTCTATGTTAAAGTAGGATAAAGCGATGTACATTACATTTCGTAAAAATAGCGTTTTGGTCTTTTCAACTTTTCTCCATATATGATATAGAATAGATATATAGCTTATCATAAAATGCTTTAAAACATGCCTAAAGTGAGACAAAGGGTCACATGAGTGATGTTTTTCACATGTTCATATAATTGAAATGAATCTCGGAACATGTCAGTCGGTAGTTTTCAGTGAAATAGACAGTTATGCGGAAAAGAGAAAATAAATATATCGCTGACAACGAATTATACACTTGTACGTTAATCCGTCAAGAACATGTTCTTACAACTGCGCGTTTAGTTTCAAAAGACACATATTTTTAAACCATTTTAATAGGCTTATTTACTACAAAAAATTTGACATCATTTTGAAGATAAACACTCTTTTTTATTTCTATTAATAAAAGTTAAATTCTGACAAAGATGACAGCTGTCAAACTCGTTTCGAACAATGGTGAGAGAACATTTGCCGAAATGTTATTTAACATGAAAATTGCCAATTTGCCGCTTCATAACTTGTGTAAATTGGACAATGACATTTGCCAAATTTGTCTTAAAATTTTTTCTTACAATCAGAAATGTCATGGCAAAAAAAAAACAGAAATGAATTTATCCGTAAATGATAAATATATTTGAACAGCATATTTGGTCCATTTAGTGTATATAAGATTTAAAATATCAAAATGACAGTTCCAAAATTCGCCGTTGACAAGACCAAAAACACACAATTTTGTTAAAATGAAGAAATTCAAAACCAAAATCTTATAAAGACAATGTATCTTAACTACAACGATAGAAATCCGGATCAAATTAACTAAATTTAATTAAAATTCAAAATCGAAAAATTTTACTTACCAAGTTTATCCATATCCAAATTCTGTCCAAGAATTGCTGATTCCATTGTGAAGATTCCTTGACTCTCAAAAACAAGTAGAACTGATGAGTCGGAGAGAACACAACGATGTGATGAACGCTGATCACGTCCTTCCTTTATAGGCGAGCCGGTAGCATGCTAATGAAGTGAATTTCCACGTGTGTCTTTAGCGGAAAACTACACTATTCCGCTGTTTGTGCGCATACTGGGGATATTCCTAGTCATCTGTTTGCAAGGTCACGTGGGGATTTCCCCGTTGCAGGAGCGATGCATAGTGACGTCACGATCATACCGGCCCGGCCATTTTAAGTTTGACCTTCGGTATAGCATTGAGCGATATACAAATGTTGTTTTCTTCGAATATTTATTGTTATCATAATCATTTCAATATTTGTACATCTTTATTCAAATGATACGACTTATTATGTCCTTTTTTAAAAGGTATAAATACATGTCACATTCTTTATCCGATTCTTTCTACGTATACCAATATAAGGTATTGCGAAATATGTTGAAATAATTCCACCACTGATGTTACTGTTTACTGACAGTCATCGATTTTCAAGTGACGCATGTTATTTGTGCACACCTTATGGTAAGTTTATCAATAATACCTATATATACGTAGAGATAGGAGTGTCGTTATGTAGAAAACAAAAAATCGTTTGATATCGCTGTGTGTCATCGAGTACATGTTCTATGCATAACTCAGGCGCCAACTGAAACAGTGCCCGGCCTTCGGTTTAGTTCGGTATACATGTATGCCTCTTACCGGCTGATTTTAACGGGTCACCGCTTGCACAATTGGGGACCATGTCATTGGTCGTGTTTCTTTCATTTGATCTGAGCACACATATTATTTTCACTCCGGAAAAAATTCCACGCTTGTTCACGGCGTTGTCGTATGTTGTGATATATCATATCTACATATGATAGTAGTTATTGGATTTAGTAGAAGATGGTTGTTATTTAATTTAACACAATAGGAATCACTTAAACAGATAATTGTTTTGTTCCTTTGGTTTTATTAACTGTAAATGTATATAGCTTTTGCACGTTTTGATAAAATTAAATAATATACATTTATTCCTCATTTAATCATAACCTTAGGTATCATTGTAAGGATTAAAACACACAACACCTTAATGATTTATTATTGATAATTCACACATTTCTCTTATCATGTTCATGTATTTGCATTTTATATCAAAATCGTGTATATTTCTTTTAGTTACTGTGCGTGATATATTATAAAACTATATGGAAACGATGGAAGTTATTTGACACAAAGGGGGTTAACAATCGTAACATTGAATGCAATAAATATGACTGTCTTAAGTGTTTCATTGAAACCAAGTAGTGATCATATAAGCATTGTAATTTTGCATATTGCGAATGAATATGTGAGATATTTGAATTCGTATCTTGTTTAAGGCATTAAGCTCAAAATGAAACCATATGTGGTGAAAACCACGGAGTGGCTTTAGGACCATTGCTATAGGCCAGAGTCAAAGAAGACAAATATTCTATTTACGTGTCACTATTTATAAATCTTTACATGACTTGCACACATGTCTATAAGGCCTATAAGGTTAAAACATATCCGGGAATCTATCACATTGACTGCCGCTGTCCGGGTTGTACGCACATGTATGTATTTGCGTATATTCTAGTTTATGTGTATACTATTTATGCAACGTTGCAAAAAATATCAGTTTAGAATCAACTTAATGACTTAACCACGTACATCTATTCCAATTACCTTATAAGTATAAGTATACTTGAGTGTATATCGAGAGTTATTCATTATTTGTGTATTATTCAAAATATTGGAGTGTTCTAGTCTTGCTTCATGACTGTGTATTAAATAGGAGCCTTTATACTAGGTCCTGATTCAGAAAAATCAATTAAATGATATAAATGAAGGTACATTTATCACTTTAAATCTTTATAGACTAAATGAAAGTCTATATGTCGGAGTGCGCTGGAAAAAGTGATTCGGTGGAGCACAGTGGTGTAGTGGTTTGCATGCTGGCCTCTCACTCCAGAGACCCGGGTTCGAATCCCGGTGGAGACACCAACAATTTGTGACTTGGGTCTCATCCTGTGTTGTGTCCCTGGGCAAAGCACTTCATCCACATTGCACTCTGTCCACCCAGCTGTTACAATGGGTACCTGAAAACTGGATGCACTAACCTACGTGGTCGTGATTAGCGCTTAGTAGCAGCTTTGAAAGTACACTACTTCAGGGTAATAATGTAGCGGTTTGAGCATGTCTAATATCGTAGAAAAGGCCCCATACAAGTATGCACATCATTTAAAGCGGCGAAACGGCTAAGGTCAACCTTGCCATGGTTTTAGAGGTTTCTTTCCCTTACCCCTCTAACCCTGCATGCCTTTCCAGTGGCGGACACGGGATTTTCGTTTGGGATGGGTGTACCGGAAGGGTGTCACAAGAACAACTATTGAAATGATAACTTTGAAACTTTAGTTGACTTCCCTACACTCATATTAATAAACTTTATCATGTATGAGAAATAATATTCCAACATTTACTGTATCTGGAACCCTCTTGCGCCTTATAAGAAAATCAATGAATATCGTAGTAATGAATTTTGTTAATACTTTACATCTATGCCGTATACTACCGACATAAGAAAACCATTATACCTATGTATTGCCAACAAGTTAAAAAGGCAATTACTATGATAAAATTGGTTAATGTTTTCCTATTTAATGAATTTTGTTCCGATTTTCCCTAGGTTGGTTGCACAATTTTGCAAAAATTACAATGAATACAGAAAAAAATACTTCAGGCTAAAAATATTCACTACACTTTAAATATGGGGCTTTAACATTGCAGGGCTTGTCAAGTGTTAAGGATGACTGGTCGATTTTCAAACCAAAAGCCAGGCTTGCTTGTAGGAACATATGTCGAACACTGCATAGTAACATAAATACACCTTAAGGTTATATATCTAATGCATCTCGTCAAAATTCTATTTTCTCCACTGAATGGAAGCATCGATAATTCCAATCCGCGAAAAAGGTTCTATTCATGATTGTTGTAACTATCAACCCTTTCCCCTTTCTCAATACCTCAACGTGTTCGTAAGTCCTTAAGGTAGCCTTAATGTTAAATTGGAGCCAACCTTAGTAAAGGTTGTTTTATGTAAACAAGGATTTTCATAGCTGTGAAAATCCTTGATGTAACTTATTGCCATTCTCGTGTAAATTGTTTCTGTATTATGTATGGTAGAAAAATATGCATAAGTCATATGAATAAAACTGTATGTCTCAATGTAATAAACTACCTTTAAACAATACGTGACAGACAGAGGTTAACAAACAAACATCCTCTGCCGACACAATCCATTGTATACTCTAAGTAGTTTTGTATTTCTCAAAATCGATCAAGAAATGAATTTGTCCCTAATCTAATTTGAGTTTGTCATAAAAAGAAATAGGCCGTTATAAGCAAACTTACGTATCATGCCATATGTATATTCGTTAATACAATAATATTATTTATGAATGTACTTATTGACTTGACTTGCCAGTGCATACAAATGCAATATTCGAAAGCAATACATTTAGATATTTTTTATTAACATATATACATATGTGAACAAATATGAATATTTATTATAATAATTAATATCTACTTTGCCTTTAGGCTAAACGTGCACACATATGAATAATTATAGTTGACATGGCTTGTCAATCACACAGACAGACATAATAATAACAATATTTTAGTTAGGCAAAGGTTGTGTATGAATGAAAACAATTGTCCGTGTTACCATTCCGTAGATTCCTTCCGATGTAGTAAAAAGATACAAAGAGGCTATCAAGCACGTGTGTTTTTGGATTGTAAATATCCTGCATTAAGAAAATACATTGTAGTTTTTCGGATTGGACAATTTTTCAATTTTCCCCAATTAATATTTGTTTATTACAAATGTTGTATCTTCAAAAGGTCAACTCTCTCATGACTCAATCTTATTTACCAAAGTGATAGAAGAAAAGATGAAGGAGCAAGGTAAAACTGTCGGCGGCCATTTTAGTGGGAACACATGTTGATAATTAATTTTGAGATAGGTAAATTGTTTTGGGTAGCTTATCAGAGCAAGTTAAGTCACTTTATTATTTTCATTTTCGAGATCACTTCATTTAACTAAAAACGCCCCTTAAATTACTACAAAAAAGTCCCCAAATAACATAGCATGTGTCTCAACGGAATTTAGCAATCATACATATTATATATAGATTATAGATATGTAGACCTTAAAAAGAAATGTAGGCAATTCTTCAATAATAAACACTTTCACCAATCAATGTCAATTGCAGTCTTCTATTATTGATTTAATGCTAAAGGAGCCCACCATAAGGGAACGCATTGGGCGAGGAGCTAGACTTGCTATAACCAGAGCTCCTTTAGGATCCAAGGTTATGTGATGGCTGTAATTGATTCAGGGGACGGCGAGAGAAAATAGGGGCATGTATTGATTTTAGCCTTGGAAACTTCCTCGCTCTCTGTTAGCAGGAATATTACCGACCCAATACACTACATACTATGAAGGTTCTTCGGGGCTGGTTACATAGACTGGTGTTAAATCTCCTAATGTACAATGCCATAATTTTTGGTATCTTTCTACCCTTCCTCCATCGAGCGGACTTGATGATACCGTGAAAATTCCTTCTCAGTCATAAAGTCTTTGAAAATATATTGCGTTTGAGCATGGTCCCCTCAAAAGCCGATGACCATTTTAAAGTTCAGCAACAGTGGACGTGGCTTGTGCACGGATCGGTGACCTTTTTATGTCTGAATGATGTTCTTGTTATCAATATTGTTCCACTGTTTCCAATTATAATGAGTAAGAGATAGTTCAGCTTTGACTATAATCAGTTTATTAGGCATACTGTTGTTGTAAATTTAGTTTCCTTTTAGAAACCTTTGAAATCAATAACTCCAAAATCATTCTGTATATTATTATTATACTATATATTTGTATAGCGCCAATATCCAGCGCAGAGAGACCTACTCAAAGGCGCTTTGATATACACTCAATGGCAAAAGAAACGATACCATATAAAATGCACTGAGGATAGGTTAAGCTACGAGTGATAGTTACGGCTGAAACAAGGTTATTTCATGTCATCAAGAGCTAAGTGAACTTTTAATTTCAAAGCTATCTGTTAACGCTTTTGAAAATAACGCCGTTTAAAAATCTCCTCAACTAGACGAAATAGGATAGTGAAATGGCCCCTTTGTTTGTTTATAAACCACCTTTCAGATGACATGCATGTTTTTTTAATATTAATAACATCTTTAATTTATCAAATTTTAAAATTTCTTATTTATCATATATTTATTACAATTTCAAAGATAATGACCAAATAAAACATTGAAAAGCTGTTTTTGGACCCCTCGTGCATTTGAACAGTCATATAATTATAAGTATTAAACTTTGATGTTTGAAATTGTGAAATCCTATCACCAGGGTTCGTAGTCGCATTTCATTTTACAACAGGATTTTGTTTTGTACTCTTTTGAAAAGTTGGTATCGTTTCTTTTGCCCCTGAGTGTATTGGTTCTCAATATATAAAAAAAAACATTTATCCAATTATGTCAACTCGAAACATCCCCATCTGCATGACAACTTCATTACTTGCAAACCAAAACAATATAGATCTGACGTAGCAATTAACCGAATAGACACGATGTACATTTCAACTGATGCTGTTCGAACTACAAGTATATATCCAAACAATTAGCGAGAGATCAGAATAACTCTCAAGGTATGATTGAAACTAGGTTCCTGGGACCCGTTGCACAAAACAACTAAACACTCAAATTAACCTTAGTGCAATCCTTTAACATTGCACTAAGGCTACCTTAGTGACTTAAGGCCACCTTAGTGTTTTGTGCAATCGGGCCTCTGGCTAAGAACTAAGGTGATCATAAGTCCTTAAGGTAACCTTAGTGCAATGCTAAAAGTGAGAGTTAAAGTCAACCTAAGTAAAGGTTGCTTTGTGAAAGGAGGCCCTGGTCATAGCGAAAACATCAACTTATCAACCTTATGTGTAGGCCAATACATGTATATGATATGTAACATACATTATAGCCAAACGACTATAGTTGCGTATAACCCTCGCTCTCGCTCGGGCAAAACAAAATTCAAACTCGTTTCATAGAAGTCATATAACTCCCTTGGTTAATTCTCTCTATATATCATGTTATTGAAATGAATGACCAAAACATATATTACACATGGAAGTGTGCCATATGTCTTTTCGAGAGTTGCGTATAACCCTCGCTCTCGCTCGGCCAATACAACATTTACTCTCGTTTCCTAACAGTCATAGAACTTCTTTGGCTAATAATCTCTACATACAAATGTCATGTAATATGTACACCTGGCGACCCTCTGTAACAATATCTTGAATGGGTGCCAAACGCCCTATATCACTGTGGAATCAGACCCTAACAAGTATATAACCTTGGCGCCAGAAGTCACAAACCAGGAACTGGATTCCTGGGCATAGTGATCAGATCAAGAAAAAAGTCTTGGGTTACATGACTTGGAACCGCATAACTCTTTATTTGAAATAGATAATATATTCTTCTACAAGCCTGTACAATGACGCGTTATGTTAAAGGGACAATAGCACGTCTTAGAGGGAATATGCTGATGACAGGAAAATATAAATATTTGCCGTGGTTCCAATTGAAAGCAGTCTAAGTAAACCTAGCCTCAATATTATCCGTTTCACTCCTATACTGAGTCTAGAAAGGCCTAGTGGAGAGTCGCGTCAGCCAACGTATCGAATTGAACAATCAGAACTCATCTTACCAAGCCACAATAGTCTGCCTTCGCACGTATACCGTTGGAGGATCATATGTCGCAGAAAGGTCGGCTGACGCTAGGTTTACTTAGACTGAATTGAAAGACAATGTATTTAAATTGGATATCAAAGCCAAATATTATTTAATGAAAAATATTCTATGTCATTTCAATATAAATTACTACTGTGTATATCTAAGACCATGTTGTATAGACACACCATTTTTTCTTTCTGAATGATATGCAAACTGAATTCACACTAAATGAAATAAAAAACAGAATGTATGTATACAGGCAATTTTAATTCGATTGATGTTTGACGATCCATTTTGTTCTAAAGTCGACATGACAAAAATATCAAAATCTCATCTTTAATATCAATGAGCATGTTTATCGACTTTCTACTGTAGCCGATTTCGGGTTTGTTTGTGTAGGCCGATACGAAGACTATGTGGATACAATTCCACAAGAAGAAACAGAAACAATTATCATGGAGTCCTTAAAGGGGCAGTAGCACGTTTTTAGGGGGAATATAAGGTGATGTCAGGAAAATGAAAATAAATGGTTCCAATCTGAAGACAATGTGTTTAAACTTAATGAAGCAGTAATAATTCAAATATATATTGTAAAGTTCAGCCATGCGATTCCCTTTCTTGCACAAAATGAATTAAAGGTGCTCACACAAAAATGGCCGCCAATGGATTTTATGTGAATCTTAATAATTTGTTCTCTGACAATGGATGATTGGTTTGTGTAATGAGGGTTTTGACACTAACAAAGTATTATATTTCACATTAACGTACAATTATTAGTGAAAAATTGAAAATATAAAATTGTCAAAAAACGTGCTACTGCCCCTTTAAAGGGGCAGTAGCACGTTTTTAGGGGGAATATGAGGTGATGTCAGGAAAATGAAAATAAATAGTTCCAATTGAAAGACAATGTATTCAAACTAAATGAAACAGTAATATTTCAAATATATAACGTAAAGTTCAGCCATGAGATTCATTTTTCTTACAAAAATGAATTAAAGGTGTTCACAAAAAAATGGCCGCCAATGGATTTTATGTGAAGCCTCATACTTTGTCCTCTGACTATGGGTGATTGGCTTGTGTAATGAGATTGTTGACACTGTCAATATGATACATTTAACATTTACTTACAATTATAAGTGAAATATTTAAAATGTAAAATTATCAAAAAACGTGCTACTGCCCCTTTAAACTAGACAGTTAAGTTGCTTTCAAACACTTACATTCCTTTAAAATGAATTATATTGGGGCGGGCCTTCCTTTGTGTAACACAGTCTGATTGAAATCGACACAGTTCAGGGGAATAAAAGTCATAATATCAACTCCGCCGAGATACGTACTTGTTCCATCAGGAGTTTCCTGTGGAGAGGAAACTCCTAATGAGACAAGTTCGAATATCGATATAGTAAATTCCTTTGAAGAATCTTATATTTTCTACTTTCTCTGATAACGTAAACAACCCTAACCGCCCCATCCCCCCAACCCCCACCCCTTTTGTTATTTTCTTTACCACTGCTTGTAGGTAGTACAAATAATGTTGATGTTGATTCAAATGAATGAACAATTATTGAATTTGGAAAAGAATAACCATGTCAAAAATTCGTGATTATAAATGGAATTGATATAAAGCATGAAATATATATTTTGGAATGCTATTTGAAGTTTTAACCTACACAAGGAAAAAATAATAGTCAATTAAAAAATTAATTACTTTGGTAATTGGATGACGTATTTCCAACCTTTTAAGATAATAATTATCTCGTAATTGTTTTATATCTTTGTCAAAATAACTTAATATGGAAACTACCCGGTATTGACATTTAAAAACATAAGCATGTGGATATTTTCTTTCCAACCATGAAAATCTGCAGAGTGATGCAGTTTTCGAAGTCACAGAAATTCCACTGTTTGGGTTTCAGACAATTTTCCTCGATTTAACAGCCAAGGTGAAGGTCAGCCGGCCCCTTACCATCCATGTTCTCAGATGCGACTACAACACATACGGCCCCTAAAACGGGATGCCTAAAATCGATACTCGCGCTCTGTTGTCAGGGACGATCTCGGAAAAGTAACATCGTCTTTGTTTGTTGCTGTAAATATCTTATAATCGTAAGCGTAAATAAAGATTTATATATCTGTTAACATAACTATCTATATATCTGTCTGTCTGTCTGTCTGTCTGTATGTATGTATGTCTGTCTGTCTGTCTGTATGTCTGTATGTCTTTGGCGAAAAGATTTTTGTGACATTAATATCTTTGGTTGGTTCTGCCTCAATGGTTGTACAAATCACACATCATGAATGTTTAATAAGTGATTGTGTAAATTGAATTTAAGACAAGTATACATGACTGAGATAGCTAGATACGGTAATGTGAGGATTTGTTATATGGCCAAATTACATACATGGCGGAAATCAGAAATTGTAATGTTTACCCAAGAGATAATTTTCAAGAGAGAATTGTTTTTAGCCTTGGTATCATCAGGGAAGATCTATCTAATGGTACAGGGTGTATCTGGTATCATACCAATGAATGTCGACCTCGATGTCACGTTGATCTTACCTTACACATAACAGGCAACAGTCTCAAATTACTTAAATAATGAACAGAGACCGCGCGTTTTCGAGTCCTAGTCTAAACAAACCTAGCCTCAATAATACTCGTTTCACTCCCGATATTGAGTCTAGCGAGACACAAAAAAAGGTCGCGACCTATTACCCTCCAACGTTATACGTGCGAAGGCAGACTATTGCGGCTTGGTAAGCCGAGCCCTGATTGGTCATGTCAATAAGTCGACTGATGCTAGCTGTTACTACGTTTCGCTAGACTCAATATTGGGAGTGCAGCGAGTATTAATGAGGCTAGGTTTACTTAGACTGTGATCTTACCTTACACATAACAGTAAACAGTCTAAAACAACTTAAATAATTAAGAGACAGTTATGAATTGATAATGTGTTATATATGTTATATAACTAGTATTTATGTAAATAGGACGTATGAATTTGGTTTCCACAAACATATGACTGTTATAAAATTTTCGTTGAAAACAAGAATTTATCATATAATTGCTATTTGAAGATGAATGTGGGATGTTTTGAATTTGCATCATAATTCGTGCAATCTTCCTTCGTTTCCAAGCAAAACACCATCACCAACAGAAGGCAGATCGAGTTATAAAATGTTGATCGAACCTCTGTTCGAAGAAGACCATAACTCCTAATTTCCGTCAGTTTTCCAAAGAGGCAAAATTTGCACCATAAACCATTTGAATGTGGGACAATGAAAACAGCGTCGCTAATTGTACAAATGACTTTGGTTGCAACAAATTTGCATCCCTCTTCGCAGTTCACAAACCTGGCTAACTCGAACAGAAGCTACATACTCATTATGATTTGATTTACCTGTGTGGGAGTGAATGGTTGCCATATTGATTTGGTTAATGGAACATGGTAACATCACTGATAGGATTTGAATGGTAACACAACTCACGGGATCTGAATGGTAATACAGCTGACAGGATTTGAATGGTAATACAGTTGACATGATTTGAATGGTAATACAACTGGGAGTATTTGAATGGTTATACAACTGAGAGGATTTGAATGGTAACCCAACTGATCGGATTTGAATGGTAACACAACTGAGAGGATTTGATTGGTAACTCCGCTGAGAGGATTTGAATGGTAACGCCACTCACGGGATTTGAATGGTAACACAACTGAGAGGATTTGAATGGTAACACAACTGACAGGATTTGAATGGTAACACAACTGATAGGATTTGAATGGTAACACAACTGATAGGATTTGTATGGTAACACAACTGAGAGGATTTGAATGGTAACACAACTGATAGGATTTGAATGGTAACACAACTGAGAGGATTTGAATGGTAACACAACTGAGAGGATTTGAATGGTAACAAAACTGATAGGATTTGAATGGTAACACAACTGATAGGATTTGTATGGTAACACAACTGATAGGATTTGTATGGTAACACAACTGAGAGGATTTGAATGGTACATGTAACACCACTCATGGGATTTGAATGGTAACACCACTGACAGGATTTAATTGGTAACCCAACTGACAGGATTTGAATGGTAACACCACTGAGAGGATTTGAATGGTAACACCACTGAGAGGATTTGAATGGTAACACCACTGAGAGGATTTGAATGGTAACACCACTGATAGGATTTGAATGGTAACACAACTGATAGAATTTGAATGGTAACACACCTGAGAGGATTTGAATGGTAACACAACTGAGAGGATTTGAATGGTTATACAACTGAGAGGATTTGAATGGTAACCCAACTGATAGGATTTGAATGGTAACACAACTGAGAGGATTTGAATGGTAACACAACTGAGAGGATTTGAATGGTAACTCCACTGAGAGGATTTGAATGGTAACTCCACTGATAGGATTTGAATGGTAACACCACTGAGAGGATTTGAATGGTAACACCACTGAGAGGATTTGAATGGTAACACCACTGATAGGATTTGAATGGTAACACAACTGATAGAATTTGAATGGTAACACACCTGAGAGGATTTGAATGGTAACACAACTGAGAGGATTTGAATGGTTATACAACTGAGAGGATTTGAATGGTAACCCAACTGATAGGATTTGAATGGTAACACAACTGAGAGGATTTGAATGGTAACACAACTGAGAGGATTTGAATGGTAACTCCACTGAGAGGATTTGAATGGTAACTCCACTGAGAGGATTTGAATGGTAACACAACTGAGAGGATTTGAATGATAACGCCACTCACGGGATTTGAATGGTAACACAACTGAGAGGATTTGAATGGTAACACAACTGACAGGATTTGAATGGTAACACAACTGAGAGGATTTGAATGGTAACACAACTGATAGGATTTGAATGGTAACACAACTGAGAGGATTTGTATGGTAACACAACTGAGAGGATTTGAATGGTACATGTAACACCACTCATGGGATGTGAATGGTAACACCACTGACAGGATTTAATTGGTAACCCAACTGACAGGATTTGAATGATAACACCACTGAGAGGATTTGAATGGTAACACCACTGAGAGGATTTGAATGGTAACACCACTGATAGGATTTGAATGGTAACACCACTGAGAGGATTTGAATGGTAACACCACTGATAGGATTTGAATGGTAACACAACTGAGAGGATTTGTATGGTAACACAACTGAGAGGATTTGAATGGTACATGTAACACCACTCATGGGATGTGAATGGTAACACCACTGACAGGATTTAATTGGTAACCCAACTGACAGGATTTGAATGATAACACCACTGAGAGGATTTGAATGGTAACACAACTGAGAGGATTTGAATGGTAACACCACTGAGAGGATTTGAATGGTAACACCACTGATAGGATTTGAATGGTAACACAACTGACAGGATTTGAATGGTAATACAACTGAGAGGATTTGAATGGTAACTCCACTGAGAGGATTTGAATGGTAACTCCACTGACAGGATTTGAATGGTAACACAACTGAGAGGATTTGAATGGTACATGTAACACCACTCATGGGATGTGAATGGTAACACCACTGACAGGATTTAATTGGTAACCCAACTGACAGGATTTGAATGATAACACCACTGAGAGGATTTGAATGGTAACACCACTGAGAGGATTTGAATGGTAACACCACTGATAGGATTTGAATGGTAACACAACTGATAGAATTTGAATGGTAACACACCTGAGAGGATTTGAATGGTAACACAACTGACAGGATTTGAATGGTAATACAACTGAGAGGATTTGAATGGTAACTCCACTGAGAGGATTTGAATGGTAACTCCACTGACAGGATTTGAATGGTAACACAACTGAGAGGATTTGAATGGTAACACAACTGAGAGGATTTGAATGGTAACACAACTGAGAGGATTTGAATGGTAACTCCACTGATAGGATTTGATTGGTAACTCCACTGAGAGGATTTGATTGGTAGCTCCACTGAGAGGATTTGAATGGTAACACAACTGAGAGGATTTGAATGGTAACACAACTGAGAGGATTTGTATGGTAACACAACTGAGAGGATTTGAATGGTACATGTAACACCACTCATGGGATGTGAATGGTAACACCACTGACAGGATTTAATTGGTAACCCAACTGACAGGATTTGAATGATAACACCACTGAGAGGATTTGAATGGTAACACAACTGAGAGGATTTGAATGGTAACACCACTGAGAGGATTTGAATGGTAACACCACTGATAGGATTTGAATGGTAACACAACTGACAGGATTTGAATGGTAATACAACTGAGAGGATTTGAATGGTAACTCCACTGAGAGGATTTGAATGGTAACTCCACTGACAGGATTTGAATGGTAACACAACTGAGAGGATTTGAATGGTACATGTAACACCACTCATGGGATGTGAATGGTAACACCACTGACAGGATTTAATTGGTAACCCAACTGACAGGATTTGAATGATAACACCACTGAGAGGATTTGAATGGTAACACCACTGAGAGGATTTGAATGGTAACACCACTGATAGGATTTGAATGGTAACACAACTGATAGAATTTGAATGGTAACACACCTGAGAGGATTTGAATGGTAACACAACTGACAGGATTTGAATGGTAATACAACTGAGAGGATTTGAATGGTAACTCCACTGAGAGGATTTGAATGGTAACTCCACTGACAGGATTTGAATGGTAACACAACTGAGAGGATTTGAATGGTAACACAACTGAGAGGATTTGAATGGTAACACAACTGAGAGGATTTGAATGGTAACTCCACTGATAGGATTTGATTGGTAACTCCACTGAGAGGATTTGATTGGTAGCTCCACTGAGAGGATTTGAATGGTAACACAACTGAGAGGATTTGAATGGTAACACAACTGAGAGGATTTGAATGGTAACACAACTGACAGGATTTGAATGGTAACTCCACTGAGAGGATTTGAATGGTAACACAACTTACAGGATTACAATGGTAACATAACTGATAGGATTTGAAATCACAATAAACTGAGTTTATTGCCAACTACCATATACATTCATTACCATCAAAATATGAACATATTATATTTGGATGATGGAGGTGATTTATAGTATGACAACACCTGAGACATTGTATTTTTTAGAAGTTCTTTTTTCATATTTCATATATTTACTTTGGGATATTTCGATTAAATGAATTTGTGACACTGCAATGTGTGCTCTTGAACAACATATGACTTAAAACTAGTTCAGTAAAATTATTGGGCTTTTTTGCACTAATGAAAGAGTTTCCTTTTAATGAGAATGTCCCATCAATATTATGTTAATTAATGTCATTAATCAATGGTTAAAAAGTTAATAATACTGCATATGAATATTATTTTGTATTTCATGCAGAGTATATGATGTTACAGGGTGCAGCGAAACTAACCAACCAACTAAACAATGCATTGAAACTTTAATCATCGTATACATGAAATATTTGTGCATAATCATATGCAACGTCAATGTTATTTGGTTCACAAATTTATATGCTAAACTATTTTCTTCTTTGATATTCAGCAATTAAAAATGAGTGACTGGTAGTCAGAATTGCATATAGAAAAAGTATGCAGTATGTTATCGTAACTACCACAAATTAAATTTGGCAATGAATATTGTCAATCAACCTAAACTGAATATAGATTAAGCATATTAGAAAAAAAGCAATAACATTTATTTGTAATTGAAATTGTATCCTTTGTGACAAACGAAGTGCGTGGTCCAAAAACGCTTGAAAAAAAACACACCAATAAATAGTTAAGTAGTTCTGTGAGTGTTGCCCAAATAACTAGACAACCTAATTAACCGCCAGGCAAAAGTAAGAACACACCACAGTGAAAAAGGAGGCACGTTATACGATTTTTATTATAGATTAAGATTGGAACAATTTAATTAATAGAAAAATAAAAAAAGTCCTGTTTTGAGAGAAAAATAAGCATGTAAAATTATTCTTTGACCAATGATGTAACTCTTGTTCTTATCAGTTTGAGAAAACGACATACAAAAGTCGAGATATGCATTGATGAATTCAACTGAAGTGTGTATTTTCCTTAGCCCGGTAGTTAAGTCTACATTAAAATAATCCTTATTGCATGGTAGAGTGAAGAAATTGCAAAGGGCTGTTACCAATCACCACAATGGGTGAGCGCTTGGTCTACATCTTCTTCTTTGTCTGTTATTGGGGGTCTAACAATTGGGATATAACCAATAGTGTTGGGCAATATTATCGCAATTTTATTAAATCGCAATTCAGATTGTACCAAACAATTATTGCAATATCCTTCAAACAAATAACAAGTCAACCTTATTCATACATCTCGTTTTAAGGCACATGTTCTTATAAATGTGCCATCAACATTTATTTGAAATCTTATCGTTTTGAGTAATTGTCTTTTTGCGAAAGATCTGGAAGGCATTTTATTAAATGTATTTATAAACTGCATAAAAAATGTAAACAATATGTGCTGTATATGGAAATAAGAAATTTAGTGCAAGCAGCCCTAATAAACAGTCAGATTCGTACGAGCTTTTAAAAGTAGCCATTCAACAACATAAGTTTTCATGTTGTTTTTTTTTTGTTTTTTTTTTTTGCAAGAGTAAACCATCCGAGATAGAACTTTACTGTGAAAGGTTCCATCTTCGACCCGAAGCACTCAATCCAGTTCAATTACATTTAGCATAACAGCTAATCGGCTGCAATTACAGGTCTTGATTTGTTAACTCATTTAACTTTCCAACTTCCATGTTCGCTACACGCATATAATTTTAATGATATTATATAGGGACGGGACTTGAAAATGTGTTCGCTATATCCGATTGTTCACTATATCCGGGTTCGTTATATCCGTGTTCTACTGTACGTCTCCAAAGGAACCGTGAACAGTTTGTTCGCCCACGTGGCCTTGACTGTTAATTGTATTTAATGCACTGTGTGCACAACGCGATAGTAAGCAAGTGATAGATTAACGTGCTAGTTTCTGTCGCTAGGAGCTATCTCGAGGCTGGTATAAATGTTATCCCATTCACTGCTCACGTGTACGCGAGGCTTTCTGGGTAGTTCTAGAAAACGTTTTGGTTAATAAGCTTTTTAAAGGGACAGTAGCACGTTTAAGGGGGATTATAAGGTGATGTCAGGAATATGAACATTAATGGTTTCAATTTAAAGACGATGTATTTAAACCAAATGAAGCAGTAATAATTCAAATATATAACGTAAAGTTTAGCCATGAGATTCCTTTTTCATACACAAAATAATTAAAGGTGTTCACAAAAAAATGGCCGCCAATGGATTTTATGTCAATCTTCATTCTTTGTCCTCTGACTATGGATGATTGACTTGTGTAATGAGATTTTTGACACTGTCAAAATGATAAATTTAGTATTAACTTACAATTATCAGTGAAAAATTTAAAATATTAATTTATCAAAAAACGTGCTACTGCCCCTTTAAAGGACAAACCGGACTAAAATAAATATATATAAATGTTGCCGGGGGTTGAAGGGCAACCTATAAGACATCACTTGTCCCAAGCACCCAAACCCCCACACCAATTTTGTTGTTTACACAGAAATTTTGAATTTGAACTCATGGCACATATATTGATAGAAATACATGAAAGTAATATAACAAAAAGGTACGATAATAAAGTTGGTATGCATTGGAAAATACTTAAGGTAAATGATTTTCCTATACATGCGTTGCAACATTATAAAGATGGAACTAGCAATTTGACATATTTTGCTATAAGATTTTATTTTGTATGTCATTAAAGGGGCAGTAGCACGTTTTTTGATAATTTTATATTTAAAAAATTGCACTTATAATTGTAAGTAAATGCCTAATGTATTATATTGACAGAGTCAACAATCACATTACACAAGCCAGTCACCCATAGTCAGAGGACAGAGTATGAGGATTCACATAAAATCAATTGGCGGCCATTTTTGTGTGAACACCTTTAATTCATTTTTGTAAGAAAAAGGAATCGCATGGCTGAACCTTACGTTATATATTTGAATTATTACTGCTCCATTTAGTTTAAATACATTGTCTTTCAATTGGAACCATGTATTTTCATTTTCCTGACATCACCTTATATTCCCCCTTAAAACGTGCTACTGCCCCTTTAATGGTACATGATGCTTTTGACAGGTCAATTCTTATTAAAAAAGATCGTTATTTGTCTGCACGCTGTAACACTGATAGTAGATTGGGTTTTGTTACTGCATTTCATGGTTAAGAATGCAGAATGATAAGAAACAACATGCACATGGGTTGAACGATCCGCAGAAAGGTAACGGGATAAAAATCTTCCTGCGATCTTCCTTGGAAAGTTACCTAGACTTTAACCTACATTATGCTCCAGTGGTTTTCCTTTTAATCCCTTTCATTACGTTTACAATTAATATTTCAAAGCGACCTTCTATGCTTTTCAGTGATCCACTGAACTGTGTCAAATATTATACGGTTATGAGTAATACAGTACAATAAATAGTACAATAAACACTCTTTTGACTTTGAGTAATACGGTTATAAGTGTATACAGTTCTCTTCTTGTTCAAGTCAAGTCAGGTCGTCTGAAGGCCATCCGCCCATATACATGGTTATATACATTTTCAACACAAATTAACATATGAAACAAAATTGCATAATGAAAAAAATGGTATATTGATCTACATATCTTTTAAATATATATCTAACTATAGTATTTTGTCTTAATTGTTTTTCTTTTGTTAAACATATGTATGTTCAATATTGTAAATACCAAGGAGAGGGTGTTCTAAGTTGGACAACGTGTTCCTATTCTTTGTGAATAAAATATGTTTTAACAAAACGATTTTGTATTTTAAGTGCATACAAATTCAATCGTTTATAAGCAAACATTGATGCTATGAAAAAAACGCATACGAAACAGCTGTGCATGTCAGATATTGCAATTAGTTGCAATTAATGTTGAGTAAAAACGTATTCAACGGAGTATGTGGGTGACAAATTAATGGATGAAGTTTGGGATAAATACATTAAATAACTAATCCTTCTTTATTTATAAATACACATACATTATTTAGTTTTACTCGGATAAGAATGAAGGGTTATCTAGCAATGAGAACTATAAATGTGTACATATATCATTATTATGATACAATCATGGCGTGTCTTTGATGTTTGATGTTATCATACATTCCTTCTTTTATTTTACCCGAACGAGTGGACGCTTTTCATAACCTCTAGGGAAAATGTCAGCGTACATGTGCACATATCATTATCATGATACAATCGTGTCATTACTTTAATAAAAATGCAGCCGGCTCGTCATTTGATTTACGATACGTGTTACTTTGTTAAACCCGAAAGGTTTCCCATGAATTCTAGCAAAATTGTCGGTGTGCAAATATATCAATGATTTTAAACAAATGTGTCTTTACTTTTGAAAAAAAGCAGTTATTCGTCATTTGATTTTACGATTCATACATTGTTTTGATTTTTTAGGCCTAGGGCAGGTTATTCACAACTTCGATTTGTAGTAAAGTAATCAAAATACACAATTTTTTCACATACCTGTATGATTACTATGAAGTCGTTTTTTACTGATGAATAACAAATCAATAAGGATTGCAATAGGGCACCCCTCATTTAGTTTAAAGCTCGAGGAAATTTGTGAATATATTCTGATAATAAAGTTTTGTTGTTCGATATTGTTTTTTTCATTTATCTATCACTAACGAAAGCATGCAATTAACAAATTAGTTTGTCTTCAAAACATTCCTTAGTGCACATGTGAGATAACCTTGATTCCATATTGTATATGTTCTATTTAGATGAATAGACTTTGGATGTCTACGGGTACCTTGTATTTGTATGTATATGGAATTTCATGTATATTACCCCGTATACTATTCTGTATGTATGCCTTATAAAAAGCGAAATAAAAAAACAAACAAAGAATGATATGGGATATGTCTACAAGGGGGTTATTCGGAGAAGCTTATCGGCCAGGTTCGTATATGCTCGGCTGGCGTAAGCGAGGTGCACTAGCGAGGCGAATTCGCCGGAAAGTTACCCATTAGGTCAATAAAGACAGTGCATGAAAGGAAAGTGCCTAGCGAGCAACATATACCCTTCTTTATAGAAACCCGGCACCGTGGCACACCCGGAAGTTTGGAAAGCAACCAACGCATGCGCATTGGCTCTCACTGACCAGATATAGCATCGGCTGCACTAGGAATTTTCCATCACATCGGCGTTGTAAAGAACTCTGGCCCAACGTAAGATAGACATATAAGTAAATGTTTAGTCCCCGGACATTCTTACCATGCCCCGTGCAACTTTCTATGTAAACTGTAGCGAGGTGTTTGGCTGTTAGCCCAAGTGTTACATCTGAAGGCCGCGGATTGAATTATAGAAAACGGTTGATGAGGAATGTCTGTTTAGATGTAGATTCGATTAATATGTGCTTTGAAATGCAATCTAAAATTAAAATAATTTTCAGCATGATTTTTAAAATCATGATTTAATTTCCGTTTTGTGTTTGGTGTAGATACATATCTCTTCATTGTAAGTATTTACGCTGAAAATCCACTGCGTTCTCTCGTTAATGGGTCTAACGCTCGGCCCTTGCTGGCAATCGTGAATCCCTTATTTCATTATCGATTGATATTTTTCTGTGCTTTTCCTTTACAGCCGTTCTTTTCCAATCCTTGACTCATGTAATACATTCGGGGCCGAATTGATCAATATTATAATAGACCCTTTTAAATGCAAGTGTTGTTTGCTTGAAGTTCCCTTTAGATAAATACTGTCAGGTAGGCTATATCACGGGATATTGGAATTCTTTGCGGGTTTTGCTGTCGTGGAAAGTTATGCTTGAAAGCTTGATGATATTATGATATTTACGTTGTTCAGTCAGTGACAACGTTTAGTAATTTCCCTTATGTGTGTATACTTTATTTCAACAAAAAGAAAGAAGCATTTTGATATGTGCAACTACATGTTACCGATTTGCCTTAACATTTTTGCATAGTTTGAACGCATTAAATCCCTTAGTGTCGAAAGATAGGAAATAAACAGCATCTACCGCGTTACAGTCTAAGTAAACCTAGCCTCAATAATACTTACTAAACTCCCGATATTGAATCTAGCAAGATGTAGCAGCGGGTCGCGTCACCGATCTTTTGAATTGACCAATCAAGGATCGTGTTACCAAGCCACAATAGTATGCATTCGCACATATAACTTTGGAGGGTCATAGGTCGGCGAAAGGTCGGCTGACGCGACCTGCTTCTCGCTACTACACCTTGCTAGACTCAATATCGGGTGTAGCGAGTATTATTGAGACTGGGTTTACTCAGACTGACCGCGTTCTGTATAAGAAGAACACTTTCACATTCAAATGATAAAATAAACATTTGATTTGTTTTTTGTTGATAAGGCAGTTATAGTTCTTTATTCAATAACTACCGAAAGGCTATCGAACAGTTAAAAAACATGATCTTCTTCATATGGGGTGTTCTTTTTAATCTGCAAAAGTTATGAAACATTACTTTGTTCTTTAGCTTACAATGGACACTGTTGTACGAATTGCAACGAATTTTTATCAGCTTGGCATCTGATACCAAAAATGTTTATCCACGCCGTGAGTTGTTGGAATCAAACATGTAAAACATTGTAAATGGTGTCATTTGAGCAAAGGTTACTACCGTTACTGTATATAGAACGACCTTTAAGTTAATATATTTTAGAATTTTCGAACATGTGATTATTAAATTCACATCAAGGCCAAATGAATAGTGGAATGGTACTTTGAAAGGGCAGGAAAATGAAAATAAATGGTTTCAATTGTATTCAAACTACATGAAACAGTAATAAATAGAATATACAATGTAAAGTTTCAGCCATGCGATTCCTTTTTCTTATACAAAATGAATTAAAGGTGTTCACACAAAAATGGTCGTCAATGGACCTTATGTGAATCTTTATAATTTGTTCTCTGACTGCGATTTGTTTATACAATCAAAATAATACAAATAGCATAACTTACAATTATCAGTGAAAATTGAAAATAGAAACTTTTCAAAAAACGTGCTATTACCCCTTTAATATGTTAAAGTCCTGTTGAATATTCTGGACGCAAAAGTTAGGGATCGTATGATATGATGCTTGACTTTGTATTAGATGATCAATGAAGAAAAAATAATTTGAAAACCCTGCTGTTGAGCTAAATATAGTTGTCCTATATGTTGATTGTCAAGCGAATACAGCTTCTGACAACAAAAGGGTTGATAAAAAATAAACACGTGTTTGTGATCAGACAATTGATAACACCATTAAACTGCTATACATCAAATTCTTCTATTGAAAGCTCATAGAATACCAAAAAGAAGTTCAACCTTACGTGACTGAAATAATTAGTTAGCAGGAAGCGTTCTGTGCGGTTGAAATAGATATGAGTGTCAATTGATATAGGTATTCGATTTGTGAATGACCTTGGTGAACTAGGTCACTATCAGATATAATATCTTGGTATAATTATTGCATTGTCACCTTCTCCTCCAGTAAAAACGTATATCATTACAACCTTTGCTTGTATCAATTATGAGAATAGGTAAATATAATATACGAATCGAAATCTCACGTGATTGATTAAAGGGGAACAACAACCTAGCTCATGAAACCTAATTGACCATTGTTAATGAGAGCGTCCAGACAGGTAAGGGGGACCCAAAGCAAAAACAATTAGGAACCTTCTTAAGTCTAGAAGATATTGGCAAATCTAGACGCCTCAGTTTTAAATTAATCCCTGTTCAGAACCCCTTTTTACTGCATATTTAATCAAAAATAAAAATGGGTAAATAAGTCATAAACGCTCTTTTTCAGGATTTTGTCTAATGGTGCCTTTAAAGGTGAAGTGGCACTTTTTCGGTAAGCCAAGGCATCACGCGAAAATAACTGTTGACATTATCAAAAACGGCACTCGTTAACCGAGTGTTACATACCCGGTTAAGAAGCCTATATCCATTTCATTTTCTCAAATGATCAAAAGGTGTTTACACTAAATGGCTAGTCTGTCATCCAAACCCTAAAGCAAAACTATTCAATTGATGACCAACCCAGTCTAGACAAGTATAGCAAGTCTAGATCGCTCAGCTTTAGCTGAAGCTAAAGCATCTTCTGGGCTCGATTTTGTTATATACATGATCAGTTTCAAGATATTGTCAATATTGAAGAAAAAATACTTCTGAGACTAAACGTTAGTCTATAAAATGGCCGCCAACTGATATTTATAGGGAGATTTTCGAAAATCCATACATTCCCTTTACTAAAGTCTAGTTACTCATTCAGCAAAACTCCAAGTTAATATTAAAATCTTCCATAGACTCTAAATTAGTCAACACTATGTGCAATATGGACGCAAAAAGAATCGAAAGATTCGCACGAAGTTCATTGAAACATGATATATATTACGCTAACGTGCTTCTGTTTCATGGGTTCCTACCTCTAAAGTTTACTGTCAGTCTAATTACATGCATTGTTGGTCACTTAAATGAACCACTTTACACATTAAAAGCCAGTTGAATGGATTCATAATTAGATGTTCAAAGTCATCTTTGTTTTATAAAAATGTCATTAAATTAAATGCCACAATTTGAAATTATGATTTTAAGCTACTTTATGACCTTCCTGTAATGAGATTGATAATGGAAGTAGGTTCAAACGTATGAACTAAGGATTGTTGAATAAGCCACACGACTAAACATCGCGCCGATGTGAATGAAAATATATAAACTCACGGGCAAAAGAAACGCTGGTAACATAAATGTCAGGATATTTTATTCCATGTAAGATAAATGTGAATGAAACAGAGTGGCAAAGTTTCTTTAGAAGTCAACTCAACTATGTTTGCATTGTTTGAATCATTTTGTGTTGATGTTTTTGCATGGCGCCTTAGTAAACGCGTGTCAAAAAATCATCAATTTGCTATCTCCTTAAAAAAGCGAGATTGGAGAGCCAAATTGGTCATTTTGTGCATATTTATAGACGTTATAACGCGAAGACATATCAATGCAGAAAAGTCAAAGTGGATGTTTTTCATTAACAGTATCTCAAATAACCTTCTGATATACATTTCCGAAATTCAAACTTAATTTCAAAATAATTATTAACAAAAAAGTACCTGAAAACAGCAATGTTAGCACCCCAACAGTGTTTAGACAACCACAGTATGAACAATAATTCTCCAAATACTTTTTTTTTATCAAACACATTCGAAATCGAATTTACATGGCATACATAATTTGTTTATCCTTCGTTTGAAAATACCCAGCGTTTCTTTTGCCCATGAGTTTATGTAGCTCTACAGCAAAGAAAGCTAGCTGCCACACACGCCAAAGATAGAACAATTACCAGCTGATGTATGAGCCTGTATAAGAAAATGGACAGCAGACGCTTATATTATTTCGTTCCCATTCCGCCACCAAATGACCTTGCACTACTGTGTCCTGTCGGAAAAAAACACAAGGCAAGGGTGAGCAGACACTCATATAGATCAGTGTGACCTCGAGAGTAACCCAACATCAAGTAACCCCCCCCCCCCCCCCCCCACACACACATCCCCCTTTACTCTGGTTACTGTGTTCACAGGTAGAATAACGTGAAGAAGGTTGGTGACTGGAAGCTTATGTAGATGTCGTTCACGATCAAAGGAAAACGGGGTAAAGTCTCCAAAGAGGTGTATTGAAATATAATTTATCAGCTAGTGCAGAGTTTCCATGTGCATGGTCATATCAATGAGTGAATGAAAGCGATGTTCCACATTTTTTAAATATCTGAGGTGGGGTGAGAAGTGAAGAGGTTAGGTTAGGTGAGGAGAGGTGAGGTGAGGTGAGGTGGGGTGAGGTGATGTAAGATGTGAGGTGAGGTGAGTTGAGATGTGAGCGAGGTGAAGAGGTGAGGTGGCGAGGTGAGGTGAGGTGAGGTGAGGTAATTTAGCTTTAACGCCGATTGGAAAGTGTATTTCACTTACAACAGGACTACTAGTATTATTGCAGGAAGAACCTGCAACACTAATATGGCATGCATTGCGGTAAAACCTATGGGCATCGGCTGGAACTATTGAACCATGGATGGAACTCCGCTGGAATTCACTGTAGCATTGCATCCAAACAGAAAGTTGTCGAGCCCCTTGCGGGATTCGAATCCAAATGCCATAAAACATATGTGCGACCCCGCGTATACAAAAATATTTTAGTTCGGCCGGGGTCATTTTGTGGAAATATTTCGTTATCCAGATAGACCTTAAACAGTTATAAAGAACATATATATTTGAATTAAAATAAATAAAAATAAAAATCAGATCAGGAAGTTCAGCCAATCTATCAGTGCAGCATAGCGTACTAAATGTTATACTTCTAAACCATGTCAAACATAAAGAACACTACATGTGCTGAATGTATATGATGCATAATGTTTAGGGTATATATATCTCATTCGCTTTCAAGCAAAATAATTGATAGATGTTGAAACACTCCATTAATATGAGGTTCTGGTTTTAATTTACTTTTTTAAAATTGACCTCTACCTCCGCGATTGTGCGAATATTTGTCTCCAAGAGATTTTTCATTCAATATTTATATTCTTGTTGATGTTTCATGCTCGGTTATATTTTTAGGAACAGAGAAAATTGATCACTTGTTACGAAAGGTAGTTCAAAAATTTGTCTTAGGTAGTCACAATTTGAAGAAAATGTATTGACCTGACTCCCCTTTTACAAAATAACCTTTACTAAGGTTGACCATTTTGTTGAACATTGCATTCATGTTACCTTAAAGGGGCAGTAGCACGTTTTTAGGGGGAAGATAAGGTGATGTCAGGAAAATGAAAATTAATGGTTCCAATTGAAAGACAATGTATTTAAACTAAATGGAGCAGGAATAATTCAAATATTTAACGTAAAGTTTAGCCATGCGATTCCTTTTTCTTACAGAAAATGAATTAAACGTGTTCACACAAAAATGGCCGCCAATGGATTTTATGTGAATCTTCATATTTTGTCCTCTGATTATGGATGATTGGCTTGTGTAATGAGATTGTTGACACTGTCAATATAATACATTTAGCATTTACTTACAATTATAAGTGAAATATTTAAAATATAAAATTACCAAAAAACGTGCTACTGCCCCTTTAAGGCTTTGTGAAAGGAGACTCAGATATATTTCATGTTATATATATCTGATATCTATATGTGAAACGAGCAGTAGCCCCTTTTTTATAATTTGGGATTTTCATTTTTTCCAAATCATTTATTTATCATTCATTTTAAAGCAAAAACCTCAGATGGTAAATGTTGCCGTGGGACAGTAGGACGTGTGTTTTTTTAATCTATATTTTCAATTTTTCACTGATATTGTATATTAATGCTAAATGTATTCGTTTGATAGTGTCAAAAATCTAATTACACAAACCAATCATCCATAGTAAGACAACAAACAATAAACTTCGCATAATGTCCATTGGCGGTCATTTTTGTGTGAACACCTTTAATTCATTTTGTGCAAGAAAAAGTAATTGCATGGCTAAACTTTACATTTTGTATCGGAGTCACATGGCCTGAACATTACATTAGATACTTGATTTATTACTGCTTCTTTTAGTATAAATAAATTGTCCTTAAATCGGAACCAATTATTTTCATTTTCCTAATATCACCTTATATTCCCCCTAAAAACGTGATATTTTCCCTTTAAATCAATTAAAATAGAGAAAGTGATTTGCGAAGCTTTAATGGCCATGGTACGTTCGTTTTAGAATTGCATTCTTTGAATCAATGATTTGTTTTACATGCAATGTGGAATCCTTTTTTTGATTTCGTGAGATCCGTGACTGCATTTACCTAAAAATACGTACTACCGCCCACATTGTGCAATACAGTGCAGTGGGTCATAATTAGCGAAATTCCCATTGTCTTACCTGTTAATTAACTGTTGCCAGAATAATGTTTAATGATTGAGAAAAAGTTTGTTTTCATTGAACTACTCACAATTAGGATATCATGTCTGCCTGTTTTGCAATCTCATTTAAATCAAATATAAGCTTATTTACTCAGATTTGATTTTAATGAGATTGACCTGCTTTGCAGACGAAATTACCCTTCATTTTTCTGTGGATTGTTAATATTTTAATCACGAATGACCGAGTGATACAAATAAAAAATTAGGAGACAGCCCCACTGGTTTGTTGTTGTATATGTAATGTAAATATAGTAGAGCTTTCTGGGTGATTTACTGAAAATTGTATTTGTAGCTGAGATGTTTCAAATTTTATCAAAAACATTCGGATGCAATTTGGCACAGTAAATGGCAATTGTTCTTCAGGAAACATGTAAGTCAATTCAAAGTTTGAGACAGATGACTGTGTTTTGTCCGGATATTGTACATACCAGGAGAATTATGTATTATCAAATCCCTACATTGATTTAATAATTGAATCAGAGTAGAAATATGATATTTAAAATATTAGAATTTTATTTTTTTATTTTTTGTTTCTGAAATTGTGTTAAAAACAAGATATATTTACCTTTTCATTGACCCGACATTGGCCCTTAAAAACTTTATCAAAACCTTTTGGGGTATTTGTTTACAGTAAACTATATCAAATCAACGGATCAGCTTTTTCAGTTTAGTTTTTATTCTGAGCTGGTTCTGCAACGCTGATAGCAGTATTCCAACATTGCCTAAAACCCGCATTAAACATTAGCTATACAAGGCGCGTAGCTGCACTTTCAAACAGAGGCGACCAGAATTTTATATAATAATTGATATTCAAGGAAAGATATAACAGCAATAATTTTATTATCACACGTAGCCATTGTTTGACTGGTATTTATGATGAATTTGGTATAAACTTTAGGATGGTAACACGTATATTTCACAATTGCGTCGTTTGTGAAAAGATCATTCAATTATACGAATAATGAAATTAGATATGGTTATATGTAAAGGGCATAACACACTGACACTTATGATTACCCTGGTGTAAGGGCAACGAACATTATTCCTGTATTTGATTTCAACTCACTGGATGCAGAAAAAAACAACTTTGGTCGTTTGATCTCGTTATCTCTCGCTTTTAAACGACAGCTTGCATTAAGTATGTTTTTGTTTAAACATCATTATTTATACTCACCGTCGATAGTTAACAATATGCCCGATTATCCTAATCTGTCTTATTCCGACAACCTTCACACAGAGTAAAGATAGAGTTATCGCCGCTCTAACCTGTACCGAATACTCGCCACCAGGTGGCCAACCCTACGTCATCATTGCTTCTTCTGACGGTCAGAGAAAACGCCGATCGTACAGAGGGGAGGCCGGGTGGGAGCTAACGAATGTTAACTATCGACGGTGAGTATAAATAATGATGTTTAAACAAAAACATACTATTATTTAATATACTCTCCTCGATAGTTAACAATATGCCCGAATCCCACTGCCGGAGGTGGGTGCGAGAGGCTAAGGCGTTAAAGCTCTATCTTTACAGAAAGAGAGTTGGTGACCCAAGGACGAACTAGAGAGACCCCCCAAGGGGGGCCACTTGTCAATCGGAGTAGCCCTGGCCCAACCTCGCCATGCGAGGGGGCCCGCAACCGAAGTCGCCAACTAATATAAAAGACAACAGACTCACAACTAGAATCAACCTCGGGTTTATTAAGGGAGAAACATAAATGTGAAGGAGGGAGACCCCTGCGATGAGGGCCCGAAGGAACTCACTGTTGGGTGTACACCTGCGCCCCCAGCCGGTTGATTCCCTCCAAGTCCTCGTTGGATATGTCCCGAAGGTAGTGGTTGGCGAACACCAGGCCTGACTTCCAGAAACAGCCAGCCATGATGTCCGCCACCGCTAAGTTGTTATGGAGGGCCATCGTCGCTGAGATGGCCCTTATCTCGTGCGGATTGGCTCTCGCTGGAGGATCTAGATCCGCTGCCTTGTACGCGTCTAGCACCGCAGAACGGAGGTAGACGCTTAGTTGTCTCTTGTCTAACTCCCGGACGCTGGTCTGGGAATGAGGGATGAAGAGTCTCCTCCTCCCCTGACGCAGCGTCCGGGTCCTCTCGGTATAGATCCGAAGTGCTCGGACTGGACAGAGGAGGCGGTTCTCCTCGTCCGTCGGATCTATGTTCCCGGAAATGGACGGTAGGGAAAATGTTCTACCCCTTTCGTCGGCGGCCTGGTTCTTACACACAAACTCCGGAGCTAGCCCCAGAGTGGCCGAACCCCCGTCCCCCACCTCAAAACGCAGGAGGTCCGCTTGGAGAGCGTGAAGCTCTGAAATCCTGGCTGCGGACCCCATGGCGACCAAAAAGGCCGTTTTGATGGTGAGGCGGAGGACGGTCGTCTCCGTCAACGGTTCATATAGGTCCGACTTGAGGTGGTTGAGGACCACCGCCAAGTCCCACTCTGGGGGCCTGAGTTTCTTCCGCCCATCCACGTTCCGGTAGGTCTTGACGAGGTCCTTAAGGACCGAGATGTCCACCTGGGGGTCCCGCTTCCGGAGAACGGACATAATTGCCGCCAGGTTGGTGTTGATGGACGAGGCTTTGAGATTCCTCGTCTCTCGCAGGTAAACCAGGTACTCAGCAACCTGAGGGACCGTTACTGCCTGGATATCGTACCCCTCCTTGTTACAGAAGGTCGCGAAGGCCCCCAACTGAGCGTCGTAGAGATTCCTAGTCGACGGTCTTTGGGAGGTCGCCACCGCCTCGGCAACGGATTTGGAGACATTACCAGCTATTAGAGTCAGTTTCTGAAATTATCTGCCCTTATCTCGTTAAGCAGTCGAGTGTGACGGATGACCTGCCCTCCAAGAAATTGCATGAGCTTTGACCTTGTTGCGTCATTGAAACTAAGTAAACACACATGGCTATCACCATGTAACAGGTCAAGCTGAGCTACTGATTTCGGCCAGTGAAAGTCTGAAATTTGGCCCTCTTCCATGACCGTGGAAAAACAAGGATCCCTTAATACAGTCTAGCTCCTCGATTAGCAAGTCTAGAGTTGACAACTACACAACTAAAATATGAAGAAAAAAAAAAACTAGGAAAAGCATTCAATTATTTAAAGAAATATTTAATAGAAATCATACGTCTATAAGGGTGGTTTCTTCTACATCCGTGCAAGTAACAGAACAGTGATATTAGAACGTAGAAAATAAAAGATGAACAAAAGATGGATGATCATGACAAACTGAACGCGTCACTACTTGAGTTTGTGAGCAAACCTATATCAATAGTAACATTTACAGGAAATTTTAAAAGGTAGCCTACGTTGCAATGTGACAATAGGGAGGTTTGAACTCGGGGCTAGGACCGAAAACCCGAAAGTTATATGCGCGTCAATCAATAAAACGTAATGTTGAAAACTTTATATTACTAGTTTCTATGTAAATTTGATCTGTGAATAAGCTCCCGAATTCGTATGACTTATATATTTTCAATTGTATACAAGTATTTATCACCTGCCATTTTAGGATGAATATTGGAGATGTTTTGAGTTTCTATAATGAATCGAGCTTTACTTTTGAAATTTAACAATTAGCAAAACAATAAAGGATGAATATCATGAAATTGCTCTTTAATCACATCTCTTATTGACAGAGATACGTAGTCAACAACCAATTTCTAAAATCACTTAATTCAGTGCCTAATAAATGGTAACATATATTATAAAGTAAGAAAAAGATTTCTAAATATTAGAGGTGTAACGATACAGGAGGGTTGCGATACGATACGTATCCCAATATGGGGGTCATGATACGATACGTATCCCAATAATATAATCTAACATAATGATCTTTTCACAAACTTTTGAAGTCAGTTAATCTCGAGTAAGAATTTACTTAAAGCATTTTGATGTAATTGTAATATGAACTTCCACATTTTAGGAGAGGTTCTTGTGTGCATAATGAAGCATCTTTTTAATGTATATCTCATTTTTGAGTACCTATACATCGAGAATTTATCATTATTTTATGTATCTCGATACACATCCTACGATATGATACGATATATTGTGGCCCATGTATCACAATACGATAATGTATTGCCGTATCGTTACACCTCTTCTAAATATATAAATAAATACTGCAAACTGATGTAAAGACAGTTCAGGAAGTAACACACGCTGTGTTATTCAAGCAGGTACATTTTGAGCGGTATAGATTTATCTTATTATTCTTCACTTTTCACATGAACTCAAAAAGGATTCACATGACAGTTCCGCAGGTCTTTGTTTTATTAACAGACACGTGTTCCAATAAGCTAAACCTTGGCGATGCAACAGTGCACTTATGTACCGATGTAATCTAGTTGTGGGATGTTTACTTTGTATGCTCATAGAATGCAACCGACATTTTTATATTTCAATAAACAAAACGCTATTAAGTATGTCGAAAATGTTCTATCATGTTCTATCACTAAAATTTATGAAAGAATTGACTAGAACCACAAGCGTTGTTACAGTTGTTATTGCTATGAACTTCCTTGGTTGCACAATATCAAACTGATATATTCTTTCATTTAATAAAAAGGGATATTTATTCAGATTTTGAGTTGGCAATGGGTCGACGTCTTATTCCATTCTTAGATATATACACAAATTAAGGTTAACGCAAGGTTTATTTCATTTGACATTTTTTAACCTCTTGATGCTCAGATTGTCTCTCTTACTGTTGTCATAGAAGTTTCAAAATAAGTTTTGTAATGCTGTATTAATGACTTAGGCCCTTTTCTCATGCACGAATTTACATACATGAGTAAATTTACACACTATGTAATTATACATACATGTGTAATAGTAAATATACTTTCTGTTCACATGTAGTTAAGCATTATGTTGTATTTGTCAATTACATACAGCCATGTATTATAATAAACGAAAATATATGAGTAGATTCAGTCTAGCGCCAGCTTTCATGATGTTAAGACTTCTTGGCTCCAAGAGAAGAAGAGATTTTCCCTATATGTATATGTAAATTTACATTTACATGACCTCCTGAGGTCGTGTAAAGTTACTCCTAGTGCAATAATACTCATGTATGTAATTGCGTTCTCATGACACTTTTACATACCCCAAATACATTTACATACATACGTAAATTTACTAACATATGTAAAGGTGTGCATGAGAAAAGGGCCTTAGTAACTCTCTGTTCAGCAGAAAAGTAATGTGTATTTTACATCATACACCATTTGCGGATCAACAGGTCGTGGGGGAGTTCCAAATAAAGTAAACGTTGAGAGTCGTATTTTTCTCTATTATAATATTCGTTTAACTTCTCAATCCATTCAATATGATAATTTTCCTGTGTACACTTTTTTGTTACCAAGGTTTTTCAAAAGTTGCTATGTTGGCTGTTAGAGCTCAGCATCAATACGAACATTTTGTAACAGCCCTTTACAAATTTTAGTAAAGAATTAATTAATTAAAATTAAAATTGCAAATTTAAAACCAGTAATGCTTTAGCAACTTAGTTAATGAAGGCTAATGAAGGGAATCATTTCATGCATTACAATGCAAACATAATTAAAGACCTCCCACTGTTACCAATTACCAACATTTAAGAAAAAACCATGATCAGCGAAGCATGTCAAATAATTCCTCAGTTTTTCGCTGTTTTCAAACGTTGCAGGAACAATGGGTATAATTGTGTTAAATTAATTTTGAATATATTTCTGTAAAGAAGAGAATTTTGTCTCTTTATCGCGAACCTTGAATTTTGGAACACATAAGTAGAAATATCTTATTTTACCTGTGAAAAATACCCTGTTCAGCAAGATCTGATCATGATATACATGTTTGTAAGGGCAGAAATGTATTTGGAAATGCAATTTTTAAAAACGACCAGGAACAAACACATCTTAATTTAAATTAAAATGGAAAATATCATCGTAAAGAGCATATATTTATCTTAATACTTTTAACCTTGAATTTTGGGTAGTTGCAAGGGTTATTTAGTGATATGAGTCTAAAGACCAACTCCTACAGTAATCATCTACAAACTTATTTCTCTATCCGGAAAGATTCTCGCGCATGCGCAAAAGGGGGTGAGTATAATAGCTGGTAATGAACTTTAAAAATTTCAAATGAACTTTTTCAATAAGTTCTAGTGATTCGTGACCCCAGATTTCACAATCGTAACAAAGAATAGGAACAATCATAGTATCAAATGCTCGGACTAAGCAGTCAATAGGAAGATTGATATTTCTAGCCCTTTTCAAAAGAGAAAACATAGCCTTACTTCCCGAGTCAACTAAAGTTTTGATGGCGAGGACAAGTCTTCCCGATCTGTGTAATTTTAAACCAAGATACATATAATGATCAACAATTTCGAGAGTTTGATTCCAAAAGTAAAATTTGTGTTTACATTTAGAAGGTTTTCCACCGCCAAATATAACAATTTTGGTTTTGGATATATTAACCTCTAGTTTCCATTGCATACAATATAACCGAAAAGATTCTAAGGATTTCTGGAGCCCCTTTGGGCTGTCACTAATGAGTGCTGCATCGTCTGCATAAAGGAGAATAATAAAGTGTAGGATCATATTTACATCAAGACATTCGACATGGACACCCTCACAATTATCATTCAGCAAATGTGACTCAAGATCATTTAAAAACAGTGAAAATAACAGCGGGGAAAGGTTTTCACCTTGCCGAACACAACACTCACTCGAGAAATAATCAGAGTGAAAATTATTTACATGCACGCATGATTTGATATTCTTGTACATGTTTTGTATTAAGTTGAAGAAACGGCCATGTACACCTTGCTTCAAAAGTTTATGCCACAAACCAATTTATTCTGAGCTAGTTCTGCAACTCTGATAGCAGTAATCAAACATTGCCTGAAACCCGCATTAAACATTAGCTATACAAGGCGCGTAGCTACACTTTCAAACGGAGGCGACCAGAATTTTATATAATAATTGATATTCAAGGAAAGATATAAGAGCAATAATTTTATTGTCAACACGCAGCCATTGGTTGACTGGCATTAATGATGCATGTGGCTAAACTTTAGGATGGTAAATTTTTATTTCACAATTGCGTCGTTTGTGAAATGGTCATTTAATTATACGAATAATGCAATTAAATATGGTTATATTTAATGCCATAAAGGGCATACCACACTGACACTTATCATTACCCTGGTGTAAGGCACCTTTCTACGCAAAGCCTTTAGAAAACGCCAGTTTCCGTACTGTCAGTTTTATGCCTTGCTGCAGACCCTTTAGTTTTCTATGCTGATATCAGCGCCCCTACAGGTGATTGTTAGCAACTTCCAGTTAATTTCTGATTGGACTATTGCTTTCTCTCATAGTAAGCTAGAGAGCAAGCACAGACAATTCAAGGCCTATCTTCCTCGCAAAACTTAAATGGTCAGTTCCCAAACTTACTCATATAAGCCTTGCTGTCGACACTTGACTTTCCTGTGCTTGCTCTCTAGCTTACTATAAGGGAAAGCAATAGTCCACTCAGGAAGTCTTTAACAAATCTACATCGGTCTAAACAAAAAACATGGCGCCCTTTCTGTCGAAGTCCGAGGACTCAAAAAATTGTGAAGAGACAGTAGCGCCTGTAAACTGCATAACGATATATTTCACTTAATTTCAAGTTTAATCAATTAGTATAAGTATTTCAACAACGAAAAGAACCGAGGAAATACATTTTTGAAAAGATTTTACAAATTTATTTAATCGAAGTCAACAAACATAGATATATAAAAAAGAGTCGGTGATTTGCTGTATCAAGGGAGATTACTCGGGGTAACAAATAAATGTCAGAGAGGGCGCGGTCATCAAACAAGTCAAGTCAAGGGTCGACAGCAAGGGTTAAATAAACCAGGTCTGCGACTGGCGTTTTAATCAATGCGTAAGAAGATGACAGAGGCCTTGTAAAAAGGCCCTTCGTGATAACGCAAAATTGTTTATCAAGAAATTATAGTAGTTCGACAACCAACGATTTGACCTTAAAATTGAATATATGGAGCACAAGTGAGAATAAATATCTCGGAAACAACGTATTTTTTCAAAATGAAGGTAGTTTTTAACATTACTGTTGAATTTGAATATGAAAGCGTACTATAAAAGTAACTTCAACTTAAATATTTGTAAATGGAAATGCATTTTTGACTAAATATCGTGTCGTTGAACCACTAACAGTCAATCAACTCAGCTGTCGACCTTTTTTTCAAAAAATGTTTATCCATAATCCAGATTTATTCACAACACGAGCGCGTCTGACAGAACAAGTTTTAGTCGAAATAACAGCACAATAAACATGTGTACACTCACTGCACACGTATATTCGCCCTTTTTATTAACCTATAAAAAATACGACTTCTTTTAAGAGCTACTCCGTGAGTTATTCATTGCACGGGGTCATATGTTAAACTTTATCAATAGTGTCTTATGATTGATAAGTATCGATTGTTGCAATAAATTATAATTTTTGACTCATCGACGTTTTATAATAACACAAGGTAGGTTTTTAAATCGTGATCTTGATCGAAAACCGGACAACGACGCGCGTTCAGAGAATTTTTTAATTTTTTTTTTACATATTGTCCTTCACCTGTGACAAAATATTAACTCGATCTCGTACTAGTTATTCATAATTAATTCTTAAGAATGGTTGACACATTGCGTACATTTTCTAAAGCAACGGGATTTTGTTGTCTGACTAAGCAAACTTTTGAGATCTTTTACGAACGTTTCAATTACAAATCACCTCTCCGCTCTAAAGACTTGTACTTTCAAAATGAGCCTTTAGAATGTAGAAATATTAGTCCCCATCCAAAGTCGGGGAATTGGAGAAATTTAAAGTAAGATACTGTTATGGCAGTGACATTAAGTTAGTTGTTTGATTAAAAAATGCCATAGTTTTAAAATGGTTTATCACCGAGCTTCCTTCAATACGAGATATTATGTAGCGATTCGTCCTTCGTCAATACTGACGGGTAACGCTGCGTCAGTAAACATTTGTATATTAGACAGTTAACACCCTGTTAAAAGCATGATAGACTCTATATTAGTTTCTGAAATGAAAACATATCTTAAATATTACTATTTAGTATGAAGCCCACTTCAGAAACGACATTGATCTAGACTTACTACAATAGTATAGACTTGCGTGGGTCTATTATATAGATATATTTTTCTCAGGGGCTATTACAAACTAGAGGCATGGTACTAAAACGCATCTTCGTTGCATTTCCCCTTATACATTCGATATAATTGGTGTTCTTCCAAAAGTTCTTGGAATGAAGCTGTTGTGACTAATCCATTGTCATAAAAGTTAAATGAAAGTCCAGATATATTATTAAAGAGCAACTCCGTGATTTCCTTTATATATTAGTTTGCTTTGATACGAACGTTAATGGCATCATTCATTATATAAACATAAAAATCTCACACATTCATCTCGAAAATTAGATTTATACGATAAGTACATGTACATGTCTTTAATAAAAATCTTTAAACAGTCATTTATGATCAAAGAACGCAAATTTACACGTCTTATTTACACGGATACTAGTTATAAAACCTATCGAACTCGTAAATTCTCTGCTTTCGAATAGTTTCAAAAATTATGTTTGACTTATTGACGCCCGTCTATGTCCGGTTTTCGATCACAATCGTGACTCCAAACCTTCTTGTTGTCACTATTCGATGTCGATTAGCTGTACAAGGACACTTTCTTGCAACAGTCGGTACTTCTCGATCAAATGACACTTTTCATAAAGTTTGTAATATGTGACCCCCAACAACTCACGGAGTGGCTCTTTAAGCTAACTTACTAACGGGTCGTCAGCATATTGTTTTTATATTTATGTCATTGACTCAAATATGCATCTTATATTTTTATTCATTTAGACTTGGGCAGAAGTCGTATTTTCTGTATGATGAAGACAAAGTATCATGTGAGAGAATGAACACGTTTACTGAAAATTGGAGTTGTTTGGAGATTTTACTGCGCTTCAATATATGACCGCGTACAGAGAAGCAAGTTCACATTTTTCTGGCAGGGAGCTGGGATACAGTGAGTGGGGTATTTGTAATTTGTGGTACATACTATATGTAACATTATTAATAATTTGTCACAGAGTCTTTGAATTATCTTAGAGGAAGTATATGTTTGACATGGTGAAATTTTAAATGTTGATTAAGTTTCTCGTATTTTAGACTATAAAAACTTCGCATCATCAAGAATGTTATTTCATACATTCAAAAGTAATTTGATATGCCGATCTAAGGAATAGCACGTAAATTGCACCATAAATTTTACTTTATCTGTAAGAAATGTAACATATACAACTGTAATAAAATGAGATTATTAAATAACATTAGCACTTAAATCATTGATTGATTACTGATGATCTCTAAAACAAATATCATCAACGTAAAGTACTTTTTATCACTGGTAAAAGAAAATTTGTGATTTAAAAATGATGGTCAAGGAAAATTCATAGCATAATTCCCTTTACTTAGGAAAATTCAAGAGTATGCGAGTATGTACAATTCAAATAACATTACTGGCAAGTTATTTTGGGGTGCTGTCAACTTTATTCAACATCGATGGTTCATGCATAGGCCCATATTCTCGTTTCATACGGAATTTTCAAAATGCATCGGGCAGATAACAGCGTATTGTAGTATAATTACTAAGTATAGGCTATCATTGATCTCCCTTGATCACAGCTTTGCTCTAAGTAGATCGATAATAGCGTTAAGTAAATAACACTTATGTCCTTGTTATTTTCCTTATGTTTTATAAATGCATTCGAACTAAGGGAGGTGCTTGGACTGTAACCTAGAGATTATTGCTAAAACTATGACATGAGTGAAATTTAGTTATTACTAAGCAAATCAAAAAGTTACCTGACCTTTAAACAATATTTACCTAGTCAACTTACTAACGAGTCGTCAGCATGATGTTTACATATATGTCAACGTCTTAAAACCTGCTTTTTATATATTCTTTCAGGCTGGGTTACAAATCATATCTTCTGTTATTGCTATAGACTATACATAGGCGTGCTTTGTATTCTGAAAATTGAAGTTCTTATACATGTATACTATATAGGCCTACTGCATGTTTGACATGTAGGATGGAATCTGGAACGAAGTAATCATATTCGATGATTTAAAAAAAAAGAGAAATAAAAAAAATCCTCATCATCGCATAATTTTTGCCTCTATGAAAAGATCAGAAACATTTCATTTTAGCCTTATTCAAGGCAGGTGATTATTTATTTCAAAGCGGGCTTAGAACAGGTGATTATATAAGCCAGGCGATTATTCAAGGATTTGCGGTATGTGAGACTATCTTTTCTTGTTTAGGAAACCTATGCTCGTCGAGAAAAACGATTTCAGAGCTCTATTTGATTTCAGTGTTTTTTATTTGAAACTGTCGGCTAGAAGATAATAGTTTATGTTTTCAGAATTGTAGACGTGGGACGAATCATGTCCATTCTATTTGCCAGATTCCAAACTGTTTCTTCGTACAGACTATCAGCATTTGCAATGTTTCTGCTTTTTAAAAAAATTGTTAGGCTTGTTTCTGTTTTGAACTGAGGTTTTGATAAACACGTGCATAAAGTTCTCGTATCCTTAACCCAAACTTTCATCCATTGCACTTGATACTCCTTTTGTAAAAGGGTTTATTTTCTCTCTTGAGTCTGTTTATTTTCATATCTAATGAAAAAGAAGTTTGTTCGCTTTTTATAGCTGGTGAAGTGTTGATTGAAAGAAAATATGTCTATCCAGATGCTGTGTCTGAGAAAGCATAACAAAATCGAAGTTTTAGCTGCACATTTTACATTACTTGAATTATTAAAAATCTTTTTTGCAAATATACTTAGTATATTTTATGCACGTTTGAAAGGTTTTTATTTTTATTTAAAAAAAATAAAATTCAGTGTTATAGTCAGTGAAATAATTATATGTAGGTAGACTAATTCGTGTGTTTCTTATATTATTTTTTATTGATGAACTTTTTCTTCCTTGTGTTGAAACTGTTGCAGAAAGTCGAAAGATTTCAGTATGGATGTTTATCAAAAGGAAAAAAGGCTTCTTATATTTCTTTCCCTCTGAGAAATTGGTTATTCGATACGTTCTATTTCTACGGTAGAAGGATTTAGTGCGCGTGCACATGATATTCTAACTTGGAAAGTCATTAAAGTGCGTTAATTGGATTTCCAGAGTTTAACGAGTGTGAACATTTCAACATGAATTATTCAAACTGTTGAGAAATTTGAAATAGATCATTTTAAACCTTGAAGTATATCCAAATCGTCACATCTACTGAATGGAACAGTAACTTCAGAAATAGTTAGTTACACTTTCATCAGAATAAGAACCGCTCCCTGAGGAGAAATGGAACCAAATCAATGCTACTTTAAACACAACTGTTTACAATACCATGTAATACCTATAAAGACCTGATGTGATATTATTCTTTCATTGACTCATTATGTGAATGAAATGTGGAAATTATTCCATTACCTGTTTATTTCATCCACAAAGCATCGATGGCCAGTATGTATATTGATTAGGACAAACATAATGAGCATAATGGTGGGGTTATTATGTGACAATTGGAATAAATATTTGATACCGATTTATTGCTGATTAATATTTGAAACAACGTAAAGCCGCCTTTTAAATCTAATACAAAAAGGGAATCTAGAGTTTTCGAGTAATCTAATACAAAAAGGGAATCTAGAGTGTTCGGGTATATACCACCTTTTGCTGATTTATGATCTATCACGACAACTTTGATTTTTGAATAAATGAATTCAATTTTCAAATTTATAATACATGATACATAGAGGATACTAAATGATCTTCCATTTAATACTATTCTTATTAAACGAGTTAATGATTTTGTATAATCGAGCGAAAGCGAGATCATGCAGTTGATGACGTCAGCCAATGAGAAAGTCTAACCGGAAGCTGAGATGATGTGGTAACTATGTAGAAGTATGTTCAAGTGTAAACAGTCATGTTCTTACATCGTTATAACACCTCATCACACAGTTTACGACATGTCTAGCACTCAGACTGTAGTTAATTATATTTCAACATTACAAAAAAACTCTTTAATTTAAGCAAGTCTAGTTCGATTGTGAAATTCTCTCAGGCTCCTTTTGCACTTGTCATAAAATAATCGTTTTTCAATCATTATTTTTAGCGATCGAATGTAAGTCTAGGTTTACGACTTTAGAGCAGTTTAACTTAATCAACGACTGTAAATCAGACATTGTATCAAACGCATTAGTTCAAGGTTGAACGTGTTGATCAAACAGGTTTAATTTGTGAATGGGTCCTCTTAGGTTCTCGCAGTGAATATTTCAGTATTTGCTAGCGTATGATATATGATATTATAAACATGGCGATTTGTGTCTAAAAATTGAGAAAACGATTGTCGAAACCATAGCCTACATACCAGAAATATACCTTGAAAAAGAAATCTTCGATGAAATAATTGTAACATACGACATAAGTAAGTGTAGCCAAGGACGTGTTTGGGCTATAAACATACTTGGTATAGTACATAGTCTAGGTCCTATTTCTGCAAGTCTAGATTGACTGAATACACAGTATAGTAAGAGGATGGAAACACTCTAGTCAGTAGCTACTGTGTTGGGGGGACAGATTCCTGATACGTGTCTCGATTTCGTGTCCAAAAACTACAAACTTATATAGGAAGGCTGCCCATTTAAACACCATTCAAAGTCTTGATTAAAAGTTGGTTAAGACATTTGAAGGATATATTCAAATAATTTGTGATTTTCCATGGTCTTACTACAATTTCATACTATCGCAAACGCATAAGATCTTAGAAAGTTATTTCCGTCTCTAAATGAGTTCAGCAGATGGGCCAGTCAAAACACAGCTATTCGAGGTAGTCGTCCAGAAAATAGTATCAAGCACCTTGCGGTACACAAACATGGCGGCTACGGGGTTCAAGAAACTCGAGAATAGTTTTTGAATGCGTTTGTTCTCGTTGGCCGACGACGGCAAGAACTTTTCGGAAGCAGCGTGAACTCCACGCCTATCAGCGCCGGCAGCAGGACTCTTGTGTGCTAGGCCGACATCACGCCGAGCTTCGCCCCTCCTACAAGTGTATCGTATCCTGCGGAAGTCAAGTCAACTTCGAGATTTGATGCAAAACTCGGAGCGAGACGGTAGTAAACAGCAGAGGGTGATGGATGATTTGGGTGAGTGACTAAACTTTGAATTAGTAGACAGATCTATAGGAAAGGGAAATGGGGGGAGGGGGGTGTTGATATGGTCAACTGTCCCCATGAGGTCATCGGGGTTACGACCATGTGTGTAAACATTGTCAGTTTTGATTGACAGCTCCTAACGACGCACGTACAACTACTTTTGTCTGTAAGGAGTGGTGGTGTATCCTTGCCTGGCGCCTGTTGCAACGTAATGTACATGATAATGACGACTTACATATCCATCCCACATATGACCTACTTAATTAGTCATGCATGATAACAGCTTATGACAAGGGAATTCTGACAATCTGTACTTAGGAATTTTACACCATTAGTTGAGGTAGTGACAGTTTGTGTTAAAACATGTCCATTAGACCCAGAGTGGTAAAAATCATGAGTTGAAGGTTATGTTATTGTCATAAAAATACTAGGTAAGTGTATGGTTGTATTACTCCTATCCCAAAGCAAGGACCCTATATACGAGGACCAGCAACTTTAGTCAGCTTATCACTATTTCTACTAATTGACCTAATTTACCTAGGCCTCGTCATGGTCCAACGCACACGGGACTGGGTACAGTCCGAGCGCTTCAATTATCAGCGCACGGCTACCGAGTAACCAGTGATATCATACCGACTTTAGCCGGCATCGTTCGATAATCTCCGTAAGCCCGGAAATTGAGAAGAGTGACCTCCCTTGATTGATTTGTTGTAACAACATATACTTCCGACTCGGCGTCTTCACAGAGATGGGATTTCTTTTCAATAAATATCCTGAAAACAGAAATGAAGCAATGATGCTTAATTTATGTAAATATGTGATTAAAAACCTGAAAAGAAGGCAATCGTTTATCCAGTTATAATCTTTGTAAATATTGTATAAGTTTTGAAATGTACAATATAATATGATTAACACTATTAACTTGTCTATACATGTACATGAATGTCAATGAATGATATGAACTGAATTAAAACATTAAGAATGAAGTTATGCTTTTGTTTATTATTTTTACCAGAAAAAGGGAAAAATCATTTACACTGTGGCACTATCTCTATTGACTTTCATGCTAGGTCAGAGACAAAATGTAAGATGTATGTATTTCCCTGCTTCGGTATAGCTTTATAGGTTTCATAGATTTAACTTTCGTCATATAATCCTATTCAAATCTTGCCATTAGAAACAAGAACACTTTAAACATCATGCAGCCATAATTTCTAAAACTTTGATCCTGGTGAGCTTCTTTTATCTATATAAATCTGGAGGTAAATTTGATAGAATTAGAAAATGGTTTTCAGCAACCTTAAATGGAAATATGTACTTCAAGCTGAAATGAGTTTTCTTAAAACTGCGAAATTTCAAACAAAAACCTTTTTATGACTCAATTATTATGTAACAGTTACAATTGCTCGTATATACATGTAAAAAAATCAAACTTTTTATCTTGCTTCTCTACACCCGAAAATCATTAAACCAATCATTTGCACATGTTGTAAAAAAAATTCCAAACTTGCTTCTCTACACCCATTATTCATTCAACTTTAATTTCATGTTATTGACATAATTGTTTATGCTTTAAATAAAAAAGTTTTTAGAGTTAAACTAACGGCATCCGGTCACATCTCGCTCGATATTATAGATTGCAGGCAAAATGGCTGACCCGGTAAATTTCAACTCCAGTTACAATCGCTCGTACATGTTGTAAAAAAAATTTTCAAACTTTTAACTTGCTTCTCTACACCCATTATTCATTCAACTTTAATTGCATGTTATTGACATAATTGTTTATGCTTTAAATAAAAGTTTTTAGAGTTAAACTAACGGCATCCGGTCATATCTCGATATTATAGATTGCAGGCAAAATGGCTGACCCGGTAAATTTCAACTCCAGTTACAATCGCTCGTACATGTTGTAAAAAAAAATTTCAAACTTTTAACTTGCTTCTCTACACCCATTATTCATTCAACTTTAATTGCATGTTATTGACATAATTGTTTATGCTTTAAATAAAAAGTTTTTAGAGTTAAACTAACGGCATCCGGTCACATCTCGCTCGATATTATAGATTGCAGGCAAAATGGCTGACCCGGTAAATTTCAACTCCAGTTACAATCGCTCGTACATGTTGTAAAAATTTTTTTCAAACTTTTAACTTGCTTCTCTACACCCATTATTCATTCAACTTTAATTGCATGTTATTGACATAATTGTTTATGCTTTAAATAAAAAGTTTTTAGAGTTAAACTAACGGCATCCGGTCACATCTCGCTCGATATTATAGATTGCAGGCAAAATGGCTGACCCGGTAAATTTCAACTCCAGTTACAATCGCTCGTACATGTTGTAAACAAATTTTTCAAACTTTTAACTTGCTTCTCTACACCCATTATTCATTCAACTTTAATTGCATGTTATTGACATAATTGTTTATGCTTTAAATAAAAAGTTTTTAGAGTTAAACTAACGGCATCCGGTCACATCTCGCTCGATATTATAGATTGCAGGCAAAATGGCTGACCCGGTAAATTTCAACTCCAGTTACAATCGCTCGTACATGTTGTAAAAAATTTTTTCAAACTTTTAACTTGCTTCTCTACACCCATTATTCATTCAACTTTAATTGCATGTTATTGACATAATTGTTTATGCTTTAAATAAAAAGTTTTTAGAGTTAAACTAACAGCATCCGGTCACATCTCGCTCGATATTATAGATTGCAGGCAAAATGGCTGACCCGGTAAATTTCAACTCCAGTTACAATCGCTCGTACATGTTGTAAACAAATTTTTCAAACTTTTAACTTGCTTCTCTACACCCATAATTCATTTAACTTCATTTGTTGTCCATCGAAAATATTTTAGATGCTAAAATTAAAAAGTTTTTAGAGTTAAACTAAAGACTTCCGGGCTGAAGCCAGTCTCGTCTCAACATAATTACCATACTTGCAGGGCTCTTGTTCTTTTTTGAAACCGTTACGTTACAAATAAGAATGAAAAATACACAGTGGGCTTGGCATAACATAATAATCATTATCTAACTTACCTTTCACTTTGATTTCCCGCGCTGACACTAAAAACAAACAACGTATTTGTTAATCAATCTCGCTCAGCAATGGTCGAACTGGTCTGCTGTGATGCCTTGTTTACAATGGTCAGCTGGTTCTCAATTCGCTTTACCAAGGCACTTATGCGCAATGACAGTGCCCAGTCGCCTTGTGCGTTGGACCGTGACGAGGGACAGCTCGGGCTCGACGGGCTCAAAGTTACGGGTCCTTCTGTATTTAGGGTCCTTGCCCAAAGTAAAAGTCATTCAATGTGAGGAGAAACAAATATGAGCGAAAATATACAACCAACGCCAATAAGGCAAGGTTTCGATAGTTTCAGTTCATCAAGGAGAGCTTGTCATAAAAATATTAGGTAAAAGTATGATTGTATAACTTCTATCTAAGTACTGTCATTCAATGTGAGGAGAAACAAATATGAGCGAAAATATATATGGTTCCAACACCAATAAGGATAGGTTTTCATCAAGGAGAGTTTTAGCTTCAAACTTGAAAAGTCATGACAGGCCGAGTTCTTGCTCAACTGAAGCTTGAAGATTAGATGCTATCAGGAACAGCTGTGGAATTTGTTAGCAATGTATCAAGGCTTGAAGGCCATATTGCCACAGATAATGAATACTTATCAGCACCTAACAGAACCTTCTCTGATGTAATACAAGGTTACAAACTCAGGAAGGCTGATTCTGTCCGATGTGATTTGATGCTTTTTTATATAGGAGGTTGCCATTTACAGGCTTTTAAGTTATGTTTATTATTATCATATTATTATAACAGATAAGCCATTTCCCTTATCATACATACACAGGGATCACCCTGGTTGAAAGTATGAAAGAGAGAAAAATCTTCCCTTGGCCTAATACAATGGGATTTTCGGGAGAGAAATGGGATGTTTGAGAATAAAAATAATAGTTTTGATTATTGCAATGAGAAATTCTCCCTTCATTAGTATTGATAATGGGATATCTTGATACATCAATGGGTAAATATCACAAAATCCCTGAATACACTTCCAAATTTTAACAGGCCATTTTTTTCATCCAATTTGTCTAGCACAAGGGCCCCTGCCTTTCTGAATCCCCAGTGTTGTCAATGTGAATGTTGTTTTGAAGTAGATGAAAATCATGAATATAGAGCAGTGATAAATTTACCCTTGAGTCCTGAATGAAATACCTTAGATATCTTAGAATTTAAGCTGTGAGTCGCAGGATGCAAATTTTTTTGCTAGGTACTGCATGTATTTGATTACATATTGAGGGACTCCCTTAAATCTGCTCAAACTCACAAAACCTTGTGGTAGCAAGTTCCTGATTATAAGCAAGTTTGTTTATAACAATAGAAGGCATCTTCTCTTTTGAGAAATCACTAAATTCTGTTTATATTCAGTTTGATTTGTAAATATCTGTTACTACAATGTTATGTTAGGTTTATGATGAATTTAAATTAAGTCTGAAATTCTAAATTTTGTAAACTCACTCCTATGTTTTAAACCATGATTATCATTTTACTTTATATTCATAAGACCACACTAGACTCACATTGAAAAATTAATCAAAACACTTCAAATCAAAATTTAATCTGGAGTCAAAGAAATAATACTCAAATACAATTGAAATTAACAACTGAAAAGTCTGTGATAAAAATTGACATCCTTTTCAGTAATTAAACCATATAGACTTTAATTTTCAGAGTTTAATCTCAAAGTGGGTATTTCTAATGTATGTTTTCTTAAAGAAACAGAATTTCAAAATTTTCAAAATATGATTGCTGAAATTATGGCATTGAACATGTGTTGATACTTTTTATAGAAGAGGTAGCAGGGAATGTGCCATTTACATGGTCATGTACAAAAACTTTGTAACAAGTCAACCATATTAAAGGCAATATAGTGCATGGATAAATGCAAAAAAAACATGGAGCAAGCTCTCTCAAAATAATCACTGTTCAGATGGCAGTTTGATCCTGAAATGAGGAAAAAGTTTTAAATAGAATGAAATTAATGAAAAGAAGACATTTAAATCAATCTCTCTAGTCTTCTTGTAGACTTGCTTAGACTTTATCTTATTCTTGGGTCTGGCAGATAGTATATTCCGAAACATCTCTTTTAATGGTGGGTAATGTTATTACCCCCACAGCCTGGGTGTAAGACTAGATAAAACATTTACCTTGTACACCAAAAAGCTCTCTATTTCTTCTCTCGACAGCAAGATTGACTGGCTTGGATAAAAATAGTAAGATAAAACACTGTGAGGATTACCAACAACTCTTCTTTGGTTTGCTATGTGTGTGTCATGTTTCTCAGTCTAAGTAAACCTAGCCTCAATAATATCCGATAATGAGTAAGGGTGGGCGATATAACCGATATACCGGTATATTGCGATTCAAAGTACTCAATATATCGTATCACGGTACAGTGTCCAAGAACCGGTACAGTCGATACGTTCGGTAATTTCCGTAACATAATAAAATATATTAAATTGTAATTTCCTTGTTATTATCATATATGAATTGTTTTAAGAATGTTTCCTAGTCATGAACGAAGATATAAATCTTTTTGATTGCTGTTTAACATTGCTAAGAAAAAAATAAGTCTCGTTGCCCCGTAAACAAACCAAAATGGCGGCCGAAAAAGTTTGTTGAACACTTTTCACTTAATTTGTTTCCATGAATATGATAACAGAATAATGATTCAAGTGACCATTTGTTATTTTTTGTAGTAATGTTACAGTAAAAAAACTCACTTGCACATTTGGCAATATATTGCAATACGTATCGCAATACGGCATCAAGTATTGCAATATATCGTAATACGTTTTTTCTGGCAATACCCAACCCTAATTATTGGGGCTAGGTTACTTAGACTGTCATGTTTCTCTAAATGGAAATATAATATTTATTCAACTAATCTAAGAAGTGGGACTCTAGACTCTGCTATTTGACTCACAATACACTTTAGGCTTTGTAAGTGAATGTACATCAAACATTTTAGCTCCCAGAAAATGGAGTTTCCAATTTTATCATATTGGTATGTCCTTGTTTCAGATATGAAATATTTTTGTGGAATCGATTAACAATGAAATCTTTTTCAAGACACTAAACAATCCTTCTTGTTTCTAAATGGCAACAGTACATATTGATGAATTATTTGACATAAATGTTTTGTTATCATGCATTTACATGGTACATTTCCAAAGCTTACAAAATAATCATTGAGTTGAGTTAATCATGGTTATATGAAAATGAGATTGAAAGAACAAACTAGGTCTGAACATTAAGGGTTAATGAAAAATGAACTATTACACATTTATCTGGGCCAGCACATTAAGGGTTAATGAAAAATAAACTATTACACATTTATCCGGGCCAGCACATTAAGGGTTAACAAACTATTACACATTTATCCGGGCCAGCACATTAAGGGTTAACAAACTATAACACATTTATCTATACCAGCACATTAAGGGTTAACAAACTATAACACATTTATCCGGGCCAGCACATTAAGGGTTAACAAACTATAACACATTTATCTATACCAGCACATTAAGGGTTAACAAACTATAACACATTTATCTATACCAGCACATTAAGGGTTAACAAACTATAACACATTTATTTGGTCCAGCACATTAAGGGTTAATGAACTATTACATATTTACCACAGCAACTGGATCAGAAAATTTCCAGAAATATTAGAATTGAAAATAATAGCCTTTGATTTAAGTTTTTACCTTGAACAAACAGCTGTCCCACTGTGTAGCCTTGCAGTAGGTATAAAGATAGATATACATTGACACAAGCCAGCTTATGTCTGTCTCATTGTTAATACCCAGGTGCACGATGCTACCTGGCTAATTAAGGTATACTTACCTGTCTATTGCTTACAAGGTTGAGAAGAAATATTATCAATTGGACCGAGGTATATCATTTCTCCCACTTAAAAAAAGATAAAAGTCTTAATTGTCATTATTTTCATGCAGCTATGAACGTGTGTCTGTTTTGAAACGACGTATTACCCTCGATGTAGATGAATTGAGACTTTGTGGGAGAGCCGTCTTTCATGGATGAATATCTCTGAAATACTTCCATAAATAGATTATTTATATAAAAGGGTCTCCTCACAAAAGGTATGTGATATAAGACGCTCAAGAAGCAGTGACGATTATTTATAAAAGTGATAACACAGAATCAAGGTTGCTGGGAGGGATGTAACTGAAAGATACGAGGTAATGTTGATATTGACAACTTTTAGATTAATTGTTGCTGATTCTGAGATGCTATCAAGTTATTAGATATTTTTGTGGGATGCAGTTTTTTGTTGAATTCATCAACATTTTGTTATTTTTTGCTCCAAATGTAGGTTATTTATGATATTTTGTTAGTGTATGTGTAAGTTACAGGGATGAAGCTAAAATAGAAGTTGATATCAACGAGCTTTTGTTGAAATGAATCACAGATGATGTTACTGTGATACAATGTATAACCAAAGTGTGTGTGTTAAACTGTAAATGATCCTTTATAATGTAACAGTTGAGGCTTGTGAAACATTGTGTTCACTGTTATCCAACACTTTACTGAAATGTACAACAGTTGTACAACTTGTGTAACGCTGTGTCACTGGGAAATGTACACTGCTAGGCCTGCTATGTACATGTGCTGTGAAATGACATACCTCATACAAGTTGCTGGGATAAGCAAGAATGTATGTGATAAGTGATGTTTAATGTGAAATGTCTTGCAGTAGGTCAATCCTTGAGCTTTGATGTCAGTTCAAAAAGAGAGCTGTCATTTGAAATCTACTTTATAATGCATAATTCAATTTGGGAATGACAACATACAAATTTCAAATTGGTAATGATAGTCTTAAAAATTCTTCAATTTTATGTTCAAAACTTTAATCATGTAATCATAAAAATTAATTTGGTGAAAAATGAACAGAAGGTGTTAGGGGAGGAGATATCATACACCCAGACTTTTTAATTATATCTGGGGAAATAGAATTTTCGGAGAGACGGGGAGGGAGAGATGAAATTCATTTCATGCCCCCATTGGAACATACACCTAGTAAGGTTTGGTACTCAACTGGAAAATTAGGTGTTGAATGTGGAAGACCTTGTGATTGAATACTGTGAAGAGAAAACAATTTGAGGTGTAGAGTTGATCTGAAAATGATGTGCTTCTGGCAGGTCGACCAACCGTGAGATCACTGAACCAGAACCTCCAAGGGTTGAGTGGAAAAACGGGTTGTCTAGACTTACATTAAGTCTTTAAAGTACTTATTTCGTTTCGAAAATAGTTTTATAAATCCATGTATTATAACAAATGGAGCTCAGAAGATGTTTAACCCTTAGCCTAGTGATCTAGACTTGCTATAGGCCTACTTTGTAGACTTGGTTTGTCGTCTATTGAATATTTTTGCTCAAGGGTCTGGATGACAGACTATGTGGTCCTGCTGCCTGTGTTTACAGCTTATACTCCCTTAAAAGAAAATATTTGATTTGAAAGAGGTTTTTGAATGTCAAAATTTAAATCTGGAAAACATTCTCATATTATTTTGTGGAAGTAAATTATGAGTTAGTGAGTGAACTTCAGTGAAGTATATTAGGTATATCATGAACAATATTTGAGTTTTGTTTTTTCTTTAGTTTTTTGAATGCAGTGTTGTTCCTAGAGGGGGTCCTGGGGGAAATTTACCCACACTTTTGCCTTTTTGTCCCTTAAAATTTGGTAGGATACTTCTTTCATTGCAAGCCAAAATGACCCCCTCGGCTGATCAGCTAGGAACAACACTGGAAGGAATAATATTACAATATATTACAATCATAAAATTAAAATTATACACCACATGTTGCAAAAGGATGATGTTCAATTAAAAAATTCCCACAATATGATATGAAATTCTAAAGGGACTTCTATGTTCTTGAGAATAAGGAGAACAGTGTATAAAAAAGTTCCTACAAGGGTATTTCAACTTGTCTCTTTTATGCATAGGTGCTTTGTTTGTGTAAAGATGCAAAGGTCGTAGGGAGGTGTGTTTTTAATTATTACCGGTGGTAAGCTTTGCTTGTCTAGTGCACTAGTGTGTATCTCGTGTGATGTTTATCTACAATAACTAGACATACAGAGTTTCAGAGTTGGGTCAACCGAACACAAGACTTTCACAGTTACAAAATGAACATGAAAGTTGATATGCAAGATTTTATAAGATAATACACATAGATATGTAAAGGTTTTTGTTATGTTTGCATTAATAGTACAAATATAGTGAAAAATATTAGTTATTCTTGAAAATAAAGTTGTTATATGATACAGACATGTCAATACATATCATGATATCATGGATTTCACATAGCAAAAAATTTGCTATTGCTATGTGAAATGTCACCTTCTTGAACTAAAATGTCCATGCACCCAAAAAAAAAAAATGATGTCATGGATTGATACTATTTGAATGATTACATGTTTGAAATAGTACAATATTTTCAGGGTATTTTCATTAAAACCAATTATTTTTGACAAACACCTTGATTGTTTGTCACAAAAAGATTTAAGTCAACAATACTTATTACAACAAGTTTATTGTCAGACTAGGTATTATGATTCTCGATACAGAGATACTGTATATATTTTCAGATTTTTACTTACAAACTTGTCTTGAGAACCATAATGGTTACGTAAAAGCTGTTTTCAAAATTCATTTTCATATCAAAAGTGACAATTTTTAGCATCATCCTTTACCTTCGGGTCAACTTTAGATTTAAAGTTGTCTGTTTTTCTGCTGCAAAATAATCATCATGTATGGTTATGATTCCACCATTGGTTTCCTGGTTTGTGTTGATGGGTGATTTCATTGAGCCACATCATGTCATTATGCTGATGCTAATAATTGCCGATGATTTCCTCTAAAACTGTACCAAATAGTTGTTTTGGGTATCGTTTCTGTGTTTAAACTACGGGGAATATGTAACAAGCACCATTAGAGTTCAGGATATATCAACTGATACACTGATCACTTCTTCATTGAAATCATCATATGCAGAAGATCATATTTAATAAGACAATTTTCTTTCACGTTTGTATTTTCAGAGCTTCAGCTTTTGAAAAACTAATTATTTTCAGTCGTGTCCATTTTTCTTCTCCAATTTCATCAAAATGTCTGCGACCTATTTCTAAAGGTCAGAGGTCACAGACTGTCGCCAAGTAGGTCAAGAGAGGCAGGTATCTGTTACTCGCAGGTGTGATACAGGTCACGTGTTGACTCCAGCAACCAATTAGAGGAAATGTATCTTCTTAGTCACAACACAGGGCTTGAGTGTCATTGTCAGATTTCTCTCTCTTCCTTCTTCTTGATATAGGGCAGACTGACCCGGGACATTTGTTGCAATGGAAGTCAGAATGTTATTTGACCTTGTTTATTCCTGCCATTAAATCTTCATCTTCCTACGCAAAGCCTAAAACGCCAGTTTTCGAACTGTCAGTTTTATGCCTTGCTGCTGACCCCTGAGTTTTCTGTGCTTGCTCCCTTGCCTGTAGGTGCACTATAGCCATTTTCAGGGTTTTTAGTCATTTCTGAATTTTGAATTGGAAATTGCCCGTTATATCAATAGTAAACTATAAAATTTTAATACATAATTTTTTTATCCAATGTGCAAAATGGCCCATGGCCTCTGCCTTTCCCAATCACTGATTGAAAATATACCTATGTTTCACCCATTGGATAATAATTTTGAAATACCTTTTTAAAATATAAAAAAAATTAAGTTTTCTCAAAGTCCTCTGAAAAGTAAAGATAGGTATAGATGGGGTCTGGGACAAATCCTCATGTTTTTGTCTCCTTCCTTCCCAAATGGAAGTTTTTTGTGCGAGGGTTGAATGTAAGGCAATTACTGTCTGGGGGTGAGGTATCAGTGTCAATGTGTTAAAAAGTCTGGGTATTTTTGAGCAGTGTCAAATGAAACAGACTGATGATAAGAAAACATGAACCAGTTTGGTCTTATTCTAATGAGCTGGGTCTGTTAAATTTAGAGGTAAAGTCTCCAGACTAAACCTCAGTATCTATTATCTAAATGCATCTATGTGATATTGAAAAGAAATGTTCCGCTGATTTAGACTTGCTACAAAAATGTGGACTTGTATGTGTCTTGATTGGTATTTAATTTCAGGGGCTGTTAGATTGAGGTTTTGTATTTAGGAGACTGAATTCTAGTATCTGAAATGAAAATATATCTTAAATGCAAAATTGAAAAAGAAAGTTCTCGCTGATTTAGACTTGGTACAAACAATAATTTGGATTTACATGAGTCTTGATTGGTATTTTGTTTCAGGGGCTGTAAGATTGAGGTTTAGTATTTAGGAGACTAAATTCTGGTATCTGAAATGAAAATATATCTTAAATGCAACTATGTGATAATGAAAAGAAAGGTGCCAACTGAAGCTGGTCAGAACTTCCTGAATCATCATCCTGAGATAATGATATTCAATATCTATTGACCACCTCATTTATCATCCAAAACTGTGTTTCACAGGAGATATCGCTTGTGGAAGATCAAGCGATATCTCCTAGGAGTATCGCTTTGACAGTAGATTTTGAACAATGCCCTGTAATCATTAATCGGCAAGCCTCGGATATTTGTAACTTTTATCAACTTGTGTCTATATATTTGATATCAGAAGACACTTGGGTGAGATTCTCTATATCACCTCACCTGAATTTTCACCTGAAGTTCTAATTTGCACACCTGTTGTGAGATTACCTTGATATGGTAGCACTATAGGTATTTTACACACATTACCTGCTGTTAAGTGTTATCAAAGAGATAGAGGAGCTAAATCAGTGTAGAAAGATTAACCCCAAGCTACCTGTGGTACTTGGCCAGATTATCAGTGGCAGTTTCAGTAGGCTAGATTGGAGAGACTTATTGGGAACCTGAGTCTGCTAATTCCTGGGTCCAGTCCATATATCACAGCACTGGAATTTATAAACTATCTTGGATGGCTGTAGCTGTTGAGATTAGACTTGCTTATGTCTCTTGTACATGGATGATATAGAAGTCATTTGCAGATCCAGAGGGGGGTGGGAGGAGGTGGGGAATTGTGTTGGGGGGGGGATACACCCCTCCCAAGAGACTACTTTGATAGGCATTCTAGATGTCGAGGTGATGAATGATGAAGGCAATATCATGGATATTCATTGAAGTCATTGGCAGATCCATAGGGGGATGGGAGAAGGCAGGGAAGGTGGGACTTGGGGGTGGTTTAGAGGGTCAGTGGTGTGCAGCCTTTTGAAGCGACTTCTTCGATGGGCATTCTAGAATTTGAGGTGCTGAAGGATGATGAAGGCAATATCATGGATATTTAACTGTTTTATTCAAGGTTTTGGGTGCGCAACTCCCTCAAAGATAGGCATTCAAGAAGTTATTGTCATGAAGAATGATCAGGCAATGTTATAAAAAGTAAAAACAAAAAGTGTGTGAACCTGAAACAGAAACAAGTGATGAAGCAATCCGTATCTGATTAGAAGGAACCAGCTACAAAAATGCCAAATTTAATCTTTAAAAAACGAAGACCTGATCCAGAAACAAGTGATGAGCAAGTCTATCTATGATTCAGTATCTGGATAGACGAACCTGCTTGTAAAATTGCCTAATTTATTCTTTAAAAAACCAGACAAGTTATGAAGCAAGTCTATCTCTGATTCAGTATCTGGATAGAGGAAGCTGTCTTGCTAGTAATAGATGTCATACATTTAGCTTATCTGCTTCTTGAAGCACAAAGCAACATTTAACCCAGTCCAGAGTTATGCTGGTTGCATGTGGATGTGTCTAGTCTTCACTGGGTAGGTAGTCTCTCCATTCCTAGCTATATATACATAGTTTAGACACTTGTCTCATGCTCTTTTGGCTCATTCATGCTCAAATGACCAAGTGCACTTTTAATCATCATTTTGGTTACTATGACATGAACCACCCTTTCAATGCAACAAGCGTTGTCATTTGGTAAAGTAATTCAAATGGATTGTGGAATTTTTTCCGCCAGTGGAAACTGCCGGAAACCACTAATTTCGGGGTAATAGAACAGAGGCTGTATCAACATTTCATGACTTGATCTGCCTCTGTGGGGAGAGAATGGGGTATATATTATTGTTTCATTATTACGCGTGGGAACATTGCAATATTATTGACAAAAAATTTCGGACTATTTTTCATTCGTATTTGAGGTCTTCTGTGCTGGAATGACCGTTTGGGTGACGGTGCACCTCCTGTTTGACATTGTAGAGAGTTAGACACGTGTGTAACACATATTACTTCGGGTCTTCCGATAAAAGGTTGATATTGTTGATCCTTATGATTTTCAATTTGACAGAAGGGTTGAATGAAAAACGATTGAGATTTAAAGATGTTGACACATAACTTTGAAATAGTTTTGAATAGGTGAACCTCTCCAGATTTCAAAATACCTGGATCTTTCACTGCTACCTATTCAGGATATCAGTAAATATAATGATAGATTTTTGTCGTGGTCATTAGACTGATTACATGGTTATTACGGAATTTTTTTATTTGCCCATGGCACCTAGAAGCCACAGTGCATCGGCAGTTCAAGCGATGTTTTATCCTTAAATGCTGAGTGTTAAAGGACGCAATGTCTTTTAACATCTTTGTTTATGAAGCAGTGAGGGATTGAAACCCAGCCTCCCTAGTGGTTGACTACACGTTAAATCCCAACTCACTCACAAGTGGTTGACTACACGTAAACCCAACTCACTCCCAAGTGGTTGACAACACGTAAACCCCAACTCACTCCCTCGTGGTTGACTACATGTAAACCCCAACTCACTCCCTAGTGGTTGACTACACATAAACCCAAACTCACTCACTCCCTAGTGGTTAGCAGATGCTCAACCAACTGAGCTACTTCTTATAAACCCTGTGGATATTATCAATTGAGCGGAAACATGCTGATGAAGCAGGAACACATAGACAGGATGGATGCCAGAACGGATCCTTTATTGATCAATATCATTGTCAGTTCTGTACTTGTTGCTATGTGCTTCTCTTCTGATGACTTTTGACCTTGGCGCTTGTGAGTCATTGAATTGTTCAGGGAAACAAGCATCACAGTCTTGAGATTTCTGATGTTTATGAGGTAATAATTCTTTTTTTTTAAAGAACATAACCTTAATTCTATTTAAACCGTTTTATTTGGTCCAAAACGTTTCAGTCGAGTAACAGGATTCAGGCTGAACCAAACTCCGTACAGTCAAGAAATTGATGGCAAATATATATTGTGATATATCAGATTCTAGATTATGGAGATTGCTTTTTGGTATGATTGTGATTCTCACTTGTGATCCAATATGATAGAACAATGTTGTTTCTGATACAGTAATATTCTGGCTATTTTGATAATCATGGATTAAAGTGGCGGATCCCGAAAATTGAAAAGGGGAGTTCACATTGAAAAGTTGGGGCTTCACCTAAAGGTTTGTCCTTTTTCGTGTTATTTTGGAAACAAATCAATTGAGGTGGATTTATGTTTACATTAAATTAATGTTGTCATTGCATTCCGTATTGGTATGTGCAGATTATGCACAATTGCATGCTATATGTGTTGAACTTTTTTCTTAAAGAGGGTTATTGCCATGACTATAGAAATGAATCTCATCTGTTACAGGTAATACGTTATAGAAAACATATATAATATATAGGCATGTTGCCTCATGGCAGGAACTTATCAAGTATTCTATATCAGTCACATTTTATCTTGATATGCCAAACTTTTCTTGTTACCACAATTTTTATGTTTGTTCAAAACAGAGGTTGCATGCCAGGCAGAGAATATATTTATTTCAAGGTAAATAGGAAGATAATGACAGGGGAAACTGACTGCACTTTTTCGATAAAGTTTGTTAAATCATTTCCCTAAAATGTCAGTGGTCTTAACCCTTTACCTGTTACATATGCAATAATTCTATAAGGGTGAAAAGAGGATCGCCAATTTATATAATATATGAATAAATAATCTGGAAACACATGTTAAAGTACTGAGTATATGAGCTGGAAAACACTTCAACACTTGAATAATGAGCTCAAGACCTAGTCTGTTATCCAGACACTTATGCATGTATCTATGCCTGAGAATAAGATGTATTGATAAATTTGACTCGAATTGGTTAATGTACTATATAAAGAATATCAAATTATGTCCCGTTTAATAACATTTTAATGAAACGAGTGAGGGGTTGGTATTTAACAAGTGAAAGCAGATTAAATACTATTACCATTAACAATTTCCCTTAAATAGTATTAAGCGGGACCGAGTTAAGTATTTCATTTATTACTCGCCAAATTAAATCATCAAAAGTTTTAAACAAATTGCAACATGCATGACCATTGCGGCCGTCTGCTTGCATTGTGACTTCATGTTTAACGATGTCACATCAATCAGTCAGTGCGGGATGCTATTACACAATGTGTAGTTAGTTTGTAGATTAATTAAATAACAGTGGTACATCTTCAACGTATGAAAAATAAAATGTGAACATTGTAAAGCACAAATTGTGTTGTAGTTGATATTGCAATTATATTGCAAAGCTCTAGCAATCAAAGACCCTCATTTGCAAAGAGAAATCTTAAGTAGAGGAAACAGTGCAACAATTTTGCAAAAAGTTCATGTCTACAATCCAGTTATTTTCCTTTCATTGCCTTTCATTGCCTTTCAAACCCTTTCATCTGTTATGATGTTAATTTTTGAGCATTGGAGCCTAATATTCATCTTTGTGAGTATCAATGCTAACGAGTTTCTGAGTAGAGATAAATTCAAGTTGTGGGAGGCATTGAGGAAGAAAACGAGATTTCTTCTAACAGTGCTGTATTCATGATTAAGATCACATCAGGCCAAATCTCTCATCAGTCTGCCTCCAAAGGCTTAATCCTAAACATTTTTCTGAATGGATATTCAAAATGCTGATAGCATCAGAAGTTGATATTTATAACATACAAAGTAAACAAGAAGTCCTAGAATGCCATTGGCTTGAAGATGTTCTAACTGTAAACGTTAATCAAAGGGAGGTTATCACTGTAGGGTCATGCATGTCTGCTTGTTGATGTTACACAGGGTAAAGGCATGAAGTTAATGTGTATATCCTGAGCTTGGGGAGGTTTTCTCCTATCTAAACTGTTGAAACATACGAGTTAGTTTACTTTATGATGATGCCTCTCTGATAAGCATTGGCTAATAACATCAAATTAATGAATTCCTTTCTCGTTAAGTTAATAGCCAAACGGTTAAGTTCTTAATGACCGTGTTTTGTTTTGGTGCATAGCCAAGATGTAAACAAGAATAAATCCCAGTTTAGCTTGATAGGGGAAAACAGCTGAGTTAGCTAGGTGTTGCTCTTAAGGAAATGGGTGTTCAGTTTTAAAAATGTCTTTTGCAAATGCCATGAAGTTATAAGTAATAAAGCAAAAGAATGAATTTACCATCGCAACTGGTAAAATTCCACAGGACCATGAACAAGTTGTTACTTATCCAACATTTTTTCCTTATCTAACATCATTTCTGTTACAAAAAGTAATGATAGGAATAGAAAGGTCATAATATGTTACTTGAGCCTACGAGTGATTGGACACATTCGTCCCTTAATCAGCAAGGATGTTGCTCAATGTCTAGCCAGATGCCTGATACTAAGTAGACTAGACTACTGTAACAGTCTTTATGTTGGGCTCCCTGAAACCCTGCTTGACAAACTGCAGAAGGTGCAGAATACAGCAGCCAGAATCGTCACTCTAACCTCTAAAAGATCACATATCACCCCGACCCTCAAAAGTCTTCACTGGCTCCCCATCAAAGCACGAATTCATTTCAAACTACTATGTCTAACGTACAAAGCTCTACATGGACAATCACCTGAATACATATCAGAGCTGATATCGGAATACATCCCAGTACGAGAACTAAGATCTCAACATCAGAAGCTACTGAAAGTGCCACAATACAAACTGAAGTGCTTCGGTCAGAGATCTTTTGAACATTATGCGCCCCAATTGTGGAACTCTCTTCCCCATGATCTGAAACTTTCAGCAACATATGACTCATTCAAATCCAGCCTTAAAACCTATCTCTTTGTTCTGTTCTACGACTCTTAAGACATCACCATAACTACTCTACATACACATTTTAATGTTGCGCCTTGAGCATGCTGCTTGCGTGGAAATGTGCGCCTTATAAATATGCACTATTATTATTATTATTATTATTATCTCACCAAGGTTCTTTACTTAAAACATCTTTATTCAACCAGTTGGGACTTTAAGATTGATTTATCACTGGAGATATTAAATTACATGTTAAGTGAAAAAATACAACTTTTACCATCATTTTGGTAAAACCATTCAATATATGCCTATCTTTTGCAAAAAGTGTATTTCAAAATATATCTCTAACTATTGCAAATTTCATTTACAGAAAACACAATGATACATATTCAATGTACAAACAAATGTTCTACTTAACTACCAACAAATTACATTCCATGCCTCTTGACTCAAATGTCACAGTGACAAAGCAGTACCATATTACTTACAACTAATCACACTACTGAGACCATTAGCTCTGAATCATGTAACAAGTCCTTAACTTCCTCTGTGTTTGGCTACCATTTATAATTGATGCAATTAGTTGAGAGGGGAACCCCTTTAGCTGAAATAGCAGCTAATAGGGGCGGAGCTATGGTCGTGAGTTGATGGTTGATTGACAGGTAGCTTGTCAATCATTCTAATGAAATAAGTACTTTGGAATTGTTTCTGGTAGCTGGAACACTAAACCTACCAAAATAAGAATACCAAAGGTTAAGAGTGTTCTAGGTGTTGTGTCTTACTTTCTAAACCTCTTTTCTCTAAGGGAGATAAAAATAACTAATGGCGTTGAGGAGGCCTCAATAAACCACAAATGCTCCATTAATACAATTTATATTTCCCATTAGACAAGGTACCTATACCCAGACTAGTTTTCTGCAGTTTCCTCTATCTGCTGTCAAAAAATATGGCATCCTCCATCTGAAGGCCTTAAAGCAGTATGTAGCTTAGGATTAATGTTGTAAGGGTAAGAATTTAAGTTTTACCGTTATAATCAAATATGAAGATCAGTTTTTTTCTTCTTTTCCTCATACAACGTCAGTGAAAACTTCCATTTGCATAGATAACAATCTGTCGTTCTTTGCAAGAGCATTTTTCTTTGATGAGGTCATCGGAACTTTGATGTTTTTAATCACTGCAAGACCAGATTTTCTTTATAAACAATGATGAAACACCTTGGATACTCTGCAGCTCTAAGACAAGCACCTGCTTGTGAACTCACACCTGATGTAAGTAAATACATACTGTAGCAAGTACCTACTAGTCTATACCTTGGAGCTTAAACTACACAACCTTCAGAGGTCGTTACGGGCGCAGGCAGGCAGTGGCAACCTTTGACCTTTCTTCTCTGATTGTAAATACCAAGTTGGAAACCTCCTGGACTTCCTGAGTGCTGAGTTACCTCCCTTTACTGGCTGAATCTACTGTTTATCTTTAGCTGGGCAAAAATAACCTATGGAGTGCTTAGAATGTGGCGATGTTTATGTATTTATATGCAAGTGGGTTGGATAATAATTAAAAACTTATAATTGAAAAGCTGACATAAAATGTACTTTTAAAATCTGACTAAGGTGTATGATAGCTAGTTTGTTATCAGAATAAAATCTATAAATTTACATTGCGATAAAAAAAATATGGAACAGTTTATGAAATGAAGATATTAAGTTTCTGACATTTTTGTTAAAAAACTCAAGACACAAGTGTTGCTCAATTTATTCTGAAACCCAGTTTGAAATCAACAGTTTAATCTCTGAATTATGTAAACAATAATTTTTCGGGAGTGTTTAGCTAAACATTTATATCACAAAGAGGGTAGTTCCAGTTTATCTCGTACTGTGTATACTTGTGCACAGAGACTCTGATGTTCATTATGTGACTGGGCGGGACTTAAAGGGTAAAGTTTGACTCACCTACGGCGTTCGTTAGCACAGGTAGGCTGTACAGGTGAGAGCAACTTATGCTGTCGGCTACTTCTCTATATATAACGTTAGGACAGGTGGTTTTAGGGGGGAGAAGGAGAGGGGGTGCTATTTACGCCATCAAGCCAGAGACCTAATTTGGTGATTCTTGGGGTAATTGAATTTGCATTCATTACATGGTGCTTCTACTGAGTAGGTGTGTGGACTCACGGATTACAGATCGTCTTCTCCGAGGATTAAGACAAGGTAGGACGCTCTCTCCCTTGCTGTTTCCAATTTGTATTCATCACCATTTACTCTTTAAAGAAAAGTAAAGGTTAGACTTTATTTCTGTTTTACAATTTGTTGAAGAGTTTGTCAAGGTGAGATACTTGCTCCCTTGTTATTTCTGATGCAAAAGAAATACTTTGTAATCATTACTAGAGGTAGTAAGGTTGTGTCAAAAATTTTAATTTTGAAATTAAAAAAACGTTTTAGGTGGCCATTTTAAAGAAATGAAGAGAATAATCATTGTTATCTGGTTAATTATTTGGATCCAGAATCAAAAGGTTAGGTTCGATAAACTTGAAATAAATTTAAGAATATTACAAGGTAAACTACTAAGTCCAATATCATTTCTTAGATTAAGAATTTCTTTAAAGTGCAAGAAGTCTGATTGACAAGGATGCATAAGCAGAGCATACAGAAGTTGTCTGAAAATAATGAAGTCTTATGCCAGCATTCAACCGAGTATATCTCTTCACATAAGTTCTCATTTTCCATGAAATGTTCAGTTTCTCAGATCATGTAGCTATGAGGTCACAATGTGTTGTCAGTATGTTTCAAACACCATCACATGTTTCTTGTTATCAACCTCACCTACACATCCTTGTAAACAGGCTACACAAGTCTTGATCCATCTATGTGAATAAAATTAGGAACTTGAGGTTTTTCCATAGCTGCTTTTAGATGTAAATTTAATTGAAATATGATTAAGTAGAAGATGTATTATAATGACTAGAAGATAAAAGAATGTTTGAAGGATTAGATTTTAGTTTATCATTTACATTTTGCTGGTTATGCCATTGCTTGATAATCAACTTATGAGGAAAACTATTCCTGATTGTCTCACTTACAGGAATTATAACAGTGTTATCATCAGTTTGAGCTTTAATGTCACAAACCAGTTGGACAGTGGTACAAACAATGTGATCTCGGATCAGTTAAGTTATCATGCAATGTTTCAGTATTGTACTTTTCATAGGAATAAAATATTTCTATGTTGTCAACAGTAATAAGATATAGGAATTTGTTATCTAATCAGTTATCCAAATACAATAATAATATTTCTTGAGTTTATTACTTAAACCTCCTTCCAGCATCCATGAAGCTTTCAGAAAATGTTACTTTTGCATTATGCAGCAGAGTAAGGCTTAATCATAATAATTATTGCGAAAACAGTTACCTCTAAACCAACATTGACTTATTTCTCTCTTTTGGAGAGATCGTACAGAGTGTGAATAAAAATAAAATTTTTAGTGGTATGCGTGTTGTTATTTGAGTTACCTCCCTTTTGAATTATCTCCCTTGGATTTTCAAACTCAGCTGGCATTCTTTTCTCTGTACGCCGCGAGAACGGTCGTGCTCAGTGTGAATTTTTTGTGTTTTTTCACTCATTGGATTACTCCCGGATTTCTGTGTTTTTCCTTGGATTCTGTGATTCCCTTTGGATTTATTGTGTTTCCTAAGGATTACCTGTGTTCTCCGGTTTTTGGGTGAGAAAATTCCTTGCGTGTTGTAATTTTCAAGATGTCTTCTGTTCAGAAGAAATGTGTAGAATGCCAGCGATATTTGTGCAAGGGTGACCCTCATTCCCTTTGCTATTCGTGTTCTGATAAAACTTCTTGTACTCTTACCGCCCGATGTCTTATGTGCAATCATTTTTCTCTTGATGACTGGGAAGTTATGAACAATAATCGTACCAAGCCCAAGACTCCTAAGCGTAAGGCTTCGGCTAAGACTACCCCCCAGGACTCTAAAAAATCTAAATCTACGCCTGTTCCTACCCCTGAACCCAAGCTCTCGGAGTTAGAACAGATTAAGCTCATGTTAGCTTCCATTTCTTCCAATATGGCCACCTTGAAACAAGACTCAGCTGAACGTTTCTCGGCTTTGGAAGCCAGTCAATCATCGAGCCGCACGCGGTCTGTCTCCCTGACCCGAGAGTCACGGGAGCAGGCGGTCGACTCTACTCCTCTGCTTAGCCAAGGAGGCACGGGCCGAGGTCCCGTTGTCTCACGAAGCAAGCATGAGCCCGGCAGTCCGACTGCCCGTGACCCGCAGCTGAATGCCACGGTGCCTAGCGGCACACGGGCTTCGCTTGGGACTCGGGATAAGCAGGTTGACTCCGTTAAGCAAACCGTTAGCACGGGGAGCACGGATCTTCCCGCGCCGGCCGATGACACTGGTGTCCAGTCCACTGCACGGACGACCCGTGACCCGCCTGCAGATTACATCAGCATTAAGCAACCACCGCTTATTCCCGTGCTTCATGATATTCACGGCCAAGCAAGCTTTTGTGACTCCACTACGGATACGGACTCACTTGATTTCACCGTCTCTGACAGGGAGGGGCAGTTGATCATTCCCCCGGACAGTTTTGCCTTTACTCTCAATCCTGATTGGTCTTTCCCGGACAAGGTGGATTACTTACAGCATCTCAAACCTTGTACACTTCCTATTGTCTCTGATGATACGGCCTCTCCTAGGCCTGACGAGTTAGGAGAATCGGGATCGCTTCCTTCCTCCCGTCCTGCTAAGCTTTCCTTACCCCACTCTTCAGTGGTTAAGACTGCCTGCAACGCCATTAATGACAAGTTATCTAACCAACCTGGACAACTTAATGTGATCAAGTTTAGAGCAAAAGCGGCTTACATGATCCATAACAGATTTGTTTCTCAAGAGTCTCCGGTGTTGGATAAGGATTTTGCCAGACTTAATCCCAAAGCGACTACTTCCAACTTTCCCTCTATTTCCCAACTGGATGTTTCGGAAATTGAAAAGAATTCAAGAGCCACCTTGGACATTCTTTCCTATATGAACTGGTTCTGTGCGGGCATTAGGGAGATGATTCCTCCGAAGTTCTCCTCCTATGAAGACGTTGCTCCTGATACTCTTCAGACCATGAGAGCCGACGACGTAGCCATGGCTCATGGTTTTCTGGACTCTGTTTTTGTGGCTTCCCAGGATTTAGCCGCAGCTTCAGCTAACTCCATGGCCCGTATTGTTCTTGCCGATAGGAAACAGCACATCTCTAGGACTAGGGACATTCCAGCTGATGTTAAGGAGTCCTTGTTGGCCCAGCCTATTCAAGCTCCCACCTTGTTTAACGGAGCATGTGTTCAAGCAAGCGAGACTCAGGATGCTATGACTTCAAAATCACTCAACTTGAAATTGACTCAGGCCCTGTTATCTAGAGGTTCGATTCATGGACAGCGCCGAGGCAACTCCAACCCTAGACCTAACACTCAGCCAAGGCACTCGGCTCCTCCTCCCTCTTCCACACAGTTCAGAGGCGGGCCCCGGGGTCGCCGAGACTTTCACCCTCCTCAAGCTAGGGAGCATCAGAGACCCGCTAACAAGGAGCAACAAAGACCCTTTCGTGGCTCCAAAGGAGGGTACAGACGTTGACTGCCACGCTCCGTCACACCACCAGATTCAAGCCTTACGACCGCTTCCGTCCATCGACTTGACCCTTATGATTGTGTTTCCTCAGCCGATCTCTCTCTCGCCAGTGGGAGGCCGACTGGGGATATTCCAACGGAACTGGGAGATCATAACCGAAGATCAGTGGCTTCTCTCGATTATAGACTCAGGCTACATCCTGCAGTGGGACCAAATTCCGCCGACTGCCGTTCTTCCACAAGGAAAGAGGTTTTTCCTCCAAGGAAAAAAACTACAAGCCGCGCTCACAGCTATCGAGCAACTCTTGGAAAAGAACGCGATCTCGGAGTTAGATCCCGCCGACGCTTCGCCAGGGTTTTACTCTCCCGTTTTCCTTGTGCCCAAGAAGGACTCTCCAGACATGAGGATGATAATAGACCTCAAGGTCCTCAACAAGTCCTTTCTAACCAGACCTCCAAAGTTTGCCATGGAGTCTCTCAACAACATCCGGAAACTGATCCTTCCGTTATCCAAGTTCGCCAGTCTGGACTTGAAGGATGCGTACCTGCACATCCCTATTCATCACAAGTCCCGGAAGTACCTGCGCTTTGCCCTCAACGGTCGGAGATTCCAATTCAAGGTGCTTCCCTTCGGCATTGCAGTGGCTCCTTGGCTCTTTACCAAGATTACAGCTCCGGTGCTCCAGTTTCTACATCTCCACTACGTTTTCATCCATGGTTACCTGGACGATTTCTTGCTCCATCACCAGGATATATCCAACCTATACCAGCAAATAGACCTTGTCAAGCACGTCTTTACACACTTGGGCTGGATCATCCATCCGGACAAGTCGGAACTCACGCCGTCAACAAGCATCAAGTTCCTGGGAGCCATGTTGGATTCGACTACGTCCACTATTGCCCCGTCGGAATCCCGCTGGACTTCGATTCAGACACTCATCCAGCAGCTTTTGAACACCAACAAGACTCACTCCATCAGAGCTTGGATGTCGCTGGTGGGATCCCTCACTTCGATCCAGGCGTTCACTATCAGAGGCCGTCTAAATCTCCGTCATATCCAGTCCTGGATAAATGCTCATCGACATCTTCCACTGGATTCCAAGATTATTCCCACAGACACAGTGCGCCGAGAGCTGCAGTGGTGGACCTTGCGTTACCACGTGATGACAGGGTGCCCCTTCACCTTTCCACCTCCGGATCACACCATCTACACGGATGCGTCAAACCAAGGCTGGGGCGCTCACTGGCAACAGCTTACTCTGAGCGGACTCTGGAACCCAACCGAATCGCAGCTGCATATCAATCAGTTAGAGATGAAAGCAGTGTTACTGGCCCTTCACAGTTGGAGACATCTTCTACGGCTTTCCAGCGTAATGATAGCTACGGACAATTCAACTGTGGTCGCTTACTTAAACAAGTTGGGAGGAACAAGATCAGCCCCACTGATGCAGCTTACCAGGGATCTGTACGCTCTGGTAGATGCCTCCTCCATAACATTGAGAGCCAGACACATTCCAGGGAAGCTGAACTTCCTGGCCGACTCTCTATCTCGACAAAATCTGATTGTGTCATCGGAATGGACGATCCACCCGCAAGTGATCGATCTTATCAGCGACAAGTGGGAACGACCGCAGATAGACCTCTTTGCCACGGCTTTGAACTTCAGGCTTCCAACTTATGTGAGCCCAGTCCCAGACCCCCAAGCAGTAGCAGTGGATGCATTATCGATGAGTTGGGACAATCTCATAGCCTACGCTTTTCCTCCGTTCAAACTCATTCCACAGGTCCTCAACAAGTTGAGACAACACAACTGTGTACTTTATCTAGTAGCCCCGGCTTGGCCCAAGAGAGCCTGGTTTCCGTTACTGCTCGACCTACTATTGGAGCCGCCGCTTCAACTTCCGTTATGGTGGAACCTGCTCCAACAGCCGAGGTGGCAGCCTCCAAACATCAACCTCCAGTCCTTCAATCTGCACGTTTGGAGAATATCCAGAGAGCGCTGCAAGAACGAGGCTTTGCACAAGACACGTCTCAGGCCATTTCCAGATCTATCAGACCAAGTACTTCTGCCCTATATGATCACAAATGGCTCAAATTCCAGCAGTGGAGAGGAAACAGAGGATTAGCTGAGCTTCCCTTGTCCATTCCAATGATCGCCGATTTTCTAAACCACTTACGCCGGGATCGCAAGTTGAAAGCCGGCACCATTGAGGGCTACAGATCGGCCATTGCTTCTGTCACAGATCTGGAAGGACTCTCTATTGGATCAGACATATCCCTCACGAGATTGTTAAAATCTTTTAAGCTCCAGGACATAAGATCTCCTAACATTTTTCCCAAATGGGATCTCCTCTTAGTGCTACAGTCCCTACAACGAGCACCTTATGAACCCTTGAATGCAACTTCGCTCAAGTTCTTAGCCATGAAAACTGCCTTTCTCATTGCCTTTGCCTCCGCTGCTAGGGTTTCGGAGCTTCATGCCATAGACGTATCTTCGGTTGACTTTGCCCACAAGTACTCCTCGGTCTCCTTTAGAGCCTTACCAGAGTTCCTGGCCAAGAATCAGTCGACTGCCTCAGGACCGCTAGGGACCAGAGTTTATTCAATCCCGGCTCTGCCTGTTCCCGCTGATGCTAAGGACAAGACACGATTGCTCTGCCCTATTAGAGTCCTCCGTTGGTACTTGGTGAGAACACATCCCTTCAGGAAGGATAGGAGACGCCTCTTCCTTCCTTGCAAACCGGCTCTTTCATCAGAGATTACCAAAAATACCATCGCTTCTTGGCTAAGAAAGACCATTGCCTTAGCCTACTCCACAGCAGACCAGGAGTCAGTGGATTCCAAGTTCTCTCCACACGAAATTCGGGCTTTATCTACCTCGCTAGCAGCTTGGAAGTCCGTTTCTATTGACCAAATTGTTGCCTCCTGCCAATGGAAGTCGTCTAGTTCCTTCACCAGGGCCTACCTCAGAGATCTGTCCTCCTCGCTGGGAGACCTGTCATCGCTGGGTCCATTGGTGGCGGCTCAGCACCTCTCTGCCTGACCCTCCCTTTGGGAAAAGGGGGGGGGGGGATCTGGGGTGTGTGGTTCCAGTCTCGACCTATCAACGAGGATGGTGGACTTCAACCACTTCTCAAGGTGGGCATAATTCCATCACTCTGAAATTGCACTCTACTAAAGGCTGAGAAGTCTTAATACTTGGTTACGTTTGATTGAGGTGGCGAGTGACGTGGTATAATCACTCTTTGGGAATTAACGTTCGTTTTGACATTAATCCTCCTCAGCACTTTCCCTTCCCGTAACATGACTAACAGACAAAGTACAGGGTCTGTAGATTGTTATTTTCTGGGTGAAATTCCGTTCGAGATTAGTGAATTCTCCTGAAATTATCCAGAATTACGTATTGTCTTAGTCAATTGATTTAAGGGATCTCCTTAATCTCTAGTTAAGACCTTATCACTCTGGTTGGTAATTATCTTCATTCTATTGAAGAAAAACGATATCTTAACTCTAGTTACGTAACTGGATCCTCCTTTATTCCGGTTTCAGTTTTAAATATCGGCAAATTTACCGTTATTTTGGATAATTTTAGGACGTTTTTTAACGGAATTTACCGTTATTCTCAATAATTATCTCCCTGATTGGGAAGTTTAGCGTTAATTTACGCTTATAATTGGGATAAATCATCAATTTTAAATACCCTTAACGGGTCTGGATACCCTCCTCCTTACGTGGTATTCGGTCAATGTTGGTTTAGAGGTAACTGTTTTCGCAATAATTATGAAACAATCACAATTATTGTTAGTAATTATAAGAAAACTTACCTCTAAACCAACGAATTACTCCCTCCCTCCTCCCCGTTATCCATCTCTCTGTACGAAAAGAATGACAGCTGAGTTTGAAAATCCAAGGGAGATAATTCAAAAGGGAGGTAACTCAAATAACAACACGCATACCACTAAAAATTTTATTTTTATTCACACTCTGTACGATCTCTCCAAAAGAGAGAAATAAGTCAATGTTGGTTTAGAGGTAAGTTTTCTTATAATTACTAACAATAATTGTGATTGTTTCATAATTGCATGAAACAGCCCTGGCTTGCATTGATAATTGGGTGAGTATTTGACATACTATATGCCACCCACTCACATTTACTGGATTGAGCCAATTGGTCTTTTTGACAATGTTTAGGACATAGGTTAAATGCATGAAAGGTCGGAGGTGAATGGCAGGAAGGGTTAAAGGTCAAGACGTTGTGGAGGTCAGGATGATTATGTCTGGGCGTGTGTAGAGGCAACTTCCTGTAACGCTGGTGTCTTACACTTGACAAGTCACTCTGATTCCGGCCATTAGTTTCGTAACAAAGCTCACTTTATTCAGTTGAGAAACTTTCAAATGTTTCCTTGATCATCATAAGAGATAATTTTCAGGAGACCCAGGGATTGGGAAAGACATCTTTGACAATGGGTCATTTTCAGGGTTTTTGGCAATTTTCTGAATTTAAAGTGAGCCATTGCCCATTATATCAACAGTAAATTTCAAATTTAAATTGGCCAATTTTTCATCCAATGTGCAAAATGGCCCATGGCCCCTGCCCATCCCAATCACTGGAGGCCTATGCTAAGCTTATGGGTGTCATAAGAGATCTTATTCATTTACAATATCCAGATATAAAGAGAAAAGAAAATTAAAAATATAATTTCCAACAAATGCTTTTTTCTTAAAAGGTTGAGTTTGTTTTCTTTTGGAATACAACTTGTTTTTACCAATTTTGCAGTCTTTTGCAATTTTCATATTATTGTCAAGTTAGGCTTTCTTTAATTTATAGTTTGTGTATCCATTTTATGAGATTACTTCCACTTAGGTTAACTGTACACTTTACAAAGAAGCGAGATAATATTGTTTGTATATAGATTTTATAAATGCTACTTTCTTGACAGCATAATATGAAGGTTTCAGCTCTGTTCTGGACTTAGAATCTTATATGCTTCACTCAAATTAGGATAAATCACAGATGCTACTTTCCTGACACTAGTATGTAGTCAAGCTGTGCTGCTATAAGAAAAGACTTTCTGCAATTCATTGCACTGTTATGCTCTTTGTGGCTCTATAGAGATGCTATTATCTTGACAACTGGAATGTTTATTAGCAAAAAGATAGAATTCTCTTCAGTTGTCATCTTGTTTTCTCCAGGAATTCATATTTATTATGAGTTAATAACACTGAAGATTATAATTGATGTCCAAGAATTCAATATGATTATAATAAAAATCAAAAATGATTATCTGAAAATATAACCATTCCTATATTCCAATTTACAGGATCACACAGCTCCTGAAAATCAGCGTATTTGTGTATTATATGATTGCTTGAAGTTGAAGTACCACAGAATCATAATTTTCTGTAAATGAAAAACAAAAAAAAATGCATGCTATACTATGTTGAAATGACTGCATAGTTACTCAACACATGAAACACATGTTGCATAACATTTCCGTTGAGCCAATCAAATAGAAGCATTCAGTTGAAACACTAACGGAAAATCAACACATTCTATTCTGTTAACTGGAAAATGTACACCTTTAAACACTGCACTACAGATTGCCAATGCATTGCTGTCATATCATTTTGATATCGCCATGTTAATGATATCTTAGTACTGTGATGTCATTACTTGATGATGTAAACAATTGGAATGTCATGTACTTGCAGATGGCAGGGCTACTCTCAAAATGATATCTCCTAGCCAATAAAGCTTGATCTGCCACAAGCATCACCTGGTGGACTCAGTTTTGGATAATTAACTTACTTTTTTAACTGATATTCTAGTCTGTGTTAGGTTAATTCTATATCAATGATTTATCTTATTCCTATCACTCGGTTGAGAAGAAGTTGAGAGATTGCAATTCTACATTTTCACACCAGACTTGACACACTACTTTCCTAAGAACTGATGACCCTTTGTTGGAGGTCAGGCCCTGTGTTGACATACACTGGAAGATTTAGAAGGTCTTTAAGTAAATATAGGTCAGTCTTGCAATTTAGCAAGGATTCCTGGCAAATGATGTGAATTTGTTTGTTTTGCAGCAAACTGATTTCTTCTTTGATGATGGGAAAACTATTTGTCTTCACAATGTTATCATATGGGAAGTAAAGTTTGTTTCAGGTTTTGAAATCTTTATTCCAAGACCTCCTATGTCCAATTGCAATACTTTTCTTCCTTCGGATACTAATTATTTTTTATTGACTACATAAATATGTAAGAAAATTTTCTTTTTTTTGGTGAGGATTTATCAGCAATGTATGAAATAAGGCTCATCTGACAGTCTGGCTGTTGACATTGGGAAGTTTTTCTTTTATTGTGCTATGTACATTTTCAGTATAACACTTTTGGGCTTGCTACTTTCCAAGGCTATTTAGTACGCTGCTGTACGACTTTGTGACCCGATCTCTTGTTTCTAGTCACGTTTTCATCAGCTAGAAAGTTGTACCTCCAGAAATGATTGTTTTGATCGTGTTAGATTTTGGATGAGGTTCTTGATGTTTTTGATTTTCCCCTTTTGAAGTTTCTTACTCGTAAGTAAAGTTTATTCTTTTGTTTAATAAAACAAGATTGAAAGGTTTTGATAAAGAGAGAAAAGAAATGGTAGAAAAGTTGTATTTATCATCATATAACGATTTTCAGTAGGATCAATCGTTTCAGTGTTTCAAATTCTTTATTTTTTGGAAACACCTTTTTCCTTATTGGTATATTTATAAACTGTGTTGGATACAAACTGGTTCTGTGACTCACCACCTCTGACTCTCTGCTCTGACTGGGTTCTGTCTGTTGAGTTTCAAGTCTGGGAGATCAAAGAACAGTAACAGTAATGCAGGAGTAAAAGAAATGGATATCTTACCACTTTTGCCAGCCTAAAAAAAACTTCAGTAACTGCCAGAGAGAAACTAGTGTAAGAAGTTGTAGGGAAAATTGTATGTAGGGACTGGAGGAGTGGATCTCATCCAGATAATGACTCCAGACAGATACAATCTACACAGAAACATTATGTTAACTAGTACAGAATGTAGGGAGTCTAAAGTCTTTTAAGCAAAACTGCCAGTTTTCCTGGTCAAAAAGGACAAAGGAGAAAATGTCTGAGTTAATGATTTGTTTTGGTAAGAAATTGCTAAATATCCTTTTATATGTAGGTTGTGCATAAAGTAAATGAGAATAGACTTAGATTCTTATGTTTAGGAGGCTCAAATTCAGATGTATAATTCAAAGAGCCTAAATACTTTTCTAAAGACTAATAACTTCATAGACTGTTCGTAAGATTGGAAAGACAATCAGGTTTGGAAAAAAGGTTAAAGTATGTGAATGATAAAATATATTTTTGGGGGAATTTTTTCTATCTTTTCATTCTAAAAATCTTTTTCCTTCGAGAAAAAAAGTTTTCTGTGAATCAAATAGCTAATTTTGGGATCATACTGCAGTGAAGTGTTTATTATTGTGAATATCTTCTGCACTTGTCAGTTTTAGGTTCATGTTTTATCAGTGGGCACATCCTGTGATATTTCCCTGAAAACAAATCATGTAACTGATTAATCTTCAAGGGTCTAAAGTAACCGTTCAGGAATTATTTTAGAAATCAAAATATTAACTTCTTGCATAAGACATGTTGATGCAGGAAACAAACTCCAATAACATCCTCATCCAAAAAAAATACATCTGCAAAATAAATATTTATGCTTTTTGCATAAACATAAATTTTGTAAATGAATCAATATTTTTTTGCTCTCACTGACAAAGCAAAAATTTCTTACTCTTCAATGAAAGTGGTTTGTACATCTGAAATGTTCGCTTATTTAAATGTAACAACTGTCAGCATCTGGAGTTAGCTTTTGTAAAGAAAAAGATTATAAGAGTTATGTTTTTTTAAAAGGAGGACAGGTTTGAATTTATTTTTATATGAAATGAAAATGAAATCATAAACTTAAGCAAGATGCTTTGAACAGGATAGAGAGCTACAGGCCATTCAAGTTTAAAAAAAGAAGAGTTTTGGCCAGTTAAAATCCTACTATATTTTGCTTTTTACAGGCGAAAATTATCAGTTGAAAATAATACTTGATAAAAGACAACAAAATCTAAGTAATAAACGTCTTGTTTATAACAACATAAGAAAAAATATCATGAAGACATATGGTGATGATAGAAATCTGTTTGGAGATAATGATGGAAACAGGAAGCAACCTTCAAGCCTTGTTCTAACATCTGGTTGTATATTCCCCAGGGAGTTTAGTGGGACATTCTGACTGCTGTTGAAAATTATATTCTTCACCTCAAGTGCAAAGGCACACAATCCAAGTTTGTATACCATGTGGCTGGTGTTGAGAACGAGGAAGAACAGAGAAAAGAGAAAAATATTTCTGACTCAATTATGTCTGGTTTCTTTCATTGACATTACTTCAGCTGTTCAATTAATTAGTGCCAAAGTGGCTAATTGAGCATTAGGTTATGTTATTGAAGTATTGGCCAATGACTAAGAGTGTAACTGAACTTGTTGAGTCTGTTATGAAGTACTTGTTGTAATGGTCAGTCAACAGGAAGTCAGTGCTCTGGTTTCAATGTCAAGGTCACAGCATCTTAAAATCTTCAGGCATATCTGTAACGATCTTGAACCGTACAGTTTAACAGATTTTGATTACTTTACAAATTGAACTTGTGTAAGAGCTCTAAGAACACTTAAAAGTGCAATATACACTGCTCTTCCGGTATCATCCCTATGCGGAAATTACCTCAAGGAAGCGGCCATTTTGTTTATGTGAGGGTTGCAAGTTTCTCCATAGCTAATGAGAGACTTCTTCTGCGAGATTGAATCACGTAAACTCGTTTGCAGATAGTTATCTAACCTTCTCCAGTGTTTGGCAAGTTAGTTGCTTGAAACTAGGAACGACAGAGGTTTGGAACTTGTTTAGTCTCACCGATGTCTGGAAATCAGTAAGTTTTCTGTTTATTCCCTGTTTCAATTATTTGGGTTCATTCAGGCTTTCAATTATGTAATTTATTCAAAATATAAACTTGTGTATATGACATTATCTTCATTTTGGCTATATTGGGTATAGGACGTCATCTCTGTTTCTGGCTATACATATCTATAGGACATGCAAGTTTTTGAATGGCAAGTTTCCTTCAATTCAGTTTGCCTTTGAGTAATGTTTAACCTACCTCAACTTAGAAAGTTGCCACTTACCTTTCCTTATGAGAAAGTAGACGTTTTTACCGCGAACTCACTGTGTAACCGGAAGGGCTGCTCCCTGCCAGCTGAGCATCGCGGGAAATACGTCACATCCTTAGTTGAAAAATTCATTCTTTCCTAACTCATCACCACGTTCACACGTCTTTCTCACAATCGTAATCGGTTTTCTTCTACGGTTTGGTTTTGGTATTTATCCATTTTTATCCCATCCTAGTCCTCTTTGTTTCTGGCTAAATATCTATAGGACATGCAAGTTTTTGAATGGCAAGTTTCCTTCAATTCAATTTGCCTTAGAGTAATTTGTTTTTCAATGTTTCAATGGAGTATTATCTTAACAAATAATCTTATCATTCAGAAATGATTGTACATTACAAATCAATGTTCATAATTAACAGAAAAATAATTGTGTAATTTTGATGTCCGCCTATTGTAACTGACGATAGAACTTCAACCTTTCTCGTACTGTGTAATCTCATTGCAAAATCCCATCAGCAAAATTAATCTTATTCACAATTTGCATTTGAGCTATCATCATGACAGTGTTATTGACATTACTGACATTTAGAATCAAAAGGTTTGATACTTAATAACTTATTACTTAACCCTTTGGGCTATCTGGGTTTTTTGGTGTTTGTCGTTTTATGATTAGCAGTCATTTTAAGATTTTTGATATGATATGATCTTTAACCACAGTTGATCAGTAACAATTTATTGAAACATAATTCGAATTTTAGTTAAGCAATATCCGTTGCGTGCAGAATCTGCTATTTGTCAGGCTTCAAGCTGAACAGATGCCATGTTTGTTTTCAAATCAAGAACACATGTACTGATGGTTTGTTTTGAGTTTTTTCTCCAGTCAGACCATTAAATCTCGTTAAACAGCATTTTCCCTGGTATACAGTACTTCCAGTGGAACTATTGGTTCCATGTGAGTCAACAGACACATGCTTACTTAACTTGCTCTCACTCTAGAGTGTACACAGTTACCGGTGCCTTGCACCTTCTCCCCGGTTTTTAGACTATTTGTAGAGATAAGTAATGGATGGTTCACGGGTTCGAGACACCAAGTGATTTGGTCGATCGTAGCGAGAGCAAATTGTTTGGTGTCGGGGACCTGTAAATCATATAATTTAGCGCATGGACAATAGGAAATTCATTTCCGAAAAACCAATGAAAATGTTATTCAAATGACATAGTTTGCCGTACATCAAGTCACACCAAGGGATTTTTGTCGTCCAAAACTAGCAATCTGATTGGTTGAAACATTTGTATCATGCACTAAGATGAGTTGGTTACCGGCTCACTGAGAGTTTGAAGGGTTGATTCCATACCCTATACTGAGACACTATTATAGCGACTAGTGGCGTCATTTTAGGCAAGAGACTTTATTTATGTGACTGTTCACCCAGCACTATACAACCAGGTATCTGGTTTGGAAGTCGAGGTGTGACAGATTTTTCACGATACATTACGTATCACGATATATCATGGCGATACGATTCGATACAATACACATCATGATATACGCTATTTCAAGTTTTTTTTACAAAATAAACCTTTAATTTTTTATGATTTTTCTTTCATCTGATTTTTAGGGAAAATAAGCCATTTAAAAGTCAATGATACGTATCACGATACAGAGAATGTATCACGATACGTGTATCGTCGGATTTAGTATCGCGATTCACGAATACCACGATATATCGTCACACCTCTATTTGGAAGTGAAGATATGTTGTAGATATCCATAAAGCACCTTAATTGGCAGCTGGGTTGCATATTCTGCAGAGTTGAGACTTAAAAAGCAATTATGTTTGTCCTTATTCCTGGGTGTAGAGCTTTGAGCAAGACCCTGTGTGGTGCGTATTGAGTGCATTATTAGTTCAGACAAGGTCAGACATTCTGAATACTGAACACACAACTTGAAATTGCAAAATGATAATGTAGGAAATGAGTTGAGCAACCACCCTCTGTTTTGCACACTGATTTTATATTTCAGTATATACTTGACTAAAATTGTTCCAGATATAGCAAATAATTTTTGTGTAAAAATAACATAACACAAGTATTTTGAACTCAATATTATTACTATATAAGTGACAAACCCTTTACATTTGACACCCACATTATTATAGATGATATTCAATGATAATATGGGATTATAACTAACATTAGTCAATTTAATCGTAAACATGATTTCAATGTATTGATAATTTAATTCCAATATCCATAACTTATTTTGTTCAATTTATGATAAGTTAATTAGACAAGATGTTCACTCCTATTTGCAGATTGATACTTTGCTTGCTAACAAAGTATATATCATAAATCTTTTTACTTCCTTAAATGTTTTATCCAGTTTAGAATAAGTAGATCAGATAAGTTGAGCAAACTTTGAATTCACAATTTTGATCCTGGTTGCAGATGCATTGCTAGCGGACCTTCAGTCCACGACCCAGAACATCTCCACGTACCAGCACCAGATCAGTCCGCCGGCGCAGGTCATCACCAATAACAACCGCGACAGCTCCGCATCTAGCCGCGACTCTCGCAGCTCCACCCCACCACTTCCTCCCCCACCCCCGGTGGAGGTTCTCGACAGTCACCCCCAACCCAGAGGACATGACCAGGTGGGTGCTGCTTTCTGTACAACTAGTTTTATTCTTTGTTTTGGTGCTGCTTTCTGTACAACTAGTCTTAATCTTCGTTTAGGTTCTACTTCTGCCTCTGTACATCTAGTTTCAATCCAACCTTGGTTTGGTGCTACTTTCTGTACAACTAGTCTTAATCTAAGCCTCTGTCCAACTAGTCTTAATCCAACCTTGGTTGAGTGCTGCTTTCTTTACAACTTGTCTTAATCTAAGTCACTGTACAAGAAGTCTTAATTTAAGCCTCAGGAAAACTAGTCTTTATCTAAGCCTGAGTACAACTCGTCTTATATTCAACCTTGGTTGGGTGCTGCTTTCTGTACAACTTGTCTTAATCTAAGTCACTGTACGACTTGTCTTAATTCAGTAAAACTAGTCTTTATCTTAGCCTGAGTACAACCAGTCTTATATTCAACCTTGGTTAGGTGCTGCTTGTCTTGTCCTTGTCTTAACCTTTACATGCTGATACTGATTGTCAATCCTTGGTTCAACCTGGCTTTTCTTTTCTAAAATGTTTTAAAGAAACGCTTCTTGAGAGTAAGGAAGTTTTCGTCCATTACCGTGGATGCTAAGATGATAATGAAATACTTTTTCTACAATTATCAGTTTTTTTCTACTCCATTCTTTCATGCATTAGACTTTCACACACAGTATGTTTCTAAGGTACTATTTTCTGTACAACAGTTTTATGTTATTTGTTTCTTTCAATTTTAGTATTACAGACACTATACAGAGGTAACTATTTTGAAATCACATATTTCACCTAATATTGGAAAGAAATAAGGGAACTAAGATAGTTGATACAGCTATTATTGAGGTAGACTTGCCCTAAATAGTTTTGTTGCAGCCCAAGGCATAGTTTAATCATAAAGAAGTCCTTAACATGCAGGAAATTGGTCTCAACGACATTTGGAGCAATTTCATTATTACTGTCATTTCTTTAGTTCCCTTATTTATTTCCAGTAGTATATTTCATGCATATCCACCCAAGAATCAATATTCCAAGTGCACCTGAGTTGACGTGTTACATGAAAATATTGTAAACAAAGAAAAAAGAAAATATTTAGTTATGACAAATGAATTCAATGTTGACACATCACTTCAATAAGCTTTTTAAACCTTCACTGAATGAACCTTAGTCCTATACACTCCAGCAATGACTGAATATTTCACAGAGATATATTGTACCTGCATAACGCTTTACATTAATATTTTTATACCCCCGCCTTACAGCGTAAGCGGGGGTATATAGCGTTCATTCTTTCCGTCCGTCCGTCTGTCCGTCTGTCCGTCCGTCCGTCTGTCCGTCCGTCCCAAAACTTTGTGCGGAGCATATCTCCAAAACTATGCATGCTAGCTTCATCAAACTTCATACAGATGTCAACCATGATCCCTAGTTGTGCCTTTTGAGGGTAAGAACTATTTCTGAATTTTCATTTTTGCGGTTTCCATGGAAACGTGACTAAAAAGTGACTCTTTGAGGAAGTCGTTTTGTGCGGAGCATATCTCCAAAACTATGCATGCTAGCTTCATCAAACTTCATACAGATGTCAACCATGATTCCTAGTTGTGCCTTTTGAGGGTTAGAACTATTTCTGAATTTTCATTGTTGCGGTTTCCATGGAAACGTGACTAAAAAGTGACTCTTTGAGGAAGTCGTTTTGTGCGGAGCAGGTCTTCAAAACTATGCATGCTAGCTTCATCAAACTTCATACACATGTTAACCATGATCCCTAGTTGTGCCTTTTGAGGGTAAGACAATCACATTCTTTTAATTTTCGGCGGTTTCCATGGAAACATGACTTAAACAGTGACTCTATGACCAAGTTCTTTGTCCGGAGCATATCTCCCAAACTATTCATGCTAGCTTCACCAAACTTCATACACTTATCAATCATGATCCCTAGTTGTGCCTTTTAAGGGTTAGACCAACAAATTATTTTTATTTTTTGTGGTTTCCATGGAAACATGACTAAAACAGTGACTCTTCGACCAAGTCTTTTGTCCGGAGCATATCTCCCAAACTATTCATGCTAGCTTCACCAAACTTCATACACTTATCAACCATGATCCCTAGATGTGCCATTTGAGGGTTAGACCAACAAATTATTTTATTTTTTGGAAACATGACTAAAAGAGTGATTCTATGATAAATTACTTTGTCCTGAACATATTTCATGAAATATACATCTCAGCTTCACCAAATTTGCTACATATGTCAATCATGATTGCTGGATATGCCTTGTGAGAGTTAAACGATATATATGGATTTTCTTCTCTGTGGTTTCTTTGGAAAACATAACTTACAAAGTGACTCAACAAAAATAATTTTGTCCTCAGTGCATCTCGTAGAATATTCATGATAACTACCTCAAATTTGAAACAAAGATCAACCATTATCTCTAGATGTACCCTTTTAATTGTAAAACCTATTAATGAATTCTGTATTTGGGTTTCAATTGAAAGAAGACTTACACAATGACTTACTGTATACTCAATTATCATACTTTAACCAATATTAATCAGTTTTACTATTTGAAATTCTTTGAACAAAGTGGGGAGCGGGGGTATGTTCGCTTCTTCACTTGTTCCATCTTCAAGACTTTGGATAAGTCAAATTCCTGTATCAACCAATCCTCTTATCTTTTTGGAGCAACTTATTTTTTCTTATTATCCAAAGTGAAAATTGCCCATGGCCAATGCTTCCCCCAATCCCTGCTATAAGGGAGTGCTTATCCAGGGAACTTTGCTGTTATATATGCAGGCCTGCCAAAGAAAATATGGAAATGCTACCAAAAGCAGCAAAATGTACACATGAATAGACAATATCTCAGCAAAAAATAGCTATAAGGCTATAATAATAAGCATCAAAAAGTGACAAACAGCATCATTCAAGCAATGACAGTGTAAAATGAATCGCTCAAAACGTGCAAGCTATTTGTAGCATTTTCATTTTTTTTCTTTTGTATGCCTGGCATTTTCCATAAGCGAATCCTAATCGATAACCTCATTCTTCCCTCCCTTCTACCACCCTCACTCCTACCTTGCTAGCAGGTGGCTGAGATATTGCTCTTCCTCCACAAATAACTCCCTCATATCATCTCCCGGGAATAGACAAGAGTTGATGTGTAGGCACTTTCCGAGTCTGTGTAAGCAGTGTGTCATGTTATCTCAGAGAAAAGCACCTTTGTGCTCTATTTCAAGTATGTTGATAGTTTCTGTGGCTATTTTGGAACTCAAGCTGCCCTGACATAAACATATAAGAAGTCAGAGGCAAAGTGATATATTCTCATACTCACTCGTCTAAACAGTGATCTTTTTCTCAAATCGCAATGTTCTGTTATTTCATTTATAATGGCAATATCCTTGATAGTCATCCAGACCCAAAAGCAAAAATATTCAATTGACGACCAACCAAGTCTACTAAAACATAGCAAGTCTAGATCACTCAGCTTTAGTCTGAAGTTAAAGAATCTTCTGGGCTCAGAATCGCTTAAAAATATTGTTAAATTGAAAAAAAATACTTCTGAGACTAAATGTTACTCTAATTTCCTTGAATACAACCTTGGTTCTTTTCAAGGCCCAGGATATATTCAAAGTTGATTTCTTTGTTCATTATCACAGGTTGTATTTACATAAACCCCAATAACCTCCTTGTTGTATTCGAGCGGAAGGTTATCAGTATTCTAGAACAGGGTTGTATTCTAGGAAATATGGTAAGTCTGGGGTATGATAGCATGGAGGTTAGAAAGTTCTGCTTTAGATCAAGAGGTTCCAGGATCGAATCACCATGCTAGCAGGTTTCACCACAATGCAAAGCCACAATAGTGTTGTGGGCTTTCTCCCTGCAACAATCATATCACAAACTCATGTCATGTCACGTTTATTATTTGTCTCGTCACCAAATCACATCACATCAAATAAAAAGTGTAACAGCACATAAAACAATGCTGAAACTTGTACCAGGATTTTAGTTATAATGCCAACTTGCAAATACTCTGATATAAGTATAGTATCCTCGCGGGTATAAGCCCACCCTCGAGCTAAAGACCACCCCCCATTTTTTCAGGGCTGAGCTGGTTGGGGTCATTCTCGGGTTAAAGCCCACCCCCAATTCTTGGAAGTGTGACACGATCGATGTCAGGCGATCGAGTTAGCAAAATGCACAAGTTTATATCGATGTCATTTTTTGTAAAATAAAAATACATTGTCCTGTTGTTGTTTTTAATGACTATATACAATGTAAGTTAATAAAAATAAAATAATATTTTGGTTTTAAATATCCATGCATCATTCACGTACTGTTAAATTTCAGCAGAAATCACGATGTATGTGGCTTCACTTGCATCAGCAATCGGGAATTGAAAAATTTGATTCCCAAAATATTATCAAGAACTATCGCTTTATAAGGCTTGTTATCCGTTCTAAATGTTTTATATGACATATATCCAAACTTATTTATCAAATTTAATCGTCGAAGTTCAAAGAAATCTTTGTAAAATATACTTTCGCGAAAGCACGTTGTTTTACTGTGCTTGGAATCTCAATCGTAATTACTTGACGACAAGTAACACTATCAATATTCTTTCGTGCTCATAATCATAATTTGTGCAAGTTTTTCTTCAAAATTTATTTACGTAAATATTTCAATTAACTGCATGTTGTTTTGGAAAATGTAATATATGGAAAAATATTTAACAAATATTGGAATATTTAGACATTTAATATTGTATCAACAATATGTTGTCATGAACTTATTACAACCACGTTTCAGTTTCATACATCGTTTTCAAATCGACTTGCTGATTGGTTGACTTACTTTTCTTGGCCAATGAAAATGCTTGTAACAAATATCTCTCGACTCGTACACACATGCAGCAAAAGCTGTCGACTGATTATTCATGTTCCTTTTTCGTGAGAATGATGTTATGTAATCTTATTAAAACATGCAAACAACAAACAATGTAAGTTAGTATTTGCAATTTCTTTATGATTCTTTTTAATAATATACGTCTGGAAAAAGTGTCAATTGATATTTAAGAAGACCTGACCAACATAGTCAAACGTATCGATGTCAATTTTCAATGCAACTCGCATCAATGATCTTCTTGGTTGGGGTCCCTCCCGGTATTAAGCCCACCCCCCTATTTTCAAGATATTTGTTTGCCGGGCCCCCTGGTCTTATACCCGCGAGGATACGGTATATATATTCATATAACATATATATTCCCACTTAATCCTCTAACAACAGTCACACCTATTCAATTCCTTATTGATTAAAACATATTTCAACATGTTATTTTATGTGCAATTATGTATTATCTGTTCATTTCTGTAATAATCAATTTATATCTCCTTGTTTATAAGCCAATGACCTTTATACTAATAAACATTTTATAGGCAAATCTCCATTTGATAGAGAACAAATCTGCAATCTGTACATCCTTTTTGGAATTTGTTTCAAAAATCGTCCATAAAAATAAAATCTCAAGCCCTACCCAATTTTAAAATTCCTGGTTCTGCACTTGACTTGAATTCATTCTGGTATAGTGATTGGTGGGTACCATTGTAAATAGAAGGATAGATAGATATATGAAACGTAATAAAGCACCACAGAGAAATATAAACAGGAAAACTGGCACTTAGAGATTGTCTCAGTTTCCTGACAGAGGTTTACCGTTTCCTGGTATGTTGTCCAACCGCTAGCATCATTTCATCTCTCGCAGTATTGTACTGTCTAAAATTTACATTGTATTCTGAGTATTTATTGGAATTTATGGTACCTTTTTTAATCTTTTGGTATGTTGAATTTATTACATTTTGGTAAGTGAATTAAAGGGGCAGCAGCACGTTTTTTGATAATTTTATATTTTAAATATTTTACTGATAATTGTAAGGTAATGCTAAATGTATTAATTTGTCAGTGTCAAAAATCACATTACACAAGCCAATCATCCATAGGACAAAGTATGGAGATTCCCATGAAATCCATTGGCGGCCATTTTTTTGTGAACACCTTTAATTCATTTTGTGTAAGAAAAAGGAATCGCGTGGCTAAACTTTACGTTATATATGTAAATCAGTGCTACTTCCTTTAGTTTAAATACATTTTCATTCAATTGGAACCATTAATTTTCATTTTCCTGACATCACCTTATATTCCCCATAAAAACGTGCTACTGCCCCTTTAAAGGTAACTAATTCGGCTTCATGAACTATTGATAACAGGTTAACAGGAAATATATAATAATAAGCGTACATCGTAATACAATTTAGTAAATTTTACACCTTTTTCTTTTGAATTTGAATTTGAATTTTAAAATGATATCTGTAGTTTTTACATCATTTGTGAAAAGTTGTTTTTTAAGAAGTTTTGTCCTGTTTTAGTTATAATTTATATTAATTCCATTTTCAAATCAAAAGTTTAATTTTGATCAAAACGGACCAATTGTTTACAAATATGAAATGTTTACAAAAACAACGATTTCTAAATCAAAATACAAATGTTGAACAAAAGAGGTGAAAAAGGCAGACAGATCTAATTAACTTTCTCCTATGTGTCATCAGGATGTGAATAATTAAATAAATTTTGCATATATACAGAAAAAAACCACATCATAGATACTAGATAATAGCTCAGCTCCAAGGAAACCGGCTGTGATGCTACCATCAACAAAATGCTCTTTTTAACATTATATTCAGTTTCTGAAAAAGATGTCTCAGAAAAACAATACATTTATTAAATATATAAAGGAGCCTCAGACCCATGGAAAGTTCTTGCAGATCTAGACTTACTTTTCTAGAGGTTATGTTAGGTCAAAATGATATCAACTACAGTGTTATTCATCTACTATATTGAAGTAGGAGGAGCTTTATGCTCCATACATTTCAACCACAAGCGCTCAATGCCAAAATTGATCCGATTTGGTTTTTTGCCCCCGGGTTATATATATATAGAGATTATTACCCGAGAAAGTGTGTCATATGACTTTTACGAAACGAGTGTGAATTATTGTATTACCCGAGCAAGAGCTAGGGCTACATACAAATTTTCACGAGTTTTGTAAAAGTCATATGATACATTTCTGAGGGTAATAATTCTTATTACCGATTCTATTCAATTTTAACCATCTTAGAAAAAATAAAGAAACGGGCCGCATCTTAGCGAATACAGTGACGTAACAACAATGGTGTTATGACGTCCCAGGTAAAAAAATACGGGAACTTGCGCTAAAACATTTCTTGCTAGGCAAAAGTAATATGTGCACTAGTGCTCATATTAAAAATATGTCACTACTTATTTTAATCAATAAAGGTAATAAATTGTGACATTTAACATAACCTTTTAAAAAGCAAGTCTAGACCTGAAGTTATCTACATCTGAATTGCAAAATGTATGAGGCCCCTTTCTTTATCATTGTTTTGAGAATTATTTTTTAACAACTGAATATTAGTCTACCTACACCTTTCATCACTTGAGCCAAAAAGACTTTTTATGTCGCATGAATGGTGTTTGTTTGCTTATCCTAAGTTATTTTAAAGTCATTCATAAATATACTTCTGTCTGTGTAACGATTCACTGAGAAGATATAGAGATTGAGTTACATAGACTTCAGACATCTAAATAGAGAGAGAATGGATTTCAGGATTTGTTTCGGTCTGATAAATATGAGATTACAAACACACATTCTAAATCAGATTTTTTTTCAAAGGAAGGAAACTTTTTTATGTCCTGCAAATAAACAGCTCAACATGATAGAAATCTTTCATTTAATTATCTGTCTAGGGACTTAGCCCTTAGAGCTTGATATCGCTGATGCGTGAAATTTTTACTTCAAATTGCTCCATAAACTGGATTATCAGTGGATAGTTTCTATCAGTCTTACACTTGACATATTTGCTCTAGTAGTTTACTTTCAACTCAATAGGAAGTGTTAATGTCTAACAAATTTTTTAGAATCACCGTTTTGATTATTTGTTTAAAAAAGAGTGTCGCTGTAAAAATGATAGCTGAGGCTTTTGATGTTATATTGATAGAGTTTGCAACAATGCGATTTAATGTGAAAATGAATTAAAACATTAACAATTTACATTTTACCTGAAGAAGAATTGATCATACCCTGAAAATAATTAATTGGAAATTTTCCTAATAAAGAGGTTGTTTACTAGAAAACCCCATCTATGCCCCCTTCAAAAACTTAAATCCTTCCTTATTATCAAGATATCAGAACCTTTTTGTTCCATCAGTTTTGCCTCCATACATAATCATAAGCATCTGATTTTATATCCCAGTCAACTTTGTGGAACTCTTTGACAAGGGAGGCCAGAAAGTCTTGTCACAGCATGCCCCAGACATGGATATTTATCATGCTGGGATGTAGACTTGCTGACCTGACCAAAGGTTAAATGTCAGTCTTTATAGACTGTCTTGCTGTCTCCAAAATTAGTATTATCTTTTATGTTGACAACTCGATTTGGTCAGTTTGATATTGTTTGATAAAATTGTTGGTGTGATACCATGTTAGATATTTTCGTTGAGTTTATGCAGTTACTACGCTAAAACAAAACAGTAAACCAAGGAAAGATATTTGTCTTCAGCCATTCTTTGTAGTCTGTCATCCAGACCCTGGAGCAAAAATATGTAATTGATGACCACCCCAGTCTAGAAATGTATAGCAAGTCTTGATCGCTCAGCTTTGGTGAAAGTTAAAGCTTCTTCTGGGCTCCATTTCTTTATAATACATGAATTGTTTAAAATGTTGTCAATATTGAACAAAAAGGGACTAAATGTTAGTCTATCATTCTTTGTAGACTTACTGGTCTCAGTCCTGTTGATTGAAGAGTAATGGAAAGTGTCAAAATGGCCGCCTCAAAGAGCTTGTAACTTCTTACAGCAATAAGAAGTGTCGTTTGTAAATCTTGAAGCAATCAGAGCAGAGAGACAGCTGTAGACAATAAACACGAGACTACCTACAATTAGCATAGGTACTTAGTGTTTACCTGCCGTTAATGGAGAGGAGAGTGTTTTTATCTTGGAGAATTCAACGTAAGTTTTTAACACAATTGTTTTGCCATTTCCATAATTTGAAGCTAAGCATTGCAGTTGAAGCATTTAGTTATTTTGTAGGTGTAGTGATAGGTTTGTTATGCAAAACAAACAAATTTTAGGACATTTTGAATGGTGTACAGCTATTTGGAAAATAGTATCCTTCATTCAGTCTCTTTTTTCCCTGTTCTATTACATACTTATGGTCATTTTATTCTAAGTCCTCAAATTATTTTACCTTGACCTGTATTTGTTAATAAGCTGTCTACTAGACATCCTGTAGTAGGAAGAGAAGTTGTGTGAAAGTCCAACTCAAATTGTTAAAAAATAAATGAAATAGGACCTCTTTATCAATGGGTAGAAAAAAGCAACATTTATTGCTCATGTAAGTTTCAACCCAAAAAATGGATAATCCACCCTTCAAGCCAATCATATCTTATTCTTCCTAAGGATCTTAGATAAAGAGGCTTTACTTGATACCTATGGTCAGCCAGGGTTTATAAACAGCTCAGTCATGTGTGCCAGTTGCATGTAGAGGAATGTCTGCTACTTATCAGCGTGAGTCAGCCCCTCCTGTAGGAGATCCTCTTGGCCTTAACTTATTCCAAACATCTTTGAGAGGCATTATAGAAGATGGAGTGACAATAAAAAGAATATATGGATGACAACTTCTTGGTGCATTGTATGCAGGGGCAGTAGCACGTTTTTAGGTGGAATATTAGGTGATTTCAGGAAATGAAAATAAATTGAATGACAATGTGTTAAAACTAAATAAAGCAGTAATAATCAAAAACATAATTTAAAGTTCAGCAATGTGATTCATTTTTCTTGAATTAAAGGTGTTCACATAAAAATGGCAGCCAATGGACTTTATGTGAAACTTCTATTTGTTCTCTGACTATGGATGATTGGTTTGTGTAATGAGATTTTTGACACTATGAAAATAATACATTGAGCATTAACATACAACTCTCAGTGAAAAATTTAATCTATAGAATTTTCCAAAAACCTTGCTACTGCCCCTTTAACTCTTGACAAATGACTGTTTTCTACTTGCTACTTTCTACCTTGGTCTTCTGTATTGGCCCTTGGCCTCGAGCAAATACAGCAGACCTTGGACCTGTAACTGGGCCAATACAGAAAACCTTGATTAATGACATTTTTATTAATTAGCTTCTTTGTGATTTACTTGCTTTACTTTCATCGAAATCAAAGTTCTGAATAAGATTGGGGAATCGTCATTTATGTTGAAAGTTTTGAGTCATCGCACTTTCTTCATTTGTATGTATGCGCATGCTCAGAGTCGTATTTGCCCAGCCTGTCTTGTATTGGCCCGATTTTGCCTGTATTGGCTCAACTTACAAGTTTTACAAGTATTGGCCCAGTTTCCGAATCTTTTATTCTAGGCCGTATAGATTGTATTAGTGCCATATAATTGATAGTTAATTAATAACACTTTTTATTGTCTTTGGTATGATGTGATGGGGAGTAAAATCTGGCCTCCTAGTTCATGAACAAATGCTCTACAACTGACATCATGATGATAAGGTTTTGTTATTAGCTATATCTATTCATTGATATAACACTAAATATACTTGTTTAATTTACAGCCGATCTACTGGCCGCAGGACTGACGTTTGTAAAAGACTTTGCCCATTTATGAATCACTAACAATGAGGTTTCGTTTTTCAGCCAATCTACGAACCACAGAACTTTCGTATGAGAGAGACGACCCCGACCTCTGACACTTCACAAAGTTCTGACCTTGCGTCCTTGCCAGACAAGGGGAGACAACAACAAGGCATGTCCCAACTCAGCTCCAACCTCTCCGAGCTCGACCAGCTCCTGCAGGACCTCAACTCCGCGCAGTTCCTTGCAGAGGTCGACAAGAAGGAGCCCCCTGGTGAGTTGCAGCGGAACTACTCTAAATGCTTGATAAAATGCCCGCCTTGAATACAAGCTTGCCTTGAATAGGTGTCCTTCAATAGAGCTTACTGAAAAATTAAATGCATGCCTTTATAAAATCTAGTTAACTGAATCTGATATCTGAATTCACTTATTTTTTCGTTGAAATTTATAAATTTTTATAAGATCAACCGCATGATGTGACTTATTTGAAAATAGAAGCCTCCTTTGAAATTAAACCTGCCTGGATAAATGCAATTGGTTGAGACAGTTTGAAAAAAATAGACGCTGGCGTCTACTTAAGAATTTTCAGTATTTTGGGTAGAGACTTATAAAGGGCAGCAGGGCTTGTGGTTTTAAAGGAACGACATTTGCACATGCGGTTTTTATGACATTGGTTATGCTTTACCTTCTAATGTAAGAAACTTTTGATTATGAATCTGATGACTACTCTGATGCAAATAAACAAAACTCTGTACTGGCCTTATCAAATGCTTACTGCGATTTGTATTTAAAAAAAGTTCTCTGATACAAAAAAATCTGTTTAACGACACATCAATTAAAATCTCTACGTTATCTCAACCTGAAATTCCCTTCTCACATTTGGCTTTTCTCTTTACATTGTCCTTATCATCACCTGACCATATATTTACAAATACACACCACTTTATTTTTTTTACTTTTAAATTTTTGTTCCAACCGCCTGCTTATTTGCAAAAGGATTTAGGAGATGAGAAACACAAAAAGTAATACGGTCGGCCTTATGCATGTAAGAGTTGTTTACCTAACTTCTCTTAGTATATTTTCATTAAAAACAAAACAAGACAAAGAGTATTTTTATTTAACAAGTTCAATATAGAAATGACATTGATGATAATGTGCAGTTGCTTCCGGTCAAAACATAGACTCGCTAACTCGCTGGGTTGACAGATACTCTTGCTTATCCTCTTGATTTTTTCATCTGCATCATATAACCTGGGTATAGGCCGATCCCCCTCTTTGGCCCCTAATTTCTGGTATCAAATTCTCGGCTTATACAAGGCCATATACATGTATCTACTTATCAGTCAGCTGGTATACGTAGAACAATGATGCATAGATAATAGAAGGGATTAAATGAGTTTGACTTTTCTTGTTGCTTTTTGAAAACATTGTGACATTAAGTCAGCTTTAAACAGTCATGTTTATGTCTGTGTTAAAAACAAGGCCTTTAGTATGATCATCAGGTCTTCATATGAAATATACTTACAGGAACTTACAATTTCATTTTCAAATTAACTTTCTTCCCTTAATTCCTCTATTGGCAAGTCAATAACTTTTCAGGATGCCTATTAGAATATATGTGTAAGTACATGTATTTGGAATCAATTAGACATAAAAAAGAAAATGGGAAACAAATGGCAAAACAAAGAAATTTTAAACATAAGGGGTAAGGGACCGTAGTTTGTGATATTTTGTCCTGAACATTTGGGTGCAATGCTACAGTGAATTTAGTGCAGTATCACCCATGGATTGCTAGTTCCAGCCGATTCTCCAAGTTTCACCACAATGCATAGCCACAATGGTGTTGCGGGCTTTCTTCCTGCAGTAATACTAGTAGCCGCGATATAAGTAAAATACTCTTGAAAGGGGCACAAATCACCTCACCTCACCTGAACATAACCTCTCTAAGAGCAAGTCTAGATCTGCCGTGAACTACAGTCTCTGAGATAGCCATTGTCTAGGCTCCTTTTCTGTTTTCAATATTGTAATCCTTTTTTTGTAGAATTATTATTTCAGAGACTCATAATAAGTCTATGAGATTGGATGCAAGGCAAGAGGAGCAAAGATCTGTGAGGGGGGTTTGGTGGAGGAAGCGGAGGGGGGAGGGGGGTTAGAGAAGATGGGGGCAGTGATCTAAAATGGGGGTGCTAACAGATGCCAGGAGCGTGAGTCAAGTTACCAGCTGTACAGCTGCTGCTGTCTAAATTGGGCCAGCGATGTAGGTGTGAGAGGGACTCCACTATGATTTAGTCTATGAAATATTTAGAGTAATTATCGTACCTGCATTCATATTATTTTATTTCTTGAGGCTTTTCATTTCATATTCTGTTGCTGTCTAATTTGGGCCAGCTATAGGTGTGAGCGAGAATCTAGACTAAAATTTAGTCTATGAAATATTTAAAGTAATTATTGTACCTTCATTCATTCTATTTTATTTCTTGAGGCTTTTCATTTCATATTCTGTTGCTGTTTTAATTGGGCCAGCGATGTAGGTGTGAGCAAGACTCTTTTACCTAGACTTACCGGTATATTCTGTCTCTGTAATAATAATTCTAAAAAAAGCCCAATTATTATACTCAAAATAGATAAAGATTCTCTCACAAATGAATATCTAGACTTGCTTTTCCAGAGGTTCTGTTAAGGACAAATATAACTAAACAACAGCCTGGGTGTTAGGCAATCTCATACCCTCTAGATTGAGGTATCAACTTTTAGATTGGAATTCTGTTTTTCAAAGGTGTACAAAATATAAGTGTCAGAATAAAAATAAATATTTCAATGTGAAATATTATCAGGATAAAACTATAATAGAATATTATTTTAGAGATAAATGCCAAACATAGTGTGATCCAAAATATAACATTGTTACATGAATATTTTATTATTCAAAAGTATTGTAAAACAATTGGTCATTAAAGAGAGACATATTATTCCTTCACGATAAAATAGAGTATTTTACTTTGAAGGATATGTTTTTTTAAAATGTGGTACTAAACATTCCTTTGATAACATTTCAATGTTTATTGCCTGGAATCCTTGAATTAAGTGTGATGAATTAATTGGCTCAAATTGATTTAGAAAACGAAATTGATAACGAGTCTGAGGTAATATATATGAACATTTGTTCAAGCTTTAGATTTATAAACTAGGTTCTAGTTTAATATTGAACTTGCAAATTGCATATCTGTAAACCAAGGGCCCTGACAATAACATTCATTAATTTTCTTATTAATAATCAATTTATTCATAATTGCTTATCTTATGATATTGCATTTTCTCACCATGTTTTTCAAACGTGAAGTTTATTTACTTTTTGCAATGCCGTAAGTAACTTATTCTTGCAATGAATAGTGCTGGCTATCCTGACCGGAATTTTATAGTGAGTATCCTATTAAGCACCCTTTAGAAATTTTGTAAATGCAGTGTCATGATTTTGCATTTTGCTCATCTTCAAATATAAACTGATTAGCAATTAACAATAAAACAAATACAATTCATCAATTCAACATTTAATGTTATATTAAAAAACATTTTTAAGAAAGCAAGGAAAACATAATTTCTGTTTCTAAAATGAAAATATATGAAAATGTAACTATTTAATATCAAATAAAAAGGAGCCCACTGATGATGCTCATTCTAAGAAGTGTTCTAGACTTGCTACAATGATGTAGACTTGCATAGATCTTTGCAATTATTATGTTTTAGGCTCAGTGATAGTCTGTTATCTATACCCTAAAGCAAAAAATAAATAAAGGAGCCTTCTTAAGTCTATAAAATATTGGCAAGTCTAGATGCCTCAGCTGAAATTAAGTATTGTTCAGGGCTCCTTTATATTTCTTTCAATAAAAAAACTAAATAATGAAATTAGTAAAGAAATCTTTTTTTCAGGGAGTCTAGCGCAGTGAGACCGAGTGGAAGCAAAGCAAACAACTTAGAAGTTGCTTTAGATTCAGAGTCAAAAACATTTCTTATTATTTATTAGTTATTTTTTGTAATAAACCTTACTGTTCATGTTAATGATTTATCTTACATAGTGGTGTGCCAGGAAATCAACCGAGGGGGTCATATCAGCAATTTTCAAACAGATGCATAAAAGTATCCTACATCTATTAGTTTTAGGGGACACAAAGCCAAAAGGGTGGGCAAATTTCCCCAGGGCCCCATGCTAACATATAAAATTGATAGAATTCCGAAAGAGTTATGTATGAATTTATAAGGTGATATCTAAATTCAATTATCCTATCAGATTTTCTTATCATAATATGAATATGTGAAGCCTTGATAAGTTTCCACTTATATATATCCCCCTTCATCATACTTCCCTGAGGTCTGTTTTATCAATTTCAACATAAACTCAGAGCGCAAAATTGCCAGAATTATCAAGCAAGGACGTTTTGAGCTGCAGATAAGGAGAATCCTGATTTAGTTTTCTGAGTAATAGGTTTCACTTTATAGCCACAGTGAACATTCCTAGTGTATGTGGGGCTATTTTGGAAGATAAATTACAAACTAAAAATACCCTCCTCAACCACATTTTGAATCTAGAATTAAAAGCATTTTTGCGAATTTGGCAGGGTTTGGCGCAGATGGGACATATCTTGATGATAACGGCACGCTTATATCACCAAAGGAAAAGAAGGCAGTGACCCTACTGAAATAGAAGCACATATTTCATGTCCAAATGCAAGATAAAGCCAATTAAGTGAAGTGTTATGCAGAGAGCTAACTATTTTGTTTGATCGCAGGACGGGAGCCAATCGTGAATGGAACAGGAAGGCAAGCGCCACCGCCTGTGGCACCGAAACCAGGAACTCGTCCCACAGAGCGCGCCACTGTTGAGAGTTTGCTGGATGAACTGGAGGTGTCCGTACCCACCCCTCATAGGTGAGTCCATACAGGTGCTTGAAGTTATAGACTTAAATTTGCTCACTGTAGTGAAAAACTGAACTGGTAAGAATACTTTACTGAAACTGAAAACTCAGTTCTTTCTCTGCTTAGCATTTAATGAAATCTCTTCAAATTACCTTTTTCTCCACGTTAATGACATTTATACCTGAAAATTATTAAATCACCTTGAAGGGTTAAGGCATTAATGACAGTAATAACTGAAAATCAGTCGGTTTGAAGCATTAAATACACTATTGATAAGCGTTAATGACAGTTATTACTGAAAATTTTGAATTTGGTTTGTGAAGGAACATGATTGTGCTCTACTAGCCTTCAATGAATTTATATTTTATGCTAAATGCCCCCCATGTTTCCACAGTGTTAACGAGATACAGCACTACCCACCCCCCACCTCTCCACCCGGCCACGTGAGGGGGGCGCCACCCAGCCACGTCCACCACGTGCCTGCAAATCAGGTTCAAGGTGCGTCCACGGCAACCAAGGAGCTTGATGATCTTATGGCATCACTCTCAGAGTTCAAGGTTAGTCCTGTAAAATATCGTTACTGCAATTTTCGTGTCAAAGCATTCTGCCATAACTTGACTCAACAACTTATCATGGTGCGGTGGTTTGGGTATTTCAGTTACCCTGAGAGCATTGCTATATTTCTGGTAAAGAAGGCAGATAGAAACCAAACTGAATTTGTGTCGTTCTAGACCTGCTGTCTTCTTCTCACTTCGCCTTCCTAACCCTTGGTTCTCTCAACCTTTCCATCTCTTTCTCCCTGATGTCTCCCCTCTGTAGTGGATGAAATATATGTGATGGTATGGAAACCCTACTCACTTCCTAACTCTTGCAGTGTTATTCCAAGGTGATCATTTTAAGCAACTGGGCCCTTTGCAATGGTAAAAGTATACTAACTCTAAAAATGATTAGGGGACATCAAGCCAAAAGGGCAAATCTTCCTAGAACCGTATCTAAGAACAACACTGCTTCTTGTACTTTTACCTAATGATTTGAATAATGTCAACCCCGAAGCTAGACCAAATTTCAGTTCTAAATCTTGCTGTCTCACTTTGCCTTTCTTTCAGTCTCTTCCCTCCATCTCTTTCTCACTGACCTGTCTGCTCTCTTTTGAATATCGTTGACCGTATAATATCTTTTCAAATTTGCTGTCTCTTCTTGTAGTTTTACTTTATGATTTGAATAATGTTGAGTCTTTCTTTGATTACTATATCACAGGATGTGAAAATTGCTTTCTGAAAGAAATAATAAATTTGACCTGAACTCAGGAAATACTTGTCTGCAATATTATTGAATAGCCATTTACAAAACTAATTTGATGATAAGAATGGTCATGAAGACTGATGTAGATAGAAGGTATGCAATGGAAATCAAATGTACAGCCTATTGATTTATAGTCAATTATAATATAGTCATATCAATTTCTTTGCCACACTGGCATCATTCAATGCTCTGCAAATTATAGATGAAAAGCTAATTGTGAAATCAGCAATTGAAATTGGTGTTTAACTTGTTTTTAGTCATCAAATAGTAAAAAGAGTGCTTTCAAACCTATTTTCATCACAAAATTAAAATTTTTAAAACAAGAAATGACGGGTTGTATCTGTCTGCTGATTTTGATTTGTTTAAAATAACTACCAATTTCCAGAGGATGTCTGTTAATGTGAGAAGTTTCTTCGGTTATTTGATACAAATTCAAAGTTTCCTATTAAGATAGCATGGCTTCTATAATTTCATTTAAGAGATATCTTCTTTGATAAAGGCAAGCCCAACTTGATATACAGTTATCTGCTAGGCTGTTATCAGCTGTTATTTACCATTCACTCAGCCATATCTACATCTAGGGGAGTGACTATCAAGGAAGCTCCTCACAGCATCCTTTACTAACATGCTGTGCGGAGAGTTTGAAAGAAAGAAGCCATCTTGCTTATTTAGCATTTTGGTTTAGCTGAAGAAGACTGAGGAATTGATTCATAAGGGATAATATTGAAAGTTACTGCTTTATTTTTGCTTTTGGCATTAAGTTGACAAAAGATATTAAACAAAGTGAGTGAATAATGAATGGTATGTATTAAATATAAGAAATTGAGTGGATTCAACAATTATGTGTTTTCTACGGTTTTGCCTATAACTATTATAGTGTAGACATGAGGCCATAGTTTATTAAGTTCAGCGTAAATCTGTACTTTATTGAGGAACACATGATCATTAAAGCTTTGTTTCAAGAATGATTATTTTAACCAATTTAGTTCAATTTACTTGAAATTGAATGTCAATTTAGTGAATCAAATTCTGCTGTGAATTGAATTCCTACACCAGGGCCACTGCTAGTAACTTCATAAATCCTTTTCTTGATGTTGCAGAAATATAAATTTGATGTTTTGAATTCATGAAAATTTTCATTTCAGGCCCAGAATAAAGCACAGCAGCCGAGTGTAGAGCCAGCGTACGCTAAGCCAATCAAAGGAAGCGGGAGACAGCAGACGCCTACGAGTCCGATGAACCCGAGTATCCCATCCGCTAACCAGCTGGAGTCGATGCTGGGGGACCTCCAGTCCGACATGAACAAGCAGGGCGTCAGTACCAAGACCAAGGGTGTGTGTGCAGCCTGCAACCAGGCAGTGGTCGGACAGGTGAGTCTCGTCCTCCTTGCAAAATGCAAAATTGTCTCGGAGTGTGTAAGAAAAGCTGCTAGTGAAAGTTTTGAGATAGCACAAAACCAGGGAGTATTTGCAACCTGCATCCAGGCAGTCATTGGACATGTGAGTTGTGTCCTCCGTCAACCCTGTGTAGAAGAAGGAATTATAATGCAAAATTGTCTCAAGAGTGTGTAAGCAAAAATGCAAGTGAAAGTTTTGGGATGGCAAAAAAGGTATACAAGGGTGTGTGTGCAGCCTGAGTCGTTGGACAGGTGAGTCATGTCATCCGTCAACCCTGTGTAGAAGAAGGAAATAAGATGCAAAATTGTTTAAAGGTGTAAATAAAAATGCAAGTGAAAGTTTTGACATAGCAAAAAAGGTATATTGGAGGTATTTGCATCCTGCAACCAGGCAGTTGTTGGAATGGTGGGTCTCGTCCTCTTTCAAACTTGTCCAGAATAAGAAAAAAAGTCTTTGAAAGTGTAAGTGAAAATGCAAGTGTAAGTTTTGAGACAGCAAAAAAGATATACAAGGGAGTTTTTGTATCCTGCAACCAGGCAGTCGTTGGACAGATGACTCTAATCCTCGATCCTTCAACCTTGAGTAGAAAAAGAGAAAAAAATGCAAAATCATCTCAGAAAGTTAAGATGAAAGTAAATATTTTAAAGAGCAATTAGGATACAGAAATGGATAATATATCATTATACCCATTTAGTTTAGTTGGAGGTCGCCCTTCAACCTTGAGTAGAAAAAGGAAAAAATTGTCAATTGTCGAAGAGTGTGTAAGGGAAAATGCTATTGAAGGTTACAGGTAATCGAAAAAGGTACACAAATTCACATGGTATCATGATTTTCCCCGTTGAGTTTAGTCTGGGCAACTTTTTTTCAGGGAACATTTCTTTTCCTCAAAAGTTTTAAGTCATAAAGGGGGGGTTCAGAAAATCAGCTAATTTCCTTTCCTTTATATATAGTCATCATTCAAATAGTTAAAATGTATAATTTACCTGTATTTTCCCTCCAGGTGATCACAGCGCTGGGAAAGGTATGGCACCTGGAGCATTTCACCTGTAGTCACTGTAACGAGATGCTTGGAACAAAGAACTTCTACGAGCGGGACTCACGTGCATTCTGTGAGAAGGACTACCACGAACTCTTCGCACCTCGATGTGGATACTGCAGCGGGCCCATTGTAGATGTGAGTTGCTACCTCGTGGAGATTTTGGGTGTAAAGTTCAATGTTTCGATCATATCAAGATCTATTTGATTTCTTGATTCCTGCAAATGGTTGATGCTTTGCAAAAATTGCATCATTGACGATGACAAAAGAGTTTTTTTTTTTTAAATGGAAATTTTTTAAGATCAGGTCTACTTGCAACTTTGTGTGAAATTTACACACTGCACAATGTAATCTGATTACAGGATATCAGTAGGAAAAGAAAATATGTCCTGCTTGCTATTCCCTATTACATTATAAGCTTTTTATTTGACTGGGAAGATACAGGAAGAGCTTGAATCAAGTGAATTTTACCAGTTCATTGAGTTTGCCTCCTTTTCACAAATCCCTTAGATGGTCCTAAAGGTAACCTTAGTGCATTGTTAAAGAATGTGAATTAAGGTAAAGGTTGCTTTGAGAGGCTTATCATATCATATCATTATTTCCAGAAATGTATCACAGCCCTAGACAAGACCTGGCACCCCGAACACTTCTTCTGCACCAAGTGTGGTCGGCCGTTCGGCGAGGATGGCTTCCATGAAAAGGATGGCAAGGCTTATTGCAGGTAAAGAACTCTCTCAAGGACATCAGGGTATTGGTGTCCCAGTGATCATGGGAATACGTTTTACTTTAATAACCTTGCATGGGTTTATGGCATGGCATAGTGTCCGGCGTAAAGTTTTTGCATTTTCGTCTTCCTCTCCAGAAGTAAAAGTCCTAGAAAGCTGAAACTTTGTGTACAGACTCCTTGACTAGTGAAGATTATAATTAATAGCTGTGGTGGCCCTGTGACCCCTAATAAGGGGGGAACCACATTTGCAACACCCTAATGCAAAATTGATATGAAGCCTGATGAGCTACAGAGCCACTTGCTCTATTTTTGTTTTGTTATTGAAATTCTTGCCGTATCACAAACTAGGGGTGTAACGATAGATCGAACTATCGACTTATAGTTGCTCTGCTGATAGTACTTTATCGATAGTCTTTTTTAGAACGATCAATAGTATCGATAGCACGTCTTAACTATCGATAGTATCGACAATTTGAAAAAAGTACTTGTCTATTCCTGCAACCTCTGTGCCGTCAGAACGTGTGTTCTCAACTGCAGGGGATATTCTGTCGGCACAGAGGTCAACCTTGAAATCCCACCATGTTGACAGACTATTGTTCCTGAAAAAGAACTTAAAGTAATCGACTTACCCATTACAATGAGACAAAGTCAATAAAACACTGTTTTTAAAAAAAATTGTTTTTATTTCCTTTATTGATAAACTATCGCAATAGCTATCGCAATAGTACCCTGCAATAGACTATCGCTATCGCAATAGAACCCTGCAATAGACTATCGCTATCGCAATAGTCCCTTGGGGGTCAATAGTCGCCCCTATCACAAACCATGGAACCAATAGTATAAGTGTTGCACTCAAGTGTATGAACCCTGTGATAATATTCTTGTGGTTGTGTTGCAGAGACGACTACTATGCAATGTTTGCACCCAAGTGCGGAGGGTGCTGCAACCCCATCATGGACAACTACATCACCGCTCTCAACCGTCACTGGCACCCCGAGTGCTTCGTCTGCTGGGTGAGTCAAATCATTGTCTACTTACTTCAAACAAATGCTATCCGTATCAGACTGTCTACTATTGGCTGAAATATTGCCCAATCGGCACCAAACTCCAACCTGCTTGGTACCAAAAGCTAGTTGCAAGTAACTTCTGTGACTGAATACTGTAACATGATTGCTACTTTCTTCTTATCCATGATGTGATAACTCAACTAAGACTGTTGTCGCACTGAACATGTGCTTATTGTTACTTGACCTTAGACTTTAGACCTTGTCGAGTTGAAACTACCAGAATTGTAAACTAGTGGAGGTAATATTGTGAAATATTTGTTCCTTGAATGCAGTTGATGTTAGAATGAGCCTGGTTTACAAGTTACAACCCCCCAAAACATGGCTGAAATATTGTTATCTAAAATCAGATCTTTTGATATAAATTCAGATCTGATTTATAATAAATAAAATAGAAGACATTAAAGACGAAAGTTTCTGTGAAGTTCCAAATCTGCACATTTAAATTCTTGCCTGGATAAGACATTTTGTTGCAGTCAGAGTTTCTTAAACTGAAACAGAAACTATTTGTCGACGGCTGCAGTAATCTGTTAATTGATAAGGGAACATGGTCAACATTTTCACAAACATTATCCTTTTTCCTTCATCCTATTCATGTGTTCTACTACTTGCAGGAATGCCGTGCCTCGTTTGGCGGCGGTAGTTTCTTCGACCACGAGGGGTTGCCATACTGCGAGACCCATTACCACGCCAAACGCGGATCTCTCTGCGCCAGCTGCCAGAAACCAATTACAGGTCGCTGTATCACTGCCATGTTCAAGAAGTTCCACCCTGAACACTTTGTATGTGCATTCTGCCTCAAACAGCTCAACAAGGGAACATTCAAGGACCAGGGGGACAAGCCTTACTGTCATCCATGCTTCGTCAAACTCTTCGGCTAGACACATGTACAGATGCTTCGTCAAACTCTTCGGCTAGACACATGTACAGATGCTTCGTCAAACTCTTCGGCTAGACACATGTACAGATGCTTCGTCAAACTCTTCGGCTAGACACATGTACAGATGCTTCGTCAAACTCTTCGGCTAGACACATGTACAAATGTCATGAACAGATGCTTCGTCAAACTCTTTGGCTAGACACATGTACAGATACTTCGTCAAACTCTTCGGCTAGACACATGTACAGATGCTTCGTCAAACTCTTCAGCTAGACACATGTACAGATGCTTCGTCAAACTCTTCGGCTAGACACATGTACAGATGTCATGAACAGATGCTTTGTCAAACTCTTCGATTAGAAACATGTACAGATGCCTTGTTAAACTCTTCGGCTAGACACGTGTACAGATGTCATGAACAGATGCTTCGTCAAACTCTTCGGTTAGAAACATGTACAGATGCCTTGTTAAACTCTTCGGCTAGACACGTGTACAGATGCTTCGTCAGACTCTTAGGCTAAATCCATGAACAGATGCTTCGTCAAACTCTCCTGCCGGACTCTAATACAGATTCCATGTCAAATTCTTGGGCTTATTTAATCAACAGATGCCTTGACGTCAAAGTCTTCAGCTAAATTCATGTGCAGATGCCTTGTCAAACTCTTCAGCTAAATTCATGTGCAGATGCCTCGTCAAAGTCTTCGGCTAGACACATGTACAGGTGCCTCGTCAAACTCTTGGGCTAGACTCATGTGAAGATGCCTTGTCCAACTCATCTGTTAAACATATATACAGATGCCTTGTTAAATTCTTTGATTATGCTGATGAATCGATACGGAGGGAGGTGTTCATCTTGGCAATGTGTGGATCAACGTACATCAAGTTGTAGATTGCAACTCGTCAGATGGCCAGTGAACTTACATGGAAAGCAAAGGCTGATCTTTGCATTCTTCCAGAAGATCATGCTTCATTAATATTGATCTTTAATTCAAGCCATATACTGCCAAGGTCATTGGCAATATCTTATTTTGGTAGTCAGTATACAGCAAGTCTTTAAAGAGTGTTGATGAAGAAGTCCTCAAAATGATTCTTGTCCTATCTTGGTCTATTGGGCTTTCTACAACTTATAATCAATGAATTAATAAGCTCTACATGCTTTCCTCATCTCGAAGGCTATGATGTCATCCATGTCTAATATGTTGAATAATCCAGGCAGAACTCTAGTTTGGTTCAAGTTTGATGATCCTGATTTTCAAGGAAAGGCTAATAACCAATAATCTGTCAAAAGTTATGGAATATTAGGTGATTGTGTTCTCGGAACATCTCGATATTGGAGCTCCTTGTCTTCCAGAACTGTGAACTGATGAAGTTACCTTGAAGTGTGAATAGAAAATGGAATATTAGTGTGTTCTCCAGTCTGTCAAATCTAGTTAAATAGAAGTCTGCAGAAGGCAGTTATGTGTTCTGATCATTCAGCGTCCCTGATCTGTGTCCCAGTGTTACTGATATCACCCAGGATGTGTTACTGATATCACCCAGATGTAGAACTGATATCATCCAGATGTAATACTGATGTCATCCAGATGTTACACTGATGTCATCCAGATGTAACATGATATCAGCCAAATGTAATACTGATATCAGGAAAATGTTATATTGATATCAACCATGATGTAATACTGATATCATCCAGATGTGTCACTGTTAAGATGTGTCAGATATGTTAAAGATATCATCAAGAGTTATATGATATCAAGAGGATATGTCTGACATATCAAGATGTGTTCCAGATATGATAAAGATGTGTCCTGGATATCATCAAGATGTTCACCAGGTACCTTTCAACAATGTTCCTGTTCATCAAAATGTGTCAAGATATCATCAAAAGGTGTCAAGGGTATCTTCAAGGTGTCCCAGATACTATCAAGGTTTATCTTGGATATTTAAGTGATTAATTATGGTAATTTAACAAATGAAGTGAATAACTAACTTGTCACATAAGTCTGATGCATGATTAGAGTTATTCTAGAATAAGCCCTACCTCTTTCAGTTAAAATTTGTCGCTGGTGTGATAAGATATGCAGATATCTTATTCAAGAAAAATATGTTGATTTGTTGTTCTAATGATTTTGCAGATTGACTAACAGAATTTTTTTTATCACATCTGAATATCTTATATTTCATGCACATGTGAAATACACATAAAAAGCCAGTGTCAGATATGAGATGATTGACAGGAATATGTTCTGTGTTATATTTTTTACTGATTCAAAATCTAATATGTGCCAAATCGATACCTGTAAACGATGATTTGATTCTAACATTTAGCACCATAAATTTTTTTATTGCACTGTTTTAGAATGATTTAGACACTTTTAGATATTTTAAAATGAGAGGTTATAATATTAAACTATTGGCATGAATTTCAATTCAGTGAAGATTTGTATATAAGTTCTGAAGTATGAGAATGAATCACACACAGATCAGTAGATTTTCTCTTGATAAAGGGAGGTAACTCAATCAAAGGGAGATAACCTGGTTTCAGAATATGGAGGCAGATGCCATTTAATGATATGAATCACCCAAAGTATTTAGATAGTCAATGAAATGATGTTATGTTAACCCTTAAAGCCTGAAGTCAGCCATGAAATGTATTTGTGTCTTGTTTCTTAGGGTGTGAAAGGGTTAAGATGATATTTATATGCCTTCGTTAGTTTGTGCAGCTTACACTATCTACTATGCTCTTAAAAATTGTAAATATTTCATCTTACTCTTGTTTACGACACCAGAATGTATTTATATGTTCGTACTGGGACATTCACGAAAATGTGCTTTGTATTATCCATGTGATATGATTTGTATCCCTGTAACCATGGCAGTGAAATGCATTTGAGCTATTTGATTAGCAATGTACAGTTTTGAGTCATTTTGTGATGAATATGAAAACCATCCAAATAATATGAGCCTTATTTTGACACTGCTTTAGTAATGTATATCATTTTATTAAATGATAATAGATAATAATATGTATATCTTAATCTTCCAACTCTACAAATAAAAATTTGAAATATTTGATATATATTGGTGATCAAAGTAACCTTAAAAATTTGTTGATCAACTAGATTGGTTAAGAAATAGTGTTTTGACAACTCATGTTTTTTTTTTTCAATTTTATTCCTACACAGTACATTTTCAAGATATTTATTTTCAAAATTAATTGTTTTATAAAAATATTTTAAGTGAGATTTGAGATGATTTCTTTGTGCATATTGTTGTCAAGTTTTATCACACCAACATCAGTGGACAATTAACTTTTACTGATGTATGTAACAATCTCTTTACTTGCTTTTATGCAATGTTTAAAAGTTTTGAGCTTTACATATTTTATGCTTAAGTGCTATAAGCTACACTCTGTGTGTTGTTTTAATGTGATAGGGATTAAAAATCCCAATCAATGCCTTGGGGACCATCTCAAAAGTAACATAATCCTTTTATTTGCCAAAATGATGTGAAGTCATTACACACTTGAAGTTTTGTTCCTGAGAAAATTTGCTTTTGACTTTGAAATTCTTGAAAATTTAAGAATTAGGATAATTCTACCATATACTTAAATTTGCCAACAAGTCCCTTTGGTCACCTTGGAACACATTATGCTTCCGTGATTCTGTACGTGGCCCTGTGGGGATCTTCTTATAATAATAATATAATAATAATATACAGCATTTTTATAGCATCCTATTTGATATATATATTATCACTCTAAGGCGCTTCACAATCACACAATGTCTGAGTCTACAGAACATATTCACATTTGTACAGATGGGTCTTAATGTTCTTCTTGAAGCTCTCAAGTGATGTTGATGTTCTTATGTTGACTGGTAGGCTGTTCCATAAGGATCCCGCTGTCCTGGAGAAGCATCTGTCACCGTATCTGACTGTCCGCGTTCTAGGTACAGTGAGCAGAGAAGCAGACTCTGACCGGAGTAATCGAGTTGGTTTATACGGTTTTATGAGTTCTTGCAAATACTCAGGAGCAGTACCATGCAATGCCTTGTAGGTGTAGGTTAAACCTTGTATTGGCATCGTCGATGTACCGGTAGCCAGTGCAAAGTCTTGCGTGCTTCTGTCACATCCACCTGCTTCGGTGTACTTGTGATGCATCTTGCAGAAGCATTTTGGACTCTCTGTAGTCTCCGCATGAGTGTCTGTGGCAGTCCAGCGAGGAGAGCATTCCCATAGTCCAGTCGGGACGTGACCAGAGAATGGACCAGCTTTTTACAGGAATATCTATTTTCTCTTACTTTTAGATTGTTGTGGATGAAGAGGTCAACTTGTTCAGTCAATTAGTCAAAGTGTTTCTGACAACAACTTTTATTAAGTATGATAAAAAAGTAGAGGCAATGCTATGCGACTTGACTGATAAATAGTGTTAATGATGAAATGAAATATAGATATAGATACAGGATTGCTTTTGATATGGTCCCTCCAACTACCATGGTTGCCAGTAAACATTATGCAATTACTCAAAAAACCTTGTTTTTATTACCTTCTTTAAGAAAAGCCTTTTGACTGTTTGATATTATTTTTGAAGACAGAATTTTGTGTTAATGACATTTGAATATAAGCCTTAAATGTTCACATTGATATATAGTTGCGGCAGATAAAATTTCCTTTTTTTATAGAAGAGCTCTTTTTCTGATATCATCATATAAGAGGGTGAATTGAATCAAACTCCAGGGGTATGAAAACATCAATGTACTATTATGATACATGTATCTATTGTAACAGGGCAAACAATATGCCCTAAACATGGAGGGTGAAATTTTTATGTCGAGGGGGTTAAAATGCAGGGCCCTTAATGATATGTCAGTTAAAATAAGCCATATCATTAAGGGAGATTTATAGTCTGTCAACTAGAGGTGTAACGATACAGCAATATATTATCGTATCGTGATACATGGGCCACAATATATCGTATTGTATCGCATGATGCGTATCCGGATACATAAAATAATAGTAAACACTCAATGTAGGTGCTCAAAACTGAGATATACATTAAAAAGATACTTCATTATGTACACAAGAACCGCTTCTAAAATTTGGAAGTTGGATTATATAACAATTACATATAAAAAGCTGCAAGTAAATTCTTTCTCAAGATCAACTGATTCAAATATTTTGTGAAAAGATCGTAATGTCAGGAGATAATATGTATCGGGATACGTATTGTATCGTGACCCCTATATCGGGATACGTATCGTATCGCAACCCTCCTGTATCGTTTCACCTCTACTGTCAACCAGACCCTAAAATAAAATAAAAGCCTCAGCAAGTCTATAAAAAGGCTTGAAATCTCAATTTTAGGAATTAATTTTTTTCAATTTTATTTTTATTGAAAAAAATTCATTTCAGAGTCCTAATTGTTAGACTAGGAGATTTACAAAATTAAGGCCTTGTTTTTGGATATGTTAGGTTCTCTCAGTCTCCATAAGGGTTAGCTAATTGCAGGATTTTCTGACCCTGAGCTGACCCTTCATTAAACGGGTTTGCCCTAATAGGTTTATTAGTATGCAAGTTTAATGATTGTAGAACTGTAGACTTAAGTTTGTATGTAAAAGTTAAATGATTCCATTGCAAACCTGATAATCATCAGTCGGCTACATGACCTTCAGGTTTTGGGTCAGTGTCAAGGTCACTGGCCATGTTGTATTTTATTACTGAGTATATTCATTGGTGAAATGTTAAAGGGGCAGTAGCACATTTTTAGGGGGAATATAAAGGTGATGTCGGGAAAATGAAAATAAATAGTCATTTGAAAGACAATGTATTTAAACCGAAAGAAGCGGTAATAAATCAAATATATAATGTAAAGTTTAGCCATGTGATTCCTTTTCCTATGAAATGAATTAAAGGTGTTCACTCAAAAATGGCCGCCAATGAACTTAATGTGAATCTTCATTATTTGTTCTCTGACTATGGATGATTGGTTTGTGTAATGAGATTTCTGGCACTTTCAAAATAATACATTTAGCATTAACTTTCAATTGTCAGTTAAAAATTTGAAAATATACAATTTTCAAAAAACGTGCTACTGCCCCTTTAAGCCATCTCTCCATATATCAGTTAATCCATAATCGCAAAGTGCCTTGTGTCCAGGGTGATAACATGATCATGTGATTAAAGAGGGAGTCAAGTTGTCACTCTTTAAATGTCCTGCACCACTCTTTAATAAATGTTTTATAATGTAAATATTGTCTTGTTATGTTTTGATTTGTGGGGGCCATGTTATACACTGAGGATAATAACCACTGAAGATGTGGTGTGGTGGAGCGAAGTGGTGTGGTGGTTAGCGTTATGGTCTGTGGAGCGCAGTGGTGTGGTGGTTAGTGTGCTGGCCTGTGGAGCGCAGTGGTGTAGTGGTTAGCGTGCTGGCCTGTGGAACGTAGTGGTTAGTGTGCTGGTCTGTGGAGTGAAGTGGTATAGTGGTTAGTGTGCTGGCCTGTGGAGCGAAGTGGTGTGGTGGTTAGTGTGCTGGTCTGTGGAGCGAAGTGGTGTAGTGGTTAGTGTGCTGGTCTGTGGAGCGAAGTGGTGTGGTGGTTAGTGTGCTGGTCTGTGGAGCGAAGTGGTGTAGTGGTTAGCGTGCTGGTCTGTGGAGCGAAGTGGTGTGGTGGTTAGTGTGCTGGCCTGTGGAGTAAGTGGTGTAGTGGTTAGCGTGCTGGCCTGTCACGCCAAAGACCCGGGTTCGAATCCAGGTGGATACACCAAAGATTTGGGACTTGGGCTTTACAATGTGTTGTTTCCTTGGGCAAGAGACTTTATCCACATTGCACTCAGTCCACCCAGCTTTAGAATTTGGTACCTGAATGTGAGAGGAATGGACCTATGTGGTTGTGCGGAGGGCTTAGTAGCCGCCCTAAAAGTACGATTCCTTCAGGTTAATAATTGACAGCCAATGGACAGCTTAAAACTTGTCATTATTATTATCATTATTAAGATGAATGGATAATCGAGAATGGTGAGGATTATGATTCATAAATTTTGTGGCGCTGTGACCCTTAATAACGACCACAGGTGCCGAACCCTTCAAACCTATTTTCATCTTCTTCTCCAGAACCTAAAGGTTTTAGAAAGCTGAATGCTTGTCATTCTCGATTATCCTGAGTTTACGTTCCGATAATATCTCCACTAACCTCTGGAACCAATATGGACGAAATGCGATTTATAAATTACCTCCCCTTAGTTGCATTACCGTCTTTCGTTAGCCAATCAGATAGGCCTTTAGTCAGAGTCAGAAATAGGAAAGAAATCATAGAGGCAGATAAACGGCGAATGAGTTGGGGTTTAACATACAATCAGCATGCCAATTGTTTCAGCTATTAAACATGTGGATTTGCCATCCAAAAGACAGAAGATCGGAGAGAAAGAAGTTCGACAGGATGAGAGAACAGACGAAAAAGAGGGATAGAAAGCAGGTTTTAGAACGACACAAATTGACTATCAAAACTTTGGTGATCCTACCAGGAGCATGCCAGCTCCATTTGGCATAGCTCAAGGGTCGAGGAAGCACACAAGCCACCACACCGCAATAACGTTTTGAGTCAAGTGGGATGGCATATAATCAAGTCAAAAACATTCCATAATACATGAAGTTACTAAATCTACCTACCATCGGTTATTAATCCAAAACTTGTGTTGTAATTTTCCTTACACAGTTTTTTCTTTCGGATCTGTCAACTCTCTTAAATTTAGATGGCAGCATGTTTTATACCTGGAATACTGCTGACAGCACGTTAAAACCCAACTCACTCACTATTTCATTAATAAAATCAAAGGCCATGCGATAAAAAATTTACAGTCCAGAGGTATTCTCTTGACGAGAACTGGGAATGCTAGGTAACAATTGATATACCCCACCCGTTTTAATAGACAAAAACATTAAAATCTTGAAATCCATCTCTTCGGATGTCATTTCTGTTTATTGACGAAGCTGGGGTGTGTCATGAAAGAAGCCATGCGATTGGCACGCTGCAGGAGGCAGCGTAGATACCCCATTGGACAATATGCCACTAAGGGCAGGTAATTTGTGAATCGCATTGAGCCCATATTGGTTCCAGAGGTTAGTGGAGATATAATCGAACGTAAACTCTGGATTATCGAGAATGAATCCTCACTAGTCAAGGAGTTCATACTCAAGGTTTCAGCTTCCTAGTCCTTATGCGTCTTGAGAACATGAAAGTAGGTTTTTAAGGCGTGACCCCTGTGGCCCGTATATAAGGGACCACAGGGCCACTAAAGCTATAAAGTATAATCCTTACTGATCAAAGAGTCTATACACAAAGTTTTAGCTTTCTAGGCGTTATGAAGTCTAAAATGTGCAAAGTTTACGGACAGAGCCAAGCATGATGAGGTGTTTTCTGACTGTGTGATGATGAATTATTATCAAGAAACGTTGGTTCTGGCTGTTGTTAGGGAAATTTGCATGCGATTTAATAAGTGAGTCCTTCCACAGAATTTGACAGGTTAAACCTATCCGCCTACATGACGTTCCTTTGCTACCAAAGGATGACTTATGTATAGCCTTCACTACTAAAACTAAACTTTGTCTTTGCGTATAAATTGCTGGAACTTCAGGTCGATGTGCACGGAGTAAAACAGATGTAGGTGGTTTCATAAGTGACTAACCCGTTACCTGGTTACATTGTCTAAGAGCTTAGACAATTTTGCGCTCAGAGACAACTGCTTCAAGCAAATCAATTTCCTGCCTACATTGTACTTTTGATAGTCGTTACATCATTTCTGAAAACATACAATCTGTTCTCTGTTTCGTGGGAAATGTCAGCATTCACGGATTTTCACTGGTGATAATGGTCTGTCACGTGCACTCAAGCTAATGATGTGCAGAATTTTCTCGGGCAATGCATAATAAAAAAACCCAATGTGGTTGTAACAGGTGGATCAAATCATTTTAAGATCACACCATCATTCCTGTAGGCATTATTTTCATGTAGTTTTTTTTAGTATCCAGTATAACATAAGATCATGTCATTAAAAAGGGAACTCCCTATTATATTTAAGGTAGCATTTTTGAAGCCAAAACACAAAAACAACAAGTTAATTGGTTGTTTATGGCCATTGATCAGAGACATTAAAATCAAATGATTTATACATTAAGAGCTAGCAGGGGATATTGTATGTGCTCATTTCATACACTTATAGTTATAATTGATCACACTTGCTTATAAATATGAATTTAATATTCTTTGCCTTAAAGTAAATGTGTAATATGATTCTACGGTATGTATGGTATAGTATGTGGAATTTGATTGTAAATTTATTAAGAATATATCAACAAAAAGAAAGTCTTTAATTTTTGCTCAGGTCCTCAACTTGTGTTTGCTTGTTTACAAGCTCTAATATCGGTCATGGACATTGATTTATAATCAGTAGTCACTATATAAATATTATCTCCCATGTATTTTCATTTAGTAGAAAACAATAATTTGAAAATAAATATGAGCAATGATGATAATCCTTAGTTGTCGACTTCTCATAACATCCCCTTGTTTTCTTCATCTTAAAGGAGCAGTAACACGTTTTTTAGTTAAATAATAAAAACTCACTAAAACGAAAATATATGTTACCTATTGCAAGACAATATTTTTAAATCACAGAATCCAGTTCAAATATATCTAAACCATGTTCAGTATGAGAATCAGTTCCCAACCTCAAATGAATAAAAGGTGTTCACACAAAAATGGCAGCCAATGGTAATTGCTTGATACCTGATTGTTCTTCTGCAAATGGTTTAATTTGATAGAGTAATGAGATGCCCAATCCTCTGAAGATAATACATATAACATTAACTAGTGTTTGGTGTTGGACATCTAATTTTCCCATAAAACATGTAATCCTCCTAAAAACGTGCTACTGCCCTTTCAACTAACTTTATAATGTCCCAAACAAGTTTTATACTTACTAAATTCGTTTATTTCCTACTGATATAAAAAGCTGCAACAAATTGCCTCAATTTGACACTGCCTTGTGTGAATGTCTGAGCTTTTGCTTTTGATGTGTTTCTTTGTTGAGGTTCACAAAACTTCTCCTTATAAATGAACCAAGAGTGGGTGTCTCATCGACTGAAAGAAGCCCACTCATAAAATAAATCCGTTTTTTTGTTTTAATTGAATATGAGAAACAGTAAACGTTGCTTTTAACGTATCATTACATGTTTTAATTGATAAATGGTACTAAGAGCTCTTGATAGTGTTGATCTACTTGGATAGCTTAGACGCGAAAATTTTCAAGCCTATGAATATTGAGAATGGCAATATCAATTTACAAGTGAAAAATGAACTAATGTATATTCTGAACATTTCTGAAGCGTAAGCTTACAAAATAATAAATTCGAGACATCAGTGAGTCATTTAGGTTCTGAGTGGTTGTATTAGTCAATTTCAAACATTAGGAGTTGAAATGAATTAAGATAGATTATATATATGAATTAAAAATACGCTTATGTCTACCACGTATATTCATGGTATGTAAGGAATTGAAATTGCATTTTAATAAAATGCAATTAATTCTTCTTTTCTCAAAAAAAACAATCAGTCATCATAATTTAATCTTTATTTTCATGACTTAATTGATTTTTAGATTAACATAATTAGTTCAAAGTTGTTGAGTAACTGGAACCGTTTTAACATGTTTCTTGAAATAATGTTTTGAAAACCTTTATTCAAAAATTCCGAAAAATAATTCCATCAGCAATAATGAGCTTAACTTAATTAAAGTTCTAAAACATAAACAACTGCATGCAACTGTTCATTTAATCCATTGAATATTATTGTCTTGTCAAACAAAAGTGACAAGGACGTCCCCGCTTCGAATGAAGAAGGGCAATATGTTGAAAATGTTTTCTCGCCTATGCTTCCATTTTGACTGATTTCCCATTTTCATTGAAAGGGAGCGCAATAGAAGACCATTGGCAATGTACATCACCCCACCCCCTTTAACAGAGTATTCTTCTCGGGGCGTTGGGAACTTCTCATCTTCTGCAGCTACTCGATATACTTTGATGTGACAATCTGTCGAACTAGACTTGGATGCGTCCTGAAGGGTGAAAAGCCAACTAAAATTTTGTGCCTTTAGAAGGGCCAGGCCACAAATCATATCAAGTTTTACCCAGTTTGATTTAGTAAATAGTTGTTTTTTTGGACGAAATTTCAAAACATTTGATTGAATAAACATCATGCAATATAACAAAACATGCAATATAACCATCAACAGCAAACTGTATGATTGTACCTGTACGAAACAACATTTTCCTGCCATCCCTTTTTGTTATTGAGCGTTTATAAATGTAGCCTCTCTTACGAAAATTTTATAATAATAGAGTATTTCATTGTTTATGTACAAATAATGGGCTTCTTTATCATTAAAAGTTTGCTTTCTTTTTGAGTGAGATTCCAAACGTTGTTTGTATATTCCGTTTGCTTTAGACCAGTATAAAGTGTTAGATGCCCGGTCATAGACTATTGAAAATGTCCTTCCTATCACTGTTATCCCTGTCTTCTCTGTAAGATTTGATTATAGATACTTTATAAATGTTTCTCGGTTTTTTCCCCCGTTTTTAATTTGTAACCATTAGAAATGAATCAACCTCATTCACTCCACGTCCAGGGTCATCAGTATTGCTTATTAGATGTTCAAAATTATTACTTACGCGTTGTCTATCAAGAACATCAACATTTACCCTTAAAGCTTCAACAAAATTATAACCTGTTGTGTCACAACCGATTTGGACCTTTTGTACATGTTCCCAGAATCCAGATCCACAAGTCTACAGCCAGGAGTAGATAGACATTTAACAACACACTTTACAGCTGTTTTACAGATGTTATTTGTCAGATACTGATATGTTGAAAGGTAAAGAGATTTATCTCTTGCGAGTTTGAAGTTTGATGTTCTTGTGAATATCACATGTAGGAACAAGGACAGGAACACACTCTTTCCAAGTAGAACACAATGTTGGTCCATTTCTTAAACGCCTCTCCCTGTATCTGAAACAAAAGCTTATCATAAGCTTATTTTACTAACTAACATTCCATAATTTATCAATTTTAAAATTCGATGCTGGACATGTTATCCATAAAATATTTTGAAGTTGCAATTTACGCACCCCATGTGTGCTTGGACAGCAACAAAATAATCAAAAGTATCTGTTCCTAGAGAATGAAATTGTGTACCTATATAGATCGGGTTTGAAAAGAAATACAGAAAACAAAACTTGTTGGGTGTCTAAATGTACTTTATTGTGTTCTATCTTCAATCGGTTAAAGTGTTGAGAATAGTTTATGAACATCATTGAGAGTATACGATTCAAAAGTTATGGTTACAGTTATGGTTACAGATAAAACGGATAAAATAAATGTAAGAAAACCTTTTTATAATTTTAAAATTTGATGATTTTAGTAACTAAGCCACTAAGATTTGGCTGTTCTCGTGGTTTCTGAACACATGCCAACACCTTACTTAAAGATAATGATTTTCCATTCTTGTATTGATGAGACCTTCTCTACAAACCTGCACTATCTATCTTTTTATGATATTCGTAATGCAAGGTATAATACCCTTATTGATAGAATTCCAAACAGAGAGCAATTGGCTCTGTAGCTCATTAGTATATCTGTAATTTATCATACTATCACCAAATGATGGGCCAAAGAAACACATGAATTATAATCCAAATTCGCTGAGTTGGAGTAAGACTTTACAAAACTTTAACCTTAATAGCCAGTTTGCTTGGCCAATGGGGATTCTAATTTGTAACTTTGGTGACTCTGTGACCCCCAATAGGGTCACAGGGGTCACAACCTTAAAACCCTATTTTCATCTTCTTCTCCAGTTCCACTAGGAGTAGAGAGTTAAAAATTATATGTGCAGACTCCTTGGACAATGGGGATTCTAATTTGTAACTTTGGTGACCCTGTGACCCCAAATAGGGTCACAGGGGTCACAACCTTAAATACCTATTTTCATCTTCTTCTCCAGTTCTAAGAGGACTAGAGAGTTGAAAGTAATATGTGCAGACTCCTTGGCCAATGGGGATTCTTAAGTGCAGATTTCGTGACCCCATGACCCCAAATAGGGTCACAGGGGTCACAACCTTAAAAACCAATTCTCATCTTCTTCTCCAGTTCCAAAAGGAGTAGATAGTTAAAAATTATATGTGCAGACTCCTTGGACAATGGGGATTCTAATATGTAACTTTGGTGACCCTGTGACCCCAAATAGGGTCACAGGGGTCACAACCTTAAAAACCTATTTTCATCTTCTTCTCCAGTTCTAAGAAGACTAGAGAGTTGAAAGTAATATGTGCAGACTCCTTGGCCAATGGGGATTCTTAATTGCAGATTTCGTGACCCCATGACCCCAAATAGGGTCACAGGGGTCACAACCTTAAAAACCAATTATCATCTTCTTCTCCAGTTCCAAAAGGAGTAGATAGTTAAAAATTATATGTGCAGACTCCTTGGACACTGGGGATTATAATTTGTAACTTTAGTGAACCTGTGACCCCAAATAGGGTCACAGGGGTCACAACCTTAAAAACCTATTTTCATCTTCTTCACCAGTTCCAAAAGGATTAGATAGTTAAAAATGATATGTGCAGACCCTTGGACAATGGGGATTCTAATTTGTAACTTAAGTGACCCTGTGACCCCAAATAGGGTCACAGGGGTCACAACCTTATAAAACTATTTTCATCTTCTTCTCAAGTTCCAAAAGGTCTAGAGAGCTGAAATTATATGTGCAGACTCCTTGGCCAATAGGGATTCTAAATTGTAGATTTCGTGACCCCATGACCCCAAATAGGGTCAAAGGGGTCACAACCTTAAAAACCTATTTTTCTCTATTAGATGACAGTCTATGGCAAATTTATTTCTCCTTGGATATTTTAGTGTGGACTTCTTTCACTGTCTGATATTGGCGATCTAGAAAGTGTTGAATAATAATAAATCATTTGGGTAAGGAAATTTATTCCGAAATCGTTACATTTGGTTTTGTAATTTTGTTATAGGTTATCTTGCAATAGGTAACATCAGTTTCATTTTTAGCTCATCTGGCCTGTATAAAGCAAACTTGATATGATGCCTGATGAGCTACAGAGCCAATGGCTCTATTTTTTATAAATTTTGTATATATTGCAGATTTTTATTTGAAAATAATAGTCAATACATAACAAATCGTTATATGTAGTGTAAAATAATTTGATTTACCATGACATTTGAAGAGCAACGTATTTTAGTTTACAAAATATAGGCGGTCAGTTCTTTGTGTATAAAAATGATTAATAGTATATATTGTTAACGATTGAATGTGTTTTACAATAAAAGTGTTTTACCTGTTGAATCCCTTTCTTGTATTTCAAACATTGAAAAATAAAATAATTCGTCTTTGATTACCGTTTTTTTGCACCATGTAAGTAAATATTGAAATCCAAATTGGTCAAAATCTTTGATTTATCATTATCCTAAAGTCTGATACCCGGTGATGCTGTGGCTAAACGGATTGAATTTAACTATTACACTTATCAAGAACCAACGACAAAAGATGAATTCAATACACAACATTTTTATTCATTTTAATCAAACAAGGACAAATATCCATAAACACCAAGATAACAGGATGGAATAGGAAAATGAAATCTAGTAACATGTCCAGTTCTTAAAGAACTTGATACGTGTCATATTTTCTACACAATATACCACTTTATTAACAAATTCATTTCAAAATTTCACTAAAATATTTACTATCACAACCAAAAGTCGTGCTGAGTATTTCGATGGGGCGGTCATGTTTTCTCTAACTGATCAACCGCCAACTAATAAAATTACATTGTCAGCATATTACAAACAAAGTGGAAGGGAAGGGGTCTTTTTTATATACTTTTACCCGCAAATTAATTATAACGTTAAATGAACCAAAAATGTGACTTTAATGAAATTTTCAATCAACTTATCTGATGTGGTACTGAAAAATGTTTCTTGTTTCGGGGTTGTGGGGGAATGTATGTCGAGAAAAGATTGGAATAATGTAAATTTAGACTTTCAAAAAAGATAACTAGTATAAATTCAAAACTGAACTGAAAATCAACAACTAATCATTGAAACAAAAGTTGAGAAATATATTATGTGTAGTAAAATAAGATATCCGTTTGGGTCATAGGCAGTCTAAGTAAACCAAGCCTCGATGATTCTTGCTACACTCCCATATTAAGTCTAGCTAGATGAAGTAACGAGTCGCGACAGCTGACTTTTTGGCGACCTATGACCCTGCAATTAAATATGATGGATTTATCCAATCAAAAAGCGGCTACATTTTTGTAAAATTTGAAATTGGAACGTTATGAGATTAATGCCACTTGGTAAGATGAGACCTTGTTGGTCAATTCGGAAGGTCGAGTAAATTTACCCGTTACTGCATGTAACTAGACTCAATATGTGAGTGCAGCGAGTTATATTGAGGCTGGGTATACTGCCTCTGACATTTTCTGATCTATCAAAGCCCATTATAAGGTGTTTTGTCATAAACGTTTTGTCTCATAACCTATTGACATAATCACTAGACAGCTTTTTTGAAACAGCATTTCTGTCTTCCCAGTTTACTAATGACTAAATTTAAACCTACCAGCTTCTTCTAGTGTTTAGACCATATATAATCATGTTTTTAAAAGGTGTCCATTCATTATAGCATCAGCTTAAATGAGTGCAGATTAACATCAGTTTTAAATTTCTCATTCTAATATCATCAAAAAGCCGTTCAATTGTTATTCTAGATTAATTTTGATTTCAAACAAAAATCATCCAAGAAAAATTACATGGATACCCGATCTTTTTTCTAAAACAGGGTAATAAGTTGAAAATTCTATCCCACCAATGTTTCCATTTTGATTTATCTCCCCAATCTATATATTTATCTCAACATTTATTTCCTTTGAGTGTTGAAAGGAGAAAAATAGAAGACTGTTAACAATACAAATATTCCTTGTTTCTTTAAAAGTACGAATGTGTTTGGGTCTTCTGGATGTGTGACCTCTTGCAAATATTTGAAAGACTTTGACAGGATTTTGAAATTTCTCATCAAACTCGACAAACAAAAGCCAACTAAAGTTGTCAACCTTTAGGAGAGCCATGTCATAAATTTGATATACATAATTAGTGCCTGAGTGAGTAAAAATTTTCTTTTTGGAAGAAATTTCAAGACAGCGTATGGAATTGCTTACTGCCTTTGTTACCCAACAGGCTACAGAACCTTCAACAACAAAATGTTTAATTCTAACAGTTTGATGCCAAAGCTCCTTACTATCTCTTCTTGTTATTGAATGTTTGTAAATAGAACCTTTTTACGATCATTTTTGGAGTAAAACAGCGTTTCATTATGTAAATGCAAATAATATGCAGTTCTATCTTTAGAAGTTTGTTCCCTTTTGGAATGAGGTTCCATAGCTTGTTTGAATATTCCGCCTGCATAAGACCAGTATAAAGTGTTAGATGCTCTGTCATAAATGATAGATAAGACCATCTCGTCCACAGTAATTCCTGTCCTCTCTGTTAGATTTGATGCCATGGATACTTTATAAATGTCCCTTGGTTTGTCGTGGCGTCCATATTTAGCAACCATCAGAAACGAAATATCATCCTCTCGTTGCCCTCTACCTTCTGTAGAATTAGTCATTAAAGCTTCAATATAATTTATAACCCTTTGTGTTACAAGGCCCCGAGTTTTAGACCTTTTGTACAAGTTCCCAGAATCCAGATCTACAAGTCCACAGCCAGGAGTAGAGAGACATTCAACAGCACAATGTACAACTGTTTTACAGTTAATATTTGCTAGATCCTGATACTTTGAAAGGTAAAGGGGTTTATCTCTCGAGAGTTGGAAGTTAGATGTTCCGGTGAGCACCACATTTATGAACAAGAACAGAAGGAACACAATCTTCCCTATTTCAACACAATGTTGATCCATATCTTAAACGTCTGTCCCTGTATCTGAAATAAAAATGTTTCACAAAATAATATTTGAAACTCAATTTCATAATCTTAAAATATTTGTTAGTGCTTTTAGACGAGATATTGCCCAAGCGGATATAACGAACTAAAGTCAAAGATGTCAACAATCTTAATATTGTTTAAAATACTAAAAACACTGATATATAAACAAAGGGCAATACTATACTTTACTAAACCATACATTACATTGTATTATACTATTATTAGAAAAATGGTATATAATCAATAAAATTTATCTGAGAAACAATTCATCACAGAACTGGAGGAACACAATCTTCCCAAGCACAATATAATCTTGATCCATTTCTTAAACCTCCGTCCTTGTATCTGAATAAAAACGTTTTAACAAAATTGTCTTTGAAAATCCCTTTTATTATTGCAAAGAATTGTTTTTGTGCTATTGAATGATATACAGTAGAACACGGATATAGTGAAAAAAAATTTAAGTCCCGTCAAAAGTTATACGCTTGGCGGCCAAACGTAAAGTGAACACTGGATATAGCGAACTAAATATCCGTTATATCCGAGTTCTACTGTATTGCCCAAGCGGAACTAAAGAATAACTAAAGAGAAGGAAATTAATAGCCTACAATCTTAATATTGTTTGAAAATACTGAAAACGCTGATTTACAAAGAAAGTTAAATGTTAAAATATATAAAAACAATCCATGCCAGACCACAACAGAACATATATTTAGAAAACAGGTAAAAAAATCTAAATAAGTATTTATTTGCTAAAGAATTTATCACTTTTGACTTGAACATTAAAACCAATGTACAAGGGGAGTGAGAAGATTGATAAAAATAAAAATTGATGAATGAAAATATTTATAAAAACTCATTTCGGTGACAATAGGTTCAACACTCACCTATCAGCGTTTCATTGTATTTGTTAACATCTGGTTAAACAGAACTCACACACGTCGAATAGATCGTGTATTGGTCACCTTTAAATGGAATTTGGCAAAAGTAAAAGCAATGGATTCATACTTTTAATTCCCGAAATAAGATCAAGGTTCTGAGATGTCAGGTTACATTTCTAGTGTTAATATTCTTTTTGAGCTAAGTGGTCGAAAATTCTCGGCCTATCAATTTCTTTGTAGGTATAAGTGGTTCTATCGATTTCAAATATATATATATATATAATATATATAAGTGAAAAAGGAAAATTGGCATTGAATCATTTATGATCGAGAATGAATGCTTGTGTAAAAACTCCTTAAATAAGTGAGGTTTATAGTTTAGTTTACAGTTTTCGAGAAACCTATGGCCCATAAAAAGGGTTTGTGAACCTTTTGATCCCAGACCTGAAACTATCAATTGAATATTTTAACAATTTCAATTTCTGAATTGATCGCCAGTATCTGAAATAACATTGCCTATATACTTTATTTTAGGATTTGTGACCCTGTGTGCCCTAATAAGGGGGAAAACACATTGGCCTCACCCTACAGGGAAAATTAAATAGCCTTCTAACTCAAATAGGGTTAGTCATGTTCTAACATGCACGTTTCATGACCCTGTTGCCCCTACAAATGGGGGACCACATTGACCACAGCCTAAAGAAAAGTAGAGCCATTGGCTCTGTAGCTCATCAGGCTTCATTATCAATTATGCTGTAGAGTGTGGCCAATGTGATTTGCCCTTTATAAGGGCCACAGGGTCACCAATCATAAAATTATGTATATAGGCGACAAGTTTTAGTTTTCTAGGCCTTATACTTCAGGAGAAGAGGATGAAAATAGATTTTAAGGAATTTCCTGTTGACTTTATTAGGGGCAACAGGGCCACCAAAGCTACAATTTATAATCTTCACTAGTCAAGGAGCCTGTACACACAGTTTCAGCTTTCTAGGCCTTATGCTTCTGGAGAAGAAGATAAAAATAGGTTTTTAGGGTGTGGCATCTGTGGCCCTTATTAGGGGTCACAGGGCCACCAAAGCTACAATTTATAATCTTCACTAGTCAAGGAGTCTGTACACAAAGTTTCAGCTTTCTGGGCCTTATGCTTCTGGAGAAGAAGATAAAAATAGGTTTTTAGGCCGTGGCATCTGTGGCCCTTATTAGGGGTCACGGGGCCACCGAAGCTACAATTTATAATCTTCACTAGCCAATGAGTCTGTACACAAAGTTTCAGCTTTCTAGGCCATATGCTTCTTGAGAAGACGATAAAAATAGGTTTTTAGGGCGTGGCCCCTGTGACCCTAATAAGGGTCACAGTTCCACCAAAGCTCCAATTTATAATCTTCACTAGTCAAGGAGTCTGTAAACAAAGTTTCAGCTTTCTAGGCCTTATGCTTCTGGAGAAGAAGATAAAAATAGGTTTTTAGGCCGTGGCATCTGTGGCCCTTATTAGGGGTCACGGGGCCACCGAAGCTACAATTTATAATCCTCACTAGCCAATGAGTCTGTACACAAAGTTTCAGCTTTCTAGGCCTTATGCTTCTTGAGAAGACGATAAAAATAGGTTTTTAGGGCGTGGCCCCTGTGACCCTAATAAGGGTCACAGTTCCACCAAAGCTCCAATTTATAATCTTCACTAGTCAAGGAGTCTGTACACAAAGTTTCAGCTTTCTAGGCCTTATGCTTCTGGAGAAGAAGATGAAAATAGGTGTAAGAAACCCGACCTATATAGGTACACAATTTCATTCTCTAGGAACCGATACTTTTGATTTTGTTGCTGTCCAAGCACACATGGGGTGCTTAATTGCAATTTCAAATTTGTACATGGATAACATGTCCAGCATTGAATTTTAAAATTGATAAAATCTAAGTAAAATAAGCTTATGGTAAGCTTTTGTTTCAGATACAGGGAGAGGCATTTAAGAAATGGACCAACATTGTGTTCTACTTGGAAAGATTGTGTTCCTGTCCTTGTTCCTACATGTGGTATTCACAAGAACATCAAACTTCAAACTCACAACTCTTTACCTTTCAACATATCAGTATCTGACAAATAACATCTGTAAAACAGCTGTAAAGTGTGCTGTTGAATGTCTATCTACTCCTGGCTGTAGACTTGTGGATCTGGATTCTGGGAACTTGTACAAAAGGTCCAAATCGGTTGGTCTTGTGACACAACAGGTTATAAATTTTGTTAAAGCTTTAAGGGTTAATGTTGAAGTTCTTGATAGACAACGCGTAAGTTATAATGTTGAAATAGAGAATACTAAACGATTGGTAATGTGATAACATTTTTAAACAACGAGTGTATAGAATTGGTATCAGACGAACGAAAGTGAGTCTGATACCACATTCTATTCACGAGTTGCTTAAAAATGTTATCACATTACCATGAGTTTAGTATTTTATTTATTACTCAACCCTCAATATCAATATTTATGTAAATAAATTGTCAAAACAAGAATCAGCTGATTTGGTACAATCGCGAAACCAACGTATTAATTTCCATGAGTCCAAATAAAATAGTTCGCTATTTTGTTTATGTTTACACATGTCATACGCCTATAAACATGATACAAATTATATTGGTGAAAAATATTTCATTAATAAAAGATGCATTGATAAAATAAACACTAAGAAGCAACGAAAACTGTCAACACATCATGCTCTCGCAATGTGACGTCATCAGTTCGCCTAGGGACGTCATCGGAATGTGTCCTGTTTTTAGGTCACTTTATTTTGTTTTGCAAACTTGGCGAACAGTGTCAACGGCATAGGATTGACTGATTAATTACAATGACATGAGGTACTGAATTGTTGATAGGAACCGGGAGATAAAACTTGGGGAAAGGTAGTTACACGATCGGATTGTGTGCTTGTGGAGGGGGAAGCGACCGTTTGGGTGGCAATGAAGCAAGTACACAGTCGAAGTGCCATGTTTATGTTACGGTAGGCAGAGGAGGCACTGAAGTTTGACAAGTGAAGTGATCAAGCGAATGATGGATTTGTGCTGGTTAGCAACACGATAATGCATTTAAAATGTAAAAAAAAAACGTTAAGATAATATTCTTTCACATAAGTTAATATTTTGTTGTTAAATTTGACAGTCGCCAGTAGAGAGAGAGTTTATTTCAGTAAAAAGGCCACAGGCCCATTATACATCAGATTGTACACATATTGTAAACATACATGAGCACCATTATACATATTATATACATCACTATAAATTGGTAGTGGTTACACAGTTTAGAAATCTATTTCTTTGTTTGAATGCCAAATATATGTATTTTGCGAGGGAATTTATGACAAAAGTATTTTGTGATGCAAATAATTGGGCTAGTTTTAATTCTGGTGGATATAAATGGTAATATTTAGACAGAATATCACATCTTAATTTCTGGTAAAAAGGGCATTCTAAACAGAAGTGATACTCATTTTCGATATGAGGTACAATACAAAGCGGGCAAAGACGATCCTCCCTTTTAAGACCTAAATATCTACCATATTCTATCATCAAATTATGATTTAAACATCGAAATCTACTGAGTAAAATGCGGAACTGTCTTACGTTAACACTAGTGATATAAATTTCAAAATCTACACTTGTTTTAATCCTACGATAAAAATCTAATTTTGAGACAAGACTAATATTAGAAGACCACATCTGGTTATCAATATCAATACACCTCTGCTTGAATAATGCTACGAAACACGATAAATTTCCAATACGTTGATTAGCCCACACATTACCAAAACCATAACTAAACAAAAGAGTTTTCACTTTCAAAGCCCAACAATCAATACCCTTTTCAGCAAGACGAAACTGATAATCATAAACCTTGTTTAATATCATATTTTCAGTTTGAGATAAAAGACGAGCCCAATATTTGACAATTTTGACATATTGATTTAATTTTAATGAATAACGACCAAGTTCAGCACGCGCCGCAATATTCGGCGAATTCCTACAGATACCCAAAATCTGCTTGCAAAACCTATCATGTACATTCAAAACAGATGGCGACGGGTGAAAACCCCAGATCTCACTTCCATAAAGTAACAAAGGCAAAACTTTGACATCAAATATGTGAAGCAAAACATTTATTGGTAAACTATAGAAAAATTTAACTGACGACTTGAGAATATTTAATACCTTTACCGCCTGTTCAGCCAGAGTTTTCTGTGTTATATACCACGATCCAGATGAAGAGAAATGAACACCCAAGTATTTATAGGATGGAACAATTTCAATCGATTAACCATTCAAAAGGAAATTTTCATAATGTCTAAGTCTACCAGCCTTTCTGAAAACAATAACTTTACTCTTATCAATATTGATTTTCAATTTCCACCTATTACAATAAGAAGCAAGCATATCGAGCCTCTTTTGTAGACCTATAACTGTGAAATCAAAAAGTGCAATATCATCAGCGAATAATAGTATGAACAACTCGATCACGTCTAAATTAATACCCCTTTGACCATCAGCTGATAGACTTTCTACAACATCATTGACAAAAAAGAAAATAGAAAGGGAGAAAACTGGCAACCCTGACGAACTCCAGATAAACAATCGAAAAAAAGCGTGTAACCATCCCTCAAAGAGACACAGGCTTTAACATTCTGATACATGTTTTTCAAAAGTCTGTAGGTATTACCCTTCACATTTCCAAGCCAAAGTTTAGAAAGGAGACTGCACGAGATGGTAACACACATGTGTGTTACCAACTCATTGTTATCTAATGAGTGATCTCACCACGGTTGAGTAATAACATCTAATAAGCAATACTGATGACCCTGGACGTGAAGTGAATGAGGTTGATTCATTTCTAATGATTCCAAATACAAACGGGGGAACAAACCGAGAAACATTTATAAAGTATCAATAAAATCAAATCTAACAGAGGAGACAGGGATAACCGTGATAGGAAGGACATTTTCCATAGTCTATGATCGGGCATCTAACACTTTATACTGATCTAAAGCAAACAGAATATACAAACAACGTTTGGAATTTCACTCAATAAGAAAACAAACTTTTAATGATAAAAAAGTCCGTTATTTGTACATAAACAATGAAATACTCTATTATTATAAAGATTTTGGTAACAGGCTACATTTATAAACGCTCAAAAAAAAAGTGATAGCAGGAAAATGTTGTTTCGTACAGGTACAATCATACACTTTGCTGTTGATTGTTTTATTGCATGTTTTGTTATCTTGTCTGATGTTCATTCAATCAAATGTTTTGAAATTTCGTCCAAAAACAACTATTTACTAAATCAAACTGGGTAAAACTTGATATAATTTGTGGCCTGGCCCTTCTAAAGGCACAAAATTTTAGTTGGCTTTTCACCCTTCAGGACGCATCCAAGTCTAGTTCGAGAGATTGTCACATCAAAGTATATCGAGTAGCTGCAGAAGATGAGAAGTTCCCAACGCTCCGAGAAGTATACTCTGTAAAAGGGGGTGGGGTGATGTACATTGCCAATGGTCTTCTATTGCGCTCCCTTTCAATGAAAATTGAAATTTGGAAGATCAGTCAAAATGGAAGCATAGGCGAGAAAACATTTTCAACATATTGCCCTTCTTCAATCGATGCGGGGATAGTCCGCGTCACTTTTGTTTGACAAGTCAATAAAATTCAATGGATTAAATGAACAGTTGCATGCAGTTGTTTATGTTTTAGAACTTTAATTCAGTTAAGTACATTATTGCTGATGGAATTATTTTTCGGAATTTTTAAATAAAGGTTTTCAAAACATTCTTTCAAGAAACATGTTAAAACGGTTCCAGTTACTCAACAACTTTGAAACTAATTATGTTAATCTCAAAATTAATTAAGTAATGAAAAATAAAGATTGAATTACGGTGACTGATTTTTTTATTTGAGAAAAGAAGAATTTATTGCATTTTATTAAAATGTAATTTCAATTCCTTACATACCATGAATATACGAGGTAGACATAAGCGTATCTTTAATTCATATATATAATCTATCTTGATTCATTTCAACTCCAAATGTTTGAAAAAGACTTATACAATGTCTTATACTGATGTCTCGAACTAATAATTTTTTAAGCTTTCGCTTCAAAAATGTTAAGAATATACATTAGTTCCATTTTCACCTGTAAATTAATATTGCCATTCCAATTATTAATAGGTTTAACATTTTGACGCCTAAGCTATCCAAGTAGATCAATGATAACAATATCATCTAAAAAGAGCTCTAATTACCAATTATCAATTAAACATGTAATGATACGTTAAAAGCAACGTTTACTGTTTCCAATGTTCAATTTAAACAAAAAAGCTGATTTATTTTATGAGTTGGCTTCTGTCAGTCGATGAAACACTCACTCTTGGTTCATTTATAAGGAGAAGTTTTATGAACCTCAACACAGAAAGTTAACACATCTGAAGCAGAAGCTCAGACATTCACACAAGGCAGTGTCAAATTGAGGCAATTTGTTGCAGCCTTTTATATCAGTAGGAACAAAAAATGTACAAGGGGAGTGAGAAGATTGAAAAAAATAAAAATAGAGCCATTGGCTCTGTAGCTCATCAGGCTTCATCATCAATTATGCTGTAGAGTGTGGCCACTGTGATTCCCCCTTTGTAGAGGCCACAGGGTCACCAATCATAAAATTAAGTTTAGAGGCGACAAGTTTCAGTTTTCTAGACCTTATACTTCAGGAGAAGAAGATGAAAATAGATTTGAAGGAAGTTCCTGTTGCCTTTATTATCGGCAACAGGGTCACCAAAGCTACAATTCATCATCCTCACTAGTCAAGGAGTCTGTACACAAAGTTTCAGCTTTCTAGGCCTTATGCTCCTGGAGAAGAAGATGAAAATAGGTTTTTAGGGTGTGGCCCCTGTGGCCTTTATTAGGGGTCACAGGGCCACCAAAGCTACAATTTATAATCTTCACTGGTCAAGGAGTCTGTACACAAAATTTCAGCTTTCTAGGCCTCATGGTTATGGAGAAGAAGATGAAAATAGGTTTTTAGGGTGTGGCCCCTGTGGCCCTTATTAGGGGTCACAGGGCCACCAAAGCTACAATTTATAATCCTCACTCTTCAAAGAGGCTATACACAAAGTATCAGCTTTCTAGGCCTCATGGTTCTGGAGAAGAAGATGAAAATAGACTTTTAGGGCGTGGCCCCTGTGGCCCTTATTAGGGGTCACAGGGCCACCAAAGCTACAATTTATAATCCTCACTAGCCAAGGAGTCTGTACACAAAGTTTCAGCTTTCTAGGCCTCATGGTTCTGGAGAAGAAGATGTAAATATGTTTTTAGGGAGTGGCCCCTGTGGCCCTTATTAGGGGTCACAGGGCTACCAAAGCTACAATTTATAATCCTCACTAGCCAAGGAGTCTGTACACAAAGTTTCAGCTTTCTAGGCCTTATGGTTCTGGAGAAGAAGATGAAAATAGGTTTTTAGGGTGTGGACCCTGTGGCCCTTATTAGGGGTCACAGGGCTACCAAAGCTACAATTTATAATCCTCACTAGCCAAGGAGTCCGTACACAAAGTTTCAGCTTTCTAGGCCTTACGGTTCTGGAGAAGAAGATGAAAATAGGTTTTTAGGTTGTGGCCCCTGTGGCCCTTATTAGGGGTCACAGGGCCACCAAAGCTACAATTTATAATCCACACTAGCCAAGGAGTCTGTACACAAAGTTTCAGCTTTCTAGGCCTTATGGTTCTGGAGAAGAAGTCGAAATTCCACAAAGTTTACGGACGGACGGATGGACGGACGGACGGATGGACGGACGGACGGACGCCGGACACCATGCCATGCCATAAGCCCATCGGGCCTTACAGGCCAGATGAGCTAAAAATTGATGAATGAAAATATTTATAAAAACTCATTTCGGTGACAATAGGTTCAACACTCACCTATCAGCGTTTCATTGTATTTGTTAACATCTGGTTAAACAGAACTCACACACGTCGAATAGATAGTGTATTGTTCACGTTTAAATGGAATTTGGCAAAAGTAAGAGCAATGGGTTCATACTTTTAATTCCCGAAATAAGATCAAGGTTCTGAGTTGTCAGGTTACATTTCTAGTGTTAATATTCTTTTTGAGCTAAGTGGTCGAAAGTGGCTGGCCTATCAATTTCATTGTAGGTATAAGTGGTTCTATCGATTTAAAAATATATATTATTTTTTTACATGTCCTCTGTACACCCATATGAGTCAAAATATGTTATTCTATAATAAAGGTTTTGATTTGAGATCGGTCTTATTTGGAAACCCAAATTGTTCTTCTTGTGTTAATAATGAACTGTTGATATCTGGGCACGAATTCATAAATTTAACCGACAGATTTGCAAATTGATAAACGATTTATTAAATATTAATTATATGCATTTTTTATGTTGTAGCCTTTAAGATTGTTGGTGTTTATTTATTTAGATAAATAACATATATTGTTAAACAACCATTCGTTATCGTGTTTGCGTTTTATATATTATAAGATAACTTTTGTAAATTCACAATGACTTGTTGTTTACCTTGTTGGCGTTTGTATTAATGATATATATATTTTTTTTGTAAATTCACCATGACATGTTCTACATCTTGTATTTTGGAGCGGTATTAACATAAGCTTTTAGCTTGTTTACCAATCCAATTCTTTATTGAAATAAATATGTTTAAACCATTTAATATATATATATATATAATCTCTATAAGTAAAAAAGGAAAGTTGGCATTGAATCATTTATTATCGAGAATGAATGCTTAAATAAGTGAGGTTTATAGTTTACAGTTTTCGTGAACCTATGGCCCATAAAAAGGGTTTGTGAACCTTTGGATCCCAGACCTGAAACTATCAATTCAATATTTGAGCAATTTCAATTTCTGAATTGATTGCCAGTATCTGAAATAACATTGCCTATATACTTTATTTTAGGATTTGTGACCCTGTGGGCCCTAATAAGGGGGAAAACACATTGGCCACAGCCTACAGGAAAATTAAATATGTAAATTTGGTAGCCTTCTAACTCAAATACATCCTGTCTCAGGGTAAAACGTATACGCTGGCGCTCCACTTTCATACCCTGGGTGAAGACCCCACTGATAGCTGCGCGTTGTGACCTCTGACCAATGAACTATTTAATAATACTCAACCAATGACAGCGTCTGAAAGGCGAGTCGGTATTAGCAAAAATGCGTTGCTAAGAACGCCTTTGTGCTTTGTCTAACTTTAAAACAAATGATCATTTATGACTCAAGACAACACTGAAGCTTATAGAAACGACATATCAACTCCGACAATTATTTTTTCAAAAACAACATCCAGTGAATAGACACCTAATCCATATAACACAAATTGTCTCGTATCAGTATGAATATTGCCAAAAAGAAATGAAAACAAATCGGTTCCTTCCTAAGATGTAAATGTAAGTAATAAGGTTTGTGATGCTTTTTATACCACCCCTAAACAGTGAAATTGTACTGTTTGAGCTGTTTGAGTGGCATTCTAGAAGTTGATGGAAGATGATGGAAGACAAGAGTAATTCTATGGATGAACAACTTCTTTATTGGATGGTGGCGACGTTTCGGTATAGATTCTTACACCGTTTTCAAGCATATGGTGAAAAATGAGGAATACAGCAATTTATACAGTTAGGTATGATAATGAGAAAACAATAACAGAAACAACAGGATAAGTTAACAATACATCAAAGGATACATTACATGAAGTTTAAGAAAACATAGGATGAGTGGGATACCAGTTTGTGAGTGAGTTAATTAGGCAGATTAGCGAAGCCAGTTGAGTTGAGTGGATTAATTATGGGCAGATTAAGTGGTTGTAAGCTGATGGGATGTAATATTACATTGCACGTGAATCTCGCTTACCTGGCTGTTAGCTTCACTACACCCTTGCCACAAAGCCTGAAATATCTAAATAGAGATGGTTTCTTAAACAACATTATTTTGTATATTGTTGATAAATATAATATTCAACAATTGTCCTATTTAACATGTCTTTCTATCAACTTTTGTGTTGTTTTAATCGATTAACGATAATTTGCTTTTTGGTTAAACTATTTTTCATGGGGGTACATGTGTGAATCATTACGGAATTTCCAATATTAACCGCAAATATTTTAATAAAGTGTGAATATCATTTGAATCAGCTAGCTCATATTGTTGCAAAGACTGTAAGTCAAATGTTGTTTAAAAGGCGGTATGTGATTGGCTGAATTTTTTATCGCGGACCATCGCGATAAAACTATATCATTGGCTGGATCAGAGTGCACAACGCGCAGCGTTCAGTGGAGTCTTCACCCAGGGTATGAAAGTGGAGCGTCAGCGTTTACGTTTTACCCTGAGACAGGATGACTCAAATAGGGTTAGTCATGTTTTAACATGCACATTTCATGACCCTGTTGCCCCTACAAATGGGGGACCCCACATTGACCACAGCATAAAGAAAAATAGAGCCATTGGCTCTGTAGCTCATCAGGCTTCATTTCAATTATGCTGTAGAGTGTGGCCAATGTGATTCGCCCTTTATAAGGGCCACAGGGTCACCAATCATAAAATTATGTATATAGGCGACAAGTTTTAGTTTTCTAGGCCTTATACTTCAGGAGAAGAGGATGAAAATAGATTTTAAGGACGTTCCGGTTGACTTTATTAGGGGCAACAGGGCCACCAAAGCTACAATTTATAATCTTCACTAGTCAGGGAGTCTGTACACAAAGTTTCAGCTTTCTAGGCCTTATGCTTCTGGAGAAGAAGATGAAAATAGGGTTTAAGAAACCCGACCTATATAGGTACACAATTTCATTCTCTAGGAACCGATACTTTTGATTTTGTTGCTGTCCAAGCACACATGGGGTGCGTAAATTGCAATTTCAAATTTGTATATGGATAACATGTCCAGCATTGAATTTTAAAATTGATAAATTATGGAATGTTAGTAAGTAATATAAGCTTATGGTAAGCTTTTGTTTCAGATACAGGGAGAGGCGTTTAAGAAATGGACCAACATAGTGTTCTACTTGGAAAGATTGTGTTCCTGCCCTTGTTCCAACATGTGGTATTCACAAGAACATCAAACTTCAAACTCACAAGAGATAAATCTCTTTACCTTTCAACATATCAGTATCTGACAAATAACATCTGTAAAACAGCTGTAAAGTGTGTTGTTGAATGTCTCCTGGCTGTAGACTCCTGGGAACATGTACAAAAGGTCCAAATCGGTTAGTCTTGTGACACAACTGGTTATAAATTTTGTTAAAGCTTTAAGGGTTAATGTTGAAGTTCTTGATAGACAACGCGTAAGTAATAATGTTGATATAGAGAATACTAAACGATTGGTAATGTGATAACATTTTTAAACAACGAGTGTATAGAATTGGTATCAGAGTCTGATACCACATTCTTTTCACGAGTTGCTTAAAAATGTTATCACATTTCCATGAATTTAGTATTTTATTTATTACTCAACCCTCAATATCAATATTTATGTAAATAAATTGTCAAAACAAGAATCAGCTGATTTGGAACAATCGCGAAACCAACGTATTAATTTCCATGAGTCCAAATAAAATAATTTGCTAGTTTGTTTATGTTTACACATGTCATACGCCTATAAACATGATACAAATTATATTGGTGAAAAATATTTCATTATCAAAAGATGCATTGATAAAATAAACACTAAGAAGCAACGAAAACTGTCAACACATCATGCTCTCGCAACGTGACGTCATCAGTTCGCCTAGGGACGTCATCGGAATGTGTCCTGTTTTTGGGTCACTTTATTTTGTTTTTGCAAACTTGGCGAACAGTGTCAACGGCATAGGATTGACTGATTAATTACAATGACATGAGGTACTGAATTGTTGATAGGAACCGGGAGATAAAACTTGGGGAAAGGTAGTTACACGATAACATGTTCGGATTGTGTGCTTGTGGAGGGGGAAGCGACAGTTTGGGTGGGAATGAAGCAAGTACACAGTCGAAGTGCCATGTTTATGTTACGGTAGGCAGAGGAGGCACTGAAGGTTGACAAGTGATCAAGCGAATGATGGATTTGTGCTGGTTAGCAACACGATAATGCATTTAAAATGTAAAAAAAAAGCGCTAAGATAATATTCTTTCACATAAGTTAATATTTTGTTGTTAAATTTGACAGTCGCCACTTATAAGTCACGTGATTGGACATTGTCATGTGACGTTCGAAAGTAGTTCCGTTTATTTGCACGAGATGGTAACACACATGTGTGTGTTACAAACTCATTGTTATCTAATGAGTGATCTCACCACGGTTGAGTAATAACATCTAATAAGCAATACTGATGACCCTGGACGTGGAGTGAATGAGGTTGATTCATTTCTAATGGTTCCAAAATACAAACGGGGGAACAAACCGAGAAACATTTATAAAGTATCAATAAAATCAAATCTAACAGAGTAGACAGGAATAACCGTGATAGGAAGAACATTTTCCATCATTTATGACCGGGCATCTAACACTTTATACCGGTCTAAAGAAAACGGAATATACAAACAACGTATGGAATATCTCTCAATAAGAAAACAAACATTTAATGATAAAAAATCCCATAACTTGTACAAAAACAATGAAATGCTCTATTATTATAAAACTGTTGGTAACAGAGGCTACATATATAAACGCTTAATAACAAAAAGTGATAGCAGGAAAATGTTGTTTCGTACAGGTACAATGATACACTTCGCTGTTGATGGTTATATTGCATGTTTTGTTATATTGTCTGATGTTCATTCAATCAAATGTTTTGAAATTTCGTCCAAAAAACAACTATTTACTAAATCAACCTGGGTAAAACTTGATATGATTTGTGGCCTGGCCCTTCTAAAGGCACACAATTTTAGTTGGCTTTTCACCCTTCAGGACGCATCCAAGTCTAGTTCGAGAGATTGTCACATCAAAGTATATCGAGTAGCTGCAGAAGATGAGAAGTTCCCAACGCCCCGAGAAGTATACTCTGTTAAAGGGGGTTGGGTGATGTACATTGCTAATGGTCTTCTATTGCGCTCCCTTTCAATGAAAATTGAAATTTGGGAGATCAGTCAAAATGGAAGCATAGGCGAGAAAACATTTTCAACATATTGCCCTTCTTCAATCGATGCGGGGATAGTCCTTGTCACTTTTGTTTGACAAGTCAATAAAATGAAATGGATTAAATGAACAGTTGCATGCAGTTGTTTATGTTTTATAACTTTAATTCAGTTAAGTTCATTATTGCTGATGGAATTATTTTTCGGAATTTTTAAATAAAGGTTTTCAAAACATTCTTTCAAGAAACATGTTAAAACGGTTTCAGTTACTCAACAACTTTGAAACTAATTATGTTAATCTCAAAATTAATTAAGTAATGAAAATAAAGATTGAATTACGGTGACTGTTTTTTTTATTTGAGAAAAGAAGAATTTATTGCATTTTATTAAAATGTAATTTCAATTCCTTACATACCATGCATATACGAGGTAGACATAAGCGTATCTTTAATTCATATATATAATCTATCTTGATCCATTTCAACTCCTAATGTTTGAAATAGACTTATACAACCACTCAGAAATGGCTCACTGATGTCTCGAACTAATAATTTTTTAAGCTTACGCTTCAAAAATGTTAAGAATATACATTAGTTCCATTTTCACCTGTAAATTAATATTGCCATTCCAATTATTAATAGGTTTAACATTTTGACGCCTAAGCTATCCAAGTAGATCAATAATTACAATTTCATCTAAAAAGAGCTCTAATTACCAATTATCAATTAAACATGTAATGATACGTTAAAAGCAACGTTTACTGTTTCCAATGTTCAATTTAAACAAAAAAGCTGATTTATTTTATGAGTTGGCTTCTGTCAGTCGATGAAACACTCACTCTTGGTTCATTTATAAGGAGAAGTTTTATGAACCTCAACACAGAAAGTTAACACATCTGAAGCAGAAGCTCAGACATTCACACAAGGCAGTGTCAAATTGAGGCAATTTGTTGCAGCCTTTTATATCAGTAGGAACAAAAAGAATTAAGTAAGTATAAAACTTTTATGTTTAGTTAGTTGAAGGGACAGTAGCACGTTTTTATGAAGATTACATGTTGTATGGGAAAATTAAATGTTCAACAATAAACCCTAGTTAATGTTATATGTATTATCTTCAGAGGATTGGGCATCTCATTACTCTATCCAATCAACCTAGTTGCAGAAGTAATGTTTAGGTATCAAGCAATTAAATAACATTGGCTGCCTTTTTTCATGTGATCACCTTTTATTCATTTGAGATTGGAAAATTGATTATCATACCTTTACTGAATGGCTTTGACATATTTGAACTGGATTCTGTTATTTAAAAATATTGTCTTGCAATAAGTAGCATATATTTTTGGTTTTTGTGAGTTTTGATTATTTAACCAAAAATAACGTGTAAGTGCTCCTTAAAGATGAAGAAAACAATGTGATGATAGGAGAAGCCGACAACTAGGGATTATTATTACTGCTCATATATACTTTCAGATAATTGTTTTCTACTATGTGAAAATACCTGGGAGATAAAATAGTGACTACTTATTATAAATCAATGTCCATGACCGATGTTTATAAGAGCTTGCAAACAAGTAAACACAAGTGGAACCTGAGCAAAAATTAAATACTTTCCTTTCTTGGTATATTCTTAATAAATCTTAATTTAAAATTCCACATTCTATATCATACATACCATAGAATCATATTACAAATTTACAATAAGGGGAAGTATATAATATTCATATTTATAATTAAGTGCGATCAATTATAAGTATAAGTGTATGAAATAAACACATTTGATATCCCCTGCTAATGCTCTTAATGTATAAATCATTTGATTTTAAAGTCTCTGATCAATTGCCATAAAACAAACATTTAACCTTTGGTTTTTGTGTTTTGGCTTCAGAAAAGCTACCTAAAATAGAATAGGGAGTTCCTTTTTCAATGACATGATCTTATGGTATACTGGATACTAAAAAAGATACATGAAAATAATGGCTACAGGAATGATGGTGTTGTCTTAAAATGATTTGATCAACTTGTTACAACCACATTGGGTTTTAGATTATGCATTGCCCGAGAAAATTCTGCACATCATTAGCTTGAGTGCACGTGACAGACCATTATCACCAGTGAAAATCCGTGAATGCTGACATTTCCAAGGAAACAGAGAACAGATTGTATGTTTTCAGAAATGATGTAACGACTATCAAAAGCACAATATAAGCAGGAAGTTGATTGGCTTGATGCAGGTGTCCCTGAGCGCAAAATTATTTAAGCTCTTAGACAATGTAACCAGGTTACGGGTTAGTCACTTATGAAACCATCTACATCATGTTTTACTCCGTGCACATCGACCTTGAGTTCCAGCAATTCTTACGCAATGACATTGTTTAGTTCTAGTAGTGCAGGCTATACATAAGTCATCCTTTTGTAGCAAAGGAACGTCCTGTAGGCCGATAGGTTTAACCTGTCAAATTCTGCGGAAGGACTCACTTATTAAATCGCATGCAAATTTCCCTAACAACAGCCAGAACCAACGTTTCTTGAATAAGAATTCGTCATCACACAGTCAGAAAACACCTCATCATGTTTGGCTCTGTTCGTAAACTTTGCGTAATTTAGACTTCATCACGCCTAGAAAGCTAAAACTTTGTGTACAGACTCTTTGATCAGTAAGGATTATAATTTATAGCTTTAGTGGCCCTGTGGTCCCTTAGATAAGGGAAAACCACATTGACCACACCCTACAGCAAAATTAAATATGTAGATTTGGTAGCCTTCTTACTCAAATAGGGTAAGTCATGTTCTAACATGCACATTTCATGACCCTATTGCCCCTACAAATGGGGGACCACATTGACCATGAATTGAATATGAAGCCTGATGAGCTATAAAGGTAATATCTTTTTTGAAATTGATTGAACCGCAAATACTAACAAAGAAATCGAAAGACAAGCAATCTTCGACCACTTAGCCTCCAAAGTAGGTGAATACTTGAAATATTAACTGACAGTATCTGAATACCTGGTTCTAATCAATTATTAGGGAAATAAAACATATATGATTCCATTGGATTTACTTTTGCCACATTCCATTTAGATATGAACAATACATGATCTATCTGATATATTTTAGTTCTGTTTCACCGTTTTTAGGTAAGTGTTGAGTTAAAGCTCACTAAAATAAGTTTTTATAGATATTTTCTTTTGTCTTTTTCATTTTCTTTTTCATCTTTCTCCCTTTCCAGTAACTTTGGTTTTAATGTTATAGTTAGCAGTGATAAAAATGTATTTAGCAGATAAATACAATTTAGATTATTTACCTGTTTTCTGATAACAGTAAAGTAAAACGTATGGTATGGTGTGGTCTAGTATGGATTATTTTGATATAGCACAGCATTTAACTTTGTTTATTATCAATGCTTTTAGAATTTTTAAACACTATTGAGATTAACCTTCTCTTTCGAAATCATTTAGTTCCTCTTGGGCAATATCTCGTCTAAAAGCACAAACAAATACTTTAAGATTATGAAATTGAGTTTCAAATATTATTTTGTGAAACATTTTTATTTCAGATACAGAGACAGAGGTTTAAGAAATGGATCAACATAATGTTGTGATTGGGAAGATTGTGTTCCTTCTGTTCTTCTTCATACAAGTGGTGTTCACCAGAACATCCAACTTCCAACTCTCGAGAGATAAACCCCTTTACCTTTCAAAGTATCTCTATCTGACAAGTATTAACTGTAAATCAGTTGTACGTTGTGCTGTTGAATGTCTCTCTACTCCTGGCTGTGGACTTGTAGATCTGGATTCTGGGAACTTGTACAAAAGGTCTAAAACTCACGGCCTTGTAACACAAAGGGTTAATAATTATATTGAATCTTTAATGGCTACTGTTGAAGAAGGTAGAGGGGAAGGAGAGGACGATATTTCGTTTCTAATGGTTTCAAAATATGGAAGCTACGACAAACCAAGGGACATTTATAAAGTATCGATGGCATCAAATCTAACAGAGAGGACAGGAATTACTGTGAACGAGACAGTTATGGGCATCATTTATGACCGAGCATCTAACTGTCTATATTGGTCTTACGCACACGGAATATTTAAACAAAGTATGGCACCCCATTCGAAAAGGCAACAAACTTCTCAAGAAAGTTATGCTTTTTATTTGCATTTACATAATGAAACGCTGTTTTACTTTAAAAATGTTGGTTATAAAGATGTCATGTACAAACATTCAATAACAAGAAGAGATAGTAAGGAGATTTGGCATCAAACTGTTAAACGAATTAAACATTTTGTTGTTGAAGGTTCTGCAGCCTGTTGGGTAAGAAGGGAAGTAAGCAATTCCATACACTGTCTTGAAATTTCTTCTAAAAGGAAACTATTTACTCACTCATGCTCTAAACCTGTATATAAAATTGATGACATAGCTCTTCTTAAGGTTGGAAACTTTAGTTGGCTTTTGTTTGTCGAGTTTGATGAGAAAGTTCAATATCCTGTCAAAGTCTTTCAAATATTTACAAGAGGTCACACATCCAGAAGACCCAAACACATTCGTACTTTTAAAGAAACAAGGAATATTTTTATTGTTAACAGTCTTCTTTTTTTCTCCTTTCAGCACTCAAGGGAAATAAATGTTAAGATAAATATAAAGTTGGGGGAGATAAATCAAAATGGCAGCATTGGTGGGAAAGAATGTTCAACTTACTACCCTGTTTTAGAAAAAAGATCTAGTATCCATGTAATTTTTCTTGGATGATTTTTGTTTCAAATCAAAGTTCATCTGGAATAACAAATGTTCGGTATCCGATCAAAATGTTTCAAATATTTAAGAAACCTCCCAAAATCAGAAGAATCATATTTCCAAAAACCATTCGTTCCTTTAAAGAAAAAAGGAATATTTTCATTGTTAATAGTCTTATTTTCTTCTCTCTTCAACGCTCAAAGGAAATAAAAATTGGGGAGATCAATCAAAATAGAAGGATTGGAAAGAAAGAATTTTTAATTAATTACCCTGATTCAGAAAGAAAATCAAAAATCTACGTCATATTTATCGGATGAACTTTTGGAAATTTACTTAAATAGACAATTGAAATATTAATTTTTGATGTTGATCTTCAATCTTTTTAGATTATGCAATAATGCATTGGATGTTTTTTTAATTTATGACTAATTATTATGGTCTCAACATTAGAAAATGATATAAAGACCGTAAGGTTAAACTTAATTAATTTAGAAAACAACTGAGAGGACAATAACTGTTGTCACAAAAGCTTTGTTTATTGTTTATGACCAAACACCTTATAATGGTGTCTTAGATGGCTAAAAAAAATTAAACGTATAAGGTAGGAGTTGCGGGATATGATGACACCAAGAACCTTCCAATTGCATATATACCTTAATTTGAATGTAAATTTTAACATAAGGTTTCAAATCAAATATTTAGATTTTATAGAGATATGTTATATTGCAGACGGTTTTGAGTGATATATTTGAAAATGGAAAACAACTGAAGGTCGCGTCAGACTGACCGGCCTTGACGAAGGGGTCACATTTGTTGACACACTCTTCCGGCTTCATTCTCGATAATCCAGAGTTTACGTTCCGATAATATCGCCACTATCAGAACGTAAACTCTGGATTATCGAGGATGTACCGGCTTTTGATGCCGCTAAAGGTCTTGTCATTTTTTGACAGAAAAGTGGTCTGTTGCAGGCTAATCAATGTGGAAAAGCTGAACGCCGAACAAAATATTGGGAAGTGCTGTGTTTAAAATAGAATGATGATAAAAGTACTTGAAAATAATTGTGGTCTCTGGTCGTGGTTTGTTGCCATATGGACATGGTAGCGGCCTAGGCTGAGAGAAAAAGGCTGCCTAACTGCAATGGCAAAGTACAGTCTAAGTAAACCTAGCCTCAATATTATCCGTTTCACTCCTATACTGAGTCTAAAAAGGTCTAGTAGAGGGTCGCGTCAGCCCACGTATCGAATTGACCAATCAGAACTCAGCTTACCAAGCCACAATAGTCTGCCTTCGCACTTATAACGTTGGAGGGTCATAGGTCGCAGAAAGGCCAGCTGACGCGACCCTCTACTAGACCTTTCTAGACTCAGTATAGGAGTGAAACGGATAATATTGAGGCTTGGTTTACTTAGACTGTGGCAAAGTATAAAGAGCTATTTCGCGATTAGAAAGCATTTTTAATTATTATGAAGTAACTTCAGTTACGCATTACACTATCAGCTATAATTCGGGGCCTTTTGGTCATTTTATCAAGCATTATTTAGAGGTCGGTAACAGATTCTTTCCAAACCTTCAACCTTCACCAAAATCAAACACAGCAATTGAAGTAATTTGTACATACAATTTGTACCTTTGCATATATGCATAATTATATTTCACAGTAAGATTTGCAGATGTGTTTGTTGGTTGATCTGATAAGAGAATTGAATAAAATTACAGAACGGAGTTTTTTTTAGAAATACATGTATGTTTATCTGTATCAAGTTTGAAAACAATATACAAAAATTTTGAGGAACTTATGGCCCTTTATTCTGCAATTGGACCAATTCAATGGTTTGATTTTCAATTGGGGACAATTTTCTAGAACACTATTATCAAGGCGAAGGAATTTTTGTTACATGTTGTGTTTCATTGACTTGTGATCTATGACGTATATCCGATTGCGGGTGTACGTGCTCTCTTTTTTCTTGTGGAAACACAGTTTTCCAAATACAGTCAAATGTTAGTCGATTTATGGTTTTGTAACTGCACTGCTGTTAAAAACGGAAGGCGCTGAATTAAGTTCTTCATGTATATGAACAAACAATAAGTGAGGTGAAAAGTATGATATAACAATTGGCAGATATTTTGTTTTCTTTACAGCGATTTCATTTTACCCCTATTTCACTACGAGAGGAATTGTCACGAATCATCGCGAAACAGAAAAATTTCACATTCGGAAGCATTCTTCCAATTTGTGGCATTCGTGAATAAATTTTGATTTGTTCAAAACGTTGCACGTAGCAACTACGTATACGAATTTAAGATTTGTAGTTGCTTCGTAAACGATAAGTAATTAATTCGTATAGTTCGTAGCCAGTTCTTGGAAATTCGTGGTTGATTTTTTTGATGGTCTGGCCCTAAATTACTTACGAATCATCTACGAATTAAGGACGAAGATTCGTAGTGTATTCGCAACTGTTTCTTAATTATTTCGTACAATTCATACACAATTCGTGAACAATTCGTAAATTATTGGTATCTGTTTTATATGGTTTAAGCATGAAAAGCTACGAATTTTTTAGTGAAATTGCTCTTCACGAATTTTGCCGAATTCATTTATCCTTGGCTATTCGTGACATTTCCTCTCGTAGTGAAATATGGGCATAGGATTGATTGGATAATTGTGGTTGCACAAAAATTGTATTGTCCAGTGTCAATTAAACATTTCTGTACATTTATATACGGGTAGATTTCAACAAATAAAAAATTTAATCTATTAAATCGTTGATTGTCTAGTCTGAACCATCCGATGTTTATTCTTTCTCTTACTCATATTACATCCACGTTGAGTGTAATCTGCTTTATTTGATGTAATACTGTACTTCATATGCACTGTTTAGAAAACCTCCGTTAAATATTACTATATGTTACTTTTATCCATGGGGCCCCGCTAACAGATACCCCTCACAATACTTATAGAGACAGGTCTATTAAAGTATAGGTAGGGGTATCTGCCAGCTTGGCCCCATGAGTTTATCGTTGCACATAATCTTGTCAATCGTTTTTGTGTATCATTACGATTTGAATCACTCTAAAGGGAGACACTTTGCCTTGTCAGAGGTTGTTCTGATTGTTGACAATTAGTATTATTGTATGGATATTTGTATAGCGCGCATATCCAACCACTAGTGGTTGCTCAAGGCGCTTACATTGTTTCCCCTGGTCAATGGCATTCTTTCACCGTCCGTTCATTTTTTTCAATTCAACTCCCTGGGCAGTATTCAACCGGCAACTATATATGGCGCTCAGGTTAGGGACCATTCTATGCCTCACAAGGTACCCAATTACAGCTGGGTGAACTGAGACACATAGTCACAGCAGTTTGTCCAACACTGCTGAACGCTGATAACCGACAGCTCGGCGTATGCACGTGTTCATGTATCCACCATTCAGCCACTGACATGAATTCGTGGGATCTTTTAAGTGCGCAGTTTTTGTTGCACTACACACTAGGGCTCCAGGGTGACACTTATAGAGTTCTAACAGAGGTGAACTCTAGGTTTTTACACCTTGGCCTGGATGGGATTTGAACCCCGGACCTCAGCAACGTGAGACCGGCGCTCTTGCCGACTGAGCTATCCCGTACCCAATGTATTGTTTGTGTAACTGAATGTATTGGTGATTCAAATACCTGAGTTTTTGTTATATATTTGTTCTAATTGTAACATAAAAGTGTGTTCAATTCCTCTGTTTTCATTTGTTCTTTATTAGTGTAACGGTTGCATTCAAGTCGTATGACCACATCAATTAAGATCAGCTGAACAGAATTTAATTGTGGTGCCACGGACCAGGACAAAGATGTTCGGAGATAGATGTTTTGCAAAAGCAGGCCCAGTTCTCTGGAACAGACTACCTGATCACCTGAGATCAGAAGAACAGCTCTCAACTCTTAAAGCTCAGCTTAAAACACACCTATACAGAGAAGCATTCAATCTGCAACTGTTGCTTGTGGTGTTTTCCCCGGAACTGATCCCCTTTTGAGCAACTTCTGCTGGATTCTAGCGCTTTATTAATGTTTCTAATAATAATACAGAGATCTATGATGATACTTTCCATTGATGGTATTTCTCCAATTTGGATCTCAAGCTCCATTTGACCTTAGATGGTACATGAAAGATCCATTGATTGCGAATTTCATTTTCTCGTTCAGTGTTCAAAATACAAAAGAATAAGACAAACATATACATTTGTATCAAAGCAAAACAATATGTGATGAAAATGTAAAGATATAGTTTTCTCACATTTACATCGATTGGTGATTAGACTTAACAACAATGCCATGTAATTCCGTAGCAAGGCTTTTCAAATTCAAAATGCCGATGAATTGCTTCACTTCTCATTGTTGGTTTTTTTTCTTGGTAAATATACTCAGAGCAAAAAGTTAAGCGTCACCAGAATATAAACTAAAATTTTACAAATACACGTAACTCACTTGTTTTAATGATTATAGAAATGTATAAATTGGTATCCAGTGGTAAAAAGGGTGTGTCGACTCGAAAATTGACAACAGTAAGTGAATGGCTTTACATTTTTCTGACTCTGAAGACTAAATTCCTAATAATTTTGATATCAACAATTGTGCTATGAAAACAATTATTGCCATAAGTGTTATATCGTTCGATAAAACAGAATGAGACTGTCTCAAAAGGTTACATTGCAGCCCTAAGAATAGTGAAAACCGGTATTATGTCAATAGCGAGTGTATGACCCTTGTCATCGATGACTTGATGACCCTCCTCGACATGGTACGTATCAGTCTCTGTATGACTTGTTGAGTTTCATAATGTGGATCTCTTCTACGTATAAGGCGACCAATAATATCCCATAGATGTTCTATCAGGTTCAGGTCGGGACTTGAAGTAGGCCACGGTACCATTGTTATTCTTCCCGCTGTAGATTATGTGCTACCACTCTGTCTCTGCGGGGTCAAACATTGTCATCCATCAAAGTTAGTTAGTTGTGCAGCGACGATGTTCTAAAATCGTCATTTTGGCTAGTGAATCATGGCAAAAGCATTGTGATATGAACCACCCTTTCCATGCGAGAAGCGTTTGATAGAGAAATTCAAATAGATTGTGGTGCAATTTGTTTCTGCCAGGGGAAACTACCGGAACCAACGGATTGCGGCGTAATAGGCCAGAGGCTGTATCAACAATTCATGACTTGATCTGCCTCTTGGGGGAGAGAATGAATATATTTTATGAACGCATCATAACTGTCGGGCGCCAAAGACCCCCAAAAAACACTTTGCGCTCTCGTCTAGTTCAGGAGATTGTAAAACACAATTTCTTAAGAGGAAAATGTTATTACAATTTCTAATATTGTTTAGATGATTCCATAGACCCCTATGTGGGTTAGTCGTATTTGTTCTAGCGGATTCTCATATTCTTTAATGGTGACATTTCTTTTACTAGTGAAGGTATAACATGTTTTTGGAAACAAAAGTTCAGTATCGTATTGCAGTGTATAAGATAGGCAGGTGTTCACTGGAATATACTCTTGATGTTGATGCACACACCACGCTGCATATAACTAATTAAAGCCTTTATTTACCAAAAGCAGCGTCTGTGCCATTCCCTCCTCAAACAGGCAGATCAAGTCATGAAATGTTGATCGAGCCTCTGTTCTTATATTCACAGAGTTTTGGGGGTTGAATGTAAGATGCCTGATTGGAGGCATTCAAAGTAAGATGTGCAATCCGCGACGCGGTTCTAAAATCATCATTTTGGCTACTGAATCATGACAAAGGCATTGTGATATGAACCACCTTTTCATGCAAGAGGCGTTGCCAAACAAATTCAAATGGATTGTGGTGCATAATTTTCCGCCGGAACCCACGGATTTGGTCTAATAAGAACAGAGGCTCTGTCAATAATTCATGACTTGATCTGCCTCTCTGGAGAGAGAATGCTTTCTAGCGGGATGAGTGAGTTAGTGGGTTGTTTAACGCCGCTTGAGCTGATTTCAGCCATTCGCGGCGTGCTTAGTCTTACGAAAACGACTGCATAAAATTGCACTTTTGTTCTGTTTTCACTTTCTCAAACATACCAAAGCTTTACTCATAATATTAAATGGTCCCACGTGTCAGTTCTGAACATACTTTAAACATTGCAAGCAGTAGTTTTTGAGAAGTCCAACATGTACAAAGTTCACGGGCGCCAGACTCCGCTCTTAGGTCTCAGAGGGTTAACTTGAACGTCATTTAAAGGGACAGTTCTATCGGGGTATTTTTTGAGTGGAAACGAAATTCAAGAGAACGTTATGATTCATTTTATTCTATTTCAAATTGTTGAATCTAGAACAACCAAATCGTTACCCTCCTTACCATGCATATATGAAAAAAAGTGTGAAATAATCAAGAACTTATCATAATATTATATAAGAATAAACAAAGAAGAACTTGTGTTTTCACAAAATATACCCCAATAGGACTTTCCCTTTAGATGACGTTCAAGTTAACCTTCAGAGCTCATTCATCGCGCCATTAGCATTGGTCAAGATGGTTTTAATAAAGACGATTATTTATTAAATTTATTATGTCCAACTCTAACACTTTCTCGTTCATAATTTACGTTCATTTTAAAGTATGGCTCTATCATGTTTTCCTGTTTCAAAGGCTTTCGTCCGCCATCTTGAATTGATAAGATATTGTGAAAACAAAGCCGCTATAAAGCTCATTTAATTTCAAATTTCAAAAAATGTATTTTTAATGATCAAAGCAAATCATGGTTCATTAAAACATAAAACGTTCATTTCTACGTAGTTTCATGCTGTTTAGCCAATATATTTAAAAATGGATATTTGAGCCAGTGGCAGATTGAAAATTTGGAAGGGGGAGCGTACCTTATAAAGCAGGGTTTGAATCCACTAGAGTGAGTGAGTGAGTGAGTTATTGTCTTAAGCTGCTACGGCAATATTTCAGCCATTGGCAATACTTCAGCCATTAGCGGTGTTGAATCCACTAAAACCCTAGCTTTCCCCACTGGATCCACACTGTCAGCTATTTGGTTCACGTTTTCCAGCATAATGGGAATGATGACACAACTACTAAATAAGATTCAACCATTTTATTTCAGAAAATTTTTTTTGCACAAACATGGGCCTTGACTAACGTCAGGGAGACAATGTCTCCTGGTTCGCCAAGAGTCAGACAAAGTAAACAATACACAGACAAAGTAGTTAGGTATCACCATGAGTTGGGGGAGGGGGAGGTAGAGGGGGAGGTGGCTAGAGAGATAGATGTACTACTTATATAGGAATAGCATACCTATTGCTAAATATACACGAGAAAAAAACAGATCAAGTTTGCTTGGTCTTTGGCACTTTCAATATTGTTTAAGGAAAACAGTTTACCCTAGGAACTATCATAGCAGATGTGAGAGGGGATTCGCCAGGGTTCTTTCCTTCTGGCAAACTCTAATCTACGTTCTCCTTCAGGACCTGGATTGGAGATAGTGGCGGCCAGGTAATCCTAAATCCTAACGACCTGCAACACCTGGATAATCCCTTCTCTAATCTGGCTTTGGATTAAGATGAGCCTAGCTTTAAATAATGTCTAGATAGTTAAGTATCTATGAACTAATGCCGGTCCGTTGAAACAAAAAACTGCATCTCAAATCTAAAACAAAATCAAGAAGTTGAAAAATAATTTACAAATTTCATGAAATGGTGATTAAGTACAATTTGAGAAATGATAGATTGTGAAGTTCAAATAAATAAATCTAGATGAGATGAAATTTTCATGATTTTTTCGGACGACATCTTCAACTAAGTCTACACATGAAAGATAAACCTACAAGGGTGGTAAATCCATTCAGCACCCAGCCATTAGTCACAAATCCCAAGTACAGGACTGGTGATGTACCACACAGTACAATTCGATTCTATGATACCATTCTTACTGCAGAAAATCACCTTTTATTGCTATTTCTGGGAATCTATAACAAATCTTATTGCATGATTGTGTACGTAGACTTCATACATGTGCAGGGTAACAATTTAAAATTTTAAAATGCTAAAACTTATTTGACCCGTTTCATCAAGCTAGAGTATGTGGTCCCTCGTAGCACTGAGAAAATTTGCGTAGTACATCAAAATATATACATCCCATCATTTTGTAAAGCTTTATAGATCATGTAAAAACATTGGTAACACAGCAACTGGGTAACATGTGTCTAAATACTAGCTAGATTCTCCTCCTAGGTAACAACTTCCAGCTTGGTAACAGATGACCTTAAAAATCTGCATACATCATGGCCTTGATCAAAGGGGAGTAACTCTTGACCAAAGGGGAGTAACTGTTATCTCAAATAAACAATGATATTTGCAAACAAGTCAACAGGTTTAAAAAGTGAGCAAACATGCCTTGCATACCATATGGACAAAAATTGACCTCGAGTCCTTCTGGAAAGTTTGCCAGGAAAGTAAAACCTTTTTTGATCTGGCAGGCTAGTTAAAATTTTCGTAAAATAAGAAAAATATTTCTTGAACAAATTCTGGTTATCAAGACGTTTAAAAAACAACAATGAAGAATAAAAGGATGATTTTGTGGTTTGAGTGTTGTGGTTTTTGATGCATCGGTTCTTTCACCCTTTCTCACCAAGTAACAAAATAGCACTGTTTCATTGTTAACCAAAGCAAAGCAAAGCAAAAATCAGCATATCTCAAGTTCGAAGAGATAGAAGAAATATACCCTGTACATTATAGAGAGGCTATTCACTAAGTTCATTGTGAGATATGATCAACAGTTAATCAGTCAACAACAACAGTCTCACTCTCCAATTTAGTATATGAAGCACTTGTCAAGAATTAATTATTGCGACAACGCATTTATTTATTAACGTCATCCGGGTCTAGGTCAAATCCTCCAACAATTAACTTACTGAGGTTGTAGTATTTGACCCTGACCTATCAAGGTCAATTTACATGACCTGAAAAGGTCAGATGGCATGACCTTGACCTCAAAAGGTCACATGTTATGACCTTGAACCTCAACTAACTACTGATCAGCGATGTCAGATCACACAAAATAAGGGGAGGTAAGTGAGATTCGGTGTCCTTTCGTAAAACTAACCACTTGATTTGATTGGTGTATTTACATCAGTGTCAAGAAAGGGGCTGAGCTAAGCAAAAAACATAATGTCATTATTTTTCAAATTGTTATTCAAGCCTCATATGAAGTTTTGCCAAATCTTTTGATTTTTGATATCTGTGAAATCCAATCATCCCGTCATTATAACATTTTTGTGACAATTTGTGAAAATTTTGGTAGATTTGGGTGTTGGAAGTGAAAGATGTGAACTACTAATGATCCGTGAGTGATATAAATATCATTTCTTTGACTTTGGTTCCAAAAATCTAAAAGTGATCCTAGCTAAAACTATCTAGTATCAATACCGGACGGATAGTTTTGGCAGCAATGGACTGCACTTACTTGTCAGATCTTTTAAGTACATTTTGTTCAAAAATCTAAGCTAAAAAGCTAAATATTAAATAACAGATGTAGTCTATGATATGTCCATTTTCAGACTCTCTTGTGGATAAAATATTTAAAAAATAAATAAATAAAATTTGTATGTTTTATTGAGAAAATTCTGAAAAGTTAAAATTTAAAATGAAATTTGTTTACCAAATATAATCGAATTAGCTTTGCTCGATGCTTATTGCCATGTCAAGATTCTAATGATACTTGGATTGTCTAAACTACCAGTTGCCGTGGCAACTGTAACTCTGAAAAGTCTGAAAAATCTATCTGACATCAAAGAGTTCTATTTTACAGAACACTATTAACAAGTAACCTGTATCAGAAGGACTACCTTTTGTCTACAAATACATACAAACATAGATGTTAAATAGACCGAATATACAGTTTTGGAATCTCAAAGAGGTATAGAATTTCGATGTATGGATACAACTCTGTGGTCATGGTAACAGCTCTGTCCAACCCTAATATACATCTGGTATTAAAAATACAAGGAATAAATTACATTGATGAGTGAGTGAGTGAGTTATTGTGTAGCGCCGCTTGGGCAATATTGCAGCCATTAGCGGCGAGAAAGTTAATGAAATTGCCTAAATATGAAAATGATTGCAAAAGCAGAAAATGGAACAGCGCGAAGGCTGAAAAACATCAGCATAATATCACAAAGTTGTTAAAAGCTGATATATAGTATTAAAATTTATAACTTTTCAAAAAGCTCGATTTCCTTAAGAAAATCTAAAATACGGTGTTCACCGAAGTGATAAAAAAGTTGTGAAATGGAAATATTAGGGTAAAATGTTTCCCTGATTTGGGCTGTGTCCCAACACTCACACAATATGTGTTTAACAGTGAGGGGACATTGACAGGGTATACACATAGGGGGATCTTCCCCCTTTAAAAGATAAGAATGAGTTAAATGAGTATGTCCAATACGACATCGTCGAAGGACACAAGCTTCCTGCCGGCTAAAAGAAGAAAGAGATTTATAACCTAAATGAGGTTGAATGGTATGAAGTTTGTTATGTTGTTGCTGGTCCCATTGGGACCTCCAACGCTGTTTATTGTAGGATTTAATAGCTGGTTTTGAATCTGTATATGGAACTTTAGTTGGTGAAATAGTTTTGAAGTTTAAAGCTGCCTTCGCGGCTGTATCAGCTTTATTGTTGCCTCTAATACCCATGTGGCTAGGAAGCCAGCAAAAGACAATGTCGCATTGAAGAAAGGTATTATGAAGTTTTAGAATATCTCTGATCACGGGGTGATCAGTTTTACAGTTTTTGATAGCCTGCAAGCAGGACAAGGAATCAGAGAAAATAATGTAATCATTTGGAGTTGAATTTTTGATGTACTGAATGGCCTTCAGGATGGCCTTTGCTTCAGCAGTAAAGATACTGCTGCCGTCATGCAGCCTTGAAGCGTAAGTTGTTGAGGGTGTAACAGTTGCTGCTGCAACTGTAATGCCATCCTTAGAGCCATCAGTGTAAATTGCTTTGTAATCTGAATAGAAATCGCGAAGCTCATTGAAAGCCTGCAGGAAGATTAATTGATTGGTGTTAGATTTTTTGTGTGTGCTTAAGCTAAGATTAACACGGGGCTTGACCAACTGCCATGGAGGAGTGGCAAGCAGACCATATTCTGCTATTGTTGTTAAATCAATATCCGATTCTTCGACATGCTGTTGAAGGCGGATTCCAAGAGGTGGAATTGCTTTTGGCTTTGAAGCATACAACTGCTGGTATTCTGGGCTGAATACGCAGTTGTAGGCAGGATTTGAAGGATTTGATTTAAGTTTTGTTATATATTGGAGTGCTAGCTTGATGCGCCGATCTGCTAGAGATGGCTCATCAGCTTCAACATAAAGGCTTTCGACAGGTGAAGTTCTAAAGGCCCCAAGACAAAGTCTGAGACCCTGGTGGTGGATTGTATCTAGCATTTTGATATAAGAGGGGCGGGCAGATCCATAGATTATGGATCCATAATCGAGTTTAGAGCGGATGAGAGATCGATAGCGATGAAGAAGAGTTTCTTCATCTCCACCCCATTTAGCGTTAGATACGACCTTTAGAAGGTCCAAAGCTTTAAGACATTTAGCTTTAAGGTTTTTGATATGAGGGATGAATGATAATTTACTATCAAAAGTAAGACCAAGAAACTTGGCCTCAGGTACGACCTTGATTGGAGTTTTATCCAGAAAAAGCTCTGGATCTTTGTGCATTTTGCGCATATTGCAAAAATGCACACATGATGTTTTAGCTTTGGAAAACTTGAAGCCGTTTTCCAAAGACCATTTGTGGATTTTATTTAGACAGAGCTGCAGCTGCCGCTCAATTGATGGCATATTCTTGCCTCTGCAAGAAACTCCAAAATCGTCCACAAAAAGTGAACCATCTGTGTGATCGTTTAATACTTTAGCCAAGCTATTGATTTTAATGCTGAATAATGTAACTGATAGTATACTTCCTTGCGGGACACCCATTTCTTGATCAAAGAATTCAGAAAGAGTGGAACCCACACGGACCTTGAATTGGCGATCATGTAAAAAATTTGAGATAAAATGAGGCATTCGACCCCGCAGGCCGAATTCAAATAAGTCTTTGAGGATGCCATGCTTCCATGTGGTGTCGTATGCTTTTTCCAAATCGAAAAAGATTGACACAGCATGTTGCTTATTGATAAATGCATCTCTTACGAAAGATTCTAATCGAACAAGATGATCAGTTGTACTTCTTTGTTTACGGAAACCACATTGAATGTCAGTAAGTAATTTGTTGGTTTCCAAGTACCAGACAAGACGATCATTGATCATCCGTTCCATAGTTTTACATACGCAACTAGTTAAGGCTATAGGACGATAGTTGGAAGGATCTGTGTGATCCTTTCCTGGTTTAGGAATGGGGACGATGGTGGCATTGTGCCAACAAGATGGAAAGTCACCCGTTTCCCATATATGATTATATACCTCAAGCAAAACCTCAAGGCAAGATTCTGGTAGATGTTTTAACAATTGATAATGGATATTGTCAGGACCAGTAGCTGTATCGTGAGCCTTGGAAAGTGCTGTTTTAAGTTCTGACAAGGAGAAGTGCTCATTATAGTCCTCCCCATTATCAGATTTGAAATTAGGTTTTTGTTTTTCTTGAACCTTTTGATATTTTTGGAATTGAGGAACATAATTTGCTGATGAAGAATTTTTGGAAATGGTTTCTGCCAACTTATTGGCAATGTCGGTTTTATCTGTAAGGAGGTCACCATTGACCTTGAGATGTTTTATTGTTGATTTAGAACCTTTGCCTTTGATTTTACTAATCATATTCCAGACTTTGCTCATAGGCGTTCTGGAATTTATTTTTGAGACATAGCCTCGCCAAGATTTGCGTTTTTCTTGATTGACTGTGCGTCGAGCCTTGGCCCGGGCTTTGCGGCAGCCATCAAGATTACCTGGAGTTGGATGTTTATTGAACTTGCGTTCAGCCTTTTTGCGGGCTTTGATATCTTGCCTGCAAGTATCATTAAACCATGGTTTAACAATACGAGGATTGGATGTTGATTTAGGAATAGTTTCCTCAGCAATTTCTATTAATTTATCTGAAAATGTTTGAATAGGATCTTCAGATTTTAATATTGATTTGAAATTTATGTTTTCCCTGCAGAGGGATGAAAATGTATCCCAGTCTGCTTTTGCAAATTTCCACTGAGGATTGTGTTCTTCAGGTGAAGGCAGTGCAGGCTCCAGTACCACTGGAAAGTGATCACTACCACACATATCCTCGTGGACTGACCAAGTGAAATCGTTAAGCAAAGATGGGTCAGTAATTGATAAATCAATTGCAGAATATGTTCCTGAAGCAGGATGCAAGTAAGTATTTGTCCCATCATTAAATAATGAGAGACCATTATTGTCAAGAAAATCTTCAACTTTTTTACCCTTGTCATTGGTGGAATTACTTCCCCACAAGGGGTTATGACTATTAAAGTCCCCAAGAATGACACATGGCTTAGGGAGTTGTTGAAATAGATTATCAAGATCTTGCAATCTAAGGGTATCTGATGGTGGAACATATATTGAACATAGTGTTATGGTTTTAAATAAGCTGAGTTGTACAGCTACAGCTTGGAGTTTTGTTTTGAGAGGGATTTGACTGTGAATCACTCCTTGTCGAACAAGGACTGATGCACCACCCTTGGCCTTTTCTAATTCCGCTGAAAAGGCATTATAGAAAGTAAAGCCACGCAAAGTGGTATTATCCGATTGTTTAAAATGAGTTTCCTGCAAGCATATTGCCTGAGGATTATATGATTGAGCAAGTAAGGAAAGCTCATTAAAATTGGCTTTAAAACCACGACAATTCCATTGGAGAATTGCCATAATTAATAAAAATGTGGCAAATATACACATTTTAAAATTATTCTAGGAGCCTGGAGAGCTTGCGCCCACCTGGATCCTCAGAAGATGCTCTGTGCCGCGATGGAGAGCGACTTGTTGACCTGGAAGGACATGGGGATTCGTCCATGTTCTCGTCCAGGTCCAGGTCCTTGAACCTGTTTGAAACACTGACAGGGTTCTTGTCAGCCTTTGAGACCCTGTCAGTGGTTTTGTGCTTATTTGAGTTCCTGTTTTTGTTTTTCTTTTTGTTTTCATTTGATGGAGAAGGAGGAGATTTAGGAGCCAAAGGAGTTGTTGGGATATTAGGGTTGTATATTGAGTTTTTATCAGAAGTGGTCATGGTGATGTTGTTGTATGTTTGAGTTTGAATAGTGTTAGGTTTTGCTAGTTGAGGTTTATATTTGACTGGCTTTGATTGATTGAGCCAGGTGGTGTCAGTCTGGATGGCAACTGATGCCTTTGATTTTGGAGTAGCTGCAGCTGCAGCTTAGGAAGCTTTCTCATTTGCAGAGAACAGTTTCCTGGCCTCCGCAAATGGGATATTTTTTTCAGATTTGAATTTAATTATTTTACTTTCTCTGATGAAAGTAGGGCATTGTTTGGAGGACGCCATGTGGGGCCCTTTGCAGTTTGGACACATGTGAGGAGCTTCACAGGTGGAACTATCATGGTCCCCCTTGCCACATTTCTGGCAGACCGTGCTACCGCGGCAAGAGCGGGAACCATGTCCAAACTTCTGGCACTTAAAGCACCGAAGTGGGTTTGGAATGTATAGTTCCACCTTGATAAGAAGATACCCAGCCTTGATGTTAGGGGGAAGTGTTGAAGTACCAAATTCCATCAAATAGGTGTTTGATGGAAAGGTCTTGTTCTTTTCTTTATCCTTGTATGTGAATCTCTTCACATGTGTGATGCCTTGGGGTTTGAGCTCTTCCACAAGCTCGTCCTCGGACATGTCGGAAAGGACCCTGTCCCTGTCACGAACAATGCCCTTGCAGCTGTTGAGAGAACGGTGAGGGGCGACTTTAACAGCCACCCCAGCAAAATTTTTGAGTTTGAGAAGATTTGCCGATTATTGGTGAGTATTACACTCAATAAGAAGAGAGCCAGTGCGCAGTTTGGTAATGTTTTTAACTGTACCAGCAACTCCTTTGATTCCTTTTTCAATAGCAAAGGGATAAAGCTTAAGTGGCTCGCCACCATTGCTGCCTCCCTCCATCATTAAGAATCTTGGCCATGATTTGTTTGATTCCTCATCCGAAGATGAGGACGTTGATAATGCCTCAGTTTTGCGCTTCTTAAGGGATGCCATGGTTATTTTTAGGTGTCTCGCCAGTGCTGCTCCCCACCCTCCACGGAGTCCAACAAGGGGATGCCAAGTGTTTGTGGGTCTCCAACAAACTGACACCAGGGCTACAGCACTGGCATACTCCAATATGAGCGTTGCCAATGCTCTACTGGATTGACCCATTGGCCACTGCCTTCTTGGTGTTTGTAAATGGAGAGTTGAATTGATAAATAAGGTTTTGATTGAGCGATTTGAAATAATAGATGAATAAGTTTGATTGTTTAGTTAGTTAAGAAAACTGGAATGCAGATTGCGAAAGATTGAGAGAGCTTATAAAAAGTAGAATAAAACACCAAGGGCTTAGCATGACCGCCGATTGATCAGACCGGGCCCATCTGACCACCTGTCTAACTGAAGTTAGGGTCGAAGTGGTGTGTTGGCGGGCACACCCGCAGGCATACACCAACCTCAACCACCAGAATCCCTCCCCTACCGACACAGGTCGCAGTCCACGGCAAACAGACCGCCCCATTTTAGTCGCCTCATACGACAAGCATGGAGTACTGAGGCCCTATTCTAACCCGGGAGCCCCACGGGGGTACATTGATGAGATGACCTTGAACTTGACATGACCTGACTACGCTGATCGACGGACTCATAGCTAGTACTACGACCTAATGACCTAATGACCTACTGTCCTGAGGAATGTAGCAGTCTGGGATAGAACCCAGAACCAAGGTCCGAATCGAAAAAAGATTGGACGATATTAGTCCATGGCGATAAAATATACGATAAGAAATATAACAACCAAGAGTCGCCCTCTTACGTTGCTGCCAAGTTGAGGACAGAAAAACAGTAAAAATCAGTATTTACAAATTAAACATGGGCTAGCCCGATAAAATTCTCATAACAAGTCACTTCAACAGCCTTTCAGCTTGTCAGGGAAGTTTGCCTTTCTACGATCACAATGTTTGAAAAGGATGCCATTTGCAGGCTGGCGTTGGGACGGCGGCAGCCATCTTGAAAACGTTAAGAAGTCTACCTACCATTCCTACCTAGTACACATTCTGCGACCATATCTAACTTTATGTAGACTTCTTCGTTGCCTTTTTTACATTACTCGAGGTTTGTGTTAACTGTTTTGAGAGATCATGGATCTATTCTACGTAGTATATTAGAGTGTATTTACAGACAAAGAGGTGCAAAATGATGAAAAAGACATTTAGATCTACGCTACGACATCAACATTTGTACATGAGTTCCAACAACCAACGTCATTATCCAGATACATGTACACAAGAACAGTCCCTGTTGCTTATATAGCGTTTCACAATCACATGACGACGGACAACACTGAACAACACAGGAATGACAACATGGAAGAGACAACGTATGTTGAACAATCAATCATTGAACAATGTTGACTATATACGGACCCTGTACACCCTTCAAACATCCAACTGACGACCAGAATCAATCTCCCGATATTTGATCCCCAATCCAAGAAATTTTATCCTGTTGAATATCAAAAGCTAGAGCATCCAAGCATTCTATTTCCCATAAAAGATCTAAATTTCCTTCATAAAAAAAGAATTGGATTTTCAATTTAACTATCCATTTTTCTCAACTAACATTTTTACTAAATTTTTTCATATCTTCTCTCGTCCAAAATGCAGAATATTATTCCTAAAAGCATGAAATAATTTTATGTCAGCTTCTCTTTGCTAAAATGATCTTTTTGTATATTTTTTATTATGGAGATAAAATTATTGGGTTGGCATCAAACAAAGGGAGATAATCCTTACGGTTGAGACAATTATCCTATTGAGAGCTTGGGGGTTAGAAAAAATAATCGAGACGTTTTAAATGTTAAGTATAAAGTCCATTAACAAATAACCGATCATAAAAATGCAAAATAATTTGTAGAAAAAAACTAAATAGTTTTCAATATTTGTTAACAAAATTTCATTTGTTCAGGCGATGGTGATATGATTCAAATATGATTTAAAAGCTTTGACTTCATTTGCAGCAAAAAGTGCAAAGTTATATCATAAAAATAAACTGACTTAAATTAACTTCGTAGGGTGGGATTTCAAAAATTGAACAAGTAGACAAGGTAAACAATTTTTGTAAATATTTATAAATGAAATCTAAAACCATTTTGCTTCAAAACCAGAAAATAAATCACAATGTAGTTCACAATGGTAAAACAACCGTTAAAATATGTATATTTTATGGTCCTGCCAAATTTGTAAAAGCACTAACTATATTGAACATGCCAAATCAGACATCTGCATAAACCGTGTAAATATTTTGCTAAGAGCAACAATTTCACATAACAACTTTTTACAAGTATATTGCTTTCAGTGTAAAATTTGTCAAAAATGTAGGCTTGCCTATAAATGCAAATTAAGTGTAACAATGATGATGCTAATTACTATAGAAAGCTAACGAGGTGAAAATTTCTACCTACATTTTGTGTGGCTTTGCAATCATCTAATCAACAATCTAATTAACGCAAGAGATTTCAACCAGGCTTCAGTAAAACAGTGAAACCGTGACAAATGAAAGACCACTTAGAATTTGTATACACGTGGCAAATGTAGGGTCAACATAAAATAGAAACTTTGAAAATTCACGAAAAAATATAAGATCTTTGTTTGTCATGAACACAATAAAAATTCATATAAAAAAGAAAACAAACTCATATGTACAGCAGCATTACTAAGAATATAAATGATACATGTTGTCTAAAACTAATCTAAACTAAAGATCAATTACATAGACGTCAGGCGAAATTAAAAAAAAAATTAAAATCAGAAAATAAACCATTAATAAAGTCCCAAAATGGGTGTTTCATAAAGAAACAAGTGGTAATAGTGTCACGTTTATGCAAATATATACAATACCATTAATAAGAATAACCATCAGACATGACCAACAACTTGTCAACCACATTGACCGTGTGGCGTTAACAACAGAAGTGTCTTGTTGACTTCAACTGCGGACGTACGTCAGGTGTTGTTTTACGATGCTCCTGTTTTCGGTGTCTGTATTTTTCCACTCGTCTTCTCAGAAATTCCTTCCAGTTAAAATGGAGGAACCTGCCAAATTTGGCTGGAAAAAAACAATTAGATATTCACCTATTTGAATAAATCCAGTTTGCAATGAAATTATCTTGATCAAAGTTGCATGATTAACATGTGAATTGATAAATAAATATACAATTCTGAAATCTTGAACACAAATTTTACTTTTAATAAGATAATTCATATAACATTTAACAACATTGAAAACCAAATATCAAAATCAATATCACAGTTGCCACAGTGAGTGCTTTGCAGGACTTTCTACCCAGAATGCTTTACTTCCGGAGATTACTCATATGCAATTTTGGATGTAATCTACAAGAAATTTATTTGTTGGAAATAAAACAAACTATTCCACTAATTTTACAGCATGCATGACTAGATAATCTATGGTTAAAGGGAATCACACAAGCTTCAAGATGGATATGTTTGCAAATTTCATCATTACTTCCTTTAAGAGAATACTGATAAATTTTTTCTAAATAATTAAAATCAAATTTGACAATAATTATTTTTTCAGTAATATTCATTATGATTGTTTCTTTAGAACTCACATGTCACACATAATCAGGTCTTAAATTTTAACCAATTTGAAAATTCACAACTACTATATACAAATTGTTGTTCTACTTTTTTAACTGCAATAGTAAATAATTTTGAAGCTAAAGAACAATCACAAATTTTGTATGATGATAAAAAAACAAACTTCACAAGCCTAACAAGTAATCTACCAAGCTGACAAACTTTGTTTTGTATAAATCATAAAGGAAATAAAATTTAAACAATGAATTAATAAAATTTGTTAAAGAAACTGACAACATTATTGAGTATTATCATGAATATGGTAAGTTCCATGAGTTTATCCACTAACAGAAAACTATAAAATAACTGTAACGATAGAAACGTTATGAAGCATTTGCAATCTAGGTTCCCTAAGCTTTTGAACTATGTGACATGAAAATAAATGTAAATATTTACAGATATTTTTAACGAAGGATAAAGTTTCTTAAATTATTCATATACGCACAGGAGTATGAAATAATGTATCTATGGTACCGTCATTAACAATTTGCATTAAAGAATAAGATTGATTGGAAAACCAACTACGCCAATAACTTTGATTTTTTTAAACTTTGGCAACCTAATAGACTATTTAAATTGTGGATGTGAGTTCCCTAAGCTAATACACTATGCATGTTACTATGAAAAAACTGTAACTATGGCAATATTTACAACTATTTTAGTGAAGTATGCTGGTTATCTAAGCTAATGAACTACGCAAGTGACTATGAAATAAATGTAACTATGGCAACATCTTAAACTATCTTAATGAAAAATGTAAGTTGCTTAAGCTAGTGAACTACCCATGAGCTACTTAACTATGTGATTATGAAATAAATGTAACTATGGCAAAATTATATTAGTTCCCTTAGCTAATGAACTATGTGACTATAAAATAAATGTAACTAAGGCAAAACGATATTAGTTCCCTTAGCTACTGAACTATGTGACTATGTCATAAATGTAACTATGGCAAAACGATATTAGTTCCCTTAGCTACTGAACTATGTGACTATGTAATAAATGTAACTATGGCAAAACTTTATTAGTTCCCTTAGCTACTGAACTATGTGACTATGAAATAAATGTAACTATGGCAAAACGATATCAGTTCCCTTAGCTAATGAACTATGTGACTATGAAATAAATGTAACTATGGCAAGACGGTGTCTCCTCAAACGCACATGGGGTGCTTTAATCGTAATTTCGAACTTTTTTTTGCACAGAATTGTCAACATTTCAGTAAATTTAAAAAAAAAAATAGGTAAGAAAACAATATTGTCGATATCATGAACTTTATTTGACATAAATTCGTTGACACGTCACTGCTTGAAAATGGTTTAAAATATGCAAAGTGTCCAATTTCTCTCTACTATCTCGCCTGGTTGGAGGCAATCATAGTTAGTTGTGCAATCAGCGACCTGTTCTAAAATGTTCATTTTGGCTTCTCAATCATGGAAAATGTATTTAGGTGTGAACCACCCTTTACATGCGAGGAGCGTTGTCATTTGCTAAACAAATCAAATGGATTGTGGTACCATTTTTTTCGGCCAGGAAAAACTGCCGGAAATCATGGATTTGGTTTTATTAAACAGAGGTAGAATCAATATTTATGACTTGATCTATCTTATTTTCACTGGTCACGTGCACTGAATGCTCATGATGTTCAGGATTTTCTCGGGTTTTTGCATAATAACAAATCCAATGTGGTCATAACAAGTTGATCAAATCATTTAAAGGGGCAGTAGCACGTTTTTTGAGAATTTTATATTTTAAAAATTTCACTTATAATTGTAAGAAAATGCCTAATGTATTATATTGACAGTGTCAACAATCACATTACACAAGCCAATCACCCATAATCAGAAGACAAAGTATGAGGATTCACATAAAATCCATTGGCGGCCATTTTCTTGTGAACACCTTTAATTCATTTTTGCAAGAAAAAGGAATCGCATGGCTCAACCTTACGTTATATATTTGAATTATTACTGCTCCATTTAGTTTAAATACATTGTCTTTCATTTGAAACCATTTATTTTCATTTTCCTGACATCACCTTAAATTCCCCCTAAAAACGTGCTACTGCCCCTTTAAAGACAACACTATCAATCCTATAGGCATTATTTTCATGTAGTTTATTTTAGTATCTAGTATACCATAAGATTGTTTTATTGAAAAAAGAACTCCCTATTCTATTTTAGTTTTCTTTTCTGAAGCCAAAACACAAAAACAACGAGTTAAGTGTGGCAATTGATCAGAGACATTAAAATCAAATGATTTATACATTAAGAGCATTAGCAGGGGATATCAAATGTGTTTATTTCATACACTTATACTTATAATGGATCGCACTTAATTATAAATATGAATATGATATACGGTACATGCACTTTGTTTTATTGTAAATTTGTAATTTGATTCTATTGTATGTATGGTATAGTATGTGGAATTTTAATTATAGATTTATAAAGAATATACCAAGAAATAAAAGTATTTAATTTTTGCTCAGGTCCTCAACTTGTGTTTGCTTGTTGCTCTCATAATCGATATTGATAATTGACATTGATTTATGATAAGTAGGTTCCAGGTATTTTCACTTAGTAGAAAACAATGATCTGAAAGTATATATGAGCGATGATAAAAATCCTTAGTTGTCGACTTCTCATAACATCCCATTGTTTTCTTCATCTTAAAGGAGTAGTGCACGTTATTTTTGGTTAAATGATATGAACTCCGAAAACGAAAATATATGTAACCTATTGCAAGACAATATATTTAAATCACAGAATCCAGTTCTAAGACATGTATGTCAAAACCATGTTCAGTAAAGGTTTGAGAATAAGTTTCCCAACCTCAAATGAATAAAAGGTGTTCACACAAAAATGGCAGCCAATGGTAATTGCTTGATACCTGATCGTTTCTTCTGCAACTAGGTTTGATGGAATATAATAATGAGATGCCCAATCCTCTGAAGATAATACATATAACATTAACTAGTGTTTATTGTTGAACATCTAATTTTCCCATAAAACATGTAATCCTCCTAAAAACGCGCTACTGCCCTTTTAACTAACTTTATAATGTAAACAAGTAAACATATTTAAGTTTTATACTTACTTAATCCTTTTATTTCCTACAGATATAAAAAGCTGCAACAAATTGCCTCAAATTGCCACTGCCTTGTGTGAATGTCTGAGCTTCTGCTTCAGATGTGTTAACTTTCTGTGTTGAGGTTCACCAAACTTCTCCTTATAAATGAACCAAGAGTGGGTGTCTCAACGACTGACAGAAGCCCACTCATAAAATAAATAAATATGTTTAAATAAAAACTCATAAAATAAATCAGGTTTTTTGTTTTATTTGAATATGAGAAACAGTAAACGTTGCTTTTAACGTATCATTACATGTTTTAATTGATAAACGGTACTTAGAGCTCTTGATAGTGTTGATCTACTTGGATAGCTTAGACGCGAAAATTTTAAAGCCTATGAATATTGAGAATGGCAATATCAATTTACAAGTGAAAATTGAACTAATATATATTCTGAACATTTCTAAAGGGTAAGCTTAGAAAATAATAAGTTCGAGACATCAGTGAGCCATTTAGGTTCTGAGTGGTTGTAATAGTCTATTTTAAACATTAGGAGTTGAAATGAATCAAGATAGATTATATATATGAATTAAAGATACGCTTATGTCTACCTCGTATATTCATGGTATGTAAGGAATAGAAATTACATTTTAATAAAATGCAGTTAATTCTTCTTTTCTCAAATAAAAAAATCAGTCACCGTAATTTAATCTTTATTTTCATGACTTAATTGATTTTGAGATTAACATAATTAGTTTCAAAGTTGTTGAGTAACTGGAACCATTTTAACATGTTTCTTGAAAGAATAGTTTGAAGAAAAATTGCGAAAAATAATTCCATCAGCAATAATGAGCTTAACTCAATTAAAGTTCTAAAACATAAACAACTGCATGCAACTGTTCATTTAATCCATTGAATTTTATTGACTTGTCAAACAAAAGTGACAAGGACTATCCCCGCATCGATTGAAGAAGGACAATATGTTGAAAATGTTTTCTCCCCTATGCTTCCATTTTGACTGATTTCCCAAATTTCAATTTTCATTGAAAGGGAGCGCAATAGAAGACCATTGGCAATGTACATCACCCCACCCCCTTTAACAGAGTATACTTCTCGGGGCGTTGGGAACTTCTCATCTCCTATAGCTACTAGATATACTTTGATGTGACAATCTGTCGAACTAGACTTGGATGCGTCCTGAAGGGTGAAAAGCCAACTAAAATGTTTTGCCTTTAGAAGGGCCAGCCACATATTATATCAAGTTTTACCCAGGTTGATTTAGAAAATAGTTGTTTTTTGGACGAAATTTCAAAACATTTGATTGAATGAACAACATTATTACTTACGCGTTGTCTATCAAGAACTTCAATATTAACCCTTAAAGCTTCAACAAAATTTATAACCTGTTGTGTCAAAAGACCAACCGATTTGGACCTTTTGTACATGTTCCCAGGAGTCTACAGCCAGGAGTAGATAGACATTCAACAACACACTTTACAGCTGTTTTACAGATGTTATTTGTCAGATACTGATATTTTGAAAGGTAAAGAGATTTATTTCTTGCGAGTTTGAAGTTTGATGTTCTTGTGAATATCACATGTAGGAACAAGGACAGGAACACAAACTTTCTAAGTAGAACACAATGTTGGTCCATTTCTTAAACGCCTCTCCCTGTATCTGAAACAAAAGCTTATCATAAGCTTATTTTACTAACTAACATTCCATAATTTATCAATTTTAAAATTCAATGCCGGACATGTTATCCATAAAAATAATTTGAAATTGCAATTTACGCACCCCATGTGTGCTTGGACAGCAACAAAATCAAAAGTATCTGTTCCTAGAGAATGAAAGTGTGGACCTATATACGTCATGTTTGAAAAGAAATACAGAAAACAAAACAAATCATATCAGTTGGGTGTCTAAATATACTTTATTGTGTTCTATCTTCAATCGGTTGAAGTGTTGAGAATAGTTTATGAACATCATTGAGAATATACGATTCAAATCTTATGGTTACAGATAAAACGGATAAAATAAATGTTAGAAAACCTTTTTATAATTTTACCTAGCCACTAAGATTTGGCTGTTCTCGTTCTCGTGAACACATGCCAACACCTTACTTAAAGATAATGAATTTCCATTCTTGTATTGATGAGACCTTCTCTACAAACCTGCACCATCTATCTTTTTTTGATATTCGTTATGCAAGGTATAATACCCTTATTGATAGAATTCCAAACAGAGAGCAATTGGCTCTAGCTCATTAGTATATCTGTAATTTATCATACTATCACCAAATGATGGGCCAAAGAAACACATGAATTATAATCCAAATTCGCTGAGTTGGAGTAAGACTTTACAAAACTTTATCCTTAATAGCCAGTTTGCTTCTGAAAGGAAGATGATTTTAGGGCGTGTCCCTCTTAAAGGGGCAGTAGCACGTTTTTAGGGGGAATATAAGGTGATGTCAGGAAAATAAAAATTAATGGCCTCAATTGAAAGACAATGTATTTAAACTAAACGGATCAATAATAATTCACATATATAACGTAAAGTTTAGCCATGCGAATGCTTTTTCTTACACAAAATGAATTAAAGGTGTTCACACAAAATGGCCGCCATTGGATTTTATGTGAATCTTCATACTTTGTCCTCTGACTTTGGATGATTGGCTTGTGTAATGAGATTTTTGATACTGTCAAAATAATATATTTAGCATTAACAATTATCAGTGAAAATTTTAAAATATGAAATTATCAAAAACCGTGATACTGCCCCTTTAAGCATCAAAAGAATGCCCGAATAAAAGAATAACTAGTCATCTAGTCTGAACAGAAACGCAGAAAGATAATATTTACTGAATTGTCAATTAAAACTAGAGAAAAACAGTTCTTTTTAATTGTCTTGATTTTTCATAAATCCGCTGCATCAGACAGATTGGAGTGACAGGTTGATGAAATGAAATTCTTATCAAAAGCAAACAATCTTAATTTTGTAAAGGAAAAAAACATTTTGATTGCCTTAACCACTCAACTGAAAACCTCTCTGTATTAATGAACCAGTTGTGAATGTCTCAACAATGGACAGAACAACATTCATCAAACAGATCATGTTTTATCGATGTAAATAATAAAATATGTATCTGAATAATTGATAAGATCCTTTGATAGATATCCCTGTATCAGATGATATTGTTATTGTTCATCTACTTGAATCGCGCTAGCTGAGACTTCTAAGTGTGCTGACCTGTAAATGTTTGTAACATATTATATTTCTGACATGAAACGTGATTGGCAAAATAGCAAGTAATGTATATGTTAATGCCATTCTTAACAAAAGACAAACATATTAATATAAGAGTTACTCGTTAACAGATTACTGTACATACATATTAATACAGAGACAATTCCCCACATAAGGCGTAAGCAGTACAAACCTTTAAAATCACAAAACTGAGAAACTTCAAAATTCCAAAAGATGGTACAATGAAGACACCCGGTAACTAATGACTTGTTCAAAGAGAGAAGAAGTGTTTTGATAAACAATTTGAACTCTATTGATATTGAACTTATTCACAGATTTCAAGTATTCGTAAAGATAATTCATTGTCAGACTAGCCTCTTATCATGCATGATAAGTATCAATATCGACTTGGTTACAACAATTTTATTTGCAATAAGTATATTTATTTACAAGTTCATTGTGTAGTTTCCCACACTGGAAAATACTCATTTTGGATAAAACTCCGGGACAAACTCTCATATTTTTTATAAATTTTGTATATATTGCATATTTTTATTTGGAGGTAATAGTCAATACATAACAAATCGTTATATGCAGTGTAAAATAATTTGTTTTACCATTACATTTGAAGAGCAACGTATTTTAGTTTACAAAATATAGGCGGTACAGTTCTTTGTGTATAAAATTGATTAATAGTTATATTGTTAACGATTGAATGTGTTTTACAATAAAAGTGTTTTACCTGTTGAATCCCTTTCTTGTATTTCAAACATTGAAAAAAAAATATTCGTCTTTGATTACCGTTTTTTTGCATCCTGTAAGTAAATATTGAAATCCAAATTGGTCAAAATCTATGATTTATCATTATCCTAAAGTCTGATACCCGGTGATGCTGTGGCTAAACGGATTGAATTCAACTATTACACTTATCAAGAACCAACGACAAAAGATGAATTCAATACACAACATTTTTATTCATTTTAATCAAACAAGGACAAATAACTTAAACACCAAGATAACAGGATGGAATAGAAAAATTAAATCTAATAACAGTACTTAAAGAACTTGATACGTGTCATATTTTCTACACAATATACCACTTTATTAACAAATTCATTTCAAAATTTCACTAAAATATTTACTATCACAACCAAAAGTCGTGCTGAGTATTTTCGATGGGGCGGTCATGTTTTCTCTAACTTATCAACCGCCAACTAATAAAATTACATTGTCAGCATATTACAAACAAAGTGGAAGGGAAGGGGTCATGGTTTATGTACTTTTACCCGCAAATTAATTATAACGTTAAATGAACCAAAAATGTGACTTTAATTAAATTTTCAATCAACTTATCTGATGTGGTACTATAAAATATTTCTTGTTTCGGGGTTGTGGGGGAATGTATGTCGACAAAAGATTGGAATAATGTAAATTTAGACTTTCAAAAGAGATAACTAGTATAAATTAAAAACTTAACTGAAAATCAACAACTAATCATTGAAACAAAAGTTGAGAAATATATTATGTGCAGTAAAATAAGATATCCGTTTGGGTCATAGGCAGTCTAAGTAAACCAAGCCTCGATGATTCTTGCTACTCTCCCATATTTAGTCTAGCTAGATGAAGTAACCAGTCGCGACAGCTGACTTTTTGGCGACCTATGACCCTGCAATCAAATATGATGGATTTGTCCAATCATAAAGAGGTTACATATTTGTAAATTTTAAATTGGAACGTTATGAGATTAATGCCACTTGGTAAGATGAGACCTTGTTGGTCAATTCGGAAGGTCGGGTGACGTTTCCTGTTACTGCATGTAACAAGACTCAATATGTGAGTGTAGCGAGTTATATTGAGGCTAGGTATACTGCCTCTGACATTTTCTGATCTATCAAAGCCCATTATAAGGTGTTTTGTCATAAACGTGTTGTCTCATAACCTATTGACATAATCACTAGACAGCTTTTTTGAAACAGCATTTCTGTCTTCCCAGTTTAATAATGACTAAATTTAAACCTACCAGCTTCTTATCTATTTCTAATGTTTAGACCATAATCATGTTTTTAAAAGGTTGCCATTCATTATAGCATCAGCTTAAATGAGTGCAGATCAACATCAGTGTTAAATTTCTCATTCTAATATCATCAAAAAGCCGTTCAATTGTTATTCTAGATTAATTTTGATTTCAAACAAAAATCATCCAAGAAAAATTACATGGATACCCGATCTTCTTTCTAAAACAGGGTAATAAATTGAAAATTCTTTCCCACCAATGCTTCCATTTTGATTTATCTCCCCCATTCTTATATTTATCTTAACATTTATTTCCTTTGAGTGTTGAAAGGAGAAAAAAAGAAGACTGTTAACAATAAAAATATTTCTTGTTTCTTTAAAAGTACGAATGTGTTTGGGTCTTCTGGATGTGTGACCTCTTGCAAATATTTGAAAGACTTTGACAGGATATTGAACTTTCTCATCAAACTCGACAAACAAAAGCCAACTAAAGTTTCCAACCTTTAGAAGAGCCATGTCGTCAATTTGATATACATAATTAGTGCTTGAGTGAGTAAAAATTTTCTTTTTGGAAGAAATTTCATCACAGCGTATGGAATTGCTTACTGCCCTTCTTACCCAACAGGCTACAGAACCTTCAACAACAAAATGTTTAATTCTAACAGTTTGATGCCAAAGCTCCTTACTATCTCTTCTTGTTATTGAATGTTTGTAAATAAAACCTTTTTTACGATCATTTTTAGAGTAAAATAGCGTTTCATTATGTAAATGCAAATAATATGCAGTTTCATCTTTAGAAGTTTGTTGCCTTTTGGAATGAGGTTCCATAGCTTGTTTGAATATGCCGCCGGCATAAGACCAGTATAAAGTGTTAGATGCTCTGTCATAAATGATAGATAAGACCATCTCGTCCACATTAATTCCTGTCCTCTCTGTTAGATTTGATGCCATGGATACTTTATAAATGTTCCTTGGTTTGTCGTGGCGTCCATATTTAGCAACCATCAGAAACGAAATATCATCCTCTCGTTGCCCTCTACCTTCTGTAGAATTAGTCATTAAAGCTTCAATATAATTTATAACCCTTTGTGTTACAAGGCCCCGAGTTTTAGACCTTTTGTACAAGTTCCCAGAATCCAGATCTACAAGTCCACAGCCAGGAGTAGACAAACATTCAACAGCACATTGTAAAACTGTTTTACAGTTAATATTTGTCAGATAGAGATACTTTGAAAGGTAAAGGGGTTTATCTCTCGAGAGTTGGAAGTTAGATGTTCCGGTGAGCACCACATTTATGAAGAAGAACAGAAGGAACACAATCTTCCCTATTTCAACACAATGTTGATCCATTTCTTAAACGTCTGTCTCTGTATCTGAAATAAAAATGTTTCACAAAATAATATTTGAAACTCAATTTCATAATCTTAAAATATTTGTTTGTGCTTTTAGACGAGATATTACCAAAGCGGAAATAACAAACTAAAGTGAAAGATGTCAACAATCTTAATATTGTTTTTTTTTAAATACTAAAAACACTGATATATAAACAAAGGGCAATACTATACTTTACTAAACCATACATTGCATTGTATTATACTATTATTAGAAAATTGGTATATAATCCATAATATTTATCTGAGAAACAATTCTTTAGAGAACTGGAGGAACACATTCTTCCCAAGCACAATATAATATTACCCATAAGGGAGGACGGACACAGGGTAGTATTTTTTCTGTAAGTCCCTAGGGAGTTACACCTTTAGCTGTATTTTGATTGGTTGTTGTGAACCAATCAAATTAAAAGTTTAACCGGGACTATTTCATTCATCTTTCAAACTTGTAATCGACTGACGAGTTGTTTTCCCTGATTCTAAATCTAAACAAGTTCAATTTATTCCATGTTGTTACTATCTGCTAATTTTCACATGTGCCGATACATATCATGATTGATGAGTCAGTAAAATTGTCCGTAAGTATAGAAATTATCGATCATCAAATAACTTTATCGTCGCGAAAAGCTTTCGGTCGCGTAGAATGCGACGGGTTTCGTTCGATTGTAATGACGTCATAGACACGAGCGGCTATGACGTCACTGTGTCAACGGTGACGTCAAAGGAATTTGGAGTTTGCGCCGGTTTGTATTTTGTTACCCGAGGACGTCGTCAGTCACTTCATATTATTACCTAACTTGAAATGACGGCTAGAAAAAAAAGAAAATCGAAACTTTCAACATCAATAACGCTTAAAATTAATGTTGTATAACACTTCGCAAGGGATATTTAGCCGTGCGTAGGTATATCAATAGTAAAGCGACGGCAAACGCGTATGAATTTGAGGTTGACTCTTGTCTAATTCTTTAGACTTTTCTTTTAAGAATCTTAGTTTTCATCTTATAAAATTAGATCGGTAATATAAACAATAACATACTCGTGACGGGGATGACAGATTATCTTTCCCTCGTTATATTAATTATGTAATTCTCTCGCCAAGGCTCGAGAATTACGAAATTAATATAACTTGGGAAAGATAATCTGTAATTCCCCGTCACTCGTAAGTTATTGTCTAAATCTTGATCCATTTCTTAAACCTCCGTCCTTGTATCTGAATAAAAACGTTTTAACAAAATTGTCTTTGAAAATCCCTTTTATAATTGCAAAGAATTGTTTTGTGCTATTGAATGATATACAGTAGAACACGGATATAGTGAACACATTTTTAAGTCCCCTCAAAAGTTATATGCATGGCGGCCAAACGGAAAGTGAACACCGGATATAGCGAACTAAATTCGTTGGTCGCTTGGAGTTCGTTATACCCGAGTTCTACTGTATTGCCCAAGCGGAACTAAAGAATAACTAAAGAGAAGGAAGTTACAAGCCTACAATCTTAATATTGTTTGAAAATACTGAAAACGCTGATTTACAAAGAAAGTTAAATGTTAAAATATATAAAAACAATCCATGCCAGACCACAACAGAACATATATTTAGAAAACAGGTTAACAAATCTAAATAAGTATTTATTTGCTAAAGAATTTATCACTTTTGACTTGAACATTAAAACCAATGTACAAGGGGAGGGAGAAGATTGAAAAAATTAAAAATTGATGAATAAGAATATATATAAAAACTCATTTCGTTGACATTAGGTTCAACACTCACCTATCAGCGTTTCATTGTATTTGTTAACATCTGGTTAAACAGAACTCACACACGTCGAATAGATCGTGTATTGTTCACCTTTAAATGGAATTTGGCAAAAGTAAAAGCAATGGATTCATACATTTAATTCACGAAATAAGATCAGGTTCTGAGATGTCAGGTTACACTTCTAGTGTTAATATTCTTTTTCAGCTAAGTGGTCGCAAATTGTTGGCCTATCAATTTCTTTGTAGGTATAAGTGGTTCTATCGATTTAAAAATATATATTACTTTTTTACATGTCCTCTGTACACCCATATAAGGCAAAATATGTTATTCTATAATAAAGGTTTTGATTTGAGATCGGTCTTATTTGGAAACCCAAATTGTTCTTCTTGTGTTAATAATGAACTGTTGATATCTGGGCACGAATTCATAAATTTAACCGGCAGATTTGCAACTTATTGATAAATTGATAAACGATTTATAAAATATTAATTATATGCATTTTTTTATGTTGTAGCCTTTAAGATTGTTGGTGTTTATTTATTTAGATAAATAACATATATTGTTAAACAACCATTCGTTATCGTGTTTGCGTTTTATATATTATAAGATAACTTTTGTAAATTCACAATGACTTGTTGTTTACCTTGTTGGCGTTTGTATTAATGATATATATATATATTTTGTAAATTCACCATGACATGTTCTACATCTTGTATTTTGGAGCGGTATTAACATAAGCTTTTAGCTTGTTTACCAATCCAATTCTTTATTGAAATAAATATGTTTAAACCATTTAATATATATATATATATATATAATCTCTATAAGTAAAAAAGGAAAGTTGGCATTGAATCATTTATTATCGAGAATGAATGCTTAAATAAGTGAGGTTTATAGTTTACAGTTTTCGTGAACCTATGGCCCATAAAAAGGGTTTGTGAACCTTTGGATACCAGACCTGAAACTATCAATTCAATATTTGAGCAATTTCAATTTCTGAATTGATTGCCAGTATCTGAAATAACATTGCCTACATACTTTATTTTAGGATTTGTGACCCTGTGGGCCCTAAAAAGGGGGAAAACACATTGGCCACAGCCTACAGGAAAATTAAATATGTATATTTGGTAGCCTTCTAACTCAAATACATCCTGTCTCAGGGTAAAACGTATACGCTGGCGCTCCACTTTCATACCCTGGGTGAAGACCCCACTGAAAGCTGCGCGTTGTGACCTCTGACCAATGAACTATTTAATAATACTCAACCAATGACAGCGTCTGAAAGGCGAGTCGGTATTAGCAAAAATGCGTTGCTAAGAACGCCTTTGTGCTTTGTCTAACTTTAAAACAAATGATCATTTATGACTCAAGACAACACTGAAGCTAATAGAAATGACATATCAACTCCGACAATTATTTTTTCAAAAACAACATCCAGTGAATAGACACCTAATCCATATAAAACAAATTGTCTCGTATCAGTATGAATATTGCAAAAAAGAAATGAAAACAAATCGGTTCCTTCCTAAGATGTAAATGTAAGTATTAAGGTTTGTGATGCTTTTTATACCACCCCTAAACAGTGAAATTGTACTGTTTGAGCTGTTTGAGTGGCATTCTAGAAGTTGATGGTATAAGGAAGACAAGAGTAATTCTATGGATGAACAACTTCTTTATTGGATGGTGGCGACGTTTCGGTATAGATTCTTACACCGTTTTCAAGCATATGGTGAAAAATGAGGAATACAGCAATTTATACAGTTAGGTATGATAATGAGAAAACAATAACAGTAACAACAGGATAAGTTAACAATACATCAAAGGATACATTACATGAAGTTTAAGAAAACATAGGATGAGTGGGATACCAGTTTGTGAGTGAGTTAATTAGGCAGATTAGCGTAGCCAGTTGAGTTGAGTGGATTAATTATGGGCAGATTAAGTGGTTGTAAGCTGATGGGATGTAATAGTACATTGCACGTGAATCTCGCTTAACTGGCTGTTAGCTTCACTACACCCTTGCCACAAAGCCTGAAATATCTAAATAGAGATGGTTTCTTAAACAACATTATTTTGTATATTGTTGATAAATATAATATTCAACAATTGTCCTATTTAACATGTCTTTCTATCAACTTTTGTGTTGTTTTAATCTAATAACGATAATTTGCTTTTTGGTTAAACTATTTTTCATGGGGGTACATGTGTGAATCATTACGGAATTTCCAATATTAACCGCAAATATTTTAATAAAGTGTGAATATCATTTGAATCAGCTAGATCATATTGTTGCAAAGACTGTAAGTCAAATGTTGTTTAAAAGGCGGTATGTGATTGGCTGAATTTTTATCGCGGACCATCGCGATAAAACTATATCATTGGCTGGATCAGAGTGCACAACGCGCAGCGTTCGGTGGGGTCTTCACCCAGGGTATGAAAGTGGAGCGTCAGCGTATACGTTTTACCCTGAGACAGGATGACTCAAATAGGGTTAGTCATGTTTTAACATGCACATTTCATGACCCTGTTGCCCCTACAAATGGGGGACCCCACATTGACCACAGCATAAAGAAAAATAGAGCCATTGGCTCTGTAGCTCATCAGGCTTCATTTCAATTATGCTGTAGAGTGTGGCCAATGTGATTCGCCCTTTATAAGGGCCACAGGGTCACCAATCATAAAATTATGTATATAGGCGACAAGTTTTAGTTTTCTAGGCCTTATACTTCAGGAGAAGAGGATGAAAATAGATTTTAAGGACGTTCCGGTTGACTTTATTAGGGGCAACAGGGCCACCAAAGCTACAATTTATAATCTTCACTAGTCAAGGAGTCTGTACACAAAGTTTCAGCTTTCTAGGCCTTATGCTTCTGGAGAAGAAAATGAAAATAGGTTTTTAGGGCGTGGCCCCTGGGGCCCTTATTAGGGGTCACAGGGCCACCAAAGCTACAATTTATAATCTTCACTAGCCAATGAGTCTGTACACAAAGTTTCAGCTTTCTAGGCCTTATGCTTCTTGAGAAGACGATGAAAATAGGTTGTTAGTGCGTGGCCCCTGTGACCCTAATAAGGGTCACAGGGCCACCAAAGCTACAATTTATAATCTTCACTAGTCAGGGAGTCTGTACACAAAGTTTCAGCTTTCTAGGCCTTATGCTTCTGGAGAAGAAGATGAAAATAGGGTTTAAGAAACCCGACCTTTATAGGTACACAATTTCATTTTCTAGGAACCGATACTTTTGATTTTGTTGCTGTCCAAGCACACATGGGGTGCGTAAATTGCAATTTCAAATTTGTATATGGATAACATGTCCAGCATTGAATTTTAAAATTGATAAATTATGGAATGTTAGTAAGTAATATAAGCTTATGGTAAGCTTTTGTTTCAGATACAGGGAGAGGCATTTAAGAAATGGACAAACATAGTGTTCTACTTGGAAAGATTGTGTTCCTGCCCTTGTTCCAACATGTGGTATTCACAAGAACATCAAACTTCAAACTCACAAGAGATAAATCTCTTTACCTTTCAACATATCAGTATCTGACAAATAAAATCTGTAAAACAACTGTAAAGTGTGTTGTTGAATGTCTCCTGGCTGTAGACTCCTGGGAACATGTACAAAAGGTCCAAATCGGTTAGTCTTGTGACACAACAGGTTATAAATTTTGTTAAAGCTTTAAGGGTTAATGTTGAAGTTCTTGATAGATAACGCGTAAGTTATAATGTTGATATAGAGAATACTAAACAATTGGTAATGTGATAACATTTTTAAACAACGAGTGTATAGAATTGGTATCAGAGTCTGATACCACATTCTTTTCACGAGTTGCTTAAAAATGTTATCACATTACCATGAGTTTAGTATTTTATTTATTACTCAACCCTCAATATCAATATTTATGTAAATAAATTGTCAAAACAAGAATCAGCTGATTTGGAACAATCGCGAAACCAACGTATTAATTTCCATGAGTCCAAATAAAATAATTTGCTAGTTTGTTTATGTTTACACATGTCATACGCCTATAAACATGATACAAATTATATTGGTGAAAAATATTTCATTATCAAAAGATGCATTGATAAAATAAACACTAAGAAGCAACGAAAACTGTCAACACATCATGCTCTCGCAACGTGACGTCATCAGTTCGCCTAGGGACGTCATCGGAATGTGTCCTGTGTTTGGGTCACTTTATTTTGTTTTGCAAACTTGGCGAACAGTGTCAACGGCAAAGGATTGACTGATTAATTACAATGACATGAGGTACTGAATTGTTGATAGGAACCGGGAGATAAAACTTGGGGAAAGGTAGTTACACGATAACATGTTCGGATTGTGTGCTTGTGGAGGGGAAAGCGACCGTTTGGGTGGCAATGAAGCAAGTACACAGTCGAAGTGCCATGTTTATGTTACGGTAGGCAGAGGAGGCACTGAAGGTTGACAAGTGATCAAGCGAATGATGGATTTGTGCTGGTTAGCAACACGATAATGCATTTAAAATGTAAAAAAACCCCGCTAAGATAATATTCTTTCACATAAGTTAATATTTTGTTGTTAAATTTGACAGTCGCCACTTATAAGTCACGTGATTGGACATTGTCATGTGACGTTCGAAAGTAGTTCCGTTTATTTGCACGAGATGGTAACACACATGTGTGTGTTACCAACTCATTGTTATCTAATGAGTGATCTCACCACGGTTGAGTAATAACATCTAATAAGCAATACTGATGACCCTGGACGTGGAGTGAATGAGGTTAATTCATTTCTAATGGTTCCAAATTACGAACGGGGGAAAAATCCGAAAAACATTTATAAAGTATCAATAAAATCAAATCTTACAGAGAAGACAGGGATAACCGTGATAGGATGGACATTTTCCATAGTCTATGATAGGGCATCTAACACTTTATACTGGTCTAAATCAAACGGAATATACAAACAACGTTTAGAATCTCACTCAAAAAGAAAACAAACTTTTAATGATAAAAAAATCCGTTATTTGTACATAAACAATGAAATACTCTATTATTATAAAACTGTAAGTAACAGAGGCTACATTTATAAACGCTCAATAACAAAAAGGGATAGCAGGAACATGTTGTTTCGTACAGGTCCAATCATACACTTTGCTGTTGATGGTTATATTGCATGTTTTGTTATATTGCATGATGTTCATTCAATCAAATGTTTTGAAATTTCGTCCAAAAAAACAACTATTTACTAAATCAACCTGGGTAAAACTTGATATGATTTGTGGCCTGGCCCTTCTAAAGGCACAAAATTTTAGTTGGCTTTTCACCCTTCAGGACGCATCCAAGTCTAGTTCGAGAGATTGTCACATCAAAGTATATCGAGTAGCTGCAGAAGATGAGAAGTTCCCAACGCCCCGAGAAGTATACTCTGTTAAAGGGGGTGGGGTGATGTACATTGCTAATGGTCTTCTATTGCGCTCCCTTTCAATGAAAATTGAAATTTGGAAGATCAGTCAAAATGGAAGCATAGGCGAGAAAACATTTTCAACATATTGCCCTTCTTCAATCGATGCGGGGATAGTCCGCGTCACTTTTGTTTGACAAGTCAATAAAATTCAATGGATTAAATGAACAGTTGCATGCAGTTGTTTATGTTTTAGAACTTTAATTCAGTTAAGTTCATTATTGCTGATGGAAATATTTTTCGGAATTTTTAAATAAAGGTTTTCAAAACATTCTTTCAAGAAACATGTTAAAACGGTTCCAGTAACTCAACAACTTTGAAACTAATTATGTTAATCTCAAAATTAATTAAGTAATGAAAATAAAGATTGAATTACGTAGACTGTTTTTTTTATTTGAGAAAAGAAGAATTTATTGCATTTTATTAAAATGTAATTTCAATTCCTTACATACCATGAATATACGTGGTAGACATAAGCGTATCTTTAATTCATATACATAATCTATCTTGATTCATTTCAACTCCTAATGTTTGAAATTGACTAATACAACCACTCAGAACCTAAATGGCTCACTGATGTCTCGAACTTATTATTTTTGAAGCTTTTTTATCATTGGGATTTTTATCATTGCTCATATATACTTTCAGATCATTGTTTTCTACTAAGTGAAAATACCTGGAACCTACTTATCATAAATCAATGTCAATTATCAATATCGATTATGAGAGCAACAAGCAAACACAAGTTGAGGACCTGAGCAAAAATTAAATACTTTTATTTCTTGGTATATTCTTTATAAATCTATAATTAAAATTCCACATACTATACCATACATACAATAGAATCATATTACAAATTTACAATAAGACAAAGTACATGTATATCATATTCATATTTATAATTAATCCAAGCAATCCAAGTAGATCAATAATTACAATATCATCTAAAAAGAGCTCTAATTACCAATTATCAATTAAACATGTAATGATACGTTAAAAGCAACGTTTACTGTTTCCAATGTTCAATTTAAACAAAAAAGCTGATTTATTTTATGAGTTGGCTTCTGTCAGTCGATGAAACACTCACTCTTGGTTCATTTATAAGGAGAAGTTTTATGAACCTTAACACAGAAAGTTAACACATCTGAAGCAGAAGCTCAGACATTCACACAAGGCAGTGTCAAATTGAGGCAATTTGTTGCAGCCTTTTATATCAGTAGGAACAAAAAGAATTAAGTAAGTATAAAACTTTTATGTTTAGTTAGTTGAAGGGACAGTAGCACGTTTTTATGAAGATTACATGTTGTATGGGAAAATTATATGTTCAACAATATACACTAGTTAAACATCAGATAACCCCGAGGGGGTACACAATGCAGAAATGAATTCAAAAGTATATTATTAGACAACATCGATACTTTGTTTGTTCAAAAACATGCGAAAAATGGTCATTTAATGGCTTTAAAAACAAACGTCATATTTTAAGTCGTAAAAACTTCTTTCAGCTAAACACAGCCTGCCACATCACATCGCACTTACTGGTCAGGCTATTGCTATTGTTTACAGTAATAAGTCAAGCGGACACTTTCTTACTTGGCGTTTAATCAATACACAAACAAGGAACACAACTTGACAGTATGACAGTTAGATAGTGAGACATATAATAAAGGTATTTACTTATTTTTGTTGATTTGTTAAGACTTGTGACAGCTTTATCATGGCTTTTACTGAGAGAGTCAATTCATCAATATTAAACTACATGGTGTGTCTTGGTTCTTTATTTCGCAAATGATTAGATGGCTTATTCTTCTCTTAAGAAAACTTATCATTATAAAAGAAAATGTGATTTAAACATATTCATCTAAAACAAAGAAGCAGGATTAGCAAACAAGCAAATAGTGCATATAAAAATGCCGCTCCCGAACCAAAGACAGTTATTATATTTATTATAATAGTGACGTAACGTACTTATGGACAGATCGGTCACCATAAGATACAGAATTGTTTTTGAAAATATAAGACATCGAAATTTAGACTCCTGCTCATGTTAAAATAAGATGGTGTAAACGTAAGGATATTTCAGCACCGCAAAATCTCAATATGTAGTCATGTCAAATCTGAAAATATCTCAGATATTACGATATAATGGTGTACTGACTTTAGTAGCTCTACGTTTACATTTTGTGATGAGCCTGGGTGGCCATATAAAGTTGAAGGCACGTTAAACCCTTTAAATTAATAATATTTTAAAGAAAATATGAATAATACTGAAGTGATTTATGTTATGCGAATGAGGTTTGCTTTCTCAAACTACGAATAATTGCAAACAATGAGTGTCGTTTAGGCATCTTGTCGTGAAATTGTAACTGATTCTCCTGTTCGCAAACTAATACAATTTGCTACACCTTTTGACACCATGTTTCATCATGTACTTTTGAGATTATATTGTTTTTCAATTCTCAACTTCTTACGCAAAACAACTGTCTGACATGATAAAATGTATACATATAAGTGTTAATGAACAAAACCTACCTTGTCAAAATTACTGTAGTCAATGCCAAATACTCCATCTACTATGTCAGTGCTCAATGTGTTCATCTCAAGCCTCATACATTTCAAATGATCAATTCTGAAAATTCAATTTTTGATTGGATCTAGTTTGACCTATTGTTGACCAATGAATAACTAGTGCTTTGACACCTGGGCATCACAGGGATGGACTGACATACTACATCCTCTCTCTAATTCTTGTAATAACATTGTCAAAGAGCGTGTATTACCCCAAGCGCGACTCCCCGTAATTAGACAATCAGTTACGATGTGTCATAACTGTTAAATTACTACTCTCATGTTTTATTGCCGGACAGCTGAGCTGCTAAAACCTGTTTAATCTGTTTATTTACCACCATTGTCTGTTATATTTACATTGAGTAGGCCTATTTCCGTTCTGTATATGATGTCATAAAACACTCCGGGCATGCGCAGTAAAGGCAATATCGTTCATCCGGTAGAATCCCTTTTCAGACTGTCAAATTGAGAAGCCTAAAATTCGCGCACTTTGAAAGGTGATATCTTTGTTATTTGAGGACCGATGAAAACGGTTTTTGGTGTATTTTAAAGCTGACAGTATTTTTTTTTACATATTTACCAATTAACACGGAAAAAATAATGAGGTTTCATGTTGTTTAATGTTATATGTATTATCTTCAGAGGATTGGGCATCTCATTACTCTATCCAATCAACCTAGTTGCAGAAGTAATGTTTAGGTATCAAGCAAATAACATTGGCTGCCTTTTTTCATGTGATCACCTTTTATTCATTTGAGATTGGAAAATTGATTATCATACCTTTAATGAATGGCTTTGACATATTTGAACTGGATTCTGTGATTTAAAAATATTGTCTTGCAATAAGTAGCATATATTTTTGGTTTTTGTGAGTTTTGATTATTTAACCAAAAATAACGTGTAAGTGCTCCTTTAAGATGAAGAAAACAATATGATGATAGGAGAATTCGAGAGCAAGGGATTATTATTACTGCTTATATATACTTTCAGATCATTGTTTTCTACTAAGTGACAATACCTGGGAGACAAAATAATGACTACTTATTATAAATCAATGACCGATGTTTATAAGAGCTTGCAAACAAGTAAACACAAGTGGAACCTGAGCAAAAATTAAATACTTTCCTTTCTTGGTATATTCTTGATAAATCTTAATTTAAAATTCCACATTCTATATCATACATACCATAGAATCATATTACAAATTTACAATAAGGGGAAGTATATAATATTCATATTTATAATTAAGTGCGATCAATTATAAGTATAAGTGTATGAAATAATCCCCTGCTAATGCTCTTAATGTATAAATCATTTGATTTTAATGTCTCTGATCAATTGCCATAAAACAAACATTTAACCTTTGGTTTTTGTGTTTTGGCTTCAGAAAAGCTACCTAAAATAGAATAGGGAGTTCCTTTTTCAATGACATGATCTTATGGTATACGGGATACTAAAAAAAATACATGAAAATAATGGCTACAGGAATGATGGTGTTGTCTTAAAATGATTTGATCAACTTGTTACAACCACATTGGGTTTTAGATTATGCATTGCCCGAGAAAATTCTGCACATCATTAGCTTGAGTGCATGTGACAGACCATTATCACCAGTGAAAATCCGTGAATGCTGACATTTCCCAGGAAACAGAGAACAGATTGTATGTTTTCATAAATGATGTAACGACTATCAAAAGCACAATGTAAGCAGGAAGTTGATTGGCTTGAAGCAGGTGTCCCTGAGCGCAAAATTATTTAAGCTCTTAGACAATGTAACCAGGTAACGGGTTAGTCACATATGAAACCACCTACATCATGTTTTACTCCGTGCACATCGACCTTGAGTTCCAGCAATTCTTACGCAATGACATTGTTTAGTTCTAGTAGTGCAGGCTATACATAAGTCATCCTTTTGTAGCAAAGGAACGTCCCGTCGGCCGATAGGTTTAACCTGTCAAATTCTGCGGAAGGACTCACTTATTAAATCGCATGCAAATTTCCCTAACAACAGCCAGAACCAACGTTTCTTGATAAGAATTCATCATCACACAGTCAGAAAACACCTCATCATGCTTGGCTCTGTCCGTAAACTTTGCGTAATTTAGACTTCATCACGCCTAGAAAGCTAAAACTTTGTGTACAGACTCTTTGATCAGTAAGGATTATAATTTATAGCTTTAGTGGCCCTGTGGTCCCTTAGATAAGGGAAAACCACATTGGCCACACCCTACAGCAAAATTAAATATGTAGATTTGGTAGCCTTCTTACTCAAATAGGGTAAGTCATGTTCTAACATGCACATTTCATGACCCTATTGCCCCTACAAATGGGGGACCACATTGACCATGAATTGAATATGAAGCCTGATGAGCTATAAAGGTAATATTTTTTTTGAAATTGATTGAACCGCAAATACTAACAAAGAAATCGAAAGACAAGCAATCTTCGACCACTTAGCCTCCAAAGTAGGTGAGTACTTGAAATATTAACTGACAGTATCTGAATACCTGGTTCTAATCAATTATTAGGGAAATAAAACATATATGATTCCATTGGATTTACTTTTGCCACATTCCATTTAGATATGAACAATACATGATCTATCTGATATATTTTAGTTCTGTTTCACCGTTTTTAGGTAAGTGTTGAGTTAAAGCTCACTAAAATAAGTTTTTATAGATATTTTCTTTTGTCTTTTTCATTTTCTTTTTCATCTTTCTCCCTTTCCAGTAACTTTGGTTTTAATGTTATAGTTAGCAGTGTTAAAAAAAATCTAGCAGATAAATACAATTTAGATTATTTACCTGTTTTCTGATAACAGTAAAGTAAAACGTATGGTATGGTGTGGTCTAGTATGGATTATTTTGATATAGCACAGCATTTAACTTTGTTTATTATCAATGCTTTTAGAATTTTTAAACACTATTGAGATTAACCTTCTCTTTAGAAATCATTTAGTTCCTCTTGGGCAATATCTCGTCTAAAAGCACAAACAAATACTTTAAGATTATGAAATTGAGTTTCAAATATTATTTTGTGAAACATTTTTATTTCAGATACAGAGACAGAGGTTTAAGAAATGGATCAACATAATGTTGTGATTGGGAAGATTGTGTTCCTTCTGTTCTTCTTCATACAAGTGGTGTTCACCAGAACATCCAACTTCCAACTCTCGAGAGATAAACCCCTTTACCTTTCAAAGTATCTCTATCTGACAAGTATTAACTGTAAATCAGTTGTACGTTGTGCTGTTGAATGTCTCTCTACTCCTGGCTGTGGACTTGTAGATCTGGATTCTGGGAACTTGTACAAAAGGTCTAAAACTCACGGCCTTGTAACACAAAGGGTTAATAATTATATTGAATCTTTAATGGCTACTGTTGAAGAAGGTAGAGGGGAAGGAGAGGACGATATTTCGTTTCTAATGGTTTCAAAATATGGAAGCTACGACAAACCAAACGACATTTATAAAGTATCGATGGCATCAAATCTAACAGAGAGGACAGGAATTACTGTGAACGAGACAGTTATGGGCATCATTTATGACCGAGCATCTAACTGTCTATATTGGTCTTACGCACACGGAATATTTAAACAAAGTATGGCACCCCATTCGAAAAGGCAACAAACTTCTCAAGAAAGTTATGCTTTTTATTTGCATTTACATAATGAAACGCTGTTTTACTTTAAAAATGTTGGTTATAAAGATGTCATGTACAAACATTCAATAACAAGAAGAGATAGTAAGGAGATTTGGCATCAAACTGTTAAACGAATTAAACATTTTGTTGTTGAAGGTTCTGCAGCCTGTTGGGTAAGAAGGGAAGTAAGCAATTCCATACACTGTCTTGAAATTTCTTCTAAAAGGAAACTATTTACTCACTCATGCTCTAAACCTGTATATAAAATTGATGACATAGCTCTTCTTAAGGTTGGAAACTTTAGTTGGCTTTTGTTTGTCGAGTTTGATGAGAAAGTTCAATATCCTGTCAAAGTCTTTCAAATATTTACAAGAGGTCACACATCCAGAAGACCCAAACACATTCGTACTTTTAAAGAAACAAGGAATATTTTTATTGTTAACAGTCTTCTTTTTTTCTCCTTTCAGCACTCAAGGGAAATAAATGTTAAGATAAATATAAAGTTGGGGGAGATAAATCAAAATGGCAGCATTGGTGGGAAAGAATGTTCAACTTACTACCCTGTTTTAGAAAAAAGATCTAGTATCCATGTAATTTTTCTTGGATGATTTTTGTTTCAAATCAAAGTTCATCTGGAATAACAAATGTTCGTTATCCGATCAAAATGTTTCAAATATTTAAGAAACCTCCCAAAATCAGAAAAATTATATTTCCAAAAACCATTCGTTCCTTTAAAGAAAAAAGGAATATTTTCATTGTTAATAGTCTTATTTTCTTCTCTCTTCAACACTCAAAGGAAATAAAAATTGGGGAGATCAATCAAAATAGAAGGATTGGAAAGAAAGAATTTTTAATTAATTACCCTGATTCAGAAAGAAAATCAAAAATCTACGTCATATTTATCGGATGAACTTTTGGAAATTTACTTAAATAGACAATTGAAATATTAATTTTTGATGTTGATCTTCAATCTTTTTAGATTATGCAATAATGCATTGGATGTTTTTTTAATTTATGACTAATTATTATGGTCTCAACATTAGAAAAAGATATAAAGACCGTAAGGTTAAACTTAATTAATTTAGAAAACAACTGAGAGGACAATAACTGTTGTCACAAAAGCTTTGTTTATTGTTTATGACCAAACACCTTATAATGGTGTCTTAGATGGCTAAAAAAAATTAAACGAATAAGGTAGGAGTTGCTGGATATGATGACACCAAGAACCTTCCAATTGCATATATACCTTAATTTGAATGTAAAGTTTAACATAAGGTTTCAAATCAAATATTTAGATTTTATAGAGATATGTTATATTGCAGACGGTTTTGAGTGATATATTTGAAAATGGAAAACAACTGAAGGTCTAACTCTGGATTATCGAGAATGTACCGGCTTTTGATGCCGCTAAAGGTCTTGTCATTTTTTGACAGAAAAGTGGTCTGTTGCAGGCTAATCAATGTGGAAAAGCTGAACGCCTAACAAAATATTGGGAAGTGCTGTGTTTAAAATAGAATGATGATAAAAGTACTTGAAAATAATTGTGGTCTCTGGTCGTGGTTTGTTGCCATATGGACATGGTAGCGGCCTAGGCTGAGAGAAAAAGGCTGCCTAACTGCAATGGCAAAGTACAGTCTAAGTAAACCTAGCCTCAATATTATCCGTTTCACTCCTATACTGAGTCTAAAAAGGTCTAGTAGAGGGTCGCGTCAGCCCACGTATCGAATTGACCAATCAGAACTCAGCTTACCAAGCCACAATAGTCTGCCTTCGCACTTATAACGTTGGAGGGTCATAGGTCGCAGAAAGGCCAGCTGACGCGACCCTCTACTAGACCTTTCTAGACTCAGTATAGGAGTGAAACGGATAATATTGAGGCTTGGTTTACTTAGACTGTGGCAAAGTATAAAGAGCTATTTCGCGATTAGAAAGCATTTTTAATTATTATGAAGTAACTTCAGTTACGCATTACACTATCAGCTATAATTCGGGGCCTTTTGGTCATTTTATCAAGCATTATTTAGAGGTCGGTAACAGATTCTTTCCAAACCTTCAACCTTCACCAAAATCAAACACAGCAATTGAAGTAATTTGTACATACAATTTGTACCTTTGCATATATGCATAATTATATTTCACAGTAAGATTTGCAGATGTGTTTGTTGGTTGATCTGATAAGAGAATTGAATAAAATTACAGAACGGAGTTTTTTTTAGAAATACATGTATGTTTATCTGTATCAAGTTTGAAAACAATATACAAAAATTTTGAGGAACTTATGGCCCTTTATTCTGCAATTGGACCGATTCAATGGTTTGATTTTCAATTGGGGACAATTTTCTAGAACACTATTATCAAGGCGAAGGAATTTTTGTTACATGTTGTGTTTCATTGACTTGTGATCTATGACGTATATCCGATTGCGGGTGTACGTGCTCTCTTTTTTCTTGTGGAAACACAGTTTTCCAAATACAGTCAAATGTTAGTCGATTTATGGTTTTGTAACTGCACTGCTGTTAAAAACGGAAGGCGCTGAATTAAGTTCTTCATGTATATGAACAAACAATAAGTGAGGTGAAAAGTATGATATAACAATTGGCAGATATTTTGTTTTCTTTACAGCGATTTCATTTTACCCCTATTTCACTACGAGAGGAATTGTCACGAAGCATCCGAAACAGAAAAATTTCACATTCGGAAGCATTCTTCCAATTTGTGGCATTCGTGAATAAATTTTGATTTGTTCAAAACGTTGCACGTAGCAACTACGTATACGAATTTAAGATTTGTAGTTGCTTCGTAAACGATAAGTAATTAATTCGTATAGTTCGTAGCCAGTTCTTGGAAATTCGTGGTTGATTTTTTTGATGGTCTGGCCCTAAATTACTTACGAATCATCTACGAATTAAGGACGAAGATTCGTAGTGTATTCGCAACTGTTTCTTAATTATTTCGTACAATTCATACACAATTCGTGAACAATTCGTAAATTATTGGTATCTGTTTTATATGGTTTAAGCATGAAAAGCTACGAATTTTTTAGGACAAGTGAAATTGCTCTTCACGAATTTTGCCGAATTCATTTATCCTTGGCTATTCGTGACATTTCCTCTCGTAGTGAAATATGGGCATAGGATTGATTGGATAATTGTGGTTGCACAAAAATTGTATTGTCCAGTGTCAATTAAACATTTCTGTACATTTATATACGGGTAGATTTCAACAAATAAAAAATTTAATCTATTAAATCGTTGATTGTCTAGTCTGAACCATCCGATGTTTATTCTTTCTCTTACTCATATTACATCCACGTTGAGTGTAATCTGCTTTATTTGATGTAATACTGTACTTCATATGCACTGTTTAGAAAACCTCCGTTAAATATTACTATATGTTACTTTTATCCATGGGGCCCCGCTAACAGATACCCCTCACAATACTTATAGAGACAGGTCTATTAAAGTATAGGTAAGGGTATCTGCCAGCTTGGCCCCATGAGTTTATCGTTGCACATAATCTTGTCAATCGTTTTTGTGTATCATTACGATTTGAATCACTCTAAAGGGAGACACTTTGCCTTGTCAGAGGTTGTTCTGATTGTTGACAATTATTATTATTGTATGGATATTTGTATAGAGCGCATATCCAACCACTACTGGTTGCTCAAGGCACTTGCATTGTTTCCCCTGGTCAAATGCATTCTTTCACCGTCCGTTCATTTTTTTCAATTCAACTCCCTGGGCAGTATTCAACCGGCAACTATATATGGCGCTCAGGTTAGGGACCATTCTATGCCTCACAAGGTACCCAATTACAGCTGGGTGAACTGAGACACATAGTCACAGCAGTTTGTCCAACACTGCTGAACGCTGATAACCGACAGCTCGGCGTATGCACGTGTTCATGTATCCACCATTCAGCCACTGACATGAATTCGTGGGATCTTTTAAGTGCGCAGTTTTTGTTGCACTACACACTAGGGCTCCAGGGTGACACTTATAGAGTTCTAACAGAGGTGAACTCTAGGTTTTTACACCTTGGCCTGGATGGGATTCGAACCCCGGACCTCAGCAACGTGAGACCGGCGCTCTTGCCGACTGAGCTATCCCGTACCCAATGTATTGTTTGTGTAACTGAATGTATTGGTGATTCAAATACCTGAGTTTTTGTTATATATTTGTTCTAATTGTAACATAAAAGTGTGTTCAATTCCTCTGTTTTCATTTGTTCTTTATTAGTGTAACGGTTGCATTCAAGTCGTATGACCACATCAATTAAGATCAGCTGAACAGAATTTACTTGTGGTGCCACGGACCAGGACAAAGATGTTCGGAGATAGATGTTTTGCAAAAGCAGGCCCAGTTCTCTGGAACAGACTACCTGATCACCTGAGATCAGAAGAACAGCTCTCAACTCTTAAAGCTCAGCTTAAAACACACCTATACAGAGAAGCATTCAATCTGCAACTGTTGCTTGTGGTGTTTTCCCCGGAACTGATCCCCTTTTGAGCAACTTCTGCTGGATTCTAGCGCTTTATTAATGTTTCTAATAATAATACAGAGATCTATGATGATACTTTCCATTGATGGTATTTCTCCAATTTGGATCTCAAGCTCCATTTGACCTTAGATGGTACATGAAAGATCCATTGATTGCGAATTTCATTTTCTCGTTCAGTGTTCAAAATACAAAAGAATAAGACAAACATATACATTCGTATCAAAGCAAAACAATATGTGATGAAAATGTAAAGATATAGTTTTCTCACATTTACATCGATTGGTGATTAGACTTAACAACAATGCCATGTAATTCCGTAGCAAGGCTTTTCAAATTCAAAATGACGATGAATTGCTTCACTTCTCATTGTTGGTTTTTTTTCTTGGTAAATATACTCAGAGCAAAAAGTTAAGCGTCACCAGAATATAAACTAAAATTTTACAAATACACGTAACTCACTTGTTTTAATGATTATAGAAATGTATAAATTGGTATCCAGTGGTAAAAAGGGTGTGTCGACTCGAAAATTGACAACAGTAAGTGAATGGCTTTACATTTTTCTGACTCTGAAGACTAAATTCCTAATAATTTTGATATCAACAATTGTGCTATGAAAACAATTATTGCCATAAGTGTTATATCGTTCGATAAAACAGAATGAGACTGTCTCAAAAGGTTACATTGCAGCCCTAAGAATAGTGAAAACCGGTATTATGTCAATAGCGAGTGTATGACCCTTGTCATCGATGACTTGATGACCCTCCTCGACATGGTACGTATCAGTCTCTGTATGACTTGTTGAGTTTCATAATGTGGATCTCTTCTACGTATACGGCGACCAATAATATCCCATAGATGTTCTATCAGGTTCAGGTCGGGACTTGAAGTAGGCCACGGTACCATTGTTATTCTTCCCGCTGTAGATTATGTGCTACCACTCTGTCTCTGCGGGGTCAAACATTGTCATCCATCAAAGTTAGTTAGTTGTGCAGCGACGATGTTCTAAAATCGTCATTTTGGCTAGTGAATCATGGCAAAAGCATTGTGATATGAACCACCCTTTCCATGCGAGAAGCGTTTGATAGAGAAATTCAAATAGATTGTGGTGCAATTTGTTTCTGCCAGGGGAAACTACCGGAACAAACGGATTGCGGCGTCATAGGCCAGAGGCTGTATCAACAATTCATGACTTGATCTGCCTCTTGGGGGAGAGAATGAATATATTTTATGAACGCATCATAACTGTCGGGCGCCAAAGACCCCCAAAAAACACTTTGCGCTCTCGTCTAGTTCAGGAGATTGTAAAACACAATTTCTTAAGAGGAAAATGTTATTACAATTTCTAATATTGTTTAGATGATTCCATAGACCCCTATGTGGGTTAGTCGTATTTGTTCTAGCGGATTCTCATATTCTTTAATGGTGACATTTCTTTTACTAGTGAAGGTATAACATGTTTTTGGAAACAAAAGTTCAGTATCGTATTGCAGTGTATAAGATAGGCAGGTGTTCACTGGAATATACTCTTGATGTTGATGCACACACCACGCTGCATATAACTAATTAAAGCCTTTATTTACCAAAAGCAGCGTCTGTGCCATTCCCTCCTCAAACAGGCAGATCAAGTCATGAAATGTTGATCGAGCCTCTGTTCTTATATTCACAGAGTTTTGGGGGTTGAATGTAAGATGCCTGATTGGAGGCATTCAAAGTAAGATGTGCAATCCGCGACGCGGTTCTAAAATCATCATTTTGGCTACTGAATCATGACAAAGGCATTGTGATATGAACCACCTTTTCATGCAAGAGGCGTTGCCAAACAAATTCAAATGGATTGTGGTGCATAATTTTCCGCCGGAACCCACGGATTTGGTCTAATAAGAACAGAGGCTCTGTCAATAATTCATGACTTGATCTGCCTCTCTGGAGAGAGAATGCTTTCTAGCGGGATGAGTGAGTTAGTGGGTTGTTTAACGCCGCTTGAGCTGATATCAGCCATTCGCGGCGTGCTTAGTCTTACGAAAACGACTGCATAAAATTGCACTTTTGTTCTGTTTTCACTTTCTCAAACATACCAAAGCTTTACTCATAATATTAAATGGTCCCACGTGTCAGTTCTGAACATACTTTAAACATTGCAAGCAGTAGTTTTTGAGAAGTCCAACATGTACAAAGTTCACGGGCGCCAGACTCCGCTCTTAGATCTCAGAGGGTTAACTTGAACGTCATTTAAAGGGACAGTTCTATCGGGGTATTTTTTGAGTGGAAACGAAATTCAAGAGAACGTTATGATTCATTTTATTCTATTTCAAATTGTTGAATCTAGAACAACCAAATCGTTACCCTCCTTACCATGCATATATGAAAAAAAGTGTGAAATAATCAAGAACTTATCATAATATTATATAAGAATAAACAAAGAAGAACTTGTGTTTTCACAAAATATACCCCAATAGGACTTTCCCTTTAGATGACGTTCAAGTTAATCTTCAGAGCTCATTCATCGCGCCATTAGCATTGGTCAAGATGGTTTTAATAAAGACGATTATTTATTAAATTTATTATGTCCAACTCTAACACTTTCTCGTTCATAATTTACGTTCATTTTAAAGTATGGCTCTATCATGTTTTCCTGTTTCAAAGGCTTTCGTCCGCCATCTTGAATTGATAAGATATTGTGAAAACAAAGCCGCTATAAAGCTCATTTAATTTCAAATTTCAAAAAATGTATTTTTAATGATCAAAGCAAATCATGGTTCATTAAAACATAAAACGTTCATTTCTACGTAGTTTCATGCTGTTTAGCCAATATATTTAAAAATGGATATTTGAGCCAGTGGCAGATTGAAAATTTGGAAGGGGGAGCGTACCTTATAAAGCAGGGTTTGAATCCACTAGAGTGAGTGAGTGAGTGAGTTATTGTCTTAAGCTGCTACGGCAATATTTCAGCCATTGGCAATATTTCAGCCATTAGCGGCGTTGAATCCACTAAAACCCTAGCTTTCCCCACTGGATCCACACTGTCAGCTATTTGGTTCACGTTTTCCAGCATAATGGGAATGATGACACAACTACTAAATAAGATTCAACCATTTTATTTCAGAAAAAAAATTGTGCACAAACATGGGCCTTGACTAACGTCAGGGAGACAATGTCTCCTGGTTCGCCAAGAGTCAGACAAAGTAAACAATACACAGACAAAGTAGTTAGGTATCACCATGAGTTGGGGGAGGGGGAGGTAGAGGGGGAGGTGGCTAGAGAGATAGATGTACTACTTATATAGGAATAGCATACCTATTGCTAAATATACACGAGAAAAAAACAGATCAAGTTTGCTTGGTCTTTGGCACTTTCAATATTGTTTAAGGAAAACAGTTTACCCTAGGAACTATCATAGCAGATGTGAGAGGGGATTCGCCAGGGTTCTTTCCTTCTGGCAAACTCTAATCTACATTCTCCTTCAGGACCTGGATTGGAGATAGCGGCGGCCAGGTAATCCTAAATCCTAACGACCTGCAACACCTGGATAATCCCTTCTCTAATCTGGCTTTGGATTAAGATGAGCCTAGCTTTAAATAATGTCTAGATAGTTAAGTATCTATGAACTAATGCCGGTCCGTTGAAACAAAAAACTGCATCTCAAATCTAAAACAAAATCAAGAAGTTGAAAAATAATTTACAAATTTCATGAAATGGTGATTAAGTACAATTTGAGAAATTTTGATCAGTAATTTGATAAATGATAGATTGTGAAGTTCAAATAAATAAATCTAGATGAGATGAAATTTTCATGATTTTTTCGGACGACATCTTCAACTAAGTCTACACATGAAAGATAAACCTACAAGGGTGGTAAATCCATTCAGCACCCAGCCATTAGTCACAAATCCCAAGTACAGGACTGGTGATGTACCACACAGTACAATTCGATTCTATGATACCATTCTTACTGCAGAAAATCACCTTTTATTGCTATTTCTGGGAATCTATAACAAATCTTATTGCATGATTGTGTACGTAGACTTCATACATGTGCAGGGTAACAATTTAAAATTTTAAAATGCTGAAACTTATTTGACCCGTTTCATCAAGCTAGAGTATGTGGTCCCTCGTAGCACTGAGAAAATTTGCGTAGTACATCAAAATATATACATCCCATCATTTTGTAAAGCTGTATAGATCATGTAAAAACATTGGTAACACAGCAACTGGGTAACATGTGTCTAAATACTAGCTAGATTCTCCTCCTAGGTAACAACTTCCAGCTTGGTAACAGATGACCTTAAAAATCTGCATACATCATGGCCTTGATCAAAGAGAAAGAAGAAATATACCCTGTACATTATAGAGAGGCTATTCACTAAGTTCATTGTGAGATATGATCAACAGTTAATCAGTCAACAACAACAGTCTCACTCTCCAATTTAGTATATGAAGCACTTGTAAAAGAATTAATTATTGCGACAACGCATTTATTTATTAACGTCATCCGGGTCTAGGTCAAATCCTCCAACAAATACCTTACTGAGGTTGTAGTATTTGACCCAGACCTATCAAGGTCAATTCACATGACCTGACAAGGTCAGATGGCATGACCTTGACCTCAAAAGGTCACATGTTATGACCTTGAACCTCAACTAACTACTGATCAGCGATGTCAGATCACACAAAATAAGGGGAGGTAAGTGAGATTCGGTGTCCTTTCGTAAAACTAACCACTTCATTTGATTGGTGTATTTACATCAGTGTCAAGAAAGGGGCTGAGCTAAGCAATAAACATAATGTCATTTTTTTTCAAATTGTTATTCAAGCCTCATATGAAGTTTTGCCAAATCTTTTGATTTTTGATATCTGTGAAATCCAATCATCCCGTCATTATAACGTTTTTGTGACAATTTGTGAAAATTTTGGTAGATTTGGGTGTTGGAAGTGAAAGATGTGAACTACTGATGATCCGTGAGTGATATAAATATCATTTCTTTGACTTTGGTTCCAAAAATCTAAAAGTGAACCTAGCTAAAACTATCTAGTATCAATACCGGACGGATAGTTTTGGCAGCAATGGACTGCACTTACTTGTCAGATCTTTTAAGTACATTTTGTTCAAAAATCTAAGCTAAAAAGCTAAATATTAAATAACAGATGTAATCTATGATATGTCCATTTTCAGACTGTCTTGCGGATAAAATATTTAAAAAATAAATAAATAAAATTTGTATGTTTTATTGAGAAAATTCTGAAAAGTTAAAAATTTAAAATGAAATTTGTTTACCAAATATAATCAAATTAGCTTTGTTCAATGCTTTATTGCCATGTCAAGATTCTAATGGATTGTCTAAACTACCAGTTGCCGTGGCAACTGTAACTCTGAAAAGTCTGTAAAATCTATCTGACATCAAAGAGTTCTATTTTACAGAACACTATTAACAAGTAACCAGTATCAGAAGGACTACCTTATGTCTACAAATACATACAAACATAGATGTTAAATAGACCGAATATACAGTTTTGGAATCTCAAAGAGGTATAGAATTTCGATGTATGGATACAACTCTGTGGTCATGGTAACAGCTCTGTCCAACCCTAATATACATCTGGTATTAAAAATACAAGGAATAAATTACATTGATGAGATGACCTTGAACTTGACATGACCTGACTACGCTGATCGACGGACTCATAGCTAGTACTACGACCTAATGACCTAATGACCTACTGTCCTGAGGAATGTAGCAGTCTGGGATAGAACCCAGAACCAAGGTCCGAATCGAAAAAAGATTGGACGATATTAGTCCATGGCGATAAAATATACGATAAGAAATATAACAACCAAGAGTCGTCCTCTTACGTTGCTGCCAAGTTGAGGACAGAAAAACAGTAAAAATCAGTATTTACAAATTAAACATGGGCTAGCCCGATAAAATTCTCATAACAAGTCACTTCAACAGCCTTTCAGCTTGTCAGGGAAGTTTGCCTTCCTACGATCACAATGTTTGAAAAGGATGCCATTTGCAGGCTGGCGTTGGGACGGCGGCAGCCATCTTGAAAACGTTAACAAGTCTACCTACCATTGCTACCTAGTACACATTCTGCGACCATATCTAACTTTATGTAGACTTCTTCGTTGCCTTTTTTACATTTCTCGAGGTTTGTGTTTACTGTTTTGAGAGATCATGGATCTATTCTACGTAGTATATTAGAGTGTATTTACAGACAAAGAGGTGCAAAATGATGAAAAAGGCATTTAGATCTACGCTACGACATCAACATTTGTACATGAGTTCCAACAACCAACGTCATTATCCAGATACATGTACACAAGAACAGTCCCTGTTGCTTATATAGCGTTTCACAATCACAAGACGATGGACAACACTGAACAACACAGGAATGACAACATGGAAGAGACAACGTATGTTGAACAATCATTGAACAATGCTGACTATATACGGACCCTGTACACCCTTCAAACATCCAACTGACGACCAGAATCAATCTCCCTATATTTGATCCCCAATCTAAGAAATTTTATCCTGTTGAATATCAAAAGCTAGAGCATCCAAGCATTCTATTTCCCATAGAAGATCTAAATTTCCTTCATAATAAAAATTGGATTTTCAATTTAACTATCCATTGTTCTCAACTAAAATTTTCACTAAATTTATTCATATCTTCTCTTGTCAAAAATGAAGAATATAATTCCTAAAAGCAAGAAATAATTTTATGTCAGCTTCTCTTTGCTAAAATGATCTTTTTGTATAGTTTTTATTATGGAGGTAAAATTATTGGCTTGGCATCAAACGAAGGGAGATAATCCTTACGGTCGAGACAATTATCCTATTGAGAGCTTGGGGGTTAGAAAAATAATCGAGACCTTTTAAATGTTAAGTATAAAGTCCATTAACAAATAACTGATCATAAAAATGCAAAATAATTTGTAGAAAAAAACTAAATAGTTTTCAATATTTGTGAACAAAATTTCATTTGTTCAGGCGATGGTGATATGATTCAAATATGATTTAAAAGCTTTGACTTCATTTGCAGCAAAAAGTGCAAAGTCATATCATAAAAATAAACTGACTTAAATTAACTTCGTAGGGTGGGATTTCAAAAATTGAACAAGTAGACAAGGTAAAATTTTTTTGTAAATATTTATAAATGAAATCTAAAACCATTTTGCTTCAAAAAAACAGAAAATAAATCACAATGTAGTTCACAATGGTAAAACAACCGTTAAAATATGTATATCCTATGGTCCTGCCAAATTTGTAAAAGCACTAACTATATTGAACATGCCAAATCAGACATCTGCATAAACCGTGTAAATATTTTGCTAAGAGCAACAATTTCACATAACAACCTTTTACAAGTATATTGCTTTCAGTGTAAAATTTGTCAAAAATGTAGGCTTGCCTATAAATGCAAATTAAGTGTAACAATGATGATGCTAATTACTATAGAAAGCTAACGAGGTGAAAATTTCTACCTACATTTTGTGTGGCTTTGCAATCATCTAATCAACAATCTAATTAACGCAAGAGATTTCAACCAGGCTTCAGTAAAACAGTGAAACCGTGACAAATGAAAGACCACTTAGAATTTGTATACACGTGGCAAATGTAGGGTCAACATAAAATAGAAACTTTGAAAATTCACGAAAAAATATAAGATCTTTGTTTGTCATGAACACAATAAAAATTCATATAAAAAGGAAAACAAACTCATATGTACAGCAGCAATACTAAGAATATAAATGATACATGTTGTCTAAAACTAATCTAAACTAAAGATCAATACGTAGACGTCAGGTGAAATTTAAAAAAAAATTAAAATCAGAAAATAAACCATTAATAAAGTCCCAAAATGGGTGTTTCATAGAGAAACAAGTGGTAATAGTGTCACGTTTATGCAAATATATACAATACCATTAATAAGAATAACCATCAGACATGACCAACAACTTGTCAACCACATTGACCTTGTGGCGTTAACAACAGAAATGTCTTGTTGACTTCAACTGCGGACGTCCGTCGGGTGTTGTTTTACGATGCTCCTGTTTTCGGTGTCTGTATTTTCCCACTCGTCTTCTCAGAAATTCCTTCCAGTTAAAAGGAAGGAACCTGCCAAATTTGGCTGGAAAAAACAATTAGATATTATGTGATATTGGTGGAATAGTTTGTTTTATTTCCAGCAAATAAATTTCTTGAGGTATACATCCCAAATTGCATTTGAGTAATCTCCCTTTGCCGGAAGTAAGGCATTCTGGGTAGAAAGTCCTGCAAAGCACTCACTGTGGCAACTGCTTGAAAATGGTTTGAAATATGCAAAGTGTCCAATTTCTCTCTACTATCTCGCCTGGTTGGAGGCAATCATAGTTAGTTGTGCAATCAGCGACCTGTTCTAAAATGTTCATTTTGGCTTCTCAATCATGGAAAATATATTTAGATGTGAACCACCCTTTACATGCGAGGAGCGTTGTCATTTGCTAAACAAATCAAATAGATTGTGGTACCATTTTTTTCGGCAAGGAAAAACTGCCGGAAATCATGGATTTTGTTTTATTAGAACAGAGGTAGAATCAATATTTATGACTTGATCTATCTTATTTTCACTGGTCACGTGCACTGAATGCTCATGATGTTCAGGATTTTCTCGGGTTTTTGCATAATAACAAATCCAATGTGGTCATAACAAGTTGATCAAATCATATAAAGGGGCAGTAGCACGTTTTTTGATTGTAAGAAAAATGCCTAATGTATTATATTGACAGTGTCAACAATCACATTACACAAGCCAATCACCCATAATCAGAAGACAAAGTATGAGGATTCACATAAAATCCATTGGCGGCCATTTTCTTGTGAACACCTTTAATTCATTTTTGCAAGAAAAAGGAATCGCATGGCTCAACCTTACGTTATATATTTGAATTATTAGTGCTCCATTTAGTTTAAATACATTGTCTTTCATTTGAAACCATTTATTTTCATTTTCCTGACATCACCTTAAATTCCCCCTAAAAACGTGCTACTGCCCCTTTACAGACAACACTATCAATCCTATAGGCATTATTTTCATGTAGTTTATTTTAGTATCTAGTATACCATAAGATTGTTTATTGAAAAAAAGAACTCCCTATTCTATTTTAGTTTTCTTTTCTGAAGCCAAAACACAAAAACAACAAGTTAAGTGTTGCAATTGATCATAGACATTAAAATCAAATGATTTATACATTAAGAGCATAAGCAAAGGATATCAAATGTGTTTATTTCATACACTTATAGTTATAATCGATCACACTTAATTATAAATATGAATATGATATACGGAACATGCACTTTGTTTTATTGTAAATTTGTAATTTGATTCTATTGTATGTATGGTATAGTATGTGGAATTTTAATTATATATTTATTAAGAATATACCAAGAAATAAAAGTATTTAATTTTTGCTCAGGGCCTCAACTGTGTTTGCTTGTTGCTCTCATAATCGATATTGATAATTGACATTGATTTATGATAAGTAGGTTCCATGTATTTTCACTTAGTAGAAAACAATGATCTAAAAATAAATATGATCAATGATGATAATCCTAAGTTGTCGACTTCTCATAACATCCCATTGTTTTCTTCATCTTAAAGGAGTAGTAACACGTTTTTTAGTTAAATAATAAAAACTCACTAAAACGAAAATATATGTAACCTATTGCAAGACAATATTTTTAAATCACAGAATCCAGTTCTAATATATCTAAACCATGTTCAGTAAAGGTATGAGAATCAGTTTCCCAACCTCAAATGAATAAAAGGCGTTCACACAAAAAAGGCAGCCAATGGTATTTGCTTTATACCTGATCATTTCTTCTGCAACTAGGTTTGATGGAATAGAGTAATGAGATGCCCAATCCTCTGAAGATAATACATATAACATTAACTAGTGTTTATTGTTGAACATATAATTTTCCCATAAATCATGTAATCCTCCTAAAAACGTGCTACTGCCCTTTTAACTAACTTTATAATGTCCCAAACAAGTTTTATACTTACTTAATCCTTTTATTTCCTACTGATATAAAAAGCTGCAACAAATTGCCTCAATTTGCCACTGCCTTGTGTGAATGTCTGAGCTTCTGCTTCAGATGTGTTAACTGTCTGTGTTGAGGTTCACAAAACTTCTCCTTATAAATGAACAACGAGTGAGTGCCTCAACGACTGACAAAAGCCCACTCATAAAATAAATCAGTTTTTTGTTTTAATTGAATATGGGAAACAGTAAAACGTAGCTTTTAACGTATCATTTTTAATTGAAAATTGGTACTTAGAGCTCTCGTTTGATGATATTGCAATTATAGATCTACTTGGATAGTTTAAGCGTCAAGATTTTCCAGCAAATGAATATTGAGAATGACAATATCAATTTCCAGGTGAAAATGGAACTAATGTACATTCTGAAAATTTCTGAAATGTAAGCTTAAAAAATAATAAGTTCGAGACATCAGTGAGCCATTTAGGTTCTGAGTGGTTGTATTAATCTATTTCAAACATTAGGAGTTGAAATGAATCAAGATAGATTATATATATGAATTAAAGATACGCTTATGTCTACCTCGTATATTCATGGTATGTAAGGAATTGAAATTACATTTTTATAAAATGCAATTAATTCTTTTTTTCTCAAATAAAAAAATCAGTCACCATAATTTAATCTTTATTTTCATTACTTAATTGATTTTGAGATTAACATAATTAGTTTCAAAGTTTAACATGTTTCTTGAAAGAATGTTTTGAAGACCTTTCTTTAAAAATGTCGAAAAATAATTCCATCAGCAATAATGAGCTTAACTTAATTAAGTTCTAAAACATAAACAACTGCATGCAACTGTTCATTTAATCCATTGAATTTTATTGACTTGTCAAACAAAAGTTACAAGGACTATCCCCGCATCGATTGAAGAAGGGCAATATGTTGAAAATGTTTTCTCGCCTATGCTTCCATTTTGACTGATCTCCCAAATTTCAATTTTCATTGAAAGGGAGCGCAATAGAAGACAATTGGCAATGTACATCACCCAACCCCCTTTAACAGAGTATACTTCTCGTGGCGTTGACAACTTCTCATCTCCTATAGCTACTAGATATACTTTGATGTGACAATCTGTCGAACTAGACTTGGATGCGTCCTCAAGGGTGAAAAGCCAACTAAAATTGTTTGCCTTTAGAAGGGCCAGGCCAAAAATTATATCAAGTTTTACCCAGGTTGATTTAGTAAATAGTTGTTTTTTTGGACGAAATTTCAAAACATTTGATTGAATGAACATCATGCAATATAACAAAACATGCAATATAACCATCAACAGCAAAGTGTATGATTGGACCTGTACGAAACAACATTTTCCTGCTATCCCTTTTTGTTATTGAGCGTTTATAAATGTAGCCTCTGTTACTTACAGTTTTATAATAATAGAGTATTTCATTGTTTATGTACACATTATGGGCTTTTCTATCTAAAAACTTTGTTTTCTTTTTGAGTGAGATTGCAAACGTTGTTTGTATATTCCGTTTGCTTTAGACCAGTATAAAGTGTTAGACGCCCGGTCATAGACTATTGAAAATGTCCTTCCTATCACTGTTATCCCTGTCTTCTCTGTAAGATTTGATTATAGATACTTTATAAATGTTTCTCGGTTTTTTCCCCCGTTCGTAATTTGGAACCATTAGAAATGAATTAACCTCATTCACTCCACGTCCAGGGTCATCAGCATTGCTTATTAGATGTTCAACATTATTACTTACGTCTATCAAGAACTTCAACATTAACCCTTAAAGCTTCAACAAAATTTATAACCTGTTGTGTCACAAGACCAACCGATTTGGACCTTTTGTACATGTTCCCAGTATCCAGATCCACAAGTCTACAGCCAGGAGTAGATAGACATTCAACAACACACTTTACAGCTGTTTTACAGATGTTATTTGTCAGATACTGATATTTCGAAAGGTAACGAGATTTATCCCTTGTGAGTTTGAAGTTTGATGTTCTTGTGAATACCACATGTAGGAACAAGGACAGGAACACAATCTTTCCAAGTAGAACACAATGTTGGTCAATGGGAAACAGTAGCGAGTTATCTTCTCCTGCCAAAATAGAGGGCGCGTCAGTTCATTGGTCCTTTACTTACTTCCGGGTTATCAACTTGCATTACCGCGTAGATATGAATTAGAGAAAAACACAATAAAACAACGATCAAAATGTGACAGTACTGTACGATTACATTGGAACATTCGCGAGGAATGACAAAGTGAGTGAGTGAGTGTCTTTGTAAAGGATATTTACGAAAAGTATTCTGTCGTGGCTGGCAAACAGTGCCAGTTGAGACGGCAGTGTGTTTATGTACAGTATTGTTTTTGTACCTCATGTTGACATGTTTGAAAATGATATGATTGAAAAATTATCCAGCGTCATTTTTTCACTATATAATTGTATTTTGGCGAAAAAATATTTACGTCTGAATAACTTAAATAACGACTATGTCTTATAAACCAGAAGTAAGAAAACCTGTCAGCTAATTTGTGTTTGTAAACAGGTCGAAAAGAAAGACCCATTTTACTACCAAAAATGAATGGCAACAGTTTTCATATAATTTAATTTGCTGTTTTTGAATAGAAGAAACTATTGATTTAAACAATATGTTTTCTATTATCAAGACAAGATTACAGAATACATTTATTACGATACACAGGAAAATGATGAGCAAACAGGCTAAACGGCCTATATCAATGCTTCTCTTTCAAAAGAATCAAAACAAACAAAAATCAAATTTGTAAATTCATAAGAGGTCAGGAAATACAGTTAATCCCCTTCAGTAAATAAGTGCCAATAAATTGCCTTTGGTACTGAAACGAAAACGTCTGGTATCGGCAATGAAATAATACACAGATTTTACAATGGATTCGTTTTCACTTCATGACATATATTCGCCGCCGCCGCTATGAATAGCTTTCAAACTAATATTATTTTGAAAAAATGTGTTGGTTCAATCTGAATCAATTATATAGAGGAGACTGAAGGAAGTAATGAAAACGATCCTCCCGAATTTTACCAGATGAACAGGCACGGTTTTCTGACAAACCTCTATCAAATAGAGTAAAATTTGACTTTTTCGTTGATCAAAGGATGTTTACTTTTTAAAGTTTGGGAATAAAGTTTTGTCGCATGAAACGAGTATTTTGAATTGCGATAATGATACTATATACTTTTAATATCTAATATTTACACAACCACGGATATTGTAAAACTACATTTTAACACAATCAACAAAATAAAGACAGAATTTTAAATATTTTGCACATCGATGGGGACAGTAAATTAAATTCTATTGAGGAGTTGTATAGAAAGTGATTCTTTTTTTACCACAATAAACTCATCCAAATCACTAACTTATATCATTGACATGTTATTTTCATTGGTCAACTCTTCAAACGCTATTACGAGTTTGTTCAAGCTTTAGAAATATATTATATGGTGTTTTTACCTTGGTTGTACTTAAATTTTGACATTATTCCTCAACCAGTTTGTGTATGACAACTATTACATGCAATAATATTGCAGTATTTATATCAATGCATGCAATTTAACGTATATTTTGAAATTCAAACAAATAAATTGGATGTTGATCTTTCAATCCCACGTGACTTGTTTTTCAGTCTTCCGCGAAAGATATCATATAGAGTTGCCGTTTTAATGGGTTTCTATTAGTAGAAATTATGCAATTAAACATCCGTTTTGCTCAAAAACAAAATTTATGACTGAAAAATGTTATTCAAATAGTTTAAGTGTCAAAAGATGTTTTTACTTTTTCAATCAAAATATGTTGGTGACTTATATACTTACTTACCACTGTATTACATAAAATTAGATAACTTTCTATATACAATCATGAGCTCTAAAATATTGCCTTACTTTCAACTTCAACCTTTTTACGGTTACAAATACTCATTTTACCATGGCAAAGCTCAAAACGGAACGGAAAAATATCTAATATAAATATATAGAACGGAGAGTTTGTATCATTGCATAAACAAAAAGTTGTTTCTTGTTTGCAGAGATACGACAATTGTTGAAAGTGAGCTCTATATTATCTTAATTTTTCGATGTTACGTTTCCAATTTTCATTTTTTATATTTTGTTACTTTCTGTTGTTAATATAAATAAATAAAGATTCTGGTAAGAATGGTTTCCTGTGCAACTGTAAAAAGGTCAATCCTATCTGGATATTTTATTGCGGAAGCGACATTCAAGAGGACTTTCTCAAATATACATGAATGTGATAAGTACAGGATTATTTCTCACTTAATTCCAATATGTTCGTGTTCATGTTTTAACAATTTGAGAAAGAATAGAGCGCTCAAAATGATTTAGAGTGTGAAGTAAAGCAAATCAGCGGCGAATGGATGAACTTCAAATCTACAACGGCATATAAGTGTCATAATTGATTACTTTGTTAATATGCTCATTTCATTATTTGTTAATATGAAATATATGCTCATTTCATTATTTGTTAATATGCTCATAATCTATCAACCATCTATCAATCTATCTATATATTTCTTAACTTTGTCAACAAATTAGCATAAAACGGTCTATTTTGAATGGTTGGAAGATTATCTGCCAAACCTGTTTGAATTGTCCCTTTCCCGGTAACCTAAATAAATATATTAAAACTCTAAAATAGAAATGATAAATTAACCAGAAATTCTTTCTGCATCAACCGACGTCCGTTATCAAAGCAGTCTTATATGATGTTAAGAATTGGCAGTAAATTAGACGAAATAGAAATATTCTCATACTTACCCGAATCGTATTTTTATTTATTCATAAAGCATCAATCACCAGGTGCCATCTCCAATTATAGGCCTAAATATATGATCAATTTGAATTTGTCAATTATTTGAACATGTTATGATCTTTTGGTAAAGCTTAAAACTTGATTGACATTCAATCATTGAAGAGAAATTCAACTTTGATGGTTAGGATCACGAATTCGAACATTCGAGGAAATAAGATTGAAACATCGACCGTAACGAAACCTTCATGCACACCAATCTAGTCTAATCATTTCGGTAATCTTAAAAAATCCCATAGACATAGTTTGTTGATCTTTTAGAAATCTACATAATATTGATGAAAACACTGTCGCCAATAAAAATTCTATGATGTGACGCAGTGCAGATACGAGGTCAAATTTCATAGTTTCGCATCGCAAAACTTTGAATGCGGAAGTAAACGAGGACCAATACATTCGACGCGCCACCTACACGCTCTCTCAAGGGAGGTAACTCCCCACTTTCTCCCATTTCTTAAACGCCTCTTCGTGTATCTGAAACAAAAGCTTATCATAAGCTTATTTTACTAACTAACATTCCATGATTTATCAATTTTAAAATTCATTGCCGGACATGTTATCCATAAAAAATTTGAAATTGCAATTTACGCACCCCATGTGTGCAACAAAATCGAAAGTATCTGTTCCTAGAGAATGAAATTGTGTACCTATATGGGTCGGGTTTGAAAAGAAACACAGAAAACAAAACTAATCATATCAGTTGGGTGTCTAAATGTACTTTATTGTGTTCTATCTTCAATCGGTTGAAGTGTTGAGAATAGTTTATGAACATCATTGAGAATATACGATTCAAATGTTATGGTTACAGATAAAACGGATAAAATAAATGTTTTTATAATTTTAAAATTTGATGATTTTAGTTACCGAGCCACTAAGATTTGACTGTTCTCGTGGTTCCTGAACACATGCCAACACCTATAATGGTTTTCCATTCTTGTATTGATGAGACCTTCTCTACAAACCTGCACCATCTATCTTTTTATGATATTCGTAATGCAAGGTATAATACCCTTATTGATAGAATTCCAAACAGAGAGCAATTGGCTCTGTAGCTCATTAGTATATCTGTAATTTATCATACTATCACCAAATGATGGGCCAAAGAAACACATGAATTATAATCCAAATTCGCTGAGTTGGAGTAAGACTTTACTAAACTTTATCCTTAATAGCCAGTTTGCTTCTGAAAAGATGATTTTAGGGCGTGTCCCTCTTAAAGGGGCAGTAGCACGTTTTTAGGGGGAATATAAGGTGATGTCAGGAAAATAAAAATTAATGGCCTCAATTGAAAGACAATGTATTTAAACTAAACGGATCAATAATAATTCACATATATAACGTAAAGTTTAGCCATGCGAATGCTTTTTCTTACACAAAATGAATTAAAGGTGTTCACACAAAATGGCCGCTATTGGATTTTATGTGAATCTTCATACTTTGTCCTCTGACTATGGATGATTGGCTTGTGTAATGAGATTTTTGATACTGTCAAAATAATATATTTAGCATTGACAATTATCAGTGAAAAATTTAAAATATGAAATTATCAAAAAACGTGGTACTGCCCCTTTAAGCATCCAAAGAATGCCCGAATAAAAGAATATTTAGTCATCTAGTCTGAACAGAAACGCAGAAAGATAATATTTACTGAATTGTCAATTAAAACTAGAGAAAAACAGTTCTTTTTAATTGTCTTGATTTTTTCATAAATCCGCTGCATCAGACAGATTGGAGTGACAGGCTGATGAAATGAAATTCTTATTAAAAGCAAACAATCTTGTAATTTTGTAAAGGAAAAAAACATTTTGATTGCCTTAACCACTCAACTGAATGAACCAGTTGTGAATGTCTCAACAATGGACAGAACAACATTCATCAAATAGATCATGTTTTATCGATGTAAATAATAAAATATGTATCTGAATAATTGATAAGATCCTTTGATAGATATCCCTGTATCAGATGATATTGTTATTGTTCATCTACTTGAATCGCGCTAGCTGAGACTTCTAAGTGTGCTGACCTGTAAATGTTTGTAACATATTCTATTTCTGACATGAAACGTGATTGGCAAAATAGCAAATACTGTATATGTTAATGCCATTCTTAACAAAAGACAAATATATTAATGTAAGAGTTACTCATTAACAGATTACTGTACATACATATTGTTACAGAGACAATGCCCCCCCCCCCCCCCCCCCCCCCCCCCCCCCCCGTTATTTTGAGTTACAGGCATATATTATAAGCAGCTGGGCTTCAAAATTACAAAAGATGGTACAATGAACACACCCGGTAACTAATGACTTGTTCAAAGAGAGAAGAAGTGTTTTGATAAACAATTTGAACTCTATTGATATTTTGACTTATTCACAGATTTCAAGTATTTGTAAAGATAATTCATTGTCAGACTAGCCTCTTATCATGCATGATAAGAGACTTTTTGTTTATCAATGTCGACTTGGTTACAACAATTTTATTTACAATAAGTATATTTATTTACAAGTTCATTGTGTAGTTTCTCACACTGGAAAATGATCTCTTTGGGACCAACTCTCATATTTTTTATAAATTTTGTATATATTGCAGATTTTTATTTGAAAATAATAGTCAATACATAACAAATCGTTATATGTAGTGTAAAATAATTTGATTTACCATGACATTTGAAGAGCAACGTATTTTAGTTTACAAAATATAGGCGGTACGTACGGTTCTTTGTGTATAAAATTGATTAATAGTATATATTGTTAACGATTGAATGTGTTTTACAATAAAAGTGTTTTACCTGTTGAATCCCTTTCTTGTATTTCAAACATTGAAAAATAAAATAATTCGTCTTTGATTACCGTTTTTTGCACCATGTAAGTAAATATTGAAATCCAAATTGGTCAAAATCTTTGATTTATTATTATCCTAAAGTCTGATACCCGGTGATGCTGTGGCTAAACGGATTGAATTCAACTATTACACTTATCAAGAACCAACGACAAAAGATGAATTCAATACACAACATTTTTATTCATTTTAATCAAACAAGGACAAATATCCAAAAACACCAAGATAACAGGATGGAATAGGAAAATGAAATCTAATAACAGTTCTTAAAGAACTTGATACGTGTCATATTTTCTACACAATATACCACTTTATTAACAAATTCATTTCAAAATTTCACTAAAATATTTACTATCACAACCAAAAGTCGTGCTGAGTATTTTCGATGGGGCGGTCATGTTTTCTCTAACTGATCAACCGCCAACTAATAAAATTACATTGTCAGCATATTACAAACAAAGTGGAAGGGAAAGGGTCTTTTTTATATACTTTTACCCGCAAATTAATTATAACGTTAAATGAACCAAAAATGTGACTTTAATGAAATTTTCAATCAACTTATCTGATGTGGCACTGAAAAATGTTTCTTGTTTCGGGGTTGTGGGGGAATGTATGTCGAGAAAAGATTGGAATAATGTAAATTTAGACTTTCAAAAGTGATAACTAGTATAAATTAAAAACTGAACTGAAAATCAACAACTAATCATTGAAACAAAAGTTGAGAAATATATTATGTGCAGTAAAATAAGATATCCGTTTGGGTCATAGGCAGTCTAAGTAAACCAAGCCTCGATGATTCTTGCTACTCTCCCATATTTAGTCTAGCTAGATGAAGTAACCAGTCGCGACAGCTGACTTTTTGGCGACCTATGACCCTGCAATCAAATATGATGGATTTGTCCAATCATAAAGAGGTTACATATTTGTAAATTTTAAATTGGAACGTTATGAGATTAATGCCACTTGGTAAGATGAGACCTTGTTGGTCAATTCGGAAGGTCGGGTGACGTTTCCTGTTACTGCATGTAACAAGACTCAATATGTGAGTGTAGCGAGTTATATTGAGGCTCGGTATACTGCCTCTGACATTTTCTGATCTATCAAAGCCCATTATAAGGTGTTTTGTCATAAACGTGTTGTCTCATAACCTATTGACATAATCACTAGACAGCTTTTTTGAAACAGCATTTCTGTCTTCCCAGTTTAATAATGACTAAATTTAAACCTACCAGCTTCTTATCTATTTCTAATGTTTAGACCATAATCATGTTTTTAAAAGGTTGCCATTCATTATAGCATCAGCTTAAATGAGTGCAGATTAACATCAGTTTTAAATTTCTCATTCTAATATCATCAAAAAGCCGTTCAATTGTTATTCTAGATTAATTTTGATTTCAAACAAAAATCATCCAAGAAAAATTACATGGATACCCGATCTTTTTTCTAAAACAGGGTAATAAGTTGAAAATTCTATCCCACCAATGTTTCCATTTTGATTTATCTCCCCAATCTTTATATTTATCTCAACATTTATTTCCTTTGAGTGTTGAAAGGAGAAAAATAGAAGACTGTTAACAATAAAAATATTCCTTGTTTCTTTAAAAGTACGAATGTGTTTGGGTCTTCTGGATGTGTGACCTCTTGCAAATATTTGAAAGACTTTGACAGGATATTGAAATTTCTCATGAAACTCGACAAACAAAAGCCAACTAAAGTTGTCAACCTTTAGGAGAGCCATGTCATAAATTTGATATACATAATTAGTGCTTGAGTGAGTAAAAATTTTCTTTTTGGAAGAAATTTCAAGACAGCGTATGGAATTGCTTACTGCCTTTGCTACCCAACAGGCTACAGAACCTTCAACAACAAAATGTTTAATTCTAACAGTTTGATGCCAAAGCTCCTTACTATCTCTTCTTGTTATTGAATGTTTGTAAATAGAACCTTTTTTACGATCATTTTTGGAGTAAAACAGCGTTTCATTAAGTAAATGCAAATAATATGCAGTTCTATCTTTAGAAGTTTGTTCCCTTTTGGAATGAGGTTCCATAGCTTGTTTGAATATTCCGCCTGCATAAGACCAGTATAAAGTGTAAGATGCTCTGTCATAAATGATAGATAAGACCATCTCGTCCACAGTAATTCCTGTCCTCTCTGCTAGATTTGATGCCATGGATACTTTATAAATGTCCCTTGGTTTGTCGTGGCGTCCATATTTAGCAACCATCAGAAACGAAATATCATCCTCTCGTTGCCCTCTACCTTCTGTAGAATTAGTCATTAAAACTTCAATATAATTTATAACCCTTTGTGTTACAAGGCCCAGAGTTTTAGACCTTTTGTACAAGTTCCCAGAATCCAGATCTACAAGTCCACAGCCAGGAGTAAAGAGACATTCAACAGCACAATGTACAACTGTTTTACAGTTAATATTTGCTAGATCCTGATACTTTGAAAGGTAAAGGGGTTTATCTCTCGAGAGTTGGAAGTTAGATGTTCCGGTGAGCACCACATTTATGAACAAGAACAGAAGGAACACAATCTTCCCTATTTCAACACAATGTTGATCCATATCTTAAACGACTGTCCCTGTATCTGAAATAAAAATGTTTCACAAAATAATATTTGAAACTCAATTTCATAATCTTAAAATATTTGTTAGTGCTTTTAGACGAGATATTGCCCAAGCGGATATAACGAACTAAAGTCAAAGATGTCAACAATCTTAATATTGTTTAAAATACTAAAAACACTGATATATAAACAAAGGGCAATACTATACTTTACTGAACCATACATTACATTGTATTATACTATTATTAGAAAATTGGTATATAATCAATAATATTTATCTGAGATACAATTCATCACAGAACTGGAGGAACACAATCTTCCCAAGCACAATATAATCTTGATCCATTTCTTAAACCTCCGTCCTTGTATCTGAATAAAAACGTTTTAACAAAATTGTCTTTGAAAATCCCTTTTATTATTGCAAAGGATTGTTTTTGTGCTATTGAATGATATACAGTAGAACACGGATATAGTGAAAAAAAATTTAAGTCCCGTCAAAAGTTATACGCTTGGCGGCCAAACGTAAAGTGAACACTGGATATAGCGAACTAAATATCCGTTATATCCGAGTTCTACTGTATTGCCCAAGCGGAACTAAAGAATAACTAAAGAGAAGGAAATTAATAGCCTACAATCTTAATATTGTTTGAAAATACTGAAAACGCTGATTTACAAAGAAAGTTAAATGTTAAAATATATAAAAACAATCCATGCCAGACCACAACAGAACATATATTTAGAAAACAGGTAAAAAAATCTAAATAAGTATTTATTTGCTAAAGAATTTATCACTTTTGACTTGAACATTAAAACCAATGTACAAGGGGAGTGAGAAGATTGATAAAAATAAAAATTGATGAATGAAAATATTTATAAAAACTCATTTCGGTGACAATAGGTTCAACACTCACCTATCAGCGTTTCATTGTATTTGTTAACATCTGGTTAAACAGAACTCACACACGTCGAATAGATCGTGTATTGGTCACCTTTAAATGGAATTTGGCAAAAGTAAAAGCAATGGATTCATACTTTTAATTCCCGAAATAAGATCAAGGTTCTGAGATGTCAGGTTACATTTCTAGTGTTAATATTCTTTTTGAGCTAAGTGGTCGAAAATTCTCGGCCTATCAATTTCTTTGTAGGTATAAGTGGTTCTATCGATTTCAAATATATATATATATATAATATATATAAGTGAAAAAGGAAAATTGGCATTGAATCATTTATGATCGAGAATGAATGCTTGTGTAAAAACTCCTTAAATAAGTGAGGTTTATAGTTTAGTTTACAGTTTTCGAGAAACCTATGGCCCATAAAAAGGGTTTGTGAACCTTTTGATCCCAGACCTGAAACTATCAATTGAATATTTGAGCAATTTCAATTTCTGAATTGATCGCCAGTATCTGAAATAACATTGCCTATATACTTTATTTTAGGATTTGTGACCCTGTGTGCCCTAATAAGGGGGAAAACACATTGGCCTCACCCTACAGGGAAAATTAAATAGCCTTCTAACTCAAATAGGGTTAGTCATGTTCTAACATGCACGTTTCATGACCCTGTTGCCCCTACAAATGGGGGACCACATTGACCACAGCCTAAAGAAAAGTAGAGCCATTGGCTCTGTAGCTCATCAGGCTTCATTATCAATTATGCTGTAGAGTGTGGCCAATGTGATTTGCCCTTTATAAGGGCCACAGGGTCACCAATCATAAAATTATGTATATAGGCGACAAGTTTTAGTTTTCTAGGCCTTATACTTCAGGAGAAGAGGATGAAAATAGATTTTAAGGAATTTCCTGTTGACTTTATTAGGGGCAACAGGGCCACCAAAGCTCCAATTTATAATCTTCACTAGTCAAGGAGCCTGTACACACAGTTTCAGCTTTCTAGGCCTTATGCTTCTGGAGAAGAAGATAAAAATAGGTTTTTAGGGTGTGGCATCTGTGGCCCTTATTAGGGGTCACAGGGCCACCAAAGCTACAATTTATAATCTTCACTAGTCAAGGAGTCTGTACACAAAGTTTCAGCTTTCTGGGCCTTATGCTTCTGGAGAAGAAGATAAAAATAGGTTTTTAGGCCGTGGCATCTGTGGCCCTTATTAGGGGTCACGGGGCCACCGAAGCTACAATTTATAATCTTCACTAGCCAATGAGTCTGTACACAAAGTTTCAGCTTTCTAGGCCATATGCTTCTTGAGAAGACGATAAAAATAGGTTTTTAGGGCGTGGCCCCTGTGACCCTAATAAGGGTCACAGTTCCACCAAAGCTCCAATTTATAATCTTCACTAGTCAAGGAGTCTGTAAACAAAGTTTCAGCTTTCTAGGCCTTATGCTTCTGGAGAAGAAGATAAAAATAGGTTTTTAGGCCGTGGCATCTGTGGCCCTTATTAGGGGTCACGGGGCCACCGAAGCTACAATTTATAATCCTCACTAGCCAATGAGTCTGTACACAAAGTTTCAGCTTTCTAGGCCTTATGCTTCTTGAGAAGACGATAAAAATAGGTTTTTAGGGCGTGGCCCCTGTGACCCTAATAAGGGTCACAGTTCCACCAAAGCTCCAATTTATAATCTTCACTAGTCAAGGAGTCTGTACACAAAGTTTCAGCTTTCTAGGCCTTATGCTTCTGGAGAAGAAGATGAAAATAGGTGTAAGAAACCCGACCTATATAGGTACACATTTTCATTCTCTAGGAACCGATACTTTTGATTTTGTTGCTGTCCAAGCACACATGGGGTGCTTAATTGCAATTTCAAATTTGTACATGGATAACATGTCCAGCATTGAATTTTAAAATTGATAAATTATGGCATGTTAGTAAGTAAAATAAGCTTATGGTAAGCTTTTGTTTCAGATACAGGGAGAGGCATTTAAGAAATGGACCAACATTGTGTTCTACTTGGAAAGATTGTGTTCCTGTCCTTGTTCCTACATGTGGTATTCACAAGAACATCAAACTTCAAACTCACAACTCTTTACCTTTCAACATATCAGTATCTGACAAATAACATCTGTAAAACAGCTGTAAAGTGTGTTGTTGAATGTCTATCTAATCCTGGCTGTAGACTTGTGGATCTGGATTCTGGGAACTTGTACAAAAGGTCCAAATCGGTTGGTCTTGTGACACAACAGGTTATAAATTTTGTTAAAGCTTTAAGGGTTAATGTTGAAGTTCTTGATAGACAACGCGTAAGTTATAATGTTGAAATAGAGAATACTAAACGATTGGTAATGTGATAACATTTTTAAACAACGAGTGTATAGAATTGGTATCAGACGAACGAAAGTGAGTCTGATACCACATTCTATTCACGAGTTAAAAATGGTAAATTTAAACCTACCAGCTTCTTATCTATTTCTAATGTTTAGACCATAATCATGTTTTTAAAAGGTTGCCATTCATTATAGCATCAGCGTGCAGATCAACATCAGTTTTAAATTTCTCATTCTAATATCATCAAAAAGCCGTTCAATTGTTATTCTAGATTAATTTTGATTTCAAACAAAAATCATCCAAGAAAAATTACATGGATACCCGATTTTCTTTCTAAAACAGGGTAATAAATTGAAAATTCTTTCCCACCAATGCTTCCATTTTGATTTATCTCCCCCATTCTTATATTTATCTTAACATTTATTTCCTTTGAGTGTTGAAAGGAGAAAAAAAGAAGACTGTTAACAATAAAAATATTTCTTGTTTCTTTAAAAGTACGAATGTGTTTGGGTCTTCTGGATGTGTGACCTCTTGCGAATATTTGAAAGACTTTGACAGGATATTGAACTTTCTCATCAAACTCGACAAACAAAAGCCAACTAAAGTTTCCAACCTTAAGAAGAGCCATGTCATCAATTTGATATACATAATTAGTGCTTGAGTGAGTAAAAATTTTCTTTTTGGAAGAAATTTCATCACAGCGTATGGAATTGCTTACTGCCCTTCTTACCCAACAGGCTACAGAACCTTCAACAACAAAATGTTTAATTCTAACAGTTTGATGCCAAAGCTCCTTACTATCTCTTCTTGTTATTGAATGTTTGTAAATAAAACCTTTTTTACGATCATTTTTAGAGTAAAACAGCGTTTCATTATGTAAATGCAAATAATATGCAGTTCCATCTTTAGAAGTTTGTTGCCTTTTGGAATGAGGTTCCATAGCTTGTTTGAATATTCCGCCGGCATAAGACCAGTATAAAGTGTTAGATGCTCTGTCATAAATGATAGATAAGACCATCTCGTCCACATTAATTCCTGTCCTCTCTGTTAGATTTGATGCCATGGATACTTTATAAATGTTCCTTGGTTTGTCGTGGCGTCCATATTTAGCAACCATCAGAAACGAAATATCATCCTGTCGTTGCCCTCTACCTTCTGTAGAATTAGTCATTAAAGCTTCAATATAATTTATAACCCTTTGTGTTACAAGGCCCCGAGTTTTAGACCTTTTGTACAAGTTCCCAGAATCCATATCTACAAGTCCACAGCCAGAAGTAGACAAACATTCAACAGAACATTGTAAAACTGTTTTACAGTTAATATTTGTCAGATAGAGATACTTTGAAAGGTAAAGGGGTTTATCTCTCGAGAGTTGGAAGTTAGATGTTCCGGTGAGCACCACATTTATGAACAAGAACAGAAGGAACACAATCTTCCCTATTTCAACACAATGTTGATCCATTTCTTAAACGTCTGTCTCTGTATCTGAAATAAAAATGTTTCACAAAATAATATTTGAAACTCAATTTCATAATCTTAAAATATTTGTTTGTGCTTTTAGACGAGATATTTCCCAAGCGGAAATAACGAACTAAAGTGAAAGATGTCAACAATCTTAATATTGTTTTTTTTTAAATACTAAAAACACTGATATATTTACTATACTTTACTAAACCATACATTACATTGTATTATACTATTATCAGAAAATTGGTATATAATCCATAATATTTATCTGAGAAACAATTCATCACAGAACTGGAGGAACACATTCTTCCCAAGTACAATATAATCTTGATCCATTTCTTAAACCTCCGTCCTTGTATCTGAATAAAAACGTTTTAACAAAATTGTCTTTGAAAATCCCCTTTTTTTTTATAATTGCAAAGGATTGTTTTGTGCTATTGAATGATATACAGTAGAACACGGATATAGTGAACAAATTTTTAAGTCCCCTCAAAAGTTATATGCATGGCGGCCAAACGGAAAGTGAACACCGGATATAGCGAACTAAATTCGTTGGTCGCTTGGAGTTCGTTATACCCGAGTTCTACTGTATTGCCAAAGCGGAACTAAAGAATAACTAAAGAGAAGGAAGTTACAAGCCTACAATCTTAATATTGTTTGAAAATACTGAAAACGCTGATTTACAAAGAAAGTTAAATGTTAAAATATATAAAAACAATCCATGCCAGACCACAACAGAACATATATTTAGAAAACAGGTTAACAAATCTAAATAAGTATTTATTTGCTAAAGAATTTATCACTTTTGACTTGAACATTAAAACCAATGTACAAGGGGAGTGAGAAGATTGATAAAAATAAAAATTGATGAATGAAAATATTTATAAAAACTCATTTCGGTGACAATAGGTTCAACACTCACCTATCAGCGTTTCATTGTATTTGTTAACATCTGGTTAAACAGAACTCACACACGTCGAATAGATCGTGTATTGGTCACCTTTAAATGGAATTTGGCAAAAGTAAAAGCAATGGATTCATACTTTTAATTCCCGAAATAAGATCAAGGTTCTGAGATGTCAGGTTACATTTCTAGTGTTAATATTCTTTTTGAGCTAAGTGGTCGAAAATTCTCGGCCTATCAATTTCTTTGTAGGTATAAGTGGTTCTATCGATTTCAAATATATATATATATATAATATATATAAGTGAAAAAGGAAAATTGGCATTGAATCATTTATGATCGAGAATGAATGCTTGTGTAAAAACTCCTTAAATAAGTGAGGTTTATAGTTTAGTTTACAGTTTTCGAGAAACCTATGGCCCATAAAAAGGGTTTGTGAACCTTTTGATCCCAGACCTGAAACTATCAATTGAATATTTTAACAATTTCAATTTCTGAATTGATCGCCAGTATCTGAAATAACATTGCCTATATACTTTATTTTAGGATTTGTGACCCTGTGTGCCCTAATAAGGGGGAAAACACATTGGCCTCACCCTACAGGGAAAATTAAATAGCCTTCTAACTCAAATAGGGTTAGTCATGTTCTAACATGCACGTTTCATGACCCTGTTGCCCCTACAAATGGGGGACCACATTGACCACAGCCTAAAGAAAAGTAGAGCCATTGGCTCTGTAGCTCATCAGGCTTCATTATCAATTATGCTGTAGAGTGTGGCCAATGTGATTTGCCCTTTATAAGGGCCACAGGGTCACCAATCATAAAATTATGTATATAGGCGACAAGTTTTAGTTTTCTAGGCCTTATACTTCAGGAGAAGAGGATGAAAATAGATTTTAAGGAATTTCCTGTTGACTTTATTAGGGGCAACAGGGCCACCAAAGCTACAATTTATAATCTTCACTAGTCAAGGAGCCTGTACACACAGTTTCAGCTTTCTAGGCCTTATGCTTCTGGAGAAGAAGATAAAAATAGGTTTTTAGCGTGTGGCATCTGTGGCCCTTATTAGGGGTCACAGGGCCACCAAAGCTACAATTTATAATCTTCACTAGTCAAGGAGTCTGTACACAAAGTTTCAGCTTTCTGGGCCTTATGCTTCTGGAGAAGAAGATAAAAATAGGTTTTTAGGCCGTGGCATCTGTGGCCCTTATTAGGGGTCACGGGGCCACCGAAGCTACAATTTATAATCTTCACTAGCCAATGAGTCTGTACACAAAGTTTCAGCTTTCTAGGCCATATGCTTCTTGAGAAGACGATAAAAATAGGTTTTTAGGGCGTGGCCCCTGTGACCCTAATAAGGGTCACAGTTCCACCAAAGCTCCAATTTATAATCTTCACTAGTCAAGGAGTCTGTAAACAAAGTTTCAGCTTTCTAGGCCTTATGCTTCTGGAGAAGAAGATAAAAATAGGTTTTTAGGCCGTGGCATCTGTGGCCCTTATTAGGGGTCACGGGGCCACCGAAGCTACAATTTATAATCCTCACTAGCCAATGAGTCTGTACACAAAGTTTCAGCTTTCTAGGCCTTATGCTTCTTGAGAAGACGATAAAAATAGGTTTTTAGGGCGTGGCCCCTGTGACCCTAATAAGGGTCACAGTTCCACCAAAGCTCCAATTTATAATCTTCACTAGTCAAGGAGTCTGTACACAACGTTTCAGCTTTCTAGGCCTTATGCTTCTGGAGAAGAAGATGAAAATAGGTGTAAGAAACCCGACCTATATAGGTACACATTTTCATTCTCTAGGAACCGATACTTTTGATTTTGTTGCTGTCCAAGCACACATGGGGTGCTTAATTGCAATTTCAAATTTGTACATGGATAACATGTCCAGCATTGAATTTTAAAATTGATAAAATCTAAGTAAAATAAGCTTATGGTAAGCTTTTGTTTCAGATACAGGGAGAGGCATTTAAGAAATGGACCAACATTGTGTTCTACTTGGAAAGATTGTGTTCCTGTCCTTGTTCCTACATGTGGTATTCACAAGAACATCAAACTTCAAACTCACAACTCTTTACCTTTCAACATATCAGTATCTGACAAATAACATCTGTAAAACAGCTGTAAAGTGTGTTGTTGAATGTCTATCTACTCCTGGCTGTAGACTTGTGGATCTGGATTCTGGGAACTTGTACAAAAGGTCCAAATCGGTTGGTCTTGTGACACAATAGGTTATAAATTTTGTTAAAGCTTTAAGGGTTAATGTTGAAGTTCTTGATAGACAACGCGTAAGTTATAATGTTGAAATAGAGAATACTAAACGATTGGTAATGTGATAACATTTTTAAACAACGAGTGTATAGAATTGGTATCAGACGAACGAAAGTGAGTCTGATACCACATTCTATTCACGAGTTGCTTAAAAATGTTATCACATTACCATGAGTTTAGTATTTTATTTATTACTCAACCCTCAATATCAATATTTATGTAAATAAATTGTCAAAACAAGAATCAGCTGATTTGGTACAATCGCGAAACCAACGTATTAATTTCCATGAGTCCAAATAAAATAGTTCGCTATTTTGTTTATGTTTACACATGTCATACGCCTATAAACATGATACAAATTATATTGGTGAAAAATATTTCATTAATAAAAGATGCATTGATAAAATAAACACTAAGAAGCAACGAAAACTGTCAACACATCATGCTCTCGCAATGTGACGTCATCAGTTCGCCTAGGGACGTCATCGGAATGTGTCCTGTTTTTAGGTCACTTTATTTTGTTTTGCAAACTTGGCGAACAGTGTCAACGGCATAGGATTGACTGATTAATTACAATGACATGAGGTACTGAATTGTTGATAGGAACCGGGAGATAAAACTTGGGGAAAGGTAGTTACACGATCGGATTGTGTGCTTGTGGAGGGGGAAGCGACCGTTTGGGTGGCAATGAAGCAAGTACACAGTCGAAGTGCCATGTTTATGTTACGGTAGGCAGAGGAGGCACTGAAGTTTGACAAGTGAAGTGATCAAGCGAATGATGGATTTGTGCTGGTTAGCAACACGATAATGCATTTAAAATGTAAAAAAAAAACGTTAAGATAATATTCTTTCACATAAGTTAATATTTTGTTGTTAAATTTGACAGTCGCCAGTAGAGAGAGAGTTTATTTCAGTAAAAAGGCCACAGGCCCATTATACATCAGATTGTACACATATTGTAAACATACATGAGCACCATTATACATATTATATACATCACTATAAATTGGTAGTGGTTACACAGTTTAGAAATCTATTTCTTTGTTTGAATGCCAAATATATGTATTTTGCGAGGGAATTTATGACAAAAGTATTTTGTGATGCAAATAATTGGGCTAGTTTTAATTCTGGTGGATATAAATGGTAATATTTAGACAGAATATCACATCTTAATTTCTGGTAAAAAGGGCATTCTAAACAGAAGTGATACTCATTTTCGATATGAGGTACAATACAAAGCGGGCAAAGACGATCCTCCCTTTTAAGACCTAAATATCTACCATATTCTATCATCAAATTATGATTTAAACATCGAAATCTACTGAGTAAAATGCGGAACTGTCTTACGTTAACACTAGTGATATAAATTTCAAAATCTACACTTGTTTTAATCCTACGATAAAAATCTAATTTTGAGACAAGACTAATATTAGAAGACCACATCTGGTTATCAATATCAATACACCTCTGCTTGAATAATGCTACGAAACACGATAAATTTCCAATACGTTGATTAGCCCACACATTACCAAAACCATAACTAAACAAAAGAGTTTTCACTTTCAAAGCCCAACAATCAATACCCTTTTCAGCAAGACGAAACTGATAATCATAAACCTTGTTTAATATCATATTTTCAGTTTGAGATAAAAGACGAGCCCAATATTTGACAATTTTGACATATTGATTTAATTTTAATGAATAACGACCAAGTTCAGCACGCGCCGCAATATTCGGCGAATTCCTACAGATACCCAAAATCTGCTTGCAAAACCTATCATGTACATTCAAAACAGATGGCGACGGGTGAAAACCCCAGATCTCACTTCCATAAAGTAACAAAGGCAAAACTTTGACATCAAATATGTGAAGCAAAACATTTATTGGTAAACTATAGAAAAATTTAACTGACGACTTGAGAATATTTAATACCTTTACCGCCTGTTCAGCCAGAGTTTTCTGTGTTATATACCACGATCCAGATGAAGAGAAATGAACACCCAAGTATTTATAGGATGGAACAATTTCAATCGATTAACCATTCAAAAGGAAATTTTCATAATGTCTAAGTCTACCAGCCTTTCTGAAAACAATAACTTTACTCTTATCAATATTGATTTTCAATTTCCACCTATTACAATAAGAAGCAAGCATATCGAGCCTCTTTTGTAGACCTATAACTGTGAAATCAAAAAGTGCAATATCATCAGCGAATAATAGTATGAACAACTCGATCACGTCTAAATTAATACCCCTTTGACCATCAGCTGATAGACTTTCTACAACATCATTGACAAAAAAGAAAATAGAAAGGGAGAAAACTGGCAACCCTGACGAACTCCAGATAAACAATCGAAAAAAAGCGTGTAACCATCCCTCAAAGAGACACAGGCTTTAACATTCTGATACATGTTTTTCAAAAGTCTGTAGGTATTACCCTTCACATTTCCAAGCCAAAGTTTAGAAAGGAGACTGCACGAGATGGTAACACACATGTGTGTTACCAACTCATTGTTATCTAATGAGTGATCTCACCACGGTTGAGTAATAACATCTAATAAGCAATACTGATGACCCTGGACGTGAAGTGAATGAGGTTGATTCATTTCTAATGATTCCAAATACAAACGGGGGAACAAACCGAGAAACATTTATAAAGTATCAATAAAATCAAATCTAACAGAGAAGACAGGGATAACCGTGATAGGAAGGACATTTTCCATAGTCTATGATCGGGCATCTAACACTTTATACTGATCTAAAGCAAACAGAATATACAAACAACGTTTGGAATTTCACTCAATAAGAAAACAAACTTTTAATGATAAAAAAGTCCGTTATTTGTACATAAACAATGAAATACTCTATTATTATAAAGATTTTGGTAACAGGCTACATTTATAAACGCTCAAAAAAAAAGTGATAGCAGGAAAATGTTGTTTCGTACAGGTACAATCATACACTTTGCTGTTGATTGTTTTATTGCATGTTTTGTTATCTTGTCTGATGTTCATTCAATCAAATGTTTTGAAATTTCGTCCAAAAACAACTATTTACTAAATCAAACTGGGTAAAACTTGATATAATTTGTGGCCTGGCCCTTCTAAAGGCACAAAATTTTAGTTGGCTTTTCACCCTTCAGGACGCATCCAAGTCTATTTCGAGAGATTGTCACATCAAAGTATATCGAGTAGCTGCAGAAGATGAGAAGTTCCCAACGCTCCGAGAAGTATACTCTGTAAAAGGGGGTGGGGTGATGTACATTGCCAATGGTCTTCTATTGCGCTCCCTTTCAATGAAAATTGAAATTTGGAAGATCAGTCAAAATGGAAGCATAGGCGAGAAAACATTTTCAACATATTGCCCTTCTTCAATCGATGCGGGGATAGTCCGCGTCACTTTTGTTTGACAAGTCAATAAAATTCAATGGATTAAATGAACAGTTGCATGCAGTTGTTTATGTTTTAGAACTTTAATTCAGTTAAGTACATTATTGCTGATGGAATTATTTTTCGGAATTTTTAAATAAAGGTTTTCAAAACATTCTTTCAAGAAACATGTTAAAACGGTTCCAGTTACTCAACAACTTTGAAACTAATTATGTTAATCTCAAAATTAATTAAGTAATGAAAAATAAAGATTGAATTACGGTGACTGATTTTTTTATTTGAGAAAAGAAGAATTTATTGCATTTTATTAAAATGTAATTTCAATTCCTTACATACCATGAATATACGAGGTAGACATAAGCGTATCTTTAATTCATATATATAATCTATCTTGATTCATTTCAACTCCAAATGTTTGAAAAAGACTTATACAATGTCTTATACTGATGTCTCGAACTAATAATTTTTTAAGCTTTCGCTTCAAAAATGTTAAGAATATACATTAGTTCCATTTTCACCTGTAAATTAATATTGCCATTCCAATTATTAATAGGTTTAACATTTTGACGCCTAAGCTATCCAAGTAGATCAATGATAACAATATCATCTAAAAAGAGCTCTAATTACCAATTATCAATTAAACATGTAATGATACGTTAAAAGCAACGTTTACTGTTTCCAATGTTCAATTTAAACAAAAAAGCTGATTTATTTTATGAGTTGGCTTCTGTCAGTCGATGAAACACTCACTCTTGGTTCATTTATAAGGAGAAGTTTTATGAACCTCAACACAGAAAGTTAACACATCTGAAGCAGAAGCTCAGACATTCACACAAGGCAGTGTCAAATTGAGGCAATTTGTTGCAGCCTTTTATATCAGTAGGAACAAAAAGAATTAAGTAAGTATAAAACTTTTATGTTTAGTTAGTTGAAGGGACAGTAGCACGTTTTTATGAAGATTACATGTTGTATGGGAAAATTAAATGTTCAACAATAAACACTAGTTAATGTTATATGTATTATCTTCAGAGGATTGGGCATCTCATTACTCTATCCAATCAACCTAGTTGCAGAAGTAATGTTTAGGTATCAAGCAATTAAATAACATTGGCTGCCTTTTTTATGTGATCACCTTTTATTCATTTGAGATTGGAAAATTGATTATCATACCTTTACTGAATGGCTTTGACATATTTGAACTGGATTCTGTTATTTAAAAATATTGTCTTGCAATAAGTAGCATATATTTTTGGTTTTTGTGAGTTTTGATTATTTAACCAAAAATAACGTGTAAGTGCTCCTTAAAGATAAAGAAAACAATGTGATGATAGGAGAAGTCGACAACTAGGGATTATTATTACTGCTCATATATACTTTCAGATAATTGTTTTCTACTATGTGAAAATACCTGGGAGATAAAATAGTGACTACTTATTATAAATCAATGTCCATGACCGATGTTTATAAGAGCTTGCAAACAAGTAAACACAAGTGGAACCTGAGCAAAAATTAAAGACTTTCATTTCTTGGTATATTCTTAATAAATCTATAATTAAAATTTCATATACTATAACATACATACCATTGAATCATATTACAAATTTACAACAAGGGGAAGTATATAATATTCATATTTATAATTAAGTGCGATCAATTATAAGTATAAGTGTATGAAATAAACACATTTGATATCCCCTGCTAATGCTCTTAATGTAGAAATCATTTGATTTTAATGTCTCTGATCAATTGCCATAAAACATACATTTAACCTTTGGTTTTTGTGTTTTGGCTTCAGAAAAGCTACCTAAAATAGAATAGGGAGTTCCTTTTTCAATGACATGATCACATGGTATACTGGATACTAAAAAAATACATGAAAATAATGGCTACAGGAATGATGGTGTTGTCTTAAAATGATTTGAGCCACTTGTTACAACCACATTGGGTTTTAGATTATGCATTGCCCGAGAAAATTCTGCACATCATTAGCTTGAGTGCACGTGACAGACCATTATCAGCAGTGAAAATCCGTGAATGCTGACATTTCCCAGGAAACAGAGAACAGATTGTATGTTTTCAGAAATGATGTAACGACTATCAAAAGCACAATGTAAGCAGGAAGTTGATTGGCTTGAAGCATGTGCCTCTGAGCGCAAACTTATTTAAGCTCTTAGACAATGTAACCAGGTTACAGGTTAGTCACTTATGAAACCACCTACATCATGTTTTACTCCGTGCACATCGACCTTGAGTTCCAGCAATTCTTGCGCAATGACATTGTTTAGGTTTAGTAGTGCAGGCTGTACATAAGTCATCCTTTTGTAGCAATCATCACACAGTCAGAAAACACCTCATCATGTTTGGCTCTGTCCGTAAACTTTGCGTAATTTAGACTTCATCACGCCTAGAAAGCTAAAACTTTGTGTACAGACTCTTTGATCAGTAAGGATTATAATTTATAGCTTTAGTGGCCCTGTGGTCCCTTAGATAAGGGAAAACCACATTGACCACACCCTACAGCAAAATTAAATATGTAGATTTGGTAGCCTTCTTACTCAAATAGGGTAAGTCATGTTCTAACATGCACATTTCATGACCCTATTGCCCCTACAAATGGGGGACCACATTGACCATGAATTGAATATGAAGCCTGATGAGCTATAAAGGTAATATTTTTTTTGAAATTGATTGAACCGCAAATACTAACAAAGAAATCGAAAGACAAGCAATCTTCGACCACTTAGCCTCCAAAGTAGGTGAATACTTGAAATATTAACTGACAGTATCTGAATACCTGGTTCTAATCAATTATTAGGGAAATAAAACATATATGATTCCATTGGATTTACTTTTGCCACATTCCATTTAGATATGAACAATACATGATCTATCTGATATATTTTAGTTCTGTTTCACCGTTTTTAGGTAAGTGTTGAGTTAAAGCTCACTAAAATAAGTTTTTATAGATATTTTCTTTTGTCTTTTTCATTTTCTTTTTCATCTTTCTCCCTTTCCAGTAACTTTGGTTTTAATGTTATAGTTAGCAGTGATAAAAATGTATTTAGCAGATAAATACAATTTAGATTATTTACCTGTTTTCTGATAACAGTAAAGTAAAACGTATGGTATGGTGTGGTCTAGTATGGATTATTTTGATATAGCACAGCATTTAACTTTGTTTATTATCAATGCTTTTAGAATTTTTAAACACTATTGAGATTAACCTTCTCTTTAGAAATCATTTAGTTCCTCTTGGGCAATATCTCGTCTAAAAGCACAAACAAATACTTTAAGATTATGAAATTGAGTTTCAAATATTATTTTGTGAAACATTTTTATTTCAGATACAGAGACAGAGGTTTAAGAAATGGATCAACATAATGTTGTGATTGGGAAGATTGTGTTCCTTCTGTTCTTCTTCATACAAGTGGTGTTCACCAGAACATCCAACTTCCAACTCTCGAGAGATAAACCCCTTTACCTTTCAAAGTATCTCTATCTGACAAGTATTAACTGTAAATCAGTTGTACGTTGTGCTGTTGAATGTCTCTCTACTCCTGGCTGTGGACTTGTAGATCTGGATTCTGGGAACTTGTACAAAAGGTCTAAAACTCACGGCCTTGTAACACAAAGGGTTAATAATTATATTGAATCTTTAATGGCTACTGTTGAAGAAGGTAGAGGGGAAGGAGAGGACGATATTTCGTTTCTAATGGTTTCAAAATATGGAAGCTACGACAAACCAAGGGACATTTATAAAGTATCGATGGCATCAAATCTAACAGAGAGGACAGGAATTACTTTGGACGAGACAGTTTATAGTATCATTTATGACCGAGCATCTAACTGTCTATACTGGTCTTACCCACACGGAATATTTAAACAAAGTATGGCACCTCATTCGAAAAGGGAACAAACTTCTCGAGAAAGATATACTTATTATTTGCATTTACATAATGAAACGCTGTTTTACTCTAAAAATGATGGTTAAAAAAAGTTTCATTTGCAAACATTCAATAACAAGAAGAGATAGTAAGGAGCTTTGGCATCAAACTGTTAGAATTAAACATTTTGTTGTTGAAGGTTCTGTAGCTTGTTGGGTAAGAAGGGCAGAAAGCAATTCCATACACTGTCTTGAAATTTCTTCTAAAAGGAAAATATTTACTCACTCAAGCTCAAAACATGTATATCAAATTGATGACATGGCTCTTCTTAAGGTTGGAAACTTTAGTTGGCTTTTGTTTGTGGAGTTTGATGAGGATGTTCGTTATCCGATCAAAATGTTTCAAATATTTAAGAAGCCTCCCAAAATCAGAAGAATCATATTTCATAAAACCATTCGTTCCTTTAAAGAAACAAGGAATATTTGCATTGTTAATAGTCTTCTTTTCTTCTCTCTTCAACACTCAAAGGAAATAAAAATTGGGGAGATCAATCAAAATAGAAGGATTGGAAAGAAAGAATTTGTAATTAATTACCCTGATTCAGAAAGAAACTCAAAAATCTATGTCTTATTTATCGTTTGAAATTTTGGAAATTTACTAAAATAGACAATTGCAATATTAATTTTTGATGTTGATCTTCAATCTTTTTAGATTATGCAATAATGCATTGGATGTTTTCCTTTTTTATAACAAATCATTATGGTCTCAACTTTAGAAAAAGATATAAAGACTGTAAGGTTAAACTTAATTAATTTAGAAAACAACTGAGAGGACAATAACTGTTGTAACAAAAGCTTTGTTTATTGTTTATGACCAAACACCTTATAATGGTGTCTTAGATGGATAAAAAAATTAAACGTATAAGGTAGGAGTTGCGGGATATGATGACACCAAGAACCTTCCAATTGCATATATACCTTAATTTGAATGTAAAGTTTAACATAAGGTTTCAAATCAAATATTTAGATTTTATAGAGATATGTTATATTGCAGACGATTTTGAGTAATATATTTGAAAATGGAAAACAACTGAAGGTCGCGTCAGACTGACCGGCCTTGACGAAGGGGTCACATTTGTTGACACACTCTTCCGGCTTCATTCTCGATAATCGAGAGTTTACGTTCCAATAATATCGCCACTATCAGAACATAAACTCTGGATTATCGAGAATGTACCGGCTTTTGATGCCGCTAAAGGTCTTGTCATATTTTGACAGAAAAGTGGTCTGTGGCAGGCTAGTCAATGTGGAAAAGCTGAACGCCGAACAAAATATTGGGAAGTGATGTGTTTAAAATAGAATGATGATAAAAGTACTTGAAAATAATTGTGGTCTCTGGTCGTGGTTTGTTGCCATATGGACATGGTAGCGGCCTAGGCTGAGAGAAAAAGGCTGCCTAACTGCAATGGCAAAGTATACGTACAGTCTAAGTAAACCTAGCCTCAATATTATCTCCTATACTGAGTCTAAAAAGGTCTAGTAGAGGGTCGCGTCAGCCCACGTATCGAATTGACCAATCAGAACTCAGCTTGCCAAGCCACAATAGTCTGCCTTCGCACTTATCACGTTGGAGGGTCATAGGTCGCAGAAAGGTCAGCTGACGCGACCCTCTACTAGACCTTTCTAGACTCAGTATAGGAGTGAAACGGATAATATTGAGGCTTGGTTTACTTAGACTGTGGCAAAGTATAAAGAGCTATTTCGCGATTAGAAAGCATTTTTAATTATTATGAAGTAACTTCAGTTACGCATTACACTATCAGCTATAATTCGGGGCCTTTTGGTCATTTTATCAAGCATTATTTAGAGGTCGGTAACAGATTCTTTCCAAACCTTCAACCTTAACCAAAATCAAACACAGCAATTGAACTAATTTGTACATACAATTTGTACCTTTGCATATATGCATAATTATATTTCACAGTAAATTTGCACATGTGTTGCATTGGTTGATCTGATAAGAGAATTGAATAAAACTACAGAACAGAGATGATTTTAGATATAGGTTTATCTTTAACAAGTTTGAAAACAATATCCAAATATTTTGAGGAACTTATGGCCCTTTATTCTGCAATTGGACCGATTCAATGGTTTGATTTTCAATTGGGGACAATTTTCTAGAACACTATTACATCAAGGCGAAGGAATTTTTGTTACATGTTGTGTTTCATTGACTTATGTAACATATGACGTATATCCGATTATGGGTGTACGTGCTCACTTTTATCTTGTGGAAACACAGTTTTCCAAATACAGTCAAATGTTAGTCGATTTATGGTTTTGTAACTGCAATGCTGTTAAAAACGGAAGGCGCTGAATTAAGTTCTTCATGTATATGAACAAACAATAAGTGAGATGAAAAGTACGAAATAACAATCGTCAGATATTTTGTTTTCTTAACAGCGATTTCATTATACCCCTATTTCACTACGAGAGAAATTGTCACGAATCATCGCAAAACAGAAAATTTTCACATTCGGCAGCATTCTTCCAATTCGTGTCATTCGTGAATAAATTTTGATTTGTTCAAAACGTTGCACGTAGCAATTACGTATACGAATTTAAGATTTGTAGTTGCTTCGTAAACCATTTGTAACTAATTCGTATAGTTCGTAACCAGATCTTTGAAATCGTGGTTGATTTTATTTATCGTCTGGCCCTGAATTACTTACGAATTAAGAACGACAATTCGTAGTGTATACGCAACTGTTTCTTAATTATTTCGTACAATTCATACACAATTCGTGAACAATTCGTAAATTATTGGTATCTGTTTTATATGGTTTAAGCATGAAAAGCTACGAATTTTTCGCACAAGTGAAATTGCTCTTCACGAATTTTGCCGAATTCATTTATCCTTGGCTATTCGTGACAATTCCTCTCGTAGTGAAATATGGGCATAGGATTGATTGGATAATTGTGGTTGCACAAAAATTGTATTGTCCAGTGTCAAGTTAACAATTCTGTACATGTATATACGGGTAGATTTCAACAGATAAAAAATGTAATCTATTAAATCGTTGATTGTCTAGTCTGAACTATCCGATGTTTATTCTTTCTCTTACTCATATTATATCCACGTTGAGTGTAATCTGCTTTATTTGATGGTATACTGTACTTCATATGCACTGTTTATAAAACCTCCGTTAAATATTACTATATGTTACTTTTATCCATGGGGCCTCGCTCACAGATACCCCTCACAATACTAATAGAGACAGGTCTATTAAAGGGGCAGTAGCACGTTTTTTGGTAATTTTATATTTTGAATTTCTCACTGATAATTGTAAGTGAATGCTTCATGTATTATTTTGACAGTGTCAAAAATCTCATTACACAAGCCAATCATCCATAGTCAGAGGACAAAGTATGAAGATTCACATAAAATCCATTGGCGGCCATTTTTTTGTGAACACCTTTAATTCATTTTCTGTAAGAAAAGGAATCGGATGGCTAAACTTAACGTTATATACTTGAATTATTACTGCTCCATTTAGTTTAAATACATTGTCTTTCAATTGAAACCATTAATTTTCCTTTTCCTTACATCACCTTATATTCCCCCTAAAAACGTGCTACTGCCCCTTTAAAGTATAGGTAGGGGTATCTGCCAGCTGGGCCCCATGAGTTTATCGTTGCACATAATCTTGTCAATCGTTTTTTGTATCATTACGATTTGAATCACTCTAAAGGGAGACACTTTGCCTTGTCAGAGGTTGTTCTGATTGTTGACAATGTATTGTTTGTGTAACTGAATGTATTGGTGATTCAAATACCTGAGTTTTTGTTATATATTTGTTCTAATTGTAACATAAAAGTGTGTTCAATTCCTCTGTTTTCATTTGTTCTTTATTAGTGTAACGGTTGCATTCAAGTCGTATGACCACATCAATTAAGATCAGCTGAACGGAATTTACTTGTGGTGCCACGGACCAGGACAAAGATGTTCGGAGATAGATGTTTTGCAAAAGCAGGCCCAGATCTCTGGAACAGACTACCTGATCACCTGAGATCAGAAGACCAGCTCTCAACATTCAAAGCTCAGCTTAAAAAAAAAAAAAAAAAAAATAAAATTGAGATGACCCCCAGATTTGACAGCCTTCGTAGATACATAATATTATGTATCTACGAAGGCTGTCAAATCTGACTACGAAGGCTGTCAAATCTGGGGGTCATCTCAATTTTTTTTTTTTTTTTTTTTTTTTAAAGGGATGATTGCTCAATGACCCGGGGGCCTGTGCTGTACAGAGAAGCATTCAATCTGTAACTGTTGCTTGTGGTGTTTTCCCCGGAACTGATGAGCTTTTGAGCAGCTTCTGCTGGATTCTAGCGCTTTATAAATGTTTCTAATAATAATGCAGAGATTTATGATGATACTTTCTATTGATGGTATTTCTCAAATTTGGATCTCAAGCTCCATTTGACCCTAGATGGTACATGAAAGATCCATTGATTGCGAATTTCATTTTCTCGTTCAGTGTTCAAAATACAAAAGAATAAGACAAACATATACATTCGTATCAAAGCAAAACAATATGTGATGAAAATGTAAAGATATATTTTTCTCACATTTACATCGATTGGTGATTAGACTTAACAACAATGCCATGTAATTCCGTAGCAAGGCTTTTCAACTTCAAAATGCCGATGAATTGCTTCACTTTTCATTGTGTTTTTTTTTTCTTGGTAAATATACTCAGAGCAAAAAGTTAAGCGTCACCAGAATTTAAACTAAAATTTTACAAATACACGTAACTCACTTGTTTTCATGATTATAGAGATGTGTCTCCAGTGCTGATAAGGGTGTGTCGACTCGAAAATTGACAACAGTAAGTGAATGGCTTTACATTTTACTGACTCTGAAGACTAAATTCCTAATAATTTTGATATCAACAATTGTGCTATGAAAACAATTATTGCCATAAGTGTTATATCGTTCGATAAAACAGAATGAGACTGTCTCAAAAGGTTACATTGCAGCCCTAAGAATAGTGAAAACCGGTATTATGTCAATAGCGAGTGTATGACCCTTGTGCATCGATGACTTGATGACCCTCCTCGACATGGTACGTATCAGTCTCTGTATGACTTATTGAGTTTTATAAGGAGGGTCTCTTCTACGTATACGGCGACCAATAATATCCCATAGATGTTCTATAAGGTTCAGGTCGGGACTGGAAGTAGGCCACGGTACCATTGTTATTCTTCCCGCTGTAGATTATGTGTTACCACTCTGTCTCTGCGGGGTCAAACATTGTCATCCATCAAAGTTAGTTGTGCAATCAGCGACGATGTTCTAAAATCGTCATTTTGGCTAGTGAATCATGGCATGCTTAATCTTACGAAAACGACTGCATAAAATTGCACTTTTTGTTCTGTTTTCACTTTCTCAAACATACTAAAGCTTTACTCATAATACTAAATGGTCCCACGTGTCAGTTCTGAACATACTATAGACATTGCAAGCAGTAGTTTGTGAGGAGGTTCAACTTGTGCGAAGTTCACGGGCGCCCGACTCCGAGTTCGAGCTAAGAGGGTAAGCATGAACGCCATTTAAAGGGACAGTCCTATCGGGGTGTTTTTTGAGTGGAAACGAAATTCAAGAGAACGTTATGATTCATTTTATTCTATTTCAAATTGTTGAATCTAGAAAAACCAAATCGTTACCCTCCTTACCATGCATATATGAAAATAAGTGTGAAATAATCAAGAACTTATCATAATATTATATAACAATAAACAAAGAAGAACTTGTGTTTTCACAAAATATACCCCAATAGGACTTTCCCTTTCGATGACGTTCAAGTTAACCTTCAGAGCTCATTCATCGCGCCATTAGCATTGGTCAAGATGATTTTAATAAAGACGATTATTTATTAAATCTAGTATGTCCAACTCTAACACTTTCTCGTTCATAATTTACGTTCATTTAATAGTATGGCTCTATCATGTTTTCCTGTTTCAAAGGCTTTCGTCCGCCATCTTGAATTAATAACATATTGTGAAAACAAAGCCGCTATAAAGCTCATTTAATTTCAAATTTCAAAAAATGTAATTTTAGTGATCAAAGCAAATCATGGTTCATTAAAACGTAAAACGTTCATTCTACGTAGTTTCAGTCTACTGTTTCATGCTGTTTAGCCAATATTTTTGAAAATGGATATTTGAGCCAGTGGCAGAGTGAAAATTTGGAAGGGGGAGCGTACCTTATAAAGCAGGGTTTGAATCCACTAGAGTGAGTGAGTGAGTGAGTGAGTGAGTGATTGTCTTAAGCTGCTACGGCAATATTTCAGCCATTAGCGGCGTTGAATCCACTAAAACCCTAGCTTTCCCCACTGGTTCCACGCTGTTAGCTATTTGGTTCACGTTTTTCAGCATAATGGGAATGATGACACAACTACTAAATAAGATTCAACCATTTTATTTCAGAAAAAAAATTGTGCACAAACATGGGCCTTGACTAACGTCAGGGAGACAATGTCTCCTGGTTCGCCAAGAGTCGGACAAAGTAAACAATACACAGACAAAGTAGTTAGGTATCACCATGAGTTGGGGGAGGGGGAGGTAGAGGGGGAGGTGGCTAGAGAGATAGATGTACTACTTATATAGGAATAGCATACCTATTGCTAAATATACACGAGAAAAAAACAGATCAAGTTTGCTTGGTCTTTGGCACTTTCAATATTGTTTAAGGAAAACAGTTTACCCTAGGAACTATCATAGCAGATGTGAGAGGGGATTCGCCAGGGTTCTTTCCTTCTGGCAAACTCTAATCTACGTTCTCCTTCAGGACCTGGATTGGAGATAGCGGCGGCCAGGTAATCCTAAATCCTAACGACCTGCAACACCTGGATAATCCCTTCTCTAATCTGGCTTTGGATTAAGATGAGCCTAGCTTTAAATAATGTCTAGATAGTTAAGTATCTATGAACTAATGCCGGTCCGTTGAAACAAAAAACTGCATCTCAAATCTAAAACATAATCAAGAAGTTGAAAAATAATTTACAAATTTCATGAAATGGTGATTAAGTACAATTTGAGAAATTTTGATCAGTAATTTGATAAATGATAGATTGTGAAGTTCAAATAAATAAATCTAGATGAGATGAAATTTTCATGATTTTTTCGGACGACATCTTCAACTAAGTCTACACATAAAAGATAAACCTACAAGGGTGGTAAATCCATTCAGCACCCAGCCATTAGTCACAAATCCCAAGTACAGGACTGGTGATGTACCACACAGTACAATTCGATTCTATGATACCATTCTTACTGCAGAAAATCACCTTTTATTGCTATTTCTGGGAATCTATAACAAATCTTATTGCATGATTGTGTACGTAGACTTCATACATGTGCAGGGCAACAATTTAAAATTTTAAAATGCTAAAACTTATTTGACCCGTTTCATCAAGCTAGAGTATGTGGTCCCTCGTAGCACTGAGAAAATTTGCGTAGTACATCAAAATATATACATCCCATCATTTTGTAAAGCTGTATAGATCATGTAAAAACATTGGTAACACAGCAACTGGGTAACATGTGTCTAAATACTAGCTAGATTCTCCTCCTAGGTAACAACTTCCAGCTTGGTAACAGATGACCTTAAAAATCTGCATACATCATGGCCTTGATCAAAGGGGAGTAACTCTTGACCAAAGGGGAGTAACTGTTATCTCAAATAAACAATGATATTTGCAAACAAGTCAACAGGTTTAAAAAGTGAGCAAACATGCCTTGCATACCATATGGACAAATAGTGACCTCGAGTCCTTCTGGAAAGTTTGCCAGGTAAGTAAAACCTTTTTTGATCTGGCAGGCTAGTTAAAATTTTCGTAAAATAAGAAAAATATTTCTAGAACAAATTCTGGTTATCAAGACGTTTAAAAAACAACAATGAAGAATAAAAGGATGATTTTGTGGTTTGAGTGTTGTGGTTTTGATGCATTGGTTCTTTCACCCTTTCTCACCAAGTAACAAAATAGCACTGTTTCTTTGTTAACCAAAGCAAAGCAAAGCAAAAATCAGCATATCTCAAGTTCGAAGAGATAGAGGAAATATACCCTGTACATTATAGAGAGGCTATTCACTAAGTTCATTGTGAGATATGATCAACAGTTAATCAGTCAACAACAACAGTCTCACTCTCCAATTTAGTATATGAAGCACTTGTAAAGAATTAATTATTGCGACAACGCATTTATTAATTAACGTCATCCGGGTCTAGGTCAAATCCTCCAACAATTAACTTACTGAGGTTGTAGTATTTGACCCTGACCTATCAAGGTCAATTTACATGACCTGACAAGGTCTGATGGCATGACCTTGACCTCAAAAGGTCACATGTTATGACCTTGAACCTCAACTAACTACTGATCAGCGATGTCAGATCACACAAAATAAGGGGAGGTAATTGAGATTCGGTGTCCTTTCGTAAAACTAACCACTTGATTTGATTGGTGTATTTACATCAGTGTCAAGAAAGGGGCTGAGCTAAGCAATAAACATAATGTCATTATTTTTCAAATTGTTATTCAAGCCTCATATGAAGTTTTGCCAAATCTTTTGATTTTTGATATCTGTGAAATCCAATCATCCTGTCATTATAACATATTTTTGTGACAATTTGTGAAAATTTTGGTAGATTTGGGTGTTGGAAGTGAAAGATGTGAACTACTGATGATCCGTGAGTGATATAAATATCATTTCTTTGACTTTGGTTCCAAAAATCTAAAAGTGATCCTAGCTAAAACTATCTAGTATCAATACCGGACGGATAGTTTTGGCAGCAATGGACTGCACTTACTTGTCAGATCTTTTAAGTACATTTTGTTCAAAAATCTAAGCTAAAAAGCTAAATATTAAATAACAGATGTAATCTATGATATGTCCATTTTCAGACTGTCTTGCGGATAAAATATTTAAAAAATAAATAAATAAAATTTGTATGTTTTATTGAGAAAATTCTGAAAAGTTAAAAATTTAAAATGAAATTTGTTTACCAAATATAATCGAATTAGCTTTGCTCGATGCTTATTGCCATGTCAAGATTCTAATGATACTTGGATTGTCTAAACTACCAGTTGCCGTGGCAACTGTAACTCTGAAAAGTCTGAAAAATCTATCTGACATCAAAGAGTTCTATTTTACAGAACACTATTAACAAGTAACCTGTATCAGAAGGACTACCTTGTCTACAAATACATACAAACATAGATGTTAAATAGACCGAATATACAGTCTTGGAATCTCAAAGAGGTATAGAATTTCGATGTATGGATACAACTCTGTGGTCATGGTAACAGCTCTGTCCAACCCTAATATACATCTGGTATTAAAAATACAAGGAATAAATTACATTGATGAGATGACCTTGAACTTGACATGACCTGACTACGCTGATCGACGGACTCATAGCTAGTACTACGACCTAATGACCTAATGACCTACTGTCCTGAGGAATGTAGCAGTTTTGGATAGAACCCAGAACCAAGGTCTGAATCGAAAAAAGATTGGACGATATTAGTCCATGGCGATAAAATATACGATAAGAAATATAACAACCAAGAGTCGTCCTCTTACGTTGCTGCCAAGTTGAGGACAGAAAAACAGTAAAAATCAGTATTTACAAATTAAACATGGGCTAGCCCGATAAAATTCTCATAACAAGTCACTTCAACAGCCTTTCAGCTTGTCAGGGAAGTTTGCCATTCTACGATCACAATGTTTGAAAAGGATGCCATTTGCAGGCTGGCGTTGGGACGGCGGCAGCCATCTTGAAAACGTTAACAAGTCTACCTACCATTGCTACCTAGTACACATTCTGCGACCATATCTTACTTTATGTAGACTTCTTCGTTGCCTTTTTTACATTACTCGAGGTTTGTGTTAACTGTTTTGAGAGATCATGGATCTATTCTACGTAGTATATTAGAGTGTATTTACAGACAAAGAGGTGCAAAATGACGAAAAAGACATTTAGATCTACGCTACGACATCAACATTTGTACATGAGTTCCAACAACCAACGTCATTATCCAGATACATGTACACAAGAACAGTCCCTGTTGCTTATATAGCGTTTCACAATCACAAGACGACGGACAACACTGAACAACACAGGAATGACAACATGGAAGAGACAACGTATGTTGAACAATCATTGAACAATGTTGACTATATACGGACCCTGTACACCCTTCAAACATCCAACTGACGACCAGAACTAATCTCCCCATATTTGATCCGCAATCCAATAAATTTTATCCTGTTGAATATCAAAAGCTAGAGCATCCAAGCATTCTATTTCCCATAGAAGATCTAAATTTCCTTCATAAAAAAAATTGGATTTTTAATTTAACTATCCATTTTTCTCAACTAACATTTTCACTAAATATTTCCATATCTTCTCTTGTCAAAAATGAAGAATATTATTCCTAAAAGCAAGAAATAATTTTATGTCAGCTTCTCTTTGCTAAAATGATCTTTTTGTATAGTTTTTATTATGGAGGTAAAATTATTGGGTTGGCATCAAACAAAGGGAGATAATCCTTACGGTCCTATTGAGAGCTTGGGGGTTAGAAAAAATAATCGAGACCTTTTAAATGTTAAGTATAAAGTCCATTAACAAATAACCGATCATAAAAATGCAAAATAATTTGTAGAAAAAAACTAAATAGTTTTCAATATTTGTTAACAAAATTTCATTTGTTCAGGCGATGGTGATATGATTCAAATATGATTTAAAAGCTTTGACTTCATTTGCAGCAAAAAGTGCAAAGTCATATCATAAAAATAAACTAACTTAAATTAACTTCGTAGGGTGGGATTTAAAAAATTGAACAAGTAGACAAGGTAAACAATTTTTGTAAATATTTATAAATGAAATCTAAAACCATTTTGCTTCAAAAAAACAGAAAATAAATCACAATGTAGTTCACAATGGTAAAACAACCGTTAAAATATGTATATCCTATGGTCCTGCCAAATTTGTAAAAGCACTAACTATATTGAACATGCCAAATCAGACATCTGCATAAACCGTGTAAATATTTTGCTAAGAGCAACAATTTCACATAACAACTTTTTACAAGTATATTGCTTTCAGTGTAAAATTTGTCAAAAATGTAGGCTTGCCTATAAATGCAAATTAAGTGTAACAATGATGATGCTAATTACTATAGAAAGCTAACGAGGTGAAAATTTCTACCTACATTTTGTGTGGCTTTGCAATCATCTAATCAACAATCTAACGCAAGAGATTTCAAACAGGCTTCAGTAAAACAGTGAAACCGTGACAAATGAAAGACCACTTAGAATTTGTATACACGTGGCAAATGTAGGGTCAACATAAAATAGAAACTTTGAAAATTCACGAAAAAATATAAGATCTTTGTTTGTCATGAACACAATAAAAATTCATATAAAAAAGAAAACAAACTCATATGTACAGCAGCATTACTAAGAATATAAATGATACATGTTGTCTAAAACTAATCTAAACTAAGGATCATTACATAGACGTCAGGCGAAATTTAAAATAAAATTAAAATCAGAAAATAAACCATTAATAAATTCCCAAAATGGGTGTTTCAAAGAGAAACAAGTGGTAATAGTGTCACGTTTATGCAAATATATACAATACCATTAATAAGAATAACCATCAGACATGACCAACAACTTGTCAACCACATTGACCGTGTGGCGTTAACAACAGAAGTCTCTTGTTGACTTCAACTGCGGACGTCCGTCAGGTGTTGTTTTACGATGCTCCTGTTTTCGGTGTCTGTATTTTCCCACTCGTCTTCTCAGAAATTCCTTCCAGTTAAAATGGAGGAACCTGCCAAATTTGGCTGGAAAAAAACAATTAGATATTCACCTATTTGAATAAATCCAGTTTGCAATGAAATTATTTTGATCAATGTTGCATTATTAACATGTAAATTGGTAATTAATATACAATTCTGAAATCTTGAACAAAAATTTTACTTTTAATAAGATAATTCAAATAACATTTAACAACATTGAAAACCAAATATCAAAATCAATATCACAGTTGCCACAGTGAGTGCTTTGCAGGACTTTTTACCCAGAAAGCTTTACTTCCGGCAAAGGGAGATTACTCAAATGCAATTTGGGATGTATACCACAAGAAATTTATTTGCTGGAAATAAAACAAACTATTCCACTAATTTTACAGCATGCAGAATGAATGAAATTGTGTACCTATATAGGTCGGGTTTGAAAAGAAATACAGAAAACAAAACTAATCATATCAGTTGGGTGTCTAAATGTACTTAATGTGTTCTATCTTCAATCGGTTGAAGTGTTGAGAATATACGATTCAAATGTTATGGTTACAGATTAAACGGATAAAACAAATGTTAGAAAACCTTTTTATAATTTTAAAATTTGATGATTTTAGTAACCAAGCCACTAAGATTTGGCTGTTCTCGTGGTTTCTGGACACATGCCAACACCTTACTTAAAGATAATGGTTTTCCATTCTTGTATTGATGAGACCTTCTCAACAAACCTGCACCATCTTTCTTTTTTTGATATTCGTAATGCAAGGTATAATACCCTTATTGATAGAATTCCAAACAGAGAGCAATTGGCTCTGTAGCTCATTAGTATATCTGTAATTTATCATACTATCACCAACGATAGGCCAAAGAAACACATGAATTATAATCCAAATTCGCTGAGTTGGAGTAAGACTTTACAAAACTTTATCCTTAATAGCTAGTTTGCTTCTGAAAAGAAGATGATTTTAGGGCGTGTCCCTCTTAAAGGGGCAGTAGCACGTTTTTAGGGGGAATATAAGGTGATGTCAGGAAAATAAAAATTAATGGCCTCAATTGAAAGACAATGTATTTAAACTAAACGGATCAATAATAATTCACATATATAACGTAAAGTTTAGCCATGCGAATGCTTTTTCTTACACAAAATGAATTAAAGGTGTTCACACAAAATGTCCGCCATTGGATTTTATGTGAATCTTCATACTTTGTCCTCTGACTATGGATGATTGGCTTGTGTAATGAGTTTTTGATACTGTCAAAATAATATATTTAGCATTAACAATTATCAGTGAAAAATTTAAAATATGAAATTATCAAAAAACGTGGTACTGCCCCTTTAAGCATCCAAAGAATGCCCGAATAAAAGAATAATTAGTCATCTAGTCTGAACAGAAACGCAGAAAGATAATATTTACTGAATTGTCAATTAAAACTAGAGAAAAACAGTTCTAATTGTCTTGATTTTTCATAAATCCGCTGCATCAGACAGATTGGAGTGACAGGTTGATGAAATGAAATTCTTATCAAAAGCAAACAATCTTAATTTTGTAAAGGAAAAAAACATTTTGATTGCCTTAACCACTCAACTGAAAACCTCTCTGTATTAATGAACCAGTTGTGAATGTCTCAACAATGGACAGAACAACATTCATCAAATAGATCATGTTTTATCGATGTAAATAATAAAATATGTATCTGAATAATTGATAAGATCCTTTGATAGATATCCCTGTATCAGATGATATTGTTATTGTTCATCTACTTGAATCGCGCTAGCTGAGACTTCTAAGTGTGCTGACCTGTAAATGTTTGTAACATATTCTATTTCTGACATGAAACGTGATTGGCAAAATAGCAAATACTGTATATGTTAATGCCATTCTTAACAAAAGACAAATATATTAATGTAAGAGTTACTCATTAACAGATTACTGTACATACATATTGTTACAGAGAAAAGTATTTTCGATGGGGCGGTCATGTTTTCTCTAACTGATCAACCGCCAACTAATAAAATTACATTGTCAGCATATTACAAACAAAGTGGAAGGGAAAGGGTCTTTTTTATATACTTTTACCCGCAAATTAATTATAACGTTAAATGAACCAAAAATGTGACTTTAATGAAATTTTCAATCAACTTATCTGATGTGGTACTGAAAAATGTTTCTTGTTTCGGGGTTGTGGGGGAATGTATGTCGAGAAAAGATTGGAATAATGTAAATTTAGACTTTCAAAAGTGATAACTAGTATAAATTAAAAACTGAACTGAAAATCAACAACTAATCATTGAAACAAAAGTTGAGAAATATATTATGTGTAGTAAAATAAGATATCCGTTTGGGTCATAGGCAGTCTAAGTAAACCAAGCCTCGATGATTCTTGCTACTCTCCCATATTTAGTCTAGCTAGATGAAGTAACCAGTCGCGACAGCTGACTTTTTGGCGACCTATGACCCTGCAATTAAATATGATGGATTTATCCAATCAAAAAGCGGCTACATTTTTGTAAAATTTGAAATTGGAACGTTATGAGATTAATGCCACTTGGTAAGATGAGACCTTGTTGGTCAATTCGGAAGGTCGAGTAACATTACCCGTTACTGCATGTAACTAGACTCAATATGTGAGTGCAGCGAGTTATATTGAGGCTAGGTATACTGCCTCTGACATTTTCTGATCTATCAAAGCCCATTATAAGGTGTTTTGTCATAAACGTTTTGTCTCATAACCTATTGACATAATCACTAGACAGCTTTTTTGAAACAGCATTTCTGTCTTCCCAGTTTACTAATGACTAATTTAAACCTACCAGCTTCTTATCTATTTCTAATGTTTAGACCATAATCATGTTTTTAAAAGGTTGCCATTCATTATAGCATCAGCTTAAATGAGTGCAGATCAACATCAGTTTTAAATTTCTCATTCTAATATCATCAAAAAGCCGTTCAATTGTTATTCTAGATAAATTTTGATTTCAAACAAAAATCATCCAAGAAAAATTACATGGATACCCGATCTTCTTTCTAAAACAGGGTAATAAATTGAAAATTCTTTCCCACCAATGCTTCCATTTTGATTTATCTCCCCCATTCTTATATTTATCTTAACATTTATTTCCTTTGAGTGTTGAAAGGAGAAAAAAAGAAGACTGTTAACAATAAAAATATTTCTTGTTTCTTTAAAAGTACGAATGTGTTTGGGTCTTCTGGATGTGTGACCTCTTGTAAATATTTGAAAGACTTTGACAGGATATTGAACTTTCTCATCAAACTCGACAAACAAAAGCCCACTAAAGTTTCCAACCTTTAGAAGAGCCATGTCGTCAATTTGATATACATAATTAGTGCTTGAGTGAGTAAAAATTTTCTTTTTGGAAGAAATTTCATCACAGCGTATGGAATTGCTTACTGCCCTTCTTACCCAACAGGCTACAGAACCTTCAACAACAAAATGTTTAATTCTAACAGTTTGATGCCAAAGCTCCTTACTATCTCTTCTTGTTATTGAATGTTTGTAAATAAAACCTTTTTAACAATCATTTTTAGAGTAAAACAGCGTTTCACTATGTAAATGCAAATAATATGCAGTTCCATCTTTAGAAGTTTGTTGCCTTTTGGAATGAGGTTCCATAGCTTGTTTGAATATTCCGCCGGCATAAGACCAGTATAAAGTGTTAGATGCTCTGTCATAAATGATAGATAAGACCATCTCGTCCACATTAATTCCTGTCCTCTCTGTTAGATTTGATGCCATGGATACTTTATAAATGTTCCTTGGTTTGTCGTGGCGTCCATATTTAGCAACCATCAGAAACGAAATATCATCCTCTCGTTGCCCTCTACCTTCTGTAGAATTAGTCATTAAAGCTTCAATATAATTTATAACCCTTTGTGTTACAAGTTCCCAGAATCCAGATCTACAAGTCCACAGCCAGGAGTAGACAAACATTCAACAGCACATTGTAAAACTGTTTTACAGTTAATATTTGTCAGTTAGAGATACTTTGAAAGGTAAAGGGGTTTATCTCTCGAGAGTTGGAAGTTAGATGTTCCGGTGAGCACCACATTTATGAACAAGAACAGAAGGAACACAATCTTCCCTATTTCAACACAATGTTGATCCATTTCTTAAACGTCTGTCTCTGTATCTGAAATAAAAATGTTTCACAAAATAATATTTGAAACTCAATTTCATAATCTTAAAATATTTGTTTGTGCTTTTAGATGAGATATTACCCAAGCGGAAATAACGAACTAAAGTGAAAGATGTCAACAATCTTAATATTGTTTTTTTTTAAATACTAAAAACACTGATATATATATACTATACTTTACTAAACCATACGTTACATTGTATTATACTATTATTAGAAAATTGGTATATAATCCATAATATTTATCTGAGAAACAATTCATCACAGAACTGGAGGAACACATTCTTCCCAAGTTCAATATAATCTTGATCCATTTCTTTAACCTCCGTCCTTGTATCTGAATAAAAACGTTTTAGCAAAATTGTCTTTGAAAATCCCTTTTATAATTGCAAAGGATTGTTTTGTGCTATTGAATGATATACAGTAGAACACGGATATAGTGAACAAATTTTTAAGTCCCCTCAAAAGTTATATGCATGGCGGCAAACGGAAAGTGAACACCGTATATAGCGAACTAAATTCGTTGGTCGCTTGGAGTTCGTTATACCCGAGTTCTACTGTATTGCCCAAGCGGAACTAAAGAATAACTAAAGAGAAGGAAGTTACAAGCCTACAATCTTAATATTGTTTGAAAATACTGAAAACGCTGATTTACAAAGAAAGTTAAATGTTAAAATATATAAAAACAATCCATGCCAGACCACAACAGAACATATATTTAGAAAACAGGTTAACAAATCTAAATAAGTATTTATTTGCTAAAGAATTTATCACTTTTGACTTGAACATTAAAACCAATGTACAAGGGGAGGGAGAAGATTGAAAAAATAAAAAATTGATGAATAAAAATATATATAAAAACTCATTTCGGTGACATTAGGTTCAACACTCACCTATCAGCGTTTCATTGTATTTGTAAACATCTGGTTAAACAGAACTCACACACGTCGAATAGATAGTGTATTGTTTACGTTTAAATGGAATTTGGCAAAAGTAAAAGCAATGGATTCATACATTTAATTCCCGAAATAAGATCAGGTTCTGAGATGTCAGGTTACATTTCTAGTGTTAATATTCTTTTTGAGCTAAGTGGTCGAAAATTGTTGGCCTATCAATTTCTTTGAAGGTATAAGTGGTTCTATCGATTTCAAATATATATATATATATATAATATATATAAGTGAAAAAGGAAAATTGGCATTGAATCATTTATGATCGAGAATGAATGCTTGTGTAAAGACTCCTTAAATAAGTGAGGTTTGTGAACCTTTTGATCCCAGACCTGAAACTATCAATTAAATATTTGAGCAATTTCAATTTCTGAATTGATCGCCAGTATCTGAAATAACATTGCCTATATACTTTATTTTAGGATTTGTGACCCTGTGGGCCCTATTCTAAGATGCCTAGCGGTTAGAACAATCGAAAAAAAAGTACTTTATCAGACAATAAAGGTATAGTTTTTTCATGACGTAACGACGATATCCGCTCTTCCCCGCTGCCCCCTCGTAATAATGCGTGTCCATAGTAACCTTTTGATCTCGGTTCTATCAATCAACATGGCGCTTCCGAAGTCGGGGTTGGGCCCTTGGTATCATGTCCGTCACTGGTCACAGAAATGAACAGTCGTTGAAAAGCTACATGACAACTCCATCTGACAGGGGAACAACGCTGCGACCAATGCTCTGCCTTCGACATGCTTGTCGAGTGACCACGTTGACATTCCACGTCAGGTCACGGCGCCCCGTAGCATTTGGGACGTTGACACACGTCAACCGTCTCTGCCAAGTAACGTGCCATATAGCTAAACAAATACAGTTTGTACTCCTTTTAATGGTGTACACAGTCAGCTAATATTAGCGGTGGTACCATCAACTTCAACTTTTATGACAACAGCAAAACTAGAACGAGAGATCTAGATCTACCACGCTTCCTGACAAACAATACCCATAATTCTTTGTGGAATGTCAATCACGTGATAAGCCTTATATGGGCAGTGTGGCCCACACGGCATGATCGCACAACTTCATTGTTCAAAAGTAACGTTTTATTAAACATGAGTTTGAACAATGAAAAAATAACAATAGAATAAAATTTTAAACTTTATAAATGAGAAAATAAAACTGCTACATTAACATAATCAACTGTTTCACCAATAAACAATATTTTTGAATTAGGGGGTGAGTTCTTAACATGGAATAGCCAGCAGTTAGCCCTGTTCATGGATATATAATCTAAGTTATTTTTACAATATTTTGATTTGAAATTATAAGAATGTTTATACTTCCCTGCAAATAAGTTTGGTATCTTAGAAAAGAAATAAAGTTCGCTCTACCCCAATGTGTTTTGTAATAAAGTATAGTTTTGCCCTGAACTATTACAACGTTAAAGCACTCGGACTACCGGCCTTGTGCTTTTACTATAATAGTTCAGGGCAAAACTATACTTTATTACAAAACACATTGGGGTAGAGCGAACTTTATTTCTTAAATAAGGGGGAAAACACATTGGCCTCACCCTACAGGGAAAATTAAATAGCCTTCTAACTCAAATAGGGTTAGTCATGTTCTAACATGCACGTTTCATGACCCTGTTGCCCCTACGAATGGGGGACCACATTGACCACAGCCTAAAGAAAAGTAGAGCCATTGGCTCTGTAGCTCATCAGGCTTCATTATCAATTATGCTGTAGAGTGTGGCCAATGTGATTCGCCCTTTATAAGGGCCACAGGGTCACCAATCATAAAATTATGTATATAGGCGACAAGTTTTAGTTTTCTATATATATAGCCTTATACTTCAGGAGAAGAGGATGAAAATAGATTTTAAGGACGTTCCTGTTGACTTTATTAGGGGCAACAGGGCCACCAAAGCTACAACTTATAATCTTCACTAGTCAAGGAGCCTGTACACAAAGTTTCAGCTTTCTAGGCCTTATGCTTCTTGAGAAGACGATATAAATAGGTTTTTAGGGCGTGGCCCCTGTGACCCTAATAAGGGTCACAGTTCCACCAAAGCTCCAATTTATAATATTCACTAGTCAAGGAGTCTGTACACAAAGTTTCAGCTTTCTAGGCCTTATGCTTCTGGAGAAGAACATAAAAATAGGTGTAAGAAACCTGACCTATATAGATACACAATTTCATTCTCTAGGAACCGATACTTTTGATTTTGTTGCTGTCCAAGCACACATGGGGTGCGTAAATTGCAATTTCAAATTTGTATATGGATAACATGTCCAGCATTGAATATTAAAATTGATAAATTATGGAATGTTAGTAAGTAAAATAAGCTTATGGTAAGCTTTTGTTTCAGATACAGGGAGAGGCGTTTTAGAAATGGACCAACATTGTGTTCTACTATGAAAGATTGTGTTCCTGTCCTTGTTCCTACATGTGGTATTCACAAGAACATCAAACTTCAAACTCACAAGAGATAAATCTCTTTACCTTTCAACATATCAGTATCTGACAAATAACATCTGTAAAACAACTGTAAAGTGTGTTGTTGAATGTCTCCTGGCTGTAGACTCCTGGGAACATGTACAAAAGGTCCAAATCGGTTGGTCTTGTGACACAACAGGTTATACATTTTGTTAAAGCTTTAAGGGTTAATGTTGAAGTTCTTGATAGACAACGCCTAAGTTATAATGTTGAAATAGAGAATACTAAACGATTGGTAATGTGATAACATTTTTAAACAACGAGTGTATAGAATTGGTATCAGACGAACGAAAGTGAGTCTGATACCACATTCTATTTACGAGTTGCTTAAAAATGTTATCACATTACCATGAGTTTAGTATTTTATTTATTACTCAACCCTCAATATCAATATTTATGTAAATAAATTGTCAAAACAAGAATCAGCTGATTTGGAACAATCGCGAAACCAACGTATTAATTTCCATGAGTCCAAATAAAATAATTTGCTAGTTTGTTTATTTTTACACATGTCATACGCCTATAAACATGATACAAATTATATTGGTGAAAAATATTTCATTATCAAAAGATGCATTGATAAAATAAACACTAAGAAGCAACGAAAACTGTCAACACATCATGCTCTCGCAACGTGACGTCATCAGTTCGCCTAGGGACGTCATCGGAATGTGTCCTGTTTTTGGGTCACTTTATTTTGTTTTGCAAACTTGGCGAACAGTGTCAACGGCATAGGATTGACTGATTAATTACAATGACATGAGGTACTGAATTGTTGATAGGAACCGGGAGATAGAACTTGGGGAAAGGTAGTTACACGATCGGATTGTGTGCTTGTGGAGGGGGAAGCGACCGTTTTGGGTGGCAATGAAGCAAGTACACAGTCGAAGTGTCATGTTTATGTTACGGTAGGCAGAGGAGGCACTGAAGTTTGACAAGTGAAGTGATCAAGCGAATGATGGATTTGTGCTGGTTAGCAACACGATAATGCATTTAAAATGTAAAAAAAAAACCGCTAAGAAAATATTCTTTCACATAAGTTAATATTTTGTTGTTAAATTTGACAGTCGCCACTTATAAGTCACGTGATTGGACATTGTCATGTGACGTTCGAAAGAAGTTCCGTTTATTTGCACGAGAGAGAGAGAGAGAGAGAGAGAGAGAGAGAGAGAGAGAGAGAGAGAGAGAGAGAGAGAGAGAGAGAGAGAGAGAGAGAGAGAGAGAGAGAGAGAGAGAGAGAGAGAGAGAGAGAGAGAGAGAGAGAGAGAGAGAGAGAGAGAGAGAGAGAGAGAGAGAGAGAGAGTTTTTTCAGTAAAAGGGCCACAGGCCCATTATACATCAGATTGTACACATATTGTAAACATACATGAGCACCATTATACATATTATATACATCACTATAAATTGGTAGTGGTTACACAGTTTAGAAATCTATTTCTTTGTTTGAATGCCAAATATATGTATTTTGCGAGGGAATTTATGACAAAAGTATTTTGTGATGCAAATAATTGGGCTAGTTTTAATTCTGGTGGATATAAATGGTAATATTTAGACAGAATATCACATCTTAATTTCTGTTAAAAAGGGCATTCTAAACAGAAGTGATACTCATTTTCGATATGAGGTACAATACAAAGCGGGCAAAGACGATCCTCCCTTTTAAGACCTAAATATCTACCATATTCTATCATCAAATTATGATTTGAACATCGAAATCTACTGAGTAAAATGCGGAACTGTCTTACGTTAACACTAGTGATATAAGTTTCAAAATCTACACTTGTTTTAATCCTACGATAAAAATCTAATTTTGAGACAAGACTAATATTAGAAGACCACATCTGGTTATCAATATCAATACACCTTTGCTTGAATAATGCTACGAAACACGATAAATTTCCAATACGTTGATTAGCCCACACATTACCAAAACCATAACTAAACAAAAGAGTTTTCACTTTCAAAGCCCAACAATCTATACCCTTTTCAGCAAGACGAAACTGATAATCATAAACCTTGTTTAATATCATATTTTCAGTTTGAGATAAAAGACGAGGCCAATATTTGACAATTTTGACATATTGATTTAATTTTAATGAATAACGACCAAGTTCAGCACGCGCCGCAATATTCGGCGAATTCCTACAGAGACCCAAAATCTGCTTGCAAAACCTATCATGTACATTCAAAACAGATGGCGACGGGTGAAAACCCCAGATCTCACTTCCATAAAGTAACAAAGGCAAAACTTTGACATCAAATATGTGAAGCAAAACATTTATTGGTAAACTATAGAAACATTTAACTGACGACTTGAGAATATTTAATACCTTTACCGCCTGTTCAGCCAGAGTTTTCTGTGTTATATACCACGATCCAGATGAAGAGAAATGAACACCCAAGTATTTATAGGATGGAACAATTTCAATCGATTAACCATTCAAAAGGAAATTTTCATAATATCTAAGTCTACCAGCCTTTCTGAAAACAATAACCTTACTCTTATCAATATTGATTTTCAATTTCCACCTATTACAATAAGAAGCAAGCATATCGAGCCTCTTTTGTAGACCTATAACTGTGAAATCAAAAAGTGCAATATCATCAGCGAATAATAGTATGAACAACTCGATCACGTCTAAATTAATACCCCTTTGACCATCAGCTGATAGACTTTCTACAACATCATTGACAAAAAAGAAAATAGAAAGGGAGAAAACTGGCAACCCTGACGAACTCCAGATAAACAATCGAAAAAAGGCGTGTAACCATCCCTCAAAGAGACACAGGCTTTAACATTCTGATACATGTTTTTCAAAAGTCTGTAGGTATTACCCTTCACATTTCCAAGCCAAAGTTTAGAAAGGAGACTGCACGAGATGGTAACACAAGTGTGTTACCAACTCATTGTTATCTAATGAGTGATCTCACCACGGTTGAGTAATAACATCTAATAAGCAATACTGATGACCCTGGACATGGAGTGAATGAGGTTGATTCATTTCTAATGGTTCCAAAATACAAACGGGGGAACAAACCGAGAAACATTTATAAAGTATCAATAAAATCAAATCTAACAGAGAAGACAGGGATAACCGTGATAGGAAGGACATTTTCCATAGTCTATGATCGGGCATCTAACACTTTATACTGATCTAAAGCAAACGGAATATACAAACAACGTTTGGAATCTCACTCAATAAGAAAACAAACTTTTAATGTTAAAAAAGTCCGTTATTTGTACATAAACAATGAAATACTCTATTATTATAAAGATTTTGGTAACAGGCTACATTTATAAACGCTCAATAACAAAAAGTGATAGCAGGAAAATGTTGTTTCGTACAGGTACAATCATACACTTTGCTGTTGATTGTTTTATTGCATGTTTTTGTTATCTTGTCTGATGTTCATTCAATCAAATGTTTGGAAATTTCGTCCAAAAACAACTATTTACTAAATCAAACTGGGTGAAACTTGATATAATTTGTGGCCTGGCCCTTCTAAAGGCAAAACATTTTAGTTGGCTTTTCACCCTTCAGGACGCATCCAAGTCTAGTTCGACAGATTGTCACATCAAAGTATATCGAGTAGCTGCAGAAGATGAGAAGTTCCCAACGCCCCGAGAAGTATACTCTGTTAAAGGGGGTGGGGTGATGTACATTGCTAATGGTCTTCTATTGCGCTCCCTTTCAATGAAATTGAAATTTGGGAGATCAGTCAAAATGGAAGCATAGGCGAGAAAACATTTTCAACATATTGCCCTTCTTCAATCGATGCGGGGATAGTCCTTGTCACTTTTGTTTGACAAGTCAATAAAATTCAATGGATTAAATGAAACAGTTGCATGCAGTTGTTTATGTTTTAGAACTTTAATTCAGTTAAGTTCATTATTGCTGATAGAATTATTTTTCGGAATTTTTAAATAAAGGTTTTCAAAACATTCTTTCAAGAAACATGTTAAAACGGTTCCAGTTACTCAACAAGCGTATCTTTAATTCATATATATAATCTATCTTGATTCATTTCAGCTCCTAATGTTTGAAATAGACTTATACAACCACTCAAAAATGGCTCACTGATGTCTCGAACTAATAATTTTTTAAGCTTACGCTTCAAAAATGTTAAGAATATACATTAGTTCCATTTTCACCTGTAAATTAATATTGCCATTCCAATTATTAATAGGTTTAACATTTTGACGCCTAAGCTATCCAAGTAGATCAATAATTACAATATCATCTAAAAAGAGCTCTAATTACCAATTATCAATAAAAAATGTAATGATACGTTAAAAGCAACGTTTACTGTTTCCAATGTTCAATTTAAACAAAAAAGCTGATTTATTTTATGAGTTGGCTTCTGTCAGTCGATGAAACACTCACTCTTGGTTCATTTATAAGGAGAAGTTTTATGAACCTCAACACAGAAAGTTAACACATCTGAAGCAGAAGCTCAGACATTCACACAAGGCAGTGTCAAATTGAGGCAATTTGTTGCAGCCTTTTATATCAGTAGGAACAAAAAGAATTAAGTAAGTATAAAACTTTTATGTTTAGTTAGTTGAAGGGACAGTAGCACGTTTTTATGAAGATTACATGTTGTATGGGAAAATTATATGTTCAACAATAAACACTAGTTAATGTTATATGTATTATCTTCAGAGGATTGGGCATCTCATTACGCTATCCAATCAACCTAGTTGCAGAAGTAATGTTTAGGTATCAAGCCAATAACGTTGGCTGCCTTTTTTCATGTGATCACCTTTTATTCATTTGAGATTGGAAAATTGATTATCATACCTTTACTGAATGGCTTTGACATATTTGAGCTGGATTCTGTTATTTAAAAATATTGTCTTGCAATAAGTAGCATATATTTTTGGTTTTTGTGAGTTTTGATTATTTAACCAAAAATAACGTGTAAGTGCTCCTTAAAGATGAAGAAAACAATGTGATGATAGGAGAAGTCGACAACTAGGGATTATTATTACTGCTCATATATACTTTCAGATAATTGTTTTCTACTATGTGAAAATACCTGGGAGATAAAATAGTTACTACTTATTATAAATCAATGTCCATGACCGATGTTTATAAGAGCTTGCAAACAAGTAAACACAAGTGGAACCTGAGCAAAAATTAAATACTTTCCTTTCTTGGTATATTCTTAATAAATCTATAATTTAAATTTCATATACTATAACATACATACCATTGAATCATATTACAAATATACAATAAGGGGAAGTATATAATATTCATATTTATAATTAAGTGCGATCAATTATAAGTATTAGTGTATAAAATAAACACATTTGATATCCCCTGCTTATGCTCTTAATGTATAAATCATTTGATTTTAATGTCTCTGATCAATTGCCATAAAACAAACATTTAACCTTTGGTTTTTGTGTTTTGGCTTCAGAAAAGCTACCTAAAATAGAATAGGGAGTTCCTTTTTCAATGACATGATCTTATGGTAAACTGGATACTAAAAAAGATACATGAAAATAATGGCTACAGGAATGATGGTGTTGTCTTAAAATGATTTGATCAACTTGTTACAACCACATTGGGTTTTAGATTATGCATTGCCCGAGAAAATTCTGCACATCATTAGCTTGAGTGCACGTGACAGACCATTATCACCAGTGAAAATCCGTGAATGCTGACATTTCCAAGGAAACAGAGAACAGATTGTATGTTTTCAGAAATGATGTAACGACTATCAAAAGCACAATATAAGCAGGAAGTTGATTGGCTTGAAGCAGGTGTCCCTGAGCGCAAAATTATTTAAGCTCTTAGACAATGTAACCAGGTTACGGGTTAGTCACTTATGAAACCACCTACATCATGTTTTACTCCGTGCACATCGACCTTGAGTTCCAGCAATTCTTACGCAATGACATTGTTTAGTTCTAGTAGTGCAGGCTATACATAAGTCATCCTTTTGTAGCAAAGGAACGTCCTGTAGGCCGATAGGTTTAACCTGTCAAATTCTGCGGAAGGACTCACTTATTTAATCGCATGCAAATTTCCCTAACAACAGCCAGAACCAACGTTTCTTGATAAGAATTCATCATCACACAGTCAGAAAACACCTCATCATGTTTGGCTCTGTCCGTAAATTTTGCGTAAGTTAGACTTCATCACGCCTAGAAAGCTAAAACTTTGTGTACAGACTCTTTGATCAGTAAGGATTATAATTTATAGCTTTAGTGGCCCTGTGGTCCCTTAGATAAGGGAAAACCACATTGACCACACCCTACAGCAAAATTAAATATGTAGATTTGGTAGCCTTCTTACTCAAATAGGGTAAGTCATGTTCTAACATGCACATTTCATGACCCTATTGCCCCTACAAATGGGGGACCACATTGACCATGAATTGAATATGAAGCCTGATGAGCTATAAAGGTAATATTTTTTTTGAAATTGATTGAACCGCAAATACTAACAAAGAAATCAAAGACAAGCAATCTTCGACCACTTAGCCTCCAAAGTAGGTGAATACTTGAAATATTAACTGACAGTATCTGAATACCTGGTTCTAATCAATTATTAGGGAAATAAAACATATATGATTCCATTGGATTTACTTTTGCCACATTCCATTTAGATATGAACAATACATGATCTATCTGATATATTTTAGTTCTGTTTCACCGTTTTTAGGTAAGTGTTGAGTTAAAGCTCACTAAAATAAGTTTTTATAGATATTTTCTTTTGTCTTTTTCATTTTCTTTTTCATCTTTCTCCCTTTCCAGTAACTTTGGTTTTAATGTTATAGTTAGCAGTGATAAAAATGTATTTAGCAGATAAATACAATTTAGATTATTTACCTGTTTTCTGATAACAGTAAAGTAAAACGTATGGTATGGTGTGGTCTAGTATGGATTATTTTGATATAGCACAGCATTTAACTTTGTTTATTATCAATGCTTTTAGAACTTTTAAACACTATTGAGATTAACCTTCTCTTTCGAAATCATTTAGTTCCTCTTGGGCAATATCTCGTCTAAAAGCACAAACAAATACTTTAAGATTATGAAATTGAGTTTCAAATATTATTTTGTGAAACATTTTTATTTCAGATACAGAGACAGAGGTTTAAGAAATGGATCAACATAATGTTGTGATTGGGAAGATTGTGTTCCTTCTGTTCTTCTTCATACAAGTGGTGTTCACCAGAACATCCAACTTCCAACTCTCGAGAGATAAACCCCTTTACCTTTCAAAGTATCTCTATCTGACAAGTATTAACTGTAAATCAGTTGTACGTTGTGCTGTTGAATGTCTCTCTACTCCTGGCTGTGGACTTGTAGATCTGGATTCTGGGAACTTGTACAAAAGGTCTAAAACTCACGGCCTTGTAACACAAATGGTTAATAATTATATTGAATCTTTAATGGCTACTGTTGAAGAAGGTAGAGGGGAAGGAGAGGACGATATTTCGTTTCTAATGGTTTCAAAATATGGAAGCTACGACAAACCAAGGGACATTTATAAAGTATCGATGGCATCAAATCTAACAGAGAGGACAGGAATTACTGTGAACGAGACAGTTATGGGCATCATTTATGACCGAGCATCTAACTGTCTATATTGGTCTTACGCACACGGAATATTTAAACAAAGTATGGCACCCCATTCGAAAAGGCAACAAACTTCTCAAGAAAGTTATGCTTTCTATTTGCATTTACATAATGAAACGCTGTTTTACTTTAAAAATGTTGGTTATAAAGATGTCATGTACAAACATTCAATAACAAGAAGAGATAGTAAGGAGATTTGGCATCAAACTGTAAAACGAATTAAACATTTTGTTGTTGAAGGTTCTGCAGCCTGTTGGGTAAGAAGGGAAGTAAGCAATTCCATACACTGTCTTGAAATTTCTTCTAAAAGGAAACTATTTACTCACTCATGCTCTAAACCTGTATATAAAATTGATGACATAGCTCTTCTTAAGGTTGGAAACTTTAGTTGGCTTTTGTTTGTCGAGTTTGATGAGAAAGTTCAATATCCTGTCAAAGTCTTTCAAATATTTACAAGAGGTCACACATCCAGAAGACCCAAACACATTCGTACTTTTAAAGAAACAAGGAATATTTTTATTGTTAACAGTCTTCTTTTTTTCTCCTTTCAGCACTCAAGGGAAATAAATGTTAAGATAAATATAAAGTTGGGGGAGATAAATCAAAATGGCAGCATTGGTGGGAAAGAATGTTCAACTTACTACCCTGTTTTAGAAAAAAGATCTAGTATCCATGTAATTTTTCTTGGATGATTTTTGTTTCAAATCAAAGTTCATCTGGAATAACAAATGTTCGTTATCCGATCAAAATGTTTCAAATATTTAAGAAACCTCCCAAAATCAGAAGAATCATATTTCCAAAAACCATTCGTTCCTTTAAAGAAAAAAGGAATATTTTCATTGTTAATAGTCTTATTTTCTTCTCTCTTCAACGCTCAAAGGAAATAAAAATTGGGGAGATCAATCAAAATAGAAGGATTGGAAAGAAAGAATTTTTAATTAATTACCCTGATTCAGAAAGAAAATCAAAAATCTACGTCATATTTATCGGATGAACTTTTGGAAATTTACTTAAATAGACAATTGAAATATTAATTTTTGATGTTGATCTTCAATCTTTTTAGATTATGCAATAATGCATTGGATGTTTTTTTAATTTATGACTAATTATTATGGTCTCAACATTAGAAAAAGATATAAAGACCGTAAGGTTAAACTTAATTAATTTAGAAAACAACTGAGAGGACAATAACTGTTGTCACAAAAGCTTTGTTTATTGTTTATGACCAAACACCTTATAATGGTGTCTTAGATGGCTAAAAAAAATTAAACGTGTAAGGTAGGAGTTGCGGGATATGATGACACCAAGAACCTTCCAATTGCATATATACCTTAATTTGAATGTAAAGTTTAACATAAGGTTTCAAATCAAATATTTAGATTTTATAGAGATATGTTATATTGCAGACGGTTTTGAGTGATATATTTGAAAATGGAAAACAACTGAAGGTCGCGTCAGACTGACCGGCCTTGACGAAGGGGTCACATTTGTTGACACACTCTTCCGGCTTCATTCTCGATAATCCAGAGTTTACGTTCCGATAATATCGCCACTATCAGAACGTAAACTCTGGATTATCGAGAATGTACCGGCTTTTGATGCCGCTAAAGGTCTTGTCATTTTTTGACAGAAAAGTGGTCTGTTGCAGGCTAATCAATGTGGAAAAGCTGAACGCCGAACAAAATATTGGGAAGTGCTGTGTTTAAAATAGAATGATGATAAAAGTACTTGAAAATAATTGTGGTCTCTGGTCGTGGTTTGTTGCCATATGGACATGGTAGCGGCCTAGGCTGAGAGAAAAAGGCTGCCTAACTGCAATGGGAAAGTACAGTCTAAGTAAACCTAGCCTCAATATTATCCGTTTCACTCCTATACTGAGTCTAAAAAGGTCTAGTAGAGGGTCGCGTCAGCCCACGTATCGAATTGACCAATCAGAACTCAGCTTACCAAGCCACAATAGTCTGCCTTCGCACTTATAACGTTGGAGGGTCATAGGTCGCAGAAAGGCCAGCTGACGCGACCCTCTACTAGACCTTTCTAGACTCAGTATAGGAGTGAAACGGATAATATTGAGGCTTGGTTTACTTAGGCTGTGGCAAAGTATAAAGAGCTATTTCGCGATTAGAAAGCATTTTTAATTATTATGAAGTAACTTCAGTTACGCATTACACTATCAGCTATAATTCGGGGCCTTTTGGTCATTTTATCAAGCATTATTTAGAGGTCGGTAACAGATTCTTTCCAAACCTTCAACCTTCACCAAAATCAAACACAGCAATTGAAGTAATTTGTACATACAATTTGTACCTTTGCATATATGCATAATTTTATTTCACAGTAAGATTTGCAGATGTGTTTGTTGGTTGATCTGATAAGAGAATTGAATAAAATTACAGAACGGAGTTTTTTATAGAAATACATGTATGTTTATCTGTATCAAGTTTGAAAACAATATACAAAAATTTTGAGGAACTTATGGCCCTTTATTCTGCAATTGGACCGATTCAATGGTTTGATTTTCAATTGGGGACAATTTTCTAGAACACTATTATCAAGGCGAAGGAATTTTTGTTACATGTTGTGTTTCATTGACTTGTGATCTATGACGTATATCCGATTGCGGGTGTACGTGCTCTCTTTTTTCTTGTGGAAACACAGTTTTCCAAATACAGTCAAATGTTAGTCGATTTATGGTTTTGTAACTGCACTGCTGTTAAAAACGGAAGGCGCTGAATTAAGTTCTTCATGTATATGAACAAACAATAAGTGAGGTGAAAAGTATGATATAACAATTGGCAGATATTTTGTTTTCTTTTCAGCGATTTCATTTTACCCCTATTTCACTACGAGAGGAATTGTCACGAATCATCGCGAAACAGAAAAATTTCACATTCGGAAGCATTCTTCCAATTTGTGGCATTCGTGAATAAATTTTGATTTGTTCAAAACGTTGCACGTAGCAACTACGTATACGAATTTAAGATTTGTAGTTGCTTCGTAAACGATAAGTAATTAATTCGTATAGTTCGTAGCCAGTTCTTGGAAATTCGTGGTTGATTTTTTTGATGGTCTGGCCCTAAATTACTTACGAATCATCTACGAATTAAGGACGAAGATTCGTAGTGTATTCGCAACTGTTTCTTAATTATTTCGTACAATTCATACACAATTCGTGAACAATTCGTAAATTATTGGTATCTGTTTTATATGGTTTAAGCATGAAAAGCTACGAATTTTTTAGTGAAATTGCTCTTCACGAATTTTGCCGAATTCATTTATCCTTGGCTATTCGTGACATTTCCTCTCGTAGTGAAATATGGGCATAGGATTGATTGGATAATTGTGGTTGCACAAAATTGTATTGTCCAGTGTCAATTAAACATTTCTGTACATTTATATACGGGTAGATTTCAACAAATAAATAATTTAATCTATTAAATCGTTGATTGTCTAGTCTGAACCATCCGATGTTTATTCTTTCTCTTACTCATATTACATCCACGTTGAGTGTAATCTGCTTTATTTGATGTAATACTGTACTTCATATGCACTGTTTAGAAAACCTCCGTTAAATATTACTATATGTTACTTTTATCCATGGGGCCCCGCTAACAGATACCCCTCACAATACTTATAGAGACAGGTCTATTAAAGTATAGGTAGGGGTATCTGCCAGTTTGGCCCCATGAGTTTATCGTTGCACATAATCTTGTCAATCGTTTTTGTGTATCATTACGATTTGAATCACTCTAAAGGGAGACACTTTGCCTTGTCAGAGGTTGTTCTGATTGTTGACAATTAGTATTATTGTATGGATATTTGTATAGCGCGCATATCCAACCACTAGTGGTTGCTCAAGGCGCTTACATTGTTTCCCCTGGTCAATGGCATTCTTTCACCGTCCGTTCATTTTTTTCAATTCAACTCCCTGGGAAGTATTCAACCGGCAACTATATATGGCGCTCAGGTTAGGGACCATTCTATGCCTCACAAGGTACCCAATTACAGCTGGGTGAACTGAGACACATAGTCACAGCAGTTTGTCCAACACTGCTGAACGCTGATAACCGACAGCTCGGCGTATGCACGTGTTCATGTATCCACCATTCAGCCACTGACATGAATTCGTGGGATCTTTTAAGTGCGCAGTTTTTGTTGCACTACACACTAGGGCTCCAGGGTGACACTTATAGAGTTCTAACAGAGGTGAACTCTAGGTTTTTACACCTTGGCCTGGATGGGATTCGAACCCCGGACCTCAGCAACGTGAGACCGGCGCTCTTGCCGACTGAGCTATCCCGTACCCAATGTATTGTTTGTGTAACTGAATGTATTGGTGATTCAAATACCTGAGTTTTTGTTATATATTTGTTCTAATTGTAACATAAAAGTGTGTTCAATTCCTCTGTTTTCATTTGTTCTTTATTAGTGTAACGGTTGCATTCAAGTCGTATGACCACATCAATTAAGATCAGCTGAACAGAATTTACTTGTGGTGCCACGGACCAGGACAAAGATGTTCGGAGATAGATGTTTTGCAAAAGCAGGCCCAGTTCTCTGGAACAGACTACCTGATCACCTGAGATCAGAAGAACAGCTCTCAACTCTTAAAGCTCAGCTTAAAACACACCTATACAGAGAAGCATTCAATCTGCAACTGTTGCTTGTGGTGTTTTCCCCGGAACTGATCCCCTTTTGAGCAACTTCTGCTGGATTCTAGCGCTTTATTAATGTTTCTAATAATAATACAGAGATCTATGATGATACTTTCCATTGATGGTATTTCTCCAATTTGGATCTCAAGCTCCATTTGACCTTAGATGGTACATGAAAGATCCATTGATTGCGAATTTCATTTTCTCGTTCAGTGTTCAAAATACAAAAGAATAAGACAAACATATACATTCGTATCAAAGCAAAACAATATGTGATGAAAATGTAAAGATATAGTTTTCTCACATTTACATCGATTGGTGATTAGACTTAACAACAATGCCATGTAATTCCGTAGCAAGGCTTTTCAAATTCAAAATGCCGATGAATTGCTTCACTTCTCATTGTTGGTTTTTTTTCTTGGTAAATATACTCAGAGCAAAAAGTTAAGCGTCACCAGAATATAAACTAAAATTTTACAAATACACGTAACTCACTTGTTTTAATGATTATAGAAATGTATAAATTGGTATCCAGTGGTAAAAAGGGTGTGTCGACTCGAAAATTGACAACAGTAAGTGAATGGCTTTACATTTTTCTGACTCTGAAGACTAAATTCCTAATAATTTTGATATCAACAATTGTGCTATGAAAACAATTATTGCCATAAGTGTTATATCGTTCGATAAAACAGAATGAGACTGTCTCAAAAGGTTACATTGCAGCCCTAAGAATAGTGAAAACCGGTATTATGTCAATAGCGAGTGTATGACCCTTGTCATCGATGACTTGATGACCCTCCTCGACATGGTACGTATCAGTCTCTGTATGACTTGTTGAGTTTCATAATGTGGATCTCTTCTACGTATACGGCGACCAATAATATCCCATAGATGTTCTATCAGGTTCAGGTCGGGACTTGAAGTAGGCCACGGTACCATTGTTATTCTTCCCGCTGTAGATTATGTGCTACCACTCTGTCTCTGCGGGGTCAAACATTGTCATCCATCAAAGTTAGTTAGTTGTGCAGCGACGATGTTCTAAAATCGTCATTTTGGCTAGTGAATCATGGCAAAAGCATTGTGATATGAACCACCCTTTCCATGCGAGAAGCGTTTGATAGAGAAATTCAAATAGATTGTGGTGCAATTTGTTTCTGCCAGGGGAAACTACCGGAACCAACGGATTGCGGCGTAAAAGGCCAGAGGCTGTATCAACAATTCATGACTTGATCTGCCTCTTGGGGGAGAGAATGAATATATTTTATGAACGCATCATAACTGTCGGGCGCCAAAGACCCCCAAAAAACACTTTGCGCTCTCGTCTAGTTCAGGAGATTGTAAAACACAATTTCTTAAGAGGAAAATGTTATTACAATTTCTAATATTGTTTAGATGATTCCATAGACCCCTATGTGGGTTAGTCGTATTTGTTCTAGCGGATTCTCATATTCTTTAATGGTGACATTTCTTTTACTAGTGAAGGTATAACATGTTTTTGGAAACAAAAGTTCAGTATCGTATTGCAGTGTATAAGATAGGCAGGTGTTCACTGGAATATACTCTTGATGTTGATGCACACACCACGCTGCATATAACTAATTAAAGCCTTTATTTACCAAACGCAGCGTCTGTGCCATTCCCTCCTCAAACAGGCAGATCAAGTCATGAAATGTTGATCGAGCCTCTGTTCTTATATTCACAGAGTTTTGGGGGTTGAATGTAAGATGCCTGATTGGAGGCATTCAAAGTAAGATGTGCAATCCGCGACGCGGTTCTAAAATCATCATTTTGGCTACTGAATCATGACAAAGGCATTGTGATATGAACCACCTTTTCATGCAAGAGGCGTTGCCAAACAAATTCAAATGGATTGTGGTGCATAATTTTCCGCCGGAACCCACGGATTTGGTCTAATAAGAACATAGGCTCTGTCAATAATTCATGACTTGATCTGCCTCTCTGGAGAGAGAATGCTTTCTAGCGGGATGAGTGAGTTAGTGGGTTGTTTAACGCCGCTTGAGCTGATTTCAGCCATTCGCGGCGTGCTTAGTCTTACGAAAACGACTGCATAAAATTGCACCTTTGTTCTGTTTTCACTTTCTCAAACATACCAAAGCTTTACTCATAATATTAAATGGTCCCACGTGTCAGTTCTGAACATACTTTAAACATTGCAAGCAGTAGTTTTTGAGAAGTCCAACATGTACAAAGTTCACGGGCGCCAGACTCCGCTCTTAGGTCTCAGAGGGTTAACTTGAACGTCATTTAAAGGGACAGTTCTATCGGGGTATTTTTTGAGTGGAAACGAAATTCAAGAGAACGTTATGATTCATTTTATTCTATTTCAAATTGTTGAATCTAGAACAACCAAATCGTTACCCTCCTTACCATGCATATATGAAAAAAAGTGTGAAATAATCAAGAACTTATCATAATATTATATAAGAATAAACAAAGAAGAACTTGTGTTTTCACAAAATATACCCCAATAGGACTTTCCCTTTAGATGACGTTCAAGTTAACCTTCAGAGCTCATTCATCGCGCCATTAGCATTGGTCAAGATGGTTTTAATAAAGACGATTATTTATTAAATTTATAATGTCCAACTCTAACACTTTCTCGTTCATAATTTACGTTCATTTTAAAGTATGGCTCTATCATGTTTTCCTGTTTCAAAGGCTTTCGTCCGCCATCTTGAATTGATAAGATATTGTGAAAACAAAGCCGCTATAAAGCTCATTTAATTTCAAATTTCAAAAAATGTATTTTTAATGGTCAAAGCAAATCATGGTTCATTAAAACATAAAACGTTCATTTCTACGTAGTTTCATGCTGTTTAGCCAATATATTTAAAAATGGATATTTGAGCCAGTGGCAGATTGAAAATTTGGAAGGGGGAGCGTACCTTATAAAGCAGGGTTTGAATCCACTAGAGTGAGTGAGTGAGTGAGTTATTGTCTTAAGCTGCTACGGCAATATTTCAGCCATTGGCAATATTTCAGCCATTAGCGGCGTTGAATCCACTAAAACCCTAGCTTTCCCCACTGGATCCACACTGTTAGCTATTTGGTTCACGTTTTCCAGCATAATGGGAATGATGACACAACTACTAAATAAGATTCAACCATTTTATTTCAGAAAAAAAATTGTGCACAAACATGGGCCTTGACTAACGTCAGGGAGACAATGTCTCCTGGTTCGCCAAGAGTCGGACAAAGTAAACAATACACAGACAAAGTAGTTAGGTATCACCATGAGTTGGGGGAGGGGGAGGTAGAGGGGGAGGTGGCTAGAGAGATAGATGTACTACTTATATAGGAATAGCATACCTATTGCTAAATATACACGAGAAAAAAACAGATCAAGTTTGCTTGGTCTTTGGCACTTTCAATATTGTTTAAGGAAAACAGTTTACCCTAGGAACTATCATAGCAGATGTGAGAGGGGATTCGCCAGGGTTCTTTCCTTCTGGCAAACTCTAATCTACATTCTCCTTCAGGACCTGGATTGGAGATAGCGGCGGCCAGGTAATCCTAAATCCTAACGACCTGCAACACCTGGATAATCCCTTCTCTAATCTGGCTTTGGATTAAGATGAGCCTAGCTTTAAATAATGTCTAGATAGTTAAGTATCTATGAACTAATGCCGGTCCGTTGAAACAAAAAACTGCATCTCAAATCTAAAACAAAATCAAGAAGTTGAAAAATAATTTACAAATTTCATGAAATGGTGATTAAGTACAATTTGAGAAATTTTGATCAGTAATTTGATAAATGATAGATTGTGAAGTTCAAATAAATAAATCTAGATGAGATGAAATTTTCATGATTTTTTCGGACGACATCTTCAACTAAGTCTACACATGAAAGATAAACCTACAAGGGTGGTAAATCCATTCAGCACCCAGCCATTAGTCACAAATCCCAAGTACAGGACTGGTGATGTACCACACAGTACAATTCGATTCTATGATACCATTTTTACTGCAGAAAATCACCTTTTATTGCTATTTCTGGGAATCTATAACAAATCTTATTGCATGATTGTGTACGTAGACTTCATACATGTGCAGGGTAACAATTTAAAATTTTAAAATGCTAAAACTTATTTGACCCGTTTCATCAAGCTAGAGTATGTGGTCCCTCGTAGCACTGAGAAAATTTGCGTAGTACATCAAAATATATACATCCCATCATTTTGTAAAGCTGTATAGATCATGTAAAAACATTGGTAACACAGCAACTGGGTAACATGTGTCTAAATACTAGCTAGATTCTCCTCCTAGGTAACAACTTCCAGCTTGGTAACAGATGACCTTAAAAATCTGCATACATCATGGCCTTGATCAAAGGGGAGTAACTCTTGACCAAAGGGGAGTAACTGTTATCTCAAATAAACAATGATATTTGCAAACAAGTCAACAGGTTTAAAAAGTGAGCAAACATGCCTTGCATACCATATGGACAAAAAGTGAACTCGAGTCCTTCTGGAGAGTGCCAGGTAAGTAAAACCTTTTTTGATCTGGCAGGCTAGTTAAAATTTTCGTAAAACAAGAAAAATATTTCTAGAACAAATTCTGGTTATCAAGACGTTTAAAAAACAACAATGAAGAATAAAAGGATGATTTTGTGGTTTAAGTGTTGTGGTTTTGATGCATCGGTTCTTTCACCCTTTCTCACCAAGTAACAAAATAGCACTGTTTCTTTGTTAACCAAAGCAAAGCAAAGCAAAAATCAGCATATCTCAAGTTCGAAGAGATAGAAGAAATATACCCTGTACATTATAGAGAGGCTATTCACTAAGTTCATTGTGAGATATGATCAACAGTTAATCAGTCAACAACAACAGTCTCACTCTCCAATTTAGTATATGAAGCACTTGTCAAGAATTAATTATTGCGACAACGCATTTATTTATTAACGTCATCCGGGTCTAGGTCAAATCCTCCAACAATTAACTTACTGAGGTTGTAGTATTTGACCCTGACCTATCAAGGTCAATTTACATGACCTAACAAGGTCAGATGGCATGACCTTGACCTCAAAAGGTCACGTTATGACCTTGAACCTCAACTAACTACTGATCAGCGATGTCAGATCACACAAAATAAGGGGAGGTAAGTGAGATTCGGTGTCCTTTCGTAAAACTAACCACTTGATTTGATTGGTGTATTTACATCAGTGTCAAGATAGGGGCTGAGCTAAGCAATAAACATATTGTCATTATTTTTCAAATTGTTATTCAAGCCTCATATGAAGTTTTGCCAAATCTTTTGATTTTTGATATCTGTGAAATCCAATCATCCCGTCATTATAACATTTTTGTGACAATTTGTGAAAATGTTGGTAGATTTGGGTGTTGGAAGTGAAAGATGTGAACTACTGATGATCCGTGAGTGATATAAATATCATTTCTTTGACTTTGGTTCCAAAAATCTACAAGTGATCCTAGCTAAAACTATCTAGTATCAATACCGGACGGATAGTTTTGGCAGCAATGGACTGCACTTACTTGTCAGATCTTTTAAGTACATTTTGTTCAAAAATCTAAGCTAAAAAGCTAAATATTAAATAACAGATGTAATCTATGATATGTCCATTTTCAGACTCTCTTGTGGATAAAATATTTAAAAATAAATAAATAAAATTTGTATGTTTTATTATGAAATTTGTTTACCAAATATAATCGAATTAGCTTTGTTCAATGCTTATTGCCATGTCAAGATTCTAATGATACTTGGATTGTCTAAACTACCAGTTGCCGTGGCAACTGTAACTCTGAAAAGTCTGAAAAATCTATCTGACATCAAAGAGTTCTATTTTACAGAACACTATTAACAAGTAACCAGTATCAGAAGGACTACCTTTTGTCTACAAATACATACAAACATAGATGTTAAATAGACCGAATATACAGTTTTGGAATCTCAAAGAGGTATAGAATTTCGATGTATGGATACAACTCTGTGGTCATGGTAACAGCTCTGTCCAACCCTAATATACATCTGGTATTAAAAATACAAGGAATAAATTACATTGATGAGATGACCTTGAACTTGACATGAACTGACTACGCTGATCGACGGACTCATAGCTAGTACTACGACCTAATGACCTAATGACCTACTGTCCTGAGGAATGTAGCAGTCTGGGATAGAACCCAGAACCAAGGTCCGAATCGAAAAAAGATTGGACGATATTAGTCCATGGCGATAAAATATACGATAAGAAATATAACAACCAAGAGTCGTCCTCTTACGTTGCTGCCAAGTTGAGGACAGAAAAACAGTAAAAATCAGTATTTACAAATTAAACATGGGCTAGCCCGATAAAATTCTCATAACAAGTCACTTCAACAGCCTTTCAGCTTGTCAGGGAAGTTTGCCTTTCTACGATCACAATGTTTGAAAAGGATGCCATTTGCAGGCTGGCGTTGGGACGGCGGCAGCCATCTTGAAAACGTTAACAAGTCTACCTACCATTGCTACCTAGTACACATTCTGCGACCATATCTAACTTTATGTAGACTTCTTCGTTGCCTTTTTTACATTACTCGAGGTTTGTGTTAACTGTTTTGAGAGATCATGGATCTATTCTACGTAGTATATTAGAGTGTATTTACAGACAAAGAGGTGCAAAATGATGAAAAAGACATTTAGATCTACGCTACGACATCAACATTTGTACATGAGTTCCAACAACCAACGTCATTATCCAGATACATGTACACAAGAACAGTCCCTGTTGCTTATATAGCGTTTCACAATCACAAGACGACGGACAACACTGAACAACACAGGAATGACAACATGGAAGAGACAACGTATGTTGAACAATCATTGAACAATGTTGACTATATACGGACCCTGTACACCCTTCAAACATCCAACTGACGACCAGAACTAATCTCCCGATATTTGATCCCCAATCCAATAAATTTTATCGTGTTGAATATCAAAAGCTAGAGCATCCAAGCATTTTATTTCCCATAAAAGATCTAATTTTCCTGTATAAAACAAATGGATTTTTAATTTATCTATCCATTTTTCTCTACCAACATTTTCACTAAATTTGTTCATTTCTTCTTGTCAAAAATGAAGAATATTATTCCTAAAAGCATGAAATAATTTTATGTCAGCTTCTCTTTGCTAAAATGATCTTTTTGTATATTTTTTATTATGGAGATAAAATTATTGGGTTGGCATCAAACAAAGGGAGATAATCCTTACGGTCGAGACAATTATCCTATTGAGAGCTTGTGGGTTAGAAAAAATAATCGAGACGTTTTTAATGTTAAGTATAAAGTCCATTAACAAATAACTGATCATAAAAATGCAAAATAATTTGTAGAAAAAAACTAAATAGTTTTCAATATTTGTTAACAAAATTTCATTTGTTCAGGCGATGGTGATATGATTCAAATATGATTTAAAAGCTTTGACTTCATTTGCAGCAAAAAGTGCAAAGTTATATCATAAAAATAAACTGACTTAAATTAACTTCGTAGGGTGGGATTTCAAAAATTGAACAAGTAGACAAGGTAAACAATTTTTGTAAATATTTATCAATGAAATCTAAAACAATTTTGCTTCAAAACCAAAAAATAAATCACAATGTAGTTCACAATGGTAAAACAACCGTTAAAATATGTATATTTTATGGTCCTGCCAAATTTGTAAAAGCACTAACTATATTGAACATGCCAAATCAGACATCTGCATAAACCGTGTAAATATTTTGCTAAGAGCAACAATTTCACATAACAATTTTTTACAAGTATATTGCTTTCAGTGTAAAATTTGTCAAAAATGTAGGCTTGCCTATAAATGCAAATTAAGTGTAACAATGATGATGCTAATTACTATAGAAAGCTAACGAGGTGAAAATTTCTACCTACATTTTGTGTGGCTTTGCAATCATCTAATCAACAATCTAATTAACGCAAGAGATTTCAACCAGGCTTCAGTAAAACAGTGAAACCGTGACACTTAGAATTTGTATACACGTGGCAAATGTAGGGTCAACATAAAATAGAAACTTTGAAAATTCACGAAAAAATATAAGATCTTTGTTTGTCATGAACACAATAAAAAGTCATATAAAAAAGAAAACAAACTCATATGTACAGCAGCAATACTAAGAATATAAATGATACATGTTGTCTAAAACTAATCTAAACTAAAGATCAATACGTAGACGTCAGGCGAAATTTAAAAAAAAATTAAAATCAGAAAATAAACCATTAATAAAGTCCCAAAATGGGTGTTTCATAGAGAAACAAGTGGTAATAGTGTCACGTTTATGCAAATATATACAATACCATTAATAAGAATAACCATCAGACATGACCAACAACTTGTCAACCACATTGACCGTGTGGCGTTAACAACAGAAGTGTCTTGTTGACTTCAACTGCGGACGTCCGTCGGGTGTTGTTTTACGATGCTCCTGTTTTCCGTGTCTGTATTTTCCCACTCGTCTTCTCAGAAATTCCTTCCAGTTAAAATGGAGGAACCTGCCAAATTTGGCTGCAAAAAAACAATTAGATATTCACCTATTTGAATAAATCAAGTTTGCAATGAAATTATCTTGATCAAAGTTGCATGATTAACATGTGAATTGATAATAAATATACAATTCTGAAATCTTGAACAGAAATTTTACTTTTAATAAGATAATTCAAATAACATTTAACAACAAAGAAATCAAAATCAGTATCACAGTTGCCACAGTGAGTGCTTTGCAGGACTTTCTACCCAGAATGCTTTACTTCCGGCAAAGGGAGATTACTCAAATGCAATTTGGGATGTATACCTCAAGAAATTTATTTGCTGGAAATAAAACAAACTATTCCACCAATATCACAGCATGCATGACTAGAAAATATACGGTTAAAGGAATAAGGGAATCACACAAGCTACAAGATGGATACGTTTGCAAATTTCAAAATTCCTATAAGAGAATACTGATAAAAAAAATTCTAGATAATCAAAATCAAATTTGATAATTAATTTTTTTTCAGTAATATTCATTATGATTGTTTCTTTAGAACTCACACGTCACACATAATCAGGTCTTAAATTTTAACCAATTTGAAAATTCACAACTACTATATACAAATTGTTGTTCTACTTTTTTAACTGCAATAGTAAATAATTTTGAAGCTAAAGAACAATCACAAATTTTGTATGATGATAAAAAAAAAAACTTCACAAGCCTAACAAGTAATCTACCAAGCTGACAAACTTTGTTTTGTATAAATCATAAAGGAAATAAAATTTAAACAATGAATTAATAAAATTTGTTAAAGAAACTGACAACATTATTGAGTATTATCATGAATATGGTAAGTTCCATGAGTTTATCCACTAACAGAAAACTATAAAAAACCTGTAACGATAGAAACGTTATGAAGCATTTGCAATCTAGGTTCCCTAAGCTTTTGAACTATGTGACATGAAAATAAATGTAAATATTTTCAGATATTTGTAATGAAGGATTACGTTCCTTAAATTATTCATATACGCACAGGAGTATGAAATAATGTATCTATGGTACCGTCATTAACAATTTGCATTAAACCAACTACGCCAATAACTTTGATTTTTTGAAACTTTGGCAACCTAATAGACTATTTAAATTGTGGATGTGAGTTCCCTAAGCTAATACACTATGCATGTTACTATGAAAAAACTGTAACTATGGCAATATTTACAACTATTTTAGTAAAGTATGCTGGTTATCTAAGCTAATGAACTACGCAAGTGACTATGAAATAAATGTAACTATGGCAAAATGATATTAGTTCCCTTAGCTAATGAACTATGTGACTATAAAATAAATGTAACTAAGGCAAAACGATATTAGTTCCCTTAGCTAATGAACTATGTGACTATGTAATAAATGTAACTATGGCAAAACGATATTAGTTCCCTTAGCTACTGAACTATGTGACTATGTAATAAATGTAACTATGGCAAAACTTTATTAGTTCCCTTAGCTACTGAACTATGTGACTATGAAATAAATGTAACTATGGCAAAACGATATCAGTTCCCTTAGCTAATGAACTATGTGACTATGAAATAAATTTAACTATGGCAAGACGGTGTCTCCTCAAACGCACATGGGGTGCTTTAATCGTAATTTCGAACTTTTTTTTGCACAGAATTGTCAACATTTCAGTAAATTTAAAAAAAAAAATAGGTAAGAAAACAATATTGTCGATATCATGAACTTTATTTGACATAAATTCGTTGACACGTCACTGCTTGAAAATGGTTTAATATATGCAAAGTGTCCAATTTCTCTCTACTATCTCGCCTGGTTGGAGGTAATCATAGTAAGTTGTGCAATCAGCGACCTGTTCTAAAATGTTCATTTTGGCTTCTCAATCATGGAAAATGTATTTAGGTGTGAACCACCCTTTACATGCGAGGAGCGTTGTCATTTGCTAAACAAATCAAATGGATTGTGGTACCATTTTTTTCGGCCAGGAAAAACTGCCGGAAATCATGGATTTGGTTTTATTAGAACAGAGGTAGAATCAATATTTATGACTTGATCTATCTTATTTTCACTGGTCACGTGCACTGAATGCTCATGATGTTCAGGATTTTCTCGGGTTTTTGCATAATAACAAATCCAATGTGGTCATAACAAGTTGATCAAATCATTTCAAGGGGCAGTAGCACGTTTTTTGAGAATTTTATATTTTAAAAATTTCACTTATAATTGTAAGAAAATGCCTAATGTATTATATTGACAGTGTCAACAATCACATTACACAAGCCAATCACCCATAATCAGAAGACAAAGTATGAGGATTCACATAAAATCCATTGGCGGCCATTTTCTTGTGAACACCTTTAATTCATTTTTGCAAGAAAAAGGAATCGCATGGCTCAACCTTACGTTATATATTTGAATTATTACTGCTCCATTTAGTTTAAATACATTGTCTTTCATTTGAAACCATTTATTTTCATTTTCCTGATATCACCTTAAATTCCCCTTAAAAACGTGTTACTGCCCCTTTAAAGACAACACTATCAATCCTATAGGCATTATTTTCATGTAGTTTATTTTAGTATCTAGTATACCATAAGATTGTTTTATTGAAAAAAAGAACTCCCTATTCTATTTTAGTTTTCTTTTCTGAAGCCAAAACACAAAAACAACAAGTTAAGTGTTCAAATTGATCATAGACATTAAAATAAAATGATTTATACATTAAGAGCATTAGCAAAGGATATCAAATGTGTTTATTTCATACACTTATAGTTATAATCGATCGCACTTAATTATAAATATGAATATGATATACGGTACATGCACTTTGTTTTATTGTAAATTTGTAATTTGATTCTATTGTATGTATGGTATAGTATGTGGAATTTTAATTATAGATTTATTAAGAATATACCAAGAAATAAAAGTATTTAATTTTTGCTCAGGGCCTCAACTTGTGTTTGCTTGTTGCTCTCATAATCGATATTGATAATTGACATTGATTTATGATAAGTAGGTTCCAGGTATTTTCACTTAGTAGAAAACAATGATCTAAAAATAAATATGATCAATGATGATAATCCTAAGTTGTCGACTTCTCATAACATCCCATTGTTTTCTTCATCTTAAAGGAGCAGTAACACGTTTTTTAGTTAGATAATAAAAACTCACTAAAACGAAAATATATGTAACCTATTGCAAGACAATATTTTTAAATCACAGAATCCAGTTCTAATATATCTAAACCATGTTCAGTAAAGGTATGAGAATCAGTTTCCCAACCTCAAATGAAGAAAAGGCGTTCACACAAAAAAGGCAGCCAATGGTATTTGCTTTATACCTGATCATTTCTTCTGCAACTAGGTTTGATGGAATAGAGTAATGAGATGCCCAATCCTCTGAAGATAATACATATAACATTAACTAGTGTTTATTGTTGAACATATAATTTTCCCATAAAACATGTAATCCTCCTAAAAACGTGCTACTGCCCTTTTAACTAACTTTATAATGTCCCAAACAAGTTTTATACTTACTTAATCCTTTTATTTCCTACTGATATAAAAAGCTGCAAAAAATTGCCTCAATTTGCCACTGCCTTGTGTGAATGTCTGAGCTTCTGCTTCAGATGTGTTAACTTTCTGTGTTGAGGTTCACAAAACTTCTCCTTATAAATGAACAACGAGTGAGTGCCTCAACGACTGACAAAAGCCCACTCATAAAATAAATCAGTTTTTTGTTTTAATTGAATATGGGAAACAGTAAAACGTAGCTTTTAACGTATCATTTTTAATTGAAAATTGGTACTTAGAGCTCTTGTTTGATGATATTGCAATTATAGATCTACTTGGATAGCTTAAGCGTCAAGATTTTCCAGCCAATGAATATTGAGAATGACAATATCAATTTCCAGGTGAAAATGGAACTAATATACATTCTGAAAATTTCTGAAATGTAAGCTTAAAAAATAATAAGTTCGAGACATCAGTGAGCCATTTAGGTTCTGAGTGGTTGTATTAATCTATTTCAAACATTAGGAGTTGAAATGAATCAAGATAGATTATATATATGAATTAAAGATACGCTTATGTCTACCTCGTATATTCATGGTATGTAAGGAATTGAAATTACATTTTTATAAAATGCAATTAATTCTTCTTTTCTCAAATAAAAAAATCAGTCACCATAATTTAATCTTTATTTTCATTACTTAATTGATTTTGAGATTAACATAATTAGTTTCAAAGTTTAACATGTTTCTTGAAAGAATGTTTTGAAGACCTTTCTTTAAAAATGTCGAAAAATAATTCCATCAGCAATAATGAGCTTAACTTAATTAAGTTCTAAAACATAAACAACTGCATGCAACTGTTCATTTAATCCATTGAATTTTATTGACTTGTCAAACAAAAGTGACAAGGACTATCCCCGCATCGATTGAAGAAGGGCAATATGTTGAAAATGTTTTCTCGCCTATGCTTTCATTTTGACTGATCTCCCAAATTTCAATTTTCATTGAAAGGGAACATTCTTGTATTGATGAGACCTTCTCTACAAACCTGCACCATCTATCTTTTTATGATATTCGTAATGCAAGGTATAATACCCTTATTGATAGAATTCCAAACAGAGAGCAATTGGCTCTGTAGCTCATTAGTATATCTGTAATTTATCATACTATCACCAACGATAGGCCAAAGAAACACATGAATTATAATCCAAATTCGCTGAGTTGGAGTAAGACTTTACAAAACTTTATCCTTAATAGCTAGTTTGCTTCTGAAAAGAAGATGATTTTAGGGCGTGTCCCTCTTAAAGGGGCAGTAGCACGTTTTTAGGGGGAATATAAGGTGATGTCAGGAAAATAAAAATTAATGGCCTCAATTGAAAGACAATGTATTTAAACTAAACGGATTAATAATAATTCACATATATAACGTTAAGTTTAGCCATGCGAATGCTTTTTCTTACACAAAATGAATTAAAGGTGTTCACACAAAATGGCCGCTATTGGATTTTATGTGAATCTTCATACTTTGTCCTCTGACTATGGATGATTGGCTTGTGTAATGAGATTTTTGATACTGTCAAAATAATATATTTAGCATTAACAATTATCAGTGAAAAATTTAAAATATGAAATTATCAAAAAACGTGGTACTGCCCCTTTAAGCATCCAAAGAATGCCCGAATAAAAGAATAATTAGTCATCTAGTCTGAACAGAAACGCAGAAAGATAATATTTACTGAATTGTCAATTAAAACTAGAGAAAAACAGTTCTTTTTAATTGTCTTGATTTTTTCATAAATCCGCTGCATCAGACAGATTGGAGTGACAGGTTGATGAAATGAAATTCTTATCAAAAGCAAACAATCTTAATTTTGTAAAGGAAAAAAACATTTTGATTGCCTTAACCACTCAACTGAAAACCTCTCTGTATTAATGAACCAGTTGTGAATGTCTCAACAATGGACAGAACAACATTCATCAAACAGATCATGTTTTATCGATGTAAATAATAAAATATGTATCTGAATAATTGATAAGATCCTTTGATAGATATCCCTGTATCAGATGATATTGTTATTGTTCATCTACTTGAATCGCGCTAGCTGAGACTTCTAAGTGTGCTGACCTGTAAATGTTTGTAACATATTCTATTTCTGACCTGAAACGTGTTTGGCAAAATAGCAAGTAATGTATATGTTAATGCCATTCTTAACAAAAGACAAACATATTAATGTAAGAGTTACTCGTTAACAGATTACTGTACATACATATTAATACAGAGACAATTCCCCACATAAGGCGTAAGCAGTACAAACCTTTAAAATCACAAAACTGAGAAACTTCAAAATTCCAAAAGATGGTACAATGAAGACACCCGGTAACTAATGACTTGTTCAAAGAGAGAAGAAGTGTTTTGATAAACAATTTGAACTCTATTGATATTAAACTTATTCACAGATTTCAAGTATTCGTAAAGATAATTCATTGTCAGACTAGCCTCTTATCATGCATGATAACTATAAATATCGACTTGGTTACAACAATTTTATTCATTGTGTAGTTTCCCACACTGGAAAATACTCATTTTGGATAAAACTCCGGGACAAACTCTCATATTTTTTATAAATTTTGTATATATTGCAGATTTTTATTTGAAAGTAATAGTCAATACATAACAAATCGTTATATGCAGTGTAAAATAATTTGATTTACCATTACATTTGAAGAGCAACGTATTTAAGTTTACAAAATAAAGGCGGTACAGTTCTTTGTGTATAAAATTGATTAATAGTTATATTGTTAACGATTGAATGTGTTTTACAATAAAAGTGTTTTACCTGTTGAATCCCTTTCTTGTATTTCAAACATTGAAAAAAAAAATTCGTCTTTGATTACCGTTTTTTTGCATCATGTAAGTAAATATTGAAATCCAAATTGGTCAAAATCTTTGATTTATCATTATCCTAAAGTCTGATACCCGGTGATGCTGTGGCTAAACGGATTGAATTCAACTATTACACTTATCAAGAACCAACGAAAAAAGATGAATTCAATACACAACATTTTTATTCATTTTAATCAAACAAGGACAAATATACTTAAACACCAAGATAACAGGATGGAATAGAAAAATGAAATCTAATAACAGTACTTAAAGAACTTGATACGTGTCATATTTCTACACAATAAACCACTTTATTAACAAATTCATTTCAAAATTTCACTAAAATATTTACTATCACAACCAAAAGTCGTGCTGAGTATTTTCGATGGGGTGGTCATGTTTTCTCTAACTTATCAACCGCCAACTAATAAATTTATATTGTTAGCATATTACAAACAAAGTGGAAGGGAAGGGGTCATGGTTTATGTACTTTTACCCGCAAATTAATTATAACGTTAAATGAACCAAAAATGTGACTTTAATTAAATTTTCAATCAACTTATCTGATGTGGTACTATAACATGTTTCTTGTTTCGGGGTTGTGGGGGAATGTATGTCGAGAAAAGATTGGAATAATGTAAATTTAGACTTTCAAAAGTGATAACTAGTATAAATTAAAAACTGAACTGAAAATCAACAACTAATCATTGAAACAAAAGTTGAGAAATATATTATGTGCAGTAAAATAAGATATCAGTTTGGGTCATAGGCAGTCTAAGTAAACCAAGCCTCGATGATTCTTGCTACTCTCCCATATTTAGTCTAGCTAGATGAAGTAACCAGTCACGACAGCTGACTTTTTGGCGACCTATGACCCTGCAATCAAATATGATGGATTTGTCCAATCATAAAGAGGTTACATATTTGTAAATTTTAAATTGGAACGTTATGAGATTAATGCCACTTGGTAAGATGAGACCTTGTTGGTCAATTCGGAAGGTCGAGTAACATTACCCGTTACTGCATGTAACTAGACTCAATATGTGAGTGCAGCGAGTTATATTGAGGCTAGGTATACTGCCTCTGACATTTTCTGATCTATCAAAGCCCATTATACGGTGTTTTGTCATAAACGTTTTGTCTCATAACCTATTGACATAATCACTAGACAGCTTTTTTGAAACAGCATTTCTGTCTTCCCAGTTTACTAATGACTAAATTTAAACCTACCAGCTTCTTATCTATTTCTAATGTTTAGACCATAATCATGTTTTTAAAAGGTTGCCATTCATTATAGCATCAGCTTAAATGAGTGCAGATCAACATCAGTTTTAAATTTCTCATTCTAATATCATCAAAAAGCCGTTCAATTGTTATTCTAGATTAATTTTGATTTCAAACAAAAATCATCCAAGAAAAATTACATGGATACCCGATCTTCTTTCTAAAACAGGGTAATAAATTGAAAATTCTTTCCCACCAATGCTTCCATTTTGATTTAACTCCCCCATTCTTATATTTATCTTAACATTTATTTCCTTTGAGTGTTGAAAGGAGAAAAAAAGAAGACTGTTAACAATAAAAATATTTCTTGTTTCTTTAAAAGTACGAATGTGTTTGGGTCTTCTGGATGTGTGACCTCTTGCAAATATTTGAAAGACTTTGACAGGATATTGAACTTTCTCATCAAACTCGACAAACAAAAGCCAACTAAAGTTTCCAACCTTTAGAAGAGCCATGTCATCAATTTGATATACATAATTAGTGCTTGAGTGAGTAAAAATTTTCTTTTTGGAGGAAATTTCATCACAGCGTATGGAATTGCTTACTGACCTTCTTACCCAACAGGCTACAGAACCTTCAACAACAAAATGTTTAATTCTAACAGTTTGATGCCAAAGCTCCTTACTATCTCTTCTTGTTATTGAATGTTTGTAAATAAAACCTTTTTTACGATCATTTTTAGAGTAAAACAGCGTTTCATTATGTAAATGCAAATAATATGCAGTTCCATCTTTAGAAGTTTGTTGCCTTTTGGAATGAGGTTCCATAGCTTGTTTGAATATTCCACCGGCATAAGACCAGTATAAAGTGTTAGATGCTCTGTCATAAATGATAGATAAGACCATCTCGTCCACATTAATTCCTGTCCTCTCTGTTAGATTTGATGCCATGGATACTTTATAAATGTTCCTTGGTTTGTCGTGGCGTCCATATTTAGCAACCATCAGAAACGAAATATCATCCTCTCGTTGCCCTCTACCTTCTGTAGAATTAGTCATTAAAGCTTCAATATAATTTATAACCCTTTGTGTTACAAGGCCCAGAGTTTTAGACCTTTTGTACAAGTTCCCAGAATCCAGATCTACAAGTCCACAGCCAGGAGTAGACAAACATTCAACAGCACATTGTAAAACTGTTTTACAGTTAATATTTGTCAGATAGAGATACTTTGAAAGGTAAAGGGGTTTATCTCTCGAGAGTTGGAAGTTAGATGTTCCGGTGAGCACCACATTTATGAACAAGAACAGAAGGAACACAATCTTCCCTATTTCAACACAATGTTGATCCATTTCTTAAACGTCTGTCTCTGTATCTGAAATAAAAATGTTTCACAAAATAATATTTGAAACTCAATTTCATAATCTTAAAATATTTGTTTGTGCTTTTAGACGAGATATTACCCAAGCGGAAATAACGAACTAAAGTGAAAGATGTCAACAATCTTAATATTGTTTTTTTAAAATACTAAAAACACTGATATATAAACAAAGGGCAATACTATACTTTACTAAACCATACATTTCATTGTATTATACTATTATTAGAAAATTGGTATATAATCCATAATATTTATATGAGAAACAATTCTTTAGAGAACTGGAGGAACACATTCTTCCCAAGCACAATATAATCTTGATCCATTTCTTAAACCTCCGTCCTTGTCTCTGAATAAAAACGTTTTAACAAAATTGTCTTTGAAAATCCCTTTTATAATTGCAAAGGATTGTTTTGTGCTATTGAATGATATACAGTAGAACACGGATATAGTGAACACATTTTTAAGTCCCCTCAAAAGTTATATGCATGGCGGCCAAACGGAAAGTGAACACCGGATATAGCGAACTAAATTCGTTGGTTGCTTGGAGTTCGTTATACCCGAGTTCTACTGTATTGCCCAAGCGGAACTAAAGAATAACTAAAGAGAAGGAAGTTACAAGCCTACAATCTTAATATTGTTTGAAAATACTGAAAAAGCTGATTTACAAAGAAAGTTAAATGTTAAAATATATCAAAACAATCCATGTCAGACCACAACAGAACATATATTTAGAAAACAGGTTAACAAATCTAAATAAGTATTTATTTGCTAAAGAATTTATCACTTTTGACTTGAACATTAAAACCAATGTACAAGGGGAGGGAGAAGATTGAAAAAAATAAAAATTGATGAATAAAAATATATTAAAACTCATTTCGGTGACATTAGGTTCAACACTCACCTATCAGCGTTTCATTGTATTTGTTAACATCTGGTTAAACAGAACTCACACACGTCGAATAGATAGTGTATTGTTCACGTTTAAATGGAATTTGGCAAAAGTAAAAGCAATGGATTCATACATTTAATTCCCGAAATAAGATCAGGTTCTGAGATATCAGGTTACACTTCTAGTGTTAATATTCTTTTTGAGCTAAGTGGTCGAAAGTGGCTGGCCTATCAATTTCTTTGTAGGTATAAGTGGTTCTATCGATTTAAAAATATACATTACTTTTTTACATGTCCTCTGTACATCCATATAAGGGAAACTATGTTCTTCTATAATAAAGGTTTTGATTTGAGATCGGTCTTATTTGGAAACCAAAATTGTTCTTCTTGTGTTAATAATGAACTGTTGATATCTGGGCACGAATTCATAAATTTAACCGGCAGATTTGCAACTTATTGATGAATTGATAAACGATTTATAAAATATTAATTATATGCATTTTTTTATGTTGTAGCCTTTAAGATTGTTGGTGTTTATTTATTTAGATAAATAACATATATTGTTAAACAACCATTCGTTATCGTGTTGGCGTTTTTATAGATTATAAGTTAACTTTTGTAAATTCACAATGACTTGTTGTTTACCTTGTTGGCGTTTGTATAAATGATATTTATATATATATTGTAAATTCTACATCTTGTATTTTGGAGCGGTATTAACATAAGCTTTTAGCTTGTTTACCAATCCAATTCTTTATTGAAATAAATATGTTTAAACCATTAAAAAATATATATATATATAAAATCTATATAAGTGAAAAGGGAAAATTGGCATTGAATCATTTATTATCGAGAATGAATGCTTGTGTAAAGACTCCTTAAATAAGTGAGGTTTATAGTTTACAGTTTTCGTGAACCTATGGCCCATAAAAGGGTTTGTGAACCTTTGGATCCCAGACCTGAAACTATCAATTAAATATTTAAGCAATTTCAATTTCTGAATTGATTGCCAGTATCTGAAATAACATTGCCTATATACTTTATTTTAGGATTTGTGACCCTGTGGGCCCTAATAAGGGGAAAAACACATTGGTCACACCCTACAGGAAAATTAATATGTAGATTTGGTAGCCTTCTAATTCAAATAGGGTTAGTCATGTTTTAATATGCACATTTCATGACCCTGTTACCCCTACAAATGGGGGACCCAACATTGACCACAACATAAAGAAAAATAGAGCCATTGGCTCTGTAGCTCATCAGGCTTCATTTCAATTATGCTGTAGAGTGTGGCCAATGTGATTCGCCCTTTATAAGGGCCACAGGGTCACCAATCATAAAATTATGTATATAGGCGACAAGTTTTAGTTTTCTAGGCCTTATACTTCAGGAGAAGAGGATGAAAATAGATTTTAAGGACGTTCCGGTTGACTTTATTAGGGGCAACAGGGCCACCAAAGCTACAATTTATAATCTTCACTAGTCAAGGAGTCTGTACACAAAGTTTTAGCTTTCTAGGCGTGATGAAGTCTAAATTACGCAAAGTTAACGGACATAGCCAAACATGTTGAGGTGTTTTCTGACTGTGTGATGATGAATTCTTATCAAGAAACGTTGGTTCTGGCTGTTGTTTGGGAAATTTGCATGCGATTTAATAAGTGAGACCTTCCGCAGAATTTGACAGGTTAAACCTATCGGCCTACAGGACGTTCCTTTGCTACAAAAGGATGACTTATGTATAGCCTGCACTACTAGAACTAAACAATGTCATTGCGTAAGAATTGCTGGAACTCAAGGTCGATGTGCACGGAGTAAAACATGATGTAGGTGGTTTCATAAGTGACTAACCCGTTACCTGGTTACATTGTCTAAGAGCTTAAATAATTTTGCGCTCAGGGACACCTGCTTCAAGCCAATCAACTTCCTGCTTACATTGTGACCTATATAGGTACACAATTTCATTCTCTAGGAACCGATACCTTTGATTTTGTTGCTGTCCAAGCACACATGGGGTGCGTAAATTGCAATTTCAAATTTTTATATGGATAACATGTCCGGCATTGAATTTTAAAATTGATAAATTATGGAATGTTAGTTAGTAAAATTAGCTTATGATAAGCTTTTGTTTCAGATACAGGGAGAGGCGTTTAAGAAATGGACCAACATTGTGTTCTACTTAGAAAGATTGTGTTCCTGTCCTTGTTCCTACATGTGGTATTCACAAGAACATCAAACTTCAAACTCGCAAGAGATAAATCACTTTACCTTTCAAAATATCAGTATCTGACAAATAACATCTGTAAACAGCTGTAAAGTGTGTTGTTGAATGTCTATCTACTCCTGGCTGTAGACTTGTGGATCTGGATACTGGGAACATGTACAAAAGGTCCAAATCGGTTGGTCTTGTGACACAACAGGTTATAAATTTTGTTGAAGCTTTAAGGGTTAATATTAAAGTTCTTGATAGACAACGCGTAAGTAATAATGTTGAAATAGAGAATACTAAACGATTGGTAATGTGATAACATTTTTAAGCAACGAGTGTATAGAATTGGTATCAGACGAAAGAAAGTGAGTCTGATACCACATTCTATTCACGAGTTGCTTAAAAATGTTATCAAATTACCATGAGTTTAGTATTTTATTTATTACTCAACCCTCAATATCAATATTTATGTAAATAAATTGTCAAAACAAGAATCAGCTGACTTGGAACAATCGCAAAACGAACGTATTAATTTCCATGAGTCCAAATAAAATAGTTCGCTATTTTGTTTATGTTTACACATGTCATACGCCTTTAAACATGCATCTTCACAACGTCACGGGCGAAACGAAAAAGTTTCTAAACCTCTCCATTCCTCCATGACATCATTGGCTGTCATTTCTGTGCTAGCATTTCAACCCGCTGCACGGAAGTAGAATAGTCCAATCAGAAGACAGCTTGTTAAATGAATCGATTTGAAAAATCAAATTTGTATGCGTTTTTCAAGGGAGAGAAACACTTTATTTGACTGATACATTAATGGGTTTTTTCTCTGCATTCTCGGTGCTCATCAAAAACATGACAACAACCATGCGGACTTATGTTTGAAATTAAATTTCACTCGGATAGTTTTCAAAAAGATCGTCTGTTAGTATTTTGAATTTGTTCCGAATGTAAATGGCAATTTCATTGGTTATTGTTGAAAGAGCTGTTTAGGGGCGTAACTCGTGATCACGATAGGTGTCGCTGCTCCGGATCACCGGTTTTCTATCTTGTGATGTCAAGGTCTAAACGAGGAGTTGCTCGATACCTTCACCTTGCCGTGGGAAGATGTTAAACGTAATACAAATTATATTGGTGAAAAATATTTCATTATCAAAAGATGCATTGATAAAATAAACACTAAGAAGCAACGAAAACTGTCAACACATCATGCTCTCGCAAAGTGATGTCATCAGTTCGCCTAGGGACGTCATCGGAATGCGACCGTTTGGGTGGCAATGAAGCCAGTACACAGTCGAAGTGCCATACTTATGTTACGGTAGGCAGAGGAGGCACTGAAGGTTGACAAGTGAAGTGATCAAGCGAATGATGGATTTGTGCTTGTTAGCAACACGATAATGCATTTAAAATGTAAAAAAGAAACCGCTAAGATAATATTCTTTCCACATAAGTTAATATTTTGTTGTAAAATTTGACAGTCGCTACTTATAAGTCACGTGATTGGACAAGAGAGAGAGAGAGAGAGAGAGAGTTTATTTCAGTAAAAGGGCCACAGGCTCATTATACATCAGATTGTACACATATTGTAAACATACATGAGCACCATTATACATATTATATACATCACTATAAATTTGTAGTGGTTACACAGTTTAAAATCTATTTCTTTGTTTGAATGCCAAATATATGTATTTTGCGAGGGAATATATGACAAAAGTACTTTGTGATGCAAATAATTGGGCTAGTTTTAATTCTGATGGATATAAATGGTAATATTTAGGAAGAATATCACATCTCAATTTCTGGTAAAAAGGGCATTCTAAACAGAAGTGATACTCATTTTCGATATGAGGTACAATACAAAGCGGGCAAAGACGATCCTCCCTTTTAAATATCTACCATATTCTATCATCAAATTATGATTTGAACATCGAAATCTACTGAGTATAATGCGGAACTGTCTTACGTTAACACTAGTGATATAAGTTTCAAAATCTACACTTGTTTTAATCCTACGATAAAAATCTAATTTTGAGACAAGACTAATATTAGGAGACCACATCTGGTTATCAATATCAATACACCTTTGCTTGAATAATGCTACGTAACACGAAACATTTCCAATACGTTGATTAGCCCACACATTACCAAAACCATAACTAAACAAAAGAGTTTTCACTTTCAAAGCCCAACAATCTATACTCTTTTCAGCAAGACGAAACTGATAATCATAAACCTTGTTTAATATCATATTTTCAGTTTGAGATAAAAGACGAGCCCAATATTAGACAATTTTGACATATTGATTTAATTTTAATGAATAACGACCAAGTTCAGCACGCGCCGCAATATTCGGCGAATTCCTACAGATACCCAAAATCTGCTTGCAAAACCTATCATGTACATTCAAAACAGATGGCGACGGGTGAAAACCCCAGATCTCACTTCCATAAAGTAACAAAGGCAAAACTTTGACATCAAATATGTGAAGCAAAACATTTATTGGTAAACTATAGAAACATTTAACTGACGACTTGAGAATATTTAATACTTTTACCGCCTGTTCAGCCAGAGTTTTCTGTGTTATATACCACGATCCAGATGAAGAGAAATGAACACCCAAGTATTTATAGGATGGAACAATTTCAATCGATTAACCATTCAAAAGGAAATTTTCATAATGTCTAAGTCTACCAGCCTTTCTGAAAACAATAACTTTACTCTTATCAATATTGATTTTCAATTTCCACCTATTACAATAAGAATCAAGCATATCGAGCCTCTTTTGTAGACCTATAACTGTGAAATCAAAAAGTGCAATATCATCAGCGAATAATAGTATGAACAACTCGATCACGTCTAAATTAATACCCCTTTGATCATCAGCTGATAGACTTTCTACAACATCATTGACAAAAAAGAAAATAGAAAGGGAGAAAACTGGCAACCCTGACGAACTCCAGATAAACAATCGAAAAAAAGCGTGTAACCATCCCTCAAAGAGACACAGGCTTTAACATTCTGATACATGTTTTTCAAAAGTCTGTAGGTATTACCCTTCACATTTCCAAGCCAAAGTTTAGAAAGGAGACTGCACGAGATGGTAACACACATGTGTGTTACCAACTCATTGTTATCTAATGAGTGATAATAACATCTAATAAGCAATACTGATGACCCTGGACGTGAAGTGAATGAGGTTGATTCATTTCTAATGATTCCAAAATACAAACGGGGGAACAAACCGAGAAACATTTATAAAGTATCAATAAAATCAAATCTAACAGAGAAGACAGGGATAACCGTGATAGGAAGGACATTTTCCATAGTCTATGATCGGGCATCTAACACTTTATACTGATCTAAAGCAAACGGAATATACAAACAACGTTTGGAATCTCACTCAATAAGAAAACAAACTTTTAATGATAAAAAAGTCCGTTATTTGTACATAAACAATGAAATACTCTATTATTATAAAGATTTTGGTAACAGGCTACATTTATAAACGCTCAAAAAAAAAGTGATAGCAGGAAAATGTTGTTTCGTACAGGTACAATCATACACTTTGCTGTTGATTGTTTTATTGCATGTTTTGTTATCTTGTCTGATGTTCATTCAATCAAATGTTTTGAAATTTCGTCCAAAAACAACTATTTACTAAATCAAACTGGGTAAAACTTGATATAATTTGTGGCCTGGCCCTTCTAAAGGCACAAAATTTTAGTTGGCTTTTCACCCTTCAGGACGCATCCAAGTCTAGTTCGAGAGATTGTCACATCAAAGTATATCGAGTAGCTGCAGAAGATGAGAAGTTCCCAACGCTCCGAGAAGTATACTCTGTTAAAGGGGGTGGGGTGATGTACATTGCTAATGGTCTTCTATTGCGCTCCCTTTCAATGAAAATTGAAATTTGGGAGATCAGTCAAAATGGAAGCATAGGCGAGAAAACATTTTCAACATATTGCCCTTCTTCAATCGATGCGGGGATAGTCCGCGTCACTTTTGTTTGACAAGTCAATAAAATTCAATGGATTAAATGAACAGTTGCATGCAGTTGTTTATGTTTTAGAACTTTAATTCAGTTAAGTACATTATTGCTGATGGAATTTTTTTTCGGAATTTTTAAATAAAGGTTTTCAAAACATTCTTTCAAGAAACATGTTAAAACGGTTCCAGTTACTCAACAACTTTGAAACTAATTATGTTAATCTCAAAATTAATTAAGTAATGAAAAATAAAGATTGAATTACGGTGACTGATTTTTTTATTTGAGAAAAGAAGAATTTATTGCATTTTATTAAGATGTAATTTCAATTCCTTACATACCATGAATATACGAGGTAGACATAAGCGTATCTTTAATTCATATATATAATCTATCTTGATTCATTTCAACTCCTAATGTTTGAAAAAGACTTATACAATGTCTTATACTGATGTCTCGAACTAATAATTTTTTAAGCTTTCGCTTCAAAAATGTTAAGAATATACATTAGTTCCATTTTCACCTGTAAATTAATATTGCCATTCCAATTATTAATAGGTTTAACATTTTGACGCCTAAGCTATCCAAGTAGATCAATAATTACAATATCATCTAATAAGAGCTCTAATTACCAATTATCAATTAAACATGTAATGATACGTTAAAAGCAACGTTTACTGTTTCCAATGTTCAATTTAAACAAAAAAGCTGATTTATTTTATGAGTTGGCTTCTGTCAGTCGATGAAACACTCACTCTTGGTTCATTTATAAGGAGAAGTTTTATGAACCTCAACACAGAAAGTTAACACATCTGAAGCAGAAGCTCAGACATTCACACAAGGCAGTGTCAAATTGAGGCAATTTGTTGCAGCCTTTTATATCAGTAGGAACAAAAAGAATTAAGTAAGTATTAAACTTTTATGTTAAGTTAGTTGAAGGGACAGTAGCACGTTTTGATGAAGATTACATGTTGTATGGGAAAATTATATGTTCAACAATAAACACTAGTTAATGTTATATGTATTATCTTCAGAGGATTGGGCATCTCATTATTCTATCCAATCAACCTAGTTGCAGAAGTAATGTTTAGGTATCAAGCAAATAACATTGGCTGCCTTTTTTCATGTGATCACCTTTTATTCATTTCAGATTGGAAAATTGATTATCATACCTTTACTGAATGGCTTTAACATATTTGAACTGGATTCTGTGATTTAAAAATATTGTCTTGCAATAAGTAGCATATAGTTTTGGTTTTTGTGAGTTTTGATTATTTAACCAAAAATAACGTGTAAGTGCTCCTTTAAGATGAAGAAAACAATGTGATGATAGGAGAAGTCGAGAACAAGGGATTATTATTACTGCTCATATATACTTTCAGATCATTGTTTTCTACTAAGTGACAATACCTGGGAGACAAAATAATGACTACTTATTATAAATCAATTTCCATGGCTGATGTTTATAAGAGCTTGTTAACAGGCAAACACAAGTTAAGAACCTGAGCAAAAATTAAAGACTTTCATTTCTTTGTATATTCTTAATAAATCTATAATTAAAATTTCATATACTATAACATACATACCATTGAATCATATGACAAATTTACAATAAGGGGAAGTATATAATATTCATATTTATAATTAAGTGTGATCAATTATAACTATAAGTGTATGAAATAAACACATTTGATATCCCCTGCTAGTGCTCTTAATGTATAAATCATTTGATTTTAATGTCTCTGATCAATTGCCATAAAACAAACATTTAACCTTTGGTTTTTGTGTTTTGGCTTCAGAAAAGCTACCTTAAATAGAATAGGGAGTTCCTTTTTCAATGACATGATCTTATGGTATACTGGATACTAAAAAAGATACATGAAAATAATGGCTACAGGAATGATGGTGTTGTCTTAAAATGATTTGATCAACTTGTTACAACCACATTGGGTTTTAGATTATGCATTGCCCGAGAAAATTCTGCACATCATTAGCTTGAGTGCACGTGACAGACCATTATCACCAGTGAAAATCCGTGAATGCTGACATTTCCCAGGAAACAGAGAACAGATTGTATGTTTTCAGAAATGATGTAACGACTATCAAAAGCACAATGTAAGCAGGAAGTTGATTGGCTTGAAGCAGGTGTCCCTGAGCGCAAACTTATTTAAGCTCTTAGACAATGTATCCAGGTTACGGGTTAGTCACTTATGAAACCACCTACATCATGTTTTACTCCGTGCACATCGACCTTGAGTTCCAGCAATTTTTACGCAATGACATTGTTTAGTTCTAGTAGTGCAGGCTATACATAAGTCATCCTTTTGTAGCAAAGGAACGTCCTGTAGGCCGATAGGTTTAACCTGTCAAATTCTGCGGAAGGACTCACTTATTAAATCGCATGCAAATTTCCCTAACAACAGCCAGAACCAACGTTTCTTGATAAGAATTCATCATCACACAGTCAGAAAACACCTCATCATGCTTGGCTCTGTCCGTAAACTTTGCGTAATTTAGACTTCATCACAACTAGAAAGCTAAAACTTTGTGTACAGACTCTTTGATCAGTAAGGATTATAATTTATAGCTTTAGTGGCCCTGTGGTCCCTTAGATAAGGGAAAACCACATTGGCCACACCCTACAGCAAACTTAAATATGTAGATTTGGTAGCCTTCTTACTCAAATAGGGTAGGTCATGTTCTAACATGCACATTTCATGACCCTATTGCCCCTACAAATGGGGGACTACATTGACCATGAATTGAATATGAAGCCTGATGAGCTATAAAGGTATTTTTTTTTTTAATTGATTGAACCGCAAATACTAACAAAGAAATCGAAAGGCAAGCAATCTTCGACCACTTAGCCTCCAAAGTAGGTGAATACTTGAAATATTTACTGACAGTATCTGAATACCTGGTTCTAATCAATTATTAGGGAAATAAAACATAAATGATTCCATTGGATTTACATTAGCCACATTCCATTTAGATATGAACAATACATGATCTATCTGATATATTTTAGTTCTGTTTCACCGTTTTTAGGTAAGTGTTGAGCTAAAGCTCACCAAAATAAGTTTTTATAGATATTTTCGTTTGTCATTTTCATTTTCTTTTTCATCCTTCTCCCTTTCCAGTAACTTTGGTTTTAATGTTATAGTTAGAAGTGATAAAAATGTATTCCGCAGATAAATACAATTTAGATTATTTACCTGTTTTCTGATAACAGTAAAGTAAAATGTATGGTATGGTGTGGTCTAGTATGGATTATTTTGATATAGCACAGCATTTAACTTTGTTTATTATCAATGCTTTTAGTATTTTTAAACAATATTGAGATTGTAATTTGAGGATATTATTTCCAATTTTGACGAGATAACTTTCCTTTTTATGTTACGTTTTATATTCCTTGTATAAGTAGAGTGATGGTAATTGACTTAATTGGCTATGCCATGCTGATATATAGTTATCCTGTAATCTTTGTTTTAACAGTGGAATAAATTCAGATATTTTAACAGAATAGGGATCTAAAAAGATATATCCAAAACCGTTGTATTCCAATGTGCGTTTAATCTCTTTCGTCCAGTTAAGGGGTAGGTTCTTCGCTGTTTGATAAGCACTGTCAAGGATACAGTTTTCTCTTGTCGCCACCTTTAGCCAATATTTGATCATATTTATCTGTCGGTCGATAATTAGAGGGAATCTTCCTAACTCGCCGGAGAGTTGTATATTTCCACCACATTCGTTCACCCCTAACAGCATTTTCATAAATTTCCTATGTATCTTCTCTATACATTCAGCATTCATCCATCCCCATACTTCACTCCCATAATGCACTACCGGTTTTACACAAGTATCAAAAAGTTCCATAGATGATTTTATATCCAGCTGATGCTTCCTTATGAGGGCGTTAACAAATTTTAATCCTTTTCCGGCTAGAGCTTTCACTGTTTTATTAAACTTGCCGTTCGAAGATAACAATATATCACAGCATTTAAATTTGTTTATTTTCAATGCTTTTAGTAAACTAATGTCCAAAAGAAAGTACCCAGTGTATTTTTTTAACATAAGATAACAACCAATGCAGATATATGTGCAACTTTTTGGTTCTGAATAGAATATTCTGTTCCTCAGCATATGCAGACAATTTCATTTGATACAAAGTCAAAATTACCGTATGACTGTCAAAAAAATATAGGTGGTATCAAAAACTGAATTTCAGCAGAAATCAACAAGGCAATTAATTTGCAAAATGACAAGAAATGCTTATTTAATAACGGGTATGACGACCATGGGCGTTGATACAGGCAAACACGTCGACGCATTGAAGAAGTAAGGCGGCATATGATATCTGGTGGGATTTGCTGCCATTCTTGAATCAGAGCTTGTTCCAGTTGCTGGATCGTGATAGTGGGTACGGGTCGTCTCCTGATCCAGGTGATTCCATAGATGCTTGATGGGATTCATGTCGGGAGAATATGCTGGCCATGGCAATACATCGATATTGGCGTTGGCTAGGAAGGCATTTGTCAGTCTTGCCGTGTGCGGGCTTGCGTTGTCATGATGAAAAACAATTCCCTGCAGCTGTTGCTGAACGAAAGGAAGCACAACTGGTCTCAATACCTCGTACCTTTGAGCATCTTAATTGCCATGCCTCGTTGTCAAATTGCTGTAGATCCCTCCCCATATCATAACGGACCCGCCTCCAAACCCAATTCTGGGCCGGCGTTCACCAACGCGTCAATACACACTCGCTCTGCAGTCTTTTCTGAAGAGACAAAACCTGCGTTCACGGAAAACAGCACACGTCGCCAATTACGGAGCTGCCAACGTCGGACTTGCCTTGCCCATGCCAGTCTACGACACTGGTTTTGAAGAGTCAGATGGACCCTGCGGTAAGGACGACGTGCTCGGATGCCATGGATTCATAGTCATTGGTACACCGTCTGTCGACTGATGACACGTCTGAGTACTGTCGACGCCGTTGACGTCGCCGGGACAAACCGATTGCACTGATGTATCGTGCGGATGTGATGGTCTTCAACGAATGTTGTCATGGGTGGACTAACACTTCTTGGCCTGTCTGATGTATTGTCTGTTTGCCTGAGTCGTTCCATCAGTCTGGTGATAGTTTTTCTGGTGCAGCCGAAGATTCTGGCAATGATGGTGTTGTTGGGGCCTAGTTGCGCCATACTGACAGCTTTCTGTCTTTCCACCTGAGTTAAATGCAGCATACTTTTTGTGGTTTTCTTTCTGCTGTGGTCATACCGTGTAGTTTGAGCTGAATTATGCCGTCGATATGCACATGCATTTAGTGCTACAGCAGGAAACATCAGTTTAGGTGTTTTGCAGCAATGGGGCGATTTTTAACTTGTTTTGTCATGCGTTTCCGAAAAAGATGGGTTTGCACGCATGGAATATGATCCAATAAGTTTTTGGACAAAATTTACATCCACACAAAAAATGGTATAAAATTCATGGGTGGGTACTTTCTTTTGGACACAAGTTTATTTTTAAACAATATTGAGATTGTAATTTGAGGATATTAACCTTCTCTTTAGAAATCATGTAGTTCCTCTTGGGCAATATCTCGTCTAAAAGCACAAACAAATACTTTAAGATTATGAAATTGAGTTTCAAATATTATTTTGTGAAACATTTTTATTTCAGATACAGAGACAGAGGTTTAAGAAATGGATCAACATAATGTTGTGATTGGGAAGATTGTGTTCCTTCTGTTCTTCTTCATACAAGTGGTGTTCACCAGAACATCCAACTTCCAACTCTCGAGAGATAAACCCCTTTACCTTTCAAAGTATCTCTATCTGACAAGTATTAACTGTAAATCAGTTGTACGTTGTGCTGTTGAATGTCTCTCTACTCCTGGCTGTGGACTTGTAGATCTGGATTCTGGGAACTTGTACAAAAGGTCTAAAACTCACGGCCTTGTAACACAAAGGGTTAATAATTATATTGAATCTTTAATGGCTACAGTTGAAGAAGGTAGAGGGGAAGGAGAGGACGATATTTCGTTTCTAATGGTTTCAAAATATGGAAGCTACGACAAACCAAGGGACATTTATAAAGTATCGATGGCATCAAATCTAACAGAGAGGACAGGAATTACTGTGAACGAGACAGTTATGGGCATCATTTATGACCGAGCATCTAACTGTCTATATTGGTCTTACGCACACGGAATATTTAAACAAAGTATGGCACCCCATTCGAAAAGGCAACAAACTTCTCAAGAAAGTTATGCTTTTTATTTGCATTTACATAATGAAACGCTGTTTTACTTTAAAAATGTTGGTTATAAAGATGTCATGTACAAACATTCAATAACAAGAAGAGATAGTAAGGAGATTTGGCATCAAACTGTTAAACGAATTAAACATTTTGTTGTTGAAGGTTCTGCAGCCTGTTGGGTAAGAAGGGAAGTAAGCAATTCCATACACTGTCTTGAAATTTCTTCTAAAAGGAAACTATTTACTCACTCATGCTCTAAACCTGTATATAAAATTGATGACATAGCTCTTCTTAAGGTTGGAAACTTTAGTTGGCTTTTGTTTGTCGAGTTTGATGAGAAAGTTCAATATCCTGTCAAAGTCTTTCAAATATTTACAAGAGGTCACACATCCAGAAGACCCAAACACATTCGTACTTTTAAAGAAACAAGGAATATTTTTATTGTTAACAGTCTTCTTTTTTTCTCCTTTCAGCACTCAAGGGAAATAAATGTTAAGATAAATATAAAGTTGGGGGAGATAAATCAAAATGGCAGCATTGGTGGGAAAGAATGTTCAACTTACTACCCTGTTTTAGAAAAAAGATCTAGTATCCATGTAATTTTTCTTGGATGATTTTTGTTTCAAATCAAAGTTCATCTGGAATAACAAATGTTCGTTATCCGATCAAAATGTTTCAAATATTTAAGAAACCTCCCAAAATCAGAAGAATCATATTTCCAAAAACCATTCGTTCCTTTAAAGAAAAAAGGAATATTTTCATTGTTAATAGTCTTATTTTCTTCTCTCTTCAACGCTCAAAGGAAATAAAAATTGGGGAGATCAATCAAAATAGAAGGATTGGAAAGAAAGAATTTTTAATTAATTACCCTGATTCAGAAAGAAAATCAAAAATCTACGTCATATTTATCGGATGAACTTTTGGAAATTTACTTAAATAGACAATTGAAATATTAATTTTTGATGTTGATCTTCAATCTTTTTAGATTATGCAATAATGCATTGGATGTTTTTTTAATTTATGACTAATTATTATGGTCTCAACATTAGAAAAAGATATAAAGACCGTAAGGTTAAACTTAATTAATTTAGAAAACAACTGAGAGGACAATAACTGTTGTCACAAAAGCTTTGTTTATTGTTTATGACCAAACACCTTATAATGGTGTCTTAGATGGCTAAAAAAAATTAAACGTATAAGGTAGGAGTTGCGGGATATGATGACACCAAGAACCTTCCAATTGCATATATACCTTAATTTGAATGTAAAGTTTAACATAAGGTTTCAAATCAAATATTTAGATTTTATAGAGATATGTTATATTGCAGACGGTTTTGAGTGATATATTTGAAAATGGAAAACAACTGAAGGTCGCTTCAGACTGACCGGCCTTGACGAAGGGGTCACATTTGTTGACACACTCTTCCGGCTTCATTCTCGATAATCCAGAGTTTACGTTCCGATAATATCGCCACTATCAGAACGTAAACTCTGGATTATCGAGAATGTACCGGCTTTTGATGCCGCTAAAGGTCTTGTCATTTTTTGACAGAAAAGTGGTCTGTTGCAGGCTAATCAATGTGGAAAAGCTGAACGCCGAACAAAATATTGGGAAGTGCTGTGTTTAAAATAGAATGATGATAAAAGTACTTGAAAATAATTGTGGTCTCTGGTCGTGGTTTGTTGCCATATGGACATGGTAGCGGCCTAGGCTGAGAGAAAAAGGCTGCCTAACTGCAATGGCAAAGTACAGTCTAAGTAAACCTAGCCTCAATATTATCCGTTTCACTCCTATACTGAGTCTAAAAAGGTCTAGTAGAGGGTCGCGTCAGCCCACGTATCGAATTGACCAATCAGAACTCAGCTTACCAAGCCACAATAGTCTGCCTTCGCACTTATAACGTTGGAGGGTCATAGGTCGCAGAAAGGCCAGCTGACGCGACCCTCTACTAGACCTTTCTAGACTCAGTATAGGAGTGAAACGGATAATATTGAGGCTTGGTTTACTTAGACTGTGGCAAAGTATAAAGAGCTATTTCGCGATAAGAAAGCATTTTTAATTATTATGAAGTAACTTCAGTTACGCATTACACTATCAGCTATAATTCGGGGCCTTTTGGTCATTTTATCAAGCATTATTTAGAGGTCGGTAACAGATTCTTTCCAAACCTTCAACCTTCACCAAAATCAAACACAGCAATTGAAGTAATTTGTACATACAATTTGTACCTTTGCATATATGCATAATTATATTTCACAGTAAGATTTGCAGATGTGTTTGTTGGTTGATCTGATAAGAGAATTGAATAAAATTACAGAACGGAGTTTTTTTTAGAAATAAATGTATGTTTATCTGTATCAAGTTTGAAAACAATATACAAAAATTTTGAGGAACTTATGGCCCTTTATTCTGCAATTGGACCGATTCAATGGTTTGATTTTCAATTGGGGACAATTTTCTAGAACACTATTATCAAGGCGAAGGAATTTTTGTTACATGTTGTGTTTCATTGACTTGTGATCTATGACGTATATCCGATTGCGGGTGTACGTGCTCTCTTTTTTCTTGTGGAAACACAGTTTTCCAAATACAGTCAAATGTTAGTCGATTTATGGTTTTGTAACTGCACTGCTGTTAAAAACGGAAGGCGCTGAATTAAGTTCTTCATGTATATGAACAAACAATAAGTGAGGTGAAAAGTATGATATAACAATTGGCAGATATTTTGTTTTCTTTACAGCGATTTCATTTTACCCCTATTTCACTACGAGAGGAATTGTCACGAAGCATCCGAAACAGAAAAATTTCACATTCGGAAGCATTCTTCCAATTTGTGGCATTCGTGAATAAATTTTGATTTGTTCAAAACGTTGCACGTAGCAACTACGTATACGAATTTAAGATTTGTAGTTGCTTCGTAAACGATAAGTAATTAATTCGTATAGTTCGTAGCCAGTTCTTGGAAATTCGTGGTTGATTTTTTTGATGGTCTGGCCCTAAATTACTTACGAATCATCTACGAATTAAGGACGAAGATTCGTAGTGTATTCGCAACTGTTTCTTAATTATTTCGTACAATTCATACACAATTCGTGAACAATTCGTAAATTATTGGTATCTGTTTTATATGGTTTAAGCATGAAAAGCTACGAATTTTTTAGGACAAGTGAAATTGCTCTTCACGAATTTTGCCGAATTCATTTATCCTTGGCTATTCGTGACATTTCCTCTCGTAGTGAAATATGGGCATAGGATTGATTGGATAATTGTGGTTGCACAAAAATTTTATTGTCCAGTGTCAATTAAACATTTCTGTACATTTATATACGGGTAGATTTCAACAAATAAAAAATGTAATCTATTAAATCGTTGATTGTCTAGTCTGAACCATCCGATGTTTATTCTTTCTCTTACTCATATTACATCCACGTTGAGTGTAATCTGCTTTATTTGATGTAATACTGTACTTCATATGCACTGTTTAGAAAACCTCCGTTAAATATTACTATATGTTACTTTTATCCATGGGGCCCCGCTAACAGATACCCCTCACAATACTTATAGAGACAGGTCTATTAAAGTATAGGTAGGGGTATCTGCCAGCTTGGCCCCATGAGTTTATCGTTGCACATAATCTTGTCAATCGTTTTTGTGTATCATTACGATTTGAATCACTCTAAAGGGAGACACTTTGCCTTGTCAGAGGTTGTTCTGATTGTTGACAATTATTATTATTGTATGGATATTTGTATAGCGCGCATATCCAACCACTAGTGGTTGCTCAAGGCGCTTATATTGTTTCCCCTGGTCAATGGCATTCTTTCACCGTCCGTTCATTTTTTTCAATTCAACTCCCTGGGCAGTATTCAACCGGCAACTATATATGGCGCTCAGGTTAGGGACCATTCTATGCCTCACAAGGTACCCAATTACAGCTGGGTGAACTGAGACACATAGTCACAGCAGTTTGTCCAACACTGCTGAACGCTGATAACCGACAGCTCGGCGTATGCACGTGTTCATGTATCCACCATTCAGCCACTGACATGAATTCGTGGGATCTTTTAAGTGCGCAGTTTTTGTTGCACTACACACTAGGGCTCCAGGGTGACACTTATAGAGTTCTAACAGAGGTGAACTCTAGGTTTTTACACCTTGGCCTGGATGGGATTCGAACCCCGGACCTCAGCAACGTGAGACCGGCGCTCTTGCCGACTGAGCTATCCCGTACCCAATGTATTGTTTGTGTAACTGAATGTATTGGTGATTCAAATACCTGAGTTTTTGTTATATATTTGTTCTAATTGTAACATAAAAGTGTGTTCAATTCCTCTGTTTTCATTTGTTCTTTATTAGTGTAACGGTTGCATTCAAGTCGTATGACCACATCAATTAAGATCAGCTGAACAGAATTTACTTGTGGTGCCACGGACCAGGACAAAGATGTTCGGAGATAGATGTTTTGCAAAAGCAGGCCCAGTTCTCTGGAACAGACTACCTGATCACCTGAGATCAGAAGAACAGCTCTCAACTCTTAAAGCTCAGCTTAAAACACACCTATACAGAGAAGCATTCAATCTGCAACTGTTGCTTGTGGTGTTTTCCCCGGAACTGATCCCCTTTTGAGCAACTTCTGCTGGATTCTAGCGCTTTATTAATGTTTCTAATAATAATACAGAGATCTATGATGATACTTTCCATTGATGGTATTTCTCCAATTTGGATCTCAAGCTCCATTTGACCTTAGATGGTACATGAAAGATCCATTGATTGCGAATTTCATTTTCTCGTTCAGTGTTCAAAATACAAAAGAATAAGACAAACATATACATTCGTATCAAAGCAAAACAATATGTGATGAAAATGTAAAGATATAGTTTTCTCACATTTACATCGATTGGTGATTAGACTTAACAACAATGCCATGTAATTCCGTAGCAAGGCTTTTCAAATTCAAAATGACGATGAATTGCTTCACTTCTCATTGTTGGTTTTTTTTCTTGGTAAATATACTCAGAGCAAAAAGTTAAGCGTCACCAGAATATAAACTAAAATTTTACAAATACACGTAACTCACTTGTTTTAATGATTATAGAAATGTATAAATTGGTATCCAGTGGTAAAAAGGGTGTGTCGACTCGAAAATTGACAACAGTAAGTGAATGGCTTTACATTTTTCTGACTCTGAAGACTAAATTCCTAATAATTTTGATATCAACAATTGTGCTATGAAAACAATTATTGCCATAAGTGTTATATCGTTCGATAAAACAGAATGAGACTGTCTCAAAAGGTTACATTGCAGCCCTAAGAATAGTGAAAACCGGTATTATGTCAATAGCGAGTGTATGACCCTTGTCATCGATGACTTGATGACCCTCCTCGACATGGTACGTATCAGTCTCTGTATGACTTGTTGAGTTTCATAATGTGGATCTCTTCTACGTATACGGCGACCAATAATATCCCATAGATGTTCTATCAGGTTCAGGTCGGGACTTGAAGTAGGCCACGGTACCATTGTTATTCTTCCCGCTGTAGATTATGTGCTACCACTCTGTCTCTGCGGGGTCAAACATTGTCATCCATCAAAGTTAGTTAGTTGTGCAGCGACGATGTTCTAAAATCGTCATTTTTGGCTAGTGAATCATGGCAAAAGCATTGTGATATGAACCACCCTTTCCATGCGAGAAGCGTTTGATAGAGAAATTCAAATAGATTGTGGTGCAATTTGTTTCTGCCAGGGGAAACTACCGGAACCAACGGATTGCGGCGTAATAGGCCAGAGGCTGTATCAACAATTCATGACTTGATCTGCCTCTTGGGGGAGAGAATGAATATATTTTATGAACGCATAATAACTGTCGGGCGCCAAAGACCCCCAAAAAACACTTTGCGCTCTCGTCTAGTTCAGGAGATTGTAAAACACAATTTCTTAAGAGGAAAATGTTATTACAATTTCTAATATTGTTTAGATGATTCCATAGACCCCATATGTGGGTTAGTCGTATTTGTTCTAGCGGATTCTCATATTCTTTAATGGTGACATTTCTTTTACTAGTGAAGGTATAACATGTTTTTGGAAACAAAAGTTCAGTATCGTATTGCAGTGTATAAGATAGGCAGGTGTTCACTGGAATATACTCTTGATGTTGATGCACACACCACGCTGCATATAACTAATTAAAGCCTTTATTTACCAAAAGCAGCGTCTGTGCCATTCCCTCCTCAAACAGGCAGATCAAGTCATGAAATGTTGATCGAGCCTCTGTTCTTATATTCACAGAGTTTTGGGGGTTGAATGTAAGATGCCTGATTGGAGGCATTCAAAGTAAGATGTGCAATCCGCGACGCGGTTCTAAAATCATCATTTTGGCTACTGAATCATGACAAAGGCATTGTGATATGAACCACCTTTTCATGCAAGAGGCGTTGCCAAACAAATTCAAATGGATTGTGGTGCATAATTTTCCGCCGGAACCCACGGATTTGGTCTAATAAGAACAGAGGCTCTGTCAATAATTCATGACTTGATCTGCCTCTCTGGAGAGAGAATGCTTTCTAGCGGGATGAGTGAGTTAGTGGGTTGTTTAACGCCGCTTGAGCTGATTTCAGCCATTCGCGGCGTGCTTAGTCTTACGAAAACGACTGCATAAAATTGCACTTTTGTTCTGTTTTCACTTTCTCAAACATACCAAAGCTTTACTCATAATATTAAATGGTCCCACGTGTCAGTTCTGAACATACTTTAAACATTGCAAGCAGTAGTTTTTGAGAAGTCCAACATGTACAAAGTTCACGGGCGCCAGACTCCGCTCTTAGGTCTCAGAGGGTTAACTTGAACGTCATTTAAAGGGACAGTTCTATCGGGGTATTTTTTGAGTGGAAACGAAATTCAAGAGAACGTTATGATTCATTTTATTCTATTTCAAATTGTTGAATCTAGAACAACCAAATCGTTACCCTCCTTACCATGCATATATGAAAAAAAGTGTGAAATAATCAAGAACTTATCATAATATTATATAAGAATAAACAAAGAAGAACTTGTGTTTTCACAAAATATACCCCAATAGGACTTTCCCTTTAGATGACGTTCAAGTTAACCTTCAGAGCTCATTCATCGCGCCATTAGCATTGGTCAAAATGATTTTAATAAAGACGATTATTTATAAAATCTATTATGTCCAACTCTAACACTTTCTCGTTCATAATTTACGTTCATTTAATAGTATGGCTCTATCATGTTTTCCTGTTTCAAAGGCTTTCGTCCGCCATCTTGAATTATTAACATATTGTGAAAACAAAGCCGCTATAAAGCTCATTTAATTTCAAATTTCAAAAAATTTATTTTTAATGATCAAAGCAAATCATGGTTCATTAAAACGTAAAACGTTCATTTCTACGTAGTTTCAGTCTACTGTTTCATGCTGTTTAGCCAATATTTTTGAAAATGAATATTTGAGCCAGTGGCAGATTGAAAATTTGGAAGGGGGAGCGTACCTTATAAAGCAGGGTTTGAATCCACAAGAGTGAGTGAGTGAGTTATTGTCTTAAGCTGCTACGGCAATATTTCAGCCTTTAGCGGCGTTGAATCCACTAAAACCCTAGCTTTCCCCACTGGATCCACACTGTCAGCTATTTGGTTCACGTTTTCCAGCATAATGGGAATGATGACACAACTACTAAATAAGATTCAACCATTTTATTTCAGAAAAAAAATTGTGCACAAACATGGGCCTTGACTAACGTCAGGGAGACAATGTCTCCTGGTTCGCCAAGAGTCGGACAAAGTAAACAATACACAGACAAAGTAGTTAGGTATCACCATGAGTTGGGGGAGGGGGAGGTAGAGGGGGAGGTGGCTAGAGAGATAGATGTACTACTTATATAGGAATAGCATACCTATTGCTAAATATACACGAGAAAAAAACAGATCAAGTTTGCTTGGTCTTTGGCACTTTCAATATTGTTTAAGGAAAACAGTTTACCCTAGGAACTATCATAGCAGATGTGAGAGGGGATTCGCCAGGGTTCTTTCCTTCTGGCAAACTCTAATCTACGTTCTCCTTCAGGACCTGGATTGGAGATAGCGGCGGCCAGGTAATCCTAAATCCTAACGACCTGCAACACCTGGATAATCCCTTCTCTAATCTGGCTTTGGATTAAGATGAGCCTAGCTTTAAATAATGTCTAGATAGTTAAGTATCTATGAACTAATGCCGGTCCGTTGAAACAAAAAACTGCATCTCAAATCTAAAACAAAATCAAGAAGTTGAAAAATAATTTACAAATTTCATGAAATGGTGATTAAGTACAATTTGAGAAATTTTGATCAGTAATTTGATAAATGATAGATTGTGAAGTTCAAATAAATAAATCTAGATGAGATGAAATTTTCATGATTTTTTCGGACGACATCTTCAACTAAGTCTACACATGAAAGATAAACCTACAAGGGTGGTAAATCCATTCAGCACCCAGCCATTAGTCACAAATCCCAAGTACAGGACTGGTGATGTACCACACAGTACAATTCGATTCTATGATACCATTCTTACTGCAGAAAATCACCTTTTATTGCTATTTCTGGGAATCTATAACAAATCTTATTGCATGATTGTGTACGTAGACTTCATACATGTGCAGGGTAACAATTTAAAATTTTAAAATGCTAAAACTTATTTGACCCGTTTCATCAAGCTAGAGTATGTGGTCCCTCGTAGCACTGAGAAAATTTGCGTAGTACATCAAAATATATACATCCCATCATTTTGTAAAGCTGTATAGATCATGTAAAAACATTGGTAACACAGCAACTGGGTAACATGTGTCTAAATACTAGCTAGATTCTCCTCCTAGGTAACAACTTCCAGCTTGGTAACAGATGACCTTAAAAATCTGCATACATCATGGCCTTGATCAAAGGGGAGTAACTCTTGACCAAAGGGGAGTAACTGTTATCTCAAATAAACAATGATATTTGCAAACAAGTCAACAGGTTTAAAAAGTGAGCAAACATGCCTTGCATACCATATGGACAAATAGTGACCTCGAGTCCTTCTGGAGAGTGTGCCAGGTAAGTAAACCCTTTTTTGATCTGGCAGGCTAGTTAAAATTTTCGTAAAACAAGAAAAATATTTCTAGAACAAATTCTGGTTATCAAGACGTTTAAAAAACAACAATGAAGAATAAAAGGATGATTTTGTGGTTTGAGTGTTGTGGTTTTGATGCATCGGTTCTTTCACCCTTTCTCACCAAGTAACAAAATAGCACTGTTTCTTTGTTAACCAAAGCAAAGCAAAGCAAAAATCAGCATATCTCAAGTTCGAAGAGATAGAAGAAATATACCCTGTACATTATAGAGAGGCTATTCACTAAGTTCATTGTGAGATATGATCAACAGTTAATCAGTCAACAACAACAGTCTCACTCTCCAATTTTATATGAAGCACTTGTCAAGAATTAATTATTGCGACAACGCATTTATTTATTAACGTCATCCGGGTCTAGGTCAAATCCTCCAACAATTAACTTACTGAGGTTGTAGTATTTGACCCTGACCTATCAAGGTCAATTTACATGACCTGACAAGGTCAGATGGCATGACCTTGACCTCAAAAGGTCACATGTTATGACCTTGAACCTCAACTAACTACTGATCAGCGATGTCAGATCACACAAAATAAGGGGAGGTAAGTGAGATTCGGTGTCCTTTCGTAAAACTAACCACTTGATTTGATTGGTGTATTTACATCAGTGTCAAGAAAGGGGCTGAGCTAAGCAAAAAACATAATGTCATTATTTTTCAAATTGTTATTCAAGCCTCATATGAAGTTTTGCCAAATCTTTTGATTTTTGATATCTGTGAAATCCAATCATCCCGTCATTATAACATATTTTTGTGACAATTTGTGAAAATTTTGGTAGATTTGGGTGTTGGAAGTGAAAGATGTGAACTACTGATGATCCGTGAGTGATATAAATATCATTTCTTTGACTTTGGTTCCAAAAATCTAAAAGTGATCCTAGCTAAAACTATCTAGTATCAATACCGGACGGATAGTTTTGGCAGCAATGGACTGCACTTACTTGTCAGATCTTTTAAGTACATTTTGTTCAAAAATCTAAGCTAAAAAGCTAAATATTAAATAACAGATGTAATCTATGATATGTCCATTTTCAGACTGTCTTGTGGATAAAATATTTAAAAATAAATAAATAAAATTTGTATGTTTTATTGAAAAAATTCTGAAAAGTTAAAATTTAAAATGAAATTTGTTTACCAAATATAATCGAATTAGCTTTGCTCGATGCTTATTGCCATGTCAAGATTCTAATGATACTTGGATTGTCTAAACTACCAGTTGCCGTGGCAACTGTAACTCTGAAAAGTCTGTAAAATCTATCTGACATCAAAGAGTTCTATTTTACAGAACACTATTAACAAGTAACCAGTATCAGAAGGACTACCTTTTGTCTACAAATACATACAAACATAGATGTTAAATAGACCGAATATACAGTTTTGGAATCTCAAAGAGGTATAGAATTTCGATGTATGGATACAACTCTGTGGTCATGGTAACAGCTCTGTCCAACCCTAATATACATCTGGTATTAAAAATACAAGGAATAAATTACATTGATGAGATGACCTTGAACTTGACATGACCTGACTACGCTGATCGACGGACTCATAGCTAGTACTACGACCTAATGACCTAATGACCTACTGTCCTGAGGAATGTAGCAGTCTGGGATAGAACCCAGAACCAAGGTCCGAATCGAAAAAAGATTGGACGATATTAGTCCATGGCGATAAAATATACGATAAGAAATATAACAACCAAGAGTCGCCCTCTTACGTTGCTGCCAAGTTGAGGACAGAAAAACAGTAAAAATCAGTATTTACAAATTAAACATGGGCTAGCCCGATAAAATTCTCATAACAAGTCACTTCAACAGCCTTTCAGCTTGTCAGGGAAGTTTGCCTTTCTACGATCACAATGTTTGAAAAGGATGCCATTTGCAGGCTGGCGTTGGGACGGCGGCAGCCATCTTGAAAACGTTAACAAGTCTACCTACCATTGCTACCTAGTACACATTCTGCGACCATATCTAACTTCAAATAGACTTCTTCGTTGCCTTTTTTACATTACTCGAGGTTTGTGTTAACTGTTTTGAGAGATCATGGATCTATTCTACGTAGTATATTAGAGTGTATTTACAGACAAAGAGGTGCAAAATGATGAAAAAGACATTTAGATCTACGCTACGACATCAACATTTGTACATGAGTTCCAACAACCAACGTCATTATCCAGATACATGTACACAAGAACAGTCCCTGTTGCTTATATAGCGTTTCACAATCACAAGACGACGGACAACACTGAACAACACAGGAATGACAACATGGAAGAGACAACGTATGTTGAACAATCATTGAACAATGTTGACTATATACGGACCCTGTACACCCTTCAAACATCCAACTGACGACCAGAACTAATCTCCCGATATTTGATCCGCAATCCAATAAATTTTATCCTGTTGAATATCAAAAGCTAGAGCATCCAAGCATTCTATTTCCCATAAAAGATCTAAATTTCCTTCAGTAAAAAAAAATTGGATTTTCAATTTAACTACCCATTGTTCTCAACTAAAATTTTCACTAAATTTATTCATATCTTCTCTTGTCAAAAATGCAGAATATTATTTCTAAAAGCATGAAATAATTTTATGTCAGCTTCTCTTTGCTAAAATGATCTTTTTGTATAGTTTTTATTATGGAGGTAAAATTATGGGATTGGCATCAAACAAAGGGAGATAATTCTTACGGTCGAGACAATTATCCTATTGAGAGCTTGTGGGTTAGAAAAAATAATCGAGACGTTTTTAATGTTAAGTATAAAGTCCATTAACAAATAACCGATCATAAAAATGCAAAATAATTTGTAGAAAAAAACTAAAGTTTTCAATATTTGTCAACAAAATTTCATTTGTTCAGGCGATGGTGATATGATTCAAATATGATTTAAAAGCTTTGACTTCATTTGCAGCAAAAAGTGCAAAGTTATATCATAAAAATAAACTGACTTAAATTAACTTCGTAGGGTGGGATTTCAAAAATTGAACAAGTAGACAAGGTAAACAATTTTTGTAAATATTTATAAATGAAATCTAAAACCATTTTGCTTCAAAAACCAGAAAATAAATCACAATGTAGTTCACAATGGTAAAACAACCGTTAAAATATGTATATCTTCTGGTCCTGCCAAATTTGTAAAAGCACTAACTATATTGAACATGCCAAATCAGACATCTGCATAAACCGTGTAAATATTTTGCTAAGAGCAACAATTTCACATAACAACTTTTTACAAGTATATTGCTTTCAGTGTAAAATTTGTCAAAAATGTAGGCTTGCCTATAAATGCAAATTAAGTGTAACAATGATGATGCTAATTACTATAGAAAGCTAACGAGGTGAAAATTTCTACCTACATTTTGTGTGGCTTTGCAATCATCTAATCAACAATCTAATTAACGCAAGAGATTTCAACCAGGCTTCAGTAAAACAGTGAAACCGTGACAAATGAAAGACCACTTAGAATTTGTATACACGTGGCAAATGTAGGGTCAACATAAAATAGAAACTTTGAAAATTCACGAAAAAATATAAGATCTTTGTTTGTCATGAACACAATAAAAATTCATATAAAAAAGAAAACAAACTCATATGTACAGCAGCATTACTAAGAATATAAATGATACATGTTGTCTAAAACTAATCTAAACTAAAGATCAATACGTAGACGTCAGGCGAAATTTAAAAAAAAATTAAAATCAGAAAATAAACCATTAATAAAGTCCCAAAATGGGTGTTTCATAGAGAAACAAGTGGTAATAGTGTCACGTTTATGCAAATATATACAATACCATTAATAAGAATAACCATCAGACATGACAAACAACTTGTCAACCACATTGACCGTGTGGCGTTAACAACAGAAGTGTCTTGTTGACTTCAACTGCGGACGTCCGTCAGGTGTTGTTTTACGATGCTCCTGTTTTCGGTGTCTGTATTTTCCCACTCGTCTTCTCAGAAATTCCTTCCAGTTAAAATGGAGGAACCTGCCAAATTTGGCTGGAAAAAACAATAAGATATTCACCTATTTGAATAAATCCAGTTTGCAATGAAATTATCTTGATCAAAGTCACATTATTAACATGTGAATAGATATAACTTATAAATTGAAATCTTTGAGCAGAAATTTTACTATTGATAAAAGGTAATTCAAATAACATTTAACAACAAAGAAATCCATATCACAGTTGCCACAGTGAGTGCTTTGCAGGACTTTCTACCCAGAATGCTTTACTTCCGGCAAAGGGAGATTACTCATATGCAATTTTGGATGTATACCACAAGAAATATATTTGCTGGAAATAAAACAAACTATTCCACTAATATCACAGCATGCATGACTAGAAAATCTATGGTCAAAGGAATAAGGGAATCACACAAGCTACAAGATGGATACGTTTGCAAATTTCATTATTAATTCCTATAAGAGAATACTGAAAAAGTTTTTTCTAGATAATTAAAATCAAATTTGATAATTATTTTTTCAGTAATATTCATTATGATTGTTTCTTTAGAACTCACAGGTGAACATACAGGTAATCAGGTCTTAAATTGTAACAAATATGAAAATTCACAGCTACTATGATACAAATTGTTGTTCTACTTTTTAAACTGCAATAGTAAATAATTTTGAAGCAAAAGAACAATCACAAATTTTGTATGATAATTAAAAAAAAGTTCACAAGCCTAACAAGAAATCTACTAAGCTGACAAACTTTGTTTTGCACAAAGGAAAATTAAGTCTAAATAAATAAATCAACGAAATTTTTTACTGTAACTATCGGAACATTATGGAGTATCGTTATTATCCTGAATGAGGTAAGTTCCATTAGTTTATCCACTAACAGGAAAACTATAAAATAAATGTAACGATAGCAACGTTATGAAGCATTTGCAATCTAGGTTCCCTAAGTTTATCAACTATGTGACTTAAAAATAAATGTAAATATGGCAACTTTACAGATTTTTTAAAGGAAGGATTACGTTCCTTAAATTATTCATATACGCACAGTAGTATGAAATAATGTATATATGGCAACATTTAATGTCATTAACGATTTGCATTAAAGAATAAGATTTATTGGAAAACCAACTACGCCAGAGACTGTTTTTTTTCTCTCCAAAACTTTGGTAACCTAATAGACTATTTCAATTGTGGATGTGAGTCCCTTAAGCTATATAACTATGAAAAAACTGTAACTATGGCAACTTTTACGACTATCTTAATGAAGGATGCTAGTTATCTAAGCTAATGAACTACTCATGTAACTATGAAATAAATGTAACTGTGGCAAAACGATCAACTATTTCAACTATTTCAATGAACGATTTAATGAAAAATGTTAGTTGCTTAAACTAGTTAACTACCCATGTAACTATGACAACATTTCAATGAAGGATGTTAGTTCCCCTAGCTAGTGAACTATGTGACTATGAAATAAATGTAACTATAGCAATATCTTAAACTATTTCAATGAAATATGTTAGTTGCTTAAGCTACTGAACTAAGCTTGTGACTATGAAATAAATTTAACTATGGCAAAACAATGAACTATTTCAATGAAGGATTAGTTTCCTTAGCTAATGAACTATGTGACTATGTAATAAATGTAACTATGGCAAAACTATGAACTATTTCAATGAAGGATGTAAGTACCTGGCTTGGAGGTAGTGTTCAATGGTAGCCATTGAAGCTGGCTGCAATCAGTGGACCCTGTGAATTAGAAGTAGGGCCCGCGTACAGTACACAACAATCCAAGCAACACACAGTCACAGCGTCATACAGTCAGCTTAGGATCATGCCCAACAATAGTACAGTGGCTTAAGATTAGCTCCCGGTTAATTCTACATTTGAAAAAAAAACTAAAACAATAGCACAATTGCTTGATATCATTTCTTTAAAATTTTGATATTTTTTTTGAATTTCTAAAATAATGCCAAATATTGGCCAATCAATTCTAACTTATATCTTTATGGTTTATTCTTTGGTTATAATGAATCCTAAAAATGTTGAGCCCACTTGGTTAACCAATGCGTAAGTGATAAGAAATAATTCTATTTCACTATTGTTCATTTAGATTTATAAAATGGCAACAACGAGAAAATTGGTTCAATTTCGAGCGAGTGAGTTAATGCTTAACGCTGCTTGGGCAATATTTCAGCCATTAGCGGCGGTTGGTTCAATTTTTCAATAATATGCTAACAAGGAAATTGGTTCAATTTGGAAAATTAAATATTGGTATATGATCTGACTGTATGACATCCATGAAGAACAAGTCAATAAATCTATTTGTGTTCTCATGAGGTTTAATTTAATAATTTCTAGTTTTTTAAATTGAGAACACAGCAGATTTACCCATCACCAAGACCTTACCAAACACCACAAGATTACAGTTTGTGAAAGCATTTTACACTGAGGATATATGGTGCAGCACTAGGGATATAAATCACTTGCAAAATTCACATCAAACCCTCTTAGAATTTAGTGATTGTTGGGTAAAGAAAAATGCAAATTCAGATTCAATCATGCCATAGAAAGTGTTCAACATTTGAAAATGTCAAGATTCAAATCCTGAAAATTTAAGATAAGATCTCATTTCAAGCAAAGACTTTAAGACAAACAATCTGAAATTTGATAACCTGTAATTCTGAATTCAGAGATATGGTATTGCATATCAATTCAACGATTATATGACAACATCCCTTTCAAAATTTCCTGTACCTACTTGAAAACCATGAGCGAACTGTTCAGCGCCCTTGGGTCAATTTACAGTCATTAGCAACTAAGAAAACAAATCTGAATTTGCATTCAAAGGGTTGTGAAGAATTAAATATGGGAAGTATGACGAGAGACCTACCCTGCTCACAGCTATGTTATGTCCAAACGCAGATGGCTGCGGGCTTGTGGCCTGAACATAGCTAAGCGCCTCCTGTCCAGAAGTGTAGAGATCGATTGGTCCAGGGCTGTTCGCTGGCGGGAATCCACGGCTGCTCGGCGAGGTGGCGGTCGGGAACGCCTGGGTTCCGAAGTTGTTTATCATAGCTGCAGTAGCTGCAGCAGCTGAAACAAACAGCTAAATGACAGACCTGCCGAAGGACAATGCATGAAGCCTCCTGCCTGGTGAGTGGTTGAGCTCCAGGTGATGCTCCTCCCAGGGTGGAACTGGAACTGGAACTGGAGCTGTTGCCGATGCAGATGCTGGTCTGAACTCAACTTCTGTGGACGTTTCTGGTGATCTATTTGTGAGTTGCTTATCTAGAACTATTGTGCAAATTTGTGTTTTTTGAGGTAAATTTGTGTTTCCAGAAACTTTGGTTCCCTTGCTTTGATAGATTTTGCTTACATCCATTTCTTAAAATGTACAACTTCTTTTGGATGACAAATTTACAGGATATACATGTATTTGAGCTTTCAAAATTCTAACCCTTTTATATATCGGGATGTCAGGACTTGATATTACCATTTGTTACACTTTGATAATTTCAAATTGAGTGAGTTGTTTTTAAGTTGGTGAGGTTGTTTGTTTTTTTATGTTTTTGTGTTGTTCATCATAATGCTTCTGACAAGTCCCTGCTGGAAATTATTGCTTGTGACTTTAGTGATTTGAAATCTGAAACCTTGCATCATTCTTTTTTCAGTAAATTGTGTTAGGTTCTCTATGAGTATCAATGTCTTCTCAATAATCAATAGCTTGTGTCTGATTTTGGCTTGAAAATTCCTTGTTCCAAGCCATCTTTCGATACAATGTTATGACATTGCTTTGGACACTAAGGGTCATCAGATGTATCTCGCATGGATATTTAAGTACGTGTTGAGTATCAAGGTTCGAATCCTAACTATTCATCCAATATTCTTATTGGGTGAAACAAAATGAATAATGAATACTGGTCATTGCTTATACATTTCTCTTTCATTATATAACCTGAATTGATTATGTTGATTAACTTTCTTGAACATTTATTGTGATGCAATTTCTCCATTCTGTGAATTTGAGATGTTTCACCACAATATGAATTTCCAAAGTTCATTTTAGATGACAGAAACACCTCAACATGAACATTCAAAACCCATTTTCATCATGACTCAAGTACAATTCTGCTAGGAGTGTCACGTCAAGACACTTCATGTCAAATCATCCCAAAAATACCTCCAAATGTATAACTTGGAAAACAGAGTTTAAAAAGTTTTTTTCCTTTCTTCAAGAGAGGCACTAGAGACTACTGTATATAGATATATAAACATACAAAAATGATGCTATTCATGCTATCTACAAGCTCAACATACAATGAACAAGACATGCAAAATGATGATGGGATGAAGAAATTGTTTGCTAAATGGCGGGTATTGTAAACACATCCAACTTGACACTGCAATCAAATGCAGAGAATTCATGATTGTTTTGCCAAGATTTGTTTGTGCGACAACACCCTTAAACAAATATCTATTAAATTCAAATCAAAGAAGTTGCATACAATTACTTATTTGAAAGAATCTTTGTCACCGTCTCAAAATAATATTCAACAAAGTTTGAAAAAATGTCAAAATGTTTTAAAAGTTTTAGAAGTCATTTTTGTGAATTTTTTCAAAATAAGTTAATATTCATGAAAATTAGTCAGTGTTCTAACAGAATATGTAACAAAGGATAATCTCTGATAAAAAAGTCAAAATGTTTCAAAATAATTATTTTCAATTGTTTTGAGGTAGAAACAAATTCTCTTAAAAATTAGCCAATGAGAAAGCAGGATTTGAGTACCCACCCAGTCCAGTACTACGCTGAAAGGCAGTAGAGTCGCGATGAATGGGAGAACTTGAGATGGGAAGGGGTGACGGTTCACTCCTTTGAATTCCCGCGGCAGTCAACTGACCTTGAGCTCCGCCAAAATCAGCATATATAGCCGGGGAAGTCGTACGCTCGCCCGGGGTCCCCGGGACAGGCAGGTAGCCGTAACCAGGGAAGCCTAGCGGGACAACAAGAAAATACTTGAATTTCATTGGTCGAAAATATACAAATTCAAAATTCCTGCTTGAGGGATTTTGAGTTTTTTGATTAAATTTTTGGGGGACATGTTGGCTAGTTTTGGCTTCCCTGGATTATACCGGCAGTCTAGACCAATCACGGCACACTACTCTAAAGCTACATTCTACAGCCAATCAGATGCTGTCTTACATGCTGTGGGCGGTACAGTAGCTGTATATGCCCCACATGCAGATGAAGGCTGGCAAAGAGTCAAACCTTACACAAGACAGCATCCTCATGGTATGATGGTCGTTTTAGACAACTAAAAATTTTGAGGCTGATGATATCATGAGAAATGATGATACAGACTAGAAAATAGTGGCTCAAAAGTCAGCCATGTTTTAATTTAGCCACGACATCATGCAGTCGTTGATAATCTATTACTACTACAACTATAAAAGCAGGCAAGTGATAGGTGTGCGTGACAGTACCAGACATGCAGGGGGCGTAACTCCAGGGAAACCACCACTGGCGGACCACCAAAAAGAATTTTATTTCACAAAAACCCAGTTACACATAGCCATTGATTGCAATGGCCGAAGCATTGGGCAGTGTTAAACATCAATACATTCGATTAAATTACAATTCTGTATTAACAAACTCAAACACAAAACTTGTAACAATATACACAGACTAATAGAAGCTCTTGTATATATATATATATGTAATATATATAAAATTTGAGGTAAAAGCTGATAAACAATAGATAAATGAAAATTTGAAAAATTTCTGGTTGAAAATTTGTCAAATTTTCAAAAAGCATATTTCAAATGACAAAGTGCGTGAGCAAAAATACACAGCTATTATAAGTTATATAAAAATATCACCAAGTTGGCACAAGTACGAAAAGCTTATTATTAGCATAATTTCATAGAAATTTACAATGACACATGATGCTTGTTATTACATTTGTATCATCACAATTACTATCAGTGCAACAAAACCATTTTCTTGACCTAAGGTAAAAATTTCCAAAATAGATAATCAAAATTGAATTTCAGTTCTGGCCCATCGGAACTAAGGAATAACGTGCAGAAAGACAGGTGGTAAATTCACAAAACATTTTTCATACAAAAGCGTCAACTGTTTGATTTCAAAAAGCTCAAACAACGTGCAATGCAATGGTTGTTTTTCCTGAGAGGTAAGATTAGTCACGTTGCACAACAAGAAACTCACACGCAACTTCTCAACCAAATTAGGCAGAAACAACCACATAAGATTAAAACCAAAAGAAAATGCTCACTTTCAAAACCCTTAGCAACCGAATAACCCCTCGAAAGAAATTCATCACAAAGGCGGTATTGGTTATCAAAGGTCACAAAGATTTAGCATTTCCAAATGGGCAAGTCCTAATGATGCCACATTTCAATAATATCAGTTAATTGCTTTATTAATCTTGCAAACAAATCTTATACTAAAACAAAATCATGCAAAAAGGGAAAATTGATCACACGGAAGAAAGGAAAATAAGAAAGATTGTAACTAGTTTTCATGAAAACATTAGGCAAGTATACAAAGGGAGGTAACTCATGTATATATTCAGAAATCACAAGGTCAACATTTTAGTGCCAATGAAAATCTTTATTCAAAAATTCATTCAGTCCATCACAGTTAATGAGTGGTATGAAGTATGGTGCATGGATGCTGGGGCACTCTATATCGATGACATCAAATCTAGGATGCCAGTTGAGCACGACATGTGCACAATGGCCGATACCCGCCTTATACAAGTGTTCACTCTCTTTCACTCACACCCACAATGGATAGTAATGCCTTGCAAACTGAGATGGGCTACACAATAGTTCTTTCATATTCTTGGCACAGAAAAGTCACAGATAAACATTCAGCCCGCAGGGTCTTTGGTAAATAATCTAAAGATTTGCAGGGCCGTTGATAGATAATCTAAAGATTTAAAAATCTTGATACTTGATTGATAGACATAAAATTACAGATATAGATATAAAGAACTTTTCTAAATACATCATTTTGGATAAAATTTCTCAACCGAATAAAGCAAAATCTATAAATTTGTTGCTAAAATTTGAAAGGGTAGAATAGAAACTTTCCAAAATTTCTCAACCGTAAATAAAAAGCCCAAAGCTTTGAAAGTAAATATGTTACCTCCCCTTCTGTAGACTGATATTATGCAAACGGTGCTGCCAGCATATCTTAGCAACAGATATATAATTTAAATAGAGCCATCTGCAGTAGGGGAGATAACTCTCGCAAAGTTCCCTGCCAGCTGAGCGTTTATTCTGCACCTACAGCATAAGTCTTCATATTCAAACACAACAAATACAACAACGGTAGTGGATGCTCCACATATATGTACAATAAAAGATTAATTTCATAAGACTTAAAAGATCTCAGTTTAAAACTTTTGCCATGTTAAAATAACTTACATTCAAAAATAGGGTAAATTAGACTGCCGGGGCCACAAACATCCTACAGTGACCCTGATGTGGCCCCAGGCAGAGTGGAGGTAAGGAAACAACTACACTAAATACTGTGTCATAGATAGATATAGATAGATACCTACATGGAATATACGCACTGTTCTCAACCACTGCAATGTATGCACTATAACTGCAGCTGCATTACTTAGCTACCCAGAACAGAACATGTGATCCCGGACCTGGAAGTGTGGTCACACAACTGGATGTTTGATCACAGAACTGGATGTTTGATCACAGAACTGGATGTTTGATCACAGAACTGGAAGTTACATCAAAGATCTGGATGTTTCATCAAAGATCTTGATGTGTGGTCACACAACTGGATGTGTGATCCGACAGAACTAGATGTGTGGTCACACAACTGGATGTGTGATCCGACAGAACTAGATATGTGATCTGACAGAACTGGATGTTTGATCACAGAACTGGATGTTTGATCACAGAACTGGATGTTTGATGACAGAACCAAATCAACCCTAACAGGAATTTCTCTTACATTATTGTTAAAAAAAGCTTTAACTATAACAAATTTAAACTGTTATCCAAATCTTCACAAAGAATCAATTTTATACTCATTAACAGCAGTTTTAACTTCATACTTCACCAAGAAACAACTTATCTGAACCAGAAAAGAAACTTCACCTCAATACCCTGTCAACTCCCTGGTGAATTCAGGTGGAGTTAATCATTGCTTGGCAATATTTCAGCCATTAGCAGCAGGGGATGAAGACTGATAAAACATCGGCTAGGTCTCTGAGAAGCCATGTCTGATTCTGGGTAGCATCATAAGCCTCACAGCAACACTACAAGGAGACCTCGTGTACACTCGTAGCAAGGTAACTAGTTAAGCTGTGCAGTACACCGGCCTACAACTTCACTACAGTCCAACTTATGGCCACTACTCTTCCTCCACCCCTTTCAGATCAAATGGCTTCATCCAAGACCAAACGGGTGTATTGGTGATTGATGAATCAATTTCAAACTGAAGGGGTGAATGAGCCAGGATCTTAAGTCTAAACAATCATGTGGAATATTATTGCATACATTGAAACTGCCATTTTGGCACAATAGATTTCTTGGATATATGACTACAATACATAACAACATAATGTCAACACATATCAGTCTTACTAGCACTATTCGATTCTGCATTGTCCCGCCTCGAAATTCAAGGGAGGTAATTATTGCTTTCATATACATAAATGCCTTGAAGAGAGGCATGTCCATATCAGTGTACTGATGACTTCAAAATTTATCAACTTGTGAAAAGCACAGGAAAAATAGAGTACCCTGAAAATATTCCTCTTTGCCGATTTCCGCCTTTATGACATCTTTCTTTAAATATACAATGATAATGGATGTGCATGCTGCACGTAGGAGGTCGTTTGTTTGTGTGGACTTTCGTTGATGGTGTTATAAGTAAAAGTACCAAAATATTTGATAATTCTTTCTCAAAAATGATACCATCGACCTCTGCTGTGTTACAAAATGTGAGTGAAAATTTGTGGCGTCAACGGCGACAAAGTCTCAAATCTTTACACTGAATTAATCACAGGAATGCCATGTTACCAACCAAATACCGGCTGGATTTAAATTTCTCTCTACATTGTCATTGGCTAAATTCTATGTTCATAATATAGGTTAAACAATTCCAAAATGCAAAATATCTGAGTATGTACTATGTTACTGGCCAACTGAAATATACTGACCAATGATTGGCGAGTTTAGAGGCTACACCCTGAATGGCTAGTTAGATAAGGAGGACCGTGGTTGGTCGAAACTGTCGGAGGGAGGGTTATGAAACCGGCAACCGGTTCAGAAGGGCGAATATATTAAAAGTGGCAGATTCTGAGTTTTCACATGAACATTGAGTATTTACAGTGATATAAATGGCACATGTGCAAGCATGGCATATGGTTGGTAGCTATTGAAGTTTAGATCCAGTCAGCTTAAGCTTACATAAACATACACCGCAAAAACTGGCCGGATCTTTACAGAAACAAAGTCTGCCTTAAATAAGGCCAAAATTCTTTTCCATAATAAATAGATGTTAACAAAACTCATGAGGAAAGAGCACCAAATTTCAACATTTTGGTGTGACCAACCAAGTGGTGGCATGGGCTGAACAGGAGAGAAATACGAGTGGAAAAACAGAGTCAGGTTTTAGAAGTCAACAACTCAAGGCAAATTAGTACTAATAAAACAACCAGATAGATAAAGTCTGAGTATTCAACAACTACCGAAAAATGCCAAAAAATAATAAAAATATAGAAAAAGGTTCACTTATATCAAGACAGTAAACTGTAGGCATTTGGCACAGGCTCTGTCCAGGAGGATCAGAAAGTGCATGAATACACAACATACCTTCAAACCCCACCAGACCGTTAGCCTAGTCCCCTGGATCCGGGAACAAAACACATACACAACGTCTGCCAAACAATGACCCCCATGCTTGCATAAAATCAGATATTAGCTGTTTCAATATATAAACATCAAAGCGCAGTCAAAGCCTGGCTCTATCACAGCTGATCTCTGGCAGGGTGACCAAGGTCATGAATGCCAGGATCAAAATCAGTCAGTTCCTTATTGGACCGCAGACTACCAGTAAGGGTCATGGTCATTATTGAGGTCAACTCAAGGTCATTTGGCATTGGGCAAAAAATTTAAGCTAAAAAGCAATGGAATTTTGGCAACAGGTTATTGCAGAATAAGACGGCTTTGTCTGGTGGAGTTTGGAGGGCGCCAGAGGTTATCTGGTTTGGTCTGTGAAGACTGTTCAATCATTCAATGGGAACGATCAAACTCCACACTTGAAGGTCGTCATCTTCGTTGAGAGGCTGCTCCGTCATATCATTCCCGTTCTGATATGTCTAAAATCGTCTTGCATAAAGAACAGTCAAACCATCCTTGTATTGCTCCACTTCAGCTGCAGACAAGATGGCCGCCCCTCGTGGGCAGCCACTGCAATATCTACCCTATTTAGAATCCTAAATGAGATTCAGGAGGGTACCAAGACGCCAGTTGTAAAAGCTCCATACCTGTTGTCATCCCTGGGTAGTAGTAGCCCGCGGCCGGGCTGAAGGCAGGGAACCCTCGACCGTAGGCTGCAGCAGCCGCAAACCCGGGGAACCCTGTTGGGAGGTAACCTGTTGGGAGAAACAAGGGAGATAACTCCACTGCTAAAACATATTTGCAGACCATTAAAAATGTGATGAAATCGGTTGAGTAAATGAGCAATATGACTTTTAATGATGAAGGATTAATCACTTAACAGACTAACATTTCATAAAAGTTATTTGATGATTATACATGAAAGTATTTATTTTCGAATATGAAAAACTTAAAATAATAATTAATTAATTTCAGTTTGATGTCAAATTTTATTGTTATGAGTTGAGGTCAGTCATGCAGGTAGAGCTTTTGGTTAATCTTGTTATTTTTTATTTAGCTTATTGTTTATACCCTTAAGCCAGAAGCAAGGGCAGTACATGCAAAGATCTCGTCTATTTTCTGAAGAGAGTCAGAGGCGTCTAATCTAAGCGCAGTAGTCAGATCTCGTTTCACTATATACTAATTCATGCTTGCACTTTGTGAAAATGGCATTTCAGTGAATGAAAATTGTCTCTAAACTGTTAATTTCATTTCTCATGCACATTTTATGAGAGCAATGTGTTAATTTTCATTCAGAATGGTTATTGATTTTCAATTTTCAGTCAGAAGTAAAAATATTGTCAAATCTCAAATTATTCATCATAAAGAGTTGAAAATATTAATTCAATCATACTGACAAATATGTATTCTTAGCCAATTTCATACATCTTACATGCACTTAAATGGGATGAAATGATCTTACATTTGCATTTGTGAACTGATAATGATGGATGCATATGAACAAATTTCCAACAACAGCAGTCATTTCACGAAAGCCAGTCAGGGAAATAGCAAATTGCAATTTAAACAAAAACGGGTTGAGGTTTTCTAATAATCCATGCAGATTGAAATCATGCTCTATTCAGTTGAAACCTTACTCAGGATCAAAACAAACATTTGCAGGTAAATTAAAATACAACACACAAAATAAACAAACCTGAATCTTGAGCGTCAACAAATGAATACCACTCAACTGTTTGAGTTGGTTCAAGTGAATTGTTTTACCCTTTTCTGCTAGTGTCTGATGAGTTGAAAATGTGATAAGGGTGTGGCGTTTCCATGGCAACGATTCACACACACATGTGTAAAAGCAGAAGCCGTGGATACCAAAACAAATGCAAGGCACAAAAATATCATGCAGTTATGTCCCTTTAACTGGACATTTTGATCATACATGCGTTGTGAGTGAACATTTATGGAAATGATGAATACCAATGCTTCAACAATCAAGCTTCAATATATGATTAAAAACAAACAAATAATTAGAATTCTTATTTTAAAACTTGTATTTATATCTTATCTCAGTTTTCTTTATATTACATCAAATTTAGAAAACAACACCAAATTTAGAAAATTAAAACAAAGTCTTTTTGCATTGATAATTACATCCATTCCATAACAATTACCAAAGGGAGTTAAGCATAAGCATTCAGCATAAGCAGTGCTTAGTAGAGGAAGAGGTGAAAGCGCCCAAGTTGAGCATGTTAAGAGTTATTACAGCGAGGCAGCATGCAAACGAAAGACTTGAGAGCAGAGAGCAGCAAGCAGCAAGCAGCAAGCAAGAAGAGAAGCAAAGAGCAGAGCGTGAGAGAGCAAGCCCATAAGCAGCTGAGCTAAGCGGGGTAAGCGGTAAGCGCTTGCTTGCCGACGGCTTGCTTGCTCGCTCCGCCAAAAGTGCAACTTACACAGCTCCGGCAGACCAACAACATCATTGGGAATTTCCCATACGACCTCTCCATCTTCGGTCACTACAGAATCATTAGAAAAAAGGGAAACATTCTTAGTGGCAGTATAGCAGTTAGGCACAACTGTAGACAGCAAAGATGGTGGATGAGACTAAAGCGAGCAGAGTGCCGCCGGGTCGCGACCCCGTCTCATCCACCGATCTCTTCTGCTACTGTAGTAAACATCAATGTACGTACAAAGGGCATATATATATCACTACTGGACTTGTGCTAGAAACAAGTCCCATATCAGACAAATCGCCAGTGAAATACGTGTGTAAAAAAAGCAAGTGACTCGCACAAAAGGAAATAAGTGATTGAAAGATTGATTGAATGATTGACCGACTGACTGGACAACGTGCCCCTTGCACCTTGGTTTCATCTAGTGCTGGTGATGAATCAAACTACTACGTAATGCTGTGAATGGGACGTACGGTTATAGCAGAGTTGTGTCCCTTGTCTAGTAACCACCACCATGATCACCCTTGCTATCATGCCAGAATTATCATGTTGCTTCTCTAGACAACAAAGTCCAATGTTTAAGGACTACACAAAATTCACATCGCTAACTTAGTCTAGGAGAAAACTTCTATGGCTATGTTTCATCTAAGTTGCATGCAAAACTGGTTGCCATGGAAACAGAGGCCAAAGGTCACTGGTACAAGGGGATGATGTCCGAAAAAGTGCAGACAACGCAAGAACCTACCATACGCACCACGTGCTAAGCCGCGTCCTCTTGCAAGCTGGGTAGGCAGCATAACTTCCTTTGGCTGGGCCTTTTTACACTCAACCTGAAAACCACAAATGAAAATTGAACTTATATGTTCCATTATTACTTAATAACAAAATGCATAGCGACTTATGAAAACAAATAGAAGAATTTTTTTTGACTTAATAACATTGTTTCATCTAATTAAATTACCATGTTAACTATATATGTCATTATTACTATCCTTGGAATTGATAAATAATAATTTAATGAATTAATTTATTTAACATGTTATCAATCTAAGACAATTTCTCTTTAGAAAATACTGGTAATCTATTCACTTTGTAATGATACCTTTGGACAAAATTGTTTTTAAAGACAATAAAAGAAATACCTGATAAATATATTTTTGTAAATCAATCATCGCTTCATATTACCAAGCAAATGATAAACTAGACAGTTCAAGGAACATAGAATGTTATTCAAGTATGAATAATAATTTGAAATTTTTCCCCGAGTTCAAAAACAAGACAAGTAAATAAATCTCTATACCTGTGTCTGAGAAAAATAATTTAATAACCAATAGATCAAAATCATCAAGCAATATTTAAGACTGCATATTGTACGTTTAATAAAAGTTTTTAAAAGATCATGAGTTTCCATGTTCAGCCATTATAGATAGAGAATGACAGAGTTATCTCCCTTTCCCCACAACCTACCATCTTCTGGTTTATTTCGTGGAAATGTATTTCACAGATTTTTTCTACTACATCCTCCTGTTGAAACGTTACGAACCCAAAACCTGAAAAAAAAGGAAGACAATAAATACTTTGTCAGAAAAACATTCAAAATAAAACAATTATTCAAAATAAATATTTTCAAGATACTTTCTAATTACAATTTTGACATATGTATCACTTTACACAGAATCAACAAAATGTCAAAAATTTACAAAAATGTGGCACTGTTACAGAATACTGCCGATGCGGCAGAAAGTGAATGTTAATAAAGAATATCCAATGACTGAGTATGCCAACATATGGCATACCGCTTGTAAGTGTAAATGCGATATGCACACATCACTAAGGATGATGACATCACTGTGTTTTGTCAACAAACAAGATGGCAACATTAATAGGCTGTAAGAATATTCTTCACAGCTTGGGAGTAATATTATGGCAGGAAGGAATTTTATGAAGAATGGCAATATCTTAATCAGTTTTTGGGATGTGGACAGTTCGGCCAGGGAATAGTATTGTAAGAAATGAGTATAGGTTGTCAAGACATAGTTGACATTCATAATTTTATTAACTGCAAATATACATTTTCAGAAATATCAAGAAATAAATTGCTAGCTCAAGAGACAAGCATGTTCCCCGATGTTAAATTATTTACAAGTTTGTAAACTAACTGAGAACATCCTTTGATGAAACTAAAACTTAAAATTTATTATATTAGTCAAAACACAAATTGGTAGAAAACGTTCAACAAACATTATTTTAATTTTTCGGCCTTTGGTTTGTTAACTAGAATTCCCTAATTGTCAAGTTTGTTTTTAAATTTTTCATTGAAGAATTGATACAACCAGGCAGACGTAACAGATTATTTATGAACTAAATGGTACATCAATGTCAGGTGTTTGTTTGATACTCATCTTAAATGTATTCTAATCGAATGGTTTCACATGGTTAAATATAATATTCATGATTTATTTTGTTATTATATTGAATGTACAATTCCTTTAAAATTAATTATAAATTGTTAAGAAAAATAATTTCTCTATTTTGCATCTGATAAAACTTAATAAACAAGGTATAATTCATGTCATTCAACTGAAATATTGAATTTCGTAAAAAAAAAAAATTGCCCCACAATCGTAAAATGAGTCAATATTGTTTCACAGTCTGACAAGTATTTTCAGGCTATAATAAACACATAGACATGACAGTCTTCATGTCAGTAATATTGATGGCCACCTAGAGGCAAGATTCAGAACTAACAGAATGGCGCCCGAAGGAATGGCGCCATCAGTCAGCTGGTGAATGCACAGGAAGATAAATCATGCCAGGTAGGCACTTTGTCATCATTAAAAAAGAAAAACAAAACACAAAGACTTTACATATTTGTTCTGAAAATATGTTGTCACGAGTTCTCAGGGCCTCAAAATAGCCAAATTAATTCTCAATAGTTTTCGCCAATATCAGATACTTTTATGCTCTTATTAAATGACACAGCATTTAGCCTTGATATCATCCACCCATCAGTACATGAACATTTTAGCACACATGACTTTAGGTAGCATATTTATTATAAGTAGCTGTAGGTAATTTGAATCATAAAATATCTTTATCAATGGCACTAGGAAAATAAATAATCAATGGTTTTGATTATCTTAAACCTTTCGAATTATCATTCTCATAAATTCACCAACATTTTTCATTTTCAAATTCTTTTGATATGATCAATTTATTACATATTCATCAAATATTGATAAAGATTTTAATCTTATTTAGAAATGAAATACAAAATACCTATATTGTACCGTTGACTCAAACTTTATCCTAATTTTTGAAAAATTTAAGTAAAACTGTAAAATGGCATTTTTATAACCAGCAGAAATTGGATTTGAATTTGTATTCATCGTTACAAGTAAAATCCTTAGACCGATGTAAACAAGAAATATATGTCAAATAACATGACATAGCATTCTCCTTCCTATATACATCGGAGTTCGATCAATGTTTGGTGAAAGTAGGCGGTGTTTCAATGGTCTTTGTTATTGATTAGTAGCCCATTTTCCTGCATTTCAGCCAACAAAGAACACATTTCGTGCTGAACGCAATTGCGTACACATTTCATTTGACATCTGCGGCGCTTATCCGAATGCAGATTCATTTTTTTACCACTGCCGTATTGTAAATACATTCAGTAACTTGTTGCGTCAACCCAAAACACTGAATCAAATTCTGTGGCAAATACATTTCATCCTAATTTCCCACATTTGACAATAGATGGCATTTTTCTTGATGCAAATAAATCTTCTGAAAAATTCTTTAAAAAAATATTTTTAAAAATAACTTTTTTTAAATGTTGATCTTATTAAGTTTTTTTTAATTACATTGTCAAAAACAAAAAAATTTAAAAGTTGAAATATTTGTTGCTAAAAAAAATCGTATGAGGGGGCCCTAAGTGCAGAATGTTTTAAATTATAGATTTTCTTTATGATAACTCCACGTTAATAATGCATTACGGAGTCATCATTAGAGATGTTTTTCCATTGATAACATCACAAAAGAATGAACCTTAATTACAAGGCTAGGATGAGATTCAAATAAAATCAATTATTTTTTTCTCCGTTCCATTGTTAAAATATCTTGAAGCGCTGAGAATGACATTAATGTAAACAGTAGTCATTCACTTCAACGTATAAAATAAACATTAAGGTTTTCTGTTTTAGAGCTAATGAAAGGGATATTCCAGTCTTTATCACTACAAAATAAATAATAAGAAAGTGTCAATAAATAACGTCATTATTGAGAAATTGGTTACTATTTCTGCTGATTGTCAATTATTTGTTTTACATCACAAAAGCTTCCAGAATGATAATTTTCACCCGAAATCATAAAAAAAATAGTAATAAAATTTGACTTAATTTTCCTTTTTTAACTGACATTGGTAATCAATCATCCCTTAAATAAAGAAGCTATTAAAACTGTAAAATAGATAAAAATCAACATTTCATCCTGAATTTTCTATGTAACAAAAACCTAAATTCAAGCATGACGTCAAAAACCGAGGAATCGGCAAAGCCGTTTTTACGCATTAACAGACCAATCTCGCAAATCTGACCCTTCACACTCAATCAATAAGGTCGAGGTATGTACGCTTATGCTTGTTTAGTTGCCAGTTCTCTAGGCGTAACAATTTCATCTCGTAATGCCCCTGGCCAGCCTGTGAACGTTGGAAGCAAACAACGAACACCGCACCACAGCTGTGCTGGCCATATTGAACTAAACTATACAGAGCCCTTCCACTACCTGCCTTCTCGTCTATTTATAGTTAATCATCAAGTAAAGTCTCTCTGTTCCCCATCCCACAACAAAAGCCTCCGGTAGCATGCTCCGTGGCAGAGATGGCTTCATATGCAAGTTGCCCGCTTGCAGACCACTAATAAATGAGTTACAAGCAAATGCCTCTTGATTGGCGCTGTATCCGCCATAATGGTCCAGTCTCATTGATTTGCCTTGTCCTGCTCGGAAGATGCGTTATTGCTCGAGACTCAATGATAGATCGAGTTGCTCTCTCCTTCCACTCGTCCAACATTACTTCAGATCAAAGTGCACAATTTGCACTTCGAATCGCAAGTATTTGTTTCAATTTATACAATTTTATACGATGACCTTCACCTTTGCAAGTCCCCCATCTCCTAGAAAGGTCCTCAGAGAGGGGCCATCCATAGCAATAAGTAGAAAACTGCCCATAAACTTGCAAATCAAATCTACAGCTAAACATCAATTTCCCCGAGCTCGTTTTGAAATGTAATTCTCTTGGCCGCACGGGACTCCCATACAGGTGTCGCAAATAAAATGAAAAGTGTTATTGTTTTGTTTCTAAATATTCTATTCCTAGCAGGTTTTGTTGACAGTCGCCTGTGATAACAGCCGAACACAAGAAGCCACTCTTCTGTCAGAGAGGAACAAATACTCCTTGTTTACCTCCCTTGGCAGGTGCCCCGAATGGCTAGTGCACAACGTAAGGGGCAAACATGCATCAGTATCGGTCCGTCCAGCGAGTCGGCGTTGTGTAACTAACCAACACACCTTTCGAACGTCATGCACAGGTTAAATACAAAGACATTGGAAAAAAAATTGTATTCATAGACGGACAGGATTTTCATAGCACAGTTCCTTTCGGATAAACATTCCTCAAAATAGAGACAGATTCAATAGATGATGCTTATTAAAATATGGAAGATACGCTAGCAGGTTCTGAAAAGGGCAGAAGATGTTTACAATTATCTTGTTGTGTTGTAAACACATGCACATTTAAAACCTGAATTGAAAACAAATTGGGCGATTACAGTAATTGGGTTCAGGTTGGTTGAAGTCATAACATGATTATCTGGTACAGTTAGGCAATGTGCACTTACTAATTCTCTTGATCCAGAAATTATCTGTTTCCTTTTGGGAAACTTCTTTGCCTGAATTCAATAAATTCATTTTTGAACTATCTTTACACTGTAACTGCATTAAGGAGTTAACTGTTAAGTGGGAAATTTTTGAAATCCTTCAAAATGTGCATCCGACAAAGACATACAAAATTTGAAACAAATGATCAAACATTTTGCCACTTTAACCAAGCAAAGCAGGATTTTCTGCATGATAATCAAGAAATTCTCTCTATTGAAAACTTATTTGCAACAATTCAATTAATGTATGACAAACATATTCAAATACTTTACCATGTAACTTTAACTAAGGAGTTGTATTTTGCATTAAATCTTAAAAATATGCATTGCAAAGACTACCAAATTTGAAGGCAATGATTAAGCATTTGCAAAATTATCGTAACAAATGGAAGCTGTTGGTGCCATTCTTAACAGGACAATCAATCAGTGTGTATTTGCACATGTTTGTGTGTTTGTCCATGCGTGTGCATGTGTGCCAAATCCCGCGGGATCATGTGTGTATTTTCTTGGATGAACATCCCGATGACCTTCCGGCTCATTTCCCAGAATCCCTCCTGCATCCCCTCTCTATACGTCTGCTCCATCAATCACCGTCTGCACATGTCCCCCAAAACACTCAAACAGTTTTTCTCTTTCATGTTCAGTCACCAGAACATCTATTCCTCTGTATGATGAATGACCAGCAGTGCATCATGGGAATTACCTCCCTTTATAACTCTTTAGTCATTTCTTTAAAAAAACATACATCTGTACACTTCATTTTAAACAACACATAAGGAATAAAGGCAAACAAATATTTTTCGCCAGAGTTCCAATCTGGATAATCACGTACTATTTAATGTACAGATGAGGAAATAAAATTTTATAAGGTGTTTCGATAATAAAATAACGCTTCTGAACGGCGATCTAAATTTCCATAATGATCACACCATTTTGCGCCGATGGAACACTCAAGCAAGCAACGGCCAGATAAACATGACAGAATTAATTAAAGTCTCAACGTTTAAGTACAAGAAACTTCGCTCTCCAATGAAATAAAGAGCGAACAATTTGATGGCTCCTCCGCTATGTGCCATTCAAGTTGAACCTTCAGAACGCAGATTCTGCTGCCAGAGCTTCTGTCAATGCAAAAATCAATATTTACGTCATCAAAAAGACCCAACTTCTCCCAAGGGGGGAGTAAACGTCAAGGTCACCCAAATTCCTCTCTGAAGATTTGAACATACACGTCTACATCCCATAATTCATTGGTAAAATTTTTCAGTCGGTGATGAATCTTGCTTCGAGCAAATCGGGAGACAGGCTTGATTATTTCCAGAATTTCTAGACAGCGCTACTTTACGATGTATCCCGACACCAATTTATTCTGTGGCTGTATAAATCACAATTCAGAATATTCTTAATTTTACATCCACTTTGCATGAGTAGTGAGGGATCGGACACAAATTAAGGAAAACTGAAATAAACACCAACACAAAAATATGAAAGCATTTGTTGTGTCAGTACAAACTAAGCTAGCGTTTGATACTCTATGACAAGTGGGGCTTTCACATAAATAAAAGAAAATTGCATATTTCCGACTCAGCTCAATTTGACAATCTTTCTTCAAGTCAATGCAATTTACTACATATCCCCACAAGAATGGAGATTTAATGCAACCCCATTATACTGCCCTAGTTGTTATATATTACAACAGTTTTACAGGCTTCCTCAATATAACAACACCATTCGTATACACAGATCTAAAACTCACATAGAAATCAAGGATATTGGAACAGATATTATCCCTCGTTATAACATTTATACCAAATCAACGATATGCCATAAAAGTGAAAAATAACTTCAAATTTTAGAAAAATGATTCAAAGACAAGAAACCGTCTTTGAGCGACGTCAATTGTATTCTGAGATGTCTCCCATAGGAGAATGTTTTTACACTTGTTCGAAAGTTGCACAAATGTGGCATCTTTAAGTCATGGACAGCGACAAAGGCTTTAATTAAAGGCTTGTTAAATTGACAATTAGACCACTTCAACTGTCAGCAAGTCCCTGCCATATTTTTCTTCTCAAATTCTTAAATCCAATAAGTTAAATGTAAAGGTCACAGAATACATCTCTACTAAAATTATTTTTTCGGTAAGGGTAACAGTTAATGTGATTAGCTTATAAATGTCCTCCAACAAAATGTGGATCATGAGAAATGAACATGAAAAACAGAATATGTTTCTCAGTTTCTCTGAACTTCACAACAAGCAGTCTCAAAACATGAAAACTAATTCTTGTTCAGAATTACATTGAAATAAAAGACTGAAGCTGTATATACAATAAATTTATCAATAAGTACTATACTAGACCAAATAAGGATATGAGAAAATTTTCAAAACTAGAATATTTACATATTTTCACTGACCACCTGATTGCATATAGATGACAAAATTACAATTACTGTGACCTATTTTGGCAAGTATATCGAAAACTCAGTGGAGAAAAAATTGTCAACAATTTGAAACTTTGTCCAGTTTTGCCGATAAACCTTGTACCTACATACTTAACCCGTGAGTGAGGTTATACAAACTCGTAAGTGTCACCCCGGCTGGAACAATATGCAGATATCCGCTAAGTCAGTATTTGTATACGGCATTAATTTGCATATTTGTCGAAGGCTTTGTTTTGGGAAGGTAGTCTGACTTTGCAGAACCTGCTGACATAAATGGTAGAAGAGCCTCGCCCTGAATCCAAGCGGCTTTCACCTGCGGGTTGCGATTAATCAGTCAATGCAAATACGAGACAATGTGAAGGAATTCCTCTGTAAAGGTCGGGAGGCTTAGAACACAGGTCTGTCAGTCAAAAAAACAATCGCTTTTCCCTCTGTCTGCCAAAGAGTTACTCCCTTAAAGTGAGCACGATCTCCCTGCTACTGTTTGGAATAATCTCTATTAGTGCTCAAATGTGGTGCTTTAAAGCTTTTGGAAATTTATAGAATATTAAGTATGGATTGTTGTTATCAAATTTTGACATGAATCAATTCGATATCATATAGAAGGATTGTGTATTACTATTGCAATAACAAAGACTGCATGGAATATATTATAGATTTGACGCTTTTTGAACTTATCTGGTGGGTTTCTTTGCATGTAGCACTGTCCAGATATTGAACAAGGTTCAATATTTATGAAAGACTCAAATAAATCGAATGTCTATATTTATCATTTCAGCCTTTCATTTACCTTAATGCTGATGGTCAACTCTGTAAATATCATTTCTAAAGATTTCTCCCTCTGTGTCAATACAATGACTGCTCCCCAATGAAAGGCTCTATTGGTATTGCTGTTGACAAAAGTATGGAAGAACGACACCTGCTAAGAATGTTACGATGTGCCATCATTCCTCTGACAAAGTGCGGCATTTGCTTATTGCCGATCAAATACATATCTTGTTTGGAGCAGGTGACGAAATGCCACTTTGCTCTCATCGAGCTGTCGATCAAGCGCTGAAATAATGGCCTCCCCACTATCATTAGTCACAGCTGTTTTAGGTGAACCAATGAAAGTCACATGTTGGCAAGGGTATAGACAGACTTTGCTCTTCACTCGCTCAGATTGAGGCAAGATGTGCATCTGCAGACGGCACCCAGTCTGGCGGCCATCTTTGCTCACTTGCACCCAATCTGCTCTTTGAAGTATAAAGGGCAAATTTGGAAAGCCCTTTCATTAAAAATCCAGATAGATCATCTAAAAGCCTCAAAAAGGATTCACATTCTCACATGCTTGATTTACATGGTTTACAATTTTAGTCCATTTCATTAACAATTTCTGCAAATTATTCATTTTCTTTGATATATCTGCTCCCATTGACAAAACTTCATAACTATTCAAGACAGCCTTTTAATCAAAGACATAAAATATTCATAAAATCTGAACACTGCAATAAAAATATGATAAGCTCCACACAGCCTAAACCTCTTATTCACAGCTTGAACTCAGGTAATAAAACTTCCTCTAATTTGTATCCATAGAGGACAGTGACAGGGATGGCAATCCCGTGTTGGTCAGGCTCCGCCGTAAAACCATTCCCACGAACACTTGGTTACAGCCTCACTTTGACTACCAATGACGGCAGCTCAATATTACTCTAACATGCTTCAGTTGTTCTTCATTAAGGCTAATCCGCTACACAACTTTTCCCCATCAGACTATATGAGTCTGTCAATCTAAATCAATGGCGATGGGTTCTGCAATATTCAAGGAGGCTTCTGTAGGAACCGAGATTTTCAAACAAAAAAAATCATTAAATCAATTGTTAGTGAATGGCGGGATATATCACAACACATTGTGAGTTAGTCAGTGCAAGTGGTTTGTAATTCAAATATGCAAAATGGGATATTACGAAGCCATTTCGATTTGAAAGACAGTACGAATCAATACGAACATTTTGGTATATGAGTCAGCTCCATTATTTTTCAATAATAATGAATATGGAATAATTCAATATGGCAGGCTGGCATTCATCTGACAAACGTGAAACTGATTCAATCTGGATCTAAAACTTTCTCTTATACACTAACAGCAATTTTAACAAATTAGAGTTAATTTGATACAATTGAGAGCCAGGTTAGACCTAAATCTATCTCAAGTCTTTCCGCCCCTAGGCAGTGAACACTATTACCATATGTCAAGATCAAAAGCGCAACTTTGCTTCTTTTGTGGAGCCGTTTTCTTTCAGTGGAAGACAAGCTGAACTTTTCTTTGATGTGAAGTTTGGTGTCCGCCCTTTCACCTCGGTTACATGCTTCCATCGCGCCAATTAGCAATTTTCATTTCAATAATTTTTCTAAATTTTACTGTAACATTAGCATGTTGTTATGAAACCATAGCATAATTTTGGAATTAAAGTCTTGAGTAAAAATCAATAAATTTCACAAAAATTTCATTCTTGGCATAATTGTTTCAATTTGGATTTTAATTCAAGGAACATGGCATTTTTTGTGTGAATTGTGCACAAACTGAAATGAAGATACATTAACAAGGCATTCTCTCAATTATCAAAGAATCCTATCCATACTAACTTTTTTTTCCAAGATGGCTGCCACATCGGTTGTACCTTCCTGACAACCACTTGACATTAATTACAGCATTGGAGTTGAAACAACTGGGTTTTTTTCATTTGCCTCAAGTTATAATTTAGGTTCTTCACTGTATCAGCCTGCGTTGACAATCAATCTAAACTTTATATCCATTTTCAGTCAAGGAGGTCGAAAGACACGCATCTGTCTATGTCAAACTGGAGATCAAATTGCTGCGATCCTTGTGAAAAAGTGAGCTATGTCATGTTCATATTAAGCTTGAGTAGTGTATGCACTTACTCCCAACAGTTGACAGGAGAGTAGTATTTGTATTATGCCTGCAAATTAGCTCATCACTTGTAACATAACCATCTTTCTTTGGCATATTGATGGCTTATACTGCCTAATTGGGGTGTTTTTATGTTAAGATAATTAATGCTCATTAAAAGAAAAAAATTCTAATCCTTAGTTATGAAAACATTGCAACCATGCAGAACATAAATAAATGATTTAGTGCTTTCCTTCGTAAAGTATACATGAACAGTATAATTAAATCCATCGTGTCACATTCTTTAACAATAGTGCAGCTTAGGGGAAATTGAGTTCAACCTTGTTGGAAAAATAATTACATTGAACAATGTATTAAAGTATGCACTTTTTTAAAGTTGATTGACAATTTAAATAAATTGGCAATTTAGCCTTGGAAGAAGGTAGATTCATTTTCTGTCAAACATTTTCAAAATCTGAATAGACCACAAAACTGAAAATTATCGACAACGATCTTGACATGAGTATTGTTGCACATAATGACTTTGATAATGATTTTAGTTGTGAGGAATGCCTTATCCCTTCTCCTCAATCACCATTTAAAACTGGGAAATTACACATTGAAATTGAATATACAGTGCTGTCCGACTGAAAACCAGGAGCCACATCAGTAACCTAACACGGCGGAATCTTTGTTTCTCATTAACAGCTAGCACATCATGGCAGCCACAGCGGTTGGTACCAGTCCTGGTTTAAAGTCAGTCACAAACACCTCCTCAGAATACAGCCTCATCTTGAATACCAAGCACCCATGTTTCTTGTGATGGCAGCCATGTTGTTTTGTCTAAACTTTCTAATTACTTATTGTTATTCAATTTTAGTTATCAAAACTTGAGAAAAGATCATAAAGCCAATTACCTAAGATTCCTAAAAATGGTGGCCATGTTGATTTGCCTAAACTTACTTATTGTTGTTTAATTTTGGTTTTTAAATATTTAAAATGTTAAAGAGAAAAGATCTAAATGCCAAGTTCCTAAAAATGGTGGCCATGTTGGTTTGCCAAAACTTCCTTAATTACTTATTGTTGTTCAATTTTGGCATTCAAAACTCACAATAGTTAAATTGTTAATAGAAAAGTTATACTTTTAACAATGGTGGTCATGCTGTTTTTTGGCGAAAGAACACTGTCCTACTTTTGATCTAATTTAAATTTGTTTTAATTCAATGTGAAATAATTTGATGCAAAATATCAATAAATACTTTAAAGAAAACCAAATAAAAGAAAATTTTCTTGATTCCATAAAAAAAATATCTAACAATATCTGTTTAATAAATACTTGCTTTAATTCGCCCAGGACAAGTTCAACCTCACTGACAAATCGTCCAATTTCTATATTTTTCCTCAAAGAGAAGTTTGACCTCACCAGCGAAGGAAACATGCTCTGGTCAATTCGCTGCCAATCAGGTGACCTTTAAGACTCCCTGCATGTTTACACAGACAGTTTGGAGGGTGAAGTCTCGCACTAATACGCTAGGTGAAGTCTCGCACTAATACGCTAGGTGAAGTCTTCAGAGACCTAACACAACAGATGGCCTCCAAAACACGGCCAGACCTTCTACTAACTACGCCAGTTCGTATTTCTGTTTGTTACAGAATAAACATCGCCTTTCTCATCTCTTTGTTTCTTTGGTTCTCAAATGCCTGCAATAAACTTACGAACAGAAATACATCCAATATGGACTTTAAAACAAACATTATCCTCATTACATGTGCAAGATGTTTAGATTTCCATCGTTTTGGCCCATACCTTCAAAGGTAAACACTACAGGAATCCAACTAGTCAACAGTTTCTCATTTGCAGAAAATAAAATTAAACTCACCAAACAAAAACCTCCATTTTTTATCCCTAAACTCACTTGATGTGTACAATTTAAATTTGGATACAGAAAGATATTTGTTAACATAAAACACGAAATCAAAATAAATTTCACTTTGAAAGATGAATTAGAATATGGACCTAAATATAAGACTTTCACCGACATACTGATTTCTGAAGTTCATTAAAGTTTGTCCGTATCACAGAACAGTTCACACCACATAAATTCAGTCTGCAGCCTTATGACTGTCTTTAAACTTAAACCTTGTGATACATCACCTACTAAGCAAATTACAGCAACATTGTTTTTACAGTCTGCTAAATCTATATCAATTCCCAGACATGGCATTTTCCACCCACCAGTTCCACGTCCCCTGCCTTTTTTGACCTCCAGATAATCTCAAACCCCTCTGCTTTGGCGCACATGGATAAAAGAACAGACTGTTTTTGTATCTCCCTCGCTGGAGATTGACTACCGATTCCATCTGTTATAAACAAGCCTTTGTGCAGGAAGCATGCTCTCCTGTCAGTGGAGGTTCCAAAATCTTGAAAACTATTCTATACCGTCTACAGCCCTAACATTGTCAATAATCCAAATCACCATATACATCATGCTTACAGATGCACCACAAGGGGTCGTAAACATACATGGTAAAAAAATTCTCAAAAGGCGCGACCTAAATCTTTGATATTTGGTAAGTGTACAGTCAGCTCATTGATGCTGATTAGAACATCTTTTGGCAACGTAACACTTGTGAAAAAGAATATTAAAAATAACTACATAAAATCTTGTTGTTTGTAAATGAAAAGATCATCTCAGGGTCAATGATAGCATCCATCATGGCAGCCTTGCTTGTGGAAACGAGGCTTGTTTACTCGACATCAACACAAAAAGTTCAGAAATAAAGGTATTAGTTATAGAAATCATGTCTATCCAACAGAGTGTCGCCACATCTGTTATCAGTTGTAGGAGGGCAGTATTTCTAAAAGTTGTATCACTGGCCAGACACTGCCTTATCTCCTAGCCGCATGCAGCACATCATAAACAGGCCGATATTTGTGTACTGGCTTCCTTCCAACTTACTAATATTATAGGGCATATCTTTCATCACCTGCTGACTTGACTGTGTACATTGCAGAAGACTTATTAACCCACGTTCATAGTGAACAGCTACAGCCCTTGGATTTTCACCTGACACAGCCATTGAATCGAAAAATCCAGGCCTGTCGTTTATCGCCTGATTTCTTGATTGTGGTGTCGATTGGGACTATATTTCATTGTGGTGTGATATAGCCTGTTATCACCAGGTAGAAGTGAAGAGGCAATCAACCATGAAGCATAAGTGTCTTGACCTTTGACCTACAGGCATTGTAGACAAAGGAATGTTGTCGCTGACTGTTTGATAGACTGATAGCGGGATCCAATATCACAACAGTGTTATGTCAATCACAATAGCGCAACCTAATAGCACGCTGTTCCTTTGTAAACACCTTTGCAAATATTGGAAAAAATTCTTCTTGACATTGCGTAAAAAATATTTTTAAGCTTCATTAGACTTAAACCTTGAGGAAAATATGATCTCTTTGAAACCAAATTGAAGTCAACATTCAAGAGTCTTGAATCTTTTACATAATATTCTCAGCAGCACTCGAGGTATTTAGGCTATTCATTTTCCGTTTGAAAACAAGCCTCCTGGAAATATGTTCGACTTTGAAATTCCTCAAAGATATTTGACACTTTTTTCAGAAAATCAAATCTGAATTGCTACTTGTTGCCAAATGAAAGCTCTCGATAGACTGTTGGGTTTGTTCAGCAACCTTATCCCTGCCAACACATGCGGCGTAACTTTGTCAACAAGCGACAACTGTATACATGGCTTTGCTCTTAGACAATGTCCAGCCGTAACCAACGGTAGGCAAAAGGACAAAAGCAATCAGAGAGCCCTAGCTGGGAACAAAGTAGATGATGCACTCTCCATGCATGGCCGATCATGTTGAAAATGCAATTATGCCGGAAAGCAAACTTTTTCAGTGCACTCACATTTGGTTTAAGAAATAGGTCAACTAGACTGTGCTGGAAACAAACGCAAAAGATGAAGAATATTTTTCAAATAAATTTGCAAAAATCTTAGTCAGGACAAATTGAATGAGAAGAACCAAATATTTTGAAAGTGAGTTTTATCTTGATTGAAACAAGAAAATCTGTCATACTTTAGAATGCTAAGATTTATGTGAAAGGAAAGGAAAAGGATTATCTCAAAGATTTCAAACAAATGGAACTAATCAAAGTTAAGTTCATTCTCAAGGCTTCCCAGCTTAAATGGGTATCTCTTGTCATATTCAAATTCATGATTAAAGCAAGATCCTTATGTGATGTCCTCGAACCAGTTTGATGCAATTTATTAAATCCATGGTGCAGAGAATTTTCAAAGAGCTTTTCTTTTCAAACAATTAAGTGTTAATTAGGAACACAATGTGACCATCTGTCAGTGCAAAATTTGTCATTGTTGTAACAATATTTAACATCCATATTATCATAAGTCTTCAATGCCCTTACAAAAATTGGACAGTTGACCATTGTGAATCTCCAAAAAAATTTATAGAGGTAACTTTAAATTAAAACCAAATCTGATTGTTAGTCATACAATTTGAGATTTCCCTCCACTACGACCGGCAGCAGCTGGTCAAAGTAAGTAAACAAATGCAAATTAATCTTGATCCATCACAAGTCTCTACAGAAATGCGAAAGTTGAAGTTAACTACGCATCTCATTTGCAAAGTTAAGAAGCTACGCTAGGCTTAGGAGGATTACCATATCTTTGGCATCGCGCTTAATTCAATCGAAATACGTCAGATTCAAAATAAGCAACGCAGACTGGATGTGAAGCAAGGTGGAGTACCTGTTACAGAAATACCTTTTTCTGCATCATATGGTTAAGCTTAGCCTATTTCTAGAGGTAAAAAAAAGTTTATCTTCCCGTCTTCAAATCATTTCAACATCCACTTTCAAAAAAATTCTGATAGAACAAGAATGGGAAATTTTTTTGGAGGAAAAATTTCAGGCTTTAAATAAAATTGAGAAAAATGACGAAAGCATGGGGAGTTTCTTGGCAGTGATTTCAGTACCATTACTCAAAGTAATATATAGAATGCAAAAATATAATCGTAAAGTGAAATCTCTCTCCCCCTCCTGAATGAGAGTAACACGTGTGAGGTTGCCTACACTACGTGAACTTGAAATTTTTTTCATTCACCTTTCTAAATCCAGATTTGCTTCCAAATTCTTGATGCTTTGCCCCACAAAAATGTTCATTCTTAACAGTTTTTTACCCCAAATTGCTTTTTGATCAGTACTTCAAGCTTTAACTTCTTTTAATGGCTAAAACTGATGGGGAGCTTTGAAACTCCAGACGAGAAAATTTTCCACTGCAAGTATTTCATGACTTCCTAAGAAGTGTTAAATTAGAAGGGAAACAGGTGAATGATTTCCTAGCTAGTGTTTAGATCTTGCATTCCCAGATTCATTTAAACATTTAACGCTTGATACTGTCTCTATTGGATGGCAAGTAAAGACACAACTAGGAAGATTGCTTGTATCAGTGGGCCCAAGTTTAAGATGGTGTTATACATATATTATGAATTTAAATAGAATCATGGCCACAATTGTTCTTCATATTTTCCATTATATTACACATCTTTCAAACATACATCTGCGCATGCTTCAAATTGGTAAATTTCACAGCTATATTGCTCCTGAAAATTTGAATGCATAATATTAAGATTTTCAAATTAAATTAATTGCCTATTTTAAGAATATCCTGGCTTTAAAATTTATTACTTAATTCAATATGTAACATTACAAGTGAATGGTTCATATTCAAATTAACTAAATGGTAATTAATGGCCAGTCTAGAACTGACCAGTCAATATTGATCGATGGTCAACAATGTTGGAAGCATGTATGAGGCTTATTTAGAAGCGGACAGCCCTTGATTTAATGACGCCGGGGTAAAGAGCATTTCTATCTCCACTCCAGGAGAAGATGCTTTACTTCCTTCAGTACTGGAGAGCGAGTTTGTTTCACCCAGAAAACTGAAAAGCTTGCTATCTGGTATTTTCAAAACTATTTATCTCCAGGAAAGACAAGCATCTACTCATCTTAATTTGAGACTTTAAGAATCTTCTATTGTTATATCTTGAATACAGGCAGTTTTCCTATCTAATATTTGAGACTTTAGGAATTTTCTATTTTAATTTTTTATCTCCAACACATGAGAGTTTCCAATTCTACATGTGAAATAATAAGGCTGTCTTTACTATCTCCACCCAGGAGAGCATGCCTCCCTCACCACCGACTGAGTCTGGTATTCTCAAACAGACCAGGAGTCCCCACCTCAACATCCAGAAAAGAACAAAAGCTGACTTGTGGTCTTCTCTCATCCCAAGCAGCATGAGGCTTGTCATTTGAATCTATTGAAGCTGCTGGTATATCTGAATGGGGACAGAGAGAGAGAGATGGTGGACTTTCTCGATCAGGTGAAGTGACAGCAGCCATCTCACCTTCCCCTCCGCAAGATCACAAGTCACTCAAGGTCTTACTCACTCAGCCGAAAGACCAATTTATATTCATAAGGCTTTATTTGCTGTTGAAGATAATGGAAGCTGGGGATGGGGATGCCAGTGTTTAATGGTGACGGCCATTGCTATCTGCCTATGTTGACTAAGAGATAGAGTTCTTGTACATCTCACTGTCACTCAGAGGGATTTTGCACCCTTGTAACTCTGATTATCTCTGATTCTGTCATCAGCTTCCACAGGTCAGTGCAAGTCAAACAGAACACTGGAGAGCCTGTTCCAGTTCGTCATGTGATGATTATATGATTAGGGGTATTTGGTCAAGTGATGAGGTACTCAACTTAGATTACCATGGAAACTGTTGTGATGGAGATTTTGATAAACACTTCCTCTGCGAGTGTTTTCATCACAGCAGTCCCTGAAGCACTGAATTAGCGGCCCCTATTCTCTAAAGCCTATTTCAGTTGGTCAGTGCTCATTGTGTTATTTAAGGGAAATCTTGCGCGGCAACGATCATCCGTTAGATCAACATCCATAAAAAGTTAATTAAGTTAACTGTAAAGTTGGACAAAAGGGTCGCATCTCAACGTGGTTCCCAGGGAGTGGGCTCAATCAAGAGCTAACTAGTGTCACTGGATGGGATTCAACATGGCTGCCAAATCCGTCTGCCAACAGGGAACAGTGATCAAATCTCATTATGCTCAGCCAGGCCGGGGCGATTGATTGGAAAATCCTCATAGACAATTTACATACAGGGCTAGGCTAAGTACAGCCACACACACAATGTGGTGTACAGGAGAGTTGGGCCAAATAACATCATCATAGTCCTATTCACATTCAATGAAATGCAGATATGGCACTTTGATTCATTTCAAATTCAAAACTGTCCATTAAAGCTGCCAAGCATTATCTACAAGGAATATGAAAGAAGGCTGGAGAACTGTACCCTATAAAGCTGTCCCATAAACCCCAGCTCCTTCTATCTTATTGTGTTCCGCCTCTAGTTTACGATTCTAATCTCAAACGTTATGGCCTGGTCAACTACCAGCCTTCCTCATGGACAATATTCCTAATATGCCTCGTACCTGGAGCAGATACAGCTGACCTATACGACCTCACCATCCCGAGCTCGGGTCTCGATTAATTTACTTTTCTGATGTCATGTCTATGGAGAGAGCTGAATCTGTAATCATGACGCTTGGATAATTCATTCCATTTCCTCTCATATTTATCCTGGGATAGGATATAGCTGCACCTCTTAGAAAAATCTTGATTTATCCTTGCCAAGTAATAACCACGATTGGATTAGTGCCATTCCAATCTGCATGTTTTGCTAATAATATTAATTGGATTCCCGGATCAATTAGGAATCTTAAAAATCACACTACAGGGTCCATAATCAATCCATCCAACATTAATGCAAGCACCTGAACCTTTTTTTGTAAATATTTATTGCCTGCGTATTATTTTTGGATCCCCACCTCACAAATGAAATAAATCTAAAATGGCTGACCTGCAAATTCCTTTGGTTGTCTGGCATCTGAGTACATGCAATAAGTTACTTAATAATTCCTGCCTATGGCACGTGCTTTTTTTAATTATACATCTTCTGGCTGCTCCAACTGTGTATTAAGCTCGGAAGTTGAGAGATAACCTTCCAATGTTAAACACACCGAGAATCGACACATGCATCACGCCAACATGAGCTCTAGGACATATACATTTAATACTGTCATGAACATCAAATAGGAATATGCTGGTATGAATAGAACTACATCATGTAGCTTAGAAGTTGAGATTTCATATCAAATAAAACTTTGCATTTTATTTGATGATTTTCATTACTACAAAATGAACTTCAATTGCTAAAAACATTTTACTGCAATTTTTATCAACATCATTATGAGACACTTTTTAGTTCTTTCTGACAAGAGATTTCAGCACAAAAGTCATAATTATGAATTTACACAATCAAATATCCTAAAAGTCAGTTTGAATTTAATTGATATATGACCTTTTCAGAAACTTTCATTTTCATACTTAAAAACATTTTTGCACGTCATAATTATTTAATAAATTGTATTCCAAAAAATAACTGACTTATTTGAATTTTAGGCAAATTACATATCTCATATCTCGCACATTCCAAAAACAAAATATCCCTACGTTGAAAAACAAAGTACTTGATGTCGTAAATACAACAGACTGAACAAACATTGGACGTTAGAAGAAAAGGACGAGATATTATCGCCAGTATTGAACTCTCGCACTGGTAGGAATAGTTTGTTATTGATTTCGACTGCGAATATAGGGTCTGTGTCTACGTGTCTCCGAGCCGATATCCTCATCAACGAAAAGGTACATCAGTGTTGATTTACAATCACTCGTCTCTTAAGCCGCCTCCATTCAATTTGATTCGCACATTACAGAGCCTCTATAACACTGTCGGCAAATATATTATTCATTCGGCGATGATTCACTTCTTAGGATAAACTTGACAGAAATTGGGCTTTATTTCTGTTAAATGAAATAACTTAATTTCTGCATTGATCAATCTTGATTGAGTTATTATCTTTTAATGAAAAATGTTTGAAACTGAATTAATCATTCAAATCTGCAGTGCACATCATATCACATATTGCTACATTGAAATTGTTCCAAAAACAATAATAATGTTTAATTCTTAAAACTCGTGACGAATATACAAACCTTTTTGTATATATATCCAAGTAAGCCTTAGGCGAGATTCACTAATTAATCTTCTTCCATACAGAAAATAGTAAATACCAATTTGATCTTTTTCAAGCACACATCAAAATCAAAAGAACTTTCAGATCTATTCATACCAAAGAGGATTACAATTTAATTAACTTCAAAGCCCAGCACAAATAAAAACAAGAAGGTGAAGGTCATTCTAAAACAAGGTCAAGGTAACAAGTATTCCTGAGAACCAAGATAAAAAGACTTTTCAGCGATTCAAACCTAAATATTCACAATAGAAGATAAGAAATCTTTTGATTGACCACATGTTATATATGGCAAAGTCTCAATCACCAATGTAAAGGTGAAGCTGACAGGTTTACAACTTTATATCCAGCCCTTGATTGCGAGAAACCAGGTTAAGGGGCCGTGAATTATTGATAGCGTGGTAATGAACGCAGATGTCTTTGGCCGTCACTCGGCGTGCACAGTACACATGCATCCGTCAACAACATCAGCGACAATTGCATGTTTGTCATTGCAGATAGTGCAAAAAATAAATTTGTTGCAAGATTACATAATATTTTAATAATAGTTTTTTCCATTAACATCATTATCCTCATCATCGTTGTCTTCATCACCATCATCATTATCACCCAACATCACCATCATCATCATCATCACCACCATCATCATCAATGGTCATAATCATCTTTCAATTGGTAGTCATCATAAAGGAACAAGTATCAGTATGTCATCCATTTATGCTTGTTCTTACCATTGTATTGCAACTTTTCCATTTATCTTTCCATAACATAAATCACCTCAAGATTCTCACGACATCTTCAGCACTCAATAACCCCATTACAAGACATTCTTGACAAAACAAATTTAACTAAACACCCTGTTTTAATAGAACTCTGTGATATAGCATGTAGTAACATATAATAAGGCTATATACTGCTTTAATTAGGAGTGGGATTGCCATTTCCATTTGATATGACCACATTCACCCATTTATTACGTCTAGAAAATCTGGCAAAGAATAATCCCTCATAAAAGAATCCATTCACAAACCCGGAATCATTATTCACGTGATGCTGATTATCATGTTATACAAGCCTTTAATGGAGAAATACTGATCTCAACGGCAATTCTCCGACAATGTCACTCTGCCTACATGAAATATCTCCATCAATTTTCAAACGAACACTTACGTGTTGTAGTAATGATCAACTCGACTGTCTACAGAGACAAGCGACTTGCAGTTCCTTACATTTGTGCAAATCATCTTATTGGGAAAATGCCATTAGGCAAACTGAGCATATTTTTCTCTCAAAATCCAGCGGGTTTATTTTCCAATGAAATATCTAGTCTCCTATCAAATGGTGGACTGATTGTAGCCATTTTTCTTCAACCTCGCCGCCTCTTTACATCACAAGCATATCACATTGGTAAGTGAACCTTATCGTCGGCCAATGGATCCTTGGACTGCTCGTTACTATCTAAATTCTTCAGCTACGGCAGAGGGTATTGATTTTCAAAATGGAGTCATCAATAGTGAGAGATTTGGTTCTGATTATTTGAGACTAGTCCAGTCTTAGTTCTCCATTGATCCTTTGCTTGTCTCCTGTCAGATACCAAAGTGCTATGATTTCGCCCGATCGAAATTCTCATTCCGACGCCCGGCTATGCTCCATTGCTATTTGGCCCGCCATTAGGAAATGGTGGTTTATTTCCTCATGCAATGAAAAATCATTACCCCTCGTGTCATGAAAAAGCATGCCCCTTATGATGTGATCAATAAATTTTCTTTAGGGGATTTAATCTAAAATGAGTCCAAATGAACAAATGCATGTAAAAGTGTTCAAATATTTTGCTAGAACAGGTCTAAAACGATGTTTCTTTAAATAAAAGACATTCCTTACAAGTTGCCTTGTACGTTCTACAATATCCTGAAGTTGCGGAAGTGCATAGTTTACGAGACAATAAACAAAAACCTAACACTGCCGCTTGCACTTACAATGTAAGTAATAGAGAACGCAAGCCATTAGCAGGTTTATAATTCTTCAAAGAGTTCTAAATTTAGACAGCATTCTTTCACCGCTAATGAAGACTGTTCGAATGTCAAGGCTTATTACAATGCCCTGCCACAACAGACTGAGAAAATATAATTTGTTGAGTAAATAATTCACGAAACTTCATCTTCTGTTTTGAGCTTTTTGGTTCTGAAAAGGTCTCAGCATGTTTTCACAGTGATAGTTCTTGGCCCACAGCCTTTCTGAAAACTACTTTATCACCAAACTTGAATCCCTGAATTGCCAAAACTGATAGCATCTTCCCTGCTTGTTCTGAATTAACTTCAGTGTGAAGATTCCCATCCAATTTTCTCAATTTGTGAACAGTCATGTTTTTCGTGGAGATGTACTATTACAAGGTGGAAAGCAATGTTTATGATAGCATATTTCGCAAGTTTTACAACTGAAATGCTTTCCATACTTTCAAATCTTTTTAACTACATTCACTTCCCTTTGATGTGTAAATCACTTCCTTACATGTAGCATTACAAATCTCAATGCATTCAACATTTTCAATCTTTAAAGTAGATACTGGTGAAAAGAATTAGAGGGGGAACATTAAATTTTAGTGAACAATATTCAGGTCTCCTGTAAAAGCGATTCTAGACATGTTGTCAAATTTGTTCGTAGTTGAATGTTTTCAATAGTTATGCCTTTGCCGAGTTGGCTGGAAAAATTCACAGATTTGAACAATTTAACAGCTGAAAATGTACCCAAAGCCCTCGCAAGGAAATGCTCCCAAGTCAATGTGATTATCCTCATTTTGTGCAGTATTCAACCAAACATGGAGAAACATTAGCTAACTGTATTTTAACAAGACGGAGCAAGGGGCATTTCCTTCAAACGATTAAAATCGGGTAATATGGGACAGCCAGGTAGGGGGCATGTGTAAGTATTTTAGTCGCGTTTCCCTTCACTTCCTTTCCGATTTGAAAAAATCTTACCAGCCCACATGCACTGAAAATTGAAACTTCAATTTCTATGACAGCTTTTTTTGCAATATTTTCACTTTCTTCAAAATTTGTCATTTTTTGGGGTTAATGATAGTCATTTTTTAATTGGATACAAACGTGACTGTTCTCTTTGAAAACAAATACTTGTAGCATTTTTTTTTCATTAAGGAAGAAATGGTATTTACAATCATATTTTCACAACTATGAAGGAAATGCAAATTGGCAGTAAATGCCATGAATGCAAATGTCCCTTGCACCATCAAATAAGATTATGTGCCACTCATATCATTAACAAATATGTCTCTCACAACATCAACAAATGTGCCCCTTGCATCCTTCCCAATTACCCTTCATTCCAAAACAAATGCCCTTGACATACGAACTACTCTTCTGATTTTAGATGTGTTTTAAATTCCTCGTCTCAGTTTGAACTCAGACTGCCAGATATTTTTCCCCTGGGGAAAAGTAGATTCCCGGGGTGCAAAGTTGCTGATGAAATCATCACCGGGTTAGATCCTACAGGGCAAATATGCTTCTTGTTTTTAGACGAAGCAATGTGTTTAACAAAAACGAGACATACTGAATTATTGTCAGTTGTCAAACGGTACCATCTGTTTTTCTTGAAAGTCAACTAGCGCTGACGTCATTGGCTTCACTTCAGTCTAAATCGAGACCAGATATTTTTCTAGCTGGTTCCCGGGAAGTGTCCTTACTTACAGCAAGGAGTTTCTCACTCGGCCCACGATCGGCCTAACAGAGTTCGACCTCCTTAAATTCCCATATGCCATTACCATTTAATTCGCACTGTTTTCACAAGTCGTTTTTATCAGAATTTGGCCATAATGAGGAGAAAAAGTATGCCCAATCAACTTCATAATGATTCCTTTTCTTGAGTAAAGAGATAACCCTTACACCCATTCCTGCAAGACTCCGCTTTGAAATACAATCTGTCTTCCCTTTTGAAATCAATACTGCGCCGCAGTCAATGCCGAAGCAACACCACAAAAATGGTTGATTTGTTCCCCACTGAATTCATATCACAGAGGAAATTACACCAAATCTTATCTATTGAATTCAAGGTTCACTTCAGACTTAAAAACGTCAATCTTATGTACAGTTGCATGTACCCATATTCCAGTCAATGATTACCATGGAAACCGATTGAGATCAGGACCGCCATTTTTCAGCTCTGATTAATCTTGTTTAAGACTTAGCTAAGCCAGCAAGTGCCTCAATATTTGGAGCGATAACACTCTGAAATCACCCAGATCGTGTGAAGCATCTAGCTGATTGGTTTGCACCAGATTAACTTCACGTTTTACATACACAGATGCGACGAACTATTAAAATATATTTGAATAAATATTTCAATACACAAGAATTTGAATATTTTGTGCATTTACAGTTGCACTAAAATGAAACGAAACATTTTGACGAATTTGTATTTTTAAAAAAAAATTTGGGCCAATAAATCAGAATATATTTACTTCCTTCACATAAAAATGCAAGAATGACCACAAGCTCTCTTTCTTGACCCTGTCAGACTAGCTTCCCAGATGACCCTGTGTGGAGTTCTGGAATGGAGCTGTAGAGAGTTTGAAAGCTGTGCCTCCTGGGAAATGGATGAATGACACTTTCAGAGCTGTACAGGGAAAGACAACCACTTGCTAATGAAGTAACTTAGCATCTGATTCCAATACAGGCTGGAGACGGTGCTTAAATACTGACACCTCAATACTATGTCTCAATCTCACGTGAATAAAGGAGGATTTTGAGGCTTTTTCCGCATACACCTTCCAAAAGATTCAATCATCTTAAAACAAATTGCAAATTGCATGGGATTTATGCAAGATTTAACAAAACCTTTGATGTCAATTTTTTAAAATTGATTGAAATCCAAAGTTGTAATTAATATTTTTATCTTAGTAAAATATACACTTAAGTCAATTTCATCATTGACGTATAATGTTCTTTTTTCAAATTAAATTCAAAATCGTTTTGAAGAGGAAATATCGGCACAAAATTATAGTATTTGAAGTCAGATTTATCATGTATTTCAAATAACGTTTGGTTTAACTTTGACATTATAAAAAATTATTTTTTAAACCCAAATGGAATGGAGTTTGACATTTCCTGTTTTTGATGTATTAGTCCAGTTTACTTGAGCAGCAAAATTGCTCACGTTCCGACAAGCTTATTACTAGTTGTAAGGAATACAGCCTAGAATGTAATATCGCAGATGTACACGCAAGACGGAAGTGAAGCCAATAACCAAACGTGCCCATGTGATCCCACAAACTTGCCGTGGGTGCAGGCAATTTAAAAACCTGCCTTTGATTAAACCCGTTTTTAACAGCAGCGCCAATTTTGCTGCTTGATAGCAAAAGAGTAATATCATTGAGGTTTTTAATAATAAAGCCTGGTAAAAAATGTGTCCCTATTGTCTTGTAACCCTAATGGTCTTAATCAAAGTATATGCCAGCTAGAGCTTCATATATGCAGACCACATCATAAGGTGGATTCCTCTTTTCTACCTAATAACTAATGCTTTCTGACAGAATGGAGGCACATAAAATGGCTTTGTTATTATTACTCAGATGAAAAGACGGAGTTGAGATTCATTGAATCAGGCATGTTGGACATAATCTCCCAATTATTTGAAAGAGCCTAATACTAAGCCATGTGGCATTGTGTTCTGACAAAAATACCTGTGACAGCTTAATTATATTCGGTCCTGCTGTATGCTTTTATAATTTCTTATTCAACAAAAGAAATTTTTCAAAGGCAAGATCCTAAACACAAAGCCTTATTTACTGAGATCTTCTTATGATTTTCCTAAGAGATTACAATTTATTTCAGGAAAATAACATTCATATGAAACATCTTAACAAAATATTCTTATTTTCCTCGCACAGTTTAGAATAAACCTTTCACCAACGAAATAGAATCAGAAAATAATCTTAATCTTCGAAATATGAAAAGAATCTCGATAATTAATATTATATTTCTTAGTCATTTGGAGTGTTCCGCAGTTTATTTATCACTTCTTTTGAGTTGCATTTAGAAACGAGTGAAATAAATAAGTTGTCATCTAAGAAAAATTATCATAAATTTTTAATTATTTTCTTCAAACTTTTGTCAAACCCTATCAACATCTGTTCATTAAAGCGAATAATAAACTTCCATTACCATTAAGAATGCCTAATGACGGTTCACAAAACATAAATTCATAGTACACATGCTAAACTGGTAGTCTTTTACCATTACAAGTAGCCGAGGAAATGAACAAGCCTAAGTAGACCAGGATACGAGGCTGTCATAAAATGTTCTACACATGTGACCCTGCCGTATGTATGTACACTACCAGTTCAGTTGCAGTTTTACACAGGAAGTCAGAAATGGAGGTTTGAAGGTCAACCACAGCTCCTCACAGGGTAGAGAGGAAGGGAGTTTACAGCAGTGGTAATGAGATGTTCTAGTCAACTCATAATCAAGTTGTTCTATCTGGTTTGCGAGCTCTAAAACATATTTCACTAACAGGGCTTTGATATGCAGGTCACTCTTACGTGCGTCCTAAATAGCATCAGGAAATTGTTTTTCATGCTAATTGTCAAAGTTGTGCTTGTTAATGGAACTGCCGGCCATCACCCAAGTTGAATTTCTTTCCCACATTTATCAGTCCGTCTAAATTTAGATGTGAATTGCTTGATTCTTAAAGAATGCCGAAGTTAAAAATTACCTTCATTTCCTAGTGAGCAAATTGGATAATTTAGTTTTATGTCCTTGACACAAATGTTAAGAGATAATCAACTAATGCCTTGTTTTATGGCCAGTTCAACATCATTGAAACAAAAAACTCTGAAGTTCCTAAAATACACTTCCTTAGCATCCACAACAAGAGAGAGGAATGGGTGGAATTCGAGACTCACTTTGTTGTGGGAGTTTGTCTGCTATGTACTGTGACCCTGAGAAACTGAAGCTTTAACACAGAGGTGTTTCCAATTGGAAAGGAGGAAAAGAACGAATGAGAGAGGGGAAAAAACAGATAGAAGATAAGAATTGGAGGGCGGAATAGAGAGAAGGAAGATAAGGACCTGTTAGAATCCATAGATTGAAAAGCTCTCAGATACAGAAGTCTGGTCTGACAATCAAACAGTGAGGTGTGCCAGAAGGGGGGATTTGGGTGGGGGTGGGGGTGGGGTATATTTGGAAGAGGTCGTCTGGATAAAAGGGGGGGGGGGGGGGGGGGGGGGGGGAAGGGGTGATGAAGTAGGTGTTGGAGGTTAAGGTCAAAGTGAGAAGTCCTGACAGGTTCAAGGTACACTTATCTTCAACACCTTCCACCATCAGTCTAGCATTAATCATGTGGCTTCTGTTGTCTGTGAATAATTTCGTGAGGAAGTCAGGGATAGATCTCATCAAGCAGTAATCCTGCAACTTCATGTTTAACTATTTTCTCGTTAAAAATTCATGACTGGTTTGAAAGTTGAACCATCCCCTCGTCAGTGTGTGAGAATAATGTTGAAAATTTGTACTAAGCACTTAAGTGGGAAGTTTCTGTTTTGTTTAGGTTGTTGCCGTCATTAACGACATTCTAGCCTGTCATTTAGCTTAGAATAATTAGTGCAGCACCAAGTAACAAAACATCCCACCCTTCTCCAAACCTCTCAAAACTTCCATCCAACGTCATCATCAATCATTTGCAGAATTTTCAAACTCATCCATTGTGCAAGAAATCAGTTTGATACGTCATAGAATTTCTATTTGAAAAACTAATTGTTGTTAGTTCAACTCTTTTTAAACCAATCACCCAATAACAAGCCCTTCAAGTAAATTTGATTTTTCTTTTCTTCACATCTTTCACCTGGCTCTAATTTGCATACATCCGCAAGGCATCTAAGCAGCTGGTGAGAATACTACTTTCTTCACAACTACTGTTTACATAATAGGACTTGAGATGGCTTGAGGACTTGACCTTTAGCTCTTCCTTTTAATATCTTGGAGAGGAATCACCTCCGAGAAGAAAAACTTTGCAAGGCACCAAAAAATGATTCTCATTTCCTAGATACTGAAAGAAGCATTTTTGTTCGTGATTTGCAGGTCATATAACCTACGCAATAACAAGCTCCTGGCTTCAAATGAAGTTTAGAGCCCCTGCTAGTTAATATAAGCTGGTGATGATGATCTATTGAGACCAATGACAATGAAAACGAGGCCCCTGGATCCCCTGCTGGGATGATAGCATATCCTTGTAACTGTAGGTCAATTCACCGAGCGTACCGTTCATACCCTGACAGCAAATACACTGAGCCTCATTCTGAAATCACTCATCTGTGACAATGTCAGAAACAATTATATTACAATTTTCTAATCACAAGGACGTGCTGACATCGTTTAGTTTTGTATTTTGTTCATTTCTTGAAAGGCCGGAATGAAACAAGATTTTGTGGTTATATATAGCAATAAATAGCACATGTAAATATTTTCTCGACTTTTCGCTTTCGACTGCAGGCCGTGTTTGCGGCAACAAAGCAAGGAATTAATCACATTGCTTGGCGGAATCAATTGACATAATATTTACTTTTGATTTTGATAGCTGTGCAGAATAGTTTTGTGCAAATAAGAAAAGCAGTCATCAGGAAATTATTACCCAATCTTTCTGAATCAGAAGTGTGACTATGACAGCCTAGTGGGGAAGTTTCCAAATAAGGAACTGAATAATGAGCAGCAGCTGCATGATACTACTTTCTTACAACTATTTCAGACAAACGTGACAAATTTGTGCTTTGCAACACCAAGAATGAATTATTTTTTTTCTTTAATATGTTTCACCTTAAATGCTTTTGGAATGATTAACACTAGAAAATTTTAAGAACATTATTAAACATATCACTGATGATGATAACCAAATTTCTTATATATGCTGAATTGACTTTCATTCTAGAAATGACATGACATTAATGAGAACAATAGTCATCGTCCTTGATAAAAAATCTTGTTTCAAAATCAAACATATGCAATAGAGCCACGAATAAAGTCAACCCATAAATAACAATTAATTCTTCCACTTTGACATGAAAAATTCATGTATATCCCAAACCTAATGTGAAGTATAGAAAGCCATTGGCGGGAATGACCACATAAATAACTAGATGTGTGGTTTACTTCTGACGAGGCCAAATTCCTCAAGGGAGCTACATTGTCAGGACAGTTCGGTGCAATTTGGAAAGACAATAGGGAATTCCATCTGTCCCAATCAATGTGCATCATGGCATTATTACAACCCCCTCCCCCCCCAAACTCCCCCATCCTCATGAACCCCCCTGAAGGACCGAGCTGCAATCACCTCGTACAGAGGTCACTGCCAACTAGCATATATTGATTCGCAGCTTTCTTTCACAAACGGCCATTTCTACGCAAACCGCCCGATATCTTTCCAGCCGGTGACAGTATGGACAGTGGTACTGCCGCTACTACAACTGTTTATCCCAGAGGCCAAGGGAATAAATAAATTTGCACAGAAAATTTGGGCGTAAATTAATTATGTTCTTGGTCTCCGAAATGGAACCGGACTTTGATCCTTCAGAACAATTTTGTGAGAATTGGGCTAGATTGCATTTGCTGTCCAACATTGCTTACTCAGGAAAATAGATCCCTCGAAACAGCCGAGATGTACAAGTTTTCTTTCAATAAGGGATCTTATTACAGCGCTGCCGTGTTTGCCTGTCAGATCTCAGTCTGTCATATTATATTACTCATAGAAGATGGGGACTCCTCAAGTGTGCTTGGTTAGAAATGGACCAATACTCGTCTGGCCTCAAGATATGAGAAGTAGTGGTGCTGTCTGAGGTACAACTTATTATTATAAATTATATTCCCAATATATTGAATTCAACAGGGGTGATAACTCTTGCCTAGCAATGGTTTGCGAGTCAAAGAAATTTATTGGAGGGAGAATCCTTGTGACATTACCGATTCATCAACCATGGCTGTTTATCATTTTTTTCAAACACTGAAATGGAATGGCTGTGCATAAATCTGGCACCTTAAATTGAATATTTAAAAACAATGTAACATCCTGAAAAGAAAACATAAATCCATGATATACTATGCTATTTTAAATAAACCTCTTCTCAATAACATTTTCATGCAGATTATTCACAATAAAACTTGACCAGAAGTACTATTGACTGAGCAGACGTAAGACTACAGCGGACTATTTTCAACCTATACCGGAACTACTTTCTATAAGCATCAAGCTAGAGGAGACTTGCCCGGATGTTGTTAGATCCATGGAAACAGGATACAGACCGTTTGGTGACTTGAATTTCAAACTGTCCATCCAGGGTCGCCTCCATTCTCAAAACTTTCGGGAATAGCGCATAAAGTCTCTCTCACCCTATTCAAGTTTCTTCTTCTAACTTCGCTCTTTGAGCTAAGTACTCCAACACATTTTCAAGATGTCCGGCCAGCAGACCACAATCTAGAGTTGCTCTTAAAGACACCAAACTGTCGCAAATCTGACAGAGTTGCCCTCCAAAACAAATCACACAAGATGGCTTTGATAATACTCCACTTCCTAATGTACTCCATTGCGAATATCCAAAGAATTACACCACCTGAAATGGTCTAGAATCATCTACCCATATAAAGCAGTACCTAGGACCACCAAGCTGATAAAGAAGCAAGCTACAATGATTAGGCTACCCGCTACACCTCCAAATCTGCAACTAATTGTCAGTCTAGAAACAAACTAGCCTCGGCTACAACTAGAACAATGATACAACTCTGCAAGTACCTAAAACATTGACTAACTACAGTGCAATTCTAAACAAAGCAAGATTAGAAAGAAGGAAAGACTTCGAGGTTAGTTGTGGCGAGATCCGGTAGCGACCATGACACCCCACATCCTTCCAACCGATACTGGCGGTGCTACAACTAATCTGCAATGTGAGCATGCCTACGACATATCATGAAGTCTGTCCCATGCCTCTAATACACTAGTCTGTGACAGAATGGGAGAAAGATGAACATTTAGCATACAGAGGCAGACGGCACTGGCTACAAGTAATAGCATGGTATGTAGGTGTTGCTTTCCTATGATCTACTATGCTGAGAATGTGAGGAGAGAAGCTTGTAATGAGCCAGTCGACAGTCCGCTTCCCACACAAACCTTCTCACGGGATGGGGAGCAAAGTTAATGGCCACAGACCCAACTAGCTTACAGGAATATGGCGGCAACTGCCTCTAAGAGCTACAATATACTCATAGATCAAACTGAAGTTGGTAGGGTCTTATAGGATCAGAGTGCTTGTTCTGACTTCACCCACCAACTCTCCCCCCCCCCCCCACCTTTTTCAAACTCTGATATATATCCCCCCTCCCCAATCTATCCTCTACCTCCCCCCTCCCCCCTTAATTCAAACACCAGCTGTTTTACCTCCCTGTGTTCCAAATAATAAACTCACTGGTAAAGTTTCTGCCATTTGCAAATTTATTAAGCAAAAGATTTTTGTTTAAAGCAGTCATAATAACTTTTTGCAACTTGATACTTCAGTTTCAGATAATGCTTGCCTCAAAACAGCTTCTTTATCATGTGACCCACAACTCAACGAAAATACTAAATTCTTCTTCTGCCCATCACATAAATATTTAGCACTTCCTAATTCCCCCTATTAGAGGCTTGGCAGCTGACATAAACTGAAGGAATCGGTGCTTTAATCATCATGTGCATGTTACAAAACTTGGCTACGGCTGATGATATCTCTATATTACAACATCATCTCCTATCAAAGATTCTCCGCGACTACTCCCTGACATTTACTGGTATATTTTGGTAGGAAGGTGACCATATGTACAAATATCATCAAATGTCTTTCGCTGGTTTCTCGGCCTTTAGGGAGAGGATGCATTTCACAAAAGCAACATAGCAACCGAGGGGGGATCCTTTCTCAGCGTGTTTTGTTTCGGAAAGGGCGTCAGCATCTTCCACAGATGCAATAGTGCGTGGGAATGCTGTTGGGACGGTGATTAAGATAGCGAAAAATCTCTAAAACAGAAGCCCCTGTCCATAATTACCTTTGGTCAGCCAGCTTTGTCTACCCTTTCCACTGAGCAGAACCTAAGGCTCTGAATGCATTTGTCTTTACTTCTAGGTCCACTTTCTATTTTCCGTTGTCTAAAGTGGTTCCATACTCTTGATTATCAGACTATTTCTGCTTGAATTTAGACTTAGCAAAATTACCATTCCCCTTTTGAATTGCCTGTATATTACATTAACTGGTACATAGACAATATGGAGACATTCTCCGATATTCATACATGGTTGCCGTAGAAATGTGAGATTTTGAAATAATAGAATAAATGGGTAAAGGGTAAAGGTCAATTGGGTGTTGCCATCTTGTTTTTCAGTGATGTCACCACTATGTAAGTTGCTATGGAAACAAACCTCTATGCCTGTTTGTAGTCTTGTCAAACATAAGCATGGCATCTTCGATCTGAAACAAAACGAAAAATATTGAGTATATTTCATCAAAACCAAAAGATAAAATTGCAAAACATTATGAGAATTTCATGAATTATACAATAATATACAATTCATAATCACAAAAAATAAAATGAAAAATAAGAGTATAATTTCCCTTACATTTGTACTAAAGTAGGTTATATGTTTCTGCACAAAATCTCAAACTCCCAAATGAAAACCCCCTTAAGAATAAAATAACATTACCACTGATTTTCCCTTGGTACAAACAATTTGGACATAAGAGTACTGTTGCAGATAATGACTGATAAATATGTAAGGTGATTTAAAAACATGTTATTTCTTTAATTATAGCTTTTGTAAATTTTATTTCTACTTTTGCAAGACATCACTCTAATCTGCTTTAAAGTCGAATATTGGAAGTGTTTTATTTGATTTTGTCATTACCTAACAACTAGATCATGATTAGATGTTCGGTGAATACCATCATTTGAAGTCCCTAATCCAACGAGCTGTTTTGATCTTTGGGAAATTAGTATCTTCCCACAATTATGGAAAGTGGGATTTTTCACTTCACCATGATCAAAGGCTAGATGAGACTTTCAAGCAAACAATATTTCCTTTTTGTCCAAAATGTCTGAGATTTTGTCCAAGGTGCCACTCTCTTATGAAATTCACCGCCCTTCTGTTGCCAAGACAATGATTTGCCGCTTCCCAATATTCAATTGTTTCATTGTGCTTCCCAAACATCCACAGCCAAATTGGATGAATAGCCCAAATTCATTCGAGACTTGACAAACTCATCCACAAAGACCTCTCGCTATTTTGCAAAAAGACAAACAAGCTAGTGGCTACTAGCGAGTTGTCTTCGGTCGTGGAATCGAGCACCTAATACAGACTGACAGCAACTACACCTTTATTGACCTCTAAGTAAGAAGATTCGCTGGAGAGTGGTGATATTATTCCTTGGACTTTCCCCGTGAGATTGACCAAAACAAGCTATATTAAACTTCAGTCCACACTGGAGGTTGGTTACTTGCTCACGGCTTCTCTCCTTTAACCATCAACCTCTCTCTCAACTCCTATCATGCATTGTCCTGAATGATTTTAGGCATCACGCAAATTTACAGATTTTCCGGAATCTTTATATCCTCGTAGAAAATTTATCACATTTTGTCAACTTAATCACCTTCTTTCTATGCCGAAATGAAATGATGCAAAATAAAATTAATTTATTCATTTATTCCCCATACCCTGAACCAGAAAATCTCGGAATATTACACGGTGCCCATTCTTGAGAGTGGCAGTTCCTGCAACTATTCTTTGGTAAAACCGTTGTGATGCCAGTAAATTGGCCACCAAGACCGGATAAGCACAAAATGTTGTTAAAGAAATTTTTTCTAGAGCTATGTTATAATGTGTTAAAAAAACAGCAGAAAAATTATTAAAATATATTTAACCATTCATAAACTGGATAATTTTGAAAAAAGAGAATCTTGTAGTGTTTCGTTGGATATTCCGAAGAAGATAAACTATATCTTAGACTCTACAATTACAAACTAGGTAATTTGAAAAATAATTTTTTTAATAAGTTAATGGTAATGCTTTTGACTCACTTTCTAAAGCAAATAATGAGAGTGTATTATGTTCTTTTAAGAGGAACTTTGTGCATGGCAAAATATTAACGTAATGGCATCACAAAGAAGACTTATCTCCTGCAAACATGTTTACAATGACTACCAGAATCCATCAAATGGGCGCATCATGAAACACACTCAGTTTTATGACAAACCAACCCTATTGACAATGATAAAACTGACAATATTGTGACAAGTTATGATAAATGGAGTTACTCCCAATATATACAAAGCCCCCTAGCACATACACAAATCTGCTTAAAGCCCCCTAGCACATTGAACATTAAAAAAGATGAGAACAAAGGCATAATCTGAAGAACAAAGTTGGTGGAGGTAGAATAACACTGTCATGTTGACAGTTAAACGAGCCATGGCTCACTCGGCAAGGCGCAGAGAGAAAGTTATGCCGGAAATTTTATTTCTTGGGCCAGCAAGGAATTTGTATCACTCACCTGAGGAAGTTATGAACAATAAATATTTGCAAACTAAACATACACGCCTTCAGCTTCTACATTGAAAATAATTTTTCATGAAAAAATTCCATTAAACCTAATATTGTAAAAAAAAAATTCTTTTTATACTGAAATTAGTATCCTTTATCTCAGTTTTTTGTGAAATAAGATTAAATCTATAAGAATTCAGCAATTCATTTAAATTTGCAAATTGAGCCAAAATTTTGTAAGGATTCCTACATATAAAGGGATAATATTCTATGGCCTTGCTATATGAAAATGGACAATAAAAACGTAACAATTTAAAAAAAGATCCTAAAATTTCTAGTTCTAGACATTTTTTACCATTGGTCTACTAATGATTGCTGAATTACCGACATCTTGCATTAAATTTACAAACACATTATTCACAACTTGGTCCACAACAAGTTTTTTCTGATCACTTAGTACCAGGTTAACTTACAAAAATAATATCCTAAGCTCAAGAGAGCTTCTAATTATATCAACGGGTCACAGGCCTATGCATATGCGTAAACAGGAGAGATTATTACGTCATGAATTGCCGCACTTAACTAAAGAGACTCCCACGCGAGAAACATGCATCAGACACAAGTAGACTCATCTGAGAGCTTGCATCATTACAATATAACTTGTCTTCGTCATAAAGTGATAAACGGGCTATTTCTTGCCAAGACTTTGTTCTTCAATGGATGATTCAGAATCGGTTCTTTTGCAAGATCCTCACAATTTTACTATCTTCTGCATATTTTTTAAAGTTGCGAGGAACATTAGAATTGACTTTGATGGAAGTCAAAAATCTTTTACCCTTTTTAGGATTTGTGCATCTTAAGAAACACAAAATCATTTTTCAAATATTCTTTGGAAATGTTAAGATACATTTCTCCAATTAGTTCAAAATCCCTTAAAAAAATTACAAAACCACACATCATGTACAAATATGGATATTTTTTCCCCCTTTTCAAACAATTTCGGAAGAATAACAAGAGGTGCCCTAGGATGCTTCAAGGTTCAAGTTTAACTCCATGCGTCCATTCTACAAGTCAATCAACACCTACTTATCTGTCAATTTTATTGGCAGGTTTCAGAAACAGACATCTATTTCGCTTCGAAGAACTTCGAAAATCCTCTTGAAAGCCATTCTTCCAATCTTAGTCCATTCTGTTTAAATTTATACAACTAATTTCTCCTTCGAGACAGGAGAGCTCTTACAGCCTGTTGCCATGACGTGACGACAATACTTTAGTTTTTTCGCCCCTTGACAAAAACTTCTCGCTTCTTTACTGTCCTAATAATTGAATAAGAACGACGTGCCGTGCATATAGATGTTCTACAGACAATTGAAGACGTTATCTTCCACACAACTCATTCTTGATATACTATTCACCTCACCACTTTCCACACTTTTGTTTGAAACTTGAAAGTGAATAAATTCTCATTTACTAATAATATATACCTTCAACGACAATACTAGTTAAATGTCATATGAAAATTTATACATATTTCTAAATGCATAGTGTAAATACCTGAAAAATCATCAAGAAAACACATGATATTTGAAGGATATTTTGTTAGGGATGAAAAAAATAAATAGCATTACCTTTAACTTCAATTTACAGAAGAAGACCCAAATTGATTGAACATAAGAGAAATTCATCATGATTCATATGCGAAAAAAGTTATACATTTTTTATTGAATTGTTTACATTTGTAATGTATTCCTATTGCCTTGTCGAGTTCATATTCGAGTAATGCAACATATCGTTGGGGAAACGTTTGTAAATTAATTTTTTAAACTTTTACTAACATCCTACAAATATGAGTCTGTAAAGGGGTTATTTCAAAATAAAATTATTAATTATCAAGTGTTCATTCAGAAATTCTTTTGAAATAATTAAATTGGGTCATTATTTAGATATGCATGTATGAAAGTATTATTATTTGATGTTGCAGCTTAGTTTCTTTGTGTTAGGTCGCTACAGCATCGCACAAACAATTTGGATCTGCCTCAGGCTATTCATTGCATAAACATAGAAGTTTGTGCTGTTACTATAGGGGATCAGAACATTGTGTCTTTTATTAGCCAGGAGCTTTGGAATTACAAGTCGTTTTATGATGACAAATGACAAGATGACAAGACAGTATTTGAGGAAAATGGAGAACAAAATAGAAAACAGTGACAAATTTGTCAATAAGATTTGAGAATTTCTTTACCTTGGACTAACTAAACTTATTTGTTATCAAAACTTTAATGAAATATATTTCTATATGTTCAGTTTTTTAATTAACTAGTTTACATGCAGGCAAATGTGTTGTAAAATTTAAAATTTTTACAAATAAATTTGGATTCAATTTGAAGGACTTTGCAACTTGTGTGATAAATTATCCATCTATTATGAAACAAAATATAATTCTAAGAGATATATTAATTTTGATAGACAAAATTACTAAATATTTTCAGTTAAAATTCAAGGTGCAAAATATTAATTTTTAGAGGCATATTAATTTTGTCAGACAAAATTACTAAATATTTTCAGTCAAAATTCAAAGATGCAAAATATCAAACTAAATCATCTTTTTCTTTAGAAGAAATCTCCGATCAGATAATTTTCTGCGCCAGATTCAGGTCAGATCATAACTAGCACAGGTCTAGACTTCCCTAATGAAGGGTCAGAGTCAATCAACTGTGATACGTATTTCATTAATTCACTCTTCAAAACCAGTCAGTCAAAATCTCCCTCAGTGCTCGGCCAAGCGTGAACACATACTTCATTAGTGAAACCCAGTGGCCTCAACACGTCTGCTATGCATTTAGGGGGGTACTACCTTCACATTATGAAGCTGTAAATGCGTTGCAATCCCAACCATGCTAAATCACATGGTTTTGCCCGTACAGATCAAGAGAGGGAAATTTTCGTGGCATTTTATTGTGATTTCCTGTGTAATGCTTAACTGCGAGACTGAAATGCTATAACTGCCGTCGCCTATCGTATTTCGTCTCGACACCTGATTCCAGTGAGAACATAGGTAATTTGTGCCCCTGTGACTCCCAAACTGCACCCGGTGACCTCTATTTGCCTCACAACTTTTGCGGAACAGTGTGAACTTTAGGGCTTGAGTGCAGCTTAACTCTGTCAACTTCACTTTGTTTTACAGGTTGGCTACAATCATTGCCTCGCAAAACTCCTGAAAATATCTTGTAATTTTTCTTAAATTTTAAAATTTCAATGTTGGTCTCAAATAATTTTTTCTTTATTTACTGTTACACATATAAGCAGGTAAAAAATGTGCATGTTATTGTTTACCATCTAAAAGTGGTTGAGTATTATATATATCATATATTATTATCATAAGTTATATCTTAAGTAGCCAAATGTCAATATTAACTTTGTAGAAAAGAACTAGCCAATAGAAATCTTTTACATTATCTTTATTTGGTTTTGTAGGTCCTCATATTTATAAAATGTTCCAACCTGTCTTAAAACATTAATTCAAAACAGGTTCAATGTTAAATTCAATTTAAATTTCATTTTGAATTTAATTGCACGATCTTAAATGTCAACATGCAATTTATTCAAAACATGCCTACACTTCAATTTAGAGAAAACTTTGTGCACTATTTCTGTTAAGGGAAACTGGTGTGATCAAATCAAACTCTTAAAATTCAAAAACTTCAAACAAAAATTTTCACTACTTTGATTCCAAAGTTTTCAACTCCTTAAATTAAAACTTTCGCTTAAAGAACTAATGTTGCAGTAATGCCTCAAGCATAATCATACTACGATGTATATTTTATTACAAGAAGCATCAACTCAATTCTGTCATTGCCTGAAGTCATTAAAACAAGTATACGAATTAATAATTTAGCTGCACCAATTTTTTTATAATTTATCTACAATATGTGGTCTTTTCTTCTTTTATGAACATAGAAATGAAAACTCATGAAAAACTTGAAATGTTTGTCTCTAGGCAAAACACCTGTGAAGTTACTAAACCACCATCTACTTCAAAACACTTTCTGAATTCAAGCACACTTTCCAATTTTCAAAAGTATTTCAACAGCCATTGATTTAAAGAGGGAATTTCCTAGAAAATTACAAAAACAGTCAAAACCATCTGACAAAACAAATCAAACTGAGTGACCAGTCTTGGTCAATTTCCAGCCAGAGACCACTTCCTGATTTTGAGTGTTTTCAGGTGAGACCCCCCTTGACCAATGGTCTCATGGACATCAATTTAAACACATGGACCACCTCTCTCACAAACTTGTCCCTTCTTTATTCATGCACCACTGTTACTCCCCCACCCCTTCAAGAATACCTTCCCCTCATTATCAACACATTTCCCCCCCTCCCCCTCCCCCTCCCCTCCTTCATAGACTAGCCTTGGTCCCCCATTAGTAACACCTGACCCTTAACCCCCTCTTATCATTAACACATTCTTATCATTTCAGGACCATAAACCTTCACTGATGCTCCATAGTAAGGCAACATTCAGGGCCTGTGGCACTGAGGGGGTTAACATTTTCTGATTCATTTCCCTGGCCAGTATTTTCTTACGGGTGTACTTTGATAAATTTCAGCTTTTTTAAACAAATAACTTCATATAAGCATGGCATTCTTTGTTAGAATTAAATATTATCTAGACTGAGGGTCATCTTTTACCCCGAAAAAATACATAATGATATACATGTATCCAACAAAACATCTAAATTGATCATCAACAATTCTCTCATCTTATTTTGCTTGAGAAACGCATACCATTAACTATCCTTGCGAACCGCTATTACATAAATCAAGGCATATTCAACTTGACACAAATTAAGTTCTCATGTTCAAAATTTCCTGTTATAAAGACTTGCTCTCTCTTTGTAATGCAAAACAGGGGAGAGAACTCTAATTATGGCAGGACTAATGAGGGTGAATAGGATTAAATGAGATCAACGGCTTTTGTTTACGAACAATTTCCAGCACATTTTTGCAGGAAATTTAAGTTTCCAAAGTCCTTACACTAAAGAAAAAAAAATCCTCCATTTAAGACAAGAATCTGATCCTTTACCAACACCTTAGACACTTCTGACAAGCTGCCGTTCTTATAGGAGGAGAATCGTAATTGAATTGAGAATATTCTTTCAAAGCGTGTCATACCTACATCCTACAGTTAAGCAATTTCATACAAAAATACAAAAGCTTATCAGGAGACCTGTTCTGAGAGCTCATATATTATAGAAACAAATTGCATTCTTTAATCACTATATTAGCAAGTCTCTTTGAGTAGAAACTGCTCTCTCCTCGTATTGGCACCAAATTGAGGTAGTCGCCGCAAGAGAGCGGCAGACAAGTAGAAAAAGGAACCAGTAACAACAAAAGAGAAAGGCGATCGGCACAGTTCAAGATGAAAGGTTTGCAAAAATGAAAGCAAGATGGCCGCCATATCGAAGACCCACCTCCCATGAACCCCTGGGCCCCATGTTTGATGTGCGACTACCCTTCCCGACCCAACAACATTCAATCAGAGAGCAAAGTAATGGCTAAATTAAATCGCAGTCCGAATTCATCACACTGCCCAGTGTGATTGAGCTCGGACGAACAGTGGAAATTGGTGGAGTCTTCTGAGCATTCTCCTAATGTGCCATCTCGTCTTAACTGGATAATCAGCTCGCGACCACCGTAGACAAAAACGAGGAACGGGTCCCTCTTTAATTAGGTCAACTTGAGGACGATTAAAAAGATCTGGACTGTTTCAGCGTGGACTAAATCCAATGAAAACCGTCAACACAAATTAGGCACTCGATCAATATCTATACACTTTATGCTGCTAAGTTTCCCTACTTCAAAGACAGATTTTTCTCCCGTCTATCATAATGCATTACCCAGGTTGTCAATCACGTACAAAAGGTTAAAAACTCCCGACTAAGTTGCAATGAAAATTGGTATCAAAATATGCACATATTCCATACTTTGAGAATCGTTAAATTTCTTATAGAGGACAAAATACCCTTGTACTAATCGAGCTGAAAGGATTGGAAATTACTTGGCAAGCCTTCCAACCAAGAGTCTTAGGAATCGGGATCACAATTGACCAAATATGGCGTTGGTGGAATAGTGCATTCTCTCCAATAAATCTCGGCCGACCGAAGACTTTTCTTAATAACACAAATACAAGGGGGGTAACTCAATAACAATGAATCCATCATATTCCAAAGATTAATTTCCCGGACAGACATTATTGAAGGAAGGCAATATAGATATTGACAGGCGAGGCATAATTACAATTCATTTGAACAGGAGCCTACATTTTGAACAAAATTTCTCCGACATGTTGTCCTTCTTAGTTCTAGACTAGCCACATTTTCAAACAAAATGAAGCAATATATTTGTATCCTCAATATTTAACCAAAATATTCGAATCGAACCAAAGGCGCTTCATCAATTACTGAAGCATATTAGCAAGCACATTATATTTAGCATCAGGGAACACATCCATCAGATCTTGGTTCTTAAAATCATTTTGTACAAAATCTGAATAATTGCATTTATTGATTCAGTTGAAACTGATGCAAACCAAATCCACTCTTACATAGTTCCAGTGAAGCTATCTTAAAGCTAAAGCGAAAGTGAAAATTAACTTTTTCCATAAATAATAATTAAATTTGACTGAACCGACCTCCATATTGATTAAGAGTTTGACTGGTGTGAAGACAATATTTCTTAAACTCTTCAACTGTCACTAAATTACTTGTCAACTTGAATGAAATTTCCTTTTTTTTCAGTCGAAATAAATTTAATTAACCTGCAATACTGCCGCGGCCTTGTGATTTATTCTATGTTTGCAGTGTCACTTCTTTCAACGTCGCTACGATCTGTCCAAACTTAAAACACAAAATAAATTGGATTCCAATAGCTTCGTCCATAGTGTGAAAGGCTTCTAGTTTACTGGTTAAGCGCCTCTAGATTAGCCAATCGATACAAAGTATGATTTTGACCCGTAACTCTGACTTGGCCTTAGATTGCAGATCTCGCCAGTACAAACTCGAGCCATCGGCGTCCTAAACTTAATTAGAACTTGTGCTCATAACTGCGTGAATATCCTGGATACCGAAAAGAGGTTCAATGTTTTTTGGGATAGAGTTATCTGCTCTTTGTAAATAATACTTTCCTTTCACCTAATTACTGCCCTCAAGATTAATATTACCCTTGAGATTGATCAGCAACATTCCTATTTTATTTTCAATTAATGTCCAAAAAGTTATTTGGAATGAGGATAAGATTTTGTGTATGCTTAAACATTTAGGGAAGCGTTGTCTTTCTTGAATAAATGGAAAATAAATGCAAATTTAAAGATTACTTACATCACCATATTTGGAGAAGTAGTTCTTCACGTCTTCGATTGTCGTGGACGCTGACAATCCACCCACAAAAATCTTCTTCGTTCTCGTAACCATCTGAAATATAAGAGTAAACGTTTGGATCAAAATATCAAAATCATATATGAAACATACAAACGTCAATTTTTATTGTTGATATCAAACACTCGCATCAATAGAATTTAGTTCAAACAACCATATCTGTTTCATTAGGTAACATTGGAATTTGGAAAACGCCTTATGTAAAGGATATTAAACTAATATTGCATGATATTGAACAGAAATAAAACTAAAATATGTATTCATATGTATTGTCCAAACTTATGATTATACTTCTTGACAAGTAATAAAAATATTACAACCATGTCAGATCATCATGTAGTGACAAAAAAAAAAATGTTCCTTATATCAAAGATAAAAATCTTAAATTGTTATGTCCCTTATATCAAAAATAAATGTCCAAAAATAAACATTGTCCCTGTTATTGGATTCTGATTTGAATAATACTTTACGGGATTAGGTCTAGGAGTTTACTTTCTCCCAATATCTCGTATTCATAAATCATAGTGGCTTTGTCTGAGCTAGCGCAATATACACTTGACAAAAGAAAGGTGAATAATCTGGCCTTGTAAACAGGCTGGGGCTTACTCTGAAATACGCTGGTCTTTTACGGGATATGAAACCCGTTACCAGTTTCTTTCATTAAGTTGTAATGTGGAGGTCAGAGTTCACCAAGGAGAAAAAGTCCCGAAAGATTGTCTCATTTCCTAACAATATCTCACAATTGTAGGCATGGCTTTACATATAAATAACGGATATTGCGCTTCAAGTTTCTTTACTTGCAGCTAGTGAATACGACCCTGATTTGATTGTGTTCAAGTTGAAAGCTGCAGATTGCTGGATAGGATCGTTTTCATGCTTTTGTTTGTCCATAAAACAAGTTTAATAAATAGCCAGGTAAACCAATGGCGAATTAAACATGGCACTTGATTCTGAACAAAAATCAGTTTCAAATCATTTTTTTACAAAAAGGTCTCTCACATATTATTTAATATTTATTTAAAAAAATTTTTATCTCACATATAACTTAATATTTATTTACCATTTTTTATCTCACATATAACTTAATATTTATTTACCATGTTTTTAGAATTTCATAAATATTTTTTCTAACACAATTCCCAATGACTTGAGTATTACAATAATGTAAAATTTAGGAAAATTCTAACACACAGGTGCAATAATGGTGTTTAAAAACGATTTGGCTTTACAAATATTCAATCAAAACTATTAGGGCAAAGGTTATCACAGATTAAAGTTTGTAATGCTAGTGTGTTTTGCATTATGGAACTTACCAGCCTTATTTGGAAGTATCAAACCATGGGAACTCAACCAGTTTCAGTCTTCTATTATGATTAAAGAATTATTTTAACATTTTACTCATGAAAATGAATCAGGATTTGTGAACAAGCAAATAAGCCTCTCTCCTATGACAATACCATAAACTCTGTAGCAAGAAGTTATGAATATTAGAAAATAGTTATGAATCGATTGGTGTGCAATATCAGTATCAATTTCAGTAAATGTATGTAAAATGGAAACACTGGTGGAATATTACAGTTTAAATGAAAATAACAATCGTGTTTTCAATCAAATAGATGTTTAAATCCATCTTTATGGTAGTTAACGTTCTCGCAAATATGAGATGTGTATAAAATTGTGTCTTTAACCTTAACTTGATCAAAGATGTCTGGCTATCAACTAGACAATGATCAAAGTGTTGTGTATAATCAATAACTGTCTTATAAGTATGCAGGTACTGATCTCTTCTTACGCTCATTATTCCGACCAAGGAACTTACAACCATCCAGATACGCTTTCAAAAGAACTCATCTCATATAACTGTTTACGTATATAAATATCTGTAGGTAATTGACATATGTGGAGGTGACTTTCTAATTAAACATTCATTCAATGAAATATTGAGATGAAAATGAATTCAGGAATTTAAGGAGCAGAATAACAGGTAAGTTGAATCATTTGTGATATACAATTCAAGTTACCTATATTCCACATTTGACGAGATGTGGAAAGCTTCGAACGAGATGACAGAATTCCTAACGAGCTTAAACAGAGCTTGACGAAGATAAAGCAAATAAGGTCGTCAGGTAAGTATTGATTGGTCAGGTAATGGGTCGTTAATTGGCAAACGAGCAGACGAGATGGTGGGGAGATACCAAAATCCAGGTAAAACCATAAGAGAGGAATCTCCCCCTCTCAGGCAGATTATCTCGAGATGGAGCAGTCATTTGAAGCAATGCCTCGTTATCCGCACCTGAACTACGCGCCTCATCAATCATGCAAATGAGACCACTACCGCGGCAATCACTATAGTGGAAACGATTGAATATCCATCCATCAATTGTCAGTGCTCCATCTACGAAGTGGGGCAAGAGACTTTTACGACCAAAATCATTTTACCCAAAAAAACTTACCTGTGGTTTAGCGGACCCCACCCACATTGCGACGTCTCTGAGCTTTGTATCGGAATGAAATGTGTACTGCGACTATCACACAACTACCAGTGCATTATTGGATATTTCAGAGCCTTTTGTAATCGGGAGAAAGGCATCTCCTTGGCAACCCCTATGCATACACTAAACCCGTTCACCTACGCAGCTCAGCCTAGCCGGTAGTTCAAACAAAGAACAAAAGAAAGGTATATACATTGTATAAAAGGCTCTGCCGTTCTATTCAAACCTCAGTTGGAGCAAACTTTCCCACCTTCAGTATAAAAGAGCAAGAAAGGGCGGGTAAACATACCCACTACGACCCAATTCAGGTTGAACACTTTAAAGTATTCATATTTCATAGTGGACTTCATACCTTGGCAAATAAATTAAATTTACACATCCTGAAAATCTTCGGGTGACATGGCAATTGCGTTCGGTCCTAATGGACCTTTTTGTTACATTTTTCCCCTACTTGGGACCTTCTTTAGCTATCCGCCACGTCATTTTCTCTGGCCTGTAACACCTGTGCAAATAGCACATCAGTCATGGGTCGTTACAGGTAGTTTATCAGTTACACAGATTACCTGTATGTATTCTTATCTGAAAATGTCCCATAACAGTATTCACTGATTTGACCTTTCCAGCCCTATTTCCTGAGAAAATCAATACAACCAATCTGGGGTATCTGAACACAAGGAAAGCAGGTTAACATCTTTTATTTGATAACAGAAGTAGTCAACCGTGAATCAGCAGCAAAATTTGAAAAAAATATTTTTTGGTTAACCAATTCCACATTCTTAGCCAAGAACTGCTTTTCAAGATAGAATATACCCTTTTGACTGCTGAATCAATCATTTTCAAATCATCTGTTCGGCTTATTCATAATAATCCTAACTTATTATAATAAACTATAAAACTAAAACTATAAATAACCATAAGAAAACCGACTGATTTAGTATTTGACATGACAAATTATCATAAAATATTACTACAAAAGCAACTTAAATTTTTAATCTTGTTTCATTAATAAAGAAAACTAATTTGGTCTTTTAGTCATTGACAATGCAAAAAAAATTGCAAAATAGTCCAAATTTGACAAAGTTGTGAAAGGACTCATTTTCAAAGTTTTGAATTTCATTATTTCCATCGAATAGTTTTTAAAACACAAATACCTCTTCATCATTTTTGCTGTGCAGTAACAAAGCTAATTTGTCATAAGAAAAGATTCAATATCAAATGCCTTGAAGGAAGTTTAAAATTTCTTTTTTTACCAATGCAAGATATTTCATCTTCATTTCATTATAGGAAAGCATCATTGTTAAATTCCATCTAAAAATTCAAAATATCTGTTCAAATGATATTATAATAATTAATAATGACAAAAAAATATTTGATGCAATGTTGAAGTTACAAAGAATAATCTTTTGTTTTTAATAAATAAGAACCACATACATGTCATTTAACAGTGAAATACTTAAGAATTTGGGATCAAGAACTAGACATAATATTAGAATGCTGATTAAAACTTTATCCAAATTTAACCGCACAATGACATATTCAATTCTCATTAAAGAAACCTATTTTAGAGAGACAAAATAATTCAGAAATTCATTATCCCATCACCTCGAAAAAAGTTGCGGTAACAAATAGATTGATTTGAGGCCAAATGATACGGACTGTCACTAATATTAAGAAATAATACACCTTAGAATGAGATATCGATATATGGATAAAGAAAAAACAGATTTAAGCCAAAACAACCTCGAAAATTTTTAAGGTAACAAATAGAGATTTATTTGAGGCCAAATGATACGCACGCTGTCAATAATATTAAGAAACAACACACCTTAGAATGAGACATCGATAAATGGATAAAGAAAAAACAGATTTAAGCCAAAACAAGCGACATACGTGGCTAAGAAATGATGTATGCCATGCAACATTGATACTGGCTGAAGTTGTGAAGGATTATCAGTAGGTTAGTAACGAGCTCAGTGAATAATTGATCTTCTAACACGTTATATGCTATAGTTGGTCACTTCACGGGGAAAATTACCTCCCTTGAGAAATCTTCTGATCAGCTGTATATCACCTATGTCCTATCTTATCAAGGTAGAATAGATGCAAAATAAATTGTATCAAATGTAAACAATTCTATTTTGTTCAAAATCATGTTCTAAATTCTAATTTTTGAAAATATTGCAGCTGTTAAGATTGGTATATTTTTTTAAATTTGATTTTAATGGAAACTTCTTCATTTTATCAGTTTATTGTTTGAATATGTATAGATAAGTTCTTATATATATATCTTGAGTCTTAACAATTATTTAAATATTTCAATCTTAAATATTTTAAAGAGAAAGTTGTTTCTCTTCTTTCTGATGTCAAAACCAAACAAATTTTTCTTTGATTATATTTACAAATCATTAACATCATAACTTATTTTCAAATTGTGGATAAGGGAATGCCATTCTTAGATTATATTTACAAATCATTTTCATCATAACAAATTTTCAAATTGTGGATAAGGAAATGCTATATGTTAAACAACTACTTCCAACCAGCTGAACATGAAAGTAATAATCCCCTGACGACTAGTAACAAGGCAGAAGGCACTAAGGGGAACTTGACTCATGTTTCTGTGTGGTCTGCACAATATCATCGCATTTCCCATCATACAAAATGCTATCTGCCATACCACTAACTTTAACCAAAATCTAATATTCTAATTAACTCAGTTAACCAACAAAGCTGGCAACAAGGGTATCAAATTACGATGTCTTGAATTGAACTTTTAAAGACATGACATACACAAACGTTTACAAAATTTCAAAAATTAGTTTTTGGGCGAATAGCATTTAACCAAACAATATCCCAGTAACTGATATGACCTTACAAAAGGTCAAATCTTCATTTATATCTCATCATCCCCAAATTGCAGGTTTCAAATACAAACCGACCAATTCCATCCAATTACACCCTTTCATCCGGTGATATAAGCGTTTATCATTCTAGTGAACAGTTCTACATTGTACTTACAATCCATGGATGCAAGGGGTTAAGATAAGGTAAAGGGTTAATTGGTCGGCTGGCACAAACTCCCTCACGTGACCCGATTCCTTATAGCTTCCGCTATCTCTTGCTATTACCGTCACTCTGCCCAATTAACACCCAGCGCTGATTCAGAACAATGCGTACACGCCAATTTGGCCCTCTTACTTTCATTCCAGTCAAATTTGCTGACGTAATCGCCATGTTCAATGCAAGCAAGATAAACGTGCTCAATACATTAACGTAAATCCTAGCAAAGCAGTGAACTTGCCCAATAAAACAGCTTTGTTTACTTGTTCTTGTTTTATTAGCGTACTCGGGTGAATGTGGTTTTAGTTCCTACTATTAATCTGGCGAGGATTTCTTTTATCAATGAATTACCTGGGATGCTAGCAACTTGCAGTTTTCAAGACAAAGGAAAAAGGGAAATGCAAATGTGCATTTTTTATCAAAATCATGAATTAATAATCTACTAAGTGAGTCTGGTTAATATAAGTAAAAACAAACACTTGTGTAATGTACATATTTCATGAACTCATGATAAACTATTGCAAGTTCAAAAGGAAAAATTTCACATAAACGTTAGATTAAAACATCCTTTATTTCGAAATAACCTACATCAGAGATGAGATCTTTCATGAAAATAGACAACCTTTCCTCCTAAAAATTATTTTCAGTTGAATTAAAATGGAAAATGTCAAACACATGCACATCTAAAAATAAACACAATTTAATCATACCATACCAAAAACAACCTCTACCGCTGTATCTAATACATTTTGCGAAAGCTGCGAGATTTTTATCTATTGTCAGAAGCACTCAACATTTGACATCAATATCGACTACAGCGCAGACTTCATCCAAACAACTATATTGGGAGGAATACTTCAACTGACACGATTGTCTCACGGGGGAACAGATTTGATTGGTTACAGCTTATTCTTTTATCAGAGAGGACGTAATATCAACAAGTTCTGTATAATGGCTGCAAATACAGTTTCCTCTTTTGATGGCTTTCAATTACAAAATGTGAGCAACAGAAAAAGATCAAATTTGACAGAAGCGTTAATTGAACATCGGCAAAATCGAAAATTCATGAATGATGGAATTAATTCAAAACAAAAGAAATTTTGATTACCGCAAAAAGATTGATAAAGAGTTTGCTTCAGATGGAATCTCATTAACAAAATGAGCATGACTCGATTGTAATGCTATCGTCCTTAAAACTGCTTTCATCTTGACAACAAGATGTGCTATCTTCCTTCAAACAAATTCAAATAAGCCTCATCACCTGTGGATTAGCATCTTGACAACTGGTTGTGCATCATAGAGAGCTTCGTCACATAACGCTCCTACTTTCCTAACCACTGGCTGCATATTGTCAGTTGTCCTAGCAATACACTAACCTGCAATTTGGTTAGATTATCCCGACAACTGATGCAAACATAGCTAAGGGAATGACACCCATGCAGCAAGTTTCACTTGTCACCCTAATTAGTTGTCAGGAAACCCTACATCTGGACTGTGTCAAAGCTATCACTCATTTCCATTCATTTCTCAAGCCTTACAGATTCATTGCTTTTAATTTTGTCGTCACTGACATTTAAAAATCACATTTTCAATAACTTCATAAGGCTAGTTATTCAGAAATATATCAGAAAGTTATTTATTTGTAAAATGAATGATAAAAAAATGGTTAAATTAAAAGGTAAAATTTCAATTACACTATGACAGAATTGTTTTGTAAACCTACTTGTGGTAATTGCATCTTTGTTTACACACATATTCATAATATATAAAACTATAAGTTTAATGTTTAAATTTTAAGGTCTTAAGCCTTAAAACTCATGAAATCAGACAAAACAGTTTATTAAAGGAGAAGAGAAAAGCATCTTGGATTCTTTGCTAGACACGGACAATTAGTTTCTTGGCAACCAATCCTATTGATAACGACTCATTAAGCCAAGACGCTAATTAGCATTACGTGTTATACTTTGGCATAATAAGAGAAGATAAACAAGCTGAGAGAACGGTTATTGGATGCAAACACGCAACTTCCACCAAAACTCTGTCAGAGGTATTTCCTTGCTTTTGCAATACAATAGAATTGGTTCCTTTATAAAGCCCCAAATCACTCCACTTAACTCCACAGATCTTATCGGAGCAAGAGAAAACACTATAACACATTAATAAATGTCACTTGAATATCATAAAACCTGTTCGTACAAGTATTAGCAATGGGCAACAGGTTAATTTCAAATATTGTAAAAACAAATTCTAACCCTTTGAGTGTTTTTTTACCGACCGCTTGGGCAATAAATAAGCAGAGTTCAACTTTTTGAAAGCTATTGACTTTAAAATCTTTCAGATAAATTGACTCAACATGAAGATGAAAATGGCTGTTTTACGGTAATGATCATTAAGCGTATATATTAACTGTAAAATATTATTGGAACAGAAATATCATAATAGCGCTTTGCACATACAGTTTGTGTAAGGATTTAGCGGTAAAGTGGTACCGATTTTATCTTTATCAACCCTAGATATGTGACGCAAACAAATTTTACCAAAATCTCAAATTTCGTTACGAATTATGATTAATCCAGGGGGTTGTGTATTTTACGGGACAATTTGTCATTAAGTTGAGAGTCATCTGTCTTATTTCTCTCGTCTGTCAGTCATACAGTGAGTTCAGTCATGCACAACCCAGTCCCAAGGGCAATCCCGTTTTATAATGAGCATGTACTGGACTAGCGAAGCATTGTGTACACATCCATAGACAAATAACTATTCACATGGACAATGGGTTCATTTTTAAAAGGGGTGGGGCCGATGTTATAATTATGATCGATTAGCTAGGTCACTGTGACATATTTCTTGTAAACAAGTTAACCAATGCAATAATTTGTTGAGACACTAAAATTTAATAATTAAATTTTAATATTTCAAAAAAAATTCATAAATGATATTGTTATACTGAGAATGATCTATTGGTATCTATAGGATACAAATAACTCTTTCAATATCACAATTCTTAATTTCATAGGTAGACTGATATTTACTTTTCACACGCTTATCTCCCTTGATTAAATCATAAATCAGGTATAATACTTCAACATACTAAATACATATCTAAAAGCTTTGTTTATGATTATTCAAATTTATGAAAACAGGTTCCTCCTATTCTACGAGGTAACCAAGATGTTTTATTTACGTTCTAACCAAGCAAGATTTGCAGCTCAACTGAGCATATCCACCAACTATAGACAAGTGCAGCCCGCTGTTTGATTGATTATCCAAAGAAGGGGTCAGTGATGCATAAAACAGGTCCCCAACTCAGCATATTCAACAGTGAAATATACATGGGTGCCATCAATCTTGTTATCCATATTAAGGGCTGGTTATTTATGAAACATGATAAATATATGCATATATAGCTTAATGATATCTTCCCGAATAGAATGACAAAGCAGCCATTTTTATCTAAACGTCATTTTCCTTTTCAATCCTAACGGTCTACACCCATTTTTCAATAATACAAGCTTTAATACAGGTTATGATAATTGACTTAACTCTTCACAAAAAATACAAGATTTTGAAAGAATCCTTTAACAAAGTTAACTCTGGTTAAACGTAAAGTGAAATTTTGGTTGATTTTTTTAATAGTTTTGATGCAGTTTGGCTATCTAATGTTAATAATCCAATGAAATCAATGAAAGTAACATTTTCTATATAGGACTTTATTCTTTATTTCAATATGACATAAGTGGTAGGTCAAATAGTTTTCATGAGTAGACAGTTCAGGTATATTCATGTAAATACTGAACTCCTGAGGGCATGTATATTTCAGGTAACAATCAGCTGTTTACATGCAGGTGTGGAGTATTTACCTGTTGAATCGGTCATTCGGAACAGAACTAACTGACTAATATATCTTGATACACCTTGAAAGTATAATGATTCATTAGCAAACAGTAGTTTCAATAATGACCCTTTGTCAGATGTGTATATTAGAAATTCATCAACGAGAGGTCAGCCAACCGTGAAGGAATAAGTGATGATGGTCTCGGTTCAACGACCCTAGGATGGTTTCCCACAATGCATTGGGTAGATTGACGAAGTCACAAGTTTTCAGAATGACATACATCACAGCATTGTCGGGTTAACACCAGTTTAACACTGGTTTATCTTTCACAGCGAAAGCCAGAGTCTTTTGATCAAGCAAGAGTAGGTCATATCGGCAATAACCGGTTTCAACAATACCGCCAAATGGCTCCATTACAAACGGCTTGTCTAACGGAACACTTTCTTGTTAAAAGCTTTCAGTCTGTTACAAATAGTGATAATTCAATATGATAAATAATGATAAGTCTCCATATACTTTACTTATATTGTTCTGCATGCTTTAAAGGACATGACAATGAAAATATTTTGATATTCTACTTTATGATATTGCTTGGATTTGATGGAAAATATATCTATCTGTGATCTGATTACCATAGCAAAAATATCTGTTGTGATAAATCCATAAGTACATTCATTACAATAAATAAGTTTCTAAATTATGAAAAATTGTTGATAACTTCACAATAAATAAAAATGTTTAATGCCAACCTTGCGATAAAAATAAAGCTGTCCCTAACAGGAACAGCAAAACAGTCATTTTCGCAGAATTAATATTATTGCTTTTATGACAGGTAATAAATGATTGATTAGCACCTATATGTATATTAATATGAATATGTATTATCTGGTTCACACAGAAGTTGAAATACACAACGCTAACTTAAACACTGTAAGCCGTTGCTATATTACACTTAGCCTGAATATGATTCATGTATCTCCATATTCTGGTTCCATATTCACAGGTAGTATATATTTAACACCATTAACGACTTAATAACAAGAAATATCATTTAACACCATTTAACAACCTCACAACTAAGTAATCTCGTAATCTAAATGACCAAAATACGCTTTGTATCTAAAGCACCAAAATGAAACCCAATTTGACCCTGGATACACCTAAGTAATTAACACTAATCCTGGACAGGTATTTCAACCATCACCTGTGGCAATTGTCTACGCTTCAGCGACGGCAACTCGCACAGGTAAGGGACAGTGGAGGTTCCAGGTGCATGAAATATTTACTCGTGTCAATTATTGATGTTATCACCCTTGTGTCCATATGCCATAATTACAGTGAGAAGATGTGCCTACCACATGATTATATTTGTGCGGTGAGGTCATTGCAGGTAACGTTAACGTGGTCGTGTGGAATAACGTTACAATTTTGTAACCTTAACGCACTGATGCAGACATACACAGGGATAGGAATGAACTACTCGGATTAAGGAATAATTACATAGGACACGAAATGACCCAGTCTAAGAATTAACATCAGACGACAATGGTCTGATTTGTTGAATACTTTCATCAACAACTTCATGAAAAGCTCAAACCAAGAATTGCATGAAATATTTTGAATATATTTTTCTACTAAGTAAGTAATTTTGTCAATTGCAAGATATATTGCCTGCGGTCTCCGGTAACAACTGTTTGGTTTAAGATCGATTTTCAGATTTTTAAAGAAAAAGTGCAAAATGGCTATAACTGATGCAGAAACAATTTCAAATGGGAGGCAACTTTATCACAACCTTTGTGTATTCGATCAAGTTACATATCTTTGAAATGTCAAACCGTTTCCTGTCCACAATTTCACATGTAAATATTAAAGGCTAAACCTAACCACATCTCTATAACAGTATTCCCCTGTATTCAAGTCAGACTTGGAATTGTTAAAAAAATATGGGTGTGTGTTTTCTCGTCCGACCTACGACCTTTGCATGTCCCGCAGTGAATGAGAGACTCCTTACATTGAAGATTGAACAAGCGAGCTGTTTGGAGTTCGGTACAAGTGCAACCTGTGAAAACATTGGTAAAACGTGTCCGTGCAATTAGAGAGGAAAATATTTCACAAACCGTTCACTGTACGATATACCCTCTTATCTACGCGTAACTAATGAGGTATCTACGATAAATAAACATGAGAATAATTCAAAGGCAACCCTCCAAAGACAAAAGTAGCGCAGGTCGGGTTTGTAAGTGAATCGACTTTTCAATGTTATCAGAGAAAGGACTGTAGTTACTGTTTGTTCAAGGGACATAAAGATTGTTGAGATCAAGTTCATAACAACCCCGATAAGAACTGGCTACCTATGACATTCTAACTCAAATTAATTCAATTTACTCGACTTTCTCTTTTGTAAGATTGGCAACAGTTCAACCAGATAATATTTCAATGTTCTACAATCTTAGAACATTGTTACACAACTGTGTTCTACAATCTAAGAACATTGTTACACAACTAAACCTTTTAAACTCCCACATCATGTGATAAATGAACATACAACATGGAAAATATATATTCTTGATACAATGTACAACTAAATTTGTAACTTTGTGGTTAATACGATACTTTCAAGAATATTAATACGGCATAAAAATAATTTCATATTTAACGTTGCATAATATTTTCGGGGTTCAAACATATCAACGTTGTAAATATTAGAGTTCTTGATAAATATGTTCTCTTCTTGTTTTAACTTGCAGTTATCCTTGGCTTATGTTTAAATGGTGTTTATCTGTTTCAATAATTGCTTTTGTCTCGATGTTTAACAGAAAATTCTTCGTTTTAGACAATTTGGGTCCTTTTTACAGCCACAGCTAGACAGTATTTAACAGTTAACATGTAAAAAAGAGCTCGGAATGTCTGCTATTCCCATATCAAAAACGGTGTTAAATTTCTTCCTTCTTTCAAGAGAGTTCCAGAAACTAAAGCTCACACTTTCAGCTTGGCCCAGTTTTTAACAGTCACAAATATTAACAGCATGTCTTTGTCTTTTAAATTGTTATTCACTTGTCCTTATCTAAAATACATATATAAATTCAAGGGCTGATTGAACGGTAGTTCTATCCTCTTTTTTTTTCAAAATTTGTTTTTAAACAATTCAATTTTTCAGTCATATAGAAATGCATCTTGAAATAAATTATAAAGTCAAGGATTATATCTACAATCTCTACCCTTCACTAATAAAATTTTAGAAACATTCTACAAAAGCATTTGCATAACTTGAGTTTTTTTCTAGAAACGGTGTCCAAATTAAAACCAGTGACAAGCAAATATAAAAGATTAAGACAAGACAAAAACATATATGACTTCCTTGCCTCTCAGTCCAACCAAATAAAGGCCACTCACTGTTACAACTTGTGTCTGAATCGTTTCATGGGAGTATTTGCTAGGAACAAACCTTACTGTCCCACCATAAATTTTCAATTCAAACCGAAATCGCCGAAGAGATTTTGTATGCACATCACAATTCTAGTTTTAGCCAAGGACTTGGATTTGCGAGAACTAGACATAACATTAACTTAAAGATTACTTTTCTCCGACACTGTGTCTAAAAGATACAAAGCATCTTAAACCTGTTGGTCGAAATAAACTTTCGGCACAACTGTCCGCTTTTCAAGTGCACGTGTCAACATAGGTGGGATTGTCAACTGAACGAAAGGAGGGGGGAGGCGAAAGACCAGGGGGATTTCGAGATTGTTGTTGGCTACAAGATGTTATACTGTTGTGGTCGAAGCGAACGAAATGTAATTACTTTGTCCAAGGAGACACACTAAGGGTTGGTCATCTGTTAAATTAATGTGAAGTGATGGCCGAATTCTTTGCAGTAACGTAAGACTCTTGATATTGGAAATACAAAATAATACAATTTTGGATTTACACAACGTTTTCATTGTATAAATAAAGGCTTGTCGCTGATTTCACAAATTTCCTTATTCATAAACATAAATAACTTGAAATATTGGTGTTAATTGCTAAGTATGACAATTTGATAAACAGGAGTTTAAATTTGAATAATTTTGATACTGTTTCTGAAGTTAACTGAATTATTCATAGGGTTTGAATCGGTACATAATGAAATCACGCAGGCCAATTCAATTGACTGCATTTATAAGCGTTGACATATTCATGAATGATCTTATTACTGTGGGAAAATTAATTTGAATAAATACCAAAATATTCAGACTCAATGCATCTGTTCATAAAATAATTTGTAATGTTATATTCTGACATGAAATTTGAATAATTATTAAACGAGAAAGAAAATAGCCTGTTCAAACTATAAATACAATCCCATCTAATTATATACTGAACATACAAAATCTTTGTAAGGTGTTTATTGAGGCTTGGCGAATATTTCAGCCATTTAGCATGTATCACAGCTGTTTTGAGTGAGTATATAAAGAGACGGGAGAAAAAAAGTTCAATAGGTATATGAATCAGCTGTATCATATTAGCCTAAAATGAATAAGCAGTTTCTGTATAACGTTTGAATTTTTTTTTAAGAATTCCAAAAGACTCAGATCTTTGCCCTGTTCTTTTCTATTTCTCCAAGAATTCATATACGAAATATTCAGCAACTTATACCTCCTCTAGCTCTCAGGTGGTTAATATGAATAAGTAGAGAGAGAATATCATTTGTTAAACTTTTGCATTTTTCTGGAGGGGTGGCTTGGTGAGTTTGATAAGATGTTAAAAGGATATGACGACTGAAAGGGTGTGGTGTAAAACAAATGAGAATAAAATTGATAACATGAGAATATGACTGCAATGATATTTGTAAAGGCATGTCGACTAATATAAGGCTTAGTTTGTTTAAAGCTCAACAAAAAAGTCTAAATTTTAATGTGTTTGAACCTAAATTCTTTAATCATCATTCTTCAGGGTTCATATTTGAGGTAATAATAGAGTTTTCATAAAGCTTAATAAAATACAGGAGTCAATTTATGTGTTATACAATCATTCAATTATTGCAAGTTCACAGTGAATATTAATAATTTAATGTTTAGTGCCATGTCCAGAGACAATGACCCTACGGATCAAAGAGGGGCAAGAGATGTAGTTTTGGGGGAACACAGGTAAAGAGGGTTGAACTAAAGCACCCCGTTGAGAACAAGCACCCTATTGGTAAGGAGTTACTTTTACGTCCCTTACGAGGACAACTCTCTCACGATTACACCCAACGGCCTTCGCTACCCAGGAATCTTAACCACGGCCTTTGTTTTCTACTTCATGTAAGTCTGAGGACGAGATAAAACTAGACTTGGTCGGTGTTCTTACAACCAGTGACACAGGTATATTTTCACATCTACATGTCTATGTAATCTGTTACGGGTCAAAGAGTTCATATCATAATAATTTTATGATCGACTTTTTACTGTTTTTGGAAGAGTATTGTTTAGATTTCAATATGAATTAAATATTTCTCTTCTCAGTAAATTTCACAATGCAATTCAATGATCTTTTACTGACAAAAAGTTCAAAGTGAATACAATATTCTAATATTTTGGTTTTGTAATAGTTTTCTTTACATCTTAAAAACCCACTTGTTCTTTATTAAACCTGCTTCTAAAATGCCTCTTGAAGAACCTTTAAAACCAAATTCAAAATGCAATTCAATGATTGATACACTGACAAAAAACCTCAAAGTGAATTCAAATCTAAAATGTTCATTTTTGTACCTCTTAGCTTTAAAACTATCCAATTTTTATTCCTTCGGTACTTAGAAATATACCACATAACCTCTCCCAACTCCTAATCTCCTGCAAGTTGCCATAATCTCAAATTCTTCTGGAGGGAGGGATATTTTGGTGTATAACCCCGATAAGGTGTATTCCTCACCAAAAGTGTTATCAGGTCTTATATAACATTAGCTTGGCAGACGGAACTATTTTCAGTAAACAAAATCCATTAAGATTCTCTAGTATTCTCCAGTTTCCATCAAGATTCTCTCGTATTCTCCAGTTCCCAACAGCTAACGAAGAACTGTTTACCAATTGTTTACTGGACTCTTGTAATCAGCACTGGCAGACGAAGAGGCCGAGAGGTCGTAAACAAAGGTCAAAGTCGGAATCGTTAAGCACAATCAGCGAAATCTAGTCTGTCACAGTTGTCGCGCATCAATCAGGGCTTCAATTACACATAAGATTAATCAATTGATTGTTCCAAATTCCATCTAACCAAAATGGCTCCTCAAAGCTCTAATCAGCCATTACAAACTGCAGATAGGTCTAGTTAGTTTCCTACAGAATCTCCTGGCATCTTAGACAGGTGTGAACCCCTCCCCCAGGTGTGAACCCCCCCTCGGAACCACTCCCCCTGATCTATATCCAGGTCCCCACAGCTGCCCTAACCAATAACCCAACCAAAGTCGTTAACAAGCCTTGCATAATTAATACCAGTTCTTCTCCTGAAAGATTTAATCTGCAGATAAGCAAGGCAATTTAAGATGCTGCATGGTCTAGTAGCGAGTATCTATCTCTGGACTGGAGGTGCCGCTACCTAACGCTTTGCTTCATTGTAATTAGCTGTCTGGGAAGCATTATGTGATTATCAAATCTGAGAACAGTAGGCTTGAATTATGAAATAAATTGACAGTGATCATGTCATTGTCGTGTTGTGCCTTGGCAGATTTATGAAATTCTGACATTTTTTCATTTTGAAATAGACGCGTTATTGCATTCCGATTGACAGAGAAAGGATAATTGTACGTTTTTTTGTTCAAATAAGAAATTGTTGTGTCAATATCCCAGTATGCATTTCCACAAGTGCAGATTTATTTGGCGAAGCTGGACCAGTCACCCATTCAAACATTTCAAAAGATGCTCGTCATTTTCACACCAGTATCTAAACAGTGAATAGCATCTTCAATTTAAAACTACTCGGGCTCAAAGCGCGGAATACAAAGACAGCTCTGTATGACAGTTAAAACACATTATGTTTAGTCAATATTCCCCAGCACAAATGAACAAAACAGATTTCGTTCTCGCTCAAATGAGGCATGAAGAGTCTATTCCAATCGCCTTTCCGTTTGAGTTTTTCCCACCATGCATGTGTTTGCCGAAGAAACTTTGGCAGCTGCACTGGTTCAAAGGTCAGTGTTTTGGCGGCCACACCCGAAAGCACGATATTGCAAATCCGTGGCCTGGCCTCAAAGCATGTAGCACATGGAAGCTAGGGCCCCTACACTTTACACTCAAACATTACACAGCCTTACAATCAGCTGACTCCTTGTTATCAGGCGACCTGAAATAACCCTTTCCTCACTTATCTTGTTCTAATACCATACAAACATACCCTGTGGTAATATACAGGTTTATAAGTTTATCTAAATCCAGAACAATTCTTACTTCGTATTTGACTCACTTTTCTTTGTATTCAAAATTATACAGATTTCACTATGAAATTTGAATTACAATTTTACATGAGGAATGCAACCAGGACCTATAACAGCAATATTGAGATTTATTTCAGTGAAAGACACTCAAGCAGACACCTAGATGATGGAGCCTTAAAACCGGGGTCAAAGAAACCCGTTGGAGGCTGCAGCGGGCCATAAACATAGTTAATCAGACGGCCATTCTTCAGGATCGTGGCAGATTACTTTCATGGTCCATAGTTCAGCATCCTCCCAACACTGCTGCCACATCCTCGCCATTTCCTTCTGCCGATAGAGGAGAGGGGGTCAATGTAGCGAGAATGACTCGCCTTTATCAGACGGAGCCTCTTGGAGCCGCTCCCAGCCTCTTGGAGTCACTGCTCTCTGTGGAGGCTCCCAGCTCATTGTGATATCCGATGCCTGGCCCTCAAATACTCTACTTGGAACACTTCACTGCCTAATTATTCTAAATTTCTCCCACCTCAAACATCAGACAAGTCCCCCATCATCCATCCCCCCCCCACCAACTTTTATCCTCTCTCCCCCTTGCCTTAAACCATCTTAGAGGAATTATTATTTTTTATTTATTTCCCAGTTTTGAATTCCCCTTCCTGATTCTTCAACAATAACGAAATCTTGTTCTCAGATTTCACACATCACACTCCTCCCCCCCCATCACACTCTTTCTCTTATTGATCTCCCAATTTTTTCCCCCCTCTTCTGCAGATTCTTACACAATATCAAAATCTTGTGATCTTTATAAATCAGGCCCTAAACAATAACTGATCTTCAAGTCTTCAAAACAACCCCCTGTGATGTTCTTGTGTAATGATTTAAATCTTAACACCCTCCCCCTTTTCCTCAATACATTAACCTCCCTCCTAGTTCATTTATCTTGTAGCACAACCGTTTCCTTTCAAACAAAATAAATTAAACCTTAACAAGATTTGACTTCATTTAACACACGAGATAATTTAGCTGTTCATTCTTAACATTCACACCTAAAGTATCTAATACTTGGTGAAATACTAAACAGATGACACAGATTTCATAACTGAAAACGCCTTTTTAAGCTCACAATTCATAACTTCCATAAACAGCTCTGACGCACTCATCCTATTGCTTATGCATTCCATATCATAAATTCATTCACAAAGAGAAGATTATGCACATATCTGAATCTATTATCTCTCAGGTGCTATCTACAAGTCTCCATACCCTTATTCACACCTTGAACAGATGCTTTCCTACTATCTACATGGTATGCGGAAAATGCTGATTCTGATAAATAAACATTAAAACATTTCTGACTTATCAGTGAACTCCAGAGAAAGCTCTAGCAACCCTCATCCCCTGACCTGCATTTAAGTCTCAGCTCTGACCCAGGCTGATAGCTGTATATAAAGGAATCACAAAGGAAAACCCTCAGCCTTCACAGAACAGCTCTCCAGTTTACACTTCGATCGAGCAATTTCTTCCACAGAGTGCCACCATTGTGACCCCTTTGTCCCAGCACGAGCTTATCTTCACGCCTTTTGAGTCTGCCGACATCCCTTCTGTCTTGTAACAATTCCCCCCCTCCTCTCCTCAATTGCATCCCCCATTTCTGTCTATACCCAATCTCTCTATCTGAAATCCGTTTTAGGTACCCTGGCAGGGAGGGGGTTAAGAAGACCTTTTTAGTTACTCTGACAGGAAGGGGGTTTAGTCCATTTTAGTAACACTGCCAGGGAAAATTGATATTAAAAAGCTATTGCTATTTTATTTCAAACTTGGTCATCTCTATATTCTTTTTTTATAGAACCCTTTGAACTTAATCTCTTCATCTTTATAATTGGTATTTTATTTATTTTAATAATATTTCTTCAATCTAAAAATAATTGAAAATCAGGATTTTTAATTGCTTCTGTTATCTTAGCTTTCTCACTATCCAAAATGCATTCCTTTGCCAAAATAACATTATCCTCAAGCAAAATTCAATCTGACTTCCCCTGACAAATCATCACCAAAATCCTCAATTATGATATTTTATCTCTATTCCCAACCCAACAACAGTCTCATTATATTCTTTCATCTGACCATCATCCATCCATAAATATTTAAACCCTCCCCCAATTATCAAAATACCCCCACATAATTTACCCCTTAGTCTAAACTAAGAAACCCCAATTTTCTTTATAACCTAACCTTTGTTGAATTTTCCCCTCACTTTTGCATCCCCCTTTTTCACCCCCCATCATTTGAATTCCCACCCCTAACCTTGTTACAATTACCCCCCTCTCAGGCTCCATAATACATCATCTCCCTGTCCCGTTCACCCCCCTAATCTGTCCCCATGTCCTATTTAACGGCCTCCCCCAACCTATTTACCCCTTTCCGTGACCAAGCTTACATTCCCATCTGTTCCTAGGTAGAACCAGTTTTGTAAAGAAGTCCCCTCTTCTTTCCACACAATGGCAGTTGATTCTCCTCCTGGTCCAAGCAAACAGTCCACGGCTTTAGAAATCCCTCAATAGGGTCCAAGTCATCAAGTCTTTCATTCATAATCTGCACAATACCTGCTCCAAATTGCGGGCTCCACCTCACGAAGATTTGTCAGTGTTTAAATTTGAATATCCTTCGGCATCACACATCAATCAAGATATCACATAATTTGGAGAGATCCTTTCACAGATAGAGGGGTCCTTTAGCAGATTAAAAGTCGGAATACAGATTCTGAGGTCCTCTCACAGATCAAGAGGTCCTTTAACAGATCAGAAGTCGGAATACAGTTTCTTTCACAGATCGAGGTCCTTTAGCAGATCAAAGGTCCACTTAGAGATTCTGTGGTCTTTTCACAGATGTCCAGGAGAAAATCACAGCAATATCCATGCAAAGTTGCCACAGATTGTATCAACCATTGACAGACAACATCAAAAGAATTTTAATCCACTCATAACAGATATCAAAATGAGAAATCAACACATCATATCCACGAATCTGAAAGCTCAAGACACCAGCAGATTTTAAGTCATCTTTAATTCATGAAAAATTGTTTGCTTAATTTGGGCCCTGTCATTTTCAATACATTAAACATGGGTCTTTTAAATTCTTTAAATATTCACTGTGTAGAGAGCTACTGTATGTAAAGCTGCCCTCAATGACTCAGTTTCCCAGACATTAACCACATCAAAATTGACAGGAAATTTACAACTTGAGGCACTTCTGTAAAAGCCAATATGTCTGCTCTTCTTCCTATAATCTGCTGTATTCCTCGAATCATCCTAATTAAGGGAAGGCCCTAAACCATTCCAATCTCAACCATTCTGAGCGCTTTGTATGATTATCCTTAGACCTCTTAACAAAATTGTAAGTTCAGCAACTAGTATTTACTATTCTAGCTTATCCAATTTCAGAGAATTCTGTACCTTAAGTTTAAATTTGTACACTTAGCCGATTCCTTTGCTCTTAGCCCTTCATTCAATTTTACTCAATACATTGTTGAACTAAAGATGTTAAATCCTCATCCCCTAAATCAACACCTCTGATCCTCTGAACCCTAACCCATTAAAGCCCTAAACCTAACAGTGCCAAATCCTTAACCTGGTGACTGCAAGGGGCAAGATAAGCTGCTGCAAATTTTAAACAATAAATAACTTAAATGTCACAAAATCATCATGTATTTTTTAAGTTCCTATGAGAATATTTACACAGGCACCCTCCCTGAGCGTCCTGTCTTGTCCAAAGAAATTTCTATCCCCAGCCCCGGGGCTATTTCTACCCTTACACTATCACCCCTCGGGAAGCTCTGCTAACAAGCTATTGTCACAAGTGTATGCAATTCAGGTGTTTCGCCTAAAGCCTGTAACACAACTACTGCAAATCCTTGGGCGTCTCACATGACCTTTAACCCCTCGTTTAACTGACCTTCAAAATAACCTGGGGCAAAATAACTCATTTCAGTTCTAACATAAATCCAAATCGCCTGTAATCTGCTATTCTGTAGCCTAGACCCCTCTCTCCTCAATTAATACCGGAAGGATGCACATCGTTAACATAATCGTTTCCTCCTATTCACATTTACCGGCATGACATTACGGGATGTGAGGAGAGGTTGAGGAGCTACTGGTATAACGGACCTCGGTCACATTTCAATATTATATCTAACGATTGAATGAAATTCCTGAGGTTTCAAGATAGCTCTAGCCTAGCCAAGGTCAAGGAATGACCTCTATAGTGACCAGCAATCAACATAATGCCAGGTTCCCTACGTCAGGACAAATTAACTAATCTTGCCGTTGCGATACAGTCATGTTATGGAATCTCTCTGGGTATGGTATAGTTAGTGTGTGGTGAATTCCGATGCGAGTCGTAACGCTGTGATTACGATATCAATACTGAATGTAGAGTCAGGTCTTCGCTCGTACGAGGTTGTTATCCGGCACGGGGAAAATCAATATCCCTATCTAGTTATTCTCAGCCATTTAACACGTCCATTTTAGGACTGCGACATTAAACTTATATTTATGGTTTTAATTCTGGCGAGGGTTAGACTTAACTTGATAAATGTAGATTTCCAAGATCAACCGTGAATAAAATTCAGTGAAATCGACATGTAATTTCAATACAAATTATACAGAGCAAGAGTGATGCAAGTACAGCTTGAAGTGAAATGGATCGAAATTGAGTCCGAGCTTGCATAATTTCATCCTTCACAAAATTTCAATCTGATAAAAACGGTATTGATCACAATCTTTGAACTTGCTTTTTCAAGCATGTTCTCTCGGAAAGTGGTTGCAATAAAAATAGACATTAAAGGTTAAAGATATAAATCCTTACCTTGGGTTGTGCTTTGCGTGGAAAAGCAACCTTAGGATCCACCTGTGGGGGGAACATAAAATAATAGTTGTCCATTACTGATTAAAGGTGTGAAAATTACAGGTAAAATACAGGTAAAGTTGAGAAACCTGTCCTACTGCTCTATCCAGACTGATCTACTGTATTGAAATATGCCGTTATATATATATCAGTAGCTATGGCATTACGAACAAGCAAATACTATTATAATTTCTTTACTAGCCGGGTAAAGTAAACATTGGCACAAAAGGCTAGATCGTGAGAGCTATGCGTCAATATATTTCTAAAGCAGCTGCGTGGAACACAATGCACGATCATTAACATTGTGGGCATAATCAGTGATGTAATCTAAAGCATTTTCCCTCAATTCTGATAAGAGAGAATGAAAACAGCTTAATCGGTGCCTTTATATGACAATTGGGAATCTATCTTTTGAGGTTATAAAGCCAGGTATTGACGCTGTTACATACAAGATTTACATTGCAGACAGTTTCATAGCAAGCATTGGATTAGACAAGTGAGAACACAGGAAATCTATGTCTTAATGACGACAAAAAATGCCACAGAAATAACAGGTTTAGGACTCATTTGATATAATTACTGATACAAATCATTCATAAATGCAGCTTGAGATATAAATCTCTGATCATATCAGTACAAATTGATATTCAATACCTAAAAAGCCCAGATAAGCCAAGTGAGATATAATCGAACATTCAAATGAAAGAAATGCTTTTTGCATTCAGTATTGTGATTTAAAGGATGCTACCATGCATGTTTCTATAGACAAGAATTGAAGCAAGAATGCTACTGTAGTTGCAATATAAACAAAGTAGCAACTGTGTAAAGATTTTTTTAAACGGTCATTAGAATAAAATGTCAAGTTTTTATATTGCATGAGTGCTGCTCATAAAGATAAACATTGTATTGAGGATTTTATCAATTTTGATTATAGGGCTTTTTAAGGAAAAATCAATCATGTTTTCAAAATATTTTACAAAATTTTAATTTTTCCTTCAATTTGATTTTTTTTAACTTAATGTCGATAACTTGTTATTTTTGTGGCATAGTAAGAACAATGGAAGCTACCGTACCGTTTTGGAATCTAGAGCATGGGGCCCGCTAGCTAAAACCTTCTCTACACTAGCAGGGTCCCTGTAAGTTACGAAGCCGAATCCCCTGAAAAACAGACCACTAAACATCAGTACAGAAAACAGCACAGGGCGTATTATACAACCAACCACACAGCTTGCCAGTACACTAAAGGCACCAAGCCAGGGAGATGGCAGCAATGTATGTTGTCAGTTTCATTTGCTAATTTCTTCTTGTAAATTTCATATTGTAGATTTCTTTTTGTAAATTTCATGTCAATGTCATGTTTATTTCAAATAGTAAAACTCTGTTAAGTAAAAGGTCATATAGTAAATTTGTCAGTTTCATTCGCTAATTTCTTCTTGTAAATTTCAAATTGTTGATTTCTTCTTTTAAATTTCATAATGTCAATGTCAAATAATGTTTATTCACATCGTAAATTTTGTATCATTAATTATGCATCATAAATTTCATTCAGTCAATTTGACAATGACACTAACAAGGTGATAGAATCAATTTAAATAAGTAAAATACCATTTTCAAAATTTCCATTTAACACAGGTTAAGATATCGAAGTTCAAACTTATGCATTTTACATCACAAATCTATATAAGCTAAATTGAATTGAAACATAACTTTTAAAATAAAACGTTAAAAATAAAAACTTTTCTATATAAAATTATTCAGGCGTCATGCAAAAAAATTTCTGTTGGTATGGGTGGTACTTGAGATTATTTAAAGGGGATTTCCCTGTCTTAAACAGAGCAAGTTATTTTAAGGTGTTATTTCACACTTCAGTTGTCACTCATCAGTAATAAGACTAGTTTGTTGGACTAAATTGAGGGCCAAAACCAAGGGGTCTTGAATTTCATAGGGAGATTCCTTGGAACTAGTTAACATCCACACTAATATTCTGAAACCAGATACACTCATTAAGGAATTAACGGGATGTTTACATTGAAGGCAACAAAGTGTAGCAACATATCTATGCATACGGCCACCATCCGACACTCATCAAGCTCGCTGTTTAGGGGTATGCGTTTAAAGAAGGAAATAATAGATGAAGAACGGTCACTAGAACTACAGACCATTCCAATACTGTAAGCTATCTATGCTAAGACTAGCTGTGGTATAGAGTCTATACCAGTACACGGACCCTACTGCTCATAACTGACGTGCATATACATAACATGTATCTAAGAAATGGCCTGGCACATAGATGCCTACCTTGATCGTTTTGTAGCTGGATCCTTCATCACCATTGTCTCTTTGATTTCGCCGTACTTCCCAAAGTACTCGCGTAATCCCTCTGGAATAAAAGCGTCATTGATATATTTATATGTGCTCCATATACGTTAATGGGACAATAAACAAGGTGGATCTATAAGATGTGCGCTCACTCGGAAGAGTGCTTTTTGTACGACAACGACACGTGAAACCATTGTTTATTATTTGCATTTCTTTGACAGCATTGCACTAACGCATTGCGTATTACAGAAGCAGCGGCTGATCTGTTTAAGAAGCCCCTTCCTATCTGCAAAGGAGAACGATCGGCCTCTTCCGATACACCATAATTCAATGGATAGCCTGTCAAAGCTAAGACGAGCGAGAGAGAGAAGGAGGGAGCAGCGGCGGCGGCTTCGCTTCAGCAAGAAGACAAGCCGATGTTCGGAGTATGAATGAACTGGTTACATCCACCGGCCGCGCGCCCTCGATCGAACAAAAACATTGCAAAGATGTACCAACCTGCAGTCGTCTGCCAGGACAGTCCCCCGATAAACATCTTCCTGCAAAAGAAATAGAAATCGGGTGAGGTGTGGGGATAGCCATGTTCAAGTAGTGACCTATTTGGACGGTTTAGCGACGACGCGATAACAGGCTTCAGTACAGAGTAACCTCTCAAGAAAACGATAATGTCGACGCGGGAATATTACACAGGCAGCTAGATAGCGAGATCGGCAGTGTTACATAGGCTTGGTCACTTACCCTGGGTCATTGGGGATCTCATCTGTGCTGTTCTGTGATGATTGTTGCGTAGGGTCCATCTTCATATTTTCTATCCCGCTACTCCTAACTATCTACACTTCGCGACTGAACTGCACGTGGGACTCGCCTGGCCGAATCGTCTCCCGATCTTCACATCTATTGGCTCGTCGTGGGTGGGCATTTCGCGCGTCGCACAAAGGCGCGAAGGACGGCTGATTGACAGCCCATTCTGGCACTCTCATTGGCTAAGGAGCCGTTGCCCGGCAACTGATATCAGTTTACACTGACGTCATGGGAATATTTGACTGGTCGTTACGCCCTGAGCCTGAGCAGCACAATGAAAACAAACCCGCCCCACATGCTTATGTTAGAAAATAGCAGCCAATCAGGGCCGGTAGATCTAAGCTTGGTAGCGCTTTCGCTTTGATTACACACGTCAAGTTGCTTTGAATGCATCTGTTTTTTACTTCAGTTCGCGATCGCCAAGAGAAATGGCAATAATCGGCCGTACGATTTATTCCTCTAAATCCTAGTCAATGCGAGCCCGTCCCTTGAGCAATACACGAGGAAACGATGAGCAACCCAAGCGTGCTAATTTAACTAGGGAAAAAAAGATAGATAAATTGGAAGGAAGAAACATTGACGATTAATCGCTGAATACCATGATCAGAACAGCGGCTATTTCTGAGAGGATTGCAAGGAATACCGATAATAGCAGCGAGCTGAAGACAAAATCACTTTTTTCTCACAAGATACACAATATAAAGTCCGTTCGATTTTTCAATTGGGTCACGACGAATCAAATAAATCCGTTTCTTCAATTTGGATTTAGAAAACAATTGATCAAACGAGATGATTTTGACATCTGTCTACAAATGGTAATCATTACCGGAGCAAACAGTCCGGGTATAAACAGGTTTTATCACACCGTGGATAAGAGCGTTAATTCCCCTCTGTGTGACGTAATGTTGTAAATTGTTATACAATGTTGCGTCATGTGGATAAATGTGGGATTTATCACACTGTCGGGTGTTTTTGTAGTGCTAAAACACGATGTTTGGTTGGGTATATAGCATCAATTAGCATGCATGTACTTATTAATCAATAATGCAATAAACACAAGTCTGAGACCTCCACGAATTCCGAAATTCGTCTTATTTGAGATAATTAAGTGTTGTTTGGAGCCCTGATGATGATTTTTACTATTGGTTGTTAAGAATATGATTTCATTTGCTTGAAACAAGGAAAGCTTTGTTTTTGTCACCGGTACAAAACAAAGTTAACCAAATAAGATCTAGACAAAAGAAGCAAACGAAAATAAAAAACATGACATACTTGTTTCTTCTTTTTCACTGGATGTACTTTTTTTTGAAACATTCGTTGAAAAATAGAATGCTTAAGTGACATTTCATAATGGAAGTAATTGTCAATGTTTAATTCTTCCAGGAAATATTGAATTACTGTCTAAGTATAGATAAGAATTGTCGTAATTCCAAGATATGGCATACTTGAACTTTATTCTTCTAATGAACAAAATTCAATGTGTGTCAATTAATTTCATAATTCATCGAGTGTTTCATTAGATTGCCCCATTTCTTAAATTACATTCATATTTGCATTTCTTCATTCCAGCCTCCTTCCCTTACAAATAAATCGATAAGGATTTTCGGATTTTCTGAACAGATTTTAATTAATAACGCAATTTGGTTCAAGTGACCTTAATACCCTCCCAATGACCCCACTGTCCCTCGCAATGTTTTGTTTATTTCGTCCGAGCCCCCATTCAAGAATGCATCTCACAAAATCTTAAGATGGCCGAACTAAACCCGTGTTGAATGCGCTATTTACAATTGACAATGATTAGGGATGTGAATGACAGCCGCCAGCCTGGGCCCCGCCTTTCAATATCGTCAATATCATCGCTCTCATGCTGCACGTGGCACGCGCTATCACTCACGAGATGTCCGCACGAAATCGACATCGGTGAAATAGAGTAGATAATAGCAACATGTGGGGGAAGAGTGGTCGCTCGAAAATCGATGCACTTTGAATAACAACCTTTGATTCCAATTAGATGATTCTTACAACGAGCTCTAAATAAATTTATGCCTTCGTTTGTTTACTGAAATGGATTCAACTTGATAACAGTTTGTTAATAATGAATCTTTTTCATGTATAATTGAAACTTCAACAACCCAGCTTCATATTGTGTTTGAATGTCAACAAAGCGATCATTGGTGTACGTTGTGTACATTAAGCAGCTGTTCAAGTGCAAAGAGGCATGCCAATGTATACAACAACACCATCAATAGAAATGATCTAGTCTTTGATCACTTGACTGAAACATGTTCTTTAACTCTTCGTACTCTTTTTCATTATAACTTTTATCATATTGCATATATATGCCATCTTTAGTTTGACATTCTATACGTTAAGTTTCATATATACGTCAAATGATCACACGAATAAATAAGATGTATATCCAAAATGATCACACGAATAAATAAGATGTATATCCAAAATTATGTTCCCTTTTTGATGCATATATATGGGTGCATATATTATGGATAAGTTTGTAAAATATATATTTACATACTTACTCATGTGTTCGAGGTGTTACCTCAATTTCAAGTTCCATTTTCCCCTTGTTCACACTTCAACACTCCTCGTCTGTATATACACGTATTTACCCATGCCTTCATTAGTCCTAACATTTATTGAAATAGATAAGTAATGTTTCATATCATCTCTGGAATAACTCTAAAAGGAGAAAGAATAGAATAGTTCGAACAGACTCAAATGACGACGTAGCCAATTCACTTCACAAAATAAGACCCGAAATGATTAAGCTTGTATATCAGGTTAAACAGATATATTTTAAACTTTTATTAATGACAAACCACAGTATGTAAGACCCAAAATTTGTTTAAGATAGTGAACTCAATATATGAACAAAATACAAAATAACGAAAAACTGTTATCAATCTCAAATCATGGTATACAACCCAATGTTAATCTTCAAATCGTTTACTCAACATACGATTCAGAGAGCAGAGTGAAGTCGTCGAACGAAAATTTTATTTTATAAACATTTAATTGAATAATGGAAAGGGTTTCGTGAATAGATACAAATGTATGAATACAGTGTGAGATAAATCTACACTTGCTTACGTTGTTTGAACTTAAAATGCTCGTATTTCGATATACATGTAGGATCTAACGATTTACGATGGGACAGCTGCCCAAAATGTCTGCAACTTAGATTGTTAATTTTAGGAGTGTAAACCAGTTTAACGATATTTGTGTTAAACAATAATGTTATCTTAATTCTTAAACAACAGGTAGCGAAATAATGCATGGGGTGTAATAAAAAAAACCTATGAATACAGAGTGTTATGAATCTAGACTTGCTTTCGTTGGTTGAACTTTAAAATGTTTGAATTTCGATGTACGATGGGAGACCTGCCCCAAAATGTCTGCAACCTATCATTTGCAGGAGAGTAAAATTAAATGTCTTTGAAATAATAATGTTATCTAAATTCTTAAACAACGGGTAAAGAAATGTTTCATGACGTAATAGAAAATACAAAACTGTGAATACAGAGTTTTATTAATCCAGACTTGCTTTCGTTGGTTGAACTTTAAAATGCTCGAATTTTGATGTACGATGGGACACCTGTCCCAACATGTCTGCAACCTATCATTTCTAGGAGAGTAAAAGGAAAAGTCTTTGAAACAATAATGTGATGTGATTTCTTAAACAACAGGTTAAGAATTAATGAAGGACGGCGTTATGAAAAAATACAAAACTATGAATACATAGTTTTATAAATCTAGACTTTGTAACATATATTGGACTTTAAATGCACCGAGCAAGGTTGTAATGTTTTTCTTAATCACATGTCAGTTTTTTCTAATATCTGATAGAATATAGATTTTGAATATTTGAACGTTTGTCTGAATCAGAGATCCGTTACTCGAATAACGAACCCGCCTCTTACTCAGTTATTCGTTATTCGAATAACGAATAACGAATGAACATCCACTGCTAACTTCAGGTTCTACAGGGTTACAAGGTTTTCTGTCTTATACATCTGACGTGACAAAATCCCACATAAATCCAAAAGGCTTCGTTGACATTGATATACATTACATTATAAATATAACTTTTAAAAATTCCTGATAATATATTTGAGATTAAACACTACAATCCTTTCAATATTCACGATTCGTCCAAAAGCTAAATAACAGTTATAGAGGAATGCGGATATTACGCTGTATCAGATAGCCGAAAACGCCAAGTAACTGTACCAGTTGACAAGCATAGATGTGGCCCCACCCAATAGGTAAATACAATCCATCTGCTCCAGCCCCCCTCCCCCACACTCCCCCTCTGCATTTTATACGCCTGCGTGTTACAAGGGCTTCCATGTTTGATGCAGAGAAAGCGTGTTGTAATAAACTATACACTTGTCTTATAATAAACTGGGGAACGCTCTGACGTTTAATGAATATTTTATTCAGCTTTGTAGTTTTATGGCCGGTTTCAGTCTGTGAATATGGCTGATATTATTTTCATATTTTACCCCTGATATAATCAGGAATAATGTTAACACGAGTTACACTTGCTCTTCGAAACGCTCAACGAATGTTGTTGATATGGTTTATGTAATCATAACCCCCTTTATGTCATTCATATACTTTTTATCTCAACAAAATGCCTAAAAAGTGTTATTATTATATTATTAAAGTAATTACTGTTGAATATTTCGTGTAAGATCATATTTATCCTTGAATATAACTAAGGTAAATTGTATATTTTACTTGAGCAAAACTGAAACATGTACTTTTTATGTAATGGCTATTATCATCATATATTGTATTCCCGTGTAGGAAAACTTACCGCTTTTAAAATTAGAAATTTTATGCGTTTGAAAGGCATTAAGAATATGTAGTGATTAGGCTTAAAAATGCACTTTTCCTGCATATCAGCAGGATTAATATTATTCTGTAACAGCGATTCCAGATACCAACTTCATAAAGCGTCTTTCAAATGATTGGGTAACAATACTTTATAACCTATTTATCGAATGGATTCAGTTTATTGTTCATTGATTATTGCGCTACTGTGCTGTACAATGACACGGTTATTTTTAATATTTATGTCTACTTATCTTCATTTGATTATGACTTAATTGTCGGCATTTGTGCATTTCTGCTGACGTAATATCTTTACCGCTCATAGGCCAATGAAACCTATTTTTCGGTCAGTACGATTAAATGGACCTCACTATCTTTTTCTGTTGTGTTTTGCTCTTTTATTTCTGATGGTTTCACATTCTGATTTGTCAAAATGAATGACCTCATTGTAACGTGCTATGTTGGTGCTATGTTCTGAGTTGGTATGATTTCCATTTGGGCTTCCAACCTTTTCATTTGGTATAGTTTCATTTGTGGCTTTCAATGTTTTCAGTTGGTGTGGTTTCATTTGTGGCTTCCGGTGTTTCAGTTGGTATGGTTTCATTTTTGGCTTCCAATGTTTTCAGTTGGTATGGTTTAATTTGTGGCTTACAGTGTTAAGATAGTATGGTTTCATTGTGGCTTCCGAAGTTTTCAGTTGGTATGGTTTTAATTGTGGCTTCCAATGTATTCAGTTGGTATGGTTTAATTGTGGCTTCCAATGTTTTCAGTTGGTATGGTTTCATTTGTGGCTTCCAATGGTTTCAGTTGATATGATGTCATTTGTGGCTCCAAATGTTTTCAGTTGGTATGATTTCATTTGTGGCTCCCAATGTTCAGATAATATGGTTTCATCTGTGGCTCCCAATGTTCAGATAGTATGGTTTCATCTGTGGCTTAAAATGTATTCAGTTGGTATGGTCTCGTTTGTAGCTTCCAATGTTTTCAGTTGGTTTGGTTTCATTCGTGGCTTTCAATCTTTTCAGTTGGTGTGATTTCATTTGTTGCTTCCAATGTTTTCAGTTGGTATGGTTTCATTTGTGGCTTCCAATGTTTTTAATTGTTATGGTTTCATTTGTGGCTTCCAATCTCTTCAGTTGGTATAGTTTCATTTGTCTTTTCGATTTTTTCAGTTGAAATGATTAAATTTTTGATTTCCTATATATTTCGGAGAGGCTTATCGTTAAACGTCATGCTTTCAGTTATAGAATGATTTCATTTGTGTTACTGTTTAGGGTTTTATTTAAGGCCTACACTGTTTTCAGTAAGGGTTTTGTCTTGATGTAATGCCGCATTTCAGTTTGAATGGTTTTCTTTTTGACTTGAGATGTTTTCTAAGATGATTGAATAAGTTGTTTGTTTGTTTTCTCCTATCATAGGTAATATGTCTTTTACGTTTTAATATATTTTCATTATATTCCGTAATGTTTCTAGTTAGGATAAACATTGTTCAGATTTCAGTTATTAGGATGGTTAATATGTATTCGTAAAAGTTTAGTTTTGCTATCTTTTCAGAAAGGTTGTTACACTAAACATTGTGTCGTTTTCAGTCAGGATGTTTAATATGCAGTTTAAATGATAAGCTTGAACAGTTGTTTCACGTTTGTTTTGTTATGCAGGTGGTTAAAGAGGATAGTTACAATTGTTTTTGTTAAAAAAATGTATTTATGCCTTATTTCATTAATGTTGATTTAAGGTAATGAATAAGTTGCATTTTAATCTTACAACATTAATTCAAAAAGAATTTTACCGATTTACCTGTCTGAAATCGTAAATGAAAGTAACGTGATAAATATATATATGTGACAAATATTCCAAGGTTTTTGATACTTTCTTTGACAAATCCCCTTGCAAACTTACCATTACTCATATATTCACGTATGATGTTTCGTAAATTCTTTAATAAATATTATATTTCTCATTTCACAAAAAAAAAATATATTCTACAGTTGTATACGTTTAAAAAAAACAAATTCAAAATACATCAGCATTCAAATGCATTGTCCATTCATAAACAGCAGAGCATGATGTATAACCAATTATTCCAATTTCGCTTAATCAGCCACAACAGTGTAATGTTCTGTAAACAGTTGTATCTTTCAGTTTGCATGCGATATACATCACATTTCATCAAACAAAACCCGGTCCCGGGAGCTAATAACGCAGTGTATGTATCATGTTGTCATCTAGTTGCAAGAGACATAATAGCAATAACGTTTAAATGCTTATTACACCATCAATCAATGGTAGCGCCTCGTATGACAGTACGGTATGACATCCTCACAATGTTGCTGATAGCCGTATCGATCGAAACGAACCGCTCGCACATAACCACATACCTACAGTCTCCGTTCATCAACTTACCGCCCACTAATGTATGCCAGCCCGTGCTAACAGTATATATATAGTATATATACACACACACACACACCACAGCTTCCGCGAGTGACGTAATGACACGCCAAGCGCTGACCGTAAATATAATTAGGTGCAATTGACCCGGTTATGACCTGTTTGTCATAATTCCATTGTTTGGTCATTAGCGGCGAGATCAAAGGATTTCACCTGTCTGGATGACCGTTAAACGACATCAGTCAGTGTCCCGACTGTGTACGTCGAATGCGCTCAAGATTTGTAAGGAGATTCCTACCGGTTTGTTTTATCGTGATGTGTGAAGATAAATGTATGTTCTTTCTCTTTACGTTTGGGTTGGTTTTCGGTAAAGGTGTGGGGTTCATTCATATATATTTCCCCTTGTTTGAGTGTTAAGCACTCACTATGCATGTGAAATATTTAATTCTACTAATTTATTTTTCTAGGTGAATATGTTAATGAATGTTTTGTTTCTGATTTCTTGTTTTTTTATTCAATCGTTCTGAAGTTTATTTATTCAGAAGGTCATGTATTTTTTCTCAAATATATTCACTCAGAAGGTCATTCATTCATTCTGCAGTATATTCACTCAGAAGGTCGTTCATTCAGTCATATGGTCACTCAGTCATTCAGAAGGTCATTCATTTCTTCTGCAGTGGATTCATTGAGAAGGTCATTCATTCATTCTGCAGTTTATTCGTTCAGATTGTCCTTCATTCAGTTAGAAGATCATTCGTTCATTCAGAAGCTCATTCATTCATGTATTCATTCTGAAGGTCAATCATTCATTCTAAAGTTCATTCTAAATTTTCTATTTAACTACCTAAGTTCATTCATTCGTCCTTCATTCATGAACAATCTTGTTTCCATTGATCAAAATTACATATAAACAACAGTTTCCAGAGTATGTTGCCTTCATCTGTCCATCACCCTCGCTCAATATTAGATGATCCAGTTGAGGAAATATATCACCATCTTTGAATCTTCAACTAAAATAGGATCCATGCAAAACATTCAATTTAATGTTAGATAACATAGCAATGACAGTAACAGTTGACCCATATCTACTGACCATCATCTTTGGATCGTACATATAAAAAAGAATCAATACAACAGATCATAACTAATAATTAAAATATAGCAGAGATATCGACAACAGATTGCCCAGATATATAACGACCATACTGTGTATAGTCAATAAAAATTCATTTAATCATTCAATGTGCACATTTGAGTCCAATGGTAGGCTTTATTCAAATTTACAAAGAATAATTCACAAGGCAAGTTCACAAATACAGACATGCTCAGCCATCCAGATCGCATATTGATATGTGAATCATGAAGCTTACCTCTTTTGATTTGTTCGATCACGTGACAGCTTGAAATCAACAACAGGTGTATGGAAACATCACAGGTATTACGTCAGAATTGTACAGTTATCAATATATTAACTATTGAATTTAATTCCGTTGGAAGATTTGCTCTACATTAATTAAAATTAATGTTCGCTTGATTCCATTTAATTACCTGTGCTTGATTCCTCTCATAAATGTCTTTTATCGTGTCTGTTGTCCACTTACCTCTAAACCTGAGTGTCAAGGTCTTCCTTTTTCGTATATTTTTAATTTATATATGTTAATTTGTGTTTGCTTGTTATTAAATATATATGTGTTACGTTTGTTTGTCTATTTCTATATCCTTTTATTTGGGTCAGCACATTTATATATTTGTTTATAACTATCTGCCTATTTATATCTCTGTGTCTGTGTCTGCTTCTGCCTTTCTCTTTATCTTTGTCTTTGTCTGTCTATATCTTTGCCAATTCCTCTATCTGTGCATCTGTGCCTACCTATTTATATATCTACTTATCCATGTCTACCTGTTTCTTTATCCGTTAATCCATGCTTATCTCCCTTTTTCTATATCTGCTTATCCATGTCTACCTGTTTCTTTATCTGTTAATCCATGTCTGCCTATTTCTATATCCGTTACACCGCGTCTGCCCTTTTCTATATCTGTTTATCCGAATTTGCAAATTTCTGGACATCTTTTCTACCTTTAGCCTGTTTCTGCTTTCGTTTTTCCTTTTGGCTTTAAAATGTCTGCATCTGTCCTTTTCTCTGTCTCTCGTTTTATGCCTATAACCTATATCTCTCTTTAACCTTGTCCCAGTCTCTTAAGATGTCCCTATCTCTGTATTATGCTCTCTTTCCCTGTTGATGCCTTTATTTTGTCCTCTTATTTGGTTTGTCTCTGTCTTCCCATCTTGCATCTGTCTACGCCTCTGTTCTTGTCTGTCGCTCTTTCTGTCTCTTTGGCTGTCTCTGTCATTTGTCTCTGTCACCTAACGTTTTTGGTTGTCTCAATGTCGATTTTTCTCTCTTCTCTTTTCTGCTGTTATGATCTGTAATATGTATTTTTACATCTTTGATGTCTTCCCTTTTCTCTCCCTCTTTCGTTTAGTAATCTGTCTGTGTCCCTTCATGTCTCCATTTTTATGTATCTGTCCACGTCTCTGTATCTTTTTCTTTGTCTCAGTCTGTCACGTTCATATTTCCATTTCGCTGTTTTGGTGTTTGAATCTTTCCATGTCCCTATCATGTGTCTGTTCTCCTTATTCCCAAGCAAGAAGAAATAGATAATTTTATCCTCCATCTCTTGTTCTACTTTTTCTTGTTGTTCTTGTTCTTGTTGTTGTTCTTCTTCTTCTATTTCTACTTCTTCTTCCTCTTTTCTTTTTCTTTTTCTTCTTCTTCGTCTTCTTCTTCTTTGACTTTTACTTCTTCTTCCTATCCTACTTCTTCATCATCAACAACATCATCATCATCATCACCTTCAACATATTCTTCTTCTTCTTCTTCTTCTACTTCTTCTTCTCTCTGTCTCCGGTACGCCCTCTAAGTTGGCGTATTCTCTCTTTGCTTTTCATGCCTCCTTAAAGACCTTCATCAAATTAAAAGTATGAATTGTTATATTCCTTCAGTTGAGACGCTATCATTTGTTGTATTTTCACAATGAGAGCAATGCATTACTTTTCCATATATCTCTTCTAATGTCATTTCACGTCAACTACAATTTGCCATTTTAAACCCGTGATCCAAAAATACGGTTAGTGCGATGATATGGCGCTACAAATCCGTATTAATATGCACCTGCTTCGAAAAGATAGTAGTTATTCCCACAGTGAGGAAATATTCATCGGTCATAAACCTGTCACCGACCAAATCCTATTTCGTTTTATGTGGGCGTTAAAATTCTCAGAATTTTATATCTTGCTTTCGTTAAAGATAGAATACAAAAATAACGTTTTTTTGCACATTTTCATAAAAAGTCCTAAACAATCTTTTGATAAATATGGTGTACATAAAATCATGTATTTCAAAAACAAAATAAATAAATAAGAAAATCATGTATTTTATTATTAATACACATGACATACTATCATTTACAGAGAAACAAACGTTATATAACCATCGTCGGGTTAACTCACAAAGTTTCCAATGATGTTTATGGTCGATATTACTACAGCCTTGCAACAGCAGTGTGGAGTATGAAATTTATAGCGATATGAACAATATGTTCAATATTATCTGAACGCCTGTTATATCGACGAAAGGTCGGTGGGAAAACAGGTTTGACCTTACACGTAATGTGCGGATTACGCTGAAACGTGAGAATGTAAAACACATTGATTTTTATGACCAAACCATAGGATTAATATAAAAAAATGGATTACTAATTTGACCACGTAAAATTTTTTTATTTCTCAAGTGAATATAAAAATCTTTCTTTATATAATTTCCTTTCGAGTAAATGTTGTTGTTGGGTAGAGTTAATATGCTATTACAACCTGTACTTTAAAAAGACAGGAGCACGTTTTGAGGGGGAATATATGGTGATGTCAGGAAAATGAAAATAAATGGTTCCAATTATAAGACAATGTATTTAAACTAAATATCGCAGTACTGAATCAAATATATAATGCAATTTCTTTTCTTACACAAAATTAATAAAAGGTGTTCATACACAAAAGGCAGCCAATGGACTTTATGTGAATCTATGTGAATTACCTTTTCTCTGACTACAGATGATTGGTTTGAATAACTAGATTTCTGACACTGCCAAAATTATACATGTAGCATTAACGTTCAATTATAAGAGAAAATTCAAAATTTAAATAAAAAAAACCCGTGCTACTGCCCCTTTAAGATAAATGCCCGCTAACCATCCTCGTATGTATAACTGATGAATGAATGATATAAAGAAAATGTTCTGTGGTATTAATTCATAGATATATTTTATATATATATAAACATTACATAAGAACTTTGACAATCTTTAAAATGAATTATTTATATAAAGAAAATACTTTTTACATGTAAAACTTTAAAGAAATAACTTTCAAAATCAAGAAAAATCAATAAGCAATGTACACACGGGTCAAACCCAAGATTACATATAACCGAAAATAACACTACATCAATATTAGAGCGAGCTGCAAGATGAAGGCAATGTTATTTAGTGCATTAATCTCCACCACGATATCACTGAGTTGACGGAGTTGCTCTTCTGCATGTCGCGTGAAATCCTATAGAATGAAATAATAAATCTAGAATTTAATAACCAAATTATAAAGCATCGTGATATATCATCTAATAAAAGCAATTCCCTTTCAGTTGCCATGAAAAGTTTACTTGTTTTGATTAACAAACTTTGCTGAGAGGGAAAGGGGAGTGACAGAGAGAGAGATAGAGACAGAGACAGAGACAGGCAGCCAGAGAGAGGGACAGAGACAGAGACAGAGTCAGAGACAGAGACAGAGACAGAGACAAAGACAGAGAGACGACAGACAGAGACAGAGACGACAGACAGAGACAGAGAGACGACAGACAGAGACAGAGACGACAGACAGAGACAGAGACAGAGACAAAGACAGAGAGACGACAGACAGAGAGAGAGAGAGACGACAGACAGAGACAGACAGCAGACAGACAGACAGAGAGAGAGACACAGACAGACAGACAGACAGACAGACAAACAGACACTGACGGACAGCCAAAGATGGAGACTTGATGGGGGATGGGTGGACGGTGGTAAGGCTAAGGCGCTGGAACTAAGATTAGTTAAACCAGACAAAGGAGAGGAGATATTTACTTCTCTGTCTCATGTATTTCAATTTCGAAACCTGTGATGCAATAAAACATCCTTAGTCATTAAAAATCATTGAGGAATTGAACATTTCAAGTTGACCTGTTGTTGTCGTTAAAGTAGTAGCCGACGTAGAGTTCATGTGTTACATAGCTGCAAAATTGCTGAGAACACGTTAAACCCCAAGTCACTCACACGCGTTACTGAATTAGCATATAACGTGTTAGTGATACTGAAAGTTATTATTCATCAATAATTTGTTGTTGGTATATTACCACGTATAACAAGACTATAAAATTCCCGGATATGACTGTTGATTATAACATATTAACACGTATTGCCGATAGGCAAATGAAATATTTAATATGACCCAGGAGTTGACATTTTACTCATAAAAAGTGATCATTTATTTTGATTGAATATAATATACGATACTTACGAAGTGCCTCATCTGTTCACTAAATAAGAAAAACTGCATAAATAGCCCATTTTAGGAAGAGTATTAGATGATGTCAGAACAATAAAAATATATGGTTCCAATTGAAAGACAATACATTTAAACGCAATGAAGCAGCAATAATCAAATATATAATGTAAGGTTCAGCCATGCGATTCCCTTTTCTTTCACATAATGAATTAAAGGTGTTCACACAAAAATGGCCGCCAATGGACTTTATGTGAATCTTTTAATTTGTTCTCGGACTATGGATGATTGGTGTGTGTAATGAGATGTTTGACACCATAGAAAAATAATACCTTTCGCATTACTGTTCAATTATCAGTGAGAATTGAAACAATACTATTTTCAAAAAACGTGCTTCTGCCCCTTTAAGACCGTAGATTTGTACAGATCCATGTACATTAATTTTTGTATAGCATTTGATCAAAAAGAAATTCCTTTGACTCTATCGCCTATTGTATCAGCACATATTAGAATGAAAATACATTTTCACCATAGGTATGTTTTTAGAATTTAAAATTTATATTAGAACAAAAGTTTGCTTTTAAAAGGTTTAATTCTTAACATACATAATTTGACATTTTTAACTGTCCGTTTTAGTAACTCTGTTTTGGAGTGTTTTTATTTATAACAGACAAAACCTATTTTAAATTTGTTTATGTTGTTCATGCTGCGACCAGATAATTAAAAAAGAAGCAATTATCAGTAGTATAAAACACTATTTATGATGCGTTCTCGTCGATATCAAAATAAAGGGAGCGAAAACTTCTCATGCGGAATCCTGATTAAAAATTCACATGTTGGTAATAATTTTTTACAAATGAATATGGTTACGTTTAAAAAAGGTCTATTCTTCTTTTATTTGATAATGACATTCATACAGTACTTATGGTAATTTTGTAATTAATATAATATCGATATAGATCCTTCTAATGTTTTAACAATAGTGTAATTATACCAATGAACATTGATCAAAGGCTATTATTGTGATGGTATTAGTATCGCTTTCATGATACAAAAAGGCAGTGAGTATTTGATAAAGATACCCTTTGATATGTTTAAGGTGTTATTTTGTTCCTCTTTCTAGTATTATGAAGTTATAACATGTTAATTATAATACATGAAATAAATTTATGTTGTGTATAATTTTAATCTTTAAGAAATCAAGGAGACAATCTATTTCAGATTACACCCATTCATAATTTATACAAGGGAAAACATGCATGCAAATCGTCAGGAAATGTACACCGTTGGGATTGGTAGAAGAACATTTCTTATGATCACATGTCTTTCTCACACAAGGAAAATACGTGTACGAATTCGATAAATAAATTTGAGTTAAAATGAGTTGTTAAGATAAATTTTTACAATATTACCATAACTACCACACCAATCATTTTTGTCATATTGTTAATTCTCATACTGCATAAGAACAGTATCATTTTGGACATATTCAAGATTTATTGCAATTAACACGTAACACGTATACATGGATTCCGACAAGCAATTACATGTATCATTGTGATCTTCATAATTTTGTGATTGTGCATGATTCCTTCACTATACGTTACTAAACACTTCCTTATAATAAGTGTTTACCATCAGGAGACTCTTAGTCGTGACATAATTTTACCATATCAAAATCATTTTCAGTATTGGGAAATTATACCACTACATCTCCTTACATTTAATTTCTATCTCGTCATTGCAAGATTGCCAACTAACCCACTTGTATGCCAGATAATTGACACGCTCTTGACTCGACACATAAAGCTTATCATATATAATGACAACGCAATTAACTGATTATGTATAATACATAACGCACTCTATTACGACCTATAGTAGCAAACTGATCTATTTGCATGACTTTACCATTTTTAGGTTTAACCATTTGCTGTAGTAATTACCATGACTTGTCGTGTTTTACCGACAGGTCATACTTTTTCATATAGCATTTCTTAAGGAGGTGTAAATCGGTGATAATTGAGACACATAATGACCAGAATGTTAATGTATCTATGTTTATATCATTTTTATTCGTAATGAGACACATATTTACACAATTTAAATAAATTTAGATTAACAGGTTTCATATTATGTCAACAGGATGACCTAGTATAAAACCTCTTGATCTAAATTTATTTAGGTTGATTTTAAGATATATATACTAACTGCCCATAACGAAATATATAACGAAAAGAGACTTTGTTTAGATATTTGCAAAACGTTTAACACTGTTTCTTCTTATCAATGTAAACAAATATTTTGCTTGGTATTAAGGTCTTCAGAATCTTTTTTCTGCTTCTTCGATTTAAGTCGTCTTCTTTAGTTTCAATATCTCATTCATATATTATATATATATCAAATACCTTTCTCACTATTGCCTAGGAACCACATAATTGCCTAGGCATTAACGCTATTGCCGGATTTTCATTATTGCCGCTAACATATATATATCAATGATATAGATATTGACGCTATGATGTGATATCGTACTCAATTAAGTATTTTGTGAGGGCGATTAATTTCTTAAAGAACTTAAAGAACTCAGATATTGTCACATTTGCTAACTAGACATAATTTCGTTCACTAATTTGGCGTCATTTTGTAAAAGTTTTGAAATTGAATTGAGAAATTGGAAGATTAACAATTTATATGCTATACCAAAATCAAAGCATCTGCGTCTGATATATTTGAAATGACTTTTAAAGAAAAGGGTGAAAACAAAATTTAAATTGAAATGAGACATTGTCCCTTACTGTTTAATCATTTTATGAAAAGGCAATATTAGTATTTCAAGACGTTTTGAAGAAACTTGTTCTATTCGGAAAACTATTTAAAGTATATGCCTTTGCCTATTGTTCATTTTGTAATCATATTATCGATACACATTTAATTAACTGCTTACCATTTTTAATAGATATTCATCATAATTTCACGCCTCAATGATGACGTACAAAGCGGGTAAAACTAGTCAATTTCAAGAACTTCTGTTTCAACTTTTGGAAATAATTAATTCTCTTCGTAATTTGAATATAAACTTGTTAATAATTTTTGATATCCGAAAGTAGCATATGGCATGACTGAAAAATTTATCTATAATGAAAAATAGGTATTCGAAATATCATAGAATTATTTCATAAGCTGAAAATAACTCGCGGATAAGGAAACTGTCAAAACATAGAAGCCAGATGGACAATTATGCATATGAATATGAAGGAATATTTAAATGTCACGTTTGAATTGCTAGAGTAATAGTATTAACATTAATGAGGCTTGAATACAAATGAAATATTAGTAATTTGTTTCCAAACGTCTGTCGTTATCTTTTGGTTGTGGCTCAATATATTAATTTTTAACAAATTGATTTGACAAAAGTAACTCTACTTCTATGAAAATTTACAAAAAGGTTTAAACAATATTCCATGTTATTCTGTCAAGTAAAGGACGTATACAATAAAAACATGAATTTGAAACGAAATTTAACAAATATGAAAAAAATCAATATGGTATAGCAATTGAACTGCTGCGACAACGGCAACATTCCTATAGTATTATTTTATAAACGAATATTATCGGTAGTAATAAAGAAAACAACAGAATTGAATTATCAAAGACTTCCTGAAGTATACATATGTGAACCATAGCAATTTACCACCTTTTCTTATGTGGAATTATTATGCTAATTATATACGTCATAATTTTAACTTTAGTCACTTCCTAATTGAATGGAGATATTTGTAAATACACGTTAAAGTGACAACAGAAATTATGATAATATTTTCCATGTCATAACTCTTTCAAGAATTTCTAAAACATTATTTGAATTTTATCAAAAGAAATGCAATCGACAATCGATAAAGATTATCATGTATGAAACACAATCAGAAGTCAAGCATCCAATAACATATCAAGGAAGTATTCATATCGACACGCATGCAAATTCAAAAAACAATATACGATAAATACTTGAGAACTTGAGTTGCATATCAAGTATATGAACAAAGAATGTAATTCGTTCTTACAAATGATATAAACATTGTATAGAGTAATGAATTAAAAATTTCAATATGAAAAGCATGAATTTCGTTTGCATACGATGAATGCCATATGGTCTGAATTAACACAAGGTCTATTGTAAAGACCAAGTGTCGTTTGACGTTCAGCGTGGTTTCATTGAGTTATAAATAGCTTCAAAGGTAACTAAGAACGTTAATACTATTAAACTATTAGAATAACGAATTAAAACAGAAGGGGTACGAAGAGAATTAAATATCGAGGAACATGTGAGATTAAATTATTTTAAAGAATATGAATTGTAACATCTTTGATTTTTACAACTGTTTCCGTTATGTAATAAGGTGTGTGTTATAATATACGTAATTTTTGTTTTATAATAGACTGGAATATGACAATAGAAAATACAAATACCTGTTAATTAATTGATAAATAGATAAAAATGCAGATATGCATTCCATTGCATATATTATTACCAATTGATATTCAGAACAATTCAAGTGAGCTAAATGTTTTCCTAACCTAATATATATATTCAAATGAGATAAAATTACTTAAATGATGATAACTTTACTTACATATTAAATGTAAACCATATTTAGTAAGCTTTAATGAATTGAAGAAATATATGAAAAGAGGTATACTAAATAAATTGATTATTCTAAAACGTGAATATCTTATGGTTAACCAAATATGTATAAATAAATACATACGTTCAACAAAACATAAATGATAATTACTAACTACTTACATGTATTCAAGTGACTTGTCGAATTATCGTAATAATTTAAAACTTAGATATTTAGAATAAAATGAAACAAATAAATACGAAGCAATGTTAATTGACCATGTATTTGTGTATATTGCTTCAAGTAACAACCATATTAGAAAACATTATAAATATTGAATATAACAGTTTCATTAGTAAAATAGAATATACATATCTTATGTAAACATATTTTACTATTGATAGATCATTCTCTAAACAAATATGTTATTAATAAACACCAAGAAGTCTATATAAAAGAAATCCACTTTCGTATTGTTTCCCATATCCGGGTTCTTGTATTGGAATGTTTACTTTGTCTTGTTTTTCTCTATAATGTGTATCCGTTGTCGACTTTTATCTCCACTACTTGAACGTCAAGTTGTCTGCAAACTCCATGTTTGTCTTTTAGTCTGCTTGTCACACAACCCTTCTGCATGTGTGCAGATACTGGGTGCACTGTAAACAGCCTGTGGTATTGATCGCCTAAGGGCCAGTTTACACTACAAAAACTTGTCGTATGCATTGTTGCAGTCTGCTTGTCACACAACCTTTCTGTATGTGTGATACTCGATACACATTGAACTGAAAGTGGTATCGAACGACATTAGGCAAGTTTACACTACAAAACTTGCCGTATGTATTGTTTCAGTCAGCTTGTTACACAACACTACTGCATGTGTACAGATATTGGGTGCACTGTAAACAGCCAGTGGTATCGATCACCTAATGGCAAGGTTACATTACAGAACTTGTTGTATGCATTGTTCCAGTCAGCTTGTTACACAACACTACTGCATGTGTGCACCATAAATCTAATAGGTTAAATATGACATAGATTTAAAAAAGTTTACGTGTGGTATGACACAAAACAATCTTTAATCTTTATTTTCGAATAAATATTTATAATTGTTTCTGTTGTTTCAAATCGCAAGTACTAATCTAGACGTGCTTTAGGGAAACATAAAATGAAGTTGAGATTCGTACATCGATCATGGTGCAAGAGTACGATTGTTCTGAGCACAGTTTACATTTAAGCGATTGTCGTATCCGACAGAGTTTGTCTGTCTCAAAGTCTTATAGCTGTCTGTCTAGTCAGTCGATGCACGATAAACATCTTGCGGTGTTATCGATCTTATATACGATTTATATAATGATAATATAATATGTCTGATCATATATGTCTGCAAAATGTAAACAGTTATAAATCTATTTATGTACGATCAGATGTAAATTGTAATATTATATATTATGTTAGTAAATAATTCATAACTTAAATATTTGAATTCATTGCCTATCTGCATATCGTAAAGCATTAGTATAGCGGGTTGAAGTGCACACGTCAAGTCTAACATAGATTGCATGTTAAGATATTGTCATTTTAATGTGTTAGTAATAAATAGTTTCATCTTTCTTGTGTTTTTCTTAATTGCTAACAATTTCTTAATAATAATTTAATTTCCTTTATACAACGTCCGAATTATTTTCCGTTTAATCATTGCGTATTTTGAAGTAACAAAAATTAAAATGTTAATTATTCGATATTTTCTATATGAAAATAGACATAATCAAAGCGATTCTTTCATGTTTAAACGAAGTTGTTTACGTCGAAATAACAGCCATTAAATGACGTCAAGAAAATTCATATTGACCACACCCATTCATATTCTAAAGACGGAAACAATTTGACATGACTCATTGTATGTTCAGCCGCACAACCTAGCATTCACCATATCAGGATATATTTAACATATCTAAAAACTTATGATTAAAAATAGTCTTTTGCATTTAGTTATTTACAGTTTGATGAATAACAATGTCATAACTTCAGACTCGAAGTAAAACAAAATAGAGAATGATTGATTATGATTGATGATAAGGAAAGTACTTTCGCGTTTCGCTTAGATTTGACATAGTACCATTTGCTGTTTCTTTATTGTTTTATCATCTGACATCGCATAACACAGTAGAAATTTCAAGAACATCCGACCAATTAATCACACGTTTTATATGCATATATAAAATTAGTAATCGAATGTAATAAAAAAGTACTTGCCTATTACCACAATGATTATCATGAATAATAGTATTATAAAAGATTTAGTTATTGTCTACTGAATATTTCTTATAAACGGGCATTAAATTTTGTCAGTGTCAGTCACAGCAAAAATAACCAAAAAGATGATTTTGCCAAATACGACATTATTTACATTTGACATATGTAGCAGTAATATCTACTAGTGTGTTGTCTCAACTGTAGGTATAGGAATGTATATATAATCCAAGAAATGACATAGTGACAAACAACAAAGCTTTCAAACAGTCACATAAACCATAAATTCACATCTTATACAGTTTCATGTTGCCGTGTTGACAAGTTTAATATTCAACATGTTGACCTCGGCAAGCCAGTATAATTATTATATCTACATGATAATATATTCCAGGTAACAGGTTCTAGTGCTACACAACGTGGAATGACGTACGTCATATAAAACACATACATGTATTTGATTAAGGCCACAAAGTCATCATCATTCCTAAAGACTACCTTTTGCTCTTTCGCCATCACATTCTTAAAAACACCACCCCTATCAGTTCGTGTTATAATATAGTACCAACATCACACTTTTTTACTAATGCTATTCTATCCATAAACATTTCCATCAGAATGATGATAATTATCGCTAATACAATTAGAACTAGCATACAACCACAGTGTTTTCCTAGGTGGTCAGTTAAGAGGGTCATTTTGGCCTTTTCTGAGCAGATGGGCCCCTTTTAAGGTTAAAAATATCCTACTTCTTCAACTTCTAAGGGACACCAAGCAAAAAGGGTAGGCAAATGTCCCCAGGACCCCCTCTAGGAACAACACTGCTACCATCACCAACACACTCTCCACAATCATTAGAATCACGAACATCACATTCAGAATAATCATGTGTTTGCAACTTTTCAATAGACTCACCATCATTATACCACCTCCATCACACTCACCACAATATGTACTAATGTAACCTCCATCCTAAGCATCATCACCACAACGGTGATCATGATCACTTCTACTGTTAGCATCATCACCATCAGATTACAATCATCACATTCTCTACAATCTTAAACTAATGTTATCCCAATCACAAGCATTTTCATCACAATAATGAAAATGATCACCATTACAATTAGAATCACAATCATACATCACACTCTCCACAACCATTACAATAGTGAACATCACATTCAGAATCAGCATGTGTTTGCAACTTTTTAATAGACACACTATCATCATACCCCCACCATCACACTCACACCAGTATTTTACTAATGATACCTCAATCACAAGCATCATCACCACAACGGTGATCATGATCACTTCTACTGTTATCACCATCAATATCAGTTATCCACCGTCCCATTCTCTACAATCTTAAACTAATGTTATCCAAACCACAAACATTTTCATCACAATAATGAAAATGATCACCATTACAATTAGAATCACAATCATAAGACAACCGCCACCATCACACTCTCAACAACCATTACAATAATTAACATCACATTCAGAATCACCATGTGTTTGCAACTTTTTTATACATTCACCATCATCACAACCCCTCCATCACACTCACCACAATATTCACTAATGTAATCTCCATCACAAGCATCATCACCACAACGGTGATCAAGATCACTTCTACTGATCATCATCACCATTAGATTACCATCATCACATTTTCTACAATCTTAAACTAATGTTTTTCAAATGATGATAATTATCACTTATACCATTAGAATCACAATAGCAACACAATCAAACACTCCACAACCATGACAATCATGAACATCACATTCAGAATCTCCCCATGTCTGCAACATTTTAATAAAACAATATTCCACCATATTCACTAATAGAAGGAGGATACAGAAGGACATATGCCCTTTAAAGACATGAGGATACAATGATCGATATCAGGTTATCGATACCGTGATTTCTATGATTAAGCACACCTTGACACACCTGTAATTTCGCATATCTTAACAACTTGAGTGCTTGTATGTTTTACCTGCTTTAAAACACTCGCGTCCTAGATACACCTGAGTGATATAAATCATCACGGATCACGCGATAAGAGGTGTATTACATTATTGGTAATGGGTGTTATGTGTTTCTTAAGTGTATTTGTTTAAGGAGTAAAATCTTTTCAATTCTTATAGCATACACTTACCTTTTTAAAAAAAAAAGATATATATTAAAATCAAATATTCATATTTAAGTTTAATTGTAGTGCAAAACGATAAATATATCAAAATAATGTTTTTTCTTTTGGCAACAAATGTAAATGACTCCAATAATGTTGTTTTCGACTTTTGATCGTATTTTTCTAGTTTAAGCAGTTTCGTTGACATACATTTTACCCTCTGGCTGAACTAGTATTTTTAACAAAACCTATTTATTCATAACTCAACATAGCCTAGAGACACAACATGACATGGGATTGACAACATAGGTTCATTACACCGTTCCAGGTTTGAGCCCTTGAGCGATGACAGTTTGGCAAGTCTATTTTCAATACTCCCTTTAAACCTATTTCCTTTTCGTTTCAATTCCATTGTGACTTTACAACATTGGGATTCTTATTAAACGGAAATATATTAATTTTTACAACTAAAAAATGGCGAACTGTGATAAGAGTTAGTCTGGAAATATGGGTTGATTGTCAATCTTCGGCCATATCTCAAAGAAAGTCTATTTTGTACTGATTTCATACCGTAGATGTATTGTAAAAGATGTATAAATCACATAACGAAACAAACAGGATTAAACACAGATTTAATTTTTTGAAATATGATTACTGAAATTAATACAAACTATATAGATAACAACGTTGCAATTAACAACAGATACCCACCTTCACCACTATCACCAGATATGTTACCATTTATAAATGATACGTTACCTATTATATCAAATACTTAACCAGGCCAGATTCGTTACAACTGACACCATTTACGCAACCACTTACACCAGATACGTTATCTCTTAACCATCTTCGTTAGTAACAACTAATACCATTTACGAAACCACTTACACAATCTACGTTACAACTTACACCAGATACGGGACATCTTACACCATTTTCGAAACAACTTACATCATCTACGTTACAACTTACACCATTTACGAAACAACTTACATCATCTGCGTTACAACTTACACCATTTACAAAACCACTTACACCATTTACGTTACAACTTACACCATTTACAAAACCACTTACACTATCTAAGTTACAACTTACACCATTTACGAAACCACTTACAGCATCTACGTTACAACTTACATTAAATACGTAACAACTTATACCAGATACGTTACAACTTATACCAGATACGTTACAACTTACACCAGATACGTAACAACATAGAACAAATACATTACCACTTAGAATAGAAAAATTACCACTTCAACACATGCTTCATGATCTACACAATATGTAACGAATGAAATGTGCATCGATTGATTGTATGTCGCCTAATATTCCGTGTATATTTCAGACATAAACCTATGTCACAAACGTATTCGATACTCAATATTCATTTGTTTCGATAGACTCAAAGTGTCTCTCCTAATTATGTAAGAATGTCACAACATACATTTTGTCAATTTATAAACGTATGTTTGTCAAGATTAACTTTAGAAATTATCTGAAGCAATAACGTAAACGCCGAACTCTTATTAAATTTTTTTTAGCTCCTAGTTTGAGCAACTTGCCTGGAAATATGGTCAGGTGAGGTAAGGGGGTGGGTGTGTGCATTCTTATTTGGCATATTTTTATTTGTTTAACTCTGTCATAGTGTCGTAAATATGTTAAGAACGACACAACATTAATTTATCTGTGTGTAACCGTGTGTTTGTATGTCAAGTTTAACTTAAAAAATCTACTTGCATCTCTGAAACAATAATTTGCGTAAAGTACTCTAAGAAAATTTCATTAACAAAGTTTTAGGCCTCGTGGTTGGATTAAGGCTGGGTGGGGACGGGGTGGTGTTTGTTTGGGGTAAGAGCATGGGGAACAAAAAAAAGGGGGAAATATATCTACATGCGTCTCTGAAACGATAACTTACACGAAGAACTCTAAGAAACGTTCATACTCTCATGGTTTGAGGCTCCGTGAAAGTAAGGTTGGGTGGGGTACGGGGGTGGGTGTTTGTTTGGGGTAAGAGCATGGGGGTGATCATTAGACCTCCCGGGGGTGCGGATCAATGACAAATAGTCCAAACAATGAGAGTGTCACAGCGGCCGATACTGTAATCACTTGACCCCGTGTCACACGTATTTGTGTTGTCACTCTCTCCCGCCACCTTATTAATTGTCTTAATGGAATTTATCGACAACAAATCATTAATCATTGTTTCAAATCAGCAGGGCGTTTATGTTACCCCTTGATAGGTCCTACGGGTTAATTTATAATGGTAGTTAACAGGCCATTGATTATAACGTCGTTGATTCTCTTGCTAAGTATGTCAACATCATTTTCAATTTTGTTAAAAATTGGAACAATTTTTCTTCCGTATGTCAGTTTAAATTGTTTGATGATATTCTTTTGACATATTATCAAAGTTTTACTCTTTCCTCCCTGGTAAAAATAATTACCAAAGTGTATCGTTAATAACAACATGGGGCATAGTTTAGGAAAATGGTATTCAATAATTTCATTCAAATATATTGAACACATGAATTAAACACTTGATCTGCATCATATTTTCACTGCTAACGATGAATATCTATACAATAACGTTCATTGATACTGTATGGTCAACCCTTAAAATGTGTAATGTTCTGGTATTTGCACAATTCCTAATCCATATTTGGATGTTATCAAATATTAAATATGTCAAATAAACGTTAGATTAATTACTTATCGCAGCCTTTATAAAGTGTCAAGAAGCCTAGTACAATAATGTTAACATTTTTCTTATAACTTCAGATCAAAAATATATTTTACAGGTACGAAAGATCGTACGAAGGATATGAAAACTTCGACCCAGTATGCGATCCCACATAGAAATAATTTTATTCATATACCTTCGTTATCATACAAAAGGACTATTCATTCGTCGACCAAACCAAACGCGACTAGTCAACCCTATCTATTTACACCAATACAACTATTCAATCCTTTCTATTACACCAATACAACTATTCAAGCATTGATATGTATTCAAATAACTATTCAACCGTTTATGTTTATACAAACAAGTTTATTCATTCCTTGATATTTAGTTACAATCTTTACAAATAAATGGCGGGAGAGTGAATGCCACGTTTTAGCGGTCCCCACAAGTCAGTACAGGAGTGTTAAGGTATTATAACGTCCAGACATGTGGCATTCATGTTATCTAAAGAAATGGAAAGCTTAACTAAAGACTGGTCGTAAGATAAACAGTTTAGAATATATGGCATGCATGAACCGGCCTATCTACCTTCATTCGATAAAGCATCTAAGGATTTCAATGCGCAGAACTAATCGTGGTGCTCGAAAATGACTCGTAAACCTTTCGGCAAGTCTTTGTATCCGATAAAAAGGACCTATGAACAAGGGTGCTATATCATTCAAAGTTTGTACACTTCTTGAAAAGTTTTTATGAGACGTATACATTGAGCGGTATTGCTACTGTTAGCTTTGCTTTCATATACAAAGTACTCGTGACTTGACCTCTGAAAATAGCTGTACATTGTAGAGAGTCATGCGTCGTTGTCATGTGAACTGTATGCAAAAGATCACCTGTTTGATTGACATTTTAAAAGTTAAAACCCGAAAATGAGACTTTTATGGATGTACATGTACAGTTTGGCGTTGTTGATGCGAAGTTTCGACATGATATAATATTGTTTTCATTCTACAAAATATAATATACTAAATTAAGTTACAATTGTATAAATATCACGTAGTCTTAATAATATTCCCTACTTATTGTGTGCAGTGTGGTCAGTTGTTATTATATATTAATATTAATGCTATTTAATTATTAATATATAGCTAGTGGTATTTTCCTCTTCCACATTCAGTACGAGCTTCATATACTGTTCTCCTAACGAACATCTTATCTTTTATTCCCTAACCTGACATATTGCTTTGGTAAAAATATGTCTCTATAAAAATCTTATAAGAAATCTCCTGCTACCTGACATTCCTCTGTGCATTATTATGTGCATACTCGCACCGTCCTTGTTATTGTGTGGAGGTATTTATACGTATACAAAGATAAAGGTGATTATGGTTGACCTCAATGGGACGAAGAGCCACCTTGTAGATATTTTATACATAAACAGATATTCACAGACTCACTATATGTATATCGACACATAAAAAGTCATATAATGCTTATAAACCAAAGACTTGTTTAACTTGTTGTAATGTGCCAAAAGTGTGACCGAATATGTTTTAACCTCCTCAATAAATTTTGTGAGAAAAAAAAAAAAACAACACTTTTGTCTTAAATTTTACAAGTAAAAATAACAAAATAGGTAGGCAAAGAGAAGGTTAGCATTAAAGACCCACTCTCGGTATCTGATGTTAGTTTACGACAACTTGATAACAAACGTTGTACCCTAATCAGTTTTACCTTTTATTGAAAAGTATTAATAGAAAATGGAAAAATGTTCATTGGGAATTGATAAGACTAAACAAATAGTGCCTTGAAATTCCGTAGCAAGACTTTTCACAGCTCCGATTGTGCGCTCTTCTTTAAAAAGGTGTCAAACAATACTCAACAAGACAGTTAAATGTTTCAACCTGGTTGTGTTATAATCATGTACTAATAACATTATTTGTATCAGCAAACTTACGCCACCCCTCCCCCGCTTTGAACTACGTTTCAACAAATAATATAGGACTGTTCCTTCAACGGCAGTGGTAGACCACTATAACCGTGATTGTGAAGCTTGTAAATGATTCAGCTACATACAACTATGCATAAAGGTCAAATCAACAGTCTGTATTTCATTCAGATTAAACAGCTTTACGAACATGAGTGAATACCTCCTTAAAGAACTTGTCACTTGAAATTTGCATTTTATGATCAGAGGTTTATATCTTGATAGTATGCATGGCGATAAACAGCCAAACCGTTTACTGATTTCAACTCGACACGTAAAAAGCACTTGATGTATTAAAGGAATGAGTTTTGTTCTGCATTAGCAATCGGTATAATTTCATGATTTACTTTTAAACGAAAGTTTTTGTAATCTTGAAACTGGTTCAGTGAACATCATAACATCATTTTTTGTATGAATTAGAAATGACATGAAATAGATTTTAGGGTCATTTAAAAATGTATTCCAAAAGGTGACCTAGCGTCAAAGTAAACTTCATATCATTGAATAGCTAAAACAATGGTAGCAACACAACTATACATTATCAGATCTAGACTGACATTTAGTCTCACAAGTGTTTTGTTCAATTCCGACAATGTTTTTAAACATTTCATGAATTATAACAAAATGGAGCCCAGAAGGTGTTTTAGCTAAAGCTGAGTGATCTAGACTTGTTATACTTTCTAGACTTGGTTGGTCGTCAATTGACATTGTACAATTATACTTGGGTCTCAAAGGCCTGTAAGGCTTGATGTTGTTTTAAAAAAGATTTAAAATATCTTTATAATGCTTTAATAACAACATGTGACGCGTTAATACAATTTATTTATTCTTCTTTTCTACTTCTTCTATAATGTATTGTTTGCTTATCGTTTATTGTTTGCATATAGTTCTTTTTCCATGTAAAGATGGAATCGAATACTACATGCATATTTTGCAAAATGCTAATTCACAATGACCTTATATCATTTAATTGGAACCTCATGCATACACACGATATCTTCAGAAAATGGTTAACAATGCAAGGTTTTGTCTTACATAATTCACTTTACTTCGATTAACATTGCCAAGATCAAAGAAACACGCTTCCTCTAATGATAGCCTTGGGCAATTCTGATTTACACATTCAGGATAAAACAACACAGATATTTTCATGTCTTTATTAAGTCAAATTAGTTACAGACGTGAAGCAGTTTTTTAAGAGTAGGATTCGCTTCCAGTTGTAAATCAGTCATATTCGGAGCTTTGCCGGTACCTGATTGACTGCGTAATGTCTATTGCATGTACATTGCACAGACTGGAGATGATTGGTGTAATTACATGTAATTAGCACGTGTCAATTAACATCTGGTAGCCAGTTAGAAACAAAGGCGGTCATACGGACGTGTCATATAGCCATGCGCAGTGACACAAACGGCGGGTTCGCTGTCAGCACGCTGTAAGGAGCTGTAAGATGATATCCTTAGCAGTGGCTTTGATAACTGCAGTGTGTGAAGTTTTGACACCGACACCTGTATTCGTGGAAATGTTATCTCCCATTTACATTGCTGTTGCAATTGATCTTTTACGGTAGCTTAATTTCAGCATTAAACGTAAATAGCGATTTCCTGAGATAAATTCCTTATATATGTCTCCCTGGTTGGTATAGGTGTGCGGTATGACATGATTTGTCGGGAAATTATGCGCATTTGATAGTTCAAGGTAATTATACTTAAATAAATGTTGTTGATATTTATAATATATAATTTCATCAACCTATTAGTCAAGAGACTGTGCATCCGTGATTTCTTATTATATGGTATTTTTGACTGTCACCATATGCATTCGAAAATGTTATTAATCATTAAATAGTTCTTTAAACTGTTTAACTTTGAAGGACAAGCGGTTTCAAAAACCCTGAGTAAATCATAAACCTAAAATGATTTAAAACAAAGTATCAGTATTGTGAAAAAAGGTCTTGGTGATTTAGTCACCAGAATGGAAATATTGAGAATCTCAAAAATAATCTACAAAGTGGCAAAGTGGCGATTCAACAATGTCTCGAAAAGGAATGATAAATATAAGCTAGATCACAAGATATCGTTTAAAAGACCGACTGTTCAAACACAAATGTAGGAAAAGCATATTGACATACATGTTATTCAATTCAAATGGTGTTCAAGTCAGCTTCTATTGGAAATATACCCTCTTCTAGAATAACATAGTTTAAAATGAGCAACTTATAAAAGAAGAACAAATAACCAATTTTCACAGTTACTGTTATTTCGAAAATATTCACAAATGTCATGTATAATATCATTCTCTCCCAGAGGCAGATCAAGTCATGTTGATTTAGCCTCTGTGGGGAGAGAATGGTATAACATGACGATATAGTTCTACTAGTATTTTCCACATACAGACAGTAAAGCTTGTTTAACACACAGACAGTCGTTTATGATATTTTGTCCCTAACATAGCCTCTTGGAAATAAAGTAGATCTGCAGTTACCTACATATATCAATGAGGCTCATATATAAGAACAATGTCTATGGATGACAACTTCTTTATTCGTAGAATGCGACGTTTCGATACAGATTCTATTAAACTTATAAAATGTCACTTAAAGAAAATACATGAGAATAGTTCAAACCATAGTAAAATAACTAAAATAATCAGTTTATTGAATAATTTTTCAGAGACTTAATATAAGTCTAACACATAGACGAACATCTGAAAATCTGCTTAATCTGGTATCTGGAAAGTGTAAGTAAGCCTAAGGCCATACCTCGTTTCCTACATGAAACATATACTTATCTCATCTGCTGAAGCTTGATGTATATTGAGGTCTGTGTAAAGAACTAGGTTGTACTTTATTTGAGGGTTAGGATGCCCAAACTAGTAATCTTCACACTGTACATCACCTGGACGTGAAAACTGGCCTTTAATTAAATATATCTTGCTTTGAAGCACCGACATAGTATGTGCTTTGTTGTGGATTGATTCACGTAGGCTGTCTGATAAATTTCGTTCCTTACATCTATCTTATCTATTTGAATTTGTGTATTTTGACATAAGAGACATATTGGCCATACAATGATTGATTTATTTCATTCATGCATTTCAAAACAAGTGGTTTGGTGTGAATTAAGAATACATAATAAAGAGAATTGTTGTAATACTAAATTAAATGCTATGTTGCCAGTGTCTCATAAGCCAATTTATGACTTGATGTCAGTTTTTGCTCATGTATATTCATTTTGTTTTATATCACTTTGTAACTGACCTGTGACACTAATAAAATATTTCTGTCTGTAGGTATGTCAAAAAACTTTATTGTAATCTTAGCAAAAGTCCCCAAAATGATTTGAAACTTTGAAAATATATGACTTGATAAGCGTTAAATCTTGAGTTTAGAGGACGTTTTCTTTTCACTAACAAACATTGACTATAAACCGTTTAAAGATATGAAATTTATTGTGTTCAACGTTTGTGATATTTGAGTTGAAAAATGGATAACATATCAAATGTTTGCACCGTAAAAATGGATCGTGACCCCAACAAAATTTGTCAAAGTTACCACGAAAGACACTTGCTTATATTAAAGGGCTTTCTGGTTGGTTTGGTATAATCATCGACTAAGCAAACCACAACGACAGCTTCGTCCTTGAACTTTGTCGGTAAGGTCAATGTAAGGTCAAGGTAATGCCTACTTGTTACTCTCCAGGCGTGAAAGTAGATTATTTCCAGAAGAGTTGTAATAAATTAGTGAAATAAAGTGAATGTCATTTATTTGATTGCTTTCGAAATTTGACAAGGTTTGTTTGTGGTTCAACAGCTTCGATAACTCAAAGGTGATCTGTATTCCCTTGTATAAAAGACGTTCATAAAGATCTCCATTGCATCCCAATGCTAATGGAAACCTCTAGCATGATCCTACGGGATACTCTTTGCCATGATATTTTCTGTTCTGGTCTTTTTTGTGACAGGTTAAGCTTAAACGTATCTTAATGGTTTCAGCTAGTGGAATATCCCTCTGGCCGAATCGGTAGAGTGTCTAACTCTCAACCCGGAGGTCCCGGGTTCAAATCCCTCACGATGTTGACATTTGTTTTTCCCCTTCGTTTTTCATTCATTTCCGTTTCTTCTCGGCCTTTTTTCATGTATTCTCTTATGTTGCTTGAACGTTTCTGTTCCCTAATTGTTTCTGTAACTTCTGCACTGTCTCTGCTAAACGCACCACTGTATGTTATACCTTGCTTTCCTCCAGGGTGACCTAATTCTATTTAACCGGCATCATTCAATTATAATTGTATACAAGGTATACACAGGGTACATTTCCTATTCTCTAGAAATGGTTGACTGGTGTATTTATCCCGCTCTTTCTCTTATGATGATTTACTTTATTATATTGTCTATTCTTTAGAAATGGTTGACTGGTGTATCTATCCCGCTCTTTCTCTTGTGATGATTTACTTTATTATATTGCCTATTCTCTGGAAATGGTTGACTGGTGTATTTATCCCGCTCTTTCTCTTGTGACGATTAACTTTATTATATTGCCTATTCTCTGGAAATGGTTGACTGGTGTATTTATTACGCTCTTTCTCTTATGATGATTTACTTTATTATATTGTCTATTCTTTAGAAATGGTTTACTGGTTTATTTTTCTGCATTTGACACAGCAATTCCTCCGATTCACATATCTAATGTTGACACCCCTGTACCTGGAATGATATAAGTCAATGATTTTGGAAAGGATAGTAGTAAAGTTCAAACGGTACATTTCCATCTACATTTGTTTGTCATTGAAAGATCTGGCTTTTTAAAGTAACGGCACTTTAATACTTAAGATGACGCCACCATAGACACTTGCGATTGAAGAGCACCCATAAGTGTACACGACACAAACTTAACTCGTAAGAAATGTGAATTTTCCTCAGCGACATGTCGAAGCATTTAACATGAGCGATAGGACCATCTCGTGACAACATAAAGGTTCGAAATTATCAATCAGTCTGAGTGATAGGCGTCGACACACAGACAGAAGCAAGACGTCGACATTTAAAGGGGCAGTAGCACGTTTTTAGGGGGAATTTAAGGTGATGTCACCAAAGTGAAAATTAATTGTTCAAATTGAAAGACAATGTATTTGAACTAAATGGAGCAGTAATAATTCAAATATATAACGTAAAGTTTAGCCATGCGATTCCTTTTCTTACACAAATTGAATCAAAGGTGTTCACACAAAATGGCCGCCAATGGATTTTATGTGAATTTTCATACTTTGTCCTCTGACTATGGATGATTGGTTTGCGTAAGGAGATTTTTGACACTGTCAAAATAATACATTTAGCATTAACTTACAACTATCAGTGAAAAACTTAAAATATAAAATTATCAAAAAAAACGTGCTAAGCCCCTTTAAAAGACACGTGACAAATCCTCATCCAGACCCTTCACAATGTCTACTGTCTTTTATAGGACAGGCGATCAATTGCTGATTTGATTATGGACCGAATACCGTTGCACATTACACTGCATAACGGAGATAAAATAACAATTTAACTCAATGCAGTGTTGCAATTCAGTCGAGTGTGGAGAGATTATCAACGATCCTTTCAGGTGCTTAAACGTGAAACTAACATCTCGCGTGATGTACGCGAGATCTCGCGAGATTATACGACATCACTTGACAGCAAATGCCGAGACTTGAAAGCAACGTTTTTCACGCTTTTAACTTGTTTTATTGTACGTACATCGTTAATATCATTACATCTGATTTTATTTTGCGTTCACAGGCGTAAACGGCAAACGTGAGTGACATTATTTCTTTCGAATCACTGCGTACAACAATGGAGGTACCGCGCCTGTTTAACCAAGCGTAATCGTATCGTATTATCTCCCTAATGGGATGAAGTCATCGCCAAGGTTAGAACTTCAATTTAAATTCATATCATGTTCAAAGAGGGCTTTGAATATTCTATGTTTAACTGTTTAATAACGTTTGATTTTACGTGCTTTGTAGCTTTTGAGTATAACGTTATCAGAAGAATGGATGCCATGACGTCAATACATCATCAGATGGTTATATTAGGAACATCGTGTCATTGATAAGTCATTTATACATGCAAAACTCTTCTTAATCATCAATGTCAATTAGGCTTTATCATGTTCAAACATCGATCTAGCGAGAGCTTTGATTATTCTGTGGGCAAATAAAACACGATGAATTTTTTTCCGTTTTAAAATTCTTTAAGTTGTTAACGTGACCTAAAACAGACTAGGTATCCGTATTTCCAGTAAAATAACAACAAGTATTATCAAAGGGAAAGGGTATTGTGAAATCTCCACTAAAACCCATCACGGCTTTTCTCTTAAATGGCATTCGCTCAACAGAGCCGCTAGCGAGAAAACATAAACTCATATGGAACAGGGTATTTTAAAATTTCAACTTAAATCTTTCTACCGGGCTATTTTTCTGTGGAGGCAAAATTCGCATATACCCTCTATCTACAAAAATGTTGCACCCAGTAACATGTTGAACCTGGTGGTGTTATAATCATTTATTTATAGCATTATAAGCATAAACTTAAATATCCTCTTGAATTTCGTTTCCCTGCCCTTTATAAACGCATATGTTAAACAGAAAACGAACAAGAAAACTGGAATTATATTAAAATATAGATATATTTCATAATAATATTTCATATAGAAATTAACGCATTATAAGCATGCTATAATTATATAATTTATTTCAAAGGCTCAGCTAAGGCAAATTTCCTTACAGAATCAAAATAACAAACGTTGACATATTAACTGTTCTATTGTTTGTTTTCTATATTTAATCATAAAATATACATGTAATATATGTTTACAGTGATAAAGTACGCATAAATCGATTATAACTGTCAAATGAGGTTTATGTCGATATAAAGTAAGTTTATTGACTTCTATTTGTGATTGATATATTGAAGTAGTGACCTTGTCTGAAGAACCTATATGTCATTCTTTCAAACCTTTCTAATCCAAATACGACGTGTAAGGCCCATTAGCATACATTTGAATATGTTCCAAGTGTACAATGACTTATATTACATTGAACTCTATACAATTAATACACAGTGCACGTGATTCAAGAAATAATAATCAAATTTCTTAATTATTTATGATTGAGGAATTGAATATGTTTTCATATCTCTTATTAAACATTTTGCAATTCGATTGAAAATTTTACATAAAAGAATAAGAATTCTAAAAAAGTTTCAGTTACCACAGAAATCGTTGGAAATGTTAGAGATAATGTTATTTAAAACTACATTTATATTTAAATTCCTTGGAAACATTATATTAAAGGGGCAGTAGCACGTTTTTGAAAAATTTTAATTCTAAACTTTTCACTGATAATTGTACGTCATTGCTAAATGTAAAATTTTTATTGTGTCAAAATCTCATAACAAAAACTAATCATCCACAATAAGAGAACAAATTATGAAGATTGACATTTAGTCCATGCATTGGCTGCCATTTTTGTGTGAACACCTTTAATTCATTTTGTGTAAGAAAAAGGACTTGCATGGCCCAACTTAACATTATATATTTGATTTATTACTGCTTTATTTGGTTTTAATACATTGTCTGTCAATTGAAACCATTTATTTTCATTTTCCTGACAGCACCTTATATTCCCCCCAAAAACGTGCTACTGCCCCTTATATTAATTAAGAAACGGCCTCCTATGATAAAATGAAGGTGCGGAAACGCGGTTGAAGATAAACCAATTTATCAAATATCACATCAAAAATATTATCAATAGTCATCACACACTTTATGAACCTCATCAGAAACTTGGCACAGGAAATAATTGCACATAAATGCATGTGCTTTGCACCTGTATGCCAAATCTTGTCTCATGCCAAATAAACAGAAATATTATGAATAAACCATGAAATTATCAATTTTTATACATATTCCGTTGCTTTGCACTTGCATTACAAATAACATAACGTTTTGAGTACTCAATGATGAATTTCAACAAACAAAAATCGACATCGGAATTTCTGTAAGTGTTTTCAAGAACAACATGACACTACACTTAATTGCAAGAGGGGTCCAATTATGAAATATACAAACAATTATCGAGTTCCAAAAGAAATATTTTGCCTTCCTCTTTGAGGGTCTGTTTGTCACTGCAGCTGATCATTAGAAGACTCAACTAAATGTTTTTATAATTAACTAATTAGTTAGGCGTATTAACGCCAGATTTACGTGTTAAAGAGGAAAGCCCGTGTACTGTAGACCATATGCTTCAAGACACTCAACACGCTTGATTGAACTTTTACTAGGTTCCTCCCGAACTGACAAACTTTTGTTTATTTTGTTTCCTACTTTTCCTGAAGGTTATTTACAGTGTCAATAGACTGTCACGAGAGGAATTATGCAAGAAGTTGAAGAATAAATAGTTTCACCTAACACCTGTGCATACCCCACATTCTAAAACCCAAGGATACGAATTCCCCGACTTTTTAATGTTTTAAACTGAATGCCGGGTAAGTTGCAGTTCTTATTGTTTCTTTAACGCCACCAAATGTAATATGATGGGAGTCTCTGCAAATGTAAGATAACTTACTCAAAAGTTGTCTCCTTTTATGTTTTTCATAGAGGGCGATCCAAAGTAGTAATTGAAAAATGTAAAAAAAAAAAAATAAGGGCCCCTATTATAATTTTTTTTACACATTAACAAAAAGGAAAGATGTTGCTTACACAAGGTAACATGGTCCGACCCTTCCTTTTCATGTTCTTAATAAAGCACTTTTTAAATCCTTAATTTTAAATATTTTACTAATATATATATCTTATACTAACTATATCCATTTTTCAAACGATTTAAGAATAAAGTCAATATATAATGTCAATCCTCAATAAACCTTTTGTCCAAAGATTATATATATGTAAATCATATCTGCCACATTCTATGAACGAGGAACTCTGTAGTTCAAGTTCAATAAAGTTATTTTCTTCTTCTTCTAATACTTTGAGAATTCGTTTGACAGATACATCTTTATTTGTTTTAAAGAATTTCACAGATGTGCTTATTTGTCTGTCCTGAAAGAGAGTTCTAACGAGTCGAGGCACTAAAAATAGATGATCTGCAATTAAAGGGTTTGTGACACTGACCAATTCTGTCAATGGTACTGAGGGGCAGACAACTACTAGGCTAAATACATTACTGTGGTGTGGTGGTTTGGGTGCTTCAGCCCCAGAAAGCTCAGTCAGCTGACGCTAAGTTCTGTTCAAGTTGACACAAACGTACTTTGCTGCAAATCGAAGGTGCCATCAAACCCGAGAGATGTACCATGCCATTCCATGTTTCCTCTACAGAGCAGATGGATCGCTGCTTTTCAGCATGTTGGTCATGTTTCAAGACTTTATCAAGGGTAAGAATGTCTCAAGCTCCTCAATATTGGTCTTCATTCTTCACAACATTTCGAAATGTTGCTTATTAAGAGTCAAGAATTTGTATATCAATAAAACTGTCTTTATTCTGCACTTTCTTGACAACGACATTAGAATATATGTAAATACCTTGCTTATTCAGAACCAATATTGGTACAGTCATAACAAATTTCAATTCTCCATTAACCTAATTAAATGACAAAACAGAACAGAAGAGAAGTCAATATGACCTCCCTACATTATCAAGCACTTTTGATAAGAACGGTGAATTGAAAACAGGACTTTCATTTGTGGTACTTTAAAGGCTTCTAGTGTGGTGCGAACTAAGAATCCCCAAAGCTCCGTATATCTGCAGATCCTGATCAAGATGACAAAAGAACTTATATAAGGTCTTAGGCGGTCCTTGCAGGTAAGGGCTATTATGGATAGTAAGTAGAATTAAATTACTTGATAAGACTTCAACAACTGACACGATAATAACAAAGGGTAATTCGTGAAAATGATTCAACGATTCAAGTATTGCAAAAGATGATGATTGATTTAAATTGGCAGTAGCACGTTTTTAGGGGGAATATAAGGTGATGTCAGGAAAATGAAAATTAATGGTTCCAATTGAAAGACAATGGATTTCAACTAAATAGAGCAGTAATAATTCAAATATATAACGTAAAGTTTAGCCATGTGATTCCTTTTTCTTACACAAAATGAATTAAAGGTGTTCACACAAAATGGCCGCCAATGGATTTTATGTGAATCTTGATACTTTGTCCTCTGACTATGTATGATTGGCTTGTGTAATGAGATTTTTAACACTTACAGTTATCAGTGAAAAATTTAAATTATAAAATTATCAAAAAAACGTGCTACTGCACCTTTAAGCAACATGAAATTTCATCATTTGGCTTTTAGGTTATTTATCACCGGTGAACAATTTTACATGACAGTGAATATGCAACTAAGGAATATAATTGAGAGGCATTCAAGTTGTTATGTGAAAACAGATCAACATAGTCATTTCTTGGTGCCGTTTCTAAAGCAGTTGTACAATGACAGCCGACTGAAGTCCATTCTTTCATCATTGATAACAATTGTGAGTGTTTTGTGGACAGAAACCAGGTCTTGAAATAACGACTTTGTTGACAAGAAGCGGAATTTAGTCGGGGGTGCATTTGTACTTTGATGTCAGTAAGGTTTCTCAATTAATGTGATAGTAAAGCTCAGCATAAGTAGAACTACATGAAGTAAGACATCGCTGCATATTTCACTTTTTGCGACATTATCTACTCATTGATAAAGAGCGATAAAAACAGATAACTCTTACGACGTGAAGGTTTCCGATGTCTCCTCACAACGCTGTTTTACCGATGCCTACCAAGCACCTGTTCGGAGTTCTCAGTTCATTGGAGAAGGCAAGTGACAGAGTAAGATTCTTTATCAAGTCTAATTGTGGAACATGCTTTATTTAGGACAACATATTTCTGATGCTTCCGGACAAAAAAGGTGCATATATTATTACGACTGACGTAAGAAATAAACAAAACTTGTTTAGAAACACCGCGAGGTGAATAAAAAGAGCAGGTGAGACAATCAATCGGAATCGTTCGGCTATTTCCGGACAGTTACGTGTTGACTAGCCGTTGAAAGAATAACAGATTACACATGGAATCTATTCACAAAAAATGTCATTTTTCGATATAGGTCAATATTTATGTCGAATGAAGACACTGTACGTTTGAGCAATATTTATCAATTTTATACATTTTCAACAACGATGTCACACAGATAGGTATACAAAATCTGAATTATCTCTCATAAAGTACATCCAATCGACAAAAAACTTTGGTGAGTGACATTTTGAATCCTGCTATCTCGTGATGAAAACTGGGAACTGTTTTTTTGCTCATGTCTTTCAAAATAGTAAATCGCAAAGATAAGATGTCTTTTTCATATCATCACCTATTTCTGAAACCCTTCCAGATTACGTGAGAGCCCCTTGCATAAAACAGCTTTGATGATTACTGCGTTAAAAAATTGTTGAAATTTCATTTCCGGATTGCAGAAAACACTTCCGGTACGAGAAACGCATTGCATGTCGGACAAAGATATAGCGCGCAGTGTGTGCTTACATTCAATTAGTCATGCGCAGTGTGATGAGAACATTGTGGAGCCAAAACGAGGCCACATGTTGGGGTTTCGTGATGACTATTCTAAGTTTTACTTAATGCCAGGACAAAGGTGCTCGTCACTGCGACTACTGCTTCGGGAGATAAAAAGTAAATCATTTTTCAGTATTCCAATTTCCATTTAATTGAAATTTAATTTGAAAGAAAAAGGCGGATGATACGTGCAAGGTAGAAAAGTACAACGACATGATCACTCTCACGTGGTAGAGATGATTCGAAACAGAATATCAGTTCATGATTTAAACAAATATCAGCAATATTCTCGAATATTTGTGAATTATTGATATCCTCAGTTGAGAAATGTATGTCCGTTTTTAATGATGTAAATCTGTAGACTGTTACGTGATTTGTAAACGCACTTGTAAATAGTTCTGTTGTTCAAATTGTTCAGTTTACACATATTTGATGGTTTAATTTTTGCTATTTATGACCGATAAAGAACATTTTGTGAACAATAAATGGCCGAGTTTCATCAACACAGCAGGTCCTTTTTGTCAAAACGAGAACCAAGGCTTTGTTTATGAATATTGTGTTGTATATCTCCAATTTATTGAATTGTATTTGAATATGTATATGTCAAATGTAGTGAGGTCTCTCAAGATTGGGCATTGTGTTTACATTTTGAAAATAAATTTATGATATATATACCAGAGATTTTATTATGCCCCCGAATCGGAGATTCCGGGGGTATATTGTTTTTGACCTGTCCGTCTGTCCGTCCGTCCGTCCGTCTGTCCGTTTGTCCACAAAAACTTTAACCTTGGTCATAACTTTTGATTGGTCAGAGCTAGGTCTTTGATACTTGACATATGGATCCCTTGTGATGAGACCTTTCAGATGACACCATGACATTTGACCTTGTGACCTTGACCTTGACACAGCGAGCAGGATGCATACGGGGGCATTCGTGTTTCACAAACACATCTTGTCTTTTTGTAGTCATCAAGCCATGAACCTGCAGTAGCTTTTCAAATTCAGATACAGATCTTTGCCAGTCAAAACAAGTTGTAAGTTGCGAATTTTAAAGGGGCAGTAGTACTTAGAGGGAATATAAGGTGATGTCAGGAAAATGAAAATTAATAGTCACTAATAACTCAAATATATAACTAAAGTTAAGCCATGCGATTCCTTTTTCTTACACAAAATGAATTAAAGGTGTTCACACAAAATGCCTGTCAATGGATTTTATGTGAATCTTCATACTTTGAGCTTTGATTATTGATGATTGGCTTGTGTAATGAGATTTTTGACACTGTCAAATAATACATTTAACATTAACTTACAATTATCAGTGAAAACTTTTAAATATAAAATTATCCAAAAACGAGCTACTGCCCCTTTAAAAACAACTACAAGACAATGACTTTATAGTCAGTAAACTTGGATTTTCTGATTTTCTAACCCATTTATATATGAAATCTCTTCGTATTTGAGGATGTACATGTTGTCATTATGTCTTTTGACAATTCGTATATTGACAACTGTATTATATATTATAAACAAAACCTTAAACATATCATGAATTGTTTACCATTGCATTTGAAGATAACGCATTGACTAAATTGTCTCGGCGGACGGAAACGGAAGTCCAACGGATGTTTCCTCGCATCTCCGACAGGTGATCCTTCCGCTTTGTCCGGATACACTGACATAGCTTACCTGGTATATTTATCACCTGAATGTAGGTAACATAGGCTTTATTTAAACCAAATTTGCATTGAAAATGTACGAGTTAAACATTTGGTTTTCAAGTTACAAGACTTATACTTCAAATTAATGCCATAAAGGGGTATTAGCATTCACATAAATTCCATTTGTGGCCATTTTTAATTCAACGCCATTTTGTGTAAGAAAAGGGAATCGTATGGCTGAATTTGACATTTTATATATGATTTATTACTGCTTTATTTAGTTATTTACATTGTCTTTCAATTTAAACCATATATTTTCGTTTTCCTGACATCACCTTGTATTCCCCCTTCAAACGTGCTACTGTCCCTTTAACCATTGCAGTTAAAAAGGACTAATGAATCACCTTGTACTCCCCCTAAACACGTGCTACTGGCTCTTTAAGTGTAATTTTGATTAAAGCAGTCTGTAAAGGGACAGACCTATCGGGGTTACTTTTTTTGGAAACGAAATTCATGAGGACTTTCCTGTTAACAAATATATATGATTTTTGCATGATTATTCACAATTAATTTCAAATATGTTAGTGAGGTTAACATTTCAATTGTTCAAGTTTTAACAATTTAACAAGAATAAATTGTATCACTCAAAAACAGAAAAAAAACATCGTGAATGAAGCTTATCATCGGAGCTACGAGCGTGGAATGCAATACTATGACAAGTATGTAATCTTTATATCATAACGTGTGATAAACCGCGAATTCTCTTTTATTTTGTGTGCTATTGAATATCTTAAAAATCCTAAATGACAAAATACGTGTTTCTAACTGTCTTACCCAATTAACCTTAGAGATATCTACCCCCTTACAGTTGTTTGATCACAGTGGTATCGTTAGTTGTTTTGAAAAGCATTGAACCTTATTATGATTTCACAATTACATTTGTTTTATACAATATGATGCAAAATGTAAATAAATAGAACTCTAAAATTTATAGATTGAGAACTCTAGTGGCTTATTTGTTTCCGATTTTAACATTTATCTCGACATTTGATGTCAGAGTAGAACACATGTGCCGTGTTCCTGTGGATGAAAAGCTAAGCTTAACACTTAAAGAACTTCGAAAATATATGCCCTGTTACATAGTAAACTAATGTCAATATCTGAGGATGAAAGATTAATCTTAACACTTAGAGAACTTCGAAAATCTGTGCCCTTTTATATTGTGATATAATGCCGGTACATGAGGGTTAAAGATTAAGCTTAAAACTAAAGGAACATCGAGAAGATGTTCTCTGTTACACCTTGTATCTCACGCCGTGTATCTGGGATTGAAGGATTTTGATAATGAACTTAGCGAACATATATTGTATTGCTATGCACCTGTTTGTGAAATTGACGACCCCTCACCTGCATAAAGATCATTGGGTTTATTGATCATTGACGGACAAATGAGCTGCCGCTTTTCCAAATCTATTTACGTACCTTAAATTGTATATCTCTCATATAGGTATAATGATTATTGACGTTTAAACCACCCAGTATCCCCGTTCATCAAACTTCTTGGAGGCTGGCGCCAAAGCTATTAAGGAATGGTAAATACCCATGCGTGTATATTATGCCAGAGATATTTGCAAAAGCTCCATAAGCCACCAGTGCGACCCCTGACCTGATAATAAACGTATATATAATACAAATCGACACCGATCCTGCGTGTGGCTTATTTTCAAAGAAGAACGTCGGTATGACGTCAGAGAAAAAGCACTTGCCCATGCGCACTTGTTATTACTGGCAAAAGTTCCGTGGTTTTATCACATTTTGATGTTCAATTATTTTTCATGTAGATATTGTACGAGTTGCTGAGGCTTATCGTTCTCCAACCGTGTCATGATATGATATCGTCATATCGGAGATAAGGTAGACTTTAAAAATATTTCAGAAATTTGACTTTCCTGAAATCTGACAGTTTTATCAGTGTTGCAGGTTTAGCACCCTGAACGTCAACATTGAACGTAAACACAGCTGTCTATATCACGTTTTATCAATTGCCACGTCAAAATTAGCACTTTGATTCTCACTAAGCGAAAAATGATAATTCCAATTTACCTGTGTGTTAGACTGAGGAGGAAATTGCTGCCATTTATTTTTTTGCTTCTTTCAAACGGACAGAAATACAATTACAATATAAAAAGGATTTCATGCCGAAATATCAGTTTAAAGTTTTATCACATTCAAGCCTGAAGAGGAAGCGAAAACAAGATGGATTTCTACAGATAATTATTTCATGTCCAATGTTTTCAGGTGTATTTTAAAAGAATTGGCATCATTAACATTTCTTTACTTTATACATCCCATTAGTTGAAATTGCGTTTAAAATCAAACGAGATCTAAATGTGCTTTGTCAGCTGTTTACGTACATTGCAATGTTATTAAGTCAAAAACTACTTAAATGGGAAATTGCAATATCTGTAAAACAAGAATGTTAACTTCTTTAAAATATTTATAGATTTCAATTTAAAGTTATAAGTTTCAAATCAAAGTGCAACATAGGAAGGCATAAATGAATATTTGTCGAACGTTGGCAAGTGCCATCTTAAAGGGGCAGTAGCACGTTTTTTGATAATTTTATATTTTAAAATTTTCACTGATAATTGTAAGTTAATGTTAAATGTATTATTTTGACAGTGTAAAAAATCTCATCACACAAGTCAATCACCCATAGTCAGAGGACAAAGTATGAAGATTTACACAAAATCCACTGGCGGCCATTTTTGTGTGAACACCTTTAATTCATTTTGTGTAAGAAAAAGGAATCGCATGGCTGAACCTTACGTTATATATTTGAATTATTACTGCTCCATTTAGTTTAAATACATTGTCTTTCATTTGGAACCATTAATTTTCATTTTCATGACATCACCTTATATTCCCCCTAAAAACGTGCTACTGCCCCTTTAAACATAGGGCATTTGATTGTAATCTTATCTAAGAGCCGTTTATAAACAGATAGATAAACTGTTAAATTGCTAAAGCAACCACTGAGGGCGAACATCGCGTCAAAAGGTTTGACACTTAATGAAATAAATAAGTGTCATTTTTCAAAAAAATAATGCATCTGTTTACCTCATAGATGTGATTCATCAAAACGTGTATGCATTTCTTCAAAATTCGCTGCGTTTCTGTGTATTGCTATTAGACAAGGTCTAATACAGATTGAAAAAGGTCGTATCCTTTTCGAAATGACGAGGATATACAGTTTAGTAGAATGTTCACAGGCATTCTACCTTCGCCTATTATTTTCCGTGATCTGTCATCATAATTGTCGATAAACATTTTTCTTGGTTTAAAAGATTACACATACATACAGCTGTCATGGTTTCCGTGCAAGATAATGTACAAGTTGTGATACCAATAACACAGAAATAGGTACATGAAAGTCATTATTACGAAATTTCGCAGTCTAAGTAAAACAAGCATCAATATTACCCGTTTCACTCCGATATTGAGTCTAGCAAAGCCTAGTAGAGGGTCGCGTCAGCCGACCTTCATGCGACCTATGACTCAAACGTTATACGTGCGAAGGCAGACTATTGTGGCTTGGTAAGATTGGTCAATTCGATACATGGGCTGACGCGACCCTCTACTAGACCTTTCTAGACTCAATATCGGAGGGAAACGGGTAATATTTAGGCAAGGTTTACTTAGACTGGATATTTCATTGAATCAAGTCAGAGTCATATTGGTCATGTATGTACTGGTAGGAGAAGGTTTGCGATTGAATTTTTGTCTATAAACTTAAACTTCAAGCCTCTTCAAGAACTGCTATGGGTTCAGCATAGGCAACAGTTTCTTGAAATGAAGCTGTTTTATTGCGCTTTATCCTTATCAAGATTCTGCGAACACACGTGAGAGCCACTTCTAGCAAAATTAAATTTTGCTATCTGTTAACGATCATCATATTTTAGCAATTTTGTATGTAGGAACAAATTAAAGCATTAAGCGTGGCCAGTTTTACTGTGTTTTAAAGGGGCAGTAGCACGTTTTTAGAGGGAATATAAGGTGATGTCAGGAAAATGTAATTAAATGGTTACAACTGAAAGACAACGTATTTAAACTAAATGAAGCAGTAATAAATTAAATATAGAAGGTAAAGTTCAGCAAAGCGATTCCTGTTTCTTACGCAAAATGAATTAAAGGTGTTCAATGGACTTAATGGGAATCTTTATAATTTGTTCTGTGGCTATGGATGATTGGTTAGTGTAATGAAGTTTTTGACACTATCAAAATAATACATTTAGCATTAGCTTACAATTATCAGTGAAAAATTGAAAATCTAAAATTTTCAAAAACGTTCTACTGCCCTTTTAATGGTCATTCTTGATTCCAATGAAAATCGTTGTATATTGAAATCGACATTCCAGACTCATTTGTTTACTTTCATTTTCCATATTATGAATATTGTCTGTAAAAAAGGAAAACCAGGTGACATTTATGTTGAACTCAACGCTATCAGCCTATTACACAATAATAGGTAACGTTAAACGAACACAAACAAATACCATTCATAAGACGAATACTATTTACGTCTAGTCTCATAACGTCAGACGTAAAGCGATATCTATGTTGTACCTTCCAGAACGCATGGTATAAATAATTTAGGTGTATAAGTGGTCAATCATTATATTATGGTGTAAATATTCACAATTATGTGTAAACAACGTGACGGGAGTTATGAAATATAATCGTTCCCCTGCCGACCCCCATCTGCGAACTACAGATATGGCGATGGCGTGTTTCTTTCGAGCGTCTTTCCCGTCAGTTTGGAAGACGACATGCCAGTTTTTCCGATATAAAAACTTTAATCTTTTTTAGAAGTGTGCAAGTTTCTGATAAGACAGTGTTACGCCGCAGAGTCTATAAATCTCCGCACTCACTCTGTTGAATTTTGTCTGGGGGATATTGATTTTAAAATGGTCCTGCTGTTATTTCAAGAATCGAGTCAAATAGTACAAAATGAAATTTCTTAGGGCCTTTTTAAAGAACCACATTTGCTTACATACACGCAGGTCAAATCAGAGAAGTTGCTAGTGAATTAAAAAGCAACATTTATGTAATGTATATAAAAAGGTAGAATTATTTGGTTTTTTTTCAACTTCTTTATTACAAGGGTGCATCTGAATGCCCCTCAAAGAATTAATTTTTATGTTAAAACGATGAAATTTCAAAAAATAAAACTTAATTTTTGTTTTTGGATTCTACGAGTATTAAAGGGACAGTAGCACGTTTTTTGATAATTTCATATTTTTAAAATTTTACTGCTAATTGTAAGTTAATGCTAGATGTATTATTTTGACAGTGTCAAAAATCTCATTACACAAGCCAATCATCCATAGTCAAAGGTCAAAGTGTGAAGATTCGCATAAAATCCATTGGCGGCCATTTTGTGTGAACACCTTTAATTCATTTTTTGTAAGAAAAAGCAATCGCATGGCTAAACTTTACGTTATATATTTGAATTATACTGCTCCATTAATTTTAAATACATTGCATTTCAATTGGAACCATTGATTTTCATTTTCCTGACATCACCTTTTATTCCCCCTAAAAACGTGCTACTGCCCCTTTAATATTGACTCATTTGGGTCCGCCGATCATGGAATAACATTTCAATGATAGACTAAGTTTCAGACAGTTGCGGTTGTTTGGAATCTGTGGATAAAAGATAAATTATTCATTTACATACCCTTTGAACTGAAACTATTCGTGACAATTATGTCATGTTAAAATGTATGTTTGGATTTTATAGAAATTAGCCGGCAGTTCTTGTCGTCAATTCTTGTTCGCATTTGAAGTGTTGATATAATGCAAATGATTGAAAATGGTAAAATAGACATTTCGAATATCTAAACTAACAGATTCATAATCCATGGACAGGACCAATATAAAGCAAATCCGTTTTTCTGTTCGCCTTTCCCACGGTTTGATTTCAATTATTTTTATTCAAATAAATGGTGTGTTTTGCTGATATATAAACAAATCATTAGATAGCAAGTTCAGGACTTGACAGTCTGATTAAAATCGACTGTGATTCGAGGAAAAAAGTGTAAAAATATTATCTCTTGCGGGGTTCGAACCTCACCCAGCCCGGCTTTCCTCTCATTCACGAGGATATTCCGAATGGTTCGAGCCCCGATAGAGACAATATTTTTTACATTTTATTCCTCGAAGCACGGTCGATTTTGATCAGACTGAGGACTTGATATTCTTTAATAGCAAGGTACACACATTCACTGAACAAAGATATCTTTGATGAATTTCATTTGAATATCTGACATGACAGTAACCTCAACGATCAGGATATGTGACAATTCGTGTTAAATACTAAAATCATTTTGAAATAGGGGTTAGTCTTATATTCCGACGCTTGAGCATATAATTCACCCCATGGAAGCAAGTCTAGATCTGGGCTGCTCTGAAAATCTCCATTTGTCTGAGGCTCCTTTTAAAAATTTAATAAAGAAGATTTTTTCTAAAAATAATTATAGAGACTAGATATAAGTCTAAATAGGGGTCTGTTTGACAGATTATCATTATAAGAACTTTTGAGGTTTTCAAAATTACAAGAATTATCATGCATAACTGACGGCTTATCGAAGACATCCGTGTAATGTATGAACTATGATACCTACCTTTCAGACTCGATACATCAAAAATGAATTCTTTTATATATATTTATTGCTTGGTTTTGCGTTTTTCTAAAGTCTAGAATAGAACTTGGTTACAACCTCAATACCCCTTTTGGTGCTTAGATAGTCACACGTGAAATGCAATTTGAGATCGAATACGACTGTTTTTGAACTTAGCAGGGTTGGAAAATATTGGCCAAGGCTATAACTAAAAATATTTTAAATTGCCCCGTGGGTGGAAGATATCTTTCAACTCAGTATCATGAACGTCGATCGCCTATTCATTATGCATGGAACTTTGATAAACAAGTTCAAATGCTTAACTAAATGAACTTTACCGTTATCAACCTAACACGTGTGCATAATGAACATGATAGCGTGCATCATAGATTGTAGCCAGTTGGTACCCTTTGGTAAGCGTCCCCCCTTGTTTATCCCCCACCCCAATCACCAAACTCTCCCCCGGGACATTTACTATTATCTTATATGCTGGAACCTCTATTGCTCCCCACTTCATATATTTTCTCAGCGATATTCAATTAAATGTCAAAGTGGAAGTTGCGTGCCCCCTGCCAGTGGAGTATCTTATCTCTCCTTACCTATCCCCCTCCCCTCCCTTCACTCCCCAGGCCTGTAGGATTCACTATCAGACTCTTTTATCCAGACGGGAACATATGAAAGGTTACAAAGATCCTATGCACGTTAACATTTGAAAGGCGATAACAATGGTGCCTGCGTGCTGTAATCGAGGCTACTTCCGGCCAAGCACGTGCGATGCCGCATAACTTTCATGTCACGTGACCAGCAAACGAGAACTCGTCGATTCATTCATCGGTTTAATTTTTTTGGAGAAATTTGTAAGATTTGCGATAAAAGTGTTTCATTCATCAGGTTGAATGTTTTTTCTAAAATCTATGCCCATGTGTTGAGAAAGGTTTAACACGCAGCTAGTTATTCCCAAGAGATACATGCCAATACGTAAACAAAATTAAATGTGAGTTCAAGGTGTTTACATAAGGTTTCTATGTTTGTTACTTTTAACGTGGTTCATAGACGTGTTTAAATAAAATGAAGTGAACTTTAGTTTCTGTGGAAATGTTTTGATCAGATATGTACCAGTAACATGTCTGTACATATGTTAAATCTACGTTTATTCTTATGCATAATATACTTCTTATGCTGTCGTTAGTTACATGTGATGAAGGTAGCAAATAGAAAACATCTGCAGCAATAATCTACGATTTTGCTGTACATTTATTTGTATTAAAGGTAAGAAAAATATGTATTTATCGTAATATCTGATTAAAGTAACGTCCTTTGAACCAAAACAGAGATAAAGATGTAACCTTGTTATATTTTTATTACTTTTTGTATTACATATGGTTTCGTGTGTTTGACATGAAAATACAACAAAGTGGTAACAGCGGGGTACAATATAATATGGTATAATTAAGTTGGAAGAATTGATAACAGAAGAAACATATCTTCATTTTTCATCTGTGATTCCTTCACAATTTTTCGTTAACTCATTTTTGCTATAAAACATCATTTGGTCCCTAATAAAAAATGTTATGGCAACTTCTCTGAAAAATCTGAAAGAATGCACCAAACAAAATGTGAACCCTCTAAAATAAGCATAACTTGAGCGAAGATAAAACCTGACCCTTGGAAACTTAAATTTGAAAAACGACAACTGGTGATTTTGGTAAGATAGAAATTTCGAATATCCAAACATGCAGATTCATAATCCATGGACAAGACCAATATAAAATAAACCCGTTTTTCTGTTCGCCTTTTTTTGTGTGATTTTGAGTAGAAATCTTCAAAAGGTTCAGCGAAATGAATATATCCTGAGCTACGGAGTGTGAAGTCATCGCTCCTAGGTTATCTCGCAATAGGTCATAAAGCGAAGGATGAAAGTTTATCCATAAACTCGGTGAGAAGTGATTTATGGAACCAGCCTCGCTATCTTATCGTCGTGTGCGAGAAACCACGAGATTTAAGTTCGAGCTTGCTCAACTTTGTTCATATATGCGGAGTTGATGTACTACAGTTGGTGCCCTTCTATCCAAAATCGATATTGTTCCTCAAAATTGTGTGGTATTTATGTTTTAGACTTACATTGCTCTAATACATAGGTAGGTTAAAGTGAAACGCGCTGAAACGTTATGAAATGACAGTGGGTCTTGGGAATTTCTTTTTCAATTTGAATGATTTACGCTGAACATTTATATTGAAAATGAGATTTCGTAGATTTAAAAGCTATTGAAATAAATATATATTCAGAGATCGTTATTTGTGTAGTCAGGGCTAACATATGACCTTGTAACATTGTAAAACGATTCAGAGGACATATAGGGGGTTGAAATCCTTAAATTTTGATAAAATTTCACATTTAACATAAATATCAACAATTGGACACCATTTCCGATTCAACTTAATAAAATAAGTTCTTAATACGTATCCGATATTTATAACTAGATTTTGATTTTCTTTCTTTTGACACTAACTGTAAAACGATATAATTCGAACGTTGGAGATGTTACTATTATTGTAAAAATCTAAGTTCATTGAATTCTGCCTATTACTTCCAGAATCACTACAATAATTAATACGTTTTCGATATTCTTTAATTTTTTTTTCTTTTTTTTTCTTTTGACAGTACCTGTAAAACGATATAGTACGTTCGTTGGAGATGTTATTATTGTAAAAATCTAAGTTCATTGATTTCTGCCAATCATTTCCAGAATCATTACAATCATTAATACGTATCAGATATTCTTTAAAGGCACCACTCGACCGCGTTTCGTCCGCCATTTTGAAACGTTAGCATTGCAAGAAAACAAATGTGCTGTATTATGCTAATTCATTAACAAAATGAAAAATAATTACTTGATTGATAGAAGAGGAGCATATTTACAAATAATTCATAATAAAGGTTACCAGTTACGACAGCATTTTGTCGTAGTAATCATTGGCAGCATTCCACGATCGTAGCTTTGACGATTGGCTTCATTTCACGATGTTTATATTTTTTGAGCGATACACTTTATTCTTTGGCAAATTGTTTAATCTCATAAACATATTTGAAATTAAGTGTGAAATTATCATGTAAAAATCATATATAATTGTAAACAGGAAAGTCCTCATGAATTTCGTTTCCACAAAAAATACCCCTCTCGAATGGTCCCTTTAACTAGATTTTGATTTTCTTACTTTTGACAGTAACTGTAAAACGATATTACTCGTACGTTGGAGATGTTATTATTGTAAAAATCTAAATCCATTGATTTCTGCCAATCACTCCAAGAGCTGTCTGGCAACACGGTGAGGCTACAAACAAACATCCTCTCTACCTGTCGGGTAGTGATGCAGACAAGATGGTCAGACGCCTAGTCCTGCTTCAAATGAAGAGAACAACATCAACCAGAGAATATTCCCCATCTGTTCCTCCAGCAATGCACTACATTCTCTCCGCGGCGGAAAGTTTATTCATACATCGAGATTCCGGCCCGTCACACAGCCGCAGGCGCAATACTACAAATAATCCAAGATGGCCACCATCTGTGATTCGCTGTTGCTATCCTGGAGTACGAAGCTGAGCGGAATCTCTCTATCTCTGTCGCTGTTTGACTTATAACAGATGGACGCGGTGCCAGATTTAGGCACACTCCTCTTTGTTTCAACGTTACTGCGTAAATACCGTCGACCATTTGTCAATTCCAAGGTCACGGTCAGACGATTGCGTGTTCTGTGCTGTATGATAGGCTTTTGATTGTGGCAGGATTCATGACGTCATGGCAGTATCTCCCAAGGAATGGAAAAAACCTGTTCAGATGTTTTTTTCTTTCTGTAAAACAAAATAAAAATGATAAACAATTAGAGTATAGCAAAAGGGTCCGATGTGTTAAGATAATGGAAATACATCTCTAATTTTGATTTTGGTACATTAAATACTGGGAAAGATAAAATGGGGTATAAAAACAAGAAAGGAACATAAGGCCTTATGCCTTACAATATATACACTCATGGCAAAAATTGTTGTCACCCCCTAATATTTAATTAAATTGGAGTTTATATCACATTGTATGCATGGCAATGTTGGTTTTCCATGGAAATGTCATTACAGGCATGAAGTTACATTAACTCACACTTTACAATGAACAGTGTCAGCGGTTTCATGTAGACCACGTGCATTTCATTGAAATGATGGAAATTTGTCTCCTTAGGTTTGTCATTTCCATCGATTACTATAGACCTCTTTCATAAGATACAGCTTCACGACTATAGTTTCTGAAAAGCATAGACCATGCCTGGTCCCACTCCACCAGGAATCAGACATGAAATCATTGGCATGAGTCGTGGTGGCGCTTCGAATCGTGTCATTGCTGCAGCATGTAACGTCAGTGTTAGAACTGTTCAAAGGATTAAAAGACTGCACGCCATACAGGTAAATGTTGTTCCGAATAAGTCTTCAGGCCGTCCCAAGAAAACTACGGTTCGTCAGGATAGAATTCTTCTTCGTTTGACCCGACGTCATAGACGTCTTTCGTCTTTGACTCTTGCACAGAGATGGGGGGCTCATATTAATACGCCCATTTGCCGGAGAACTGTAGTGAACAGGTTGCTCCAGCATGGATATAAGGCAAGAAGACCTGCCATCAAACCATTCTGGACACTGGCCAACCGCAGGGCACGGCTTGCTTGGGCGCAGCAGCACCGCAGAATCCAACTTGGACATTGGCGTCACGTCATATTTACTGACGAGTCTCGTTTCCTACTGCATAAGGTGGACAGGAGAATGAGAGTGCGACGTTTACGTGGGGAAAGGCTCAATGACGACTGTCTGCAGCATCAGGTTGCCCACGGTGGCGGTTCTGTACACGTATGGGCAGGAATACACCATAACGGTAAAACGGATCTTGTCGTCCTTCAAGGAAACGTCAACCAGAGGTCGTACAGACGTCTTCTTGAAACCGTTTGCCTCCCACATGCAAGAAGAGTGTATGGCAACAACTTCCTGTTGCAGGACGATAATGCACCAGCCCATCGTGCACGTACAGTGAACGCTTTCATTCAGGCACAAGGAGTAACAAGATTGCCCTGGCCTTCAAAAAGTCCGGATATGAATCCGATAGAACATGCTTGGGATCAGCTTGACCGTGCAATTAGAAGACTGGACCCTGCTCCTGCAAATTTACAGCAATTGCGGGCTGCTCTTGTGAATGAATGGAACAATTTGGCTGTTGCAAACATCAACACACTGATAGACAGTATGCCTGCCCGAATTATCGCCCTTGAAAATTCCAGAGGCGGTGCTACCCTATATTAGGCTTGTAAATATACTCTTACATGACTGCAGAATGAAATAAAACCGACAATTGAACTTGAAAATGTAATTTGTTTTATTGATACCCATCCAATTGATACTATATGGATACTGTAAAAAATTGCCCTTTTTCACAGGGACCATACATATCCTAGTATAATTTCTTAAATTGGCCAGCACAAGACAAAAATACAAGCTGGTATGTTTTACGAATGTTTTTCCCAATCACACAAATCATTCTGACAGTTATTGCATGTTTGATTATTTGTCAACACTCAGTTAAACTTGACGTAGCGTTCTCAGTCTGGGGGTGACAACCATTTTTGCCATGAGTGTATGTATGGTTAACGTTTTTGCAAGTATGAGTTTGACAATGGGAGGGTATATTTTTAACTTAGGTTTCTTTTTTGGCAATGTGACAGGGTGAGGTCTACTACTTCCTACTGGCTTTGGCTGGAGGGATATCTCTTTGGCCGAACAGCCTTAAAAATATTGGATTTTCTTTCCTGCTACAGCATCATGACCTATTTTCAATTTAATTCATTCCGAATGATTGTTTTTCAGTTATTATAACAACGGGAGACAAAGCACGTTTATATATCGAGGTATCGAGGTTTCTGCTTTCGATTATATCCTCTTCCGGTTGGGTTACATCCGGTCATGCGTAACATATCTTCGTAAAATTATTTAGTTACCAATAACGATAATTTATGTTTTTAAGGCTTTTTTCCCTTTGTTTATTATTCTGTATAGAAATCCTTGCCAAGACAAGAATATAAAAATAGAGTTTAGGAATAATACATAACACAATTATATTTTACGTTGAATGTTATAAACTGATCGATTTAATGGCATGGCGTATGTCACTCTAATATTGAGCTCGTGAGAGTGTTTTGGCTTGAATACCGTTCAGTTGATGTGTTGGGGATATTTCATAATTGGACCCAGTGCCATATATATAATAATCATGCATCTATTTTTCAAAAAGTTTAAATCAAAGGGTCAGGTCTTAAGGTAGAGGAGCAAACTATCGTTGAGAGTCATTAAGTCATTAAATCAATGAACCGCTAAACCGCTTTTGTTGAAACATCTTCGAAGTCCGATGAACTTTTACAATCTATTTTAAAATATTGTAATGAATTTTTTGATTTCTTCCGTCCCAGAAGTTAGTTTTTTCTATGTATGTTTTCACTGGAAATGAAATTATGATAAAGCGTTGTTATTATTCTTCATCAATGATAATTAAAAAATAACTAAAATAGAATTTTAATACTTAAATATTCTAAATACAGGGTTGAATGGCCCTAGCTGTAGAAATGGAAACCAAAAACGAGTTATTTTTAACCTATGTTAACCCCCATCAATTATTGAATCGTTGCTAAATCCTAACTTAATAAAATTTCAAAGTTATCGACTATGAAATTGTGTTTATCACCCAAAGAGCTTTAGGGAAACTAATAAACAGATGAATTAAGACCCCTTTGAAAAGTTTTAACTGTGCAAACTCTTAAATAGCTCTGGTCATGTGACATATGACGTCACAAGTCCCATTTGGCCGGAAGTTGCATTAAGATATCTCTCCTAAATCGTGACAGAACTTACATGTTGAAATCAGCCAGAAAACTCCAGACGTACATCAAATATGCAATTGAATGAAGTTTAAAGTAAGCGAGAAATTGGTGAAAGTTGATACATAGGGCTCTGAACATTCAGTTTACCATGCAATTTATGAATGTTACAGAGATTTTACGATATTTTCAAAATAATTGGATTTTAACAAGAACCGGTTGGCAATAAGGGTGTCATCTCGATGTGGGTTAAGCAGATATAATTAAACAAAAATTCAATTCATATTTGATATTATGAGCGAATAGGTAAATAAGCAGTTCAAAGGTAAAGGGTAGAATATGCACCATCGCAAAAAAAAATCCAATACAAATGTAACCTCAAAAAGTAATATTTCAGGCAGATTTAATTCATTTCTGAATGGAATATGTTAAAAGGGACAGTAGCACGTTTTTAGGAGGACTACAAGGTGATGTCAAGAAAATGAAAATAAATGGTTCCAATTGAAAGACAATCTATTTAAACTAAATGAAACACTAATAAATCAAATATGTAATGCGATTCCTTGCAATTGTTCTCTGACTATGGATGATTTTTTTACACTATCTAAATAATTCATTCAACATTAACGTACAATTAATAGCGAGAAATTAAAATCAATCAAATTAAAGTTTCAAAAGACGTGCTACTGCCCCTTTAAAGATAAATAAACTTTTAAATGTAATAGCGTCATGATATATTTGATGAATAATGGGGAAAGAACTAAGACATATATTTATCAATAATCAAGAGTAATTGCTTTTAGGTACATTTTGTGTCCAATCTTATTAAATTTAAAATTAATGAAGAAAAACAAAGCTACATAACATGTCAAATATTGAAAATCTTACAGCAAGTAATGATGGTTCATCATCTGTTAAGATGACTGAGAGTAAATGCCCCATTTGTACTTGCCTTGAACCAAACATTACCCTTTGTCTTTGACATTAATGGATTTTCTGTATCATTTTGTTCAAAAGAACTAGCTCTGTGTGTATTCAACCTGTACTGCCCGTGTATTGGTCATGTACTGCCCGTGTATTCAACCTGTACTGCCCGTGTATTTGACATGTACTGCCCGTGTATTGGACATGTATTTCTCTTGTATTGAACATGTACTGCCCGTGTATTTGTCATGTATTTCTCGTGTATTGAACATGTACTGACCATGTATTCAACCTGTACTGCCCGTGTATTGGACATGTACTGCCCGTGTATTGGACATGTACTGCCCGTGTATTGGACATGTACTGCCCGTGTATTGGACATGTACTGCCCGTGTATTGGACATGTATTTCTCGTGTATTGAACATGTACTGCCCGTGTATTGGACATGTATTTCTAGTGTATTGAACATGTACTGCCCGTGTATTGAACATGTACTGCCCGTGTATTGAACATGTACTGCCCGTGTATTGAACATGTACTGCCCGTGTATTGAACATGTACTGCCCGTGTATTGAACATGTATTTCTCGTGTATTCAAACTGTACTACCCGTGTATTGAACATGTACTGCCCGTGTATTGAACATGTACTGCCCGTGTATTGGACATGTACTGCCCGTGTATTGGTCATGTATTTCTCGTGTATTCAACCTGTACTGCCCGTGTATTGGACATGTACTGCCCGTGTATTGAACATGTACTGCCCGTGTATTGAACATGTACTGCCCGTGTATTGAACATGTATTTCTCGCGTATTCAACCTGTACTGCCCGTGTATTGGACATGTACTGCCCGTGTATTGGACATGTACTGCCCGTGTATTGAACATGTATTTCTCGTGTATTCAACCTGTACTGCCCGTGTATTCAACCTGTACTGCCCGTGTATTGGACATGTATTTCTCGCGTATTCAACCTGTACTGCCCGTGTATTGAACATGTACTGCCCGTGTATTGGACATGTACTGCCCGTGTATTGAACATGTATTTCTCGTGTATTCAACCTGTACTGCCCGTGTATTCAACCTGTACTGCCCGTGTATTGGACATGTATTTCTCGTGTATTGAACATGTACTGCCCGTGTATTGAACATGTATTTCTCGTGTATTCAACCTGTACTGCCCGTGTATTGAACATGTACTGCCCGTGTATTGAACATGTACTGCCCGTGTATTGGACATGTACTGCCCGTGTATTGGTCATGTATTTCTCGTGTATTCAACCTGTACTGCCCGTGTATTGAACATGTATTTCTCGTGTATTCAACCTGTACTGCCCGTGTATTGAACATGTACTGCCCGTGTATTGGTCATGTATTTCTCGTGTATTCAACCTGTACTGCCCGTGTATTGAACATGTATTTCTCGTGTATTCAACATGTACTGCCCGTGTATTGAACATGTACTGCCCGTGTATTGAACATGTACTGCCCGTGTATTGAACATGTACTGCCCGTGTATTGAACATGTATTTCTCGTGTATTCAACCTGTACTGCCCGTGTATTGGACATGTACTGCCCGTGTATTGGACATGTACTGCCCGTGTATTGGTCATGTACTGCCCGTGTATTGAACATGTACTGCCCGTGTATTGAACATGTATTTCTCGTGTATTCAACCTGTACTGCCCGTGTATTGGACATGTACTGCCCGTGTATTGGACATGTACTGCCCGTGTATTGAACATGTACTGCCCGTGTATTGGACATGTACTGCCCGTGTATTGGACATGTACTGCCCGTGTATTGGACATGTACTGCCCGTGTATTGGTCATGTATTTCTCGTGTATTCAACCTGTACTACCCGTGTATTGGACATGTACTGCCCGTGTATTCAACCTGTACTGCCCGTGTATTGAACATGTACTGCCCGTGTATTGAACATGTACTGCCCGTGTATTCAACCTGTACTGCCCGTGTATTGAACATGTACTGCCCGTGTATTGAACATGTACTGCCCGTGTATTGAACATGTACTGCCCGTGTATTGAACATGTACTGCCCGTGTATTGGACATGTACTGCCCGTGTATTGGACATGTACTGCCCGTGTATTGAACATGTACTGCCCGTGTATTGGACATGTACTGCCCGTGTATTGGACATGTACTACCCGTGTATTGGACATGTACTGCCCGTGTATTGGACATGTACTGCCCGTGTATTGGACATGTACTGCCCGTGTATTGGTCATGTATTTCTCGTGTATTCAACCTGTACTGCCCGTGTATTGGACATGTATTTCTCTCGTGTATTGGACATGTACTGCCCGTGTATTGAACATGTACTTCTCATGTTTGAACAGGTACTGCTCACGTATTGTACATGATATGCTCATGTATCGGGGAGCTTGGCTTGTATACCATGCACTGAGCATCATGTAGAGAACAAAGGCATCGGCAAGTAAGTCACGTCTGAGGATATAGAGTGACGGAGAATTCAATCTGAGAGGCGCTTCCTCGAGATTTCAGATGTGCCGACCTTCCTCTCTAATCCTGTTAAATCTATTCTAGGGTCACTGTTTGCTCACAGTGAAGGTTTGGCCTGTACAAAAACACACTTTGTTCGCATGGTAATCTAGAAAATTGATTTTGCGGAATTTAAATTGAATTCCCGTCGGCTTTCGTTGATTTCTCTGCATAAGCCTATAACTGACTTTACTTATTTGTCCGGCTACAATTAAATTCGCCCGTCTTCGCTGGCGCATGTTTGGGTCGCAACCAAAGTTGTTTCTAATTTCAATTGATTTAAAAGCATCAATCCAAGTCTTATGGAATGCGCAAGGCCAAGATTGATGAGGAAAATTGAAGGAGGGGGACTGTATTGAGAAATCGAGGGGGGGGGGGTGTATGGAGAAATCGAGGGGGGGGGGGGTGTATGAAGAAATCGAGGGGGGGGAGCGTATGGAGAAATCGAGGGGGGGGGGGGTAGAAGTATGGAGAAATCGAGGGGGGGGGGAAGTATGGAGAATTCGAGAGGGGGAGAAGTATGGAGAAATCGAGGGGGGGGAGAAGTATGGAGAAATCGAGGGGGGGGGGGAGAAGTATGGAGAATTCGAGGGGGGGGGAGAAGTATGGAGGAATCGAGGGGGGGGAGTGTATGGAGAAATCGAGGGGGGGGGGAGATACAGGAGGAGAGAGAGAGTTGGGTATAGCACGTACAATTATGATATTTATCGATCTCTTCTAATTGCCTTTGAACTCCGAGTTGGCCTGGCTAATAACTTCATTAAATGTTTTGTTTATTGCATTAGGATGATTGGCAGATTAATTAATGGGACGCTGAAGTTGCAAGCACGTTCAGACTAGCGATGTCTTAGAGCGGTCTATTCCATAAATACTTCATGCCAACCCTAAGCAATGTGGAGCAGTGATTGCTTGGAAGGGTACGATTGCCGCCGACAACTGTGTTTAATATTTAATAAATTCCGCCAATAAATTTGCAAAACGGTCATGTATGACGCCAGTAGAGCCCTTGATTCCATTCATTCATTCCAATTGGAAACGATGCTAAAGTATCAAATGATTACTTAATGGCTGCTTAATGCAATATCCTAACGTAGCAAAAAAGGCATTCTTATTAACGAATTGTAATTTACAATGCTGTATTGATTGTTTATGTAATCAGACGGGGTGAGTGGAGAATTAGCTTCTATTTGATCAGAAACCAACGTTACTCCAATCCAATTTTGCTCACTTAATCATATTTGTCGATTATGTTATTCCCTGCTTGATTTGGTAAATCTTTCTGGAGCTTTCTTCTAGTACATGGCATGATTTGCAGTAATTACACATCGTTGATTCTGCACCGCCTTTTAAATTGTTTTGATCTCCGTTCCTGATTTTACACCCAAAGACCAACCTTTTGGACTTCTGGGAGCCATGTTTACCTCGCCCGCTGAGTGTGAAATGTTTAATGGACATTAATGATAACTATTATGCGGGAGCAAATTCGAAAAAGAATGTATTTCAAAGCAAAATGATTTTAGACGCAATGCCTCTCAAACTCTTAACAATTACCAGCCCCCTTTTATGAGGTTAAAACCAAAATGGAACTCAAAATTGGCCCCAAAATGGCGAAGATCAAGCATGCGCACAGCACCGTGACTCTTGTAAGGCCCCGACGATGGGGCAAACAAACGCAAATTAACTTTGCTCCTTGGGACGAGGAATTCTTTTAGAAAAACACTTCAAAATGACTTGGAGGCGCATGTCGAAAGTTCATTCGTACACACGCATGTATCTCAAGCGGCTTTATCCTCCATCAGAACAATGGCGGGAAAATTGTTGAATTTTTAAGTCAGCAATGTCTTGGACCTATTGATCTATTGGTCTCCCGCGAATTGAGATGAATAAAATAAATTTCTTTGTGAATTCTGCAAATCTCGTGGAAATTGCACCAAAGCCTTGGTCAGCACGGAACCCCCATGTACAACGCCGTGTCTAACCACGTCCCCATCCAGACTGCCAATAACGCTACAACAATTTGCTTTTTATAAGTTGGGCAATTTGAACTATATCGAGTTTTTACCATAGGCGCGAGTGTTAATGCCGTATGTCTTATTCTGGTCACGAGGAGGGATGTGGGGGTAACTTAGCTAGCGTTAGAAGAGACTGGGGGGATAAGAAACTGTTTCCATGACTATATATAGATGGAAATGAGATAAACTAACGCAATGTTGGTCAAACATGGCTTACTTACGACGAAGGCCAGGGGTCAAAGCATGAAGACGATGATGATGTAAAGGAGGTAAATGAAACTTGAAACAGCCTTGATATCTTAATAAAAGCACAATAATACTAACGATTGTGTATGCCTTACTTATAGAATATGTCTATGAAACCGGTGGGTAGGTTGTGCAAACTGACATTCATCAAAATGTAACATTTTATCATTGTTGATATCTTTGTAATGACCATAAGTGAAGACAACCCTACAAGATTTGTTTCTTAGTATTAATTTCTTTTTCTTTAACTCCCTTTTATTTGGTTTTGAGTTACTCTTCCACAGATGAAAATGAGCACGAGGAATCAGATTGTGTACTGTGTACAGATCTGTCGGGGTATTTTTTGTTGAAACGAAAGTCAGGAGGACTTTCCTGTTCACAAATATATATGATTTTACATGATTATTTCACATTCAATTTCAAATATGTGAGTGTGGTTAACATTTCAGTTTTAATGATTTGACAATGAATAATGTGTATCACTCGAAAAAGAAGAACATGATGAAATGAAGCCAATCATCAGAGCTACGAGTGTTGAAAGCATTACTAAAACAAAACATTGATAACTTGTATTAATTTTTTGCAAACATGCTTCCCCTTTACCTACAAATTAGTTACATCTTAATTTTGTTAATGAATAAGCATACAACAGCGCATTCTTTTCTCTCAAAGCTTAAAATTTTAAGATGGCGGATGAGAGCCGATAGATATGTGTCTTTAAGGAGTTTTACAGGTCATTTTGAAGTACCTCACAACGAAACAAAACAAATTTTGAAATAATTGTACCTACTACTTCAAAAATGTTAAAAACAAATTATTGCTCACAATTTTTCGACCATCATTACATTGCCAGTCAGTCTTTGTTGTGATCACTGTTTTTTTTCCCAGATTGTTATAGAATTTTTGCATCACGACTTTGTAATCTCATTTAAAGACACCAACATCACCTATATTCTATACTTATGATGATCGTGGTATCACCAGTCAATCTTTTAATCAAGGATCTAATATTTGTAAAATGAATAAAAAATTGACGTCATTTCCAAACTGACGGATACCCTGATCAATATGTTTAAAGTATATCGTCTCATAAAACATCGTAATTGGAGAATTTCAAAGTGAAAAAATTGATACAAAAGGCAGGCTGTCATTCTTTACAAAACAATTAGACAACAAAGAAAATAAGTTCAAGCTAATTAACATACGGCGAATCGATACCTGACTGTGTTTAACAAGAACATTACATTAATTAGGGCAATACGTACACGTAAATGGTTGTTTATATATCTTCAGCATCATTAGATGCAGCTTGATCTTTGTTTTTGATCTAAAAAAGCTTTCGAGAGAACAAACAAGAATTCTATAAAATGTGATACAGGCTCTTTGATCAGGAAAGTTTTCAGTGATCAAAAGGAATTTTTATGTGCCCTTTTTCATGTCAATAATTGTCCGAATTGGAAACTGTACAGTTGGACCTGTATCTTTGATTTTTACTCCTTCTATCGTGTCAATGTGTAAGTCAACTTGTCAAGTTCCTTATTTGAAATTACTTTCCAGCACAGAAAAGATTTGTTATGACTTGTTTATGCCCCACATCATTTGACACATTATATCTTTCATCTGTCACTTCCCTTTTTGCAGGTCAATGTCCTGAGTGGATTGTACTATTTAAAAAAATGATAGTCCAATCAAACGTCCTCACCAACCATTCACATTAGGTTGGAAACAGCCATATCATAAACATGGGCTGAAGGAGTAAAATGACAACAATAATAACACTTTGTTGTCGTCAGGGCATGTACATATTGGAAATTTGTTTTGTGCAAACTGTAACTGGCGGCCCCGGTGCAGCGACAGTTTATGCGCTATTCAGGACTGAGTGCTGAGTCTCAAGCAAGGCACAAACGACTCCCACCTTTTAACCTCCTTATGTATGACACTACCGGGAATCGAACCCGGTCTTCCGGGTGCTTAGCAAACTCTCTGTCACCCTTAAGCTCTGTCCCTAGTAACTGATGATTCTTCAAAGGATTGCAAGTCTAAACAGTTACGTTTCATATCTGAGCTGCGGAAATAATAGAAAGTAAATTTAAAACAATATTATAAAAACTTCGAATTCGTTGTCATATTCTGCATGTCAAGGTATGTATACACTAGATACTAATATATACGTTCATTACATAAGTAAAACATAGGGAGTGCCCTCTAACATGTCTTCTCTAAAATCTGCACCTTTAAACAAGTAAAGCAAAATAAAAAAATGCCCCATCCCTGCTAAACTTTTTGGGATGCCGAAGGTCTTGATATTAACACTGGACGACAGATGGACGGACGCTTAATGACGACACATGCTTTAAGACCACCTTGCCACAAACAGCTAATGAACTTTTAACATCAGGTAACAGTACACGTAAGCTATGAAGAAGACGTTCCACTTAGCTATGAAAATCACCACGTTCCACTGAGCTTTATACATGACCATTCACAACTAAGTTATCAACACGACATGTTCCATTAAGATATGAACATGACCACGCTCCATTAAGATATGAACATGACCACGCTCCACTAAGATATTAACATGACCACGCTCCACTAAGATATTAACATGACCACGCTCCACTAAGATATTAACATGACCACGTTCCGTTAAGATATGTACATGACCACGTTCAACTTAGCTGTGAACATGACCATGTACAACAAAGCTATGAACATGACCACGTTCCACTTAGCTATGAACATGACCACGTTCCACTTAGCTATGAACATGACCACTTTCCACTTAGCTATGAACATGACCACTTTCCACTTAGCTATGAACATGACCACGTTCCACTTAGCTATAAACATGACCATGTTGAACTTAGCTATGAACATGACCACGTTCCACTTAGCTACGAATATGACCACTTTCCACTTAGCTATGAACATGACCACGTTCCACTTAGCTATGAACATGATCACGTTCCACTTAGCTATGAACATGACCACTTTCCACTTAGCTATGAACATGATCACGTTCCACTTAGCTATGAACATGACCACGTTCCACTTAGCTATGATCATGACCATGTTCCACTTAGCTATGAACATGATCACGTTCCACCTAGCTATGAACATGACCACGCTCCACTAAGATATTAACATGACCACGCTCCACTTAGATATTAACATGACCACGTTCCGTTAAGATATGTACATGACCACGTTCAACTTAGCTGTGAACATGACCATGTACAACAAAGCTATGAACATGACCACGTTCCACTTAGCTATGAACATGACCACGTTCCACTTAGCTATGAACATGACCACGTTCCACTTAGCTATGAACATGATCACGTTCCACTTAGCTATGAACATGACCACTTTCCACTTAGCTATGAACATGACCACTTTCCACTTAGCTATGAACATGACCACGTTCCACTTAGCTATGAACATGACCACTTTCCACTTAGCTATGAACATGATCACGTTCCACTTAGCTATGAACATGACCACGTTCCACTTAGCTATGATCATGACCATGTTCCACTTAGCTATGAACATGATCACGTTCCACCTAGCTATGAACATGACCACGCTCCACTAAGATATTAACATGACCACGCTCCACTTAGATATTAACATGACCACGTTCCGTTAAGATATGTACATGACCACGTTCAACTTAGCTGTGAACATGACCATGTACAACAAAGCTATGAACATGACCACGTTCAACTTAGCTATGAACATGACCACGTTCCACTTAGCTATGAACATGACCACGTTCCACTTAGCTATGAACATGATCACGTTCCACTTAGCTATGAACATGACCACTTTCCACTTAGCTATGAACATGACCACTTTCCACTTAGCTATGAACATGACCACGTTCCACTTAGCTATGAACATGACCACGTTCCACTTAGCTATGAACATGACCTCGTTCCACTTAGCTATGATCATGACCATGTTCCACTTAGCTATGAACATGATCACGTTCTGCTAATAAATGAACATGGCTGCGTTCCACTTAGCTATGATCATGACCATGTTCCACTTAGCTATGAACATGACCACGTTCCACTTAGCTATGAACATGACCACTTTCCACTTAGCTATGAACATGACCACTTTCCACTTAGCTATGAACATGACCACGTTCCACTTAGCTATGAACATGACCACTTTCCACTTAGCTATGAACATGACCACGTTCCACTTAGCTATGAACATGACCTCGTTCCACTTAGCTATGATCATGACCATGTTCCACTTAGCTATGAACATGATCACGTTCTGCTAATATATGAACATGGCTGCGTTCCACTTAGCTATGATCATGAAGACTTTCCACTGAGCTATGAACATGAAAACGTTCAACTAAGATATGAACATGACAACGTTCCACTTAGCTTTGTACATGACCACGTTCCACCTAGATATGAACAAGATCACATTCCACTTAGATACGAACAGCACCACGTTCAACTTAGCTATGAACATGACCACGTTTAACTTAGCTATGAGCATGACCACGTTCCACTTAGCTATGAACATGACCACGTTCCACTTAGCTATGAACATGACCATGTTGAACTTAGCTATGAACATGACCACGTTCCACTTAGCTACGAATATGACCACTTTCCACTTAGCTATGAACATGACCACGTTCCACTTAGCTATGAACATGACCACGTTCCACTTAGCTATGAACATGACCACTTTCCGCTTAGCTATGAACATGACCATGTTGAACTTAGCTATGAACATGACCACGTTCCACTTAGCTATGAACATGACCATGTTGAACTTAGCTATGAACATGATCACGTTCCACTTAGCTATGAACATGATCACGTTCCACTTAGCTATGAACATGATCACGTTCCACTTAGCTATGAACATGATCACGTTCCACTTAGCTATGATCATGACCATGTTCCACTTAGCTATAAACATGACCACGTTTCACTAAGCTATGAACATAACCACGTTCTGCTAATATATGAACATGGCTGCGTTCCACTTAGCTTTGTACATGACCACGTTCCACCTAGATATGAACAAGATCACATTCCACTTAGATACGAACAGCACCACGTTCAACTTAGCTATGAACATGACCACGTTTAACTTAGCTATGAGCATGACCACGTTCCACTTAGCTATGAACATGACCACGTTCCACTTAGCTATGAACATGACCATGTTGAACTTAGCTATGAACATGACCACGTTCCACTTAGCTACGAATATGACCACTTTCCACTTAGCTATGAACATGACCACGTTCCGCTTAGCTATGAACATGACCATGTTGAACTTAGCTATGAACATGACCACGTTCCACTTAGCTATGAACATGACCATGTTGAACTTAGCTATGAACATGATCACGTTCCACTTAGCTATGAACATGACCACGTTCCACTTAGCTATGATCATGACCATGTTCCACTTAGCTATGAACATGATCACGTTCCACTTAGCTATGAACATGATCACGTTCCACTTAGCTATGAACATGATCACGTTCCACTTAGCTATGAACATGATCACGTTCCACTTAGCTATGATCATGACCATGTTCCACTTAGCTATAAACATGACCACGTTTCACTAAGCTATGAACATAACCACGTTCTGCTAATATATGAACATGGCTGCGTTCCACTTAGCTATGATCATGAAGACTTTCCACTGAGCTATGAACATGAAAACGTTCCACTAAGATATGAACATGACAACGTTCCACTTAGCTTTGTACATGACCACGTTCCACCTAGATATGAACAAGATCACATTCCACTTAGATACGAACAGCACCACGTTCAACTTAGCTATGAACATGACCACGTTTAACTTAGCTATGAGCATGACCACGTTCCACTTAGCTACGAATATGACCATGTTCTACTAATTCATGAACATGGCTGCATTCTACAAAGCTATGAACATGACCACATTCAACTGAAGTATATTTGATCTTCTTGAATTGTTTTTTAAAACTCCAATGACCTGGATTCAGTATAAAATCTAGTTCACATTTCCATTTCGTGTATTAAACCTTTCTCCTGGAAATCGATAATCTAAATATTTATTTCTTTAGTTGTGAAATTACTTATATTGATCGGGTCTTGCAGTCTTCTTAGCAAGTATTACAATGTTCAAACTGAAATACGATCTTCAGAAGTGATGAAAACTGCTTTGAAAAAACATCTTTAATAATTGAGTGCAGTGATCAAATTGCTAGACAAACAGAGAATTGTAAATTTGGAAATTGCAAAGCGATGATTTTTTAAAAAGAAAAACGAAATTAAATTGGACAATGTTGAATGAGGGACAAAAACCGAAGTACAGAAGACATGTTTGAAAAGAATATAAAGAAAGAATCATTAGAATTTTAGACAAGCCGATAAATCTACGCAAAAAATGGGACTTGAAGTTTCCTAGCATGGGAACAAAGGAATTAAATTGGACACTGTCGACTAAAAAATCAATAAAAAGCATTAGTTGAAAAGAAATAGCAAGTAGAATTGCAGTTATATCTATAGGACAAACTAAACAGAATGTAAATCAAATACGAGTTAATAATTCAAAATGGTAAGAAATGATAGTCTTACAAAAACATTATGAAAATCGAATAGAGTAAAGCAGGATGATGAAAAGAATGAAAGCAACGAACAAGGCGGAAGGTGGGGGAGAAGGACTTGAATTTTAAAAAGATGAAAGTAAAGATAAAAAGGAGAGAGAAAATACAAAAACAAGGAAAATGTTATGACCGGAAATACGATATCAAAGAGAGAAAATGTGATAAATAAGAAGAAGAAGGAGAGATGAGATAATAAGTAAGAAAAAGTTGTGATCTGATAAGAATAGATATAAAATAGAGAGAGAAAAAAGAGAAGTGGAAACGGGAAAGATAGAGAGAAAGCGAAGAGAGGTGAGTTTAGAAGTACGGAAAACATGTGATAAAATAAGGGAAAGTATTAAAGAGAGAAAGAAAAGAGAAGTGGAAACGGTAGAAGAAAAGAGATGAGATCGGAAGAAAGGAAACATGGGATATACTAAGAGAAGATATGACAGAGATAAAGGAAAGACAAACATGAATGTGAGAAAAAGAGAGAAAGCGAAGAAAGATAAGATAGAAGGGAAGGAAACGTGGGTTATTAAAGAAAAGATATTAAAGAGAAAAAGAAACAGAGAAGTGGGAATGGAAGCGGAAGAGAGGAAGCTAAGAGAAATGGGATAGGAAGAAAGAAAAATGTTAAATAAAGTATGAGTAGATATGCCAAAGATAAATCATTGATGTATCGAGAGAAAAGGGGAAAAAGCGATGAGAGATGAGATCGGAAGAAAGGAAACCTGGGATATAGTAAGAGTAGATATGACAGAGATGAAGGAAAGACAAAAAGGAATGTCAGAAAAAGAGAGAAAGCGAAGGGAGGTGAGGTAGGAAGTAAGGAAAATATGTGATTTTATAACAGAATATATCAGAGTAAGACAGGAAATTAACTTTGGGAACATGAAGAGACGAGGAGATGAGGAAGTAAAGGAGGAAGGACAGATTAGGTCAAATATTCGAAAGAGGGAGAGGACATTGAAAAGATCGATAAATTGGAGGGCGAGAAAAAGAAGGTAAAATGAGAGAAAAAAAGGTATATTGAAACATAGAGGTACAAGATGAAAATGAACTTACTTATAAGAAAAATGGAAAAGAGGAACAAGTAGGAGGGTGAAGGGAGAAGGTGGCCTAATTACAGTTAATTAAATCCAAATTTTTGAAATTTTTATAATTGAGTTTTTACGGCTGGTTGATGTTCAAACCTTTGATTTTTTTCAGGTTACACTAATGATAACATAAATCCTATAAAATATTCTATACGCATCGTTACAATTAAAGACTTCATAAACTTGATAGCGCAAGATAGATGGCAACATTAAAAACATTTGAAGGTGCATCATGACCTTTTCATCTTTCAGTTCTTCTTTTATCCTACGGGTTTTGCTGACCTGGAATCTCTTCCAATCGGACTGAGTGCTTCTAGTGAGATCCTGACTTAAGAAGAATCAAGATATTTTCTAGTTCTCACACATGATAAGAGGAAAATGCTCAAGCTTACCAAATAGCTAAACATGATATGAAAATTCGATTCACATTGGCATGGTTCCACAAGAACCCCATCAGACAAGTATGATCAATAGTAAGTTCATGATAAAGAGGACTTCGATCGCTTTGTATTGTAAATTCTTGAAGCCTGAGGTCTGTGGTCTGAGAAATAGATATAGAAGCTCAAGACTCGAGGACTTCGATCTGAGGACCGAGGACTGTCTGGTTAGTTTGGTCCTCTTTGAATGTGGTGTTTATATTGCAGGTGACATCTGATACTCATTGCGATGATAGACCTGCGTTTGAAGTGAGATCTTGCAGATGGTTAAAACAGCAGGATTCACAAAGTCTGCCAGAAGTCTATATGAAGTGCTTTGTTGCTCCTATGTCGACGTCATGGTGGATGATACCCAGTTCGAATGTATAGCATCTCTGGATGACTTTCAGTTACAAATTATCATCCTCGATTACACAGGGCTGAATATTTCGATGCTCTTCACTATATTACGCCTTGGGTTTTCATCAGGAAAATCAGTATTGAAATTATCCATTTATTTTCAGTACAGAAAGTTTTGATGCTCTCCACTATATCACTCCCAGAGATTTTCACCAGGAAATTCAGAAATGTGTAATCAACCGTAGGCCTTTAGAAGAAAACCTCAATGAAAGATCCTCGCATGAAAGGATATACTAGTACCTGGCTTGGTGTTTTAGTCTTTTAAATTCCTTTCCTACGCATGCCCAGGGACTTATCATCAATAGGATTTTTCTGGGAACCAGTATTAAAGTTATTCGCCCTTGAATCCTGTTATGAAGCAATAACACAATAATTGATCTTGGCATTATAAAATGACGTGGTTCGTTGTCTCGTTTAAAGTTCTCATTGATCCGTGCGAAGCTATTTTGAATTGAAATTTAAAAGGAGAGCTTCCCTAAGTATTTGCTTTCAATACGAGTGTGAGGTGAAGTGTGGGGAACTGCCACCCAATTTCAACGCAAAGGGTTGTATAACACGTCATTTGAAAAGTTCGCAGGTCACTAGACGTAACAATATAATTGGCTTACTCAGCTTAAGGTTGGGTAATTTCAGTACAGATTGTCCTGATGAAAACCTCAAGGGATATTATAGTGAGGAGTGTCTAAACAATACGTCGTGGGTGACAAATTTTGGAATATCGAGATAATTTGAATCTGGGCTAATTTAAATCAATAAAGAAAAATAAAATAAGTATATTGTGTACACTACCAGACTTGTAAATGAATAATACTGAATCAAGTCATTATGTAGGCATGATTCAACTGTGTATTCGAACGCGAGTATCCTCACTTACAATCACATAATTCGATAGCTGTTATAACTAAGAATATAAAAATTACAACCAAGAGGACATTACAACCATGTACTTTTAGTAAACGTGCACATTCTTAATTGAATTTTTGATTACGTACATTGGTGTATACAAAGGTATGCAAAACGTATCAATGAACTCATTGATATCAAACTGTAATTATACATTTTGAAGTCGAATCCGTATTAGATTGAATTTAAAGTTTGGTAGACTTTTAGACATCGTTCTTAACGAAAAGTGCCCACACATTGATTTGACCATAGGTGTCTTGACTTCATTTTGAATAAAATGCATACGACGAGGCACAGAAGTAAGTAACTTGAAAGTAAATCCAGTTGTCAGTAACATTTGGTAAACTTGCAAGGGGCAGACAAGTAAATTGATTCGAATAAATGTGCCCCAAGTTCCAGACACCCTATGGCACCATTCCGCAGACTTTGGTTTGTATGTGTGCACAGAACTGTCTTAGATGTATCTACATCAGCAAGGTTTTCACTCGTCACGCAACCTGTCACGGGAAGCATTGGGAATTGAAGGGTCTACTTTACTAGTCTGAAGAGACCTATAAATATCTAAGCATGTTTTTGATACAGAATCCAGAACTAGAAGTGATTGGAACAGTGGAACAGAGGGACAATGGTATGAATAGCACAATGAATGCAGGAATCAAAGGCTTAACAAGATAGTTTGTCTGGGCCATGTCATACCTTACAACTTCTGAACAATGTTCTTTATAAAATAGTTTACTGTGTATAGAAGTATATGTTATTATATCCATTATGTGATTTATGAGATTTTGATTGAGTATATCATTAAAAAGATCAACCAAAAAATGAACAGTGCTCATTTCAAAGTAAGACTAAAATTTGAAACAATATTCAGTTATAGTTATGAAGTTATTGTCCTATGGATATCAATATTTGTCGTTTGGTATTACCAACACATGGAAAGAGCTAAATTTAACTAAAGATTAAAATTTAATAGAAACTTACATTCATGAAGATATTGTCCTATGGTTTTTAAAATTTGCTGTTTGGGATAACCTGAAGAAACCTTGTTTTTAAATGTCATGATTTGATAACAAGAATATATCGTTAACATTAACCATGACTCCAAACCAAACATTTATATAATTCAACATGTTTGACCTTACCCTCGGAGCAGAACTATTGGATTATAATACAAAAGTACGAATGATTATACACTAACCAAAACGTCCCTTTAGCGAAGAATAGATGCAATGTTTGAAACAATATTTATTTTGTAACCAACTAGATGTGTTTAACCAAAAGTTTCAGAAAAAAAATCGTCCAACTTATTTGCAGGTGCAAATTGATCGAACAGGTGTTACTGATGTCACCGTTGTAAGTGATTTGAATAAACAGGTGATTGCAAGTGAAAGAAAACGGACTTTCTTATAATTCATATATCAGGCTTCAAAATGCGAAACTTTCAAAATCCAAATCACCAAAACCGAATCCAAAATGGTAATAGGGTTATTATGTAAGCTTTACACAAGGAATGAAGAAAATTAGATACAATGTTTTATTATGGCAAAGTATGGAAAAACTATTGTGACAAGAGTACATTTCATTCAAAGAATAATTATCTTTTAGAAAAATATAGCCCTAACATTTCATAAAGGAGATAAAAAAAGTTACTTTTCGGTATCTTATTATCAAGACTTATAATTACTATGAGACTGGTTTGTTAAATAAGTTTCGATGCCTAACCTCGTTACATTAGAAATTATTATTCTGATAATTTGATCTCCCCTCTTAAGGAAATGCATTTCAACAGGAGGATGAATTGTAACGAAACTTGCTTGATGTCCTACCCTTTATTTCAGGTAGGTACTACGCAGTTGAGGCTTACTAACATATACTCGCAAAAAGTATACTGCAAAATTTACAATACTTAAAATAGTTTTCAGAGATAAAAGTTAAGTCTGCTTAATGCAATACCATATCTTATAATATTAAAAATTTACTATGCCCATTGACTTTTCCAATTATCTTTAATTTGATTGGTTTGTCTGCACAAAACTTCGATAGTAATTTCCTTACATGTACCTGAAGAATGTTTAAATCATTGAAGCTTTGGACATTCACAGAATTTTTTGCTACTGTAGTTAACAACACTACCTATTTTATCATCTTCTGTCAGCGCCAACTGAAAATTGGAAAGTGATCAGGGGGTACTCGAACCACATTTACATTGGTTTATAATTACACGTGTCAAATCTTTCAACAGCTAATTCATTATAAAAAAAAGGTATGAAAACAGAAGACAAGAGCTAAACTTGTTGGTTTTGAGTCCTTGTAACTATTTATTTTTAAGTATACTTTACTTAGAGTCAAAGACAACAAGATAATGTACAAAGGAAAAGCACATATAATTTAAGATTTGTTAAGAATTATACCTTGATTATCCAAATCCTAGAGAACTCTTTTATTATTATCAGCGATTTACATTTGGTAATATAATTCACAAGCTGAGTTTATCTACATGTAAATAAACTGCATTTACAGTCACTTCGAAACAACGTATTTGAATGACTCTTACTGAAATGAGTCAAAACATCGCAATGTAAAATAAGAAGACGTCCATAATACCTTTTATTACTACTTAAACCTCAAACTATTGATGACTCCTGCTGAAAGGATTAACGTGTGCTGTAACTATTAGCTTTATAGAGACGTCTTAAGAAATGAACATATTCTTATGAATCATGTGAACAGTTTAAGTGTCATATCTGTCTTTGAGTGTTTACCTTATACTTTATACTCTCTATATCTACCTCATCATTTTTTATAAATAGCCATGTTCGCGAGCAAGATATGCTCTGATATTACTGTAGCTATGCGAAGATCGATTGAATTCTATGAATAATGTCATTACAAAATATATGTCAAAGGACCATTTGATTAAGGTTAGTGTCCTTTCCTGCAAACTGTGCTGTCGCTTTTCACCAGCTATGATTTCCAGCTTTTCGGGGTGTTAATATAGTATTTGGACATTGTTTATTGAACCATTTTATCTTCAGAAGAAAACAATTTATTTTTTTGGTTTTAGGTGAAATGAATTGAAATTATACCTGACAATATCAACACATATGCACCGCCCTAATGTCAAGACTTTTTAAATTCATTCATTCAGTGGAACAAATATATAAACATTCTTTTGTTTTTATTCATCCTTTTGATGTTTTTAAGTATACTATTTTCGCCAATAAATATAAATAAAAGTTTATGGGTATCAGAAATGCAGCGTGCAGCACAGTTCATACTTACAACCATGTTTATCAGATACAGGTGCATGTCATCAATGACGTCATCAGGTCACGTGTTCTGTTGCATCTTAGTCAATGGCTTCTTTGATGTTGAGGTGAGAATATGTATCATGTGTCTTTTGATTGGTTAACACCCATTCATAGTGACATTTACTACGGGCGGAGTTGTGGATATGTATTGTGTTATCTATTTCTATATTAGATGTATATACAGACTCAGATCAACTCTAGGACTGACGAATAGCACTGCAGTGCCAGGTTACTGTATTTCGGGAAACGGGATTGGATTTGTTTATGCTTTTCCTTTTGTACTCATCAAAACATCGTTGATGGTATGTTCCGGATGTCTTTTATGTTATTCGGTAATAGCATAGATATTGAGATGAAAGTACCTTGTGTAAGATAGTCTGTTAGCCCTTAGATCACACCTTCAAGACTAGGAAATATTGAGGGGTTGATTCATCAAAACGATCAATATGTAAGGACACTGGATGCTAAAGCTATTCTGGATAGTTTTTATAAAATAATTTTGCAAACATTAAAAGTGAAAACAAGAATTTTTATTTAATCGATAGTTATTTTTTTGGTCAAAAAGTCAACCGTAATTTCTAAAAGACCAAGCTTATTGTTCTAATATGGTAAATAGCTACCGTATTCCTCATTCTTAGTAAATGTAGACTCAATAATACTCGCTTTACTCCGATATTGAGTCTAGCAAGATGTTGTAGCATGTCGCGTCAAGCCGACCTATGACCCTCCAACGTTATATGTGAGAATGCATACTATTGCGGCTTGGTAAGACGGACCCTGATTGGTCAATCGGCTGACGCGACCCGCTACTACATATTGCTAGACTCAATATCGGGCGTGAAGCGAGTATTATTGAGGCTAGGTTTTCTTAGACTGAGGATGCCTGAATATCTAACCTTGATTAAATTTGATTGTAAATGTTGTAATATAGAGTTACAGAATTTAAACCGTATGTTATCAACCATCAAAAATTTAAAAAAACATCCATATTTTCTCTTTTGTGTTCAATATAACATATCATTTTAGACCCGAGTTTCTGAATAGGAGGCTCTATTATAAGTAATGTGTTTTACTCTTTGAGAGACACTTATATGTTGCTCTTGATTCACCATATGCCATGCATGAACTTAATTAGCAAATTTTTTGAGAAAGGGCAATTGTGATGAGTTTATGAGGAGATAATGAAGTATTAATTATACCTATATTTTTTGTGAAGTGAATGAAAAAGGATTGTTTTACAATTAAAAGACCTTAGGATTTCAGCATATTAATACATTATGAAATACTTGTTTTTTATTCGAACTTACACGTTTAGCTGTCATTAATGTCACCTATGCGTTTCTTGTTTTAAAGGTCACATCTACTTTTGTTTCTCCTCACTAGAACTTCCTAAGTAAGAGAGAAAATCGTAAATAGTTACAATAATATGATCCTTTTTTTCATACTTTTAAACTAAAAGTATCCTTGAACACACAAACGTAAAAAAAACAATATGAAGACACATAATTATGTAATAATTCAAAGGTGAACGATATTTGGAATGAAATCCTCTTAACGTCAGTGGATCTCTCTATATTTTTTTTGTCTCATTGTGAAGTCATTATTTCGATGTCTTGCCTGTAACAAACAATTCTGGCAGCTTCGAACAGATAAATGTATCTATTTCAAAGCACGCCAGGTGTTGCAGACATGCAGTTTCAACAAGAATCATAGATACAATGGCGTGTTTAGAAAGGTATACTTTTGACGTCACAAGGTCACGTGATTAACAAGATCCTCGCCACACCTTGCAGTTTCTTGCAAGATATGCAGTGTCCTTAAATTGGTTCATGCTTATTCTAACTGACATTTCCAATGATAAACAATGGTGAATTTAAAAAAGTGAAACAATAAGTCTGTACACTTTGACATTTAATAAGAATTTACATAAAAGAAAAAGGTTCATTTAGTATCTTGGCATCTTTTGTACAATGGATCGACAACCGAATTATTATTTTTTTGTCTTGAACCTTTTGATACGATGTTGCATGTATTATAAAAGGCCCCTTTTAGGGTAGAGATTGTTGTAGACGATATATAATTGACAGATATATGACAATTTTAAAAAGATATTGGTTGATAGTATTTTGAATAAGGTTTAATTCATCTCTAAAGAAGACAAAGTCTAGTTCATTTGACTAAAGCCAAGTGTATTTAAACCAATATCATCATGAACTGTTCTCGCTTAAATCTCAGAGTGAATCAGTTTTATTTAACAATCCTTATGCGAAAAAGCATTGTTAAAATACATGACCATATTTAACGATATATGTTTTCCCTTCTAATACATCGGAGAGATAATAATAAACACTTGTAGTTATTGATATCAAAAAGTTTTTGCACAACAATATTTGCTATATTTATCCTTTGATGTCTATTTTGGAACATTTGTGTACCTAGAACACAAATATCATAGGGGTATTTTAGCAACATAATGTGCTGCATGGTGCACACGTTAAACCATGTTTATCAGATACACTTGCACGAGATCATCTATGACGTCATAAGGCCAACTTGCTTGGAACATCTTCAAATGGTTCCATCGTATACGCTGACGGGAGAACATGTACTATGTGGCGTTTGTTAGTGATATCTAATTAACCTTAATATCTTCATTGTCGAATGCATTGGTATGTGATTAATGATTCAAGGGGTTATTACATGTTAGGCGGACAATTGGACGTTTTCGTCGAATTTATTTAAATCTGACAGCAAATATCCTGCATTGTAAATGCATAAAATGCAGCCTTTTTACTATTATTGATATAAAACGATATTATCCATAGATATGTTCATTTAGTAGTTAGTTTCCTTTGAAGAAACATAATTCTTAAATATTTTTTTGGGTTAAATTATTCTTTACCTCATTCAATATTCTAGAAAAATGGTGCTTATTTGTTAAGGTTACATTGAACAGATCCTGTTGTAAACGATTGCTTAAACGCATGTGTCCTTATTTGAAATAAGTGTATAAGTGTAAAAGAACATTTACAATGTAATACAAGATTTAATGAGAATATTCATTGTCTTAACTCGCGTTCGGAAAATCACTCACTGGTAAGACACTAAATTTACTTTGAAAGCAAATCTGATCAATCCAAAATATAGAGCAATCATATGTTGAAAAACTAATACACCTGATATGCAGCTGGTCTTTAAATTTATCGTTTTTGCGTAGCATTTAAAGAAAATTGATACAAACGTTGACATCCCTTACTAAAACTAAATATTTACAGAATGTTACGAATACAATTCAAACGTTTAGATAAATCCGATAGTTTTACAAGTCTTCTTTCATGACAGTTCCTTATTTTCATGTCCTTTTAAAGGAACTATTATACAAGCAGCCGACGAGTTGTCGAACAAAGATAACTGTATCAATTCCAGAGCACATTTAGGTTTATAGACAATCTAGTTCAACCTCGAAGTAGATACAGGTGCATGGTTATAAAGGTACACTGATGACGTCACAGGATCACGTGGTTGCAACACCCAACATAATTCCTTTGAGAGCTTGAAGGATATGCATCACATGTCTTTTATATTTGTTAACACTCTTCTCTCTGACATTTACATTTACATTTAGCTTAAGTCATCGTTCACGATTAGATGCACTCTCACCAACCATGATTTTGTGTTGGTGAATCCGAACAACCAGGTCTGGTATACATTTAAATGTAGCTAGATTTGATTTCGAAGAATACTGCAATGAACATCGTTCACGATTAAATGCATTCTCACCATCCATGTTTTTTGTGTGTTGGCGAACCTTAACAACCAGGTCTGTTATTTATTTGAGTGTAGCTAGATTTGACTTGGAAGAATACTGCAATGAAATTAGAACTCTATGTACAAACATTGAAATATACATTTTCACCACCAATGCCTCTTTTGGGTAGGAGTAAAATAGTTTATTATTCAGATTTGATTTAGATATAGCTTGACTAGCTTTGGCTGAGTATTGAAAAGCTTCTTGATTGCTTGACAGAATTAATAAAATGTTATGATCATGTTCGAATCTTACTTGCATCTGTAACCTTTCCCAAATTCATGATGGGTAATGGGTATAAATGGGTGTCTAAAATTGTATGACAATTAACGGCAGAGCAGTCGCTTATATGATTAATCAAGACAAGGAGTTATTACTCATTCTTAAAGATCAGGTTGCGATGGGCCAAGCACTTAAGATTTTCTTACATGATATTCCAATGAAAGGGAATCCAATCTAGCTTTGTATTCAAATGCAGGCACTCTAACTAATTAACAATCAAACTTTCTAACACGAGGGTCAAAATGAAATGGTTGCAATGCAAATAGTGGGGAATGGATTAACGCTCTTAATTATATTACCTTTTTAGTGATGAAATGATACAAAAGGAACCAATTTTGAAAATGATGACACTAATTTGAACAAGTTCACAAATTGGATTGCCGAATATGTTGAAATCCTGTCCTTTCGTTGTATCGTTGTATTAACATATCAAAAAGTCAATTTTACAATTAATCCATTACGTCTTTGTGAAGCATGAATTAAATTTCAAGCTCATGGTTGCTTAACAACAGAGGTAACGACATATAAAGCTGCCGAATACGATATTATTAGTTATAGGTCATCATTTTCTCATGTCAGACATAATAAACAGCCTACCTTGATCCTCGAACCTATCATAAATATGATGTTCGCCTTCGAAGAAAAGCATATTTCAACGTGAGCTATACACTAAAATCAAGTTTACCTTTGATCATGTACATTCAGATAAAAGCCATAAACACTAAAAATCACTTGGCGTAAGATATGTATGAAAAAATGGCTTTTAAAACAATTTTACATGATATCTGATACACTTCGGTGGACGTTCAGCAATTAGCAAAAGACAAAAGACTTAAATTCCCTATAAACTTCACGAGAAAAGATTTGAGGAATTGGTGAACAACAAGGCCTCTCTGCAAGTACACAGACTATCCAATTTAACGGTGTTGTTTACTACAATGAGATAATTAAAAGTTCCAATGATTTGTATTCTTGTATTGATCTTGGTAGTAGACTAACGTTAATCTTCCCTGACCAGTGGTGAAATTCATTATGGAATAAATATTCCACACCTACCCTAGTTTTGGGCTTTACGAGAGCGAGGGTACTCATTCAAGTTGTCTCTATTGTTATTGTCATAGGCATACGTGGTTATCAACAATGTCTTTATGTTTGTCAGTGCGAATGTTGCTTAAGATTTTCCTTTGAAATGCCTTCTTTTCCATATGACTCCAATGACAAACATTAAACCACATTGAGTGTTGAAAACCATTTGAATTTCTTCACCATCTGCCATATTGCTTTGTTAACATATTTATGTAGATCACTTTTGAACAGAGGAGGGGGTATTAAAATCCAAAACATATATCATGTCAATTATTTATGTGGAAACAGTTGAAAAAACCTCTCTTTGTAGCGGTTAATGATTGAAAGGTTTGTAGACATTTCATATTCCATTTTTGATAAAACATTGGTAGCATATGCTTAAGATTCAATGAATGCATGCTGTAATTTCATTTCCTCATCACAAATTAATGGTCTTCGCCCAACCACACAACGATCATAGATGAAGACACCTTACTCAGAGAGTTCAACTCTTAAAATAAGAAACTACTGAAATTCCACTTTCCATTTATGAAGATTAGATTTAGATTTAGTTAGATTTTAGTTTAGTAAAGTTATAATGACAAAGATACCTTGTACGTCTTAACTGTGTTGCTTTCGAAATCGTACTTGAGGTATAATGTCATACATAATAAAAATATTCATTGTTAGGAATGGGATCTTAAAGGGGCAGTAGCACGTTTTTTATAATTTCAGATTTTAGATTTTTCACTGATAATTGTTAGTTAATGTTAAATGTATTATTTTGACAGTGACAAAAATCTCATTACACAAGCCAATCATCCATAGTCAGAGGACAAAGCATGAAGGTTCACATAAAATCCAATGGCGGCCATTTTTTGTGAACATTTTTAATTCATTTTGTGTAAGAAAAGGGAATAACATGGCTAACCTTTACGTTATACATTTGGTTATTATTGCTCCATTTAGTTCAAATACATTGCCTTTCAATTGGAACCATTTATTTTCATTTTCCTGACATCACATTGTATTCCCCAAAAAACGTGCTACTGCCCCTTTAACTATTGCAGTTAAAAATGACTAATGAATGAGAACCCCCGGACCCCCGGACCCCAGCCTCCACCCCCTCCTTTTCACCCTAAGCTTGATAGATATTAGACAGGTATGACTCAAAACGTATATACGTATGTATATGATTAACACGTAAATTATGCATCTGATGATGTTCGCCACTGTGAAGAAGGAACAGAAACAATAAGGCCCTTAAATGCCAATATTTTGTGAATGTTACATTTTCCCTACCTTTTAACAGCTTTACTACTAAGTTAGTAACGAGTATGAATCTCAGGTATTAATAAAAACAATACCTTTATCATGATTCAAAATAGAAGCTAATCAATGGCAAAATTACCTTATTTTAGAAATGTATGTCATTAAAGATACTAAAATCTTGTTAACCTATCGACAGTTTACCTTCCGTACGACATCACAATAACACAATGTGCTTATTCAAAGACGAAAATAAGATTTATCCTACCGGAAAGTCTTCAAATGACTGAGACAGATTGTTTTTCGTTCGAGTTTTTCTCGTTTGATTGATTATCAGTTAGCGGCTGAAATTAGTTTTCAGATCTATAAATTATACTAATACAAATTGTAGACACATGTATGCTGATTGCATAGGTCTTAATTTTGCCTATTAGTTTTACATCTCTTCTTCATGTTTGGACATAATGAGAAATAAAAAGGAGTTAGTTATGGAATTTCTACCCTTTTTTTGTCCACATATCATTTTGAATAAATCATAATTCTAAAAACTAAAATATGTTCACAAATGTAAATTAAATACCTCTCTGATCTAATAAAGCTTTTGAGCTTGGAAATTGCGACTTTCCGATTTTATAACATGGACAACGAACGGATGATTGGATCTAGTAAATTGCAAAGAAACCCAGCACCAGACATCTTCAGTAATAGTGTCAGTAAGCTTACTGAATGTAAAACAGAGATGTCCTTGTTTGAAATTAAAAAACGTCTTGTTTTGAAGGAGAACCAATATCATTTGATTTTTATTTCATTCAATATACAATAAAATAACCGTTCATATTTAACTCTGTTTTAAATTTTACCAGTTCCAACTCAACTGACTTATTACTTATTATTTCACGCTGATCTTTAAAAACCAATTGAAATATATCTTATACTCGCATTCAAGTTGCTTTGCAGAACTTTATTGTAATTAAGATTGATTGAATGAATGGATGTTAAGAAAATATGAAAATGAATGGCAAATACTTACAAACCGATAAAAAAAGAAGTTTCTGTCAATTACCTTTCTCTTATCAATTGTTGTTTTGTCTAATTAACTATTACTTAAACAAATCTAAACTTATGCTATGGAATATCTTCAAAGATGACGGAATATTGCAAGTAATAGTTCTATAAACAGGTTGGAACTGGCAAATATCACATACAGTTTGTTAAATACTTCATACGACAATTATCAAAATTTGTACTGGCATTATCCATGTTTAGTTCTACCATCAGAGTACCGAACTCATTCCTTCAATATTTACATTATGTGTTAACTTGTTGTTATTGAATCATCTATCTTGTCTTTTTTCTCAGTTTTACACATCATCAACTTCATAAGATAAATGATTTTACAAAAACGTCCCTTTCTTTGCCGACGTTTTTGCTAAATTTGAATTTCAAGAATGTGAATTTGCAAACCAAAACCGTTTTTCCTTCTGTTCTTTTGCTTATGTTTATAACTTTATAATGTCGTGTGTGACATATTATAAATAAAAGGCATTTGAAATTAACTTAAATCTATGTCGTCACTGTTTCTGTTTCTGGTTAGATTTATCACTGTTTCTCTTCCTGTTAAGATTCGTCACTGTTTCTGTTCCTGGTTAGATTTGTCACTGTTTCTGTTCCCCTTTAGACTCATCAATGTTTCTCTTCCTGGTTTGATTCGATTTTGTTTCTATTCCTGGTAAGATTCGTCACTGTTTCTATTTCTGGTACATGTTAGATTCGTCACTGTTTCCATTCCTGGTAAGATTCGTCACTGTTTCTGTTCCTGGTTAGATTCGTCATTGTTTCTGTTCTTGGTAAGATTCGTCATCGTTTCTGTTCCTGGTTAGATTCGTCACTGTTTCTGTTCCTGGTTAGATTCATCACTGTTTCTGTTTCTGGTACATGTAAGATTCGTCACTGTTTCCATTTCTGGTAAGATTCATCACTGTTTCTGTTGCTGGTTATATTCGGTTATATCTAAACCTATTTTAATTAGCTTTGACATAAACATAGATAATCACAATAAATACAATAACTCAGTACAAACAGTGTTCGAAACAAGTATTCTTACAAGTTTATTATAATTTAGGTAAATCGCCAATGTAAACTTTCATTATCATAATTATTAACGTAGCAACACAAGACATTCAACAATTAACAAGGACAAGACAGCTTTTCAGATCTTATCTAAGAATGCTTCGCATATCTTAATAAGTTATTTAGTATTTTTTAGTTACTTACAGTAACTACATATCACCAACACCTTGCAAAATACAAAATTGTCTTTGAATTCCGTTTTTTGGTAAGTTATAAGTATAAGTTTAAATAATGTTTAATTATGGAAAATTTATCCAGAAAAATGATTGTATCATTGTTTCATGCACATGTTTTGTCTATAGCAACAATTCCATTCTGAAAAGATGGAACCCGAATGTTTTAAAGGGGCAGTGGGACGGTTTTTGAAAATGTGATATTTTAAATTTTTAACTGATAATTGTACATTGATGCTTACAGTATTATGTTGCTAGTGCTTAAAGGGGCAGTAGCACGTTTTTTGATAATTTTATATTTTAAAGTTTTCACTGATAATTGTTAGTAAATGCTAAATGTATTATTTTGACAGTGTCAAAAATGTCATTACACAAGCCAATCATCCATAGTCAAAGGACAAAGTATGAAGATTCACACAAAATCCATTGGCGGCCATTTTTGTGTGAACACCTTTAATTCATTTTGTGTAAGAAAAGGAATCGCATGGCTAACCTTTACGTTATATATTTGAATTATTACTACTCCATTTAGTTCAAATACATTGTTTTTCAATTGGAACCATTAATTTTCATTTTCCCGACATCACCTTATATTCCCCCTAAAAACGTGCTACTGCCCCTTTAAAGCTCATTACACAAACCAATCTTCCATGGTCAGAGAACAAATTGTAGAGATTCACATAAAGTCCATTCGCGGCTATTTTTGTGAACGCCTTTAACTCATTTTGTAAGAAAAAAGAATCGCATGGCTGAACTTTACGTTAAAATATTAGATTAATTACTGCTTCATTTAGTTTAAATACATTGTCTTTCAATTGGAACCAATTTATTTTTATTTTCTTGACATCAACTTATATTCCCCCTAGAAATGCGTTACTTCCCCTTTAAAGGATTAAGTCACTTGGAGAAGATTTATATGTAAAAGATTAGAAATATTTTGCCTGATAGTCATAATGAGGTGAAATAGTCAAGGAAGAGTAAATTTAAAGATTGTATTTGCAAAACATCTCCCTTTTCTCTTTATTGATGTTTGCTTACTCTTTCCATGAAAGTAATGACCCGTTTACCTTTGGCGTTTTCCCAATTATTTATTCTTAAAATAACATTTACACCATTTCGTGTTTCATCTGTAAATAAAAGTGTCTCACCATTTAGACACAAAGTAAATAAACAACCGAAATTGCTATTTGGAGAAAGAGAAAATATTATTATTGAGGTATTGGAACTTGAAAACTAACTTTTCGATAACGTCCTCAGTTCTTGATAAATTTGCAAAGAGCATTCAAAAGAAGTGAAAGCATATGCCTCTATTTTTTCAAATCTATGTTGTTTTTCATAATGTTAATACGTTTATCTTATAACCTTAATTATCCTTGTAGGTTTTAAAACATTCCGAAGGCGTTTTAATCTTCAAAAGCAAAAGAAAATATGCTATACTATCGTTATTTTTTTAGGGTTTTTATATTTTTTCTGAAAATGTGTTTCGAGACAGTCAGAAAGATTATGGCCGGCTAAGTTTAACAGTCGTGTCATTATCTTTAAAATTTGTTAAATCCTCTGCTAAATAGATACATGTTTACCTAACGAGTCAATTTGGCCATAATTGATTAAATATTTGGAAATTTTGAATGCTATAACTACCGTGAATAAAAAAAATGATATAGTAAGTTATTAATTGTTCGCCGAATTGATTCAATGATGGGATCTTAGTACAACTGCTTGTCAAAAGGATTGTGAGCATATATATATTTAGTGCATATATCATGTAACATGGGATAATATGCTTAATACCAAAATTATGATTTTTGAACAAGATGGAGAAAACTGATTCACACACTGAAATATGATACTAATATTATATATTATTTGATATACTTTATGGATCACTAGGTCCAAAATGCAAAAACAAATCTAATGTCTTGATTATCTTTTATAAATATCATTTCGAAATATTTTGAAACGTTTTATCAATATATTGACAAAGAGTAAATTGGATAAGTGTTAAAGAATTTCTCAAATTTTGCTTAAAAAAGTGTAAAATTGCAAAACATATCAAAAGACAGAAGAACATCAAATTTTAGTAGATAAAAATATATTTAGATAATCGATTTCGTATGGAATCTGTGAGAGTTAAACATACTGTTGTAAGCAGATGTATGTTGCGGCAGAGCTCATTTTGATATTATAAATGATGAAATGATAGTAAGCACATTCTTCTACCTTTTTGGATTATGCAAAATAGCTTAAACAAATTTCTTGATTCGGTTCGAGCATTAACACATAATTAAGGTTTTACTTTTTATGAAGATGATAAGCAACTGTACTGAAGTCATATTTGGACACACACCTCAAAACATCAAAATGTGTCTATAAACATGACAACTTACAGCTATGTGTTCATCCTAAAATTCCTCTACCTATGTTTAGTGCAGCATTATGAAGGTGATGCCTTTTCTCATTCCTTCGCTTCAGAAATGATAATGTTAATCTCAGTTAACTCCCTTCATTCAAGTTTTTCATTTTCAAATAATCTTTAATAAGTGATAACTTTTAGTTTGTAAACGTCTTAAAACGCATTGAGTACAAGCATTTCGCATAAAATCGTTTTGGAAATGTTAGTAAAGTTCGTTTTCGTAATCTTATCCGAATTTTTCATTTAATCTCGCAAAAGTTCTTACGATCTTCTGTCATTTTAACTGAATCATTTCATTTTCATCTAACGTTCAGATAAAATCCAAACTTACATATTCACACCTAGATACACAGCTAGTTGAACTTATGTGATTCAGCAATGTATACTAAGTACAGTTCTGGAAAGTTTTATCACCTATTGTGGTTTCATTATTAATTTCAGACAATCCAACTCGGTAAAATAGACATTTATAAGTCAATGTCCCGAAGAAAAGTCAGTCCGAATGACAGGGAACCAACCAGTTTGCTCAAAGGGTCAGACACCTCACGGCCAAATAAAGATAGATTTAATTAACATCCGTCATAGAATTCTGTTTTATATCTACATTGACATTTAAATGTTCTTCTCTTACCAAACCTGTCTACGGGATGAAACTAGTATTGAACATGTTTGGGAGACTTTGTTACTGATGGAAAGTTGTGTATCTGTAGTTTTTGAATGCGATTAACAAGGAAACAACACAATCTCGTAAAACTGACCACTGCTATTAGTTTGCCATACTATCATAACCGATAGTATGTATATATTAGCCATAAAATAATCAAAACAATATACAATAAAAAGGTTTAAAAAAATCGATTCTCAAGTTTCAGAAATAGAACGTATTCAGTCACTGAACATCACCACTAGTCTAACTCTGAAATAATGTTTTCCCCAATAATCCTAAAAAAAAGAACTATGAAAAGGAAATTGAGATTTCTTCAAAATTGAGCTCTCAAGTCTTATTATAGACTTGCTTAGGCTTTCCTTTTAATTTAGGGTCTGGCTACATCACCACGAAAATGTTCCTCTTTCTTAGCATATATTATTAAAGTTTGCCAATCACCTTAAGTGGACTTCTTTTAGAATCCAGCTCAAGTGAAATAACGAGTGATCTCATGTTCACAACCCATACAGCTCACAGTAAGATGGGGACGTGTCAGTCCATCAAGTACTGACTGGGGTATCAATGTCATATTTAAATAGAAGATCGATTTATCAATAAATATGGAAACAGGAAACTACTGCCATCACATACGTATGTATCTTCAGAGATCGATGGTGGACAGAACAGTAGCTTTATTCAGTATTTTGAGGCCCTATGACGGTAGTGGATTACATTGTGATAGTTGAGTCACGTGGTTGAAATACATAGATATAATTATTTACGTTTTATTTTAAATACACGTTTAAAACTCATGGACACTGACACTATGGTGCTATAATTTCACGAATTCAGTAAATTGTTCATCTTTATGTACAGTTGATTAACGGTTTAGGATGTTATCGTTTCCTTAGCATAATGATATGGTTATCTCTATAAATACCCTAACATCTATAACCTCAAGTTACTAATTATGGATTTGGTGTTTTAGAGAGAAATACAGAGAGACGATTACATACATACATACTTTCTTTTTTAAATTTGTAGTCTTACTTCGGATGCCACACTCAGTTTCAAAAGAAAATGGTATGAACAGAAAAACAATTACTTTCTGAATTTTGTAGAAAATCGAAATCAAGTTTTCAATCTTAGGATTCTAATTGAATACGGAATTCTGATTATGACTTTACTTACATCCAGATATTTAGAAATTACTGATTTACTATACATTCGTCAAAGGTCAGTCTTATATCGTGTTGCATTTACAGCTGCTGAACAAACGTTTTGGACATTTTGAACTTTTTCTTAGGGGAGAACTTTACGGAAATGTTCTTTTTTAATTCGTGTTCATGTTCTAGATCTAGAATTTATTCTCAATATACATAAATATATATGGTATGCCGGAGACAATTTAGCATAGCTAAAACGAGGCATTGGGTCGAAATTGAAAATCCAGGTGTTCATACAATAAAATGTTCATAAGACATTTTCGTAAATTTACAGAAAAATAGTAGGATTTAGTAAGGACATAAATCCTGTTATTCAAAAAAGTTTTTTAAAATGAAAATTCATTTACATTTTTTCAAGGTCATGCGTTTTTTACTCAAGTGTTTCACAAATCCATGCCAAATATGTATCAACAATGGCTTATATTTATGATTGGGATGGGAATATGATGTTTCTTCCCCACACTCCAAATTTCATAAGTATTGGCAGAAAGGCATTTTATTAAATTCTGAATGATAAGAAAATTCTCAGGATTACCACATATTCAGCGGAAAATCACATTGCAAAACGTGATTGACATTTGCCTTTAACCCCGACCACCATGGATTAAGCCTTATTTCTGTTTCTGACATTAAGAGAGCTTTTAAGTTGGGAAAATGACCAAAAGCTGAAACAAATAATCCTACAATATGAACAATGCGTGGTCTTTAACTGATGCAAAAAGAATGTATTTTATTTCCAGGAACCTTTCATATTTGTCAACTATATTTCCTTAAAAATATAGCATGTGATTTAAAAAAATTAAAAATTATGTGGCAGTGCTATTCTATTTATGACTTTTAAACGATAAGCTTATGCTTAATATGCAAGTGCTTGTTTGTCACAAACTTAGATTAAAGTCGCTATAAGGTGTTATTTTTCAGAACAGAAAGGGCCTTTGACATTAAGCAAAAGTTACCATATGAAGATTGAAAGAATTTGTCCAGAAACACTTTCCAATATTTGCCAATATTATGTTAGTGTTGTACCAAAATGATAGGCATATGGTGCATGTCTTTTGCGGTCTAAACAATGCCCAATGTTCTTATAAGTTACCAAAATGATATCACCTGAGTCATGTCTGTGTTTAACATCGGGTCTGTCACTTTCATATTTATACCTTTTAACAATGACATGATTCATCTGTATATCCTTTTGCTTCAAATCGTCCTGGCATGTTGTGATTGATTAAATTTTATTTAAAACCAAATCTAGCAAAAAGTTAGAAATAGTGGGAATTAATAGGATAAATGGTTTACACTTAAATATGTTTGGCAGAATAGACGTAAAAGACTTGCCAGACACTTTCTCTATTGAAGTTGTCAAACATAACACAGGGTATTACACTTAAACGTGTTATTGCTGCAGGGTTTATATGCTTCGTTTATATAAATCTGCTTTACTTTACTTCACTGGCAAGTCATTGGCGCATGTCACGAAAGCTGTCACAGGAAATAATCACTAAGCATAAGGGAAAGTGTTTTATCCGATTAAAAAAGTCTGGAACTTGAGACAAGCGCAAATTGCCATATACTATTTGTAAAAACGTTTTCATTGATAAACCTCAGTAAAAGTATTAAATATAAGAAAAAACATAAGCTCTTTCAGAATTTCAGAACATTAATTTTGTGACCATACATGTAGGTTCATAAATACTTCAATTTATGCATGAGCTTCTTAAAGTAATTTTTTTATAAATTGAATTTATACTTTAAAGCCAAACTGCTATTAATTATTGACGGTGCAATTTATTATTGACAGAACAATACTACTTTCTTATAAAAATCTTAGATTCGAAAGAAACAAAAAATACAAATCACATCGATCATTTTTTTTCAAGTTCAGTCAAAATGGAAACGGAATTCCCAATAGGTGACAATGATGTAAAACGCATGGTACAATGTTTTAATACAAGAACAATTGTGTCAATCCATGTAAGGACGACATGTCTGGGTTTGACATCGAGAAGAAGATTTACTATAAAGCCCCGAGGATAGTATTAGTAGTGAAGGATCATGTTGTCCTTGACATCAAGTGATGTTGACACTGTTGTAGAGACTTGGACTTTTATAGAAGAAGGTTTTCAACCCTCAGTGTATTCTCTTTTATATGATAACATTTAAGGAAATTCATAATAATTGAATGTTATATTATAACTAGTGCAAAGGAATACCATTAACAATAATTAATTATTATATTATAATTAATGCAAAAATAAATGCCAAGCATATCTACACAGAACATTCACTAATTTCTAAGAGCACTCAGTGACCTGGTCTTATCAAACAACATATCACATATTCTTCAAAACATATATTACTAAGTTGATAATATATTGAGAAATCTCGCCAAAAAGAACAGACTAACAGATCTACAAAAACGAAGAAGAAACATTTTTAAAGGTCTGAATTGAAGTCGATAATACAAAATGTGTGCTTTATTAAAACTGAATTCATTGCTCGTTTTATATCTTGCCGGTTTTTGGTTTCACGTTGTTTTGTCTTTAAAAAAACATTTGAGGAGTTAAGCCATTAAAAATCTTTTTGCCTCAAGAATACACATTTTGCAATGTCAATGAACAATTTAAGATCTGTTGATGGTGTAAAATTGCCATCGTCGGGTAATTTAGAGCACATTGTTTAACTAAAACATGTTCACTAGCGTAATATTTATAAGAAATAAAAACACGACACCATCTCAGTATTTTAAGTTTCTTTTCTAAATGGTTAATTGCTCTCATCAAACCTTAGCTTACACCAAGGGTAAAACATGTAAAATGATGATTTTCACTGTCACTGTCACTGTCACTGAAAAGTAATGTTGAAAACTTTTTCATTTATCAACCTGAGAGTCAAGTTATTTAAACATACAGAATAAACGACTTTCAATTAGATAGGTTGTGCTCGTTAAAGTACCTGCATGGGTTTAAATGATTTTTTAGAATAATAATGGTATTTTTTTCAGGATCAGAATAAGTCATTAAGGTTTATTTCAATTTTTCACCATACAATATATGTTTTGTAACAATCAAAGACCAATCTGAAACAAATATATTTTATATGTCTGATAATCTCCTTTATTTCTACATGATTTGATTGTAAACTAGAACAATGAACAAGGACTTACAATTATTATATAATGAGTGAAGGTTTTTAAAAAGTCGTTTGCATTTGAAGGCAAAGTTTATTATTTCTAAAACAAAATGGTTAATATTGCAAATGTACGGCTTAACTATTTTATTTGATTCATAAATCGATAAATATGATCATTGAATTAATATGCAATGCATACATCCCCTTTTTCATTTTATTTCATTATCTAAGGAAAATTATTACACTTTTTATTATGTATTACGATCCCTACTAGAATGCTGTAATGTAAAATTGTTTCTAGTGCCCGAATTTGAAGACAGTGCTAATTGCCAGTAAACAAAGCAGATTTAAACTTCAAAGTACAATTTCTTTACGGGTCTCCTGTCTTAAGAACGAAGGAGGTTCTAATGGAAAAGGCAAGACAAGGAAGGTATCAGACACCTTCGGCTTACAACAAAGTTTGGTCAATTTGTATAAACCTAACTCGATTGCCACCACTTTCATGAAATGCTTTTACTATAAGTAGACATTTAACAAGACGATTCGGAGAGAGTTTTCTGTGATGGGTTGAAGTTAGTTGATAAGTTGTGCACGTGTTTTTGAAACATGGTATTTATATAAAATGATATACATGAACCAGCGGTGTGTTTCACACGTTTAAAACTTTATCTCATGTCAACATCATTTTTTTGTCACGTTTTTAACAAGTTGATATCTTCTAACACAATTGCAGCCTCATCATCGTTTTTCATTGATAAAGATAATAGAGAAAAATATTTTTCTAAAAAAATAGAATTCAATTCAAACCAATGGTTTGATTGTCATCAGTAATGCTGAAGAATTAAATATGCTTTAAAAAATAAAAAAATATGATTAAGCATTGGTCATTCTGAAATCACGATCTACATATTTCAATTCAAGATACAAAAGAACTTTGACTCACAGATAGTTAATTTTTTATTACCTAAGCATAATATACAATTCTACAAATGGAAAGAGTTTCAGAGAACAATACGTTTTATGTCATTGTGCACACAATATCACTATACAGTTTGTATGTCTATGATTTTCCCAAAAGCCATTTCATTTCACACTTATTTGATGAAACATGCAATAGGAATATATAGAAAGCAGCAATCATGATACCTGTCATTCGTATTTCTATGATTCCAGACACTACAGACTGCAATTGCCAGACTTCAATTTGCTTTATGTGATAAGAGCTGCACTGTCCGTTTCTACTTCTGATTTATTCGTCTAATTCGTCACGCAATCTGCCACATGAACGTGAAAGATAGAAACAATTCCACTTTTTCTGTCTAAAAAGCTCTATCAATAACAGCATATACATATCAAACACTACAAAGAGCCAGTCAAGAAGTAAACTCTACAGATCTGCAACTCTTGATTTATTACAAAATTTAAAGGAACACACCAACTAAATTATATTGTGGCATACTTTATTGTGATGAGAGATAAGACATTTCGTTTTTTATCACTTTTTACAACTTAAAATGAGTGGGTACCATCAATAAAATGTGCATGCATTGACTTTGTAATTTTGTTGGACGTTTTGGAATTATTATTATTATTTTATATAATAATAATTTTATTTAAAAACAAATGTCTAAGCCAATTTCGCAAAATAAGGTTATTAACAGAACACTTGCCTTAGCAACTTTAATATACTGGCCCAAAAAAGAAACGCATAGCGAAAATGTGTTTTTCAAAGTATGATATTTTTAAAATTAAGGCTTGAAATTTTGTAAAAGTTACTGCTAAAGTTAGACTATAGTTTTTACAACAATTTCTTGCACTTGGACACAAAAATTTGTGAATTGCCGCCAAAACGCAGCAGCTTGAATCCAACCTGAAAAAATGTGCATGGAGAAAAATCCTAAAGCATGTTGCACGTGCAAATACGGGTACTTAGGCTTGATACCGATGGGTATAAAACCTGGGTAGTCCTATTGCGAATCACTCTCAGATGCTCCGTATACACGACTCTAAAGATGCCAAGACTTAATGAAGAGTGAAGAAACCAGGCCATTGGACGTCTAGAAACTGGCGAAAGTCAGTCAGCAGTAGCCAGGCACTTCAACGTTACTCAGAGTACCATATCTCGTCTCTGGCACCGCTACACAGTCCACAACTCCACGAGAGATCGACCGAGATCCGGCAGGCAAAGGGTGACAACTCCGGCGCAGGACCGATACATCCGGGTGATGCATCTTCGCAACAGGACAGTCAGTGCCACCTACACAGCCAACAACATTCCTGGACTTCGTAGAGTATCAGCGCAGACCATCATCAATCGCCTTCGTCAACATGGGATACGTCCTATGCGACCATATACAGCGCCATCTTTGCAACGCCATCATCGTCGTGCACGTCTGCGATGGAGCAGAAACGTTCGCCCATGGACCCTAGTGCATTGGAGAAGAATCTGGTTCAGCGATGAGTCGCGGTTCATGCTCTATCGCCACGATGGTAGGATGAGGGTCTATAGACGGAGAAATGAACGTTACACTCAACACTGTATCCGTGCAATCGATGCATACGGTGGAGGGAGTGTAATGATGTGGGCAAGCATATCCTTTAATGGTAGGACAAATTTGGTTCAAGTGCAAGGAAATTAAACTGCTGTACGCTATCGAGACGAAATCCTGCAACGTCACCTTCTTCCCGCAATTGACGTCAGACGTGAAATTTTTCAACAGGACAATGCCAGACCGCATACTGCGCGTGTTACCATGGATTATCTTGCCAACAGCAATGTGAATGTACTGCCATGGCCCTCCAAATCTCCAGACCTGAACCCAATCGAGCATTTGTGGGATTTGTTGGATAGACGGGTACGACGTCGACAACATCCACCGCAGACGCTTCAAGAACTGACCCACGCACTGCTGGATGAGTGGGGAAGAATTCCACAACGCCAGATTCGACGACTCATTCAATCCATGTCCAGGCGATGCAGAGCAGTGATCCATGCTCGTGGTGGTAGCACCCGGTACTGACTTCGTCACAGTGATGTCACAATCACAGACGTCCACAGGAGGATTAAATGACTGCATTTAGTGAAGGAGACATGCATTTAATGCTGTGAAAAATTTGGTTGTTGTACATTCCATATTTAGTGTGCAATTATGCTGTAAACACATGACAATAAACTCTGATTTTTCTGTTATGCGTTTCTTTTTTGGGCCAGTGTATATATAATTGACTCTAAATGAAAAAAATTGCATAATGAATGATCACTTTCGTTTCAATGACCTCAAGAATACAAAATAATATTAGGTATCATCGGTTAAAGACTGGATTGAATTAGATTCTTTGGTATGTCAAGCTGACATTCCATGAAATGTTCTGCTAGACTGATTTAGTTCATTAAAAGTATATTACCTCTTTATTAAGCTATCACAATTATCATTTCTCATTAACACCAGTTCTTTCAAGATGGAATATGAAATACAGGACACACTCTTTGCTTGTCTGAAAAACACGAAAGTTCATCGAGTGTGAGTCATCTCAGAACCCTTTGAAGTTGATAATCAGAGTGTTTTAAAAATTTTTTAAACATTTTATCTCACAAAAAGGTTGATTTGTTCATAAAACTTTTAATAAAAGTATTTATTCATTTTCTGAAACCCTAATGCAATTGTGAAGTTAAATTTCAGAGAAGTAAGGTCACAATAGTTTTCACAAATGGTCATTGAAAAGTGAAATTTGCGAGATATCGTGAGATAATTAATTCAATTAATAAAAGTATTTATTCATTTTCTGAAACCATATTGCAATTGTGAAGTGAAAGAGAAGTAAGGTCACAATACTAAATTAAATTTCAACGTTTTAAAAGTTCGGCAACAAAGATTTACCATTATGAAATAAATATACAAAGGAACATGGAGAAGAATTCATTTTCTGTGCATTTTGATTTCTATTCATGTATTTATTATAATTTTATGTTTATATTCTTTGTTTGGTATTTGAGAATCAATAATTTCTATATCATGCATTTAAGGTAAGTGAAGGTGAAATACTTTGATTTTTCATTCTGATATTTCATTTTATTTTAATTATGTTGAGGATGTTCTTGACATTTATTTATTTGTTAACATACCTGTAAAATGGTATATGCATTTCTTAAAGGGTTGATTTGCATTGAAGTTTAAAACTATTTTTATGTCACGAGACTTTCTCAAAACAATGATAACAACTAGGAAACTTGCATATTATTGTACACGATTTCTAGTTTTTATACTAATGGTTATACTTTAATTATCAAGTCTAAATGACTTCTATGGACTAATTCCAATGGAATCAACTGACATATTTGGCTTTAGAAGCTTTTAAAGATCTTCAACACCTTATGCAAAATGTTAGAGAAAGTTGCTCATTTTCGTACTAGTTTTTCATATTTGTATCTGGATTTAAAGGAAATAAACAGGCAGTTTTTAGTGAATGTGTTTTTGAAGTCGATTCAAAGGAGCAATTTAAACTTTGCTAAGTGTTGTTTTCCAACTTGGACAATAAAGAAAAGAAATTCTCTTCTTAGTTCGATCCATAGTGATATCATGACAATTTGGTGGTTACTTACAAAAGACAAATGATACATTTTCACATGGCAACCTTAAAGGGGCAGTAGCACGTTTTTAGGAGGAATATAAGGTGATGTCAGGAAAATGAAAATTAATGGTTCCAATTGAAAGACAATGTATTAAAACTAAATGGAGCAGTAATAATTCAAATATATAACGTAAAGTTTAGCCATGCGATTCCTTCTTCTTACACAAAATGAATTAAAGGTGTTCACAAAAAATGGCCGCCAATGCATTTTATATGAATCCTCATACTTTGTCTTCTGACTATGGGTGATTGTCTTGTGTAATGAGATTGTTGACACTGTCAATATAATACATTTAGCATTAACTTACAATTGTAAGTGAAATATTTAAAATATAAAATTATCAAAAAACGTGCTACTGCCCCTTTAATGAAAGAAACACAAAAGTTGTCCCAAAACGCATGACACAATGACGTCAAAGGGGATCTTATGCAAGTATATCTGATGAACCTGTAGTATGCTCTAGTTTGCGCGTTGGGGAAGAATTGACATTGACATTTCTGTTCCTGATTTTAAATAACATATAAACAGAAACATTTATCAAAATTTTCTGTTTCATATTGCTACATAACTAATTTTTGTTTTTGTCACTTGTTGACTTTACAAAAAGATATTTTACACAATTTTTTAAAACATTTCTCAAATTATTTTTCCTTTTATGTTTTAAGTTTGAAGTTTAAAAAAATTCCAACAAAAGAGTATTACAGTTCATAATGGGTCATTGCTCGAATGTGCAAAGTTGGCACCTTTGATCTACAAAAAACATAAAATAGATCGAAGAACCTTATGTAGTATCTAATGATAAGGAACACAATCCCAGTTATGGATACCGAAGACGCTACTAAGACAAATAATGGTAAAGATGAGGTAATTAGATAAAAAGAAAATTCTATTAATCTATTAAAATGCAGAGAATGCTTAATTTTCTCATTTTTCAAGACTATTTCAGGATTTATCCATTTTCCATTTGATCATTTAAACATTCACTTTCGTTGAGAGATCGATGAGAAAAAGATTACAATGTTTCACGGTAGGAATTGGTAATTGTACTGTTGAAAATATTATCATAATCATAAGAGTAATTAATATTTTAATTTGTCACCTGATAGTAAATGAAATGAATTAAATGAATTACATTTTATAAGAAATTGATACTCAAGCCATAATTAACAAAAGCAACTAATTTATATATATTACCATTCACTTTCTGAAACCAAAGACGTTTAAGCCAAGAGTGATCATTGAAAATACTGAAAATTATAAAAGCTGATTGCTTACTAAAGAAAAATACCAAAGAAACAGTTTTAGGTTTCGGATAGTAAATAATTGTTCAACAGTACTTACGATTAGTTTGTCCATAAGGGTTATATGAGAAATTATTTGAGGTGTTTAGTTCACTAAATGGTACAAAACATTATCGTTTAGTGTGAAGTGGGAACTCTCTTAAATATCAGTCTTAGTTTTGTAATTCAGATCATTATTTCAATATTGATATGAAAAGAACATCATCATGGTATGTTACAGCAAGTGTTATAAATCAAAGAAAAATGAAAAATTTCCTTATGATCTAAATTGAATGCTTTATATATCTTTCATATTTGTTTAAGTCAAAAGAGATGTTATATTTATCAGAGGCTTCTTTAAGATAAGCTTTACGCTAGACAAGAATCCGGTTACAATGGTTACTGAAAATGAAAGTTATGGAGATTAAATATCTATTTTGTTGATCAAAAGGAAACTGTCGTGAGGCAAACCACTTTTCTCAGCAAACATTATATCAAGGGTATTTCACAATACAAATGAGTATTAACGAGCTTCTGGTAGCATAATCGAACAATCCTTATTTCAGTTGCTGCATATTGGACATTGTATACATTACCTAGAAAATAACGAAACACAGCAAAGCGTTATGAATATAAGAAAGTGTTAAAGGCCCACACCTGAAAACATAATAAAAATGACCTAACAGATTGTGAGCGAATAATTATTCATGGATCTTCTATATGGCCCGACAAACCTTATAAACAATTGAAATTAAATAAATATTATATTTTACAAAAACAACTCAAATTGATAAGTAATAAGGATCTTTACTTTCATATCATTTTAAGTTCAATAAAAAGATATCATATATGTATGTCTTTGCTATATTTAATTGAAATCCATTTGCACAAGAAACGTCACATATCTTAAACTTTTGAACAGCCATTAAAAGTTGGATTCTTCTAAAGAACACTGGACAATCAATCATACACTTCTAGCCGATGATACTTCCGAAAATAGCTCTAATTCTAATTATCCATTTAAGGATGGAATTCTTCATTTCAGTAGCATTATTGAAGATTTCTGTTGCCACACATATGGAGATTACTCGATGTTGTTGAGGAGATTGGGCATTATGAGGTCAATGACACTTAATCCTAGAGTTAAGAACCTTTTAACAGATATGCAGCATCGATTTCAGTTTTCAATTAATATTAAGAATGAATTGGTTCCACAAGGGTAAACATCTGTTCTAATATTAACAGTGTATATTATTGATCATTGAGATTGATTTGATGTTTAAGTGTTTGCAGTCGTCATGGTTAAGATCGATGTTTTTCGATTTCTATTTAAGATTTACATTTGATAATCAAAGATACTTTCATGATAGCTTTATGGAGGAGGTAATATTGTGCATTATTGTGTATTATTCTATTAACTTTATCAAAATAACGTTAGATGACTGTTGTGACAACAGATATATTGTACTATTAACACTTTTGCGATTTCATATTCATTGCAATATAAATAGAATCGAATATCGTGATCATTGCTGTGGCAGTTTTTGCATTTTAAAAGGAGTTTCTCTTTGTATCTCAGATATTAGATAAACAAATTGCATACCCAAAGGTGCTGGTTAATTATTCTATTTTCAGAATAAAACAAATGCGGAATGGTTACAGAGTAATAAATATATAAGAATGCAAATCAGATATATCAATATTCAGGATGCATTGTGAAGCTGAAAACCATAAGAGTCCAATCAATGCTGATTTGGTTGTTGTCAGTTCATTAATCAGCACCATGGTTATATTGACTTAACAATAACTCAATATCATAGCTAGTAGGTTCGTTAGTGAAATATGGAAAAAATATGCAATCTATCAATTGTTATAATATGGCTGTATCCTTAAGCTGGCTCTTTTAAACAAATATGTATGTTGTTGAGACAGGGCATGCTATGACATTCAAATACCTACAATGAATGATCATTGTTGATATTTAAAATTTAAACCACGACTGATACACTCGACTAGTAAACAAAACGTTGTTTTAAAAGATAGCCAAATTGTAAAACGTATATTAAGTTATGAATGATATAATAGTAAGATAGTATAACTCTTTGGCATATAATGTGGTAGTCCTGCTTCATGACTGTGTATTAGACAGAAGCTTTATGCAGTCTAGTTCTTAATTCTGCAATTCTACATTGACTGGATACATATATGAAATCAAGAACCTAACGAAATAAACTAATATAAACGAAGGTACAGTAACTTTTAAAAATATTTCATAGACTTAATTTTTGTCTAACAATTTGACAGCATGTTGATTAAGAGAAAAGAAGAAAGCGTCAATTTCATAAATCTGACACACCTTTTAAAAGATATGTTTTCTCAATGTTTTACTTCTTGTGCTGAAAATTCATTGAAATCACATTGTTAAATGTTATTGTGAATGTGTTTTGATGGTGGGATATGTTGTCCAAAATGAACTTGAAATTGCAGTATGAATAATTGAATAATTGAATATAAAAAGGACTTTTTATATTTAGATCTACAGTGTATATAGACTTGTTATGCCACAAATGACAATCTGTAATCATTCAGGACATTATACATCCAAGAAATCCAGGAAAACAAAAGTAATACACTAGTGAAAATGAATGAGGATAACTTGTTGCTTGTAAAATTTAACAGTGTTCATACCTGTGTCATGTAGTCTTCTTCTCATCAGCATGAATAACCTGTTATTCAATTATTTAGTTATAACACCAATCCGATTTTTAAAAAACTGCAAATATGTTATATCTGTTTATATCGCTGAGACGCCATTACTTAAAATGAGCTTACAGCTTACTAACATCTTAAGCTCTCTTAGTGCTACAAAAGTCGTAGCCACATGTTATTGTATGGTACTTACAACTATCTTAGCACTAAGAGATCTTCGAAAATCTAGGCCCTGTAATTAAAAATTAATATGTACAAAATGATGAAACTTTAGGTTGAAATTTAATGAATATTAGTTCTGTCTCAATTATTCTGCAACAAATTATATTACTATCATTGATTTCAAACGAAAAGTTCTGACTTCGTGCAATGTTGAAATAAAGCATCAACTTGTATCACTTATCAGCGATAACATCAAATGAGGGACCTCTATCTCGCTTTAGAGCTATAAAGTCGTACCTGACCAACAAGGATGAGGATTTTTCCTTAGGTATTGTACAACATAAGCCTACTGTGTATAGAAAAGGTCATCTAGGCACATAGTTTTAATGTTGTGGAACATCAAGTTAGACATCGAGTCATAAAACTCGTCACGTTAGAGTGGCAGTTAGCTTCGAATGTTTGAAGGGTCAAATGCAGTTACCTCTGGAAAGCAGAGTTCTTTAATGACATGCCCTTGGAAAATGTGTCGATACGTGTCTAGCTTTTTCATTAAAATAAGGGAGAAGATCTTTTTAGAAAGAATGTTTTCGAATATATGTAAATGTTGATGCAGAAGGACCTATATTAAAAAGATCACTTAGAAGATCATTACGTCATTCTACTTTTGCTTGACATTTTTTTCAATGCCTTGGAGTCGAGTGGATAAGATGTTAAAATGGTAAGATCCGGTGATTGGTGGATGACTATGAAGGTTCGAATTATGCTACGATCACCCCAACAGATACAACAAGATTTAGACTATTAAAATGAGTGTGTTCCCCCGATGTTACAGTGGTAAATAGCAATGTTAACAACTTCACCTGTGAAAACGATGGTTTTTTATACGCTTTCAGTATTTGTTCTTACCTTTATATGCGAGTGTAGATATCGTTGGTCTTAATCTGAAACAGATGAGGAAAGTTAAGAAAAAGCAAAACTGTCACTGTGATTATTCTGTGTTTTATGTAATGATGTGATGATTTGGATGCGTCCTGCACATTACATAGATATAATTTTACTATCCTTGTATGCCGCGTATGTTTTTGAATTGGTTGATTGTTGATATTATTTGTTCTGGTCAATGTAGTGTTTTTGTGTTGTTTATGTATACCGTTCGTTTCAGATGTGTAATATATGTAGTTCAGGAGTTGCAAGTCTATTGCAATTATGTATCTGTAATGCATTTAATCACTGTGAATGACTTTGAATATAATATATTGATTTATACTGCCTAAATTGAGATATAAAGTGAAAATACAATTTTAGGGAAACTCTCACGAAGTATTATTCAGAGAAGTGACTTTTCCCTCTTTTCCCTCATTACATATTGTCAGAATGTTTGCTACCTTGCACTCAATCTATATCAAAGATGGTATAAGTATCTGGAAAATAAAGAAATAGTTTGCTTACCATGTGGATATCTTGTAAGACATAACAATAGAACTTCCCTTCACATATTCAGTGTCATGTGACGAGAAAATGATTAATCAATAATAACACTCTTAACCTAAAACTTGTATTTGTGTATTGGGAATCCGTTTCCTCTTATTGGATTCAATAATTACTATAACCTCTCTGAAGTAGGCCAGATAATGATGCACTGCTTTACACATTGGTATTGAGTGGCCCTTTCTGCTAATTAGTGACACTACAAGCTAATTATCAAAGTTTATCAATATTCAATATGAGCCCTACCGTTAGTTTGACCTCGAGATAGCCATGACTATTGATGAAAGATCAATTACCCTAACACCATAAGAAGCTTAGGGCAATTTACCAAAGAAGAAAATATTAATCGTGAAACATTTGTACTGGAAGAATATGTTGTACAAAAGAAATTCATTCAATTCCATGAAACAGTTTAGTCTTGAAAAAAATGCAAATATGAATACTCGTAACTAAAAGGAAGATTTTTCTCAACGTTTCTGACATACATTTGAGTTTAAACGAAATACTATCCGGCAATTTGATATAAATCATATAATTATATTATATCTTTTGATGACTTTTTCTCTTGATATATACAAAATAGACACCTTTCTGGTGAAAAGATGTATTACTTCTTTTCCTCTTTATATAGAGTATCATTTTACAAATTGGAAAACAATCCAAAAACTATATAAGTTCATTTTGAGGTATTCTATTGCAAGATCACCGTCCTGAAGGTAATAATACAGCAAAATAATTATAATATAAAATGGTAAATTTGTCATCTTATTTGGAATTAGTTTCAATAGTCTAATCAAAGATGGTATATCAATAGCTCGAAACTATTTCAGGATGTATCCTTTTTTTTCTTCAAAGTCAGCTAATCAAATGACTTGCAGTCATCTAATATGTAATTTCAACATTTAGTAATCAGTTTCTTTGTTAAAGAATTTGTAAAACAATAACAGTTACAATTGATATATTTTATTATAACATTTGACAATGATACATTTTAAATCGCCAATCGGAACAATATCTATATCAATCCTATTTCAATTAATTTGCAATACCATATTTATAAATGCAATGCCATATTTGCTCATCCAGATGTTTTTGAATATTTTAGATGATTAAAGTAGAATTCGGATATAACGAACTCCAAGGGACCAAAGAATTTAGTTCGCTATATCCGGTGTTCGCTACTCACGTTTGGCCGTCATGCACAGAGCTTTTGACGGGACTTAAAATTTGTTCGCTATATCCGAGTTCGCTATATTCGTGTTCTACTGAAAATACAACATAGGACAAATATTCACAATAAAATCCTCGAGTATTGTTAGTTGGGCACAAGTTCTATAGTAAGGAAAACCACGAATGCCATGCTTTACAGCACTGAAGGATCTACAGCAGGGTCAGACACATTATCCAGACTTCAATTTGCTTTATGTGATCAGACCTGCATTGAATGTTTCTGCATCTGAAATGTTCGTTTCTTTCGTCACGCAATCTGTCACATGAACGTGTCAAAGAGGGAATGTTCTACTTCACCAGTCTGCAAAGTTTCTATTAACCTACACTCTATCAAAAGCCAGGAAGTGGAGTTTGCAGGTCAGGTAATCTTTATATTTGTCTGACCGGGAATTTATCTTTAAAGGGGCAATGGCACGTTTATTTGATAATTTTATATTTCAAAATGTTCTTTTATAATTGTTCGTTAATGCTAAATGTATTATTTTGATAGTATCAAAAATCTCATTACACGATCATCCATAGTGAGAGGACAAATTATAACGATTCACATAGTCTATTGGCGGCCATTTTAAATGATATATTTGATTTATTACTGCTTTATTTAGTTTAACTCAATTTTCTTTTAATTGGAACCATTTAATTTAATTTTCCTGACATCATCTCATACTCCCCCTTAAAACATGCTACTGCCCCTTTAAAAGTTACATAGTAACATGTGGCTGGGGTTTCTTGCTTAAATCACAAAGATGTAGTACAGCGACATTTATTCAGAACATAATTCGGAAAACAATAAAAATGTGCATTGCTCATCGTTTAGGACAATGTTTAGTTTTCAATTTTAATTCTTAAGGAACCGAGATTAGCTACTTGTCTTTTGTCAGATGGGCTGCATGATGAAGAGAGCTTCACTTCATGTTGTCAAAAAATTATATAAGTTCGATAGCTGAAGTAATCTGTTTGGACATCGTATGCTTGAGAATTGTATCCTCACCAAAGATGATAGAATCCTTGCACTACTTTTTACTCCCCATAAGGCTGCATATTTAAATGAACCTTGTACCAAGGCCAGACGCAGGAAGAATCCAACATCAACGTAGCATTACTGCATCGACACACAATAAATTTATTCCTTTAACTACAGACCGTTTAAAATATTTTTTTTGTAGAATTAAGGCGATGTTCAAATGGTCCATGTAAGATGGAAAAAAAAACCAATAAGGTTAGCGAATTTTTTACTTATCGCGTGATGTTTTCGAGCATAAGGGACATTCCTAGGTAGGACAATAACACTTTATCCCCCAAATTTAAAACATTTAAAGGGGCAGTAGCACGTTTTTAGGTGGAATATAAGGTGATGTCAGGAAAATGAAAATTAATGGTTCCAATTGAAAGACAATGTATTTAAACTAAGTGGAGCAGTAATAATTCAAATATTTAATGTAAAGTTTAGCCATGCGTTTCCTTTTTCTTACAGAAAATGAATTAAAGGTGTTCACACAAAAATGGCGGCCTATGTATTTTATGTGAATCTTCATACTTTGTCCTCCAACTATGGATGATTGACTTGTGTACTGACATTTTTGACACTGTCAAAATAATAAATTTAACATTAACTTACAATTATCACTGAAAATTTTAAAATATAAAATTATCAAAAAACGTGCTACTGCCCCTTTAAATGGATTTGCAAGATACGTTTCAGTATCTTATTAAACTGTTGATTGCTTTCTGATCTATAAATGATGATATCTGTATTCATAGTTTTCTCAAATTAAATTGCATGGAGACCTGTCTTGCAGTTTTCTGGTATGAGTTCGTATGATGTTATTTCCATTCATCAATCAATTATTTTCAGAGGCAATTATAATATGTACGATAATGATCACCTCCTGGGTTTAAGGATGTGCAGTATGCCCTTAGTGTATCCAAACTAAAGAATAATATAGTTTAAAAATTGTTAGCGAACAAATATAATTACGTATATAATCAATTTCTTGAAATTTCATCATATTCTAATCATACAATATAAAACAAGCTTAAGCACTGTGTTCATAAAAGAAAATGATAATTTTGGATAAGTTTTTCTTGTTATCAGTTATTTAAAACATTAATTAATCTGTTATGGAATGTGTATTGCAAAACGGAACGTATTCTCGAAACACAATTCTTACAGTAATAACTGTATTCCCTTTGCCTTTAATGTTTATCGACAGATAGGAAATCAATGTATATGTTTTATTGTTGTTGAAAATAACCAATAATTACTGGGTACAAGGCTATTAGTGAGGTCGAGGAAGATAAACTCCTTAATATGTCAATATTCCATAGACTTCTCATAGATCATTAACACTAATAGAGGTCAATGCATTCAGATATATCAATATTCAGAATGAATTTTGACGCTATAACCATAACAGCCTAATCAATGCTGCCTTGATGTTGTTGATCATGTTTCGTTGGTTGATCAGCACCATGGTTATATTGACTTAGCAGTGACTGAATATCATTGATGTAAATTAGTTGATGAAATATAAAGGTGATTTTCGATCTTTTTACTCATAATTGAAACTGAAAAAGAACTATGTTCTGCTTGCTGGCAATAAAAATGGATTTATAACAAAAATAGTTCCATCATTTTCGACTCCTGAGTATATTCTAAAGTAAGTTTCCATTGCAAAGTTTTTCTAGACAAAAAAAGTAATTTTTGTTTGGAAATGCTACATCTTAGCATTCTTACTACTGAAAAAAGGGTCGTGATAATGAACAATGGTCTTATGTAGCAAATTGATCTTTTCATTTTCAAGGGACACAGTTTTTGACAAGTCGTCAGATACGATGAAATTTAAACCAAAATATATGAAAAACTAACTATACTGATGTTTGCAAAAAAACTAACAGGTGACCTTATGTTACACCACAACTTGTGTACTCATTTCAATGCATTAACTCTAAACCGGAAACAATGGCCAAGTATCCAGAAAAGAGTTAAATATTTCTGCAAAGGACGTTTCACACGTTACAATTCCTTGAGCAAGAACTAGTTATACAACCAATAACAATCGACAGAGGGCTTACTTGATTTGTCAGAAACTTTGCGGTCCCTTTGCGGATGAATTTGAAACACCAACACCTATGTCCCTTTGGTAAATAGTTAATCTACTTTATAAAATCATGGTCATGGTTTGTGTAGGAAGGGTAGACACTGCAGGCAATTTGTTGTATCACTATTTTAGGACATGTATTTATTGGTAATGATTTACTGGTTCAGAGAAGGCTGAGGGACTATCCAATTTTACGGTGATGCCCTGCCAGTTTACAAGGGGTTCACTTGATTAGAGAATCGCCCCAAACACGTATTCCCTTATCGATTCTGGGGGTAGATCTGACACATCGGTCTTCATTGACCAGTCTTGCATTTCATTACTAGTATAAATGTTTCACACCGAAATAAAGCTTTGATTTAAGACACAAGTTTGGCATTATGTGAACACCTTTAGTTATCCTATACTTTTTAAGAAATGCTAACACATTAACATTAATTGAAGTTGATATCAATTTGAAATAGAAGTTGTTATTATATGGCGAGCAGTGAAATACAGGGATTTATCAGTGAAATAAACTGTCTATCAAGCTACAGTGAAAATAACTTATATTTTCACTGCGAACGGTGACTGATATAATTTGACGTCATAAAACAATGGTCTCACGCGGCGAATTGGCTTATGGCGTCACAGTGTTACTGTGGTGACGGGCTGTTCCTAGCGGCCGCTCGGCGTGAAAATGACCCTTTTCGGACGTAATTACAATGGTAAAACCATATAATAAATAGAATATCCGTCAATTCTTGACAAATACCATGTTTATCTCATCTCGTGAGGTAGAAAAGTTAAATATTTTCACTCGTGGCTGCGCCACTCGTGAAAATATAACCTTTCTACCTCACTCGATGAGATAAACATGGTATTAGTCAAGAAAAGACAGATATCCTCTATATATCAATTTACAATTGAAGTTGATATCAATTTAACATTGAAGTTGATATCAATTTGAAATAGTAGTTGATATCAATTTGAAATTGAAGTTGATATCAATTTGAAATTGAAGTTGATATCAATTTGAAATTGAAGTTGATATCAATTCGAAATTGAAGTTGATATCAATTTGAAATTGAAGTTGATATCAATTAAATAAATCAGTCCATCACAAGTTATTGTAAACACATACATAAAACAAGGAGTAGCTACCGACATTCAAGGATACACTATATAGATAATAACATGTAATGATGGTTCACATTCAATTTGATGTCAGTGATGCAGTTACACCTGAAACTGAACATGGACGTTTATCAAAGTCTCAGACTCTGAAAAAAATTAATCGAGCATATGAAAGGTGACCTTGATGTAAGACGGTAATGTTGTGGAACATCAATTGAGCTGCTCGGTAATAAAACTAGACACGTTAGAGTAGAAGTTTGCTACAAGGTTAGCTTTTCATGGACCAGATAAGTTATTTGATTGAAGAAGTCTGATGCTTTGTATTTTGTATGCATGTTTTTGATTTATTTAGTTGGCAATGAGAACACGAAATAGCATCAATAACATCTGTTAACTCACTTCTTTAACACACCTTCATCCATCTGTCACTTTCCTAAAGGTGTATCTGCAGAAAGATACCCAGTGAATCTTTGCCACTGCTTTTCAAGTTGACATTCAAGGTCACTCAAACCATTTTTATTGGCGATCCATCACAAGTTGAATTTTCAGGGTGAATTTCATGTTATAGAAGTTGTGTGTTTACAGATGAGCGTCTATATGTACCCATTAGCTTTTTTATAAGATTTAAATGTCTGATTCCAAACCTGTCAGTACATCATATTTACTTACCAATATTTTGTATGTTGATTTACAAGGGTTTTAGATTTTACTCATATTTGAAACAAGTGAGGAACCGTTTCTCAAGAAATGTTCAATTGTGAAAAATTGTCAGTGTAATCATATCTTTAAATGAAATGATGTTAAACATGGTTTACTTATTGTTTAAATCGTTCAGTCGTAAATTTAATTAAGATTTACGAATGAAACTTTATTCGTTAAAAGTAAGTATTGAAATACATTTGTCTTTTTATGGACCTCTTTTCACTCTCTGAACATCTCTGTGGTGTATGTACAACGCTGGAGTATGTGTATTGTTCATTCTGACTTTGTCAATACCAACAACTTATGCTTAAAAAAAGTCTGTAAATTAAGTTCAACCTTTAAAAAAAAAACAAATAACCAAAAGTTGGATACAATTGTGTATTTCGATACTAAATTTTTAGTATTAAGTATTTTCAGTTCAAGATAACGACTTTATTCTAAGAAATTCGCCTAAATCATCCTGTCTAAAAGGCTTACAGTTTCAGAACTGAAGTGTGTGTTGTCTGATAGGGCACTTGCACTCAAGGGGGATTACGTGAGACTGTGTATTTGTTGGTCAGATTTACTGTGAATATGTGACAAACATCTTTAATGTGCTTTACTCACGTGTTCATTTTAATAAGAACGTAAGCATCTCTAATTACTCTACAATACACCCATTCATATGTGTAATGTACGAATCCAACGTTGTTTTCGGCCACATTTTTTACTAGTAATTACTAAAATTAGGAGTATTTACAAATGATGAAATCAGATGAAACGAAACTAAAAACGACGACATAATTCGTTACTTATGTTCTTAACAATATGTTATTGGAATATCAATTGAAACGAAAGAAATTTAGTATTGGTCTGGGTTTTGTTTTTCTTTTAACCTTTGACCCTTTTGGTTTTTTTGGTTGTTCTTTTTACAAAGGATAGATGATTATTTGACTTTGAGATGATAGTGTATGGCTTAGGAAAGTGTTTTTGATACATCATGTACCTTACAACAATTTCCTTATGGGATTTTAGAAAATGTGACGAACCAAATTCCATGTAATCTTAAGAGTTCAATTGTCTTATGGGTGCCTCAAATCTGTTTCCAGGGCCCAATGACATTCCCAAAAAAAGTAAGAGTTAAGATTCCCTCTTTGATAACATATTATCCGAATCATAGGCACGTACACGGTATTGTGCGATAATGAACATTGCTGCTAGAATCAAGACGCTTTATAATCAGTAAAAATATATGTAAAATGAAATCTTCAATAAATCTTAATTTTGAAAATAAAAAAAATAAAAAGAGAATGAATTTTCTTCATTTCCCTAAAACTGAGCTCTCGAGTTTTGTTTATAGTATGACTTAGGCTTCATCGAATTTTGTAAACTTTGCTTTAGATATTCAATGTCGCACTATGTAGGTTTATCAATTTTTTGAATATCTAATAGTGTTCCTATCATCCTAAAACAACCTTATGAAAATGATATACCTAAGCATGAAATGATACAAGTAATAATAATAATAGTCCATTTATATAGCGCATATATCCATGCACATTGCATGCTCAAAGCGCTGAGTGACATATTACCCCTGGTCAACGAGTACAGAACTCCCTAAGGAGAATACAACCGGTCGCCTGTCAGGCGCTCGAGGTTCAAATTCAGACTACCATCGTATCATACCAGGTACCCAATTACTGCTGGGTGGACAGAAGCACGCTTCGAACTAAGTCACTTACCCAGGGCGACACCCCAAGTTTCTCAACTCATGTTTCAGTGTGGGGCAGGGAATCAACCCTTCAAACTCTCAGATTATCCAGCAACGGGTTACCCACCCATCCAACGAGCTCCGCCCGTTGTTGCTGAACTACTCTGATAGCGGTCGACTGAGCATTGCACAGGACCACGTAAGCAAATTTAAAAAAAATTCACAACCTGAAAGGCCAGAGGCCAAATGTTAAACTATGATGTGCATTTGTTTTATCATCTGCAATATGTGCAAACTTGACCAAGATGTCTGCATTTATACCCTTGTATGCATTGAGAAATTTCATAGAACAGAATCGATAGTTCCTTTATGTCAATAAACAATTTCTCCAATTTTTTAATGTATGTCATACCATGTTGTGTTACGTTGTAACCAATCTCAAAATTGAAGTTGAAATGTACATGTACTTTTAATATGTGGTAAATAAAAATAAATATAAAAGGTGTCTGCAAGCAAGTGCTATAGACAATTAAGTATACACGATGGAGGGTTAAACAAGACAATACACTAATTAGCTACATTTGAGTTGAAAAGATTAAGTCAATCATATGTCATGATCATGGGATATATATGAGAAAGTAAGCTCATATGATAAAACTAGAATTTCTACTTTGTCTTGTTAACCTACAGCCAAATACATGTAGCAAAATAAATACAAAAGTACTGGAACTAGCCCAGAAACGTCGTGTGAAACAAATAAAGAAGTTGTCTTCCATATCATTGTCTTGTACTACAAAACAAACTTCTAAATGCTCTTGAAGAATTTTATGTATAATATAAGTTTATAACATAAGCGTAAGCTTTCTTTTGTTCTGTATTGATTTACACTCAAGAAAGTGATATCAGAATTCACCATCCACGACTTCTACATGCCATTGCAACAATACTTCTCTACTGTGACTAGTTTTATTGTTAAGAAGCTCATTTGATGTTTCACAGCATTGACACGGAATATCAAGGTTTCCTTACCAACACAAGTTGAAAGTCGTGGGGGCCGTTGCACAAAACGACTTAACACTAACGTTCACCTTAGTGCCACCCCTTAAAGGGACAGGGGGACATTTCCGCGAAAAAAATCAAGTTTTACTGATAAGTGTACGTTAATGCTAAATTTGTCATTTTGATAGTGTCAAATACACAAACCAATCATCCATAGTCAGAGAAAAACTATGAAGATTCACATTAAGTCCAATGGCTTCCATTTTTGTGTGACCACCGTGAATTCATTTTGTGTGAGAAAAAAGAATTGCATGTATGATCATGACATTATATATTTGATATATTACTGCTTCATTTAGTTTTAATACATTGTCTTTCAATGGAAACCATTTATTTTCATTTTCCTGACATCACCGTATATTCCCTCAAAACGTGTTTCTGTCCCTTTAACATTACACAAAGACTACCTTAGAGACCTTAGGCTTTTAACAACAGAATCTAGTCTGGTCGAAACACATAATGTTCATAATATTTTTACCTTCTACCTAGTCTACCATTAAACATAACCTTTTCAAAAGCAAGTCTAGTATCACCACTGAATATTTCTTTAAAGGGGCAGTAGCACGTTTTTAGGGGGAATATAAGGTGATGTCATGAAAATGAAAATTAATGGTTCCAAATGAAAGACAATGTATTTAAACTAAATGGAGCAGTAATAATTCAAATATAAAATGTAAAGTTCAGCCATGCGATTCCTTTTTCTTACACAAAATGAATTAAAGGTGTTCACACAAAAATGGCCGCCAATGGATTTTGTGTAAATCTTCATACTTTGTCCTCTGACTATGGGTGATTGACTTGTGTGTCAGTGAAAATTGTAAAATATAAAATTATCAAAAAACGTGCTACTGCCCCTTTAAGGGTTCTTTCAAATGTCAGAAAGAAATAAACATGGATTTTTTAGAGAATGGATTTAAGTCTTAAGTGAGATGCTGACTTGAATTCTTTAAATTCTCTTAGACACATATTTTTCATTTCTTATAAACAAAATAATTATTGGTTCCAATGTTTGAGTATGTGTGTAAGTTCATTAGAGAATAACATTCCAGGGTTATTCAAACGACAAATTCAAGTCATCATGCTTCTGTAATAAAGTCCGTCTTTATAGGGAAATTGTGAACTCATCTCGTAAATCAAAGCTTTATCTTAGTGTGAAACATTTATACCAGCAATGAAATGCAAGACTGGTCAATGAAGACCGATGTGTCAGATCTACCTCAAGAATCGATAAGGGAATACGTGTTTGGGGCGATTCTCTAATCAAGTGAACCCCTTGTAAACTGGAAAAGCATCATCGTAAAATTGGATAGTCCCTTGGCCTTCAGTGTACCAATAAATCATTACCAACGTCCGGAAAGGGAATCGGTAATTTTTTTAGCATTTACTTTTCCCTAACTCTACAACAAACCATGACCATGATTTTATAAATTACATTACTGGGAAACCATAGCGATCATTCTGTTGACATTTCTAATTCAAACGAAGCAAGGGACTGCACTATTTGGACTAACCAACAAATGAAGTAAATCCCCTGTCAACTGTCCTAGTTGGTAAAACAAGCTAAGGAAATTGAAAAGTCTAAGGCGTTACTTTATAACAACAGATACATCTTACTGGTCCTTTTAATTTACATCTGTTTAAAGATATATCCGATATATCGAATGATCAGAGAAAATGTTGTATTTCAGAAACTCTTAAGAATAAAAGCATTTTATTTGATGATGACCAGGCAACCTGGTATTTCAGAAAACAAGCATTTTATTTGATGATGAACAGGAAACCTGGTATTTCAGAAAACAAGCATTTTATTTGATGATGAACAGGCAACCTGGTATTTCAGAAAACAAGCATTTTATTTGATGATAAACAGTCAACCTGGTATTTCAGAAAACAAGCATTTTATTTGATAATGAACAGGCAACCTGGTATCTCAGAAAACAGGCATTTTATTTGATAATGAACAGTCAACCTGGTATTTCAGAAAACAAGCATTTTATTTGATGATGAACAGTCAACCTGGTATTTCAGAAAACAAGCATTTTATTTGATGAACAGTCAACCTGGTATTTCAGAAAACAAGCATTTTATTTGATGATGAACAGGCAACCTGTTTACAGCTAGCGAGGTATTTTTTAAGGTTACCAATGATATCTATAAATGGGCATATGAGTTCTTTCTTCTACATTGAAAAGTGTTTATGGTTAGGTCAGCTCTACAATTTCATCCATCAAGAATGATGGCGAATGTTTGTAACCCAGAATCCTAGAGAATGCACTCAAACTGATTGGATAAGATTAAAGGACCTTGACTCAAGTAAGTTGGCCAACAATGTAGACAAGATAGATTAGTTTTGCTTCCTCGATATGTTGAGCTATACTGCAAATCAATAAACTAAAGAAACATGACATGACATTGTTTCCCTCCTAAATCAAGATTTATTAAGAAGACTAGGAGTTTTAAGAATGATAGTAGACTTATATTCAGTCTCTGAAAAATTCTCAAAAACAACTATTTTATTAAATATAAGAAATGAGCCTGGGAGAATTGGAAATTTCAGTAGTTCACTGCAGATTTGATTTTATAGAGGTTTTGTTAGGTCAAGATAATATGAAATACAGTCTGAATGTAAGACTAGGATGCCAGCTACTTTCTACAATAAAGAAGTAGATCAACATAAAAATCATTTTCTTATTGATGTTTCCAATTTATAAATTCCAATTAAACAACTTATCATGGAAAATTTATATAGATTTTGAAGTTCGTTTCTTGTAATTTCATATTTAAAACACTGAGGTTTAAGATAAGAATAATTGAATTATAACATGTCATTGAATGATAATTTCTGTTATATTCTGGTTACAAATACCAACAACATGATGTCATGATTGCAGTCCTAATTCTTGTAAAATCTTTGAAGCTGAGTGATAGAAAAACGACATTTCTATCAGATAAGGTCTTGAACAAACTGGCCCAAATTTTCCATTAACTTTCGGATCTGATTATTACTATGGTTCCTGCCAGTGTTGACTTATATTACATCCGACTCATCAGATTGCATCTCTGCTAGTATACTTAGACTGCTTTATCCCCTTCTCACCACACTTTATGCTGACCAAGCAATCTTTTACCATCTTCGTGAGCAGAATAAGACATAGGGTATTAGTTCTTGCTCTCAATCTGAAACTGATGCTTTACATTACATTAGTTGAGGTCAATAGGTCGAACAGGCGAACATGTTCAGTGCAGTTTGCATTGTCATGGAAACTTATATATATATCCTTAGTATAGTCTCACAATTCCAAAAGAAACGATCATTTAGCAAATCGGTTTGAAACATTTTGTGTTTTATAAATTATTTCATATATTGAATCATTATTCTAGTTACATATAGATATATTGAAAATATATATGTCAAAAGAAAATTATATATTATGATGAATGATAATGTGAGGCTTGGTAACCTCAACAAATATTAAACAACAGTTAATGTACATTTCTTATTCACCCTTTGAATATTTATTTGATTATCGATTCTACAAGTGTTGCATAAAATCAGCAAGTTAACATATATTTATCAAACAGATGAAGTCAAGTCACGATTTCAGAATGTCTAGACGTATAAAACTGGAATCAAATATTTATTTTCATAAACAAATTTCAGTTTGGTATACATAGCTCTTCGTGTTAGAGCGTAACTCACCTTTCAACCGTTAAAATTTACTTGTAAATTATGTTTGGATACCTTTTAACTGGGAATTTGTCTGAGATCTCTGTATATACATAAAGTTTGTCGTTGATCAACTGTGTGCTCCTATAACGTCATATTTCGGATAATAATATTACCATATATTCTTCTTATGTGAAATTTCCACGATTCATCTAAGTAGTCAGTCACACACAGTATACAGCTGCGTATCTTAAGTGTGTTCACTTGCCTGCGTTTTAGTGCAAATATCATGAAATTTCGATTGTTTTTGAGGCATCTTAGTATTGCGAAAACGAAACGAATGTTGTTTTAATTTTAGTACATAAGTTAACATTGAGTTTGCGTTAACCTATTCGTATGTAATACCTTGAAGATAACCATAACTAATTTGGCAGGGCATTGAAATGACCAGGGGTCAAAATTTCGAAAACACTATTTTGTATTTTTCTATGCAAAATCCTTCATTAGTGACCACTAGCTTTAGACCAAAGTCATATTTCTTACTTTGCATTTATGCAATGTAATTGTACTAATTTCTTTCTTACAAAGTTTATATACAAAATTTAAATCGAAAATTAAAAAAATCTTAATTTTACATCTGCCTATTTAATCATGCCAAATATCTCAATTCAGTACGAGTAACAAGACGAGCCCGAAATATGGTTTGGGAATGATTAATGTACTAATGAAACAATTTTTGTCGTTTGTAGGTGCTCCTTGAGTTATTTTATAGACGTCAAAATGAAACCCAATTTACATGATATTTGCACTTAGATACACAAGCAAGTGAACAAATTAAGGTACGCAGCTGTAATGTTATACGAACAATTGATGGTAACAACTGATGATCAAATTGATCAAAAGACACATCAATGATCAAGAGTAGTATAGGTACGTTTCTAACCATTGACGCAGCGTATGACTCAAATTGTCCCCGTTTCATACATTTTAGATTGTTTTTACATTTTTTAAAAGGAAAAAGACATGTAAATAAAATTCTTGAGAGGCATATAGAAATTGGTAGTTAATATGACAAAGAGTAGGATGGATAACAACTTCTTTAATGTATTTGCATACGACGTTTCAAGGCACCTCCGTGCCCCTTCATCATATATTTTACATTAAGTAACACACACACACATGTAAACGGTAAATAAAAAGAGGAATAAAACGAATGTGTACTGTAAATATCGCTGTAGAATTCTGTTCTTCTCTCAACATTCAACTGCCAAAAAATGTTCTTCATGTTGTGGCGTTTCTTTTGCCGTTGAGTGTATGAAATGTTGCCATTCTATTTGTACATCCAGTCAGTGAAAGCTTATGCTGTGTGGTATGAATGACGGTTACTCAAGAAAATCCACTCTGTCTGATTGTATAGACGATCAGGACCTTACTCAAGTTGACCTACAATATGGCCACGATATGTCTCGGTAGCCCTATTGGTATCACCTTTAATCCTGTGATAGGAAAATGGTTAATCTGCTGCAGAAACGTAGTTTTGGGTAGAAAAATGATAGAATGATTTTAGCGAAGAGTGATGAAAATCTATTGTTAAGAGGTTGCGATATATGGAAGTGAATATTCTTTCTGTTTTTCTTGCATTTTTAATTCTGCTTTACTAATCTATATAAACTAAATTCATATTGTATACAGTAATTAATTAAAATGAGGTTCGTTATGTCATCTATTAATTTCTTTTTAATTAACTATTCTTGAAAATCGTTATCTGATAGAAATATCTAAGTATTATTGAATTATACATTATAATATTGTTATATATTGAATTATTGATTATTAAATTACCTACATTTATGCATTTGAGAAACCGTGGTACCACAAAAAAAGTCTCAATAACCACTAACAGTCTCCAAAAGATTCACTGCTAAAGTGTATGAAACATTCACTTTTTGCACTTAAAACCTGAAGGAAACCCAAAGGGAGTTGCCTGTGTGGTAAAAGCCTCAATTGCTAATGATGTTTCGCCGGATGATCTATCCAATTTTACAGCGATGGTGAACTAGTAAGCGAAGGGGCAAACCTGATTAAGGAATCACTACACATATCGGACTTGAATCAGTACTTTATCTGGATCAGTATCCGCTTGGATACGTAGATCATGGATACGTTTTGTGGTATATTACAATATGAGAATACGCTATAAACACGTCTATCGTTGTTTTATCATTATTTTTTTTAGAGAACAATACATTTTAGTCTATTCATGTATAAAATGTACATGTAAGTTTTAATGGTCAATATTCTTCAAAAAGTCCCGTTTTGCGAAAAATACCTCACACTCCATCGTCTAAAAGGGAACTACAAAAAGCTTTAATAAACATGAATAACGAAGTACATCATGTCATGTACATTGAAATAAAATATAACAGGTACATTACATTAGGAAAATGTTATCATAAAGTGACTTCATAATTTAAAAGGTTCACGTTTTATTTGGATATTTTCTCCTACATTATATTGTTATTTAAGTGGTTCAAAAAAGGAATATTTTCAGATTACCAATAAAGATATTTCTACACGAGTCACATTTTGATAAAATATTTGAGTTTATAATGACATATTTACGTAGAGAATGTGAAAAAATTGAAGCCGTTTCCAACTCAAACTATATAAACCAATCTCATGATCAACAAATAATTTAGTCTGCATCTACTATCATAACCATCCATAGAAGTACCGATAAAACACATAATGTTCAGGAATAATCGTATGTGTTCTTACGTGAATGTTTTAGTAGCTCACAACTATTCGCCAGTCAGTCAATAGTTGATTGCATATACTTTTTAAACGTTGAGCGTTTTCTTATGATTTACACATTGCAATCTCTAACAGTTGATTTCAAGATAAAGGCTCCAAAAATGCTCAAGGATTTAAACATTTAAATTTCGTACATAGAGTAAGTACGTTATTTTCATACCGATTGGGACATTTAATCACAGCAACTACATAACATATACCTATCATATTGGTTTTCAAGAATGGCAGCGTGTCACTGAAGAATGTCATCATGACATAGGGTCAATTTGACCTCATGATGTATTTTGTGTTGAATGACAGTCTTTAGGGACAATTGTAGACAGTTATTAGAGACAATAGTTTTTCTTTTGGTCGTTCGGGACTTCAAAGGCATTAAACATCAATGAAAGTCAGAATATATTTACTTCTAAGTCGTAATTAAAACTGTGAAGACAGGAGTTATAACGATGCCTACATTTGTGACTGCAAGCTCTTTCTCAAATATGACAGCAACAAAAAGTTGTTTTAAATTTAGATAGTAATTAAAATCTGCTGTTTTATAATAAAAAAATCTTTTTTGTTGGAGTCAGTGTAACACGGGACCCTATTTGTATATTTGCGTAATTGCAATAAATGCAAGAAAATCCATAAATTCTTATGGGTGTTTATATAGTTAGGTTATATTTGTCAAACAAAAACTAGAATGTGGAAGAGGTTTTTTAAGAATGCCAATTCACGTCTACAAAAATAAAAATCTTTTGTGCAAAATTCCTACATGTATTATATATTATATATTTTTTCTTGGACACGCCCGAAGACAAATCTATCTATTATGACGTGTGTGGATTTGTCTGTATATATAGGTCACTTCATAGTCCGACAAGTCTGCAGTAAAACTTGACAGGTAAGTCTAGTAAAAATGTTTTTATCAATGTTAACTGTCTGTTTAAGTCCCTCCACAATGCCATGAGAAATCCATACCACAAGCTGCAACCTCACTTCTGCACTAACGAGGCTATAACTGCCATGATGAATAGGCGTGAACCAATCAAAAGACACCTGATATGTCTCCATGGAATAGCATCAAAGGAACCAATGACTGAAGATGTAACAACATGGTGACCTCATGACGTCATCACTTGACCTTCGTAATCAAGCACCTGCATATCGGTCTGGGTCAATGACATAGCAAACAAAGATTATATTTGTAGGTAACTGCTGTAAACTTTATTGGTCTGCAAGGTTAATTTTATTACTCATAGCTGTAAGTGTAAATATGTTTTTCTTTCTGCTTATGGTTTTTACTCTTGTTTATACATTTAAACTCAAAATGCCTAAAATCCAGAACAAATCAGACTCACTAAAACTCTTGAAATGGTAATTATGATCTATTTTTTCGTCTTTTAATAAAAACAGCGAACATCTTTATGAAATTTAAATTATACATGTAAGGTTTTTAGTTATGTTTCAAACCAACTATCGTTTTGGTAAGTGAAGTGGAAAAAACAATTGATACACGTCAAAAGCTAACGAAACATTCGTGAGTATTTCAAATGCTTCACGTGTTAGTCAACATGGCTATAAGGGCATGGTGGTTAATAAGTCTGGTGGACTTTCTCTTTCGACAGTTATGGTACAATATATTTGTTAAAGATTCACCATAGATCCCTTTTAATATCGGGTAGATTTGTCATAAATGACGTTAATGTGTGATGTTAATAAATATTTTTTACTTGTAAATACATGGCCTAGAATAAGAAAAAATATCATCAGATTATTATTATCATCGTCGTCGTCGTTGACTTCGTTATCGCCGTCGTTACTGCCCAAAAAATATAGAATCATATGCGAACGGTCAACAACTTGCTTAAAAGGAATTATCCTGGACATTTACCTACCTAGTGCGTATGGTTTCACTTCATATTCTTTACTTCCAAGTGCACAAGCTAATCTTCTAAATGTGCCCATATGTATCAAGTTCCTCTTAATCAATTGGCGAATATGTAAGCCACGTCTTGGGGTCAATATTTCAAGCATTGGAATGACTTCAACTGTCTTCAATGTACTCTTGTTTTGTACGCCTATCAAATGCTGCACTTACAAATGAAATACTTCGCAGCCTTTGAGAGAGAACATAATGGATTAGTACGAAGACGACATTTGCCACAAGCAATACATTTCAAAATTGTTGGAAAATGAACTTTAACTGTTTTATCGCTGCATCTCACCACTGCAATCATCAACCGACAGCCGTTGAATATTTCACAACTTCTTCTTACAAGTTTTTTTGATATACGTAACACCTGCTAGACAATTGCTTCCTGTGATATGATGAAATTGGAATGGACATTATCATTGTGAAAGGAGGAAACCTTTCATGGCAGTGCTAGGCTCAAGTCAAGTCAAGTCAGTACCTTTCATGTTGTTCTTTAAGTTCAATCCATTACTATGTCAGTTAGATATGTGTTGTGTCGATTATACATGGAATAGTTCTGTTGTTGTAAGTATGGCGACGTTTATTGTCATAAGTAAATTCTTCTCTTCAATTAATGGTATACATGTATATATAAAAAGGAAATGCAAGTTACCCTTTTCTTAGCACTAAGTCAGTCATAGATTTGGTTAGGACAGTCTTAATGCTAATAGGACCAAGAAAGCTAAGAGGATATCGTACAACTAGACAAAGCGGGAACTACCGAATACAGTAGCTAATATATTATATCTTATCTGACAAAAATGACACATCAAAAGTCAAAATAACTTCTCTTGACAAAGAATGTAGACTCACTTGAAAGGTATTTTTGGGAGATATATTCTGAGATTTTGGCAGCAAAGGTTGCCAATTATCAGCGGTTCAATTTGAAGAGAGCTGCATGTTTTATGATCTCACAGGTAGTATCACTGCAAATTAGCATTGTGAAGATGCCAGGTACCAACCTTGTCTCAGCACCATCTTCAATAGAAAATAACCCTGTCAGCCTGATAGATAGTTTGTGTTTCCTTAACTCTATTATGGTGTCATCCTTGTAATATGACAGAGGCATGTCAAACCGTTCTCTCTTGGAACTATTTCTGTAACAGGTTCTCCTGATAAATATGAGCAATATTTTGACGTTTCTATGAACGTAAACGCCTATACTAAAATAATTATAGCAATAACAATACTAATGATAATGATAATAATAATAATAATGTTATTCCATTACGAAAATCGAAACATAAAAAATCGTTAAATCTTTTAAACGGATAAGTAAGTATTAAAGGGGCAGTCACACGTTTTTAGAAGGAATATGAGGTGATGTCAGGAAAATGAAAAGAAATGGTTCCAATTGAAGCAGTAGTAAATCAAATATATCAAGTAAAGTTCAGCCATGCCATGTCTTTTTCTTACACAAAATGAATTAAAGGTGTTCACACAAAAATGGCAGCCAATGGAATATATGTGAAACCTAATTATTTGCTCTCTGACTATGGATGATTGGTACGTGTAATGAGAATTTTGACACGTTCTACTGCCCATTTAAGAACTATTTCTTATGTAGAAATTGTTTTTCATGTTTAGCTAAATTAGTAATGTAAAATTTTCCAATTGGATAAATCAAACCTTTTCAAATTTTTGCGAGTCTCTGAGTCGTTAATATATCAAAAGACTTTCTCTTTGAAATATATACTTTTAAGTTATCTTAATCGACTTTTAATAAGTGTTGAAGTTTGATTGATATATGTAGATACTTACGATCATGATCTATATAGAAAGAAAGTATGTTAAATTGTATATTTTTGCCAAGGCTTTCCTACACAGTATATGAACTCAAGACACTGAATTCTCATCACATCATAACAAGACACGTGCATTTTAATTAACAAAGATATACAATTAAAGGTATATGTATATTTTCAAACTTATCCAATGAAAAAAACAAATGACGTTTAACGTAAACCAGGTTATATTTCCCAAAGAATTTATACACAAACAGAAATCGATGAGCTTGTGCTAGAATATATATTGATTAACGATATATAAGACCCATTATCGGTTTGCTATGTAAATCACTGAAACTTGTCAATAAGATATTGACAAGCTAGATCATTAGACTATCAACATCCTACCATGCTTATTGACGTGTATGGGGTAATTATGATAAAAGTAACCTGTTTATAGATTATTCTAAATATCAATAATATGTTTTATTCCGTGATACTAAATAACTGTTGGAAATATTTGCTTAGTTTTATAATATTTTATAGAGTAATTCATTGTTTTGTTTATTGCAAGTTTGTTAAATTTGTTTTGGTAAGTATTTGTCATTTTCAGTGACTCCATAAACAGATACACATGTACAAGTGGTTCCAATTATAATATCACTTTTCAAATTCATATTAATGTCCTCAGTCTCATATGCCTTTACTTTTCATCGTCTTTTAATGTTTGATCCAAGAAAAAGGCTATATTCTACATGAAGTCAAGATTTTAATACGTTTTAATAGGTAACAAAGTTGCATTGATATAACTCACGTTTTTGTGAGGAAGACAATAGTAATTCTATGGACGAATAAATTCTTTATTTGGCAGAAGCGACGTTTCGTATAGATTATCATACCGTTTATGCATGTGCTTGAAGTCGGTATAAGAATCTATACCGAAACGTCGCTACTGCCAGTTAAAGAAGTTGTTCATCCATAGAATTACTCTTGTCTTCCATATACCATCAACTTCTAGAATGCCACTCAAACAGCTCAACGTTGCTGTATTCAGTATGAGCCTCTGATGACCATGAGGTAACCCTGATATTCTAGAAGCTCTTCAAAAGGTATTGTATAGAGAGAGACTGATATAAAAGTTTTAGAATGAAGTTGAGACGGTATGTTCTAAAATATCTGATCAACTGAGAAATATTTAACAGGTCCTTTATACTAACTAGTATAGTCATGATTGCTGTTCCCCAAAGAATGAGTCTGTTATAAACTATCTGAGCAACTGAGAAACGTCTTATACATGTTCTTTATACCAACTGGTTTATATCATTATTGTTCCCTGAAAAATAAAACTGATGCTGAATATGGTCTAAAATAACTGAACAACTGAAAAACTTCTAACATGTCCTTTATACCAACTGGTTTACATCATTGCTGTTCGATCAAGAATGAAGATGTTGCTGTATAGTCTGAAACAACAGAGCTATTGAGAGACTTCTTACATGTCCTTTATACCAACTGGTTCATATCATTATTGTTCCCTAAAAAATGAAACTGATGCTAAATGGTCTAAAATAACAGAACAGCTAAGAAACTTCTTAAATGTCCTTTATACTAACGGGTCTAAATCATTATTGTTCCCTGAAAAATTAAACTGATGCTGTATTGAAATAGCTGAACAGCTGAGAAACTTCTAACATGTCCTTTATACCAACTGGTTTATATCATTGCTGTTCGATAAAGAATTAAGAAGATGACCCTGTATAGTCTGAAACAACCAAGCTATTGAGAAACTTCGTGATCCTTAATAAAAACTGCATGATTAATATTAATGCTGTTCCCTAACGAATTAGGTTGATGCTGTTTAGTCTAAGAAATCTAAAAACGTATGATATGTGCTTTAATTCAACTGATTATTTGCATATCATTACAATTTGAATTGGAAGTAGTAATTAGACATCAATTCGCTTTTTTAACTCTACATTGTCTGCAAAAATGCACGAATTTAGCCCTAATGATTGAATAGCTAAAAAATGATACACATTGATACACTAGCAGGTCAACCTGACCTCATCATCTTCGTAATTAATCTCGATTGTTTATAAAGACCCCTTAACGTTTACATCTGATGGAGTTTCAAATCGAATTCTAAATTAAGCCATAGTTATTACCTGCAAACTTCTTGCTCTTGATTACATTTGGGAACATTCTCCAATTTCCAAAACGTTTAATGGGTTTAAGTTTCATTGACGATCAGCTTGCACGAGCACTTTTAGATTTTTTTCTGATGTCAGTAATTGCTCTCTTTGAAACTGAGTCCTCTTATCATTCAGCCTCTTTTGTTGATTTATGACGTGTCGCTAATAGAAATATCTCACAAATGCATCCTGGACGTGATTTATCAAATGATCACCCACAAGCCCGTTCTTTATGAGGTGGAATTATTTGAGTGAGAAACGAAGAGGCAAATGCTACAAATGGGTATTTACATTCACAGCTAATGACTGTGATGTTAAGCCAAATGAACCACGCTGAACCAGAACCTTGGTCGAACCACAAATATATTAACCATACCTGAGCTGAACCTTTGTTCAACATAGTCGATTCCACGGTAAAATTTTTCACATTTCAACCCTTATAGTTTATTTGAATACTTATATAAGGAGAAGGTAAAGTCATGTTGAATCAATCCTCTTAAAACATAACATCTCTTTAGCGAGTTTCGATACAAAATGACTGTGGATATCAAAAGGAACTTAATATTTAAATGAAATCGTTATTCCATCAAGTGCGATATTATGTCATATTCCTGAATTATTAAAATTTTTCATCATATTGAATAACACATATGGTTTAGAGTTGATTTCAAATCCAAGTAAAACCTTTATAGTCCTATTTTTTTAAATGAAAGTAACCAAGGACTACCTGAATATCACCAAGTATATGTTCAACTATATTTTATAATTTCAGAAACACGACTTACATGTAATCCATTGCAAAAATCTTACGTCGCATTGTTGATGTCTGTGATGGAAGGTGCTAAAAGAAGGGTATTAGGGGCATACCTTGGCTTACCCCCATCAAAGAAAATACCGTATATAAATCAGCCACTAATAGGCAGGGATACAGTATATATATTCCAGAGTCTCTTAGAATGCAATATTTCAGCAGGAAGTAAATCTATTCCCGCGGATGTTCGCCATATTGTTTACTTCAGTAAAGCAAGCGTAGCCGCATTTTCGTATTTTACTGTCATAGTCTTGTAGGAGGAACGAAATGGGTTTCACGCCTCAGTGGAAAGGTATGGGATATATTTCTCCCCCGCAATAGCTCTTTACTCCATAGAACGAATGCTTGCTAAGATATTTGGATAACCGTAAACAGCCATTTCAAATCTTACCTCGTCTCGTTACTGCCGTTTGGTAGTTATGAGAAACCCATTCACATATACTTTGAGTACTTATAACAACCCTTATAAAATTATATGCTAAAAAGTTTCAAATGAGTTATTTTGTTGAAATAAAAAATTTCTAAATCATGATAGATTTGCTGCTCATCCATTTTTTCTATATTGTTTAATGCAAATAAATTAAAAATTGATATACGATAAGTAATATTTATAACATAATCAGCACTTAGTTGAAAGTACTATTCCTCGAGGGTAATAATGAATAGTGGTGCTTGAACAGAAAAAGGCTTTCAAATTGGTGGTATTATCATTATCATTCATGTACATGTATGTAAGTCCAGGAATGTGGAAATTTTAACTTGAATGTAAACTATTAAAACGAGTTTTTTCTAAACTTGAGTGATGCTTTGTTACGGTTCCTTTCTGTCGTATTTACATTGTCTTTCAGCAAGTAATTTGTTCATAACAAAACCAGTTTCTAAAACTGACACCAACGGAAATATACTGCCGTTCATCTATCTTCTTATGACCTTTTGACATCATTTTGGTAGAAAAACTCCTCTGGAATCTTTGTTTTCTCTGTTATTCATGCCGACTTACACTGATGTAGAACACTGTATAATCTTTCACACGTATCAATCATTGTGTCCTATATGCCAAACAGAGGTGCGCGCGCACCACCGGAAACAGTGTGTGTGAGAGGTTGAGAAATGTTTGGGAACTTGGATAAATGTGATATGATACATGCATTTAATTTTTGTTAAAAGGGAATTAATTCATCAATGTTTTAACTACTTCTTCTTCTCTCCAATCTACTTGGCTTGAACCTGTGTGATGACGTCTTAAATACTCAATGAAGTACAAACTTTTTCAACACGGAGAGATTGAACATTATTTGGTTTAAGTAGACATTCGTAACCCCTGCCTTGCACCGGATCTCACACCAGTTGCTTGAAAAGTGCAATTTTACATCTAGTCAAAAAAATTCAAATTAAGTGAAACAATCATTTTAACTTGAAATTCTAAACGGGTCCAAAAGTTGATGAATTAAATTCGTGCACTTGTTAGATGAAAGCGACTTTCCCAGTTGTGTTCAGGAATTTCTATCAGCATAGTTTACTTCCTGTTTTCACTAATTCATTTTTCATCTCTGTTCCTCCATTTCAATCTGTTAATACTATTTTCCAGTTTCCAGTTCTACTCCACTGAGCATATGAGATTTACATTTGTTTGACAAACTGGCAGGAAACGAGATATTCCCAAGGATTATATACCAGTGCGAGTTGTAAAATTCTCATTTCATCTTTTCAAGATAATCTGCCAAACAACTGACTATATAGTCAACATTTTTAACATTCGCAGAGTACTTACTTTTATCACTAAATCGACGTCATAACGCTATATTTACATTGTTTTGACAAGTAGCTTTGATAAAGTGATGTTTGTTAAGTTCACTGTTAAACAGAAGGAAAAAGCAATTAGAAGAAAAAGTCGTGTTCATTTACTGTAAATTCTCGTTTACGCAAACACGACATATAATACTTTTGTCCTAAGTCAACATTCCTTTCTTTCTCATATGCAACAGTACATTGAAATATTGCACTTCAGGACGCACAAATAAAAAAGACAGAAATTTATATCTGACGAACAGAACTTGAATTGAAGCATAATATTTGGTAAATGTTTAACTTGCACAGTATGATGAATTTTTCTCCACAAGAGCGATTTCAAAGCTGCAAGTTCCCTCATTACACAGTTAAAGCAATGCGAGTTTTATGGTTTTTCTTTGTAGAACACATTTGTTTATTGTATTATCCTTCATCAACTCACTTCACATCTTCGAATGGCATGCATTTTAGCGGTGAAGGTTGAAGTACAGAATACAGTACAAAATACTAGTCGTTCGAGTTGTTCAAAATTAGAAAACTAGTTCTTGGCCATGACTTGAGTAAGGAACTTCTTTACAGTCTCGAAATGATAACCACGTCGTGATATCATAACCAAGTCTGGCACTATGAAAACATATTCTTGATGAACTGGTATTGAAAAATCAAACACAGGCCTTTTAAAGGGGCAGTAGCAACATTTTTGAAAATTTTGTATTTTAAACTTTTCACTGATACTTTTACAGTAATGCTAAATGTATTATTTTGATAATGTCAAAACTCTCATTACACAAACCAGTCATGCATGATCAGAGAATAAATTATAAAGATTCACATTAAGTCAACTGGCAGCCATTTTTGTGTGAACAACTTGAATTCATTTTGTGTAAGAAAAGGGAATCACATGGCTAAACTTTACATTATATAGTTGATATAATAGTGCTTCATGTAGTTCAGGTACATTGTCTTTCAATATTTTCATTTTCCTGACATCACCGTATATTCCCCCTAAAAACGAGCTACTGCTTCTTTAAATCTAATTTTCTTTAAATTCTTTTGAAGCAATTTTTCATTATATCATGCTCTATATAAGCATTTTCATGGAAAAGACATACTTTAAGCCAATTCTATCAACAAACGGTCTTCATATTTATTACACGTTTCTCTCTTGTTGATGTACATTTAATGTGTTATGAAAATGTTCAAGTGTTTGAAACACCTTTAAAGGGGCAGTAGCACTTTTTTGGGGGGAATATAAGGTGATGTCAAGAAAATGAACATTAATGGTTCCAATTGAAAGACAATGCATTTAAACTAAATGGAGCAGTAATAATTCAAATATATAACGTAATGTTTAGCCATGCAGTTCCTTTTTCTTACACAAAATGAATTAAAGGTGTTCACACAAAATGGCCGCCAACGGATTTTATACGAATCTTTATACTTTGTCCTCTGACTATGGATGATTGATTTGTGTTATGAGATTTTTGACACTATCAAAATAATACATTTAGCATTGACGTACAATTTTCAGTGAAAATTTTAAAATACAAAATTCTCAAAAAACGTGCTACTGCCCCTTTAAGGAAATATTTTAAAGTTTTGTCTAATTTTATGAATAACCAATGTAGCTTTGTAAACCAATCTAATCGCATTTGTGCTCGAAATTGTTTTCTTTTTTTGGGGGTGAGACTGTTGTTAAAAATAAACTTCATTCTTGTTGTTATTGTACTTGCATATTTGACGGGACAAGTTATTGTTATGGTATAACTCAAAGAGAGTTGACGTACGATGCAGACAAGTCAGCTATTAATTTTAAGCGTCAACTTCGGAAAAGTAATTTTTCAGAATACGATTGGGATTAAAAGTACAAGATAATTTTTGTTTTATGAAAATCAAATGATGATATTGATTATGGCATGTTTGTATGGAAGAAGAAGAAATGAAAAGATGACGACGATGTTGCTGAAACTGGTGATGATGTTGATGGTGATGGTGATGATGATGGTGATTGTTATGGTAATATTGATGATGCGAATGATAATGATGAAGGTTGATACTTATGATGATTTTGTTATGATTTCGTTTATGAAAGCAATAGACATATTTAACGATGGTGATGACCAAGAAACGGAATTATTGTAATTCCTTTTTTACAAATATTGCACGTGCTGTGTATTTATCATACCGATTCAGTCAGATTTGTGGTTTTCGGTTTCTTATTGTTTAATCTTCTCCTAAGTAATCTTTGTTTTCCTATTTCCCTAACCCTGTCGTTGAAACAGGTGTTGTTTTCCTTGTGGCTGTTTTTGATCATATTTTCCTAACAGCTGCTGTTATTTCTGGTTGTTTTCCCTCGCTTATGTACATACCTGTCTCTAATCAACACAATCATCTTTCTATATATTCTACATCCGCCGCTTAACAGATGTGTGTATTAATTGGGGATCTACTTCAAACTGACTTACGCCTCTACCTCCTCTCATAGCTTCGTGATATACATCTAGAAGACATGAATGGAGATGGTCGATTAAATGAAAACTATTCAATGAAATATATAGATGTATACTCATCAACGACAGTCGCTACGATTATGACGTCAAATTGATTGATGCAACTTACAAGTAGTTGATGTGTCCCCAGAAACTCCAATCGAGTCTTTGTAAGAGATGGAATTTGGATAACTTTTTGAAGATGTGATCGACGTTTCACCATCTGAAAAGAACATATTGAAAGCATATCCTTTGAAACGTCGTACATCCGCTAAGAAAAGGGCGTTTTGCTTTAAAAGAAATGTACACATGCTCTGAATTCTCCGGTTTGTTTACAGTGAAAATGTTCATCCAAACGAACTATGTATTTATATCTATGTTAGAAATAAATAAGTGGCATTAATCTCTTTCAATAACCGCAATGGTTGTCAAATGCCATCGATGGTATCAGACAACGTTGGAAAATAATAATAAGTTTTATGTATGATAAACAATTAAGAATTTGATAAATGATTAAAGCAAATATGAATACAAATACCTTTAGATCGTTAGCCGACAACGATGATTGAAAATGTACAACTTACAGATGATATTACATAGTATTACTCAAAATTAAGGTATGTCGATGAAAATAAAATTCTTTTATTGGCTAAATCGAATGAAAACATATAATGACATTTGAAATGGCTATTGTGTTTCAAATTATTAGATCATAATTTTTACAATTGATACTTTGAAAGTTGAAAATGAATGCAAGATATCTCTGTATAAGATGCTCTGTATATCAAAATACCTAAACGAGAGAGATAATGTTCAGATGTTTTGAAATTTACTATTCCGCAATATGTTGGGTGAATATGAAACGAAGCATAAAACATAGACAATAAGTTTTACAATGATTCAAATGAGGCTTTCAGTTTGAATTATCTCAACAGAGTCAGATACAAGCTAACCGGTCCCGCACCAATAAAACAACAATAAACCATGCCTATTTCAACTCACTTCCAAGCAACACTATTCAAAATATTTCTCCGTTTTGTTGTTCAAGTACATTTGCTGCTTTTATCTAACACACGTTTTTATATTCAGAATCTGGCAGCCTCGCTAAACGCTATATTAGTGTTATAAGTAAAAACATACATTCCTTCACTATCTATATTGATTTCTACGTGAACACGTCATCAATGGAGCTAGAAACACATGTTTCTTGAATAGAACTAAACACCACGGATGGTAAAGCTTTTGCACAGAGGAATTTAAGCAGAACATGTTCGGAACAGGTGATGCCAAACCCAAATATACAATCTGTTGGTGTTGGAGTGAGGTTCAGCCTAGATCTGAATTTAGAGAAAATGGTTTTGTCAGGAACTTAGTCGGCCATGTTCATGACAGTTTGATGCATTGTGTGAGAGTATTTCAAGAAAAGTAAACTATTTTCATCTTCGACCGGTGTCGGGTTATCTTCCTCCATACGCATTCCTCTGCCTTTGTGCACAGCTCAGAACTTGTTTATTGCCATGAATGATAGGTGCGAGATTTGAACGAGTCAAAACGAGATTTGGAGCAGATAGGACGAGAATGTAAACATACTGAATAAACTAAGTCTTAGGCAAGTACAATTATATATTTTTCTAATGAAAGTTGGTTTTAAGGGTTTTTGTTTTAACATATTGATACTTTGATAATAAAGTATATATTTATCAAGGTTGTATGATATGAGTTCAATTGTTTTGAGTAAAGGGTTTAACGTGTTTATAGATAAGTTGATGATCTAGTGTACTATTTATGAGTTTATTAAGCTTTTGGTCCTTTAGAGATTATCATGTTTAGCAACAATGATAAATCAACAAAAATATATTCATATAAGGCTACGTTAACGTTTGATATACATTACTGAAGATTATTATTTGATAATTACTGAAACCGGAACCTTAACCAAAACAAATGTTGTGAGTTAGTTTTTAATTAACACTCAACAAGTGATGATCTCATAGCTTAGATCAGCTGACAGCATGCATATTTGCATGTAGTTTATTGGACAGTTTTAAACACCACATATGTTTCGTTATCCCTTCCTATTCAATAACATTGCAGCCGTTTTATTACCCAATTAGTACTCACCAAAGCTTAAAAGCGATCTTTTCCATTCAACACGGTAAACACCAAGCAGAATCTTCGAAGTTCATAAATGAGTTCCCAAAACTTTAAATGATTTGAGAATGAATAGTTGTATGAGGACGTGTGTTATGTAATGTAATCTGGCGTACCATCACTCAGGAACATATCAATCCTTCATGATGTATAGGGCATAGAACAGGAACAGTAAAACATGATAGCTTCATAATACTGTACGGATATGAATCGGCAGCAGTGGTAACCTTGGACACGAGTCTCTTTAATTTAAGTATCTTTGTCACAAAATAATTTATGATGCTTATACCAATACCTCAATCGATTTTTGCAATTCAATATTCAAAGCCGGGCAGTAAATGATCACTTATTTCAACTTTCTGCATATTATCCTGCCTGGTTACCAAAGCTTAAGAACTGGAAATCAGTGGCAAAACAACAGCTGGTCGTATCGATTTCAGTCCGATGGAATATTAGACAAATATTCTGAATTATACTACAACCTACGTCATTGCAGTTCCATAAATTACCCCTCCCTGTCATACTTTCACCCCACCCAATGCGATTATTCTCAGAGCCTCGCTCTCGATTCAAATCTCTTTGCAGGGTAAAGATGCAAAGCTCCAAACAGGGTTTTCTCTTCATCATTCTTAACGTAATTTGCATTTGTCGTTCTCGTAAAACTCTCTTTTTCTTCACTCAGAGATATGACGTTGATTGCTCAATTGTTGTTTTGTTGTGGTACATGATCAGCAAGATGGTAAAAATAGCTAAATAACAAACCATGCGACACTGGACACAATGTATAACGGTGATTACATGTACTTTCACGAGTGACCAACACGTCAATGTAGACGTCTATATATCACTTCCGGTTAGACGGGTTAACGAAAATGGAATCCAGAGCGTGACAATTCCAAGAAACGTACATCTCTTCCACTTTCATCCAGTCATCGCTTGTGATGATACAATTACATCATTAATCACCGCTAGATGGCGTATATAACTACGTCTGTCTGCGCTACCGGGGCTATATCTTCAGTTTATGATAACTTCAGTAACGGAAGAGGGGGCATAAACTTAGAGATGGAGAGTAAAGAAAAAACGGAATATTTTTTTGACATATTTACCGCAAGGTTAGCGTTCGTATAATCTTTTCCCCCTCTTTTATCATCGTGAGCCCCGTTGAGAGGAGGGGGAGGGAGGGAGGGGCGGGAGGGACAGGGAAATAACGCTCCGTGCTTTATACCTACAAACAAGCACTCACATCTACATGGCGTATAAGTAATATTTTGAAACTTGATCTATGATATTTTGGAAGGATGGCAAATCGGTTCTTTTAAGTTATTGAGTTGGTGCGAACAGCTGCTTGAAGTGAATCAAGGTCCACATCTCCCTCGAGTGCTTCGCAATTACCAGACGTCGAGTTTTGTATCAATCTCTCTTAGGCCTTTTCTCGAAGTAGGGAGATTCAGTTTTGTATCAATAAATTTTGTGTCATTTCTCAGAGCTCGTTTTAATAAAGGGTTAATGTTTGTACCTTTAAGTTTTGTGCCTTTTTTCAGTGTTCGTTGTCGAACGGAGGTAACGTTTTGCATCATTTCTCCGAGTTCGTTTTTAGAAAAGGTGGCTTTTTGTATCAATAGTTATTAGGAGTTTTTTATGAATAGATATTGGCCATTCTAGTGTACAGAGGTTCAGTTATTTAAGCATAAACATAGAAATTTATGGATCACTTCTCAGTTTTTTTACAAAGATTCGAGTTTGCATTTATCAATTTGTTTTTCTCTTTGCAGTTCTGTCTAGTTATAAAGTCTTAAATATCAACTTGTAGCATTAGGAAGGTTTATTAACATATTTAACATATTCCAGTATCTGACATACCAAATTTCCACTTTATTGAGGGATCCATTACAATAATCTATTCAATACATCATTATCTGTCGGGATTGGTAAGTCTGTATTTCACGATACTCCTTTGTCAATGAGAACGAATGGTTTCATTGTTAAACTAAAATTAGCGAAGCTGATGACGTTTTTCATAAAACCAAAGCATACTATCACATAAATGGCTCATTTCAAAATCAATTAAAAATATTTCTACTTTATGTTTTTCATGAAAAACCTAACTGCTCAAAAAACGTCAATAACGTCACAATCACATGACGGGCGATAATCCCGTATTAATCTTTTAAATGGGGAGATGATCCTGTATTAATCCTGTTAATGGGCCTTTCACCTCAAGACAGCTATTCCGTTCAGGATGATTACTTTCAGAAAGTAAGTATCTTTTTGGGCTATAAAAGTCGTATTTACCTACGGCCTGTCCTATAAATCCTGGCATTAATAAGACACGACCGATGAGGCGTATAAGATGACTTCAACAACATGCGAATAGCATTTCATGTCCGCGAAAAACTCTGAAAAAGTTTGAAAGTGGAATGTAACACGGAAAAGGGTTGAGAAAAAATGCACATGCTCTTCTCGGCCTGAAAGGCAATCCGCTCGTACATGTCTTGCCACTTTAGTCGTGAACGCTTCAAAACTTGGTCCGTGAGGCTTCTGTTAACGCCAAGAGAACGTATTCTCCTACCTACCGTTAAACATGGTATACTAATTACCAATAGGTTTTAAATGCGGTCCAGACAAGAAGTAGTGGCCAGTGGTCTAGAGCCTTATTTTGTTGCTGAATAAGTGATGAGTTCATTCCTTGTAAATTTAAAGATATTCACGTAGCCACAATATGTTGCGTTCCACATAATGTATTTGACACCATTTGTAACGTTTGATATCAAGTATCTGAAAAACGTACTGTTTATCATATTCATTCTATAATATTATCATTGATGGATAGAGAATACAGTTGATACAAAATCATCTGCCGTTGAGTAATTTTGATTTTGTAAAAGCGAAAAAAAATTATATTGGATAAGATAACTACATGTAGTTCAAAAGCGTCTTCAGAATATATACACCCAGATACGTTCATGTTGAAATATTGACATATATATTATGTAATTAACACAATCCACTATCCATTTTCTGTTGATATGTTCTCCCCTGAGAGAACATAAATAGTTTTCCTAGTTTGACCGTTACCAATACAAAATCAGGTCTGAATGGTACCAAGCAGACAAGTGATTGTGGAAGACAGACCTAAAGCATGCTAACGTATGTTTAACTATGCAGTGAACGCCAGTTTCCCTCGTTGAAATGATCGTTTGGCCATGCTCAAGATACATTTCCTTTCGAGCGTATACCCTCCCCCTTCCGTGTTACCCCCTATATCCCTTCCAGGTACGTATGAATACTGATCGCCTTGAACCTCCGAAGAACATCTAGGAACCACCTTTACAAACAAAGCAACTTCTCAAGTCATTGCCTACGAGGTATGCACCATCTTAACATAATTCTTCACGAATCTAGATTTAGCAATTGGCACGATTTCTGTTTTACTGGATGGATAACCCGATGAGGCTTTGCATGATTAACGTTGGTATTAAAGGTAAATATTGGAATGAATCTTTCTATTTCCCGAACAGAAAACTATACCGTTTCAGAAATACCACGAGTATCAGTTGTCTTCTAACTTTTATAAAATTAAAAACAAAAAGGTTTAACTTGTACCAAAGAATACATATCAACTCATATATACAATAATACAAACTGTCAGGCCTGTTCCTGAACATGCTCAACGTTTAGAGAACCCTATTATTTTGAATACACACTTTTGAAAGACCTTTTAATGCTTTTTATCTATTAAAACCCCCCTCAACTTTAACTAATCTATCACGTAAATCCCTCCAAATTATGTTAGACTCATACTAAACTATTAGGTCAAGTTTTTTTCTAAAAATAATTATAAAACGTTTTGATTTACATCATATTTCTTACCATACACTCGATGTTTAAGTAACGACATCTGTGCGCAAAAAAATCGACTGGGCAAACATTCTGAAGTTTGACCTTGGCAAGGTCACCGGAGCTGACCTGATTGAGTTACAACCTTTATACAGCTGTTATGCTCAGCTGTTCAACCTGGCCAGCTGCACTCTGGAACCTCATCTCTCTAAAAAAAGAGCATCTTATTGTGGTTCTGATTTAGTTCCTGGAGATCATTTCAAGTAAACGCATTACTTGAATACACACATATATAAAACAATGATATGATCATGATAACATTTCTTTGCGTTTGAATTTTGGTGATAATTTGAAAAAAAAACCTCATATATGTGTTGTCTGTTTTCCTCCAAATCCTGGTTAACTTTAGTAATTACATGCATGTCTATTCTTAAGTCTATACTGATTATGAAACGCAAAACGTATACTTATATTATATATTGTTGAAATTATAAAACATAACTTCCATTATGCAATCGATCCAAGTTACAGAATTCTCTTTATCTTGTAGTTCGAGGCTTCAGAAATATTGTTAAAAAACAGGAAGTAGTTTCCAAGTCTCTGGATAAAAAATACTTAGGGAAACATGCACGTATGCCTCTTACGAGATGAAAGAAAAGTTTTCTGAAATTAGTTTTGAGTGAAAAAGACGCATTTGGTCATTAGCAAATAACCAGGAAAGTGATCGCTTACGTTAATCTTTTTATGCATAACAGTGCTGTTAACAGTATTTGACAACAACAGGTGAATTCGACATTGTTAAATGAATGTTTGTAATACGTTACCTGTTTAAGTCAGCGAGAAAGAAAAACACAAGCGTTAACGTTTTTCCAATATGTCCGTTAATTTTATTTTTGAGTTGGTAATTCGAAATCGAGAGATCGAGACAGACAGACAGAGACATACATAGACAGAGACAGGCAGTAACTGAGACATAGACAGACATACAGACAGACAGACAGAGACAGATCGAGACAGACAGACAGAGACATACATAGACAGAGACAGGCAGGAACTGAGACATGGACAGAACGAAAGAGACAGACAGAGACGGACAGACACGCGGATATTTTATGTGGACAGATACTGAGATGGGAGAGAGAGAGAGAGAGAGAGAGAGAGAGAGAGAGAGAGAGAGAGAGAGAGAGAGAGAGAGAGAGAGAGAGAGAGACAGAGAGACAGACAGACAGACAGACAGACAGACAGACAGACAGACAGACAGACAGACAGAGACAGATGGAAAGACAGAGAGAGAGGGAGAGAGAGAAAGACAGAGAGAGAACTACGGAAGAAATTGTATGATAGAAAACGCGACACAGCTATATAGCGAAATTCAACTTTTGGTTAAAACGGCTTATGTCTCCCCTTATGATCTAATAATAAAATCAATGTATGAAATTTAGACTTGCATTTGAGTCTTGAATTATCATGGTCATTATTATCCGCTATTTTAAATGAAAGCGTGTATTGACATTGTTTTGGAACCTACAGATTCACAAATGAGTGTAAATATTTGAGTTGTTCACGAATTGGTAGCTGCAAGACTAGGTCAGCGAGGTTGTTTGGGTCTGTGTGAAGATTGGATGTATATTTATGTAACCTGGACGCTTGGGGCATCCTCGAAGAAACTGTGTTGATGGAAATAACAGTTTTGGGGAATGGGATGGGGGAGGGATAGTCTCAGGCGTTATTTATGGGCGTCATTTTGTCAGGAATAATCAATTAGTCATATCAGTAATTTTAAGAACATTTTAACACAATCGTTTCCTGAGATAAATATGGGTTAAAGTTTGTCAATTCCATTTTCATTTTGAACGAATACATTAATAGATATTGATATTTATTTTATTAAAACGTTAAAAGATCTGATTTCATACAAATCTTAATGAAAAGATAAATAAAACCTGGATTCCAAAATATTTAGGCATTTTTTTGATTGTTGAAATATTGACCAGTTTTAAAAAATTACAAAGAAACAACATATTTTGACTTTTTCAGGCAACGTAATAAAGTTTAATAAAAGCGCCAAACAGTTGACTAATTTTAAGTACTGTTAGTTTACCCCCGTCCAGAACCATGACCTTTTTTCTATGTCAAGTATCCAATCATTTTCACCTACACACCATATAGACGCTCCAGTAATGCGAAACCCACCTGTCCAAGTGCAAACAGAGCCCTCTAACGGGCGTGTATGTCATCAAGGGCGATGTAAAATCACCCATGTGTGAACTGAAGCCGTCACATCGCGCTTGCTCTGCACGTGCGTTTTGACTTAACGGTTAGAAGAGTCTTTGCTTACATCGTCTTTTTACAAAGTTTTGTTAGAACATGGTGGCACTATATATACTTACACGTTTTATTGGTTCTGTGTATTGTGGCGGAAATGTTTCAGAGTTAAATTCTGGAAAACAATATAGTTCGCCTGTGTTCTTTTTTCTGAAAGATTTAATGCTCATTCTGATAAAAAATCTGACATGCGATGTGCGTGTGATGTATAATCATTGAGCTATCACACTTAACAGTGTTATTTATATAACGTCTAGAAAGGTGTATTTTTTAAAACATTGATTCGACATAACGGATGCAAAAAGGTTGCTAGATTAACTGTTGAAACCAAAACAAGTTTCCAATAAACAAATCCTTTAAAAAGAACAATCTATTTCCGCTAACAACTGAACAGGATTCAAATTGCACGGAGGGGAATAAATTGATAGCGGCTGTCAAGCAGACACTTCTAACCAATTATCTCCCCTGTTGGAAACTTCTTCCAATGAGGAGCAATGAGGACCCCCTGTACATATTTGCGTGAATTCTCGAGATCTCGTAGTTGTTGAGGTACACTCAGACAGGTAACACGTACATGTATTTCGATTGGACTTAAGTTTCAATTTCAAAATTTTACCATGGAACATTGTCGGTGCATTGTTTTGAGCGAGTAGCGCTCTGTGTCGACGTTGGATCAATAGGCCCCGTTTTCGAATCCAACCAATGGTGTCATCTATTGACAAACATTCATTAATCAATGGAATTTTGAAAATATTTGATATGAAAGTAGATAGAAAAAAGAGCTGAGGATGCTAGATTTACCAACCTTTTCTAGACTTAAGAAAGACTAAAATTCATTCTATGAAATAATCAAAATTATTACTGTACATTAATTTATATTATTTCCATCGTATTGTGTATTCAGTCAATCAAGCCTTGCAGAATTAGGACCTAGACTTTATCGAAGGCTCCTATTTAATACACGGTCTTGAAGCCGAATTAGACTTATTTGTTCAAGGAGAAAGGCTAGGTCATTTACTTCTTCTACAATCATGAACGATCTTAGAGTAAGCTTCGACTGCCATGCTACATTGAAATTGGGTCTGAGCACCCAGTTCGCTTGTTTCAACTAACACTTTAGGTTTCAACACATTGCTACGATGGTCATGTGGACATTTGCCCAGCAACATACGATGGTCATGTGGACATTTTCCCAGCAACATACGATGGTCATGTGGACATTTCCCCAGCAACATACGATGGTCAATTGGACATTTCCCCAGCAACATACGATGGTCAATTGGACATTTCCCCAGCAACATACGATGGTCAAGTGGACATTTCCCCAGCAACATACGATGGTCATGTGGACATTTCCCCAGCAACATACGATGGTCAAGTGGACATTTCCCCAGCAACATACGATGGTCAAGTGGACATTTCCCCAGCAACATACGATGGTCATGTGGACATTTGCCGCTAATGTCTATCTACGCCGCTAATGGCTGAAATATTGCCCAAGCGGTGTTAAACAATAACTCACTCACTCACTGGAGTCTTTGTGTAGTGGCGATGTAACTTTATATGATATATTTTAATATCATTAAATGCAACTTTAATGAGTCCTTAAGCCTCAAACCCTTCTTTTTCACCTAAACTACATATTTTCTCTTTTAGAATAGTGAACATGGGACAATATATATTTCCGTAGGAAATCGTTATCTTTCACATAAATATGAAAACTTTATGACCTAAGCTTAGATATCTCACTCTCATTTGAAGTGCTCCGTCCTCAACTCCAATATTTTTATTGCTTCAGATATATCGTCTCCTCTTGATAAACCATATCAACGTGCCATACACAACATCTTCACACTGGCGCTATATCCACAAACCAATCAGTTTGATTAACGGTATCTTTAGTTGTGGGAAAGAAAAACAGGACATTCTGGAGAAAAAACAATCCGTATAAGCGCTTCATCTTTGTTTTATCATGTACAGGCATATCGGTTACTATTTCAAAAGAAGCTTGCGCGATGTAAGTGCTTTGCTTTGTGGGACTATGTCTTGTAACACATCGATGTCAAACCTGAGTTATCTCCCCTTACATCATCCGGGTCCCGAATGACAGCTCCAGACGGATTATGATACCGACTCGAATCTTCAAGCGGAACTGACAGACATAAGAACTTTTCTCGAGAACTTTGTTTGACGAACTTCAAAAGAAGAGTTATTTTGGCAGAGATAACAATTAGGACCATTGAGTGCAGCGGCTAAGTAAGAGTAGTCAAGTTGACTACGTTAGCGTTTGATAGGCGAAACGATTAGTATATCTATAGCCCATGTCTACTGAAGTGATTTCTCTCGCTTATCATGGCCAATAACGTCCTCTTTAACACTTTGCTGTCAGTGTTAGAGCCACTTTTACACATTATGAGAGGGCTTCGAAATCCACCGTGGTTTACGCTATTGATGGATCCTCGTAGGAGATTGTTAGTCATTACGGTATATTGTTGGTTCTCATAATAGATGTATTTGTACAAGTACTTTACCAACTCGCGGGACTGTTGAAAACCTTTGAAGAAAATATGATGCCAATCAATGAAAATCCACTTCATCGTATGAGGAATTGACGTCTTTCGTCACTGTCAGAGTTCTCTCAAAGAAGTCGGGTCGATTCAGGCTAAGAGCGAGTTGTCTCCCCTCCGGTGTAAATCTACTGTTTTAGTGGGTCTTCATTTGCAGACGGTGTCGTTCAAAGTCCTAAGGTCATCAGTGGAGGCGCTTTGGGAGTAAACGAAAAGCCCCCCGGCCTAGCCCGCCAACATCACGATCACTCGGCTCCAGTCTAAGTTTGACTTACGAGCGGCGTCTTCAGCTTGGTCAAAATGGCGCCTGACCTTGACCCTTGTCTCTTCAATTGAGCGCTTCGTGGCCCAGCGCATGGAATACAGGACACCAGTTTAATCAATGCCGCTGATAGTATCAAAACACAGCACAGGGATATTCGATCTTGTGAATGGAAAATTAAGAAAACTCCTGCAGTTAAGGAATTGGCATAAACATGATCGAAGATTTCTCTCGTAAAAGGCAAATGTCCTTGAAATATTCATTGCTTTGCGTTTTATTGTTTCATTTTTGTAACTGCTTTAGGCTTTATCTGCGTGTTTATTAGTCCGAATTGGGGGAAATTGTTCTTTGTATATGTCGAAATAATAATTGAAAGTCCCATTATTTTTTGTCAAAATGAAATTAGATTGATTTGCCACGAAAGGATTCTGGGAGTAATAAATGCCTAGGAAAAGAACCAAGCCAAGCATAGTGATAAGAAAGCGCAACCACTCGAACTTAATGAGAAAGATAAGGCCACATTGTAGGCGCTGAAGGTGTTCCGAAGACCTTATTTAATCAATTAAAAAGAAAAAGATTGCACAGTCAGAAGAATACTTTTCGGAAAAGAAAGTGGTACGTTTTTGAAATATCGAACACCCAATTCTCACCACAAAAGGTAATAAAGATCAGCTGCGTTCTTTCGTAATTCCATTTACATATCCAAGGTCTAATTCTATCATTGGGTAAGTGTTGTTACTACGATAATGGTTCACGGGAAGGACCTAATTTGAAGAAGTGAAAACGCCAAGAACAAAACGCGTCTGGCGTTATTATGGTGAAGAGAAAATTGGCTCTGGACGTCGAAATGGAATCGGTACATTTACAATGGCGGCCGTCAAGGGTAATGCAAAGGCTTGAACGACCATGTTATAAATGGGATTTAGATGCGCTGTTTTTCAAGAATAGCACAACTAGTTTCTCCTGCTAAGAAATATAGTTCCATGTTGTCCTCTGCAGCCACCGTTAAGACATATACGTCACCAGTTTGACCGGATATATGTACTTTTAATTATGTTTGACTGATTTATTCTTTATTTTCGGGGTCGTGAATTGGTTTGAGTCACGATCTCGATTGAAAAAAGTGCAATAAATTGCAAAGTTTTGTGAGGTGTGAAAACGCTGTGGAAGGAAAACAACGATCCGTAATCCTCTACTAAGTCAGCCATACTCCGTGCTATTGACACCGGCTTTATAGGTTTTCAATTATAACCAAATCTGTCATTGACTTTTTCATTAAAAACAACAGCGGAGATTGTTTTATTTCTAAACAACTTGTAGAAGTTCGGAACATTCAAGAAAACACTGTAAGATTATTTTTGGGGTTGAATCTCAGATTACGATAATTTTTGCGATGCAATCACTTGTAACAGCATAGAGATAAGTAAAAATCAATCTAAAGTAAATAGATTGGATGATTCTTTTGGCGTGTATATCTCATCCAAGAAGTCAATTAAAAATATTCATATTTACTTTGGACAAAAATCATTAATTTTAAGTTGACCCGATGTTTTCATAATAATCAATTTCACCCCTTTGGACTTGATTCATCTAATAAGGCAATAACGGACCGGTATGTCTATAGACAGGGCACTTATGTTGGCCTTGATTGAATAGATAATGCGAAGAAGTGTGGACACTTGGACGCGTGCAGCACGTGCGCACGTGAAATCAATGGAAAACATCTGGTGCTTGATTGACATATGTCGTGAAGAGTTCATGTCGATTTCAGATATACGTACTTGGAATTGTACTTTCACGGGAAAAATAATTCCCTGTTTACATACTTGTGATTTATTGAGTAAATCGTGGCAAATTCTTGGAAATAAATCACATGTCAGGCGAAATTCTTTGTTTAACATAAATATTTACGCAAACCATATTATTGGCCCTACTTTGTCAATTGAAAGACGCCTAATCTATTTTTCATCATGTTCAATTATTGAATGCAATTTGCAACAATCAGCTTCATATTGTGCTACGTAGTGTGATATTTCAGTGCGTTTCATTCAACACGCTTAAATCAATAGTTGTGGTCGGGTTTCTTCCGATGTGAGACATTCTTAATAATTATCTTCCAACTCGCTTAAATAAGATGTTAAACATGAAATCCTCCACTTAATTATTTTCAAAATTCTTTTAAACTCTCGCCTCAGATAAAAGAACATTGATATTCCTCAATAATGAAGAGTAACTCTATGAATATTTGAAGCGGCAGGTTAATTAGATAGCACAGTTACAGATATGCGGGCGAGTAATGATACTGGCCTCAGTAAGGTTTTGAATGTGAAATGAAACCTCACACAGAACGCAGTCAAGCTGATGTAATTGATGTTTGGGAAATGATATCTTAACGACTTGAGATAATGCACTTTTAAACTGCATCTCCAAATAAGTATAACAAAACATGTAATTTATCTTTTGTATTAGCTTAAAGTATTCACATGGGTTATTGAAATATCGATGGAAATTTCCTTGATACACTACTTAACAAAACAAGAGTACCGCTTGGCTGAACAATCTTGGCATAAAGAAATTTGCAATTTTAGAATGATTTTTATATTAATATTTCATGCTAATAAACATCAATGACGTTCATGCTTGATAAATCTAATTACCTACATACACTGTTGCATTGAAAAAACGACTTGTTGGTGATTAAATGCCATCATGACATCAGGTTCAACAAGACTAGACGCGGTTAATTCCTGGATGGGTGACCACGTTCATGAGTGAATGAGTGAGTGAGTAGGGGTTACTCAAGGTCATGGGTGGCATGAGGTTGATTAAATCTGTCCGTTATCATTTCGTTTTGGTTTTATGTCATAAAAGTGCCCTTAACACAAAGGCAATGATTTTCCAATCCTGATGTCGTCTATCCTATTGTACCCTGTATCAAATGTTATCGAAGACTCAAGGGCTGACATAATAATAACGATTTCCTGATGAAAGTCCGAGGGGTTATATAGTGTAGAGAATAAGAAATTTAGCCCTTGGTGATCGAGGATGAATAAACAAGAAACGTTTAGACTTACCTCTCCGCTCAGTAGGATAAATGGCAGTCTGATAGTAGAAGTAATATACTATTGTAGTAAGAAGGCAATGAGTTTCATGGATTATAAACTTCTATATTGGAGAAAGTAGCGACGTTTCGGTATGAATAAATAATCTATACCGAAACGTCACTACTTTCTACAATAAAAAATATATAGTATATAAAGTATAGTTCAGGGCTCCTTTTATTTCATTTATTATCAAAAATTAAAATGATTTGAAAAAATCATGAACTCCTTTTTCAGGGACTATATGTTAGTCTAGCGTGTACTGAGTTAAACTAAATTAACATTAAAATTCATACTTTCTATGGCTGGGAATTGGGGAGGGGGGTTATTCTATTATCTTAACCGTGCATGGAGGAATACATAATTTGTCAGAGAGATTTTTAAATGGTCTGGTTTATGAACCATATCTTCTGAATGTCACGATGATCGGGCATTAGAGATAAAGAAAGCGTTCAACGTTCTGGTACAATCATTCAATTCTTTTATTTCGGTTTGTAAGCCATAGGCCCATGTACAATATTTAGATAACATTTCAGTATTTAAGACTAGACACTTAAAGATGTTATTTTATTACATGGCTAATGAGCCAACATTTTTCTACGAGAAAGCGCTTCTCTTATATAATTAGACAAATTTACAAGAGTATGTTAACATTTACTAGTAATTATATTGTTAAATTGAGGAACTGAATTTAACTGACCATTTACATGAATATATCTGTCTCTTATTAAATCATAAGCATTACATTCAAACAAGAAATGAATTATAGTTTCATTCACACCACTTCCACACATTCTACAACACATATCTACATTCACATCTCTTATATAAGCACGTAAAGGGAGAGAATTTAACCTTAAAAGACAAATATTTTTCTAACTGTTCGTAGGTTGATAAAATTAACATAAAATTCAACATTCAAAAGAGACTTGATTTTTTTAAAATATACTAAATGATAGTGTTGTTGATAGAAGGACCTTTCAACTTACATCGCATCGGCAACACCAAGTTGCAAGTTGAAAATATTTTAATTTAACTCTTCATAATCCGGTTCACGCATACTGCCACTTTGTCTTTTAACTTTGTGTCCCGAACAACTAGCACCAGATGACGGTGCTTATCAGCTAGAATATAAAGCTCTCAAACGTTTTTCAAACGATACTGTATGCTACTCATATGGTGTTGTTTTAACTTGTTTTATTTCAATGAGAATAACGGTTCTAAATCGAAATTACAAAAATGAAGATTGTGGATGGGTATATTTGTAATAAAAAGCTTGCAAACATTTCAAAAATCATCCGATATGCATTTACTTTTGTTTCAATAAGTTTGCCGTTCCGACACAAACCCCGGATATAGGATGTAGCGCTTTCCCAAATGACCCAGTACCAAAACCGTTGTTAAGCTTGTTTGTTGTCATTTTAGTTCCTTGGTAAGTCGACCTACCGAACTCGTTCAAACCTTCAACCCACCAGCTGTGCCTGTGGCATGTTATGTAATTTCATATCGTTCACTTTTTCACATGTTTGTACCCATTCCCTCAGCTCGGCATATCCCGCCCAAGAAACTGATTCGCTTAAGTAAAAAAGTTTAAACCCATCTGCAAGGAGTAAATAGCATCCCAATTGACTCTAGCGTTCTTCAGAAGCCTTCCTAGCCATGGAGTAAAGGCAAAGATGTATAGGAAGTACGGGCCGAGAGTACTCGCTTAAATCTATAGGGAAATAATTAACTTCAACTTTAAAGAATATCGCGATGGATAGTATATCGCCCCGGGTTCTATTTCTCCAGTTGGGAGGCGACATTCAACCTTAACTGTATCCTTTACGCGAACAGCCCGCAATCTCTTTGATTCAAGTTCCATATTTATCAGTCCTCAACTTAATGTGAAGTCCTCGAATTCGTTCTTAGGATTGGGAAATTTGCTTTCATCTAATCATTCACTAAGAAGGCCTCATTAACAACACTTTGTTATCTTGATAGAAATCGCATAGTAATCATCGTCATTAATCACTTAGGTCACCCGGCGCGGTTGGCGACTCCTGTAAGGGGTTCGAATCCCACAAATCAAGTACGTTTCTCTTAATTGCGACTAAGATTCAGCATGAAGTAATTGATGTGTATGGCAGTTTATATCATAACGTCCATAAGTGTTTTCCCCGTCGGCTTTGAAATTATTCTATTTTCGTTAAAATAAAAGATTGATATAAAGATTACGAATAAATAAGAATACAAACATCCTGTTCACTGGCAGCTGGTATCGCAGGACGTTTAATAAATAACATCTCAGCAGTGACAAAATCACCACATCAAGTTACGTGAATACCCCTTAACATCTGACAATACAATTATCATGGCACTTCAGTGCAGAAGTAATGAAACGTCCGAAAATAACAGTTTAACATTCTTGTTTCCGATATGCGACAGGGTCTCTACAGGGAAATGCTGTCGCCCCGTTTCTTTTATTCTTTATTCCAATTCGTCTGCAAGTCATCAAAGTTTTTCATTATGACGTCATTACCATTCTCACCAATTTCTTCATTATCCTGCACATCATCATCATTAGAGCTCATTATGGAAAACGGAATAACAGACTGTGTAAGCAGTGTTTTATTCAAACTTGTACAAGAACAGACATGACAACAGCTGTTGCACGTGTCGCCTCTCAAAGCGCAAGCTTGTACATTGCAATGCATGCTTTGCACGTGTTCGTCGGTCCATTGCAAACGAGTGCAGGGTAGGATCTTGTAAACAAACGAAGAGTAATACGAGTTATTCAATATGGCCGCAAATATATTCATAAATCTTTTTTGAGCATATCTTAGACAAACAATTACAAGAAACTTTTTCTCAAAAGGACGGCTTTAAGTTTAGATGAAAAGGAGACTATTACCCCTCGGAAAAAACGAGACACCAAATCTTTGGCACCGAGGTATGTCAATAAACGATGCAAGAAAGTAGGGATTATACAAACAGTTAAAAGCTACTTTGTGTGCCCGACTAACTCGTATTTTACACTTAGGAACCGGGAAGCGGATATTGATCAACTAGCGGCTTAATTAGTGGAAATGGGCTTCAGAAATCACGCGTCAATGACACCAAACGAAACGTTCCGAATAGTCTCAAGACATTAAAAGATTAGTCTGCTTTTGAAGCTAACTTGAATAACTGTGCCAAGCGTGCATATTGGCCAGTCAATAACGAACAGGAATCTGCACTAACCGCGTTGGCAATCAATAATTGTTTTCAATTTGACATCCTTGTCATTTTTATTTCATAAAGAGAAAAGTAATTAAATTTCAAAATCTTCAACCACATGTGTATTGAGAACAAGTGTTTACGCAGGCTGACGTGCCCTTTAAATCAGCGAAATGGACTTCTCTGTTAGGGTTGAAGCGGATTAATTAGAGCATGTAAATGTGAGAGGCGCTGCACTCGAGGAGTTTACTGTCACATAGAAAAAGTCCCATGTGGTCCCGAATCTCGGTTACTGTCACAAACTGGCCATCTCGCCACTAGAGGTCGCTTCAAGTGCTCTCGCGAGATCTCACGAGAGGCAGCCTCATTATAGAGTGACCAAAATGGCGTCAAAATCAATGTGGACGTGCTGTTGCGTTCATGTTGGGCATGTAAAGATGTCGTTGTATTCTCAGCTGTCGCCAAGGATGACTATAAAAAGATGTCAACGTTCTCTTTGTCGATAAGTGACCCTGAATCCAGCACCTCTCTGCAATCGTTTTGAACGTTTGCCTACGTTGTAATTACGTCTTCGCGGCCACATCGTTCAACTTAATCATCGACCTTCAGCTGTTGTTTATTGAGAAACACGAACTTTATTGATCAGACAGTAAAGTATGTATTTAGTTCGTTGTTCAGATTTTACCAGTATCATATAAGCCTCGCCTATTTCATACAACACTTGAAGATTTCATAGCAATATTTAGCATTTTGCGTAGTCACTCACTTCAATAAGAATAGAACAGTAGCACATGTATTTGGAACCAATTTCCCACATTAATATAAATTTACGCCAGTAATATCACCTTCAGAGAGTAAAACATCAGATCTGAACCTGATTCGGCGGACGTCGAAGAAATAAACAAGAATCAAGCAAAACTGCTGGCGGCCTTTTTTGTGTAAACACTTTTAATCATAAGTGGGGAAGTGGGTTCAAATAACTGAATTAAGTAGCTTAACCAATCATAGTACGTTCCTTGTAGAACTGCTACTTTTGGTGATTAGTCATTGTCTTGCAATTTGTAATTACATGTTCGTTTTCGGTAGATCCCTTCATTTACTTTTTAAAATGCCACAATCCATTTGATATCATAAATAGAAAAATATGATATCCTCAACTCACCTGATATTCTTCTTTATGCAGAGTTTACTTATGATATTGAACATTACGTTCATGATGGACTGAGAAATGATTTAAATAGCATAAAACGATAATAAGATTATGTATATGACATACGATAATATGCCCACATACTTGAGCGCAGTGGAAATGCCGACCCGAAGACAAAAGCCAGTCATCTTTCTGTCGTCCCTATTGGATGTACATTAGACATTTTCTGAAAATAATCAGTTGTAGAGACGATTGAATACTACTGTAGGTTTATAGTAAATTTGATCTTAGGAGGATTAAAGGGCGCAATGTGGGTGGATCGGGGGAGGGGGTGGCGTTAGGGTAGAGTTGGCTTCATTTGGAAAACTGTCGAAAGGCCATGCGATATGATTGACAAATACAGACCCTTGCAGAAATAGTTACCTGAAAACCGCGGTCTGACTGCATTCTGATCGCGGTCAACTGCAATCAGATTGCAGTCTGATCGCGGTAGGTACCGGTTAAGATAACTGCAACCGTCTGTACTACATCATTAGCAAAATTCATACATTTTACTTCATTTCTTAAATATAATTTAGTAGAGGAGTAAATTTTTTTTGAAGAATTTCAACGATGTTTTTACCATCATAATTAACTTACAATGTAGTTTCAATGTTCTCTCTTATATAACTGTGTTGTTTTGTATATATGTTTTGTACGTGGGCCTAAGGCCTTTTACCGAAAAAGGAATTGAATTGAATCTCAACGATATTCAGAAGAATATAAAGTTTAACTCAAATGTTAGTTCAGAAATGGAAGGTTCAATACGAACTTAACGATCGGAGCATGTTCAGTTAAATTATGCCAAGCCATTTCCCTTTCTCAAATGATTAAAAGGTGTTCATACTAAAATGGCCGCCAGAACTTTTCGTTGATACTTGATGATTTCTTACGTATGTTCGGGTTGAGTTGTAAGCTATTTGAACCCCTGCAGATAATACATTTTACAGAAATAAAAATTATTGGAGAAAAAATGACCAATTAAAAAAAAGGATTTTTACCTGATTCATCAGTTTATGTAGTTATCATGTCAAGGGATAATCTATAGGTGGGAATGGTACCGAATGGTATCCGATTTGTTGCGGGAGGGATGGAGAGAATGAATAAAAAAAGTTGAAGAAGAAAGAGAATGAAAGAATGGAAAGGGTGAAGGGAAGGATGTTGTGCTCAAATTTAGTTATCGTTATTCTGTTTTTATTCGTCCTTGACTATATTACTGAAAGCGAAAGAATGAAAATGAAGAAAATAAACAATATTTTTGAAATGATATGAAATTAAAATATATTCCATCAGCTATATTTTACTCTATATATGTATGTTTTGGAAAATGAGTGAGGTTTCGGAAAATACTGCCATTATTATATTAATTATATAATATAAGAAACACATGAAGTTAAATCCGAAATTCAATATTCTGAAGAAAGAAAAAACATCTCATAAGCTATAGGGTGGGACGTGGAAAATGAATGTGTTAGGTGAAAACATTAATTAAAGGGAACAGTAAGGATACAGGTAAATGAGATGAGGTGATATGGGGCTTATCGCCGCTTTCAATAGTATTTCACTTAAATCGCGACTGCTAAAATTATTGCAGGGAGAAAGCCCGCAACACTAGTATGGCTATGTATTGCGGTGAAACCTGCGAGCATCGGCTGGAACTAGCGAACCATGGGTGGTACTGCGCTGAATTTCAGTGTAGCATTGCACCCAAACCTTACTGTGTGTAGAACAGTTCTCTACTGCAGACAAAGTTGCCGAGCCTCTGGCGGGATTCGATCCACGGACCTCTTGATCCGAAGCCGGACGCGCCAACCACTGCGCTATCCCGCCCCACAGGTATATGAAAGTATAAAGAAAAACGGTCCATCTATTGTAAGATGGGGGATGTAAGTTGGGGGATTCTATAGAGGGGGAGTGACACACGGATCGGAGAGAGGGGGTGAGTGTAAAGAAAGGGTAAAGGTTATCCTCGGAGAGAGGTGATGTCTGGGTACCGTCAAAGGCACACTTCGCAGCCGGGTTGGCATTTTCAAACTCTAGTATCAGCTTTAGGGATCGAGACACAGAGGTCTGGCGGTGTTTAAACGATGTCCAACACACTACTATCAGGTGAAACAAAGAGCATTTCGCCTTTATCGGAGATAACGTTGTTATTCATGGCACGGGCGTCTCTGCTTAATAGTCTTAGCTTGATTCTTGATGTCAAATGGTTTCATTTAATTAACGTTATACACCTAATCATTATAGACTACCTTGTCCAAACGTGTAATGAGTTTATTTCTCCGTAACGTTTCAAAATTATAGAATTAGCTTTGTATTTGATAAATAAAATATTTTTCAAAAGTGATTTCAAACTGAATTCAACTTTGCCTTCGATTTGATTTCCATATCTTTATTTATCAAATGTGAGTTCTTATTCACAAAGAGGGGCCTTTAAATATAAAAAAGATTAAGCGCTTAGAATGTAGTCGTGAAAGGAGAACTAATGTTAATGTCACGGGTCGCATGCTTTAGGCGTGTAAAACAAACGACACGGCGTCATAATGAGTGTGAAGGGTCGAAGGTCACGCGAAAGAAGCGTGCAGCACGAATTCCACGATTTTTCTTTCATGCTTGAGCTATCGCAAGAAAGAACGTGTTTTAATGTCTGCAATGAAAGGAACAAGTTAGCGGTAATTTAATTCAAGGAGCTTGAAATCTCACACGGACTACCATGAAAGCGGAATCGGTGGAAATGAGATAAACTTATGGATTTTAAAGCAATGATATTTACATTGCCTGTTGATTGATTGTTTGCACAGAAACTTGCCTGTAATTAAATGATAATTAATCGGTGAAAGCGAACCCAGGCCGATAGATTTCCAACAGAAAGAGATGGTTCGTTTGGCAGTCATACAGGCACGAGCCGAAAAGGAATAAGCTATGGGACTGGCAACTAGTCATGTAGTTGATACGCTTTAATGTTATTATTTACCGATCGCTTTTAGATGAGGGATATAGAAGAGATAGGTTTGACTATTCGAGCGTGCTTCTTCCAAGGAATGGATTCTCAGGAAATTCCTCCTCTATTCTTCAGACTTTAGTTTCCCGACCGAGGATAAAGTCGATCGACTGTAGTAATCGACCATGGAATCTTTCAGCGGTTCGTCTGTATTTTATACACTTCGCTGGGTCGAGGAGTAGGGAATGTAGGAATCTAAAATTCTTATAGTAAATATAAGAGAAATGTCGTTATTTCGAGATTGTCTTAAAATATCCCCTATCTTTGCGGTATGTTCTTGTAATAGTTTGAATTGAATGATTACATTTCATGTTAAGAATTTATGCCACTCTATAATTCACTGAATTCACCACGATATACCAAATTCTTGAAATTGCTTGAAAATGCTACTTTATAAGCTGCAATGGTTTTAAGAAATTGTTTTAGAAAAGAAAACGTTACGTAAAATGTACATTCATTCTTTGATTATATATTTTTTATTTCAACATAGAACGAATAATATTGCCTTTTCTTTTTTTCAATAATCTGTTTTTCCCTTTCTGTGAATTATTCGATTTTCTTGTTTGATATTTTGAATCCATATATAGAAATTTATAATACACATGCTCTACTATCTCTTGATTACAAGTATTGTTTTTCAAGAGTTCATTTGATATCTAGAAATAGATATAAAACACCCACACAAACGATATCAGATAGTGCACTAGTCAGTCAATCATTTATGAATGAATTATGATCAATAACCTAACAAATAGTGAAGTTGTCAAGAAAAAAACCAAGTTGACCATGATAAATTGTCAACGGTTTTAAATCAATTAGCAAGACTAACGACAAAGTATTAAACGAAGTCATTCGTGTATGACGCAGGTATTTATCGATATTTTACCTGAAATCGATATCTAGATGATTTATCACCTTTCGTCGTCACGCTTTGGTGCTTATGAATTCCATTAGTCACGGGTGGTGACGATTTCCGATTGATTTCCAACAGCAATTACAGAATAATTGTTTTATTAACTAGCCTTAACTGCTGATCTGTCATATACATCAAGCACAACCACGTTATGACCGGAACTAATGCCGAAATCCTATTTTTATAACCGCTAAGGACATTTTTTATGATCATTCATATTTATTTACCGTAATAATTCAGCTATTCGACTCAAATACTCCCTAAGTACATAACATCTCTGGAACTTGTTTTTATTCTTATAGTCAAGAGTTTTTGTTTTGAAAATTGAATATTACTTCTTGAAACTGATTTTATGACTTTTGTATTTTTCTGTTCTTTTGAAGAATTGAGCGCGCAATGTCCCGAAAACGCATATATTCATATCAAAAGTACAAATTGGTTGTCAAATACTGAAATGTACCCTCTGATATTATGTCAAACTGTTTTCATGTAAAATCATGAACTTTGATTAAAGTTAGATCGAAAATTCAAAATAGGCTATTACTCAGTCTATATTAAACCCCCCTTATTTTCTACCATTATATCCATTAGATATTGGGAAAACCTCTTCATTCTTCTCCTGTTGATAACGTACCGATTTTCGGACACATTCTTGTTTTCTTTCCTGCAAAAATCATTTTATTGACGGATTTGAAAGGCTATGCAAAGACGAAGGCTAACAAAGTGTTCACAGACCTACATCATTTTCTTAACATCATCTTACGAATAATCGTTTATCGATATCGGTGTAATCTTTTATAGGTCTATATGAAAAATGATAATGGTATATGCCAACGACAAACAACCTTCCCCTGTTTTCAGATAATCTTCTTGAGTGAACATTGTACTCATAATCGAAAATAAAGCATCATCTATGGGGCACATGCCAAAGACATTCAGTGGTGTGAAAATTTGTTTTTGGATTATGGCCAATTTTTGACTTGATATTACATGATACCATTATGCTGATGTCAAAAGCATACAAGCCTTGGCATGATATGAACTAACATTAAAAGGAATTCATTTTTCATGTCTACGATAATCGATTATGATAACAATTATAATAGCAGTTAATTACTGTGTCATTTGTTACAATTTCATAACATAATGATAATGTATCTCGGTGATTCAAAACAAGACCTTGCGAAATATATACCAGGTCTATACTATGATTATGTATCACTATGGTGGTAACCAATATTGAAGAAAAAATATATTACAAAATGTCGGTACAAAGAATACAGTGTGTCGTTTTCAGCCTTGTCAATAAGAAAGAATTGTTTTGTTTTGAGGAATGAACCAAACACAAAATTGAATTTGTCATCGTGTCTAAAGAAGTGAAACTGATTTCAAGGGAGGTTTGAAATACTGCTTTCTAATCGACCAGTCCCATATCGTCTTCACTAAACATTGCTTTTACGTGATTGAAATTCTTAAAAACTCGGTACATTGAAGGAAGGAAATAAAATAGTTGGTGTAAGTTTTCATTGGCGCTAGGGGCGTCATACTTTCTGGATGTAAAATCGAATTTCTTCATTTCTTGATATCTTCGAGGTCTCAAAGAACAAGCATCTATTTCAACGAGAATGTTAAACCAACGACATGTAACATGTTTTTGCATTCAGTTGCCGTCTATGAAAAGGCTCAGCGTCGACAAAAATATTCCCTCTGTCCACTTTCACGGGCTGGGGAGAGATTTTGTTTACCGACTTGATTTAAAATTCAAAACATGTTTCTTTTCATCAGAATAGAAATTCATCGGCTATAATTTGAAAGGCAGTTCAGTCCTCCTGCTCTGAAAAAGGCTCTTCGAATTAGTCGCTTGGCAAATACTATTCACTTCTCCAAGTGCAAGTGGAATTAGGAGAAGTCGAAAAGAAAACAGTATACAAAAGATTATTGACACATATTGAGTTTCTCTCAACGAAATCGACGTTGTGGCTCGTCTCTGGAACAAATGACGTCAGAAAAAGCTATTTGCCTAACCACAAACGTTATTCACTGTTCGTCTGAAGCCAAGTCATAACTTAGAAATTGCTCTTTTGAAAACTCTCTTATGAAAGTTAGCTTTGCAGAGGGGTTAATCTCACCTCTGTGTAAAACATATTTGTGTAATATTCAATCACAATGATTATGCCGACAATACAGAACCTCGTTACTCAAATACGCTTTCTCAAGAAAATCGTTTGATTTCGCCATTGTGCTCAATTCTTTTCAAACCATTTTTCAGTATTCATTGCTAAGACTCATAAATGCCAACACATAACCGATGTAACATGCTCGTGCATGCCAAGAACTAACAGTTAAGTACGTACAAATACTAAACCCTTGTCAGATAGAAGTGGACAAAGATCTAATGATTTCTTCTTTCATATACCAAAATACTCGCGTCTGGACAACGATTTGCTATGCTGTATGAGTGGTGACGGGTTGAAATTTGTCTTTATTCTCACTGTGTTTGCCATGTCATGTATTTTGTATACCGCCGAGTATATAACTAACACTGCATGGTTTAAGGGGGTCACACCGAGCAAGGGTATACATACATTTATTACCACTATGTAAATGCAATGGCGTTGTCAGCTAAAAGCTTTTTATTAAACATGACGATCGCTGAAGAGGCACGACAATCAAACAATAAATCACTATTCGCCAGCAATCTAACTTTTCTATTTGTTGCGGACAAGGTCCCTTTTCACCAGTCGTGTATGGCGGCCAGTAGGCCTAGTGGTACTCTAATTGTATTGCCAGGACTAAGACTTTCAAGACTTTCCACATAAAGGTGCCCCCAGACGATGAAAACGATCAATTTATGTCTTTTCACACTACCATGGCTCGTTGATAAGCTTAAGAAATCGCTAAGTCGAAGTCCGAGATGGCAAACATAACAGCACAATGACCGCTCCCCGAGTTTAGTCAATAGCCGCTGGTTTCGTATCTCCTGAAAGCTCCGAACAGCGCCTCATGATGGCTACACACGGCAATATATGGACCCCATTTGATGAAAGACTAGCTATGGTTTGCACTGACACTTTCTCTCTTTGCCTTCTGGCAGTGAGGGCCCTCAAGCGCAGGGTGGCAGGGTGATAGTAGCGAGAGAGGGGGCTGGGGGGAGGGGGGATTTGACATAGCGAGAAATGAGCCGAGATAATAAACAGTGGTGCAGCCCTTCAGACGAGAATTACAAATAGTGTTCGGAGCTCCCAGTTCGATTTACTCACTGGTCGCATCGGACATTGGGTTGCAAAGGGCAATGGTAGAAAATTACTATTGGGATCTCGCTGTCATAAACTTTTATATGGATTTATTTATGTTTTTCGCCCGGCAATGTCTTAGTTACGCCGACGAGTCGTATACACTATATTGGAACGTAGTCTCCATACTTGGGATTTTGAAACCGTGTTCTTACACTTAACGAATATTTCATAATACCTCTGATATTTGTATTCAGTTAATTTTCACATATCATGAAAATTATGTCCGATTTAATTACTCTCGCTTTCATAAAGTAAGTTTAACTTACATGCACGGTTCATGTCGTGTTTATTTGGTTTTGTGTTCACCTTTACTTTTACGATGCCATTTACATTTGCCATTTGTTCATCTTTATTGGCCCTACATATTTATGAAGTTCTACTTTCGGATTTATAACGTGTATTTAATGATAGTATTAATTCAGTGAAACGTTTTCGTTCCCCGTTTTCTGATTTAAAGTGAACATGTTGAACACCCGGTTACAAAAACTACTTATATCATCATGATAGATAGTTACTTTTGAAATGTATAATGATTTCTAAGGAAAGGGAAGTTCAACATATTATAACATCATACATGTAATTGGTCTGAGAATATATTAGATGTCTTACAATCTCTTCATGTTGAGAACTAATAGTCAAATAGAGAAATACTTATTGTACAAATTTGTAATATTTCTGACCTATAAGGATTATATTCATGGCGATATTACGTCAGGGGGTACAGTCCTGTCTATACGTAGTAGTCACTCAGTGAACGTACAAGAAGTTGTTATTCTTTTCAGATTAAGGGTTTGGAACAGCTATACATTAGGAACAACATTACTGACACGTTGCCACTTAGTATAAGTCATTAAATCTGTTAAAGCCCTGTTTATACGTTATCGACATTCAGGACATGGCCATACCATTAACGATACATCCCATACGTAGCCGCCACACAGTACATAAACATACAATCTACGGTACAGCCGATACGTAACCGCCGATCAAAATATGGACATCAACGCTTCATACAATCTACGGTACAGCCGATACGTAACCGCCGATCAAAATATGGACATCAACGCTTCATACAATCTACGGTGTAGGCGATACGTAGCCGCCACTCAGTACATAGACATACAATCTACGATACAGCCGATACGTAACCGCCACTCAAAATATAGACATCAACGCTTCATACAATCTACGATACATCCCATACGTAACCGCCACTCAGTACATAGACACACAATCTACGGTACAGCCGATACGTAGCCGCCACTCAAAATATAGACATCAACGCTTCATACAATCTACGGTACAGCCGATACGTAGCCGCCACTCAAAATATAGACATCAACGCTTCATACAACCTACGGTACAGCCGATACGCAGCCGCCACACAGGGAGCTCCTCTGTCGTTATCAGAGTATAACGATCAGTGCCAATAAGGGGTTATTAAAAAGGTAACTGGCGAAGACGGAGGGATTGGATTTTCTTTGATAACTGCGCTAATATATCGATTTAGTTTGGTGTGGTGTCAAGTAACGACTGATAACTTGATTTCTCCATAAACAGCATTTCTAAGAAAAACCTTCCAATGCCTCAAACGTGCCGATAAGATTGTCCCACTTAAAGCCGATCGTGCTCTCAAAACCTTAGGTTCATTATTGAACGATAAGCCGACTCTTGATGCCTCAGATTTCTGCCTGATGATTTTCTTTCCGCCACTAGGAGGCGCCAGGGGTTAGCGTCTAAAGGACGTTCGCGCGTGGTCATAATGCTACACTGATCGCAAATCATAACCGTGTATCTCTGCATCTCTTTGATGTACAAATACTGCATATAAAATATTGTGCAATTTAGGCCTGTATCTTGGAAACAGCGTTGCCATGGCTACCAAGTGGTTGGAATCCGAGTTGCACGTGCTCTTGAGGCCAGCGCTTTCTTTGTGAGGTGACCCGTGAATTTTATTGGCTGTTGATTAATCTGCTTTTATGACATCCCGAAGAAAGCATGGTTCATCCCATCGCTAATACTGTCCAAGAGGCTTGATAACCAGGGGTTATGGCCCTTGTGGATGGCCTCTTGAGAGCCACGAGTACAAAAAATCCGTCTTTCATCTTCCGAGCGCAAGACGCAAGGTTGAACCGCATTACACACTTGTCCGATTGGGCACAAAGGCCATACCAAATAGAGGGACATGGGAAACGTTCCACTGATTCGTAATATTACGATTTGTAGCGCCGTGCAGCTTTCCAAAATAGGCAAGGAAAGTGAGTAATAAAACAAAGCAATTTCCACTTGCCAAAGAAAATGAATCAAGTGTGTTTTTGCCCTTGTTCCGTCCTCCCTTTTAAGGTTATTGATTTGCTTCTATCAAAATGTACTTCGTTTCGCTTGTGATTTCTTTGTGGTCATCACCGCTGAAATTACTAAGCTTTGATATTTTTGTCACTGAAAAAAATTATACACAATTACAGGATTCGTTAAATACGCCCGCATAAGATACGCACCGGGGGAAAAACGTGTCAAGCAGACCAAAGTAAACGGTTACGCCGTTTTCAAGTTATGAAGCAGAAGAAGAAGAATATATTTTATTTACGTGTCACATGTTGTTATAAAACATTTGGAACATTTACAAAATCAATTTAAAAAACAACATCCAGCCTTAAAAGTCTTATGAGACACGAAATTCGTTGATAATCTAAAATCATGAGTTATGAATGCTCACAATATCGAGTACTAAATATACTGATGGTTGGTCTGAAGCAAATGATTTGAAAATTTCCTTTTTTTCTAAGAATCGGCTGCAATTCCGAATAAGAAACCAGTGTGGCTCTCAGAATTTAAAAATGGTTGGAATTTTAGAAGATGCGATATCTCTAATTCAGGTCGATATGAAGTCTTTCATTTCATTTCCAAATGTTCGTCGATGTATTTTCACCCTTTGAACTCACACGTCATGAAGCGGGTCACCAATCGGACAGTAAGTCATGTTCATTCGTGCTTAACAATTCCTAAATACTGCTTTCCGATTCATAGACCTTTCGTATATCATTTAATGCACATTGTGTGTTTAACATGGAAGTATCATAATAACGACTTTATGTGACATATGGTATAAATATGTACACCTGCCTCAATGTAGATGTACATGAATAATTAATCACCCCGCTGGTACTTACGCTTTCACTTACATGAACTCGAACTAAAACCCTTCGTGCATGCTGCAGCAGATTTAACTGTTGCCCGATGGGTAAACTATTTATGACGTAGAATGGTAATGAAAGAAAGACAAAAGTGACTAATTAACACATTTATCCAGACTGTTCAGGCGAAAATATATTTTGAGTAAGAAATTAAAAATACTCTAGCAGAGTCTGTCAGTTTTTATGCAAAAAAGATGAAAGTATTTTACTTGCAGTATTTCAATGACGTAGTTTTATGCCACTGTCGACAAGCAATCACTTGAGCACGCGGATCAAAGTTTGACAGCCTTGTTAGTGGAATCTGATGTTCGCTGATGATCGCTAAGTCGTACTAATTAGACAAATCAAAGTGTAAAAGGAAAGTGATTGGGAAAGATTGAAGCAATTAGCCCTCTACTGTCAGCTGTTTAAAATACCTCGCTATTACCCGCATGCTCGTTATTGCGGGGAAAAAGCCGTCAATGTAAACATCGACCCACGGTTCGCACGTGCAAATCGTGCATTTCACGTGCTGAAATCTCTTTCGTTCCTGAAATGAACACGGTACATCATTATGACTGTTGTATTGGAGCTGACACCAGTTCTTTAAGGAAATATGCTTTGATTTACATTAATAGTAACATTCATTATTTTGAATAAGAGATTTGGCATTACACAGACGAAATTCTTGATTTACTTTTGTAAACATTCTATTTAGACTTGCGGTGGAGTTTAAAGGCAACAAGGGGATTTTCCGTTTTTAAAAACGAACTGAGTGACTGAAAGTGGAATTGGTAAGTTTAAACATAACGCATGAGACATTTTACAATCCCATTTCGAAATGAATATTTATATTCATTCATTTATAATCATCTTACATCCATCAAAATACATGAATCACATCCGTATAATTTTCCATCATGAAATAAAAAAGATGTCGATCTGTACATTCATAATGATATATTTTTAATGCAAAGGAACGCAGAAATATGTTTGCTTAAAGCCATATCTTTCATCTTGCGATACCCGGTTCTTTTTCGGGACTTGATCCACATATCCTTTATCGTATCTCATATCAAACCAATAGTATTAGATGTTTGCGTTTGTTTGTTTTCAAAGGGTTTACTTTCTAAACAAGCGTGTCTACAAAGAGTCCAGATCTTTATCACCCATCTCAGATAAATACAAAGGCAATACCCTTCTACAACCGGAACACTGTTAGTTGTACAACTGTTGAATATCAAACCGTTCCTATCACGTTAAGCAGCGTTCATTTTGAACTTAATTTTCTTTAGAACACAACTGTTGTGTCTGCAGTCGAAATTGAATATCGTTTGTTGTCTCATTAATTTTGCTAAATATGGGACGTAACTTCTGTCAGCCGGTTTCAAGTATTTTAAGATAATAATTTGTCTTTAATATATTTCTATATCATATTCTTTGTATTGCTTATATTCGATATCTGAACCCGTTGTTATTACGAGATTTGGAAGCACAAATGCAACTATACATGTATACATGCATTATATTCGGTATTCAAAACAGGACATTTTTTTAAGTTGAACAATTTGATTTGGAGTCATTGTAATGTCATAGGTCTACAATTGCTATAAAATCATCTTGACAGAATATACAGATATGTTTTGTATATTCAAAACAATATGGAGACAATGTCATTATTATGTATATACATAACTGTCTTCACTATCATCGATATACATTACGTGTACCATAAAAAAAATTTGACTAGGAAATATATCTTTGCAAAATAAGTACAAAATAAGGATATTTCCATTGTGTTATATTCAAAGAAAGTACATTACCAATGTATAAAAAGTCCATTAACTTTCATAAACGCAGCGTTAATGATTTAAAAAAACATAAAGAAGAAAGGGTTATCTAATTATTGTACAAGTCAATAAAACACGACGACGTTTATTCATAAAGAAACGTTTTTAGCTTTCAACAATCAATTATTTATCTTTAGGATGAGAGTAAAACAACAACACGTAAAAGCTAACACAAATAAACGAGAACTATATAATTTTGCAAATGGAGAGCGAAAAGCGTAAATTCTTGTTGTATATTGATAAAAGTATCGGCATTTGACATTAAATATTTTTATTGCAGGACTGATAATCTGTCTTTTGGGAGATCTACACCGTTGTGATAAATCGAAACTCTCGTTAATGAGACATCAGTTAGTTGCCTGAAATTTCGTGTACAAAAGGTATTAAATATGTCATAAAATCTTGAACTTCGGTTAAAAGTGAATTATGTGCATCATAAACGCATTTGTTGGTTATTTTGCAACTCTCATTCGCGACAAGTTCGTGTACGCGTAAACAGTAGCTTATGAACACCAAACACACAAACTTATTGATTACAGTGCTTTCTTCGCTATTATAACAACTCCCCAGCATATTAACAACTTTACCAAATTATTAAACAGAACAACAAACAGTACCGATTTGCTCATATGCCGTATTTATGATAACGAAAATTTCGGTGCAAACACTTCTAGTGCAAAATCTTGTTAAACATGCGATTTATCTTAGTACTTGTCAAAACTGAATGTGTTTCTTTATCGCGAGCATGTATATTATTTTACAAACACGATTAGCCAATATATACACCTAATATTTAACTCGTATCATTCGGCATATTGCTCTTAAGAAGCACAGATTATGCTGCCAAAAATAAATAGTAATGATTATATGACCGTGCAATTTTCACGCAAACTGTCAAAAGAGTAACTTTAGATTCCTTTGATGTTGAAATCTTATCGAAATCAAAAGCATGAAAATTCTTGTTATCTATTTTGATAACTGATTCGAAAAATATTAAGTAGTTCTTAAGAAGCCAACGAAAAAAATGTAATTTCCTTTTCGTGAATAGCAAAAACATACTGACGCAAATATAAATGTTAAGATTTACATATATTTTAAAGACTGTGTATGAATGTGGATCTGTAATATCGATTTTGGAATAATAAGGAAACATAGGCATGTCAATGCATTGAACATAGGTCGACTCCGTTGTCTAGTTTTTGTATTGTTATATTGAGCTATCTTAACGTACTAGCTTCCATATTGAAGAATAATATCAGAGAAACTTTATAATTTAGTATACTACTCAAAAGAAATTAAGGAACACTCAAGTTGTATCATCATTTTCACTAACTATAAATGCTAGGAGCTCTAAGAGAAGTGTTTTGTTGGAAGTTTTGTTAATACCCATAAACATATCTGACATTTGGCTACTCATTTTTTAACTTTATAGAATGTTTTGAAAATTTGATGAATTTTGAAATTTTGGATTTTTTATCAAATTTTTACAGGAAAATGTCTCTATCAGGCTTTTCGGTTACAGGGATATCATTTTCAAAGCGAAAAAGACACCTAAGATATGACTGCAATGTTTTGAACCTGAGCCATCTGATATCCTGTGACTTTCATTTTCAACCCTGCCTTGTTTCTGACAACATAGCGCAATGCAGAAACTACATCACTCATTGATTCCATTATGTCACTAGTGTTTATCAAATAAAATACATAACTTTAACCATGCGCTGAGAAATTAAGTATATAGGGGACACTATAGAAGTGTTCCTTAGATTCTTTTGAGAAGTATATTTAAAAAAGCTACCTTTCTGTCATTTGTCGATGATTATGAAGAACTTTTGATTCTTAATTTGATTTTATTTGAGTGTTGACATGGCGCCTGTTTCTAATTTCGAGGTGAGTCTATGATATAAGATATGAGATTGTGTTAAGTATGAATTTAGAATTCACAGGACCTATATCCAAGTTCTGTAAGTGAGTCATTTACAAAAAAAACTAATGAGACTACGAATGTGTACAGAAATAAACTGTAGACGCTGAAAAAATAACGAGGTTAAGGATTATGATGTATACAGATGCACTGTATGTCTTAGTTATCATCGTCAAACTTCAACAGTCACTGCAACTACAATTTTCAATATGTAAAGGGTAAAAGAGGCAGTAGCACGTTTTCAGGGGGAATATAAGGTGATGTCAGGAAAATGAAAATAAATTGTTCCAATTGAAAGACAATGTATTTAAATCAAACAAAGCAGTAAAAAAACAAATATATAATTAAAGTTCAGCCATGCGAATCCTTTTCTTACATAAAGTAAATAAAAGGTGTTCACAAAAAAAATGGCCGCCGATGGAATTATTATGATTTTTCTCTGACAATGGATGATTGGTTTGTGGAGTGAAATTTTTAACACTATCAAAATAGTACATTTAACATTAACGAACAATTATCAGAGAAAAATAGAAAAATATAATGTAAAACAAACGTACTACTGCCCCTTTAAGGAGTAGTGTTTAAAGGGTCGACACATGTTTGCAGTATGATGATATTTGGCCACGACACAAGACATAAATGCCAGCCATATTTTCATAGCAAAATGAGGTGTATTTTGAAATTTCGTAGGATTATTCTTGAAAAATGATATTTCCTCCCATCTGTCAAAAACCACTATTATTTACGACTGGCGCTGATTGCAAATGCTGTGAATGAAAGCAAACGTTTTTACAAATGGGCGCACACGCGTAGCACTGAGTATTTAAACAAACACGTTTCGTTGGCATCACAAAGATTCCGGTTTTCTTGGTTCTCCAAACGGATCGGCCTGTTTGGCTTGGCAGCACGACAGACAGATATTTGAAATGCTAAACCGGAAGTTCGGCCATATGCGCAGGGGTATGTCACGAGTAACCTCCCCTGTCACTAAGCGACGTCTTTTAAGGGCACCTGCTGGCATGGGCGTGTTATGGATAAGATATCTGACGCCAAACGTCCCCCAGGACATATTATGATATAAGGATGTTTTTACTTATATCGTATTTTTTTAAATGTCTAACTGCAGAACGGTAATATGACGTCGAGTAGGCTTTATATACACACGGTGGCAAATATGTTTCTTTGGTTTGAAATGAACTAATATGACATGACATTCTTTTTATACTTGATTATGTTCCTACACTAAATGCTTAACCTCGTTCTATCGATAAGATGTTGGAATATCAAATGTTTTACACTTGAAAAATATTGTTGTGATCATGCTAATTTATTAATATGTTTACATAAAAAGTTTATATGTAGTCAAAAATAAAATGAATATTGTATATATTAGTGATTTGGTGATTTGTTTACATGCTGATAACATATTTCCACATGTGTCGTGAGAATTAAGCAGTTCAACAAAACAGTGACATATCGGACCGGAGTCATAATCAGCAATGGGCATACAATCCTAGACAAAAATTTAGTCTATGAAATATTTTTAATAATTACTGTACCTTCATTTATGTTATTTTATTTCTTGAGGCTTTTCATTTCATATGTGTATTCAGTCAATCTAGACTTGCAGAAATAGGATCAAGACTATATAAAATGCTCCTATTTAATACACAGTCATGAAGCAGGGCTAATACAATGCATAAGTGTCAAAAATATATACGCAAAGATGTAGAGGCTCCCATAACAAGCCTCTCGCTCCTAACACTAGTGGCGTAGTATATCACTTCCTAATAAGAAATCTCCTTAGGAACATAGAAAATTGATGGTTCCAATTATGAACCATTTGGAGCAGTTCTGAAGGTGATAACGGAATCTAGTGACTATTACCAACAAGAAGGAACAGAAGAATCTGTGGCGCTCTGGAATGTCTTTAGGGTAATTATCGAGCACATAGAGATAACCGAGCTTGGTTATCTGGTCGAAACAGGCGCATCGCTTCCTGCAGATTTAAACAAATGGGAGCAATATGCTTAGGACTTTTTGGCCACGCGCAGGAATACAAATAGAAGTTTGTAATTCGGTTACTACACGTCTGGTACGCATCGTGTCTTGTTAATGTGTTTGGAAAAGAAACAAAATCCTTGTTCGTTTTAGGCACAGAAGTAACTGTGAATTCAGTGGTATCCACATGAAACAAACTAATTTATCAAGCTCGTTTGCGACATGTCGGCTTGGTCAGATCTATCCAGTTTTTTTTAGAGGTTAAAAGTCAATTTTGATCAATCATTGTTCAAATATATCGGTTTTGTCTTAGAAGAAGTTAAAACAGGTGTCGATTAAGATTGATCTTTCTTGAAAACACTCTTCGTTAGAGAATCTTCATCAGGTTTATTTATATCCTTTTTTCAACACCTGGTTTGTTTGTGCTGCTAGTATTTAGGTTATGTCAATGTAGATATCTCTATCTGAAAAATTCAGGTGAATGGTTTTATCTGTTTATATGTAGTTTTTACAAAGTGCAAAAGAATACCACTAATGAAAACCACATATAAACCCCTTTAAAATAACCAAGGCTGTTTTTTATATTGTGAAAAAAGACCAAAAACCAAATATTCATCCTACTATTTTTTATAAATTTATTTCATGGTTAAATATAATTCTATAAATAAAATTTCAAAGACTTGTGTTTTACTTTCTGTTATTAAATTTTCTTTGATTAGCTTCAACCACGTAGGTCACGACAAACTATGCACTGAAGGGAACTTGTGAATCAAAAATCAATCCATTGATATGTTTTCTTTTCAGGGAACACGATGTCTTCTTAGTTCAACTTAAGGGTTCATCTTTCATAAACATTTAAATAGCTTTAAAGGGGCAGTAGCACGTTTTTAAACATTTTCAATGTTTCACTGATATTTGTACTAAATGCTAAATGTATTATTTTCATAGTGTCAAAAATCTCATTACACAAACGAATCACCCATAGTCAGAGATAATAATAACAGTTGATCATAAAGTTAAATGAAAGGTAGATTGGTGAAAAGACTTGATGCAACTGTTTGTGGCTTCTTAAAAATAAATACCCTTCACTAATTGCTTCGAAATTAAGACACAACTTCAGCATGATATAAGAAACGAGCTAGGATTGCATTAATCAGAATTTAAAAATGCAATGGTCAGAAACACCAAACATATATATGGTACTAGAATATGCAAAGTTTTGAAAAATGCATTTTCAAGACGTAGGCAAAAACTCGAAAGTTCACCCATATATATTGTTCAAAATGTACAAAATTTGATATTTTAAACTGCATTGTCCATACGTCGGCAGTTTATCCGTACAAAAACATAAATCTAAACAAATGTCAAGCAAACTTCGATTGCAATATTTTAGAATTACGAAATGCATTGTCGGTTTAAATCCAACAAAATGTCCAACAAAATTCGAATGCAATATTTTAGAATACGAATGCATTGTCGGTTTAAATCAAACAAAATGTCTAACAAAATTCGATCCAATATCTTATTAAACGAAACGCTTGTGTCAAAATCCAAAAAATGTCCAACAAGATTCGATTGCAATATTTTATAAAACGAAATGCATCGTCGGTTAAAATCCAAAATTTACCCGCACAAAACCAATGATGTATGTCATGTGCTCATCAGAATTAGGATTACAAAATGCATTGTCGGTTTAAATCTAACAAAATGTCTAACAAAATTCGATTGCAATATTTTAGAATTACAAAATGCATTGTCGGTTTAAATCAAATAAAATATCCACCTAAATTCGATTGCAATATTCTATAAAACGAAATGCATTGTTGGTTAAAATCCAAAATTTACCCGCACAAAACCAATGTTGTATGTCATGTGCTCATCAGGAAATGCAATAGTGATACATTACGGTTGAGACGACATATACTATTGATCACAGGTCCCGAGCACATTAATCAAGAGAGATAGGCAAATTTCCATTAATTATTAAAACTAGTTGATTACTCATTAGTACCCGTGTAAACACTATCTGCGTTAGTCCACATTAACAATTAATACCCGGTAATTTGGGTGCGGTATAGGTCTTGATCAAATCTGGCTTCCATGCGCCTGATTTTTTTTAATGATAAGAAATTACATTGCATGTGTTCTCTTTTCCGGTTTATTTCAATACGTGTACATGGACCTTTTAACAGTGATATTACATTAATTTCGTATCTCATCTAAACAAAGGATACAAATTTAAAGACCTAATATGAGTAATTAGGTCTCTTACAGAAAATACTTAAGATGTTACAAAACAAGAGCCCGGAAAAAACATAAGGAAATACACCGAACAAATACTGAAAATACAAGAATTCCCCTCTAATTCCCCTTTAATTAGTTTTCTCAATTTTTGTGACAAGTGAATTTCGAAGTTGAGTACCGGTAACATTTGTTTCCAAGTACTACTTTAACGACTTCTTAGCACTTTTTCATAACAAATATGTTTACGTAAGATGATACATGTCTAGTTCGATACAAACATATGCATGTTTTTGCCATAGACTTATATTCAGTCTCTGAAAAATAATAATTCTCAAAAACAATTATTTTACTAATTGTACGAAAGGAGCCTCGGAGAATCGAATTCAGACCACAGATCTAGATTTGCTTTTCAAGAGGTTTTGTTTATGTATAAATGTTATTAACTACATGTACAGTCTGAGTGTAAGAATGTTTTTGCCAAGGAGTGGACAACAAAGAAAAATAAACACATCCTTGGTCAAGGGAAGTAATTGAAATTGAAAAATTCGAGCATTTTCAGTGAGGCTCATCATTACAGATGTAATTTATAGATTGATTTTTAATATTTACCAATAATATTCGCGGTTTATCTAACTCATACCCGGAAAGGTATGTAATATAATTTCTTGTGCTACATTATTTCACGAATAATTATTGAACGATTTCTGAGTGTAAAGGATCTAATTAGATCAAGGTCATCTGTATCCATTTTCCTAATCCAATTTATCGCAACAGTAAATTATTAAGTTCCGAAACTAAATTTAGCTTTGCAGTGATTTATTACGTCATCGAATCTGGCCCTAACGCAATTACGTCATGTCCGCTCTAGCCAACTGGTGCTTGCGTTGATACCATGACTGTTTCTCATTAGAACGACAATTTCCTCGGATTACCAGATAAAGACAAATGCAGTGCTTGCCCCTATGCCTTGCCTCCCAAACAAGCCGTGCAAATTAGTCTGGCACTGTGGCTGATTATGCCTCAACGGCCAAGCTCAATGACGTAACATCTTGGATCGAGTTTCGCTAAACTGGTAACGGATCCATGCCGCAAACCGGCTCGCTGGTGTCGTAATTGGCCATAAACAAGTCGTTCATTAGAAACGTTATAAAGTTGTACGAGAATAGGAATTTTGATATCGTAACATTGTTATGAGAAAGTTGTCCTGTTCATAATTACCTCGAGCCTCAAAGGTGCTTTAATACGATTTAATGCCGCCTGTTTTGCGCTTCATTCGAAATATGCTTTACCGTTGGAGGTAAAAGTGAATGGCTCTTAGATTACAGATATTGGCAGCAATAAAATGTGTGTCTTTAACGACGAAACCTAATAATTTGGGCGGTTGTTTCACTTCGCGTGAAGCCATATTTCCAAATTCTTAATTTAAGACGAAATTGTTTATGATATTAGAGAGCTCTCAATGGAAAAGATTAAAAATCCGTAATTTTTTATTCTTTTATCAGAATTAAAAACAAACGAAATCATTTGTACTAAAAAAGGATTGCCGATTTCTTTGATCAATCTAGTAAAAGAATAAAAACTTAGAAACAACAAAGCGATTTAAAAAATCTATTTTCAATGAAATATAATACTATTAAGTGCAAAATAAGTGCCGATTGGCCCAGGAAATAGTTTTAGAGCTTTCGATCAAATATGATTAAAAAGATATTGACAGATTTTTGACAAAATTTGATTAGGAGATCAACATGGGATTCGTTACCGTTAAACAAATCGAATTTCACTTTGAATAATTTCGGAAGAAGGAGACATTTGAAAACATGAAAGATGACATAATCTGCCTGATCGTGTTTACCACATTGATAGAAAGGAAAGTGATTATATTAGAGCAACATTTGAATTACTGAGGTTACAATATTTAAATAATCATTCAAATTTTGTTCCTAAGTGACAGATCTTAGATTTGGCTTGGATTTATTCAGGGATTTAAGTTTTCAAACTTGTTTAAGTTATTTCAATGATAATTGATATTTATTTGACGTCAACTGTTTGAAAATAACACAAAAAGTCCAAATATTTCCTCAGCTGCACACAGCCATCATCCCATGGTGAAACTCGAATAAACACAAGGTCATCATGTTTAATGATAGCTTCATAAATTTATAAATATTCAATTTCTGAAAGCAGATTTAATTGTCAGGGATCAATACAATCACCACATCTGCTAATTTTCAAAACTCAACGGAGACATATGCATGCAGTAGAGATTCTGCCAATACGAATTCTTTTCGCCTGAATGTAAAAAAACAATCTAACTCACGCATCAAGTAAAATACCAACATATAAGCCAAAAACCTAAAAGGCACATTTGGTCAATTAGGTAAGTTTTTTTTTTAATTTTCCATATTTTTCAATACAGGCAAATACATGAGTTGAAATGCTTTAGTTACAAGTATCACATGTATACAAATACGTAATCCACAAGCTAAATATGATAATTTCTAAATAATAGATGCAAAGTTGACCAATATTGAAAAAACAATTCTTCAGTTTCTGTAGATCAAAATATATATCTTGATAAACTATAGTAACGTACAATTTCATTTTTAAGATATTCCAACTTTGTCGTAAAACCATTAATACTGCGGCTGTAAATATACGGTTTGACTAATAAATGATTGCATTTACAGAATTTTTCACATTGGTAAGTGCCTCCACCACTTAAAGAGGAATATTTATTACACTTTGGTCGTCATTTCAATTTGTTTGGAAACATTGTCAATCTTGTATCGCAGCTGGTGTTAAGTTGAGAACGATGTCCAGTCTATCAAAGCAAATATGTCCACTTTCTTATCCACGGCCAGTCGATACGCTTTAAGTGCCTCCATTATCTACATTCATTGATCTGGGGCTTAGTGATCCACACGACCTTGACCTAAGGTCTTTTTGTTGACCTTCATCCGGGAGCGACTCCTCAAAGTGATTATATTGTTGGGAGATCAAACAGAAAAATTCGATTGATTGGGTGTAATTATCCCTGAACAATGTACTCATTGGAAATATAGTCATTTAAGGTTCATTGTTTACAAAAGACGAATCTTTTGTTTATATCTTAATTTTCTGGAACATGCTGAAAACGGAATTGTGCTTACTTTTCTATCAAAGGAAAAACGACGTGTATCATTTCAAAAATACACGCATGATGAAATCTAAAAATCATTCTGTTGATTTGTTTATTGACTTATACAAGGGAAAAATTTCTCAACATTCTTTGGATATTAAAACAAATAGATAACGGGTTTACACGGATCAAGACAAACTTAAAATAATAAATAAAGTACGATTTCGAGAACTGTTCATATTTCCGTGGCGTCGAAATGATTATCATTTAAGATATATATAGAGTAAGATATATCTGTAGTGCTTGGCTCGTTTTCAGACAAAAAAAGACTTATATATAAATATGAATAAATAAACTTATTCATTGACGATAACGGCTATACATTTTCTGTTTCTAAAGGGAATGTAAACTTGTATGCAGTATATAAGATATTTTTTAAGGTTTGAGTGTACAGCTGCGTATCTTAAGTTTGTTCACTTGCCTTTGTATTCTAGTGCAAATATCATGTAATTTGTAACGTCTTTGAGGCATCTTAGTATTGTGAAAACGAAACCAATAGGAATGAAATTTCACTGCATAAGTTATGATTCAGTTTGCGTTAACATATTCTTATGTCTTACCTAGCAGATAGCTGTAACAAATTTGGCAGGTCATTAAAGTGACCAGGGGTCAAAATTTCGAAACCACTGATTTCTATTTTGCTCTACAAAATCCTTCATAAGTGATCAACAACTTTCGATCTTATTCACATGTGTTCCTTTGCTCTAAGGCATCGTAACTGTGAAAAAAAATTCCTACAAACTTTATGTGGATGATTTTAATCGAAATTTAAGTAAATCCGAATTTCACAAATATTACCCCATCTGTCTATTTAACCATGCCAAATATTGACATTCATAACCAGTGACAAACCGATCCCGAAATATTGTTTGGGAATGGTTATTTTACACATGGACAATTGATGATCTTTTGTTAGTGGTCCTGGAGTTATTTTATGAACGTCAAAACGAAACCCAAATTGCATCATATTTGCACTAAGATACACAAGCAAATGAACAAACTTAAGATACGCAGCTGTATACCAACTTTTTTTGATAAAGCATGTTTGCTCACATATCGAAATAAAATATCATGTTATTGTCAAATTATAACGTAACGTGATATTAAACATATTAAGCAAATTCATTCAGTACAATTGGACACAAAGGAAATCGCGAAGGAAAATGTCATGACTGACATCATAATACAACATGGCAACAGTTAGGTGCATTTGTGCCCTTTCTTCATAATATTTATGATAAACTGTTGACATTAGGCTATATTTCTTTCCTCCATTATCGTTAATTAGGGGATTCTACAGCACTCGCAGACTCAGATCTGCCGGACAAAGACAATCTCGGCGCTAACTGCTTCCAGATCGTTTATTATCAGAGCAACAAAAGAGTTTATCAGGCTCTCAAAGACTGACCCCATTCTTGATTCCTGGCACCTCCGCTGGCATTACCAAGTATCTACTAAAGGCCGAATCTACTGGAAACATTCCCAGGTGGCGCTACTGAGCACGTGCCACATGGCCGCCATCTTGAAAAGGTCATGTGACCGGGGCATCTTGCCCTTTTCGTGTTCTCCTTATCTTTGTCGAGGTTCCATTATATGATGTGTACACCACTATTTTGGTGTTTCTACTGCTACATTGGACGGAACAAAGCGTGATAAAGACAGACTGTTTATCATTACAGTTTTCCCATCTCCAGCAAGGTTTGTTTGTAAGATCGGAGCCAGACATCAAGGCCCTTCTTCTTCAACAAGCAGATCGTTTTAAAATGGACGCAAGATCCGGATAAATAGCTATATCTTTATTCATAACAAACTTTGTTTTCACAACCAAATTTTTTTGAGTTTGTGAGTATCTTGATACTCATATGAAATAATGGTTTTTCGAAACTGACTAAATAGCAGGAATCATGCGGTCTTTGATCTTCAGAAAGTGTACTCAAAATATGAAATATAATTTGGATATTAATCATGTTGATATCTGATCAAAACAATTGACAAATGATTATTAGATTGCACTTTCATATTTAATAATTCTTGAAAGACATTTGCAACGAGTTTACCATTTTGAAAAAAATTATTAGCAAAGTTACGAATGAACTTAAATGTGTTTGAAAAAATTGTACCTTCTCGATCTAGTCGCAAGTTCAAGAGAAGGAACAAAAAATAGACTCCCAGAACAATTTACTTGAAATCGAACGCTATTTTAAGGTTACTAACTCTCAGGGGGCAATAATTTCAGCAAAACGCATCATATATTTTTCTTTATCTAAGGAAATGCTATTAGGTGATTCAAGTTCAACAAAGAAATGCATAATGATATGCATATGCTAATTAACTTTTGACGATTGGTGTTTTTAAATTGTCTGTCGTTCAATCATTACATCAAGGGAGAACCCAAGCAGGTTTATAAGATTTTAGACAGGTTATGAACATTATTCTTTTCATTTAGAATTAAGAAACATATTTAAAACTTTTATCTAATATTAATATTACAGACTTAAAGGGATAGTAGCACTATTTCCAAAACGAAAATATATGTTATCAATTGCGAAACAATTTATTCTTTAAAATTGCAACTCTAAGGGGTAACAAAGTAATTGTAACTAAGAGAACCAATGTTGATGTATCAAATGATAAAAAGATGTTCACACTAAAATAACCGTTAGCACTTTCCGCTTGATACTTTCTTCTAAGACTACGGATAACCAGTACGAAGATTAAGCATTTAGCAAAGTTACATTTTATGTGTAAATGTGGATAGATAGATTTTTGAAACGTGCTAGGGTTCCTTTAAACGTCAGTATATTGTGCAACATGCCCAGCTTGACGGAATATCACCCAGAAGATAAACAGAGGAACAAGACAAGATCTGATAACCTCTTCACCTCAGCAAATGTCAGACAACTTCTGTCATACCGGGAATATGTCTGGCACCGTGTGCATGAAACCAGATACCATTCAGATCGAGTGTCACGCATGCGCAGTATGCAATCCAGGAATTATAGACACGTGTTTATATTAATCTAGAGGCCTCTTGAGTTCGACACGTGATAACCGTTGTTATGGAATTTCTCAGAATTCTTTTGTACTTCTCTGCTATTCGTTATATAGTGTTAAACATAGCAGAGTGAATTTGGCTTTACAGTGAAAATGAAATATTTAATTGAGTGATAAAAATGGAAACTACATTGAAATTAACACATTTTCTTTACATTTGATTTTCATGTATCTTAACCAATTCACACACTAGACAAGTTCGCCATCGGTTTGTTCCGAGCACATGCTTGAAACAAGTTAATCTTATAAATAATATTTGTGTCATTATCAACTGATTGATTTCGGATGCAACACTATCGTGGATGATTCTTTTGTCAATTGCAGAGTTCAATGTTTGCTAAAAGCAGTTTGCAATCATTATTCCACCAATCAACACCAATGGAAACCTGATTCGAAAATACAATCGGTAGATAAAATTGGCATCAGAAAGCTTAAATACCTTCATTGTGAATAAATTGAGATTAAAAAATAAACACTTTACACTAAACATTCAAGTGGTGTAAGCCGACATAAATCCGGAAGAAAATATTGATGATATAATTTCAAAAGGTATCGAAATGTAAAAATGTTTGGTTAACATAGCTTTGTAAACGTAATGACTGATATTGGAATCCAAAAAAATAGTGTGCTTAACACGTAAACCGTTTAACCTTATAGAAAGCGATAGAGTTACCAAGTTCATTATGGATTTACCGTATCAACTACGTATTGTAGGCAAGGTTATAAATATATGGACACAAATGTTCTTTTCGCATGGACAAGGTTGTTCATCAATTGATGGGAGAGATAAGACAAATGGCCCCTTGCAGTACATGTTAAAGTACTTTTGAGAAATCAATCCCCCGCCATTGACAGGAAATACTTCAGAAACATAAACACCCGGACAAAGCCGGTTCACGCCATGTTGGGAAAGCCTTGGGGCCGGTGTATCAAGTATTTGTGCAGCAGAAATACCTTTATTTCAGTGTTATTTGCAAAACTCAAGATTCGATCAGCAAATGAGGTGATTTGGACAGAAAATACTGCATTTCTATAAGATTGTGTTTAAGTGTGAAATGCGAATGGTGTTCGCCCGATTAAAACTTCCTTTCAATCGTCGCGGTAAACTGTCGCATTGGTGACGGTGCTTAACGATCGACTATTACATCGCTTCAAGGGTGGCTGTTTTGGTTTCAGTAAACGCAATTACATCTAAAATGGAAATATATTCATAATGTAAATAACAGTTTGAACTGACCTCGTTAGTCTGTATTGATGGCGGAACAAAGGAAGTCTACTTTTATTGGCTGAATCAAGACCAAATGTACAATTATTAGCCAATTACCGTTGGCTACTTGTCGTGGACTGCCACATAATAACATGAATCTCAATCCGTTTCCGGATCCAAGCCTAGTTTTCAACCCACAAATCAATGTGAATGCACCAAAACCGGAAATATTTTCATAATCTACCTGTTTCCAGTATTTTGATATTTTAGAGCGAAAAATTGATATTTTTGAAGATAAGACCGAGGCCGTTTGTCCGCATGCAAATTCACTGGCATGCATGAAACACAGCATCGATCTATAATGTAATGCTCACAAAATAGTCATTTTCCTCATTCCACAGGGCTGTGTTATTTTATTAACCGATGATTATTTCGCCTGTCAATAAAAGAATTCTGATTCTTCAATATGTTGACCGTTGTGCTTTGAAGTCGCACTGTTCAACAGCTTATTAAGGCGTTGACTGGGAAAATGAACGAAAGCTTGATGAACATAAATGAGCGTCGAACCAATTAGTTGAAAAGTTTTCTGTTTGCATATTTTTCTTTAGCCAATTGGATTTAAATGGCCGAATCATAGTTTAGTTATAATCCAGACATAGGAGAATGCAGTTTTGATTCATACAGGACGTTGTTGGTTTGGGTTGCAGGCAGATTTGCAAAAGCTCTTTCTTGACAAAACATCATTAAGAGAACGTAGCCTAAAAAACCTTTCAAAACGTTTCAGCACCGGATATTTTCCTATATTGATGTTCAGTAATTCAGATGTAATTAATGATTTTCTTGCCTCCGTTTTGGGCCAAAGCTGGCAATTAGCGTTTTTGATTTCTTCCCATGATGCATTGCGGTTTGAGTGGTAAAGCTTCCGGTTCCTAAGAAGCCATAATGGATTAAGTCTAGAGCCGTAAAGAGATACAGCGCAACAATAGCATGGCAACGCCCAAACTATCGAAATCCTATACAGCACATTTGGCCAATAATAGTTTCTTTCAACAAAGCAACTTTGATAAAAAGTTCGTCAATTTTAGATCTGTATCTTCTTTACATATTTTCCCATCAACGCATATGAATATTTCATCCAAATAGTTAGGAAGTATGTATATCGAGATTATCCAATTATGCATTATACAGGTAAACAGATAGCTTCATTGAAATATTATATTTATCAAATATGCTTGATGACATAAAACCATTCTGAGCGCCACTGAGCATCTTTAAGGTGGAAATTAGGCGCTCTATAAATGCATTATTATTATTATTATTATTCTATGGTCCTATTATGAACATGAGGTCCGGGAATTAAAAATATAAGGTACAGTTTAGATATGGTAATATCATACATCTGCAATTTATAGATTTATTACCTTATAAGACACGTCTGTCCATGAATTATTAGAATATATTGGGTAATACCTTACAACAAACAATTATTGATCTCAAAACTATACTTCAGTTTTATCACGCATATATGTTCATTTGCAATTAAAAATGTAAGGTACAGATTGGATATTGATATATCATACATTGAAGATCTGCAATTCATAGATTCATAACCTAATAAGACACGTCTGTCCATGACTTATTAGAATATATTGGGTAATACCTTGCAGCATACAATAATTGATCTTAAAACTATACTATAGTTTTATCACGCATATACGTTCATTTGCAATTAAAAATGTAAGGTACAGATTGGATATTGTAACATCATACCTTGAAGATCTGCAATTCATAGATTCATAACCTAACAAAACACGTCTGTTCATGAATTATTAGAATATATTGGGTAATACCTTACAACATACAATTATTGATCTCAAAACAATACTTCAGTTTTATCACGCATATACGTTCATTTGCAATTAAAAATGTAAGGTACAGATTGGATATTGTAACATCATATGTAATATTAGTGGTATAGCATAGAGTCTCTAATGTTTATTCTCCATTTATCTTAATTTTTTGTGTTTCTCAACTTTCAGTAGCCTATATATTACATAATATGTATACAAAAAGATGTAATATTAGTAGTATAGCATAGTGTCTCTAATGTTTATTCTCCATTTATCTTATTTTTTTGTGTTTCTCAGATTATCTTATCTTACACTTCTGTACTCTTCCTAATTAAGGTGTTTGTGCAATAAAATCATATCATCATATCATACCTTGAAGATCTGCAATTCATAGATTCATAACCTAATAAGACACGTCTGTCCATGAATTATTAGAATATATTGGGTAATACCTTACAACAAACAATTATTGATCTCAAAACTATATTTCAGTTTTATCACGCATACGTTCATTTGCTCGTAACGAGCAGTGGTTCTTGGTAGAAATCATCTGGAGCTGTCAGTCGGTAGAGCTGCCGTCCATCCATATTTCTTATCAAATCGTTGAAACGATCTTTTAATTCTTCCCAGTGTCTCAGTGAAACTATTCATGAAATATTGCTTTCTTAGCAAAGGAAATTCGTAACATATCTCGAAAATTCAACACATTCATCTATTGCGTGTTTGATGTCAACTGTTTCAAATTTGACTTGGCGCTGACATATTTGATTGGGCTCTTGGAGGGAAAACTTTGAATAAGAATAATTACCCTGTTTATTTTCGATCAAATTTGAGAATAAAATGGACAAGTGTATGTCTTGACATGCTCTGTAGGTGTGATAGACGGACATACATGGTATAAATGGTCTGGAAGTGTTTGGGGAACATGCTGGGTTTACCTCGGCCATTTATATGTGTCAAAAGTCATTTTATTACACATGAATAAGTGTTCTGCCAGGCCAAGTTTTAAAAAACGAATGTTTATACAAGGAGATTGCTTCAAAGGGCGAATCAACAGAAGCAGCCGTAGTGCTTCGTTTCTTCGTTAAATCAAATCATTGGTCCAACTCGTTCAAATAAACTTACGTATTAGCTTATGTAGATGTAGTTATAACCAAACACAAGACTGTTTCTGAAGAGTTCGCCTCTTGAAGGAAAGGAAATTTGAAGTCTTAGAAAGATATGCATGTGCAGGTTTCTTAAACAAGCATGCGCAGAATGAAAGGAGATTGGAACATCCGGGCATTATTTGGTCAACCGCCACAGACAACACACTCAGTTGTTCATTTCATTACGAGATCACGTGACTCTTGTCAAGACTCGAAACAGGACACGTGTCGTCATTCAGACTGTAACTAGCAGAACATGGTTACCTCGACAGTAACGCGATTCTAGCATGCATTCGCACAGAGGACATGTTTCCCAACCAAATCTTCCCGCTAGGTTGTATAGAGAAGGCTGTTTGAAGGTAGCTATTCGCGGTTTCACGGTATTTACCTACTGAATTATTCATAGGGGGTATTCTATGGTCTGTGAAGTATTAGCGGCTCCCCTCCACTCGGAGGTCTTCTTAAAGATACGCACACAATGAGAGACTACCAGAATTACAGAGGACGACAATGCCCTGCATTTATCAACTTTTGTCGGCCAGTTTCTAAACATACCGAAGAACTGTCTTGATCGAGAATAAACGTGTTGTCATATCTGAATCTAAGTCAAATGTAGTTTATCCCAACTGATAAATACAAATCTTGAAGGAGCATTGCAAGAGCGACAAAACGTGCATTTCTATAATTTCAAATTCGTATACAAATGAATTATAACATCGCTTTGTTTTACAGTGCAAACGCGTTTTCGCAAATTAATATCTTACGTAGATTACCATGAACATCCATGAATATTATGTAACTCCAATTGTATATGGGCCAGTGGCCTTAAATGCAATAAAGTACTTTGACTTTGACTATATGTTGTCCCTTCATTGAGACCTTCTGTTTACTCTAACTAAATAGATAAGCTTGAACTATCTAGACTAGCTCTTTTTTCTAAGTTTATTGGTATTGACGATATGAAGACTTCCCTGAATCGTAATATATATATATATAACATCTAATGTTTGAAGCATACATACTTATCTCTTTAAAATAACTACTAAAGATATTCTGATATATATATTAATTTTTCCAGTCACTCTGATTCTTCCAGTCGCTCTGTATACGTATACGAAATGTCTCTGCAACTTGAAAATACAAATCAATAATTGAATGTGGATTTTGAGATTCCTTTCGCCTTTGAACGCTTCGAGGAAATACAAGAATATTATAAGTGCTCAAATTACATAAAGTTTGAATTGTAAAACATCACTTGATAAAATCGAATACAATCATGTATTTTGTTATATGTAACATACTCGGCTGTTTATATGTTTACTGACTTCTTAAAAAAAGGCATTAGCGGATTCAGAGGGGTGCGGGGGTGGCGCTCTTCATCCAAGAGAGTTCAAAATGTAGCAAATGTTGAGAGAAGTATTTAAAAAATGACAGAAGTTTTACCTTCTCAATCTAGTAGTTAAGCTAAGTTCACGTGTAGACACATGGTGTGATATATGGCAATGATTATTTCATTTCAAGGCAAGTGTGTTTATTCATATTTGTAGGCCTTAAGACCATATACATTTTCATTTTTATAATTAACTCCTGTTAAGGTTATGAATAACATATTTACATACATTAAGCATCATTGCTTCATTTTGTTGTATTCATAAGGCATTTAAACTTTAACATTTTTGGAAAGACACAATAAAAGTTAAAAAAACATAGTTTTCGCAAGTCATTATAATGTTCACATACATGTACAAAATGGTATTTCTTTTTCAATGTTAAAACTACAGAGATGACATATTCTTAAACAATAATCAATATTAGACCATCTTCCCTCATTTGCTTTCAACCGTAATAAAAACTACTTGTGACACCCATAAGTCTACCCCTCCCAAACCAATTGCAAAATCCTGTACCCGCTCCTTTGCACAACATATGAATTTTTTCAGCAACGCCGGGCGTCGTTACAAAGGGCTGGTGACCCCATTCAAGATGATGTATCTGATGACAATGTAACACATTTGATCTCTTTGTGTTTTTTGTTCTATACATCATAACAGAAATGTCGATTTTAACATACTTTGGGATATTGTCAAATAATTGAAATTATGATTTGAATTTCTACAAGCAAATATGGAATAAGAGAACACATCAAAGCCGAACGTTATGTCATGAAAATCACGGAAATGAGGAAACCACTTTGCAGGAGGCCCTGTTTTGGTTACTTTAGACTTTGTAAACGCATTTGTTGTCGTTCTTGGTTTACTTTTACCCCAAACTTTCGGGATGGGAATGAATTATATTTGTCCATTTAAATACATTCAGTTGTATAATTCCCCCTTAAGAACATATTCCCCTTACTATGATATGGAAATCATACTTCTCAGGACATTAACAGTTTGAAAATTGACCATGTTTTCATAGTAAGATTTATAGTCAAATCATCGGTATTTAGCAGTACATAGTTTAATTAGGAACGTAGTTCATATGTGTAGAACAAGAGCGTTTCGTTGAAAAGTATAAAGACTATTTTTCATCGAAAACCTTAAACATTGAGCTATAAAGAAAGTTAATATCGTTAAGTTGTCTTTCAATTGCAATGTCCAGTGTCAACACAGCCAGTGTGGACACAACATGAGTAGCCCCTGGTCAGTGTGGCCCCACTGGTCAGCATGATTGATACTTCGGACACTCAGCCTGGTCATCTCCAACTTCCGGTCAGAACAAGCCTGTCCGTGCTTGTCACACACAATAGGAGAAGCTATAAAGATAGCGACTATCGGGAATCCACGGAGCGCTGTTTGGTAACAATAACAACACTTACGATGTTGATTAAATGTCGGAGATGTGCATGGGTTCTCAATGGCTCAATCATATCCCCCTCAATTCAGATCACACTTCTTTTATTGATGGCACGCCTTGCAAACTGGGAATTAGGTCATACCTGCCTGTGATCTATTTCCGACATAGTCTCCTTCATTAACCTTAGGGTTTGTTAGCAATGCAAGTAGAGTTAATGCAGATTTGTATGGCGGGCAAACATAGCAGAGCGAGGGTTAAACGCCTTGATGAGATAGGTGTAATGTGTTTGCACGGCTGCGACTCTAGACTTTCCATATTTGAGACGTGACGTAGACAAAAGGTCTCCACTTTATCTGATTCTGTTAAAAGCAGCAGCTAATTATAAATTAGAAGAGTAGTTTCTGTAAATAAATACATATCGTGCCAACACTAACATGACTCCTCCATAGTATAGTTTCGTACAGCATGGAGCTCTGATAGTGCGGAGTCTAATTTGAGGTCAAGGGTCATGTTCGCACTCGATTCACACACCATGTAAATAAGAAATAAACCCTGATTGCCAACTCCAATAAAACCACTTTATTTGCATGTATCATAATGAAAGGACAGAGGTACAAAAGCCTCTATCTGAAGTTGACATTCCTCGTCGATAGCAATACCATGTCCTTACAAATATATCTCATTGCGACGAATTTGCTGAGTACAAAGTTGAACCTTATGATTTCGCTACCTTCAACGTGAAAGCTCTTTTCAAATCAAATACAAAATGATCGGTCTTTAATTGGCGATAAGTCTATACACGTGTAACAGTCACACGATCTTTTACCTCCAATATGAGTCACTGAAGGGTTAAAAAGGGGAGGTAATCCAAGCTAGACATATTTCCTTTAATAGCTGATAATTCCTTAGCAACAAATATGAAATTAAACGGTTTTCCTTTCATTCTTTGATACGATGATTAATAGCTTTGGGAGGCAGGGGTCAAGGCATGTTTAAAACTAATCGATACAGATCGATCGAAAGAGTAATCAGACCTGTTTGATCAGGATTAATACTGTTTAGTCAAGAGTTTGTGTTCTTTTGCAGTTGTCATGTATTTGGTTTACTGAATAGAAGACAATTGCTTTTGAAAGCCCTGGCTTATTGAATACAAGAAATTATTTGATTTACTATTGTGTTTTTGAGTGCAATTAAACGTGATTGAGTTGTGTTTAGTTATTTGATTACACGCTTTGATGCAGCTAGATGCTTCTAAAGTATTCATGTGAACATTTATTGATACGTTTTGGTCTTTGTGAAAAAATATCAAACATTTATTTCCAATATGTTCAGAACAAATATCATATATTTCGTATTATCAGTTCTTTGTTTTCTATCAAAAAGATAAGAAGAGTTTATGCATCTAAAATATTTCTAAAGTGAACATTTATTTATACGTTTTGGTCCTTGTAAAATAAAATAAAATATTCACTTAAAACATATTCAGTACAATAATTATATATGTCGTATTATCAGTTTTCTTTTCTAGCAAAAACTTGCCAAAAAGACAAGAAGAGTATACAAGTCAACCAATTCCTGACATAAAACTACAAACTACAAGCAGTTCAAATGAACCATGACTGAATTTCGGTTTCAATGTTCTATAAAACGAAAAATATATATTGGAAAAAAATATATAACAACCACGACTTGATCCTGTATCGATAAAAATCACCCAAGATATACAACCAAAATATGTCATTGTAGATAAAGAGTACATAAACATATAACTATCATATTTTATAATCAGAAACCCCCTTTGGCCTTGGCCTTTACAAATATAACAAAATGAACCTTGGCAGTTATATAACGAACCAGTCAATTCAACCCGGTATACTATTTGACATCAACGATATTGAACATAAAGATAAGGATCTATTATACACTTTGTTTACCCTGTCGCACGCCACAATCAAACTTGAATTAATATTTACTTTATAATGGACAAAAGCCTTAAATCAATGTCAGATAAACGCAGTTTCAAATAGGATAGAACAGACCAAAGCTTTATCATAGTGTATCAGTTTATTTTTTACTTATTTACGGAAATAAACAACCCCAAAACAAACATAATATAAACGTACTATACTGTGATATGAACAATTCAAGAAACACGTGGCACTGAAAGTTTTTGAAATACTATACTTTAGCCTAGTCGAATACTAAGTGTTTTATCCCAAACGTCACATTAATGTTTAGTTTTTGGATTTTGTTTTGGATTTATTATACAAAATATTTGATGATAAATAAATTATTTGAATATGTCTTATTCGTCTTTATTTGTGTTACCGCCACGTTTACAAATGTCACTTTAAATTAATAAAAAGAAATATATGTATAATGATGTAGAATAAAATACAGATTTAGGATAATGACAAATACTTATATTTTTCTGTGACAACAATACTCCCATATCTTTACAAAAGAACAAAATATTCAAAGTACAAAAACACCTATTTGTCATTTGATATGTCCTTTCATGTTACTTATGTAGGGTCAGTTTTACTTATTCTTCAAAGAATCTAATGACAGATGCGTCCTCACATCTATATCCGGTAATATCTCGTTTTATCCTTTGACATCATTTGCTCAATTAAAATGGCTTTGTGTCAAAGCCGCCTTCTCATTTCCTCAAGTCGCATTTTTAGCAAGTAAGTAACTACCTAAGGGATGCATGTAAGATGTATTACAAAAGTGAATTACGCAAGTCTTTTTTGGCTGAGAACTATTTGAACAATTCCGTGATAAAAAGCAGGGAGCAGCTGAGAATGACAGGCCGTGTGTCCTCTGGTAATTGAAAACAAGCACTTCTTAACTTTGATCACAGACTCGTGTGAGAGATCACAAATTGGACTGCTGCTAAAACGGACTGCAAGTATAACGTAGTAAGCTAGAAGTAGAAATTGTCGAAACTACGACACATTCAGCTTGGCGTAGGCGGTCCTGTCAGTTGGACTATACTCTGATTATAAGGATTTTGGTTTATGGTTGTTAGTTACTACTACATGTACTATAACTACTACTACTACTAAGTACTACTTCTTCTTCTACTATATGTACTTCTACTACTACTACTACATGTACTTCTACTACTGCTACTAGTACCACTGCTACTACTACTACTGCTACTTCTACTACATGTACTTCTACTACTACTACCACTACTACTACTACTACTTCTTCTTCTACTACTACTACAACAACCACTGCCACCATCACAAGCAGCAGCTTCCATCACCACCACTCCTATTACTACTACTACTACTACTGCTACTTCTACTACATGTACTTCTACTACTACTACTACTACTACTACTACTACTACTTTTACTACTACTACTACTACTACTACTACTACTACTACTACTACTACTACTACCACTACTACCACTACTACTACTACTACTATTACTACTATTACTACTACTACTACCATTACTACTACTACTACTACTACTACTACATCTACAACTGCTACTACTACTACTACTACTACAACCTTCACTACTCATACTAGTACTACTGATACTACTACTTCCTTACACGACTTCAAGTACTACGATACTCTATACTGATTGTCACTTTTATAGTTACTACCGATATAACTTCTTCTTCCAGTTTAACTACTACCACTGTAACCACTACTCCATCCACTTATACTATCTTCTATCATGATGTTGATACAGACTACTTTTGTTCTTCTTCACTTACAGGAGTATAATACTTACACAAGGACCACTTATTCTTCCCATATGAATATGAATGCTGTTCTACTACCCATTGTAAACTTGCTCCACTACTTTCTATCTATTCTATGCAATTGCTCCTTTAGCTTCTACTAACATAACGGCTGGCACTTCTATGATTACAATATTAGTAAGTAGTAACACCATTCTTACTTTTACGAACATAAGGAATACCACTGAAAACATCACTTATAAACGTCCTTATAACAAATAGTGACATCACTTACAAACGTCCTTATAACAAATAGTAAAACATTACCCTTTACAATCAACTGTGTCCGATTTAAAGATCGTGATATATGAATTTAGGTGTTTGTCTCACCGTGATAGTTAGTACCGTAAGAACCATATATGTCTTCTTGTTCATATAGAGTTGTATGCCAGTGATGTTTTATGCATAAGAATGCCACTCACTCGCTCACGTACATTTGTAAACAGCGCTGATAAGCCACTACCCGAGTATTGTAGTACGCTTCACTCACTTTCGTCTTGGGTATGGTGTAAAATGAACATTAGTTATCCTTCAACACCACATCGTACACAAAAATTACCATGTTTGTCTATAGGTTAATTTATCAATGTTATTAAGGAAGACTACATATACATAAAAGTTCGAAGTTTTCTTTGTGATAGTACATCTGTGAGATAATACAATAAAATTTACGAATCTATGATATAACAATGTTAAAGCATACAATGCACTTTTATTTGTATATATGCCTTTATAACTTAATTTTTTCATGTATATACAAATTCAAACATGCATGATAATATAATATACATTAGACAATAAACATATTAACATCGGCAACTTGGTACTTAACAGGAAATCGTAGAATGGAAAGCGTATATCTTTTTAAATAGGAAGAAAGGTTCTAAAACAACATAATAATCTTAGGATGTATATGATTGATTTCATAAACTACGCTGCACTTCTAATGTCGTCTTGTTGAACATGCTTAACTGATTCAAAAGATACTCCGACATATTGAAAGGAATGACAATTTTTTATGGCATTTGATACGTTCCAAAATACGAGAAATGTCGTTAAAATATCTCACATATTCATCCTTAACCGCCAAACATATGAAAAATTGTTTTAAACGAAAATCGACTTAACAGCCACATACGTATATGCAAAAATCAAAAGGCCATGTCCATGAAAATAACTTATATAACATATCAATCACTGTCAACCTCAATTTGTCCTTCTGTCTGCAGGAATAAGTTAAAATAATTACATTGAATAATTGTCACCACTCTGCTGTAACAAAGAATACATAAAAGAATATCGCCATTGCGATATCGGACATGAAATATATTTAAACGATTCTAATTTTGTTATCAACCTTCCAGATGCATGTAGATCTTACTTAAGTGCACTGTAGTGCTTCCCTTGACCTCAGAGGCCCGTTGTTTTTCAAAGCTAAATTTAAATATCATTATTGTTATTAACTTGAATGCGAGAAAAGGAAATTGTATATTGATGTTTTGTTTTAAACCCTACAATATGAACAGTCATGCAACCAAATGATATCCGACTAAATGATTTTAAAATGAAAACAAGCAGTCAAATATCTCATGTGACAATAAAAAATATATCTTTTTTCTGCTCTATATCAATGAAACCTAACGACAGAATTCTGCAAATTTCATGATTTTGCTTTCCTCTGAAGGAAGCTCACTCACTGGAACATTTCAAGTCTCTTTTGAAAACCTATCTTTTTAACCTGTGCTTTTAAACCCTGACTCTGTTTTCTTCAACTTTTGTATGCGCTATGAGCACGCCTCAGTGGAGTTTAGCGCCATATAAATGGACATTATTATATTATTATTATTATTCCTTTTAAATACTACTAGTGTTTAATTTTGTATTATTAATGAACCAAAAACATGACTGCTTTACTTGTTAAGTTTCGGAAAATATTATCACGGTGTCCAGACTAACGTTAAATTTTAGTCCCTGAAAAAAGGAGTTCATTACTTATTTTATTATTTCAAATTTTTATTTAAAAGGAAATAAAAAGGAGCCCGCAACAATACTTAATATCAGGCCTAAGGCTGAGGCATCTAGACTTGCCAATATTTTCCAGACTTCAAAAGACTTCTTTAATTTTTTTCTTTAGGGTCTGGATAACAGACTACACTGTGTCGTATGATTCAAATTATGCAGTACATTTGACAAGGTTTTGTAGATTTTAAATACCCACCACAGAATCGGCTATAATTGTACAGCATGTACAAAGTTAATTCCAGATTAATGCTGCAATATAGCTACAACAGACTGATCGTTAACACAAGGGCAATGTCTGTCAAACACTGTGGATTCAATAAAAAAAGAACAAGAGACGAATTTAACTTTGGTTCGATCTTGACTCATTCTGCAATTAACAGTTTTCAAAACTTTAAAAAAGTCATTCAGAATAAAACTTTTTAATGATTAGTTTTAAGAAATAGTGAAGTTTGAGGATAATTCATTTGAGGGTAGTTCAGTTTTGACTATTGAATCTTTTTTATCTGTTCAAACATACAAGGTTTGCAGAAATCGCTGTTTTAAGATCATTTTTATATCATTTTATGGACGTCAAAAAACCCACACAAAAGTTTTATTTCATTTTTCATCTCACCCAATTAAGTGTATTTCTAAAACATGTATTTAGAAACGCGACCAAAACATTTTCTTAAATTCTAAATACGACAGTTGGCCCAGGACGACTTGATGTAGCTATATGTTGTGTTTTAGATGAAGCAGATTCTTTTGTCGTTGAGTGTATCATATTGAATAGCAGTTGGGTGTACATGCAGAATCTCAATCAACGTCCCACCGCATAAGCTCTTTATTGACTACTGTACTGAAGAGAATCTATCAACAAAACTTGATTGAGGGAGAATGCAGCAGCACAACACATCTGAGCATTCCTGAGAGGAGTTCCTACTTTCAGTTGTCTAAACAGTGCTGGTGACGACACTTTCCTTCAGTGAACACGACCCTCTCAGCTTCCTGACATTCTCATGTCACATTAGCAAGTCTCGCTTGCATTAGTGTCTTGTTAGCATCCAGCAGTGCTGTTGTTAGACAGTCTGCATGTCACAAAGATTAGAAGTCTCTCTGAAGAAGCGAAGAGGCATGAGGCAGTTTCACGTGAACAGTTTACATATTCATCTACTCATCCATTGATATTAGTTGGATATTTGAACGAAGAATTTTATCCCGTTGAAAACGCTTTCATGCACTTCATAATGCTCCGTTTCATTGTAGACACTTGTTTGTAATAATGCATTTCTGGCAAAAGTAGGATGGTCACATCACATTGCCATTGATGTCCTCATCAACCTCTTGTTATCCAAATAATCTTTTTAGAAGTTATAGAAATCTTTAAAAGGTAAGATATCATATGAAGTCTTTCGTTTCTTTGCAAATTGATATGATATCTACTTTTTTATGCTAAATGTGGTTTAAGATTTGTGAGATTTTTAATTTAATTCAAACGTTTATAAATCTTTTTTTGAAAACAATATTATGTCATGAAACCTTAAAATCAAAATCTTGTTGAAACCTTTTTGGATTTTTAATTTTTTTACAAACATTAGACACATAAGCACTTATCAAAAATGACAAATGACAAACTACCTATTCCTACCATATATAGTATTACTATTCTTATACTTTTAATTCATTTTGGTTAACACGGAAACACATATTGAAAGAGAACAAATAATGCAATGGTATTTCCTGCACCACCTCAAACCTAACTGAGGTATATTCATTGCAATGATTTGAACGAATGCTTGTGATGACATTCCTCAAAGGCAGATACAGAAAATCGGAATTGGAACTCTTTGACCATTTCAAAACCAGACTTTATGGAATCCTTGGTGGAACGTTGTCTGTGAACAGAAGAATAATTGACAACGAGAGCTTTCAGTGTCACAATTGGTCAGCGAATCGACCTAACATCTTTTAGATCAGCTGACACAATTGAATGATTTAAATGATTTCAGATTTAGAAGTATCTCAAACATAATGCCCTTGAACCGGAGGATTATTTGAATGTCAGGGCATCAGGTTCTCAGGTATTCAAATCAAATTTCATCCTTTGATTATGCAGTACAATTAACTACTTGAAAGCAATATCTTGTGCAGTGGCGAGGTCGTTTAGATTTATTTTTGCAAAGAGCAGGAGCCATGATCTCCACTGGTGTGTTCAAAATCTATGGCAAAAACGTGGCGTTGAAACTTTACATAAAAGGAAGGGTCATCAGTGATGTGGGATTTCGTCACATTATGTTTCCGGGTCTTTCTCGTGATTTCGACTTGCTGATCGTGAGGTTAATGGATTTTACATTGACGCCAAGTCGACGTTTAGAAAAGGATCTGTTTCAAGAGTTTTTTTCGACATGATATGTCAGACAACTTGTCAATAGTAATTTCAATTTTAGGCTGGCCAAAAAATTCAACCTCCCTTTTCTTCCTCCATGTTTTTGTATGTTTTGCTTGCCCTATACATTTGACAAAATGTCCGTGGAACTTTTCAAATTATAACAGATATAGGGTTTGAAGATTATGAAAGAGAACAAACCAAATCATTTCATTATTGAGGCACATTATGATAAGCATACAACTTACAGGAGCACAGTGGTGTAGTGGTTAGCATGCTGGCCTCTCATGCCAGAGACCCGGGTTCGAATCCCGGTGGCGACACCAAGAATTTGTGACTTGGGTCTTCTCCTGTGTTGTGTCCCTGGGCAAGGCACTTCATCCACATTGCACTCAGTCCACCAAGCTGTTAAAATGGATGTACTGACCTACGTGGTCGCGATTAGCGCTTAGTAGCAGCTGTGAAAGTACACTCCTTCGGGGTAATAATGTAGCGCTTTGAGCATGTCTTAGGACGTGGAAAAGGCGCAATATAAGTACGCACATTATTATCTATTATTACACATGATTAGTAAATGCTCATTGGACAGTGGTGGGGTAAAAAATCGTACTTTTAAGTGATAACAGAATCTTGGATGTTTGATTGTAAAATTTCTCAAACGTTACACCACAGGTGTAGAAGGCAGTTATACGTCTCCTCATCAATGACGTCATACATCTGAACAACATGGAAATATTTGCAATTCTTCCTTAAGAGGCATTTCCATGTGTTTTATCATCACAGACCGCTGCTGACGGTTCCTTATTTGTCTGTCAAGATGGTCTCATAGTTGCACTATTTGGTTCATATCAGGGGAACAGGCAGGCCATGACAGAGCTTGAATTAATGACATGATGCAAGTCCTAAGGTGAATGTTTATTTTGACATGTCAGAGACATATTATAGGTGTTCATAGATAACCAATGCACACAAATCCAACACGTTACCTCACGCCGTGAGGAAAAATATGTAATTAGTTTCAAACTGCAACACTTACTTTATGTGCAAAACTGTCAGTTATACATGTAGTATGTGAGATTGTTACATCAAGGATCAACGATTAGCAATCCTTCAAGTTTTACTGCAACGTCACCGACATGCATGGATGTTGTAGTGCAGACAACATCTCTGTTATAGAAGGAGTGACTCGGATAATGTTTCGTACTCAGAGAAGTCATTGTTACATCTTATTGACAGGCGTACTTATCTAGATTCAGATCACAATCCTATGGGAAATATTTGCGATTAGATGGAGAGAACATTGAAAAGAATTCAACGTCAGCGGACCTTAAACTTTGGTTGACATTTGAAATGAAAGTGTAGATATCTTATAGATGTCAATACTGTGATACTCCTTCGTGGATATGGATGTTTAGACCTATCGTCGCCAAGCACATAGCAATTGCAAGGTTTTGAATAAAGAACTTGCTATATCTATCGACACAATGCGTCGAAAGTTGGAGACACATCTGAGCAAACCAAAGCAAGGACTCTTCATTTTGATTACTGTGCAGAAGACAAAACACCAACCTGATGCATGTGTTTACAACCCAGCCAAACATTCCTTAGACGAGTTCTTGACATTCTCATGTCATGTTCTGGTGATGACACTTTCCTTCTGTGCATACTATCCTCTCAGCTTTCTGACATTCTCACGTCACATAAGCAGGTGAGGCTTTCATAAGTGCCTTGTTAGCATCCAGCAGTGCTGCAATTTCACAGATATTATGTCACAAAGAGTGAAAGTCACTGACTCATGAAGATATGAAGATATTGCTGCAGGCTTAAAAAAAACTGCCAAGACATTTCATTGACAATAATCTATTTTTGAGGCTAGATATTTTCGATAACATAGCTTTTTACTTTCTGTTTTAATTTTGATTTATTTTAGTTTCAATTAGTTCAATTGATTAATCTGTAATGTTGTGTTCATTAAAAGTGTCCTGTTGTCAATCTAAAGTTTCTCCAACAAGGAAGGAATGCTATCTTATGTAAATGTGAAGCATAGAAGAAAAGAATGAAATGATATTTCACAACCTGTTACAAGGACATAAACACATAAAACTTTCAAATTAATATGAAAATAATATGACAAAACTATGGCCAAACATATTTTGTAAACTTACAAAACTAATCTATGCATCTGATATAAAGATATGAAAATAAAGACTTGTGACAAATGCCAAATGAAAAACCAGGTAGCTTATGGCTAATTGCGTACATTAGGTTTGTTATGCTTTAAGCATGGTAGCTGCCGTTGCAGGGGGGAAACATATTTACCAAAAGTATTATTATTTCTGCATGTAGTTCTCTCACGTTAAGAAATTTTCTGTATTTCAATTAAAATAGGTAGCTTTGCATCAGCCTCCCAATTTAATGATACAGTTGATAAAGCAGGAATCTCAGCAAATTCCTTACTGGTAAAAGGTTAGCAAACGTTGTTTATATCCAGCCTTGATGGAACTTATAGTACAGCAATTGACGGGTACGTTACATGCAACAAGCATCAAAACTGTTTAGCATGAGAAATGATATGTATAATTTTCTTGAAAAAGAGATCATTGACCATGAAAGCTTTCAAGAATTGACCTTTTGATGGTTAATTAGTTGCGAACAAATTTTGATGATTAAATGGATATGAAATCGATCTAGCCATCAAACCATTGCTCCTGAACCGGAAGTCGGTTCTCTGACGGTCACGTGATAACGTTTTTACTCTGTGGAATGTCAACTCAATCAATTACACCCTTTGGTTATGTAGTACCAAGCACTTCTTGAAAGCAATATCTTGAGCAGTGGCAAGGTCGTTTGGACTTATTCTTATAGAATTTGAAGCCATGAAGTCCTTGGTATTTTCAGAGTTTTCAGGAAAACATAAACGTGGCGGAAACACCGTCGAAGCTTTACATAGAAGGGGCGATAATTAGTGGATAAATGGTGTTGAATTTCGAGATGTAGTCACATCATGTTTCCTTATCTTTTTGTGAGTTGACTTGCTTAGTGTAAAGTTAATGGAAGTTAAGGCATAAGATTGACACAAAGTCGATTTTTGAAGAAAAGAATGATCTGCATCAATGGCTTGGTTCTTTAGCATGCCATGCCAGGCAAACTGTCATTTTTGGAAATTTAGGTCAAAATTACAAGAATTATAACTCAAAACATTACTTACGTTTCTGTTAATATTAGTTTTGTTTATCATAATTATTTAAAATCTGTTGTCAAAAATAATTTTACAGAAATCAAAAGTAACAAAGATTCATTGTATCAATTAACTTTAAGCTTAAATATATGATTATCCACATCAAATTGGTCGAGGATCTGAAATACAAAATTTTTTTCTTAAAATAGATTTCATAATACCTCACAATAGTACCTCACTGTGCCCCCTGGCTATCAGTTGTGACAAGGGATTAAGTGGGGGTATGTGATGACAAGGGATTAAGTGTGGGGGCATGTTATGACAAGGGCTTAACTGACTCTGGTTCAGTGAAAGCGAGCTCCCGCTCAAGATGCCCGACAAGAAGATGTCCACCTACAAGCACTTCTTCAAGACCCTGAAGGACAAGGCTGGCCAGAACAACATTCCACTAGCCCCCCCAGGTTATGGTTACTGACTTCGAGGTGGCAGCACAGAATGCGGCAGAGCAAGTCTTCCAATGTGAACTGAAAGGATGTCTGTTCCATTTTCGACAGGCTTTAGTAAAGCATGCCAAGAGTAGTGGAGTGGAGGCGTTAAGGAAGTCTGATGAGAGTGTGTCTTTGTTTGTAAAAAGAGCTGCTGCTCTTCCTCTTGTGAGACTGGCGACATTGATGATGTGTGGATGAATGCGTTAGAGAATGTTGACCTTAATAACCATCACATTTGTAAATTTGCCGTCTATGTCACAACACAGTGGGTAGAAAAAAATGGAATCACTTCGACACAGAGGGGTTTCGGACCACGAACCATCTTGAAGGGTGGTATTCCAAGTTGAAGAAGCTGGGACCCTGCCACCCAAATATCTTCAAGTTCATTGAAATGATCCAGAATGAACAATGTTCTTCAGAGATCATTATTCTGCAGTTGAGTGGGGGTGGACGACTGAGACCCAAACGGCGAAAGTATCGCCACCTTGACAGCATCTTGAATGCTGCAAAAGACAATCTCCTTCAGGGAAGAATCAGTGCAATCCAGTACACAGATGCTGTATCAAAAGTTGTTGGAATGTAAATTCATTCAATGTGTAAACGAAGAATATTTTCTGTATAAATATTTGTAAATTAAATTGTTGAAATACAATGTACATTTTATTTTGTTTATATGTGATGTAAATGCAAATGAAATATTGTGTCAATGAATGTATTGAAAATAAGATATGCTGCAATAAAATTAAGACCAAACCCCATGCTTGTAATCCTTTGTTAATCCTCCCATTGTTACCTAGTTAACTACGGGTGATTGCTTCTCACCTTAAAACTTAGCCAGGGGGCACAGTGAGGTTAAACCATTTAAAACTACATGTTTATCCTCTTATTGTCACCACCTGTTTTCGTAAATGCAATTATACTTATGAGAAGAAATATACTTATTTATCAATTATGTTCATAGCTGAAATTTTTCAAATAACCGTTTGAATTAAAACAGAACAAAGAAATGTTAATACTTTTGTCCACGAGAGTAAAAGACATGTATCAAAAAGCCAAGGGAAAACGTATTTCTCATTCTGTCACATCCCTTGATTTTTGTTGGTTGATTAGTTGATATTGATACAGAATACCTACCAAAAAACCCCATCAATATGATACCATTTCATCTCTCATCATAGCTTTAGAATTCTACACTTTAATTGGAAATGTTTCAAACAATGATTAATAATACATTTGTCATCATAATTTTAACAATTGGTGTTTCTTCCAGTCATTCATTATTTCATTAGGTTTTTGAATACCATGTGTTCATTTTCTACTTGTGTGTCCTTTCTATTCTGTACATAGACAATTGTATATACCAAGTTATTATCATCCGAATTAAAATTCAAACAACTTCTAACAACAACAAATGTACATTTATTGAAATCTGTTGCAATATTTCTTAAACGCAACCTGCCTGTGTAAATACAAATCTTGTAATAACACTAGATGATATCCTGTCCATACGCAAACTATTATTTAAATGATTGTACTCTTGGCCATGAGGCCTTCAATACTGAATAAACTTCTTCTTCTGTTGAAATATTGTTTTCGTTTGGTCAAGGTTATTACAAGCACACAAATCTTCATACAATGTTTTTATCAGTAATTGGAAAACTTTTCTTAGATTATTTAAACTAGCTGATTAAAGATTTAAGAGATGTGAGTGGATATATTTTCCCATGAAGGTGGATTAGAAAAGTCCCTTTAGCATGATCAATTAATAACATTGTTTCAACTACTACTACTACTACTACTACTACTACTACTACTACTACTACTACTACTACTACTACTACTACTAAACATTTGTATAGCGCCAATATCCAGCTAAGAGAGTGCTGCTCAAAGGCGCTTTGGCTTTCCCTCGATCATTGGATATCAGTCTTTGCGACACTTCTTTTACCATCTCGACTCCTGGGGGAGCATACAACACGTGCAGTCATGTGACTCTCAATCCTTAGAGCTTTATATTTTTGCCTCTTAAGACTGAATAGATCATTATATCATTCTGATCATATAAAATATATATGATATCACTTATTTCACCCTGACGGTATATTGGCAATTGCAGTACATGTTTTATGCAATATGATTTGAAAACGACTTAAATGTAATCATTGAAGCATTAAGGTTTTTTATTTAAAATGTTTTTTTAAATTGATCCTTTATCAGGCATAAGAAATTTGAATTTAATGTTCTTTATAATAAGAATAACAACTTAAGTTATTCTTTTACATCCATTTGATAATTGTTATAGATGAAGGATGATACAATATTCATAACAGTGTTAAAGATATTGTGGTTGATGTTAATGGAAATAGTAATGCTAAATTGTTTTCTTTGCGATATGGGATTGTTATTATATGATTTATAGTTATAATGAGAGTAATTGTCATACTGAAGTTAGTTCAATGGCTCAGGTGATAAGGCTGGTGTTATAAATTAGGTTTTGCATCTACATGCTTGCGTTATTATTTCAACATAGATAGAAGATTGTTTTTTATAACATTCAATAATGTACATGTAGGACAGAAAGTTAAACCTATTTACAGTGATTATCATGTTTGCTTACATTGCGTATGATTGATGTTAATTGTGCTTCACAGTTTTGATTCGAAATTGAGAATTAAAGAGAACTAGTGTTATCTTTAGTAAAATGTACCTGCAACTAATATACAAGGTACATTTAGTCAGCAAGCTATTATAGATAGTTAATTCATAAAGCGACTTATTTTCTTGCAAAACAATCAAACAAATCATAGCAAAATGTATAAGTGTTTTTCAACTAAACATTCCAAAAGGAAAACCATCAATGATTAGGTATCATGCAATGGCCACTTTAGCATTTCAATAATGACTGGTTTGGAATTTCAATAACTTCATCTTCTCTCGTGGTTTCAAAAACGTCAAATGCAGACAGAAAGTAATGTCTTTGGATACGTACATGTATACATATCATCGGGGCGGATTACCGTACAGCTATACCTATGCTTTGTGTGTAACATTTATGATTCAGTGATTCACAATACTTAAGAAATGATACAATCAAATCTCTGATATACATTTATATATTGAAAAACATTTAAAGATATGAAAGCATTTCAACATTCTCTACAACTGTTTTTCCATTCATGGAATGTAATAGATCATTATAGATTGCTTGCTGTTTAATAAATGCTCCCCAACTATATTTGTTTTGAAACTTTTTAAAAGCTTCATATCAACATGTATATCCCTTATTGCATTGCATACAAAGGCTTAGGCAGGATTATCATAAAGTACATAGTACTAAAGAAACACATTCAAATTTAGAAAACAATAACAGTCACTGTTGCGACTTAATTGTTTCAATCACATTGTTTCATTTCAATGAAAACAAACAACTTACTTAAGTGACTAACTGTTGCACATTAATTAAACACATTAGTTTAATTCCTCGAAACAACCTTTAACCAAGCTACATCTTCAGTGTAACCTAAAATAAGAGAAGGAACATTTAATTTGATCACTGAATTAGTGAATAGTGCAATATAGATACACAGAAGCAAACTTAAGAAACACACCGACTTTATCAATGATTGTGAATGTAATTCATTTAGTTGTTATGTAATTTGAAGTTTCTTGATTCAAATCAGTACAGCCATAAAAACAAAATATGATATAAAGATGTTATACATCAAGTGAATGTGGTGTTTTGTGAAAAACCAATATCATAATTATAGATCTCCTTATTATTTATCTGTGCTGAAGACAAAATATCAACCAAGTGCTTAGAATATGTTAGAATGATACGATAAAACACATCTGAGCATTCCTAAAGCGAGTCCTCACATTAAGTTGTCTCAACAGTGCTAGTGACGACACTTTCCTTCAGTGAACACGACCCTCTCAGCTTCCTGACATTCTCATGTCACATTAGCAAGTCTCGCTTGCATTAGTGTCTTGTTAGCATCCAGCAGTGCTGTTGTTAGACAGTCTGCATGTCACAAAGATTAGAAGTCTCTCAACAGAACTGTACAGGCACATGGAGATAAAGTTTCTCTGTTGAATAGGCTGCGGAGATTTATCAGTGATTAGATGTATTAATCAACGTATTTGAGTTTGAATAATAAAGTTTTTCACTTCATGTTTATTCAACTGTCTTAAATGTTTTGTGCATTTTTTAACGTTCATTTTTGTCAATCCAAGATAACTCAATGTACAGCTAGCTGGTGTAAATGTAGAATAAAGGGAAACGAAAGTATTTTAACATTAAAGGTAATATTGTACTAAGACCAAGAACAATTTTCAATATCCCTTCTATTAAAACGACATTAAATATATTTAGAAACTATACATAAAACCAAATAACTAATTTATCGTACTGGAAGGCTAGTTTTATTAAAACATACAAAATGAAATGATCGATACATTATGGTTGAATGCACACTTTAGGCTTGTCACGCTTTTAACATTAAGCTTCAGTTTGAAAGAAAGAAAAAAGATATGTAAAAAACGTATTGTATTTTTCTGCACAACAAAATTTGACAACACTTACGACTTGAAATAAATTTCATTTCATTAACAAATATATCTTTTTTGCACAGCCAAATGACTTTTATAGATTTCAATTACTCTGATGCACTTCATTTAGCAAGATTCTCAGGAAATTTCCTAATGAAAGGATTATAAAAATCTCTTTATGTTGTTTATATCAAGCTTTGAAGGATGTCACAGTAAAGAAATTGGTCAGTGCAGTACATGTATCCAGAATTATCCTTAGGTTTTGCATAAAAAAAGTAATGTATATTTCATGAGAAGAGGTAATTGACCATGGAAGCTATGAGAGTTCCATTGGGTCAGCAAATGGACCTAAAGACGACCCATTAGCTGCGAATAAAATCGGATGATAAAACCGGTTTGAAATCAATCTGGACCTTGTGTTCCGGCACCGGAAGTCGGTTCTCCAAAGGTCACGTGATCAGCTTTTGCTCTGTTGAATGTCAACTCAATGAAATTACATCCTCTGGTTATGCAGGACCAAGCACTGCTTGAAAGCAATATATGGTGCAGTGGAGAAGTCATTTAGATCTAATCATATAACGACTCAGAACCAAACTTTTTAACTTAAAAAAAAAGACAAATAAACATAAACATATGCTTTCAATAGGACGATAATTAGCCAATTTGGAATTTCTATGCTGTCCCCATGCCTGTTCTTGTTGGTGATCCGACTTCATTATTGTGAAGTTAAAGGTTAGGGTTGATGGTGTCGCTGCGGAATGCAGAAACGACAAGAAAATGACAGAGTGAAGGTTGAGTCGAGTTTTAGTGTCACATTATTTAGTCTCTTTTAATCTTCCTACTAAATAATATTCCCCAACTATTACTACTTCTACTCCTATTTATAATGGTGATAGCACTACTTCTTTTTCTTCTGAGTCTGTTGTAGTTTCTGCTAATACCACCTACTACTACTTTACTTACCTTACTATCTCATAACACTATTGGGTATGTTTGTACTGATGCTCCATTAATTGTCACCAGTTTTAATTGAAAAGAACGTATTGTTCACTCTCCAGTATAATTTCATAAACTCTACATATACAGTGATGTGTCCTTAAACATCTTGTTTCTAGAAGAATGTTTTACTTGCTATCTAGGCTATTGCTTTTTTTTCAATCTATTATTCCAAAGGAAATTCATCAAGGATATTTTACCACTGAACTATAATGTTATGGAAGGTAAGAAGAGACTTCTGCTTGTTTTTCCGAGTACATTGAATGCAGTCACAAACTAATCTGTTTGGACAAAGTAGTGGGCAGCTCTTTAAAGCACATCACCGTACAGCTTTAGCTCCTCTGTGGTTTGGACTTGCTAGATTAAGGGATTGTCAGCCTGCAAACCTGCTTTAACCTGAAGGCGTTATTTACACATATGTATATACGTATTGAAAATCAATTAAGCATATGGAACCATTTCATCATACTGTTGTTTCAATTTTGGTTATTATACCTCGATTGCTGATTTACGCCTACTCGCCCACTATGACCGCTTTGTAATTAGTGGTAAAGGCTTCATGTTACCATGTTATTTCTTTGAGATGTAACATACATTGTAAAAGCCAGAATAGGATTTCCTTCAGCTTAATTTCAATAATTAAACAAGAACAAGAATTACATCATTAATTGAACTCCTTTTTAAAAACAAATAAATTTTCGATGACAATAGAAATACATGTATCCTCATCATGGGTTGATTAACTTCAATTTCCTTAAGCTAAGAATGTTAAAAACTGAGCGATGAAACCACATTTTTTGAATCCATACATATGTGTTTTTCTTCATTGCAGTGATAGCATCCAATTAGGAATCAATTATCGATTACAAAGTGGCAGATACACCTTTAAAAAAATGTATGTTTTGATAATTGTCACCTTTCACCTGACCATCATTGGTCAAGTACATGCCAAACAACCTGACATGCCACATAGAGTGGTGATATCAACATGTTATTTAGTAATTTTATCTTAACCTTAAATGAATGCTGAAATGTCAACAAGAGTCTCCAAGTGCAGTAACTCTGCACTACAGAATCTGATACGAACGATAAAATACTAAGACGTACACTCTGAAATATAAACCCTTATCAGAGCGTTATATCTGGATTGTCACCTGTCATTAACATGTGGTTTGACTTGCTAGTTCCTTCAATAGTTATTTTTTAAGATAAACAAATATCATCCCTTGTATATTTCCTATATTTTGTATCTGATGCTGCATTTATCTTCAAACAAGAAAGCTTATGAAGTAATTGAATAGGTATTTTTCGCGCTTATAACTAACATCGTCAATAAATCATTTGATGTTATACACTGTTAGAGGATATATCATAATTGTCTTGATTAAAAGTATTAGCTCAAAGACATTTAGGAACATGTTATAAGCTTGTTTCTTAATGAACGGTGTTAATATCAACACTGAACATCACATATCTTTGAAAGTATTATGAAGTAAATCCATAAATGTTTTATTTATACATTTTAACACATGTCTGGCAAATCTCATGTTCGATTACAACATGTTTAAATGATTATTCATGACTGGAGATAAGTTGAAAATAGATAGGATATAAACGAGGGCTTAGGACTCATGGGATTTCTGAATAAATGCTGATGTATGTTCAAGAACATGTGTACCAAGCATATATTTTTCCACACGTGAATAAATTGCATGTCGAACCAAAACCAAAGGCGAACATCATTTTTACTGGACACATGACTTAATGAAATGAATAGATGTTGTCATTCACAAATTTCCTCACATCCATTTATTATGTTGATCTATATTTTTAGAAGCTGCTACCTGGAAACGTCGCTTAAGCGAGTATATTATTTAAACGTTTTTTAAGATGGGAAACCGTATAAAAATATCCATTAAGCAAACTGTCAATTTCAAAATTATAAAAAAGTCTATTCAATTCAGGTAATTTACCTGTTTCACATAATACAAAACATTATGTTATTACATATATTTGTTTTGAACTCCATGTACCTATTGGATAGATCTCAAGGGAATACAGGCACACCAAATTTGCACCCTGGTGATGGACTTGTTGTTCTATAAGGCAACTAACATACTGTAAAGCTGCTATATCCAGATGGCGAATCAATTACACACCTGAATTACATGACACACTGAAAACTATTTAAGCACGTGGGACGATTTCTACATGTATTCTCTACAACTGTTATTTCAATCTTGTTCATTAAAAGCTCAATCGCTGATTTATGACTTTTTACCCAATACGACTTCTTTGTAAAAAGTTTGAAATGATCCACACGACAATGTAGTTCTTTCATTACCCAGAGAACATTTGAAAAGTTTGAAGTACAACGTTTCTACAAAAACTATCTTTGAGGAAAGCATAGCTCGATGTCTTTTTCTATCTTACATTTGAGTAATTTGCGTAAACGATTGTGGTCTTTCTTTAACTCATATTTGCTCCGTTTCTGGACAAAGAAATATTTTGGTCCTGGTTAGTTTGTGACATGTTTTTACACTCTATGTAAAAGTTTTTTACCCTCACACATTACTCTTACGTTTCATATTGCAACAGACATGTCATTATGACCAAGGATATTGACAGGGAAAATATACATGCTCGTGTCTGTCTCCAAAGTCCAGAATTACATAATACATTATTACATTATAAATTTTTTAAACATTAACTAATACCGAATAAGGGTTTCAAAATTTAGCATTTTGTATACAGAAATGAATGTCGTCTTCTGAAGTTGTTCCTTTTAAATCTGATCCTTATTAAATGAAAACAGAATTATGTGAACATGCAATAACTGTTTCACTCAAAAACTTCAAGCAATAAATATTATGAAAATCAATATGAACTCATTACTGATCAAGGGTACAATTTGTCGAGGCTTTTTGGTTAAATCAATAAATTTTTATACAGTTTATGCTTGGCAAGTGCCTGATTCGGTAGAAACGTAGCAAAAGATACATCATATGTGTTGTGTGCACCTCGAAGATATAATAATTGCTCACAAATGTCTCCTTTTTTGATAGAATACCTTTCAGTAAGAATTGACATTCAATTAAGATCGAGGAGAGCTATTGCAGTACATTAACTCCGTCAGTTCAACTACACAAATGTTATTTACAGATAATACAAAATAAAATGTTGCAATGTTGTTCTTTGAGTTTCAGGTTGACTTTGAAAACAACTATTTGTGACACTTACAAAACATAGAGATTCTAAATTTTGAGTTTGCTGATATTGTCGAAGTGACAACTTTTCTATTCTTCCTATACTTCCTTTTTCCCATGTTCCTGGTTCTTCTTCTATTATTAAAAGGGGCAGTAGCAGTTTTTAGGGAGAATATATGGTGATGAAAAACAATGGTCCCAATTGAAAACAAAGTATTTAAACTAAATGAAGCAGTAATGAATCAAATATATAATGTTAAATTAAGCCATACGATTCCCTTTTCTTACACAAAATAAATAAATGGTGTTCAAGCAAAAATGACAGCCAATGGACTTGATGTGAATCATTGTAATGTGTGCTCTGACTATGGATGATTGGTTGGTGTATTGAGATTTTTGACACTATCAAAATGAAAATTTAACATTAACTGACATTTATCAATAAAAAATTGAAAATATGAGATCTATTCGTGAATTGCCTTTAAATACTTTGGCGAATAAAGCTGTTAAAGCTTCAACAGGGTTTGATGCCTTTAAATACTAAGTTTGTGCAAAATATTCCAAAATATGTCAAAAGAGAGTTGTTGTCATTTCATGCTTCATTATATTGTATTATTTTGGTTTTGTAATTGACACCATCTTTCCCAAAGGAAAGTTTGAAAAAGGTTAATACAATTATCACGTCATCATGTTTGTTTTTCCCGTTAAGCACAATTCCTGTTGTTTTAACTGTCACTTAGAGACTTGTGGGATTCGATGTCACCGAAAGGATGTTTTGCAGTGTCTTTGTCCTATTTATATTGAAATCGATAATGTTTTACCTTTAGAATTTAAGAAGAATAGCTGTTTATAATTTGACAAGACCATGAATATTCCTCACAAAAAATAAACACGGCAGTTTTAGGTAGCCATAAATCGTTAAATACGGTAGGCAGAGAAATGTTTATGATATATTAATCTTATTAAGCTAATTTATCACATTGACTTAACACAACCATTAATAATAACAATGAAAATGAATAAAATGCTTGTGCGACAAATTTCCCATGTTCAGTAATTTTTGTTGGGTTTATATTACACCTCTCTTTAAAATGCAACATTTGTTCCTTGAATTTTGCGTATCTTGTATCGTGATATTTTCAGGATATAGAGAAACACGACAGAATATCGTATATACGTGTTAATAAGTAATTGGACACAAAGGATACATTAAATTAATTGCTGGACTTGTCTGCTAAGCTATTGACATGGGAAGTATATAAAACTATTAAAGGCATCTATTTATGTTTTAATGGAACTTAAAATACAAAATACGTATACATACACAAATTCAAGACATGGAATTCACAGAGTTCTTGGGACTGACACAAAAATAATGTGTAGTTTGTCAAACGCTAATGTTTTCTTTTGGAAATTGCAGAAAATATAATAACAATCCCAACATTCATGACGTCACCATTCCATGGGGGAGTCAGCAACATTATAAGTTTCGCAAAGGAAAGCACATTGCTGGCAGAAAATTTTGAACATAATATCTTTTTCACATTTATTTACACAGTAATTATCATATTTTGTTTGTCCTTTCTTATTTGTCATGCAGCACTGTAACATCGATTCTAGTACTTATATATTCTACCATCCAAAACTGTGTTCAAAAGAAATTATCGCTTGCAGAAGATTGCCTAGAACAATGCCAAGAACATGACATCACAATTGTTTTACATCATCAAGTGATGACATTGCATTGCTTTGATGTCAGAAACGTCAAAATGTTATAATATTACTGCATGGGCGGTCTAACGGTAGTGCCGATTCCTTTTTATAATCAGAGATGTACAATTTTATATTATTATTATGATATTGATATAAAAAATGATAATTATGATATGTTATGAACATTTTGGGTGACAAATATTATCTCACCCGTGTGTCATTTTATAAAAAATATATCAAAACTTGTTGATAAAGATGACAATATCATCGGCAAGAGTCGGATATTACTTTTATCAACTCGATCTCAATGGTGTTGTTGGTTGCTTCAATAAGTCAGGACTACGAAGGCCAACTTTCGTATAAACTCTTATGTCATCTCCTTAAATAGTTGTGTACTCCAATTATCACATTAACAATAAATATTTGAAGTTAATGTACCTCACACACATGACATTGCTTAAATGTGTTAGGAGATTCACACAGTGATAATTATATTGCAATTATTACTCTTAAGAATTGAAATAATTTGAATTGATGACTTATCAAAAAAGAGAATTGGTAATAAGATTTACATAATTGAAACAAAGACCATCTTAGCATAAGTGTAACATAACCTGTGTCCTATATTTCAGCTGTATCCTGGTATAAAACAAATACCTTTCAATTTGGACCATCAATGATTCGTCTCTGTCTTTTCTGATTACTCACATATTCTCTCGACCTAAAATTCTCAAGAGTTATATAACAGAGTTTGACACTTTTATGAGGTCGGTATGAGGTGGTTTGTGACTCTCATTTCGGTTCATTTCGCCTCCTGAATTGAACGTCACTAATAAAGACAGCAAGTATACTAATAGATATATTTTTATTTCTTTTACAATTAATTAGCTTTAGTTTTTTCATTCAATTTAATTAAACAATTCAATATCCATTCAATTTTCTATATTTCTATGTTTGAATAAAAGTTTCCTCGCTTGCTCAAACCAATTGGTGAGCATCATGAAAATAATTTCGAATGAACTTTAACACTTATTTTTAGACGAATACATATAAGAGAAAATATCAAAACCTATTTTCTATATTGGTTTCAAACTTTATTGTTGTACATCTCGTTTGAAGTTGAATCATGTTTTCTACGGTCTCCTTAAACCCCTTTTTTACCATCTCAATTGGCTTCCTTATTTCAATGTACACTAGACACAGAACTGTTGATATGTAAGGGTGTATTTATACAGAGGTAAACATTTGGACATAAGTTTTCTCCACCCCCATCTATGTTTACATCATGTTTGATTCACGTAGATTGATGTTGATGATGTATTTATGGCCCTAGGGATAGAATAAAAGGACATTTAGATAGAGATGAGCTTCCTTCAAACAATGTTGTGTTTGATGCTTGTACATCCGATTATTTAGCACTTCTGTGCAGACTTCTACTTCTATGCAGATCTCCAGGCTACTGCCAGACACAAGTATCTCACAATTGTGCATTGTGACTCGCTGGAATTTGGTCTTGAACAGATCTGCAGTACATATTAATAATGTCAAAAGTTAGTAAAAGTCATCATGATTTTGAAAATTGTAACCCGAAAATCATTTAACCACATGAAGACGTTATAATGCATTTACCAATTTTTTAAATTTTGTTCATTGTACTTCGATAAATGATCACCAAATAAAAGTATTTTAATCTTGTTAGAAAGGTTTGAGTTTACAGGTACATCAACTAACATGACTCACTCTATAGCTATGACTTGTGATCAATGATTTCAAATTGTAATGAAAGATCCAAAACTCTTAATTACTTGTTCAAAACCACCTTTTTGTTTTTAAAAAATCCTCTTATACCAATACAAAAAATGAATTAGGTAAATTGTCTTTTCGAAACATTTTTGAGTTGAGTTAAATTTGTTAGATGCCTGACTTTCAGGAACATCAGTCAAAGTAACGACCGAGAATAAACTTTAAGAAGTCAGTTCTGAAGTTTGGGTTTTTGTGAAATCAAGTTTTGTCACCCAAAAGGTTCAGTTTTGTTTTCAATTTCTGCTTTTACAGTTTAGACATTTCGTGACCCGATCAGTCTATTTTACAGATTATGAAGACACAAATTGATCGCAATGAATATGTTGAAAATACTTCATCATTGATCTGCCTAAGTTTCTTGTACATCTTTTGCTGAATGTTTCTTGTACAATTTAAACATGCAGTTAAAGGGGGTCTCCAACTTCTAATTTTTAACTTCCAGTGTTTTATTAGCGAGGCCCCAAGAGGGTCAGAGAGGGCCTCGCTAATAAAACACTGGAATATAAAAATTAGAAGTTGGAGACCCCCTTTACTTCCAGTGTTTTATTAGCGAGGTCCCGAGAGGGTCGGAGAGGGCCTCACTAATAAAACACTGGAAGTGAAAAATTAGAAGTTGGAGACCCCCTTTAACACTATATCCCATCAATCATTCTTCACGACTTGGGAAAATAATGATAGAAAAGTGTAAAAGAGTTTAAATGAATCGGGAATAAAATATTAAAAAACTGCTGAATTGTGAAATGTCATCTGTTAAATTCTACAGCATTATGTTTAAATAGGAATTCGATTCTGGTAGCTTGTCTTGCGACTTTATAGGCCATGAAGTTAATGTTAAAGCCTTGATTTCATTGTTTCGAAGCACACTACACACAAGGCAAATCGTTTATCACTTACATAAAATATTTAGCTGAGTTTAGCGCCGGGTATTCTCCTGCTAACCAGTTGCTGGGCCCGCGATAAAAAGTGTCACATCTCGAGTGCATTATGTTGATAATCCACTTATCTACTAATCTGTATCTGAAAAAGGCGAGAATGGGTTATTTGAATATTGTTGCAAACGTCAGAGAAAAGAATGATGGCCCGTTTTCCTGATACATTTAAATATTTGCCTTCCACAACCGCGACTGTTATTTCAACATAAACACGTGAGGAACCAGTTTGTCTCAAAGATTTTGAAATATCACTTTATCAAATACCTTGTGAGATTTGTTTTGCTTTTCATGTCCATAACTTCAGCTAATGGTTGCTCAAAAGAGTTTAGATTACTAGTCTTTTGTAAACAAGGAAGTTTTGTCTTTAGAGTCCCATTTTCAAAACAAAGGACTAGGAGGTAATATGAATTGAGATGTTCAAAGAAATGACTAAATATAAAACATTATAATTAATTCATATATCAGGTTCTGTGTACAGAAGTCATATAATTCAAAACCACCGGAAGAAACATGTAGGGATATCCAAATGTGATATCCTCCATCTGCTAATTATTGCTTCTCTAGCACTTACTCTCATTATGACTTCCGTTGTAGTTTTGTCACTAAAACAGATCTTGGCAAGCTCTGTATTTCATAGACTTTCTATTGATTTTATCCTTCAGGTTCTTTTGAGCAAGTTTCCTTTCACTGTCGAACTGAGGTTTTAATTGATGCTAAATGTAGGATTATAACTTACGGATTTAGCGTTAAATCTTTAAACAGATTGATTGTAAATGTTTCTTAAGCTTTTGCGAATGAAATATCAAAATGCTGCCTCGAAATTTCTTGCATTTATTTATATGGTTAACAACTTATATTCTAAAATATTTTTCTGTGTCAAAAATTTTTGAAAAGTAATAAACGCTTAATCCAATTAGTAATTAAAGTTTATTTCAATCTAGAAATAAATATGATTATGATACAACAACTATGGCTTTGAAATTAATCACTTTTATTTGATTTCATTAATATATATATAATCATTTTATTTTGATCGTTTGCAATAAAGAATAAAGACTAATTGAAATTTTTTGACAAACAATATTACTCTGATCCTTGAGTTATTAGAAATATTCCCCATAACTGCTTGATTTTAGACATCTTATCAAAATCTATTGATGCTAAAGGCAAATCAGTTGCATGTATGTCCTCTTAGCTCTGATGTAAATGTCAATACTCTTTGATGTATCTCTTACTTGTCAAAACTAAAGATTAAGAAAGCAAACCAAATCCTTATAAAATGTAATTTTTGTCAATAACTTTTATTTGGGTTGTAAAACGTTAATGGTATATTCCAAACTTTCTTTCATATATCCATTTAGCACCTAACGTAAAGGATGTGTCACTGAATTAAGGAAACGTTTTATCAGCATATTTCCAGTTGACAGAGCAATCCACATTAAATTACGGAAATTGTTACTCATGAAAACAGAATGTTTATCCTTGACAGAAATTTACAGTGCTTAGTAAATGATGTTCATAACAAAACATACATCATACTAAAATATGTATCCTTTTCTATCACTTAGTGGAACTAAAGGTTCAAACTGAAATACTAGATATCAAGGGTAGTCTTGTTGATAAATATTGTAAAAAGAGCTTTTTTCAGTTCTTCTCAATTTCATAAAATGAATCACTTACAAATGACATATGTATAACAATTTAAGATCCATTGTACATTAAGTCAAACCTTAACACAAATTCATCTTGTATTAAAATCTTACATTTTTACATAATATACAGAATATATTGTATCGTAAATTTATATTACCTTATCATTTAATAAAGACTTAAATGTTAGGAATCACCAGTGAAATGAAATGTGTTTTGAGCTTGTGAGCAGTGGCAATATATCAAACTACGTTTATCCATGTAAACAAATCTTTTTTTCTACTTGACAACTTGTCTTTCTATGCGTTATAACATAGATATTAGTGATATAATGCCTGTTTCATTCAAATACTTGGTTATTAAACCCCCGACCATCGGTCAAGGGTATTAAGTAATATCAACGATTCCCTCAGTTCGTCCGTCCCTTCGTGGACGTTTTGACCAACCTATTATTGAAAAACTGTACGATTGTTTTCAAATTTTGCACATGTCTTCTACCCTGATTTGAGGGATGCAGTGGCAAATTACACCCATTTTTTTTATATATTTTTATACAGATTTTTATGATTAGACTTAGTCGTTTTCAATCAGAATATGCAGAAAATATGAAAATTTCAAATGTCTATGCTTTGTACTCAGTCATTTTCAAAGATCAGTTTCACTGGCTTATTGTATAATTTATCCAGTTCTTTTCAACTATGTTTAGTGGGTTTCAAATTCTTTGTAAGAGATGTCTATTAATGGTCTGGATAATGAGATGTCTAAGTCATGGGAAGTAAACTGTAGTTTAGTTGGTCAGGGATGCGCTGTGTGTGTTTGCACATAATTTGATGAAAACTTAAACACTCACAACAAATAGATAAACACACTGTAGTAAGTAAAATGTCAATTTCAATTAAGGTTAAGTGTTCTAAGATTAGTGCTAACATGCAACAACGATGTGGCACATTTAGAAAAGATACCTTTTTTCTTAAACTAACAATAATCATTTACTACCGAAAAATATAAAAACAAATATATTTTTAAGGAAACAAAAATACTACGGACAGGTTTATTACAACATATTGAATTAAAACTAACAGTAAATGCTAGCAAAATAAACGAAATATTAAAAAGTCAATTGGACTTTATAAGAACATTTTGAGGCAGAATGTTTGGGGCCATGTGTAGTCGAATGCAATGTTTTTTGTTGTTTCATTAACAATGATATGGAGCCAAAGGTCTTAATGCTTTATTCTGAATGATCTTGGGTTAAAGATTCTTTTAAAGGACCGGAAGTTATTTGGAGGTTGTCCGTTGTGAAGATACGGTAATTAACAGTTAAATAATGTTGAATGTCGAGATCTCGGCAAATATCGTTTCCGTTCCTCCAGGTTCTTTGGTGTGCAGATTGTCATTGTAAGCCCTTTAATATGCTCCTAGCTTTGGATGAGTTTTCTATTTAGTTTTCGTGAACTAACATTATTAGTGCTTTGCAAAGGAACCTGTCGTGTTTTTCTTATTATTGATAACAGAGTTTTAAAATGTAAAAAAAACTTTCAAGGAGGAATAAAGGTGTGCCACGTAAGTTAATTGAATCAAGTTTGATAAAACTGGAAGGCTTGAATAATGTTCTTATGATTCATTTTTAGTTCAACCTCCATTCATTCATTGTCAACGTGAAAAAGAAGTGAAAGTGCAAAGTGTTGTAGTTTCACAAAATCATTTTTAAAAAATCCTTATTTATAGCGTTGTGCAATGCTAGTGCCAACAATAATTAAAATTACAGCAAGACAGAAAATGTAACCTTTTGAACAATAGAAGAAATTCAACATTTATGTTTTGACACTGACATTCTAAGTACATGTATATGGTATTATCGACTTCCTTCAGCAGTTTGCTATTATTCTGCATATTTTGACAATTAAATTTGTTATTGTATTTATTCTTTCACTTATATGTTAGTTTTGAATAATCAAACCATTAAACGAATATAAAACTGTTACTAATTTTCATTTACTTTGCTTGTTCCTTACTCTCGTAAGTATCTTTAATCTAACGTTAACTTGAATTTTCTTGTAAACGTTTTATGTACATGGAGAATCAAGCTAACTATAGGAGTCCCGGCCGGAGACGTTTCCCTTTATAATATACAAAACACGATAACATCACCTTTTCATGACTGTATGGAAATTCTCCGGGAACAACAACTTATGTACTTTTATTTTCTTCATGTCAGCAACTCGTTTGAGTATACTTGTTGGTAGTAATCTTATTGTCTCTGAGGACACTTCATGGTAGCCTAATATGATTAGTTCCTGCACAACGTCGTGTGACTGTCTTTTGAAAAGGATCTTGGTGTTTTTGCCCCAAAACAGTCTGAAGTCATTTAACTTTACATCCTTGCTTTACATTCTTCTTTTATTTATGCAAAACAAAACAGATGGGTGCAAAAGTTAAAAGTACATATAAGAGGAGATGTACTCAGCGTTTCAATTTCCATTTTATGAAAACCTTTAATTCAATTAGGATACGAACCAAAGTTCAGATGTCTTGTATGACTCTTTCTAAAATTATACCTGATCAAGTAAGGGTCATGTTAAAAGATATTGAACGTCAACAATTTGCAAAGCTTTTAAGTAATATTTAATATTCAAATTAATATAAACAACAAGACAACTGTAAACAGAAGGTGGGTTTTTATTCTTAAACTTCTACTTAAAACGCTTTCCAAACCAACTGACACGTAGAGAGATGTCAGAGTTTCTGAGGTTGCTTGGAAAGAGACACTGTTTCTTTAACATCGTGTCATAGAAAAAACCTAAGATATCTCAACCTCCATTAACTTCACAATAGGCGAGGTTCACAAGCTGAAAAGAACAGGAAACAAGATTTGGCTCTCTCTTAATTCCCTCACTATTATCAGTTAATTGCAACAGCTTCCATGTTAAGGTTTGACGTCACTTCCGTCATGGTTTCTGTACTTAACATCAACCATTTGACATCATGGTTCTGATTCTAAGATGAATTTGAATTGACTGTTGCATTGCGTATAGATGTTTTATCTCTCGACAAACCCAAGAAAATTCATTACTGGGATCCAGTTGAGGTCGAGGGCCATACACTTTAAAATCCTTAAAAAGTGTCATCTGTGAAATATCAATCTTAACTCTGTTTGTTTGATTGTTGAAAAGCAAGCGTCCATCATATTCACTTCTATAGAATGTTGCAAAGGCGTCCTAAGTTTGATAGAAAGGATGTGAACTTTCCTTTGACCTTTGTATCCCGATGTTTAAAGTTCGAGTACTGCATAAAAAAACGGACAAAACGTGCAATAAAAGGTATTCCGATTTAGATAAAAGAAATATACGTGAGAAGTGCAAACATTATTAAACTGAGAATACAAAACTTTTTATTACGATATTTTGCTGAAAACTTGCAAGGTTTTGTATAACAATATATCATTTCAACTGCATGGTCAGTTAGTGCAAATGCTACCTGCTTCGAGCTGATTGGTTGATGATGAACGCAGTAAAAAACAATCAGGAAAAAAACAGACCGGTAATCTTAATTGCTTGTTTTGTCTCGATGTCTGCCAAGTACAAACAATACAACTGCTTTGGTAACAGTTATCGAGAACTAAGGAAATTAAATTTATCAATTGAAACAACATTAGAGCCCTGTTGAAAGCAAGTCTCACGGCAATAGATTGGTTTATTCTATTTAGAGAGGGTGCTGAAATATGCTACGGACTTAGCTCTGAACATTGCAGAGTACGGAACAAAGACCAAAACCTTTGTCTTTTCAAAGATAGTCATATTTTCTTTTTTGGTGAATGAAGATCTATAACTACCACGCGGTGTGGATCACATATACATTATTTTTTACAATCATACCTATTATGTAAAACCAAGGAACAATTTGAGAGTAATATTTTCAAAGGTCACAAACATCCTTCATGTTCAGCTTAACACTCTTTCAGTATCTAAATCTAGCAAATAGTTTCAATAATTTGGCTCTCCTTGTATTTATCAGGTACATTATTTACTTTTAAAATAAGCTTTATATTGAATGATCATTTGATTACTAATACCACTATACAAAATTATCAATACAAATGTTTGACCAAGAACTTAATTTCACATTCTCTTTAACAATATCTGTAACTATTGCAGGCTAAGTGAATACAATATACCTAATAATGAGGGAAATTATTTTCAAAATGAGTGGTTGGTACACACCTTCTTTTTGTGAATTTGTGCACTGAAAAGGGACACTAAAACTGACATATGCACTCGTGTGAGAAAAAAGTAATTTCCGATGGATTAACTTCGCATTTATGAAATGAAACTGATAGCCAGAATGTTATGGTTTAAGAAAAATGGTAAAATAATTTTTGAAAAATGAACTTAAAACTGCAATACAAAACATTTTTGTGTCAGTGAGATACATATAGTGCAGGTCAATAGAAATGTAAATAAAACTATACCTTGATTCCTATTTCATATACTATGTCTCAGGTAGCCACTTATTTACAGCAGGGAATGTAAATTGTATGCTGCTTAAAGGGATTGAATTGTACCATTACATTACGTTATAACTGGACATATTGATGGCAGTTTGACATTCACATTCATAGTATTGACAATCCAAATGCGAGGTGATTGACAATTTACGATATATCTTTATCATAGTTCGGTCTTATTGCTTTCTTAACATTTAATAGTGACAAGTGAGAAAGACATGAAAGTGTCCTGACATTTACATCCGAGGCCACGTATCTGATTTGTGTCACGTTAATAGATAACTAAAATATAGTTTTTTTTAAGAGGCAGCATGTTTAAGGCAAGGACCTATATTTTAGAAAAACTGCACGTTAAAGCAATTTTAGAACTATTATCGGGCTATTTGCCTTAGAATTAGAGGTGTTGAACATCATTGTACATTATTTTTGTGAGTTTTTATATGTCCATGTAAATAACCTGATCTCATAAGATAGTTTGAAGATGAAAGAGTAATAAATAAGTACAGTAAAACACGGATATAACGAACTCAGATATAGCCAACAATCGAATATAGTGAACACATTTTCAAGTCCCGTCCCTATAATATCATTTAAATTATATGCGTATAGCAAACACAGGATATAGCAAACAATTCAAGAATATCATGTTGACATTCACAAATTTCATCACATATTATGTTATGAACAGGTTTTGCTGTTCCATAGATTTCCAAGATGTTCATGAAGTCAAAAATATTTTGAAAATAGCAATACAGCAAACTAAATGTCCATTTCAAAATTATAAAAAAGTATTTTCAATTCAATTAATTTGCCTGTTTAACATATTACTCAACATTTTTTAATTATATATTTTTGTTTTATCTTTTGAACAAACTATTGGATAGATCTCAAGGGAAAACAGGCATACAATGTTACCTCCCTGGTGATACTGTAAAGCTGCTATATCCAGATGGTGAATCAATTACACACCTGAATTACAGGACACACTGAAAACTATTTAAGCACGTGGGACCATTTCTACATGTATTCTCTACAACTGTATTTCAATCTTGTTTATTAAAGCTCAATCGCTGATTTATGACTTACCAAATACGACTTCTCTGCAACAAGTTTGAAATGATCTACACGACCATTCAGTTCTTTCATTGATAGACCATGAGAACACCGTTTCCAAGAGAAAATATAAACAGTTTGAAGTACAACGTTCCCTTCAAGGGGCAGTAGCACGTTTTTAAGGGGAATATAAGGTGATGTCAGGAAAATGAAAATTAATGGTTCCAATTGAAAGACAATGTATTAAACTAAATGTAGCATTAATTATTCAAATATATAACGTAAAGTTTAGCAATGCGATTCAAAATGGCCGCAAATGGATTTTGTATTAATCTTCATACTTTGTCCTCTGACTATGGATGATTGGCTTGTGTAATGAGATTTTTGACACTGTCAAAATAATACATATAGCATTCACTTACAATTATCAGTGAAAATTTTAAAATATAAAATTATCAAAAAACGTGCTACTGCCCCTTTAAAAACAAATGATGCAAAGCTTAGCCCGATTATTTTTCTCTTTTACATATGAGTAGTAATAAAGATTATGGTCTTTCTTTAACCCATATTTGCCTCGTTTCTGGACAAAGACCTATTTGGTCCTATTTAGTTTGTAAAATGTTTTTACACAATTCTATGAACAAAGTTTTTTACTCTTACACACTCCTCTTGCGTTTTATGTTTTACAGCTATGTCATTGTGACCATGTATATTGACAGGGAAAATATACATGCTCGTGTCTTTTTCAAAAGTCAAGAATTACATAATTCAGTATTACATTATAAATCTTAGAAACATTAATTATTACTGAAGGTTTCAAAATTTAGCATTTTGTATACAGAAATGAATGAAGTTGCCCCTTTCAAATGGGATCGTTTTTTAAATGATACAAAATTATGTGAATATGCATGAACCACTTCAAAACCTTAAGCAATAATCATTATGCAATTCAATATGAAATCATTAATACTGATCAAGGGTACATCTTTGATTATAAATTGACATAAATTGATCGAAACGTAGCAAGAGATAAATCATATGCGTTGTGTGCACCTGGAAGATAAAATAATTGCTCACAAATGGCCCCTCTTTTGATAGAATACCTTTCAGTAAGAATTGACATTCAATTAAGATCAAGTTGAGCTATTGCAGTACATTAACTCCGTCAGTTCAACCACACTAATGTTATTTACAGATAATACAAAATTAATTAAAAAAAAAACTGCAATGTTGATCTTTGAGTTTCAGGTTGACTTTGAATACAACCGAATATGACTGTTACAAAACATAGAGATTCCAAATAGACTTTGACGACATTTCTATTTTCCCCATATGCATCTTTCTGTTTTACTATGTTCATGATTCTCTCTCTATTGTTTAATTGGCCAGTAGCACGTTTTAGGGGGATATAAGGTGATGCCAGGAAAATGAAAATAAATGGTTCCAATTAAAAGGCAATGTTTATAAACTAAATGAAGTTATGCGATATCCTTTTTCTAACACCAAACAAATAAAAAGTGTTCAAGCAATAATTGCCGCAAATGGACTTTATGTGAATCATTATAGCTTGTTCTCTGACTATGGATGATTGATTTGTGTATTGAGATTTTTTTCAAAATCGAAATGATACATTAAGATTGAAATTGAAAACATTAGAATTTACAAAATTTAATATGTACATACATTTACAAACACAAGTATCTGTTGTAGTAAGTGTTATCTACATGTACGCTTATGATTGTAAGATGGAATGAAGAAGTTTGTTTGCCCACCTTACAAAATTGTCAAAAATATTAATTGGCGAGGTACATTTATTAAATTACAATTTAATTCGTCTCTCAAATCAAAGCTTTATTATAAAGGGTCGTTTAAGTATAGAATACTAACATATATTTTTGCTTTATCAAGTGATATGTTTATATTGTCAACTTATGAACTACTTATCAATAGTATTTACTTATTTGGCATCAATTACTAACTATTCAGATGTTAGCTGATCTACCAATGAGTTGCCTTTAAATACTTTCGTGATTAAAGCTGTTAAAGCTTAAACAGCATTTGTTGCCTTTAAATTCTTTATTTGTACAAAATATTGAAATTATGCCGAAGAGAGTTGTTTTCATTTCATGCTTCATTTTATTGTATTATTTAAGTTATATAATTGACACCCTCTTTCCCAAAGGATAGTTTGTAAAAGGTTAATACAATTATCTCCTCATCATGATTGTTTTTCCTGTTAAGCACAATACTTGTTGTTTTAATTGTCACTGGGAGTCTAGTGGGACTCGATGTCACTGAAAGGATGGCAACTGTTTTGCAGTGACTTTATCCTTGTTTTATCGATTAAACTGTTAATCAATGAGTAATACCTTGTAACATAAAAACACATAAAATAGTTCCTCGTTTATGAGAAACTAATCATGATAACAGCTATGCTCAAATATGTACGTCTTGAAGATTATATCCGCAATCAATGTTGTGATTCTGCGTTGCTCAGCTTACACGTACCAGTTAATGTTGTTTTTAAAAAAGGCCTATATATGTATTCATCTTGCTCGAAAGTAAACGCCATTGTAAATGTCAATCACTAGAAAACCCCGTCACATGTCCCAGAAGAACAACAAATGTACAGCCATGTTTTCTTCGCGTCATGGACCCTTGTGACTTTGCAACTTAGTATGTTTAGTTCATCACATTGTCTCAAGGGGCAGTTTAGGGCGCTTTCATATGATCAGTTTCGCAAAAGGTCGCGTTTCTTGCTTTGAGAATGTTTCTGGATTTTGAGAAGTAAATGATTATCCCACTAGAGTCTGATGTCCATGAAGAAATGATATTTTTGTGACATTTGTTTTAGTCTAGAAAAGCTCATTGAAACAAATGTTTTGCAGTAATTCACATCTAGTTGCGACAGCTCATAATCAAAAGTGTCCGAAGTTCCGGCGACTTTGGGTGGGATCCGAACCTCTGTCAGTCTGCCCTATGTATTCAAGACACAAAATGGCATCTTGCTTGAAAGTGAACGCCATTGTGAATGTCAATCAATAGAAAACATTGTTAGAAGTCTCAGAAGAAGAACAAATGTACAGCCATATTTTCTTCATGTCATCGACCCTTGTGACTTTGCAACTTGTAGTATCTTTTGGTAATCACGTTATCTCTAGGGACAGCTTATTGCGCTGTAATATGATTAGTTCTACAAAACGTCGTGTCTCTTTCTTTGGAAATGTTCCTTGATGTTGAGAAGTAAACTAGTATCCCATGAGAGTCTGATGTCAATGAACAAATGATCTTTTTGTGACATTTGTTTTAGTCTAGAACAAAAACTCCAAATGGTTTGCAATACTGTAAAACCGTATTTTAAAGAAATGTAGCTTTAGTCCGCTTATCATTGCATATGTTCTTTTTGCGTTGTGCAGTTTAAGATGTTTCTTATTTTGTATTTCTTTTATTCAATGAAATTGCAAGCAAAGGGTCAGATGATATAGAACTTGCCTTTCAACTAGTTTCCAATTTGTCAAATTAAACAATTTCCAACAGTGATAAAGAATGATTATTATAACATGGACAATGGTTGATCCTTTGTCAGTTTTGCTGAAATATCCAAACTTAAGCCAAATTACATTATATGTATACCGAAATACACAAGCTAGTGGATAAACTAAAGGAAGCAGTTGTAAAGCATAATTTGCAATGAATTCCCCAGGGATTTGACAGTTGCTACAATATAAACGATCAGTCATGAATCGTACATTATTAAGCAGTTAAAGAGTGTATGAATGTGGTGATTTAAGGGTGTTTTTTCGTTGTTTCAGTATCTTTTGAAAAAGAGGTTGCTATAGAAAATGCCAACTGAGTGCTGGAATTATCTCTACATGAGGAGATATTGTCTAATACTTCTACCCTATTCTTAGAAATAACATAACAGTTTACTATGAAGACATTTGCAATATTTCCTCGAGCATCATTGAATGGAGATAATATTATTGTTAATACAATTACTTTTTTTCTCACAATATCTTTTGTAATTACTGTAAAATATACTTTAAAATGTGACTTATAAATGATAAACACAAATCAAAACATCAACACCTGATCACGGATTAAAAGTTAAGAATGTAGTTTTATAAAGTTGAATCAAATCTCTGTCACCCATTTAATATTTAAACTTATCTAAGTTAGCGGAAACTTAAGTAAAAACTCAGCAAAAGATAAATCATCTTGTATAAGTGCAGTTAAAAATAATATCAAAAGACGTCCCTCTTTTGACAGAACACCTTTTAGAATGAATTGACATTCAATTAAGATCATCCATTCCACATGCAGTGCAAATGGTAATAAGATATAATAAACTCATTTGTGACAGTTACATAGCACTGACTTCACGGGTTCAAAGTTTTCTTTTTGTTTTGTTGTATATGCATAAAAAATATAGGGGATTAAATTAAACAATATTTATTTTATAGTAAGCATTAAATCGTTCAATTTAATGAGCATGAACATTATCATTTTCTTCATTATTCATTTGTGAGCCAATGATATTTAATGATGGTTGTTTAATGACTAAGTTTAATTGTTTGCATAAACTTCCTTTTCTCCAAGACTGTGCACAACATTAGTTCACTGACTTGAACTGCTTAGCCTCGGCATACTTATAATCAATGAGCAACTGATGAATGGTTCTGTCCACTCTGAACAGTGGATTCATAATGTTCCTTTACTCATATTGAAATTACTTCATCTGCTTCAAAAGGCGCTACTTGAAAAAACATGCATAAGTTGACTTCTTATTGTTACCGACTTTGATAGATAACTGTGTCTAAAAGGCTATTTCTTCTTTTTTGAATATATTTATTGAAAACCATTTATCATTTTCATTTCTGTCATATTGAGTCATCTGTGGTCACGACACCTAATATACTAAAAGATGACTTATGTTTTTGCACCATTATCCTTATCTTTGAATGAATGCTTCAAATTACAGGAGTATATAATGACATTTATGTCAGCAAATCGTTAACAGATCAAAATGATCTGAACTCCAACAAAAATCATTTCAAGTTGTTTCCTGCAGTTTAACATTAATCCATGCGATTATGTTCTTATTAATGTTCTCATGTACAAGACACCTGTCATTGGCTAGATGATATGCGTTATCATGCAGATCAAACTGAACCAATACGCAACAACTTTCATACATAAACCCAATATTTTAGCTAGTTTTGTTATACTACAGTTGGCAAATTCGTACTGCTTTACCAATAGTAATTACTAATGATACTTTTCACTCCTCGCCTTTAAATGCTAGTAGCCATAGTATACAACGTTTTTGTTACAGAATAAATAATTTAATAATCGACGTAAACACTTAAGTCATGTAGTGTCAGAGAGAATTGATTAACATGAACTGGATTTTTAATACCATGGGTAAATCGTCATTGATTAATAAAGGTGATTTGCATATCATCCCATTTTCTAACGAGAAGCGTGGTCCATATCCTTATTTATCTTTTAAATATATTTTTACAGATTTGTAATTTATATCATCTTTCCCATAGGAAGGCTAACACAATTATCTCATCAGTAAACTTATATTTTTGGTAAGCACAATACTGCTGTTGGAGCTGCCTGAGGGTCTTCTGGGACTCAATGTCACTTAAACAATGGCTACAAGTCAGCCTTCTCCTTCATTCTGTGAAATATATTTTGTTTAACCTTTACGTTCTTAAATATAATTGTTTATTTTAAAAATTAAAGTTTCAGATGTTCTCGTGCAAATGTATACTTTCTGCTTCTTACTTGCACTGGTTTGGGATTATTTGAAATAAATGACAGTGACAAAGACTTTTAATTAACCCTTATTCAATTTACATCAACATTATTTCAAAGTACTTTCCTGTTTTAATGATAGTTTCGACATGGGGTACTTTTTTTATTTGTCAAAAGCATTTTGTTTATATTTCACTTTTGATAACGTTTGTCACTTTATCAATTTTCAGTTATGTCACTTTGAATAATGTCTCAAATAAAAGATGCGAGTATATTTGCGAGTCATTTTGAACATGTGCCACCAATGACATATTTCTGTATGCACGGTATTTCTGCATGGTATTTCTACTTAACAAATCTCATAAATTCATGAAAGATACCTATACTAATCGTTTTTCTTATGTTACAATTTTTAAGTGACACTAAATAAGGTACACATGGAAATCAAAACTAATTAATCTCTATGGATTTATCATGGACGGATCTAAACCATTAAAGTGTATCAATGACGTCATAATCCCATTGAGTAGTCATTGAATATTCAAATTATCAAGTGTAAAAGACAGATAAAACCAAATATAAGATAAAAATAAATATCATTCTACATTCAAAAAAATTCTGGAAAGGAAACAAAGGAAATAACGTAATATCATATGACTACTGGTGTAGCTTTAGATAATATTACAAAACGTTATTTACAATAAACAGCCATAACTTTCCTTTCTCGGGGTACGGGATAGCTCAGTCGGCAAGAGCGCCGGTCTTACGTTGCTGAGGTCCGGGGTTCGAATCCCATCCAGACCAAGGTGTAAAAATCTAGAGTTCACCTCTGTTGGAACTCTATAAGTGTCACCCTGGAGCCCTAGTGTGTAGTGCAACAAAAACTGCGCACTTAAAAGATCCCACGAATTCATGTCAGTGGCTGAATGGTGGATACATGAACACATGCATACGCCGAGCTGTCGGTTATCAGCGTTCAGCAGTGTTGGACAAACTGCTGTGACTATGTGTCTCAGTTCACCCAGCTGTGAATGGGTACCCTGTGAGGCATAGAATGGTCCCTAACCTGAGCGCACCATATGGATGCCGGTTGAATACTCCCCAGGAAGTTGAATTGGAAAAATGATTGGACGGTGAAAGAATGCCATTGACCAGGGGACAAATGTAAGCGCCTTGAGCAACCACGAGTGGTTGGATATGTGCGCTATATAAATATCAATATAATAAAAAAATATATATATATCATATCAAGAGACACAGGGTAGATTAACATTCTTATCTACCTGCTTTACACCAAAAGGCACGGATGGACAGGTAAGTCTCAGTTATCATAATATAAGAATTTGATCAATAGTGTGACACCATTGCTATGTCATCAACTGTTCAACATCATAGGTTTTTCAGAATGGTATCAGCGCCTTTTGTGGAAATAATTCACAATGAAATTTGATTGTAAAAAGTTATATTGTAATTTTGTACTCAAATCCTTGAGAAACAATTCTATGAAGTGTCTATGCACGATTTCTTTAGCTGCAGACTATTTGAACCGTACACCAATACGATGGCAGCAGCTTGTGTGAACATAGCCTATACATAGCTCCATAATTGAAAATTAGCGTTTAGTCTCCAAGTCACTAATTGAGAACCTACAAAACCATAATTAAGCCTACTTTCACAAAGAAACCTTTATAAAGGATGACCTTTATTCCTATACTTTGACATTGCTTTGTGAAATAAGACCTAGAAGTAGATATAGTAATGGTTCTTTCCATAGGTGTTGGTAGTGAGGACATGGAGACCTAAAAGTTTGGTCAACGCCTAACATTTATTACTACACATAACAGTTTCAATGATACTGTTTTAACATCCTATCTCGTCAACTGCTTTAACGTGATATGTGGAATGTCACCTATATATAATATATCAATAAAACTGTTTTCATTCTCTTTCTGGAATTTCTTGCAAATTATATTCCGTGTCATCCTTTACTACCTTACACATTCACAGCTTTTTCTGCTTTCCAATTTTTACTGACTAATTCTACCTAACGACAGCTGATTCTGTTGCTGCTGATGTGATACAAATGTTATCACTTCTGTTATTTCTCTTAGTGCTTAATCTGCTTACTCCTACTGTCGCTACTACGGTTAAAAGTACTACTGTACTAAAGACACCTACAGCCACTACAACAGATAGTGATGCTACTTCAACTCCCACAACAACGACAGCTGATTCTGTTACCGCTGATGTGAAACAAATGTTATTACTTTTCTTATTTCTCTTAGTTTTAATCTGCTTACTCCTACTGTCGCTTCTACTGTTAAAAGTACTACTGTACTAAAGACACCTACAACAGATAATGGTGCTGGGAATACTGCCGCTCCAACAACCACATAGCCTGAGTCATTATCAAAGGATGAAGGTTTTTTATGTATAAAATACAATTACCTAGATTTTCTTTCACAAATGCTAAGGTACATTGTAATTATCATTTCAAATGTATTTGAAGCTTAATTATGTCTTATATCTAAAGAAACACTTATTAAGCTATTGAAGAAGGACAAACAGTGTATTTCATGTAACAAAAATGAAGCTTATGTGATTCCTTTAAACAATAATTAATACGTTAAGATTTTGTATTGTAATTTTCACCTAAACATATACTCTGAAACTCAAAATTTGAAATAAATATTTTGGTAATTCTATACTAAATAAAAACTTTTACAATTCACTGGATAAAAAATGAAATACTAGTATTTTGATACTTTGAAATACTCTTCAAATCCTATCTCAACCTGAAATTGTACATGAAAATAGGTTTTAAAAGATTTTATGTATAATAAAACAATTATATTCTTTAAATGTTACATGACAGACAGCTCCGTTATTCCAAAGAGTCACATTTTATTGGAAAAATAATGCTTCACATTATTATGAAAGTATTATCAATTAAATCATAAATATTTGACTCTTTCGCACAGGATGGTATATGTTTCTCACATAAGAACCTAAGAAAACTTACTTGTAAAATAAAAAAGGAACAAGTTCCTGTTTGTTACAAAGAGATCAACCAAGTATTGTGTTTTTTATCATAATTTTCATCAAACATGTTATCTTGGACTCAACAAGCCATCGTTGCCGTTCTAAACCTGAGGTGAACATGACAGAAGCTATTACTTTCTTGGGATGAGCGATCATTCATTTTTCATAAACATTTTACACATAATTTTCACTTTAGGTTGTAAAAATTTACTAGAAATGAGAAAAAGATATATATTTCAGAATGACTGCAGAAAATATTGTCAAAAGAAAATAAGAGAAACAATCGACATCAGATGACAGTTTTTGACACCTAGATCAAGCCAAAAATGTGTTTATTTCTTCAAACTTCAAAAACGGTCAGAGTATACACAAAGACACACAGATAAACGGTTGTTTATTGTACATACCTTAATAATTAGCACTTGTGTATGTCATTATTATTTAGGTTGATAACAATTAAATTACTAGAAATATTCGAGAGAAAATAGTGACTTTAAGGTTTCAGAAATTTAGGATTAAAGAGATTGCATTAAATAAAAATGATATACTTTATGATTATTTAGTGATATTCTGGAATCTTTCTACATTGGATAATGAAGACCCACAAAATATTGACCGCTTATAGCTTTTGTAATGAATTTTATAAAGATGTGTTTAAAAATCTAATAAAGTACACAGGATTAGATATCATTTCGGTCTATATGATGATCTTTTATGCTACATTTTGCATATATAAAATCCAATTATTTAGTAATGCTAAACCTTATAATTTAAATTAAAGGTACATATCGATCAATCACTTTATTTAGGCTTTTATCTCACGATTCTAGTTATTTTGTAAGATTCGGGTGATGTAGGAAATATTGGTTCAATTACTGTTCATCTGTTTGGACAAGTTATTCATTACTCATTTATCTTCTAACTATCTTATTAGATATCAAGAACAACAGACAAAGTGCATTACAAGCCTTTTGTTGAATTGGTTATACATCATTTGATTGATATTTTGCCCCAAAACATGGCATAGTTGGATGGTTATCATTTTCACGGGTTATTTGCATGTACATTAATAACTCCCAAAAAGATTTATAATGATGTTCATCACCTCTTATTCTTGGGGATAATAGCCCGATTATTGTTCTAAAGCCCTGTTTATACGGCGAGCGTTTACATATGAGAAAATCATTACACATATGCAAATTTGCTCATATGAGTAAAATTCGCCGTATGGACGCATTTGCACATATGTATATTTTACTACCGTAAGCAAATTTTTCACTACCGTAAGTAAATTTGCACCTAGTCAGGGGCAGGTGTAAATGAATTACTACCGTAACTGTCGATTTTTTTACTACCCTAAGAAAATCTCGCTGTATGAAGGTGAAGCAACTTTGCTCAGGGTTAGCAAATTCTTTTTTTTTATTCCTGGAAAATTGTACACCATGAATAGGGAATGATAACTATTGGTAGTATACAGTAATACAATACCAGGATTTACACACACAAAATAGAGTAAAAACAACAAATAACCTAGAGCATTCACACACTTTAATACACACTTCACTAAGGCTAGAAGCTATGTAGACAATCATAGTAGAATGAACTTAGAGAAAATTTTCATTAAAAGCCCATTTCTGATAGATTCGATATGTTTTGATTTGCAAAAGTAGAATAGAAATAGTAGTAGTAGTAGAATTTCACCTCGTTTTGAAAAATTTTAATGTGTGGTAGATTATGTTGGAAACTATGTGGAATTTAGCTAGTAAAAGTATCAAATCCAAGATATTATCACTTTTAAAATGTGGTGAATATCCAAAAAGGATTAAGTCTACAGTAAGATCTATATTACGTGCATGTTGGCACTTTGATTCAATCAAATCTGAAAATGTGTTCCAAAAAGGTTTGCTTCCCCTACAGTACCAAAAAAAATCTTTTATAGTTTCTGGTCCAGCCTTGCAAAAAGTACATAAATTATTGTAAACAATGTGCATCTTAATTAAGAATTCATTAACAGTTAGAATTCTATGGAGCAATCTGAGCTGAAAACATCTTAGTTTAGGGCCTGGGTAGTTTTATATGCTTTAACAAAAAGGCTTGGCAAGTTTACAGTGATTAAGACTTGTTCTTCCCATTTTTAATGGCTTTCAGATTATCCTCAGTTTGAGTTATGACATAATAGTATTTTTTGGAACTTTGTTTGCAAGCAAAGAGATTACTTATAGAAATAATTGTATCATTTGTTATTTCAAAGTTTGAATCCTTTTTAAAACCCAATTGTGTCAGGTATTTATTCACTGATCTTATAATTCCATAAAATTATATATTGAAGTTAAGAAATTTCGCCTTAATCTTACATCAACCCTTTTTAGAGCTTTATCGCAATTGCAACCTTTTTTAAGATATGGAAGCTTTTCCACAGTGTGAGCTGAGCGATAGATCGTCGTTTAGTTCTCGCAAATCATATGCATAGTTTCTCTCCTCATTCTGAAGTCACTCTGAATCATTAAAATGTTTCAAAACATCATCTTCAAACCACTTGCTTGATCGCAGCTTTCTTCGACATTCCCTTCAATTGGCCAGGCTAAATATTAGACATGTCTTTCTCACTTGTCACTATTAAATGTTAAGAAAGCAATTAGACCGAACCATGATAAAGATATATCGTAAATTGTCAATCACCTCGCATTTGGATTGTCAATACTGTGAATGTGAATGTCAAACTGCCATCAATATGTCCAGTTATAACGTGATGTAATGGTACAATTCAATCCCTATAAGCAGCATACAATTAACATTCCCTGCTGTAAATAAGTGGCTATCTGAGACAAAAGAATCAAGGTATATTTGTATTTACATTTCTATTGACCTGCACTATATGTATCTCCCTGACACAAAAATGTTTTGTATTACAGTTTTAAGTTTATTGTAAAAAAAATATTTTACCATTTTGTCTTAAACCACAAAACAACACCTCAATTAAAAAGGTTCAATCACGGAAATACTTTGTTAGAAAAAATATCACTTTGGAACAATGAACAAGACATCGTTCAACTGGAAACCTTTTTTGAATTATCAGTAAATAACATTCTGGCTATCAGTTTCATTTCAGCAATGCGAAGTTAATCCATCGGAAAGACATTTGGAAGAGTATTTGTTGCTTAAATTACTTTTTTATCACACGAGTGCATATGTCAGTTTGATTGTCCCTTTTCAGTGCACAAAATCACAAAAAGAAAGTGTGTACCAACCAACCATTTTGAAAATAATTTCCATAATTTTTAGGTATATTGTATTCATTTAGCCTGCAATAGTTACAGATATTGTTAAAGAGAATGTGAAATTAAGTTTTTGGTCGAAAATTTGTGTTGATAATTTTGTATATTGGTATAAGTAATCAAATGATCATTCAATATTAAGCTTTTTTTTAAAGTAAATAATGTTGAATTTAGAATGAACGTACCTGATAAATATAAGCAGAGGCAAGTCATTGAAACTATTTGCTAGACTTAGATACTGAAAGGGTGTTAAGCTGCACATGAAGGATGTTTGTGACCTTTGAAAATATTACTCTCAAATTGTTCCTTGGTTTTACATAATAGGTATGGTTGTAAAAAATAATGTATATGTGATCCACACCGCGTGGTAGTTTTAGATCTTCATTCACCAAAAAAGAAAATATGATTATCTTTGAAAAGACAAAGGTTTTGGTCTTTGTTCCGTACTCTGCAAGGTTCAGAGCTAAGTCCGTAGCGTATTTCAGCACCTGCTCTAAATAGAATAAACCAATCTCTTGCCGTGAGACTTGCTTTAAACAGGCCTCTAATGTTGTTTCAATTGATAAATTTAATTTCCTTAGTTCTCGACAACTGTTAGCAAAACAGTTGTATTGTTTGTACTTGACAGACATCGAGACAAAACATGCAATTTAAATTACCGGTCCGTTTTTTCCCTGATTTTTTTACTGTGTTCATCATCAACCCATCAGCTCGAAAGAGGTATTATTTGCACTAACTGACCATGCAGTTGAAATAATAAAATTGCAAGTTTTCAGCAATTTTTAGTAACAAAGAGTTTTGTATTCTCAATTTAATAATGTTTGCACTTCTCACGTATATTTCTTTTATCTAAATCGGAATACCTTTAATTGCACGTTTTGTCCGTTTTTCTATGTAGTACTCCAACTTTAGACATCGGGATACAAAGGTAAAAGGAAAGTTCACATCCTTTCTATCAAACCTAGGACGCCTTTGCAACATTCTGTAGAAGTGAATATGACGGCCGCTTGCTTTTCAACAATCAAACAAACAGAATTAAGATTGATATTTCACAGATGACACATTTTAATGATTTTAAAGTGTATGGCCCTCGACCTCAACTGGATCCCAGTAATGAATTTTCTTGGGTTTGACGAGAGATAAAACATCTATACGCAATACAACAGTCATTTCCGATTCATCTTAGAATCAGAAGCACAATGTCAAATGTTAGATGTAAAGTACAGAAACCATGACGGAAGTGACGTCAAACCTTAACATGGAAGCTGTTGCAATTAACTGATAATAGTGAGGGAATTAAGAGAGAGCCAAATCTTGTTTCCTGTTCTTTTCGGCTTGTGAACCTCGCCTATTGTGAAGATAATGGAAGTTGAGATATCTTAGGTTTTTTCTATGATAGGATGTTAAAGAAACAGTGTCTCTGTCCAAGCAATCTCCGAAATTCTGACATCTTTCTACGCGTCAGTTGGTTTCAAATTCTTCCTACTGCCAAAGCGTTTTAAGTAGGAGTTTATAAATAATCAACCCATCTTCCCTTTACAGTTGTCTTGTCCATTAGATATTACTTGAAATAAATAATTCACTGCTGAAATATTATTGATTTAATATATTTGATATTACTTAAAGGCTTTGAAAAGTGTTGACGTTCAATATTGTTTAACGTGACCCTTACTTGACGATGTTTAAATTTTACAAAGAGTCATACAAGAGTCAAGTTTGACATATGAACTTTTGTTTGTATCCTAATTGAGTTAAAGGTTTAAAAAAATGGAAATTGAAACGCAAACAGATGAGTACATCTCCTCTTATAAATACTTTTTACTTTTGCACCCATCTGTTTTGTTTTGCATGAATAAAAGAAGAATGTAAGCAAGGGTGTAAAGTTAAATGACTTCAGACTCTTTAGGGGGAAAAGAACCAAGACACATTTCAAAAGACAGACACACGACGTTGTGCAGGAACTAATCATATTAGGCTACCATGAAGTGTCCTCAGAGACAATAAGATTACTACCAACAAGAACACTCAAACGAGTTGCTGACATGAAGAAAATAAAAGTACATAAGTTGTTGTTCCCGGAGAATTTCCATACAGTCATGCAAAGGTGATGTTATCATGTTTTGTATATTATAAAGGGAAACGTTGCCGGCCGGAATGACTCCTATAGGAGTTAGCTTGATTATCCATGTATAAAACGTTTACAAGAAAAATTCAAGTTAAAGTTAGATTAAAGATACTTACGAGAGTAAGAAACAAGCAAAGTAAATGAAAATTAGTAACAGTTTTATATTTGTTTAATGGTTTGATTATTCAAAACTAACATATAAGTGAAAGAATAAATACAATAAAAAATTGAATTGTCAAAATATGCAGAATAATAACAAACTGCTGAAGGAAGTCGATAATACCATATACATGTACTTGGAATGTCAGTTTCAAAACATAAATGTTGAATTTCTTCTATTGTTCAAAAGGTTACATTTTCTGTCTTGCTGTAATTTTGATTATTGTTGACACTAGCATTGCACAACGTTACAAATAAGGATTTAAAAACAATGATTTTGTGAAATTACAACATTTTGCACTTTCACTTCTTTTTGTTGACAATGAATGAATGTAGGTTGAACTAAAAATGAATCATAAGAACATTATTCAAGCCTTTCAGTTTTATAAAATTTGATTTAATTATCTTACATGGCACACCTTTATTCATCCTTGAAAGTTTTGCGACCTTTAAAAACTATATTATCAATAATAAGAAAAACACGTCAGGTTTCTTTGTGAATAAAAGCAATAATAATGTCAGTTCAAGAAAATTGAATAGAAAACTCATCCAAAGCTAGGAGCAAATTAAAGGGTTTACATTGACAATCTGCAAACCAAAAAGAACCTGGAGGAACGGAAACGAGATTTGCCGAGATCTAGATATTCAACAACATTTAACTGTTAATTATCGTATCTTCACAACGGACAACCTCCATATAACTTCCGTTCCTTTAAAAGAATCTTTAACCCAAAATCATTCACACTATAGCATTGAGACCTTTGGCTCCATATCGTTGTTAGAGAAACAACAAAAACCACTGCATTCGACTACACATGGCCCCAGACCTTCTGCCTCAAAATGTTCTTATAAAGTCTAATTGACATTTTAATATTTCGTTTATTTTGCTAGCATTTATTGTAAGTTTTGAATTCAATAGGTTGTAATAAGCTTGTCAGTATTTTTCGTGTGTCTTTACAAATATATTGTATTTATATTTTTTGGTAGTGCATGATGGTTATATTCTGTTAGATTAAGATAAAATGTATCTTTTCTAAATGGGCCACGTCGTTGTCTCATGTTAGTCATACATTTTTAACATTCAAACCTTACCGAAATTGACATTTGTTTTTACCATTGTTAGTTCTTACAGTTTGTATAATTCTTGTTGTGAATGTTTTAGTTTTCATAACGTGTGTGCAAACTTACTTATATGTTACATCATGTTAGCTTTGTGAATTTATCAGATTGTATTGTGTACAAACATTTCACATTGTTGAACATATGCATAAATATTTAGCCTTTATTTCCGATTCTGACACTAATACACCCGACAGTGCATCCCTGACCAACTAAATTAATATTTACTTTCCATGACTTAGACATCCCGTTATCCAGACCATAAAAAGACATCTCTTACAAAGAATTTGAAACCCACTAAAAACAAATAATTTAAAAGAACTGGATGAATTCTACAATCAGCCAGTCAAACACTGATCTTTTACAAAGCATAGACATTTTGTTCATATTCTGATTGAAAAGTACAAATCATGGAAATTTGCAAAAACCAGTGTAGAAGATATGTACAAAATTTGAAAATAATTCGAAGTTTTTTTATAATAGGGACGGACGAACGGAAGAACGGAGGAAATCGTTTATATTACTCAATACCCTCGACCGATTGTCGGGGTTTAATAACCAGGTATTTGATCAATAAAATCTCTATTATAACGCTTAAAAAGAGACGTTATCATGTTTTCAAAGTAGAAAAGCAATTTTGTATTTATTAAAAAGTAGTTTGATATATCGCCACTGCTCACTGGAGCTCAAAGCACACTTTATTTCACTGATGATTCCTAACATTTAAGTGTTTAATAAATGATAAGGTAATATAAATTTACAATACATTATAACCTGTAAAAATTAGAAGTTTTTATTCAAGATGAATTGATTGACGTAATGTACAATGTACAGTGAATGTTAACTTGCTAAAGATATTTCATTTATAACTGATTCACTTTTATGAAATTGAATAGGGAAGAACTGAAAAAAATCTTTTGACCATATTATCAACAAGGCTACCTTGATATCTAGTATTTCAGTTTGAACCTGTAGTTCCACTAAGTGGTACATATTTTATGATAATGAAATCACAAATGTATGTTTTGTTATGAACTTTAACTTTGACAAGAAAGAGATACATCAAAGAGTACTGACATTAACATCAGAGCTAGGAGGACATACATGCAACTGATTTGCCTTTGGTATCAATAGATTTTGATAAAATGTCTAAGAACAGGCAGTTATGGGGAATATTTCTAATAACTCAAGGATCCAAGTAATTTGTTTGTCAAAAGATTTCAATTAGTCTTTATTCTTAATTGCAAACGAGCAAAATTAAATGATTGTATATGTTAATGAAATCAAATAAAAGTGAATAACTTCAAACCCATAGTTGTATAACTATCATATTTATTTCTAGATTGTATTTGATGAAGCATTTAGTACTTTTCACAATTGTTTGGCACAGAAAAATATCTTGAAATATAAGTTGTTAATACATCACATAAAAACATTTTACAATCAAATTGCTAAAAGAATTAACGCTTAAAGCTTAAGTTATAATGAAGTCTACATTTAGCGGGACATCATCAATTAAAACATCAGTTCAACAGTGATACGAAACTTAATGGAAACAGTCTGAAGAATAAAATCAACAGAAAGCCTATGAAATACGGACCATTCCTGGAACTGTTGTAGTCACAAAACTACAGCGGAAGTCATAATGAAAGTAAGTGCTAGAGAAGCAATAATTAGTAGATGGAGGATATCAGATTTGGATATCCCTACATGTTTCTTCCGGTGGTTTTGAATTATATGACATCTGTACACAGAACCTGATAGATGAATCAACTATAATGTTTAATATTTAGTAATTTCTTTGAACATCTCAATTCCTATTACCTTCTAGTCATTTTTTTTAAAAATGGTACTCTAAAGATAAAACTTCAACGTCACTGCATTCCTTAGTAACCTTTATTTACAAAAGACTTGTACTCTAAGCTCCTTTGAGCAATCATGAGCTGAAGTTAAGGACATGAAAAGCAAAACAAATTACGCAAATGTGATGTGCTTGATAAAATGATATTTCGAAATCTTCAAGACAAACTGGTTACTCACGCTTTTATGTTCAAGTCATAGTCGCGGTTGTGGAAGCAAATATTTAAACATATCAGGCAAGGGGGCCATCATTCTTTTCTCTGACGTTTCTGACAATTCTCAAATAGCCCATTCTCATCTTTTATCAGATACCTATTAATAGATAAAAGGATTCTAAATATAATGCACTCGCGATGTGACTGCAAAATTATTTCTAAATTCAGCTAAATATTGATGTAAGTGATAAACTATTTGCCTTGTGTGTATTTTGCTTGGCAAAAATGAAATTAAGGCTTTAATATTATCTTCATGGCCTATTAAGTTGTCGCATGCAAGACAAGGTATCAGGACTGCTAGATTGATTTCTTCCAAAACTTAATGATTTAGAATTTAAAAGATGACATTTCACAATTCAGTAGTTTTTAAATCTTTCATTCCCGATTCAATTTAAACTCTTATACTTTTCTATCGTTCTTTCCCCAAGTCGTGAAGAATAATTGATTGGGTATAGGGTAAACTAACTAAGAAACATTCAGCAAAACATGTACAAGAACCTTAGGCTGATCAATGATACATCACAAGTTATCTCATTATCGAGCAGGCTTAAATAATAAACAAAAACAAGTATTTTCAACATATTCATTACGATCAATTTGTGTCTTCATAATCTGTAATTAGACTGATCGGGTCACGAAATGTTTATACTGTACCGCAGAAATAGAAAACAAAACTGAACCTTTTGGGTGACAAAACTTGATTTCACAAAAACCTAAACTTGAGAACTGACTTCTACATGTTTGTTCTCGATCAATTTCTTTGATTGATATTCCTGAAAGTCAGGCACCTAACAATTTTGACTCAACTCTAAAATATTTCAAAAAGACAAATTCCTATGTTTTTGTATTGGTATAAAATGGGGTTTTTTTTAACAAAAAGGTGGCTTTGACAAAATAATTAAGAGTGTTGGATTTTTCATTACAATTTGGAATCATTGATCACATGCTATAGAGTGAGTCATGTTGGTTGATGTACCTGTAAACTCACGCCTTTCTAACTAGATTCAAATACTTCTAATTGGTGATCATTTATAAAGCATCCATCCAAGTACAATAAACAAAATTAAAATCACTTTTGTTGGAAAAATGTATTAAATAATCTCCACGTGGTTAAATTATTTTGGGAAAACAATTTTTAAAATCACGATGACTTTTACTGACTATAATTGACATTATCAATGTGTACTGCAGATCTGTTAAAGACTAAATTCTAGCAAGTCAAAATGCACAATTGTGAGCTAATTATGTCTGGCAGTGGCCTGGAGATCTGCATAGAAGTAGAAATCTGCACAGAAGTGCAAAACAATTTGATGTACAAGCATCAAACACAACATTGTTTAAAGTAAGCTCGTCTCGTATCTATATGTTCTTTTATTCATCCCTAGGGCATTAAATACCACATCAACATCAATCTACGTGAATCAAACATGATGTACACATAGATGGGGTGGAAAAACTTCAGCCCAAATGTTTATCTCTGTATAAATACACCCTCTCATATTTATAGTTCTATGTCTAGTGTACATGGAAATTAGGAAGCCAATTAAGACAGTAAGAGACATAAAACATGATTGAACTTCAAACGAGATGTACAACAATAAACATATATAGAAAATACGTTTAGATATTTTTCTAATGTGTATTCTTCTTAAAATTATCGTTGAAGTTCATTCGAAATTCTTTTCATAATGCTCACCAATTATTTTGCGCAAGCTAGGAATCTTGAATTCAAACATGCCCTGACCAACCGAGAAAAGAAATAAAGAAAATATAATGGATATTAACTTATTTAATTAAATTGGATTAAAAAATCACGCTAATCAACTGTAAAACTAAAAAAAGGATTAATCCTGGAGGCGAAATGAGAGTCACAAACAATCTCATAAAAGTGTCAAACCCTGTAATACAACCCTGGAGACATTCAGGTCGAGAGAATATATGAGTAATCAGAATAGACAGGGACGAATCATTGTGTGTCCAAATTGAAAGGTATTTATCAACTGTTTAGTCAAGATACGACTTCAAAACCAAAACATGTGTTACCTTTCATCAAGCTTGCTTTGTGTTGCTGATAATTTCGAAAATCATCTCATGCTACAATATATCATTACATCAACAAAATTCAAAGTACAAAAGTAACTAGTGAAAGGAAAGATAGTTACAAGTGGTACCTTACAATTCAATTCTTTTTGCTTTAGGTTCTTGCATTGTCTCCAGGGACTGTTTAATTTGAAATCTCTAAAAAATATGTTTTTCTCTTTGACAATTTATACTTCCTGGTTTAACTGTATATTACTTCTCCAGAAGACTTCAGCCTCACTTAACTTACTTCATTATCTATATTTACTCTTTATCGAGGCAAAAATGTGGAATTTTCACTTAATATTTAATTATCTTCATTTTTTTCCAATGTCTAAATGGTTTGCATATTTTTCACTTTTGTGATCAGATTTTCGTTGGTCCTGAAATTCTCTGTCTAGTGAGCAAAGGTTCAAAGAGGTCATTTCTTCAACCATCTATCCGATCTTCCCTCCTGTCCGTTTTCTCCATAACCATTATTTGTTTATCAACCTGTCTTTGCACTTTGACCGTTTTTAGTATTGGTAACAAATCACAACTTTCTTGAAATAATCTTTTGTCGATTCCATGGTTTTGGTTTATCAACTCCGAATGTCCGTCTGTCTGTAACGTTTATTCTATTTCGACTTCTTCTCCAGAACGAAAGGCCAACGTGATACTTGATAAAGAGTGTTATTAGCAGTCCCGTCTAAGGACGGGGCTGCTATCAGTTTTTGTGAAGTTTCCATCGCTGCCGCCGCCGCCGCCGCTAACTAGCTATAACTTTTTTCCACTAAGCTTTCCAGAACTCATATTCATACCTTATTACTCATACCTCGGGGGAACGATTTTGACACATTCACTTTCAAGGTCAAAGGTCAAGGTCACGAGATATGAATTCACTCTAAGAATTCCTTGTAAACGCGATAACTTGAATAGTTTTTGTGCTATGAAGCTCTAACTTGGTATATATCATCCTTGGAAAAGTAAAAAATTTTGAAAAGGTTTTGGCTACAATCCGTCAAAGGTCAAGGTCACAGCAAGGTCATGACTAAAGTATGGTTTAGCGAAAATGCTTTATTTTAACTATGATCACGTTTAATCAATACATGATTGTTATACTCAATAAAAAGTGTTCAATTATTGTGTGACCTTGAAGGTCAAAGGTCAAGGTCATGAGATATGAGTTATTGCAATACCTTGTAAACACAATAACTTAAAAGGTTTTGTGCTATGAAGTTTAGATTTTGTATATATTATCTCTTGAGAAGTACAACATTTTCAAAAAGTTTTGGGTACGAACTGTCTAAGATCAAGGTCACAGCAAGGTCAACATATATAGAGAAAATGGATTAATTTAATTTTTAACACTTTATTTCATTACAATAATGTTATACTCAATGAAATGTGTTCATTGATTGTGTGACCTTTAGTATCAAAGGTCAAGGTCACGAGAAAATTCCCAATTTGGTGAGGCCTGTAAAAGGCGGAACAGGCTAAGGTGAAACCCCAAGTTCCGGGGCTGCTCTGCTTTTGCGGTATCCCGCAAACGCTAATCTAGTTTGTTTCTGTTTTGTTAATTCAACACTTCACACTTCCGAGTGTTATCATATCTTTATAACCGATTCTTTTTCAAAATGGCAAGGAAATATAGAATATGGCCATGTCCTCCTTCGCTTGGGAACTCTGCTTTTGTGATGTCACAGTTGATTCATGACGTCACAGACGATGAAATTTTGAAAGTATGCAAAATTGTACTATGTGTACTTTGTAAAATATGTTACTGGTTTCGTCCCATCATAAGGGTAAATCGTTGATGACAGTAAAAAGTTTGTTGTAAATATATACTATACAAAAAAAGAAACGCATAGGTGAATGTTTTCCGGATAAATGAGTTTTCAAAACGAAATATGTCCATAAAAACTGTGAAACACTTTTGGTTGTAGAAACATTTTGATTGTGACCATTTTGAATGTTCGAATCTGTCACTGATTTCAAAATTGTGAATTTGAACGCGTTTTGACCAAAATGAAAAAAACATCGCAAAACGGAACCATAAGCACTTTGAAAGTTGAAACTATTGGAAACATGCGTGTATTCACATTCTCCACAAAAGGCTTTCACCGATCACGAATTGCAATAGAAGTTTCCACCAATGATTTTCCACGTTCTGGAACACCTTGGGTCATCACAAGATCGCTAAATTTGGTTCCTTCATCCATGTTACTGCATTGTCAATGCTGTGTACACAGCTGACAGGGTGCCTATAGTACACAGAATTTCGCCACAAACAATACGGAATCGTTTGCAACAGATCAGATTGAGAGTCAGGAGACGCTACTTTGGCAATATGTTATGACGTCATAATCGCTCGCAACGTGTTCTGTGCTGTAACAACGTTCAGGTCTGGAACCTAAGACATGGGAAATGTGTAAGTCTTAGCGATGCATCAGGATTTCTTTTGGAAAGAGGAGATAAAAAAGAATTGGGTATACAGACGTGTACAAATGAAAGATACGATCCAAACTGCCAAAGTCAAGTCGTTAGATTTTGGAAAGGGTAACCTGTGATGTGGGCGGCCATATGCTACACATTTCTTTCTGGTTTCATTCATTTTCAAGGCAGTCTAATGGGCTTATGTTCATAACACACTACCATCAAACGACACGTGCCTCCGATAAATGACGTAGCATCGTAACGTTGTCCACTACATCGAAAGAGCACATACTGTTGGTGTCACAAGATCATTTCTGACATGTTACAACATCAATGGGATCCCCTATCACTTACGTAATCAGTATCTTAACCTGATTGAACACTTTTGAGATGAACTGGATTGACCTCTCTGGCAGCGTTAACGTTTACGTCAAATGCTTCCATACCTGGCTCAGTTTATGCAGGACAAGTTGGAGACCATACTCCAATCATCAATGTAGCGACTTATACAGTCTATGCCAAGGCGTTTGAAAATTGTTAAGCGTTCACGTGGTGGTAAAAACAGACAATGACATTCAAGTGACCTCTGATTAGCTAAAGGAAGTTAAAGTCATATGGCGTGTATGATATCATTAAGAGCAATGATCCTGTTATCTCAGTGAGAAATTTCAGTTTGTTTTACGCATTTACTAAAAGACAGTGTCAATTCAAAATTGACTGTAACCACACCTTGAAATATCCAGCTATGCGTTTCTTTTTTTGTATAGTATATGTATGTTTTGTACGGCAGTAACATGCTTAAGAACATGTTTTGATGTGTACAGTATAACCATCTCCATTTATTTAAATGTTTAATGGAAACCTGCCAACTATGTTTGAAACATGCAAATGATATCATACTCTCATCACTCACATTAGCTTGTAAATGGACATATTGTTGACATTTTGAAATAAAACCTTACGTTATTGACAACCTTAATAAAACTTGATAGACAAGGTAGGATACATTTCATCAGAGTTTCCTCTAATTGCTTTCTTGACATTCAATTTTGACAAGTGAGAGAAACATCAAAGAGTACTGACATTAACATTAGAGGACATGCATGTAACAGATTTGCCTTAAGCATCAATATATGTTGAATCTTGGTGTTGCAACAAGCAGTTATTGATTAGGCTGCTAATAACGATTGCACTTTTAATTTCACATTCAGATTTTGTTTGTGTCATAACAGCAATGAATATATTTTTTTCGTTGCAAACCGAACCTTCCACCTACGATAAGGCAACCAAGAACAGTTATGCAATGTGATTGAAGTAAAACAATCTTTAAAAAATAAATAACCTTGTTGTTGTACATAGGGTATTTAAAATGGAAGAGAGTGAAAGTCTTAAATGAACGCATTTCATTCTTGTAAAATCTATGTCATCTATATCAGCATATCGTTTATGTCATATGTAAAAAAGAAAGCACTTCTCTGTCTTAATATTTGAATGACTGCAAAGACGACGATTCCTTTTATAAATAGATTAATCTACTTAAGTTAAACAACACATTTAATGCACATTTCAGCTTAACAGCTTTCACAGTTTTTCTTCTTTAACAGCTGTTTACGTAACTGTAAGAAACTGCATTCAAACCAAATTTACATGTTACCTAAACATTCTCTTTAAGACACAGATATTACACAATAAACCATCATTGTTCTAAATATGCTCTTCCCATTCTCTTTTATCTTTTATTTCCTTTCAAAATATATCCAGGGGCATAAAAATCACATCAACATCAATCAAACATGATGTAAACATACATGGGGTGTACTAGGCATGTGTTCAAATGTTTACCTCTGTATAAATAAACACCAAACATGTTTATAGCTCTGTGTGTATTGTACATGGAAATAAGGAAGCCAATTGGGGTGGTGATTGGGGTTTTAAAGAGATATAACATGTGATGCAAAGCAATCAAAATGTACAACAGCAGAGCTTGGCACCGATTAACATATCACTGACATTAACAAGTATAGACCTACAACTGCAGTTAATTTTTCTTTTGCAGGGTCTTACAGAACTTGATAGAAAACGTGTTCTTTTTTTTCCAATAATAAATCTCCCATTAGATGGCATACACATTTTTTATATTCTTAAGACTCCATTTTAAATAAAAATGGTCATTATTGATTTATTGCCAACGGTTTGTAAAGACACTTGAAATGCATGTGTTTCCTACATTTGGTTAGTGAATAATATATTATCATTATTAACAAACAATTCACTATATATGTTGCCAATGACGTTACTCTGCAAAGGGAGATAAATCTAAACAAAAGTCCCCCGGGCCGATATCGTTGTGGATTTCCGAACCGGCATATGACTGATATGTATTTGAGGACAGGGCGGCCATATGGATGGCTGTGTCCTTGCCGCGATCTCACATGCAAAACACCCCATATGTTTATAGATAATTGATAAGGATTTTTATTTTTATGTTTGATATGGAATGTGTAATTTTGCACACACAAAAATTGCACTTGATTACGTTTTACGTAAAGTTCCAATCCATGAACTCGACAGACATAGTAAAAGCTGAACTTGACCCTACAAGCGAAATACTAATAATAATGTGGATATTAATATCGCGTACTGTCCGACACTCAAGGCGTGCTACTCACAATTATTACCATGAGGGAATTGTATTGTCAGCAGCTTCTAAGCGCTCGATTCGTATATCCAGTATTCGTGCACCCATTCGAACAGCTTGGTAGACTGGTGTGCAGTGAGAATGATGTGTCTTGCCCAAGGACACAACATAGTATGAGACGCGGGTTACAAATTTTGGTGTCTCCACCGGGATTCGAACCCGGATCTCTTCTGTGAGAGGTGAGCATGCTAACCACTTCACCCCTGCTTACCTGAGAACAAAATTAAACGATTAATGTTATCCATGCTTGAACGATTTTGATAAATGTATCTCGATTAAAGAACCAGTACAGAATCCATTTCGGTCGGACAAACACATCGTGGGAGTGGTACAACAGTTTGGTAAAGACCAACTCGACACACTAAACATTGGACCTCGACTTCGACGTTTGAAATTTTTATATTCATCTTTCGTTAAATGAAATTATCAAATTAATGATTAGATGAAAAATTGAAAATATGTTGATATCTAAAGATTCTTTCGTTTTTATTTTTCAAGATAGTCGAAAATGTTTTGCCTCCGGTCTTTTTCCAAGCCTGAGACATCATTGCCAAAGGCTAGGGCCACATTAATGTTCCGTGTTCTACAGCAATAAAACTAATGCAGGGCACTGGTTTGTATATTTCATTTTTTACAAAAAATTGTGAGCAATGCCATCAACTAATTTCTAATATCATATCCACGAATTCGTGCGTGTTTGCCTTGACATTTTTGACATTTCCCGCATTTGTCATGATGACGTGCCCGCGATGGATCGACTACACGAAAGTATATAGAAGTATCATTCAACCCCTTTCGTCTGAACCAGAGGTGAAGCGCGTTATCATAGATTTTGAATTACGTCATGGAAAGGCATGTAGGTATCTTTTTCTGGATTCTTTTGAAGTAACAAAGGTTAAATAACCACCGAATGAAAACTCTTTATGAAAAGAATATTTACAGTTTTATGATTTTTACAGATAGCTAGGTTCAGGACTGATTCAGTAGCAGTGGATAAAACACACCAAAATTACCATCCGAACCAAATTCCTGCCAGGACGTAGTTTCCTCTATGTGGATGGAGTGTAACTACATATAAGATTAAAACACATGTTGCTCTAGTACCTACATTGTATGTAAATTTAAAACTGTTTATACGATATGTTTTTATCAATAACAAAAGTATACTTACTACAAAACTGTTTGACAAGTTATTCACCATAAATACTCATTCCATGCTAATTGTTCATGGACAAGTAATGAATGGCTGCGTTACTTTGATACTGATATACCACAGAATGTTCTTCTTTACATTGCCATCCGGTAAATAACGAGTCTGATCGCCTTCTTCATGAAATACTTGTAAAATTTCTTCTGTTTGATGAAATCTGCACCAATTATTTGAGTAAATCAAATCTAAAAAACAATTTTAGAAATTTGAATGATTTGCTTGTGTTTTATCTCTAAGAAATATGCACAGGCTTAAAATTGGTGGTTAGGAGAGACATGCGAGAAGAAACTACGATTTTGAAAGAAACATGACTTTACGTTACACACCATATGGATGAGAAATTTGAAGAAAGTGACAAGCTAATTGGGTGAAGTAATTCATTCTTCTTAAGAACGTGCGTAATCTTGGTGTGATATTCTAGAGTTCGTTATCTTCAGAGTCACAAGCTCTGTCTTCAGCGAGATCTGCCTCTATTCATATTAGGAATATAGGCAAGATTCGGATGTACCTAGATACAGACATAGCCAAGCGTTTTGTACATGCTTTCGTCACTTTAAAAATAGACTGTGGTAATGCAGAACAGGATTCTCCGATCAGCTCATTGGAGGCAGTTTGTTGTTCCAAAAACAAACATCAAAACAGCATTTGATGTTGCTGTTCCAACCTTGTGGAATGATCTCCCCTCAGCCATTAGATTCCAAGGGCACTTTTGTTAAAAACTTGCCAATGTGATAAAGCTTTTGAAGTTTAAAGAATTCCACAACCAGTCTCCACTGACACTACGAGGGGCTTATAATATACGACGTCCAAAAATAGAATATTGGTTATTAAAAATCATGTGTATGATTAACCAACTGAGGTGTATACTTTCTTTTGTACCTTAGTTTAGTTATGTACATTAAATGTCCTTGTTCTTGAGTCAATTTGAATCACTTTTATGGACTCATAAAACGTATGTTTTATTTGAGGCTTTCGAGAACGAAAATCATAATTTCACGGGAAAATATAGATTTTTGCAACATTCCACAAAGTTTCTTACATTTGTTAGAAGCATAGGATACGTTCAATTGAATTATTTTACAATGGAACTGGGATTGTGAATCTGGCATCTGTGTAAAGTAAGTGACGACATATGTATGGATGTAGTTAGAGCTTTTTAGCCTTTGTTAGGTGCATTAACGGTTTACATGTATAAGTTATGTATTTGTAAAAACGTGTATACAGTGTACTTGTTGAAACTTGTAGTGCAATAGATGTACAATGTAGGCAATTATTTCACAAAATATTATAAATATTTATAAAATTGTTAGTTTGTGAGTCGCAGTTTATCATTTGGAATATTCACATCAAAGATATTACCTTCTGTTAATGTGTTTCACATTGACTGTTAAGCTTATCCACTGAAAGCAGTTTACTATGCCCTTTGTATATCAATAAACTTGATAGAAGCATCAATGATGTTATAGATACATGTACGCATATGTGTTTGGTTTTCTCAAGGATTTCTTAGACAATGACTCAGTGTGAACAGTGTAATCCTTTCCTAGCATAATATATGCACATTGTAGAACCTTACCTTCTGTTGTGTATGTAAAGGGACATTACTGAATTCAAACTGAAGTTTCATGTTACTCAACATCCTCTTAAAGACACAGACACAAGGCAGTAAATCATCATAAAATCACATCAACATCAATCAAACATGATGTAAACATATTTGGGGTAGACGAGGCATGTGTTCAAATGTTTACCTCTGTATAAATAACCAAAACATGTTTAAGCTCTGTGTGTATTGTACATGGAAATAAGGAAGCCAATTGGGGTGGTGATTGCGACTTGTAAGAGATATAACAGGTAATGCAACGCAATCAAAATGTACCGCAGGAGATAACAATATACACATGTCCATTACCTATAGTGTACACATGTACTTCACTCATAAAGCTGCGTACTTTAAGTTTGTTCACTTGCTAGTGCATCTGAATGCAAATATCATGTAATTTTGGTTTCGTATGTACGTCAATCAAATAACTCTAGCAGCACTGACAATGGATCCCAAATTGTCCGTATTTTGGCACTGTCCGGTCACTGCTGCAGACTTTCCAATGTTGTCCATTTCGGTTTTGCAATGCTAGGATTTCTCAAAGACATTGCAAATTACATGATATTTTCACTAAATATGCAAACGTAAAATACGCAGCTGTGATGTACCATATATGCTTTATAGTCGCATCTTATTTCGTTATTTGTTTTGTTCATAATGAATTTGGCTATCTCTTGGGTAAAATGTTTGTATGATTTTCTTCTGCTTCTTAAATTTACACTTATTTGAATAACAAATAAAAAAAATAAACTTTTACTTTGAAAGGTAGACTTTGTAGTGTTTACAAGAAGTTTGTGCACATACATGAAATTGATAATTAAACGAGACGTGAGAGAAGAAACAACAATTTTGAAAGAAAGGTGATTTAACGTTACACCAAGATATGGATGAGAAAGACGGCGAAACTGACAAGCTAACCGGTAGCCTCTAAGAAAAAACAACTTTGTTTCAGTGCAACACAATTTTGGGTCTTTTGTAAAATGGTTAAATGAAAGGAAACTTTCTTGATTAATGACTTTAAGAAACAACTTTGTTTCAGTGCAACACAATTTTGGGTCTTTTGTAAAATGGTTAAATGAAAGGAAACTTTCTTGATTAATGACTTTAAGAAACAACTTTGTTTCAGTGCAACACAATTTTGGGTCTTTTGTAAAATGGTTAAATGAAAGGAAACTTTCTTGATTAATGACTTTAAGAAACAACTTTGTTTCAGTGCAACATAATTTCGGGTCTTTGTAAAATGGTTAAATGAAAGCAAACTTTCTTGATAAGTGCCTTTAAGAAACAACTTTGTTTCAGTGCAACACAATTTTGGGTCTTTTGTAAAATGGTTAAATGAAAGGAAACTTTCTTGATTAATGATTTTAAGAAACAACTTTGTTTCAGTGCAACATAATTTCGGGTCTTTGTAAAATGGTTAATTGAAAGCAAACTTTTATTCTCGATTAGCGATGATGATCTTTTCCTTCATTAACACTCCTGTTGAGTGACAGCAATGAGTAAACAATACACTGTACCTTCTCATTAAGACATTGTCATTAATTATATGAACTCACTCAAACCAGTGGCTGCAGATTTATTGTGTGTTAAATGTTTGTGTCTTTCGGAAATGATCATTGCAATTCACAGAAACAGTCCAGATATTTGATAGAAAAAATATACGTTTAATGGAGTATCTTAACTGAAAGAAAGTGTGAAAACCAATGAAATTCAAGTGCCAATGTTACTACTATTTTAATCTGTAATAATAACGATGACATACATGTATAAGCGATGACTTATTTATAGATGGATATTGAGCATTGTTGGGTATTGTTTGATGCATTTGGTTTAATCAAAACCTGTAAAGGGAAAATCCTGACATAAGAAAAACAATATTTTGAATCGAAAAAGGGGTAAATAGTCGGCACTGATATAACATTTCAACCTCCATCAAATTTACAAGTGCAAACCATGTCACCAAGAGCAACGGAAACGATATCTGGACATTTTCATCGTTTGTCTGCTAATGATCGCCTTTCCAATAACGAATACTTCCGATCCATATCACCTCTGTTAATTTTCGACAATCTTTTATCACTGTCAAGTCAATTTAGCCTTTAGCCCTTTGGCTCAAACTCACTAAAGGAAATATACCAAAATCCTTTACAATAAACAACACATGGCCAGACCTGCGGCACAAGAAGTTGTTTCATAAGGTCATCAAGCTGGGAAATTCAGTTCATATGTGCTGATCAAGGAGTGAATAACGCTTCATATATTTGTACGACGTTTTTGAAAGCTTTTAAAGATCTATGCATGATGTTTATTCTTATTCTTAGCTTTCATAGCTTTCAGTCAATGGACCATAAGTGTCGTTAGTAATATGAACATTAACAAACAAAACTTGCCAAAACAGAAATAACCATGTTGATGAAAAACTTATGTTTTGTATTGCTTGTAGTATGAAGACAATTGTTATGTTTCAAACCATGGATGCAGATTATTAACAACTGATAACAAATAAGCATATATCCAAAAACGATTTCAATTAAAAGTTTTTTTAAGAAAGCAGGTTGTATATTGTTTGTCATAATTGTTCTATAATTATTATCTAGGAGAAAATAGTTATTGTTGGCACAATCGGACCTAGCTCCGAAATTACCTTTGACATTAACAGAGTGGAGTCTCTACTCAATGTACCAGCTTTCTAGGCCTTTTGGTCCTTGAGAAGACGTAAATTTTATTAACGGGTGTAGCCAATTATTGCAAGGTCCACTTCTTTAATTATTAGTTTCCAATGCAAATGAAATAGGAATATAAATAGTTATTCATAAGCAGGGACACAACTCAAAAAGCTTTGAAACCAAATTGTTAAGCAGTAGGTTTTGTCAATTTGAGTTATCTCTAATTAACAGTCACAGTTTCATAACATGCGAGTGATGAAGCGAAAGAGACTTCATCGATCTTAGAGAAATAACTAACATTTCTGAAAGATGTTCAATCAAACGAGAGGCTGGTTGGCAAATGTTTTATCTTACGCGTGCACATTACCTACAATTAAGTTCAATTATGCTTCTTACAAATTATCCAGATATTTGGGAGGCATTGAATCATTTGAATTTTAAATTGCGACTTATGTTGAATGTTACAAATTCAAAAAATTCGATCGCTGGAAGTAACTGATTTTTCTTATTTTACTGAAATAAATGTTAATACATTGTTTGAATATAATTTAATCTTCGGTGAGTTGCAATATATGGTTGCTGGTTATCATTTCAGAATGCATGACGTCTACTACCGTTGTCTGTATAACCTAAACAACAATAAACAATTCAATGTAGGGCATGCATATGAAAATCTTAAAATAATGAATTGCATAAGAGAAAGAGACTTTTCAGCACAATGTTATTCCCCATGCTGGCAAACCGTAGAACCATTTGGGTAAAGTAACTTCTTGGGTAACAAAATTGAATAACTATACAATCATGTTTAAACCTACAATGTGATACCAAAGAACAGGACATGCAACTTATTAACTCCCCGAATAGTGATGTTTCGGCCGATGTCAAACATTTTGACGCTAGGGATTCACAATGTCAAGAATACCAATTAAAAATTTATATAATTTTAGATGATGTGGCTCACCTACCATTAGTAACAAGTCTTTGAGCAATATATCTTTTTGCAACACTTGTATTAGGACATTATAGTTAATAAATTGATGCCTGGAAAACATAAAAGTAACAGATGACTGAGAAGTTTCTTTTGATTTTAAACTCGCTTCATTAATATATTTATGATAAATGTAAAGTTTCTGTTGTAAGTTACCGAAATGAATTATTGACATATGAATTTACAAGACCAATTTCGAACGAAAAGTAATGTTGGTATATTTCTCATTAATAAACTACAATATTCGAACTACGCTAAGCAAGTATTTTTGAGCATATGTTATATAATATATTATTCATTAATTTTATTTGAAAATCCCAAATTTGATCAATTTCATTCAGCAGTAAATCAATAAACGTTCGTATTTATCAAAAAGGCTTAAGCACCTAGTGTTTAAGAAATATAGCATTCGCTTTCTATCACTTACTTTGCTGACAACTGCGACACGCAGAAGAGTGATAGTTGTTTTGTATGACCTTGCAGAGTTGTCGGGGCAGTTAGTATAGGGATGCGCGGTATTATCAATATATCGGTAATTGCAATACAGGAACAACATGATACGAATCGGTACACACTTCTGAAAATATCCAAGGTATCGAACGTTTAAAATGAACAATTTCCATTTAAAATTGCCAAGAAAACATGATTGTACGGAAAGTGCTAATCAAAGTATGAAGTTGTGTTGTGAAATAGTTAAAACAATGTAATCAAATGTAATAAACAGTGATTGAAAAATGTCACTTTTCAAAACGGCTCATAGCTGCACCATGATGATCGTTCTTAATGCATATATTTAGACAAGATAGCATGCAAATTCTTGAATTTCAAAAGTACCAGTACATTGCAATACGTATTGCAATACGCTTTTCTGTATCGCCATATATTGCAATACAGAAACGAGGAACGATACCCATCCTTAGTTAGTATTGTGTATTATACAGTTGCAAAACGAAAAGCATACATGATACAAGTAGCCGAAAAATTCTTTGTAAATGTTATCTAATTTAAATGGATTTTACTACGGGTGTGATTGTACATCATTATGCTCTTTAAACGTACAATGGTGTTATCAATTTTATTCATGAAGAACAACCCTGAGTCAAGACGGAGAAAATGATGCAATAATATTTTTTAAAGAAAGTTTTGGGTTGACAATTTTCAACGGATTTTTAAAGCTTCACATGTTTCTTCCCTTCTCACTCATGATGACATTTTACAAACTTGAGGTGCTTCTTTGCTACTAAGATCATGAAATGTTTTTGCATTGTTTTTGGTGCATGTTTTTTTAATTCTATTCTTTTACAACTATGAGTGGTAATGAATAGAATAAAACTTTGACACTTTGAATGATACTCCTCTGTTTTGTCACTACGAAAATACGTGTACAGTTGTTAGATTTTAATTGCATGAGACGTGAGAGAAGAAACAGAAATTTTGAAAGAAACATTACACAATATGGATGAGAAAGACGTTGAAAGTGACAAGTTAAGTAGTGTCATCCAAATAACACACACCCACACCCCCCCACACACAAAGATATGTGTTTAGTGCAACACAATGGATGTTTTACACTAATCAGTCTATAAAGGTATAGTAATGATCCACACTATTTCAGTTGTTTCTATCCAGTCGAGGTACTGAACGTCATTAACATGATGAAGCAAATTTATCATCTGATATAAGAAACTCAATAGAGTAGAATATTGTTATCCACACAGCCCAAGTACGGTAACTTTCCACTTTCAATTACAATTTTGTCAGGATCTGATAGTATCATTGTATGAACTCAATGACTGTGATTGTTTGAAGTGTGTCTAACGAGCCAGGTTATTTAACAGAAACAAGATGCCTTTATTTACGTAGGAGTACAAACATTACAACCAGTTTTCTGATAATTTACGATTAAAATGTAAAGGTTTTAATTGAATACTCTATCCTAGACAAATTGTGAAGCGTGTGCTGAAATGCAGGTGCCCATTTGAGTACTGTCTGTATCTATCTGTATAAAGGTAGTGATGACATGTTAATGGGAGGATTTTGCGCATACGTTGCTTTCAGTCAGTCTGTAGAGGGAAAGGGGAGGAGTGGGGTTGACAATAATGATAACTTGATAAAAACGAATGACAAATGTTTGGTTAATAAAAAAGAAAGATTTTGATATATGAAAAAAGGATAAAATATATAGATATGGTAGGATAAGAAGTGACGATATCTAACTAAGATGCGAACAGTTTTCACTTTTAGATTGTGAAAAGTAACAATTCAGCAATCTTTTGCAATTCACTGATAATTCTTAAACATTTTTTTATTTCTAAATCAATTTACAATAAAATCATGAGTGCAGCATTGTTATCTATGCTGTACTATTTCTGTATTATGATTGAATTGTTAACTGTGTATGTTAAGACAACAAAAGATAATCCCCTTGCAAAGATTTGAACAAATAAAGATATTGTGTTACATTGTGAAGTATGCTAAAATGAATATGTTTCATTACTGAAAAAGTTTCCAATACTTGTTAACAGGAGGAATTGTAAACCCTAAAAATATGCAAACAAATCAACTAGAAGAACGGAAACAGGGGTTTGGGAGATTTTGATAATCCATATACCTCATCTGTTAATTATGGTCTTTTCAATACCCATGAAATCTATAATCCCTCTGCTTCTGACAAATCTTATTTTGCCTCGAGACATCTGACTCCCTCTCATTGACACAAAAATCCTTTAGAATAGCCTACACATGGCACCGGACCTGCTGCCTCAGAGCTCGTTTCATTAGGTCTTGTTGTAGGTCATCAAGTTCATAAATTAAACACCCATTCCCGAAATCAATTTTTTTAAACAAAATCTCACTTAATTCCTTCTTTCCCTATTTTCCTAAATTATTCTTGAATTTTTACAATTGATCTATCATAGGAACATTTATATATGTAAATCTATATAAAATGTATATCTAAAATCATTTGATATTTGTTGCATGCATGCTACATTTTATTAAGATATGATGCCATATCTATAATGTCTTTATTTAACTGAGTTCTGATTTATTTAAACAACTTTGTACATATCGGATTTTTATTTTGTAATTGTTGATAGTTTCAGTTTTATGTCAACATCTTCCAATTCATCACCTATCCTTTCATTTTCATTGGATGAACATAACCAATTTGAAAACAACTTTACTTACAATGTACATTATTTAATAGTGATAAGGACACAAAGTATGATGATTGGATTACCAATGTCAAACGTTGCTAATGCTATTCAAGGCTGTTGCAAATTAATCAACTTGCAAAGTATAACACAATATGTCAAAGGTGAATAGGAATTGGTGAATTATTATTGTTTCAATTTAAAGCCAGAGTGACCAGCCAGTTATTTGCATAGTAATCAATTAAGAGCTAGTTTTCACTTTGCTCCTAGACGCATATTGCATTGGTATTTGAGATAGATAGATTGAGATAGACACCAATACAAAAAGGTCACACTTATTTACAAAGACTATTTTACATCTCGATTTAGATCACTTATGAATCACTCTTGACCACCCAGTGTTAGGGTATCAGGAACCGAGGATTTCTGTCTGCTACAGAGAAAATATCACCAGAATGCCAAGACAGCACTGGAACAAAAAAGGCAAAACAAGTAGCAAGTAAGACAGCAGATATTATTTGAATTCATTTGACCGTTTTAGATTATTTGTCACTATGTTACATGTATCTGTTATGTATTTGTGTCAGATGTTAATAGCATTTGAGGGAAAATCAATATGATCTTGTTCCGCTGAAAGATACGCTTGATTTTTCTCTTACGTAAACAAATCGTCTATAGAATTATATAAATGTAACTGACCCACTTTACTTCCTTACTTACTAAACTTTTGTTTTTTTTGCTGAAACATGAAAAATGATAATGGATCTCCTCAAATGCAGTAGCACTGAATACTTTTTAAATATTTTAGTATTGTAACTGATAATGATAATCCAGAAACATTCTACTTGATGTCTAAATCACAAGTCACTAAATCATATGTACAAATATATACAAGCATATACAGACTTAAGTTTATTTTGAATTAAATGTTTAAATAACATGTTTGATGTCACATGCAATTATAGATCATATAATAAGCAAATGATTATTCAACTTTATTCTTGTAATATTATGCAAAATGTTAGTGAATCGTTCCGGTAGAGCACTTAGTGAATTGTGGGGTCATTATCAGAAGATGTTTGTGTTTAGATGACAAATCTATTTGCCATAATATTGATTGATGTGTTGAGATCCAAAGGATATCATATACATTTATGCTTTAATGTGCAGGCGATTTTCTGAAACAAACCATTAAAGGTGGCACTCATTAAAACCATAAGTTTCCATTTGTTCCACGTTGTTTTCTGTGTTTACAAAATTTCGAAATTGAAAGTTGAAATGATAACCACACCAGCAAGTATATAAAAATTAGGGATCGGTGATCAATTATAAACATGCCTAAATATCCCAGAGTAATGTGACCAATCAACACACCTGCTGACTGACAGGTGGGAATCCTGCTTTATATCTCTGACACGTGTTTGTATATCAGAAAGTTCACAGAGAGCAACTTATCTTTCTTATCAGATTCTGAAGTGCAGAGTGACTGCTAGTTTCATAATCAGACTCTGAAATGTACAGATTTAGAAAACTTACTGCTGCAGGAGAACGTAATTTTTTAACCGCAAACACTTGTATTGTTAACGGCTCTACTGGTTAAAGATTACCATATAATTGACACGGGCGTAAAAATTCATAAAATGAACTGAACAATTGAATGATGGAAGCCTTGAATATGATTGAGAGGAACCAATATTTGGTTAGGAAATGTTTACATAAAGGTGAAGTTTAGTTTAAGATAGTACTTTAATTATTGGAACAATCACACAATATACATATTTCTCTATTGAGGGAATTATGGATAATAAGGTCAATTACAATTTCAATATTTAACTGTGTGTCGTTTGTTGCAACAGTTACATTAATCATCTTATTCAAACCGATAAAGATCCCAGCATAACCTTATAGATTTAAAGGAAACAAGGGAAATGACCTATACAAAACTTTTCACTGGAAATTAAAAATACCTTTCCAAATTTCTTATATCACATAAAGGTTGTATTCATCTCTCCTTGCATGGAATGTAAAGACTAATCTATACTGTTTAACTTTCCTTTATATCTAAAACACTTAAAACATGTTATTTTATTGTCAGTTAATCTGAAGAGGTCGTCACTTCAGAATAACATAAAACAAAAAAACAAAAACAAAAAGTTGTTTCTCCCAGTACTCTAGAAAAAAAAGTCAATTTATCAAAAGATCCCACTTTTAATAGTTATCAATAAAACCAAACCAAACATCCCCTGCTTACAACATTTCTACATGTCATGCTATATAGTGATTTGAGTGTAACTTAAACCCTTAACGACTAGTTACAAAACACTGGCAGTGGGTGAGCAGCCATAAATCAGCAATTGAGCTATAATGACCTTAATTCAAATAACAGTTGTTTGGAACAGATGTTAAAAGCATTCAGTGTGCCAAAAGGATCCACAAATGTTCATGTGAATCAGCCTTGTTCACCTTTATGTGAGAACACCCTAAGGAGATCTGAAAAACTGAACACATATAATAGCTTTCAATGGTGAATGTTGAGAACAAGTTTAATAAATGATATTATGCAAATGATAAAATACTCAGCAATACTCAGAGCTCTTTAATTAAATGAAGTTTATGAAATCAGATCTGAAAAACTGAACACATATAATAGCTTTCAATGGTGAATGTTGAGAACAAGTTTAATAAATGATATTATGCAAATGATAAAATACTCAGCAATACTCAGAGCTCTTTAATTAAATGAAGTTTATGAAATCAGTGATGAAAACATTGAAAAGAGTAACAAAGTACCTTCATCTTTTTAATACTATAAATTTGCGCAAAACGAAAATCAAGAAACTTCCATGGCGCATATTAGAAATAGCTGGTCAGCATAGTAGGGAAAGAAATGATCTTAAAGCTGTATCCTCATACCTGCATGCGGTTCTTGATGAAATTTAAATACAATGTATATAAGAAAAATCTTTTGTCAAAAGTTTGATAACATATTTTCATGTTTTAATCCAAAATAAAATACTTTTGTCGCCCAAAAGTACAGTACCCTCTGCAAAAGTGCAAAAGATTTTCTATTATCATAAGAAGTAATTATCCAAATTAAAAGCTAAAACTGACGGCCGTTTTTGTGTAAACACCTTTAATCAAGAATCTTTATTCAATGAGTCGAGTATGAATTAATGCAAGCAGCTTTTAGTTTGGGAGTTTAGTATTCAAATAGAAACATTAAACAAAATATGGTCAAGAATCATCACCTGCAATCATAAACCCATTCGTATGCCACTATGGAAATGGTTCATTTCTTTTTATCAAAGAAGTTTGTAAAGATGATAGAAACGATGTTTAATTATTCGTTACACAATCAGCAAACTTAAAGGAAGAATCTAAGCACCTCTAACATCTAACAAAGACCATTGAGTCGCATGAAAGTTTTATTACCAATTAACACACTTCTATGTTCAGCTGTTACAAATGGTTTTGATTTCTACTCTGGTAGAACGTTCAGACAAACATTCATCTCGATTCCTGCACCACCTGTTCATTGGAATTTAAACTGGAAACTATTGGTTTCACATAATATTTATAGTTATTCAAATTAACATGTTTGTGCTTTCTTAAACATATAAGCTGCTAACTTGGGAGTTTCTAATGAAATGTTATCTTTTTTATGTGAATATTGTATCACAAACAAACACAAACAATAGATTTGTCTGTATTTTCAAGTTTTAGTTCATCAGGCCTATAAGGCCCGATGGGATTTTGGCATGGCATGGTGTCCGGTGTCCATCCGTCGGTCATTAAACTTTGCGCATTTTCGACTTCTTCTCAAGAGGCATAAGGCTCAGAAAACTGAAACTGTATGTACAGCCTCCTTGACAAGTGAGGATTATCCTTAAAACCTGTTTCTGTCTCCTTCTCAAGAAGCATTAGATACAGAAAGTTTCTGTACAGACTCCTTGACTAATGAGGATTATCATTTATAGATTTGGTGGCCCTGTGGCCACACCCTTAAAACTTATTTTCATCTTCTTCTCAATAAGGATAAGGCCTACAAAGCTGAAAGCTGGTGTATAAACTCCTTGCCTATTGAAGTTTATAATTCACAGCTTTGCGAAATTATCAATTGCAGATTTGGTAATAAACTTTGGGTCGGCCTCGATCTAAAATGCACATTCAAAAAGCTATTTCTTATATTCATGCATCAATATGATACAACGTACCTAATGGTTAAATAGTTTATCACAATACATTAATTCAATCATGTTACTGGTACGTATTTAACAGGTTTCAACATCAGTTGAACAAAAGACAATACCAGAGCTATCAAAAACTTTGTGACATATTTCCTAATTCTAAGATTAATGTCTCTTGTTATTAATTTTCAGGCAAGTGATGCGTCAGAGGAAGCTGAAAACACTCAATACTTAACGCCTAAACGGTAGCCAAGTTCAGAAAGCTCTGTCTCAATGAAACAAAGTATTTTTGCGTCTATAACTGACTATCTAGCAGTGGAGTCAAACAGTCTATGTCTTCCACGTCCATTTAGGATTTCTTGCTGAATTTTGATTCCCTTCTATTCAGATTCGCGTTTGTGATTACCATTTCATTATTGATAATCATAAAAACGTCCAATAGTGTTTACCGACAATATACAATTTGGTTTATTCATATTCTGATCGTAAATTGCTTATCATGAAGTTATTTACTCTGACAAATGGAGCTATTGAAGTGTCGGCGTGTCATCTCAATCTTTCTTAATCACATCGCGATTTGAATATAGTTGATAAGTTGGGAACTGATTTATAAGGAATCGCTGTATACTTCCCCGTCCTTTATCGTGATGATCGTTTACTCTCATATAATACAAACTGGTGCCCTGTTTTATTAAAAGGCACGTCATCAATATTTCAATGAAAATATTACTGAGTAAACAGCTAGCATAAAAGTCATCACAACCTCAAAACAAAACTCAAATTTCCAAAATCTTTCAAATTCAAATTTTTTCAACAAAACCTACAAAATTTTAAATATGTAATATTTTTCCCAGAGAAATGTATCTGTGGCCAAAATAAATATTTGATTTCGATTCATATGCACATTAGGTTTGTAAATACGAAAGATCAATAATTTATATTAATGTATTTACAACTTCCATGGTTCTAAGATTTCCTTGGAAACCTTGCCCTGAATCAAATTGGTGGGCAGCGTTTTTGATTGTTTGAATCATGAAAATAACTTATGGAACAATAAGAAATTTTTAATTTTTAAAAAGAATCATTACATTTTGATTCTTCTTGTTTATTTGTTTTGTTACATTAAGATTACAAATTTCAATTGTTTACCATCATATGTTCTTCCAATTTTCAGGAAAAATCCAAAAGGTATCCTTAATAGTTTTCGTTATCAAAGGCATATACTTATAAACAAACTGATATCGTCAGCAACCCAGCTAAATGATGAATATCATTTTGTGAAAACTTAAATTTTTCTATTACATGTACTTAAAATTTAACTTTTTCTTTTATCTTTAATTTCATTTTGAATGTATACTTTTTACTTTTAATTTTGAGTATGATTGGAGTACATTCTTCCTGAATTGAAAAACTATGGTCTTAAAGGCCTACCTAATAAAGCTAAATCAGAATACCACTTAGTACAAAATCTGCCTTTTACATTAAAGAAAAGTGATGTTCCTTATTTTGCTAAATTTGTCACAACTATCATGAAAATAACTAAATGTTTTCTCAAGCTTAATTTTCACAGGTGTAAATAGCGTTTATACTTAAATTACATAGTTATATTATGAACCTTTCACACTAGTTTGGTTATTAGATATCACAAACAAGCCATTAACTAACCGTAACCATTTTAACAGCCTTTGTCTCATAAAGTCATTGGGTTCAAAGGATAAATTACAAATTTATATAGCGGATTTAAACGCTCAGATGTAAAAGTTGCACTGAGTGTTACGAGTGAGTGATTTGGTATTCAAAGAACACAGGCGAGTTAGATAACATACCCTTCAAATTATATGAAATGGGACTGAGTTTAGTATTTTCTATTATTCGCTGAATGATGTCTATTTCATTTTGTCTTTATAGTTCGCTGTCTATACATCCTCTTCACTGGAGGTGATTTTTTTCTGAACCGTAAAGAAGTCCAATAGTGTTTACTGATTATTTTGTTCATTCATATTCAGAGAGATAGTTGCTTATAAAGAAATTATTTACTCTGACAAATACAGCTTTTGAAGTGTCTGCCTGTCATGTTAATCTTCCTCAACTTCTTCGTGCTTCGAAAATAGTTTGCATAACAGAGCTTGATGAATAACTAATGTAAGTTGAATGCTGTCATGGCATTGCTTTTGAAGTCGTTTTAATTTCATCTCGAAATGACAATTTTTAATATTCCCTATCATCTATCAATTTAAAAGTATATCTTTTCATGTATACATTTTTAAATTAGAGTTTTGAAACTTGAGATTGATTCACCTTCATGTCATGAAATGAACAAAATGTATGCTTGTGTAAGATTACTCAAAGGACACATTAAGGACCATGATAGCTTATTGTCATCGTCCCCTGAATAATGAATATATGTTGTTTATTCATAAAAACGTTGTTTTTGCCAAGGGACTTTGACCATTCCACAAAGGCCGAATTCAAGGGAGGGAGTATATGAATGCATATACGTATATTGTTTTCAAAACAACTATATGAGTGACTGTATTGTTGGTATTACTGTTTAATCATAGTGTTAAAATGAATTTACTTCACTACTACATTGGCATGATAGTACTCTTAAATCTGTTTTCTTGTGACTGCCTAAGACTTTCCAGATACAACACGTCATTGTCAATCAGTTGATTTCGTCTTTGAACAATTTAAATTGAATTCCTATTTTCTTCATTCCCAATTGTAAATTAACAGTTACAATCACTTTATCCATACGTAGTAAATAGGGGAATTCTTTTTAAAATGATAATATATGTCAAGAAATGATAAGAGTGTTTGGTCATTTGTAAAATATTTCAGGATTAGTGATAAAGAAAAGTTACATGTAAAAGATCTGAAATGTATAATATATATAATTTTGATGTTAAATGTGTGTATTTAACAGGAATTAAACCCTTTTTGTTTTCTATAAAGATAAAGGTAGATGAACATTCAGTTTCAATCTACAATATACAAAATACCAATCAAGTGTTGACAATGTAAACTGTATAAACAGCCACAGCTGTTGTAGATGCACAATATACATGTGAGAGATTGCTCTATCTACCTCTATACCTGTCAGGTGTTAATAGCGATTACATTTAAGGATACTGCCAGTCACTAGTTACAAACGCAAGAGTGTGGATGCGTTTTTAAAATTGTATTCTTCAGTGAGAGAACACAAATATACTCAGGAGTGAAAGCAAAATAAGAAATATTTATCGGCCAAAGGGGATAATACGAACGATTACTTATGTCTACAGAACCAATTTAAGATAAATTTCTAACACAATATCTGGTAATGTTTCTGAAAATATTAGGAAATTGTTTTGGAATGTTCTTAGATAAAAAGATAAAAGTTTTGAAAGGGATTATACTCTGAAAAATTGATTTTAGGACCCCAAGTGGACTTCATCAATCACAAAGTATTGTACTTGTTATCGATTACTGGTTATTAATTATGTGCTTGTCAGAAGCATTTAGTCGCTGTTTTCCGGCAGAAGTAATTTTTTATTGTTGAAAATGTGATGATGTTTTTTGTTCATCAGTTTAGCAGTGGCACTTTAACTTTGTTGTTTTTATTCTTGGCTGGTGTTGCTTTCTGTGACAGGTCACATGACCTTCAAAAGTACTGTTGTAAGTAAGTTGTTGAAAAAACGTTTTCACTTGCACGTTTTCTTCTTGAATCTTCTCTACCATGTACTTTTTAAACTTGTAATGTAGAATGGGGTTTATAAACATCAAGCTCCTTAAACTACAATTATGGGGTTCCCAAGTACAAAACCAAACACCTACACCAAACATTAAGGTAAAGTAGGTTCTTGAAAATTTGTCTGAAATACATAATAAAAATATATTGTTTTCCCAGACATATAAGTAGGCGTTGTGTATAGATAGAAAGGTATGAATTATAGAATTGATTGATGGGGATGTTGTACGAATTTTTAAAAATAAAACAAGATAATGTCAATTTTTATTTTATTTTTGATAAAGAATGCAAATTATAATTATGCCAGTTTTTATTACTCTACCGTTTTCTTTTCATCTCATTAGAGAAGCAATATGGATATTTCAATTACAATGTGCACCATCTCCAATCTTTAAATGAAAATTTGCAAAGAGGAATTTTGCAGACTCCACCCAACATGTACAAGCCCCAAACCCCGTATCGAAATCCAAAAGAAGTACTGTTTCTAGTTTGAGTATTGTAAGAACCGACTATTGTAAATAACCCTTCACAATAATTTAAGAGGATAACTATCCTCTGTAGATGAACTGGAAAGAAGCCATTCTACACACGATAATTGTTTAAAAGTCAAAGTTCCAATGTTCTAAAATCTGTATTGTAACTTTTTGTTTTGAGGGAAACGGACCAAAGTTCTGTAGAGGGCGTAACACTACATGATGATTGTTCAACATACAAAGTTTCAAAGAGTTTCTGAGTTTTGGTCGAAACAAAATTCTAAGTTGTATCTCAACGACACAATTTAAGTTAGGAATAATTTGTACACTTGTCCAAGGGCACCACTGCATATGATGAGTATAATATATTCAAAATTTCCATGTCTGGTCCGGAAACACATTTGAAACAATTCAGGAATGTCATAGTATGTATTTGAATGGTACTAAACTGTATTATTGTTTTAGTGTATACTCAGATAAAGGGAGGGAGGTTCCTTGCAATTATTCATTAAGTTGACACAGCAGAGGTGGGACACTGACACCATAGTAATGGTTAATAAACAAGATACTAGATAATATGTAAAGCAATGTAATTACCTTACTTATTGTGGTAACATACCTTTTGATGTTGTGTAAGGATGTAGAAGAACAGTGAAATAATCTTTTTTGAAATCCTACCATTTTAAAAAGGTTTCTCAAACTTTGTAAGATAAAAACTGCTACAGAAAAAAACGCCACCAAAAACGACTTCAGTTGTACATTTCTTTGTTCTTTAATGGAACCAATCGTTGATCATCTTTTTTCAAAGTTTTAGTAATTGTTCTTGTCTTCTTTTATTTACACATTCTTTGTACACATTTGAACCTGCTCATCTGTTTTAGTAGTAAAAAGCTAACATATTCTTTGTACTTTGTTCAAGGCAAAAACGTTTCGTTTAAAGATAACTTTTAATTAATTTTCGTGCTTTCCATGAAATATACGAAATAATAATTGTGATGATTGATTGATTTGCATAGTGTCTATTTTGAAACATTGAGCTACATAAATGTGCACAACATGCTTTATGAGTGTTCTTGAAGAACAGAGCTTTTCTAATTTTAAAACGAAAGATTTTGCTCATTTTGGATCATAAGGTTTGATCAAATCTTTCAAATAGAAACGTTTTTTGTGTGAAGCATGACAGAAATTAGAGCTTTTTAACAATTTCTATCCTGGACTGGAAACCAATTTAGCTGATTTGAGACTAAGGTTTGCAGATGGGATACTTTCATAACGCATTGCATTAATCAATCATTCTTATAATGTATGATAGACATAGTAATTATAACCCGAGTTAGTATGTCATATGACTTTTACGAAACGAGTGTGAATATTGTATTATGAGCGAGGAATAAACACACATTTACAGTTCCATAAAAGTCATATGATTTCTTCCGAGGATCATCAGTTCTTTATTACCGATTCTTTTCAAGTTTTACATCTAAGCGATATCCAAGAGATAGTGGCAAAAATCTCATAAAACAAATAGAGAGGAATCGCATGGCTAAACTTTACATTATATATTTGAATTATGCTACATTTAGTTTGAATACATTGTCTTTCAATGGGAAGCATTAATTTTCATTTTCCTGACATCACCTTATATTCCCCCTAAAAACGTGCTACTACCCCTTTAATGGTTGTAGTTTTAAAGTTATGGCCACTGGTTCGTCACTTACACTTTGATAGTATATTGGTTATCATGCCATAAAAGAAACTTCCTTAAAATGATATGAACAAATATTGCAACCAACTTCTTAAGTCATACATTTTGGATAGCATCAGCCCATGTTCAAAATATATTTTTCATTCACGTATCAGAATATCAAGGCAATTCAAGAATAAAATGTCTGCAAAAATATGTAGATAGCAGAATTTGATGAGGTTGCTTATAGTTATTTGTTCAATAACTTCTTAACTTTGATATGATGATTGTTCTATTAAAATCTGTTCTTTACTCATGTGACTACTTGAAGTTTGGTAAGTAATAACCACTTTTGTTAATAGCTTTCGGATGACTAATTATGAAATAATTCTCGTTTTTCTTGCTTCGATATCACGGGCATCGCCATACTGGTGATTGATAGGTAAACTCTACCGCGACCATAGGTTTTTATATCTAAATGGGGCGGAGACCATAAAGGGAAAATGGCTTATGTCTGGTAGTGATAACAAGAATGAGGTAACATGAGTAAAGAATGAATGAGAAAGAATGAGTTAAAACATAATTAACGTCACATTTTCTTTATCCTTTATGTCTTATGTACTTTGCCAATTTTTACATTATGGAATGATTTCCATTCAGTTATTTGATAAAAGATAAAACATTTTCTAACATTAAAACAATGGGATGATTGAGGGTGATGTGGGGGTTTAACGCCACTCTATTTCACTTAATTCAGGGCTTCTTGAATTATTGCAGAGAGAAAGCACGCAACATTATTGTCATGCATTGCGGTGAAATCTGCTGGATAAAGAAAATCATCGGTGGTACTGTGCTGGACTTCAGTGTAGCTTTGAATCCAAATCTTACTGCGTGTAGAGGTGTCATGCTCCTGGCGGGATTCGAACCACAGACCTCTTGATTCAAAGTCGAATCCTACATTTATTGTATATGAAATCACTGTCAATGTCATCTGTTGAAATGCGATTCTCTACTTAAAACATACAAAAAGTTTCCAATTTTGAAAACATTGAAACAAAAAATCTTTTGAGAGAATGGATGCTGACACTTTTAAGGCATTGGACTTGTCCGACATGTTTCTAAGGCATTGTCTCTAACATTATGTAAAACAACTCGATTGTTGAAAAAAAAGAATGATAAGGAGATTTGATCATGTTACATGTGTATCTGTGGATACAGTTTCTTATGTGATCTGAATCCCACTATCCGTACGTATCAAGCAAATTGGCAAGAAGTCTTTTTATGGTCAACACCTTTAATAATTTGTTTAAAGAAATGAATTCTCGTAGATTAACTGTAGATGGTGCTCCTTTTGAATTAAATGAAATTGGTAACATACATTTTCATTTCCCTCAATTTATCAAAAAACTTGCTTCTGCCTTCTGTCGCTAAAGATCAAAATGATAACTCCTCCTCATGCTTTCCTTTTGTCTTTTGTCTCAAGGAATGAAAAGCCAATAGGGTTTTATTTTATATCATTGACTGCTCTATTTTACTTTCAACCCGTTTGCAGCACATGTTTTATTTTCACAATAAATGTTATTGAGAGTTTACTGAAACAACTTTTTTTCTGATTCATTGAGTCGGATTTATATCAATAGACACCAAATTAAATTTTAATTTTTAACGCCAAATATGCTCATCGTTTTCTTAATAAAACCACATCATCCTATTTGTTGATTATTATTCTTTCAATGAAAAATATTTTGTAGAGACATCTTTAGAAGTGTTATACAATACAATACATTCATTTTGTTTGTATTCATTATCAGAAGCAATAAGAAAAAATTTTCGTTGGAATGCTGATGTTCCTACAATGAAAGATTTTACATTTGTTAGAAGTAGGATATTTTCGGTGCATCAGAACAGAGCTAATAGACCTTAAACCTTTAGTCAATTGTTTAAGAACAGTCTCTGCCTTTTACACCAAACATTCAGTTTAACGAGGTTATCTAATTGGATTTCTTAATAATTTGACAAAAATCTGATTTCCCGGGTTATCTTTTCATGAGTATTACTTACATGTACGATGCTTTAGAAAATGTTATACACAATATCATTATAAGTAAATCATGAACGAATGGAAAGTATCCGTTTGTTGTTTCAAATGCATGTTAAATAATGATTATATATAAACTAAGTGCAAGGATCTAAAATAATTATTTTGTTTTGTTACGTATATATCTACTCTGTTAAAGTTGTATTCAAGTCATTTTAGTGATATGTAACTGTTAAAGTAAACACAAAAACATGTAGAACTATGAATTATGATATCTTCATTCCAATAATTCCATTATCAAAAATAAGAAACACAACTGAGGTCTCACCTTCCATTCTATGTTAGAGATAAGAAATTTTGGTTTACCTTTTCTTAGAATAATACCATGAACCATATATGGTGTTTTAAGATCACATTAAGCTGATTACATCAAGTATTTCGTATGGAGTATCTGATGTCACTGTCAGGACACAGATCAAAATATGAAACATTGTTATCAGAAATGTGGTAATCAATGTTTTTACCAGCAGTTACCGTGGTGGATTGGGAGGATCACCTTTAACAAAGTCATGTTTACTAATTAACTAATCTCTACTTTAAAGGGGCTTAGCACGTTTTTTTTATCATTTTATATTCTATATATTTCACTGATAATTGTAAGTTAATTTTAAATGTATTATTTTGACAGTGTCAAAAATCAGAATACAGAAGCCAATCATCCATAGTCAGAGGACAAAGTATGAAGATTCACATAAAATCCATTTGCGGTCATTTTGTGTGAATACCTTTAATTCGTTTTGTGTAAGAAAAAGGAATCGCATGGCTAAACTTTACGTTATATATTTGAATTATTACTGCTCCATTTAGTTTACATACATTGTCTTTCAATTGGAACCATTAATTTTCATTTTCCTGACATCACCTTATATTCCCCCTAAAAACGTGCTACTGCCCCTTTAACAAAGTCATCATTACAAATTAGCTTAATCTCCACTTTAAGATTGTTTTAACAGATAAAGAACTCCTTTTAGTTTTTAGTTACAAGCAGTTAAGACTACTACATTCAATTGTAACAAGATCAGATTATATGTGTTCATTTGAGTGTTAACCTATTTAAGACCACACGCATAAGCATCAATAAGGACTTCCTGAGTGAATTTGTTGTAGGAATGAGTTTCTTTGTGAAATGTTTCTTTACCCGACTAATATATGATTGAATTTTAATATCGATTGATCATCATAAATTGTGTAGAAGAAAGTGATCCACTTTAATCCAGAGAAATGAACAGAAAACGCTGTTATTTTCGTTTTTTATAAAATCGATATGTTTTATTTCAATTTCAACCCTTTTTTAAGCACACATTTGAATTTGTACACAAAGAGAATTTACACAAATCAAATTATGTTTTGATACACTCCATTTCATCCGCAGTGATAAAGATAATAAGAAGAATGCGTATTCAAAAACTTATCATTACAAAACTTTTTTTGCTCCCCAATATATAATGGATTTTCATAAACGTCAAATAACTTATTCTATTTCTTACCATTTTTATTGTATTCTAAATATTAGCGTAACTATTGTGTATCTATTAAGTTTTATTCCCGGAAAAGATCATTATTTTGCAGAAAATTTATTTAGGTAGTGATAATACAAAACATGTATTCATCATAGATGTCATTTCTTTAACAGAAGAAATAAATGAACAACTGATGTGTTCGAAAAACAGAAATACAAACACTTAAGATTTTACATTCGATTTGAATCAGATTTTTGTCAGTCAGATAAGCATATCTGGGGTTTAAGTATTAATGGTACATGTACATAAGAACTTTGCCTATTAGAGCTTTAACTTTTGAACAATCTCCTCAAAATAAATTTTGGTCAAGGGTATGAAAAGTACTTACTTCTACCCCAAATAAAAGTTAAATCAGGTAATTATATTATTTCTAAATTCAAAAACGTATTTTACAGGTTATTTCTTTTGTCTGTATTAAACTTATGTTGTTTAAGAAAGGTAATATACAATATGACTATATGTGTTATCATAAACTAATCATGAACAAATCATAAACAAATAACAAATCATGAACAAATCACAAATCATAAACAAATCACAAATCATGAACAAATCATGAACAATTCATAAACAAATAAAAACAATCATCAACAAATCATGAACAAATCCTTTTTTATCACAAAAACGTTGAATGATGAAAACAACGAAGTACAATTATGTTTAAACATTATGTGAATATCTAACCTGTGAAGATCTTATTGGAGTTATTTGAGTGGAATCTATAACTCAAACGAGTAATTATTAGAATATAATATCATGACTCATCATGAAACATAACTAGTGCAATATTGGATGTTAAGAATTACATTGATGTATTGATAACATAATATACTTTATGTACAACAAACTGTACGTTTGGTTGTTATTGTTTTGTTTTGTTTTGGATAATAATGACATGAACCTTTTTTGATGTTTTGAAATGTAATTTAATTTATGATATCTGTCAGGATTTATTACATAAGTAACATATAATATAACATTGTAATAATAATAATGTAAAGTGGTTTTTAATTGCTTTTTGCAGAATTCAGATAATATCGGCTTCATCTTGTTTGCCTGATTTCAAATTGTTTCAACGGGAACTGAGTTATCTATTGTGTTTTATAACAAGATCTTTTACTGACAATGAAACACTTCTAGTTAACAGGTTTTTTTTATTATGGTATGTTAGCTTCCTCTTGTCACATTTTTAGAAAGTGAATGGAATAGGTTTTAGTTTTATAAGATCTTTCATTAATGATATTTTTGATAAAATCCATCTGGATAAGACCAATTTCATTAAACATTAAGACTGTTATATCAGTGTAATGAATATGCGTAATGTTATAACGATTATTATCTTTATATTCTCATATATGAGAGTAAGTTCATATTTTGTTGATATTTATGCCTGTCAATTCTGACATTTGGATGAAATATGGCTATTTGTGTTATGAGCACGATGATATTTCCTTCCCAATGTTGTGTTTGATGAAAAGTAAAACCAAGACAAACCAGACGTTACTAAACGTTTTCACTTTACACCGACAATGGTGTATGCAAATATCACATTGTTGATATTGTTTGTTGTCTTTCCAGACAATCCTGCAACAAACACTTAAGTTGATATTTCAAACATCAGAGAAGGTTAAAGCTAGATGGGTTTCTACTTAAAGGGGCAGTAGCACGTTTTTAGAGGGAATATGAGGTGATGTCAGGAAAATGAAAGTTGAAAGACAATGCATTTAAACTAAATGGAGCAGAAATAAATCAAATATATAATATGCCATGCGGTTCCTTTTTCTTACACAAAATGAATTAAAAATGTTCACACAAAATGGCCGCCCACGGACTTTAGATGAATCTGACTATGGATAATTAGGTTCGTGTTATGAATGTTTTGACACTATCAAAATTATACATTTAGCATTAACGTTCAATTATCAATGAAAATATAAAATTATCAAAAAACGTGCTACTGTCGCCTTAAGAGTAGACGATCTGTTTAAGCTGTGCTCTAATGATTACCCAATTGCTATGTTCATTACAGATAATGTATCAGACATGGACTTTCTTGAGATTCAAGTACTAGTTTTAAATTGTATTGTTAATGCACTTGTTGAAAAGCAATCAGTAGATTGTGGTCTACATGCAATGTTCTTCTTTTAAGTTTTGATTGTGCCAGAAGTGGCTATAGAATATTATTTCAGAATTATCAATTCAAATGCATGAATAAATAATGTCAAAAATTTATTTTGTTCTGGAAGAGTTTGTACATCAAAGAGATGGAAACACTGACTTTAAAATAGACGTACATTTCAAATATGAAAAAAGAATGACTGATGTTAAATAAAACCGTATCTATATCTGCATTAAAGCCTTTTTTACTTACACTGTGTTAAAGATACAGTTATCTTGAAAATACAAGACATTTAATGGGGGCCAATGTAAGGGTAAATCAGCCTACCCTTCCCCCGCTCTTTGGTAACTAACCACTTCACAGTTGTTTTGTACATTTCTATATTGTTGGCTTCTTTGTTAATTTTTCTGTCATATATTTATGATATTTATTAAAACTTATTCTCCCACAACAATCAGGATTAAATTCTAAAATCGACTATTCTCATATCGTTCACAATTGTTTCTAGGTAATAGATAATGAGATAAGTATCAAAATTCCATCACTGAGATACATATCAAACACTTAATGCCTGAAAACGATTTCCTTCTCTCACGTTTAACAAAAAACCCATACATCCAATCAGAGAGCATATATATTTGTCAGACCAATAGAATAACAAAAATGCTTTTATCATTGTTTGTAAAAGCCTGAGGGTATATACGGTAAATTGTTCCTATTTTGGCATCCATCATTTATTTATTTCTGTTTGGTATGCAGGTGTGCATTGTATTGAATCACTCCCTTTCAAACATGCTAGTCAGTTACTTATACGGCGCCGTTAATTGCTGCAATGTTGCCAAAGTGTCGCTCAACAACAATAATAACAACAACTCACTCTTTCTCTTCATTTTCAAAATGAATTTTCTGTGTACTCTATGAATCACGATATAGTAAATAATCGTACCCTGTGGCGAGAAGATTAGTGTCTGAAACATCTGTTATTATCAGATTGAGAAATCCTCTTTCAATGGGAAACCAAGAATATAACAGTCAAAGTACAGCCTTGAGCATCATTGATCAATATTGAAGAACGTATTTAATATTTTACATTAAATTGCGCTTTAATATAAATTTGACAACTTCTTTATCAATCTTGGTCAAGAAGAACAAGGCCGGTACATACTTAACACCAGATGCTATTTTAAATCTATTGTTTTAGTCTTGCACCTTGATTTATTTAATAAGGTTACTTTTCCCATGTTTACTCTCTGATATATTATAAAAAGTTTAAATAAGTGAGCAAGCAAGTACTCAATACTTAAAGAGACACAGAGTATGTTGATAGGATCACATACATGTAAGTCAAAGTTTGAAATCGATGTTATTACATCGGGAAGCGCTTACTGTTACTGAAAATAACAAGTTAAAGGTCAATCAGTACATTAGAGCGAAAATACGATCGAAAACCGGACAATTTGGCTCGAGTGGCGAGCGCAAATTCGCCATACGTAATTTTGAAACCTTGTCATAAGCTGACAGGAAGATATATTCGATTCGATAGTGTTTATTAGGTATTGTAACTAATAGGTAGATTAATTGGATGCATAATTTCGATTTTTAAACGTATTTGAGATGGTTTTTTTATTTTTCCATAAAATCAAGCATTTTAAAGATATTATGAATAAATGGATATATTTGCAAGTCCAGTGATGAGATATGAACTTCAATCAGCATATTAGATATTTTGTAGCTTATCAAAACCAAATAAAATCTTAAGAAAGACACAACAAGAAACGGGTTTAAAGCATAAAGGTTCACAAGTAGGACACATATTTGGAAGTTCCTTGAATCAATTCATGACATATCTGAAAGCCCATTAATAACCTTTGATTTGCTAACATTGGTTTTGTATTGGTCAAGTTTCTCAGACCAATGTCCATCGGAATAATAACATGCTGGTTACGATAGTGGATACAATGTAAACATCGTGAATCGGGATCTTTCATTAACCGGTCTGAGAGGCAATTATTAGATGTATTTATGGTGTCCAAAACATTTGGCTTCATTTAAAAGGAGATATTATTCAATCATATAGTCGTCATTAATGTTAACCGATTTATACTCAAACTATATACGAAGAAGCTTTATATCGAAGAAGATTTTTTTCGCGCAGAACATTTACAAAACCCTGCTTTAAAGGGGCAGTAGCACGTTTGAGGATGAATATAAGGTGATGTCAGGAAAATGAAAATAAATGGTTCCGATTGAACGACAATTTATTTAAACTAAATGGAGCAGTAATAATTCAAATATATAACGTAAAGCTTAGCCATACGATTCCTTTTTCGTACACATAATGAATTAAAGGTGTTCACACAAAATGGCCGCCAATGGATTTTATGTGAATCTTCAAACTTTGTCCTCTGACTATGGATGATTGGCTTGTGTAATGAGATGTTTGACACTTTCAAAATAATACATTAAGCATTAACGTTTGATTATCAGTGGAAAATTTAGAATATAAAAAAAATCAAAAAACGTGCTACTGCCCCTTTAACTTTGATTTGACATATTTACATATTAACTGACCAACAGAAGTCTTCTTGGTTCCTTTTTGTTGTGCCAGTAGCTGGAATGACATGTTTTATCCTATGTATTTATTTTGAATTCATATATAATTTAGCAATACATTACTTTCTTTTTCTTTCATGAACTATTTAAAATTCATTTTGTATAAATAAACAAAACATGAAATGAAAGACTGTAAAATTATAATAATACTTGAAGACAATAATTGTTTTGATTAAAAACATGTATACTTAAAATCATTGAACAATTTGAATGTCTGTTACTGGGTGTATATATATTTGATTTTGATATTTCAATTATACTTAATATGCAAGTGTTAGCCATTTAGGTTAAAGAACAATTTATGTCAAGAAAAGAAACATTTTACAAAGAAATTCATTCGTACAACGTCATTCACTTTGGTCATCATTGGTGCTAATGTGTGTGGTCTAAGAAAAAACAAGAAGTAGGTTAATTAACATAATAAATAGGTCATTGTTCAAATTGAATGTACATGTAGTATGTAAAATATACTGATGTTAACTAAAGACTAAAATGAGGTAACTAAAGACTAAAAGGAGTTATAAGAGATAAGATTTGTACTAAGAACTTTGTTGAAGGGGGTCCTTCCAAATCTGACATGATGAGTGAGTGAGTTGGTGTTTACCGTGTTTTGAACAATATTGAAGTTATTAAACAAGCAGAAAACAAGTCATAGAACGATTCAAGATTGGTCTGGCTTCTACTCATCGACCTGATAACTAATCGGAAATTTACTGTTAGAAAACCAGCAGGGAATTATAACTTTGTAGAATCTATGATAAAACAAATTCTGATATGATGCACAAAATAAATATATAAAGAGATAAAATTGCACCATAAAAGGTTAATTCTATCATTCTAAGAAAAAGAGTAAACCTAACACATAATTCTTACATAACATGCAAGATTACACCTTTATTTTTTTATCAGTTCCAATGACTAAACACATATAAAGCTGTCCTGGTTTTTACAAATGGAATAACAGACAAAAAGATTTTGATAACAATTACATAACAAAAACATCATGTATAGTTATGCATTCGATTATTTCACTTAAGCAAGTTGGAGTTAAACTGAACGCCAAAAGAAAATACACCTCTTTGAATTTGAATATCATAAAATCATTACATAGTTAGTTAAATTTAATGTCTGGTGTTAAAGGCTGACCCTGTATTAAGAACACATTTGTCCTATAAAATGTTATCAGGAGATTGTGCAAAAGTAAAGGTCCAATAGCTTAAGGTGCTAATGCTAGACTCTAAGTTAAAAATGTCCCACTTCTTATTGAATGTAAAAAAAACGGTACTTCACACATCAACCTACGTACTTGGCATATGTTTTCCCTTTGAGTAAGAAACTCGTATATTTTCTATCAAATAAATGACAAGAAATCATTCCTTCATTTAAAATTTGGCAAAGTGTATAAGACAAAAGGGTGAAAGAAACTGTGAGTTTGTAACTAATGTCCCAATTCATTCTTGTTATCACTTCCAGACATAAAGCCATTATGCGGTCTCCCCCATTTAGATATAGGAACTTATTACTATTATCTTAGCAATAACCAATATAAGGATGCTGGTGATATGGAAGCAAGAAAAGACCATATCTTTTTCATAATTATTATTCCCAAAGGTAAACGGTACGATCAACAATTGTGGTTATTACTCACCAAACTTCAAATTAGTCACATGGGTAACGAGAAGGTCCATCAGTATCTAAAAGTGAAGAATTTATTGAACAAATCACAATTAAGCAACCTCATCAAGTTCTGCTACCGACATGTATACACAGACATCTTATCCTTAACACGAGTTGCCTTGATATTCTGATAAAAACATATTTTGAACATAGGCAGATGCTATCCAAATGTTTGAGGAAACTCAACTGTATGTTCAATTACACCAGTACCAATAAATCAAGCTGTTCCAGCTGTTGATCCTTGCGTGGACCATTGCTAAACATTAAAGATGAACAGCAAAACACAAACCTTTATTTGGCACCAAAAGATGACATAGATGCAGGAGGGTACTGTGGTACTTCTAAGCAAATGAAAAATCTGGAAGAATTTTTTTTATCAAGATTGTTCTTCAGAGAGGTTAACTTGTGTCAACAGCAGACTGTATTTGTAAAACCAGGCGTGTTTCCTTTATGTTTCCAGAACTGCACTCAGACACTATAAAGCCAAGCTTTATTCAAACTTGGTTAATGAAACAACCATCACGTGAAGTGGTGCCTTTTTGGGTTTTTAAGATTCGTCAACCTTTGATAATTTGTATTTTTAAAGTTTGTTTACCTTTAATATTTTGTCTTTTCCATGAAGCCCAGCTAATTTAAACTTGGTCAATAGATGAACAATCATGTGAAGTGGTGCCTTTTTAGGTTTTTAAGGTTCGTCAACCTTTGATAATTTGTATTTTCCATTAAGCCAAAACTTGACCAAAATGATAACGGCTCTCCTACCATTTCAAAATCAAATGGGTTACATTGGAATTATGGTTACCGTTTACGAAGTCTCATACACCAACCCTATGATTTTGTAATTTCATAATACATGTACCTGCACTATATATATATAGATTACGATTTGGGACAAACTGTATTTTCATTATGTAAATCAGACAAATTTTCAATCATCAACCTACCTTTATGTTTGTCTTTGTTTAAAAACGCCATCATACATTACATCTTTTAAAAACACATGGAGCAGAAAATGACACACAATTCACACACTAGTCTTGGAATTCATGTGACATGTCCGAATGTTTCGTGAGCAACACCAGACAGACATAAAAACAACAAAGATAAAGTGCTCTGCTAAACCGATGAATAAAAATACTTCCCGACAACCTTTTCCACATAGTAAAAAAACTTTTTTTTCAAGATAAAGGGGATTTTGGTGCTTCAGATGGGAACATATTTGTGAAGAAAGAAAAGATGCATTATTACTTTAGGATGCATTAGAAGAGGATTAAAAAGCTATTTCTCGTTGATTGAGAAAATGGTTTTACATGAACATAACTGATATTGTTTTAGAAGTTCAAATTTAGTTTAGTTCTGAAGAGATTATGTATAATCATATCAGTCGTATAATTCCCTTTGGCATTGAAATATTTCGGATTTGTTGTCTTTCGTGAGTATATTTGTTTCTTTCATTAAAGAGTACAATTTACTAACGCACCCACACTTTTGTGGTTGTAACTTGTGAGTGGCAGTATCGTTGATTGCACTAACAATTGCACCTGACAGGTATACAGGTAGATAGGGAAATCTCTCACCTGTATGTTTTGCATCGACAACAGCTGAGCCTGTTCTATACACTTTACATTGTCAACACCATTTTTTTTATCTTGTAGGTGGAGACAGATGTACATTTATCTTTATAAGATACAAGTGGGGTAATTCATTTTCAACTATCAAATATAATGAGATAATTAAATATCAAAAAAATTTATTTAATCGGAAATATGAGATATATTTTACATGCAATTTCTCTCAGTCGTAATAAGTGAAATATGTCAATTGATAATCAAAGAACATTTTTATCATCACAAGACATACATTATTATCATTAGACATATGCCTAAATAGTTTCCATATTTTCTACGGATAAAGTAAGAAAACGTGATTGCAACAAGAATACATTGAATTTACAGACAATAGTTGAGGGTGAAGTGAAAGAGAAATAATAATTTAATTTCAACTTTACCAAAACGAATTTAAAAATTAACGATGATGGATTTTAATTCGCAAACCTTGAGCAGTCACAAGAAATTGTGATTTGAGGATATCATTATGCCAGAGCACAAAGTTAAGTATACTTCTTTTAACATAACAAAAAGAGGTAAAAACGACACAGTTACTCATTCAGAGGTGTTAAAAGCAATTTATATTAATACATTTCCTAACTTCCTTTGTATTTGTCCTGTGTGGATTGCATATTTAATCATCTTAATCACTTAAAAACTTCAGAAGCAATGCCATGACAGCATTTTACTGTACAGTAGTTATTGATCAAGTTCCATTATGCAAACTATTTTCAGGTCACGACAGGCCGACACGTCAAAAGCTTTATTTGTCAGAGTAAATATCTTGACAACAATAAATATGAATAAAACAAATTTAATACAAATCAGTAGACACTATTGGACGTTTAAATGTTGAATGGTCATGATTTGGTTATAAATTATGATGAGAAGATGACTTAAAACCCATTATATATAACGAAGCTTTACATAAATGTAAATATCCTATTTATCCTTTTAATATTTCAAAGATTGACACAATTATTGGGAGCAAAACACTATATGCCACTCTATTAAACTCGAATTTTATCCGCTTGCCAAGTTATTCAAAATGGGAAAAAATTCTACAAATTGATCTCGAAGAGAACGATTGGAAAATTGTTAATATCATTGCCAATAAATGCTCGAAAAGTACAGATTTAAAATGGTTGCAATTCAGAATTATACATAATATCCTTCCAACAAAACAGTTTCTTTATAAAATTGGATATGAACCATCACCATTATGTTCATTTTGTGAAATTGAAGTTGAAACAATTAATCACATTTTATGGGATTGTGAACCTATTTATAGATTATGGAACGAAATAGAATCATGGTTGAACTCAGTACAATTGAAACTTAAATTTACAAACAAAATAACCATTTTGGGAATCCTGTTAATGCAATCATTTTACTCGTCAAACAATATATTTATAGATGCAGTATGAAGGGTTTTATACCCAAGTTAGAATACATAAAGCGTGAAATTAGACGTTACTATGATATGTCAAGATGTATTTTTGTCAACAGAATCTGAAGAAATGTTTTTTAAATATTGGTCAACATTACATTTACTACTTGGAAAATAAATCGGCCACCTTCTGAATTTGTACATATTAACTATGAATGTATATATGTGAAACTATATATTTTATATGTTTCTTTTGAATGATGTAAATGCCTGTATCTCAAAATATGGAAAATAAAAAAAAAAAATAAATAAAAATGTAAATATAAAGGGAGTAACATATAACATTGTAAACTCAGTCCCTTTGCAAGACAGAACTTTGCTTGAATACTGATCACTCCCTCGTTTCATTGAGTGCAACGTTTCCTTTACAGTGTAAACATCTGATATATCAATGTTTTATTAATTCTTTGAACCCAGTGACGTTATGAAACAAAAGCTGTTGAAATGGAACGTTACGGTTTGCTAATGATTTGTTTATGATATTAAATTCAACGGTCATATTGGTAAATTGATAATACAACTTTTTCTTTTACTATAAACAAGATTAACGTATGAGAAGGTAAGCTTGAGGGAAAAGTTATTTTGTTATCAAAGTTTTGACAAATTTAGAACAAAAAGAATCTCTCTTTTCTTAAATGTAAAAGCCAGATGATGTACTTAGTGGTACTTTGATTAGGTTCCAGTAGGTAGACGTTTAGAACCATATCGTTCTGTAATTCAGAAAGAATGTTAAACATTTTGGTTCTAAAAAGAATGCATTCCAGTTAAAAACACACATTTTGAATAATAAAGATTTATTGCAAAATTGAAATTTAATTTGAGGAATTTTGATCTATCTGTTTTTTAGCAATGTTTCCATTGAATGATTGATAACGTATCTTTCATTGAAACAGTGCAGTAGATTTTATGAAAGTAAACGATCATCACGATAAAGAATGTGTAAGTGTACAGCAATTCCTTATAAATCAGTTCCCAATTTATGAAATATTTTCAGATCGCGATGTGATTAAGAAAGATTGAGATGACACGCCGACACTTCAATAGCTCTATTTGTCAGAGTAAATAACTTCATGATAAGCAATTTACGATCAGAATATGAATAAACCAAATTGAATACTGTCAGTAAACACCATTCGACGTTTTAATGATTAACTATTATGAAATGGTAATCACAAACGCAAATGTGAATAGAAGAGAATCAAAATTCAGCAAGAAATCAAAAATGGACATGAATGACATAGACTGCTTGACTCCACTATCAGATAGTCATCAAAAGACGTATCAATACTTTCATTCTATATCTCATTGAGACAGATATTTCTAGTTTGGGAACCATTTTGGCAGGCGTTAAGTATTGGCTTATAGCTTACCTAAGAATAAACAATAAACAAGAGATTTCAATCTTTGCATTAGAAGCCTTGTACTTTCGCAAGTGTTTGATTTATGTCTCCTTGAGACAAACCTGAATTTGGGAACAGGTTTTATTGTCTTTGTTATTTTGTTCCAAGAACTTTGATTCATCCTTCAAGTTTGCTGGAAGAAAAATAATGAAATATGAAAATATTGCTCCTTTAAAATATAAACTAAAATGAAATGAATTGCAAATTTGCAGATATAGACACTAAAACGTGTGTTTTGGATTGCTTCTTAAATCAGCTAATTTGTGCATCTTGTTGGGTGTTGCTCACCTGTTAAATCTCGTTATAACTCAAATCACCGGCAATTAGCTTCCTTATTTCAGTGTAAATAGTACCGATATATACACATTTACTTATACATAGATAAACATCTAAACATATGTCTGATTTATCCCATTAATGTTTACATCGAATTTGAAATGAATTGAGCAACTTGATATTGGTGTTTGATTTAAAGAGGGTATCAATGATAATACAGCACATCAATAAGTTTTCATATAATCTAAGCATTAAAATTAAATATAAGCATAATATTATAAAAGATATCATACAAATACTTGCTTTAACTTGACAGGAATATAGTTGATTATTTGAATCATTACCCATTGTAAACTAAGATAAAATATGATATATATCTTATATAAAGGGAGGAAATGATTTTAAACATTTGTAGAAAAATGTATATTTATTAACCGTCTTGGTTATTCCTCTCTCACTAAACCAAACATGGAACATTCAAGAGCCAGCATTTTCCAACTCTGGAATTAAAAAGGTTAAAACACCTTAATTTTTGTAACATACGCATGGTACCAGTGAAATATATTTTAAACTTTTAAACACTGAAAAACAGATTGCTTTAAAACATACCTGTTCGATCAATTAAATTGTACATGTACCTTCCATTTTAAATACATACATGTATATATACCATTCTATTAATTTTGTAAATGAAAAATCAAAATATAAAGGAGTCGTCACTTTTTGCTATTCTACAATGTTGTGCCATAAGATACTTTACTTTAAACATCACTTTATAGCATATTATCCTGTAGGAGAGGGATTCACTAAGTTGGATAACTTGTACCCAAATGCCAAATCAAACTTTAAAAGGAGTCATCACTTTTGACTAATCTACACTTCTGTCCCATAAGATACTAAACTTTGAACTTATTTCTGACAAACATCATAAATAGGATATTACTCTGTAGGAGAGGGTTTCACGAAGTTGTATTACTTGTACCCAATCCTTTGATACAAACATACTGAGGCTCCTCTTATACATGTACAAAAGACACATATGATTATACCTCAGTTCTTCTAAGCAGACAGGTATTTGTTTTATATGCAGTGGAAGTTTTTGTTTTTGGCGATGCGCAGACCAAGAGACTTATTTTCTGTGACCCCTTTCAATGTTTTCATCACTGTGCCACATTGACTTCATAAACTTCACATTAAGAAAGAGTTCTTGAGATAAGTGCGATTCTAAGATGCAAAGTACTGCAATGGTGACGCTTTTGATTATTTTCCATATTGATCCCATTCATTAAACATGCCCTAAACATGAACACAGCGTTGTTGTCTGTATTCTGTCTTCAGAATTTCAGATGTATTGTTTAAAAGCCAGCGATAGGAAATGGCGCTTTCCAGATGAACGAGCCCAACGTGTGATTTACACATGCATATGAGAATCCTTCAGGCAAGTTGAATGCTTTTAACATCTGTTCCAAACAACTGTTGTTTGAATTAAGGTCATTTTAGCTCAATTGCTGATTTATGGCTGCTCACCCACTGCCAGTGTTTGGTAACTAGTCGTTAAGGGTTTAAGTTACACTCAAATCACTATATAGCATGACATGTAGAAATGTTGTAAGCAGAGGATTTGGGGTTGGTCTTCATTGATGCCCATTGGAAGTGAAGTCTTTTGATAAATGACTATTTTTGTTTCTTGTGTTATGTTAGCAGAATTCGACTTTTTGCAGATTAAGCACGAGGAATCATTTGCAAAATATTTTGTTCGATTATATTATGTCGTTTCAGAAGGGCCATACCCTTTAGATTTACTGACAATGAAATAATATCGAAATTGAAAAAGCTAACTGGTTTGGTGTTATGGAGACGTGTTTCAGATATAGATCACTCTTTTCTTTAATGTATTTTGAATTCTAATTTTACGCAAAAAATAGACTTAGAAAAGAAATTTGTATGCACAAGGCATTACTGTTTACATATCATTTACGTTGTGTTTATTTTATGTTCTTCAATTCAATTACAAAAAGGGTGCATGGTAATTTTTTTATTTGAATAAGCATATCATGTTATATTTGTAAAATATTTTCTATACAAAGTATTAGTTTCTCTCTTTCAAATTCATTCTATTGTTCAGTTTCATTTTATGTCTCTTATGCCCTTCGTGTCATTTATGTGGTTATCTATAACTTGTTCAGCCAGTAATCAATACAAATGAGTGAAAAACAAAAATTCTAAATCTGTACATTTCGGAGACTAATTGTTAGACAAGCAGATACTCTGCACTTCAGAATCTGATAGGAAAGATTAACAAGTTGCTCTCTGTGAACTCTCTGATATACAAACACGTGTCAGAGATATACAGAAGGATTCTCACCTTTCAGTCAGCAGGTGTGTTGATTGGTCACATGACTTAGGGATATTTAGGCATGAATATAATTAATTACCGAGCTTGAAAGTGTCATATATATGGTAATGTGGTCAACTTTTCCCCTTCAATTTAAAAAAACAAATGGATTACATGGACAAATAATGCCTCTGATCGGCGTTACTTTTCCTGATTTGTCTCTGAAAAATCTTTCCTAGAATCACCTTGACATTTAAAACGTACATAAGTATGAAACTTTTTTGAAAATGTCATTTTTAACATTATAATCGATATCTTCACAAATTTATCATTCATTTAAATAGAAACCCATCTCAAGTTGAGCCCGTATTTCACTGTGGGCATACAGGATTTGCAATTATATGCTTAGATATTACAGAATATTACCATTTCATCATCTACATAATATATCACTTATTATGTTATATTATGTTTTGAGAGTGACATCAACATGTGATGAATGTTTACTTATATAAACAGATAAACAATCTGTATTTGCATCAATGTATGTACATGCGATATAGTGACATGTCAATTTGACAATCACTAGCTCTATTCCTTTATTATCATTGAATATTACAATTTGAATATGTCCATCAATACACACCTTTCAAATTACTATATGCAAATAAAACAATTTGCTCTGATTCAGCAAAATAACACTTTGACTTGTTTTATATTGAAAATTGGATTAATTTTGATGTTTTTGTCCTGCTTCTTATATTGATAATCGTAACTGAGAATTCTTGTAGGAGATGATGAAGACAAATACTTGGCATGCGCAAAGTTTCACTTTGCACACTGTATAATTAAGGTTTAAATATATCAAGTGCAACTGCCCTAGGTGGGACTGCTCTCTAGTGTTATATCCAAGATAAAAGTATATTGTCAGTCATGGGTGAAAACATTTCATAATATCCTAACTAAATACCGCATTGTAAGTAACGAACTGTTATGAAAAGGCTTTTATGTTGATAAAAACGTCTTTATGTCATAGCACCCATAACGTCTACAGTGGTGAATGCTTGGAACGTTTTGATCACATTAAATTGGATGGCAACTTCTTTTTACTTAGACAAACATATGTCATTATCATTATCATCGTTGTCATATTATCCTAATCTAATTACTCACAGTTATCTTCCATTAGAATAACATTGTTATCTATTGCCAGTGAAAGGTGATTGACCTTCAAATGAGATGATAAGAGCTGCTACCTGGAAAACCTTACAAAAATAGACTGTGGTCCATGCAGGTAACATAAATCCCTTATCATCGTCAATTGGACTTTCGTCAAGTTGTCTAGGTAAGCTTCAGAGGATGAACTTGCACTTAAACATAACATTTGTCTCTCTATTCTGAGAGTATGAATAAACAGATCAATATATATATATGTACGTTGTTCTCGAGTCTTTACTGAAATATGATTTTTAATAATATTTGTGCTTTATATCCTTGATGCAGAAGGAATGAAAAGCACCTTCACCATTACTCAACTTGCAACGTACGATCTCTAAGGTAAGTTAGAACAGAAAAGGAGGAGGCGAGTTATGTTTACCTCATAATGATTTTAGAGGTGCTTCTAATGTTAAAAGCCATATTATCTTTAAGTTGAACATGATTTTATTGAGGATTTTTATCATCTTACACATATACATTACAAACAAATTAGGGGGGGGGGAATCCTTAAACGGTCAAAAACATTCAAATATGATCTTGCTTGAATAACAAAGAGGCACAAAGATGTACAAGTACTTAAATTGCAAAGTACGATGTTAAAGTAGTTGAGTATAGAAGCAAACGTTGTGTAACATTTAAAACATTTCAAGACATGTTATAAAGGTTAGTGAAAAATCTAAAGTTTCTTTCAGGGGAACAAGATTATGATGATTATTATTTTTAATGCTAAAATCATCTGACACAGATACATAACACATAGTAACAATATCTGAAGTGGTCAAATTAATTCAAATATCACCTTGCTTGAATAGCAAAAATGTTGTCGTACTTGTTACTTGTATTGCCTTTTTTATTTCAGTGCTGTCTGGGCATCCTGGTGATATTTTCACTGTAGCAGACAGAAATCCTCGGTTTCTGATACCCTAACACTGGGTGGTCAAGAGTGATTCATAAATGATCTAAATCGAGAAGTATAATTGTCAGTGTAAATAAGTGGGACCTTTTTGTCTTGGTGTCTATCTCAATCTATTCATCTCAATTAACAGTATGTGTCTAGGAACATAGCGAAAACAAGCTCTTTATTGATTAATATGTAAATAGATGTGCTGTTCAACTGTGATATATATTTTAGCAATAATGATTCACCAGTTTTTTAACATTTGACAACTTTATTTACCATTGTAATTTCCAGCAACAATAAAAAAACAATTAAATGACAGCGTTTGACATTGTTCATCCAACTAACATTCTGTATAACCTTTACAAATCAAAATATTTGCTACAAGAAAAACTTGTATATTTATATTTATTTCTATATTATAGATCAATAGTAAAAATAGAAGAAAAATGTGGCGAACATGGGGAAACTAGGACTCAAGTTGGTGTTAAGGTTAACTTCATTAAAGGAATATAAAATATAAACTGTATAAACCAAAACAATACCTTATTGAACAACCTATGAGGGTCAAATGTAGTATATTCTAAAGGATTCATTGTTTCAATGAGATGGAGCCAAAGGCCTGGAGGCGAAGCCCACGGGTGAAATATCAACTTAACCCATGCCACGAGATGAAATATACCTGGTATAGGTTAAGTATTCTAATTATTATATGATTTTAATTAAATCTGTAATGAAATGACTATAAAGCTGGAAATTTCTCCCCATTTGTTCACATAGCTGAATGAAGTTCCTGCACCTGATCAGAGAAAATATATAATATTATCACTGGTCACAGTGAAAATATCATATATCGTCACTGTTGCCTGTAAGATAGTTCCACTGTTAAACCACAGTATTTCATTGATTATCATGTAATAAAAGTGAAGCATTTTGTTAAACAGTTAGACAGAAAATTGTTTTTAAAAACACAACAGAAATAACCTTGCATCCCTCATGATCATATTCTAAGTGGATACTTTGTTTTAATGATTCATTGTTTTAATTAAGTAGCAAGAAAAACGTTTTGATATAATGAAAATCAAGTTTTTTTGCTATTATGTGTAATAATTGTTGTAAAACTAAATACTTTCACAGCAGAACTGTTCAAAACCCATTTTACACATATTGATTTTGGTTTTCCTTGATCGTCTCATCTTTGTTCCGTATTTTATCATTATTGCTCATACACGTATTATATATATTATATATTGCCTAATATGGCTGATAGCAACAAAATATTATACAACTGTAAAATTCTGTTGAAATGTTACTTTAAATATTTAATTATAATAGTATAATTGTATCCTTATAAACTGAGTAAAATACCTGTTCAAATCTTCTTTTCCTATACTATCATATCTATTTATCAGATATATTTTTATTATCTTTTAATCTAATTTAATTCATTTACCAAGTACATTGTCATTCGTTTTATGGAGTTCGCTGCAGTTATCATTACGCCTGCCCACTTTACAGATGTATGAAAAAACCTCAATTTTAATTAAATATATCACCACTAATTGTTTTACAACCAGTCCTTAAATGGGTACCTGCATTTAAGCACATGCTTCACGATTTGTTCAAGATAGACTTTTCAATTAAAACCTTCACATTTTGATTGGAAATTGTCAGAAAACTGGTTGAAATGTTTGTACACCTGGGTAAATAAAGGCATCTTGCAAATGTTTCTGTTAAATAACTTGGCTTATTCAAGAAACATTACTAACATTTGCAGGAATTTAGTTCATATAATTAAACTATGAGATCCTGATAAGAGGTTATTCAAAGCAGATATCGATCATGGAAGGAATAGTATTGATATCATCAATTAATTTTTAATAATGCTACTGATGGTCAGTAAGTCATTTCGATGAAAGCATTTAGAATCGTGAGTATCATCATCACATAAGTTTTACAGATAGACTTATTATTGTAAACAATTTATTTGTACTAAAACACACCTCTGTGTGTGTCATTTGAATGGCAATGCTTGTCACTTCCAATGTCTTTCTCATTTATATTGTGTAACCTTAAATCATGTTTCCTTTCAAAATAATTGTTTCTTCAACCATATCTCATGCAATTACCGATCAAAAGTTGAGCACGATTTTCTTTTTTACAAAACAGCAGATTATCATTCAAAGTGTCAATGTTTTACTTCATCGTTTCCCTATCATCGAAGTGAAAGAAAAGAAGTTACATGAACATGTAACAATCGATAAACGTATTCTAATCCTAGTAGCAAAGAAGCATTACCAACTTCTAAAATAACAACATTTGTGAGAAGACATTTTACATGTCAAGCTTATCATTAATCGTTAGGCTTGTGTTTATATCATTAGTATACATTCATATACATTATATTTAATGTATATTTTTATAACAATAAAGTCATGCTGATTTCTGAAGTTTTTCACCCTTCTTTAAATTCTATGCAAAAGAAACCTGTGAAGCATTCAATACGGCATTGGAAAGTCAACCAAAAACTTTTTCAACACGCTCTTCTGTATCGTTTTCCTGTGAGTATTGGCTCATTTTGTATATTAATAATAACTAGTTGTAAACATCATTATTTGCTTTAAAAAAAAAATAATGATAATACATTTCACTCCCTCCGGTGAAATCCAAAAGAAATGTGTATGAGTTCAAATATAAATATAAAAGTGTTCGCGTAATACCCGAATACTGACAATTACATGAGATTAATCATCAGTAAAAGAATACCTCCACTTGGTTTTTGACTTTTTCGAAGTTAGTAAGTTCATAAGAAAAACTAGATGAATAAAAAGAATAAAAGATACAATAAAATATGAAAAGAAAAGGAAAAGTTGAGAATCGAAATACCAGAAATAGGAATAATATAACTACTTGTGGTCTTCAAAACATCAGTAGCCCATATAACATATCTTTGAAAAGAGCAATTAATGCATATAATGGGAATCCTATATATTTCAAGTGGAGCAGGGAAATATAACTTAGATGAAAGAGGTTTTGTATATTTACAAAGAATTCACAGCAAACGGTTTTTGTTATCAGAGAAAACAGAAGCGGCTTAAGGAGAACAGCCGATCTTGGCATTCTATTGAAGAATTGTCGGATTTCATAAGATTCAGGAAGAAGTAGCCGAAGTGTTTACCAGATGTTTTTATTTCAGATGATAGCATTATTATTTAATGCACAGTTGCCTTTTGACAACCATTTGTGAGAAAGGATGGAAAACAAAAGGAATATGTAAGCTGTTGTGTTGTATAGGTTGAAATGGAGTAGAACGTTTTATCATGTTGAGCTGTAAAATAAAATTTAGGTGAAAAGTAAATATATCTTGTAAACAGGTTGGCGTTTCTTAATAATTGTATCCACAATTAATATATACGTTGTATATTATCATAATATTAGCCATAAATGTAATTCATTTCATTGATTGTTTTAAACTGCCTTGCACAATAACGTATCGCTTCAGTTGAATGTAGGATTTTCCGTAACAAATATCTTTTTGTTTTTGATGTCGTATTCTCTACACCATAAGAACAGGGTAGAATAATCGTTCTAAGAATTCTATTGAAAATTCTAAGTGTTTTTATTCATTTTTTCAAGAAAGGAAATAGAAATGTACAAGTAAACTTTGTGAAGTGGTTAGTTACCAAAGAGAGTAATGTACATGTATGTAGTAAAAAGGGTAGGCTGATTTACCCTTAGATTGGCCCTGGCCCTATGCATGCCTGCATACCAAACATAAAGAATAAATTATAGAAGCCAAAATAGGTACAATTTACCGAATGTACCCTCATGCTTTTACAAACAAGGATAAAAGCATTTTTGTTATGCTATTGGTCTGATTAACATATGTGCTCTCTGTCAACTGATTAGTTGTGTGTTGTACTAACGGGTAACAAGGAAATCGCTTTAATAGGCATTTAGTGTTTAATATGTATCTCAGGGATGGCAATATTGTTAATTATCTCTATTGATGATATAGAAAGATGCATTACATGTATATTACATTGTGATAATAAGAAATTATGATGAAAATAATTTGATTGTCGTTTTTTGGCCAAACTTAGTTTCCGATTGTTTAAAGCATGTGTATATATGCATGTATTGAAATGTTATCACACACAATAGCTTACAATATAAAATGTACAAGAGACTTTTATGGAATGGCCAGTTACCAGTGAGGGTCCATGTAGTGAGGATTGGGAGACGTATTCAGATTATACCTTATCTTGACCCTCGTTAAATTTCAATCTTTCTATTGCACATTTGATAGTTATTGACAAAGGTACAAATAGTCCTGCATTATCATTTAGTTTTTTTTAAATCTTTAACACACAGTAAGTGAAAAGAAAAGAAAAGAAAATGCAGATATAAAAGATATTTTAATGAGATCACAAGTCGTTGAATTAAAAGTAAAAGTGCTGAAATTTGAAATTAACTTGTGAAAAGTCATGTTTACCCCTAGAAGAACTGGATTTACGTTATTTTACTAAAATGCTTATCCATTACCATATGCTTGTTTGAGGTCAGTGGTATTCTGTTATGTATTTATTTGCACATCTCGAGCTTTGTTTATGGTTGGTGTACCATGGGTGTGGCTTTAGAGGACTGAGCTTGGCTGAAACCTAGGTTGTGAACAAACCTTATGTCAAATGTAATGCTAACTTAGGATTAAATACACTTGCAACGTTACGGAGGAGCTTGATATAAGTTTTTTGGTCGTGCTTTCACAGTCACACTTTGTTGTATATCATGGTCCTGATATACCTGATCAATATGATCAATAATGACTAATATATATCCATTGATTGATGACCTGACTTCAATATTTCTTTCCTCAGAAGTCTGTAATTTTTAGTTTTCATCTTGGGATTGCGTGGGACTTTTTATGTTTTCTCATTTTTGTTTAGTCGATTTATTGTTTTTTACAGTAAATTAAGTTCTATATGCATGGTATTGATCTAATAATACTTAAATGATGTTCTAAAGCCCATTCTGGCACACTCAAAATTATCAAAAGAAGACCCTTAAAGATAACCTACAATCTACTGATTGCTTTTCAACAAGTTTGCACCTCAGACACACTTGGATGTTATCCTCTTATTTGCGACTAAGGGCATACCAGGACTTGAACTGATACATCAGTAATTTGACTTGCACTGTTCAATGTACACATATCAAACTCAGAATTAACAATACAATTCAAAACTAGTACTTGAATCTCAAGAAAATCCATGTCTGATACAAAAGATTTAACGAACATGGCAATGTGATAATATTATAATCGTTATAGCACAGCTTATACCTATTGTCTCCTCTGAAGTACAAACTCATCAAGCATTTACCTTCTCTGACATTCAAGCTGAGTTTGAAATATCAACTTTAGTGTTTGTTGCAGTATCATCTCGAAGGAAAACAAATAAAATCAACAAGATGGTATTTGCATACACCATTGCTGGTGTAACGTCAAAACGTTTAGTAACGTCTGGTTCGGGTTGGTTTTTACTTTTCATCAAACAAAACATTGGGAAGGAAATACCATCGTGCTTATAACACAAATAGCCATATGTCATCCAAATGTCAGAATTGACAGGCATAAATATCAACATAATATGAACTTACTCTCATATGTGTAGATATAAATAGTTATAACATTATGACAAATAAATAAGCATAAATAATACACTGAGATAGCAGTCATAAAGCGTAGTATGTCAAATGAAATTGGTCTCATCCGGGTGGATAGTATCTTTATATTATTGACTAAAGATCAACAAAAGCTAAAACTTTTTCCCAATGCACAAAGAAAGATTCATTTCATTTTTGAATAAGGAACATGTAACAGAGTTTAAAGTGTCTCATTTTCAACAATGACTAGAGGAAATAGTTAAAATATCATATAAAAACAAAAACTAAAAAATGTTTCATTGTCGCTTCTCGACCTGTTGCTTTCTCGATGTTGTTATAAGAACTCTATAAATAAGCAAGTTTGCACCTCAAGCGCACTAGGATAACAAGATATCTGCTTTTTTGGAAAAAACAAGTAAAAACACGTTTGGAGAGATCATGACACTCTTAAGTATTTTAAAGACATACAACTTAATTCAACAATATATACCTGTGTCATTTCTCATTAATATTAATTCTATGATTTTTTACTTAAATTATACAGTGTATAGTTTAAACTTCATAAGGATGTAATGATAATATAAAGTTTGGCAGTCTTTATGAAACACTCGTAACCATCAGTGTCATGAGTGCCTTGTGAAACTTACTTACCACACTAAATATGGGTCAACATATAGTTTGTCTAAAAAATATATAATCACTTTTTTATACACTTTTTCTTTTAGGTATGTGAATAGTTATTTCATGATAATTGATGAGACATTCTAATAATTTTCTCTTTGAATAATGTATGCTGGCAATGTCTTTGATTGGCACTATTTAAATATGAAATGGAAATAGTAATTGCGGAACTTTGTTTCATTGCTAATAGCTTTTTACGAAGTGTTTTATTTTGACTAAGATACCCATATATTGATTTATTTGTCATGTAAATCTCCCTTTATCACCTGAATATCCATGCATAAATGATTGGGTGATTCGGTTTCAAGGAGACCAATAAACTTGATGAAGTTCATCAAAATACTTTCACTTCACTTTAACTCCTTTGCCTACTTAACTGCACTCAAAAGACATCATTCAGATATCTTAAACTAAATCACTGTGGTAGATTAGTTTGTCAGTGGTTCAGATTGTTTTAATGTTACAATAATCACAGATATTGAACATTTCATTGAATTCATAAATGTTATATATTTCTATCTTTTAATGTTTGTTGATTTATTGGTAAAATCATATCAATTTATGATTGTGTGTTGTTTAGATTTATTTCAGGTCTTATTTGCTAATCATTTGATATTCGCCCTTCTGTTTCCAATCCAATGATATATGAAAACAGTAAGACATACCCACATGGAATGAGTTTTACAAAACGATCTCCGACCACTTCATACAAAAACTGTCCTGAAAACGTAGCACACTATGATTTTATTCTCTGCACTGAATTCCTTCTAGCAGTGTCAGGAAGGACGCGCACCTGTTCTGAAATTACTTTTGTTATCAGGTTGTTTAGAGGGAGCAGGTACTCCTAGCAGAATTGCTTCAATATGCGTGGATTTCTCTTCACTAATAGTGCTTGAAGGAGATGTGGAGTTTTAGGGACTCCCGATGCAATACAATGTCCACGTCACTGACTGTATCAATTTGATATAGACATACCCGACTATGATTTGCATGTTCAGATGATTATGAAAAAGAAAAAAACGCGTTATTGTTGTAGACCTAGATTTCGCTGGAACAAAATTCGTCAAGGCTAAGTATCAAATATGATCTGATAAAAATCCAAATGTACTTGGTGGCTTTGTTTTACAATTTGTCATGTCATAGTACTTTTCATATTGTATACTTCATTTTGTGCAGATGTCCTTTAATTGACGATAATAATAAAGTCAAATAATGTTTTCTCATATGCAGAATCAAGTTATTTCCTTAATTTTACCAACATTACAAAACAATATAGTCTGGGTTCTTAGCTGGTTCCTGTTGTGCCATTTTCAGGGACTGCAGCACGATTTAGAGAGACTATGAGGTGAATGTCAAGAACCAATGACTAAACAATGAAAAACCTCCCACAACAATCAAATATATAATGTAAAGTTCAGCCATGCCATTCATTTTTTACACAAAATAAATAAAAATGAATTAAGGTATTCACAAAAAATTTCCTTTATATGAATTTTTATAATTTGTTCTCTGACTCTGTGATTGGTTTGTGTAATGAGATTCTTTACACCGTCAAAATGATACATTTAGCACTAACGTACCATGATCAGGGGAAAGTTTAAAACATACAATTTAAAAAAAAACGTGCTACTGCCCCTTTACAGGATCTTAGATATTGGATTAGAAATAGCGCTTAATCAAAGATTCTTTAGAGATGGCCCATGCACGGATGTTGTGAAATCCAACTTTGATGAATGAATATGGAATGTGTTCAATAGCTCCAAGAGAAACATTGTACCTCCTCTGCGTAACCAGCTGCTACAATATTATCATAAGGGTTCGGCATATCATGAGGATTTGGGTTTAAAGGTGTTCTTACAAGAAGGGCGTGTTATGTTATAAACAAAGTGTTTAATGTGAAAAGACTGTAGTTTCGTCCCGGATGACCTTGTTCTTTGGTAACAGAGCATGTTAGTTCTTGCTTAGTTCTTGTTTGTTTCATCTAGGGACCACCTTACAATAAACCATTATATATGTTGATCAGTTTTAAAACAACAATTCAAAAGCTATAGATTATTGTAAGATGATTTGACGCTTCCATGAAAATACATGGAAAGGTATATAAAATGTAAAGGTCAATTATAGAGTAGTTTAAAGTCAAAAGAATGAAACATGTGTATTAGATAGCAATTTTTAGATATATTCTGCAATGAAAATATAGTAGATACAAACGCATGTCATCCATTACTATAAGTAACAAAACAAAAATAGATCATCAAGATATAAATGTACATTGTTTACACCATTCATGATGTTATTTGATATAAACATATTTTATTCACGAAGAAAAGGATGAGAATGCTAAACAATTCAGTTGGAATCAAATACTTTGAGTTTTACGTTCCGTTTTCTTAAATTATATAGTAGTGGTATTGATATAGTTCTTAAGCTTCTGAATAAACACTTCATACTCTCATTGCTCTTCAGTCTCTTCTGCGACATCAGATTCTACAAGCTGATCATGAACTCAGTTAATTTATATAAGTAACATTCTAGGTTACAACAGATGGACAGGCAAGCAAACACAATCTAAACTATATTGTCTTAAATAATAAAATGAGGTAAATATGATCTTTATTCAGTGTCCTTTGAAACAAAATCAACATTCATGTTTTTCATGCTTCTCTTTTAACATCAGATGATTCAACAACTCAAACTTAGAAATTATAACAGACATACAAACACAACACGATTTGCAACCACTGTCTATGCTGCCAACTATAAGTTATATAAATAAGAAAAGAAACAATACAGTTACTCGTTTTGCAGATTAAATTCACATCCTGACTTTCAAGATCAATCAAGATACATTCAACCACTCATAAGGATATTTTGCAACGATCCATCGTTATTTTACGTTCACTAAAGGTGACATTTAGTATTGACATAACTTTTGAGGGATTATGCTGATAAAGAGAGATATGTTGATGTTTTTTTCTGAAAAATCATTTTGGGCACTTTCATGTTTGATTGCTCTTACATATATTGTTGATAAAATTCATTTCATTATCATAGGTTTTTTTAAATTATTACACAATATTTTTAGAAATGAATCCAATATACCATCAGAAATTGTTTTTTTATGAATATTTTGTCGTTCAAAATTAATGTGTTAAAGTGTTAATGTGTTAATTGTACTTATGTATTCTTTAAATTAATTTAGTATCATTAATTCACAATTCATTGTCATATAGTTAGAGATGCATTTCGGTAGGAAAACATTTTGAATAAAAATATAATAAAAATTTAACTTATACAATGGTATTATTAATTATATAAGTTTTATGAATAAATTGCAACCTAATTAAAATAATTAAAGAATGAAATATGCATTAACTTAAAAGTAACGAATTCAATTCATATATTTTAATACTTGAGACATCTGAACTGTTTACTTCAGGGTCTACCTATAATGCAAGTCAGATGACTGTGTTTTCATTGAATGCATTTGTTTCAAAACGAAATATAAGCATATACTAAGACCAATAGCACATGACGAACTATTCTTTTAAACGTATTTGAATTAATGCACTTCAATGATTTCCTCATTATTGAGCTTTATTTCATCCAACAAATCTATGTTAACTAAGTACATCTGCAGCTCTAAATGGTATCGAGCACATTTAAACAAGTATCTGACTTGCAAATAAATAAAAAACCAAATTTTAAAAGAGAGATATTTTCATGTAACTATTATCACTATATAGATATACTTTTTATTCTCCCTGTTAATTTATAACAGTATCACCAAGACACTTATAACCACTTTTATCAGATTATAGCTGCAGAACGATATCGTGTGAAATTGCCCAAATTTGTGAATATTCCTCAACAAATTTTGCTTGAAGGAGATGTGCAGTCTGGAAGTATATGGACTCCCGACTCAGCATATCAGACCACTTCACTGTTTGATGATGCTGTAGGAGAGTGCTCCTTGTGACTCGTGTTCTGATAGATAATACTATCTGAAAGTGGAAATTGTATCAACCCAAGAAAACAGTTTTATTACCTTAATTCATAAATATATTAATGCCGAGGCTGCTAAAATGAAAAAAACTTAAACTTGATAGTGTGGATGCAATTTGGTAACTTGTTTATATTTTGACTAAGTATATCAGTTTACTATCTGATGATGAGGTATGCGAGACATATATTTCTATTAAGTGTTTTTGTATTACTCCTGAGTAAAAGGTAACATTGAATGAATTATTTTACAATTCTTCATCTAAAACAACTGATAACCTGACCTTACAAGTACTAAAGGGGGAGTCTGTTAAAACTAAATTTGAAATTATCAAGGTTGAACAAACTAAATAAAGTGGCTGTGATTTATATGTACTTGTAAAGTTTGACCAAGCGTTTAACTGTTACCACTTTGAGAAATCAATTTTTAAATTTCAAAACTAATAAAAAGGCTATCCTGGTTTTTTTATGATAATTTTTTTTAATATTCTGTTGTTAAAAATCTCGAAAGAGAAGCATTTCACCAATGTCCAACTGATATTTCCCTGCAGCTCTGTGTAAAGGATAATTAAGACATTGCAATTTGTACATCATCAAAAGATTCTTCGGAAATGATTCTTGAATGGGTGATGGGAAAACAGGCTTTGATGAATGAAAATACTGTAGCGTTCAACAGCTGGAGGGGTATACACAAACACACCTCTCTGTAACCAGCTGTTTCGTGCTGCATGGAACATGGATTTTTAGAAAAAAGTTAAAAACCTCGAGAAAGAAACTGAGGAGGTGGTATCGTGCATGCTTTTGCATTGTTTATAAAGGGTTTGACATGAAAGATCGGATGCAGTTTGATACTGGTATGGGCTTGATCTTATAATCAAACGTAAAAACTCCTGAAAAAATTCAAGTGTAGGGTATTTATATTGGTTACTGTTGATGATGTTGCCAAATACAAATGGTTCCTTGAGACAAGTGACATTATTGTAAAAACACAGAAAAAATGTCATCTTTGACTTCAAAAAGTCAAATTATTCGTACTAATGGACTTCTATTGTTTCACGCTATTACTTAGTGCATTAACTCACAATACGTTTTGTGTGGTCCAGTAGTGCCAATTCTGTCTGAGATCAGAATATGTCTTTTAATATCGGATCTGATTTCTAACATTTTTACTCTCAAGCATGTATTGCTGGTAAGGCGGTTTTGTAGTTGATATTGGTATAACCGTTGACTTTATAAGTCTGTCCCTCAAGTTATTACTATAACTGCTTAATAAAATAATGTTACATTTATATGAGAAAATATTATGCAATTAGGCGTTTATAAAGTAGTTCGACATACACATCCACCTTTCAATCTTATGGAAATGAAGACTGATCATAATCCCCTAATATACTTAAGATGCATATTCACACTTGAACAATTGGATCCAAAATGCAAAATATACATTTTATCAAATTTCTTATAAAAGCTTTATTTCAAATGTATTGTGTACATGTACATATGTTATCATTTTAACTTAAATCAATGGTTCTCTCGGAATTTTTCAATAAAGATTTCGAAATTTTGACAATCTGATTTATAAAACCTGCATCTTTTGATGTCTCTTCAACAAGTGTGTACCTTGTACCGTAGTGTATCAATTCAATGTTTTATTTGTATTTTTTTCTTAAAAAATGGTGAAAGTTTTTAAAATACCAAATACGATGATTTTACATTAGAAAAAATTACCAGGGTAACAGCTGTATAATTCCATTTACAACTGGTTATTATAAAACTGCTAGCTCCTCTTTATTGAATTCTAATCATCGTTTAAGTCATACAACCTTTATCATGATACAACATCATTTACATATTAATTTTCAGCTGTGTATTCATCAAACTAACCAGCATACGTAAGGACTGTCGATTGGTGGCTGTGGTTTTAATAAATCATTCGTAAATGATTGTCATTATGATAACTTTAATCTTGGAAATATTTTATGAATCAGATACCAGTAAGTCAAGCACATATCAATTGATGAAGCCCCTCAAAGTTCTATCATGAACTATTGAATGTTGTAGTTATGTATGTGTAGACATGCTCCTAAACCCTTCCAGCCCAAACATTCGTGATTAGAAAGATGTACATATGTTTTCATCTTGTTGGAAGTGAAATAACACTTATAGAGACACGGTGGTAGAGAATAAGTTCACGCTGTAGAATATAATAGTAAAAGTAAACAAATAACCTTAGTGTATAAACAATGTAGTCATAGCTCAAACATCAGTTGTTACATCATTAACGAAAATTGACGCCCCCAATAGACAAATCAGAATAGATGTATTCACTCCAATTTACTGCTGGTCTTTGACAACATTATCATAAATTATATTTCACTGCATTAAAAGAGTCGTAAAAATTATGTTTCCAGAATTTGAATTGCTCTTTCTAAGACTATAAATATCAAACCACAAATTAATATATCAGGAAAATAGATCGACGTGTCAATTAAATCTTCCTATGTAACTTGATTGTCTCACAAATGTGATTTCATAGAATTAATTCGATATAAAAAATACATAAATTTTAAATGTCATGTTTTTAGTTTGTTCCTGTACGAATTGTGACACTAGATAAATTTGCATGGAAAAAGTTGTGTTATTTCAATTTCATCTTGCTCTTAGATACATAGCACTTCCATAGATATATTTTCTAAACCCTGTTGAAACATATTGTTTGACAATTGAGTCTATTGAGATTTTTGTTTCGCATAATATCATTGTCAAATAATTTTCGACATTTAAGGCAGGAATGTGCAAATTAAATAAGCTACTATTTTTTTAATTCACACCAATATACAGTTTCATCATGTTTAACCAATACTTTAATGCAACCTTATAGATAACTTTCTGTTACAAGTAATTATATTTCCAGTCAAACACTCAATTACATTGCGTGTTTCCTTTTTCTATCTTAGTCAATATAGGCACATTAAGTAAAAACTATGTACTAGCAATGGACAAGGAGAAGGTTTGCCGCTATGGCTTCTGTCCACTATTCAAATGATGTTGAGAGACCATCGTTTATTCAAACTGTTCCCTAAAAGAAAATTGTCTGACTGATGGTGCATCTACAGATTCACCTAAACCACTGAATGCATTATTGATAGCATATTATCTGAAATTCTAGTATTGTTCCCGTAAAGATCACAAGTGCCGCCTATCCTTTATTCCGAAATGAAGTATTGTTTTTGAGTGACATCACAAAACCATTGCCCATGACGTCGATAACAATGACGTCACTAGGTAGGGTCCTGATCGAGGAATTTCAATTTGCGGCCGGACGTGATTTATAAAATATGTTGATATTTGGAGTAGAAATAACTTAAACGAGTAAAAATCGACATACAAGAAAAGTAATAGAGTAGCCCTAACCATCATGTGTTTTGCACGAAAGTATAGTTTTGCCCTGAACTATTATAGTTAAATCCGTGGCATGATGGTTAGGGTTTATCTATTTCTTAATTATGTATATCATTTCATCATCTCGGTTTCATTGATGAAGTCGTACTGAGTTTCGGAATGAAAAAAGATAGGCGACATCATTTCAACAAACATCGGTCAATCCTATGACTAAAAACAAATTTAAGCTTAACCTTGCAAAAATGTTGCAAAAGGTCCTGTCTCCACTAAATTCCTGTTATCATTGTCAATATCTTTGAAAGGAGCGCACCTGTTCTGTAATTACCTTAGTTACCAGGTTGTTTTGAGGGAGCAGGGAGTGGAATTGACTCAATATGTGATATTTCTCTTCACTAATAGTGCTTGAAGGAGTCTGGGAGAACATCGACTCCGACTCAATATATTAATCCACTTAACTGACTTCAAGGCCTATTTTGGAAAGTTGCTATATCTAACAACTAAGAATCTGAGAGCTTGTATTGATGAATATGCTTGAATAAGTATAGATTTTTTCGATAGTTTGAGATTATATTAATTCTCCTGATGAGATACTTTTAATTGGTATTGAACTTTATCACTTTACTTTATCATCTTTTTAGATAACAGGTTTATATCAATTACTGATTAAAGAAATAACAATTAAACATTGCTCGAGGAAGTGCTTATTGTTACATAAATAAATATTTAAATAACAAAATAAGTTACACTTCACCTTTCTGACAGCTCACTTCAGTGGTTTTAAACAAGAAGATATCGTAACTTTTGAAGACTTTAAGTATGTTTAATTGTCTTGTCAATCGGTGAAGTGATATCTATGAGAATTGAAAATACTGACATGTTTAAAAGTGAGAGGGAACACTCTTCACTTTGGAACGTTGCTGTTGTCAATTTGTTGAGAAATGTTCTTAAACACTTCATGTCCATGTCCACATGAGTAAATATGATTTCGTAGGTCACGTTATCAAGCTGGTATTTTGTTGTTTTTATGTGACTGACCAATTTTATCTTCAGAAATATGTATCACAATAAACAAATTTCATTTATAACAGCTGCATAGGTCGCATGTAAGTTATCATTGTTAGTTTGCACTTTTTCTTTTATTCGAATTTAAACTGTTGATAACCTTAAAATGTTACACGACCTAGATGATCCTTATTTCCAGATTTTGAATAAAGAATGCCAAATCGTTGTTATTAATGTGTCCATATTTATAAGAACCTCTGTTTGCAAACAAAATTTGTAATAAACAGTACAACGTATGTGTTTTATTTATCTTGGAAAATAACAACTTGAATGCAATGACAAATCAAATACTCTATTGTAATGTGTATGTGTACAATAAACATGTGTGAAGTTATATTTTGGGATTCGGACAATTATCTTGATCCAAAACAAAGGTGTGTGTGTGGTCTCCACGTGCTGATAAAGACAACACGGCTACAGCAAGCAACCTTCTATTGAAGTCAGATCTCATTTCATAACATGAAGACCCACCTGAATATATACCTTTCAATTCATTATTAAGTATATCTTTATTTTCATAGACTAGCATTGAATGCAATAGGAGTCTGCGTATTATGTATGTTTATCCTTTAGCATGATAATTTATACTAATATCTGAAAAAAGTTTGATAAGTTTTCTTTTCTCAGTCTGTTCTTTAAGAATAACGCATTATCATCCTTTACTTTTGTTGTTGTTTTGTTTGGTATATACTTTACATCAGACACACAGTTTTGGGTAAGGAGCAACGATCAATGGCAAGCCGTCATTCTTTTGATTATTTTTCAAATATGCAGATGTTGCATGATATTTTTGATAAATGATAAACAAATCTAAGAAGTTCAGGTAAAAACAAATATACCGATACAGTTCTGTAGTGATAAATATCCTCCTAGCTAGTCACTGTACATGTATTTTAATGCTGTAAAAAGGCTTCATTACTTGTCGTAAGATTTACTCAATAATACTTGTTTTATTGTGGGAACTAACATGTCATAGTAAAGCTGTTATTATGTTTTATATGGTTTTAACAATGGCTTGCGGTAATATATAAAATGGTATCCCTGAGTGTGATTGTGTATTACAAAAATAAAATGTTGTGTTGTGAGAACAAATTGCTAAATGAAGCAATGTTTCAAGTTATTCATCCAGTCATATCTTTTACATTAACCAATGCTTTTTGGTTCAATGAAGTTAAGCTTTGATCTAACAAACCAATTTAAAGAGTTTTATCGCTGAATTCTGAATGAAATAACCACTTGTGTTCAAGACATCTGCTCACATATATAAACTACTTCAAAACCAAACATTCCATTCTTACAATGGCAATTGTACAAATTCCAAGTAGAGTGAGGGTAAATATAACTTACATGAAAGAGGTATTGTATATTTACAAAGAAGTCCCATCAAAACATGTTTGTTATCTGAGAAAACAGAAGCAGCTCAAGGGGGACAGTGGATCTTTGAAGACTTGTTTGATTTCATAGAATGGGGCCAGACGTTTTTATATGAGTTAAGGTTATGCTTGCGAATTGTTTTCAATTTACCCATGGAAGAGATTGTTAGATAAATATGCTGTATGGTATGTGTCGTTTCATGGTAGAGGCAAAAAGAAAAAGAAAAACTTCAACAATCATATGAATGAAAGTGTTACATAATCGGTCGAGAAACAAATTTTACACTTTTTGAAAGTAAAGCATTTATCTGTAAAACAAACAAATAAAATAAAATTGATAAACAAAATTTACTTGAAATTACAAATGTGAAGGTAACATTATCGTAGTACATGTAGCCTTCGTTTCATTCCATAGATTATTAGCATATTACCATAGGTACGTGAATTGTGAAAGTAACCAATGTTAGTTACTTGGGATGCAAATGGTGATATTTGAGTTTAAGTATTTTCATGTATACTTACTTAATATACTCAATATACCAAATATTCTGTATCTAACAGGAAGCACAACAATAGCTAGATACTACCATTTTAGTTAGACAATAAAGAATAAATTGTTATCTGTAGTTCAAATTGAGTTAATTAAAAAATCGTATTATTTGTTAAGTCTTTTGCCATCACAAAGTCTTAATGATCTATTTCTTTCATAGGGGACACCAATAACCATTGAAAAGATCATTTTACATAACCTATAGCACACTAGACATCTTTATTGCATCTAAAATTTCGCAGTAGTCATTTTATGACTACTTAAGATTTCCTCAAGAGATAATTGCAATTGTCATATCATTTATCCTCCCATGGGTGCAATATAATGTACAATTGGAACTCTTGTATATTCTGAATATCATCATTTGAAACTTGGTGTATCTTTTAGAAAAGAAATTATTGGTTTTGCCAACAATTGTGTAATATGGTATATGTACATGTATAAAAAAATACATGTTAGCTTATGAATATAATAAGACAATACTGACACAGTAGAAATGTTTTTTATTATACAGTGTTGCTATACTAGGTCAAACATATTATTGCAACAGGAACTCTAATTTATGTTTAGCAAAACATGCATTTGTTTTAATATACTTTCATAAATAAATGTCGTAAATAGTATAACATAAATTTCAGGTGTCATTTCTTGTTCATGCTACTGCTATGTTAATGAAAAACATACAAAGTTATTCATGGTCTAGTTAATGGGTATTCGAAAATTGTGACTTTATATGAAAGAGAGTTGGTAAATGAATGGTGCTACATAGACAAAGACAATGCATTTGTCATCATACCTCCCAACCATTTTCTGCAACATTCTATTTGGTAGTTTCAGTCGTAGTCAAAGAGTCAATATCGTTGCCTTATGATGCTTCAGTCGTTCTCGTTTCCATAAAATAACTTAGTTGATACGATGAAACTTTTACTAAATAAAAACTCAAAAGTAGCCATATCTCAATACTTGATTGACCCCCTACTTTCCCCCTCAATATTCATAATCAATGACGGGCAGCATCATATCTCTTTTAACAAGATGACTATTGTGTATTATACTTTATTATGATTTATGATTTATTATACGTTATTGGGTGTTAGTAATGCTTGATTGCTTGTCAAACATTTTGAGGTATGATCAGGTTCTGGCAAAACAAAACTGACAAAAACCCTTTATTGAAAGTATTATTGAACCAAACGTATTTGTAGATCCACCATTTTGGTAAAGTTATGTTACATAATTGTTATAGTGCTTTCAATGTTATAGAGTTATCTCCTCTAGCTTGTTGTATTATCATAGATTTCATAGTTTACCTAAACATAATCTATGCATATAATGAATCTCACCTCTGTTAAAAGTTTTATATGAACTATGTTATGTACGCTATATATACATGTACAAACGATTTAAACTAATATAATATTTTAACCTCTAAGTGAATCAACGTTTCCTTAATGGAGGTGACTGGTAAAGCCACTTTAATCAATCAACAATGTTTTAGAACAAAAGATAATCTAATTGGTACTTTGATATTGGGAGTATAAAAATAATTAGCCGTTTTGGACAAGGACTAAAGCATTATAGAGACAATGATTCTTGAGAAGTAGTTGAAAAGCACAAAATTTATGGATGGACGATCTCAGGACATCATGCTATAAACCCTGAAAAGCGTGATGAGTTGAAAAGAGAAATTAAAAATATCTATATATACCATACATTGATAACCATAATTTCGTTAATTGGTAGCTGGCAATAAAATGGTAAATTATAATATCATATCCGTATATATGTTTCCCATTGAAATTAATATTTCCCTAAATGACAATCAATATATTTAAAACGTATTAAAAAGAAAATCTTAAAATCTCAAGCTTGACAATTATAGACAATCAGTTCATATATTCTGTTGTGTCTACAATTATGGTTTTATAATAATAAAAAGTTGCAACCATACCTGAGCACATTCAAAACAGATTTTGAAATATCAAACATTTTTAAAATAATTTTTTCTTAAAATACATGTGTTTCATTTCTAAAATCAATCTCTTTATAAAAGATAAAAATCAGACCCATTACAACACTACTACACGTAACCATTGTTATTGAAATGGTCAAAGAAGAATATTGGTAAAAACATCAATACCTATCTTCATCAGTTCTATCCCTCAGAAGTTATGCCTGTACTAAATCTCACTCTAAGTGGACATAAAACACAGATGGATCGTTACGAAACGTCGTTATGAGCGATTTAATGTATCTTGATTGATCTTGAAAGTCAGATTGTGGATTTAGGTTGTATAACGAGTTATTGTATTGTTTCTTTTCTTATTTATATGACGTGTAGCTGGCAGCATAGACAGTGGTTGTAAATTGTGTTGTGCTTGTCTGTCTGTAATAACTTCTAAGTTAAGTTGTTGAATCATCTGATGTTAAAATGGAAGCTTTAGAGAAAAACATGAATGCTGATTTTGTTTTCAATAGAAACCGAATAAAAGATCACAATTACCTCATATTTTATCATTTAAGACAATATAATGCAAAAGTCGGATTAGTATGCCAGTTGCAAATATTAAAGTTCAAGTCAATCAAACACTTGGTACAGGATTAGCTTAATGCAATCTCGAGTAAATTGTAATTTGACTTGTATCTTGTAGTCATTAAGTAAAGGCTACAAGCTTCATGCTAAAACATATTTCCCCACTTTCATGATTATAGTTGTCATAGATGTTATATATTGTTTAGGTATAATTTACATCTTTAAGTTGCCACTTTATTTCAACCTGACAATGTATTTAAAAAGAAGAGTGAACCATCTTACAATATTCTTTAGCAATTGAATAATAATGCTAATTATGTAAACTTATTTAATGTAAGTCGACAACTAACTGTTTTACTTAACAACAATTATCCCACTAAAAATGATGCTTAATAATAACGAGTTCATAATTGCAAAAATTCTATCATGTAAGCAATTTCAGTTCCATTTTAAATGTTAACAAATTAACCTGTATGCAAGTTACTGCTCTACTTAGACAATATCCTCAGGCAGATAACTGCAGGACTTTTCACATCAAACAATTTGTTTGTTACACAAAACGCCCTAATTATAAGGACACCTCCAAAACCAAAAACCTTACAGTGATTTCATATGAAACATGGCTTGCCGAACCTTTATGAAAACATTCCAGCACAGCTGGTTACACAGAGGAGGTAACATGTTTCCCTTTGGAGCTATTGAACACATCCCATATTCATTCATCAAAGTTTGATTTCACAACATCCATTCAGGGGCAATTTCCAGAGAATCTTTTGATGATGGGCGAACCAGCAATCTCCAATACTTTAAACGGCACAATGGGAACCTGCAAAGAACGTTAAAGATGGTCTTTGTAATTTTTCAACAGGGTATCTTGTACAGGCAACAGCATAAATAAGGAAGAGAACTGCATATGAGACTAAACACAACATTAATAAGTTATTATCAGGTTTCACAGGACCTTGAACTAACTAACTAATATTGACAGAAAAGAATAATGTCATTTCATGATATTTGAAAATGAAAAACAAAGCAAGCTTATTGTTTTGTTATCCTAAATGAATTCATTTATGAATCTTTAATTTGAATTTTAATCAGAGCATTATTTAACTAAGCATCGATGAGTGTTGTTATATTTTAAACTTAATCAACAACACTTAAATGTTGTTTCTACATGTGGCATGACTAACTACAACTGACTCAGGGAAGTGAGCTAGGAAGTTGAGTCAAAGAATCAATTATGCGACGTGTACCCGACTTCAAATTTCACGATTAGTGAAAATAAATGTTCTCATAATTTTTCAAAATCACAAACACTCATCAAAATTCATCTTTATAAAGAAAAGTAAAATCTCAGACTCAAGTTTGTTCATCTATACAAGAGCTCAGATTCTTAGTAGATATGGCAACTAGCCTTAGAAGACCTTGAAGTCAGTTAAGTGGATTAATATATTGAATCGAAGTCCCAGACTCCTCCAAGCACTATTAGTGAAGAGTAATATCACGTATTGAGGCAATTCCACAAGAAGTACCTGCTCCCTCTAAACAACCTGGTAACTAAGGTAATTACAGAACAGGTGCGCTCCTTTTCAAGATACTGACACTGATAAAAGAAATTCAGTGGAGACAAGTACCTTGTGCAACATTTTTGCAAGGTTAAGTTGGATTTGTTTTCTAGCCAAAGGATGGACCAATGTTTGTTGGATTGATGTAACTAACCTTTTTGCGTGCCCATGCTCAGTACGACTTTATAGATAAAACCGAGATGATGAAATTGACAAATGATGTACATTGTATCATAATTTCAGAGAATATGCTAACACTAATATGTAGAGTGGTTTAGCTGAATTTGTTTTCTAGCCATAGGATGGACTGATGTTTGTGGAAATTAAGCCGCCCATCTTTTTGCATTGCCGATTCTCAGTGCGACTTCATGGATAAAACCGAGATGATGAAATTGACATATGACATACATTGTATCATTAGTTCATCTATACAAGAGCTCAGATTGTTAGTTGGTACATATAGCAACTAGCCTTAGAAGACCTTGAAGTCAGTTAAGTGGATTAATATATTGAGTCGGAGTCGATACTCCCAGACTCCTTCAAGCACTATTAGTGAAGAGTAATATCACGTATTGAGGCAATTCCACAAGAAGTACCTGCTCCCTCTAAACAACCTGGTAACTAAGGTAATTACAGAACAGGTGTGCTCCTTTCGAAAATAGTGACAATGATAAAATAAATTTAGTCGAGACAAGTACCTTGTGCAACATTTTTGCAAGGTTTAGTTGAATTTGTTTTCTAACAATAGGATGGACTGATGTTTGTTGAAATGATGTCGCTGACCTTTTCGAGTGCCGATCTTCAGTACGACTTCATAGATAAAACCGAGATGATGAAATTGACAAATGATATACATTGTATCATAATTTCATATAATATACTAACATTAATATGTTCAGTGGTTTAGCTGAATTTGTTTTCTAGCCATAGGATGGACCAATGTTTGTGGAAATTAAGTCGCCCATCTTTTTGCATTGCCGATGCTCAGTACGACTTCATAGATAAAACCGAGATGATGAAATTGACATATGATATACATTGTATAATTTGTTCATCTATACAAGAGCTCAGATTGTTAGTTGGTACATATAGCAACTAGCCTTAGAAGACCTTGAAGTCAGTTAAGTGGATTAATATATTGAGTCGGAGTCGATACTCCCAGACTCCTTCAAGCACTATTAGTGAAGAGAAATATCACATATTGAGGCAATTCCACTCCCTGCTCCCTCTAAACAACCTAGTAACTAAGGTAATTACAGAACAGGTGCGCTCCTTTCAAGGCACTGACACTGATAGAAGGAATTCAGTTGAGACAAGAACAAGTTGAGACGACCTTGTAAACCACTTTTGCAACGTGAAGATACATTTGTTTTTAAAGCATAAGATGAACTGGTGATTGTTCAACTAATATTTTTTTTTGTGGCCCTGCCATTAACAACCAATCAATGAAAACAAGATGAGGAATTGAGAAATGATAAAAAGAGTTTCAGAAGTTTAACAGAAATTCATTAGCTATTTTCATGTATTCAGTTGATATATATTTAATATGGTAATATTTTTAGTATTTACTATTTCAGGAAACAGTTAAGATCTTCTGTCAACATTTTTTGGATAATGGGCTGAAATAAAAAGAGGTGAATTTCCTCTTTTGTCCTGGGATAAGTTTTCTTATTGTAAACTTATTTTTGAAGACATAGAAAACAGGTACAACAGTTGATTTATTAACTTGCAATATAAATACTTTTTCCAGAAAGTTGTCAAACGGTTACTGGTTACATAAACATATTTGCTTTCGCCAAACTAAATTTGACTTTGAAACAACTCAAAAGACATCTAAGAGCAGAAGGAACACTTTAATAGAACATTATTTATTTCAAATTCGATATTCATTTCATTAATTGTAATTTGTGAGACAAACAAGTAATAAAGGAAGATTTGATTGACAAGACGATCAATTTGCGAATCTGTTTGTCCTGATATATCACTTTGTGGTTTGTTATTTACATGAGAGCAAGTCATTTTCTGTAAACATCCTTAATGCAATGAATGACAATTTAAGATTATCTTGTCAAAGATCACTAACACAACGAAGAGAATGAATGTATATTGATTTGCCTATGAAAGAATTGGAGCGTAAATTTTCTTAGATTATGTAACTGCACATCCTGTCAGAGGGTAAAACCTATATGCTGACGTCCCACTTTCATACCCCGGGTGAAAAACCCACTGAAACCTGTGCGATGTGACCTCTGACCTATGAACTATCTGAAAATACTCAACCAATGACAACTTCTGAAAGTCGAGTCGGTATTAGCTTTTATGCTTTGTCTAACTTTTAAACAAATGATCATTTATGACTCAAAAAAACACTGAAGCTAACAGAAACGACATATAAATTAAACTAAGGTCGTTCTATATAATGTATGTTTATTAATTTGATAAGGATTGTTAAATTTTTTGCAAAATATCAACAAGGAAGAAAATATTTGTTCAATAAAAACATTGACTGCTGTAAATAACATTGATTATTGTTATCTTTTGAAGTTATATATCGTGTTGGAAGGAATTCTTATTCGTGCACGACAAGAAAATTATATAACATACATTGTAAATCAATTTTGGATATGATGTGAAAAACATAATGCTTTAGCCGTAATTATTTATCAAATAATCCGTTAAAGCAAAATTAAGTAAAGTGAAAAAAAGCTTCTCTGAAAACAAACAGGAATTACTGACATTAAATTTCACTTGTATTTAAAAGAACGCTGTTAGCATTTTAAATGTGTTCCGACTGTAAACGGCGATTTTACTGGCTATTATTAACAGAGCTGCTAAAGGGCGTAACTCGTGACCATGATAGGTGTTGCTGCTTAATTTCACAGGTTTTCTACGCTGTGAAGGCAAGGTCGAAAACGAGGAGAGTAGCTCGATATGGATGGTTTGTCCTTGGTCCTAACATGAGTTGAATAGTGAATGGTCTTAATAGTGAGTCTATAGCTGAAAGGGATTATGTTATTGCTGCTGTATGCATGTGTGTTGATTAATATCTCATTATTTATAATAAGACTCACAAACAAGGACCAGCCTTTTAATTAAATTTGTAACAGAAATTTACAGCTGCTGAACAAAAGTTGGTCATTATTTCCTTCGAAAATCATAGTTTTATGGACATTTTAAAACTTTGCTTTTTGGTAACTGAATGCTTTACAAATAAAACTTTTGGATCGGTAAAATTTCGAGAAAAATAGTTTATTTTAGTAGGCTTATTGGCAAGAATTCTGTTGTTTTTGTTTTTTTTAAACGAATATTTATAATATTATAAATATAATAAATACAATTATATCTTTTTTATTTAAAATATTCGACTCATGCAACATGTGTTCTTGTGTGAATATTAGTTTTATAATTAAAAATGTTATGGGTCATGATTATCGAATTTTAAGTTTAATGGAAGGTGGATGTCAAACTGTTAAGCAGCTGAAGTTTTTTTTCAGTTTAACTCTGTAATGATGTGATCATGACCGACAGACTAGGAGCAACGACTTCATACACCCTCGAACTCCAAGCCAATCCCCAACCCAATATGTATATACATATTAGAGAGAAAATTGGGTATCATGAACAGAAATCAGATCTGACCTCAAAAGACAGTATTTGTGAATTGGCTACCTGGTCACACGAACCTTTTTGTGAGTTATTGCATTTTCAGTAGAAATTTCAAACAAACATGACATGAAATGGATAAGAGCTTGCATGAAAATATAAGTATAGCTTTTGCATACAAATTCGAATAATTTGACCTCAGAAGTCAAAGATTTTAGGATAAAAGCAATATTTTGTGTATTTACAGGTTTATCACTTATCTCAGAGGATTCTTTGTATATAAAACCATAAATATTTGATAACATTAGTAACTCTGTTGGTAAATACTGGCTTAAATAATCTACATTTTGATAACAAACATTTCTTTCAAAGTTTTTGGTTTAATTAAAATGTAGTAAATTCATGTATCGAGCACATTTAAAGCTGCTTTCTGGCGTTTTTAACAGTTTTTTTTTTAATCCAGGTTCGTGCAGCATTTAACAGCTGGTTACAGAAAAGTGTGTTTATATTTACCCCTCGAGCTGTTAAACACATCAGGATTTTCCTTCATCAAAGCATCATTTACCTGCACGTATTCAGGAATCATTTCCAAAGAATCTTTTGATGATGTACGAAAAGTAGTGTCTAAATTAATCTTTCGAGAGGGCTTCAGAAAGATGCTAATTGAACACTTGTTACATGCCTTTCTATGCCTATAATACTTTTAACCAGAGTTTTTAATGATTGTGTGGAAGACAAAACTTGGACTGCAGCAAGAGTTAATTATAAGGTCATTCTCTAGGTGGAAAATGTTTATGATCAAAAGTTTGTCAAAATATGACAACTAACCAACTTGAACCAAAAAGGTGTTGTTTTTGTTTAGCAACCTCGGTAATAATTTATTTGTGAATTCAGGTTATCGTTTTATGAAGTTCATACAATTTCAACTTTCAAATAGTATTATCTATCAGAACACGAGTCACAAGTAGCACTCTCCTACAGCATCATCAAACAGTGAAGTGGACTGATATGCTGAGTCCGGAGTCCATATACTTCCAGACTGCACATCTCCTTCAAGCAAAATTTGTTAATTAGGGGAATATTCACGAATTTGGGCAATTTCACAAGACGACCTTTTGCAGCTCTATACTGGTAACAAAAGTAATTAGTGTCTTAATGATACTGATGGAAAGGAATGAGCGGGAAGGATAGAATATATCTACATGGAATTCAGCGTGGTGAAAAACGTTCAAATGTGTTACATACATGTACTATACCTTTCAGAGCTTCAGCTATTTATAGTAAACATTAAATCAGAGACCTTCATGCGTTTAACCTCTGCTTATAAACTCTGAATAAATATTGTTGCACGTGGGCCTGCTACATATAAAACTTCCCACCAGATTGATACCGAACCTCAACAACAATATTTGTATTTCTCATTTCCGTCACCCAGGGATATGTTCGATCCTGTTCCAGCATTCCTATATTCTTTCATTTGAAATGGAGATTATTAAGATACTTCAAGATCTTAAATTTGAAAGCATCTGTCACTTTTTTAAATGACATTTTAGAAATAATGAACGCGTGATGAAATGATAGTTGGCAACATGCAAGAACATTTATTTTCGAGTAGAAGAATATTTTAACCTATGATATTTGTCCAGAACGTCTGGTAAGATATTTACATAAACTGCAAAATAATTGTTTTAAACTTAATAACGATTACATATACATATCGATCACAATGCTTTCTCATATTTTAGCTAAAATTTTAATTGACCTTTTATATGTGATTTTATAAGTCATTGAATCTGTTTAACAGACATTTAGATCCACTCGACCCTCAAACACTGCCCCAGTCACTTCAAATGAGTCCTTCTTTCCAAAATATATTGTAGTATCAAGCTAACACTTGGCTCTTAAAGATGAGATCCGTACGTATATATCAGCGTGCCTGAGGTGCAAAATGTCTCAGAAGCAATCACCAGATAGCAAGTAATCGAAAACTCACTTCTGGTTAGGATGTTGAGAGTTCTAGAGAAGGCTATGTGCCATTACAACGTTTTTCGACAATACATATCAATCTATATTACCTTCTACACAAAGGTTCTATTTCAACTTTCAAAGTTGATGTTTGTTTGCAATGATTTTTATTTGACACCACAAAGTAGTAGCTATTATATTATATATAGAAATATAAAATTGCCCATACATGTAGTAAATAATTAAGAAATAATTTGCTGCTGTGTGAATGAATAAGATTTGACAAAAGGAACATCCTATTGGTAGGGTCTTAATGTACTCACGGATGTGCTATTGTTTATTCAAGAAAACTCTTCTGTCGTCAAAGGTTCTAGTTTTAACTACTTAACACATTGAACTTAATTTGCAATTGTTGACAAGCATTACAATTCCATGTGCAATAGTTTCACCAGAGGTTTGTACTGCAATTTCTCAAAGTTCAGTTTTTAAGGCAAATATCAATGCCCTCGGGCAAATAAACTTACATCAGTCTTCCCCCGCATATTTCCAGACTTTTACGTGTATTCTCACTCTCAATATTTCATTATAAACGTTCTCCCCAAGCCTCATCATTTCGTGAGTGTCTTGTAAAATGCGGTCCGACGTGATCTGTAAGAGTTTCAGACACATGCAAATGTCAAATACCTTTTCGGAAAGGTGATATCCATGTACTGTAAATACATGGACCGGACTTTTCTAACCATTTGGTCAAATTCTGATGCGGATAAGTGTATGCTTATACTATATCTAATATTCATACATCTTGTCAAGTGCCAAAATTACACCTTAGAAAGTACTTTTACAAATGTGTTTGACACCAGTTATGTGATATGTTTTCAATGCTTTTTAAGTAATGAATAAGACCTTTGGCTGGCATTCAAGCTTCAAGATTTTCCTTGACATGATGACAATGACTTTTGTCATAATGGAGATGATGAGTTATATGAAGGCATATATAAATGTCTTACTTATGAATTCTGATAAAACATGTTTCTTATGCAGTTACTTTATTTGAAATCTAAATTGGAGGCTTAAAATACCTGAAGATATACTTCTTAACCAAACAGCTAGACGGCCTTAGTGAAGCTTTTCTTTTCAAGCACAGTTACCCAAATATTTCATTCTAATACAGCACCAAGTTCCAGTATTATATTAACCAACATTGTATATGTTGAATATTTTATTAGATGGTTACAGTTGACCAGAAAAGGCTTGAGGTGTATTGCTATATATTAAATTTTTATCTGAGATAAATTTCAAATGAATTTTAAAAAGAAATTAAACATAGTGCCATTTATTTTACAATCTGAGATAAATTTCAAATGAATGTTAAAAAGAAATTAAACATAGTGCCATTTATTTGACAATGTGTACTGCTACAATGTTTAAGGTTCATTAAATAAAAATATGTACTGATCCCTGGCGACCGTTGCCGATGCACAGCCAGCTCAGTTGGTAGAGTGTACGTTCTTTAATCAGAAGAGCAGGGTTCAATTCCCGCTAGTGTCCATCCACCAAAATATCATACTTAGTGAGCTCATGGTTGTTAATCTTAAGCTTTGAACAATAAGGTAATACTTTCCTTCAGCGAATTGGATGGTGTCTACACCATCTGTTCAGATCAAGAATTGGACCGTTTTAATTATAAACCTCCATGTTCTAGCCTATGCATGAAGGCCAAAGTATAGCCTTGGGCCTCCTATCGTTATTAGTAAGGACTTTATTCTGATATGACCAAAATTAAGAGGCTTGTGGACAACAATAAATCTCAGTTCTCGTTACTATAGTTATATATTTCAAAGAATAACTTTAATATTTGAAGATTCAAAGATAATTTCTTCCTTCTTCTTTTTTAGATCTTAATCTTATTTCTTTATTGATAATTTGTGAAAGTTTAGGTACCTTCGATATAGATTTTTTCTCGCAATAATGTTATAACAAAGTACAAACAAGAAGATTTATAGTTTGATACTTTACTTCAGATGCTATATACAAGTATATATAAATATGCTTCATATAGATAAATAAAACGTTAATACGACGTAGATATAATGCAAAGATGGTTAAGTATTAGCTTTCGGACACAGTCACAAAATTTAAAAAATTCGGAACTCTTCTTAATGAGAAAGATTCAGCATTGTAATACTGTTATGTATCAAAGCAGAGGTAGATTGGAATTGGACTCTCTTACAGCAGCCAGTGAAGTACACTGATATATTGAGTCACAGACTCCTTCAAGCACTATTAGTGAAGAGAAATCCACGCATATTGAGTCAATTCCACAAGAAGTACCTGCTCCCTCTAAACAACCTGATAACAAAGGCAATTACAGAACAGGTGCGCGCCCTTCAAACTTACTGACACTGATAGTAGGAGCTCGATTGTGAAATATCTCTGAATGTGATAGTTTTTCAGAACAATGTTCTCACACAGTAGTTTGTGTAGTCAAAAATATATGAAGGTTTGATTTCTTTATCATGACAAATATGTTTTTATCTAAAACTTGAATGGAAAATAGCATTTGAATTTCAAATGGTAGCTGATTTAAAAGAAAGACTAAACACATGTATTTAAACTTAAATCTAAAGGGAAAATATAAGGAATCAAACAAAGAAAATATTTGTGCTAGGTTTAGTGAGCAGAATCATCGTAATAGATTTTTAAAGTCAAAACACTTAGAAATGTGTAAAAAAGACAGTTGTTATATTTCGTTAGTTTTTTACAGAACACCTGACAAAATGAATAAAGAAACATAGTGAAATGAAAATATATATATTGCCGTATTGTGAAGTTTCGTACATTTGTACATGTATTTCCAGTATCATACATTTCAGTTTTATACATTATCTGTAAACATTATCAAAGAAAATTAACCTATTTCATAAGTTGTTCCCGTCTGGTATTTTTGAATTCAACAGAACCATAGACGAAGAAGAATGTGACATTCTTAATATGTCCTCCTTATCAATCCGTTACTGATTTGCAAACGATATGCTTTAAATCAGGCTTTTTATCGACTTTAAATTTTATGACCAAATGTCAAATGGTAATAATATTAATAAAAGAAACAAATGTAATAAATTAATATCTTTATTTACATTTTTAAAAACAACATTTACATAACGTTATTTGAAATATATTTGTGTTTGTATATATGCAAATATATCATCAATATTCATATTTTATTACTAAGAAATAAAAAGTCTTTATTCATTATTTTTGTACTGAAACATATCTTAAAAACTATATCTGGTCAGAACAAAATATATATAAAAAGCTCAAACCCCGAAAGGGGGGACTAATTCATTTCACAATTCCCTTCTTGGTCTTTAACATGTTCAATAATAAGCAAAATAATCTTTTTTTCTAAAATGAAATCGTATTTCAAAATGCACATACAATCACATTAATTAAAACTTTACAAACTCAAATGCAACACTTTGAAAGTATACCTTTATAAATGTATTATATATTTCTCATTTTCGTATGGCAGATACACTATCAGTAATTATTTGACTGTCAAAATCATTTAGATTTTTTATAGTGTTTACAGAAATGTTTCATTAAGTGATTGTATATTGATTTAAAGTCTTCCAAAAAAGCAAGTCTTTTTTAATTTCAACATGTCATAAATGCTGATGGATTTTATTTTAAGATATATATCAGAATATTAGCGGTTAAGGTCATCTTTGCACTTTCTAAATAAACTTTCTTTCAAAACAACTGTAATTACAGACTGATCGAACACCGTAAAGCATTTTGGCTTTCACTCTCGAAGACGTTTGTTTCCCCTATGAGTGTAAGGAAGATTATATGAAAACATTTATTTATTGCTAAATAATAATGGGCGAAGGATATTGCAGTGGTATAGTCATTATAAGTACAAATTAATAAACAAAATGTAATTAAAATTTCTATTTTACCCTTCATTTTGCGGCGTCATCTTCTCAATTGCCGTTATTCACATTAGGATATAAATGTAAAAGTACATTGCAAGTCTTTAAGACGATATTGATTAAAAATGTTAAAAAGTTATTAGCGGTTACTAAAAAGCTGATATTAATCATTTCTTGAGCTTAAAGCAATAAAAATTGGATTACAGAAACTGTAACTTTAAAGAAAATATGTTTAGTATCATTTCCTAATATTCTGGACTGAAATATCCAAAACTAGATAATATGGATGTTGTAAGTTAAATTTGCAATGGCATATAGTTAAACTGTTAAATGTTTTGTTAGAAACTTCTAAAGTAGTATTCTTCAGGCTTTTAGTGAAATTTCAACAACCGATTCAAAATCACATGACCATGTTGTTGGTACTAAGGCACGTGACATTTAAGATTTATAACTGCCCATAATCAACGCAACGTCGTTTCCCCCTAAGTGAAAAACACACACAACTATTGTAAGTCTTCGAACAGATAACCAGTGACTTACCTCGTTGTTAGAACCTGATGAGGCCAAAAAGAAAGGTTGTGAATATTTTTTACAAGCCCGGAACATTTAAAAACAGTTGTCTCTTCCCTGCATGATGGCTAATATCTGATACGTTAAACCACTGCCAACATTGTCTCTAGTGTCTTCGTTGATTGTACACATAAAGGTTTGACATGCACCAGGGGAACGTGGGGTAATCAGAGATTTTCAACTGTCAATTTGAGAACCACTGGTCACTGAAGATCGAATTGATGGTTAGATTCAACTCAGATAAAATGTCGGGATTTGCATGCATTTTGAAGATGGTATGGTGATTGCAAAGCTCTCAAGGCTAGTCAACGATTGCAAAAAGCAAATGACATTTTTTACATGAAGACTGAAATGAAGTCATCTGACGTTTGACATTTTCGTAACAATCTATGTTTTTGGAATTGGTGATATACGTTCTAAAATACACCTTTTTATATGTGCAAAATTGGTAATTCCGCATGGTATTGGTAATTGTTGATTATTGTAAGAAATCTTGGATATATAAGAGCTTGTTTGTCTGAATCTTTTATCATATATGTTCATTGAATAAAATTATTACAATACATGTAGGTAAAGTTTTTTTTACACATTATTTTACATTATTTTACTTATGCACTGTACTTCATTATTACCAAAATGGTATTATACAGAAGGAATGTATTCAAGTGAAAGTGTAGTCAGGACTTTATTGATATATAACATAAATCTGCCACTTATGACATTTGTATGACACTTTGAGATTTATTTGTTGAGAAAAAAATTCTTTTTGCCATGTGTTTCTTTCGTGTTTGCATACAGAATAAAAAACGTTTGCTTGTGCACCAACATGTCTCAATTATTACTATAGTAATTATTAAATTACAATAATCCATTTCACTGTCCAAATGTAATAGTGAAGACTGTTTTGACTAAACACATGTAAATCACACCTTAAACTTAAAGCTAAGAAGCATCCCAATCTTGTCAAATATGCCAAAGGGCGATCTTTCTTATACTGTTCACTTTTTCAACTACCGGTGTAAGCCCTTGGTTTTCTCGTACTCTGAGATAAGATCCAAATAGTTATAGTGTGCCGGAGGTGCAAATTTGTTGAAAAGCAATCACGAGATAGTGAGTTATCTACTCTGCAGTTCCGAAAGAAATGCCGATAGTGAGAGCTTACTGGCACGGAAACACTGTTGTCTAGTGCAGAGTGCACAAGTTACAATATAGAGAATACTAAACGACGTCCCGCTTTATAAAAGAAATTTATGAAATGAGTGAATGGTTTGGTATTTAAGCCAATGACTTTCACTAGTTATTAAACGGGACCGAGTTTCATATTTTATTTATTACTAGCCTAACTACATCGTTGAAAATAAAAAGACATTCGCCGACATGGTCGTCGCGGCCGGCCCGCTGACATTGTGACGTCATACTTAAAGATTTTGGCGTCATTATTACGTCACGTCATTCAGTCAGCGCGCGATTCGACACATATGTGTAATAACATGTACGATTTATCAAACAGTAAACGGTAAAGTAATAAAAATGTATACGAAATGCTGTAATATGTCCAGTGTCATGGTGTGGACATACAAACCTTATTTGAAAGAAAACAGACATCAAAGATGTTGATGTATTAACAATAATACATATTGAACGTATTGTGATGCTCATAGGACTGTGTATGGTATATGTTTGCGTCACTTTAAGGACATGCCCAAGATTGGAAATGTTATAGAAAAACAAAATCTAGTTTGATAAAATGCAAGTTGTCATAGATGTGGTTGTGTCTAAGCAGTAATAATAATATCAAACTTGAGAATGTGCAAGGATATCTAACTTCAGCTGAACAGGAAAGCTACACGGACATCTATATCAATTAGTGATTTCTGAACTATAAAGGATATTTTGATCGGACGACTAAGCTCTTTATTGAAAGTAAAATATCTTTGAGAACATGTTTCTCAAGATTCAGTATCCTGTTTCATTTAAGGAAAGTACCCTGTAATGAAGTAATAAAATCTTATCTTGTTTTATCTTTGTTTGAGGGTCAAACCATTGGCGAGAGTGACTCATCATCTGTAGACTATCTATAAAGTGCTACATATTGAAATAATATAACAACTTGTCTTTCCTTTTAAAGACAAGCACTTTCTCATGTGTGCATAAACTGCTTAAAATACAGAGTTATGGGTCATTTTCAACTTCATTACGCCATTTAATCAGATAATATGTTCTATGCCATGATTATTTAATAGCCATGATCATTGAATGTCATCTTCCACTAAGACAACGCTTGAGGTGATGTTATTTTAAAGATAAATCCGCATGCAGCAAGTGCAAGCATTTTGAAGGCAAGCATATGATAAGAACAAGTATCATTGATAACAGCTTCATAATTCTAAGAGTTCGGCATTGCTGACTATTGCACTGTATCTCTACGTCTTAGATAATACCCAAAACACTTGTAAATAATTAAACATGAATGTTTACAATTGCGCATTATCTTTTTCATAAAAATTTCTTTTCGTAAAATTGATCGAATGACCCCTAAATATGAACTTGAGGGTGAAAATCATTTTTAAAAAGATCAAATTGTTACCAAGAATATATTTATATGTGTTGATTTGATTCCGTTTTCAACTGATATCTACAAACAGAAATTGGAGTGTCCAATCATTAACTTGACAGTGAAGGTGGCTAATGTAGCATGCCATGAATAAAACAGCTGTTTTAAACAACACTTGCTCAGTAAGTTTATGAACTATCAAGACGATGGGTTAACATTCAAGGTAAATCTGTCTTTCCAGACATTTGTTTGACAGATCGTCATCTGTGTATTTGGTACATTGATGCATCCTTTACGTGTTATAATCTATACTTAGATGATACAGACATAACAAAAGGAGTTCATTTAACACTGGCAATGGTGGGAAATCGTTATTTCTTTCAAGATGCAATTGCAACAGATACTCGGTGAGATTTGAGAATAGTTTTGAACGTCAGAGAAAATTATCATAAAGGCCCAAAATAAAATAAAAATGATGTTCTTGGCTTACTACATAACCAAGTTATTCATTTTTGAACAATATGATTTACTACTCTTGGTCAGATGAATACGCAAATCTGCGTCAGTGTATACTAATAATGTTCACGATGTTTTCATCACATATGTACAATTGATTATCAACTTAAGTCTGCATGAATTAAATGTATGTGTTAATGCAACTTGAGTGCAAGACATCCTCGCAAACAAAACTCGTTAGATCAAGAAGTGAATCTCGTTAAGTGAATTGTATCGCCTTTATGAGAATTTTTAATCTGTTGTGGAGGTACTTCAATGTGTGATTTAGTAAAGCATAAATCTTAAAGGGGCAGTAGCACGTTTTTTGATAATTTTATATTTCAAATTTTTCACTGATAATTGTTAGTTAATGCTAAATCTATTATTTCGACAGTGTCAAAAATCTCATTACTCAAGCCAATCATCCATAGTCAGAGGACAAAGTATGATGATTCACCTAAAATCCATTGGCGGCCATTTTTGTGTGAACACCTTTAATTCATTTTGTGTAAGAAAAAGCAATCGCATGGTTAAACTTTACGTTATATATTTGAATTATTACTGCTCTATTTAGTTTAAAAACATTGTCTTTCAATTGGAACCATTTGTTTTCATTTTCCTGACATCACCTTATATTCCTCCTAAAAACGTGCTACTGCCCCTTTAAGTATGCTTTTCAGTGCTCATGATTTGAACAGTATTTATCAGATACACATTCTATATAATGGGAACTAGAAGAGAACCTATTTCGAAAAGAAAATTAACTTGAATAAGATACAATCATCTGAATAATAAAATAACGAAAGTATCATTGCTTATGGCCCTTCAAAAAAAACATAATAAGGAGTAATCGTTTAATACGATATCTATTTTAAGTCGCCAGATACAAAGATTAGGTTCTCGTGAGGTACAATGTTTTCAATGGCTGTTTGCCACTCTTGCAATTGATTGCATTAACTTCCCTTAGACAGGACATATATGTACATAATATTAGTCAAGGCAGATACTTTCCACCAATTCTATTTCTATTTTATCTATCATATCTATTCAATCACTATTTAATGGGCTAAATATAGTCGAAAGTCAACATTTATATCAGTGACAATTTTGTATCGTTTTTCAACCATCCGCGGCTGTCTCGTACAGGGATAGAAATAGAACTACATATACAAAGTTGTAGCTTATCAAGTGTGGTCATCACCAAGGCCCAGATCAATAACAAACATTCCATTTAGAGATAATTTTCTCTGTTTCTCCAAACAAATAGAAATATGCCTAAACACAACAGACTAATAGACAGAGTGCATATATAAGTGTCAGTTAGACAGATAAACCAAAATGCTTTTTACTTTGTTTATAAAAGCCTTAAGGTACATTTTGTATATTTTGCCAACCCTTACATTTAATAGTTATTCATTTCTGAACAATATGAATCATTGTTGAATGTATTCCTGTATATTTCCTCTTGAAACATCTCGGTTCTACAATGATCATGACATAAAAATCAGTTATTTCTTGTCTGTTACATCTGTTCTAGTCATTGTTCATCCATAATTAACCCTGCACCTTTTGTCTTAAAGAGACACTCCTTGAGATGTTTTGATCACAGATATATGTGCTAAACTAAATAGTGTGTTGATCGAGAAGTATCGCCTGTTACGGGAGAGCATCAGTTTCAAGCTTATCGACTTGTATAGTTAAACAGTAGGAAGGTTTGAAGTCGGGATTATGGTACATAGCAGGACAATGACCATTCTCTCCCCACAGAGACAGATCAAGTCAAAAAATTTTGATACAGCCTCTGTTCTATTACGCCGACTTCGTGGGATAGAATTGGAGATGCCTGATTAGGGATTGCTGTGCAATCAGCGATGCTGTTCTAAAATCATCATTTTGGCTACTTAATCATGGCAAAAGCTTTGTGATATGAATCACCCTTTCCATGCGAGAAGCGTTGTCATTTGATAACAACATTCAAATGGGTTGTGATGCAATTTTTTTCTGTCAGGGAAAACTGCCGGAACCCACAGGTTTCGGCGTAATATAACAGAGGCTGTATCAACATCTCGTGTCTTGATCTGCCTCTGTTGGGAGAGAATGGACAATGACGCGCGTCAGGTCAAACGTAATTTTGGAAACGTGTCGAAAACAGTCTGAATGGCAGTTACGAGTTTATAATGTTTACATTACTAGTATCCATGTTAATTGACGGGTGAATTTGTCTTCCATAAATAAAATATGACTGTGTTTATATTATCCATTCAAAACAAGTAGCTATCATATAATTGTCATTTGCGTTTGAGAATGTTTGGCTTTTTTAATTGATATAATGAATCATGCGATTTACGTTCCTATCAAAGGAAACTTTATATAGTTGCTCATTAACCTTTAGAGTCACGATTGTCAAAGCGAAGCAGCAAATGTCATATCATTGAAATGATCACTCAATACTTTGAAATTGAAAAACTATTTCATTATCTTAGGGAATAATCTGAGATGATTTATGATACATTTGTGTTCAGTTTCTGAAAAATAATTACCAAAAACGAATATTTTTATCAAATAAAAGAACCTTAGACATGTTTTACTGCAGATCTAGACATGCTTTTCAAGAGGTTATGTCAATGTCAAAATATTTTCAACTATAGTCTGAATGTTAGGCTAGCATGTTTTTTGACGATTATGATCGACCAAAAGGACATGGTGAGCCTAACACAGACAGTGACAATGGTTGGAAATATCTGAATGACATACCTTCGAAAACATCAGAAAATCTCGTAAGAAAAAGCCCTTCTAATCCTATATTTGTCATTCATGTTGATATTAATCATTCAATCGAACTCGTGTTTACACTATCATTATTGATAATTCAAATTGACCGATGTTTATGACTTTATCAATATCTGGGTAAAACATTGTCTAATTTTCTTCCTTATCAAAATCTTAAAAGAACTTATATATACACGTATGTGTCATCAGATGACGCCACTTATTCCCATGAAGTGGAAAGGTCGTGTTAGGCGTTTGACGAAGGGGTTCAAAGATTTCAATAAAAAATTGGAACGTTGGCATGTTAAACACATTTGTTGATTTTAGTTCCTCCTCAGTTGAAGATTCAAAGCATTTTCACCCTCTTGAGACGAAGACTAGTCTGTAGGAGTAAAGCAAGGGTATTGGCAAACACTTCTTCTTTTCAGTGAAAATTAGAATGGTTTATTGCGTTAATACGGTAGAAAATAATTGACAGTGAGAGTTAATAGAAACGTTCAGTTTACAACATTTAAGGTTGAAACATTATTCGATCATTTACCAATGATAATACTGTAAACATATAAAAAAGTAACAAATTTTTAAAGTGTCTTAGTTGACAAGAGTTCGATAACCTGTGTTAAAAATAATATGAAACCAGATTCCTTTTCTCGTTAGAATTATAATATGCATTGTCAAATTGAATTTATTCCCTAATTCTTTGATATAACTAAGGGGAAAAGACGAAATTATTAAAATCGTTTATGAAAATTTCAGTATAAAAACTATCTACTTTCTACAATTTAAGGATGAAGGCAAATTCCTAACTGTCCTATTGCTATGATAAGGAGATAATATCTGATCAAGCTCTGCTTCAAATCTTTATCATTAGAACGTGTAATTCGTGTTAGGCATACACAGTTGGTGAACACCAAAGCATTAATCACACGAGAGTCCAGAAAAGACCGAAAACATGACAATGATACGAGATTGGTCGAGTTGGTCAAGCAGTGTCCGAAGGAATGATAACAGGCTAGCTACTATAGTGGACACAATGTAAACATCTCAAATGGGGACGTTTCATTACTGGGTCCGTGAGGCAATTATTGGCCGTATTGATGGTTTCAAGCTATGTTTTGATTAGGCGAAAGGAGATATTATTCGGTCAAGTAGGTGCCATGTGACCTTTGTTCCAATGATTAAAGCAAAATCGCCTTATGGATGTGTCCATTCTGTTACAATTGGAATTTAAAATGCATTACTTGATTTATTTTTTAAACTAATCAATTTCCTTCATTTTACAATATATGGGAAACAGTGGTATTCTTGTTTTAATTTGGATGTCATGAATCTCAAGAATAACCATACATAATAAAGGGAATGTGTCTTCCTGATTAATGCCTGACTTATACTATGCAAAGGATTTATTCAAACATGTCTCAGTCACGGTATATATAGTCGATGTTCCGGTTTTAGGTACTAGGCTAATAATAAAAAAATAATGTGTGTATTTATATCGCGTACTTTCCATCCAATAGCATGCTCAAAGCGCTACTCACAATTATTACCCTGAAGGAAGTGTACTTTCATAGCAGCTACCAAGCGCTAAGCGCGATCCATTTTAACAGCTGGGTGGACTAAGTCCAATGTGTATGAAATGCCTTGCTCAGAGACACAGCAATTATGAGACCCAGGTTACGAATTTTTGGTGTCTCCACCGGGATTCGAACCCGGGCCATTGGCGTGAGAGGCCAGCATGCTAACCAATACACCACTGTGCTCAATAAGGCTACATAAAATGTAATTTATTATCATGGCAGTGGAAAACATCTCTCATACTATTACCGGTCATTCATGTTTTACGTTTAATGGCTAAAAACAAATATTCATACAAGAAAGAGACCTAGGAATATATATTTTGCATTTCATATTCTAAGCAGAACAATACGCTTCAAACATATCTTGAAGAAAGGGAATATACAGCTGGTGTCCGCGTGTAATAAAAGAGTGCACAGCAGTCGATGCTTGTGTTAGACGATTTTCTTTAAAGAGCCCTAAACGTTTCGACCAACGCTTCGCCAAGTCGGGGATTGCGGATATTCGATGTTCCCTTGTAAACAACTGTCTGTGTGAAAAGATCAAAGCTCTCACAGTTTGGATGTATGTTTACTTAACTAAGTCTTACGTCACCAACCTACGAGAGGAGATTGGCAAGGTTCATTTCTCTCGACAGGCGATTTTAGACTTGATGGGCGATGTGCTATCGTCTTTTCTGAAGGGCTGATGATGTCTAAAAGATAACCCTCTCAATTAAACCTCTTTCTCGGGGTCTTTGAGATGCGACTGAAGGAGCGATTAAGCAGATAACAATGTTTGAGGGAGATGTCGAAAATGGGAAAGGGAATTATTGCATGGTTCACCATCTCCGAGATGTAGGTCAAGAGGAAAAAACATTCATGCAGCGATATCGGGCAACTTCAGAAAACTCCTTGGGACAAGAACACCGTTGGAAAATCTTTGACATCTTGTTGAACTGATTAAGAACGGGAACATATTTCGATGAAACTTCACTGTCTTCAGAAGGATTAAACTTGAAATAAAGCTTGAATTGTATTGATATGATCCCATACTCTCACGGAGAGGAGTTTGGTTTGGGGAGTTGCAGCTTTTGATTGTTTGTTGAAAAGGTAATAATACATACGATTTCAATATATGAATAGTGGTTTAAAACTATATTCAAACAAACACATTTTATCTATTTTCACGTCGACGTTAAAGACGCAAATTCATGTTTTTAAAGGAATCAAGCAAGCTCAATATTACATACAGACGGTATCAATAACGTTCATGGAGACACCTTTGGGTTTGGGGGATAACACTCGCTTTTAATTGGACAGTAGCACATAAAGTTTTCTCGCGTAAACGAAACAAATTGTTACCAATTTCAAGACAGTGTTTTCATCAAATAGAAGTTCTTAAACTAACATACATGTAGCATGTTCAGTAACGCTATGCTAATCCACTTCCGTACCTCAAATGAATAAAAGGTGTTGACACAAAAATGGCAGCCATTAGTCATTGCTTGATACTTGAACAATGCTTCTCCGACTGAAGATGATGAGGTTAAGTAATGAGATGTTTTGCCCATTGAAGATAATGTATTTGCATAAAATTTTGTTAATAAGAGAAAAGAATAACATTTCTAAAAATGTGATTTTGTTCGATGACATTGAGAAGAGCAAAATCCCACCTTTCGCGTAATGAACCATGTTTTCACTCAGCGCTTTATTCCAGTTGTCCAATTTATATAAATTAACGTTTCTTGCAAATATATATTAGATAAGATTAATTGATAAGGAGTCCTCACGGGCTGAATTCATACTGATGTGCAAAACTAGCTTGGAATTAAGAAATGGCACGGAAAAGGGAAGGTCCATATTTCGCTTGAAATGCATTTGTTACATACATCCTTGTGTTTGCAGAATGCAATGACGTCATTCACTCAACGTAACACTCTGGATTCCAATTAAGGGTGAAAAATCATTGTTTTTTAAACATGTGATTGTGACTTCTTCGTCAATTGTCATTGGGCCCTCTGTTCTCTCCGTTTGAAATGTAAATCATAATTGCAATGCATTTATTGGTGATTATGATATTATAGATATAAATGTATGTGGGAAATGATTACTGCTAAGATTTATCAATGAAATGTACCAACAAAAAACAAATATGAACAAGTATCAGTTTCATTATTTTTTCAATTGAAAGCAAAATGTGTCGGTTCTTTTGCTGTAATCACCTCCTTGAATTTGATTAAAAGTTGCGTTATCAAACAAGGAAAGGCAACACGGTGAGTGAAAATTTCAATTTTAATCACTTATCTGTTTCGCTTTTCTTCAAGAGCTTCGTAATCGGGAAATGCAATATCGTTTAAATTACATTTCAACTTTTAGGAATGCACTGGAGTTTTTCCATAAAGTAATAAACGGAGTTTGCAAATTTTAATGAGATCTATTTCATTTTAAAACACGTTGGGTCGCTGTTCTTGGTTCCAAATAATTTGATGCTTTCAAAACAAACACAAATAACGATTATGTCCTTTTACCCAGCTATTGGCACCGAATGTGACGGTGATGCGATCAATGTTTTCCAAGTGGATGCAATGTCCGTATCTCTGGTAAAAACTGCAATCTCTTGAAGCACTGTGTCAAATAAATAAACAGTGTAATTGAGGTGTGGATTTATTCTTGTCAGAGTGGAAACTGCTGAGAGATTGTATTTGCCTAAGGATTTCTTTGATAATGCCGGCAAAGCGATTTTCTTCAAGATAGTCCTTTAAAAGAAATGTCTTTGAAATCGTTCCCTTTCTGAGAAGGTTTGTTGCACTGTTGGTGATCGGAGCGCCGATGGCTATGCAATCCCTTGCATCCGTAATTACGATATTTGTCTCGTAACAATTGAAACGAAATGCGCGATACAGTGCGACGATCGGGGAGCGGCAGTTCAATACAGACTCATTAGGTTTTCCTTTAAAAACCCTCTTTGTGATTCAAATTTTATTTGAAGTTAATCGTCTCCTGTTCAGGGCTATTGGCTTGACGTCCTCGTTCTAAACGCTTACAAGTCGTCAGAATCAGATAGCGCTTTGAATATTCCTTGCTTCTATCATGGATTGGTATGATGATTGTATGATATGTAATGATTGTCAATAATTGTCTTTTTAAAACCGGAAGATTTTTAAGTTTATTTAAAACATGCTAGACATACTGGTATATTTCGGTATTTACTATTGTCAAACAGGCAGAATATGTGTTGTTGTGTACTTCACCTTTTAAGGTGTTTTGAACATGCATATATATCTTTCTATATATTAACCATACATTTTAGGTCATTATTTGTTCCTAGTTACATGTTACTCAATTATGTCAACATTTTTGACATACAAAGTTACATTTGATAGATAAACGGTGATTTCAATTATCATTTTTCGATCGTGATTTAATCCTGTTAAAGTGCAACTTCTTTCTCTTGAGATATGACCTTTATAAGCTCTTGCAATATCTGTACACAGGTTGATTCGAAGATGTAGTTTGTTTCACCTTTATAGCATAAAAACATACACAAATTATATAAAAATATGATAATTCATATAAATGATATTCTTCTATATATTACCATGATTTTTTTTCTAAAATTTCTTTGTATCAATGTTTGACATCCTGGAAAATATGTGTGTTAATTTATCTCACTCTCTTTTGAATATATGAATGACTTCTTATCACACTTCTTTGTGTAACGTTAAAAAGCATACTTCACATCTAGTTACCGCGAGTCTAGTTGCCAGTTATTCTGTAGTGTTGACTTTTACGATTTGATTTTTTCCCCAAATCTCGGCAGAACACAAAATGACATTTTCCATGTTTAAAATCAATAAATCAGTCCGTGCACCCCCTCCCTCGGGACCCTCGTTATAAAAGCTCTCGTCATAATAAGGAGGCTTTTTATTCCTATCCCATTTTATATTATTTGCCCTATTGATTCGAATAAAATCGAGCTGGCCACTTGTATAGATTTAAGATTTTTCAAAATGGCGGACTATGTTGGAGCGACGTGATAAAGCAAGACTGGGCTACTTTTATGTTCTTTTCTCCGAGATGGGAGAGTTTAAAATGGTAGCTTTATTGTTACTTGACTTCAATGTGGAATCTAATGCAAACACGATCCCGTGAAATTCTTTCTTCATTTCACAAGTAATCCGATTTGGTTCCTTTAGCTTGCCTCTGATAAAATCATGCTTAAGCTAAAAAAAGGAAAAGTGTTTCGAATCCTGCTTGTATTCAATGTTCATTTGAAAATTGATAGTGTTTCCCATTTTAGTCGAGAGCAAAAGCAACACTAACGTTCCTGAGCTGACATTGTTTCATCAAAAGAAAAGATAAGTGTTTTGTTTCGGCCGTCGATACCATTTCAATAGATTGTTACCTTAAGAAGGAATGCTGAGCGAAGTATATATTGTTTGTTTTGCACTCTGAAAGTTTCATAAAAGTTCATGTTTTTCTTTCAACTGAAAGAAAGTTTTGTAATGATTAGTTCTGTTACGTACATTGGACTTCTTTATATTTGGACTGTTTATGTGTTTAAGGACAACGCGTTTTGGCGAAATATCTTTGATTTTGCTACTTCTCTTCTTCTACTTCCTGCTGCCACTGCTACTGCGACTTATGCTAACTTTTGTTTTGCTTCTGCTTCTGCTTCTGCTACTACTCCTTCTACTACAACTACTACTGTTGCTGTTGTTGCTACTAACACTACTACTACTCCTACTACTACTTCTACTATTATTACTGCTGCTGCTGCTACTACTACTGCTTCTACTACTGTTGTTGCTACTACCACTACTGTTGCTGTTGCTGCTTCTAGAACTACTGTTGCTGTTGCTGCTGCTACTACTACTGTTGTCGCTGCTGCCTATACTACTACTACTGTTGTTGTTGCTACTACTACTACTACTGTTCCTGCTGCTACTACTCATACCGTCTGCTGCTACTACAGCTACTACTACTAGCGTTCTACTACTGCATGTGCTACTGCTACTAATACTAGTAGTGTAGTTACATATATCCCATAGCCAGGGATATTCCTATTCCTTTTAGTGCTAATAATACTATATATCACTATCTCCACAACCAACTGCTGTTGTTTCCCCTGCTGCTTGTATTACTATTATACAACAAACAACGTACATACTAAAGGTGATCAACAGATATCACATGTTAATAGTGACTATAGTGGCAAGATTACTCATTAAAACGGACCTTTTTGCTGTTTTACCTCTAAGCCGCCACTTTGGCACGACGTACTTGCTGTAACGTGGTAAAGCTCCCGTCCACAGATAGTGCAAGCAATTCAAGATTCAAATCGGCATTATGTAAAATATCTAAAGGTCACTCGAAAGTGGCAGCTTGAATAGTAGAACAAGTACCTGATAAAGGCGTTAGAAACATATATAAGCTAATGAGTAGCTTACACTATATATACTTGTATTGCCTCTATATTTTGATTCAAATGAGCATCTTGAAATGCACATCGTCGCCATCTTCCTATCTTGCAGTGAATAACCTTGCTAAGATCATATCCATTAGCAACATGTAACTCACTTAACGTTAGTAACTTATAATCAGGTAAATACATTTATCAGTTAGAAAAGTATGTGTAATTTCAATATTGCCCACCTTCATTTGCAGTACCTTAGTAACTTATGTTTTACCTAATCGTTCTACAAAGTTGCCATAAAACAAGTGGTAGAACTAAATTTTACCAAATATGACAATGTTCCTTATTCAACGTTGCAACCAACTCGGTACTAGTTACATATGAATCCCTGCTTCCGTTGGAATTGATTTCTATCTCGTCTTAAGATTACTTGCAAGACTTCACCCCTCAAGTTGATTTCAGAGTGGATTTAGAAATGTCTTATCCGAACCCATTTTCTATGCCATGTCACAGAAAAAATAATTACTTATCACAAGAAATGTCAAAATATCAATCATATAAGTGGGTTTTCCGCCGAAAAACACGCACTACAAATATTAAAAAACGAAAATCATTTTTACTCAATAAGGTGGCTTTATTGGACGGGCTTTTTTCGTCCCGCTCACGTTTACAGATGCCATGATGTCGCTTACCAAAATTGACCTCTTGGTGTTTCATTGTTACAACAGAATTTCTTAATTAGAAAATCTCAGTGCAGAAATCCTAGGCCATCTTATCTTCTAACGAATAGGCAACAGCTGTACTGGATTATGATTTAGCGAAAGCTGGACAGAATATGGAAGTATATGCATCAAAATTCAATGACCGATGAGTTATACCTTTGTTGATATGTGAAAATATGTTTGAAATAACGGCATTCCTTAAAAACCTTTTGTAATCTTATTACGAAATTCGTGCAATTTTGTGTGTAACACTCGCTCTCGCTCGCTCGGGTAATCAATTAAATTCACTCGTTTCGTAAAAGTAATATGACACTTTCTCGGATAATAATGTCTATATATGAAACTGTTTCGCCATAAACTGTAATTTTGTACTTACAATTGGGCTATAACCATATCCGTGATATATAATACATGAAATTTATATCGATATTAATCAAAACAGGTACAGTAAGACTTCAAGATTAGTAATAACCACTGATGAATATACTACAATCCGTCTAGACAAATATACAGAGCGGACCTGACAGTTACCACCGAATAAATAAACCCAGGAGCGTGTGTCTTATACAAATCTCTTAATAATGACAAGATGAACTGACATATTCTTCTATCATATCAAGTTCGAATGGAAGTCAGTATTCAGTAAGTTAACGTTGTGAGTGAAAACCATCCAGGTTCTACTGCAAATTGCTTGTTTTCTTCTCAAGTCTAGCCAAACAGCAATATTAATAAGAGAGCTATCTCCCCGAGCCGACTTGCGTTTATAAAATCACATTTACACGGTGCCAAGGTTAACTATGGTTAACTGCCACACCACAGTGTTCTAATCCGAGGATCGATTTTCCGCTGGAAAGCGTCACTTTTCCAATGAGTGGATCAACATGGAATTCACAGTCAGTTTATCACAAGTAAACTCTACCAATCCTGGTGCCACGAGGAATTACCATCGAGCGGCTCGCGGTCTGGGCTGATGAACCAATACTTGGGGAAATTGGGGATGAATAAAAGGGGAGAAGTATAGTGAAGGAAGGACGGAATGAATTATGAATGCAATAACGTTATTTAAAGATGAAAATTAAATATGGAATACAATATAGAAGAGACCTGAAAGTGAAATAGAAAGTAGAATGAATGAAAGATAAAATGATTGATAAATACAATAACGTTATTTAGAGATAAATATGGAATACAATGAAAAAGAGACCTGCAAGTGAAATAGAATAAAGATCAGGAGGGAGGGGGGGAGTATAGTGAAGGAAGGACGAAATGATTGATAAATGCAATAACGTTATTAAAAGATGAAAATTAAATACGGAATACAATATTGAAGAGACCTGAAAGTGAAACAGAATGAAGGGTATGAGGGGGGGGGGGGATAGAGAAGGTAGAGTGGAGAAAAAACGAATTGATTGATATGTGCAATAACGTTATTTAAGATGAATATTGAATATAGAATACAGTATAGAAGAGACCTGAACGTGAAATAGAAAAAGGCATGGGGGGAGAGAGAAAGTAGAATGAAGGAAAGACCAAATACAAGAATACAGTAACGTTAATAAGATATTTACATGAATGTTGAATACATAATAGATGGGAATCGATGGGGGAAACAGTGAAGGGCATCGGGGAGGGATGAAGTAAGAATTATGAAGGAAAGACGAAATGAATGGTGTTAACACCTAAATCAAAGATGAAAGTGTAGTATTACATAAATTATATACGAACATTGATGATAAAAGCGTGAAGGGGAAAGGAAGTTTATGAAGGAAATACGAAATAATGTTGAAAACAACAACGTTAAACAAGATAAACATTTAATATGGAATACAAAATGAACGAGAATTAAAGAGGAAATGAAAATAAGAAATGAAGAAATATAAAGTACCTTTTTCAGCACGAATGGAAGAGGAGGTAAGGCGTTGAATTGAGGAGGAGAAAAGGAAATTACAAGAGATAAAAAAGACAAGTCCATGAAAAAATCTACCAAACAACTACAAGATAACTATATAAGAGACATATAATTTGATGAGTTGGTGTTATAAATCAGTAGAACAGGAGAAACAAAATAAGAAAGAGCGATTTGTATGGAATGTTGTATGATAGTATATATGTTTATGTCCCTCTTTAGCTGAAGTTTTCAGAACAAAGGAAAGAAACGTAAAGTTCAACTCTGATGATAATATGGTTTGCTGTACAGAAAACTAATAGATGGAATGGATAGACCATTGCAAACGACAAAGAGAAGAGTGCAAAAATAATGGGTTTATGCAGAATAGATTGAGTAATGAACATTTAAATAACGAATAGTGATAAAGATATAAGGTAAGATAAAAAATGTGAATACAGGTAGAAATGAAAGATAAAGGCCCATACTGAATATAAAGAAAGGAGAACTGAAACTCAGAAAGCATTTATTGAAATGAAAAAAAGAAGGCAGTATATCTATAGCTCATAGTGAGGAAGGAGTCACAACGAAGACTTCATAACATCTAGAGAAGATATAAAGATAATGAGAAGGGGATAATAGTGAACAAATATCAGGATATCATGTTTTTCAATACAAGTAATAGACTAAGTGTTTTCTGCCGTTTAACTGTGAATGACAATCAAGGCGTAGTGTCAGTATCATGTTGTACTGTTTAAGTACATCATACATTTTAGTAACAAAACTTCCTTCAAAGAGGTTTGTATAGCCATTCTCCATTAGTTTATTTCATACTATCGGTGTACAGGGAGTCTCAACATTTGATAGATTCTATTGTGTATTGATTGATGGTGAGAGGAGCAGAGAATCCCCACCTACGATCACTTTTCAATCAACGTTTGTTCAACTAATCCGCCTCTCCACTGGAGATTCAGCGCCTAAATGAATAAAAACTTCATCTTCCCAATCACCAGCTTAGATTTAACTCTTTTTCCCGCTTAACGTATGTCTACTTCTACCAATTCCGTTTCAATTTAGACTTGCAGCCCGCTCCGAGCGCCACCTTTAGATTATACAAGGGAGGTAATCTCCCCTGCCGGCTTCAGAAGGATCGACAAGATTAAGGCTTTATCCTGAAAAAATCCCCAGTTTCCATCTCGGAATGTTTGGCCTAGGGCAGTCATTTCTCCTTCAGTCCGAGTTAATATGTACCTGTGACGTCAGAGCGCTTAGAAGTATCTAGTCTTATATACAGATTGCTTCTAAGTAGTAGTTGTAGATACTCAAGGTTCAATTCGATTCGTATTGGTAGCGAAGCTATGGGTTTTCTTGCTTGAATTGAATAAAGCATAAATACTTCAAATTGATTTTTGGTGATTGGAAGTGGATCGGTTAATCATTGCATTATGGAAGGTATGGAAACACTCAAAGCGAATTATATATTTTCTTCATCCGTTTCAGCCAGCCGTTATTAAAAATGTTCTTGGGGGTTCAAGTAGATGATGAAGTATAAGTTCAGGGAGAAGGTCTTGTACTTGTTATTCATAAGTAAAATGTTAGTCGCTTATCAATGCGAATGATGTTAGGTTAGTCAAACTGTATGTCGAAAGTTCTTGTTATAAGGTTTCAAGCAATAAGTCATCACTTAATAAAATCCGCCAAGGGGAACATCATTTATTACGTTTTTTATATATCTGATTTGAAATTAACTATGAGAAAAATGAACAAGGTCAGGCATATTCTGTAAGACATTACATATACAAAGAAGTCAACAGATCTTTTACAAGCGTGTTATTCAAGCAGATATGAAAGTAGGTTGTCAAGGATTCTATATCTGATATTGAAATTAACAATGAAATGAAATTAACAAGGTCAAGCATATTCTGTAAGACATTTGAGATACAGAGAACTGAACCGATCTTTTGCAAGCGTGTTATTCAAGCAGAGATGAAATTAGGTTGTCAAGGATTCTATATCTGATTTAAATTTTTTTAGAAAAAATTAACAATGTCAAGCGTATTCTGTAAGACATTTCAGATACAGAGAACTGAACAGGTCTTTTGCAAGCGTGTTATTCAAGCAGAGATGAAGGTAGGTTGTCATGGATTTTATATCTGATTTAAAAAATTTTAGAAAAAATTAACAATGTCAAGCGTATTCTGTAAGACATTTCAGATACAGAGAACTGAACAGGTCTTTTGCAAGCGTGTTATTCAAGCAGAGATGAAGGTAGGTTGTCATGGATTTTTATATCTGATTAAAATTTATGAGAAAAAATTAACAATGTCAAGCGTATTCTGTAAGACATTTCAGATACAGTGAACTGAACCGATCTTTAACAAGCGTGTTATTCAAGCAGAGATGAAAGTAGGTTGTCAAAGATTCTATATCTGACTTAAAATTAACTATGAGAAAACATTAACAAGGTCAGCCATATTCTGTAAGACATTTCAGATACAAAGAACTGAACAGATCTTTCGTGTTATTCAAGCAGAGATGAAAGTAGGTTGTCAAGGATTGTATGTCGAATGAAGACCAGATAACGAGTCCATGACCATCATGATCAGTTGTTTCAATAGGTTTCAATCTTGCGTGCAAAAGTCCACTTAGGCTACGGCTTTTCTGGCTTGACCTACATGCACGTGCTTTGCTTTTCGCGTGACAATTACCCTTCCCGTTGCAATTTCATTATTGATTTGTTTAGGCTTTGCTTTAATAATGTTATTCCTGGCCAAAGAAAATACGATTTTGACCGCAGTGTGACCCATTTCGGAAACTGAATCGAATGCGCTCATGTGAATACGCCATTATATGAATTAGGAAACAAATGCATTTAGAACATATGCATTATATCTGTATTCTTCACAAAATTTTATTTTTTATTTGAAAATTGGGAAAGATAAAACACACATCAAACTTAGTTTGGGAATAAGAACTTTCCTCCTTTTCACTTTGAATTAAGTTTCTCATACCCCTTGCAAACATCATTTCATATACAAACATTAGCTTGGTGTTAATCAACTTCATTTCCACGAATGTTTGATCTGTTTTGACATTTGGGGGATCCAATTATTGAAGACTATGAGAAGAAATAAAGTACAGATTGATCAATGGGAGAGGTGGATGGGACGCCTTAATGTCTACGGTGAGTTGACCAGTCCAATCACGATGTCTTCTCCCACCGCGCTGCCAGATCTTATCGCTTTACTTACACTGACTTTAAATGAATCGAGCGGCCCTTCAGGGAAAGCTCGTTATATCGCACTGTCAGGGCTTCTGATAAGCAGTTTACAATTGAATCATCCGCTGTAGAGAAATCCCTCTGTCATCGGATATTCTGAGCCTTATCATTTCTACGTTAATCAATAAATATGAAAGCGACGGCGATGATGAAGGAAAGCTGCCCTGTGACCCGGAAATCGTTAGTCAAAATGCATGACGGGATATAAGAGACGGCACGTGCAAGTGGTTGGTTTGAACCGGTACTGGTAAAGCAATATAACAAAGTTCAGAGAAATTCCAAATTACTTATCGACCAAGTCCCTGATCGTTTTATCAAGATCGTATATTATAAAGTACACGATGCACCGGAATACAATTTGTAAGAGTTTATTTACGTCTACGACACTTTGGACAGCTCCAGTAGAGAATGTAACGTGATTTCCAAGCCAATAATTATATCTCGCCGTGTTTCTTTATTGTGGTCGGTCACGTTTCACTACCTCCGCTGGTCGAAAGATGATAATGTATAAATTCTTCCAATTAAGGTCTTATTTTAAGGTACTATCAATTACCTGACAATGTAAGGCACGCGGGAGATCGGATAACGTTGCCATTGATGTTAGCAGAAAACTCGTGTCCAAAGCTATTTTGTAATGGCTGAATAACGCCATTTCCGCCATTAAGCGTGGATAATGTTAGCTTGTATTTCTTTACAACAATGCCCAAAATAAAGCTAACACCGCGCCGGGGCTTTAATGTTGTTTTGCACTGATTATCAAACCGATCGATGAAGATATGCATCCTTGATCAAATCCATTTAACGTTTATTAGTTCAAAAGCGCCCTGTCTTAACTTATTACTTGATCTCTCCCTGAAAAACAAAGGACAAGGCCGGGGCGAAGACTCGCATCAGATATATTGGTTTATTCTCAATCGAGGTCGTAATCTTGTTAAGATGCTACAGAACTCATACAATTGTATTAGTAGGCAGTACCCGCGACGTAAAGGAAAGAAAAGCTTTAATTACACCAAGTGGGTAAACCGTTCCTTTTGACTCGGACCATCCTTGGACGTTCTGCTAGTCACGTGACCTTGTTAAGCTTGTCATGTCGTTTGACGCTGTCATTGTTGAGGTCTTTATATTGATTGGCTGGCCGCGGGTCATGCGCGCTGACGTTAATGATAACAGGGGAGATAAACAAAGCTTGACAAATTGCGGACCGCTAAGTCGAAGACAATTTTACTCCAAGAATTGGTGGGGTTTCAAGCAATTGAATTACAGCTCGGCCGAGATGGTTGGTAATTGTGAACCTAGTGCTGAAAAGGGGAAGGTAATTTTTCATAACACTTAGCTGAAGGAAAACCACAAAATTGTCGATGTGTGTGATTTAGAGTTACGCTTTTGGGGATGATTGATAGCGAATGGGACAAACAATAAAGATTTATAAGATATTGCTCGTGTTATAACAATAAATCACTCCCTGCTTATCCCACCTTAAGCTTACACACACCATGTCCAATAAATATTCGTCTCATAAATTAGTTGAGTATTTTGAAGTTTAAGTGTCAAATGTATTCACAATTTAGTGCAAGTAAAATTTTTTGTTTTAATCAAGTTCAGTTTCTTTGGAATTATTTAAGAGGAACTTCATATGGTGCACATTGCTTATTATCCAGTTATGATATATTTGTTTTAATACATTGAAGTTCACATTAATCAAATCATGATTAACATGAGTAAACTGAACAAATAAAGGTATTACAATTAAACAATTTAATAAAATTTATATTATCAACTTTTCCAATTGAAACAACATTTCATCTAATTATCCAACAAGATGGAAACCATATCTATAAATGCAAGCTACAAATTGAAATATCAACTTGACTTCACTTTAAGAGCGAATTAAATTACTATCATATTATTGAAAAAAGTCTATACAGAAAAATCCTTAATCATTTTGAAAGAATTGGCAATATATAAGGATCGGATAACTGAAAAGCTTGCTTCAACAAACATAGGGGTATGACTATGTGAATAATGAGTAATAAGTATTTTTTCTGTATAATACAATGTTGTTATTCTCATATTCTCATTGCTCCCGTGTATTATGGGTTCAAGAATAGAAAAAATTATATCAGTTTCCATGCGGATCACTGCAATATTGATAACGTTTATAGGTTAAAAAGGTCTCTGATTTTATGAAAAATTGCAAAGGGGTCATTTAAGAGATTAAATTTGTGTCTTATACACGCATGCCCCTGGACGTTGAAGGTTGTGATGCGAGACTGAAATACGTTGTCACACAACCATTACAGGGACAACATCTCCCCCGATGCTCGTTAATCGAATCTTGTAAGTAGATCATCAATATTCCCATACATTACAGGATTTGTTATGGATGAAATTTCATTTAATTTCTTTGCACTTGAATTCATACAAAGGTTCAAATCGGTAATAAGGGATATCTCAATATCTCCCAAACGGCTTAGTTATCGCATTGTTTTCTTGACAAGGCGTAAATTATTTTATTTTGTTTGTACTTTTTTTCACTAAATATTTCCATTACATTATTTCCTACGATGATAAATGAGTTTGAAAAAGAATTTTTAATCCCTTGCAACATCTGATTTCTTCCTTTAGGGTGTAATGTTTTCTTGACATAACTATACATTCACTGCAGTTTCTGATTATCATTTTGTTATAACTAATATATTTATCAATGTTGTTTACTGTTATGATTGATATGAGCAAACTAGCGACTACGAATATTACTATTATTACTATTTCAACCAATCGAACTGCGTTATAGAATAGAGTATATTTGACATTCATTGTCATAACTTATTTCTGATGAAAAACACACAAGCCATTTAGGGAATTAGATGCATTTAAGGGCTGATTTCGGTCAAAAATAATGAAGATAGCCAATAATGTTAACATCAGGGACAGTAAAATAGAAATAATAAAGCGAAACAGCGTTCATATTCGGAGAAAAATTAGCACTAACATTGAAGAAGTCAAGACATCAATGTTATCTTAAGCCACGTTTAATGTCGACTGTCATCTTAAACTAGTTTTATTTGTGTTAAGCGCAGCTGCGCACACACTTAATACTCTTAGTATGGGAGAGAGTATTTACCCAGTCACTGGTTTACCTTATCTGCCTAATAACAATACAGTACCAGTCATAAATAAGTACCATCATCCCATCATAACTGGGCAAAATATTTACTACGATACAGGTTGGAGTGTATAGCTTCATATCGAAGTCACAATGATCGAAAGACGTCGGCTATAAACGCACGTAGTTTGATAATCCATGTTTGTTATGAGTTATAATTTCCAATTTTGTTTCTGATCAAAGGATTTTGATATGTTCATAAACCATGTGGAAAATTATTAATTACTTTAATTATGAACAGTGTAGTGGCGTGTGAAATGTTGTTCTTGCTTCATCAAGTTTCGGTGACCAGTTGTAATTATATCAACGCGACTTTGCAAGCTCAAAGACCGACGAATATTGTATTATATAGTGGAAATGCGCTTCAGAGAAATGAAAAAAATGTCAAAATCTAGATTTGGTGAATCGGACTACCGTTAACATGATGATATTCTTGCTCGATGTTTGAAAAAAAGTGGTTTATTGAAATGTTTTATGATCATATCAAAATCATTAGCAGTTATACTGTTAAAAGAATAGGTTCGTGAAGACTATAAATAACTGAAATACAAAGAAAGTACACAACTCAGTTATTTTCGAATTTTATAATATGTAATTAGCATGTGATGTATTTGATTATCGCATGATCAAAATAGCCCATAATGCAGCATTTTAAACGTGTTGTCTAGATGATGGTTTATCAAAAAATATCTCTATTTAATGTAGTCAGGGGTGAAAATCAAACTTTACATCAACATGACCCCACCATGTTTGCAATGTTGTAAATGTGTGAAAAATTAAGCTTATTTATTCATTTTAAGATAAGATACAACTAACATACCCATAAAAAGTTTTTTGGAATGAAAAATTTAAAAACCACATGGAAGTGTTCTCATGCAACTGACGACATCAAAAAACCTAAAATATTTGTAATCGAAAATCACTAATTGGATAAATCCAACTGAGGTGTGTACATTCTTTTGTACCTCAGTTTAATAACAGTTAGTGATACCTTAATAAAGAAACAGTAAATTCTTTCCATTCAGCAGTCGAGGCCTCGTACCTTGCATATTGTTCTGTCTTGAGTACTGACCAATTTGTCACATTGCATTAAAATCACCACAAACACCAAGAACTCAGTGGCAATATCCAATATATAAACTAAATTCTATATTTTTCTGAGTAACCTACCGCGAACTAAAATGTATATTGCAGTCATTGAACAAATCTTTCTTGCAATTTCACTGCTACAACTTATCAGTACTCTTGCAATAAATTTTCTGTAAACTCTATACAAATAACCTATATATTTTGGAACCTGTTGATGATGATCCATATGGATAATAAAAGATGAACGTGAAAGCAATTCGCACCTGTGACCAAACAATTGTCTCCCTACAGAGGTAGATCAAGTCATTAAATGTTGACCTAAACTCTGTTCGAATTAGACCAAATCTGGTTTCCGGCAGTTTCGCTTGGCGGGAAAATATGCACCACAATCGATTTGACTTTTTTAGCAAATGACAACACTTCCCGATGGAAAGGCTGGTTCATATCACAATGACTTTGCCATGATTCAGTAGCCGAAATGATGAGTTGGAGACATCGCCCAACTAAATTTGCATGCATCCAATCAGGCATCTCCAATTCTGGTCCACAAAATCGGCTAAATGGAACAGAGGCTAGATCAACATTTCATGATTTGAGAATATGACAAAACATGCATGAAACGTTACAGCAACGGAAAGGATGAAGAAACACATCTTAACATGACGATATAGGATAAGAAACTCAAAGTTTATTTTTTCAAAGAATTGATACAGAGGAAGTCGTAATACTATTTTGGCGATAGCCGTAAGCGAATTCCGTTTAGGAAAAAGAAAGCATATCAAATCTTCCGCTCGATACATTTGGGGCACGTCTTACTTCCCGAACTATCTACAAAATAGATCTTCCATCAGTCAACGAAACAGTAAGGCTCTTAGGCCTGTCGTGGGATTAAGATTGCTTTGATGATACGAGCTTTGAATCATAGCAGCACAACACCAATCCAACATGTCATTTCTTTGACGGTTTTATTCCCCGTTGAAGACGATAAGGACGAAAGATCCATGTCATCTTTAATCCATTACTAGATAAGGCAATGACAGAACTCCGAGACGTATAGAGCGTATCTCTTCCACTTGCATTCACAGATCACTAGCCATCAGGGAATTACGCTCTCCTTCTTGCTCTGTGTCAGCAGCCTTGCACTGGTTTCGACGATTTTTGAGATTTTGTGTTTGAGAGCACTCGAAATGATCTTTCTATGAGGTGAATGAGTATTTGTGACTTAGGAATCACTGAATTATATTTAAGGATTCCGTTTGAAAATAGGATTAGCGTGCAAAATGTTTTGGCGATTTTTTGGTTTTTTGTTTGAGCACTATAAATGATCCTTCTATGAGGTGTAGGAATATTTGTGACTTAGAAATCACTGAAATAAATCTAAGGAACCTGTTTGATTTTGAGCATTTTTGTATAAGAGAACTCGAAATGCTCGTTCTATGGGGTATTTTATGAGTATTTGTGTGACCTAGGAATCACTGAAATATATTTAAGGTTTCCGTTTGAAATTAAGATGGTGTACATTATGTTTTGGCGATTTTTTTAGATATTTGTTTGAGAGAATTCGAAATGATCTTTCAATGAGGAGTACGAGTATTTAATTGTGAGAATGACAAGTTTAGGGATCATTGAAATATATATAAGCGATTTTGTAAACAAGATAAAGCTTAACACGTTTATGCTAACGAAAAGACTTTGCAATGCTGAAAGGGAATTCAGGTATATTGTATCAATATGCTGTATTCTTTTCAATATTGATTATTGTCAATACCCTGTGGGATAACTTTATATTTATGGTTGTAGCTGAACATTAAATGAAATTACACGTATCTCATAAGAGCTCTTTGAAATTACAAGTGTGCACTGAAAACGTACGCGCAACGGATAATTTTACATATAAATACCCTTAAAAATTGCTCAAAACGGACTTAAGAGCTGCTAATCCATTATCAGCCTTAATCAACTTATTGTCGTTCTTGAATATATTTACAATTGAAACAATTGGTTTTTTTTAAAGCTTTATCGTCCGGATGCTTTTGGTGAGAAATAATCAACAAATATTAGTTCGATTAAAATTGTATTACCTATAAATTCTATAACTATACACGTATCTTGACTCGAAATAAGGAAATATGTACAATGGTTATATGATCAAAACTCGATTAGAATCTCAAGGATTGTCATCATCGTAGATGTTAAAATATCCTTGAACTTTTTCAAGATACAATCAATTATTTTAAAAAATAATGTTCCAATATTACAATGTACTTACGAACGGATACCTTCAAGCTTCACGAAGAATTATTTTTCTTTGTTACACACGTACAAATTCAACTAATTTTAGAATATTTGATAATTCAAACGTGTTTAAAACACTTTCATATTTACAAAATTCATCATACAAGCTTTAAAAATAATAACGATTTCAATAATCGAAGAAAACACATGCTTCAAGACTTGCTCAAATGTTGTTTTCACGGTTTTCAAGTTTTGAAAGTCGGTATGTTTGTTCTAATTCAAACCGGTAAAATGATTAATGTGTATTAAAACGAACCAGTGAAGTAGAAACGCTACCGTTTGCTTCAAACGTTTATTTCGAACGCTTATGTAACAACTCCCAATAAAACATTGTTATTATTTAGCACGAGTTGCACGTGCAGATGATGCGCCCACGACGGTGCGCGATGGACATTACGACAGGAAGTGTCAATCACAGTAAAAGCAATTGACGAGCAAAGGGTTTCTTCAACGAATTGCCGAACTGTGTAACATCAACAAATCTCGTAATGATCAAAGCAACGTGTTGTTTTCTGTTTCTATTTTTGCTTGTCTGTCAAATGTCAGTCCTGATGTGAGGTTAGTTCTCCCCATTGACGTAGGGGAGTTGAAATCGAAGACTTAATCGAAAATCGATGCAAAAATGTTTAAATTGGCACATAAACTGGAAGTATTTCAAGAGTTTGAATGTTTTGCAAAACAATATCGCTTCAACTGTCAGTGCCCATTTTTGCAGAAGTTAATTTTCTATGCAATGAATCGGAGGAATATCACAAGCGATTGGACATTTGACGAAATGATCCGGTGAGAGACACTGCTGGATCCAGTCATCATGCAGCCAAGCAAATAACTTAACTGATGTCGCTAATCAACACAAAGGTTTTCAAGAGCAGTTTTTGGATGAAATTGAAAGACAGATTTAATGATATTTGCAAGATACTTCCTCTCACGTATCTTTTGTTGCGCAAATACCGATTTGAACAAAGTTCGTTAGAGAACATGTATTGAAGTAATCTATTTATGTATATTTGTTTAGATGATACTACAGACTACCATTCGTGAAGAAAATTCAAGAAATTGCCGAAATTAGTAAAATTACTGAATTTATTCAAGCAACATCTTAATCAATAAGATATAAGTAACATTTTATATGAACTTGCAATGAATATGTATTTTAATTAGGTTAGTAGAAGTGGTTCTAATGATAATGTTAATGATTGTTGAGGTTCTAATTATGGTACAACGTAAGGAGTTCAACGGATTTTGATAAAGATGATGCCTGAGATCATAATGATGATAAAGAGTGGTGGTGGTGGTTGTTTTGATAATGGTCATGCTTGAAGTGTTAATGATGCCTGAGATTATAATGATGGTAAAGAGTGGTGGTTGTTATGATGAGAGATTGTTGTGGTTGGATGTGGTAAAGATAATGAACATTGGTCGTGATTTGCTTTCATACGAAAGTAAATGACATAATTAATTCTATGAACTCAAAACGTCTAACACATCCATCCCCAAATGGTAATTACCCGGTATATGTTTACCTGTTTTCAGTAACAGTCTTAAAAGGATCATGAATATTCCTGGTGGCCAAATTCACGCGTTCAATGTTCATGCATACTAGTTATTTAGTCTCTCCACCTTTATGAACTCGGAAATATTATTCTGGCTGTTTTCTATTCGTTTCCCATTAAACATTTGACTGATTGACCCTCATTATTGTTATCGCGACTTCAAACCTTCTTTTTCACAATACAAGGTCGACTTACTTTAGAATCATGTTTACCTGCAATAGTCGATAATTCTCGATCAAATGACACCATTGATAATAAAAAATGCATATGGAACCCCGACACTGACGGAGTGACTCTTTAAGCAGTAATTCTCGGTCAAATAACACTATTGAAAACGTTTAGCATTTGGGACCCCAAACAACTCTTTAAATTGATAAAGGCGGTTTTGAAAGTGTTAAGTGTGATGAGATTGTGTGGTGGTTCTTATAAACATAATGACAACGATTCGAATGGTGTTGTCATCACGGTGAAGTGGTCGAAATGCCAATGATATTACTATGATGTAGGTTCAAAGTGAGGCTGAGATGATGGTGAGGCTTAATTATAACTTTGAGAGTTTAGGTGAGAGCAAGGGTGGTACTATTTGGTTGTACTGCTGATACGCTTACTTTTGTGATTGTGAGAGCTAACATCACCGTCGTGGCTGAGGATGATGATGATCATGATGGTGACGATGATGATGATCATGCTGATGGTTATGATGATAATGATGGTGATGGTGATTATGTTGATGATGATGATTGATGAGTATGATGGTGATGGTAAAGATGATCATGTTGATGATGATCATGTTGAGGATGATTATGATGATGATGATCATGTAGACGACCCAAACTTATGCGTACATTTACCTGGGTATACAGTTAACCCTAAGCAAACTGTAGGCTACATCTTCAATTTGTTAAGATGTCAGTGCTTTGGGGTTAAACTTGAGGCGCGTTCACGAACAGTTGACACTTGGTGGTTTTTGTTGCCATGAACACGTGCATTTTAGCACTATTTCCGGGCTAATGGAGTAAGCCTGCTGCCTGCCATGTCTGTGATCTGGTTACATGACGTCCCCCATTCTCCCCCTTCTCCCTCTTCCTCTCCCGTCTCTCCCTCGCTCATAAACATCGTTTGTCCATTGTAAATCCAGCGCCCATATCGAACTCTCGTCGGTACAGGGATTCTTTTTAGTGAAATTTACTGCTTGATTAATGTCTAAAGTGACACATGGCCCTGAAAGAGCCAATCCTGACCTTAGATCGATAGATCGGGCTTGATTTTCTTGCTAATGATGACAACACAAATGATCTAATAATTGACTATGCTACAGCCGAGGACTCCCAAATCTGACAAGCATGTTCTGAATGCTGAGCCGAGATACGCGAGATCTGACAGTGACGTTCCGAATGAAGACCTTCCCATGAGACATGCGCAAAAGGACGAACTATCTTCTCTTTATGTCGTAAAATTGAAACTTTTCTAGTAGAGATAATTTACATTTTTTTTAAAAGAACTTGAAACTGAATTTCGGAAATGATTACAATTACCCGAGCTCATTTTGTGTCGTTACATTGGGAAGGAAGACGAGAGTTATTCGCTGTGAATAACGAGAAAGGCAAAATAACAGCCTTGAATAATTTCCCATCGGATCATGGATCATTAGCTACATTCCAGGTGATTTTGTTTATGTCTTTGAGAGTATTCACCAGCATGCACCGAATTCTTCAATAACAATTTAAAGTAGGAGATTCGAGAGAGGTTTTGTAACCTATAAATCATAAAGATTTCCACCATCGATTTTTCAATGCGCGACGCTTTTCTGTCAAATGGTGTAATAGGAATGACGCTTTTATTTTTTTCCCAAAACGATTAAAGCTTGTTAGCGTGGGAATGGGCCAAGGAAATATCATACATCATCTTCCTTTATCATCGCATTTAACGAAATTTATCCTCTTCCGAAATTTTGAATATTTTATTATCTACTGTCAACACCACATGTGTCTCATCTTTAAGATTTAATATACATTGCTTTGATATTCAATTTTAGTTTTTTAAATATTGTATAAATTGTTTTTGTAAATGGTAATCTCTTTAACCTTTATTTAGAGAAATAAACCAATTTCTAAGACACGTCATGTATACAAGAAAATAGTTAAAAATTGATTATAACAAAATGATATTGTGTCTAAATAATTTCTTCATATAGCGTTTCTAAAGCATTGCTTTGCACCAAAAGTTATCAACTTTTTCATGTGGGTTCCATGGTTATGTACTTCATTAAAAGCAGTCGATGATGTGTTCTAAACCCTTAAGAACCGCAAATAGAATAATATTGACATTTTCATTGTAAGCGCAAGCATCTACATATGTGACTTTTGTTATTACACTCATTTGAATACATGATTTTGAGATGCACTCTATGTTAAGGTCTAAAGGGAACGTATTTTCAGTGACTATTCTGTGTGAAGGTAAACTGAGAGGAAAACTAAGGTCTATATCATTTAACATTTAACAACAAACTGGTAAGAGGTTCCTGAGAAAGTGTTCAATAAATCATTTTACAGAAGAGTTCCTGGGGTCGACATGTAATCGAGAAATGGCTTGCCATTTTCGACAAAGTATCAACCATTACCAGCTTTTAATCATTGCCATGTTTCCTTTTTCCATTACATGAAGAATTTTCTCCCGTGTTATTACCTGACGTTATTTGCTTGATGATATTCTGTCACATTTTATAATTTAGGACATGATATATCTAAAATGAAATATCGATAAGCCAATATTCCAAATCCACATCCTTAAAGCGAATACCATATTGCCACATAATGGAAAAAAGATAGATATATGGAATGAAACCAACTATTCAAGTATCCACAAACACCAAGCTCATTTCATTTTTATCTAGTTAAGGAGACGCCATTCGAGTAAATACACGTCCTTATTGCCACAAAGTGATATTAGAAAAAGCAAATAACCACAAATAACGGATCCATAGGTTAAGAATTCTCAACCCATTTTGTATGTATTAGTTTGTAGAGACTTCAATTATCACAACTTGGTACCAATGGCTATTTCAGTCAATACTTTCGCATTTCTCGGTATAATTCAAAGGTTGTAAAGCAGTCATTACTGGGGTTTATACCAGACTGGGCGATAATGGGATTGATCCAAGACTAAATATACAGCTTCTAAGGCTCTCTAGACGTTATCATGTTATTAAGAAGTATCCGCTTTAGCGGCCATGGATGCTTTTATAGGTAAACGATATGCAGCCATGTTTGTCTGAGTTCCTTCTTGTTTTACCATGCTTGAAGACTGGCCAATCTTCTCTTCCAATAGTCAATAAAGAGTATCAAAATATTGTAACATATATTGGAAACGTCTCCTTTGAGGGTTCTGGCAACCTAGTAAAGAAAATCACGAAATTTTACTCCCAGTTGAATCACAAGATAACCTGTGAACTGGGGTAAGAAGATTGTGACGTTAATAAAGTGCAGGAATATATCTGTTTTTGTTCTGTTGAGTCCTTTGAGGGCCATTTTGTTATTGTAAGATACACCTTGTACATTTCAATGTCGTTATAGGTTTATAAGAATAGAATTGACAACCATATCTTATGGGTCATGTCTCGGTATCTAGATATTATTATAATCGTCACGTCAACTTATTTATTTTATCCAAATTGTCATCATAACTGCGCTTCCCTTGTTCACAGTTGGCACTATAGATTCACTGCTTTGTATTTTCACGATAAGTGAAAGTAGTTTTGCCCATTTCAAAAAATGATACATTACCACACTAGGAAATTACTCTCTCATTTATGTAAGGCAACGAATCCAAGACATCTCTGGTTAAGTTTTATATGTTAACTCTAATGATGCTAATGGCTGAAATAGTACCCAAGCGGTGTAAAACAATAACTCACTCTCTTAAGATATGTTAACTCGATTTTGTAAAAGGGAGTTTTGTTTCTATATATCCTAACTATATTACAGTAGAACTCTGATATAACGAACTCCAAGGGACCAAAGAATTTAATTCGCTATATCCGGTGTTCGCTATACGCATATAATTTTAATGATATTATATAGGGACGGGACTTGAAAATTTGTTCACTATATCCGAGTGTTCGCTATATCCGTGTTCTACTGTATATGATTCATGTTCTGGTGTGACTCCTAGACAATTTTTGAAGCAGTTATACGTTAACTCTGTTGTTGGTTATGTTGGTAAAGACAGGCAGTGATGCATTCTATTCTTCGTCAAATTGTTAAATATAGAACAACTAAAATGTTACCCTCACTAACATATATGAAAATAATTATGAAATAAGCAAGTAATAAGCATATGTATATGTAAGTATAAAAAAGAGAAGTTCTCTTGAATTCTGTTTCCACAAAAAATACTCAGATAGGACTGTCCCTTTCAGAGAAAAGGAACTATGTTGAAACCCTTTACTAATAGATGTGCAACACCAAATCGAGCTCCCACTAGTGTGTGTATTCAATTTAAAGATTCTTGGTGCACTTAAAAAAGAAACCGATTTTCATTTGCATGAAGCGGAGTTTAAAAGAACCTGCCTTTGTCTCCAAAAACATTTCAATTTGGTGTATAGGTGTGAGAGATCCTTTAATAACACATGAGGGCATCTAATCAACATTATCACTAGAAGATAAGTAGACTAAGGGTGCAAGCGCACATCAATACTTAACCCAGTCACAATATTCCACTGATTGCCTTCATCAAAGAGGGATGATAGCGCAAACGCGTAGTGTCCTTTGACCAGTCATTTATAATGGCGGCCCTTTGCTTCAGGAATGAGGTTTAGAGTTGCTTTTCTAATCTCATGTTTATACAACTGAATTAATCTTGAAACACTTACAGACATCAACTTTAGATCTCATTTTTATTTTGTTTTAAACATGTTTAACGTAAATATCCCGTTTCAGCTTGAAATAAGCAAGCTTGTTTGAGCTGAATTTTGCGTGTTTACTGACCTATTTTAACGTCGAGGAGCATTTTTCTAAATAACTGCAGATCAAAGAAATGCAATAGAATGAAATTGATAGTTTCTTTAGCATTGTACTACTTCATTTTTCGTTTTGATGTATTACTCTGGAGAAAACGTATAATTACTAAGAAATAAATTTCAATGTATGTTCTAGAAATGTTCAAAATTATTCAGTTTGGACAGTCGTCTTGAAATTTAACATGGAATCAATAGAAATTTAAGCTGAAATCTCGACCAAAGAGAATAATAAATATCTCAAAATTTATCTCTATCTCTCTCATCTTATGATATTAATAATTCATTTTGCTACACCCCATTATGATCGACCAGTGCATCGTGAAACTACACAAAATGAAATAAAACCAATTTCAAAGGGTCACAAAATTTAATTGAGTACATCGATTTAGTGGGAAAAAACGATATATTGAAAACGGTTAAACACGATCACTGTAAATTGCCTCCCTTATCAGCACGAATTTCAGACCTCAAATCTGTCGTGGTAGTTAATGAAAGATTTAAGAAGAAATAGCGCATTTGTTTACAGACATTGATTGCTTAAAGCATTACTTATGATGAAAATAAGTCCCATGTGAAATGCTTTAAAGGGACAGTCCTATCGGGGTTTATTTTGTGGAAAAAAAATTTTTTAGGTGCATACTATTCTTTGTCAAATTGTTAACTCTAGAACTAAATGTTAACCTCATTAATATATATGAAAATAAGTGTGAAATAATCATGTAATAATCATATATAAGCATAAACACGGAAGTACTCTTGTTTCCATATAAAATACCCAATAGGACTGTCCCTTTAAGTTATCTGAACGTACTTGAGCTTGAAGTCGGCTCCTAAACATAGAATTATCGAGCATGGAAACAAGAAAACTGCTAATCCATTACTGATCTCTCAGGAATTCTTACAAATGAAAGTATGATTAGTTATGGATTATTAGCAATAAACCGTTTTTGACGTCTGCTGATGGCTCAAGTGGCACTGCTAGCGTTTCACTGTGCGCTTAGCGCAAGTCTTTTCTCACATGTTTGGCTTCCGTTTGCAATGGGTTCTGGGAAATAACGTTATTTCCCGCGGGCCAGCAGAGCGCGTGCGAAGGTTAGAGGTTGGTGTTAGGGTAATAGTATCTCGAGCTTCGTCTCTCCAATGTCTTTACCCTTGTGGTGCAATGCGCTGAAAATGGATTATGTCATGGCATAAGGCTACTAACTGTCTAACAACTTATTACTCCGAAAGGAGCTTTGTCAATTCGCTGGACACTAAGCCTACTGGTTCAAAGCATGGGGGTCTGTTTTGTACCAATATCACTCTGCCAAATCATGCCTACAATTTACTTGATTATTTAAAAACTTGGACTCCACAAGAGCAAAGAATATCTCATGGAATAATCAAAGAAACTGGAACCGGTAAATTGAAAAATAATGTTTTAGATTCTGAGGGCCCTAGTCTTACCTGATATGGCATCAGATAACAGGTTTAATTCGACATAAAATGTTGCGTCTTGACACTCAAAGAAATACCTGGAGGTAGATTTAACCATTTAAGAATGATAATATGTTCTTTAAAACATGACCAAGTGATTGGCCTTATGAATTATGAACTATATTTTCGTCATAAATATAGTTCGAGTAGTAACCATTCATTAATACAACGCTTCATTCATTATCAGCTATATTATACATGTTTATAAAATGTCAGAGGATTTTCATGTTCATTATTCGCGAAAATATTTGAACAAATCAACTTTGTCATGTCCATTTGCTTCTAGGCAGTACATCCGGTCATGCACTTCCGGTAACTATAAGGACTTAACGTTTCGGCGCCTTAATGTGTCAGATTGTACTGACCTGAATATATACTGTCAGAAGCGGAAATATATATATCTCCCTGTACAATACATGCCATTAGCGAATAGATATGATTCGCTTACAAAATATAGTCCCGTCCTTGTGAAAGAAGCCTAAAAGCCAAAAACATTAATTATGAGAAAAACAGCATACTTTAACAACCATGGTTTTGAAATTATGAAATGAAATCCAATCCTGAAGATTAAAAACAAAGTTGGATTCAAATCCGGAAACTTGTGATGGATTTACACACGCCTTCGTATTGCCATTTTATAGTCAAATGAAAGTTGATTATTCTCCTTCAAATGATATGTTTAAATCGTTGCCCGTTTCTCTGTGGTCCCCTTGTTAAAGGTAAATCTGATTATATGTAATAATTGGATTTGAAGCTAATGTGGAGTATATTCTCATCAATATAAATTCCGGATAATTGAGTATTGTTCACTAAGTAACTGTATCAGATCGAAGGATTGATTTGTTGTTAGCGAACACGCATTGCACGTGCTGCACGTGCAAAGCGTGTCAGATTAGGAAATCGAGAACTTAATGAATTTCGTGCTGACAATAGATTCCGCTATGCTTGTAATTTTTGAAATGACAAAGAAAACATTGTTAACTCATTAAGCGCTGCTGGCGGTTTCGACAAGCGTGAAAACAATTCTGACAGACTCAAGTTAGAATAATTGTTGATTAACGAATCCGATGTGAGATAATACACTGTATTTGTCAATCATCCAGCGAAACTTTAAAGCTATTTTTCCAGTGTCAGTTCTTAATGGGATGTTTCATTTCCAACGAGGCAGTGCGGTTGTTTTGTAAATGTAAGATGTCGCTTGTAAAGAGTTATTTTCACAATTTGGACTTTAATTTGCTTTTCAACACATTCAAACCACACCTGACGTATTCAATTTCAAATCACACGTCACAAATATTGGATCATTGTTGCGAATTCCTCCGAAATTGATTTGGCAATATAAAAGAAACAGTTTATTTCAACCATTTTGATAGTGTTATTTTGGAGGAATGAATGTGATCGGACTATTCAATTTTACTGCATCGTATTAGCCGGGTTTTTCAATTTTGAAATTGAAAGTTTTGAACAAATTCTCCATTTTTCAATTGCAAATAAAATAGGAATTGGTTTCCCATAACTTTATATTGAATAAATCAATTCGTTGTTATAAGGAAAGTTTTCGCAGTTTAGCCATCACATGTATCAAAGAATGAACCTATGATTAAAACCTCATGTTATTTTCATGCATCGTCAAATTTACATAGAACAATTCTACTCGAACGCTAACATTTCCTTTCTAACGGAAACCTCAACCGAACGCACGTGTCGAAATCACGGAGTCGATATCTTTATCAAGCTTGATTGGCAGAAACTAAATAGCGTCACAAATTGCACGTGCATTTCGTGCATGACCTCAATGTCGTGCCTCGGTCGCATTGCAGTGCTTGGGATGGCGTTGTCCGTGCTTGGCAGGGAAAGAAACTCGCCGTTTTTCACAGCATGCCATCACGCTAAATTGATTAATGATTTATTGGACTGTGAAAATCTCCCGCCTGAAATTCTTCACGGTTGATTGAACAAGCCACAGATAAATCACTGCATTCTACGCACTGATTAGCGAAAAGAACATCGCCATAGATCGCCCGATTACTGCCTGTGACAGAATTTCTTTACGGAATAAAATATGACAAAATTATTATAAATTTTCTTTTTTTAATCCTGCGTTGTTCAAGAAAGATTGGGCATTGCCATGGAGAAATATAGCGGGATGATATAACGCTATTAGCACCGTAATGGCTTCACAATGCCTCTTTTATAGGATTTTCGCAACGCTCGTGATTATACCACTTTTATCGACGAAGCAGATTAATAGTGAAATACCTTATCCAATAACTTTCGTTTTCAAATCTGCCAATAAAGACTGCAATGGCCGGTTTAAAATACTGTTTACTTTAGAAGACGCAATGAAGAATTTAATCACCATCGACAAATATGGAGTAATAAAGATGAAAATATTCTCAATTCCCTGACAATACTGACAACCTTTTCTAAAAAGATGATGAAATTAATTTGAACAGCCGAAACCCGGTATTAGAGATTCAATTTATTTCTTCTCCACCTTATATAAAGCTTCTTTATTTTGATTGGCATCCACTGTGAAACGGGACCATGTATCTGTTTTGGTCATTTCTCAGGCGGAGAAAAGCGAAAGATTGGGAGGAAATTGGCGTGGTCGGGTAGTCTTGGTTTACGCTTTCTGTGTAGGAAAGGATATTACGGAGGAAATTTGTTTTGTATCGGCAAATGCTGACATGATCTAAAGTAAACATTACCCCTCGGAGAAAGGCAAGTCTACAGTGTTCAGGAGAAATCGAGACCCATCGTCGTGCCCGCTAGGAGTTATCTCCCTTTGTCATAGGAAATACGCATGAAATAGTTTCGGAAAATGTATTTTGTACTTTAAGGAAATAGCTCCTTCAATGCATACCGTGTCTTTTTCCTTTATGAAGTTTTTCTGATCGATAGAAAAACTCAAGATAAAAAAATATTTAAAGTTAATGTAGATCAGAAACGTGGCGTTGTATATTCAGATTCATATGCATATGAATACATTTATTATAAATGATAATTCTTTATACACAGACAGACAGATACAGACAGACCAATCTCATTAGAATGAGATCATACTTGCTTCACTACGTTTACAGATAATAGTGATCTACATGCGAAGCGTAGTGTAGCAAATAGATCATATTTTAATACGATTGACAGACAGACAAACGTTAAATTTAAAATTTCATGATACAACTAACAAATTGCTTTGCGACCGATACGACACTGGGTCGTTATGTGACACACATTTACATGCTTAGGGCGCATTATGAATATATTTGTATACCAATAAATAGCGTTCTTCGATCTATCTGCCCGTCTGTCTGCCGACGCAAACAAGACCAATTTCAAGGAACTTATATTTGAAATCACGTTTTGTTTCCTTGGCATTGAAAACCGTAACAATGATCGCAATGAAACTAAACTTTAAAGACATTCTTACCAATTGTTTAAAGTTTGTAAAGCTCATGACAACTGCAATAAAACGTTGTGATTGAAGAATACACCTTATACGCCGTTATGATTTGCAGTGTACAAGTCGTAGTATTTGTATAGGAAGATACCAAAATGAATAAGCGTTGTTGCTTCTTTTCGTACCATGACAATGAACCTGTGAGCGAATATCTCTAGGTTTTTAAGGAATGTCATTATTAAACGAGTAGAATTCGGACTAAACCGTATTCGATTCGTATTTGTAGTACCTCAATCATTTAAATAAAATCTCCCCTTAATTCGCAAGTGTTCGTATGGCCTCTGCCATTTAAACTCAAATTAAAAGCCGTTTGGTTTAGATTTGACAAACTCAAGTTCATATCTATATCACACATGTACATTATTTACAAACGAACAGCATACCTATTTGTTAAAACTTATTCGAAGAAGCATCGGTTATCAGTTACGAGCCGGGGAGTGCCTTTTTGGCACTTAATCTTTTTTTACTCGATTGGACCCTTGTTGTTTAATCCTAGCATTTAATTCTATACCATGCCACATCCAGTAAACCATTATCACCCACCAACAGTTTCAGAAAATGCTTCCTCTCAACTGTACCGTTATAGATCGCGAGGGAGGGAGTTTCATTTCAGCCAACTCTGAATAGATTAAGAAGGGACGGAAGGGCTAGTTATACGTAAATAAGGGTTATTTATCACCAAAACGGTTCGCGCACCTTTAATCCAACCACATATTTCATTCAACGTCCGATTTCCAATCTACAGTCTGTCTGACCCAGAGTACACCTAGTGTTTTAGGTTTTTGCTAAGAACAGACCGAGAACAGCCTCAGACAAGGCCAAAAGACAAATGCATGGAACTATAATTAAACAGTGTAATCCTTTTTCCTACGAGAAGCGTTTAGACCACCGCCATTACAGCCAGTAATGACTGCACAGCGTGCAGCAACAGATCAACTTGGTTCCTTATCTACCGTCAATAACTGGTCACAAACAATATCGGCGACATCCTCCATGCGATCTCTCTAATACTTGGTATCACGAAGAGTTGGGATCAGCCGGTCCAAATGGTCAATTTGAGTTCTCTTGGTCAAATTATCGTTGATCATGATTCTTTTACCAGTCTGAATACAAAACATTAACTCAAGATCGATATACAGGCGAGCATTGGAGCCCTCTGAGGCTTTACAGTGATAAAATGTCTCCGACCTGTTTTCGCAGTATTTCCTAAAAGGTCTTTTGTAGGTCCAGAAAATGATCTGATTGAAGGCAGTCTCGTGGATATTATCAGGAACAAGATGCATTAATGATAATTTCGGATATGATAAATTCCTCTAATAAATGACCTTTTCATCCTTTTTCGTTTGAAATTTGAATATCAGATAGATTTGAAAAGCATACAAGGATCTGCTGATTGATAATTGATGATGTCGAATCTTGAAATTCCATACGCTTTTAAAACTAATTTAGTCGTTTTTATGTAGAAATAAAAATCTACGGCTTAGAACATGAAATTATGTTCAATCAAGATATGACTAGGTCGTTTTAAAGAGAAAATCAAGTCCGAATAGGTTTGTTTTTCTGTCGAGTTGGCAAGCGAATGCAGCTCTTTAATAATCCGTACCGATTATATGGACAGGGCTACTCCATCATGCGTAATTTGGAGATGGCGGTTTATGAAAATTCTATCTTAATCTGTGATGAAATGTAAAAGGAGTAGAAAGGAGTCTGAATTGCCATTATGAACTTCATTACTCGAGTTTCATGCATGAAAGGACGCTTGGAAAGGCTCTACAAAATAGCCCTGGCTAGGAATCATTTCACCAAGGTGGTGTCACTCTATCATAGAGCAATATCACATTATTTATCACGACAAAAAGGAAGGAGGCGTTATTTCCTTATCTCTCTTGTCCGTCACCTTGCAATTACTGCAAGCAGTGGCACATAGGCTGAAATAACAGCAAGTCTCGTTAGAACGAGATTCCGCGAGACTGAAGCTGATGGTTTCGCTGCCTGTGTCACATTATTCATATCGCTGCTACTAAGGAGTTACCATGCTAGCAACTTCGAGGCATAAAGTTGAGCCAACTTCATTAACCGGCGTGAAAACGTATAATAAACACAGCTTTATTAACGCTATATCGATAATGCCTAATAACAAATCCCTCATGATGGCAGGGATCACCCTCATCAATCCTCTAAATTATTGAATATTTCCAATCACTGCTATCCCCCCTCGGGGCTACTCCCCCTGCCCTCTCTACGCTCGACCCATGGTATCCCCTGATCTCAGCCTTAAACACTGACATCTCGGTTTCTGATTAATCAAAGCGGGCCTGGTGAAGATTCTGGAGCTGATATACATTGATGTAGACGTCAGGGTGCGTGCTGTGACGTCACAGATCAATAGTTCCCCTCCAGCGTTCATGTTGGGGGCCTACTGCCTTATCGTGATTTGTTGACAGCATGTGATTACCTTTAAATTATTGATAATATTTAGTACAGATATCGTACATAGTGATTAGATGTACGGATTTGATTCAGTGCACGGGTGCCAATTCACGTCATGGCCAGGTTTAGGGTAAAAATAACAATGATCTATATTAGGTTCATGATGTGTCAGTAACGTATATTGTTAAACAAGTGGGCGTGGGAAATTGCGTAATATGGCTTGTTATCTAGATCAGTGAAAAAACATGAAAATTTTAAGTATAATGCCACGAGCAAAAGTATTTAGTTTTCCCTTAGAAATCCATCTGCGTCATAATGAAAACCTCTTATTGGAATCCATTATAGATTATCAAAGACATATCTCTACATTCAAACTTTGATCGTTAACTTAACGATACCATTCATCTTTGATATCTTCTTAAAGCCACACAATTTGAAGTTACTAATAACTGCAAGGGGAAATAAGGTTTCATGTTAAAGCTTTAAGCACATACATATTTCGTCAATATAAGTAATATACAGATAATGAATTTCTCTCTTTGTTACTTACCATTAGTCTGTTTTCCAGACCCTAAAGCAAAAGTATAAAAGGAGCCTCTTAAGTCTAGAAAATATTGGCAAGTCTAGATGCCTTTAGCTTTAGGCCTGAAATTAAGTATTGTTCAGGGTTTCTTTTTTTTCTTTTTCAATACTAAATCAAAATAATAAAATTAATAAAGAACTCTTTTTTCAGGGACTTAATGTTAGTCTAACTTAACATCAAAACTCGGGTAACCTACATAAAACGTTGTTTGGAAAGTATGTGGTATATGTAAAGGTTATTCTCGAATAATAGAAGCGTTTGCTTTAGATCCGTATGTACTACGATATAAGCAAATTTTAAGATTATATGTATAGCCTAAACCAAACACGACAGTCCCCGTACTTCATTAGAATTAAGATAAGTTGCAGATACATGTATTTCTTTTCAGAATATTCAAACCAATGTTCCCAGTTTAATGCTCGAGTTGAAGTTAAAAGCTGCACACATGCTTTGCTAAGTCGTTTTCTATAATCAGCTTTTCCCTTTTGACCAAACCCACTTTTTGACATCCCTGAGTGACTTCGGCCGTCTCAACATTGTCATTATTGATTGCAGGTATATCAAAAGAAAAAAACAAGCATTTCATAGCATCAATAGAAAATTTAAGTGTATAAAAAGCCAATTTGAGCATGAAAATGTGTTTGATATTGTACCCGGCAGGAGTGGACTTGATATCAGTCAATGATTCTTATCTTATATATAGGTAGAAGATTATATACGGTCTCCTCGTTGTAACGATAAGTTAAGTTTTTATTTCCTGAAAGTTGACAACTCTACTTAACGTGCTTGATGTCTTCATAAATACTTCATACTGTAAGCTACACTTTTCACTTATAGGTTGATAAGGTTCAATACGTCAATAATAACCAATTTTCATATGCATCGCTAACATTCATTTGAAGTGTTTTTTAGGCAACAACTCCCTCATGCTTTTTATGAAGTGCTTTTCTATATGTAGCATTTTGACAAACTTTCTGCGATCACAGTGCAATCCTGTTTCATCAACACACCAGCAGAAGCTTCAACTTTTAGCTTAACCAGTATGGAGGCTAGAGTGCACGTCCCTCGTAAATGTCTCAACGATTAGAAAACTCGCTTGTCCATTTTAAAGGGACAGTAGTACGTTTTTTTAAACGTTTATTTTCCTTTTTTCACATATTTTTATACGTTTATGCTATATGAAGTATTTTGATAGTGTCCAAATTCTCATTACACAAACCAATAATCCATAGTCAGAGAACAAATATAAAGACTCACATAAAGTCTATTGGCGGCCATTTAAGTGGGAACACCTTTAATTCATTTAGTGTAACAAAAAGGAATTGCATGGCTGAACTTTAAATATATCTTTGATTTATTATTGCTTAATTTAATTTAAACACATTGTCTTTCAATTGGGGCCATTTATTTTCATTTTCCTGACATCCCTTTATATTCCTCCTAAAACGTGCTACTCCCCCTTTAAGGTTAACGTGTTCTCATGAATATCTAATACGATAAACTCTTTAAAGGAGTGTTTATATAGTCTGTACAGATGGCATGAAGTTTCGAAACAAATTACACGTATATTTCTATAAATGCAAACAAATTAAATGAGTCTTTTTTATAAAACAAATTATGGTCTAGTTAAACAACCAAATAATGATTGTTGTTGACAACTTAGAAAGTCCTTATGAATACAATGGTCATGTAAGTATTAATCTTGAAGTCCAATGACCCCTTTGTTATCAAAACAGATTGTAAAATGTTATTAATCAATTTACCTCAAATTTACTCTTTACACTTTTTGTTAAGATAAAATTTAGTATTGGGTAGCGACGTTTCCTTTCCTCCTGGTAATTTTTTAAACATTTAGTAACATGATCATTTAAGATATCTAAGTCAAGTTATGACACTTATTTATGATAGTCATTGACCATAATTCAGAGTAACATATTGATGATAACTTCTTAGTTCATTGCATGTGACGTTTCGACACAGATTCTTGTGTCGTTCTCAAGCAGAGGATTTCTGAAACGTCGTATACAATAAACAAAGAAGTTGTCATCCATATATTCCTCTGCATTATTGTCATTCCAACTTAGTCAATTTAGAACCGTTTATTTAGAACCTTCGTTATTCCATGATATTTTCGATATACAAACATTTCATACATACAAATTATATTCAGTGTGTAGATGTGAAACTTTGTCAATGCCAGCATTCTCTCCCCACAGAGGCAAATCAAGTTATGAAATGTTTTTCGAGCCTCTGTTCTTATTCGCCGAGTTTGTGGTATAGAATGGGAGATGCCTGGTTGGAGGCAATCAAAATTAGTTGTGCAGTTGGCGACGCTGTTCTAAATCATCAATTTGGCTACTGAATCATGGCAAAGGCACTGGATATGAACCCCCTTTCCATACGAGAAGCGTTGTCATTTGCTAAAAGTATTCAAATGGATTTTGGTGCTTGTTTTTCGCCAGGGTAAACTGCCGGGACCCAAATATTTGATCTAACAAGAACAGAGGCTCGATCAACATTTCATACCTTGATCTGCCTCTGTCGGTAGAGGATGCAATACCAATAGAGAGTCATAAAGGTCCTTTAGGGGTCTTCATATATGTTTTGTTTTACTTGTTGATGAGCATTTGTTACAGGTTTGTATCAGTGTAAATCTATAACATTACAAAACTTCTGACACATGCTCATTATGCAAGTAACTACTACATTTAAAGTCGCATGAACTATTGGAATCGGATGACTTGAAACACTAGTCAGTTCGTAGCAAAATGTCACATTTCTTAAAATTACAGCTTTCTAAAATGTGCAATGTTATTAGAGCCTTAAAAGGCCTTTTACGCGTCTTCATATATGTTTTGATTTACGTGTTGATGAGCATTTGTTACAGGTTTGTATCAGTGTAAAGCTATAACATTACAATTCTTCCGACACCTACTCATTTGCAAGTAACTACTTCATTTAAAGTCGCAGGAACTATTGGAATTGAATGACTTGAAAAAAATGTCAGTTGGTAGCAAACTGTCACATTTCTTACACCTTTTTTTAAATGTTCAATATTATTTCATTATATTTAGTTACCCTCCAATCTATCTAGCAGTATGAAATTGCCACCATACTATCTAATAAGTAAACTTGGTCACAGAGCAAACAGTAATCATAGGTTGATATTAGTAATAGGATCACGGTCGATTTAATCCCATCCACTTTGAATGATAGACGTATCTACTTTTATGACAAGCGAATGGAATCTTTATCAGATAGCGAACTTTAACATTTCGAGAGACAAACATCCTTGGAAATGGATAAAGGATATGGGCTAAGGAGATTAGTATAGTAATGAGTTTTCTTTAAGACAGATATTTCCTATGATAAGTATAAGATTGCTTATTAATACATCATGTGTTTGTAAGATGACAAGATAAGTAATCGCCTTACCTGATCAGTAAGTATATTAGATATATTTATACGTCAAGTAATCGCTGCTTAACCGCCATTTATACACTAGTAAATGTTTTTATTTCTCAACTAATGTCTTCATACTGCAACAAGATTTGTTGACACGCTAAAAGGTTGCACAGGGCATCACTATAGTCAATGGGATAATGTCGTCCAACATCAACATGTGACATTTAGTAAGGTAAAGCAGTGTCATCTTATCCGAATATCCTTGCTTAAAGAATCTCCTAATACTTCTTAAGATATATTGATATATGACTTATATGACATGTAAACCAAACCATGATAAATCAAGGACTTAATTAAGGTGATAAAAGTACAATATGACACTATTATTTGGTGACGTTCCATAGATCAATTGGGCTTCTTCTGTTATGCTTAAAGATATTCGTATCAACTCTTCTTAGTTATATTATTGATATATCTTGACATATAAACCAAACCATTATAAATCAAGAAGTTAAATGAAGATGAAAAATGTACGACATGACACTATTATTTGGGGACGTTCAACAGGTCAATTGTGCTTCTGTTATGCTGATATTCGTGTCAACTCTTCATAGTTATATTGATGATATGACTTGACATATAAACCAAACCATGATAAATCAAGAAGTTAAATGAAGAAGATTAATGAACATGAAGACACTATTAATTGAAGGACGTTCTATGGGTCAAATGTGCTTCTTTTGTTACGCTGTAAGAGATCTTCTTATTGATGTATGACTTGACACAGAAACCAAACCAAGAAAAATCAAGGCTACGACAAGGTTAATGAAGAAGATAAATGTATACGATATGAGACTATTATTTGGACATTCTATAGATTAAATGTTCTCTTTTTTTATGCTTAAACAATATGTATCATCTCTTCCTAACACATATTGATATATGACTTGGCATATAAACCAAACCATGATATTACACGGCTACAAAGAGTAAAATGAAGAAGATAAAAATACACAATTGCTTTATTTTTTAGGACGTACTATGGGTTAAATGTTGTTTTTGTTATGCTTTAAGATCGGAATCAGTTCCTTTTAAGACATATTGATTTATGACTTGACATAGAAACCAAACCATTACAAATCAAGACTACTAAGAGTTAAATGAAGAAGATAAAAGATACAAAATTTAGGACGTTCTATGGGTTAAGTGTGATTTTTGTAGTGCTTTAAGAAATATGTGTCAATAGATATTGAGATATGACTTGATACATAAACCAAAGCTTGACACAGAGAGAGATTCTTTATTTCCTCCAGTAAAACCCGAAGATTACAATTCACGATTCACGATTGCAGTAAGAATTGGGAACGATCTATTGGTTAAATGTGCCTCTTTTGTAATGCTTTTCTATGTAATGATGGTTGCTTGCAGATGTAAAAAGTATAAGGTAATGTTTGTCGGCATCTTGGAAGTTATCATTATTGCTGTGTTTTATTAAGCTATACCCCGATTACTAAAACGTGTAGGAGAGAAGGGTATTTGTTTGAGATATTGAGAGAAAAAACTTCAGTGTAAAAAGTATTAGGTAATATTTGTGGGCATCTTATTACCTCTACAGTAAAACTTGAGGGATGAATGTAGCTCCTTTCTTCAAGATGTTTTTTTAATTGAGTTATACTTGATAACTAAAAGGTTTGTACGTAGGCGAGAGGTTTTTGTATGAGGGTTTGGAAGAAACGGCCTTCGGCTTTAGATGTTAAGCAATGACTCAAACCACTGAGACGTGTGCAGTAAATTAAGCGGTTTAATACACATGTAATATTCAAATAAAATGACACAGACGTTACTAAAACGGACGATAAATATAACAACGTTCTTCAATTCAGGCTAACACCAATAACCCAAACTGGAACACGTTAACTTTCATTCTCATTACATCATACCATACACGTATGTTGATTAAACTTCACACCCTACGCCTGTTTTGTTAAAGGCTTGCAATATTCATTGATGAAAACTTCTAATAGGTACATATGGCATGGCAGTTTAGAGGTGTCTAATTCATAAGAAAGTAAATGGAACCTTAAGTTACTTTTGTAGTGAAGCAATCGACTCGAAACATGACCATGATTATTTTTCGGTTTGCTACCCTGTGCCACGCGACAATCATTTGATAATAAAGTGGACGATGATATTGGGTCAATGTTTTTGGACATGAGTTTATCTCTATTCTACTATTTTTGCTTATATAACTGATTATACTAGCGATACTAATATAACAGTCCAAATAAGGGTTTTCACCTTCTTTGACATTGCACTGATATATTCGGGAAACTCGTGGAGTGGCGATAACCGTGTTGGCCTTAAATTACAAAGAACCAGGGCCTAGTGTTTCGAAGCTCTCTTAGTGCTAAGATAGTCGTAAGTACCATCTATGAACATTAGCCTACGAATATCTAAGCACTAAGAGAGGTTCGAAAATCTAGGCCCAGGTCCGATCCCAGAAATAGTAAAACATCCACTGATTATACTTGTAACAAGTCGTAAAAATGACATTATCATCCAACAGAACTAGCTCAAGACATAAAATTCTGATCTAGCCTCTGTTGAAAAAGCACCAGTTCTTGGGTTTTCTGGACATCCATCTTGCGGAAAACATTTGCACCACAAAGTACCTGAAATGTTCAGCCATTGAAAACACTTTGCATTGAAAGCGTTGCTATTATTCAGTCGCCCGATAACGTGACCTTCTTCTGTTAAGCTTTCTCAAAATGTAATGTTTATATAGTTGAATAGGTTTTAGTTTCCCGAAGTATACTTTACTGATTGTGGCTTTCAAACTGATCACATTTTTAACTACCTCACTGCACCAAATAAGGCTTTTCCCTTTTTAGTCCGAGAAGTGCTCGTCTTACAAAAGAGGTTGGATCAGGTTGATACGAATCAGAATTTACAGGATTCTACATGAAAACGCGCTTATAATTTAATGATTGGCCAAAATCGTAAGCAGGGTTACGTTATCTGTGTTTCATATATTTTGAGGAACAAACACTGCAACCTTATCTGTTCCAAAGAAAAAATTTGAAGTTTGGAATAATTCTATTCAACAATATACTTAGGACAAATGGTAAAAAACAAGCTTCGCCTTTTACGTTTCCCGATAATTTTCAGAAAGGGCAATTGAATCTACATATCACTCTGAGAGTGTCATTGGTTTGTTCAATGAGTCAGGACCGATGGTACACTATAAGCATTTAAAACAACTTGTCGTTTCAATTGATCTGTTCATGACAAGTGCAAATACGATGTCTAGGAGTTGACAAGACCAGAATAGATCAAATAGCTAATCTACCCCACTTCTCTCCTTTTAATTCTCTTGTTTGTAAGTCGACATTGGAACTAATGTCGATGGAAAAGAAAATTGTACATTCTGAACATTCTGTATCATACTTAGACTGCATTGATACTAAAGCTTTGAAACCGTTTAACATGTTAAAGGAGCAGTAGCACGTTTTTTCATAATTTTATATTTTAAATATTTCACTCATAATTGAAAGTAAATGCTAAATGTATTACATTGACAGTGTCAACAATCTCATTACACAAGCCAATCATCCATAGTCAGGGGACAAAGTATGAAGATTAACATAAAATTCATTGGCGGCCATTTTTTGTGAACACCTTTAATTCATTTTGTGTAAGAAAAAGGATTCTCATGGCTAAACTTTACGTTATATATTTGAATTATTACTGCTCTATTTAGTTTAAGTACATGTCTTTCAATTGAAACCATTAATTTTCATTTTCATCATCTTATATTCCCCCTAAAAAAGTGCTACTGCCCATTTAAAGCTCACTTTCATGCTAAACATTGCGTTTGGTAATTGATCTGTCCTTGTATATGTATTTTGAAGGCAATCTTTCTTTGTTGACATATGAAACCTTTAAATAAATGACAAAATGGATTTGAAATTTATGATTAAATATCGTAGGTTGGAAATTGTTAGATATGACTCGTTAAAAATTAAAACTGCATAACATTTGTGCTTTTTAGGTCTGTGCTTTTTTATCACGATTGATAAAATATTACTACTAGCACATGATACGTACGTAAATATATGTTTGGGTCTCTCTATCCTCAGAAACCATGCAGACGAAACCTTGTTGGATAATTCACAACAGACGCAAAGATTAAACATTTACTGAAAGTGATACAGGTTCCAATATACATGTAGAAAGGCAATGTATTTAAACTAAATAAAGGAGTAATAAATCAAATATATAATGTAAACTTCAGCCATTGAATTTGTTCTCTGACTTTGGATGATTCGTTTGTGTAATATGATTTTTGACACTATAAAAAAACGTGCTACTGCCCCTTTAAACCAAAATCATTTATAATGGAGTGGTATCAATTTCAACGAAGCAACTGGCCATGTAGGTACATGTAGTACCTAGCAAACCACCCTAAATGAAATATAAACACCAAGGCAGATATAAGGCATAATGTACAAGAAGGGTTCAAGAGAGCCTACAGGTGGTTATATATCACGTCGTTTGGAATTCACAAAATATTAGTTATTCAAAAGCATATGAATATCCAAATGAACAAAAATGAACTACATAGAATGTCTTATGTGTATGTTTTTGGTATTAAATGACAGCTGTATGAATTAAGAAAACAATTTGTAAAACAGCAGATTCATTCATCTTATATTCTTTTTTTAAGAGGACTTATACGATTGTTTGGTATTACATTTTTAATGTATTATATAACTATCGTTCTCATTGATTTTATTTTTTTTAAATGGTAAAGTTATAATGTACTCGATATAGTACAATATAAAATATCCAACAAATTACCTCTCATGGATAAATATTTATAAAATTCTCTTAACCAATTTAGCATTGTTTATCATAGCTTCTATCGTCTATGTCACAACTTCATTCAAGTAGATATTTTGGTTGAAATAGTTAAATCAGGAAACTATGTAAGTAAGTCGCCATGATCAATGGCGGCGCGTAAAGCTCTGAACATCGCTTCTACGTGTATTCTCCGTACACTAACCTCCACTCTCTGACTGGGTCGTTTATCATTCACAGTTGTCAAGTACACGGAACACCGTCTGGGCAAATATAGTTACTTATAATTATTGACCCAGAATATCATGGACAGTAAAGATAGAATCTTCAAGAATAGGTTATCCGAGTTTTTACATTTCTGGATGTTGTTGATAGTTTTGTGAAAGATTATTTCGGAATAAACCAATAGGTATTGTGACATAGATTTTGTACTTAATATTACTTTATGGTAAATGGTCAAGTAAATTGTATTTAAACACATTACGGTTCATTATACTTTTGAAAGGGATATTTCAATATAGTGATTAAATATTTCAATCATCTTGGTCACGAATTTTTACCATTCCACAAATTAAATTTCCAAAATGTTAAATGTTATACTAAACAAATAATGCATAGTATAATGCAAGATAGCCTCTCAACTTGTAATATAACTGATACCGTTTTAATTACAAGTATAATCTACATCGAAATATTTACACTATTACATGCACACTAATATAACACTGACTTTAGATTTTAGATTTTGGTTATGCAATGATTTCTGCAATATCAATCATGTTAGATTTGATTAAACCTTAAAGGGGCAGTAGCACGTTTCCAGGGGGAATATAAGGTGATGTCAGGAAAATGAAAATTAATGGTTTCAATTGAAAGGAAATGCATTTAAAATAAATGGAGCAGTAATAATTCAAATATATAATGTAAAGTTTAGCCATGCGATTCCTTTTTCTTACACAAAATGAATTAAAGGTGTTCACACAAAATGGCCGCCCATGTATTTTAGGTGAATCTTCATACTTTGTTCTCTGACTAGGCATAATTGGTTTGTGTTATGAGATTTTTGACATTATCAAAATAATACGTTTAGAATTAACATACAATTTTCAGTGAAACATTTAAAATATAAAATTATCAAAAAACGTGCTACTGCCCCTTTAAGCAATAAACTTAAATATATATATATTATGAGTGTCTCTCTTTTACAACTATATTTCATTTATACTTTGATTAATTTTATTTAAGCAGTATAAGTTCTCCACTATGATAAAGTAACCCTATTCATAATTTTCTCCATGTATATAAATATAAAGAAATTATATGTGTTGTATTTGAAAGGACATCAAAGGCACTTAATGATAGGCTTTACAAAGAGCTTCATGTCTCTTTACAATTCAGTATTCATTTGCTTTCAAAGTAAATTATTGATATATTACTGAAAGATCCCATTAAGCTATTTCAAGTTGATTACAGAAACTGAAATGGATTCATCTACTACTAGACTTCATTGTTGGTGAGCCATTAGAGAAACTGGGTCACAGGTAACATATGACATATGGACAGGTAAACTAGGTAAATACAAGTATAATGTTGTTACGATGCGACCAGGGAATCGTCTATTTATTCTTTATTATACAATAATATAAAACCCTATAATTAGGGTAGGGAGAAATATAACATGCAACAAACACGTTATCTTACTCCATGAAATGAAGTTAATTTGCTATTCTTATAAGTAAAATTACACTTACACAACAAATAAAGACACATTTAGGTCAAGCAACATGACGTTATATAGACCACGTTTAAACGAATCTTGGTTCATAAGATGCAACAATCTCGGTTCTAAAGATGCACAATGCATAACAAATTTTTGAAATTGTATGCTCTAATGAATTTAATAAACACATTGACATTGAATAAGCTATTTTCGAACTTCAAATTTCAGATTTATACTTACTTATTGTAATGTAACAAAACGGTTTCCTAAAATCTTGGAAAGATGTTACACGTTCAGATTTATAGTTTATGTAATTTTGAAAAAAAAATTACACACAAATGCCCGTTACATGTTCCCAAACCATCTCCAATTGTAAAATTAAAGCGTGGTTTAACCATACCAAACAGTGCCTAAACATCGTTAGAAACGGCGAATCGATAAAACGAAAAAGGAAGTAATTACATAAATTGACCGTCCTTTGTCATGATGGTCAGTGAAATTGTAAGAGGGTCATTTGTCTGATGGAGGAGATAGAACACTTCAAAGGTTATCTTTAGCTCGAAACAGAAGATGGATTGGCGTTAAAAACAGCCAGTAAATGAGGACAAAACAAAACCGTCGAAAACATAACAATCAGTGGTACAATTCATCATAGGTAAAAATATATACAACTTCTAACTAACCAGCTGCCCGTGCATTGTGATCTGATGGCCTGCCACCGTTTTGAAATATGTTCTTGAGACAGCTCACAACAATGATAAACCAAGAACTAGACATATACGATAACTTTATTACAAAATGTGTATCGAGGTTTATCAATATTTTGACATAAACCGAAGACGATGTTATATTAAAATTTTATAATCGTGATGATGATATTTATTCATTTTTATCCCTCATCTCCAATGCTAGGTACATTTCGATACTGTTTACTCAAGAGCTTCTCGTGACGCTAAAGGTCCACACCTTCTCCTGTTCAGGTATTTACAATGTGGATGAAATGCCTTGCTTCGAGATACATCGTAGTATATAACAGGACACAAGGGCCCTACTGTTGTATGTATCTCTGGTTCTGAAGTATTGAATAAAAGTAAGACATAAATTTATATGACATTATGAATTGAATGTCAAATGTTAAAAATCGTACTTGATTGTTTAAAACTCTGTCAAAATCAAAGTTATATGTAATTGTATATGGACAAGACGTCTTAGTCCATTTTTTACTTTGTCTGAAAGAAAATGGCAGTCAGCAGAATAAAATGAAATCTCAAGCAAATGTGTGCTTGAGTCTCTTTTTAGAAAGTCTTGTCATCTACGGCTAAATTTTTTTTTTCAAAACAGATTCAGAAAATGGACTGCTTTCACAATATTATATACCTTTACAACAGATTAGAGTTTTATAAGATCATGATTGGGGTTACGAAGTTCTTTTTATTGTTACATGTTAAATCGATGTTTGAAATCAATACATCTCGTATCGTGTTAAAAGAATAAGGACAGAGAAAATGATTCAACTATAACCCATTTCAAAATCAGATCATGTCATCAAGTGGAAACTGCCTTGTGAAGTAAAAAAATTCAATCAGATGTCTGATTATCAAAAAGTCCAGAAACCCCAATGCAAAAAAACGACAAATATGACACTGTCGCTTGAGAGGAATGACATATTGCTTAAAGTCTCCTTTAAAAGGACCCAACAAACATCTTACAAACATATAATTTTAAAGAAATGTTGTATTAGAGGGATGCCGGTATATAAAGAGTACACTATACAAAGATTGTCGAAAGAAGAAAAAGGTTGATTGTCATGAACATTGTATGATGTTTCTTATTTCAAAAAATTTTCCTTTTTCACCGAACATCTTGGTAATCAAATCTTTATTTCTTAAACTATATCAAAAGTCTAGCTAGTCCCCGAAGGAACGTTAACTCTATTCTCGCAAATTCTACTTTATTACATTTCCCCGTGTCACATCGAGTGCTACACCCTTTGGCCAAAGCGCAAACTCTGGTCATGAAATGCATTAAAACAATCAGCTGTACTGACATCGTCTTTGACGTGAATTCCTGCGGGTGTTCTTTATTAATTACAATTCCTTTTTTCTGTTACAGTTATCAGAAGGAAGTCGACGTCTATGGCTTTTATCCAATCAAAAGTTTGCCGTTGGTCACGTGGTTTCTGCTCGTTGCCCTGGTTACGTGTTGATTGACAGGTTGGAAGTGTTTTTGTGTCTGATTGTTTTCGGTCTAGAAGTACAATCTCTGACAAGTGACAGTTCTCAAGCACTGAGATGGGCAAAAGAGATTCTTTTTAAGTGACCTGTCCCCGATGTCACCTATTTCCAGTGGAGTCTGAATCGGTTCAATGTTCACAAAAGTATAAGCAATTTGTGTTTTATTATTTTATATACATGTACATTTGAACCAATTCGCACATTTCGTCGATATTTATATAATATGAATAGTTAAATACATTACTCCAAATGTTTTGATTTTTTCTAATAAATATTTCTGAAAATTGCATATTGTATGACAGATCATATTCCTAATAGGAGGAATTGACTGTGTAACTATGCTCATTTTCGCGCTCTCTTTTCCAAAGATAAGTGTTCTTCTTTATCTATATCACTGTTATTCTATTAACCCACATTCAATTTTATGCAAATAGAATTTCCTCAAACGAAACAAACAATGCCATCATGACATTTTGACACTTACTAAGACACACCAAGAACCATTTTGAGGATATTACCAAATCCCTATACAAACTTAGTCGGTATAAGTAACTTAAAGTCAAAATCTAAGAACTACAACTTTGACAAATCATTGATTTGTGTACGACGATAATATTTCCCGTGTCATATGCCAAATTTACTTGTACTCTCTGTGAAAGTTGTGCTTACTTGTAGGAAAACTTTGCGAAGACAAGTGCCACTGGTAGGGAAATCCATGTGTATATGGTTAGTTTATTTTCACTGTCACAGTATTATTAAATCACATTAGGTCTTTAGGTATATTATTCATTCATTCATTCATTTTCCCTGATGGAATGTCATTAAAAGATATTTGATGTCGTTGATTGCTAACGGGTTTTGCAATTTTATTACGTCAAGTGTTCGTCAACAAATAGTGATACTCAAGGGTCACTTACATTTTAGAAACACGGTTGATGATTCTTTTGCGAAGCAAAGATTGAAAAAGAAATCAGGGTCGATATAACTGATAATGTGTCAGCGGTTATATATTGATTTGAAATAACATGCTCTGAAAACATTTAGGTTCTTAAGATATCAACGTTTATACATTCGTGAGACGATAACAATAATGACTAGGATTTGAATCAACTGATTTCAGTATACATGTGATTTTTTCGTAAATAACAAATTTAATTAATAATGTAACATAACACATGTAAGCATCGTTGCATGTACACGGAAATTTAACAGCTTTTACCAAGATGAATATAAGTACTTTGTGTCATGCTATAACATCGGCGTTTTGTAGCATCACGAAGACATATTGAAGATTATACTTAAAAGATTATGAGTCAGTATTTGGCGTAGCCTCTTTGAACCACACTAATTTTCTCTATTTGTTAACTTAAAAAGACGCTTAAGTTTTCTGTGAGGTGGAATCTTGCTACGCCAACATTTGCAAAATAACCTTATCATTGAACGCCAATATTTTTAACCATGGAATTGGTTAACCCATTCTAACCAATTAAGCAGGGCTTGAGCTTCCACCTTTGGCTTTGACCATGCTACTAACCTGACAACTGAACATAATGACTAGATGATTCATTTCCGTTTTGATAATGTAAACTAACGTGCAAAAGAAAGTATAACACTTTATTTGAAACGAGATAAAATAATTGAGTGAAATACAATGTATATTCATTGTAAAGATATTATTGGAAAAAAAATCAATAAAAGTGTTTAGAGGATATTTGTCTTTTCTTGACAAATACCATGTTTATCTCATCGGGTGAGAAAGAAAGTTTACAATGTCACGAGTGGCTCATATATGATAATATAAAGTTTTCTGCCTCACGAGATGAGATAAACATGGTGTTTGTCAAGAAAAGACAAATTTTCTATTTATTTTAGGATTAAAAAGTTGTTTTTCTAGCGAAATTGAAGCGTATTTACGATGAGTCGGCTCCTAGGACAGCACGTCGCCTAAGCAACAACATGACGTCATGAGCGTGTCATTGCGTCAGAACATTGTTTGATGACGTCAGGTCATTGTTGTTATCAGGCACTAGTGACTGATAACACGTTCCATTGTTATTGTCACTAGTGACTGATAACACGGTTTATTTTCATTGATAGATCTAGGTATTTCACCGCCAATCATATAATAAAAGTCGTTATTTTTCTCAAAACCACAGACAAACCATTATCAACTTTTCAGTTAGTCAGAATTCACATGTTACAGACACAATAACAAAAGTAGAGTTCATCAATATCTCGTATTTGGCACTAATGCACGCAGTTCTGAATACATTTGACATACCCTTTTGTTATCACAAGGCTTGCAGAACAATACCTTTTTCAACATAAAATGGCGTTGCAATACTTTTTCCCAGCTGTATACATACTGGATGTTTAATGAACTAAATATCTCACCAAAACGTGATATGAGGGCGAAAATGCATCTACGTGAAGTATCAGTAGAGATTATAGCCATTTTGTTAACCAATGAGTACTAAATGTGATTGATTGTAAAACTCTAACCATTGTTATCAGGCCATTGCTACGTTCACAGTTGTATTTGTCTTTGTCACCGCTTCAATCAAATACAACATGTTTTGGTTAGAAAGAGGAACCAAGAACAAACTAGTTTTTAACAAGTCGCCATGATAAATGACAAGTTTGTTTACTCCGAACATTGCGTGTCTCAGACTTTCCCTACACTGGCCTTTGCTTTCTGACTGCGTCGTCGATCATTCATTGCGGTAGTCAATTATAGAGTAGTCGTCTATGTATTTTTAGGCACAAAACAGGTATTGTACTGACCATTTTTAAGTAAATTCCCCGAAGAGTATACATCCATATTACCTTTATACTGTTTGAAAGTTTAATTTCAAGTACTATATGATTCATAATATAAATATCGTGCCAAATGTGTGAAATTAAGGGAAACGAAGAGTCTAAATACGGAGGGTAAACAGATACATAAACAGTTAGTTATGCAGAGATATGTTTAAATACTTTGATAAATGGTAATTTTGTACAAATATATCAATTAAAAATATTGTTTCCTCGAATTTGCCTTTTCAACTTTTTACGTTTACTTGATTTTATGTGCGCTTTATTATTTGCGATGCTGATGATTATAATAATGATTTCAGTTGCATAAAGTGAATAAGCTAATGTAAGGTCCTGATGTGATTCATAAATTGTACCGTTATCCTGAGGTTTAACACTACAAAGATAGGAACGACAAGAAGCTTGAGAAGTCACTAATAGTTTGTCACAACGATTAAGCCAATTCTATGCCATAATTAACTACAACACCGGCCTTTTTATCACTTATACTCAAAGTGATATTCAGGACACACTTTCGATTAAAGGTGCTTAAAAAGGGGAAATAGGCAAAATAAAATCTGGCGTTACATTAAAGCGCTCTCATCCAATCTCTACTTCTCAATTTCTTAAAAGTCTGGATTAACTGATGATGTTTTGCTACACCTCAACGGATGTGATCATCGAATTGTGGCCCCTTCAATCAAATTATTAACGTTATTTCTGTTATCTATGGACAATTTAATATTCAGATGTATTCATATTTAGCATTAATTGTTCATGAATTTTAATCATTCATAATTAGAATATATATACCGGTAACAGTCATAAAGTACATCAATTTAGTCGTTGTATTCACTATCCCTTCAACATCGCGTGTCCATTTGTACAGTGATTTAAGAATGAGTCGTCTATTACTGGTCTAAAGTATGCAGAAACCTGCCTGGCTTAATAATTATGATTAATAATAAAATTATGATAAAATATTGATTTGAAATATATTTTACTCATCATTCTAATAAAAATAGTTCTGAAGTTTTTTCACATGCAAGCAATAAAATGTTTCGACACACAAGGCGAAGCTTTATAGACAAAGTTTGCAAGGGACTTAATAGTTCTAATTGATATAATATATCCAATATTGTGATGAATATAAAAAGACTTTAACTTTCGTCATATCTGAACTCTATGCCATTTGCTTGGTGGGACTTTATCTTTTTATATGAGTGATTGGCAATAAAGTATATAAATGACAAAAGCACTCCCTTGTCAATACTTGTATAAATGTTTCGTCTTTACTCCTCTTAATGAAAGAATTACGTTAAAGGTCAAACTACTCCAGTTGATATATTTGTGGATGTTGCGTCGTGGTATGACGTCACCAGGCATCAGATCAATGGACTAATGAGAGATATTAGCACAACTTCATGATATATTATATCAAATTATTGACAGAAAGTCTGTGGTATTTTGCATGCTGATTCCAAAAGAAAAAATAAACGATAAATTAATGTTTAAAATCAATGCAATTGTCATATTTGATACATTTCAACGAGGGCGTTACTCTATGGTCTGTCTATCATTAATGACGTACGATTATCTATATTCATTATGAACATATTTGGAGAGCAGATATCCATACCTTTTCTTGTCATACCTTCAAATCTGAATACAAAGAACATGTGCGGAAGTCGAAACCAAGTTATTGATTTTGTTAATATTTTTCACGTAAGGTAGTGTTTATAAAGTTGAAGTTGTAACTCTTGAGACAAACATTATTTAAAAAGGATACCACTAATTTAATTATTTCTCTTGCCATTTCTTGCCATGTCTTATCACCACCAACACAACGTTAACTTTTTACCAGATACCCATGTTTTGATGAGTGAACAGAGGATCTTTTTGAATAAAGTCACTGCCCAATGTGACACCACAATTCTTAACTCTCACTACATGTGACAGATATCTTATCGACTTATATTTTCAAATAACTAACGTGTTATAAACGTAAATGAGAAATTGTTTCAAATCCCTTTTTAAATATGTGAAGGATCTTCATTGATTAATAAGAATATTTGCACCATGAATTCACGATGAGATGCATGTCAAGTCTTGTATGTGATTTTTTGGTCATATTTTTTTCTTTTATTAATCATAGTTTATTGAATTATTATATTACATCGACAGTCCTCGAATTGTGGTGGTACACAGCCAAATGTCAGTTTTCTAACACTTATTGCCTTTCACAAAGCAATTGTATAGGCGACTGTCTGTCTTTTGTGTGTCATTTTTGACCAAAATGTCTAATTCTTGATTTATTTAAAAAATGCATAACATCTACAATCGTATTATGGAGTTTCATTGACAAGTGCATTTTTTCAATTCAAACAGCAACCTTGGTGACCGTCTTTTTCGTGGTTGCAAGATAGAAATTGACCTGTCGTCTTTGTAGAAGTCTTGAATCCGTAAAGTGCCATAAAGCCTTCGTGGACACTTTGATATTTATGAGCTCTTCGCATTGCCTTCTTCGCCCATCAAAGCACAATTTCAAAGCAAATATGAGAGCAGCTATTCTAGTGACTTGTTCCTGCTCGCTGTTCATCACCAATGGTCTCAATGGGGCATTCGCTTTCTAATCCCGCGATAAAGTCTCGTGAGGGCGAGATTTATCATCCAAAGTGACGAGAACTGACTGATAGTGATTGAGCACTGTCAGCCAATTGGCAAACGAGGTAAACAAGGGAGATAACTGTGATAGGTAATCAGAATAGTCACAAGTCGATGATTTGGTTTGCCATCACACAGCAGTTGTCGTTCTTTGTATGACAGATTGTAACAAAATTGGTTTACAATACGACTGAGACATTCAGGCTTGCCTCCAATCTGTCCTTTGGGTTACTCTACAACAAGCTTATTAACACGTATTAACATTGTCATCATTTCCAGGGCATCGATGGGAACACGACGACATATGAGTAAGGGGTTAAACACTGATAATAATCTTGTAACCTGGCCAAATCATCGTGGGAAAATGGAACCTCTCTTAAGAAGAACAAGTGGATTGCAAAGGATTTCAGTCTTGGTGAGTCTAACAGGTCTGCTAATTGGTGTGCTGGAAAGATCAAAGTAGCGGCTTAGAAGCAAACCTGTATGATTGAGAGCGACAATCTAAGACACCTTTTTTTTCTATTCTGTGAATCACCGCATGTTGAAGTAAACAGACTTAAGAAGGCTCTTTGGTCTCAAAGACTTCTGGTTTTGATACTGTTTCCGCTCATGTTAATAATGTAGATTGTTGAAAAATGTGTGTTTTGTATCCATTCATAGTCCAAATAAAGTCTAGTTCCTCAATCAACTGAATAAAAGAATAAAATACAATTCGATATGTTCTCATTTTCTTAGGTACAAATTCCATACATGTGTACCATATTTTGATTTAAGTATCACTGCTGTTATTCAATACACCTGTTCAAGGATTCCTACTAGTGTCATTTCTATAACTATAACGATTTTCTTTGAAAAGTACGTATTCGTTCGTGAGTGAGTCTATGAATACGTTTGTGAATGACTGAGGTCGTGAATGAGTTTATGACTAATGTAGTGAGTGATTTCATGAGTGAGTTCGTGAGTAACTTCGTGAGTGAGTCTATGAGTACGTTTGTGAGGTCGTGAATGAGTTCATGACTGAGGTCGTGAATGAGTTCATGACTGAGGTCGTGAATGAGTTCATGACTGAGGTCGTGAATGAGTTCATGACTGAGGTCGTGAATGAGTTCATGACTAAGGTCGTGAATGAGTTCATGACTAAGGTCGTAAGTGATTTTATGAGTGCGTCGGTGAGTGAGTTTGTGAGTTGGTGAGTAACTTCGTGAGTGAGTTCATGAGTTCATGAGTTTGAGTTCATGTGTGAGTTTGTGAGTGAGTTTGTGAGTGAGTTTGTGAGTGAGTTCGTGTCTTAATTGCTATGACAAACTTATAGTGACTTCTCAAGCGTCTTGCTCTTCCTCTCTTTCTCACGATAGGGTTCATTTCATGAATCATCATCATTATCATCATCACCATCATTACCATCACCATCACCATCACCATCATCATTATCATTACCATCACCATTACCATCACCATCATCATCACCATCACCATATAATAAGAGAAAATATATACGAAAATCTATTTATCGGAGTTCCAAGTGCTAATGATCCATTTTTGGCTAATGAATATTTGTTGATGAAAACCAACCTCACTACTCATACAACTTCAAGATGTAATATCAAATTGAAGTATATGATTTAAACGGTATTTATTTCCAGATGGTACATGGAAAGGGGGATTGATAAACAGGGTTACCTCTATATTAATACCCTCCCCAATTGAATTATATTGTTATCACTTTTACTTAACAGTCAGAAAACTGTGGAAACATCATTTACTTATTTCTGTTGAATGCAAAATCAGCAAAATATTGACATCTGAAAACAATTGTTTATATATAAAAAGTGTTAATTCTCTCTTAAGGAACATATATAAAGTTTTGACCAGTGATATATAAATTATGGTATCATAATGTCTCAATAGCAATAGGTTTGTGTTGATATTGCCATGTACTTCATGTTTCATAATCATACATTTTGTTTCAATAACAGTTTAGTGTTACAAATGAAAAAATAAAATAATGTTTCAGATGTTATGAATTGTGAAGTATTATAAAAAAATGTATGTTATATAACCAAATTTTCAAATATAAACATGTGAATATCAACCTGTATTGGAAATTCTATGATGAAGCTTAGAACAGGTGTACTCGCCATGTTTTAATTTCATTCCATTTTGCTGTTTCGTATAATTTGGTTACGAAATTATAGAAGTTTTTATTTTCAATTGAAATGAAAATTACGAATAACGAATTCGCTACTGATCTTGTTCCTTTCGTTCACTCCTTTGAACAAACATGTACTACAACGTAGCTGGAAATGTAATTGAACATGATCGGCACATTTTGACATGTTCAATCGCTCAGCGTATAATGACGAACGGCTGGTTACATCTGTCTTGTTGAATTGTTCATCATATTCGTGCTCCTGCAAAGGAATAATTAAAAAATAACCAATCACCGTGAAATTGCCATCCCAATTTAGGTACAATATGAGCATATCAATTTAACATTTGACCTGCTTCTGTCTAAATATAATTTTACCATTTATCTGCAGAGAGAATCAATACTCGTGCAGTCACTAAGCTAATGGAATCCAGCTTTAATTACAGCCATTATGATGACGGTTCGTTAGCACTTTAGCTAACCATATTCCATTATTACACGGACTTACAAATCGCAGACAGATTTAGAAAACAGCTGATTCTGTTTGTATTTAATTATAAGGACGCCTCGTGACAATTCACAAAGGATCTAAGCCGAAATGAATATTGTACAGCTTTGATTGAAATTGAAATTTTGGTCCGAGAGTACGTTGACCATGAGCTCCTTGCAGCGTTAACGCTGTTGATGAGTAAGCGAAGCTGCAAGGACCAGAGGGTTAGGCGATTACGGTTCTTCGCTTAGTGCTGGCAATAACATCTTTCCATCTTCTGCCCTCTAGCGGCGACATCTGAAATATCTAACTCTTTAATGCATTACTGGAAGGAATGGCATAATGGAAGTCCATTTTATTAATATTTGCAATAGATTGCCCCCATTAGCAGAACGAGCAGAACGGGAATGACTACTATCATCACTAATAAACTCTACCGTGCTGGCTTTAATGGATATTTCTAGATCTTCCCTTCCAGATTTATCTACTTCCTATGACGTTTGTCGGACATAAGGCTGCTATGGCCACAGTTGTCTGACAGAGATTCGACTTTACATTAGCAACCGACTGAAGTGACATATCGAATGTCAAAAGAAAGCACTTTCTTATCAGAAACGATCTGTTTTGCTTATAAACTGAGAACATCAGCTCCCTTTTAATACCTCATGTAAATACATAGATATCTAGTTCGTTTAAAGGTTTTCTACACAGTTGAAAAAATATTTGCGAAATGAGTTTTGTGGTTAATCATAGGTATTGATCAAAGACTGATTCTTATACCTACTCAATGTTTGCTTATTTGTGTTTATTTCAACTGTACATCTTATCCATAGATTTAAAATTTCCCACATAAAGTGGAGCACATCCAAATTAGATGAATGAACCGTTAAAATCAACTACCAAACTATGTTTACCATTTTCTTAAATAGCAACTTTGACAAAATAAAGATGGCATTATCTTAATAGAGAGTAGAGATATGATTTTTTAATGTTTAAAATGGATTGTTTAAAGTATTCTTTAAATACTTCTAGGAATTAATTATGCTTCAATAGGAATCTCTCTGATTTATAATAACAACGAACTTTGCAGATCCTTTCGTTTCCCTCTGTATACAGAAACTCCTCAAAGGGACAGTAGTACATTTTAGGTAAATATCATGACCACAAGACAAACGAAATTGTTACCAAAGCCGAGACAGTGTTTTTAAAATCAAAGAACGCAGTGTTAAAGTCGTACAATGTTATTTCAAGCCACGATAGTAAATCTCCTTACCTCAAATAAATAAATGGCATGGACTATATTAAACAAGAAAGGCACTTTATAATTCTGTTGAATATTCTTTTGCTACTTCCAAAGACGTTAGAACAAGAAAAGAGTATATTTACATTAGTAAGAAGGCACAAGTAGGAACAATTTTTAAATTTACTCGGTAACGCATGTCATCATTGGCATTTAATCTGACTGCAAGAATGTGAGTTATACATTTTGTGGACATTGCAAGGCGAGATTTAATGTTTTCAAAGGGATTTTAAAAGTTTTCATAAGTGTGGTTAAACTCTCATATTCATCACTCTAAATCAATGTTTAATCAATATGATATTTACACAACTGTACATAAATCAGCAAAATAACATCCACGTCAATACACAAACATTTACGACGACATTAAGATGTATTATCACTAATATAAAAAGAAAATGACGTTGCAAAAACAACATCAATACTTACGTTATTCCATTAATCAAACACCAAAATGGCTACGCCCTGGAAAGAAAATATCACTTCTTTTACAGAATACCTGATTTACACCAGAAGCATGGAACTGGGAACATAAGAAGTCGTCCTGATGGAAAGGGGGGTAATTAGGTATCGATAGCACATGTTTGCTATACCCTTGTGGCTTACTCAATTTCCAAGTTTGTCTAAGACAAGATGTCTTTTTATCGATTCGAGGCAGCACTATCTATCATTACATAGACCATACAGCCGTAGCTGTCGATATCGCTAATGACTCCCAACTATATATCATTGGATTCTTTAAAAAGGCGTGAGATATATTTATTTGGGACTCCCTCGGGCTTAACCTATAATGTGTTTGTCGAATACGAAACGATGGCGAGAGGACAAACAATTTAGTTACGAGAATGAAGAAATCGGAATTAACTCAACTGGAGTTCAATGGATACTAATAAAGGTTTGCTGAAAGATAGTTATGCCTCGGGATATAAGATTGGCACTACTAGAGGTGAACCTCAGCGGCCAAGCATCCTCCATCGTCAATTGCGCGCCAAATATCAATGACCCAACGGGCAGACGTCAATGATTATGGCCGCCATCTTGTGATTCCAAACCAGCAGACAGTATCTTCAAGTGTCTCAGCGGCCGAACGTTTCCCCCAGCTAAACGATACAGGCAAACGAGTGATTCATTTTAGAAGGTCAGGCAAATTAACTGGACCAATCTGATGAGAATCTTTCCCCGCTAAGGATACACAGATCAATGCTTATCGACAAGCGAAGATAAATCTTGGGTGATTGTCCATCTTGAGAAGGCGTCCCTGCGGCCATTTCGCCCAACTGTCTCAAGGAAAACGACGTTTCCACGATCAAATTAAAACAAAATATTCAATAAATCTAGTTTGTTTTTCCTCGTCTATATATGGCGAGCCAATGAACTTCTCTGTACAGTTCATGGAGAAGCGAGTTCTCAAGTGGCTATTGATTTGTGAAGCTTCAGACCTGATAGAATATAATTTCATATCGCAATCATTTTTGTTTTCATTTTTGAAACGCGAGACATTTGAATTCATACTCGACTCGAGCTTATTAAAGATGCTCTCGAAACAGGAAATTCATTTATGAAAGTAGCATGTTATGACGCTAAAGGCTTTGACTCTTATCCATTTCTTTAACATGAATATAGATGAATATTTCTCTAATGTAATATCACTTCTATTAAATTTTTTCTTTAACTATTTCAATGATATGAAATATTTTTCGAACGATCGTATTCAAACGAATTTGATAAAGACAATCACAAGACAAAAGAGACGAAAGTTGTTCTGGTAGCCTTAATACCGTTAGCGATAATCGCACAATATCATGTTATTTTTAATAAATGCCAAAATAAGGACGCATTATGACCTCAAACATTCTACATGTATACATTTTAATTTGTTACTTATGTAAAGACATTGATAGGTATAACACATAAATGACTGAATCCAAACCCTGTAGACTGTCTTAAAGTCGTCATAGTGGTTCACATGAACTTTAGATTGACATACAAAGCATTCTCCACTTCCATTGTAATTCTAACGTTCAAACGCCAAGAAATTATGTATCATATTGAAGTATCAACGTTTTCTTTGAGACTGTCATTTATTCAACTCTAGCTACCTTATAAAGTAACTGTCAGGCATCAGATGTTCAATCTCTGTGACATCCCTTTGATGAAGATCACCAGGTGACATTTAGATATGCCATTATCTCCTTATATAATAGGACATGTCACATTTGTTTTTTACTGATAGGCAAGAACAAGGGAACACAGATGAGCCTTTTAGTTTCTTTTATCATTTATTGAAATTAACCACATGGAGTCGACTTTAATGCCAGTTTAATGCAAGCCTTTCCTTTTGTGATCAATGAAAACCAACCTCCAAGTGGAAAATTAGTTTCTACACCTGTAATTAATTCCAGAAAAAGATAAATAACGCCCAGGTAACTACCATTGACGTTGAACCCTACTGGTAGGATGTTTAGAGTTTCTGGAGAAGGCAATTAAGGTAATATTGCTACCTTTAACCCACCTGGACAGGTGGGCTTGTTTCCGGACAGCTACATTACAGGATTGTCTGTTCAGGTCGCGCTATGATAGTATAACATGATTTGTATATTAAATAATGTGACTAACATGATTAGTGTTGGAATGGTGTGACGGGGAAACATGACATTATGTTAGAAAGTTTGACTAACATGATATTTTTGGAAACATGTGTGATTTGGAAAACATATTCTTCTATTCAAAACAAAAGTTTGATTAATATGATTTGTTTTGTCAAGCCAAAGTCAAATTAATTTGTAACAAGGCCAAAGGCCATATGTACAAAAGTGCAAAACAAATATAAATATTTAGATATTAATTTCTTTTAATGTAGACATGGTATATGTTAAACTGTACACGCTTGATAAGGTTATTAATTTAGTAAGATAGTGAAACAAGCATGATTTAGCTAATGGGAGATCGGGTAACATGATATTCTGCTTGGTTAAATAGTGTGACTAACGTGATTTGTGTTGGAAAAAAGCGTGACGAGGAAACATGATATGCTTTACAGTAGAATGATGTGACAGTGACATGGTTTATATGCTAGTGTGAGGGACATGATATGTATTGTAAGATATTTGAAACCATTTTGTAATGGACGAGTACACGTTATATATTCTAATTACGATATCATAAACAACGATATGGAGATTTCTTTGGTATGAGATGAATTCGGGAAAAATGACACTGAACTCTACGTAAAATTCATCAAATCGTTACATTCATTTCATTACAAAACAAAATGTCTTTAAAATAAACTGAATCAACTCAAATCATTCTCGCTACACACATATTTTATTGATAGTGGGATATCTTTAATTATGATAATGGCTTCTGAACTCGTTGGGCGTGTTATACTCACTGAACCTCTCCAAAATGAGCAATTCACATTGATAACACATCAAATTATAACATTGAAAATATGAATTTTATTTTTGAATTGAAGCAGATATCTTGACATAATTGAAACGGTTTGCACTGAACAGTCTCTGACCCCTGACAAGTGCCCATAACAATATTTGGATAACACTTTTAGATTAGAAAGCCGTTCAAAGAGTAAATCGCGCTACCGGCTGTGGCAGAAAAAACTCTCTAAGCCTCAGTTGATTGCATCGAGGAAGGCCAGTAATGGACAAATCAAAGATGGCGACAGATTACCGGATGCAAGATTTGATGGTAACCATATTTTCTTAAGGACTGCATTCTTCAAAATACCCTGGCCAATGTCTTTCCGTGGCTGATGAAAATGATTGTGATCCAGTTACCACTGTCAAATGTCCGGTTTTCGATCAGCTATAACTCTATGTAAAAAGGGCAAACATTCAAAAGGACATATTTGTAAGACAGATCAGTTTTTAGTAGCAACGTCGCAAATGGCTGAAATTTTGCCCAAAGGGCATAAAACTCCAAGTCACTCTCTTTCTCACATTTGGAAACATTAAGTTTATTGGCCATTATAATCTATATGGAAAGGTTATAATATATATGGAAAGGATCAAACCGTTACATCAACGACATGTTCAACGCAATATCCTGTTGCATTGCGGGTTTTATAGTGCGAAATCGAATTAAAAGCACAGAACCGGGTTGCATCTGACACGCACCATCAAGCAGGAATTTTCTTTATGTAAGTTTCGTCCTAAAACATGTTAATAACAACCAAGGTTTTGATCGATTACGAGAGGCGAAAGTAAGACCATGTCATTTGGATTATTGTACGAAGGCATGTGGTTTACCTGCGGCAAATGGTATTAGTATGTTATGTTACCTGTTCATTTCAGCAGGGGGCGTCAATACAGAAACACCTGTGCTGAAACTAAATAAATGTCAACGTCATCCATCTCATTAGCTCTGTATGGGGTAGTTCAAAATAATACTTGATTGTATCATCGATAACGAACGATGGGGTTGTGGTCTTGTTATCACAGTGTCGTTTCTTCTCAAAGTCTAAAGATAGCAGTCTGATTTTGAAAACCTTGAAAACCAATCGGTCAATAAATGGCAACCTATCGTTTTTCTGAGATCTTATTCAATGATAAGGGATCATTTATGATGTTGGTTTATATTTGATCATATGGGAAAATATCTTAAGGGGAAGTGGGTTCAAACACATGTATTATTTTACGTAATTTCAATCTCTAATGTTGACCAAATACTATGGAATTCAGAGCCACACCACATCAAAGAATCTTATTGTAATACAGCTTCCAATTCAAGCTAGGCTCTTATTTTCTCCGGAGTATTCAAGTTTTCCATCTTTTCCATGTTTTCTGCGGGTTGAGGATTCACCAGTGTTTTGACAGAAGCGCATTGCATATACATAATTCATGATCACTATTTTAGTTTTTTAAAGTAAGTCATAATTTTGTGATATTTATTTTGTACAGAAAATCAATTCACGTTTTTCCTTTTGAGTTTTCGAGCAAAACATGGACCTACAAAACTGTAAACTCAAGTATCACATTCACTAGGAATCAAAATAGTATCAGGTATTAGTTATGAATTTAAAGTTGAATTATAAATTTCTTGTGTTTCCGTTGTCTCTAAAAGGCAGTTGCAAAAAAAAAAAATTCGCAAGTCCAGTCAAAGTATTCATGATTTTCCGATAGACATTAATGTTAAATTAATGTAGTCCACCTTTGTTCTCAGTTTAGAATTTAAGATATATTGAAAACATTCACCTATTCATAGTTAAGTCGTTTCCAACAAACACTTTATTTCACAATCAAAACTGTCGTCATGACTTTTTCCTTATCGATTACAGGTGAATGTTGAAAATAAAAGGTATTCTATTGCCTCGATATAAAACCAAAGTGAGTGCATATGAGAACCCGTTCTAGTCATTTCAGATGTTTAGTTTTCTGTCATTTAAATCATTTTTAAAGTATTTGTTTTATGATTTTTTCACAATGAAATGGACATTCCCTTTCAATTTTTCACTTTTTGAGATAAAAGCTTTATCCACAATTATTCTGATATATCACTAATGCATGTTATCAATAGGAAAAGCAACAAGTGAAATTTTAAAATTATCTCATAAATATTTGAAAAATAAACTAAAATTATATTTACTTTTATTTAAATGTCTTACTTTAATTTAGAAAACAAAATGTAATTCATTCATACTCAATGTTGATTATGATACAACACAATCCATCTCGTTTTGTGTCAACTTTGAAATCTAGAATATCCGTTATCGAAGGTATTTTCACGCAAGTAAGCCAAAGAACAGTACTTCTTATCCTACAATCAAAACGTTCCAGGATAGTTTTGTAATTCGTCCCATGTGGAGTCATCGACTGTTTTTAGTGATGCATTTTAGCTAATAACGATTTTGAGTTAAACTTTCACTGGATTCCTTTTTAACTGAAAATCAGATTAAGCATAGAAAGCTAATAAATGAAATGCGTTTTTTTCTAAATCTTTCTCACTTCTTGACTGAAAATTGATGCATTAAATGTTAGAATTATTTTCTTCATAGCCATTAAGATTTCCCGAACGATACAAGAACATTCCTATCGAGGTACCTAAAAACTAAACTATCTCAATTTAAGGGTTTTTGTACAATTTGACATCGTCTTGCCGATCCGATGAAAATCGACCCAATCTGTTAGCGAGGGTATTTCACATGGCGAGAGTGCACGGTAATCACGTTTGAAATCTCACGCATGCGCTGTGATTAGAATTAACGAGATCATAATGTTTTCAATACCATCTTTAGATAATACATTGAGATGCTATTAGCCATAAAGATGTGATTGAAACGAACACACTTAATTCAATCATTTGCCATATTTTTTGCTAAGCATCCTGTTGAAACCACTAAGCAAAATAAGGACAATTAGGTGTGGCCTGTAAGAGGAACACTAAGAATAATCGTAGTGCTTCTTGCGTTTATGCTTTTTATAAAGACATTGCTCATTTGTAGGCGGGAAAGCGCAGTGGTTCGCGCGATCGGCTTCGGATCAAGAGGTCCATGGTTTGAATCCCACCAGGTGCTCGGCAACTTTGTCTGCAGTAAAGAACTGTTCTACACGCAGTCAGGTTTGGGTGCAATGGTACACTGAAATTCAGTGCAGTACCACCCACGTTTGCTAGTTCCAGCCGATGCTCTCAGGTTTCACCGCAATGCATAGCCACAATAATGTTGCGGGCTTTCTCCCTGCAATAATACTAGCAGCTGCGATAAAAGTGAAATACACTTGAAAGCGGCGATAAACCCAAAAGCACCTCATTGCTCATTTGGAAAACGATGTTAGGATGTTATCTTTATGGATAGAATAAATTCACAAACTTTTGTAGTATACCCTATAGACTTCCATATAGTATCCATAAAAAACTTTTATCAAAGCATTGAATGGTTAATCTTAACTCTTTTAAAGGCATTTTAGAATTTGGAACTGTAATATTGAAGAGTATTTTCATGCATATTTATGAGTTTTTGTCACCTTTATAATTAAATGTGGTATTTGTTAAATCTCTGGAAATAGTCATTCACTGTGTCTATAGCAATCAGTGCATTGAAGAAAGGCTACATGGCTTGATGTTCTTTTATATTGCTATTAGTTATGACTTTCCAATGCAAAATGTTCACTGCCGACGTAGAGTTATCAGTGATTTTATGCCGCTTCTTTTTTATTCGAACACGGATGAGGATATAAATTTAAGCTACACTTTGGTTTCATACTATATATGCGGGCGATCCTTCAAACTAAATGATTTCTACTTCATACTGTTTTTTTTTAAACATATACGAATTGATACAAATATTCTTCGTTTCAATTCATACAGTGTCTTCGAAATACCCCTAAGAAACAAACATTATCAAACGTTGAATTTTTATTAGGTAATGGAATATATGATTTCATCATAAAAGACATATCAGTGGAGTTCTTTTGAAGTAATGTGCTCATTTGAAGTCATAATCCTAATCTAATCATACTAAAATGTCAAAAACCTGAATAAAAGATCTACATGTTTTTGACATTTTGATTATGTTTATCAAATAGTGACCCAGATTATCAAATCTAATCAAGATGAGGCACGTTCTACTAATCTTTAATCAGCAATAATGACGTTTTTTTCAGAATTAAGATGGTCGGCAACTTTGATGTACATCACCTTATGGTAGCACAGTTGCAAAGACTCTCAGGTTTTTGTTACCAATATTCAATCAATCTAAATTTCTTTGTAGAGGTCATAGGCCAAGTCTACATTCAGATTCACAGAGCGGTACATTTATACAATCACAAGATAATCAACAATATGTTAATTCATATAATAAACAAACAACTTGCAATATATTATTGGCGTAACAATATCTCGTTATTGCACTGTGTATAAAAATTGATAACTTCATCAATATTAGAAAATTGTGTATGTGTAAATCTTGAATCTGAGACAACTTTGCAGGACGAATAAAAGTGTAAAATTCATGTGCACTTAAAATTATTACTTCAAACTTATATTTGAAATTAACATCTAGGCATTTTCATTAAGAGAAATTGCATCTCCCAAAATGTTTCCTTTACAGAAACTAGGCACGGACAATTCAGGGGCTTATGGCAATTAAGGTGAAAGCCATGAACATAATTGAACTAGTAACAACGATTGTACATGTATACGTGACATTATCAACGATGAAGGCTGAACATTGAGATAGCTGAACTAACAAAATCATAAAATTTGATGTGATCTTTGTATAACAAATAGTAAGTCAACATTATAGTCGTGTGTCATTTCATCAGTTTTTTTAATACCTTTAATCCATGTAATGTCAAAGTTGATACCTTGTGTGTTTGCATCTATGAATTAACAACGAATTCTTGTACTTTGGTTAATCATGTTTAAAAGAATCTTTTAAAAACTGTGTAATATTGATTTTTAATATGTGTTGTTACAATTTTGTGTAATCAATGTGATACTTTAAAACTAAATGAATCAAAAGACGTCAGAAGATTCCTAAAGTGTCTGAAGTCCCCTTTTAGCCCTTTGATATGGTGCTGTATTGATTTATATTTTTCTTGATGTTATTTGTCACAATTGTGTCTGAAATGGAGTGTAAATACACCCCTCACAAGTTCTATTTACTCCAATATAGGACAATCGGCGTTTGTTCGATCTGAACGTATTTTCTTTTTTTCGTGCAAACACCAGGCAAAAAAATCCCGTATATTTGAAATAAATCATTAAATTCGCCTTTTTGTAATGTTTTACACAATAAATTTACACATTTGGCTTGATAATATAAATTGATAACACTTAAGCTAATGTGGTCAAAAGAACTTTCTAGAGACCTTAAAAACATATTTTATTTCTACTTAAAATAATGTTTCATGTATTCAGAGTTCATGTTTGATTTCCCGACGCCACATTAACGGGCCCATCACCGTAGAAAGCTCTTAAGAAAACTTTGGGAGTGAAATGTTGTTCTTGGGGTACGGTGTTATCACGTTAATGCTTGAAGGAAAACGATTTATTTTCAAAGAGACTAAAAGGTTTTGTTTGAAAGAGAGAATTATAAAGAAAACCGATTAAAGTAGGATTTACAAAAATAACCGTAGTCAATATAAATGTACCGGACAAGAAATCTTTGTTCATCATGAAGATTAAGAATATTATGGTTTGTAAAATATTTGTTTTTTAAACAAAACAATGCAAAGTATTATTTCTTAATATCATGATATCCTTTGGTATATCAAATAGTTTTACCTATTATATATTCTTTTCTGAAGTCTCTATTTAATTATATTTAACAATCAACATGTCTTCCCTCAAAGGAAAGTTTTCAAAGTTGACAACTCTATGAAATGAATTTTTTTCATCACTTCATATAACATCTTCATTTAGAAGCTCAGTAAAACGTTTCGACAGAAATCCAATAAAGTAGAATAAATCTAAATTTCCAGCGTCATACAGTTTTCAAGATTAATTTGACGATTTGATTGAACAAACTTTGCTGAGCTAATATGTACTTTAAGCAAATACAGCCAAGCTTTTCTTAAGGATGTATAATATAAAGTTGCTAATGATGTAACCGGGCAATAAACTGATATTGACTTTGAAATACTTTGATATATCACGATGAGAAAACTTTAAAAAACCATGTTACAAAAGGGAAGAGTTTTATGGCCATAAAAATCTTGAAGCTTCGTTATCATAATTAGCCTGCCCGTGTCTTTTGAAGTAAAGCAATAAAAGTGTTTTGTTTTTGGTTTTTTGAAAAAATATTCACTTTGTGATTCATAGGCCTTGTAGGTAATTTCTACGTTATTAAAGGTAGAAAATGCACTTTATTCTTTATGAAATCTCCTTTCGACTTCAGCACATACTCATGTATAAGGAGAAAAATATAAGCTACTAATTCTAAATCCCTTTAAGGCAACTAAAAATGTTTTTTTATAGGAGGAAGAACAAGGTCAATGGGTTAGTCATTTCTTTATTGTCAATATAAAGGCTATGGACATTTCGTTTTCTGGACTCTTTCTTGATTGTATAAGTTGCTAATGAAATTACCGGGCATTAAATTGATATTGACTTTGAAAAACTTTGATATATCACGATGAAACAACATTCAAAACTATGTTACTAACTGAAAGAGATTTATGGCTATAAAATCTTAAAACCTTCGTTACTTAACGTGATTAACCTCTTTGTGGCTTTTGAAGTGAACCAAAAACGTGTCCTTTTGAAACATATTTACCAATTGATTGATAGGGATTGATGGTAAATTTTACGTTATTTGCGAAGAATATTTTGCACTATATTTTACATGAAAATATCCTTTTGACTTAGTGTATAATCATAATATGAGGATAAAATTTTTTTTAGCTACACAGTTGATTTTATATATGTACAGGTATGTTCTTTTTCATAACATATAAAACTAATTTTAAATCCCTGAAAAGCAACTAAAATGTAGTTTTGTGTAGGAAAAACAAGCTCAATGGGAATAAGTCCTTTCTTAATGGCAAAGTCTAAGAACTCATATGAATAACCTGATTACAATCAATATTTTCTGCATGGATATATACATGTGTAGACATTGTATATCGATTTCTTGAGATATACCTCATCAGAGGGAGTGAAAAGGAAATATTTTTTATCACTTTCTTTCTTTTTGTAGGTACCACATATACACAATACAGTTGTAACATAGATTTTCGTCATGATTTCCATAGGTGTCGAGTCAGTAAGACATTTACGTTTTTTGTTGGCACGAAATCCAGCAAGAGATAACAAATGTATTATCTGCAATGTACAAACGCTACTTACTGACGTTATTAGTAACTTGAAGGATTGATTAAAAATCGTTCATTTTTTTCTGTCCTCGCATTTACATGTAAAGATATAATATTATGTTAACTTAGAAATCGAGTTGATGACGTCATTGTTACGGAAAATACTTATTTCGCTATGATCACACAAACTGCCCAATCATAAGAAAACAGGTACATAAAGCACAGTCAGATTGTTTCTTTTTTTCTTCATTCGAAAGGCTCAATTCACTACTGATCTTTATGGACTTTTATTCTCCGACTAAGCCAAGAAAATAAATTCTTATTCAATCATGTGTGTACCATAGATCTATGATTTCTCTTTTTTTCGGTTAATGAAGTCTCTTTGAATTATGAAGGAATCAAAAGAGGAAGGAAAGTTGATCTATCTTTTTCTTTTTTCAGGACCAGAAAACTTCTTTGACATTCTTTGAAAAAATCTGAAAATATTTTGAAATGTGTTAGTCTCAAACGAAATAACATGGTCCATAAGAAGCATGAAGCATGAAAAACGGCTACAAAATGTTAGCGAATATACATTGGCTAGCTTATGACGGACTTATATCCATCAAACTAGTACTGATAGTATTTATCTTTTCATAATATCACAAATATTCTAAATCAAAACCTTAACATATATCCGTGGCAGTCGTTTGAACCAATTAATGTCTGATCAAATACAACTCAGATCATGTGAAATTGCTAATATGTATTTACTCAGAAATATTAACTATGACGACATCTAATATATGAAAAGATCTTAGGAGGAAAATGGTTATTGATATTACAACCAAACATAATCAAATAGTTGTAAAAACGATGGAAGCCAGTTCAAATAACATTAGTGGTCGTGACATTTATATAGATTTAAGATTAAAAGGTTATTATTTTTGTAATAACTATTTAGTAAAATGTCGTTAATTTCTAACAATTAGATTCAATTACAAAAAAAGTATTATGAAAGTAAATAACGGATTAGGAGGAGGAACCTTTATGTATCATTATCATTTACTTTTGAGAATACAGAGACTGATGCAATTTAATGATTAGAAATGAATAAGTTTGTGTACTGCAAAGATAACATCAATTTTGTCATGTGTCTTTTATAGATAAAGACACCATTTGTACTGAATTAGTTTGAATATCAATGATCTGCAAATTTATCTCAAATACCAATATAATGACAAAAAAAGATTTGTCAATAACAATACATTTAGAAAAACATATGTTTTAAATTTGAATTTGGGCTAAGCCATAAAATATATAATCGAACTTTGTTGTTTCATTAACATGTTTACAAGTCATATGTGACTAAGAGGTTTCAAATGTGACAAGTCGAAGCCCACAATCTCAAATTGTCACTTGATCAGAATTGAAATGGATTTTTTTTGCAACAGTCAGTATTTCTCGATAGATTGATAAGAACTTAAATGTTTGACATATTTTACACCAATGTCATATTTGATGTCACTTAAAGAATGTTTTCTTTGTAAACGTCGGCAAGAATAATCGAAGTCAGGAATCCAAATGAGAACATTGAATCTGAGTTCGTTTTATATTTAAAGGTCATATTTGAAATCCAGACACTTTCATAATGCCTATTTACTCCAAGTTATTGCCTCGATGTGTAAACGGGAATATGCCATTTCAATTTCCTTTGGTAAATATGCAGATGCTTCAGAATTCAGTTGAGATCAAAGCGATCCTAAATAAGCCTTCATTGAAAGAAGATATTGTCAAAGGTCACCTGAACATTTAATATCATAAAGGAAAATTATTAAAGGTTACACAAAGGAACGGCACATTAAGGATGAATTAAAACAGTTAAATGATAAATTCTTACAATCTCAGACTTCACTAAAAACAACTCTTATCTGGTGTAAAAGAACAATATAGATGTTTGGCAATATGTGTAGGATAAAAGTAAAACACTAACAAATGTTATTGTGGTAACTCATTCAGTAATGTTAATTATCACAAATCAAGGTATGCAACTGTGAGATAACAGTGTCCTTTTCTGAGAGGAATAAAATCTCTTCGGGCATGGTAATATGAACTTTACTCAAATCTTGAGTGTTTTTGCAATGATTATTAACCATCCAAAACGGATAAAGGGATTGATCTAATGAACAGTATCATAAAATCGATGGCAAAAAAAATATCATTAACTGACAATGTGAACAACTTCAAATACTCAAATAGTTTTAGGGCACCAGGCGTTACAAATGAAACATTTGGTGCTTCGGATAATAATCACTACTAATATCTCCTATATCATAGTTTATGCATTGCTGAAATATAAATCTTTCTTATCTCATTGATTTCAAATTGACTGCACAGATAAAATTAACGTTTTCAGTAATGAGCTAATGCTACAAGCAATAATTTGATTGAAGGGTTAGAAAAACACATATTTTAAACTATAATCAGTTTATTAATATTAATATTCTTTACATGAATATCAATTCTCAATAGATGAATTTATTTGATTGTTTTTGTCCAAGAAATTGTTTTATGTTTTTATCAGGTAAAACCCTTTTAAAATCTTTTTAAACCGACAATTCAAAAATGCTCAAAAGACAGTTTGACATTTGCATTAAAAATTATGTTATTGATGTTCATGGTAAAGTTTTGAATTGTTCCCAACCTTATTACTATCAATATTAAAAAATCATTAACAAAATAATTATTTCCAATATCAAACCACCATCATTAGATCACAGACTAATCATAAAACATTAAAACATCTGTGAACTTTTATATCAGTTTTGTCAGTCAAGTTAGCAACAAAGACACTCTTGTCTGAAGCATGACTGCTTTAAAAGTATGGCTTCTATTTGGGGTTTTTTCAAAAGAAATGTCTATTTCTCCAAGGCTTATTAATATATATAATTACTATATAACTATATGTAAAATGAATGACAATTTCTTTATTGTCACACAAATATCTATTAAAAAAATGCATAAACTCCTTGCAATACAAGGTAATGTCTTTTCAAAAGATAAGTCTTTCAAAACACAGTTTCCTTATTGATGGAAAGATGTCTTGTAGGTTGTATATAACCTCATAAATAATGAGAAAAGACACTTAGAAGTTCTTGCAACATTTACTCAGCTGACCCCTGGCCGTTAACACGGTAACTCGCCTGGCTTCCTCACATGTATCAATAAACTAAACATGCTACCATTGATTTGTGTGTCTCTTCCATTAACATTGGTGATTTAATCAATTTGGATGGGTCGGTAAATCTTTAATTCTAGCTCAAGAACTTGGTCCAGAGAGCAACTGAGACTTGTCTTCATCAAGTTAACCCAGTTTACAGGCTTTTGCCAGTGGTGTGTATAACAAACATTAAACGATAGAGGTATGAACGGATGCTGTATGATCGACATGGGGCAAAGCTAGTAAGGGGATATCTCAAAGTTATTCTTTGAAATTGACAACATATAAGATGAATTCTAGTGATTTTAAGGAACTATTTTTAATTGTAACCAAAAAAGGTTTAATAGTGGTATGTACGGATGCTGTATGATCGAAAGGGGGCAAAGTACAAATGTAAGTTAGGGGATGTTTAAAGTTCCTTGAAATTTAAAAATGACCAAAAGCGTACCATAAAATATTTTCAAATATTGAGCATAACACATTAATACGATAATATTACCAGGTATAGGGTATTTAGGTAAGTGATTGACTTTAAAAGCACAGAACAACAACAGAGTAATCCAATCCCATAAACTTAATTACCAGAAAAATGATAGTGAGGACGATAAAGTGTTATTATAATCAATAACTATTTCGCAAACCAATTTATCACATGATTCATCCGAAATATATTTTGGCCATATTGCTTAGTCTTTCAGTGATTGTAATTGACGCCAACACAACTGCCAATATACAACTAATGAAACTTGTAGTGGTTTTCTTCAGATGATTAGAGTATATACGAGCCTGTGAGCTAAATCTCTCAATACAACTATCTGAGAGATTATCAGGGATATTTACAGTCCTAGCTGAAATCCTGGCCTCGAGTCTAGCTTGTAATTTTCACGACTCAGACGGATTGAATCCATAGGATTTAGTACAGCTAATTACAGAACCCTTCGCCCTCATCAATTCAAATTATCGCCCAATAAGGATACTGTAGCTTATGTAGTATGTTAAATCAATCTGATGTAGAAAATACAGAATAGTATGTTAAGATAGAATACTTTATTAAAACATTGAATAAATGATGTTAATAATGGGCACATGTTTGATATATACAAACTGTGTAGCTTCAATATCGAGACGAAATAAAAATAAAATGTAAGTAATTTTTTTTTTTTATTTTTACTAGGTGTAAAATGAAGCTTCTAATTTGTATCTTCATCTGATTTATACTTAAGAAGAGGTGATTGATTCAATGGACGTGTTGATATATACAAATATTTGTATCTTAAAAAACATAATTTATATAGTTTGTAATAATGATAAATACACATTGCGTTTAAACCTGTTCTTTCTATTACAATATTGTGACGTGTTCAAAGCTTTAAAGACTTACCTTCGGGAAAATATTCTTTTTACTCTTCTATATTTTCTTGAAACATACTTTCTAAATTGCAATTAAGTGCCATTGACTACTTGATCTTGAATTTTGTTAAAAACATTTTGGTATGTATCGTTTGTTTTAAAAATGCCAGGTAAGAAAACTAAAGGAATGTTCCTGGCACACTTTCCATAATCAAATATATTTTTAGATCAGTGTACAAATTGATGAAAACATTTTGAGCAGAAGTTTCAGTTATGCAAAAGTAAAACAGTACCATCAACAAACCAGCAAATTTTCTGAGATTGACTTCAGCGACGCTTTTATTTAATTGTGAACAACAAAGCCACTGTTCTTAAGAGTGCACTCGTTTTTATTTTTTAATGTAAACACTTGACATGAAACCCTTAACAGTCTCTTCCTAAATCCCTTAGAGCTTGCATGTTCTTCTTTTAATCCATTTCGTCCATGTCCTGATTTATAACTTCTTTAAATGGTTAAAATTGAGTGAAACAAGCACGGTTGACTTTCGAGAAAGTTTATTCATTTTTTTAAGTGTGTAGTTTAGGAAAGGTTAGTTTTTCATTAAATTTTAACGAAAACATACAAATAGCTTAAGTTTCATAAATTATAGAATTTATGAATACTTTTTTCTTCATCATTCTCATTTTGGAGGTCGCATATAAATGGGGAAAATCATTCTCAAGTATAGCAAATTTTTATTCATTGTCTTCTGCCTTCACTTTCAAAGGGAGCGATACTTTTGACATCTAAATGTTTTCATTTATCTTTATTATGTCTTCATATGTTGACCACCACTTTACTTGATCGTAAACATCATCGGCATTGAAAAAGGAAAGTTCTGAGATTTATTTTCAAAAGGTAATAGTCCTGGGGCTGAGGGGGGTCCTGTGTGCAAAAATATGTCCCCGAAGTTTGACTCTTGATTCCTGTAGGACACCCTTAGGAGATCGAAAAAAACTTGGGTAGACATTCCAAATGTGGGGCAGGAAGCTGTAATTCAAGATGGCGTCCAAGATGACCGCCGTAGCCTTATAAACCATATAAATCAATCTGGATCTGTCCTAGAGTTTTGAAATTGGTGTCTATACCTAGGTTTTCGGGGTCAAGGAATTCAATGAAATCATTTTGAAGGTACAAAAAGTAACATATAATGGTGAATTCGAAGATGGCCGTCAAAAAAGCGCCAAATCCTTTAGGCTAGCATATAATGGTTCCTAACTGCCATAGGAGAGTAAACTTAGTGTCCTTTCTGGGGTTTTAGGGGTCAGTGATTACGGTCAGACCATTCACTTAATGTTAATTGTTTAATTCAATACAGAGCATCTATTTTATCAGTATATTGATGTAGACGTGCCTAGAATGCATACATTTTCACCAAGAATAGTGTATCTGAACACTTTTTGTTTATCTTAGTATCCTTGCAAGGTATGTTGAATTACCCTTAAAACATGTTTACATTGAAAAGTAATCAAATAATATAGCGACCACAACTTTACACACTTTAATTTGTACCTGTAATACATTGCAAGGCTTCGTAATAAAATGTGATGTTGACCAATTCAGTTTGATTACTAGACTAGTAGTAACATTTGCTGTTTATCATCTTTAACATCTTGAAAAGGCAATAGTTTGGCTGAAACGACGCAAATTGCTGGAACCTAATTTGATTCTTTAGCGAAGCACATTTATTTCAGGGTCCTAACTAACATATGTTCGTTAGTTACATGAGCACATTGCCTTTTTCTGGTAACGATGTCTACTCTCTGTGATGATTTCAGTCATGATAAGTTCCTATCAGTCAAGTTTCCATGTCCTTTTGCAAGTATTAAGGGAATATGACACAGCTATCATGTATAAGAATCCGCTGAATGTCAGGAGGAATGAAGATGTATCACAGCCAAACAACTATGTTCCTCTCCCTTGAGGTGTGTGAAGATCCCATCCTTCGCCTTTCCTGTAGTGCATTTCTGTACTTCACCTCAAACAAGTCAATCATAGCATAAATGTAGTTGAATGAAGTTTAATGCTTCAAGCTTGTTTTCAGAAGCAGTTTTGCAGAGTATTGCATGTTCTCCCCATCAACCATATCGCCTTAATACGCCTTAGACCGTATAATGGTCTTGTTGATCATGTTCAGCGTAGTGTACGTGTCTGAGTAAGATAATCAAATTTCATCACCTTTTCGGCCTTTGCTTTCATAGACATCACTTCACAATTCAGTTGACAATCCGTTGATGTGCGTTATATTGGTGTCTTCAATCATTAACCAAAGCCATTGCTTCCCGTCTTTGAGTATCCAGAGGATATATGCTGGACATCCATTTGCAATAGTACATCTATCACATAGAATAAATTAACTAGCTGATTAAACAGCTTTGGAAAGGCGTAGACATACATTTGTAAATTTGTAATCCTCCATCCTTAAAATGACTGGAAGAAATTAGTCAAGTTTATTTAAATTTATGGAATTAGATCACCACTTTAGAGCTTTAACTACTTCACAAGTACTCTGTTGTTAGGGTGTAAATTGATTAAGGAATACATTCATGGTTGCCTTTACTTGTGCTTACATCATCATCATCGTCGGCAGTCCTGTTGGTATGCCGACATGCTTCTTCTCGGTTAGAAGTAAGCTGCTACATTATAGATAAACACATGTTCTTCTGGTCTTAAACCACCTCCAAATAATCTGATAATATTCTTGGTTCTTGGGCATCCCTATTCCAATTTTATTGTGCTTTCCTCTTTTGTCCTGAACTGTCACATTAACTTTAACCCATCTTTAAATCAGTCTAATACAAGCTCGTCTGTCAGAGATGTTTGCTTTATCTTCAATGAGTGTATTAAATCATCTACAAAACTTTACTCAGTAAGTATTCTGCATCTCTTGAACTGTCCATCTTGATCGCTGGAGCGGATGTAATGTAGACTTTGCTTTTCTGTCTATGGAATCCACCATAAGATTTGATAAAATTGATGTTCCATGGCTTCCAAGTGTATTAAATTAGGTATGCACATAATACAACGTCCTTCTCATGCCATCTCAGTACGAGACCGACCGTGATGCAACCAAAAAGCAACCGTGCCTTTTAGTAAATCCCTTCGTAAAATTATATTTTAACTAAAACCATCCTGCTACATCAGCGTATAAGTCTCACATCGATGTGGTGTAGCATAACACAGAGACTTATACGCTGATGTAGCAGGATGAACTAGAACTAGTATTGACTGTAAATAGTAATTCTGAAATGGTTGATTTCAACAATCTTTGGTGTTCTTTGGTGTTCAGAGTTTTTTGAGACTTTGAGGTCCTTCATGAGCCTTCGTTTAAAGTTCGTGGTACGAAATAGATATATGCAAATATAGAATGTCTGAGAATGTCGGTCATTTGTGTTGACTGTCGATGCCACTAGGCTTTTTCACCTGTGTGGTACATTAACATAGTTATAGGCTACTCAGCTGAAGGGACTGTACAGAAATGAACTTTGATATCTGGTAAAGCGAATGTTCAGACAAAATGTTTGAGCCCAAACTCCCCATAAAAGCCACCAAGGGTACTCTCATAGCTCAACTATGAACCTTGATGTCAAACAGAATGGGTCATTATCACATTGTAATGTGAAGGCTGGCGATGTGGTACTAGGTGCGGATGTACTTTTGTAAATAAGCATTTCTCAGCAATGATCTTGTTGTAATTTTATTACTATTGCATGTAAAACATATTTGAAAAGTAATTTTACATAAATTGCAGGGATACTAAAGGCAAAAAGTGTTCAGATACACCATTGCTGGTGAAAATGTATACATTCTAGGCACGTCTACATACCAATATACATATAAAAATGGTACTTTGTATTAAATTAAACAATTAAGCATTAAGTGAATGGTCTGACCGTAATTACTGACCCCTAAAACCCCAGAAAGGACACTAAGTTTACTCTCCTATGTCAGTTAGGAACCATGATATGCTGGCCGAAAGGATTTGGCGCTTTTTTGACGGCCATCTTGGAATTTACCATTATCTATTACTTTCTGTACCTTCATAATGGTTCCATTGGATTCCTTGACCCCGAAAACCTAGGTATAGACACCAAATTCAACATTCTGGGACAGATCCAGATTGATTTATATGGTTTATAAGGCTACGGCGGCCATCTTGGACGCCATCTTGAATTACAGCTTCCTGCCCCACATTTGGAATGTCTACCCAAGTTTTTTTCGATCTCCTAAGGGTGTTCTACAGGAATCAAGCGTCAAACTTCGGGGACATATTTTTGCACACAGGACCCCCCTCAGCCCCAGGACTATAAGGACAACTTTGTGACTTCAAACCCAAGTAACCCCTTGAAATAAGTATCTGATTAGATTATCATAATTGGCATTTTAACTATTCACAAACATTGGTTTAAGATTTTTCATGTATAATTTGAATAATCTTAAAAAATATGTTTTGACAGATCACTTTAATTTGATGTTTTAGCTATAAATACAATTGTCTTGAGAGTACAAGAGATATTTACAACCTTGCCTCGGGTCAAGCTCATTGCAACGTCTCAGACGGATTGAATCCATACAATTTAATGCAGCTAATTTTGGATGTATGAGCCTCATCACATCAAATCGTCCTCTAGATAGATGAAGCTGTTTAAGTCCTTTCCGTGACCTATTGCATTTTGTATGATTCTACAAGTATCTCAAGTGCCAATTTTTCAATGAAATGTGGTCGGAAATATTGTTCTAATAGCTTAAATATTCGTAACTTCGTTTATGTGCTCACATATTTACAAGGTTGTATCACTTTTAGCAGAAATGTTAACCTGATCAGGGGGGGATATATGTTACGAAACGGAGACTCAGTCTGGGTATTCTTAAGGTTTCCAAGAGTAATCATTTCCCATCCTGTGTGATTAAAAGGGTTATCTCTGCCAGAAATGAGTTTTCACTTAAACCGTGTTCACAATTGTAGACAGTGAAGACATTTATCTGCATTTGATTGTTATGAATAAGAGCTGTTAGGACCTTACTTTGTTCGCCATCATTCATATTGGGTAACAATATCCCCTTTTCAAAAAGCCTTATAAGTTAAAGTAGTTTATCGTTTAATCCTGTTTTAAGATCTGAAATTGAGTTTAATGTGTTTAAAAAAGATGTCTTCAGCTAACAAAATTATGTAGTATATTGTGAGTTTGAAAACACTGCATCATTTTCTTGTATATCTAATCTTCACAAATACTCATTTAACCCACATAACGCTCTAGTGAATTCAATAACACTCAATAAAGAAAATCTGTTTGCACATATCACCTTGATTGATTTAGTGGAAGGAATTACACACAAAACATAATTACATCTCCTTAGCTTTGTGTAATGTGCAATACCTTGGAAATAATTCTACACAATATCGCAGTACTCCAACAATACAGAAGCCTCAACCAGTGCTACCTGTCAATCCAACTTAAGTGACGTGTCAGATATAAACATGCCTGAGTTGCTTTTTATCATATTTACTACAAAACCTTCTTCAGGGATCAGACTGGATAAATACTCATCATCTGAGCTCTATAGGTTACAATTGAAAACAGGTACCTGCGTGCCTTAATCTTAAGATCCATATTCAAAATGTAGTTAAGTTCAGTATTTTAAAAAGTCTTGTTGCTGTATTCATTCTATTTCTGCAAAATATACGACCAACCTAGAGAGAATCATACCCAAATTCATAAAATAGGAGACAATTTAATTAACAGTGAATGCAGTGTTGCCATCTAAAAATGAGTGTTACCTTAATATTCGTTTTTAAGTCGTCCTTGTCTCGCATGACAAGATTTTCTTTTCTGTGTCAATGAATCAGGTACTAGTTGTTAATTGCAATTGCGGTAATTGAGACACAGTTTAAATCCTACACAAATAATGATGACGTCAATGAAAGCGTGTTCTTCTTAGACATGTACATGATATTTGCAAAAGGATACCCAGGTAAGTGAACAAACTTTAGGTAAGCAGCTGTAGAATAAACCATTTAACATTGATTTGGAATGTTTTCAGATGTAATAAGGATTGTTTCAAACAACTAACTGAGTGCTTAAAAACATGAAGACCTTTGCAAAAATATTTACCTCTTCTGAACATATCCTTACAGTGAAATAGTGTGTATCGTAAATCCTGAAGATCTTCAAAATTACATTCTTTAGATATGAGAAATGAGAATATCGGCATCAGTTGACGTATTTTCTCATTGATTATGTTGCTTGTAATCATACCATAATGGAACTTCAACCTCTATTTACGAATCTCCATTCATCACAAGACCAATTTACTTAAGGGAAAGAATTGGACTTCTCTGTCTGGCATATGAAGGGCAATTACCAAATCAGGTCATGTGTTCTCATCTAACAAAGAGTATCAGTCAGTGTCATAATAAGGAGTTGCATTATGTTACTGTAGATTAGGAGATTAAGTTTTTTCTTCTATAGTGAAATGTTGACAAGTATTAAAACAGGAATATGACACTTGTAAAGTTCATGTTTCTAACACTATCGACTACCTATTACCTGGTTAACATCATAACTTGATAGCAGAATGCTTTTCAAATCAGATTCTTAATAAATAATGCAGCTCAAGCCAAATCAAATCATTGATGTCAGAGAAATTTGAAAAATGTGAGAATTTATCGAGTTGGTTTGAAAATGTTGAATTTAAATTGATTCTGTGCTCTAATTCCTTGCTGTAGAATCGCATCTCTTTCCTTTATTGTTTTGCTAGAGAAATAAAGAAATCAAAACTTTGAAATAAATCGAACATCATCTGCACAGCTTATTGCAATGACCATTTACAGATTTGTTTTGGACCACATTTTTGGGTTGTTTTGGATTTAAAATTTATCTCGTAGCTATAATATGGAATTGTTTATTGAGGTTTGATTTATATATTTGAAGCCTTTATGGTTTAATCTCTACTCATAAATCTATCATAAGAATAAATCATTTGCACGGGAAAGGCTTGCTCGGCAAAATATTTTACTAAAGGTTAACGAAAGTTAATAGACACATTAATGTTCCTATATTGTTACTGCTTAATTTGACATCACAATGATTAAATAAACTCTTGTGCTCATAACGATTGTCTTGTCTCTAACATGGACTAGATGATGATGACAATTTTACTCCTAGCTGTAGTTTGCTCGTGATATTACATTGATTCAATTCATTCAAACTAGATTTTCATTTTTACTAACATTTCAGCATTTTGATATTTGCTTATATGCACCACGTTTCTCGCAAATTAATTGTATGAAATATTTTATAGTTGTTTGAAGTTTCAAAGATTCATTTTAATAATATGATTACATCAGGTAGGTTACATAGAGGTTAACTTCAACTAAATGGAAACAGTTTGAAATATTGTATCATCAGTTCGGATGCTAAAAGGTTTTGTATGATTTGGAAATGAACTTGACTGTAATTTGTTTGTTTTGATTGTTTGAGAATGGAAAACAAGTTCAAATCAATAGGATATAACTAATAAATGACTTTCACAAATGATTGTCGGAATGTATGTATAATACTTTGGCTCTTGATTTTATTCGTATAAAGATGAAGGAATTATACAATACTTTCTTAATTTCAATTAATTCAATCATATGTTTACCAGTAACATGTGTTTCAATTAGTAATGTGAAATGTTTGTGATAAGACACATTTAAAATCACATCATTGATATGCGCCATAAATTTATAATCAGAATAAAACTTCTTTGCACAAAAAGTCAAATCCGTTTGTCCAAGTTTAAACTACTGAATTTGGTCAGTGCTCGTTAAAGCCTATAATTTAGGACTAAAATAAATGATCAAAGATTAAATAGTTTGAGTTTTGAATGAATTGTTAGGACTGTTATTTCTATAACTTGAACTTATCATCCCTTAGCTTCATTATTCTTGGAGATAAATGACCAAATGTTTCATGGATACAACAGATTTAATATAAATCCATTGAATGCAAACCAACTTGAGAATGATTAAGTACATATTTAAGAATGATGAAGTTTTGACGATTTCTCTTACTGACATTATATTGAAAATTTGAAATGAAATCTATTATGATATCATTAGAGACATACAAATGGAGTTTGATATAATTGCTAAATTGAAGTCGTATTCATAACAAAATCATAATCATAAAGGTCGAAAACCTGATAAGATTATCTACACGTTTTTGACAGTTTGATTGGGTTTTGGATTGATTGGGTTTGACCCTGCTAATCAAATATAATCAAGATGAGGCATGTGCTATTAATCTTATGTTAACAATAATGGTTTTTTATTTAGATTGTCCGTTATTTTTATGAACATCTCCAAACAGGAGAGCAATTGCTACCACTATCAGGTGTTAGATTTTAAAGTTATATACATTAGAACAAGGATATAACGAACTCCAAGGGACCAAAGAATTTTGTTTGCTATATCCGGTGTTCGCAACTCGCTTTTAGCTGTGATACATGTACATACATGTAGGGCTTTTCGGGCGACTTAAGAATTTGTTCACTACATGTATATCCAAGTTCGCTTTATCCGTGTTCTACTGTATGTGATAGTTTAAACCATATTGTAAAAGGAAACAACTTTGTAGAGGACTGTACAGTGTAAATATTCATTTACAGACAATGTGATGACTTCAAACATATCTAGCAAAACTGTCACCTATCTGAAGATTTATTGATAGAAAACCCATCTTCTTTTAAGAAAATAATAATTGAAATCTCAAGAGAATTTATGACAATTAAGGTGAAAGCAATTAAAAGTAAAAACAATCGCATTCGTCACAATCAACAATGAAGGCTGGATAATCACTAATAAAGCTGAATTAACAAAATCTTGAAATTCGACATGATCTTGTTTTTACAAATATTTTGGCAATATTTAAATCGTGTATTATTTTAAAGATAATTGATCAGTGATATGTCATAGTTGATACCTTGTGTGTTTGTGTTTGTGAATAAACGACGAATGCATGTAATCTTTTAAAAACTGTGTTGGCGGTACAATTTTGTGTAATCAATGTGACACTTAAAAACTAAATGAAGCAAAAGACGTCAGAAGATTCCTGAAGTGTCTGAAGTCCCCCTTTAGCCCTTTGATATGTTGCTGTATTGATTTATATTTTTCTTGATTTTAATTGTCACAATTGTGTCTGAAATGGAGTGTAAGTACACCCCTCAAAAGTTATATTTACTCCAAAATGGGACAATTGGCGTTTGTTCGATCCGGACGTATTTTCTTTTTTTTTCATGCAAACACCAGGCAAAAAAATCCATTGTATTTGATGAAATCCATTAAATACGCCTTTTTGTAATGTTTTACACAATACATATACACGTTTGGCCTGTTAATATGAATTGATAACACTTAAGCTAATGTGGTCAAAAGAACTTTCTAGAGACCTTAAAAACATATTTTATTTCTACTTAAAATAATGTTTCATGTATTCAGAGTTCACTTTGGGAGTGACATGTTGTTCTTGGGTACGTTGTTATCACGTTAATGCTTGAAGGAAAACGATTTATGTTCAAAGAGACTAAAAGGGTTCGTTTGAAATAGAGATTAATAAAGAAAACCGATTAAAGTAGGATTTAAAAAAATAACCATAGTCAATATAAATGTACCGGACAAGAAATCTTTTTTCATCATGAAGATTAAGAATATTATGGTTTGTAAAATATTTGTTTATTAAACAAAACAATGCAAAGTATTATTTCTTAATACCATGATATCTTTTGGTATATCAAATAGTTTTACCAATTATTCATTTCTGAAGTCTCATTTTAATCATATTCGTTTGAAGTTCATTATTGCCAAAGCATTAAACAATCAACATGGCTTCCCTCAAAAGCAGGTTTTCAAAGTTGACTCAATGAAATGATTTTTTACATCACTTCATATAACATCTTCATTTAGATTCTCAGTAAAATGTTTCGACAGAAATCCAATAAAATAGAATTAATCTAACTTTCAAGCGTCATACAGTTTTCAAGATTAATTTGACGATTTGATTTAACAAACTTTGCTGAACTAATATGTACTTTTAGCAAATATGGCCGAGCTTTTCTTAAGGATGTATAATATAAAGTTGCTAATGATGTAACCGGGCAATAAACTGATATTGACTTTGAAAAACTTTGATCACGATGAAAACAAACTATGTTACTTAAGGGAAGAGTTTTGTGGCCATAAAAATCTTGAAGCTTCATTACTATCATAATTAACCTGACCGTGTCTTTTAAAGTAAAACATTAAAAGTGTCTTTTTGAAATATATTTTCTAAGTGATTTATAGGGCTTGAAGGTAATTTCTACATAATTAAAGAAGAAAATGTACTTTATTCTGTATGAAACTTCCTTTCGACTTCAGCACATAATCATGTATAAGAAGAAAAATATAAGCTACTAATTTAAAATCCCTTAAAGGCAACCAAAAATGTTTTTTATAGGAGGAAGAACAAGCTCAATGAGTAAGCCATTTATTTATTGCAAATAGAAAGGCTAATAACATTTCGTTTTCTGGACTCTTTCTGGATTTGCTAATGAAATAACCGGGCATAAAATTGATATTGACTTTGAAAAACTTTGATATATCACGATGAAAAGATAAATAAAGGGAAGAGTTTTATGGCTACAAAATCTTGAAACCTTCGTTATTTAACGTGATAAACCTCTTGGTGTCTTTTGAAGTGAACCAAAAATGTGTCCTTTGAAACATATTTACCAAGTGATTGATAGCGATTGATGGTAAATTTTACGTTATTTGAAAAGAATATTTTTGCACAATATTTTATATGGAAATATCCGTTTGACTTTTTAGCATGTAATCATAATTTGAGGATATTAAAAATGTAAGCTACATTGTTGATTTTATATATGTTAATGAGGTTGATCTTTTTCATAAAATAAAAATATCGTTTAAAATTCCTGAAAGGCAACTAAAATTAACTTAAAAGGAGGAAAAACAAGCTCAATGGGAAAAAGTTTGTTTCTTTTTGGCCAGTAGAAAGCCTAAGGACATTTTCTGGACTCATATGAACCAACTAATTACAATCAATCTTTTCTGAATAGATATATCAACATTATATATCGATTTTGAGATTTATCTCATCAGAGGGAGTGAAAATCACTTTCTTTCTTTTTGTAGGTACCTCAAACACACAATACAGTTGTAAAATGTTCATATCTGCAGTGTAGAAACGCTACTTACTTACGCTATAGGTACCTTGTAAGATTGATTTAAGATTTGATTGATATTCAGTTTTCTCTCCTCGCATTTACATGTATAGATATACTGTTAAGTAAAAATCAAGTTGATGACGTCAGTGTTATTCAAAATACTTATTTCGCTATGATCACACAAACTGAAACAGCTAAACCAAAATATCGCACATGAAATCGAAAATTCCGACTGGATTCTTCCCCTGATCAACAGTAAAAACCCAATTGTTTTTCTTCCTAATTCAATCCAGTATAATAATACTAGCTATAATTTAGAGACAAAGAGCAACCAACTAAACTCTAATCATAAGCAAACAGGTAGCTACATAATCACACAAACATACAGATTTTGGAGTAGAGAAAAATCAAACTGATATTTCCATTCATTTGAAGTGCTCAATTCACGACTGGTAATAAACCCAATCTTTATTGAGTTTATAAAATCTTTTTCTTTGGAATAATCAAAGAAGCTGAACAAAATTTCAATCATGTGTGTATTACAGTTCTGTGATTTAAGGTCTTCTTGAATATTGAAGGAATCAAAGGCAGAAGAAAAGTTGTGATTTCACAAAAAGTAAACTTCTTTTGTAAAAATCAGAAATATTTTAAACCTTAAAAGTCTCAAACGTTTTTGCATGGTTTTAAAGAAGCGTGAATTACCGCGACCAAATATTAGCGATTATACGTTCACAATCAAACTAGTAGTGATAGTATTTATCTTTTATATATCACATATATTCTAAACAAACAAACCTTAAAATATCATATCTGTTACAGTCTTCTGAACCGATTGATGTCAGATCAAATACAACTCCGATCATGTGAAAGTGCTAAATTGTATTTACTCAGAAATGACGACATCTAATATATGAAAAGATCTTAGGAGGAAAAATAGTTATTAATACTGGAACCAAACATACTCAAATAGTTGTGAGAACGGTGGAAGCCAGTTCAAATAATATAAGTGGTCGTGACATTTGTAAAGTACTAAACTTGATTCCCTCCATAATAATCATCTATATCCAAGCAACTTTACCACAATTTGCGTTTATCTGTAAAAATTCTATCACTGAAACTTCAAAGAAAGAATGTCATTAAGAGTGTGGTTTAATAAAAGGATATTAACACATATGCTTATGTTCTGATCTATATGCATTAAACTAATTTATCTCTATATTCCTAATTTTGATGATTATAAACCTCTTTTAATTTGCAATGATGTTTTGGTTTACTTTGAGTACCAAAGGCATGAAAACGAAGTAGGGATCTAATTGTTGCTGTCAATTTGTCGCTGAAGAAAAAAAACGAACTTTATCATCCATTTTTTAGAGGGGTCATTATTGTCATTCCAACTTCTGAAATGCCTCTCAAAAAAGTCATGGGGCCATCATAATGTACTTAAAGAATAAGCAACCCAATTATAGAACACTCATTTTGATATTACATTAAAAAGTTCAACATAGAATTTACTACCAATCATATATGCTAATCATTTCTTTCAGTGAATAGAAAATGTTTTATCATAAATTATTCATGTGGCTTTAATAGATAACGATACCATTTGTACTGAATTAATTTTGCAGATTCATCCCAAATACCAATTTAATGACATAAGGTTTTTATTTTGATATGGGCTAAGCCACTGAATATATAAACGAACTTGTTGTTTCATTAGCATGTTTACAGGTCATATGTGACTAAGAGGTTTCAAATGTGACAAGTCGAAGCCCACCTTCTGTGGTTTTTGCCCGTTTGAGCCAAAGCATGATCTTTAATTATCTCAAATTGTCACTTGATTATGTTTGATATATTTAAAACTAACATCCTATTTGATGTCACTTAAAGATATTTTTCTTTGTAAACGTGGGCAAGAATAATCGAAGGCAGGAATCCAAGGAAGAACATTGAATCTGAGTTCGTTTTATATTTAAAGGTCATATTTGAAATCCAGACACTTTCATAATGCCTATTTACTTCAAGTTATTGCCTCGATGTGTCAACAGGAATATGCCATTGCAATTTCCTTTGTGATCCTAAGAAACGGCTCATTAAGGCTAAACGAAACAGTTAAATGATTAATTCTTACAATCTCAGACTTCATTGGAAAAAACTCTTACCTGGTGTAAAAGACCAATATAGAACATTGGCAATATGTGTAGTATAAAAGTAAAACACAAACAAATGTTATTTTGGTAACTCATTCAGTAATGGTATCGGAAATCAAGGCATGCAATTGTTAGATTACAGCGCTTTTTCTGAGAGGAATAAATCTCTTTGGGCATATTATGATCTTTATTCACAATCTTGAGTGATGTTGCAATGATTATCAAATATCCCAAAAAAGGATGAATGAATTGATCTAATGGCTAATATCATAAAATCGTTGGCACAAAATTTATCATTAACTGACAATGTGAACAACTTCAGATTTCCTTAAAAAAAACTCAAATAGTATTTGTGCACCAGCTCTTAAATGCTTCGGAAAATAATCAATAATAATATCTCCTATGTCATGGATAGTTTATGCATTGCTTATAGATAAATATTTCTTATCTCTTTGATTTAAAATTTAGTGCACCGATAAAAATAGCGTTTTCAGTAATGAGCTTTTGCCACCAGCAATAATTTGATTGAAGGGTTAGAAAAACACACACAAAATTAAACTATAATCAGATGATAATTAAATTTTTTTAAACTTAGGAATTACCATTATTTATATGTATATCACTTCTCAATAGTTTAATTCGTTGACTGTTTTTGTCCAAGAAATTGTTTAAGGTTTATGTAAGGTAAAATCTTTTTAAACTGACACTCCAAAAATCCTCAGATGACAGTTATATGGACATTTGCATTAGAAAATGATGTCATTATTGAAGTTAATGCTTTTGAATTGTTCCCAGCCTTATTACTATCTCTTTAAGACATTCAATAATTATTTTCAGAATCAAACCACCATCATTTCATCACAGACTAATCATAAAACATTAAAGCATCTGTGAAGTTTTATATCAATTTTGTCAGTCAAGTTAGAAACAATGACACTCTAGTCTAAAACATGACCGCTTTAAAAGTATGTCTTCTATTTGTTTTCACAAAAGAAATGTCTATTTCTCGGAGGATAGTAACTATATATAATAATAATAATAATAAATGGGTATTTCTTATGTGCTATAGTCCATCCAGGGCATGCTCATAGCGCTACAAAAATATTAGTGGTCTTTGAGAAAAGTCATTGATTAAAAACTAACTTGAAAGCTTATAACTTCTGTTCTGAAGAGGTGTGTTTTGAGACTAGATTTGAAATCTTGTAGGGATGAAGCATTCTTTATGGGAAGAGGCAAAGTGTTCCATAGGTATGGTGCTGCATAATTAAATGATCGCTGTCCAAATTGTTTAAGTTGAACATGAGGAACTGTGAGTAGATCTTGATTCTGGGAGCGGAGAGAACGGGAGGGCACATACGATGCAAGTAACTCTGAGAGGTATAGTGGAGCTTGGCCATGGCGACACTGGTAGACAAGAGTAAGAATTTTGAATTGAATCCTGGCTTCAACTGGCAACCAATGAAGACTCTGGAGGATTGGGGTAATATGCGTCGATTTAGTTGTTTTGCTGACAACTCTAGCTGCTGCATTTTGAAGTTTCTGTAGTCGGGAGAGAAGATCGTTTGAAAGTCCAAATAGTACGCTATTGCAGTAGTCAATTCTGGTAAGCACAAGTGACTGGGGGAGAACTTTAGCAGCTTTAGTTGTGATGAGATGGCGGATGTTACCAATAGAGTGGAGATGGAAGTAGCCTACTCTACAGAGATGGTTCACATGTTGTGCCATGGTGAGGCAAGGATCCAGATAAACCCCAAGGTTTCTGACATTGATTGATAATGGAATATCTGAGTTGGCAACAGTTATCTCTGTACAGTTTATCCTTTTCAGACGATTTGAAGTGCCAATCAACATAACCTCAGTCTTGTCTTCATTGAGCTTAAGCTCATTTGCCATCATCCATGAACTCACCGTCTGAGTGCACTGGTTCACTCTAGATGTTGCTATCTGCACATCCTCAGGTTTGAAGGAATCAATTAACTGAAGGTCATTTGCAAATGTGTGATGATTCACCTCACAATTTTGTATGATCTTATCCAACGGATTTGTGTATAGCACAAAAAGCAGTGGCCCCAGGACTGAACCCTGTGGTACACCACACTCGAGGATCATTGACTCAGACATGCTATCAGAGACAAGTACTGCTTGACTTTTCTTGCTCAGATAGGAGTGGAACCAGGCCAATGCATGACCTTCAATATTGTAATCTGCCCGAAGACGACAGAGCAGCTTTTGATGGTTGACCGTATCAAAAGCTGCTGAGAGATCAAGCAAAACGAGAAATGACATGTTACCATTATCTGCCTCATCTTCCTACGCAGAGCCTAAAAGGCCAGTTTCCAAACTGTCATTTTATGCCTTGCTGCAGAGACTTTACTTTTCTGTGCTTGCTCTCTAGTCTGTAGGGGCACTATAGCAGCACAGAAAAGTAAAGTGTCTGCAGCAAGGCATAAAATGCCAGTTTGGGAACTGGCCTTTTAGGCTCTGCGTAGGAAGATGTATCTGCCTAGGTTCTCAAGCAATTTAGAATGTGAACTAATGCAGTCTCAGTGCTGTGGCTGGGGCGGTAGGCTGATTGGAATTTACTGAGAAAGTCATTGGACGTTAGGTAGGATCTGAGTCTGATGTCAACTGCTCGTTCAAGAATCTTGGATAGGAACGAGAGATTGGAGACAGGTCGATAGTTCTTTAGTGTATTGACATCCAAGATTATCTTTCTTAAGTAATGGCTTCACAACAGCTTCTTTAAAAACTTCTGGAAATGCACCATTCACTAAGCTCAAGTTGATGAGTTTTGTAACAACTGGCAAAAGCGTCTCCAAGTAGTCATCAAGGAGACGAGTCGGCAGTGGATCGAGAAGACATAATGTCTTGATGAGCGCAGCTATCTCCCCCTCAGTGAAGGGAGCAAAGGCATCCAGGCGGATCCCTTCCTCGGGCGCTAGGAGATTCTGTGAACAAAGAACAGATTGGTCAAAGCTTTTCCTAATATTTTCAATTTTACTTGAGAAGTAAGTAGAGAAGTTGTCCGCAAGATCCTTGTCATTGAGGGATGATGGCAATGGTGATTGCTTCTTTTTTCCCAATAGAGACCCGATGAATTTGTGATAGAAGGAAGGATTCTTCCGGGCATCAGATAGTTTTTCAGTGCAGTATCTAGATTTGGCATCTCTAAGAGCCCTTGCACAAGAGTTCCGCTCAGCCTTATACACCTGGCGATGTATCTCAAGACGGCTCTTCCTCCATTTTCTTTCTGCAGCTCTGCGTTTCCGCTTGGCCAAGAGAACTTGTATATATGTGATATGAAACGACAATTTGTTTACTGTTCAATATTTCGAAGAAGAATATATTAATAAAATCCTTGTTTAACAAGATAATGTCTATTCAAAAAATAAATCTTTAAAAACACATTTTCCTTATTGATGGGAAGATATCCTGTATGTTGTATACAACCTCGTAAATAATATGAAAACACACTTAGAAGTTCTTACAGCATTTTCTCAGCTGAACCCTGGCCGTTAACACGGTAACTCGCTTGGCTTCCTATCAATAAACTAAACATGCTACCATTGATTTGTGTGTCTCTTCCATTAACATCGGTGATTTAATCAATTTGGATTGGTCGGTAAATCTCTATTTCTAGCTCGAGAACTTGGTCCAAAGAGCAACTGAGACTTGTCTTCATCAAGTTAACCCAGTTTACAGGCTTTTACCAGGGGTGTGTTCACCACATGAAAACAAAGAAGTATACATGTACGGATGTTGTATTATTGACACTGGGTAAAGCAAGTTTGGGGATGACTTAAATTCATTCTTTGAAATTGACAACATATAAGCAAAAATTAAGTGATTTTTGAGTAGATATCAAAAAGATATGGTAAAATATTGTCAAATATTAAAAATTAAGACATTAATTAAAAGAGCCTTAATAGGGTATTCAGTCAAGTGACCAACACTAAAAGGACAGAAATATGACAGATAATTTGACTGAACAAGTAGAATTACCAAAATAATGAAAATGAGGACAATAAAGTGTTACTATTATCAAAATTATTTCTGAAATCATGTTTTACTATTTTGTAAAGTGTTTGAGAGATTGTACTTGACACTAACACAACTGCCAATATACAACTAATGAACAATTAGTAATTTTCTTCAGATGATTAGAGTATTTACGAGCCTGTGAGCTAAATCTGCCAGTACAATTATCTTTGAGAGAATGTTAGGGATATTTACAATCCTAGCTGAAATCCTGGTCTCGGGTCTAGCTTGTAATTTTCACGACTCAGACGGAGTGAATCCATAGGATTTAATATAGCTAATCACAGAACCCTTCGCCCTCATCAATTCAAATTATCGCCCAATAAGAATACTGTAGCTCCATAAATGTTGAATCAATCTGATGTAGAAAATCTAGAACCAGAATAGTATGCTAAGATAGAATAAATTGTTCTTAAAGTATTTGAACATTGTCATGTTGTTAATGATTGGCACAAATGCTGCATTCAAACTTAAATGTGGAGACGAACTAGAAATAAAAAACTTTAGACTTAATACATATTTAAGTAATTTAAACGATTATATAGATAACCAGGTGACCAAATAAGACATTTAGTATTGAACTATGTGTTTAATGTTTGAAAATCCTTATTTGTACCTTAATCTGATCTATACTTTAGAAGAGCTGAATGATTTGACAGACATGTTATCTCGTTATATATTTGTATCTAAAATATAATATGGCTTTTAGAAGTGACCTTTTTATTTTAATATATTATCACGTTAGATCTTAACGCATAGTAATGCCATTTCAAAATGCATACTCAATGTGACGTGTTTATACCTTGTTTAACTTACCTCTTGACTCATCATACTTTCTTAATTGTAATAAAGTTCCATTGACTACTTGATCTTTTATTGTAATATTTTTGGTATCGTTTGTTAAACAATGATAGGTAAAAAAACTAAAGGACTGTTCCTAGCATACCGTTGGACACTTTAGATTTTTAGATAAGTGTACAAAAGGGATAAACAAAATTAAATTTAACAGAAGCTTCAGTTTTGCAACAGAAAAACAGAACCGTACACAAAGCAACAGATTTTCTGAGATTGACTTCTGCGACGCTTTTATTTAATTGTGAACAGCAAAGCCATTGTTCTTAAGGGTACACTCGTTTTTCATTATTTGATGCAAACACTTGACATGAAACCCTAAACAGTCTCTTCCTAAATCCCTTAGAGCTTGCATGTTTTTCTTTAAACCGTTTCGTCCATGTCCTGATTTATAACTTCTTTAAATTGTTCGAATTGATTGACACCACCACAGTTGACTTCTGAGAAAGTTGATTATTTTCAAGTATGTAGTTAGGTAAAGGTAACTTTTGTGTTAAAATTTTAGAGAAAACATACATATAGCGTAAGTTTCGTAACTTATTGAATTTAAAAATACATTGTCTTCATCATTCTCATTGAAGGTCGCATATATATGGGGAAAACATGCTTAAGTATAGGCCTTCAATATCAAAGGAAGCGACAGCTTAATGTCTTCAATACATTGACCACCATTTGACTCGATACCTTATCAATATCATATTGTGATGTTGTAACCTGTTTGTTGGTCTGTTCCCTAAACTTATCGGTCCCTTTCTTCTAAACTATTAACTCTTATTTGGATTGCAACACTTACATGTATTCTTGCTGAGGGTGAGGTGAGCTGAGGTGAGGTGAGGTGAGGTGATGTGAGGTGAGGTGATGTGAGGTGAGGTGAGATTGGGTTAAACCATATGTACATGTATGTTCAAAAGTGCCTTTTTGAGAAACCTTGTGAATAAAATAATATGCATAGACACATGATCTACCATAAATAGCACTGTTAGACCACATGCCCATAAACGACTTCTTCAGATGCAGGTCCTAGAGCCCTCAAGCATGATTCACATACCACTAATTGAGTCCATTGCTTGGATCGTTTGCCCTTCTGGTCAGGGAGGTTGATTAGCACTGTCCTCCAGGTCAAGATATTCCTTCTAACGGGTAAGATTATTGAGAGTTTGTTTTCTTGATATATTCCTGGAGGTAGCCACAGATATCATTATCTAAAGTATTTACAAAGTGATGATCTCTGTAGGTGCCAATAACTTGAACTTACATAAAGGTTATCAAAATAATTGGTGAAAGAAATTGAATTCTTTGACAAAAAAGTGTCGGTATTAAGAATGTGTTGGTGCGTATTAATGATACAAGGAATATACCAGGAATGCATTGACGAATACATTGATCATACACATTATCAAGGAAAACAGTACTTAATCACTTGACAACTATAAAATCCTTCCTTTTGACATGGCATTATTGAATCAAAAAGAGTATACTCAAGTTCTCATAATGAGTCAAGTAATATCAGTGATTCAGATTGCCGTTGGTCATTGGCCATAGTCCGATGAATTTTATAAATGACAGATAGTAATTATTGTTATTATTATTATATGGATATTTATATAGCGCGCATATCCAAACACTCGTGGTTGCTCAAGGCGCTTACATTTTCCCCTGGTCAATGGCATTCTTTCACCGTCCGATCATTTTTCCAATTCAACTCCCTGGGGAGTATTCAACCGGCATCCATATGTGACGCTCAGGTTAGGGACCATTCTATGCCTCACAGGGTACCCATTCACAGCTGGGTGAACTCAGACACATAGTCACAGCAGTTTGTCCAACACTGCTGAACGCTGATAACCGACAGCTCGGCGTATGCACGTGTTCATGTATCCACCATTCAGCCACTGACATGAATTCATGTGATCTTTTAAGTGCGCAGTTTTTGTTGCACTACACACTAGGGCTCCAGGGTGACACTTATAGAGTTCTAACAGAGGTGAACTCTAGGTTTTTACACCTTGGCCTGGATGGGATTCGAACCCCGGACCTCAGCAACGTGAGACCGGCGCTCTTGCCGACTGAGCTATCCCGTACCCCAATTATGTTAGCTTGGACAAAGGACCGATACATTTCACCTGGCATCTGTCAATTTTACATTGTTAATTTGACAACTGTTGATTTTTAATTCACAACTTACGCAAAAATTTTCAATAAAATGTTGAACAAACGACTCGGTGACGGTCCCTCTCTGTTGTAGTATTTTGACCGAATCTATGCGAATGCAACGGTATCTCAATGTAACGCGTTCTCTGATTGGCTGAAATTACTCTTCAGCAAACGACTTTTACAGAACCTATGTGAATGCAACTTTATCTTAATGTTACGCGACATTTAATCGGTTGATATTATACTTCGTATATTTTCGGGAATATCAGAGTTTCTCAAACAATTTTGACACCTCGAATATACGAGGCATCATGCCGCAGAAGAAAAAAATTACAAACAAAACTTAATTTTTTTGCCCCGATCATGAATAGATCAAATAATAACGAGAATGGAGAAATTAATGAAGATGATGCTGCACAGCAAGACGACCAAGTGATAGGCCAAGAATCTGATTGTGACAAAAACAATGACGAGCTCGAGGAAACTTTCAACGGAGCGACCACAATTGAAAGTTTAACGCAAGTTTCAAAGTAGGTGGCTGGCTCAATATAATTGGTTACGATATGATAGTTCAAAACAGTTGATGCATTGTGACCCGTGTACTAAGAGCAAGCGAAGGAACGCCTTTGTTGTTGGTTGCTTTCGAACCAGTGCTTTTTCCGAACATCTAAAAACCAATGATTATCAGACCGCAATTCTTGTTCCGGATCTACACGAAGATTTGAAGGCGATCAACAAAAAATGTCTCACCAAGAAAAAGGAGCGATGAAAGGTTTAAAAGCTGTCTACTGTTTGGCATCAGAGGGCTTACCCCTCGCCAAATACTCCTCATTCATTAACTTTTTAAAAGAAATGGATGTCCCTGACATTAAGCATTTGTCAGTTTCAGAAAACATAGCATATGAATCTTCATATGCAGCAAATGAATTTTTGAAGGCTATGTCAAAAACAGTGGACAAGAAAATTACTGAAAGGATGGTGGAATCTCCCTACATTTCCGTGCTTGCGGACGAGTCAACAGATATCTGCGTCAATAAGCGGCTTGTAATTTATGTACAACTCTATTCACCTGTCACCATGCGCCCACCAACACATTTTCTCACGAACGTGCAACTTCATGAAGGCACTTGGAAGGCGATTGCTGCAGAGCTAAAAAGGAGTTTGAATGAGAGAGGCGTTCCATTTGACACAGTTGTGGGCTTAGGCTCGGACGGAGCCTCTGTGATGACCGGTAAAGGCAGGGGGACAACTGGCCATGGGATGTTGCTGAGGGTAAATCCACAACTTGTTAACGTTCACTGTATTGCGCACCGTCTTGCACTATGCACCAGTCAGGCAGCTGAGAAAATGTATCTAAAGGATTATCAGGAAACTCTGACATCAATATTTCATTACTTCAAATATTCTTCAAACAGAGTTTCCAACATAACAGAACTTCAGAAGATCCTAGAAAGCCCTGTGTTTAAATACAAAGAAGTCCAATCAGAAAATATGTTGAACCGTGTAAGTCTCAAATGTTATTACATGATTCAAAAGAAGCTCCAAAATATCAGCGAATATATATACATTGACTAGCTTTTCACGGATGTGTATCCATTAAACTATTGCTGATAGTATTTATCTTTTGTTAATATCACAAATATCCTGAACAAACAAAACCTTAAAATATCATATATCTTTTGAACCAATTGATGTCTGAGCAAATACAACTCAGATCATGTGAAAGTGCTAAATTATATTTACTCAGAAATGTTAACAATGACAACATCTGATATATGAAAAGATCTAAGGAGGAAAAATAGTTATTAATACTTGAACCAAACATAATCAAATAGTTGTGAGAGTGGTGGAAGTCAGTTCAAATAATATAAGTAGTCGTGACATTTATAAAGTCCTGACCCCAATTCACGCTGTAATTCTCAACTGTATTTAACCATCTTTGAAATTGGCATTTATATTTTAAGATTCTATTAACTTCAAAGACACAATTTCATTTAGAGCATGGTTTAATACAATGTTATTAACACATACATTGTATGTTTAAGTTCTGATCTATATTTGCAAAATGGAATTCATGTGTATATTCCTAATTTTGATGATAATAAACCTCTTTGACGTTTTGCTTTGAGTACCAAAGGCATGACAAAGTAAGGATCTATTATTGCTACTGTCAATATTTCAACTAAAAACATCCATTTGTCGTAGGCGTCACCTTACATGTACTTGACGAATAAGCTACTTGTATAACAATAATTTTGATAATACATTAAAAAGTTCAAAATAGAGATTTGTTATTTACATGTATATATAATTTTCAAAATTCAATTGAGTATCAGAGTCTTGAAGAATAAACTATTCATATATTTTCCTATCACTACTTATTAAAATGTTTTCAATATCTATTAACTCGATTTACCTACCAAAATCGTATATGATATATATAGTCATATATTTTTCATGTGGCATTTATAAATGAGGACACCATTTGTGCTGAATTAGTTTGAATGTCAATGACCTGACCAAAACAAATATAATGACATTTTTTTTTATTTGGTCTAAGGCATAATATATGTGCGGTAAAAAAAAAAAATTTTCATTAAGATGTTGACAAGTTAAAGTGATTGACAGGTTTCTTATATTGACAAGCATAAACGCACAATCTAAGGTTTATGCCTGTTTGAGACAAAACATGATTTTCATTTCTCTAAAATTATCACTTGTTCAGAATTGAAATGGTAACTTTTGGCAACAATCAGTATTTCTCAATAGATTGATATTAACTTTAATGTTTGACATATTTGACACAAATGTCATATTTGATGTCACTTTAAAAGAATGTCTTTGTTAACGTCGACAAGAATAATCGAAGGCAGGAATCCAAGTAAGAACATTGAATCTGAGTTCGTTTTATATGTAAAGGCCATATTTGAAATCCAGGCACTTTTATAGTGACTATTTACGCCAAGTTATTGCCTCGATGTGTCAACGGGAATATGCCATTTCAATTTCCTTTGGCAAATATGCAGATGCTTCACAATTCAGATGAGATCAAAGCGATCTTTAAGAAGCATTTACTGAGAGAAGATATTGAACATGTGTATTCATAAAGGAAAATTATTAAATGTTACATAAAGAAACGGCTCATTAAGGCTAAACGAAAACAGTTAAATGATAAATTCTTACAATCTCAGACTTCATTGGAAAAAAACTCTTATCTGGTGTAAAAGAACAATATACATGTAGAACATTGGCAATATGTGTAGTATAAAAGTAAAGCACTAACAAATGTTATTTTGGTAACTCATTCAGTAATGTTAATTATCGCAAATCAAGGCATACAACTGTTAGATGACAGTGTCTCTTTCTGAGAGGAATAAAATCTCTTTGGACATGGTAATACGAACTTTACTCAAAATCTTGAGTGATGTTACAATGATTATCAAACATCCAAAAAAGATGAATGAATTGATCAATATCATTAAATCGTTGGCACAAAATTTATCATTAACTGACAATGTGAACAACTTCAGGTTTCCTTAACTCAAATAGTTTTAGGACTCTAGGCGTTACAAATGAGCTCTTAAATGCTTCGGAAAATAATCACTAATAATATCTCCTATGTCATAGTTTACGCATTGCTTAAAGATAAATCTATCTTATCTCTTTGATTTCAAATTTAGTGCACTGATAAAACTAGCGTTTCAGCAATGAGCTTTTGCCACAAGCAATAATTTGATTGAAGGGTTAGAAAACCACATATTTTAAACTATAATCAGTTTATGATGAAGAGCTAATATTCTTTACATGAATATAAATTCTCAATAATTTAATTCATTGATTTTTTTTTCGAAGAAGTTGTTTAAGGTTTATATCAGGTAAAACCTTTTTTAAACCTTTTTTTTAAATCTCTTTAAACCAACAATGGAAAAATCCTCAAAAGACAGTTTGACATTTGATTTTAAAAATGAGGTTATTTATGTTCATGGCAAAGTTTTGAATTGTTCCCAACCTTATCATTTCTCTATTTAAAAATGACCAACAAAATAATTGTTTCCAATATCAAAACCACTATCATTAGATCACAGACTAGTCATTAAACATAAAAACATCTGTGAAGTTTTATATCAATTTGTCAGTCAAGCGAGCAACAAAGACACTCTTGTCTGAAGAATGACTGCTTTAAAAGTATGGCTTCTATTTGCTTTCACAAAAGAAATGTCTATTTCTCCAAGGCTAATTACTATATATAATTACTATATAACTATATGTAAAATGAAATGACAACCTGTTTACTGTTTTAAAAAATTTATTTAAAAAATATGCATAAACTCCTTGTAATACAAGGTAATGTCTATTCAAAGTCTTTTAAAACACATGTTCTAATTGATGTCTTTTAGGTTGTAAACGACCTCATAAATAATGAGAAAAGACACTTAGAAGTTCTTGTAACATTTTCTCAGCTGACCCCTGGCCATTCAAGTTTTCGAAAAAGAAAATAATCAAAAAATCCTTGTTTAACAAGATAATGTCTATTAAAAAAATAAGTCTTTAAAAACACATTTTCTTTATTAATGCGAAGATATCCTGTATGTTGTATACAACCACATAAATAATGAGGAAAGACACTTAGAAGTTCTTGCAACATTTTCTCAGCTGACCCCTGGTCGTTAACACAGTAACTCGCCTGGCTTCCTCACATGTATCAATAAACTAAACATGCTACCATTGATTTGTGTGTCTCTTCCATTAACATCGGTGATTTAATCAATAATAAAAACATCTGTGAAGTTTTATATCAATTTGTCAGTCAAGTTAGCAACAAAGACACTCTTGTCTGAAGAATGACTGCTTTAAAAGTATGGCTTCTATTTGCTTTCACAAAAGAAATGTCTATTTCTCCAAGGCTAATTACTATATATAATTACTATATAACTATATGTAAAATGAAATGTCAACCTGTTTACTGTTTTAAAAAATTTATTAAAAAAATATGCATAAACTCCTTGTAATACAAGGTAATGTCTATTCAAAGTCTTTTAAAACACATGTTCTAATTGATGTCTTTTAGGTTGTAAACGACCTCATAAATAATGAGAAAAGACACTTAGAAGTTCTTGTAACAATTTCTCAGCTGACCCCTGGCCATTCAAGTTTTCGAAAAAGAAAATAATCAAAAAATCCTTGTTTAACAAGATAATGTCTATTAAAAAAATAAGTCTTTAAAAACACATTTTCTTTATTAATGGGAAGATATCCTGTATGTTGTATACAACCACATAAATAATGAGGAAAGACACTTAGAAGTTCTTGCAACATTTTCTCAGCTGACCCCTGGTCGTTAACACAGTAACTCGCCTGGCTTCCTCACATGTATCAATAAACTAAACATGCTACCATTGATTTGTGTGTCTCTTCCATTAACATCGGTGATTTAATCAATTTGGATGGGTCGGTAAATCTCTATTTCTAGCTCGAGAATTTGGTCCAGAGAGCAACTGAGACTTGCCTTCATCAAGTTAACCCAGTTTACAGGCTTTTGCCAGTGGTGCGTTCACAACATTAAACGTTAGATGTACAGATGTTGTATTATCGACACTGGGTAAAGCAAGTAAGGGGGTGTCTAAAATTCATTCTTTGAAATTGACAACATATCAGATGAAATTAAGTGATTTTTAAGTAACTTTTAGAATTGTAACAGTAAAAATGTCAAATATTAAACATTAAGACGATAATTTTAACAGCCTTAATAGGGTATTTAGTCAAGTGATCAACACTAAAAGGACAGAATATGATAGATAATGTAACTGAACAAGTAGAATTACCAAAATGATAGAAATGAGGACAATATAGTGTTATTATTATCAAAGTTATGTCTAAACCCATATTTTTCTATTTTGTAAAGTATTTGATGGCTTCTTATTGACGCCAAACACAACTGGCAATATACAACTAATGAACTTGTAGTGGTATTCTTCAGATGATTAGAGTATTTACGAGCCTGTGAGCTAAATCTGTCAATACAACTATCTTTGAGAGATTGTTAGGGATATTAACAGTCCTAGCTGACATCCTGGCCTCGGGTCTAGCTTGTAATTTTCACGTCTCAGACGGATTGAATCCATAGGATTTAATACAGCTAATCACAGATCCCTTCGCCCTCATCAATTCAAATTATCGCCCAATAAGAATACTGTAGCTCCATAAATTTTGAATCATTCTGATGTAGAAAATCTAGCAGAAAAGTATGCTAAGATAGAATACTTTTGTTTTTTAAGTATTTGAACATTGTCATTTTGTTAATAATGGGCACAAATGCTGCATTCAAACTGTGTAGCTTCAATGTGGAGACGATCTAGTAATAAAAACATTAGACTTAATAAATATTTAAGTAATTTAAACGATTATATAGATAACCAGGTGACCAAATAAGACATATTTAGATGTGACCTTTTTATTTCAATATATCATCACGTTAGATCTTAACGCATAGTAATGCTATTTCAAAATGCATACTCATCATGACGTGTTTATACCTTGTATAACTTACCTCTTGACTCATCTTTGTTTCCAGGAAACAAACATTCTTAATTGTAATAAAGTTCCATTGACTACTTGGTCTTTTATTGTAATATTTTTAGTATTGTTTGTTAAAAAATTATAGGTAAAAAATCTAAAGGACTGTTCCTTGCATTCCGTAGCATACTTTAGATTTTTAGATTAGTGTACAAAGCGATAAAAATAATTTCAACAGATTTAGTGTTGCAACAGAAAAACAGAACCTTACACAAAACACCAGATTTCTGAGATTGACTTCAGCGACGCTTTTATTTAATTGTGAACAGCAAAGCCACTGTTCTTAAGAGTACACTCGTTTTTCATTATTTGATTCAAACACTTGACATGAAACCCTAAACAGTCTCTTGCTAAATCCTCTAGAGCTTGCATGTTCTTCTTTAAACCAGTTCGTCAATGCCCTGATTTATAACTTCTTTAAATGGTTCGAATTGAGTGAAACCAGCACAGTTGATTTCCGAGAAAGTTAATTATTTTCAACTGTGTAGTGAGGTAAAGGTAAGTTTTTTGTTAAATTTTAGAGAAAACATACATATAGCGTAAGTTTCGTAACTTATTGAATTTAAAAATACATTGTCTTCATCATTCTCATTGAAGGTCGCATATAAATGGGGAAAAATATTCTTAAGTATAGGCCTTCAATATCAAAGGAAGCGACAGCTTAATGTCTTCAATACATTGACCACCATTTGACTCGATACCTTATCAATATCATATTGTGATGTTGTAACTTGTTTGTTGTTCTGTTCCCTAAACTTATCGGTCCCTTTCTTCTTAACTATTAACTCTTATTTGGATTGTAAAGTGTGTAGTGAGGATAAGGTAATTTTTTGTTCCAATTTTAGAGAAAACATACATATGGTGTAAGTTTCATAACTTAATGAATTTAAAAATTACATACTATTTCTTTACCATTATAATTTCAAAGGCATTAAGAGAAAAATAAGTTCAAAGAAAGAGTCTTATGAAAAGCTGTCCTAAAGAAACATGCTAATATCAAATTGACAAGATATTTCATTTTAACTGCATTGCCTACTTAATAACTAAACTACGATTCCAAACCACACAAAAAACTGCATATTTCTTTTAGGTTTTCACTAAACCTTTTTTAAATGAAAGAGAATATTTTTGTTGAAAATAGTTCTGCATGCAACGTTTCTTGAACACTATATATAATCTTTGTTTATACATGTATGTTCAAAAGTGCCAACTGAAAACCTTGTGAATAAAATAATATGCATAGACACATGATCTGCCATAACTAGCACTTTTAGACCACTGCCCGTAAACGACTATCTACAGATGCAGTTCCTAGAGCCCTCCAGCATGATTCACAGACCACTAATTGAGTCCATTGCTTGGATCGTTTGCCCTTCTGGTCAGAAGGTTGATTAGCCCTGTCCTCCAGGTCAAGACATTCCTTCTAACGGGGAAGATTATTAAGAGTTTGTTTGCCTGATATATTCCTGGAGGTAGCCACAGGTATCATTATCTAAAGTATTTGCAAAGTGATGATCTCTGTAGGTGACAAGAACTTGAACTTACATAAAGGTTATAAAAATAATTGATGAAAGAAATTGAATTCTTTGACAGAAAAGTGTCGGTATTAAGAATGTGTTGGTGCGTATTAATGAATGAAATGTGTATAATATACACGGAATGCATTGACAAATACATTGATCATACACATTATCAAGGAAAACAGTACTTAATCACAATATTGACAACTATAAAATCAATCCTTTCGTAATGGCATTATTGAGTCAATAAGAGTACATTCAAGTTCTCATAATGAGTCAATTAATATGAACTTTAATAAATTCAGAAAAATTCCGGAAGTATGTTATCCAAACAAACAATATGTATGTATTTTGAGACTAAAACTTTTCTTGCGGTAGAAATTGTCACTATAAGTAAATTCAATTTCTTGATTTTTTTAACTTCATCGGGATTGAAAAAGGAAAGTTCTGAGATTTATTTTCAAAAGGTACTTCAAACCCAGGTAACCCATTGAAATAAGTATCTGATTAGATTATCATAATTGGCATTTGAACTATTCACGAATCTTGGTTTAAGATTTTTCATGTATATTTTAAATAATCTTAGAACATATGTTTTGAAGGATGACTATTATTTGATGTTAAAGCTATAAATACAATTGTCTTAAGAGTACAAGAGATATTTACAACCTTGCCTCGGGTCCAGCTCATTGCAACGTCTCAGACGGATTGAATCCATACAATTTAATGCAGCTAATAATGGATGTATGCGCCTCATCACATTAAATTGTCCTCCAGATAGATTAAGTTGTTTAAAGTCCTTTCCTTGAACTATTGCATTTTGTATGAATTTCAAAGTATCTCAAGTGAAATTTTTTCTATGAATTGTGGTCGGAAATATTGCTTTCATAGCTTAAATATTCGTTAATGCGTTAATATGCCTAGATATTTAAAGGTTGTATTGCTTTTAGCAGAATTGTTAACCTGTACGGGGTAAACAATGTAACCAAAGGTGTTTATGTTAAAGTGTTTTGTGTTTACGAGAGAAGATATTGTTTTAAAATTCATTACTTTGTTAAGTTAGTTTCTGAAGAAACGCTGTTTCGGTCATCATTTTCACTTGTTGGTTAAGCTATCTTGCATTTTATATGGTACCATTTCCTTTGCCCCTGCATGTAAACCGTTCTTACACGTCCAAGTAAAGCATAAGATCACATGCCAGATTACTGGATCACCTTTATACATCTATCAGTATAAATCTCAGATTAACACAACCCTGAGGGTAGGAGACTTTGTCTGGTATTCTTGAGGTTTCCAAGTACAATCATTTCCCTTCCTCCGTGATTAAGTCAGTGTAAGGGTTGAAGACAGATTCTTATTTAAGGATTCTTCGCTGGAGTTGTCAATTTAATTTTCAAGTTAACTCTGCCAGAAATGAGTTTTCACTTAAACCGTGTTCACAATTGTAGACAGTGAAGACATTTATCTGCATTTGATTGTTATAAATAAGAGCTGTTAGGACCTTACTTTGCTCGTCATCATTCATATTAGATTACAAAATCCCCTATACACATAGCCTTATAAGATAAACTACATGTAGTTATATCGTTAAAATCTAGATTTAAGATCTAAAATTGAGTTTTACGTGTTTAAACTGTTGGAAGGATGTATGTGTATAGTGTAACGTAAGATTATCAATCATATAACATAAACTCCGGTTCTTTAAAAAAAAAATCAGCATTTTTTAATAAACTTAATCCTCAAGTTAACAACAAACACTCATTTAACCCACATGACGCTCTAGTGAATTCAATAACACTCAATAAATAAAATCTGTTTGCACATATCACCTTGACTAATTAAGCGGAATGAATTAAACACAAAACATAATCAAATCTCCTTACGCTGTGTAATGTGCAATACCTTGGAAATAATTCTACACAATATCGCAGTACTCCAACATTACAGAAGCCTCAAATTGTGCTACCTGTCAATCAAACTTAATTGATGTGTCAGATATTAACATGCATTGGTTGCTTTTCATCATATTTACCACAAAACCGTCTTCGGGGATCAGACTGGATAAATACTCATCATATGAGCTCTAAAGGTTACAATTTTCAGTATTTCAGTAGTTAAGTGTTTTTCTTGTATTCATTCTAGTTTTGCAAAATATACAACAAACCTAGACAGAATCATACCAAAATTCATGAAATAGAAGACAATTTGATTAACAATTAATGAAGTGGTACCATCTAAAAATAGTGTTTCTTTGATATACGTTTTAAAGTCGTCCTTGTTTCGCATGACAAGATTTTCTTTTCTGTTTCTCCGAATCAGGTACTCGTTGTTAATTGCAATTGTGATAATTGAGACACGGTTTAAATCCTACACAAATAATGATGATGTCAACGAAAGAGGGTTCTTTGAATGCTTTTGCAATTTTTCTGACGTCAAATAAGTATTTCATTGTTATCAAAAACATGTTCATATGATATCAGGATTTAGATGTATTTCTTTTCTCAACATGAAAATGTCATCACTAACCGATTGCAAATATGGATCTTTAAATTTGTTCACTAGTTAGTGTATTTTAGTGCATATAACATATACTTTTTGGTTTGGTTTGGACGTTAATTCAATAACATAAGTAAAACTGACAAATATCACTCACAGGCTATGTGTAAAATAACCATTATGTAAGTATTTATAGGATTTTTTTATCTTCGTGCTGAACTTCGAATAATGGCATGAGAAAATAGACGAAAAGGTTAAATTTTGGAAAATTGTTTTTTCTTGAATTTAAAGTTAAAGTCAAAGTCAGCTAAATAACATTGACTTAAAGCAAAAAATACATATGACTTGTATTTCAGGTGATCGCACACTTATGAAGGATTTAGAGAACAATAAAAAAACAGAGTTTTCAAACTGTTGACTGATTTTTACTTCTATGACCTGTCAAAACAGTTTCAGTTAATGATGAGATATTATCTCCAATTATATTACGTGGCAATGAATTACATTTGTAGTGAAATGTACACTTGTTTTTTGTAATGCGACAATGCATCCACAGACATAAAAAATGACAGTGTATGCATGTACATAATATTAGGTAAGTGAACAATCTTTAGGTACGCAGTTGTACAATAAAACATTTAACATTGATTTGGTTTTCAGATGTAATAAAGATAGTTTCAAACAAATAGATCTAACCGATTGCTTTAAAACGTTAAGACCTTTGCAGGAATATTTACCTCTTCTGAATATATCCTAACAGTGAAATAGTGTGTATCATAAATCCTAAAGATCTTCAAAATGACATTCTTTAGACATGAGAAATGAGAATATCGGCATCAGTTGACGTATTTCTTCATTGGTTATGTTGCTTGTAATCATACCATAATGGAACCTCAACCTTTATTTACGAATCTCCATTCATCAATAGACCAATTTACTTAAGGGAAAGAACTGGATTTATCTGTCCAAGGCATATGAAGGCAATTACCAAATCAGGTCATGTGTTCTCATCTAGCAAAGAGTATCAGTCAGTGTCATAATAAGGAGTTGCATTATTTTACTTTAGGCTAGGAGATAAAGTTTTGTTCTAGAGTGAAACGTTGACAAGTATTAAAACAGGAATACAATACTTGTTAAGTTCATGTTTCTAACACTATCGACTACCTATTTACCATAAAAGTTTGGTTTACATCATAACTTGATAGCAGAATCTTTTCCGATAAGATTCTTAATAAACAATAAAGATTAGTCCCAAATCCTTTATGTCAGAGAACATTTGAAAAATTTGAGAATTTATCAAGTTGGTTTGGAAATGTTGAATTTAGATTGATTCTGTGCTCTAACTCCTTCATTCCTTCATTCTTTCATTTATTGTTTTGCTAGAGAAATTTAAAAAAAAACTTTGAAATAAATCAAACATGCTATGGCCTACTTATTGTAATGACTATTTACACATATTTTGACGTTTTTTTGTGATTTCAAACTTATTTCTTTGATTTTAACATGGGACTGTTTATAATAGTTGGATTTATATATTTATGGCCTTAATCATGATTTATCATGAGAATAAATCATTTGCAAGGGAAATGATTGCTCGTCAAATCAATTTACTGAAGGTTAACGAAAGTTAATAGACACATAAATTTTCCTATCTTGTTACTGCTTGATTTGACATCACAGTGATTAAATAAACTCTCTTGCTCTTAACGATCGCCTTGTCTCTACATTGACTAGATGATGATGCCAATTTTACTCCTAGCTGTAGTATGTTCGTGATATTACATTGATTCAATTCATTAATTAGATTTTCATTTTTACTAACATTTCAGCATTTTCATTATTGCTAATTTGCACCACGTTTCTCGCAAATTAATTGTATGAAAGAATTTTTAGTTGTTTGAAGTTTCAAAGATTTATTTTATTAATATGATCGATTATGCCATGGTAGGTTACATAGAGGTTAACTTCAACTAAATGGAAACAGTTTAATATATCTATCATCAGTTCGGATGCTAAAAGGTTTTGTATGATTTGAAAATAAACGTGACTGTCAATGTGATTTGCTTTAACTAATTTGCTAAGTTATTCTAAGTTATTTGTTAGTCATTATTGTTTGAGAATCGAAATGTATTTCGAATGTATGTTATGAGCTTGATTTGACTTGAATGAAGATGAAGGAATTATACAATACTTTCTTAATTTCAATTAATCATAGTCATATCATATCTATACTAGTAACATGTGTTTCAACTAATAAAGTGATATGTTTTGAGAAGACAAATAACTTACAATGTACCTACTCAATCACATTTAAAATCACATCATTGATATGCGCCAGAATTTTATAATGACAATAAAACTTCTTTGCACAGGAAGTCAAATACGTTTGAATGATTAAGTGTTGACGATTTCCCTTACTGACATTTTATTGAAAATAAGGAATGGGAATCTATTATGATATCATTAAAGACATATCATTGGAGCTTGATATAACTGCTATATTGAAGTTATATTCATAGTCAAATCATAATCATAAAGGTCCAAAACCTGATAAAATATTTACACGTTTTGACAGTTAGATTGGGTTTAAACTTCTAATCAAATATAAACAAGATGAGGCACATGCCATTAATCTTAAGCTAACAATAATAACATGTTTTTTATTTACATTGTCGACAATTTTTTATGAACATCTCGAAACAGGAGAGCAATTGTTACCACTCTCAGGATTCTGTTATCAAAGTTATATACAGTACAACACAGATATAAGGAACTCCAAGGGACCAAGGATTTAGTTTGCTATATCCGTGTTCGCTACTGGCATTTAGCTGTGATACATACATGTAGGGCTTTTGAGGGAACTTAAAAATTTGCTCACTATATCCGCCTGTTCGATATATCCAAGTTTGCTACATCTACTGTATATGATAGTTTAAACCATATTGTAAATAAGAAACAACTTTGTAGATGATTAAAAAGTGTAAACATTCACTTACAGTCAATATGATGACTTCAAACCTATCTAGCTACACCGTCACCTATCTGAAGATTCATTGATAGACAAGCGCATCTTCCCAAATGGTTAACTTTTAAGAAAGTAATAATTGAAATCTCAAGAGAATTTATGGCAATAAAGGTGAAAGCGATTAAAAGTAAAAACAATCACATTCGTCAGATTATCAACAATGAAGGCTGGATAATCACTAATAAAGCTGAATTAACAAAATCTTTAAATTTGACATGATCTTGTTTTAAAAATATTTTGGCAATATTTAAGTCGTGTGTTATTTAAAATCTTCTTGTTTTAAAGAAACTTTAATCGGTGATATGTCAAAATTGAAACCTTGTGTGCTTGTGTCTGTAAATAAACGACCAATTCATGTAATTTGGTTTATCGTTTTTAAAAGAAGCTTTTAAAAACTGTGGAATATTGATTTTATTGAAATATGTGTTGGCGGTACAATTTTGTTTGATCAATGTGACACTTAAAAACTAAATGAATCAAAAGACGTCAGAAGATTCCAAAAGTGTCTGAAGTACCCCTTAATCCCTTTGATATGTTGCTGTATTGATTTATATTTTTCTTGATGTTAACTGTCACAATTTTGTCTGAAATGGAGTGTAAATACACCCTTCACAAGTTCTATTTACTACAATATGGGACAATCGGCGTTTGTTCGATCTGGACGTATTTTCTTTTTTTCATGCAAACACCAGGCAAAAAAATCCCTTGTATTTGAAAAAATCCATTAAATACGCCTTTTTGTAATGTTTTACACAATAAATTTACACATTTGGCTTGATAATATAAATTAATAACACTTAAGCTAATGTGGTCAAAAGAACTTTCTGGAGACCTTAAAAACATATTTCATTTCTACTTAAAATAATGTTTCATGTATTCAGAGATCATGTTTGATTTCCTGACGCCACATTTAAGGGCCCATCACCGTAGAAAGCTGTTAAGAAAACTTTGGGAGTGAAATGTTGTTCTTGGGGTACGGTGTTATCACGTTAATGCTTGAAGGAAAACGATTTATTTTCAAAGAGACTAAAAGGTTTAGATTGATAGAGAGAATTTAAAGAAAACCGATTAAAGTAGGATTTACAAAAATAACCATAGTCAATATAAATGTACCGGACAAGAAATCTTTGTTCATCATGAAGTTTTAGAATATTATGGTTTGTAAAATATTTCTTTATTAAACAAAACAATGCAAAGTATTATTTCTTTATACCATAATATCTCTTGGTACATCAAATAGTTTAGCCAATTATATATTCATTTCGATAGTCCCTATATAATAATATTAGTTCGAAGTTCATTATTGCCAAAGCATTAATTATCAAAATGTCTACCCTGAGAAGAAAACTTTCAAAGTTGACAACTCTATGAAATTATTTTTTTACATCACTTCAAATTACATTTTCATTTAGAATCTCAGTAAAACGTTTCGACAGAAATCCAATAAAATAGAATAATCTAACTTTTCAGCGTCATACAGTTTTCGAGATTAATTTGACGATTTGATTTAACAAACTTTGCTGAACTTATATTTACTTTTAGCATATACAGCCGAGCTTTTCTTAAGGATGTGTAATATAAAGTTGCTAATGATGTAACCGGGCAATAAACTGATATTGACTTTGAAAAACTTTGATCACGATGAAAAAAACTATGTTACTGAAGGGAAGAGTTTTGTGGCCATACAAATCTTGAAGCTTCGTTATCATAATTAACCTGACCATGTCTTTTAAAGTAAAACATTAAAAGTGTCTTTTTGAAAAATATTTTCGTAGTGATTTATAGGGCCTGAAGGTAAGTTCTACATAATTAAAGAAGAAAATGTACTTTATTCTTTATGAAACCTCCTTTCGACTTCAGAAAATAATCATGTATAAGAAGAAAAATATAAGCTACTAATTAAAAATCCCTTAAAGGCAACCAAAAATGTTTTTTATAGGAGGATGAACAAGCTCAATGAGTAAGCCATTTATTTATCGCAAATAGAAAGGCTATTAACATTTCGTTTTCTGGACTCTTTCTGGATTGTAAAAGAAAAACACTGGGTGAAATGAAGATATTTATTACCTTTACAAGATATTTATTTTTGTGTAAATATCATCTTTACAAGATATTTATTTCTTTGTAAATATCATCTTTAATCCTTTGTAAATTTTTGTAAATATTTGTAAATATTTGTAAATTTTTGTAAATATTTGTAAATATCATCTTAAATCTGTAATGTAGACTTTGAAAGTAAAAAAATTGGTAAATGTTGACTTTGAAAGAAATATTTGATGAAATGTTGACTTTGGATGGAAATAATTTGTGAAAGGAAGACTTTGGAAAGAAATAATTTGTGAAATGATATCTTTGAAAGAAATAATTTGATTAAATGTTGATTTTGAAAAGAAATTAAGTTGAAATTTTGACTTTGAAAGGTATTATTTTGAAGAAATGTTGGCTTTGGAAATTAATGATTTGATGAAATGTTTACTTTCAAAAGTAATAATTTGGTGAAATGATGACTTTGAAGAGAAACAATTAGTGAAATGATGACTTTGAAAATTAATATGTTTGGCGAAGTGTTGACTTTGAAAAGTAATAATTTGATGAAATTTTTACTTTTAATATCAACAATTTCATCAAATGGTAACTTTGAAAAGTACAATTTTATGAGATGTTGACTTTCAAAAGTGATGATTTCATGAAATGTTGACTTTGAAAAGAAATACAAGATGAATTTGTTGAGTTTGAAGAGAAATATAATTCTTCGAAATGTTGGCTTTGAAAAGAGATAATTTGTTTGAATGATGACTCTGAATAGGAATAATTTGGTGAAATTATGACTTGAAGAGGAATCATTTGATGAAATGATAAATTTGAAGAGAAATAATTAGTGAAATGATGACATTGGAAACTAATAGGTTGGTGAAATAGTGAAAAAATGCTTTGAAAAGTAATAATTTTATGAAATGTTGAATTTGAAAAGAAATAATTGGTGAAATGATGACTTTGAAAGGAAATGATTTGATGAAATAGTGACTTTGAAAAGTGATTATTTTATTAGATGTTTACTTTGAAACGTGAACATTTTATAAGATGTTGACTTTGAAAAGAAGTAATTTGGTTAAATGATGACTTTGAAGAGGAATAATTTGGTAAAATTATGACTTGAAGAGGAATAATTAGTGAAATGATGACTTTGGGAACTTATACGTTTTGTTAAATGTTGACTTTGGAAAGTAATAATGATTGATATGAAGACTTTGAAAACGTATAAGTTTGGTGAAATAATTACTTTGAAAAGTAATAATTTGATGACATTTTGACTTAAAAAAAGAAATATTTTGTGAAATTTGTGAAATGATGACTTAGAAAAGATATAATTTGATAATTTCCTTATTTTAACTAATATGAATAATAAATACAGTGTTGAAAAATGAAAACAGCTTGTTGGAAATTATTTCCACTCTTTAGGTTGTAGCTTAGCGAATACACTTGCTAAATAACTCATTAGTCAAGGTGTTGATTGTCTATTGAGTGACAATGCTGTTACATAATCAGTTCGATGTATTCATTACGCATTTAATGGGTGTTAATTTTTCAGATGGAATATTAACTTTTAAGGAAAATTTTATAATTTCAAATGTTGACCTTTTGTAAAACATAGACTTATAAAATCCATTGTGTTGTTGAATGAAGATTTGTAATGGTGATTTCGTTGAAACAATTTTTGATGAAAAATTAATCATGAGATACTGGAAATGTTTACTGTTGTCTTTAGTTTGTGAAATATTTTCTCATTTTCATAAGAAAAAGAAAAACTAATCACTGATTTGAGGAATCCAAACAGCTTACTAGAAGTTAAATACCCCTCACTTGTAGGTAGCTTAACGAATACAACTGTTGGAATATCTCATTAATTAAGATGTTGATTGTGTATTGAATGGCAATGCCGTTAGCTCATGCTTGATATGCTTCATGGCTCAACGCCTGGATCAACTCTCAGCGTAAAAGCCTACCCTAGCACTGTTCATTGGGATCGACCATCTTGTATGCCGGGCAAATGTTGTTTTATGTATATGGTGCTAATGTTTATGTATACGACATGTCAACATTTGAGTGACACAATAATAAAATAACTAAAAAAATATCTCATTGCAGTTTTTAATTTCCTGTCGGTGAGGTGTCCATCAATAGTTTATTGACGTTTACATAAACACCTTACACTGCAATAGATCTTTAAAACTTGTTTGAGTGTAAATGTGTTTAAATGTTAAACATCATATAACCACAAACATATGTTGCTATTTTCTTTTGAATATAAGTATGTCTGATTAAATATGTTATAGTGTGTCAAAGGTTGATACTCAATTATGTTCAGTTTAGTAACTAAAGCCGTTTTTGAATGCTGACTTGATGGGCAGCTAGATCTGTCTCGCGACAGACCCGTGAATGCATGACTGGTCACACGCCATTTTTGAGACGTCATATATACAGAATGATTACAACGAGCTCTATACATCTATCTTAACGAGATCACCAAATAAACCCATTCATTAACGATTTTCAGAAAATGTTAAACACTCAGTTGGATTAGTCATTTGACGATGTAACACTATTAAGCGTTTGAAGTAATAAAGATATCAACATCACTTGTAAATAAACAATTATTTAAGGCGGTATTTCATTTCAATTAATGATGCGCTAATCTATATAGTCTGTTTATTATGTCAAACCCACGCGAGTTTTATGGCCCCTATCTCAGGTAGGTTTTTTACAGCCGTTAACTACGCAGTCTTAATAAAAAGCTAATTGAAGGTGTTTATTGGACAAATTGACAAAAAGCACACCCAGTTCTTATTTAGTTGAAATATCTTTGAAAGTAAATCAAAAAGTGATCGAGGTTAGCGGTTGTTGCAGTTTTTAATTTCCTGTCGGCGAGGTGTCCATCATTAGTTTCTTGACGGATACATAAAACACCTAATACTGCAATAGATCTTTAAAACTTATTTTAGTCTAAATGTGTTTAAACGTTAAATATATAGTAGGTATTAGAAATTGTCAATTTCAATTCAATTATATTCAATTCTTTATTAACCTTAAGTTACACAACTTATCGGCGGTTACATAAAGTGATACAAAAGTGATACAGGTGGACGGTGATTGCAGCGTAGTTACATATGGAGAAGGTACATTGTTATGTTAAGTACTTACTAACTAAGTAGTAACTAATGAATTAAGATGGTAAAGTTGATACGGCGCCGGATACCCCACCGGATCCTCACCCAGGCATAAGAGTAGACAATAATGAAAGAATGAAAGATTTTTCGTCATTTGGTGCATTCTCTCCCTGATGTAGACCTATTGTTAGAAAAACCAAGCATTAAATAGTGAACATGATTTATCTAATGATTTTGAGAAATAGGTTAAATCAATGAATTGATGATTTTATTTAATCAAATCATCTACTTAATACAACATATTTGTTAATTAATTAATCAACCGTAATTGTTGATTGTTTAGATATAATCATAAGAAATAGAATTTCAAGATTGTATGTTCCAATCAGTTATCCTAAATGTAAAAGGTTTTTACATGTAGCTTTACACTTTTACATAATATATTTATAACATATTTGCAAAAAAAGCGCAACCCATGACCTCACTGACAATGAAAAAAGAAGCAATAAACTCGCCAAGTTAAATTGTCGGGTAGTTGCTTTTTAAATGTTTGTATATTCAGGTATAGTCATCTGAGATTATTGTTAATTGAATGTCGTTAAACTTAACGAGGAGGGTATTGGAGTCAGAGCAGGTAGCAGACGATGGATTGAAGATTTCTATTTTATGCTCCAATTAAACATTTATTGAAAACTCGCCAGTTTAATTGTCGGGTAGTTTGCTTTTAAGTGTTTGTATATTCAGTTTAGTCATCTGAGATTTATGTTAATTGGATGTAGTTTAACTTAACGAGGAGGGTATTGGAGTCAGAGCAGGTAGCAGACGATGGATTGAAGATTTCTATTTTATGCTCCAATCAAACATTTATTAAAAACTCGCCAAGCTTAATTGTCGGGTAGTTGCTTGTTGATTGTTTGTATATTCAGGTATAGTCATCTGAGATTATTGTTAATTGAATGACATTAAACTTAACGAGGAGGGTATTGGAGTCAGAGCAGGTAGCAGACGATGGATTGATGATTTCTTCTCTATGCTCCAAGATAAACATTTATTGAAAACTCGCCAAGTTTAATTGTCGGGTAGATGCTTGTTAAGTGTTCGTATATTCAGGTTAGTCATCTGAGATTTATGTTAATTGGATGTAGTTTAACTTAACGAGGAGGGTATTGGAGTCAGAGCAGGTAGCAGATGATAGATTGATGATTTCTATTTTATGCTCCAAGAAAAACATTTATTGAAAACTTGCCAAGTTTATTTGTCGGGTAGTTGCTTTATAAATGTTTGTTTATTCAGGTATAGTCTTTGACATTAATGTTATTTCTTTTTAAAGGGGCAGTAGCACGTTTTTTAATAATTTCATATTTAAGATATTTCACTGATAATTGTGAGTTATTGCTAAATGTATTATATTGACAGTGCCAAAAATCTCATTACAAAAGCCAGTCATCCATAGTCAGAGGACAAAGTATGAAGATTCATATAAAATCCATTGGCGGCCATTTTTTTGTGAACACCTTTAGTTCATTTTGTGTAAGAAAATGTCATCGCATGGCTAAACTTTACCTTATACATTTGAATTATTACTACTTCATTTAGTTTAAATACATTGTTTTTCAATTGGAACCATTAATTTTCATTTTCGTGACATCACCTTATATTCCCCCTAAAAACGTGCTACTGCCCCTTTAAAGTCAACATTCCATTAAATTATATATTTCAAAGTCAACATTTCACCAAACTATTACTTATCAAAGTAAACATTTCACCATTATTTCTTTTCAAAGTCAACATTTCATCAAATTATTAATTTTCAAAGTCAACATTTCATCAAATTATTACATATCAAAGTAAACATTTCACCATTATTTCTTTTGAAAGTCAACATGTTTCAAAAAAAAGAATTTATTTCAAAGTCACCATTTCATAATTTTTTCTCTTCAAACTCAATATTTCATCAACTAATAACTTTTTAAAATCAACATTTCATCAAATTATTTCTTTTGAAAGTCAACATTTCACCAATTATTACTTTCCAAAGTCAACACTTCTTCAATCATATCAGTTTGCAAAGTCAACATTTCACCAAATCATTACTTTTGAAAGTAAACATTTCACCATTATTTATTTTGAAAGTCAACATTTCAAAAAAAATATTTATTTCAAAGTCACCATTTCACAATTTTTTTCTCTTCAAACTCAACATTTCATCAACTAATACTTTTTTTAAATCAACATTTCATCAAATTATTTCTTTTGAAAGTCAACATTTCACCAATTATTTCTTTTCAAAGTCAACACTTCTTCAAACATATCAGTTTTCAAAGTCAACATTTCACCAAATTATTACTTTTGAAAGTAAACACTTCATCAAGTCATTAATTTCCAAAACCAGCATTTCTTCAAATTAATACCTTTCAAAGTCAATATTTCACCTTAATTCTTTTCAAACTCAACATTTCATTAAATTATTTCAAAAGACATCCTTTCATCAAATCATTTCTTTCAAAGTCTACATTTCACAAATCATTTATTTACAAAGTCATCATTCACCAAAGTATTTCTTTTCAAAGTCAACATTTCATAAAATTATTACTTTTCGAAGTCAACTTTTCACCAATTGTTACTTTTCAAAGTCAACATTTTTCAAATTATTACTTTCCAAAGTCAACTTTTCACCAATTGTTACTTTTCAAAGTCAACTTTTCACCAATTGTTACTTTTCAAAGTCAACATTTTTCAAATTATTTCTTTTCAAAGTCAACATTTTGCCAATTATCACTTTTCAAAGTCAAAAATAATCAAGGTAATAAGTATCTATTAAAGATGATATTTACAAAACTTTACAAACCTTTACAAACCTTTACAAACATTTACAAACTAATAAATATCTTGTAAATATCATCTTTAATAGATATTTATTACCTTGATTATTTTTGTAAATAAGTACTTTAATCTTTGTAAATATCTTGTAAATAAGTACTTTACAAGATATTTAATCCTTTGTAAATATCTTGTAAAGAACTTCTTTTCATGCAGTGAAAGTTGCTAATGAAATAACCGGGCATTAAATTGATATTGACTTTGAAAAACTTCCATATATTACGATGAAAAGATTTTCAAAAACTATGATAATAAAGGGAAGAGTTTTATGGCTACAAAATCTTGAAACCTTCGTTACTTAACGTGATAAACCTCTTGGTGTCTTTTGAAGTGAACCAAAAATGTGTGCTTTGAAACATATTAACCAAGTGGTTGATAGCGATTGATAGTAAAGTTTACGTTATTTGAAAAGAATATTTTTGCACAATATTTTATATGGAAATATCCGTTTGACTTAGCAAGTAATCATAATTTGAGGATATTAAAAATGTAAGCTACATAGTTGATTTTATATATGTTAATGATGTTAAGTTGATCTTTTTCATAAAATACAAAAACTCGTTTAATATCCCTGAAAGGCAACTAATATGCACTTAAAAGGAGGAAAAACAAGCACAATGGGAAAAAGTTATTTCTTTATGGCCAATAGAAAGCCTAAGGACATTTTCTGGACCACCTAATTACTATCAATCTTTTCTGTATAGATATATAGACATTATATATCGATTTTGAGATTTATCTCATCAGAGGGAGTGAAAATCACTTTCTTTCTTTTTGTAGGTACCTCAAACACACAATACAGTTGTAAAATGTTCTTATCTGTAGTGAAGAAACGCTTCTTACTTACGCTTTAGGTACCTTGTAAGATTGATTTAAGACTTGATTGATATTCAGTTTTCTGTCCCCGCATTTACATGTATAGATATAATGTTAAGTAAAATCAAGTTGATGACGTCAGTGTTAATGAAAATACTGATTTTGCTTTGATCCACAAACTGAAACAGCTAAACCAAAATATCGCACATGAAATCGAAAATTCCGACTGGATTCTTCCCCTGATCAACAGTAAAATCCCAATTGTTTTTCTTCCTAATTCAATCCAGTATAATAATACTAGCTATAATATATAGACAAAGAGCAACCAACTAAACTCTAATCATAAGCAGACAGGTAGCAACATAATCACACAAACATGCAGAGTTTGTAGTAGAGAAAAATCACACTGATATTTCCATTCATTTGAAGTGCTTAATTCACGACTGACAATTAACCCAACCTTTTTTGAGTTTATAAAAAAAAATTCTTTTGAATAATCAAAGAACCTGAACGTAATTTCAATCATGTGTGTACTAAAGTTCTGTGATTTAAGGTCTCCTTGAATATTGATGGGATCAAAGGCAGAAGAAAAGTTGTGATTTCACAAAAAGTTAACTTCTTTTGTAAAAATCATAAATATTTTAAACCTTAGTCTTAATGAGTCTTAAACGTTTTTACATGGTTTTCAAGAAGCGTGAATTACCGCTACCAAATATAAGCGAATATACGTTCACCATCAAACTAGTACTGATAGTATTTATCTTTTATATATCATAAATATTCTGATAAAACAACAGCTTGAAATATCATATCTTTGACAGTCTTCTGAAACGATTGATGTCTGATCAAATACAACTCTGATCATGTTAAAGTGCTAACATTTATTTACTCAGATATGTCAATTTCTATCAATTAGATTCACTTACAAAACATATTAAGAAAGTAAATAATGGATTAGGAGGAAGAACCTTTATGTATCATTATCATTTGCTTTTGGGAATACAGAGACTGATACAATTTAATGATTAGAAATGAATAAGTTTGTGTACTGCAAACCTTCAGCGGTAAAGATAACTGTCTTTCTTGTCAGGGAATAGAAAATGTTACATCATATTTTTTTTATAGATAGGACACCATTTGTACTGAATTAATTTGAATATCAGTGATCTGCAAATCCATCTCAAATACCAATTAAATGACAAAAAAAGATTTTTTATATTAATTTGGGCTAAAATCCTCTCAATAGCAATATATTTAGAAAAAGAAATATTTTGAATTTGGGCTAAGCCATAAAATATATAAACGAACTTTGTTGTTTTATTAGCATGTTTACAAGTCATATGTGAAGAGGTGTCAAATGTGACAAGTCGAAGCTCATCATCTGTGGTTTTTGCCCGTTTGAGTCAAAGCACGATCTTTAGTTATCTCAAATTGTCACTTGATCAGAATTGAAATGGTAACTTTTGGCAACAGCCAGTATTTCTCTATAGATTGATATTAACTTTAATGTTTGACATATTTGACACCAATGTCATATTTAATGTCACTTAAATATCTTTTTTCTTTTATAAACGTCGGCAAGAATAATAAAAGGCAGGAATCCAAGTGAGAACATTAAATCTGAGTTCGTTTTATATTTAAAGGTCATATTTGAAATCCAGACACTGTCATAATGCCTATTTACTCCAAGTTATTGCCTCGATGTGTCAACGGGAATATGCCATTGCAATTTCCTTTGGCAAATATGCAGATGCTTCACAATTCAGATGAGATGAAAGCGGTCTTTAAGAAGAATTCACTGAAAGAAGATATTGTAAAAGATCACATGAACATTTAAAATCATAAAGGAAAATTATTAAGTTACACAAATAAACGGCTCATTAAGTCTAAACGAAAACAGTTAAATGATAAATTCTTACGATCTCAGACTTCATTGAAAAAACTCTTACCTGGTGTAACAACAAAGAACATTGGCTATATGTGGAGTATAAAAGTAAAACGCTAACAAATGTTTTTTTGGTAACTCATTCAGTAATGTTAATTATCGCAAATCAAGGCATGTAACTGTTAGATTACAGTGTCTTTTTCTGAGAGCATGGGCATGGTAATATGAACTTTACTCAAAATCTTGAGTGATGTTGCAATGATAATCAAACATCCAAAAAGGATGAATGAATTGATGTAATTGACAATATCATAAAATCGTTGGCACAAAATTGATCTTTAAATGACAATGTGAACAACTTCAGGTTCCCTTACAAATCTCAAATAGTTTTAGGGCACCAGGCGCTACAAATGAGATCTTTAGTGCTTCGGAAAATAATCACTAATAATATCTCCTTTGTCATAGTTTATGCATTGCTGAAATATAAATCTTTCTTATCTCTTTGATTTAAAATTTAGTGCACCGATAAAATTAGCGTTGTCAGTAATGAGCTTTTGCCACCAGCAATAATTTGATTGAAGGGTTAGAAAAACACAAATTTTAAACTACATGTATAAACAGTTTATGAAGACATTTCTTAATTCTAAGAGTTAATATTCTTTACATGAATATCAATTCTCAATAATTAAATTCATTGATTAGTTTTGTCAAAAAAATTGTTTACGGTTTATATTAGGTAAAACCTTTTAAAAAATGTTTAATCCGACAATGCAAAAATCATCAAAAAATAGTTTGACATTTGCATTAAAAATGATGTTATTGATGTTCATGGTAAAGTTTTGGATTGTTCCCAACCGTATCAACTATCATTATTAAAAAATCATTAACAAAATAAATATTTCATATATCAAACCACCATCATTAGATCACAGACTAATCATAAAACATTAAGACATCTGTGAAGTTTTTTATCAGTTTTGTCAGTCAAGTTAGAACAATGACACTCCAGTCTAAAACATGACCGCTTTAAAAGTATGTCTTCTATTTGTTTTCACACAAAAAATGTCAGAGGATAATAACTATATATATGTAAATTGAAACGACAATTTGTTTACTGTTCAATTTTTCGAAAAATAATATATTAATAAAATCCTTGTTCAACAAGATAATGTCTATTCAAAAGATAGATCTTTCAAAACACATTTTCCTTACTGATGGAAAGATATCCTGTATGTTGTATACAACCTCGTAAATAATGAGAAAACACACTTAGAAGTTCTTGCAACATTTTCTCAGCTGACCTCTGGCCGTTAACACGGTAACTCGCCTGGCTTCCTCACATGTATCAATAAACTAAACATGCTACCATTGATTTGTGTGTCTCTTCCATTAACATCGGTGATTTAATCAATTTTGATTGGTCGGTAAATCTCTATTTCTAGCTCGAGAACTTGGTCCAAAGAGCAACTGAGACTTGTCTTCATCAAGTTAACCCAGTTTACAGGCTTTTACCAGGGGTGTGTTCACCACATGAAAACAAAGAAGTATACATGTACGGATGTTGTATTATTGACACTGGGTAAAGCAAGTTTGGGGATGACTAAAATTCATTCTTTGAAATTGACAACATATAAGCAAAAATTAAGTGATTTTTGAGTAAATATCAAAAAGATATGGTAAAATATTGTCAAATATTAAAAATTAAGACATTAATTTAAAAGAGCCTTAATAGGGTATTCAGTCAAGTGACCAACACTAAAAGGACATAAATATAACAGATAATATATTTGAACAAGTCGAAGTACCAAAATAATAGAATGAGGACAATAAAGTGTTATTATTATCAATATTGTATCTCAAACCATATTTTGATATTTATAAAGTTTTTAAGGGATTGTAATTGACGCCAAACACAACTGGCAATATACAACTAATGAAACTTGTAGTAGTTTTCTTCAGATGATTAGAGTATTTACGAGTCTGTGAGCTAAATCTGTCAATACAACTATCTTTGAGAGATTGTTAGGGATATTCACAGTCCTAGCTGAAATCCTGGCCTCGGGTCTAGCTTGTAATTTTCACGACTCAGACGGAGTGAATCCATACGATTTAATACAGCTAATCACAGAACCCTTCGCCCTCATCAATTCAAATTATCGCCCAATAAGAATAAGTAGCTCCATAAATGTTGAATCAATCTGATGTAGAAAATCTAGAACCAGAATAGTATGTTAAGATAGAATAAATTTTTCTTAAAGTATTTGAACATTGTCATTTTGTTAATGATTGGCACAAATGCTGCCATCAAACTTAAATGTGGGGACGAACTAGAAATAAAAAAAACTTTAGACTTAATAAATATTTAGGTAATTTAAACGATTATGTAGATAACCAGGTGACCAAATAAGACATATTTAGTATTGAACTAGGTGTTTAATGTTTGAAAATCCTAATTTGTATCTTAATCTGATCTATATTTTAGAAGAGGTGAATGATTCGACAGACATGTTATGGTGTTGTATATTTGTATCTAAAATATAATATGGCTTTTAGATGTGACCTTTTTATTTCAATATATAATCACATTAGATCTTAACGCATAGTAATGCCATTTCAAAATGCATACTCATTGTGACGTGTTAAACTTACCTCTTGACTCATCTTTGTTTCCACGAAACATACTTCCTTAATTGTAATAAAGTTCCATTGACTACTTGGTCTTTTATTGTAATATTTTTGGTATCGTTTGTTAAAAAATGATAGGTATAAAAACTAAAGGACTGTTCCTTGCATTCCGTAGCACAATAGATTTTTAGATAAATGTACAAAAGGGATAAAGAAATAACTTCATCAGAAGCTTCAGTTTTGCAACAGAAAAACAGAACTGTACACAAACCAACAGATTTTCTGAGATTGACTTCCGCGGCGCTTTTATTTAATTGTTAACAGCAAAGCCACTGTTCTTAAAGAGTACACTCATTTTTCATGATTCGATGCAAACACTTGACATGAAACACTAAACAGTCTCTTCCTAAATCCCTTAGAGCTTGCATGTTTTTCTTTAAACCATTTCGTTCATGCCCTGAATTATAACTTCTTTAAATTGTTCGAATTGAGTGAAACCAGCACAGTTGACTTCTGAGAAAGTTGATTATTTTCAAGTGTGTAGTGAGGTAAAGGTAACTTTTTTGTTAAAATGTTAGAGAAAACATACATATAGCGTAAGTTTCGTAACTTATTGAATTTAAAAATACATTGTCTTCATCATTCTCATTGAAGGTCGCATATAAATGAGGGGAAACATTCGTAAGTATAGGTCTTCAGTTTCAAAGGAAGCGACAGCTAAATGTCTTCAATACATTGACCACCATTTGACTCGATACCTTATCAATATCATATTGTGATGTTGTAGCTTGTTTGTTGGTCTGTTCCTTAAACCTATCTTCTAAACTATCAACTGGATTGCAACACCCACATGTATTCTTGCTGAAGGTGAGGTGAGGTGAGGTGAGGTGGGGTTTAACAATGCTTTCAAGAGTATTTTAAAGATTATTGAATAAATTAAGATTTTGAAAATCAAGCGATATGCGCCCTTCTGTCGGATTTTATTTAACAAGGTCATGAGACGAATATACATTTCAATGAACCCATAAAAGAAGGTTATAAAACATAACTGTAGGATTATGCCGTTTTCACGAATTCTGCATCCTGATTGGACGAAACAAGTTTATGTGAATTTAAGGACTATTCAACAATGTAGCATCGCACAGTGATGAAACCAACATTACACATATTATTTCAATACCATTACCATTTCAAAGTCTAGATATTTTTAAATGAGTAGAACATTTGATCACCAAAAAATTAGAAAATCACTGAGGTTATTATGCTCAGACAATTATACTCGTTTATCTTACGTGTTTCAAACTTCGAGTTTGATCTCATATGTTTTAAATCAGCAGAATTTGCAATACAACAATGATCAGAAAGAACAATACTTTGTGATATTTTCATCTTTAACATATTCATCTTAACACCTGTTAACACATTTTATTCATTTGAGGTGGTAATGCATTCGTGTAGCTTAACTTGATATGGTTCTCCCCCTTTAACTGTTCATTGTACAAATGTATCTTCAGAAGTCTTGTCCTGTGAACATTTTGGGGAGTCAAACGTACCTTGTCAGCAATTGTCGCATAACAATTTGTAATTTATCAATGACACCTCGAACAAAGAAAGTACAGGTGTATATATCTATTTTCCTTTAGCTGAGAATACTAAGAAGTAGGTAAAGACATTCAGAAACATCGCACGTTGTGGCCGTGTTTCTGCTGAAGCAAATGAATTGAGATATGAATGTAAATTTAAAGAAGTGGAAACTTTTAAATGGGGATGGAATTCGGATTAGTGTGTCACATTGCTAAACTAAACGTGTAGTTTTTCTAAGAGAAAGAGTCTTTTGAAAGAAACAGATGAATGTGGCATTTACAGAACTATGAGACCAAACCATAAAGAATTGCATAATTCATGTTTTCTCAAAACATTTACAAATGAAAGAGAACAGTTCTGTTAAAAGACAACATCTTCCAGCAATGCATGCAACATTTCAAGTACAACTAAATAAGATATTCGCCTATAGGTTCAAAAATGCCTCTTGAAGAAACCGTTTGAATAATAAAATATGCATAGGCACATGATCTACCATTAATAGAGAAGGGGAGAAGGTTACCTAAGTTGGATAACTTGTTCCTAACCCCTTCCTTTATTGAATAAAATATGTTTAAATAAAAACAATACCATTAATAGCACTGTTAGACCACTGCCCGTAAACGACTTCTTCAGATGCAGTTCCTAGAGCCCTCAAGCATGATTCACAGACCACTAATTGAGTCCATTGCTTGGATCGTTTGCCCTTCTGGTCAGGGAGGTTGATTAGCGCTGTCCTCTAGGTCAAGACATTCGTCCTAACGGAGAAGATTATTGAGAGTTTGTTTTCCATATAAATTCCTGGAGGTAGCCACAGGTATCATTAGCTCAAGTATTTGCAAAGTGATGATCTCTGTAGGTGACAATAACTTGAACTTACATAAAGGTTATCAAAATAATTGGTGAAAGAAATTGAATTATTTGACAGAAAGTGTCAGTATTAAGAATGTGTTGGTGCGTATTAATGAATGAAAAGTGTTTAATATACACAGAATGCATTGACGAATACATTGATCATACACATTATCAAGGAAAACGGTACTTAATCACAATATTGACAACTATAAAATCATTCCTTTCGACATGGCATTATTGATTCAATAAGAGTATATTCAAGTTCTCATCATGAGTCAATTATTTTGAATAGTCTTAGAAAATATGTTTTGAAGGATGACTATTATTTGATGATATAGCTAAAAATACAATTGTCTTGAGAGTACAAGAGATATTTACAACATTGCCTCGGGTCAAGGTCATTGCAACGTCTCAGACAGATTGAATCCATACGATTTAATGCAGCTAATTATGGATGTATGAGCCTCATCACTTCAAATCGTCCTCTAGATAGATGAAGCTGTTTAAAGTCCTTTACATGAACTGTTGCATTTTGTATGAATCTCCAAGTATCTCAAGTGCCAATATTTCTATGAAATTTGGTCGGAAATATTGCTTTGATAGCTTAAATATTCGTTAATGCGTTACTATTCCTAGATATTTAAAGGTTTTATCACATTTAGCAGAATTGTTAACCTGTTTAGGGTTAAACAATGTTACTAAAGTGTATTTTTCCTAAAGTGTTTTTTGTTTACAGAAACGTGAGAAGATATTGTTTTAAAATTCATTACTTTGTTAAGTTAGTTTCTGAAGATAGCTTGTTTCGTCATCATTTTCACTTGCTGATTAAGCTATCTTGCATTTTATATGTACCATTTCCTTTGCCCCTGCATGTAAACCGTTCTTACATGTCCAAGCAAAGCATAATATCCAATGCCAGATTACTCGATCACCTTCATACTATTATCAGTATATATCTAAGATTAACACAACCCTGAGGGTAGGAGACTCTGTCTGGGTATTCTTGAGGTTTCCAAGAGTAATCATTTGCCATTCTGTGTGATTAAGTCAGTATAAGGGTTGAAGACAGATTCTTATTTAAAGATTCATCGCTAGAATTCTCAGTTTAATTTTCAAGTTATCTCTGCCAGAAATGACTTTTCACCTTAACCATTTTCCCAATTGGAGACAGTGAAGACATTTATCTACATTTGATTGTTATTAATCAAAAAGAGCTGTTAGGACCTAACTTTACTCATCATAATTCATATTTGATTACAATCTCCCCATTACACATAGCCTTATAAAATAATCTTTTTATATCGTTAAAATCTTGATTTAATCTAAAATTGAGTTTTATGAGTTATATAAGGAGATATCTTCAGTTAAAAAAAATAATGTGGTATATTGTGAGTTGCTTTACAAAAATATTATCAATACAATATGCAAACATAAAGTAAATTTTGATAGGTCACGTGTTGAAAGCCATTATATTCACTGCTTGTTAAAACAATATCTCTCCTTACGTATTCATCTTCAATAAGACAGTCAACTCTTGTACGAAACAATAAAAGGATCATCATAACGTTGGAGGTAACAATAATTCTATAGTTACCTGTAATCAAGACTCGCATCACCTCTCACAGAAAATGAATTAGTTAAAGATATAGTTTATCTTGTCTGAAACAATTCCATTACATGCAAATGTTTTTATAATGTCAGTATTTGGTACGAAATTAACAAGTCTGTTGAACAGGTGTACAAAGGCGTAAATGAAGACTAGAGTGTGATACATTTATCATTTAAAACCTAATAGATTGTGAGTAGCTTTCATTCTACTCAATTCTTTAAATTTACAGAATCAGGTAAATCTTCAGTGAAATTTATAAAGAAAAAAATTGTTATTCAACAAAGATGATTATAAAGTTGACTTCTAATATTCCTCTATGAAAACGTTATAGACATTGAAATATTTGAAACCAACCTCTGAAGACAATTGGGAAAATTGATTGATAAATTACTGAACAGTGTACTAAAAGGCGAAAATGAATTAGGCAACTCAATTGATATTGATGTAAGACAACAGTCAGTCAATCAAATACTCAAACTGCCAATGACCAATTTAAGTGCACTTGAGAATGTCTTTTTCCAAACTATTTGACCATAATGTTATAACACATTGTATGTGTACATTTTCTTTCATCTGCAATGTTCATAATTTGTTAAACTGATTAATCATTACGTAATGCTAATGTTATCAATAAACTAACATTACACCTATCATTTTGATTGCAATATTTTCTTGTAATAAATAAAAATGTATATGTTCAAATTACTTTTTCAAGCAATGATGCCTTATCAATCATATAACATAAACTCTGCTCTTACCAAAAGCGTTATTGCAGCATTTTCTTATGTAAATTATTTAATCCTCACATTTAACCCACATGACGCTCTAGTAAATTCAATAACACTCAATAAATAAATTCTGTTTGCACATATCACCTTGATTAATTTAGTGGAAGGAATTACACACAAAACATAATTACATCTCCTATGCTTGTGTAATGTGCAATACCTTGGAAATAATTATACACAATATCGCATTACTTCAACAATACAGAAGCCTCAAATTGTGCTACCTGTCAATCAAACTTAATTGAAGTGTCAGATATTAACATGTATGGGTTGTTTTTCATCATATTTACTACAAAACCTTCTTAGGGATCAGACTGGATAAATACTCATCATATGAGCTCTATAGGTTACAATTGAAAACAGGTACCTGCGCGCCTTTATCTTAAGATCCATATATCAAAATGTAGTTAAGTTCAGTATTTTAAAAAGTCTTGTTTCTGTATTCATTCTATTTCTGCAAAATATACGACCAACCTGGAGAGAATCATACCAAAATTCATAAAATAGGAGACAATTTAATTAACAGTGAATGCAGTGTTGCCATCTAAAAATAGTGTTACCTTAACATACGTTTCTAAGTCATCCTTGTCTCGCATGACAAGATTTTCTTTTCTGTGTCTCTGAATCAGGTACTCGTTGTTAATTGCAATTGCGGTAATTGAGACACGGTTTAAATCCTACACAAATAATGATGACGTCAACGAAAGCGTGTTCTTTGAATGCTTTTGCAAATTTTATGACGTATTTCATTGTCATTTAAAACATGTACATATGATATCAGAATTTAGACGAATGAGTTTTCTACCGACTGATGTATTTCATTTCTCAAAATGAAAATGTCATCAAGACTGGCATGCAAATATGGATCTTTAAACATCAAGTAACCTTGACCATACCACTTCTCGATTTTCCTTCAAAGATTTTTCCAAAAAATATAAACTGGACTTAATTTTTTTTAATTTGTCCAATAAACACCTTTGATTAGCCTTTTATTTAGACAGCGTAATTATCGGCTGTGAAAAACCCACCTGGGTTATGGGCCATAAAACTCGCACGGGTGTGACGTAATTAACAGACTATACAGAGTAACTCATCATTAGTTCAACTGAAATACCGCCTAAATAATTGTTTAATTACCATTGATGTGGATATCTTTTTTACGCAAAATGCTTAGTAGTGTTACATCGTCAAATGATTTATCTAACGGAGTGGAAAACATTTTCTGAAAATCGTTCATTATTGAGTTTTTTCCTGTGGTATTGTTACGATTGATGTATAGATTTCGAGGCTGATTCTGTTTATGACGTCACAGTCATGCATTCACTTGTTTGTTGTCAGATAGGTCTAAGCGGCCCATCAAAAGTGGCTTTCAAAGACGGCTTTTATTACCAAACTAAACATATTTGAGTAGCGACCTTTAACACACAATACAATATTGTAATCAAGCTTTCTATATTCCAAAGAAAATAGTGAAATATGTGTGTGGTTATGTGAACTTTAAGTTTTTTCACTAGTTAGTGTATCTTAGTGCACATAACAATTGGTTTGGTTTGGGCGTTGATTCAAAAACAAAAGTAAAACTGACAAATATCACTCAAAGTCTATGTGTAAAATGACCATTATGTAACTATTTTTAGGATTTTCTTATCTTTGTCCTTAAGTTTGAATAATGGCATGAGAAAATAGGCGAAATAGGTTAAGTTTTTGAAAATTGGTTTTTCCTGAAGTTAAAGGAAAAGGTCAGGTCAATAACATTGACTCAATGCAAAGGAATACATATGACATGTATTTCACGTGGTTGAACACTTATGATGGATTTAGAGAACAATAAAGAATGGAGTTTTCAAAATGTTTGGTTAATGGTGAGATACCATCTCCAATTATATTATGTGACAATGAAAATACTTCTGTAGTGAAATTTACACTGTTTCTTTTTGTAATGCTACAATGCATCCACAGACATAAAAAAATGACAATGTAGACATGTACATGATATTTGCACAAGGATATCCAGGTAAGTGAACAAACTTTAGGTACTCAGCTGTACAATAAAACATTTAACATTGATTTGGAATGTTATCAGATGGAATAAGGATAGTTTCAAACAACTAACTGAGTGCTTTAAAACATTAAGGCCTTTGCAGGAATATTTACATCTTCTTAAGTTATCATTACAGTGAAATATTGTGTATCGTAAATCCTGAAGATCTATAAAAATGACATTCTTCAGATATGAGAAATGAGAATATCGGCATCAGCTGACGTATTTTCTCATTGATTATGTTGCTTGTAATCATACCATAATGGAACCTCAACCTCTATTTACGAATCTCCATTCATCACAAGACCAATTTACTTAAGGGAAAGAATTGGACTTCTCTGTCCAATGCATATGAAGGCAAGTACCAAATCAGGTCATGTCGTTCTCATCTAACAAAGAGTATCAGTCTGACGTTATAGTGTTGGTAAATCATTCCTTGGTGCTGCTTCTGTATGAAGGGGACAACCACAGGCTGCAATACTTGATCCCTGTATCTCTGGGCTGTAAGGGTCTGACGAATTGTCACCAAATCGGTCTTCTGGTCGCCGCAGATCCCGCCCCAGACCATGACGCTGCCACCATCATAGGGTACCACTTCTTGGACACACGCTGCAGCCTGTCTCTCGCCTCTACGCCTGTAAATCCTCACTCTCCCGTCTGCTGTGAAGAGGTTGAATCGACTTTCCTCGCTGAAGATCACTCTTGCCCAATCACGACGTTGCCAGCGTCCCAATCTCCTTGCCCAGTTTAGACGGTCTAGGCGATGTTCGCGAGTCAGGATCATTCCGCGGAACGGTCGGTAAGCCCGAATACTGGCAGCTCGAAGACGTCTCATGATAGTGTTTCTGCTGATGTGGTGTCCTAACGCCGTCGATGCCGTTGACGCCATTGTGACGAATCTGATGCGCAGATGCAGTGTGCGCAGATAACGGTCATCAGCGGGGGTCGTCACCCTTGGTCTTCCACTTCTAGGACGGTCCGATGTCTGGCCAGTCTGGTTATGACGTTGAAGCAGTCGATTGACCGTTTGTCTGGTGTAGCCAAACCTTCTGGCAATTTGGCTGTTTGAAACTCCAACTTCAGACATTCCAACGACTCTTTCTCGCTCTGCTGCTGTTAAACGTGGCATATTCTCGTGCTTTTTTCGAAACACTAGTAGTGAATGGTAGAATTCAGTGGTTTTTATACTCTTAGCGCGTCCAAGTCATGTAGAAATTGAAAAAATCGTGATTTTCAAAAAAATCACTTTTACCTGAACTTACATGCCTCGGATGCGTTTTGACGATATAATTTCATTGTTTCCGTTCGTAACATTAGGATAGAGCATACAAAAATGCTACTTTGTAAATGAATATGAAATAATATGAAAATCTGTGGGTGTGTACTTTCTTTTGTACTTCAGTTTAGTTGGATTAATATATTTGAAACCTTTATGGTTTCATCTCTACTCATAAATCTATCATAAGAATAAATCATTTGCACAGGAAAGGATTGCTTTGCAAATCAATTTACTGAAGGTTAACGAAAGTTAATAGACACATTAATTTTCCTATCTTGTTACTGCTTGATTTGACATCACAGTGATTAAATAAGCTCTCTTGCTCTTAACGATTGCCTTGTCTCTACATGGACTAGATGATGATGCCAATTTTACTCCTAGCTGTAGTTTGTTCGTGATATTACATCGATTCAATTCATTAATCAGATTTTTATTTTTACTAACATTTCAGCATTTTCATAATTGCTAATTTGCACCACGTTTCTCGCAAATTAATTGTATGAAAGAATTTATAGTTGTTTGAAGTTTCAAATATTCATTTTAATAATATGACTATGTCATGGTAGGAAACATAGAGGTTAACTTCAACTGAATGGAAACAGTTTAATATATTCTATCATCAATCCGGATGCTAAAAGGTTTTGTATGATTTGGAAATGAACATGACTGTGAATGTGATTTGCTTCAATAATTTGTTAAGTTATTCTTAGTTATTTGTTAGTCATTATTGTTTGAGAATCGAAAACAAGTTCAAATCAATAGGATATAACTAATAAATGACATTCACCAATGATTTATGTTGGAATGTATGTTTAATACTTATGCTCTTGATTTGATTCGAATGAAGATGAAGGAATTATACAATACTTTCTTAATTTCAATTAATCATAGTCATATCATATGTTTACTAGTAACATGTGTTTCAACTAGTAAAGTGATATGTTTGTGAGAAAACGAAGAACGTACCTACTCAATCACATTTAAAGTCACATCAGTGATATGCACCAGAATTTTTTAATGACAATAAAACTTCTTTGCACAAGAAGTCAAATACGTTTGAATGATTAAGTGTTGACGATTTCCCTAACTGACATTTTATTGAAAATAAAGAATGGAATCTATTATGATATAATTAAAGACATATCAATGGAATTTGATATAATTGCTAATTTGAAGTCATAATCATAAAGGTCGAAAACTTGATAAAATGATCTACACGTTTTTGACAGTTTGATTTGGTTTAACCTTCTAATCAAATATAAACAAGATGAGGCACGTGTTATTAATCTTAAGTTAACAATAATGACATGTTTTTTTATTTAGATTGTCGTCAATTTTTTTATAAAAACTCTAAACAGGAGAGCAGTTGTTACCACTATCAGTATTCTGTTATCAAAGTTATGTACAGTACAACACAGATGTAACGAACTCCAAGGGACCAAGGATTTAGTTTGCTATATCCGGTGTTCGCTACTGGCGTCTAGCTGTGATACATACATGTAGGGCTTTTGAGGGGACTTAAAATTTGTTCACTATATCCGAATGTTCACCATATCCAAGTTTGCTACATCCGTGTTCTACTGTATGTGATAGTTTAAACCATAGTGTAAATAAGAAACGACTTTGTAGAGGACTCTAAAGTGTAAAGATTCACTTACAGTCAATATGAAGACTTCAAACATATCGAGAGAAACTATCACCTATCTGAAGATTCATTGATATAAAAACGCATCTTCCCAAATGGTTAACTTTTAAGAAAATAATAATTGAAATCTCAAGAGAATGACAATTAATGTGAAAGCGAATAAAAGAAATAACATTCACATTCGTCACAATATCAATAATGAAGCTGAATTCACAAAATCTTAAAATTTCGACATGATTTTTCTGCTATAAATATTTTGGCAATATTAAGATCGTGTATTATTCAAAAATCTTCTTGTTTTAAATCACCTTTAATCCGTGATATGTCAAAGTTGATACCTTGTGTGTTTGCGTCTGTGAATAAACAACAAATTTGTGTTATTGGTTTATCATTTTTAAAAGAATCTTTTAAAATATGAGTAATATTGATTTCATTGAAATATGTGTTGGCTGTACAATTTTATGTAATCAATGTGACACTTAAAAACTAAATGAATCAAAAGACGTCAGAAGATTCCTAAAGTGTCTGAAGTCCCCCTTTAACCCTTTGACATGTTGCTGTATTGATTTACATTTTTCTTGATGTTAATTGTCACAATTGTGTCTGAAATGGAGTGTAAATACACCCCTCACAAGTTCTATTTACTCCAATATGGGACAATCGGCGTTTATTCGATCTGGACGTTTTTTCTTTTTTTCATGCAAACACCAGACAAAAAATCCCTTGTATTTGAAAAAATCCATTAAATACGCCTTTTTGTAATTTTTTACACAATAAATTTACACATTTGGCTTGATAATATAAATTGATAACACTTAAGTTAATGTGGTCAAAAGAACTTTCTAGAGACCTTAAAAACATATTTTACTTTTACTTAAAATAATGTTTCATGTATTCAGAGTTCATGTTTGATTTCCCGACGCCACATTAACGGGCCCATCACCGTAGAAAGCTGTTAAGAAAACTTTGGGAGTGAAATGTTGTTCTTGGGGTACGGTGTTATCACGTTAATGCTTAAAGGAAAACAGTTTATTTTCAAAGAGACTAAAAGGTTTCGTTTGAAAGAGATAATTATAAAGAAAACCAATTAAAGTAGGATTTACACAAATAACCAGAGTCAATATAAAGGTACCGGACAAGAAATATTTGTTCATCATGAAGATTAAGAATATTATGGTTTGTAAAATATTTGTTTATTCAACAAAACAATGCAAAGTATTATTTCTTAATACCATGATATCTTTTGGAATATCAAATATCTTTACCAACTATATCTTCTTTTCTGAAGTCTCTATTTAATTATATTAGTAAGAAGCATTAAACAATCAACATGTCTTCCCTCAAAGGAAAGTTTTCAAAGTTGACAACTCTATGAAATGAATTTTTTTCATCACTTCATATAACATCTTCATTTAGAAGCTCAGTAAAACGTTTTGACAGAAATCCAATGAAGTAGAATCAATCTAACTTTCCAGCGTCATACAGTTTTCAAGATTAATTTGACGATTTGATTTAACAAACTTTGCTGAACTAATCTGTACTTTTAGCAAATACAGCCAAGCTTTTCTTAAGGATGTATAATATAAAGTTGCTAATGATGTAACCGGGCAATAAACTGATTTTGACTTTGAAATACTTTGATATATCACATTGAGAAAACTTTCAAAAATTATGTTACAAAAGGGAAGAGTTTTATGGCTATAAAAATCTTGAAGCTTCGTTGTCATAATTAGCCTGACCGTGTCTTTTGAAGTAAAGCAATAAAAGTGTTTTGTTTTTGTTTTTTGAAAAAATATTCACTTTGTGATTTATAGGGCTTGTAGGTTATTTCTACGTTATTAAAGGTAGAAAATGCACTTTGTTCTTTATGAAATCCCTTTCGACTTCAGCACATAATCATGTATAAGGACAAAAATATAAGCTACTGATTCTAAATCCCTTTAAGGCAACTAAAAATGTTGTTTATAGGAGGAAGAACAGGTCAATGGGTTAGTCATTTCTTTATTGCCAATAGAAAGGCTATGGACATTTCGTTTTCTGGACTCTTCCTGGATTGGATAAGTTGCTAATGAAATTACCGGCCATTAAATTGATATTGACTCCATACGATTTAATGCAGCTAATAATTGATGTATGCATCTTATCACATCAAATCTTCCTCTAGATAGATGAAGCTGTTTAAAGTCCTTTCCTTGAACTATTGCATTTTGTATGAACCTCTTAGTGCAAATTATTCTATAAAATGTGGTCGGAAATATTGCTTTGATAGCTTCAATATTCGTTAATGTGTTACTTTCCCTGGATATTTAAAGGTTATATATCACTTTTAGCAGAATTGGGGTAAACAATGTTACTAAAGGTGTATTAATCTTAAAGTGTTTTCTGTTTACAGAAACGCGAGAAGATATTGTTTTAAAATTCATTACTTTGTTAAGTTAGTTTCTGAAGAAACCCTGTTTCGGTCATCAATTTCACTTGTTGATTAAGCTATCTTTCATTTTACATGGTACAATTTCCTTTGCCCCTGCATGTAAACCGTTCTTACACGTCCAAGCAAAACATAAGATCACATGCCAGATTACTCGATCAACTTTATACATCTAACAGTATATATCTCAGATTAACACAACCCTGAGGGTAGGAGACTCTGTCTGGGATATTTGAGGTTTCCAAGAGTAATCATTTTCCATCCTGTGTGATTAAGTCAGTGTAAGGGTTGAAGACAGATTCTCATTTAGGGGTTCTTCATTGGAATTGACAATAAAATTTTCAAGTTATCTCTGCCAGAAATGAGTTTTCACTTAAATCGTGTTCACAATTGAAGACAGTGAAGACATTTATCTACATTTGATTGTTATACACAAAAGGTGTTAGGACCTTACTTTACTCATCATCAATTATGTATGATTACAATCTCCCCTTCACAAAGCCTTATAAATTAAACTCCTGATTTAAGATCTAAAATTGAGTTTTAAAAGGAGATATCATCAGCTAACAAAATTATGCAGTATATTGTGATTTTAAAAACACTGCAGTATTTTCTAATATATCTAATCTTCACAAATACTCATTTAACCCACATAACACTCTAGTGAATTCAATAACACTCAATAAATAAAATCTGTTTGCACATATCACCTTCATTAATATAGTGGAAGGAATTACACACAAAACATAATCAAATCTCCTTAGGCTGTGTTATGTGCAATACCTTGGAAATAATTCTACACAATATCGCAGTACTCCAACAATACAGAAGCCTCAAATTGTGCTACCTGTCAATCAAACTTAATTGACGTGTCAGATATTAACATGCATGGGTTGCTTTTCTCATATTTACTACAAAATCTTTTTCAGGGATCAGACTGGATAAATGCTCATCATATGAGATCTAAAGGTTACTATTGATTACATTGACCCCCGTACCTTAATTCTACGATCCATATTCAAAATGTAGTTCAATATTTCAAAAGGTGTTTTTGCTGTATTCATTCTATTTTGCAAAAAACTTCAAGTTAGAGAGAATCGTATCGAAATTCATTAAATAGGAGACAATTTAATTAACAGTGAATGAAGTTTTGCCATCTAAAAATAGTGTTTCCTTAAGATACGTTTTTAAGTCTTCCTTGTTTCGCATGACAAGATTTTCTTTTCCTTTTCTCCAAATCAGGTACTCATTGCTGCTCAAGATAATGCTGATCAAACGCAATTGCAGTAAATGAGACGTGGTGTAAATCCAACACAAATAATAATGACGTCAACGAAAGCGGGTTTTTGAATGCTTTTGCGAATTTTTCTGACGTCAAATAAGTATTTTATTGTTATTAAAAATATGTACATATGATTTAACGATTAAGACGTATGAATTTTCTACCGACGGATAAATTTCTTTTCTTAACATGAAAATGTCATCACTAACCGAATGCAAATGTGGGTCTTTAAGTTTGTTCACCAGTTAGTTTATTTTAGTGCATATAACATATACTTTTGGTTTGGTTTGGTTTGGACATTAATTCAATAACATAAGTAAAACTGACATATATCACTCACAGTCTATGAATAAAATAACCATTTATCAGTATTTTTAGGATTTTCTTATCTTCGTGCTAAACTTCAAATAATGAGAAAATAGACGAAAAAGGTTAAATTTTGGAAAATTGGGTTTTTTTTAAATAAAGGAAAATGTCATCTCAATAACATTGACTTGATGCAAAGGAATACATATGACTTGTATTTCACGTGGTTGAACACTTATGAAGGATTTAGAGAACAATAAAGAATATATTTTTCGAAAAGTTGACCGATTTTTACTTCTATGACCTGTCAAAACAGTTTTGGTTAATGGTGAGATATTATCTCTAATTATATTTCGTGGCAATGAATTACTTCTGTAGTGAAATTGAAACGATTTCTTTTTTGTAATGCTACAATGCATCCACACACAAAAAAATGACAATGTAGACATGTACATGATATTTGCACAATGATACCCAGGTAAGTGAACAAACTTTAGGTACTCAGCTGTACAATAAAACATTTAACATTGATTTGGTATGTTTTCAGATCTAAAAGGATAATTTCAAACAAATAGATCAAACTGATTGCTTAAAAACATTAAGACCTTTGCAGGAGCATATACATCTTCTGAAGTTATTCTAACATTTAAATAGTGTGCATCGTAAATCCTAAAGATCTTCAAAATGACATTCTTTATATATGAGAAATGAGAATATCGGCATCAGTTGAAGTATTTTCTCATTGATTATGTTGCTTGCAATCATACCATTATGGAATCTCAACCTCTATTTACGAATCTCCATTCATCAATAGACCAATTTACTTAAGGGAAAGAACTGGATTTATCTGTCCAAGCCATATGAAGGCAATTACCAAATCAGGTCATGTGTTCTCAAAGAGTATCAGTCAGTGTCATTATAAGGGGTTACATTTTTTTTTTAGGTTAGGAGATAAAGTTTTACAAGCATATGACTTGCTAAAACTTTGTTATAAAGGTATTTAAACAGGAATACGACAGTTGTTTAGTTCATGTTTCTCACACTATCGATCACCTACATCTATTTACCAAAAAAAGTCCTTTCTTGTAGTTTGGTTAACATCATAACTTGATAGCAGAATTCTTTTCCATTTAGATTCTTAATAAATAATGCAGCTCAGAATTAAAACAGTGATGTCAGAGAAATTTGAAAAATGTGAGAATTTAACGAGTTGGTTTGAAAATATTGAATTTAAATTGATTCTGTGCTTTAATTCCCTGCTGTATAATTGCATCTCTTTCATATATTGTTTCGCTAGAGAAATAAAGAAATCAAACATGCTATGGCCTACTTATGCAAATGACTATATACAGATATTTTGACGTTTTTTTTGTGATTTCAAACTTATTTCTTTGATTTTAACATTCGACTGTTCATAATAGTTGGATTTATATAAATATATTTAAAGCCTTTATGGTTTAATCTCTACTCATAAATCTATCATGAGAATAACTCATTTGCAAGGGAAAGGATTGTTTGGCAAATCAATTTACTGAAGGTTAACGAAAGTTAATAGACACATTAATTTTCCTATCTTGTTACTGCTTGATTGGACATCACAGTGATTAAATAAACTCTCCTGCTCTTAACGATTGCCTTGTCTCTACATGGACTAGATGATGATGCCAATTTTACTCCTAGCTGTAGTTTGTTCGTGATATTACATCGATTCAATTCATTAATTAGATTTTTATTTTTACTAACATTTCAGCATTTTCATAATTACTAATTTGCACCACGTTTCTCGCAAATTAATTGTATGAAAGAATTTAAAGTTGTTTGAAGTTTCAAATATTCATTTTAATAATATGATTATGTCATGGTAGGTAACATAGAGGTTAACTTCATCTAAATGGAAACAGTTTAATATATTTTATCATCAATTCGGATGCTAGAAGGTTTTGTATGATTTGGAAATGAACGTGACTGTGAATGTGATTTGCTTTAACTAATTTTTTAAGTTATTCGAAGTTATTTGTTAGTCAGTATTGTTTGAGAATCGAAAACAAGTTCACATAAATAGGATATAACTAATAAATGACGTTCACCAATGATTTATATCGGAATGTATGTATAATACTTATGATCTTGATTTGATTCGAATGAAGATGAAGGAAATATACAATACTTTCTTAATTTCAATAAATCATAGTCATATCATATGTTTACTAGTAACATGTGTTTCAACTAGAAAAGTGATATGTTTGTGAGAAGACGAAGAACTTACCTACTCAATCGCATTAAAATCACATCAGTGATATGCGCCAGAATTTTATAATGACAATAAAACTTCTTTGCACAAGTAGTCAAATACGTTTGAATGATTAAGTATTGACGATTTCCCTTACTGACATTTTATTAAAAATAAGGAATGGAATCTATTATGATATCATTGAAGACATATCAATGGAGTTTGATATAATTGCTAATTTGAAGTCTTATTCATAATCAAATCATAATCATAAAGGTCCAAAACCTGATAAAATTATCTACACGTTCTTGACAGTTTGATTTGGTTTAAACCTTCTAATCAAATATAATCAAGATTAAGTTGACAATAATGACATGGGTTTTTTTTAGATTGTCAGCAATTTTTTATGAACATTTCGCAATAGGAGAGCACTTGCTACCACTCTCAGGACTCTGTTATCAAAGTTATATACAGTAGAACAAGGATATAACGAACTTCAAGGGACCAAAGAATTTACTCGCTACTCGCGTTTAGCTGTGATACATACATGTAGAGCTTTTGGGGGGACTTTAAAATTGGTTCACTATATACGATTGTTCGCTATATCCAAGTTTGCTACATCCGTATCTGCATCTTCCCAAATTGTTAACTTTTAAGAAAATAATAATTGAAATCTCAAGAGAATTTATGACAATTAAGGTGAAAGCGAATAAAAGAAATAAAAATCAAATTCGTCACAATATCAATAATAAAACTGAATTCACAAAATCTTCAAATTCGACATGATTTTTGTGCTACAACTATTTTGGCAATATTTAAATTGTGTATTATTTTAAAATCTTCTTGTTTTAAATCGCCTTTAACCCGTGATATGTCAAAATTATACCTTGTGTGTTTGCGTCTGTAAATAAACAACAAATTCATGTAATTTGGTTATCAGTTTTAAAAGAATCTTTTAAAAACTGTGTAATATTGATTTTATTGAAATATGTGTTGACGGTACAATTTTGTGTAGTCAATGTTACACTTTAAAACTAAATGAATCAAAAGACGTCAGAAGATTTCTCAAATGTTTGAAGTCCCCCTTTAACCCTTTGATATGTTACTGTATTGATTTATATTTTTCTTGATGTTAATTGTCACAATTGTGTCTGATATGGAGTGTAAATACACCCTTTACAAGTTCTATTTACTCCAATATGGGACAATCGGCGTTTGTTCGATCATGACGTATTTCTTTTTTATTCATGCAAACACCAGGCAAAAATCCCTTGTAGTTGATAAAGTCCATTAAATACGCCTTTTTGTAATGTTTTACACAATAAATATACATTTGATATCAATTGATAACAATTAAGCTAATGTGGTCAAAAGAACTTTCTAGAGACCTTAAAACATATTTCATTTCTACTTAAAATAATGTTTCATGTATTCAGAGTTCATGTTTGATTTCCTGACGCCACATTAACGGGCCCATCACCGTGTGCACCGTAGAAAGCTGTTAAGAAAACTTTGAGAGTGAAATGTTGTTCTTGGGGTTCGGTGTTTTCACATTAATGCTTGAAGGAAAACGATTTATTTTCAAAGAGACTAAAAGGGTTCGTTTGAAAGAGAGAATTATAAAGAAAACCGATTAAAGTAGGATTTACAAAAACAACCGTAGTCAATATAAATGTACCGGACAAGAAATCTTTGTTCATCATGAAGATTAAGAATATTATGGTTTGTAAAATATTTGTTTATTAAACAAAACAATGCAAAGTATTATTTCTTAATACCATGATATCCTTTGGTATATCAAATAATTTTACCTATTATGTATTCTTTTCTGAAGTCTCCATAAATATATTAGTAAGAAGCATTAAACAATCACCATGTCTTCCCTCAAAGGAAAGTTTTCAAAGTTGACAACTCTATGAAATGAATTTTTTTCATCACATCATATAACATCTTCATTTAGAAGCTCAGTCAAACGTTTCGACAGAAACCCAATAAAGTAGAATTAATCTAACTTTCCAGCGTCATACAGTTTTCAAGATTAATTTGACGATTTGATTTAACAAACTTTGCTGAGCTAATATGCACTTTTAGCAAATAAAACCGAGCTTTTCTTAATGATGTATGATATACAGTTGCCAATGATGTAACCGGGCAATAAACTGATATTGACTTTGAAATACTTTTATTATCATGATGCAAAAACTTTCAAAAACTATGTGACAAAAGGGAAGAGTTTTATGGCCATACAAATCTTGAAGCTTCGTTACCATAATTAGCCTGACCGTGTCTTTTGAAGTAAAGCAATAAAAGTGTTTTGTTTTTACTTTTTGAAAAATATTCACTTTGTGATTTATAGGGCTTGTGGGTAATTTCTACTTTATTAAAGGTAGAAATGCACTTTATTCTTTATGAAATCTCCTTTCTACTTCAGCACATAATCATGTATAAGGAGAAAAATATAAGCTACTAATTCTAAATCCCTTTAAGGCAACTAAAAATGTTTTTATTGGAGGAAGAACAAGGTCAATGGGTTAGTCATTTCTTTATTGCCAATAGAAAGGCTATGGACATTTCGTTTTCTGGACTCTTCCTGGATTGTATAAGTTGTAAATGAAATTACCGGGCATTAAATTGATATTGACTTTGAAAAACTTTGATATATCACGATGAAACAACATTCAAAAACTGTGTTACTAAAGGAAAGAGCTTTATGGCTATAAAATCTTAAAACCTTCGTTACTTAACGTGATTAACCTCTTTTGAAGTGAACCAAAAACGTGTCCTTTTGAAACACATTTACTAAGTGATTGATAGCGATTGATGGTAAATTTTACGTTGCACTATACATAGCTACATAGTTGATTATATATATGTATATTCTTTTTCATAACATATATAAACTAATTTTAAATCCCTGAAAGGCAACTAAAATGTAAATTTGGGGAGGAAAAACAAGCTCAATAGGAATAAGTCCTTTCTTAGTGGCAAAGTCTAAGAACTCATATAACAAACTGATTACAATCAATAGTTTCTGCATGGATATATAGACATTGTATATCGATTTTGTGAGATTTACCTCATCAGAGGGAGTGAAAAGGAAATACTTTTTTATCACTTTCTTTCTTTTTGTAGGTTCCACAAATACACAATACAGTTGTAACATAGATTTTCGTCGTGATTTCCATAGCTGTTGAGTCGGTAAGACATTTACGTTTTTTTTTGGCACGAAATCCAGCAAGAGATAACAAATGTATTATCTGCAATGTAGAAACACTACTTACTGACGTTATAAGTAACTTGAAGGTTTGATTAAAGACCGTTCATTTTATCTGTCCTCGCATTTACATGTATAGATATAGTGTTAACTTAGAAATCGAGTTGAGGACGTCATTGTTACGGAAAATACTTATTTCGCTATGATCACACAAACTGCCCAATCATAAGAAAACATCAAGCACAGATCAGATTGTTTCTGGCAGAGAAAACTCATAACTTATTTTTTTATTCATTCAAAAGGCTCAATTCACTACTGATCTTTATGGACTTTTATTCTCCGACTAAGCCAAGAAAGTAAATTCTTATTCAATCATGTGTGTACCATAGTTCTATGATTTCTCTTTTTTCGGTTAATGAGGTCTCTTTGAATAATGAAGGAATCAAAAGAGGAAGGAAAGTTGATTTATCTTTTTCTTTTTTCATGACCAGAAAACTTGTGCATCGACATTCTTTGAAAAAATCTGAAAATATTTTGAACTGTGTTAGTCTCAAACGAAATAACATGGTTCATAAGAAGCATGAAGCATGAAAAACGGCTACAAAATGTTGGCGAATATACATTGGCTAGCTTATGACGGACTTATATCCATCAAACTAGTACTGATAGTATTTATCTTTTCATAATATCACAAATATTCTAAATCAAAACCTTAACATATATCCGTGGCAGTCGTTTGAACCAATTAATGTCTGATCAAATACAACTCAGATCATGTGAAATTGCTAATATGTATTTACTCAGAAATATTAACTATGACGACATCTAATATATGAAAAGATCTTAGGAGGAAAATGGTTATTGATATTACAACCAAACATAATCAAATAGTTGTAAAAACGATGGAAGCCAGTTCAAATAACATTAGTGGTCGTGACATTTATATAGATTTAAGATTAAAAGGTTATTATTTTTGTAATAACTATTTAGTAAAATGTCGTTAATTTCTAACAATTAGATTCAATTACAAAAAAAGTATTATGAAAGTAAATAACGGATTAGGAGGAGGAACCTTTATGTATCATTATCATTTACTTTTAAAAATACAGAGACTGATGCAATTTAATGATTAGAAATGAATAAGTTTGTGTACTGCAAAGATAACTGTTTTTCTTGTCAGTGAATAGAAAATGTTACATCAATTTTGTCATGTGTCTTTTATAGATAAAGACACCATTTGTACTGAATTAGTTTGAATATCAATGATCTGCAAATTTATCTCAAATACCAATATAATGACAAAAAAAGATTTGTCAATACCAATACATTTAGAAAAACATATATTTTATATTTTGAATTTTGGCTAAGCCATAAAATATATAATCGAACTTTGTTGTTTCATTAACATGTTTACAAGTCATATGTGACTAAGAGGTTTCAAATGTGACAAGTCGAAGCCCACCATCTTCGGCTTTTTAATAATCTCAAATTGTCACTTGATCAGAACTGAAATGGATTTTTTTTTGCAACAGTCAGTATTTCTCGATAGATTGATAAGAACTTAAATGTTTGACATATTTTACACCAATGTCATATTTGATGTCACTTAAAGAATGTTTTCTTTGTAAACGTCGGCAAGAATAATCGAAGGCAGGAATCCAAATGAGAACATTGAATCTGAGTTCGTTTTATATTTAAAGGTCATATTTGAAATCCAGACACTTTCATAATGCCTATTTACTCCAAGTTATTGCCTCGATGTGTCAACGGGAATATGCCATTTCAATTTCCTTTGGTAAATATGCAGATGCTTCAGAATTCAGTTGAGATCAAAGCGATCCTCAATAAGCCTTCATTGAAAGAAGATATTGTCAAAGGTCACCTGAACATTTAATATCATAAAGGAAAAAATCATTAAAGGTTACACAAAGGAACGGCACATTAAGGATGAATTAAAACAGTTAAATGATAAATTCTTACAATCTCAGACTTCACTAAAAACAACTCTTATCTGGTGTAAAAGAACAATATAGATGTTTGGCAATATGTGTAGGATAAAAGTAAAACACTAACAAATGTTATTTTGGTAACTAATTCAGTAATGTTAATTATCGCAAATCAAGGTATGCAACTGTGAGATTACAGTGTCATTTTCTGAGAGGAATAAAATCTCTTCGGGCATGGTAATATGCACTTTACTCAAAATCTTGAGTGTTGTGCAATGATTATTAACCATCCAAAACGGATAAACGGATTGATCTAATGAACAATATCATAAAATCGATGGCAAAAAAATTATCATTAACTGACAATGTGAACAACTTCAAATACTCAAATAGTTTTAGGGCACCAGGCATTACAAATGAAACATTTGGTGCTTCGGATAATAATCACTACTAATATCTCCTATATCATAGTTTATGCATTGCTGAAATATAAATCTTTCTTATCTCATTGATTTCAAATTGACTGCACAGATAAAATTAGCGTTTTCAGTAATTAGCTAATGCTACAAGCAATAATTTGATTGAAGGGTTAGAAAAACACATATTTTAAACTATAATCAGTTTATTATGAACTTGTTTAATCTGAAGAGTTAATATTCTTTCCATGAATATCAATTCTCAATAGATGAATTTATTTGATTGTTTTTGTCCAAGAAATTGTTTAAGGTTTATATCAGGTAAAACCCTTTTTAAAAAAGTTTAAACCGACAATGCAAAAATGCTCAAAAGACAGTTTGACATTTGCATCAAAAATTATGTTATTGATGTTCATGGTAAAGTTTTGAATTGTTCCCAACCTTATTACTATCAATATTAAAAAATCATTAACAAAATAATTATTTCCAATATCAAACCACCATCATTAGATCACAGACTAATCATAAAACATTGAAACATCTGTGAAGTTTTATATCAATTTTGTCAGTCAAGTTAACAACAAAGACACTCTTGTCTGAAGCAAAACTGCTTTAAAAGTATGGCTTCTATTTGTTTTTTTCAAAAGAAATGTCTATTTCTCCAAGGCTAATTACTATATATAATTACTATATAACTATATGTAAAATGAATGACAATTTGTTAATGGTTACAAAAAAATCTATTTAAAAAATGCATAAACTCCTTGTAATACAAGGTAATGTCTTTTCAAAAGATAAGTCTGATGGAAAGATGTCTTGTAGGTTGTATATAACCTCATAAATAATGAGAAAAGACACTTAGAAGTTCTTGCAACATTTTCTCAGCTGACCCCTGGCCGTTAACACGGTAACTCGCCTGGCTTCCTCACATGTATCAATAAACTTAACATGCTACCATTGTTTTGAGTGTCTCTTCCATTAACATCGGTGATTTAATAAACTTGGATGGGTCGTTAAATCTCTATTTATAGTTCAAGAACTTGGTCCAGAGAGCAACTGAGACTTGTCTTCATCAAGTTAACCCAGTTTACAGGGTTTTACCAGTGGTATGTTCGAAACATTTAACTATAGAGGTATATATGGATCCCAGATGATTGACATGGGGAAAAGCAAATAAGGCGATGTTAAAAGTTAGGCGGTATCATTCTTTGAAATTGACAACATATAATATGAAATTTAGTGATGTAAAGTCATCAAAGCAAATTAGATGATGTCTAAAAATTAGGCGGTATCATTCTTTGAAATTGACAACATATAATATGAAATTTAGTGATGTTAAGTAAACTTTAGAAATGTACTCAAAGAAAAGAATATCAAATATTGTTACATTTTTAACATTAAGGTGATAATTATAACAAGTGTAGAGTATTTAGTCAATGTCATCAATATTTTTCTTGAACCATTTTGACTTATGATTCAACCGAGATATATTTTGCTATTTTGTTTAGTTTTTCAGTATGTTTAGTTTTTCAATATTCAACTAATGAAAATTTTGAGTATTTACGAGTTTGTGAGCTAAATCTGTGTTGTATATTTGTATCTAAAATATAATATGATTTTAAAATGTGACCTTTTTATTTCAATATACCATTACGTAAGATCTTAACGAATAGCAATGCCAATTCAAAATGCATACTCATTGTGACGTGTTTATACCTTGTATAACTTACCATCTTGACTCATCCATGTTTCCATGGAAACATATTTTCTTAATTGTAATAAAGTTCCATTGACTACTTGGTCTTTTATTGTAATGTTTTGGGTATTGTTTGTTAATATGTGATAGGTAAAAAAAATAAAGGACTGTTCCTTGCATACGTAGCACACTTTAGATTTTTAGATTATAATTAGTGTTCAAAAGGGATAACAAAATAACTTCAACAGAAGCTTCAGTTTTGCAACAGAAAAACAGAACCGTACACAAACCAACAGATTTTCTGAGATTGACTTCCGTGACGCTTTAATTTAATTGTGAACAGCAAAGCCACTGTTCTTAAGAGTACACTCGTTTTTTATTATTTGATGCAAACACTTGACATGAAACCCTTAACAGTCTCTTCCTAAATCCCTTAGAGCTTGCATGTTCTTCTTTAAACCATTTCGTCGATGTCCTGATTTATAACTTCTTTAAATGGTTCGAATTGAGTGTAACCAGCACAGTTGACTTCTGATAACTTGAATATTTTTTTAAATTTTAGAGAAAACATACATGTACATATAGCGTAAGCTTCTGAACTAAATGAATTTAAAATTACATACTATTTTTATACCATTATCATTTCAAAGGCATTAAGAGAAGTCTATGTGTTTATTATTAACATTTGATCACAAAGATATTAGAATTTGTTTAATTTAAATACGTTTAAAATAAGTTCAATGAAAGAGTCTCAGGAAAAGCTGTCCTAAACAAACATGCGAATATCAAATTGACAAGATATTTAATTTTAACTACATTGCCTACTTACTAACTAAACTACGATTCCAAACCACAACAAATGCATATTTCTTTTAGGTTTTCACTTAACCTTTTTTAAATGAAAGAGAATATTTTGCATGCAACGTTTCTTGAAAGCTATATGTAATCTTCGCTTATACATGTATGTTCAAAGGTGCCTATTTGACAAACCTTGTGAATAAAATAATATGCATAGACACATGATCTACCATTAATAGCACTGTTAGACCACTGCCCGTAAACGACTATCAACAGATGCAAGCCCTCAAGCATGGTTCACAGACCACTAATTGAGTCCATTGCTTGGACCGTTTGCCCTTCTGGTCAGGGAGGTTGATTAGCGCTGTCCTCTTGGTCAAGACATTCCTTCTAACGGGGAGGATTATTGAGAGTTTGTTTGCTTGATATATTCTTGGAGGTAGCCACAGGTTTCATTATCTAAAGTATTTGTAAAGTGATGATCTCTGTAGGTGACAATAACTTGAACTTACATAAAGGTTATCAAACTACTGTAAATGCAAAATATTAATTGAATTCATTGATACAAAAGTGTTCGTATGCAGTCTGTGTTCATGAGTAAAAGCATTATAGTAAGTTGCTTTTCAAAAGAAGAAAATACAAGTAATTGAATTCTTTGACAGAAAAGTGTCGGTATTAAGTATGGGTTCATGTATATTAACGATAAAACGAGTTGTTTTTCAAGAAAAATTAAACAAATTGTAACATGAGATAACTACCCATCACTTGGCTCAATACCATATCGTGGTATGGCGGTTTGGTTGCTTCAGTGACCCAGAGAGCAATGCCAGCTGGAGTATTTGTAAAGTAATGATCTCTATAGGTTACAATAACTTGAACTTATATATCAACATTTGTGAAATTACTGTTAAGGCTAAATATAATAATTGAGTTCATTGATATAAAGGTGTTGGTATGCAGTTTGTGTTTGTGCGTAAAAACGATTTAGCAAGTTGCTTTTCAATAAAAATGCAAGAAATAATATATTCTGAAATATGTGTTTGTGTGTTTGATGTAGCAAGTTGTTTTCAATAACATGAAACAAATTGTAACATAAGATAACTACCATCACTTGGATCAATACCATATCGTGGTGTGGCGGTTATGTTGCTTCAGTGACCCAGATAGCCATGGTAGCTGGAGATTGCATGTCTATTTATTATCGCAGTCTTTTCTCTCATACTTTCTGTCCCTTTCTTCTCTCACAATCCCCTCTCCTTTCGATGGCAAAAGCCATGTGTTGAATAACTGAAATATTGTTGACAACACATTAGACCAAATCACTGACTCACTCAAAGATAAATAAGACTAAAACTTGTTGTACTGAATGAAATGTTTAACCATATCCAAACAATCCATATTCATGTATTTTGAAACCCGAACTTTTCTTGCAGTAGAAAATTGTTACAATAAGTAAATTCAATTTCCTGGATTTTTTAACATCAGTGTGATTGAGCAGGAAAAGTCGAATTCAAAACATTTATGGCATAGAAAGTTCCAAGGTGTATTTTCAAAGGGTAAGAACAACTTCATGACTTCAAACCAAAGTAACCCTCTTGAAATTAGTAGCTTATTATATTGTCATAATTGGCATTTGAACTATTCACGAACCTTGGTTTAAGATTTGTCATGTATATTTTAAATAGTCTTAGTAAATGTGCTTTGAAAGATGACTATTATTTGATGTTATAGCTAAAAATACAATTGCCTTGAGATTACAAGAGATATTTACAACCTTGCCTCGGGTCCAGCTCAATGCAACGTCTCAGACGGATTGAATCCATACGATTTAATGCAGCTAATCATTGATGTATGCGCCTCATCACATCAAATCGTCCTCTAGATAGATGAAGCTGTTTAAAGTCCTTTCCGTGAACTATTGCATTTTGTATGAATCTCCAAGTATCACAAGTGCCAATTTTTCTATGAAATGTGGTCGGAAATATTGCTTTGATAGCTTAGATATTCGTTAATGCGTTACTATTCCTTGATATTTAAAGGTTGTATCACTTTTAGCAGAATTGTTAACCTGTTTAGGGGGAAACAATGTTACTAAAGGTGTATTTATCTTAAAGTGTTTTGTATTTACAGAAACGAGAGAAGATATTATTTTAAAATTCATTACTTTGTTAAGTACGTTTCTGAAGAAACCCTGTTTCTGTCATCATTTTCACTCGTTGGTTAAACTATCTAGCATTTTAGATAGTATTGTTTCCTTTTGGCCCTTAGTGTATAACATTTTGACACGTCCAAGAACAACATAGAATCACATGCCAGATTACTCGATCACCTTTATACATCTATCAGTATATATCTCAGATTAACACAACCCTGAGGGTAGGAGACTCTGTCTGGGTGTTCTTGAGGTTTCCAAGAGTAATCATTTCCCATCCTGTGTGATTAAAAGGGTTGAAGACAGATTCTTAGTTAAGGATTCTTCGCTGAAATTGTCAATTTAATTTTCAAGTTATCTCTGCCAGAAATGACTCTCCACTTAAATCGTGTTCACAATTGTAGACAGTTAAGACATTTATCTACATTTGATTGTTATAAATAAGAGCTGTTAGGACCTTACTTTGCTCACCATCAATTATATATGATTACAATCTCCCCTACACAAAGCCTTATAAGTTAAACTCCTGATTTAAAATCTAAAATTGAGTTTTAAAAGGAGATATCATCAGCTAACAAAATTATGTATATTGTGATTTTAAAAACACTGCAGTATTTTCTAATATATATAATCTTCACAAATACTCATTTAACCCACATAACGCTCTAGTGAATTCAATAACACTCAATAAATAAAATCTGTTTGCACATATCACCTTGATTAATATAGCGGAAGGAATTACTCACAAAACATAATTACATCTCCTAAGGTTGTGTAATGTGCAATACCTTGGAAATAATTCTACACAATATCACAGTACTCCAACAATACAGAAGCCTCAAATTGTGCTACCTGTCAATCAAACTTAATTGACGTGTCAGATATTAACATGCATGGGTTGCTTTTCATCATATTTACTACAAAATCTTTTTCAGGGATCAGACTGGATAAATACTCATCATATGAGCTCTATAAATTACAATTGATAACAGGTACCTGCCTGCCTTTATCTTGAGATCCATATTCAAAATGTAGTTGAGTTCAGTTTTTTAAAAAATCTTGTTGCTGTATTCATTCTATTTTGCAAAAAAACTTCAACCTAGAGAGAATCGTATCGGAATAGGAGACAATATAATTAACAGTGAATAAAGTGTTGCCATCCAAAAATAGTGTTTCCTTAATATACGTTTTAAAGTCGTCTTTGTCTCGCATGAGAAGATTTTCTTTTCTCTTTATCTGAATCAGGTACTCGTTGCCGCTGAAGTTCATCCTGACAAAACGCAATTGCTGTAAATGAGACGGTGTGTAAATCCTACACACATAATGATGCCGTCAAATAGGTATTTATTGTTATTTGAAATATGCACATATGATGTCAGAATTTTCTACGGACTGATGTATTTCTTTTCTCAACATGAAAATGTCATCACAAACCGCATGCAAATATGGATCTTTAAGTTTGTTCACGAGTTTGTATATCTTGATGCATATAACATATAATTTTGGTTTGGTTTGGGCGTTAGTTCATTAACATAAGTAGAAGTGACAAATATCATTCATAGTCTAAGCTTTAAATGACAATTATGTAACTACTTTTTGAGATGTTCTTATCTTCATGCAGAAGTTCAAATAATGGCATGAGAAATTAGACAAAAAGAGTTTAAATTTTGGATATTAAGGGTTTTTTAAAGTTGTTTTAATTCGAGGAAAAGGTCAGCTCAATCACATTGAAAAGCAATACATATGACTTGTATTTTACCTGGTTGAACACTTTTGAAGGATTTATAGAACAATAGAAAATGGACTCTTTGAAATGTTTATTTCTATGGCCTGCCAAAACAGTTTTGGTTAACTGTGAGATATCATCTCCAATTATTTTACGTGACAATGAATTCAAAATTACTTCTGTAATGAAATTTACACTGGTTCTTTTTTGTAATGCTTCAATGCATCCACAGACATCCAAAATTAAAGGGTACACATGTACATGATGTTTGCAATAGGACACTCAGGCAAGTAAACAAACTTAAGGTACGAAGTTGTACAATACAACATTTAACATTGATTTGGTATGTTTTCGGATCTAAAAGGATAATTTAAAACAAATAGATCAAATTGATTGCTTAAAAACATTAAGACCTTTACAGGGGTATACACATCTTCGGAAGTTATTCTTACATTGAAATAGTGCGCATCATAAATCCTAAAGATCTTCAAAATGACATTCTTTTGATGTGAGAAATGAGAATATCGGCATCAGATCGTATTTTCTCATTGATTATGTTGCTTGTAATCAAACCATAATGGAACCTAACCTAATTATGACTACCATTTATCAATAGACCAATTTACTTAAGGAAAGAATTGGAATTCTCTGTCTAAGGCATATGAAGACAATTACCAAATCAGGTCATGTGTTCTCATCTAACAAAGATAGAGGTGTCAGTGTCATAATAAGAAGTTGCATTATTTTACTTTAGTTAGGAGATATAGTTTTACAAGTAAATATACTAAAACTTTGTTCTAGAGTGAAACATTGAAAAGTATTAAAACAGGAATACGACAGTTGTATATTAGATGTTTCTAACACTATCGACCATCTATTTATCATAAGAAGTTCTTTCTTGTAGTTAGGTTAACATCATAACTTGATAGCAGAATTATTTTCGATTTAGATTCTTTATAAAAAATGCAGCTCAGACCCAAGTCAGTGATGTCAGAGAAATTTGAAAATTGAGCGAATTTATCGAGTTGGTTTGAAAATGTTGAATTTGATTTGATTCTATGTTAACAAGTGCTCTAATTCCTTGCTGTAGAATCGCATCTCTTTCATTTATTTTTTTGCTAGAGAAAATAAAGGAATCAAAACTTTGAATTAAATCGAACATCATCTTCACAGCTTATTGCAATGATCATTTACAGATTGTTTGGGTTGTTTTGGATTTCAAACTTATCTCGAAGGAATAATATGGAAATATTTATTTAAGTTTGATAGAAATATTTTTAAGCGTTTCTGGTTTAATCTCTACGCATTAATTTATCATGAGGATAACTATTTGCACAGGAAAGGATTGCTGGACACATATATGTTCTGCAGGTTAACGAAAGTTAATAGACACATTAATTTTATTATCTTGTTACTGTTTGATTTGACATCACAATGATTAAATAAACTCTCTTGCTCTTAACGATTGCCTTGTCTCTACATGGACTAGATGATGGTGTCAATTTTACTCCTAGCTGTAGTTTGTTCGTGATATTACATTAATTCTATTCAATAATTAGATTTTCATTTTTACTAACATTTTAGCATTTTCATAATTGTTAATTTGCACCACGTTTCTCGCAAATTAATTGTATGAAAGAATTTATAGTTGTTTGAAGTTTCAAATATTCATTTTAATAATATGATTATTATGTCATGGAAGGTTACATAGAGGTTAACTTCAACTAAATGGAAACAGTTTAATATATTCTATCTTCAATTCGGATGCTAAAAGCTTTTGTATGATTTGGAAATGAATGTGACTGTGAATGTGATTTGCTTTAGCTAAATTATCAAGTTATTCATTTGTTAGTCATTATTGTTTGAGAATCGAAAACAAGTTCAAATCAATAGGATATAACTAATAAATGACATTCACCAAAGATTTATGTCAGAATGAATGTTTAATACTTATGCTCTTGATTTGATTCGTATGAAGATGAAGGAATTATACAATACTTTCTTAATTTAAATTTATCATAGTCATATCATATGTTTACTAGTAACATGTGTTTCAGCTATTTATATGTTTGTGAAAAAACGAAGAACTTACCTACTCAATCACATTTAGAATCACATCAGTGATATGCGCCAGAATTTTATAATGACAATAAAACTTCTTTGCACAAGTAGTCAAATACGTTTAAATGATTAAGTATTGACGATTTCCCTGACTGACATTTTATTGAAAATAAGGAATTGAATCTATTATGATATCATTAAAGACATATCAATGGAGTTTGATATAATTGCTAATTTGAAGTCATATTCATAATCAAATCATAACCATAAAGGTCCAAAACGTGGTGAAATTGCCTACACGTTTTTGACAGTTTGATTCGGTTTGACCCTGCTAATCAAATATAAACAAGATGAGGCACATGCTATTAATCTTAAGTTAACAATAATGACATGGTTTTTTATTTAAATTGTCGGCAATTTTTTATGAACATGAAACAGGAGAGCAATTGTTACCACTCTCAGGATTCTGTTATCAAAGTTATATACAGTACAACACAGATATAACGAACTCCAAGGGACCAAGGATTAAGTTTGCTATATCCGTGTTCGCTACTGCCATTTAGCTGTGATACATACATGTAGGGCTTTTGAGGGGACTTAAAAATTTGCTCACTATATCCGCCTGTTCGATATATCCAAGTTTGCTACATCTACTGTATATGATAGTTTAAACCATATTGTAAATAAGAAACAACTTTGTAGATGATTAAAAAGTGTAAACATTCACTTACAGTCAATATGATGACTTCAAACCTATCTAGCTACACCGTCACCTATCTGAAGATTCATTGATAGACAAGCACATCTTCCCAAATGGTTAACTTTTAAGAAAGTAATAATTGAAATCTCAAGAGAATTTATGGCAATAAAGGTGAAAGCGATTAAAAGTAAAAACAATCACATTCGTCAGATTATCAACAATGAAGGCTGGATAATCACTAATAAAGCTGAATTAACAAAATCTTTAAATTTGACATGATCTTGTTTTAAAAATATTTTTAGCAATATTTAAGTCGTGTGTTAATTAAAATCTTCTTGTTTTAAAGAAACTTTAATCGGTGATATGTCAAAATTGAAACCTTGTGTGCTTGTGTCTGTAAATAAACGACCAATTCATGTAATTTGGTTTATTGTTTTTAAAAGAAGCTTTTAAAAACTGTGGAATATTGATTTTATTGAAATATGTGTTGGCGGTACAATTTTGTTTGATCAATGTGACACTTAAAAACTAAATGAATCAAAAGACGTCAGAAGATTCCAAAAGTGTCTGAAGTACCCCTTAATCCCTTTGATATGTTGCTGTATTGATTTATAATTTTCTTGATGTTAACTGTCACAATTGTGTCTGAAATGGAGTGTAAATACACCCTTCACAAGTTCTATTTACTCCAATATGGGACAATCGGCGTTTGTTCGATCTGGACATATTTTCTTTTTTTCATGCAAACACCAGGCAAAAAAATCCCTTGTATTTGAAAAAATCCATTAAATACCCCTTTTTGTAATGTTTTACACAATAAATTTACACATTTGGCTTGATAATATAAATTGATAACACTTAAGCTAATGTGGTCAAAAGAACTTGCTAGAGACCTTAAAAACATATTTCATTTCTACTTAAAATAATGTTTCATGTATTCAGAGTTCATGTTTGATTTCCTGACGCCACATTAACGGGCCCATCACCGTAGAAAGCTGTTAAGAAAACTTTGGGAGTGAAATGTTGTTCTTTGGGTACGGTGTTATCACGTTAATGCTTGAAGGAAAACGATTTATTTTCAAAGAGACTAAAAGGTTTAGATTGATAGAGAGAATTTAAAGAAAACCGATTAAAGTAGGATTTACAAATATAACCATAGTCAATATAAATGTACCGGACAAGAAATCTTTGTTCATCATGAAGTTTTAGAATATTATGGTTTGTAAAATATTTCTTTATTAAACAAAACAATGCAAAGTATTATTTCTTTATACCATAATATCTCTTGGTACATCAAATAGTTTAGCCAATTATATATTCATTTCGGTAGTCCCTATATAATAATATTAGTTCGAAGTTCATTATTGCCAAAGCATTAATTATCAACATGTCTACCCTGAGAAGAAAACTTTCAAAGTTGACAACTCTATGAAATTATTTTTTTACATCACTTCAAATTACATCTTCATTTAGAATCTCAGTAAAACGTTTCGACAGAAATCCAATAAACTAGAATTAATCTAACTTTTCAGCGTCATACAGTTTTCAAGATTAATTTGACGATTTGATTTAACAAACTTTGCTGAACTAATATTTACTTTTAGCATATACAGCCGAGCTTTTCTTAAGGATGTGTAATATAAAGTTGCTAATGATGTAACCGGGCAATAAAATGATATTGACTTTGAAAAACTTTGATCACGATGAAAAAAACTATGTTACTGAAGAGAAGAGTTTTGTGGCCATACAAATCTTGAAGCTTCGTTATCATAATTAACCTGACCATGTCTTTTAAAGTAAAACATTAAAAGTGTCTTTTTGAAAAATATTTTCTTAGTGATTTATAGGGCTTGAAGGTAATTTCTACATAATTAAAGAGGAAAATGTACTTTATTCTTAATGAAACCTCCTTTCGACTTCAGAAAATAATCATGTATAAGAAGAAAAATATAAGCTACTAATTAAAAATCCCTTAAAGGCAACCAAAAATGTTTTTTATAGGAGAAAGAACAAGCTCAATGAGTAAGCCATTTATTTATTGCAAATAGAAAGGCTATTAACATTTCGTTTTCTGGACTCTTTCTGGATTGTAAAAGAAAAAGTTGCTTATGACAAAACCGGGCATTAAATTGATATTGACTTTGAAAAACTTCCATATATTACGATGAAAAGATTTTCAAAAACTATGATAATAAAGGGAAGAGTTTTATGGCTACAAAATCTTGAAACCTTCGTTACTTAACGTGAAAAACCTCTTGGTGTCTTTTGAAGTGAACCAAAAATGTGTCCTTTGAAACATATTAACCAAGTGGTTGATAGCGATTGATGGTAAAGTTTACGTTATTTGAAAAGAATATTTTTGCACAATATTTTATATGGAAATATCCGTTTGACTTTTTAGCATGTAATCATAATTTGAGGATATTAAAAATGTAAGCTACATAGTTGATTTTATATATGTAAATGATGTTAAGTTGATCTTTTTCATAAAATACAAAAACTCGTTTAATATCCCTGAAAGGCAACTAATATGTACTTAAAAGGAGGAAAAACAAGCACAATGGGAAAAAGTTATTTCTTTATGGCCAATAGAAAGCCTAAGGAAATTTTCTGGACCACCTTATTACTATCAATCTTTTCTGTATAGATATATAGACATTATATATCGATTTTGAGATTTATCTCATCAGAGGGAGTGAAAATCACTTTCTTTCTTTTTGTAGGTACCTCAAACACACAATACAGTTGCAAAATGTTCATATCTGCAGTGTAGAAACGCTACTTACTAACGCTATAGGTACCTTGTAAGATTGATTTAAGACTTGATTGATATTCAGTTTTCTCTCCTCGCATTTACATGTATAGATATAATGTTAAGTTAGAAATCAAGTTGATGACGTCGATGTTAACGAAAATACTTATTTTGCTATGATCACACAAATTGTAACAACTAAACCAAAATATCGCACATGAAATCTGAAATTCCGACTGGATTCCTCCCCTGATCAACAGTAAACACCCAATTGTTTTTCTTCCCAATTCAATCCAGTATAATAATACTAGCTATAATTGAGAGACAAAGAGCAACCAACTAAACTCTAATCATAAGCAGACAGGTAGCTACATAATCACACAAACATGCAGATTTTGTAGTAGAAAAAAATCAAACTGATATTTCCATTCATTGGAAGTGCTCAATACACGACTGACAATCTTTATTGAGTTTATAAAATCTTTTTCTTTGGAGTAATCAAAGAAACTGAACATAATTTCAATCATGTGTGTACTAAAGTTCTGTGATTTAAGGTCTCCTCAAATATTGAAGGAATCAAAGGCAGAAGAAAAGTTGTGATTTAAACAAAAAGTAAACTTCTTTTGTAAAAATCAGAAATATTTTAAACCTTAAAAGTCTCAAACGTTTTTGCATGGTTTTAAAGAAGCGTGAATAACCGCGACCAAATATTAGCGAATATATGTTCACAATCAAACTAGTAGTAATAGTATTTATCTTTTATATATCACAAATATTCTAAACAAACAAACCTTAAAATATCATATCTGTTACAGTCTTCTGAACCGATTGATGTCAGATCAAATACAACTCAGATCATGTGAAAGTGCTAAATTGTGTTTACTCAGAAATGACGACATCTAATATATGAAAAGATCTTAGGAGGAAAAATAGTTATTCTAACATGACACGAAAACTAGTTTACAAAATACTGCCTTCTGATTGGTTACTCATAAACATTTTGGAGTAATTATTTCGCCGATAATCACCTCTAAATATTTACGACCGCTTCACATTAAAATTCCTCCGCGCACGAGTATACAATCGGCACTCAGCGACTTTCGGTTTACAATAGACATGTTGGCGACGACACTTTAAATTTCAATATCAGAACCTGTCATTTTGAAACACTTTGAAATAAATCGAACATGCTATGGCCTACAATGTACTTATTGCAATGACTATATACAATTTTTAAAGGTTTGTTAGAGATTTCAAACTTATTCCTTTGATTTAACATGGAACTGTTTATTGAAATTGGATTTATATATCTGAAGCCTTTATGGTTTAATCTCTACTCATAAATCTATCAAAAAAATAAATCATTTGCACGGGAAAGGATTGCTCGGCAAATCAATTTACTGAAGGTTAACGAATGTTGATAGACACATTAATTTTCCTATCTTGTTACTGCTTGATTTGACATCACAGTGATTAGTTAAGCTCTCTTGTTCTAAACGATTGGCTTGTCTTTAACATGGACTAGATGGTGATGCCAATTTTACTCCTAGCTGTAGTTTGTTCGTGATATTACATTCATTGTTTTCATTGATTAGATTTTCATTTTTACTAACATTTCAGCATTTTCATAATTGCTAATTTGCACCACGTTTCTCGCAAATTAATTGTTTGAAAGAATTTATAGTTGTTTGAAGTTTCAAATATTCATTTTCATAATATGATTATGTCATGTTAGGTTACATAGAGGTTAACTTCAACTAAATGGAAACAGTTTAATATATTGTAGCATCAATTCGGTTGCTAAAAGGTTTTGTATGATTTGGAAATGAACGTGACTGTGAATGTGATTTGCTTTAACTAATTTGTTATTCTAAGTTATTTGTTAGTCATTATTGTTTGAGAATCGAAAACAAGTTCAAATCAATAGGATATAACTAATAAATGACAGTCACCAATGATTTATGTTGGAATGTATGCATAATACTTAGGCTTTTGATTTGATTCGTGTGAAGATGAAGGAATCATACAATACTTTCTTAATTTCAATTGATTAAGTCATAATATTATGTTCACCAGTAACGTGTTTCAACTTGTAAAGTGATATGTTTATGAAAAGACTTAAAGATTTAAAATGACAAAACATTCTTTGCACTTTGTCCTAATACTGACTTTAACCAGTGCCTTTTATTTATGACGGAAATAAATTATCAAAGACTAAGTTTTGAGTTTTGAACTCTATTTGCTTATTTATAATATTCATCAATTCGTGATATGTGATAGTTTGAAACCATATTGTACCTCATGTTAAAAGGAAACAACTTTGGAGAGGACTGCAAATGTAAAGATTCACTTACTGTCAATAAGATGACTTCAAACATATCTAGCAAAACTGTCACCTATATGAATATTCATTGATAGAAAAACGAATCTTCCCAAATGGTTAACTTTTAAGAAAATAATTGAAATCTCAGTAGGATTTATGGCAATTAAGGTGAAAGCTATTAAAAGTAAAAACAATCACATTCGTCAGATTATCAACAATTAATGCTGGATAATCACTGATAAAGCTGAATTAGCAAAATCTTTAAATTCGACTTGATCTTTGAGGTATAAATATTTTGGCAATATTAGAGTCGTGTATTATTTTTAAATCTTCTTGTTTTAAATACCTTTAATCCATGAAATGTAAAAGTTGATACCTTGTCTGTAAAATATTAATGGCAAATTCGTGTAATGTGATTTATTACTCTACAGTTGAAGATATCGCTGTTTAATAAATCTACAATGTTATTACACATTGTGTCATAACATCGCGCGCTGACCGAATGACGTGATGTAATGATGACGTCACAATTGTTAAGTATGATGTCATAATGTCAGCGGGCCGGCCGTGACAGTCATGTTGGCGATTTTCTTTGTTTTTTTACGATGTTATTAAGCAAGTAATAAATAAAATACTAAACTCGGTCCCGTTTCATAACATTTTTATGAAACTTGTGAATGGTATAGTTATTTAACTGGCTTTCGCTCGTTAAATACCAACCGATTCACTCGTTTCATAAATATGTTATGAAACGGGACGTCGTTTAGTATTCTCTATATATCTTTTTGAGGAAAAAGTGAAATATTGATTTTGATTGTTGGCGATAAAATTTGTCTAATTAATTTAACACTTAAGAACGAAATGAAGCAAAAGACATCAGAAGATTCCTTAAATGTCTGAAGTCCCCCTTTAGCCCTTTGTTATGTTGCTCTATTGATTCATATTTTTCTTGATGTTAATTGTCACAATTGTGTCTGAAATGGAGTGTAAATACACCCTTCACAAGTTCTATTTACTCCGATATGGGACAATCAGCGTTTGTTCGATCGGGACGAATTTTCTGGTGGGTTTTTTTCATGCAAACACAAGGCAAAAAAATCGCTTGTATTTGATAAAATCTATTAAATACGCCTTTTTCTAATGTTTTACACAATAAATTTACACATTTGGCTTGATAATCTGTATTGATAACACTTAGGCTAATGTGGTCAAAGAACTTTCTAGAGACCTTAAAAACATATTTTATTTCTACTTAAAATATTGTTTCATGTATTCAGAGTTCATGTTTGATTTCCCGTCGCCACATTAATGGGCTCATCACCGTAGAAAGCTGTTAAGAAAACTTTGGGAGTGAAATGTTGTTCTTGGGTACGGTGTTATCACGTTAATCCTTGACGGAAAACAATTTATTTTCAAAGAGACTAAAAGAGTTCGTTTGAAAGAGAGAATTATAAAGAAATCCGATTAAAGTAGGATTTACAAAAATAACCAAATAGTCAATATCAATGTACCGGACAAGAAATCTTTGTTCATCATGAAGATTAAGAATATTATGGTTAGTAAAATATTTGTTTATTAAACAAAACAATGAAAAGAATTATTTCTAAATACCATGGTATCCTTTGGTATATCAAGTAGTTTAACCTATTATATATTCTTTTCTGAAGTCTTTTTTAATTATATTAGTAAGAAGCATTAAACAATCAACATGTCTTCCCTCAAAGGAAAGTTTTCAAAGTTGACATCTCTATGAAACGATTTTTTTCATCACTTCATATAACATCTTCATTTGGAATCTCAGTAAAACGTTTCGACAGAAATCCAATAAACTAGAATTAATCTAACTTTCTAGCGTCATACAGTTTTCAAGATTAATTAGACGCTTTTATTTAACAAACTTTGCTGAACTAATATGTACTTTTAGCAAATATGGTCGAGCAATTCTTAAGGATGTATAATATAAAGTTGCTAATGATGTAACCGGGCAATAAACTGATATTGACTTTGAAATATTTTTATTATCACGATGAAAAAACTTTCAAAAACTATGTTACAAAAGGGAAGGATTTTATGCCCATAGAAACCTTGAAGCTTCTTTATCATAATAAGCCTGCCGGTGTCTTTTGAAATAAAGCAATAAAAGTGTTTTGTTTTTGTTTTTTGAAAAAATATTCACTTTGTGATTTATAGGGCTTGTAGGTAATTTCTACGTTATTAAAGGTAGAAAATGCATTTTTTTTTATGAAATCTCCTTTCGACTTCAGCACATAATCATGTATAATGAGAAAAATATAAGCTACTAATTCTAAATCCCTTTAAGGCAACTAAAAATGTTTTTATTGGAGGAAGAACAAGGTCAATGGGTTAGTCATTTCTTTATTGCCAATAGAAAGGCTATGGACATTTCGTTTTCTGGACTCTTCCTGGATTGTATAAGTCGCTAATGAAATTACCGGGCATTAAATTGATATTGACTTTGAAAAACGTTGATATATCACGATGAAACAGCATTCAAAAACTATGCTACTAAAGGAAAGAGTTTTATGGCTATAAAATCTTAAAACCTTACTTTACGTGATTAACCTCTTTGTGGCTTTTGAAGTGAACCAAAAACGTGTCCTTTTGAAACATATTTACTAAGTGATTGATAGCGATTGATGGTAATTTTTACGTTATTTGAGAAGAATATGTTGCACTATATATAGCTACATAGTTGATTATATATATATGTATGTTCTTTTTCATAACATATAAAAACTAATTTTAAATCCCTGAAAGGCAACTAAAATGTAATTTTGGGGAGGAAAAACAAGCTCAATAGGAATAAGTCCTTTCTTAATGGCAAAATCTAAGAACTCATATAACACACTGATTACAATCAATATTTTCTGCATAGATATCTAGACATTTATATTTTGTGAGATTTACCTCATCAGAGGGAGTGAAAAGGAAATACTTTTTTATCACTTTCTTTCTTTTTGTAGGTTCCACATATACACAATACAGTTGTAACATAGATTTTCGTCATGATTTCCATAGGTGTAGAGTCGGTAAGACATTTAAGTTTTTTGTTGGCACGAAATCCGGCAAGAGATAACAAATGTATTATCTGCAACGTAGAAACGCTACTTACTGACGTTATAAGTAACTTGAAGGATTGATTAAAGACCATTCATTTTTTTCTGTCCTCGCATTTACATGTATAGATATAATGTTAACTTAGAAATCGAGTTGATGACGTCATTGTTACGGAAAATACTTATTTCGCTATGATCACACAAACTGCCCAATCATAAGAAAACAGGTACATAAAGCACAGTCAGATTGTTTCTGGCAGAGAAAACTCATAACTTTTTTTTTCTTCATTCGAAAGACTCAATTCACCACTGATCTTTATGGACTTTTTTTCTCCGACTAAGCCAAGAATCATGTGTGTACCATAGTTCGGTTAATGAGGTCTCTTTGAATAATGAAGGAATCAAAAGAGGAAGGAAAGTTGATTTATTTCTTTTTCTTTTTTCAGGACCAGAAAACTTGTGCATCGACATTCTATGAAAAAATCAGAAAATATTTTGAACTGTGTTAGTCTCAAATGAAATAACATGGTTCATAAGAAGCATGAAGCATGAAAAACGTCTACAAAATGTTAGCGAATATACATTGGCTAGCTTATGACGGACTTATATCCATCAAACTAGTACTGATAGTATTTATCTTTTCATAATATCACAAATATTCTAAATCAAACCTTAACATATCATATCCGTGGCAGTCGTTTGAACCGATTAATGTCTGATCAAATACAACTCAGATCATGTGAAAGTGCTAATATGTATTTACTCAGAAATATTAACAATGACGACATCTAATATATGAAAAGATCTTAGGAGGAAAATGGTTATTGATATTACAACCAAACATAATCAAATAGTTGTTAAAACGATGGAAGCCAGTTCAAATAATATAAGTGGTCGTGACATTTATATAGATTTAAGATTAAAAGGTTGTTATTTTTGTAATAACTATTTAGTAAAATGTATTTAATTTCTAACAATTAGATTCAATTACAAAACAAATATTATGAAAGTAAATAACGGATTAGGAGGAGAAACCTTTATGTATCATTATCATTTACTTTTGAGAATACAGAGACTGATGCAATTTAATGATTAGAAATTAATAAGTTTGTGTACTGCAAAGATAACTGTTTTTCTTGTCAGTGAATAGAAAATGTTACATCATATATTTGTCATGTGTCTTTTATAGATAAAGACACCATTTGTACTGAACTAGTTTGAATATCAATGATCTGCAAATTTATCTCAAATACCAATATAATGACAAAAAAAGATTTGTTTATACTAATTTGGGATAACATCCTGTCAATACCAATACATTTAGAAAAACAATATTTTGAATTTGGGCTAAGCCATGAAATATATAATCGAACTTTGTTGTTTCATTAACATGTTTACAAGTCATATGTGACTAAGAGGTTTCAAATGTGACAAGTCGAAGCCCACCATCTTCGGCTTTTTAATAATCTCAAATTGTCACTTGATCAGAATTGAAATGGTAACTTTTGGCAACAGTCAGAATTTCTCGATAGATTGATAAGAACTTAAATGTTTGACATATTTGACACCAATGTCATATTTGATGTCACTTAAAGAATTTTTTCTTTGTAAACGTCGGCAAGAATAATCGAAGGCAGGAATCCAAATGAGAACATTGAATCTGAGTTCGTTTTATATTTAAAGGTCATATTTGAAATCCAGACACTTTCATAATGCCTATTTACTCCAAGTTATTGCCTCGATGTGTCAACGGGAATATGCCATTTCAATTTCCTTTGGTAAATATGCAGATGCTTCAGAATTCAGTTGAGATCAAAGCGATCCTCAATAAACCTTCATTGAAAGAAGATATTGTCAAAGGTCACCTGAACATTTAATATCATTAAGGAAAATTATTAAAGGTTACACAAAGAAACGGCACATTAAGGATGAATTAAAACAGTTAAATGATAAATTCTTACAATCTCAGACTTCACTAAAAACAACTCTTATCTGGTGTAAAAGAACAATATAGATGTTTGGCAATATGTGTAGGATAAAAGTAAAACAATAACAAATGTTATTCAGTAATCTTAATTATCGCAAATCAAGGTATGCAACTGTGAGATTACAGTGTCATTTTCTGAGAGGAATAAAATCTCTTCGGGCATGGTAATATGAACTTTACTCAAAATCTTGAGTGTTGTGCAATGGTTATTAACCATCCAAAACGGATAAAGGGATTGATCTAATGAACAATATCATAAAATCGATGGCAAAAAATTATCATTAACTGACAATGTGAACAACTTCAAATACTCAAATAGTTTAAGGGCACCAGGCGTTACAAATGAAACATTTGGTGCTTCGGATAATAATCACTACCTATATCATAGTTTATGCATTGCTGAAATATAAATCTTTCTTATCTCATTGATTTCAAATTGACTGCACAGATAAAATTAACGTTTTCAGTAATGAGCTAATGCTACAAGCAATAATTTGATTGAAGGGTTAGAAAAACACATATTCTAAACTATAATCAGTTTATTAATATTAATATTCTTTACATGAATATCAATTCTCAATAGATGAATTTATTTGATTGTTTTTGTCCAAGAAATTGTTTTAATGTTTTTATCAGGTAAAACCCTTTTAAAATCTTTTTAAACCGACAATGCAAAAATGCTCAAAAGACAGTTTGACATTTGCATTAAAAATTATGTTATTGATGTTCATGGTAAAGTTTTGAATTGTTCCCAACCTTATTACTATCAATATTAAAAAATCATAACAAAATAATTATTTCCAATATCAAACCACCTTCATTAGATCACAGACTAATCATAAAACATTAAAACATCTGTGAACTTTTATATCAGTTTTGTCAGTCAAGTTAGCAACAAAGACACTCTTGTCTGAAGCATGACTGCTTTAAAAGTATTGCTTCTATTTGGTTTTTTTCAAAAGAAATGTCTATTTCTCCAAGGCTAATTAATATATATAATTACTATATAACTATATGTAAAATGAATGACAATTTCTTTATGGTCACACAAGTATCTATTTAAAAAATGCATAAACTCCTTGCAATACAAGGTAATGTCTTTTCAAAAGATAAGTCTTTCAAAACACAGTTTCCTTATTGATGGAAAGATATCCTGTAGGTTGTATATAACCTCATAAATAATGAGAAAAGACACTTAGAAGTTCTTGCAACATTTTCTCAGCTGACCCCTGGCCGTTAACACGGTAACTCGCCTGGCTTCCTCACATGTATCAATAAACTAAACATGCTACCATTGATTTGTGTGTCTCTTCCATTAACATTGGTGATTTAATCAATTTGGATGGGTCGGTAAATCTCTATTTCTAGCTCAAGAACTTGGTCCAGAGAGCAACTGAGACTTGTCTTCATCAAGTTAACCCAGTTTACAGGCTTTTGCCAGTGGTGTGTATAACAAACATTAAACGATAGAGGTATGAATGGATGCTGTATGATCGACATGGGGCAAAGCTAGTAAGGGGATATCTCAAAGTCATTCTTTGAAATTGACAACACATAAGATGAATTCTAGTGATTTTAAGGAACTATTTTTAATTGTAACCAAAAAAGGTTTAATAGTGGTATGTACGGATGTTGTATGATCGAAAGGGGGCAAAGTACAAATGTAAGTTAGGGGATGTTTAAAGTTCCTTGAAATTTAAAAATGACCAAAAGCGTACTATAAAATATTTTCAAATATTGAGCATAACACATTAATACGATAATATTACCAGGTATAGGGTATTTAGGTAAGTGATTGACTTTAAAAGGACAGAACAACAACAGAGTAATCCAATCGCATAAACTTAATTACCAGAAAAATGATAGTGAGGACGATAAAGTGTTATTATTATCAATAATTATTTCGCAAACCAATTTATCTCATGATTCAGTCGAAATATATTTTGGCCATATTGCTTAGTCTTTCAGTGATTGTAATTGACACCAACACAACTGCCAATATACAACTAATGAAACTTGTAGTGGTTTTCTTCAGATGATTAGAGTATGTACGAGTCTGCGAGCTAAATCTGTCAATACAACTATCTTTGAGAGATTGTTAGGGATATTCACAGTCCTAGCTGAAATCCTGGCCTCGAGTCTAGCTTGTAATGTTCACATCTCAGACGGATTGAATCCATAGGATTCAATACAGCTAATCACAGAACCCTTCGCCCTCATCAATTCAAATCATCGGCCAATAAGAATGCTACTGTAGCTTCATGAATGTTGAATCACTCTGATGTAGAAAATCTAGAACCAGAATAGTATGCTAAGATAGAATACGTTTTTAAAAAACAATATTTGAACATTGTAGTTTGTAAAGTATGTTAAAAATGGACACATGGTTGTTACATACAAATTGTGTAGCTTCGATGTAGAGACGAAATAGAAATACGAGTATAAGGTTTACACCATCATATGTATTTAAGTAATTTATTTTTTTTAACCGATTATATGAATAACCAGGTGACCAAATCAGACATATTTAGTATTGAACTAGGTGTTTAATGTTTGAAGCTCCTAATTTGTATCCTATCTGATTTATACTTTAGAAGATGTGATTGATTCGACAGACATGTTATCGTGTCGTATATTTGTATCTAAAATATAATATGGCTTTTAGATGTGACCTTTTTATTTCAATATATCATCATGTTAGATCTTAACACATAGTAATGCCATTTTCAAAATGGTAGCGTTTGTTAAAAAATGATAGGTAAAAAAACTAAAGGACTGTTCCTTGCATTCCTTAGCACACTTTAGATTAGTGTACAAAGGGATAAAAAATAACTTCAACAGAAGCTTCAGTTTTGCAACAGAAAAACAGAACTGTACACAAACCAACAGATTTTCTGAGATTGACTTCCGCGACGCTTTTATTTAATTGTGAACAGCAAAGCCACTGCTTAAGAGTACACTCGTTTTTCATTATTTGATTCAAATACTTGACATGAAACCCTAAACAGTCTCTTCCTAAATCCCTTAGAGCTTGCATGTTCTTCTTTAAACCTTTTCGTTCATGTCCTGATTTATAGCTTCTTTAAATTGTTCGAATTGATTGAAACCAGCACAGTTGACTTCTGAGAAAGTTGATTATTTTCAACTGTGTAGTGAGGTAAAGGGAATTTGTTTGTTAAAATTTTAGAGAAAACATACATATAGTGTACGTTTCATAACTTATTGAATTTAAAAATACATTGTCTTCATCATTCTCATTGAAAACACTCATATAAAACGCATATAAATTGGGGAAAACATTCATATGTAAAGGCCTTCAATATCAAAGGAAGCGACAGCTAAATGTCTTCAATACATTGACCACCATTTGACTCGATACCTCATCAATTTCATATTGTGATGTTGTAGCTTGTTTGTTGGTCTGTTCCCTATCGGTCCCTTTCTTCTAAACTATTAACTTTAATTTGGATTGCAACACCCACATGTATTCTTGCTGAGCGTGAGGTGATGTGAGGTGAGGTGGGGTTTAACAATGCTTTCAAGAGTATTTCAAAGATTTTTTCTAGATAAAATGTTGTTGAATAAATTAAGACTTTGAAATTCAAGCGTTATGTGCCCGTCTGCCAGATTTGATTTAATAAGGTCATGTGACCATATACATTTCAATGAATCCTTAAATTGAGGTTATAAAACATAACTGTAGTTGATTATGCCGTTTACACGAATTCTGCATCCTGATTGGATTAAACAAGTTCATGTGCATTTAAGGACTATTCAACAATGCAGCATTGCACAGTGATGAAAATACAATTACATACTATTTCTATACCATTATAATTTCAAAGGCATTAAGATAAGTCTATGTATTTATTATAAACATTTGATCACAAAGATATTACAATTTTTTTAATTTAAATATGTTTAAAATAAGTTCAAAGAAAGAGTCTTGTGAAAAGCTGTCCTAAACAAACAGGCGGATATCAAATTGACAAGATATTTCATTTTAACTGCATTGCCTACTTAATAACTAAACTACGATTCCAAACCACAAAAAATTGCATATTTCTTTTAAGTTTTCACTAAACCTTTTTTAAATGATGGAGAATATTTTTGTTGAAAATAGTTCTGCATGCAACGTTTCTTGAAAGCTATATATAATCTTCGCTTATAAATGTAGTGCCTCTTTGAGAAACCTTGTGAATATTTTAATATGCATAGACACATGATCTACCATAAATAGCACTGTTAGACCACTGCCCGTAAACGACTTTCTTCAGATGCAGTTCCTAGAGCCCTCCAGCATGATTCACAGACCACTAATTGAGTCCATTGCTTGGACCGTGTGCCCTTCTGGTCAGGGAGGTTGATTAGCGCTGTCCTCCAGGTCAAGACATTTCTTCTAACGGGGAAGATTATTGAGAGTTTGTTTTCTTGATATATTCATTGAGGTAGCCACAGGTTTCATTATTTAAAGTATTTGCAAAGAGATGATCTCTGTAGGTGACGATAGCTTGAACTTACATAAAGGTTATCAAAATACTTGGTGAAAGAAATTTAATTCTTTGACAGAAATGTGTCGGTATTAAGAATGTGTTGGTGCGTATTTATGAATGAAATGTGTATAATATACACTGAATGCATTGACGAATACATTGATCATACGCATTATCAAGGAAAACAGTACTTAATCACAATATTGACAACTATAAAATCAATCCTTTCGTAATGGCATTATTGAGTCAATAAGAGTACATTCAAATTCTCATAATGAGTCAATTAATATGAACTTTAATAAATTCAGAAAAATTCCGGAAGTATGTTATCCAAACAAACAATATGTATGTATTTTGAGACTAAAACTTTTCTTGCGGTATAAATTGTCACTTTAAGTAAATTCAATTTCTTGATTTTTTTTGTAAACATCATCAGTATTGAAAAAGGAAAGTTCTGGGATTTATTTTCAAACGCTAAGGAAAACTTAATGACTTCAAACCCAAGTAACCCGTTGAAATAAGTAACTGATTAGATTATCGTAATTTGCATTTTAATTATTCACGAACCTTGGTTGAAGATTTTTCATGTATATTTTGAATAGTCTTAGAAAATATGTTTTGAAGGATGACTATTATTTGATGTTATAGCTATAAAAACAATTGTCTTGAGAGTACAAGAGATATTTACAACCTTGCCTCGGGTCAAGCTCATTGCAACGTCTCAGACGGATTGAATCCATACGATTTAATGCAGCTTATCATGGATGTATGCGCCTCATCACATCAAATCGTCCTCTAGATAGATGAAGCTGTTTAAAGTTCTTTCCGTGAAATTTTGCATTTTGTATGAGTCTCCAAGTATCTCAAGTGCCAACTTTTCTATGAAATGTGGTCGGAAATATTGCTTTGATAGCTGAAATATTTATTAATGCGTTACTATTCTTAGATATTTAAAGGTTATATCACTTTTAGCAGAATTGTTAACCTGTTCAGGGGTAAACAATGTGACTAAAGGTGTATTTATCTTAAAGTGTTTTTTGTTTACAGAAACGTGAGAAGATATTGTTTGAAAATTCATTACTTTGTTAAGTTAGTTTCTGAAGATACCTTGTTTCGTCATCATTTTCACCCTGCTGATTAAGCTATCTTGCATTTTATATGGTACCATTTCCTTTGCCCCTGCATGTAAACCGTTCTTACACGTCCAAGCAAAGCCTAAGATCACATGCCAGATTACTCAATCACCTCTATAAATCTATCAGTATATATCTCAGATTAACACAACCCTGAGGGTAGGAGACTCTGTCTGCGTATTCTTGAGGTTTCTGAGAGTAATCATTTCCCATCTTGTGTGATTAAGTTAGTGTAAGGATTGAAGACAGATTTTCATTTAAGGATTCTTGTTAGAATTGTCAGTTTATTTTTCAAGTTATCTCTGCAAGAAATGACTCTACACTTAAACCGTGTTCACAATTGTAGACAGTGAAGACATTTATCTACATTTGATTGTTATACATGTAAATAAGAGCTGTTATGACCTTACTTTGCTCGTCATCATTCATATTGGATTACAATATCCCCTGTACACAAAGTCTTATAAAATAAACTAGTTATATTGTCCAGATAAAATCCAGATTTAAGATCTAAAATTGAGTTTTATGTGTATAAAACCTACACCTACATTCTAAAACAATTATGTAGTATATTTTGAGTTGCTTTACAAATATATTCTCAATGCAATATGAAAAGCAAAAGGAAATTTTGATAGGTCAAATGTTGAAAGCTTAAATATTCAGTCCTTGTTTTTTTAATAGATAAAAATATATCTCCTAACGTACTCATGTTCATAAAAACAGTTTAGCCCTGACCGAAACAAAGGACATCTCTCTCGATAATATAAGTGATCATCATAATGTTGGAGGTAACAAAAGTCGCATCACCTCTCACAGAAAATGAATTACTTAAATTATTACGCTAAATTTTCGCAATTCCACAATAGACCTGAACGTGTATATTTACATGTATAAACTTACTAACTTCAGTGTTAGTTTTCTTTCATTTTGTGCCTTAGTTGAAAACATAAATGTGCTTAAAGCACATTTCTTTAATTACCTGAATCAAGATACTTTTTTATGTATTCGATTCCAACAATAAACCCTGTGGTGATAACGTTTGTACAAATAATTTTGCTTAAAAGAAACAATGTATGTTCACGTAATGTGTCATTTTCTGCAATGGTGATTATACAATCATTCAGACATTAACAATTCAGTTGAAAGGACGTAGGTGTATAGTGTAACGTAAGATTATCAATCATATCACATAAACTTCGCTTCTTTAAAAAAATTGCAGCATTTTCTAACAAACTTAATCCTCACGTTACCAACAAATACTCATTTAACCCACATGACGCTCCAGTGAATTCAATAACACTCAATAAATACAATCTTTTTGTCCATATCACCTTGATTAATATAGTGGAAGGAATTAAACACAAAACATAATTAAATCTCCTTAGGCTGTGTAATGTGCAATACCTTGGAAATAATTCTACACAATATGGCAGTACTCCAAAAATACAGATGCCTCAAATTGTGCTACCTGTCAATCAAACTTAATTGATGTGTCAGATATTAACATGCATGGGTTGCTTTTCATCATATTTACTACAAAATCTTTTTCAGGGATCAGATTGTATAAATGCTCATCATATGAGCTCTATAGGTTACTATTGATTACATTGACCTGCGTGCCTTAATCGTAAGATCCATATTCAAAATGTAGTTAAGTTCAGTATTTTAAAAGTGTTGTTGCTGAATTCATTCTATTTTTGGAAAATATACGACCAACCTAGAGAGAGTCATACCAAAATTCACAAAATAGGAGACAATTCAATTAACGGCGAATGATGTGTTACCATCTAAAAATAGTGTTTCTTTAATATAGGCTTTAATGTGGTCCTTGTCTCGCATGACAAGATTTTCTTTTCTGTTTCTTCGAATTAGGTGCTCGTCGTTAATTGCAATTGTGGTAATTGAGACACGGTCTAAATCCAAAACAAATAATAATGACGTCAATGAAAGCGGGTTCTTTGAATGCTTTTGCGAATTTTTCTGACGTCAAATAAGTATTTCATTGTTATTAAAAACATGTACATATGATTTTACGATTAAGACGTATGAATTTTCTACTGACTGATGTATTTCTTTTCTTAACATGAAAATGTCATCACTAACCGAATGCAAATGTGGGTCTTTAAGTTTGTTCACTAGTAAGTGCATTTTAGTGCATATAACATATACTTTTGGTTTGGTTTGAACATTAATTCAATAACATAAGTAAAACTGACAAATATCACTCACAGTCTCTGTGGAAAATAACCTTTATGTATTTTAGTGCATATAACATATACTTTTGGTTTGGTTTGGACGTTAATTCAATTAACATAAGTAAAACTGACAAATATCACTCACAGTCTATGTGTAAAACAACCATTATGTAAGTATTTTTAGGATTTTCCTATCTTTGTGTTAAACTTCGAATAATGGCATGAGAAAATAGGCGAAATGGGTTAAATTTTGGAAAATTGGTTTTTCTTGAATTTAAAGGAAAAGGTCAGCTCAATCACACTGACTCAATGCAAAGGAATACATATGACTTGTATTTCACTTGGTTGAACACTTATGAAGGATTTAGAGAACAATAAAGAATAGAGTTTTCAAAATGTTGACCTATTTTTACTTCTATGGCCTGTCAAACAGTTTCGGTAAATGGTGAGATATTATCTCCAATTATATTACGTGGCAATGAATTACTTCTGTAGTGAAATTTACACTGTTTTTTTGTAATGCGACAATGCATCCACAGACATGTGTAGACATGTACATGATATTTGCACAAGGATACACAGGTAAGTGAACAAACTTTAGCTCCTCAGCTGTAGAATTAAACATTTAACATTGATTTGGAATGTTTTCAGATGTAATAAGGATAGTTTAAAACAACTAACTGAGTGCTTTAAAACATTAAGACCTTTGAAGGAATGTATTTACATCTTCTGAAGTTATCCTTACAGTGAAATAGTGCGTATCATAAATCCTGAAGATCTTTAAAATGACATTCTTTAGATATGAGAAATGAGAATATCGGCATCATTGACGTATTTTCTCATTGATTATGTTGCTTGTAATCATACCATAATGGAACCTCAACCTCAATTTACGAATCTCCATTCATCACAAGACCAAGGGAAAGAACTGTATTTATCTGTCCAAGGCATATGAAGGCAATTACCAAATCAGTTCATGTATTCTCATCTAACAAAGAGTATCAGTCAGTGTCATAATTAGGAGTTGCATTATGTTACTGTAGATTAAAAGGTTAAGTTTTGTTCAAGAGTGAAACGTTGACAAGTTTTAAAACAAGAATACGAAACTTGTAAAGTTCATGTTTCTAACACTTTGAACTACCTATTTACTATAAACGTTTGGTTAACATCATAACTTGATAGCAGAATCTTTTCCGATTAGATTCTTTAAAAATAATGCAGCTCTGACCCAAATCAGTTGTGTCAGAGAACATTTGAAAAATGTGAGAAAGAATTTATTGAGTTGGTTTGAAAACGTTGAATTTAAATTGATTCTGTACTCGAATTCCTTGCTGTAGAATCGCATCTCTTTCATTTATTGTTTTGCTAGAGAGATAAAGAAATCAAAACTTTGAAATACATCGAACATCCTACTTATTGCAATGACTATTTACATATTTATTTGGACCATTTTTGTTGTTGTTTTGGATTTCAAACTTTTCTTGTAGATATAATATGGAACTATTTTTTTAAAGTTTGATAAATATATTTGAAGCATGTATGGTCTAATCTCTGCGCATTAATTTGTCATGAGGATAACTATGTGATTCTATGTTTACAAGTGCTTTGAGTTCCTTGGTGTAGAATTGCACCTCTTTTGACTATTATTTTGCTAAAGAAATAAAAAAAAGAAAATTTTGAAATAAATCCAACATCATCTGCACAGCTTATTGTAATGACCATTTACAGATTTGTTTTGGGCCAGATTTTTTTGTTTGTTTGGATTTCAAACTTATCTCGTAGCTATAATATGGAACTGTTTATTGAAGTTTGATTCATATATTTGAAGCCTTTATGGTTTAATCTCTACTCATAAATCTATCATAAGAATAAATCATTGCACGGGAAAGGATTGCTCGGCAAATTAATTTACTGAAGGTTAACGAAAGTTAATAGACACATTAATTTTCCTATCTTGTTACTGCTTGATTTGACATCACAGTGATTAAATAAACTCTTGTGCTCATAACGATTGGCTTGTCTTTCACATGGACTGAATAATGATGCCAATTTCATTTCTAGGTGTTCATGATATTACATAAATTATTTTCATATTACATTTTCATTTAACCTGACATTCTAGTATATTCATATTTGTTAATTTGCACCACGTTTCTCGCAAATTAATTTAATGAAAGAATTTATAAGTGGTTTGAAGTTTCATATTATTCAGTTAAGAAATATTATGTCGATGCAGGTTACATAGAGGTTAACTTCAACCAAATAAAAGCAGTTTGATGTATTCTATCATCAGTTCGGATGCTAGAAGGTTTTGTATAATTTGGAAATGAACATGACTGTGAATGTTATTAGCTTTAACTAATTTGTTAAGTTATTCTTAGTTATTTGTTTATCATTATTGTTTGTGCTTCGTTTTGATTTCTCAGAAAATTTTGATTAATGTTGGTGGGTTTTTTGTCAGAATGTCTGTATAAAAATATTGGTTTAAGGATGAAACAGAACTTTATTTAATTTAAGGTACCATTTTCATGTTTTGATCTTTTATGGACACTTACGTTGCTGTTTGATAAACGTTTTTGTTCGTTTTCAATATCGAAAGTCCTTAATTAACTATGAACTCGTTTTGTTTATGAAAACAATGATAATCAACTATAATCTCTTTCTTGATGATGACAACGGTGATAATCAACCATGATCTCTTTCTAATTGATGACAACGATTTGGATCAACTATAATCTCTTTCCTGCTGATGACAACGACGATATTCAACTATAATCTCTTGTGTTTGACAGTGATAAAAACTAGCTTCAAACTCTTCCCTGCCAATAAAACTTATGATGATAATGATTTTTTTACTATCATTTCTCCACTTGAGAATCGAAAACAAGTTCTTATAAACTAATAAATGACTTTGCAACTGATCATGTTGAGCAAAACAATGATGATCAACTATGATCTCTTTCTTGTTGATGACAGTGATGATGATGATCAATTATTATCTTTTTCTTGTTGATAACAGTGACTACAATTAACTTTAATCTTAATCCCTACTGATGACAATTATGATGATGATGATTTATTAGTTATAGATTATATTTATATATATATTGATATTAGATTATATGATTGCTACACTTTGAGTATCGAAAACAAGTTCTAATAAACTAATAAATGACTTTCAACAATGATTTATGTCGGAAAGTATGCTTGAAACTTTGACTCATATACCATTTAGAACCATGATTTTAAATGGCTAATGATTTGATTCATGTGAAGGCTAAGGTATTAAACAATATACAATATTTAAGTGATATGTCGATGAGTAAAGTGTGTTTTAACGAGTAAAGTGATGTGTTTACATGAAGGCGAAAGCCCTATCTTATTAATCACGTTTAAAATCACATCATTGATATGCGTCAGAAATTTATCATGACAATAAAACTTCTTTCCACAAAAGGTCAAATATTTTTGGCCCAGTATATACTACTGGATTTTATCACTACTCGTTTCTATATATATAATCAAAGATTTAATAGTGTGAACCCTATTGGTTTATATATATATCAACCATCAATTCAGAATTCTTATTACTCCCTCATTTTCTCATCACAGAGGTAGATCAAGTCATACACTGTTGATCCTATCGCTGTTCCAATTAGATAAAATCCATGGTTACCGGCAGTTTCCATGACGGAAAAAAATTGCACTACAATCCAACTGAATTATTTCCGCAAATGACAACACTTCTCGCATGGAAAGGACAGTTAATATCACAATCACAATGCCTTTGCCATGATTCAGTCACCACAATGTGTTAACAATTTATCTCGTACAGGGAAATTAGGTGGGTTTTGATATCGACAAATATGAGATGATTTAATTCATATCATGATCAAATCATATTTACACTATTGATACTAATTTGATCACTTATATAGCTGTTTAGAGGATGGACCAAAGTATAAAACAGCCAATGTCTAAGACGCTGTTATTACAACTAAATAACAAATTATTTTCCATATTGATTGATGTAACCATTCAATCTAAGCAATATGATGTATCAATGTCAATGTCAGTTAAGGTCACTGGTGTGTATTATGAAAATGTGTTTAGTGGCATGCATGATCCAGTGAACGGATGTTGTGAAGTAATTACCTCCCTTGAATAACCAGCCCATTTGTTCTCAATCTGAAGTGAGGTGAATGAATGAGGTTTTTTCTTATGAAATCGATCGATATTTTTAAGAAATAAAACATTTGATATGTTTTGACAGATGAATTGACAGGTTGCCAATGGTTTTAAATGCAGATAATTAAGATAAGGCAATATTTGTAAAACTCTTATCAAACCTTTTGAAAAGAACTTGAATTTCTGTCAAAAGTTTGAATATGAATTGATTACTTTGCCTTTTTACAAAGTTATCTGACGCAATTAATTATTAAACTTTTAAACTTGTCTCAGCTTAACAAAATTCATTTTTTGACACTTAAAAATCAAAATCATGAAGAAACTTCAGTAAATATCCGAATCTTTTTTAATTCTTTCGTTGCACTCCTTTACTTTATGTGTCTTAAAATTGATACTGTTTGACATTGATTTAAAATATCATGATGACTTCTTAATGACAACCACTTTATACACTTCATAATCTCCATCTTAATCAAACAAGGATTATTAGCCAAATATTTATAATGAAGCGATAAGAAATATCACCTATTTCTTTTAATCTTAAGTTTATTTGTCATTGGACCTTGGGTCTATTTATAAGATGAGTTCGTCACATTCATTATATAACTCTAAGTAATTAAATATCATACTCTACATTGCAATCGATGAATTAAAGAAACTGAAATTGAAAAGTTTATACTGAATGTAAAATGACAATTGAATCAAATAAAAACAACGATATTTGGTATTCGAAACGACTTTGAAATATATTTTCGTGGAACTCTACCATTATTTGTAAAGATTCACACTGTCATCAAGTTCTTTGAATTACATTTAGAAAATAATTCAGAAAAATTGAGTTGTTCAAAATTCCCTTTATTAGCTTACCTATAATCAAATGAAACAATGAGAACAGGTTGTCCTGCATAACAATTAACACAATCAAGTGATAACCATCAATGTTACTTTGTTACGGTTGTCATTTATAATTCGTTTAATTAAGCATCCTCAAATTCGAAATTGAAAGTCGTACTTTTGGAAAATAACTTAACATTGTTTGGATTTATCACTCTTAACATACAAATTTCATTAATCTTGATATTTTAAGTGGGTTCAACAACACAAAAGTTTGGCTCTAGTGTCAAATCTACGAGTACGTAGAGTTTCAGATACCAAACAATAATATGTTACCAGCTTGACTTTCAATAGAGTGAAGTCACTTGTCGTTAAAATCGCATTTTTAATCTTGCATGATAAGGGGTTAGCAGGAAATTGAATTATCAGTACTTTTTTCAACAATAATTAGAACATACCTACAATCTTAAATCTATCAGTAAATTGTGAGATTCTTTGAGTTGAACTTTTGATCAAACACTTTAGATAGGCCATTAACGTGGCCAGTTTTTTCCCCTGTGCAGTTTTTGAAAGCTCCATAATTGTGTGATTTGAAGATTCATACTGGTTAAACGGCTAACTTTTGCTATGAGGTCATCGTATCAGTCAAGTGAGTAAGCGAGTCAGTTATTGTTTAACTCCGCTTGGGCAGTATTTAGCCAATGGCGGCGTCATTTAAGGCAAGTGATAACTGTCACATTGCAGCCAAAATTATTGACTTTCATACTCTCTGGCTATAATTTCATTCTAAAATGTTAATGTTTTTATAGATAAGAGTTTTGTTTTTCACTTCATTCTCGTATTTTCTTATTTTTTTCTCCAAAAATGATTTTTTTCACGTGAATTTTTTTTTATCTTTTGTCAGTTTTGCTAAAGAATGAAATATTACATGTATTATTTTAATAGATGAGTTTTCAATTGGGGAATTCTTTCTCATTTTAGTTCCTAAGTCAATTTTCCCTATCCGAGCTGTTTAATGAAACTGCTGCTCAGACAGGACCCAAAATGTGTCATGATGTTTTCGAAGGTCTACAAGTGTATCAGCTTCCTAAGCGGAAAATCTAATTACTATTGGAAATGGTTATGCCCAATCATGGAACTCAAACTGACAAATTTCGAATTAGCTTCACTACAATTTGGCTGGACTGACCGCGCCAGTAATGATGAATATCTGATTGGTAATGAGTTTCTTTCTTAATCAACGTTTTATCATTGTGATGTCAATAAAGCATTATGAATATTTGAATTTTCAAATAGAGGCTCTGTTGGCGAAGCTCGTGTATTAGTTGTATAATCCTACATATGTGATGTAATTCGGTTTCTACATATACCAGATTTATTAAAATGCCTCTATTGGTTATTAGGCTGCAAATGTATATGCTTATCTCACAAGGGATAAGTAATTAACATTTATATTTAAATGTGTTCGGTGATGCTAATTGCGATTCAAACTCAATCAACAAAACATGCATACTTAATTGTTCATTAGCTTAACCCAACAATGACCACTTAAAGTTTATATTATTTAAAACTTAACTTCAGTACCTGAATCATCTTATATCTATGAATACTTGAAAACTTACACTATTGCTTTTTCTAACGAAACAAGTTTATGGTAATGTACTTGAAGTCAACCTTTTGACCTAAGGGAAATACTTTATTATGCATTTTTGGACAAATAAGTTGCATACTAATATACTGTAAGTTTGACATTTGACAACTTTGAAGAAAGTAATAAGTCAATAAATGACTCAAACGGTGAAAGCTTGGGTTATTTTCACTTAGAAACTTTAAGAGTCTACAAATTAACTTTTAGTTTATAGACGATACGGAGCGACCATACATTGAAATATTAAGTGGGATTTATCCAAAATGTCACACCAGGAACTAAGCTTTCACGTACCTTATAGAAATAAAACCGCAAGAACGTATTAAGATGTAAAATGTATTTGATTATTGTTCCCATGTTGAAGTTATGAACAACATAAATATTACGTTTGTAACGTTTTTCAACATGTTTACTTGAAATGAAATAAAAAATGAAATGTTGAAATAGATTTTTCCTTAAAATTATCTCTTCATAAACTCTTACCGTAACTAATGAATTTGATAACTTTCTAAAATGAATGCCAACAAATACTGATTAAACTCACTTCATGGCCTAATGATAGATAAAGTCTGTTGCAGTGTTTTGGCTTGTGTTTATAAGTGGAAGGACTCACAAAGCAAAACACGAAATCAAATACCTTAAGCCTGTCTTACGTGCAGTGCTATGGAAATCATTCTACACAATATTGCAGATATTAGTAATTGCATAAACTAATAAAACCTTATTATAGGGGTACGTAAATCAGCGTTAAAAGCATAAAAGGAAAGTGTGATTAGATGGACTCGTTCAATTCGATTTTCAATTAGTTATTAGTTAATGAAAAATATAAAATTTCAAGTATTGAATTTACTTGTGGTAGTTGTTTTTTTAATTCTATGACTGTTATGATTGAAATATGTTGAAAATATTTTACGAGGAAGTTTGGCTACTTTACACGCTGAACTCTTTTCTTTATTATGTATTTGTCTTTATACCTTTACATGCATAACTACCTTAAAGTTAGTGAAATCACTTTGCTATTAGAACTTTTGAAACTTAAGTTTAAAGGTATTCAAAAGCTATTTAAAATAGAATTACATCTAAGCTAAGTTGAGATCATCAAATAGTATTTACCCCTGAAGAAAAATTAACAGAGAGTTGACGCCAAACTTAACCAGGAAAACTTAGCCTTTTTCTAATACTAGGCACTCACCCAACTTGTTGATGTCCAACAAGTAAAAATAAATTATATCTTGTGGCAGATATTTCATAATTTGAGTTAATGACATAAGTTTTTCCAGCATATTAATTTACCTCTTGTCGCATATTAAATGCTCTTTTCAATTGTCACAAATATGTTTTAGCAAATGTTATTTACAGGTGTTAGAGAACACTTCAAAGTCCTAAAACTTTGTAAGTGATGAATAAGAAAACATATCGAATAAACTCTGTAAGAATCCCATACGGGTCACACACTGACACAAAAACAAAAAATTAAAAGTGCAAAAACATATTTCAAAGAAAATATTTCATTTTATGATAAGGGGTATTAATTGTTACCTATTGAATTTATTTCCTCTGATCCAATCAAGTCAATTTCGGGGTAATATAGGAATTAGTATTGTAATTGATGTAAGTTTTCACTTTGTGGACGCTATTCACTACAAGCCATGGTGATGAACATGTGATGGTCTGTTCGATTATATGAACTTATTTCATGACAGTGGTTGCTTTTTTATGCCCCCGAATCGGAGATTCCGGGGGTATATTGTTTTTCACCTGTCCGTCTGTCCGTCTGTCCGTCCGTCTGTCCGTTTGTCCACAAAAACTTTAACCTTGGTCATAACTTTGGATTGGTCAGAGCTAGGTCTTTGATACTTGACATATGGATCCCTTGTGATGAGACCTTTCAGATGACACCATGACATTTGACCTTGTGACCTTGACCTTGACACAGCGAGCAGGATGCATCCGGGGGCATTCGTGTTTCACAAAAACATCTTGTTATTATTTCATATCATCGCAGTAGTATTCATCCTGGCAATCTTTTCTTGAAGATTATAGAAAAGTACATTTTTAAGATATATAATGTGAATGTCAGCATCAGTTGACGTATTTTCTCATTGATTATGTTGCTTGTAATCATACCATAATGGAACCTCAACCTCTATTTGTAAGTTTCCATTCATCAATAGGGCAATTTACTTGAGGGAAAGAGATGGTCTTCTCTGTCTTAAGCATATGGGAGCAATTGACAAATAAGGTAATATGTTCTCTCCAAACAAACATTAGAGGGTAAGTGTCAATGCCTTTAGTTTAAGTAAATACAACAGAGAGCGACAACATAAATCATTTTTTAAATCTTTCATGTTCGCCCCACAAAGACCATTTACACATTATTATTTTTCTTATTTCAAGAGCTTTGTCTCCAGATTTTATTTTTAAATTTTTTTACATTTTTGTGGATAACCAAAACTCAACTGTTGATGATAAAACTGTTATGAAAATAAATCATTGGCCTAGCAGAGGATACAGTAACAGATTTATTTACTTTTGGTTACAATAATTCATTATCACATAAATTTTCCTATCGTGTTACTGCTTCATTTGACATAACATGATTAGATAGATTAAGCTCATAATGATTTCCTTATCTCTCAAGGAGTGCCTTCGAGGACCAGATGATGATGAAAATGTTGCTCCTTGTTGTACGTTGCTCGTGATATAACATTATTTGTGTTCATGAGTAGTATATCATTTCAACTGTGATTATAGTACTCAGATAGTTTACTTTAATTTGCGCTTATCGGAAATACATTTTTGTTTATTAATTGTGTTCATGGTTAGAATATAATTTTCTTTGTGCTAATTGTATTTTCTGTATCCCTTGATATGATAATTTTGATATTATTCATTTATTAATATATTTGAGAGTACCGAAGATGACAGGGGGAGACAGTTAGTTGTTTGAAGTTTGAAAGGTTTGAAAAGAAATATGATTATGTTGTGTCAGGTTATATTGAGGTTAACTTAAACCAAAATGAACATTTTGATAAATGTTGCCATTAATAAGATCTAAAGAATTTTTCTGTTTGATTTTGAGATGAACATGAGTTTCAATGTGATAAGAGAATTAATAAATAAGTGTTTTACCACTTAAACAACCAATCCGATTTGGAATTTTTTGTTTAGTTTCCTGAACAAGTTTATCTTGGAAAGTTTTCAAACAATAATTTATATATTCATTTTGATCTGTTTGAATTTACAACAAATTAGGAGGATGGAGATTTACCTTATTGAAAATAAAGTACTGTTTTCATAGTTGATTTTGTTTACCTCACGCAACTTTGCTTATCCAAAATATTTGTTCAAAATTATCCTAATAATAGGAACTGGAATCTGTTACAGTTTCTTTCATGATTTGGATAAATAGAAAAATAACTGACAATAATTTTTTCACACAAATATTCATCTACATTGTTGCTTCTAGATCGTTTGAGACCATTATTCTTTGATAAATAGTGGGTTGACTTCTGCTGTGTAAAGAAGTTATATCAAAATCAAACATAACAAATATTGGATTACCAATTAATCACAGTTAAAATCACATGTTTTGGGAATGATAGATATCTATATGAAGTCATTTAAATATTTCAAATATTTACGTTCTGTTCATCCATCTGGTTTTCAGAAATTTTCTAATTATGAAATGATTAAACATTCTCTTATCCATTTAATAAGATTTGTTATTATTACTGCGATTTGACATGTCTTGATTTGAGATTTACAATATTTAGAAATACCGAACCTTCTAACAAGTAGTTTGTTCATAAGATTGACCTGTCATGTTTCTGACGGCTTTCCTGTACGGTGATTAATATATAAATTGGACCAATCAAAACTGACCAAGCGAAAACAGAGATTAAGTATTTCTAAGAACATAGCAATTAAGATTTCCGTGGTGCAACGAGTTTATTACTTTGTGATAGGATATAGCTTTGCAAGTGTACATGATTCACATAGCTATTTTAGAATAAATATAGTTGAACATAACATGATCAGTCTAAGTAAATCTAGCCTCAATATTACCCGTTTCACTCCGATATTGAGTCTAAAAAGGTCTAGTAGAGGGTCCCGTCAGCCTAAGTATCAAATTGACCAATCAGAACTCATCTTACCAAGCCATAATAATCTTCCTTCGCATGTATAACATTGGAAGGTCATAGGTCGCAGAAAGGTCGGCTGACGCGACCCTCTACTAGATCTTTCTAGACTCAATATCGGAGTGAAATGGGTAATATTGAGGCTTGGTTTACTTAGACTGATAACATGATAGTTTTGAGGTGTAAAAAGTAATATTTGGTGCAGTGATTTTGGGAAAAGTATATATTTATCACGAGGGAAAAATATGTGAACGAACATTTGGCTTGTAAGCAAATATCAGGCACGATTGATTCTGGTAATTTGAAGGCAAAATTCAAATAAAGTTGAAAGTTAGAAGAAATCAAGTAAAACATAACATAATAGTTTAGTAGTGATTTCCTTCTAGTAAATCGATTTTCCAATACATATGCTTGTCTTCTTGAAAGCAAAATTCAATAAAGTATGAAGAGTTAAATGTTTTCGTGATTCAATACATCCTGTTTTCACAAAAACAAATATTTTATACTTTGTAACATCAATGTGGTATCGGGTACAAAATATATTATATACAAGTTACAAAGTTACTGAAAACAAATAACAAATTTGGTTAAGATAGTTCTCCTCAATATCTTGTAATCAGGCTATCATTTTTTCACTCATGATAAACTGAGTTCTTCACCTTAAAGAGAAGTTCATAAAGTAATCAACATACTTCATTTCCTCCTTAATATCAATCATGATAAGCTGATTGGTAATCGATTTGAGGGATTTATCCTGTCTCAGAGTTCGAACCGAAGTCGATTTATAACTTAATATGGGTAAAGCTGTTAGGATTTTACATGTTTCATTCGCTCTTCTCAAAATAACCAGTGAGTGTATCTTGTTTATGTAATCACAATTTAACTAACGAACCCAAAATTGAATTTAGAAAAATAAACACTTGTTTATCATGTTTCGAGATTGAATATATTTAATCTCTTAAAGGGAACATTATTTTACAAAATTCTTGCTTTGAAAAGAATAAGACAGAAAATAAGATGATTAGAAAAAATGTCATGACTGTAAATTATGATTTTTCTATGAAACGTGATATCCCACAAAATCAGTTTCAAGAATCGTGAAAATATTATTGACAATCTCATGGATTTTGGTAGACAATTTCGAATTTGCCGTCCTGACATCTCCATAAACGTTTTTTGCAATGTTGGTGATACCGGTGATTCTAAATCTGAGACTGGTTAAACAAATGAAACTTCTCTTTGCAGGAGGTGTGTCCCTTATACAAAACGAGCAAATGTAATAGTGTTCAATTTCTCTCTGCTTTCTCGTCTAGTTGAGGAGATTCCAAATCGATGATTTTTTTTTTAAATTCTCGTAAACTTGAAAAGATAATGTTTCAAAACCTTACATTAAATCAAGTTGATTTCTGGAGAAATGGAGAAACTATGTTTATATGTGTTTAAATTGTAACAATGCATGTCATTTTTCAGTCTCCAGTGTGTATTATGAAAATTTGTTTAGTGGCATGCATGATCCTGTGAACGGATGTGGTGAAGTAATTACCTCCCTTGAATAACCAGCCCATTTTTCCTTAGTCTGAAGTGATTTGAAAGCCTAGGGTTTATTTCTGTGTACTCGATCTATTTTTTCAAAGAAATATCAAATTCGGATATGTTTTGACAGGTTAATTGACAGGTTGTCAATGATTTTAAATGGAGATAATTATGATAAGGCAATATTTGTAATACTCTATCAAATCTTTTCACATAAACTGGCATGTCTGTCGAACTCATGAAGATGAATTGACTACTTTGCTTTAATACATAATCTTGTTGTCCAATTCAATTAACCGACATTTAAACCAAACCGTTCACCTTTCTATACCTTAATTAAAATAACTCTTTTTAATCTTATAGGATTAAAAGCTAAGAAGATTCCGTAATTTCTCTATCAATTCGACCCCCAAATATTCAAACATTTTCAGATAAAGTCCATGGTTGATTTATTTCTCGCTATTGTTCGTATGTTCTGTACGATCGTCAAAATATTACAAACAGCGATTTCCGATAGGATTTATATAACTACCTTTTTCCAGTGATTAATCCGATAAGCATGTTTTATTTTCAACCAAGTTCTTATTTCCTTGTTGTTCAATCTTACGACTTAATTTTTCAATTTATTACTGGTAACATATGGTGATCCAAATTTTCAAGTTTTCAAAGGGACAGTCCTATCGGGGCATTTTTTGTTGAAACGAAATTCAAGGCAAAAAATCACTGTTACAAGTACTTGTTATTAAATATAACTCGAGATGAAACATGTTGCTGAGGGTAATATTTTTGTTGATTTAAGTTGAGCATTATCATAGAGAAGCACTCAAATTTGGTATAAAAAACACGTCTATGATAAGTGAAGCCATTAATCGAGGCAATGTGTGTTAAAAGGCATGCTGCGGCATAAACCTCATCGTTGTTTAGTCTTATCATCTATAGTTCGTAAATGTGTCCAATGATACTTATAACTTATTTTCGATAAAAAGCAAATTTGAGGGTTTGTATGACGTTTTCCAAACTGCGAGATGATGATGGTGTCTTTAAAATTCTTTCAATACAAAGTCTACAAACCTTCTATGTATCAGAAGCATCAAACAGCTTGGATGGGGAAAACTGACTAAAGAATTTTTATTGAAATAATTGTTAAGACACCATCACCATTGACCGAAAAAAGTGTAGGGGTAATGAGACGGGTGATACCACATAGAAGAGACTGAAATGTTGTCAAATGCCTGCTAGTGTATCAGCTTGCCAAGAGTAGAAAATCTAATTACTGTTGGAAACAGTTATGCCAAATCATGGACCTTATACTAACGACGATCAAATTAATTGGCCTGAACTGCCCGCGACACCGATGGTGAATATCTGATTGGTGTTAACGTTTTCTTAATCAACGATGTGTCAAAGTGATAATAAGATGATTGATTAAGTCGATGATCGTAGGCTATTTAACAATCTTTTTACTATGTATTATATCAATATTGCGATGTCGAAGAATGGGCATAATCTTGATAAAGTATGAAACATAAAGATGTTTGGTTGAACATTAATTTTAACATTGTGTTCCTTCCGAAGTTAACAATTGCAAACTTCACAACTTCGTAAGCACTAAATTTAAAATGGAGACTGATATATTTTTTTTAATTCCAAATATGGTTCAGTAATTTAACGTATTAACAAAGATTTGGCAATGTGGGATAGCTTTTTCTTTTATATCAAATTTAATTCGATTGAAATTATTCAGAAAACGGATTTTGCCCTAAATTATTTAACCGCTGATGTGAATTGTGAACAAGAACAAGAACAAAGAAAGTTAAGAAACGGAGTTTCATTGAAGATTTGTGGTCAAAGGGAAATAACTCTTCCTAGCATCACATTTACCACCGAACGCTTCTATCTACCTGTCACCGCTATGAGCAAGGGGTATTTATGATTAATTGCCTCTGAGGTATTAATCAAATAATGTATCTGGCATTTTAGGGCATTTCCAACACTTTTTAATTTCTTTATCCGCTAGACATGCAGTATCTTGTCATCAGTGGCGAAATCCCCATAGACATTTAACTTGATTTACCATTGCATGAATAATTTTCATTAAATGAGAGGTCTTTATGTTGTATTTTACAGATACAGGTAGAAAATAATCTCTGCTACACTTACTAAATTGACTTTTATCTTGGACTAGTTTTAGAATGACAACTGATTGAGTGACATAATATGCAATTTTTAAAGCGCCTGTCCCACAGTTGAATATGAAAAGAGTTTTTCTGCTGTGCATATAATATTTAATTAGCTGCAATTTTCTTCAAAAAATAATCAAAAGTATGTATTTGTTGCTAAGGTGACTTCAAATTCTAATAATACAATTCACAAAGTCACAATTCTATAAACACTAAACAAATTAAAATTATTTTTTTAACATGTAATTAACAAGTTATCAATGGGAATTTCGAGAACTTTTTTCCGGGTACTTTTTACAAGAGTTTTGTCAGAGTGTTTTGTCTTTGCTCCGAGAATAGACCTGCCTGCCTTACAAAGTCATCTCTAAAATGTATTTCTCTTCTTTTTTTTTACGGTCAAAAGATAATACATGCACCAATTTTATTAACCATGCCATCACTAGATCTAACTTTATACAAAGTTTAGTAAAAAAATATTAATAGTCTGGAACCGGACCCAACCCCCATATGTACTAAGTCTCCAGTGTTCCTTTAAAAACATAAAAAAAAACAATTAAAAAAAACCAGAATACTCACAATATAAAAAAACACTACCCAACCACTAGATCAAACCACATACCACTTTTTTTTAAATATGGAATGTTTTTTTAGATATGGCCGGAGGAAAAAGCATTTGGAACGGAACCAAAGACGAGCCGAAAACATTATGTCTCTCGCAAAGCTTTGTGGGGAACATAATGGTATTTTAAATGAATTCTCAACAATTTTGGTAAATATTTTCTTAGACACACACAAAAATATGTTGCCAAATATGCAAAATTTTATTGTCATGGGTCTTTTTTTTAAATTTGTCTGTGATGTTAAAGGCCGAAATTTTATATCAAGAGTATCAGATGTGAAATAACTTAAGCGCTTGCTTAAACCACGGCCATGATTCATAAGCACGTTTTAAAAGACCACCCCATGATTTGCTCGGGGTTATATATGCAAAAGTTAACTAATAGTGTAATATCATCGTTATTCAGTTATTCACCCTTAAAAGGGCAGTGGGGGCTACCCAGGAAACACACAACGTTACCACAACGTTGTCTATTTGTTGTGTGTTGGTTTGTTGACAACTTACGAAACCACAACGTTGTGGCAACGTTAGCCTGCGACATTTATCTTAAATAGTCACGTATTCAAAAGTTAACTAATTAGAAATTACATTTTGATACAATAAATATTACATAAATAAGAATTAGGATTTTGTAATTGATAATTTTGAATGATTTTCGATCTTTTAGTTCTAAGTTGTACGAAACTACTGTGAGTGTGGAGCTCTACATATTCTCTCTGACGCCATTGTTCTAGTGCAGCAACGATTCGAAGCTTTTGTTTCAAGGAGTATTGTATGCTGTAACACGATTGCAACGGTAAGATAATGTTCATATATGTCCCTAGTTGGTGAAACACATTAAATTTAGTGTTATGCACATAAAATTAAGCTAATTAATCTCTAGTTATTATATTTTCCCATTGTTCTTTGTTCTGCCATGTGCTTTTGTTTTTGTCATTACACACCTCAGCAGTTAGCTCCCCTTGTTAGATTGTTGTCAAATGTTAACCTGTGTAAGCATATACAACATATTGCAATAAGCACCTGCTGCATATATACTTTAAATAGTGTATTTCTTTGTGAAAATTATATAGAATATGGATACACTTTTCTTTGTAAAATACACTGTTTCTATTCATTCAGCTAAAAAATAATAATAATAAACTTTATTACCTCGAAGGAATTCATTTTGTTTCATTACAGAGCTCTGTACAATCATTAAAAGGTTCAGTTGAATAGAGAATTTATATTTTTTACTGTCATATAGCTGATATACAGTAGTAATTTAGATGACTATAGATCTACATGTCAATTAAGTTAGAATTATCAGTTCAGTTAAAAAAAATTAAATATCTACTTGGAACAATTTTTTCAGGTTTGCATTATGGATGAGACTAAGAAGAGGTCATACAACAGACATGCAGTGGCTTTATGCCAGGCGACAGTTAAGAAAACAAGCTAAAGCTTTGCCTCATGAAGAAGAAGATTCATCTCATTCATACTGCAGTGACACTGACATCAATCAAAGTAAGTGTGGTGTATAAACTTTACATTTGTATTTTGTACTTGTATTACTAGTTTTGTGAAAGTATGCAAAACCATTAAAATACATGACATTGATGAAACATGTTACTTGATTTAAATTTATGTTGGCCAAGCTTTTTTAAAGAATTTTGTTTAATTTCTGCAGAGACCATATAATTATATGGTCTCTGATTTCTGATATTGAATAACAGTGGTCATGTACATTACACAGTTTAATTATTGTGATACCTGTAATTAATGACATCAATGACATCAGGGAAGATAATCTAAATCATTAATGAAATGGAACTTTGAACTGAAATGAAATTTTTCATAAGCAACAATCAATTCATATACATATATGGTATCATTTATGCTTCAGTTTGACATGTTCATGTCCAGTTTTTGTGTTTGCTATTCTATATATATGTATGTACTGGTGAGGTATTAACATAAGCATAATTTTGCTTGTTTACCGAACCAAATTCTCAATGAATAAAAATATGATTAAACTAAGTATTGAAAAAGAAGGGAAAGAATCTTGGTCAACTGTAATCTTTTTATTTTAAGGATGATTAAAAACTCTGTCAAGTATCAATCCATTAAATCCTGATGGCAAATTTTAATGATTAATTTTTTGTATCTTCAGATCAAACAACCCTGTCATATAAAGCCCAAACTGTCCCAAGCAAAGATGACACAGATTTCAGCGACATAGAATCAACACACCTTGAGTTTGATGTTACTACCAACCCCAATGATGATGCTGTCGATCGATTGCAAAGAATATGGGATATGATTGACAACCATGTTGTGGTTTCATCAGATTCGGAGGATAACACAAATTCTGAGGACTCCTTATCTGAAAATCTTGCCTCATGGGCTACTCAGTTTGGTGTTAAAATGAATGCCATTGATGAACTGTTGAAGGTATTGAAAAAACATGGACATGATGGACTGCCTGTCACAGCCCAAACACTACTGGGTACTTCAAGGGAAGTAGAAGTGGGCACGAAATCTCAAATGCAGTATGTGTATCTCGGATTCAAAAGTGAGCTAGTGAAGTGTGTGACTAGGTATTTGAATGGACTGGACTGGAAAATTATTGTATTTGAATTCAGTGATTTTAGAGAATGTTTTTTTGTATATGAATAAAATTGTGTGACTCGTCATTTTGTCTTTGTTTTTTTCAAAGAGATTATTTTGCTTTGAAGAAGGTTTACTGACACACTTTGAAAATTTAACAGCAAATTGGTTTCCTTTTCGATCCACATATTAACTATAATTTGTATGTACAGTATATGAAGTGTATGTTTTAAACCAGTTTTTTGTCTTAATGGAAGTAATAGCTTTGTTTGTTGTTTCGTTTTTAAAGTGTGTCAGTAATTCATTACGAAAGTGACAATGAATATACAGCAACTTCAAATAAGCTTTGACAATCCTAGAACTTGAGCGGTCATGGAGATGTATCAAGAGTTCACATATTGTTTTCCTTATGGTTGGACAAACATCATACATATAATACATAATAACGCAACACATATAAATGTTGCATCCTGGTTGAATGCAGGTCTTTTAACAACATTGTGTGTAGGTCTTTTCACAACGTTGTGCATAGGTTATTTCACAACGTTGTGTGAAGGTTGTGTGTAGGTTTTTCACAACGTTATTTTACAACGTTGTCACAACGTATACACAACCATTCACTTTTACGTTGTCACAACGTTATTTTACAACGTTGCAACAACCAAATTACAACGTTGTCACAACGTTTCCACAACGTTGTTTTGTTTGCTGGGTATAAAGTGATGTCAGAAAATGAAAATAAAAGGTTCAAATTGAAATACAATGTATTTAAACTTTATGAAGCAGTAATAAATCAAATATATAATGTAAAATTCAGCCATGGGATTCCTTTTTCTTCATTACCAGCTATTAGAGTCAGTTTCTGAAATTATCTGCCCTTGGCTCATAAAGTCAAATTGAAGCGCCCGGCGTTACGGTTGAACGGCGGCCAGTGCTGCTGTGCAGCCCCCACGGGGGGTTTATCTCGTTGCATCATATAGGTTAAGTAAACAAGCATCGCTTATCGGGCAGACTGAGCTCCTCTCCTTGGTCAAATTTAGCGTATGTACAATCGTGCTCTTAATAGTCTGTCATCCAGACCCTAAAGCGGAACTATTTAATCCATGACCAACTCAGTCTAGAAAAGTATAGCAAGTCTAGATCGCTCAGCTTTAGGTCTGAAGTTAAAGCATCTTCTGGGCTCCATTTTGTTATAATACATGTATTGTTTAAAAATATTGCCAATATTGAAAACATTCTTCTGAGACTAAATTTTACTCTAAGCTCTTTATAGTTCGTCTATTTGATAATTTACAATTATTCAAGAATAAGATTCAAAGAATTAGGGATATGATTGAACATTTATATGTCTTGGTTGATGCCCTGATAGCTGTCCCATACAGTAGCAAATCTCGATAAAGATAGCCAAAAAACCCAACTAAATTCACAGAATGAATTCACAGGTACATTTTTTCGATGTGTTCTTTAAGTTTAACTCTTCTGTGTTGTGTAAAACATTTTGTCAATGTCTTGTCAATCTGGTAAACAAATAATTCAAATGTAATATTGGTGTTTAAAAATGTTCTTTTAAAGGAAAAGAAAATAAGGTCTTACATATTTTATTTGAATCCATAGCATCAATTTATTAACATTCATGGTTTTTTCGAATACAACCATTGTATTAGGGAATACCACTTAACTGTACAGCATTTTATTTCTATTTCAATTAAAATCGCGTTTGAACATTTAAGATTGCTGATTATTGTTTATTTTGGTGCTATATGGTGTATTAAAAGTATATCTTTTGCGATAGTAGGCGAACAGAATACACATTTAATATAATTTGAATCTTGATTCAGTTAGTGAGTACATGCGGTAGCTCCTCTGAATGTTCAGTATGCCTTGAGGAAAACTCTGTGACACTTGTCTGTAATTCATGTAATTATTAGCAAAAAAACAAGGAAGTTTTTGGTCATCATGAATTGAATGTAAGTTATTCGGAAGTGACTTCTTGTATTGATCTAAAGTCTCGTTTCATTCAACATGTGAATAAGCTTCTCCCGTTTACGAACTTTTGTGTTGACGCCTAGTGACTTCAATAACTTCCTGATGTCGGCAGCGCTCATTACAAAAAAATAAGATAAAGGAAAGCATTAAAAATATATATTAGAAAAATAAATCTCAGAACGCTTTCACAACAACGTCGCCCAACAAACCTAATCGGTCTTTACTTCTTTGTTCTCGTGATAGCCACTTGTTTACCTTATATGTGTGGTAATGCATTGCATTTAGATACTTGTGTCAAATTTGACCGATTATTGACTAAGTAGTTATGATATATGCACCAATTGACTTCTTTGAATGGCCTTTTAGAAGTTGGTATGTTGAAGGAATATAGATTAACTCACTTTGCAAAATAAAATTGTATAGTTGAAGTCCATATAAATTATCTTTGTTTATGAAACAATTGTTGGATGAAAAACTAAGCTTTACATGCTCATTCAAATGAGCAATATCTTTTTTCCATATAAGAATAAATAATTCTAGCCAAAAATAAAGTAAGTTAGGTTCATTTGCAATATTTGTCATTATGAATAATGATCTATTTATTCCATTATAAGCTGATATTTCATTAAAATTCCAATATCCTCAAATGACAATGTCCGTTATGTTTTTGTCTAACATGGTAACAAGTATAGCTAAACCATCATTTGTCCACAACCACGGTGTATTAGATACGAGCCTTTAATACAGTCTAGCCCCAATTCTGAAAGTCTTCATTTGAAATGAAAAACCTAAAGAAAAATATTATGAATGAAGGTATTTTAATATTTCACTCTTACCAAGAATGTTAAATGCAAATTGATATACAAAGTTCCCCTTTTCACATAGTGATATTTGTTTAAGGTAACTGGACATTTAACATAAAACCGATTGGTCTTTGTATTGTCTGTCGAGATACGCAGTGGTATTCAATACTTTATCTCATCGTCAGACTATTGTTACTCATTACATGATATTTTCTCCTGTCCATCTTTGGAACTATGTTTTGTTCTTTGATATAATTTCTATTGGTGGCGTTTTTAACAATACAAATGAATTTGATTTAAAATTGTAGCAGTATATCTAACAAGTGCATTTTACTGGGTTAGACACTTGCGTTAAAGACACATGGAACACGAATTAATAAAAAAAAAAAATTACTTTTGCATTAATTTACTTGCTAACCATATCTGGACGACTGTGGAGAAGTACTGTATGTAGGACGACATATTCACATATTTAATTAAAGTGATATAATAGAACAAGAAAACTTACATGTTCAGAGTTGGTTCTGGAATTTTTCAAAAGTGTATCTGCTTCAATCAACTGATGTGTGCGTTTCTGGCAACACTCAAATTGTGTTCCGATTACAGAATGCAATCTATTTAAGATACTCAGTTGCATTGCGAATTGCATGTGTATTCCCTTATTTGGTAAGGGATAAACTTTGTATATGACCTTTTCCCTACAAAAATTTTCAACTGTCGCTAGGATTATATCCCAAAACACCTACAACCCATTACCCCTACAGCCAAGTTCCCCTACAGGTTGCTAAAACAACACAGTGAGTAATGCAATGGACCATAGCTTTGTTGTTATAAGCTGTAGGGGAAATGGGTAAAAGATCTTAAAAACCTTTCTAAGTTTTTTAATCAAATATGCAACGCATGCGCAGTTAAAAAATGAATTATTACTTTGTTAGTAAGCTGCTGTCTTGTTTATATGTAAATGTATATATGTTTATCTCATGTACCGCCGTTGGCGGTTTTCAGAGAATAAAGAGTTTGAGTTTGAGGTACTATCGTCGCTAGTTATAAGATAAAGTTAAGCTGTTAGGTAACATACAGTTGCATTAGCAGTAACATCTAATGAGTAAATGTCGATGTATATCTCGGGCACATATGTCTGTAGGAAGGCTTAATTCATCCCGCCACATATGGGGACAATCAGGTTTTAAAATCCAAAATCGAAATTCTTATTAATTATTATTTAATTGAAACTCTGTTTAATTCATATATTTTGTTTCAACAAATTGATAGAAACATCAGAGTTGTTTAATGATATATCACAAGTATTCATACATTACCACAGTTTCTGCAGATTTCTAAATGGGAGCTTACACAATGTGCTCAAAGCGAGATAAGCAGCACAGGGTTATATTACAATACAAACATAATTAAAGAATACCCACTGTGACGAGCTAAGACCACTCAGGCCGGGACTCGTGATTAGCGAGGCGTGACACAGAATTATTCAGTTTTTCTCAATTTTCTAATGATCTGGGAACAATAGGTATTTACGTTAAAATGATTTTGATTTCACATAATTGAAGAAGAATATTTAATCTTTGGAACCCAGACCTTGAATTTTAAATCCTAAAAGCAGAAATATATCATTATGCCCGTGACAGATACTCACTTCGACAAGATTTCATCCAAATATAGATGTTTATAAGGGCCGATATGAACATGAAACAGACATTTGAAAAAACGCTCGGGAACAATCAGAAATTTTTTTTTCTGAAAACTAAAATAACCATCTTACAGAGCATAAATTGATCATTACAAATATAACCTTGAATTTATTTTAACCATATTGGTTATTAAGTTACATGAGTATTAAGAACTGCTTCTACAGTAATCTTCTACAAACGCATAGCTCTGGCGAGTGGGATTCTCACGCATGCGCAAAAGGGGGTGAGTATAATAGCTGGTAATGTCACAAAATGAATTAAAGGTTCTCACACAAAAATGGCCACCAATGGACCTTACATCTTCCCACGGCAAGGTGAAAACGTATCGAGCAACTCCTCGTTTAGACCTTGCCATCACAAGGTGGAAAACTGGTGATCCGGAGCAGCGACACCTATCGTGATCACGAGTTACGCCCCTTATCAGCTCTTTCAACAATAGCCAATGAAATTGCCGTTTACATTCGGAACAAATTCAAAATGCTAACAGACGATCTTTTTTAAACTATCCGAGTGAAATTTAATTTTAAACTTCAGACCGAAAGGTTGTTTTCATGTTTTTGATGAGCACCGAGAATGCAGAGAAGACATACATTAATGTATCACTCAAATAAAGTGTTTCTCTCCCTTGTAAAACGCATACAAAACTATTTTTCAAATCGGTAAATTTAACATGCTGTCTTCTGATTGGACTATTCTACTTCCGTGCAGCGGGTTGAAATGCTAGCACAGAAATTACGGCCAATGATGTCAAGGGAGGAATGGGAAAGTTTAGAAACTTTTTCGTTTCGCCCGTGACGTTGTGAAGATGGGACTTTATGTGAATCGTTATTATTAATTCTCTGACTATGAATGATTGGTTTGTGTAGTTACATTATTGACACTATCCAAATAGTACATTTAGCAATGAAATACAATTATCAGTGAAGAATTGTCCCTTTACAACTTTAAATTTCTATTTTCATTATTCCCAAAATGCAATTTTAATCGTAACGACACCTGTTTCTAAGAACTGAGCCCGAGTTCTTTTTTCATTTGTCGGTACCAAAAATTTAGAAACACGTATTGTTGATTGAACACAGAAGTGATTTTTTTCAACATTTTCTGACATACATTATATACGTAACATTATGTGAAATCAATACTTAAATTATCTAACGTTTTTGCACCAAATTCATCAAGATGATTTCTTTATTTCAACTCATAGTCGCAAGATAACGAAGTTTCTCAATGAATTATTTTTTGCGTAATAGTAAAAACAGTTGTTCTGAATATATAAAACGTATGTGAATGTTGTAGACTGTCAGTTTTGTGAATGAGTGTCAATATCCAAAGTATTCAAAAAAAAAAAAAAGAAAGCATACTCAGTTTTAAAAAGTTTTATTTCCATGAAAATATAATTACATGATTATATATACATGTACACCCTTATTCGGTAATTAAACAACTTTCTGAATAATTTTGACGCTTGGTGTTCAAAGTAATGTTTGTACAGAATCGGATGTTCACAACTTTAATCCGTTACTACAGGGACAGTAGATCAACATTTCATGGAAATATTATTTCTTTAATTTCACCTTCATTGGGGAAAATATCTAAGTATTCAACCAGAATATCCGTAGTTTAAGAAAACGTTTTCGAGTATCAAACAAAAAATACTTCCGGCCATTTAAGTGTAAACAGTCTTTGATAATTTGAGGTAACGATATTGATCCGCGAATCTTTACCCAACTTAATACTGTTACTTTTGATTTTAACACATTGGCTAACATTTTGTAATCTTAAGTTTCGTTTTGTGGAACTTATTGACCTGAAATACGTTCTACTGCCCCTTGAAGTTTATTCGGTTGTCTTCTTATCGTGAAATATTGGATAGAATGTTCTAAATCTAAATAAATCGAATAGATCTCTAGCATGTGTAAAGTTTATAAGGTGGCGGAATGGTTAACTATTAAGATTATTAGCATGAAGTGTCTCTGGGAATATACCAGAGTTTATGAGGTAGTGGCATGATTTACAATAAAGTTATCTAGCATGTAGTGTCTCTGGGAATAAACCAGAGTTTATAAGGTGGTGGAATGGTAAACAATAAATATTTCTAGCATGTAGCGTCTCTGGGAATAAACCAGAGTTTATAAGGTGGCGGAATGGTTAACAATAAATATTTCTAGCATGTAGTGTCTCTGGGAATAAACCAGAGTTTATAAGGTGGCGGAATGGTTAACAATACAATATATCTAGCATGTAGTGTCTCTAGGAATAAACCAGAGTTTATAAGGTGGCGGAATGGTTAACAATAAATATTTCTAGCATGTAGCGTCTCTGGGAATAAACCAGAGTTTATAAGGTGGCGGAATGGTTAACGATAAATAGTTATAGCATGTAGTGTCTCTAGGAATAAACCAGAGTTTATAAGGTGGCGGAATGGTTAACAATAAAAAAAATCTAGCATGTAGTGTCTCTGGTTAACAATAAATATTTCTAGCATGTAATGTCTCTAGAATAAAACTGAGTTTATAAGGTGGCGGAATGTTTACGATAAGATTTCTAGCATTTAATGTCTCTGTGTTTATAAGGTAGTGGCATGATTTGAAATAAAGATTTCTAGCATGTTGTGACTCCGGGAATACACTGAATTTATAAGGTGGCGGAAAGGTTAACTATAAATGTTTTGTTTTCTGAGAATATACTGAGTTTATAAAGTGGTGGCTTGGTTTGCAATAAAGAAATATAGCATGTCGTGTCTCTGGGAATAAACCTGAGTTTATGAGGTAGTGGAATTATTTACAATAAAGAAATCTAACATGTAGTGTCTCTGGGAATGAACCTGAGTTTATAAGGTGGCGGAATGGTTAACTATAAAGATTTTTAACATGTAGTGTCTCTAAAATTAAACAAGAGTTTAAAAGGTGGCGGAATGGTTAAAGCCCAATTGTCATACTTGCATGCGATTCGTGATGACATTTAGTTATTGAGAAAACATATACATCACTCGGTAGAAAAATCTTTTGTCGTAAGTTTGATATCAGATGTACATGTTATCAACAATAAAATACTTAATTCAACGTCCAGAGTACAGTACCCTCTGCAAAGGTGCCATAGCATTTAATGATGAATTATAAAGATTTCTTGCATGTAGTGACTCTGGGAATAAACCTGAGTTTACAAGGTGGCGAAATGGTTAACAATACAATATATCTAGCATGTAGTGTCTCTGGGAGTAAACCTGAGTTTATAAGGTGGTGGTATGGTTAACAATACAATATATCTACCATGTAGTGTCTCTAGGAATGAACCTGAGTTTATACGGTGGTGGAATGGTTAACAATACAATATATCTAACATGTAGTGTCTCTGGGAATAAACCAGAGTTTATAAGGTGGTGGAATGGTTAACAATACAATATATCTAACATGTAGTGTCTCTGGGAATAAACCAGAGTTTACAAGGTGGTGGAATGGTTAACAATAAATATTTCTAGCATATAGTGTCTCTGGGAATAAACCTGAGTTTATGAGGTGGCGGAATGGTTAACAATACAATAAATTTAGCATGTAGTGTCTCTGGGAATGAACCTGAGTTTATGAGGTAGTGGCATGGTTAACACTAACCATTTCTAGCATGTAGAGTCTCTGGGAATGAACCTGAGTTTATAAGGTGGCGGAATGGTTAACAGGTTCATGTAGTAGGTTCTCGGATCTGCAGACGGTAGTGGGTGGTTTGGGTCTTCCTTCAGGTCGAAGTTCTGCAAGATGGCCGTCATGGCGAGAAATATTCGGACTCTCGCTAGAGTTTCCCCAACACAGTTTCTCTTCCCAACACCGAAGGTCAACAATCTTAAAGAAATTAAAACGGTTGTTATCAATTACATTTATATTCCTAAAAAAGATAAATGATGAAATGGTTTTGGTTATCATTTTTCAATTTTGGAATATAGGTGTCAATATATTGTTAATAGCCTATTCATTTACTATATTTTAAAACTGTTTTCAGTTATTTCTAGAATACTCAAATAAATATGATTGGTTATAAAGGAGAACAAATCGTGTCATTTAGACATAATTTCAAAGTCAAAATGAATTCCAAATGAAAGAAAACGTAATATATGATGTTAAACATTTATCTAGACTATGTCCTCTAATAGATGAAAATATAGTTAATGATGTTACCTAGTGTATATTTTATATGTTCACAGCCTTATACGCGTGTTACAAATTCCATCATTACTCTTTAATAGCTATGGCAACGCGCGTACATTTGCATATCCCCGTGTCTACAGCGTTGTAGGTTTATTTTATCAACTCATTGTTAATAGCGATGTACGATTTAATATAATTCTAAATGTGTTGCAAATATTTTTTTAATAATTTTTCATGTTTTACGGCAATTTAGAATAAATGTTCACAGAGCAAAGAAAGGAACAACTTAGATAGTATGGAGAGGAATATATGGATGACAACTTCTTTGTTCATTGTATGCGACGTTTCGACACAGATTATTGTGTATATGTGTCGAAACGTCCCATACAATGAACAAAGAAGTTGTCATCCATATATTCCTCAGCATTATTAGATATTATCGGTAATAGTTATATATGAGACAAGTTATAAAAAAACGCCTCAGATTTCCGTGACAACTATAACTTGACTTAACTGAATTCTGCATTTTTCTCATTGAACAACATATACTTTTCATCAATTATACAAGATATAACATTATTTAATACGATAAATATATTGGAAGTCCTATGGAATATATATTTACATATATTTATTAAGTTATAATTCATTTTGTCCTATAAACTATATTTAAATTTTACCTGTAAGTAAAACTGTAAAATAAAAGACTGATTTTTGTCATCTTTTTTGTTATTCCTTTATCCCAGTATTCAAACCTACATGATGACATGGTAAATGCTGGCTGAATTACTTTACCGTCAATATTTTGGAGGTGAGATGATCTGGGGTTAGCACCGCTTTCAAGAGTATTTCACTTATATCGCTAGTATTATTGCAGGGAGATAGCCCGCAACACTATTATGGCTATGCATTGCGGTGAAACTTGTGAGCATCGGCTGGAACTAGCGAACGATGGATGGTACTGCGCTGAAATTCAGTGTAGCATTGCAGCCAAACCTGACTGCGTGTAGAACAGTTCTCTACAGTACTGCAGCCGAACCCCTGGCGGGATTCGAACCACAGACCTTCTGATCCGAAGAAAACGATGACAAAATTTAACGATATAGATAAAATGTAATTCCTTGACCCGTTGTAGACACATATATTTAACAGAATATGTTCTTAGGTTATCCTTTCATAGTAGTTTATATCTAAATTAAAAATCGGCGATGGATGTTATTTATCCTTTTTCTCTGGTAAATTTAGCTTTTTTTATTCTAATACTGTAGAACTATTGCTTAGTAACGCATCCTGCTGAAACATCTCCGAAAGGTAGTTTCCGACATAATGGACCCACTTCAGTTCGCCTACAGTTTAAGGGGAGAGGCTGTTGATGCCACACTTTAACTCCTACATAATGTTTATAACCATCTTGTTTCAGTCATAATTATAACTTTTGATTAAACCATCTTGCATCTTAAATGACATCAATTCTTTTGTCCGTGAGTGTTTTTCAACAACATATTGAATATTTGAATATCTATTAGAAATAATTTCAACTATTTGTTATATAAACTGTAAATAACAATAGAAACCTCATCCTGCGCTCGTCCTCAGGAGGAAGAAGGTTGCCCTCACTGTCCAGGAACCTGGTAGGATCAAACCGGAAGGGGTCCTCCCAGAATTCCTCGTCGTGGTGAACGTTGTACACGTTATAGATCACCTGAAATATCGTCCATAGAATAATTAAGATCAACAAAAATAGACTTCTATGAAATGTAGTAATATCAACTACCCGTATTCGACCTAATAAACGCCCTACTCCAAAAAAGCGCACCTATAAGGGTTTAGTAGTTAGGTCTAATAACTGCCAATGTACCAGCAGTACTAAAATATGAAAATTCAACCTACATTAAGCGGCAATAAGTGTTATTTTCTACTCAATAATTTGTAAGTATGTTTTGAACCATAGTCAAGTTTTATGCGCCCTGTGCGCTTAGGTCGAATACGGTAATTTTGAATAACGTCAAAGTAGGGTCCTACTGCCAATGGCCTGCCAATGACCTGCCAATGACCTTTCAATGATCTTATAATGATATAATGACATTAACAGAAATTGAAAAGTAAAATGATTTTAGCTTTTATAGGCGAACTCTATCCTTGATGGAACGTTTTGCTTGAATTGATTCTTTCCTTCTCAGTTTGATTATAGCTGCACATCCAATTCGATACATACGCTGCATATCATCTTGGTTTAGTAGACGATTACATGTTGAAAATCCATACCAATTGTGTGCAAGATGTATATCATCTTGGTTTAGTAGACGATTACGTGTTGAAAATCCATACCAATTGTGTGCAAGATGTATATCATCTTGGTTTAGTAGACGATTACATGTTGAAAATCCATACCAATTGTGTGCAAGATGTATATCATCTTGGTTTAGTCGAAGAACATAACTGAATAATGCAAATTGGATATGTACATGTTGTAGATCGTAGATGATAACTTGTGTTTAATCCATACTGGTTGTGCACACGTTGTAGATCACCTTGGTTAAGGAGATGATATTATATGAATAAAGCGTGATTGTTGTGTACACGTTGTAGATCACCTTGGTTAAGGAGATGATATTATATGAATAAAGCGTGATTGTTGTGTACACGTTGTAGATCACCTTGGTTAAGGAGATGATATTATATGAATAAAGCGTGATTGTTGTGTACACGTTGTAGATCACCTTGGTTAAGGAGATGATATTATATGAATAAAGCGTGATTGTTGTGTACAAGTTGCAGATCCCCTTGGTTAAGGAGATGATATTATATGAATAAAGCGTGATTGTTGTGTACAAGTTGCAGATCCCCTTGGTTAAGGAGATGATATTATATGAATAAAGCGTGATTGTTGTGTACAAGTTGCAGATCCCCTTGGTTAAGGAGATGATATTATATGAATAAAGCGTGATTGTTGTGTACAAGTTGCAGATCCCCTTGGTTAAGGAGATGATATTATATGAATAAAGCGTGATTGTTGTGTACACGTTGTAGATCACCTTGGTTAAGGAGATGATATTATATGAATAAAGCGTGATTGTTGTGTACAAGTTGCAGATCCCCTTGGTTAAGGAGATGATATTATATGAATAAAGCGTGATTGTTGTGTACAAGTTGCAGATCCCCTTGGTTAAGGAGATGATATTATATGAATAAAGCGTGATTGTTGTGTACAAGTTGCAGATCCCCTTGGTTAAGGAGATGATATTATATGAATAAAGCGTGATTGTTGTGTACAAGTTGCAGATCCCCTTGGTTAAGGAGATGATCACATATCAATAATGCATACTTGTGTACACGTAGTAGATCAAGAAGATGACCATGTGAATGATGTATACTCGGGGTGTAGACGTGACAACAAGTAGCTTGTTTGCGTGAGATAACTGTTTAAATGCGCATATGCATAGTAGCCTACACATTAAAATCAGAAACATTTGAACCACAAACCACTCGCACTGACCGTACCTATAGCTAACCTACTCGCCCAGTAATCATCAACACTGTATGTGTGGACCGAAAACTTGTTTTCTGCAGACAGGGAGACTTTCATGGTGTAATATATAATATCAAATCACATATGCTGGGCTATCACAACCCACCATGGTGTCCTTGGGAATGAAATACCCCTTGTATGTGCAATCCTCCGTGGCGGTCCTGGGCCCGGGCAGAGGAACTGGAGATAGGTATCTGAAGGCCTCCAACATCGTAGCGTGGCAGTAAGGGAGGTTTTGTTTGTCTTCTAAACCAGGAAGTCGATCACTTCCAACAACCTCTAGGATCTCGGCTCGAGCTCGCTCCTGAACCTCCGGGAAATGGGAAATAGCAAGAACCGTGGTGTAGAAGGTGGGAGTAGTTGTAAGGACACCTGCATATAAAGGTACAATTTTAACAATCTTATCCAAAGTCGCCACTGAGCAACACGAGCATGATTTCAAGGCAAGGCACTTCATCCACATTTCACTGTCCAGCATGCTGTACAATTGGGTACCGGAATACGTGAAGTACGGATCTACATGATCACGCGTGAACGCATAGTAGCGGCTCTGAAAGTACCATTCCTTCAGTGTAAGTGAGAGATATACCCACACTTCCCGAGATGTATCGCTCAATATACCTCCTGTTTGAATCGTGGGTCTCCGAGTCGTAGCGTAATGAAGCCAAAGAACCACGATTCAAACAGGAAGTGTATTGACCGATGCACCGAGGAAGTGTGGGTGTATTGACTCTGGTCGAGTTATCTTTGACGAAACAATGCTTTCCATCCTTCTCTATGTTATGCTCGCCGCTAATGGCTGCAATACTGTCCATGCGGCGCTAAACAATAACTCACTCACTCACTCATTATGTATATACGTCTTGACCTAACTAGATCAATAGTATATTAAAAATACTCTTATTATTGCGGTTTAAAAACCATAAACAAACTTTATTTTAATAAATTTGGTACAAACAAGTACCTATACATAGGCTCATATAGGAAAAAGTAACAACATATACATAACACATGTACAACAGAAAGTACCTCTGTCATCAATCAACAGTAGCTCAGAAACCAAAATTTACAAGTCCGTTTATTTGCCAAAGTTGAAGACCTCTTCACCTGAATAAATTCATATGATAAAAAAAAGTAGGTGTATTAGAAAAGTAGAGGTGTATCGATCAATACACATACAGTAAGAACATAGAAAGTAAAGGTGTATCGGTCAATGCACCTACAGTTAGAACTTAGGAAACCATGATAGCAACGGGACCGGAAGTGGGGGTACAATAAAGTACAGCCAATGAGCAGCGATTGCGCTGGATATGAGGCTAAAAACTTGTCATTATCTATTTCTAAAGACATAATTTCAGAAAATCAGAGAGGCTACGAAATCAACTTAACCTGTCAAGAGCATGTCCAGTGAGACCCCCTTTACTTGGTTCCTCGATATGTTCCCGTGGTCCATTTCGTCTTGTAACAAGGAAAACAAACAGTCCGGGTGTCTTTCCATCGCTTCCTTTTGGAACATACATATACATACATATATAAATTCATAAAAAATGAGATTGTCTAGAAAACAAGAAAATTTGCATACAACACTTACTTTACCAACTGCCTTCTTCAAATCACTAGAACGAGAATGCAGATTGGTTTTTGTTTTCTTAACTCCATCTCAAATCAATTAATAAAAAATCTCATATCAGGACTGACAGCTCAATCAATTTATATCACATGAATCATTGGATTCATACTTTATTAATAAAAATCCAATCTCATTCAAACAAGTTGGACGGTCTCTCGAGTCAAGCCATATTTCTCATCTAAGAACTGCACAAAAGGGAACTCGTAATGTTGGATGGCCTTGTCTGAAATCGTTCGCCTTTCATAAATTCACACATATGATATATACTTCTCAAAAGAAGTTAAGGACAACTCAAGTAGTAAAACAGTCACGCGCAGAATTTGATTCCAATATATGTCATTAAGATAGTGTTTTTTCATAAAATACATAACTGCAACCATGCGCTGAGATATTAAGTGTCTAGGGGATACTATACAAATGTTCCTTAGATTCTTTTGAGCATTATATATATGAGGTCCGCAAAATATGAAATCACTTCGAATACTTTCTAGAGTCGCTGCTGATTTGCTGATTACGATTGTCGCCTTAACAACAAAGGTAAGTAAAGAAAACGACGAGTGAACCACTCACTGATTGCAATGAGATTGATCAGGTGTTCAACACTCACCTGTCTCATGTTTGTCATATAACGCGTGTAATCTTCATTGTTTCTTCTCATCCGCTCAATCGTTCGTTTCAGTGGCGGGTATAGGTGTCTTGCGATAGGTATCACATTCAAAAGTATACGGATGTTAGCGTTCATCAAGAAGTCAAAATCTTCTGCAACTTCGTGGGCAATTTGAATCATTCTGTGGTCGCCTTCAAATCGTTCGCCACAAACCTTTAACATAATATAGCTTTTTTCATGTGTAGTCAACTTTTCATTTATTAAAAAGGCCTATCAACTATCTTAAATCCATTATATTAAAATAGAACAGGCAATATCTAAAGATAAAAATTAATATGAATATGTTTTTTGCATTTCACGCTACATTAAAAACAAAAAAACTCACTTATTTACATGTATTCATCAAGTTCAATCAAATGTCAGAAAAGTATTACAATAGAATTCGATATACAATACATACCAATATCATCATGATGTTTGTGACATAAATGTCGATATCCTTCATAGCATCAAAAGCAAGTCCATTTCTTTCCCTGATCTTATCAACAAGATGCTCTAGTTCTCGATGAGCAAGTTTTTCAATTTTCTGCAAAGAAGTTCCATACTGCTTGACGCCTCTCATAACTACATTCCTCAAGTATTTATGGCTTTCAGAAGGTGATGAGAATATCAGATTGTCAGGAAAGATGTCTGTTTTCATGTAGCTTGTTTCTCTTCCACTGAAGATGTCAGCGTACTGGGAAGACCACAGAAGATCCTTGGTGATCTTGTAGGAATTCAGAATGACAGTTGGCGTCATATACATGTACACAGTTATAATATCGCCGTAGGTCTTCCCGAGCCGTGCAGCATCAACAGCTAGAGTGTTGTCCTTAACGTCAAATATGTTGCCAAGGAATGGAACTGGAGTTGGGCCTGGCGGAAGTTTCTTCATCTGCCTCCATCTTTGGATCCACAGAATGGTAACAAGAACAACCGCCCCTGCACAAACTGCCTCAGTCAAGACCATTGTGCTCACACTATCTGAAGCAAATTTGTACAAGGTTTGTCAAGGGAAAGTTCTAATGGAAAATGACAAGACCATTGTGCTCACACTATCTGAAGCAAATTTGTACAAGGTTTGTCAAGGGAAAGTTATAATGGAAAATGACAAGACCATTTTGCTGACACTATCTGATGCAAATTTGTACAAGGTTTGTCAAGGGAAAGTTCTAATGGAAAATGACAAGACCATTGTGCTGACACTTTCTGAAGCAAATTTGTACAAAGTACATGATTTGTCAAGGGAAAGTGGTAATCGAAAATGACAGAGTTTGTGTTGATGCGTATCTGAATCAAAATTGTACAAGGTTTTTCAGGGGAAAGTTCTAATGGAAAATGACACAGAGTTTGTGTTGATGCGTATCTGAAGCAAAATAGCTTGTGAACATGTCAAACTTTATCAATAGAGTTACTTATATCTATAATAATGACTCTCTGAAGCTCATGATATTTATGTTATCCATTGATATGGCTTAGCTGGATCTAACACCGGATAAATAATAATCTTGTGGTACTTGTAGTTGTTGCTGTATGAAACTAGAAAGTTCTTAGATTGATGTTGTTATCAAAACTCTTTTCTATGACAAGCAGCAAAAACTAGCATACATGTTCAATTGAAGTATAGAAATGAATACAAGGTCTCTGCTCTAATGCCATTCACTGCATGCACATGTCATAGTTGGCATAGGAAGGTTAGATGATTTTAACTTTGACGAATATGATATATTGGAAAGTACCAAAGCTCAATTACGCCAAAAGCATCATAAAACGTAAGACATCTATCGTATCTGGGATTTGTATAGCACAGTACATCCCCACTACTAAGCACGTTGGTGTCCCCTTCTTTTTCCACTGAGACTATGACTTGAGGTCACCTTGTACCCCATTTAAACGGCAACATTTACTTACGTGTGTATTTTTGCATATACGCAAAATTTACTTACGTGTGTATTTGTAAACGTATAGACGCATTTTCTCATGTGCACATTTTTCTAGCAGGAGCAACTCGTTTACTTCGGGAACGTAAAAGCATTTCTTATGTTTCCCTAAGCAGATCTGTCGTATACACGCTGCAAGTAAGTTCTCTGGTGTTTGATGTGCCAAGTAAAACACCCAAACTAAAGAAATAAGGGAATTTCCTAAATCAGATCCTAAATCTGCGAAGTCTTCTCAGTCTTATCAGATCCATGGTTATTGATGAAATGACAGATCTTGAGCTTTTACTAAGGGGTTTTAAAACAAACCATAAATTCATAGCAAATTTGCATTTGCTCACGTGTGTAGATTTGCTCTTATGAGCAAATGTTTGCCGTATAAATTGGGTACAAGAGTTGTGTGTAACTTACCAATATTTCCGCACATACATCTTGTCTTAAAGTGGCACCATTAAAATAAAATCACTTACACATAAACTCAATCTTTCTGAATATCCATATGGAATCTGAACATGAACTGAATCCTCATTTGTATAATCAAAACGGTTATTTGTAACCACCCGAAATTAACAGGAACTGAAAACATTTAATTGTTACAAGAGATGGATATTGAAAGATAGACACTTTTCCCAGTGTGTACATTTCATTAAAGACATATAACTGGTAATTGTTGCCAGACTATTTTTAAAGATCGTACAGTCATTTTTTTCTGAATAATTGGCGTGAACTTAAAATTATCGTATCCAGCAAAACTTTCCACATATCAATAAAGCCAGCAACGTGTCAATTTCGCACCATGAATTTGTTAAAGTAGACGGTCAGTAGTATATATAATTTCAATTGGTGTTCCTTGGTTACTAGCCAAACAATTTGGGCTTACATGTATGTAGTTGAAAGAATAACAGACCTCAGAACTTTTTGTAAAGTCAAATAGTCATGCAAACAATCATTTATTCGTTTTACCAATAAGGATTGAATAAAAAGAAAAATGAAAAACAGTCAAATTTGAAAAGCGCATGAACATCAAATTGAAATTATAGAGAATAAAGTCACGAAGAAAAACCGCAATAACACCAGATTATACTAACATAGCGAAAACAGTCACAGAGATATAAAGAAATAGGTTTCTTTGCACCTTAAAGGGGCAGTAGCACGTTTTTTGGTAATTTTATATTTTAAATATTTCACTTGTAATTTTAAGTAAATGTTAAATGTATTATATTGACAGTGTCAACAATCTAATTACACCAGCCGATCACCCGTAGTCAGAGGACAAAGTATGAGGATTCACATAAAATCCATTGGCGGCCATTTTTGTGTGAACACCTTTAATTCATTTTTGTAAGAAAAAAGAATCGCATGGCTGAACTTTAAGTTATATGTTCAAATTATAACTGCTTCATTTAGTTTAAATACATTGTCTTTCAATTTGAACCGTTTATTTTGATTTTCCTGACATCACCTTATATTCCCCATAAAAACGTGCTACTGCCCCTTTAAGTATGACACCTACTCCTGAAATTAGTTTGATATTCAGAGCGTGAAGACCTTGATGGACGAATAAAGTGTCCGGTGCTCAACTATGCAAAATCAACCAAGGATTAAGCACCTAACCTTCTTGTACTCCCGTACTCTAGAAGGGAGGAGATGCGGGTTATTGAAAGCTAAAACTGTGTCTAGATGTTTTAAAGGGGCAGTAGCACGTTTTTTGATAATTTTATATTTTAAAATTGTCACTGATAATTGTAAGTTAATGCTAGATGTATTTTTTTGACAGTGTCAATAATCTCATTACACTAGCCAATCATCCATTGTCAGAGGACAAAGTATGAAGATTCACATAAAATCCATTGGCGGCCACTTTGTGTGAACACCTTTAATTCGTTTTGTGTAAGAAAAAGCAATCGCATAGCTAAACCTTACCTTATATATTTGAATTCTCATTTTCCTGACATCACCTTATATTCCCCCTAAAAACGTGCAACTGCCCCTTTAAGGATGTACATTTACATTACGTTTTCAGTGTCTAGAATATTAAACTACAATCGTAGAATAAACTTTCTCGATTTTCTGGATATAGTTCATTCAACAAAGTGTTATAAAATGTCATTTTACATAATACAATAAACATTCTGTGTTCCCATATGGATTTGAAGATGAAAATAAGGAGTTAATACGTTAAGATTGTTATTGTACAACATTAAGCTATCTATTCCTATATATCCTATCCTACAATGACTCTAAACAAATAATAATAATAATAATAGTGTATAGAAATACTAAAAACATATATTTTAAGAATAATTACCTAAGTAATAATGTGTATGAAAGTTACTCTTACGAATACTGTTACCAAATAACACGTTTATTGAAAGCATACCATATGATTCATATTGATTTGTAGAGAATCGTTGAATATTTATCCCAATTACATTAAATATTATGTGTATATCGAGGCTGAGAAACTGGAGTAAATCTATATTCAAATACATATCATAATACATGCATGATAACCCTTGAACCCAATATGTACATTGTACTGTGATAGATATTCTAGTCTTGTCGTGTAGAGATTGTATAATCCCTATTGTAAAGCAGTCGTGTTGACTTCATGTAGATTTCGAGTTGTCATCGTAGTTCTAAATTTCAACATTTTAAGGGTTAATTTAACAATTGAACGATTGTCGTGATGCTGCAAATATATCGATTGTATAGTGATTGTGCTGCTATCGTGTCTAGTGGCTGAAGCCCGATCAACACAATCACAACACAGACACTTCACAATCATCACACATTCACTATATAATCGAGTTGCCCACAACACGATTTTCAGGTACATATGTTTGATATTTTAGTGAATCGTGATGAGCAAAGATCCCTATTAGCTCAATTAAGATTCGATGACCGCCGAACAACAGCATATAATCACAATAACAACACGATGACTTCCCGACGCGTTCGTAACAGCGATCGTACGTAGTGTGAGTTTGGCTTAACAATCCTCAAACACTCACTACATGATCGACTTGCCAACACGATTTTCCGAAATCAGGAACATATTTGATATTTTAGTGAATCGTGTAGCCCAATCAAGATTCGATGACCACCGGACAACAGCATATAAACACAATAACAACACGATGACTTCCCGACGCGTTCGTACAGCGATCGTAGTCGATCGTACTTAGTCTGAGTATATTCCAGCAGTTGAAGTCTCAATACACAACATAACCTTGTTCTGAATAAATGAATTTCTACAAGATCCGAGACTAACATGACACACTGTGCAGGAATGCATTGTAGAAAAGCCGTTGGAATCATCAATTAAAACAGTTCTTAACAGGGGACTCAGTATTCAATTCATCAATATAGTAGGGAGACCAGGGCAAAGCGCACCCCCTAACATACAGTTGTGTTTTCTGGGCATATTAACATGTTTAGAATGCAACTTGCAGCATGTCTCTTATTCTCATCAGATGAACTATTGTATGTCAAACGCTTTTTAAACAACAAGAAACCTCATAATTTTTCCCATGTTAATTGGTAAATATGTACAGAAAACATTGTCAACTTCAAAAAACACCAAAAAACGTTTTCATCGGTCCTCTTATAACAAAGATATCGCCCTTCAAAGTGCGCATATTTTAGGCTTCTCAATTTGACAGTCTGAAAAGGGATTCTACCGGGTGAACGATATTGCCTTTACTGCGCATGCGAGAAAGGGCGATGTGATGTGGCAGGTTATGATTGGCTGAGAGAAGTTTTACAGATTGTGTATTATTACATCATATAGGTAGGTGATTTCGTAGGAGGATCCAGTTCGTAGGAGGATTTTTCAGTGATTTCGTAGGAGGATTGGACGGTGTTTTCGTAGAAGTAGATTTTTATGTTGAAGATTTGTTGATTACCGGCAATGTTTATTGTTGGCGTTTGCATTTATGAATAAAATTAAAGAGGTAAGTATGATGTTATACACTTAGTGGAAACGACTGAAAGACGATGCGAGTTTATTTAGCAATTGATTTTTAGCGGATTATCGATAATCCCTTGTTTAATAGTTTAAATTGTTGTTTTAAAAAATAAAGTAATTTGGTAAGTATGGTTCTATGAAAGCTGATATATTTGATCAAAGATTGGATTGGAAGATTAACAGATCTCATCGGTGAAGATGAAAAAGGTAGGTCGCCGACAAAGCATTTGACAATCAAAACATCTCATTACATATAAACACATAAACCTGGATCAATGGACCAGCCCCCCCTCACTCTATTCCAAATTCTAAATTGATTTTAACCACTTTAGAACTTCTATGAATTTTACTTGGGTGCCTAAGACCTATTCTAAATTTCATGCCCCCTTTTTTGGAAATAACTCAGGCTTAGACCCAACGTCGGCGACATCACCGTATGGTGAAGAAGACGTTAAACCCCAATCCAACAACAACATTAATGGACCATCCATTTCGAAATGAACATTTGATGTGTAGTGTATACTAGTGCTATCTGCTAAGACAATGCCTCCATTGGTTTAGTGCTGTGTTCATTCAAATGTGCTATTTGGGATTCCTGTACTATTTTTAAATGTGATGTTAATATACCTAATTATTAAATTATAAAATTAAATTAGTAAATTATTATGTAAATTATCACTCATACGAAATCACCTCCTACGAACTGGATCCTCCTACGAAATCACTGGCACCCATATACAGAACGGAAATAGGCGTAATCAATGTAAATATAACAGACAATGGTGGTAAATAAACAGAATAAACATGTTTTAGCACGATTTAGAAACTTCATCTGTCCGGCAATAAAACAGAGTAGTAATTAAACAGTTATGGCACATCGTAACTGATTGTGTAATTACAGGCCTAGGGAGTCGCGCTTGGGATATTTCACACTCTTTGACAATGTTGTTACAAGAATTAGGGGATGAGATCAAGCATGTCTGCCCATCTATGACACGCCCAGTTGTCAAAGCACTAGTCATCCATTGGTCAACAATAAGACAAACTAGATCCAATCAAAAATTAAACATTTAGAATTTATCATATGCATTGCATCTGTCTTGAGATGAACACATTCAGTACACATGAGATGGAGTTTTTGCGTTTACAGTGACTTCAATAAGGTAGGCTTTGGTCACATGATATGTAAACTAAACTTTGTGCATTCAAACTTATATGTATACATATTTGTTATTTCAGGCAGTTGTTTGCGTTAGAAGTTTACAAATATTTAAAATTTAAAATAACATTATCTCAAACAAAGATATAGAAGGGTATTTATTTTACGCTGATGAGTTGTCTCTTTGTAAACTAACATTGTTTCTTTATTTGATTGAGAAACGCTCAAGACATGATGAAACATGGTGTCAAAAGGTGTATATCCTTGTATTGCGAACTTAATACAATTTCATGACATGATGCCTCAATGACTCTCTTTCCGAATATTTCGTAGTGTGTATATAGCAAAACCTCATTCAGATTATATAAAATTACTTCAGGATTATTCATAAGTTCCTTAAAACATTTCACAAACTTGTTTAATTTGTCTTCAATTTTATCTGGCCACTCATCACAAAATGTAAACTTAGAACTACTAAATTCAAAACATAACTATACCGTAATATCTAAGAGATTTTCAAAACATGATTGAATATTAAGATTTTGCCTTGATGAAATATCCTTATGTTTATACCATTAATGAAGATATAACCTTGGCATTTAATTGCTTTGTTGTATGTTTTCGAAAATCGTTGTTTCAATACTGTCACTGTATATGATATGTGTACTGATCTGTCCATGTTTACGTTACGTCACTATTTTGTTAGGGAGCGGCATAAATATAAACATATACCCCGTTTCTTTTTTAAAAATAGATATGCGAAACAAAGTTCTATGACAGGGCTATGACATACCATGTAGTCTCATTGATGAATTGACTTTAGATCCCTCTGTAGAAGCCGTGATTAAGCTATTAACAGTCAAAAAGATTCAACCAAAATTAGTAAATGTCTTCATTATATGTCTCACTAACTAACCGTCATACCGGAAGGTTGTTTTCTTTGTTTGTATAGTAATTATTCGCCAAGTAAGTAAGTGACCGCTTGACTCAATACTGTAAACAATAGCAATAGCCTGACCAGTTTGGCGAGAAAGGGCGATGTGATGTGGCAGGTTATGATTGGCTGAGAGAAGTTTTACAGACTGAAAATATGATGTTTGTTTTCAAAGTCATTAAATGACTATTTTGCGCATGTTTTTGAACAAACAAAATATCGATGTTATCTCAAGATATCTTTATGTATCCATTTCTGCATTGTGTACCCCCTCGGGGTTACATGTTGTTTAACACACCATTCCTGCATAAAGAGATATTAACGAAAATTTATTTCGTCAAAGGCGGTGCACTTTGCCCCGTAGTTTGGGGCAAAGCGCCCCATGCGAAAAGACACACACATGAGCTATGTCAAACACCTATAATACGCCATTACAATACAAAAAAAGTTGTTAAGGGTCATGCACCCTTATGAAAACTTAACAAGCAATAAAAACTTAGGCTCTGTATACACAAAACGGACAACATATGTTTTTATATATCATTGACATATATCTTTGAATTTTTTATCCAAAAACTTACATGATTACTATAAACGAATTTCTAAGAACTATGGTAGTTTATACAATTTAACGCATTTACTTTCAGAAACCAGTAAATATATGAAAGAAATAACGAAATTGATTGGTTTGAAAGACAAATCTAACACTTTAAAAACATCAGATCTCAGTCGGGCTTTCCCATACGGCCTATCTTCTTAATTGTTTGGGGATAAAACAAAATATATGTTGAATGATAAACTAATGTTAACAAATCTAAGAAAATATACGTGTTTCTAAATGAAATTAAATTCTATAATATATAGAGGATACTTAATGTTGTTTTCCAAATACCAGGTTTATTTCATCGAGTGTCAAGGGTATAGTTGATATTTCAGAGGTGGCGCAGCCACGAGTGAGATATCAACTTTACCCATGTCACGACTATATTTAAAAGTAAACTTCAAAATCTTAATGGGCCATTTTGCCCATGGCCCCTGCCTTTCCCAATCACTGTATAAGACAATATGTTGTTCAATCACACAAGGTGTCCGAGGCCGCTAGGCCCAAGACAAGCGAAAATTGACCCATGCACGTTTTTATGCACGTGTGTACCCATTGTCACTTGGTATATATTAGACGTCTGGAATTCGCCGCTTTCTCTGCGCCTTGCCAAAAAACAAATATCGGCAAACTCGCTATTTTGCGAGTATTCTTAGCTTTCCTAAATCAACAAGCTTACCAACAATTCACCCATTTTGTATCGCAATCACCCCTCTCACAATTCCAATTGGAAGTACTTCTGATAACGCCCTCTAACGTGCATAAAAACGTGCATGGGTTTTATAGAAGTACGCAGCCATAAATACGATGTTCTTGATGTCCAGTCGGGTCCTTTTTACACCCTGTTTTCGGTGATAATCACCGATAATAGAGATTATACCTGATTTCGGGGTGTCCCGAACCTGTTGGAAACAGGTGTTCTTTTAGTCATTAATAACATAATTTCACATTTGTCGACTATAGCAGTTCTACTCCACTGATAGAATGCCGTATATCACCGGCAATCGTTGCTTATAATTATCAACATGATACATCTTAAATACACCAAACCATTACGTTTTGGCAAACTTAACTTAAATGTGTATATTACCTTTGTGTCGGCTGCTTTGCCGTGAAGACTTATTTCCCTATAGCGTACACTGCTATTTTGGTTAAATATAGGTCATGTGTTATGAAACTACTTTGACCTTCATCCATTGAAAACATGATCTTGAGGACAGGAACGCAATGTAAAGACATACAACTATCTGTCGTGTTGACATTATGGATGATTGCACACAGAGGGTTGGAGATATTCGCAGTCTTTAGAATAGTTTGTTCTTTATATATCATTCATCATCGACTAGTCGAACGGGATCATGCAACGTTCTTTACAAATAGCCATAAAAGCAATACTAATAAAAGACCAGAGAGAACCCTAGAGCCAGTCTTGCAAGCAGGCCGATTTTTTTACACTGTTTCGGTTACGAAAATGTATTAAGTTCATCGATGGCAGTGACGCCCCAAAAGCACCATCATGGTTCATATGTTAAAGTATACTCTCCCGGAAAAGAAACGCATATGAAGTTTGTCACAAAATTTATTTCATCGCATTGATAACAAGAATGACAAATAATTACAATGTTACAAGTGAAAAATTACAAGTCAATAGACAAAGTGCAAGAGGGGGGATCCAGGATTTTTGACCCCCCCCCCCCCCCCCCCCCCCCCCTTGATCCGCGAGTTCACACCATATATGTTTCATTTAGCATGGTATAAAGGTATAAAGGCCCCAGAATCATACTTGCATGCGGTTCGTGGTGAAAAATAGCTATTGAGAATAAAAAGACATCACACGGTAGAAAAACCTTTCGTCGAAATTTTATATTATATTAATATGTTTTCATCAACAATAAAATACTTAATTCGACGTCAAAAGTACAGTACCCTCTGAAAAAGTGTCATAGCTTTTAACGAACCCGCTTTCGGTGACATGCGTCCGATGGGTATCAACTTGGGCGGCAACTTATGCCTGAATCGGAGAAAAAGAAAAGAAAATGTAGTTCTGCGCTACAAAGACGGCTTTCAAGCGTAGATTTAGGAACAGGAAATTGTGAGATGGCCACACTTGATTCGCCTTCATGTCGACATGCCGGGGCTTACGTGTCGGTCATTTTGGTAAACTGTCTCCAGTCCTATTTAATGAATTTTGGTCCGATCTTCTCATTGTTGGTCGCAAAATATTGCTACAAATACCAAGCATATAGTACAAATACTTTTTTTAATATTGCAGTTTGATAATGGGTCTTTAACAGCGCATTTACTTTAAAAAAAGGGTATGTTGTTAGGCCATCTGACGTTATTTAGTGAATACAAGTCACCATGTTTGAAATACCTCCCTGTATGGCCCATAATCCGATGCACGTGACGTTCATTGACGGTGTTGAAGTTGTGGTTTGCTTCTCAAACTCTTCAGAATAACCAATTATCCAATTATAAGTTTGCTGGATACTGAGCCTTACACATTAACACTGTCTCAACCGACGCTGTTGACTTGTGGCATAAACTATATGCAGTATTTCCCTTTCCCGGCGGTTAACAATTCTAACATACACTATTTAACTTTGACGAATTTGTGATTCAGTACTGAACCACACTCTCCTAATTTATCTAAGATTCAATATCTTGATTTTTTAAAGGCCACTTTATACGATTGTTTATCGCTAAAGCCACCAAAAGCAAGGTCGATAACTGGCCTTCATGGTCGTATAACAATTTCATGCAAATGGTTCGTAAAGTTTGTTGGACATTTTTACTCAAATCAGGAATGTGTTGAGTAAGAGAATGACAGTTTTGTGACCCGGAAGGATTTTGGGTTTTGGTGGCAACTCTTTGATGCACACATCTTAAGCTCATTTTGGCGATATTGGTTTAAACAATATTTATTCCATTGAATGCATGGTTGGATTGGTAAACAGGCATACTGCCTATTTGAATACCTCTCCAATACAAAAATTACATGTAGAACAAAAATTCACTCATCAATACAATACAATACATCAATACATTCACAGTATACAATATAGTTCATTATATCTTGAAAATTAGCTAGTAAAACGTTCAGTTTGGGTAAAATATGAATGAACTGAAGTGACTATGTTTTGATTTATTTCGTCAGACAGCGAAGTATTTCCATATAAGACAGTATGTAAGTCAAACCCTTTTGTATAATAAAAACATCTCGATCGAACTTCGGCAAAATTTGGACACATGAAAAAATAGTGAATGGTATCTTCATAAAAATAGCCGCAATCACACTTGGAATTGTTTTGAATAAACCGGTCAAACTTGTGGCCATTAAGATCACTGCAGCCCAGTCTTATCCTACAATGAATAATTTGATTGTGTCTAGTACCAGTGTGTTTAAATATATTGTGCACGTTGCAAGGCAAAGTTCGATCGATATGTTTTTTAAACGAATTAAGTGAATTTGGCGAAATTGGCCTGCATAATCCAACCAAAAAGGTAAGATAATGAACATCCTGATGACAGACAACTGCTAATCATGAAGTTTCGGTTTCAATTTGACGTACGACGAAGTTTCCATTTGACTTTGTATAATGATAACCTATATTTTATGTAAAAATAAATATCAAAATTTTAAAGATTGTATGCATTTGATTAATTGAAGTTACCACATGATCTAGCGTTTACCATTAAGTCACTTTTGCTTTAGATCTTTTGTGATTGTCGTTTTTCAAAAACGTCTTCAAATGCTTCTCAAATATACAATAAGTTTTAATTGTGGATTTTGTGCACTCGATTGTAATCAATCATACTTGGAAACAAATACCATATTGTTTTATTTGTTTTTACAAAATTCTCAAATCCAAAATTTGGAATCAATTATCCTTGTATAAATAGTTATCAAGGTTGACGTCCTGATTCAGAACTATTCTATGCAGCAGTTCACTTGAACACAATATTACATATTATATGTTGAAACATTTATGTGGCATATAAATGGATTTTATCTTTTGCACATACTCACCGAATTAAATGTCATTTAACTCTTTAGTGAGCTTTCCCATCTGAGCTGTTTGATGCAATATTGATGCTTCCACGAGACTGCAAATGGACCGTAATGTTTTCAAGGATTCGCAAGTGTATCAGCTCGCCCTAGGCGGACAATTAAATTACTGTTGGAGACAGTTATGCCAAATCATGGACCTTATCCTAACGAGGGTCCAATTAAATGGGCAGAACTGACCGTGCCACTGATGTTGAATATCTGATTGGTATTAGGTTTCCTTCATCAGCTGAGTGTCAAGGTGAGAAAAAGGTTTTAAGGATCAGGGTCAACAAAGCTTTAAAGATGCTGTATCATACTTGCAAACGGTTCAGGATGAAACTTAGCTATTGAGAAATGAAAAACATCACTTTGTAGAAAAATCTTTCGTCGAAATTTTGATATCATATTTAGATTGTTTAATCAACAATAACATACTTATTTCGACGCTCAAAGCACAGTACCCCTCTTGAAAGGGCATGTCATTTAACGAACCCGCTTTCGGTGACGTAATCATTATGCTTGTAGGATTTACACCGTGTCTCAACTACCGTAATTGCGTTCGATGGGTATCAACTTTGACAGCAACGAATACCTAATTCGGAGAAAAATAAAATAAAATCTAGTTGAGCGCGACAAAGACGGTTTTCAAGCGTACATTTAGAAACCGGTGGTTGTGAAATGGCCACTTGATTCACCCTTATGTCGACTGTCGTTTCGGTATTTTTTGGTAAATAATCTCCAGTTTAATGAGTTTTGGTCCGATTTTCTCAAGGTTGATCGCTAAATTTTTCTCAAAATACAACTTTTACAGCATCTTTAAATTCTAATCCTCACTAGTAAAGGAGTATATACACACAAGGTTTCAGCTTTCAGCTTTCTAGGCCTTAGGCTTCTGGAGAAGAAGTAAAGATGAACATAGGTTTTAAGGGTGTGGCCCCTGAGGCCCTTATTACATTATTAGGGGGCCGAAGCTTTAAACATCAACTAACTTCGACGTTACCACTTCTCGATTTTCGTTCAAAGATTTTTCAAACAAAATAAAAGCTGGACTTAAATTTTGTTAATTTTTCCAATGAACACCTTTGATTAGCCTCTCATTTAGACAGCGTAATTATCGGCTGTGAAAAACCCACATGTTTTAGGGGCCATAAAACTCGCGCGGGTGTGACGTAATAAATAGACTATACAGAGTAACGCATCATTATTTCAACTGAAATACCGCCTAAATAATTGTTTAATTACCATTGATGTGGATATCTTTTTTACACCAAATGCTTAGTAGTGTTACGTCGTCAAATGATTTATCTGAGTGGAAAACGTTTTCTGAAAATCGTTTATTATTAGTTTTTTTTTCCTGTGGTATTGTTACGATAGATGTATAGATAACGAGGCTGATTCTGTTTATGACGTCACAAAATGGGGGCGTGACCAGTGATGCATTCACTTGTTTGTTGTCAGATAGGTCTAAACGGCCCCTCAAAAGTGGCTTTCAAAAACGGCTTTCATTACCAAACTAAACATATTTGAGTAGCGACCTTTAACGGACTATACAATATCGTAATCAGACTTTCTATATTCCAAAGAAAATAGTGAAATATGTTTGTGGTAATGTGAACTGACTAAGATTTGAGTTTTCATACAATCATCTCCATTATATTTCAATTAAATGTACATCACTGCAACAAAGCAATCTACAATTCTTCAGGAACATAATTTTAATAAAAAGTTTGCACTACTTTCACAAAATCATATTTGGGTCAATTTCAAAATATGTCTCGTTTTGTTGTTCTGAATATAAAAAATGATAATTCTGTAAAAGAGTGTTTTTCTTATTTGAACATGAACAGGAAACGTCAACAATAACAGAAACAAAAGTTTGCAACCTTAAAATCAAATCTTAATTAACAAATACCTGTTAATTAGTGAACTTTTGAAAAATGTGTCCTTACCGTTACCATAATTATAAATGTTACTTGTGTCATTATTGATATTTCAAAATGATTTTTAATGCATGTAAGTTGTTATTCTGATTCTGATATACTGTAAGCATACCCTGAGAGAAATTTGGTTATTGTAAAAGCAAAAAGTTCAAATTTAAGATTTTAATTTTTTTCCGGTTACAAAATTAAACTCAAAATGTTCTTTCAAACAACAAAATAAGCATACCAGAAGTAAGTGTGTGTTTATAGCTTATTCCTCATTTAGATTCAACAGGAATTAGTAATTACTTTAAGTTTGGTTCACAAAGGTTCATATTTGGTTGAATTTATTACCAATTCAGTCAGTGGTATCGGTATGGACATGTCTAGTAATGGTACTGACATTGACGGTAACGGTAAGGACATACTTTTTAAAAGTACAAATTTAAAAAAAAAAATATCACTGAAAACCATTCAGCTTATATTTCCCTTTCTTTTTGTGACTGCACAAATAAATCTCCTTAACAAATTCTAAAAATACAGAATATATTTGCCAAGTTTAATGTCTGGTTTTGGTATGGACATTTCTAGTAACGGCACTGACATTGACAATAACGGTAAGAAAATACATATGAATTTTTTAAATAATTGAATTTAATGTAACTGAAAGATTATGTTTTTTAACATATTGCCATTTTGATTATTTTGCAAAAATATTTACTACTCCAAGATAGTGAGTAATATTCAATTTATCACTTTTGACAAAAGGTATGGGCATGGACATGTTTGTAATTATCATAACATAAATTCATTGTTTCAATAATATTAGTACGATTAATGGTAATGCCAAAGAATGAAAATCCCTCTTAAACTCCCATTTATAGAATTCATCATTTATTGCTAAACATAAAATAAAATTCAAAAATATCTAAATGAACATTGACAAATGAACTATCGAGATCTCATAGAAGACGTAAACATATGACAACCATGTGTATATTCAACCAAACCACTGTCATTCTAGGTGTATTGTTTTGCTGTGATGTTATACAATCTTGTAAATATGAACCTTAAATGTGAACAGAACAAGGCATTTTAAAAATTAAAAAAATCAGCAGCAATTTGGCTCATTTGTGATTTTTGACATACACTCCACATAAAGATCACTATCTTCATCAATATCAAGAATTTTCCAACAATAGCACGTCCCTCATATGACATAAGAACATCCTTATTTTAGGATGACCTCTACAGGATCTGACAAAGACCTCAGAAGATTTTTGAACATCTTCTTTTAGTTAGATTCACATGTAGGAAACTGTGAGGACGATGAAACTTCATTTGACATGTTAGTTCTGTATTATGGAGTTGAGGTCTCTTTCATCGAGAGGTTTTTGGGTCATATTTGATGTTTTGCTAGACGCATATGTGCACACTTCTGCTGATGTGAAGAACCAGATGAAGTTTCATAAATTGGAACTTTTGGTCTTTCTATTGCCATAACTGGTACCAAATGATTGGAATCCATTGGATCGGATTCATATCAGGGGTTCTGGTGCTTGTCCACATCACATGTATCATTTCATCACTTTTTCCTTGACCCCTTGTGTAAGATTATTCTGTGTTGATTATTATAAGTACAATGCTGTTTCCAAGCTGTAAATATAGTGAGAAGATTGTGGTACCAAGAACACTAGCAAGTGAGAAATCTTACCGTATCCTAATATAACTTCTTGGAGTTGAGATTGATAGAACTTGTAGATACCAAAAGAACCTTTGTCCAAACCGTTACTAAATAACACCTTCATACATATTTCAATAATTATGATTCTAATGTTATAAAAATACCTCATACTTTTGAAAAACAGGGCAAAGTAATGACCATCTCAGTTCCATTCTTCTTTCATTAAAACTATTACTGACTTTTCACCTTTCTCTCAAAATTGTCCTAACCGTTACCAATTTTTGTCAGTACCGTTACTAAAATTTGGAAATGTGTGAATTGTGTTTATTTAAGAAAGTGGTTATAAAAAATGAACAATATCAGTATTTGGCCAAACCATTACCAATTTCTGTCCTAACCATTACCAACTAATGATAAATCAAAATTAAAGTATTAAAAATTTAACATATAACTTGATAGAAAAAGTAAACTGATGACCCTTCTGGATGTACTTTTGATTCAATAGTAGTTTGTATTGGATATTAAGGTCTTACAAACATAATTCTAAATTATGCAAGAGTTGTCTGAACCGAAACCACATTTTGTCTTTGCCGAAACCATTAAGTATGGTAACGGCAAGGACAGTAATGGCAGGGACAACAATTTCTAATTCTTAAATTCAAAACAATAATTTCTCCCTGCAGTTTTGGAAGCAAATGGTAATCTGTGAATTACATAAAAATGAGTATTTTAAACTAAACAAACAAAAATCGAAAAATATTTTTGTCATGATATGCAGTAACGGTGGGGACACTTGAGGGTAACGCTATAGAATGCACACTCACATTCACATCAGAAAATCTTAAAAAGAAAAGGACCTTAATCAAAATTCTTCTGATTTGTTTCAAAGGAAGTAGAACTACATATACAAGAAAATAAAGAAGAGTAACAGCAAGCTCAGGGGAGAAATTATTTATCAGTTTTTTTCAGGTTTGGTAACGGCAAGGACAACAAATTATGGGACAGAGGCATTTGACAAGAAAAAATGACCTAAATTGTTTTCTGTGTCATATACATATACAGGGTGATTTCCATCATTTAATGAAATAAACAAACCACTTAAAGAATGTGGAAGTAAAATAATTACTTAATTTGACGTTGTGAAACTGGACCAGGGTACCGCCCGGACAGCATGATTTTGCTAATTGTGACCACTTTAATTATCAATTAAAGACTTGTCATGAACACTGAGATGTGAAGTGTGTTTGTTATTTAGAAGGCATGATTTATGTCTTATCTTAATGACATAAAACTTCAAATACGATATGTTGATTAATGGTGAATGAACTTGGACAAGAAAAGAGCAAAATTCTGAAATTGACCCATTTATTGTTTAAAAAAATGCACATCACATCAGAAAGCTAACATCAGTAAAAACAGGACCATAACTGAAAAGTTATTTACTGTTTCAAACACAAATATGGCAAAAAATATACAAATCATAATCTCCATAGCTACAGAAGCACTAAATAACAACATAACCATTCAACCATACAAAATCACCAATAGGAGACTAGTTCTGAGAATCATGCGCGCCTCGGTCTTGCTGACCTATGACATACTACAATACTAAAACAGAGGCTTAAGAGAAAGTCACAGCCAACATTACATTGTCTTACACAAGTCATAAAGATTCACACAATTATGGAACTAAATTGAAACTTGTGTATCCATGGTTACGATGTCAGCCATTCACACAATGACCAATCATCAGCTTTGCTTATTCATGATTAGAGTAGCTATGCTTGATTCGTTAAGGAGGTGTACGCCTGTCACGTGTCAGGCGTTGGCCGGGTTTACAACAGGCTGAAGTTGAATAAAGTGTATCGGCATATGCACAGGAAGTAGTTAGCATACCTCAAAGTAGCTTCAATAAACAGCTTATTTATGTCAGACCAATAATTTTTATCATATTTTCCAAATTTTGATTAAATATAACTTTTGTTAAATGCATTGTATTTAATAATTCATGTTGGATTTTCGATTTATATGAATCATTTTTATATGTTATTATCATAAGTATTCATGTCACAAGAATAAGTTGCGGAATGTCACACAGAAGATAGTTGTCCGCCATTATACGCAGGGTCTTTTTCAACCCATCATATCCGACACACGCCTTGTGCTTTTGGTGAGTGCCAATAAAGTGCTTTGCACCTTTCGTTACTTCCTGCAGCGTATGCCTAATCAATGACCAATCAAGCATAGCTGGTGTCAGCCATTCATAACAATCAACCGCTTTGTGTATCCATGGTTACGGTGTCAGCCATTCGCACCATGACCAATCATCCGCTCTGTAAAGTCTCCACATGTAAAATCCATTCACAGCTAACACTTGAAATATTCGACCAATCAGAATCTGTGTAGGCCAGATACTGTGAGGCCCAAGGAATGCTGGGAACATTGAAAGAAATCCGCCACTACACTCTGACAGGAAGAGCGTTGTCAGTTGAGTGAACATGAAGATTACGGACACTCGTAGGATGAGCGGCGACTTCCATGGTGATATTGACGCCAATATGTTTTCATCTTGAAGGTTCTCAATAAGAGTGACGTCATCCTGCTTTTCAAACTAAAAGAAAATGATTGTGAATTAATGAGTAGTTGTTGTTTGACAATATTCCAGGCTTGAAAATGATTGGGAATTGAAATAGTTTTCTCTGAATTGTTGAATAGTTTTCTCTTATTGAGATCAAAACGTTTTAGTTATTAATTTCAGTGTCTGCAATCATTGTTGCCAATTTGTTTTAAATATATTTTTCGTTAAAAAGGTATGCGTCTTGACAAACACTATTTAATGGTTACAATAACAGTAAAACAGAAATTGTGTGCTGTGAATATTTTTCAAATGATTATAGTTCATCTCATCTCATAATTTATCTAAAATTTCTTAAAATTCAAAATGTAGCATCTTTAATAACACTGATTTATATGGAAACAATAACAAATTAACCAAAATTGTGAGAGGTGAATAATTTGACAAGTTAGCAGTTTTGATATATGGCAACTTTTGAACTTTTTCTATGAATTTCATTGTTGTTCATGTGTTTTAATTTCCTATATCTTATATTTCCTATATTTGTATATACATCTTTACAACATAAATTCATGATAGTCACAAAATCAATATCAAAAGGTAAAATATGCCAGACAAAAACCTTTACTTACCTCTTCATTCAAAGAGAAGTTCTTGGTTACTTTTTCAACAATAAATAGAATGCTATACAGTCTCACAATCACAGACACGAGGAAAAATGGTGACAGAAACTTTCTGAAGAACAGCAAGGCCTTCATTGCACTGTCTGTAATGGAAAAATATTATAACAATTAGATGTTATAAGGTCATACAAAATTAATTATTTGATTAAGAACTTTTTGAGTCAGGAGAAAAAGCTCAAGTGTAGATAAAATGTTTTTCAAATCAAGTATGCATTATTTGCAGATAAGTGGACACTAACATTGCAATTTTCCCTCCTTTACTTAGTTTGGTTTAAACTTTTTGCCGTATTGTTTATTTGGAGCGATTTTGAGTCTATTTCAAATAAGTAACCATCATGTTAGGAGATTCTGTAAATCAACTGATAATATGTTTTAGTAATCACACATGAAAACAAAAAAGCAATGACATTTTCATCTATTTTTGGTCATGGAAACACTATTTCACACTAAAGTGTTTTCCCATCCTGTCTCAGGGTACGAACGTTACTCTAACTCCACTAATCTGTACCCTGAGCTCAGAAGCTAAATTCCCTCACGCAGCCAGACTAGGGATATAGCCAATCAAATCATTTTCCTCATTGAAATTTTATCGAGAAGGTAGTGTGAAAATGATTTGATTGGCTATATCTAAAGTCGGCTGTGCAGGCGAATCTAGTTTCTGAGCCCAGGGTACAGATAAGTGGAGTTAGCGTAACTTTCGTACCCTGAGACAGGATGGTGTTTTGGGTTCCGAGGACTTGTTTTTGATATTCAATGGACAAAATCAGTTAGGTGTGATCATTGTCTATGAAAAAATATCAAATCATAATTCATGATATCAATTTCCACACATAATATGTTCTATCCCTGAAACCCTTCTTGAAATCAATATTTTAAAGTATGTATAGTGTCATTGTTGCAGGGTTGTAAGTAATGATGGGATGGTTAAGGGGATTCAAACACCCAATCCATTTGAGGTGAGGTAATAATAATAAGTCTTCTTATATGGCGCCAATAATCCAATCAACTTGTGGTTGCTCTAGGCTCTGCATTAGATAAAAAGTCAAACTGCGTGATACTTCCTGAACAGGAATGTCTTTATCTGGGTTTGAAAGGAAGTAAGGGAAGGACAGTTCTTTATGGATAGAGGCAGTGAGTTCCATCATGTGGCTGCAGTGAAAGCAAATCGTCTGTGTCCGAAGGATTTTAGATGGACAGATGGTGGAGTTAACTGGAGGCTGTTCGATGATCGTAGAGACCTATTCCTTGATCAGACTGGCCAGATATGTCGGAGCAGAACCATGGAGACACTTGTATGTGAGGCATAGGATTTTGAACTCAATTCTTACTGGCACTGGTAACCAATGGAGGGTAACTAGAACAGGTGATGGTGATATGGGGTTTATCGCCGCTTTCAAGAGTATTTCACTTATATCGCCGCTAGTATTACTGCAGACAAAGTTGCCAAGCCCCTGGCGAGATTTGAACCAAGGACCTCCTGATCTGAAGCCGAACCCAATCGATTTGATAAGACTTTTCAATTGGGTCTGTATGAATGACCACCAGATGATTGCCTGACTGGTAAGATTTATTTTAAATCTGAAATTTGATACATAGGACAAAGAAAGTTTATTGGATAAGAAATTTCCTAATAAGATTCATGGAGCACGGTGGTGTAGTGGTTAGCGTGTCTGCCTCTCACCCCAACGACCCGGGTTCAAATCCCAGTGGCGACACAAAAGATTTGTGACTTGGGTCGAAAGCTGTGTTGTGTCCTTGGGCAAGGCACTTCATCCACATTGCACTCAGTCCACCCAGCTGTAAAATGGGTACCTGGTTATACGGGTGTACTGTCCGAAATGGACTCTCAGCGCAGGCAAGCAGCTTTGAAAAAGTACAATCCGTCAGGGTAATAATGCACATTAGTGAATTGTCGGTGAGCAACTTACAAAGATGGATACTTGACGTTAAACTTATCATTATTATTATTATTATGTATGGACTCACCTGCTTTCATGTTGATGATAGAAACAAAGATATCAATAAGAGATTTACTGTAGGACCTGTAATAAATCAAAAACATATTTGTAAAAGTTATGATTAGAAATCTATACTACTTGAAAAAAGTTAAGGAACACACAAGGAGCATTAACCCTTTGCACCAACTTTAAATGTTTGCAGCTTAAAAGGAACATATTTGCTTGAATTTTTTTTTAACATCTGTATGCATACCTGATATTGGTCTACTGGTTCTTAAACTTTAAATTAACTTTTATACATTTTCTAATTACCGATTTGGTTTCCACACTTTTTCAGAAAAGTGTCTTTCTCAAACTATTCACTTCCAGGAATTTTATTTCCACTCTAATGAAATCACCTAAGACAAGATTGCATTGTTTTGAACATAAACCATCATGTCAAATCAGCATATGGTTTGCTGAACAAAGTTTTAAATTTGAAGTATCATTCCTTTTCGACGGTAACTGCGGTATAGAAAGAATTTTCAAATTGTGAAAACAACTAAATAATGGTCATATTGTATTTATTATGTATAATAGCCAAAGTAGACTATTATTCAAGGTTGGTGATTATACAAGGATTTATTACCTACGAGGGCAGTCATATTGAGGTTAAATTTTTCATATGATGCCCTAGGGTAACATATCTATTTGTCATTGTGACGTCATGATATAAACAATGCTTTGATGTCATGGTTAGCCTATGACATCGCAATCTATAGTAGGTTTGAGTATATTATAAAAATTTTGACTAAGGAAATAAACAGAATATTCTATTCGTGCCCATGACATACTATGTTTAAGGCACTCATGCCTAAATACCAGAATATCCCTCGTGTCATATAGTATGTCCTGGACACTCATATAATATCCTCTATATATGGTATGCTCCATTGAAAGTAACAAGGAGTGAGTAAGGTTTTTGTTTTACGCTGCTTGGGCAATATTTCAGCCATTAACTGAATGTAACAAGGAAAGAGAAGAGCTTTTATTGTTATTCTATAGCTTAAGTACACTACCTGTTCCAAGATGGCGGAGGTTGGAGGGGTTGTCTGATATGAGATGTTTCCTCGATCATAGCGTACACAACCATCACACTACACAAGGTGGCGAACGCTGCGTCACTCAACGTACCTGCAACATAACACGATACAAAATATCCGTATTTAAGAAAAAATATAACATAATAGTTGACCCCTAGAAGAATTTAGTCAAGTCCTTGAACTGCTTGTATCGATGGGCACAAAATTTAGAAATTGTCTGCTTGATAAAACAAAATTGATTTTTTTTTTAACATCAGACGTTTAATGACTAAATAGACATCAAGTCACTATATCTTTCCACTTATTTTGCATCTTTTTATATTTTAATGCAGAAGATTTTGAAGTTGGAATAAAGAATCGAAAAATTCTCAAGACAGATTTCATGACAATTTCTACAAAGAATATATGTTCTAAAAACATACTTGTTCAACAAGAGATCCCAACTGTCACATAGTCATAGGTCGGTGTCGGTACCAATGAATCAACAGTATAAATCTTGTCATTGATGTTTTGTAAGAATATTTTTTGAATTTGTAAAAGATTTTTCACTTCTTACCTTCTTGAGCCATCCACATCATATTGTGCACAGCCACACACAATAATATAACAAGAAACAACAACCTGAAACAACAAAATAAACAACAAACATAAATGCATGATGCATACCATTTGCAAGCCTTTACTGCTTCCAGTTTCAAACACTATCCATTTCAAAGAGGCAGTGGCATGTTTGTTTGTTTTTAAATTTGTTATTAAAGATTTGTTTACGCCGCTAATGGCTGAAATATTGCCCAAGCGACGTTAACACACTCACTCACTCTAAAGATTTTCGTTAATATATATCAAGTTATGTCAAATGCATGATCTTTGGAGAGTGAAAAATCTCATAACTGTCCCGATTATTCGAGTGATAGGAGAAATTATCACATATCAAGTCAAATTGCTGGTAGCCATTTTTGTGTGAACACCTTCTTTTGCACATTGGATTGGGGTAGATTACTCTTTTGCACATGAACAACTTTCAAGGCCTGAGTGCAGCTACCTCAGTGACAAAGAGTGTAGTATTTCTTATATAAAGCAACCGGGCACATATTTTTTCTGTTTCAAGTTTGAAGAAAACAGAAATTAAAATTTCAAATTGTTACTCGAAAGAAAATATTTTGGGCAAGGTACAGCAGTACAGCCAAAGATCTGACTCTGTCATAATGCCAGCCAGCAATTTCCTTCACAAAGGTTAAAACGCCAGTCATGGACCCTGGCTTATCTAACCCTTGCTGTCGATCCTTGACTTTTCTGATTTGATAACAGCACTTCCCTCCGGTGATAATTTGTTACCTCTAGTTATCTCCCTTGCTGCTGTTGATCTTTTTCTGTCTGTGTTTGTTGACCTCGATTAATCAAGTTTGTCAAATCGTTTCAAACAATTATTTTCTCGGTTGTTTTCGTTATTACAATACTTGCATCGATTGATTCAATGTGAAAAGAAGTAAATATATAAATCTGCACTTTACAGGGGCTACTCTTCACAATTTGTTCAGTTGACAGACTTAGACAGAAAGTTTGCCACAATTTTTTAAAGTCTGAAGTAGTTTTAAAAAGGGCTTTTTGATTGGACAATAACAAGAGAGCAAGACACAGAAAAATGAAGTGTCGGCAGCAAGGCTTAAATTAGTATGTTTTGAAACCGACTTTGTCAGAAGGATGGCCTGTCAGTTGCTGATATTTTCAGAATAGGTTTGTTTGAGAAGAGGTCAGCAGGTTAGTTTGGCTTGTGTGATTTTTGAGATACTGATTTCTCTTTCAGGGATTCTCAAGTTTTATTTTGCCTAATAATCAAATAAAGAAGAATAACTATACCAGAGTTGTAGGGTAGATCCCTGTTCATACATACTCCACAAGGCCCAACCAACACAAGCATAACACAGGGTCGAGAAACCCAGTATCATGGCCTGCAAATAGAATAGATGGATATGTCAATGTCAATTTGCATATCAACTTTTCTTAAATGATAATTAATATAAATAATTATAAAAATACTTAAAATAGATGAGGTCAGGAAGTCTGCTTGATTTAAGAGATTTAATGGTCTTTACATTGCAGTACATGTCAATATTAAAGAGGGCTGATTGATTTTCATTTCGATTTGCGACCATCCCCTTTCTCATTCTCCTGTAGACTATTTATATTACTCCTTACACTACAAAACATCTTACTTGCTAGTTCATTGGAGAGCCTCATATATTGTTTGCTGTAAGTATCTATACCCAAATGTCCATACTGTCTACTAGAGAGTTTACCTTCCATTGCACAATTCCTCTCAAGCTTGTCTTCAATGTAATCCATGACCTCCTTGAACTGAAGCACTCATTAATCTATCTATGTTGATCCTTACACTACAAAGCATCTTACTTCATAGTTTATTGATAAGCATTGTTGTTGCTGTAAAATGTCGCTACTGCAGGGTTCGAAATTAGCACTTGTCCGGTTGCCTTTGGCTAAATTAATGAAAGAGATGCTTGGCTATTAAAATTATTTGACAAGTAATCTGACTATCGGTAGTTGAATTTAAAGAAGATATGAGTATGTAGATGGATTTGGCTAGTTGGAATGTGTTCCGGCTAGTACTCTCAGGAATGCACTAGTCAAAATTACTTATACGACAAAAGGACTAATTTTGACACCTATACTATCTACAAAAGAGGTTCACCTTCCATTTGCGCCCGTCCTCTTCCAGCTCGTCCTCTATGTAGTCCACGACCTCCTGGCTGTACCTCATGACGAGGTTCTGGACCAGCACGACCTCCGCCAGGAGAAGAAGAGGCTCGGTGATCCAGAGAACCTTGTCGTACATCCATACCACCAGCCATGGGGTCAGGTTAATAGGCAGAAGGGCAAGTGCACCCAAGAGACCAAATTGGAGGTATGGTATGATTGAGAACTGTTCGGGTAATAAGAACAAAATTATTCAGTGACAGATACAGCATCCCAACAAACTTTTACAAATATTACTACAAATTCAGACATTTTGTTAATTTTTTCTTTGTATGTGTATAAATCTTTATCTGAAATTGTAATTTACAAGTGATATTGTTTGTATGAGATAGGTCTTAATAAATAGTATATTGGGAGTTAATATTTAGATTGGATTTGTGTATGTTATGCTTAAATAAATCTGATTGCCCTGGAAGTCTGATGTTAAATAAATAGTGAAAATAAATTTTAACAAATTAATATCAGTCTAAGTAATCCTAGTATCAGTAATACTTGCTAAACTCCGATATTGAGTCTAGCAAGATGTAGTAGCTGGTCGCGTTAGCCAACCTATCGGATTGACCAATCAGGGATCGTCTTGCCAAATCTATAGTCTGCAATTGCAGATACAACAATAGAGGGTGATAGGTTGGCGAAAGGTCGGCTGACTAACCTGCTACTATCTCTTGCTAGACTCAATAGACTCTGATAAAATATGTCAGTCATGCAGTGATAATAGCAAAGATTTTGAAATTATTTGTTTTTAATAACTCTGAAAATATTTATATAAATTATAAATTCTAGAGTGCAAGTAGATGCTATATGGACCTATCAGAAATGTACACACCAAAGACTTTGGAATGTATTCCACAATAAAACTGTGAATATACAACAGAAGAGAAAATCTCAGGATGACATCAACTCCACAAAATGCTCCGTAGAGAGGAACAGACACGAGACATATGTAGGGCAGAAACTCGATGACACACAGACAGGGGCCCAAACACATATTGCTTGTTTGGGAACCAGTGTTTTCATCTTAGTCAAATATGGCGCCTTTTGGTCTTATTTCCGGGTTTTAAACTGGTTCCACATATGTGACGCATGCGCTAAAAGTATAAAATGTTTATCGTTACATCATAATTGGAAGTTTCAAATAGAAACACATATAAATTTTGCTTTAAGACTTATTTTTAAGGTTTTATTCTATTATAGATATAAAATTGTGTAAGCAAAATACCTTTTCCCATAATTCAACAGTCAATATGTCAGCGCCCAGCAGATGACAACATTGAGTGTACATTCGTAATTTCATATTAGTTACAGTTATCCTCAGTGCGATTCTCATTACGTTCAAACGCACAGATTTGCAGGAAATATTACAAATAGTAAATGTGACCCTGAAAACGACGGGTTCACTTTATGACAATGTTAAAATCGAATGATGATACGGAAATCAAATCAGCTGACATCAGATTTTGTGGTTCAAAGGACGGATTTAGACGTTCATTATCTGTTTATGTTAATAAACCACATGTTGTGAATAGACGGTTGTGTGGAGTCAAGACAATTTTTATGAAATGGTATGGTTCAGTGAATAGTGACCAGCTACAAAGTTTAATAGAAACATATGCCAAAGCAGACGAAATCAATGAAGGGGAGACAACCCAAGATGAAAAAACTGATTTGGATGTTGATCTGAATGCATATGAGGAAGGCTGTGTTGTGGTTGTAAGAGATTTGATCCCAAGGCAAATTGACAAATATCCAACATTGAGAGAAGTTGTTTGCTTCGGTAAGTAATTATTCATTCTTAAGCCATTTTCAATTTCATCCTTTTTCATCCTTATCATTGCTGCTATCTTGAAAATAAACAAGATGTGTTTGTGAAACACGAATGCCCCCGGATGCATCCTGCTCGCTGTGTCAAGGTCACAAGGTCAAATGTCATGGTGTCATCTGAAAGGTCTCATCACAAGGGATCCATATGTCAAGTATCAAAGACCTAGCTCTGACCAATCAAAAGTTATGACCAAGGTTAAAGTTTTTGTGGACAAACGGACAGACAGACGGACAGGTGAAAAACAATATACCCCCGGAATCTCCGATTCAGGAGCATAAAAAATGTTTTACTGATAATGCTATGCTCACATTGTAGAAACATGATTTTTATTAAAAATAATAATGCCAGAAAAATTTAATTTTAATAATCTTTAAATCTTCATTAAATGCTCATATCTAAAATTGTTGGATTCAGATAATACCACAAAAAATACTTCCTTTTCAGATACATCTTGTGACCAAATTTCTTTTCATCCAGTTTGTCATGTTCAATCATCTCCTCCACATAAAACAGAGATTGAAGAGGATCTGTATGCATTCAAATATGAACAGACCGAATCTGAACCATCTGCAAGGTATCAATACTTGAAATATTACATGTATTTGTTCAAAAGTGGGTCCATATTATCATCAGAATACTAAACAACCACCTCTGTACATAGAGGGTAAATTGTAAGGAATTTTCATCACCATCCAAGCAGATAAAAACTTTGTCAAGAGATTTTTCAAAGTGAAGATACCTTCAATATGATTATGAAGTTGTTAAGCTTTAGAAATAATTTCTATGTTGTTAAAGTATAAATATGTCTTTTAGCTTAGAATATTAAATGAAACAGCATGGGCTATACATTTTATTCCAAACCAAATCTAACCATTTGTGAATCACATGAAGGCATTTTATGATATTGAAAAGTTGGTGAGGTCTAGGATTGGTAATTATCAACAACATCATGCACAGTAGCTAAGATTCTTAGCGTCAATTCAGATCTGTAAACCACTTGCTCAATACCTTATCGCGGTGTGGTGGGTTGTGTGTTTCGACGACCGTTTGAGCTTCACTTCCGATATTGAGTCTAGCAAGTACTAGTGGCAGGTCGCTTCAGCTGATCTTATCAAATTGACCAATCAGGGATCCTCTTACCAAGCCACAATAGTATGAATTCGCAAAGATAACGTTGGAGGGTCATAGGTCGGCAAAAAGGTCTGCAGACACGACCCGCTACTACTACTTGCTTGACTCAATATCGAGAGTGAAGCTAGTATTATAGAGGCTAGGTTTTGAGCTATGGCAGTTGGAGCTCAATGTTTCTATCATATATTCATTGGTTAACCAAATTTGAGTTGGTCAAACTGCTGCCTTTTTTTTAACTACCGATATGCCTTTCTTTTTGTCTGCTCCATCATCCTGTTGATCCGCTTTCTCCTTGATCTATCTACTCTCTTTTGGATGAAAACATGTTCGACCCCAACTCACTCACTCACCAAGTTCTTGTAGAGAGAATTGAATTGACGCTAATATTTTCAGTTTACTTCAAAGCTGCTATGTCCAGGTATAAACAACAAAGTATTTACAATTGTTTTACAGATTGACTCTTACAGTCAAATCAAAGTTGGCAGATGGTGACAGTGGTCATGTGACCACAAGATGGTTGACCGATGTCCTACTACCAAAAATAGCAAGATGGGGGCAGGAAGACGAGCTAAGGACGGCGACATCGTCACTTCGTCTCCTTCCAGTGGACAAATACAACAAGTTGTACAACCATCTCAAAGTCAAATATGGACAGCATTTTGTTGAGGTTAGAATGGTAGAATGCAAACTTTTACACAACAAAGGTTTTTTAAATAAAGAAGCAACGGTTAATTATGATAATAATACAAATAATATTGCATTTTGATGATGCACAACAACCTAAGAAAGAGTTCTAGTGCGCCTAAAATTGAATTGACAGTGAGTATGATCTAATAGATATTAGTTTATTCTATTTTAGAAGTGAAACATCACTCTAATTTATTGGATTGACACTTCTTTATTTCATAGAAATGATATCTTTATAAGGACATGGATATTTTACACTTTTGACTACGCATATAAGCAAATGATAACTTATTTGTTTATGTTGTATTTTATTATAAGTTTTTTACATCATAACAATTTCAAAACATTTGTTCTGCTCTTTTATTATTATTTTATCCATTGACTTTGGCTCTTTTCAGGGATCAACATTAGTTAATTATTATTTTTTTCAAAATGAGATTATAACCTACATTTCTGGTATCTTGTAGGTGTGGCCTGAGAAGACCGACCCAAGAAAATTTGTTTATGAAGATGTTGCCATAGCTACATATTTACTAGTAAGTATTATTATCCCCCACCACGAAGTGGAAGGGGGATATAGGTTTGGGCTCCGTCCGTGCGTCCGTCCGGCAGAGTTAAAGGGGACAGCTTTTCTCAGAAACTATTTAAGATAGGCAAACCAAATTTGCTGTGTGTCTTAAGGGTATCAATACCTTAATGGAGTTCGAAAATCAGAACCGCAAAATTATTTTTTAAGGAGTTATTGCCCTTGTTTCGAGATCTTTGACTTTGAGGGAGTCGTCAAAGGGGACAACTTTTCCCAGAAACTATTTAAGATAGGTTAACCAAACTTGCTGTGTGTCTTCATTGTATCAATACCTTGATGGAGTTCGAAAATCAGAACCACAAAATTACTTTTTACGGAGTTATTGCCTGTGTTTCGTGTTTTGGACTCTGTTGGAAGATGTCCTCAAAGGGGACAACTTTTCTCAAAAACTATTTAAGATAGAATAACAACATTTGCACTGTGTCTTTAGGGTATCAATACCTTGATGGAGTTCAAAAATGAGGTAAATGCAATTACTTATTACAGACTTACAAGCCCATTTAGGAAAATATTGAGAGCTTTGATGAAAACTTATTTGGCGGGGGATGTTGATGACCATGTCTTCTTGTTTTTATTGTGAATTTAATGTTTAAGCGTGCTTCTCTATTCCGATTTAAATTCTTATGAATGATGTCATGACTTCAAGATACCTAAAAATTGAATTTTTAAGATAAAACTTTCATGATATTCACAAGATATGTCTGTATGTAAATGTGACAACAAATTTTGTCAAGTAATCTTATAAACTTAACTGGTCAAAATTAAAGTTAAGTTTGTCAAATGAAAGGTCTAAAATGATATGTTTGAAATTGTGCAGCCATAAGAATGAAAATTGTTTTTAATAGCTAGAACAAAGGATATAACTACAAAGTTTATTTCAATAGTTGATATGGAAAGCAGACAGAGAAAAGAAGAAATCAAGTCGATTGCAGTCCTTTGTTGATCTTGGCTGCGGAAATGGGCTGCTTGTTCATATTCTGGCCTCAGAAGGGGTATGTTTTATTAATTAATTAATAATTAAATATGAAAAACAACGAGAGCTCTGTTGATGCGTGTCGCCACCTAATATTATAAAGACAACAGGTACAGTAATATCCTTTCTTCTCAAATATCAAGGTCTCTCTATAGATGGGGATATTTTGTTTCCTTTCTGAGTTATCTTAAGCAAGGGGTATGTTTTATGATAATAACAGGTACAGTAATATCCTTTCTTCTCAAATATCAAGGTCATTCTATAGATGGGGATATTTTATATCCTTTCTGAGTAGTCTAAAGCAAGGGGTATGTTTTATCCTTATTGTGATACTGAAAATATCCTTTCTCATTCTCTATACTATAGAAAAGGGTAACTTCATTCTTTCTCAAATCTCAAATCTCTCTAGCAAGGGATATGTTTTTGATATCCTTTTTGTGGTCTTGGTAATAACAGATATAGTAATATACTTTCTGAGATCACAATAACAAGGGGTGAAGTCTTCCTTATGAAATATCTAATATCTATCTGTAGAAGCAGAGGGAGGGGTGGGGGGGTGATATTTAAGGATTATGTTGATCATAATTTCAAAAATCCCTTTTCCCCTCCAGCATCGAGGAGTTGGCCTTGATATCAGGAAGAGGAAAATTTGGGACATCTTTGGCAAGGAAACAATACTGAAGGTAATGTCTATTTAATATAGTTATTGAATAAAAATACTCGAATTCATATTGAAATCATTAATATTTGTTTGGAGGATGAACATTTTGAAACTTTATGTTTTTGAAATTTGTATCAAAAAGTCTAATGTTATGTTCTTTAGGAGCAGACAGTTATACCTTCAGCTGAGAGCTTGTTCCCTGATTATGATTGGTTGATTGGTAACCATAGTGATGAACTGACTCCTTGGATTCCATTGATGGCGGCAAGGTAGGAATGTTCAACATAACAAATTGCCTTGATTTTTAAAGGCTATCAATAGAAAATATATATTTACAAATATAAATTCTGGTGCATTTGTTGTATGATTAACGAATAAGGAAAAATAATAAACAACAAACAAACAAATAAAGATATACCTAAATAATTTAGAATAGTACCCGTTTTATGTTTTGCATATCTCTGTTAAAGGGGAAGTACCCCTTTTTTTGGTTACAAGTTGCAAGACAATGATTCTAAAAGTAGCAGTTGAAAACTTGACTGTGTACAGGGACTTGATTACACCAGGAGACATGGTCACATTTATGAGAAATACTTGTTTATCTTCCCGTTAGGTCCTCCTACAGCTGCAGTTATTTCGTGTTGCCGTGCTGCCTTCATGACTTCGACAGGAAGTTCAGTGTGAGAGAGAAGGGGAGATCACCCTACCGAACCTACCTTGACTTCGTACAGGAAGTGGGTGAGAAGTGTGGCTTCACTGTGGAGGAGGATACTCTCAGGATACCTTCCACAAAGAGGGTACGCATTTGATACACTCAGGATACTCTCAGCTAAAAGGGTTCCTATATGATACAATGAGGATACTTAAAGGCACCACTCGATCGACTTTCATCGGCCATCTTGAAATGTTTACATTGCGAGAAAACAAATGTCCTGTATTATGGTAATTCATGAACTAAATTAAGAAATAAATACCTGATTGATAGAAGAGGAGCATATTTACAAATAATTCATAATAAAAGTTATTTTTTTGTTAATAGGAAAGTCCTTCTGAATTTTGTTTCTACAAAAAATACCCCGCTCAAATGGTCCATTTATTGAAGGAGTAAATTTTAAATTATCACATTCAGTTTGATTTGAACCTCTGTTTTAAAGTCAGACACTTTTGATACCAATTCCGCAAATGGGAGCTGTTAGCCAAAGCCAGCAGGAATGATTTTACCTTACCCTGTCATATGAACAACATCTAGTTTTTTTTAAACAGGTTTTGTATTTTATCTATCTACAAACAGCATATTGAATGTTTGAACAGTTTTAAAACCTATCAAAACGTTGTTGCAATAATCATTTTCACAGGTCTGTTTCATCGGGAGAAAGAGAACATATCCAGAAACAGACTCCGCTATACAAGACGAGAAACGCTCGCTGTACGTGAAAGAACGGTGCTCACAAGGGGCAGGTAACTCTGTGCCTGATAGTCCACTGTCCAAGAAGCCCCGTCTGGATGAAGTAAATGGACAATGGTCTGCTTCCTTTGAGCCTCGTTCGGGAACTGAACCTGTGAGAAACTGTCAGCGGGTTGCCAAGGAAACCAAACAATTGATTGTTCAGAAAGTGTTTGATGCAATCCTGTCTGCTGCTGATAGTGAAACTGTTTCTCTTGAATCGAAGAAGATGTGGAGAAAGGGAGGTAATTCAAGTTTACATGTGAATGATTTTATTGGAAATCTAGTTCAATACATTGTAATGTTCATACTTTATATCTGTTTGTGAGTGGAACAAGAACTTCATCATTTGTCACCTTTGCCATTGAAAATGTCCTCCTCCTTTTTTAGCTCATCTGGCCTGTAAGGCCTAATGGACTTATGGCATGGCATGGTGTCCTTGACTAGTGAGGATAATGAATTGTAGCTTTATAATAATAATAAAGGCAACAGGAACGTCCTTGAAATCTATTTTCATCTTCTCCTGAAGTATAAGGCCTAGAAAACTTGTCGCCTATATACAGTGTTTAAAATATTGCCCGTCAGCCAGTCCTTGAACTAGGACTGGTTACTTTTTGGTCAGGACTGGTAACTTTTCAATTTTTTTCTTAAATTTCCCAAAGGAATTGACCAATGAATTTTCAGGACAGGCTATATTTCCAATCTATTTTATACACTGCTATATACTTAATTTTATGATTGGTGACCCTGTGGCCTCTACAAAGAGGGAATCACATTGGCCACACTCTACATCATAGTTGATGATGAATCCTGATGAGCTACAGAGCCAATGGCTCTATTTTTTTATGTTTTGTATCTGTGGAGCACAGTGGTGTAGTGGTTAACTTGCTGGCCCCTCAAGCTGGAGGCCAGGGTTAAAATCCCGCTGGAGACACCAAAACGTTCGGACCTTGGTCTCATCTTATGTTGGTATCCCTAGACAAGCACATCGTCTACATTGCACTCAGTCCAACTAGCTGTTAAATGGGTACCTGACAACAGGATGAACTGGTCACTTAGTAGCAGGTGTAAATGTAAAATCCTTCCGGGTAATGATGTAGGTAACTCTATGAGCATATCTCAGGACATTGAAAAGGCGCCCAATACATATCAACATTATTATAACCCCCTAGGTTATTAAGTATTTTGTCCATATATACTTGTATGCAGCTGAAATGCACATTAAGACTGAGAACCATCCACCTGAGTCTAGATTTTCGAAGCTCTCTTAGTGCTAAGATAGTCTTAGGCCAATGTTAATGTATCATACTTACAACTATCTTAGCATTAAGAGAGCTTCGAAAATCTAGGCGCTGGTCTCTGAGTATTCACTTTTCTTATCGTCAGGAAGTTTGCCACTGAGTGAGGTAGCGGGTATGTTTGAGGAAGGAGTTCTGCAACAACTCAAGGCAGAGAGTGGAGGTCTACAGACACTGCTTCGGAACCACAACAGTATATTTCAAGGTACGTTAATATGCGAAATAAGAATCATGCATCAAATTTACCTGACATTGAATCCTTAATGTCAAAATAAATTCTAAGTTTAGATTCTCAATTTTGAATATTCCAAGTTCTCCTTGTCATTTTCCATCTTATTCTTAAATCTAGTTCTTGGTATCCTATTTTCCTCTGCTTGAATAACAATAAGAAGAAACCTAAGCAAGAAACATTATTTGATTCATATTTGGCAATTCAAATAATTTTTAATCTCATTATTCAGGTGAATATATTTCATGGTTTCTTCATAGAGTAGAGTTTTGTGTAAAGTTTAATTGTAGACTTATAATCCTGTTAAAATGTTTCATTAGAGATTACAGTATGATATATATGAATGTAAAATATAGTGATGAAGTTACTTGTTATGTTTTTATCTTCCAGTATCTGGCGGCAAGGTTCAGCTTCGAGATTTCAGCAGGTCTGACCCTTGGAGCCAATCCAAAAAGGCCAAGGCAAAGAAGGCAAATGCTAGCGACTATCATAAAACCTCTTTATGCTGGTTCCATAGCAACCACCCTGACGGATGTCCGAGAGCTGCTGACAACTGCAGCTACGCCCATGGAGCTGATGAACTTAGAGACAGGCCAACACATAACTCTTGACAGAGATACAAGAGGAGACTTATTTTAAAGGAGCAGTTGCACTTATGAACTGTTTGACAAAAAAGCACATGGATCTGTATAGAAATGTCTCCATTCCGTAAATAAAGAAATGTGATATCCATAAACTCTTGTACTTGAAGCAAAATTAATTATCATATGTCTACAGTAGAGAACTGTTCTACATGCAGTCAGGTTTGGGTGAAATGGTATGCCAAACAGTGGTTACACAGAATAAAGAAGTTGTTCATCTATAAGAATTGTCCTGATTCATCATCACACCAACTTCTAGAATGCCAATCAAAGAAGACACGTCAAAGATGTCTTGCCAAATCCCTGCAAGGTATTGAGTCAAGTGGTGGCAAACTTGAAGTAGCAATAAAAACAAAGAAAATATTCATATGTGATAAATTTATTCATCAGTAACAGAATCCTCAGGGAGCACATATTGCTTGACACCTGTACAATCAGGCAGTGTATATATACACTCATAAACTGCCTTATAAGCCACTCGACACAGAAGCTGCACACATTCATACACTCCACTACATACACACATGTATACATCAGAACTCCTTGCACAGGTCCTCGGGTTGCTTTACAAATGTTTCACAGTGTTGACAGCGGTGTGTGGAGTTCGCATCTCACTGTTATTTAGCAATATGATTAACCCTGTTCCGAGAAATAATAGATAAAACATTGCCTATTCCTGGATACAATTTCTGTTCCTCTCTACACTGTCTGAGGACAAGCCGTAGAGTCACATGTTCTGAATTTTATTTCTCAGGACAGGGTTGATTTTAATCAGTTATTTTTAGCTATATTCTCTGTAATTCACACAGAAGGATTTTAAATATGATTTTTTTTTTATCAATAATTGAAATTGAAAGCCAAAATCGAATATGATTGCTGACAGAACCTTAATTTCTACATTGAACATGGGGCCTGGCTTAGTGGTGCTGCACAAAGTGATAATCAAAAGTTATTGTGCAAGTGATAAATCCAACATACATCTTCACAGAGGCACAGTGTCAATTTCACAAGGAGTGAAAGCTGCACAAGTGATATCCCAATGAAATGTGATATTTGCATGTACATCAAGTCGGTGAGAGTACAACAACAACACTATGCTTGCTAATATTTATGATGCTGTTACAATTCTTTAAATCTGGCCTTATGTAACGCAACATGTAAAAAAAAATTCTAAAACGTAAAAAAATGTTTTTGTCTCCTTAAAAAAAATAGGTCCTAATCAATACATGATTTTGAATATTGTTGTGAAAATTTTAAATTTCAGTAGTAAAAGTGTTATCTTAATTATCCTGGTAATTCTAATTATTTAATGAAATTTTTTAACTCATCGATCAGGTAAAAGTTTTATGAATAATATCCTTGTGCAAATGTTCTTATGATAATCTATTCGGAAGTTCACCCACAAAATTTACTAAATAATTGTACAAGTCCAACAAGTATGTATGACTGTAGAAAACATGAATTATTTAGTTATTTCTCTTATTGACAAAGCATCAGCATAAAAGATCCAAGGTACAACATGTATTAGTTAATTGTGACTTGGTGCAGGTATCATATAAATATTTGTAAAGGCTATTCATACTACACACCGTCATAAAGAAGGGAAAGATAACTCAAAATGTTTAGATCGGCTAAAAGTATTTTTTTTAAATAATTTTTTTTAATTATTCATTTACAGAATGAGTGTTTTTGTTTTACGCCGTTTGGAAAATATTTCAGCCATTAGCGGCGTCGTTACAGACCACATTACTCTAAAATAATGTCTATTATCCAAGTACCGGTACCTCTTTATAATTGGAAGAAATAACTAGAGAGAAAGAGAAATATTGATTATGGTAGTGAGATTTGGAATGGGATCATTGTCTATGATAATGATATCCTGCCTTGCTGTATTTCTTAGATTTTCAAAGAGGATAATTAAATAAATATTTTTTTTAAAAACATCAATTTGACATTGCTGGCCATTGACTGTTTAGTTACATTCTATTCTGTGAATCATATAATTCTGAAATACTTATTCAGAGTAACCTCCCTTTGCATGCAAAGGTATAAGGCTGCATTTTATGCATCATCATAGTAACTCAACCCTCATGTTGTAAAAGATATAATAACTTACAAGGAAACACAATAGAAAGGATAGACCATGTAAAGATGTCTTAAGATTAACTACAACACACTAGACTTGATCTTGAATTTGAGTAATACCATAACTATATCTATATATAAGTATATCATAGAACCTACGGTAGTCCCCATAGTTATATAAAATGTGCATCATTTTCATTGGAAGAGTCATAAAAACCTTAAAAAGCATGTGACAGTACTAAGTAGTGAAACACATTCGAAACATGTACATTTCGGTCTGTGAAAGTGGCTGTGAAATTAACATTCAAAATGACATACACATATTTCCTAAACCAACTACATCTATCATCAACTACCTGATATACACTCGTCTATGCGATACAAACACAGGAAAATGAAACAAATAGGAAGATTGGGCCGTATAAACTCGGGACGCCACAAAAAGGTTTACTTAGGCCAAATTTATCACAGCAACTGCCAATACGACAGAGTCAATGTAACATGTGGACCGATAGAATAATGCCTAACTGATAGAAATCAGCGAACGGGACAATGGGAGATAAATAGCAAATTACTACGACTCAAGCACATGGCATCTCTGTACAGTATATACATTACACACACCTTTATATATATTACAATCAGTTTACCTTGCATACAATTCAAAGCATAGATTCACATCATATTGTGTTGCGTTATATATTATGTAAATAATGACATATAAAACAGGAGAGATATCTTGTAATCATTTGGCGTTCATTTTAGAGGACATAATGAATTACATAGTATGATAAATAGGGTATTTCGGGACATCCATAAATACTTTTGAATTTTATAATTAAACTTGTAATTATTTATCCATAAAGCAAAATATCACCAAATCACCTATACTGATATTTATGGCTTTGATTTGCTTTTCATGATGAAGTTTTCACTTTGGTAGGGCATTTCCATATAATACAATATCAGCAATGATATCTGTAACATCTACAAATTGATATCCATGATTTGTAGTCCCACATCCACAAACAAACATACAGAGACCATATGTACCTCATATATTAAAACAAGAATATACAGTTTAACCCAGGCTTACATTTACCCATAACTATGTACAATTGAATATAACACAGCAGCGATGACTGGTAGGATATAAACACGGACAATTTCGCATTTAAACATTTTCATACAGCATTCAGGCTTTGAGAGTGGACATCTTTTAGGATGTATTCTGTTGTCCCAAGATTTCGTTTTTATACAAAAGGTAGAAAAATCTCTTCACAAGGTGGTGCTGTTACAACAGGAATTCTTTATAATATTTTTGCTGACAATAAGGTAACAATTACGCTATTAAAATCATGATCTTTACAAGGTCTTCTGTAAAGAAGACTGATGGATAAAACATCCTTGACATTTACATTGTTAACTTTCTATATTATTGTATAATATTTTATACTTGGTCACATTCTCAATGAACTTGATTGACAATATTGTCTTGTAATTATACTATGTTATATATAATATCCGCATCAAAGTAACGTAAAACTACCCGAACAAAAATGTCCAGTTTTATAGGTCTTAAAATGTTGATTCAAATAATTTTTGTGATGAGGCACAACAAAAATTAGTAAATTGTTTGTATCCGAGATTGCATAGTAAATTTTTCTACAGAAACTAATGAATTTTCAATTTTAGTAAGTAGGCTTTCAAAATGTTACAGGTCCGCTTGAAAGATGCTTATTTCTTTCATACATATACAAATCATTCAAAACAATCTCATCTTGTATACCAAAACAAACATTGAAGCACCGTAAACTCAATATTCAGAGAATCAAAACAATTCAAATTTGGTTGTAACAATTTTCAGGTATGGGAAAACAAATCGAAAACAAATTTCATAAATACAAGTCAGGATTCATGCTTAGCAAAATGGTTGTCAAAGTAAGATTTGATTCCTTTCACCATACAAATGAATTATCCATTTCCAAACCATTTTTTCTTGAGGATGTTACAAAACTTAAGGTTATGAAATATATATAAAAAATTATTTCAAACAAACCCAATAATTTTGGCTTGAATACTCTCAAACTGAAACAAAAAAAAATAACAAAATGTTTTCAAACAATCAGAAACAAATCATTTGTCTTAATACCGTTGCCCCAACAACCAGTAAAAACAACAAATGCTTGTTTACAATGTAGATCATACAAACACAGATTCAAAAAGTCCTGAAGTTTAACCTAGTTTTTCTGGATTCACAATAAAAGCAGAAAAGACCATCAATGAACTTGCCAAAGAATGTTTTCATTTTCACCAGTAATCAATTCAACCTTTTCCTTCCAGATGGCATGCAAGATCATGTTTAACCATTTCTGTAAGCGGATATTTTCATTCCAAGTAACACAGTTTTTCATGTAAAGTATCTTGATGACCTGACGACTCTTCGGCCATTGGCTGATTCAATCACAGAGCACTTTCCAACTAGTTCACCAGCACTAATCTCCTGCACTCCCGGTGAACTCCACATAGCCCAGTCCACACCTCCAGTCTTACAAGGCTCTCAGTTTCACGCGGACGCCACTTGTGATTTGTCGAGAAAAATGTCCGGGCATCGATCCCACTTCTGTTTCTCCTTGCACTCCCAGTACTCCCCGGTGTACACGTGTATCAGACTTCCTGTAGTTCCATCTCTCTCCTTCTTGAACCAGCGCGGCTCATACGGCTTTGTTTCCTTGCCTGAATAGTCAAAGTTTAATCATATCAATTAACATATTGATCTCATGTGACATTTTCTAAAACTAATGAAAAAACATATTAAAAAATTTTTTATTTTATATTTGGGATGCTTTATCTCTGAAATGCATATGATACATGATGATGGCATCATGATACGTGTTGTTGACTTTAAAATTGCATATTGATGAATATTTAGACTTTCGTTATGTAAAATAGTATGTCATGGACACTCAGCCGTGATATTTGCACACATGCACATATAGAAATAAGTAACAGTGCTAACAAATATCCAGTGTTGGAGAGTTTAAGAAATTAGTAACAGCTAATATTTGGGCACACATGTCGTAAACATGGTATGTCACTGACACTCATATAATATCCTCTGTATAACTACTCGCTCCTGCCTGACATGATATTTTTCACATATAGAAATTAGTGACTGCTAATATTTAGCATTCTTGTCGTAAACATTGTTTATCATGGATTATCATATCCTCTATAAGACTATTCACTCATGTCTCAGCATCCACTTCTTTCAGTGACTGCTTATATTTGGGCACCCTTGTAGTAACATTGTTTATTATGTGAGCGTAATTTTCCGGCATTCCAATTGGTCGATAACCGGTCACGTGACAGACGACAGAAAGTGATATTGACTTGACCCCCGTGACCCCGAGTCCGACCAAAAGTGATATTGACTTGAGTTACTAAAAATAGAGCCGATGACGTCAAACCGTTGTTTCGTGACGTCATGCTATTGTTATCATGACGTCATTGACCCGTCCTCGCCAACAATCGAGCCCAAATGCCGCTCATTGCTGTAGTTTTCTATTTTTTTGCTTTTCTAACCGAGACATAATAAAACAATTATTGACTGGTGATTTCGGTCAATACCTGTTTTTATAGACCCGAGGAAAACAATATCGACCTCGGACTTCGTCCTCGGTCAATATTGTTTTCCTCGGGTCTATAAAAACAGGTATTGACCTCATCACCAGTCTATAATTGTATAATGTCGTGGACACTCATAAGATATCCTCCAGAACTATTTGCTCACCCTCAGCCTTTATCTTCTCCTGTTCGACCTCCCTCTTCTTGCGGGCAGCTCTCTGCTTCTCCTCGAGAAGGACCTTGACCCTGTTGGCTTCGTCCCACTTGCCGTCCTCCATCAATCGCTGGTCTGGCCGCAGTCGCGTGTCAGTTGGAGCTACTTTCTCCTCTGGCTCATTCAGCTCGATCGCAAGCTGCGAGAAGTAGTAGATCTTTTCATGGCCGATTCTGTGGAAAATAATATAAACAACCTGTCAGGAAGTTTGATATTGAGATGTTCATGTGTTAAAGTGTTTAATCTCAAACGAGGAATATTCCATTTAACAGGATGTTAAATCTGTGGGCCAAGGGAGATAACTTTTGACAGTACATAGATTCTTGTTAGTAGAGCGCTACTCTTCACCAAATCTAAAGGTCTAAACCGACACCTGATCTGAGTTGTGACAAAATAACTTTGTATTGAGACTCTGATGCTTAATCTGATACAAACCATTAACGTTAACATTATTTATTATGCCTAAAAATCAAAGTGGTTGTCAAAAGTAAATTACAGGATCAAGGAGCGTATATATGGTATTGAGTTGATAAGAGATATTGTGATAAATACCAAAGTATTATTTTGATAAATATCTGTACTGTCTACTCTACTACTACCATTATCACACGATTCAACTAACTGGGGAAGTCAGTGATAAATCTACAACAATGACCTGCAGAGTTCAAGGACTTGCTACCACAAGATAATGTGATTCTGTAGAGATCAAAGCCAGACCCTCATTAAGTAAGCAAAAAGAACCACAAAAGACCTCTAGATCCAATGACTTACAGATTCAATTTATAGCTCCTTTCCAAATTATACGAGCATTTAAAACAACTGGTTACTCACGGTGGCTTGTTGACCTTCCACATGACCTTGTGCGGTCCGGTCTCGAAGACAGGTTTGCCTTTGTTGGACTCCTCTACATTGAGGACCTTGGCTCCTTCCATCTGGAGATCCCAGGTCCCAGTCAACACCCACTTGGGCTTCCCAGACGAGTCCGTCACTACACCAGAAACCTGCACACAACATTGTAGGGTCAGTCAAGTAGCTACACACTGTCGTGTAAGTTAAAATAGCTTTTTGATATACCAGCATGTTAGTCAAATCAGATTTGATGATGATGGGTTTTATAGCGCCAGTGTCCACCCACTAGTGCATGCTCAAGGCTCATTAAAACAATGTACAGGGAGAAAACTGTCGGATTTAGTTGTAGGCTTTCAGGAAAAAGAAAGTTTTAAGAGCTGTCCTAAAAGCATCAAGGGAGGGCGAGAGTTTAATGTCAAGTGGCAGATCATTCCATAAGAGGGGGGCAACATGTTGAAAACTTTTCTTTCCGAACATTGCAAATTTAGCATGGGGAACTCTCAGAAGGTGTTGATTCTTGGAACGGAGAGTTCTAGAGGAGGGATTTAGCGCACATTCCTAAAGTCCTTACTTATGAATTATCTGAAAATATGTAGAGAATATCTTTGTGAATAAACAAACAAGTGTCAGCTTCTTTATATGAATGCAAATGAATGTTATCTCCCACAAACGAATAAATTATCTTTCCTTGGAACTGATACTTTTGAAACTTAACGTCATACTTTTACAGTTACTTCCACAAAATGTCCTCTTTGACTCATATAACATTGGTGAAAGAGAGCCATGCAATCATGTGTCAAAAGATATGAATAAAGAGAATAAGTGTGTCGAGAACATTACGAACCTTGCGAGGTATATCGCGAGAGAAGTAGCTGTAGGCTGCATATTTGAGGTGACACTTGTCCCCGTTGCGATGGTTAGTGATGTCCATGTCCCCATGGTTGTCCACCCAAAGCTTCCCAACAATGATGTTGTGTACAGTTGTCGTCACTTTCCGCCACGTGTAGTGGTTGCCACTTTTGGGAAACACCAGGTGGGCTATGCCTGCAAGCAAAGTGGGCAATGTTTTATCATCAGGGCAGGCATAATGATGACATTTGATTGATTAAACAAGCAATACCAGCAATAAATTTACCTTTTGAGTCCCTTGACTCAGTGGGTCATATCTGTAGATTGATCTCTGCAATACTGCATTGTTTCGGAGTAAATATTCGCTAATGGAATTTAAAGGGATGAAACCCATATTTTGCTTTTCGACCATCAGTGTTTTGGGTATTAAAGAGGGTATGCAATGTACTTTTTCTAAGAATGATAGATCAATATCTCCAGTACTATTATCTATGAGAATGCAATGAGCATATAATTGAGACAATACACACATAAATTAGACTTTTAATCAGCATTTTATACCCGGCTTTTAGAATGCCGCCGAAATCAACAGGCGAACGCTTTGAAAACTCATTAGAGCGTGACGCCCCGCCCACCGGCCCATCTCCATTTGCGTGTCTACCATAAAGTCTGGAGACAAACCTCCTTCAAACCAAAAGATTTAATTTATGTGTTAATTTCTGATTAATAAAAAGGCAAGAAGCAAGTACAATAATATCTAAGAAAATACTCTGTACTACTTTTGTTGTCGGAATTGCTTTGATGGATGTGACTGTACCAATATTCGGAATGTTATATGCAAAACAGTGTGATCCCAAATATAACATTGTTTCATTTTCGATACGAATTGAAACCTTATATATCTTGAATAGATCAACCACTGTTAAATAATGTTTAATTATTGTATTATTGATATGTGTTGTAAAAATACGGACATTGATCATAACGTACTAAAGATAATCCACTGTGGCGTCTATCTTTTCATAAGAGAAAAAATATCATAATAAATAACATGAAACCGTTTACACTTTTCCTTTTCTTCAAACCATCATGGTAAAATTATTCACCGTCTATTGGCCTCTTTAAAATACATCTTTATAGTGTAATAAACTCACAAAAAATTAACATTGTAGGTATTCGATTGTAGAAAGTAGTCGGTTTGTTCACTGAAAACATAAACGATTTGTTATTTGTCACCGTCGGAAATAATAGTCAGTGTATGTTATGTAAGATTCAGCAAACAACAGACAATCAGATTATCACTTTAACGGACATGTCTAGCCATAACGGCGCCAATTTAACAAGGCAGTCGCCTTTTTGCGTCATTAGATATGGTTTTGAAATATACGATATTACATGTTTATACAATAATCATTCGCTTGAAGACATCGTTATTGAGTCGTCGGATATCTAAGCTTTCGGAATATACAAAAATTGAGCGTTTTTGTAAATATTTGTATGTTAAACGAACGATTAAAAAGGTGTCATTTCCCGTTGAAAAATGATCATTAGGTGAAACTACTCGCCTACTGCAACGTCACAGTAGGTAGACACGCTCGGGCCACGCTTCAGTGACCACAGATTCTGTTTGCCGGGGCTAATTAGGCAGTGTATTTAAAAAGCCGTATTTAGGCAGGTTGCCGTCCGATTTCGAAAATTCAAAGTTGACTCTCATTCAAATTGCAAGCAGCTTTTTATGAATCCTGAAAGTGGCCATAGACCATTTCAGTCCCCCTTTAATTGAAGAAATGGTAGAAAGAAATTTCTAATTTCAAAAACAAAAGAAATACTTGCAAGTTCTTAACACTGCCTTATGTTGAAACTCAATTTCTCTTTGAGATTTATGGATTTATGGAGAAAATACCTCCCCCCCCCAAAAAAAAGACTCTTAAAAAGAAGGGAGGAAACTCCCAGGACCAGGCTCTTCAACACTTGGTTATTCAATTAAATGCTAACAGCTTATTAAATTGATTAAAAGGTTGCTTAAAAGATATCTGAGTTTTAAACAACTGGGCCAAGGTACATCTTTGACTAATCCTCAGTGAAAATGTTTTCAGAGAGCTACAACCAGTCTTACCCATGGGTATAATTTGCAGATATTTTCCTCTGAACTTGCTGGTCATTGTGAAATCCTGCCACAAGTTCCAGCCCCTCCCCTCTCCGTACATTGCAAGCGTTGGAGGGTGGTGAGATACCTGAATATAGAGACACAATATTAATTTCCATTCATTAAGTTATTATTTCTACAAAAGCAAATCACATCATTTCTATCTTATTGACACAAATTAAATCACTTAATTTCTATCTTGTTGACAAAAATTAAATCTCACATTGCATATTTTCAAAGGGTGCATGACTAATACAATAACACTTAAATTCACTTTAAATGACACTTTGTTCACAGTGACACCTGGCCAATATCTAATTGTTCAACTAAAATCCATCTCCCTACAAAAATCCTAAAACGCCAGTTTCCGAACTCTCATTTATGCCCTGCTGCAGACCCTTTACCTTTCTGTTCTGCTATAGGTAAGGCAAGAGAGCAAGCACAGAATACTCAAGGGTCAGCAGCAAGGCATAAAACTGACTTTGCAAAGGAAGATGACTACAATCATGATGAACCTGCCTGAATGAATACAATATTACATTTTAATGTCCTCATCACAAAGTAAATTGGAAATTGGTTGTGTGTCGATGACACACCGCAGTCAAGGTGCAGCACAAGGTTCAAGCAATATTCGATCCTTATAACGCTGCAAGTCAAGCAAGGAGGCAACTTCTCCAACATAGCAATATCTTTTAGTATGACACGGCCGGGAATGGAACCCCGACAATGATGAGCAGACGCTCTAACAACTGATCTGCATCCCCGGCAGAATAAAAACTTAACTTGCTAATGAGATATATTCCACAATCACCTTCTTTTAAAGAGTGAACATTTTGACCTTTCCAAGCTTGTAAAGTTTCAAGATACAACATGTCCAAAAGGCTCAACTTAGAACGTATTTGTTCCGCAATAGACCTCCAGAACCCCGAACAATGTGGATGAGCAGACGCTCTTAAAACTGATCTACATCCCGGCAGAATATACAGTAGAACACGGATATAACGAACAATCGGATATAGCGAACCAATTTTCAAGTCCCTTATCTATATAATATCATTTAAATTATATGTGTATAGCAAACACCGGATACAGCGAATTAAATTCTTTGGTCCCTTGAAGTTTGTTATATCCGAGTTCTACTGTATACTCAACTTGCTAATGAGATATATTCCACAATCGCCTTCTTTCAGTCAGTGAACATTTTGACCTCCTTGATACAACATGTCCAAGAGGCTAAACTTAGAACCCACCTGTTCCGCAATTGACCTCCAGCCCAGGTCGTCCGTGCGGTCAAACTCGTACGTCTCCCCGAGAAGCGGGTTGAAGGGTTTGCCTGTACGACTGAGGGTTGTGGCGTACGCGGATATCGTGAAGGCGGCGACCCAGGCCAGCTGTTCTGCCGAGTCCTCACATCGGGCGGCCATATCAAGACACTGGGTGTACTCAAACTCCTCTGACAATCTTTGTAACATGGAGGTTGGTTCGCTGAAATTTACCTGGAATTGACAAAGATAAAAGTTTTCAGCTGAATTCATGGTAATGTATTGACTTATACAAGCGTGCTTGCTCTAAATATTTGCATAAAAGAATCGTTCCTTAGGGAAATGATAGAATCTGTGCGTTAAGAGGATGGTTGTCATGGAAATAGAGCATTACAAATTTGTATTCCCATTACAATTAGACTATTTATATTATTATTATCCAATTCTACGTCAATTTAAAATCATCATATATATATATATATATGTGACATAAATTTGTCCTAGGAAGCAAAATCAATAAAATAATCATTTAAACTATCAGTCTAAGTAAACCTAACAATAAGGACAGTTCTTATGGATGAACCTAGCCTCAATATTATCCGTTTCACTTCTATACTGAATCTCAAAAGGCCTAGTAGAGGGTCGCGTCAGCCCATGTATCGAATTGACCAATCAGATCTAAGCTTACCAAGCCACAATGGTCTGCCTTCGCACATATAACGTTGGAAGGTCATAGGTCGCAGAAAGGTCGGCTGACGCGACCCTCTACTAGACCTTTTTAGACTAAGTATAGGAGTGAAACGGATAATATTGAGGCTAGGTTTACTTAGACTGACCAAATTATCAAAACGTATTCCCCTGTCCAAAAGCTATGAACTTACAGGCATTGGTATTTTGGACAGTTCTCTTCCTATACAGTTCTTCATTATGCTCCAGAGATTGAGGCTAAAGTTGGGTTTTTCAGGGATGCGTTTCCTCCGCATCCGTTTTGGAACGAGGCTTGTTGATGTGTCTGTTGGATTCTGGGAGTCATTGGACTGTCCCTTCGGAACTCGGATCTTGTCCTGACTAGCGACCCTCTTGTGCTCCCCCTTGATGGACGATTCCCTCTGGAACAGCATGTATCACAAACATTAGAACATTGAAATGTGGCATTCATCTTGAAATAACACAGTATTTCTAAAAGTCTATTGAGGACTTGTGACATATCATAAATGCATATAAATATTCCCTTCAAAGATTTCATTTATATGCTATTAACTTTCAAATAAAAATTCTTTAAGAACATAAATTCAACCACAAAATTGTTCACATATACCTAGGCTTGGGATTCATATGTACCCAATTGGCAAGTGCAAACTACAATTTTGATGTGCATACAAATTGATGTGATTTGGCTTTTAAAAACATCCAACTTCTTTGCGATCTTATATTGTGAACACTTTGGCCTTGATTACAAACTTTTTGTGACTTTTCATGTGAACACTTGATTACCATCTAACTTCTTTTTTAACTTATTAAGCATACATTTGACCTTGAATACCATTAAAAAAATCTTATTTTGTCAAAACTTCTCTTTTTAGTGACTTGGTTTTGATGTGTCTACATGCTTTGGCCTTAAACACCATCAATCCTTCGTAATTTGTTTATTTGATACAAACCTACCTTTTTTGGTGACTCTGTTTTTGATGTGTATACTTTGGCCTCCGATGACATAGACTCGGACTCTGACTCACTGGAGATATCATTAGCATAACTCTCCATGCTGAAGTCGCTGTCCGTCCGTCTGGAAACATAAGTTCAAACATTAGTCTAATAATAAAAGATTATTTCATGAAGAAGTGTGTCATATGGTTTTTATAGAAAATAGTTTAAATTACGGTTACTGTGTGGTATCATGCCTCTGGTACAATTGGACCCTTGCATGCATCCTTTTTTTCTCTCTATCATCATGTTGGCAATGACTCATTGCTTTTGTTTTCTAGCAGAGTTTAAATTTGTGCATTTCCTAATCGACAGCAAGTTTTGTATAAGTAAGTTCCAAGGTGTAAACATTTCTAATTCATAGATCATATTCTATTAATTTGTATATTTTGGAGACATCCTAAAAAGTTTTCTTTTGCTACATTTTTCAGTGGTGGTTTTATGACATCACAGGCGTTGATGTATGGTATTTACTATTTCATGCCCTTGATATGAAGATAGAATATGCTTTTCTTGTCTGTGAAAGTGAAAGCAGTCACATTTTGATTTTTTTTTATCTCAATAGAGAAAAATATGACTTGCAATTGCTAACAGTTTTCTCATTATGATGTTGGCAAGGCCATCACAACTGAAAATTGAAATTACTGATAATTAAATCAACTTATTGTAAGTAAATCAAAACCTTGAATGACAAGGGGAAAAAAGAAAGAAGTAAACTACCTGTAGAAATTCATGAATGGATCAAGTTTTCAAATACTCAAAAGAGAAAAGTCCAATGCTAAAGGCACTTATACAGTAGACTGACATTAACCAAATATTATGCAACAAGGTAGACAGGCAAGAAACAAAAGATCAAAGGAGATGTTTGACAGGTGAAACTTCAGGTGCAACTTCAGGTTAACGAGATAATTTATCTGACCATTGCCCAAGGTCAAAGGTCAGCACCTTGTCTGAAAACAAATCTTCAGGCAATTGTAGCTAAAAGATCATAAAAGAGCTTTATTTTTAAAATAGAATTATTGAGCAAGTTGCAACCTATATTCATTAAGATGTTCTTCAGCAATTAAGGCTATATTTTATGAGTGTTTTAAGTTGTTACAAATATAACCTTTATGACCTTAGTTTTGAAAATTGACATGCTAAGTTGTGCTTACCTATGTCATCATAACCTTTAAACTTCTATACATATAATATATCAAAATTGTTTGATGATGGTTGCTCAACAAATAAAGTTGTGTTTAAAGGATTAAGTGCTCTGTTCATCTGAGTTACTTGAACACTCATGTCTTATTTCAAGAGAGTTAAGGGTTTTTCAAATATACCGTATCCTAGTTTTTCCTTTTTAAAGAAGGCATGCTATTGTGCTATTATTTCACACAGTCATCTAAACTTTTTCATCTCAACTTTTGAAGGTGTGATAATATTGGTTTTACCTCATCCATTCCAGATAAATGTTAGTGCAATTTGTCTATACCATAAAATTTTCTGGACTTCACTGATCATTTATTTAATTGCTGAAAAATATTTGGTTCTCAAACTATAAAAATAAATACAACAAAGCATATAAATAGTTATATATAACAGGAAATTATGCAACTACAAAATTTTTCTATAATGTCACAAATGAAAATATGAAAAATCAATATATGCATTTTATCGTACTGACTAATAATAAAATTATGAGACTTTTATGCACTATTTGCATATTTTCAATTACAATTACTATACAAACAAATATAAAACGTGACATTAATGAAAAGAGAATTACCTTGTCATAAAAACACCATCATATTGAGCAATATTTACCAGACAATTATCGTAAGAAGTGTTACAACATCCCATTCACATTCAACTTCATGTGACAAGAAACAGGAAGTGGAGTTGAGTCCAGAAAGTACTGGTGTGACAACATATTGACATACAGGTCAAACTCCACACACATTACAACACAACACCAATGCCCTTTACATGTGTGGGCACTGCTTGGAGTTTCGAACAGGAAGTTATATTTACAGCAGGTAATGCAAAGACAGAAATCAAAGTTAATTCTTGAATAAGGAAGATTTCTTTGGATTTTAGTACTTTATTGCAGGAGTGCAAAGGTTTAACTACCGGTAGATACCAACATATGCTTGATAACTGTAGATGTTTAGTATCTAAACACTCCTACAATAAAGAACTTGACAAATTAATTCATCTAACAACTTCTAAATGCCTCTCAAAGAAGTCAAAGTTTCCTCTTGCCTAAAAAGCCACTCCATGATTTCAATGACGTATTATAAAGCTTTGAAATTAATCTTCATATCATGTGTAGTGATGGTAGTTATATAACCTATTGAACAATATCAACACCCAACTGTCTTTCTGTTTTTTTCTTTCAAAATTTCAAAATTTACCTTTAACTAATTGACACACGTCACTTTCAAGGTTTTCAATTATCACAACCTTATTTCTTCATATTGTCACTAAACAGAACTGATAAGCTACAAATTAATACTTCTTAACAACAGAATGTACTTCTCGATCAAAAGACACCATTGATGATGTCTGGCATTGGTAATTCCAACAGGGCTTATTTTGGCTCAGAATTAAAAGATATCCAACTTGTCATGTTAGGTCATTATTACCCTCTCTATACCCAGTGTTAAAAAATGTGGCCCGTCTGGCAGTTCTTAAACTGGCTACTTTTTGCCAGGACTGGTTACATTTTGGTCAGGACAGGTAATTTTTCAAAAATGTTCTTTATTTTCTCCTTAGGATTTGATCAATTAATTTTCAGGACAGGCTAGGTTTCAAATCTATTTATACACTGTTATACCAGCAACATTCCACCTTAATGTAGCTTGCTTAAAAGCAAGATTTAATCAGAAATCATGGCACATTATTACAAATTCTCAAAAAAATTTAAATCCAGGTCAGAGTTCATTAGGTCACAGGTTGTCAACATGCCATACATAAAATTGAAAGTGCCTTATTTGCTTGATTTAGAATAGTTCTTACTTTAATATCTATTCTATACGACTGTTAGACCAGTTTGACACATCAGACATTTCTAGCAGTTAACCTCATTAACAAACAAACACCTGTTGTGACTAACATCACAGTAATATGCTGGGTGAACTCTGTTTGCCATGATACATTGTCTTGAACATGTATAATATCAAAATGAAGTGAAATTTCAGTTTCTGTATATTATCTTATTTACTGTAAATGAAATAATCATGTACCGTGTCTTGAATATGTGTAATGAAGTGAAATTTCAGTTTCTGTATATTATCTTATTTACTGTAAATGAATTAATCATGTACCTTGTCTTGAATATGTGTAATATTAAAATGAAGTGAAATTTCAGTTTCTCGATATTATCTTATTTACTGTAAATGAATTAATCATGTACTGTTATGAATAAATCATTAAAACACCTGTTGTGACTGATATCTCAGTAATTTGCTGGCTCAGTTCTGCTTGACAATGTCATGGAAATATGTAAATATTCCAAATAATCACAGTTAATTTTCAGTTTCTGTGTATTATCTCTGTGTACTGTAAATGAATTGGAAAATGATGATTGTGGTTACAACGGCAATGAATGAACAAACCCTTGAAGAACAAGTCAGTATGATAATGATTGCACCAATGACAGGGTCAAGTTACTTCACTTCCAACATGCCCCAGGCTCCCACATCAAACAGGATTAGATTAGTTAACTGTCCCCGGTTAGGTATTACAATTCATGTGTAAACAACATATCTACCTTGATCACATAGACTTCAGATATCGACTAACTCATTACAACAGGCTTTTGTTAAACATATCATAATTGGAGTTGACCATGGATTACCATCCATATGTAGAAATATGGATCAAATAGCCATTGACATCCCAAAAACAAGATTGATTTTATAGAAATGTTGCTCAATATGCATATATTATGCAATATGAAGTTGAAAACCCCGAAAGACAACCAAAACAAATGATGATAATTCTATAAATCAAGTTTCAATACCATTTTTCAGTTCCAGTCTTGAAAGATTAGAGATTACTATGTACTCTTAAAAAAATGCCACTGTCCATTTGAAAAGAAAAGCAGGATAACCTTACAAACAACTTTATTTCAAACTGACAATTGGTTAGTAAAACCTCCCATTCGATGGTGCTATACTATCATTGACTTTCATCTACTTAGTAAACAACTAACTCCTGCAAATGTCACTGTCCATTTGAAGAGAAAACCAGGATAACCTTGAAAACAACTTTATTTCAAACGGCCCATTTGTAAGTCAAACCTTCTATTCGATGGTGTTAAACTATCATCGACTTTCATCTACGTTGTAAACAAATAACTTCAGCAAATGCAACTGTCCATTTGAAAAGAAAACCAGGATTATCTTGAAAACAACTTTATTTCAAACAGCCATTTGTTAGTCAAACCTCCCATTCTCTTGAAAGCGGCGATAAACCCCACATCCCCTCACCTCACCATTCGATGGTGTTATACTATCATTGACTTTCATCTTCTTTGTAACAACTACCCTATGCTAAGAGAAGCGTAATGGATGGCACGGGGCACCCACCTGTGCCTATCATCAATGTCCATTAGACTAACACTGTGGAACAACTGTTGCCGTCTACCTACACAGCTGTCCATTAGTCTTGTCTATCTCTTCTCACATCGTCTGCTTGATGGATTTAACCTTGTCATTGAGTAGTGACTAACTGTAAACTGGCTATAACCAATGTTGCAGAATCTTCTGTCATTGTGAACATATAGTCGAGACCTGTAAACAAGTTCTAGTCTGGATTAGCACGGGCTTGTCATGGAGTAGTGACTAACTGTAAACTGGCTATAACCAATGTTGCAGCATCTTCTATCAATGTGAACATTTAGTCGAGACCTGTAAACAAGTCTGGAAATATTTTCACATGCGTAGATGGAGATGCATGGACAGATGTGTGGACTCGTGGAGTAACAGGGGTATAATCATACATGAGACACCATCTCTTCACAGTAAATTAGTTTGTCAATTGACTCTAATGTGAGACCTGTAAACAAGTTCTAGTCTGGAAATAGTTTCAGATGCGTAGATGGAGATGCATGGACGGTTGTGTGGACTCACAGAGCACTTCACACAGGGGGTAAAATCATAGATAAGACACCATCTCTTCACAGTAAATTAGTTTGTCAATTTACTACCAAATTGGTACAGAATTTAGAAACCCTTTTTGCAAGCAGATAAAAGTTTTCTTCATCGTAATCTTTCCTTCAAGGAAGTTAGGCTAACTTATATCCAAGTGCAAGGGGGTTAAGAAATTTGCAGGTCCGAGGCCTTGACTTACCTACTTTGCCCCATCTTCCTACGCAGAGCCTAAAAGGCCAGTTTCCAAACTGTCATTTTATGCCTTGCTGCAGAGACTTTACTTTTCTGTGCTGCTATAGTGCCCCTACAGAGTAGAGAGCAAGCACAGAAAACTCAAGGCTATGCAGCAAGGCATAAAATGACAGTTTGGAAACTGGCCTTTTAGGCTCTGCGTAGGAAGATGACTTTGCCCTTTGAGTAGCTGAAATATCCGTGAAAGACTTAATCTTGCCTCTTTGTCTAACAATTGACTACATAATGGTAGTTTTTACAAGCCTGGCTTTGAAGCTTAGCGGACAAACTGACTCACTGGAACCTTAGAGATATTTCAACCACTGCAACATCAGCAAACACTGGATTTAATTCTTCAAATACCTTGTAACTACAAATAAGTCTTAGTGGGGAAAAAACATCTCTTTTTTCAAAATGACTTAATCTTCAGTGGACTCTAACCTTACATCTGACCGTTTTTAGCTTCCTGTGTTTTGAAAGTCAAAAGCATCCATAAGCATCTATAAACTATCGACTCTTCAGCATCTGTCATATTTACAATTGTCATGGGAGATACTGCCATAGAAAGAGACCACCAGCTTTACGAGGTAAAACTAGTCACCACTGCAGTCGACTGTAACCTGTTGTTGACATCACCTGTAACGAGCAGGTGAGATCACCTATCCTGGGGATAAATTACAGGTGTGTAAGCCCCTAATCAGGTAACACATGGCATGACTGTCACAAACCAACCCACCTGAGGCACTGGCTATTTCTGATACAATGAGGACAAAAAAACTACTGCCATATACCTATAAGCATCCGGTTTCCCCTTGTAAAATTAAAACAGAGGCTTTGACGAGCCTTATTATTTATCTTGATAGAATGAGGATCAAAAATTGCTGCCATATATAGTTATTATTACCCGAGAAAGTGTCATATGACTTTTATGAAACAAGTGTTAATTTTTGAATTAACAAAAGGTTATACACAAATATGCACGAGTTTCCTAAAAGTAATATGACACACTTCCTCGGGTAATAATTTCAGATATACTGAGCTGAATACTATGTGCTTTGCGGCAGCAGGGGACAAATAGCCAGAGCCACCAATGCAGTTCTGTGCAGTCACTATAACCTTCCTATCATCAGGCTGTAATTCTAGACATTTCTTAGTGCTAAAGTTACAGGAATCAAAATTCATTGCCAAACTGAAAAATCCTTGAAAAGTCATTTGCTTATTACAAACCACTGCACTGCATTTGAAGGTTGAAAGACAAACAATCCTAAGATGATGACAGACAGTCGCTAACAAATTTGAACATGATTAAATTCTTTGATAAAAAAATATCCACAATGTCAAGTTTGGCCTGATGCAAACATCAGGTATCAGAAAAACATAAATACCTAAATCAAATTTTGACAGTATTACTTTAAAGACTTAAAGGACACCTTCAACTTGAAACATTAATTTATCTTCTACTTACAGCAATAACTGGATCAGCTGTTCAGAGCATTTTTCAACACCTACCGTACATCGTTTCTTAAACATCTTTAGAAGGCATGATATACCTTACATAGATGGAATATAAATACATCAATAACAGTTTGTTTATCAGGGACTATGGGTTGCCGTGGAGATTTCCAAATCAAATCTAATTCAATTTCTTGATTTTCTTTTTTTTAATGGGCAAGCACTTTGGAAGACATATTGGGAAATGGAAAAAAAATTTCACTAAAAAGTCTGATACGAAAAAAGGACATTAGAACAAATAAACTAGTAAGATGGCAATATCAACATTAAATCACAAAAGTAGTTTTCTACCAAAACCGGCCAACTGTAGACGAATATATTGTAAAAGAGGTGTTTGTATCATTGAATAAAACATTGCACAGAAAAACTAAATGAAATAGGCACAACATTCAAATTTGAAATGCGTGAAACCTCTTTGCCTTCCACTGATACAAAGTCAAGTGACTGAAATACCACCAAACAAAAATGAGCAAAATTTACATAGTTGAGAAAAGATTTGACTTACAGAGAGAATCACAAAAAAAGAATACAAAAAGTCTAACAAGCTAACAATAAACCATAAGACATAAGCTAAACCTCACAAACTAAATAAACATTACAACAAACACTATATCAACATCAAGCTACATCAGCATATCTCTGTGTTGAGCCCCAACACATACCCTGATATCCATCAGACAAAAACCCTTGTATCGCTATATATAGCCAGCCAGTCAAATAAAGAGCTTTCAGCAAAAATGGCACAAACCAGGATGAGAATTTAGAACTGTGTGACTCAAATTAACCAATCATAGTGTTGAATTACATATCTCATGTTGCACTGCCCCTGCTGCTAGCTCTCAACAGCATTCTTTAAGATTTTGCTGTATGGAGTTCAAAATAGCTTGGCTGAAAGCATTCAGGCTACAATTGCCATTGACTAACAAGCCATCAGCGATACGAGGATTGTTGCCTGATGGACATCAGGATATTTGTTGTTTGTGAAAAAATATACATACACTGATGAAACAAGATGTACTAACTACTGACAAAAACGCTGATGAAAATCTAAGAACTCCTAAAGAGTTGATAATGCTAAGTTTAAAAAGACAACAAAGAAGATCTAATATACACTTACAGAAACTTGGCTCTGTGTAAGCATAGAAGATGCAAATAGCGATGAGATTATGAGATGAACATTGTAACGGATCATGTTGGGTGAGAACTGTTGCTCCTAGGTGACAAGACTGAGGGGTCATATAAGAGATGTAACGATACGGAAGGGTCATGATGAGATACATATACCGGCGAAACCGCATTATCGGTGGTTGGGCCTTTTCTAAGGGAAGTAACTCTGTTTTCCCACTTTCATGCGGAGCGTTGTTGACGTTGTTGACGTAGTCACGTGCGCAATGGATACCAATGGCGTGTTTGTATCCTATCTCCGTTACATTTTCCTTGATTTCTGGGTAAAATGGCACTTACAGTCAACAATAAAGGTGATTTAGGGTGAGTAGTTTTCCAAAGATTATGAGTATGTTTTGGGATAGTTCGTGTGACATTTCCTAACTGCAGAGTGATTGTTTCAAATGTGGGCCCACTGATTTTCATTCCCCTTATGCTCAGTCGACAGTGGGACCACAATTACAGAAATCAAATTTTTGGTATTTTTACACATTTTTCAATAATGTAATACTTGTGGTGTATTGACATTCTATAATATTTTCCATCAATTAATTTTGATGGAAAAGGTTCACCGATATGCAATATTAACATGACAAATTCAAATAGTTTTGGTGGAAAAGGTTCAACATTCTAGAATTATTAATGATTAGAAATACTGACGATGCAAATTTAAATAGTTTTGATGGAAAAGGTTCATATCATTGTATGATATTTTCCATCAAGTAATTTGGATGGAAAAGGTTCAACATTCTATTAGATTCTAAAATATTTATGATTAAATACTGACGAGGCAAATTCAAATAGTTTTGATGGAAAGGGTTCAACATTTTAAAATATTTATGATTAAATACTGACGATGCAAATTTAAATAGTTTTGATGGAAAAGGTTCATATCATTCTATAATGTTTTCCATCAAGTAATTTTGGTGGAAAAGGTTTAACATTCTAAAATATTTACGATTAAATACTGACGAGGCAAATTGAAATAGTTTGGATGGAAAAATAAGGTCCATGTTATTCTATGATATTTTCCATCAAGCAATTTTAATGGAAAAGTTTCAACAACATCAATAGAACATTTAAGAGAAATAGATCATCAAATAAAGTCTTTTGGTAAATGTGGGCCCAATCGTTTCGACCTCTATTAGGAGCTGCCGAAGTGGGCCCACATCAACGTTCTACAATATTAATGATTAAATTTTGACGAGGCAAATTCAATTATTTTTGATGGAAAAGGTTCAACATTTTATCATATTTCCCTTCAAGATCGATAATCTAAAATGTGGGCCCACTTCCCTATAAGAGACCAAACAAGTGGGCCCACATTTACCAAAAGACATTATTTGGTGATCAATATCTCTGAAATTGTCGATAAATAGAGTCACGACCCTTGACCTAGGTCCTGACCTTTGATGTGACCAATGACAGCGCATCACTCATTAATATGCATGAGCTGTGTCCTTCTTTTCGCGGAGAATTTGAATGTCGTTTCTGATGGGAAAAAAACGAGAATAATATTTATTGGTATGTTTATTTCGTATGAGAACATAATAGTAATGTTTCTAGAATGTTTCCCCTCCAAATAAGTTACTTTTTCTACAGTTACACGCTTGGCAATATGCGAAATCGTCGGTACCTCGATGATAACAAATGTGGGCCCACGTCATCTCGGCTCTATATAGGAAGCAGTTCAAGTGGGCCCACATTTACGATAACCCAGAAGATGAGGGAACTTTGCTGATAAAGTCACTATTACTAAATAAGAAAACATGATAAACGTAGTTAGTACTAGCATGTCTTAATCTAATTGTAATCATTTATTTATTTGTGAATACGGAACTAAGTTGCATAGCTTTCATAGGTTCAATCAGAGTTACTTCCCTTAGAAAGTGCCCAACCACCGATAATGAGGTTTCGCCCATATACCTACGCGATATGATACATAACTTGATATAGGGGATGTGATACCATACATATCCCAAAATAGAGGACACAATACCATATATCTCCCAATAAAGGGGAGGTAATACAATATATAACTTAATGTGGCGGGGGGAAATAATATATATCCTAATACGGGGGAGGTAATACATAATATATTCTAATATGGGGGGAGGACCCAGGGAGGTAATACAATACATATCCCAATATGGGGGATGTAAAACAATATATATATCCCAATATTGAGATGTAATACGATAATTATCCTAACATGGGGGAGGTAATACAATAATTATCCTAATATGGGGGAGGTAATACATCCAACTTCCAATTTTTAGTTGAGGTTTTTGGATGCATAATGAAGTGTCTTTTAACTTTCTATCTCAGTTTTGAGCAACTACATTGGGAATATATTAATATTTTAGCGATACAATACTGCATATCTTTATTATTACACCTCATCTCATTTATGCTGACTTTGAATATATTGACCCCTTTACAATTAAAAAGGTATTTACTGAAAAAAATTTAAAAGCAAATCTAATCAAGAAGTAAAGAAATGGGAGCACTTCTAGGAACAACAGTGAATATGCAACGCAAGAATTTCCCCAATAAAATGTCTTTACAGCAAACTAAAGTCAAATTTACTACTAGGGTATAATAAATTTCGAAGAATTAGAATCCGAGATTACTCTCCTTGAAAATACCAAATGAAATAGCTATACAATAGTAAACTGAACTCCGAATTACATACCTAATTTCAACAAAGCTAATCATGAATTTTGAAGAATATAGTCTCATGCTGCCTAGCTTTCCACCCCTTGAAAAGCACAAGGGTCTATTTTTAAAGACAAGATTAAAGCTTTAGGAAGAATAAGTTACGAACTGAAGCATGCCACAAATTTAAGATGACATGCCAAACTCAACTAACACTTAAAATATACTGCTTAATAATTGAGAAAAAGACTTTTGAAAAACAAGAACTTTCAACAAAGTTGTGACGATATTAAAAACCAAAGTGAAGAAGGAAAATGGTCTATGAATTAATTGTATTTCCATTTTCAGAATATAACTGTACAAAAAGTCTCAGCTATATCTAAAAAATTGCAACTTGAATCTGCTTTTTCTTTACTGAAAATGCCAATCTCGTATCTCAAAATCATATCTTCCTTTAAAGGTAATTCCACTTTCTCTACAAGTTTTAGAACCATTTCTTTGTATGTTCTTAAGGATGCAGCAACAATGCAAAAAGCAAAAGAAGCCTGCATTATTCAAATTCTGTAAGGATAAAAATTGAAATGGAAGTTAAACTTTACTCCTCAACTCAACCTTATCATCAAATTAGCCAAAACGCCTACACTTTTAAAACTCTGAAAAGAAATGGAAGTTAACCTTACAGAGCTTTGTGAAATAAGAACCTGCACTTGAAAACGGTTGTCTAATAAACCTAGCCTCAATAATAATCGCGACACTCTCATATTGAATCTAGCAAGATGCAGTAACAGGTCACGTCAGCCAACCTATCAAATGGCCCAGTCAGGGCTCGTCTTACCAAGCCCCAATAGTCTGCATTCGCACATATAACGTTGGGGGTCACGGGTTGCCGAAAGGTCGAATGATTTCACCTGTTACTATATCTAGCTAGACTCAATATGGGAGTGTAGCGAGTATTATTGAGGCTAGGTTTACTTAGACTGTAGAAAACGGAGACGGTAGTTCATGCCAAACGGGTAAGTAAGGATAAATATGGCTTGAAGCGAGGGAGGGACGAAGGGTCTGTACCTGTGTCGCTTCTCCTGTTTGGACGGCGGCAGCGCCACCTGGAACTCTTCCACCTGGTGGTCGAGGGCATCGAAAAAATCTTCGTCATCTGATGGATTCGAACCTGCAACACATCAAGATGATTGATATAAAATATATTGAAATCCTATAGACCTAAGCAATCTTCATCATCTGATGGATTCGAACCTGCAACACATCAAGATGATTGATATAAAGTCTTTTGAAATCCTATAGATCTTTGAAATCTTCGTCATCTGATGGATTCGAACCGGCAACACATCAAGATGATGTATATGAAATATTTTGCAAGACCTTAAAAATCTTCGTCTGATGTAACCTGAATGAACATGAAATCACAAATAGACTAGTGTAGGAAATACAACCTGTTAACTAGACTTATATAGAGTCTCCGAAAAATATTTAATATATATAATATAATATTAATTAAATCTAAAACGGAGCCTTAGACACTGCAGATCTAGACTTGCTTTTATGGAGGATTGTTAGGTCAAAATAATATTAACTGCAGTCTGAGTGTAAGACTACCTGTTATCCAGCCCAGTCATATCTGAAATTCAGATTTGAGATGTATTAAAATCTACCTGACTTCCAATGATAAAATGCATGTTAATACTTTGAATAATTTATACAAAATCATGATGACATTTTATATCAAAGGAAGTGTGTCATATTACTTTTACACAAAAAATGTGAATTTTTTTATGACATGCGCAAGAGCAGGAATTTTATCTTATTCTCAAATGTGTAAACTATTTATTTCTGAATTGCATCAAAAAGCTTGAAAAAGGCCTGTTTTTTCTTCTAATATTAACTTTAGTTTATTCAAGAACAATTGTTTTACCGGTATGAAATAACCGGCGGCATAAAGTAGAAACTCAGAATCATCATTAGAAAAGGTGACTCAAACTACACTGTATAGGTATTAAATTTTGATATGCAAGAACCTGAACATAAAAAGAGTTAGGCAGTGAACGCTCAACCTCATAATTAAATATGTACAATACAATATGTATCCCGATATAGGGGGCGCGATACAATACGTATCCAGATACATATTATCTCTTGACATTATGTTCTTCTCACAAAATATATGAGTCAGTTTTTCTTGAGAAAGAATTTACTTGCAGCTTTTTTGAAGTAATTGTTATATTATCCAACTTCAAAATTTAAGGAGAGGTTCTTGTGTGCATAATGAAGTATCTTTTTAATGCATATCTCAGTTTTGAGCACCTACATTGAGAGTTTATTATTATTTTATGTATCCTGATACGCATCCTGCGATACGATACGATATATTGTGGCCCATGTATCACGATACGCTAATGTATTGCCGTATCATTACAACTCTAGACTGCTAAGGAAATTAGCCTTCATCTTTAGCTAAGTGGCTCTTCAAAGTTTTGAGAAAAGAAAACATGGTCTATTCCAAAAGGTCTCAAATTTTAAAAGTACCCTCTCACTTTGAACAATAAATTACATTCATGAAAATATTTCCATAAATATTGAAAACAGCAGAATGATACCAACAAAATCACCTACCATTCACTTCAACAGGCATGGCTAAAGAAAAAGGTTAAGCCAAGTTCACATTAAAGTGACATAAGCCTCATCAGAATCTGTCCATGTCTTGTATACACACTCACTCATTATCTCAATAAAACAAACCCTCCCTTGACAGATTATATATGGTGTTCCGTAACGTTGCGTCACGAACCAGTCATCTTGACATAAGAGCACTATGATGTCTGCAGGCTCAATCTTTTTTTTGTACATTATTTTAAATATGAACCATTTGGGAATTATTTATCATTTTAAATGTTAGATGATGAAAATATACTTTAAAAATTTGAACATAACATTATTTGATTTCATAAAAGTAAATAATACTAATTTAATCTTATGAATTTGAAATTTAAGATGATGAAAATTTGCTATTAAAAATTTGAAGATAATAACAATATAAAATTTGATAAGAGTTAACAAAAACAATTTCTTAATTTTCAAAAGAAACTTGATATTGATTTCAAATTTGATGCAAAACAATATTCTAAAATAGTTAATTCCTATTAACAGAGAACAGCTTAACTTCATAAGTATCCAACACAAAAATATGTTCACTTCTTCATTTATTAAATGGAGCCAAAATAAGAAATATTTACGACTAAAACAATAAATCTTATATCAAAATTTTTAAAAATTTAATTTTTTTTTAAAATGTTCCAAAATTATTACTATTATTACTATTAAAAATTATACAGATAATAGAAAAAGTCAAATGTAGCAGAACAGAAAGGAGAATCTTCACAAAATATTTTTGCCCCATAACAAGAGAAAACATGTGAACATTATTTCACAGTTAGGAGACTGAAGTTCAGGCTAGACAAACCACTGATAAACAGTCCGAATGATCCAAGCTTTGTGGTAAAAAAAGAGGCTTATTGGAACCAAATTCTTCCATATTTTGAGGCAAAATCAAATTAAATGTGGATTTTGTCAATTCAGCATGGATAAACCTCGACAACCTTTGCTACTGACCCATATTTTCCAGGAAACATATTAGCTAGAGAATTAACTACATCCTTTCCTGTGCACACATGGCAGGTTGAGAGTTGCCTCCCTTGACCAGTTTTAGTCATTACACTGTGATAATAATTGACTGAACAGCTCGCTATCAGCTATAGTCTGTTCCAAAGAACAGTTCTCTGTAACAGTCTGTTCCTGATTAGCTCTCAGTAACTGAACAATGAGGACTCTTTTATGGCTATGCAACTTCTTTATTCTGATAAATAAATTGTCATCATTTGAATCTAGAGTACTGCAATCACTTGCTTGACAACTACATAAGAATCAGTATGCCGAAGTGTCACTTATTCAGAACAAAGAAGTTGAATATCCACAAAAAAGCCTTTTGAACTTCATAAAACCAACTTCTAGAAAACAAATAAAAGATGTACAGATTATACAATTAATTTTTGGGGAAATTGAAGAAATCATTTAGAAGTGACACAATTAACACTCCCTTTCCCTCCCTCAAAAATGCCCTAGTGAGCTTGTACAGTCTTTCTATGTTTTGAATAATCCTGTCGGCATATAAATGACAATGACTTGCAATTTAAATTTAAGTTATAAAGCTGGAAATATTTCTGAGTAAACTTTAAATTTTGCAATAGCCCCTAAAATGCCAGAATTAAGGTTTTTACTTGTTTTCCATATTACCCGGTAATAAAAAAAATGTGTATTTATACTGTTGTCATTGACATGAGCTATTATCGGGCTAATCACAAATAAAGATCTTAAACTGTTATTGTAGACTTAAATTCAGTCTCTGAAATAATATTTCTATAAATCGATTATTTTTTTGTGTGGATCTAGACTTGCTCTTCCAGAGGTTATGTTTAGGAGAAAATATCATAAACTACAGTCTTGGTGTCAGATAATCTTGTATTTTAACTATAATATTCTGCAATATTTTCTATTTTAACACTGTTTTATCAAATTCCAAATATATTTCAATCTGTGTCAAATTAAGAAACATATAAATAAATAACCAAGATTTATTAGGCTTATACAGTGATTAGTTGCCCCTTATATGTAAGCATTATGAAACCTGAATATTAAACTTTGAAATTGAAGATAATCATGTGTCCTATCTCTGAACAGCTGATCAAAGGTCAAGGTCACTGTAGCTATTTATACATTCATAAGTATACATATTGGCCAACACATGTTGTCTCATTATTTAATAGGCAATATTGTTCAACTACATAATTCTTTTCTGATATACTAACATACACATATATTTGAACATCAAAAATTTGACGATCTGTTTGAGCCACTACCACATTGTGTGTCATTAGATTAAAAAACACAGATTTTTCAAAGAAAAAAACATTCACTGCAATTAGCATTTACACTAGTGAAACAGCTTTGATAAGAATCACAAAGCAGTCACCGTAACCTTAAACAGGTGAAGCATATATTATCAAACCTTAAACAGGTGAAGCATATATTATCATTGAAATATTATTTCTTAAAATTTCCAATTAAATATTACCTTATGCTGAATGTATCATATCCAGAGACTCAAACATCTAATTACTCAAGCCAATTAGTCATAGTCATTGTAGAACTTAGCAAGTATCAAGCAAAAACTGTTGGTAGCAATTTCAGTGTGAACACCTTTAAACTAACTGATGTTGGCAACTGGGCTATGTCTGATTCGTTTAAGAGGTGTATACACCTGTCACGTGTCCGGCGTACGCCCGGTGGACAACAGGCTGAAGTTTAATAAAGTGTATCCGCGTATGCACAGGAAGTAGCTAGCATACCCCAAAGTAACTTCCATAAACATCTTATTTATCTCAGACAATTTTTTTTAATTAATAAGTTGTGGAATGTTACATGGAAGATAGATGTCCGCTATTATACGCCGTGTTCGCCTGTCTTATCAAACCGGCAATACGGCACACGCCTGGTCATACGTTTGGTGCCAATAAGTGCTTCGCACCTTTCGCCACTTACTGCGGTATCTGCCTGATAGTTAGCATGGTTACCAATCGAAAAAAGCCTTGGATTGGCATAGCAAAACAAAACATGGTATGTTTGCTTTTGAACTGCAACTCCTTTTTTTACAAAATGCAACACATTAGGGCGATATCTGTTTCTACTTTTTTAACCTTGGCTTTTACAACAGTAGCATTCAATGCAAGAGGTTGCCTTATTGATGGGAGATAATAATATTTAAATAAAACATTTCGGTATAAATTCTACTTATTTCCAAATGAGTTTTTCTCAGGTTGATCTCTGTTCCACTTAATAAACAATGATGAACACATTCAGGAGTAAGACAGAATGCGAGACAGTTTAGTTCCATGAATTGTACATTTGACAAATTGCATTATTGTACGATTTTATGAATAGGGAGATGAAAGTTTCTAAAAACAAAATACCAGGAATCAGTCAAATCAGGCATTAATAAGTTATGGCTTGTAGGGGTTAAGGGGTTAAAAGATCAGTTTTATGACATTTTACTAGTGTTTCAATCATTGCAATATTGCTAATTATGTCAAGAAAAAAGTGAGCATGGCTCACATACCAACATACATAATTGACCGACTGAAGGCTGATGGAATGACCTCAATAAACCCCCAATTACTTCATAATTAAAGTATTCAGTATTATGTAAATTCCACAGACAACTCTCACATATGTCAAATCAGGGTCTGAAAATTTTAGGTGTTCAAGAAATCAAAATCCAAAACCAATTGTGTGTGACAGGTCATCAAAAATGTCATTGTAAATGGTTCATAAGTTAGATAAAGAATGACCCATGGTTGTTCATATTGATGCAAGCATTGAGATCCTTACATAATGGTTGCATGAGGTTCAGATGTTACCTCATATTATCTATCATGTCTATTACCCTAAAATTAAAATAAAGTAAGAAAATCAAATTCAGATGTAAATTGAAAATCCTTGACAAGGGCAACTACTTATGATGTCATATCATGATTGTTATTCACTTGTGAATTTTTTTTGGTGTAGTTTTTTCGCGGATAAATCAGCAGATGGTTTCACTGCCCTTCATATCAATTTTGCTTTAGGGTGAGGCAAATGTGAAATAAGGTTAAAGGGTGTGGCCCCTGAGGCCCTTATTAGGGGCCACAGGGTCACAAAAGCTATCAATTATAATCCTCACTAGTCAAAGAGTATATTCACAAGGTTTCAGCTTTCTGGACCTTTTGCCCCTGGAGAAGAAGATGAAAGTAGGTTTTAAGGGCATGACCGCTTTGGCCCTTGATAGGGGTCAATTGGCCACCAAAGCTACAATTTATAATCCTCACTAGTCAAGGAGTCTGTACACAAAGTGTCAGCTTTCTAGGCCTTATGGTTCTGGAGTAGAAGATGAAAATGGGTTTTACGGGCGGGGCCCCTGTGACCCTTATTAGGGGCCACAGGGCCACCAAAGCTACAAATAATAATCCTCACTAGTCAAGGAGTCTGTACACAAAGTTTCAGCTTTCTAGGCCTTATGCTTCTAGAGGAGAAGATGAAAATATGTTTTTAGGACGTGGTCCCTGTGGCCCATATTAGGGGCCACAGGGCCACCAAAGCTACATTTTTTAATCCTCACTAGCCAAGGAATCTGTACACAAAGTTTCAGCTTTCTAGACCTTATGGTTCTGGAGAAGAAGTCGAAATTCCACAAAGTTTACAGACGGCCGGCTGGATGCCGGACGCCGGACACCATGCCAAGCCATAAGCCCATTGGGCCTTACAGGCCAGATGAGCTAAAAAATTTAATGTTTCTCCGGCATATGTCCTAAAAGATGAGGGGGGCAGTTTTATTTCGTATCAGAGCAAATATTGATGGTGGGAGGAAAACATTTTACATTCATCCTCAATTTGGACATGTTGAAAGTATACAAAATATGAAATGGACAGTCTTAGAGATATGCTTTTGGGTTCACAAATGGATGATGTAGTATTAAAGCAGGTGATTCAAAATTAATTTTGTTAAATACCAATAACAGTTGTTACAAGCCGTCATATAAAAACGATGGGTTGATGCCCGTGGAACATTAAATGTTCATTATGTAGACTAAAAGCAATGTGTAGGACTGACCTGGGTTGTCCTTGTTAACATTCTGCAGAGACTTGCGCGCCTTGTTCTCCAGCGAGACCTGATCCTTGGCCAGTTGTTCCACCATCTCCTCCAGCTTTAGACGCTGGTCGTGTTCGAACTGAAGCACGCGCTGCCACCGCTTCCCGTGCACCTGCGAGAACTCGTAGTACTCCGAACACGCCTGAAAGGTGGAAAAGGTGTCGTGAGTACCAATTTTTGTAACAGGGTCACTGCATTTTCTTGATAAAGGTGTTAGTATCTACACAGAAACTTGGCATCTCTTTGCAATAAAGGAAATTGAAATTGATATGATTTGTATTTATTCTACATCATTTGCTTGATAAGGATGTTAGTATCTACACTGAAATGTCACATTTCTTTGCAATAAAGCAGTTCTAAATCCATCTTCTTTGTATTTTTCCTACATTATTGCACATGATGATAAATGTTACTCTTTTCTAACATGTTGATTTTAACTTGTTTTAGTTATTTTCGCCCATTGAGATACAAGTTAGTGTATAAGCTTTGATTCAAAATCCACAACCTAGTCAAATTCTAGTGATGTCATAACAATATTGCTAATCACATCATTAATCTTTGATTCCTTATGTCATCCTAAATTTACACTTTTTGTCTGGAAAAAGCTTTTGGACATACACCTTTTTTATTCAGTTTTGGCGAAGTTTTGACAACTTTCTTTTGCACTGCATACGTAAATGAAAACCACCTCTAAAGATCACAAGAACCGAGATAAACTTACATTAATCATGGCATTGGAAGTGATTCTGAAGAGGGTGGCCCGCTCATTGACAGCCTTAAGTTTACTGGCGACATCCGTCATGGTGTCCATCTGCTCGAGTTCAGACAGAGTCTTCTGAAGGGCAGCGCCGTGCTTCGCGATCAGATCATTGCAGGTGTTCAAATCCTCGAGTTTACCACTTAAAGTTCGCAACGTGTTCTGTAGTTCAAATTTGTCTGGTTGGTGTGTTTCTTCCTCATCACTCTCTGTAGAAAACAGGGAAAAGATTATGAATTAAAAAATGACCCAATGAAAGGGTAAAATAATTTTCAACACTATCACCCCTACCATAAACATAAACGCATTTGTGCCAGTTTTCAGAGGTTAAAGGGTGGATTTTAGTGAATGGTATAACTTACATTATAAACCTGCAATTTGGAGAGGTGTTCAATATTATTCTTGGAACGGTATAATGGGATATTATTTTAAATGACCAATTTATTGATCAGAACTAAAGATGCACTTTCAGTATCAAAAACCAGTCAAAATAAGTTCTCAAAATATCATTAGGTATAATGATAAAGATAATCAGATAAATGTTCCATTTTTTTCAAAAGAAATCAAACCAAGCATGCAGTGAGCAGGACTTGTCATCAACATCAAACACAGCTGGTAGTGGAAGCTTATCAAACAAGATATCATTTCTATACTTACCTTTACATAATCGAAAAAATCATTCAGGGATAAATCATGATAAAAAACATGTCTTCTGATTTTTTTCCTGGTTTTCAAATTAAATGTGTTTATTTTTGCTTTAAAAAATTATTACAATACAGATCCAAATACAGCGACAATCAATGGCAATATATCGCAATACAAAAATCTGGGCAATACACAGCCCTACAATTTGGCCACATAGATAGTAACTCTAACCCATCAACAACTGCAAACATAAAAGAATAAAAACACCCACCAGCCTCGAGCATACGAATGGCCTCTGCCTTGGCCAGCTCCAGTGCCGTCACCCATTTCTGTCTCTCCACCTCCGAGGTGGCCTTGAGGTAGAAGCTCTGGGCGCCGCCATTAGAGATGACGAAGGTGCACGAGTCCTCCGTGTGGATGAACGCATTGGCCAGGTTGATGGTGCCGCGACACGTGTGAGCCATCTCCGCTTGGTTCCTGGAGATATAAGAGAAATATTTCAAACATCATTGATGACAAAAATCCTATAGAGGTGTGATGCAGAGAGTAAAACATCCATCATAACTTAACAAGTAACTAAAAAATTAATAGAGATTTGTTCAAATGCGGACCATAGTTCCTGGATGAAAAAGGGTCAGGGAAATTATACAATATCTTTGGTATCAAATTTTTTTAATCGTATTTATATAAGTTAGTTTAAATTCAACAAGGATGAAGAAGATTGCACAAGAACATTAAAACCAAAGCACCAGGGTTTGCTTACAAAGGAATCCAATTGCCCCGTGCTCAAAGGCTTGCAATCTTAAAAGCTTCATTTGGTTTCATAGTTTAGGGTTACAACAAGATGTGATATCATTACTATGTGCATATGTACATGGAATCTATGATTGGATACTGCCAATATACTACTGGCAGCCTAGTAAGAATGTTCATACTTTGTCCTCTTACTACGGATAATTGGTTTGTGTTATATTTAGCATTAACGTACAATTATCAGTGAAATTCTTTTTAAATAAATTTATCCAAAAAACGTGCTACTGCCCCTTAAAAGGGAAGACAGGAGTGCCAAATAAATGAACAGCAACATTTGCTGGCAATAAGAACTTCTTTGTCATGAGTAAACATATACGATAAAGAAGTTGATTTTCAGAAAAACGTTAATAATTCCTGAAATAAGTTGAGGATCAACTAAATTCACTCAGAATGATCTATTACTAACATCTACGTCACAGTCCAGATATGAACACTGCAAGGCATTTGTTGACAAAACCATCTTTAACCGACCTTCTTTCAATTTCAGTAGTCGGTGAGCTTACCAATTCCACAATGTAAGATAGATCTGGTAGTGGAAAGCTTGTCTCACATTCCAAACTAAGGGATAAATGTCAAATTTGTCCACTGATCCCTCATAAAGCAGACTAGATTTGTAATCCTGATGGATAAGATCGTATTGATGCTGCCATGTTGGTATTTGTAGTCAATACTCATGATGACTCATACAAAGTAAATTTACTCGTCTACTGCATGATATCACGAGTACAGTAGAACACGGATATAACGCACTCCAAGGGACTAAAGAATATAGTTTGCTATATCCGGTGTTCATTATACGCATATAATTGTAATATTATATGGGGACGGGACTTGAAATTATTTTCACTATATCCGATTGTTCGCTATATACAAGTTCTACTGTAACTATCTTTCTTCATTTGATAGTATCAAATTTCAGGGTATATAAGCAAACAAAATGACCAAGTGAATGCCAAACTGGAATTTAATGATGTTTAATGATAATTTTTTTTATATCACTGATTTTTCAGATAAATATTAATGTTTTTTTAAGTTGCTAGAAAGATATTTTGGACATTTTTTAGATATGTGGTACGAACCAAATATTCATGTTATTTATGGTGCACCGAACTGAACGAAAATTACTGTGGTTCAACTACTGTAATGGTGAACCGTTCACTCCTACTTTTTGGCTAAATATTCAACTTACCAGGTACTTGCTATAGATGCTGCATTAAGATGTAAAATGGTATCTCTCTAAACAAAAATTATATCACCGAATGTATTGTATCATGTTATTGTATCTTGAGTTGCTGATATTGTCACAAGCCTAATAAACACAACAAATAGCAACAATAGATACTAAGAGATCCTAATAAAGGTTAAATATCAATTATTTATTATTAGTATTTTATTATTATTTATTTCAAAGATGTTCAAAATATTATTATATTACATTGATAACTTAACATTTTCCAAACAATGACAAAGCTTAATGTATGCTTCCTTGCTTTAAAAAATGGAATAAACTGTTATTTAAGAAAATACTACGAAGAACAGGGAAAAGCAACAAACGTTGCAAAATTAAATAAGATAGACACATCACACATGCTATGTAAACCACTAAGGATGGAGATCTTTCCTCATTCCGTATTGCAGTATATTGCGATACAGAAAAGTGTATTGCAATACGTAGTTTGATATATTCACTTTTCCTATTTATGATTTTGCATGCTCTCTTGACTAAATATCAACGATACAAACAGTAATTATTGCTTCAAAACTGGCTGCCGTTTGAGAAAGAAAGAGTTTTTAATAACTGGGGATTACTTTTTCATATTTGCGGTATTTTACCAACACTAATCATTTACTAGTTTACAACTTTCTGTAAAATCATGTTTAATCAGGTTGAGTTTTGCTGTAATTTAAAATGGAAATTGCTTAAGTCAAAATATCCGATATATTGGATATTTTCAGAAGTGTACCTCATATTGCAATATACCGATTTACCGATAAAACTGTGCATTCTTATAAACCACCATAAGGTTAGCATGACATTTATCTAAAGGGCAAAAGCATCACTTACCAGTGAAGTCTAAATCATTAATCAAAATGCATAAACCTTAAGTCTTAGGACATTAAACATAAGAGCGAATTATTTGAAACACTCATTCTTGCTGAGAAAACTCATCTTATGAGGTGGAAAAGTCATATATTCACTTTTGGCTGTGCCACTCGTGAAAATATAACCTTTCTACCTCACTCAATCAGATAAACATGGTATTAGTCAAGAAAAGACAGATATCTTCTATTGATCATATAATGGAGGATGTTATCGATTCAATAAAGCCATCTAATATATTTGGTATCTGATTTGCTCAAAAGAATATAAATATATACATCTTGCCAAAGGCTTGCATAATAGATTAATACAAATAATCTCTATGTATTGTATTGAATCATATCATTCTTTGATATTGTGATAAGTATCGTATCATGACATATATTATATACTTAAACATTAAAAGGTTTCCTGCCTCAAATACTATCACAATGGACCTTTAAAAAGGGCAGTAGCACGTCTGTAGGGGAAATGATAGTTTTTGACAGGAAAACAAAAATAGAGGTTCCAATTGAAAGACAATGCATTTATACTAAATGCAGCAGTAATAAATCAAATACATAACAAAGTTCAGACATGCGAATCCTTTTTCTTACACTAAAAAAATTAAAGGCGTTAACACAAAAATGGCCACCAATGGACTTAATATGAATCTTAATAATTTGTTCTCTGATTATGGATAATTGGTTTGTGTAATGGAATTTTTGACACTACCAAAGTAATACATTTAGCATTAACGTTCATTAATGAGTGTAAAATTGAAAATATAAAATTTTCAAAAAATGTGTTACTGACCCTTGAACACATTTATACATATCAATCCCTTACTTTGTCCAGTCACTGCATATCAACATTAAGAACACTGCTCAAAATCACAGTCATTACTGGACAATGCGGACATAATGTGAAGTGATTATCTATAGAGTCAACTCTACTGGCATCAATCAAGAATTGTCTCACTCAGGCATGGATCAATAGTTTTCTAGGCACGATCTATTCTATCATCAGCAATCTATTGGAGATGAATATGAAAAACATAAAATCACTTGTTGCAGACTAGCCACACTTACTTGACAAGCTTTTTGTATGGGTGAGTGAGTTGGGATTCATGTTTCAATAATATGTCAGTTACTCAACAGATGAATGTTGCCATTAAAATAGACTAACATTTAGTCTCAGAAATATTTATTTTTCAATATTTTTAAACAATTCATGTATAATAACAAAAAGAAGCCCAGAAGATACTTTAACTTCAAAGCTGAGTGATCTAGACTTGCTATACTTTAGTAGACTTGGTTGGTCGTCATGTGAATATTTTTGCATTAGGGTCTGGATAACCGACTACCATTAGAAGAGAGCGGATAGATCAGGGAGAAGGGATCAAAAGGATAAAGCAGTTTTGTGTTGTGGAAAGATAACTTAAATTGTTTTTACTTTTATTTGTTTTCAAGCAGTTACAGTAATATGAAATACAAGTTTCGATTTAAGTAGAAGTTTCTTCTGCGGCTTCATTCCAATATTCAATGACTAACTGTTCCTTGAGAGAAAGTTTTGAAAATTCTCAGTTCATTATGCTTGTAGTCCCCTTGAGAACTTAGAAATACAAACCTTTACTATGTTATATTGTATTGGAAAATGTCAAATTGTTCAGAATAGCCATTTAAAAACCTCAAACAATGAGAGAAACAACAAATAAACAAAAACATCTTATGAATAAATGAATGTTTACGAACACATTCCTTTTTAGAGTGTTTTTTTCACAAATTCAGTCAACCTATCATAAGGTTTTGTATTTCAGATTCATCTTGGTGATATTTGCCTTTTACCATATTTCTTCAAAAATAACCCCAGGGTTCAATCCACCATCCCACTCTATCAAAGTTTCAAGGATGTCTTTAATATTGTTTTACATATCTTGTGCCACTTCTGCTGAAATTCATACTGTTTTTACATGGTTAGGAAGTCATCCTACACTCATTAATTCCATCATTATAAGTTAACCATTGTAATTAAATACTACAACAGTTTTGGTTAACCCTAATTATGAGATTAATATATCAATCTGTCATATGTTCATTCACTATTGTACTAGTATATTCAATCATTTAGTTCCAGGGGATTCATCAGTCATCTTCTATTCTCAATAAAGATATTGAAAGATAGAAACCTGTCTAGTTAATAAGTAGTTATATTCCAAACCAGGGTTGTATTTGCCTCCGCTCCCAATGACCCCCCTGTTGTTTTCCACCCCATGTTGTTTTCCAGGACTTGGTTATATTTGAGGTAATACGGTAGAATAAGTGGACACTGCCACTATTGAGTCTGCTCCAAGCTATAAATATCTGTCTGGAACTCCAAATGCTAAAAGTCAGAATAGCCGTTGTTTATTGTATTGACAAGTACCGTCTTGGTTTTCCCCTTGGTTACTGGGATGTAATGTGGACAGTGCTTTATAGACACTGGGTGATTCACTTATAATAAAATGTGTCCAAGAAATGTAAATTTTGGGGCCACAGGGTCTCTTAAACTAAATACTAAAACCCTGATTAGCTAAGATTTTGAATACAAGATTTCAGCTTCCTCAGCTTTATTGTTTTGAGGAGATGAATATAGGTAGTTAGGATGGGGCCTCTATGACCTTTGTAAGATACTTAATACATAGATTTTAGATTTATAAAGTTGGCCATTCTAGAGAAGACAAAAAGCAGAAAGTAACAGTCAGTTTCTTGGCATGATGTCTTGCCTCATTTTATAATCAAATAAACAAATTATCTCAACTTTTTCAGAATATCCAAATTGCTCCGACTTCACGAATTAAAATGATTGAAATGTTCCTCTAGCAGAATAGCTAATCATTCATCAAACCTCTAATTTACATTCCCATATATTCAATATATCATTTTATTTATAAAACATAAATTGCTTTTAAAATCTGATTCAGATTGTAAAATGAGCATTTCCTTATTTTACAAAGAGAACATTGCATAAACATGAAGTTTTCATATTGCTCTACTATAGCTAAGAAATTGATCACATTGATATAGGAGAGCTTTAACAAACACCTGTTACTATCAGAAGTCAAAATAGCAAGCAGATTGTGCCTAGATAACCATGATTGACTTCAGGCCTACTTTCCTACTGGTTACTACAAAGGGGGCATTATCTTGTCTTTTCTTGACTAATACCATGTTTATCTCATAGAGTGAAGTAGAAAGTTTACATTTTTACGAGTGGCGCAGCCACGAGTGCAAATATTTTACTTTTCCTCCTCAAGAATTGACATATATTCAATTTATTATACATGTATGATGAAATCCTTCAAATCACGTTAAAAAACGGCCAAGTTCATGTTTGTCAGTCGCTTGGAAGAGCCTGTTGCCGATGTATCCGAATTTGTTACGTCAGAGTCAGACCATTGTGTCATAACTTCACACTCTTGAACTTGACGTCACTCGAGTGGCGATAAAGGTTCTCACAGCTGTATTCAGATAGATGGTTTTATGTCAGTGAAAGAAAAGAGTATCTCACTCTGGATCATATAATAAATGTACTAACATAACAGTACACTTTGATTACATGATTGATTACTTCTGTAGCTTTCACTTGATAACATAACTCTTTTATCTTTCCAGTTTCCTTCACATTTGAGAGAATCTCATCAAGCGTCAATTGATACCAATTTATCAACATGAATTGATTACAGTAAATAAATAAGCGAGGCTTGTCAAGAGTATTTTTAATTTGATGAACTTGTTTGATATATTTGATATTAGCAGACAAGAGAATGATATTTCATTTATCATCCAAAATAATTGTTTAACAGTCATAAGCAAATTAGCATAACAAGGCATCATGCACCTTCAGCAGTGAGATCATCAGCTTTATGACATCATAGCATTGTTAGGTCATAAACTTTGTGACATCATAGCATTGTAAGTACTGTTTTTGGTGATGTTAAAGCATTGAGATAAATTTACTAATGATATTTTTATTATGATGATTTGATTGTAGCAATATCAACAGTGTAACTGTTGGTATCACTTGTAGGTACAGGGATTTGAAAGTTACAGGCCACGAGTCATTATCCCACACGTTGTTAAATTTTTATAGCTATTCGGTACTTGCTAGTATTCCATTGTCAGAATGTCACTGTTGTTATAAACCCCAAATGATAGTTTCTTAGTTACATCTCTAAAAGTAAAAGTTGCGATGTAATTAAAGAGATTCAACATCATATTAGGTCAACTTTTTGATTATAGGATGAGCCAAATAAAGTTTCATGAATTGTGTTGTATAGATGTAACTTGCAATAAACCGTATTCCAAATGTAAGGTTGACGGACTATAGGAACAACACTAAGAAATACATAAAATTTGGTTGAATTTGCACTTCTCAATCAAATTTTAATGAGAAGAATATTATGTAAGATATATATATCCCTATTCAATATCCCTTGCCCTTGACAGATCTTGACCTTTGACCTGTTACTTAATAGCGAAATAAAGACATCTGAAATCAGTCAATCATAGGATGATATCTATTAATAAATCTGTAACGTCATTAATTCAAAAAAATCCAAAAAATTACCAAATATACAACTATTTCAAAAGGGAAAGGCACATTAACAAGCTGTCACTACAATAACATACCTAAACATTTTTTCACAAAATACAAGTTTAGACAAATTGAGAGAATGCTATTCATCAAGCAGTCTTCAACAGTCTTCATGATCAATTAGTGATCCGAACACCGGTACCAGCTGTGACAAATCTACAGGCTCTGGCATGGAAAATGGACCAGCTGTCTTCAGACTCACTTCAATTCCACATAGCAAGTTCCGGCAATTACCTGAATAAACATGTTTGATACTTCTTCGGGAGGGTTTCAATTGATTTTATTTTGGATATTTACTTCAATGCTCTATATGATGACCGGTTTAAGGAACTGTAAAATAGTCTGTATTTCTTAAATTAAAGTGTTTTAATTCAACTTCGGTGCCAACTTAAATAGTCAGGTTATTTTAGATGTTTACCTCAATGCTAAGCATTTAGTATTTCTTATAGGTTGATTTTTATTCTACTATGATGCAATTTCAATCTTCATGTTATATTGGATGTTTACTTTAGCTCTATATGATAACCAGTTGAAGAAAATTATGTAAATAAGTCAATATTTCTTATAACCTAAGTGTTTTTAATTATACTATTTTGCCAATTCTGATTTACATTTTCTCCTTTGATATTACATTACACTTACACAAGGAACTCCAAACATATTCTTAAATTTGGTAATTCCTAACAAAAGTGCAGGGATTGGGAAAGACATCTTTGACCAGTTTGATTAAAATCGGCTGTGATTCGAGGAAAAAAAGTGTAAAAATATTATCTCTAGCGGGGTTCGAAACTCACCCAGCCCGGTTTTCGTATAGGTTATATACTCCTTTGAGGTTGATATGGGATATACAGCCCGAGGCGAAGCCGAGGGCTTTATATCCCATATCAACCGAAAAGGAGTATATAACGTCATTGGGACATCATTTTAGACCTTATTTTTCTATTGTGTTAAAAAAAATTTAAAACAATTAGGAAAAAACAGTATTTTTCAGGCTGAAGTAATCCACATAACGCACCTAGGTCGTTATGTCAAATAGCAACCTGTAAAGACAAAGGAAATAATCTCCCGCGTTGTGTAACTATCATTCACAGTCTGAAGGAACCTCTATTACCCACATGTTCTGACACAAGTTCATCTAGCCAATCGAAAGGAGCGCAGTAAAAGCTTCGATATCATACTAGGGGCAGGTAACTCCAGTGTACCATTCGATATACATAATCGCCGATAAACGCTATTTAAAAACGAGGATGTGATTGGATAGCTTACGACTGGGTTTGTCTGCGCTAAACTGGTTATAGCAACACGCGATAGAGGTGGGTGCATTCAGACCGAGACAGAGAAGATATCCCGAATGGTTCGAGCCCGGATAGAGACAATATTTTATTCCTCGAAGCACTGTGGATTTTAATCAGACTGCATCTTTGACAATGTGCCATTTTTAAGGGTTTTCGATACTTTTCAAAATTTCAAATGGGCTATTTCCCATGATGTAAATAGTAAACTTCAAAATTAATTTAAAGGGGCAATTTTTCATTCAATGTGAAAAATGACCCATGGCTCCTGCCTTTCCCAATCACTGAAAGTGGTTTTAGGAGAATAATCGAAAGAATATTTCAGAGTGGATACCTTGAAAAACCAAATTTTTGAGAGTGGATCAATACCAAACCTAATAATTTTCAAAAGTTTCAGTTTTCTGTGTCAACCATCCAGTTTCTGAGAAGTCTGTCACAGGTTTTGGGATAAGGCTTGCAAAGATTTGGAGGTAGTGATTTCAATAGTTACAACAAAATCCTGTAAGTCCCTAATAATGTTAATTTTTTTCCAATAAAGTTTTTTCATTATACCCCCGAACAACTGTATAGGGTATAAGTAATACCAAATATATCATCCGTCAAAACGCATTTTTTGTCCGACCTATTACGGAAAAACTACTTATCTGATTCATTTCAAATTTTGCAATGTCTACTACCCTACTAGGTGCAGTGCCAAATACTATAGAAAACATAATAGGCAAAACATAATTTTTTAGTAACCCATCCCCAATTTTCTGCCCCTTCCTGCAAATCACCTGCTTGTCATAAGCAGCACTTACCGGTAGATAAGACACAGAAAGATACAAGTATTTCATTGTTAAAGAGCCACTCCCAGTGAAATGGTATAATTCATGATATTCATTCAAAATATCTCACATATTCATTCCTAAACCCCAGTTACAAATGTATATTATAAAAAAAATTTGTTTTCAATCAAATTCTTAAAATAGTCATATTGCCACTCATATGATATATAATCGCAAAAGCAAAATTCACATGTCCATCTTGCATGAATACTAGTTATAGAACCTATCAAACATGGTAAACTCATAACTTTTATTCTTGTTGCTTTAGGTAAGTTTGTCCGGTGTTCGATGACAACCAAGAATTCAAACCTTTCTTTTGAGACAAAACAATGGAGATTAGCTTTAAAATGAAACTTTCCTTCAACTGTCGAAAATTCTCGATCAGATGATACTATTGGTCAAGTTTGGCATATATAACCCCTGACACAACTCACGGAGTGGCTCTTTTATAGCACTTGAATGTCAACAAGATTTACATTTTTTTTAGATTAAACCAACAATATGTCACAGCTGGAGTAGTCAAGTTAGTGAAAAATAATTACATGTACACAACTATTTATTTTCATCATATTATAACCAATAGATTATCTGTAACCAAAATGTGTTATTGCTTTAAATGCAATTTTTGTGAATGAAATACCTCAGCTTGTTTTTCAACAGTAGCATTACATTTAGGTGTTTACTAGCTCTGATGTTCTTTTTAGCGACATCGGACAACTAAGGATCAAAATGTCGGTCACTTTCTACAGTATTTCACTTATATCACTGCTGCTAGTATTTTTGCAGGGAGAAAGCCTGCAACACCATTGTGGCTATTCATTGCGATGAAACCTGCGAGCTTCAACTGCATGTTCTCTACTGCAGACAAAGTTGCCTGGCAGTTGTGGCAGGATTCTAACATTGCTTTTATAACCAATGTACATATTTTGTCAAAAGGAATATGCCTTTGGTTTGGTAAATCATTATCATGATGAATCTTATAATATCAGTGGGGATATAGCAGCGTGTGAACATCATTATATTGTATTGTCCTGGGGAAATAGAGAATACTAAATGACGTCCCGTTTCATAACATATTTATGAAACGAGTGAATGGGTTGGTATTTAACGAGTGAAAGTGAGTTAAATACCTGTATACTATTCATGAGTTTCATAAAAGTGTTATGAAATGGGGCCGAGTTTAGTATTTTATTTATTACTGGCTTGATTACATCGTAAAAATACAAAGAAAGTCGCGATATGATTGTCACGGTCGGCCTACTGACATTGTGACGTCATACTTAAGAATTGTGATGTCAACAATACGTCATGTCATTCGGTCAGCACGCGATGTTATGACACATATGTGTAATAACATGGTAGATTTATTAAACAGCAATATCTTCAACGGGAGAGTAATAAATTGCATTAAAAACAACTGATCACTTTACTGTTATGGAAATAAACTATATGTATTGATAGAATATCCAGGGATTGGGAATGACAGCTTAATTAATGGGCCATTTTCAAGGTTTTTAGTTATTTTCTGAATTTGAAATGGACCATTGCCCATATGACAATAGCAATCCTCGATATTTTTAATGGGCCATTTTTATCCAATGTACAGAAAGGTTCATGGCCCCTGCCTTTTACCAATTGATGAATATCTTTCATTTACATATGATTATAATCATTGGCAAATTAATTCACAATGTCTTGTAATTCCATACCAATCTTTTCATATTCATAGCCTGTAACAGGGGTATGAATGGCTTCAGTTGTTGATTTTCTTGATTGAGAGAGGCTCTTCCATTCAGATTTGTCAAATGGTAAACAACGAAAAGATAAATTGAATCTAACTCAATTTAATATTTAATGCTTTTTGTTTTCATAATCATAAGTAGTTTGTTAACTGCAGTATTCACTTAGCATTGATTCATTTGACAAGGAATCATAAAATGACAAGGCCTAGACCACATCATGCTGAAATAGGAACTGGAATGAAGACACCAACCCAACAATATTCTTGTTTTCCACAACCTGCAAATGAAACATGTAATCACATGTCACATGTGAGAATTCTTCTAGTCCTCGAAACTATTGCTGACAAAAATGTCTTCTTGATACTTATAATATTTACCTTCACAATGACATAAAATAATCACACACCTGTAATAAGAGAGGAGACCATTTTGCAGAACGAACCATCGCTTCTGATATCCTTTGAGATAATTCGTCCATTTGTACAGCCAACCCCGATACTGTGATTGGTGAGGCTTTGAGTCCGACATTATGTCAGAACTCTGTTTCTTATTTACTCGCTTCTTGACAAATCTCGATTAAATTTACCGATGACAAATAATATTATTCCATGTCACTCCAGACACCTTGGCCCAAAATGGCCGGCGAAATAGTAATATGCTACTTTCCGAACAACTCTCTATGTATAGTAATTCTTCGTTACCGACTTCAGTTGGCTGATGACGTATCAATGTGCGGTGATTTGTTTATGTTTGGTTTGCAAGATTATGTAATACGATCGAAATACTACCGTTAATTACATAATCCCATTGGATAGAAAATTGTATTGAGCGGAATTAAAATTCAATATTATTGCATATTTTAAGGGGACCGGGGTATTATTTTTTTAAACGAAATTCCGGTTAATGCAGTGATGCATTCAATTCTTTGTCAAATTGTTTCATCTATAACAACTTTAACGTTACCCTCACTAACATATAATATATGAAAATAATTGTGAAATAATTATTGTATTTAAGTATAAACAGGGAAGCAATCTTGAATAATGTTTCCACAAAAATACCCCGATAGGACTGTCTCTTTAACAAAAATTATGATAATCTTTACAAAATACAGTCCACAAAATGCAGAAACAAAATCACAATGCAAAGCATCATGTCAAGAGATTTGAAAATGGTCAATTTAAATAGGAGGATTATGCAATAAACTACACGATACTGTACACAAATTACATAACATAAGGTTTTCAAACAGTTTGCCGTCTAACTTTCGAGATGTAAATGGTAAATGATAACTGCTACTATTTAATAAACTACTCAAACAAAGACACACATAGACGAAAGACATTCATTTTGTATTAGTGTTCAGAGTAAGAATGTCATTGTTGAACACGTATTTTCAAATGAAAGTAGAAACTTGACAAAGCCAGTGTTGAACATGTATTGTAAAGTGAAAGTAGAAACTTGGCAAAGCAAGTGTAGAACATGTATTGTACAAATGAAAGTAAAGTCTTGGCAGAGTCAGCGTTGAGCATGTATTGTAAAATGAAAGTAGAGTCTTGGCAGAGTCAGCGTTGAACATGTATTGTAAAATGAAAGTAAATTCTTGGCAGAGTCAGCGTTGAGCATGTATTGTAAAATGAAAGTAGAGTCTTGGCAGAGTCAGCGTTGAACATGTATTGTAAAATGAAAGTAAAGTCTTGGCAGAGTCAGTGTTGAACATGTATTGTAAAATGAAAGTAGAAACTTGACAAAGCCAGTGTTGAACATGTATTGTAAAATGAAAGTAAAGTCTTGGCAGAGTCAGTGTTGAACATGTATTGTAAAATGAAAGTAGAAACTTGACAAAGCCAGTGTTGAACATGTATTGTAAAATGAAAGTAGAGTCTTGGCAGAGTCAGCGTTGAACATGTATTGTAAAATGAAAGTAAAGTCTTGGCAGAGTCAGTGTTGAACATGTATTGTAAAATGAAAGTAAAGTCTTGGCAGAGTCAGTGTTGAACATGTATTGTAAAATGAAAGTAGAAACTTGACAAAGCCAGTGTTGAGCATGTATTGTAAAATGAAAGTAGAGTCTTGGCAGAGTCAGCGTTGAGCATGTATTGTAAAATGAAAGTAAAGTCTTGGCAGAGTCAGTGTTGAACATGTATTGTAAAATGAAAGTAGAAACTTGACAAAGCCAGTGTTGAACATGTATTGTAAATTGAAAGTAGAGTCTTGGCAGAGTCAGCGTTGAACATGTATTGTAAAATGAAAGTAAAGTCTTGGCAGAGTCAGTGTTGAACATGTATTGTAAAATGAAAGTAGAAACTTGACAAAGCCAGTGTTGAACATGTATTGTAAAATGAAAGTAAAGTCTTTGCAGAGTCAGTGTTGAACATGTATTGTAAAATGAAAGTAGAAACTTGACAAAGCCAGTGTTGAACATGTATTGTAAAATGAAAGTAAAGTCTTGGCAGAGTCAGTGTTGAACATGTATTGTAAAATGAAAGTAGAAACTTGACAAAGCCAGTGTTGAACATGTATTGTAAAATGAAAGTAGAGTCTTGGCAGAGTCAGCGTTGAACATGTATTGTAAAATGAAAGTAAAGTCTTGGCAGAGTCAGTGTTGAACATGTATTGTAAAATGAAAGTAGAAACTTGACAAAGCCAGTGTTGAACATGTATTGTAAAATGAAAGTAAAATCTTGGCAGAGCTCATGGTCACTTTGCAGTCAATATCCTGTGCGACATCACATTATTGCATTTTGGCTTGACATTCGTGTTCCATAAACTGGAAAAACATCTACGTATTGAAATGTTCTGATATTCTTCTCCCAAGCTCCCTAGCATGTTACATATATAACCCAGGCAGAAAAGTCATAATGTGATGCCTTTCGGCCATGGCTCTGAACAAAGTCCCCGTTTGAAACACCCTTTTGGAATGGCAAGTGGTCCGAAGACCTAAGTGCGAAATCCGATGTAGGTGTTTTCGTAGACACGCTGGAGGTTCGTAGACAGTCGGTGGGTTCGTAGACAGATTGACGGTGGGATCGTAGACACTAAAAAAATGGCCAATAAAATCAATCTTATTTACAATTACTGGCAAAAAAACATAACTAATGATCAAATGTATCTAAGCATGCTATGTTAAAAAGGGATCCCAAATGATTATGGTTTGGTGCATTGTGATGGATTTGGATGATCGTTTTGTAACAATTTTATAATAAAGTATGCAGATACTTGTTTGGTCAATTATTCTGTTTATTTTTCTCATGTTTATTTCATGATAATTTAAATTTTTAATATTTTATGATCGATTGGTAAAGGAAAGAACACAGTAACAATGTTAAATGCAATCAACCATCAATTATGCTACTGATTAGATAACAATCAACCATGACATTAATTAGACAACAATGACCAATAACTATGAGGAAACTTATATATATGTACAACTTGATCAATTACGACCAATTACTTTTGGACTGATTGATGACTTACGGCCGGACATCAAGGTAAACACAGGATAGACTTGCTTCATCGCAGACTATATTTTGTTTTATATTTGTACTTTACTTATTTATTTTTTACTCATATATTTGTTAGAAAGAATATTGGTTAAAGAATATTTATTTAACAAGAAATTGCTTTATGAAATTATTGAAAGTCGTTTTTTCCCCAGTACCATGCACTGTTCAGATTTCAAAATCATACTCACCAGTTAACTTTATTTACTAACATATACATGTAAAGAATAAACGTAATAAGAAATGTTTATTAGGTTATTAACAAAATAAATTGTGTTGAAAATATATTTTTTATCTGTCTGAAACCCACCGTTTTATCTGTTTCTGAACCCAAAAAAACAAAAGAGAGGTAACATTATCCAATCTTATAAAAATAAGATATTGTGACTAGAATATTGTGTAATGTTTAAATTGCAAAGTTGTAAACATAAATGTACATCTGTACAAAATTAAATCATTTTTACCCTTTCTTTGTTTGAAAACACCAATTCATCCTTTTGAAATCATTTTAGAAAGTTAGTTAAAAATTTATTTCGTTGCCTCAATTTTGCACAGTATACACTCACACCGAATCTGATCCCGACTGGAATTTATCAGCCGAGGGGGCCTACTGACAAAACTTACTACAGTTGTCGGCGAATATGATTAAATGGTACTTCCGGTTAAGCATTACAACTTCCTGTTATGATAAGTGCGGAAAACTTAAATATTTTCATTCAAGTTTTACTAAACCACAATATGTGACTGTTACCGTAACAATTATTTAACCTTTTAACACGTTTAAGTTTGTAAATGAGATAAGTGGATTCAGTTGAGAGAAGAGACTAACAGGTGACAGCCCATTTCTTTTTCACATAAGGCTAGAATTGAAAACTTGACAGCCTTTAGACATTGGTATTTACATCGGGATACGGTCAAAACGGCGACAAGCCAAAACGGCGACAGACCAAAACGGCGACAATTTGGTCAAAACGGCGACAAATGCCTAGTCGAAACGGCGAAACACATTTATCAATAAAATATATGTCAAATTCGTTGGACGTAACGGCGACAACATTTGGACGGAACGGCGACAGCAATTTTTTTTAATATATTAAATACATTTGAAAATGACGTTGTAGCATGTTTGTTTTTTAGTTGTTTTGTAATTTGTTTTTTAAAGTTTGATAAGGCATTCTTTCATGCATGTGAAATGTGTTGCTTGTGAGCGTTTGATTTGCTTTCGAGTCGTAGTTTATTTTTTTTATAACTAATAGAATAAGTTTTCAAGTATCATATTTGGTATATATGATTGCTTTCACTCAGTATTACCATAATATTTTATTGTAAGTTCACTGGTACAAACCTAAAGATAGCACCTCAATGGCTACCATGCACGATGTGATCAATTTTGTTATCGATGTTTGTCATCAAATGTTGTATGTAATAATGTATAGGTGATCTTGACTTTTTGAACATTGCATGCGTACCAAAAAAGGAAAATGTAAATCTATACCCGAATTACTTTTTTTAATAGAATTGAAAAATCATTCCACCCAGTAGATTGGATATTTATTCTAAACAAACTAAGTAACGAAGATCATGCAGCTTTACTGCTGAGAAGAACTGTAAAGGTAAAAACAACTGTAACAATTGGAAACTAAAATTGATCACAATATCAGTAACTACAGAACAATGGTCAATTCCTTCCAATTAAGCATTGATTACTTTAGTCGATTAATTAATTACGACCAATTACTATGACACTGATTGATATCGGAGGGGCATCAATGAGAGCACGATTTGCCGTGATTATTATCACTTAGTACACACGATCTTTTCTATCAACTTCAACTTCACTTTATTCTCCAAAAACCAACATTGGTGGTATTAGTGTACAAAGAGATATAAATTTTATGTACAAACAATCAAAAGGCTTTTGATAAAGTCAATCGTCATTGTTATGTGTTAATGTATAAATTATAATGAAACTAATTCCTTTCAAGTTCAGTTTGGTTCACAGTCCACAGATCTATAAAGAAATGGGCTGTCACCTGTTAGTCTCTTCTCTCAACTGAATCCACGCTGTTTTCAGTTTATATTAATGACTTAGTTGATAAGATCAATAGTCTAAATCATTTTGTTCAGTCAGACTAGTAACATAGCACTTTTAACTCTTTGTGAAGTCAGTTTTAAAGTACATGTAGTAAGAAAATGTATCATAGAAGGTTGCGCCTAACTATATTTACCCAATGTTTTATATCTATTTGTATCTATATTTCATATCATAATATATGTTTCATTGTACTGCCATAGGCCATAACTAGCGATTTGGACTCAGTATAATTGATAATGACTCAAGTGCGTTGAGAATTAATATAATTTTTTATACAATGTCATAGTAAACAACGGAAAGATGAATCCTGTTTTCTGTTGTCCTTTATTATTACAAATGCTATGCTGTTGCCGTTTTGACTAGTTATTTTTGTCGCCGTTCCGTCTAATTTGTCGCCGTTTTGACTAACAGCCTGTCGCCGTTTTGGTTTGTCGCCGTTTTGACTATAACCCTTTACATCAGGATGCTGTTACTAGTATTAATACTAAAATCGGGAACCAGTGGTTTCGTAGATAACAGTTCCGTAGAGACCAGGCACCTTCAAAAATTCATTTAGAGGACTTATTTTTCATATATCACTGGTAACTTGATGCATGATTGGTGTATGCTTAAATATTGGTAAATAATTCTGAACTGGATTCCCAGTAGGATTGTAAATCGAAAAAGGCAGGATTCAATGTACTATATTACCGGTAACTATAATTAGTGATTTGGAAAGGCAGGGACCATGGGCCAAGCACATTGAATGAAAAAATGGCCCATTCTAACATGACACGAAAACTAGGCTTCTGATTGGTTACTCATAAACATTTTGGAGTAATTATTTCGCCGATAATCACCTCTAAATATTTACGACCGCTTCACATTCCTCCGCGCACGCGTATACAATCTGCACTCAGCGACTTTCTGTTTACAATAGACATGTTGGCGACGACACTTTCAATATCAGAAACTTGTCGACATTTTGAAACACCTACAAATTTTAATCGAATAACAAGGTTTTTGGTTCCTGTTTGAAGTGTTTCTTACTGCTTCGCGATGTAAATTAATCACAGTCCACAGATCTATAAACAAAATAAACGATCGCACACCTCTCATACAGCGATTCGTCAAATGAACGGAAGCGACTTCATTCTTTAATTTTGCAGAACGCTGTCCCTGCCCCTACCTCTAATTTAGAAGTGACCACTTTTCCAACCATGACACAAAATATAACTTTCTTGACAGCTTCCACTAAATTTGAAACAGTTCACCGACACGTAGTAAACAACTATTTTCAGAGTAACGTCCCTTGATTTGGTTAGTCCTTGTCGCTCTTGTAGGGGTGATGGGTCGACCCATGTATTTAGGTAAAAAATCGTAACTTTGACAACATTGAAATCTGTTTTCTATTGATAATATGCTCAATATATTACAGATGAGTCTATTTAAACACGTTTTTTCTGTATGTAATGACATTTTAATTGTTATGTGTTCTTTATGAAAGTGGACTGTACCGTTGTTTTGCCAGTGAGTGGAACCGGTCTGCACCGGTTTGACCTAATCACATTGCTGTTGCGCAAGTCAAAATAGTTCCACCTTTTTTAACTAATTAGTCATGTTAGAATGGTGATAAATCCATTCTGTTTTTTTATTTTGGGGTTGTATGTCGTGCATTCTTAACCCCTAAATAAACATTTCAAACCTCGCAAGCTCGGTTTGAAATTATATTTAGGGGTAAAGAATGCACGACATACAACCCAAAAATAAAAAACAGAATGGATTTATCCCCTAATTAAGATTTTGAAGTTTACTATTGATCTAATGGGCAATGGCTCATTTGAAATTCAGAAATTATAAGATTCCTGATGCCCAATCCCTGATGATAATCATTTACAATAATTGATGATATATATGTCTGTTGCCATGGTTACAGATGAGTTCCTCAAGTCAAGTGTACCGCTTCAGTCTGCTCAGTAAGAATGTCCTCACAGCAGAGGAGGCTGAACTGTATGAGCTCGGCCAACTTGGAGGAATAATTCTCGACCCAAGTGTTTTCAAGTTAGTAAATGTTGTTTTCTAACAGTTATCTTTTTCTATTTTATTTCATAAGTTAATTGTGGATACCTGCCAAGCCTTTAAGGTGGCAGGATAGCACAGTGGTTAGGGCGTTCGACTTTGGGTGCAATGCTACACTGAATTTCAGCGCTGTACCACAGATGGTTCACTAGTTCCAGCCGATGCACGCAGGTTTCACCGCAATGCAGAGCCACAATGGTGTTGCGGGCTTTCTCCCTGCAATAATACTAGCAGCCGCGATATAAGTGAAATATTCTTGAAAGCGGTGTTAATCCCCAGATCACATCACCTCACCAACCATACCAACAAAATCAAGGGTGCACTGTACCATTTTCCATCATTCATGCAGTGTTTGCCTTTCCAGCTTCAATTATGATTAACATATTCGAAATTTAACATTCACAAATAGATGTTGGCAACAAGTTTGTGCTCTTTTCAAAATCTTGTTAAAAGTTATAAGTGTTCTCTTAAACTGTTTGGATATGTCTTCAAGCTAAACGACAGCCTACCGAAGACAGTCTATTTTGATGACCTTGGAATTATTTTTAAAATTCTTTTAATTTGAATATTTTATTTATTTGTGCAGTGTCTTCAAATCAAAAGACCTACATTGGATAATTTCACAAACACAAACTGTCTTTCAAGTTCCACAATTTGGTCACTTCTCAAACTCTTTTAAACAAAACATTGATCTCTTGAACCTTTGCACCAAATGTCATCAAATTGAACAAATTTGTGATAGTCCTTATTCTCTCAACTGCAATGTATAAGAATGAACTTCTGACTAAATGAGAATACATGTGTCTTGCTCTCCTTTACATTAGGGAACATTGTCGTGTTTGATTTTTGATTTTTTTCTGGTTTTGATTTTTGTTCCAGCAGTGATTTTTCAATGTTCAATGTCAGCTACTATAGATCCTATTTACAAATCTTTCAGGATCATCATGGATCTGTTGAAGCTTAATGTTGCCCCAACTGCTATTCTGCACATGCTCAAGTCCATGTGTGGTCAGCGGAAGAAGAAACCTACAGGCTCTGAAATGGTCGGAGGTCAAGATGAGATGCACAGGGGGTCAAGGTCAGCAGCAAGCACAGGGTCGCGACATAGACAAGGGTCAGGATCACGGCGGATTGAAGCAAGGAGATGAACAAACTTTTGAGATGTATAAGATCTTGCTGTCCATGTTGCTACTAAAGGTTGCATCATGCATGAATTTGTGATAAACTCTGTTCTGAATCTGTTTACATTTATGTATATATCTTTTTGAATAAACTTAAATTCTAATTAAAATTTTAATTTTTTGTTCATTACTTCAATAATATCAAGCAATCTCATGAAAACTTTTAGTGCACAAAAACTGAATCTCAGCAAGATGAGAAAGTACAAATGCCACTAGTGTGAACAGTGAAACGCTTGTTATCCAGATATACTTAAGAAGCAATGTCAAATGACAGTGTACTAATGAAAGCACTGGTAAATGTAGTCAGAGGGGGGTAGACAATTTACATTGTAAGAAAAAAATGTGTGTCCAATAAAAAATTTATTTTTTATTTCGGGTGCCAGCCTAATAAAGGATGCCAAAAGCGACCCTAAATAACTTTATTGGATACACAAATGTTTTGTTTTAGTGTGTGAATTGTCTCATTCCCCCCTCAGTATCCTGATATGCCTGATAACACAGGCCTCCAGGTTTCCTTTTGACATTAGAAGAATCAACCAATCAGTTTTCCTTATTCGTGAGACACAGCAGGCAAGAACTCTGCTTAGACATTAATTTTCTGATATTCACAGCGGAAGGAAATAGAAAGTTTTGACAGTTTTTCTATTGTTTGTCAAATAGACAAGAAAAGTCCCTTTAGACGGTCTTGTCAATGACGACTTGTGTTGTCAGGTCTGTTTAGATCTTGTGTTCTGTTACTTTGTGTAGCATAGTTAAATCCAGATTTAAAGTGTCGGTGCACATAACAACAGTTTGCGAAAAAAACATAGGGTTCATTTAGTTTTGGCAATCATAATATTGTCAGTAACAGGGAAGCATTGTGATTTCATCTCCAAGGTTTTCTGGAATCTTGTTTGCTTTACATCATGCTTCATCTTCCTACACAAAGCCTAAACTGCCAGTTTCCGAACTGTCATTTTATGCCTGGCTGCAGACCCTTTACTTTTCTGTGCTGCTATAGTGCCATAACAGGATAGAGAGCAACAGATAACTCAAGGGTCAGCAGCAAGGCATAATACTGGCATTTTAGGCTTTGCGTAAGAAGATTGCTTCATTTTGGCTGAAGATGCAGACTTATGTTTGATGTTATTTACACTTTTGTTTATTTTGTGTTTTGATGGTTTCCAATACTTTAACAAAAAGCTTCTGATGTTAACATTCAGAGCTCCTCAGTAAAAAGATCAAGTTCACTTGAAAATCTTTGTGTTTGGATGATTTCTAATGTTAAAGCTTCTGATGTGAAAATTCAGTGCTCCTTGGTAAAAGATCATTATATTTACTTGAAAATCTTTGTGTTTGGATGATTTCTAATGTTAAAGCTTCTGATGTGAAAATTCAGTGCTCCTTGGTAAAAGATCATTATATTTACTTGAAAATCTTTGTGTTTGGATGATTTCTAATGTTAAAGCTTCTGATGTGAAAATTCAGTGCTCCTTGGTAAAAGATCATTATATTTACTTGAAAATCTTTGTGTTTGGATGATTTCTAATGTTAAAGCTTCTGATGTGAAAATTCAGTGCTCCTTGGTAAAAGATCATTATATTTACTTGAAAATCTTTGTGTTTGGATGATTTCTAATGTTAAAGCTTCTGATGTGAAAATTCAGTGCTCCTTGGTAAAAGATCATTATATTTACTTGAAAATCTTTGTGTTTGGATGATTTCTAATGTTAAAGCTTCTGATGTGAAAATTCAGTGCTCCTTGGTAAAAGATCATTAAGTGCACTTGTACATATTTGTGTTTGGGTGATTTATAATGTTAAAGCTTCTGATGTAAAAATTCAGTGCTCCTTGGTAAAATCATCAACACCGCTTGCAAATCCGGGGAGACACCCCTAATCCTAACACAGCTCATATTTGCTCCTTTATCATAATCTTACAAATAATAATTGAAGACTTCACAAGAAAAACAACAAACTCATTTGTGACAAGTTCAATTTTATAAGAATAACAAGATAACAGTGATCTTCAAGTTGCTTCAAGCAAAATGAGTGAGACCTTCACATTATAACACACACAACTACTGAACCTCCCAACACAAGCTGACAGCTTCAGTTCTAAAATGATTCTACATATACTCATTCATTCTCTTTACATTCAGACATATAGTAAAACTTACAGCATAGGGACTTATGCTTAGCACTAACAAAATAATGAACACAATTATTTGGAGAATTATGTGCTATCAGTCATATTTACAAAAATGATTACATCACATGCAAGGAATTTAATACAAAATGTTTTTCAAAATTTGTATAAATAGGTATTTGCTTTCCTGCTTTGAACTTGTATCATAACATCAAAAATAGTTTATTCTAGACTTTATCGTATGTCATTTAGTCATGGAAAAATCCTCGCATACCTTGTAATAATATATTTGAATTGTTCATACATGATTAATGATATGTCATTGTGATGTCAGAAAATACACAGTCAACAGAAAACGATTAAGGACTTGCTCAATATTCAATATGTAAGTTCTGAGAGACTGCGATATTGAAATATAGGTCATCCTTGTTTTCCTTTACAAATATACCTAGCGTAGCATAATCAAACTAATCAGAATAGATTTACTGAAATATCAATATTTCTTCAGTACACTGGTAATAATAACAGAAACAATATTGAAAAGCAGTTGTCACATTGTCGCAAGAAACAAGACAAGTTATCTTTACATTCACTGTTACTTTACATATAGGTAAACAATCAACAAACATTACATGCTCAGAAAATAGATAAATAAATCTTCAGGTTTGTATGGTTTGAATTGTGGACTTGATTAAATCATAAACCCTTGAGATATACCCCTAACTAATAATAACGACATGAAAAATAATTGAAGCAAAATTATCATTAGTTGTGAAAAAAATTGATTTATACTCTAATTTGACCTTGACTACAAATTTTAAGAAAATGTTTTTTTAAAGGTGTCCAAAGTTTATATGACAACAGCCCATGTCATAGGCATATCTTGCCGAATAAGTCTGAAAATCTAAGGTTATCTAAATAAAGAGTAGGTCAATTTCTTTCCGTCTCTCTACACCATAGCAGATATTGATAGCATTAACCGATATAGAACTGAGAGCAAGAGCTGCAAGAAGCTAAATTGTTACTTTGTAGCTTTACATAACTTCATCTAAAGCCTAATCCAAAGGCAGCACATGGTTTTTGATAACTCAACACTTCAAAACAGATTATCTTTGAAAACTCAATACCATACAAAACAGAATGTTTCAATATCCTGCAAGTCCATAAATCTAGTTGAGTTGTTCATGAGCAGCTCAGTCTTCATCATCAGAAAGCATCTCGTACTGGGAGCTGTAGAGGGGAGCTGGTTCCTGGTCTCGGACCATCCCATGTTCACTCTCCTGCATCATGCTGGACACCACCGGCTGCGACGTCGGGTACGATGAGTAGCTTGACACCCCGTCCCCAGACTGGCTCCCCGATTGGGACATCACGGGAGCCATGCTGGTGGGCAGGTCGGAACTTGAGTGTGGTCGGTTGTTCATGTCCACACCCATAAAGCTCGAGTCAACAGCCCGCGGACTACGTGACCGCTGAACGTAGGACATGTTGTGACTGTCTGCACTGCGACTCTGTGAAGGATTGTCAGCTGCCTCGTACGCAATGTCTGAGCTACACTGAGGGCTGTTGTCATGAACTCTTGGAGAGCTTTTAGCAGACTTTGGTCTTTCAACTATCTGCACTCCTGATGAGACATCTGCACTGGTTGAGCTTCCTATGTCTTCATCAATTACCATGTGGTCTGAGTGGGTGCTGTCTATACTTGGATGAGAAATGTTGGAACAATCATCAGCTTCTCCTTCTCCCCGACCTCCAAAGCGTCCTCGAGGGAAGTTCCGAGTCTCTCCTTCCCTGCCATGCTCCACTGAGTGAGAGCTCTCTGCCACCTGCTGACCAAAGCTCTCGTAACCTTGAGCTTCATTAGGATCCTTAGTCTGAGAGCTGACTTTGTCTCCATCTCCACTTACACCGTCATCAGCCGACCCTACCTTCCCACCATCAGACCTGTTTTCAGAACTGTCCACATGTCCTCTTCTTGGGCTTCTTGACAGAGAACTTGATAAAGCCATGTAGCTACTGGGAGTTCTCCCGATCCTCTCTTCCTCTGGACTATCTGGAAAGTCATACTCTGAGGACTTTGTTTTCTTTTCTGATGAGGATGCTTTCTGCATGTCTGAGGCTGAGGATGGCCTTGGCTGATCTCTAGTAGGAGGAGCAAACTTTCCTTGAGGTCGATTCATACCTCGTTTTTTGGGTTGTTGATAGTGAGATGTTGCTACAGAGGAACTTGACTCTGAGGACTCAGCTGCTGACACCATGGGCCTCATTCCTTGAAGCTGTCTCTCGTCAGAGCCTGATTCTTGAGGTTGCTGCTCAACCTGAGATGAGCTGCTGGGGAAGGCCTCCTGCTGTCTCCCATCTGCTGGAGGTCTACTGTCAGGATGAGCAGACCTCCCATCAGACTGAGATGGTCTTGAATCAGAAGATCTGCCATCTTGTCCCAAACGATCTTGCTGACGGGACTCTTGAGGTCCAAGTCTTCCGTCCTGAGACTGCATTTGTCCTCTGTTCGGTGGCAAGGGCTGACTTTGAGGCATTTGCTGACCCAGTCTTGTGGCAGCGAGTGAAGACGCAAGAGAGGATTCTGCCGCATGTTTTTGTTGCTGAGCCAGTCGAGTCTGTGCAAGAGATGTGGATACAGGGTTCTCCTTCTGTGGTTCTTGATGGCTGGGGGTTGTATCTTCCATCAAAGCCCTCTCAATCTTTTTCCTCATGAACTCAAGTGTGTTGATCTTGAACTCGGGTTTGCTTTGCCTAGTAGTGGGAGTAGTCTCGGGGATAGAATGAGCCATGCCACTGCTGTCGGCTGCCGGCCCCCCCTGGTGGTGCTGGCCTGAAACCCAAGGACGAACACAGATAAGTCGGGGAATATCTACAGGGGCAAAAAGAAACTTACATTATAATCTAACAGTAATACATATTGTAGACTGCAGTTATGGTTACTTTAAGTTTGTGTCTGTGTCAGACTTCATTCACATTGACATAATTACAAATGAAATCTAACGGGAGCTTATGGAACAAAAATATTATCTCTGAACTTCTCTGACATTGATAAACATTTTCACAAAAACAATAACAAATTTATATGTTGTTCTTCAAACACCAATCATGTATGATGAAGTTTCTAGCTAGTCGAATCATTCTGTCAGAGAAGCTCAGATATGGGGAAGCACTGCTAACAAATGATATCAACTCTTACAACTCATAAACTAATTCTGGACAAAAACTGAAAAGAAATCCATTTAAAGCCAGCAATCAACAACTTGATAATGAGGCAGTTCCTGTCAGCACAATCATACATTTCTAATGCAAAGCTTGCAAGCACATTCTTGAGTTCAAACAACAGTTTCAGCATTTAATAATGGTTGATAGTATCCATTTGACATTAACCATTTTATGAAAATAAAATAGAGAAATTAGTTCTGTAGCTCTTCAGTATTTGCATGATTTGTAATTATATGGTTGAAGATTTACATATGAAGTAACAGGTTTGTTATATCCAAAGAACAATCACCAAGAAAAGTATTAGTAATAATGATATCTTCCACTTCATCTTTTTTGTTCCATAAGAAGGCAAACATCTTCTTTTAGGGAGTGATGTTTATGACTGTTACATTGAATTTTCCACTGTAAATTTTGCAATTTAGTGTTTGAATCTCAAACATCTGCTACATTATTCCTGCAATTTGTGATTATCGTTTGACCACATAACTCCCCCACCCGTTCTCATTAAACCCCTGGCATCTTGCCAAACTCTTAATAGAGAGAGAATCATAATAATATGTATAAACTTGTATCCCATGTATGTTTGATACCTCCGAATAATGACTTTAGGATTAGGGAAACAGCAGTTCTAAAGGAAAAGTTTTAAAGTTTTAATAAAGATGGCTGTTGTCTACACATCACTAGCTCATTAAGCTTTAAGGACCAGATGGGCTAGAATCAAAATCTCAATTTCAGAAATTTATAAAACAAATCCCAAGAGATTATCCAGAAATATTTTCTGGATAAAACCTGATTACTTTTTAATGAGAAAGACTGATCAAAATTGTTTCAGATATGTTTTAAGACTGAAAAAATTGTAACATACTTACAATTTTGTTTGAAGGATCCAGAGAGTGTTTTGATCTCTCTGAACCAGAATGCAAGAGAAGAATGCAGAAAGATGAGAGATCATGCACAAGCTTATCATGTTTCCTATTCAACATCACATTTCAAACAGAAATATCCAATTACACACAACTCTCAATCAATTAGCCCATTTTAAAAATGCAAGACTGCAAAAACAGAACAGAACTATAGGAGGTGATCCACAAGATTACTGCTAAGAGCTTTTTTAACGCAAAATGGAAAGTTCTAAAATCCCAGATACTGCCAATCTTAACATCCATTGCAACACTGAATAAGAAATGACACCCAGTTTTGAAATAACTTATTACTATCAACTTACAGATTTGCTATTCCCCTTGAATTAAACAGTAAATATGGTTTGTCTTTTGGACAATCCTTCCGTCACCAGTAAAGGCTAAAGACATGTTGATCCTAGAAATGACTCTCATCATAACCAGGAACAAAACTTGGCTTAAATAGGAGCTTTTCAGTGATGGGGAAACTCAATCCTACCACAGTAAAGGCGGAAGACATGTTGTTCCTAGAAATGATTCTGAACATAACCAATACCAAAAATTAGCTAAAATAGGAGCTTTTTGTTGAAGGGGAAACTCCATCTAACCACAGAAAGGCTTAAAACATGTTATTCCTATGACTTTGACCATAACCAGAAACCAAAAACAGGTCGGAGCTTTTCAGTGAAGGGGACACTCTTTCCAAACGAAGTAAAGGCTTAAGACATGTTGATGTTAGCAATGACTCTGATCGAAAATTAGGTGACATCAGAGCTTTTTAGTGAATTGAAAACAATTGCAGACATTAAAGAAATCCTCATATAATAGAGGTACAAGACTGTTCCAACTTATTGCATCTTGGACCATGCAGAAGGGATTATTTTTATTTAATCATTTGCATGAAACTACTAGGCTGTCAGGCATTAACATAATGAAGGCAAGAGATTCCTCTCACTGATGAGAGAGCATGCTTGTTTGAGGGAGAAGAAGATATTTTTCTGGGAAATAAATAGAAACTGGTGATCTTGAAAGCCATACAATGCAAACATGAAGTTAATAAGCCATAATTGATTACATAGATTTAGATTATATTGGTAGTACCTGTTTGGAGATATAGAACTGTTTTTCGACGACACATGAACCGAAATCTTTACCCTTCAATTTACAAATTACTCATCCATAAATGAACAGAAACAGACGATGTACAGGATAATAAGGTTAAGACCAATAGCAGACGGAAAACATAAAAGGATAAATTCTTTGAAATCTTGTTTCAAATGTAAAGATATCACCTAATCCTTTGATTCCACAAATCTAAAATCTTCCTCTTAAACAAAAACTAGCAAGAAAGAGAGAAACCATGCAACATCGCCATGTCTCGAGAAAAGTCACACGGCAGCCATTAGAAACAAAACAACATGGTGGCAATCTAACAATGCCGGCTTGAATGCTGGTGGTTAGCTTCTGAGCATAGGCAGGCTTTGGAGCGGGCGGCTAGTGCATGACTCAAGCGGTGACAGCAGTGAACACAAACTAGAATAGGGTAGAAAGTTAGAACACCTGCGAATATGTGGCATGTGGCTACCTGCAGAGGGGGGGATCGGTTCAATGACGATGCTCTCCACGTGGGGTGGTGTGGGGTGTGCTGACTGTGGCTGGGGGGAGCGAGACTGATCCGAGGGGAGTCGCTCCATACCTTGGGGACTGTTGTGTTTGCTGGGGACCCTCAGTCCTTCACCTTCTACCCCCGAGTGGGGAGATGGACTCGGCATCAGAGAAGACATTGACGACATCTGTTGATCCTGCTGGCTTGCAGTCGGTTGTTCCATTTCAGTCTGCAAAAGAAAAATTTATTCTCAGATCAAAGATACCTTGTAGGATGAAAGCTGGTTTAGGAGCATCTGAATTCAGATTGTATCATCTGTAAGGAATTGATAAGTAGTAATTCATTGACTAGGATATGCACTAGTCATTCTGCTTTCTGTGAAACAATGATGGTTTGCTTTTCACATTCAAGCATTATCAAAGGTCTTCGAAGGTCATTTTGAAGTTGTATACATAAGAACAGCAAGGCAGTAGGATCAAAACCTCTTAATTGAGAAAATCACAATGTTTAAGAGTATATGCCTACTCCTACATCAGGTGGTATGGATCATATAAGCTACAATTTTCTGCTTTCAAAAATACTTTTCAACTGATGTCTGGATTGACGTTGAGGGCTGAATTAGGAACAAATGGTAAAGGGTATGTAAATAGCCTTACCATATTCAAATAGAGTAGAAAATGCAGTTCAAACCTGGTGCTTGACTCGTTTCTTCCAAGGATACATGTGTTCATACGGAGTGCTGGTTGAGTGACTGCGAGGGCGCTGTGGGTCAGAGGACGACCCGACCTCGGAGGGGGAAGCACGCGAGACTGGAGATGTATGACTTGTCACTGCTGGAGACTCCCCAATCATACCCGATGTTGACACCACTGGAGAGACTTTGAAAAAAAAATCAATCATTGTAAAAGATGGCAGTTGTCTTTGAAAATTCAGCAAGTTTTAATCTTTGTAATATATGTCTAAAATTATATGGAATGTCGGCTTTTCTTACATACTTTAAAGGAACACTTATATCATATATATAAAATGAAGGGAACACTCACGTGTAGAGCCACTGTTGTTGATTTGACTGAGGAGGCTGGCTCCCTTGCCAGGTCCAAACTGTTTATTGTGGTAGTCATTGATGATTATAGCATCAATGTGCTCCCCTAGAGTTATGGCCCTTGAGGAGTGAGACTGGGCAGACTGTTGCTGTTGTTGACCGTGGCCGTGGTGTGCCTGACCCTGGCTGTGTGGAGGTACTTGACTAGGATGACCTTGATTAGGATGACCTTGACCCTGATGGCCTTGAACTTGGTGGCCTTGACCCTGATGGCCTTGACCCTGATGGCCTTGACTCTGATGGCCTTGACTCTGATGGCCTTGACCCTGATGGCCTTGACTCTGATGGCCTTGGCCCTGATGACCAGGTCCTCCATGAGCCTGTTGATGCATTTGACCTTGGTGAATCTGACCTTGACCTTGGTGCATTTGAGGATGGGGGTGTCCTTGACCTTGTTGATGCATCTGTCCCTGAGGTTGTCCATGCATTTGGTTGTAGGGATGTCCCATGCCATAATTTTGACGCATCACACTTGGGCCCTGCATATGACCCATATGTTGATTTGCACTTTCTCTCTCGCCAGGTCTTTGCATCATCATTTGTTGATTGTTCATTTGTTGGTGTCCTTGATTTTGTCTCTCCATTTCATGTTCAGGCCTCGACTGCATTGGATCACTGTGAAATTTTCTGGGTCCTTTAGGATATCCCTGTGGACTAACTTCAGTAGACTCTATTGACTGTGGTGGTTTTGTAATTTCTGCTCTACTGACCGGAGGTGTTGTGCCTGGCCCTGGACGCCTGTCATTCTTTTTATCCTCTGGATTGGCATGGTTGATTTGATGGGTAATGATAGCATCAATCAGAGTTGCAGCTGTGAGACTTCTTGAAGCTGTGCTCGTTGGAGCAGTTGGCTGGGGGACAGTTGGAGGAGTTGGATCTTTTTGAAAAGCAGAAAGCATCATCGCAGACCCATGCTGAACTGTTAACTGTCTAACATAGTTTGGGTCTGTAATGGGTCGCTGAGGCCCAGCTTCAGAGGAAGATATATCTCCTTGTCTGGGATCTCGGTCCACACAGATAGCCTCATGTTCTCGCTCTCTTGCTTCTCTCTCTTGCTGTTTAGAGTACATATACATGCTCCCGTCACGGGAATACTGTGATTCCGAGACAGGTATCCTCTCATGCTCTCTTCTAGCCTGCTCAGGGTTCATCTGCCGGGCCTCGTAATGCCTCACCTTTTGGGCATGTTCCTCTCTCTGCTGTGCAGTCCACTGGGGTGGCATTCCCATTCTTTCATCCTTCTGTTCATTGGGGAAACTGAAAGGCATCTGCTGGTTTGGAGAAAGTCTGTGTCTCGTGTTAGCTTCACGCACCATCAACATATTCTGATTCATCTGAGCCTCAGCATGTCTCTGTTGCTCCGCCTGTCTAGGAGACATAGCTTGTCTCTGAACACTGGTACTGTCCGGTCCCCCACCTGGTTCCATGCGAGCAGCCATCACTTCAACATGTGTAGGCTTCCCTGTGCCCATCACAATGCTTGGTCGTTGTGAATGGTGTTCCATGGGTTGACCCGCTGATGAGGTTGGTATGTGATGACCCTGTGGAGGTCTACCCCACATTGGCTTGTCCTCACGGGGAGATGGTGTAGCTCTTGGGGCCAAAGGGGAAGTTTTCCCCTGTGATCTTTCAGCTGCTGTCACTGGAATCTGTCCAGAATTGACATACATGACATTTGGGTGTGTCATTGGGACCATGTGCTGCTGCATTCTCATGTCAATGCTTCTTGGATCAACATTTCCGGGGAAGTTCCTAGGTGGATTCTCCCTCACTCTAGGCGACAGACGCCCTTCCTTCTCTTGCGCTGCTGGTGAGCGTCTATGCATCTGTTTGGCTGTCAAAAAGTCACTCATGATGGTTTGTTTAGAACTTGTATAATTTGTTTGTTCTTGTTGAGGATAATTTTGATATTGGTAATAAGGTCCTTGGTTTACTTTTGGAACTTCTCCTCTTTCAAAGTTTCCAGGAGGCTGCCTATAGGGTCCTTCAAAGTGACCTCTCCCCATACCAGATGGATCCATCATGCCTGGCATTCTCTGCATAGCTGCTTCCGGCGGCATTCCTCGTCCAACCCCAGCATCTCTGTTCATGGGCGTACCCTTTGTGATAGAGCCTGCCATACCCTGAGATGCTGCTGGGGGCGTGGGCTGTCTCTGTCCTTGTTCCATTCTTCTTGCTATTGGACTGCTGTTAAGGCTATGACCGCCTGGAGATGGGGTTGAGTGGTGGGTCACAGGGGTTCCGTGAGTTATTGAACCTGGTCGGATCATCATATGTGGACCTCCAGGTGGGGATCTTGGTAATTTGGGCGATGTCTTACTGGAGTTGTTGATGAGGGGTGGGGGTGGAGGAATCCTTGATGCAGGAGAGCGACTAGGATCTGGACCATAAGGAGAGCTGCATTGTGGGGGAACTCCTCGGACAGCTGGGGATAAAGAGCGGCCATGCTCAGGGGGAAACAAAGATGGAGATTTGTCTCTCATTTCGGACTGTCTGCCTCTGGCATCACTCATGTGATGGGAATGAGCTGGGGGAGGAACAACCATCTGGCCTGGTGTTCGATCTGCAACTCTAGAAGTGTATGATTCATACATCCTTGGCCTGACAGGGTCAAAGTCTCTTGGATCCCCCTTATAGCCATGTGGACCCTTATCTGTGAAATCTAGTGGTCTCCTAGACAGGTCCTGCACATCTTTAGCTTCTCTCGGCTCATGATGGCCCTCCCTCTCCATGTGCCTCACCATCCCGTATGGTGACATGTTCCTGGGGTCACCCTGCATCATCATCGTCTCCCTCTTCTCCTTGCGCAGGTCCTGGGGCATTGTACCACTCTGCCTTCCTTGGTGGGGGTCTGAGGGGGACGGTTCTGAAAATGAGTGCAGGAAATCAATACAGGGTTTGAGAAAAGATACATAAACTGCACAAAATATAACACTGAATTGATTTTATTTGAACCAAAATATTGTTGACATTGGTGAAATTACAATACTCACTATTCCTATTTTCAGATTCATTGAATCTGTCGTTTGGATGCCCTAGATTTCTCTCTATAGCTGAATGGATGAGATCCCGCACACAAGCTGGTTTCATCTTCTGCTGCTGCTGTGGTGCAGGATGAGGAGACAGAGCACTTCTACTACCCTCAGAGTGAGTGCTGGGTGGACGAGGAGACAGTCTCATCTCGGGGGGGAGCAGGTGGGAAGGGAAGGGAGATGCACTTTGCTTCATGTTGGAGAAGTCAATGATGTTTTGCTGTTCCCTTTCTGAGGGGTGGTGATCACTGGGACGCAGACCTGGCCCTGGGATTGGAGTAGAGTGTTGAGGGGGTTGCTGGCCTGGGGCTGGGATTGGACTGGCACTGTGGGAGATCTGCATTGGCTGGCTGCTGCTCGGTGTGCTGGTGTTGGAGCGGGGACGCGGACTCTGGGTCTTTAACTCGTTGTTCTCCGCTGAAATAAAACAAACTTTAGTATCAGGGCTCAGAATGTTGAACTTCTTCTCATTATCCTGCTGCAAATTGTGTAAATTCTTTGTAAAATAATTTTTTTTGATAACATACAAAAGTTGAAAATTGTCAACAACAGTTGAAGATACAAAATTATTCATCATAAACTGTTCAGGCCTTAAATTAAATTCTTTCAAAAGCAAAATTCAAAAACAAAAAGGAACACCTAAACAAACATAAGAAGTACCGCAAGGCATTCCTTTTAACATGTGAGGACCTACCTGTAGGTTGGCTGACAGGGCGAGGTGGGGGTAGAGAGGTGTGATGTGAGGGGGGGTCAGGGTGATGGTGGTGACCCATAGCTACACCCCCCGCTCCTGGTCCAGGTCCAGGACCCTCGTCTGCACTCATTGTGGCACTGCTATCATTGTCCGGGATGCTGCGAAGACTCCCCTGACTAGCACTCAGGTTCTTGTTACGGGCCAGGTTCTCCTGGGTGAGACTGAGACTGGGTCCGGGAGGGTCCATTTCTGTCTCTCTCGGGGGCTGCACCGACTCAATCTTACATGCCGAGTCGTCACCTACACATAGGGACAAGAGAAAATTTAAATACTGGTTTTTCTTCAAATTTTACATTTGTCAAAAAATAGAGCCATGGGCTCTGTAGCTCATCAGACTTTTGATGGAAAAAGGTTTTGACCCCTGTGACCCCATTTAGGGTCATTGGGTCACAAAATCTACAAGTTTGAATCCCCATTGGCCAAGGAGTCTACACACAACTTTTTAGCTCTCTAGACCATTTGGAACTGGAGAAGAAGATGAAAATAGGTTTTTAAGGCTTTGACCCCAATTGGGGTCATGGGGTCACCAAACCTAAAATTTAGAATCCTCATTGGCCAAGGAGTCTACTCACAACTTTTCAGCTCTCTAGAACTTTTAGAACTGGAGAAGATGGAGTAAAATAGGTTTTTAAGGTTTTGACCCCTGTGACCCAAATTGGGGTCAAGGGGTAACCAAACCTAAAATTTAGAATCCTCATTGGCCAAGGAGTCTACATACAGCTTTTTAGCTCTCTCGACCTTTTGGATCTGGAGAAGAAGATGAAAATAGGTTTTTAAGGTTTTGACCCCTGTGACCCCAATTGGGGTCAAGGGGTAACCAAACCTAAAATTCAGAATCCCTATTGGCCAAGGAGTCTACATACAACTTTTTAGCTCTCTCGACCTTTTGGAACTGGAGAAGAAGATGAAAATAGATTTTTAAGGTTTTGACCCCTGTGACCCCAATTGGGGTCGTGAGGTCATGAAATCTACAATTTAGAATCCCTATTGGTCAAGGAGTCTACACACAACATTTTAGCTCTCTAGACCTTTTGGAACTGGAGAAGAAGATGAAAATAGGTTTTTAAGGTTTTGACCCCTGTGACCCCAAATGGGGTCTTGAGGTCATGAAATCTACAATTTAGAATCCTCATTGGCCAAGGAGTCTACATACAACTTTTCAGCTCTCTAGACCTTTTGGAACTGGAGAAGAAGATGAAAATAGGTTTTTAAGGTTTTGACCCCTGTGACCCCATTTGGGGTCATGAGGTCATGAAATCTACAATTTAGAATCCCCAATTGCCAAGGAGTCTCCACATCAAATTTGAGCTCTCTAGAGTCATTGGTTCTGGAGAAGAAGTCGAAAATGTGAAAAGTTTACGGATGGACGGACGGACGGACGGACGGACGGACGCCGGACGCCATGCCATGCCATAAGCCCATCGGGTCTTTCAGACCTGATGAGCTAAAAACTAGTATTCAAGATCCAATTACATCAACAGAGTATAAAACAATAGTGAAAACAAGCCAGTGATTTGTGAATTCAAAAGGGAACATTTAAAAACATCATTACAAACCTGCAAACGCTTATTATAACAAGCAGTTTTACTCACAAATAATAAATATAATATAATATATAAATGAAATAATGCAATTCATGTTGACGCAAAATACAAAGCACTTTGTGCAAAAATAGAAATTACTTTTTCTTTTTCAATTCAATTGAAAAAATAGTTTTGTTAGATACCTTCGTCAACAGGCAGGGGTGTTGGACTGGGAGCGCTGGCTGTGTCTGAATCATCGTCTCCACCGTTCCCTTCGTCACTGGATAACATTTCTGCATCAGACGCAGCTGTCACTGTTGATGCTACACTCTCGGAGATAGAGGTAGTTCTCTTGTCAACCTGGGCGCAAAGAGAGGAATCAGTGGATTGGGTTAAAGACTTTTGAGTGAGCAAGTTGGTTGTTGATAGGGGGCGGGATAGCGCAGTGATTAGCACGTTCAGCATTGGATCAGGAGGTCATGGTTTATATCTATCCAGGGGCTCGGCAACTTTGTCTGCAGTAGAAAACTGTTCTACATGCAGTCAGGTTTGGTTTCAATGCTACACTGAATTTCAGCGCAGTACCACTCATGGTTCGCTAGTTCAAACCGATGCTGGCAGGTTTTCTTTTTCCTTACAATAATACTAGCGGCCGTGATATAAGTGAAATACTCTTGAAAGCGACATAAAACCCCAAATCACCTCAATTTGGACAATTTTGCAGCCATTTGCAGCAATAATGGCATTTGAGGGTGTATCATTTAACTCAGTTATTAACTGCATAGGATTTAATAATTGGACATAATGGAACTATAATAATTGGAACTATACTGTTCATGAAGCTCAAGCGTTTAACAAAACTAGCTGTTGAACTAAAGCTTCTCCAAACATGTAGTACGATAACCTTCAATTTGGAATAATCTACAAAAGGATAAACAAAACATACACTTCTGCATGCAGGGATTTGTTAACCCTGAATTTTGTGTATTTTGGGCCTAAGGCCTTATACTGAATAAAATCTGTCTGTCTGTCTGTCTGTCTGTCTGACTTATGCGTGAGAAGCAAAGTGTACCTTTTCCTTGTGTTCCTGCAGGATAGCCTCCAGGTTGAACTTCTTCTTGTAGTTGAAGTAGAAGTTCTTACACTGAGCCTCCGTCTTGGTTCCAACCATGTTGGCAATAGACGCCCAGTCTCGTCCGTGCTCTCTCAGTCCTGAAATAATTATGACCTCTTACTCTTCTATATGTATAAACAGTGACAGACAGGGTTCATAAACCTGAAAGCAAGACTTACTCCACGACTTTTCCATGGTATCTTAAAGATGCTGAGAGATTTTTGAAGACATGAATTTAAATGCATCATGTTTGGAAAATACCGACAATCAGAGAAGATATAGATAAATAAGTGAACATTTCACAAGAAATACAAAATCAATGACTTTCAAAGACTTCATAAATGTATGCCCTTTTCCAAACATTCAAGGCCTGTTATCATAATTTTATTTTCCATGACTTTCCAGATTTTTCATGACTCTCATTGAACATTGAACAGATCCAGAGTCTAACCCACCCCTTTGGACACTTAAAACGAAAAGGGTCAACTTCCATGGTGAAGCCAGTGAGTGAGTTGGGATTAGTTTAGTTTGCTATTACTTCAAGGTGAACTCCCTCATCAAACTATCAAAAAAATCCTCAATCTGCAACTCAACTGACAAATCACTTTATAAACAACTCTATAGCGCTATAAATGTCTAACTCCCTAAGGTTATGTTGAGGACTTTGACTGCTACTCAACCACCTACTCACCATTTTTAGCGACTTCCATCTCCTCTTCTGTCCAGCGTGATGTCTCTACCACTTCTGTGTCAACAAATATGTAAAGTTAGTCAGAAAGTTACGCAAAACTAATATCATGTATTTGGATTTTTTTTTAGTGATGTTTGTATTTGAGGGCTTTGAACTAATTTCATCATATTTTTGGTGTTAAACTGAGCTTAAAGGCACTGTGGCTCACCAGGCTATCCAATTAATTATACAAATGGTCAGAGGACAACAATGAGAGAACACAAAATCTTTTATCATTTTCAGGAAAGGAGTTAGCACACTTTCTAAAAGACTTGTAGAACTTTGGCCTATAGAGCAGAAGCTAAGAAAAGGTGTTTAGGACTCCCCAAGAGCCCTTTGTAGGGTCACAGGGTCATCACATCTATGAAAAAAAAACATCAGCTACGGAGATTGTAACAAGGTTTCAGCTTTCCAGGGAATTTATCCTCTGGAGAAGAAGTCAAAATACTAAACAATGTACGATAGGAGGAACAGACGCAAATCACTATGCCATACCATAAGGATGTCGAGCCATCAGGACACAAGCAACATACAATGGATTCAATATTAAATATTATTGAAATACAGGGATGTCATTGCACTGAGATTCAATACAGAATTTGGTGCAATACTCAGCCCTAAGGATAGTAATGAAAGACTTGAAACATTTGAGCTATTACATACCATCCATGTTCTCGTTGACAAGAGGCACTAGAGGTTCATTTGTCTGTGGATTGGTGCCCAGCTTACGTGCTATCCTGTTGAAGCAGGCCGAACAACACTTGCTTATCTCATCAGACAGTTCTGCAATAAACAAGTCAAGGGACATTTAAACAAGTACTTGAAGAGATGGACCATGATAAACATATATTGTGCACTTCTTTGGGATTCAAACCCACGCCAAAAAATCAGTTTGTTGTTGGTACAGTCAATGTTGGCAGAGTGTGGGTTCTAATCTTACTGATCGGCAAAAAAGTACAGGAATTTGTACTATAACGGTTAGCGTGATCCAAAATCTTGCAATGTTTCAAATTGTGTTAATATTCTACCAGCTAAGCTCTCTACTGACAATGGACCATAATGCATGAGTTGATTTTGAAAGATAAAATGTTGCAGATAAAATGTTGGTAATTATGTACTCACGCATCTCTTTGATTATAGGATCCTTAATTTCTGCACTTAGTTCACTCCACTTGGCTGGCAGGGGACGAAGACGTTTCACTTTCCGCTTTGGAGTCTTACACGTTGGAACAGGGCATCTGAAAGGATGAAGGATGAAGGATGAATTAACATGATTCAATACCTTTCTTTATCAGTATTTGTGCTTTAAAAGACGTCAGCAGTCATCTTTGATTTTCAGGTTTTGATACGTACATTATGATGATATATGAAAACAAATTTGCTTTAACCTTCCCAAAATTAAAAACAATTATTTGATTAAAAAAACCAATGACTTAGGTTTACTAAAATTCAGAACCATAATCTTTCTCAATACATATATGTATCAAAGTCCTCTCTTATGATTGTAGCATAGTTGTGTGTCGGTTTCGGACTGCGACACCATAACTTATTCATTCTCAATACACAGATGAAACCGAAATCATGAAGACCAAAGTGCACTATTGCTATTACAATGAACGTACTGTGTGTTTTACAGTCAGACTGTGACACCATAACTTATCATACAGATCAAACCTATTCTAAATCCCCATGTGCCCTAATGTTGCTAGTATAATGAACATACTATGTGTATATGTATCGGCCTGCGACACAATAACTTATTCATTCTCAACACACAGATCAAACCTAAATCATGAAAACCCAAGTGCCCTAATTTTGCTAGTATAATGAACATACTATGTGTATATGTATCGGCCTGCGACACAATAACTTATTCATTCTCAACACACAGATCAAACCTAAATCATGAAAACCCAAGTGCCCTAATATTGCTAGTATAATGAACATACTATGTGTATATGTATCGGCCTGCGACACAATAACTTATTCATTCTCAACACACAGATCAAACCTAAATCATGAAAACCCAAGTGCCCTAATATTGCTAGTATAATGAACATACTATGTGTATATGTATCGGCCTGCGACACAATAACTTATTCATTCTCAACACACAGATCAAACCTAAATCATGAAAACCCAAGTGCCCTAATATTGCTAGTATAATGAACATACTATGTGTATATGTATCGGCCTGCGACACAATAACTTATTCATTCTCAACACACAGATCAAACCTAAATCATGAAAACCCAAGTGCCCTAATGTTGTTTTATAACGAACAAACTGTGTGTTTCAGCGTCAGACTGCGACACCATAACTTATTCATTCTCAACACAAAATCAAACCTAAATCATGACAGCCTAGGTCCCCTTATAAGTAGTTTATATGAACGTACTGTGTGTATCTGCGTCGGACGGTGCGACATCTACAACTGCTGCAGACTCTCATGTCGGGCTTCACCTCCGACTCGGACATCCCGTACGTCTCACAGTTACCCTGGGTCAGAGGTCGACTCATCCCGAAGTGCTCCAGGGTCACTTTACACAGGGCACACTGGTGGACTCCCCCTGTCACAGAAGGTCAACAGTAAATACAAACCTACCTCGGCATGTTTCATTTCTGACTTGATAATTGTCACCAGGACAAACCTACCTCTTGCATGATGTTTCAGTTGAGACAACCTTACAATTGTCACAATTTGTCTTGTAATTCCGAAGAATATATCCTCCAAGTCCCTGATTTACCTCATAAAAGGTTTTACCTTTTGAAGTAGAATGTTCTTAAGGACGATATTTTTACCTCATAATTCGAAACTTCTTGTCACAGGGATTTGTCTTGTAATTCCGAAGAATACATCTTCTAAGTCCCTGATTAACCTCATAAAAGGTTTTACCTTTTGAAGTGCAATGTTATTAGTTACAATATTTTTTACCTCAAGTTCTAAAAATTCTATCACAGCACAAAAAGGGCCTATGCATAAGAACTAATAAATCAGGATTGCCCTTTTTTCTGGGCTTACAATGTCTTCAATGTCCTCTTTGTCCTGGTTTCTCCTTGATTTAAACACTTACACCCATAGATAGTGAATATTCATTATACATTGAGAGCCTCAGACTAAATATTCTGCTCATATCACACTCTGGTTAATAGCCGTTTTGAAATCAAGCATTTATCCCTCGAGTGGTTTCTGGCTACATAATACAACTGTTGCAGAGACTAATCGCCTACCTTCTCCTTCCCCTGTTCCTACGGCAACCTCGTCATCAGAGGAAACATCATCAGCGTCTTTATCATCATCCTTCTTGGAGCTGCAATAGTGATATTGTCAGATGGTCATCGCCAACAAAGTGAATGAGAGATTATACATATTTTCACTGTGACGACTATAGAAAAATTTGAACATGTGACAATCTAAATGTATTTGCCTTTTTTACGGGGTAATACAGACAACCCTGTTGCGTAAAAGTTTCGGGATTTGGCATTTTTTAGGCAAGAACTGATTAAAAGGAATAGCGATAATATAAGGATTGAATAAGTTAATCATACTTTATAATGATAATCAATAATCAATAATTGATGTGGTTAAGGTTGCAATTTGACAGATAAGGCTAGATTATCATATATTTTAGACATTTCTATTCTTTCAAGAAGTTGTTATATTGCAAAGAGCCTATCCTCCAATTTAAAATTGCCCTTTTTCATGACCATGCTTTGATATTACTCAAATCATTTTGTAAAAATCCTTGTATATTTTGTACTGTTTCATATTGAGAAGTATGTAACTCGACTGTATATGGGCCTATGGTTTGATTGACATGGATACAAAGCACAGAGACAAATTTATCTAAATTTTAAAGCTAAAATGATTACTTTGAGTTATCATCAGCCTCCTCTTGTCGATGCTGTGTTTCTTCTTTCTGTGGCATTTGTTGTTGTGCCTGAAAAGCAACATCACAGTATTTAGCAGTGAAGTACTAGTAAAACAATAGAACTAAATTGTTTAGAGAAGTAAATGATAAACTGGCCATTAAAAATCAAGGTATCTTACCATAGAAGGGAGATTTTGTTGCTAAAATAAGGGATCAAATTCAACATTGTTTTCCCAAGTATTCTACAAATAATGGTAAATAGTTAATTTTAAGAGAGCCTAGAATCATTTTGACTATGCATTGCTGGCAAACTTGCAAGCAAAGGATGGAACCAACACACAATTGGTAGGACTGGGCTGAATTTTACACATCATTGCACCAAACCATATAGGACATAAGCAATGTTGTTGAGTCTCTGACTTGATCTAACCCTGATGATTTTTGGCTCTTTGCACTGAAAAGTGGGGTTTGGAGCCGAAAATGAAGCCAAGTTAAGCTACCCAGATTTTCTCAGTGAGTTCCATTTGTAATGATAATAACTCTTCATTACAGAGTAAATTGGAAATTCTTTTTGTGTCCCTGGCAATTAAAGTGTCAATCTATGCCATTTGGTTCCTTTAATAATGATTGCCAGATCGGGATGCAACAATCTTTGATGGTTTTTGCTGGTAGCAGATAGATACACAGGAGTTTAACAGTCGAGACATTGGAAAGCACGGCACAAGAATTTTCACATTAGTAACAGGGAGGCAATGAAGGAAAGTTAACATTAATACCTGTGTCTTCTGTAGAGTCCTCTTGCGCTTCATGTTCTGTTTGCGCAGGAGCTGTTTGTAGTTCTCATGCTTCTTGGTCAGGTAGTAGAATTGAACACACTCTGCCACCGTCTGTAAATGAAACAATATTTTTAATAACATGCTAAAATGTGACAATGCCTAACAGGCATTAAAATCCCTGAATGTAGGTTGTCAAGGTTTTGAGTGCAACAGTTCATGAGATATTGCATGAATTTTTTTTGGAAAAGTTTCATTGTGACCTTGAAAAAACGTCAATGTCACAGAAAATGGACTTGTGTCTGCGTAATCCCAAAATGTGGTCTTTGCCCAAATTTGAAGACATTGAGTGTATCTGGTCATGAGATATGAGGAGGTACATCATTCATACACTGCATGTAATCTTTGGAGCCAACTAAAAATATTTTTGATGTTTACCTTTCTGGGAAGATAAGATGCAATACTACTGAAGCTTTTAATCACCTTTACATGTAATCTTTGGAGCCAATTAAAACTATTTATAATGTCTACCTTTCTGGGCAGATTAGATGCAATACCACTAAAGCTCTGAATCTAAAAAACCTGTACACTGTACATGTAATCTTTGGAGCCAATTAAAGATATTTCTAATGTCTACCTTTCTGGTCAGATAAGATGCAATACTACTGAAGCTTTTAATCTAAATAACGTGAACATGTAGTCTTTGGAGCCAATTAAAGATATTTCTAATGTCTACCTTTCTGGGCAGATAAGACGCAATACCACTGAAGCTTTTAATCTATATAACCTGTACATGTAATCTTTGGAGCCACTTAAAGATATTTCGAATGTCTACCTTTCTGGGCAGATATGAAGCTTTTAATCTATATAACCCTTTACATGTAGTCTTTGGAGCCAAATAAAAAATGTCTACCTTTCTGGGTATATAAGATGCAATAGCACTGAAGCTTTTAACCACCCGTACATGTAATCTTTAGAGCCAATAGCACTGAAGCTTTTAATCTAAATTACCTGTACATGTAGTCTTTGGAGCCAATTAAAAATATTTTCAATGTCTACCTTTTTGCCCAATTAGAGATAATTTAATGTCTACCTTTCTGGGTATATAAGATGCAATAGCACTGAAGCGTTTAACCACCTGTACATGTAATCTTTAGAGCCAATAGCACTGAAGCTTTTTTATCTATATTACCTGTACATGTAGTCTTTGGAGCCAATTAAAAATATTTGCAATGTCTACCTTTCTGCCCAATTACAGATAATTTAATGTCTACCTTTCTGGGCAGATAGGAGGCAATAGCACTGAAGCTCTTAGGATGCTGGAGGTATTTCTCCTTGAAGGTCTGTTTCTCCTGATCCGTCCACTTGTTGACGATCTGCTTCTCCTTGTACTCTGCGTGGGGGTCCTCTATCAGTCCATTGTTGTTGATGAACCGCATCTTGCGCTGACGAGCATCAAGCATCATCGGAGGAACGACTGCGTAACTACGCATCTTCTTATCTTCTTCCTGTATTGTGGGTTGTCAGAGAATACTCATCACATAGAGAGTTGATACTGAAGTTAAAACCTACGGGACAAATCTTAAAATCTTCACCCAAAGGAAACAAGAAACTAATAGGTTTTTGAGTCTACATTCGGTCTGTAAGGGTGAAGGGTTATGGAATTCTGAAAATTTGCAAAACATCTAAGAAAAAAGTTTGAAATGAGCATATCATACAAACAAGGCAAAAGTGAGCGCGGCTCACATACCCCCGCTTGAGTTTGACCGCCTTCACGTAACATTAATTTGAAAATTTATGATTATGACTTAGAACACAATGATCTTGCAACCCTAAAAACTATTTCACTTCAAAACATCCCCGGCTATGTAGTTTTTGAATAAAATTCTGGGATCCCTGGAATTACCCCTAAAGGGCACAACAGCACTATACAGTCGAACCTTGTTTTGGTTACAGGTGAAAATCGTCCGGATAGCAAATCGTCCGGTTAACTGGGTCATTTTTCTTAAGAAATATAGACACATTGTTTGAAAAATCTTTGTCCGTTAGGTGAGATTTATGGATATACGGAGTCTGGGTATCCAAGGTTCGACTGTATACTTCCATACCAAATTTGAAGTGTGCAAGTCATTTGGTATTTAAATAGTAAAAAAATTTGACCGTTTTTGGTTAAAATTTCAAAAATTATTTGGACCATTGAGTTGAAACCCCTAAAAGGCACAACAGCACCATATAGGCTACTTCCATACCAAATTTGAAGTTTCTAAGTGGTATAGTTTTTCAGTTATGCTCCGGAAACGAGACAAAGTCCAAAAATCGGACCGTTTTTGGTCAAAATTTCAAAAATTATTTGGACCATTGAGTTGAAACCCCTAAAAGGCACAACAGCACCATATAGGCTACTTCCATACCAAATTTGAAGTTTCTAAGTGGTATAGTTTTTCAGTTATGCTCCGGAAACGAGACAAAGTCCAAAAATCGGACCGTTTTTGGTAAAAATTTCAAAAATTATTTGGACCATTGAGCTGAAACCCCTAAAAGGCACCACAGCACCATATAGGCTACTTTCATACCAAATTTGAAGTTTCTAAGTGGTATAGATTTTCAGTTATGCTCCGGAAACGAGACAAAGTCCAAAAATCGGACCGTTTTTGGTCAAAATTTCAAAAATTATTTGGACCATTGAGCTGAAACCCCTAAAAGGCACCACAGCACCATATAGGCTACTTTCATACCAAATTTGAAGTTTCTAAGTGGTATAGATTTTCAGTTATGCTCCGTAAACGAGACAAAGTCCAAAAATCGGACCGTTTTTGGTCAAAATTTCAAAAATTATTTGGACCATTGAGCTGAAACCCCTAAAAGGCACCACAGCACCATATAGGCTACTTCCATACCAAATTTGAAGTTTCTAAGTGGTATAGATTTTCAGTTATGCTCCGGAAACGATTTCGGACGGACGGACGGACGGACGGACGGACACGCGGAGCGCTATATACCCCCGACTACGTCGTAGCGGGGGTATAATAAAAATCTACTCATAAACAACTGATTTAACACTGTCTACAAAACATTCTTTCTGCACTAATGGTGTCAAACAATGGAAGTTTTACATAAAATGATTGATGACTGTTCCTTAAAAAATTGGAAAATATATTTACAACATATATAGTCCCTATTAAACATTCTATGTATGTGTTACCTCTAAATCTACACACACAAAGCTCCGCAGTAGACAACAACATAACATTGAAGTGACATGAAGCATTATAGTGCATCATTTAAACACCCATTCAATAGTTTAACTTGAGAAGCAGCACATTAAGATTTCTGGTTTGAACAGAAGTAGGATTTGAAAATGTCACAAAACTTTTTTACCGTACAGAATAACATATCATTGTAACAACATGATCAGGAGATGTAAGGTGTTGACAATGAATACAAACATGTTTACAACCTGTTCATGGTGTATCACAGTACCCATTGCAGAAACCATCTCCTATATATATATATGGAGATTATTACCTGGTGAATTTTTGTAATTTTGGAGATAGCTAGGTTATACAACTTCAAAAAATATTGTAATAGATATTTATGTTAGTGAATTCTTTTCTTTATTACTGCTTTCAGATTCCACTTAAAATTGCTGCGGAAACTAAACAATATGACCATTTCTTTTACAACAGCTTGCATCAGTGGTCCTGTACAATGCTCAGTGACTGCTATCAGTATAGTTCAGCAACAACGGTCATGGCACGCTTTTGAGTGGGGTACCTGCTGAATTAACTGACAGTTTGAAGGGTTTATTCCCTGCCCCACACTGAGACACAAGTTGAGAGACTTGTGGTTTCACCTTGGCAAGAGACTTTATTCAAAATGTGCCTCTGTTCACCCAGCAGGAAATGGGTAAAGAATTTTGTTTTTGGTGACCTTCTAGCGACAAATATGTCAGCTTGTGTTAGACCAGGGTAATAATGTTGGAAGCGCCTTGAGCACTAGTGGATGGAAATGTGAGTCTAATAAATACCCATTATCATTATCATAATTGTTTTGAAGATTGGATGAAAAACATATTTGCACAACCTCATCCTGCATTGGTTACCATGAAAAAAGAATTGAAAACCTGGTAATAAAATAGTGATATAAAGACAACCTGAGAATACTTTTGTGATTTGGCATAGACAGTGGGTGAAATAACTTGAACGGTCGGCTACATACCGCCCTTCGTTATGGTAACAAGGCGACAACACTCAACCTGTGTAACCTTCACATAGTGACACAAACACGTTTCCAGTCTCAGCATGCAGTGAGATGGACTACTAGACATAGGTAAAGCTGGTTGCCGTGTCGACCCGTGTGACGTCGGCGCTGTGACATCATGCACCAGAACTAACTACTGAACAAACCTCCTGCTCGTGTAATCCGTCCATTATCTGCTCGAGCTCGGCCTCGCTGCGTGCGTAAGCTATGCTGCTCCCACGAGCCCCTACCCTACTGAATGAGCAAAATGAAACAATAAATGTTGCAAGATGGCAGGCAGCAACCTGAGAAACAAGTCGCAACTCAGTGTGCCTGATACATTGAACATTGTTCACATTATAAATAAAATTTTTTTGTATTTTTAAAAATGTTATGTGCACACTGAGTGAAACGAAATGAATCAGAACACAAGGGTATTTTCAGAGTTTTACAGTATTTCGTAGATCCTTTTTTAAGATAATTGACAACAAAAGTAGCAAATAATGTTTAATTGGTTTTCATATATTCTTTACCTTGATAATTGAAGTTTATAATGTTGATAATGATTTCTCAAAATTGATCAAATAATAAAGATTCATATTTAGTTTATTTCATACTGAATAACATATGCTTCTATTTCAATGATTGAAATTGTACCTTGCGAATCTCTCCTTATCCTCGCGTGACTTCTTGATTTCAGGGAAGATTTTCTCATAAAATTCTCTCATTCTGGCATCCTTGGCCCTGAAAATATTAAAGACAATTCAATTTTTGGAAAAAGGAAAAACAAAATCCACAAATTCTTATATTATTTTTCTACTTAATGGAAGTTGATCTCACTTTACTTTACGATACATGTAATCAAACAACAATGTGAAAACAATCTATTAAACTCTATTTATCAAAATGCCTGCATAAAATAAATCCTAGATTTTCAAAGAAAACTTCCTTGTTCATACATTGAAATAATCATATTGTGAAGTGCAAACATATATTACTTTAACTTATCCATTGACAACAAACTCCAAGGCAAATGGAATTTGAAACTTATCTCCCTTTGATAGCAGATTTTGTTTAAATCTGATTTACTGGTTCAAATCAAATCCTGGGAAGAGCCAATTTGAACAAGCACAGCATTAGGGGCAGTAGCATGTTATTTTGTAAAATTTTACAGTTTAAATTTTTCACCGGTAATTGAACGTATATGTTTAATGTATTATTTTGATAGTGTCAAAAATCTCATTACACAAACCAATCATCCATAGTCAGAGAATAAATTATAAAGATTCACATATTGTGTGAACACCTTTAATTCAATTTTTATAGGAAAAAGGAATTGCATGGCTGCACTTAAAACTATTTATATAATTATTTGATTTATAACTGCTTCATTTAGTTCAAATCTATTGTTTTCAATTGGAACCATTCATTTTCATTTTTTTTCCTGACATCACAATATATTCCCCTAACAACGTGCTACTGCCCCTTTAATTACAATGACTCTATGAATTGTTCCAAACAAGCCAAACACAAAATATTTATTGATAGGTAACATAGTTGATGCAAATTTGGATTTGCTAATGATAATTCAATCAACACTAAAACAGTATTACAGCATTTGAAACATCAAAATGTTAAATAACTTGACGCTTGTGTTGTTAAATAAACATAATTTTCGGTTTTCTTACTTTCTCTTAGCGTTATTTTCCAGTTTTTCCATCTTTTTGAGCCATCGCTGCATCAGCTGGTCATATCTATCTGTCAGGTATCTCTCCTAAAGAAACAGAAACATATACATATATCAACATTTGGTCAGTGTGGATTCTATCCATGAAATATAAATCAATTTGTTGAACTGTACTAAATGCTTGGCATAAAATATTGACATGACCCCCCTCATCGCAAACAAAGTTTTCTTGATTCTTTTGAGTACTCAATTAATCAATAAAAAGTGATTTTAAAGAAACTGACTAAACATCAAATGTCACTGAGAAAGATTTATATCAAGCTGTTGTTAAAATAGCATTAGCATATATGATGTCAACATTTTAGTTAAGATAACGTCTTTGGAAGGGAAGAGGAAAATTTGGATGACAACTTCTTTATTCCTGGTATTTGATGTTTCGACAGCTCCTTGTAGTTTTATCAAGCAACAACACAAGGAGCTGTGTCGAAACGACTCATACCATGAATAAAGAAGTTGTCATCCATATATTCCTTTTCCTTATTTAGGTAAGATGTCCACAGTTGCTGCAGTTTTATAGACACAGAAGAGTTCTCTCACCCTTATCTTCCTTGCTTGGTTTCTTTTCTTCAGATGAAGAATAAGCCTCTTCTTAAACACAGCAAACCTGGGAAAACAATATTCATTTACAATACATCAAGAAATATTTTAGACAACATGAAAGTTTTCGAAACAATTATAGCCTGGGAGTTGAAAATTTAATTATCATATCTATATGGAGCACTTACAAAGAATGTTTTGAAAATGATGCTAGTTATTCATCTGAACTATATTTTTAAACAATTCCTTGTAAAACAATATATAATGTGTTATATTTGTAATTACTCAGTTCCCAAGTTCTATTTCAAATTTATATTAATTCCAATCAATATCATCAACAAACACAAATCTTTCAAAAATAAACAAAACAATTTTGATAAGCCTAACTTTCAATATAGATAGATTTCAAAGGTTATATGTGTGGATTCTTCACTTACTTTTTCTTATTTTCGTGGTAAACTGGGGTATCTGAGGGTTGGTTGTATAAGGGCTGAAAATAAACAAGGACAAAATGCAATTATTTTTGACATCATATAATTTCTTAAAGAAGCACTGTTGTACCAAGGTGGTAAGCCATGGGGTTCTTTCAGGGGCGGATCCAGGAACTTTCTGGGATGGGGTCCAAACCCCTGCAGCCCCCTCTGGATCTGCCAAAGTCATTAAACCCTATTCTGAGCATATGGGACCCTTTGCAATAGTAGAGGTATTTTACTTCTAAACATTTTAAGGGACAGCAAGCTAAATTCCAAGGACCCCATCTTGGAACAACGCAAGTCGAAGTCGAACATTCAAGACATCATATTGCTAGAATTAGTGCCTGGCAAGTTTTTAGATAAAAGTAAATATAAATCAGAAAAACAACCATGTTAAGTCATTTTTAATAATGGAACCATGACACCATAAATATTTACTACATTAAAACAGCGAAGGACTTACCAGCTCTACTTTCGGTCCAAGCTTTTCCAACATCTTGTGGGCCTCTTCTGCTTTTTTCTGAAGAACATAATAATCAGTTTGTTGTCATTTTGATAGCAATGTTTTAAAGGGGCAGTAGCACGTTTTTAGGGGGAATACAAAGTGATGTCAGGAAAATGAAAACAAATGGTTTCAATTGAAAGACAATGTACTTAAACTGAATGAAACAAGTATAAATCAAATATATAATGGAAAGCTTTTTCTTACACAAAATGAATCAAAGATGATCATACAAAAAATGGCCGCCAATGGATTTTATGTGAATCTTTATCTCTTGTTCTCTGACTATGGATGATTGGTTTGTGTAATGAGATTTTTGACACTAAATCCAAATAATACTTGAAGAATTAACATACAATTATCAGTGAAAAATTTAAAAAATAAAATTTTCAAAAAACGTGCTACTGCCCCTTTAATAGCTTAACTGAAATAATGGTACAAGGACCGTAACACTATGATCAACCTATCAGAAACTTTTTACTTTTTACTTTTTAGGGGTGAGATCCTTGTGGTTTTGGCACACCAATATCCTCCAAGTAAAGCACCAATCACTAATGGCTAATAGAAAATATGTTGGGCTAGTAGAATGTTTTAAGTAGTAGTCAAACAGAAGGTGCGATTTTCAAAAAATATGTTTATTTCCTTGTTTTTGGCCAGCTTTAATGCGTTTGGACTGTTAGTTTTTGAAAGACTAGTACTAGCCAACTTTTGGCCCCTGACAATTATAGGCACTGACCGTACTAACAGCTTATCAATTCAACCACTAGGCCTTGCCAAGGAAAGAATTGAAAAAGGAATATCTATTCGTTACCAAATTTTTAAATGAAATTGTGTAAGCTTCTTACTCTGTTTTCAGCATATATGATCTGCGTGATGCTCTGATGTTTTGTGTCTGGAAGTGTCAGCTCGGGCGTCGCTGGTTTCTCCTTCTTTGGTTTGGAAGCCTCCTCCTCTAGCGCTTGCTGGAATTCAAACACTCACCGATTATATACTGAAATTGTATAAATTCTTTGAAGGATATTTAGAAGAAACAAAGTACTGACTTTAAGGAGTGAGTGAGTAAGTTGGGATTTAACATATTGTCAGTATGTAGACCTTAAGGATAATTACTTCTGTATGCTGAGTTTCAAGACAGATTCTTGTATCTTTGTCAAGAATGAACTGTTTTGTTCCTACCACACTGAGATCACCACTAATTTAGCACCAAAGTAATATTTTTTATGACAATATTTACATTTTTACAGAGTATGAAAACCCTTGCTACAGTCTTCGAAGGCATTGTTCATTATTCTTATCATTGAACATTAGTAAATGTGTGTACATTCTATCAACATAAATAGTTCATATTCATTATTTTGTACAAGTTGTCAATGTTCAGCAGTATATTTCATGTCATTACTCTCAAAACAAATGGGAGGCCAGACTCTGATAGGAATGATTCTTAAATCATTAACACAGACCTCTGACAAATCAACCATAGCCATAAAGTTCAACCATATCTGTAAAGTGATAGAGTCACCACTGACAACATTCTTCTTGAGTTTCAGAATGGATGACAAATCAAACACAGCCATTAAGTAAGACATTGTAAAGTGATAGAAATCACACCCACCTTCTTCTTGAGTTTCAGAATGGTTGACAAATCAAACATAGCCATTAAGTAAGACATTGTAAATTGATAGAGATCACCCTCACCTTCTTCTTCTTGAGTTTCTGGATGCTCTGCTCCACCTTGGTGATCTCCCGGTCCACTCGTGAGATGCCCTGCAGCAACTCCTCCTTGTACGTCTTGTTGGCCGTGTCCTCCGTCGGCAGCGTGGGCGAGATGGCCTCTACCTGGGGGTTGTATGCTGGCTCCTGCAAGTCACATCAACATGTTCACTGTCAGTGTCAAAGATCAGGGGACAACACATAACCAGAGCAGCCCTGAAACTGAGAGTTTCACCCCTTCCCTGTTCCACCTTCTCCAAACAACAATAAAATTTAAATATAAAAAAAAAACTACATGGGAGAATATATTACGTTTTTACCTTGAACTTTGACCTTAAAAATAAAAATACCCAGGGGTATATTTGACAAAATTATTATAATGAGATTTCAAGTGTAACAATTGCAACAGAATATTACCCTTTTGACCTCTGTCTCAGCACGTGTGTCTATGTGGAGAGGGTGGGCCAGGTCCGGTCGGTCAGCAAGGCGTGGACGTTTGGGTGGAGTGTTGACCTCAACAGCCTGGTGACCACTCATGGCTGCAGCCGCTACAGCCGCAGAAGGGATGCCCGCCACATTCTCCTGACTGAAGTGCTGGTAGTGCTCAGAGCCCCTGTAGGAAAGAGGAGAACATTATAAGGACTTACTTCTTGTAAACTTGGTGCAATACCAGATTTAGGTTGAATTACTTTTGGTAATAATTGGCAGTGTTGTACCTAAAAAGGGTATTGGGGAACCAGCCCAACCTTTTGGCTTGGTATCCCTTGATATTCTGAGAAGTCGGAAAATTCTGCCATTGCAAGGGGTCCCATATGCTCAGAAGTTTTAACCTAGTATCAATTCTTTTAATAATTCACTAAGATTCAGAAAAAAATCACAAATTCAGAAGAACCAATAGCAAAAGGCACAACTCAACCACTAGATTTAACCACATACCCAGTTTCGAAAAAAAGTATTGAAAGGTTTTTTGAGCCATTGACCGTAAACGGACTTGCTTACAAGTGGGGGACATAACAATAATCGTGTACATTATAGTTCGGAAGTGAATGTTAACACGATGAATAAAGTGTAGGTTAAGTTATAATTTGGCAAAAATTTTGGTTTGATGCCACTTTCATATATTTCTCTCTTATAACTGTCGAAACAAGCTTTATATTAATTGAAACTACTCAAATAAGGAAATGTCTTCCTCATTTTTAAAAATTTTGATTTTGGTGATCAACATACATAATTAATGAATTGATGTAACTTCACATTCAACTGTGATCATGAAAACAATATGTTCTGTTGACTTGCAGCATCTTAAGAAAACAATAACAAATAAATCAAATAAAAAAACAACATTTAAACCGAGGCCATAATGTGAAATTTATGTCTGAACACCTGCACTTATCAAAAGAAGCAGAAAAGAATTTTTTTTAATTTCCAGACAAAAACACAAAAGTCTATAAGACTATGTACCTGTGGAAACAGATTTAACTTTTCATAAAACAAATTTGCCATAAATCAAATAAAATTTAAAAAATAGTAATGCAATTGATATGTTCGATATAATTGATATATATGGAAACAGAAAAGATTCATTATTTTGAAGTCGTGCTGTGGACTCGATCGTTACACCTGCACTTGAAAAAAGAATAAGGGAAATTTTAAAATGACTTGACACAAATGACAAAAGACTCTAAGACTAGACTGAATGGCTATAGAACCTGCATGTAGAGACAGATTTTAACAATAACTATTACTTAATTGATTTAAATAGTCCTTTATCCCATCATTCACGAGAGACAAGTGTTTTTATCCACACTTTGGAGACAGAAAATGATGACAAACTGCCCAATAAGAGATAAGAATGTAATAAAACAGTTGTAGTTTTCAGTGCACACTGGGAAATCTTTTTGCAATTATTTACATTGTCAAATCTTTCAAACCAAAAGAGACGGATAATCATTTTGTGCATCGTGATCAAGAGTGTTTACTGGGAAAAACAAATTGATATTATTTTTTAATCAATGGGCTTTCTTGTTGAAGAATAGCTTAACGATAATTCTACTTCCGAGTATCCAGAAATAGTGCTTGAGATATAGTAACTATATCTCTCTGATTATCATGTGATTTTAATTTGCCTAAATCAATGATTTACATATTCATAAGACAACATAAGCAAAAGTCATTTTGTGTATAAATCCCAATCCAGTATCTTTCAATTGAAATTCAAGATATCATAAAATCCTGTTAGCAAATGGTGGACCGAATATAAATAACAAATGCATGATGTCTTAAAGGCATTTGGAATGGCATACACAAATTCATCATCAAACATTATGAAACTTGATCCTGACAGAGTATTCCAAACACATAAAGAAAGGGTAAATCTTAGAGTAGAAGCAGTTGAAATTTTGCAATTGATCATTGATTGTTGTGTGGCAGCATTTAGTGTTAAAATTGCTTTTTTCAAAGGAGCATAATTTTAAATGATTTAATACAGATAAAGTAACCCAGGATAGTTATAACACTGTGGTTGGCAGTTTAAACTCTCACTAAAACAATTACTATTTCGTCACAAAAATGCAGACAGAAAGCTAGCAAATTTCAATAAAAGAACAAAAACTTCTTAATTTGAAAGAAGAGTGAGTGAGTTATTGTTTTACGCCGCTTAGGCAATATTTCAGCCATTAGCGGCGTATTTGGAGAGAAGAGAATAAATGATCCTGACAAAGTGACCCAGGCAAACCAATCAAGAAAGGTAAAACTATGTAGGTTGGCAGTAAATACTATCATTAAAACCTTCGACTTTTTCATTGCAAGCACATTTAAAAAATACGAGGACAAATTGTTGACCGGAGAGTATAAGAGAAGAGAGAAGATTTAGTACCCCAGGCAAACCAATCAAAAGAGATAAAACACTGTAGGTTGGCAGTTTAAACTCTTGCTATGACCAATCGGGGGTCATTGCCCTTTTCAGCTTACACAGCAGTCAAAAGTCAAGCACATTTCAATAATAGAAAGACAAATTGTTTACAGGAGAGTATAAGAGAAGAGAGAAGATTTAGTACCCCAGGCAAACCAATCAAGAGATAAAACACTGTAGGTTCGTAGTTAAAACTCTTGCTATGACCGTTGCCTTTTTTCATCCTACAATTGCAGTCAAAAGTTAAGCATATTTTAATCATACGAGGACAAATTGTTGACGGGAGAGTATAAGAGAAGAGAGAAGATTTAGTACCCCAGGCAAACCAATCAAGAAAGATAAAACACAGGTTGGCAGTTAAAACTCTTGCTATGACCATTGCCTTTTTCAGCTTACAACTACAGTCAAAAGTCAGACATATTTCAATAATAGGAGGACAAACTGCTCAAATTGAGAGGGGAGGAATGGAAAAGAGAGCTGTCGGGAATAAAAGAGAAGAGAGCTGTGGGGGCAATGAGAGATTTCTACAGGTGACAGGTAAGCACTGGGCTGATTGTCAAAGCTGATAGGAGGCCTCACAAAATCATACATCCCAGAATGCAGTGCACTTGCTTGCCCGCGGAACCGCTGGGATGCGAGAAGTGATTTGCAATAGCTACACCAGCTGCGTATGTCAACTGGCAGAGTTCTGTAACATTATGCACTGGCTCTGCAGGTCAACCATTAAGTGTTCTCCTTAAAAATGTTACTTTTTTCTCTGGGTCTTTGGTTTCAAAGAGGACAAAGAAGCAATTGACACTTTGTGTTATGATTTCTTAAGATGATTTTTAATAACAAAATTTAGTTTTCTTCTGAGGTCTTTAAGTTTTAAAGAGGAAGAAACTATGGAGAATGAGTTTATTTGGTCTTTGTGTTATTATTTGTAAGGATGATTTTTAATAAAAAAAATCACATTTTACAAACACAGACCTTACCAACAATTGAAATTATTGACAATGCTGCTGTGAACAAAGAAGTTGTCATCCATATATTCCTAATCATTAATGCTGCTGTGGTTGTAAATCAGGTATAACGTCTCAAAGGATATGGATTTCATCTTCAGCCAATTCCACATAATAAATGACAAATAAGATTCAGAACTTGCGTTATCATTAACATCTTTTTCTGATAAACTGTATTCAGAGCTGATTAACTTGTTTGTTCTATCACAGAAAACATATCAAATTATGATTAATTTCTTGCCGGAGAAGTTTAAAAAAATATCCTATGTAACATAAAATCAAATATCCAAAAACTAAGTTCACATACAAACCTCAGGATATAAAACTGTGAAATTTATCTTTAAAAACTGAACAGTTCAACAGAGGACACCCCAGACTAAAAGTTTTTCAAATTAAAATCCGTCTCAAAACATTCTTGTGTTGCCGCTACATGAAATTGAAATTAAATCCAGTTTACTGCCAAACACTTAACATAAAGCCTCTTGTTATCAAATAACTTTACACCTGAGATCAAATGATTTCAAAAGACTAACAGCTAAATCCAAGCAACCACCTTAAGTTCAGTACCAAGTGTCCAACATTTATCCAGATGAAATCCTGGTATTACGTAGGGCTGCAACGATTCGCTTCAATGCACCGAGAATCGAACCGAATCAATTGAATCGAATCGAAGTTTGTTGATCGAAAATCGAACCGAGATGGCAAATATCATTTTCATGGCAGAATTTGTATAAAAACTTTCTGATTTACCACACACAAACTGAAAAAAACCTGCGTCCAAAAGCCGTCCATTAACACAACAGAACCAATTCAACAGAATTCAATAGAATAACATCTTCTTGTAACAATTTTTTCATTTTAATACCTAAATAATTGTATTTTATCAGATCTGTTAATCGAATCGAAAATAATGGAATCGAGTGACTAGAATCGAAAATCGAACCGAATCGAAGGACAAGTGAATCGTTGCAGTATTACGGAGAATATAATGCATTCCTTGTCATCTGCTGGAGTACCTTGAAATTGATAGGGACAAAATGACTCAATAGAGGACATTTACTAAAACTAACTTCTTGTAAAACTTGGTGCCATACCAAACTCAGTATGACTTATTTCTTGTAAAACTTGGCGCCATTCTAGATTTAGTATGACTTACTTCTCGTAAAACTTTGTGATATACAAGATTTAGTATGAATTTCTTTTCATAAAACTTGGTGATATACCATTTCAGGGTGGCTGCATTACAGGAATAATAATCAGAAGCCAATTGTGATTTTCATTTTTGAGGGGTGCGACAGGGAAAGTACAACTATCAAAATGATTATTTTGCATCTAAATATATCCATCAACAAGAAAATTAGCTTCTGTACGGAATAAAGATTACCTGACATATGCTTTTGCTGTTTATTTTTATCATGTTTGAAAAATACAATTGTACAACATTAAATGGAGGAACACCTTTGTACCCTCTTTGGATGCGCCACTGATAAATCAACCTTGCAATAAGCACGTCTATTGACTTAAGACTCCAATATTCTGCTCAAAATATGCTTGCTTATCATGCTTGCAACAGAAATAAGGAAATTGAACATAACAATGAATCTGAAAACATATTTGTTGAATTAAAAAACATCCAACTATGCATACCATTCTAAATGCCTTTCAAAGACCTAATCAAACTATAAATCAAAAGTTTAAGTCAACTATTTTCATGTTAATGTCACTCTTTCCACAATGTTCAGCAAAGTCCATTATCTCATTGGCCGTGTTTAATAGGTTGAGATGAGGCTTATCAATATATATATGTCAACACAATCATCATTACAAGTGATTGAAGTCACTGAAATAGATTCGAACTGATCACGGGACATAAACTGGAGAGCGTGATTGTGACTGGAGAAGTGTGCCTTGAAGTGCAATCCCATTGATTTGCAAACACCCATGGTGTCCATGAGCAAGAAACGTAATAATAAAACTGAGTTTACGGGCGAGTCGGTGCAAACCCGTAAAGTGCGAAGGGTTAGAGCCAGGAAATCTCCCACCAATACCCGAGATCACGGCGATAAAGCAGACACATTTACATTAGAAGATTATAGGTTATCGTGACAGATATATTGGAAAAATAATCAGGATAAATAAAGATAAAGATATCAAACAATGCAAATAAGCATTATATAGTTTTGGCAAAAATGATTTGGAGACTTTGATGGCCAAGATAAAACATACAAATGAGTCCTGGTTAGACCTATGTAAGAGTTTTCATTAAAGTCTCGCTGGATTATGTTATTCTTTAAAGATTTATTATGAAAATGCCTTTGGAAAACAAGATAGTCAATTGAAATAAATAATAAAGACAACTGGGCAAGATTAAGATACATTAATTCAGAGTTAACATGAAAGTTTTTGTCTTCATGAAGCTAACAGTTTTCTATGATTTTATTTAACTGTTCTAACAATTCTCAAAAGCATGTACATATTGAGATGTACCTTTAGGGCTGCTAGATTCCATGCAAATAAATTATTCTCTCCAAAGGATTGTGTTTGAATTGCATTTCAAATTGCTTTCACTTTTGCTAAAAACATATTCAAGTACGAAAATGGATTTAAATGTATGAGTGTCGCCATGTTTATTTCTTCTCTCTTCATGACTCAAACACAAACACACAGCACATACAAATCTTGTTGAAGTCAAATAAACCTAATCTTGCTTCTTGTTCACAAAATAAATATTGCAAATTCATTTCAAACATAGCATTTGGTAATAACCAGTAGAAATTTCTTTAGATTAACCATATTTCAACCATTGATTCTTTTGTGCCTGAAACAAGTTAAGTTAGAAGCCTGTCCCAAAAGCTTAATACATCGTAACATGTATTGTCAATATGGCAATTAAAAACCAAAATTGCTAGGTTTTTAAAGTCACTACCTATAGCAAATGGAATGTCAGTATGACCAAAAATTTTGTTAAAGATTAAACAATTTGACGAAGAATAGAGCGCATCACTCAGAAAAAACATGGTGAAATAGTTCAATCATCAGACCTATATACCTAAGACATAGAACACATTACTAGGCAAATCAAGGTCAAAATTGCTAACTTATATTATGAATTATTTGTAAATATGCTTTAATTCTATCAACCAATTAGTTATTTCTCAAATTTGTTAAAAATTAGCAGAATACAGCAGGTTTGTTTTCCCCTATTAATCAAAATTCAAGATGGTGGACAAAAACTGATAGATCTTTCCTTTTGAAATATGCAGGTCCAGAACAGATGCATCATGGGATATGTTAATGTTTACCCATAATGCTGTGTGCATGGAAGAAGAACAGGACACTGGTAAATGCAGTTTTTCTACACCAAACATGTGCTGAACATGCAGACCTCTTCTTGCCTTCCATTATTGTTGACCTTGCTAAGTTCACTGACACCAACTTTGAAGGAAATTCATCTATGACGTACCCAAGGATAAGACATTTGTTTAAATAAGTAAGCTGATTGTTTATCTTGCATATAGAAAGCATTAGAATTCTTCCAAACAATATGTCATTCATTAAAACTTGGAGTTAAGCCTGAAGCGTTATGTGCAGCTTTATTGAGATTCATAATAAATCTAGCTCAGAAAGGTTTGACTTTCATTAATCAAAATATCATGATTGAAATATGTTCAAAATAATCATTACATGACAAGACAAGACCATCATTAATTTAGGAAGACTTTAGTTGAAGTATCTTTTGCACTAACTTTAAATGTCTACAGCTCAAAGGGAAATTATTTGTTTTAAGTTGTGTTCATACCCAAATGTAAACCTGACATTGGGCTACTGATTTTTAAACTTAAAATAAATTTTGGATTTTTTTTTATTAATTTTGGAATTTTGGAATTCTGAATCACATTTTTTTCAGGTAAATGTCTTCATCAAGCTTTTCACTACCACATATTTACCTTTCAAAGCGATTAAGTCACCCAAGACATGTCTGCAATGTTTTGAACCTGAGCAATCTGACATCATGTGACTTTCAATTTCGTCCCCTGCCTTGTTTCTGACATCAAAGCACAATACAGAAACTGCATTTACATAACTCTCAACAATTGATTCCAATATGTCAGTAAGATAGTGTTTATTTTATAACCTACACAACTTCAACTATGCACTGAGGTATTAAGTATATAGGGGACCCTATACAGTCTTCCTTAGCTTCTTTTGAGCAGTATACATTAAAACCAATGATTACTAATTTCTCTGATCCAAATAGTTTCACTTTATAGTTTATATACAAATCAGTTGGTTGTTGGCCTCAAACATGTCTCTGACATTAACTTTTACCATATTCATATCCTGAAAACTCTTCCAAAAAGATCCATGACATAGACTCTAGTATTTAGTCTCCTGTCCAAAATCTAATAATATCAAATTAAAGTTTAAGAGACAGTTGAAAGATTTTTATTTCTTCAAACTTTTCCCAATTAATATTGGATCATGCCAAAGTGATCTTCAGGGGGTCAAACATCTGCTACACAACCAAATTATCCATACTTGTAGAAGACATAATCCACTATCAAGCAAAAACTGCCTGCTGCCACTTAAGTCTGAATGCCTGTTATGTGTTGGAATTGCCAGTTTTGATCAAAAGCATTGACTTGTAATAGGTAACATAATTCTCTATTTGCAAGGTCCCTCGGTGAACCAAAAAGAGAAATGAGACATACTAGTTGGATTAAAATATTCTATTACCCGGTTATAGTCAGTGTGTCATTCAGAAACAAATCAAGAGCGCAAACTCTCATGTCATAGTAGTTAATTCTTATCTTGAATTTTCTAGGCGTTTCAGACCCTTATATCAATTAAGCTATTAAGAAATCAAGATGAGAGTGTCAACAAAAAACAAATCAAGAGGAAAGTAGCCACTTGTTATTTCCAATTTTCTAGGCGTTTCAGACCCTTATATCAGTTAAACTCAAAAGAAATCACGATGAGACTGTCAACGGAAAACAAAACAAGAAACAAGAGGAAAGCAGCCACTTTTTATCTTCAATTTTCTAAGCGTTTCAGACCCTAATATCAGTTAAGCTAAAATAAATCAAGAAATCAAGATGTAAGTGTCAACAGAAAACAAAACAAGAGGAGAGAAGCCACTTCTAATCTTCAATTTTTCAGACCCTTATATTAGTTAAGCTCAAAAGAAATCAAGATGAGGATCTCATCAGACAGAGAGGAGAAAGGAGACAAGTGCGAAGATGTACTGACCTGTCCCTGTCGGCACTGACCGCCGGCTGACCATGGTACTCTGGCAGGAGAGTGGGGCGTCGCTTGACCTGCAGGTAATCCGCTTCTCTCATCCGGAACTCGCGGTGCTGCTCCGCCTGAAGGAGAAAGGGTTGCATTTTAGTCAAGGATGTTCATATACTTATGCACAAGGGGAAAATTTGACTATTGAATTTAATGTTCAACAATGCTTGTTATTGAATTTGTAAAAATGTTTTGCTCAAAAAGCAATTCACACTTGGAGAATTTATTTGATCCTTGATATAACCTTTTACCTGAAATATAAAAATATGAGGGATCAATAAGTGCCTCTTTGCAAAGTATAAATCACCTTTGGTAAAAAGACATAATTTCAATCACAGTGCCTGCAGAGACACAGAGAGATGATTATTCACTTTGAAATTTATGAAAGTCTTGGTATGATTCCACAAACAGGCAAACCAAGTACATCCAAAAAGTATCAAAATTCATTTGATCCTTATATAAATAATACCTGGATGAAGATAATATTTGGTACCAATTTATGCCTTTTTCCAAAAACAAACATCTTCATAAGTATAACTTTATAAGTCCTGTATGCAAAAAAAGACACACAGTCTAATCATGGAAATTGTTGGTGCTAAATAAACTGGCATCTGGCGAGTTGGAGGGTAAAGTTCAGTGGTTAGTGTGTTTGATTCCAGATCAAGAGGTGCTCGGTTCCATGTGGAAGACAACTTTGTCTGGTGTAGAAAACTTTTTTTCATGCTGTAAGACATGTTACCAATATTCCTGTACAAGAAATGTTTAGTTCAGTTCAAAGAGTTTTAAATCACAGTTATTTTATCATAAAATCTGAAAATAAATAATAATGTGATACATAAACTTATAATATTTTTTCAAATGATTTGGAGTACTAATTTAAGATTACAAGGAATATTTTAATTGAATATGGGTCATTTTGATAGTTATCACCAATGAGAAATCCAAGACTTTTTTAGAACGACTTCTTTGGAACCTCTGGTCTCTTGTATGTATATCAAATCTCAATGCCCTTCATGGACTTAATATCATCATTCTTAAATAAAAATTTACATACTAATCTGAAATCTATGGAAATTATCTGTATATCCATTAAGTTGATTGGTTTTGCTAATACAACTGTGCAATACAATATCTATTAATGTCTCTCAAAAGAATAGTAGAGGATTTTCACTTTAAGATTATTATCACAACATGCCATGTCATGTACCACTAGACTTAAAAAAAAATATACCACATTGTTATTGGCTACAAAATAAATTAGAAAGTAAATGATAACAGCATATGCCCCGAAGACTAAGCAACAGGTATCAACTCTTAACTTTGCAGATGACAAAACCGGAGAACTAATAAATTTTAAGAAAATGCAGAAAAAAATGCATACAAGGGCCTCATTCGCTTCATAAATCTTGCGCATAAAGTTTCCCATCTACTAGCTGTAGGGTCCCTGTAGGAGTACTCCAGAGACACAGGTCACATCACTGTCCTACAGCTCCGTCCATCCGTCTGTCTGTCACTCCCTCCCTCCGTCCGTCCAACATTACAACTCTCAGGTGGCATCAGACACTACGGTCTCCGTCTCCTACTGATCACATGGCTGCAGTTGTATCCCACAGCCCAGTAGTAGAGTGAGTGTGTAGATTAGCCTGGTGAGACACAAGCCTCTGCTATAGTAACCTGGTTAACTGACTCTGTACTCTAGAAGAGCTGGGACAGAGAGGCAGACGGGCTCAATCACTCAGCCAGTCAAGTGAAGTCAAGTCTGAAAAGCATGTGGGCTGGGATAGATGGAGGGAGGGAGGGATGGATGGAAAGAGGGGGACCGCAGATTGGAGGGGTGGCCGAGGGAGAGAGGGGGGTGTCCCACCAAGGTGGTGGTTAGCCAGGGTTATGCACTCCCTGCTCTATGTATAATTACAACAAATGCTGCTGGTCGTGTCGTCTTCCTGAGTTTTATGCATGAAAAGGCTTTGTGGTGAGTGCACTAGCTCAACTGGTCCGGCGTACACATATATACTGTTTACTTCCTTCTCAGTCTTCAGAAAGCTGTTGGCTCATTGTGCTCCAAATTAAATATATCCAGCGTCTTTGCTCACTTAGAACAGTCCTGCACATTCAACAGGCACAGCTATGTTTGGGAGACAATATTACTCCAGGCTTTAATAATAACAGTGATATTTTCCATCTGCTTAATATTGTGACATTGTCGAGGCAAGTGATAGAAACTCCAGCATTTCAATAGCTTGTGCACAGTTCAACAGCTAATTCCCTTCTTATTAAAGCTGTAGCTGGTAGTTGATGGAAATTGGAGGGTATACAATAGAGAGCTTCAATACCCAGGTAGAGAAACACCTTGGATTTACAAGCAAGTATTATGATCTGTAGGGGCTGAACCTGCCCGCCTGACATTGACTAGAGATATGACACAGGTAGGATTGCCCTCGATCAGGTGGCAACTCTTCATGCATTTGAACAATCATTGTGTAACACGGACAATATCTAAAGGCACTCACCTCACTATACAAAACAGACATAGACGCCGAGTCTATTTCTCATATAGATTTGAATTGGGGACATGTCAACGACCTCAAATGTTATCATTACCTCAGGCAGCAGAAAGTGCAGTTTGCAGTTCAAATTTTGTGTTCTATATAATCTTCTATTTCTAGTTATATTTTAATCTACACGGTTTAAAGTGAAGTGCAAACACATGAAAGAGAAAAGAGAGGCATATAATTCTTACCATAGGGCTAGAAAGGCATGGTGGATGATATCAAAATAATAAATATTTCAATGCCAGTGTTTTAAATGTAGCCTGTCTGCCAGTCCTTCAACTGGCTTTTTTTTGGCAGGACTGGTTACTTTTTGGTCAGGACTGGTAACTTTTCAAAGTTTTTCTTAATTTTCCCCTTATGAATTTACAAATTAATTGTCAGGACAGGCTAGGTTTCGAATCTATTTTATACAATGTCAATGCTTTCAGGTTTTTTTTTTAATAGATACCAACACATTCTCAACAATTTCTTAATTTGTACTCATTTCAATAATTAGTTCTGGATGATAAAAGATACATTGATAGCACCAAAGCTACTTTCTCCTCAGATTATGTTCCTGCAGTAAAGCCACCCAGCTTGTTGTCAGTTGACACATTCATCCCATAGCAGTTTGCCAGCAAGCATATCTCTTCAACTCCTTCCCACGTGTACACTGTTCTTTATAGATCAATCAACACTCTCAATGTCTTCTTCTGGCTGCCAGACATTTCGTTGGTTTTGCTGAGGATTGCGCTTCTACTGAATTGATGTTTTTGAAATGATACAATTACTTAACAGATTTGCAGATATGCCCATCATTTATTATTTCTCATATATTACAGGGAGGCTTTCGGTTCTCAATCCTTGCTTAGTGGTATGATTGCCAAAAGTCCATTTAAACAGTCGTCCAATCACATTGATTAATGAGAGGGTAACCTTCTGTTATGTCCAATTTCTTACCTTTGAGGGAACATAATCACTTTGGCGAAAAAATACAGATCTTTAGTTGCGGATCTGGGGTGTTGGACCTCCCACCCTTTTTCAAGTCCACCCCAACCCCCACCCCCCACCCCCCACTGAGAATTTCTAAATCCGAATGGATCCGCCACTGATTGTTGTACTTAATTTATTTATTTTTTAATAACACATCTTACACCCGTTTATTTTCCATTACATTATGAAACAGCCTTGATCAAATCTTAGAATTGAATGAAAAATGGTGTTTAGCTCATAAAAATCTAAGACTTATTTATTATAGCCAATCCTCAATTTATTCACAATTTCTCAAGCTTGAAATTTCAGCATCACCATTCTAACAGAGCCACTTTTCAAATTGCAAGGACAGGAAAGTATTGCAATTTCATGTATAGGAAAGGAGTGACCTCATTATTTATTTGAGGTTTTCCTGGCAATGTAAGCTGGTGCAGTTGTCAACTCCTTGCACTGACATAAGACATATATTTGCCATGCACAGACAGCTAGCAGGCCCTGTTGAGAGTTGATCCACTGATACGAGGAACTAACAAGGGCCAACTAATGTCTCTGATGTAAAACAAGCTTGCTAGTCAACCATCATAGTTCAAACCCATCAATTACCCAAAATCCACCTGGTGAGGTCACGACCTCCCTAAAGGTCAAAGTGTATCTGAGGACAAAGTCATTTCCCTTCATCAGCTGATCAGACAATTTGGACACACCCCCTTCTTCTAGACCAGGACCTGGATTTTTGAAGCTCTCTTAGCGCTAAGACATTGCATTAACATTGGCTAAAGACCATCGTAGCATTAAGAGTAGACTTATATTTAGTCTCTGAATTGTTTTTAGTAAAAATCTTATCTTATGAAATTTTTAAAAGGAGCCTCAGACAAATGGAGATTTCAGCCTAGAGCAGCCCAGATCTAGACTTGCTTCCATGGGGTGAATTATATGCTCAAGGGTCTGTGCATAAGACTACATTAAGAGAGCTTCGACAATCTAGGCTGGCTGTGAAGTTTTCTATTTTCCCCTGTGAGATTCTAATGTGTTAAAGGGGCTGAAGTACACTTTTTGAATTTTTTTTCTTAAAATTTTCCACCATACAAAATGTACATCTTCTTTAGAGGTTCAATCATTTAATTGCTCAACCTAATCATGAAAATATTTATTGAATATGACTATCCAAAATTAACAACAAAATTGCACTGAAATTTGACATGTGATATAACAGTACTTAAACATTCAAAGTAGGGTGACTGCTTAGTGATGAAAAATGTAAGTACATATATACAACTATTCCGCACAAAAAAGACATAAAGATCCTCCATAATTGTTTTTTGCCTAAAAAAAGACTGCACCAATTGTTAGAGAATATATAGCTTAGCACTCATCGTTAGCTTTTTGTGTGTTCTGAATAACAACTTGTAACTCCTCCTGCACTTCTTTCACAAAAGATTCAACAGAAAATAATGTTTTGTACCCATCATCCTCAGCTTGACATGACACACGAAGAGTGATATATGTTCCTAAAATTCTCTCCATTATGTAGGTTGAGAGATTACGAGCTAAACGTACCAACACTGCACTTGATTCACCAGCCCAGTGAGCCAATATTTCACCTTTATCATTTATTATTGATGATTAATTTGCCTGCATAAAGTGGACCAGGCTGCCCATTCTGACCGTAGCTATACGGGCCCAGTCACAGAGTGCGGAGCCAATAATTCCACTCGCACTCACCGTATTCCTGTCTCGCTTGAATCAGCCTACGGAAATCTATTTATTCAGCACATACGAACAAGGAAAACTAGACTTTAGAACAGTGTCACCTTCAACCTGGGATTGTTGCTGGCTATATATATATAGTTGTGATTCTTATTCAGCTGGATCATTTATCAAGTGGGAAAATGAGAAAAACTATTTTAATCTGTTTATTATGATGCGATTCTATTTACATATGGGTTTTCAAAAGTTGATACTGAATTTCATATAGGCAACCAATATCAAAGTATCAAGTTCTAATACTCTTAAAAAACAAATCTTATAGGAATCTGATTTCAATTCCACAAATAAGGAATAAATCTTCAGAATATTTACCCTTGATACCCAGAAGACATGTCCTTATCTATACATGTAATAAGCAGCAGCCACTAATGTTTGCCATCAATGCAGCAGGCATACAGTATTCATGTTTGCTACCAATGCAGCAGGCATATTCATGTTTGCCACCAATGCCTGTGACTGAAATTATTTTCAGAGAAATTATTCAATTACCCCAATTTCACCTGATCTGGCGAGAGAGACTGACAGTTTTTCCCATCAGGTCTGAAGAGATGCTTCCACAGGGGTTGAAGCGTGAAATCTGGCTAGTGTCATGGAGTAAGTCTGGAAATGTATCCCAACAGGTGTTGAGATGGCCCCCAATTTACCAGTGCATCTGCTGCAGAGGCGGAGTGCAAGCTCACTGCAGGGCAGGCCAGCCAGTTGATGCAGCTGATGATACTAGGACGTTCTGCACACTGCCAGTGCAAGGAGTTTGTGAATCACTTAGCTCTCCACTTTCAACCTTCAGTCAGTGCATTTTCAATTATGAGAATCAAACTTAAATATCAGGGGTTCTTGCCAAAAAATCAATCTTTGATGTCAGAAGTAAATTCAACAGGTTCAAGGTTTTTGCAGCAGAAACCACCTTACTGGATCATGCCTTAGTTCTTATGTACCAGTACATCTCTAATGAGGCTTCGCTATGAGCTAGTGGTTAATTATCCATGATCTTCTTTGATGAGGAAGAGTATAGCAAGATGCACATCTTTCTGGGTTGAGATTCAGTACAAGGTCACATGTACTCCACGCTAATTGGCCCAGCTGATTCATCCCTTTGGCTTAGATTCTTGATTAGAAGCAGAAGTGACAACTTGCAAAGGAGCTGGTATTAGGTCTTATTCTTTGCCATTGAAATGCCTTGTTCTTTGGCATCATGGAAATATTCTCAGACATTTTCACTGGTTAAACATTATGATAAACAATAAGCAGATTTGATAAATAGATAAATTTCATAAGTAAATTTTGCAGTAGATTAACTTTAGAAACACCTAATCCACAAAACCCTTTTTACCATTGCTTACTCATTGCAAAACGAAATGCATGGTAACTTGTTACATAGTTTGAATAAGACTTATTTGATATCAAATACTTCAGTTTCTATCATAACTACCTGCTTCCAGCAACTCAGAGAGCTTAATTTTGAATCTTAATAACCATGCTTATCTAAAACATAGTCAAGTCAAGTAACAACAACTTTTTACATAACCAACATAACCATTTGCAAATTTTCTGAAAGAAATTAAAACTTTGGTATTACAATATCCTCAAACAATTTATTAGTTCTAGTAGCTTTGAAATAACTGAATAACATCCAGCATGTCAAACGGGATGAAAAGAAAACACAGAGCATATCAAGCGATGAAAAGATATTCATTGACTGACAATGTATACAAATCTTTTTTTCAAATCAATTATTTGCTTTCAATTGTTTGTATCTATAAAAGATGACAATGAAGAAATTAAATATTTATTTGGTCAATAACTCAAGCATATTGCAATAAGAAGCAAGGGAATATCTCTTTGGAAGTCAAAGAATGGTGTTCTGCAACTATATAATTATTGTAAATAATAAATTAATGTCAATTTTTTACATGGCTGACTGAACTTGACATAATACATGCTCAGACCATGTCATGCAAGATTGAACATGTATCCATCATGCCTAAGACAATGCAGGAGGAAGAAAATAATAGATTCAAAGGGGTTCTTTTCTTTTCTCTTTACTAGGGCAAATTTTAAAGGGGCAGTAGCATGTTTTTAGGGTGAATATACGGTGGTGTCAGGAAAATGAAAATGAATGGTTCCAATCGAAAGACAATGTATTTAAACTACATGAAGAAGTAATAATTCAAATATATAACGTAAAGTTTAGCCATGCGATTCCTTTTTCTTACACAGAATGAATAAAGGGTGTTCAAAAAAAATGGCCTCCAATGGATTTTATATGAATCTTCTTACTTTGTCCTGACTGTATGGATGATTGGCTAGGGAATGAGATTTTTGACACTGTCAAAATAATACATTTAGCATTAACTTACAATTTTCAGTGAATTATTATAGAATATGAAATTATCAAAAAACGTGCTATTGCCCCTTTAATTCTTTAGAAAATCTTAGTTTTGTTCTCAAAACCCTGCATCTTATTTCAACCCAATTTAGTTACAAGGCCAGGATGTAGGATTTTCCATCCAGTAAACCCAGATACTGTACCAAATGATCCGATACTAATATCATAATGACAACGTACTTACATACTAGGGGCAACTTCAACATTTGTCCTGTAATTCCCTGTTTGATTATACTATTATTGCCATGAGCCAAACCACCTGTAAGCTCACGTTTGAAATGATGATAATAATTCAAAGTCAAAATAGTATGTTATGTTGTCTTATGACATTTCAAAATCAAATAGAAAGGGTTGTCTCTTGTGAATTTTGACAGGAATTGCACTTAAAGACCATCAACATTTAGTATATTAATTTTTGAATCAAACATGACACCCACTATTTTCAAAATGTTACCAGTATCAAATCTCAATTTCTCCTCACACATTCAATTCCAATCATACTGATACACTCAGTAAAAGTCGCCATTTTTCAAAATTACAAAGCATAAATCCAGAATTTCAAAAACAAATCTTCTTTCTATTTATCTCTTTCAGTTTTTGACATTTTTAGAATATACTCCTTCACTTTCTTTTCAAATGTCTGCATCAGCACTTTTTCATAACCTTCACCTTGAAGAATGAGGTCGTCACAGGTCAAAGCCGGCTGAGATTCTCCAACTGTCTTACAGAGTTATCTCCCATCTCAATCTGACAGTTTGACTTCCTCTTCATGAGATTCATGTCAAAGTTTCTTCTTTGTCAAAGGCCTGTTTATGTGTGCAAAATTACATAAGTACCGGTATATTTGCCTACTGATAAATTACTTACAGAAGTAAAGAATTTATTTTAATTCAAATTATTATTCATCATTTGATAGAATTTGTGCATGTTAATAAGGCTCTAGCAGGCATTGGGAAAGACACCTTTGACAATGGGCCATATTCAGGCTTTGTAGTATTTTTCTGAATTTGAAATGGGCCATTGCCCATATGTCAATAGTAAACAGCAATTTTTTTTATCCAATGTGCAGTATGGCCCTGGCTCTGAAAGATATTAAATGAAAAAGAAAAGTTGTTAAGACAAAAATCAAGCTATCCATCTATCCAAACTCAGTCCCTTTGAGGTGGAGATTGGGAGTAACACATTAACACTTTAAAGTGCACATCTCAACCCCCCAGCCTAATCTTGGTCCAATCTGACAATGACCCCACAGTTTGTGCACATCTCACCCCCAGCCTAATCTTGGTACATGGTCCAATCTGACAATGACCCCACAGTTTGTGCACATCTAAACCCCAGTCTAATCTTGGTCCAATCTGACAATGACCCCCACAGTTTGTGCACAACTCAACCCCAGCCTAATCTTGGTACATCGTCCAATCTGACAAAAAAAACCCACAGTTTGTGCACATCTCACCCCCAGGCTAATCTTGGTACATGGTCCAATCTGACAATGACCCCACAGTTTGTGCACATCTCACCCCCAGTCAAATCTTGGTCCAATCTGACAATGACCCCAGTTTGTGCACATCTCACCTCAGCCTAATCTTGGTCCAATCTGACAATGACCCACAGTTTGACAACATCTCACCCCAAGCCTAATCTTGGTCCAATCTGACAATGACCCCACAGTTTGTGCATATCTCACCCCCTGTCTAATCTTGGTCCAATCTGACAATGACCCCACAGTTTGACCACATCTCACCCCCCGGTCTAATCTTGGTCCAATCTGACAATGACCCCACAGTTTGACCACATCTCACCCCCCTGTCTAATCTTGGTCCAATCTGACAATGACCCCACAGTTTGACAACATCTCACCCCCTGTCTAATCTTGGTCCAATCTGACAATGACCCCAGTTTGTGCACATCTCACCTCAGCCTAATCTTGGTCCAATCTGACAATGACCCCAAGTTTGTGCACATCTCACCCAAAGCCTTATCTTGGTCCAATCTTACAATGACCCCACAGTTTGTGCATATCTCACCCCCTGTCTAATCTTGGTCCAATCTGACAATGACCCCACAGTTTGACCACATCTCACCCCCCGGTCTAATCTTGGTCCAATCTGACAATGACCCCACAGTTTGACCACATCTCACCCCCCTGTCTAATCTTGGTCCAATCTGACAATGACCCCACAGTTTGACAACATCTCACCCCCTGTCTAATCTTGGTCCAATCTGACAATGACCCCAGTTTGTGCACATCTCACCTCAGCCTAATCTTGGTCCAATCTGACAATGACCCCAAGTTTGTGCACATCTCACCCAAAGCCTTATCTTGGTCCAATCTTACAATGACCCCGAGTTTGTGCACATCCCTCATCCCACTGTCGTCTCCTCCCTCCCTCGCTATCAGATGGAGACAAGCTCTCTACCGCTGCTGCACTGGGAAACCTACCCATACTGATCTGGGAGTGATAATAACTGCTCAGCGTTCCTAGGTTAAATAAGTAAAATGCTGCACATGTTTGTTATCATACTGGCAATCAAAGCGCAGCATTTTGCGGCACATGCTTGGGGAGTGATGGAGAGAGAGAATGAGATTTTTGAGGTATGAAGATTGAAGGAGGAAAACAACACCAGATGGATGCATGGGCGTGTCCCATTTCAATACAGATAGACACAGCCCATGTACAGTCCAAACTCTTGTTCTAAGTCATATGTTTTACCTTGCAAGAAGTGTTATTTGCATTCAAGGAGTTGGTGCAGAATTTTTTCTCAAACACTAACGCTGATTAATGTTGCAAACATTTAAATGTAAAACTGTGTTGTTTCAAGCATATCTTAATTCTAGAACATGTTCATGACTGTTGCTATTCACCATAATATTTACAAAATCAATCACATCAACTATTTTACTACCCCCTTTCAAAGTGACATCACCTGACAAACTCTACCTGTCTGATGACCTATACAACAATGTTTTCACTGGGATGACCCATCAAATTAAAGGAAGGACCTTAAAGTTCCATCGTAATCATGAGCACCGTGAGGAGGTTAGCTGCACAAACATGCTAAATACCACGGCAGAGGTTACGTAAACTAATTACAACACAAGCCGGCCCTACGAGCTACAAGTTGCTGGTACCGAGTTCACGTAGCCTCAGTGGGCTCCGTGTATTGACAAAGCTGCTCACATCCTCGGAGCCAGAGTGTCATGCCCCTCTGTAAATACCAGCCAAACTGTACATTGTGAACAACCTGCTTGGACCACACAATCAAATGTCAGCCGGTGAGTCGATGTGCACAATCGCTGCGACATTAAACCTCCACGCGGCAATCCCGGATACGTGCGCGGCTGTATACAGTTTACTGTGTACATTCAGTCAAGACTTTTCCTTAGAGACGGCTTACTGGTGGAAATGCATGTAGGTGCATAAGCTAATATCAAAGCACAGCGTCTCCTTTATACAATTACCTTCCTGCTGAACTTTAGTATGGTAGCATTTAGGCAGGAAATAGCCCGCATATTTCCACATGACTTTTCATGTTGCCTTACATAATACCAAGTGCAAATTTTCCTGTGTTTTGATAACAATATTGAAATAGAAGCTGAAAGTTCTTGATCTCCTAACATTTACCAGATTTGAGTTCAGGTTCTTTTGTGGATAGAGGAAGCTTGCTTTTCACAATGTTTAAACACTAATAGATATTTTCTCTTTGTGTTTTGTAAAATAAACAAAAACTATTTCTTTAAGCAATAAACTTTGCAGCACTAGACAAATAAAGACATTAAATGATAAAGTGAATTTCGTGTTTAACCCAATATTATTGCCAGAGAAATTTTTTTTATGAAACTTGTCGAAGTGATTCATCAAAAGTGAACATAACACCAATGCATTTGATTTAAGGTATCTAATGCCCATTTCATGTATTTCTGTGTACATTCATCTTTGTTTTTAAACTTTAGCCAACTTAAAAATCATCCTGGAAACACAGGAAAGAGCAGGTGCCTATAAAAAAAATGATAGAGATGATTCAATTTTTTTATAATTCGTTCCCATGGCGGTGCCTTTAATTTGTTGGATTTAATAATCAAGATAACAAATCCAAACTATTTCCATTCTACAAAATGGAAACAAATAACAGACTGACCAGAATATTGAAAGAAGATTACTTTATTAGAATGTTTAAACCAAATTTTAATGCATAATTATATATTAATGTATAAATGTATTAGATTCTATCGCTTGCTGAATGACTGTGACGTCATACCTGTGTTACGTCATCACCATTATGATGTAACGTCACAAATGTTTTGTACTTCTTGAAGATTACAATGAAACTAATTGGAGTCTATTGGTGTTGTGTTTTTTAACTTTTGAACATATTTGACTGATACTAGACCAACTAGACAATGTTTCTGATATATATATATATACATATTTATAAAAAGAAATTATTGATTGATTGATTTATTTACTTATTTATATTTATGATTTTTAAATTACGAAGTCAAAAACATAATAAATCTTTGCGGCTGGTAGACTTGATTTGGTACAGATTACTACAAATTACAAGAAATATCTGAAAGTATCTTGTATCAAACACGCAGAGCCTAAGTTCCAGTAGTTATGTAATTTAATGAATGGAATCAAACTTGTTTGCAAAACTTGTCAAAGACACTGTTCTATCAATATTACTAGTCTCATTTACAGGAAGGACAAAAGGAAAGCTTCAAAGAAATTATATGACTGCTTCAAAGGAATATGAAAGATTTTTAGAATTTGAGGGCAACACATACATTTATGTTTATGAAAGAAAAGAAATATTTTAAATAAATAATAAAGATTTATCTTTTGAATAGTGAAATTGGAATTCAATAATTGCCCTATCAATCAGTTCTCAGAAGGAATGAACAGTTAATAATATGGGAACACTTTGGAATAACAATCTTCCAAGAGTTATCTCCCTTATATTACTGATGCTCAAGATCTGGTTTAAAGAAGATACATATTGTTGTTCTGTAAAAGAAAATAACTGTTAGAACCGTTTTTAACTTTGTTAAAGAAAAACATAAAAAAACCGATAAGTTTGCATTTTTGATATTGCATTCTATCATTTTATTGCCAAAAGGAACTAACAACTGGCGTCTGACAACCTGGGTTCGTTCATATTTCTATTGATTTTTGTTACATCTATTTAAGATATTGACAATGAAGAGATTGAAGGTCTATTTATTCTTTTCCCATATCAAGGGGTGGTAAAGTATGATCCCGTAACAAAAAACAGCATCTATGAATTTGTGAATGTATGATGCATGTAACAACAAACCATTATAAAGGCTGACTGGTATCCCCCGTTTGAAACTAAACTTCACCGATATGTAAAATGATGATAATGGTTTCCTTGCAATTGCCCTTTAATAGAAGAGGAAAAAGAGAATCCCAGCCATAAAACTGCAATAAGGCAGAGAAAACAATGTGGTCACGTCATTGTGATATAATGAGCACTATGACATCAAGCATATTCAGAGTCTCTTTTGCATGATAAATCTTCTTTAAATACAGTCATAAACATAGAAGCTGGTAATCCTTGTTCAAAGAAAGATTAGTAACGTTGCGTACTCTGCAGAGAGATGGAATACATCCACTTTTGGTGTTGATCTCTTCCTCCCTCCATCTCAACCCCAGCCTTTGTCCATCGTGGTCCAATCTGACAATGACCCCAGCCATCTCACCCCCAGCCTTATCTTGGTCCAATCTGGCAATGACCCCAGCCATCTCACCCCCAGCCTTATCTGAGTCCAATCTGGCAATGACCCCAGCCATCTCACCCCCAGCCTAATCTTTGTCCAATCTGACAATGACCCCAGCCATTTCACCCCCAGCCTTATCTCGGTCCAATCTGACAATGACCCCAGCCATTTCACCCCCAACCTTTTCTTGGTCCAATCTGACAATGACCCCAGCCATCTCACCCCCAGCCTTATCTTGGTCCAATCTGGCAATGACCCCAGCCATTTCACCCCCAGCCTTATCTCGTTCCAATCTGACAATGACCCCAGCCATTTCACCCCCAACCTTTTCTTGGTCCAATCTGACAATGACCCCAGCCATCTCACCCCCAGCCTTATCTTGGTCCAATCTGACAATGAACCCAGCCATTACAACCCCAGCCTTATCTTGGTCCAATCTGACAATGACCCCAGCCATCTCACCCCACGCCTTATCTTGGTCCAATCTGACAATGACCCCAGTCATCTCAGGCCCAGCCTAATCTTGGTCCAATCTGACAATGACCCCAGCCATTTCACCCCCAGCCTTATCTTGGTGCAATCTGACAATGACCCCAGCCATCTCACCCCCAGCCTTATCTTGGTCCAATCTAACAATGACCCCAGCCATCTCACCCCCAGCCTTATCTTGGTCCAATCTGACAATGACCCCAGCCATTACAACCCCAGCCTTATCTTGGTCCAATCTGACAATGACCCCAGCCATCTCACCCCACGCCTTATCTTGGTCCAATCTGACAATGACCCCAGTCATCTCAGGCCCAGCCTAATCTTGGTCCAATCTGACAATGACCCCAGCCATTACACCCCCAGCCTTATCTTGGTCCAATCTAACAATGACCCCCTTTTCGTGCTCATCTCTCCCTCTCCATCTCATTCTCAGCCTTATCTTGGTGCAATCTGACAATGACCCCAGCCATCTCACCCCCAGCCTTATCTTGGTCCAATCTGACAATGACCCCAGTCATCTCAGGCCCAGCCTAATCTTGGTCCAATCTGACAATAACCCCAGCCATTTCACCCCCAGCCTTATCTTGGTCCAATCTGACAATGACCCCAGCCATCTCACCCCACGCCTTATCTTGGTCCAATCTGACAATGACCCCAGTCATCTCAGGCCCAGCCTAATCTTGGTCCAATCTGACAATGACCCCAGCCATTACACCCCCAGCCTTATCTTGGTCCAATCTAACAATGACCCCCTTTTCGTGCTCATCTCTCCCTCTCCATCTCATTCTCAGCCTTATCTTGGTGCAATCTGACAATGACCAAAGCCATCTCATCCCAGCCTTATCTTGGTGCAATCTGACAATGACCCAAGCCATCTCACCCCAAGCCTTATCATGGTCCAATCTGACAATGGTCCCGGCGATCTCACCCCCAGCCTTATCTTGGTCCAATCTGACAATGACCCCAGCAATCTCACCCCCAGCCTTATCATGGTCCAAACTGACAATGACCCCACACCAACTTTACCAGCAGATAAATCCCACTGAGGCTTGACACCAATTGCCACACAACTCCAGATGCTAAGTATACTCCCCAGGGAGCTGAGTCACATGCACTGAAGCAGCAAACATGAACTTCTATGTCAGACAAAGCCTACGTTATGAGTCTAGTTTGTGCTCTCCATCACAGCTATTATCAAATCGCAACAATCCCAGCGGATTGGCAGTAGGCATAAAGTCGGCACATAGCCGGGTCAGCCATGTTAGCTATATTGGGACCCTACTGGCTATTATGCCAAGATAAATGGGAATCTATATTTAGCTGTGGACTCAAAGAGAGGAATGAAAGCCTTTTGAGAAAACATTTCATGACAAGAATGTCTGGAGTCTGCGGACTCACAATTTAATTAAACTGCCTCTGATCCGAGCTTTGTGAATGGCTACAATAAACCTAGATAGTTTCAAGTTACAGTACACATGGGCAGTTTGTTCTTCTTGATTCATCTGATTAGATATCTTGTGTTCAGGGAGATGAATACAAAGTTGACGATTCAAAGAATTTATCTTATTAATAACACTTTGTATTTTCCCAATCAATATCTGTTCCAGTTTGTTTTTACAGTTTTACAAATATAATTAACCGGCTTTTTGAGAACGTTATCAAAATTACTTTATCAACATGATAGATAAAAATAACATTTTGAACATTTCATTTAATAATGTCCACAGTTTGAAAATTTCCAGCCTCTAAACATTGCATTCATAGGAAGAAAAATGTAACATATTAAAAGACTTACAAGCAATGATATTTTTTTATTTATAGCGTCTTATATCTTATTTTATGTATAATTTATAAACCTAATTTATATATATTTGGGAATGTGTAAAAACATGCATGCAGTTTGGCATATAAATACTTTAATGTTCATGTGATAGATATATGTAAGTACCGGTAAATGGGCCCAATTGCCTACATGATCAAGTATAGAATTAATTGAGAAGACTCATGAAACCTCAAGCATTTCAATTAATTTAATTGATATAACACTAAAGTACCTAATGACAAATAGTCCTTAGTACCTCGCTAGTTTCCTCCAATTTTGGATAGAATGGAGTTCATATTATTTATATAATGAAAGAAGTGACAAATCAAAATAAAACAAATTTAGATGACCATGTCATCATGACAAGAATTCACTTTACATTCAATTGAGATTATGCTCCTAATGGAATCATATCACTAGCAATATGTCCAATATTGTTTTACACAATCATATATATGGCTCATGGTCTAAATTGATTTTTATTCTGACCCACTCAGACATATAACAGTGCCAAATTACATTTGTTAACACCACTAGCCTCTACTGAAGATTTCAGGGTTTCAGAAAATAACAATTCCTTCTCCAAAACTCATTTCAGTGCAACTATCAAAGCACTTTGCTGAATCATCTTGACATTCATGGAAAATAATTTACTTAGAAGTGGATGGTTGTTACATTCAGACAGTCCTAATCAGCTTACAGAAGACGTTATGTTGCCCAGTTCCCCTCTATCAACACTGCCTCCTTAGGGACTGTGGCGCAACCTGCAACCTGAATGTCTCTCTAGCTTCTAGTTACATGGAGCCTTGATGTGATTCCAGATTCTAGTTACATGGAGCCTTGATGTCACTCCAGATTCCAGTTACATGGAGCCTTGATGTCACTCCGGCTTCTAGTTACATGGAGCCTTGATGTCACTTCAGATTCTAGTTACATGGAGCCTTGATGTGATTCCAGATTCCAGTTACATGGAGCCTTGATGTCACTCCAGATTCTAGTTACATGGAGCCTTGATGTCACTCAAGATTCTAGTTACATGGAGCCTTGATGTCACTCCAGATTCTAGTTACATGGAGCCTGGATGTCACTCCAGATTCTAGTTACATGGAGCCTTGATGTCACTCAAGATTCTAGTTACATGGAACCTGGATGTCAATCTCAATTCTAGTTACATGGATCCTTGATGTCACTACAGCTTCTAGTTACATGGAGACTTGATGTCACTCCAGATTCTAGTTACATGGAGCCTGGATGTTACTCCAGATTCTAGTTACATGGAGCCTGGATGTTACTCCAGATTCTAGTTACATGGAGCCTTGATGTCACTCCAGATTCTAGTTACATGGAGCCTGGATGTCACTCCAGATTCTAGTTACATGGAGCATTGATGTCACTCCAGATTCTAGTTACATGGAGCCTTGATGTCACTCCAGATTCTAGTTACATGGAGCCTTGATGTCACTCCAGATTCTAGTTACATGGAGCCTTGATGCCACTCCAGATTCTAGTTACATGGAGCCTTGATGTCACTCCAGATTCTAGTTACATGGAGCCTTGATGTCACTCCAGATTCTAGTTACATGGAGCCTTGATGTCACTCCAGATTCTAGTTACATGGAGCCTTGATGTCACTCCAGATTCTAGTTACATGGAGCCTGGATGTCACTCCAGCTTCTTGTTACATGGAGCCTTGATGTCACTCAAGATTCTAGTTACATGGAGCCTTGATGTCACTCCAGATTCTAGTTACATGGAGCCTTGATGTCACTCCAGATTCTAGTTACATGGAGCCTTGATGTCACTCCAGATTCTAGTTACATGGAGCCTTGATGTCACTCCAGCTTCTAGTTACATGGAGCCTTGATGTCACTCCAGATTCTAGTTACATGGAGCCTTGATGTCACTCCAGATTCTAGTTACATGGAGCCTTGATGTCACTCCAGATTCTAGTTACATGGAGCCTTGATGTCACTCCAGATTCTAGTTACATGGAGCCTTGATGTCACTCAAGATTCTAGTTACATGGAGCCTTGATGTCACTCCAGATTCTAGTTACATGAAGCCTTGATGTCACTCCAGCTTCTAGTTACATGGAGCCTTGATGTCACTCCAGCTTCTAGTTACATGAAGCCTTGATGTCACTCTAGATTCTAGTTACATGGAGCCTTGATGTCACTCCAGCTTCTAGTTACATGGAGCCTTGATGTCACTCCAGCTTCTAGTTACATGGAGCCTTGATGTCACTCCAGCTTCTAGTTACATGGAGCCTGGATGTTACTCCAGCTTCTAGTTACATGAAGCCTTGATGTCACTCTAGATTCTAGTTACATGGAGCCTTGATGTCACTCCAGCTTCTAGTTACATGAAGCCTTGATGTCACTCCAGATTCTAGTTACATGGAGCCTTGATGTCACTCCAGCTTCTAGTTACATGGAGCCTTGATGTCACTCCAGCTTCTAGTTACATGAAGCCTTGATGTCACTCTAGATTCTAGTTACATGAAGATTTTAGGACGGAAACTCTGTTAAAACCAAATTGGAAGAGGGTCATCACCAAGATTACAAATTTGAGAGCCCATGTCACAAATAAGTAAATGTTTTCTGTGCGAGAAGATTTTTGGAGTAGATGATTTTAGAAATTTTAGGGGAAACTTTATGCCTTCAACGCCCATAAATGAGGCCAAGGTAACTCCAGAGTTACAAATTTGGTCCACCTTGGTATATGATACATCAACACAAACATGAAGAGTTCACTGACAACAGACAAACAATGGAAAAAGGGTCATGTCATTCGCCAATCTGACCTTTCGGGCCTAATGAGCTAACAAAACAGCATTTTGAAAGCTAAATATGAATTCAAATTGATATGATTACTAAATATATAACTTAATGTTGATTTACTTGATTCACAGGGTCACTTGAGATTTTGCATCTAAAATTCATTTAAAACTAGATACCAGATTCCAGATCTAGAATCTGACCTGGGCCAGCTAATATCCGATATTGATTTTCCTTGGAAATTCAAACCCTAGTGGAAAGGACACTCCTCAAATTGAAATTTATAAAATGTCATTAAAGTTATATTGATTTGAATAGAATTTCAAACAGTCATATCCAGATGTTTGTGTAAGTAGATTTTCTTCGATAGCCTGAGAGCATTAGACATTAATATCAAAACAAGCATCAATTAGTTGACACTGACTACCGGTATACCATTTGGATCTCAGGTTTGAATTTGATTCGCTTGACATCTAGACAAGATGCCACAAACGTTATCAATGCATCTCATTCAAACATTTACAAAAAATGTCATATGAGTTTTGTTATTCAAGACGATTGAGATGATATCTATTCTTGGATACATGACATTTTATATGCACAGTACATCTTAGTCATCTATAGTGATAATCTCTGTTTGACATTTACAGAATTTCATCAAATGACGCATTTCTTTATGTCATGTTAACCTTAAAAGCTTTATTACATTTCAATCATTAAAAAGACAAAGAACATCAAATGATATTGCTGATGTCTTAATGTCATTTTAGCTTAAGCAAATTAACCTTCCCCCTGCTGTAGTCATCTTTCTTTGCTTCATTCATGATGTGACCTTTTGAACACAATAAAAATGAAGTACTAACAGTAACAGAAACAGTATCAGATGCAGGAGAGCTTTTTCTTTTTCTCGTAAATACCATGATCACAGATTTAAATTTTTTTACAATTGCAAGACCAAGTTCGTGAATCTAACAAGTTCCTTGAGAATCACTTCCAAGTTTTTTAGCATGACAATTTCTACTATTACTATAGATGAACGGATTATGTGATGAGATATTTAACACTCTAAACATAATACATATGACGTAAACTGATATTTATTGTGAAAAACTTGAAAAAATAATTTTAACTTTTGGAAGTTGAAGAAAATCAGATTTTTAAGTTTAAATCAGATACTACCTTGTAAGAGAGAGTTTAGTCATTTGAAATAAATGGGCAAAAACTCAATTAGAAAAATAAAATACAAAAATAAAGCAAGTGATGAAAATGATAACATTCTCATTCAAACTACATGGCCAATTGAAGGAAAAAAACAGTATTAAAGGAATAATAGAAAAACACAGTATTTTTACAGCACTATCAATTAGACAAGCTCAACTCATCAAATGACCTTCACCTCTGTTGGCTGGAAAACTAATTGGATCTAGTCCATGTACAGACCTACACGTCGTTTAAATCATGTTCTTGCTAGGATAATGTCAGAAAAACAATTATGAATACAACGATATGGCAACAGGATGTATAGATCTATTTCAGAAGACATAAAAAGAAACAAGCAATTATCTGTCTGTAACATTCATCAACTATGATAGCAAATAGAAAATTGAGGCTTTTACATTCATTTAAAGGGGCAGTAGCACGTTTTTTGACAATTTTATATTTTAAATTTTTCACTGATAATTGTACGGTAATGCTAAATGTATTACTTTGATAGTGTAAAAGATCTCATTACATCAACCAATCATCCATAGCCAGAGAACAAATTATTAAGATTCACATAAAATCCATTGGCAGCCATTTTTGTGTGAACACCTTTAATTCATTTTGTGTAAGAAAAGGAATTGCAATACCTAACTTTACATTTTATTTTTGATTTATTGCTGCTTCATTTAGTTTAGAAACATTGTCTTTAGATTGGAACCATTTATTTTCATTTTCCTGACATCACCTTATATCCCCCCTAAAAACGTGCTACTGCCCCTTTAAGGACTTTCATAGCCAAAACTTTAAACATAATGCTTTGAAATCAACAATTTGTGCTTGCTGTGACCATCATCTCTTGTCTTGTATACATCAACTGTTTGTCCGTTACCGCCACTAATTATTTCTCTGCTGATAATTATTTCAACAGATATTCCCTCTTCCTATACGTTATTTAACATCCTCTAATAAGGGATTACTTTTATCCCATACATTTCAAATACAATTTTTATTTAAACCCTAGACCCCTGATCTGTAGTCGAACGCACTTTCCACTGCTCTATTCCGCCCAGAAAATAAAACCAGAAGGGCATCTTAGCGACAATCAAACAACACATTTGGAATCACTACCTGCAATAGTACAAATCCCTCAAGGGACTCAACTCTAAGAACAAAAATCTTTACTTTTGCAGAGCGAGTGATCCCAAATATAAGAGTGTTGCATATGTTCTAGGGTGAAACGGTATGCTTAAGCTTCGGTACATACTCAGTTCGCTACCTTTTCGGTTCAGTACAAGTTAAACTCTTACGAGACCACATCATTCAAACATTCTCGTTTACAATCAGAAAATCATGTCGGGAAGTCATTCAATCCTCTTTCATTTAAAGATCATACATTATCGATTTAAACGATTACGTCTTGAAAATGGGGACCTGTATCTTTCTCGCTTTGAAAGTTATATTCGATTAGGCAATTACTGATTCATTATAATTGTTGAAAGATGTATTTTTCCTGCAATCATTATTGCATTTTATCACTTTATAAACATTTTTAAACATGCGGTGTATGTACCGAAAAATAATTATCGTGTACCAAACTGAAAGCAAAATACTGTGGTTCAACTACTGAAGTGAACTGTTTCACCCCTAATATGTTGATGATTGTTCACTATCTAAATGGCATGTACCGTTAGCAATCAAAGGTTTTTAAATCTATTGCAGGTTATCTTGTAAATATTTCATACTGAAGGATATCCCATCGTGAAGCTGAGGTAAGATAAGGTCCCTGCTACCAGAGTCTGTCAGACAAGACAATGATGGAAGATGACTGAAGAGCTATACGTTTCAGAAACACAACTCAAACTGAGACGGTTTCCGTTTTCTGTCACAGATTCGAAAATCTCATTATTGTCTTGAAATTCTAAACCATGCAGCCTTCAAAAATAGCTTTCCCTGACAGAATATGAGAGTCTTCATTCCAACGTCATGTGAAATATGAATCCTGACTTAATGACTCAACTTGAGTGATTCTTTGACATTGTTACTGAAATGAGGCCTCATATTCAGTATATGAAATCTTTCTCTACAAATGTTAATTTAAATTGGATTTGTAATTGAAATTGTGTAATAATTTGTTAATCAATTTTTTTTGCAATTTTATAAATATAGAAATTAAGTCATTTGTTAACATTACTGATGGCCGACTATTAGTCTGATCAAATAAAATTTAAATGTTTATAGGTTAAATGGGGATGAAGGAAGAAGTAAATTTTATAGTTAAGTCAATAAATGTTAATCTATCTTCTATTAAAAATCAGGTGAATGAGACTTTTGACTGACTTTGAAAGTGTAGTTTTCGTTAGTTTTCCAGAAAAATCAATTAAAAGATCAAGTAAAAAAAATGGAATAAATAAATAAAATAAATAAGAAATCAACAAAACAATAACAAAACTGTAACAACGCTTACTGTGTCAATATTTGTGGGTTCTTGGGGAGAATTCTTAGTTCTCTCACTACAAATTTCTTCTTCCCGATTCTGTAAATGCCAAGCCATGAAATCAAACTTTCTTTTCACTTTTAACATTTCAGTTCATTTGATCCCTGATCATAAATAAAAATTTCATTGTCTTGAGTATCATCTTCTCTCTTCAAAGGTTTTACTACTTTCCAATAATTCATTTAAGTACAGGATCATATTGCCATACATCTTTCCTAGAGTATTTCTTACCAAACAATAAGACTTCAGTTCTTTTTCCAAGGGAAAATTCAAATACAGAAAATACTTACAGTCAAAATCTTCCCATTATTAAGTCAAAATATAGTTTCAACAAGTAACCATTTAGACACAAAAATAACTATTTGACCCATGGATATATGTTCTCACTGATTAACAAACTTTTGTTGAAATAATTTTGTCTTATTCATCTGTTACATCTGTAGTTCAACATTATAAGTTACACCATTCAGAGACGGGGTACATGGGGAGATATCAGCTTGATCATGTGTTCGAGGTAACATATATTTCAAGACACTCAATCTGCATGTTTTTTTCATGCTTTTTATGTGCCATGGTATAAATGATTTATCACCCTGCTCAAGAGGGTGATATCAGTATTTATTCAGAGTCACGTGGACCAATCAGAGATTGAGATTCTTACATGAGGTAGGATAAACATTTATATTATAGTTTTGTTCCTAGGTGAATAAGTTAGGGGGTTTATCTTGGCCTTTTCTGTTCAAATGGAACCCTTTGCAATGATAACAGCTTCTCCAAATTTTGAGTGACACCAAGCCAAAAGGGTAGACAAATTTCCCATGGATCCCTAGGAACAATAATGTTATGCTCATTATCAGCCATGTCTCCAATAAAAGGGTTTGTCAATGTGAAAAGTTCATCATCACAAAGAGTTTTTAACCCTTTAACCCTTATATGCCAGGAACCAGGCTCAAAAACCATATTTGTCACTGATTTCTTAGAGGTGAAAGGTTATACAAAAAACATTTTTAACCCTTTAACCCCCACAAGCCAGAAACCAGGCTCAAAAATGTATTTGTCACCGATTTCTTAGAGGTGAAAGGCTAAACAAAAAAAACATTTTTAACCCTTTAACCCCCACAAGCCAGAAACCAGGCTCCAAAAACATATTTGTTACTTGTTTCTTCAAAGTGAAAGGGTTAACATCGTATTGGTAAAGATTTCACGTACCTGTGCGTATGCATCAGCTGCACGGTACGTCATGCCATGGTATCCATGAGGGGTCGAGGCCATGCCTGCGAAGCGAGGGGTGGACTGTTCCTGGGGGTATGTATACGCCCCCTGGGAGCTGGAGGGCCCGGGTGCACCCCTCTGAACATGGTGGGGGGAGGTGGGACGTCCCCGCTTGTAGGGCGACGAGGCGTCGTGGGGAGGAGGCCCGGTCAAGCCCCTGCAAATAAATTTCAAATTTCAAATAGATTTAAGATTAATGTGTACAGTACTAGCCTTATAACAAGTCTTAAAGGTTGGGTTGATTTGTTATAACTGCAAGCCATTTCTGGAGGGCTAATATAGTTGATCTTGGTTCATCACACTGTAGACGCTGAAAAAGATTTGTTACCTTCCGAAAAAATGTTTGCCTCTGAAAGATGATTTTATTAGCACTGTAATATAAAATTTGACCTTTCGAAAATTGTAATGTAAAGGTCTGACAGGCTTCGATCATGTGGACTCCAATATTTAAAATCTTGCTGTTTCAAACCAGTTTAGCCAATAATTACATAAATTCTATGTAAACCAATTTACATTCATCTATCCATTGTTTTGATTGTCCTATGAAAACACAATTTTTTTGTTTCGGATTAGGTAACTCTAAAAATATCTGACTATATTTCAAAATGCCTTACAGCGCAAATTTTCAACATTAATACCTTCTTCTCCCTCATTCGATCAATCAAACATTGTGTTTCATTTCCCTCTTATAAGAAATGTGTGCACTGCACAGGTGAAGGAACTCCAGTCTTCCCAAAGCTTCAAGGCAGCTAAGTTTGAAACAAGATAATCATTTGTATCAAAAACCTTTTGCTATGGAAAACAGTTGAGATTTTGATTAACTTTCAACTAACAGGAATCTGATTAACTAAATAATCTTGAAGTTATCCCAATTGTATTATGTCTAATCAGATTTTATGCGGCATCTTTTAACATTTCAATTAATCAATACAAAATCCAAATTATTCCCTTTTATTGCTATACTTTGACTGTCCATCTGAGATTGGGAAAAACATCTTCAACAATTTGTCATTGTCCAGCTTTTTAGTAATTTTCTGAACTTCATATAGTATTGCCCTTTAATATCAATATAAAATCTAATGAGCAATGTTTCATTGAATGTGAAAACTTGCCAATGGCTCCTGCCTTTTCTTTATCCCGGCATTCTGATGGTAACCTATTTAAGAGTAATGAATTGAAAGGCAGATAATAATGGCTGTTACCACAATGGTGAGGTGAGGTGAGGTGAGGTGAGGTGAGGTGAGGTGAGGTGAGGTGAGGTGAGGTGAGGTGAGGTGAGGTGAGGTGAGGTGAGGTGAGGTGAGGTGAGGTGAGGTGAGGTGAGGTGAGGTGAGGTGAGGTGAGGTTTTGGGTTTGACAAAACTTTAAAGAGTTTTTCACTTATATCACGACTGCTAGTATTATTACACAAGGAAAGCCATTGTGGATATGCCCAGTGTTTCCGCTGGCCTTTTTTACAGCCGGACATCGTGTCCGGCAAGCATGAAAATTACCGGACATTTGTATATTTTACCGGTCAAGTCATTCAAAATGAAACCTCAAAGAAAATAAAACAAAAACTACTAAATTAATTCTTTCCATTCATATCTTGAAAATATGTGTAGTTTGCTTTCTGTGTGTCGCGATATTAACCAGTAAACCGGTTGAAGGTGGAATACCGTAAGAGACTGAATCTGTCGAGGTTTTTAATATATCTTTGAAAGTTTTGCTAGTTTCTAGCAATTTAGATAAATGAACAATGATTTGAATATTCTTTACAAAATAACATGAATATATGAACTGTGCCATAGTTTATTATTCAAAACCTAAGAGGAAAATAACTCTTACGTAAATCAAAACAAAAGGCTCACATATTTGTCAGTCAGTGTAAGAGATGTCCTTGAAACGTCAATCAAAGTGTTGACCCAGTTCAAGAAGTTTGTGCTTGGATAGACCTATTATCATGTAGGGGTGACAGGGTTTTAGTGTCTGTTGAGTTTCTTGTAAAATCTCAATTCACTTGTTGGACATTTTGTTGTTTGAAGATAATATCCAAATTGAGATTTTATAAGGGAAGAAATAATGTAAGAAATATTCACCTTTTAATTATACGCAAATGTTGTCACTTGGTAATCCCTACATAGAAAATGGACTCTTCATGTTGCGACCGTCTGCTGACATCCGGGTACTTTCTTATTGATTTTTTCCCTGCCTTGGGTTCGTTTTGACAATCAGCATTATTTTTCCAAAGCCAAAAACCTTTATCTATGTTACAAAATGTCAGATATTATGAACAGACATACCCAAAGCAGTTAAATTTGCAAAGGGTGTTATATTTTTTTGGTAATATTTAAATAATACTGACAAGAATTTTAAAAAAGTTCAACATAATTTTGGTAGAAAAATATCGAGATTTCTGTACAAATTGAACAGTAGGTCTATTTCATGAAACAATTTTGAATTTTCACACAAAGTTGTGACTCCTTAAGCTTATTTTAGATATATCTGATACAATTTCAACTTATAATTACAGCATGTTTTGAACATCTAGTGACTTTTTTATGAGGACCAATAATGCTTATATCTCATTGCCGAACTTTGTCTATTTATAGCCTGGGTTTTCCACTTTCGAACTGGTAAAGCTTAGATTTAGTTTATACGTCAATGTCTTTGAAAATGTCCTGATTTTTATCAAATAAATCAAAATTGACAATGCAAAAATATATATTGAATTTGAAATTTTTGCCGGACATGATGTCCGACAGCCTTTGAAAATACCGGACATGTTGATTTTTTATCGGACTATGACCGGTATTTACCGGATAACGGAAACACTGTATGCCATTCTGTAAAAAAGCTGCTGGAACTTGCAAACCATTGGTCAGGTATGTTTTCATTGTGTACAATCAGATGTAAAATGGGTCTGGGACCCTTTTACTTAAATAAAAATTTGTCAATTGGTCATACTATGCTGAAAATCAGTGAAGCATTGCAAAATCAAATTTCCCTTCTTGTCCTACTGAGAAAGGATGTACTTTACTTAGCAAAGATTTCATGCTTCATATCCATTATATAATGCGGAAGACTTGTACTTAACGGACATGCAAATTCAATTTACAGCCACCTATTTTACATGTATATATATATATATATTTCACGACTAAGCATTTGCTCCTCTGTAGGCAGTGATTGTGGCAGGAAATGGAAATGATCATATCTGTAACCAAGGCAACACAATCTTGACTTACTTCTAGAATAAAGCGATGAAAAGATTGAAATAGAAAATGACAAGAAGCGAAAAAAAGTTCATTCTACAAAACATCTGTTAAAGTATCATTTAAAAGAGAATATATTCTAAATTTATCCTTAATATTTGTTGTGGTAAGAAACCATTCTTTTCTTCCAGCTATTAATAAATTTCAAATTTCTTATTCTTGTTTTGTATCACAAAACAATTATTTGTCACAAAAAAATTCTCCTAGATCTTAAAATAAACATAAGTGTTATAAGCATGTCAATAAACAACCTAGCGTGCAAACCAATAACATAAATAAACAGTGATCTTTATCATCTGGCTTTTCATAACAAACCTTTTATCAATATGATAAAGAATAAAGCCTTATATAAAATCCATTCCGGTGACATTGGAAATAATATAGTACACAATAACAAGGATATAAAGATACCAAAAATCCATATTTATGAAAAATAAACACATTAGCCCAATAAAATTCTATTTTAGTTTATGCTTAGAATAAAGGATGGTATTGATTTGGAAATAACAATTATCGTCAAACTATCAATAAAGGATAAAAGGTCCCTGAAGTTTATTGTTATTTCAAACATCTTGAAATAGTACAATAAACGAGGATACAAAAGAGACTAATTGGTGAAAATCAATTTCACATTAAATGCTCTACCTGTATAATATCATATGAATCAAACAATTTTCAGTAGGCAAATTACAGGAATCAAACTTCTTAGGGATCAATAAGTTTAAGATACGTATTTTTCATGAAAAGATACATATCAACTAGATATCCCATAGCTATACAATTTGATATGATACACCTTACAAGGTTTTTGACAATTTCAAATATTAAATTTTGATAAAAACACTGATCAAGTATCACAATTCATGAATACCGCAATAAATTGTCACATCTCTACTAATTAGCAAATTAAATATCATGCACACAGGGTTCGAAATTATCACTAGTCCAGAAGCCCAAGTCCATGGAAGTTTAAAAAGAAGCTGGGCTAGTAAAGTCTCATGGCTTTCAATCGGAATGACCAGTTTAACTCTAAGTTGATATGATCGTCAATGAAGATACCTCTTGTGACTGGGAATAGTTATTGGTAGTACTTCCAGAAAAGAACTAGTCAAACAAGTGCAATTTTATGGGTAATTGCAACACTTCTGTTCTTGAGACAAAAAACATTGAATTTTTATAAAAAAGGATAAAGTTATCAAATAATAAAGCAATGAATACTGAACTGAAACAAAGTCAATTAAGAATAAAAACTAACCTGTTAAAAATCTTAACCTTTAAGTTCTTAAATTATCTCAGTTTCGTAAGTAGTGATGATTTCAAGATTGAATAATCATGCCATAAACAATTAAACAGAACACGGTAATAAGGTAAACTAGGTTATCTATATTATACACAAAGCTGTAAATAGCTTCAACTAATAGATCACAAATAAACAAGTATTCCACTAAATCATGTCAAGTCAAAACAAGTAAATAAAACACTCAAAATTCTATTTAGATATAAAAGTAAATTGAAATTATTTTGATAAATCCATAAAAACAAGATGTATCAATCTGAAAGCAGATCTGATTGAACCCATAGTACACTGACACTTGATCAGAATAACAGGTGGCATTAACTGACTGGAAACAACCTTCTTAGCGATCAAAGCACTCACTGTAAAAGAAGACTAACATTTATAGTTATCAGCTAACCGACCAGAAATAACCCTGTTAAAATCTCAAGCCCGCCGGATCTGGAAGAATATTGACTGCAGAAGACGAGAGTGACACCTGAACTCGTTACCTCTTCCAGTACTGCTGAGGGGTATACATCATCCTGGCATCCCAGCCAGGCTGCCCCCCATAGCAGAGAGTAGTGGGGTACATCCTTTCACGCAGAGTCTCGTCTCATCAACTGTCACACGGCGTCTGCCATCACGGTCACACCCATAACGCTTTGAAGTAGACAGCTCATGAGCAAGTAAGAGGCACACACGGCGAGATGACGGACTGATCTCCAAGAAGCTGCATCAGTGACAAAAGATGCAGCAGCGGCAGAGAAGGGAGAATGGTGGAAGACGAGAGAGACAGACGAGCACGAGGAATTGATTGTGGTCTTGTTGTCAGCCCATGTGATCCTTCCTCACTCAGCTCAGTCTCTCAGACCCCATGTCACAGAGTCATTTGCACCTCAATTAGACGCCACAAAAACTCTGTCACCTGAGTTCCTCATTAAAGCAGAGATCGCTCGTCAAATTATCATGAAATGAATAACACTGATACCTCATTATAACACAGCACACAGTGACACGAGTCTGGCGCTTCCCTCAATAGCCTCTCCATCAGCATCATCATATCTTTCATATACTCTGGGATATGTATGGAAAATGTAATCACTTTATGCCATTATGGATCCACACAATAAGAGCTTCCCTTGCGGTAATTACTATAAAAGGTCTAAAGAGCAATGCTTTTTGTATGAGAACATTATCTTCTCATGAGTTACTTCATGATATTTATCTCACTGCCCATCTAGTGCAGCTTACAGCCAACTGTGAATACGGAACACACTATTAGCTACATATCATCTCCTTTCAGCGACTCAATGCCAGGAAGACATTGGCAGAGTTCATCAGTACAAATTTAAGATTGGAGTCTTTTTTTCAACAACTTTAAAGCTATTAGAGAGATACTTTATCATGAATCAGATCCACAAAAACATGTTGGAATACATATAACTCTCAAAATAAAAGGATCTTTCCAAAACATCTTTGCTGCTTTCAACTCTCAAAGATTGAAGATGTTGCTATTTCTGGTAAGGAAAATTAGTTCCACAAAATGACAAGGTAAAATAGACGATGTAAAAAAATCTTGCTTGCCAAGAGGTCTTTTACCATGTGAATTAAAGCTCAGTATGACAAGGTTGGGCAGTCGCCATAGTAACCAAGCAGGTGCTTCAGGAAAATGTCACAATTGTGAATCATGCTCTGAGAAACAGATTGTTTATAGAAGAAATAGCATGAAATACAACACAGTGAAACTTGTACGCAAATTAACACAAGGAAGCAAACCATTAAGATGATTTTTTTTTTTTCAAAATCAAAATTATCCATTCACTGATAACAATTACACAACATTGTTTGAAATGTTTAGCATAATGTCTGTCAACATGTTTGAAATGTTTTATAGAATTAACATAGATTAATAAAATATATAAATATATAAAAATAATTTACAGAATTTTTTTAAGTAATGGTTTGAGAATATATGAAATTTGTAATGATGATTGGAATAACAAGGAAAATATTCTAAAAGATCTATCTAAGAGGTAATTTGGCCATTGAATTTGAACATGTTGGGAGAAAATATGTAAGAAAAGCTATACATATAGCTAAATAAGTAAATCCATATTGTACATCAAAACTTCAAAAGATGCCTAAAATCTATCATATCTAAGGAGAGTCAATTCTAGAGTTGTGGATTCTGGAGAAGAAGTCGAAAATGCACAAAGAATACAGACGGACGCCAGACACCATGCCATGCCATAAACCCATGAGCTAAAAATGAACTTAAATTACCTTGATTTGCATCTTATTCATTTTTGTCCTTAAAGAAACTTAGATTTCTAGACAAGATACAACTGACACAAAATTAAGAATAGATATTGAAAAAAACTGCAGAAATTCAGCCATGTAGGGGAGGTGAGGTAATATGGGGTTTATCGCCGCTTTCAAGAGTATTTCACTTATATCGAGGCTGCTAGTATTTTTGCAGTGAGAAAGCCCGCAACACTATTGTGGCTATGCATTGCTGTGAAACCTGCGAGCATCGGCTGGAACTAGCAACCATGGGTGTTACTGCACTGAATTTCAATGTAGCATTGCACCCAAACCTGACTGTGTGTAGAACTGTTCTCTACTGCAGACAAAGTTGCCGAGCCCCTGGCGGGATTCGAACCACGGACCTCCTGATCCAAAGCCGAACGCGCTAACAGCCATGTAGGGGAAGAATTACAAATAATTAACACATTAGCCGAGACACAATTAACATTAAGGCTTGACAGTTATCACATATTGGTAACAATAGAATAAATCTGTTGTTTACAGCAAAAAAAGGAGGTAAATGATAAATTTAGAGGCTGTTAAATAACTTATTAACACCCAGTTGGAAATAGCTATACATATATATTTGATTACATGGATACAGGGTAGATAATAATAAATGATAGATGGTAACCCTGGTTGAAAATGTAAATCAATAATATATAATGTTTGCAAAAATTCTTCAGAGATTAAAACTAAGTTGCATCATGATTTATTGAACACTACACAAAACTCATAATGCTCCTAAGCTGCATTTTGTAAACACTAAAGGGTACCTTAATAATTCAAATTTATTACCAGTAAATAATATTTCTCGATCAGTTGTTATTACCATAAATCATCTGTTTCTATTCCTGACGATTAAATCCTATTTGATGTGTTTATACATATACTCAGCAATTAGTAACATTAACTTTACATTAGAGTAAGATTACAAATGTTACTGCCGAGATTATAAGCAGTTACACAAGAGTCGCAGGCAAAGGCTTGACGTCATGTAAGTTCACTGAGCAGTTAAAGAAAGAAAGGGAAAAAATGGTTACCATGGTACTGTTTGAAGAAGAGGCAAATAATTGTAAGGCAACTCATCCTTTGACATACTTCAGATTGCAAGCGAATTCTTTCCACTTTTTTAAGTTTTAATGAGGGTTAGACAAAAAGGCAGATGTGAGTTTGTAGTTTTTAGGAAATGCCTTTGACTTGAAGGTTACTTCAAAGAAAGGAAATACTTCCAGAGTAGCTAGGATTATGAAAGATTAATGAAAATATATGGGAAAGTTCATGGCTGAGGATTAAAGATGGTTCTAAAATTCCTACCATTGTTGTTTTGATAATTGTGTGTTGAACACAAGTCCAATGGACCAATCGTTACGTCTTCAAAATTGAAACCAGATCTTAATGATAGCTACACTGATTCCAGCATTATTCATAATTACTATAAATAAATATAGCTTATCAGGCTTCATATCAATTTGCATTAGAGTGTGGCAGATGTGGTTAGTAGGAGGCACAAGGTCACAAAATGTACAACTAAGAATCCTCACTATTCAACTATGGAATCTGTATACAACGTTCCAGCTTTCTGGTCCTAATGCCTCTACAGAAGAAGATGAAAATAGGTCCAAGGATGTGGCCCCTGTTTAGCTATGAATTATAATCCTCACTAGCCAAGAAAAGATGTCGAAAAGTTTACAGATGGATGGATGGAAAGATGGAAGGATGGACAGATGGCTTTTCAGGCCTGATGAGCTAAAAATCATTTTTGTGACATTTTTAATGAATGTTCTTTGTAAATAGTAAGTTTTTACATTTGAAACTGAATGGCGCCATGTCACTGCCATATCATTACATTGCTTAGAAATAGAGATATTCATTTATCTCTTCGTAGCATGTTTTTCAGTGGCAAGGATTCAGAATGATTTTGACAAAAAATCTGTAAGGGGGGAAACAACCTTTTTTCCAAGGCATATCTTTTTTCATGTGCATAACCAGTACATCAACCAGATTTAAGAAACAGCGAAAGGATTTTGATCAAAACTTATTCATGAAAAATATTTTTGAATTAATTTGGTGTTGATTTTTCTAAACTAAAATGTTCTTTTCAGAATATTCTTTAGGATAACATTCAATATATTGTGAAGAATAGATAAGCCTGAACAAAGCTTTGAAGCAACGAGCTTGGCTAAGTCCTAAAGCATGAAACTAATCCCTGGTCCTTATCAACTTCCAAACATGCCAGGTTTTCAAGACAGAAATGTTCTACAGTTTGTTATGTGATCTGCAATATCAGGTTGACAATATTAATAAAGTTGTGTTGAGCTCGCTCCTGAGGCCAGCGATCTTGGGTTGCTCAAATAGCCAATATGAGCAGCTGTTTTTGAATTAACTGCATTGATGTTGGCAGATCTAATTCGGGCACAACAAACCTGGCTTCAGTCTGAATTAGGTGACCTTTCTGTAACTGTACCGAACCATCTCCACAGAAGAGCCACCCAATCTCGTGCAAAATCAATAACATGGCATTTCTGCCAAGTTCAATAAAGACCGAAAGAATTTGCAGAGCATTTCGGTGACGTAAATGGGGCAAATTTCTCCATCTGTAATTGCAGCTAACTGATGAGAATGCAAGCTATATAAAGACGGTCACTCGCTCCCTGAAATAACAAGCGGTTTAAATATCAAACTTTGATTTGCGTAATGTGAACCCATTGAAAGTCTGCTGAAAGGAGTGTCACAACACAACATTGAACGACTTTCATATTGAGGGAGAAAATGTTTTTCATCCTTAGACTTATCAATATTGAAAAAAGCATTTCCTGTGATGGTTACAAAAAATTCTCATTACTTTCATATTCCACAAATACACTTTGGTCTGAATTAATGTTTTCCTAAAGGAGTTATAACTAATAACAAGTAAATTATACGATGCCAAGATGGAAAACCTACACAGTCAAAGAGGAAGTGCCAGGTCTGACACGACAACAAAACAAATATGGATTTATTTCTGTGTACATCACTTATACAATGTCCATGTCAAGGCTGTTCCATATGAACCACATAAACATGTCACGATGTGTATGAAGAACAGCAACATCCATTCTGGGTGAAAAATAAAGTTGGTTTGGTAGATGAAATTACAATTACGGTTGGCCTTTTGTCTGATAATGAGCGCCAAACTAATGTAAACGGTCAAATTGCAGGAATCAACCATAGTCTTATTAAAACAGGAATAAACTGGAAATGGCCAGTGGCTACAGAAAGCCTAGTTAATGATTTGGATGAGATGTTCTGAAAGAAGCTTTTCAAGCGACAGAATTGCAATTTTTCAAGATGTTTGAGCAAATTTTCCCTTAAAAGTTTTATCCATTTGACATATTTCCTTTACAATGGTCAAGAGCTGCATACATTTTAGAGAAATAGAGGTATGTTTTAAGAATTTAAACATGCTAAAATAATGTGCAAATGACCAAAATGTAACTGGTGTAGGTAAAATTACAATACCAAGATGAGTACTCTGTGAGCCCAAAATCCTCTGCCACCTGTACTATTGAAGAAAACTTTATTCACATGGTTGTAGGGCTGGATATTGCACCAAATTTTGTTTTGCAACATATTGCAATGTACAACTCATGTGTTGCAGATATTATTATAAATTTTGAAAATGGGAGATGTGCACCACTTGAAAAAAATCCAAAGCCTGAAGTTTAAGAAAGATTGATCAAATACTTTGAGAGGAAATGATTTTGCAAGACAGGTACTCTCATTATGAATTTGGAAAGTGGAACACCTTAAGTAAAGGGCCATAACTCCATTTGCATGCCATTGTGTCAAAAGGATGCACATCACTGAAATACATGTATACCAAAAGCATTTGTGAAGTTTCAGATAGATTGATCAAATACTTTGTGAGGTATTGATTTTGCAAGAACATTAAGAATGACAATATCCACCAAAGCTTGAAATTTAAGAAAAATTTATCAAATACTGTGTGAGGATTTGATTTTACAAGAACAGACAGAAGGACTTTGCCATGACAGTATCCACTTCAGCTTTATCAGTGGTGGAAATAATACTGAGAGCACAACAACCAATGTTTGGATACTATCAATCAGTCACCTCAGTGAGCAGCCAATATACATGTATTCCATGCAAGAGGGATCACATCTTCAGCCAGAAAAAGGTATTTCTTGATCAGCTTGAAAAATAAATGTCCTTAATGAAAGGTATGATGACAAGTAATTCACCATTGTTAGGTATCTTCCACTGAGCAATAAACATCTATGATTAAATTTTTCAGAAAAAGTGTCTTAAACTAGATTAGCGTTTGCGGGATACCGCAAAAGCAGAGCAGCCCCGGAACTTTGGGTTTCGCCTTACCCTGTTCCGCCTTTTACAGGCCTCACTAAATTGGGAATTTTCTCGTGACCTTGACCTTTGACACTCAAGGTCACACAATCAATGAACACATTTCATTGAGTATAACATTATTGTAATGAAATAAAGTGTTAAAAATACAATTAATCCATTTTCTCCATATATGTTGACCTTGCTGTGACCTTGACCTTCGACAGTTAGTACCCAAAACTTTTTGAAAATGTTGAACTTCTCAAGAGATAATATATACAAAATTTAAACTTCATAGCACAAAAACTTTTCAAGTTATTGTGTTTAGAAGGAATTGCAATAACTCATATCTCATGACCTTGACCTTTGACCTTCAAGGTCACACAATAATTGAACACTTTTTATTGAGTATAACAATCATGTATTGATTAAAAGTGATCATAGTTAAAATTAAGCATTTTCGCTAAACCATGCTTAAGTCATGACCTTGCTGTGACCTTGACCTTTGACAGATTGTAGCCGAAACCTTTTCAAAATTTTTTACTTTTCAAAGGATGATATATACCAAGTTAGAGCTTCATAGCACAAAAACTTTTCAAGTTACCGTGTTTACAAAGAATTTTGTGGTGATTTTATAACTCGTGACCTTGACCTTTGAACTTGAAAGTGAACATGTCATAATGATTCCCTGGAAGTATTAACATTTAGACATGTTCATGAGTTCTGAAAAGCTAAATTGGATAAAGTTATACCCCAATTTAGTGCATTTTGTAATAACTCATATCTCATGACCTTGACCTTTGACCTTCAAGGTCACACAATCATTGATCACTTTTTTTTGAGTATAACAATCATGTATTGATTTAAAGTGTTCATAGTTAAAATAAAGCATTTTCGCTAAAACATGCTTACGTCATGACCTTTCTGTGACCTTGACCTTTGACGGATTGTAGCCAAAACCTTTTCAATTTTTTTTACTTTTCCAAGGATGATATATACCAAGTTAGAGCTTTATAGCACAAAAACTTTTCAAGTTATCGCGTTTACAAGGAATTCTTAGTGTGAATACATAGCTCGTGACCTTGACCTTTGACCTTGAAAGTGAACATGTCAAAATCGTTCCCCCGAGGTATGAGGAGTAAGGTATGAATAAGAGTTCTGGAAAGCTTAGGGGAAAAAAGTTATAGCTAGTAGTACGAGTGCGGCGGCGGCGGCGGCGGCGGCGATGGAAACTTCACAAAAACTGATAGCAGCCCCGTCCTTAGACGGGGCTGCTAAAAAGAGCAAGGGTACAAGGTTGGAGAATGGTCCTGTGGCCAAAAAATTAATCATCATTTCTTAAAAAGGACTTGGACTTCCAACCAAAAACATTTTGAAAAATAGCACAATCCTACAAACCACATATATTTCTGATTTTATAGAATATAGAATCCACTGTGCAGAAATAGTCTCTATAATATCAATTAGAACTCTAAACCACGCCCTGAGGAAATACATTTCTTGCTCCAAAATAACATCATTAATTTGTCATAATGATAGTTGCTGAAAACAGAAGATCTTGTTGTTCTATATTCAACCCAAGCAATTACATAATGAAAATTGTATTCATTTTGAGAAAGCAAATACATTTTGGATCAATTCTAAGACAAAGGAAAATGAAAACTCTCTTCCCATCAATCAATGCAAGCAAAGGCTGTCATAGATGTGGAAATAACGCCTGAAATGTCATTGGATTTCATCATTTTGCATCTCTTCTAAAACAGTCCTCATTGTGTGACCAGTATTGCCATGGAAAATTATTAATCCCTGTACAAATGACCTTATACGCAAACAATAGCATCGTTTGTAGCTAGACAACGGATAATCTTTGTATTTGAAAGATCGATTGGTCTTTGCTGATGAATCTTCATAAATCGCACAAATGAGACAAAGCTGGTGCAGGGAGCAAAGAAAGGAAGCAAAAGGATTAAAGAGTAATGTCGGTAATAATAGAAGATTCCTGTGTCAATGAAATATTTTATAGGATGAGTTTCTTTATTTATAACTTACAAAGTGCCCGGAAGATACAGATATAATTATCATTCAAAGAAAATGAAATCTACCAAAGAGTCATAAATCAGAAATTTCTATCTTAAAATCACAATCATAATCACCATCGAGTCCTCTTTTATTCTGGGTAATTTTTCAACCAGTCTGAAAACACATCCCTTGTCAGGGTATCTCAAAGGAAAAAGCCTACCGGTAAGTACTTTGACACCTTGATTTTTAAGTTGAATAAGCAATTTTACAGTCAACGATACATATCACAATACAGACATCGTATCACGATACGTATATCAATAATCATCAGATATATACGTATCACAATTCTCAATGTATTGAGATATCATCACAACTCTACAGCGACACGCATATCAAATTTCTTTGAGCTATGTCTAAGTTTTCAATACTGCTCTGAAAAAATATTACAGATAGATAGGATATTGACAATATCCCATGTACATTACATTATGAGAATTGAAAACAATATTCATTTGAATTAAGCAATACACAAATAAGTGCATATGACCAAAACATGCCACACTCACAAAGATTTTATGTGAGCTTCATATAAAAAAACTATATTTAGAACTGATAAAAGATATTTCATTATGTTTCAATTAATTGTTTTGTCTACTCAAATTTAACTACTGTTGATATCTATTGAATCCGGGCAATTTGGAATGAATCTTTTCATTTTAGATAGATGGTATACAGCCAAACATTTAAACATAATCAAAATTATAATTTTCACTAATGGTCCAATTTTACTAATTTTGTGCATTTGATACCTAGGAGTCACAAAACAGTGCAAGCTAAGCGATGTTTACAAAATAATGCAGAGTAAAAAACAAGGAATATCTCCTATCATTTGGTATCTTGATATCACGAGCCTGGTCGGTTGCGATAAAGAAGTTGAACTATATAAACTGAGCTCTATTACAAGATTGATAGAGTATACTCGAAAAGTTCAACAAACCTATATATACTAGCACAAAACATGAGATATTTTCGATAGACATTGAAAATTTACCCCAAAAAAATTTGCACTATCGAAATATTTGCAAAATTATTCTACAGTTCTTTATTTTATAGTTCTAAACATCATTCCATTATGTCAAAACTGGGTTGGCATCAATTTGCCATTGATACAACAAAAAGGCAAAGAACATCACTTAAGACAACCATCATGACATGTGCATGTGACATAAACAAGTAAGATCTTTGACTCTAGCAAGTCACTGATACAAATGCCAATTCGGTTCAAGATCGGAATGATATTCCAGGTTGACCCTCATGTGACTTTCCCCTTCCCTCCCCTTTTCATCCCCCCCCCTCCCCTAGCATACAGAACAAGGGTAGCAGCACCTCAGACAGATCAATAATTCTCTCTCTTCCTGGTCGGAAATAACCAGGATTACACCGCATTCATTGCCGGCAATCTAATGAAGATCCCAATGTCATAAGAAGTCTGCGCTTCAGTTACTCTAATATTCTCGCATTGGAATCAAAGAATCCGCTTTCAAAAGATCGTAGCAATCGATAGGTATAAATACAGCTGATGGGCAAAGCTAAAGAAAAAGTTAGCTACTGAAACTTATAAGCCAACAATTACAACATTGCATGATGCTGAAGATTGCACTACTAAAAAGTTCTCCGTTCCAAATTGTGTATTTGAATAGGATAATAGTCTAATTTTCTAGAGAAAACGAAAATGCATAAATGTAGTCTTACTGTCTGGGTATACAAACCTTTGTACTATCATCATGTTGATACTTCCTTACTACAGGAGTGATGTTCTTACATTGTTTTCTTACATTGTGATTGGGAAATCTGTCTGCGGTTAGACTGTACGAGGATAATAATTCAAAACTGTAAATGGGTCGAAAATAAGTCATATTGCAGTACTACCAAAAGAAGCTTTTGGGACTAGTTTATGTCTGAGAACTAGCTCAAATGCATTTTGACAAGCCAATGATATCTACATAAATCATATTTTTGTTTAATGCAACTATTTTACTGGACTTCCAATCACTGCTTTATTAATAACCAAGCAAATTTGTAATAAGATATGGGCTACTGGACTATGCTTATTTCAAACCCTGCAACTCAGCAAATAAAATTTCAAAAATAAAATTGATTTCTAATCTGCAGAATAATTTGTAAGGAAACAGAATGATACTGGTTTTATTTGTGAATTAACAAGTTAATACTAATCAACGGCTCCAACAGTTCAGAGTTAATAAATAACAGAAATACCCAATTTGACTGTTCAACCATGCATCTCTGGTTAAAAATATTTATCAAAAGAATTTCCAATATTCCGTAACATGTAATAAATAGTATAAATGTACTCGTGCATTAATATCAAAGTCTTTAGTAAATATCAAACTTGTCAATAATCATTGCTCTCTGACAATAAAATTGCATGCAACAAAACTTGGTCATAAAGTATTTACATCACAATAACAAAAGTAGGTATTCATGCGACAAGAATGTCAAAACTATTTAATACAATATTTTCATAATTTATCATTTTGTCAAAGCTGTTATATTGTTATTATTGTTTCTTGAGCTTTTGTTGGGGTAATAAAATTTAAACTTTTAAAGTGTTTATAAGTTGTTATGAAAAAAGTATATTGAAACTTCTTACCACGGTCAAAACTGTTCAAATGAAGGTAATTTTGACATATCAAAATCTGAATATTCACTTCTATAATGACTTAAATATACCAATATTCAAAAGAATTTAAAAAGTAGATTCTATTTGCAATTTTAAAAGCTACAGTCATTGAATGCATGTTTGTGCTTCCTGTCACTCAGTCAAACACACAAATATTTTCTCTATCATAAATTGTACCCCCCTAAGAAGAATTGTATTCAAAAATTACAGAAATTTCTTGTATGTAAAGCAGGGATCACTTTGGACAGGAATTTTGGGATATTTACCCATTGATGCATCAAGATATCCCATTATCAATACTAATGAGGGGAGAAAGTCTCATTGCATAAATCAAAACTATTATTTTTCTTCTCAAACATCCCATTGCTTTCTCTGAAAATCCCATTTTATTAGGCCAAGGGAAGATTGTTCTTCCTTTCATACCTTGAATCAGGGCCATCTCTGGTAAAGAGAAAGAAATAATAGAACAAATCAAGACTACAATTCTGAAACTGACAGAAATTTCAATTATGATTGCAACAGCTCTTTGTGGAAAGCGCTGAACATTCGAGTGTGCTGTACAAACCTCAGACATTTTGCTCAACACATAATGTGAAGCAAAAAGGTTTGGAAAACAGCAGTAACAGAGTGACCAGAGTTATCTCCCTTTTACAGTTACCTCCTGATGTGAATGCATGGCAATGTTCCATGTGATCCTGACTACGGTAAATTGAACTTTTCATTAGAGATGCGGTTGGTGCACTGATATTATTTTTGAAAAAAGTGAAGAAAATCAAATGTTAAAAGTCTGTCAAAATTATCTTTATCTTTCAAAAAATATTTGATTCCTTTCAGTGAATGGGAAAGACATATTTGACAATGGGCCATTTTCAGGGATTTGGGTTATTCTAAAAATTTAAAATGGGCCATTGCCCAGTAGATCAATAGTAAACTTCAAAATTGAATGTGCCATTTTTCATCCAATGTGCAAAATGGCCCATGGCCAATGGCCCCTTCCTTTCCGAATCACTGCCTTTTAAGTAAGTACTTTAACCAGTTTCAGATGAAAATAAGTAGTTTAAACATTCATGTGTTTTGCATTATACAGTTTTCCCCTGAACTACTGTTGAAGTAAAGGCTAGGTGGTTTGATGCATAATAGGTAAGAGCAAAAGTGTACTTTATTTTATTGCAAAATACATGATGTTAAGGGCTGATCTTTTTCTTTTCTCACATGTCAGTTTTAACTTGTCCTTTATAATTTGTTAGTGAATATTACTGAATAATAAAAGTGATGACATAGCACTGAGTGTGGAAGTGACAACGAACTGATGAATAGTGATTTCTTCACCTTTTTAATATTTTCACTGGGTGAAAATTTCTGTGGTAAGAACACCTTACCCAAACTGAGAAAAGTCAGTTTCGCATAGCATATATTAAAAGATTTACAGTAATGATACAGTAACAATGTTTCAGATCAATCAATATCAGAGCCAGTGTTAGTGCAATGTGAAAACAGCATCACTAAAATCAAACAAGCAAGGCCTCTTCATTCTTCTCCAACAAGCCCTAACTGGGTAACTGGCAAAAGGGGCAGCAACTACCGTATTCGTCCTATTAAGCGCCCCCTCCCTAATAAGCGCCCCCTATTACAAATTTCCTTATAACAGAGCGCCCCCCCCCCCTCCCCTTTATACGTAAAATTGCCTCACTCTACTGCTTTTCCAATAGTTTTTATTTATCCGGGCCTGTGAATGTGTAGTTGCACTGAATTTCAACGATCGACCTACTTTCATTTTCGTTCAGAATCCCGACAAGGGCTAGTTTAGCTTGTCTATAACGTATTCCTAATAAGCGCCCCCCTTTCTGGGGTATCCTAATAAGCGCCCCCTTTGGATTTTTTAAAGCTAAGCGCTTAATAGGACGAATACGGTATTCAAGTTATACATGTGACAGTGATCAGAATAGGAATCCTCCTTCCAATACCAATATCTTTCAAGTTTGTTTGAGTATCATGAATTACAAACTGTCATCAATACAAGACTTTGACCTCGATTGAAAGGTCACGATATTGGAGATTTTCTCAAGCCAAAAAAATAAATATATTGCAGTGTTTTACCTACGTGATCAGCTGAGGCGGTACAATTTGGCAAATTTTAAGAAGATGGCCCCTTGTAGTAATGAACTTAGGTTTTTTATTGTAATGGTCTTCATTAAGTGGTTACCTATAAAAACATGCATTGTAATTGCACAAATTCTTGATATTTATCTAACATTTTAACCATGGAACCACTGAGCAATCAAAGGCGAAAAAAAGTTCTACAATAGACAATCTGAGGGTCAAATTATCAGAGAAATTATGGTAATACATTGTTTTATGTTTCATGTACACAGTACATATATCTAACAAATTGCACAAACCAGTGTGGTATTGTGTAGTTTGGCCTTGTAAGGTGAGGTGATCTGGGGTTTATCGCCGCTTTCAAGAGTATTTCACTTATATCGCGGCTGCTAGTATCATTGCAGGAAGAAAGCCCGCAACACTAATGTGGCTATGCATTGCGGTGAAACCTGCGAGCATCAGCTGGAACTAGCAACCATGGGTGGTACTGCACTGAAATTCAGCGTAGCATTGCACCCAAACCTGACTGCGTGTAGAACAGTTCTCTACTGCAGACAAAGTTGCCGAGCCCCTGGCGGGATTCGATCCACGGACCTCCTGATCCGAAGCCGAACGCGCTAACCACTGCGCTATCCCGCCCCCGGCCTTGTAAGGGTTTGGTAGAATGCTCAAAATTGCTGAATGGAGCAAGATAAATGTTGTTTATAAGTCATTATCTACATAATCATAGTAGTCATAGACATGTTGTGTTTGAGAGCTTGTGTATAATGAGCAAAGGCATATGCTATGAAGTGAAGGGATTTGTTTTTAATTTGGAGGAGAGATAAAAATATTATCGATTCTACCGTACAAGGATGTGGAGGATGTGCTTTGAACCGAATGTCGATGGCATGATAATGATATGAATTCACAACAACTCTCATATTCATCCCCTTATAGTAATTATATAATAAATTCCTGTTTTTAATAAAAATCTTCTAACAGTCATAAATACTCATTGAATCTAATATCACTTCTCCAACTTACATGAATACTTGTGATATAACCTATCAAACAAGTTCAATCCATAATTGTCATTCTGTTTTAGATAGGTTTACAAAATTATGTTTGACTGACTGACGCGCGTCATTGTCCGGTTTTCGATCAAAATCCTGATACAAAACCTTCCATTGTCAATATACAGCATCCATTGGCTCTAAAATAATTTTTTTAGATACTTCTCGTTCAAATGACACCATTAGAAAAGATTGGCATATGTGACCCCAAACGGAGTGGCTCTTTCATGTGCAAAGTGGCCCATGGGCCGGGCCATGGCCCCTGCCTTTCCCAATACCTGATGTTTGGTGAAAGGTTATATTCTTCGAAGATGACATCCTGCATATCAAAGTATGACATACCCTTGTAGCTAGCTGTTGCTACACATAACCTGATTATGATGTCTATCAAGCCATACACTTTGTATACCTGACAGCTTACCAGTTATGCTGCACTAGATTGTAACCTCAAAATTCATGTCAAAATTTTTGAATAATGTTAATGGGAATTAAATTTCACATCCTTTCAACAAAATATTATCTATGTTCATAAATCATACTTGACATACCGGAAAGGCAAATTTTAACTTTGTCGATACATCAAGAATCGTGATACTAATCTGACTATATATACATGTTATGATACAATGTCTGTACGTATCATTGACTTAAAAACTACTTATTAAACATAAAATCTGAATTTTTGTCAAGGTTATTTGGCTTTTTTTCTATCAAATACCCAGAAAATAGTGTATCGTGATATGTATCGTATCATTCTTTAATATGTGATAAGTATTGTATGATTTGTATCGTTTTTAACATCGTGATACGTATCGTTTCGTGACATGTCTGTATCCTCGAGGTGATGGTGTTAACTTTACGTGGCAAGAACTGCTTGCCCATCAGTAGCACCATATTGACGCTCAAACAGTTGTCTCCTATGCAGGGCTCCAAATTAGTCATATTACAGTACTAGCCATTCGGACTAGTGGATTTCTATGACTTATTGGCCCAATGCAAAAAACATTGAAATGAACTGGTTATCTTTCATATGTCACTAGAACTTCGGATTATTACCAACGGGAACCAGTGTTTTCGTAGACAAAACGGGTTCGTAGACGGGGTGTTTTCGTAGACACAGTGGGTTAGTAGACAGATTAAAAATATTTTCAAGACAATATACTTTGTTAATTTGTTCATTACTAAACATTTCTTACAACGTTTTTTTTACATGTATATTAGTATATAAAGTTATCTGGTGAGTTATCTGGCCGTAAGACATCAATCAGTGCCAAAGTAATTGGTCGTAATTAATCAATTAATTCAAGGTATTGTTATTTTCCACGTAGTATTGGTCATTGTTTTCTAATTAATGTAATTGGTGTGTGTTGTATAATCAGTGGCACAGTTGATTGTTATTTGCATTCAATTGTTTCTTTGTTCTTTCCTTTACCAGTTCAAGGTACTGTGAAACAAGTTTCATTTGATATGAAAACGAATTTAATCTTTAGAAACTACATCAATAAATAGTAAAAATTCAAATTATAATAGAATATATAAGAAATATAAACATTATAACAAAAAAACATTTAGTATCGGCTTACTTTATTTATAATTGTATCAATAATCAAAGCGATCATCGAAATCCATCACAATGCACTAAACCATAATCATTTGGGGTCCCTTTTTTACAAAGCATACTTAGTTGATATGACATTTGATCATATTTAACCTTTGTAACAATAAATAAGATTTACTTGTTATCCATTTTTTGAGTGTCTATGAACCCTGCGTCAATCTGTCTACGAACCCAACGATATTTCTGTACATGAACCCCCCCGTGTCTATGAAAACAGCTACTGTACACCCTTACTAACAGTTGATACATTTCACTAGCAAAGTTTTCTACTTTTCATGGGCTAATGTCTAATCCTGCTACTGACCATGTTGTTAAGTTGCACTAGTCCTTGAGGAGAATTAGATATAGATATGCATAGAGAAGAACAGGGAAATTATGAAATAATGAAACATATCTCAAGGAAAATCATCAAATTGGCTGAAACCAAAGGGCAGACTAAGAGTATCTGAAAATAAGGTAAATATAGAATACCATTCATGTGTGACATTTAAGAACAAATATTCATCAATATTAAGTAGTTCTTAAGACAATAACAAATATCATAACAGAAATAGATGTTATTTATATCATTTCAAAAACATAATAGAACGAGCACTGTGTTACTAAAAATAGTAGTCAGGAATCTGGGTCAAATAGTTCACATCAATAACATCAGTCATATTTCCTCGAATATGAGTTTTTGGTGTCATCCGTTACGGGGTATTATTCTCCTTATATTCATGCATCATATGTATGCAGTATTTTACAATAGCGACAAACAAATAAGATTTACCTTTCATTAGGCTGTCGTCCTGACATTTTCAGTTTTCATCCGCCATTACTTCATGACGTCATTTATTGATTCTGCAGAAAATACAATAATGCACATTATTTACTATTATGAACTATACAAAAAACAACAGTAATAAGAAATGAATCAACCAATGTGGAATAGTTCTTTATTTCATTTGTTATTAATATAAAAATCAGAGACCATTCACCTCGATACTACTTTGTTTACAATCCGGAAAAATGGCGGATTTATACGAACCCGATGTGGGAACCGCTTATTACAGAACCAACGACACGATCAAGAACCTAAAACTGAAGTAGGTTGATAATAATGCAAATACAACTCAAATCGAAATTTCAAGGACATGTTTAATAAAAGATGTTAATGCATTAGTTGTATTATTTTACTTTTCTTGTGTCAGAAAGTAACTTGTCAGAACTTGCTGCCCTGTGTTGGTATCTTTCTCCAGCATTGCAACCTGTTTCCTTCGTTGACGTATTTGGATCCACAACATCACAGAATTATTAAAGTTTAGATTGTCAGCGATATAACAGTCTAAGACAGCTGTCACACAAAAAACACTTCAGTTCAAAATTTTGTCTCTCTTATATTCCTCTTGGCTCTTGACAACATTTTCTTTGAAAATCATTAACACATTCGGCTAGAATGCAATTTACTGTGCGCAATATGGTTGCTAATAACCTCATGGTGTTGCAGCACCGTCTGTCACTCTCACACTTCACTGACCTTGATCGATGGCCGAGCTGTCAAGCTAGGTGCCTGCTCTCAAATCCATCGAGTCAGCTCCACATGTTCTCGGGTCACTTAGTGCTTATGTTTTGGTGCATTTTTTAAATAAAATCATTTTTGACTGTGTCTTGGGCCCTATTTACATTGTATTGCTGATGTTGAGGGAGCACGTTAAATACCCGTGTGTGTAGGAGCACGCACCAAAGGCGGGTGTTAACTGCCTTTATATATAAGAGAAGCAGGCGCTAGAAGGATTATCTCTGTATGGAAATGCTTGAGACCACTCAGACCAGTCTGATTAAAATCGACCATGATTCGAGTGAACAATAAAAATATGTATCAGGGCTTTCGTCTCCACAATGGTCTGAAAGACCCAAGCTAGGCGCTTGTTCAACACCAGTTTAGTAAGGGTGAAACGGTTCACAACTACTGTAGTTGAACCGCGGTATTTTGCTTTCGAATTGGTACATGGTACATTTACTTGAATTTTCGGTACATATACCGAATGCATACTTCATTCAAACAATCAAATATGACCTTTTATTCTCTACAAACGATAGTGTGTGAATGACTTTGTGATTGCCTAATATTAACGAAAGTGTTTGAATGACTTGATATCGCGAGATCTCGTTCAAAGGTAATCAAAATGGCGACGGACACTCTTGGTTTTGTACCGAACCGAGGGTTCTGTACCGCAATACGTACCGAACCGAACCTCAAGCGTACCGTTTCACCCCTACAGTTTAGCGCAGACAAAACCTAGTCACTAGCAAACTAATTATATCATCCCTTTTAAAAAACCAACATGGCAGCGATCATGTAGAAAATTGATTTCACAGGACTGGAGTTACGTGCCCCTAGCTCTGATATCGAAAGCTTTTGTCGCCGTCCTTGTGATTGGCTAGATGAGCTTACAACAGAACATTGTGATACTGGGGGTACCTTCAAACTGTGAAGGAGAGGAAAGCCGGGCTGGGTGTGTTTCGAACTCCAATAGAGAAAATATTTTTACACTATTTTTCCTCAAAGCACAGTCGGTTTTAATGAGACTGTGCTTTAGACGAAAATAGAGGTCATTTTTGTGTTGCCAACAAAAGTTAAGTTTAATTTTTTTTTTTTCTAAAATTCAAAACCATCAATGCAGTTGCTGGAAATTGAAGGGAAATCCTGAAGAAGTTCCTCGTGGATGATTGATCTGATAAAACTTATTGACAATGCCTTGTATTGTCAAAGTTAGACTTTTCACATTCGAAGCGACGATAATTGACTTCACTTCCCATTGTTGTTGATTTTTACCAAGTGTTTGTTTGTCCTTATCAAGTTGTTAAATATGAATCAACAAAAATCTAACCCTTAGTATCATGTTCCAAACTGGCTGTGTTGTTATATGTAAAACTGGAGTCTTCCCTCAAATTTCATTTCCACAAAAAATACCCTGATAGGACTGTCCCTTCAAAATCATTAAGACTATTAATAAGCCAACAGGGTACATTTTTGTACGATAATGTACCTTGTGGAACTGTTGAGGCTGTAAGGTGTGTTAACCAGGTCGAGTAGCAAGATAATTATTATTGATAATATTTTTTTGACTATTGAAATAATGAGTAACTGTAACTGATTTATTATTATTTTTTACAGGGTGCGACTAAAGCGTGTCACTTCATCCAGTATAATTCCACAAGCAAAGGGAGATAACAATGGGCAAGTTGAGATGGGTGAAGTTGGAAAACAGCCTGCTTTGCTTGACGAGGAGGAAATGGTTTTCTCTTGGCAGGGAAAGACATTTAGTCAGGTCAGAAAAGGTCACAACATACATTTCCAAATATTGCGATATGCCATTACAATGAATTTTGGAAGAGTAACAATATGGCAATACAGTACCTTATCACGATACATAGTCAACAATATATTTAGGGATGTGTATTGCCATTTACATCAAAATTAATTGATCCAAATATTTTATGAAAAGATGATTTTGTGAGAAGATAATGTGTATAGGGATATCATATATATTGTATTGCGACTCCCATATTGGGATACATATCATATCGCAACCCACACCTCAAGTGACTTTTATCTCTTTTTTACAAGCCAAACAAGCACACTTTATTCATAATGAAGACAATCTTGATAGTATCTCTCTCTTTGTAACTTTCCTCAGTGTAATTTATCTTTGATTAGCTCTTTTATCAAAGGCCCTGTTCTATTCCCACAACCCTATCGTATTTTGCTAAAAGCTCTGGTAAGATTTTAGAAATGTACATCAGTGTGTTTAGAATCTAGGGGTGAAACTGTACTCTTGAGCTTTGGTTTGGTGCGGGACAGGACCCTCGGTTCAGTACATTTCGGTTCAGTATGAAACTAAGAATGCACATTGTTCAAACAAAATTATTGAGAGAAAAAGATCAAACTAAATCGTTCTGAATGTTTAGTTATGGGAAAATGGAGACAGGTATCGTTACCACTTTGAAACTTTAAGATGATAAATCATAATAAATAAATTTTGAAATTGAATTTTTTGAATAAATAATTTTTTTTTTAAGGTATTTGTATGATATTTTGGACACAAATTAAATATGCGGTACGAACCAAAAATTCATGTTAATGTACGGTGCACTGAACTACTACTGCAGTTCAACTACTGTAGTAGGGAACCGTATCATCCCTATTAGAATCAAGGTGTTTAACAAGCATAACCTTTTATTATCTATATTGTTGTTTTTACCATTTTCAGCGAGAAGTTGAGCTTTACAGTAGAGATGATAATTGCTTCAATGTTCGAGAAAAGTCTTACCATGACAGTGTTCTAAAGATCCTGTAAGTACCTTTCAAATTAAAAAAATAGGACAAAATGCTTACATGATTTAAGAAAGTTAGAAAATCGTAAATCTTTAAGATATCACTATCAAATATATTTTTTGATTTATAGTATACGTTTATATATATACAGCAAAGTTGCTTTCATTTTGATTACCAACATTTTCGTAAATATATTGAAATATATTGTGTGAAGGTCAGTTATTTATTCTTTTATTTGGATTATGCACTGATTGATGAAAGTGACAACCTAAAAAAAGTGTTTGTGTGACTTTTGGAGTGGTGCAATGTATTATGTAAAAGAGAGTTCACAAGGAAATTTTTGTTTCCAAAATTGAAATCAAATTGATATTGTGTAATAAAAACAATGTTTTTCTTTCTACAGAGAAAAAGGGAAACCTACAAACCGTCTCTTCACCTTTGTCGATGATGACAAATTCTCACACGAAAGAGAGGTGAGCAGTCAATTTTAACATTTTTGGTTTCTGAGGGTGTTGTATTTACAAACCACTAAATAATTTCTTTTTTTTCAAAATACATCAACTTTGGAATTTGTTAAGATAAAGTCATATTTCCTGTAAGTTTGATGTAAGAAGAAGTCCCTGTGAATGAATCAGGACTTGGATTTTTAATAGGTCTATTGTTGCTAAGACTCTCATTATTATTAGTCAATCTTTAAAACCATAAGTGACTCTACAACTATAATGATAATAATGAATAGCTTTTATATAGCGCCAAATTTCCACTATTTGGGCCGCTAATGACTGCAATACTGCCCAAGAGGCGCTTAACAATAACTTACACTTACTCCACTAATTGGAATCTCCACTATTTGGACTCAAAGTGCCGGGCTGACATAAAGTTGCTTAAGGATCACCTCCATCACAACTTTTACCAGGTACCCATTTGCACTGCTGGAATGAACAGTTGCTCATTTTGAATAAAGTCACTCGCCCAAGGTGACACCACAAGTCCTCGACTTCATATCTCTGTGGGGAGCAGGGAATCACCCTTCAAACTCTCAGTTCAATCAGCCTTGGGGTCACCCACCCATCCAGCAAGCCACGCTCGATGTTGCTGAACTACTCTGATAGCGGTTGAACTGAGCTATGCACAGGACCACGTGCCACAACTATCTTACAATTAGTACAATTAAATTTTGACTCAGTCAAATAATTTTTTGATTGTGGTGTATCATTTTACATTCATTTTACAGTCATTAGAGTATATGACAACTGCATCATGGGAGAAACCAACAGTTCTGGCGGAGAAAATGGCTGATGTGAGACAGAGACGCATAGGAGGGAGACAACTCAAGGAAAGGTCAGTTTTTAGACCACAGTTAAATGATTTAGTAATAATGATAATAATGCTTGTAATGCATTTAATCCACACCACAAATGGGCATGGTGAAAGCGATACACGAATTATTACCATGGTGTAAATACACTTGTACAAATATTGTTCCTTTTTAGCTCATCTTGCCTGTAAGGCCTGATGGGCTTATGGCATGGCATGGTGTCCGGAGTCCGTCCGTCCATCCGACCGTCCATCCATCAGTCCGTAAACTTTGTGCATTTTCAACTTCTTCTCCAGAAGCATAAGGCCTAGAAAGCTGAAATTTTATTTTTAAAATCCTCAACTATTGATTAGAATTTATAGCTTTGGTGGCCCCTGATAAGGGCTGCAGTGGCAACACCAAATAATTCTTGATAATATTTGAAAAATTGGGTTTTTCATTTCACGATCATGGGTGCACATACTTTTTTGAAATGTGATTTATTTTTGCCTGTATTAATAATTTCTTAGCATGGAAAACGCAGATTTCTGCGTGAATGCGATCTCTGGGTTATCACCTTGTTTTCACTTCCAAGCCAGGTACTAATTTTTCCTCCTAGATGAACAGAGACCATTTTGGGTGGGATATATTATGACTGTCTTCTTGTTTCACTTTATGTTTATATTCACCACAGGGAGGGAGGAATTGTCCCGAGGATGAACATCGTAGAACCAACTCCATCGGAGGAGCAGAGGAAGAAGACCCACATAGAACCACCGCCCCTTGAGGTCATGTACATCATGGGGGATCTCAGTCCCAGAAACAGGTGCTCTCTCTTGATACCCTTACACCATCTTCTTAAGCAGAGCCTAAAACGCTAATTTCCGAACTGTCAGTTTTATGCTTGCTGAAGACCCTTGAATTTTCTGTGTTTGCTGTCTAGTTCTGCCACGGCCCATTAATATCTTTTATCCCCCGTTCCCCAGATCAGCGGAGGAGAGTGACGAGTACGTACTGTGTATGATGCAGGTGGATGCTAACGGAGTCCTCTCCATCAGGCCCGACTTCAACAGGGGGCGCAAACCATACATCATAGAGACTGTCTCCATGGGGAGAGGTACGACAACCACAGAAACTATTTCAGGCTTGTAGGGGGGAAAGTGTTAAACATTTATTAGTCATTTATTGAGATTTATTACTTTTATGTAAATTCCTATAAGCTAGCTTGAAACGGGAACGATCTTTGATATATTGAAGGCTTTTTTCTTGTTATTCAACCTATTATTGTTTATTGAGATTTATTACTTTTATGTTAATTTCTATGAGCTAGCTTTAAACAGGAACAATCTTTGATATATTGAAGGCCTTTTTCTTGTTATTCAACCTAACATTGTTTATTGAGATTTATTACTTTTATGTAAATATCTATGAGCCAGCTTGAATTGGAACAATCTTTGATATATTGAAGGCCTTTTTCTTGTAGTTGAACCTAACATTGTTTATTGAGATTTATTACTTTTATGTAAATATCTATGAGCCAGCTTGAATTGGAACAATCCTTGATATATTGAAGGCCTTTTTCTTGTTATTCAACCTAACATTGTTTATTGAGATTTATTACTTTTATGTAAATATCTATGAGCCAGCTTGAATTGGAACAATCTTTGATATATTGAAGGCCTTTTTCTTGTTATTCAACCTAACATTGTTTATTCTGAGATTTTTCATCTTTAAGTTCTCAGACTCTTTAAATTCTAAATTATGATATTGCTTGTTTCTTTTTGAAAAGTTGCTTTTTTATTTCTTTACAGAGGTATTTGAGTACACCATTGAACATGTTTCAAAGCAAATGAATAGGTAAGTTTTATTCCGTTTTTCTTAGACTTTAAAGGGGCAGTAGCACGTTTTTTGATAATTTTATATTTTTAAATTTTCACTGATAATTGTAAGGTAATTCTTAATGTATTATTTTGACAGTGTCACAAATCTCATTACACTAGCCAATCATCCATAGTCAGAGGACAAAGTATGAAGATTAACATAAAATCCACTGGCGGCCATTTTGTGTGCACACCTTTAATTCATTTTGTGTAAGAAAAAGGAATCGCATGGCTATACTTTACATTATATATTTGAATTATTACTGCTCCATTTAGTTTAAATACATTGTCTTTCAATTGGGACCATTAATTTTCATTTTCCTGAAATCACCTTATATTCCTCCTAAAAACGTGCTACTGCCCCTTTAATATGTAATTACCCTTTCATAATCAGAGAGACAAATATTATACATGTTATTTTTTCAAATTCACCATTTTGATGTAAGGTTTCTGATTGAATAAATATTTATAAATGTATATTTGCAGGCAAGAACAAGAAAGAGAGAGGAAAATGTACAGAGAGGTAAGATTTTTTTTTAATTTTGTAAACATTTATTGATAATTTATTTTTATCATTAGGCAAAAACAATTTATTAGATGATATACGGATAAACATGCTGAGGATTCCCCTTATCAAAAAATGTTGCAAAAATGTTATCCCCAAAACTGAAACAAGAGAGGGAAAATTTTGTATTTGTATCCATTTCTCGACCTTCTTTACATTACATAGAGAAATTTGCCTTATAATACCAGTTTGCACCCCAAAAAATGGTAAATCAAGTTATTTATTTGTCTGGCCTTATGTTTCATTCATCTATCAATAATAAGTGGATATGAGGGCCATTCAGAAAAAGATATACTCAAACTAGTGAAAATTGTTTTGAAAACTAGGTGATGACTAAACTTTGCAAAATAATATCTGTCATGGCAAAGCCTATGAAGCAATGTAATTCTAACTCCCACTATCTCTAAATCCCCTACTAAAACAGTGACCCCTACTAAAACCTTTTTTATCTTCTTCTTGCACAAGGAATTGTGTGTAGAGAATGCTTAGGTAATTGGGATTCTAACTAACTTGTACTTTTGGTGACCCTGTGGTCCCTAGGTAGGGGGAACCAAATTGGCCACGCCCTAAAGCAAAATTGAATATGAAGCCTGATGAGCAACAGAGCCAATGGTTCTATTTTTTATAAACATAGCTGCGGAAAACATAAATGGTTAACAGAGAGTAATCATAATTTATTTTATTTACAGGTTTATAACCGACATAAAGATTTCCTGACGGCTTGTGTTGGAATGGAATTTGAAGCTGTAAGTTCTATATTTAGCTTCATGGCTCTCAAGTTTCATTGGTAAACAAACAACTGATATATTATCTTTGTTGAGAACCCCAAAAAAGATAAGATTAAGGGACTGTCCGAAGTTAAAGTATAGTTAAACTGTCATGAGTAGTGGTGTTTTGTTACTTAGCGGCTTTTCAATCCTCTGTGTCAACTTACCTAACAAGAGATAATTAAATATGATATTGAATTTTAAATTATTTATATTTAAAACAAATTTTGTTAAAAAAATGCTTTTATGAAACAACACCTTATGCAAATGATAACCAATGAAGATCCATTTTGACTCCTTCTTATGTTAGTCTTGCAATAGCATATTACAATATAATAAATATATCTCAGATTTAACATTTTTTAGTGAAACTCCTATCAAATAAAATTTTGTTACAACTTTTCTTATTTTTATTCCAAACACACAAACCCATATATTTTTACATATTGTTGATTTCAGCCACCAAAAGAAGGTCTACGACTGGCTGTATTTGGAGAAATTGGTAAGTAAAAACTTATTTAATGCATATATATATCTAAGTTTACATCACTATGAATTGATAAATAGATTTGCAATAAAACACATTCAAGAAATTTTAACAATGGAAGACAGAATGTATTTGAAAAGATAACACTCTAACAAATAGACTTATCATCCAAAACTTGCATGATATACAAGTATATGATATATATAACAGAGTTGAATTTGTTATTAAAATAAACAAACAATCTCATTTCTTTTCAGTCTTATCATAGTTAAAGATAAGGAATAGAGGAGACCATTTTCTTTCAAATCTAATGAAGTCATTATTTCTTTTAGATATGAAATTTTCAACTATAAAGGTATCTTTTAGAATGTGAACAAAGTCTTTGACTTTTGGAATCTTATTTTTTAAGTTGCAAACATAAATGTGTCTTTTAGCCAAAAGAAGAATATGGTTAATTAATGGTTGGATACTTAAAGTACCAAACCAAACGACAAATTTTGTCAAATTCTTGTCAATATCTTGAACATTGGCCCCATATTTCAAAATATCTTTAAGCGGGAATTTACATGGGTTATTAACCTTAGGTTTGTTAATAAAGCTTCTGAGAATAGACAGTTTCATGGAATTTATAAAAGTTTTAATGTTAATCATCCAAAACTTGGTTCCATAGGAGATATCACTTGTGGAAGATCAAGCGATATCTCCTAGGAGATATCGCTTTGACAGTAGATTTTGATGAAAAATGATTTTGGATGATAAATAGAATCTCACCCAAGTGTCTTCTGATATCAAATATATCAACACTCGTTGATAAAAGTAAAATATCCTCGGCAAGCCTCGAGTATTTGTTACTTTTATCAACTTGTGTTGATATATTTGATATCAGAAGACACTTGGGTGAGATTCTCTATATATACTCCTCACCAAAAAAGCACAACAAGTATATTTGTCAGCAAAATATATTTATCATTCAAAGAAGAGAAATTCATCGAGAAAAATGTAGGTAAAGAAATATCTGGAACACATGATTTATAATTACGGTAGGTCTTTGATCACATCACTTGAACACAACCACCCTAAAAACAAAAAAAAATAGATAAAAATAATTTTAAAAATTCCCAAATTCTGCATGTTGCTTGATATTTTTTAAGAGTATACGATATACCGGTAAGTGCCATTGAGCAATCTCTGATTAGATAATATGGCGTCATAGAATTTTATAATTATCAAATGTATGGATTTTTTTTGTAGAATCTGGAAAAGATTTTGATTGTGATGAACTGTACCTACACTTTTTTGTGGATCTTCCTAAGAGTAAGTAGTTTGAATTATTATATTGGAACAATTTTCATACAATAATGTTTTTATTTAATTTCTATGTTTTGGAATAAATATACACCATTATCCTTTTCTGCTCAGATTCATAATTATGAATAGATATTGTTCATATCTGACAAAGGACCTAATGAAGCAAACAAAATTTGAATTTGATGTCAAATTTATACCTAGGCAGCTCAATTCTATGAGATGGGATAACAAAACAATGTCAAATGTTAAAGGGACATTGAGTATGTTAATGTTTCTGATACAAGATTTTATTCAAAACACCTATAAATTATATCAATCGGTAGATACATCTTTTAACTACAATTAGGTATATGAGAGTATGCTGACAAATCACAATAAGTCGATGTTTTTATGTTCAAAAGACATTTTTTGTAACCGGAAGCGCGCGCTAGTGAATTGTGATGTCATTTAGCAGATTTCCGATTATTGCGTACTACGTCAGCTCGCCTATTTTCATCCGCAATATCAATCAATTACTAACAAATACCAACAGTATGTAAACCAGAGAACAATAACTTATTTAAGCATTATATTGATATTGAATAACTAATTAACCTAACTTTCTTCTAAACATTCCATGTAGCTTTTCTTTTCCTTTTCCCTCTTTGCCATCTGTGTTTACATTCAGTGTGTGAGCAGACTACGACATGGATATAGTAAATTCGTAACCAAACGAACTCGTACCGGAAACGTTTCCTAATACTATTTATAGGCTTCGATAATTCAACATTAATTTCGTCTAAATATGTAACCATAACTATGTTGACACCAAGATAATACTAAACGTGAACAAAAAAATACAAATAGCTTTCTTGTCGATATCATATTAGACATATACAAAATTTCTATGCAAATTAGGCAGTTCTTCATTCCGTTAAGGACCGAGTTATTACATGTATAGCTTAATTCGTCATCGGTTGGTTATAATATAAAACTTATGTAAATTACTTCAACTTGTTCTTTCAAAATTCTAAAGATCATAAACGATATCAGGAATATTCGTTCACGTGACTCTACAGTCAGCCATATACGGAAGAGCGACTGCACAACTCGACTTATCAAGCCAAGTCAAGCCTGTAATCCACAGGATTTTGACTCGGAATTTTGATTTCATATCTTTAAAATGATGTTTGGAAGCTAAATATTTATTGACAATATATTGAGGGTAAATATAGAATACTTTTACACATTGAAATAATTTCAAAATCAGAACGTGCGATGTATTTTATAATGAGTGTAATTAGCTTAAATGGCCTTAATTGTTAAGAAAGAATGCTTTAATGATAAACATATCACTAATGACTAATAAACCATCAAATGGACTACGGATATGTGTTCGTCGTTTTGTTATAGGCACGAGTTTCTTTTCGGTACGAATTCCCGATGAGGAAAGCTTCGTTTTGGGTACGAATTCACCCACAGCAACAATGACCACAATGCTTTGCGAGAGAAAGTTATAAACTCGATCAATTTATATCCTGGGGAAACACCTCTTCTAATTATTTCGGTTTCTAAGCTTATTTTAGGTCAAACTAAATGGTGATAATTTTTGTGTATATGTTTCAATGATAGAGATTTTTAGCAGTGTTCTTAAATGTGTATCAAAACACTCAATGTCCCTTTAATGCAAAATGACATGCTTTATAAGAAATCGTCAGTAAACATCTAAGTACCTTCATGTGATAAGTTATAAAGCAAGGAACATATTTTGTTACGCTGAATGCTCTTTAACCATCTTAAATAATTTATTTCTTTCATTCACTACCTCTAAACTTATACGCATTTCCTTGTTTGTTTACAAAAAGTCTAACAACAATCAATACCTTGATCAAGTCTAGAACTAGACATGTCAAACTTTTGAGTCGCAGCAGTCGCACGAGCTAGCACGTGCAATAACAAATACACGCCCACAATCCCTCAGCCTAAGAGATCACTTTCCTTGTTGTTCGCAACTTGACAAGACGTTGCTGTTTTGACTTTGAATATTTCTTACCTTTTGCTACGAAACCTCCCAAGTGTTTCTGTATCCTGATATCGTGAGATTTATCCATATAATCTTCTCTTCATGTTTGTAATCCTATTTACTCATGTATTTCGCCTTTTTTTCTCGAACGATGTTTGTTCTAAAATGGCGACTTTCTTCCACGTGTTTTGAACACGTCACGGAAATTTATCTTGTGTAATTTTTTCGTGTTTGCTTTTTAGCTCATCTGGCCTGTAAGGCCCGATGGGCTTATGGCATGGGATGGTGTCCGGCGTCCGTCCGTCCATCCGTCCGTCCATCCGTCCGTAAACTTTGTGGAATTTCGACTTCTTCTCCAGAACCATAAGGCCTAGAAACCTAAAACTTTGTGTACAGACTCCTTGACAAGTGAGGATTAAAAATTGTAGCTTTGGTGGCCCTGTGACCCCTAATAAGGGCCACAGGGGCCACGCCCTAAAAACCTATTTTCATCTTCTTCTCCAGAACCATGAGGCCTAGAAACCTAAAACTTTGTGTACAGACTCCTTGACAAGTGAGGATTAAAAATTGTAGCTTTGGTGGCCCTGTTACCCCTAATAAGGACTACAGGGGCCACGCCCTAAAAACCTATTTTCATCTTCTTCTCCAGAACCATAAGGCCTAGAAACCTAAAACTTTGTGTACAGACTCCTTGACAAGTGAGGATTAAAAATTGTAGCTTTGGTGGCCCTGTGACCCCTAATAAGGGCCACAGGGGCCACGCCCTAAAAACCTATTTTCATCTTCTTCTCCAGAACCATGAGGCCTAGAAACCTAAAACTTTGTGTACAGACTCCTTGACAAGTGAGGATTAAAAATTGTAGCTTTGGTGGCCCTGTTACCCCTAATAAGGACTACAGGGGCCACGCCCTAAAAACCTATTTTCATCTTCTTCTCCAGAACCATGAGGCCTAGAAAGCTTAAACTTTGTGTACAGACTCCTTGACTAGTGAGGAGTATAAATTGTAGCTTTGGTGGCCCTATGACCCCTAATAAAGACTACAGGGGCCACGCCCTAAAAAACTATTTTCATCTTCTTCTCCAGAACCATGAGGCCTAGAAAACTTAAACTTTGTGTACAGACTCCTTGACTAGTGAGGATTATAAATTGTAGCATTGGTGGCCCTGTGACCCCTAATAAGGGCCACAGGGGCCACTCCCTAAAAACCTATTTTCATCTTCTTCCCCAGAACCATGAGGCCTAGAAAGCTGAAACTTTGTGAACAGACTCATTGACTAGTGAGGAGTATAAATTTTAGCTTTGGTGGCCCTGTGACCCCTAATAAGGGCCACAGGGGCCACACCCTAAAAACCTATTTTCATCTTCTTCTTCACAACCATGAGGCCTAGAAAGCTGAAATTGTGTGTACAGACTCCTTGACTAGTGAGGATTATAAATTGTAGCTTTGGTGGTCCTGTGACCCCTAATAAGGGCCACAGGGGCCACATCCTAAAAACCTATTTTCATCTTCTTCTCTAGAACCATAAGGCCTAGAAAGCTGAAACTTTGTGTACAGACTCCTTGACTGATGAGGATTATGAATTGTAGCTTTGGTGACCCTGTTGCCCCTAATATATATAAATCATAATTGATAATGAAGCCTGATGAGCTACAGAGCCAATGGCTCTATTTTTTATTATTATATGCCTTATAATACTTATTTAGCCCTTTCATGCTTAGCTAAATATGTTTTTGGTATTATAATTGCCTCTTTTTATTTCCGTCGGTATTCGGGTTCGGTAAGCCCCGTCTGCTTGTCGACTCACATTATTGATTGTTTCTATGGGCGTTGACTGGTGTCGTTTTTCTCGCCTACAGTGGCTCATTTTATGACGCTTCAATTTTCACATAATGTCTTGTGTTTATATATATTTGTTTATATATAACTAATTCTTTTCCCTTTTTTTTGTGGAATTCTATGTACGGGAATTTCACATTACTCTATAATTATATTTCTATATATTTATATATTTATATATATATTTATATATATTAATTCATCACTTCCTCTATATATATTTATTGATATATATAACCAACTATTTTTCTTTATGTGAATTTCTATGTACGGGAATTTCACATTAATCCATACTTATATATGCATATATATAATTTATCACGTCCTCTATATTTATTTATTGGACAGTGTGTTGATATTTTCTGTGTGTTAATGAATTTTCCTTAACTGTTCACAGTATCATGAATAACTCCAAGAAGTGTGTGGGCTGCAGCAAGTTTATGTCGGTACTGGGCCCTCATCTCTACTGCCCACGTTGCTACGGTGTGAACTGCACCTTTGACCGGACTTGCGAGTTTTGTGACAGTCTGGACCAGCCAGCCTTCGACGCCTACATCGCCTCCCGTAAGAGAAGCCTTGCCAAGGTCTCGTCCAAGTCGTCTACCGTCTCTGTTCCCCCTGGTCAGGGCGACCTAGCAGCGGATCTGGCTGAATTCCGGAGGATGGCTGCGACCATGATGCCCCTGATGACCAAACTTATGGGCTTCGCGGACGACGCTGAGAGTTCTGAGGGTCAAAGGCTTCCCCCGTCGCCAGGGCGAGACTCAGTCTCCCACATAACTGGTCGGCGGGGGGGTGAAGAGAAGCATGAAGAGGACGTTATTTCCATCGACGCCCCTTCAGCCATCGACTCGGGCCTCCCTACTCCGTCTTCCAGGGACCCTAGACTCTTGAAGAAGGCCAAGGGCAAGCTCCCCAGATCTGCTACGATTCCACGACAGGACCAGGCAGACATCGGCACGGCCTCTACTGGGACCCGTAAGACCAAGAAGACGAACCGTGCGGTTCCTCCCAACGGTTCCGCTCCATCCACGCCGGCACCCAACAGCAGTATTGTCCAGTACTCCGGCTCCTCCTCTTCCTCGTCCCGTACGGACCGGCGGTCCGCGCGGAAGGACCAGCAGGATGTGGACCCACAGGCTTCCATGGAACCGCAGGACGTATCAGACCCGCACGGATCTAGCGAGCCTCAACGTTCCGGTGATCCCCAGCGCATCGTGGATCCCCAACGGGACGTCCACCGCAAGCAGGTCAACCACACTCCATCGGACAGCCAGCGCTCGGTGCCCCTTCAGCAGTCCAAAAGGAAGTCGACAGATCCTCCAGAGATCTCCTTCTACGGGTCTCAACCAGAGCCTGCACAAAAGAAGTCGAAGAAAGTGGTCTCAGAAGAATCTTCCTTTCCGACGTTGGGCTGGTATGATAAGATCGACGAGGTGTACCGCCACTTTCCGGACCTCGTACGGCCCCCAGCGCCATCACAGCCTATTCACAATGACATTAGCAGGGGGGCACCCAAGGTGAAGGACACTCCAGCGAACTCTCTTCCACCTCCCGACTCTTCGGCTCAGCTAGCGGCTCAACTCTCGGACAGGGTCGGTTCTCTGGCCTTTGATAAACAGCCAGCCCGGAGCTCCTTTTACAGGGCGTTTCCCTACAAGACTCATAGTGCGAAGTTTGCCAGTACTGAGGAGACCCTTTTGGACGATAACTTCAGATACCTGATGGGCAAAGGCACACCCTCTGACCAGATTAATGTGCACGATTCCCGCCTGAGGGAAGTGGAGACGTCGGTCCATAAAGCTATGCAGACCTCCTCCTACATCCATTGGTTCGCCGCCACCGCAGCCAGACAGTTCCCTATCATCCCGGATTCGGCGGAACCCACTGGCTCCACCTCGGTTCCGTTTTCATCTCTGGCCACTGCGTTCGCCTTCTTCGACTCCCTAGGAGATGCAGTTCTCGATCTGGACAGACACCTGCTATGGATCCAGTCTCAGCTCACTCTCCTTCGACGGTCTGCTTACGTGAAGCAGCTACCCCAGAATACAGATCCTAAGATTAAGGAGATGTTGTACCAGGCTCCTCTGTTCGGAGGCACTCTCTTTGGCGACTCAGTGACCAAGGCCTTAGAACGCAAGGACAAGGAGATGGAAAGAAAAAAGAATGAAGATATCCATAATCTCGTCCTGTCTGCTTCTCCCAGAAGGAGACAGTCTCCCAGGAACAAGCCGTCCACTCCGTCCAGGAAACAAGGGTACCAAAAGAACCAGGGACCCTCTACGCCCAAGAGGAACTCTGACAAGTTCCCACGCTACGACAAGTTCTCGACTCCCGGCAAGAGTGGTGGCCGAGGCCGAGGCAGAGGCCAGCAGCGGGTTTGACCACCCAACACCCGTTCCCATCCAGTCATCAACCCTTGCCCGCCTCCCGATCTTCCCTTTGAATGTAGTTCCTGGTCAGGTCGGAGGTCGTCTTCAACAATTTGCCATCAATTGGCCAATTGTTTCAGACGACCCCTGGATCCTGTCTGTAGTCTCCCAGGGCTACCGGCTGATTTTCGATTCGCTTCCCCCGACGACCTTCATCCCGGAGGGGCCCCGTTTTCATCTTTCTGGTCGTCCTTTGGTGGCAGCAGAGGACGCAATTCAGAAGCTTTTGCTGAAGGAGGCAGTTATAGAACTGGATCCGGCCACGGTTTCCCGCGGGTTCTATTCTCCAGTTTTTCTGGTTCCGAAGAAGGACACGGACGAATTGCGGATGATTATAGATCTGAAGATTTTGAACCGGAACTTCCTGCAGAGACCTCCGCACTTCAGGATGGAGTCGATACCGGCGCTGAAACTGGCTCTAAGACCAGCGGACTGGATGGTCTCGTTAGACCTCAGGGATGCGTATCTCCACGTCCCGATTCACCCAGCGTCCCAGAGGTATCTTCGCTTTGCTCTCAACGGCAGGTTGTTCCAGTTCAGGGTTCTTCCATTCGGGATCTCGATAGCACCTTGGCTTTTCACACGCATCACAGCTCCGGTTCTGAGTTTTCTTCACTCCAGGTCCATCAGGATTCACGGGTACCTGGACGACTTCCTCTTACCAGACCAGTCTCATCGCGGTCTGGAGACGAACAGAGACCTTGCCGTTTTTATCTTGGAGCATCTGGGTTTCATCGTCCATCCAGAGAAGTCAGACTTCACTCCGTCCCAGAGAGTGAAGTATATCGGAGCCATTTTCGATACGGGGATCTCGAAGGTTCTTCCGCCGGGGGACAGGGTCACGGTAGCTCGGAATTTGATCCGTTCCATGTCTCAGTCTCCACAAACCTTAAGGCAATGGATGTCCCTGTTGGGCAAGCTCACGAGCATGCAGGATTTGACCAACAGGGGGAGGCTGAGGCTCCGTCACTTTCAGTTTTGGATCAACTCCGTCAGATCGCTCGAGCTTTCGACTCTTTGTTATCCTCCTCCAGAGATTCTCCACTCGCTTCGTTGGTGGCTTCAAGACCAGAACGTTCTGCAGGGTGTTCAGTTGGTCCCTTTCGTGCAGGATGTTCTGCTGGTGACGGACGCGTCAAGTGTCGGTTGGGGGGCTCACCTCATGGACCAGATGATTCAGGGATCTTGGTCTCTGGAAGAAGCTCCTCTTCACATCAACCAGCTGGAACTGTTAGCCGTTCTGAAGTCTCTTCAGTTCTGGCAGGACCAGCTGAAGGGAAAGAAGCTGATGTTGGCCTCAGACAACACCACGGTAGTGGCTTACGTCAATCGCCAGGGAGGCACTCGATCAAAGGGATTGCTAGACCTCTGTCTTCAACTGTTCGACTGGATCGACAGGAACGGCTGTCAACTCAGAGCCAGACACATTCCAGGCCATCTGAATGTTCTGGCAGACAGTCTGTCTCGTCCGAACCAGATCCAGTCAACAGAATGGACTCTGCATCCCACCTCCTTCAAGATGGTCTCAGACTTGTGGGAATCCCCGATGATAGACCTGTTTGCGACCAGACTCAACACACAGCTCCCGGTCTACGTCAGTCCAGTTCCGGACCCTCAGGCCTTCGCCATAGACGCAATGTCGATCAGCTGGGACGGTCTCCATGCTTACGCCTTCCCTCCGCCAGCATTGATTCCAGCAGTATTGGAGAAGGCGAGACGTCACAGCTGCATCATAATTCTGATTGCTCCAGCGTGGCCCAATCGTCCTTGGTTTCCGGATCTGTTGACGGCGTCAACTCATCCGCCGGTGCAACTGCCAGTCTTTCCAACGTTACTAAGACAGCCAAGGTCCGACAGGTTTCATCGAAATCCCGAGTCTCTTTGTCTTCACGCTTGGAGGTTATCCAGCGTAATCTCAGGAGTAGTGGCTTCTCCCAAGAAGTTGCAGAAGCTGTCCGCGGAGGGCTCAGAGCTTCTACCTCTGCCCTCTATGATTGCAGATACAGTAAATTCACCGAGTGGAAGCAGCAATTCCAGCCTGATGCTGCTATCTCCATTCCGCTCGTCGCTGAGTTCTTGCTCTTTCTAAGGAAAGAGAAGAAGTTGAAGGCTGGGACGATTGATGGCTACAAGTCAGCTTTGACATCTGCCTTGGCCTTACAAGGAGTCGACTTGGCCAGAGACCAGACCATTCATCGCTTGGCTAGATCGTTCCAGTTAGATGATCTGAAATCTCCTAAGTTTCAGCTCAAGTGGAATTTGTCGGTGGTCCTTTCAGCTCTACTCGCAGATCCGTTTGAGCCTATTATAGACGTTTCCCTGCAGTTTTTATCCTGGAAGACAGCTTTCCTCTTGGCGCTGGCTTCTGCAAGCAGGGTTTCGGAGCTTCATGCTTTGGACCATTCCACCATGACGCACTCTAAGAACTGGCAGTCTGTATCCCTAACGACCCTTCCCGGTTTCGTAGCCAAAAACCAGAAGTCCATTGCTGGGCCATTGGGAAGAAGATGCTTCTCTGTTCCGGCTCTGTCCGCTGCTATTTCGGACGGCATGGAAAAGGATCTTCTTCTCTGTCCAGTTCGAGCCCTGAGGGAGTACGTGAACAGAACCAAGTCCTTTAGAAGGGGTAGGCATAGATTGTTCCTTCCATGTCTCCCTACTTCTGACAAGGACATTACCAAGAATACCGTTTCAGCTTGGCTGAAGAAGACGATTAAGGCAGCTTACCATAAATCTGCGTCCACTCCGCCGATTTATGGTAAGGTGTCTTCACATGAGATAAGAGCCTGGGCTACGTCAGCCCCCCTCTGGCACTCTGCCTCGGTCGAGGATGTCATCTCTGCTGGTTATTGGGCCTCCTCTACTACCTTCTCCACCTTCTACCTCAGGGATGTCCAGTCAGATCTCCAGGGCCTTCACCAACTGGGACCGTTCGTCGCAGCCGGTGCAGTCCAGACATCCAAGCAGTAGTATAGGTAATTACAACTCTTATTTGAAGAGGTTGTAAGGACGGAGTTCCTCCTTTTCGCTGAGAAATCCTATGTTGGCCTCGGCAGTTAACGGTTGTAAATCCACGACTGTCCAGGCCAGCCTACCATTACTTGGTTTAGCAGGAACTTCGTTCTTGTGACCTCGGTTTTTGGTTAAAGGCATGATCTCTTTTGAGTCACAGCATCGCTAGCTGATCTCCTACCCTCCGCCGATCTGTGGGAATCTGCGTATAAGTTTAGAGGTAGTGAATGAAAGAAATTTAACAAAATTACAAGTATTTTGTATATTTTTGAATGATACCTACCTCTAAACTTATAGTTTGTAACCCGCCCGGACCTCCCCACGGAACGGATACCAGCTTTTCGGGTTGCATTCTACAAGGAAAGTGATCTCTTAGGCTGAGGGATTGTGGGCGTGTATTTGTTATTGCACGTGCTAGCTCGTGCGACTGCTGCGACTCAAAAGTTTGACATGTCTAGTTCTAGACTTGATCAAGGTATTGATTGTTGTTAGACTTTTTGTAAACAAACAAGGAAATGCGTATAAGTTTAGAGGTAGGTATCATTCAAAAATATACAAAATACTTGTAATTTTGTTAAGTCTGAATTTTCATGTCTCATTGGTCAATTTTATCAGACTGGTCAGCGGAGAGATTTCAGCCGCTCTCATGGGTCACTCAGACTTGCACATCAAAAGTAGACGGCATCGTAAGTAAAGTATTCCTAATATTTGAAAATTAAAGTGTTAGCAAACTGGTAAAGTTTTTTCAGGAAAAGAGAGAGTTAGATTTTAGAAAGATTGGGAACCAATGTAACCATTATGTCATAAACTTATGTTTGTTGAACCTGAAAAGATTGTCCCATGTCAAATCCAATAATGATGAAAAATCACCCAAGTAATCTTTTACTCTGGAACTTTATATTGTATCAATGATATTTGCTTGTCATTTGTATACATTTATCATTGAGTTGCAATCATTCTGATTAACTTCTTAACAGGGATTGGGAATCAATCCTTGGCAATTGGCCATTTTCATGGTTTTTGGTAATTTTCTTAATTTCAAAATAGTAATTTTTAAATTTTAATAAGCAATTTGTTCATCCAATGTGCTCAATGGCCCTTTGCCCCCCTTTTCCAACCATTGCTTCTATTGCCAAAAATTTGGGTGGCAGTATATACTAAGATGCAGGCATTAGCCATTGGCCATTTTGCACATTGGAGGAAAATATGGCCTATTATAATTTAGAAATTTACTATTGATATATAGAGGATATCTTTTGTTTTGAGTGTGATATCACTTATCTCTCATCGAGTGACGGGGTAGAGCCAGTATTTTCACGAGTGGCGCAGCCACGAGTGAAAATATAGGCTTTACCCCGTCACGAGATGAGAGATAAGTGATATCACACTCAAAACAAAAGATATTCTGTTTATTATATGCCTCTGTGATCAAAATTGTGGTAATTTATGTCCAAAAGGCTTTGACTCTAGAGTTTTCTGGCGACGTCATACCATTGTTGATCGTAACTTAGCGACGGCGATGACGTCGCGTTGATTGTATACATGACGTCAAACCATTGTACACATGACGTCATCCCCTCTGTGATATTTTCACTGACTTGAAAAAGTGATATCACACTCAGTGGCGAGAACACTTTTCTAGAACTGAGAAAACTCATCTCTCACCGCTTGTTATATAATAAAATGGGCAATGGCCCTTTTGAAATCATGAAATTTTCTAATAACCCTGAAAATGGCCCATGGTCGAAGATGTCTTTACCAATCCCTGAAGATGTAATAATATTTCTAACCTTTCAGGACAATGTGGTGCACTTCAGTTTCCCCTTCAGCTTTGAACTCTTCTACCACAACACTTCAGTGAAGGAAGAAGATAGAGGTAAGGGAATATACAGTGTCAAACCTATAATTAGTGGATATCTGTAAGGGCTGTAACGATAGATCAAACTATCTACGTCTTGCAATAGTTGCTGTGCCAGTAGTACTTTATCTATAGTCATTTTTAACACGATCAATATGTCTAGATATTGATAGTATCGACATTATAGTCAATTCAATTCAGTTCAATTGTAAAAGTCAAATTCACACAAAACATTTTTTTTTACATTTGGAAATACTGGAACACATAAAACAGATCGCTGAGAGCTAAAAGAAGCAACCGGAAGATACAACAGATTACCTTCTTGTTGCCAATTTCAAATTACCACTTCCACAAGTGTGGATAATTTCTTATTTGTTCAGTGATAAGTTGACCCTCGTGTCCTGCTTCAAATACTCATGAAATTTGGGAAGTCACGAATCTTGGGAAGCAAAGTTTTTTATGTGGTACTGTTTGCTTACGGTACTTAATTGATGACTCATTTTGATCAGCTGGGACTCACAAGAATTTGAGTGAGTCTCTGGACTTTGCAGGTCAAATCTGTAGATTGATCACTGTATGTTACATAACATTGGTTTTACCAAACAATATTTACCTTGTAATGTCAAATGTTATGGAAATGGTCAGCAGATAAGATCTTTAGATTAATGACTGTTTGTTACATAACATTGGTTTTATTAACAATATTTATATTGTAATGATGTCAAATGATATGGAAATCACAAACTAATTGTATCAATGAATAATACGAGACCGTTATTCATTTCTAAAATGATGAAATAAAATGCACTAATGAAAATTATTTGCAACATTTTGTCATTACCAGATGAGATTCCTCGTCTTCCGCTGGTGATGGTAGAAGTTCTCTCCCTTGATTCTTGGTCACGATTCCGCACCGAGGGTTACACTTATCTACAGATTCCAAGCAAACCAGGTGAACCCAAATTACATATAAGATCATAGATTATCCGAAAAACATTTAAATATTACAACTTTGATTAAAATCAATAGTGCTCCGAAGAGTACAATTGTACAAATATTGTCTGGGTTTGATCTCAATCCAGCTAGGATATCCTTTCAGTTATTATTTTTTACTTTTACCATTTGGTTAAAGAATATCTCAGAATACTCCATGTTTGCCAGTGGCAGAGTTTAAAGTATAGCCCATCCGCCAGTCCTTAACCTGGCTACTTTTTACCAGGACTGGTTACTTTTTGGTCAGAACTGGTAACTTTTCACAAATTTTCTTTTTTTTTATCAAAGGAACTCACAAATAAATTTTCAGGACAGGCTAGGTTTCCAATCTATTTTATACACTGCTTTAAGTCTTCTCTAATTATCTTGATTAGTTGTATTTGACTTGTATAATCACTAAAATCATGAAAAGAAATTCACATTATGTCCAGGTGTTTATGAAGAGAATAGTCACTGTTGGCGACCAGTTGGGAAGTCTATATCGGACAAGCTGCGCAGGTTCTTCATCGGGGGTTCTCCGGAACTTGAGGATCCGACGTATACCGCTATACCCAGCACCTTCGATGTAAGTACTAGGGAGGAAATTTATCTTACTCTTTGTGACATTGTATCTTCTATCTCAATTTCTGCTGTATAAAAAAATCTAATACCAAAAACTCAGTAATAAAAAAAAAATCTTACAGGATATCTATTTTGTTGAAAAATATATTTTCAAAAGAAAGTATGAAATGATTAACAATAAATGGAATACACTAATCCAAGTATTCAGTGTTTATGCAGAAACTCTTCAGCCCACATTAATTGAATGTACATCTTGGATATGTTTCATGTCTGACATATTTTCTTTTCACTTCTGTAAGTCTTTGGATCAAATTGAAAAATGTTTAAAATTTTATGAAAATTAATAAATAATTAATATTTTATTTTTCTTCAGGGTAGCCATTTGAGCAAGTTCGGTTTCCGCACAGAAACAACCGGAAGTCTGAAATATCGTCTCAATGTCATGATGCAGTCAAGGTAATTAATTCATTTGTTAAATAATCTCTTACAGTGTCTTGCATTCAGAATATTTTTCCTAAATTTTGTATTCTGTGTTTCCTAAAAGATTTTGTAAAAGAAACGATCGAATGCATGCCAATGTGTTGCAATTGCAGAAAGTTGTTTTAGATTAGTGTTTTATCAGATATGAACATTAAAGCGTAAAACATATTTTTGCAGGGCATTCATGGAGACAAAAGCCAACAAACGATCTGTGGGGTCCATACTTGACAATCTTGGGTAAGTTTTTTTCAATTCAAAAATAATCATGAGATTTACTATTTGTTCTTGGCTAGATGCCTGTTTAAACAAATGTTGTTGGTCTTTTTTGTCACTACATAGTACATACTCCAAAAGAGTTTTACACTTTCTTCTCTCATGAGATGCAAAGTTGTGTTTATGAACAGTAAGCCTAAAGTTATGTTGTATTTTATATGTTTATTATGTTAATTACAGAATCAACACAGCGATGCAAGCAAACATATCCAGTGTTATAGGTAAAGTTCATGCTATATATTTACCAGAATACTGTATGAGATGTAAACAAATGGTAAATAAGTTCAACTTTTTGGTTGCAAGCTTCTTCTTCCAATATAGAACGTGTCAGTGATTTACATTGATAATCTTGCAATTTATTTTTGACCCAAAATAATTTCATTCAGATGATTTAAAATGATGATAGTTCATTTGAACACAAGAAAGTTACGTTTTACAATACAAATATGATAATTTAGAAGACCCAAAATCATCTCATTCTAGAGATATGCGATTTGATTGTATGCGACACATAAAATGAACAAAGAAGTCGTCATCCATATATTCCTCAGCGTTATTGTCATTCCAACTTCTAAAATGCCTCTCAAAGAAGTTATCTCAATCTAATTGTGTCAAAATATTTATTATTTAAGTTTATTTGAATACAAGAAAGTAATGTATTACAATGAAATATTTCAGATGCATTCAAGAAGGCTCGACTGAAGATGGTGAATGCACGACATCAAGCTGAGAGAGAACTTCTCAGAGAAACCAAGGAGTCATGATCTCAGGATGATATTGATGTTACTCATGGTTCTTGTGACCGAGAGAGATGATCCATTAAGTGGAAACTGAATTAGTTGACTTGCTTAAGTGCTTCACATGATTTTTGCAAATTTGAAAAAATAATTACAACCCTTAGAAAGCCTTTGATAAATAATGTTGCAAAATTTCAAATCCAGCCTCCCAACCCAATTACAAAACTAGGGGAACTCATGATTTTGTTTACCCATTTAGGAACCTTTTGGGCCTTCCTGTTGTATCCTGGTAACTTTAACAAACATTTTCATTCATACTAGGGCAACATTATTTTTTTTGCCTGCAGACATTTTAAAAAAAAAACTATAAATGTCTGAAGGCAGGGCAAACTGATTTTTTTTATCCCAAGATGTTTGTTTCTGCTACAAATCAGATATGTACCACAGATAGAAAATACTGGCCAGTTGGATCCGTCAATGCGCAGTGAAGCGGCTACAAAGTCGGAAGACATTTAACCCATAATTGATCACATTTGTTTTTTATAAGAGAAGCAATCAGAATCAAGTATACAACACTTAAATGGAAGAATTTACGGTAACAGTTGGCGTGTGAAATTACTAATTCTTGAGAAAATTTATCCAATCTGCAAATACCAGAGCCTTCATACTTGCTGCATTCTAAACCACACGACCATGGCGGATGATCTGAGTAAGAATGACTTTAGAAGTTCTCTCATTCCGACAACAGACAATATGTATACCGGTAGATGTATATATATATGATATTTATCAACCTCAGTTTTGGTTGAAAATGTAAAAATTTTAGATCGGGGAAAACCCTTGGGCCTCAAGCCCTCGGGCTTCCCCTCACTCTTATGTTTACATGTTCAACCAAAACCTAGATGGAGTTCTTTATCCTTTAACCTACCTTCATTAAACTCATCTAAGATTACCTGCATTTAAGTATTTTAATAAACCTGCTACATGATTTGTCCTTGAGCCTTTCAAACAGTACAATTCGATGCCCATGAATCTTAAAGCGTAGCTCCCGGATAATTTAGACTAATTTATCCAAGCCAAACTGTACGTTTATAATCATGTTTTCATAATATATAGTTCATATTATGAATTTACGTGAGGTCATTGGAATTTTAAACTAAACAAAAGAGTGATTAGTTGCGATTTCAAAAATAATTATAAGCTTCCTGCTTCGATCGTGTTGTTCCGTAGATTTTACCGGAAGTTACGTCAACTGTGGAAAACAAGAGTGACGTGGCCGCCATTACTAACGTAAACAACACCACGTTTTATTTCAGTGATCACGTTCTTGTCGTTATTGGCCCATCAAACAAAGTTTTAGTGATTACATTTTAATGTCTGCTGTATGAAAGGATATCCTAAGTGTAGGAAAAGCTATATGATTATTTTGGCAAATTTTATGGAAACTATTATCCGATATATTGACAATGTCATACTCGGAAATCTGCTGGCAGTGCTGCGGTCTTCACTGTTTGACTCTGGTGAGTTAGTCGTTGTGTCGTTTTTCCTTATATGTTATCATCTGTTTGTGTATGGAATCTTTCATTTTCCTTCTTCGTATAAAACTTCCTTTTGCGTGTGTGAAAAACTGAAAATGTTTCAATATTTAGCCTTGAAAAAAAAACATCACCTGCCCGTGGCTCTCCGTATTTGCAGTATGTCGCCTTTGGTTTGTTTTCGCCGCATGCATTTCTTGATAAACTGCATATAGACGTCCCATTTACATCAGTGTACGACAATATACGTTGTAAATATGATTTATTGAATTTAAATTTTGTTGTCCAATTTCAAAATCGTGATCTGGCATCACTCACTAAAAATAAATTTTACTATTTACTTACTTTGAAGCCAATGCAAACAATGAATGAAGTAATATTGTCTTCGTTTCAATTTTCATAAATACATATATTATTGTTTATTGGAAGAATGTGAAACATAAAATAGAAATATTCATTTGGAAATAAATGTGACTGAACAAAATTTATATTTATCCAGTGATTTCTGGGACAATGATGATGTATATGTTTTAGTTATGTTTATATGAATTTTCCATGATTAACAAATATGAAGCATTTGTTAAATATAATTGAAACTAAAAAAAAATCAATGCATGTGGGGTTTTTACTCAACTATTTTCTTTTAAAAATTCATATAACATAAAAAAATATTTCATGTTCCATATCAAAAATTATTTGTTATTTGAATGAACAGCACATTTATTTTCTTTATTTCAAACTAACATATGTCATATTTTCTTGAGCAATCACTCAAAGTAATAATGACAGGTATAAATATTTGGAGTGGCTTTTCTGGAAAACATTTATTGATTTATTTCTGTACTCTGATATCCCCTCAAAAATTATGTCACCTAAACAGGAAAGACAACATTGTACAAATACAGATAAATACACATATGATAATTGGCAAAGTAATTTGACTTTTCCACAAAAATATTTGACTGTAACAAGAAAATAAGATTTCAGTTATTTATAAATTATAATTATCATATGCAGTTATTGATACATGTACAAATGAAAAGGCTTGTTTGATTTTTTTGTATTAATTGCAGACTACTTTAGGAATTTAACAGTTAAGTTTGTAAACTATTCAACAACAAAATAAAAAAGTAACATTTTTAAAATAACTATCATTATCAATAATCTGTTATAAAGTTTTCCTATCAAACAATCAATCTGCAGCAGACAAGTCAAAAGCATGTGTTGCACAATTGTTCTAAAAAATAAATATTGACACTTTGATACCAAACATACAAACTTCAGGATCCCCTTTGTCACCTATCAATAAATATTTAATATAAAAAACTTTACTTAGATTTAGTTAGTCACTTAGACTGGAAGACTTAGAGCTTCATGATATCCCCCCAAAAATTATCATTAAAAGTATTAACTTGATATACAAAATATCTTCATTTCATCAGTCAATTTTCTTGTTTATGTGAAATTCAAAAACATTTAATTTATTAACAAATATATGTTTTTACCAAGAGGTCTGAAACAATGATCAAAATATTAATTGAATTACAGAATATAAGGAATAATTTTATTCTATTAATATCTAGTGTATGTGCATGTATTAATTCAGAATCCAGAACGATTTTTAATATTATTTTTACAGGCAATGCTCAATAGAATCCACAATTAGAAAAACAGCAATAAAATCAAATGGAAATTTAAAAAAATGTGAATGCTATGTGCATATGCCCAGAAGTTTAGCTATAAGAAGGCGCCAACATATTTAAATTTAATATTTTATAATAAATAAAATAGTTATTGTTAATTATTTACCTCCATGCAAAAACATTTTGTGTCATATTCATAATCAAAACTTTCTGCGAAGGAATTTCGAATTTATTTTTTGCAAAATGTTGATATTAATATATAATTCTAATATTGTAATAATTCTATAATAATATTAAATATGAAATTCATTTAATAAACAAATCTGAATAATTTTTGTTGTATATTTCCCAGCTTACAGCAGAGTAGCATCTTATTAACATAGAGAAAAATTTCAGAACTATTTTTAATTTCAAAACTCTGAACTACAGTATTTTGACTGAAATCGTTGATATTAAATATCAATTACTGAAAAAAACACTTATAAAATGCAGATATAATCAATCTAAATTTTATTTTGATAATATATTAGATAAAGACTTCGCATATATCGTAACATGATCGGTAAGTATTATGATATTTATAGATATTTAGTGAAATTGTAAAATTATTGAAGGATATTCGGGACGATTTCACGTCCACCTGTTACGACATTGCAATGCAATTCATAACATATTGTTTTGATAACTTTTCTTTATTTATACGTACAATGTAAAAAAAACAAAAACATTTCTTATAATTTGGTATTTCCTGTCGGTGTTCTGATGAAGTAGTCCTTCTCAACCTCCAAGACAGGGCGCCTTCCCTCCGATTGTCTCTCCGGTAATTATATCAGTGACGTCACGGAGCGAATTATCGCTCTCTGGAGCTAGAGTCCTTCTAACCCGGACTTTGGTATCGAGCTGTATTTTGCAAAATCAAACTACAAAAAGACAGAAACAAAAGACGCAATTTCATTGATAAACAAACCCACATACATTAGAAATTGTTTATATTAAAAAAAACCGATGTTTTCCTAGATGTATTTGAAGTGAAAATCGCATTGTTTCGCTGTACGATTCCATTGGAGGGATTCATTTCCGGGTTGGTTAATAGATAGTTATAAAATTTTATGGTCAATGTTGGGGTTATTCCTTTCAACTATTGCTTCAGAGAGTTATTTACAGACATTTTGCAAGTTTTTACATGGATTTGTCAAGTGGTATGGCCGCTACAACCCTCGGTGTTTATTTGTCTGTCAGTGCTAATAATACGACAGACGCCATTTTGCGAGCCGTGTTTTCCACAGTTGACGTCACACATTCCATCGGCAACAATCGAGATTTTTCCGGTCTTTTCCGTAAAACAAAATGGCCGACACGTAAAAAAGCGACGTAAACAGTACAGTTTTTCGCCTTCTTTTACGATTTTCATGAAATATACTTGATTGTGATGGCAAAGAGGTGTATTGAATTGATCGCTTATACCTTATCAATGCGATTTTTACGTCTTCGAAATGTACATGCTAAGCATTGTGAAGATATATGAACAAAGTTGGAGCAAAATCACCCGGGAGTTGCGCTTTAAGCCTTGATGGTAACTTTTGAAGTTACAAGATTTATATCTTTCTTACATCTCCAATGGTAAAAAGACTTATTTCTATCCGTCCAACATTTGCATATGATATTTTTTTTATTACATTGTACAGCAAGGTATATTTTCCATATGTCTATCATATATTACATTGATTATGTCATATGCAAATGCATTAATCGTCAGTTTGTAATCATGACTGTATGAAATGATAATGATTCTGTGTATAAAAGTACTGTTATTGTTGTTAGTTATCTGTCTTATCATAATTGTAAATTATATGTTAAGTATTTTTTATTAAAATCATTTTCAAAAAGGAAAATATTTGTCTTGTTTGTTTGTTTACACATCCAGCAGAAGAAAAAAACAAATATTGTGAAGCATTCAGCGTTCAAGATTCTGTCTCATGAATCAGGAACAAAGAAATTGTGTTTTATTGGTTGGTTTCTATTTGTATTTTCACTGAAAGGATGGAAAAAGTACACTGAATGTTGCATCTATTGACTATGCTTGAATAGAACACTTTCCATCTTCGCTGCAGAAAGTGACAAGATGTTTTTGACACTGCATAAGGCGTGTGTTGTTGTATATGCGATTTGAATAGACATGCAAACCCGGCATATATTAACCTTCCGACGTTCCACAACTCAATTTTCTTACATAAATACTATTGATGATTACATATGCTACCAATCTATATAAGATTTAAAATGAGTTTAAATATACACACCAAAAAAAAGTTAAGCACCCCCCCTGATTTTTCACAGAGGGGTGTTGAAGTATGCTATGAGACTGAGAAAAAGAAGATAAGCAAAACCAATTTTTATTGAGGGAACAATCTTTTGGTCATTTGCAAGAGAAGTTTTGTAATGGTGTGGGCACTAAAAGTGCATGAAAATAAAAAGGGAAATGGACATGGAATGTCGAAATGACATTCAAATATTAGTTTGTGTAAGGATTTCATTATGTTTTGCTTACCCTCTGTCTTTGTCTGCATTATTGTCAAATACATGCATGAACATATGTTAAAGATTTTTTACCCAAGTGATATGAGATTTTCAACACAGAGTTTTTACATTTTGTACTAAGATCATACAAGATTCCTCTTTAGAATATAGAGAAAGTATGCTCTGTGCCTAGGTGTTGAGAATTCTTTGAGCTAATCGTGGTATTTATTGTGGAAATGGAATTCAAGGGAACATTTCATTTTTCATATAATGCTAAGTTCATGATTCTAACACATCAATGTTGAAACATGTTACTTGGGATAACACTTTTATTGATTTTGTTTGATAATTTGATAAAGACAAGTGCCCAAGCGAATTTCGTTTCCACAAAAAATACCCTGATAGGACTGTGCCTTTAATGGTGTCCTGCAAGTGCCAGTCCTGACAGAATAATGGTTTAGTGCTTCAAACTGCTTCTGGAAAGTCTATTGAATAATGCTCAAGTCTGGTTGTTTATCGAATAAGGCTGCTATATTGGTGTAGATGCTTGAAGTTTTTCAATTTATTCTTGAAGGGTACGCGACGAGATATGGTGTGTTCTTGTGTGCGAGTGGCTTTAGTTTAAACTGTCCTTTCGGTTTGAAGTGAGTGAGTTATTGTTTAATGCCGCTTGGGCTATATTTCAGGCATTAGCCACATGTTTTGGTTTGAAGATCCACTTGTTACCAGTACATAGAAATCATATTCTTAGATGCATTGAGAAATTATGTTGGATAAATTTGTGTTGATACTGTAGAAACAAGATTAGCAAACTAGTGGAGACAAGGCGTTTATTAGAGGAAATATGGTATCCTTTATTGGATCCATGTAATAACCAACTCGCTACCTCCTCAAGCCGTGGACAACCACCTACCCATTCTTTTTCAGAAGGGATCCTCCTTGGGGTACTATTGCATAAAAATCTGTATTTTTTGCTACTATGACAGGTTGTGACTATTTTTGAATAAAAAATATACAAAAAACAACATTTGGAAAATGTGTTGTCGTTTGTCCTACCACCTCGTATAGAGCCCCATCCCTGGCCGTCACTATGACACCAGGGGCAGATAACTCTAATCTCACCACTTATCAATCTGTCATTGAGCCAGCTGGACGTCTTCGTTCTTCTGTCGACTTTTGCTAAGTTTCTTGTGAAGTTTCCTAAGAAAACGTACTATGGACAAAGAAATTGTATGTGTGGTAACCTTTTATTCTTAGAATAGGTTCGCATTCTCGCATTTCTCGCGTTGTAGACTAGGTTTCTCAAACCCAGCGCGGCCATGTGCTCGCGTTGTGGGGCGAGAATTCGACAAAGATGGCGACTTCCCGATTAGACTTTTCCTGCTAGTGGAAAATTGTATCTTTTCGTATGGAGTTCGTCTTTCTTTGGTGCTTGTTGTTATGTTAGGTCATAATATTTAAGCAACCTTTCGTTCCTTTGAATAAATTTCACTTCGAAAGTTCGTTGTGATTTTTATTTTTGTGGAACGGGCAAGCCATGTTTTTTTGACATGCTCTTTTCCATTTCAGGCTGCTATGTTTTTGGCTTGCTTCATAAGTTGCAATTTCATTACTTTGGCAGCCGAATTTGCCAATTTATGTCATGCTTAGAATAGGCGCATGTACACTTTGATACACATGTTTACATTCTTCCACGCATGCACGGTTGAAATATCTTTTTGGATGATTTTGCAGTCGTTCAAACGATGTTTCAACTGCGGGTCTAACATCCCTCAGGCCGATGCACACGAGTTGTGCATCGTCTGCTTGGTCGAGGACGACCATGATGATTCAGCGTGTTCTACCTGCTCGGGGTTTTCCAACCGTACCAAGAAGAGAAGGGCACTGGACACGGCGTTCTTCCGGAGCCTCAAGGACGCGGGCGAGGATCTCCGCAAGGCGACCCCCCCCTCCAAGCGTAAGCGTAAGGGTAAGCAGGCCACCCCCGCTCTCCCTTCTGACTCTCCGAGTTCAGATTCGGAGGTGGGGGAACGGCTGTCCTCCGCTAGGGTCCGTCCAATTACACAATCTATTGACACCATTAACGCCATTATTAAGGGGCAGATGAAGGGCATGCTGGGAGACCTGATGTCGCAGCTCCGGTAGGAGCTGAGGACGTCGGTCCCCCCATGCCTGGATGCTCCGTCGGCCGGTGCTTCGGGCACCGCGTCCGACGTCGGTGCCGACGCAAGCCTGGGCAGGGGCCCAGGTGTCGCACAGGTTCCCGACGCCCAAGTGCCCGGTACTTCCCGGGCCATGGTGGGCAATACCATACGGCCTCCCCCGTCTTCCTCCGGCTCCGCTGGTGTGACGGTCGGTGCCGGTTCCCCAGAGAGGCTGGGTCCCGACGCTTCGCCGCCGGGGCTCGCACCTGGACTTCTCCTTCCGCCCCCTTCTCTCGAACGGCGTGAGTCTGGTGGCTCGGCGTTCCGCATCCCTCGTCTTCCTCCTTCTGTGTCTTCGGTCGTTCCCTCTGATGCCTTGTCCTCGGTAGAGGATTCCGAGGTGTCGGGGGAGCGATCGGAGACGGAGATGGACGTCGAGGGGGATGGGAATCCTGATCCACTAGACTTACCCATCTCTGTTGCCTTGAGGGAGATCCGTGCCAAGGTGGCAGAGGCCATCCCTCAGGTTGCCGTTCCCGAGAAAGAGGTAGGGGAGGAGTTCCGGCTTCCCGGAGGAGCTTTTGCTCAACGCAAGACTCCTCAGGTGCGCCTCCGCATCTTGGATTCAGTCCGCACTGATATGATCGCGCCTCTTCTGAAGGGTACTAGAACACGCTTCTCCCTGCCGGAGTTAAACAAGCGGTATCCTTTGGGGGAGGCGGGGTTATTTGAGGTACCGGTCTGTGACTCGGATGTGTTGGCCTCAGTCAGCCTGGACTCCCTTGGAGCCCAGGGCCGGTGTGTGCCCCCCTTTAAGCAGGATGCGTTCCTGAAGAAGCTATTCAGGACGTCGGAAGACTCCTACAGGAATGGCTGTCAGGCGCTCCGTATTGCAGTTCATCAGGCGTACCTGGCTTCGCTCCAGGCCACGTCGTTGGACGAGGGAAAGGACCGTAGCCTTCCGGCTATGCTCCAGAGGCAACTGGCTGAGGTGAGTGGTCACCTGGCAAGGGACGCCATCCGTAGCGCTTCTAGCCAGGTGATGTGCGCAGTGATGGGGCTGCGCCGGGTGTGGCTTAATTTCTCTTCCTTCCCGCAGCCCACCCGAGACATGCTGATGGAGCTCCCGTACGAACTGGGTTCCACCCTGTTTCCCGGGTCCGCTACCATCATCAAGGACACCGCGGACCAGATTTCACGAGTTAGGGACGTCAAAGGCGCCCTTGGCTCATCTGGTAAGCGGAAGTCCTCCCCCCTTGACAACCTGAGCACTGGGCCACCGGCCAAGTCCTATTCGTCATGGAACGGGCCATACGAGGGACGCTCAGGTCAACAGCAAGGGAAGGGGAAAGGCCAGGGGAAAAACCGACAGCGCGCCAAGGGCAAGCAGTCGTCTTTTCGGGGCAAAAAGGGCGCCAACAAGGGCCCTTAAGCCTCTCCCTGCCCAGTCTGGAGGACCGCCAGGGGACCGGAGTGTCGCCGGAGGCGGGAATCCACTGCCTTCTCCCAGTTGTTCTGGAGGACCGCCAGGGGACCGGAGTGTCGCCGGAGGCGGGAATCCACTGTCTTCTCCCAGACGTTCCAGTCGGGGGCCGTCTGTCTCGGTTCCTGGAGGAGTGGGAAGTAGTTTCTTCGAATCCCTGGGTCCTGTCCACACTCAGGGATGGTCACTTGCCACTCTGGAAAGATGGGCCACCGCCTTTTACCGGAGTGAGGAGCACACCTGTGCCAGCCTCCCCGGAAAAAGCGCAGGTTCTACGCGCCGAGGTCACAGCTCTGCTGGACAAGGCAGCTATAGAAGTCGTTCCGGTGGGCCAGGAGGAAGTCGGGTATTACTCGACGTACTTCCTGGTCACCAAGAAAGACGGAGGATTCAGGCCCATCCTCAATTTGAAGTATCTGAACAGAATGCTGGAGATACCATCGTTCAAGATGGAGACTCTCAGGTCTGTGATAGCATCAGTAGGGTCGGGAGATTGGCTCTCCTCAATCGACCTCAAGGATGCGTATCTTCATGTCCCGATGCACCCCCAGTTCAAGAAGTATCTTCGCTTCGCTTTCGACGGGGTGTGCTACCAGTTTCGTGTGCTCCCCTTCGGCATCTCGACGGCGCCAAGGGTGTTCACCAAACTGATGCTGGTTCCAGCCCAAATGGCCAGATCGAGGGGCAGGTGTTGCCACCCGTACCTGGACGACTGGCTAATCAGGGCCCTTTCACGTCAGCTGAACCAGGAAGCCACCCAGGAGATTATGAACATTCTTGTTCGCCTGGGTTGGATCATCAACCTGAAGAAGTCAGACCTTGCCCCATCACAAGACCTTGTCTTTCTGGGGGCCAGGTTCCGGACGCGGAGGGACTAGTTTCCCTGGCTCCGGACAGGGTGATCAAGGTTTCCCTGGCCGTCTCCCATTTCCTTCAGTCTCCGTCTCAGCCGGCCAGGTCTTGGCTTCGGCTGTTGGGGAATATGGCGGCCACGGTAGACATAGTGTGGAGAGCCCGCCTCAGGATGAGACCAGTTCAGCAGGCTCTAGCCGGTCTGTGGTCTCATGCGGACGATCTCGAGCGGCAAGTCCCCATTCCAGGGTGGCTCCCGGCTCATCTCGAGTGGTGGCTGAACAGGGACAATCTATCCAGGGGCATTCCCTTGGAGGTCCCGAGACCCTCAGTTACGATCCAGACCGATGCCTCCCTCTCAGGCTGGGGAGGGGTCATGGGCGATCACTTGGCCTCAGGCCTGTGGTCTGCAGAGGAGTCCAAGTTGCACATCAATGTGTTGGAACTTCGGGCGGTCAGGAGAGTGTTCAGTCGATTCAGTCCGCTGATTCAGGGCCAGGTCGTGCGTCTAGAGATGGACAATCAGACGGCAATGACCTACATTCTCAAGCAAGGAGGGACAGTGTCACCTTCCCTTCTAGAGGAAGCCTGGCAGTTTCTACTGTGGTGCGATCACCTCGACATCAAGGTGATGCCGGAGTATCTTCCAGGGATAGACAACGTCCGGGCAGATGCGCTATCTCGTCGCATTCTGGCCCCGCACGAATGGATGCTCCACCGGGGGACATTCGACACTATCTCCCAGTTGTACGGATCGTTCCAGGTGGATCTGTTTGCGTCCGTGACAACGAGACAGACCCCGGTCTTTTGCTCCAAAATCCCGGACCCGGCAGCTCTGGCCTCAGACGCCTTCGCGATAGACTGGACCGACAGGGTGCTGTGGGCGTTCCCACCCTTGCCCCTCATTCCCAGAGTTCTATCGCAGATGGGCAGTCAACCTCCCAGACTTCTGGTGTTGGTGACCCCATTGTGGACGGCTCAGAGCTGGTTCCCGTCGGTGCTCAGATTTCTGGTACGGCCTCCTGTACTATTACCGTGTCGGCGGGGCCTTCTATCCCAGGAGGGAATGCCCCACCCGAATCCCAGGATTCAGTGGGTGGCCTGGCCACTGTCCGGAATCGCCTCCAGGAGAGCGGTATTCCTGCACGAGTTGCAGACACAATACTGGCTTCGAGGAGGGATTCGACGAACATTCAGTACGAGGATAGATGGGCCTGTTATGCGCGCTGGTGTGGAAGTCGAGGGCTTCTCGATCCCTTTTCTGCAGGGCTAGTGCCGGTTCTCGAGTTTTTACAGTCTCGGCTGGATGACGGCTTGGCCGCGTCCACAGTGAGAGGTTACTCTACGGCCATTTCTGCGTTCCACATTCCGGTGGATGGTACCGTTCTAGGTGGCCACCCTCTGGTGCAGCGTTTTCTAGCAGGCGTGGACAGGATCCGCCCCCCTGTGCGGCGGATCAGCCCCTCGTGGGATCTATCCTACGTCTTGGACTGGCTGTCAGGTCCGTCTTTTAGGGACCTTGATTCCTTGTCTCTTCAGTTGTTAACCTGGAAGGCTGCCTTTTTGGTGGCGATTACGTCTGGCAGGCGGGTAGGCGACATCCATGCGATGTCTGCTGATCCCGAGCTGACTGTCTTCCATAAGGACAGAGTCAGCATTAGACTGCCGGACTCATATCGTCCCAAGGTAGCCCACTCCTTTCATGTTTCAGCTCCCATAGAGCTCCCGGCTATGTCACAGCCGGCGTCCTCTGGGGCTAGGTCCACGATCCCGCACATCCTGGATGTGCGTAGGACCTTAAAGAAGTATGTCCAAAGAACAAAAAGCATTCGTAAGGACAAACAGCTTTTTTGTTGCTATGGCGGAGGGAAGTCGGGCGTTCCCGCTTCTAAGCAAACGATATCCAGATGGATTGTTTCGGCCATCTGTATGGGTTATTTCTATAAGGGTCACCAGCCCCCGGAGGGCCTAAAGGCTCATTCGGTGAGGGCTGTGGCAACCTCTAAGGCATATGCAGCGGCTCTGCCCATTGAGGAGATTTGCTCAGCGGCTATATGGAGCCGACCGAGCACGTTCATTAAACACTACCAACTCGACAAGCACTCTAGTGAGCGTGCTCGGTTTGGCAGGACTGTTCTTTCCAGTGGGCAGAGCCAGGGTCCCCCGAATTGATTGTATCTTCGGGGCCTGGTTAGTTAAGTCGTTATTTGACTTAGTTATTTAAGTTTTTAGTTGAGATCTTATTAGCGGGTTTAATACTTACCCACTAACATCTCATGTTTATGTTTATACGGACTCTAGTGGAGGACACCCGGAGGGTTATCGCCTTTTTTGAGTGGGTACTCTTTTTAGTTACTTTCCCCTGTAGAGCCTTTTTGGTAACGAAAAGGGAGGGAGAGGGTTAATTTTTAAATTAATTTCTGTGCAGGGTTTCATTCCTGCTTCGAATATTAGTCCCCATGGGTCAGAGCCATGCACCGGAGCCAAGACATCTCAAGTGTTTGGTCAGGTGGGTGTACGCTTCTTTCTCATTTACTCTTTTAGCTTTATTACGGCATTAGGGTATAGTTAATAGCAGACTGTCTACCGCACCCAGGGTCTCCATCTCTGGGAGTCTGACTTATGCAATAGTACCCCAAGGAGGATCCCTTCTGAAAAAGAATCGAACAAACCTGTAGAGGTTTCAGATTCTTTGAAGGGGATCCTCCTTGGGGTACGGCCACCCTCCTCCCCTTCTTCAGTCTGCTTTGTTAGATTGATAAGTGGTGAGATTAGAGTTATCTGCCCCTGGTGTCATAGTGACGGCCAGGGATGGGGCTCTATACGAGGTGGTAGGACAAACGACAACACATTTTCCAAATGTTGTTTTTTGTATATTTTTTATTCAAAAATAGTCACAACCTGTCATAGTAGCAAAAAATACAGATTTTTATGCAATAGTACCCCAAGGAGGATCCCCTTCAAAGAATCTGAAACCTCTACAGGTTTGTTCGAGTTTTGAGTAAAATTAATTATCCTACCTCATGTAAGAATCTCGATATCTGGACCCTGAATAAATACTGATATCCCTCTCTTGAGCGGGGAATAAATCATTATACCCCGGCACATAAAAAGCGTGCAGACAGAGCGTCTTGAAATGTACAATGTATGTTACCTCGAACACATGATCAAGCTGGTTACTTTTGATCAACCAATATGTAGCTTTGAACAAACTTTAGTCAAAGGGTTTATGCAGTTAATGTTTTTCTGTATCTTCATATAATATGTGTTTTGTTTAAACATTCTGTAAAACAAGTGTAGAAGCGAGCAAAGCTCACATACCCCCGCTCCCCACTTTGTTCAAAGAATTTCAAATAATAAAACTGATTAATATTGGTTTAAGTATGATAGTAGAGTATACATTAAGTATGATAGTAGAGTATACAGTAAGTCATTGTGAAAGTCTTCTTTCAACTGAAACCCAAATACAACTTAAAGGGTACATCTAGAGATAATGGTTGATCTTTGTTTCAAATTTGAGGTAGTTATCATGAATATTCTACGAGATGCACTGAGGACAAAATTATTGTTGTTGAGTCACTTTGTAAGTTATGTTTTCCAAAGAAACCACAGAGAAGAAAATCCATATATATCGTTTAACTCTCACAAGGCATATCCAGCAATCACGATTGACATATGTAGCAAATTTGGTGAAGCTGAGATGTATATTTCATGAAATATGTTCAGGGCAAAGTAATTTATCATAGAATCACTGTTTTAGTCATGTTTCCAAAAATTTTAAAAATGTGATGGTCTAATCCTCAAATGGCACATCTAGGGATCATGGTTGATAAGTGTATGAAGTTTGGTGAAGCTAGCATGAATAGTTTGGGAGATATGCTCCGGACAAAAGATTTGGTCGAAGAGTCACTGTTTTAGTCATGTTTCCATGGAAACCGCATAAAATAAAAATAGAGCCATTGGCTCTGTAGCTCATCAGGCTTCATTATAAATTATGCTTAATATATATATTAGGGGCAACAGGGCCACCAAAGCTACAATTTTTAATCCTCACTAGCCAAGGAGTATGTACACAAAGTTTTAGGTTTCTAGGCCTTATGGTTCTGGAGAAGAAGATGAAAATAGGTTTTAAGGGTGTGGCCCCTGTGGCCCTTATTAGGGGTCACAGGGCCACCAAAGCTACAATTTTTAATCCTCACTAGCCAAGGAGTATGTACACAAAGTTTTAGGTTTCTAGGCCTCATGGTTCTGGAGAAGAAGATGAAAATAGCTTTTAAGGGTGTGGCCCCTGTGGCCCTTATTAGGGGTCACAGGGCCACCAAAGCTACAATTTTTAATCTTCACTAGCCAAGGAGTATGTACACAGAGTTTTAGGTTTCTAGGCCTCATGGTTCTGGAGAAGAAGATGAAAATAGGTTTTTAGGGCGTGGCCCCTGTGGCCTTTATTAGGGGTCACAGGGCCACCAAAGCTACAATTTTTAATCCTCACTAGCCAAGGAGTATGTACACAAAGTTTTAGGTTTCTAGGCCTCATGGTTCTGGAGAAGAAGATGAAAATAGGTTTTTAGGGCGTGGCCCCTGTGGCCTTTATTAGGGGTCACAGGGCCACCAAAGCTACAATTTTTAATCCTCACTAGCCAAGGAGTATGTACACAAAGTTTTAGGTTTCTAGGCCTCATGGTTCTGGAGAAGAAGATGAAAATAGGTTTTAAGGGCGTGGCCCCTGTGGCCCTTATTAGGGGTCACAGAGCCACCAAAGCTACAATTTTTAATCCTCACTAGCCAAGGAGTATGTACACAAAGTTTTAGGTTTCTAGGCCTCATGGTTCTGGAGAAGAAGATGAAAATAGGTTTTTAGGGCGTGGCCCCTGTGGCTTTTATTAGGGGTCACAGGGCCACCAAAGCTACAATTTTTAATCCTCACTAGCCAAGGAGTATGTACACAAAGTTTTAGGTTTCTAGGCCTCATGGTTCTGGAGAAGAAGATGAAAATAGGTTTTTAGGGCGTGGCCCCTGTGGCCCTTATTAGGGGTCACAGGGCCACCAAAGCTACAATTTTTAATCTTCACTAGCCAAGGAGTATGTACACAAAGTTTTAGGTTTCTAGGCCTCATGGTTCTGGAGAAGAAGATGAAAAAAGCTTTTAAGGGTGTGGCCCCTGTGGCCCTTATTAGGGGTCACAGGGCCACCAAAGCTACAATTTTTAATCTTCACTAGCCAAGGAGTATGTACACAAAGTTTTAGGTTTCTAGGCCTCATGGTTCTGGAGAAGAAGATGAAAATAGGTTTTTAGGGAGTGGCCCCTGTGGCCTTTATTAGGGGTCACAGGGCCACCAAAGCTACAATTTTTAATCCTCACTAGCCAAGGAGTATGTACACAAAGTTTTAGGTTTCTAGGCCTCATGGTTCTGGAGAAGAAGATGAAAATAGGTTTTTAGGGCGTGGCCCCTGTGGCCCTTATTAGGGGTCACAGGGCCACCAAAGCTACAATTTTTAATCCTCACTAGCCAAGGAGTATGTACACAAAGTTTTAGGTTTCTAGGCCTCATGGTTCTGGAGAAGAAGATGAAAATAGGTTTTAAGGGCGTGGCCACTGTGGCCCTTATTAGGGGTCACAGAGCCACCAAAGCTACACTTTTTAATCCTCACTAGCCAAGGAGTATGTACACAAAGTTTTAGGTTTCTAGGCCTCATGGTTCTGGAGAAGAAGATGAAAATAGGTTTTTAGGGCGTGGCCCCTGTGGCTTTTATTAGGGGTCACAGGGCCACCAAAGCTACAATTTTTAATCCTCACTAGCCAAGGAGTATGTACACAAAGTTTTAGGTTTCTAGGCCTCATGGTTCTGGAGAAGAAGATGAAAATAGGTTTTTAGGGCGTGGCCCCTGTGGCCCTTATTAGGGGTCACAGGGCCACCAAAGCTACAATTTTTAATCCTCACTAGCCAAGGAGTATGTACACAAAGTTTTAGGTTTCTAGGCCTCATGGTTCTGGAGAAGAAGATGAAAATAGCTTTTAAGGGTGTGGCCCCTGTGGCCCTAATTAGGGGTCACAGGGCCACCAAAGCTACAATTTTTAATCTTCACTAGCCAAGGAGTATGTACACAAAGTTTTAGGTTTCTAGGCCTCATGGTTCTGGAGAAGAAGATGAAAATAGGTTTTTAGGGAGTGGCCCCTGTGGCCTTTATTAGGGGTCACAGGGCCACCAAAGCTACAATTTTTAATCCTCACTAGCCAAGGAGTATGTACACAAAGTTTTAGGTTTCTAGGCCTCATGGTTCTGGAGAAGAAGATGAAAATAGGGTGTGGCCCCTGTGGCCCTTATTAGGGGTCACAGGGCCACCAAAGCTACAATTTTTAATCCTCACTAGCCAAGGAGTATGTACACAAAGTTTTAGGTTTCTAGGCCTCATGGTTCTGGAGAAGAAGATGAAAATAGGTTTTAAGGGCGTGGCCCCTGTGGCCCTTATTAGGGGTCACAGAGCCACCAAAGCTACAATTTTTAATCCTCACTAGCCAAGGAGTATGTACACAAAGTTTTAGGTTTCTAGGTCTCATGGTTCTGGAGAAGAAGATGAAAATAGGTTTTTAGGGCGTGGCCCCTGTGGCTTTTATTAGGGGTCACAGGGCCACCAAAGCTACAATTTTTAATCCTCACTAGCCAAGGAGTATGTACACAAAGTTTTAGGTTTCTAGGCCTCATGGTTCTGGAGAAGAAGATGAAAATAGGTTTTAAGGGCGTGGCCCCTGTGGCCCTTATTAGGGGTCACAGAGCCACCAAAGCTACAATTTTTAATCCTCACTAGCCAAGGAGTATGTACACAAAGTTTTAGGTTTCTAGGCCTCATGGTTCTGGAGAAGAAGATGAAAATAGCTTTTAAGGGTGTGGCCCCTGTGGCCCTTATTAGGGGTCACAGGGCCACCAAAGCTACAATTTTTAATCCTCACTAGCCAAGGAGTATGTACACAAAGTTTTAGGTTTCTAGGCCTCATGGTTCTGGAGAAGAAGATGAAAATAGGTTTTTAGGGCGTGGCCCCTGTGGCCTTTATTAGGGGTCACAGGGCCACAAAAGCTACAATTTTTAATCCTCACTAGCCAAGGAGTATGTACACAAAGTTTTAGGTTTCTAGGCCTCATGGTTCTGGAGAAGAAGATGAAAATAGGTTTTTAGGGCGTGGCCCCTGTGGCCCTTATTAGGGGTCACAGGGCCACCAAAGCTACAATTTTTAATCCTCACTAGCCAAGGAGTATGTACACAAAGTTTAAGGTTTCTAGGCCTCATGGTTCTGGAGAAGATGAAAATAGGTTTTAAGGGCGTGGCCCCTGTGGCCCTTATTAGGGGTCACAGGGCCACCAAAGCTACAATTTTTAATCCTCACTAGCCAAGGAGTATGTACACAAAGTTTTAGGTTTCTAGGCCTCATGGTTCTGGAGAAGAAGATGAAAATAGGTTTTTAGGGCGTGGCCCCTGTGGCTTTTATTAGGGGTCACAGGGCCACCAAAGCTACAATTTTTAATCCTCACTAGCCAAGGAGTATGTACACAAAGTTTTAGGTTTCTAGGCCTCATGGTTCTGGAGAAGAAGATGAAAATAGGTTTTTAGGGCGTGGCCCCTGTGGCCCTTATTAGGGGTCACAGGGCCACCAAAGCTACAATTTTTAATCCTCACTAGCCAAGGAGTATGTACACAAAGTTTTAGGTTTCTAGGCCTCATGGTTCTGGAGAAGAAGATGAAAATAGGTTATAAGGGCGTGGCCCCTGTGGCCCTTATTAGGGGTCACAGAGCCACCAAAGCTACAATTTTTAATCCTCACTAGCCAAGGAGTATGTACACAAAGTTTTAGGTTTCTAGGCCTCATGGTTCTGGAGAAGAAGATGAAAATAGGTTTTTAGGGCGTGGCCCCTGTGGCCCTTATTAGGGGTCACAGAGCCACCAAAGCTACAATTTTTAATCCTCACTAGCCAAGGAGTATGTACACAAAGTTTTAGGTTTCTAGGCCTTATGGTTCTGGAGAAGAAGTCGAAATTCGACAAAGTTTACGGACGGATGGACGGACGGACGGACGGACGCCGGACACCATGCCATGCCATAAGCCCATCGGGCCTTACAGGCCAGATGAGCTAAAAATAATTTGTTGGTCTAACCCTTAAAGGGCACAACTAGGGATCATGATTGATAAGTGTATGAAGTTTAGTGAAGCTAGCATGAATAGTTTTGGAGATCTGCTCCGCACAAAACGACTTCCTCAAAGAGTCACTTTTTAGTCACGTTTCCATGGAAACCGCAACAATGAAAATTCAGAAATAGTTCTAACCCTCAAAAGGCACAACTAGGGATCATGGTTGACATGTGTATGAAGTTTGATGAGGCTAGCATGCATAGTTTTGGAGATATGCTCCGCACAAAACGACTTCCTCAAAGAGTCACTTTTTAGTCACGTTTCCATGGAAACCGCAAAAATGAAAATTCAGAAATAGTTCTAACCCTCAAAAGGCACAACTAGGGATCATGGTTGACATGTGTATGAAGTTTGATGAGGCTAGCATGCATAGTTTTGGAGATCTGCTCCGCACAAAGTTTTGGGACGGACGGACAGACGGACGGACGGACAGAATGAACGCTATATACCCCCGCTTACGCTGTAAGGCGGGGGTATAATAAATTCGTTATACCATTTAGAGGCGGGGTGCATGGGGATATATCAGCCTCACGCTTGGTGTTATGCAACTCGTCGGCTCGTCACACAGCACTAACTCTAATAAATTATTGTCTGTCTGTCTGTCTGTCTAGCACTATGCTCGAGGCTGATATCTCCCCATGAACCCCGCCTCTGAATGGTATAACTTATATTATTATGCTGAAAGACGGACAAGCATCATTGTGCTCATAGATTGAATACTGAGAAGTACAATACACAATAGTACAATACAATAGTAACTTGTTGATGATTTCTATATTCAATGGTTCAATGAGCTAGAACATATTTTGACTCTAGTCTATAGCCTGCATGTGATAACGTAACTGACAGAGGTCAAATCTATATCCCCTGAAAACTTGGGTGATTTAAAAAAAAAAAAAGGATATGAATAGATATCAAGTGCATTTTATTCAATATATACACTCGACAGTCGATATGTACAAAATACTGTTTCCTGTTTCAAATACAAAACAAAAGAAGACATGTTATTAATATTCGTTCAAGTTGTGTGACACTATTGTCTTATACAAATGATTTCTTTAATCACTTACCATCATACTAATAACAAATTTCCTTTTTGTTAAATGAAATAAAGATGGTACAATATGTTTGGCAATCTTGATAATGAAAATCTGATTATCAAGAGCAATAAAAATACACATACCTTGTATATGACACTTGAGAATAATTGTTTAATTTGTCAACAGTTCAGTCACATTGTATTTTTGACATTTCAAAATTCTAAACAGTATAAGTAACTGAATATACTTCAATCTCATTGTGGTACATACCATATACCAATATCTTAACACCAAGCAAACTGATAACATTTTCAAAGTCTATCAAAATGAGTATGTGTTAAAGCAACAACGCGCAATAAGTCGACATTTTCTGTTAATGTGAAACCAACAAATTTAAAGTTATTCAATCTTCCACTGTGTGAAATCATTCATTTGAGAAATTTAAAAATATAACAAGATCCTCTTTGGTTAATTGGGACAAATTTGTACATTTAAGGTAAATATTTGGATGAAATATCTCATGATCAAAAGAAGTATATATACAGAAAATTTATTGAAAAAGGATGTTTTTTGTTGCCTTGAAGTCAATGGACAATATAAGAACATCATCACTAGTAAATTCAAGGTTTGCATGAAAATTGATGGTTTGAGCCTGCACAGTGCCTCTATTGATATTGTAAATCACTGATTTGACCATTATTCCTTGAAAAAACTAATCCTACAATTTGTCTGTAAATCCTTGGATATTCCACCTTTTTGACCATAAATCATTGTATAATTTACCAAATTGTCCCAGCAATTATCGAATGCAGACCATTTTAAAAGATTTACGATATTTCTTATTAATCAATCAAGCTCAGATGCAGTATGCTGAGAAGTCTGCACAGCAGGGGTGACAAATTAAAGTGATGCTTGAATAAGCCACTGATTAAGACCGGTTGAGTTATGTCTTACAGAGAAAGTTGGTCAACCCTTTTATACACATCTTCCGACACAAAGCATAACACACAAGTTTACAAACTGTCAGTTTTCTGCCTTGCTGCTGACCCTTGAGTTTTCTGCTCTCTTGCCTTTAGGGACCTATAACAGCACAGGAAAATAAAGGGTCTGCAGCAAGGCATAAATGACAGTACGGAAACTGGCTTATTGGGCTTTGCGTAGGAAGATGTATCATCCCTTTCCACTGACATCAGGTTAAAAAATGTGTTGGTTACTTGATTCTTAAAAGGAAAAGGGTTTAACCATTTGTAATTTAAAAACATCCTTTTTCAATTTATGATTGCCAACGAAAAATATTTACAGTTGCCACATACAGCAATATTTACACAGTGAGCATATATCAGGCCGATAAAGAAGCTGCCTAAAAACATTAAAGCTATGTAGAAGAGATGCGTGAACCTGGCATGTTTTATTTAAGTTACATTGTGCAATCCTATTCTGGTCAATACCATACTCATCTTCCTACGCAAAGCCTTAAACACCAGTTTCTAAACAGTCAGTTTTATGCCTTGCTGTCGACCCTTGAGTTTTCTGTGCTTGCTCTCTTGCCTGCAGGGGCACTATAGCAGCACAGAAAAGTAAAGGGTCTGCAGCAAGGCATAAAATGTTCGGAAACTCGCATTTTAGGCTTTGCGTAGAAATAAGTACCATACTTAAAACATGTTTCAACAAGGCATTTTGCTCAGTAACATTGTCAAAAAGTGAATGAAAAAAACACAATAACATAATTATGTCAAAAAAGTCCAAATGCAACAAACACTTAACCAAGTATTTTTTAGGGAATGAGATTCAGGTTTAAGAGACAAATATATGTTTCCACGTTTATTAGAGTATATATGAAGTGCAAAATAGTATTACAACCCAAATCATTTACAAAAAATAAACTTCACAAACATTCGGCTAAGGAAATAGATATGTAGCCCTTGAGGCAATTGTATTACATGTATAAGAATTTAAAATTACACCAGCGGAAAACATGTACTTCATTGTCAATTTTATCAACATCATCTAATTAACGTCAATCAAAGATTTTCTTTAAAGGGGCAGTGGGGTATATTAGGTGATGTCAGGAAAAAGAAAATAAATGGTTCTAATTGAAAGACAATGTATTTAACTAAATGAAGCAGTAATAAATCAAATACTGTAAAATTATTATATTTCGCGGGGGTATTATAATGTAAAGTATATAATGTTCAGTTCAGCCATGCGATTCCTTTTCTTACACAAAATGAATTATAGGAGTTTACATCAAAATGGCCGCCAACGGACTTTATGAGAATCTCTTATAATTTGTTCTCTGCCTGTAGATAATTGGTTTGTGTAATGAGATTTTCGACACTATCAAAATAATACATTTAGCATTAACATACAATTATCAGTAAAAAAATAGAGCCATTGGCTCTGTAGCTCATCAGGCATCATATCAAGTTTGCTTTATACAGGCAAGATGAGCTAAAAATGAAACTGATGTTACCTATTACAAGAAAACCTATAAAAAAATTACAAAACAAATGTATTATTATTCAACACTTTCTAGATCGCCAGTATCAGACAGTGAAAGAAGTCCACACTAAAATATCCAAGGAGAAATAAATTTGTCATAGACTGTCATCTAATGGAGAAAAATAGGTTTTTAAGATTGTGACCCCTGTGACCCTATTTGGGGTCATGGGGTCAGAAAACCTACAGTTTAGAATCCCACTTGACCAAGGAGTCTACATGCAGTCTTTCAGCTCCATAGACCTCTGGGAGCTAAAGGTGATGATGAAAATAAGTTTTTTAAGGTTGTGACCCCTGTGACCCTATTTGGGGTCATGGGGTCACGAAATCTACAATTTAGAATCCCCATTGGCCAAGGAGTCTGCACATATAATTTCAGCTCTCTAGACCTTTTGGAACTTGAGAAGAAGATGAAAATAGTTTTTTAAGGTTGTGACCCCTGTGACCCTATTTGGGGTCACAGGGTCAACAAAGTTACAAATTAGAATCCCCATTGTCCAAGGAGTCTGCACATATCAATATTAACTCTCTAGACCTTTTGGAACTGGAGAAGAAGATGAGAATTGTTTTTTAAGGTTGTGACCCCTGTGACCCTATTTTGGGTCATGGGGTCACGAAATCTACAATTAAGAATCCCGATTGGCCAAGGAGTCTGCACATATCATTTTCAACTCTATAGTCATTTTAGTACTGGAGAAGAAGATGAAAATAGGTTTTTAAGGTTGTGACCCCTGTGACCCTATTTGGGGTCACAGGTTCACCAAAGTTACAAATTAGAATCCCCATTGTCCAAGGAGTCTGCACATATCACTTTCAACTCTCTAGTCCTTTTAGAACTGGAGAAGAAGATGAAATAGGGTTTTAAGGTTGTGACCCCTGTGACCCTATTTGGGGTCATGGGGTCACGAAATCTACAATTTAGAATCCCCATTGGCCAAGGAGTCTGCACATATCGTTTTTAAATCTCTAGTCCTTTTAGAACTGGAGAAGAAGATGAGAATTGTTTTTTAAGGTTGTGACCCCTGTGACCCTATTTTGGGTCATGGGGTCACTAAATCTACAATTAAGAATCCCGATTGGCCAAGGAGTCTGCACATATCATTTTCAACTCTATAGTCATTTTAGTACTGGAGAAGAAGATGAAAATAGGTTTTTAAGGTTGTGACCCCTGTGACCCTATTTGGGGTCACAGGTTCACCAAAGTTACAAATTAGAATCTCCATTGTCCAAGGAGTCTGCACATATAATTTTTAACTCTCTACTCCTTTTGGAACTGGAGAAGAAGATGAAAATAGGTATTTAAGGTTGTGACCCCTGTGACCCTATTCGGGGTCACAGGGTCACCAAAGTTACAAATTAGAATCCCCATTGGCCAAGGAGTCTGCACATATCATTTTTAACTCTCTAGTCCTTCTGGAACTGGAGAAGAAGATGAAAATAGGTTTTTAAAGTTGTGACCCCTGTGACCCTATTTGGGGTCACAGGGTCACCAAAGTTACAAATTAGAATCTCCATATGCTAAGGTACTTGTACACAAAATTTCAGCTCTCTAATGTGTATGGTTCATGAGGAGAAGTCGAAAGTGTCAAAAGTTTACGGACGGACGGACGACGGACGACGGACGACGGACGACGGACGGACGCCGGACGACGGGCCATGCCATAAGCCCATCTGGACTTTCAGTCCTGATGAGCTAAAAATGTAAATAAAAAAGTTTCAAAAGTGTGCTACTGCCCCTTTTAAAAAAAACCTGATTAATGACAGATCTATACAGTTGCACAGTCACTGTTAATTTGTTCAAGCTGTATAATTGAAATCCAAAGTTGACATTACAAAACAAGGTTTCTTTTGGCAAAACAGCATTAGTTGTCAAAGAACCTTTGGCGTCACGACAACTGATCAATTATATCATATATATCTATTGACATTTGACCTAAAGAGGGATTTCTTAAAGAGACACAGAGTATGTTGATAGGATCACATATGTAAAATTTTGAAATCGATGTTATTACATCAGGAACCACTAACTGTTACTGAAAATAACAAGTTAAAGGTAAATCAGTACATTAGAGCGAAAATACGGCTATTCAAAGTTGGGATTTTGATCGAATATCGGACGATGTGGCTCGAGTGGCGCGCGCATATTCGCCAAACGTAATTTTGAAACCTTGTCCTAAGCTGACAGGAAGATATATTCGATTCGATAGTGTTTATTAGGTATTGTAACTTATAGGTTGATTAATTGGATGCATAATTTCAAATATTAAACGTATTTGAGATGTTTTCTTGGTTTTTCCATAAAATCGAGCATTTTAGAGATACATTATGCATAAATGGATATATTTGCAAGTCCAGTGATGAGATATGAACTTCAATCAGCATATTAGATATTTTGTAGCTTATCAAAACCAAATAAAAATTTAAGAAAGATACCCTGTGTCACTTTAATGTTGCAGCCATCAGCTTCAGCCTCGTTTTGAATTTGGGTCATGGGTCACATGCATGCATAATTAATGAGAACTCCCTTTTTACAGTCAGGAAACTACCTAAGGTGGAAAACAGGAATTCATTTATGTAATTTATAACTAATTATGAATATGGATTATCATCCAACATTTTTATGTTGAAATTTTTTTAATGTTATAGAATGTGACAAATCAAACATGGTAAGATTGTCCTGAAAGCAATTTTATAGAAAATAAAGACTTGACAGAGAAAAGCCTGGTAAGTTAAACAATGGAGTTGGCCTCCACTTGTACTTATCTCACAATAATAAGTAGCACTATTTGAACATTGAAGATTCCATCCATATCAGCTGCATACTTTAGATTTCTTACTTCATCCTGGATCATCATGTGACTCATCACATGATCACTTTGGCCTCTTCACAAGGTCACATGACTTACATACATGAGTCATGTGACAACAAGAATCCCCTGGTTATATCTCCATGTACTTCAGGAATTCTTTTAACCTGATTGGAATATGAAGATGATCAATTTTTTGGGTTGGAACAATTTGTCGGACAGTTCGACGAGAAAGATGAAGTAAACTTGGAACTTCTTTTTCCATTGCATAGAATGTAACTGCACCATTGCGAGTTCTGAAAATAAAATTGCATTTATGAAGGCGTAGGAATTCTTTCAATGCAAGGATTTAGAAAGGCTGGGGCCAATGGCAATTGTGCACATTGGCCTAGAACTCTTTAAAATAATTTTTTCTTTTCTAAAAATATTCAATTCAGAATCAAGAATATTGAAGCGTGTTATGGTTCTATTTAAATCCTTTCATCGTCAAAATCCAGAAATCAAGCTAAAAAAATTATTTATTACTAGTTTCAAAGAATTAATATTTTGGCCTGATTAAGACGCCTGACCTTGAAACATCATTGAGAGGTTTTAGTGGGCACCATCCTGTGTTGATGGATGATTTATCCTCTTAATTTTACTTTTACAAGTTTATACGTACCCAACAGCTAATACAAGACCACCGGGGCTGTATGAACAACACAAGGCATTGTTATTCTCCACAATCATCTCTGGGTCTTCAGAATTGTTGATACTCCAGAACCTTACATACCTGCAACAAGGATTTCAATTTGAGTGGGAAATTTTAGCTATAATCTTTGTGAGTTACACAGTTGTTTCCCTTGAATAGGACCAGGGTTCAGACCAAATTTAAAGATCAAAAATAAACTTTTTTCAATGATTTCTTGGCCAATTCAAGGCTACTCAATCAAGTAAGTGAGAACAGGAATGGTGGGAAATACACTTAGTAAAAGGAAATGAACACTAGATCTTGTCTGCATTAGTATTGTAATCATTTAACAATCTTTGATGGTACAAATACAAAGAGATCATGTTAGCCATCAGACAGACTTAAACAAAATCAATCAAATTTCTGAGACAGTGAACTTAAAGCTTTTTAAGAACAGAACAGAATTCTATTACTCTCAGGCCGATATCCTTGGCTACGAGGTACAACATGACAGTAAATGCAAGGCTTTCCATGAAAGAGGATAAAAGTTTTCTGGCTCACCCATCATCTGCTACCGAGGCCACATGAGCACCATCCGAGGTGAAGGAAACACTGCGCACATAGTGGTCGTTAGCTCCCCCTGCATAGATTGGTCTCGGTGGGGGAAACAGGTGCCTGGTGGTATAAGAGCATTCAATCAGACATTGTGTTAACCCATATTTTACCGACAAGCTCCAACAGTGGTGGATCTACGAGATGGATGGGGGGTGGGGGATCCACCAACCCTTCCTTTCCTCGAATGTCCACTGCTACAATGTATTTGCTTGCCTGAAAGTTTTATTCTGCAGGCATAGAGTGCAAAAAGTGAATTTATCTGCAGGTTTTAATCTTAGGACAAAGGTTCCACCAATATAATTACCTGGAATTTTGTATTCTTCAGGCATTGGGACAAGATATGGTCTAAGACAGACAAATTCTAACCAGCATACAAAGTTCTACATAATTTTTTTCCTGAAGTTTTTAACAGAAACAGTTCCAACCAATTTATATATCTTGTGTATCAATGAATATAATGAGTTCTTTTTGCAGCAAAGGCACCAAACAAAATCTTTTGCAGTTCTTAGAATAAAAAAATTGATAACTGAATTAACTTAAAAACATTGATACTTCAAATCCAGATGAATTATACTTTAAACCCTGCAAAGATCTCAAATAAACACAATGAGATTGAAATGAAAACCATTGCCTCAAATATCAGCAATGATGCAAACCTTACCCAAACTCGCGAACTGAGTCTCCTGTGAAAGTGTCCCAGATGATGACACGAGTGTCGTAGGAAGCTGTAGCGAGGAGGGCGGCGTCCGGAGAGAACTCACAGCTCACCACATCGTGATAATGGCCCTCAAGCTTGCGGAGGACTCTGATATTATTCGGGTCTTCCAGGGTCCACAAGATCACCTGTAGGGGGAATTATCTCAAACGTCTAGTGACAGAAAGGCTAGAAAGATTCTTTATCTACAATGTTATACTTTGAAGGTTTTGGACTTTCTTGGGCATTTCTAAAGAATTTTTGTAGCAATGCTGATAGTTTTTTTTATCAATGAAAGGAATGAAAATGGCTTTATTGACGTAAGGAATGCGAATTGCTTTCTCAAAGAATGAATTTTTGTGTTAAGGTATCAAAAAAAGCTTCCTTGAACAATTCTAAGAACTTATTGCAAATGCTAAGGGTTTTCTTGAGAAATACTAATGGTTTCATAAGCCTTTTACAAAGTTCTTGGCATTCACCTTAAGTTTAAACTGTTTCAAAATGAACAAGAAATAATGAATATTTTATGAAATCATGCACATTAGTCTTACTATAAGTTGCATCACTTTTTCAACATGATAATAATAATAGCTTTATCAGGATTTACTTTTTTTTTTTAACTTTCCCTTTCAACTTTATTCAACTCTTTATACAATGGATAATGTGTCCATGCAGGAATGTGTACTGTACATTGTTTGTTTGTAGCTTACATACAAACATAGACATGTCAGACCTAAAATAACTCTTTGCTTGACAAAGTTATGAGGGGTATTACAGCCATTGAATACCAAGCAGTAACCACTGAAGGAGATAATGCTATTATCTCGCTGCACAATATCTCGTGCACGTGATCATTCAGGCGTACATAAACACTTGCTGCATTACATTTCTCTTATGTAGGCTGGAATAAGGTGACCATTACCCTAAGCTAGTTGCAATCCTGCCACTCAGTGGTTGTTGGCTTGACTCGTGAGACTGAGATGAAGGAATCTATCAATAATGAAGTCACTTCTTACCATATTGTCTTCAAATCACTCAAAAAATTCCACAAAAATTTAACGATGACATTGTGTTGATGTTTTCAATATAAGTACCGGTAACTACAATATCACTGGCAATTTATGCTCTTAGGAGAGTAAGCCAAACAATACAGAACTTGACTTAACATATATACCTCTGTTACTTAATGCAGAAACTTGCTATAAGTTTATCTAAGACACTGGAAAGATTATTCCTTCTTTCTTTTGCAGATATCATTTTTTGCAAGGGTTCGTATACCTTCCAAGAGAGTTCATATGTTGATAGTCATATTCCTCATATTAGAATACAAAAACTTTACGGCAAGAACTTTATTCAGTTAGTATCATCACAAATTTATTTAAATACATAGCAATAAATTTACAAGTTGTACATGATCCCAATAGATCATACTCTACAGAAAAAAATAATCCGCCCATGCTTTGAGTATGTAGAGAAACAGATGCTATGTCGTATCAAATAGTACAAGATTAAGGGGAATAACTGTTTCGCTATGGAGAACCAACTCAGGTTATTTTACAAACATACTTGGACTCTTTACTTACACATTTATAGTTTCCAGAGCAAGCAATGAGCTTGTTGTTAGGAGACCAACGACAGCTGTAGACCCACTTGCACATAGGGCGCAGCGTCTTGTACATGTTGCCATCTTGGTTGAGGTCCCACAGCTTCAGTGTGCCATCTCGGGAGGCGGACACCAGGTGTAGACTCCCGTCTGGGGCAAAGTCGATGTCGCGCACCAAATCCTTGTGGTCTAGCAACTCCAGTAGCAGGTGCCCTGCAAATAAGATATCAGTTGATCGGTTTGATCCAATTGCAATATAAGCAATCAGATGAATTGTTTGATCCAAATGGAATGTAAGCAATCAGCAAGTCTTGCAACTCAAGCTCCCTGGAAAGATAACACATCATTTTGATGTGATAACAGCTGAATTGTGTGATACCAGATGAATCCTGTGATAAACAGAATCATGTGTTAAGCTGAATTCTATACCAGCTGAACCCTGTGATACCAGCTGAATCCTGTGATACCAGCTGAATCCTGAGACACCAGTTGAATCCTGTGATACCAACTGAATCCTGTGATACCAGCTGAATCCTGAGATACCAGCTGAATTCTGAGACACCAGTTGAATCCTGTGATACCAGCTGAATTCTGAGACACCAGTTGAATCCTGTGATACCAACTGAATCCTGTGATACCAGCTGAATCCTGAGATACCAGCTGAATCCTGTGATACTCATTGAATCCTGTCATACCAGCTGAATTGGATGATATTCTTTGAATCCTGAGATACCAACTGAACGGTATGATACCAGCTGAACCCTGTGATACCAGCTGAATCCTGTGATACCAGCTGAATCCTGTGATACCAGCTGAATCCTGTGATACAAGCTGAATCCTGTGATACCAACTGAACCCTGTGATACCAGCTGAACCCTTTAATACCAGCTGAATCCTGTGATACCAGCTGAACCCTGTGATACCAGCTGAACCCTGTGATACCAGCTGAACCCTTTAATACCAGCTGAACCCTGTGATACCAGATGAACACTTTGATACTTGATGAATCCTGCAATATTTGCTGAATCCTGAGATACTGAGTGTTCAAGCAGGATAAGATTGTGTGATGTACAACTAAATCATGTGTTAAGCTGAATAATACAAACATACAAACACACCACCAGCTGATTGTGTGATACAGCTGAACCACATGTAACAGCTGAATTGTGTGATAAAAAAGTTGTCTACTCAAGTAGCAGATTTCCTAGAAACATCATTTATCATCCCCTGATTATGTCAACAACTGAATTGTAAGATACCACATGGTCTAGCAACTACAGAGGTAGGTTCCCTTGCGCTTATAAAGTCAGCATTCCTTTACGATTAAGCCGATTCAAATCTATTGGATAATACCTCTGATGACTTATATTTCATGTGTCTTAACCTACCTCTTTTGATAATATTTGAGATGTGTAAAATCATTTAAGGCACCTTATGTTACAACTTACAAGGTGACTTGATAATGTAAAGCACATGCACATGTGCTCATATTGAAATAGCCTATGGGTAATAAAAATGATAATTAAAAGGGGTCTCCAACTTCTAATTTTTAACTTCCAGTGTTTTATTAGCGAGGCCTCGAGAGGGTTGGAGAGGGCCTCGCTAATAAAACACTGGACGTTAAAAATTAGAAGTTGGAGACCCCCTTTTATTTTTTAACTTCCAGTGTTTTATTAGCGAGGCCCCAATTAGAAGTTGGAGATCCCCTTTAAGGTGTCTATTAATTACACATAAAGTACAAAAAAATCAGAAGTAATTCAAATTGATTTAATAAAAATACTTTGATTTATAGTTCTTGTATAATGTTTTGGTTTATAATTTTCAATCTTACAAGATGTTGACAATATTTATCAACTGGTTCCTCTTAATATATATATAATGATAATGACAAACAAAAACAATTATCTAATCTTGATGAAAACTGCTATTTTTGATGTCAAACATGGGATCTTAACATTATAAAATAAAAGAATAAAAGATGAAAGATCTTTATGTATCAAAGACCTAATGATTGTTGCAAAATAACATCATAGCAAAGAAATTGTAATTATTTTTAGATCATAAACTACCGGTAAATATTTTTTTCCTTGCCTATAATCAAAATATGCATAGATCATGCAAGCCAGTTACTTAGTATTTAATGTAGATACTCGTTTAAGGCACACAACATCAAAACACACCCATAACACACACTTTGTCAATATCATATAATAACATGATTATTACAAAATACACAGTTCACCAGAGATTTCATAAAATGATAGTTAACAATCCAAAATAACCATTCAAACATTCATTCAAAGCAATACAATATTTTGAATTTAATAAAATAGAAGAAAAATATGTTAGATTTTTATAGGGATAAATATCACAGGAGAAAGGGTATATATAACTTACATAAAGTTCCCAATACGTGTATATATATTTATATATATGTTATTAATTGTTAAATCCTAGCTGTGTTAATGTTAAAGAGGAAGCAACAAATCTAAGACTAAGAAAAAAACATGCTATTTATCAACTTCAAATAAAACTTCTAAAATGAGATAAAAAATCACACTTACATCCTCTTTCTGCATGAATGAAAAATAAAAGAAAAAGAAATTTTAAACAATGCAATTTCCATCAAAAGAATAACTTCATCATTAACCACATTTGAGATATTGTTGTCAAAAACCTGACTATGCTAACTTTAATTAAGAAATCTGTTTTTAAATATCATAGATAGAAAAGGCTCACATCAAATCTTCAATGACTGTATGAAGATGCATAAACTTTCATTAAAACATAATTATATGCAATGTTATTAAATGTGTTTGAGTTCTCTACTACCAGTATTTCAACAAGCAAAGCCTTTCTGTATAGGATCAAAAGATTTTTAACTTTTGAAATTATTTCCAGATAAAAAAACAAGAATCTTTTTGTAGTATAAAAAATATTGAGGGTCCAATGTTCGATTACCTAATCATTTTGCTATTCATTATCATACATTTACAAAGACAAACAAAAACAAACTCAATACAGAGCTTTCAACAAATATTATGTAAAAATATTTCTTGCTACCATATCAAAAATACAGACGAGGCTAGTTCCACAAATACGCATCTTCACAACGTCACGGGCGAAACGAAAAAGTTTCTAAACTTTCCCATTCCTCCCTTGACATCATTGGCCGTAATTTCTGTGTTAGCATTTCAACCCGCTGCACGGAAGTAGAATAATCCAATCAGAAGACAGCATGTTAAATGAACCGATTTGAAAAAAATACTTTTGTATGCGTTTTGCAAGGGAGAGAAACACTTTATTTGAGTGATAAATTAATGTTTGTTTTCTCTGCATTCTCGGTGCTCAACAAAAACATGAAAACAACCATGCGGACTGAAGTTTAAAATTAATTTTCACTCGGATAGTTTTCAAAAAGATCGCCTGTTAGTATTTTGAATTTGTTACGAATGTAAACGGCAATTTCATTGGCTATTGTTGAAAGAGCTGATAAGGGGCTTAACTCGTGATCCCAATAGGTGTCGCTGCTCCGGATCACCAGTTTTCTACCTTGTGATGGCAAGGTCTAAACGAGGAGTTACTCGATACGTTTTCACCTTGCCGTGGGAAGATGACAAATACGGTACAAAATTATTATAATTTTATTGGTAAAATAATCCATTTACCAGTGAAAAAAAATCTGTACGACATCTATATATCTATGGCATCAAGAAATAATTGAATAACATAATAAGGTGACCCAGATAGAAAACTAACAAGCTATCCATGAAATTACCATCATTTACAACGTTCTTTGGAAAATAAGATTGACAGAATATTTGACATTTCTTGTCATGTCATGTGAGGTAGAAAATAACACTTGTGCAGACATAGAATTTCTCCTTCACCCAATGAGATATACAAAGTCTTGACCATAAGTTCCAAATATCTATGTACTTGGCCTACTAGATTTCCACATTAAGTGAGGATAAAGCCACCAACAACACATGGGCTTATTCTAAGGGGACCTAGTGAAAAGGGCTGCATGACAAAAGGGCCACAAAACAGAAAAGTCAAATGGGCTGCATTTCTGGTGCGGCCCTTTTGACTAGGGGTTTGCGGCCCATTTGACTTTTCTGTTTCGTGGCCTTTTTGTCCTGCGGCCCTTTCGACCTGTTCCCATACTACGGTTAGCATTAGACACACTTTCATCAGTCTCATTTTTGAAGTTACATATTCTGAGGTTTAGACACCCCTCTAGGTCTAACCCTTGGAACATGTGAAAACTAAAATTCTCCTCTTCCCCCATGTGTTGTTGGCAGCTTTGTCCTTACTTCCAACTTTGGTTGACTCCTGTCATGGTATCCTTAAGTGAATCCACAAGCTGTTATCCTACGATACCTTTTTAAACAGGTCATCAATGACCTCATGAAAAAACATATTTTTCTCATGATTCCTCACCTGAATTGCAATTCCATAGCTTGATACGACCACTCTGCAACCCTGTTGCTAAAATGAGGTTCTGATCCAGCTTTAGTCGGGTCCATCGTTGAGAGTTATCTCCCCTTGAACTTCCCGAGCCGAAGGTAATAGACCAGACAAGCTCTCCGCAATCGATGACATGTTTCTTCCTCAAGACATTGGCGTCTTTTTTATCTCTGTGCAAAGAAACAACACTGACTTTAATTCTGAGTTCAATAACTTAAGAGCTTTCTACTAAATCTACAATGGTTGTTGGTTATCAGAGATATGATTAGAATGATACAAGCTCAAAAGCAAGATTGTCACTGATGATGAATATATTTGTCAAAATTATTGAAAATGAAACCAAGCAGTATGATTTTTACAAAATGATTTATCTAGATAGATAATAACAAACTCCTATATATGATCATGCAAAAAAATGTATTTAAAACAATGAATTATGATTTTTTTTCAGCAAATATTTTACAAATTTTAGTTGATCAACGTTTTCTGAAGAGTATCACACCACATTCATCAGAATTTCTTTTCTGGATCTGACTTCAGGCTCATTTTTGTTGTTATGTTGGGAATACTAGTAGCAATGTTAATCACTTCAGTAATTAAATCAACAGATGTGGTACGAAAAAGATTATCCAGGTAATCATATTTGGACAGAGGCTGTAAATTGTTTCCTATTTTAATGTAATAATATTATATCAATACAGGGATCATCTTCCCACGGCAAGGTGAAAACGCATCGAGCTACTCTCCGGAAAGATTTAGAAACTTTTGCATTTCGCCTGTGACGTTGTGAAGATGTACAGGGATATACAAGGCAAAGGCAAATACAGTATTTTTGTTTGGGAGGGGTTCACACTGTATGTGTCACAATTCACAAATACAGTAAGCGAAATTATTACTTTCGATCAAAGAATATGTGTCTACAGGAAAATCAACTAAATGACTAGATTGACAAGGCAAAGACTTTTGAATATTATACAGATTGTGACTCGACATTTACTATATTTCAATCTCCCTAGGGTAAGTTTACCTCTTTTTTGTAACAATAAACTCCCAACTTTCAAACAAATTCCTTGAACCTAATACAGACCTAATCCCTCAGAAAGATTTCTATCTCCTTGTATTGTGATGTGACACCCTTCAGAAAACGTCAGATATAAATCTACAACATATTGAATTTTACACAAACTAGAACAAGGAGAAAGCACCGTAATAGCCCATGCTTCGCTCCGTCAATACTTGGCACTATTCTCAAAATGTATAGTACCTATCTTCTAATGGAACCACCTGCTTTTGAGGATCTGGAAAAAAATCTTCAATTAACACAAAAACATGGCATAAATACAACAACCAGTCAAAAATGATGCTGTATTTATATTGAAAATATGAAGAACAATGCAAAAACATTCAATCAAAGATTCTGAATTTCATGTAACTGCTATAACACAATCTTTTTCAATAGATTTTATTAAAATATTAAAGAGCTATGATATTGTCCAGTGTTTTTCACTTATTAATACCTATCTTGTATTACATATATATCATGATAAATCAATCTGCAAGTAAAAGAACAACAAGTAACATATGTATTGTTTTAGAAATAGAAGAAGTGAAATGTTTGTGAATCATATCAAGAAATGAAATAATGGCATAAATTCTGGAGAGATGCATTGAATGATGTTCTTGACACAGTACAGAAACCAAATTTCGATACCGGTATATAACATAACATAGTGTCAACGATTGCTTATTCCTAAGGATAAGCTGCCTAATCACTGAGGTTGGGCAAACTTTGCACATTGACAGGGATTGGGTTCCACTCTTGGACAAACCCAGGGAATGGGCAATTCAAGAAATTGGAAACAACATATATACATCAACTTCGTAGAAGTTGTGACAATCTTCCTTGTTGAGTTTTCTAAATCAGGCTTTAAAGTATACCAAAAGCCTGCTTTGGGGTTTTGGTTCCTAAGAAATGATATTTCCAGATTTTATGAAATAAGTGGGTAAGTAAATGTTGAGTGCAATATTACAGGCTTTAGTGGTGTGACTTGATGAAAGAGAGGACATTGTAATAATGAAGCATAGAGATCTCATCTCAAATGAAACGCTGCATGAAATTACTAGTATGAATATTATTTTTGCGATGTTTAGGAGTACATTATAATAAGTTGCCATAATAAGCTGATGCAAAGGTACTAATACTAATAGGTAAAACAAATTAATCAAAATTGTAAATATAAGTTCAAAAATTGCTGGTACCATTTTAGATCACCCGGCGTCCATAAATTACGACAAAGTATTATCACACGCTCGAAAGATTATTTCAGATCCATCACATGTCCTGCACTCAGAATATTCACTTTTGCCATCCGGTAAACGGTTTAATATGCCTTTCCACAGATCTAACAGAACTAAGAAGTCATTCGTACCTTCAAGTATTTCACTTCTCAACAAATTGTCAGATAAACATTGACTGTGCTCCTTATTATATTCCTGAAGGTCTCAAATTACGTGTATTTATGTGAATGTGTGTGCGTGTGTATTTTATGTAAATAGACTTTTTATTAATATTTAACTTATTATATAAATGTCCATATGTATTTCATGCCATGAGCTCTATTTGATTCAAGAAGAATTCCCTTTTGGGTAATAAAGTGTTATCTTATCTTATCTTATCTTATCTTATCTTATACTGGAGAATATTAATTTGTGTTAATTTCACTACTACTTGATGTGTCACTTATTTAAATGATAACAGCCTAAGAAGAGTCGTTTCTCCAGCAAAGTTTGAGTACTCCTTTATGAACGATTAATTACTCTCTAATAAAATACAATGCCTGAAATATTTTTAATGAATCAATCATAGCACAAATTATTATTTTATATGGCAAGTAAAAAGGTCATTATAAACACGGCCTGATCCATTCAATATGTGAATGTTCCATGTATAATGTTCACGAAAAATCAGATTAGATTATTAATTGGGAATGTTTATTCTATCAAAGTTAGGTATAAATATGCATTCTAAACCGTTTTTCATTGGTATTTGTTAATATTAATGATAATGAAATCGTTACATTAATGAAACTTATCTATATATATAATAGTATTATTTAGGGGGAAAATATCTTTAGAGAACAATGTCAATCATTTGACTTACCATACAATCGCATACATAAATCATACATATCAAATGATTAACGATTTAGCTAAGATACTTTTAAAACAACACTACACACTGAAGCATTTTCAAGCTGTAAAACAATGACTTCTATAATCAAGAAAGAATATACAAATGCCAGGAAGCAAGTTAATAGATAACTTTTTTATTGAAGACAAGAGAGACTTTTCAGCATAAATTCTGTTTTCAAGAAAAAGACACTTACCATACATGATATCATAGAAAATGTTAAACATGTAAAAGAAAGATAAAAGTCTTACAGGATTTTGTTGTTGGCGCTGTCCCAAGGAAGAAGTTGGACGATGCGGTTGCCGCTAGACCAAGCGAAGTAGGAGTAGTCGGGGGCCCACGCACATGCCCATGTCTCACAACCCTGCCGTGGAGCTTGATGACCTTGGCATGGGGACAGTTGCTCCACTATCTTAGCATGAGCTGCAACATCATTAATAAATATTGTAACATGACTTGCTAAATACTCGTTTCTGATTGGTTGATTTGAAGGATTTCCCAGTGTTAATGGCAATGAACACCCGCAAATTGGCTGAGGCAAATCACTGCGAAAGAATACATTATTTGGTTCGCCTCAACATTAAAATGTTCTGATTCTCCCAATATTCGTGTCCGATTCACATTTTACTGTTGTTGGTGTCATTTTCTAACTTGCGCATTCCCGTAGTTGCCAAAAATCCTTTTCTATTTGCTTTAGTTTTATGTAACTAAACTTTCTTAATTGGCTAAGTTTCTCCTAATTTGGCGCCTTGTGCCATGCGGCCGGATTCTTTCGAATGCCGTTCCCATGGCACGACGTCACTAAGGCCAACGGTCATAATGATTGCGTCACCGTCACAATGGTCTGGGCGAGTTAAAGATATTTGTTCAGTTGAGTTTGTTCCCGTTGGTTTATTGATTATATAACTGTTTTCTCTCTCATAAATTTCACAGTGAAAATTATAAGATCTCATCGTTTTGAGTGCAACTGGTTTGCAACATAAGAACACTATTTTAATGGCTATAACACCAGGAATTCCTTCTTCTTTATAGCTGCGAACACCTATAACAATAATGGATCAGTTGTTAGATCCTTTCAACTCAGAGTTCCCTACGCAAAAAAAGAGTTCGCTCTTAAAATGCTTATAACTAACGGTCATGTTACAATATCGATAAATAGTTGTGTTTGTAAACGCCGTCGGTTTTAAACTAAATTTGCGGGTGTTGAATAACAATGAATCCCGGAAATTTTACAAACGCAACTATTTATCTTCTAAATAATAATAATATTTGATAAATTAAATACAATCTTATTGGCAAAATAGCACATTTGAAGGTTTGGGTGTTAAGAACATTATATTTGGTGTGTTTTTTCCTACATTGTGTTATCTGCTAAAAAATGCAACATTAACATTAATACACATTGTTGTTTCTAATTGTTTTTGTTGGATGGGGGAATGTTGTGGAATCTTAGCGGCAAAGAAATACAATGTTGCTGTCAAAAAATAACATATTGATATCAAGTTACAATATACAATGTTGTCTATGTTATAAACACATTTAATACAATATTATCTACATATTATGAGCTTTGAAATTTTGAATACAATATAATATGCAATAAAACATATTTAATACAATGATATCTTCAAATAACATTTGAATACACTGTTATCTTCAAATAACATTTCAATACAATGTTATCTTCAAAATAAGACTTACATACAATGTTACATAAAAAAGAAAAACATTTAGATACAAATGTTACAAAATTACACATTTTAATTCAATGTTTTCTGCAAATAACACAATAAGATACAATGTTATCTCCAAATAAAATACTGTAATACATTGTTAACTGCAAAATAACTGATTTGAATACAAATACTCAGATACTCTTTGAATATATTTAGCAATGTAATAATGTGGAAATCCATGTCATCCATGCCATTCACTAATGATATATGATAAATCATCAAATGCTATTTGTCAAAAGAATTACATATTTTCAGCCACAGTTTAACTGTCATTCATTTTCTTGACTCAGGAAAGATAATTTCTGTCAAAAAGAGCATTGTCAACTTCAAGGTTCAATCTTTATTTTTTTGACATTACTGAAGGAGTGCCCTATTTTAATTATCACAATTAAAACATAATATTTTGATAAATTTTGATGATGTCATGTCAGATCAAAGTTTTCCATAGTAACGGCTTTTCATAAGGATGCACGCTATTCGTCGTCATTTTGTAAAATGTTATGCAATCAAATTATTTTAACTAAGTACTGCAGTACCATGTTTCAAATGAATAACGCAAAGATCATCTGACACCATATTGACATCAATAAACAGGAATTTTTTCAAATTTCTTTTCAAATAGGAAAATTATATAAAATGAGACAGTATAGTATATAAATGCATGTGTGGTCATATTAATTGACCATAATAAAATGTATGAATTTATTTAGCATACAGCAATTCATATCAAATATGTTGAACATTTTTTGGACAGTCTCTTATAAACTTCCCAGAAACATGAATAAAATTAGTAAGATAAGAAAATTTATGATAAATGCTCAATAATCTAACAACAAATATTTCCCCCCGCATCATTTAAATTTAGAAAAATGCCATGTACTTTCTATGCAAATTTTGAAAAATGAATCGTGCAAACTTGAACTCTAGAATATGAAAACGCAATATTCATAATTTCTTTAAGTGGCACTTAAGAAGTTGAAATATTTGAATTTAAATATTGTCCTTAATATTCATAATGCTAAATGACGAGTAAGTCCAACAAAATTATTCGAAATCAAAGATGTTATCCTGATTATTGTTCACCTGAATGATATAGGTCAGGATGTCACGGTTGTCTGAATGTAAGTCAAATGTCTCGTTTTAAAGCCAATGTAAGTAGATCTAGGAGCGGTTTAACGAAGCGAAAGGGTAAATGCAGCCCAAGCTGAGCAACATGGCCTCGATCATGGACACACATGAAGAATCTATTTCGTGCTAAATGGGAATGAATGTTTGGTATATTAGGCAAATCGTGTGTCGTAATATGGGTCAAGGTATCATAGCATAGTAAAACAAAGCGAATAAGCAAGCAAGGGCGTGCTAGATCATGATAAAACTTAAAATAGAAAATAGCACGTCCACGTCAAATATCGAATTGCGCCTGTCAGGATGTTCATGTTTTGACTTATCAAGCATGGGAAATAAACGTATATACGCACTTACCTATGTCATCAGGCTCCGAATGGCTGAAGCTATTCGAAACAAGCTGTCTCATTGACGAATTGGAAGCAATTATGATGTTTTGTCGTGGTAAAATTACTATATTGCTTTGTGAAGTCAATAATCGTCAAAGAAACACCTTGACTATGGTAGCGTTTGTTTCACAAATAATGTTCTATTCTGGCTGTATATCATATGTATTTATGATATAACAATGGTTTGTTGTTAATGTGACTATCCACAATATATGTTGTACGTCTCCAAATAATGCAATAACATGAAAGTATTTCACGAGTCCGAAATTTGTGTTTCTGCCTTCTGCTTTGCCAGAATGGAGTGGACCTCGTTCTGATTGGTTGGGGGCGTTGACGTTACAGCCAATCAGCATACAGATACTTTTATCTGACCCTATGTTTATCCCATATAACCCGTTTTGACCTCTGTGAATGGACGTACAGACTTCGCACGTCAAGTTACTGTATTTGAGCAGGTCACGAGAATCGAATAAACAAGTGTGCATGTGCTTGCAATACACATACATTCGAAGGTCATCCCGGGTCATGTGCATATATTAACTTCTTTCTACGCGCCGGTTCGTGATCATATGCATGCTCTGCCGAGCATATGGTACAAATGCATCATATTAATTTCGGATTTTTTAATTTAGTCCAGGAAATTGTTCAAATGGGTTGGGGACACAAATCTGAAGTGTTAAGGTCGACGAATTAAATGAAATTGAAATCCTTTAACACGTTTTGCCTTTTTTAAAACTGATTATATCACAATTATTTGAAGCTCTCGTTAATTTGCAAACTTGTAACGAAAAATGTTCAATCGCAAGGTTAAATCATTTAAATTTTGAGATCTGTTAAATATATATTTATTTTGATTCAAATTTACTTTTAAAATTAGCGAAATCGTGTCTGTAGGGTCATTATATGCAAAAATAACCTTGCGGATATGACTGACATTTTGATACGTCCGACTCTATCTGCATCCGCTCGCCACAATGTAAATATATATATATATGTTGTTATTGTAAGCCTTGTGGACCCTGGACAGCATACAAAGGGACGGAAATATGATGCGCTATGAATTTATGATTCTACAAATATAGACGGGCATGATCTATATCATTGTTTGTTGACATTTTGACAATATATGACAATATGAACATTTAGATTGTATGAAATTAAACGAAATCATCCGGCTTTATAATTTATAATTTAAAATATTTCTGTCAGGGATAACAGGGCCGTACGTGTTGAGTAGTTGTAATTATCTAATGATAATGAACCTGAACAGCTAGGGTAGTTTTGATTCTTTAGTGATAATGAACTGGCTAATTTTTAAATAATACTCAAGTTTCTTGAAACTCCAATGTCTCCATGTTATCTTATCTCAGGTGTCACTTCACCTTTGTCATAAAGCGTGAAATATCTAATCACAATAATGATGGTTTGTGAGACAACTTTTTATATTTTGTTGACAGTTTTCATAGTTTGTATATGGCTTTTCTATGAATTTTGGTCTAATTTGCGATGAATTTGTTTTTGGGTTTGAAAATAATTCATCGGAAAGATTTTGTCACAAACGTAATATTTTGTACTACTATATGCATTGAAGTGCACTGCATGTGTTACAGTAATCTAACTCGAATTCGATACATGAAGTTACATTATAAAATGCACAACATACCACTTATTCCACTGGCATTGCAACGTGTTGGATTCTTTATACAGGTCATCTTGAAAAAAAACATACGGTAGTAATGTTACACAACATTAAGTCGCAATTAAATATTTACAAAATTTAATTGCTTTTTTGACCTAGGTCAATGACTATTGATATTTCTTATCATTTAAAACCGTATTTCCTCTAATAAGCGCCGGGCCTCCAATAAGCGCCGGGGGTTATTGGTATTTGAGAAAATAAGCACCGGGGCTCTTATAAGCGGCGGATCCTAACTTTGTATGTCTTAACATGGATATTCATTGTAAAATACTGCTTTACACAAACTTCCATTTTTCTATAAAGACGGAAATAAGCACCAGGCCTCTAATAAGCGCCAGGGGGCAAAGGGTGCTGTTAAAAGTAAACGTCCGGGCGCTTTTTAGAGAAATTACGGTACATGCAATATGTGAATGTTTAAAAAATATGCATTCCTTCTCTATCTATGCGGACATATGCTGTGAGGTAGAGTGACATAGAATCGTGCAGTGTAGTCCATGCAATCTGTTTGTTTATTTCATCATCTACTACAAACCGTTTGAGAAGTGAATAGGACGTAGCTACTTATCTTTCATAGATATTTGAGGGATGATAACAATAAATCTTCCAAAATATTTTTTCGTAACAACTTGAAATCACATTTTGGGGATCTTCAGGTTAGCCAATTTGCATACTTATTAGGCATGACTATGAAGTGTATGAAGGCTATTTAAGTGCATCAAGTTTTTATAAATAATGTGCCAAAAGTTTTTTGACCAAAAGTTATTCAATTGTAAATATTAGGACGTTATTTGCGAATCACTCATTTGTCATCAAATGTAAAGTATCCAAACAAAAAACAAAAATCAATATTTTCAATATAAAAGATCTCTTTGAATCGGATAATCTAGTTAACACAAGCTGTAAGAATCGGGCAATCTAGTTAAAACTAGCGCTACTGATTAAGTCCAATAAGTCATACATTAAAATATTTATATTTATGCTCATATTGTGTAAAATGCAATATAAATCCTAACGACGCCCCATTCAAAGAGATCAGCCAGTTCTTTTTCCAATGGCTGATTTCCGTGCATGCGCGACACGGACCAGGTGGGTTAGTAGCTAGATGTAACGTGAGGACTTCGGGGATATTACAGTTAGTTTTAACTAGATTGAAATATTGCTGGCACCATTCTTGACCATCCTGTATTCGTGTACAATGAAAAAAATGTTAAAACATACGCGTAAGACCATATCTAATCCAACACATGTCTTACATTCATAATATTCACATAAGTCAAGTATAAAGTCAATTCTAAACAACAACTGAACAATTTTAATAACTTTTTTAAACTGTCCGTGCGAATTGTATAATTGTAAGTAAGCTGGTGTGTTGTTTCCTTTGTATAAACATGATCTATTTTGAGTTTTATATGTATCAAGTAATGCTCTTTATCTTAAAGGGACAGTAGCACGTCGACCATTAGGGGGGTTATAAAGTGATGTCAGGAAAATGAAAATTAATTGTTCCAATCGAAAGAAGATGCATTAAAACTACATGAAGCAGTGATAATTCAAATATATAATGTAAAGTTTAGCCATGCAATGCCTTTTCTTACACAAAATGAATTAAAGGTGTTCACACAAAATGCCCGCCAATGGATTTTATGTGAATCTTTATACTTTGCCCTCTGACTATGGGTGAATGATTTGTGTAATGAGATTTTTGACACTATCAAAAAATTAAAATATACAATTTTCAAAAAACGTTATATTGCAAGGTTAAACTTTTCGTAAAGAATCCAGATATAAATAAGCATGCATATTGAAACGTGTATAAAGGATAATGGTGTGACTGAGTTATCGTGTGAAACTTTGTTGAGTTGTAAGATAAGTCACACGGGATATACACTCAACGGTATCGCCGCTCCTTATTCCTTAGATTTAGGAGTGTATTGTGTTGAGTAACGTCTAGACTAACATTTAGTCTCAGAATTTATTTTTTAATATTGACAACATTTTAAACAATTTATGTATTATAAAAAAAATGGAGCCCAGAAGAAGTTTTAAAAGCTGAGCGATCTAGACTTGCTATATTTTTCTAGACTGGGTTGGTCATCAATTAACTTTTTTTGCTTTAGGGTCTGGATGACAAACTAGGTAACGTCGTATATCTGCCATAAAATTGACAGCACTGCTTATCATTTAAAGGGGTGTGCTTTGGCCGTTTCATTTGCGTAGCGTGTTAAAACACAGTTCAGAATTGAAGTATCCGAAAGACCTTGGTCAAACAGTATGAGATGTGTTGAGTGTCAACAGACAATCTTTCTAAATGTTATTTTTTACAACATTAATTTCAATGAAAAAGTGCCCTTGGCCTCCTTTTGAAAACAACCTTTATTAAGGTTGACCTTAATCTCGGAATTGTCCTTTTATAAAACAACCTTACTTACAGACAATCTTTCCAAATGTTATTTTTCGTAACGTTCATTTCAATGAAAAAGTGCCCTAGCTCGTGAAACCTAATTGACCATCGTTAATAAGAGCGTCCAGACGGGTAAGGGGGGTCACATGACACAAACTTGGTACTGGCTGTCAGCTGTAAGCGGTTCGTTACCAGATAATTTCGTCCCTACCGAGCATTTTCGACTCTTTTGGGGCCCTGCTTATAAAACTCCGGAAGTTAAAAATTCGGGTTGCAGACCCCCTTTAAGGTTGACCTTAATCTCGGAATTGTCACAGGGTTTCAGGAATAAAATATTGTTTTAATAAAGGGTTGACCTTAACTCCCATTCTTAAACATAGCACTATGGTAACCTTAAAGAGCCACTCCTTGATTTTCAACATATATATAGTTTTGCTTTGATACGAACGTAAATGACAAATTCATCATATAAAATCATGATATCTTATTCCTCAAATGGTAATGATATAATAAATACTTGTTTCCAATTCAAACTTTACAACAGTCATATATATTCGCGGAAGCCAAATTCATATATATTTATTAATTTATAACCTATAATATATTCTCAACTGAAAACTGTCATCCTGACTACGATTGAAAAGTTTTAAAAATTAACTTTGACTGATTGACTCGCGCCATTGTAGGTTTTCGATCATAATCGAGACTTCAAACCCTCCTGTTGTCACTATACGATGTTGATTAGCTTTCAAATGATATGTTCCTGTTCTCGATCAGCTGACACTATTGACCCCGAAAACTCTCTTTTAAGGGGTTTTTGGGGGAAAGATAAAGTGATGGCAGGAAAATAAAAATAAATGGTTCCAACTGAAAGACTATCCGTATTTAAACTTATTTAAGCAGTAATAATTCAAATCAAATCAAAATGTAAAGTTCAGCCATGCGATTCCATTTTCTTACACAAAATGAATTAAAGGTGTTCACACAAAAATGGCCGCCAATGGACTTCATGTTAATCTTATAATTCGTTAGCCGACTATGGATGATTGGTTTGAGATTGTAATGAGATTTCTGACACTATCAAAATAATACATTAACGTACAATTATATTTGACATTTTCCTCATCGAATTAAAGCGTGATTTGAATATATATCACAAGGCAAATATACTTGATGAGGCACTAGTGACAACATTGAATAATGCTATTGACTTATTCTAACATGACATGTGTACATCTATCTCTCACTATTTACAATATGCAAACCGCCTGGAAGACTCGCCACGTAGTCATGTACAGGTCTTTTGTTCAAATCGTGGCAATTTCAAGTGAATAAAAAAAAACCGTACAATTATCAGGGAAAATTTGAAAATATAAAATATTAAAAAAACGTGCTAATGCCCCTTTAAAGGTTGGTGTATTTTTTTAACGAGCTGGTCTTAGTATTCTATCAATGTTGCTGTAATACTTGATATCCTACACTTAGTGGTGTATGATCATGCATGAGAGACACTAATTACAACAAAATATACTGAAAACACTTGTTGTATGCAATTACAAAATGTACAATGAAGACGTAATCAAGGTCATTTTGTTGCATTATAGCTACCGGTAGTTTTAACTCGATATGTACATATTGTAGAGAAAATCTGCTTAAGTAGTACTCGCATTTGCTGAAACATTCGGTGGATATATGTATGATATATAAGTAGTTCAGACTTATATAAGTGGATGCACTGATTCGATACGTTAGATACCACCTCCCCCCTCCCCCTCCTTTCACTAGGATAACCCACAGGAGCGTTCCATATCAACCGTTAGGGTTATAGGGCATGTAGACCTCTCAAACGTGTGAAATTAACACAACGGCACATTAATGAACGTCCAAGGTGGTGTAGATCGAGGATGGGTTGGAATTTGGCATCATGGCGCCGGATCTATTGGTCTGATGAATGTAAAATGCTACATGTATTACATATTGTGGATGGCCAAATTCGTGTTTGGCGACAAGCTAACATCCCTTTCGCACCAAGACATGTCCAACCAACCTATCAGTGTTGTGGTGGCTCTGTGATGATATGGGGTTGTGTCTACTGCAGTTATAAACTCAACCTTGTGACAGTTCCAGGTACACTCAATGCTAAGACATATCGTAATAACCTCCTCCCTGTGGCAATTTTACATTTCAACAACCACCCTCTTCGTACAAGACCAGTTACATGGATGACAATGCTATTCCCCACATATCCAGAGTTCTAACACAGATTCTACTGCGGAGCTACCGCGGCCTGCTTGCAATTCAGACTTCATCCCCATTGAACATCTATGGGATATTATTGGTCGCAGTATACGTAGAAGAGACCCTCCTGTTCAAACTGTGGCAGAAGTGGCAACAGATTCCTCAACAAGTCATACAGAGACTGATACGTGTCATGTCGAGGAGGGCCAATCAAATCATCAGTACACAAGGGTCATTCCCTGGCTATTGAATTAACACTGCTTTACACTATTCTTAAGGCTGCAGTGTTACCTTTTAAGACTCCCATTGCTGAAAAACACACTGTTTGGAATTAAGTCTAAAACGTCAGTAAAATGTAAAGCCATTCACTTATTGTTGTCAGTTTTGTCAAATCGACACATCCTTATTACCACTGGATAGTAATTTAAACATCTTAATAATCAGGAATACATGTGAGGTACGTGTCGGCTATTTGTTAAACTTTAAAGTTTAAGGTCTGGTAGCGCTCAACCCTTTGTTTTGAGTATATGTCAGTATCAACAGGGCAGTACTCTTGAATTCTGTTTCCACACAAAACATACCCTGATAGAACTGTCCCTTTAACCGAGGTAGGCCACTTCAAGGACAGTCCCTGACTGTTGGTGTCGTATCCACTAGTATCATACTGCACATCAAGTCTGTGAAAAACTTCTGGTTGTGTACAAGATTGGAGCAATACAAAAACTCTCAATCGTATATTTTCTGTCACCCTTTGTATACAAATAATCATCGTCTTTTCAGGATGTACACCTTAAACGTGTCTTTTCAATAATTCAACTTCCTCTCCAGTTGCAAATTATAAACTTCCACAGTCCTACACATTTTAAGTGATTGAGTGAGTTATTGTTTTACGCCGCTTTGGCAATATTTCAGCCACAAGGGGCGTGCTACACATCTTAATTAAGAATATATCTCGTGCAAAGTAATTTTTCAACTATTTGCATACAGTATATTGCCAGGTGCGATTCGGTGGCCTTATAATACAATCACTGTTATTACTCTCCCGTTGAAAATATCGCTCGATGAATACCAAACCGTTCACTCGTTTCATCAAAATGTTATTAAACGGGACGTCGTTTAGTATTCTTAAGTTCAGACCTGCTCAGATAAACCTAAAATTAATCTTATTGGAGTCTAATAATTGTGTGACTAAACTTTTTTTCAAATACTGCAAAACAGTTGTGAGAAAGATTATTTTTCTTTATATATTTACATTACGTTGTCATTATCTTACAAGTTTATCATTGATAACTTACATCACATCTCGTATCTGCCTCCCATTCATTCAAATCAATAATATCTCGAGATGTATCTGATAAAACCTACTCGACTATAACATAAAACTTGACAAGTCACGGATGTGTTGAATAGCCCTCATAGTGGGCCAAAGTGTGAAATACGACAATAGCTACCGACCCTGACCTATATTTATGTATGACCCAGGTTACTTATACTAACACGTGACCACACATATATAACATTTCCGTCCCCCTTTATGGTTTAATGAACACATTAATACATATGATGTACTGCCATTCATCTATAAAGGTTTGAATCGAAATAAGAGTGTTCACGTATGTTACTTTCTTAGGTTAAAGGCATATTGACGAAAACTATTAAATATTTTCAGAGCTTTTCGATCATTAGAGAAGACAGTCATGGGCTCTGTAACTCATCAGGCTTTGCATGACAGTTTTGATTTTATATGAAACGACAAGTTTACTGTATTTAGTTTATATTCATCAAAAATACAATTCTAATCATGAAGCTGGTACAGGGTTGTCTACATGAACTCTTAAAGAGCCACTCAGTGATTTTTATAACATATTATTTGATTCGTAATGATTTGATCAAGTGGTTGTATGCATCTTGAACTTTACTGTTAAACGTTTGCAAAGGACAATTGAATGAATCTTTATGTTATGTTCAGAATGTACCGAACATGTTCGTAACTAATTTGAGCATCTAACGCATATAGAGAATTCGCCTTTCATTAAACCACCGAGAAACAAAACTGTAAATGCAGCTAAAAATGACCAAGGATCAAAAGCGATGATTATTGCGTAAAAAACGCGTTAAAGGGACAGTCCTATCAAGGAAATTTGTAGGGACATATAATGCTATTAGTACATGATTATGACACGACCAAGTTAAAATATGTTACAGGGGGTAACATTTTCGTTGATTTATATTTGACAATTTGATCAAGAAGGGCACACAGGCGGATTTTGTTTCAATAAAAAATACTCCGATAGGACTGTCTCTTTAATAACGTATAGGAGATATTCCACATGTGAGCTAGCAGGGCGCTGTCTTTTCATGCTGCCAATGAGGCAGTTACTCTGCTGCTGTGGGAGACGGTTCCATTCCTCTACTAGAGCTGTTCCCAGTTCCTGTTTGGTGCTTTGTTTAAAAGCTTTTTTTGGAGAAGGTTCCATTCATGTTCTATTGGGTAAAGATTCGGTGAACAAGCAGGCCACTCCAGTGTTTCATTTTTTAGGTACTGGTTGCTTTAATGGGGATGTAAGTCAAACAAATTAAAAGGGTTGCCAGTGTCTGAATTACACTCATGTAGACATTTTTTGGTGACATTGTGTGTAATGGTTATGAACTGAAATGGTAGCAAGGATTTGAGAAGTCATCAAAGTGAGTGATGACTTTGAAAATCAAGTCAAAGTCAAAATATTCAACTTGTGTCTGTGATATGAAATGAAGGCTGTCACCAATTTTGAGACGTTGGGGTGCAAGGGTTGGTGAGATAGGTATAAACAATATCTCAAAAACAAGTCAAATCGCATGGAAAGTTAAAAGGACCATTATTTAAATTCAAACATATAGTATTTGATTTTGAAAAGATCTTTTTATTTCAAAGACTCTTATATCTTAATATTTTGTTCAAAACAACTATCATGATGAAAAGAAAAGTTGGAAGAGGCGGAAAAATATATATGCTTATTTAGAGTTCTGGAGCAGACTAGATTTTTATCACAGTAAAGGGGAAGTAGCATATTATTATGAAATCATATTTTCAAAACTTTACCGAAAAAATGTTAGTTTATTCCAAATTATCTTCTAAGAGTCATACATCTCATTATTCAACCAAAAATTTTACTTTTTTGTTGGAGGTTGGTAAATGGATTTAGCACAGCGAAAGTTAACATTGTATGTTTCTTTCAGAATACTATGAGAAAAATCATTGCCTTGCAACTTGTAATATCATGTGAGATCAAATTATTTTCAAAAACATGTGCTTCTGCCCCTTTAAAGTGTTGATGCAATGTACAATCAAACCTACCTGTTTAGGGGAAAATTATCATGTTATGATCATTACACAATAAATCCTGCTACATCTACATAAATTCTCAACCTTGAGCTCCTAGACATACCCTGATATCCATCGAGTCAAAACCCTCACATGCTATATATAACCAATCAATCAAATGATGCCCTTTCAGCAATAGCAGCACCAACCCGGATCAGAATTCATAACAGTGTGATTCACATTAACCGATGGGAGTGCTATTAGATAATAGATCGCATGTTGTGCTACGCTTGAAAGCAGTATACTTAAGATTTCGACAAGAGGCATCATTAGATATCAGTTTATGGAGTTTGAAATAGTTGGGCTGAAAACAAACAAGTAATAACAAGTGTTGAGTAACCAATTGTCAGCGATATAAGGGTTTTGGCCCGATGGATATCAGGAGATGTGTAGGAGCTCTATCAAACAGGATGTTGTACAGTGCCAACATACATTTTTTTAACATGGCAACCTTTCAATCATGTTAAAGAAAAAAGAACGCTTAAGAAAAAGGATTCCAAATTTCAAAGGTCACCTGAACAATACTATACCTTAATCAGATATTCCATTGATGTAATAAAAGACTTAAGCACCGACAAACCAATGCATGTAACTTTAAATGGAAGAAATTTGTTCTCAGAAAGACATATCATTCATATGAATATTTTTCGGAAAAGCTCCATTATCAGAGATTTCCTGAATTGATGAAAAACCTTATCATAAGATGAATAATCTTGAAAATATATATCTATTTCTGCTTAATGAGATGTCTTACAAGAGGATTTAATGTTGATTTTGATATTGATATAAGGCTTTACAAATAACTTTGACTTTATCATTCAAGTATCACAGATGTCTTTATCACCAATCTAAGTAAACCTAGCCTCAATATTATCCGTTTCACTTCTAAACTGAGTCTAGAAAGGCCTAGTGGAGGGTCGCGTCAGCCCACGTATCGAATTGACCAATCAGAATTCAGCTTACCAAGCCACAATAGTCTGCCATCGCACGCATAATGTTGGAGGGTCATAGGTCGCTGAAAGGTCGGCTGACGCGACCCTCTACTGAACCTTTCTAGACTCATCATAGGAGTGAAACAGATAATATGAGGCTAGGTTTACTGAGACTGCTTTATCACATCAATGATCGCAGAATAATTTTCAGTATTTAAAAACAATTTTACAAAAGGAGTCTTCAACAACAGGACTACTAATTGCCATGTAACAGATTAAATCTTATAGGATTGTAAACAACAATAGGGGGATTAAAAGGAAATCTAGCAGTAATATCATTATCAAACATGTACAATGTTAGCATATTATTCTGATAATAAGATGAAAAATTAAATCTTTCATGTTAAAATCAAACATCATATAACAACAATTTTACTGTACTCTTGCAAATTAATTTGTTTTTTCTCAATTTATCATATACCAAATTTAGTTTCGAGGAAAGATATCTGTATCATCTGAAATACTTCACCTCAATTTAGTGAACTATGCTAACTAGATACTATATTAAATTGAATATTACGATTCACTAGGTGCATGACATCCTGTCTAAAAATGCCTGGGAAGGATAACAATATCAGGATCCGCTTCAGGATGCAGAAACGGAAGTTCATAAAATCAAGAAGAGCGGAAACTGTATTTGCTCAATAAGAACCCAGGCGCTTAGTAGAGGCAAAACGGTTTTTGAAAACCCAGCGCTTTTAACTTAAATATAAAGTTGAATCTGTCCAAAACCGTCATTTACAATGAACTTATTAAAAAATGTTTTCTGAAGAAGCATAAATTTAATGGTTGACTTATTGGAGGCCCGGTGGCTCTTGAAGATCTCGTCCTTTTAAGAGGAAATGCAGGAAATCCTTCATCAACATAGAAGACCGCAGTAAAAGGAGCAGGAACAGAATTTTGTAGATTCATGTCCATCTTCCTACACAAAGTCTAAATTCCGAAATGTCAGTTTTTGCCTTGCAGCAGACCCTTCAATTTCCTGTGCTTGCTCTCTAGCTTACTATAAGTGAAAGCAATAGTCCAATTAGAAAGTAACTGTAGGTTGCTAACAACCGCCTTAAGGCTGATATCAGCACTGAAAATTCAAGTGTCTGCAGCAAGGCATAAAACTGACGTTTTAGGCTTTGCATAGGAAGATGATGGTCAAACAGTGGTGGATCTTAGTTAGAATATTTAGGGAAGTTCTTATCTAAAGTAATTCAGGTTAACACTTTCAATATCAAGCAATGAAAAATGCACAAATATGTAATAACACTTATCAAAAAATAAAATGAAAAATAAAAGCTAATAAAATCATTCAATCTAGCGGAAAAAATGCAGTCTACAGATGCAAGCAATAAAAGCTACAATCCTCAAAATACAGAAATCAATACAACATTTAACAAGTAAAACTGATGTTAAACAATAATGAAATTCCATTCCATGTTTTTTCTAAAACATAAAAATAGCAGGCAAAAAAATATGTGTTTAAAAATCAACTTCATAGATTATATTTATAAAATTACCCATTTGTACAGTTAATTATCAAATGAAATATTAAGCATCTAAATTGTGTTTCATTCATGTTGGTTACATAAAAACAGTTTTGGAAAATCTCAGGTTACCTTTCACCAAGCAAAGCTAAAACCTTTTCTTCAGAATTAAAATCAGTTTAATATTTATGGATTTTTTTGATAACCTCTCTTAAAAGCTCTTCTAACATTAATTAAAAACTAGGGAAAAATATAATTTTTTTAGCTAATGACAATCACTTTTTACTCATAACCTTAGTCAAATTAGTCTTCTTGTACAACATGTAAATAATACTTTTGAGAAACTAAATGCTAAAATAATTCTTCCTTCTTATAAAATGTTTTTCAAATACAAATAAATGCTTTGAATTGTTCCATAATTATTTCATAATGTCATAATTATAATTCAATAAAAGAACAACATGCAAAAAAATATTATTTCTCGAATATGCACCTAAGGGTAAATATCTTATCAAAATTATTTTCAGACAGAGTTTGATATACAATATATATTAAACTAATATAAAATGTCATGACTGATCCTGATTGGTTGCCAATGACCCTTGACCTGTCACATGACTGTCCTCTTCTTATATTCTACAATAAACAAATAATACTTGTTAGAATTGTGTCACGTGATATATAATTTGATATTTCAATAATAACTTATAGCTAACAGGGGATCAATAATTCCTGAAATTTTCATGACAACGGGTTGCAATCATCAAAAGTAGTGCTGGCTATTACTGATTTATCAAAATGAGATTAGGTTCATAAATTTTTAGCAAGACATTTTGTATGATCAAGGGAATCATATCAAGTGAAATCAAATTCATGATTGCCTATTTTTTTCTGACATTAGTTGTATACTTTGTGATTGTTAATTTCAGGAATTAAATTATATTTTAAAATGTTTCCAGAATTCACATTGTTGACTTTGCATAACTGCATGGTACTAACACAGTGTATAAAATAAGGCCTATCCACCAGCCAAAAACCTTGTTACTATTGGTCCTGACTGGCAACTTCTTAACGTTTATTTTCAATTTTACAACTAAAATCTACAAAACACAATTGTTGGGCTGACTGTTACAAGCTTAATATCATATACCGTATTCCACCTAATAAGTGCCCAGGGCGCTTATAACATTGACTTGGATGGGCGCTTATTAAAGTGGTGTAAATGACGATTGAAAAATAAAGACTACTGAAGTGGAACTGTATTTAGGTTGTCTTTGATAACCGATACAGGCGTTCAAAACATACCTACACATCACTGAGTAGAAAATAACACAAATTGCCGCTAATGTATCCTTTACTTCATGAAACAAAGTGAAAACATTGAATTTATTATTTTAGTACTGCTCGTACATTGGCCGTTAGTCTGTCATCTCAAGACCCTAAAGCAAAGAAAAATTAACTGATGACCAACCCAGTCTAGAAAAGTATAGCAAGTCTAGATCGCTCAGCTTTAGTTAAAGCTTCTTCTGGGCTCCATTTTTTTAATTATACATGAATTGTCTACAATGCTGTCAATATTGAAAAAAAATACTTCTGAGACTAAATGTTAGTCTAATTGGCCGTTATTAGACCTATAATTACAAAACCCTTTGGAGGGCGCTTATTAGAGCAGGGCGCTTAATAGGTCAAATACGGTACACAGGTTATTAATAAGAACGGTATTGTAACAGCCAGTTGTAATGGCCAGATGACTGTGGATGGCTGAAATGTTTTGTAATGTTAGAACTGCAGACAAGTCACAGCAAGCATTAGAAGCCAAGCCATGCATGCAGGGTTTGATATATATACAGTGAAGCTTGTATTACATGCTAGTCTACAACATGCTCGACATTTGTTTGTCGGAACCAGGAAAACTCTGGTTGAAAAGTGTAAAAAGAGTAGGGAACAGATTGTGTACGTGCCATGAAATTATCAGAGAAATAAACTATTTGCAATTTAGAAGTAATTATTTTTGGAAGTCATTGTTGGAGTGCTTCAAAACACTAGCATTTTTAAAGAAGTTGATAATCCAATAACTCATTGTCTTCTTGGATAAAGTTGACCCGATTGAAAGGATCCACGGTATTCTATCTAATGCCTCAATAACAACTCTAGGATGACTGCAAGACAATGTTTCATTAAAGTACAATAGCTGTGAATGTTGCTCGCTCACTTAAGACGTTTCTCAATGTTGCAAATATGTAGAATGGACAGTAGAATGGTTTTTAAAAGGGATATAGAGTGAACTCACAAAAATAGAGCCATTGGCTCTGTAGCTCATCAGGCATCATATCAAGTTTGCTTTATACAGGCAAGATGAGCTAAAAATGAAACTGATGTTACCTATTGCAAGAAAACCTATAAAAATATTACAAAACAAATGTATTATTATTCAACACTTTTTAGATCGCCAAAATCAGACACTGAAAGAAGTCCACACTAAAATATCCAAGGAGAAATAAATTTGCCATAGACTGTCATCTAATGGAGAAAAATAGGTTTTTAAGATTGTGACCCCTGTGACCCTATTTGGGGTCATGGGGTCACAAAAACCTACAGTTTAGAATCCCAATTGGCCAAGGAGTCTACATGCAGTCTTTCAGCTAAATAGACCTTAAGGAGCTAAAGATGATGAAAATAGGTTTTTAAGGTTGTGACCCCTGTGACCCTATTTGGGGTCATGGGGTCACGAAATCTACAATTTAGAATCCCCATTGGCCAAGGAGTCTGCATATATAATTTCAGCTCTCTAGACCTTTTAGAACTGGAGAAGAAGATGGAAATAGGTTTTTATGGTTGTGACCCCTGTGACCCTATTTGGGGTCACAGGTTCACCAAAGTTACAAATTAGAATCCCCATTGTCCAAGGAGTCTGCACATATCACTATCAACTCTCTAGTCCTTTTAGAACTGGAGAAGAAGATGAAATAGGTTTTTAAGGTTGTGACCCCTGTGACCCTATTTGGGGTCATGGAGTCACGAAATCTACAATTTAGATTCCCCATTGGCCAAAGAGTCTGCACATATCGTTTTTAACTCTCTAGTCCTTTTAGAACTGGAGAAGAAGATGAAAATAGGTTTTTAAGGTTGTGACCCCTGTGACCCTATTTGGGGTCACAGGGTTACCAAAGTTACAAATTAGAATCCCCATTGTCCAAGGAGTCTGCACATATAATTTTTAACTCTCTACTCCTTTTGGAACTGGAGAAGTAGATGAAAATAGGTATTTAAGGTTGTGACCCCTGTGACTCTATTTGGGGTCACAGGGTCACCAAAGTTACAAATTGGAATCCCCATTGGCCAAGGAGTCTGCACATATAATTTTTAACTCTCTACTCCTTTTGGAACTGGAGAAGAAGATGAAAATAGGTATTTAAGGTTGTGACCCCTCTGACTCTATTTGGGGTCACAGGGTCACCAAAGTTACAAATTGGAATCCCCATTGGCCAAGGAGTCTGCACATATAATTTTTAACTCTCTAGTCCTTCTGGAACTGGAGAAGAAGATGAAAATAGGTATTTAAGGTTGTGACCCCTGTGACCCTATTTGGGGTCACAGGGTCACCAAAGTTACAAATTAGAATCTCCATTGTCCAAGGAGTCTGCACATATAATTTTTAACTCTCTACTCCTTTTGGAACTGGAGAAGAAGATGAAAATAGGTATTTAAGGTTGTGACCCCTGTGACCCTATTTGGAGTCACAGGGTCACCAAAGTTACAAATTGGAATCCCCATTGGCCAAGGAGTCTGCACATATCATTTTTAACTCTCTAGTCCTTTTGGAACTGGAGAAGAAGATGAAAATAGGTATTTAAGGTTGTGACCCCTGTTACTCTATTTGGGGTCACAGGGTCACCAAAGTTACAAATTGAAATCCCCATTGGCCAAGGAGTCTGCACATATAATTTTTAACTCTCTAGTCCTTCTGGAACTGGAGAAGAAGATGAAAATAGGTTTTTAAAGTTGTGACCCCTGTGACCCTATTTGGGGTCACAGGGTCACCAAAGTTACAAATTAGAATCTCCATTGTCCAAGGAGTCTGCACATATATAATTTCAGCTCTCTAGACCTTCTGGAACTGGAGAAGAAGATGAAAATAGGTATTTAAGGTTGTGACCCCTGTGACTCTATTTGGGGTCACAGGGTCACCAAAGTTACAAATTGGAATCCCCATTGGCCAAGGAGTCTGCACATATAATTTTTAACTCTCTAGTCCTTCTGGAACTGGAGAAGAAGATGAAAATAGGTATTTAAGGTTGTGACCCCTGTGACCCTATTTGGGGTCACAGGGTCACCAAAGTTACAAATTAGAATCTCCATTGTCCAAGGAGTCTGCACATATAATTTTTAACTCTCTACTCCTTTTGGAACTGGAGAAGAAGATGAAAATAGGTATTTAAGGTTGTGACCCCTGTGACCCTATTTGGAGTCACAGGGTCACCAAAGTTACAAATTGGAATCCCCATTGGCCAAGGAGTCTGCACATATCATTTTTAACTCTCTAGTCCTTTTGGAACTGGAGAAGAAGATGAAAATAGGTATTTAAGGTTGTGACCCCTGTTACTCTATTTGGGGTCACAGGGTCACCAAAGTTACAAATTGAAATCCCCATTGGCCAAGGAGTCTGCACATATAATTTTTAACTCTCTAGTCCTTCTGGAACTGGAGAAGAAGATGAAAATAGGTTTTTAAAGTTGTGACCCCTGTGACCCTATTTGGGGTCACAGGGTCACCAAAGTTACAAATTAGAATCTCCATTGTCCAAGGAGTCTGCACATATATAATTTCAGCTCTCTAGACCTTCTGGAACTGGAGAAGAAGATGAAAATAGGTATTTAAGGTTGTGACCCCTGTGACCCTATTTGGGGTCACAGGGTCACCAAAGTTACAAATTGGAATCCCCATTGTCCAAGGAGTCTGCACATATAATTTTTAACTCTCTACTCCTTTTGGAACTGGAGAAGAAGATGAAAATAGGTATTTAAGGTTGTGACCCCTGTGACCCTATTTGGGGTCACAGGGTCACCAAAGTTACAAATTGGAATCCCCATTGGCCAAGGAGTCTGCATATATCATTTTTAACTCTCTAGTCCTTCTGGAACTGGAGAAGAAGATGAAAATAGGTTTTTAAGGTTGTGACCCCTGTGACCCTATTTGGGGTCACAGGGTCACCAAAGTTACAAATTAGAATCTCCATATGCTAAGGTACTTGTACACAAAATTTCAGCTCTCTAATGTTTATGGTTCATGAGGAGAAGTCGAAAGTGTCAAAAGTTTACGGACGGACGGACGACGGACGACGGACGACGGACGGACGACGGACGACGGGCCATGCCATAAGCCCATCTGGACTTTCAGTCCTGATGAGCTAAAAATTAACGTTTATAATTGAACGCCTTTTAAAAGTCAAATGTAGTTATAAAAGGAGTGTGCCATGTCTGTCAAGCTACATGACAGTTTTCAAACCTCAAATGAATATAAGGTGTTCACACAAAAATGGCTTCTAACAGATTTTACTGAATGCTGGGTATTATCTCCTCCTACTGTAGATATGGATATTTAAAGAGATATTTTACTCCCTGAAGATAACATGTTTTGGATAGGCTTATATTTATTAAGGAAATTTGTAAGAAATAAAATTTCAGAAAAGCATGCTAGTGTTCCTAGGAGTCTGCCCAATAGATTAGAAGAATCCAGAAAGAACAGCATATACAGCAAAAAACATTCAACTCTCAAAAACTGGGAACACATATCTTTATTATTTATACATTTGTGTCATACATTTGTGATCTTACATAAAAGCTGTTGTATCTCCATTTTTGTAAAAAAAATATCATAAAATGTTGACTTCATAATAGTTTCAACTTTCTAAGTTACATTTGTAAAGTTGTAATGGCTACTCAACTGACATCATTTCTCATAGAAGAGTTTCTTCTTAAGTGGCAAGACCAAAATTATTAAAAGCATTTGAGAAAAGTTAATTTCCTTTGAAAGCTTAACTGTAAATTATCATTATTATTATTATTATTATTAAATGAGTATTAGCGTCCTGAAACATATAACAAGCATTGTGTGCAACATCTAAACATTAACAATTCTTCAAGGCTCCCGACTTATATATGCTTTTCTTAATAAGTGAAAGCCTAGATAACATCAGTATTTCAACACAGACCAGAAAACCAGGTCTTTCTGCATAGAATCTGACACCAACTGCTTTATCACGATGCGACGATCGACCGACCCATCATACTCTTTAATAAATATACAATTATGTACAAAATGTTCAAACATTGATTATGTCTTTGTGCTGCTACTATGAACCTTCTGACAAAGAAGAACTGAACTGTAGGATGGCATTATTAAGGAAGACACAGGAAATCTATTGATAAACAACTTATTTATGGAAATAAATTGTGGTTGAATCAGTAGGATCAAGGATATCTTGTGGTACGGGTTATAGTAGGAGATCACCTCATAACCTTAATCCCCGGGTTAGAAATGAACATCTCTAGTAATCACCTCAATCACCTTGATCCCAGGGTTAGAAATGAACGTCTCTAATAGGGGAGATCGCCTCATAGAACGTTTCTAGTAATACTGTACTTATTAAAGTTCAAATAAACAACTTAAATAGCCAGCCACTAAATGAAAGTCAGTTCTACTAGGGTTCCGTGTGTACGTAGTGCATGATGCATAGTAAATAAAGCGCATTAAACATTTTGCACTAAAACAGTAGAAGTTTATTACATGAATGCAGAATGTGTTAGTTGAGGTTGACTCAATGTGAAATCCTTTATAGGCAAAACTTTTCTATTAATAATCTTAGTTTTTACCTTATAAAATAAGATGGGTAATATAAACAATAACCAACTCGTGACGGGGAACGACAGATTATCTTTCCCTCGTTATATTAATTGTTAGTTGAGTAGCAAGTGATTCCTTGAATGCTCACAAGAATGTCCGAATACGCATGTATGTTGAGACCAAAATTGGGATTTGATAGGGTTCAAATCAGCGGATCACATAGTTTTCCAAATATGGCACCAACATGCCTCGCAACTTCATTTCAGACCCAATTCTCAGGCACACAATGAAACTGATTTTTGTTGTCATACTTTATGTATATATCTCGTAACACGCAAAGCGTACACATTGGAATTCCAGCTTTGTTGGTTCAAAGTAACAGCACCAAAGTACACATCAAGGTTGTTGTATTTTCTAATCACAGTCATCTTCACAATCATCAACCACTCGAAATCACCAGTCTTGCCAGAGGAAAACAACAACAACGGCAACATAAAATAGTTTTGTACAAGGACTGGAAATAAAACACTAGCTTCAGCTAGAGGATCTGAAGTAAATATCAAGTACTTCATTCCAGTGTCTGTCCATAGAGGATTATAAAGAGGGGATTGTCATGATAACACTTACAGGGGTTACTCAGATCTTTCATATGATATTTATGATCCTGACATTGTTTATTTAACAAATTTAGATATTTTAGAGACATTGTTGAATATATTGCTCTGATATATCCAAAAGTAACAGAAAAAGACTTTTGATATTATTAATTTGCATATTTGAAAAATTTAAACAACATATTTTGATATGTTCTAGATTAAAAACAATTTACACCAGAGAAAAGTCATCTCTTGATAACAAAACTTGATTCATAAAGATTTGATTTGCAGAAAAAAGGTTACATTTATCAGGTCTTAAAATTTGTAATTTTGGATTCTGCTTTGAAAAGAAATTATTGATTGAGTAATATGGAGAATATCTAAAAGAGTCCAAGCGGTTATCAGTCAGGTTATAAGCAAGCTGTCACATAATTGGCTTACGAATGGATTTCAACTGTGGAAGTGCAAAAGACAAAGATTGCAAGCACATTAGAAGAAGCCTTTAGCTGGATTAAGTTGGATTCCTGTTGAAAACATCATTGGATATAAAAGTTTCTCTTAAGCTGGGACAGGTTAGTCATCATAACAATCTGAAACCTTAAAACATCTCTTAAAATCTTGCACTTGGTCCCATTGCTAAGTAATATCAAACTTGTCAATATCATAAAACAATCCAGGATTAAAATCTTCTCTAAACCTTGTTGATTTAAATGAATCTCCCCAAGTTAAAAAGGTCTCTAAAACTAGTCAATAAAGAGAGGTATCACGACACAATCATGGAATACTGGGCACGCAAGAAGAAACTAAAATACAATATAATCAATAAATTAGATTTGCATATTGCATGTAGACCTAGATATATTTCCTACATAAAATATTTCCTAATCAGTTCATTTGTAGATGTGGGGGTCTATTTCGAGTTCCGGGGAAGGCTAGCTTTTTGAATACGCTATTTTTAGTAGCAATGGCAGGTGACTTTGACCTTTTGGGTAGACTTGTGTCCATGGCCTCTTGTTGTCTGTCCTGGGCTAGTCCATTTGCTTGACCGACCTGACCGATAGCAAACCCCTCCATTATGTGGTGCTGTGATGGGCTGCAAGCAATCAGTATTATCTTACAAGTTGTGAAATACATAAGCACAATAAAATTCTTCAAAGGCATTTAGAAGTTGGTGTGGTAATACAAGACAAATGTTATGGATAACAACTTCTGTATTGATTTCTCACGACGTTTCTGGGCCAATTCTTGCCCCTTCTTCTGAAGTCACCTGAAGAAGGGGCAAGAATTGGCCCAGAAACGTCGTGAGAAATAATTAAAGAAGTTGTTATACATAACATTTGTCTTGTATAAACACAATAGTTAAAGAAATTTGTTGCTAAAATTTAATCATCATCATTGTTGTCGAAACAATCCTTAATAATGATACCCGTATGTACAAAGACACCAAATTTGGCATTGCTCAAATATAAATGTTTTTAGTGCTTGTGTGGACAACATTATTAGGACAACTCAATTACTCAATAGTCAATACCGGTAGTTGGGAGGGGGATGTTGATAGGGGGAGAAATAGTCATCAGGGGATTAAGCACGGATTACGGGTAGTTTGAATGTGTTGTGTAGTCTATATTTTGTGAAACAAAAAATTTTGTTGCTTGTAATATATGGATTTCAGCTTTAACATTGTGATAATGCCGGTTTTGAAAACTTTTTCATTTGGATTTAAGTATGGTCCATTCAAAATTTCTAAAGTGCATAATACAAGATGTGTAATTTTTAGGTGTCTGATAAATACTTAATATGTTTGCATTCAATATGATATCAAGTCCTATCATTTATACATCTCAACATAATTGTTTTGGAATGAGATAAGGAATTGTTTATGATTCAGATAAAACAAAAGGTATGTTTGAGTAAACAAAACCCTAGATAATTTGGGCCTTTTAAAAACACAAGATAACATTTTTTTTTAATCTGATGAATATTCAAAACAATTTGTGTATGTGGTAAAAAATCAAGATAATTTGGGTATCTAAAAAATACTCAAGATTGTGTATCTTATGAGGATCAAGATCATTTGTTATTAATAATGATATTCTACACATTGTGTATCTAATAAGCAATCAAGATTCTTATTTTGATATTCCACAGATTGTGTATCTGATTATTACTCAAGATCATTTCTTATTCTGATAATCTATACATCCTAAATCTGATTAATACTCAAGATCATTTCTTTATAATGATATTCTACAAATTGTGTATCTTATTAATACTCATGATTTTCTTATTCTGATATTCTACACATTGTGTATCTGATTAATACTCAAGATCATATCTTATTCTGATATTCAACACATCTTGTATCTGATAAATACTCAAGATCATTTCTCGTCTGATATTCCACACATTGTGTATCTGATTAATACTCAAGATAATTTGTTAATCTGATATCCCACACATTGTGTATCTGATTAATACTCAAGATAATTTGTTAATCTGATATTCCACACATTGTGTATCTGATTAATACTCAAGATAATTTGTTAATCTGATATTCCACACATTGTGTATCTGATTAATACTCAAGATAATTTGTTAATCTGATATTCCACACATTGTGTATCTGATTAATACTCAAGATAATTTGTTAATCTGATATTCCACACATTGTGTATCTGATTAATACTCAAGATAATTTGTTAATCTGATATTCCACACATTGTGTATCTGATTAATACTCAAGATAATTTCTTAATCTGATATTCCACACATTGTGTATCTGATTAATACTCAAGATAATTTGTTAATCTGATATCCCACACATTGTGTATCTGATTAATACACAAGATCATTCCTTATTCAGATATTCCACACATCGTGTATCGGATTAATGCTCAAGATCATTTCTTAATCAGATCAGCTCACCTTACAGGACCTCTCAGAGCCGATGCCATGACCTTTCTCGGTGACCTTGGTTCTTTCTCCGATATCCACGGCTTGTTCATCTCACACAAAACCGATGGGGCAACATAGGTGAAACCCTAAAAACCGGAGAGAATGGTGTGTGAAATTAATGCTAGGGCTGACCTGATATTACTATTTAAATAGTAATGGTCTATTGTGATAGTGATAGACTATTGTAACCCACTTTTGCAATAGTCTAACTATAGTTATGATCCAAACAGAACCAGCTGACATTCCCACAGGTTTTATCAGAATCATAACATTTAAGAAACGGATAAACATTTCATTTTGAGAGTGCACCACCCTAAAAATTTTTTTACATTACTATCAATGCTAAGGGTGCAACAATACACCGATACACCGGTGCATCGCGATTATATGGCTGACGATAAGATACACGATACCTTTTGCCTCTGAATCGATTCACTACGATACGACCTAAAGTGGAATTAAATTTCTTAATTTTAATTTTTTACCCTGTCAGTGTCAACAGTGTTTATTATAGACAAATAAAGTAAATGTTTACAGTTTCACTATCCTGTGTAATACGTATCGAGATACTTATCGTATCGTACCCCAAATATCTAGATACGTATCGTATCGCGACCCTCCTGTGTGGTTGCACCCCTAATCAATGCATCAAGTTTGCATTCACTTTCAATACAACACCATTGCAAAGCTGCATCGATTGTTATTACATGCTGTTTTAGACACACAAATACATGTACTTATACTTAGGCACTGGTGTAAACAACACTAATATACTATGTCATAGACAATCATTAAAGATGTTTTATACACAAGCTTTCTTATCATCACAAAACCGACATATTATGTTTTTGAAACTCAAAACAAACTCTGGAAAAAAAAACTTTTAGGCTCACGTAGGCTAGTCGTTAACATCGTATAGTAACATTAGAGGTGTAAAGATATGGTGATTCAATATCATTGGTCCACGATGTATCATTTGAAGGATGCATATCGTGATACATAACATATCAATGAATTCTCAATGTAGATGATGAAAACTGAGATAGAGATTTAAAAGATATTTATCAAGCACACAAGCACCTCCCCTAATACTTGGAAGTTTGATAATATTACAATTACATCAGGCCAGGTAAAGTTAAATTCTTGCACAAAAATAATTGATCAAAAAATTTTGTGAAAAAATCATTGCGTAAGGTATTAATGTGTATCAGGATACATATCGTATAGCGTATAGCGACCCCTATTGTTGCGGACATTTTGGTGGACAATCATCTTCAAAGATCTTCACCACAAAGCTTTCTACTCACCACAAACACTTGGTTGGCACTCTCGCTGAGAACTGAATCATCCGGGGAGTCGACTGGCGTCTGCTTTGTGAACTTAGTGTCGAACTGACTCACATCTTCGTCTCCTGTCTGTAACGCACAACAGGGCTTTTACAAGAGGTAATGTATCATACATTTTCCCTGGACATATCCTTTAACAGGGATTTTACAGGGGAGAAATTGAACTGAATACCTTCAAGCTTTTACTAGAGGTGTAATGATACAGTGATATAATAATTTTTGTTTCATACAGCAAAAACAGAATAAAATTCCAGTACTTTTCAAGGACATATTACCATTTTTTAAGTACATACATTCGCAGGTCAAGTGACAATACTTTCGGTTTCGATGCCGCCATTTTCCAAAGTGCCGCATTGTGACATTGAAATTTCCTGAATGCAATCGATCGTGAGAAGCGGAAATTATTGGTTTTGTTGAAATGATTGTAATCTCGCAGACTGGTTTTGTTTCATTCTGGTCTCTATCAATTTGCCCAGTTAGCAGAACAATGATACTTTTATGTTTTAGATTGTGATCGATGTCACCCTAAATTCCAGTACATTTTTGAAAATTTCAAGGACATTACAGTGAAATTTCTGTAATTTTCAGGACATTTAGTAAGCATTGTAAATTACAGTACTTTTCCAGTATCAAAACAAAATTCAAGTACTTTCCAAGGCCTATGCAGACCATGAATATCAAATCATGATACATGGTACTGGATACATTCTATTACAAGGGAATTACAGGGGGGGGGAATTTACAGATCTAACTGATCAGCTTTTGCCTTAAAAAAGTGAACTTACAAATAGAATCAATTCGTGCAGAAATGTTTGAAACAATGAAGAAATTGTCATCCAACAATTCTGCTGATCTTACATAATTATGACTATGCTTCTATGGGCCTTCATGCAGGTTTAATATTCAAAATTATTTAAAGCAAATTTTATGGAAATGTTTACTTTTACTATAGCTGACATAAATTCGGGACATTTGGGGTCACAGTTTGAGTCGCAATGTTTAGCTAACACTATCGGCAACATATTCTCTACATGTGTTGTTCTCCCATAACCGGGGACGTAGCTCAGGGGTAGCGTGTTCGCTCGTCACCCGGGAGATCGGGATTCGATTCCTGGTTATGTCATATCAAAAGACGTTTAAAGGTGGTAGTTGTTGCTGTCTTGTTTGACTCTCATGAATTTCTCATGTACTTGTGTTCTTATTATTACTTTAGACCCAATGACTGCAGCAAGCAGGTATCTGATACCCTAAACAATTGAGATTAAAGAGGTGTGCACTACATAGTTTCAGCATAATCCAACAGATATTTGGGGATTTTTTAATGGAAAGTTTATTGCCTTGACTCTATTTCAAACAAAAGTTATCAGAAAATGAAATATCTCATCGGCCCCAAATAAATCAGAATTATTAATCAGTTGAAGGACAAAGTCATCTGTTGAAATTTTAAGTTCCATTTAAATGAAAACCTCTAAAAATACAAATCTGAAAACGTTTTAAATTTCAAAGGCATGTTACATACTGCTTTCTGATAAAAATAAAAGTACCGAGGGTACAGAAGCTCACCTTAAAATGAATGATGTGGTAATATGGTTTAATTGTGTAACCATCTTTTATATGATAATTGATTATGGCTGCCATCATGATTTTTTTATCTTTTAAAATGCTATTCTTCTGTTGGAAACCACTAGAGCTTGAACAAACATTAATACAAGAATGATATAATCATGATTTGTTAACAAGCAGTAGGTTTTTGTATAACTTTTTTTTATATCTATGGCTAAATTGGTGACCATCTTGAACTTTTTAATCTTCAAAATAATACTTTTATGTGGGCATCTGTATTAATTTCATTATAATATCTTGATTGGTTTAGGAGTATTCATTTAGTCACACTCTCAACTTCCAAAGAACTAAAAAGATGATGCACATAAACATTTGGAATATATCTCTCTGACACAAATCACAAATTCAGCTAGTGATAGGTCCAATTGCCAAAGTAAACTGTCCAGGTCAATGTCCCATGTAATTCTAACTGAAGATTTCTGAATATCTTAAATCTTGACATATGTTAGTGCAATCTGATTGGTCAGAATAGGCTAGCAACATGGGGGTTTATGCTAATTACTAGATATGCTGACCTATGATGACCTCTTGCACCTGCATGTAGCTTATGTAACTTATCCTCTTATGTAAGTTACTGTTATTCCAAATAGTGAGTGTCCTCCCCTCATTTCAATATGCAATACAGATACTCTTTAGAGGAGAGTTGCAGGAGAGGGGCTGGAAGGATAGATGGGGAAAGGGGGGGGGGGGGGGGAGGGGGGGATAAGGGGGGATAGAAGGATTGTGGGATAGAAGAGAGGTTTGCAATGGAAGGACAGGAGAAAAAAGGGGAGGAGGGAAAGGGGGGATAGAAGGGGTGGGGGTAGAAGAGAAGTTTGCAATTGAAATAATCTGGAGGTCAACTCAGTAATATGTTTATTTTAGTATCTTAACTAACAGAGAGAATTGGTGAGAAAGACTTTGTAAAAAAAGAATTGTTCAGACAGCTGTTCAATTAGTTTTGAAGATAAATATTAAATGATATCTTTTATTAGCATGACAAACAAAATAAAAGATAATTTGTTTGTTCATGAACCAAAATTTTCAATTTGGAATAAATTAATTGCATGGGAACAAAGGACTAAAAACCTAACAGTTAGTGTTGGGAGTGAACAAATTTAATCATTTTAAATGCTTTTGAAAAGGATTTGTTTGAATTGAATGATCATTATAATTATCTAGATAATCATTGTTCAGACCGTAATCAGATATAGATGATTATAAAATGTATATTTATCCCTCACTGGTTATGTTATTTGCCATATATGAAGTGTCAGGAATTATGTAAAACGGAAAGGATTTATTAAAACAGTCATGCTTCAGGCTGTTCACAGATAAAGATGATTCATACAGTTTTTTGTAACTGTATTTATAGTGTTGATAAATATTACAACAAGCGTATCAATACAAATATAATGACATTGATTTGATTGATCAGGAAATGTATTCTTTTCAATGAATTTCATGAAATCTAATTGAAAATTCAATATATAATTGACATATTGACCATCTTGGATTCTTGATAATAAAATAAATGTGTCTTTGTCAGGAATCACTATATAAAAAAATACTCACTTTTCAGAATGATATCTAATTGATTTAGTAGGAGTAGTACTTGGCCTGAAATCTAATTGAAAAATAATGACTTCTATGATGACATGTTGTTCCCAGAACCCCTTCAGCATGATACAATTATCATTTATTTTTACAGGTATTTATAAAACACATGGTATTGGAACTGGAACCTGATACAAAATACCTCTATTATTAACTTATCATGTAGATTACTGAACATAAAAGCAGATTCTTGACTTGTTAATATTAACTCATCGTGCAGATTGTTGTACACAAAAGCTGATTCTTGACTTGTTTAAGTTATTTGTAAAAAGTATTACTATTGATAGAATACAAGTACACTTTTCATAAAGACAATTTATATACTTTCCATAAAGTCCATTATGTTCTATTTACCAATTAGGTCAGGATTACTATGCAATATACAAGCAGGCAGGGCTGCTAGCCCCAGAGAGTGTAGCAATTTGTGTATTTGGCTTTGTGTACGTATATTTGGAGAAGCATCCTAGTGTGCTGAGCTTGTAAACCTGAACTCTTGCTAAGCCCTTATGTGTGGTATTAAAAGACTTGACGGGAGAGAACATGAATTGTTGTGAAAAATAAATATAATTTCACAAAATATAGTTAGCTTATGTCCTAAATTGATTTTGTGTCAAGAAGAACTTCTTTTAGATATAGAAATGGTACAAATATGAGTAAAACACAGGAACTGGAACCTGATGCAAAATAACTCTTTCCACATCAACTTATCATGTAGATTGCTAAACACAAAACAAGTGACAAGTTTTGTGTAAGTTGTTATTCTTAGAAAGAACATATCACTGTCATGAGAATACAAGTCTAATTTCCATAACTCTTATTGCATACACATGGCCATATAGCATAATGCTCTACCATATCAATTGGGTCAGGTTGATTATGCAACAGACTAGCAGCTGACACTATGATGCTAGCAGCCTGTATTGGGATGTGTATTAGACAGCATAGTGGACTCAACAGAAATATCTGAACTCTGGTTGACCCCTTATGTGTGGTATTTAAAGGAATATAAGGGAGATACCATTGTTCAAAATCTAACATGATGTTTAATGTCATTGGGTTTTTGCAGCTAGTTGCCATAAATATTTTAAACAAATTAATTAATTACCGGGTATGTTTGTCTTTCATCTTAATGTTTTAGAAACACTTACAAATATAGAACAACTTGCATGACAATCTTAAATATTCCATATTCAAGATAATATTATGATCAGTAAGTTCAAATTAGAGAATGTATATAGTGCGAGTGATCACTTGATGAAAGCTTAAAATTTAGTAATAATGATGTGTCTTCTGCAGCTGAAAAGTCAATATGGATGCTATCACAGCCATCTTGGATTCTCAAAACTGAAACGTCTACCTTTGTGGGAGGAATCAAAATAGGTATAACATACTACAATATGAAAATGATATCCAGATTGGTTTAGGAGAAGTAGTAATTTTCATGAAATCTCATTGAAAATTCAATATGGCTGCTATCGCGGCCATCTTGGATTCTCAAAACTGAAACGTCTACCTTTCTGTGCGGAATCACCATAGTTATAACATACTACAATTTCAGAATGATGTCTAAATTGGTTTAGAAAGAGTAGTCTTTTCATGAAATCTAATTGAAAATTCAATATGGCTGCCATAGTGGCCATCTTGGATTCTCAAAACTGAAACGTCTACCTTTCTGTGAGGAATCACCATTGGTATAACATACTACAATTTCAGAATGATATCTAGATTGGTTCAGAAAGAGTAGTCTTTTCATGAAATCTAATTGAAAATTCAATATGGCTGCCATAGTGGCCATCTTGGATTATCAAAACTGAAACGTCTACCTTTCTGTGAGGAATCACCATGGGTATAACATACTACATTTTCAGAATGATATCTGCATTCGTTTAGGAGGAGTAGTCTTTTTCGTGAAATCTAATTGAAAATTCAATATGGCTGCCATAGCGGCCATCTTGGATTCTCAAAACTGAAACGTCTACCTTTCTGAGAGGAATCACCATGGGTATAACATACTACAATTTCAGAATGATATCTGCATTCGTTTAGGAGGAGTAGTCTTTTTCGTGAAATCTAATTGAAAATTCAATATGGCTGCCATGGCGGCCATCTTGGATTCTCAAAACTGAAACGTCTACCTTTCTGTGAGGAATCACCATGGGTATAACATACTACAATTTCAGAATGATATCTGGATTCGTTTAGGAGGAGTAGTCTTTTTCCTGAAAGTTTACGGACGGACGGACAGACAGACAGACGGACGGGCGGACGGACAGACAGACGGACGACGGACGAAGCGCCATGACATAAGCTCACATTTACTTTGTAAAGGTGAGCTAAAAACCCAGCATCATGTATGAAAACAGGCAAAGCCTAAAACGCCAGTTTCTGAACAGTCAGATTTTTGCCTTGCTGCTGACCCTGGAGTTTTCTGTTCTTGCTCTCTAGCTTACTATGAGAGGAAGCAATAGTCCAATCAGAAAGTAACTGGATGTTGCTAACAATCGCCTGTAGGGCGTGGATATCAGCACTGAAAACTCAAGGGTCGGCATCAAGGTATAAAACTGACAGTTCTGAAACTGACGTTTTAGGCTTTGTGTAGGAAGATGGTATGAAAATATCTGCTAGGGGAATGAAATGAAACTTGTTTACTGACCACATTAGGTTTGAAAGGTGGTTCAATCCTCCGTGCCAGAAGCTCTGCCCAGTCAACATGGCGGAAAAAGGGATGTGACTGGAAAAAAGTTAATGAGTGAGTAAATGTTTAGCGCCACTTCCGCAATATTTGAGGAAAGGAATAAAGTAGATCATGAAACTGTTTCTAATTTAGCCGTGAATATACTCATTGCATTTCTATTAAACATGAAACTTGAATGTCTGCTTTAATTCACAACAACTTTGATGTCGACCAACTCAAGAAATACTAAAATCTATGCACTCTTGTAGTAAACAAATTTCAGAATATAACATTTGCACCCATGACATTCAAAGTTAACAACGCTTTTGCTCAGAAAATACTAACATTTAGGCACTTGTATTGCAATAAACTATGTTATGGATCCTGGAATTTGAATATCCTTTATAATTACATACCTTGATTGGACCAGCGTCGTCAACCCCGCCCCCCAGTCTCTCCCCGGGGGACTTCCTGAGCAGCTGTAACACAAGCAACAAATTAAATCTTCATTCTTTACATAATTTATGAAATTTAATTTCACAAGTGAAAACATTTTCAGAACCAGTGTTTTTCCAAGGAGGTGGTTATCAATGACATTTGTTAAAGGCGGTCTGAGCAGCTGTAACACAAGTAACAAATCTAATCTTCTTTCTTTACATTATCATAAATGTTTAATTTCAGGAGTGAACAAATTTTCAAAACCAGTGTTTTTTAAAGGAGAAGGTAAACTTTCAGATTTGTTAACACAACAGGAGAAAGGAAGTAACCCTGCCATCCATAACTAAGGAACCAACCCATTTACAGTTATGAGCCTTTTTTTCAGGTTGAAAATGTTAGATGCTTGAATAAGGGAGAGAGAACTTACCCTCTTAATCATCCCTCTGGCCTCATTTGTGAGATACGGTGGCAAACTGAGTTTGGCCTTCAGAATCTACAACCAAACAAAGAGCTTGTTTACTGAACATTGCCATACAAAGAAATAAACAGCAATGCATACAGTGGCAACACTTTATGTAGAGAAAGGACTAATAACGAAGTAGCTAAGTAATAAGAAATAACTGGATAAGTAATGACTTATTTCAAGTCTTGTTGTTACATTTTCAACAGAACTGATGTTGGATGATAGTAATTTTGGATAAGTATTGAGTTTTTCATAGTCCCATGAATTTTACTAATCTGGGAGTGTACGTTCATAAAATATGTTTTTCAGTAATTGACAAATTGATACTGATTGATCCTTATTGTTTTTTTATCTATATAATACACCTGGATTTGTGAATACTGAATACCTGTATCATATATATTGTTCTATAATTGCAAAATTATTATACATTGTACATCATACTTTGTATTGTCTCGCGAACGGCCTTTAAAATATACAACTTAAGAAAGATGCACTTAACCATGTTAGCAAATATGTGGTAAATTGGAGCCTGGTGTCACCTCCCTTTGCAAAATTTGCACAAAAAGGTAAAATATCAATTTATATCCTCAACACAAAACAAGTCAAAATAATTACCTTATCTATTGTCTTCTTCCTGTTTTCAGCTGTGAACGGTGGCTGTAAATGCAAATATTTAATAAATTTCAAAACAGCCTAATTTGGCAAGAACATAATTTGAATCAGATTAGGCCGAGTTATAGTTTTATCAGTTCTGATTAAGTTCAAAACTCAGGCAGAATACATAATTGTAATGCTTTTTGAAAATTGCAATGGTCAAACAAGTTCAACAATGTTAAACATTGTGGTAGGTCTCATCTAAAAGTGAATGTTTTATTCCAAAATTAAAACCAGAAACAAATTAATTGTTTTTTCTTAGCCTTAATTCCCCCTCGACTAGAGCACTCACCGCCCCTGTCAGCATGTCGTACATGAGGGCCCCCAAACTCCACCAGTCTACTGCCTTGCCATGCCCACTGCGAGTCAAAATCTCAGGGGCCCTGTTTGGGTGAAAAATTCATGTTTATGTTATGGTATGTTGAATATAAAAGAAAAGTGTTATCTGACTTAATTGAACCATGGAAGAACAAGCCAAAAATGAGCGCAGCTCACATACCCCCGCCTGTAGTTTGACCGCCTTTCTTTGACGAAAATAGTGAAAAGTCATATGTTCTGATAAGTCCTAGGATTGTTACCGTATTTTTGCATCACATGATTTAGAAAATAACATTAAAATTTAATTTGTCTGAATAGGTGTGAACTGGTATAACTATGATAATAAATGTTTTTCAACAAACTCTCACCTTCCATTCAGTTCCATGTAGGTCAATTTAAAAAAAATTATTTGAACCATTGAGATGAAACCCCTAAAAGGCACGACAGCATCATATAGGCTACTGTCATACCAAATTTGAAGTTTGTAAGTGATATAGTTTTAGAGTAATGCTCCGGAAACGATTTCGGACGAACGGACGCACGTACGCACGGAAGGACACGCGGAGCGCTATATACCCCCGACTACGTCGTAGTGGGGGTATAATAACAAAGTAGTATTCCAATTCATAAGTCAATCATAACTGAACATTGTTATGAATTATTTTTATGTGACCATATGTAACACTGCCAATGGCATGTATGCTAAATATTTTCTCAAAATACACAGTTAAAATTCTTTTTCATCATAAGGAAACTATTGTCAAATCTTTGAACTCAGATTAATATATTCTTTCAAAACATTATTTTTTTGGAGGTCCTCCTAAACTTATCAGCCTAATCTCTTGCTAATTGTTTTACAATGAGATCAAGGAATTTGGAAAGTCATCTTGAACATTGGGTATTTTTTAGTCTTTTTTTACTCTCTAATGGAAAATTGTCCACTATAACTACTAAAGATTCTAATTGGGTCATTTTTTTTATCCAATGTGCAAATCTGACCATGACCCCTATCTTTTCCAATCCATGCAGATGTAATGATGTTATTCTTCAAAATTAAACACTTACATGTACTCGATAGTTCCACAGAAGGTGTGGGTGACGGTGCCGTCACTGATTGACTCCTTGCACAGACCAAAGTCTGTCAGCTTCACGTGACCTGTCAACACAATCAATAAACTATCTGAATGCATAAGGATTCAGAAATATGCAATAAGTTATTATGTGTTATAAGGCAAAAAATAATGAGTAATTGCTCATGGAATCTCCTAACATGATATTAATAAATTTGGAAGGAAACCAGATGCTTCTCAGCATCTCCCTCAGAAAACATAATACTGCAGGGAGAATTTTTGATATTTTCATCAATTTCTGTACCTTCTTAGCATGACTAAAGTGTTTCTGGAAATTTTCATCCACACTAGAGGTGTTAGGATATATCGTGGTATTCTTGAATCGTGATACTTAGTCTGACAATACACGTATAGTGATACATTCTCTGTATTGTGATGCATATCGTTGACTTTTAAATTGCTTAATTGGCCTGAAAATCAGAGGTTCTATGAAAAATTAATGTTTAATTCTCTCAAAACCCTTGAGATAGCTGCATCATGGTTCATACAGCCAAAACAGAATAAAATTCCAGTACTTTTTAAGGACTTTTCAAGGACATTTTAGCACTTTTCAAGTACGTATTTTCGCAAAACTTTCGATTTTGATGCCGCCATTTTCCAAAGTGCCGCATTGCGACAATGGGATTCCCAAATGCAATCGATCGTGAGAAGCAGAAATTACAGATTTTGTTGGAATGATTGGAAGCATGCAGACCGGTTTTGTTTCATTTCGTTCTCTATCAAATTTGCACAGTTAATAGAATATTGATACTTCCTGGTTTTCAATTGTGATCAATGCCATGGTAAATTTCAGTACATTTTTTAAAAAGGACATTATCGTGAAATTCCAGTACTTTTTCAGGACATAAAGTAAGTATTGTAAATTCAAGTACTTTTCTTGTATCAAAACAAATTCAAGTACTTTTCAAGGCCTGTGCGTAACATGTGCATATTAGCAAATCATGATGTGTATCATATTGAATTGTAACTTTATGAGATACCGTGATACGTATTGTATCTTGAAAAACCTGTATAGTCACACCTCTAATCCACACCAGAGCAACTTTTCTTTCTTTTTTTTAATTGATCAGTTCGGTCAATTGGATTGTAAATGGTGACCTGATTACAAGGATTGGGAAAGACATCTTTGACAATGGACCATTTTCATGATTTCTGGTAATTTTCTGAATTCCAAATGAATAGTAAATTAAAGGCCATATTTTCATCCAATGTGCAAAATGGCCCAAGGCCCCTGCCTTTGCCAATCACAGTGATTATGAAATCACAACCAATTCCAATCACATCTTATCAGTAAGTCAATGATGTAACTCTATGAAGCACTTACCGTAGCAGTCGAGGAGAATGTTCTCTGGTTTCAGATCTCGGTAGATGATGCCCTGCTTGTGGAGATGCTCAATTGCGAATGTAATCTCAGCTAGGTAGAAACTGCAACAATGATTACATCATTCTTTACCCCTTGCATTAGGTACCCTTTATAAAAAAATATTTTAAAACAAAATCAAACTAGAAAGTGTTTTTACCCGTAAAAACAGACGTCTCCCCCTTCCTCAAATGCTCCAAGCCTCTAAACAATACTATCATAAAGCACCATTAATGTTCTCTGTATAATTCAACTTGAATAAATAACCTATCAACTCACCAATTGTAGCAAACAAAATATTCAAAATTTGTTTTAAATCTCAAACCTCCAAAAGGCACATCTACATGATATGGAGAGACAATATACCAAGATTGGTGATGATCAGTCACATAGTTTTAGAGATCTGCTCTGGAAAAGAACACTACCCTTGAAAAAAGACTAAGTCCAAATTGTTGCCATGGAAAAAAAAAAAAATTAAATTTAAAAAAATCTATAACCTCCAAAAGGCACATCTACATGATATGGAGAGACAGTATACCAAGTTTGGTGATGATCGGTCACATAGTTTTAGAGATCTGCTCCGGAAACGAACACTACCCTTGAAAAAGACTAAGTCCAAATTGTTGCCATGGAAATAAAAAAATATATTAAACTTTAAGAAATCTATAACCTCCAAAAGGCACATCTATATGATATGGAGAGACAGTATACCAAGTTTGGTGATGATCAGTCACATAGTTTTAGAGATATGCTCCGGAAACGAAATGGGAACGCCAACGCCGACGGGAACTCAGCTAAAACCAATATGTCTCCCGACCCTTCGGGGGGAGACATAATTCCACTAGGTAGAAACTTGAAGGAAATATACAAACAGCAAGTATACACCTTTTTATATCATTCTTGACCAATTGCTCCAAGGAGACGAATCAATGGACCTTCTAGAAATTCAAGAAAACTAAATTCATTTTAAGGAAAACAATTCGGTAGGAACTAACATTGGAGGAGGCGCTAACCAAGTAAATAATACTTGAACATAGTTGAGTGATGAATTTTTGGATCAAAGAAATGATTCTGACGGCTTAGGAAATTAAAATAATGAGAGGGGAGGTCGTACTGTCACACACAAATGTAACAACACTAGAACTAAAAGATTTAATGATACATTTCGCCACAAGTTTGATGAAGCCACTCTACTTGAATAATTAAGTAAGAATCACTAAGCCTGTGAGGACTGACCAGGCGGTGTCTTCCATGAAGATTCCCTCGCGCTCCAGCTGCATAAAGAGTTCCCCCCCGGGGAGGTACTCCAGGATCAGGTAGAGTTTGCCCCCTGTCTGGAACGCGTAGATCAGATCCACTATGAACGGGTGCTGAAACACAAGGGGAGGGGTTGATTCTCATTGTGTCTTAGATTGCAAAGTTGTGATTGTAGAAAAAGTATTGTGAGAGTGTACTTATCACCATTGAGTAAGTCATTGTGTTGATTGATTCTCATTCTGTTTTTGATTCAAAAAGTGATTCCTTGGATTACAGAATCTGAGATTTCAGTGTACTCATAGAATCTGGAATACCGGTAGTACTATTTCCTGTCATTTTTAGAAAGTGTCTTGTAACATTAAAACCAACACCTACTGTGTTGGTCATTTATTTGCATCATCCAACAACTTAATATGTAAAAAAAAATAATTGTAGGCGTCACTGTTCATCTGAGTAATATTTAATGTATTTGCTATTCTATTTTACTGTTCATCTTTAACATAGATGGAATGTCATGACAAATTCACGATCTGCTTGTTAGCTAACCAGCCAAAAACCATGACAATTTGACATATACTCAATGTCATTAATACCAGAAACAAAATATGTTTCCTACCTTGACGCACTCCAGTATATTTCTCTCTGCCTTGGTATGAGCAGTGTCCTTCGCATTTCTAGCAATTGTAGCCTGCAATCGACAAAATGTTCATTATCACCAACAAGCATCAAATACCTACATTTTCTAAAATAACAATATTCAACTCAGTTAAGGCCTAGAAAAAAATGTAGTCAAAAATGTTTAAATCCCCCGCATCAAGCCTTTTTTCAAGATGTTGAAAGGGAAAATGGAGATTTAATCCAGTGGCCTAGAAAAGACATTGAATCGTAGGTTCTTAAAATATTACTAATTTCTGCCCTTCATTGTTTTGGGGCCTAACATAAACAAAGATTTTTTGATGTTTTAAATCATTATCTCGAATTAGACATGTGGCATATATATACACCTGGAAGAAAGTTAGAAACACCATTTTATTTGCTATTTATTCTCAATTTTTGCAAACGTTTATATGTGATAAGATGTTCAGAATAAAGGAAGGATTTAGGTTGGCCAACCATGCATAAAGTAATGAGTTGCAAATATTGTAATCTTCAACATATACAAATACCTTTTTGAGAACTTTCATAGCAAATATTTTGCCCCCATCTTGACCAGATATTTTCCTGACTTGAAAGACCTGAAATAAACAAGATGCTGCAATAAGTAGACATCAATTCTCATATCACTGAGAGTAAGTTATTGTTAAACGCAAATACGGCAATATCTAAGTGGTGTCTATCAGTGGTGTGTCAAAATAAAAGATTTGTATATGAAGCATATTCATGCAACTCAACTGGGTCTGTGCAATATTTCAAGAACCAAATCTAAGGCTTTTAAAGGAGAAAACCATATGTAACAGACATGACACTGACGGCCAAGTACACCAACTTCCATGTATTATGCCTAATGAATGAATCATAGTTATCATTTTGGTAGCCTTCATTCAAGAGAATTACCAAATTACTCAAAATCATGTAGGATATTTCTTAAATGAACATATCCCCCTTATTAATCATTATCGTCAGTTATTGTAATGTCAGTTCAGTGTTGTTCCTAGAGGGGGTCCTGGGGACATTTGCCTATCCTTTTTACTTGGTGTCTCTTAAAATTTGGAGAAGTAGGATACTTTTACCATTGCAAGCAGGGATTGTCCTGGGCAGATATTTGGGGATATTTACCCATTGACATAGTGAAATGTCCCATTAGAAATACTGGCAAGGGGAGAAAATCCTTTTGCAAAAATGTATAATTCTTAAAATTACTAGTACTATTTTAATAAATCCCATTAATGTCTCTGAAAATCCCACTGTGTAAGGCAAAGGGGATTTTTCTCCCTTTGACATTTTGTCCCAGGATGATCCCTGTGCAAGGGGTCCCATCAGCTCAGAAAAGGCCAAACTAACCCTTAACTGACCACCTAGGAACAACAATGTTATTACTAATATTTAATTATCAAACTGGAGCTCATACCTTGCCATATCCACCCTTTCCAAGCACTTTCAGCAGTTCAAAGTCAGCAGGCCCTGCTTTGAGCATTCCGGGGTTGACCGTCTGCTCCGAGAGCTCAACCGTCTCCATATCCGGGTCACTGAAGCAGACAGCAGACATGTTGAAGGTTTATCATTAGGCTGTGCAATTTAAAGAGATGATAACGTGGAAGTGTGTTATATCACTTTTACAAAACAAGGGTGAATTTTTGTATTACCATGCAAAGTGAGCATTGTAAAAAAAATTGCAGGAGTCATATGGTACATTTTCTCAAGTAATAATGTCTTTATTAGCGATTCTATCCATGTTATTCCTTCTCTCAAAGTTATTCAGAAATAGTCTGTTTTCCTTTTAACATCCTGCTTCTGCGACCTCACTAACAATGGTTTTAATACATCATGAACCTTAAATTATTGACAGTCGCACTGCAACAATTGGTGCAGGCAAACATGATAGGTGCACATGTGCTGATATTGAAAATATGTCACTTCCTATGGGTAATAATTTCAAATATCAAAACATGTAAGTGCTTATCACAATATAATGTTGCTAAGTTATGATACAACAATGTTATGCATTGCAAGAAAACTCTCGAGTCAAGAACTTTGGACGTAAATCACCACATTTTCGACCACAAAGGCATTAAATAAACAGAATAATTTTTGTTTTTCAGTTTGATATCATTTATATCTCTTCGAGTGATGGGATGAAGCCTATATTTTCACTCGTGGCTGTGGGACTCATGAAAATAGGGGCTTCATCTAGTCACTCGAAGAGAAATAAGTGATATCACACTGAAAAAAATAGATATCCTCCATAAAGTTAATACAAATATTTTTTTGTAAACTTAAAAAATTATAAGTTCATAAATATGTCTCTATATACTTAATCAGGACAGTTGAATAAAAATGTTAAAATAAATATTTAAATAGAAGTATTAACGTTTTATACAGATCCAATAGAACATGTTTTATGTTGAATATATGAGGCACATATTTTGACATAGGCTAAAAATTCAGAGTAAGGACATATTATTCCATAATTCATGAAGCTTGTCACCTATTTTTAACATTTCCTTTTAAATTTAGACCTTTGTGTTAATTCAACTTTCCAATGAAAGTGTTTAAAAGAAAAGATTTGTGTCCATAAATTTCGTTATTCTAAAAAATCAACGATAGACATAAACTTTTATTGTTTTAAAGTGCATCAAAAGCACTTAATTTTTCTTGGTTAATACATATTCTCATTGAATATCAACTGAAATATGAACAACACTAGAGCAGGAGAATTGGAGACTGGGACATTCTGTTGCTTTTGTGATTCAGTGGGAGAATACAGAGGATATAATGAAACCACACTTATCTCCAGGGATTGGGAAAGACGTCTCTGGGCCATTTCTAGACTTTACTGTACTTCTGCAATTTCAAAGGGGCCATTGCCCTTATATCAACAGTAAACTTCAAATTTTAATAGGACATTTTTTCATCCAATGTGCAAAATGGCCCATGGCCCCTGCCTTTCCCAATCCATGTATCTCTAAATCTCACAACGCTACTGGATAAACTAAAAATTTATGGATATGAATTCAAGACTTCATTCAATGTGTTATGTTCACACAGTGTAGTCCATGAAAATGATTTTGTTCAACAGATCAATAATTTTCAAAAAGGGAAAAACCTGGCTAAATATACCTCAGAGTCCTACAAAAAATACTTATTTAGAATTTTGGAAAGGACCAATATATAAATATTTAAGCTGTGAGTTTATGAGGCACAAATTGTTTTTGTGATACTATTAGCTTACTTTTAGAGGGACTCACTTTAACCTTCTTGGACTCAACAACTTTTGATAGCGAGTTCCTGGACTCAGCAGGTCATATTTATCACTGAAGACAGTGCCCAACAACATCAGAGGATTATTGGTTTGGAATCAAGCTGAGCTTAAACGTGACCTTAATAAGGTAATCACCAGAATCGAGCCCATATTTTCAAAACATTTTGAGTCTTATAAATACTCATCCTCAGTAACCAAGGCTCTATGTTCCTAAACTCTTATACCCGGTCAAATATGGTATATCACTACTGGGATTTTTCATTGGGAAAATCTGTACTGCAATTACCAGCTCTTGATTTGAATAAACCCATGAAACTGTCACTTCGATTAGACCTGACCTTTCAAAAAATGATTATAACATTCTTTGGTCTTGCATTGAGGAAATCGCTTGTAACTTCAGCTTCTAGCTCAGTCCCATCTTCCTACGCAAAACCTAAAACGCCAGTTTCCAACTGTCAGTTTTATGCCTTGCTGATTAACCTTGAGTTTTCTGTGCTTGCTCTCTAGTCTGTAGGGGCACTATAGCAGCACAGAAAAGTAAAGTCTCTGCAGCAAGGCATAAAATGACAGTTCGGAAACTGGCGTTTTAGGCTCTGCGTAGGAAGATGGCTCAGTCATTGCAAGCATACTTCCAAATCCTGATTTCAATTTCCTGAGAATGTGCAGGAAAGGTTTTTTTAAGGTCAGCATTAAGTTACCAAAGATATTTTTCCATCTTTCTCATTTTAATCAGCGTCATATGGTTATTAGTTCATAACAAGATTCAAGGACAGATAACTCAGTACAGATTTTCATGGTAAGGGTCTGAAGGAGACAAACTGAAGAGCATTGAAACCTTGACAGTGGCATGTGAGTAAAATGTCTGAAGTGTATTTTGAATTAAGTACTTACTCTTCAGGGCTTAATGGTCCCTGCTCCTGAAATGAGGGAGAACAAAATTAATCAAAAATGTGACTTGATGACAAACTTTCTTAAAAATATCATGACATCAGGAATACATGCAACTAAATTTGCTACAAAATCATATAATACCTTTCATGGCTGTGCCAGTACTTTAGATTATACAATGCTTCTTGTGGCTGTTACAATACAGTAGAACACGGATATTGCGAACTCGGACATAGCAAACAACTAGATATAGTGAACCAATGTTTAAGTCCCGTCAAGAGCCCTATGTATGGTGACCAAACATGAGTAGCGAACACCGGATATAGCGAACTAAATTCTTTGGTTCTTTGGAGTTTGTTACATCCGTGTTCTACTGTATATTTCTTCAAGACAAACATGTCATTTGTTGAGAAAAATGTCTTCTAAATTCAGCACTGATGGTTGCAGTATCCACAAACTACTAACTTAATCAGTTTGACAGAATCTAGTAAAAAATATAAACATGTACTTCATTTAAGTAGGACTAAGAATGTTTATGATAATAAACAGCAGCATTTCTCAACTGCAGGCAAAAGTTTGAGCCAAGTACGTCTTTCTGTGACAGTGATGAAAAAAAGGATAATTTTATATCTCTGTGAAATTCTTGGAAAATGTTCATGATCTTACAGTAATATTTCTTCTACAATAATACATTTTCCAGATTATGTCAACTAGATTCATATGGACAATCATCTTTTTTGCATGAAATGAAACTAACACTTATCATCACTTGCTTGATAATTGTGTTAGTATCTAAACTGAAACCACAGGAAATTAAGAATAACCAAATGAACAATGAGAGAGCATAAGAGCATTCAATCCTGTGTTGTTGGCAATGCCATCTAGTGTTTCTGTCTGATGCAATCTAAATAAATTTAGATCAACAGGTTTTATATTTGGTCATACTGTTGATCTAACATTGGCCCGTAAGGCAGGTCGTCCCGGTGACCTCTGACATCAGCCTCTCGTCCAATCAGAAAACTTGCCCTAGCTCGCTGGAAGTTAAAAAACTCAGCAGCGCATCTTTTGAAATGGATGATGTTCGGAGCTTTGTCATTCGGAGCGGATTGCTTGGATGTATTAATAGATTAGATTTTTTCATTTTGAAATGATTTAGCGTATTTGCTAGTTGTCGATGACAAATGATAATTGCACGTCGCACAGATACTAACGTGGCGAATAATAATCACAAAGTTAGAGCTTGATAAATGCCAATATCTGCGAAAATCCATATGCAAGGGGAGGTAACTCCTTTTTTATCAAACTCGTTTATACTAATTTATTTCATTGTCATCCAAATAATGTTTAAAATAGTGATTTTTGTCAATCATAAAACTTAAAATATTTCATACAACCAAAATAAAATCAACCTATTGATATTTTTCTTATCAGTATCGAAAACAAGATTTATTTTTCACAATGCACACTGTTATTGAGTACAGGCCATAAGCCACCATATATTTCTTCCGTTCATTCTTTGAAATAGCGACTATGAACTGTTTGTAACGTCGAATTTGATTGATCAAATCGCGAATTCCTTATTTGCATAAGAAAGGTCACCGGGACGACCTCTCACACTGGTCAATCTTAGATCAACAGTATGACAAAATAAAAAATCTGTTGATCTAAATTTATTTAGATTGTGTCTGATGGAAGTTGTGTTTCGTAATTTTCAGGACATTGACGAATCGATGTGTTTCTGGGTACATTATGGAAAGGATTTCTCAGTTTCCCATAACTATGAAACCTAATAAAGATTTGTCAGTAAAGAATAGATGTCAATGTACCGTATTCGACGTAATAAGCGCCCTCTCCCTGCTTTCAACTCAAAACAAATTAAGCGCCCCCTCTCCAGGCATACCTTACATGACAAACCTATGAATTTTACATAAAAAATGGTTTGAAGACTTGATTTCAGTCCTCCTCTTTAATCATGGTAATTGGATTTGTAACTTTTCGCTAAAAAACTATATGAAGATCGAGAATATACAAACATTTTTATCATTCGACTGAACGATTAAGACATTTTAATAAGCGCCCCCTCTTTCCAATTTTTCAACCGCCCAGGGTGCTTTATAGGTAGAATACGATATAGTATTTGAGATAGCAGCGCCTGAGTTGTGTGAGGTGGGGATTTTAGAAGTTGAGAACTCACCAAGGTGTCCTCCGACTCTCCTTTAGCCTATTCTTTAAGGGGAGGATATATTTTATATACATCAAAAGTGTACTTGATTATGGATGGCTTTATATTTGATTATTCTCAATTTCTTGTGACTGAAACATCACTTTCATGCAATAAAGAAGTTAACGACCAATTAGAAGCAAGAGTTTTTTCTTCAGATACAAAATGTACAGTCACTAGTGTCATTCAGTTATAGTTGGTTGGTGGTTATGATTGAGTATCAAATTTCTAAGCTTATGATGGGAGTGGCTGTGATGAAAAGTTCAAAGAGGTGGACTAAAGGTCAAGATTGTGTCAAGGTCAGCAAATATAATGATATCTATTCATTGCTTACTAAGCTCAATGAGTTTAAACATATTCTATTGACTGAAATTGGAATAATTTCTCCAAATCAAAATATCCTCTTAGTAAATTGGACAGGGGTACAAATCTTTTTAGTTTCAAGTCAAGTTTCAGCAATTTCGTCACACACATCTGCATGAAAGTTAAGCTTATAATCATTTGCTTCTTATAAAAAGAGGCAAGTCATTGACACCTTGAAAAATTTTTTGGTGAGACAATGAAAGTCAAAATAGAAAAAACAATTTAAATCAGCCCCTTCAGATTTTCAAATTTAATAAACTCATGCTTAAAACTTGTTTGTTGGTACAAAAGAGGATGTAGCACAGTTGGTAGAGTGTCAACTTGTCACCTGGAAGGCCTGGGTTCGATTCTCGACCTCGTCATATTAAAAGATGGGAGGTGATGTTTCTAAGTTTGCGCTCAGCACTGTAAAGGTTAGAACATTGCTTGAACTCACGCTACACTGGCTATTGGGTGCCATCAGCACAAAAATATTTCCCACATTACATTGTCCTTAACAATGAATGGTCATAATTATCGTAACTTGATATTTCTATTAAATTAATGAATATGTACAGTGTTCCCTACTTATAGCCTAAGTCAAATTTGCAGTTTTACACTGCTCCTTGCCAAAGTAACCGGTTTGAGGAAACATGAAGGATAGCAGGACTATCAGTCTATCAGTCATATTCAAACATTTTCTAAAGGTATTTCACGGAAAGTCAAGGAAAACTAGTTATGGGATGAAATACTAAAATTTGTGTGTAAAAAAATCAGTCCTGTGTTTGTTGTTTATGAACATATAGAGAATCTCACCCAAGTGTCTTCTGATATCAAATATATCAACACAAGTTGATAAAAGTAACAAATATCCAAGGCTTGCCGAAATCATTTTTCATCACATTTGCATGAAAAATGTACACCTTTGAACACTGCATAGCCCTAAAACTCCTAAACAAGTGATGTCATAGCGTTGTGACGTCATCATGTTTATGACGTCATAGCATTGTGACATCATTGCTGATGATGCAAAATGTTTGTGATGTCATGTCCCTTCTGATGACAGGGCATTGTTCAAAATCTGCTGTCAACTAGGAGATATCGCTTGATCTTCCACAGGCGATGTCTCCTGTGGAACACAGTTTTGGATGATAAATGTATATTCTCCCTCGAAAGAGATAGCTCAGTCATGAAATGCTGATCTAACCTCTAATGTAATGAGACCAGTTCTTAGGTTTATGACAGGTTCCCCTGGCAGGAAAAGTTCCACCCCAAAATTTATGACAAATTTTAGCAAAAGAAAAATCTTTTTGCATGAATCAGTGTTTCCGCTGGCCTTTTTTACAGCCGGACATCGTGTCCGGCAAGCATGAAAATTACCGGACATTTGTATATTTTACCGGTCAAGTCATTCAAAATGAAACCTCAAAGAAAATAAAACAAAAACTACTAAATTAATTCTTTCCATTCATATCTTGAAAATATGTGTAGTTTGCTTTCTGTGTGTCGCGATATTAACCAGTAAACCGGTTGAAGGTGGAATACCGTAAGAGACTGAATCTGTCGAAGTTTTTAATATATCTTTGAAAGTTTTGCTAGTTTCTAGCAATTTAGATAAATAAACAATGATTTGAATATTCTTTACAAAATAACATGAATATATGAACTGTGCCATAGTTTATTATTCAAAACCTAAGAGGAAAATAACTCTTACGTAAATCAAAACAAAAGGCTCACATATTTGTCAGTCAGTGTAAGAGATGTCCTTGAAACGTCAATCAAAGTGTTGACCCAGTTCAAGAAGTTTGTGCTTGGATAGACCTATTATCATGTAGGGGTGACAGGGTTTTAGTGTCTGTTGAGTTTCTTGTAAAATGTCAATTCACTTGTTGGAGATTTTGTTGTTTGAAGATAATATCCAAATTGAGATTTTATAAGGGAAGAAATAATGTAAGAAATATTCACCTTTTAATTATACGCAAATGTTGTCACTTGGTAATCCCTACATAGAAAATGGACTCTTCATGTTGCGACCGACTGCTGACATCCGGGTACTTTCTTATTGATTTTTTCCCTGCCTTGGGTTCGTTTTGACAATCAGCATTATTTTTCCAAAGCCAAAAACCTTTATCTATGTTACAAAATGTCAGATATTATGAACAGACATACCCAAAGCAGTTAAATTTGCAAAGGGTGTTATATTTTTTTGGTAATATTTAAATAATACTGATAAGAATTTTAAAAAAGTTCAACATAATTTGGGTAGAAAAATATCGAGATTTCTGTACAAATTGAACAGTAGGTCTATTTCATGAAACAATTTTGAATTTTCACACAAAGTTGTGACTCCTTAAGCTTATTTTAGATATATCTGATACAATTTCAACTTATAATTACAGCATGTTTTGAACATCTAGTGACTATTTTATGAGGACCAATAATGCTTATATCTCATTGCCGAACTTTGTCTATTTATAGCCTGGGTTTTCCACTTTCGAACTGGTAAAGCTTAGATTTAGTTTATACGTCAATGTCTTTGAAAATGTCCTGATTTTTATCAAATAAATCAAAATTGACAATGTAAAAATATATATTGAATTTGAAATTTTTGCCGGACATGATGTCCGACAGCCTTTGAAAATACCGGACATGTTGATTTTTTATCGGACTATGACCGGTATTTACCGGATAACGGAAACACTGATGAAGCGTGTGCTTTCTGTCACACTGACATGATTCAGTTGCGAAAGATTTCCGTGACCTTAGTCAAGAAGATTCAAAGTGAATATTAGTATAAACTGATATTTTCCCAGGAAAATATGATGTATTGAACATTTCTACCTGTTTTCTTCAAATGATATTTCTAAACTGCTGACAAGATGATAGGAAACATACATCTTAAGATTTTTTTCTCATTTTTATTTTCAATGACAACCACTTGTGGAAGCTATCAAATAAACTACTATGGATTAGCATGAAACTATTATCATGCTTAGGTTTTAAAATCCTAAATACTCTAAAATCTTTGTAATTCGGGTGTTCTTTATCCTCAAAAGTTTTGATTCTGCTAAATCTTTTAATGAAATTGTAACATATTGAATGACAAAACTAAGACGGAAGCGAATAGGCAAATCGCCTCTTCCCACACAGCTGTTGAGCCGGTGAAATATCTGTCAAAAGGCTGTTTCAATAACGCAAATTAATTTTGATATGTACTCTCTGAACAAATATGTATTAGCAGAACGAGTGGAAATATATTTAAGGGTGAACAGTGTAATCTGATTTTCTAAGGAACAGTATATTAAACAAAGCCGACCGCGGGAAATAAACTGCGAGTTAGACCAAGGGTCTTCCGTTCGATTACGGAGTCTATATTTGGCCCACCTGAAAATTTTCGTCAGCTACGAAATACTCTTCGTCTGAGATTTCTTCGTCTTCATTTACGCCCTCATGGAGTTCTAGGTCGAATACACCCGCCATAATTCACATCTGGGAACTTTAGGAAATACATATACGAACAAAAAGCTGGCTACGGGCCGCCGACTTATGATTGACTTGGTAGTCACTTGTGAAACCCAGGGATTCCGTGTGACGTCAGACATCACATGTATTATAACTTCCGGTGCATTTTGACCAATCAGATTCGACGGAATTCCGTGTCGGCGGTCTCTCGAGAGTTTATTTCAAGAATCAATATTTCATTTAGATGGTCTTTCGATGTCGTCATTTCTGCCTACGTGCAAAACCTGAATAAGATTTTTGTTTGTTTTCAGTTTGTATGTTTATTGTTTTTGTCAAAATACAAGACCCGGTCAATGAAGCATTTTAAAAGAGATTTCTTTAAAATGATTTTATAAGGGACAATCCGTGTTTTTCATGAGGATTTTGGGCCATAGTAGTCCTACGTGGTTATTCACTTGTTAATCGTACCATATATAAATTGATAAAATCTCACAAATTTATCTTTCGGGTCTTAATCCCACAATTAACAGATAAAAATATGAACAGCATCCTCAATTGGCATGCAACTGGTTATATATAATATAAACTGGCGTCCAAAAGAAACGTTACAACAACATCATCATCAAAAACAAATTCTTTAACATGACAAAAGTGTTTTTTTATATACTTGATGAGCATATATCTTGTGAAGAATACTACACAATTTCATTAACTAGGAACATATTTTTGATTTTGTGGCTTTTCATATACACTTTGGGTGCAAAAGAAGCATTTTCAAGATATTATTAGGATAAAATGTTCAACATTTTAATTTCAAATGAAAAAATGATAGAAGTAATGTTAGAAAACGATGTTGCCGATATAAAGCACTTCGTTTGAGATTAATTCATTAACGTAGCCTATCTTTCCTGTAGATCGTTTTAAAGAAGGCAAAAGTGTTCATTTTCTCTCTGCTATCTCGCCTATAGTTAGATACAAAATCGATACTTTTTTAAGGCGTGTTTTTCGCAAACGTGAAAAGATATTGTTTCAGTAATTTATACATCAACGTAAGTTGGTTTCTGGAGAAATCATGTAGGCCTAACCATGATTCTGTCGTATTTATATATAAATCACCGGAGGATTGAAGTGTCTTTTGATTTGTTATGTAGATTTTCTTTTGGACGCTAGTTAATAAAACAACTGTCAACTCTAGACTTGTCGATCCTTTTGTCTGCTTTGATTTAAAGAAATAGAGCCATGGCCTCTGCGGCTCTGTTAACATAATAATTTAATGATATTAACACTTTATTGTCCTCAGTACATGTACATTGGAAATTTGTTTTGTGCGGAAGCACCCGGCAGCCACGGTGCAGCGCCAGTTAATGCGTTGTTCTGCCTTTACAATGCCGAGTGTCAAGCAAGGCAGTAACAACTCCCACCTTTTAACGTCTTTTGGTATGACGCGACCTGGAATCGAACCCCGGTCTTGCTTATCAAATATTGCTAATCATGAAATTTGGCACAAAACTTCTCCATACCACGGGAAGAACTAGTTCTATACTATTGCAGGAGAACGACTTTTCTCCATAATACCAAGATGGCAAAAAACAATCAAACAAAAAAACAAACGTTCAATCAGGTATAACTGAAGAAAAAAGTGAAAGTCACCCTTTCGAATTCATAAACAAGAGCTCCTAAAAAAAAAATTTATTCAAATTGTAGCTTCAGGCCAACTGATTTTAGCAGTATTTTGAATCAATGCTAAAATATGCCACACCCATGCATATTTGAGGGTCTAAACGCACAACCTTTGATTCCCTACACGCAAGGTTCCATCAAATTTGTAGCTCAGATGGTTTAACAGGCTCTTGAGATGAAGTCGGATAAACGAAAATATCACAGAAGCCGGTCGCCGAATGCCAGGTCGTGCAATAAATATTAATAAAACAATATGTCAATTTATATGGCCAATGATGGTGCTAAACTCCACTATGACGTGTTCATAGACATAGTGCATACAAACGTCATTGATACTTAAAAGTTGGTTTATTGGTTCAGTCTGAACAGATGTGTTTTAAAGAGAGACTTAAAATGATCCAACGATTGAGCTTCCTTGATATAGTCTGGAATCATGTTCCACTTAGTGTCAGCAGCAACACTAAAGGACCTGTAACCAAAGGATTTCTTCTCCCAGTCTGACACCGCAAGTCTCTGTTGGTTTTCAGACCCAAGGGTGCGTTATGGAATGTACCTACACACAAGCTCACACAGGTATGATGGGGCAAGGCAGAAGACACACTGATACGTCAGGACAAGAAGTTGGAAGTCCGCCTTTGCTGCATATTCCTGTACGCAAAATCTAAAACGTCGAATTGTCATTTTAGGCCTTGCTGCAGACCCTTTACTTTTCAGTGCTGCTATAGTGCCCCTACAGGCTAGAGAGCAAGCACAGAAAACTCAAGGGTCAGCAGCAAGGCCTCAAACTGACAGTTCGGAAATTGGCGTGTCAGGCTTTGGGTAGGAAGATGCCGTTGCTGCTACTGGGAGTCAATGTACGAGTTTAGCAACGGCGTTATCTGCATTCTTGGCGGATTTCTGGTGACAATTCTAGCTGATTTTGCACCTTCTTAATTTTCTGAACTGAAGTAGTGTTGTTGGTATGTTCTCGAGCAGACTATTACAGTAGTCTATGCGTGACATAGTTAGGCATCGAGCAAGCGTTTCAGCAGAAGTCTCAGTTATCACTATCTTCTTACGCAAAGACTAAAACGCCAGTTTCCGAACTGTCATGTTATGCCTTGCTGCAGACCCTTTACGTTTCTTTGCCGCCAGATAGTGCCCTGCAGACGAGAAAGCAGGCACTGACGGATTTTCCCCAGACTTTTCAGTTGAAAATAACAGCTTTTACAGATGTTGCTAACAAGCTTTTCCATAAATAATCCAGCATTGCTAAGGATTAAACCCATCTTTTTAATAGGCCAAAATGACTGTTGAGCTAACAAAAAATGATATCAATTTGAAGCGCAACAGCAGCAGTGCATTGTCCGGCTTTTGATCAAAATCAGTACTTAATTTAAACGTCTTTCGATAAGATGACAACATTAAGAAGGTTTGGCCAATGTGACAGAAACTCCAACAATTCCGGCTGGTCTTTGAAAGTCTACTTGAAGGGGTCAGGAGAGTAAACCCTTAAAAAGTAACACTTCTTTTGGAGACATACTGCTATATGATTGAGATATAGATAACTTATGACTGATGAAATCATTTTCAATGGTAAAATGCAAACGGTAGATTTTATTCATGTACTGAAATCCCTTAGCTTTCATTTGATGTCTGACAGTCTCTTATAAACAATTTGAATTACCAAATTTGCTTAAATTGTTAATCATTAAAGTCTTCATCAAAAACACAAAAATTTAAAGATGAGATAGATGCCAAACTTATATATAACAATGAATATGAAAATCCAATTCGTCTATGCAACGTGTTTGTTATTATTTATCACATGCATACACAAGCAACCAAAGGGTTTAAGATAATTAACTAAGCTTAATTGAAATTGAATGCACGTGTTTTCTTAACCCTTATCCTGCGTAAATTGTTACGCATGCGCAAACATTACCTCTAGGCACGGGGTTGATTTTACTTCCGGTTCCGATAGAGGGTAGCACCTTGTCACGTGACAAAAGCAGCTTCGCCAAGAGAGTTTTTGGGGAGTTTCTGTAAGTGGTTCTCGAGATCGCTTTCTTGGACACATGACACCGTGACATTGTCAATAGGGCATGAGAACAACCCAGAAGTTTGTTACCATGACAACATCATAAGTTTCGGTGCATTTGCCATCGACCTATATTTGATCTAATCGTTATCCATGTTGAAACATGCTAGGTCAAGGATAAAAGAACACATTTTTTTTAACAATACATAGATTGAATAGATTAATATGGAAGCCTTTACCTAATAGGCCTATTTATTAACAACATGAATTCTTTTTCTCTCTATTGCCCGTGGGAGTATTATCTGTAACTGGTGTCATTCCTGAAACAAATATTTGTTTGTTAGTCTACTTTTTAAGATAAATATATCATATCATATACCCGGCAACTGTGTACCGTTTTTTTGGGGACATTTATAGGGAAATTAGCACGTTTTTTAGGTAAATAAATGAGTGAGTGAGTGAGTGAGTTAATGCTTAACTCCGCTTGGGCAATATTTCAGCCAAAAGCGTCAGGGTAAACAAATGAATCTAGCGAAACGATAACAACTGTTCGTCATGATAAACACAAATATTGCAAGAGAATGTTTTTCAAAAAATGGCCGCCAGCAGTTTTCGCCTGCTACTTGAAATGTTCTTCTTCAACTATAGATGTTGAGTTATGATGTGTCATTCTGAAGATAAGGATATCTAAACTCTCCATTTAAGACCGGTTTACACGCTTACCAATTCATGCTTGTCCAAATAATCAAATTGGACAAAATAACTCGTATGCGACTTATAATATTAGAATTGATGATACTTCAAGTTTCAAGTATAGAAATTGTTTCACGTTGGCGTATACAGCCAAGTCACCTCAAGGTCAACCAAACTGTCCATAAGGTCAGAGTAATCTGATCATATTTCTCGGACATGTAAACTCGGGTTATCGTGACCTCGATCTCTCAGCAAATCAGAGGTCACTGAATGACCCGGTCACTTGAAGAAATAAAAACACTACGTTAATTACCTTTGTGCTGAAGTTCAGAATGGCATGGTCAATCAGTTAATCTTGATATTTTATATCTAGCTTATATAGTATATAACCTTTACATTTTGCAAACATTTAATTAGGATAAGAAACAGAAATGTCCTACAATATCCCACTTTCAACTAGATGTAGTATTTATGCGAGTACTGAGTATTGGGACTTGCTAAAGATTACATAACACAACAATTGTCTGTGCAATAAAAATCGTACACTCGGATTTTGATTGTGTTGGTATCTGGAGCTTTAATATATTTAGTTTAAGTAAAGCTATAAAACTGCGCAAAATTAGCCATTCATATTTGACATGTGGAGAGTTAGATGATGCCCCAGTGGTTACATATATTTGTTGATAAACTTTAATATGTTAAAACGAAGTAAATGATGATAATGATAACAGTACAATTTGTACAGCGCTATTTTCATACCAGATATCCTAAAGCAACATAGAACAACATTGTTACATAGAAATTACGTTAAAATGTTTATTTCCTTACCGATTTCGTTCAAATTTGAAATGTAGGTTTATCTCAACATATGAAAACGATATATGGGTGCAAAAGTTTGAACAAAAATAATTATAGGGTCCACTCCGAGATTCGAACCTCTGTGTGCTAACCACTCCACCACTGACAGTCTGTGTTCTTCAGATAAAGAATGAAACGATATTGAAGAAGGAATTTAAAGAACTGGTTTTATGTGAACCACAGAGATATTTTTCGGAGGTTTTCGGGTAGACCATAGAATATACCATTACCTATCTAACTTAGATCTAGATTGCACAAGCGCCAGATTCTGGTGTCGTTAGCGCGTTTCTGAAGCCAAGAAAAAAGTGTTTTATTTGTGAAAAGATCTGCATTGCAAAGTTCCGTTAATTTGACCTTTCAAAGAGAGAACTGGGTCCAAAAAAGTGGAGTTATCTATTGATGCGTGCCCTCTGTTTGATGATACAATGTTTTTATATGCCTGTATCACAAAATATGGACACAAATCCTCAAAATAACAAGTTCAAGTATTTACTTTTAAAACTATGAAATGGTCCACAAAACTTCAATTCAGTCCCAGCAATTGGTATGAACAGCGAATTCTAATGGCAGTCGTCGTGTTACTGCTTGGATTGTTGTTGGTGAACGATATAACGCTGTTGATTACACCATATAATCATATTTCATATATGACATATAGTCTCTTATTGCACTATTCATGTCTATATACAAACAAGTTTCCCCAGGCAAGGTTTATGGTTGCAAGTCTGTCAATATTGGGACCTCGCTTTCATGGGTTTAACTGAAACACCACTTTCTTCGTTACAACATAAAACAAACAAATATTATTGAACATAGACATTATTTGTTAAATATATTATCAAATATGTTTATAAAGTATATGTATCGTGGGTAGCCAAATTATGATCTTAATTTAATGATTTGCAAATAGTTCACACAAATGCTGATGCACGCTCTTAGGCTTACATCCCCTGGAAAGTTATTGCCTTTCAAGTGGCAGCACATCTTTTGAAAATTTTCTATTTTCAGTTTTTCACTGATAATTGTATGTTAAAGCTAAATGTATTTTTATAGTGTCAACATCTCATTACACAAAGCAATCATCCATATAGTCAGAGAACAGATCATCAAGAATCACACAATGTCCATTGGCGGCCATTTTTATGTGAACACCTTAATCAATTTTGTGTAAGAAAAAGGAATCTTTACCTTATATATTTTTTTTTACTGTTTCATTTACTTTAAATACATTGTCTTTCGAATGATACCATTTATTTTCATTTTTCGTATATTCCCCCTAAAAACGTGCTACTTCCCCTTTAAAGTTGTAGGTTTGATGCCGTAACAACCGTTTGGGCAGGTTGGTTATATCATAACCACCTTGGTCGATTAAAAAATATGTCATGTCTGTATTTTTCACTAACTATTTATCTATATTGTTAGAGATAGTATTTAATGTTAGGAATCAGGTTTTTAGTTTAAAACTTTAAGCAGGAGTATATTCTTAGTATCTAAGTTTACTTTGGTCAAGATATGTTACACCCCGCAAACTGTAAACGTTAATAAAGAAATTGAATATATAAATCAGGTAGGAAACGAAAGGTCCAAAGGAGTGAGCCGATTATACAAGATTGCCTCACGTTATTGCAATAATCTAAGCTCGGGCGACTTCCTCTGGAATTTATTTGCCATACGCGCTCAGTACCTAGTTATTATTTACAATATAATCTGCAACTGCTGTATAAATACTTTCTACCACAGTTTACTCATTAACAAATCGTTATGACTATACTTGAGTAACTTGATACGGTATATTTGACACTTACGATGTATTTACTCTAGTCTTTATCTTTCTCCTCGATGTCAAAGTGACCTGCCATGAATTAAGTGAGAACACGTGAATCATTTAACTAATCATGCCAAATAATCAAATTAGAGACTTAAAATACAATCACCAAAATAAAGATGAATATCCTATATCCTTTATTATTTTCTATGAAATTTAAAAATCTAAGGTAAATACTGAAATTCTGAAGTTCTGTTCTGGTTATGTTTTTAAAATAATCTAATATTTATTTCATTTTCCAAAGTTCAAAAGTAATTTTGTTTCTTATGTAATATTTAAAAAGTTAAAATTCGCTTAATGACTCTATAGTACTCCATTCTTGTAAAAGGATGATATTTCATGACTGGGGGTGGGGGATGACCTATATATATATATTACATTAACCTGATTCGTATATATGTTATGACGGTATTTGATATAATCAACAGTCTTCATTGTCATATGAATCAAAAATTTTGCACAATAACCTTGTGAGTCGTGACACTTTTCATAAATGATGCCAACATACAACAGAACTGTTTATCAATGATTTTTTAAATTATAAACCGTTTTTGTTTTTAAATTTTGTACCTTGTATTATCGTACATGATACATTTACGCATATTGATTGAAGTGAACTTTTTTCTTTCAATGAAAGAGCATAAAGCTCTGTTCGGCTTCAACGTATACACAAACAAACATGCACGTTTGTCATACACACCGTAGGAACGTGTACGCCTGGAATTTGTTACACAACGGAAGTGAACGAGTTACTCTGCGAGAGATAAGTTTGTTTCTGTGCATTAGGTGTAGGGTTTTGCTCAATATTTCAGTTTTCAGGTACTTTTGAGAAAAAATATTTCGGGCTGTAAAATGGTAGGCACCGGTGAAAGTATAGGCGAAAATGTATGTCATTATGTGCCCTCGGGCGGCTGCTACATCACATTATAGGAGGAAAACTTCGCATCTAAAACTTACATGTGTCCGATACTATCTTATTTTCAAAACATACATAAAAATATTCAAATATTTTTTACCATATTGTTAACCATCCATTAATCGACAAATGTGTCAAATATAAAGACATATTATTGTCAAATAACAAAATTAGAACCCTTAAACTAGACATGGTGTCAAATCAGAGTGAACGAATTACAGTCGGGGGTGGTAAACGAATTACAGTCACTTGGTGTTGCAGCTAGTGAACGCCTTCCACAACCCTCAATATGAATGATATTTAGCAATTTGTGTTTATTGTTGCTTACATAAAGTGCAATGTTGACAAATGTAATTTGTAACCGTTATCATTACTTTCATCAATAAGTTAGAATCGATTTGTGCATGTCTGATGAAAGTGTAAAGATTATATAATCCTTGGCCAAAAGTGAGTCATAATTTGCGAAATTGCATGCTATTTACCTTTTACTAGAATGATTTATGAATTGTGAAAAAGTCATTATCTTGTTCAGTTTAGAACACAAAGCTACGAAATTGTTTTGCTCACGCTTACGTAATTATTGTTCATCTTTAAACATATAATATAAAACTTTTAAAGCGACTGTCCCATTGGCCACCATGTTGAATCTGATAAGTTTTCTGCTTTCACAGGAAATATTTTAATGTGATCTATGTCGAGTTCAGACACACACAAAAAAAAAAACCATAAGAAACCCATCTACGGGCCAGGACAGCCATAAGCTTGCGATTGTGGTGCCCTGTTTCAATGTCGGTTTTCCCTAAAAGAATGTCAAGATGCCTCTTCAGGAAGGACACTGCCTAAAGTTTCCTTAAAGACGTTCATCCATGAAACAAGTGAAATCATATGCTTTATTTCAATTTTCACTGAATAGTATTTAGTAACCTTTTTATGTACATCAGTTTTGCTTTTATTGAAGAAAATAATAATCTCAGCATGACGTTGCTCATTCTCTCCCCACAAAGGCAGCTCAGTCATACCCGAGTTCGCCTCTGTTCTATTACGCCAAGATCCTGGGGTTCCGGCAGATTGCCCTAGCGGCAAAAGTTGTAACTTGAGATATCTCCTTTATTTGCAGCCAATGAAAACACCTTTTGGATAATATTATATATCCACGACTTGGGAAATTCTTAACGGTCGTAAAGTGACAAGGAAAGTATCATGCCTTTATGTTTATTTTTCATTAACAGTCAGAGAGGGAAATATTTGAAAATCAGATATGGATAAAGTTTTGCATTAGAAAGATACTGTTTTATATTTGTGTTAATTATTATTTGTTTTATGATACATTTTATTTTACTAATTTACCAAATAAAAACTAATGAGAAGGTAAAAAGCGATGTTTTGTAGAAGGAATAGCTATCTCCCCTGAATGTTAAATTTCAACGATGGCTTTGCCGAACAAAACGGAAATAGCCGAGGTTTTGCAAATGACCACTATGAAACGGCGTCGCTGATTGCACAACTAACTTCGATTGCCTCCAATCAGATTTCTACCTTTCTAATTCATGTATTACCCGTAATAGAACAGAGGCTAACTCGGGTATGACTGAGCTGCCTCTGTGGGGAGAGAATGGAGGTTGCTTGAAATTTTCAAAGTCTTATATTTATATTTTGAATAAAAAAACATTAGACTTAAAGGGACAGTAAAAGGTTTTTTTTAAATTGTATATATCAAATGTTTCGGCCTTTTATTCTTTTTATTTTTGTCAGAAAAGGTAATACCATGGCTGAACATTACATTATATATTTGATCAGTTATTACTCCATTTTAAAAAAAAATACATTGTCTTTCATTTTCCTGACATCACTTTATATTGCCCATTAAAACGTGCTACTGCCCTTTAAATGTCGATAATAAGTTCGTTTTAAAGATAAAACTGACAACGCAACCTTGTAAGTCCCCTTTAAACTCATCCATTGTACTTTCGTCTGTTCGAGTTAAAGGGAACAGCTTTTCTCAGAAACTATTTAGATAGGAGAACCAAATTTGGTATTCACCTGCAGGGTAGCAATACAATGATGGAAAATGATAAACCCGCAATAGTTTTTTTCCGAAGATATTGATGATGTCTGATGTGAGAAAAGATCTTAGTCTCATTTCGTTGTAGTCACGGACACTTTCGTCACCATGGTTGAATCCTTCTAGTTTATACTTTACAATGAAGCACGATAATGATTTAATTGTCCATAAAGCGTACATTGAGGTCACAATCCTACACGGTAATTAAACAATGAAATATTTAAGGAAAATATAACCGCAGTATGCATCTTTTCTCTGGAATGAGATGTCATTTGTGAGCTCAAATGTGTTTTTCACGTTGAATCTCATGACAAACTGCATCGTTGTCATAATTTGATGCAAAATGTTAGTAAGACATTGTTTGTTTAATGAAAAACATAACTATTAACCATGCACCCTTACATTATTGCTTAAGCTTAATACACAAATGTTGACTAGTATATGTTGTTGGAATACTCATTTTATAAATGGCAAGATTGATTATTCTTTGTCCTTAAAGGGGCAGTAGCACGTTTTTTGATAATTTTACATTTTAAATATTTCACTTATAATTGTAAGTAAATACTATATGTATCATATTGACAGTGTCAACAATCTCATTACACAAGCCAATAATTCATAGTCAGAGGACAAAGTATGATGCTTCACATAAAATCCATTGGCGGCCATTTTTGTGTGAACACCTTTAATTCATTTTTGATAGAAAAATGAATCGCATGGCTGAACTTTACGTTATATATTTGAATTATTACTGCTTCATTTAGTTTGAATTCATTGTTTTTCAATTGGAACCATTTATTTTCATTTTCCTGACATCACCTTATATTCCTCCTAAAAACGTGCTACTGCCCCTTTAATGCTGTTCGGAAATAGCTTTTTGTTATGAAAAATGTACCTCAGATACAATAATGACGTCTCTGCCTGTTAATTTAACCTATAATATACATATCTTTAATCTATTGTAACATAGTTCATTGTTCAAGTGACTTCACTGAGTTTAGATTGGGAATTGTTATACGTTGAGGTGAGTGTTCGTTTTTCAGGTTTTGAATGACGCCGCAGAAGCTTTTGTATAATTACTAGCAATAACCTCGTGCATACGGCTCCATTTGGAAGAGTTTCCTGAAACATTCAGAACAGATTATAGCATTTTATAGGTGTTTTGATAAAGAACTATTCTTAAAGTTGACCCTGTAACTCGTTCACTAAAGAAAATATAATTCGTTCACCACTTCGCAGACGTCTCTTTAGTAACGCGTTCACCACGATTTCATACCAGCTGTCTTTGAATGTAAATACCTCGGCGACTATAATTTGGATTTTGATAAAATTTTGGACTTGTGATCAATATGTATCAGTGTTTAAGGAAATATGATTGGAAATACTTATTTATTCATATATAACAATTAACCGATCGTTTTTATGTGCACTTATCTTTTTGCAGCATGAAACTTATATCCAAATGCTGACCAGCTTTTCATTTCTAAAACCAACATTGTGTTAACTAAAGTCTACAATTTTACAGCCAGAAATATTTTTTCTCATAAGTACCTGAAAACCGACTTATCGACCAAAAACTACACCAAATGCACAAAAACAAACGGTGCTCTCGCAGAGTAATTTGTTCACTTCCCGTTGTGTAACGAATTCCAGGCGTACACGTTCCTACGGTGTGTCATATAAACTTAAAAGAAAATATCAATAGAAATATCCGATTTCTATTGATATTTTCTTTTAAGTTTACTCTATAGTATATACGCCTATATATATATGTGTGTGCGCGACTTTTCAATTCTTTTATGTAATAATTTCTTTCAAAATCATGTTTATACTTCTTTTACAACTTAAAATCCGAAAACTTGGAGTCTGAGGTAACAACGTTATCTTACACTATATCAGCGATAGTACAAATTCTTCTACGATTTCGGGTCGGGATTCTATGTAAGTGTACAACTTTTAGGCGAGTCCCTTGAGGGATTAGAACCCACAACCTTAATAAACTGCTTGAATATTTTATACAGGAGTGATTCGTCACTGAAGGTATTATACATTTCTTTTTAGCAATATATCGTTTCCAGGTCAGTAAAATCATCTTTTACTTTCCGATATAGCCACTTTAAACTGTAGCATACGGACAATAAGGACGATTCTTATTGATGAACAACTTCTTTATTCTGTGTAAGCGACGTTACGGCATTTACAAAGATACAATTATTTTAATTGGTATGCCCTTGGGATGAAATATCTTTCATCTCTGTTGAGACAGAGGTTAATCTTTTTATTGTGTACAGCTTTGATGAGTTTGCGGATTTTGTAGTTATGCTGGTTACTTTCTTTGATGCTGATGTTGCTCCAGTTGATGCTGTGGCTGGGGTTGACGTTAGCATGATCTACAATGGCTTATTTTGGGTCTTCTTCTTGACTGAAACCTGTTGTTCTTTGATCCTGAGGGTGAGTGGTCGTGATGTACGTAGGATTCCCGCAGTCACAGTCAATCTTGTAGACACCTGCAGGTTCTGGCTTTTGTCTGATTCAGGTCTACCTGTGGCTTTAAGTTGGTTCATCACACCAACTTCTAGAATGCCAATCAAAGAAGTGTAGCATACGGAGCAAATATTATGACGACACCTATAAATCCAAATTAAACAAGGATTGAAAGTCTGTACCGATATTATCATAAAATGCTGGCAATCGTTCAATCAAAATACTATTTGATTTTAATTATATTTCAAATCTACTTGTACACTCAGCTTATCTATCTATATCGATGCACATAATAAATTCGCCAAGTTACCAAGCCAAAATAATTTGGTAGATTTCAAATTTGGGATGAAACGCAACATAAATGAATTCAGATCAACAGGTTTTATATTAGATCAACAGTATGACCTAATGTAAATGAATGAAACGATATGTATACTTTTTATTGGGTGTGCCTGGTTTTGAAAAGGTATCTAATGCTGTATATTTGAATCCAACCTAATGTAAATATGCATATATATGATAAGCAGTAGGCCTAAACTAGCTTGCATGTCCGTAAGTAGGTTATCAGGTTACAGAGATTAGGAGCAAATACTGGGTCAGTGAGGACTCGTGTTTACTTATGTATACTAAAATGACAATCAGATCTAAATAAGTGATTATTTACATTTTAATTTATTTTGAGTAATTGTCTAAATTTGTGCTGAACTTACTTTAGGAAGTACCTTTGCAAATTGAATGTAGATTTTGTGATTCTTTTGTACCTGTATACGTAAAGGTTATACCGTATACGTTTAGCATTTGTTCTCAAGAACACACACTCTTTGAAGATGGCATGTGCCAAAACAAAGACATTTTTGTTTTGAAACACGTCTAGAAAATTCTTTCAAAAATATCTCCATGGCTTAAGGGAGTTACCATCGTACAAATGTGAAATAAATGAAGATATAAAACAAAAACAAACAAAAGAGGGCATATGTTTTACTAAAACAACAAAACATGTTTCCTAATCATCAGCATATAAGAAGGAAACAAAGCTAATTCGCGATATAAAGGAGTAAGTTCGTAAAACGATATAAATGCAAGTTTTGTTCATCCTGCGTTCACAATGTACATGTATCTTCATTTTCAAATGATAAATTGGATAGATATTAGATGTTTCCTGTCTACGAAACATTCTCAAAAATATTTATAATAGCACAGGCACATATATATACAGGTGAATATCTGGATCTGAGTGCTCTTATATGCACTTATTGTAGTATCAGAGCCATATGATTTGGAAATATAGCTTTTAAACATTACATTATGTGGCTTGAAGGTTGATAAAGAAGATGAGTGTTATAATAAGCAGTTAGATCGAAATCATTCGGACGATTTTCAGAAAAATCTTCTTGGACCATTCAAGACGAAGTTTATGTTTTCAAGAGCCATATGTCACTAGGTATAATATGTTATTATTGTATGTACATTGGATTAGAAGGTTTTCCTGTATGGTTTATTAAGTATGACACTATAAATATGGATTTGGTGCATATTGTAGGAAGTTTACCCACATTTGAGATATTAAAGGGGCAGTAGGACGTTTTTAAAAAAAAAATTTAGTCTTTAAAAGTTAGTCTTTATTTTAAATTGTTCACTGAAAATTGTAAGTTAATGCTAAATGTATTATTTTGATAGTGTTAAAAATCTCATTTCACAAACTTATTTTCCATAATCAGGAAACAAATAATAGAGATTCACATAAAGTCCATTGGCGGTCATTTGTGTGTGAACACCTTTAATTCATTTTGTGTAGGAAAAATGAATCGCATGGCTGAACTTAACACTATATATTTTATTTATTACTGCTTCATTAAGTTTTAATACACTGTCTTTCAATTGGAACCATGTATTTTCATTTTCTGACATCACCTCATAATCCCCCTAAAAACGTGCTAAAGCCCAATAAGATTTGGGGTAGGCCGGTAGGGCACACCTCATCTTCCTACGCAGAGCCTAAAAGGCCAGTTTCCAAACTGTCAGTTTAATGCCTTGCTGCAGAGCCTTGAATTTTCTGTGCTTGCTCTCTAGCCTGTTGGGTCACTATAGCAGCACAGAAAAGTAAAGTCTCTGCAGCAAGGCATAAAATGACAGTTTGGAAACTGGCGTTTTAGGCTTTGAGTAGGAAGATGAGAATGATGAAGTTCTTGAATGTTTGACAAAATTGTTTCCGTGTAAATTATTTATTTATTTATTTTTCTTTATTTTCCAATGGCATAACTGATGAACATGGTTTTTGTCAAGAGTTGACTATTAACGATGCATCTTCCCACGCAAAGCCCATACGCCAGTTTCCGAACTGTCAGTTTTATGCCTTGCTGCTGACCCTTGAATTTTCTGTGCTTGCTCTCTAGCTTGTAGGGTCACTATAGCAGCACAGAAAAGGCTCTGCAGCAAGGCATAATATGACAGTTTGGAAACTGGCCTTTTAGGCTCTGCGTAGGAAGATGGGCACACCTAGACAAACAGGGTTTTATAGGGATGGTTTGGACATGACCGTTTTGTCTCGCGTAAAAATTTTTTTGGGGGTTCACGCGATTATAGTTTCTGTACACTTCCCAGTGTATTTTATGTTAAATGTTGAGGCAGTAATTTAAGAAATAATCGTCCGTGATAAATACTTTCGAATAAACGTCCTGTTTAACCAGATGGACGATGTTCAAATAGCTGTAGTACATTGGCCGTATCGCATCAAATTCAATTTTGCAACATTTCTCTCTATAATTTCTCAATCTCAACCCCTTCCTAAAATGATAAAAACTTGACAATAGAGAGTCCAGCTTGTACAAGTAGTATTTACATAATAGTATAAATCAATCAAAAGCAGCATCAGGAAAAGATGATCAATTTCAAAGACTAAAGATTAAATGGGCAGCTAGTAGCACGTGTTTAGGGGGAATATAAATTGATGTCAGGAAAATGTACATTTTAAATGGTTATAATTGAAAGACAATGAATTTAAACTATATGAAGCAGTAATAAATGAATATATAATGTAACGTTCAGCCAGGCGATTTCTTTTCTTACACAAAATAAATAAAAGGTGTTCACACAAAAATGGTCGCCAATGGACTTTATGTAAATCTAAATGTATGTAAATTTTTTCTCATATTATGGATGATTGGTTTGTCTAATAAGATTTTTGATACTATACATTAAGCATTAACGTACAATATTATCAGTAAAAATTGAAAATATAAAATTTAAAAATAACTTACTTGCTACTGTGTGGATGAAATCAATTTAACGTTTGCCGTTAACCAAGAAAGAAATATGGCCAAACTATTTGTAAACATTTACAGTTCCAAAACGAATGATTAAGGTATTCCTTCTCTTCATAATAGATGGTAAATAAATCAGATTTTTTAATTCTAACATTTTTAAGAAATACATTTTCAGCTAAACTTATATTGAGCTAGTATGTCATACTGAAACCTTCTTAATTTAGTGCCTCATTTTGCTTTAAATGATTTTAAAAGACACAGTTCCAATCAAGATACCATTATATTCTTATTGTCATTCTGAATTTGATTTTGATATTAACGATTGAGTGTTACCATTAGTAGGCTTATTTTAAATTACATATAATGTTTCTTTATAATTATAAAAAAATAATTCTTTCGTCTACAGAATTCTACTAATTCACCACCTTATCCGTCTACGAATCACCACAATTTGTAATTCACCTACAGCCAAATGTAACTGTGAACTGGTGAAAAACGAATTTTATACATGGATTCAAAGATTGAAGTTGCACTATTATCTAAGGGAGACAACTCCAACAGGAAGTGGATTATGTCCCTTTAATAGAATTTCCACGTGCTTATGTTGACAATATTTCTTGCAGAACATTCGTCTAGATCGTCAGAATAAACATGGTTAACAGAAAGCGAAAGGTACGTTTTAAAGAAGGTCCAACCCTTTCATTTAAATAGTTAATATGAATGATCACCGGGATTCTTTGTAGAAGATATGGTCTTCATTTTCAATCAGAAATTACTTTGGACCTTTTCGGATTCTAAGCAAATCAAAAACGTTCATGTCTTGTGATCGTAAATGTTAATAGGAACTTTAAATGATTTAATTTAGTATGTGTAGGCCTAATTTTGTTATGTGAATGAACCAATTGTATTATCTACATGTATCATAAAATTTTTCCGTCTACGAACCCCCAGTGTCTATAAGAACAATTTACCCTATTTTTCAACTCAATTTGATATATTTTTACATTTTTCTTTGCAGTATGAAAGTGGCACAGCCACAGCCTACATGTCCAGAAACAAGGCCATAAAGAAACTTCAACTTACTCTTCCCGATTTCAGGTAATTTTTTGTTTTAATGGTTGTTATATCTTTTAATTCTGACAAATTATCTATTTATAACAATCATAATTAAGTTTAGAACATGTTTTAACAACTTTATTATGATTTAGGAATTATAAATATTATTAGATAGTCATTGTATTATGAATATCCCACACTACAATTTATCATTCAACATATCCAATTTTTTTTCTTCTAAATGTATTATATCAGATCACATGTAACAATATCCTAATGGAGATTCAAACAAGAACAATGAATGATTGTGGATGTAGGTTCAGTGAAAAGAATTGTACAATATACAGTACATGCCTAAAATAAGGCATATGTATTCCAGAAAGCTTAATTAAATATCAGTGATTGGGAAAGACATCTTTCATGGTTTTTGGTAATTTTGGTAATTTTCTGAATCTATATCAAATAGGCCATTGCCCATTATATAGATACTAAACTTCAAAATGTTAAGGGGCCATTTTTTCAACTAATGTGCAAAATGGCCTTATGGACCCTGCCTTTCACAAACACTGCTAACATGATGATATTTCTTAAATTGCCAGGGTTTTTAAAAAATGACATGCATATTTGTTCACTAATCATTGGCTGTAATGCCTAAACCTTAAAATATTCAACTTTCACTTATATCTTCAGACGCCTGTGCATCTTGAAAGGAATCTACCCTCATGAACCCAAACACAAGAAGAAGGCCAATAAGGGCAGCACAGCCCCAAAAACCTTCTACTTTGTCAAAGACATCCAGTTCCTGTCACATGAACCAATCATCAACAAGTTCCGGGAAATGAAAGTAGGTCTTCCTTGAGGTCACGCCACTAACATCTACAATTCTTCCCAAGCAGCATTAAACTCATTCTCTTCCATGATATACTTTCAGTTTCCTAAACTTTAACATATATCATTTTGTCATCCTGTCTCAGAAGCTAGACTCGCTCGACTTGGGATATAGCCAATCAAATCATTTTCTTGCCACCTTTTCGATAAAATTTCAATGAGAAAATGATTTGATTGGCCGTATCCCAAGTCGGGCCTCGCGAGCGAATCTAGCTTCTGAGCCCAGGGTACAGATTAGTGGAGTTAGCGTAACGTTCGTACCCTGAGACAGGATATCATTTTGTATGTATAGTTTAACTATGAATGCGGGTATGGCCTCAACATGTAATATGCGAGTTAGAAATATGCAAAACAAAAGTAAAATACTCTAAGCATTTTGATTTGATGTTATTTTGATGTCATATGTCAATTTGTTTAACTATGGATTTGTAATTTAATTTGATCTAATATACCTATTTTGTTGTGATTATTTTCTAAATGTTATGATTGCAAGATTGAAGACAAGACAACCTTGAATGCAAGTTATGTGATAAAATCTTTCAAAATTGCAGCATTTTGCAAAGAGGCTTAGGAAAGCTGTACAGAAGAAGAATAACAATGCAGTCCGTCGAATCAAAGCTAACAGACCAAAGTACAAGTTGGATCACGTTGTTAAAGAAAGGTATGCTAAACAGTTCACATCTGTAGCATTAAGGATGGGTATTGTTCCTTATAACTGTATTGTATATTCTTAAAATTTATGAATCTTGAACTTTTTGTTTGATTCTTGAACTTTTAGCATTATGTTTTGCAATATCATATCCTCTGCTTTCCTGATATTTCTAAGTTATCATTGCCACGAGTGAAAATATTCAACTTTTCTACCTCACGAGATGAGATAAACATGGTATTTGTCAAGAATTGAAAGAAATTCTATCTATTATATGATGAAATCCTTCTAATAACGTCAAAAAAGGCCAATTTCATGTCAAGCGGTCGCTTGGAAGAGCCCGCCAACAGTGTGACGTCATATGAGAATTCATGACGTCAGACCATTGTTACATGACGTCAAACTTTTGAACTTGACGTCACTCGAGTGGTGATAAAGTTTATTACCACTCTGATTCAATAGAGTGACGATAAAGGTTATTGCCACTGTAGCCAGATAGAGGGTTTATTTCACTGATAGAACAGATCATATCATATAATCATATAATAAAATTTGGTTTCATTCTTTCCCCTCAAAGGCTGGATCATCATTAATATATATTGAGCTACCTCTTTTTAAGATCGAAAGTGTAGGTTTGTGATATTGCTTGAAATTATAAATCTTATTATCTGTTTCAGATACCCATCATTTATTGATGCTATGCGAGATTTGGACGACTGCTTGTCGATGTGTGCTCTCTTCTCAACCTTTCCCAAGTCTTCCAAAACTCACTCAGAGTTTATCCAGCTGTGCAGAAGACTTTCAGGTAGATTGAATTATTTATATAAACATTAGCAAGACAGGGTTGCCCTTACAACGTCGAAGGGGCAAGTGGTTATTGCTTAGAGTTACTAGTTTCGTCCATTTTTAACTCAAGTGCAATTGTTTACAACTGGATGCGTATAATTTGGGCAGTAGCAACTTTTTTTCTATTTTCAAAACTTTCCCACATCAATTTTAGTTTATGCCAAATTCAGTTCGATTGATGGAGAATCGAGTAAGGTAGATTAAATTTTTCAGTTGCAGAACGAATAAACATGGTATTTTCAAGAGGTGATTGTGATTCTATTAATGATGCATCTTCCCACGCAAAGCCCAAAACGCCAGTTTCCGAACTGTCAGTTTTATGCCTTGCTGCTGACCCTTGAGTTTTCTGTGCTTGCTCTCTAGCCTGTAGGGGCACTATAGCAGCACAGAAAAGTAAAGGGTCAGCAGCAGGGCATAAAATGACAGTTCGGAAACTGACGTTTTAGGCTATGCGTAGGAAGATATAAATGATGAAATCCTTGTAGGTTTGACAAAAATGTTTCTGTGTAAATTGTTTCTTCAACTGAAAATGATTTTAATGTTTTGTTTCAGTTGAGTTCATGCATTACGTCATTGCATCCAAGTCCTTGAGAAAGGTAGGTAATATAGATCTATTAGAATCTCTCTTGTAGAAATGTGAGGATAACATAGGTAGTTCATATTTTAGTTGAAATCAGTTTTAATATTGCAGCACATAAGTCTGTTATCTGTGTGAGTATAAACATTGGACATGATTTTGTTTGATCAAATCAGAAAACTTAAGTTGAGCAATAACATTCAGCGTGCAAATTTAGAGAAATCACAATGAATCATAAAATCATAAAATTCTTGATTGGCTAAGAAGGGCATCATAAGGATCATTATATGACCTATATTATATAATTATATATAGATCGGTCCTTAACTTGATTTGATGAGTATAGATAATTCATTGATATAGGTAAAGGGTTAATTAAAGGTACCGAAGTGATGATAACAATGTCTGGTATTAGAAAATTTACTCTCTCCCTTGAGACCTGATTTAAGCAACCGATAACTGATTCAAGCAACTGCTGTTTAAGGTGAAATTGCAGTATCTGCTCTGTAGAAGACAGGGATGGGAATTTTCAGCTGATCAGCACTTTTTAGCTGTTTTGGGTCAGCTCTGACTGTACTTGTATTCATAGGTTACCTTCCTAGACCTTTTATTCTATGCAATTCAGCTGTTTTTCAAAACTTCATTCCCATCCCTGTAAAAAATTCTGGTAACTGATTTCACAGACTGTGCATCTACAATGACCTGCTGAGACCACAGACTTTTCATCGCTAGGTCTTCTTAATCAAAACAGATTTTACTGTTTAGCTCATCTGGTCTGTAAGGCCCGATGGGCTTATATCATGACCTGGTGTCCGGCGTCCGTCCGTCCATCCGTCCGTAAACGTCCACCGTTCTCCTCCAGAACCATAAGCCCTAGAAAGCTGAAACTCTGTGTAAAGACTCCTTGACTAGTGAGGATTATAGATTGTAGCTTTGGTGGCCCTGTGGCTCTGTGGCCCCTAATAAGGGCCTCAGGGGCCACACCCTTTAACTTAATTTCATCTTTTTCTAAGAAGCACCTAAAAAGCTGAAACTTTGTGTGCAAACTCCTAAGTAAAATAAGGAGGATTCCAAATTGTACATTTGGTGACCCTGTGGTCCAAAGTAAGGGGGGAACCACATTTGCCACACCCTAAAGCAAAATTGATATGAAGCCTTAGGAGCTACAGAGCCACTGGCTCTATTTTTGTCATGTGGACTCACATTGGTCCTTTTCAAATGTTATGGGTATCTGTATTGTTGTAATCACTGACATCTTGTACACACAGGTGTTCCTCTCCAAAATTGAGATGAAGCCTGATGAGCTACAGAGCCACTGGCTCTATTTTTGTCATGTGGACTCACATTGGTCCTTTTCAAATGTTATGGGTATCTGTAATGTTTTAATCACTGCCATATCGTACACACAGGTGTTCATCTCCATCAAGGGTATCTACTACCAGGCTGAGGTCCAGGGTCAGACAATCACCTGGGTCATCCCACACAGCGTCGGCTACACCGTAAGTTCTTGCAGCTTATTCTCTTAAACATGAACAATAAAAGAAATCCATCTCAACAAGTATGTTCGCAATCTCTGAATTTCTGGTTTCGATATTCACTAAAGTTTGGATTGATCAGCTACACTGTGAGTTCATGCATCTGCATCTTACTTTTTTCCAACTTGAAAATTGAGAAACCTTTATCTCAACAATTATTTTCACAAATTCTGAATTCTACATTCAACTTTGACCATATTTTCAATAGATTTTGGGTCATAGTTTGATAGTATATGGTTTATTGATATTCATAGTGTATGGTGTAACATATTGTGAACCAAGATGACGCATCTGTATATCATGGTATGCTTCGTATTCACCTGCAAGCACCTGTTTCAGGGCGAGGCTCCCGATGTTGACCTGAAGATAATGCAGCTGTTTGTGGAGTTCTACACGACCCTTCTGGGCTTCGTCAACTACAAGCTGTACAACTCCATCAACATCCACTACCCTCCTCAGGTACCTTGCTCTGTTTGGAATCATGTTTCACCAGGGTATCACTTTGATATAAAGTCATAATACTGTAAAAGATATGAAAGATAGAATATTCCTGTTTTATTACATTCCCGTTGAAAATATCGCTGTTTAATAAATCTACCATGTTATTACACATATGTGTCATAACATCGCGCACTGACCGAATTACGTGACGTAATACTGACATCATTATCGTAAAAGTATGACGTCACAATGTCAGCGGGCTGGCCGCGATAGTCATGCGACTGAATTTCTTTATGTTTTCGATGATGTGTTAAAGGGGCAGTAGCACGTTTTTAGGGGGAGTATGAGGTGAGGTCAGGAAAATGAAAATTAATGCTTCCAATTGAAAGACAATGTATTTAAACTAAATGGAGCAGTAATAATTCAAGTATATAACGTTAAGTTTAGCCGTGCGATTCCTTTTTCTTACACAAAATGAATTAAAGGTGTTCACACAAAATGGCCGCCAATGGATTTTATGTGAATCTTCTTACTTTGTCCTCTGACTATAGATGATTGGCTTGTGTAATGATATTTCTGACACTGTCAGAATAATACATTTAGCATTAACTTACAATTATCAATGACAAATTTAGAAAATAAAATTATCAAAAAACGTGCTACTGCCCCTTTAAAGACAGTGATAAATAAAATACTTAACTCTGTCACGTTTAATAACTCATGAATGGTATACCATATTGCTTTTGCTGGTTAAATACCAAACCATTCACTCGTTTCATAAAACTGTTATCAAACAGGACGTCGTTTAGTATTCTCTAAATACAATGTCGGTCTAATACAATTAAAATTTAAGGTTCAATTTACATGGATTCTTGTTATATAGCCTATGATACAGTATCAACCCGTAACTGCCAATTCGACTGCTTTCGATAAATTTCCAAAATTATATTTGACTGTTTGAAGTGAGGCATTGTTCAGTTTTGGATCATAATCCTGAATTTGAACCTTGCTGTTATTACAATACAATGTCGACTGTGACAATGTTAAATATGATACTTTTAAGCAACAATCTATACTTTTTGATCAACGACACTTTTCAAAAGGTTTTAAATTTCTGACCCCTAACAACTCACAATGTTACTCTTTAACTTACATAGGTTAACTTTAACACAAAATTAGAATACAAAGTTCATGATATGGTAAATTTGTTTTTTAGGATTGATTATTGCAGAAGCCCGAGGTCTTCATTTAATTGGCTGCCTCCCATTTGAGTTATGTTTTCGAAACTAAATTTGAAAGTGTCGTCACTCTGCATTGAAGTCATATTAGCCTGTCTCAGGTTTGAGCGGACCAGCTATAGCTGCAAGGGCCCGCTCATTTCTTTTAACAAATTTTTTTTAACGATAAATTCCAACTCTTTAAAGGGACCATTCGAGCGGGATATTTTTTGTGGAAACGAAATTCAGGAGGACTTTATTGCTTAAAATTATATATGATTTTTACATGATAATTTCACACTTAATTTCATATATAATTGTGAGATAAGCATTTTAGTTTTGACAATTTGACAAAAAATAAAGTATCGCTCAAAAAATAAAAACATTGTGAAATGAAGCCAATCATCGTAGCTCTGATCGTGGAATGCATTACTACGACAAAATGCTGTCGCAACTGATAACTTTTATTATGAATTATTTGTAAATATGCTCCTCTTCTATCAATCAAGTAGTTATTACTTAAGTTTGTTAATGAATAAGCATATTACAGCACATTTGTTTTCTCGTATCGCTACCCTTTAAAAATGGCGGATGAAAGCCGCTCGAGTGGTGTCTTTAAACTATAATATTTCATGGCTGCTGACGTTGACCATTATAACCACTGTTCAACCTTTGTCTGTGTGTTTCAGCTTGCTCTAGAAGATGATAAGGAGGACACAAAAGGAAAATGTCTGGAGTCGGAGAAAAGAGATGAGGTAACATATTTATGACATATCTATTCATTTCTGATTTATAAACTAGTAGATTTATTTACACTAGTCATGGTATTACTTCAGTTGAGGTGCAGTCCATTCTGCTAATAGTGAAGTGAAAAATAAAAGAGAAAGGCAATGAATATTATTGTCCAAACAAAGAACAAAATATTGTTAATGAAGATGTCATCTCTCTGTTATATGAACACTACACTCCCAATACACACACTTTAAATGTTACAGCGTAAATTCTGAGTTAATCAAGTAGATTCATGCAGTTTACCAAGGAAACCTCAAACAAGTTAAAATTAAAATCACTGCCATCCCTGTGTCCTTTAAAAGACAACTCAAGATTCCTTAAGAAACTCGACCTGCCATCTGTATACAGTTCTTAAGTTTAATTAGGAAGAACTTTCCCTATACCCAGTGTTTAAAATATACCTGGTAGTCCTTATACTGGCTTTTTTTTGCCAGAAATGGTTACTCTTTGGTCAGGACTGGTAACTTTTTAAAATTTATCTTTATCTTCAACTAAGGAAATGACCAATAAATTTTCAGGACAGGCTAGATTTCCAATCTATTTTATACACTGCTATACCTATGAGAAAGGGCCTTTTTTATGTGTGTTGTCTGATCATAAATGTTGATGTGTGACTATTTACCAACAGAGACTAGCAGCCTTCACCCAGTCGCTGCAGATGATCGGGAGTCCAGACCTGGATGAGAACTTGGTGGACGACTTCCCAGCAGTCACTGTGAGTAGATGGGAAGGAATTAAGGGTACACAGGGGATTTCTGGACTTACTCACTGTATTATCTCCCCTGGATCTCCTTTCACATACAGTAGAACATGGTTATAGTGAATTCGGATATAGCGCACAATCAGATATAGTGAAACATATTTAAGTCCTGTCAAAAGCCCTATGTATGGCGGCCAAATGCAAGTAACGAACACTGGATATAGCAAACTAATTTCTTTGGTTCCTTGGAGTTTTATATATCCATGTTCTACTGAAGAAACCTTTACCGAGTCTGACCCTTACTCCCATACTTTAACATTGTATGAGGACGAACCTTAGGGCTTTGAGAAATGAGGCCCTAGTATCATATCATTTTGTTCACTACATTGCTGTTACAGTTAGTAGTAGTTATGATGCAACATATTGCAATAAGCTGCAATGCAGAAACGAGGAACAAAACCCATCCTTAGTAAAGCATAAGCAATAAAAATCCTGGAAACTCATTCTGCTCCCAACTCCGCAGTCTAACGACCCGGACATGGTAGAGAGGGCCAAGGTGGAGGCAGACAGCATCAACCGGCTACAGAAGCTGTTCAAGGGCTGCAAGGTATTCCTGAACCGGGAGGTGCCCCGCGAGATGCTCACCTTTGTCATCAGGTATGTCTATCAAAACTATCAGAACCGTTGGGTAGTGTTTGAAACAAACATAAATAGTGACTAGATGCTCACTTTCCTCATCAGGTATGTCTATCAAAACTATCAGAGCGGTTGGAAAGTGGTTAAAAACGTACATAAACACTGACTTACAACTTTGACCTGTTAGAAGGCCCTGAAGACTTCAAGCCCAGATGATTTGAATAAATTTTTCAGCTTATGTCACAAGAGACCTTGCAATGATATTGACTGACTTAGTTAATTAAAATGAATGTTGCTAATTAAATACAAATATTTCTTAACCAACGGGTAGTTCTAAGACTTCTTAAACATGTTCAGTAAGGACACATGAATCCATTTTCCTCTATCAATGATACAGATGGTCACACTAAAATGACAACTTGCAGTTTTCTCTTGATACTTGATAATTGCATCTACGACACTGAATGATCGGCTTGAGTTTTGACCATCTGAAGATATATTTGGCATCAACTATTTGAATTTTGAAATTTCCAACAAATGCTACACCTTTAGGGGAGCTATATCTCCTGTATTTTGATATGAAGGTTTTACCCTCCCTCAAGTGATTAATATGGTTCTGCTGCAGATGTTTTGGAGGTGAGGTATCCTGGCACAGCACTGTGGCCGTCGGGTCGTCCTATCCTGAAACAGATGAGTCCATTACACACCAGATAGTGGACCGACCCAGCATGGACAACCAGTATCTCTCCAGGTGAGCATTACACAAGCTTAGAACCTTATGATGAACATTAGGGTATCAACATTAACAGTGACAATAATAACCTTAACAGATAATTGAAATGATTTTTTGCAGCTGGTAAATAATCCTTGTTGCATAATGCAGCTGTAGATATTCCTTGTTGTCATGTAACAGCTGGTAGATATTCCTTGTTGCAAAGTTATAGCTGTAGATATTCCTTTTTGCCCTGTTACAGCTGTTGATATTCCTTGTTGCCATGATGTAACAACTACTTTCTTATCCTTGTTGCAATTCTCCTTGTTGCCCTGTTACAGATACTATGTGCAGCCACAATGGGTGTTTGACTGTGTGAATGCCCGTGCACTCCTCCCGGTCGAGGACTACTTCATCGGCGTGGTGCTCCCCCCACATCTCTCACCCTTCGTTGAGGAGGAGGACGGAGTCTACGTTCCCCCGGAGAAGTTGAAGATGACTGATAAACAGAAGGGGCAAGATTCAGGTTCAGAATTTATTATTTATTTATCTAATTTTATAATTTTATATGATCAATAATGCACTTTTAACAATCTGAAAATCTTTGGAAACATATTTAAAGATGATAAGAGTGCAGTGTTGTTCAAGGAAGTTATGCTTGTCTTGTCGTAGCAAATGGTACCTCTATCAACAACCGGAGTTTCGGAGAAATTTAAAAGATGCCAAGCTAAAAGGTTTGGGCAAATATCCCTGAGGACCCTTCTTGGAACAACACTTGATGTTGAAATAATTCTATTAGGTTTTGAGATAAATCATGGACATTTTACATTGTTAGCAGGAATGGGAGAAGATTCCAATGATGAGGAAGGAAGTGATGAAGAAGATGAAGAAGGAGAAGAAGGAGAAGGAGACGAGGATGATGATGAGAATGATGAAGGTGTTGATGAAGATGGAGATGAAGATGAAGAAGGGGACAGTGAAGATGAAGAAGAAAGTGGCGAGGAAGAGGAATCTGATGAAGAAAGTGAAGAGGAGGAGGAAGAAGGTTTGTAACTTCATTGAAATCTTTTCTTGATATTTTGAAATTTGACCAAAATGATTGAAATTGATATGTTTTAACAACATTTTTCAATTTCAATTTAAATGACAGAGTTTTTAAGGATGAGCTCTTCACAAAATAAATATTCATAGCCTTGGAACCTGGCACTGTTGATTAACTAAAAGCTCTGATGAAGAGCATTGCAGATAATAGCAGGAGTGTAGATAAGTGAATCTTGCCATAAACAACCAGTCAACTACTTTAAAAAGTGTTATTTGTTATTTGGTTATTTGTATACCATCAGATTCATTTCCAAAAACAATCCAAATTGGATTGTCCGGTTACATTATTGTATGAAATTGTAGGTTTTATGACTTTTTCCACAAGGCTGTGTTCTGTAGAGTTAATTTTTGCTTTCAGAAAAACCAAGTAAGGCAAAGAAAAAGAAAACAATCGAAGAGAAAAAGGTATGTTTACAGCAAAAACTAGATTATCATTCATTTGACAATCCAAACTATTTTTCAACGATGTTCAACGTCTAAAATGCCATGCCATTGTTACTAAAACCCACCAAAAACATGATTTTATACATCAGTGCCATGGGTGCACAAAGAATTTAATTTTAAAATGTTTTGAGGACCAAAAATGTTGTCATCATAAATCATTATGCCCTTTTGAAACAGCCCCAGAAGCCCTAAAGTATGCCGTGACTGGTTATCATCATTGTAGTCGTCATTATCAATAATGACATTATGTTTATTAAAAAATGATTTCGCCCTATTGACGCAGCCCCCGAAGCGTGGGATGACGGTAGAGAAGGGTCGTGTCGAGACTGTGGATGCAGACAGGAAGTTGAAGCAGCAGGAGGCCGAGGAGCGACGTCTGGCGGAGATGATGATCCCCAAGAAGAAGAAACGTCTCTACCAGAAGATCATGTACAAGCGCAAGAAACAGAAGCAGGAGGTCAGTGTAGTTACACACTTGTCTTATAACATTGGGTCATATTGGCTTTTGGCTAGGGCTGAGTATTGCACCAAATTAATATAAAGATTAAAAGATATAGATTTTTACCCGAGGAGGGGTGTAAATAACTTTCACAAACAAGTTTTTATTTTTTGGATTACCAGAGCGTCGTGAACAATGTTATGATGTCACAGGCGAAAAAATACGGGAACTTGTGCTACAACAATCGTTTCTAGGCATTAGTGATATGTGCACATGTGCTCATATTAAAAATATGTCACTTCTCCTTTCCACCATATAGGTAATCCAAAAATATAAAAATGTCCATGAAATACTATGATAGCCACATCAGTGCTTAAATAATTGAATTACCAGAGAGAGTGTAGACATGTTGTATGTCATGGCTTCAAATATGATATTCTGTTTATAACTGTAGTCGTGAAAATACTCAAAATGGACTACCCTGTATAGGTGGACTAGCCGGTGTCGCAACTTAATGAGTAGAGACTCAACATCATAGGCATGAATCGCAATGGAAAAAATACATTTTGCCCTTGGGCATTGTATGAAATAAATGAAGCCTGGTATGATTTTTCTTGTAGGTAATAAATTGCAATAAATAACATGTATTGTTACGATATTGCAATTTGTTTATTGTACTCTTCATTCAACGTTCCATCTCTCTTGAATATCAAATGCAGTTTAAGCATTGTATTAGAAAAATAGACCATTAATTATCATTTATGTACCAAACTAAGTATTCTAAGTCATTCTGGGGCGGGATAGGAGAAGTGGTTAGCTTTGGATCAAGATGTTTGTGGTTCATATCCCACCAGGGGTTGGGCAACTTTTTCTGCAGTAGAGAACAGTGGAGGCTTTCTCCCTGCAATATTACTAGCAGCCGCAATATAAGTGAAATAATCTTGAAAGCGGCGTTAAATCCCACATCACCAGCCGATGTATGACCACAATAGTGTTATGGGCTTTCTCCATGCAATATTACTAGCAGCCGTGATATAAGAGAAAATACTCTTGAAAGCGGCGTTAAACACCATTTTACCTCACCTCACCTCTGTTGTTTCTACTTACAGGCCCGTGTGCTTCAAGAGAAGAGAGAAAGCATCGACAAAAACGCCAAGATGGAGAGAAAGAAGAAAAGGAAATCAGAATAGATGAACTGAAGAGAGTCATCAACAAAAGTCCAAAGACAGATTTTACACGATTGTCTTATAGAAGATGTCATCTGAAAATTGGACTGAAAAACTTATTGTAAATATTATATGTACAATAAAGAAACAGAAGTAGTGCCTTTCCTATTTCTTAAAGTGACGACAGTGGAAGAATTATTCAAATGTTGACTGATACTAAAATTGATGGAATATTTCTTTCATTACCAGTTGTCAATGAATAACAGAATTACTAAGAACAAATTAGGATGATATTTGCCACAATCAACATGGTTAAATTGGCCTTCTAATATCAATGTGGTTATGAGGAGAGTTTGGTGGCATGCCATGTTACCGAGACCCCAAATCCTTCCTCGATGAATTGGAGAATTAATTAATTGGAGGTTATATACAACTCAAAAGAATTTTATACCCTGATTAAAATATACGTACAAAGCATGTGCTTTATTCCAAAACAGCCAGTACTACAGACTACAGTCCCCTGAAAACATCCCAATTTATGCTCAAAAAAAGGCTCAATGAAACTGTTTGCATTGCCAAAACACAATGTAGTCTAACCTTAATGAGGTTGTTATGTCATTAATAGGTGTAACAATACGGGGAGGGGGGGTGGGGGGGGGGGGGGGGTTCGTTTTCCTATATGGGGGCCAGGATATCTTTCAAACTCTATCTCAGTTTTCAGCATCTACAATTAGAATTCATTAATAAATTATGTTCTTTATCACGATATGCATCCTTCAAAACGATACGATATCGTGGACCATTATATTGTGATACAATACTGTATTGCCGTATCGTTGCACCCTAGTCATTTTATACATTTCCCACGATCACTCTAAGCACTAAAAACGCTGCGGTGATGATGCTGTTTTCAATTTAAATTTTGTCTTGGTCAGAGGTAAGCAAAACGATTGATTGAAGAAGAAATCATTGTGTGGTTCAACAGAGATGTTTTCACATGTTGACTCCTACCAAGTCTTGGTGCTAAATTTCTCTGTATATAACCACTCTGCAGGCACGAAATGGTTGTACCTGTACCTCTATGAAGTTTTCATGAAGAAATACATGTTAGACACTTAAATTCTTTCAATAGTATATGATTAGCTGATGTAGGAAGGGTATTAGGCTTTGAAAGAAGATTTGATAAGAGAAGGTCTTATATGAGGGTATTTGATTGTGGGCGGAGATATGTGAAGAAAATCAATTTTAATGAGTGTATAAAGTTGAGAGGGAATATATTGCAAGAGTAAGGTCTCCAATGAGGGAATGGGGTTGTGAGTGACGATATGTGAAGAGTAATCACTTTAATGAGGGTATGAGGTTGAGAGTGAAGATATGTGAAGAGTAGTCACTTTAATGAGTGTATGAAGTTGAGAGTGAAGATATATGAAGAGTAATCACTTTAATGAGTGTATGAGGTTGAGAGTGAAGATATATGAAGAGTAATCACCTTAATGAGTGTATGAAGTTGAGAGGGAATATATTGCAAGAGTAAGGTCTCCAATGAGGGTATGGGGTTGTGGGGGAAGATATGTGAAGAGTAATCACCTTAATGAGTGTATGAAGTTGAGAGGGAATATATTGCAAGAGTAAGGTCTCCAATGAGGGTATGGGGTTGTGGGGGAAGATATGTGAAGAGTAATCACCTTAATGAGTGTATGAAGTTGAGAGGGAATATATTGCAAGAGTAAGGTCTCCAATGAGGGTATGGGGTTGTGGGGGAAGATATATGAAGAGTAATCACTTTAATGAGGGTATGAAGTTGAGAGGGAATATATTGCAAGAGTAAGGTCTCCAATGAGGGTATGGGGTTGTGGGGGAAGAAATATGAAGAGTAATCACTTTAATGAGGGTATGAAGTTGAGAGGGAATATATTGCAAGAGTAAGGTCTCCAATGAGGGTATGGGGTTGTGGGGGAAGATATATGAAGAGTTATCACCTTAATGAGTGTATGAAGTTGAGAGGGAATATATTGCAAGAGTAAGGTCTCCAATGAGGGTATGGGGTTGTGGGGGAAGATATATGAAGAGTAATCACTTTAATGAGTGTATGAAGTTGAGAGGGAATATATTGCAAGAGTAAGGTCTCCAATGAGGGTATGGGGTTGTGGGGGAAGATATATGAAGAGTAATCACTTTAATGAGTGTATGAAGTTGAGAGAAGATATTGCAAGAGTAAGGTCTCCAATGAGGGTATGGGGTTGTGGGGGAAGATATGTGAAGAGTAATCACCTTAATGAGAGTATGAAGTTATATTGCAAGAGTAAGGTCTCCAATGAGGGTATGGGGTTGTGGGGGAAGATATATGAAGAGTAATCACCTAATGAGTGTATGAAGTTGAGAGAATATATTGCAAGAGTAAGGTCTCCAATGAGGGTATGGGGTTGTGGGGGAAGATATGTGAAGAGTAATCACCTTAATGAGAGTATGAAGTTATATTGCAAGAGTAAGGTCTCCAATGAGGGTATGGGGTTGTGGGGGAAGATATATGAAGAGTAATCACTTTAATGAGTGTATGAAGTTGAGAGAATATATTGCAAGAGTAAGGTCTCCAATGAGGGTATGGGGTTGTGGGGGAAGATATGTGAAGAGTAATCACCTTAATGAGAGTATGAAGTTATATTGCAAGAGTAAGGTCTCCAATGAGGGTATGGGGTTGTGGGGGAAGATATATGAAGAGTAATCACTTTAATGAGTGTATGAAGTTGAGAGAATATATTGCAAGAGTAAGGTCTCCAATGAGGGTATGGGGTTGTGGGGGAAGATATGTGAAGAGTAATCACCTTAATGAGAGTATGAAGTTATATTGCAAGAGTAAGGTCTCCAATGAGGGTATGGGGTTGTGGGGGAAGATATATGAAGAGTAATCACCTAATGAGTGTATGAAGTTGAGAGAAGATATATGAAGAGTAATCACTTTAATGAGGGTATGAAGTTGAGAGGGAATATATTGCAAGAGTAAGGTCTCCAATGAGGGTATGGGGTTGTGGGGGAAGATATATGAAGAGTAATCACCTAATGAGTGTATGAAGTTGAGAGGGAATATATTGCAAGAGTAAGGTCTCCAATGAGGGTATGGGGTTGTGGGGGAAGATATGTGAAGAGTAATCACCTTAATGAGAGTATGAAGTTATATTGCAAGAGTAAGGTCTCCAATGAGGGTATGGGGTTGTGGGGGAAGATATATGAAGAGTAATCACCTAATGAGTGTATGAAGTTGAGAGAAGATATTGCAAGAGTAAGATCTTTAATTAGGACACCTCTTACAAGGCGAAGTGAAAGGTGCGGCATTCATAACAACATTTGATGTGAAATAGGTCAACGAGTCCTTAAAAATAAGTAATACAAGTATCGAAACACACTTACCTTGAGTTTATATGATATGCCCCAAGGTGTTCGTTAATTCAGGTAGTAACCGACTGTGATTGACATGTTTGCTAATTTGACGTCACTTACATTGCGGAATGGAGTCTAAAATAACGTCTTTAATTAATCATGTAAACTTTATCCATCACAAATTAGTATATCTTGGACATACAGTTCACCAAGCGTTAGACCTTGAGAGCTAAAGATGTGGAATCTTTTATAAATAGCAAGGGGAGGGGGTCAATCTTTGCACTTTCAAAAAGTAGAGTAAAGTATCTTTTTTTTCAAAGTTGAGAAAGTCTCCTGAAACGAGATATATAATTTAAACTTTTTGTTTATCGGCATCTTGTCATATATAGTAAATATCAAATTATATATTATATATTCTTTTTCAAACGATATCGAATACATAATAGAACATGATGTATTTAGTCGAAATTTCAAGCACTAATTTCAAATGGTTAGATGAGTGAATGGTTAATATTTGTTCACGTCGCTTGGGCAATATTTCAGCCATTAGCGGCGTGGAAATGGTTAGATGAACCCAAAAACATAGTTTCATATATTAAAATGAATTAGTTTTGAAGATGTTGAACTATTAAGTTTTGGTATAAGGATTCAAAATATATCCTATAGTAGGCACAAAAAGAAACAGTGCATTTAATCACTCTAATGTTTTGTTCGATTGCTTTGAAATATCGCTCGCTAAAACACTAGATGGATAGACAAACACCTTATGTGTTGAAATTATGTCAGTAGCTAGTAAGTTTTTGAAATCAAAAGTCAAACAACACATAAGGGGTGTTTCCAAACTCAATATCTGATATGTCCTCCAATTCTCTTGCCAATTCGTTGCGTTACATAACGTATCATCAACCAATAGAAGACATTACCTTATTATCCCACCGGTATGTAATACCGTGGGATATAGTCATCACCCTGTCCGTCTGTATGTCCGTCCGTCCGTCCGTAATCATTTCGTTTCCGGAGCAGAATTAAAAAACCGGTCCACATATCTTTCTGAAACTTTACATGTGTATTGCCCACCTACTGAAGTGGTGCCTTTTGATATTTTCACATTTCTGAAAATGTTATTTTTTATTATTTCCATGGAAACGGCTCTTATTTGGACTCAGTTCATGAAAGGTTTTGTTTCATATATATTAGCTTATACTATTATGAACCTTGCTTGAAAAATTTACAATTATCTTTCAAAGGTTTACATCTTACGATCATGTGGAACCGGTGGGATATGTCATCTTCTGATGACTCTTGTTTCAATCCCCGATGATAACTGCGATCATCTCTTGTAGTTGGAGGGTGTGGCTGGTGATGTAAATTGAGTATTCCATTCATTTTCATCCCGTAAATGCTCAATGGGAGAAAGATCATGTGACAGAGGTCAACAATAGTCAGCTGCATAAACATCTGTGCAACGCATGTGCAAGGGAAGGAGGGTGCAACAATCCGGTCACTGTATCCAACATTGCCTTTAAAGTCACAAATGCTGTGTGGTTCCGAGCTCTTATTCCACCACATATCATGGCTAAACTATCATTGTAATGGTTACTTTCAATGACACATTCCTGAGCTTAGCGTTGGCCACGTCGGCGGAAGACAAGTGGTAGCAATAAGAATTTTAAAGGGTGATATTCTTTCAACACCGGAGAATATGTCATCTCCACTGCAGTCGATGACTGTTGCGTTTTAATAAGAATTGGTCCGAATTGCAAGTTGATGTGAACTGAGTACAAGTAGTTAAACTGACGCATGTGGTGTTTTACAGTTATGGCATGAACTATCCTCATAGTTAGGAATGGTACTGGCTGTTGTACAAGCTTTAAAATTTATATAAAAAAAGATAATGACAGGAAGTAGGTAATTTTTACATAGAGGATTTTTTTATGAATGACCTTGGCGACTGTGTTTGTGTCTAAATATTAAAGTTTCCCGAGCGAGAGCACGGTTGTCGTAAAAACAGTATATATGTCATGGGCACGGAAATAATATTACTTTGGTCGAAAAATTAATAAGTGTCTCGAATTTTCTTTCCCTGTATAGGCGGTCTAGCCGGCAGCTGAGCTTATAGATCGCAACGTCATATGCTAACCTTGACGTAGATCTAACAAAATTGTTTATAACTTGACGTCACAATGAAGGTGATTTTTTGCCATAAGGCAGAATATTAAAAATATGACTGTCCTCGTAGATTATGAATAAATTTACATATTTAGAACTTAATCCAAAATATTGAACAATGGGTTTTAAGAAATAACGGTAGGACCTTCTGATCATCATTTTAGGGATTTTAATTTAAAAATTCAACTCCACATATAATTCAAGATTCGGGAGAAGCACCATGTGAAATACAAAACATCTTGAGGATTACACTAAATCAAGAAACGTAACTTTAAAGATGTCTAAACTTACAAAGATTACACGGAAAAGAAGGCAGTACATTTTTGGTTAATAGAGCAGATAATAGCCAATTCGTAAACTAAGTGGGTGTATCCTTCTTTTACGTATTGTGAAGGTAACTGGTAAGTCATATTAACATTGTACGATAGTAGTCATGGAAAAAGAAATAAAATGTTTTTGACCAGTTTCTGTTGTTGTAAATAACTTGGAATTTGAATTCTTAATAATCATTCGAAAGGGGTTTTCTCAATTTTTATGCCCCCGAATCGGAGATTCCGGGGGTATATTGTTTTTCACCTGTCCGTCTGTCCGTCCGTCCGTCCGTCTGTCCGTTTGTCCACAAAAACTTTAACCTTGGTCATAACTTTTGATTGGTCAGAGCTAGCTCTTGGATACTTGACATATGGATCCCTTGTGATGAGACCTTTCAGATGACACCATGACATTTGACCTTGTGACCTTGACCTTGACACAGCGAGCAGGATGCATCCGGGGGCATTCGTGTTTTACAAACACATCTTGTTTTAAACAGTTTTTGTAAAACCATCCGAAAATTAAGAGTTTACAGAAAGGAAAAACTTGTCATTGTAACGTCTTGAAAATTTGTAAAGTCGAAATCATGTTTCTGATGTTTTACCGTGTCAATGAGCTGTAAAGTCATCACGATCCGGTAAAATGTCTTGTGAATGTAATCTTTGTTTCTATTATATATCCTCTACTATTTATACCATTTGTGATATTAAAATTTATGAAATAACTGAACATTTTACGAACTTAAACGTGTGTTAAAACTTCTTTTTAAGAGTAAATTTATAACTTTTGTTGTCAATTGCACATTGTAACTTCAAATTCAATTGAAAAGGGAGTTACTGATAGTGACGTAAGCTATACGTAAAACGTTTCCAAATGTGTTGCAAATATGCAAAAATTGGGCATTTTTACCTGTAAAAAGACATGACAAAGTATAGTTTTGCGATGCATTCATGAGGCCTTGTCAGGAAAACATTATTCAATACCTGTATGAATAACATATATTAGTCTAGTAACAAAAAATATAAACAAAAAAAAGAAGATTATATTAATTTTTTCGTGAGTACATTACCAATCGACACATCGACCATTAATAAATCGTATAAAGTTTAAATTTGAAAAGGCAAATGTCTTCTAAACATAGAAAAGCAACGCGACTCTTAAAACAGTTTTAAATATAACAAACATGAATATACGATCTCGTTACGAAACCTGTCAATGCTGTCATTAAATTGAATAACTTCCTATTGACTCATACACTTAAACGAATAAAATGATTAAATCAAAGGTAATTACGATTTATAATTATGACGAATCACCGGTATGATGACCTAATAACGTCATTTAGCTACCGTTTATGCTCTAATAAAATTTCAGTTTTTAAAGGGGCAGTAGCACGTTTTTTGATAATTTTATATTTAAAAAATGTCAATGATAATTGTAATTTAATGTTAAATGACATTATTTTGACAGTGTCAAAAATCTCATTACACAAGCCAATTATCCATAGTCAGAGGACAAAGTATGAAGATTCACGTTAAATTCATTGGCGGCCATTTTTTATTAACACCTTTAATTCCTTTTGTGTAAGAAAAAGGAATCGCATGGCTAAACTTCATTTTCCTGACATCACCTTATATTCCCCCTAAAAACGAGCTACTGCCCCTTTAAGGTGTTTATTTGTGAAAAGTTCTGGCGGCCTAAGGTATATATGTATACAAAGTTATAGTGAATTTAAAGTTTTTAATTACATAATATCATTTTAGCATACCATGTTACCACAGTTAAAAGGTTTACATGCAATGGTTAAAACTAAGCTGTTAATTCGTCATATTTTTACAAATTAAAAAAAATCTATGAGCTTCTAATTCTTGTTCATTGCATTATCACATTACCTTTGAAATGTATGTATTTTCCAAGTTTTCATTAAGCTTCAATTAATTTGAAATTTTTCAAAGTCGATAAAGTCATGGCAAACTTTTATAATTTAACTATTCTCTGAGGAATGTCAATAAGGAAATAATTTGTTTCCCGAATTTAAAACACCTAATCTACAGAGGGAGAAATTAAGTTTTCATCTACAGTAATTTTATCATTATATTAATAATATACGTTATAGGTATGCAGGTTTTCTTCTATTTATTTACTGTAATATACATCATCACTTATTAGTTTAACGTTATTTTGAAACGTTAATTACCAGAAAACGAAAATCAGTGAATTCACATATCGTTTTATTCTATAGATTTACCATAACTTATTAATCTGATGACGTCAAAGCCTCATGATACATTTCGATCCACTCATCAATTTTATGAATATTGATAATGATAATAATTCATTTGTATAGCGCTTATTTTCCAACTTTAAGCTGCTCAATGGGTTACTAACTGTCAGAAAAATGAAAACCCAAAACAAAATCCACTATTACATCAAATACGGTACTTGCGAAACAGGTAACGGCGTTACGGGGTAATTGAGGGATGAATGAGAGGAAGGTTGGGATTTGAAAGGGGGGGGGGGGGGGGGGGTGTTGTCGAAGAAGGAACCCCGGGGGTAAGTGATCAATCAACTGCGATGTACGTCCTCATATAGGATAAGTTTGAGAGTCCGAGGAAGTCATTCAGAGATCAAATCATGAGGACATACATTGGAATTACTGCTTTAGTCGTCTTGGCTGTGTTGGTATGTATTCGTTTCTTTGTATTTCATATCATCTGCTACACCAGGGCATGTTAACTCTAGAATCCTTCACTCCCAATGTAGGAAGTAATCTGATATATACTGACAGGCGAAAGAACGTATACACTTCAGTTAAATTTAGCATATCTAAGATTTTCAGTTACAAATATTTCGAGTTTTTGATGTCGTATTCTCAAACTGATAAGAGGTTTAATCATTGTTCAACGAATACTGTAAAGTGTTTTATTTTTTTGAAATTTTATTGGATGAACAGGTGAACATTTCGATGTTAATTGCATTTTGCCATAAACTTGCCATAACTGTTTTTGTAGAATTTATTTCAAAGATATGAAACAAATCACAGCTTAAAATCATAGTCTCACTTTGAAAGGACAAATTGAAACTTTAATGCTTATCAAATAATAGTGAAAAACTGGGCGAAAATATAAAAAATGACATAACGATGTAAAACAAATATTTTGAACGTTGCTTTCTTCGTTGTTCTTTCCACCGTGGCTCAGATGTCTCGGTAATAATTAAATATCGGTCATACCCTTACCCTCTTTAGAAATGAGTGAAGAGATAGAATAAGTCCAGCTAATGTTTAGACAGTACGTGGATGCCGATTGTCCGAAGCAGTCAATCGTCGATATTGTATGTGTCAGCAGCTGTTACTTCGGCATCTTCCTACGCAGAGCCTAAAAGGCCAGTTTCCAAACTGTCATTTTATGCCTTGCTGCAGAGACTCTACTTTTCTGTGCTGCTATAGTGCCCCTACAGACTAGAGAGCAAGCACAGAAAACTCAAGGCTATGCAGCAAGGCATAAAACTTACAGTTTGGAAACTGGCCTTTTAGGCTCTGCGTAGGAAGATGTTACTTCGGTACAATTCCGCATGACTTTTGTGAAATGATTTGCTAGGGCTAGGCCTTGTCTTAAGACATTGTGAAGGGGAGTAAGGTTTGAAATTCAATATCGAGAAATAGAATGTACGCAGAAATCTGCAAATAGTTGCAAGGGTAGGGGGAAGAGCAATCTCATTCAAATCAGACCGAAACTTTCACTGCTAAGTCGCTACTGTCCTGTAGCGACGTAGGAGTGAAAGTTCCGATCTGTTTTGCATGAAACTTCACCCAAGGTGCATAACATTTTGCCTTTTAAAATGAGTATAATTCTAAGATATCAGACACATGGGTTGTGTCCAGGGCAGGAAATCTGGACAAAGAAGGAGAACTTTCCAAATGATCTTTCTATTTTTATTCAACCTACTAAAAATTATTTATCTTTGGAGAGACGTGTGTTGCGGATCCAGAGAGTTCCAACTATAGATAAAAAAATCATTTTAAAAATTAAAACGAAAATCCTCGATTCGACGTGAATCATGACCAAATCACTCAAATCATGATGTTTGTTCTTCAGGCTTTGACCAATGGTCAACATAGACGGTGCAGCAGCGACACGGACTGCCTGCAAGAGAACTGCTGTGTCACCATGTTTAGAGTCGGAAGCTGCTGGCCACGTAAGTAGAACGCTCCTTTCACGTTTTCATGACGTCAAGACGGTTGACGTTATAGCAACGTTTTGAATAATTATTGTTTTTGTGTTGCAACCAATCATTGAAGTCTTCTTGCCCGTGAAATAATACTTTGATTAATTCATCTGGATATCTTTTGGAAATAAATGAAAAACGTATAGTTATACTCTCAGATTTCTGTAATTCTTAATAATGAATGAGACTTTAATAATTTAAAGAAAAGCAAATATTGGTGAGCTATTTGTAAATCACATAAAAATCTCGCCACTGTAAATTAATATGTCCCATATGAAGAAAAAAACCTCTTGCGATTTCCTTGCTATTGATTGGTTAGATTTTTAAAAACTAAAACAAACTTACAATAATGATTATTCTAAGGACCCTAACGAATATATTGTAGATGCTAAAACGAATACAACTCCAACTTCAATTAAAGTTTAATCCACCACAATCGTTTCACAATTTCAAAACTGCCCCAAATGTGTCTTAGAAGTTCTTTCAATCTCAACATTAACCGTACTCCGAGGAATAAAATTCAGAATATTTTTTTATCACACCTGGATACGAACTTATCATTCAGAGGTTTTCTCTTCATAATGTTTCAAAGAGGAAACCCCAACAAAAATTAGTTCGAATCCCGGTTGAGTTAATGTTTTTGCAAAAAGTTCCTCAAAGTTGGATTGAGGAAAAACAAAACTAAAATCACTTGGTTTCTAATGCTGCCTCCTCTTCACAACTTTACGGAGAGGAAACCTCTGCTAGATTGAGTTCGTATCAAGGGAGAGATAATATTTTACAATGCTGTAACCTCTTTGTTTCTGTTTGCAGGCTCCTCCCCTCTATCCCGCCTATGTGGGTCGGTAGCCAAGAAACAATGTAGAGATAATCTGGACTGTTCAGAGACCGAATGTTGCCATGTAGATATGACCAACCCAGGCCAGGGGGTCTGTCAGCAGAGACCGCCTTCACAGAAGGGTAAGTCTTGGAATAATGGTAATTCGCTAAAACGTAAAACGCTATTGGAATTAGAATATCTTTAATTGTTTTAGGCTGCACTAATATTTTCCATATTCCGGCTATTATCCATGCACTTAGCGCCAATCATGTCTCGGAGTTGTAGTATTTCGTGAATGCATCGAAGTAAATATACCTTCTTTAGGGCAACTTAGTTGCACTTTTTCAAAAATATGACTGCTATTACCCAAACACTAAGCAGCAAGCATGTCTCAGAGTTGTGGTATTTCGTAATGCTAACCATCGAAGTTAACGTTCCTTTGATTTATTAGGGCTACTGAGATGCACTTTCATTTTACACATGCCTGATTTCATCCAATCCGGATGAAAGAGCATCATTGCAAGATTTTGAGTGATTTTAATTCTTAAATTTGTACAACTCTGACTTGTAAGGGCTTATTAGATGTCCTTTCATTAAGTCAGCTTTTATCCAATCACTAATAAAAACATGACGAAACTATCAAGATAAAACTGCTGGGGGCCATTTTATGTGAACACCTTTTAATCATTTGAGTTTTATTGCATTATCCCATAAATCGTTTTTGCGACTTTTAGATTTCATATTGATATAAATTTATGTGACATCTATGTATGTATGTATGAGAAAAGACGAAAATTCTATATAATTAAAAATATCTACCATAATCGTAAACGTCATATTTGCAACATTTCTCTATCCAGGCTCTCCTCAACTGTCACGCTTCTGTGGAACTGCAACAGCTAAGCCCTGTATAGACAACCTTGACTGCTCCCAGTTCGAATGTTGTCGTGTCAACGTTGATAGTCCCGGAATGGGCAAATGTGAGGCTCACCCAGAGGGAAGACATGGTAAGTTGTACAAACAATCTAAATAAAGTTAGATCGACAGCTTGACTAATATAAAAACCTGTTGATCTAAATTTATTTAGATTGTTTGTACATGTAATCTTATATTTTTCGAACCTTTGTAAGCATTAGGGGTTGAATTTATCAAAACATCACGATTTTCTGGATTACAACTTCTTTATTGTATATTGTATATAGTTACCCCTCTATCAAACTTGACCTGAGGCAGAAAGCATATTCACCGTAATGTCACGATTTTAAATAAAGAAGTTGTTATGAAGAAAATCTTACTCTTCTTAACTTAGAAATTGCTTTTGTGCAGTATGTAATACTATTAGATCTAAAAAGAAAATGATTTGTTTCTGGTTCGTCAGTTTCAAACCCACGCACCGTGCCTTCTTCCCAGGTGGTATCAGAGAAAAATAAACTTTATTCAAGTAGCCAAGAAATCATTGAAACATGAACATTAAAATGCAACTCGTTTCTGTTCAAGTAGGTCTTCAAATATCATTTATAATTATAAATATTAAATTTATCAATTACAATTATAAAGTGATATAACGTAAATGTTTTCTTAATATTTTTGTCATGTTTAATTGCCAAAGAAAATTATAGTTTGATAAATGCTCATCACAGAAACAAACATTTTATATTTGTTTGGCCTTATTTCCAGGTTTATCTGGCACCAGCATGTTTTGTCCGACTTCCGAATCCAAGACATGCACCAGTCAGACCGACTGCGGTTCTCACGAGTGCTGCAGAGTGTCGCCCAGTGGCCAGGGGGAGTGCGTACATAACGGAGAAGTCGGCGATAGTGAGTGTCTATTATAATAATAAGAAGGGTCAAACCTTTTTCTTCAAGACATATTTCTTTGTATATGAAAAATATAATGGACAAAATAATTGCATGATTTGTTTTGAAACTTTACACACTCATGATTGTATATCGCCTACATTGGATTTCTTCGCTTGTTAATATCAAGAATATAATTGCCAATTGGTGTTTTATTATGGTATAAATTAAATGAGTGAATGTGTTGGTGCAGCGGAAACATTTGCATGCTTACTTTGTTTTTCTTAGTCATGTTTTTTATAAGCTTAGTTCAGATTATAAGTGTCAACATTCTAGTTAAATAGTAAAACTCTCGCAATGTTTTTAAGATGTCACTTTTATATTACTTTGTTCATGGAGACATTTTAACAAATATGTTTTTGTGTGTCCAGTTTGCGGCGTGGTGACCAGTTCTAATAGCCTTGTTGACCACTGTCCGTGCGACGTAGGACTCGACTGCAAAGGCGCCTTTGACCCTTCTTCATTCGGCAGAGGTCAGTTATTTTCTATACTCTAATGGGTTAACACCAACATCGTAAGGATTGTTATTTGTAAATCACAAATATTCAAAGTTAAAAAAGTAAAGCTATCGACCCTTAAAGAGGCAGCAGCACGGCTTTTTTAATATCGTATCGATAACATTTTGGATGGTACAACCCTCATATAGGAAAATAGTAGATCATTTTACAGTAAGAGTGAAGACACAATGGAAGGAAAACGATAGCTCATATGTCCACTAGCAAATTTTTCGAAATTTATTTCGTCAATTTTCACCAATTATTAGTTTATGTCACATGCATCTCCCACAACGGGTCAAACATCTCATTATCAACCGTACGCTATCCATTTACCGATTTCAAATGATTAAAGGTATTCGCACAAAAATGGCCGCCAACAGTTTCTTATTCATACTTTATAATTTCTTCTACGAGTATGGATAGTCGGGATGAATAAAGAGAGGTTTGTATTTGATAATACATTTGCTGCTTACCAGTATGTTTTGAGGACAATTTAAAAAATGTTACCCTACCTTTAATTGATTTCAAATTTCAAACTGTTATTACTTTGAGTAACATTGAAGAAAGAGAAATATGATAACCAGTAAATCTTATTTTTATAACGACATAAAGTGTCAATTAAAGTAATATGGAAAAGTGACTCGAATACCCTTGTGGATAACAACCTTGAAGTCTTACTTTAACAACGTCGTGTAGTGTAAAAAAATGACTTTTAGAAACCTCGTGAATAGGTAATGATGTCATACCGAAGACTTTCCTTTATAATGACCTAAATTGTTAATTTAAATGTTATGGAAAAGTGACTCGAATACCCTTGTGGATAACAACCTTGAAGTCTTACTTTAACAACGTCATAAAGTTTTAAAAAATGACTTTTAGAAACCTCGTGAATAGGTAATGATGTCATATCGAAGACTTTCCTTTATAACGACCTAAAGTGGTAATTTAAATGTTATGGAAAAGTGACTCGAATACCCATGTGGAAAACAGCCTAGAAGTCTTACATTCACTTTAACAACGTCATAAAGGGTAAAGGAAATGACCTTAAAAACCCAGTGAATAGGTAATGATGTCATACCGGAAGTGTTACTTTTACAACGACCTAAAGAGTAAAGAAAAGGACTTTTAGTAACTTTTTGGATAGATAATATTGGCAAACCGTAAACCTTTATTTTACAACGACTTAAAGTATAGAGAAAATGACTTTTATTAACCTTATAGAAAGGTAAAAATAACAATCCAGAATTCTTTCTTTTTATCGACATAACGTGTAGCGAAAATGAGCTTTAATAACCTTATGGATAGGTAAAAATGACAATCCGGAAGTCTTACTTTTTGTCGACGTAACGTGTAGTTATGAAGACTTAAAGAGTAGATAAAAGAACTTTTAGTAACCTTACAGGTAGGTAATAATGGCAACCCGGAAGTATTATCTTTATAACGACATAAAGTGTTAATTTATTTACTTTAACTACCTGTCAATCACCGCCTACCGGCTGTCAATCACGTCTCACCTGTTTCTCTGTCCAGGTGTGTGTCAATCCCACCTGAACGCCGGATGCCAGTCCCATGATGAGTGTCCCAGGGGCTGTTGTAGATCTTTCGGCGGGTCAGTCAACGTGTGCACTCGATCAATGGACCGATGTAAGTAATTTATTGCTTATGTCATTTCCGTCACGCTAATTAACCGTTTTATGTTGGATTAGTCATGATGAGCTTCCTAAATATTGAAAAAATTGTAATCGAATCAATGTCCTGAATATTGCCACTAAATACAAATATTTTAAGAAATTATAAAATTTTGACATATTAAAATTTGTAATTGAATTATTATTATCAATATAATAACTACAGTGCCTTACAGTGAAATATTTATTTTTTTAAATCTACGTACGATTCGTTAAAAGGATGTACGGGTTAAAAAAAGTAAATTTAGTTAAAATGGCATTTTTCATTATGCTAAATAATGCCACAATTATTTTGATGATATTTTTAAAAATAAAATTGAAGAATTTATAATCAAATTATCATTTTCAACATAATCACATTGGAGGCTTACCATGAAATCTATCTATAATTTATTACATAATTTTTTTATTATAATCAAATAAATCTAATTTATGCTTCGCTTAAGACGCCTTGGGCATATGATACGGTATTTAAGGTAAAATAAAATATATTAATTGACTATTACCAGTCATAAAATAATTACACTTATACCTTCAATTTGGTTTTTAATTTACATTTTGTTTTTCAAGCAATTTAAAAGTTTATTTTTAATTTCAGATGCAAAATGTAAACCAATGCGCCAGGGATAAAAGATGGATGAAACTCCAATACAGCCTTGCGATCCATGATTTCTCTCTATGTATATACATGTAATAACTTATATCTTAATGTTATATTGAATATTATTTTATGAGAAAAACTTTCTCAAAAAGTACAATCAATTTGAATATTTCTTTATTGGTTTTTATGTCATGACCTATGGAAATAGTCAATAGGTGTCAGTAACGATGTCAGATATAATTTATAAGATATAAATTTATTATACATTGCGTAATGACAATATCAAACTATAAATCAACACTGTTGAAGTTCTGTTTATATGTCCTTAAAGGGGCAGTAGCACGTGTTTTGGAAATTTTATATTTTTGATTTTTCACTGATAATTGTACGGTAATACTAAATGTAATTTTTTGATAGTGTAAACAATCTAATTACACAATGAATAGTCAGAGAACAAATTACAAAGATTCACATAAAAAGCAATGGCGACCATTTTTGTGTGAATGCCTTTAACTCATTTTGTGTAAGAAAAAGGAATCGCATGGCTGAACTTCACATTATATATTTAATTTTTTATTGCTTCATTTAGTTGTCATAAATTGTCTTTCAATTGGATCCATTTATTTTCATTTTCCTGACATTATCTTATATTCCCCCTATAAACGTGCTTATGCCCCTTTAAGACATACTGCAAAGCTGCCATTATGTAATGTGTCTATTTGTATTGTGGCAAGGTAGAAAAATACACAGATGCAATTTAGTTCATGATCGGAATATTATCTCATTTCATTTCTCGGTATGGAACCGTGTCAGTTTTGTCAATCTTTCCTCCTGTAAAATCAAAAATTGATGACCGACTAAATAGAATTGTTACAGTATTTTTACTCCGCTGTTCATTCCATATTCTGCTTCACCTTTTCATGTGAATTTGGTATATTGTATTGCAAAGTACAAATGAATAAAATTTATGAAATCTTAATCCATCTTTTCCATGTCATTCATTTTAGGTCTAACAAATTTCATCATATATTGTGGTTCTATTTTTGGAGACATTAACATTTGATGATCATGATTCGTGATCACGTTATGATTATTACAATTTATGCCAAAGGAGATCCAAGAGTTATTGAATTGTTTTCCTCAGAAATTTCAATGTACTCGAAAAAGTCTATTTGTTCAATTGTACATTTTAATTAAGATTTCACTTAAAGTGTCCTTAAAATGTATAACACGAGATGAATTATGTTCATAAAATAATAAATAATGCCTGTTCAACTTTGCTAATATCCGCGGCTTGAACGATTATTAAAAAAAGTTTGAGGTTGAAGTTGAGTTTTAGGTTCTCGTTATATGTCTAAACCATTTAAAGAGCAACTCCGTAATTTCACCAAATATATTTTAGCCTTACGAAGATTACCAACACTAATTGCATTTGCTGACAGCTTTAGATAAGTATCCAAAAATATGTTTGAATAATTGACTGTCCGGTTTTCGATCACGATGGAGACTTCATGCATTCCTTTGTCACTGAACAACGTCGATTAGGTTTCAAAGACTCATTTCAGAGACATTATTTCTCTATCAATTGACTCTATTTATAAAGTTTTACATATGTGGCTCAAAACGGAGTGGCTCTTTAAAATAGTTTTGAATAAAATAACCCTATACGAACCCCGGCATTCGGACCTTTCAATTACTCTTAAAGGGGAGTAGCACGTTTTTTGATAATTTTATATTCTAAAATTTTCACTGATAATTGTAAGTTAATGTTAAATGTATTATTTTGACAGTGTCAGATGACAAAGTATGAAGATTCACATAAAATCCATTGGCGGCCATTTTTTGTGAACACCTTTAATTCATTTTGTGTAAGAAATTGGAATCGCATGGCTAAACTTTACGTTATATATTTGAATTACTACTACTCCATTTAGTTTAAATACATTGTCTTTCAATTGGAATCATTAATTTTCATTTTCCTGACATCACCTTATATTCCCCCTAAAAACGTGCTACTTTTCCTTTAATGCTTAGTCCTATTTAGTAAGTCATCCAACCTGATAATGAGTAAATATATACATGTACTCCGAAACGTTATTGTTTATCCAGGAAAACATGAAAACTATTTCGTAATGCTCTGGGGCTAACATAAATTGATGAGAAATCTTTAGATTTTTAGAATAGCGAAAATATCACAACAGCAATAGACCCAAAGTCTACTGATAGTTTAGTTTTCATTTGATTTAATTTAGGAAAGTATTAATCCAGAAAATATTTCTTTTAAGTACGTGAGTTCCTTATTGAATGAAACAAACCCCAACAAATTGATGAGTCAAACACATTTTGACGTTAAAATTTATTTCAGTACATCTCTATGTGCAGACACCTGAAACAGAGAAAAATATTAAATATTTGTGAAATGTACATCATCTGAGATAGTGATGTAGAGTACAAATATGTACTGACGTGATATACTTTCATTACAGGAATAAATGAATAGATCTCATCAAATATGAACAAATAATAACAGCCTTCAATAACAGGAAAACATTAAATCAAATTTTAAGTTCATTAATATTCCTACTTTGTTAGTACTTCAAAACCATTTATCCCTGAGATAAGATGACCTGAGCGTCCATCTGAGCGTGATATTTGTTATAAAACAAAACAGCTTAACACAGCTAAAAAGTGTGAAATTGAAGAATTTGATAAATATAATTTTTATAAATATAAAAAAGGTTGATAGAAATTAATTTTTTCATACATTTTGTCTGTAATTTGGTTTAAAAACAAGCACAATGACCATTTTCACTATCCTAATCGTCCAGTTAAGGAGATTTTTAAACCGCATTTTTTAAAAAGCTCTTGAAGACATGAAATAACCCTGTTTTAGCCGTAACTTACTCGTAATTTAACCTATCATGCATTTTATATGTTATCGTTTTTTTGCCCCCTGAGTGTACTTTGTAGTATATAATATACGATTGTGATAAAGTACAATGGGTTTTCACTTCTGTTATGAAAATTCAACATTATCCGTTTAGTTTTCGCATGCTACGATGCTACAAAGAATTCCCCAAATTACGTAATAATTGCACTAGAATACCCAAACTTTCTTTATGCAGCTTTTCATAATATCTTACCCATTGGTCCTAGGGGGATATCAAACTGACCGTTTGCCTTGCAGGTCATACCAGCTGTGCATGGACATTGATAAACCGCATCCTTCGTTTTGCCAGCACCGTATTTCACAAGGCAGTCTGGCAGGAAATAAAAGAGTTGGAGCTCAGTGAACTTGATATGATAACGGCAGTTATTTTGAAAATATATTTGTGAGCATGCTGTAATAATAATAAAATTAATTTTTTTTTGGTACATATATGTATACTCATACAACCGTATTGATGTATTTTGACACTACAGAGGTCTATTAAGTGTGTGAAAGTTTCTAAGTAAAATCATAATTTGGGGAATGTTTTTAATTCGTGACCATTTTAAATTTTAATAGTCAACTCTTTAAGATCAAATTTTACATATATAAAGAATACAAGAAGATGTATGTTGAATGCACGCACAAAAAGTTTTTTAAAAATGTAGGCAATTTGACCCTTGTTTGTGTAGAACAAACGTTTAATTCGAGACCATTTCTTAACTGGAAATTTAATAGTAACCACTTTAAGATCAAATATTTATATATACAAAGAATACAATAATATGCATGTAGAATGCACGCAAAAAAGTTGTATATGTAAGCCAATTTGACCCTTGTAGGCGTTCGTATATAACAAACGTTTGTTAAGGGCGCTATAGAATGCTCAAGCAAATTTGACCCTATAGCTTTTTGCATTAATTTTTTAAAGAGCTGTATAAAACGCAAACACTACTCACTGGCGCCAGATGTCCCCATTGGTTTGCAGACTCCCCCTCCTCCGAGCTGTCTCTTGCCCAGGGGTCTCATCAGGGACATGCAACACTCGTCGGCAGCACAGTCACCCCCCGTCTTGCACATCTTCTGGGTCTGGATCTGTTTCTGACACTTTCCTGGATAAAATACAGTTAGTCAGCAAGTTGTGATATATATGGTATAGGATGGTGGTTGTCATAGAATTCAGGATTTCTTGGGGATTTATTACCGAACAGTTACATCCATGTTGACGGCAATGATTTCCGCCATCGCGCGTTGTCGTCTGCTTAACAGGAAACATAGAACTGCTCATGTCAGTAAGGGAGCATTCATTACGTATTGCGAATAAGGAGTAATTATTATTACGTTACCATATGACAGTTGTTGTTAATTTTATCATGGGTATGCAATAATAAAATTTCATTCTTTTTTGTAATGCAGTTGAAAGGACAGAAACGCCGCTAATTGCTGAAATATTGCCTTAGCGGCGTAAAACAGTAACTCACTCCCTCACTAAAGGACAGAAGCGTGTGTAAAGGAAATAGGTAAATCTCACAAAGCTAAAATAATATTACCATTTGAAAGACAAGTTATTCCAAACAATAAAAGGGGTCTTTAAACGAATGCATTATGTTCGAATAAGAATGTATCTTACGTAAATGATAAATTGATGTCACCAGATGCCTTCACTTTATACTTGATATGGTTTCTTCGACTATGGACAATGAGATGGTGAGTTTATTTTCGAAATTCTAAAGAAATAAATTTTAAAGGGGCAGTAGCATGTTTTTTGACAATTTTATATTTTCAATTTTTAACTGATAATTGTACGTTAATGCTAAATGTATTATTTTGATAGTGTCAGAAATCTCATTACACAAACCAATCATCCATAGTCGGAGAACAAATTATGAGGTTTCTCATAAAGTCCATTGGCTGCCATTTTTGCGTGAACACCTTTAATTCATTTTGTGTTAGAAACGGAATCACGTGTCTGAACTTTACATAAGTTGTTTAATTTATTACTGCTCCATTTAGTTTGTATACATTGTCTTTCAATTTGAACAATGTATTTTCATTTTCCTGACATCACTGAAATATTAGATACTACATTGTGTTCTCACCCATCATTCCATAGGGAACTTCCATCATACCAGTCGACTCACACTTGTAACCACTGGCACAAGGGCACTTGTTGGTGTATACTCCATTTAATAAAAAGTGGTTTTCAACGTAGCAACCTAAAACATTACATTAATTGCCATTTCAAAAGTGTAACAGATTATTCGAAAGAACTGTTGACTACAAGTTTGAATTTATGGATGAGATAGTGTTGAAAGAAGGCTTATCGAATCTTTTCATATGTTGTGTTTCTTATTCTATGAATATTTTTTTTCAAAACTTTTATAAAGTCAAATGAATCATACAAACGAGTCATATGATTTTAAAAGATCATACAAAAGAAAATGTTTGAACACCTCAGATATGATATCAATATTTAATAATTTAGAAATGGATATAAATATGTTATCATTATCATATAAGTTGGTTCATCAATATTTTGTAAACGGGACGAAACCACCCTCTTAACTGAAAAGGTAGGTACTTGAGTTAAAACCTTGAAATTCTGAGAAAAGTCCTTAAAAGCTGAGACAGAAGGAAATCGCAATTAGAAAATGACCTTGGTTTGATGTTGTTGTTCCCATCGATTGGCATGTGCCTGTGACGTCACGTCCTTTCATGTGCCCTGCTTTCATACAGCATTCGTTGGCACCACATCCTGTTCCGCTCAAACAGGCAGAGCCTACTGATGCGTGTGCCACGCCCACTATCTGTTATAGAAAGGAAGTACACGATAGAGGTGCAGTAACGGTCTTAAGGTGAATAAAATGATCTCACGAACATAAATATGTGTATGTATGTCGCCAATTGTCAGACGTTTTGATCAAAGAATATTATATATATATATAACATGAAGTTATAAAACATAGCATGATGTTGCTACGAGATCCATTTCCCTACATCAAATGATGAAATATTTACACAAAAATTGTCAGTGGCCCTGCTTGAAACTCGTAAATTTATTCTGCGAGTTCGCATTATCGAGGCTGAGTAATAGGAATGTTAATTGTGTCAAATAATGATAATACATTTGATATAAACGTATAACAATTAGGGGAAGATTTAACCCCCTAACATAATCGCGCCTATATCCCTTCGTATCCTCATTCCAATTCTTTTTTGTTGTTGACGAAATGCAATTCCGTCACGCTTTAGAGTCGAACTCTTACACGAACCACGTGGCTAAAGGGTTGATGGGGATTTTCCTTATACATATAAGTATGCGGGATTTATATAATCAAAATTAACGAGAAACTACTATTGGAATAAATGAATGTGAATTTTACAACAAATACTTTCAATGTATAGATACATGTATACATTAAAGTGACGTTCAAACCATGTCACATAAATTTGATAAACGAATTAAGTGTTAAGTGATTATCCCATTACTCGAACTTGCGTTATCAATTTTATGGAAAGTGTTTGTTTTAATTAAATTTGTGAAATCTTTTTGAAGAGTCATCCCAATTCCAATTCAAATTCCGACTAACATTTCATTTATAGTTCTGTCTTTACTCGTATTAATGTCAGAAAATGGAAGCAGCATTAGAAACTCAAACAACTCACGGAAAGGTTCTTTAAAGGGGCAGTAGCACGTTTTTAAGGGTAATATAAATTGATATCAGGAAAATGAAAATTAATGGTTCCAATTGAAAGAGAATGTATTTAAACTAAATGGAGCAGTATTAATTCAAATATATAACGTAAAGATTAGCCATGCAATTCTTTTTTCTTACACAAAATGAATTAAAGGTGTTCACACAAAATGGCCGTCAATGGATTTTATGTGAATTGCCATACTTTGTCTTCTGACTATAGAAGATTGGCTTGTGTAATGAGATTTTTGACACTGTCAAATTAATACATTAAGCATTAACTTACAATTATCAGTGAAAAATTGAAAATAAAAAATTATCAAAAAACGTGCTACTGCCCCTTTAAAGGGACATTCTTATCGGTTTTTATATTTTCGGGAAAGGAAATGAAGGGGACACTCCAGTTTATACATGTAATGTTATAACTCATGGTTATTGGACATCACAGTTGGAAGATGTGACTGAGGTAATTTTGTTGTTGAATATTGTAAACAACTTGATGAAAAATATCGCACACGTATGAAGCCATTCATCTGTGACACGAGTATGAAAAGCCGACCCTCCATAATGTTATAGAGGGTCTCTGGGTAGGGAATTAAAAGGTATTGTTGTTTAATCTAATCATTACCAAAGTCAATATATATGCTGTACCTATAAAAAGTTTATCAATCAAATAGTAAAATTGACGTAAGTGCAGGGTTTTGTTACATTTTCCTAGGCTTTCGGCCTTGCGAACCGGAAGCCGTTTGAAGGCGTCCTGCAGTAACTATTCTGTGTCACCGAGAATTATAAAGTATTTCTTTAAGATAATTTGTTGAATCTCTTGGACAAGCCAATATGACATATTTCATTGTTTTAACATATGACATCAATTAATTCATAAAGTACCTTAACTTTCATTGTCGTTTTAAAACAATTTGAAAGAGCACAATATATGACAGAAACGCTAAACTACCTAAAATCCAAAATGGAATCACAGCACATCTTTATATAATATAACGTTTTGACTAAATGAATTTCCTTTGATATTTAGTATCAAACACGAAACAAAGATAGGACTAAGAAAACGTACCGCCAATAATCCAACAAAAACCAACATTGCTCCAACACTTCCAATCAGAAAAGGGACAAAGTATGAGTAAAGGATTTAAATGATAATTTCATGTAATCCCGTCAGCTGGCAAGTTCTATTTGTAAGTGTACGTGTAAAATAGACACTAAGGCCGAGATAAGAGAGAAGTCAGTGTCTAGAATCTCGATCATATGACGAATACATTTAAAGGGGCAGTAGCACGATTTAGGGGGAATATAGGGTGATGTCATGAAAATGAAAATTAATGGTTCCAATTAAATGACAATGTATTTAAACTAAATGGAGCAGTAATAATTCAGATATATAACGTTAAGTTTAGCCATGCGATTGCTTTTTCTTACATAAAATGAATGAATAGTGTTCACACAAAATGGCCGCCAACGGATTTTATGTGAATCTTCATACTTTGTCTTCTGACTATGGATGATTGGCTTGTGTAATGAGATTTTTGACCCTTTTTTAAAATAATACATTTCGCATTCACTTACAATTATGAGTGAAAAATTTGAAATTATAAAAAAACGTGCTCCTGCCCCTTTAAAGAGCCACTCCGTGAGTTGTTGGGGACAGATATGACAAACTTTATGAATAGAGTCATTTGATCGAGATATATCGACTGTTGCAAGATAGTATCATTTTAAATCTAATCAACGCTGTATAATGAAAATAGGAAGCTTTGAAGTCGCGATTTTGATCGAAAACAGCACAATGACGCGTCAAACAGCCAAACGTAATTTTGGAATCTTATCGAAAGCATTCAGAAGTTGATACTGTTCTATAGGTTATATAACTATCCATGTAAATTAGACATGTGAGTTTGACTTCGTTGAACATTCATTTCTGTTTTTAGATTTTCATGGAAAACAAGTACAAGTGTTTATCTTTAATTTCCCACTTTGAGAAGAATGTACGAGTTTCTTTTACTTATTATTGAATATTGCCATTAACGTTAAATTAAGAAAATATATGATGAAAGTTTATTCTATTCTTACATTTTTCATTAGTTTCTTGAATAGTGTTCTCGTGTCAAATTTGTTAGGGTACGTTTGAGACTCTAGGGTTAAAGATAGTTATGATTATATGGTATCTTTTTATTAATATATATCACTTGGTATATTATTCTTTTACTAAAAACCTATTTATATATTTGATATAATTTCTGTTCTTGTATTCGAACAAGAACAATTTAAACTAGGATTGACGCGTCAATACTTAGGTCTTCAAGATTCCTGTTTGACGTTCACATAGTGTTTGACCTTCACATGAATGTTTGACCCTCACATGCATGTTTGTTTAAGAGGTTTAAACCATACCAACCAAAACATGACTTTCTAAAATGCAAAGTTTGACTCTTCCTCCTGACCGGAAATGACTGTTCGCGAGCGATTTTATTCTTTAATCTTAAAGACCTTGCTAATGTCTAAGTCTCATGCAAAAATAATTAAGTTCTACGGTCTGGTTTTTGAGTTATCTGCCCTTGAAGTTGGCGATTTTTAGATTTTGGTCAACTTTGAAAGGTCACAGCACAAAAAGTATTAATCTTAGCACCATAAATCGACATCGCTTTTATGTACAATACTTCAGCTACATTCAGTATGAATTTCAGCTCTCTAGTGCAAGTATCTTCAGAGGAGTAGACTTTTAAAGGCGGGTGGGGTCCAAAATCGTCAAAAATGCACTAAAAGCAAGATGGCGACCAAACCACGTGACCTACGAATTCATCCTGATTTCCTTTTTTTCATTAGTTTTCATTGCGCTTCTTTTTAAAAAAAAATGAAGTCTCTAAGTGCATTTTGAAAAAAAAATCAATGTTAAATTTTCAATTTTGGATTCGACCTGGACCCTTAATGAATGAACCGATTTTTGCCCAAAAGCTTCGCACGTCGATTCCAGGGTAAGGGCTATCTGCATGCCAAGTTTTGTCAAATTTGGAGCAGCCGTTTGAGCTGTAGCTTTCTCACAAAAAAAGTACAAATAATAATAATAAACTTGAAGAAATCGGATAAAAACAATAGGTCTTCCAGACTTTGTGACGTTGTGTTCAGCACAGACAGCTATGTACCTAACTCTGTCAAGACAGTGACGTCTTCGCCATCCTCTTACACTATGCTCCAACCATGACCAACTTGACGGTACTCTTTGATACAGGGACTGGGAACAAGAAAAGGATTGTGGATATGAGCGAAATAGCACAAGGCTATTCACCACAACATTCCACAGCACTGATGGCTCTTCATGCCTACAGTGGGTGTGACACCACCAGTGCGTTCAAGGGGCTCGGCAAGGTGAAACCACTCAAGACCCTTTCGAAACTGCCAAGATTTGTCGAAGTCTTAGCCAGGTTAGGCGACACGTGGGAAGTTCCAAGAGACCTGATGGACAACTTAGATGAGTTCACATGTGCGCTGTATGGAAGGCCTCGTACACGACGTGTTGATGAGTTGCGCTTCCTGAGAATGAGTGAACTGTGCGCCAAAGATGATGGTAATCTAGCAGCTTCCAGCACAGTTGACATGGCGAATTTGCCTCCATGTAGAAAGAGCCTGGAGCAGCACATTCGAAGAGTCAACTACCAGGTTGGCATTTGGAAGCGAGCCACTGTGGCAAACCCCGACATACCTGATGCGAGTGATGGGCACGGCTGGACCTTGGTGAATGGAACACTTGAACCTCTGTGGTATGATGGAAATACACTACCACAGCAGTTGGCTGACATTGCAGAGGACTCCATGGATGTCAGTGACTCGGACTCTGATGATGCGGACTCAATTCCAGATGAATTGGACTATCCTCATGCCGACAGCTCTGATTCCGACTAGGAATAGATGTCTGAACTATACATGTAAAGCATTTTGCAGGACAATATATGCATGTCAATTTTTGCAATATTTTCACAGTGCTGCCTGGTTTGGCAATTGCTTTGTAATTACTATGATTACAGTAAGCTTTTATTTGGTTATATCGCATTAGAATGGTCAAACACCAAAATGTTATGGAGAAAGAAAATTAATTATTGTTGCAAATGGAAGCCACGTTGTTTTTGACAAATACAGTCAATCATATCATTATGTTATGCAACAGGCATAGTGTATAATGGTACCGCTATTAATTGATAGCTAGTATGCTATTTTAGTTTTGTAATTTTAATGAAAACGTACACTTTTGTTTCAAATTAAGACTTGGTAAAAGTTCATTAAAATATCAAGAGCAATTTTATGAAACTGTCAGAAAGCGTGTCAATATCGTCTCAGATTCAGATATTAAATATATTTTCAATTATAATATGTATGTTGTTTGTGATGTCATATCTTACTGGGTTGGCATGCAATGTGGTTAACTGTCGGAATAGGAAAGGTAACAACTTGCGCTCACAAAACACTGGAGACGAATAGGTGATTTTTCGCCTGTCCGCCGCATGAGATTTTCTCATTTATGTTTTAACAGGCTATGGTGTAAGGTTCCAGCTTTGTTCTAGAGGGCTGTTTATGTATGTTTGTGTCAAAAATAAAACCCAAATGGAGACTAAATGAAGTTTAAATATGGTTTTGTTCATGTAGGACTTTATCGGGAGAATTTAAGATTTTAACGTGTCATCGTATGTTCAAATGGTCTCAGCATAGTCAATCTTAGAGCTATAATTACCTGCCTTATATCATTGGAAAGGCAATTCAATTACATTTCATATGGTATAAAATACATGGGTGTATGTGCAGCAGTATTTATTTAAGAGCCTGTAGACCGAACCCACCCCCTTAATTTCTGACGCGACATCTTGTCCGAGCCCGTTAAGGGGGTACACCTAATCATAGGGTCAAAACAGGGAGTGCATTGGAAATTTTTCAATGTTAACATTCTGATTTGTCTTTAGTATATATTTAGGCTTCAGAAAAACATTGTTTAGCTGGGAAGTGGGGGGGGGGGGGGGGGGGGGGTGCACGTTGACCCTACCTGGCCCGGGCCCTATAGGTCTTCCAGACTTTGTCTTGAAGACCTAACTACTTGACTGATGTACAGTGTTTTACATAGAGGACTTATCAGATATATTCTGCTAAGGAAATCATCGATATGTAAACGGAAACCTGAGATGATTTAACGAGAAACTGAAAGTGTATCCCATGATCTATTATATATAGCTACTTAACCCTATACTGCTTATAAACGCGATTCTACCTTCTTCCCTTTACCGTTTTTCTACGCTCTCTACGCCAATGCCCTTTACTACTTTTCTGCGCGATGCTACGCCTTTTCAAACCAACTGAGAAGATGACATTTTCCAAAGTTATCCTGCTGAAATATTCTTAAATTTTGTTTTAAATTTATACTTAAGGCTAAATTTTGTTTTTCTTGTCCGTATTTACTGTTAAACAACAATTTCAAAATTATGAATATCGTGAGATAACAATCTTGTAGGCAAAAAGGACGATTGCCGGAAACTTTTTGGTCACTCGGGCCAATCAGGGACGAGCAATCGCTACCTGACGGGTGTCTCTGAATTTGTATTTCGTCCAGGTTTCAAAAAGTTACATTCGCATTGGAGGAATAGTTTGATAAGTTGACCGAAACTTTTTTGAAGTAAATTTGGATTTATTGTGTAATTACATAAGTGAGAAGAAATTGTTAACGGTGTGAGTTGATCTGACTAGATATAATTGTAGATACTCTTTTTTGCCTTTCCTGTTTTATTATACACGTACGTGTTTTTCAATCAAACCTTTCTCAATGATTATGTGTTATTGTTGGAAAGTAAAACCCGAGGTACTTATACCTTATCCTTTGCGCATTTGACGGAGGAAGATATTTTACTAACAAGCCATAATTGAATTGTCAAATAAAGATGAACAGATTTACATAAATATCATTATTTAAAAAAAAGAAGTAAATTGTTCTGACAAATTTATCCGAAAGAATTTTATTGGAGATTTTGATATTGATAAAGGAAACAAAATCATATTTGGGTTTCTTGAAATAAGAAATGATTTATTCAATGTTCTTATTACAATCGTCAAATCTACAATTTAAGTACACCTATGTTCGATAAGATAAGGACTGAAACAATTGAAGTTTACAATATCGAAAAAACACATCTCTTCTTTTTTCCACACTAAAGTCATTGGTTTTATGGTCTGCTTGTTTTGTTCAATTGAAATTTTCATTATATGCTTATGTGCTTTTTTATTTGCCCACGTTGTTGTATTGTCAATCTCCATGGTACCTTTGACAACATTATCAACATTGTTAACATGTGTTCATATTTTGTTGACACTTACGAAATGATGATTACCCCAAAACTTAAATAAAACGAATATACAAAAACTTTTACATAAGCACTTTTTTGTAACCCTTTGAACACTGATGTTCTCAAAATGTACATCTTTTTTCCTTTAATACACTAAATTCATTACAAAAATACCTATTTCGTGACTTCTCTGCCACTTGTAAAACCTCAGACTGAATTCACGTGCTTTTAGAAATAACAATATAAGACACGTCATCAATCATGCCTCATGCGTAGGGCATGCAGTTGGTTATTGTTTCGTACATTGTATATTTCTGTAATTCTTTATTCATAAGTTTCCTTAAGGAACAATATTTAATTTAAAAAAACCCAAAAACATCGTGTATGCTTATTTTTGTAAAATCTTCAATGGAAAACTTCTTTTAGCCTTCGTCACAGATAACCTTTCATTTGTAATGGTTTACTAGCCCAAACTTAACCTCTGTCTTATGTTTTATCCATAACATAATCTTCTTATTTTGTCTAATTTAAATAGGTAATCAACCAAACACATAGTTGAAATTAAGCAATGAAAAGACACTTATGGGTTAAAGATTTATTTAATGTATTATCACTCATGTCAAAAGTAGACTGCGATTTCATGAATTAGTATTACAATTATTATGACTGTTAGATACATACTTCAACATCTTCAACATGTCCACAGTATTTGGATAACATGATTTTAACTCTTACTGTTTTCTAAGTATCATTACAAATTAAATTGCTGTCTGGGTGATCCGCTTTTCATGCTTGCTTTTGGCAGTTTCCTGAAAAAATATACAAAACAGTTTCATTGGAATAATACAATTAGGTTATGTTAATGAAAAAATATAGTTAACAGTTTGTGTTCTGATAAGTATTACCCAAAATATCGACTTTAGTCAAGTTGAATAAATTTGAAAAAAGTATCCTTCAAGTACAAAGCATGTTAAAATGAATTTGAGATATCATAAAACACAGTATAACTACATCCTGCTACATCAGCGTATATGTCTCGGCGTTAGGCTACAGATAGGCTGATGTAGCAGGATGGTAAAACTATTGAGATAAATTCTTGTTATAAAGAGTCATAATCTCCATTGAAAGCAATATTTCTTTGAACTGTTTTAGTGGCTTTCTAGAAATTGATGGTATAAGGAAGAAAAGATTAATTCTATGGATGAACAACTTTTGTATTTGACAGTAGAAACGTTTTGGTATAGATCCTTATACCGTTGCTAACGGTTATAACGTCACTACTGTCAAATAAAGAAGTTGTTCATCCATAGAATTACTCGTGTCTTCAAAATTTCTGTGATAAATATGTCTTACTGATGGGTCCGAGAGGTACTTCATAGAGACCTGTGTTGACACACGTGTAGCCAGACGCACACTGACACTTTCTGTGGAGTCCATTGTGTACAGTAGTACTAGGCTCACATTCTGAAACAAAGATTTATTTTAAATTATGATAAAATTATAAAATTAAAATATAAATTATCATACTTGACGTTAGTGAGTTAATTTAACATCAAAATGATACTTTAATGATAAGTATCGGTCTTAGATAAATGACCGATGCACCTTGAAAAGGGTGGCTTCATCTAATACGTATGTCGACACATGGACGTTTAAACTTATTATCATCCAAATTTGTGTTCCACAGGAGATATCGCTTGTGGAAGATCAATCAAGATGTCCTAGGAGATATCGTTTAAACAGGAAACTTTGACATCAGAAGGGGCATGACATCACAAACATTTTGCAACATCATGACATCATAAACATGATGACGCCACAATGCTATGACATCACTGGTTTATGAGTTTTAGGACTATGCAGTGTTCAAAGATGTACATTTGTCATGCAAATGTGATTAAAAAGGATTTGATTTAAAATATATCAACACTCGTTGATTCTCTATTTATCAGGTTCTTCTTATCAACATTACGTTTATTGACAGTGTCTGTTCCCATCATGTGACAGAGCCCCGTGACTTGTCTCCTGCCCACCATCTGAGGACCACCATGCCCTCCATAGGACACCTGACAACACTCTCCGATGCCGCACCCACTGTCTGCCAGACACGACACACCAACCGTGGCATCAGCCACGCCCACCCCCTAGAACAGAATGAAAATGATCATATTTTGTTACCAAATTTTTCATAGTAGGCCTATAAATAAGCGAGACCAATAATTCATGCACTCCGTTTCGATATCAAATCAATAAGTAGATATAACAACGTTTCCTAAAAGTACTGGTTGTAAAATCTTATGATTTTCTTATTTCTAGGTTAAGTTATATAACATTACTGTCAATGTAAACATAAAACTTAAAATTATAAGAACAACACTTTTGTTATTTTTATATGTGACAGACATCAAGTAATAATCCATTTAATCCTCTTTGATAATAGTATTTTCGCGTATCAAATAACCTCCCTTTTACAAAAGTATATATGCATCATTGATGCATGTACGCTGATTTAGCAAGATGAAACATTTATTTATTGCTGCCAGGAATGTACTTTATAAACCGCAAGGCATAAGAAATTATACACCACAGTTTGCTTAAATTTACTTAATAGTTAAGAGACATGTGATTGTTAAATTATGTCCCTTTAAAGGGGCAGTATCACGTTTTAAGGGGGAATATAAGGTAATGTCAGGAAAAGGAAAATAAATGGTTCCTATTGAAAGACAATGTATTTAAACTAAATGAAGCAGTGATAAATCAAATATATAATGTTAAATTCAGCCATGCGATTCCGTTTTCTTACACAAAATGAATTAAAGATGTTCACACAAAAATGGCCACCAATGGACTTTATGTGAATCTTTATAAATTGTTCTCTGACTATGGATGATTGGTTTGTGTAATGAGATTTTTGACACGATCAAAATAATACATAAAGCATTATCGTACAATTATCCGTGAAAATTTAGAAATTTAAAATCTTCTTAAAGCGTGCTACTGCCCTTTAACAATAAAACTTATTTTCAGTAGTTTGAATTGGTTTCTGGTTCATGTTTTGTTAAATTATCTCTGATTGATGTAGGCAGTGTTACGAAATAGAAATCATGACCTCTGCCATGTTTAAATGGTTTATTGATTTTCACATAGAATATGTCTTTCTTGTTGATGAACCTTTGTGTTATATCAAGATCAGCTTGGGAACAATTTATTGACATCAATTTTCATTTTCTAAAAATATTTATTCAAACAGTTTGAACGATGATGTAACTCTTGTTCTTATCAGTTTGCGAATACGACATAATGGACTCGAAATAGTTGTATTTGAAATCTTACATTATGATAAATTAAACCGAAATGTGTACTTACTTTCGCCTGTCAGTTTATGTACTGTATATCAGCAAACATATATGACCCTCATGAGATTTGTGGTTTTTTTGCAATCTAAATAGAGTTTTACCAACAGTTGTATATCATTGTACATAAATTAAGATGACATAGAACTGTAGTCTAGATCTACCTTGATGACATTGTATTGGATAAAATTAGGTACTAAACGATCTTATTAATGAATCTACGATCTTGAGTGGCTAGATAATAATACATTTTCACAATAAATGTAAAAATAATATATTTACCATACATAGTAAAGCAACCACGAAAAGCATGCTGTCAACTGTAGTCTAGATCTAACTTGAATGATATTATATTGGCTAGAATTTGGTGCAGTTGTTGTCAAAACGATCTTATTCATGAATCTACGATCTTGAATGGCTAGACAATCATACATTTTTACAATAAATGTAAAACAATAAATATTTACCATAAATAGTAAAGCAACCACGAAAAGCATACTGTTAGTTTGGAGAGAGGTCGGGATAGTTTGTTATCTCTCACACCTGTTGTATTTTATCTGTACCGTAGCTTATCGTCTTTTTCATGGGACCATAATTTGGCTTTAATGTTATTTCAAGAAATATATAGTTTTTTTTAATCTAACAACCACTCTTAAACAAAATATAAAATATATAGATTTGGGGTCACTGTAGTAGATAAGAAAACCATTGTCAACTTATTACAGTAGTTTATCGAAACTCGGCCCTTTCAAATTTATCGGTCTGTTAAACTTGTTCTAGGGTTAATAATTATATATGTAGTGTAATATAGGATGGAAGGAAAATGGAAATGTAATCATTTGTAATGAACATGTAATCATTTTCCCTTGTAATATACTATTGAGTGAGATCGTGACAGTGTTGGGAGGTTGGATAAAGTGAATGTGGCCGTTGGCATTTCGTGGGTGACAAAGGTTGATTTTGAGTGGCACCCATCCCAACAAGACAAATAAAGAAAGTTTGAAATTGAATGCCCTATAATGGTATCAGACTTAAAGGTTGATATTTGTCGTATTTGACGTTATCATCAAGATGGGACGGGTTACACTTTCTTTAAAAGTATGTAAGAACTAAAAGCAAGATTTTTTTGTTTGCAGCAAATGGTGATTTACAGTGTTTTTTACATTATAAACATCTAAGCGTTCCAAAGTTTTATTGGTGACAAGTCCTGGAACTTGTTTGCAGCCTACTAAATTTTGTAATGCAAAGAGTCTTGAGCAAAATATATGGAACTCAACTGTCCTCTCAAACGGCTACTGTGAATTTTGTATAAATGAATGGCATTTCATTTACCGGTTATTTTTTGCGATACAATCTAATGTAGGGATGTTGTGAAAACTTTGCAGATCTAGATTGGCTGAGAGTGTCAAGTACATATTCATAATCCAATATTATCAACTAATCGATAATATTACATTGATTTAAATTGACTGTGATTTGTAATGAAATAAAATACCCGGAGGCATTTTCGGCTAAACGTGAACAATGGGTTTATTTCCCGGAATAAGTGGAATAAAAGAAGATGGCCAAATGTCTAAACTATGACCAGAGACCTTCTTTCATGGAGTGATTTTGATATATGATTAATACATTCCTGAGTATTTTAGGAAGCACATACGAGTGTGACACTATAATCAAGCGACATAAAAATGAGATAACTCGTAAATGTGCCCACGCCGGCCGGACCTCCCTTATGTGTATTTATGAATAAATTTATTTGTTCAATATTATAATCGTTATGATAAATTTTCGTAAAACTTGTTATCAAGATTGTAAGAGTAGGATGTGCTAACGCCATTATACAAAATAGAGTCAAATCCAATGGTGTATAACTTTTATTTTGTCGTACATGGAAGATCCCCAACAGGATTGAAAACTGAACTCTCCTATCTTAATCTCTGACAATTATCTGAAAAGTAAAAAAGCTGTATGAACATCATTGTTAAATATATTTGCACAGACACAGTAAAACGGACTTAGCGTAAATAAAAAAACGGAATTTTTTTTTTTTATCCGAAAAGAATGTTTGATTTTGAAATTCGAAAACCTTGAAATTGGTTTATAATTTACTATCAGCGTTTCCGACACTGTATCACCCCTTGGAATCTTCATCAGGAGAACATGTACTCAAAAGTATACGCTCTGAGTCTCATTTTGAAACAATAACCCAATCAAATTCCTTGAAATTTGAGGACGGAAAACGTGTCAATCTAAAGTCGCAAAATCACGGGCTTACCATAAAAAGAAACGTTGTCACTGATAACATGAAAGTATGAACTAAGAGCGTGAATTGCAATACATTTTCCTCAGCACAAGACCATGATGCATTATTTCGAGAGACTGCCATGTTCAATCGAATAAGCCGGTTCATTGGCTCAAATCAAGGGAGGTAATTTTAGTTGATATACCCGATTAAAAGGTCATCCTTGGCCCAAACTTCGCCCTTAATTTCACCTACCTACCCGATTAAAAGTCCAAGGGGTGATACAGCGAAGAGTGACGAACCATTAAGCTTTGACTAACGGAGTATGGCTAGTTATATTCACCAATTTGCCTGTCATTTATTTTACGAATCTGCTTGCCACAAACAATGTCCAAATTTACAAAATGCTCAATCTCTATGTAATCATTTATATGAACGAAGATGTAAGATATTACCATAATGATAATGACACAAATCACAATTACCATATAATGTATTTTGTTATATGTAATGTATCATAATAAATTTAAGTCATTATTGTATTTATCGTTAAATTTGCATTTATGTTCATGTGGGCATGTAAACACCTTATTCAGTTGATCTATGTTACCCAATTACAAATACAATAATTACATATTTTGATTAACTACAAGAAATATTTTATGTATCAGTATAAGTTAATATTATATAAAGCATTGAATGTGCATTTTCTTTGCAGATGAGCGTGTTAATATTTTAATAATATTGATTTATGATATAGATATTTGGGCCGGATGACCTTCATACTTAATAATTGACTGATAGATTATTCGTTACTTACGAATGGGTCCAAAGGGGACAACGACCATTCCGGTAGATTGGCAAATATAACCACTGGCACAGGGACATTTTGCATGGACCCCGTTCCTAACTGACGTGCTTGGTTCACATTCTATGATAACAAGGAAGCAGTATTATGAGTTTATTTGGAAACAATATCATTTATAATTGGATATTCCAGTTAATACATTAATAAAAAATAGAGCCATTTGTTCTGTAGCTCATCAGACATCAAAGTTTGCTTTAGGGTGTGACCAATATGGTTACCTCTACATAAGGGTCACAGGGTCACTAAATGTACCATCCGGAGAAGATGAAAAAAGATTTTAGTAGGGACCATTAGCTATATATAGGTTTTCTAAGTCACCAAAGCTATAAATCATAATCCTCACGTGTCAATTAGTCTGTACAAGAGATTTCGGCTTTCAAAACATTTTGGTTGTGGAGAAGAAGACGAAAATAGTTTTGTAGGGCGTGGGTCCTGTGGCCAAATAATTATCTTCACAAGTCAAGGAGTCAAAGTTTACTGAGGGATGGACTGGCCGACGCCGGACACCATACCATGCCATAATCCTATCGGGCCTTTCAGGCCTGATTAGCTAAAAATGTAAAATATTGTGCAATAAAACCTTTTGTCTGTTTCGATGATTTTAAACTTCTTATTTGGCTTGGATGCTTCTCTTAAAGGATACGATGAGAGTATTAACTTAAAACATCTCAAATATATGTTCCTAGCTATTCCCGGCCTTCAAAGGTGAATTTGAAGTTCTCTGCGAGTTCAAAATGAAATAAAATGTGGGTTAAATTAGCATTTAAAATGGAAAATGGATTTATAAGAATGTGATATTGAACGACAAATTGTTACAGATACCTTAAAATGAATTTCACTTTGAACGTTAAATGTGTAACAACGAGGGCAAAGACTCTTGAGATTTAAAAAAATAAGTGGCATACTTAGCAGGGACTCATTCTTTTCAAGATAGTATATGAATAGAAAGGTTACAAATCATGTCCAAAATACATTTGCAAGACTAGAAATAGTACATATGTATGATTGTAAAACGAGTATGATACAAGGTGATGAGGAATTCTAAGAAATAATGCTACTATAGACATAATAATGTGGTAGTTAGTGTAAAACTGTAGCTATTTTTAATTGGGTTTTACCTATCAGGGCATATTTATCAATATTTATTACTTCATGTATAAAACAGTATCAATTTACAGAGCTATATCTCCTCTTTTCATGTCAAAGTTATAAGGGAAAAAAAGTAAGTTCATGAATTTCAGATTATTGTTTCATAAGGCAGACATATAAATGTTACTATATTTGTCGGCATTAACATGTTTATATAGACACTCTTAAATGTGACTCTTCTCTGAATTTTGAAAAAAATTATGAGGATATGACGTCACACTTGAGTAAATATGAAAATGGTGCTAACAATAATCTATAAGATTATTAAAAAAAGGATAATCAAGAACATGATCTACACCTACGTTGATTTAGAGTTGCCATCATCTGACAGAGCCCTGTGACTTGTCTCTTGCCCACCATCAGAGGACCGCCGTGTCCTCCATAAGAAACATGACAACACTCTCCGATGCCACACCCACTGTCTGCCAGACACGACACACCAACCGTCGCATCAGCCACGCCCACCAACTGGAACAGAATGAAAATGTTCATATTTCGTTATCAAATTCAAGTTTTATAGTATGAATAAGCAGTGAGACCTGGACATGCATTCCGAGTCCATATTAAATCAGTGGGTTAATAAAATAACGATTCCAAAACTTTCCTTAAAGTACTGGTTGTTAAATCTTAGGATCCCTTTTACCTATTACTAAACTTCAATCCTGAATATGTTAGACCAAACAAAGCAAAGGAGTATAATGTGTCAAATAATTGCTCATCTTATTAACTGAGTGGTGACAAAAAATGGTTACTATTTTAACTGACGAACAAAAACGTTTTCAAAAGATAAACGGGGAAAAGTTGCTTTTTATGCATTTCGTTTTTCTTAATTGATCAAGTTCACTTATTCCAATAGATGGTAAATTAATCTTTTGTTTCAAGCTTTGCCTTGTAAACTCACCATGTAAATGTTATTATAAGTATCCGCTTAAGGTAAATATGCCAAATATGTATAGTTTTCAACGCGTTTAGAAACGTGTTTTAACTGACGTCACAAAAGGAACGCGAGGGAAGATAATTAGTTCTCACAATTATATATAACTAGTAACAATAATAATAATAATGTAGTTTTGTATAGCGCTAGATTCCATAAAGATATGCTCAAAGCGCAACAATATATACATATATATAAAAAAATAAGGTAGACTTAAAGGGGGACTGAAATGGTCTATAGCCACTTTCGGGATTCATAAAAAGAGGCTTACAATTTGAATAAAAGTCAACTTTGAATTGTCGAAATCGGACGGCAACCTGCCTAAATACGGCTTTTAAAATACACTGCCCAATTAGCCCCGGCGAACAGAATCTGTGGTCACTGAAGCGTGGCCCGAGCGTATCTACCTACTGTGACGTAGCAGTAGGCGAGTAGTTTCACCTCATGATCATTTTTCAACGGGAAATGACACCTTTTTAATCGTTCATTTAACATACAAATATTCACAAAAAACACTTTTTTTTAATATTCCGAAAGCTTAGATATCCGACGACTCAATAACGATTTATTCAAGCCAATGATTATTGTATAACGTGTAGTATCGTATATTTCAAAACCATATCAAATGACGCAAAAAGGCGACTGCCTAGTTAAATTGGCGCCGTTATGGCTAGACAAGTCCGATAAAGTGATAATCTGATGGTCTGTTGTTTGCTGAATCTTACATAACATACACTGACTATTATTTCCGACGGTGACACATAACAAATCGTTTAGGTTTTCAGTGAAAAAAACGACTACTTTCTACAATCGAATACCTACAATGTTAATTTTTTGTGAGTTTATTGCAATATAAAGATATATTTTAAAGAGGCCAATAGACGTTGATTAATTTTACCATGATGGTTTGAAAGAAAAGGAAAAGTGTGAACGGTTTCATGTTATTTATTATATTTTTTTCTCTTATGAAAAGATATGCGCCACAGTTGATTATCTCTTGTACGTTATGATCAATCTCCGTATTTTTACAACACATATCAATAATAAAATAATTAAACATTATTTAACAGTGGTTGATCTATTCAAGATATATAAGGTTTCGATTCGTATCGAAAATGAAATAATGTTATGTTTTGGATCACACTGTTTTGCATATAACATTCCAAATATTGGTTCAGTCACATCCATCAAAGCAATTCCGACAACAATAGTAGTACAGAGTATTTTCTTAGATATTATCGTACTTGCTTCTTGCCTTTTTTATTAATCAGAAATTAACACATAAATCGTTTGGTTTGAAGGAGGTTTGTCTCCAGACATTATGGTAGACGCGCAAATGGAGATAGGCCCGGTGGGCGGGGCGTCACGCTCTATAATGAGTTTTCAAAGCGTTCGCCTGTTAATTTCGGTGGCATTCTAAAAACCGGGTATAAAATGCTGATTACAAGTCTAATTTATGTGTGTATTGTCTCAATTATATGCTCATTGCATTCTCATAGATAATAGTACTGGAGATATTGATCTATCATTCTTAGAAAAAGTACATTGCATAACCTCTTTAAGGTAGAAAGAGATATAGATATATACATAAGAATGTAAACTGTGGGTATAAATAGTTTGTTGTTTCAACTGTAGTACATCGTGTGTCTTTAGTAAAACAAATATAATGAATACATAGTTTACATGAAATATAATTTTTTTCTTCATCACATTGAGATAACAAAATGGTCATACTGTATTAGAATAACGTCATTTGAACCTTGAAAATATTTCAAGGTATGACATTTTTTTCTTGTATTTTAGGTAATATGTTTGGGAAACTTATTAAACCGTCAGAGAAAAAAGGTATTGAAAACGATGGTCGATGGATACTAAATATTTCAGGTATATACGATAATTGTCTGAAAAGCATTTTTCATTAGGTCAAAACTGTCGGATATTTACACGACAAAACATACTTAGACCAGCAAAAAAAAAAAATCAAAAATCAAAAATCAAATCCTTATTTTACTTATTTTAATATGATGATTCATTTCAGTTATTAATTTTACGTTTAGATACAACATTGTACAAATAAGATATTTACCACAATAACGCCAATAACAATGAGCATGGTAATCTTCAACATCTGGTTAGTTAAAAATGTTCGTGTAGATTGTGTCTTATCAATAGTAAACCTTTTACACTAAAGAACAAAAGAAACACTACACTAAATTGTAACCAATCTAATCTCACAACGAACAACGATAGAAATTTGCGATAAGAAACTATAGCTATTTTCTGTACGTCAATCTTTCCTTTTGCCAGGAAAGCTTAATGAACAAGAATTTCATAATTTTCGAGACCTTCGTTTTTGATCAAATTACACAATAATATCTTTCCAATAATGAAAGTAACAGATATGAGAAACTAATATGTCTTTTATCAATATGCCTTATTGTGATAATTTCTATATGGCATTGGCATAATGTTTCCTTCTTTATGTCTTAATTGGACATACTCATTCAAAAGACCTTCAACAATAAATGTTGTAAAGTCGAATAGTTATTTGAAGGATTTGTTATGAAAGTAATTTAAAGACACCATTAAAAAAATAAAGAAGACCCTCAAGTACATTACTCATTATAAGCACAGTAGAACGTTTTTATGAGGGATATAAGATGGTGTCAGGAAAATGAAAAGAAATAGTTCCTATTGAAAGACAAAGTATTTAAAAAAAATGAAGCAGTAATAAATAAAATATATGTCAAGTTCAGCTATGCGATTCCTTTTTCTTGATCAAAATGAATTAAAGGTGTTCAAACAAACATGGGCGCTATAAACGTTATGTTAATCTTTCTCTGACTACGGATGATTGGTTTGTGTTATTAGATTTTTGACACTATCAAAAACTACATCTAGCATTAACGTACAATTATTAGGGAAAATTGAAAATATAAAATGTTCCAAAAAACGTGCTATTGCCCCTTTAAAGCAAGTTATATGCAAGTACAGTTCTGCCAGGCGTGACCATTACTAAACGTACTTGTCTTTTGACGAGAGGAGCTCCATTTGCTATATTATCTAGCATAGGCGACGTTGATAGTTTCATCTGCACTTTTCAAACCAATGTGTATACTATAGAAAGCTATACCATAACAATTTGTTGATCACCAAGCAAAGCCGCCGGCAATTTTAGAAATTCCTCTTATATATTTAGCAGGCTTGATCATTTGTTCATTAGAGCTTCCTTCAAGGTTTAGTATAAAAAAGCAAAGCCCATGTCTCCTTCTTTCCGTGACAATTGTCTGCGGGCAATGAACCATGAATGACCCCCGTTTGCCATAGTTGGAAATTCATGTGTTTTCATATCTATGGAAATATCCATCTCCACACACTACTAAACCACTGAACTTTATCAAATGAAAGAGGTTACTCGGGCATGAGAGTGTAACGCCAATAGCTCACCCATACACAGCTTGCTTCTCGGGTCACTTCTTCATTTTCAGTGGTCATTGAATTATATCAAATAAAAGCAGTAACGCCTTAGCCCTGATCCTTTGAAAACTCATACACAGTTTGCCTCTCAAACCAGTTCTACATGTCTTACAGTTGAAAGTTGTTACTCAAAATGGATAATCTAGAGAGTGTACAGAATGCCATAGCAAAATTTGACTATGTGAGATTTTCAATCCACAATCTCCAGGGTACAAGTGTTGGACCTATTATACCACAGAGGAATGTACAGAAATACCTAGAGAATGGACTCGACATGTATGAAGGTGAGATAAGGACCTTTCTTTTTTGTATGTCTGATTTCTTTTTTGTATTTTTGATATCTTTTTTGTATGTATGAATAGTTGGATATCATTCAACATCTAAAAAAATATGATATGAAGGAATTTAGAAGACGTTGTGTCCTTTATGTACAGATTTCATTGGTATTATACCAATCCTCACCAATAATCCAGTTGATTGGCATTTAATAAGAATGTTTGAATAAAGGCAAGTCATAACATAATAGTTACAAATAGTCAGTAAAACTTATCATTCTTATTAATCGAGAGCATTTAAAAAACACGCAATCCTTCTCGAAGAAATATGCAACCTTTTGTACCATCACAATCTGCTGAAATAAAAGTCTAATTTGACAGTTGCCGGTAACGTTTTGTTTGAGATGTGATATCATCTTCAAACTTAAGTTGGTAAAAAGTTAATAATTTCGTTTCACAAGCGAAACGGTTACCTTAAACGGTATATTGTAATAACTATTCAACATTTACGAATTATGAGAGAATCTAACTGTGCAATGTGTTGGATTTGTGATGAAAAGAATTATCTATTCCATTTTTCACATAGTTATTCTTATCAAAATATAATCCTTCTAGTTCATACTGCGTAATAGATCAACATCTTAAAAATACGTTTGCTTGATACAACAACAGAGTGAGCTTTAGACTTAAACATGATAAATGCTATTTGCGGCATTAGCTAATAAATTTTACTACAACTATGAAACTCACGGAAATATAAATGCAGTGCTTATCACGATTATTTTTCATCATTTGATTTATATGTGTAATCTATTTAGTAGTTACAACTAGCTTTTCAACTTGGCCTTGTGATTGCATCACATGCATATGATTAATAAAGCCTTTTGACAGGTAAAATGTCAGAAAGTTATATAATATGTACAAACTTCCCAGACATATGTTGAAACGTACTTGTGTTTTACTGTCAGCAATATAAGCTGTTTACACGGAAAGAGGTAGTTGCTTCAGTAACTGTGCAATCAACACGTCAGGTTTTATCTAGTAAGTAGTTTAAGTAGTTTATTTTGTAAAACATGTTTAGGACCAACAACGTGCAATTTTTCAATGATCAGGTGATTTTGTAACCGAGGCAGAATATATATATGTATAATATTTCCGTGACTGGGTTGAGATTGAAGCTCATTCTCAAAGCTCAAGAGTGTAGAAATACACGATTTATTACCCTGTTAACTAATATTTTATTCTGGATTTTACAAAAGCGGTCTTTACATTGAAGCATTGAACTTTGTTACAAATTAAACAATCGCCAAAAAGGTAATTAGTTTCTTATTTTATCTCCATGAAGGTCTGGTTCCCACCTAAAAATGATTCTAGTATTTCAAAAATGAACTTACCAATAGAGGGATGTATTAGGGCGTGGTAACTGTATATCAGATTTGTTATCATCACAAATTTATATTGATGTATAAATATGATTAATAACACATGGCAGAAAATAATGAGCTTTTGATATTAGTGCTGTTTCCGAACTTTCAAAAGGGGTTGTGAAATCTCTTAATAAAGGCATGGATGATCTTGAGATTAATCTAGAAACAAGGTTAGTGTCTTTGATAAGTCAGACCATTGAATCAGAAGTTTGAAAAGTCTGGAAAGAATTTAAGAGGGACTTCGATAGGGTTTAAGGTAGAATTTACAATGTCGAAATAATCCAACGCAGAAATAGAAGTGTGTAAAGGGGAATGTAAAAGGAAGTAACAGTATTGTGATTAAAGAATTAAAGCCTCAAATAGATAATGAATAACAGTTAGAAATAACAAAACATTTAGAAGACCTGATCACAGGAATTTTTATCCATTTCTATCGTTTAAGATGTAATTGAAAACGGTTTTGAAAACAAAATATACAATATAGTCGCAAGCGGCGACAAACAGATTCAGCGCTGTATGGTGTTAATGTAATTCACAAAGGTGATGAATTCAATCAAAAGCTTGAACGAAAATGATTACAATAAAATGGCAAGTCGACTTAGGCAAGGGTTATCATTCCGTCAGACTTGCAAACTCAATATGGCATTGTGAGGACAATCTAAATATAAAGTAAAGACCTCGTTTATGCGTACAATGCTATTTAAGATATCTGTAGCAACGAGTCATCAACCAGATCACTGGCGTTTTTTAAATTCAGCTACTGTAATTAATTGAAACACTTTTCAACGATTTAATCCATACTAGTACATGTACAATAAGGTTAAACATATAGCAAAAATTAACCAGAATGGTATGTTTGCCAAGTTTATGATATATGTTGTTTCTTCATTTCTCTCTTTTATTCAAATGAACAATAATATTTTGATTTCGGTTATTTTACTTTAAGCAGAAATGAATTCAACATAATGTAATGCATTTCAGCATGAACAACGTTAACTCTGGTCTGTTTTAGATACAAAGCTGAATTAGTTTTTCAACCACTTCAAGGCAAGACCTCATTTAAGCATACATAGATACATACATATAAACTAATGTCCAAAAGAAACGATACCAAGTTTTCAACGTCCTCCGAAAAAAAATTCTATTACCTGACAGAGTCGAATTTAAGTGTGCCTAACAGGCATATGTCAAGAAGTATGCACATTTTCATTCTTCAGGAAAAGATACTTTTGATTTTGTGTCTCTTCAAACGCACATGGGGTGCATAAATAGAAATTTCAAGTAGTTTTATGCACAGAACTTTTGTCATTTCACTATAAAATTGATAAAGTATTGAATTAAGGTAAGAAAACAATGTTGTTGATTTAATGCACTTTATTTGACATAATTTCGTTGACGCGTCAATACACTAGAACGTTTTGAAACAAGCGAAAGTGTCCAATTTCTCCCTGCTATCTCGCCTAGTTAAGGAGATTCCAGATCGATGATTTTTCTCTCGCAAACATGAAAAGATAATGTTTCAAAATTTTGCATAGAAGTAACTTGACTACTGAAGTTATGATATAACTATGTTTTATTCTTATCAATCTGCAATGGATTGAGTTATTTAGCAAATTGTATGGTATCGTTTCTTTTGGACACTAGTTTATAACAGATGCAACAACGGGTCTTGGTCGATATTTTGCTTTAATCATTGTGCCTAAAGGAAACACTTTGTAATGAGGAAATTTATATCATTTTATGTCAAAAACCTTTCCAATTAAAGTAAAATGTATCAATATTTCTATGTATATGTCTAGTTAGTGTTAGTAAGCAAAATAAAGTTATATATTCTGAATAACTGAAAGCCGTCTTTAGGTTAAGGTAAAGAGTCTGTATGAAGACAGAATGACAAAAGTCATAGAAACAGTTTTCATCTACATGTATTTATTACTTTCACTTCCACTGAATGCAATAAAACTTACATAATATAATTCACAAAATGTTAAAGAATCCAAACAGCTAAAGGGGGATAACTCTAATCACTTACCTTAATCATATAAATAAAAAAGGAAAGTTAAATTGACAATATTTAAAGCTCTTAATTTAAATGTTAAAGGGCATATCGGATTTTATTGAAAAGTTTCTCAGAGTCTATATCCTTTTAACTGTCTAGTAATGTAATAAACACTTCTGATTTTTAGATTTGTCAATATTCAAAGATCCGTAATTCAAAGTAATTGCATATATCTGATTTTACTTTGAAGTTTCCTATATTCAATGTTTTAATGCTTTCTAATGATATATAGAACAATGATTTCTTACTAGTGGTTGATCAGCTACGATATTTTAACCATACCCACCAAAACACCACATTTTCAAAATTGCAAAGTTTGACCTCTCCTCCTGACCGAAAATGACTGTTCGCAAGCGATTTTATTCTTAAATCCTAAAGACATTGCCAATCTCTACCTCTCATGCAAAAATCATAATATTCGTCATCGGGTTTTTAAGTTATCTGCCCTTGAATATTGCAATTTTCAGCAAACTTTGAACAAAAAATAATTTTAATGTTACAATTTTAGAACAAACTTGTTTTAGGTCAATGTCTCGGCTACATTATGTGTAAATTTCAGCGTTCTGGTATCACTAGTTGTCGAGCAGTTATGCCTGAAAGGAACTTGGGGTCGGACTTTTGAAAAATTTGCAGAAAATTCAAGATGGCGGCCAAACCACGTGACCTACGAATTTGCCATGATTTAGTTTTTTGCAGCATTTGTGATTGCGCATCTTCGAAATAAAAGTTTTTGAAAAAATAGCCATATTAAAAATCCCAACTTTGGGCCTTGCTGGGCCATTTATTTATGGAGCGAATTAGCCCACAAGCTTCGTGTCGCTTCCTCTCAACAAGGTATACCAGCCTGCGGAACTTGGCTTTGATAGCTTCAGCAGCTTTGACTGAATCTTGTTCACAAAATATCGTGGAACAAAAAACCCACGTCGATAACAATAAGGATTTAGCGTGTAGGCTGAATCCTTATTTAAAGAACTTGTAAGAACATGGTATAAAACTTGTGGTACAGACAACAAATAAAAGGCAAACATTGTTTATGTTTTTGTTTTTTGTTTAAACATGATATGTGAGATGTAATTGTGCAAACTTTAAGTTTCGAAAACGAATAAATATGTCAGATTTAAACTCGAAGTTCAAAATTGCCGTTGTTTGATATTTGAATATTCATCAAAGCACAATTTTTTGTCATTTGAGTCTTTCCTCAAGATACAAAATTGTGAAACAGTGGCACCAAAACTCAAATTCTCTACTTCTGGGTTAATCACTTCTTGTTCCCTGTCTTGAGAATACAAATCTACCAAACTTTAGGGAGCTGTTTCTGAATATTGTTTACTGTCATTTTTATTCGAAAGGTCGGCAATTTTGGTTTTAAATAGTGTGATGGTGTAAAACCATATCCATCATACAAAATTGATTAGTTAATTAGTTGTTTTAAGAGAATTTTTCAACAACATCCACTTGCTGAAGGTCACTTGCATCAGGATTTTGGTCTGACAAAGCGAGTTTTCAAGCTTGATTGAGATCAAGGTTAGGGTCCCGCATTAACTCCCTCAAACAAAAGATCTAAACGTTTTAGACACTCAAACAGCCGGCCATTGCATTGTAGAAAGAATGAGGAAGAAGCTCGCGAAAGAGAACTATTATTATTATTATTACTAAGTATTTGTATAGCGCCAATATCCAGCTCAGACAGCGCTGCTCAAAGGCGCTTTCTGACCAATACCAGAATTTACCAATTAGGAATTTATATGGTAGCAATATATTAAAATGACTTCGATGCCACTTTTCCCCTATCAAAACAAAAGTACCAAAAAAACCTTATGTTGACATGTTTAATAACTTTTTGACTACATTCTTAATTTCATTTTCTTACAATTTGAATTATATGATATCAACTAAAACCAGATCTAAGAAAAAATAGTTAGAATTAGAATAGTTTATGTTATGATATTATATTTAGTTTTTTTCAATTTATAATAAATAGAGAATACTTAACGACTTCAGTTTAATAACATATTTATGAATCGAGTGGATGGTATTCGTATTTAACGAGCGAAAGCGAGTTAAATTTCAATACTATCCACGAGTTTCATAAATATGTTATTAAACTGGACAGAGTTTAGTGCTTTATTTATAACAATCTTTAAATTATTGATATAAAATGAATAGGTCATGAGTTAGTCCGTTAATAACAGCCTTAATTTTGAACAATACAAATTGAAAACTCTCATTCAATTATCTTTGTGTTATAATTCATACAAACGCAAATTGGCGAGTTAACATAACCATCTGTTGCTGAATTGTGCGAAGGAACGTTAGATTGTGTGAATGAATGTCAAGTGATTGTGACGTCATCAGAATGTGCGTTTTCAATCGCGATTCTGTAAGTTTTAGTTAGTGTCAGTAGGAGGAACACTGTCCTTGTTTGCGATCCATGGTGAGAATAGTTTGGGGAATACCCTCTTCAAATTAAAATTTCATCTTAATTCTAATACAAAAAAGACCGATGCTTTGAATGGCGAGCCCGACGTTGAGTTGCAAAACACTGCTAGGAGCTTAGGGCTGCAAGGGAGATAACTCTAAAAACTTTTTAGTGTTTCGATGAATTTGAACTTGTTGCCAATAAGTATAACTCTGCTAATATTTACAGTAGATCACCAAAAATTGGGTTGCTTTATCGAAATTCTGAAATACTGAAATACTGAAATACATTTCAAGAATCGACCGTAATCGGAAGGGATGACCTGGCCAGATCTACTATCGAATGCCGACTTGACCCTGATTTCGAGGTCATGTTTACATTTGAAGATGAATGTTGTGGAGGTATCTCTGATTCTTTGTATTGTTTCTCGTACAATTTAATCATAAACAAATAAACACGTTTGTAAAAAGAATTTTACTTTTATCTCGTTTTGTTTTCGTTTGGACAGAGAACAATATTTTTAAGTTGCAATTCTGATTGACATCGTCAACCGATAACTTGTCATGCGACAGCAGGAAAGTAGTTCCGAGTGCGATCGCTATCATGTGCAATGTTTCACAACAGTGTTGAATAACATGTTATTGTTTCACAACTGTAGTATCTCCAACGAGGGTGTAATAATTCATATTTTCGTCATAAGTGTAACATTGTTATAATATAGGCAAGTACACAATGGTCAACTTGTTGATTCAAATTATGATTTGAAACAGACTAGCAAAGCGTATCCAAACTGATTGGATTTGGGTTTAAGGTTAACAAAGCTCTTGTTTATGTCTTAATGTAACTGTAATTTAACTCGGTGACTCCCGTCGTTCTGTATATAACTCGAGTTAAATGCTTCAACACCTTTATCAATCTAAGAAACTTTTTTTTCTCAATGATTGTGTCTTGGCGATTTCACTTTTGTTAAAGGAAATAAATTGAAAAAAAAGCCTAACGATTCTTGCTATTGAAATGCGGGTAAATTAAAGGAATGGTTTTATCAACTTATCTCTTATTTTATCATTTCAATTTACAAGGTGTGATGACCTACGACGCAAGTGGAACATGCATACCCCTTACAAACAAGAAAGCCTACCATTATGGCAACATGATAATGCAACCAGATCTCACTACGCTCAGGCCAATTCCTTGGCTTGGAAACGGTAAATATAACGTGGCTGAAATTCTATGTGAATCACTTTGGAGAAGAGACAGCACTCCACATGATGTGTGCCCAAGGTATGCTGCCAGAAAGTTACTTCAAACTCTGGACGAGATGGGTCTGGAATTTCTGTCTGGTGTAGAGGTTGAGTTCAGCATGTTGAAAGGGCACAGTTTAGAGCCTATACATAGATCAGTCATCAATAGCTGTACTGAGGTATTGAGTGAAAATTCTGACATGTTATTTGATTTTGACAGACTGTTATTTGAAGCTGGTATCAATGTTGAAAAAATCCTCAATGAAGGTTATGTTGGCGTTTTTGAGTTTGTTTTGCCACCCAAACTGGGTATATTGGGTCCTGATACAACTGTAACTGTTAAACAAGGATTGCTTGAAATGGCAAAAGACAAAGGTAATAAGGTGAGCTTCCTATATCAGGAGGGTACATGTACAAACCATTTGAATTTCTCTCTTAAGTCGAAGGGGACGAATAAAAAGCTATTCTATGATGCAGAGGCACCAGATTTTTTGTCAAGTGTCGCTCGTCAATGGATTGCAGGACTTCTGAAACACGGCAAGGCTCTGAAAGCTGTGATGTCTCCAACGCCCATTTGCTACAGGGATTTTAATCCACGCAGCATTGTCGCCCCTTCACATATCTATTGGGATATTGAGAACCGATCCGCTCTTTTACGGGTAAAGAATCATGGTACTTCTGGTACTTATGTTGAAAACAGACTACCAAGTTCCCTGAGTAATCCTTATCTTGCTCTTGCTGCAACAGTAGCTGCAGGACTGGATGGGATGAATCAAAAGCTGGATCTTCCTCCTCCTGGATTGAAGGAAGACACAGAACTGTTACCATCAACACTCTCGGAGTCCCTGCAGGCCCTGGAGGAAGACAAGGTTATCACTGATCTGCTGGGCCAGGAACTTGTTTCGTCCTTCATCAAATGTAAAAGGTCAGATCTAAAACGATTTGATGCTCTGAAGACTGAGAAGGAACGTCGCTTGTTGGAAGATAAACTATTTTCATGATCTTCAATTCATTTCTTTATTGTTTTCATTCTAGAATGTTCTAGTTATGGCCACTGTTTATTTCTAATTGATCATTTTTAGATTAATAAACTTAAACCAATGCCTATGTAAAACTGCCACTTTCTTTTAGTTTGTTTTAAGAAGTTAAAGATTAAATTGCAAATCGAAGATACATAGAAACTCGGAAAACACAATAGGGACAATATAACAACATGATGAAAAACAATTTGAAGTCGCCCAAACTTTGGACACTTTTAATTATGAGCTAACGTAATTATATGTGTAATTTCTGCAAGTCATTTGTTTTGATATGTGTCTGATCAATGCGTTTTGCAATCTATTTCTTTCGGTAAACATTTTATTATCGGATATATTTGTCAACAAACTTTTCCGGATAGGGACAATTTACCAATTCATTAAAGAAATTGTTGAAATATTTGTAACAATCTCAGCAATAACACATAACAATCTCAGCAATAATACAGCGACTTTACCACATATGGAAGGGCCTCTGGGACAATCTTTGGAAGAAAACGTGGTCACTGAACTATGAGGCTGTTACTTGGTATTACCTCACGCTTGATTTTGATGATGGGGCCGAGGAATTTACTATGGCATATCCAAAGGATGTTTCTGGCCTTGAACAGGGGTTTATCAGAGAAAAGAATAACCCCCAAAACTACACAGATATGACACCTGAGGTTTAGGTTGTGGATGTATATCATGCTTTTAATATGAAAAGTTGGACAAAGTTAAGTTTCTGGAATAAATTTTTTTTTCACTTAGGTCTTTTAAAGTTATTTTTAGCTGTTGAAATTTAATGTATAGTACGCTGATACATATACAAGTTAAGCAAAAATATTATGAGCTTTACACATAAAGCTCTTTCATTTATCTGTTGAGATTTTGTGTATGCATTTTAACTGTATATGGATGTTTTGAATGTGAACATTTTGACAAAGTAAATGTTTTGGATTGAAATTATGTTTCACTTATTTTTTCTTAAATTGTGTTCATGCCATGCTGAACATTATTTATAAATATACAGATATTAACCTAAACATAAACACACAACTCAGTATGAATATTGGCCTTGTCGATGTGTCAACACACGGTATATTTACACACAAACAAATAGGGGTGCGCACTATAACCGGCTTACCGGTATTAACCGGTTCAAACATGAGATCGGTACGTATTGTGATACGCTTGTTGAAAACCGGTTTTTTATAAGCATTCCTAAAAGTTCATTACACTTGGAAATCTTCGTGTATTTCCGTTTTTCACAACGGAGGTCATGTGTTTGTTTCGACATGGCTACAGCAGACAACAGGAGAGAGTTTTTCTGGTTAGAAACTATTTCATTTCCAGGTTTTATTTAATGACAAATCTTAAAATCTGTTCATTTTTCATGGTTTTATTAAAAAATTAACAAGAATTGAAAGTTTTGATGTTTTTTCATCATTTAAGAATCAAAAGTTAACTCATAAGGTGAGTTTTTGGGAAGTGTCTGTGCCAAAAAACATCTTGCAATATATTGCAATGTGTATCGCAGTATATCGCAATATGAAAATTTCCTGCAATACCCACCCCTACAAACAAACTATACAAATCGATTTCACATAAACCAGCAACAAAAAAAGAAATCAGGTTAAGTCATCAGGTACGAAACCATTGTCCGACAGGGATCAAAAACTAAGGTATTAAGAGAAATGTACACTGGAGCATGTTCATCCAATGAAGTCAACAGTCCATAACTAGGGAGTATATAGCTAAAATCTTGATTAACTTAGTATTCCATAAATGGGAATAATCGTGAGCTCGCCTGCTAAAATGCATGTTTGTTATCAAGGCCTATCAGCCCAATGCACAAAAAGGTACCAGCACTTTTTGTGAATATATACAAAAGTTTGGGTATGTACAAACGTAATGCCGTATTATCGAACCTCGACAGCCTTTTTATCATATGTGATAAACTAAGCATTTCAGTAAAAAAATCCTGAATTAAATATTGAATTCTCAAAATATATTATAAACAGCCACTAGAAAACAAGATCAACCCGAGAGGGGAATTACAGGATCAATTGAAGATGTACATCAGTGATACCATCTTAAATAGAAATATACATATAGAACAAACATTTCACCAAAATAGTAAAGGAAACATGTCAGTGTCAGGGTTATTAGCGAGAGAGGTGATTTACTGTCATCTCGGCCTCCCTTATGTCAATTCCGAATTTACCAGGCATCTCTTTACCATTGCATACCGCTAGAAAAGTAAAATGATGAAAGTAATTTTTTTTCTAATTCACAATGCATTCAACCAAGAGAATCGTTTTATCAAGTTATCTAAATGTATGACATAAAAATCATTGCTTACATCCATGAACATGTTTAACTGATATGACAACAAGGCCAACATGATATAAGAAGTTCAGAGAGACAAATATGTAATGGTATGTGCTAGATGTTACACATAATTATTCCCTTATGTGTTCTGAGGACTTTTCACACAAAGAGCATTTAAAACTAATGTATAAAATAAGACAGATGGGATATCATCCTGTAACCAGACCTAAAAAGATATACAACCATTGACATAGCTCACTTGGTAGCATGTCTGCTCATCACCTTGAAGACCAGTGTTCATTCCTGGTCGCATCACTTCAAAAGCCATTTTAAGATGGCAATTGTTGTTACCTTGCTTTTAATCAATGTTATAAGGTCTGAACAATGCCTAAGCTGACACTGTACTGGCGAAACGAATTTCCAATATGTACATGCACTGTGCACAATAAACAACATGGACAAAATATACATAGATGTTATCATGAGAGTGTGTTTTTGGATCGTAAATATCCTGCATTAGGAATAAACATTGTATTTTGCGAGCCTTGGCGAGGATATTTACGATCCCAAAACACACGAGCATGATAACTTCTTTATCATACAATGTCATTTTAGTTTGTTTTTTTCGAACAATGCTTGATAATACTATTTTTATAGTTGACATTGTTTTAAAAGATGCGCGCATTGATATATGCAAATTAACCGTGTAATGACCATGGCAGTGATTTGACAAAATATAATTCCTCCTTATAAATGTATTTTAATACCGTTTCAGTTATTAAGTCACAATTCAAAAGTTTTAAAAACATAAAAAACGAGTTAATAAAGAGTTGCTTCCCTTCGGTTGCAATGGCAGCTTGCGTCGTTCAAAACAACCAGTGGAGAGCGAAACTAGAAGACAGGCTGTACAGTCTCTAATACAAATTACGCAACTAAAGTAAAGAACACTGAACATTGATAAATTGATGTTTTTAACAAATGACGTGAACTGCCTTTGGTACCTGTGAGTAAAATTGTTTGATCGGTTCATTCAGCTCACGACGGCAGTGATTTTGCACTGCCAAGTCATACATATGAGTAAAAAACTACACAGTTTTGTTGTTATTTCTTAAATAATACTTATGCATTGTATCATTTTTATTTCTATGTCTCTTCCCGTTACTAAAGGCGTTTAAAATATTAACGCTTGTGACGTCATCGGAATTTTCAAAAGAAGTTCCGGTCTTGACCTTTGAAATTTGCATCTCTATCCGTATATGACCCCAACGGATATCGAAAATATCTGTTGGCTTGATTATGCCGAGAACACTATCCCTTGTATGATAAATATTTATATTAGACCAATTATCTATGTAACATTTGTGGTTATATTTCAAAAATTTGTGATGTTTGCATTTATTGCCTCAAGCAAAGTTTCATCATTTCTACTGTTTAGCAATCAATATTGTGTGTAATAAATGGATGACACATTTATTTCATTCATGTATTAGATATTCATTTATGCAAATACAGAAGTGTTTGATATGGTTGTGAAACTAACACTAGCATTCAGATCCAAACATTTTTTCCGTGAATATCATAATTTGATTATAAGCGTCCTTGTAACTCAGAAATTGGATATGCATGAAAACATAATGACATTTATCAAATAATTATCTTTCGCCCTTATTAGATACGAATGGATTTACTTCATGTTGATATGCCAGTACCGACTTTGACAATCATTGAAATGAACTGTCCTTTGGAACAACAGGTTTCTGATATATATGCTAATGTTGTAAACTGTCATTTAATACAATGATTATCGTCAAAATTATTTCCATAACCTGATAATATACATTTGCAAATGAAGGACACAGAATATAGCAAACTAATTTTTTTGGTCGCTTTGACTTCAGTATATCCTTGATATTGACTCCTCATTGGATTTGTTGATGGGTGGATTAAGTGATTTCAGTGAAGAATTTCACGATTTGGAATAATTTTTATGGGTTATCCTTTCTATTTATCACTTTCTGCTGAATATGGGAGTTGGATCAATATCATTCCAGCACTGTTTAAATATATGTCTATGCCCATCTTATTTGCTTGTCCTTCAAATCTTTAAAGCTTGACGTCTTTCCTGTTATAAATCTATGATGTCTCCATGCGTCCAGGGTGATTTTGGTCTGATAACCGTTTGAATAGCCATTTTCTCAGGAACATGGGAATCCAATGTTTAAACAAGTACATCATTTAGTGTAGTGAATGTTATATTTTTATTACATCAAGGTCTTTGGTCATATGGCCAACACACAGATGAGAGTTTGCAAGTTTTTCAAAGTTATTAAGATTGCCTTGCAGGTCTTGTTTAAAAGATTTTGTATTTTTATTTCTTGTCTTTCTGTACATCATTTTCTTCGTAATGGGCCATGTTTTCGTTAATTGATATGCTTAAATGGTATGAAAGAGACATTAACTGATAGATTGCTTGCTTGACATATGGTTCTAGAGGATATCTCCCCTTGTCCATTTCAATATCTTATAATACGGGGACGTTCACGCTTAGTGCCAACCCTTTTATGATCCCCATTAAGGTGTTAAAAATGTTTTTATAAAATGTCTTTTATGTATTGATACGTTTGAAAAAAATTAATTTTCGTCTTCCATTTCGATAAGTGCCATTAAAATTTAGTTTATAAACCAAAGCTATCCCTTCGTTTTGACACATAGTATATATCATGATAAGTGTCAAAATCTCGGAAGGGACGGGACAATTAAAACAATGATAACCAACCCTAACTTCACTTCCAAAAGCGACTTTTATCCTTTTTAAGTACGTGTAAGGACAATTTAAAGATTCAGTTATTGAAAAATACAAGCACGTGTCTAGTAATTTCTGAGACAATTATTGGCGAGCGCCCAACCATTAAATGAACTCATGTTTATCAAGGTTCAGATCTCATTGTTATAATTGTGTTTATATCTATGGAAATATCTTACTTCACGGACAGCTGGTCACTGTAGTGTATAAAATAAAAGCATAAGAAGAAACGCCTAACACCTGATTCTGTGAACATTCAAACTCTGTTCGCCTCTTGGGCCAGTTTTACATTGTTTACAGTTGAAACTCTTAACTCAAAATGGCTAAATTGAGAGTGTACATTATGCCATAGCAAAATTTGACTATGTGAGATTTTCAATCCACAATCTCCAGGGTACGAGTGTTGGACCTATCATACCGCAGAGAAATGTAAAGAAATGCCTACGGAATGGATTTGACATATATGAAGGTGAGATCATCATGAATATATATAAAAGAATGTATATTTTAATACTTTAATATTTTTCAACATCTATAACAGTATATGACTTTGATAAAAGACGTTTTATTTTTTGTGTACACATGTAAGCGGCTTCTGTTTCACCAACAAATGATTCTCTCACATGAATTATAGTTACTTGAAATAACTATACTAAAATGAATTAAAATGAAGGCAGAAACCATACCGCATAAGTTTACAAATCCTGTTCAAGTATACCAACTTCGGAAGAATCACCATAGTTCCTAATCTTCATATCAATAATTTGTTTTACAATACAAACAAGATGTTAACACTTGAAAAGACAACTGTATATTTAAGGAATGAAGACTTGCAGACTTTGCTTACAGTAGACCATCGTCAATGCTTTCTTAAAGTGACGTCAAATCCATCAAATACCATAAGTGTGTATTGTGTTATATTCGTTAATACAGATAGAACAAGGACAACTGAAATGACAGCTATTCGATTCCTTAAAGTTCCTAAATTAACCCATCAACTTTGATTCATTGCAATTGCTCAATAGCAATGAAAAAAAACCCCTTAAAACAGCGGTTGTAAAGGCATCATGCCTAGTCACTTATTGAAGAAGTCTTTCAAAAGTCAAACCTGTTTCTCAAATTTATGAACAGGATTTAAGTTTACATGATATGATTTAGGTTTATAATGCATACTGTTAGAGGTGATGAAAGGTGACGTCACATAATCCTTCTAATTTTGCTCATCCATTTGTTTCTATATACTTGCTCTTGTCTCGAGTATATTTAGTCTGATCTAATGTTTTCCTTCCAATGTGTCTGGTTAGAGTGAAATTTAAGGCTGTAACTTTTGTACCTGATCCTTTTTTTTCAAACATTGTCATTTCAATTTACAAGGTGCGATGACCTACGATGCAATATCCAAAATATTCATGTTGTCATTAACTTGGGTTTCATTTCATTTCTGCTTTTAAGGTGTGATGACCTATGACGCAAGTGGAACAAGCATACCCCTTACAAACAAAAAGGCCTTCCATTATGGCAACATGACAATGCAACCTGATCTCTCTACGCTCAGGCCAATTCCATGGCTAGGAAACGGTAAATACAAGGTGGCTGAAATTCTATGTGAATCAGTTTGGAGAAGAGACAACACACCACATGATGTGTGTCCAAGGTATGCTGCCAGAAAGTTACTTCAAACTCTGGACCAAATGGGTCTGAAATTTCTGTCTGGTGTTCAGCATGTTGAAGGGTGACACTTTAAAGCCGATACATGGATCAGTTAGGAATAGCTGTACAGAAGTTGAAAGTGAACACTCCGAAATGTTATTTGATTTTGACAGACTGTTATTTGAAGCTGGAATCAATGTTGAAATTCATCAGTGAAGGCTATGAAGGCGTCTTTGAGTTCGTTTTGCCCCCTCGACAGGGTATATTGGGTCCTGATACAACAGTTACTGTCAACCAAGGACTGCTTGAAATGGCAAAATGTAAAGGTCACAAAGTTATCTTCCTTAATCAGGAGGAAGCATGTCTTCATCACTTGAATTTCTCTTTAAAGTCAAAAGGGATGAATGAAAATTTATGCTATGATGAAGATACACAGGATAACTTGTCAAGTGTCGCTTGTCAATTGATTGCAGGACTTCTAAAACATGGCAAGGCCCTTCAAGCAATAATGTGTCCAACTCCCATTTGCTACAGAGATTTTAAATCACTAGAAGTTCCCTCTCACATCTATTGGGACATTGAAGATAGATTTGCTGCAATGAGGGTAAAGAATCATGGTCCTAGTGAGACTTATATTGAGAACAGACTACCAAGTTCCCTGAGTAACCCTTACCTTGCTCTTGCTGCAATGGTAGCTGCAGGACTGGATGAATGAATCAAAAGCTGAATCTTCCTCCTCCTGGATTGAAGGAAGACACAGAACTGTTACCATCAACACTCTAAGAGTCCCTGCAGGCCCTGGAGGAAGACAAGGTTCTCACTGATCTGCTAGGACAGGAACTTGTTTCGTCCTTCATCAAATGTAAAAGGTCTGATCTAAAACGATTTGATGCTCTGAAGACTGAGGAGGAACGTCTCTTGTTGGAACGTGAACTTTTTCTGTAATTTTATCATTTTTTGGTATAGCTATATGTTTACATCAACAGTTTCAAGTGTCATGTGTCACATACATGTGTGATTAATGTTTTTTCAAATAAAATATCTGATACACCGACAGCAAAAATCATGTAACATGAACATGAACTTATTTTGGATCACACTATCTGTGTAGTTGTAAAATGCTCAGTCTCTATGTAATGGATTCATATGAACGAAGATCTAACATATTACGATAATGATAATGACATAAATCTCAATAACCATATAATGTATTACATTATATCTTATGTATCACAATGATTTATGTCAATATTGTATTTATCGGTAAAATTGCATATATGTGCTTTCCGATTGGCATGCAAAAACCTTATTCAGTTGATGTATGTAACCCAATTACAAATACAATAATTACATATATTGATTTACTACATGATATATTTTGTTATATTCAATGTATCAGTTTAAGTCAATTTTGTATATAGCATTGAAATTGCATATATTTCTTTGCAGATGAGCGTGTTAATACTTTAAAATATTGATTTATGATATAGATATATTGGCCAGATGACATTCATACTAGAATAAATAAATGATTAATTGATAGTATAATAGTTACTAACGAATGAGTCCAAAAGGGACAACAACCATTCAGGTAGATCGTCAAATGTAACCACTGGCACACGGACATTTTGCATGGACCCCGTTTCTAACTGTCGTGCTTGGTTCACATTCTATCATAACAAGGAGCATTTATCAAAAGACTATTTAATAGAATATTTAGGACGAATTTCACTTTTTATTTATCAGTCCGCGTAATATTATGTTAGTCGAAAGCAGTTTTATTTGTATACTATTTTGATTATCCATCAAAGTTTAAAATGTATCTGGTTGTTAAGGATCCCTTTTACCCATTACTAAACTTCCATCCTGGATATGTTAAACATAAACAAAGGAAAAGGGTATAATGTGTCAAATAATTGCTCAGCTTATCAACTGAGTGGTGACAACAAATGGTTAGTATTTTAACAGATGAACAAAAAAGTTTTCAAAAGTTGAATGGGAATACAACAAGTAAAGAAGCGAGGATAACTCACATACCTCCGCTCCCCACTTTGTTCAAAGCATTTCAAATAGTAAAACTGATTTATATTGGTTAAAGTGGTATGATAGTTGAGTACACAGTAAGTCTTTGTGTAAGTCTTCTTTCAACTGAATCCAATTCATTAATAGGTTTTGCAATTAAAAGGGTTCATCTAGGGATAATGGTTGATCTTTGTTTCAAATTTGAGGTACCGTAGAACACGGATATAGTGAACACGGATACAGCGAACACTCGGATATAGCAAACAAATGTTCAAGTCCCGTCATTTAAATTATATGCGTATAGCGAACACCGGATATAGCGAACAAAATTCTTTGGTGCCTTGGAGTTCGTTATATCCTAGTTCTACTGTAGTTATAATGAGTATTCTACTGAGGACAAAATTATTTTGTTGAGTCACTTTGTAAGTCATGTTTCTCAAAAGAAACCACAGAAAAGAAAATCCAGATATTGTTTTACTCTCAAAAGGCATATCCAGCAATCACGATTGACATATGTAGCAAATTTGATGAAGCTGAGATGTATATTTCAGTAAAACTGTTCTGGACATTTATCATAGAATCAGTTTTTAATTTATCAAAGAATCAGTTTTTAGTCATATATCCATAGAAACTGCAAATAATAGAAATAATTTGGGGAACTTGGTTGAGAAGTTTATATAGTTTGGTGAAGCTAGCATTATAGTTTTCGAGATATGTTCAGGAAAAAAAGACTTGGTCATAGAGTCACTGTTTAAGTCATGTTTCCATGGAAACTGCAAAAAAATAAATTTGTTGGTCTTTCCCTCAAAAGGCATATCTAGGGATTGTGGTTGATAAGTGTATGAAGTTTGGTGAAGCTAGCATTAGTAGTTTAGGAGATACGCTCCGGACAAAGGACTTGGTCATAGAGTCACTGTTTTAGTCCTTTTCCCATGGAAATCGCAAAAACAAAAAATATATATAATTTGTTGGTCTTACCCTCAAAAGGCATATCTAGAGATCATGGTTGATAAGTGTATCAAATTTGGAGAAGCTACGAAGTATGGTTTGGGAGATTTGCTCCGGACAAACTTTTGTGAAGGACAGACAGACAGAAGGACGGAGAGAATTAACGCTAAAACCCCTGCTTACGCTGTAAGGCGGGGCCATAAAAGTTGCTTTTTATGCATTTCGTTTTTCTTGATTGATAACTAATTCCAAAAGATGGTTAATAACCGAAACTTTTGTTTCAAGTTTTGCCTTGTAAACTCATGTTATTTTAAGTGCCCCTTTAAGTTAAAGATGGCAAATATTTATAGTTTTCAACACGTTTATAAACATGTTTAACTGACGTCACAAAAGGAATGAATTATGCATCACTGTTTACAAAGGAAGAAATAGTTGCACAACTATAAGGACTGTGCAATCAAGCCATTAATGAACAGTAGGGGATGTATTCTAGGACTATATATCAACAAAGAATCGTGAAAATTATCAAATTAAAATTTAATTTTTTTTATATCTCACAATTATATATAACTAATAAAGCACAAACAATGAATAAATATTTGACATGAAATATTACATTTTTCTTGACCACATCAAGATAACAAAAATGTTCATACTGTGTTAACGTAACGTAATTTGGACCGTGAAAATATTTCAAGGTTTGACATTTTCCCACTGTTGATCAAGTAATATGTTTCGGAGATATATAGAATTGTCAGAAACAAATAGTTATTCAAAACGATGGTCTACGGATACTAAATATTTCAACTCCAACAGTATTCAAGAATAAGCGATAATTCTCTGAATTTTTTTTAATTGCCAAGTACATGTACCTTTATTTGGTCAAAACATACTCTGGCAAAAAGAACAGCATAAGAAACAAAAAAATCAAATCCTTATTTTACTTATTTTAATATGATGACAAATCAAAGTCATTTTCTGCACTAAATTGTGACCAATCTAATCTAACAAAGACAAACCATAAACATTTGCAAGAGGGACCTATTATCTGTCTGTCATTTCTGAATAAAAATAAAAGCAATTAAGACTTAAAGTGAATAAATAACTTTTTATTTTTGCCAAGAAAGCTTAATGAACATGCCTTTCATGGTTTTCGATACATTCGTTTATTTATTTTACACAATAATATCTTTCAATAATGTAAGTACTAATTTGAAAAACTAATATGTCTATAAGTTATTCAATCGGTGACCGGCATCAAAGCATTACAATCACTGTAAATACTAACATCCTTTGTCAACCCCGACATTGTCACTACAGATGAAAGTAGCCCAAATTTGAAGTTAAGTGACCAGTATCTGTCCATTGAAAGGGCGATGGGCTCTGATTACATCAGTCTAAGCTTCTATGAGAAGATAACTATATATCGTACTTTGATTTGTACCATCCAAGACATCTAGAGACAATGTTGTCTTACTTAATTCAATTAAATGCCTTTTTGTGTTCCTTGATTGATAATTATCCGCTCATTACAGCAGGTTTGTATAGTGAAATCGAGTTACCAAAAATAAAAAAAAAGCATATTCAAGGAGAATTCAATATACAAGTTAAGGTTTAAATTTTGTCATTGCAAGCTTTATTACGCTACAATGTATTATTTTTGGTCATCATATATTCCATGTCATGATTTTCCAACATTCTATATACATTTAGTTTGAATATTATTATATATACTAACTTGACATACACATGTGTTATTTGAATAAATGAAGGCTTTTGGTACTGCTACGATAAATAAAGAAACTAAATAAAAAGGAATGAGCCTCGGTAATGACCGAGGGTTGTCTGGTATTGGAATTCGGCCTTTTCTAAAGTTTGATCTTGATCAGGATCAGGTCTATCAAATATTCAACCCCTGCAATTCAAAAGTCTTTCAAATGTGAGAAACTGTGTACAGGCGCTAGACGCATGTCTTAAACTAATGCATACTATCAAACATATTATAATGATAAACAGAAAACGGAAGAGCAAAAATTTGAAACAACTGTTATAAAAAAGATCACAAATCTGTGTTAGGTGGAAGTCTCACGAAAAGTATTAGGCCGAATTGAGGCACATGTTCACACATTTTGTAGGTAAATTCATTAATAAAATTCAAAATAATGGAAAATATGTTTTGCGCCTCTAGAAATCTAATAAATGTAAAAAAGGCTGGTTATGGTGAAGAGGGGGTTATATCAGTAGCGAGAGTCCGAGTGCATAAACAACAGATTAAAACACCAAATTATAGATGTATACCTCTTAGCACACATATAGATTAATGTGCAAAGAATTGTAATCCCTAGTTCACAATATGTCCTATTCACAAAATGCGCACAGAGAATGAAGAGCTGGTGAAAATAAAAGAACGATTCTGTATTGAAGATATAGAGAATCTCACCCAAGTGTCTTCTGATATCAAATATATCAACGATCGTTGATTAAAGTTATTCTTTAATCAACGAATGTTGATATATTTGATATCAGAAGACACAAGGGTGGGATTTTATTTATCATCCATATCATTTTTCAACAATTATTAGCAAAAGAATAAACATATCTGAACACGAAACTGCCATGAGACTTCTTGAGTAGTGAGGCCATTGCATTATGACGTCATAGCATTGTTACGTCGTGAACTTTGTGGCGTCATTGTTTTGTCATCTGTGTTCTAAGTGATGCCAAAGCCTTGTGATGTCATTTAACTGATGATGTGATAGGATTATGACGATTCGATTGTAGCGATATCAACAATGTAGATATTGATTGTAGATTCAAATCAACTCAAAATTGAACGGGCAGTATCACGTTTTAGGGGGAATAGAAGGTGATGTTAGGAAAATGAAATAAAATGTTTCTATTGGAAGACAATGTAATTAAAATAAATGAAGCAGAATTAAATCAAATATTTATTGTTAAATGCAGCCATGCGATTCCTTTACTTACAAAAAATGAAGTTCTGCCAGGCGTGACCATTACTAACCGTACTTACATTTTGACAAGTGGCGATATATTCTCTAGAATAGGAAACGATTTTAGCTTCATTTTTACTTTTTTAACCAAGTGTATAGGAAGCTACACCATAACAACTTGTTGATCATCAAGCATAGCGACCGGCAATGTTAGAAATTCCTCCTATATCTAGCAGGCTGCATCAATTGTTCATTAGAGCTTCCTTCAAGCATAAATGAAATACAAATCCCATTTCTAGTTACTTCTGTGACAATTGTCGGCGGGCAATGAACCATGAACGACCCCCGTTTACTACGGTTAAATATTCATGTTAAAATTGTGTGTTCACATTCATAGAAATATCTCACTTCACACGCTGATAGTCGCAAACTTTATCAAATGAAAGAGGCTACTCGGGCATGACAGTGTAACGCCATCTGGCTTGCCTCTTGGGTAACTTCTTCATTTCTAGTAGTCATTGAATTTTATTAAATAAAAGCATTGGAGAGTAACGCCTCACCCCTGATCCTGTGAACATTCATACACAGCTTGACCCTCAAACCAGTTCTACATTTCTTGCTTAATTGTTACCCAAAATGGATAAGTCAGAGAGTGTACAGAAAGCCATAGCAAAATTTGACTATGTGAGATTTTCAATCCACAATCTCCAGGGTACGAGTGTTGGACCTATTATACCACAGAGGAATGTACATAAATACCTCAAGAATGGACTCGACAGTATGAAGGTGAGATAAGGACATTACTTTTTTTGTATGTTTGAATACTTTAATAGCATTCAACATCTATATATATACACAAATGTTTTGTACTCCCTGAAGATTACAATGAAACTAGTAGGAGTCTATTGGTGTTGTGTGTTTTTTAACTTTTGAATATATATATATATATATATATATATATATATATATAAGAAAGAGTAAACATCAGATGGTTCGGACTGGATCAATCTTCTTTAATACGATGAATTCATTTCGACCATTATGTGGGTCTTGTCAAGTATGACTACAAATGGAAGGTAACATATACTTATCCAGGAACAAAACAATAAATCAATTCATAAAATCAACACATAGTTGTGTGCTCAGATTAACAGTTAAGAAATCAGTCATGTGTTGTCTCTCCTTATTCAAAATATATATATATATATATATGTATCATCCCAACTTGGAATCCCGTCCCATCTTAAGATGGGACGGGGAATGTTTAAACATGCATGTAATTATTTTATTTAAACATGAATTGTGATAAAAATGATATTTATTAATACTAACGGTATATACGTTTGACACATACAAGATTTACTCGACTTACGGGCTCGGATTCAACTCCCACCTTCTACAAGCGAGAGAACACAACAAGTATGTAAAAACACGATGTCAACATTCATTTAATGATCATTTTAATTTAAAATTACGCTTTATATCACATCGATGATTTAGTATTCATTTAGTATTAGTATGTTCAGTCATAAACCATCAAGATAGGAATTGAAACAAAGTAAACAAAATAAGAAACAACGTCAACAACATAACAGCACAAACCAAGCGACCTTTATTTAAAAATGAACATAAATGTGAATAAACTTATCTGTATTTTATATAGTGTGAAATACAGGTATTAAGAAAATCGACATATAGACCCTCTTTATTTATTTACTATAGATAATATCGCCTAAAGGTGAAACCAGCTTACCTTATACAAAATAATGAATAATCCAAATGTACATAGAAATCCAATGTACAGGCTTTTTTTAATGTGTGTTACAACGCTATCCATTCCTAAACTAAGCACTGTGGGTAAGTTAATCTGACAGCTTGGCATGTTAGAGAATTAGAGACTGACATTGAGTCATTCATGACAGCAAGCAATCAGTCATGAATGGGCACCAATTTGACAACTGCTAATAAAGTATGGTTAAAACAACACTGAGTTGGGGGGAGAAAAGTCTTGTTTGTTTTTAAACAAGCTGTAAAATGGTTTGTTTACTTATCATGTAACAAGCTTGAATAAGTCAAATATAAACACATTGATGTATGTGGTTGCTGAAATGTTTATGTGTATGAAAGGTTTACCAAAATGTGTAACTTTCAGTAACATTCAACAACTCTTAACTTAGAACTCATGAAACAGAGAGAACAAAAAATATTATTGAACATAAAACACCTAGCACAAAATTAACATATTGATGACTACAATTTATTGAAAGGATCTTAATTTTTCATTCCAGGAAGAAAACATGTCCTTTCCTGAAATAAAAACATTGATAAAGAGGAAGATGGATATGAACATTCAAGTTGTATTGTCATAATATAATATGTTAGTGTCAAAATTTTATTTTATATATTTAATGAGTAAGCAGTCAAAACCGATAGAAATTCCAAGTTGGGACGGCCATGTCTGAGAGTTTTGAGTCATTTACGGTTAATGTTTATTTTTCTGAATGTAAAAAAATAGTATAAACTTACATAATACAATCAAGTTTTAGTGTATGAATATCATATCTTAGTGTCAAAGTTTTATTTTATATTTTTAATGAGTTAGCAGTCAAAACCGATAGAAATTCCAAGTTGGGACGGCCGTGTCTGAGAGTTTTGAGTCATTATTGGGTAAAGTTTATTTTTCTCTAAGTATGAAATAGTATTTAATTACATAAAACAATCAAGTTGTATTGTCGTAATATAATATTTTAGTGTCAAAAGTTTTTAATATATTTTTAATGAGTTAGCAGTCAAAACCGATAGTGACTCATGCTTTCACTATAATTGTTCAGGGCAAAACTATACTTTATTGCAACACACATGATGGTTAGGGCTACTTTATTTATTTAATTGTTAACAGTAGTATAACAGATAATAAAAAGCAAAATACTCCCAGGTCCGTTATCCGCCGAGCTTAGCCGGTCTAAAAGTAAAGTATGGAACCAACGATATATATGTCATATTCTAAATATAGCACGCGTCATCTTCTGAAGCTCTGATAAAAAATACATGTTTTCAACGTAAACAATAAGTGACATCGTTAAGTATGACTTAATTGTAATGTGGTCGTAAATGCTCTACCTATTAGTAAACATTAGTCTTATTTTGATGTCACCATCGTACTTATAGAAACATTACTTTTAAATCGCCAGGCGAACCCAACGTGAAATTAAATCGCGTGGGTTATAAAAAAGTGGATTCTGCGATTATTGAATGCAAAATAATGCTCTTATCTGGAACAAATGCACGTTCGTCTTCATATGAAGATGTTTTTGGTTGAGTCTGTTAACATTTATCAGCGTCTTTGATAGAAAATATTATTTCTCTTTTGATATGACATTTAAAGAGAAATCATATTCCACAATTTAATGTGCCAAATATTTTGTATTACCCACATGGTGACGTAATGCATTTTTTGCTACAGCTCTGTTCATTGGCCATTTGATTATGATATAACACATGTGATTGGCGCGGCTTCCCTTTGAAAATATCAACAGTAATATAGAGAGAATGCAGAAAAGATTTAGAAAAATCAAATCATAACTGCTTGGTGCCCTTTGGGGCACCAAGCAATAAATATAGTTCAGCCTTGCGACTCCATTTTCTTACTCAAAATGAATTAAGCATGTTCACACAAAAATAGCCAACGATTTGAGCTTAATGTGAATCTTGTTCTCTCTATAATTTGTTCTCTGGGTTATTGATTTGTGAAAATGAGATTGTTGCAACAATCAACATAATACGTTTAGCATTAATGTACAGTTATCAGTGTAAAATTGGACATCTCAGCATAGTTTTAGAAGTGCATTTTATAAAAGATTTAGTTTTTTTTATCATATATATATATATATATATTGTATTTCCGTTACTGCATTGAGATTAAAGCTCATTCTCAAAGCTCAAGATGTTAGAATGACACGATTTGTTACCCAGTTATCTAATATTTTTACTAGATTTTACAAAAACTTAACTTTGCTACACAGTAAGAAACTGTTAAAAGATAATTAGTTTCCTATTTTATCTTTATTAAGGTTTGGTCCCCACTTCAAAAGGATTCTAGTAGTTGCTGTTTTCGAACTTTCAAAAGGGGCTGTAAAATCTCCTAATAAAGACACTGATGATCTTGAGATTAATCTAGAAACAAGGAGCAATAGGAGTGTGGAAAAGGGAATGTAAAAGAAAGTAACATGGTTGTGAATAAAGGACTTAGGATATATAGATTATGCAGCAAGAACACAACAAATGTAGAAGCCCTGATCACAAGAATTTTTATCCATTTCTTTCGTTTTAGATGAACGTGACAACGGTTTTGAAAAATAGGTACATTAAATAACCTGTAAATCATAAGTAATAACATAATGTAAAGCGAAATACCATGAGGTACAGAAACGAATATAAGTCAAACATTATTTCAATGAAACGTGAAAAGTGGAATGTAAGTGTGCAATCTTCAAGTTTCGAAAAGGAACATAGTGCCTAATGTCAAATTCAAACTCGAAGTTCGAAATCTGCCGGTGTCTGATGTTTAAGTATTCATCAAAGCACAATATTTGGCCATTTGAGCCTTTCCTCAATACCCATTTCGCCCAAAAGAGCACAAAAGTCTGCGTTAAAAAGTGACACCAAAGCTCAAAATCTCTCTATCTGGGTTAATCACCTGTTCCCTGTCTTCAGAACACAAATCTACCAAACTTTAGGGGGCTGTTTCTGAATATTGTTTGTCGGAAAATAAAATAAAATCTGCCTATAGTTTTATTTGAAAGGTCGACAGTTTCGTTTTAGAAAGTGTGATGGTGTAAAACAATACCGATTATATAAGATTGATTTGTTGATTAGATTTTTTAAGAGAATTTTGCAGTATATCAAAAACATCCACAAACGTCACCTATAACAGGATTTTGGTCTGACAGTTTTCAAGCGTGATGGAGATTAAGGTTAAAGTCCTGCATAGATACCATCAAACAAACGATCTGAACCTAACTTATGGTTAACTTAACTGATAGATAGAAAATATTATTTCTCTTTTGATATGACATTTAAAGAGAAATCATATTCCACAATTTAATGTGCCAAATATTTTGTATTACCCACATGGTGACGTAATGCATTTTTTGCTACAGCTCTGTTCATTGGCCATTTGATTATGATATAACACATGTGATTGGCGCGGCTTCCCTTTGAAAATATCAACAGTAATATAGAGAGAATGCAGAAAAGTTTTAGAAAAATCAAATCATAACTGCTTGGTGCCCCAAGCAATAAATATAGTTCAGCCTTGCGACTCCATTTTCTTACTCAAAATGAATTAAGCATGTTCACACAAAAATAGCCAACGATTTGAGCTTAATGTGAATCTTGTTCTCTCTATAATTTGTTCTCTGGGTTATTGATTTGTGAAAATGAGATTGTTGCAACAATCAACATAATACGTTTAGCATTAATATACAGTTATCAGTGTAAAATTGGACATCTCAGCATAGTTTTAGAAGTGCATTTAATAAAAGATTTAGTTTTTTTTATCATATATATATATATATATATATTGTATTTCCGTTACTGCATTGAGATTAAAGCTCTTTCTCAAAGCTCAAGATGTTAGAATGACACGATTTGTTACCCAGTTATCTAATATTTTTACTAGATTTTACAAAAACTTAACTTTGCTACACAGTAAGAAACTGTTAAAAGATAATTAGTTTCCTATTTTATCTTTATTAAGGTTTGGTCCCCACTTCAAAAGGATTCTAGTAGTTGCTGTTTTCGAACTTTCAAAAGGGGCTGTAAAATCTCCTAATAAAGACACTGATGATCTTGAGATTAATCTAGAAACAAGGAGCAATAGACGTGTGGAAAAGGGAATGTAAAAGAAAGTAACATGGTTGTGAATAAAGGACTTAGGATATATAGATTATGCAGCAAGAACAAAAAAAATGTAGAAGCCCTGATCACAAGAATTTTTATCCATTTCTTTCGTTTTAGATGAACGTGACAACGGTTTTGAAAAATATGTACATTAAATAACCTGTAAATCATAAATTACATAATATAAAGCGAAATACCATGAGGTACAGATAACGAATAAAAGTCAAACATTATTTCAATGTTTGTTATTTGTTTAAACATGAAAAGTGGAATGTAAGTGTGCAATCTTCAAGTTTCGAAAAGGAACATAGTGCCTAATGTCAGATTCAAACTCGAAGTTCGAAATCTGCCGGTGTCTGATGTTTAAGTATTCATTAAAGCACAATATTTGGCCATTTGAGCCTTTCCTCAATACCCATTTCGCCCAAAAGAGCACAAAAGTCTGCGTTAAAAAGTGACACAAAAACTCAAAATCTCTATATCTGGGTTAATCACCTGTTCCCTGTCTTCAGAACACAAATCTATCAAACTTTAGGTGGCTGTTTCTGAATATCGTTCGTCGTAAAATAAAAAAAATCTGGTTGCAGTTTTATTTGAAAGGTCGACAGTTTCGTTTTAGAAAGTGTGATGGTGTAAAACAATACCGATTATATAAGATTGATTTGTTGATTAGATTTTTTAAGAGAATTTTGCAGTATATCAAAAACATCCACAAACGTCACCTATAGCAGGTTTTTGGTCTGACAGTTTTCAAGCGTGATGGAGATTAAGGTTAAAGTCCTGCATTGATACCATCAAACAAACGATCTGAACCTAACTTATGGTTAACTTAACTGACTTGCACGTTTTAGACACTTTATTGCATTGTAGAAAGAATGAGAAAGAACTTCGCGAAAATGACGTCATAACCCTTTCCATTCATTACCAGAATTTACCAATTAAGAATTGATTTAAATGGTAGCAATAAATTAAAATGAAGCCAGGTTTTCCCTATCAAAACAAAAGTACCAAAGAAAAACTTATGTTGACATGTTTGAAAACTTTTTGACTGCATTCTTAATAATTTAATTTTCTTACCATTTGAATTATGTGATATCAAATAAAACCAATTAGATCTTAGAAAAAAATACCTTTGCGTTCCTTGGTTTGAATAGTTTATGTAATGATATTATATCTAATTTTTTTAATTTATGATAATTTATAATTTTTGTCATAAGTTTAACATTTGTATAATATTGAGGCATAGGCAAGTACACTATGTTCTACTTGTTGATACAAATTGTGATTTGAAACAGACCAGCACGCGTATCCCAACTGATTGGTTTTGTGTTTAAGGTTAACGAAACTCTTGTTTATGTGTTAAGGTAACTGTAATTTAACTCGATGACTCAAGTTGCTCTGTATAAAACTCGACTCAACACCTTTATCAGTCTAATATTGTTTTTCTTACTGATTGTGTCTCTGCGATTACACTTTGTCCAAGGACATATTTAAAAAAAAGCCTAACAATTTTTGGCATTGAAATGACATTCGAGTAAATTAAAAGAATGGATTTATTAATTTATCTCTTATTTTTTTCATTTTGATTAACTAGGTGTGATGACCTATGATGCAAGCGGAACATGCATACCCCTTACAAACAAGAAAGCCTTCCACTATGGCAACATGATAATGCAACCAGATCTCACTACGCTCAGGCCAATTCCATGGCTTGGAAACGGCAAATATAAGGTGGCAGAAATTCTATGTGAATCACTTTGGAGAAGAGATAGCACTCCACATGATGTGTGCCCAAGGTATGCTGCCAGAAAGTTACTTCAAACTCTGGATGAAATGGGTCTGGAATTTCTGTCTGGTGTAGAGGTTGAGTTCAGCGTGTTGAAAGGTGAAACTTTAAAACCGATACATGAATCAAATATCAATAGCTGTACAGAAGTTGAAAGTGAACATTCTGAAATGTTATTTGATTTTGACAGACTGTTACTTGAAGCTGGTATAAATGTTGAAAAGTTTCTTTGTGAAACCTACGAAGGCGAAGGCGTCTTTGAATTTGTTTTGCCCCCTCAACAGGGTATATTGGGTCCTGATACAACAGTTACTGTCAAACAAGGACTGCTTGAAATGGCAAAGGACAAAGGTTTTAAAGTAGCCTTCTTTTACAAGGATGGAGCATTTGCAGATCATTTGAATTTCTCTCTCAAGTGGAAGGGGACGAATACAAATTTATTCTTTGATGCAGAGGCACCAGATTTTTTGTCAAGTGTCGCCCGTCAATGGATTGCAGGACTTCTGAAACACGGCAAGGCCCTAAAAGCTATCATGTCTCCAACGGAAATTTGCTACAGAGACTTTGATCCACTTAGCCATAATTCCCCTTCACACGTTTATTGGGATATTGAGAACCGATCCGCTCTTTTAAGGGTAAAGAATCATGGTCCTTCTGGTACTTATATTGAAAACAGACTTCCAAGTTCCCTGAGTAATCCGTATCTTGCTCTTGCTGCAACAGTAGCTGCAGGACTCGATGGGATGAATCAAAAGCTGGATCTTCCCCCTCCTGGGTTGAAAGATGACACAGAACTGTTACCATCAACACTCTCGGAGTCCCTGCAGGCCCTGGAGGAAGACAAGGTTCTCACTGATCTGCTTGGACAGGAACTTGTTTCGTCCTTCATCAAATGTAAAAGGTCTGATCTTAAACGATTTGATGCTCTGAAGACTGAGGAGGAACGTCTCTTGTTGGAACGTGAACTATTTCTTTGAACTATTTCAATTCATTTCTTCACCAAGATTGACATATATTTTCATAGATAAATGTAAGTTGTTGGAGTACATCAGAAACCAACCTCAGTCACCTCAACCCCCATGATCATGTGAATTGACCATTATTTTACTAGGAGCAAGTATGAAGGTCAAACAACCCCTTTAGCAAAAGCATTTTCAAAATATTTCTTTTAAGTATTAGTCAGTCATCATTAACAACAACTGTCACATCGAAGGAATCACCTCAGCACCAACACATACATATTTGAAGAGCGCCTGTAAAGGACATGATAGGGCCTGTGTGATATTCTAGGGAATAGAATGTTGTATTTGTATATAGCCTTGAAAGGCAGTTTGCCAGAGAGAAGAAAAGTCTACAGCCCAATGCAGATATATGGCATAGTTGTATAATATGGTTTTGGTAGATGTTAGTAATTCTTTGAATGGGACAGGTTAAACAATGTAAATTTTCTTATTTTATCATTAAAACATTTTGTTTCACTAAGTTCTTCTTAAATCATGTGAATGCTGTAAAAATACAATGTGTCGGTTCCTTGATTGATAGTTTGATCGGGTGATTTCATCTTCAGCTTTGAAACGTTCCATATGGAATCTTTGTTAGAATTTAATTAGGAGTTAGTGCATGTACAGGTGTCAGAGTCATCGTGTTAAAAGGTATCACAGTTGGAACAAAGAATGAGTAACTACCTCAACTATCATCATAGTATGTTATATATATAACCTTTGACAGTAATTCGTTAACTGTTACAATGGATGCGTTCGACACAGTTAAACATAGTGTCCAATGGAAAGCCAACATTGTTTTGCAAATCAAGATAACTGTACAAATTAACTATATAATTATCTTCACTTTGCTAGCAACATTCATATATTCAGAACTTCTACAAGCTTGAGGCATCAGTTCATGGAAATGTTCTTTCAATGTTCAGTAACTAAAAATAAACCGAAAGTGCATGTTTTGTTATTTTATCAAACATCAGCAGGCAATGAACCATTCATATCTTCTCCTTTACCACAGTTGTGAATTGATTTTGAAATGATATTATTTAAACTTCATAGACTGCTTGTCATTGAATTAAATCAAATGAAAGCTGTTACTTGGCGTGGCATAACGTCTGATTCTGTGAACACTCATACACAGATTGCCTCGCAAACCAGTTCTACATTTCTTGCTTTTGAAACTTAAAATTACTGTTTACTCAAAATGGATAATCTAGAGAGTGTACAGAATGCCATTGACTATGTGAGATTTTCAATCCACAATCTCCAGGGTACGAGTGTTGGACATATCATACCACAGAGGAATGTACAGAAATACCTAAGGAATGGATTTGACATGTATGAAGGTGTGTGTACATATTTTTGTGGTTTTTGTTTCATCAACCAATGATTTCTCAGAGTCGATTCAGAATTTAATATAATTACATGTAACCAGTACTTAAATGAATAAAAACATTCAACTTTTTCACAATGAAGGCATAAACCATACCACATAAGTTGATAGATACTGGCCACGTACACCAACTTTGGAAGAATCGCGATAGTTCCTAATCTTTATATCAATAATTTGTTTCACAATACAGACAATATGTAAACACTGGAAAAGACAACTGTCAATCAATCAAATGCCAAACGTGTTTTGTGTTATGTTCGTTAATACAGATAGAACAAGGAGAAATGAGCTATTCGATTCTTTAAAGTTCCTAAATTAACACCTCAACTTTGATTAATAGCAAATGCTAAATGGAAATAAAAAACCTAAATGTTTAAGAAAAATGGTAACATTTGGCAACATGCCTTGTCACTGATTGAAGAAGTCTTTCAAATAACCTCTTTCTCAAATTTATGAACAGGATTTAGGTTTACATGATAGGATTTAGGTTTACAAGGAATACTGTTAGAGGTGATTGATAAGGTGACCTCACACACATCCTTCTAATTTTTGCTCATCCAATTTTTTAAAATGTGCTTTCACTTGTCTTGAGTATATTTAGGGTTGATCTTATATTTTCCTTTCACTGTTTCTGATTAAGAGTAGAACATTTATGAAAATTAGAGTCTGGAAGTTTTGTACCGGATCCCTTTTCCCTTTGAAATATTTGTTTTTCTTAACTTTTGTCATATCTATTCATTTCAATTTACAAGGTGGGATGACCTATGATGCAAGTGGAACATGCATACCCCTTACAAACAAGAAAGCCTTCCATTATGGCAACATGACAATGCAACCAGATCTCACTACGCTCAGGCTAATTCCATGGCTAGGAAAAGGTAAATACAAGGTGGCTGAAATTCTATGTGAATCACTTTGGAGAAGAGACGGCACTCCACATGATGTGTGCCCTAGGTATGCTGCCAGAAAGTTACTTCAAACTCTGGATGAGATGGATCTAGAACTTCTGTCTGGTGTAGAGGTTGAGTTCAGCGTGTTGAAGGGGGACACTTTAGAGCCAATACATGGATCAGTCATCAATAGCTGTACGGAGGTATTGAGTGAACATTCTCAAATGTTATTTGACTTTGAAAGGCTGTTATTTGAAGCTGGTATCAACGTTGAAAAAATTCTCAATGAATGTTATGAAGGCGTTTTTGAGTTTGTTTTGCTACCGCAACTGGGTATATCAGGTCCTGATACAACTGTAACTGTTAAACAAGGACTGCTTGAAATGGCAAAAGACAAAGGTAATAAGGTGACTTTTCTTTATCAGGAGGGTACATGTGCAAACCATTTAAATTTCTCTCTAAATTTAAAGGGAACAAATAAAAATCTATTCTATCATGCAGAGGCACCTGATTTTTTGTCAAGTGTCGCTCGTCAATGGATTGCAGGACTTCTGAAACACGGTAAGGCTCTGAAAGCTGTGATGTCTCCAACGCCCATTTGCTACAGGGATTTTAATCCACTCAGCATTGACACCCCTTCACATATCTATTGGGATATTGAGAACCGATCCGCTCTTCTACGGGTAAAGAATCATGGTCCTTCTGGTACTTATATTGAAAACAGACTACCAAGTTCCCTGAGTAATCCCTACCTTGCTCTTGCTGCAACAGTAGCTGCAGGACTGGATGAATGAATCAAAAGCTGGATCTTCCTCCTCCTGGGTTGAGGGAAGACACAGAACTGTTACCATCAACACTCTCAGAGTCCCTGCAGGCCCTTGAGGAAGACAAGGTTCTCAGTGATCTGCTAGGACAGGAACTTGTTTCGTCCTTCATAAAATGTAAAAGGTCTGATGTAAAACGATTTGATGCTTTGAAGACTGAGGAGGAACGTCGCTTGTTGGAACGTGAACTGTTTCTGTAATTTTTGATATATTTGATTGCTATTTGGTATAGCTATATGTTTACATTAACAGTTTAAAGTGTCATGTGTCAAGTGACTCAAGTACATGTGTCATAAATGTTTTTCAAATAAAATACCTGATAATCAGACAGCAAAGACTTTATAACATGAACATGAACTTATTTTCGATCACACTATCTGTACAGTACAGTACAGTATAGGACCTCGAGCAATTTCAACCAACACCCCGGAATCACTACACTTACTATGCATCTGGGTCAAGCGTGTATACGTTTGATACTGTCAACGCTGACAATAGTTGCCTTATTTAGTGTAAGTTGGAATTTCAAAAGAGAAAACATGTAAAAGGATTATTGCTATTGCATATCCTTCATGTAGAATTTTCAAACGTAGCTTGAAAATAAAGACGAAAGAATCATTGTTTAAAAGGGCAGTAGCACGTTTTTTGATAATTTTATATTTTAAAAATTGCACTTATAATTGTAAGTAAATGCCTAATGTATTATATTGACAGTGTCAACAATCACATTACACAAGCCAATCACCCATTGTCAGAGGACAAATTATGAGGATTCACATAAAATCCATTGGCGGCCATTTTTGTGTAAACACCTTTAATTCATTTTTGTAAGAAAAAGGAATCGCATGGCTGAACCTTACGTATTATATTTGAATTATTACTGCTCCATTTAGTTTAAATACATTGTCTTTCATTTGGAACCATTTATTTTCATCCTGACATCACCTTATATTCCCCCTTAAAACGTGCTACTGCCCCATTAATGAATACATAACACATCATTTTGGAAAATACGAATCTTTTCCTTCAATGGCATGTTATATATTTTCTTTTCAAATAATCTAATTTATATGATGTTTCAATTTCTGTTGCTGCACATTAAAGGTATAAATGGACCCATCTTTGAAACTTAATATTTTAACTCAACGTAAAATAAAGGACAACAAGGCAGAATAACCCTCATTCCCTCATAACCCTATATTCGATTTACTGTTTTACTTTGATTGTTTATGATATTGTTTTGTTTCGCTACAAACATGACTTGGTTTCCGGAAAGGGAAACTAGCATGTAACGATCCGGATACCAATATTTCCACTTGGTATCCACTTTTCAAAAGATTTCATCTGTTCTCTTTATTCATGTGCACTGTTTTTAGACATTAACAAGATATATCAGTTAGTAATTCTCAGTGAATATGAAAGTAACAAAATCATTTGTACTTACTAACCCTTAATAATGCATAGGCGATAATATTTTTATCTGAAGTATATCAGATTAACTATAAGCACTCCCAAAGCCATGAAAAACCATGTCTCTTGGAGTTCGGCCTTTTCAAAATATGAATTCCTGTGTGTGTATTTTAAAATGTCAAGTAGATTCATAATTTGATGTGATGAAATTGGTAATATTGCAAAGTTTGGATCATATCAATCAGTTCTTCGTTGAAATGAATCAAACAATATAATGCCTTTCATTACATCACATTTCATTCTTCTAGTTTCGGTATGAGAAATTTTGAAAATTGGTTTGAAACGTGTTATTGCAAATGCTTCAAAACAACAAGACAAGGTAACTTCCTTGCCTAGTGTCATTATCATTTTATCCGCCAACAAACGAAGTTTTCTGGGTAATGGAAATGGCGCAGTAATCCTTGTAATCGCTTTGATGTGTAGATGTGTCTTCTGTAGTTTTGCACTCTATCTATATCTATCATGTGCATAAACTTGCAAATTTCTGTCACGTTATATTAGTTTTTTGTGTGTTTCACCTATAAATTCCAAAACAGATTGTTTATATTAAACAAAACATGACATTTAACCAATACAATGTTAAAAAGCTTGCTTAACCAGACTTGATATAAAATTCAAATCATGGACCGAAGATGTGATTTTAGTGGATCCATTTTAATGCCTTAAACTGGGACTCAATCAGGAAGATAATTTTCTGGTCTTACATGCAGATAAATAGACATTAGATTTATTAAATGTCATAGACCTGCCAATCGTTGGCTCGTAGATGCGATACTTTAGTGTCAAGACTTAACGTGAATAATTCAATTGGCCCTTTTGATTGAACTTTTATCTTGTTGGCTCGTACTGTATAAATTTAAGAAAAATACAAAAAAACAGGTTAACGCTTAATGATTCTCGTCGAATGAAAATTGTCCAATAATTCTTTTAAATTCAAAGAGGTAAATTTTGCCTAATTTTCAAGAGTGCTTAAAAGTTTTGTCAGATGTTCTAGTGCCATTTTTGGTTGAACTTCAAACCAGATCTTCTTTCTATCTAATGGCACAAATTCAGATCATACACTGATATCTTGCAGATGCATTATCAGAGTTGCATTCTGATGTATGCATTTTTCAAATAAAATATTTCCAAATACATTGTATGTTGTTCGAAGTAAAAATTATTCAACAATATTCTGACACCCAAAATCAAATACAAAGTTCCATTTTTTTATATTTTGACATATACCACCCATCTTAAATTTGTCGTAGCAATTATGGAATAAAAAATTCAATTAGTCATCGTTAGACCTGACCTCCTATGGCGTTCAAAAATGTCTAATTCAAGCTATATAGAATGTAACATTTTGTAATCACAACACGATCAATGAAATAATCAATAAAATAAGGAGTCAAATAGTGACCAATACCCCAAATATTGATAGATATCTCATATGATATACAAAATACAATTATTGATAAATTTAAGTTTGTGGACAGTCTTTTGCAGCGATAACAATCACTTACCCTACATGTTCATTCAGGATGATTCATCCTCAATTGTGTTGACAGTTGATTATTTTTAGGATTCCACTTGTCATTGACTACTCTGCCCATGATAGGTGTCAGGTTTGTATACTCTTTATTATAACCAAATGCTTTTGGAATGAACAATCTTAAACTTTTGAAAGCAAATTCGAACTTGCAACCCTCCGTATAATATTTCGGCAATTTATCCAATACGGTAGTTCATGGAGGGCACACATTTCTAAGAAGTTGGTATGAAACCTGTATCGTTCATTTGACGGGTGTAGCGACGAATTCATTTGGAGAACATTTTGGACATGTGCACTGTACCCTGAATAAGTTGTCATTTGCATCACCGTCGGGAAAGAATGCCATTACATGTGTACATGTGTCGGGAAAGAATGCCAATACACGTATACGGATGAGTAAGTAGTGTGGTCTAAGGTATTGTCCCATATCCGATGAGTGAGTAGCGAAATGTCCATTGTTTTGTTAGCAAAATGTGGAAAATAAATAAGACATGTGATTTTTTAGCTTCATGAAGTCATTTATTGGTTAAGATAAATACATGATATGAAGAGCTGGTGTACATTACGTCCCTCTTTAAAATAGGATTAGGACACACACATAATCCAAAATTTTCCTTTTTTAAACTAACAAATTAGAAAATTTATAATTCATTTCACTAACCGTTTCATCAGTTGATTCATTGATTACTAAAATGCATATAATACCATCATATATGTACTTAAATCGTTCGCACATGATAAAACCTTTATAGTATGTTATACATACATATTGTCCCTTGTGTATTTCTTTGCCAATTTTTGTTTAAACTTTAATTTAGTTACGTAGAGCATAAGGGCAAAAGCTCGCTTGATTTTGATTTTCAGTACGATTACAGACCGTGAAAGTGTGGCCTAACGATCCTTTTGAGACAATATGTACATGTAATAAGCGTCAAATTAAAAAAATTACACGTTAAGAGGAACATCAAGTAAAATACGAAACGATATATGGAAATATTAATAACCAGTCAATCTTACATGACAATCTCCTTGGTTTACTAATTATTTTGAAAACAACACAAAATCACAAATCTCAATACTTTATTAAACATTCATGAATGTTTAGATATAGCAGTAAATTTTGTTAACACAACATGTGTAATAATGTCTAACAATTATATTGAAAACAACAGAAAGTAGAAAGTGTTAAAAACAAATAACTCCCCCAATAATAATAATAATAATAATAATAATATATATATATATATATATATATATATATATAATATACTAATTATCAAATACAAAACATATTTTTCTATGAAACAACATAAACTGTAAGTTTTTGTGTAACGCAGTGGAAGCTTGTTTAACAATGGTTATAGACAACAAAGCACTTTAGTCTTGAAATTCAATTATGTTTTTATTACAAAAGATAAACCAAAAATATATCCCAAATATATACAAAATATTTACAGCAATGTTTTGTTCATGACACTATTGTCCGAATATGACCTAGCTAGTGTCAAAAACCGCCAAATAATGCAAGAAGAAACCCTTTATTTCTACTGCACTCGAAAAACGAATATCAAAAACTCTTGAGAAACACCGAATATGTGAATTCTCTAAAGTTATCCAAATACGAATTATTTAGCAAATTCAATTTCGAAATGGCATATACAAATGCCTACAAACAAGTTCGAAATTACAACTTGTTTGTAAAGTTCAAATATTATGAGAGACAGCCGCCAAGAAACGTGACTGCTCTCAACAAAGCCAAAATCAAAAGTGAAGCCAACATGTGCTTTCCAGCACGGGCTGCAACGAACTCATGTACATTTCAGTTACGTTCATGCGAACGTTTTTCATAGCCGGGAAAATCACAAGTCCTTCAGACCATTCCCCCCTCCATGATAGAACTATATCTATCATAAAGGAAACATATTTACATCATATAATTTCAAAATATTGTTCATAAAATGTTCATTCCTGAAAAAGAAAATCAAATGTCATCACTCATCATGAACTTGTTCATGATTCAAAATTCCATTCCTTAATGTCACAGTCAGAATTATTACAAAATATATCCAAGCACATTCCAAATCTGAAAATAAAAGGCACAAATATTATATCCAGTGAATTCAAAGAATGTTTTTAAGAATTCCACATCTGAAAAAAAACTACATTTCAGTTCATTTTCACTAATTTCACAATATTCACACATATTTCACTTGTATTTTCCAATTCCACAAATACTTTCCTGTAATCCTCGAATTCTATGAATCACAATTACACAAACACAATTACACTTCAGACTTCACTTCACTCACATCAAAATGAAATCCTCTTCATCTGTTTATGTCCTTCCTCTTCATCTGTCTTGTCCTCTGTCCTCTGTCTTGTCCTCTGTTTTCTGTCTTGTTCCTCGTACCACCTGTCTTGTCCTCTTCATCCATCTTGTGTCGACTGTCTTCTCTTCATCCATCACGTGCCTGCTGTCTGGTCCTTCCTTGTCCTCTGTCGTGTGCCTGCTGTCCTGCTTGTCTTCATCCTCCATGTTTATTGTTGATAATTCCAGTGGACATATTTTTGACACTGGTCTTGTCCACAACACGAACATGTCCATCAGAACCTGGATATGTCTTGTCGATGATACCAAGGTTCCAGGTACCCCGTGGTGCATCAGGAGAAATGACAAGTACAACGTCGCCAACTTGAACATCTCTACTGGGAGAGAACCATTTCTTCCTCGACTGGAGAGAAGGTAGCCACTCCTTCATCCATCTCCTCCACACGTGTCGTACCAGCTCTTGTACCCTTCTCCATCTCTTCCTGGGATTGAATGACGTATTATCAACGGAATCTGGTGCGAAGATTCCACCACTCTGCCCATGTAGGAAGTGGTTTGGAGTTAATGGAATGTCATCCACAGGGTTGGCAGATTGATAAGTAAGAGGGCGGGAATTGATAAGACCTTCTGCACCAACAAAAGCTGTCATCAGCTCTTCGTCAGTTATGTCACTTGATCCAAGGACAGCGAAAATAGCTCTCTTTGCAGACTTTATCATCGACTCAAACACGCCACCAAAGTTTGGAGCATGAGGAGGGTTGAACAACCAATGTACACCTCGGTTTGCCAATGACGATTTAACCTTGTCTGAATCTAATTGGGATACCAGCTGTTTCAGTTCATTAGCTGCACCAACAAAGTTAGTGCCATTGTCAGATATCATTTCTGTTGGCAACCCCCGTCTACTTGCCATTCTGTAGAAAGCATTCAGGAATGAATCTGTATCAAGAGCATATGCCATTTCAAGGTGAACCGCCCTTGTTGCCAAACAGGTGAACAGGCACAAATATTGCTTACTTCTGGACTTTCCTCGTCCCTGAATAGTGAGGAATGGACCTGCAAAATCCACACCAGTTTGTTCAAATGCACGAAGAGAATACCTCAAACGAACTTTTGGAAGAGGAGCCATGATCTGAGATGCTGGTTTGGCTTTTCTACGACGACAAAATGCACATTCACGTTCCCATTCCCGAATTTCTTCACGACCAGCAATGATCCAATAACGAGAAGACAATGTCGACAGCAACTGATTTGTTCCAACTGCATGGTTACCATCTTCATGGTGTTGCTTAACGATCAATTTAGTCACCCAGTTTTTTCTTGGCAGGATAATGGGAAATCTTGTTTTGAATGGCAAGAACTCTGCATGCTCCAGTCTTCCACTGGACCTAACGAGACCATCATCATCGATGAAAGGATTCAGACCTACAAGTTTGCTACTTTTAGCTAATGGTTTGGTAGTTTTCAGAGCAAAGTACTCGTCAGTAAATGCTTCCTTTTGCATTGTGCTGATAATGTGTTTCTCAGCATCAAGCATTTCTTCTGCCGAAAGACAACCAGTCATTCTCTCATCAGATTGAGAAGAAATGTTAAAGACAAATCTATGCACCCAGGCTGTAATTTGAACAAGCCTCTTCCAATCTGAAAAACGTGAAGGTTCTAACAAACAAACAGAACTTGTGTATGTTACCAAACAACGATATTCTTTGATTGATTTTGCTTCAGACAAATGTCTTGATTCTAACTTCACTGACTGTTCAGGCCAATATTTTTCATCAAGTTTCAGAAAACCAGGACCATATTTCCAGATATCTGATGTCAAGTTTGGAACTGCTGTTCTTCGGGTAAGTATATCTGCAACATTCAGCTCAGTAGGAACATGTTTCCATTGTGATGGTTCAGTATGTTCCTGGATGAAACCAACACGATTGGCAACAAATGTTTTGAAGTAACGACTGTGATTAGTAATCCAACACAAAACATTCAGACTGTCAGTCCAAAGAGTTGCTGAGGACAGTCCTATCTCTAGAGCATGATCAACTGCAAGAAGAAGTCGAACACCAAGTACTGCCGCCATCAACTCAAGTCTTGGAATTGAGACAGTCTTCAAGGGAGCAACACGACTTTTTGAAGAAACAAGCTGACTTGTTACTTCATCATTTTGGTAAGTATGTACACAGTAGAGAACTGCCCCATAAGCATCTTCCGATGCATCAACAAATACATGCAATTGTGTTTCTTTCACTGGGAGATTCAGTTGGAAACATCTGGGAAATCTAAGTTCGTTCAAATCAGATCTATCTGAGAGCCATGCTAATGCTTTTTGTTTCAGGTCACCAGTAAGTTCATAATCCCAGTCTAACCCACAAAGCCAAAGCTGTTGCATAAGAACTTTTGCCCTGATGTGGAATGGAGAAAGAAACCCTAGAGGATCAAACAACTTTGCAATCTCACGAAGAAATGACCTTTTGGTAAGTATGATATTCTCACCAGAGTTGGCATTACGAAAACAAAAGTCATCATCTTGAGCAATCCACACTAATCCAAGTGTCTTTACGGAAGGCAACTCATCTTTAGTCAAGTTTACTTCCGATGCTCTATCTCCTTCTGGAATAATCTCCAAAACCTCAGGAGAATTTGACAACCACTTCCGTGATTTCATTCCAGCCTTACCCCAAAGATCTGTAAGCTGATTGTACAATGTTTTACCATCTTCAACATCTTGCACAGAATCCATGCTATCGTCCATGTATGTGGACTTGCAGACAGTCTCAGCAGCTTTTGGATAAAGGTGTTCATGTCTACGAGCATTTTCTCTGGAGATGTATTGCGCAAGGAAAGGTGAAGCATTAACACCAAAGACAACCCTTGTGAACTCAAAAACTTGTGGTACTTTTGATTGATCCATAGACCGCCACAAGAACCTGAAGAAGGAACGGTCTGCTTTAGGTATTCCTATCTGTAAGTACATTTCTGCAATGTCACAGACTAAAGCTATTGGATATCGCCGGAAACGAAGGAGGATCTCAAACAAATCCCCTTGAAGTTTTGGACCCTGATGTATGGTGTCATTCAAAGATATGCCCTGGCATTTTGCAGAAGCATCAAAGACCACTCTCACCTTTGTGGTAGTACGATCTGGTCGCACAACAGGAAAGTGTGGCAACAACCACTGTTTTTCATACGCATCTACATTTTCAACTTGTTGGATGTAACCTTTTTCAAGGTAATCTGTGAAAGTTTTCTCATACAACTCACCAACGACTTTGTCCTTTGACAATTTCTTTTCAGTGCTACAAAGACGCTTATAAGCCATTTCATAGTTTTGTGGGAGGGTCTGTAGCAAATTCTTCCATGGTATGCCAATCTCATATCTATCATTTTCATACTTGATAGTGTCTTGTACTAAAGAGATGACTGCTTCATCTTGTTTAGTGAAAAACGGACCATCAGACTTCAACTCTTCTACTTCCCAGAACTTATGAAGCATTGAATTCAACTCAAAATCCCTTTTTGACTCGGTTGTGAAAAAAGTATTGGAAAGAGTGGCTTCTCTTTCACCAGAAAGATTTCCAACACATGTCCACCCAAGCGGAGTCAATCTAGCAACAGGTTGACCTTCACCCCCGCCTACGTCCTCATAAGAACGATGAAGTTCCAAATAATCCATTCCTATGAGCAAATCAACAATATGTGGAGTTTGAACCTTTGGGAAATGAATGTGCTTCAAATGTGGCCACTGTTTATTGTGTTTCTGCCAATCTACAACTTGCATCTGCCCTGTGACCCTGGTTGTTGTCAAAGCAGAAAGAGACATATCAACCGTACCATCCAAACTTTCAATACAAAACTGAACACATTGTGAAGGAAACTTCTCACTTCGACCATTAAGTACATTGACAGCAACAGTCTGTTTTTCACCTATTAACCCCAACTGTGAGGACACGTCTTCATTAATGTAAGTTTGTGTACTTGCATCATCTAACAATGCATTGACAACGATCCTCTTTGTGCCGTTTTTCAAGACAACAGGAACTGTGCGCAATGACACAAAATCTGTCATGTGATATTGTGTAGATGACATTGTGACCTTTGAGTCTTGACCTTGAGATTGATCTAAATGTTGCTGTTCATTGCAAGAACTACTTGTCGACTTTACAGGACGACCTTTATCTTGGTTTGCACTACTACGCATGCTTGAATGAAGCAACTGATTGTGTTGAGATGTACAATTATCAATACCACACAATGTTTTCCTACTGCATATCTTGCTGTAATGGTTTGACCTTAGACACCTGAAGCAAAGACTCAACAGTTTTGCAGTTTCCCATCTTTTTGGGACTGGCATAGACTTGAATTTAACACAACTTGTAATGCTGTGGTTTGATTGACAAATCCTACACCTCTGATCAAATTCACCTTGTTTATCAAAGAATGACCCAGGTTTTCTTACGTCTCTGTTCATTGGTCTTGACATTTTACAAACCCCATGAACTGTCTCTGAAGCAATAGTGCGAAACTCTGCTTCCATCAAAACCCACTCACGCAAAGTTTCAACAGACTCTTGTCTTTGTGTCTCATAAATCCATCTTTGGTAATTACCAATCATTGGTTCTGTCATTTTTTTAAGAAGCTGTACATACAACGACCCATAGCCCAACTCCTCAAACCTATCAGATTCTTTCATGTTCACCACTACTAAATCCAACATGTCAGCAAATCGCCCAACATCTTTAGCATTACCAGTGCGAATAGGACTGAAATTTGATATTTCTTCAAGTTGTAATGCAATGTGTCTGCGCATACCACCAAACTTTCTATCAAGTCTTTCTAAAGCAACATCATATGCAGAAGCTGAGTGCCCTAAATCTTGAATAACCTTCAAGGCTTCACCTCCAACATACTGGCGCAACTGAAGTAATTTGTATTCAGGAGTTGCAGGTGCTTGGTCTACACAAGCACTAAAAGCAGCTTTCCAGCCCTCGTATGCCTTAGCATCACCAGTGAAGACAGGAATGGATACACGCTTTAACTGCTTCCACATGTCTTTGCCAATGTCATTATTGTGTGAAAGTGCAGGTGTGATGTGTTCAACATATTGCCTAGTATCTTGAGAAAGTGGTGTTTGCAATTGTTGAGAAGGACTGAACGATTCTTTCCTATCAGTTTTGTGAGAAACTTGTGATGAAGCATCTGACCTACTTTTGAGGTAACTTTGAGCATCATTTTGTGCAGTTGTACCAATCTCCTCTAGCAGTTCCCCTTCCTGCATGACCTTAGCACTATTGTGTCTATCACCTAGATATCTAAATAGCCCCGAGAGCTGAACAATAACATCAATTGCCCTACCTTGGCAGTCACTGACTTTGTCAATTGCTTCTCTAACATCATGACGTGAAGGAGGTTGTTCATTGTCAATCAATTTCTCTAATCTGTTTTTAGATTTTGTGAATGCAGATTTCAAAACCATTTTTTGCCCTTTGAGTTTAACAATTTGATCTTCATTATTCAACTCCTCCTCATGGCTTGAGGACGGAAGAGAAAGGTTTGCTACAGTTTCTAACGTTATCTCATCGCCGAGACTTACCTTCCTGGACCCCTTTTGGGACATATCACTTGTTTGTGACATTTCAAACGTGTCACTTCTGGTCAAGCTATATACATTGCTGGCAAGCACTGCACTGATCAAAAACCAGTTAACAAAAGCCATACATTCTATTTTCAAAAACCAATATTTAAGACCAAAAACAAACGAATATCAAGAAAGTGCTCAGCAAAACATGATTAACAACCACGCTCTGCTACCATTTTGTAACGCAGTGGAAGCTTGTTTAACAATGGTTATAGACAACAAAGCACTTTAGTCTTGAAATTCAATTATGTTTTTATTACAAAAGATAAACCAAAAATATATCCCAAATATATACAAAATATTTACAGCAATGTTTTGTTCATGACACTATTGTCCGAATATGACCTAGCTAGTGTCAAAAACCGCCAAATAATGCAAGAAGAAACCCTTTATTTCTACTGCACTCGAAAAACGAATATCAAAAACTCTTGAGAAACACCGAATATGTGAATTCTCTAAAGTTATCCAAATACGAATTATTTAGCAAATTCAATTTCGAAATGGCATATACAAATGCCTACAAACAAGTTCGAAATTACAACTTGTTTGTAAAGTTCAAATATTATGAGAGACAGCCGCCAAGAAACGTGACTGCTCTCAACAAAGCCAAAATCAAAAGTGAAGCCAACATGTGCTTTCCAGCACGGGCTGCAACGAACTCATGTACATTTCAGTTACGTTCATGCGAACGTTTTTCATAGCCGGGAAAATCACAAGTCCTTCAGACCATTTTGTTATATTTGATGTTTATTTATGGGAATCGTTAATCAACCTTTACGCAGTTCGTCATGAAAAACCTTCCCTTCCAAATGACGAAGTTCAAATTGAAACCAAGAAATATATAATTTAATAGTAATTGAAACATCCAAAAAACACATTTACATGATATGAACAGGATACAAAGCGAACTTGGTCATGTAGTCTCAACAACTAACCCTTCCCTTTAATGACAAAATCCTAACTGTTACCGTTACCGTGGAAACCAATAAATATAAAATTAAAAGAAGTTCTAATTCCTAAAAGGCACATCTACATTATATGAAAGGATGTTGAGGGGGGGGGGGGGGATGTTGAGGAGGGGGGGTGGGGGGTGGGGAGGGGAGGAACATAACTACTACTCACAACAATATATCACAGGCATAGATGATTATTAAGACATATAATGTCATATAATAAATAAGGTAAGATAAACTACAAAGATAGGATCTAGTTGAATATTCAGAATAAGATTGGCGTTATGATGACATTGGGACTCTTCATTTATATACTACCCAAAAGAAGTTAGAGATCAAACTAACAATTATTCTTGACACCTTTCCGTTGCTCAAGGGTGGATGCAGCTTAACATTGAATAATTTTCTGGTCAATCATCTCGTAGGCACACGATTTCGTCCTCTACAAAGAGCGTAACGTCAGTCCATGACAATGTTTTAGTTGAAAACAGAATAATCATGATAGTAGTATTTGTTCTCAGATTGTTTATGGAAAAAGAATATGACATGTGAATACATAACATAAGGCAAAATTGTGTTTCCGCAATGCGAACAGCTTCATGATCCGTTGTTTAGAGCATTAACTTGTGATGTTTCATGAGACTGTTGCTTTTGAAGAGGACATATAAACCCATACTGAACCCAATTCAACAAGATGTAGAAATTTCAATTCATATCTTTTCTTTGCATAGAAAAATGTCAGGTAGGAAATGTGGTTGATACTTAAGTTCTTTTCAGTAGTATTTCACAACCAATGACTCCAACAGGTTCAAACAACTACTGTTTCATAATACTAGGTACATGTACAAATACGATGAAAACATATATTCTCCAATTTCTGCAGCACAAAAAAACGAAGCAACAATTTAAAATTCCTTATTTGTCAATCACATTGAAATAACAGTTTTTTTTGTGATAACATTCGTTCTTTAACAAACAAATGAGTTGAATTTTTACTGATAATGCTTTAAAATATGTGTTAATTTCTAAATAACACTGGTCAAATTTGGAATTTCTCTTACTGATAAGGTTACAAACATGCAAAGCAAATGGCAAAACGAGAAACTCCTTAATCAATATTATTAATTAAGATGTGTCTGTAAGTTGTCCTCATTGTTCAATCGAGCTTGCTGCTGAGATTTCCTCGAAGGAGGATTCGTAACTCAATACATCCTCTTCACTAAGCTCTTGACAAACAAATGGTACATCTTTCCAGTTTTTTCGGTGATACTGTTTCCCCTGAGGCGGGTAAAACAGCAAACCCTTGGGCTTGAATACGGCAAATTTAGCATCTTTGTATATAACAGCTACTCCCCAATCCATTCGACACACCTTGCAGTATATTTTACTGCATTTCAAAATGTTGTCAAATGAAACGGGTTTCTTGTGTTGAATTTCAATAACCATTGTTCCTATATCAGGTGTCATGACCATGTGGTGGCTGTTGTTGAGGACCCGTATGTCTGTGGACAGACAAATGAAAGTTCCACACTTGTAACAATGGATCCTGTGAGCTTTTGGATCTTTGGAGCGGGTTTTTGTCTTATGTTGTTTCTTCTCAATATCTCTATTCGTCTTCTCTTTTTTCTGCAGTTCCTCGATGGCATCCACATAAGCTTCAGGATCGTTTTCTATTTCAGCATGTATCTTGTCTACTGCTTCATTCATGACCTTCTCGAGGCGAAAGTTGTGCTGTTCTCTGGTCGCCATGTCTTCGCTTTTGGTTATCAAACAGTAATCACCATCATCGGCCCGAGATGCACGCCCTGCCAAAATTACAAACGTGCTTTTTCAATACATCACACATCACGAATCAAGGAAATATTTTACTCAATTGTGAGAGTGTGTATAAATGAAAATCAGTCACGACGTATGAAACCATTTTGTATTAAAATAAAATGGAAATTAAATAATGTAACATACCAATGGTATATGCCAAGAAATGGATACGAGTATAGTTTGTATACAAAATTCCTTCAATACCAAGCAAAGTACACTTACACCAATTAGTCTTACAAACCTTATGAGAAAATCACATGATCAATGATGATTAATTGGCATTGGTTTAGCGGAACGTACCTCTGGCCTGCACCATTCCTATTTCATTGGACACATACTCATAGCGGATGACTCTGTTACACTGAGCGAAGTCCATCCCTTCTTCAGCAACAGAGGTTGCAATTGCTGCGTGACTGATTCCCCATTTGAAACTTTTCACAGCTTTTATCTGTTCAGCCCTGGTCATTCCTGCAAGGGTCATGCAAATACGAACATTACGGAGAAATGTCAGGTTCATCTACAATATAATCAGGCTGAGTTCCTTCCCTAGAAAAGTACACCGTAGTACATCCTCGAAAGATTCTTCTTCAAGCTGTGCGCAGACATATTCAATTTAGTGAATATGTACTTTTTGGAATATATGGACAATAAATGGAGATGATGTCGTGTTTACTCCCTTTGAATGCTATAAGTGATAATCATTTAAGGAACTTTTGCAGAGAATGTTTACAAAGTTTATCATAAGGCTCATTGGATAATGATGTGCCAGTACAAAGGCCATTTTTAATACAAATAAAGTTATTTTTACTGAATCAAGCATTGTAAAATATGCTGAAGAGGCTATAAATTTCTGCAACGATTTACTGTTCCCATTCTAAGAAGAATTGGATATTGTAATAACGTTTTGAGTAAACATTATTGTTTAACAGAAAAGTTTTCCTGAAGTCTTTTACATCTAGAATCCGCCCTCTACCTACCTCCTTTATCAGATGGTGCCCCACATCCCGTCACAATGACAGGGTTCAGTTCTTTAAGGTCACCTGTTTCTTTCATCCAACGAAGGAGGGCTTTGGCCAAATCACGAGTTTTTACCAATACAAGAATCTTGGACCTTGGATCTTTTCTGAGTTTCTCAACTATTTCGAGTTTAAGCAGCAACAATTTTGGATTCAGATTGACGTGAGCTCTGGACTCATGTTCAAGTCGCGGCTGGTGTTCTGTAAATAGATCGTGTGATATTTTACATTCTGCCTACCAATGAGTTCTTGAATAACAATGATCCATTTATTCAATTGAAATCATTTTCGTAAGTAATTCAATATTTAGATACTTTTTGATACGACAAACAAAGTTCACAGTTTACACGTTCAAATACTGCATACTACCGAACCTAAAAAGAGATCAAGGAGCCATTGTTCCTCTCCGCGATACAAACGCTGATCTTGGTAAATTTTGGAATGGAACTCGGTGATGCAGATCATTGCATCCCTCCCTCGACAGTCCTCGTTTAACACCAGGGCCTTGTTGTATATCTGTAAATACAGTACCCACAAAATGTAACTGCTTTCGAATATATTCTTGCACAAAATTTACAGAAATACAAATTTAGCATTCATCAAAGATAGAGATTCGTCTGTTGTATCTGTATGTCCATTTAAGATGTGTATTCATTGTCCTACCCTATGAATTTACATACATCATTGCATCATAAAATGTTACTATAATGTTATTAATCAAGTTTTTCCGTATTGGTCCAGTTACAGGTCCAAGGTGTTGCTTATACAGAAGACCTGTAAGTGGGCCAATACGAAAAACTTGATTAATGACGTTTTTATTAATTAACTTCTTTGTAATATACTTGCACAACATTAGAGAGTTAATTTTCACCGAAACCAAAATTATCAATGACATTGATGAACTGTCATATATGTTGAAAGTTTTGAAGCGATAGCTTCAGACTCTCGCCATCTGTGTGTATGCGCTTGCTCAGACTTGTATTGGCCCAGTCTGCTCGTATTGGCCCCGTTTTGATCATATTGGCCCAGTTTTCATGTATTGGCCCAGTTGTTGATTCGTATAGTGCAGGCAGTATAAATTGTATAAGTGCCATATCATTGATAGTTAATTAATAATATTTAGCAAATGTACGAGGTTCATTTCTTTATTGGCTGTTCGTATTAGTATGGCACACTACCGTCAAATGCTCAATGTAGGCAAGAAGAGGTTTCCTAGTCACTGCTTGCTGTATACGTGGTAGAACCGTGTAGTACATTCTGCTCAACCACTGTTTGTAAGCCAAGGTGTTTTTTTTCCATTGAAGGTTTAATTTCTTCATCGACATCAAGGATAAGGTGTTCTGAAAGCAAAATTAGAATAGCTACAATATGCTATAAACAAAACAATAATCAAATGATTAACCATTGATCTTGCATAAAAACAAGTTCATCATTTTGAAAACCTTTATTAGGGTGTTAGGTTTAGCTACATCAACTGTAGAGTGCTGAAATACATGCTCGGAAGTAGTCTACAATTTTACATTCATAATATATTACATGTTTGTGTACTAAAACACATTAAAAAATGTCTGAAAAATGTCTGACATGCTTACCACGTTTTTCCATAAACTTTTCTTCAATCTTATCCATTATGCTTATAACGCATTGTTTGAATGGGTCGTCTCGTCTCTCGCTTGTCCTCTTAATTACTTTAAAAGAAAAAAATACTTATGAGGGGATGAACTACAAAAGAATGGCAACAAAAAGAAGCATACACATTAACATCAAAATCCTTTCAACTAAGTAAACATTTTTTTCACCAAAGACAAAAATGATGCATTCTATACATAATTCCCTAAACTTATTATAATATTAGTCCCGACAATTAAATATTTTTTAATTGAATAATTTTTATCAGCTCATAGCATTATTTGTTTCTATAAATAACAGATAAACACTCTTATAATCTAAGTTGAGGCTTATATGTATCCTTATCAATAGCAATCATCATTTCTTAAACATTCTAAGACCTATATACACAAATAAAGAAGTTTACAACGTCTTTGCAAATCCAAATATGAAAAGCAAATACAAAATATAATCTTAAAATGTGAGCATTGAACTAGGGTTTGAGAACTCTCCTTGCCTATGCCATTTCGATAGTGAATAAATGTAACAATGTTTTAATGTGAGATCACAAATATAACATTGTTAAACTTTCCTGTTTGCAAATACAATCCTGAAAATAATTATCTGGTTGAGGATTTTAAACAATTTTATGATAAAATTTTGCCTGACGAGCATAAAATCTTCAAATTCTGACTTCAAAAATAAGCAAAGCTTTTCACGAACCTGTTTCCACATGCTTTGTGTACTCTGCAAGGCTCTCTCTGTTCTCCCTGACGGTCACCAGCCCCCCTCTAGCATCCAGACGAGCACAGAGACCCTTGATATGGTCTACAGCACCCCCGATTTCTGATCCAACTTTCTTCCTGCCTGTCCCTACTGATGCAGTCAGTCCGACCACCTATAACGACATACCCAGAACCTGAACAGAAGTTCATAGAAACTTTTTTTAATTGATTACTTTTTCTAAACATTTCTACATTCCTAATAAATGGAGAAAACATCTTTGCTATTGCCGATTGAGGACTATAATTAACACCAGACCTAACATGGTTGAGGAAACTTGAATGAAAACTAATTGGAATAAAACCAGGAAATAACCTGTGGCAGGTCCGAAATTCCATTGAACTTCATGTCCATGTAGGCTGCCATTATCTGGTTGCTAGGATGTTTGGAGCTGACATTGTGACATTCATCAAATACCAATAGTGAGAAAACAGACAGTGACTCAAGGTGTTTCTTGGACAAACTGTCCACGATGATTTGAGGAGTCATGAAGATAATATCATTCCTGAAACAAAATGAGTTTCCTGATAAAATAAACATAGATGGTCATAATTCGTACTGTATGAACTACTGGACAGGGTACTAGATGTTAAAATAAGGCTTGATCCAAAAGAATATAAAGACAATATTAATTCTGTGCTATTAGTTAAACAACTTATCAAAGATCCAAACGTGTGTATAGTGATGCGAATTTGATTCATCAATAAAAAATAATCAATTTACTTTTATGATTTAGAATACATATTCTATACATTGTATCTATCTTTATTTTACACATACTTACTGTGCTATCAAATCTGGAACTGGTATTCTGGTCTTGTCCTTAGTTTCTCCCACAATCTGCTTTGTCTTAACTTCAGAATCAAGATATCTCCTACACATCTCATGCTGTTGGTCTACAAGTGTCACTTCGTTTGCAAAGAAGGCAATCTTCCCTTTTCCATTTTTCATCTCAAGGTGTTTCTGGGAAATGACAAGTTGAAAATATGATTGTATGAAGTCATAAAACTGACTTGTTGAAAGATGAAATTTTCTACTTGACTTCTTACACTTACCTGCATAATTCTGACAGCAACCACTGTCTTTCCAGAGCCAGTTGGTGCAATTATGATCACGTTCCTTCCTTCATCTGCAGATCTTGCCAGTTCTTCCTGGTATGGTCGACTTTCAAGTACCTTGATCTGCTTCTCTCTAACTGCTATCAGTTCCTGTGTGACATCTTCATCATCGTCAAAAACTACAAGGGTGTTGTCCTCCACACTTGAGAGAATACTGGATGTGTCGCTTAAACCTATTGAGATTTTAAAAAAAGTTTCTTACAGCTAATCAACTTCTTTAGTACTAAAAGTGAGACGTTTTGGTGACAATACTAACACAGTTATCAAGCAAGAAATGTGATGTAGGAGAATAATCACGATCGCCCCAGCAGACAAAGGAATACCTACGGTCATCAAGGATACAACGGCCTGCACCCATCAGTTTCCAAGTTTATCAAAAAAGCAGTTTAAGAAGATTACGACTCTCTTCAACATTTTACGTAGTGAGTCTGACAATTTTCGATATTATCATCAACCTCTGAATAGCTTGATGTTTATTGCAGGATTAAGGATGGATTAAGTTGAACATACTCTCAGGCATTTCCAATGTCTTTTCCGCCCATTCATCTACCCGCTTCCATTTCTTTGAAGTTTCTCTGTCCAGTTTCCTCTTCTCAATGTAAGTAAAGGGCCTCGGTGCATCCAGATTATTAAGGGAGCTGTATGCAGTCCCTGAGGCTGACAAAATATAAATGATGAAAATATTAATGAGTCTGTTAATTAGTGAAATCAATGGTTATTTGCTAAAAATGAATTATGAAAAGAAAGCTTTAAATGTAAATACATTGCTTTTGTTTTTACTTTTTATTAAAACTGTGGCAACAGTGAAAGATACTTAGAGCAAAGGTAACTTTTATCACAGCGGCAAAGGAGGACTAGATACACTCATATTCATTCAATCTAGCATCCATCACATACATACATGTATGCATCAAAAAGCCACCAAAACAAATGCTGCATACTATCCTTTTCGGTTTATTCGACTGGTCATTATTGTGCTTTAAAATGGTGTACCATGAACTATATTCATCCCAACAAGACTTTGATCATCATCATCATCATCATCATCATCATCATCATAATTTGTGGATGTTGACTCAGTGTCCACTTCCGAACCACAAACAGTTGCATCTGCAGAAAGGAAGCAGGGCTGTATTAGATATTGTGTATCAATCAATATTCCTCCTGTAATCAGGAATTATGGACTAAAGGTTGTTGACACTAGGTGGAATATGATCGATTCACAGAAGAAAGGCGAGGTACAATTGTCATATACCAAACTTACTTTAAATTTACTTTGAAATGATATTTTACTTTTAACTATACATGAAAGAAATGATTTATGTTTAATCGTTCTAATATTCACTTACACCCAGTGGTCGATTAACATTAACATTGTCGATAAACATGCATTTTTTTAGTCATCTATACTCTTTGATGACTGCTGTTTACGAAACAAGTACCCTTATTCAGCAATTGATGGAATAGAGATATGTCATTCGTTTTCTATGGAAAACAGTCTGTTGTTTCATTTTTGTTTATCTAGGAATATGAATAACATACATATCATATTAGTATCAATTTTCAAGAAGGCTTTGATTTTGTTTACCAAAACATAATACTTGTTTTTTTTTTCATTTTCTGTCCGCAATCATATATTTGACTATTTTATATTGGATATAATTGAATCTATATTTGTGAATGGAATAAGGATTTAAGTTTTCATCCAAAACTGTGTTCCACAGGAGATATTGCTTGTGGAAGATCAAGTGATATCTCTTCGAAGATATCCTTTTGACAGTAGATTTTGAACAATTCTGTGTCATTGGCAAGTACATGACATCACAAACGTTTTGCATCATCATTAATGACATTAGAATTTTATGACGTCACAATGTTATCATTGATTTAGGAGGTTTAGGGCTATGCTATTTTCAAAGATGTACATTCGACATGCACACGTAATTAAAAAAAGACTTTGGATGATAAATAAATATTTGACCCTTGTGTCTTCTGAAGTTCTGATATGAAATATATCAACACTCGTTGATAAAAGTAAATATCCTCGAAAAGCCTCGGATATAGGTTACTTTTATCAACTTGTGTTGATATATTTTATATCAAAAAGACACTTGCTTGAGATTCTCCATGATACAAAAGTTGTGTAAATACTAAATGATAAGGATGTTATTGAGTTTACAGTTGTGAAAACAAACATAAATAAAAAGCGTAGGCATGTCAGAATGAGTAATTTACGAGAAAATACAAAGGAAACCACAACAAGAAGCCTGGAAATGTCCTATAAACTTTAAAAAAGGTAATGGCAACCAAAAATGTGTTCTCTCTTCATTTTCTTATGAATATTAATATTAATATTAATAAATAAATCGATTGAAAACAAATTGTCACATAATTCATATAGAAATAGATCTTTCTTCTGTTTTGATTCGGCTATCACAAAACATGTAATTACAATTAATTAGGTGGATGCATCTCTTTGCAATAAAGAAGTTGTAAATCCATATATTTGTATCCTCATCAAACCAACTTCAAAGATGCCACTGAAGGAAGAAAGAAATTACTACTTTGTAGTGATCTTCATTCATATAGTTAGAAAGGTCTCTTAGCAGGTAAAAATGAAAGTCTTAAAATAAACATCGGTGTGACGTATTTTTGAATATAGTAAGTAGCTTCTGAAATCATAAAACCCTGACTTTGTTACACGCGACAATACCACACGTATCAATCGTGCAATCATCCCTAATAATGTTTCCACTTATCTTTCAACGAAGTTTTCTTTCAAATTCTTATAAATAAATTTAACTTGAGAACAACACTGAATACAAGCTCCTGAAAAAAAAAACACTCCCTGAAAATATTATACAGTGGCATATATGCATTTCTAGATAGGAACTTAAAATCAGTTAGATATTTCACAATTAATTGTTTCATTTTCAGTTGAATTAAAACAAACTAAAAAATCCATTTTCTTGGCATTTCTAGTAGTTCGTTAAAATTAACACGTTTTTGTAGCAAGTTTACTGCGAAAATGTGACGAAAACAAAATTATAATGACATCTTGTGTAGAAAATTATGAAACTTGAAAATACAGACAACATTTGGAACAATAAACACATTTTTACCGTCAGTTTCCCCCGATATCTGAGCTGCCAGGTCGTTTTTACCCATGTCCCGCAGAATCTGAAGAAATTGCTTCATCCAATTCTCCTTCCTCTTGGGCAGTACATAGTACACCATCCATCTCATGGCGCTTACATGGCCGTTGTTATTTTTCAGACATTCCAAAAGCTCGTAATCTGCCATGTCTTTCGGGTTAAAAAAGAATCCCATGATCTATTATTACTTTTTGAAGAGTGGTGATGACATACATGTATGACTTCATTAAACATTTTTAAAAAACTTTATCTTTTGGAAAAGAAACTTCATTATGTGACTTTATGATACATGTTGATTTACAAGTGAGAGAGAAAAACTCAATTGGCTTTGTGATTATATTTTTTTTGATAATGATACATGAAACTAACCACTTTCAACAATTGTTTTGCAGTTATCAACGGTTTATCAGATGTACATTATAATTTCTAGATTAGCAAACTTTTATTTTAGTAGCTAGATGTAATGTGAGTACTTAGGGTACGTATACATTACAGCTAGTTTTCACTAGATTACATAAACTTAGTGATGTAAAGTCCTTTTTTTTGTAGTACTGGAAGCAGATTGTTTCTAAATATACAAAAATCATCAATAACATTTTACTCATTTTACACTCCGATTATGCATATTGAAGGTCATAAGGATTATCAGTTTATCAGTTTCCGTTTGGCAAGGAGCCAACAAGATGACACAAGATAAAAGCCTAATTCGCTCTTTGTCCAGAAGAAATATAATGAATAACCATGGTTCGTTTTTGGAACCCAGCATTTCATAATTCCATTAACATACATCAGCTATCCTATACACAAGAGTTGAACTTTCTCATAACAGAGACCAAGTCTTAAGAACGTGCGGTCACCTAGGGATTATATGAGTATTTACTCTGTCAATAAATCGCCAATTAAAATTCCGATAAGCCAAATGCCCTAAACACAAACTTAAGCTTACTAAGCTTATTGTTCCTGGGAAACAAAACGAGAGCAGTTTTTGAGGGCTCGACCTGTTTGGACCAGTACAGAGTCAGCAAATCTTTAATTACGGATTCCTTTGTAAATGAAAATACAAGGTGCCTGTATGCGTGATTTACACCAAAGTTAATTTATGTAACTTAAAATATCCCGAAAAGGCACTTATTACAATAATGTATACATTTATAACTTGAGCAAGGAAAAATGGACAAGATAAGGGATCTGATGGAGGAATGTCAAATGCTTTGCAATTCATAAACTGAAAATATAAAAAATATATTCAAGAGTCATTATTGAAAAAACTAATTTCTCACAAAAATCGAACATTAGATCACAAATCATACCCATCCATGAATCTTCAATCAGTTTGTTGCACAACTTATCGAAATCATCCACCTTTTCACCGATGTCGTTACAGAAGAACTCCAACAGTCTGCAGTGTTCTTTGTGGGTGTCCGGGTCCTCTGCTGGTTCTCCGCGAAGCAGTTTTGATAGGTAAGCATAATCTGTGCGAAAGTGGGGACAAACGCAGCAATGAAAGTAACGCTTTACCTCCAACCACCCTCCCACATTGATATTTAATTCTATTTATATCCAAAATCTTTAGAAACTGGATAGTTCCAATAAAATTGAATTTCAATGTAAATTATCTTAATTATCGCAACCCTAAAATGCACTTTAGCACATCTCTAGCACGTTTCAATTTTCACTGATTATTGTGGATTATTGTACGATAATGCTTAATGTATTACTTTGATAGTGTAATGATAATAGTGAGAATAAAATACACATGCGTATCAGTTTGAGGGAGCATTAAAACCCTGCATGAGAGTCGATATCTGTAAAAGTGGTTGTGAACCTAAACTCACGGGCAAAAGAAAGGTTTCACCTTAGTTGATTTCATCATATACATACTTTTCAATTACAAATATTTTCATTTTTAGACGTTGTACGCTAAAACAGAACATAGCAAGCCTTTAGTTATCAATCAAAGAATACTTCTAGACGTGTTAGATTTTTGTTGTTGAAAATTGAAATTTTTAATTATTTTTTTTTTAAATTATTTTTTATAAACAACAAATGGCCATCGATATATAAGCTATATTTTACTAAAAAATCACAAAACAAACCTTGTTTTTCACTCATTTACAACCTTTTTAACATGGTAGGGGTCATGTTGGTGTAAATTTCATTTTTTACCCCGGTCTTCTTTAAACAAAGATATCTTAACAAAAAATGAATCAATCAACGATAAATTCATATGAAATATTGTAGATATGATTAATGTTGATGATTCCATAATCAAATGCGTCATATACATTTCAAGATGTTGTAAATTCGAAACCAACTGAGGTGAAACCTTTCTTTTGCCCGTGAGTTTATTATCACCATCTAAAACCTTGAGCCTAAAACATCAATCTATTTAATTGATTTGAAAAGATTTGCTATTCTCTGTTTCCCAAATTCAGTTGTTCCTTACATTGTTCATACATTTTTGACATATAACTGTTGCAAGTCTATTTTCCCACAACACACTCTTTCAGTTAGTGATATCCCCTAGTGCCTCAAAACAAACATTATCGTTAGGAATAAATACATTATTTATCATTATGATATCAATAAAATTTATCATTTGGTATCTTTGATAGCTTACATGAAAATAAGTGTTTCATTTAAAAATCATTGATATTAAATTTATTAGAATAATAAATACCATCTTGTTTTCTCTTAATCATTAAGTTTCTCCTTGTGGCCATAGTTATGTTCCGTAAAGGTTACCAGTCGAGTTTTGAGTGGGTATGAATTGTAACACCGATGCACGTGCAGTGCGTGACACCGAGCCGCGAAGCACGTGCATTGGTGTTACAATTCATACCCACTCAAAACGAGGCTGGTAACCGTCTTACCGATCAACACGTCATTTGGTTCATTGGATGACAAGACGTCGAGTTGGAAGGACGTAGTTTAAAGACGAGAAAAAGTATAGATACCACGTGATAACAGGTATGTAAAACTTTGTGTGCATTTTCAAAACATAATATGATTACGATGTTTACGAATTGACATTTTCTGATTAATGTCAAAGTAATATAGGCTAAATTATCATAGCATAAGTTAATCAGAAAATGTAAAGGCACATTGTAACTGGACTAGCGCTACGATCTCACAAATTATAGAGGTCCTTTCAGTTTAAACTTATTACAAGTTATCTTCTCTACAATAGTCATCATATAAGTTGAAAAATATCTTAATACTTTTTAAAAAAGATAAATGAGATCGCAAGAATGCAGATACTACAGTAATCATTTATCATTAAAATGTATGATGATGTAAACAATTTAGGATCTGACTTGTAAATGTATTAGAAGCTAAGGAAGGAATAGATAAAACTTCCGTATGAAAAATGAAAACCTGTTAATTCAAGTCCTTTGATTACAATATATAGTTGTCTCTAATGCCGAGGTGCAGGAAAACGCCACCGAGAAGGATCGTCAAAGATCGCCGATATTTGCATGCAGGCGAGTAGTATAAACTGGTGTTCATGATCGTATGTCATAAAGTTTTCCGAATGAAAAATGCTAGCCCATCTTCATTGCCAATTTCATATTGTAAAGCCAAACATAGACGTAAGGGAGGTGGCAAATTCATAATCTTATCTCTTCACCGGTTGATATTACTTTTTGAATGTAACTGAAATATGTTTGAATGTTTGTATGGACTACTTAGGTAACTGATCTATGATAATCATTTCATGCAGTGCTACTGTTGACTTACACAAGATTATGTTGAGGTATATTTTTTAAGATTTTAAGATTCCTGTCTATTTCCGAAAATGAATGAGCCGAGAAAATCTGACCAACATATGTGAATAATACTTTAAGGAAAACATTTCTGAAATGGAGGGAGGAGATGATAAATCACATTTTGGTCAGTTCGAGGGGATAATGGACATCCTTGAAAGAAATGGGGATAATGACTGATATAAAAGGACGCAGTGTTTGTGTCGGTATGTGTGCTTTCCGTAAAGGAATGACGGAGGGGGAATATAAAGGCAATAATTTGCTTAAAATGATCTATGGCTTCAAGCGCCATTTGGAGTTTAAAAAACGTGTCTTTCCTCGACAACCCGGATTTTATTGTTGTGAAAAATGTTTTAGACAGAGTCATGCAGGCTGCATGTCGGAAAATTGTCATTTGCAAGGAGAGAATATTAGTAGACGATGACCCTATTAAACTGTGAGATGTATCTGTAATGCTGTTGGTTGTAAATACTGGATTACGTTGGGGAAGAACAACAGTATGTAAATTTTTCAAACTTCACAGTGAAGGTTGATTTTGGAGCCAATTATTTGGAGTGTACAGAGTGTGTATGGAAAAAATATCGAGGAGGGCTAAAATATCGTAAAATTTACCCAAGGATAAAGGACATAAGACAGTGTATTCGAATAAAAATACCTAAGTGACAGCCTGTTACAAAATCTGAGAATCTAGAGAATAAAGTGTTGCTGATAAAACCGCTTATATACATCCTGTCGTGTTTATGTCTACTTTGCTCATCGGAACAATAAACAAAATATCTTTCCCTATCATTTTGAATGTGTTATGTCATTTTTTTTCTAAGACTCGTTTGCACGAGATTCGGTCACACGCATGCTTCTCGTGCGCAGGTGGTATTCCAGCGTATACCACCCGAGCACGAGCAAATAGGAGGTGTGTAAGGAGGTTACCACCCTGGTACAAACAAAGGAGTTGATCGGTAAATAATTATATCAATCCTTTCGATTCGAAATTATTATCAGTTTGTTAAATGGACATTTTCAAGATCACACTAAATATACAAGCTGGTATACCATGATAATTACTAGAGAAACATATTTCGGATATTATTTAATATAATGATAATAGTATCATTTATGTCTTTGTATATTATTATGTTGAGTTAAATGCTTAATAAACTTTGATATTCCTCTTTAAATGGTTATATCTGGCTATTTATTATATTTCAGATGTTTAAAACTGAGTTCACAAAATTGATGAATAGAAAATAAGAAATGAAAAAAAAAATAATTAAAAATAGAAAAATATAATTGCCTTCTTCTTCTAAGAGTTGAGTCAAGAGGAGATAATCGAGGGGTTCTTCTCTGTCAGCAAGGTAGGCCAGAAATTCACGTGTTGCTTTCAAAACGGTCCCTGCATTTTCAGAGGCAATAATGCTGTTAATAGTCTCTTGAAATTCTGCAAAAGAATAAAGTCGATTATTAATTTGATCCTTATATCAAAGATAGAATAACTCGAGATATGCATACAGTACATAACATCCATGTACATGAGTATAGCTTTTAAAACATTAAGCCGAAACGTGTTGAATGAACGCAACATTCCTTGAAACGAAACTAAAACGAAAGTAATTCTACGAAGGCATAAATATGTATATTCATGCATCGATTTTTGTATATATAACGAATGGGGGTTTGAATTGCATTAAAGCATTATGTCGTTTATGATCATTTATCATACTTTTACAGTCGTTGGTGTTTAATAACGATTTTATATGCACGTGACGAAATACTTGCATGACACAATCTTCAAATTACATGTCGAAAATTTTTTAACGTTAACTATTTACGTACACCTGTATGATAAAATACGGAAAAAATTCATGTTGAATTGGAGCTGCCAGTGGACGACACATTTTTACAGTTATTCTTTTACAACGATTTGAGCTATTCAACAGTTTTATATCAACCAATCAGTACCTTCTGGAGGTGACATCCGTCCTATGATTGATCCAACACGGACATGTTTGATGATAAGGTCCTTGTAGACGTGTTGAACTAAGTAGCCGATAGCTTCCCCGTCGTTGACGTCGTCTTGGGGTAGATCAACCCCCCCGGTTGCCATGGCAACCTAATTGTACAGAGGAAAAGCAAAATTCCTTTCATAAAAGCAACCGACGCAATCCTGAATACGCCATATCATGCCATGTGTATTTTTAGAATATTGTAAAGTACAGCTTGGTACGTTTTGGCGGCTATAATCATTGTGATGTTTTCCCGGCTGGCGTTTGTTTAAAGTGGGAATTATTCTTCCGGGTCATGGTTACAACTGCAATATCATCCAGATATTTGGTTTCTTTCCAAAAAATACTTTTGAAAGACCATATAAAGTTTTTTTTTAAAGAAACCTTTTTCGAAGTTTCAGTCTAAGTAAACCTAGCCTCAATATTATCCGTTTCACTCCTATACTGAGTCTAAAAAGGTCTAATAGAGGGTCGCGTCAGCCGACCTTTCTGCGACCTATGACCCTCCAACGTTAAACGTGCGAAGGCAGACTATTGTGGCTTGGTAAGCTGAGTTCTGATTGGTCAATTCGATACGTGGGCTGACGCGACCCTCTACTAGGCCTTTTTAGACTCAGTATAGGAGTGAAACGGATAATATTGAGGCTAGGTTTACTTAGACTGTCGAAGTTTAAGATAAAGATTGTTAAATTTGAAAATAAGATGCATGCATGCATGTAAGTACATAGACTACACTAGTGCATTTGTTGAAAAGAAAAACATCTCCTAAAATAATAAAGATAAAAGGGTTTTTTTTTTAACGATTTACTTTGCTGAAATCTTTATTTAACGATCTTTATGGAAGATTAATTATTGTGTTGCACAACTTATTTTCATTTTCAAACTACCAATATACACATGTATATTTTATGAATATTCAATCTTTGTGAGTAAAAAAGAATACAACCGTCACAGTTAATACAACTGAATATTATTATATTTATCCTGGGCTATATATATATTTCAAGTGAAGTTGTACACATGTACTAACACCTCAAATTTTATTTGGTGATGCACTGACAAAGTATAAGTAATCTGTTTAAATTTTTAAGATATAATAATTTGCTTACAATGTCGTTTTAATAGTGGTTCCATTTATCTTATATCATATCATTTCTATGTAAATATCCATTCAAATGAGTAAAATCTACACATTTCTGTCTATTTTAAAATCACAAATAACTCAAAACTATGTAGAACTTAACATTTAAAATTATTTGGACATAGGAGAGAAAATATTGTTTACAATGCAATGAATATTAACAGAAATGTTGCTATTTTCAGGGATACTAAAATCAAATTTATAACAATCCTCTGTTGACAAAATCACTATTTACAAATTAAATGTTATTTCATTTGATAGTGAAAACATATGTTTAGATTATGTTGGTCCAGAATAATTCGAATACTATGTTCCATTGAAATGTCAAAAAAGACATAATCAAAATTCATTTCAAATCGTTATTTATGACAGAGATGTTGTGCAGCTACTATCAAACTTGTCACAAAAGAAAAGAAAACCGAACTGGCATTATCTTATTTGTGTGTCAAAGCATAATTCGATTCGTGTTCATTATTTCTTCTTTAAGGGACCTTATGATATAACACCCTAAACAACATTCCACGGTGCACCTAAAATTGATTTACAAGATGTACACAGGTACATGTGTTTATATGCACGCATGAAAATGTATGTTTGGTCGTACATGGTTGATTTTGAGGCGATGTACGCGTGTACGCCTTTACCTGTATCCATGTTGTCATCGTGTACACTGATGTTCAAATTGGTTATTCACAAATCGCTCTGGAATCCTTTAAAATAAACATTAATACTCTTGTTCATTCGACTTATAACCCATATCACCTCTATTTGAAGATAGAAGAATCAAGATCAAAGACATTTTAAAAATCTATTAATATTACACTTCTTTCTTCAGTCAGTAGCAATGATTTTTAACAATTATTGTATAATCATTTTGATGAGTTATGTAAATGCTGGCGGTGGGGCTGTAAACCTTTGTTTCTTGTCAAGGTAAGTCGTTGACTTCGGTTAGGATGAATGTTTGTATTATTTTACTTTACCTGAGTTTACTCCCGATTGCCAAATACGATGTTCGGTTCCAAGGATAGCTACTGATTTATTGCTTGTCGATTTAGAAATCCTGTGTAGATATAAGAGACACTGAAATTGACCACTAGTGCATTTCTGAGCATATCACTGTGACCTCATCGATACATGTTAAAACACATCTGCGCATTAATGACATCAATCGTCTGACATTGTTGAAGATTCTCCAAAGATTCTACCTCTTGAATGCAGGAAGGTAATTTCGCCCACTCTCTTGAAACATGTGTTCACCCATCAGTATGTAACAGAGATAATTCCTTCTTTCGTCCTAAAACAGTAATCTCCCAGGTCCGGAATCTGTAAAAGTCTTTCCATGCTGTAATTGTTTGATTTACAAGTTAAGTTATGCTATGATGTACGTTCCAAACATGGAAGGGACATTACGTCTGCACATTGCACAGTTGACTAAGGGCAATGAACCAATGATAGTGCTGCCGTTGATGTCGCCGTCAGGAAAAGTAGAAAAGGATATTGCTGACGAACTGATCTTTCTATGACCAGGGTCTCACTTAACATGGATCACGTAGATGAGATTAAATACCGCTCTCATCGAAGAACAGAACGCTTTGATGAATTAGCCTTGAGACCCAAATACCCCCATTCCCCCAGTCTTGATTATTCGAAAGGTTTGCTTACGCTGCCCTGCTTTATGTCTTGTAACAATTCGTCGGTTTTGCGATGTCACGGATCACAATTGGTTCTATGTTTGCCAAGTAACCCCAAAAAGTTTAATGCAGGTGTGAGAAGCACGATTTTGAAAAACATTGCCTTCAACTACACTCAGGGGCAAAAGAAACGATACCAACTTTTTAAAAGAGTACAAAACAAAATCCTGTTGTAAATGAAATGCGGCTACGAGCCCTTGTGATAAACACATCAGTTGTTAAGAAGTACTCACAATTTCAAACATCAAAGTATAATACTTATAATTGTATGACTGTTCAAATACACGAGGGGTCAAAAAACAGCTTTTTCAATGTTATTTTTGGTCATAATCTTTGGAATTGGAATAAAATAATTATGAAATTTAAAAATCTATAAAATCTAAGATGTTATCAATATAAATAACCCTTGTAGAAGTTAATTTGTTCACGCATTTTGCCTGTATTTTGGTTTAAAAACAAGAAAAGGGGCCATTTTCACTATCCTATCTCGTCTAGTTAAGGAGATTTTTTAACAGCGTTTTTTGAAAGGCTTTTATTTCCAAAGCGTTAACAGATATAGCTCTGAAATTAAAAACTTAGTTCAGTTAGCTCTTGAATATATGAATTAACCCTGTTTCAGCCGTTACTATCAATCGTAGATTAACCTATCATGCATTTTATATGGTATCGTTTCTTTTGCCCCTGAGTGTATGTATGCAATTTTATGTAACGTCTCCAGTGTCTATAGGCAAAGAGAAGCTTTTCAATTTTGATTTCGATTGAGATACATGTATATGGGATCAAGAAGCGAGTATTATTGTGACTTCTTGGAGAAAGTTCGTGTCATGTTTTTGAAAGGTAAAAAATGTATTAAGTAGTTCTCAATGCTCTGTATGGTAGTTTATGACATAGAGTGCATGTTAATTACACGTTAACATCATGGTTAATGGTAATCTAGGTTAAGGTTATTGTTGCAACTTTCAACGTTGTTATTAACTTTTTTCAACAATTTACTTTGCCTGTTAGAAGAAAGTGCACTTGGTATTTCTATTACTTTTAGATCTCGTTGAGTATTATCAAATGTAAAAGTCTTTGGTGTAGCGGTATATATACATAATAGTATATATAACTAGAAAGTGTTTTTACCCGTAAAAACAGATGTCTCCCCCTTCCTCAAATGCTCCAAACCTCTAAACAATACTATCATAAAGCACCATTAATGTTCTCAACTCCACAATTGTAGCAAACAAAAGATTCAAAATTATAAATGATTTGATGCTGACACCCTTGAAAAAGACTAAGTCCAAATTGTTGCCATGGAAATAAAAAACAATTAAATTAAAAAAAAATCTATAACCTACAAAAGGCACATCTACATGATATGGAGAGACAGTATGCCAAGTTTGGTGATGATCGGTCACATTGTTTTAGAGATCTGCTCCGCAAACGAACACTACCCTTGAAAACGCCAACGCCGACGCCGACGCCAACGCCGACGGGAACTCAGCTAAAACCAATATGTCTCCTGACCCTTCGGGGGGAGACATAATGATATAGGACCATCAGCAACTCATAACAGGAAAAATGAAAATATTTGTAAAAGTATGTTTATTTTGAAAGAATACCTAAGCAAATATCACAGTCTGCAATAACAACAGATTCAACATTGCAATGTGTGGGGCTACAAGGCCTCAGCATGGACTCTTGGCCACATTTCAGTCTAAGTAAACCTAGCCTCAATAGCCTTTCTGAATCTAGAAAGGCCTAATAGAGGGTCGCGTCAGCCCACGTATCGAATTGACCAATCAGAACTCAGCTCAGCTCTGCCTTCGCACGTATATATAACGTTGGAGGGTATAGGACTCAGTATAGGAGTAAAACGGATAATATTGAGGCTAGGTTTACTTAGACTGGGCCGCATTGATAACAGTGACATAATGTTAAAAGTTTCTCGCTGCGGGACTGTTAATGATATAAAAGTAAATTTTTCATATACATGAACACTATGCCATTAACAAACAATGATGTTACTTATTTTAACATCTTTTTGTTTCAATAACTATATGATGTTGTGTGTTATGAGGTAAAATCATTACATGCAAAGACGTGCATTCTATATAGAATAGTCTACTTTTATGATACAATCATCTCTTAACGTTTTATCGTCAAGTTATACATATATTAAACACCCAAAGACATAATGTTGATATATACTTTTGAACAAATTTAACAGTTTTGTCTCAAATATAACTTTGTCTTTACAGTTTCTACTGATATGTTCATTCCGTTTGCCGCTCTGCCTCATTAGATTTAATTTGTATACTCGAAACGAAACAATATGAAATGAAATAATTTCCTCAGAGTAAATTTTGATAAAAATGTCTTCTATAGGTCATGTCAAAGACTGTTTATATGAATCTACATCATTCGTACACGTCACTATATCAAACCGGATGATAAAAAGAATCATTAGTGACAGTATGCTTTTACTTGTTTACTCAAGATCATTATTGGCATCATCAAGCTAAGTCATCAATATCTCATTTAGAACGAACTAACATATTGATTAAATATGTGTCAACATTCAAGTTTAAGGATTCCCTTTTCATTATGCAAGGCGTCAAACAACATCACTTTTTGTTTTCCCCGATCCTTTTAGCAATTTCTTTATCCGTGTCGTTATTTTCATCTTTGGAATGTAAAGATCCAAAATACTTAATTATTTGCATCATCGAGACCAATCATCAATATCTCATTTAGAACGAAGTAACAATGACTACATTTGTGTTCAAGCATTCACATTAAAGGTTTCCTTTTTCCTTGGTTGATTCATCTAAAAAGCAATTATTTTTGTTTTCTCCGATCCTTTCAGCAATGAGTTTATCCATGTCGTCATCTTCATCTTTGAAATCTAAAGATCCAAAAGATTCCAAAGATCCAAGGAATCCTCTGAGGAGTCATCTTCCTCTGGATCCGTGTCAGGATCATCTGGATCATCCATGGCATCCTGGTCACTCTCCAGGACCATCTTGGTCTTCACAGCTGCATCAAATAATAACCGTGATTCATGACATACAGTTTCATAAAAGTATTATAGAGTTTGATGACATGGAACTCCCAAAAGGGTTAACATTGTTTGATGACATACAACAGCAAAAAGAATACATTGTTTGATGACATAAATACAACTGGAACAAAATAAAAACGGTTTTATGATATGGAACTGCAAAAAAGGAATACATTGTTTGATGACATTCCACGAACGATTACACTGTTTGGTGACATACAATTGCAAAAAGGGATGACATTGTTTGAAGATACAATTGCAACAAAAGACTACCCTGTTTGGTGAAATACAAATGCAAAAAAGGGATGACATGGTTTCATGACATACAAAAGATTTGATATTTGATAACATACAGCTTAATACGTGATAATGTTGAATGAGACATAGTTCAAAGTTGCAAGAGAGGATTTGAGAAGTTGATGACATACAGCTGCAAAAATGATATAAATGCTGAATGGTTTATAGCTAAAACAACTGATGGCTAACATGGATCTGTATCAAGGGATTACAAAGTTGGATTACATGCGTCTGAAAGTTCGAAGGAGTTTACAGTAGTGCAACATGGCGTCTAAATTTAGATGCAAAATAGGATTGTTGTATTTGATAACAGATATATTCATCCATGATTACGTGTACATGTATGTGGTCGATTAAGAAAGAATTAAATTTGCCAACAATGTCATTATCCCCCTTTATAAAGGTAACATTAAACTTAGAAATGTTCTCTTCGGTATATTTTTATTGGCTGAAGATCACATCAAATAACATATTTAGATATATGATAAAGCTATAAGTGTTTTGTATGAAAAAATAGATCCATACAAAACTTCACTTAGACTTTGAAATCAGTTCATACCGATCCGATTGTTAAAGAAGAATAAAGAGTCAAAAGTTCAGCACTGTGTTAAAATATATCTATCGTGATGGTTCTGTTAGTCATTTCATAACTTACTTTCTTCACCGTAAATGTTTGGAAAACTGTCCAGCGGTTTTGAAGAGCTATGTTCTTGTGGTGTTTTACCCATAAGTCTCCAAATGATTGGCCGACTGTAGTCTTTCGAGTAGCCCACAACAAAGTGACCATCACTGGTCAGGTTGACCTTATGTAGCTGTTGGGAGGAACAATCAAGTTATATTTCATACATATATCATTTTAGTATGAATATAATCTTCACACTTTGAGTTATATTTTTCAACCGAGAAATAAACTGTAGTGTTGTAATCATGGAGGAGCTGCGCACATGACGTTACAAAACTATGACGTCAAATTGTAAGCACTAATTACAATCGTTTTATAACACTGCAATACTTGATAACATCTGACGAGTGCTCTTCTGAACTCTTGAAGTGTGGGTCAAACTATATTATGCACGTTTGCTATGAAAACTTTAAAAATACCATTTTTTAAGACATCATCATATACATAAGAGATATTGGCTACTGAATGGTAAGTCAATGGTACAAACGGATAGAATTGCCATAAAACAGTAAATCGACCCCCTCTCATTAAAATGATGTTATGAAAGAAATGCATTTCCCTTCATCATCCAAAAGTTTCTTCAACAATATGATAAAAACTCTACGACACTAGTGAATAGTTCAAGCTCAAGTGCTTTCGAACTTAAATATCAAATCTTTAACTTAAAAAAAAAAAAGTTATTAAAGGAGACGTCATTGGATATCAATATCTACAAGACATATAATTTAATATAATTGTATTTGCATCTAGATGATATTGCATCATTAGTTATTGACATCATCAGGCATTTGCATCACAAAGGACGGATCTCAAAATACCATGACGTCAAAAAGTTTATGATTTACCACATTGTTGATGCTTAAAGAATGTTTTATAGTCAGAAACTCATTTTATTCTTTATAACATATTACATTTGAGTTTGTTCCATGAAGCAATCTCACCCCGTGTATTCTTATATCAATATATGAACACTCACACATATAATATCTCGTAAAATAATTACTTCATTCAGATCGTGTGAAATATACCTGGCAACAGAAGACACTTGGTTGAGATTCTCTATCTACCCAAAACTTCTATATGGATCTCACAACTCACATGAAAATCAAGCGAAAACGTCGCAACTGTCTCCCACGTTTTCTTGTGTAGTAACCGGAAGTTGTTATCTTCACTGTACATTCCATGGGTAAGGAAATACGGGCTGTCAAGTACAGTGTCGATGTTACACCTCTGGTGGACGTTCAGCCTTCTGACGATCTCTCCTGAAATGATAAGTTATAGCAGTAGAAGGATATTCATATTGCGCTAGCTCCACAACACAGAGCCATGCTCAAAGCGCTCCCTGAGCACCAATAAAACTATAGACAAAGCAACTGGAAAAGGAAAAGGAAAAGCTGTCTCTTGAGGCGTGCTTGAAGGAAGTGAGAGATTGAGATGATTGTAAGTCTGTAGGCAGGGAGTTCTAAAGAGAGGCAGTAGCAAATGAAAATGATCTTGCTCCAATGGATTTCAAATTATAACTGGGAGAGAGAGAGAGGTTTATTTCAGTAAAGGGGCCACAGGCCCATTATACAGAGTATACAATTTGTGCACATTATCGAAGCGCCAGTAAAATATGTTTGATATCAAAATATACAACAGGGTATAGGGGTGTCACAGACACAAAAACGTGTTACGTTTCTTTCTGGCTAAGAACAGATACTTGCCAAGACTCTTTATAATGGATATATTCTTTGACATGAACAGTTGATATAGCTTTTCATATGAGGGAAAATTATAATAGTATGGCGGGATTATATTTGATCTAAGTTCTAGATAAAATGGACATTCAAGACAAAAATGGTATTCATCTTCAATAGTAGGAATTATGCAAAGAGGGCAGAGACGATCCTTTCGTTCTAGACCGAGTCGTCTACCATATTCAATCATCAGCATATGATTGGAACTTCGGAATTTACTCACGGCAATACGAAATGTTTTACACTTGATATGGCTTATATATAATTCATAAGAAACATTTTCTTTTATATTATTCAGGAATTCTAGTTTTGGGAAAGATGAGATATCTCCTTTCCATGACTGATTATCGTTGTCAATACATCTTTGCTTAAATAGAGACATAAAAACATTTGTATTTCCAACATTTTGGTAGAACCAAGCATATCCAAAGCCATAGCGGCTTAGGAGACCTTTCACATTGAGTGCCCAACATTGGCGTCCTTTCTCTGCAAGGTTATATTGATATTCATAAGATTTCTTCAAAATGATATTATCAACTTGCGAGATCATTCTCATCCAATATCTAATAATTCTACAGTGCATATTTACTTTTAATGAATATCTACCCAGTTCAGCACGTGCAAATATATTTGGGGTATGTTTTGGGAGATTCAAAACCTGTTTGCAGAATTTATCATGTATATTAATTACATTGGGTGATGGGTGGAAACCCCACACTTCACTGTCGTAAAGCAAAATTGGTAGAATTTTAACATCAAATATTTGAAATAGAGCGTGTATAGGTAGCTCGGAGAAATTAGGTATTGATGATCTCAATGTGCAAAAAACTTTCCATGCCTGCTCAGCTAAGGTCTTCTGGGTGATATACCATGAGCCTGAACTTGAGAGATGAACCCCAAGATATTTGTATGTTGGAACAATGTCTATGATCTCATTATTAAGAGAAAACTTTTCGCACTTTTTTAATCTACCACCTTTTCTAAAAACAATTATCTTACTCTTTGCAACATTTATTTTAAGTTTCCACTGGTCGCAATATCTAGCTAATTTATCTAGTCTCTTTTGTAAACCACAAACCGATAAGTCAAAAAGAACAATATCATCGGCAAAAAGGAGTATAAAGAGTTCAATCACTTCTAGATTTATACACCTTTGGTTATCTGCTGCTAGACTTTCAACAATGTCATTTACGAAAACAGAAAAAAGGAAAGGTGATAATTGGCATCCCTGACGGACGCCGTGAGAACAGTTGAAGAATGCTGTGTAACCTTCTTTCAATGAGACACATGATTTAACAGAGTCATACATGCTCTTAAGCAATCTAAAGGTTTTGCCTTTAACGTTTCCAAGCCAAAGTTTAAAGAACAGACTATTTCGATCGACCGAATCAAATGCAGCTTTAAGGTCAATAAATGCGCAGTATAGTCTCCCTTTATGAAGAGAAAGGTACCTTTGGATTACAGAGTTAAGAACAAAGATGTTGTCATGAGTCTGGAATCCACGTCTAAATCCTGCTTGTTCAGGAGTCAAAAAGTTTTCTCGCTCAGCCCAGAGTGTTAATCTATTGCTTATGATTTTTGAGAATATTTTACCCGACACTTCCAGTAAGGTGATAGGCCTATAATTAGCTGGGTCATTAACACTGCCCTTCTTGAGGATAGGTATAATTACTCCGTAGGTCCATTCAGGTGGATAAATACCTGTAGAGAGAATTCTATTGAATAATGATTTTAGCATATCAATGCATACAGTTGGTGCATTCTTAAAAAATTATAACTGGGAATCGTTAAGAACAGCTGTTGTGATGATCTTAGTGTCCTTTCAGGAACATAGAGTGATATAAGATCTTGAAGATAGGAGGTTCATGCTTTGTTAAGAGACTGATAAGTAAGGCAGAGAATTTTTTTCCCCGAAGCCAGTCCAAAGATCGTTCTTGCAGTCTTGTTTTGAAATATTTGAAGCCTATCCACTTGTGATGAACTGATTCCGAAGAGTAAGCTGTTATCAAGTCTATACAATTATTTTAAGTATTCCAACATGTATTTTTTTCCACAATCTTTCCTGTTTCTAGGCTGCTCTGGAACATCCATGTTTAAAGATACATAACGTTTGTTAGTTTCAAAACCCTGGCAATGTTTCGCAATTATTTTACTCTCGTTAATGTAGACCTTGTCACAATCTTGTAAACCTTAAGTTAAATGGCAATTTTTCTCATATTTATTTGAACAATGTCTTTCATTTATAATATCACGCCGCTAATGGCTGAAAAAGTGCCCAAAGGGCGTTAAGCATTAACTCATTCACTCAATTCATAAATTATAAGATTCTCATACATTCATACATTATAAATTTATTCTTCATATTCTTATCAAAAGATATATGATAGAACAAATATAATACTCCTCCTCCTTTACTTTCTAATGTTGATTGCATCCTAAATGAAGCAATTTCCACCAGATAAGGTTACTTCGTTAAAAATATGTGGACCACACCTGAGCGATTACTTCATCATATTCCTTCGAAGTAAAGCTGTCAATACCTGTTGTCAAATCGAAGACTCTGATGTAAGCATCCTTGTGAGTGGATACAGCAGTTCTGTCATCCAGCAGCTTGAAGACATCAACTCCAGTATCAGCCTCATTGTCATCACTGTCTGCGTACTTCCGGTACATCTCGTAGTCTACCAACTCCTTCAGGCATTCTGGGTAAAATATTAATATGATTATGTATTTAAATAAAACCATACATCGCATTCTTGATTATAATGTAGGCGTTTTATTGCACAGGTGGTTTTGGACTTTCATTACCAGCTATTAGAGGCAGTTTCTGAAATTATCTGCCCTTAGCTCCTTAAGCGGTCGAGCATGACTGATGACCTATCCTCCAAGATGCAGTAGGAGGTTTGGACCTTGTTGCTTCATTGAGACTAAGTCAACACACGGGGCTATCACTATAACAGGTCAAGCTGAGCTACTGATTTCGGTTAGTGAAAGTCTGAAATTTAGCCCTAGCTGTTCCATCAAGGAACCCTTAATACAGTCTAGGTCCTTGCTTAGCAAGTCTAAAGTATACAATTACACAACTAAAATATGAAGAACAAAAATATAAAACTAGGAAAAGCGTTCAATTATTAAAAGAAATATTCCATAGAAATAATACGTCTATGAGGGTGGTTTCTTCTTTATCTGTACGAGTACCTGAACCTGAGAACGTAGAAAATTAAAGATGGATGAAAAATTTAACGCATCTTGTCTGATGGCTTAACGATCACTACTTGAGTTTGTGAGCAAACCTATATCAAAAGTATCATTTACAGGAAAGTATTATTTTAAAAGGTAACCTAAGTTGTTTAGTGTCCGTAGGGAAGTTTAAACACGGGGTTCTGATCCCAAACCCAGACATTTATGAGCGTCAATCGCAAAACGTAATGTTGGAAACATTAACGCTATATTACAAGTTTCCATGTAAATTTTACCTACGAATTAGCTTCCGAATACGTATGACTTACACATTCTTACTTAAACAAGTATTCATCACCTACTATTTTGGGATGAATATTGGAGTTTATGTAATGCTTCAAGGCTCAAGTTTTCATGTTCATATGGAGGCATCACAATATAAGATGAATATCATGAAGTGGCCCTATAATTACATCTTTAATTGACAGAGGTACGTAGTTAACTTCCCATATCTAATATTTCTTAACTCAGTGCTTAATTAATCGCAACATCAATTAAAAAGTAAGAAACAATTTCTAAATATATCCATAAATACAGCAAGCTGATGTAAAGACAGTTCGGGAATTAACAAACGCTGTGTTATTCAATCTGGTACATTCTTAGCGGTATAGAACATTCTTCACTTTTCACACGTACTCAAAAAGGATTCACATCGTCTTCCATGATAGTTCTGTAGGTCTTTGTTCTATCAATAGACTAATGCCATGTTTACCTCATCGACTGAGGTAGAAAGTTTATATTTTCACGAGTGGCAGCCACGAGTGAAAATATTTAACTTTTCTACCTGACTTTTCTTACACTCAGGAGCAAAAGAAACGACACCAACTTTTCAAAAGAGTACAAAACAAAATCTTGTTGTGAATGAAATGCGACTACCGATCATTGTGATTGCTACATGATTAGTTGTGAAGAGGTACTCACAATTTCAAACATCAAAGTATGATACTTATAATGGTATGACTGTTCAAAACCACGAGCGGTCCCTAAACAGCTTTTCAATGTTATTTTTGGTCCATTATCTTTGGAATTGGAATAAAAAAGTATGAAATGTAAAAATCGAATAAATCTAAAATGTTATCAATATAAATAACCCTGGTAGAAGTTAATTTGTTCACGCATTTTGTCTGTCAGTGGAATTTAAAACAAATAAAAGCTATCCTATCTCGTCAGGTTAAGGAGACTATTAAACAGCGGTTTTAAAAGGCGTGTATTCAACAGCGTTAACAGATATAGCTTTGAAATCAAAAGCTAAGTTCAGTTAGTTCTTGAAGACATGACATAAGTCTGTTTCAGTCGTAGATATTACTCGTAGCTGAACCTATCATGTATTTTATATGGTATCGTTTCTTTTACCCCTGAGTGTATGTTTTACAATAGGTCAGTCTTATGTTTTCCAAAAGTTCCTTAAGGGGAGAGGGCCTTTGAATATATCATATCTTACTATTTTTCAGATCCCAAGAAAAGAAATATTCAGTGCTATCAGCAGACCATGCAGGTACTTTGTTACTTGACCAGACAAAATATGCATCATCATTGGTAAGTAAAACATTGTTGATGTTCAGATGTCTACTTTTAAGACCAACTTCTTCGCATGTAAATGAATACAAAAATTGTCTTGCAGCGACGTTGAATACATAGACAGGACCCTCCTCGGTCCCTGCTACCAGATATGATCCCTTCAGCGTCCCCTGAATGTTGCAAATAGAACGGAATGATTAAAGTTTCCGAAAAGAAATTTTAATAAGTTCAAAAGATTTAAATAGTTGTTGCCAACAAATTGATTATCTTAATTTATTCAGAAAATCAACAATATATGACCCCTTCAGCGTCAATCCGAAATGAATAAATCTAAAATTTCCAAATTTTTTAATTAATTCTGACAAGAAAAAGCATGCAAAACATCCAAATTCATGCGTAATATCAGCTCTTCCCTAAAGGCATATCTCGAAACGATCTCTGTCGCTGACGAATTGAAGTCTTGATTTTGTGCCTACTCTTTAGTCTACTGCAGTTGACCATCAGAAATCTCCTGTCGGTTGCCACTTATATTTTAAGGGCGTTTAGTACGACGTTAGATGTAATAGATGCGATATGATCCAATAGATTTAAATTAAAATCAAAAGTTGCCACTGACCGATTCTAGCCTGAGCTATGCCTTCAGGGGGAACGGATCTGACAGCCTTTAAAAAGGTCCTTGTACATAAATCACTGTTACACTGGTTATTATCCAAGTTTTAAAATGGTTCATATAACGTTAAAATGTTATGTGCCTCTATTAATTTTTTATTTTGATCCTATTTCATCATACTTTTGCCATAAGATGCCATAAAGACACCATACTGATACCCGTCAACATACCCTGAGATGATCTATCCTCTTCTTGTTCCCTGCTTTCAGGACGTCCACGACCTTCCCACTTGATACGTTGTATATCTTTACATTCAGACGTCCTCTGCTTGGAATTGCAAGCTCTGAATATTTGAATCATCAGAATGTAAATTTCAGTATACATGTTGAACATAACATAATTACTTTGATGATAATAAACTTTTCATATAAACCCTCATAAGGTTATGCGATAAACTCCAATGAAGCTTTCATGAATGCAGTCACTGTGCAATGGCGGATCCAGGGGAGAGGTTCAGGGGTTGAGAATCCATAAAGAAATAAAAATTTCTTAAGGATGTTTGCTCCTCAACTACTGCGCATGACCAAACTGTCAACTAGCAAGTCAAAGTTGCTAAACGTAAATTAACTTAATCGTGATGTTCTTGTTTAAATATAACCTAATCAAGTGCTAAATTCACAGATGCTTTCTCAGTGTTAATACATTTTTAATCGTAATCTATTTACGACAACCGTATAATTCATAGTTTCCACATGACGTCACGAGCCATTGTCACGTGGTACGGCAGCCATTTGTGTGGACAAACATTGCAGGCCGGCCACAGCGGCTAGCGCTTTTTTACTATAATATGCGTAGATTTCGTAGGTTAAATAACGGTCGGATAAGCTTCAAAAGAAGTGAAACTTTGAAGTTTTTGCAAAATAAAATGATTGACAGACACTTTCATGTAATATTATGTGGTTATTTGTATGAAATTGAACTGAAACGAAGACATAATGCAGTCAATACGAAGTCGCTTCCATCATCGAACAGACTTCAAACTTACTCAAAAACAACATGGAATAAGAAGGCAAATGAACGATATAACCTGTCAATGCTTTGTTGGATGTTTTAAAAAAATTGAAATCAGGCTATTGTTCACATTATTTTGTATTTGTTCGGGTTTTATTTCCCTAATTGCACAACATCGCAAGGGCTATTTCCCATACAGTGAAGTAAATCTTCTGTTCTGGTTGGGGCTGTTCGAAAACATCACAAACGTTGGGACTTTTGAGAAATGATTGACCTAAATGTAATCCCAAACATCTTTAAAATCCATATCATATTCTCTTCATTTTGATACGCCTTTTCCATATCTTCGAAGTCTTTGTAAGGCTAGAAAAATACGTTGATACATATCATGACACATTGACATAAACGTGTGGAATAAACCTCGTGAAGTCTGCAGAATGCATGTAGATGGAATGATTTGTCGATGTATTTACTTGACAGTAACATATTCTTACGTAAAACGACTACATGGCAGTTTAGATATAGTATTTTGACAACAACAAAAAACAATCAACAATATCTGGTGCTTTGAATAATATGCTCTCGTTAGATGTACATTATATTCATGAACAAACTGTTGTTTGCTTGAAAATAAATTTTTTTGCGTAACAAAGAAATAGACGTTGATATGTCACTGTACTACGAGGATTAAACAGAAACAAGCAATCACCTTTTTTAAATATGTAACGGGTACAAATGATAGTCATTAAAATGAAATAATCACAGTAAGACAAAGATTTTTTGTTGTAAAACGAACAATTGTAGATCTACTGTATTTTTCATTTCTATATCTCCGACAACCCATACCCAAAAAGCTTTTCAATTTAAATGATGTTTTTTGTTGAAGTGTTAAAATTGTTATATCTACGTCCGTTGTGGTGTTTGTTAATTATAAAAGTGATAATAGTAACCTATAGTGAAATGTTGGAAGTGGATTATGTACATTAAGAGGTTATTACGTGACAGTTTTTTTCTGTTGCTGGTCATATATATTCGAGGGATGACGTGTTAGAGATAGTTATTTGACATATTATCTTTTTTATTAAACTGCTGACAAGTAAGGGACACTTTATTGAGTTTGGCAGATACACGATTAATTTCATGAGTGTCTAGGGTTAAAATATCAACCCGGTATTTAGCAATCTCCATTTAGTATTCAATAAAGTATCAATAAATTATATAATGTGATTGAAATTCCTTTGAAAGTAGCACAGTATTCCTCAAGCAGTAACTGACCACCGACGATATGATAAATAATATGATTGGTTTACAGTGAAAAGAGAAGATATCGTCATTGTTACTTGGTGTATATTATACATAAGTAATCTCTCTGTCGCGATCTCTCTGTTCATCTGTTCTTTTGTGTCATTTGTCATTTAGAAAGAATTTTAGACATCAAGAGGAGCAAATCACTTATCTTTGATATCAATATATTAAGGTGATTATATTCAAACTGTTATCTATAAATTCCCATATGATATGCGCTCTTCACATAAACATTGAACTGCTTAGGTTGTGTTTTATTGTTCCACTTGTATGGTATTTTCTTATATGCATTTAAAAGTGACGAATGTTAAAATGATAAATTACAAACGTAATTGAGAAAATTCAGTATGAGAAATTACCTAAAACTCTTCAGACAGTTTTCTTATTACCTAAAAAACTTTATGTGGCGGAATCTAATAGTTTCGTGATCAGAGGCTTCCATTTGAAACAAATGACATCCTGTAAGAATTTACATTGAACATTATTTATTTGTAAGAACATTCATTGTAGTTGTTTGGTGGCAATTTGATGCACATTTATCTAGTAGTTTTACATTAAAAGGTGAGATGTTAATCAGTCTAAAAAAAGCGTGAAGCGAGTACCTGACTTCGTAATTCCACTAGTAGGCCTATACTTTAGACTAGGTAGCAGCTACCAACTTACATATTATCTTGAACTTCTTTCTCCTTACTAGTCAAGTAGGTCACCTTTAAATATGATGTGCTGTCTTAAAACAACAACATATGACGAAGGGGGTCATTATCTCAGGAAATATGCTACAGGTAATCTCGTCACCGAAAATTCAATCGATTTCAAACAGTGTAAACATGGAATCAAAGTAACTTATGAAGTGAGAACAGCTCACAAAAAGACTCCTCGCAAGTTTTCACATCTGTATGCACTTCATCCTGAAAGAAATAACATATATACAGCCTTTTATTGAGTTTTAAATCGTCAGTTACATATGATCATTGCTGAGCCGAGTGGCTTGCTTGTCCACAAAAATGGCTGACTTCCGGTAGCAGTCCCGCAGTGAATGGTTTAGTGAAACCTATGAATAGTTTCGAAAACTGGTTATTACAGCCATTTGCGCACATGCATTAAACATTGGTAGTAAACAGATCGAGCCCGGTTTCTTGTTAAAGCCACATGTGTTTATGTTGACCCTCAAGTTAGTTACTGGTGTATTTACAAGTGTTGGAAAACTGAGAATCAAGTAACCAACGGAAGAAATGAGTCTGAACATAGGCAGGAATGAATTTATTAACCCCACGATGTAGCGGACGTTTCTAGGAAAACTAGGCATGTCAAAAATGCCAAAAAGGAACGACGGTGACTGCATTTGACTGTGAATTGATACACAAATGTAACCTAATTGTCGAGTGATGTTATCAATTGTTATCAATTTATTATTACATGGGAACTGGATCAATTTCTTCATTGTGAATCCTTTTGTGACAACAAAATAATGCCACCGGTCGGAGAAAAGAAAAGAGTGGAAACATGCATGTGACCCCTGCTAAAACTAGGTCAAGCTTGTCAGTTCATTCCGATGCGAGAGACAGGCGAGGCTAAATTGTAAACAATAACAAACAACCGACACGGGTATGTATGATTTGAAAAACTATGAATATTATTAATTGCCTGAAACATAATTTTTATTTGTGATTTAATTTGTCTAATTTACTTAGCTTTCATTACTCTATTTGTGTATTTGGTTATTGTGAGATTATTTAAACTTGCTGAAATAAATGAATAAAAAATTCTATTTATTGTTTATTTTGCACCCTTCTCAGTTGTAGTGTAACATTACACTAGAATATCACAATTGTCTCCTAATGTACAGCTTAATTAGTTTTAACATTGTTTTTGGTACTTCTAGATCACTAATAAATCATCACCAGTTGAAGATGCTGGACATCATGTCTAACATTTTTGTGTGTGGAGAAAATGAGTTTATCATTGATAGATTAACATCAAATATAAAAAAAATATTAAATAACATCTAATCAATTCTGATCATGAAATCATAAACAAACATCTTAGTTCTGATTATCAGTAGATATTTGACTTAATTGACTAAATAATTAAAATTAAACCGTTATTTTATGGTAGCATAGTAGAATCCCTGTACCTATATAGGTAGGCAGAAATATTGACTTGTCAGCCAGGTAGTTAGAATTATTCATTCATTTATTAGACATTTAATGTTATTTCAATTTTGTATTTTTGAAATTATCATTTCATATCCAAGAGGAAAATACTTTGTTGGCCATTGTAAACAGTCTGAAAAAAGGTAATAACATTAACTTGCAATCAAACACCTTCTTGTTACTATGTGCCTGTGTAAAACTAATATGATGAAATTACAAAGTGGGGTCTAAGGATTTAAGAAAGACAATGGCATTAAAATCATTTAGGAATATCACTTTTCAATGCAATACTTTAATGCTATTTAAAATATTATTTGAATTTCTTTCTACAGAAGTATTGACCATGCCAACTCACTGATTAAAATATATATTATTAAAGATTTACCGATTAACCATAATTCCTAATGAATGAGTCAAACAATGTAAACATGTACAGTGATCCTCTGATTTTGTATAGACAACTTTTTTTCTGTCTATTTACTCAATAAAAAGGATCATTTATTATTTTATTATATTACTATATGACATGTCTTTATGTTATTAAACACAAACTTATCTTCATAAACGTCTGTTGGCAATAATTTGAAGCTTTATGCTACTGTCAACTGTACAGTTTTATTTTAAGTAGTATAACAGCTGTATCTTTCTTTAATTTGTTTGTAATTTCCCAAGGCAAAATTGTTATTTTGTTCCAAAATGATTGTTTCCAATGTAATATATCTAATAGATTTGACAGTTACAGACACAGACACATTTTTAAAAATATGTATAATGAGCTGATCATCAATGATCTTTTCAGATGTCATCCAATGCAGAGCTTGAGGAAGATACATTCTAATGGATACAGTGACTTACCAACATCAGAGTTAAAAAACTTTGTGGTCTGTGAACATCGGTTGAAGAATGATGATTTAGCAAACTTAGACTGACATATTTTACAACAGACAATAATCAAATATTTATAGGTGCCTTTTTAGCATCATGTTAAAATCTGTACTTAATTGAACATGTTTCTCCAGGCATAATAATTGAGCAGTTTTCAGTTCTAAGTATCAAATCAAGTTGATTTTTATGTGCGTTTAAAAAAAAGAATGGTTGTTTTCGAAGTAGAAAATGGATAGATGTGTATGCATATTATTATGTAATTTATTACAGGTAGAAAACAAATTTCGAGTAAAAATTAGCTTAGATTTTAAAGATTTATTGAAATACATGGCGCCTTAAAGGGGAAAAAAACACACTACAATATATATTTCTTACATTTTTTGGTAAGAAAGTTATGTTTTCTGCAACATATCTACATTTGAGAAAAAGTTTAATACAGGAAAGAATAAATATTTAAGATTTTTCAAAATTTGTCTTCATCTTCCCACAGACTGCCATGTTGAAACTCTGACTTACACATTGATCTTTGTTGTATCAGATCTCGAAAAAAACCACACTAACCCCAAATATTTAATGTTTATATTTCATTGATATTTTCTAAACTTTTAAAAAATACAAGTTAGAAAAAAAGTTTAATACAACACATTTGAGGAGCGAACATCCTTAAAAAATGAACCTCTTTCAGTTGATGAACCCCCATCTTCACCCTCACCCCTTTTGAAATGCCAAGTCCGCCACATTACGTTGGTGTATCTTTTCTCTCCCCATTGATACTCCTAGTGTCAGATATATCACAATTAATGTTGTAATTTTAGCAACTGTTCGCAATGACAACACAATGCAAATACTAAATACTATTTCTATTTCAGAAGTACTTACCCTCGCCATCTTTGATGACGACCATTTGTTTTGATGAAAAGTTAATGTAATTTTGCGTCTTTCCTTGGAATGTCATTACTTCTTCTTTCAACAGGTTGATCTTCTTTATCCTCCTGTTTATGTCAACCAGGATATGTGTACTGTCAGGTAGAGGAGTGATACGGTGTAGGGAGCCATCCTGTCGAGAAATAATATGTTCTGAACTTCTACAATGGGCTAGAATATTCATGTACCTCAATGAATGCATTGGATATCTTTTATGTGGATCATTTAAGAATAACCTATTGTAATGAACATGCAGAGAAATGTATACCAACGTGCTTGAATTTGCTGATCTACAAGCATTTAAAACATTCACCATTAAGCATGATGGTTGTTTTTACATGCCAAGCTTGCTTGATGGTTATTAAGTACTGTCAGGTAGAAGGGTACTATGGAATGGGGGCATGTCCTGTCGAGAAATGATATATTTTCTTGAACTTTTCCATAACTATGGATCGCACTCTCCTACATTTTTGTTGTGAAACAGAAGAAATTTGATTTGGTTAGAAAGTGTTTACTTTTTAAGTAGGCTAGAATATTCTTACTACGAGAATGAATACATGATATCCGAAACGTATTGAAGCGAGACATTTTCAGAATTTCCCATTGAAGAAATGTAATGCAAGGGAAATGTGCTTCAATTGTGATCAATGAAAATCTACAAAACATACAAAAATGCACCATTTCACAAAATGATAAATCTGCATACCAAGTTTATTAAGATAGCTAAATGGTACTTTTAGTTCAAGCCTAATCTAAACAAAAAGACATTAGGATATTTTCATATCCAACAATAACTATTTTGTGGCAAATGAATAAGAATGTTATGATTAATGAATTATTTTATTTTTTGGATAACAAAAAATCAATGTTTGTTTAAACTTTAATGAACTTGTTAATTGACAATATCTTTGATGGAACACCCTTACGTAAATCATGTCATTATAGTCATTAGTTTACGTACCAGTTGAATATGCTTCACGATCTTGTCAAGGCCAACGTCACAAATGTGGACAAAATCATGAGACCCATTAGTCAAATGCAGAAGGACATATCTTGGATTAGCCAACGTTTTCATTGAACTGAAATGAAAGGTATTAGGCAAAAATACTTTGTATGTCCTTGGAGTGATATAGTAGGGACACTGATTTTTTCTTCTCTTCATATATACAATATATAAAGAAAATTTTCTTCAAAACAGTTTTTTTAAACAATATAGAATTGTTATCCAATCCTAAACATGTTTTTAGTTGCCGTGTCTGTTTAGAGGTAAAATATATATAAACCATTAAAATATCAAAAGAGAGAGTCAGATTCTTCCAAAATATAATGTTTTGCTTTTTAACATGGCGTTTAACTATGATCATTCGCCTAAAATACGATGTAACTCGAACACAATATTTACAAGGATGTTATCGAACAGTTACTTATCAAAAGTCAAACCCCTTTTTATTAAAATGCTGAAGGAAGACATCTTTGACGTCATATTCAATGAGAAGGTAATAACAAGAGCTTAGAATGTCATAAATATTTATGAAAATGGTAAGGAAATTAAATTTTGTCATCAAATTAAAGTTGGAGAAATCAATTCTCCATTACTCATATCTGCGGAAGTCACGGTTTGAGTCAAGAAATGAAAATTAAACTTTTAGCATGTGACTTCAAACCAAAAGGTGTAAAAGAAGTATGCAAAATCTTGTTTGTTTTATACGTACCAGATCATAATAGACATTTTTACATCTTGCTTTGGAGTTCCGGAAGTGGTGCCTTCAGTTTCCAAGAACAGCTTCTGGTATTCCTCTTTTTCTTTGTCTGTTTCTTTCTCTGTGTCGGCACCACGTGTGAGGTCGAACACACGTACAACGTTGTCTCCACTGATGGTTACAGCAGTGGTCATATCCATGATTACAACGTCCTGCATGCCTGATCATTGTATTACAGAATTAGCTTCAGGTTTTGTGTAATTTCACATTGTTCATTTAGAGGTAAATTATATAAGTCTTCAAATATTATTACTGATTGCATTTTCATAAAATCGTTTTAGCAAAAAGTCTCTAGTATATATCAATTTAAACACATGGATATTACTATCTGCTTAATCAGGGCACATTTAGACAACACTCGAAATTGTCATATTGATGTTTGAAAATTTTAAACAACCATAGGCCGATTTCACTAAGAATCGTATAAGACAAATTGAGTGAATAACACTGACCTTAATTTCAAGTAAATGGCATCGAAGCAATTTTAAAAAGTTATTGTTTCTAGTAGAACATGTCAATGGAACAACTCGGTAGAATAAGTTACAGCACATAGTTAGCACATTAAGGAACAAATTGTTTCTTACCTGTTGGTTGGTGAAAAAGTGTCGATCTCTGACCGGTTTTGAGGTCCCACATGACACACAGGTCGGCAGTATTCATGAAATATAGTATATTGCCGTCCGTGGTAAGATGGAAATTTTGGACGAGTTCATTTTCCCCTGAATATAAAGAATATTGAGAATCTTCGTTAGATTAAATGTTACTGAAATACAGTATATTGCCGTCCATGGTTATATTGAAGTTTTGGACAGAGTCTTTCTCTTTTCCCGGGTTCGAATCCGAGTGGAGACACACAGATTTGTGAACTGGGCTTTATACTGTGTTGTGTCCTAGGGCAAGGCACTTTATCCACATTGTACTCAGTCTACCCAGCTGTACAATTGGATACCTGAATACGGAAAGTACGGACCTATGCGGCTGCGCGGAGTGATTAGTAGCGGCTATGAAAGTACAATTCCTTCAGGGTAATAACGTACAGCCAATGAGCAGTACTTGCACTGGATATAAGGCTTAAAAATTTTCAATATTAATATTATAATTATTATTAATAATAAATATTCGTTACTTCGTTACATTGATAAAATCATATATTAAAACAAAAGAAAACTCCATTTCTACTTATTTCGTTGATAACAGAATGGCTTATTGAGCAAACAACACAGAAGCTTTTACCTCGAATTTCTTTCTCCTTCTCCATTGTATCAGTGTTAAAGACATGCAGATCATTGGTGTACTCTTTAGCAATATAGAGTTTGTCTCCTAAAGGTGAGAAGACCATTTCATCGATGTTGTATTTGTCTTTTCCACGTATTGAGAAATGTTTCTTGTGAACAAATTTCTTGCTTTCTACATCCAAAATGAAAACATTGCCTCGGTCAGAATCCACACACGCTGCATAACGGTGACTGCCTGTAACAAGCATACATGTATATACAATTCATCCCATTATTACTCTATCAGAATTTTCAAAAGCCAGACAAAAAACTGCTTATGGTTGTTTTCAAGTGCTTGTGCAAGGATAGACAGACACATTTTGAATACCAATACAGATCAAACCTGCACGCATCGACCAGGAAAAATAAACTGTCAAGACTGAAAAACTTTCAAATTTTAATTTCAAAATAAAAGTAATATACCAAACAAATTTTTAGCAACAAAGTCTTTGTCAAACCATCAACCATCAACAATTAATGAACTTAAAAAAATAATAAACGTTGAAAACACTTCTGGTGATTATATAGGGGATTCTTAGTATTGCCTCATGAATTTTTATGAGGCACGAAAAAGGGAGTGGGCGTAATCGAAAACGAGGCTAAGGCCGCTTCCACACCCGGAAGTAACATTCAATAGTATTGACATTGTCGGTAGATTTCCCTAAAACGCTTCGTTTTGGAAAATAATGAGCTATTTAGAATGCCAAAAGTTCAGAAACGATGCAGTTATTAAATATCTTCAGGTAACACAGCCGATAATAGTATTTTACTTGCTGGGCAAATTTTCTTGATTGATTCACAAGGTTGTTTACACGTTGTCTGAACCGTCATTTTGATTCCGATGTTGCTATTTATATGCTTTACAAACTAACTGTACTTTACACATATCCCTCATTTCAAGAATATTTCAATTATAATCTATATACACATTTCATTGGAATAGGAAAAACAATAATAAAGTCTCCTGTAGTCTTCGGTGTCTTCGAGTTCAGGTCATCGAGTGCAGGCCTTATATGTAAACAAAATACATCAACTTATTGTTTCTTATAAATGTATTTACACGTCAGAGAAGAAAGCCCCGTTTATATGTGCGGTTACCCCCGGGGGTAAAGGCAACTTTTTGCCCCATGGGGGTAAATTTCAAAATGTAAATGCAATTTTTAAGAGAGGTATACTTACCCCCGGGGGCAAAGTGCGAAATATTTGCCCCTGTTCTGGAGGTAGGGCAAATCAGATACCCTCGGGGGTATAAATACCCCTGGGGGCAAATCTGTCATGTAAACGCTTTACTTTGTATACCCCAGGGGGGGGGGGGGGGGGAACAAAAAAAGTCAATATATGGAAAGAATTTCCTGAAAATTATGCCCATAGTTATTGTAATTTCATTTCATATAAACGCAATGCAATATTTTGTCTTTTGCCCCTGGGGGCAAATTTACCCCCGGGGGTAAATGTGCGGCATGTAAACCCACCTTAAAATAATACTCTTGAAAATTTTCATAATTATATCATAACGTTTTCTATGTTTCTGGTAATGCCCATATCAAGAATATTCTTATCTTAAAACTATTTTTGTTGCAGATTTAATATTTTACATAAATAATAAGTGATAGAGTCTACTCCTGCATATCTAAGTATCTGTACAGTACATAGAATCATTTTTAGAAATATAATGTGCATATAAAACTTATTCTACTCAGTTCTTCTGCTGAGAAAAAATGAATTTGAAATAATATCAGTGAGATATTTTTTGTAGTTGTAAATTTAGTTTTTGAAGATTTAAAACAAATTTTTGTTTAATAAATGTTATGTTATGATATGAGAGCAACAGTATAATGAGGGAGATCCTTACATATTATTGGAAATAGTATATTGAAAAAACACAACATTGCAGCAGCCTTTGAATAAGAACAAACATATCATAATTCTTTTGTCATGAAATTTGCTTTCAGCATTAGAACTGACAAATAAATTTGGTGGCCTAGGAACATATTTCAATCAATGCTACAAATAAATATAAATGGTAAATATAGAATACTGATAATTATAAAATGTTAAATTTGGCCTGTGTTTAAACTATTTGTTTTGTTCTGTTGATACTTTTATTGTTGAATTATCATCTTTTCCTTGACACAGAACTAGCAATATGTTCAGAGTATTAATCATATATATATTTGTTTATAGAGCTTATTCAAATCACTGTTCTGGGGTTGTAGAAATATTAAAGAATATCACTAGAATTGAAACCCACCGTGAAATCATGTTACATGAATTATAAAGATTGTTGTATATATTAGAAGCAACTGCAAGTAATTTATTAGATAAATGAGGGGAATCTTTACAAAGTATTTGGAAAAGGATATATAAAATATAAATTTTTCAAAAGAAACAGTTATCTATGTATAACACAAGTCAAATCAGTTATTTTTGTGGCATAAATCTTCACCAAAAGAGATTATAGAAACTGTCAATTTAATTTGAAGATCTAGTTACATATTTCAAATTGTATTATTTATACCTAGCTAAAGGGTTATTTTTTTATAAAGCTGAAATTCATGAGTACCTAACATTTTTATGTTCAATCAATTTTGTTGATATTTCATATTGTTTCAATTATTTATCTTCCGTGCCTAGAATCAATCACACAATTCAAATGAAGCATTAACCAAACAAAGATATAAATTGTCATAAGTCTTACCAGCACCTCCTTTTAAACTAGGCCTAATCAAATATTCATTGAAATATTATCAAATGTCATATACATTCTAATAAGCGAGTATGTGTACAGTTAAATAATAATAAATTAAATATTTCCTTAATTTTGATAAAATTGAAATTTTCAAATGCTCCATTTCAAAGCAATACCACATGAATTCATTCTAATTAGTTGATATGATTATCCATACGCATGCATTTCCCCCCATCAAGCCAGACCAACTTTGTCTACTGTTAGTGTTTACTTGTTATTTGTGTGGCCTTACATATTTGTAAAACTTGTAATAGAGTATTGCAGCATCTATATGTATTTCAATGTGCCAACAATTCAAATTATTTGCCTACATTAATAATATGAACTGTGGCATAAATGAAAGTATTAACATATCAATGAAAGGCTTTATTTATTACCATCACAATATTAATAATTCTCTATTCCACATTTGAATCATGATGAATAGTTTTTGTTTTAAAATATTTTGTTTATGAAGCTTTTTACTTTTCAATATATGATGTGTCTCTTCGACGGTTTTGCAGCACAGCCAACATTGTAAATCACCATAAACATTTGTAAACATGCCCTAGCTCTCATAAGTTGGGCAGTTACTGCAGTTTGTTCAAAATATTGGCAGTGAAAATCGAGATAATAAACAAAAAAATACATTTTGTCGAATGATAATCATAAATTTGCAATGAGGTATATAGCAAACCAAAAAATTATGATCTTGTTTGCAAAATAGCAAACTCGTCGGTCTTTTGAATTTGCCACGAATTTAACTACCCCCCAAAAAAGGGTTCGTTATGGATTGACATGGAATGATTACCTCCTTTGGGGCGATTTTATTGTTATATAACAGGTTTACTTCACGGGTGTAGTTTGAATACGATTCAATCATACAGGCACAATCATTTCTAGCCGATAGAAACTAGAGTCGCACTAACAACACGTAGCCATTACGCCAACCAGGAAGTGAAGAAGCGGCCTTAGCCTCGTTTTGGATTTGAGAAGGTCATAGGTCGTATGCATGCATAAATATTGAGAATCCCCTATTGCATTGTTCCTTAAGAAGACATTTTGGCGTTCAATTCATCCTGTCTCCGGGCACGAACGTTACGCTAACTCCATTAATCTGTACCCTGGGTTCAGAAGCTAGATTCGCTCGCGCTGCCCGACTTGAGATGTAGCCAATCAAATCATTTTCTCGCCACCTTCTCGATAAACTTTGAACGGGGAACATGATTTGATTGGCTATATATCAAGTCTAGTTTCTTAACCCAGGGTACAGATTAGTGGAGTTAGCGTAACGTTCGTTCCCTGTGACAGGATGCGTTCAATTAGTCGACACACCTCCCTAACACTGATAATGGACAGAAAGGGAAAATACATCATACTAACCAATACACACTGCATCGTTTGAAAATTTCTCTTTTCCCTTCATGAGTTCGCATTTCACCTCCTCGATGACTTTGCCAGTTTTTGCAGAGTACATCACTGCAGATTTAGAGTCGGATGAAAATGTACAGATAATGTCCTTTTCTACGCCAGCAACACAGGAACAACGTCGACCATCTTCAAATTCAAGCTTGAACAATTTTATGCCACTTGCAAGCTTGTACCCGTGAAGAAACTCACTTGTCTGAACTAGTATGACGTTGTCATTACAGCACAGTACAACCTTCTCCGGATTGTCCCCAATCTTGTCTATTGATCTCACCAAGGTGCCCCTCTTGATGTCCCAGATCTTCAGACTTTCATCATCTGAACCTGGATATTAAGTAAAATTGTGGAAATAATCAAAGTATCATGCTTAAAAATACCACCATATTGAACGTTAAAGAGGAAGAAACTGTTCCATTGACTTCCGGGTCCTTCTTACTTTACTGAGTAAGGTAACGGCAGTTATTATTCATGCTATCACGTTGGAGATAAGATAATTTTACAGTTACCTTTCTCAATATTTCAATTCTTCTAACAGTTACCTTACTCCACATAACCGAGTTACCTTACTCTTGCTTGAGTTTTTAAAACAAAGATTGTGATTTATTAACACACTCTATGAATGGTGACATGTGATCTAATGAATCTTTGTTACATGCCCAAGACATGCACATAGATTATATGACTGAAAATGTCCTAGTATTGTTTTGAAATGCATTTGAAGAAAAGTCGCAATCAGCGATGTTTTAGTGTTCTGCCATTTTTTTAGAAGGTAACTCCTCAAATGCACGTTTCAACAGAATTATGCTATCATAATTATCATGAAAGTTTACTTGTATTTAATTACCTTTTAAAAAACTAAATTTGACCACCTTTTTGAGGAAGTACATACATTTTTTACAAAGTAGATTTTAAGCTGTTTGTAAAAAATAGTACAATTAGAATATTTCGTACATGTGACAGCATGATGTGAATCACTAGTCATGTCAAGACCAGTCAAATCCTTCTTGTGGTCAGCCAAACAGTGGACAAGTTGACCTCCTGGTGGTATCAATATTGGTTGATCAGGCAGAAAGAAAGGATGTTCTGCGTTCTTGCAATCTTCCAGGAGGTTCTCAAGGCTTGGCTTGTTCCTGATCCTCCCAAACAATTGGGATGGAAACTCCTTAGGGAATTTGATAAGAACATCTTGTGAGAGTTGAAGACATTGCCCAACAGTTTTCAGATCATCATCATCAGGATACATGGTTCTTGCCTTGAGGAAGTCGTTGAGGATTTGCCTAGAATTCATAAAGGGGATAAAGTATAATGATCTATAGCGAAACGCCACTACTATCAAAATAAAGAAGTTGTTAATTCAAAAAACTTTCTTTGTCTTCATTACATTAAAGGTACATGTAATGGCTATAAATTGTTAAACGTACTCAACATTCAAACTTTTATATAATACAAATTGTAACATCAATACAGTGATGGTATGTTTGAACCTTGCCATCCATCTAAATGTTGAACTTCCTCCATTGTAATATACATGCATTTGAGAAAATCTAACCGTAAGCCAGAAGCATGGAGTTTCTCCTGTAAGAACTTGAAGTTGAGCAAGCATTCTCTCTTCAAAAGATCCAATTGTTTTGCTTCAGTCCTGTGATGAGGCAAATTGTTGAATTTTCTCAAGTTGTAACCTGTGTTGAACTTGTTGGGTTGTGAAGCAACTTTTCGATCTGCTGAACCCTGTTTGCCGTGTCTGTCACAGTACGGTTTCGTTCTGCCTGTAAATTTAATTTTCTTTAAATGTTCAAACATCAGTTCTTTTAATGTTGAGATACGCAGATACAAAGGTAGTATTCTATGTATTTATCAGTAGTATTACCATTTGCCCAAGTTCCACCAAAATAGTTTGCCAATGTTGTGTTCATCTGAATAGTTCTATCTGGATCAGAGCAGTATTTGTCGGTGGCAGCTTCAATGAACTGTCTGTGGTACCAGTAGAAGACCCTCACTCCATCAGCCCCTCTGTCCACCAGGTACTGACCGAGGTCAGCCTTCAGTCTGACCAGCAGGAGAGGAGGAAGTCTCCGGACAGGAGGTGTCCAGTACATGTAGACGTCGTTCAGGACATCGTCGTCACAGGACAGAATGTCTTCCAGCTCGCTCTCCGTCAGACCAGACTTGCCTGGAATTATCAACTTTCTTTGAATTCAACTGAGCTATTAACCCAAACAAATCTAAACATGAATATTCATAGGTTTTATAAGGTTAACAACAGAACGTGCCTCTATTTATAAAATTGATATTCAAGCATATTTATATTAAACCTTCCAAATCTATCATTTATTTGTCACTAAAATTTTAATCCATCAAGGATGTAAAACATGAATGTTGTTTTAAATACTCTTTGTAATCATGTATTTAATAAAATATTAAAAAGACATTTTACTTACTGAGTGTCAGGTAGGCCAAAGATTTGGACACTAGTATGTGTCCATGTAGTTCTTCCATCCTGTTGAAGAGAGCGTTGATGCTTCCTCTGATGGTCGTCTGAAGGATGGTTTCTGATATCAGAGTAAAGGATGACCAACAACACGCCTCGTCAAAGGAGAGTTTCAGAAACAGTGGAAGAGGACATTCCTTGAAGGCGTTCAGAACAATCTTTCTCTGATCAGGGAGCAAACTCCTCTTGCTTACGTCCAGCCATTTATCCAGGATTCCATTGACATCTTCATCATCAAGTGTTGGAACGCCTTCAAAGTTCTTTATGTCATACATACCCTAAAGGTAGCAGAATTGTTTAACTTTAGGATCATGCTTTCCATTGAGAATTACGCACATTGAAATACGAATTAATGAATTGTACATATTATAAAAAAAAATTAAAAGAATTTTTCCTCTTCAATAGCATTTTAAGTGAAATATATCTTTTAGGAAGCGTCCTCTTTTACAAATTTAATATTAGTATATAGGAAATGAATCTCGATTTACATCTTTATTGTTTTGCATTACCGAATGCATGTCAACATCATACCTCTAAAGCAGGAAAGCTTTCATACTGAGCTTCGGGTAGAGTTGACACAACCAGTTTGACGTGTTCAGGAAGCTGCTTGGGCATCCAGGAGAGTTGTCTAGCTCCACCAGCAGGATCCAACTGATCCAGAGAGTCCAACAGCAGCACCAGGGGTATTGGCTCTGTGGCCAGGGACAGGGCAGTGTGGAAGGTTTCAGTTAGTTCTTTCAGGTCCTGGCATGGCATGGGACAGAAATTTCTAAAGTTAATGAAAACTGGTAGGAGAAGATAAGCACAAGAATGTCATGCGGTTAATAGTACATTTTGTATTTTGTAGTAGGTCCTATTACCCGCCTATCTAGTTAAAAAAATAATTGAGGTATATTTGACTATACAATGAAAAAGATCTTATAACCGGAGGTAAGCTCTCTTTGTGGGGGATCATTAAGAAATAGGTATCAATGTCAACAACTTAAAGACTCGAATATATGTGTAAATCTGTTATTTCGAAAAGTTTAATTTTTGCATTTCAGGAACTAGGAAACAGTCTTACAGCAGGGAGTTCGCTCTCCTCAATTCCGTAAATGAGCCATATCTGTGTTATAACACTTGCAAGGAGTGCGCCAATGGTTGAGCTGTCTGGTGTTGTGCCGATGAATCTGCAAAAGGAACAGAATCATTTGAAGATGCTCTTGCTGGTCTGATCAATCATATAAGAATAATATAATATGTAATAATTGATAGTCCTTTTAAACATACATTACCTGATGACTGTTCCAGCACTTTTGTTTAAGACTTCCAATGCCAGATAGGCTGCCATGGCAACAATCGATGTCTTTCCACAACCGGAAGGTCCATGCACTACGAGAGGAGATATAGAGTTCCCTCTCAGATACTTTGATACCAACTGTAACATGAATATCGTATTCTGTAGAGTATCATATTGTGTGATAATGCAATCAACAGTTAAATATGTGTGCTCTTGAATAAACCTTTTTCCCAAGGGAGATTATAAAACGTTAAGCTACATTATTTCATCATAACCTTATTGGAAACAGTGATAAGTCGTATGATTTCTCAAAGAATGAATGCAACACAATTCTTTATAAATGGGAGAGGATGTTGAGTTCTCTCTCAGATAATTAGATACCGGCTGTAACATTAGTTTGTTAATGGTGGTTAACTATCTCATCACATTGTAATTATCATTTAAAAGATATTTGTATTTGAGGGGTAATACAATTTTCAATTAGGAACGTAAATTTATCTAAACCAGTTTAAACACCGTTGTAAGGTATGTGATATAGTGACCTATGAATATAAGAAACGGATATTCAAAGAATGAGAAAATTATATTTTTAGGAATAACTTACATCGAGAGTGCCATGGCGTCCATGGAAAGCTTGGCATTTAGACTGACAGAATACTGTATGTTCCACAACTTCTGCATACAGTGGATTTGACAGAAATGACGTTTTCCTAGCCTCAATGGCTATCTGAACCACTTTCGTAACTTCTTCTTTAAAATCTATGCAAAGTTTGTTGATGTACTGTTCGTGGTCTTTGTTGTTCTCAGGGTCAATGCCTGTAATAAACAGGAGAGAAGTTGTAAGGGAAAAACTGTGCATTGTGTTGTTTAAATCCAATTTAATTTATCATCAAAATTTCTTTTACTTTAAAGTCAAATGGGAGGCAACACAGGTGTCTGTAAACATCAAAATGGATACATAACAAATGAAATACCATTGTAATATAAGGTTTTTAGCTCCTATCTGAATTCAAATGATGTCAAAGACATTTATGACTCAGTATTTCATCAGAGATGTTTCTTCTCATATAGATTCAGATGTAAACGAAGTTTATTTGCAGCAAAAAAGCAACTTTGCCAAGGAGAAATGAAATACCATTCTCCGTCCATGTGATCTTGTACTGCAGGTGGTGACCCGGTGCCAGTAGTTTAGGAAGTTTCTCGTCTCTGAGATCGCGAAGAAGCTCCTTGGATTCCTTCACTTTGGTTTCATCTCCTGTGCACTCTTTGAAAAAAAAATATCCAGTTGTTAGATTGGCTACTTATGTCTTGATTGTTTCATCTCCTGCTTACATTTCAAATCAAACAAGTCATTAGCTTACCTTTGAATACAATTTTCAACATTTTAGATATATTTTGAATTGTTTTAACATTTATTGAACATCAGCCTACGTCAGGGAAGAATAATACGGATTGTTGAAATGATTTTTGAATATTGGATGAGAATTTTCCTCCAAATTATCAAATCAACTCTCCTAACAATAAAAATATTAATTGGATAAAATGATTTCCCAATTGCATTAACACTTTTATACGATCAAAAAATAAGGTTAAAGCGTTTCTTTTACACATGAACAATGGATGATCATTTGTTAGTTCTTCTGAAATATCTTAAGGACGCCCAAACAAAGCCAAAATAATACACTCAGATCCACTAGCAAGTGAACAAACTTATGGTACGCAGCTTCTGTTGTACACACCCTTGTATCTGCTGAGAAGGTAACTCTGTTGCTGCTGATCTATGTCTGTGATCACTCTATGGAACCACAGGCAGTTGAATGGTATCTCATCTGATTCCAGGATCCCTCTCGATATCTCTGCTTCAGTTACTGAAAACATTGTCAGACATCTTTTCTATTTACCATAAACCAAACATGTCTCTATGATTAACACTGACATGTCTGTATGGAATACGTTTATACCAACACGTCATTGACAAAGGACAACCTATTTGAAGATATCATTGTTCTACCCATTTTTGTACTGACTAGCAGCAATCAGGGATGATGTTGTGAAAGGTGCAAATGAAATATAATAAGTATTTCGGATAAGGTTGATAAAATATCGTTTTTTTGACGGACCAATATCATGAATTTCTATACCAGCTTATTTCCCCACCTGTCTGATTGGTCGAGAGTCGATCACGTGACAGTCGACGGAAAAAGACCTTAGTCCGACCTAAAGCGATATTGACTAGAGTTACAAAAATAGCCCTGATCATGTCAAACCACTGTTTAATGACGCCATGCAATTGTCATGTTGTCAAACCGTCTTCGCTAACAGTTGATCCACAATGCCGCTCATGACTGTATGTTTTTTGCCCTATATAGCCGCGACATAATAACACAATATTGGACTGGTGCATTTGCTCAATACCTGTTGTTATAGACCCAAACAATTTTATAGTATTGCACAAACCTGATATTTGATACCGATGAGCTTTCGCCTTGTCAAGCTTCTGTTTTGCTGCAGCAACAATGGCGTCCTGCATCCTGGCACTCTGTTCATGCCAGGAAGCTTTTGCAGCCTTCCTCTTGTTCTCGTCATCACACCGGAAGTCCGGCAACACTGTGCTTATGGAATGAAGCACGTAGGTAGGTGGTACTGCGTTGTTGTCTCGTTTAAACCACCTAGGAGATAATTCAGTTTGAAGAAAACATGGAAAATATTCCTTAATTGATCATAATCATATGTTTTGTTAGAAGGTCTTGAACTTAAAGGAGATTACTTTAAAATGATTATACATAAGCATGACCTCTTTCACGTGTAGTTGTTAGTATTTACACGTGTTCGTTCATACTTACCTGTTCAGTAGGTTCTTTATGTCGTTGTCCATCTCTTCAACAAGTGTTTCATATTCAGTGGCTTCAATCTTATTAGGAAAGTCCCTGTATCCATATTTGTGGGAAAGGAACGTCTTCAACAGAGAAATTGATGCATTTCGCATACATCTCACTATAGAAAATTGTGGCGCCAGAGACTTCTTATACTTGCATATGCATCCTTAAAGCTCCTTAGTTATGCTATTGAAAATATGTACATTGACACTGTTAAGAATGAAAGATGTAGAGAAATGTAGATAATATGTACATGGTCAGTTACTTAAGTTCAACAAATTACACGTCTACATACCACGAAGTATGGTCCAGTGGAGAGTTTCTTGCAGAGGTCGACCTCCCTGAGACAGAGTTCTGTGGCCCTGTGGTCATCTGTAGCCTCGTCCCTGATCCCCCACCTCATGTCCACCACCTGGAACTCGTAGCCCTGCTGCTGACACATCTCCTTCAGGGCCGGATACACGCGCTCCATCAGGGCATTACGTTCATGGCGGGTGTCTGGGGATATAATACATATATAATACACCCGCTCCATCAAGGCATTGCGTTCATGGCGGGTGTCTTGGGAAATAACACACATATACGACACCCGCTCTATCAGGGCATGGCGGGTGTCTGGGGAAATAACAAGACATATAATATAACCACTCCATCAGGGCATTGCATTAATGGAGGGTGTCTGGGGAAACACACTCATACTACACACGCTCCATCAGGGCATTACGTTCATGGCGGGTGTCTGGGGATATAAAAAGACATATAATACACCCGCTCCATCAGGTCATTGCGTTCATGGCGGGTGTCTGGGGAATTATATACATATAGTACACCTGCAACATCAGGTCATTGCGTTCATGGCGGGTGTCTGGGGAATTATATACATATAATACACCTGCTACATCAGGGCGTTGCGTTCATGGCGGGTGTTTGGGAATATAACAGACATATTATACAACCGCTCCATCAGGGCATTGTGTTAATGGTGCGTGTTTTGGGATATAACACATATATACTACACCTGCTCCATCAGGGTGTTGCGTTCATGGCGGGTGTCTGGGAATATAACAGACATATTATACACCAGCTCCATTGCGTTCATGGTGGGTGTCTGTGGAATAAGGTTGAGATAATGACCTATAGCCGAGTAGGTATCAGAAAATAACCTTCAAGCGATAGCGAGAAGGTTGTATCCGATAGCTACAAGGATATGGTCATTATCTCACATACACCACATGGCTTTACCAATTTGCATTTTAACAAAAGTAGAACATCAACAAAATATTTAGTTACAATGTATTTGATAGTTGTTGTTATGGAGTGAAACTTAAATACACTCAACTTCTTAACATTCCATTTGCGCAATACATGAAACGTGCAGATGGAGCATGTCATGGCGAAGGTGTCAATCAGACAAATCTGAGCGGACTATCCTGGCTGTTGAAGGACATTCAATACTGGTATAACCAAGCAACAGCTTACACAAAGAAAGAAAGGATATAACAACCATAGTGGTGAAGAAAGCAATGTTATCGCACCTGTGAATGTGCTTGAGGTGAAGATACGGACTATCCTGGCTGTGGAAGGACACTCAACACTCACGTTCCCGTTGATTACTTCCTGAGTGGCCGTCAGTTTGGCAGGGCCCAGTTTGTGTAATCTGTGACACCGGTTGGAGGAGAACTTCTTGATGAGATCTCTAGACCCTTCCTTCCTCTTCTTGTTCCCGAGGGACATCTTCTTGAGAACGTGCTCTGTTGTGATGTCTCCAGATGCATCCAGTATTTCATCATCCTCTCTATTCTTATGTGGTTCACCATTGTTGTCATGGCCATTTTCTTCAGGGCTTAAATTTGAAGTTTTAAAGTAATCAGACTAGGAACTGCATCACATGATTGTCCCTCAATTCAATACATTTCTTTATTCCCATAAAACCACCTTGTTGGTACAAGAGCATATTCACAAAATATGATAATTATAATAATTATGCCATACACACTGAGGAAAACATAGTTAAATTAATGTTTTAATCGTTGTTGGAACGCATTAATGTCAAAATTAAAGGAATAATTGCCCATTTATTACATTTTGTCCAATACACAATGAATGCAAGACAGAGGACACCCCCCGAGCTTAGCGTGGCAGGAAGAACGAATTATCTGTGTGCAATACTTTGCACAAGATTCACGAGCTTGTCTGTTGTCGTGAAGATCGCATTGTCCAATCAGCAAGCAATGTCGCGGTGACGTATGCTCGTGCGTGTAAAAGCATGTGCTCTTATCATTTGACTTGACGAAGCGACGAGACAGCCAGGATGGTCTCAAGATGGCCAACACGTGCTTGTCGGAGTACTCTTACAGCGAAGAAAACGTAATGGATAATATTTATCGAAAGCTCAGCTCAATAAAACGCTACAGTAACTACATACGTCTATGAAATGACGGAATTTTTTTTGGATATTTGCTGTTGGAGTGCAAATGTGTGAACAGTGGAATGTGGCGGACTATCCATAATCAACTCATATTTTATTATTCACTGGATTATATTGTCATATTAGTGTTACGATGCAGTTGGATACACTTTGAATGTAAAGGGATCAGCGACTTGTATTTTTCAGACAGAAAAAACAAACATCTGCAGCTTGTGTACACGGATTATTCATGTTGAATAAAGGTAAGGGATATGTTAGTCCATCTGCATGTTTCTTTCAATTTGACCTACAATTAAATGAGTGCAAGTTTGTAATACTAACATTACATGAACCTGTCAAAGTCTTGACATGCGCTTTTGTTTGTATTCATTGTTGAAATCAACATTTCTATGGGTCACGGGAACCGTGATGGCGTGAACTGGTTGCTAACTTCACAGACCCCATTTCTATTTGGAAATTGGTGTGCTGAGACTGACGGAATTGTTTTTATGGTCCAAAATAAGAGTTGATGATTTAAGATATATTGGTATTAATGCAAGAGAAACATTTGAGCGTTTTCCATGTATAAACTTTTAAGCATTTTAATATTATGATGTAAATTAAGTGGAATTATATTTTTCTTACAGGTAACACGTTGATTATAAACATCAGGGATTTACAGGACAGCATCTACCAGGATTACAATGATCGCCCCATATCTACACACAAAACGTAATCACGCCTCTGACTGAAAACCCAACTGTTGTAGGTTTCAGGAACTAATATCAGAGTTGTCAATGTACCGTTTTCATGAAAGAATAAAAAATTGAAACCTTGTCATGTTCTTCTTACGAAACCGTTAACAAAATCGTCACCCAAATTCGATACTGATCATATTTACCTAGGGAGTTATGAGATATCCAACCTTTATGCCATCTTTCGACCCCATAACATTTATACGGAGGTGTTTTTTAAATATTACTAGAGGCGAAGACAAGAGTAATATTTAAAAAACACTGACGCGTTTTTAACCGAGGGAGGATACTGAAAATTGTGGCGAGGCCGAGATTTTCAGTATCCGGACGAGGATATTTTTAGCTAAATGTATGACGTCAGCAAAGGTTGGATATCTCATAACTCCCTAGGTCGATATCTAGATATCAACCTCCGATGACGTCACCTCAGGTTGATATGGAATATAACCTGTTAGCTGTTCAATAGGCCATATCATCCCTAGGTGTGTGTATATATATATATATATATATATATATATAGATAGATTAAATAGAACATACTTCACATAGTCGTTTGTATAATCATTTTAATCCGATACTAGTATTTCGTCAATAGTATTGACTCATCAGGGATGAAACGCTATGATAGAGACATCGCATTACAAGCATATTTATAACAAAATGTTCACACAATGTATACACAATGTTCACACAATGAGGAATGACGTAGCAACATGGCGGAGTAAACATTTCATTGTCAAAGTCTCTACATAAATTGTTGATGAATCAAGATTCCTGACGTTAAATACCTTTGTTTGGTGCCTGGGAAGCAATGGGCATATCCCAGGATCAATTCAGGGTAACTATTGGAACTTTTGCACCAGTACTGATCAAAATATTGACCAGAATAAGTCACAAACATGTAATATCCAGAATACCCCGACATAGAGCGGGTACGAGTGTGTATACGAGACTGGTTGTATTGAACTTGTTGTTTGCGCTGTTGCTGCAAGCGGGTGTGGAGTCGAACCCCGGCCCTGACGAAGATGAGCGAGCACAAACCAGAGCAAATAGTGGTGCTAAAGATGGATGCTCTAAACAGCTGAAACTTACTTCTCAGGTTACGGACACAAATATGCAAACTATTCTCGATGAGTTCAAAAAAATGTCAACAAAAATGGACATGGTGCAAGCTTCAAATGTAACTTTGACAGACAAGATTGTTTCTTTAGAGTCAACATTGTCGAAGGTATGCGATCAGCTGTCAGATGTAAATGAACGCTGCCAGAACAAGAATACCAAACTCTTCGACAAGTTATGAATAGGTTGGAAAGCAAAATTGATTATGTTGAAAATCAAAGCAGAAGAAATAATTTGATATTTCATGGAATCCCCAGACCTGAGGTCTAAGGAATCCTGGACATGGACGACGCTAACATCAACATCCAGCGAGCATACAGAGTGATGCGGGGAAAGGGGATCATAGTGAAACTTGCATCAGACAGTGATAAGTACGATATTCTGAAAGCAGCAAAGAGACTTAAAGGGACACAGCTTTTCATCAGTGAGGATTTTTCAAATTTAGTCAGACAAAAACGCAAATATCTTCAACCCTACATGAACGCATCAAGGGATGGTGGTCGTTACTCTTATATGCGTTTTGATAAACTGTTTGTTGAGGACAACATCTATACATATGACGTCACTAGCGATTCCCTTGTTACAATAAAACAAGGCAATAAGCCTGGCGTCATCAACCCAGACTTGTAGCGAACTGGCCCGCCCCTGGATAAAATAACACACAATAAAGCGACAATAAATGTTGTTATAAATAATAAATAAATAATCTATTTATATAGCGCCGAGTTCCAGCTAGGCTGCTCACAGGCGCTTCACATAGTTTGGTTATGGCAGGTACCGGTACATAACACATCATTCTGACGAGAATAGATGTGTTTTGAGCTGGTGGCGGAAAGACTGAATAGATGTTGCAGATTTTAAGTCGAGTGGAAGTCTGTTCCAGAGGATGGGTACTGCACACTTAAAGGATCGATCGCCCCATTTAGTTCTACTTTTGGTGTTCATAAGGAGGTCTTTGTCCTGTGATCTAAGAAGTCTGGTTGGCACATGGGACTTCAAAAGTGATGACAAATACTTGGGGGAGTGGTCAGTCTTGAGACACTTGTAGGCAATGGTGAGCAGTTTGAAGGTGATTCGTTTGGGAACAGGGAGCCAATGAAGCTGACGGAGAACTGGTGTGATGTGCTGCTTCTTCGGGCACTTGGTGATAATTTTAGCAGCCGTATTTTGGATCACCTGTAGACGTTGGAGCTGTGATGATGGTATACCGTAGAGGAGGGAATTAGCATAATCAAGGCGAGAGATGACCAGGGCTTGGACAAGTGACCTAGTTGATTCTGTCGAGAGGAATCGGCGTAGTCTACCAATTTGATGGAGCTGATGATAGGATGTCTGACAAACATGGCTGATTTGACGTCTCATGTCCATGGTAGAATCAAAGTAGACACCAAGGTTTTTGACTGTGTCTGAGGGAAGTACTTCCACGTCCCCAATCTTCACTGTAATGTCAGTTAGTGATGACTTCAGATGTTTTGGAGCAAGAACAAGAACTTCTGTTTTACTGTCGTTGAGTTTTAGGAAGTTTGTCCTCATCCACAGTCTGATGTCACAGATGCACTTTTCCAACTCTATTTTGCGATCCTGCAATGATAACAGTTTCGAGGCAATGGTACTCTGAGTGTCATCAGCATAGCAGTGAAATGGGATGCAGTGGCTCCTGAAGATGTCACCCAAAGGTAGCATATAGACTATGAACAGGAGGGGGCCGAGTACAGACCCTTGGGGCACTCCATAGGTGAGACTTGTCTGTTCAGATATACCATCACCAACCACAACTGACTGCGTCCTGTCTTTCAGATATGACCTCAGCCATGATAATACTGTTCCTGTGATGCCAACTCGTGTCTCAAGCAGGTGAAGGAGGATGGTATGATCAACGGTATCAAATGCCGCAGACAAATCCAACATGACCAATATGACGATGTTCTGGTTGTCGAGATGTAATAGGATGTCATTTTGAACTTTCAACAATGCTGTCTCAGTGCTATGATGTTGCCTATATGCAGATTGGAACTCCTCCATAAGGTCGTTGCTTTCAAGATGGCTTCTGATTTGACATGCAACTATTTTCTCAAGGACCTTGGACAAAAAGGGCAAATTAGAGACGGGCCTGTAGTTGTTGATGATCTCAGGGTCCAAGGAGGATTTCTTGATGAGAGGTCGGATAAGTGCGGATTTGAACACAGTTGGTACCTCAGATGTGTGGAGCGAAGTGTTAAAAAGAGTTACAATCGCCGGCAGTATTTGTTCTAAAACTTTCTTGAGAATCCACGTTGGCAGAGGATCCAAGTCACAGGATTTTGATGGACTTTTTTGAATGAGCTGTCGAACTTCAGTCTCTGATGTTGGAGTGAAAGCATCAAAAGGAACACCAGTGAAAGGTTTGTTGTAGTTGATGTTGGCAGTTACAACTGACTCCTGCAATTCAGCTCGGATTTTCTCATCAAGAAGAAATCTGAGAAACGTGTGGCTAAGTTGACATTATCAGTATGAAGTGGAAGAATAGCACTTTCGTCCTTACCCAGGAGGCTGTTGACTTCTTTAAAGAGTCCTTTAGGGTTGTTGCTGCACTCTTTAATACGTTCTTGGATCTGGCTTGTTCTAACATTAACCAGTAGAACTTTGTGTCTGTCTCTTGCAAATCTGTACAGCTGGTGATCTATCTCCAGTTTTGATTTGCGCCACCGCTTTTTAGCCTTTCTTTTGGTTTGCTTAGAGAAGCGGATTTCATCAGTGTACCAACCATACTATCAACATGTATATTGAATTCTCCGAGAAGTAAAAAGTCATGGGCAACAGAAAGCACATTTTCAGTAAATTGCGAGAATTCATTTTGAAAGGTTGTAAAAGTAGTTGAAGACTTGACCGATGCAGGTGGTCTGTATATGACAGCGAGAGTCAAAGTTTTCAGACCACTCGTAATAGTGGCCATGATTGTTTCCATAGAACTGAATTTTGTCAAGCTATGAACAGTCACATTAAGCATTCTCTTATACACAATGGCAACACCTCCGCCATTCCGGTAAGGTCTGTTTACATTTACAATGTTGTAGTTGGAGGGTAACCTATCTTTGATGACACTGTTATCCTTGCTTTTTAGCCAGGTTTCTGTGATGGCCAGAATATCAAGGTCATTTTCCAGAAGGTAGTCATAAAGCAAAGTTGATTTGTTTCTGACTGACTGGGCATTTATGAGACACACGGTGAAAGGAGATGTTAAAACATGCGATGTATGAGTCAACAGATCACCTTGATTGATAGTTTCACCATTTTTCGAAATGTTAGTCATTTGTTTCTTGAACGGCACTTTTGTTTTCTTCTTACCACCACGACAACCTCTTTTTGTTGGAGGTTTAGAGTTTATTTGCTCACTTGTAAGTTTTTTCCAAACATCTGGAGAGATCCTTGTACCTGTGCTTGCTAACTCAATCAGCCTGCTCCTTGAATACAATAGGTGTCCAGCTGTCATTGTCCTAACACAATAGTCTCCTCTGCTTCTACCTTGATTGGCAGGCTCAACCTGCAAGGCCTGATTTGACTGACTGTTTATAACAATATTCAAACACAATATTGTTACTCTCAAAACGCACATTTCCTCATGCAACTTCTTCATCAAAATTTCACAACAGATGTAAATCAATCTTCTTTCATTAAATGCAGAATTTGGGCATTCTACATCATCATTAACCAGGATTTAAATAGATTTTTGTCAGAGCTATGTGAACATGCAGCCTCTTGGCGCACACTACAGAAATATGTGGAATATGTGTGGTTTGAAACAAAAACTATCTGATACTGATTTTGTAGCATTTTGTGAAATATTTGATGTGTTCGGTTTTGTTGAAATATGGAATAATTGTTATGATGTTGATATTGAAGGTTGTTTCCCTAATCATAAAGTGTACACAAATTACAGAAACTACAATAACCGAGGAGGAGTGGCAGTGTGTGTGAGTTACAATATCATGAAATCTGTCATAAAAGTGTATGTAGAGTTTTCTGACTGTATATTCCTTCTTATGGATAAAGAGTTCTTAGGCACTTCACGGAATGTACTCCTTTGATTTGTGTACATACATCCACATAAATCATCATTGAAATCGGATATGAGAACACAGAAAGGAATTGATTTCCTAGAACACAGCTTATTATCTACATGTATATTTTCAGAAACGTCCATCAACGATACTTCAATGCTTATCATGGGTGATTTAAATGCTAGATGTGGGAAAATGCAGTATTATATTGAAGATGACAGTTCAAACCATATAACTGTGCTTGAAGATATGGACTACGCAGAAGATACGTTTTGTAAACCGAGGAATAGTAAAGATAATGTGATCAATAGATATGGAATGGATCTCATAGAGCTGTGTAAAACCATGTGTCTACATATGATGAACGGTAGAAGTGACAGCCTTGGTGATTTTACGTGTTACTCAGGGGAGGGAACTAGCCTCATCGACCTTTGTCTGTGCTCTTCGGATATGTTTCGGTATGATATTGATTTCAAAGTTGTAACACGTTGTGAGTCTAATCATTTACCAATACAATTTTCCATTAATATTCCTAAATATGAAGCAAATGATTGAACAGACGAAAATTTGGACTTGTTAAATATTAACATTCACATATGGAAAAATGATTCAGCTCATCTATTTATTTCTGCAGTCAAAGAACGACTGTTACAATATGACAGTGTATGAAATAATTTTACAAGATCACTAGCAAACCGGGCTACAAAGTTTTCAAAGTTACTAGCCCGAAAGAAAAATTACTAGCCCAATTAAGTGAAGATAAAGAATGTTTTCTGACATTCATTGTTTCAAAATCAAACACATATGTGCTCAAGAGTTTTTGGCATGTGATGGGGGTGATCGGAAACAGACACTAAATGGTAACTGAATTAGTTACAAATTTGAATGAAAAGAAATCCAATTTTTTTAAAAATACAAATCTACACTAGCCAACCGGGCTATCATTACTTTTTTTCTACTAGCCCAGACAAATTTCAACTAGCATCGGGCTACCGGGCTAGTGGTTATTTCGGACACTGCAATATGACATTTTATAATTCATAGAAGATGTTAACACTAATATCAACTCTGCTACAGAAAATCTGTGTTCTATCTTAACGTCTTCTGCGGCTTCCTGTGGATTGCAAAGAGCTAATTATTCGACCAGGAAGAAGAATAAATGGTACTACGAAGACTGTAAAGTGCTAAAACAAAAGAAATACAAAGCCTTAGATAAAGTGAGGATTACTGGTTCAAACACGGATTTGACAGAATTTAGACACCTCAGAAATACATATCGAAAGCTATGCAGAGATAAGAAGAGAGAAGAAGCAGAACATATATTACGTACGCTTACTTCAAATGTAAATGACCCAAAGACATTCTGGAGACAACTTAAAGTGATAACATCTAGAAAGACGGATGGATCGGAGAATATTTCAGTAACAGAATGGACAGTATATTTCAAAAGAATTCTCAATTTAACGGAAACAGATATTGACAAAGAAAACATGGAATTTTGTGAACAGTTTGTGAGAAATCATGATGATTCGCCTTGTGATCTTTGTATCGATGATGATATGAACAACATTTTGAACAGAGATATAACAGATGAAGAGATATTACAAGCTATAACAAAAATAAAAGATGGGGGAAAAAATCAGCTGGACCAGATGGCATACTTCCAGAGATGATAAAGAACTGCTCAACTGTTCTACTCAGATATATGTCAGTTTTATTTAATGGAATATTAGGTTCAGGAACATTCCCAGACAAGTGGTCGTAGGCAATGATCAAACCATTACATAAAAAAGGCAATATACATGATGTTAATAACTACAGAGGAATATTGTTGATGGATATAATGGGAAAGGTATTTACAAATATATTGAATTACGTTTACAAGTATTCTGTGAAGTATTCGAGAAGATACCAGAATCACAGGCAGGATTTCGATCAGGATACAGTACAATAGACAAAATGTTTTGCCTCCAGGGTTTTGCACAAAAATATCTATCAAAACGTAAAGGGCGATTCTATTGTTTATTTATAGACTTTCGCAAACCTTTCGACTGTGTAAATAGGAAACTGCTGTGGTTTATGTTATTGAAGAAAGGAATCTATGGAAGCTCTTTAACATCTTAAAGGACATTAATTCAAAAGTAAAATCAGCGGTGAAATTTTCTAATTCTTCTATTACTGACTATTTTAAAACCGACACTGGAGTGAGACAGGGCTGTCACCTCAGTCCGATCCTATTTTCTCTTTACATTGTTGAACTGGAGCAAATAATAAAAGATTCTGATCCTTAGAGGAATATTCGTTGGACAAGAGTTTCTAGAAATTTTGCTTCTTTTCTTTGCTGATGATCTATGTATTTTCGATGACACTGTCATAGGAATGCAACGTAAAATTGATGTTCTACGGAAGTTCTGTGTGAAATGGGACTTGAAGTTAATTTAGAGAAAACAAAAATAATAGTTTCAGAAATGGCGGCATCGTGAAAGGATCCGAAAAGTGGAAATATGGAGAAACCGATATAAGGATTACTACACATTATAATTATCTAGGCCAATGTTTTCGTCCAAACTATCTTGGAGTAAAGGTGTAGATGTTCTAACAGCCAAAGCAAGGAAAGCACTATTCAGTATTAAAACACTACAGAGCCAATTGAAGAATTTATCCCCAAATATCTTGTTCAAAATTTTCGACGTTCAGATTAAACCTATCCTTTTATATTGATCCGAAATATGGGGACATCAAAGAAGACATATTATTGAAAAATTCCATGCCAGTTTCTGTAAATTCATCCTTTCGTCTGGAAATCATGTTTCGAACTCAGCAGCTCTTGGCGACTGTGGGCGACATGGATTGTACATTGACTATCAAACAAAGTGTGTCAAATACTGGTGTAAATTGTTATATATGCCGATGAATAGATATCCAAAACAAGTCTATTCTATGATGTTTAAAGTTGACGCCAGCAACCGAAGAACGTGGGCCAGTGATGTAAGAGAACTTTTGTTCAAGTACGGCTATGGATTCGTTTGGATGTCACAAGATGTTGGAGATATTAATAAATTTATCAATTCTTTTAGAACAAGGCTTAAAGATTGTAACCTACAAGAATGGAGAGATGACATATCAACATCAAAGAAAATGACATACTACAAAGGTTTTAAATTCATTTTAAATGCAGAATTGTATCTTTCGACAATCAAGTATAAAGAACTGAGAAGAATATTGTTCCAGCTTCGCTCATCTGAACTACCTTTAAGAGTTAATACTGGAAGATGGGAAGGTTTATTACATGAAGAAAGAATATGTCAAGTTTGTCAGTTACAGCTCATCGAAACCGAATACCATTTTCTCCTTATATGCCCCATGTACACAGAATTAAGATTGAAATATCTCCAACCTTATTATCATACAAATGCTACTGTCCAAAAATACCTAAATTTGCTAAGTTCACCTTCATCATATTTATCATATAATTGTGCAATGTTGGTTAAACAATCTCTTTTACAGCGTAAAATACATCTTGAAATGTAAATCCATATGCCATGTAAAATGTTTGTAATGAGTTATACATGGGTCAATGGCCTTTCTATTGAATAAAATTGATTGATTGATTGATTGGTAGATTGTATATGATATACATGTAAGTCAAGTGTCTTTAGGATTGTTTCTGGTTGGTGTCTGAATTGACACATTAATCAATCAGGTAAGCAATACCCTTGAGCAAGATGTTAATCCCTTTTGTTTTATAAAGGGTCGCATTGTAGTAAGTGATACGTGCCATTCAGATAGGGATAATAATCTCAGTGTTTATTTAGTGAGGGATTATATGTCTTTATGAAGCCCTCCTCAAGGCTTAATAGAGTATTTGTCACACTTGGCATATTTGACTTGTGATACAATTTATAGAACGGAAATATTTTGAAATTCCCACAATCAGAAAGATGTTGATTTACAAAAACAACGATATTTTTCATTGTTATTGTGTTGTCTGTGTAAGGTAACCCTATTTCTTAGGCAGTCAGTTTTCCCGATATAGGACTTTTTACACTTAGGACACATTATTGCATAAATGACATTTTTTGAATTGCAATCAAAGTTAGATTTTATTTCAAATGTTTTTCCGTTGTCGGATTTGAAAGACGAGCCTTCTAATAAATGGGGACATGTGCCACATCTTTTGTTTGAACATTTGGAAACTTTGGGTTTTTCTGTTGAGTTTTGGATACCATCATATTTAGCCTTTGTTAAAATGTGTTTGAGATTTGTTGGCTGTCTTTTGCTTTTAATGATTTTATTTCTTTTGAACATTTGACCTAACCCTCTTTCTTGGCTAAGCATAGGTAGGATCAAGATGGAAGATAGACTTGTGGTGATTATTACACACTCTGATATTGCTAGATGTTACACGCTCAGCATGGGTGGTGATTACTGCTACCCCTAGAACAAGAATGGACTAATCCAAACTACTCCCTAGAAAGGATTAATTGTAGTGACGGCAAAAGCAGAGTTTGTAAAAATCGCCATGTGTAACTATTAGAAGATTATTACATAGTGGAAAGTTTAACCCTACCTTTTAGTAACTCTGTTGTGATATATTGGATAGATTACTAGTACTAGTATATCATCAACTCAGATTCTGTATTCGAACATTAAATTTTGCAATTTAAAAATGTATTTCATCCATCGTATTTTGATTCACAAAAGCTAAGCTCTGAGCTGTCTTGGTCAACTAATGCCTATTCAGCTATCATATCATATGCTTATTGTTTCATGATTTATGAAGTTTGATCTGATATATTGCTACCACTGTTAAAGATTGTCTTTGGTACATCAATGATTGAATAATTGGAAAACCAATAAAACATTAATGATGAATTAATAGAAGGCATGTAGAATTCATACATTAAAGAGTGACCTCTATTTTCATTTCATTTTCATTTATTGCCATACAGATGTATGTAACTATCATAATTGATAGGTTGTCAGCAACATTTTTTATATGTAATTCAAATGATGATGCGCTCCTGTTTTACCTTTAATTTTGGAGTGTCAATATTAATGATAATGTGATCAAGTATTCATTGCCATTGAAATTTAATATTGATGTTGTGAATATAAGATTTTATAAATTGCAATCAGATGTACAACTTTATATGAAAAATGTGAATAAGATGCAGTGCTGTAGAATGGATAAGATATTAAAGCAATATGATTTACAAAAGTGATTCCCTTTCAATATAAATCTTTTAGCAAAGGAAAAGCAAATTGTTTTGTCATTGCATATTTTTTCCTTTACAACATCACTTTATAAATCCCTCTTTGTTTACAATGAGGGATTTATTAAGTGATCGTTTTTAAATCAAACATCATTATTAAAATCTTTTCTAAATATCATAATATTTTTAGTAATGGGTTACCACGCTGTTTTAAATATGGTAAATATTTCTCAGGTGTTTCATCAGCATGGAATGATTTTTGATAATTCCAAATACAAATAAATGATTCTACTATAAGGTGAATGGTGTGCTAAGTATACTGTGAGAATGTGGATGCACCACATTCTTATTTCAGCTTGAATGATGTACAAATCACATATATGATGCCGAATGGAACCACACTTTTTTTATTTGGAATGATATACTTTTTAATGACCAAAATTATCCAGAATGATGACACTTTTTCAGTAGGAATTGTGTACTTTTTACAATGATGTAATTTGATGAAGAATGAAACATCTCTATATTTAAGCGTGAATGATGTATAATGAAGATGTTAAGTTATATTCGTAATGGTACAGCCTTTTTCAGTTGGAACTCGAGTGATGTACTAATTAAAATGTACAATACGACGCAGAAAAATGCACCTTTCCTTTGACTGAATGATGTGTTAATGTCAATGTGATCATTAATGAAAACATTCTTCGTTTGGGTGATGATGTATAAGATATAATGTGAGAATATGGATCTATCCTTTTTATTTTATGCAGTGCAATGCACATTCTCAAAGCAGTGCAAAAAATCGTTTGCACAAGTGGACACGTGATTTGTGAATACAAACATTTGCTGCTGAATTGCTTTGTTAATATAAAATCCTTACAATAAAAAGTTGTGATTCTGTACTTCCACTCTGTAATGTAAATGATGACATCAAACAAGACACAGGAACGTTTTCATTTCAGCACTTAACAAAACACTCGTGTTTAATAATGTATCCGTAAATACGCGCATCTTAGCAGTTACTAAAATTGCACCACCTCATTGATGCACCATCATTGATTGCACCATCATTGCTCATTACCTACATTGTAATCAAAGAAAAAAAATTATTTCGAAATGCTAGATAATGAGAAACATCTATTTGCGATATATTCAAATAACAATTATCTTCCGTAAATCTGAGTGCTTTTTCGGTAGAAAAGTACTAGTTTAAAGTGAAAGTAATATAATCAATTTTCAGTCATCGAAATTGCAATATAACACCTATATCTTTAACACTAGCTTCACATAACATGTCTTACATTTTCTGAGACAACGATAAGAATATGACAATCCCTACTCTTTATATTTCTCTCCAGGGGTTGTAAAGACTCTTGGGGTGCCTGCACGCTATTCCCACACCCCATTGTCAGACCTTTAGGTCACCCATAGTCGATAGGGTAAACATGCACGATCATTCAATGGGCACGTCAAGCATGGCGGGGAAGTTTGTTTACATGCTGCCATGACAACCGGCAGGGAGGATATACAACATGACAATTTAAGGTATACATTCTTTTGTGGTTGCAACCCCAAATATAATAATATACGTATTTCACTGAACGTTAATCCATCTTTTTCTAATAATCCAAAACAAACTTGATTCGTGAGATATACACCACAAACCCTTCAACTACAGTAGAAGTCAGTTCTAATTCTATTATCATGCAAGCACAATCAACTGTAAAACGGCAGTTGGAGATTGAGTATTGGTTTGCTAACTAGAAATATATAGACGATTTTTTATCGATCTAACAAATCAATAATAGAAAATACAAACGGAGGAATTTACTGGAGAGACAGTCATGAAGCATATCCTTGCGTCCTGACAACGCGTTTATAACATTTGAGAATATGTTTAGAGACAAACCTCTCGTTTCTCTGGGTTCTCCTAGACCTGGCGTCCCTCCTGCTGTGGGCACGTCTGGCAATCCTACTGCCCTCTCCCACTCCCCCTCCCCCTCCCCGGGCACGTATATCCCGGAGGTACTGTCTGTACATATCTCTCCTGTAGGGGTCCAACACTCTAGCTACTCATGCTCAACTTGCATGGTATAATCAGACACGTATCCGCATACCGCGCGAAACCTTTGTGTTACATGTGAGTCTTTAACTCTATTGGAATCACGAAGAAAACTACACTTGACTGAAGATATATATACGTGGCTGGCTTCTCACCATTCACTTGAGATGGTTTCTCCCACTACATTTGCATGGTAAAATCAAACACGTATCCTCATGCCACATACAGCCCTGGCTTGATATGTGAGTCCTTGTTTGCTCTAGTCATAAAGATTACATACACTTGACTGCAGATTTATAACCGTCTTCTTGTCATTCACTTGAGATAGCTCGTACACTATACTGTCATTAAGTAGCGTCGAACCTATATATATAATATCAAATTTTGTGCCGCCATGTGGTAGAGACAAACATTTAGAAGAATATTGTGACTTAATTGAAAATGTGCCAATACATGTAAAACAACCAAAACTGAACTTAACAAAGGGTGAGTCTAAAGCTTTACATGATTTAAGAAATAACAGTGATATAGTTATTAAGGAGGCTGATAAAGGAGGTGCTATTGTCATTATGGATAAGGCTTATTACAAAGATAAAATATTGTCTATACTTGATAATGATACTTACTATAGAAAATCTAATGAAAAAGAGGAGAAAGTAATAGCAAACAAAGTTACTAAACTGTTGAATACATATGCTAATGATATTTCAGACTCTGAACGAGACTACCTCACTCATTTTGATGCTAAAACTGCGTATTTTTATGATCTCCCTAAGATTCACAAAAGTAAAACAATTCAAGATGTAATTTCAAATGAACACGACGCAGTTATAACTGTTAAAGACCCTGAAGATCTCCCTCGAGACCCATTGTTGGAGGACCTGAAAGTCACACTCAAAGACTTAGTAATTTCATTGATATTATCCTCAAACCCCTGTGTGGTAATGTTAAAAGTTTTATCAGGGATGATATTGACGTTTTATGTAAGCTCCCACATACAGTACCAGAGGGTTCTAAATTGGTGAGTTTTGATGTTGTTAATCTGTATAGTAATATAGACACAGAGCTGGGTCTGAAAGCTGTTAGACATTGGCTTGATAAATCTCGCCATCTCATACCAGAAAGATTTTCCAATGAATTTATCATTGACGCTTTAAGTCTAGTTATTGAAAATAATGTATTTTATTTTGATGGAAGATTTTACTCCCAAAATAAAGGAGTAGCGATGGGCACCAAAGTGGCACCAACCTATGCAACTTTAGTTCTTGGATACTTAGAAAGTTTATTCTACTCTAAAGTTGAGGAGAGTTTTGACATGTCTGTGAAAGAGCATGTTGAAAATTCATGGAAGCGTTTTTTAGATGACTGTTTTATCATACTTGAAAATGATAATAATCTCATTCAAACTATTCATGAAATTTTAAATTCTCTTGACCCGTCAATTAAATTTACAATGGAATGCCATGACGTACAGTTGAATTTTCTTGATGTAATTGTTAAGATAGAATCAGGAGGTATCATAGCAACAGATATTTTCTATAAGAAAACGGATTCACATCAGTATCTAGACTTTGAATCATGCCCCCCCCCATCATACAAAGCGTAACATCCCCTACTGTTTAGCAAGGAGAGTTTGTACTATTGTTTCTGATGATGTTGTTAAAACTAATCGCCTTGATGAATTGAAAAACTTTCTACTTAAACAAAACTATCCAGACAAATTGATAAGTGATAGTATACATAAGGCTTTAAAAATGGACCAACAACAACTGAGATCAAAAGTGGATAAAGACATTGATATTCAAAACAATATTTCTCTTGTTTCTACCTTAAATCCCAACCATGATAACGCAATGTCTATTGTGATGCGATACCTTTCAATGTTAAGTCCCAGTCAGAAAATGAAAAAGATTGTCAATAAATATACTTTCATTAACAGTCGTAAGCAACCCAAAAACTTACGAAAAATGTTAACTAGTTCCAGGTTTGACTCAGTTGATGTTATTCCCAAAGTCTCAAAATGTGGAGATTTAAGATGTCACACTTGTGAAAATATTATTGAAGGGTGCTCAATTGACATTAAACCAAATGAAACATTTGTTGTGAAGCAAAACATGAATTGTGATACTAAAAATGTTATTTATGTAATCACATGTTCTGGATGTAATGAGAAGTATATCGGGAAAACGGAACAAAAATTAAAGAGAAGAATGAATCTCCATCGATCTCACATAAACCAGCCCCGAAATCGAACTATTCCTCTTAGTGAGCATTTAGATAAATGTGGAAATGGCAAGTTCAAAGTTTTCCCGATATATAAACTCAATTATCATAATGACAATGATTTACTTTTGAAGGAATCATATTTTATTCATAAATATGCGCCAAAATTGAATGGCAAAACATGATATTGTTTACATTATGATCAATTGTTGTCAAGTTTATTGTGACGTCATAGGTTCCTGTGTGACGTCATAATACTATGTACTGTGTGTCAGTTACTGCATTAAACGGCCTGATGAAGCAGGTACAGGATGTACCTGCTGAAAACGTTTGCCAAACTTAATTCAACTTCATCTTCTTCTTTTTAATATATTTATATATATATATATATATCTACATGCCACACATTACCGAGATTGTAATGGTATGTATAGGTTTTCAAAGACAAAATCACATTATAAACACCTGACTGCAGATTTGAAACTCACTGGCTTCTCACATGCACCTGCATTAGCTTCTCGCGTAACGCTTGCATGGTTACAGTTAAACACATATCCGTATTCAAGAGAAGCCATGTGGAAAGACCTCAAGACTCTCATTCGCTAACGTCCAGCTATATAAACACTAGACTACAGATCTTAAATGGGTAGTAGCACGTTTTTTTTTCAAATTGTATTTTTTCTATATTTCACTGATAATTTAATGTTAATGCTAAATGTATGTCTTTGATAGTGAACAAATCTCATTACACACACCAATCATCCATAGTCAGAGAACAAATTTTAAAGATTAACATAAAGTCCATTGGCAGCCATTTTTGTGTGAACACCTTTAATTCATTTTCAAAGGAATCTCATGTGCGCAATTCACATTATGTATTTGATTTATTACTGCTTTGTTTAGTTTAAATATACTGTTTTTCAATTGGAACCATTTATCTTCATTTTCCTGTCATCACCTTATATTCCCCCTTAAAACGTACTACTGCTCCTTTAAATTTACTGGCATCTCAAATTCACACAAAAGAAATCATACTACATTTGCATGATAACAGTCACATGAATATCCGTATTCCAAAGAGTGTCCTTACTCGCTAAGATTTTAACATTACCTATCATTATATTTACACTTAACTGCATTCAAACACGGCGCTGACCAGCCCCGAACACGCCCGTGTCTATTCAGTTCTACACATAGACCGTAATGCTAACTTGCTTGTCACGCTATATTCAGCCCTTTATCTATTGAACATTGAACATGTATTAACGGTTTACCGAACAGCTCAACGGTTGTCAAACACAAGTCATATTAGGTTTAATATTTAACAAATACTTGTCATTAAGGTATTCAAAATTGAAACATAAGTTTTGCTCTTGCTTAAATTTCAGGTACAGGCTTACATGTACATATGTAAATAAAACAATTCATGTTACATTGTGTGATCTTATCGTGCACACGTGCACACGTGCACGTAGGTGAAAATTCCCTTATCATCACTGATGTTGTTATGGTGTAAACTGATGTTCAAATTTGTTATTCGCAAATCGCTCTTGAATTCTTTAAACTAAACATTACATGATCTTGATAATTCAACTGCTTCCGATATAACCTCTATTTGAAGATAGAAGAATCAAGATCAAAGACATTGTAATAATCTATGTAACGTTAAGACTTTAACAATAATCGGAATGATGATTCATTTATTACAATTCCACTCAACAGGTTTGTGGGATTTAATCAGAAAGTAGGAATGTTTTTTTAACAATTATTGTGATATCAATTTGATGACTTACGTACGTGCCGCCGCATTGCTGTAAACCTTGTTTCTTGTTAAAGTTAAGTAGTTGACGTCGGTTAGAATGTATGTTGTTTTATTTTACTTTACCTGATTTTACTCCCGATTGCAAAAAAAAGGTCTTCGGTTCCAAGGATTGTTAATAATTTATTGCTTATTGATTCAAACATCCTGTGTAGACAAAAAAGACCCTGAAATCGGACACTAGTGAATGTTTGAGCTAACCATTGTGACCTCCTCATGGAAACATGTTAAAACACATCTGCGCGTTAATGACGTCAATCGTCTGATGACGGTGACATTGTTGAAGATTCTCCAAAGATTCTACCTTTTGAATGCAGGAAGGTCATTTCGCCCACTCTCTTGAAAACTTGTGTTCGCCCATCATAAAACAGAGCATTCCTTCTTTCGTCCTAAACTTTCAACGTTGTTATTCATTTTTTTATCAACAATTTACTTTGCCTGTTAGAAGATAGTGCAATTTGTATTGCTATTTCTTTAAAATCTAGTGGAGTATTCTCTTATGTAAACGTCTTTGGTGTAGCGGTATATATACATAATAATACATGTAATGATATAGGACCATTAGCAACTCATAACAGGAAAAATGAAAATATTTGTAAAGTAGGTTTATTTTGAAAGAATACCTGAGCAAATATCACAGTCTGCAATAACAACAGATTCAACATTGCAATGTGTGGGGCTACAAGGCCTCAGCATGGACTCTTGGCCGCATTTCAGTCTAAGTAAACCTAGCCTCAATAGCCTTTCTGAGTCTAGAAAGGCCTAATAGAGGGTCGCGTCAGCCCACGTATCGAATTGACCAATCAGAACTCAGCTCAGCTCTGCCTTCGCACGTATGTATAACGTTGGAGGGCATAGGACTCAGTATAGGAGTAAAACGGATAATATTGAGGCTAGGTTTACTTAGACTGGGCCGCATTTTGGGTACAGGAAATTGATAACAGTGACATAATCTTAAAAGTTTCTCGCTGCGGGACTGTTAATGATATAACAGTACATTTCTCATATACATGTAAGGATTATTACTAAACACTATGCCATTAACAAACAGTGATGTTACTTATTTGTACATCTTTTTGTTTCATTAATATTGTGAAAACCTACCTATTTGATGCTGTGTGTTATGAGGTAGACTCCTAGGTCATATCAAAGACTGTTTATATGAATCTACGACATTTATCTAAACACGTCACTATTTAAAACTGGGTAACAATAAATAGAATCCTTTTTGAGGGTATGCTATGCAACTCAAGATCATAATTGGCATCATCGAGATACGCCATCAATATCTCATTCAGAACGAAATAACATATTGATTAAATATGTGTCAACATTCAAGTTTAAGGATTCCTTTTTCATTATGCAAGGCGTCAAACAACATCACTTTTTGTTTTCCCCGATCCCTTTAGCAATTTCTTTATCCGTGTCGTTATTTTCATCTTTGGAATGTAAAGATCCAAAGGACTTAATTATTTGCATCATCGAGACCAATCATCAATATCTCATTTAGAACGCAGTAACAATGACTAAATTTTTGTTCAAGCATTCACATTAAAGGTTTCCTTTTTCCTTGGTTGATTCATCTAAAAAGCAATTATTTTTGTTTTCTCCGATCCTTTCAGCAATGAGTTTATCCATGTAGTCATCTTCATCTCTGAAATCTAAAGATCCAAAAGATTTCAAAGATCCAAGGGATCCGAGAGAATCAAGGGAACTCGTTGAGGAGTCATCTTTGTCTGGATCAACGTTAGTTCCAGCTTCTGACTCATCGTCAGCTTACTCTGGATCTGTGTCAGGATCATCTGGATCATCCATGGCATCCTGGTCACTCTTCAGGACCATCTTGGTCTTCACAGCTGCATCAAATAATAACCGTGATTTATGACATACAGTTTCATAAAAGTATTATAGAGTTTGATGACATGGAACTCCAAAAAGGGTTAACATTGTTTGATGACATACAACAGCAAAAAGAATACATTGTTTGATGACATAAATACAACTGGAACAAAATAAAAACGGTTTTATGATATGGAACTGCAAAAAAGGAATACATTGTTTGATGACATTCCACGAACGATTACACTGTTTGGTGACATACGATTGCAAAAAGGGATGACATTGTTTGAAGATACAATTGCAACAAAAGACTACCCTGTTTGGTGAAATACAAATGCAAAAAAGGGATGACATGGTTTTATGACATACAAAAGATTTGATATTTGATAACATACACCTTAATACGTGATAATGTTGAATGAGACATAGTTCAAAGTTGCAAGAGAGGATTTGAGAAGTTGATGACATACAGCTGCAAAAATGATATAAATGGTGAATGGTTTATAGCTAAAACAACTGATGGCTAACATGGATCTGTATCAAGGGATTACAAAGTTGGATTACATGCGTCTGAAAGTTCGAAGGAGTTTACAGTAGTGCAACATGGCGTCTAAATTTAGATGCAAAATAGGATCGTTGTATTTGATAACAGATATATTCATCTATGATTACGTGTACATGTATGTGGTCGATTAAGAAAGAATTAAATTTGCCAACAATGTCATTATCCCTATTTATAAAGGTAACATTAAACTTAGAAATGTTCTCTTCGGTATATTTTTATTGGCTGAAGATCACATCAAATAACATATTTAGATATATGATAAAGCTATAAGTGTTTTATATGAAAAAATAGATCCATACAAAACTTCACTTAGACTTTGAAATCAGTTCATACCGTTCCGATTGTTAAAGAAGAATAAAGAGTCAAAAGTTCAGCACTGTGTTAAAATATATCTATCGTGATGGTTCTGTTAGTCATTTCATAACTTACTTTCTTCACCGTAAATGTTTGGAAAACTGTCCAGCGGTTTTGAAGAGCTATGTTCTTGTGGTGTTTTACCCATAAGTCTCCAAATGATTGGCCGACTGTAGTCTTTCGAGTAGCCCACAACAAAGTGACCATCACTGGTCAGGTTGACCTTATGTAGCTGTTGGGAGGAACAATCAAGTTATATTTCATACATATATCATTTTAGTATGAATATCATCTTCACACTTTGAGTTATATTTCTCAACCGAGAAATAAACTGTAGTGTTGTAATCATGGAGGAGCTGCGCACATGACGTTACAAAACTATGACGTCAAATTGTAAGCACTAATTACAATCGTTTTATAACACTGCAATACTTGATGACATCTGACGAGTGCTCTTCTGAACTCTTGAAGTGTGGGTCAAACTATATTATGCACGTTTGCTATGAAAACTTTAGAAAATACCATTTTTTAAGACATCATCATATACATAAGAGATATTGGCTACTGAATGGTAAGTCAATGGTACAAACGGATAGAATTGCCATAAAACAGTAAATCGACCCCTCTCATTAAAATGATGTTATGAAAGAAATGCATTTCCCTTCATCATCCAAAAGTTTCTTCAACAATATGATAAAAACTCTACGACACTAGTGAATAGTTCAAGCTCAAGTGCTTTCGAACTTAAATATCAAATCTTTAACTTTACAAAAAAATGTTATTAAAGGAGACGTCGTGGGATATCAATATCTACAAGACATATAATTTAATATAATTGCATTTGCATCTAGATGCTATTGCATCATTAGTTATTGACATCATCAGGCATTTGCATCTCAAAGGATCATGGCGTTAAAAAGTTTATGATTTACCACATTGTTGATGCTTAAAGAATGTTTTATAGTCAGAAACTCACTTTATGCTTTATAACATATTACGATTGAGTTTGTTCCATGAAGCAATCTCACCCCGTGTATTCTGATATCAAAATATGAACACTCACACATATAATATCTGTTAAAATAATTACTTCATTCAGATCATGTGAAATATACCTGGCAACAGAAGACACTTGGTTGAGATTCTCTATCTACCCAAAACTTCTATATGGATCTCACAACTCACATCAAAATCAGGTGAAAACGTCGCAACCGTCTCCCACGTTTTCTTGTGTATTAACCGGAAGTTGTTATCATCACGGAACACTCCATTTGAAAGGAAATACGGACTGTCCAGGACGGTGTTTAAATTACACCTCTTGTGCCTGTGAAGCCTTTTGACGATTTCTCCTGAAATGATAAGTTATAGCAGTAGAAGGGTATTTATATTGCGCTAGCTCCACAACACAGAGCCATGCTCAAAGCGCTCCCTGAGCACCAATAAAACTATGTATAAAGAAACTGGCAGTTATTCTATCAAAGGAAATGCTGTCTCTTGAGGCGTGCTTGAAGGAAGTGAGAGATTGAGATGATTGTAAGTCTGTAGGCAGGGAGTTCTAAAGAGAGACAGTAGCAAATGAAAATGATCTTGCTCCAATGGATTTCAAATTATAACTGGGAATCGTTAAGAACAGCTGTTGTGGTGATCTTAGTGTCCTTTCAGGAACACTGAGTGATATAAGATCTTGAAGATAGGAGGTTCCTGCTTTGTTAAGAGACTGATAAGTAAGGCAGAGAATTTTAAAATAATGTTTTTCCCCGAAGCCAGTCCAAAGAGTCTAAGATCAGGGAGATGTTAGAGCGAGTATTGGTACCGGTGATCGTTCTTGCAGTCTTGTTTTGAAATATTTGAAGCCTATCAACTTGTGATGAACTGATTCCCAAGAGTAAGCTGTTATCAAGTCTATACAATTATTTTAAGTATTCCAACATGTATTTATTTCCACAATCTTTCCTGTTTCTAGGCTGCTCGGGAAGATCAATCTTTAAAGATACATAACGTTTGTTAGTTTCAAAACCCCGGCAATGTTTCGCAATTATTTTACTCTCGTTAATGTAGACCTTGTCACAATCTTGTAAACCTTAAGTTAAATGGCTATTTTTCTCATATTTATTTGAACAATGTCTTTCATTTATAATATCATGCCGCTAATGGCTGAAAAAGTGCCCAAAGGGCCTTAAGCATTAACTCATTCACTCAATTCATAAATTATAAGATTCTCATACATTCATACATTATAAAGATATTCTTCATATTCTTATCAAAAGATATATGGTAGAACAAATATTATACTCCTCTTCCTTTACTTTCCAATAGTGATTGCATCCTAAATGAAGCAATTTCCACCAGATAAGGTTACTTCGTTAACATTATATGGACCACACCTGAGCGATTACTTCATCATATTCCTTCGTAGTAAAGCTGTCAATACCTGTTGTCAAATCGAAGACTCTGATGTAAGCATCCTTGTGAGTGGATACAACAGTTCTGTCATCCAGCAGCTTGACGACATGAACTCCAGTATCAGCCTCGTTGTCATCACTGTCTGCGTACATCTCGTAGTCTACCAACTCCTTCAGGCATTCTGGGTAAAATATTAATATGATTATGTATTTAAATAAAACCATACATCGCATTCTTGATTATAATGTAGGCGTTTTACTGCACAGGTGGTTTTGGACTTTCATTACCAGCTATTAGAGGCAGTTTCTGAAATTATCTGCCCTTAGCTCCTTAAGCGGTCGAGCATGACTGATGACCTATCCTCCAAGATGCAGTAGGAGGTTTGGACCTTGTTGCATCATTGAGACTAAGTCAACACACGTGGCTATCACTATAACAGGTCAAGCTGAGCTACTGATTTCGGTCAGTGAAAGTCTGAAATTTAGCCCTAGCTGTTCCATCAAGGAACCCTTAATACAGTCTAGGTCCTTGCTTAGCAAGTCTAGAGTTTACAATTACACAACTAAAATATGAAGAACAAAAATACAAAACTAGGAAAAGCGTTCAATTATCTAAAGAAAGATTCCATAGAAATAATACGTCTATGAGGGTGGTTTCTTCTTTATCTGTACGAGTACCTGAACCTGAGAACGTAGAAAATTAAAGATGGATGAAAAATTTAACGCTTCTTGTCTGATGGCTTAAAGATCACTACTTGAGTTTGTGAGCAAACCTATATCAAAAGTATCATTTACAGGAAAGTATTATTTTAAAAGGTAACTTAAGTTGTTTAGTCCGTAGGGAAGTTTAAACACGGGGTTCTGATCCAAAACCAGACAATTATGTGCGTCAATCGCAAAACGTAATGTTGGAAACATTAATGCTATATTATGAGTTTCCATGTAAATTTTACCTACGAATTAGCTTCCGAATACGTATGACTTACACATTTTTACTTAAACAAGTATTCGTCACCTACCATTTTGGGATTAATATTGGAATTTATGTAATGCTTCAAGGCTCAAGTTTTCATGTTCATATGGAGGCATCACAATATAAGATGGATATCATGAAGTGGCTCTATAATTACATCTTTAATTGACAGAGGTACTTAGTTAACTTCCCATATCTAATATTTCTTAACTCATTGCTTAATTAATCGCAACATCAATTAAAAAGTAAGAAACAATTCTAAATATATCCATAAATACAGCAAGCTGATTTAAAGACATGTAAAAGGTCTTTGTTCTATCAATAGACTAATGCCATGTTTACCTCATCGAGTGAGGTAGAAAGTTTATATTTTCACGAGTGGCAGCCACGAGTGAAAATATTTAACTTTTACCTGACTTTTCTTACACTCAGGGGCAAAAGAAACGACACCAACTTTTCAAAAGAGTACAAAACAAAATCTTGTTGTGATGAAATGCGACTGCCCATCATTGTGATTGCTACATGATTAGTTGTGAAGAGGTACTCACAATTTCAAACATCAAAGTATGATACTTATAATGGTATGACTGTTCAAAACCACGAGCGGTCCCTAAACAGCTTTTCAATGTTATTTTTGGTCCATTATCTTTGGAATTGGAATAAAAAAGTATGAAATGTAAAAATCGAATAAATTTAAAATGTTATCAATATAAATAACCCTGGTAGAAGTCAATTTGTTCACGCATTTTGTCTGTCAGTGGAATTTAAAACAAATAAAAGCTATCCTATCTCATCAGGTTAAGATGATTATTAAACAGCGGTTTTAAAAGGCGTGTATTCAAAAGCGTTAACAGATATAGCTTTGAAATCAAAAGCTAAGTTCAGTTAGTTCTTGAAGACATGACATAAGTCTGTTTCAGTCGTAGATATTACTCGTAGCTGAACCTATCATGTATTTTATATGGTATCGTTTCTTTTACCCCTGAGTGTATGTTTTACAATAGGTCAGTCTTATGTTTTTCTTAAGTTCCTTAAGGGGAGAGGGCCTTTGAATATATCATATCTTACTATTTTTCAGATCCCAACAAAATAAATATTCAGTGCTATCATCTACTTTGTTCCTTGACCAGACAAAATATGCATCATCATTGGTAAGTAGAGCATTGTTGATGTTCAGATGTCTACTTTTACAACCAACTTCTTCGCGTGTGATTGAATACAAAAACTGTCTTGCAGCGACGTTGAATACATAGACAGGACCCTCCTCGGTCCCTGCTACCAGATATGATCCCTTCAGCGTCCCCTGAATGTTGCAAATAGAACGGAATGATTAAAGTTTCCGAAAAGAAATTTTAATAAGTTCAAAAGATTTAAATAGTTGTTGCCAACAAATTGATCTTAATTTATTCAGAAAATCAACAATATATGACCCCTTCACCTCAATCCGAAATGAATAAATCTAAAATTTCCAAATTTTAAAATATATTTCTGACAAGAAAAAGCATGCAAAACATCCAAATTCATGCGTAATATCAGCTCTTCCCTAAAGGCATATCTCGAAACGATCTCTGTCGCTGACGAATTGAAGTCTTGATTTTGTGCCTACTCTTTAGCCTACTGCAGTTGACCATCAGAAATCTCCTGTCGGTTACCACTTATATTTTAAGGGCGTTTAGTGCGACGTTAGATGTAATAGATGCGATATGATCCAATAGATTTAAATTGAAATCAAAAGTTGCCACTGACCGATTCTAGCCTGAGCTATGCCTTCAGGGGGAACGGATCTGACAGCCTTTAAAAAGGTCCTTATACATAAATCACTGTTACACTGGTTATTATTCAAGTTTTTCAATGGTTCATATAACGGTAAAATGTTCTGTGTCTCTGTTATTTTTTTATTTTGATCCTATCTTTTCATCATACTTTTGCCAAGATGCCATAAAGACACAATACTGATACCCGTCAACATACCCAGAGATGATATATCCTCTTCTTGTTCCCTGCTTTCAGGATGTCCACGACCTTCCCAATTGATACATTGTATATCTTTACATTCAGTCGTCCTCTGCTTGTAATTGCAAGCTCTGAATATGTGAATCATCAGAATGTAAATTTCAGTATGCATGTAAGCATGTTGAACATAACATAATTACTTTGATGATAATAAGATTTTCAGATAAACCCTCATAAGGTTATGCGATAAACTTCAATGAAGCTTTCATGAATGCAGTCACTGTGCAATGGCGGATCCAGGGGAGAGGTTCAGGGGTTGCGAATCCATAAAAAATAAAACTTCCTTTAGGATGTTCGCTCCTCACCTACTGTGCATGACCATACTGTCAACTAACAAGTCAAAGTTGCAAAACGTAAATTACCTAAATCGTGAAGTTCTTGTTTAAATATAACTAAATCAAGTGCTAAATTCACAGTTCTGATGCTTTCTCAGTGTTAATACATAAATTTGTTTTAATTGTAATGTATTTACGACAACCATATAATTCATAGTTTCCACATGACGTCACGAGCCATTGTCACGTGGTACGGCAGCCATTTATGTGGACAAACATTGCAGGCCGGCCACAGCGGCTAGTGCTTTTTCACTATAATATGCGTAGATTTCGTAGGCTAAATTACGGTTGGATAAGCTTCAAAAGAAGTGAAACTTTGAAGTTTTTGCAAAGTAAAATGATTGACAGACACTTTCATGTATTATTATGTGGTTATTTGTATGAAATTGAACCAAAACGAAGACATAATGCAGTCAATACGAAGTCGCTTCCATCATCAAACAGACTTCAAACTTACTCAAAAACAACATGGAATAAGAAGACAAATGAACGATATAACCTGTCAACGCTTTGTTGGATAGTTTTTGAAAATTGAAATCAGGCTATTGTTCACATTAGTTTGTATTTGATTGGGTTTTATTTCCCTAAATGCACAACATCGCAAGGGCTATTTCCCCATACAGTGAAGTAAATCTTCTGTTCTGTTTGGGGCTGTTCGAAAACATCACAAACTTTGGGACTTTTGAGAAATGATTGACCTAATCCCAAACATCTTTAAAATCCATATCATCATATTCTCTTCATTTTGATACGCCTCTTACATACCTGTGAAGTCTTTGTAAGGCTGGAATAATACGTCGATACATATCATGACACATTGACATAAACGTGTGGAATAAACCTCGTGAAGTCTGCAGAATGCATGTAGATGGAATTATTTGTCGATGTATTTACTTGACAGTAACATATTCTTACGTAAAACAACTACATGGCAGTTTAGATATAGTATTTTGACAACAACAAAAAACAATCAACAATACCTGGTGCTTTGAACAATATGCTCTCGTTAGATGTACATATATTCATCAACAAACTGTTGTTAGCTTGAAAATACATGTTTTTGCGTAACAAAAAAATAGACGTTGATATGTCACTGTACTACGAGGATTAAACAGACACAAGCAATCACCTTTTTTAAATATGTAAAGGGTGCAAATGATAGTCATTAAAATGAAATAATCACAGTAAGACAAAGATTTTTTTTTGTAAAACGAACAATTGTAGATCTACTGTATTTTTCATTTCTATATCTCCGACAACCCTTACCCAAAAAGCTTTTCAATTTAAATGATGTTTTTTGTTGAAGTGTTAAAATTGTTATATCTACGTCCGTTGTGGTGTTTGTTAAATATAAAAGTTATAATAGTAACCTATAGTGAAATGTTGGAAGTGGATTATGTACATTAAGAGGTTATTACGTGACAGTTTTTTTCTGTTGCTGGTCATACATATTCGAGGGATGACGTGTTAGATATAGTTATTTGACATATTATCTTTTTTATTAAACTGCTGACTAGTAAGGGACACTTTATGGAGTTTGACAGATGCACGATTAATTTCATGAGTGTCTAGGGTTAAAATATCAACCCGGTATTTAGCAATCTCCATTTAGTATTCAATAAAGTATCAATAAATTATATAATGTGATTGAAATTCCTTTGAAAGTAGCACAGTATACCTCAAGCAGTAACTGACCACCGACGATATGATAAATAATATGATTGGTTTACAGTGAAAAGAGAAGATATCGTCATTGTTACTTGGTGTATATTATACATAAGTAATCTCTCTGTCGCGATCTCTCTGTTCATCTGTTCTTGTGTCATTTGTCATTTAGAAAGAATTTTAGACATCAAGAGGAGCAAATCACTTATCTTTGATATCAATATATTAAGGTGATTATACTCAAACTGTTATCTATAAATTCCCATATGATATGTGCTCTCCACATAAACATTGAACTGCTTAGGTTGTGTTTTATTGTTCCACTTGTATGGTATTTTCTTATATGCATTTAAAAGTGACGAATGTTAAAATGATAAATTACAAACGTAATTGAGAAAATTCAGTATGAGAAATTACCTAAAACGCTTCAGACCGTTTTCTTATTACCAAAAAAACTTTATGTGGCGGAATCTAATAGTTTCGTGATCAGAGGCTTCCATTTGAAACAAATGACATCCTGTAAGAATTTACATTGAAAATTATTTATTTGTAAGAACAGTCATTGTACTTGTTTGGTGGCAATTTGATGCACATTTATCTAGTAGTTTTACATTAAAAGGTGAGATGTTAATCAGTCTAAAAAAAGCGTGAAGCGAGTACCTGACTTCGTAATTCCACTAGTAGGCCTATACTTTAGACTAGGTAGCAGCTACCAACTTACATATTATCTTGAACTTCTTTCTCCTTACTAGTCAAGTAGGTCACCTTCAAATATGATGTGCTGTCTTAAAACAACAACATATGACGAAGGGGGTCATTATCTCAGGAAATATGCTACAGGTAATCTCGTCACCGAAAATTCAATCAATTTCAAACAGTGTAAACGTGGAATCAAAGTAACTTATGAAGTGAGAACAGCTCACAAAACGACTCCTCGTAAGTTTTTCCATCTGTTGGCACCTCATCCTGAAAGAAATAACATATATACGGCCTTTTATTGAGTTTTAAATCGTCAGTTACATATGATACTTGCTGAGCCGAGTGGCTTGCTTGTCCACAAAAATGGCTGACTTTCGGTAGCAGTCCCGCAGTGAATGGTTTAGTGAAACCTATGAATAGTTTCGAAAACTGGTTATTACAGCCATTTGCGCACATGCATTAAACATTGGTAGTAAACAGATCGAGCCCGGTTTCTTGTTAAAGCCACATGTGTTTATGTTGACCCTCAAGTTAGTTACCGGTGTATTTACAAGTGTTGGAAAACTGAGAATCAAGTAACCAACGGAAGAAATGAGTCTGAACATTGGCAGGAATGAATTTATTAACCCCACGATGCAGCGGACGTTTCTAGGAAAACTAGGCATGTCAAAAATGCCAAAAAGGAACGACGGTGACTGCATTTGACTGTGAATTGATACACAAATGTAACCTAATTGTCGAGTGGTGTCATCAATTGTTATCAATTTATTATTACACGGGAACTGGATCAATTTCTTCATTGTGAATCCTTTTGTGACAACAAAATAATGCCACCTGTCGGAGAAAAGAAAAGAGTGGAAACATGCATGGGACCCCTGCTAAAACTAGGTCAAGTTTGTCAGTTCATTCCGATGCGAGAGACAGGCGAGGCTAAATTGTAAACAATAACAAACAAGCGACATGGGTATGTATGATTTGAAAAACTATAAATATTATTAATTGCTTGAAACATAATTTTTATTTGTGATTTAATTTGTCTAATTTACTTAGTTTTCATTACTCTATTTGTGTATTTGGTTATTGTGAGATTATTTAAACTTGCTGAAATAAATGAATAAAAAATTCTATTTATTGTTTATTTTGTACCCTTTTTCAGTTGTAGTGTAACATTACACTAGAATATCACAATTGTCTCCGAATGTACAGCTTAATTAGTTTTAACATTGTTTTTGGTACTTCTAGATCAATAATAAATCATCACCAGTTGAAGATGCTGGACATCATGTTTGAGATTTTTGTGTGTGGAGAAAATGAGTTTATCATTGATAGATTAACATCAAATATAAAAAATATTAAATAACATCTAATCAATTCTGATCATGAAATCATAAACAAACATCATAGTTCTGATTATCAGTAGATATTTGACTTAATTGATTAAATAATTAAAATTAAACCGTTATTTTATGGTAGCATAGTAGAATCCCTGTACCTATATAGGTAGGCAGAAATATTTACTTGTCAGCCAGGTAGTTAGAATTATTAGACATTTAATGTTATTTCAATTATATATTTTCAGGTGACAACTGAAATTATCATTTCATATCCAAGAGGAAAATACTTTGTTGGCCATTGTAAACAGTCTGAAAAAAGGTAATAACATTAACTTGCAATCAAACACCTTCTTGTTACTATGTGCCTGTGTAAAACTAATATGATGAAATTATAAAGTGGGGTCTAAGGATTTAAGAAAGACAATGGCATTAAAATCATTTAGGAATATCACTTTTAAATGCAATACTTTAATGCTATTTAAAATATTATTTGAATTTCTTTCTACAGAAGTATTGACCATGCCAACTCACTTATTAAAATATATATTATTAAAGATTAACCGATTAACCATAATTCCTAATGAATGAGTCAAACAATGTAAACATGTACAGTGATCCTCTGATTTTGTATAGACAACTTTTTTTCTGTCTATTTATTCAATAAAAAGGATCAATTATTATTTTATTATATTACTATATGACATGTCTTTATGTTTTTAAAACACAAATTTATCTTCATAAACGTCTGTTGGCAATAATTTGAAGCTTTATGCTACTGTCAACTGTACAATTTTATTTAAAGTAGTATAACAGCTGGTATCTTTCTTTAATTTGTCTGTAAATTCCCAAGGCAAAATTGTTATTTTATTCCAATATGATTGTGTCCAATGTAATATATCTAATAGATTTGACATAGACACATTTTTAAAAATATTTATAATGAGCTGATCATCAATGAACTTTTCAGGTTTCATCCAATGCAGAGCTTGAGGAAGAACTATTCTAATGGATACAGTGACTTACCAACATCAGAGTTAAAAAAACTTTGTGGTCTGTGAACATCGGTTGAGACTGACATATTTTACAACAGACAAAAATCAAATATTTATAGATGCCTTTTTAGCATCATGTTAAAATCTGTACTTAAAGGGGAACACCAACCTAGCTTGTGAAGCCATATTGACCATTGTTAATGAGAGCGTCCAGACTGGTAAGGGGGGTCATGTGACCCAAACTTTGTACTGGCTGTTAGGTATAAGCGGGTTGTAACCAAACTACTTCGTCCCTACCTGGCATATACGACTCTTTGGGGGCCCTGATAATAAAACACTGGAAGTTAAAAATTCAGGTTGCAGACCCCCTTTAATTGAACATGTTTCTCCAGGCATTTTACTTGCGCTTCGCCGACTGGTTGCTCCCCTTTATGACTTTTGGACTTGCTGTCTCTTTTTAATTATGTCTGATTTAAAAGTAATAAATTGCAATTTCTATGTCTTTTATTGTTTTTTTAATAATTTACCATATTCATTTATTGTAATTTATGAAAAATGAGTTGTTAAGCAGGGGTAAAAAGGACTTAAACATTATCTTGCCTATTTGAATCTTTTCTTAATTTTGCTGACGCATCCGTTTTCAGTTCTAAGTATCAAATCAAGTTGATTTTAATGTGCGTTTTAAAAAAAAGAATGGTTGTTTTCGAAGTAGAAAATAGATAGATGTGTATGCATATTATTATGTAATTGATTACAGGTAGAAAACAAATTTCGAGTAAAAATTAGCTTAGATTTTAAGTTTTTATTGAAATACATGGCGCCCTAGTGGGGAAAAGACACACTACAATATATATTTCTTACATTTTTTGGGAAGAAAATTATGTTTTCTGCAACATATCTACATTTGAGAAAAAGTTTAATACAGGACAGAATAAATATTTCAGGTTTTTCAAAATTTGTATTCATCTTCCAACAGACTGCCATGTTGAAACTCTTGACTTACACATTGATCTTTGTTGTGTCAGATCTCGAAAAAACACACACTAACCCCCAACAAATTTGAGGAGCGAACATCCTTAAAAAATGAACCTCTTTCAGTTGATGAACCCCCATCTTCACCCTCACCCCTTTTGAAATGCCAAGTCCGCCACATTACGTTGGTGTATCTTTTCTCTCCCTATTGATACTCCTAGTGTCAGATATATCACAATTAATGTTGTAATTCTAACAACTGTTCGCAATGACAACACAATGCAAATACTAAATACTATTTCTATTTCAGAAGTACTTACCCTTGCCATCTTTGATGACGACCATTTGTTTTGATGAAATGAAAAATTTGTTTGGCGTCTTTCCTTGGAATGTCATTACTTCTTCTTTCAACAGGTTGATCTTCTTTATCCTCCTGTTTATGTCAACCAGGATATGTGTACTGTCAGGTAGAGGAGTGATACAGCGTAAGGAGACATCCTGTCGAGAAATAATATGTTCTGAACTTCTACAATGGGCTAGAATATTCATGTACCTCAATGAATGCATTGGATATCTTTTATGTGGATCATTTAAGAATAACCTATTTTAATGAACATGCAGGGAAATGTATACCAACGTACTTGAATTTGCTGATCTACAAGCATTTAAAACATTCACCATTAAGCATGATGGTTGTTTTTACATGCCAAGCTTGCTTGATGGTTATTAAGTACTGTCAGGTAGAAGAGTACTATGGAATGGGGGCATGTCCTGTCGAGAAATGATATATTTTCTTGAACTTTCCCATAACTATGGATCGCACTCTCCTACATTTTTGTTGTGAAACAGAAGAAATTTGATTTGGTTAGAAAGTGTTTACTTTTTAAGTAGGCTAGATTATTCTTACTACGAGAACAAGGCAAAAGTGAGCGCGGCTCACATACCCCCGCCTGTAGTTTGACCGTCTTCACGTAACATAAATTTGAAATGATTATGACTTTGAACACAATGATCTCGCAACCCTAAAAACTATTTCAATTCAAAACATCCCCGACTATTTAGTTTTTGAATAAAATTCTGGGAACCCTGGAATTACCCTTAAAAGGCACAACAGCACTATACAGTCGAACCTTGTTTTGGTTACGGATAGCAAATCGTCCGGTTAACTGGCTCATTTAAGAAATATAGACACATTGTTTGAAAATTTTTTGTCCGTAAGGTGAGATTTACGGATATACGGAGTCCGGGTATCCGAGGTTCGACTGTATACTTCCATACCAAATTTGAAGTGTCGAGTCATTTGGTATTTACATATGCTCCGGAAACAACACAAAGTCCAAAAAATTGGACCGTTTTTGGTCAAAATTTCTAAAATTATTCAGAACATTGAGCTGAAACCCCTAAAAGGCACAACAGCACCATATAGGCTACTTCCATACCAAATTTGTAGTTTCTAAGTGGTATGTTTTTTTAGTAACGCTCCGGAAACAAGACAAAGTCCAAAAATCGGACCGTTTTTGGTAAAAATTTCAAAAATTATTTGGACCATTGAGCTGAAACCCCTAAAAGGCACAACAGCACCATATAGGCTACTTCCATACTAAATTTGAAATTTCCAAGTGCTCCGGAAACGAGACAAAGTCCAAAAATCGGACCGTTTTTGGTCAAAATTTCAAAAATTATTTGGACCATTGAGCTGAAACCCCTAAAAGGCACCACAGCACCATATAGGCTAGTTCCATACCAAATCTGAAGTTTCTAAGTGGTATAGTTTTTCAGTTATGCTCCGGAAACCAGACAAAGTCCAAAAATCAGACCGTTTTTGGTCAAAATTTCAAAAATTATTTGGACCATTGAGCTGAAACCCCTAAAAAGGCACCACAGTACCATATAGGCTAGTTCCATACCAAATTTGAAGTTTCTAAGTGGTATAGTTTTTCAGTTATGCTCCGGAAACGAGACAAAGTCCAAAAATCGGACCGTTTTTGGTCAAAATTTCAAAAATTATTTGGACAATTGAGCTGAAACCCCTAAAAGGCACCACAGCATCATATAGGCTACTTCCATACCAAATTTGAAGTTTCTAAGTGGTATAGTTTTTGAGTAATGCTCCGGAAACGATTTCGGACGGACGGACGCACGCACGGACGGACACGCGGAGCGCTATATACCCCCGACTACGTCGTAGCGGGGGTATGATTAATAGATGATATCCGAAACGTATTGAAGCGAGACATTTTGAGAATTACCCATTGAAGAAATGTAGTGCAAGGGGAATGTGCTTCAATTGTGATCAATGAAAATCTACAAACATACAAAAATGCACCATTTCACAAAATGATAAATCTGCATACCAAGTTTATAAAGATAGCTAAAGGGTACTTTTAGTTCAAACCTAATTTAAACAAAAAGACATTAGGATATTTTCATATCCAACAAAAACTATTTTGTGGCAAATGAATAAGAATGTAATGATTTATGAATTATTATTTTGTAAAACGTTTTCGGGATAACAAAAAATCAATGTTTGTTTAAACTTTAATAACTTGTTAATTGACAATATCTTTGATGGAACACCCTTACGTAAATCATGTCATTATAGTCATTAGTTTACGTACCAGTTGAATATGCTTCACGATCTTGTCAAGGCCAACGTCCCAAATGTGGACAAAATCATGAGACGAATTAGTCAAATGCAGAAGGACATATCGTGGATTAGCCAACGTTTTCATTGAACTGAAATGAAAGGTATTAGGCAAAAATACTTTGTATGTCCTTGGAGTGATATAATAGGGACACTGATTTTTTCTTCTCTTCATACATACAATAAAAACAGTTTTTTTAAACAATATAGAATTGTCATCCAATCCTAAACGTGTTTTTAGTTGCCGTGTCTGTTTGGAGGTAAAATATATATAAACCATTAAAATATCAAAAGAGAGAGTCAGATGCTTCCAAAATATAATGTTTTGCTTTTTAACATGGCGTTTAACTATGAATACTAAAACTAAAATACGATGTAACTCGAACACAATATTTACAAGGATGTTATCGAACAGTTACTTATCAAAAGTCAAACCCCTTTTTATTAAAATGCTGAAGGAAGACATCTTTGACGTCATATTCAATGAGAAGGTAATAACAAGAGCTTAGAATGGCATAGATATTTATGAAAATGGTAAGGAAATTAAATTTTGTCTTCAAATTAAAGTTGAAGAAAAGAATTCTCCATTACTCATATCTGCGGAAGTCACGGTTTGAGTCAATAAATGAAAATTAAACTTTTAGCATGTGACTTAAAACCAAAAGGTGTAAAAGAAGTATGCAAAATCTTGTTTGTATCATACATACCGGATCGTAATAGACCTTTCTACATCTTGCTTTGGAGTTCCGGAAGTGGCGCCTTCAGTTTCCAAGAACAGCTTCTGGTATTCCTCTTCTCCCTTGTCTGTTCCCTTCTCTGTGTCGGCACCACGTGTGAGGTCGAACACACGTACAACATTGTCTCCACCGATGGTTACAGCAGTGGTCATATCCATGATTACAACGTCCTTTATCCCTGATCATTGTATTACAGAATTAGCTTCAGGTTTTGTGTAATTTCACATTGTTCATGTAGAGGTAAATTATATAAGTCTTCAAATATTATTACTGATTGCATTTTCATAAAATCGTTTTAGCAAAAAGTCTCTAGTATATATCAATTTAAACACATGGATATTACTAACTGCTTAATCAGGGCACATTTAGACAACACTCGAACTTGTCATATTGATGTTTGAAAATTTTAAACAACCATAGGCCGATTTCACTAAGAATCGTATAAGACAAATGGAGTGAATAACACTGACCTTAATTTCAAGTAAATGGCATCGAAGCAATTTTAAAAAGTTATTGTTTACAAAAAATATTCTGTTTCTAGTAGAACATGCCAATGGAACAACTCGGTAGAATAAGTTACAGCACATAGTTAGCACATTAAGGAACAAATTGTTTCTTACTTGTTGGATGGTGAAAAGGTGTCAATCTCAGACCGGTTTTGAGGTCCAACATGGCGACATAGTCAGTATTACTGAAATACAGTATATTGCCGTCCGTGGTAAGAAGGAACTTTTGGACAAAGGCTGGCGCGACCCCTGAATATAAAGAATATTGAGAATCTTCGTTAGATTAAATGTTACTGAAATACAGTATATTGCCGTCCATGGTCATATGGAAGTTTTGGACAGAGTCTTTCTCTTTTCCCGGGTTCGAATCCGAGTGGAGACACAAAGATTTGTGAACTGGGCTTTATACTGTGTTGTGTCCTTGGGCAAGGCACTTTATCCACATTGTACTCAGTCTACCAAGCTGTACAATTGGGTACCTGAATACGGAAAGTACGGACCTATGCGGTTGCGCGGAGTGATTACTAGCGGTATGAAAGTACAATTCCTTCAGGGTAATAACGTACAGCCAATGAGCAGTACTTGCACTGGATATAAGTCTTAAAAATTGTCATTATTAATATTATAATTATTATTAATAAAAAATATTCGTTACTTCGTTACATTGATAAAATCATATAATAAAACAAAAGAAAACACCATTTCTACTTATTTCGTTGATAACAGAATGGCTTATTGAGCAAACAACACAAAAGCTTTTACCTCGAAATTCTTTCTCCTTCTCCATGGTATCAGTGTTAAAGACATGCATAGCATTGGCGAAAATGGTAGCAATATAGAGTTTGTCTCCTGAAGGTGAGAAGACCATTGCATTGATGTATGTGTCTTCTCCACCTATTGAGAAAATCTCTTTCTTGTGAACAAATTTCTTGCTTTCTACATCCAAAATGAAAACATTGTGTCGGTCAGAATCCACACACGCTGCATAACGGTGACTGCCTGTAACAAACATACATGTATGTATACAATTCATCCAATTATTACTCTATCAGAATTTTCAAAAGCCAGTTTGGACAAAAAACTGCTTATTGTTGTTTTCAAGTGCGTGTGCAAGGATAGACAGACACATTTTGAATACCAATACAGATCAAACCTGCACGCATCGACCAGGAAAAATAAACTGTCAAGACTGAAAAACTTTCAAATTTTAATTTCAAAATAAAAGTAATATACCAAACAAATTTTAGCAACAAAGTCTTTGTCAAACCATCAACCATCAAAAATTTAAATCAACTTACAAAAATAATAAACGTTGAAAACACTTATGGTGATTATATAGAGGATTCTTAGTATTGCCTCATATATTTTTATGAGGCACGAAAAGGGAGTGCGCGTAATCGAAAACGAGGCTAACGCCGCTTCCACACCCGGAAGTAACATTCAATAGTATTGACATTGTCGGTAGATTTCCCTAAAACGCTTCGTTTTGGAAAATAATGAGCTATTTAGAATGCCAAAAGTTCAGAAACGATGCCGTAATTAAATATCTTCAGGTAACACAGCCGATAATAGTATTTTACTCGCTAGGCGAGTTTTCTTGATTGATTCACAAGGTTGTTTACACGTTGTCTGAACCGTCATTTTGATTCCGATGTTGCTATTCATACGCTTTACAAACTAACTGTACTTTACACATATCCCTCATTTCAAGAATATTTCAATTATAATCTATATACATATTTCATTGGAATAGGAAAAACAATAATAAAGTCCCCTGTAGTCTTCCGTGTCTTCGAGTTCAGGTCATCGAGTGCAGGCCTTATATGTAAACAAACTACATCAACTTATTGTTTCTTATAAATATATTTGCACGTCAGAGAAGAAATACTTTTGAAAATTTTCATAATTATATCATAACGTTTTCTATGTTTCTGGTAATGCCCATATCAAGAATATTCTTATCTTAAAACTATTTTTGTTGCAGATTTAATATTTTACATAAATAATAAGTGATAGAGTCTACTCCTGCATATCTAAGTATCTGTACAGTACATAGAATCATTTTTAGAAATATAATGTGCATATAAAACTTATTCTACTCAATTCTTCTGCTGAGAAAAAATGAATTTAAAATAATCAGTGAGATATTTTTTGTAGTTGTAAATTTAGTTTTTGAAGATTTAAAACAAATTTTTGTTTAATAAATGTTATGTTATGATACGAGAGCAACAGTATAATGAGGGAGATCCTTACATATTATTGGGAATAGTATTTTGAAAAAACACACCATTGCAGCAGCCTTTGAATAAGAACAAACATATCATAATTCTCTTGTCATGAAATTTGCTTTCAGCATTAGAACTGACAAATAAATTTGGTGGCCTAGGAACATATTTCAATCAATGCTACAAATAGATATAAATGGTAAATATAGAATACTGATAATTATAAAATGTTAAATTTGGCCTGTGTTTAAACTATTTGTTTTGTTCTGTTGATACTTTTATTGTTGAATTATAATTTTTTCCTTGACACAGAACTAGCAATATGTTCAGAGTATTAATCATATACATATTTGTTTATATAGCTTATTCAAATCACTGTTCTGGGGTTGTAGAAATATTCAAGAATATCACTAGAATTGAAACCCACCGTGAAATCATGTTACATGAATTATAAAGATTGTTGTATATATTAGAAGCAACTGCAAGTAATTTATTAGATAAATGAGGGGAATCTTTACAAAATATTTGGAAAAGGATATATAAAATATATATTTTACAAAAGAAACAGTTATCTATGTATAACAAAGTCAAATCAATTATTTTTGTGGCATACATCTTCACCAAAAGAGATTATAGAAACTGTCAATTTAATTTGACATTGAAGCATTAACCAAACAAAGATCTAAATTGTCATAAGTCTTACCAGCACCACCTTTTAAACTAGGCCTAATCAAATATTCATTGAAATATTATCAAATGTCATATAAATTCTAATAAGCGAGTATGTGTACAGTTAAATAATAACATATAATAAATTCCCTTAATTTTAATAAAATTGCAATTTTCAAATGCTCCAATTCAAAGCAATATCACATTAATTCATTCTAATTAGTTGATATGATTATCCATACGCATGCATTTCCCCCCATCAAGCCAGACGAACTTTGTCTACTGTTAGTGTTTACTTGTTATTTGTGTGGCCTTACATATTGGTAAAACTTGTAATAGAGTATTGCAGCATCTAAATGTATTTCAATGTGACAACAATTCAAATTATTTGCCTACATTAATAATATGAACTGTCTCAAGGCCATGTACATATGTCCTGAGATGTATTAACATATCAATGAAAGGATTTATTTATTAGCATAACAATATTAATAATTCTCTATTCCACATTTGAATCACGATGAATAGTTTTTGTTTTAAAATATATTGTTTATGAAGCTTTTTACTTTTCAATATATTATGTGTCTCTTCGACGGTTTTGCAGCACAGCCAACATTGTAAATCACCATTAACATTTGTAAACATGCCCTAGCTCTCATAAGTTGGGCAGTTACTGCAGTTTGTTCAAAATATTGGCAGTGAAAATCGACATAATAAAAAAAAAAAAAAAACATTTTGTCGAATGATAATCATAAATTTGCAATGAGGTATATAGCAAACCAAAAAATTATGATCTTGTTTGCAATATTTCAAACTCGTCGGTCTTTTTAAAATGCCACGAATTTAACTACCCCCCAAAAAAGGGTTCGTTAAGGATTGACGTGGAATGATTACCTCCTTTGGGGCGATTTTATTGTTATATAACAGGTTTACTTCACGGTTGTAGTTGGAATACGATTCAATCATACAGGCACAATCATTTCTAGCCGATAGAAACCAGAGTCGCACTAACTACACGTAGCCATTACGCCAACCAGGAAGTGAAGAAGCGGCCTTAGCCTCGTTTTTAATTTGAGAAGGTCATAGGTCGTATGCATGCATAAATATTGAGAATCCCCTATTGCATTGTTCCTTAAGAAGTCATTTTGGCGTTCAATTCATCCTACGCTAACTCCATTAATCTGTACCCTGGGTTCAGAAGCTAGATTCGCTCGCGCTGCCCGACTTGAGATGTAGCCAATCAAATCATTTTCTCGCCACCTTCTCGATAAACTTTGAACGGGGAACATGATTTGATTGGCTATATCTCAAGTCTAGTTTCTTAACCCAGGGTACAGATTAGTGGAGTTAGCGTAACGTTCGTTCCCTGTGACAGGATGCGTTCAATTAGTCGACACACCTCGAGCTCCCTAACACTGATAATGGATTCTGGACAGAAAGGGAAAATACATCATACTAACCAACACACACTCTATGGTTTGAAAATTTCTCTTTTCCCTTCATGAGTTCGCATTTCACCTCCTCGATGACTTTGCCAGTTTTTGCAGAATACATCACTGCAGATTTGGAGTCGGATGAAAATGTACAGATAATGTCCTTTTCTACACCAGCAACACAGAAACAACGTCGACCATCTTCAAATTTAAGCTTGAACAATCTGATGCCACTTGCAAGCTTGTACCCGTGAAGAACCATACTTGTCTGAACAAGTATGACGTTGTCATTACAACACAGTCTAACCTTATCTGGAATGATCCCAATCTTGTCTATTGATCTCACCAAGGTGCCCCTCTTGATGTCCCAAATCTTCAGACTTCCATCATATGAACCTGGATATTTAGTAAAATTATCATGCTTAAAAATACCACCATATTGAACGTTAAAGAGGCAGAAACTGTTCCATTGACTTCAGGGTCCTTCTTACTTTACATGTTGATATAATGAAATGAGTTTATTCATAGATCATCTGCATTATTTGATAATACCAAGCACTGTATTGTCACGACTAAGGGTCTTAAAAACAACGGGTACCCCTACTACACTGAGTAAGGTAACTGCAGTTATTATTCATGCTATCACGTTGGAGATAAGATAATTTTACAGTTACCTTTCTCAATATTTCAATTCTTCTAACAGTTACCTTACTCCACATAACAGAGTTACCTTACTCTCGCTTGAGTTTTTAAAACAAAGATTGTGATTTATTAACACACTCTATGAATGGTGACATGTGATCTAATGAATCTTTGTTACATGCCCAAGACATGCACATAGATTATATGACTGAAAATGTCCTAGTATTGTTTTGAAATGCATTTGAAGAAAAGTCGCAATCAGCGATGCTTTGGTGTTCTGCCATTTTTTTAGAAGGTAACTCCTCAAATGCATGTTTCAACAGAATTATGCTATCATAATTATCATGAAAGTTTACTTGTATTTAATTAACAAGGAAGATTATTTTATGGATAATCAACTTCTTTATTCTTTGTAAGCGACGTTTCAACATAGATCCTAATGTCGTTGTCAAGCAAGTGATGTCGCTTACAAAGAATAAAGAAGTTGATTATCCATAAAATAATCTTCCTTGTTGATCATAACACCAACTTCTAGAATGCCAATCAAAGAAGTTGTACTTAATTACCTTTTAAAAAACTAAATTTGACCATCTTTTTGAGGAAGTACATACATTTTTTACAAAGTAGATTTTAAGCTGTTTGATCAAAATAGTACAATTAGAATATTTCGTACATGTGACAGCATGATGTGAATCACTAGTCATGTCCAGACCAGTCAAAGCCTTCTTGTGGTCAGCCAAACAGTTGACAAGTTGACCTCCTGGTGGTATCAATATCGGTTGATCAGGCAGAAAGAAAGGATGTTCTGCGTTCTTGCAATCGTCCAGGAGGTTCTCAAGGCTTGGCTTGTTTCTGATCCTCCCTAAAAATTGGGATGGAAGCTCCTTAGGGAATGTGATAAGAGCATCTTGTGAGAGTTGAAGACATTCCCCAACAGTTTTCAGATCATCATCATCAGGATACATGGTTCTTGCCTTGAAGAAGTCGTTGAGGATTTGCCTAGAATTCATAAAGGGGATAAAGTATAATGATCTATAGCGAAACGCCACTACTATCAAAATAAAGAAGTTGTTAATTCAAAAAACTTTCTTTGTCTTCATTACATTAAAGATACATGTAATGGCTATAAATTGTTAAACGCACTCAACATTCAAACTTTTATATAAAACAAATTGTAACATCAATACAGTGATGGTATGTTTGAACCTTGCCATCCATCTTAATGTTGATCTTCCTCCATTGTAATCAACATGCATTTGAGAAAATCTAACCGTAAGCCAGAAGCATGGAGTTTCTCCTGTAAGAACTTGAAGTTGAGCAAGCATTCTCTCTTCAAAAGATCCAATTGTTTTGCTTCAGCCCTGTGATGAGGCAAATTGTTGAATTTTCTCAAGTTGTAACCTGTGTTGAACTTGTTGGGTTGTGAAGCAACTTTTCGATCTGCTGAACCCTGTTTGCCGTGTCTGTCACAGTACGGTTTCGTTCTGCCTGTAAATTTAATATTTTAAAAATGTTCAAACATCAGTTCTTTTAATGTTGAGATACGCAGATACAAAGGTAATATTCTATGTATTTATCACTAGTATTACCATTTGCCCAAGTTCCACCAAAATAGTTTGCCAATGTTGTGTTCATCTGAATAGTTCTATCTGGATCAGAGCAGTATTTGTCGGTGGCAGCTTCAATGAACTGTCTGTGGTACCAGTAGAAGACCCTCACTCCATCAGCCCCTCTGTCCACCAGGTACTGACCGAGGTCACCCTTCAGTCTGACCAGCAGGAGAGGAGGAAGTCTCCGGACAGGTGGTGTCCAGTACATGTAGACGTCGTTCAGGACATCGTCGTCACAGGACAGAATGTCTTCCAGCTCGCTCTCCGTCAGACCAGACTTGCCTGGAATTATCAACTTTCTTTGAATTCAACTGAGCTATTAACCCAAAAAAATCTAAACATGAATATTCATATGTTTTATAAGGTTAACAACAGAACGTGCCTCTATCTATAAAATTGATATTCAAGCATATTTATAATAAACCTTCCAAATCTTTCATTTATTTGTCACTAAAACTTTAATCCATCAAGGCTGTAAAACATGAATTTTGTTTTCAATACTCTTTGTAATCATGTATTTAATAAAATATTAAAAAGACATTTTACTTACTGAGTGTTAGGTAGGCCAAAGATTTGGACACTAGTATGTGTCCATGTAGTTCTTCCATCCTGTTGAAGAGAGCGTTGATGCTTCCTCTGATGGTCGTCTGAAGGATGATTTCTGATAGTGGAGTAAAGGATGACCAACGACACGCCTCGTCAAAGGAGAGTTTCAGAAACAATGGAAGAGGACATTCCTTAAAGGCGTCCAGAACAATCTTTCTCTGATCAGCGAGCAAACTCCTCTTGCTTACGTCCAGCCATTTATCCAGGATTCCATTGACATCTTCATCATCAAGTGTTGGAACGCCTTCAAAGTTCTTTATGTCATACATACCCTAAAGGTAGCAGAATTGTTTAACTTTAGGATCATGCTTTCCATTGAGAATGACGCACAACGAAATACAAAATATTTATTTTATGATTATGTGTACAAAGGGTTTTCCTCTTCAATAGCATATTAAGTGAAAGATACCCTTTAAGAGGCGTCCTGTACTAAGAATTTTATATGAGTATATAAGAAATGAATATCGAATTTACACCATTAATTTTTCATGTTTTGCATTACCAAAAGCATGTCAACATCATACCTCTAAAGCAGGAAAGGTTTCATACTGAGCTTCGGGTAGAGTTGACACAACTAGTTTAACGTGTTCAGGAAGCTGCTTGGGCATCCAGGAGAGTTGTCTTGCTCCACCAGCAGGATCCAACTGATCCAGGGAGTCCAGCAGTAGCACCAGGGGCATCGTCTCTGAGGCCAGAGACAGGGCAGTGTGGAAGGTTTCAGTTAGTTCTTTCAGATCCTGGCATGGCAAGACACAGAAATTTCTAAAGTTAATGAAAACTGGTAGGAGAAGATAAGTACAAGAATGTCATGCGGTTAATTGTACATTTTGTATTTTGTAGTAGGTCCATTTACCTGCCTATCTAGTTAAAAAAAATTTGAGGTATATTTGACCATACTATGAAAAAGATCTTATACCCGGAGGTAAGCTCTCTTCTCTCAATTAAGATATAGGTATCAATGTCAACAACCTAAAGAATCGAATAAATGTGTAAATCTGTTATTTCGAAAAGTTTTAATTTTTGCATTTCAGGAACTAGGAAACGGTCTTACAGCAGAGAGTTCGCTCTCCTCAATTCCGTAAATGAGCCATATCTGTGTTATAACACTTGCAAGGAGGGCACCAATGGTTGAGCTGTCTGGTGTTGTGCCGATGAATCTGCAAAAGGAACAGAATCATTTGAAGATGCTCTTGCTGGTCTGATCAATCATATAAGAATAATATAATATGTAATAATTGATAGTTCTTTTAAACATACATTACCTGATGACTGTTCCAGCACTTTTGTTGAAGATTTCCAATGCCAGATAGGCTGTCATGGCAACAATCGATGTCTTTCCACAACCGGAAGGTCCATGCACTACGAGAGGAGATATAGAGTTCCCTCTCAGATACTTTGATACCAACTGTAACATGAATATCGTATTCTATAGAGTATCATATTGTGTGATAATGCAATCAACAGTTAGATATGTGTGCTCTTAGATAAAACTTTTTCCCAAGGGGGATTACAAAACGTTAAGCTACATTATTTCATCATAACCTTATTGGAAACAGTGTTAAGTCGTATGATTTCTCAAAGAATGAATGCAACACAATTCTTTATAAATGGGAGAGAATGTCGAGTTCTCTCTCAGATAATTAGATACCGGCTGTAACATTAGTTTGTTAATGGTGGTTAACTATCTCATCACATTGTAATTATCATTTAAAAGATATTTGTATTTGAGGGGTAATACAATTTTCAATTAGGAACGTCAATTTATCTAAAACAGTTTAAACACTGTTGTAAAGTATGTGATATAGTGAACTATGAATATAAGAAACGGATATTGAAAGAATGAGAAAATTACATTTTTAGGAATAACTTACATCGAGAGTGTCATGGCGTCCATTGAAAGCTTGGCATTTAGACTGACAGAATACTGTATGTTCCACAACTTCTGCATACAGTGGATTTGACAGAAATGACGTTTTCCTAGCCTCAATGGCTATCTGAACCACTTTCGTAACTTCTTCTTTAAAATCTATGCAAAGTTTGTTGATGTACTGTTCGTGGTCTTTGTTGTTTTCAGGGTCAATGCCTGTAATAAACAGGAGAGAAGTTGTAGGGGAAAAACTGTGCATTGTATTGTTTAAATCCAATTTAATTCATCATCAAAATTTCTTTTACTTTAAAGTCAAATGGGAGGTAACACAGGTGTCTGTAAACATCAAAATGGATACATAACAAATGAAATACCATTGTAATATAAGGTTTTTAGCTCCTATCTGAATTCAAATGATGTCAAAGACATTTATGACTCAGTATTTCATCAGAGATGTTTCTTCTCATATAGATTCAGATGTAAACGAAGTTTATTTGCAGCAAAAAAGCAACTTTGCCAAGGAGAAATGAAATACCATTCTCCGTCCATGTGATCTTGTACTGCAGGTGGTGACCTGGTGCCAGTAGTTTAGGAAGTTTCTCGTCTCTGAGATCGTGAAGAAGCTCCTGGGATTCCTTCACTTTCGTTTCATCTCCTGTACACTCTTTGAAATAAAAATATCCAGTTGTTAGATTGGCTACTTATGTCTTGATTGTTTCATCTCCTGCTTACATTTAAAATCAAACAAGTCATTAGCTTACATTTGAATACAATTTTCAACATTTTAGATATATTTTGAATTGTTTTAACATTTATTAAACATCAGCCTACATCAGGAAAGAATAATACGGATGGTTGAAATGATTTTTGAATATTGGATGAGAATTTTCCTCCAAATTATCAAATCAACTCTCCTAACAATAAAAATATTAATTGGATAAAATGATTTCCCAATTACATTAACACTTTTATATGATAAAAAAATGAGGTTTAAACATTTCTTTTACACATGAACAATGGGTTATCCTTTGTTAGTTCTTCTCAAATATCTTAAGGACCCCCAAACAAAGCCAAAATAATACACTCAGATCCACTAGCAAGTGAACAAACTATGATACGCAACTGCTGTTGTACACACCCTTGTATCTGCTGAGAAGGTAACTCTGTTGCTGCTGATCTATGTCTGTGATCACTCTATGGAACCACAGGCAGTTGAATGGTATCTCATCTGAATTCAGGATCCCTCTCGATATCTCAGCTTCAGTTACTGAAAACATTGTCAGACATCTTTTCTATTTACCATAAACCAAACATGTCTCTATGATTAACACTGACATGTCTGTATGGAATACGTTTATACCAACACGTCATTGACAAAGGACAACCTATTTGAAGATATCATTGTTCTACCCATTTTTGTACTGACTAGCAGCAATCAGGGATGATGTTGTGAAAGGTGCAAATGAAATATAATAAGTATTTCGGATAAGTTTGATAAAATATCGTTTTTTTGACGGACCAATATCATGAATTTCTTTACCAGCTTATTTCCCCACCTGTCTGATTGGTCGAGAGTCGATCACGTGACAGTCGACGGAAAAAGACCTTAGTCCGACCTACAGCGATATTGACTAGAGTTACAAAAATAGTCCTGATCATGTCAAACCACTGTTTAATGACGCCATGCAATTGTCATGTTGTCAAACCGTCTTCGCTAACAGTTGAGCCACAATGCCGCTCATGACTGTATGTTTATTGCCCTATATAGCCGTGACATAATAACACAATATTGGACTGGTGCATTTGCTCAATACCTGTTGTTATAGACCCAAATAATTCTATAGTATTGCACAAACCTGATATTTGATACCGATGAGCTTTCGCCTTGTCAAGCTTCTGTTTTGCTGCAGCAACAATGGCGTCCTGCATCCTGGCACTCTGTTCATGCCAGGATGCTTTTGCAGCCTTCCTCTTGTTCTCGTCATCACAACGGCAGTCCGGCAACACTGTGCTTATGGAATGAAGCACGTAGGTAGGTGGTACTGCGTTGTTGTCTCGTTTAAACCACCTAGGAGATAATTCAGTTTGATGAAAACATGGAAAATATTCCTTAATTGATCATAATCATATGTTTTGTTAGAAGGTCTTGAACTTAAAGGAGATTACTTTAAAATGATTATACATAAGCATTACCTCTTTCACGTGTAGTTGTTGGTATTTACACGTGTTCGCTCATACTTACCTGTTAAGTAGGTTCTTTATGTCGTCGTCCATATCTTCAACAAGTGTTTCATATTCAGTGGCTTCAATCTTATTAGGAAAGTCCCGGTATCCATATTTGTGGGAAAGGAACGTCTTCAACAGAGAAATTGATGCATTTCGCATACATCTCAATATAGAAAATTGTGGCGCCAGAGACTTCTTATACTTGCATATGCATCCTTAAAGCTCCTTAGTTATGCTATTGAAAATATGTACATTGACACTGTTAAGAATGAAAGATGTAGAGAAATGTAGATAATATGTACATGATCAGTTACTTAAGTTCAACAAATTACATGTCTATATACCACGAAGTATGGTCCAGTGGAGAGTTTCTTGCAGAGGTCGACCTCCCTGAGACAGAGTTCTGTGGCCCTGTGGTTATCTGTAGCCTCGTCCCTGATCCCCCACCTCATGTCCACCACCTGGAACTCGTAGCCATGCTGCTGACACATCTCCTTCAGGGCCGGGTACACCCGCTCCATCAGGGCATTACGTTCATGGTGGGTGTCTGGGGAATAATACATATATAGTACACTCGCTCCATCAGGGCATTGCGTTCATGGCGGGTGTCTTGGGAAATAACACACATATACGACACCCGCTCTATCAGGGCATGGCGGATGTCTGGGGAAATAACAAGACATATAATATAACCACTCCATCAGGGCATTGCATTAATGGAGGGTGTCTGGGGAAACACACTCATACTACACCCGCTCCATCAGGGAATTACATTCATGGCGAGTGTCTCGGGATATAAAAAGACATATAATACACCCGCTCCATCAGGTCATTGCATTCATGGCGGGTGTCTGGGGAATTATATACATATAGTACACCTGCTACATCAGGGCGTTGCGTTCATGGCGGGTGTTTGTCAATATAACAGACATATTATACAACCGCTCCATCAGGGCATTGCGTTAATCGTGCGTGCCTGGGGATAAAACACATATATACTACACCTGCTCCATCAGGGCGTTGCGTTCATGGCGGTGTCTGGGAATATAACAGACATATTATACACCAGCTCCATTGCGTTCATGGTGGGTGTCTGTGGAATAAGGTTGAGATAATGACCTATAACCGAGTAGGTATCAGAAAATAACCTTCAAGTGATAGCGAGAAGGTTCTATCCGATAGCTACAAGGATGTGGTCATTATCTCACATACACCACATGGCTTTAACAATTTGCATTTTAACAAAAGTAGAACATCAACAAAATATTTAGTTACAATGTATTTGATAGTTTTTGTTATGGGGTGAAACTTGAATACACTCAACTTCTTAACATTCCATTTGCACAATACGTGAAACGTGCAGATGGAGCATGTCATGGCGAAGGTGTCAATCAGAAAAAATCTGAGCGGACTATCCTGGCTGTTGAAGGACATTTAATACTGGTATAACCAAGCAACAGCTTACACAAAGAAAGAAAGGATATAACAACCATAGTGGTGAAGAAAGCAATGTTATCTCACCTGTGAATGTGCTTGAGGTGAAGATACGGACTATCCTGGCTGTGGAAGGACACTCAACACTCACGTTCCCGTTGATTACTTCCTGAGTGGCCGTCAGTTTGGCAGGGCCCAGTTTGTGTAATCTGTGACACCGGTTGGAGGAGAACTTCTTGATGAGATCTCTAGACCCTTCCTTCCTCTTCTTGTTCCCGAGGGACATCTTCTTGAGAACGTGCTCTGTTGTGATGTCTCCAGATGCATCCAGTATTTCCTCATCCTCTCTATTATTATGTGGTTCATCATTGTTGTCATGGCCATTTTCTTCAGGGCTTAAATTTGAAGTTTTAAAGTAATCAGACTAGGAACTGCATCACATGATTGTCTCTCAATTCAATTCATTTCTTTATTCCCATAAAACCACCTTGTTGGTACAAGAGCATATTCACAAAATATGATACATATAAATTAATAATATATATATATATATATATATATATATATATATATATATATATATATATATATTAAAAAGAAGAAGATAAAGTTGAATTAAGTTTGGCAAACGTTTTATCATCAGGCCGTTTAATGCAGTAACTGACACACAGTACATAGTATTATGACGTCAATACTATTGTGTAGAGACTTTGTCAAGATCTCATTGTCAAGCTTCACATTGTCAAGCTTATTGTGACGTCATAGGTTCCTGTGTGACGTCATAATACTATGTACTGCTGTAAACGTTTGCCAAACTTAATTCAACTTTATCTTCTTCTTTTTAATATGTACTGCCATAGAGTTTGAACATTTTGTGATATTTCTATATATATATATATATATAGATTAAATAGAACAGACTTCACATAGTCGTTTGTATAATCATTTTAATCCGATACTAGTATTTCGTCAATAGTATTGACTCATCAGGGATGAAACGCTATGATCGAGACATCGCATTACAAGCATATTTATAAATTTATAACAAAATGTTCACACAATGTACACACAATGTTCACACAATGAGGAATGACGTAGCAACATGGCGGAGTAAACATTTCATTTTCAAAGTCTCTACATAAATTGTTGATGAATCAAGATTCCTGACGCTAAATACATTTGTTTGGCGCCTGGGAAGCAATGGGCATATCCCAGGATCAATTCAGGGTAACTATTGGATCTTTTGCACCAGTACTGATCAAAATATTGACCAGAATAAGTCACAAACATGTAATATCGAGAATACACCAATATAGAGCGGGTACGAGTGTGTATACGAGACTGGTTGTATTGAACTTGTTGTTTGCGCTGTTGCTGCAAGCGGGTGTGGAGTCGAACCCCGGCCCTGACGAAGATGAGCAAGCACAAACCAGAGCAAATAATGGTGCCAAAGGAGGAGGCTCTAAACAGCTGAAACTTACTTCTCAGGTTACGGACACAAATATGCAAACTATTCTCGATGAGTTAAAAAAATTTCAACAAAAAAGGACATGGTGCTAGCTTCAAATGTAACTTGGACAGACAAGATTGTTTCTTTAGAGTCAACATTGTCGAAGGTATGCGATCAGCTGTCAGATGTAAATGAACGCTGCTAGAAGTTGGAACAAGAAAACCAAACTCTTCGACAAGTTATGAATAGGTTGGAAAGCAAAATTGATTATGTTGAAAATCAAAGCAGAAGAAATTGATATTTCATGGAATCCCCAGACCTGAGGGTAAGGAGTCCTGGACTGACTGTGAGAAGTCTGTACGATCAGTGCTGACGGACAAGATGGACATAGACGACGCTAACATCAACATCCAGCGAGCACACACAGTGATGCGGGGAAAGGGGATCATAGTGAAACTTGCATCAGACAGTGATAAGTACGATATTCTGAAAGCAGCAAAGAGACTTAAAGGGACACAGCTTTTCATCAGTGAGGATTTTCCAAATTTAGTCAGACAAAAAAAAATATCTTCAACCCTACATGAAAGCATCAAGGGATGGTGGTCGTTACTCTTATATGCGTTTTGATAAACTGTTTGTTGAGGACAACATCTATACATATGATGTCACTAGCGATTCCCTTGTTACAATAAAACAAGGCAATAAGCCTGGCGTCATCAACCTAGACTTGTAGCAAACTGGCCCGGCCCTGGATCAAACAACACACAATCAAGAGACAATAAATGTTGTTATGTGGAATATGTGTGGTTTGAAACAAAAACTATCTGATACTGATTTTGTAGCATTTTGTGAAATATTTGATGTGTTCGGTTTTGTTGAAATATGGAATAATTGTTATGATGTTGATATTGAAGGTTGTTTCCCTAATCATAAAGTGTACACAAATTACAGAAACTACAATAACATAGGAGGAGTGGCAGTGTGTGTGAGTTACAATATCATGAAATCTGTCATAAAAGTGTACGTATGTAGAGTTTTCTGACTGTATATTCCTTCTAATGGATAAAGAGTTCTTAGGCACTTCGCGGAATGTACTCCTTGGATTTGTGTACATACATCCACATAATTCATCATTGAAATCGGATATGAGAACACAGAAAGGAATTGATTTCCTAGAACACAGCTTATTATCTATATTTTCAGAAACGTCCATCAACGATACTTCAATGCTTATCATGGGTGATTTAAATGCTAGATGTGGGAAAATGCAGGATTATATTGAAGATGACAGTTCAAACCATATAACTGTGCTTGAAGATATGGACTACGCAGAAGATACGTTTTGTAAACCGAGGAATAGTAAAGATAATGTGATCAATAGATATGGAATGGATCTCATAGAGCTATGTAAAACCATGTGTCTACATATGATGAACGGGAGAAGTGACAGCCTTGGTGATTTTACGTGTTACTCAGGGGAGGGAACTAGCCTCATCGACCTTTGTCTGTGCTCTTCGGATATGTTTCGGTATGATATTGATTTCAAAGTTGTAACACGTTGTGAGTCTGATCATTTACCAATACAATTTTCCATCAATATTCCTAAATATGAAGCAAATGATTGAACAGACGAAAATTTGGACTCGGAAAAATTAACATTTACATATGGAAAAATGATTCAGCTCATCTATTTATTTAAGCAGTAAAAGAACGACTGTTACAATATGACATTTTATAATTCATAGAAGATGTTAACACTAATATCAACTCTGCTACAGACAATCTGTGTTCTATCTTAACGTCTTCTGCGGCTTCCTGTGGATTGAAAAGAGCTGATTATTCGACCAGGAAGAAAACAAAATCAGCTGGACCAGATGGCATACCAGAGATGATAAAGAGCTGCTCAACTGTTCTATTCAGATATATGTCAGTTTTATTCAATGGAATATTAGGTTCAGGAACATTCCCAGACAAGTGGTCGAAGGCAATGATCAAACCATTACATAAAAAAGGCAATATACATGATGTTAATAACTACAGAGGAATATTGTTGATGGATATAATGGGAAAGGTATTTACAAATATATTGAATTTACAAGTATTCTGTGAAGTATTCGAGAAGATTCCAGAATCACAGGCAGTATTTCGATCAGGATACAGTAAAATAGACAATATGTTTTGCCTCCAGGGTTTTGCACAAAAATATCTATCGAAACGTAAAGGGCTATTCTATTGTTTATTTATAGACTTTCGCAAACCTTTCGACTGTGTAAATAGGAAACTGCTGTGGTTTATGTTATTGAAGAAAGGAATCTATGGAAGCTCTTTAACATCTTAAAAGACATTTATTCAAAAGTAAAATCAGCGGTGAAATTTTCTAATTCTTCTATTACTGACTATTTTAACACCGACACTGGAGTGAGACAGGGCTGTCACCTCAGTCCGATCCTATTTTCTCTTTACATTGTTGAACTGGAGCAAATGATAAAAGATTCTGATTCTAAGAGGAATATTCATTGGACAAGAGTTTCTAGAAATTTTGCTTCTTTTCTTTGCTGATGATCTATGTATTTTCGATGACACTGTCATAGGAATGCAACATAAAATTGATGTTCTACGGAAGTTCTGTGTGAAATGGGACTTGAAGTTAATTTAGAGAAAACAAAAATAATAGTTTTCAGAAATGGCGGAATCGTGAAAGGATCCGAAAAGTGGAAATATGGAGAAACCGATATAAGGATTACTACACATTATAATTATCTAGGCCTGATGTTTTCGTCCAAACTATCTTGGAGTAAAGGTGTAGATGTTCTAACAGCCAAAGCAAGGAAAGCACTCTTCAGTATTAAAACACTACAGAGCCAATTGAAGAATTTATCACCAAATATCTTGTTCAAAATTTTCGACGTTCAGATTAAACCTATCCTTTTATATGGATCCGAAATATGGGGACATCAAAGAAGACATATTATTGAAAAATTCCATGCCAGTTTCTGTACATTCATCCTTTCCTCTGGAAATCATGTTTCGAACTCAGCAGCTCTTGGCGACTGTGGGCGATTTGGATTGTACATTGACTATCAAACAAAGTGTGTCAAATACTGGTGTAAATTGTTATATATGCCGATGAACAGATATCCAAAACAAGTTTATTCTATGATGTTTAAAGTTGACGCCAGCAACCGAAGAACGTGGGCCAGTGATGTAAGAGAACTTTTGTTCAAGTACGGCTATGGATTCGTTTGGATTTCACAAGATGTTGGAGATATTAGTAAAGTTATTAATTCTTTTAGAACAAGGATTAAAGATTGTAACCTACAAGAATGGAGAGATGACATATCAACATCAAAGAAAATGACATACTACAAAGGTTTTAAATTCATTTTAAATGCAGAATTGTATCTTTCGACAATCAAGTATAAGAACTGAGAAGATTATTGTTCCAGCTTCACTCATCTGAACTACCTTTAAGAGTTAATACTGGAAGATGGGAAGGTTTATTACACAAAGAAAAAATATGTCAAGTATGTCAGTTGCAGCTCATCAAAACCGTCCTTATATTATATGCCCCGTGTACACAGAATTAAGATTGAAATATCTCCCACCTTATTATCATACAAATGCTACTGTCCAAAAATACATAAATTTGCGTAGTTCACCTTCATCATATTTATCATATAATTGTGCAATGTTGGTTAAACAATCTCTTTTACAGCGTAAAATACATCTTGAGATGTAAATCCATATGCAATGTAAAATGTTTGTAATGAATTATACATGGGCCAATGGCCTTTCTATTGAATAAAATTGATTGATTGATAGATTGGTAAATTGTATATGATGTAAGTCAAGTGTGTTTATGTAAAGGTTAAGGTACTCAGACTCGGTTTTGGTGCCTGTAGATAGACCGCAGGGGGAGTCGGGTAGGACAGATAGACCTTGGTCTTCGGCCGCATCCGATCACGTGACATTGTGCCCGTGCATTTCGTGACACTTGTGCAGATGTAATCGCGGTGTGACTGCAGCAGTGAGCGTGAATCGTGAGAAGACGAATCGGTCTCAAATGGAGTCAGATGACGACTTATTTCTTACTCAAAGTAAGTTTGTTGGTGAAGAGGAATCAAAAAGTGCTGAAGAGGTATCTACTTATAAACCTTTGCAGTTTGGCGACCCAGTAGATATTGAAGAAATCCAAGGTATGGTGAATGAAGCAACGCCTTCGAACACAATTTACAAATGTGAGTGGGCCGTTTCTCTGTTCAAAAAATGGCAAAATCATCGACTTCTTCTATCGATTTCTGAAAATTTGAAACTGTCATTGCCTGACCATGAACATAAATGACATGCCAGATGTTTTGTTAAACGAAGCTTTGCAACATTTTGTTTTTGAGGTTAAACGTGAAAATGGTGAAAACTATAAAAGCCAGTCATTGTATGGAGCTTTTTGTGGATTTCAATCATACCTCCGGTCTAAAGGAAGGGTATTAACTTGTTTGAAGATGAAGTATTTCAAGATTGTGTAAAGGCCCTTGACGCTAGCATGAAGCGTTTGGCGGCATTAGGCCATGGACCTGCAAATAAAGTTCCTCCTCAACCGATAACCGTGGATGAAGAAAACGAGCTGTGGGAGAAAGGGATATTAGGAGACGATAATCCAACCCAACTTCTACACACGATGGTCTATCTCACCGGTATTCATTTCGCCTTGCACGGCGGGCAAGAGCACAGAAATCTACGCCTTCGAGTGAGGCCACAGATCCAAGGGCCATACACTGACCCAACTTCCAAACGACGATACTTGGAATACCATGAAGATGTGTCTAAGACAAACTCCGGAGGTTTGAAGCGCCGAAAATGTGTTCCAAAAGTAGTGAAAGCTTTTGAAAACTCATCTGATAAACGACGGTGTTATGTGAGATTATGGGAAGTTATTATTTTAATTAAGATTATGGTGAGTTTTTTTCATTAACTTTAATCCATTTATGACTTTATTAGTGACAAATAATGAATACATGTACTAAAAGAAAACTTGATATGACAAATGTTAAACATATGTTCAGAAATAATACCAACTCGAAAATATGATCTCCCTTGACAAATATACATTACCTCTTTGTCTATTTCAATGTCATGTTTCAATATTGAATTTATTTTAAAATTCTTTGTTTCAGTCCTGTAAGCAGTAAAATCGAGGCATTTTACTTGACTCCATTGAAGAAACCGAAGAAAGATTGAAGGTATATGTCATCCCCAGTAGGACACAACACATTGAAAACAACCGTGAAGAAATTTTGTGAAGCAGGTGGACTTAGTGGAAACGAACGAACCATTCCTTGAGAGTAACAAGTGCCACTCGGCTCTATGATGCCCAAATTGACGAACAACAAATCTGTGAGCAAACTGGTGAGATTTACGAAATTTTATGAACTGTAGCACATTTTTATAAAAGCAAGTTTATACAAATAAGAGTAACTTTGATTAAACATCTCATTAGATTTGTCCGCATTTGTAAAAAACTGTGTAGGGTTTTACTTTAGACAAAGTACAAGGCGGCAATTTCAGTAAAATTATAATTTCGAATGAAAGTATTTCCATTGTTTTACCGAACCATAAGTATGTCCACTTGTTTAAAACCTTGATTTGCCCAAGACAGGAGTCGTTCACTAATTGTTACGTTTTTATTCAAATAGCCTAAAGTTCTCGGTATAAATAACCTGGTTTTAACATACCATCTTAATGTATAAATGTCTTCAGGACATCGGAGCTCTGCGGTGAGATTATACAAGAGGACAAGTTCAACTATGCAGGCTGAAGTGTCCGACATTTTGTATGGCAATTCCAAGAAGAGAAAAATCGAGACGGAGACCCGTCCAAAGTCCCCGGAATCATTAACGGAGAAGCCCAACGCCGAAACTACTGTCGCTGCGCCAAGCTCAAGCTCAAGCTCAGCAACAACGTCCACCGTTGTTGTACCAACCTTGAAGACTGATGATGAAACACAGAAACGCCCCGTCACTCTAGTTTTTAATTTGAACATGTAAATTCATTATTAAACTGATAAAACATTGTTGTTTTATACTTTTCAAGGGGATCAGACATGGACATCATCAGGGAAGTCTATGTGACTTGGAGACTTCTTACGAGGTCCATCTGTGATAGAAAGACCTCATTTGAGGTCTTGCTATCACAGATAGACCTCGTAAGAGGTCTTTCTATCACAGATAGACCTAACTTGATGTCGTCCGGGTCTTACATCCAGGTTATGACATACTGTTAAACAAAGGGATGACGTCACCAGAGGTTTATAAGATTGTTTCTGGTTGGTGTCTGAATTGACACATTAATCAATCAGGTAAGCAATACCCTTGAGCAAGATGTTAATCCCTTTTGTTTTGTAAAGGGTCGCATTCTAGTAAGTGATACGTGCCATTCAGATAGGGATAATAATCTCAGTGTTTATCTAGTGAGGGATTATATGGCTTTATGAAGCCCTCCTCAAGGCTTAATAGAGTATTTGTCACACTTGGCATATTTGACTTGTGATACAATTTATAGAACGGAAATATTTGGAAATTCCAATTTGCACAATCAGAAAGATGTTGATTTACAAATAGGCAACGGTATTTTTCATTGTTATTGTGTTGTCTGTGTAAGGTAACCCTATTTCTTAGGCAGTCAGTTTTCCCGATATAGGATTTTTACACTTAGGACACATTATTGCATAAATGACATTTTTTGAATTGCAATCAAAGTTTGATTGTATTTCAAATGTTTTTTCGTTGTCGAATTTGAAAGACGAGCCTTCTAATAAATGGGGACATGTGCCACATCTTTTGTTTGAACATTTGGAAACTTTGGGTTTTCTGTTGAGTTTTGGATACCATCATATTTAGCCCTTGTTAAAATGTGTTTGAGATTTTTTGGCTGTCTTTTGCTTTTAATGATTTTATTTCTTTTTTTAACATTTGACCTAACCCTCTTTTTTGGCTAAGCATAGGTAGGATCAAGATGGAAGATAGACTTGTGGTGATTATTACACACTCTGATATTGCCAGATGTTACACACTCAGCATGGGTGGTGATTACTGCTACCCCTAGAACAAGAATGGACTAATCCAAACTATTCCCTAGAAAGGATTAATTGTAGTGACGGCAAAAGCAGAGTTTGGAAAAATCGCCATGTGTATTTTAGAAGACAATTACATAGTGGAAAGTTTAACCCTACCTTTTACTAACTCTGTTGTGATATATTGGATAGATTAGGGTTTTTTTGATATTGAGTCGGTATTAAATCATGGAGTGATAGAAATAATTTATGTCTAAATATGAAAATAAAAATATATCATACTAATTTTGCCAAGTACTAGTATATCATCAACTCAGATTCTGTATTCGAACATTAAATTTTGCAATTTAAAAATGTATTTCATCCATCATTTTGATTCACAAAAGCTAAGCTCTGAGCTGTCTTGGTCAACTAATGCCTATTAAGCTATCATATCATATACTTATTGTTTCATGATTTATGAAGTTTGATCTGATATATTGCTACCACTGTTAAAGATTGTCTTTGGTACATCAATGATTGAATAATTGGAAAACCAATAAAACATTAATGATGCATTAATAGAAGGCATGTAGAATTCATACATTAAAGAGTGACCTCTATTTTCATTTCATTTTCATTTATTGCCATATGTAACTATCATAATTGATAGGTTGTCAGCAACATTTTTATATGTAATTCAAATGATGATGCGCTCCTGTTTTACCTTTAATTTTGGAGTGTCAATATTAATGATAATGTGATCAAGTATTCATTGCCATTGAAATTTAATCTTGATGTTGTGAATATAAGATTTTATAAATTGCAATCAGATGTACAACTTTATATGAAAAATGTGAATAAGATGCAGTGCTGTAGAATGGATAAGACATTAAAGCAATATGATTTACATAAGTGATTCCCTTTCAATATAAATCTTTTAGCAAAGGAAAAGCAAATTGTTTTGTCATTGCATATTTTTTCCTTAACAACATCACTTTCTAAATCCCTCTTTGTTTACAATGAGGGATTTATTAAGTGATCGTTTTTAAATCAAACATCATTATTAAAATCTTTTCTAAATATCATAATTTTTTTAGTAATGGGTTACCACGCTGTTTTAAATATGGAAAATATTTCTCAGGTGTTTCATTAGCATGGAATGATTTTTGATAATTCCAAATACAAATAAATGATTCTACTATTAGGTGAATGGTGTGCTAAGTATACTGTGAGAATGTGGATGCACCACATCCTTATTTCAGCTTGAATGATGTACAAATCACATATATGATGCCGAATGGAACCACACTTTTTTTATTTGGAATGATATACTATTTAATGACCAAAATTATCCAAAATGATGACACTTTTTCAGTGGGAATTGTGTACTTTTTACCATGATGTAATTTGATGAAGAATGAAACATCTCTATATTTAAGCGTGAATGATATATAATAAAGATGTTAAGTTTAAACCGTAATGGTACAGCCTTTTTCAGTTGGAACTCGAGTGATGTACTAATTAAAATGTACAATACGACGCAGAAAAATGCACGTTTCCTTTGACTGAATGATGTGTTAATGACAATGTGATCATTAATGAAAACATTCTTCGTTAGGGTGATGATGTATAAGATATAATGTGAGAATATGAATTTATCCTCTTTATCTTATGCAGTGCAATGCACATTCTCAAAGCAGTGCAAAAAATCGTTTGCGCAAGTGGACACGTGATTTGTGAATACAAGCATTTGCTGCTGAATTGCTTTGTTAATATAAAATCCTTACAATAAAAAGTTGTGATTCTGCACTTCCACTCTGTAATGTAAATGATGACATCAAATAAGACACAGGAACGTTTTCATTTCAGCACTTAACAAAACACTCGTGTTTAATAATGTATCCGTAAATACGCGCATCTTAGCAGTTACTAAAATTGCACCACCTCATTGATGCACCATCATTGATTGCATCATCATTGCTCATTACCTACATTGTAATCAAAGAAAAAAAATATTTCGAAATGCTAGATAATGAGAAACATCTATTTGCGATATATTCAAATAACAATTATCTTCCGTAAATCTGAGTGCTTTTTCGGTAGAAAAGTACTAGTTTAAAGTGAAGGTAATATTATCAATTTTCAGTCATCGAAATTGCAATATAACACCTATATCTTTAACACTAGCTTCACATAACATGTCTTACATTTTCTGAGACAACGATAAGAATATGACAATCCCTACTCTTTATATTTCTCTCCAGGGGTTGTAAAGACTCTGGGGGTGCCTGCACGCTATTCCCACACCCCATTGTCAGACCTATAGGTCACCCATAGTCGATAGGGTAAACATGCACGATCATTCAATTGGCACGTCAAGCATGGCAGGGAAGTTTGTTTACATGCTGCCATGACAACCGGCAGGGAGGATATACAACATGACAACTTAAGGTATACATTCTTTAAAGGTTGCAACCCCAAATATAATAATATACGTATTTCACGGTTGATTAAAACAATAAAAGTGGAAACATCGTAAATAATAAAATAGTTGGGTATCATGTTAAGCAGAAACCCGTAAATAAATGATTCCATAACGAATGTATTGAAATGATTTTCTTACAGATGTACCCTGAACGTTAATCCATCAATGAATAAAATCCAAAACAAACTTGATTCGTGAGGTATACACCACAACAATTCAACTATATTCAATAGTATTCAATAGTTTTCAATTCTATTTTATATTCATGCAATCACAATCAACTTAACAACGACAGTTGAAGATTGAGTAATGGTTTGCTGACAAGGAATATATAGACGATTTTCGTCGATCGAACAAATCAAAAACAGAAAATGCAAACGGAGGCTTCTACTGCAGAGTACGTGAGGCAGCCATAAAACAAATCTGTGTTATGATTACTCGGTAATAAAATTTGAGAATACGTTGAGAGACAAACCTTTCGCTTCTCTGGGTTCTCCTAGACCTGGCGTCCCTCCTGCTTTGGGCACGGCTGGCACTCCTCCTGCCCCCTCCCACTTCCCCTCCCCCTCCCCGGGCCCGTATATCCCGGAGGTACTGTCTGTACATATCTCTTCTGTAGGGGTCCAAAACTCTAGCTACTTATGCTCAACTTGCATGGTGTAATCAGACACGTATCCGCATACCGCGCGAAAACCTTTGTGTGACATGTGAGTCTTAAAATGTTTCGGAATCACGTGGAATATTGCACTTCGCTGCAGATCTATAACTGGCTTCCCACCATTCACTTGAGATGGCTTCTCTCACTAAATTTGCATGGTAAAATCAAACACGTATACGCATGCCAAATAACGCCCTTACTTGATATGTGAGTCCGTGTCTCATTGCTCTAGTCATAAAGAATACATACACTTGACTGCAGATCTATAACTGGCTTCTCACCATTCACTTAAGATGGCTTCTCCCACAACATTTTCATGGTAAAATCAAACACATATCATCCTGCCACATAAAGCCCTGGCTGGACATGTGAGTCCTTGTCTCTTTGCTCTAATGATTAAGAACACTACACTATAACTGGCCTCTCACAATTCATTTGAGATAGCTCGTACACTACACTGTCAGTGAGTATCGTCGAACCTATATATAGATATCTACATGTCACACATTACCCAGATTGTAATGATATGTATAGGGTTTCAACTATAAAATCACATTAGAAACACTTGACTGCAGTTTTGAAACTCACTGGCTTCTCACATTCACCCGCAATAGCTTGTCAAGTAACGCTTGCATAATTACAGTCTAACACATAACCGTCCTCAACAGAACCCATGTGGAAAGACATGTGGTGCCTCTTATTCGGTAACATCCAACTATATAAACACTACACTACAATCTTAAAGGGGCAGTAGCACATTTTTATTCAAATTTTATATTTCGATTTTTCATTGATAATTGAATGTTAATGCTTAATATTTGTCTTTGAAAGTGTCAAAAATCTCCACACCAATCATCCATAGTCGGAGAACAAATTATATAGATTCACATAAAGTCCATTGGCAGCAATTTTGTGTGAACACTTTTAATTCATTTTGTGTAGAAAAGGGAATCGCATGACCGTAATTCACATTGTATATTTGATTTATTACTGAGTTGTTTAGTTTAAATACATTGTTTTTCAATTGGAATCATTTATTTTCATTTTTCTGTCATCACCTGATATTCCCCCTAAAAACTACTGCCCCTTCAAACTCACTGGCATCTCAAATTCACACGAAATAACTTCTCACACTACACTTGCAAGATAACATTCATACGAATATCGTTATCGCAAAGAAACAATGTGGTTTCCTCACTCCTAAGGTTTTAACACAACCTATTATTATATATATACATATAATATTAACACTTAACACGGCTCTAATCGGCCTCAATCACACCCGTGTCTATTTAGTTCTTCACACCGACTGTAGTGCTAACTAGACTATCACATTGTATTCAGCCCTTTACCTATTGAACATTGAACATGTATTAACGGTTTACCGAAGGGAAACACAGCTCAACGGTTGTCTTACACAGATCATAATAGGTTTAATATTTGACAAATACTACTCATTCAGTTTTTCTAAATTGAAACACATTTTTTGCTCTTGCTTAACTTTCAGGTACAGGCTTCATTTACATATGTAAATACACATGTTCATGTTACATTGTATGCTATTGAAATACACACGTAATATTCAGTGGATTTGTTTCGGCGATGACTTGTCAAAAGTTACACAAGATAAATTGATGGTTTTGTTATATAGTAAGAATTTCAAATTTCATATCACATTGACTGAGTTTGTGATTTGAAAAATTCTTATATAAATTATGTTTTGTATGATAAGTATAATTCATCAGCACTTACAAGATTACAGTTTTCTTATCAGCTGCATATCAAAGTGTCATTATCCGATTTACGTAAGAAATTATGTTTTGTCAACGTCAATTAATGATTGTGACTGAACAAAAGTATAAAAAAATGTGACAAATGACTTACTGCATTTAATAATCTGTTCCTCTTCGTTTTCAAATGATTGCCTACATACACTCACATATGAATGCAATTTATGATCATAATTTCTATTGGCTTTCGAGATTATATATTAATTGTCGAGTCTCAGCAGAAGCATCCTGTCTCAGGGTACGAACGTTACGCCAACTCCACTAATCTGTATACAGAATTGGCGTAACGTTCGTACCCTGAGACAGGTTGCAGCAAAAGTTAAAACTATTGAATTCATTCGATAACTTTAGTGTGCAAAAATATTTATGTTTAAAAGAATTATCGAAATGCTAAAGGTGAGTACGAATTTCTAAAAATAAATCGATTGGCTTTTGCAAGCAACTGCATTAAGAAATATTCAACGTTTTGCGCAATAATTCAATTCTTGAAAAATATTTTTTCATGTTTGTTTTATAAAAAAATATTAACTTGAGAGGATTTATTGATATCATTAACGTGAAAATGAATTTTGCATGTTGTTGCCGCAAAATCTATCAATATTTAAACCAAAAAATATAAAAGTAAGATATTGCAAAATAACAATGCATGTACATGTTAATACAAGGTGTCAACAAATCAGATAATGCAGAATCCACTTTGCTAGAAAGGCAAGCGTATATATATAACTTCCTTACATCCCACTAAGACCTCGTCGTCCATGGCAACCATTCATAAAAGTGTCCTGTTCATGATCGATATCGGGAAATCTTAGGCCAAAGAGTCCTGACATCTGATGCAAGAACACTTTTGTAAACCTTTCCTACACAAGGTTTAAAACAATAAATCAACAACATAGACATAGACATAGAAGTGAACTGAAAGTATCAATAATCAAATAAAACAAGCTGGAAAACAATCATAATACTTACACATTTTGCGTGAATCAAAATATCCAAATCACCTAATAACACTGTAGACTTTAGTTTACACTAGAAAAAAACGATACCAAGAAATAAACATTGTATAATTTGTGTTGCAGCAAAACTTCTGTTATGTTAGAAAATAAGTCTAGAAATGTCCAAAATAAATTGATTATGATGCATAATTAATATATTTCATAGGTAAGATAATATTTCTTTGGCTAAACTTGTTATGGGAATGATTCAAGTACCTTTTTATCAGAAATCCAAGAGAAACGTTTCAAAAGTAGAAACCACTGTCAAAATTTTGCTGTCTATGAGGACTCTAATAACGCGTCTTCTACCTTCAAAATCGAAACAGAAATGGACAACCTGTGAAACTTTGTCTTGAAACAGGCTCATATTCATGGAGTGCACGAAGTCTGCAAGCCCAAAACATTTACTTCGTGACAAGCAAGAAGCACGTGCTCGTACACCATTCGTAGTACTACAAACATCATTCATAAGACAGTGAAGTGGCCCTTGGAAGGTTATCGAAAATTGAAATTTTATCAAAGACTGTACTGGCATCTCGGACAAAGTGTCCCTGCCATTTTCCGATGCATACAATTCACTATGCTAGTAACTTTACTTGTTAAACGACTCAGTTTCATTAACGCTGTAGTGCATATATATATATATATCTATATCATATTATGTAAATTTTTTAAAAAGGTTTCATATTCAAATCATTTCATTGAATATTCGTAGGATAATCTGTTATTTAATACCTTTTAGGAACTGATATTCTAAAGAAGATTTTATTCATGCAAAGGAAATAATTAGTACATTGAAATGACTCATTGAAAGATGGCGCCGAATGGGGATTAATCTAATAATTCTTGCTTACGCTTTGTAGCGTAATTTTGTTATGAAATATTTGACTTTATTTCATTGAAAGTTTATTCGAGATCAAATAGGAGGCTATAACTTGCATAGTAAAAGATAGAATAGTTTGGTTTATGTAATGTCGACTGCCTAAAATATCTCTCAGACTTTTACATAAAGTAGACTTTTTTGTGGAAAATTAACTTCATGGCAGCTACTACCATTTTTTAGAAGTTGTTATCAAAGTTAAAGGCATGTTTTGCTGTTTAAATGACAAATTTATTTCTAAATATACATTCCGTTTCGTACAAAGCAAACAGGGTTGGTATAAAGGGTTTGAGTAAATTTGAATATGATAAATTTCAAATACTTGTATTTGGAAGAAAGAATGAAAGAATGACATTACCAACGTGGTCCTGTGTTATCCTCAATCAACCACTAAGAGAATAATAAAGCGCCAGGGGCGCAGCCAGCTGGATGAGTGGGTGACCCATTCATTTTTGATAATCTGAGAGTTTAAAGATTTGTTTCCCTGCCCCACTTCAATAAATTAGTTGAGAGACTTATGGTATCACCGTGAGTAAGCGACTTCGTTTGAATCGTGACTATGTTCACCAAGCAGTGCAATTGGGAACCTGGTTTTGAAGTGAATGCAATGTGACAGATAACCATAAAAGCAGCTAGGTAGCATATACCGACGGAGATGAGAAGGGGAAAAGATTGATATCAGTTCTATCTCCAGGGTAGTTATGTTTGTGGCACTTCGCGATTGTTTGGAATTCAGAGCAATATAAGTTTCCGCATTATACATATTGCAGCTGACCAAAAGCAGAATAAAAGATGGGATCTAATGGCAAAATATTTCAAGTTTGTGTTGCACTGCCTTTATTGGTCAATAATGTGTTTGACTGACTTGTTGAGGCAATGTCATTAATAAGTGAAAGCTGTCTGGAAGACGGCGTAGACTGAAGTTTGGTCTTTACCTGTGACTTTACCTTTGTGCATACACTTAGTTTTCATCGAAAAATTTAACAACAATTTAATCAGACCGGTATACGATCAAATCAAAAATAACTTCGAAAAAGGTTTCTTTAAAAAAGACTTAATATGGTCTTTCAAAAGTATTTTTTGCAAATAAACAAAATATCTGGATGATATTGCAGTTGTTACCTTAACGCGGAAGAATAATTCCAACTTTAAACAAACGCTAGCCGGGAAAACATCACAATGATTATAGCCGCCAAAACGTACCAAGCTGTTCTTTACAATATTCTAAAAATACACATGGCATGATATGGCGTATTCAAGATTGCGTCGGTTGATTTTATGAAAGGGATTTTGCTTAGGCTTCTATGGCAACCAGAGGGGTTGATCTACCCGACGACGTGAACGATGGGGAAGCTATCGGGTACTTTGTTAAACATGTCTACAAGGACCTCATCATCAAACATGTCCGTGTTGGATCAATCATAGTACGGATGTCACCTCCAGAAGGTAGTACTAGGTTCATTTAAAACTGTTGAATAGCTCAAATCCTTGTTAAATAATAAATGTGTCGTCCAATGGCAGCTCCAATTCAACATGATTTTTTCCGTATTTTATCATACAGGTGTATGTAAATAATTAACGTTTACAACTTGAGTAGACATGTCGGCAGGTAATCATGGTTGAGATTATGTCTTGCAAGTATTTTAGTCAACGTGCATATAAAATCGTTATTAAACACAAACGACTGTAGCAAGCACAGTAGCAAGTGAGAAAACTTAGGGTTCGCAGCTGTATATATATATCCATGTTCTTCAGTCTAAGTGAACCTAGCCTCAATATTATCCGTTTCACTCCTATACTGAGTCTAAAAAGGTCTAATAGAAGGTTGCGTCAGCCGACCTTTCTGCGACCTATGACCCTCCAACGTTATACGTGCGAAGGAAGACTATTGTGGCTTGGTAAGCTGAGTTCTGATTGGTCAATTCGATACGTTGGCTGACGCGACCCTCTACTAGGCCTTTTTAGACTCAGTATAGGAGTGAAACGGATAATATTGAGGCTAGGTTTACTTAGACTGTCGAAGTTTAAGATAAAGATTGTTAAATTTGAAAATAAGATGCATGCATGCATGTAAGTGCATAGGCTACACTAGTACATTTGTTGAAAAGAAAAACATCTCCTAAAATAATAGAGATAAAAGAGTTTTTTTTTAACGATTTACTTCGCTGAAATCTTTATTTAACGATCTTTATGGAAGATTATACACATGTATATTTTATGAATATTCAATCTTTGTGAGTAAAACAGTGTACAGCCGTCACAGTTAAAACAATGGAATGATATTATATTAATCCTGGGCTATATATATATTACAAGTGAAGTTGTACACATGTACTAACACCTCAAATTTTATTTGGTGATGCACTGACAAAGTATAAGTAATCTGTTTACATTTTTAAGATATGAAAATAATTTGCTTACAATGTCGTTTTAATAGTGGTTCCTTTTATCTTAAATAATATCATTTCTATGTAAATATCCATTCAAATGAGTAAAATCTACACATCTCTGTCTATTTTAAAATCACAAATAACTCAAAACTACGTAGAACTTAACATCTAAAATTATTTGGACATAGGAGAGAAAATATTGTTTACAATGCAATGAATATTAACAGAAATGTTGCTATTTAAAGGGATACTAAAATCAAATTGATAACAATCCTCTGTTGACAAAATCACTATTTACAAATCAAATGTTTGATAGTGAAAACATATGTTTAGATTATGTTGGTCCAAAATAATGCGAACACTATGTTCCATTGAAATGTCAAAAAAGACATTTTCAAAATTCATTTCAAATCGTTATATATGACAGAGATGTTGTGCAGCTACTATCAAACTTGTCACAAAAGAAAAGAAAACCGAACTGGCATTATCTTATTTGTGCGTCAAAGCATAATTCGATTCGTGTTCATTATTTCTTCCTTAAGGGACCTTATGATATAACACCCTAAACAACATTCCACGGTGCACCTAAAATTGATTTACAAGATGTACACAGGTACATGTGTTTATATGCACGCATGAAAATGTATGTTTAGTCGTACATTGTTGATTTTGAGGCGATGTACGCGTGTACGCCTTTACCTGTATCCATGTTGTCATCGTGTACACTGATGTTCAAATTGGTTATTCGCAAATCGCTCTGGAATCCTTTAAAATAAACATTAATTCTCTTGTTCATTCGACTTATAACCCATATCACCTCTATTTGAAGATAGAAGAATCAAGTTCAAAGACATTTTAATAATCTATTAATATTACACTTCTGACTTCAGCCAGAGGCAATGTTTTTTAACAATTATTGTATTATCATTTGGGTGAGTTATGTACGTGCTGGCGGTGGGGCTGTAAACCTTTGTTTCTTGTCAAGGTAAGTCGTTGACGTCGGTTAGGATGAATGTTTGTTTTATTTTACTTTACCTGAGTTTACTCCCGATTGCCAAATACGATGTTCGGTTCCAAGGATAGCTACTGATTTATTGCTTGTCGATTTAGAAATCCTGTGTAGATATAAGAGACACTGAAATTGACCACTAGTGCATTTCTGAGCATATCACTGTGACCTCCTCATCGATACATGTTAAAACACATCTGTGCATTAATGACGTCAATCGTCTGATGACGGTGACATTGTTGAAGATTCTCCAAAGATTCTACCTCTTGAATGCAGGAAGGTCATTTCGCCCACTCTCTTGAAAACTTGTGTTCACCCATCAGTATGTAACAGAGATAATTCCTTCTTTCGTCCTAAAACAGTAATCTCCCAGGTCCGGAATCTGTAAAAGTCTTTCCATGCTGTAATTGTTTAATTTACAAGTTAAGTTATGCTATGATGTACGTTCCAAACATGGAAGGGACATTACGTCTGCCCATTGCACAGTTGACTAAGGGCAATGAACCAATGATAGTGCTGCCGTTGACGTCGCCGTCAGGAAAAGTAGAAAAGGATATTGCTGACGAACTGATCTTTCTATGGCCAGGGTCTCACTTAACATGGATCACGTAGATGAGATTAAATACCGCTCTCATCGAAGAACAGAACGCTTTGATGAATTAGCCTTGAGACCCAAATACCCCCATTCCCCCAGTCTTGATTATTCCAAAGGTTTGTTTACGCTGCCCTGCTTTATGTCTTGTTACAATTCGTCGGTTTTGCGATGTCACGGATCACAGTGGGTTCTATGTTGGCCAAGTATCCCCAAAAAGTTTAATGCAGGTGTGAGAAGCACGATTTTGAAAAAACATTGCCTTCAACTATGTATGCAATTTTATGTAACGTCTCCATTGTCTATAGGCAAAGAGAAGCTTTTCAATTTTGATTTTGATTGAGATACATGTATATGGGATCAAGAAGCGAGTATAATTGTGACTTATTGGAGAAAGTTCGTGTCATGTTTTTGAAAGGAAAAAAATGTATTAAGTAGTTCTCAATGCTCTGTATGGTAGTTTATGACATAGAGTGCATGTTAGTTACACGTTAACATCATGGTTAATGGTAATCTAGGTTTAAGGTTATTGTTGCAACTTTCAACGTTGTTATTAACTTTTTTCAACAATTTACTTTGCCTGTTAGAAGAAAGTGCACTTGGTATTTCTATTACTTTTAGATCTCGTTGAGTATTATCAAATGTAAACGTCTTTGGTGTAGCCGTATATATACATAATAGTATATATAACTAGAAAGTGTTTTACCCGTAAAAAGAGATGTCTCCCCCTTCCTCAAATGCTCCAAACCTCTAAACAATACTATCATAAAGCACCATTAATGTTCTCTGTATAATTCAACTTGAATAAATAACCTATCAACTCCACAATTGTAGCAAACAAAAGATTCAAAATTATAAATGATTTGATGCTGACACCCTTGAAAAAGACTAAGTCCAAATTGTTGCCATGGAAATAAAAAACAATTAGATTTTAAAAAAATCTATTACCTCCAAAAGGCACATCTACATGATATGGAGAGACAGTATACCAAGTTTGGTGATGAATGGTCACATTGTTTTAGAGATCTGCTCCGGAAACGAACACTACCATTGAAAACGCCAACGCCGACGCCGACGCCGACGCCAACGCCGACGGGAACTCAGCTAAAACCAATATGTCTCCTGACCCTTCGGGTGGAGACATAATGATATAGGACCATCAGCAACTCATAACAGGAAAAATGAAAATATTTGTAAAAGTAAGTTTATTTTGAAAGATTACCTGAGCAAATATCACAGTCTGCAATAACAATAGATTCAACATTGCTATGTGTGGGGCTACAAGGCCTCAGCATGCACTCTTGGCCACATTTCAGTCTAAGTAAATCTAGCCTCAATAGCCTTTCTGAATCTAGAAAGGCCTAATAGAGGGTCGCATTAGCCCACGTATCGAATTGACCAATCAGAACTCAGCTCAGCTCTGCCTTCGCACGTATATATAACGTTGGAGGGTATAGGACTCAGTATAGGAGTAAAACGGATAATATTGAGGCTAAGTTTACTTAGACTGGGCCGCATATTTGGTACAGTAAAATTGATAACAGTGACATAATGTTAAAACTTTCTCGTTGCGGGACTGTTAATGATATAAAAGTACATTTTTCATATACATGTAAGGATAATTACTAAACCTAAACACTATGCCATTAACAAACAATGATGTTACTTATTATTTAGTTACTAACCTCCGACAAGTGACCTTAGCCTGTTAGCCACATTACATTGCCTCATCGACTCATTGCCACTGATGTAATGAAACATCATTACCCAGAACATTCAGAGTTATCCGCCCGTCACTAGCCCACTAGGTGGCGTGACCTGTCATCCAATTAGATTCATTCACATTACAGAGTCGGTATTGTGCAGACGTGTTTTCTGTACCTCTCCCGATTGTATTGAGCTATTTAACGTGTTTTGTTGTTTGTTGACTTAATTTATTCGTGTTCCTTTTCCCTTTTGGTCTGTCTATCTGTCTCTTTGCAGGGTATTCAGCCCCCGTGGTGGAATACTGTGTATTGAGAGTTTTTAGTTGACACAGCGTGGTGTCAACTAAGTGGCAGGCTGTAGCACGTGCTGTCGATTTCGCTCCTGCTGCACGTGCTAGGCGAGCGACGGGCCGTCGCTCTCTCTATCTCCTTGTCGCGCACGCTTCGCCTGGGGTGGGACTGACGCTTATGCTACCCACGTTCTTAGTGTCTTGTGCGCTTGCTGGCACAGAGATTTGACAGGCGCTTGCGCTTGGTGTCTCTTGCGCTTGCTATCGCTAGGATTGGACAGGCGCCTTTGCTTGGTGTCTCGTCGCGGGTGACTCGCGCTCCTCTAGCGCTAGAGTTGGACAGGTTCACGCGCTTGGTGGATCGGCTGGATTGGACAGTCGCTTGCACTTGTCGCGCTTGTGACGTGTGCTTGTGCGATCGGGCCCCCGCCTCGCCTGCGTGTCTCTCGCTCTTGGACTCACAGGACAGCTGAGTGCTCGGGAGGCTGCAGGGTCTCCTCGGCAGTAACAACGCCGAAGAAGCGCAAGGGTGGCGCGGCGCAATCCCCCTCCGGCTCTAAGACTTCAACGCCGGTCCCTCGCCCAAAAGGACACCCAACAAGTCACAGCGTGGCAAAGGACGCGGCTATGGAGGCACTCCCAAGAAGCGGTGACTTCTGGGAGCCTACTCGCCTGCCGCCGGCAGTAGTGTCGGTACAGGACGGGCCAGTGGGAGGCCGCCTGTCAATGTTTGTCGCCAACTGGAGACAGTTTGACTTGGACGAGTACGTCTGTCAGATCTTGGAGCGCGGGTTTCGTATACCCGTAGCAAAAATCCAGGAGACGAGAGTGCTACGTCTGCTCCTGGTCGCACCGATGTGGCCGGTGAGGCCCTGGTACGTCCCCCTTCAGAGGCTCTGCGCTCAGGAGCCGGTTCCCCTACCGACCAGGTGGGACCTTCTCAGGAGCAACCCGAGCAAACGGGTGCACGAGAACCCGCAGGTTCTTCATATGCACGCTTGGGTTGTCTCCAAGACGGAATAAGGAGCGCAGGATTTTCGGAGGTGGTAGCCAGCGCAGTGGCAACCTCGCAGCGGTCATCCACGCGTAAGCTGTATGACTTTCAATGGGCTTCTTTTATGACCTTTTGCGAAGGGAAGGGGTTCGATGTGCGCACGATAACGGTGCCCCAGGTCGCGGATTACCTGGTCCACCTACGCACAGTGAGGGGGCTTAAGGCCTCCTCCATCAACACGAACCTCGCGGCCATTATGTCCATCCTTCGCAAGAAGGATCCGGGATTGGATATCTCGGTCCTAAAGGAGCTCATTAGGACATACAGAAACGTGGATGGCAGCCACAAACTGAGACCGCCAGAATGGGATCTGGCAATAGTGTTGAATCACCTCAAATCTGAGCACTACGAGCCGCTGACGGACACGACGCTGCTGTGTCTGACCATTAAGACGTGTTTCTTGGTGGCAATGGGGTCAGCGGCTAGGATATCAGAGTTGCATGCTCTGCAAGCTGATTTGCTCAGGTTTGAGGTGAGAGATGGAGGGTCAGCGACCTTGGGACTGGCGCCAGACTTCCTGTGCAAGAACCAAGGCGCTGACGAAAATGGGAGGACCTTCACACTGCCGTCAATCTCCCCGGCTATCGAGCCGTTCAGACGAGCGGGAACGTCTCATCTGTCCCGTGCGCGCTCTAAGCGTCTATGTGGAGAAGACGCTGACACTGGTACAGGGGAGGCGCAGGCTCTTTTTGCCCCACTCCCAGACGAGCTCAAAGGAGATTGACAAGAGGCAGTTGGGGGTCTACCTCAGGTCTGCGGTGGTGGACGCCTACAAGGCTGCCGGCCTGCCGGCGCGGACCAACCCACACGAGATCAGGGCCATATCGGCGACTATGGCCCTTCACAGCAATCTGTCAGTGGTGGACATCATGGCCGGCTGCTTCTGGAAGTCGGGCTTGGTGTTTGCCAACCACTACCTGTGCGATGTCTCCACGGAGGACCTGGAGGGCGTAGCCCGTCTAGGGGTGCAGGCATTTGCACAGCAGCGGACCACGGGGGCTCCCCCGGTAAGGGGGCGCAACCATCCACGATGATGACGCCTCACTCGTCGAGGTGGACATCTTACACTTTGGAATAAAATTCTATTATTTTAACAGTTTATAGTGTTTTGTGGTGTTTTAATTAGGGGTCGTCGACCTCGAGGAGTCAGACAATGGCCCATTTAGAACGGTCGCTCGCTGGGTCTCCGATCCTCAGATCAATCTTGAGAGTTATCGCTGAACGCGACGAATGCTACCCGCCACCTACAGTGGTATCAGGCTAAGGTCACTTGTCGGAGGTTAGTAACTAAATAATAGTACGTTTTTGATTAAACGTCATTATTTTTACTTACCGTAGACAAGTGACCGTCGTCACTCCCGCCCGCCTCCCCTCTTACGTATCCGTCGTTAATTGGGACTCCTAGGTAATGTGAATGAATCTAATTGGATGACAGGTCACACCACCTAGTGGGCTAGTGACGGGCGGATAACTCTGATTGTTCTGGGTAATGATATTACATCAGTGGGAATGCGTCGTTTACATGTTATATGGCTAACAGGCTAAGGTCACTTGTCTACGGTAAGTAAAAATAATGACGTTTAATCAAAAACCTACTATTTTAACATCTTTTTGTTTCAATAACTATATGATGTTGTGTGTTATGAGGTAAAATCATTACATACAAAGACGTGCATTCTATATAGAATAGTCTACTTTTATGATACAATCATCTCTTAACGTTTTATCGTCAAATTATACATATATTAAACACCCAAAGACATAATGTTGATATATACTTTTGAACAAATTTAACAGTTTTGTCTCAAATATAACTTTGTCTTTACAGTTTCTACTGATATGTTCATTCCGTTTGCCTCTCTGCCTCATTAGATTTAATTTGTATACTCGAAACGAAATAATATGAAATGAAATAATTTCCTCAGAGTAAATTTTGATAAAAATGTCTTCTATAGGTCATGTCAAAGACTGTTTATATGAATCTACATCATTCGTACACGTCACTATATAAAACCGGATGATAACTAGAATCATTAGTGACAGTATGCTTTACTTGTTTACTCAAGATCATTATTGGCATCATCAAGCTAAGTCATCAATATCTCATTTAGAACGAACTAACATATTGATTAAATATGTGTCAACTTTCAAGTTTAAGGATTCCTTTTTCATTATGCAAGGCGTCAAACAACATCACTTTTTGTTTTCCCCGATCCTTTTAGCAATTTCTTTAACCGTGTCGTTATTTTCATCTTTGGAATGTAAAGATCCAAAGGACTTAATTATTTGCATCATCGAGACCAATCATCAATATCTCATTTAGAACGAAGTAACAATGACTTAATTTTTGTTCAAGCATTCACATTAAAGGTTTCCTTTTTCCTTGGTTGATTCATCTAAAAAGCAATTATTTTTGTTTTCTCCGATCCTTTCAGCAATGAGTTTATCCATGTCGTCATCTTCATCTTTGAAATCTAAATATCAAAATCATTTAAAAGATCCAAGTAATCGAAGAAAAAATCAAGAGAACTCGTTGAGGGGTCATTTTTGTCTGGATCAACGTCAGTTCCAGCTTCTGACTCATCGTCAGCTTCCTCTGGATCTGTGTCAGGATCATCTGGATCACTCATCAGGACCAGCTGGGTCTTCACAGCTGTAATAATACATAAAGGTGTTTGATGACATACAGTTTCAAAAACTATAAAAGTATTTGATCAGATTTTAAACAGATTCTGTGAACCTAGTAATCTATGAAAACGCGCGGCTCTGGATCAGTATCAGGATCATCTGGATCATTCATGTCATCCTGGTCACTCTCCAGGACCATCTTGGTCTTCACAGCTGCATCAAATAATAACCGTGATTCATGACATACAGTTTCAAAAAAGTATTATAGAGTTTGATGACATGGAACTCCCAAAGGGTTAACATTGTTTGATGACATACAACAGCAAAAATAATACATTGTTTGATGACATAAATACAACTAGAACAAAATAAAAACGATTTTATGATATGGAACTGCAAAAAAGGCATACATTGTTTGATGACATTCCACGAACGATTACACTGTTTGGTGACATACAATTGCAAAAAGGGATGACATTGTTTGAAGATACAATTGCAACAAAAGACTACCCTGTTTGGTGAAATACAAATGCAAAAAAGGGATGACATGGTTTCATGACATACAAAAGATTTGATATTTGATAACATACACCTTAATACGTGATAATGTTGAATGAGACATAGTTCAAAGTTGCAAGAGAGGATTTGAGAAGTTGATGACATACAGCTGCAAAAATGATATAAATGGTGAATGGTTTATAGCTAAAACAACTGATGGCTAACACGGATCTGTATCAAGGGATTACAAAGTTGGATTACATGCGTCTGAAAGTTCGAAGGAGTTTACAGTATTGCAACATGGCGTCTAAATTTAGATGCAAAATAGGATCGTTGTATTTGATAACAGATATATTCATCTATGATTACGTGTATTTGGGTTGATTAAGAAAGAATTAAATTTGCCAACAATGTCATTATCCCCCTTTATAAAGGTAACATTAAACTTAGAAATGTTCTCTTCGGTATATTTTTATTGGCTGAAGATCGCATCAAATAACATATTTAAATATAGGATAAAGCTATAAGTGTTTTATATGAAAAAATAGATCCATGCAAAACTTCACTTAGACTTTGAAATCAGTTCATACCGATCCGATTGTTAAAGAAGAAATAAAGAGTCAAAAGTTCAGCACTGTGTTAAAATATATCTATCGTGATGGTTCTGTTAGTCATTTCATAACTTACTTTCTTCACCGTAAATGTTTGGAAAACTGTCCAGCGGTTTTGAAGAGCTATGTTCTTGTGGTGTTTTACCCATAAGTCTCCAAGTGATTGGCCGACTGTAGCCTTCCGAGTAGCCCACAACAAAGTGACCATCACTGGTCAGGTTGACCTTATGTAGCTGTTGGGAGGAACAATCAAGTTATATTTCATACATATATCATTTTAGTATAAATATCTTCTTCACACTTTGAGTTATATTTCTCAACCGAGAAATAAACTGTAGTGTTGTAATCATGGAGGAGCTGCGCACATGACGTTACAAAACTATGACGTCAAATTGTAAGCACTAATTACAATCGTTTTATAACACTGCAATACTTGATAACATCTGACGAGTGCTCTTCTGAATTTTTGAAGTGTGGGTCAAACTATATTATGCACGTTTGCTATGAAAACTTTAAAAATATAATTTTTAAGACATTATCATATACATAAGAGATATTGGCTACTGAATGGTAAGTCAATAGTACAAACGGATAGAATTGCCATAAAACAGTAAATCGACCCCCTCTCATTAAAATGATGTTCTGAAAGAAATGCATTTCCCTTCATCATCCAAAAGTTTCTTCAACAATATGATAAAAACTCTACGACACTAGTGAATAGTTCAAGCTCAAGTGCTTTCGAACTTAAATATCAAATCTTTAACTTAAAAAAAAAAGGTTATTTAATGAGACGTCGTGGGATATCAATATCTACAAGACATATAATTTAATATAATTGTATTTGCATCTAGATGATATTGCATCATTAGTTCTTGACATCATCAGGCATTTGCATCACATAGGACAGATCTCAAAATACCATGACGTCAAAAAGTTTATGATTTACCACATTGTTGATGCTTTAAGAATGTTTTATTGTCAGAAACTCATTTTATTCTTTATAACATATCACGATTGAGTTTGTTTCATAAAGAAATCTCACCCCGTGTATTCTTATACCAATATATGAACACTCACACATAAAATATCTGTTAAAATAATTACTTCAATCGGCTATGTGATATATACCTGGCAACAGAAGACACTTGTTTGAGATTATCTAACTACCCAAAACTTCTATATGGATCTCACAACTCACATCAAAATCAGGTGAAAACGTCGCAACCGTCTCCCATGTTTTCTTGTGTATTAACCGGAAGCTGTTATCATCACTGTACTCTCCATTTGAAAGGAAATACGGACTGTCCAGGACGGTGTTTAAATTGCACCCCTTGTGACCGTGAAGCCTTTTGACGATTTCTCCTGAAATGATAAGTTATAGCAGTAGAAGGATATTCATATTGCGCTAGCTCCACAACAGGCTGAGCACCAATAAAACTATATACAAAGAAACTGGCAGTTATTCTATATAAGGAAATGCTGTCTCTTGAGGCGTGCTTGAAGGAAGTGAGAGATTGAGATGATTGTAAGTCTGTAGGCAGGGAGTTCTAAAGAGAGACAGTAGCAAATGAAAATGATCTTGCTCCAATGGATTTCAAATTATAACTGGGAATCGTTAAGAACAGCTGTTGTGATGATCTTAGTGTGCTTTCAGGAACATAGAGTGATGTACGATCTTGAAGATAGGAGGTTCTTGCTTTGTTAAGAGACTGATAAGTAAGGCAGAGAATTTTAAAATAATGTTTTTCCCCGAAGCCAGTCCAAAGAGTCTAAGATCAATCAATCTTTATTTGCACTTATAGGCCACAGGCCTGTAGCACAATGTGCATACAATATGATCAGGCAGGATAGAGTACATTTTTTTCTGAGTACAAAGGCATAGTATAGAAACATTGACAGATTTTCTAAATGTGTTTTACTAGAGTAAGTTAATAGAGATATAAATTTATAAATAGTATGATGTGTAAAATAATATTTCTTAATGTACTTCTCTCTCAAAGTGAGGTAGGCAGGACAAACACAAAGGAAATGATATTCATCTTCAATAAGATTTAAATTACACATTTTACAAATTCTATCTTCTCTTTTTAGTCCAATATATCTGCCAGTTTCTATTAGTAAATCATGCGATGAGCAACGAAATTTTGCAAGCGAGATTCTATATTTTCGGATATTCAGATGCGATAGATAGCTTTCTTCCTGTATAGATTGCTTAAACATTCTAAAATAAAAACATTTATTTGATACAGATAAGTGGTCTAGCCAATTTTGTAAATAAATATCTTGTAATCTTTGTTTAAATGAGATAAGAAACTTTGAATGAGAGTCTATGTGTTGTTCCAGCCATATGTAACCAAAACCAGTAGAATATAGTAGATCTTTAACATTTGTGACCCAATTACGTTTTCCATTTCTATCATACAAAATCATCATATTATAACATTTTTTGGGTAATCTATAACATGGCATATTTAAAACTTTCAACCAATATTTTATTACTTTTATTTTTGACTCTATAGATAACGGAAATCTGCCACACTCACCCTGCCACACTCACCGTATACCATTATGTTTGAGGTAGTTACTTTCACACCGAGAAATCTTTTAATTGCATATAAATGTACCTTTTCTATTTCATGAAATGTCTGGAGTCCCCAAATTTCTGAACCATAAAGAAGCATTGGACTTATCTTAGCATCAAAAATTCTAAAAAAGGACTGATGTGACAAGTTTCCTAAAATGTAAATATATCTCATAATGCCAATTAATATTTTCTTTGCTTGGGTCGATGCATTTTTAGCATGTAAAGACCACGATAAGTGATTTGTAAAATAAACCCCTAAGTATTTGTAAGATGTAGTTATTTGGATAAGTTCACCTTTATAATACCATTTTTCATTTGCAGCAAGTTTACCCCAATTCTTGAAGACAATTACCTTAGTTTTATCATAATTAACTGTTAGTTTCCATTCATTACAATATGCTTCTAATTCATTTATTTCTGCCTGTAATCCTCGCACAGTACTAGAGAAGAGAATTATATCATCAGCAAATAGGAGGAGAAATAACTGTACTATATCTGGATGTAGCTGAATACCATTTGAACAGTTTTCATGTATCTGTATTGCTAACTCATTGATAAAGAAAGAAAATAGGAAAGGGCTCAAGATTCATCCTTGTCTTACACCTATTTGGCTTTCAAATGTATCAGATATTACATTATTATTTCTAACACACATTTTGACGTTGTCATAAATACTCCTTAACAGTTTACCCATTTTAATGCTAGCATAATTATTATCAAGAAGAGTCCACAATTTTTCTCTGTCAACTGAATCAAAAGCCTTTGCAAAGTCTACAAAGAGAACATAGAATTTAGAACCTTTGGTATTTAGGTATCTCTGTATAAGTGAATTTAGAACAAATATGTTGTCAGTAGTAGTGTATCCTTTCCTAAAACCAGCTTGGGATTCGGTTATCTTATCAAATGATTCTGCCCAGAATACCAAACGTTTATTAATAATGGCAGTGAATATTTTACTAAATACACTTAAAAGTGTAATACCTCTAAAATTTTCAATTTCATTTTTATCACCTTGCTTATGAATGGGTATGATGATGCCAACCGACCACGAATGAGGAAAAACTCCATTTTCGAGGATGACATTAAACAACAATTCAAGATATGGTAGTAAAATATCTGATGAGTGTAGGAAGAATTCTGAAATAGTATTATCAAGTCCAGGTGATTTGTTCAGTTTCAGTTTTGTAATACTATCTAGAATTTCTTCTCGTGTTATTGGAGCGTCAAGAATGTCATTGGTCATTGAGTTATCCAATGCTTGATGATTATTCGTTTTCGACTGATCAGCTGTATGAATATCTTTGTCATCATTTACTTCAGATGTAGTAGAATATAATTTTTTGAAATACGAATAGCATTCGTTAATCTCAATGTCATTTCTTTGGCTTGTTCTATTATTCAATCTTTTCAGAGAAGACCAAAACTGTTTAGAATTGTGAATACTAGTTTCTATTTCTTGCTGTTTTAATTTCAAATATTCATTTCGTTTTTGTTTACAGACTGCAGTATATTTATTTCTAATGGAGTGGTAATCTTCTAAAGAGCGATTATCTTTATTTTTGCGAAACCTATTAAGATATCTGCATCTTTCCTTTTTCAATTTGTCACACTCTACATCATGCCAAGTTTGATTTCTGTTTCTTCTCTTACCAGTTTGTTTTTTCATATCACTGGCCGCTGTACAAAGTGCTTGTACAATAAGATCTATGCTTTTATCAATATTTGTAAATACGAAATCTGCTGACTTGCTTAGAAACTCTTGAATATTTTCCAAAAACATATTTGATCTAAAAAGCTCGAGTTTATCATTATCCCAAACGAATTTATACGACTGTTTCTCTGTTGACTTATGATACGTAGGAAGCGCACGTAATTTCATAGTAAGGGGAAGATGGTCGGACACTGTACGGGAAGGGATTGCAAAGTCATATAATTTATCAAAGACTAATGATGAACTTATGATGTAATCAACTACGCTTGTACCGTTATGGCCAATAAATGTAGGGTCACCTTTTCCTGAATCCGATCCACATCGGCCATTCATAATGTGAGTGTTAAGGACTGAACATAAATCTAACAGGCCTTTCCCATACTTATTCACCGATCAGGGAGATTTTAGAGCGAGTACTGGTACCGGTGATCGTTCTTGCAGTCTTGTTTTGAAATATTTGAAGCCTATCAACTTGTGATGAACTGATTCCGAAGAGTAAGCTGTTATCAAGTCTATACAATTATTTTAAGTATTCCAACATGTATTTTTTCCACAATCTTTCCTGTTTCTAGGCTGCTCTGGAACATCCATGTTTAAAGATACATAACGTTTGTTAGTTTCAAAACCCTGGCAATGTTTCGCAATTGTTTTACTCTCGTTAATGTAGACTTTGTAACAATCTTGTAAACCTTAAGTTAAATGGCTATTTTTCTCATATTTATTTGAACAATGTATTTCATTTATAATATCACGCCGGTAATGGCTGAAAAAGTGCCCAAAGGACGTTAAGCATTAACTCATTCACTCAATTCATAAATTATAAGATTCTCATACATTCATACATTATAAAAATATTCTTCATATTCTTATCAAAAGATATATGGTAGAACAAATATTATACTCCTCTTCCTTTACTTTACAATAGTGATTGAATCCTAAATGAAGCAATTTCCACCAGATAAGGTTACTTCGTTAAAATTATGTGGACCACACCTGAGCGATTTCTTTATCATAATCCTTCATCATATTCCTTCGTAGTAAAGCTGTCAATACCTGTTGTCAAATCGAAGACTCTGATGTAAGCATCATTGTGAGTGGATACAACAGTTCTGTCATCCAGCAGTTTGAAGACATCAACTCCAGTATCAGCCTCATTGTCATCACTGTCAGCGTACTTCCGGTACATCTCGTAGTCTACCAACTCCTTCAGGCATTCTGGGTAAAATATTAATATGGTTATGTATTTAAATAAAACCATACATCGCATTCTTGATTATAATGTAGGCGTTTTATTGCACAGGTGGTTTTGGACTTTCATTACCAGCTATTAGAGGCAGTTTCTGAAATTATCTGCCCTTAGCTCCTTAAGCGGTCGAGCATGACTGATGACCTATCCTTCAAGATGCAGTAGGAGGTTTGGACCTTTTTGCATCATTGAGACTAAGTCAACACACGTGGCTATCACTATAACAGGTCAGGCTGAGCTACTGATTTCGGTCAGTGAAAGTCGGAAATTTAGCCCGTGCTGTTCCATCAAGGAACCCGTAATACAGTCTAGGTCCTTGCTTAGCAAGTCTAGAGTTTACAATTACACAACTAAAATATGAAGAACAAAAATATAAAACTAGGAAAAGCGTTCAATTATTAAAAGAAATATTCCATAGAAATAATATGTCTATGAGGGTGGTTACTTCTTTATCTGTACGAGTACCTGAACCTGAGAACGTAGAAAATTGAAGATGGATGAAACATTTAAGCATCTTGTCTGATGGCTTTAAGATCACTACTTGAGTTTGTGAACAAACCTATATCAAAAGTATCATTTACAGGAAAGTATTATTTTAAAAGGTAACCTAAGTTGTTTAGTTCGTAGGGAAGTTTAAACACGGGGTTCTGATCCAAAACCAGACAATTATGTGCGTCAATCGCAAAACGTAAAGTTGGAAACATTAACGCTATATTATGAGTTTCCATGTAAATTTTACCTACGAATTAGCTTCCGAATACGTATGACTTACACATTTTTACTTAAACAAGTATTCATCACCTACTATTTTGGGATGAATATTGGAGTTTATGTAATGATTCAAGGCTCAAGTTTTCATGTTCATATGAAGGCATCACAATATAAGATGAATATCATGAAGTGGCTTTATAATTACATCTTTAATTGACAGAGGTACGTAGTTAAACTCCCATATCTGATATTTCTTAACTCAGTGCTTAATTAATCGCAACATCAATTAAAAAGTAAGAAACAATTTCTAAATATATCCATAAATACAGCAAGCTGATGTAAAGACCGTTCGGGAAGTAACAAACGCTGTGTTATTCAATCTGGTACATTGTTAGAGGTATAAAACTTTCTTCACTTTTCACACGTACTCAAAAAGGATTCACATGATAGTTCCGTAGTTCCTTGTTCTATCAATAGACTAATGCCATGTTTACCTCATCGAGTGAGGTAGAAAGTTTATATTTTCACGAGTGGCAGCCACGAGTGACAATATTTAACTTTTCTACCTGACTTTTCTTACACTCAGGGGCAAAAGAAACGACACCAACTTTTCAAAAGAGTACAAAACAAAATCTTTATTGTGAATGAAATGCGACTAACCATCATTAAGATTGCTACATGATTAGTTGTGAAGAGGTACTCACACTTTCAATCATCAAAGTATGATACTTATAATGGTATGACTGTTCAAAACCACGAGCGGTCCCTAAACAGCTTTTCAATGTTATTTTTGGTCCATTATCTTTGGAATTTCCTATCTCGTCAGGTTAAGGAGAGTATTAAACAGCGGTTTTAAAAGGCATGTATTCAAAAGCGTTAACAGATATAGCTTTGAAATCAAAAGCTAAGTTCAGTTAGTTCTTGAAGACATGACATAAGTCTGTTTCCGTCGTAAATATTACTCGTAGCTGAACCTATCATGTATTTTATATGGTATCGTTTCTTTTACCCCTGAGTGTATGTTTTACAATAGGTCAGTCTTATGTTTTCCTTAAGTTCCTTAAGGGGAGAGGGCCTTTGAATATATCATATCTTACTATTTTTCAGATCCCAACAATAGAAATTATCTGCCTTATCAAACCATGCAGGTACTTTGTTCCCTGACCAGACAAAATAGGCATCATCGTGAGTAAGTAGAGCATTCTTGATGTTCAGATCTCCATTTTTAAGACCAACTTCTTTGCATGTGATTGAATACAAAAACTGTCTTGCAGCGATGTTGAATACATAGACAAGACCCTTCTTGGTCCCTGCTACCAGATACGATCCCTTCAGCGTCCCCTGAATGTTGCAAATAGAACGGAATGATTAAAGTTTCCGAAAAGAAAATTCTAATAAGTTCAAAAGATTTAAATAGTTGTTGCCAACAAATTGATTATCTTAATTCATTAAGAAAATCAACAATATATGATCCCTTCAGCGTCAATCCGAAATGAATAAATCTAAAATTTCCAAATTTTTAAATTTATTTCTGACAAGAAAAAGCATGCAAAACATCCAAATTCATGCGTAATATCAGCTCTCCCCTAAAGGCATATCTCAAAACAATCTCTGTTGCTGACGAATTGAAGTCTTGATTTTGTGCCTACTCTTAAGCCTACTGCAGTTGACCATCATAAATCTCCTGTCGGTTGCCACTTATATTTTAAGGGCGTTTAGTACGAAGTTAGATGTAATAGATGCGATATGATCCAATAGATTTAAATTAAAATCAAAAGTTGCCACTGACCGATTCTAGCCTGAGCTATGCCTTCAGGGGGAACAGATCTGACAGCCTTTAAATAGGTCCTTATACATAAATCACTGTTACGCTGGTTATTATTCAAGTTTTTCTATGGTTCATATAACGTTTAAATGTTCTGTGCCTTTGTTAATTTTTTTATTTCGATCCTATCTTTTCATCATACTTTTGACATAAGATGCCATAAAGACACCATACTGATACCCGTCAACATACCCTGAGATGATCTATCCTCTTCTTGTTCCCTGCTTTCAGGACGTCCACGACCTTCCCACTTAATACATTGTATATCTTTACCTTCAGTCGTCCTCTGCTTGTAATTGCAAGCTCTGAATATGTGAATCATCAGAATGTCAATTTCAGTATGCATGTAAGCATGTTGAACATAACATAATTACTTTGATGATAATAAGATTTTCAGATAAACCCTCATAAGGTTATGCGATAAACTTCAATGAAGCTTTCATGAATGCAGTCACTGTGCAATGGCGGATCCAGGGGAGAGGTTCAGGGGTTGAGAATCCATAAAGAAATAAAACTTCCTTAAGGATGTTCGCTCCTCAACTACTGCGCATGACCAAACTGTCAACTAACAAGTCAAAGTTGCAAAACGTAAATTACCTAAATCGTGATGTTCTTGTTTAAATATAACTAAATCAAGTGCTAAATTCACAGTTCTGATGCTTTCTCGGTGTTAATATATTTTTAATCGTAATGTATTTACGACAACCACATACCTTCCACATGACGTCACGAGCCATTATCACGTGGTACGGCTGCCATTTGTGTGGACAAACATTGCAGGCCGGCCACAGCGGCTAGTGCTTTTTCACTATAATATGCGTAGATTTCGTAGGCTAAATTACGGTCGGATAAGCTTCAAAAGAAGTGAAACTTTGAAGTTTTTGCAAAGTAAAATGATTGACAGACACTTTCCTGTATTATTATGTGGTTATTTGTATGAAATTGAACTGAAACGAAGACACAATGCAGTCAATACGAAGTCGCTTCAATCATCGAACAGACTTCAGATTTACTCAAAAACAACATGGAATAAGAAGGCAAATCAACGATATAACCTGTCAATGCTTTGTTGGATGTTTTTTAAAAATTTAAATCAGGCTATTGTTCACATTATTTTGTATTTAATTGGGTTTTATTTCTCTAATTGCACAACATCGCAAGGACTATTTCCCATACAGTGAAGTAAATCTTCTGTTCTGGTTGGGGCTGTTCGAAAACATCACAAACTTTCGGACATTTGAGAAATGATTTACCTAAATGTAATCCTAAACATCTTTAAAATCCATATCATATTCTCTTCATTTTGATACGCCTTTTCCATATCTTCGAAGTCTTTGTAAGGCTGGAATAATACGTCAATACATATCATGACACATTGACATAAGCGTGTCGAATAACCCTCGTGAAGTCTGCATAATGCATGTACATGGAATGATTTGACAATGTATTTACTTGACAGTAACATATTCTTACGTAAAACGACTACATGGCAGTTTAGATATAGTATTTTGACAACAACAAAAAACAATCAACAATATCTGGTGCTTTGAACAATATGATCTGGTTAGATGTACATATATTCATGAACAAACTCTTGTTTGCTTGAAAATGCATTTTTTTGCGTAACAAAGAAATAGACGTTGATATGTCACTGTACTACGAGAATCAAACAGAAACAAGCAATCACCTTTTTTAAATATGTAAAGGGTGCAAATGATAGTCATTAAAATGAAATAATCACAGTAAGACAAAGATTTCTTGTTGTAAAACGAACAATTGTAGATCTACTGTATTTTTCATTTCTATATCTCCGACAACCCTTACCCAAAAAACTTTTCAATTTAAATGATGTTTTTTGTTGAAGTGTTAAAATTGTTATATCTACGTCCGTTGTGGTGTTTGTTAATTATAAAAGTTCTAATAGTAACCTATAGTGAAATGATGGAAGTGGATTATGTACATTAAGAGGTTATTACGTGACAGTTTTTTTCTGTTGCTGGTCATATATATTCGAGGGATGACGTGTTAGATATAGTTATTTGACATATTATCTTTTTTATTAAACTGCTGACAAGTAAGGGACACTTTATGGAGTTTGACAGATGCACGATTAATTTCATGAGTGTCTAGGGTTAAAATATCAACCCGGTATTTAGCAATCTCCATTTAGTATTCAATAAAGTATCAATAAATTATATTGATTGATATTCCTTTGAAAGTAGCCCAGTATTCCTCAAGCAGTAACTGACCACCGACGATATAATAAATAATATGATTGGTTTACAGTGAAAAGAGAAGATATCGTCATTGTTACTTGGTGTATATTATACATAAGTAATCTCTCTGTCGAGATCTCTCTGTTCATCTGTTCTTGTGTCATTTGTCATTTAGAAAGAATTTTAGACATCAAGAGGAGCAAATCACTTATCTTTGATATCAATATATTAAGGTGATTATACTCAAACTGTTATCTATAAATTCCCATATGATATGTGCTCTCCACATAAACATTGAACTGCTTAGGTTGTGTTTTATTGTTCCACTTGTATGGTATTTTCTTTTATCATATAATGGAGGGTGTTATCGATGCAATAAAGCTATCTGATAAACATGGTATCCGATTGCTTCAGATGCAAATTAGGTCAAAACACGAACTATTTTCTTAAAACTCCATGCACGTCATGCGAGTCCTAAAACGGTCACTAACCATTGATAACGTAATCGAGAGTTTTCAGGTTGCGTTTTTTAATCAATAAAAATTCGTAAACACAATCCGTCAGGGTAAACTTATCACGCATTCGTATTTTAGAAATTGCTTGGTAATCGAAGCATTTCAAACAAATTTTATCGTCCGTTTACATTGTACACCAAAACAATAAGGATATGCAGCTTACACTATACCGGCTATCGAACAAAATATGCGCTTCAATATTTTCGTCAGTAACATAAGCCTAGACCGCTTTGACCGTGTCAGTTTTAAACTTACCAGCAAAACAAATCATATTCTAGTGATAGTACACATTATGCAGTATCGTAGTAACAAACGTAACAATCCCACCTTCGAAGTACATGTAATCGCGTTTAGTCTAAGGATACCGTGACTGAACTGGCGTAACTGCAATGACAATGCAGCTTTTCAAAATGCAGTTAGAGTTACTTCCCCTGTTGTAGCGACGTTGACAAGTGGTTCATACAAATTTTGTGTTGTATAGAAGAAAAAAGTTTTGCTTGTGCATAATCCATATATACTTACTTCACTTAAGATGTTAATAGATTGTAGGAGACGTTTCTATCACTATGAAATGATCATCTCATGTAGGAATATTTATAGACTGTTCACAACTGTATATCGCCGACAATATGACCTTCACCTTGGTGTATTGTAAATGAAATTACTCTGCAAAAGCTAGGTCAAACATATTTTTAGAAGGAATCATGTTTTCGTTTAAACCCTTTTATTTCAAAATGACATTATATGATAAAGAAATTATTAACCTCGTGTGTTTCCGTATCATTAATATCATATAATAGGAATAAAAATATATGTATTATGCTCGCCAAAGGCTCGCATAATACAAATTTTATTCCTATTATATGATATTAATGATACGGAAACACACTCTGTTAATAATCTCTATATATGCATTTAAAAGTGACGAGTGTTAAAATGATAAATTACAAACGTGATTGAGAAAATTCAGTATGAGAAATTACCTAAAACGCTTCAGACAGTTTTCTTATTACCTAAAACACTTTATGTGGCGGAATCTAATAGTTTCGTGATCAGAGGCTTCCATTTGAAACAAATGACATCCTGTAAGAATTTACATTGAAAATTATTTATTTGTAAGAACATTCATTGTACTTGTTTGGTGGCAATTTGATGCACATTTATCTAGTAGTTTAACATTAAAAGGTGAGATGTTAATCAGTCTAAAAAAAGCGTGAAGCGAGTACCTGACTTCGTTATTCCACTAGTAGGCCTATACTTTAGACTAGGTAGCAGCTACCAACTTACATATTATCTTGAACTTCTTTCTCCTTACTAGTCAAGTAGGTCACCTTCAAATATGATGTGCTGTCTTAAAACAACAACATATGACGAAGGGGGTCATTATCTCAGGAAATATGCTACAGGTAATCTCGTCACCGAAAATTCAATCGATTTCAAACAGTGTAAACATGGAATCAAAGTAACTTATGAAGTGAGAACAGCTCACAAAAAGACTCCTCGTAAGTTTTTCCATCTGTTGGCACCTCATCCTAAAAGAAATAACATATATACGGCCTTTTATTGAGTTTTAAATCGTCAGTTACATATGATCATTGCTGAGCCGAGTGGCTTGCTTGTCCACAAAAATGGCTGACTTCCGGTAGCAGTCCCGCAGTGAATGGTTTAGTGAAACCTATGAATAGTTTCGAAAACTGGTTATTACAGCCATTTGCGCACATGCATTAAACATTGTTAGTAAACAGATCGAGCCCGGTTTCTTGTTAAAGCCACATGTGTTTATGTTGACCCTCAAGTTAGTTACCGGTGTATTTACAAGTGTTGGAAAACTGAGAATCAAGTAACCAACGGAAGAAATGAGTCTGAACATTGGCAGGAATGAATTTATTAACCCCACGATGCAGCGGACGTTTCTAGGAAAACTAGGCATGTCAAAAATGCCAAAGAGGAACGACGGTGACTGCATTTGACTGTGAATTGATACACATATGTAACCTAATTGTCGAGTGATGTTATCAATTGTTATCAATTTATTATTACACGGGAACTGGATCAATTTCTTCATTGTGAATCCTTTTGTGACAACAAAATAATGCCACCGGTCGGAGAAAAGAAAAGAGTGGAAACATGCATGTGACCCCTGCTAAAACTAGGTCAAGCTTGTAAGTTCATTCCGATGCGAGAGACAGGCGAGGCTAAATTGTAAACAATAACAAACAACCGACACGGGTATGTATGATTTGAAAAACTATGAATATTATTAATTGCCTGAAACATAATTTTTATTTGTGATTTAATTTGTCTAATTTACTTAGCTTTCATTACTCTATTTGTGTATTTGGTTATTGTGAGATTATTTAAACTTGCTGAAATAAATGAATAAAAAATTCTATTTATTGTTTATTTTGCACCCTTCTCAGTTGTAGTGTTACATTACACTAGAATATCACAATTGTCTACGAATGTACAGCTTAATTAGTTTTAACATTGTTTTTGCTACTTCTAGATCACTAATAAATCATCACCAGTTGAAGATGCTGGATATCATGTCTAAGATTTTTGTGTGTGGAGAAAATGAGTTTATCATTGATAGATTTACATCAAATATAAAAAAATATTAAATAACATCTAATCAATTCTGATTATGAAATCATAAACAATAATCATAGTTCTGATTATCAGTAGATATTTGACTTAATTGATTAAATAATTAAAATTAAACCGTTATTTTATGGTAGCATAGTAGAATCCCTGTACCTATATAGGTAGGCAGAAATATTGACTTGTCAGCCAGGTAGTTAGAATTATTCATTCATTTATTAGACATTTAGTGTTATTTCAATTTTATATTTTCAGGTGACAACTGAAATTATCATTTCATATCCAAGAGGAAAATACTTTGTTGGCCATTGTAAACAGTCTGAAAAAAGGTAATAACATTAACTTGCAATCAAACACCTTCTTGTTACTATGTGCCTGTGTAAAACTAATATGATGAAATTATAAAGTGGGGTCTAAGGATTTAAGAAAGACAATGGCATTAAAATCATTTAGGAATTTCACTTTTCAATGCAATACCTTAATGCTATTTAAAATATTATTTGAATTTCTTTCTACAGAAGTATTGACCATGCCAACTCACTGATTAAAATATATGTTATTAAAGATTTACCGATTAACCATAATTCCTAATAAATGAGTCAAACAATGTAAGCATGTACAGTGATCCTCTGAACTTTTTTTCTGTCTATTTATTCAATAAAAAGGATCAATTATTATTTTATTATATTACTATATGACATGTCTTTATGTTTTTAAAACACAAACTTATCTTCATAAACGTATGTTGGCAATAATTTTAAGCTTTATGCTACTGTCAACTGTACAATTTTATTTAAAGTAGTATAACAGCTGGTATCTTTCTTTAATTTGTCTGTAAATTCCCAAGGCAAAATTGTTATTTTATTCCAATATGATTGTGTCCAATGTAATATATCTAATAGATTTGACAGTTACAGACACAGACACATTTTTAAAAATATGTATAAAGAGCTGATCATCAATGATCTTTTCAGATGTCATCCAATGCAGAGCTTGAGGAAGATACATTCTAATGGATACAGTGACTTACCAACATCAGAGTTAAAAATCTTTGTGGTCTGTGAACATCGGTTGAAGAATGATGATTTGGCAAACTTAGACTGACATATTTTACAACAGACAATAATCAAATATTTATAGATGCCTTTTTAGCATCATGTTAAAATCTGTACTTAATTGAACATGTTTCTCCAGGCATTTTACTTGCGCTTCGCCGACTGGTTGCTCCCCTTTATGACTTTTGGACTTGCTGTCTCTTTTTGATTATGTCTGATTTAAAGGTAATAAATTGCAATTTCTATGTCTTTTATTGTTTTTTTAATAATTTAGCATATTCATTTATTGTAATTTATGAAAAATGAGTTGTTAAGCAGGGGTAAAAAGGACTAAAAACATTATCTTGCCTATTTGAATCTTTTCTCAATTTTGCTGACGCATCCGTTTTCAGTTCTAAGTATCAAATCAAGTTGATTTTAATGTGTGTTTTAAAAAAAAAGAATGGTTGTTTTCGAAGTAGAAAATGGAAAGATGTGTATGCATATTATAATGTAATTGATTACAGGTAGAAAACAAATTTCGAGTAAAAATTAGCTTAGATTTTAAGGTTTTATTGAAATACATGGCGCCCTAGTGGGGAAAAAAAACCACACTACCATATATATTTCTTACATTTTTTTGGGAAGAAAATTATGTTTTCTGCAACATATTTACATTTGAGAAAAAGTTTAATACAGGAAAGCATAAATATTTAAGAGTTTTCAAAATTTGTCTTCATCTTCCCACAGACTGCCATGTTGAAACTCTGACTTACACATTGATCCTTGTTGTATCAGATCTCGAAAAAAAACACTAACCCCCAATTTTTAATGTTTATATTTCATTGATATTTTCTAAACTTAAAAAAAATACAAGTTAGAAAAAAGTTTAATACAACAAATTTGAGGAGCGAACATCATTAAAGAATGAACCTCTTTCAGTTGATGAACCCCCATCTTCACCCTCACCCCTTTCGAAATGCCAAGTCCGCCACATTACGTTGTAGTATCTTTTCTCTCCCTATTGATACTCCTAGTGTCAGATATATCACAATTTATGTTGTAATTCTAACAACTGTTCGCAATGACAACACAATGCAAATACTAAATACTATTTCTATTTCAGAAGTACTTACCCTCGCCATCTTTGATGACGACCATTTCTTCAGATGAAAAGTTATAGCTGTATGGCGTCTTTCCTTGGAATGTCATTACTTCTTCTTTCAACAGGTTGATCTTCTTTATCCTGCTGTTTGTTACAACCAGGATATGTGTACTGTCAGGTAGAGGAGTGATATGGTCTAAGTAGCCATCCTGTCGAGAAATAATATTTTCTGAACTTCTACAATGGGCTAGAATGTTTATGTACCTCAATGAATGCATTGGATATCTTTTATGTGGATCATTTAAGAATAACCTATTGTAATGAACATGCAGGGAAATGTATACCAACGTGCTTGAATTTGCTGATCTACAAGCATTTAAAACATTCACCATTAAGCATGATGGTTGTTTTTACATGCCAAGCTTGCTTGATGGTTATTAAGTACTGTCAGGTAGAAGAGTACTATGGAATGGGGGCATGTCCTGTCAAGAAATGATATATTTTCTTGAACTTTCCCATAACTATGGATCGCACTCTCCTACATTTTTGTTGTGAAACAGAAGAAATTTGATTTGGTTAGAAAGTGTTTACTTTTTAAGTAGGCTAGAATATTCTTACTACGAGAATTAATAGATGATATCCGAAACGTATTGAAGCGAGACATTTTCAGAATTACCCATTGAAGAAATGTAGTGCAAGGGAAATGTGCTTCAATTGTGATCAATGAAAATCTACCAAACATACAAAAATGCACCATTTCACAAAATGATAAATCTGCATACCAAGTTTATGAAGATAGCTAAATGGTACTTTTAGTTCAAGCCTAATATAAACAAAAAGACATTAGGATATTTTCATATCCAACAATAAATATTTTGTGGCAAATGAATAAGAATGTAATGATTTATGAATTATTATATTTTTTGGATAACAAAAAATCAATGTTTGTTTAAACTTTAATGAACTTTTTAATTGACAATATCTTTGATGGAACACCCTTATGTAAATCATGTCATTATAGTAATTAGTTTACGTACCAGTTGAATATGCTTCACGATCTTGTCAAGGCCAACGTCCCAAATGTGGACAAAATAATGAGGCCCTCTAGTCAAACGCAGAAGGACATATCGTGGATTAGCCAACGTTTTCATTGAACTGAAATGGAAGGTATTAGGCAAAAATACTTTGTATGTCCTTGGAGTGATATAATAGGGACACTGATTTTTTCTTCTCTTCATATATACAATATATAAAGAAAATTTTCTTCAAAACAGTTTTTTTAAACAATATAGAATTGTCATCCAATCCTAAACGTGTTTTTAGTTGCCGTGTCTGTTTAGAGGTAAAATATATATAAACCATCAAAATATCAAAAGAGAGAGTCAGATTCTTCCAAAATATAATGTTTTGCTTTTTAACATGACGTGTAACTATGATCATTCGCCTAAAATACGATGTAACTCGAACACAATATTTACAAGGATGTTATCGAACAGTTACTTATGAAAAGTTTAAACCCCTTTTTATTAAAATGCTGAAGGAAGACATCTTTGACGTCATATTCAATGAGAAGGTAATAACAAGAGCTTAGAATGTCATAAATATTTATGAAAATGGCAAGGAAATTAAATTTTGTCATCAAATTAAAGTTGAAGAGAACAATTCCCCATTACTCATATCTGCAGAAGTCACGGTTTGAGTCAAGAAATGAAAATTAAACTTTTAGCATGTGACTTTAACCCAAAATCTTGTTTGTTTTATACGTACTTGATCACAATAGACCTTTTTACATCTTGCTTTGGAGTTCCGGAAGTGGCGCCTTCAGTTTCCAAGAACAGCTTCTGGTATTCCTCTTTTTCTTTGTTTGTTTCTTTCTCTGTGTCGGCACCACGTGTGAGGTCGAACACACGTACAACGTTGTCTTCACCGATGGTTACAGCAGTGGTCATATCCATGATTACAACGTCCTTCATGCCTGATCATTGTATTACAGAATTAGCTTCAGGTTTTGTGTAATTTCACATTGTTCATGTAGAGGTAAATTATATAAGTCTTCAAATATTATTACTGATTGCATTTTCATAAAATCGTTTTAGCAAAAAAGTCTCTAGTATATATCAATTTAAACACATGGATATTACTATCTGCTTAATCAGGGCACATTTAGACAACACTCGAAATTGTCATATTGATGTTTGAAAATTTTAAACAACCATAGGCCGATTTCACTAAGAATCGTATAAGACAAATGGAGTGAATAACACTGACCTTAATTTCAAGTAAATGGCACCGAAGCAATTTTAAAAAGTTATTGTTTAAAAAAAAATTCTGTTTCTAGTAGAACATGCCAATGGAACAACTCGGTAGAATAAGTTGCAGCACATAGTTAACACATTAAGGAACAAATTATTGTTTCTTACTTGTTGTTTGGTGAAAAAGTGTCGACCTCTGACCGGTTTTGAGGTCAAACATGACGACACACATGTGGGTAGTAGGATTACTGAAATACAGTATATTGCCGTCCGTGGTAAGAAGGAACTTTTCGACATAGACTAGCTCGACCCCTGAATATAAAGAATATTGAGAATCTTCGTTAGATTAAATGTTACTGAAATACAGTATATTGCCGTCCATGGTCATATTGAAGTTTTGGACAGAGTCTTTCTCTTTTCCCGGGTTCGAATCCGAGTGGAGACACAAAGATTTGTGAACTGGGCTTTATACTGTGTTGTGTCCTTTGGCAAGGCACTTTATCCACATTGTACTCAGTCTACCCAGCTGTACAAATTGGTACCTGAATACGCAAAGTACGGACCTATGCGGTTGCGCGGAGTGATTAGTAGCGGCTATGAAAGTACAATTCCTTCAGGGTAATAACGTACAGCCAATGAGCAGTACTTGCACTGGTTATTAGGCTTAAAAATTGTCATTATTAATATTATAAATATTATTAATAAAAAATATTCGTTACTTCGTTACATTGATAAAATCATATATTAAAACAAACGAAAACACAATTTCTACTTATTTCGTTGATAACAGAATGGCTTATTGAGCAAACAACACAGAAGCTTTTACCTCGAATTTGTTTCTCCTTCTCCATGGTATCAGTGTTAAAGACATGCAGATCATCGGTGAACCTGTTAGCAATATAGAGTTTGTTTCCTGAAGGTGAGAAGACCATTTCATAGATGTTGTATTTGTCTTTTCCACGTATTGAGGAAATCTCTTTCTTGTGAACAAATTTCTTGCTTTCTACATCCAAAATGAAAACATGTTGGTCAGAATCCAAACACGCTGCATAACGGTGACTGCCTGTAACAAACATACATGTATATACAATTCATCAATTATTACTCTATGAGAATTTTCAAAAGCCAGTTTGGACAAAAAACTGCTTATTGTTGTTTTCAAGTGCGTGTGCAAGGATAGACAGACACATTTTGAATACCAATACAGATCAAACCTGCACGCATCGACCAGGAAAAATAAACTGTCAAGACTGAAAAACTTTCAAATTTTAATTTCAAAATAAAAGTAATATACCAAACAAATTTTTAGCAACAAAGTCTTTGTCAAACCATCAACCATCAAAAATTTAAATCAACTTAAAAAAATAATAAACGTTGAAAACACTTCTGGTGATTATATAGAGGATTCTTAGTATTGCCTCATATATTTTTATGAGGCACGAAAAGGGAGTGCGCGTAATCGAAAACGAGGCTAACGCCGCTTCCACACCCGGAAGTAACATTCAATAGTATTGACATTGTCGGTAGATTTCCTAAAACGCTTCGTTTTGGAAAATAATGAGCTATTTAGAATGCCAAAAGTTCAGAAACGATGCAGTAATTAAATATCTTCAGGTAACACAGCCGATAATAGTATTTTACTCGCTGGGCGAGTTTTCTTGATTGATTCACAAGGTTGTTTACACATTGTCTGAACCGTCATTTTGATTCCGATGTTGCTATTTATACGCTTTACAAACTAACTGTACTTTACACATATCCCTCATTTCAAGAATATTTCAATTATAATCTATATACATATTTCATTGGAATAGGACAAACAATAATAAAGTCCCCTGTAGTCTTCCGTGTCTTCGAGTTCAGGTCATCGAGTGCAGGCCTTATATGTAAATAAACTACATCAACTTATTGTTTCTTATAAATATATTTGCACGTCATATCAGACTAAAATAATACTTTTGAAAATTTTCATAATTATATCATAACGTTTTCTATGTTTCTGGTAATGCCCATTTCAAGAATATTCTTACCTTAAAACTATGTTTGTTGCAGATTTAATATTTTACATAAATAATAAGTGATAGAGTCTTCTCCTGCATATCTAAGTATCTGTACAGTACATAGAATCATTTTTAGAAATATAATGTACATATAGAACTTATTCTACTCAGTTCTTCTGCTGAGAAAAATTGAATTTAAAATAATCTCAGTGAGTTATTTTATTTAGTATAGTATATATAGTATATTGAAAAAAACACACCATTGCAGCAGCCTTTGAATAAGAACAAACATATCATAATTCTCATGTCATGAAGTTTGCTTTCAGCATTAGAACTGACAAATAAATTTGGTGACCTAGGAACATATTTCAATCAATGCTACAAATAAATATAAATGGTAAATATAGAATACTGATAATTATAAAATGTTAAATTTGGCCTGTGTTTAAACTATTTGTTTTGTTCTGTTGATACTTTTATTGTTAAATTATCATCTTTTCCTTGACACAGAACTAGCAATATGTTCAGAGTATTAATCATATATATATTTGTTTATATAGCTTATTCAAATCACTGTTCTGGGGTTGTAGAAATATTCAAGAATATCACTAGAATTGAAACCCACCGTGAAATCATGTTACATGAATTATAAAGATTGTTGTATATATTAGAAGCAACTGCAAGTAATTTATTAGATAAATGAGGGGAATCTTTACAAAGTATTTGGAAAAGGATATATAAGATATAGAATGTGATCACGGTATACAGCTGCATCCTGATATAATCCAAGTTTTCTTACTCTTATTCGCTGATGATGTTGTTCTTATTTCAGACTCTATTGTAGGGCTACAGAGGCGCATTGACACCCTTGAAAAATACTGTGAGAATTATTCGTTAGATGTTAATATGGATAAAACTAGAGTTGTTGTATTTAAAGGAGGTGGTGGCGTTCAATCAAAACATGAAAGATGGCTTTATAAGGGCCTCTTGTTGCAATGTCTTCCTTCGTACAAGTATCTTGGGGTAGTTTTCTCAAAAACATTGTCATGGTCTAGACATATTGATAATGTTATTTTGCAGGCAAAGCGAGCTCTCTTTGATATATTTCGTTCCTTTTCCAATATTAAACCTTTGCCTTTAGGGCTATTTTTCAATGTTTTTGACTCCAAGGTTCTCCCAATCTTGACGTATGGTTCTGAAATTTGGGGATTGTCGCAGGCTTGCAAGGCTATCGAATCAGTTCATGTTCTGGCGTGTAAACGAGTCTTGGGTGTAAAGTCGGCAACGTCTAATGAGGTCGTGAGAGGTGAATGTGGCAGGTATCCACTCTATATTACAGTCTATATTCGTTGTGTTAAATTTTGGATAAAACTTATTAGCATGCCAAATTCTCGTTTTCCAAAAAAGAGCTATGATATGTTATTACAACTTTCGACAAACGGCAAGAAAAATTGGGTCTCTCAAAATAAAATATCTTCTTTATACGTATGGTTTCGGGTACATCTGGGAAAGACAAGAAGTTGATAACTTTTCTTCGTTTATTGCCGAATTTTCCCACAGACTTAAATGTTGCTATGAACAGGATTGGCATGATAATATTGGTAATAGTAGTAAATATTATACATACTCTATGTTCAAGAATGTTTTCCAATCTGAGTTTTATCTTACTGCTATAACTATAAATAAATTTAGAATTGCACTTTCTCAATTTCGCTGTAGCTCACATAAATTAGCCATTGAGTCTGGAAGGTATTTTGATATTCCAGTGAATGATAGACTTTGTAAAGTATGTAACTCGGGGCTTGTTGAGACTGATTACCATTTTCTGCTGATTTGTGAAGCGTATCATGATCTTCGTCAGCGATATATACCCTTGAAATATTATAAATTTCCATCATTACCATTGTTTAATATACTACTGTCCTCTCAACAGGAATCTGTTATAAGAAACTTAGCGTGCTATATTTTTTATGCGTCAAATCTCCGATTGACCATGATTATATAATTGTTTAAATTGTGCAATTATGATTGAAAATCAATGGACCTTGTTGTACATAGGGCCGATGGCCCACACCTTTGTACTGAATAAAGAAATATATATATATATAAATTTTACAAAAGAAACAGTTATCTATGTATAACACAAGTCAAATCAATTATTTTTGTGGCATAAATCTTTACCAAAAGAGATTATAGAAACTGTCAATTTATTTTGAAGATCTAGTAACATATTTCAAATTGTATTATTTATACCTAGCTAAAGGGTTATTTTTTTATAAAGCTGAAATTCATGAATACCTAACATTTTTATGTTCAAGCAATTTTGTTGATATTTCATATTGTTTCAATTATTTATCTTCCGTGCCTAGAATCAATCACACAATTCAAATGAAGCATTAACCAAACAAAGATCTAAATTGTCATAAGTCTTACCAGCACCTCCTTTTAAACTAGGCCTAATCAAATATTCATTGAAATATTATCAAATGTCATATAAATTCTAATAAGCGAGTATGTGTACAGTTAAACAATAACATATAATAAATTCCCTTAATTTTGATAAAATTGTAATTTTCAAATGCTCCATTTCAAAGCAATATCACATTAATTCATTCTAATTAGTTGATATGATTATCCATACGCATGCAATCCCCCCCATCAAGCCAGACCAACTTTGTCTTCTGTTAGTGTTTACTTGTTATTTGTGTGGCTTTACATATTGGTAAAACTTGTAATAGAGTATTGCAGCATCTATATGCATTTCAATGTGCCAACAATTCAAATTATTTGCCTACATTAATAATATGAACTGTCTCAAGGCCATGTACATATGTCCTGAGATGTATTAACATATCAATAGATTCGCTCGCGCTGCCCGACTTGAGATGTAGCCAATCAAATCATTTTCTCGCCACCTTCTCGATAAAATTTGAACGGGGAACATGATTTGATTGGCTATATCTCAAGTCTAGTTTCTTAACCCAGGGTTCAGATTAGTGGAGTTAGCGTAACGTTCGTTCCCTGTGACAGAAAGCGTTCAATTAGTCGACAAACCTCCCTAACACTGATAATGGAATCTGGACAGAAAGGGAAAATAAATCATACTAACCAACACACACTGCAAAGTTTGAAAATTGCATGAGTTCGCATTTCACCTCCTCGATGACTTTGCCAGTTTTTGCAGAGTACATCACTGCAGATTTAGAGTCGGATGAAAATGTACAGATAATGTCCTTTTCTACGCCAGCAACACAGAAACAACGTCGACCATCTTCAAATTCAAGCTTGAACAATCTTATGCCACTTGCAAGCTTGTACCCGTGAAGAAACCCACTTGTCTGAACTAGTATGACGTTGTCATTACAGCACAGTACAACCTTCTCCGGATTGTCCCCAATTTTGTCTATTGATCTCACCAAGGTGCCCCTCTTGATGTCCCAAATCTTCAGACTTTCATCATATGAACCTGGATATTAAGTAAAATTGAGGAAATAATCAAAGTATCATGCTTAAAAATACCACCATATTGAACGTTAAAGAGGAAGAAACTGTTCCATTGACTTCAGGGTCCTTCTTACTTTACATGTTGATATAACTGAAATGAGTTTATTCATAGATCATCTGCATTATTTGATAATACCAAGCACTGTATTGTCTTAAAAACAACGGGTACCCCTACTACACTGAGTAAGGTAACTGCAGTTATTATTCATGCTATCACGTTGGAGATAAAATAATTTTACAGTTACCTTTATCAATATTTCAATTCTTCTAACAGTTACCTTACTCCACATAACCGAGTTACCTTACTCTCGCTTGAGTTTTTAAAACAAAGATTGTGATTTATTAACACACTCTATGAATGGTGACATGTGATCTAATGAATCTTTGTTACATGCCCAAGACATGCACATAGATTATATGACTGAAAATGTCCTAGTATTGTTTTGAAATGCATTTGAAGAAAAGTCGCAATCAGCAATGTTTTGGTGTTCTGCCATTTTTTTAGAAGGTAACTCCTCACATGCATGTTTCAACAGAATTATGCTATCATAATTATCATGAAAGTTTACTTGTATTTAATTAACAAGGAAGATTATTTTATGGATAATCAACTTCTTTATTCTTTGTAAGCGACGTTTCAACATAGATCCTAATGTCGTTGTCAAGCAAGTGATGTCGCTTACAAAGAATAAAGAAGTTTATTATCCATGAAATAATCTTCCTTGTTGATCATAACACCAACTTCTAGAATGCCAATCAAAGAAGTTGTATTTAATTACCTTTTAAAAAACTAAATTTGACCATCTTTTTGAGGAAGTACATACATTTTTTACAAAGTAGATTTTAAGCTGTTTGATCAAAATAGTACGATTAGAATATTTCGTACATGTGACAGCATAATGTGAATCACTAGTCATGTCCAGACCAGTCAAAGCCTTCTTGTGGTCAGCCAAACAGTTGACAAGTTGACCTCCTGGTGGTATCAATATCGGTTTATCAGGCAGAAAGAAAGGATGTTCTGCGTTCTTGCAATCTTCCAGGAGGTTCTCAAGGCTTGGCTTGTTCCTGATCCTCCCTAAAAATTGGGATGGAAGCTCCTTAGGGAATTTGATAAGAGCATCTTGTGAGAGTTGGAGACATTCCCCAACAGTTTTCAGGTCATTATCATCAGGATACATGGTTCTTGCCTTGAGGAAGTCGTTGAGGATTTGCCTAGAATTCATAAAGGGGATAAAGTATAATGATCTATAGCGAAACGCCACTACTATCAAAATAAAGAAGTTGTTAATTCAAAAAACTTTCTTTGTCTTAATAACATTAAAGATACATGTAATGGCTATAAATTGTTAAACGCACTCAACATTCAAACTTTTATATAATACAAATTGTAACATCAATACAGTGATGGTATGTTTGAACCTTGCCATCCATCTAAATGTTAATCTTCCTCCATTGTAATATACATGCATTTGAGAAAATCTAACCGTAAGCCAGAAGCATGGAGTTTCTCCTGTAAGAACTTGAAGTTGAGCAAGCATTCTCTCTTCAAAAGATCCAATTGTTTTGCTTCAGTCCTGTGATGAGGCAAATTGTTGAGTTTTCTCAAGTTGTAACCTGTGTTGAACTTGTTGGGTTGTGAAGCAACTTTTCGATCTGCTGAACCCTGTTTGCCGTGTCTGTCACAGTATGGTTTCGTTCTGCCTGTAAATTTAATATTTTAAAAATGTTCAAACATCAGTTCTTTTAATGTTGAGATACGCAGATACAAAGGTAATATTCTATGTATTTATCAGTAGTAGTATTACCATTTGCCCAAGTTCCACCAAAATAGTTTGCCAATGTTGTGTTCATCTGAATAGTTCTATCTGGATCAGAGCAGTATTTGTCGGTGGCAGCTTCAATGAACTGTCTGTGATACCAGTAGAAGACCCTCACTCTATCAGCCCCTCTGTCCACCAGGTACTGACCGAGGTCAGCCTTGAGTCTGACCAGCAGGAGAGGAGGAAGTCTCCGGACAGGTGGTGTCCAGTACATGTAGACGTCGTTCAGGACATCGTCGTCACAGGACAGAATGTCTTCCAGCTCGCTCTCCGTCAGACCAGACTTGCCTGGAATTATCAACTTTCTTTGAATTCAACTGAGCTATTAATCCAAAAAAATCTAAACATGAATATTAATAGGTTTTTTAAGGTTAACAACAGAACATGACTCTATTTATAAAATTGATATTCAAGCATATTTATAATAAACCTTCCTTATCTATCATTTTTTTGTCACTAAAACTTTAATCCATCAAGGATGTAAAACATCAATGTTGTTTTCAATACTCTTTGTAATCATGTATTTAATAAAATATTAAAAAGACATTTTACTTACTGAGTGTTAGGTAGGCCAAAGATTTGGACACTAGTATGTGTCCATGTAGTTCTTCCATCCTGTTGAAGAGAGCGTTGATGCTTCCTCTGATGGTCGTCTGAAGGATGATTTCTGATAGCGGAGTAAAGGATGACCAACGACACGCCTCATCAAAGGAGAGTTTCAGAAACAGTGGAAGAGGACATTCCTTGAAGGCGTCCAGAACGATCTTTCTCTGATCAGCGAGCAAACTCCTCTTGCTTACGTCCAGCCATTTATCCAGGATTCCATTGACATCTTCATCATCAAGTGTTGGAACGCCTTCAAAGTTCTTTATGTCATACATACCCTAAAGGTAGCAGAATTGTTTAACTTTAGGATCATGCTTTCCATTGAGAATTACGCACAACGAAATATTTATTTTATGATTATGTGTACAAAGGGTTTTCCTCTTCAATAGCATATTAAGTGAAAGATACCTTTTAAGAGGCGTCCTGTACTAAGAATTTTATATGAGTATATAAGAAATGAATATCGAATTTACACCATTAATTTTTCATGTTTTGCATTACCAAAAGCATGTCAACATCATACCTCTAAAGCAGGAAAGCTTTCATACTGAGCTTCGGGTAGAGTTGACACAACTAGTTTAACGTGTTCTGGAAGCTGCTTGGGCATCCAGGAGAGTTGTCTTGCTCGACCAGCAGGATCCAACTGATCCAGAGAGTCCAGCAGTAGCACCAGGGGCATCGTCTCTGAGGCCAGAGACAGGGCAGTGTGGAAGGTTTCAGTTAGTTCTTTCAGATCCTGGCATGGCAAGACACAGAAATTTCTAAAGTTAATGAAAACTGGTAGGAGAAGATAAGCACAAGAATGTCATGCGGTTAAAAGTACATTTTGTATTTTGTAGTAGGTCCATTTACCTGCCTATCTAGTTAAACAAAATTTGAGGTATATTTGATCATACTATGAAAAAGATCTTATACCCGGAGGTAAGCTCTCTTTGTGGGGGGATCATTAAGATAAAGGTATCAATGTCAACAACCTAAAGACTCGAATATATGTGTAAATCTGTTATTTCGAAAAGTTTAATTTTTGCATTTCAGGAACTAGGAAACAGTCTTACAGCAGGGAGTTCGCTCTCCTCAATTCCGTAAATGAGCCATATCTGTGTTATAACACTTGCAAGGAGGGCGCCAATGGTTGAGCTGTCTGGTGTTGTGCCGATGAATCTGCAAAAGGAACAGAATCATTTGAAGATGCTCTTGCTGGTCTGATCAATCATATAAGAATAATATAATATGTAATAATTGATAGTTCTTTTAAACATACATTACCTGATGACTGTTCCAGCACTTTTGTTGAAGACTTCCAATGCCAGATAGGCTGCCATGGCAACAATCGATGTCTTTCCACAACCGGAAGGTCCATGCACTACGAGAGGAGATATAGAGTTCCCTCTCAGATACTTTGATACCAACTGTAACATGAATATTGTATTCTGTAGAGTATCGTATTGTGTGATAATGCAATCAACAGTTAAATATGTGTGCTCTTGAATAAACCTTTTTCCCAAGGGAGATTATAAAACGTTAAGCTACATTATTTCATCATAACCTTATTGGAAACAGTGTTAAGTCGTATGATTTCTTAAAGAATGAATGCAACACAATTCTTTATAAATGGGAGAGGATGTTGAGTTCTCTCTCAGATAATTAGATATCGGCTGTAACATTAGTTTGTTAATGGTGGTTAACTTTCTCATCACATTGTAATTATCATTTAAAAGATATTTGTATTTGAGGGGTAATACAATTTTCAATTAGGAACGTAAATTTATCTAAAACAGTTTAAACACTGTTGTAAAGTATGTGATATAGTGACCTATGAATATAAGAAACGGATATTGAAAGAATGAGAAAATTATAATTTTAGGAATAACTTACATCGAGAGTGTCATGGCGTCCATGGAAAGCTTGGCATTTAGACTGACAGAATACTGTATGTTCCACAACTTCTGCATACAGTGGATTTGACAGAAATAACGTTTTCCTAGCCTCAATGGCTATCTGAACCACTTTCGTAACTTCTTCTTTAAAATCTATGCAAAGTTTGTTGATGTACTGTTCGTGGTCTTTGTTGTTCTCAGGGTCAATGCCTGTAATAAACAGGAGAGAAGTTGTAAGGGAAAAACTGTGCATTGTGTTGTTTAAAATCCAATTTAATTCATCATCAAAATTTCTTTTACTTTAAAGTCAAATGGGAGGTAACACAGGTGTCTGTAACATCAAAATGGATACATAACAAATGAAATACAATTGTAATATAAGGTTTTTAGCTCCTATCTGAATTCAAATGATGTCAAAGACATTTATGACTCAGTATTTCATCAGAGATGTTTCTTCTCATATAGATTCAGATGTAAACGAAGTTTATTTGCAGCAAAAAGCAACTTTGCCAAGGAGAAATGAAATACCATTCTCCGTCCATGTGATCTTGTACTGCAGGTGGTGACCCGGTGCCAGTAGTTTAGGAAGTTTCTCGTCTCTGAGATCGTGAAGAAGCTCCTGGGATTCCTTCACTTTCGTTTCATCTCCTGTACACTCTTTGAAATAAAAATATCCAGTTGTTAGATTGGCTACTTATGTCTTGATTGTTTCATCTCCTGCTTACAATTAAAATCAAACAAGTCATTAGCTTACATTTGAAAACAATTTTCAACATTTTAGATTGAATTGTTTTAACATTTATTGAACATCAGCCTACATCAGGAAAGAATAATACGGATGGTTGAAATGATTTTTGAATATTGGATGAGAATTTTCCTCCAAATTATCAAATCAACTCTCCTAAAAATGATTTCCCAATTACATTAACACTTTTATATGATAAAAAAATAAGGTTTAAACATTTCTTTTACACATGAACAATGGGTGATCATTTGTTAGTTCTTCTCAAATATCTTAAGGACGCCCAAACAAAGCCAAAATAATACACTCAGATCCACTAGCAAGTGAACAAACTTATGGTACGCAGCTGCTGTTGTACAGACCCTTGTATCTGCTGAGCAGGTAACTCTGTTGCTGCTGATCGATGTCTGTGATGACTCTGTGAAACCACAAGCAGTTGAATGGTATCTCATCTGATTCCAGGATCCCTCTCGATATCTCAGCTTCAGTTACTGAAAACATTGTCAGACATCTTTTCTATTTACCATAAACCAAACATGTCTCTATGATTAACACTGACATGTCTGTATGGAATACGTTTATACCAACACGTCATTGACAAAGGACAACCTATTTGTTCTACCCATTTTTGTACTGACTAGCAGCAATCAGGGATGATGTTGTGAAAGGTGCAAATGAAATATAATAAGTATTTCGGATAAGGTTGATAAAATAATAAAATATCGTTTTTTTGACGGACCAATATCATGAATTTCTATACCAGCTTATTTCCCCACCTGTCTGATTGGTCGAGAGTGGATCACGTGACAGTCGACGGAAAAAGACCTTAGTCCGACCTAAAGCGATATTGACTAGTTACAAAAATAGTCCTGATCATGTCAAACCACTGTTTAATGACGTAATGCAATTGTCATGTTGTCAAACCATCTTCGCTAACAGTTAAGCCACAATGCCGCTCATGACTGTATGTTTATTGCCCTATATAGCCGCGACATAATAACACAATATTGGACTGGTGCATTTGCTCATACCTGTTGTTATAGACCCAAATAATTCTATAGTATTGCACAAACCTGATATTAGATACCGATGGGCTTTCGCCTTGTCAAGCTTCTGTTTTGCTGCAGCAACAATGGCGTCCTGCATCCTGGCACTCTGTTCATGCCAGGATGATTTTGCAGCCTTCCTCTTGTTCTCGTCATCACACCGGCAGTCCGGCAACACTGTGCTTATGGAATGAAGCACGTAGGTAGGTGGTACTGCGTTGTTGTCTCGTTTAAACCACCTAGGAGATAATTCAGTTTGAAGAAAACATGGAAAATATTCCTTAATTGATCATAATCATATGTTTTGTTAGAAGGTCTTGAACTTAAAGGAGATTACTTTAAAATGATTATACATAAGCATTACCTCTTTCACGTGTAGTTGTTGGTATTTACACGTGTTCGCTCATACTTACCTGTTCAGTAGGTTCTTTATGTCGTCGTCCATATCTTCAACAAGTGTTTCATATTCAGTGGCTTCAATCTTATTAGGAAAGTCCCGGTATCCATATTTGTGGGAAAGGAACGTCTTCAACAGAGAAATTGATGCACTCGCATACATCTCAATATAGAAAACTGTGGCGCCAGAGACTTCTTATACTTGGATATCCATCTTTAAAGCTCCTTAGTTATGCTATTGAAAATATGTACATTGACACTGTTAAGAATGAAAGATGTAGAGAAATGTAGATAATATGTACATGATCAGTTACTTAAGTTCAACAAATTACACGTCTACATACCACGAAGTATGGTCCAGTGGAGAGTTTCTTGCAGAGGTCGACCTCCCTGAGACAGAGTTCTGTGGCCCTGTGGTCATCTGTAGCCTCGTCCCTGATCCCCCACCTCATGTCCACCACCTGGAACTCGTAGCCATGCTGCTGACACATCTCCTTCAGGGCCGGGTACACCCGCTCCATCAGGGCATTACGTTCATGGCGTGTGTCTGGGGAATAATACATATATAGTACAACCGCTCCATCAGGGCATTGCGTTCATGGCGGGTGTCTTGGGAAAAACCACACATATACGACACCCGCTCTATCAGGGCATGGCGGGTGTCTGGGGAAATAACAAGACATATAATATAACCACTCAATCAGGGCATTGCATTAATGGAGGGTGTCTGGGGAAACACACTCATACTACACCCGCTCCATCAGGGCATTACGTTCATGGCGGGTGTCTGGGGATATAAAAAGACATATAATACACCCTCTCCATCAGGTCATTGCATTCATGGCGGGTGTCTGGGGAATTATATACATATAGTACACCTGCTACATCAGGGCGTTGCGTTCATGGCGGGTGTTTGGGAATATAACAGACATATTATACAACCGCTCCATCAGGGCATTGCGTTAATGGTGCGTGTCTGGGGATATAACACATATATACTACACCTGTTCCATCAGGGCGTTGCGTTCATGGCGGGTTTCTGGGAATATAACAAACATATTATACACCCGCTCCATTGCGTTCATGGTGGGTGTCTGTGGAATAAGGTTGAGATTATGACCTATAGCCGAGTAGGTATCGGAAAATAACCTTCTAGCGATAGCGAGAAGGTTGTATCCGATAGCTACGAGGATGTGGTCATTATCATACATACACCACATGGCTTTACCAATTTGCATTTTAACAAAAGCAGAACATCAACAAAATATTTAGTTACAATGTATTTGATAGTTGTTGTTATGGGGTGAAACTTAAATACACTCAACTTCTTAACATTCCATTTGCACAATACATGAAACGTGCAGATGGAGCATGTCATGGCGAAGGTGTCAATCAGACAAATCTGAACGGACTATCCTGGCTGTTGAAGGACATTCAATACTGGTATAACCAAGCAACAGCTTACACAAAGAAAGAAAGGATATAACAACCATAGTGGTGAAGAAAGCAATGTTATCTCACCTGTGAATGTGCTTGAGGTGAAGATACGGACTATCCTGGCTGTGGAAGGACACTCAACACTCACGTTCCCGTTGATTACTTCCTGAGTGGCCGTCAGTTTGGCAGGGCCCAGTTTGTGTAATCTGTGACACCGGTTGGAGGGGAACTTCTTGATGAGATCTCTAGACCCTTCCTTCCTCTTCTTGTTCCCGAGGGACATCTTCTTGAGAACGTGCTCTGTTGTGATGTCTCCAGATGCATCCAGTATTTCATCATCCTTTCTATTCTTATGTGGTTCACCATTGTTGTCATGACCATTTTCTTCAGGGCTTAAATTTGAAGTTTTAAAGTAATCAGACTAGGAACTGCATCACATGATTGTCTCTCAATTCAATTCATTTCTTTATTCCCATAAAACCACCTTGTTGGTACAAGAGCATATTCACAAAATATGATAATTATAATAATTATGCCATACACACCGAGGAAAACATAGTTAAATTTATGTTTTAATCGTTGTTGGAACGCATTAATGTCAAAATTAAAGGAATAATTGCCCGTTTATTACATTTCGTCCAATACACAATGAATGCAAGACAGAGGACACCCCCCGAGCTTAGCGTGGCAGGAAGAACGAATTATATGTGTGCAATACTTTGCACGAGATTCACGAGCTCGTCTGTTGTCGTGAAGATTGCATTGTCCAATCAGCAAGCAATGTCGCGGTGACGTATGCTCGTGGATGTAAAAGCATGTGCTCTTATCATTTGACTTGAAGAAGCGACGAGACAGCCAGGATGGTCTCAAGATGGCCAACACGTGCTTGTCGGAGTACTCTTACAGCGAAGAAAACGTAATGGATAATATTTATCGAAAGCTCAGCTCAATAAAACGCTACAGTAACTACATATGTCTATGAAATGGCGGAACAATTTTCGGATATTTGCTGTTGGAGTGCACATGTGTGAACAGTGAAATGTGGCGGACTATCCATAATCAACGCATATTTTATTATTCACTGGATTATATTGTCATATTAGTGTTACGATGCAGTTGGGTACACTTTGAATGTAAAGGGATCAGCGACACGTCTTTTCCAGACAGAAAAAACAAACATCTGCAGCTTGTGTACACGGATTATTCATGTTGAATAAAGGTAAGGGATATGTTAGTCCATCTGCATGTTTCTTTCAATTTGACCTACAATTAAATGAGTGCAAGTTTGTAATACTAGCATTACATGAACCTGTCAAAGTCTTGACATGCGCTTTTGTTTGTATTCATTGTTGAAATCAACATTTCTATGGGTCCTGGGAACCGTGAACTGGTTGCTAACTTCACAGACCCCATTTCAATTTGGAAAATGGTGTGCTGAGATTGAGGGAATTGTTTTTATGGTCCAAAATAAGAGTTGATGATTTAAGATATATTGGTATTAATGCAAGAGAAACATTTGAGCGTTTTCCATGTATTAACTTTTTAGCATTTTAATATTATGATGTAAATTAAGTGGAATTATATTTTGCTTACAGGTAACACGTTGATTATAAACATCAGGGATTTACGGGACAGCATCTACCAGGATTACAAAGATCGCCCCATATCTACACACAAAACGTAATCACGCCTCTGACTGAAAACCCAACTGTTGTAGGTTTCAGGAACTAATATCAGAGTTGTCAATGTACCGTTTTCATGAAAGAATAAAAAATTGAAACCTTGTCATGTTCTTCTTACGAAACCGTTAACAAAATCGTCACCCAAATTCGATACTGAACATATTGACCTAGGGAGTTATGAGATATCCAACCTTTATACCATCTTTCGACCCCATAACATTTATACGGAGGTGTTTTTTAAATATTACTAGAGCCGAAGACGAGAGTAATATTTAAAAAACATTGACGTGTTTTTAACCGAGGGAGGATACTGAAAATCGTTGCGAAGCCGAGATTTTCAGTATCTGGACGAGGATATTTTTAGCTAAATGTATGACGTCACCAAAGGTTGGATATCTCATAACTCCCTAGGTCGATATCTAGATATCAACCTCCGATGACGTCACCTCAGGTTGATATGGGATATAACCTGTTAGCTGTTCAATAGGCCATATCATCCCTAGGTGTGTGTATATATATATATATATAGATTAAATAGAACTTCACTTCACTTAGTCGTTTGTATAATCATTTTAATCCGATACTAGTATTTCGTCAATAGTATTGACTCATCAGGGATGAAACGCTATGATCGAGACATCGCATAACAAGCATATTTATAACAAAATGTTCACACAATGTACACACATTGTTCACACAATGAGGAATGAGGTAGCAACATGGCGGAGTAAACATTTCATTGTCAAAGTATCTACATAAATTGTTGATGAATCAAGATTCCTGACGTTAAATACCTTTGTTTGGTGCCTAGGAAGCAATGGGCATATCCCAGGAACAATTCAGGGTAACTATTGGATCTTTTGCACCAGTACTGATCAAAATATTGACCAGAATAAGTCACAAACATGTAATATCGAGAATACCCCGATATAGAGCGGGTACGAGTGTGTATACGAGACTGGTTGTTTTGAACTTGTTGTTTGCGCTGTTGCTGCAAGCGGGTGTGGAGTCGAACCCCGGCCCTGACAAAGATGAGCGAGTACAAACCAGAGCAAATAGTGGTGCTAAAGATGGATGCTCTAAACAGCTGAAACTTACTTCTCAGGTTACGGACACAAATATGCAAACTATTCACGATGAGTCCAAAAAAATGTCAACAAAAATGGACATGGTGCAAGCTTCAAATGTAACTTTGACAGACAAGATTGTTTCTTTAGAGTAAACATTGTCGAAGGTATGCGATCAGCTGTCAGATGTAAATGAACGCTGCCAGAATTTGGAACAAGAAAACCCAACTCTTCGACAAGTTATGAATAGGTTGGAAAGCAAAATTGATTATGTTGAAAATCAAAGCAGAAGAAATAATTTGATATTTCATGGAATCCCCAGACCTGAGGGTAAGGAGTCCTGGACTGACTCTGAGAAGTCTGTACGATCAGTGCTGATGGACAAGATGGACATGGAAGACGCTAACATCAACATCCAGCGAGCATACAGAGTGATGCGGGGAAAGGGGATCATAGTGAAACTTGCATCAGACAGTGATAAGTACGATATTCTGAAAGCAGCAAAGAGACTTAAAGGGACACAGCTTTTCATCAGTGAGGATTTTTCAAATTTAGTCAGACAAAAAAAAATATCTTCAACCCTACATGAACGCATCAAGGGATGGTGGTCGTTACTCTTATATGCGTTTTGATAAACTGTTTGTTGAGGACAACATCTATACATATGACGTCACTAGCGATTCCCTTGTTACAATAAAACAAGGCAATAAGCCTGGCGTCATCAACCCAGACTTGTAGCGAACTGGCCCGGCCCTGGATCAAACAACACACAATCAAGAGACAATAAATGTTGTTATGCGGAATATGTGTGGTTTGAAACAAAAACTATCTGATACTGATTTTGTAGCATTTTGTGAAATATTTGATGTGTTCGGTTTTGTTGAAATATGGAATAATTGTTATGATGTTGATATTGAAGGTTGTTTCCCTAATCATAAAGTGTACACAAATTACAGAAACTACAATAACCGAGGAGGAGTGGCAGTGTGTGTGAGTTACAATATCATGAAATCTGTCATAAAAGTGTATGTAGAGTTTTCTGACTGTATATTCCTTCTAATGGATAAAGAGTTCTTAGGCACTTCACGGAATGTACTCCTTGGATTTGTGTACATACATCCACATAATTCATCATTGAAATCGGATATGAGAACACAGAAAGGAATTGATTTCCTAGAACACAGCTTATTATCTATATTTTCAGAAACGTTCAATGCTTATCATGGGTGATTTAAATGCCAGATGTGGGAAAATGCAGGATTATATTGAAGATGACAGTTCAAACCATATAACTGTGTTTGAAGATATGGACTACGCAGAAGATACGTTTTGTAAACCGAGGAATAGTAAAGATAATGTGATCAATAGATATGGAATGGATCTCATAGAGCTGTGTAAAACCATGTGTCTACATATGATGAAGGGAGAAGTGACAGCCTTGGTGATTTTACGTGTTACTCAGGGGAGGGAACTAGCCTCATCGACCTTTGTCTGTGCTCTTCGGATATGTTTCGGTATGATATTGATTTCAAAGTTGAGACACGTTGTGAGTCTGATCATTTACCAATACAATTTTCCATTAATATTCCTAAATATGAAGCAAATGATTGAACAGACGAAAATTTGGACTTGTTAAATATTAACATTCACATATGGAAAAATGATTCAGCTCATCTATTTATTTCTGCAGTAAAAGAACGACTGTTACAATATGACATTTTATAATTCATAGAAGATGTTAACACTAATATCAACTCTGCTACAGACAATCTGTGTTCTATCTTAACGTCTTCTGCGGCTTCCTGTGGATTGCAAAGAGCTAATTATTCGACCAGGAAGAAGAATAAATGGTACGACGAAGAATGTAAAGTGCTCAAACAAAAGAAATACAAAGCCTTAGATAAAGTGAGGGTTACTGGTTCAAACACGGATTTGACAGAATTTAGACACCTCAGAAATACATATCGAAAGCTATGCAGAGATAAGAAGACAGAAGAAGCAGAACATAAATTACGTACGCTTACTTCAAATGTAAATGACCCAAAGACATTCTGGAGACAACTAAAAGTGATAACATCTAGAAAGACGGATAGATCGGAGAATATTTCAGTAACAGAATGGACAGTTTATTTCAAAAGAATTCTCAATTTAACGGAAACAGATATTGACAAAGAAAACATGGAATTTTGTGAACAGTTTGTGAGAAATCATGATGATTCGCCTTGTGATCTTTGTATCGATGATGATATGAACAACATTTTGAATAGAGATATAACAGATGAAGAGATATTACAAGCTATAACAAAAATAAAAGATGGAAAAACAATCAGCTGGACCAGATGGCATACTTCCAGAGATGATAAAGAGCTGCTCAACTGTTCTACTCAGATATATGTCAGTTTTATTTAATCGAATATTAGGTTCAGGAACATTCCCAGACAAGTGGTCGAAGGCAATGATCAAACCATTACATAAAAAAGGCAATATACATGATGTTGATAACTACAGAGGAATATTGTTGATGGATATAATGGGAAAGGTATTTACAAATATATTGAATAACGTTTACAAGTATTCTGTGAAGTATTCGAGAAGATTCCAGAATCACAGGCAGGATTTCGATCAGGATACAGTACACTAGACAACATGTTTTGCCTCCAGGGTTTGGCACAAAAATATCTATCGAAACGTAAAGGGCGATTCTATTGTTTATTTATAGACTTTCGCAAACCTTTCGACTGTGTAAATAGGAAACTGCTGTGGTTTATGTTATTGAAGAAAGGAATCCATGGAAAGCTATTTAACATCTTAAAGGACATTTATTCAAAAGTAAAATCAGCGGTGAAATATTCTAATTCTTCTATTACTGACTATTTTAACACCGACACTGGAGTGAGACAGGGCTGTCACCTCAGTCCGATCCTATTTTCTCTTTACATTGTTGAACTGGAGCAACTGATAAAAGATTCTGATCCTTAGAGGAATATTCGTTGGACAAGAGTTTCTAGAAATTTTGCTTCTTTTCTTTACTGATGATCTATGTATTTTCGATGACACTGTCATAGGAATCCGAATGCAACGTAAAATTGATGTTCTACGGAAGTTCTGTGTGAAATGGGACTTGAAGTTAATTTAGAAAAAACAAAAATAATAGTTTCAGAAATGGCGGCATCGTGAAAGGATCCGAAAAGTGGAAATATGGAGAAACCGATATAAGGATTACTACACATTATAATTATCTAGGTCTGATGTTTTCGTCCAAACTATCCCGGAGTAAAGGTGTAGATGTTCTAACAGCCAAGACAAGGAAAGCACTATTCAGTACTAAAACACTACAGAGCTAATTGAAGAATTTATCACCAAATATCTTGTTCAAAATTCAGATTAAACCTATCCTTTTATATGGATCCGAAATATGGGGACATCAAAGAAGACATATTATTGAAAAATTCCATGCCAGTTTCTGTAAATTCATCCTTTCCTCTGGAAATCATGTTTCGAACTCAGCAGCTCTTGGCGACTGTGGGCGATATGGATTGTACATTGACTACCAAACAAAGTGTGTCAAATACTGGTGTAAATTGTTATATATGGCGATGAACAGATATCCAAAACAAGTCTATTCTATGATGTTTAAAGTTGATGCCAGCAACCGAAGAACGTGGGCCAGTGATGTAAGAGAACTTATGTTCAAGTAAGGCTATGGATTCGTTTGGATGTCACAAGATGTTGGAGATATTAATAAATTTATCAATTCGTTTAGAACGAGGCTTAAAGATTGTAACCTACAAGAATGGAGAGATGACATATCAACATCAAAGAAAATGACATACTACAAAGGTTTTTAATGCATTTTAAATGCAGAATTGTATCTTTCGACAATCAAGTATCAAGAACTGAGAAGAATATTGTTCCAGCTTCGCTCATCTGAACAACCTTTAAGAGTTAATACTGGAAGATGGGAAGGTTTATTACACGAAGAAAGAATATGGCAAGTTTGTCAGTTGCAGCTCATCGAAACCGAATACCATTTTCTCCTTATATGCCCCGTGTACACAGAATTAAGATTGAAATATCTCCCACCTTATTATCATACAAATGCTACTGTCCAAAAATACTTAAATTTGCTTAGTTCACCTTCATCATATTTATCATATAATTGTGCAATGTTGGTTAAACAATCTCTTTTACAGCGTAAAATACATCTTGAAATGTAAATCCATATGCCATGTAAAATGTTTGTAATGAATTATACATGAGCCAATGGCCTTTCTATTGAATAAAATTGATTGATTGATTGGTAGATTGTATATGATGTAAGTCAAGTGTCTTTAGGATTGTTTCTGGTTGGTGTCTGAATAGACCGATCCATTAAGCCCCGCCCCCTAGCAACCGTCCATAGCAACCACAAACCTCGGACAAACATGCGGAAGTGTCCGAGGTTTGCTTTGTCGACTCAGAGTGGTTTGTTGATGACTATGGCTAATTACAGATTTGTCATGCCTCAGGAAGGATTGAAATTATGAATATTCCGTCTACTGATAATGAAACTGAGGAATTTCGAACAAAATAACTGTCAGAAATTATTTTTACACAAGGAGAATGGCTCTCTACCGTCAGGAGGAAGGCGAAGGGTCAACGATAAAATTCAACATTATTTTCTGTCAAACCCAGAGAATTTACCGATACTTCCCTTGATTGGTTGCATGTTTACATTGCCTAAATGGTGGTTTGATACTTACTGTAATTATTTAATGCCACTAAGAAAATATAACCCCGAAGAAATCTTACAAGCTACGAGTACGATACATAATTCAGTCTATAAATAGCAACACACGGGCCATACAGTCGACGTGATGTTCTTCAACATCTTTTTATATCGAGGTCCAATTTCTAACAATATATTAATTGCCTTCTGAAATGTGGTTGTCCAAGTTATTCCTGAATGTAGCCCAGCAACAGTGTTTGAGCCTCAATTATTTTTTATCAATTTCAGGGACAAGATGGTAGATCTACCTGTCAATTATCTCCCTTGAGTATTCAGTCATCTGGTTCTTGACAATTTAAAATATTTAAAAAACAAGAAAACAAAAGTATTTTTTATGTTGCTGTACATGTACAGCACCAAGGATACTCATCTACCGTATAAAATATCAGTAATTAATATGGAACTGATTTGAGACTATATGTAATTTGTTTATTTTGTTTTTGAAATGTTTACACTAATGCAATATAATTTGATTCAATAACAAATCAAACAGACTTAATTTATTATAATTATTAACATTAAAATCAGAATATTGAACAAGTTGTTATTTCTTAAACATGGTAACAGTTAAAATAACCTGCATGATAACCCAAATAATTAGCACACAGATATTTAAATATACATTTTCATGTGAATGCATATGATATCAATTTACTTAGATATGCTATATCATTTCGGATAAACTTTGAAACTATTTTTAAGAAATGATGTACGTTTAAAAAAATGAAAACAATGAGTTCACCTTTAGGTTCAAATTACTCTATTCAAAATTTAAAACAATTGAATAAATTCCATATGCCCTGCTGCTTTATTGTTCAAAGCCAAATTTTTAAAACTTTTATTTATGCAAGTTCTGTAAATGGTTTCCCCATTCACTTAAATCTTTGTTCTATCAGTCTGGAAAAAAACCTAACTATTTATCATCAAAGTATCATTAATCTCCTCTTCAAATGTAAAATAAACCAAAACATGGTCTGCACATTTTCATGAATAATCCATAATATGCAAAACATCTCATGCAGATCCAAACTGTTCATGATATCTATAGAAACCATTAACATATTCAAAGATTTGAATATGAACATTTCAGTGTTTTCAAACTTATTCGACTTAGATGTCTGGTAAATTTCTTACCCAATACAATACAACACAATCATTAGATTTCTACTTTATTTTATTACATATCCATGTAAATACTTTTCAAAATGATTAAGGTACTGGATGCTTATTTGCTAATGCTTTAATTATCTAAAAGTAAGACATTTTGTATTACATCAACTTAATTTGATTAAATATTGGCTCTTCCCTGTCATTCAAATATTTGAAAATTATCTGAAGATATTAGATGAGACATTTGAATTTATGTCCACATTTCATGAATCTCTTTATTTGGATAAAATTACCTAGCTCTGAATTAATTTCAAACCCTGATAATATATATTATTTATAATCAATAATAACACTTCAACAAATTAAAAAGAATATTAAATGATAAATAAATTTCATAAATCTTGATAAAACCATTATAGTTATTGTGTTGATTATGAAATACTTTTTTTTAATTTTGATATTTATTTATAGTGCCTTGTTCAAACCTGAATGCGGCATTTTACCTTCACTTTTATAAATACTTTATTTCCATTTTGATAACTAGAAATCATTTATTATTTGCAAATATTTTTTTTAATCTGTCTGTGGTTAACCTACCATGAAACGAAATTTTTCAACATTTGTTCATGTGCTGAAACAAAATTCATTGATGAAATCAGACAAACAGGCCTACCGCAGACTTGATTTTCAATGTAAACAAACAGAGAATCGTGCCCTAGCCTCACGAAAATTTGTGTGTACATCTCCGAAATTAATCAGGTTTGCCGTTGTTAATGAAGATTTCCGGAAGGTAGGACCCGTTTTTCAAGTTGTTTACACTGTCATGGAATATATAACACTTTGAAGTACTCGTTACATTCGAAAAAGGTATCAAATTCAAACTCAAATTCTTTATTCTCTATACACCACCACTGGTGGTACAAGAGCATAGTATAATACACAAAACAAACATATACAAAAAAATGTGAAGGTCAATTTTAATACAGTTTCTTCAATTCGGTATTTACAATTGTAATAAATCTGGACAATTTCTTTACAACTCGGAGTTTATGTGAACATAACAGTGTTTTCATTTTGTGGAGATTTGGGAAAGTATATAAATATTCTGGAATATAAAGTTTTCTTCTATCTGAAAAAGCTGGACATCGAAACGAGTAGTGAAATTCATCTGCTACTGCTGGAGAGTTACAGAGCGGGCAATTTCTATTTTCACGTGGAATGCCTTTCCAGCGGCCAGTTTCAATAGGTAGATAATGATTACTTGTTCTAAATAGTAGTAAAGGGTATGAAATTGAGTTAGGCATTAATAGGTAGGCTTCAAAAGAGAAAGAGCTTTTAATAAATTGATAATAATATCCTTTAGAGCTTTCAGAGATATCACTTTGCCAGTTCTGTAAGAATTGGTCCTTTAATGTACGGTCTATTAGTGCAACAATTTCGTTGATTGAATAATACATAGGTTCATAGAACATACACGTTAATCCACAATTGTTAAAAAGCATCTTTATAAAGCTAAACCAGGGGTTACGAACACTGAGTGATTCATTGTGCCTTAATAGCCTGTAAAGGTGGGTTGAGAATTTGGTTGGAACATCAAATGTTTCGAGCTTATACCAAAATTTGATCATTTTTAAAGCAACAAGTATTTTAAGTGGAAATCTTCCAAGCTCGCCATAAACCATAAAGTTTGGTGTTGATGGCCGAAGACCTGCTGCTAATTTCATAAACTTTAGATGCACCTTTTCAATAATGTCTAAGTTTTCGTAACCCCATATTTCGGAGCCATATGTTAAAATTGGTAAAACCATTACGTCAAAAGCTTTAAGAAGCGAGTCTAGTGGTAAATTAATATTACCGGGAGTCTTTAACTGTGTAATCTTTATCAGATTGTAATACTTTCCAGAATTCCTTAGGGGAGTACTTCTGATAATTTCTCAACATTTCACTTGCTTTGTTCTTGAATAGTTTGCTATGTTTATTCAGACATTTCTTGTAAATTTTAGCATGATACTTATAGTATGATTTGTGTAGTTTATCTTGTGATTTCTTATAACGCCGTTTAGATTTAAGATACAATTTTCTTTTTTCTTTACATTCCGAATTAAACCACGGTTTGTTAACTATTTTCTTCTTTGCAGGTCGTAGTTCAGATGTACGGTTAGTTCTGGTCCCGAACGTGTTCCACGCTGCGCTACAAAGCACGTGCGCGACCTCATTGGCCAAACAGTTAACCTCAGTTTGCAGGTCACCATGACCTTCCAGTGCTAAATCAGCTTTATTACACATATCATTTATCTTTTGGATATCAATATTATTTCTAAAATTCAGCGACTTGTTACCGTCGTACTTTTTTGGTTTAATAACATTTCTAGACTGAGAGGTATCCTGGGTGGTATCATTTACACGCTTAGCGCTTTCATCTATACTTGAGGGAGTTTTAGTAAGAGAAAACGTTACTGGCGAATGTACATCAGAAAACAGGGGAGAGAACTCAAGCACTTCGAAATTTGTAAACAAGGATAAACATTTAGGGGATGAAATGACATAGTCGATTACGCTCTTATCATTCGAGGTGTTTTTTCCTATGTATTTATCTTTGCCTAGTCGGCCATTGCAGATGAATAAATTAAATTCCTTGCAAAGATCAATAAGGCTTTTCCCATAACTGTTAACTTTCCCTTTGTCCATTGAATATCTAGTGATAGGTATATCTAGATTATCGAAAAACAATCTAGGATTCATTTCGCTATTCAGTTCATTTGCATCGAGACCGAATTCTTCCATGATGAATCTGTCTATTGTGCAATAATCAGGTAAATTTGCTGTTCTCGCATTAAAATCGCCAATCAAGATAGCATACTCTGATTGAGTTAAACACTGCAGTATAGATTGTTCAAAGAGTGTGAATAGGTTATCACCTGCATATTTGGAACCCTCAGGTGGTAAATAAGTCACTCCAATAAAGATATCCTGCTCTACATCAAACAATTCTTTTGCCATCTTAAACCAGCATATATATTCGCATTGATTATCCACTGGGGAGATATATTGTGTGTATTTATGTCTGACGGCAAGTGCTATACCTCCGGCGACATTCCTTCCGTCAAGCAGACAGCCCGCCATGTTGCTTGTCGATGTCCGAGGAAGCGATCGCGGGGCAGGAGGTCCGAAATACGGCGCGCCGATTGGTCGAAAGACTGAAGGGGCGGGGTCTAATGGATCGGTCTATTGACACATTAATCAATCAGGTAAGCAATACCCTTGAGCAAGATGTTAATCCCCTTTGTTTTATAAAGGGTCGCATTGTAGTAAGTGATACGTGCCATTCAGATAGGGATAATAATCTCAGTGTTTATTTAGTGAGGGATTATATGTCTTTATGAAGCCCTCCTCAAGGCTTAATAGAGTATTTGTCACACTTGGCATATTTGACTTGTGATACCATTTATAGAACGGAAATATTTTCAAATTCCCATTTGCACAATCAGAAAGATGTTGATTTACAAATAAACAACGATATTTTTCATTGTTATTGTGTTGTCTGTGTAAGGTAACCCTATTTCTTAGGCAGTCAGTTTTCCCGATATAGGACTTTTTACACTTTGGACACATTATTGCATAAATGACATTTTTTGAATTGCAATCAAAGTTAGATTTTATTTCAAATGTTTTTCCGTTGTCGAATTTGAAAGACGAGCCTTCTAATAAATGGGGACATGTGCCACATCTTTTGTTTGAACATTTGGAAACTTTGGGTTTTTCTGTTGAGTTTTGGATACCATCATATTTAGCCTTTGTTTAAATGTGTTTGAGATTTTTTGGCTGTCTTTTGCTTTTAATGATTTTATTTCTTTTGAACATTTGACCTAACCCTCTTTCTTGGCTAAGCATAGGTAGGATCAAGATGGAAGATAGACTTGTGGTGATTATTGCACACTCTGATATTGCCAGATGTTACACACTCAGCATGGGTGGTGATTACTGCTACCCCTAGAACAAGAATGGACTAATCCAAACTACTCCCTAGAAAGGATTAATTGTAGTGACGGAAAAAGCAGAGTTTGTAAAAATCGCCATGTGTAACTATTAGAAGACAATTACATAGTGGAAAGTTTAACCCTACCTTGTACTAACTCTGTTGTGATATATTGGATAGATTAGGGTTATTTTGATATTGAGTCGGTATTAAATCATGGAGTGATAGAAATAACTTTAGTCTAAATATGAAAATAAAAATATATCATACTAATTTTGCCAAGTACTCAGATTCTGTATTCGAACATTAAATTTTGCAATTTAAAAATGTATTTCATCCATCGTATTTTGATTCACAAAAGCTAAGCTCTGAGCTGTCTTGGTCAACTAATGCCTATTAAGCTATCATATCATGTGCTTATTGTTTCATGATTTATGAAGTTTGACCTGATATATTGCTACCACTGTTAAAGATTGTCTTTGGTACATCAATGATTGAATAATTGGAAAACCAATAAAACATTAATGATGAATTAACAGAAGGCATGTAGAATTCATACATTAAATAGTGACCTTTCATTTTATTTCATTTTCATTTATTGCCATATGTAACTATCATAATTGATAGGTTGTCAGCAACATTTTTATATGTAATTCAAATGATGATGCGCTCCTGTTTTACCTTTAATTTTGGAGTGTCAATATTAATGATAATGTGATCAAGTATTCATTGCCATTGAAATTTAATATTGATGTTGTGAATATAAGATTTTATAAATTGCAATCAAATGTACAACTTTATATGAAACATGTGAATAAGATGCAGTGCTGTAGAATGGATAAGACATTAAAGCAATATGATTTACATAAGTGATTCCCTTTCAATATATATATTTTAGCAAAGGAAAAGCAAATTGTTTTGTCATTGCATATTTTGTCCTTAACAACATCACTTTCTAAATCCCTCTTTGTTTACAATGAGGGATTTATTAAGTGATCGTTTTTAAATCAAACATCATTATTAAAATCTTTTCTAAATATCATAATCTTCTTAGTAATGGGTTACCACGCTGTTTTAAATATGGTAAATATTTCTCAGGTGTTTCATCAGCATGGAATGATTTTTGATAATTCCAAATACAAATAAATGATTCTACTATTAGGTGAATGGTGTGCTAAGTATACTGTGAGAATGTGGATGCACCACATTCTTATTTCAGCTTGAATGATGTACAAATCACATATATGATGCCGAATGGAACCACACTTTTTTTATTTGGAATGATATACTTTTTAATGACCAAAATTATCCAGAATGATGACACTTTTTCAGTGGGAATTGTGTACTTTTTACAATGATGTAATTTGATGAAGAATGAAACATCTCTATATTTAAGCGTGAATGATGTATAATAAAGATGTTAAGTTTAACCCGTAATGGTACAGCCTTTTTCAGTTGGAACTCGAGTGATGTACTAATTAAAATGTACAATACGACGCAGAAAAATGCACCTTTCCTTTGACTGAATGATGTGTTAATGACAATGTGATCATTAATGAAAACATTCTTCGTTAGGGTGATGATGTATACGATATAATGTGAGAATATGGATTTATTTCATGCAGTGCAATGCACATTCTCAAAGCAGTGCAAAAAATCGTTTGCACAAGTGGACACGTGATTTATGAATACAAACATTTGCTGCTGAATTGCTTTGTTAATATAAAATCCTTACAATAAAAAGTTATGATTCTGCACTTCCACTCTGTAATGTAAATGATGACATCAAACAAGACACAGGAACGTTTTCAATTCAGCACTTAACAAAACACTCGTGTTTAATAATGTATCCGTAAATACCCGCATCTTAGCAGTTACTAAAATTGCACCACCTCATTGATGCACCATCATTGATTGCACCATCATTGCTCATTACCTACATTGTAACCAAAGAAAAAAAATATTTCGAAATGCTAGATAATGAGAAACATCTATTTGCGATATATTCAAATAACAATTATCTTCCGTAAATCTGAGTGCTTTTTCGGTAGAAAAGTGCTAGTTTAAAGTGAAGGTAATATTATCAATTTTCAGTCATCGAAATTGCAATATAACACCTATATCTTTAACACTAGCTTCACATAACATGTCTTACATTTTCTGAGACAACGATAAGAATATGACAATCCCTACTCTTTATATTTCTCTCCAGGGGTTGTAAAGACTCTGGAGGTGCCTGCACACTATTCCCACACCCCATTGTCAGACCTATAGATCACCCATAGTCGATAGGGTAAACATGCACGATTATTCAATGGGCACGTCAAGCATGGCGGGGAAGTTTGTTTACATGCTGCCATGACAACCGGGTGTACACAACGGGTATATTGATAACAGAATATCCAACTGGCTAGAAGAAAATAATCTCTTATCATCTGTGCAAAATGGTTTCAGAAAAGGTCGATCATGTCAAGATCATATACACACTCTAACCAAAATCCTTTACAACAGGAAAATGTCAAAACAAGCAACATATACATGCTTTGTGGATATGAAGAAGGCTTTTGACTCTGTGAATAGGAGTTTACTGTTGTATAAGCTGATAAATGTGTATGGAATTCATGGAGCAATGATAAATGCAATTCAATCACTCTATCAGGATGTTAAATGCTGCGTGAAGGTCAACACTGAAAGAACTGAGTGGTTTGATGTATCAACAGGCGTTAAGCAAGGCTGCTGCATGTCACCAACACTGTTTGCAATGTATGTGAATGATTTAGCCAATAGTTTACAGCAGTTGGAGTGTGGAATTGATATTGATAACATGAATATACCTGTTTTACTCTATGCAGATGATATTGTGCTCATGTCACCTGACACAGATAAACTACAGAAATTACTTAATCACCTACATCAGTGGTCACAACGATGGAACCTCATAATTAATATAGACAAAACCAAGATTCTTCACTGCAGGCCTGTGTCAACACCTAGATCAACAGTGCGATTCACTTGTGGTGATATGGAAATAGAATATTGTGCTCAGTATAAATACTTAGGAATGTGGATAAATGAGTTTTGTGATTATAAAAAATCAGTGCAAGAAGTGTGCAAATCTGCTAATAGAGCACTTGGTGTGGTTATGACCAAGTTCAATGCTCTTGGTGGCCTAAGCCACTCTGTGTATACTAAGCTGTTTGACAGCTATGTGCAACCTATTCTTAATTACAGTGCTTCTGTCTGGGGCATGAATATGTACAAGGAAATCAATAATATACAAAATAAGGCTATGAGATTCTTTTTGGGAGTAAGGAGAAACAGTTCTACCACAGCTATCAGAGGGGACATGGGCTGGAGGAATTCCTACACAAAGATCAAAATTGAAGTGTTAAGACAGTTCCATAAGCTTGTGAAAGCTGAAAGTGACTCCATACCTGCTATTATTCATAGGTGGTCAATCAGAAGAAAATCCTCATGGGATCATAGAGTTATGGAATTTGTGAAAAAACTACAAATTCATGGAGATCAAGATGTAATTAATTACTGTGTATCAACCAATAGATTTGTTTTCCTCAATAATGCCTTAAATGTGTTAGATAAATGGGATAGAGAGAAGTGGAACTCAGATTTGTTTAATGATAATAATAATAGAATAAATGGCAACAAATTAAGAACCTACAGATTGTTCAAGCAGGAAATATCTACTTCAGCATATGTGAGAGTGCCCATTTCAAGACAGCAAAGAAGATTATTAGCATCACTTAGGTGTGGAAACCTGCCTCTTAACATTGAAAGAGGAAGATACACCAAGCCAGTTACTCCTTTAAATGAAAGATTGTGTATATTATGTGATAAATGTGAAATTGAAAATGAGAATCATTTTCTCCTTGTGTGTCCCTATTACAATGACTTGAGAAATATTCTTTTCACTTCATGTAATAACATTACATACTCCTTTACTACATTGGATAACCCCCAGAAACTAATCTGGCTAATGAACACTGAAGAGATACAGTATGGACTTGCCAGATGCATACAACAAATGTATCACAATAGACGATTAGCAGTGTAACATTTTAACACTTTGTATGGTTGAATGTACAGGTGCCTTTTAACATATTATGAAAATTAAGATGAATGGCTGTTTGTTTATATGATTTGTGATATTTGTAGTGATAGCTCCTGGGACTGTATAAAGTTGAGGGAGTGTCAGTGTATGCCAGTTAGTGTGTCAGTTTGAGTGTCAAGGTGAGATACAGGGTATGTCAGAGTGAGATAGTAACCATGTTAATCTGCAGTCGGTGTGTCATGGTGAGGTTGTCGATGTGTCAGCGTGATAAAGTCGGTTTGTTAAGGGTGAGGTAGTCGGTGTGTCCATGTGAGGTAGTCGGCATGTCAGGGTGAGTTTCTCCTTGTGTCAGGGTGAGTTAGTCGGCGTGTCAGAGAGGTAGTCGGTGTGTTAGGGTGAGTTAGTTGGTGTGCCAGGGTGAGTAGTTGGTGTGTCAGGGTGAGGTTGATGGTGTGTCAGGGTGAGTTAATCAGTTTGTCAGGGTGAGTTAGTCAGGGTGTCAGGGTGAGGTAGCTGGTGTTTCAGGGCGAGGTAGTCGGTGTGTCAGGGTGATTTTGCTTGTGTGATTTTACTTGTGTGATTTTTCTTGTGTGATTTTACTTGTGTGATTTTATAATATGTAATTATATTTAGTACAAATGTAAGTAATAATGGGCTAACGTGTGGATGCGTGCATATATGTGTGTAGTGTATACATGTATGTCCATACTAATATACTAATGTACTAACATATGTGTGCGTGTAGTAGAGGCATGTACTAAACTACTAATGCACTAATGTACTAATGTATGGGTATGTCTGTATATGTATGTATTGTATACATGTATGTACTAATGTACTAATGCACTAACATATTGGTGTGTGTATGTATGTACTGTCCGCACGAGCTAACAAACTAATGTACTAATGTTTGGGTGTGTGCATGTATGTATGTATTGTAAGTATGTAATGTAGACACAAATGTATTAATGGGATGTGCAGATCTGAATGTTTTGTATTTGTGTATGAATGTACAGATGAATGCAATTCTGAATTTATGTATCATGTTTTACTTTATGAATTTTTATCACCGTACAATGTAACGGTGTCTTGTCGGCCTAATAGGCCTGGGGTTGTAAAACTCAAGACACATGAATAAACTATTCTATTATTATTATTATTATTATTATTATTATTATTATTATTATTGATCTGAAATATTTAGGTCACGTTCTAGGTAGAGTATTTAATACTAAAATAAGATAATAATGGGGAGGATATACAACATGACAACTTAAGGTATACATTCTTTTGTGGTTGCAACCCCAAATATGATAATATACGTATTTCACTGAACGTTAATCCATCTTTTTCTAATAATCCAAAACAAACTTGATTCGTGAGATATACACCACAACCCCTTCAACTACAGTAGAAGTCAGTTCTAATTCTATTATCATGCAAGCACAATCAACTGTAAAACGACAGTTGGAGATTGAGTATTGGTTTGCTAACTAGAAATATATAGACGATTTTTTATCGATCTAACAAATCAATAATAGAAAATACAAACGGAGGAATTTACTGCAGAGACAGTCATGAAGCATATCCTCGCGTCCTGACAACGCGTTTATAACATTTGAGAATATGTTTAGAGACAAACCTCTCGTTTCTCTGGGTTCTCCTAGACCTGGCGTCCCTCCTGCTGTGGGCACGTCTGGCAATCCTACTGCCCTCTCCCACTCCCCCTCCCCCTCCCCGGGCCCGTATATCCCGGAGGTACTGTCTGTACATATCTCTCCTGTAGGGGTCCAACACTCTAGCTACTTATGCTCAACTTGCATGGTATAATCAGACACGTATCCATATGCCGCGCGAAACCTTTGTGTAAATCAAACACGTATCCTCATGCCACATACAGCCACTGGCTTGATATGCGAGTCCCTGTCTGCTCTAATCATAAAGAATACATACACTTGACTGCAGATTTATAACCGTCTTCTCGTCATTCACTTGAGATAGCTCGTACACTATACTGTCATTGAGTATCGTCGAACCTATATATATATATATATATATATATATTTGTATATATATATATATCTACATGCCACACATTACCGAGATTGTAATGGTATGTATAGGTTTTCAAAGACAAAATCACATTAAAAACACCTGACTGCAGATTTGAAACTCACTGGCTTCTCACGTGCACCTGCATTAACTTCTCGCGTAACGCTTGCATGGTTACAGTTAAACACATATCCGTATTCAAGAGAAGCCATGTGGAAAGACCTCAAGACTCTCATTCGCTAACGTCCAGCTATATAAACACTAGACTACAGATCTTAAATGGGTAGTAGCACGTTTTTTTTTCAAATTGTATTTTTTCTATATCTCACTGATAATTTAATGTTAATGCTAAATGTATGTCTTTGATAGTGAAAAAATCTCATTACACACACCAATCATCCATAGTCAGAGAACAAATTATAAAGATTCACATAAAATCCATTGGCAGCCATTTTTGTGTGAACACCTTTAATTCATTTTCAAAGGAATCTCATGTGCGCAATTCACATTATGTATTTGATTTATTACTGCTTTGTTTAGTTTAAATATACTGTTTTTCAATTGGAACCATTTATCTTCATTTTCCTGTCATCACCTTATATTCCCCCTAAAAACGTACTACTGCTCCTTTAAATTCACTGCCATCTCAAATTCACACAAAAGAAATCATACTACATTTGCATGATAACAGTCACATGAATATCCGTATTCCAAAGAGTGTCCTTACTCGCTAAGATTTTAACATTACCTATCATTATATTTACACTTAACTGCATTCAAACACGGCGCTGACCAGCCCCAAACACGCCCGTGTCTATTCAGTTCTACACATAGACCGTAATGCTAACTTGCTTGTCACGCTGTATTCAGCCCTTTATCTATTGAACATTGAACATGTATTAACGGTTTACCGAACAGCTCAACGGTTGTCAAACACAAGTCATATTAGGTTTAATATTTAACAAATACTTGTACTTGTCATTCAGGTATTCAAAACTGAAACATAATTTTTGCTATTGCTTAAATTTCAGGTACAGGCTACATGTACAGATGTAAATACAAATTTCCATGTGACATTGTGTGATGTTAACGTGCACACGTGCACACAAAATAATGTTATTTCATTTGATAGTAAACAATAATGTTTAGATTAGGTTGGTCCAGAATAATGCGAACACTGTGATTGTGATTCGATTGATATGTCAAAAAAGACATTTTCAAAATTTATTTCAAATCGTTATTTATGACAGAGATGTTGTGCAGCTACTATCAAAGTAATCACAAAAGAAAGGAAAAAACAAATCTTATTTGTGTGTCAATTCGATTCGTGTTCATTATTGCTTCTTGAAGGGACCTCATGATATAACGCCCTAAACAACATTCCATGGACACGATACACCCTAAATTGATTTACAAGATGTACACAGTACACCCGTATTTATATTTTTTGTCGTACATGGTGGATTTAAAAGCCATGTAGGTGAATATGACCTTATCTGTACTCATGTTGTCATCGTGTAAACTGATGTTCAAATTTGTTATTCGCAAATCGCTCTTGAATTCTTTAAACTAAACATTACATGCTCTTAATAATTCGACTGCTTCCGATATAACCTCTATTTGAAGATAGAAGAATCAAGATCAAAGACATTTTAATAATATATGTAACATTACACGTTCTGACTTTAACCATACTCGAAATGATAATTCATTTATTACAATTCCACTCAACAGGTTTGTGGGATTTAATCAGACAGTTTTTTTAACAATTATTGTGTTATCAGTTTGATGACTTACGTACGTGCCGCCGCATTGCTGTAAACCTTGTTTCTTGTTAAAGTTAAGTAGTTGACGTCGGTTAGAATGTATGTTGTTTTATTTTACTTTACCTGATGTTACTCCCGATTGCAAAATACGATCTTCGGTTCCAAAGATTGTTACTGATTTATTGCTTATCGATTTAAAAATCTTGTGTAGATATAAAAGACACTAAAATCGGCCACTTGTGCATGTCATATCACTATGCCCTCATCAACGATACACTTTAAAACACATGTGCGCGCTAATGACGTCAATCTTCTGATGACGGTGACATTGTTGAAGATTCTCCAAAGATTCTACCTTTTGAATGCAGGAAGGTCATTTCGCCCACTCTCTTGAAAACTTGTGTTCGCCCATCATGAAACAGAGCATTCCTTCTTTCGTCCTAAACTTTCAACGTTGTTATTCATTTTTTTAATCAACAATTTACTTTGCCTGTTAGAAGATAGTGCAATTTGTATTGCTATTTCTTTAAAATCTAGTGGAGTATTCTCTTATGTAAACGTCTTTGGTGTAGCGGTATATATACATAATAGTACATGTAATGATATAGGACTATTAGCAATTCATAACAGGAAAAATGAAAATATTTGTAAAAGTAGGTTTATTTTGAAAGAATACCTGAGCAAATATCACAGTATGCAATAACAACAGATTCAACATTGCGATGTGTAGGACTACAAGGCCTCAGCATGGACTCTTGGCCGCATTTCAGTCTAAGTAAACCTAACCTCAATAGCCTTTCTGAGTCTAGAAAGGCCTAATAGAGGGTCGCGTCAGCCCACGTATCGAATTGACCAATCAGAACTCAGCTCAGCTCTGCCTTCGCACGTATATATAACGTTGGAGGGTATAGGACTCAGTATAGGAGTAAAACGGATAATATTGAGGCTAGGTTAACTTAGACTAGGCCGCATATGGGTACAGGAAATTGATAACAGTGACATAATGTTAAAAGTTTCTCGCTGCGGGACTGTTAATGATATAACAGTACATTTTTCATATACATGTAAGGATTATTACTAAACACTATGCCATTAGGTAACAGTGATGTTATTTATTTGTACATCTTTTTGTTTCATCAATTTAATATTGTGAAAACCTACCTATTTGATGTTGTGTGTTATGAGGTAAAATCATTACATGCAAAGACGTGCATTCTATATAGAATAGTCTACTTTTATGATACAATCATCTCTTAACGTTTTACAGTCAAAACAAACATATATTAAAAACCTAAGACATAATGTTGATATATGCTTTTGAACAAATTTAACAGTTTTGTTTCAAATATAACTTTGCAGAGGAAGTTCTGGTGGCCAATAACGTTTCTACTGATATGTTCATTCCGTTTGCCCCTCTTCCTCATTAGATTTAATTTGTATACTCGAAACGAAATACTATGAAATGAAATAATTTCCGCAGAGTAAATCTTGATAAAAATGTCTTCTATAGGTCATATCAAAGACTGTTTATATGAATCTACGACATTTATCTAAACACGTCACTATTTAAAACTGGATAACAATAAATAGAATCCTTTTTGAGGGTATGCTATGCAACTCAAGATCATAATTGGCATCATCGGGATACGCCATCAATATCTCATTTAGAACGAACAAACAAACATGATGATTGATTTTGTGTCAAGCATTCAAGTTAAAGGAATCGATTTTCATTATGCAAGGCGTCAAACAACATCAGTTTTTGTTTTCCCCGATCCTTTTAGCAAGTTGTTTATCCGTGTCGTTATTTTCATCTTTGGAATGTACAGATTCAAAATACTTAATTATTTGCATCATCGAGACCAATTATCAATATCTCATTTAGGACGAAGTAGCAATGACAAAATTTGTGTTCAAGCATTCACATTAAAGGTTTCCTTATTCCTTGGCTGATTCATCTAAAAAGCAATTATTTTTGTTTTCTCCGATCCTTTCAGCAATGAGTTTATCCATGTCGTCATCTTCATCTTTGAAATCTAAAGATCCAAAAGATTTCAAAGATCCAAGGGATCCGAGTGAATCAAGGGAACTCGTTGAGGAGTCATCTTTGTCTGGATCAACGTCAGTTCCAGCTTCTGACTCATCGTCAGGTTCCTCTGGATCTGTGTCAGGATCATCTGGATCAACCATGGCATCCTGGTCACTCTTCAGGACCAGCTGGGTCTTCACATCTGTAATAAAACATGAATGTGTTTGATGACATACAGTTTAAAAAAGGTATTAACGTGTTTGATCTCATTGAACTGCAAAAAAGGGATGACATTGTTTGATGACTTACACTTGGCACAAACAATTACACTGTTTGGTGACATACTACCGCAAAAAGGGACAACGTTGATTGATGACTTACAATTGTCACAAAAGACGACTTTGTGTTTTAGACCTACAACTGCAAAAAGGGATGACATTGTTTGATGACATACAATTCCAAAAAAAAGAAAAAGATTTAAGATAACATACAGTTGAAATAAAAGGTCATAGTGTTCAATGCCATATAGTTACACAGTTAGGCTAAGGAGGATTTCAGAAATTGATGATATAAAACAACAAAAATAATAATAATGTTGAATGGTTTATAGCTAAAACCAGTTCGAAAGGATTTTGCAGCAGTGCAACACTACGTTTAAATGCAGCTGCAACAGGGAATCATTGTATTAGATAATTTCATCTATGACTAAGTATATTGGGGTTGATCATAACTTTTGTGTACCAAAAATGTCATTATTCTCCCTTTTAGAACTTAACGTTAAACTTGGAAATGTTCTCTTTGGTATAGATATAATACATTGGCTGAAGGTCACATCAAATAACATATTTAAATATATGATAACGCTATGAGTGTAATTGAAAGAAATAGATCCATGCAAAACTTCACTTAGACTTTGAAATTAGTTTGCAAATCTATTCATACTGTCCGATTGTTAGATGGGAAGAGTCAATAGTTCAGCACTGTGTAAATTGTATCTATCTCGATTGTACTGTAAGCCAGGGCATGACTTACTTTCTTCACCGTAAATGTTTGGGAAACTGTCCAGCGGTTTTGAAGAGCTATTTTCTGGTGGCGTTTTACCCATAAGTCTCCAAATGATTGGCCGGCTGTAGTCATTCGAGTAGCCCACAACAAAGTGGCCATCACTGGTCAGGTTGACCTCACGAAGCTGTTGGGAAGAAACAATCAAGTTATATTTCATACATATATCATTTTAGCTTGAAAAGTAACTTCATAACTGTAGTGTTGTATTCATGGATGAGCTGCACGCATGACGTTACAAAACAATGATGTCATATTGCAAGCACTTAATAAAATAGTTGTATCACACTATCGGCTACATTGCTTGATAACATTTGGCGAGTAATAAATTGCGAATTAAACTTCGTTCAGTCAAACGAGTGCACTACTGAACTCTTGAAGCATGGATCAAACTATATTTTGCACGTTTGCTATGAAAACTCTTTAAAAAATACCAATTTTTTAAACATCACATGTCATCATATACATAAGAGATATTGGCTACTGAATGGTAAATCAATGGTACAAAAGCATAGAATTGCCATAAAACAATAAATCGACCGATGCATTTCACTTCATCATCCAAAAGTTTCTACAACAGTATGAGAATAACTCTAAGACACTAGTGAATAGTTCAAATATTAAACTTGCTTTCGAACTTAAACATCAAATCTTTAACTCGTTTTTAAAATGTTATTAAACGAGACGTCGTGAGATATCATCAATATCTACAAGCCATATCTTAATTGTATTTGCATTTAGATGCTATTGCATCATTAGTTATTGACATCATCAGGCATTTGCATCACAACGGACAGATCTCAAAATACCATGACGTCAACAAGTTTATGATTTACCACATTGTTGATGCTTAAAGAATGTTTTATAGTCAGAAACTCATTTTATTCTTTATAACATATTACGATTGAGTTTGTTCCATGAAGCAATCTCACCCCGTGTATTCTTATATCAATATATGAACACTCACACATATAATATCTGTTAAAATAATTACTTCAATCAGATCGTGTGATATATACCTGGCAACAGAAGGCACTTAATTGAGATTCTCTATCTACCCAAAACTTCTATATGGAACTCACAAAACTCACATCAAAATCAGGTGAAAACGTCGCAACCGTCTCCCACGTTTTCTTGTGTAGTAACCGGAAGTTGTTATCTTCACTGTACATTCCATGTGAAAGGAAATACGGGCTGTCAAGTACAGTGTCGATGTTACAACTCTGGTGGCCGTTAAGCTTTCTGACGAGCTCTCCTGAAATGGTTCGGTATCAAGTCTATACAAGTATTTTAAGTATTCCAACATTTTAATTGTTCACCATCTTTATTTTCCTGTTTCGAACCTCTTTCATGAAATCATACTTCAAGTTGTTCGAAAATGCATGGATGAAGATAAAGGCAAAGTTATTTCCCAATTATCCTTCTTACGTTTGTGTTAAGTATAAAACTTGACAGAACCTTGTAGAACCTCAAGTAAAATTACAATTATTCTCATGTTTATGTGAACATTTTCATTCATTTATTTAACACAATTCTCATCAATATTAGAGCTATCCTTCCAATCCGTGCCCAAACAATTATGATAGAAACATCAATTATATACTCTTATTACCCGCAATGTAAATTCTTCAATAATTATTGTCTCCTCAGTTCCATCAGATAAGGTTAACCTTAGCCAATATGTGGATCTCAAAACAATTAACTCATCATGTTCTCAATAATGTTGTCAATACCTGTTGTCAAATTGAAGACTCTGATGTAAGCATCATTGTGATTGGATACAACAGTTTTGTCATCCAGCAGCTTGAAGACATCAACTCCAGTATCAGTATCACTGCCATCACTGTCTGCGTACTTCCGGTACATCTCGTAGTCAACCAACTCCTTCTTCAGGCATTCTGGGTAAAAATGTAAATACAGTTATGTATGTGCATCAAAACCATACTTAGCATTCTTGATAATAATGAAGAGGTCCACTCATTGCAAATGCTGGATGTTAAGTATTAGGTTCTGGCGGCATTTGGTGCGCAATCTTGGATTTTTTGGCAGGAGATGAAAAATTGCTGTAACTTTGATAATTCTTATAGCCGTAAATAGATGGAAAAAATGGATCGATAGAATATTCAAAATTATCAATCAATAGATGAAAAATCTATTCAGTAATAACTTGTCATTCCGAAGATGCAGAGGATTGTCTAATCTCATGCTGTCATGAAATGACGTTTTGATAAAAGGTTGAGAAGAACGTAATTCAAAGAAACGGATCCCTATCTTCCTCCATGCCTGCTGGGAAACCTTTATTACGCAACTGTTTTCTTCATAATATATTTTACAATAGGTCGGTTTATTGTTTTCCAATAATTCCTTCAGATGGAAGGCCCTCATCATATCATATCTTACTGTTTTTCAGATCCCAACAAAAGATGAAATATTCGGTGTTGTCGTCTTTCTTATCAGACTGTGCAGGTACTTTGCTCCCTTGCCAGACAAAAAAGGCATCATCGTGAGTTAGTAGAGCATCGTTGATGTACAGATCACCATTTTCAAGACCAACTTCTTCGCATGTGATTGAATACAAAAACTGTCTTGCAGCGACGTTGAATACATAGACAGGACCCTCCTCGGTCCCTGCTACTAGATATGATCCCTTCAGCGTCCCCTAAATGTGGCAAATAGAACGGAATGATAAAAGTTTCCGAAAGAAATTTCTTAAAGGTTCAAAAGATTCAATTGGATGCAGATTAGCCAAATTCATGCAGAAATGCACAATAAATAACCTTTCAGCATCCCCTAAATGCTAGGAAAAGAATCTTCTAAGGAATTCAAATTTCAATTTATTTCTGCCAATAAAAGCATGCAGATTATCCGAATTCATGCAGAAATGTTATGATGTAAGGTGTAATACATGCTGTAAAATTGATGCATTTAACTCAAACTAAAATTTGCCAGTGACCGATGATAGCTTGCAATGGAGTCTTACAAATGTAACACTTTCACGCTGACTGTTATCTTAGTTTAACAATTATTGAATGTATCATAATAATGTTAAGATAAAATGTTCTGTGTCTCTGTGAAATTCTTTATTTTGATTTAATATTTTATGATACTTTTGATAAAACGCAATAAAGATAACCGTCAACATACCCTCAGATCATCTATCCTCTTCTTGTTCCCTGCTTTCAGGACGTCCACGACTTTTCCACTTGATACATTGTATATCTTTACATTCAGTCGTCCTCTGCTTGTAATTGCAAGCTCTGAATATTTGAATCATCAGAATGTAAACCACCTATTTCTTTATACATGTAATATTCAACAAATTAACCTTTGGCAATACAATATTACTAACTCATACGGTTATGCAATAGAACTCTAAGAAGGTTTCATCAATGCAGTCACTGTATAACGTCAGTGGCTGTTAAAGGAGGGAAGTTTAAAATCCCTTTAAGATTTAAAATTCCTCCCTACAAATAGTGAGCCTCTTAAATGTCCTCCTTTCAGTTATTGAACCCCAGTCCACAGCCTTTGAAACGGTCAGTTTACCACATTACGTTGGTATATCTTATCACTAATTACTTTCAGGCACTCATATAACAATCAGAAGGAGTTGCTGTATTTCTAGTTATCTAGTTTACTTTTACCAACAGCAGTAACACCATGATATAGTAAAATTGTATTGCAGTCCTATCAATGTCTTAGATTATGCAGTATTATAGAAATAATTACCCTCGCCATTTTTGACGACCACCATTGAAGAGGAGTTTGCTGTCTTTCCTTGGAATGTCATTAATTCTTCATTCAACAGGTTGATCTTCTTTATCCTTCTGTTTACTTCAACCAGGATATGTGTACTGTCAGGTAGAGGGGTGATGTGGTATGGGGCCATGTCCTGTCGAGAAATGATATATTTTCTTGAACTTTTCCAATAATTATGCATCGAACTCTCCTCCCGTTTGTTATCAAACAAAACAAATTGGATTAGGTTAAAAGGTGTTTACTTTTCAAGTAGGCTAGAATATTTTTAAAACGAGAATGAATGTATGATATCCCGAAAGTATTCAAGCGAGTCATTTTCAGAATTACCCATTGAAGAAATGAATTACAGGGAATAAATGTGCTTCAATTGCTGATCAATCAAAATCTACAAACGTGAAAAATGCACCATTTCACAAAATGATAAATCTGCATACACATTTTATATAGCTAGCTCAATGGTCCTTTTAGTTCAAGCCTAATTTAAACAAACAGACATTCGAACGGAGGAATTTTTACATCCCAAAATAACTATTTTGTGCCAGGGGAAAGAAAATGTTATGAGTTATGAATTATTAGTCTGTTAAATACTTTTTGGATAACAAAAAATCAATGTTTGTTTAAACTTTATTGAACTTGTTAATTGACAATATCTTTGATTGAACATCCTAACGTAAATCATGTCTTTAAAGACATCAGTTTACATACCAGTTGAATATGCTTCACGATCTTGTTAAGACCAATGTCCCAAATGTGGAAAAAATTCTGAGGTGATCTCCCCAATTTCAGAAGGACATATCTTGGATTAGCCAACATTTTCATAGAACTGAAATGAAAGGTATTATGCAAACAGTAAGAGAATTTTTACTTTGTATTTCCTTGGGGTGATATAATAGGGAAGATTAATTTGTTACTTCACTGCAGATATAGTATGACAATGTATACGGCAAATTTCTTTCAAAACGGGGGTGTTTTAAACACAATAGAAGTGTCATCCAAAAAACGTCTTTTAGGTTTCAGTTCCTGTTTGTAGATATAAGAAGTATTAAGTTTCCCATTAAAACATTAAAAGAAAAGGTCAACAGATTCTTCAAAAACATAATGTTTGAAGTTGAGCTTTCGCTTTTAAACAGCGACTACTTATGATCATTCGCCTAAAATACGGTATAACTCGAACACAATATTTACAAGGATGTTATCGAATAGTAACTTATTAAAAGTCAAACCCTTTTTTAAAATTGCCGAGGGAAGTCATCTACGACGTCATCAAGAGCTTACAATGTCATCAAATATTAATGAACATGCTAAGGAAATTAATTTTTGTCATTATATTGAAATTGAAGAAAACAATTCTCCATTACTAGGCTTTATCTGAAGGAAGTCACGGTCTGATTGAAGCAATGAAAAGTAAACTTTAAGCATGTGACTTTAAAACCAAAAGGTGTAAAAGTAGTTTGCAAAATCGTGTTTGATGTAACCATTTTCATACATACTTGATCTTAATAGGCTTTTTTACATCTTGCTTTGGAATTCCGGAAATGTTGTCTTCAGTTTCCAAGAACAGCTTCTGGTATTCCTCTTCTCCCTTGTCTGTTTCTTTCTCTGTGTCGGCACCACGTGTGAGGTCGAACACGCGTACAACGTTGTCTCCACCGATGGTCACAGCAGTGGTCATATCCATGATAACAACGTCCTCCATGTCTGATCATTGTATTACAGAATTAGCTTCAGGTGTTGTGTAATTTCACATTGTTAAAGTAGAGGTAAATTATATAATGATATATAATTATAATAATTCTTCGAATATTATTACTGATTGCATTTTCAAAAAATCGTTTTAGCAAAAAGTCTCTAGTATATATCAATTGAAACACATGGATATTACTTCCTGCTTAATCAGGGCACATTTAGACAACACATCCGAAAATGTCATATTGATTTTGTAAAACTTTAAACAATCATAGGCCGATTTCACTAATAAACCGTATAGGACGTGATAAAATAACATATTGAGTGAATAACATTGACCTTAATTTCAAGTCAATGGAATCGGAGCAACATTAAAAAGATATTGTTTGAAGAAAATGCTCTGTTTCAAGTAGAACAGATCAATGAAACAACTCGGTACAATAAGTTACAGCACATAGTTAGAACATTAAGGAACAAATTTGTTTCTTACTTGTTGGTTGGTGCAAAAATGTCGACCTCTGACCGGTTTTCAGGTCCCACATGACGACAAAATCAGTATTACTGAAATAAAGTATATTGCCGTCCGTGGTAAGATGGAACTTTTGGACAGAGTCTTTCTCTTCCCCTGAATAAAGAACATTGAAAAACTTCGTTAGATTAAGTATTTCTGAATTACAGTATATTGCCGTCCATGGTCAAATGGAACTTTGGACAGAATCTTTCTCTTCCCCTGAATATTAAGAATATTGAGAAACTTCGTTAGATTAAGTATTATTGAATTACAGATTATTGCCTTCCTTGGTCATATGGAAGTTTTGGACAGAGTCTTTCTCTTCCCCTGAATACAAAGAATACTGAGAAATTTCGTCAGATTAACAAAGAACATATCATTAAATTAAAAAAACCCCGCTTTTTCTGCTAATGCAATTATTTTCAAATCTTGAAATTTCGTTGATAACAGAATGGCCTATTGAACAAACAACATAGCTCTCACCTGGAATTTCTTTCTCCTTCTCCATTGTATCAGTGTTGAAGACATGCAGATCATTGGTGTACATGTTAGCAATAAAGAGTTTGTCTCCTGAGGGTGAGAAGACCATTGCATCAATGGTGTGTTGGTCTTCATCCCCATCCTTGTCAATAAACTTTGAGAAAATCTCTTTCTTGTGAACAAATTTCTTGCTTTCAACATCCAAAATGAACACATTGTGTTCGTCAGAATCCACACACGCTGCATAACGGTGACTGCCTGTAACAAACATACATGTATATACAATGCATCCCATTATTACGTCAAATCAGAATATTCAAAAGTAGGGTTGGACAAAGAGCTGTTTAATGTTGTTTTCAAGTGAATTTCACTCATTTTTCTACTAGTGATGCTTGTGCAAGGAAAAAATCATTTTTCGACCAAGAAAATAAACAATCAGGATTCAATAACTTTCAAATTTTAATTTCAAATTAAAAAGTTTAAACTAATATACTAAACAGATTCTTAGCAACAGAGTCAGAGTCAAACCATCAACAATAAATGAACTTAAAATAAAATAATAAACTTCTTGCGATTATATTGAATTGTTCCTTTAGAAGTCATTTTTGCGTTCAATTAGTCGACAAACCTCCCAAACACTGATAATGGAACCTTGACAGTAGTGAAAATAAATCATACTAACCAACACACGCTGAATAGCTTGAAAATTCCTCTTTCCTCTTCATGAGATCGCATTTCACCTCCTCGATGACTTTGCCAGTTTTTGCAGAGTACATCACTGCAGATTTAGAGTCGGATGAAAATGTACAGATAATGTCCCTCTCTACTCCAGCAACACAGAAACAACGTTGACCATCTTCAAATTCAAGCTTGAACAATCTGATGCCACTTGCAAGCTTGTACCCGTGAAGAAACTCACTTGTCTGAACAAGTATGACGTTTTCATTACAGCACAGTACAACTTTCTCCGGATTGTCCCCAATCTTGTCTATTGATCTCACCAACGTACCCCTCTGGATGTCCCAAATCTTCAGACTTTCATCATCTGAACCTGAATATTGAGTAAAATTGGAAAAATAACCAAAGTGTTATGCTTAAAAATACCCCATATTGAATATTATCTACAGTCGATGAAACTGTTCTATTGACTTCTTACTTTACATGTTGATATAACTGATATGAGTTTATTCATAGATAATCTACATTGTTTGATAATAAAAACAATGTATTGTCAAGACTAAGGTTCTTAAAAACATCCAAAGGCTTTAAATCTCAATTTCTTACAAATAATATAATGATAAATGTAATTAATTTCATCAAGTTGTTGAATTTCAAAAACTCCATGATTGCATGTTTCAACATGATTATGTTATGATAATTATCATGAAAGGTTACTTGGATTTAAGTACCTTTTAAAAACTTAATTTGACCACGTTTTTGAGAAAATACATAAACAATTTTACAAAGTAGATGTTAAGCTGTTTGATCAAAATAGTACAATTAGAATTCCATACATGTGATAGCATAATGTGAATCACTAGTCATGTCAAGACCAGTCAAATCCTTCTTGTGGTCAGCCAAACAGTGGACAAGCTGACCCCCTGGTGGAATCAAGATTGGTTTATCAGGCAGAAAGAAAGGATGCTCTGCATTCTTGCAATCTTCCAGGAGGTTGTCAAGGCTTGGCTTGTTTCTGATCCGCCCTAAAAGATGGGATGGAAGTTCCTTAGGGAATGTGATAAGAGCATCTTGTGAGAGCTGAAGACATTCCCCAACAGTTTTCAGGTCATCATCATCAGGATACATGGTTCTTGCCTGGAGGAAGTCGTTGAGGATTTGCCTACAATTCATAAAGGGAATAAATTCTAAGGATCTATAGTGAAACTATTATCAAAATAAAGAAGTTGTTAATTCAACAAACTTTCTTTGTCTTCCTTACATTATAGGTACATGTAATTGTTATAAATGGTTAAACGCTCTCAAAATACCAACTTTTATGTCATGCAAAATGTAACATCAATGACGCTATTTTGCACCATGCCATCCTTCTTTACATTAAACTTCCTCTCATTGTTTACATACATTTGAGCTAATCTAACCTTAAGCCAGAAGCGTGGAGTTTTTCCTGTAAGAACTTGAAGTTGAGCAAGCATTCACTCTTCAAAAGGTCCAGTTCTTTTGCTTCAGTCCTGTGATGAGGCAAATTGTTGAATTTTCTCAAGTTGTAACCTGTGTTGAACTTGTTGGGCTGTGAAGCAACTTTTCGATCTGCTGAACCCTGTTTGCCGTGTCTGTCACAGTAAGGTTTCGTTCTGCCTGTAAATTTAAAATTTTGAAAATGTTCAAACATCATTTCTTTTAAAATTGAGATATGTATATACAAAGGTAAAATCGTGTATTTTATTATGAGTAGAAGATATTACCATTTGCCCAAGTTCCACCAAAATAGTCTGCCAATGTTGTGTTCATCTGGATAGTTCTATCTGGATCAGAGCAGTATTTGTCGGTGGCAGCTTCAATGAACTGCCTGTGGTACCAGTAGAAGACCCTCACTCCATCAGCCCCTCTGTCCACCAGGTACTGACCGAGGTCAGCCTTCAGTCTGACCAGCAGGAGAGGAGGAAGTCTCCGGACAGGTGGTGTCCAGTACATGTAGACGTCGTTCAGGACATCGTCGTCACAGGACAGAATGTCTTCCAGCTCGCTCTCCGTCAGACCGGACTTGCCTGCAATTATCAACTATCTTTGAATTCAACTGTGCTATTAACCCAAACAAATTCAAAACATGAATTTTCATAGATGGTTTTATAAGGTTTACAACAGAGATCGCTCGCTATCGTTGGAATGATTATTCAAACAAAAAATACCATTCGAACCTGTTACTCATAAAATAATTTATAGTTAAGGCACAAGGCCGAGTGGTTTGACGTTATATATATATATGTTTTATAATTCACATTCGGCCGCGTATTGAAAATCCTTTGTCAGGGCCAGAGCTAGTCTATTGTTTCTTGACGTCACTCAAAACTATACTTTATTGCGGAATAAAGGTTTGGTGGCTTCTTTGATCCTGACGGAAACACTAGAATTGCCCTTTAAACTTCAAAACCATCAGGGCTGCCACCATCATCTTCTGTTAAACATGAATGTTGTTTTCAATACTCTATGTAATCGTGTGTTAAAAAAAAATATTAAAAAGACATTTTACTTACTGAGTGTCAGGTAAGCCAATGATTTAGACACAAGTATGTGTCCATGTAGTTCTTCCATCCTGTTGAAGAGAGCGTTGATGCTTCCTCTGATGGTCGTCTGAAGGATGATTTCTGATAGCGGAGTAAAGGATGACCAACGACACGCCTCATCAAAGGAGAGTTTCAGGAACAATGGAAGAGGACATTCCTTGAAGGTATCCAGAACAATCTTTCTCTGTTCAGCGAGCAAACTCCTCTTGCTTACGTCCAGCCATTTATCCAGGATTCCATTGACATCTTCATCATCAAGTGTTGGAACGCCTTCAAAGTTGTTTGAGTCATACATACCCTAAAGGTAGGAAATTTTTTAAAACTTTAGGATAATGCTTTCAATTGAGAATTGCGCACATTGAAATACGAATTAATGAAAATGTACATATTATAAAAAAAAATTAAAATAATGTTTCCTCTTCAATAGCATTTTAAGTGAAATATATCTTTTAGGAAGCGTCCTCTTTTACAAATTTAATATTAGTATAAAGGAAATGAATATCGATTTACATCTTTCTTGTTTTACATTACCGAATGCATGTCAACATCAGGGAACCTGAAGTTAGCAGCCGGGTAGTTATTCGTTATTCGTTATTCGAATAACGAATAACTGACGCAGCAGCGGGTTCGTTATTGGAATAACGAATAATGAATAACTAACCCGCTGCTAACTTCAGGTTCCTGAATCAACATCATACCTCTAAAGCAGGAAAGCTTTCATATTGAGCTTCGGGTAGAGTTGACACAACCAGTTTGACGTGTTCAGGAAGCTGCTTGGGCATCCAGGAGAGTTGTCTAGCTCCACCAGCAGGATCCAACTGATCCAGAGAGTCCAACAGCAGCACCAGGGGTATCGACTCTGTGGCCAGAGACAGGGCAGTGTGGAAGGTTTCAGTTAGTTCTTTCAGGTCCTGGCATGGCATGGGACAGAAATTTCTAAAGTTAATGAAAACTGGTAGGAGAAGATAAGCACAAGAATGTCATGCGGTTAATAGTACATTTTGTATTTTGTAGTAGGTCCTATTACCCGCCTATCTAGTTAAAACAATATTGACGTATATTTTGACAATACAATAAAAAAAAGTATGATTAGAATTAGCTCTCTTGTGAGCCACATGGGAGGGATCATGAATTAACAGTATCAATATCAATAACTTAAAGACTCAAATTCACGTGTAAATTGGTTATTTCGAAGTAGGAACTAGGAAACAGTCTTACAGCAGGGAGTTCGCTCTCCTCAATTCCGTAAATGAGCCATATCTGTGATATCACACTTGCAAGGAGGGCACCAATGGTTGAGCTGTCTGGTGTTGTGCCGATGAATCTGCAAAAGGAACAGAATCATTTGAAGATGCTCTTGCTGGTCTGATCAATAATAAAATAAACATTAATAGTATTATTGAACATTCACTACCTGATGACTGTTCCAGCACTTTTGTTGAAGACTTCCAATGCCAGATAGGCTGCCATGGCAACAATCGATGTCTTTCCACAACCGGAAGGTCCATGCACTACGAGAGGAGATACAGAGTTCCCTCTCAGATACTTTGATACTAACTGTAACATGAGTAACAAATTCTGTAGAGTATCATATTGTGTGATAATGCAATCAACAGTTAAATATGTATGCTCTTAGATAAACCATTTCCCCAAGGGGGATTACAAAACGTTAACATCATAACCTTATTGGAAACAGTTTGAAGTCATGTGATTTCTTAAAGAATGAAAACAACAATTCTATATAAATGGAAGAGGATATCGACTTCCCTCTCAGATAATTAGATACCGGCTGTAACATTAGTTTGTTAATGGTGGTTAACTATGTCATCACATTGTAATAATCATTTAAAATATATTTGTATTTTAGGGGTTTGTAAATTTAAAGTTGTCTAAAAAAGTTTAAAATTAAGGTATGTGATATAGTGAATATTACAAATGGATATTGAAGGAATGAGAAAATGATATTTTTAGGAATATCTTACATCGAGAGTGTCATGGCGTCCATGGAAAGCTTGACATTTAGACTGACAGAATACTGTATGTTCCACTACTTCTGCATACAGTGGATTTGAAAGAAACGACATTTTCCTAGCTTCGATAGCTATCTGAACCACTTTCGTAACTTCTTCTTTGAAATCTCTGCAAAGTTTGTTGATGTACTGTTCGTGGTCTTTGTTGTTCTCAGGATCGATGCCTGTAATAAAACGGGAGAGAAGCTGTTAGGGAAAAACTGTGCATTGTGTTGTTTCGATTCAACTTCATCATCAGAATTTCTTTTACTTTGAAGTCAGATGGGAGGTAACACAGTTGTCTGTAAAAATCAAAATGGATACATAACAAATGAAATACTATTGTAATATAACGTTTTTAGTTTCTATCTGAACTCAAATGATGTCAAAGACATTCTTATGATAAATTGAGTGAGAACATTTTAACTCAGTATTTCATCGGAGATGTTTTATCTCATATAGAACAGATTCAGATTTAAACGATTTTTATTTGTAGCAACAAAGCAACTTTTCCAAGGAGAAATGAAATACCATTTTCCGTCCATGTGATCTTGTACTGCATGTGGTGACCCGGTGCCAGTAGTTTTGGAAGTTTCCCGTCTCTGAGATCGTGGAGAAGCTCCTGGGATTCCTTCACTTTGGTTTCATCTCCTGTGCACTCTTTGAAACAAACATTTCAGGTTGTTACAGTGACTACTTATATCTTGATTGTTTCATCTCCTGATTACGTTTAAAAATTCAATAAGCTTATTGTTTTTAATGTTTTAACATTTATCGAACATCAGGTAAGAATGAAACGTATGGTCGAAATGGTTCAATGTTGGATGAGAATTTTCCTTCAAATTATCAAATCAGTAATGATCCTAACAAAAAAAACATAAATTGGATGAATTGATTTCCCCTATTGCATTTACGGTTTTATATGATCCCAAAACAAGGTTATAAATGGTTTTTTTACCTATAAAACAATGGGTGATAATTAAAGTCTTTAATTTATTCTTCTGGAATTACTTAATGACGTCCAAACAAAACCCAAATTACAAGAATTGTGCACTTAGATCCACTAGCAAGTGAACAAACTTATTGTACGCAGCTGCTGTTGTACAGACCCTTGTATCTGCTGAGGAGATAACTCTGTTGCTGCTGATCGATGTCTGTGATGACTCTGTGGAACCACAAGCAGTTGAATGGTATCTCATCTGATTCCAAGATCCCTCTCGATATCTCTGCTTCAGTTACTGAAAACATTGTCAGACATCTTTTGTATTTACTATTAACCAAGTCTGTCAAGCCTTGCCTGTGATAAGCACTGGACTGTCTTGTAGTCTGCATTGAATGCGTTTATTCCAACACGCCATTGACAAAGGCCAAATGTTTTATGAAGATCGTGTCGTTCTACCCAGATTTGTACTGACTAGCAGTAATCAGTGTTGATGGTGTAAAGGGAACTAATGATACCTGGCGATATCTGAATAAAATATGTGAAAGTTTTATTATATCAGCTTCTGATGAATAAGTCTTTCTAATAAGGTTAATACAACATCATTTTACGACGGACCAATATCATGAATTACTATACCAGCTCATTTCCCCGCCTGTCTGATTGGTCGAGAGTCGATCACGTGACAGTCGACGGAAAAAGACCTTAGTCCGACTTAAAGTGATATTGACTGTAGAGTTACAAAAATAGACCTGATGATGTCAAACCACTGTTTAATGACGTCATGCAGTTGTCACGTCGTCATGCCGCTCATAACTGTAGGTATATTGCCCTATATAGCCGCGACATAATAACAAAATGATGGAATGGTGCATTTGCTCAATACCTGTTGTTATAGACCCAAAGTCTATAATTCTTTAGTATCACACAAACCTGATATAAGATAGCGGTGAGCTTTCGACTTGTCAAGCTTCTGTTTTGCTGCAGCAACAATGGCGTCCTGCATCCTGGCACTCTGTTCATGCCAGGAGGATTTTGCAGCCTTCCTATTGTTCTCGTCATTACACCGGAAGTCCGGCAACACTGTGCTTATTGAATGAAGCACGTAGGTAGGTGGTACTGCGTTGTTGTCTCGTTTAAACCACCTAGGGAGAAAACTAAGTTTGAAGAAAACATCGCAATCCTTGATCAATGATCAATATCTCGTGTGTTATGTTAGCCGGAAGAACTTGAACTTAAAGGAGATTATTTGGAAAATGATTATCCACGAGCAATGCCTCTTTCAAGTGTAGTCAAGTGTATTCAAGTGTGTTGTTGATATTTACACGTGTTCGCTCATACTCACGTGTTCAGTAGGTTCTTTACGTCGTCGTCCATATCTTCAATAAGTGTTTCATATTCAGTAGCTTCAATCTTATTAGGAAAGTCCCGGTATCCATATTTGTGGGAAAGGAACGTCTGAAACAGAGAAATTAATGCAAAAAGCATAATCTCAATAATTATAGATCAATGCAGAACCGTTGACTTACCTTATATCTCCTTAGATTCCAATGCAAAATATGTACAATGACACTGTAAAAATGACAACATTCATTGAAATAATTGTTTTCAGTTACCTAAGTAATTTTAAAACAAATTACATACCACGAAGTATGGTCCTGTGGAGAGTTTCTTGCAGAGGTCGACCTCCCTGAGACAGAGTTCTGTGGCCATGTGGTCATCTGTAGCCTCGTCCCTGATCCCCCACCTCATGTCCACCACCTGGAACTCGTAGCCATGATGCTGACACACCTCCTTCAGGGCCGGGTACACCCGCTCCATCAGGGCATTGCGTTCATGCCGGGTGTCTGGGGATATAATACATATATAATACACCCGCTCCATCAAGGCATGCGTTCATGTCGGGTGTCTGGGGATATAATACATATATAATACACCCGCTCCATCAAGGCATGCGTTCATGCCGGGTGTCTGGGGATATAATACATATATAATACACCCGCTCCATCAAGGCATGCGTTCATGTCGGGTGTCTGGGGATATAATACATATATAATACACCCGCTCCATCAAGGCATGCGTTCATGTCGGGTGTCTGGGGATATAATACATATATAGTACACCCGCTCCATCAGGGCATTGCGTTCATGGCGGGTGTCTGGGGATATAACACACATATCATACACCCGCTCCATCAGGGCATTGCGTTCATGGCGGGTGTCTGGGGAAATAACACACAAATTATACACCCGCTCCATTAGGGCATTGCGTTCATGGCGGGTGTCTGGGGAAATAGTACACATATACTACACCCGATCCATCAGGTCATTGCGCTCATGCCGCGTGTCTAGGGATATGATACATATATAGTACACCCGCTCTATCAGGGCATTGCGTTCATGACGGGTGTCTGGGGATATAACACACATATTATACACCCGCTCCATCAGGGCATTGCGTTCATGACGGGTGTCTGGGGATATAACACACATATTATACACCCGCTCCATCAGGGCATTGCGTTCATGGCGGTTGTCTGGGGATATGATACATATATAATACACCCGCTCCATCGGGACATTGCGTACATGTCGGGTGTCTGCAGGAGAAATAACAGACATATGATTTACCCGCGAAGTCAGGGCATTGTGTTGATGTCGAGTGTCTGTGAATATATGAACCCCAGGTGTCATGTTTGTGAAGTTTTTGAGGTTATTCCTTCCTCGGGAACACTTCCTACCTAGGCCATATCATATCTCGGTGGTATTCTATAGAATATACCGGCGTAAATTTTATCTAATTAAATGTCCCGTTTTTCCTATATATAAACTAGTAGTGCCATCCTTCATATATCTCTGTTTAAAAGCTGATCTGTTTACTATGAAAATGTGTGTAAAAGCTAGCTCTTTAGAAAAATAACATAAATTCGTTAATGTCGGGTGTCTTGGGAATATATGAGAGACACGTTCAACAAAGACATGACGTTCAAATATATCTCACCTGTGAAGGTGCTTGAGGTGAAGATACGGACTATCCTGGCTGTGGAAGGACACTCAACTCTCACGTTCCCGTTGATCACTTCCTGAGTGGCCGTTAGTTTGGCAGGACCAAGTTTGTGAAATCTGTGACGGTGACTGGTTCGGGGCCGGCTGGAGGAGAACTTCTTGATGAGATCTCTAGACCCTTCCCTTCTCCTCTTGTTCCCCAGGGACATCTTCTTGAGAACATGCTCCGTTGTGATGTCTTCAGATGGATCCAGTATTTCATCATCCTCTCTATTCCTATGTGGGTCATCATTGTTGCCGTGGCCATTTTCTTCAGGGCTTAAATTTGAAGTTTAAAGTCATCAGACTAGAAACTGCATCACAAAGTTGAAAGTGTAATCCTGCCTATTACCACCTCTGGCGTGATATACTGGAAGCAATAAGTTGAGGTTATTTCTATATTTGGTCAGTATTAAACCATAGTTTCAATGAATAGAAATATTTTCTCGTTAAATACCAAAAATAATGAATATCTTATACTATTTGTGTCATTTATATCACCAACTCAAACAAATTAACTTTATATTTTTCAAATTTACAACAAAATTATCAATCTTTATTTGAATCACAAACGCTAAACACTGGGCGGTCTTAACACATTATTGTCTACTACGGTAGCATACTAATGCTTTGTTCCATGATTTATCAACTTTGACCCTGCTATTTTGTAGACTAAATTTTAGTCTCTGAAATGGAATCACATATTAAATGCAGATAACTACTATTTAAGTTAAAAGGAGTCACTGAAGCGCTTCATTTTCTGAAACTGCGGTGATCTAGACTTTCAGGGGCTGTTGGACAGACTAACCATTTTGCTACAACTGTTTTACATCGTTTTGGGTATTTCAGTAAAGAAATGATTACCTATGAAGCCTGAATGATTCATTATTCGAATGCATGTAGAAATCATATATAAACAGTTACTTCTCATTGTCATCAGCAATACTTCCATTTAGTTCCAACAAAGATGTATTTGTACTCCCGTTTCACCTTTTATTTTTGAGTTACAAAATTGATGATAATGAGAAAAAGTATTAATTAAAATAGAACTCTACTCTTACTGTAGATTTGCATTATAATAATATAGTTCCATCAAGTATCCGATGGACTTAATCTGACAGGATCTTTTTTGAAAATATTTCACATATAAAAGTCCTGATGCTGCGAACTTTAAGTTAAGTAGAATTGAAATAGATGTACAAGATTATATGAAAATTGTTACAAAATGTAAAATAAAGGCGGTAGCATATATAAAGCATTTAAACAAACTGAGTTATATATTTGTTTTTTTTCTCATTATAAATCTTCAAGCAACGTCAAAGCAAATTTAATTGTTATTTCATATTTTGACTTTTTCAACATCAATTATCCTCTTTCATAAATATTGTAAATTTCGTGTCATTTTTGAAATCGAACAATCATTGTTGTAATCTTTATACTTAAGATCATAACAGCCTATGGAATGAGTTAACACGCCCATCTAAATACGGACAATAGCATTCAGGTATTCCATCAGCAATGGATGTGTTGATGTATGATAACTAAATACATAAATACATTAAATGCATTCAACATTTTGGTGAATATTATACTAAGTACTGTGAGAATGCCAATGCAGAATGAAACCAATCTTCTTCTAGTTGGAATTATGTACTAATTTCAATGCAGAACATGACGCAGAATGAAATCCCTTCTTATGGGAATGATGTACTTATTATAATGCGGAATATTATCCAGCATGATACATTTTTTTGACAGTGGGAATTATGTTCTTATTACAATGTTGAATATTATCCAGAATCATACACTCTTTTAACAGTGGGAATTATGTACTAATTACAATGTTGAATGTTATCCGGTATGATACACTCTTATAACAGTGGTAATGATGTAATAATCACAATCTTGAATATTATCCAGAATTATAATTCTTTCGACAGTGGGAATTATGTACTAATTACAATTATGAATATTATCCAGAATGATACACTTCTTCCAGTTGGAATTATGTACTAATTTCAATGTTGAATATTATCCGGAATGATACATTCTGTTGACAATAAGAGTTATGTACTAATTACAATTATGAATATTATCCAGAATGATACACTTCTTCAAGTTGGAATAATGTACTAATTTCAATGCAGCACATGACGCAGAATGACACCCCTTCTTATAGGAATGATGTACTTATTACAATGCAGAATATTATCAAAAATGGTACATTTTTTTGACAGTGGGAATTATGTACTTATTACAATGTTGAATATTATCCGGAATGATACATTGTGTTGACAGTGGGAGTTATGTACTTATTACAATTATGAATATTATCCAGAATGATACACTTGGAATTATGTACTAATTTCAATGCAGAACATGACACAGAATGAAATCCCTTCTTATGGGAATGATGTACTTATTATATGCGGAATATTATCCAGCATGATACATTCTTTTGACAGTGGTAATGATGTGATAATTACAATGTTGAATATTATCCAGAATTATACATTCTTTTGACAGTGGGAGTTATGTACTAATTACAATTATGAATATTATCCAGAATGATACACTCTTATAACAGTGGAATGATGTAATAATTGCAATGTTGAATATTATCCGGAAAAATACACTCTTATAACAGTGGTAATGATGTAATAATCACAATGTTGAATATTATCCAGAATTATAATTGTTTTGACAGTGGGAGTTATGTACTAATTACAATTATGAATATTTTCCGGAATGATACACTCTTATAACAGTGGGAATGATGTACAAATGACAATGTGAAATACGACGCAGAATGATACACCCTTGCTTTGGTTGAATGTTTTGTTATCAATGTGAGCATAAATATGTTTAAAGAAATCACTCTTCATTATGGCGATGATGAATAGTTAATAATGTGAGAATATAGATTTATCTTTATGGTATGCTGTGCGGTGCAGACTCTCAAAGCAGTGACATAACACAACTAAACACGTGGTTTGTGCACACAAACATTTGCTGCTGAATTGATTTGTTAATATAAAATCCTTACAATAAAAAGTTGTGATTCTGTACTTCCACTCTGTAATGTAAATAATGACATCAAACAAGACACAGGAACGTTTTCATTTCAGCACTTAACAAAACACTCGTGTTTAATAATGTATCCGTAAGTAAACGCACCTTAGCCTCAATCGATAAAATCAATGCAGTTACTAAAATTTCATCATCTTTCCATCATTGCTCACTACCTTCATTGTAATAAAAGAAAAATGTATTTCTAAATGCTAGATATTGAGAAACATCTATTTGCGATATATTCAAATTACCATTATCTTCCGTAAATCTGAGTGTTAAAAAGTACTAGTTTAAAGTGAAGTTAATATTATCAATTTTCAGTCATCGAAATTGCAATCAAACACTTAAATATTTAACACTGGCTTCACATAACATGTCTTACATTTTCTCAGACAACAATAAGAATATGACAATAACAATCCCTACCCTTTCTTTGGCTGTGTTATATTTCTCTCCAGGGGTTGTAAAGACTCTGGGGTCGCCTGCACACTATTCCCACACCCCATTGTCAGACCTATCCTCCAATCTCACATATAATCCGTATTCTTTAAACAGGTAACCATCACATTCTCTATCTACGTAAAAACTACATCAAGTCGCTTTATATGCATCGCTATAATTCATTCGTATGAGACGAAAGTGGGAAAATTTGTCTGTACCTATTCGACCCCTAGTCACATCACTGTTGCTAGTGAAAGTGTTTATTCCCATTGACAAATACAATAGCAGAGACACTATAAGCGTTCACTGTATAATTGATTTTATATATAGATCTGTAGGTCGCCCATAGTCGATAGGGTAAACATGCACGATCACTCAATGGGCAAGTCAAGCATGGCGGGGAAGTTTGTTTACATGTTGCCATGACAACAAAGAGACCGGGTGTACACAACGGGTGTATTGATCGGAATATTTAGGTCAAGTTCTAGGTAGAGTATTCAATTCTTAAATAAGATAATAATGGGTAGGATATAAAACTGACAACTTGAGGTATACATTCTTTTGTGGTTGCAACACAAAATATAATAATATACGTATTTCACGGATGATTAAAACAATAAAAGTGGAAACATCGTAAATGAAAACAATAGTCAGGTATCATGTACAGCAGAAACCCGGAAATAAATGGCGATCAATAACGAATGTATTGAAATGATTTTCTTACAGATGTACCCTGAACGTTAATCCATCAATGAATATAATCCAAAACAAACTTGATTCGTGAGATATACACCACAACACTTCAACTATATTCAATAGTATTCAATAGTATTCAATAGTATCCAATTCTAATTCTATATTCATGCAAGCACAATCAACTTTACAACGACAGTTGAAGATTGAGTAATGGTTTGCTGACAAGGAAAATATAGACGAGTTTCGTCGATCTAACAAATCAATAACAAAATGCAAACGGAGGCTTCTACTGCAGAGTACGTGAGACAGCCATGAAACAAATCTGTGTTATGATTACTCGGTAATAACATTTGAGAATACGTTTAGAGACAAACCTTTCGCTTCTCTGGGTTCTCCTAGACCTGGCGTCCCTCCTGCTGTGGGCACGTCTGGCACTCCTACTGCCCCCTCCCACTCCCCCTCCCCGGGCCCGTATATCCCGGAGGTACTGTCTGTACATATCTCTCCTGTAGGGGTCCAACACTCTAGCTACTCATGCTCAACTTGCATGGTATAATCAGACACGTATCCATATGCCGCGCGAAACCTTTGTGTTACATGTGAGTCTTTAACTCTATTGGAATCACAAGAAAACTACACTTGGCTGCAGATCTATAACTGGCTGGCTTCTCACCATTCACTTGAGATGGCTTCTCCCACTACATTTGCATGGTTAAATCAAACACGTATCCTCCTGCCACATACAGCCCTACCTTGATATGCGAGTCCCTGTCTGCTCTAATCATAAAGAATACATCTAGTTTGGAACGGCCTTAATATAAGCACCTCGGCGCTTGTTGGCAAATCCATTCATGTCTTTTCATGAATAAAATATGCTTAAATCATAAAGAATACATACACTTAGCTGTAGATCTATAACTGTCTTCTCACCATTCACATGAGATAGCTCGTACACTACACTGTCATTGAGTATCGTCAAACCTATTTATATATCTCTACATGCCACACATTACCCACATTGTAATGGTATGTATAGGTTTTCTATATAATATATAGAAAAAAACTTTAAATTCACATTATAAACACTTGACTGCAGAGTGCAGATCATAAACTCACTGGCTTCTCACATGCACCCGCAATATCTTCTCACCTAACGCCTTGCATAATTACAGTCAATCACATATGCATATTCAACAGAATCCATGTGGAGGGACGTTAGGTGTCTTTCATTCGCTAACATCCAACTATATACATGTACACACTAGACTACAGATCTTAAAGGGGCAGTAGCACGTTTTTTTTTAAATTTCATTTTTTCATTTTTTTTACTAATAATTGAATTTTAATGCTAATTGTATGTCTTTGAAAGTGTCAAAAATCTCATTACACACACCAATCATCCATAGTCAGAGAACAAATAAAGATTCACATAAAGTCCATTGGCAGCCATTTTTGTGTGAATTCATTTTGTGTAGAAAAAGGAATCGTATGACCGTATTTCACATTATATTTTTGATTTATTACTGCTTTATTTAGTTTAAATATATTGTTTTTCAATTGGAACCATTTATCTTCATTTTCCTGTCATCACCTTATATTCCCCCTAAAAACGTGCTACTGCCCCTATAAATTCACTGGCATCAGATTATCAAATTCACACGAAAGAACTTACACTACATTTGCAAGATAACAGTCACACAAATATCGGTATCCCACAGAACCCGTTTGGTGTCTCTCACTCACTAAGCTTTTAACACAACCTATTATTATGTATTCACTTAAAACGGCACTGACCGGCCTCAAACACGCCCGTGTCTATTTAGTTCTACACATAGACTGTACATGTAGTGCTAATTTGCTTATCATATTGTATTCAGCCCTTTACCTATTTAACATTGAACATGTATTTATATCTCAACGATTATCTAACAAAATAATATTAGGTTTAATATTTGACAAGAACTAGTCATTCAGGTTTTCAAAATTGAAACATAATTTCTAACTCTTGCTTAAATTGAGGTACAGAGTTTCATGTACATATGTAAATACAACATTTCATGTTACATTGTAAGCTATTTAAAAGCACACGTTCAGTTGATTATATTTCAGATTTGTTTCGGTGATGACTTGTCAAAAGTTACACAAGATAAATCAATGGTTTTGTTATCTTGTTAGACTATCAAATTTTATATCATATTGACCAAATTTGTGATTTGAAGAGGTTTTTTTTATAAAAAATTATGTTTTGTATGATTAGTATAGTTCATAAGCGTTGACAAGATTAAAACATAACAATTATCCTATCAGCTGCAAATCAAAGTGTATTTATCTGAATGACGCAACAAATATATATATGTTATGGAAACGTCATTATCAATTAATAATTGTGACCGAAAAAGAAGACTAACTGCATTTAAAGGGGCAGTAGCACGTTTTTTGAAAATTTTATATTTTACATTTTTCACTGATAATTGTACGTTAATAATGAATGTATCAGTTTGATAGTGTCAAAAATATCATTTCATAAACCAATCATCCATAGTCAGAGAACAAATAATAAATATTCACATAAAGTCCTTTGGTGGCCATTTTTGTGTGAACATCTTTAATTCATTTTGTGTAAGACAAAGGAATTGCATGGCTGAACTTGACATTTATGATTGGTTCATTTTGTTTAAATACATTCTCTTTTAATTGGAACAATTTAATTAATGACCTTATAATAAAAACCTGTACTGCCTGTTTTGCAAGCCACTGCATTTAGAAACTTTGCGCAATAATATAATTCTTTAAAAACAATTATGTTTGCTTTTTCAAAAATGAATTAGTTTGACCAGGAAATTTTTTTCCCACATCGTTGCCGCTTGGACAATATAAAATGTGTTATAATTTACAAAACATATCGAAGTTCAAGAGAAATATGGAATAGTAGAATAATTATACATGTTAATACCACTTATCCTACCTCATGTCAGAATCTCGATCTTTGATTAGTCCACGTGACCCTGGATAAATACTGATATCACCCTCTTCAGCTGGGTGATAAATCATTTATACCCCGACACATAATATTTTATACCCCATGCACCCCGCCTCTGAATGGTATAACTTATAATATATACCTTTCAAGTGACTCATCCTCTTTTTGCGCTGTGGTAAATCTATATCATGTGAAAATTACTGAAACGGTTGTATATTCAAATAATGTCATTGAATAAAATGAAAATACGTAGGATTGTCTGTTATATGATTGCTTTTCAAAATTGAAATGGTTTTGATGTGGTTTAGTAGATTTTATTCATGCAAAGGGAATAATTAGAACAATGGAATGACACAATGTAAGATGGCGCCGAATGGTGATTAATCGAATAATTCTTGCTTACGCTTTGTAGTGTAATTTTGTTATAAGTTTTATTCGACATCTACTAGGAAGATATAACGTGCATAGTAAAAGACAGGATAGTTTGGTTTAAGGAATGTCAACGGCTTAAAACATCTCTCAGACTTTAACATTAAAGTTGACCTTTTTGTGGTTAATTAACTTCATGGCAGGTACTACCATTTTTCTAGTAGTTGCTACTTAAATTACAACATGTTATGCTGTTTAAATGGCAAATATAATTTTGAATATACATTCCTTTTCGCACAAATTTTACAAACAGAGTTGGTATAAAGGGTTTTATTTGATTATGAATATATTTCAAATACTTGTATTGGGAAGAAAGAATGAAAGAATGAAATTACCTACGTAGTGTGCAATCCTCAATCGACCGCTAAGAGAATAGTTAAGCGCCAACGGCCGCAGCCAGCTGGATGGGTGGGTGACCCGTTCATTGTTGGATAATCTGAGAGTTTAAAGATTTGTTTCCCTGCCCCACTCCAATAGATAAGTTGAAAGACTTGTGGTATCACCGTGAGTAAGCGACTTCGTTTGAATCGTGACTATGTTCACCAAGCAGTGCAATTGGGAACCTGGTTTTAAAGTGAATGCAATGTGACAGATAACCATAACATCAGCTAGGTAGCATATACCGACGGAGATGAGAAGGGGAAAAGATTGATATTAGTTTCATCTCAAGGAAAGTTATGTTTGTGGCACTTCGCGATTGTGTGGAATTCAGCGCAATTTAAGTTTCCGCAGTATACATATTGCAGCTGACCAAAAGCAGGTTAAAAGATGGCAAAATATTTCAAGTTTCTGTTACACTGCCTTTATTGGTCAATAATGTGTTTGGCTGATTTGTTGAGGCAATGTCATTAATAAGTGAAAGCTGTCTGGAAGACGGCGTAGACTGAAATTTGGTCTTTACCTGTGTCTTTACCTTTGTGCATGCACTTAGTTTTCATCGAAAAATTTAACAACAATTTAATCAGACCGGTATACGATTTGAGATCAGGATAATGTAGAAAGTCTCTCAAAGTGTCATTTGATTAAAAAATATCCATACGGGTTTATAAAGGTTACATATATCTAAGGAAACCTTACTCGTAACAATGTAACATATTTATAAATATATTTAAAATACTTTTCACTGTTAACAAAAAAATGAACACTCTCTTTTAAAAGTAGATGTACGTTCAAGCTAAAGCCCCATTATCATATTTGCATGCGGTTCTCGGTGAAATTAAGCTATTGAGAAAATTAATACATCACTCGGTAGAAAATCTTGGGTCGACAGTTTGATATCATACTTTCATGTTTTAATCAACAACCAAGAACTTAATTCGACGTCAAAAGTACAGTACCCTCTGCAAACGTGCCATAGCTTCTAACGAACCCGCTTTCGGTGACATCATCATTATGTGTGTAGGTTTTACAACGCGTCTCAGTTACCGCAATTGCGTCTAAAGGGTATCAATTTGGGCGACAACTAATGCCTGACTCGGAGAAGACGAAAAAAAAATGTCGTTGGGCGCAACAAGCGTATATTTTGGAGATGGCCACATTTGATTCGCCTTCATGTCGACATGCCGGGGCTTACTTTTCGGTCATTTTCGTAAACTGTGTCCTCTTTAATGAATTTTGGTCCGATGTTCTCATGGTTTGTCCCAAACTATTGCTTAAATACCGCGAATACAGTAAAACTATTGCAGTTTGATAATGGGTCTTAAAGTATAGACGAAAGAGTCATGTAATAAATTATTTCAAATACAACAATAGCTTCATAACAAAAGTGACGAATACTACAAGTAGAACAAAAGTTAACACTGGGTTATCTGTTTATTAACAAGCTTACGTAAAAGATAAGCAAAGACCAAACACCAAATGGCATTGGAACATTTCACATTCCAGTAAATGTCATTTTCATAGTCATCAGTGTGTAAATATCTGTTACAAAAATAATTCTGTGCAAAAGAAGTATAAAATGTATAACAATAACTTATGTTTTATAAGATGTATATACTGATGTCCTAACATTTGAGTAATTACATGTACACTCATTTTATGAATAAACGGCTAACTATATATATGATGAAATGATTTCATACATTTATCCAAAACAAATGGAAATCATAAGCAACAATCCTTTTGTCAAATTATACATATTAGGGTTTTTTCAATTATTCAAAAAGAAAGCACTGACTCAAAAGAAAATATAGAACATTAATAAATTCAAATATATATATAATATACGCCCATTTTGTATAATCTTATATCATATTATAAGTGTAAAGACAAATGACCTGAAATTAAGAGAAACTATCGCTTAATCCTAGAGCGTTATACAAAAACTTTCATGAGAAGATATGGGCGATTTCTTCGCGCATTGTTATGATTGGTTGAATAATTAGAGGAAGAAAGTCGAGGACTTCTAACCTTTTTGAGCAGTATAAAAAAACAGCGAGAGTTGAGTGATAGTTCCGGTCTGATTGCAAGCACATCGTACTGTACATTCAAGCTTGAACTTGCGGGGTTTCCTCGAAGGACGCTTTGTAATTCAGTTGGTCATCATCAGTAAAAGTGTCACAGGAAAATGGTACGCCTTTCCACTGTTTTCGGTAATATTGCTGTCCCTGCGGATCTTTGAACAGCAGACCCTTGGGGGACAACATGGCAAACTTAGTATCTCTGTATAGACAAGCTACACCCCAATCTGCACGACAGTCCTTGCAGTGTATCTTACTGCATTTCCGAATGTCGTCAAATTCTACAGGTTTCTTGTGAGCAACTTCAAAAACAAGGGTTCCAATATCAGGCGTCATGACCATGTAATGGCATTTTTTGAGTACCCGTAAGTCTGTGGACAGACAAATACGAGTGCCACATTTTAAACAATGAATGCTGTGGGCATTTGGGTCTTTTGAAAGGATTTTCAATGTTTGTTGTTTCTTCTCAACATCCCTGTTCGTCTTCCCTTTCTTCTGCAGGTCCTCAATGTAACCCACAAACGCTTCAGGAGTTCTCTCCACTTCAGCGTGTATCAGCTCCACGGCTTTGTCCATGACTTTCTCGAGGAGGAGATTATTCTGTTCTCTGTTCTCGGCTTCTGCACTTCCGGTTATCAAACAGTAATCCCCATCATCAGCCCGAGATGCACGACCTGCAAATTATGAAGATGAAAAGCTTGTAAAATAACAAGGAACACCCCTTCTCTCCCCACAAAGGCTGATTAAGTCATGGAATGCTAATCGAGCCTCTGTTTTATTCGCCGCCTGAATTTGTGAGGTAGAAAGGGAAATATCTGATTGGAGGCAATTAAAATTAGTTGTACAATCAGCGTCGCTGATCAAAAGTCATCAGTTTGGATATTGAAGCATGGCAAAGGCATTGTGATTATGTACCACTCTTTCAATGCGAGAAGCGTTGTCATTTGCTAAACAATAATCAAATGAATTGTGGTAAAATTTGTTCTGCCAGGGGAAAGTCCAAGAACCCACGGATTTGGTCTGCGGGGAGAGAATGGGGAACACCATGTCATATTGAAAGGGCAAACAGGTGCATGCTTTATAATTTGACTTATGGGGCTCATTGTCAGTTCATGTTTATCAAAAGAATCATTACACAACACTTCATAGGGGCCTCTTTATTTGACACTTATGACTTTTGACAAGAACATACCTCTTGCCTGCACCGTTCCGATTTCGTTTGACACATATTCATAACGGATGACTCTGTTACATTGTGCGAAGTCCATTCCTTCCTCAGCAACAGATGTCGCTATTGCTACATGACTGGGTCCGAACTTGAAGCTTTTCACAGCTTTTTTCTGTTCAGCCCTTGTCATACCTGCGAAACATATATACGGACTGTAAATCTTACTGACATATCGTCTCTAAATGCTCAACTTAATTTGAGTACACTTGTTACAGAGGTGGATAGGTGAGTTATACAATTTAATTTTAAGATGATTTGCAGCAAAAACGATTTGTTTTCATTTTATGGTGTGGCATTAAATGCTGCTTCTCTGAAGAGTGGTCATATGCCTTTATGTACTAAAAAATAACCTCCACGTGACCTAGTTCCTTAGGCCCCCATCCCAACCCCCCTAAACAGGTCAAAGGTTAGCCCACTTAGGACTTCTGTGTCTCTCTGGTCTGGTCTCTATCGCATTTCATTTTTCTTTCCTTCTTTCTGTTTCAATCCCTTAACTGATCTTTTAGATGAACGCATGGATGTGTTATGAATACCTGGCATACTAGTGACATCACATCCGACAGGCTAGTCATCAACAACATATATATATATTTGTATATATAAACAGGTAATACCTACCCCCCTTATCAGAGGTTGCTCCACAACCAGTCACAATGATAGGGTTCATGTTCTTGAGCCCTCCTGTTTCTTTCATCCAACGAAGAAGAGCCTGTGCTAGATCACGAGTTCCCACCAGAACCAGAATCTTAGACCTTGGGTCTTTCCTGATTTTCTCAACAATTTCCAATTGCAACAGCATAAGTTTAGGATTCATATTGATTTCATCCATTGACTCATGCTCAAGTTCGGTCTTATTTTCTGCAAATCAACCATGTAAATGTTACTAATGTGATAACTTGAAATATTCATGACTAGATAAAGAAGACTGAAAAGCAACTATCACGTCAAAAATGACTGTCATAACATTGGTGACTTACCAATGACATGGATTCGTACTTCAGGTCATATAAATCCTATTCGACATTTCCAAAAGTCCTAAAGACAATTTTCTGTCCTCTTATTTGGCCTTAACTTTAACCTCCCCAATCATATATTTCAGAACATTATAAAAATTAATACAGTTTGACTAAGACAACAGTGACACGGTATGTTATATCCTCACAGTTCAGGTGCCGGAACTACTTTCAGCTATGTGAACAAATGGGGTTAACTTTCAACTTTTAAAGTCATCTTAATTACATATTTCAGTAAAACTCATATAATCAATAGAATACTAAATGTAGTTTCCAAAATACCATGTTTATTTCACCTCGTGACATGGGTCAAGTGGATATTTCACTCGTGGCTCGTGGTGTTACCAATGACACTCGATGGAATAAACCTTGTATTTAGAAAGCTACGTTAAATATCCTCTGTCATACCTGAAAATAGATTGCATAACCATCCCTCCTCCCCCTCAGATGAACGAAGACCGGAGTCCATGAACTCAGCGATACACTGAAGGGCATCTTGACCACGACAGTCTTCATTTATCACCAAAGCTCTGTTGTATACCTGTGATTGTTAATGGTTTAAATCTGTAAAGTTCATGAAAATCTTGTCCAAAAGTCAAAAGAAGAGATTATCATGTAGAATATTTGAAAATTTCAAAAAATCGTAAATGGATGTGACTTATCTTTTCAGTAAAGCAAAAGCTTGTTGCAATATGCAATATCTTCAGAATGTATTTTATTGCTTTATTTTATAAAATTTCGTTTTTATGAAATTTTATGTATTACCGGTCAATATAACTTAAAACGGGCAAAACCAAACAATTTCAGCAATCAAAATCGTGTGTTTACTATTTGTTTCAATGCCTCAACTCTACAAAAAAACTCATAAATGATATCTACCGTCAAGTGCTCTATGTATGTCAGAAGAGGTTTTCGCATCTCGTCATCCTTAACTCGAGGAAGAACCTGGCCGCGCATCTTGCTCAACCACTGTTTGTAAGCCATGGTGTTTTTATCCATAGACGATTTTATGTCCTCATCGTCCTTTAGTTCAAGGTAATCTGTGACATAAACATTTGATCTAAAATAGAGATAAATGTATGATGAAATCATAGCGTTTCAAAAAGTTAAAAAGTGGATTGTAATTCTTTGTGATTGAATTTTCACCCAAGACAAAACATTGCACCTGTTTTCCAAAGACAACCTTTGTTTTTATTGACTTATGTCAGTTCTAAGTTTGCTAAAGACTGATTTACTTCACTGCTGTAAAACAACACTCTCCGAGGAAATCTTAAACACAGATTACCACACTTTAAAAAAACCTCGCCTTGAAATAATTAGTAAGTGGATTGTAATTCTTTGTGATTGAATTTTCACCCTAGACAAAACATTGCGCCTGTTTTCCAAAGACAACCTTTGTTGTTATTGACTTATGTCAGTTCTAAGTTTGTTAAAGACTGATTTACTTTACTGCTGTAAAACAACACTCACCGAGGAAATCTTTAACACAGATTACCACACTTTAAAAACACCAAGAAATAATATGTATAAATGTTATCGAAAATTTTCTGTTCTGAAAGTAAAAGCCCTTAGGCGAAAAACAAATAATTTGCCTGAAAATTAGGGAAGGGTAACAGATGCTTAGTTCCAAGCGGGGCTGTTAGCTACACAACGTCATGACAATGCGACCAATAAAAATATCTTTAGTGGTTCTTGTATATCAAAACCATACCCCAATTGGTTGCATCGAACTCAATGTACATAATTCGTAAACATAATTGTAAAATGTTGTTTCCTTGGCCGAAAACGAATTCTCGTCTAAAATGCACGGAAAAGTCAGAAGCGCCTTGTGCGATTTAAAGTAAATAAAACTCTAATAATATGGCTGACATATATGTCCAATGAAAGTAAAGGCATTTACCTGTTACAAGCAATACCAATTGCAACCGATGTCTCTCGAAAGAATATGTTGAAACAAGTGTTTATATCCGAGCTGAAAATGGGAATTAAATAGACATTGCTATGTGCAATGTATGATAACTATCAATGTCTTCTAAGCTTGTGAGTTTGACTTGCCTTGCTTTTCACAGATTTTCTCTTCAATCTGCTCCATAATATTGATGATGCAAGTTTTTAAAGGATCAACCAGTCTCTCCTTTGTTCTCTTGATTGCTAAAAAGAAAATACATTCATTGGAATAACCTCCAGATACCTTGATTTCGGGACTGTGGCCTATAGACAAATAAAAGACTTGACTTTACACAAAAATGCGGAAGTGAGCATAATGAACCAGACAAGGGACAAATGGTAATTTCCATTCATGAAATTTAAGATGTTGTAAAGCCAATTTCATATAATTCAGTTCGTTTCTTCATGCTGTAATCGGAACACCCTTACCTAAAAAAACATACAGATAGAAGTATTTTTGAGACGTTCAACTCATTTTTGTTGTAATTTTCATACAAATATTTCGTATTTTTGTATTCTCTACCAAGAGACTGAGCTGCCTCTGTGGGGCATCACCACCATCATCAAGTCACAAAGACACAAAAAACACAATGATATGCTAAGTCCAGGTGCCATTGTAACTACAAACACAAAGCAAATGCTGCTTCTAGAATTGAAATGCTAAAATGTTTTGTTCTTGCTGAGAACTATCTTTTTCTGGATGTATACGAACATACTGGAAAAAAAATATATATCTATTTTTCTAAAGTTTAGAATTATATATTATGACAATGTTTTATTGACCACCAGATGAAAACCATCATAACATATTTCTTACTCTTTTTGTTCAGAATTTAATGTGTACACAAACACAAACAAAAGTCTTATCATTGAGCAGGCGTTTATATTGAATTCAAACAACTGTCATATACAGTGCCGTGTCAAAAGTATTCGCGAAATTCCAAGATGGCGGACGTAAATAAAGCTTCGACTCGCATTTTCAAAATTAAAATGATAGGAGAAAAACTTTAATTTGTTACCTTTATACTTAGTCAGTTGTCCCTTGCTACGTATGCAAGCAATAGCACGTTTCGGAATTGATGAAGAAAGATTCCTTATGTAATCCAAATGGAATTCTGTCCATATAGCGTGAATTTTATTGAAAAGTTACTGGAGGGTATTGATTGTTTGAGCATGATATCAGAGAGTTCTTTATCTTTAACCACAAATTTTCAATGATGTGTAGGTCAGGTGACTGGGCTGGCAATAACATGCCGTTGATGTCATTGTCTTGTTTGTATTGCTCTGTCACTGGAGCCAGATGGACAGGGGCATTGTCGTCTTGTAAGCTGTAGGGTTTATTAGTGAAATGTCGGGCTAATACCGACCATAAGTTGTTTTCCAGAATGTCAATGTACTTGATAGCTGTTATGTTGCCTTCGACCATACATAAAGTACCCACACCGTACCAAGTGATACAACCCCACACCATCACTGCAACCTTTCGTTGGCACGGCACACTCATACACTCGTGGCGGTATGCCTCATCTGCCGATCTCCACACAAAAACATGAGTATGTTACCCAATAACCACCTGTGATTCATCACTGAAAATAACCTTCTTCCAATCGTGGTCAATCGTCCACCTCCGTCGTTCAAGACACCATGTCAAGACGTTTTTTTCTTTCACGCACATTTTTTCCCTGATAACCCGCCGGTAAATCTTATTCCTGTGAAGTACACGCTGGACAGTCACAGGTTGAACAGTCTGGTCCTTTCCCTCATTATATATGCCAGTAATGTCCCTCAAAACTTTCCCTCTGTTTTTCTTTACTGTTCCCAATAAACAGGCTTCACCGCGAAGACTGATCTTCAGACCTCCCCGATCTTGGAGCATTTTCATTGTTTCCCGTAGCACAAAACTTCTTCCATATTGAACAAATTATAGTTTCGGGTGTCTGGAATAATTCCACCAATTCACAGTTCTTTTTAACTTCCCGTTTTATATCAACAATTAATTTCCTGATACTGTCAATTTCAATTGACTTCCGACCCATGTTTTTTTATGATCGTTTGCGCGAAATCATTGGAGCAGACGACAATTTTATGACGTCATACAGGAAGTAGAGTAACACGTGCTGTAACGGACACATTTTCACGGACTTTCATCGCTCCAGAAGTATTTTGGGTTTTTTTAACATTTAAATTCAATTTCTTAATTTTATCATTTCGAAAAATCTCGAATACTTTTGACACGGCGCTGTAATTTAGCAGAAATTGATTATTAGTTTGTTGACACAAAAAAATCCTTATCAATGAGCAGACAGTTCGTTGACATGTACATTGAACACAAACTCTGACATTAACAACAAACATTATTCATCAAAGTTTACATTGAACACGAACACAAACAGATATTAGGCAACAAATTGACGTGGACATGGTTTTGAAGTACCAATGCATATTGATAATATGTACGTACCTGTTTCAACAAGCTTTGTGTATTCGGCAAGGCTCTCTTTGTTCTCCCTGACTGTCACCAGCCCCGCTCTAGCATCCAGACGAGCACAAAGACCCTTGATATGGTCTACAGCACCCTCAAGCTTAGTACCAGCTTTCTTTCTGCCTGTCCCCACAGAGGCAGTGAGTCCTACTATCTGTAAGGACAAGGTAAATTTCCCTGTCAATTAAATTACAAATTTACATCCTTGAGGTGCAGAAGAAAGGTAATTAGAAATAGGAAAAAAACTTAAATTGTGATCAATTACGATTTGGGTACAACCAAAACATTTAAATTTAGAAATCAACTTGTAACAATAGACAATTAAACGTATTTAAAAAAAGGAAACGTATTTACTCACTTAGAAAAAAAATCTTGCCATCCTAGCAAATAGTATGATAACAGTTTGAAAGACCAACAGCAATTTGGATTTGAAATTTTGAAATCTTACAAACAAAATAATTAATTCATGAGACCACATTGCGAGTTTACATAATTTGCAACCATGCAAGCAGTATTTGAACACCGAAAGAGACCCGAATATATAGGTCTTGTACAAACAAGATGCTGATTCATCTGGAACCTTATGAAAACAAGGGTAAAGAAGTAGACATATATGATGTAACAAAACATTTATCTGGGTCTAATATTGAACCTTATACCATAATTTGATATTTCTATTCAAAGGAAAAAATAACCTGTGGCAGGCACAAACTTCCAGTTAACTTCATGTCCATGTAGGCTGCCATTATCATGTTGCTTGGATGTTTAGAGTTGACATTGTGACATTCATCAAACACCAATAGTGAGAAAACAGACAGCTCAAGGTGTTTTGTGGACAGACAGTCCACGATGATTTGAGGAGTCATGAAGATAATATCATTTCTGTAACAAAATGAGTTTCCTACAAATGTAGATGGTCAGAATTAGAAACTGAACGGCGTTAACATACGTACAGGATATTACATATTGCAGTGATATTGGATCCGAGAGAATATGCTTCAAGGAGTTTCATGGACAGACAATCAACGATGATTAGAGGAGTTATACATGTAAAAACATGTTAGGTGAGTATACTTATATCTCTAATGTCACGTAATATGGACTTTGCAATTGATGTGATTATCCGAAAAACAATTTAAATGCGTTGTAAGGAAACTGCCTAAATATTGAAAAAGAAGTACGACAAAAGCTTTTATTCCTGATTTCATTAGCCAAACTAATGACAATGTCATGTAATGGTCTATTACATGTTGATTTTCTTACTGTTCTATAAGATCTGGGGCTGGAATTTTTGACTTGTCCTTCGTCTCCCCGACGATAAGTGTTGTTCTAATGGTAGATGGTACCTGGTTCTTGCACATTTTATGTTGTTGATCGACAAGATTCACTTCGTTAGCAAAGAATGCGATCTTTCCTTTTCCATTTTCTTGACGTTTCTTCTCAATGTGTTTCTAAAAAAACGTAGAAGTTGTGATTCACATTGATAAATTGCGTTTTTACCGCTTTGTTTACATCGCTCTGTCCATTCATCTACTACAATTACATCCCCCCTCATTCCTCTTTGTTTCTTTTAAATACAATTGGTAAAGTTTTATGACCACATCAAGGAATGTTTCATTTAGAGTATAAACAATCACCATAAAGTCTCAAAATTTAACTTGGATTGTTTTTTCATGTCATTCCGGAACTTATGAGGGGCTAAGTGTACTTGACTGTTCAATAATAAAGTTTTTTTTAAAAATTGTATATGTATCGTCTATTAACAAACCTGCATAATTCGGATAGCCACAACTGTTTTTCCAGAGCCAGTGGGTGCAATAATGATCACATTTTGTCCTGCAATTGCCGATCTGGCCAGCTCTTCTTGGTATGGACGACTTTCAAGATCAATGATTGTTTCCTCTCTAACTGCTATCAGTTTTGGAGTGACAGGCACCTCAGCTTCAAAATCTACCTTTGAGTTATCCTCTTCGCTCGGGGCAATACTGAAAGTGTCACTGAAACCTAAGATGCGCAAAGTGAAATTAATATACAGAGATTATTACCCGAGGAAGTGTGTCATATGACTTTTACGAAACGAGTGTGAATTTCTGCATTACCCGAGCAAGAGCGAGAAGTATACACAAATTTGAGTTTCGTAAAAAACATATGACACATTTGCGAAAGTAATAATTTCTTTATTGCCGATTCTATTCCATTTTACGATCTTAGAAATATGAAAGAAACTCGCAGCTTCCCTTGCGACGGCCGGCTACAGTGACGTCACGAACAATGTTATGACGTCACAGGCGAAAATATACGACATCTCGCGCTACTACATTCGCTGCTAGGCAAAAGTGATATGAGCACTAGTGCTCATATTGAAAATATGTCAATACTTATTTTCAACCATGTGGGTCATAAAAATTCCTATCTATATGCATGCAACTGTACATGTCTAATTGAAAATAATTCAAGTTTAAACGAACACACTTTCATACATCATACGACATGATAACATTAACCTAACGTGTAGTGGAATTAAATGTTCTAGTTTCTAAAGACCAAACTACGAAAAACTTCACAAACCAATTATTTCAGAAGTTCATAATCTTTTCTAATGATACTATCATCAAAACAGATTAATTATTTCCTTAAACGTTTGGACTTATAATCTTCACATCATATTGGAAAAATATATTAAGCATATTCAACAGCATTCAGTAATCATCCTTCCTCATTGTTTTAATATCGACTCCTTTATATCATCATAACAAATAACATTGACATTGTACATACATTCAAGCATTGACAGCTTATGTTCTTCAGCCCATATCCTGGTTCGTTTCATTTTCTCTGAGGACTCTTCATCAAATTTTCTCTTCTTAGAATCATTAGGTAATCCAGGTTCATCAAGATTATTCATGGGGGTGTATGCGCTTCCTGAGGCTGTATAGACATCATACATAAAATATAGATTTGGAACATTGGTATGCAAAAGATCATGTCATGAAAATGGATATTAAAAAATTGAAGTTTGAAAAGAAAAGAACTAATTGCAAAAATAACTCTTATTTTCACTAATTGATAGAAACATATGATTTGGTGTTTACAGTTTGGGGAATAATATTCAATTAGAGATCTATATTTGTTGTATAAGTCAATCATAGCGAATAATGATTCAAAATAATTACAGGAGTCTGAGAATGAAGTTTCTAGTGTCTTCAAACATTGATTTGACAATTATTACAGTAAATGGTATGTTTTCATATATATACAGCTGCGTACCCTAAATTTGCTCACTTGCTAGTGCAAATATCATGTAATTTTGGTTTCGTTTGTACCTCAATCAGCATTTGCAAAGGATCCCCATGTATCAAATAACAATACTCAAACCATATTTTGCCATTGTCTGGTTACTGCTGCAGAATTTAAAACTTTTTGCACGGAAAAGATGACACATGTGGTCCTATTTTTATATGCCGATTTTCCTAATTTCTTATTTAAAAATTCCATCCAGACTTCTACCAAAAAAAAGAAAACAGCACCATTACATTGACTAAGTGCAAAGGAACACATACGAATAATGCCTCAAGCTGTTGATCACTTATGAGGGATTTTGTATAAAATAGAAAATAGCGTTTCCAACACCTGGTGGCTTCAATGACCTGCCAATTTGTTTACGGTTATCTGTTAGGAATGACATACGAATATGCTCAATGAATGTTAACTTATATAGGGAATTTCAACATTATCCGTTTCGTATTTGCAAAGGCTGGACTCCTCAAAGCCATTCCAAATTACACGATGTTTGCACAAGAATATGCAGGTACAAGAACAAAGTTAAGGTAGGCAGCTGGAAGTGTTGTGTACCGTGAACTGTGTTTATCCCGCTATTGCCCGTATCGTCATCTGTGAATGATGATTCCATGTCCACGTCAAGGCCACTTACATTTGCGTCTGAAATAAGTTATATCATAGAGCAGAATCATTGCAACTGTTTAAAACTCTGTCTTTAACCTAGACAAGTCAAAAAGTGAGCATATCTCACATACCTTTCCTAAGAAAAAAAAAGTGCCACTGCCCCTTTAAAGCGTTTAAACATGACTTATTTTCTTACTGGCAAGTGAATAAAAGAGAATATCCTGAAAAGTGAAAAGGTACATGAAATGAAAAGCCAATGATTTATAGATTTTAATGCATTGAATCTGTGGTATGACCATTGCAGGGGTTAAAAAATCTAGAATGAGAAATGTATTATACCATCAGTTTCCCCTGATATCCACTCTGCCAGGTCGTCATAACCTAGGTCCCGCAGAATCTGAAGAAATTGCTTCATCCAATTCTCCTTCCTCTTGGGTAAAACATATGACAACATCCATCGTAAAGCAGCGGTGTTGCCTTTGTTTTTTGCCTGACATTTCAGCCTTTCGCGGTCTTCTTCATCTATGAATATTAATTTTTAAATAATTAATTGTTTATTATTCAATCTTTAAGCAGCTATTTGATAAACCATTTTATCAAATAATGTTTTTAAACAAACCAGATGACCATGGTCTTTGCATGGTCTATTTATCAATTACCAAAACAATTACCAAGTACAAAGGTTACTGCATTAATATAAAATTAATGATTTATTTACGTGTAGAGAAATAACAAACAGTCATCTTACCTAGCCAAGAGTCTTCAATTAGCTTAGTGTATATCTTATCAAAGTCGACCTTTTCCTCGATGGCCTTACTGAAGAATTCAAGCAGTTTACGTTGTTCTTGATGAGTCTTTGGGTCCTCTGTTGCATCCCCTCGAAGCAGTTTGGAAATATAATCATAACCTATGGAAACATAAATTGCAAAATTTTCTCCCCACAGAGATAGTCCAAGTCATGAAATGTTGATCCAACCTTTGTTTATATATGGGCACTTCATGTGTTTGGCAGGTTCCCTAGCGGTAAAGATTTGACCACAAATTCTTTGAAACATTTAAATAACAGGAAAAACACTTATCTCATGGAAATATTAGTTCTTGTCAAGGAGGCCTTTGTCATGCTTCATATGTAAAATGATGACTTTTAACAAATAAATCACAAATAATTTTGATTGCATCCAAGAAGACATTTCCAATTCTAGCCCGCAAACTGGCACTATTCAAAAAAAGCTTTGGTTACCATGTTTTGACTTGAACTACCTCCATGGGGATATGAATGGGCATACTATACGTTTTACTTTTTATAAACAATAAAAAGAGTTTATTCCAAGTTGGGAAGCAGTATGTTAAGTATGTATGCTTCCTCTACAAAAGTTCAACTATTACATAAGATATGATATTTTGAATAATATAAACTTACTAGTTAAGCACATATTTTGATATAAAGGAAATAAGAATACGTAAAAAATATTATTTCCAGTGATAAGTTAAATAGTATAAAGTTGTTTTCACAACGTGTTATAACCTTGAGTTCTTTGAGTTACCATATGTGAGTAAACAATTTTGAGAACGATTTCGTTTTCGAAATGACTGATTACATAGTCAATCTTTTTACCTTCTTCTTCTAAGAGTTGAACAAAGAGGAGGTAATCCCGGGGATCTTGATGACTAGCGAGGTAGGCCAGGAATTGGCGGGTGGCTGCCATAAAATCCTCCGAACTTTCAGAAGCATTGATGGTGCTAACAGTTTCTTGGTATTCTGTATAAAGCAACGGTTGATGTTTGATCTTGCTATTTTGTAGAATCACGCTTTTAGAAGCTACCAAATTATCTCTAAAATATGCTCTATAGTTACCTTATCCTTCGTGTCTTTAAAAAACTGTCTATTGAGAAGCACTTAAGTAGAAAACTACGGTAACATCAACAGCGCGTGGGTCATGCTTTGCACGTGCACTCCATGATGAAAACGACATCGATCGGAGAAGGCGACATTGTCAATGTGTACAATGAAAGGTGAAGACGAAGGCAACATTTGTCTACACACATGGATGATTCGCCCAAATGACAGGTGATTACTTTCCTCTCGATGAATTTAACATACAAATTTTGAATTTGACTTGAGCATTAAATGGTTTTTTGAAGGAACTACAATTAGTTTGCTACTTTGTCTCTTCACTGCATATGTTTTCGTGGCTGATACACTTGACGAAGAAGGCAGGAATTCATTTACTAAGATGTTTTAGTTAAGTTTAGTTTCCTATGAGGAAGTTATCTACTATCGTAAGACTTGATCAGTCTATATTGACTTGTGATAGATTCTTAATATTGAAAGAATGCATTAAATTGATGTTCCAATAACTTTTTCAAAAAGAAAATTAACATATATTCTTTTACCATATTTTGGCTTTCGCAAGAAATTATGCGAGATGTTTTGAATTAATTGCCATAATTATCACGCACTGTCTGTTTAACAGTACAGTTGACTAAATGGTGTAATACCCTGGTCTGTCATGGCTAGATAATGATGTTTCTGTCACTGATCATTTCACTAAATTTAGATATAAATTTGCCTTAATTATGGTTATCCGAATTATGGATAAATCTCTCAAAAAATCATAATTAAGAATTTCCTCCCAAAAAATACAATGTTGTTTATTGATAGGGCTGCGGGTTAAGAATTGTTGATTTTTTAACTATGGAAGAAGTCACAGTTAATAATTAAAATATAGCATAAAAGTCATCAAAAGGATGACGGGAATTACAAAAGAGTACAATGAAGAAATTGTCAGTTCATTGTGCATTTAAGCTTCTGAAAATATTCTCTATCAGTATTCTCTAGATGATTCAGTTGAACATAACAATCTTAACTCTTTGCAGGTCTTTTATGGAAGGACAAACATGACGCCTGTCCAGGAGAAAAGAAAATGTCCCTTAAACGGAAAAGATTCACTTTGACGAATCGTTTGTGTGAAGAGAAGAGAGACGTGTTGGTCTCAACTCTCGCCGCCAAAACGAAGAAATGGTCAGCAGTATTTCTCAGGTCAAAACGACGTTCTCCGGCTGTAACGACTACCTCAAACTATGACAAGGCTCCCAACAGAACCCTTACACTTAACAAAATATGAAAATGTAAAGAAAGCCCTAATAAAAGTGCACCCAAGGTTGTTTGTCGTTATTTGAAATTGAAGGCATTTGTCAAACCGTTGCAGTTACATAGATCGTGATACATTATGTTTTAGTCTGTCATGAGAAGGGTTAAATGAAAGTAGTTCTGGCTGATTCTTTGGTGTAGTATAACTAACATTTTGGTTAGTTATACCACTGGTCCAAACAATAGAGTCGTGGTATAATTGATGTTCTGTAGATTTATAAAACGGTTAAATTATTATCATCCTCCCTCATTACTTAATAGGGATTCTTAAAACTCTGTAGAATTTTAATACGGATAATGTTAAATCTTCTTTTACTGTAGAATCATTCTCTGTTAAAATGGTTAATCGTCCATCCCTTAAAACATAAATGATTCTTGTAGATTCATAGATGTATACTGCAGATTTATAAAAGGGTTAATGTTTTATCGTCTTTCCTGATAATCAAATAGTGGTACTCTGTATATACTGTAGATTTATAAAACGGTTCATGTTAAATCCTCCCTTCTCTGTAATAATCAAATAGTTAAACTTGGCATTCTGTATAATCATGAAAGACTGATATTTCATTGTCCTTTCCTTATAGTTATCAAATTTGGATCTTGGTATTCTATATAAATATGAAACGGTCAATGTTAAATCGTCCTTTCGTTTAATTATCAAAAAGGGATACGTTGTGATCGTTGTAATTTCGTTGTTAAAGGGGCAGCAGCACGTTTTTAGGGGGTATAGAAAGTGATGTCAGGAAAATGAAAATAAATGCTTCCAATTGAAAGACAATGTAGTTAAACTAAATAGATCAGTAAAAAGTCAAATACATAACGTAAAGTTTAGCCATGCGTTTCCTTTTTCTTACTCAAAATGAATTAAAGGTGTTCACACAAAATGGCCGCCAATGGATTTTATGTGAATCTTCATACTTTGTCCTCTGATTATGGATTATTGGCTTGTGTAATGAGATTTTTGACACTGTCAGAATAATACATTTAGCATTAACTTACAATCATCAGTGAACATTTAAAAATACAAAATTATTAAAAAACGTGCTATGCCCCTTAAAGTTATCGTATTAAATATAGTTCGCGATGTGAAATATTTATTTGACTGTGATAGCAGCATTCTCATTTCGTTCTTTAGAATTTTTTTCCTTGAGAATTTTGTACTCTCGTATGATATTAATGATGTGAATGTGTATGATATATTAATTTTATTTTCACCATAACACAAAATATTCTACCCATAATACAGCTAGTGCAAATATCTAACACTTCAGGCACAGTCTGTAAATATTTCGAACGCATTGATATTGGACGAAAAGAAAAATCCTTAAAGAAACAACATGATTGACATGAATATATTCCTATCAATATAAATATATATTTTGTCTAATATACTGACTTCCACATTTCAATTAGAACCATCATTTTTCATATACATAACTATTGTTAATTAAACTGTAAAAGGTGTTTATGATTTACTTAATTACCCACTTAACATTCTGAATAACACGCCAATAAATATGTGTAACATATACGCATTATTTTCCAACCCTCCGCTAAAACAATTGATCGAACACTTAACTGGAAACTTAAACGAAAGGACACTGTCATTGTTGAAATGCTTGTCTAGGCACGAATAACTTTTATCGATTTTATATCTACCATACGCACTTACATATCTTTTCCAATACCTACTTACATATCGAAATCATGCCAATCAAATACATAACTTAACAAGTCATTGTTACTATCTTTACCTTAAGTTTATAAATACGAGCTTAACAAGCTTAATTTTACCGTCAGGAATTGACATCCGTCCTATGATAGGGCCAACACGGACATGCCTGATGATGAGAACTTTATGTCGGTTTTGGACCAGATACCCGATGTTTTGTCCGTTGCTGACATCGTCCTGGGGTTCGTTGACGCTTGTAGTGGCCATGGTAACGTTTCGTTATCGGGGAAACCCTCAAAACCCGCACACAAACTCGCTAAGACACATCACGTACTCAATGGCGATGTAGGACTGTGGAAATCTATTTTAAGAATAGTGGAAAATACGCTTTGTTGCGTTTTGGTCATTGCAACAATATCGAAGTGTTCCCGACCATGCCAGCTTGTTATGTAGATCGACCAAACACATTTGGAGAGAAAGGGGGTAAGGGTTTGGAAAGAGATTTTTACACACAGCCTGTCACAGGGTTAAAATTTCGAACCCGAGATGTCATTTACTGCATTGTTCCTCTACATGCCACCTTAAACAGGGACACTGTAAATTTATATAAGGTCATTCTCATAAAAAGATTGTATTTCAAGTGTAAGAAAGGGACCTATGAAAATTTGCTATAGGCCTAGACTTGCTTTTCAATAGGTTATTATAATGTCAAGTAATTACAGTGTTGGAAATAGGAACACTGTTACCTGAAAGTACGCCTATTGCATCAGGTTATATATATATGAATCGTGGAAGACGGATATTCAGTTCTTATTAGTAATTACTAAATCACTATGATGATAAAATTTAGAATTGAAATTGAAATAAGGTAAGAATTAAGAAACACAGTCGGTTAATGATGACGCTTTAAGAGTAGTCCCTGCCAAAGAAGGCATACTTTTTATTTGATATCAGTATTATAAAACCATTTTACTACGAAATATATAGAACGCACCTACTGTTATTGCACTGAATGTGGATTGATTGTTTATTACATCATGAATGTACCAGGGAAACATCTACTCTGTTACAAAAATATTCCATTGAAAAATACATACATGTACAGTGTTGTTCCTAGAGGGGGTCCTGGGGACATTTGCCCACCCTTTTGGCTTGGTGTCCCCTGAATTTTGAGAAGTAGGATACTTCTACCATTGCAAGGGGTCCTGATGCTCAGAATAGACCAAAATGACCCCCTCAGCTAATCACCTAGGAACAACACTGCATGTAAGGAAGTAAGTTAACTGCTCTCTGTGCATTCAAATGCGCGTGGCATTCACGCGAGCCGGTATCATAGGCGTAGGAACTTCCATCTTCCTACGCAGAGCCTAAAAGGCTGGCCTTTTAGTCTCTGCGTAGGAAGATGAGGAACTTCGGGCTGGCAAACAAAATTGGGGTTTAGGGGTGCCACCAGATTTTCACGGGAAATTTTGTTAAGACAAAATTTTAAAGCTGAATCCCACGATTTTACAGGCTGGAAAACTCAAAACGAGGGAAACATCACAAAAAAGCCTTTTTGATTCCCCTTCCCAAAACTTCAAAAGTGTTTCTACGCCTAAGCGGTCGTGTTTATTGAGCATAACCATCCTCAATCCCATTTATTTAGCTACAGTGTATAAAATAAATATGAATGGGACCTCATACAGTGTGCTGCATTATATGTGTGTTATAACTGTATCAAATGTCACTGTGACACGAAGCCAGTGCATAGACTTTGTATTGTTCAACATTGATTTATCTTAGCGTACTCCGCCTCGGTCGATAGTGTCCGGGTATTTGGTTAGTAGGGTAGTTTCCAGCGTGTTTGATCAATGGGTTAAATGTTTGCATTGATAGGGCTTTGGAAAAATAAATACACTCTATTTGTTAATTCATCTGGCATTATCACGGAAATAACCAACCTTCATAAAGTATCTAACTATTGAAACTCAGCAACTGTCAATAATGCTTATGAGCCAATCAAACGTGAGGCATTGTTGGAATTCTGGGAAAGCCATTACGGTGAAGCGAAATGAAGGTGTTTCCCAAAGCCAAAAATAGATTTCAATGAACACAAGCTGTAGCTAGGGACTGGGCTGATAATATCAATTGTTCCGATGTGTCGTCACACTCTCATCAAACGGCTGTCAAAATGGCGTGTACATGTCGAAGTGTGAAGTGGAAGGTGTAGCAACTGTAAAGCCAAGGGAAAGATGGCAACGGCAGCTGCTTGTGTGGCGGACTCTCGAGGGAGTGATATCAAGAGTTCAGTTAGACAATACCGTGATATCATAACTCGCCATGTTCGATGTGGCAGCATTCTTCCTAATATGTGCTTCCAAGACGGTAGGTGAACTATCACTTAAAACATCCGAAAAATACTTGTAGAGAAAAGAAAAGCATAATTTAGAGTGCGTAGGCCTTTTGAACGCGAGCCTGATCACTTTAATGTGAAATGACGTTTGCTGATGTGGAATAATGAAACAACATAGAAATATGTGCAATAAATATTGTAGATTTGTATCTGTTACTGAAAAATCGTGTAATATTTGTAAAATTTTGATGGTTAAATTATATTATCCCAAAAATTCCTACTTTCGGTTTCGCCTTGTTTTCCAAGTACATTTATCGTGATTCGCCTAAAGGTGGTTTAATCAATCAGTTAGCCTTATATATGAAATGTTTGTATAACTTGATGTTTACCAAATAGTAATTTTGGAATGTGCTGTAGCTAACTGTTAAACTAATCGATATCGCTGAAACAATAGTCAACGGTAGCTTTCCTTTAAATTTGGCAGAGTTTAAATCCCTAATTTTTCTCAATTTAGTCAAAGCTTTTGTCCATGGTTTGGCGTACCCCCCCCCCCCCCCCCCCTCATTTAAAGGCTAAAATGTACACCTTTCTCACTTGTGCGTTTAGTCGTGGTATGTCATGTAATGTGTTTGTTTCGATAGTGATATGTAACATGCAGATATTAGACATCACACACCCACCAGTTATATTCACGTGTTTCATTTAAGAAAAAGGGCTGTCAGATTGCATTGTTATTGTATCAAGAGTCACGATTTTACTCTGTACATTTCAAGTTAAAGTAATGACATTTCATAGTAGGGGAGACCAGGGCAAATCAGATACCTTTGCATATCAGTGCATATCGGGGCATCGATCTATACATGTACAGAATGCAAATTGAACATTTATCAGATAGATTGTCGCATGACACATGCATTTCAAGCCAGCCACCGAAAGCTACCATCTTGATGCAAGGAAGCCCAATGAATCAATAAGAAAGATAGACATAATAAAATTATTGCAAGGAATTTTTTTCAATTTATGCAAGGATAAGTACAAAACAATCACTAAAATGTCATGAAACTAGACTTTTACATTCCTATAGACCCAATCTTATTATCCGTGAAACATGCACATTACTTAAAAACACCTGAGCGTACAGAATGTTAGTTCATTACTATTAACAAACAGTAATATATAATAAAAATATATTGGTCAAAACGACTGATTTGAAATTTTACAACGTCGAGTTTGTTACGGACAAAGAGGTACATATATAATTTATAAAAATATTGTTGAATCTCAATTTTGTGACAAAAGAAAAAGTAAAATGTATATTTCATTTCTATAAACAACTTTACGAAATACAGGAGGATACTGATATAATTAACTCTCTTTTTCGTTTTTACGGTTAAGAAATAAAACTTATATTAATATATAATATAAATAATACGGGGCAAAGCGCTCCCCCGTTCTCATTGAGTGTAGTACTCGATATGTACATAGTATATTAATTTTAATTATTAATACTCATTTAATTATTGAATGAATACATGATACCAGTTTCTGTTATAGTTTCACGACAGTTCTACGTTCTGTTTTTTAATGAAATATTTGAATTAAGTCTTAATCATTCCTTTTAGCAAAACCCTGTTTTTGAAAATATATGTACATGTACGTCCCCTTTCATTAGATGGTAATGACAAATTACGTCATTTATCGATCGTTAAGACAAAAAATGTTAAGTCACTATGCCCGGTTACACGTTAAGCCCTGGTATCTTGAATGAAAATTATTGGCATTTATATTGAGAAATGAATAGTTTTTGTAAAATGTCTGATTTTCAATGTATTATTTTATCGATACCAACGATTATGTTTCAGTTACCAGTATTAAGGGGAATGCCTGGTCGGGGGTATTGAACGGGCTTTGCTCATACTTTTACTTTTGTCCTACCAAAACAGATGCTTCAATAGAGGAACGTATCAGGGCGCTGGAGAGAGACCACAGAGAACGGGAAGCATGCTCGGTCTTTCTGGACTACATGGAAGAAAAAGCAAGCCTAGAAGAGTATATGCTTTTTCTTCAAGTGCTGGAAGTAAACAGTGAGTTTGAATGCTTATACGTTATCTAAGGGATGCAAAATTATTTATTTATATAGTAATTTATACGTACAACTTTTACAGCCTTATGTATGACATTATGTATGACATTATTTATGACTGATACTCAAAATCTAAGGTTCTCAACATCATTATTTATGACTGATACTCTTAATCTGAAACTTTCACGATCATTATGTATGACTGATACTCTTAATCGGAAACTCTCACCAAAACTATGTATGACTGATACTCTAAATCTGAGGCTCTCAAAATAATTATGTATGACTGATACTCAAAATCTTAGGTTCTCACCAAAATTATGTACATATATGACTGATACTCTTAATCTGAAACTCTCACCAAAAATTTGTATGACTGATACTCTTAATCTGAAACTTTATCAATCATTATGTATGACTGATACTCTTAATCTGAGGCTCTCAACTTAGTTATGTGTGACTGATACTCTAAATCTGAGGCTCTCAACTTAGTTATGTGTGACTGATACTCTTAATCTGAAACTCTCACCATCATTATGTATGAATGATACTCTAAATCTGAGGCTCTCAACTTTGTTATGTATGACTGATACTCTAAATTTGAGGCTCTCAACTTTGTTATGTATGACTGATACTCTAAATTTGAGGCTCTCAACTTTGTTAAGTATGACTGATACTCTAAATTTGAGACTCTCATCATAATTATGTATGACTGATACTCTAAATCTTAGGCTCTCAACTAAGTTATGTATGACTGATACTCTAACTCTGAGGCTCTCAACATAGTTATGTATGACTGATACTCTTAATCTGAAACTCTCAAGATCATTATGTATGACTGATTCTCTAAATCTGAGGCTCTCAACATAATTATGTATGACTGATACTCTAAATCTGAGGCTCTCACAATCATTATGTATGACTGATACTTCAAATCTGAGGCTCTCACCATCATTATGTATGACTGATACTCTAAATCTGAGGCTCTCAAGATCAATATGTATGACTAGACCACCATTTCTATATTGTTGTTCACACTTTTGCATTAAGAATTAGGGAGTTTAGAATGTATTACACATGGTTTTTAATAATTCAGATATGACATTGCCATTAGAATAATGGTATCAGTAAATTCGAGGTTGGATATATAAAGAAAAGTTACCTTTAGTCTTTGTTAATCATGTGTTTTCAGAGTACACGTTCGTCGTCAAGCTTCTTAAAGGTGATGACAAATTGGACCTAGACCTACACAGGGAACACTGTAGACTTATCCAGTATTTCAGCCAGTATATTGAGAAGAAGATTGATTTTGAGAAGATGATTCCAAGGCTCATTGAGGAGGACTTTATGGGTAATAATCTTTTGGTTAACTAGTAACTAATAACAACATGTTGTTCAAGTAACTTGCAATTTCAATATGTACATTTTACAGCAAAAAGTATAATTGTACCCCCTGTGATAGCAAAAAGGTATCCCGTTGTATAAGTAACCTTATCGGTTATTCAATCAATCAATCTTTACAGGAAAGCCATTGGCCCAGTCAACATTTCAGATTCACCGAGCGATACATGTACATAATCAAAACATACGTGTATTTACAAAATAAAGAAACATCCTACAATATATTTTTGGCGAAACAAATAATTGAGTCATTTTTGTTTCACCGGTAGTTCCAAACACATACTTGTTAATATATACGATATGGAATGCACACATGACTTTCATTCGTAAATGATTGTTGCACAGACGATGAAGACAGAGAACACCTACAGTGCATCCAAACAAACAGTGGCTCAATAATGGCTGCTCGCTGGTTTGTGTTGACGGTTCTGCCAAGAAGGAAGGAGAACTGGCTTAAGGAGTTCTTCACGTTACTCGAGGAGCATAAGTATCACGATCTGGTGATCTGGATTGATGACAGAAGAGCAGGTATCAATATGATGCAAATTTAGAAACCAAATATCCTTATTCCATGCAGCCTCATTTTCTCCACACAGAGGCAGATCAAGTCATGAAATGTTCATATTAACCTCAGGTGTCATAATCGTGTCATTTTGGAGGTTATTCTTTCCTCGGGTAAACCTGCTTTCAATGTCACATCGCTTCTCACCGGGACATTCTAGAATATCCCAGGGACATTCTAGAATAATCTTTATTTTTACATTACTTTTTTATATATTTTACATTTTATACAAGACTCAAAACTTGTAAACATTACGAAACAAACAAATGGATTTGTAAAATTTGAATTTTTAACAAATTCTGATTTAACGTTTCAAGCGAGATTCGAACCCGCAACCTCTTAAACAACGCCCTACCGCCTGAGCTACCGAGGCTTGTTGTCAGAAAATGTTCATTTTGTTGTGCCATCACTGACACTAGTACTGTAATTTTTATATACATAATGTTAATAAATAATAAATTTGATTCTAAAATCGTATGCAAAGTGTATTTTTAAAGTCTTTCGTGAAGAGCTGCTGTTAAACAGATAACTTGCAAGGATTGGCTGCGTTTGTGCGATACTTTCAGTGTTATTATATATTTCAATATTTTTACCGAGTTTTTCGTCCTTTCCTTCGCTTAATATGACAGATATTAACCTGTCCCTCGGGTTTTATTGAAATGTAAACATTCGGGATCGGGGAAACCCTAGGGCCTACGGCCCACGGGTTTCCCCTCACCCCTCATGTTTACATTTCAATAAAACCCTAGGGATAGGTTAATATCCTTTGCATACAGCCTTTGTTCTATTACGGCGACTTCGTGGGTTACAAAGGGAAATGCCTGATTGGAGGCAATCAAAGTTAGTTGTGCAATCAGCGTCGCTGTTTTATAATCATCATTTTGGCTACTGAATCATGGCAAACGCATTGTGATATGAACCACCATTTCCATGCGAGAAGCGTTGTCATTTGATAAAATATACAAATTGATTGTGGTGCATTTTTTTCCGCCAAGGGAAACTGCCGGAACCGACGGCTTTCGGTGAGTTAGAAAAGAGGCTGTATCAACATGTCATGACTTTACCTGCCTTATGGGGAGAGTGTGCAAACTCTGTCACACAATTTCAGCTTTTGTTACAAACCAACTCGCGATACATTAGCTATTGGTTGGTGATAATGTTCAGCCATCGATTAATCTAAACGTACCTTGTTTCAACGTTACATATTCACATGTATGTATACCAAGTGTTTACTTCCAAAGTTCTATTTTTACCAGAAGGCGCTGAATACACGACTGAAGGGAGCGAAATGTCAATGGAAGAAGACGTAAGGATGAATGTACTGTCAGGTTAGGGTTGTTTTTTTTATCCTAAGACGAAAGTTACAAGAATAATATACAAAATGAATTATGAGAAAAAGTCTCTTAAGAAAAGAAAGTATGAATATGTCTTTTTAGATGATCGAAGAGGTCATTTGAAGCCAATTTACAAGTGAAATTCAATACCGAAATCAGAAATCACCATATTCCTATACTTACCTTCATTATTATAGTATGTGCTATACACTTTCACGTTATTCATCTTTATACCATAAATATCCTAAAGAGTGATTTAAAAAACAAGAACAAAATGTTTTTGTATGTTTTATAAATTTAATTAATTAAAGTTTCACATCTCTTCAAGTATTTTGAATATGTTTTATTGAAAGTGTTTCCTTTATCCTATTCAGCATCAGGAGAAGCCTACACGAGTGTTGATCTGATGGATCCAGTACCAGCTAACCTTCTCAACATCATTGATATCATCAAGCCAGATCCGAAGAATACGCTTAGTGGTGTTGTTCTCGACACGGACCCTAAACAAACAGAAACATGGGTTCAAGAAAACATTCAACATGGCCTCAATTCAAAAGGAAGTTAGTAATTGTTAAGATTTCATTTACGGATTGCTTATTGAATACTGATATCGATACGCCCTTAATGTAAAAAGACACACGAGAAAGAAGTCACACAACCAAAAAAATGTATTTGACTCAAGATTCTTGAATGTTATAAAGGTTTATCTTTGTATGCTTCGATTTCATAAATATCTGCAATTTCCTTTAAAACAATGAATTCCTCTTCAAAGATGTACCCGTAGACCAGGATGATAATAGAAGCGAAGGTTCAAGTCAAGAAGACAACACACTCTATGATATCGACGAGGCAGTGCTGATATCCCCCGAGCTCCTCCAAGCACGAGAACAGCAGATAGTTCCTCTTGAAAACAGACCTTACCAGGATGAGCTGGCAGGAGAAGCTGCGAGAGGACGAAATGTCATCATCATCGCACCCACAGGATGTGGCAAGACAGTAGTTGCTCTGAATATAATTCAGGTAGATTGCATTTACTTTAAACTCATCTTTGATATTGTCACGTTACATAGACTTCCACTTGAACCGAAGGAGCTTACCTTATGATTTTTAAAGGTTTAGCTGTTGATTCTCCAGGTATCCGTTGCATCCTTGTTGCGTGTGCAAGTAGTGATCAAAGCCTATATTCATGGTTGAGATGCTGAGCAGTCTAAGTAAACCTAGTCGTTTTACTCCTATACTGAGTCTAGGAAGGCTTAGTAGCTAGAGTCGCGTCACGCAACGTATCGAATTGACCAATCAGAACTCATCTTACCAAGCCGCAATAGTCTGCCTTCGCACGTATAACGTTGGAGGGTCATACGTCGCAGAAAGGTCGGCTGACGCGACCCTCTACTAGGCCTTTCTAGACTCCGTATAGGAGTGAAACGGATAATATTGAGGCTAGGTTTACTTAGACTGAGATGCTGAGACGAGGTAAAAAAAAAAATGTTGCCTTGGTAAATTTACCAACCCTTTTATAAAATGAAATCCCCGAATATACATATAAGTATATACATTAGATGTATTGCTTACAAGGCGTTTTTCTCTGCACACCATAGTATGATAATTGTCAGTTTATCATATAATATCGTATTCCGTTCTGATTATAAAAAGAATGTAGCCAATCCTCCTAAATACTTAAACCTATCAATTGGGAGGCTACCGGAAAATGTACCACATGGTTGGAATTGAGTAGACAATGTAATATAAGATGTAAGATCAATGTCAAACCTTTTATATATTATCAAATTATCTGAAAATTAGTTTCATTTTTAGAGCAGTAGTGTCAAAATTTACTTCAAATTGGAAAATGAGAAAGTACGGATTGCAATTTAATACGCTGTGGATAAGACATGGTCCACGGGCATTATAAAAAATAAAGGATGTTGGCCCATGGGCAAATCACGAGGGCAAACATCCTTTTGTATTGATAATGCCCACGGACCATGTCTTATCTATTTTATAAACCGCCAACTAGTTATAATAACATTGATATGACCGAAAACGTGAAAGGATGGGACATAACAGAGACCTCAAAGAACAATAGAGTTACATCACTAATGGCTTATAATTTAAGAATTACCATTAAAGGGGCAGTAGCACGTTTTTAGGGGGAATATAAGGTGATGTCATGAAAATAAAAATAAGTGGTTCCTATCTAAAGACAATGTATTTAAACTAACTGAAGCAGTAATAAATCAAATATGTAATGTAAGGTTAAGCTATGTGATTCCTTTTCTCACACAAAATGAATTAAAGGTGTTCACACAAAAATGGCTGCCAATGGATTTTATGTGAATCCTAAAACTTTGTTCTCTGACAATGGCTGATTGGTTTGTGTAAATAGATTTTTGTCACTATCAAAGTAATACATTTAGCATTAACGTACAATTATAAGTGGAAAAATGAAAATATAAAATTGTCCAAAAACGTGCTACTGCCCCTTTAAACTAGGAAAAGTACAAAGTTGCGATGTGTTCGTCAGAATTCGTCCCAAGAAATATCGGTTTAAAGCAAAGTTTTTGTGTGTGGTCAAAATACATGTGCATGCCTGATTGTCGGTGTATCCCTTTTTTCAAATTCAGCATAATGCCCAATTACATAGCGCAAAACCTGAGACAATAAAATGAAGAATTTTTTTTGTCCATTTACACGAGGATATACTGATAAAAGATGCAAATTTCATTTATAATTACTTACTATGTGTTTTTCATACTTTTCTATGATAAGTATGTATTGTATGAGAAATCAACATGCTTCTCTGATGAGTTGCCTTTTACAACAACAACTATTATTATTCATCAACAAAATTCATTTAAACAGTGTTTGATTACAGAAATTACAAATTACAAAGCGAAATATGTTTTTATAAAAAACGGGACCACTTGGTCCAAGCACTTGATCGTATTTAATGTGCGATTTTAATTAACACAAATTATTTAGAAGATGACGTTTCATGTTCACGTTTTTTTGTACTTTGACAAACATATAAATATATTTTTAATTGAATAATAATTAACATCGTCTCAGGATAAAAAAACTGTTCGAATATGCGAACATGAAATATCTACTTGAAACCAAAGTGGCCCGAAAAAAACAAAGTGACACCCTTTCCGGTAGCCTTCCCCATATCGACTTATGAGGGCAGTTGTGTAACGGCAATGGAGTGAATATTGAGTTTAACTTGTTTTCAACAGTATTTCCAGTTATTAAAACATGGATGTTATGAATAGAATCCAAAAGAGAAAATACAGAAAAAAGAGAACCAGCATCAAAGTAATGACAGAAAAAAGACGGAAAGAAAGGTGTAGCGAGAAAAACACAGCAGGTTTTAAAACTATTCAATTTGTTCTGTTTTCTACCCTTTGACCTGTTCAGCATGGGTGACCCTAACATGACTGGTAAGCTCCGGCTTGCATAACCGTAAGGGTCACTGAGGCACACCAACACACAAAGATATGGTATTGAGTAAAATGGTGGAACTAACACTGACGTTGCTTGTCCTTTTATATCTTATATCAGTGTATAAATAGATTGGAAATCTAGCCTGTCCTGAAAATAAATTGGTCAATTTCTTAGGGGAAAATAAAGACATCTTTCGAAAAGTTTCATGTCCTGACCCAAAAATAGCCAGTACTGTCAAAAAGTAGCCAGCCAAGGACTGCTTATACTGACAGATCTGTTTATATGTACCTTCAGAAACATCTGGCCACGATGGAGGAGAAAGGACAGAAAGGAAAAGTCGCCTTCTTTGCTAACGAGGTCACTCTTGTGGACCAGCAGCATGAACTGTGTAGAACTCATCTCAGTTCATCAACATCCACTATGATGATCGTTGGGGAGACCAAGTACAGAGTCAGCCAACCTCTTCCAGACTTGATACAGGAGTATGGTTCTATTTCCTTCATCCGTCTGATGTTTTGAGTAAACAAATATCTTCTCTTTTCCTCTTAGCGAGGCATTACGGTTATTGTTGAGTCATGAAAACACAATCGATGGTGTAATTTGTTAAATTTTAAAAATCATTTAAAAGTTTTTGTAAAGTGATAATATGAGATGTAAATGTCGCGTGTATGATCATAAACCGGACACTGTCAACATTGTTTTGGACACTTTTCAAAAGGAACCAGAATTACAGTTTGGAGTTGATCCATGACAACTTGACGTTGACATTTTGTGATGATTAATCGAGATGTTTTGAATTCATATTCCCATTTATGATCCGTACGTTCTTTTTCTCTCACAAACATCACCGCTAAGGTTTTGCAATCAGGAATACCCAAACTGACATGTTTGCCTTCACTTCACAAGAGTGACCTATGTATTGATTCAAATAGAAGGCCACTAAGAACTTAATTCCAAATATCACGTCAAGCTTATTCTTGGGCTGTGTGTTTCAAAACAAGATCCAGAAACTGTTAATTAGAGAAAGATATATTTCTTTTGATAATCTCCCTTTCCCATAAGTAGAATCTTAAGATGCTTCCCTGACTTTCCAAGTTTCCAAGGGCTATCTAAAAACATTAGTATTTTGTGGAAGGAAGTGTTGTTCAATGCCTTGAAGGCTTGTGCATGAAATTAGATTAGATGTTAGATAAAGCTTTATTATCCCGAGGGAAATTTGTTTTACACTGTTGAACAAGTCATATAGAACACGCATACACAAGCACAAACAACAAAGAAGTAGTCAGAATTCATAGTTTTCTATTTCAGAAACGACGTACTTGTGATGACGCCACAGATCATTGTCGATGCTTTGGAGTCCAAAACGTTACCCTCGCTCTCTGTATTCACCTTGGTTATATTTGACGAGTGCCACCATGTACGAGATAAACACCCAACCAATCAGATCATGTGTAACTACATGGAACAGCTCCAGAGTCAGGAGAAGATCGGTTCCTTACCACAGGTATCAATCTTCGCAATTACTCTCGTAATGATCGCCCGTCCTTTTTTTAAAATATAATAATAATAAATAATAATAATAATATAAAATAATAAAATATCCATTTTTCTAATATAATATATTCTTAAAAAAACAGCTCTGGAAAGCTACAAATCTTGTTGACATTCAATTGGGTCAAGTTGGATGTTAAAACCTTGTAATTTGTTTGGACTGTGAAAGGAGGCCACAAGGCCGAAAGCCTTTATAATTTACGTTTGCGCAAGAATGAAAGCCTTAGAAAGCTGAATTTATGTCTACATACGTTTTGCTCATGGATATTCAAACTGAATCTTCCAAAAAACATGTCATCATCAACAAAAAACACTCCTTTGGTTAAAATGACAAATGACAAATATATTTTATGACATTTGCGACTTGCAGATAGTGGGACTCACTGCATCAGTAGGTGTAGGCAAACAGAGGGAGACTTCGAACGAGAAGGAAGGGGCGATAAATCACATCCTGAAGCTCTGTGCGAACCTCAATGCGACTGGAGGACTCATCACGGTGCGAGAACACAAAGAAAGTCTCGCTAAGTACGCCAATTGTGTTAAAACAGGTAACAACTATTTTGTCGTTTTTAAAGGGAGAGTCCTATCGGCGTATTTTTTGTTAAAACGAAATTCAAGTGGACACAGTGATGCATTCTATTCTTTGTGAACTTGTTGAATCTAGAACAAGTAAAATGTTGCGTTCGCGCACATAAGTATGAAAGAATCATGTAACAATCATATATAGATATAAACAGGGAAGTATTCTTGAATTATGTTTCTACCAAAAATACTCCGATAGGACTGTACCTCAAGATGTAACAACGGCAGTATGTTGATAATCACCAAGTTTAAAAAATAAACACATCTACAAAGCTGCAAAAGGATGAAACAAAAAAACGAATGCGGATTACTTTAATTTATTTATATCTATTTGTATATTTGTATCAGTGTATGGCATAAATTGAGTATCGATAACCATCTCCTTTATATTCTTCACAATTGATATCTTTGGTTAAGGTCTATAGATTAATAAATTAACGGTAACTATGAAACAGTTTGCATGTTTAGAATCTCCATTATTAACACTTTATGTATTTTTCACTTGTTTCAAACAATTCAGCAATTAGAATGACACACCAGAGCAAGGAGGACCTATTCAAGCAGTGTATTGTTTCAAATATCATGGAAAAAATTGAGGAGTCAATAAGCAACAAACATGTTGAGTGTGAGTACATTTCTTTAGAAAAGAATAATGTAACACTGTCTAAATTGCATAGTATGATAAACAAACCAATAAACGGGTTCTCTCTCTCCTCGCATACCCAAGCCTTCACAAAAACAAGTAGGTATAATTGAATGTGTGACTCAGAATGTCAAAGGTCAAGGTCTTGAAATGTTTGTTATTGACAAGTTAAGTCATTTCAGACCGGGAATGCAGCTCAGAAGCTCAATTTTGATTCCCGATTGCGTCATACGAAAATACGGGATGGGATATGTTGATTCCTTATTAGGCGCTAATCATTCTGAGGATAGAACTGGCTCTCCGTCTGATTTAAATCCGCTCAGTTCTGATTAATAAACCTGTTAAATATGAACTCTTTCGAGAATCAAGCTTGTTATTTCAATAGGTTTCCTTTTCACTAGGCCCGACTGCAGCCCCGTAGGTCGCATGTTCTGAAGTTAACTTAGCTAACCAATCACAAGTCGCCGGCAAAAGGCTTCGGTATCAGTAACTAGCAGCAAGTAACTCCTGTTACCCATGCTTTGCACATGATCACCGCTAGCGGTCTTATGATAGAGACGATGTGATTGGTCCGCTAATGACGGGGTTTCGTCTGCACTGAACTGGTAGAAACATGCGACGTACGGGGTGCGGTCAGACCTAGTGTAAGTGGTTTCATACCTCCGAAGACTTAATATTTTGAATTTGAATTTATTTCTCGGAACTAGGGTGATTTGAATCAGACTGAACTGGCGGTGCACTTTAGCTGGCAGGTGCCATTCCCACAAAAATATTTCCGTATATTTACATTATAATGAGAACATTCATATCATTGTTATTTTCATTTCTATAAGATGATGTCTTTTTTTTTACCATGAACATTTTATTGAACATAATTATAACATGACTTTTATTACAAAATCATTGTTTGATCTATGAGGTTTGTTTAGCAGATATGTGTTATGTTCACCCTCACTGTTCATCTATAAGTAGATCCTTTGTATTTTTTTAACATTTCAGCTCAACAATCACTGAAACATATCCGGAACCTGGATAAAGAGATGAATCCGTGTCTGGAGAAGGGTTCAGCCTGGTACACCCAGTGGCTGGGCAAACTGCGCAACGACAAGTTCCTCAGAATCAAGGAGGCAACACTTAGACGCTTCTTTTTTACATGTGTTGATCATCTAAGTGTATGTATATTTTTGGAGTTAGTCCCATTGCTTACCAATGTTTATTTTAATTCTAGGGTCTCTGTATCTGGTTTCAGAAGATAAAAACAATCAAATCCATTTGTTTATTTTGAGAAATTCTATTTCCAATGCCGTATCGAGAATTGTATAAGTTGTTCCCGGGATATTCTAAAGAAAACTCAAGGGACAGCGACATTCTATAGAATATCTCGGGGATTCCACAGAGTATCCCGGAGTGTTTCATAGAATGTCCCTTTGATGTTGGCCCTAACATGAGGTTTACCCGAGAAAAGAATACCCTCGAACAACAACTCAAATATGGCGCCTGAGGTTTTTATGTTTGAAGCATTTGTTTTCTAGCATAATCAATGCATTTCTAATTTTGTATAGTGTCCTTAGGATGTGAGGCATTAATTTTTACAAAACATAGAAAAATCGTCCCTGACCAAAATCTTCTAGTCTATTTGTCTGATTTGCATTCTTAATAAAAAGAAAATAAACAACATCCCACTTGTTGTAGAAGAAGTACATCGCTTTACTTCGTTTACACAACTCTTTTGTCACTAAGCCATTTACAATGTATGAAAACTCTGGTTATTGAGTTGTTGTCATGTTTAACATCAGTAACATAAAGTCATCAAAACCATGGCCCTGCTTGATTGGTAACCCGGCTTGCTATCAGGCGTACGCCGCAGGAAGTGATGAAAGCTGCAAAGCACTTTATCGGTACCATGTGTGCGCACTAGGCGTATGCACAATACGCCGGTTTGAAAAATGCGAATCCGGCGTATCATGGCGGACAACTATCTTCCGTGTGACATTCCACAACTAATTTTGTGACATGAATACTTTTGATGATAAAATATGAAAATTATAATTATGAATAAAAAACCAATCATGACTTATTAAAAACAGCGCATTTAAAGAAAGTTGATGTTTTTTCAACATTTCGACAAAATAGAATTAAGGTTCGGCTGACATAAATAAGATGTTTATTGAAGCTACTTTGAGGTATGCTCATTACTTCCTGTGCATACGCCGATACACTTGATTCAACTTCAGCTTTTCGCAGACCCGGATTACGCCGGACATGTGACAGGCGTATACGCCTCTTAGACGAATCAAGCATAACCCATGTATAGGTGCATACTTAACATTCTCAGGTTTACAACAAAGCATTGCTGCTGAACAGTGACTGTCGAGCACACGATGCCTGGCTGTATCTTGACGCAAAAATGAAAACACTTTATCCAGCTCGAGGATTCAGGACAGACACAGAAGAATGGCTGTATACACTTTACCAAGGTGCGAACAATATTCCAATTACATTTGTGACATCAGTCCATTGTTCTTTCGCTCAAGTGTTTGTCAGTTGCAATTTTTTCTCAATCTATTTCACCTGCATTATTTATTTTATATGTTGTTTAATAAGGTTGAATGTAATATCCTCGTAACTCTTCATTTCGTTAATGTAAAGAGTATCTGCCCTCTCATTTGCAAGGTAAGGAAAATGACTCAGACATTACCCTATACTTGACATTATTCTGTGTCGGAGCGACCATTACCAAGGTACAAGCAATATTGTATGACACGGGCTATTTGCTTAGCACCCTTTACCAAGGTACATGCAAAATTTCATTAATACATACTATTGACTGAGCACCCTTTACCAAGGTACAAGCAATATGTCGTCGACACAGACTTTTGACTGAGCATTTTTTACCAAAGTTCTAGCAATATGTAATTTATTCACTATCGACTGAGCACCCTTGATAAAATAACAAACAATATGTAATTTATGTATACTATTGTAGAAAAAAAAAGCAAAGGTTAGGAAGATAAAAAAGTCTGTATATTACGATGAAAACGTTTGATATGTAAATTATCATTAAATTGTCTTAATATTATTGCATTAACATTTTTGATAGTTTATATTTTTAAAAAATATAAAGCAAATCGAAAGTAATGTTAACAACATTACAATGCATAGCAAACTATCATTTCTAAGTGGTTGTTAACAAAACTTGAATTGTTAATTTGACATAACATTTTTGACAGAAAACAGAAACCAGCTTTCTAAAGAGTCAAGGCCTTCAGCAAATATCAACCCGAAACTGATTACACTTCAGTTGTTGATTGGTGAACAGATCACTGAGAAACGAGACTCTAGAATCATCGTCCTTGTACAGACACGTGACCTTGCCCGAGCACTTGTTCAGTGGATGACCGATGACGTCAATCTAAAGAAGCTGACTCCAGTTGTAGTAACCGGTTGTGGAGCCAATGCCGAACAAGGCGGTGCGTTTTATGATGGTCCTTGCCTTATAACATTCTGGTCTTCAAGCTATCGATTCTTTTCAGATAAATTATCTAATCTTCACCTCAACTGAATGGAGGTTTATGATCGTCCTTCCTGTGTTTTGTATGCTGCAGTTTCAGAAATCTACAATATGATAACATATTGTGTGACATACTCACATGCTGTCGAATTCTTTCCAATTGTTTAAGGTCATACGATTCACGTCATATGACATGTTAGCGTCCACTGTCAGCAAATGAATAAGTGCTCAGTCAACGAGAGAGTAACTTTTTAGTTTTTTAAAGAAGGTTTGCCAAAAAGAAAAAGAATATTTACCTCAATCGCGTATTCTGTTTTCTTGAATGTATTTGTAATCATGACAGTCAAGTGAAAAGTGAAATTCACACATAAAGTGACGTTGAACTACTCATTAATGTGAACGCTATCAACCAATATGACCATAATGCAGAGGAATATATGGATGTAAACTTCTTTGTTCATTGTATGAGACGTTTCACAAGAATCTGTCAAAACGTCGCATACAATGAACAAAGAAGTTATCATCCATATATTCCTCTGCATTATTGTCATCCCAACTTCCAAAATGCCTCTCAAAGAAGCATTATGACCATGTTGCAGGTATGACACGAGCACAGCAGATGGAGGCAGTAAAGAACTTCAAGTGGGGCAGCAGTCGAGTTGCTGTAGCGACATCAGTAGCCGAGGAAGGGATGGACGTCACCAGGTGCAGTAGAGTCATCCGGTATGAGTACGTGTCCAACGAGATCGGCATGATCCAGGCCAGAGGTGAGTATACCACCGAGCAAAAAAAAATGTGACAATTTTAGATTAACCATATTTATTAAATATTTGACATAAACTTATGAAATTTGGAATAGATTTAGATAATTCATATATTAATTGTTTGAAATAAACCAAAACTCAATCAGTCTACTATTTCACGATATACACTGAAATCTGCTTCAACCGAGATTTTTTAAAATCCTCTGTTGGTTCTGATAACAACTTGTGCAAAGTTAAATGAACCTCGGTTTCAAATCTGCAGAATATTTCTAATCACACAAGTTTATTCTCGAGCATTCGCTTAAATTTTTTAGTTATGTTTTAATCTTTTTAAACTACAAGAAATCTACACTTTGTATGTAAACGCGAGGAAGTAATTTTTTCATGTTTTTTAATGTGTAAATATGGTCTTCAGCCTGTTGCATAACAACTTTTGTTAACACTTATATTTGTGTTCAGCAACCTATCACATAGAAACAAAACAAATTTACTTTAACAAATGAAATCCGTGATTTACAAGAGCGTCGATAATCCCTTTTTTTCAATTTTACCGGCACCATTTTGAGCAACGAGAACTCAGACTCTGACTTGCACAGTAAACCGCCTGCAACTCAAAATTTCGCCAAAATGGCTTAAAGTTACCCCTAGGTATACCCTATAGATTCAACAATTTCTTATCTCATTACCACCATGCATGGTAAAAAACGCGAAGTCTTTGTTTTGCTTTGTTTTTCTGCATCACGGCAGTCACTAGGAAGTCGTCTGCTGCAGCGTCGTCACGTGACCCGACCCAATGACACGGACGAAAATGCAAAGAACATCATAGCAATGTCACAGATGCTAAACATTTCCTAACCATGTCCGAAAATTTCGAGTTGCAACCGAAAACCAAATTTTGAGAATTGCCTCATTTTTTTTGCTCGGAGCTATATGTATACATTTGAACAATCAATAATCGATGTTCAACTATGCTACAAACTGATTGGGCTACTGTAAAAATGGGAAGACGTATAGGTCGTCTTATGCGCAAGAATACACTTGATGCCTTGGAAAACTGATACCGATTGCGAAAACACCTGATTGGCTGAAATCACGTTATGGTCATGTTTATTAAATGGCCACAAAAATGATGACGCATGGGCAATATTTCAGTCATAACAGACATGCAAGAATGCATCAATGTTGAAGTAAAATTGGAACGGAGGTGCTTGGTAATCGAAGAAGCCTCTACGTAATCATTCTCGATTATCCAGAGTTTACGTTAGTGGAGATATTATCGGAACGTAAACTCTGGATAATCGAGAATGCTACGTAATATGCTCATGCTATATTGATGACATTGCTTTGTTTCAGGTAGAGCCTCAAGAGTCAAAGACGGCAAGTATTACACAGTTACAGCCAAGGAGGAGGTAGCAACAAAGGAGAAGACCAACATGCGACTGGAGGGAGTGATGGAAGAGACGGTGGACGAGCTCCAGAAATTCATTGAGGAAGACAAATATGGATTTACTGATCGTCTTGGTCAGATTCAACAGGAAGAGAAGACAGCCCGAGAGACCGAGAAGCTTAAGGTCTTGGATCAGCCATTGACTGACGATGAGTTTCAGCTTCGATGTATAAACTGCGACGCTGATGCTCTCAGCTCGCACGATATCAGAGTTGTTGCTAACTCACATCGCGTCGTGGTCGCAGATATCTGGCATCTGGTGAATGAAGAAGAACCAGAAAGGAAGGATAAGTTTGACAGTATGCAGAAAATTAGTGCTGTGTACTGCAAATCATGTCCGCAACGCTGGGGCAGCGGTGTTATGTACAGAGAGTTTAAGTTTATCTGTATATCCATTATCAACTTCATGGCCTATGATAAAAGCAACAAGAAATACCATTGGCCAAAATGGAAGAAGGCACATTTTAAGTGTGAGGATATGCCGAAAGATCAAAACGAAGTCGCTGTTTTTGCAAGTCAGCAGAATAAGAAATGAATAGATAAGCTCAAAGGCATACTTGTAACGGGACCCCTACATGTTGAAGGACACCTTTTCTCATAGACTGTGAGTCATTGTTGTCCCGTTTCCTTGTATGTTGGTGACAAAGACTACCAATGAGATTTTTACATATTTGCTTCCTGGCAGGTGCTTTTGTTGTCGATATAGTGCTGGCAAACAAAAATGTGATAGTTTTTTTCTTGCACGTGTTAAACAATACAAACTTGAGCATAAATAGTTAATCATATCCTATGGCTTTTAACAGTGTCGTTTGGGTTTTATATCCTGTTTTAAAGCAAACAATAATGAGACTATTGCAAACTATTTCTGTCCAAATGTTAACCTAAAGAGTATTTTGATATCAAGTCATACTCCTTTTTCGTGTCATCGTTTTTCCTCTTTTTCAATGACAATTTTGAAGTCTCAGTACTTCTTTCGGAATGGTATTTGTGATTAAAATGTAGATAATAGACAAGAACCTTGATAATATTAGGATATTTCAATGAGTATAACTATGTACTGAAAAGCCTTTTTTATTTCATGTAATAAGTATCTTTATAAAGAAATAAAGACACATTCTAAAGTTGTTGAGAAGATGTATATTGGATGATTTGATGATTGATTCGATGCAAGACAATGCAGAACAGACCGTGAAAGTGATATGTCCACATACGATGACTCATCAGCATCATCTGCATCAGGTGCATGGCGGCTTATGTCTAACAATGTGAAAAAAAATATTAATACCAATCAGATAGGAACTTTTATTCATCAAGACTTCATTTAGTGTACATGAAAGAAAAAATTGCATGATTGTTTGTTTTGATTTGTACATGTTAACTAGGGACGGGATAGCTCAGTGGTTAACGATTCGGTTTCGGATCTCTTGATCCGTGGTTCGAATCTCGCCAGGGGCTCGGCAACTTTGTCTGCAGTAGCCTAGAGAACTGTTCTACACGCAGTAAGGTTTGGGTGCAATGCTACACTAAATTTCTGTGCAGTACCACCCATGGTGCTCTACTACCAGCTGCCGCTCGCAGGTTTCACCGCAATGCATTGCCACAATGGTGTTGCGGGCTTTCTCCCTGCAATACTACTAGCAGCCGCGATATAAGTGAACTATTCTTGAAAGCGGCGTTAAACACCAGATCACCTCACCTCACCTGACATGTTCACTGCTATGTAACACTCATTTGTCAGCAATGTACTGCGTGCAACCTGATTTAAAGGTACATCTAGCATGATTTTCAAGTAAAATAAAAATAGGAAATTACCATTTGCAAAACAGTGTTTTCAAATTATATGTAGCTGTTTTTTAACTGATCGTACAATGTTCGGTTAAGGTAAAAAGCTAACTGATCCATTTTCAACTCAACTGAATATTAGGCGTTTACATAAAATGGCCGCCAAGCGTATTTTGATATTTTGAAGATATCACATAATGCAACCATTTATCAGAGAAAATGAAGACATACATTTCAGAAAAACAAACTGCCCGTTGACAGGAAAGCAATGTGACATTATTAGATTTTTATGAAATCATTGCATAGTGTATGAGGACAATTGTTATATCACGAGGTTTAATTCTGGATATTATGAACGCTTCAATTTTATTGTAGTCGAACTCATACATAGGCCTGTACGTCTCATGCGTAACATAAGTTCCTAATCTGTTTAGTTTAGTCGACATTTACGTATATCTGAAAATTAAGTTACATAGAAATAAAAGAATGTTAACTGGAATAAAAGCTTTAGCTGAGAATGCCACAAAGCCATGTTTAGTCTGTTGAAAAAAGCGAGAAATCTGAACTTGCCTCTCGATTGTTCCTATTTTAACCTATGGTTCAGAAGTATAGGTATTTGAGAAACTTGATCTTCTTTTACCAAGAAAACTTTATATGCCGATTTTGAAATTCAGAAATTAAATCTAAACTTACAAATTGAAACCGGAAGACGGAAAATATATTGTAAAATCTGTAACTTAAATGAAATAGGTGACGAATTACATTATATACTTAAATGCCCAACGTTATATGAAAAACGAAAGTTATATTTACCCATTATGCTAAGTTTTAACGATATATGTAACGTTACCCATCCTCTAACTCCATCAACTGAACGATACATTTTTTGTCAAGCTCCGTTCTCCACCTAAACAATCTGTCATCCAATGTTAAATCATTAAATGATATTATACACTGCATGTAACCAACTATGTGTGATTTGTTAATTAATTAATTATCTATGTAATCAATAATCGTCTGCCATGAGACGCATGCCTTTATTATGGCGAGCTCAATACATAGTGTTTATTCCTAATGCAGGATATTTACGATCCCAAAACACACGAGCATGATAACTTCTTTATCATACAATGTCATTTTAAATTTGATTCGACAAAAATGCCTGATAATACCATTTGGATAGTTTACATCGTTTTAAAAGATGCACGCAGTGATATATGCAAATGAACGGTGTAATGGCTGCGACAGTGAATTGACAAAATATAATTCCTCCTTATAAATACCTTTAAATACCATGCAAGTTATTAAGTCACAACTAACATTTCAAAAGTACTATAAAAACGATGATTTTCAAATTAAAAACATTTAAACGTGTCTTTGACGGATTCGAACACACGTTCTATCACCTTCCAGTAACAAAGAGGGCGAGTCTATCTCACTTACGGGCAAGAGTTGCTTCCCTTCGGCTAAGTTGCAATGGCAGCTTGCGTTACAACGGAGATCTAAACTAGAAGATAGGCTGTGCAGTCTCTAATCCAAACTAAACAAGCCTCAAGTAAAGAACACTGAAGAACGGTAAATGAAGTGTTTACACATGAATCTTGAACTGCCTTTGGTACCTGTGAGAAAAATTGTTCGGTCGGTCCAATCAACTCACGACGGCACTGCTAAGTCATACATATGACTAAAGAACCATACAGTTTTGTTGATTTTCCTTAAATAAATCTCTATGCATTGTATAATTTATATTTTCATGTCTCTCCCCGTTACCAAAGGCGTTCAAAATATTAACGCTTGTGACATCATCGGAATTTTCAAAAGAATTTCCGACCTTGACCTTTGCAATTTGCATCTCCATCCGTATATGATTCCAACGGATATCGAAAATATCCGTTGGCTTTATTGTGCCGAGAACACTATCCATTGTATGATAAATGTATATATGTATGCTCTTGTACCACCTAAGGTGTTTTTTAAGTTTTCAATAAATCGTTGAAAAATAGCTAAAATCGTTAAGGGGTATTACAAAATTCTCTAATGAAGTCATTTGAAAAGAAGTGATATGTTTATTAAATTGTAAAAATGATTATTGCAGTCAACAATAATTTATTTTGATTTTTCGTTTAAAGTATTTTGTGTACTATGTCATTTTGTCAAAGAATTTAGTTGAAATGCCCATATCGTCGCCTGAGAAACAGAAGGTTCTATGTCCACTTTTCGTGAAAATTGATGTTTTAATTTTTTTTGTTAATTATAAGCCTTTCTGCAAGATTAAATAACAATTTCAAGTCCATATCTTTAATCTAAAGTTCTTTTTTCAAAAAAGTATATGGTTCTATGTCCAAAAACTAAAATGTCCCTCAGAAACAGAAGGTTCTATATCCACATCCAATCACGGCTCTGAACAAGATCATGTGACCTGGAGATAGAACCCTGTGGTTTCAAGTCACATGTATATATAACCTTATGATCCTTAAGATCTCAAAGGAAGCATGACATAGTCATGAGTAATTTTAATGATATTTTCTCAAAATACAAGTGAAATACAGTAAAAGAAACTTACCTCAATATGTGTATAACATTTATTTTTATAAATTGTGTCTTTCATAAACTTTCAAGTATTTATCATGAATAAACTAGCATTTTTAATAAATAAATGGAGATGGAACACTATGATTCCAAAAAGTTTAAGGTTATAATTCCAGGCTAATACAAATTAATATTACAATATCAATGGGTCACAGTGACACAAATGGAATATAGTCACAAACGTCCTGTAATTGATTATAGAATCCTCAGTTGATGGATTCTTGAATTTCGACTGATGAATGAATAAAAGATGTTTGGCTTTATTCGAAAAAGTGGGGGTTTTTTACGTTTCTGACGGTACGCGTCTTTGAAAATCTTCTTCTCACTAACTGCAATACATACAGGCGCATGCCATAGCTCATATGAAAACTGAATTAATGCTGTTCAATCGATAGTCCTCTCATAGACATTTAGTTTTAGTGGTTTTTGAACTAATGCTATTTTAAAATGACTTTTTAAGAAATAGGATTTTTACGCATTACTTTTAAAGTATCACATCTATGTTATGAAATGTCAAATGATAAATCTGTTGGCCCATCCTGTTCTGCAATAATTGTGCAACAAATTCACTACATATCATTATTATATATAACAGTTGATTCTTAAGGAAATAATTGGAGTAAACATTTTCTGGTGATTTTTTTCATTTTTTTAGGGTTATTTTTCTTTGAGACTTTCAGTTTCAAAACTGCTACAGATAATACATTTATAAATGATATGTTGTTAAGCAGATGTAATAAGTACACAAAACAAGGTCTAAAAAGCTGAAACTTTGTGTACAGACTCTTTGACTAGTGAGGATCATCATTTATTGCTTTAGTGTTCCTGTGGCCACAGGAACCCGATATCGTAAATAAAATGACGGAAAAACGTGAGTAAGAAAGACCCCTCCCCTCTATACTCTATTATATAGAGGGGACGGGTCTTTCTTGCCCACGTTTGACCTACATTTTATTTACGATGTCTGGTTCCTGTGCCTTGGGCGCCTTTTAAGTGTCACAGAGGCCACATCCTAAAAACCTATTTTCATCTTCTCCAAAACCAAAAGGCCTAGAAAGCTAGAACTTTGAGTATATGCTCCTTTACGAGTATCATAATTTATAGCTTTGGTGGCCCTGTGGCTCCAAAGAAGTGTCACAGAGGCCAGAGAAACTTAAAACCTATTTTCATCTTCTTTTCAAAAACCAAATGGCCTGGAAAGCTAGAACTTTGTGTACAAGCTCCTTGACTACTGAGGATCATAGTTTATAGCTTTGATGGCCCTCTGGCCCCTTATAAGGGTCACTGGGGCCATGCCTAAAAACCTGCTTTTGTCTTCTCCCGAAGCATAAGGCCTAGAAAACTTAAACCTTGTGTACACAATCCTTGACCAGTGAGCAATATAATTTTTAACCTTTGGTGACCATGTGGGGCCTGATATGGGTTAACATAGGCTATGCCTTTAAAAAACTTCTCCAGATGCTTAAGGTCAAAAACGTTAATACGTTTTACATACATACAGGTAATGAGGATTCTAAATTTTACACTTGGTGACCCTGTAGGCCTCTACCAAGGGTGGGGGGGGGGGGGGGGGGGGGGGGCACCTATAAGCAAGACTGATGAGCTACAGAGTCAATGTCTTTATTTTTCAGTGTTATCATTAAAGTATATAAAATAATAACAAAACATACATGTATGAATGCGTTAAAGGGGCAGTATCACATTTTTTGATAATTTTAGATTTTAAATTTTTCACTGATAATTGTAAGTTAATGCTAAATGTATTATTTTGCCAGTGTCAAAAATCTCATTACACAAGTCAATCATCCATAGTCAGAGGACAAAGTATGAAGATTCACATAAAATCCATTGGCGGCCATTTTATGTGAACACCTTTAATTCATTTTGTGTAAGAAAAAGGAATCGCATGGCTAAACTTTACATTATATATTTGAATTATTACTGCTCCATTTAGTTTAGATACATTGTCTTTCAATTGGAACCATTAATTTTCATTTTCCTGACATCACCTTATATACCCCCTAAAACGTGCTACTGCCCCTTTAAGTCTCATTAAAGTACAAAGGAATCTGAAACACCACAAGGGTCTGAAACAGCCATTTTTACACTATAGATTTCAAAGTTTGGTAATTTCAGCTCTTTGAAACGAGTGAATTTAAAGGTAAAACACTGTGTGAAGGTCAAAGAGGAGGTCTTAAAGACCTAAAAACTGCCGCGGCAGTCCTACATGTAGTTCACAGTTGACGTTATAAGTTGTTCATTGTCTTAGTTAGAGGTTATCAGTCATTTCGGGAAGTTGATGGGCGTTATGTACCATTTCCGCCTGGATTCCTGCTTCGTATTTTTAAAAATGATTCCTGATCATTTCTTAATTTATAAACTGGTAAAACATCTATAATAATCTATGATGATGAAATACTTTGGAATATTCAACCAAACAGTTGGAATTTGTTTCACTGTTGATAAAAAGTTTCTTATTAAAATTCTGAATTGTTACCGTTCCATGTTTATTATTATCAGATTTCAAAGGAATACTACATATTTGTATAATAATCCATTTAAAAAAGATTATCAATTATTAAGACAAAGTATAACATGAATAATGTTTAAATAATTTGGTATGATTTGGTTATTTGGCAGTTAATAGGACATAGAACCTTATGATTCCCACTAAAAAACTGCGTTTTTTGGGTGTGGACTAAATTTTCTAGCAAACATGGCTCAATAACAATTAAGGTTAAAAAGCATGCAAGAGGACTATTTTGTAATAAAGTTTATTTCTGTTCGTGATTGATTGACGACTTTTCAGTGTCATATATAAAACAAAAAAGCTTGGGTGCCAAACTTTCAAACAGCGATAACTCAAAACTAGGAAAAGTGGAGATAGAACCTTCTGTTTCTAGGGCGACGATAAGGTCCTACAAAGCATATTTTCATCAATCGTGTACATGTTACAGTCAATTAGAAGATAAATAGTTCCGTTTGTAAAATTTCCGGGATTCATTGTTATTCAACACCCGCAAATTTAGTTTAAAACCGACGGCGTCAGCATGTCAAATCATAGTAAAGCTTTCGACAATGTAAACAGATAAATTCTTTGGAAGAAAATACTTAACTATAATATTAATGGTAATATATATTTAATGTGATCAAATCAATGTATCAAGGTATTAAATCCTGTGTAGAACAAAACGGTCAACGCTCAGAATATTTTTATTGTAAAAATGGTGTACGACAAGGAGAAAACTTATCACCCCTCTTATTTGCAATGTACTTAAATGATTTAGAAAACTCACTTCTTAGAAATAATATTGAAGGAGTAACTGTTACACTTAATTATGATGATGTATACATATTTGTCCGTCTACTTGTATTGTTATATGCTGACGACACTGTTATATTATCAGATGATCTAAAGGAGTTGCAAAACTCGTTAAATTGTTTCTACAACTATTGTGTTAAAAACAAGTTATCCTTAAATGTCCAGAAGACGAAAATAATAATTTTCGGGAGTAAAAAGCTCACGACAAATTTTAACTTTATCGGCCAAGAAAGCATTGAGCTTGTTGACCAATACAAATATCTTGGCGTTATTTTTAGTAATAACCGCTCTTTTCTGAATTCTAGAAAATCTAATATTTCCCAGGCAAATAAAGCTATGCATTTGCTATACAAGCGTTTAAGAAATATTGACATGTCTATAGAATGTAAACTTTACTTATTTGACTGCACTATCTGCCCTATTTTACTGTATGGAAGTGAAATATGGGGATTTGAAAATGTGAAAGCACTTGAAAGGATACATACGGATTTTATTAGATATATTTTGAATTTAAGACGAAGCACACCGACATACATGCTATATCGTGAAACTGGTAGATCCCCACTCGTTGATAAAATCAAATTGCGAATGTTATGTTTCTGGTCTAGAATAATATCAGGGAAATGTAATTCTACGTTAACAGCATTGTACCAAATATCACTGACAAACTTCGTTAAATAAAACAATAAGAATAAATGGCTGACTTGTATCAAAACGACGTTAGATAATATTGGTATGTCCAATATATGGCAATCTCAAAATATAGTCTAATTTTCTTGGTTTAAAAATGCTGTTAAGCTTAAAGTTTCAGACCAATCCCTTCAATGTATTTACAATTGTATATCATTATCTTCTAAAGGATTTACTTATGAATGCATGAAAACATCTTACAATATATCCTCTTTACAACGTCAATTAGGAACTAAGCTCTGTAATACTTTAGTCAAATTTAGAACCGCCAATCACAAATTACCAATTGAAACAGGCCGCTGGGATAACACTAACTCAAAAGAAAGATTTTGTCCATCATGTCCCTCCCAAATCGGAGATGAATTTCATTACCTATTCCATTGTACCAAATTTAACAGCTACAGAAGTACTTATTTAAAGAATTATTTTGTAAACAACCCTAACTACCACAAAATGTCAGTATTATTTGAAACTCACAATGTATTACAATTACGAAATCTATGTAAATTTCTCTCTATCATAATGTCTGCAATGTAACACAACTGGATTGTTTCAAACCATAGTCTCAAATATGATATATTTATGTAAACTACGCCCGTAATGTTTTGCATGTACTTGTAAACTTATGGTAATAAAGTTGATTGATTGAAAAAAAACAAAAAAAAACAAATCAGTCATTTCGTCAAATGCCTAAATGGATCAGGCATTTTATGAAATGACTGCGACGGTCAGTCATTTGATGAAATGACTAATTTTCCTAGGCATTTAGCTAAATGACTGATATTGTACCTTGTGTTTTTGACAATTTGACTGTTACTGTTTAGGCAATTTATCAAAAAAGTTTCGTGTCACCGAAGTGTTGTTAATTAATAACTTTTAATTAATTCCAGGCCGAAGAACATAAAACTGACCTAAAGACAAATAGTGACTATTATATTTTGCTAATATGCTAATGTAACACGTGAGTCGATTGAACTTTTTCAAATCATTATGCCTTGACTGTCAGAAGAAGTAAAAGCGGCCCATCCCTACAAAGGAATTTGCATCATGTAGACAAGTGGATCTATTTGACATGCGTAACTTCCACAAGGTAGTTTCAAATGGATAATGGTTTATCAGGATCATTTGACAAAATTTCGGGTGTTGAAGACTCTGACCTCAAAGCGTGCTATAGGGGGTGGCATACCAACTTAAGGATATTTTCCTGTAAACAACAACTAACAATACACATAAAGGCAACAGTAATGTACATTGTTATTAGCTATTCGTCATTGGCCTTTAGACTGACGAAAAGCGAATTATTTGCTTTTTGTCATTCATAATGTTGTGCTATTTGAATGACGAAACAATAACAAATGTCTTACAGGACAACTGTTCCATCTAGTTTAAATGTATTGTCTTTCAATTGGAACCATTAATTTTCATTTTCCTGACATCACCTCATATTCCCCATAAAACGTGCTACTGCCCCTTTAACATGTTTTGATAAGAATAAATATTAAGACGACCTAAAATACCCACAGATTACGGTTGAAGAACTAAACGCTTGATTTTCCTACTTTTTTATTACTGTGTTCCAACTAAATTGGTTTACATACAAATATTTTGTAAACGTTTTAGTGATATATATTGCGGGTTTGATATGTCTGGATTAGAATACATATTAAGACTACTTACGATAACCCCTGCTTAGGGGTTTATAACTAAAAACTTTACATTCCTTACATAACAAATATTTTTATAATAATATCATTACATATTCATAGGAAAAAATTAAAATGACATGACACAACAAAATTTACATCAATTGCCATGGACCCTCGACATCTCAACAAGTAAAGGCGTTGCGTGACAAACTAGAAGTCCCTGGTTCGAATCCCATGTTCGTATCATAACTTTTTTTTCTTAAAAATCATAATTTCACAAGTCAAATTGTTTGCCTTTGTTTACAATCTAATAACCGACCAAGATGGTTATGACATAACCAACCTACGCGGATGGAGCTCACGGCATATAACAAGCAGCTAAAATAAAGATGAGAACTTCCAAAGGGGTGTAAAGGGTAAACACCTATATGTAGTTACAAGTTAAGACCTATTGAAAAAAGAAGGAATATAACCGCCCAAGGGGTGTAATATATGGTGACATAAAAGCAGTCAATTGCTTAAAATACACTGTGTACTAAACTACGTTGGGGCTTTTCTTGGTCACTAGTTTGTGGCACGTTCATTAACTAAGACAACTAAACTCATGGGCAAAAGAAACACTGGGTATTTTCAAACGAAGGATAAATATATTATGTATGCCATGTAAATTCTATTTCGAATGTGTTTGATAAAAAAAGTATTTGGAGAATTATTGTTCATAATTTTAACCATGACGGCATGGAGCGTTTTGTACTGTGGTTGTCTAAAACACTGTTGCTGTTTTCAGGTACTTTTTTGTTAATAATTATTTTGAAATTAAGTTTGAAATTCGAAAATGTATATCAGAAGTTTATTTGAGATATTGTTAATAAAAAACATCCACTTTGACTTTTCTGCATTGATATTACTTCGCGTTATAACGTCTATAAATATGCAAAACATGACCAATTTGGCTCTCCAATCTCGCTTATTTAAGGAGATAGCAAATTGATGATTTTTTTACACGCGTTTTCTAAGGCGCCATGCAAAAACATCAACACAAAATGATTCAAACAAGGCAAACATAGTTGAGTTGACTTCTAAGGAAACTTTGCCACTCTGCTTCATTCACATTTATCTTACATGGAATAAAATATCCTGACATTTATGTTACCAGCGTTTCTTTTGCCCGTGAGTTTACTCTGATCAAAGAAAGAAACACTTGCAGACTTACATAAACAATATAGTGTGCTGACGTAAGATTAATTAAATATATGCCTCATCATCAGTCACCGAAGAAGGGGCAATAACTAGTGAAGAAAGGCCATGAGTAATAAATAAAGACATTTTTATTTAAAGGATTACGTCTTTCAGATTTCAACGATATATTAAATATGTCTCCACTACGTCGCATGTTTTGTTTTTGCTCACAAATATAGACTATTGTTTTCAATTAATGCTGGATTTGGTGAGCTAGGAAAAATGAGTGTCTGAATATTCTATTATCATTCATCAGATTGTTAAGAATGCAAACATCCAAGACATTGTAATTCAATACATCGTAGATATGTTTAATCATCTTTAACTAACATTTTACATAATTTGCTTGAAAAACGTTTCATGAAAACTTGTTTCTACAACCTAAATCCTTTTATACTGAAAAGTTGTTTTAGAGATAAGGAAGAACAATTTCAAATTTTCAAATACAATTTATTTTAATTAAATAATATATGGAAACGAGATTTTCATGTATGTATCCCTTTATGATGACCAGATTTTAAATATTCGCTACTGGTGTACGTACTTTTCGCCCTTTTCTTCATATCTTCCAAATTGTTGTGTGCTCAAATTTATATACTATTTGTGGAAGGAATTAACTACAACGATGGTATTTTGTTCAGTAAAGAGTGGATACATTAAACAGTTCAAAGTTATTTCTGATATGTCTTTAATTATTGGCGCTATGAGCCTCTTACACAGAAGGCTTTAGTGTTACTTGAAATATGACCTAAAGGGGCTTTGGAATTTTTTTCGATATATATATTGAATAAAAAAGTTTAAACACTATTTTTAAAAAAACTATTTGTTCTGATATTACCAGTTTTTGAAGTCTTATTGTACCAATAAATAAACAACAGGTATCATATTGCAGGAAGTTGATATTTCGAGGCGAAATAATGAATTCAGGTTTCGAACTAACTAGTCGGGAACAATTTACGTTGATGGCAGTCACTTAAACGTAACAAGCTATGTTTCCTGTTCTAATAATCAATTCAGTTTACTAACGTATGTCATGGCGTATTTAGATGCTTGCATGAAAGGATTTGTGATGTTCATCAGTTAGATTAGGTTGCTATGGCAACCGGAGGGGTTGATCTACCCCAAGACGACGTCAACGACGGGGAAGCTATCGGCTTCTTAGTTCAACATGTCTACAAGGACCTTATCATCAAACATGTCCGTGTTGGATCAATCATAGGGCGGATGTTACCACCAAAAGGTAGTACTAGCTTCATTTAAAACTATTGACTTTCTAAAAGCGTTGTTGAAATTTTCTATATAAATAGACTAATGCCAGTTATGTCATGTTATGTTGAGGAACGGGTTCAGAAGTCTTGTCAAATTGTCGTAATAAAACACAAACGACTGGCAGAGAACAATAAACGTATTGATCATCTCCAACATATAGCTTCACTGCCCTATTGATTTTATATTTGTGTTCATGAATATTCATGCCTTCTTAGAATTACATTCGTTTCAGTTTCAAGGAACGTTCATATCAACAAACATGAAGCATCGTCCTTCTGCATGCATTATTCGAGTTGATTATTTCATCATTTACTAACATTCATATTTTCGATTTATACTTTCACAGAATTTCAAGAAACTGTTAACAGCATTATTGCATCTGAAAATGTAGGGAACGTTTTAAAAGCCACACGTGAATTTCTGGCCTACCTTGCTGACAGAAAAGAACCCCGCGATTATCTCCTCCTGACGCAACTCATAGAACAAGAAGGTAATTTGGGATTTTTTTCTTCAATTTTGTGAAACATCAAAGTATAGTTATTGATCAAGGTAAAGCTTTTGATGGAAATTTTTCACCTTTTCTGACTGTAACTAAATGAGTTAAAACTTGTAAATAACAGAGATATATTGTATTTCAGTTTCACCTTATACATATATTCTATAAACAAACTTAATATTGATGAGCCATCCCTGTTGGGATTATGAAAAACTAAAAAGGTAAAATGATAAATATATTTATAAAAGTACAATTTAAGATATAGAAGGGGGAGACCGGGCAGGCACGGCCCCGGGGCATGTTCGTCTTTTCTCTGTAATTTTTGTTCGGTGGTCACTTTAATATAAATTTGTAATTCCTTAGAGACAACATGACTTTTCTCCCACCTGATTTTAAAATGGCGTCGGGCCAACATGTTCTTTACAAACTGTGGAATAAAATCCGTTTTTCATCTAGCTGAGTAATTTATCCGACTTCCGTTCACTTTACTATTGACAAACGTTGACTGTGTTTAGGAATATGTTCTTAAGTGAGTATAAACAAACATGCTAAGACGTATATGTAATGAATAAGTTATTTTGGGATGAGGGCTGTGTATTTTCGCAGCATAGGAAAAAAATCAAACGTGGTTTGTGGGGTGCGTTCGGGCATTGCAGGCGGGGCACATTTGGCCGTGAGGAAGGTCCTCCTCCTCAAATGGACCTTCTTGAAGGTCCTTGAAGAGAAGGCTCCTCTAGTTGGAAAGAAATCGGAATATTTTTCGTAAAAAAAAGTTAACTGAGTCCATATCATTAAAAAATTTATTTTTGTAAAGTAATGTAGTATTTTTTTCTGTCGAAAATATAGAATACTATGAATAGCATATTATCTCTCTTTAAGCATTGTAGGCTGAACATGTTCTGATTGCTCACAACGCCGAACCTGCCCCTGAGGGAAACCGAACCTGCCCCGATGCGGGGTATGTTCGGTTTTTCAACTCGTCGTCAACATACTTATCGGCAAAATAGTTACGTTAAACACTTTCAACAATAATTGCAATAAAGTTAAAATTTGTATCAATATATGTACAAACTTAAGAAACATAAGAATATTTAAAAAAAATCCTAACTCATTATCTCTGTTTTAGTGAAAAGGGGAGGTACCGGCCCTGGTCTCCCCTTAGACATGTAAAATAAGCAACATATTTAAATCAAATTAAAAACCTTGCTAAGTATATATAAACGATTTTTAAAACCCTAAACCATCCCTGCAGTTTTTGGCAACAACTCTTAAAATATATAAGCATGACATAATAAAAGTTACTTCTTCCATATAAGGCAAATTAACAAAACTATTATTTACCGTTGATCTTACAGATAACATATTTTAGTAACGTTTTTATATAAGGGGGAGTGTAGAAGTACATGAGCTTCATTCTCAACAACACCTTAACAGTTAAAAATACTTTTCAAGGGGTGTGTTATTATATCGGCATGTCTCGTCGTGTAAAGGGGCAACTCCAAATCGTAACAATATCAAAGCTTGCCGATGACGTCGGGATAATGTTCCTGTGATGTAACCTTCAGCAGCAAATTCAGTTGTAAAAGTGCAGCATTGCCATAACAAAACAAAATCCGATTACAATCAGATGCTAGATAAATTTAGATTGATTCACTTTAATAACACATCTTAATTGGATGTAATTCCTTCCAAGACCATTGACAGCTCTGACTTAAAATGATATAATAGTGTAATCTAATTATTATACCCCCGCTGTATATATACACAAAGAACTTAATTAAGCACCCCCCACTTTTTCAAACAGAAAAAACACTGCTAATAATAAACAAAACAAATGTACAGGCAAACAATAAGGATGTTTTAAAAGAACGATCATCTAGCAGCGTGGAAACAAAAACTTCATACAGTTTAAGATTCACTGTCACTAAATAACTTGTTTTACAAAAACTTGGTATTTTTTAATCAAAATCCAAGTTATCTTAAAATTGAAAATGAAAGTCAATATTTGTTGCTGCAATGTGATGATTATCATTCTCTTGAGTGAATTGATGAATTTTTAGTAAATAACCCCATAGCAAAAGTCAATCGTTAAAGTAGTATTAACCTTCAAAATCACAAAATTATCAAATATCGAATTTAAAGAAAACTGCACAAAGACATTAATTGGTCACTGTCAAAGATAATGGCTTATCCAAAGGAAAGAGAAGTGTTTGATCAACAAGTTCAACTCAAGGAATCTCACATTTACTCACAAATGTTAAGATTGTAGGCATTTTATCAATTTTTGGTAAAAAAAAGTACTGATAATTCAATGTCTTGCTATCCTCTTACCATGCATGATAAAAATGGTTTTTGTGTATAAATGTCAACTAGGGATCAGAAATGTTACTTTTAATTCATAACATCCAAGGTTTAATGTGTAGTTTTCCCCCTATGACAATAGTTATATTTGGCAAAATTTCAGTAGTCTCACAGTTTTTCTCATATGTTCATTATTTTTGCACATTAGCGATTTTTAGTTCAATTAAATAGTCAATAACAAAGTAATTGTTATATCTGGAGTGGTCAATACATTAAATGAATCCAAATAGTCCACGAGCACCAAAATTCATTGTTCAAAATAGGGGGGGTGTTTAATTAAGTTCTTTGTGTATATATTTATAAAATTCAAAAGTAGGTTTATTTCCTAACATACATTTTTCACAATATATTTCATCATATAATATATATAGATGAAAATTGGAAAAGTTTACTATTATACAGTTTTACATATTCAAAAGATAAAAAAAAGACACAAAGCCAATTAAAACTCCAACATGTTTCAATGTTATCTGCAGGGAGTCTAACAAAATACAGTTATGACGTTACGATGTCACAATGAATTTGACAAAACAATGGTATGACGCCACAATCGGGCACGCAGTGGGATGGACACAATGATAATGTGATAGACTAAGAAATGTTACGCATTTAGTTATGGTCTTAACATTTAAATGAAAAAGAGTCTTCTTTTCATTGTCGCATCATTCTAGTTTGTGTGTCAAGTTTGTAAAATGGGAATATCTTGAATTTAATTTCCTTGTCTTTTGCATAGGTTTCTAACAACATTTTATTTGCTGTTTATGAACACGGACTCTAGCTGTCTCTTAGGCGCTCAGTTTGTCGTATATATTCAGCAAAACATATTTGACATAGGGTGTATGAGATATTTAGCTACACAATCAATATCAAAGCGCACATAAAATCTCGCACTTATGTTATAAATGATATACCCGACATTTCAGTATATATGGACATGTGCCACATTTACCCCCTTTTACAATTCGAAACTCTGGGGTGTTGCTTATGTCTTAGATAAACAAACCTTCAAACTTTTACTTTTGGCGTTTACTGTTGATAAATCTACAATACAACAATTTTGCACATTCTTTCATCACACATAAGAATAGGTTCATTTTGTCTCGGTTTGGTGACCAATGTATTTTATTTTGTCACAGATTATGCTTACCTATCAAAACTGCTCCGTGGGGAACCAGCACCAGACCTGGAAACACATAACGAACACTGCAGACTGTTGGAGTTCTTCAGTAAGGACATCTGTGAAAAGGTGGATTTCGAACAGTTGTTCATTAAACTGCTTGAAGATTCATGGATGGGTATGATAAGTAATTGCATGTTCAATTTTCATGAAATATTTTAAAGGTGATTTGAATTAATATGTAAGTTTTGTGTCATACTTAATTAACGTAAAATATTGTAAGCTTATGGAATCGCATTCTCCGTCAGTCCTTGATCCCTTATCCCCTTATCGTATCACTTTTCCCTCTTCTCAACACATGTAGCTCAAGTAATAGACAGAGAGCCAATTGTTTATTTAAGTCTTACTTCTGTACAGTAAAACAATAAATACATATTGGCATAAAACACAGATAAGAGTACAGAACCACCAGTATGAGTTATGAGAGACTATCATATATACATATCGTAGCAATTACATGAGCTTTAAAAACATAAAAAGAGTAATATTTTAGGAAAATAGAAGGCGTTTCCTTCTTTGTAATATTAAAAAGCAGGTTTTGGCAAAATAGTAAAACAAATCAGCTCTTTGATATAACAGTATTTTTTCAATCTCTGTTAGAATATATTAAGTATAGCAACATGGGAAGATATATATGTAAAACGTTTTTCTCTTAGGTCGGTATAAATATCACAGTGAAACAGTACATGAAACTCGTCTTCGACACAGTCTGTACAATTAAAACATTTACTTTCATTCACAGGTACACTTTCATACCGCCCAGTTTCAATTCTTTTTGGGGCTACACCACATCTAAACTTAGCCATTGCTGAACGGTGACATCTGGGTATATTACATAAAACATAGGATTCAGGGTAAAACTCATGTTTAAAAGCCTATAAGTTCTAAGTTTATTTGATAACTTTCCGCCCTTCCTCCTTGTTTACAATACATTTCCAATTTAAAATATACTCGTCCATATATTTACTTTCAACTTCTGTACAAATGACTCTCTTACTTAAGCTATAAACAGGGTCTAAAACGTAGGACATACCAAGAACATGAAACCTATTCCTTATTCTAAAATTTCAATTTGTAATATTTAATCCCGCTTTTACCTCTGCCCATTTAAAGACAAAACTGTTAAGTCTATGTGGCATGTGTTTAAAACGTACCCATTGCCTAGCAACACTTGTCCACTGTTGTACACTAGGTCGCACCCAGCCTATATCCCCATTTATAGCAGCATTTGGGGCGTACTTTCCCAGACCAAGATAAAATCTAATAGCTCTATTCTGTACATGGTTAACAGCCGATATATCCTTGGTACCCCATATAGCTGAGCCATAATCTAAAACTGACCATACCATACTATCATACAACTTGGTATATGTATCGTAATGCATGCCACCTAGTAACTTAAACCTAGAGTGCCCTGCTAACAGCTTTAGCTGCTGTACCTGCCATTGCCTTATACTATAAATGCTCCGTTAATTATAGCCCAAGATAGGTATAGCTATTTACAATATCTAACATTTCTGATCCAACATTAAAAACTAACTGCGTCCTTTCTTTGGACTGGTTTCTAAAATGTATTTTTTATTTTATTTTTAGCTTATTTTTCAAACACCAGGAATGTAGATTATCTAATAAAACCTGAAGATCATTTTCATTCTCAGCCAAGAGTACTAAATCATCAGCATATGCCAGGGAGGCAATCTTGATATTGTCTACATCAATACCGATATTACTCTCATTCAGAATGTTGAGGAGATCATTTATGAACAAGTTAAATAGCACAGGGGACAGCAAGCAACCTTGTTTTAGTCCCCGATTTACCTCAAACCACGGCCTAAGATGTCCATTTATTCTGACACAGCATTGTACATCCTTGTACAGGGATTTTAGGGCAGTTAGCATTTTTCCACAAACGCCCATAGCAGTAATTTTGTCCCAGAGTATGTCTCTATTTATACAGTCGTATGCTTTTTTAAAATCAATGAATGCCACAAAAGTAGACCTTTTAATGGCCTTACGAGTTTCTATGATTGATGTGAGAGGAGTTTGTACATGGTCGACGGTAGATCGTTTCTTGGGAAAACCGTTTTGAGAATCGTCAAGAATAGCATTTGATTCTTCCCATTGCTGCAAACTTCTATTCAAAACGGCGCAGTACAGCTTATATATTGAAGTTGTGAGGGTAATCGCTCGGTATGACAGTGGGTCCTTTGGGTCAGTTGTGGAATTCTTCGGGATCGGGTTGATGATTCCCTTCGACCATATATTTGGCACTTTTCCAGTTTTAAAACACACATTAAAAACGTTATGCGATAGCTTCAGATTTGAGAACTTCCATCGGAATATTGTCACAACCTGGCGCTTTATCCTTGTTGGCGTTGTCGATAGCTGTTTTAACTTCAAACATACTAATTTTATCATTAAACAGCACCTGGTTACCTCCACCTAACGGTCCATTGTCAATGGTTACATTGGTTTCATCCCCGTTTAAAATTACGTTGTAGTCATGCCTCCATCTCTCAAGAACGTCATCAATGACGTCAGACACCGAACCATCCTCCATAGTCACACACATAGGAACATAATTACATTGCTCAGTACCAACACCGATTCGCCCGATTCGTTTCCAGAACTCATTGTCCTTTGATTCACACAGGTCCACCAAGTCATTTAGAGTATCTCTCAGAAAAGCTCTTTTCACCTTCTGCACCCTTTTGTCGAAGTATTTCTGTTTAACCTTAAAATCATGTTTAAGTGACGGTTTGTTGGCTCGATTGGGACACTTACACAATTTCTTGTCCGCTTCACATAGGTCATTCCACAGTTTTGTAAGACTATCGTTCCACCAAGGTTTCTTCGTCCATCTCCGTTTGTTTGAAGAGAGGGAATTAAGGAAGTATGTTTTACTCTCAAGCTTTTCATTCATTTCGTACTTCAACACATAAATCAGTTGGTCCGAGGCTATGTTGAGGTCAAGTTGAGATCGCTCAGAGTTTTTCAAGCGCTCGATCATATCACTCAGCTCAGCATGGCACTTATCAGAGCTCATGGAGTCATTTGGGATACCCGATGTAATAAATTTCGTGATTTCTACAGCGTCCCCTCGTGCACCCTTATCACTTGTGGTTGGAGTTACGTCAATAGCACAGGTCAATTGTAACAAAGAGTGGTCAAGCTTGCTGACTAGATGACCGTCTACTTTATCTATCATACCCGTTTGGTAATCACGTCGGTAGATCGCTGTACTTCAAATCGACTTATGTTTGGCAATGTCTCATGGGGTACAATACAATAATCCACAACTGAGAGGCCTTTTGATGATACACAAGTAAAATCGTTTTGCACACAGTTTCTACCATTAAGTACACAATAGTTGGCATCAATTAAAAAATCAATAGAGAGGCGTCCATGTGTGTTACGACTGTTATCTTTAACATTTCTCTCCAGTATGTTATGAACTGCTTCAATATAATCTTTCATGTCACAACACAGACTATTGAAATCTCCACATCTGTACAAAATTTCACCCCTAGATTAATAATCTAAAATCTGTAATAACAAAACATCTAAAAAGTCCGAGGCATTAACATTTCTTGTTGAGTGTTCAGGGGGTAGGTAACACACACATGCATACAGGTTCGAATTGTCCTGTCTGTTACACAACTGTATCCTCAGTATACCTTCATAGGTATTATCAATAACACTGATATCAAAAAAGTTCAACAGACAGCTTTTCACAAAGTAGCCTACTCCTCATGACCCATGCTTAGCACGAACATGTAGAGATGTACGGTTATGTCCGAACCACTCATAACCAGGTTATGTCCGAACCACTCATAACCGCTAAGTCTAAGCACTTCATTACTACGGAGATGTGTCTCCGTTAGCCCATAATGTCGATGTCCGAGTACTGTACTGCTTCACTGCGTATTATGGAATTTTAAGAATCTTCTATAGTCGACCACCCTGCCACGTTCCAATACCCGCAAGCTATCTATCTTCTTTCCCGTCTGCTCCATCCTGCACCCTAAGACGACGTGAGCTCCTCTCCTCGCTCCGCCTGTGCTCACCCCTCCGGCCTAAACGTGGAGTCTCCCAGCCCTCGTCGTCAGCACGTGCAGCATGTCCATTTCTGTTGTCAACAGCACGTGCAGCGTGTCCATTTCTGTTGTCATCAGCACGTGCAGCGTGTCCATTTCTGTTGTCGTTGTCTCTTTCATGGTGACCCAGTTCCTCTCTGTGTCTTTGTGGGTCAGCGCGACCCCTGGTCACAAAGCGTGACTCTCTCAGCTGCACCTTATCCTCACCTATTACTGCTGCAATATTTCTCATGTTACTCTCATACAACCGCTGCTGGTAGGTCATATCACCAAATATAAAAAGTTACGAGCATTTTGAAGTTTAGACTTTGATTTCAGTATTTTGACCTTGTCCTCAACTGACCTGCAGGTTGCTATAATAACACCGGGGTAGCGTGAATTTACAGCCTGCTTTCTTTTTGCTTTCATTATGTCCACATCTCGAAGTTTAAGGCCATCTCGTATTACACCAATGACTTTATTTCTCAACGACATTACGCAACACAATGTTCAGCTTAGTAAGATCTTCTTCTTTATCCGCGAGGTCCGCCTTCATATCTTGAAGTTGCTGGTTTACATCGTCAATATCGGCAGAGTGTTTGTCTCCCACATTACTGATGCGTTTATTAAGTGTACTCACTTCTTTATTCATGCTCTCCTTCACCTCTCGTATCTTAGTATTGAGGCTTTCTTCCACCTTCTTTATCAAAGTTTTCTCTAAAGAGTCCATACGACTTGTCAAAGCACTTGCGAGCGAGTTCATTGCCTTCATCAAGTCCGATATTCCGGAGTCAGACGAAATATTTGTGCAAACTTCAGTCGGTTCGCTCTCAACTCGAGTTTTCTTGCACCTTGCGTCCGTGTTGTGATCATCTGATGTAATAGATCGCTTTCTACACTGACCTCTGTCCGTCACTGATGAACAAGCTGGGGCAGCCATTACCACGCTCACAAAGTCCTTACAAGTGCTGTTATTCTTAGTGGGATATTTATTGACAGAGTGAAAATGTATAATAGCCAAAATGCCCTACAACATGAATGTGACCACATATTCTTAAAACTCATATCTGTCATTGTTCTCAGATCCTTTGCACAAATAAGATGATACATGTAAATCGAATAATAAATTGGAAATTTGTTGGCTCCTTGGTCTCGAATAACGCGACAGGGACATTGGTTTAACCATATTTCGGCCTCTTTTACTGAACACATTAAGCTGAAATTTTCGTGCAAGGCAAATCAAATGTAAAGTTGTTAAACTGATAACCCCTATATTTTTCAAGATGCATAACCAGAGTGTAAAAAGGATATTGGTTGCACACAGAGGGTGCTGAATCTACTCCTGATTGCTGAAATATTTAATATGAATATTTTATTATTTTGTAAATCTCTACAGAATAACAGAACCCAAAGTTTTTTTCTGCTATTTCAGAGTAATTGCAACCTCTAACTTTTAAAACTTTTACACTTTGTTTCATAAGCTCATACAAGTTTGATATCCGACTGATAATTATTTTAAAACCGTTTCTAAACTGCTGTTTAAATTCATTTTTCATCACGATACTTAAAAGACAATAGATAACATAATTTCCTTTTTCAAAACGAAAGACACAGACGATAACCAGCTTTTGAATTGTCTGGCAAATAACAACGGCATTGTAAGTGCAATGAGATGGATGGTGTACTATGTACTGCCCAAGAGGAAGGAGAATTGGATGAAGCAATTTCTTCAGATTCTGCGAGACCTGGATTATGACGACCTGGCAGCTTGGATATCGGGAGAAACTGATGGTAAATTGTATATTGTTCCGATGTTGTTACATGATTTTCTACAAAAGATGTCATAATGATGTATAACTAAAGCTTTGTGCATATTTCGTCTGTAAGAAAAAAAGTGGGGTGTGTTCTAAGTACAACAGGAAATGCTAGAAACATGCATTTGGAGTTTATTTCATTATTGCTGAAAATGACACGATATTGTGATGAAATACAGTAGAACACGGATATAGCGAACTCGGATATAGCGAGCAATCGGATATATTGAACATATTTTCAAGTCCCGTCCCTACATTGTATGTAATATCATCAAAATTATATGTGTATAGCAAACCCCGGATATAGCGAACTAAATTATTTGGTCCCTTGGAGTTCATTATATCCGAGTTCTAATGTATCTGATGAAATCATTACTACTTATCTTGAAATTTATTTTCATGATTATAGAATTATTTTTAAGGGCATTTTACAGGAGAATTAAAATTTTGTATCTTTTAGTATTATTATAATTCATATATTTCAAAATACGTGTGAAAGTATGTCTAGCTTCAATTTCAAGGTTGTTCTCAAATTCAAATAACTACAGTCGAACTTGTCTATAAAGGCCACCCAAGGGACCGACCAAAAGTGGCCTTTATATAGAGGTGGCCTTTCTATAGAGGTTCTGGTGTGCAGTCATACTCAAAGACAACTAGCAAAAATTCTAATATCATATTTTATTCTAAAATGAGAGCATATTTCACATACATAATTAAAAATACAATGTAGTTTTTAAAATCAATAAAGATATAACAGTCATTAAAAGTTTGTTAAATGATGATCTTAAAAATTATTTGTTAAAATAGTCACTGATTTTTGATTGTTTTGTATGTTTTACAGTCATCTCACTCATAGTGTCCTTCAACTCCATGGCCAGTCTTAAAACCTTTTCGTTTGCATGGTGTAGACCAAATTGTTCTCGACTCTGCACATGTTTGATTGCATCTGACAACGTCACAATGTCTTCATGGTCATCTTGTGATTCAATTCAAACTGCGTTCTTCCCACACCATTGTCTTCTTCTTCTCAGATAACACAAAGGATTTGTCAAAGGGAATATCAAAGTAACAAGCTTGTGTACTCACGCTATTGTTATCGAGTTAGGTGACACCTAACTAATCAACATGTTAATTACGACCACACGCTCGCTTATTGACACCGAGAGGTCACTTGCTGTGAGTGATCAAGCGTACTTCCCGATCACAAATGGCCGTTACTAACAAGTCTTGCCTTCACTCGGGACTTCATTAGGGTGGCCGCTGGCCGCATCTAACAAGTGGCCGCTCTATAGAGGTAAAATATAACGTAAAATCGCTTTAGGGTGGCCGTAACTAGCAGGTGGCCGCTCTATAGAGGTGGCCGCTAATACCAGTTCGACTGTATATTAAAAAGAATTCAAAAGAAAACATTTTTGCTGGATAAACGGAAACATATTATTTAAGATGACAAGGTCAGAATTCTGTAATCAGAGGAGTTATTGCCTTTTTCAGAAAATGTATCACAATTTGTGATTCAAAAGGAAAAAGCTCGAAAGGCTAGACTTGGTATACTTAGTAAAAAGTATAGATTTGTTATTTTCTCACATATGTTATTTTTTTTGCCAGCATTTCCGGCAGTACTTACAGATTTTTTTTATCATTTGGGTTACAAATTTATAATTAAGGGAATAAGAATTGTATTGGAAAAAAAACAGCTGAAAGAGAACAGAAGAACAGAACTGAAGAAACTCATAAAGTTTATGGATAAGTAGATTTCTATGTTAACAATAAATGATGCGACAATTTGTGTTCAATTGATGCAATTGATTGATATTAGTAGTCACAATAGAATCATTTGAGAAAATATATCTTGTTTCTAATACATTTTTATAGTCCATGATTTTTAAAGTTATAGGACACTGCTAACATCATCATTACGTTTGCCTTTGTTTTAATTGCAGGTGATAATTACAGGTGTAAAAGCCGATAAATGACTCATTTCTAACATATCTGCACATTTTCTAATGAACCTTTTGAACTGCTGAGTCAATTTTATCCGAAACAAGTTGTATTTTTGGAAAACATTTGATTGCAGACAATGACCAAAATCAAGTATTGCGTTTGGTAGAAAATGCCAAACCCTTCAAGCAAATTGATACTGATATGCTATTTATGTTATTTATGTGCATGCATATAGAGATTATTAGTGAAGCAAGATTGATCAGCATTATATCTCATGTTTCATCAACTGCTGAATAAGAGCATTATTCTAAACTGAACGCCAAAAGAAATGTTACACCTCTTTGAATTTGAATATCATAAAAAGTGACATGTTCAGAGGAATTTGCTTTGTTATGTTGTAACACTCCATCAGTTTAGTGTTTTGTGCTAAAATAGCAGACCTGTAACTTTAATGGTAAATAAGTTATCGCCAATTCTTCATTAGTGGGGTCAATTGTCCTATTTCCGACCATGCAATAATTGAAGTGAAAATTGTAAAAATAAACCAAACTGACTTTGTTTTTTTTTATATTGAGTGCACATTCATTAAAAAGGAAATTATTTATGTTTTGGCAATATTTATTCGTTATTTTGTCTGAAAATGACGAAATATTGAGATTTGTTATTTTTCTATTTCAAACAGAAGCATAAGATTCTAAGAAAATATTTTTGTTAAAAAAGTTCTGTTTAAGGAATCTTTGGCACATGTTCACGGACTAGATTTGTTTCTAAATCTTTCTAAATAGTGAGCTTCTTAAACATTTTTGTTTTCATCAGAAGGATCATGTACAATTTTTACCACGCATGAAATGCATGTGAAATCAGTTGGTAACGGGTATAAAAGGCCCCTGTATTCATTATTTCACACCATTATCGATTGAACTGAACTGAGAGCGGTAAAGATCGATTGGAATGCTGCAGACTTGGTCCACTGATGGAGAAGTTGCTGCCGCAACCGAGCTAGATGTGACAGGCTGCCAGTGACAACCCCTAATGAAGACCGGTACCTGATTCAACTACATCTCATCAACCACTTTGAAGCTGCCACAACGACAGCTTCTACTACACATGGACACCGAATCGGTCCCCAGATGGTGAGAAGAAGGCTCCAACAACAAGGACTGAGGTCATACCAACCGAATGCTGTTGATGCGCCGACATCGACAAAACAGGGTTGCTTGGACAAGAAATGTTCGACGTTGGCAGAACCAAAACTGGCAGAGAGTGTTATTTTTCGACGAAAGTCAGTTCGAGATGCACGTAGCAGACGGGAGTAGGAGAGTCTACTGTCAATGGGTTAAGAGGGAGGCCATCTGCTTCATACAAGAAGTTAACACTTTCGGTGGAGGCAGCGCCTTGATCTTGGTTGGAATATGCGGCAACGCAACCACCTACCTCATTGTCATTGCCGGCAATCTGACGGCGCACATGTACATTAAAAAGGGTCCTACTGCCAGAGGTTATGCCATTCATCCAAACACCCTTTTCCAACAGGAGAATGCTCGTCCTCATGTATCCAGAGTGACGTTACAGTACCTCAACGTCAACAACGTCCACGTTTTGAGTTGGCCTGCCAGATCGCTCGATATGAATCCCATCGGGCACCTCTAGGATTATATCGATCGAAGGATCCGTCAACGTCAACACCAACCACACACACGTCAACAACTTATTGGTGTCATTGATGGCCGAATGGAGGTATCTACTAGTTACCACCTGCTTTCATCAGACCACTGTCGTTTTCTGTGAGACGAAGAGTTCAGGCATGTTTGAATGCCAACGACGGACATACCAGATACTCATCACATACAATTTGTCATTAAACTAATGATTATTCAATGATTTGGTTGTTTTTGTGCATGATCTGAATTAGGACAATTGACCCCTCCCATGAAGAACTGGCGATAAAGTGATCATTGTGCCCTTAAAGTGTTTGGTTATTTAAGGTCCAGAAGTTTCTTTGTGGCCCCTTGTGATTCATTGGGCTTCAATGCTTTCGGCAATGTATGTGTATATTGACAATGTCTAAGGGATTAATGATGTGAGAAGTTGGGGTCAGTTGATATTTGGACTACAAAAAACTAAATTAAATCTGAGTTTAAAGTGTTGTTTTCAAAGAATAATAATTTATACGTTAGATTCATCTATCCTTTCTTGGTTTATGGTCATATTCCTTCTGTATTCAAGAATCGTATGGCCTCAGTTCTTGACAACATAGTGGGTACATCTAATACCTACTTTAACAATCCCTGATTTGTTGTTTCAGATGCAACTGTTTGTAGTTCGGAAAAGGACACTGAGTCAACATTCACAAATGGTGATAATGATCGAAGTCTTGTTGGGATGAATATTGTTCATGGTATGCACTTTTGAAACACTATAAAGACCAGCAGAAATAACAGTTTGTTAAGCCATTATTGCTCTCATTGTCCTGCAAGACGTCTTTTACAGCTGAATTCGCTTTGATGTTTTTTATGGACATTTGCGTCTGCATCATGGTAGACTAAATGAATAAATTTTGCAATGCTCCTTTGCCTCTTTGCTTAGAGTTGTCTTTGCTCTGAGGATCTTTTACGGTTGCCACAGTTTAAGCATATACATTTTAACATTTAAAATTTAAATATTCCACAATATCCTTATCTTTTATATTTTGATAGCCACAGGAAGTGCCTACAGCTCCATTGATAATTTTGATGTACAAAAAGGGCCCTTAACTTACATCAAGAAGAGAAAATTGAACAGTTTATCTTCAATGAAATTGAAACGCACGGATGCATGGGCGGAAAAGACACGGGAAATTCATGATGGTATTTTGAACCTAATCAAACCTTTAATTGATATTGAACAAATAATTGTTACACCGCTAAGATGATATTACCTAACATTATCAGACTCATTATGTAAAGTTTTTTGTTGTCTTCATCGTGAAAAATAGCCTTTTAAAACTGCCTTTTAATAGACAGATTTTTTAAAAAGTGCATAAACAAATCGTTCTAGGTTTAAGTGACACATCCAGCTTTCTCTCAAGTGTGGAGGACAACACCCTTGTAGTTTTTGACGATGATGAAGCTGTCACACAGGAACTGATAGCAGTTAGAGAGAAGCAGATTAAGGTACTTGAAAGTCGACCATACCAGGAAGAACTGGCAAGATCTGCAGATGAGGAAAAGAATGTGATCATAATTGCACCAACTGGCTCTGGAAAGACAGTGGTTGCTGTCAGAATTATGCAGGTAAGTGTAAAAAGTCAAGTAGAAATTTCATCTTTCACCAAGTCAGTTTTATGACTTTATACAATCATATTTTCAACTTGTCATTTTCCAGAAACACCTTGAGATGAAAAATGGAAAAGGGAAGATTGCCTTCTTTGCAAACGAAGTAACACTTGTAGACCAACAGCATGAGATGTGTAGGAGATATCTTGATTCTGATATCAAGACAAAGCAGATTGTGGGAGAAACTAAGGACAAGACCAGAATACCAGTTCCAGATTTGATAGCACAGTAAGTATGTGTAAAATAAAGATAGATACACTGTGTAGAATGTGTATACTAAATCGTAAAAGTAAGTTGATTATTGTTTATTGATGAATTAAATTTGCATCACCATACACAAGTTTGTATCTTTGATAAGTTGTTTAATTAATAGCACAGAATTAATGTAGTCTTTATATTCTTTTTGATCAAGCTTTATTTTAAAATCTAGTACCCTGTCCAGTAGTTCATATAGTACGAATTTTGACCATCTATGTTTATCTCATCAGGAAACTCATTTTGTTTCAGAAATAATATTATCTTCATGACTCCTCAAATCATCGTGGACAGTCTGTCCAAGAAACACCTTGAGTCCCTGTCTGTTTTCTCACTATTGGTGTTTGATGAATGTCACAATGTCAGCTCCAAACATCCAAGCAACATGATAATGGCAGCCTACATGGACATGAAGTTCAATGGAATTTCGGGCCTGCCACAGGTTATTTCCTGGTTTTATGCGAATTAGGTTTCATTCAAGTTTTCTCAACAATGTTAGTCTGGAGTAAATTATAGTCGTCAATCGGCAATAGCAAAGATGTTTTCTTGACTGCTCCATTTATTTGGAATGTAGAAATGTTTAGAAAAAGTAATCAATAAAAATGTTACTATGTACTTCTGTTCAAGTTCTGGGTATGTCGTTATAGGTGGTCGGACTGACTGCATCAGTAGGGACAGGCAGGAAGAAAGTTGGTTCAGAAATTGGGGGTGCTGTAGAGCATATCAAGGGTCTCTGTGCCCGTCTGGATGCTAGAGGGGGGCTGGTGACGGTCAGGGAGAACAGAGAGAGCCTTGCAGGGTACACAAAGCATGTGGAAACAGGTTCGTAATTTAGAGTTCTCAAGAATTATTCTTATTATTGTTGTCAATTTATAATTGTTAATGCTCTTTAATTATGCTTAATTATTGTTAATAAACATTGTTAATAAACGTGTGAAAACATTGTTAACATGAAACTAATTTTACACTCTGAAGTTTACATATATTTCTGAACGTTGATTGGTCTAGGGCATGGTCATGTGATCTAAGTTTTATCCATTCATTTCCCATGGACTAAAAAAAAAGTGTTCATACTTGTGTGAACGTTTTCACCGGAACTACTTTAATTCTCCGTTCATAACTAAAACAAATGTTATCCAATATATTTTTACCTATGGAACTATAATGATTTTAATCATATCTTATCTATATAAACTAAGTTATATTTTTTTATGTGAAAAACACTCATCTTATAATTTGCTTTAAATTATTTGCTTATCATTTGATAAAAAAAAAGATTTGATCGAACGGAACGAGATGCATTGACAGTCGCTTCTTCACTACGATTAATATGGGGCAAAGCAAAGACAACCTTAAACTCACGATGTAAACACAAGAGATGAGAGTTTGTCAATAGAGCAGTTATTATAATCAAAATATCACTTAACCACTTTTGTTTACATGTTTTGATAAAGATACCCCTGCAAATGGCTGCCAGACACGACGTTATGCATAAGGCACTCTAATCTCCTTTCCTCGTGCGAAGGGATTTTATCATAGTGTGTGCTTCATTAAGCATATCTTAGTGCAGCATGTTCTGTAATACAGACAATTGACCAATTCTGAAAACATTCAGTTTGTTTCCAAAGTGAGATTATTTCTTGTCGCATGTGTTACTCGTTCAAAGGACAAAACAGGATTTATACCAGTCCGCCGCTCCATTCCATATATAATGCGAAATCATAAGAATTGAATGTCAGTTGGTGTGTTTGCACTGGAAAATGAACGATGTCACTTTTGAATGTAGCTTTGCACCTGGTCCGACAAGATATACCAACAAACCCATGGCCTCCCCATGGGTTCCCTGCTGTCATTACCGATAGATACATGACCCATCTAGAAGAAAACGCACTCATGACCTCGCCCATCCAACAGACCTGCTGGTACCGTAAAGTAGATGACACCTTCGTTATCATCAATCCCAAAGACGACCCCAAACATCTCCTTGATCATCTGAACGCCCAACTACTCCGCATGAAATTCACCATGGAAGAAAAGAAAGATAAAAAATTGCCATTCCTAGATGTCCTCGTGCACAAAGACAACAACAGACTCAACACCAGCGTCCACAGGAAGCCAACCCACACCGACCAGTACCTTCATTCTCCAACCACCCCCAGCAAGTTCAGGAAGGTATGATTTCCAACCTCACCCGCAGAGCCAAGAACATCTGTTCCACCACCAACGCCCTAGAAGCTGAATTACAACATCTGTGGCATGTCTTCATCGACCTCAACCAGTACCCCTCCGAATTAGTCAACCGCACAATTTACTCAACCCTTAGACCTAGGGACAAACAACCTCGCCAACAGTCAGCCCCCTTCATCATAGCCATCCTGTACATTCCAACCGTCAGCAACCACATCCAGCGACTCCTAAAGAAGCAGGCAAATATAGATGTAGTATTCCAGAAGAGCAGATCCATTCAGAACCAAGAGCAACTGGCAAGCATCCAACAACCATCAAAGAAGACCCCTCTGGTTTAGTTTACCACATTCACTGTGAATGTGGAGATTCTTACATTGGAGGAACATCCCGTCGATAACAATGCAGACTCAAGAAGCACCAATCATCCGTACAATGAGACACTCTAAATCGGCAGTCTCAGACCACATCCAGGCAAATCCCACTCACAAAATACTTTGGCAAGATATAAAAAAACTGGAAATTAACAAATCGCACTTCAGGATTAGAAAGTAATTAGAATCAATCATCATCCATCGTTTTAATCCCTCCATTAGTCGCTATCAGGGTTATTACCGTCCAACAATCACGTCCAGCATCACTTGCTTGATGACAGTGTTAGTATCTACACCGAAATGTGACATTTCATGCAATAATGAAGTTGACTATCAATAAGAACTTTTCTTCTTCATCAACCAGCTTCTTAATGCCTCTCAAAGAAGATATAGGACATATTTGCAGGATTTGGTAGAATTGTAAGCCTTGTTTGTACCTATGTAGTTTGTTTATTGTTTATTATTCGATGAACAGAAAAACACCAATCCTAGTTGAATTATATATTTTATCAGAATGAAGCCTTTGTGTTTGTTTGTTTGCTGAAGTTGTATATTAGTGTTATCATCAGAATACACCATTGTCATTTTGAACTGCGATGTTTATAACTTGGATTTTGATATTTATGCTTTTATTTCGTTGCCGTTCTATTGTGGTTCGTCTCCTAATTTATACATATATGTTATCTTCAAGCAATCAAGATGACAGAAGATAGACCATACGATCCATTTAAACAGAGAATCGTTGACATCATGAATTTGATTGAAAAGAGGATTTTTGGTCAACTTGGTGAGTATGACATACATAATTTAAACAACTGATGATAAATAAGGGTTAATGCTGACTCGTAAAGGAGACCATTTTTTACATCTCCACTTAATCTGTTGAACAATCTTACACCATAATAAAGAAGTACAAAATGACATATTTATTTTCTATGATAAGAAGATTATCTATCAATTAACTTATTTTCTAATTGCTATACAAATACTATTATTTTGTACTCAGAACACCTTGCCCTTGACGATGATAAAGAAATCAAACCTTCCATGGAAAAAAACACTATGGCTTACAAACAGTGGTTGAGCAGAATGTACGACACAGTTCTACCACGTATACAGAACGCGACAATAAGAAAACCTCTGCTTGTCTACATAGAGCACTTGACGGTTGTTTGTCAAATTATTTCAAACAAATGATAAATAAGTTAATATAATACTAGATACTTGGTATGTGTTGAGGAACCATTCCGTGAGGTGTTGGTCGTATATGCAAAACTTTAAGGTGTCATTTAATCGAGAATTAACGACTTTTGCAGGAAAGTATCACTTTAGAGCAAATCGCCGTTGAATAGTAAATTATCTGAAGCAGTCAGGTTGATAATGTTTGATAAATTATTAGCTTTCATGTATATTTGACGTGTGCATAAGAAAAGAAGAGTTTATTATATAATTGCCGTTTGGTAATGATATCGGAATTATTTTAAATTTTATATAATAAATTGCACAATCTGCGTTCGTATCAAAGCAAAACATTATGTGTGGAAACTCACGATGTGGCTTGTGAAACGTTAAACCACTGGTTAAGTGATCATACTCAATACAAGACAAAAGAACAGGAACAGGAAACGAGACATTATTAAGGGGTGTTAGTATTAAAGTTTTATCAACTTGTGTGCAAGAATGTATTCGATAACAGGAAGTTAGGACACATGTGAGTAAACATGAGACACCTTTGATTACAGGTATACAACAAGGCCTTGGTGATAAACGAGGACTGTCGAGGGAGGGATGCAATGATCTGTATAATGGAGTTCCAATCTAAAATTTACCAATCTCAACGTTCGTGTCATGGAGAAGAAAAATGGCTTCAGAATCTATTTCTAGGTTTGATTACAGCAATATTGTGACGTTTAGATTTATGTCATACTCATATTTGAATGTTTACATAACTTATGTTTTATTCTTTGTGCCTGGTATATATCATCTTCCTACGCTAAGAAGGAAAACGCCAGTTTCCGAACTTTCAGTTTTATGCCTTGCTGTCGACCCTTAGTTGTCTGTGCTGACATCAGCGCCCCTACAGGCGATTGTAAGCAACCCCCAGTTACTTTTGGATTTTACTATTGCTTTCTCTTACAGTAAACTAGAGAGCAAGCACAGATATACTTATCTTGGTATGTGGTTTGGTCTAGTTGTGGAGTGGTGCCTTTTGCTACTTTGATTGTTCTCATATTTGTCGTTTTCCTGGTTTTCAAGGCAACAACTTGAACTTAGTGCACATGGGGGAAAAGGGTCCTTGTCCGGCCTCCTTCTTAAGATCTATTTAGTATATGTTTACTTAACTTGGTATGCGGTTTGATCTAGTGACGGAATGGTGCCTTTTGCTGTTTTGGTTATTCTGAATTTTAATTTTTGTTTTCATGGAAACAATTTTATGGAGCCCTTTTCTGGTCTCTATATCAAAATCTCTAAGTATAATTATACCCTCGCCTTACAGCGTAAGCGGGGGTATATAGCGTTCATTCTGTCCGTCCATCTGTCCGTCCGTCACAAAAAATTGTCCGGAGAATATGTCCTAAACTATACATGCTAGCTTCAACAGACTTCATACACTTATCAACCATGATCCCTACATGTGCCTTTTGAGGGTTAAACCAACACATTATTCGATTTTTTTTGCGGTTTCCATGGATATATGACTAATAAGTGTTTCTTTGATAAATTCCTTTGTCCAGAATATATTTCCTGTAATGTACATCTTAGCTTCACCAAATTTGCTACATATGTCAATCGTGATTGCTGGATATGCCTTGTGAGAGTTAAATGATATATGGATTTTCTTTTATGTGGTTCCTTTGGGAAACATGACTTACAAAGCGTCTCAACAAAAATAGTTTTGTCCTCAGTACATCTCGTAGAATATTCATGATAACTACCTCAAATTTGAAACAAAGATCAACCATTATCCCTACATATACCCTTTTAATTGTAAAACCTATTAATGAATTTAGTATTGGGGTTTCAGTGGAAAGAAGACTTACACAATGACTTACTGTATACTCAACTTTCATACAACTTTAACCAATATTAATCAGTTTTACTATTTGAAATTCTTTGAACAAAGTAGGGAGCGGGGGTATGTGAGCTCTGCTAGTTTATTCACTTGTTTTATGAAACTTAGAATGTGATTTGACTCAACAATGGATTTAACCCATTTACCCCTTAGACTACTTACATGTTTTTTTTTCTTTTGATGTAATTCTTTCATAAATATTTGTCTATGTATAATATCTCTGGTTTCACTGACAAATACGATGACTAGGTTTGATTAAAAGTTGGGCCGAGGTCAATCATAGTGTATCACATGCACATTTATCTGTACATTCTAATGAACCTTTAGTTAATGATACATAAAGAGGCAGTAGCACATGTTATTATCTACAATTTGTCTCCACAATTAATATATGTTGACTCCAAAAAGTACTGAATAATGAATAACCTTAACTTAACCAGATTATCCGTAGTAGTAGAAGACATTACCAGATGTCAAGCAGTTTAACTTGCGGCTATTTCATTCATTTGAGTTAGGCGAATGGATTTGCACAAACATATCTACGTTTGTTTTGAACTGCATTTTATGATTAAAAAACATTGTCTTTCAATTGAGAACATTTATGATAATTATTGTGAAAAACGTTCTATACCAACAAACATCTTACTGCAAAATATAACAACAACACATTACAAAACAATTCAATTATCAACAGATAATTTGATCTTCAAAACAAAACATCGTTGAATTGCAGAAAACAAGACCCGACTTGAGCTTGATTCCAGAGCACACGTCCATCTGAATCCTAAACTTTTGCTGCTTAAATTCGAAATAATTGAGAAACTCCGAAAAGACCCAAGATCCAAGATTCTGGTTTTGGTGAAAACTCGTGATTTGGCAAGGGCTCTCCTTCGGTGGATGAAAGAAACAGGTGACCTGAACCAACTGAAACCTGTCATTGTGACTGGATGTGGGGCTCCATCAGATCAAGGCGGTAGGCACTTAACTAATATCATTCCTTGAGGTCTTTTTATATCTCAATTTCCTCCAATCTCTATAGGTTAGATCAACTGTTAAATGTGCATCTATCATGATAGGACCTTTCAGATTGGGTAACAACTTTTCACCTCGTGACCTTGACTTTGGCGCGTAAAAACTGATAAAGATAGACCTTTGATATTTCACATGTGCATCTATAATCTCAAATAGCTACAATGTATGTTACCTCGAACACATGATCAAGCTGTTTACTTTTGATCAACCGATATTAGAAGTTATAACACTCAGAGGCGGGGTGCATAGGGAGATATCTGCCTCGAGCTTGGTGTTATGCGACGAGCCGACGTCGAATTGCATTTTAACCTTTTAACTATAGTTTGTTCAAAGCTACATACCGGTGGATCAAAAGTAACCAGCTTGATCATGTGTTCGAGGTAACATATATTGTACATTTCAAGACGCTCAATCTGGACGCCTTTATCATGCTTTTTATGTGCCGGGGTATAGATGATTTATCATCCCACTTAAAGATTACATAACCACAAACATATATTTACTATTTTATTTTGGAATATATGAATGTCTGGCTAAAATATTTTATCGTGCGTCAAAGGTCGCTTCTCAATTATGTCCAGTTTGGTAATTTAAGCCGTTTTTGAATGCCACTTTTGATGAGCAGCTAGATCTATCTCGCAACAGACTAGTGAATGCATGACTGGTCACACGCCCTTTTTGTGACGCCATAAGCAGAATGATTGCAACGAGTTCTATACATTTATCATAACGATACCACCGAATATACCCAGTAATTAACGATTTCAAAAAATGTTTACCACTCAGTTAGGTAAGTCATTTGATAATGTAACACTATAAAGCGTTTGAAGTAATAAATATATCCACATCACTAATAATTAAACAATTATTCAAGGCGGTATTTCAGTTCAATGTGATTCTTTGACACTTTGTCTGTGTAACACGTCACACCCGCGCGAGTTTTATGGCCCCAAGCCCAGGTGGGTTTTTTACAGCCGTTATAACGCGGTCTTAATAAAAGGCTAATTAAAGGTGTTTATTGGACATATTGACAAAAATCATGACCAGTTCTTATTTTGTTGAAATATCCTTGAACCTAAATCGAAAAGTGATAAAGTCGAGGTTAGCGGTTGTTTAGGAGGGTGATATCAGTATTTATCCAGGGTCACGTGGACCAATCAGAGATCGAGATTCTTACATGAGGTAGGATAAGTAGCTTTGAACAAACTATAGTTAAAGAGCTTACACAGTTAACGTTTTTGTTTCTCTTTATCTTCATATTATATGAGTTTTGTTTAAACATTCGGTAAGATAACTTCATTATACCATTCAGCTTCGGCTCGTCGCATAACACCAAGCTCGAGACGGATATCTCCCTATGTACCCCGCCTCTGAATGGTATAACTTATATTGTGACAGCGCTGATATAGCGGTCATGTGAGGTATTCTAATAACTAATTGTATGATTTTTGGTCGTTTGATATTGCACGTTTTCTACTGTTCTTTTGTATTTTGCAGGTTATCAGTCAAATCATTGAAATCTTAACTAGTTTGCGTTTATTTTCAGAAAGAAAGGATGTCTACTCTTGTGATATGCCCTTGGGCAAACTTCCCTTATTCTTAATATTTCGTATGGATCATCTTTTATCCATACCCTGAAGCCGTAGAACAATCATAGCCTGCTAAATGGACAACGCTCACACAAAACTTTAACACAAAATCAAATTAGGCTTCAGCTTATGATCATTAAACAATATATACATGCGACCTTCCGTGATATGTTTATCTTTTAATATTTTTGATTTATTTATTCAAATAAGCGTCATCTCATTTATATCTTTATCTTTATTTAACGTTCACCATCTTTAAGATAATATGCATGTGTTCAACGGCTTAATTGGTATCAATAGGAAATTGACACGGTATTTTCACACAAAAGTAACTGATATTGTTGTGTATTTTGTTTTAACCTTTGTAGGAATGACCAGGCCTGAACAGATAAAAGCTGTGAAAAGTTTCAAGTTCGGAACCAGTCGCGCAGCAATTGCAACATCTGTTGCTGAAGAAGGAATGGACTTCGCTCAGTGTAACAGAGTCATACGCTATGAATATGTGTCCAATGAAATAGGAATGGTGCAGGCCAGAGGTAGGTTCGGCTAAACCGATCTCAATTATATGATCATTTTCAATTTACTCGAGATAGCAACAAGATGCTCGCTCCAACTCATACGTCAATGATTACGTTATTGTCTAAAATATATTTCTGTTCTTACACTGTTTCAAGGCTAAACTACTAAACAATTATTTACAGTATTTATTTTAAATCATATTGTTCTCATTACAAAAAAACACATACAAATTCAAAGCATTAGGCAAGAAAAACGGAATTTTTAAAAAATGCTGAGAAAGATTACAAATATTTTCAACATTGAAAGATATATTGCAAAAAATCTAAGTTTTTTACTACTTTTGCAGAAAATGGATGCAACTTACCCAAATACTTGAGTAAAATTAAAACACTTCTTCTATTTTGTAATATTGAATTGTTACCATTTCTATGTATCATTTCAACATCTTATATGTGTTATGGGATAAATGCAAAGTTTTGAAATAAAAAAACCCGGTATATTTTTAAGTCAAGCACTCAAACATAATTATTTTCTCAAATATGAATGAAATATTTCATGGATTCCTGATATGTGCTCTATTCAAATAGCATGAATTTAATCATTGCAGGTCGTGCATCTCGGGCCGATGATGGAGACTATTTTTCGATAACCGGAAGTGCAGACATGGCGAACAGAGAACAGAATAACTTCCGGCTCGAGAAAGTCATGGATGAAGCAGTGGAGTTATTGCATGCTGAAGTGGAAAAAAACCCTGAAGCTTTCGTTGAATACATCGAGAAGCTGCAGAAGAAAGAGAAGACGAACAGAGACATTGAGAAGAAACAACTGCAGATAAAATACCGATCAAGGGATACAAAAGCTCACAGGATCACTTGCTACGGGTGTGGCACTTTCATCTGTTTGTCCACGGACATACGGGTACTCAACAGCAGCCACCACATGGTCATGACGTCTGATATAGGAACAAAGGTTATTGAAGTTCCTCACAAGAAACCCGTTACATTTGAAAACATTCGGAAATGCAGTAAGATACAGTGCAAAGATGAGGACTGTCGTCAGGTTTGGGGAGTAGCTCTTATATACAGAGATACTAAAATTGCCGTGCTCACTCCCAAGGGTTTGCTGTTTTTCCGACCTTGTGGGGAACAGTATCACGAAAATAATTGGACAGATGTACCATTTGGGTGTCAAGAGCTTAGTGAAGAGGACCTATTGAGATACGAACCATCCTTTGACGAAATCTCAGAAGTGACAGCATTAACGGAGACACAACCACTTGTAAATAACTGTTAAATATTGCTAGTCAATTTGTCTAGGTGAATATTGGTTTCATGTTTCTCTTGACTTTATTCTTTAGAACACATTTGCAGATAATAGATAGATACATCTTTAACGCAAATGTAAGAAAAGGGCCAACTGTATCTTATGAGAAAGAAAGAATGGATAACACAAGATATGTTATTTTTATGCAAATGGTATGTCATATACCCTTTTGAATAATTTCTTATACTGATTTGTGTGAGTAGATGAGAACTTTATGATTTCTTGATTACACCGCACTTGTAAGGACCTTGCCAGCAAAAGGAAACAGTACTTGGCTGTGTTCGTCGCTTAATTCGTTGTGTTAACATTATCACTTAAAGGGGCAGTAGCACGTTTTTAGGGGGAATATAAGGTGATGTCATGAAAATGAAAATTAATGGTTCCAAATGAAAGACAATGTATTCAAACTAAATGGAGCAGTAATAATTCAAATATAAAATGTAAAGTTCAGCCATGCGATTCCTTTTTCTTACACAAAATGAATTAAAGGTGTTCACACAAAAATGGCCGCCAATGGATTTTGTGTAAATCTTCATACTTTGTCCTCTGACTATGGGTGATTGACTTGTGTGATGAGATTTTTTATACTGTCAGAATAATTCATTTAACATTAACTTACAATTATCAGTGAAAATTATAAAATATAAAATTATCAAAAAACGTGCTACTGCCCCTTTAAGCGCTATCCTACTTTTGACAAGCTTTTAAATCTTACTGTATGAACTTATTAGAAATGCTAAACTCATGTTCTGGTAACTTAGCTTATAATTATAACTTATAAATTGTTATTTGCTTCAAGATATGTGTAGGTACCACAACAAATTATATGTCTAATATTCATGTGTGTTGAAGAAATAATGCGTACAGTTCATGGTTTTCCGTTGTTTACAGAATATTTTCTAAACAATGTCTGCCTGTGATACTGATATATTGATAAACTCTTCATTTGAGATCGAAATCTACATGTCAATTTGTACATGTAGATATAGATGTAGAAGCCCTTCATGGTATTTCTAGTTAAAGGCACCACTCGGGCGGCTTTCATCCGCCATTTAGAAAGTTTAGCATTGCGAGAAAGCAAATGTGCTGTAATATGCTTATTCATTAACAAAATTAAAGTAATAACTACTTGATTTATGGAATAGGAGCATATCTACAAATAATTCATTATAAAAGTTATCAGTTGCTACAGCATTTTGTCGTAGTTATGCATTCCACGATCGTAACTTCGATAAATGGCTTCATTTCACAATGTTTTTATTTTTGAGCGATACACTTTAATTTTTGTCAAATTGTCAAATCTCTAACAACTAAAATGCTTATCTCACAAACATATATGAAATTAAGTGTGAAATTATCATGTAAAAATCATATATAATTGTAAAGTCCTCCTGAATTTTGTTTCCACAAAAAATACCCCGCTCGATTGGTACCTTTAAAACGTGGACGTGTGTTTTTTCCTTGCTAACCTTTACTTTTCTCTTTTAATGTTGTTCATATTTCATATCTGATTTATTTTTATATACTTTTTATTCCCCTTAACATGTAACTTTCTTTCATAATTACACCTAATGGTATATACATTTTGATTTTTTCAACTTAATAAATAACTTCTAATTCATAATTTTAAATGCGTTTGTGTTAACGAATATCTTATTAAAGAAAATGATAATGAATCACCAGCATAGAATATCATTGCCTTGGTATGTGTTGATAAATTGCAATATTTCTAATAAAAATCACAGACAATGGACACGACAAAATGCGCATAAAATAATGGATACATACTAAAGTCTGTTTTCCTCAAGGGTGAATGAATTTACTTAGTATAATACTCAAACATTTTGTCTTGGTGGTAGGTACACATACGTATATTGTATACTGTAAATAAGGAGGAGATATCGTATGGTATTTGATAAATACCTATCGGTCAAGGAAGAACATATGAAAATTCATGATATCATAATTTCGTATATTTGTCACCATTAACGAAATAGAGATTACATAACGAGCTCGAGCAACGATATATTTTCAAATGGTTTGATTCATTCACGTGCGAAAGCGAGTGAATATATAAAAACTTTGAAAATATTGAGTTGAAATATTTTCGATATTCAACACTCAAGAGTATTGGATATTTTTATCACATACAAAACGGAAACACTATTTCCTTGACACAACGATGCGCGACAAAGTTGCGCAATGATACACTGGTGAGGTACCTCTGTGTTCGCAATAGCAAAACAATAGTCCCTTTTCCGTTAGGATCGCCTTCATCTCAAAAGAATCCTACTTTTAAACCATCATTTGTGTACAGTTTATCGAAGAATTGTCCAAAACCAAGACATTAGCAAATACTTTAACAATACAAAAACGTCGCTGTAGAGAGATCGCCAAGCTTGATGGCAGTGGCGTGGATTTTGAACGGTTCAACCGTCATTGCTAAACGTTTCTAAACGTTTGCTGATGATTCAGTGTTTGCTTGATTATGTAAAGCAGTTGTGATAATATAACTGAAACTGCGTCTAAACACAACCGTTTCTAAACTCTAGGCTTCCACTCAAACTTTCAAAGGTCCGTGTTGACAAAACACGTCCGTTGAATACAAAAGGGAGACAACTCTTTCCACACTAAATTTAGGCAAGATGATTTTTAATTTAGTGATGTTAAGAGCCGAGATCGGAACATGAATATTTGTTTGATAATTTTGCACATTCATCTTAGTTATGATGCAATTTTATTTTGAGGGAAAATACGAAAATGGAAAAAAATATGATAAAGTAACAATTTGAAGCGGCGGGGGTTCGGTTGTACTCGATCAGCTGAAATTAGTATGGCATTATGACATCACTATCATTGAATAACCTCTCTTTGTTACAAAACACTCGTTGAATGAATTCCAACTGGCTACACAACACTTAAGCTTGTTTCAAATAACCAAACGTATCTCATGAAGATATTCAGAACGCGTATGTAATAAATATATATGTGACGCCTTTGTTTGTAGAATCTTAACACATTTTTGCTTGACCACATTTAGCACATATGCCTCTTCAAGATATGGCAACATCTACCTCTGTGAATTTAAGAGACTATTGGAAGAGAGTTTCTCTAATGCATCTACCTCTTTGAATTAAAGAGAATACAGGGACAGGGTTTGTGTGATGAATTCATTTAGCCTATATGGTTGTTTTGCTTTCAACTGCTGAAATCTATCAAGTTAAGTCAAGTCAATCTATTTGAGACTGCTTTTCATAGTTACTTTGAGAGGCATTCTTATTATATTTAATGAGTCTGAATTGGGTCACTTTTGTCCAATTTGTTTCAAGTGTGAATAAGATGTTGTTGGGTTGGTTTGGGTATGTGCGCCCTAATGATTTCACAAATACTATTTTTGAATGCGTTACTTTAGATTCAAAGAACTTGTACTTAAATATAAATGAATTCAATTCTCCTGCCACTCATTTTGTTGCAAACTTCCATCATATTTGAGAAAAAAAACAGTAAAAGAAATATACTATATTGGTAACAATCCCGAAGGGGTGCGCGCGCCTCCTCAGGTGTACATCAAAAGTACATACTCTCATCGACAATTGTTGACAAAAATGCTTTGAACAATTTTAAGATTTAGCAAACTGCTTTGAAGGTCATTGCACCTAATAAGACTGTATAAAATATAGTTATGTCTCTAGATTAATACTTAATTGTGAATTTTGAATTTTAAACAATTATTACCCCTCAAGTTGGTTATTAAGCCCGAAAAAGTACAAGAATATGAACTATTCAAGATAGTGTGATCCCAAATATAACATTGTTACCCTTGGTAATTAATTTTGAAATAACGACAAGCTTTTACTGCCTCATTTAGACTACTGATAAATTAAGACTGAATGGAGCGATAGTGTCTCTTTAATGACATAGAGACAACTGACTAAACAACAAGACTGAATGGAGTTTTAGTGACAATCTGAGCCAGCATGTAATCTACCCGCTATACAGCAAGCACGTGTCTGATCTTGTCTCTCCACCCGACTACCCGTACAACACGTTAGTTGTAGCATGAAGGTCGGGTATGTACCGGGACTACCTCCGTGGTCTACATTCCCAACACCCCCCGAGGGGAGGGAGCGCCCCTCCCACACTAGTCAGGGGGGACACAAGGCTTCGAGGGGGTCGGGCACTCACCAGGTTTGTCAAGTTTGTCGCTTCTCTTTGTATTTCACAGTTATGTATATAGAGATAGATTAACATGCGGCATACATATCATAATGTCTACTTCTCAACTACGCTAAGGGTCAACCGCACTTCTCATAGGTGACACGAGGTTTTAAGGGGTTCGGCCACTCATCAGGTTTGTCAAGCTGTTTACTCCTTTAGTATTTAACAATTACGAGACGTTGTATGAAGACAAATACATATGCATGTAGCATGTATCCCCTAGAACATTCTGTCTACTTCTCATCTACGCTAGGAGGCGTGGGGGCAACTACACTACTTTATTCAGGGTTATCATTCTACTAACTCCTCGTTGTTACACATGCACCACTCATCTCAAGATACATAATGTTGAGGTGTCAACGGGTTTATCATTCTGATCACTCGTTATATTTACACATGAGTTATATAAAGACAGATGGATATACATGTAACATCTCAAACAACATGTAAACTATTCAACTACGCTTATAAGCGTGGGGGAGGGGACATCAAAACTATCAGGGTTGAGAGGGGGACAATCATCATGTTTGTCATTGTTTGCACCCCTCGTTGTAGACGGACATCGATACGTGCACACTCGTCTCTCTGTACATAATGTATCTTGATAACACGTGCTTCGAAGAGTGGGGGCGTGATGTCAGGTCGGGGGTAGTTGACCTTAGATGGTCAGACAGTTCATCTCGTTTGTTAAATTATTCTCGTGGACACAATGTGATAGCAATTATCTTAACAGTGGCCAGTGAACATGGACATCTATATCGATATCGATCTGATATATGTTCTTCGCCATCAAATACCCTTCACCTATATTGTGATTTTGAAAGCTCTTTGAATGTAAAGCAAATTTCCCCGCGGGGATAATAAAGTTTATCTTATCTTATCTTATCTTATCTTATAAGTCGTGATATCGATCTGTTTAGCACGTGGATACATATGTCTCCTTAATTATATCTATATGTAGCATACATACTCCTGTACATTAGATTATACCTGAAAATATGATTTACTTATTGAAACATTGAATCATGTCCACGTGAAACAATATTTAATCTCTTGAAACCCTGTTGCATTTAGTCTTACTTATACTGTAGAAAAACTGAGGTCGTGGTTGTTATGTTTTGTCAATATTCAATCTGACTGGTTTTGTTGACTCATATTGAGGTCACAGTTCCCGTTCATAAACCAACACGCATTCTTTATCCTAAAGCTGTAGACTCTCATTAACAGTTCCTTCGCCATTGATAAATAGAAATAACAAGTCAATCATTTGTGATACAGATAATCATTATTTTAAATAAGCGTATCCTTGACTTGCCGTGCGTGAGGACAGGACTGTGCGATCTATGTATTGCCCGCTTAACAATAAAAACCTACTCTTGCGAAACACGCCAAGATCAAATTTCATAACAGAGCAAAGCAAAGACCAAAGTTAAGTGAAAGACGTAATACAAATCTAAGTTTCTGCAACCACGTTCTCCATATTGAAACAGGACGAAATATCAAACTCCTTTCCCTTGCCTGATAATTTGACCCTTTTATACATGTATTCTGAGAATTAAATTCCTTTCCTTTTTATTGCCATTTTTATTATAACCCCAGATTTGGATTTCTAGCCGTTTTAGAGAAAAAATGAAACCTAGATACAACTTTGAAACTGCTTGTGTGTTGTCATATGTCATTGTTTAAGCTCAGCAGTTTCTTAGTATGGTCTTGAACCATTACAGGTTATCTTACATTTTTAAATTTGTTTTGGGATAATTCCTGTGTGCCCATTTTTTTTTATCTTTACACGTAATAATGCCTTTAAAATTCAATTTGATCTTGATGTTTTACTGTACCAGTTAATAAATTCAGTTCCGTTTGGCAAATATATGCGATTTCCAAATAAACTTAATCTATCAAAACTTTATTCAACACAAGATATCGACCTCCTTTCGTTTTGACAGTATATTTTGAACAATGCCACCTCATGACAACAAAATTGTTTTATATCAACAAACATGACATTATAAATATATGACATCATAAACGTGACGACATTTCAATGCTATGTCATCACTGCATCAGAGTATCGCAGTGTTCGAAGATGCACAATGCCCATGTATAGATAATGAACAATAATTTTTAATGATAATTAGAATGATCTCATCCTCGTTTCGTAGAACTGCTTTCAAAAGTATACCGGTAGATAAAAGGAGAGTTACCCGCGTCAAACTTTGTGCAACTTGTTTCAACTCGTGTGAATATATTTTATACTTGGGTGAGATTCTTTATAATATCTGTCTGTCATACATTGTATGTGTCGATAAACTCTTACAAAGTACGCCATTAAGGCCAATATCACCACATTCCTTGAAGCTTCGTTGTTGTGATTGTTGTATGAAATACTTTAGCAAAAACAATTGATGTTTGTTTTATGTTCCCCTTCTTGATATGTATTACACTTTAAATATCGTTCTTCTTCTGCTAAATATTATTTCAAGTTTCGATTCATAGACAATCAATAGATCGATCACCAATCTAGATAAATTCTTAATTTCTTATTTGTATGTATCATTCATATCGAATTTCCATTTGATCATCAGTCATATAAAACGACAATCACACATACGTGTTTGTGATATGATTTGATTAACAATTGAGTTTAATTGTACCGGATACATTTAAATACCTTTTCATGACGATCATGAATGACAAACACGTCGATGGCCAAAAGAGGCTTACCATTGTTGACAGAGAAGTAAATAACTGGAAATATACTTATACATGATTCAGGATGACATTGTTTGTTAGAATAAGAACATTGGCGGAAATGTAATTGAGTAGCTATTCCCTATAACGTATAACAAAAGTAAAAGGATGTAAGAAAATCAAGATCCTACATTTTGTAAGTAAAATTGAAATACATTTTTGTATTTCATTTTCCCCATTCATTGTCATGATTCTCCTTCCATTGTGCTTTCCCTTTTGTCAATTCTCACTGCCAAACAGCAGTTGTTTGAATTCAGAAGATGGAATACATCTAATAGTTATCTATTATACGCGAGATGAAGGCATACATCTTTTCACAATTTACAGTGCTTGTGCGTCAGAGAGAGGCGACGCCACAAACATCGTGGAAAAGGATGCTGGACATTCGGCTAAATCAACATCACGAATGGTAAGGAAGGTATCCTTCTGGGACGAGAAGTCTGGTCATGGTAACACAAAGGGAAGATTTCAAACAGAAGAATCTACCATCTGGAAGTTGCTGCATGGTGATGTGAGTGTTGAATGTCCTTCCACAGCGAGGATAGTCCGTATCTTCACCTCCAGTACCTTCACAGGTGAGATAACATTGCATTCTTCACCCCTTGGTTGGTTATATCTCTGCTTTCTTTGTGTAAGCTATTGCATGGTGATGTCAGTATTAAATGGTCTTCAACAGCCAGGATAATCCGCATGTTCACCTCCATTACCTTCACAGGTGAGATAACTTTGCTTTCTTCACCCCTCCTTCATCTCCTCCTTTCGAAATGTTTTAAATCGTTATATATTACCATCTTCATTTAGATATTTACAGCTCTTGTTGTAAGTTATTGCCTATATCTAAGTTGAAGGTTACATGCCGTAATCGCCATCCACATAGTTTGGTAACCTCATAACCACATTGGTCGGCTATAAAAAGCAATGCCCTTATGGAGAGTGTTGTTGAACCTCAGACACACGACTTGAGTGTTGGAGTGTAGCATATTTGTGTTATTTCCCTTGACGACTGTCATGAACGCAATGCCCTGATTGAGCGGTTCTATCATGTGAGTGTTGTTCCTCAGACATACGACATGAACGTTATGCCCTGGTGACATGAGTGTATTATATGAGTGTGTTATATTTCCCTTGACGACTGACATGAACGCAATGCTCTGATAGAGCGCGCGTATTATTTATGTGTTATTTCCTTAGACACCCGATATGAACACAATGCCTTAATGGAACGAAGTGTCATATATGTATGTTATTTCCCTGTAGCCAACCGCCATGAACACAATGCTCTGATTTAGCGAGTTTCTATGTATGATATGTGTGTTATAAAACCAGACACAGCGCATGAATACAATGCCCTGATGGGGCGGGTGTATAAGTATGTGTGATTTCCCTTGCAGACATCCCCCATGAACGCAATGCCCTTAAGGAAAGGATACATAATATATGTATTATTTCCCCAGTCGCCCGCCATGAAAGCAATGCCCTGATGGATCGAGTGTATTATATATGTATTATTTTCCCCAGACACCCGACATGAACGCAAAGCCCTGATAGAGCGAGTGCACTATATATGTATTATCTCCCTAGACACCCGCCATGAACGCAATGCCCTGATGGAACAGGTGTAGTATTTTGTATTACCTCCTAGACACCCAACATGTACGCAATGCCCTGATGGAGCTGATGTAGTATATGTGTATAATTTCCCAGACACCCGCCATGAACGCAATGCCCTGATGGAGCGGGTGTAGTATATGTATATTATTCCCCTGGCATCCGCCATGAACGCAATGCCCTAATGGAGCGGGTGTACTATATATGTATTATTTCCCAAGACACCCGCCATGAACGCAATGCCCTGATGGAGCGGGTGTACTATATATGTATTATTCCCCAGACACCCGGCATGAACGTAATGCCCTGATGGAGCGGGTGTACTATATATGTATTATTCCCCAGACACCCGGCATGAACGTAATGCCCTGATGGAGCGGGTGTACCCGGCCCTGAAGGAGGTGTGTCAGCAGCATGGCTACGAGTTCCAGGTGGTGGACATGAGGTGGGGGATCAGGGACGAGGCTACAGATGACCACATGGCCACAGAACTCTGTCTCAGGGAGGTCGACCTCTGCAAGAAACTCTCCACTGGACCATACTTCGTGGTGAGTTGACGTGTAATTTGTGAAAGAAAAGACACTAAAACATACCATATTAGACAACTATAAAAGGTTCAAAGATAATGCATCTCTTGATGCTAATAGCTATTCACACCTTGGCATTCTACTATATTGATCATTTGAAAATAAGAAAATAATCGAGTAATAAGATAAACTTTTGGAACATCTTACACACGTTATCAAACTTTGTCATTTATGACAGATTCTTTAATGCTTAAAGTTCGTTTGTATTTCAAAATGTCGACGAAGCTTACCTACGAGAAACGTATCTGTTACAGACGTTCCTGTCCCACAAGTATGGATACCGGAAGGTCCCCAGCAAGATAGAGGCCTGTGAATATGAAATTCTCTCAGCAGATATGGACCTCGAAACGAAAACCTTGCTTGAAACGTGAGTTCCTGAAGAACTAACAACAAGCGTTACTAGTCTCTGTGTCGTGTATACCCTTATGTCACTGAGGTAGCTTTGTCTAATGTTTAAGAATGGCATTGAGGTTAACCTAAATGTAACGTTTGTTTGTGCAACTTGCCCATGCAACCACCCATACTTGAATATTGTAATGTATTAGTATAGGTTATATACTCCTTTGAGGTTGATATGGGATATACAGCCCGAGGCGAAGCCGAGGGCTTTATATCCCATATCAACCGAAAAGGAGTATATAACCGTCTTACACAACATGGGACATCATTTTAGAACTTATTTTTCTATTTTGTTAAAAAAGATTTTATAATAATTAGGAAAAAACAGTATTTTTCATTGTGAAGTAATCCTAATAACGCACCTAGGTCGTTATGTCAAATAGCAACCTGTAAAGACAAAGGAAATAATCTCCCGCGTTGTGTAATCTAATTAACTAACTCCAGCTGAATGGTCAATACAACAGACAAATGAGAACCAATAACCTGTATCATCCGATCATAGGGCACAATAAACTAGGCGCTGGTTCATTATTTTTACTGACAATTCTGTGATATCGATCAAACCACAAACCATTGACAGGGAATAGGCAACACACTTTCAACTCTTAATTTCGAGAACAAGGCACTACATACATGTCTAAACTGTTGTTACATGTTCATGTAAAGTGGCATTCCTTTATCTATTCGGCCTACAATAAAGGGATCATTTTATTGAAAATGATATGAATTCACAACATCCATGATCTTCTTACCTCACCCCAGTTGGAATATTTGTACGAAAGGGATCATTTTATTGAAAATGATATGAATTCACAACATCCATGATCTTCTTACCTCACTCCCTTTTGAATATTTGTTGTAGAAACAAAAGATGCCTTGTATAGAAAGATAGGAGTTTTTACTGATGCTTATTTTATGTTCGTTCAACCTCACTGAACAGATTCACTGACACATATCATCGACATTTCTCATCTCTCTCTATGTGTCTCTATCCCCCTTTCTCTCTCCTACTCTCTCTCTCCGTCCCCCCTTCCCTCTCTCCCTCTTTCCCTCTCTCTTCCTCTCTCCCTTTTTCCCTCTCCCTCTTTCCCTCTCCCTCTTCCTCTCCCTCTCTCCCTCAACAAATGTCTCTGTATAAACTAATTTATTTCATAAACTTGCTGGTTTTCAGTTGGTTCAAGAAGGATGACAATGCAGTTCCTCCCACCTACATAATGCAGCCCATCAGCAAAGTGATCCCCGACTTCAACTCAAAGGATGAGCTAACAAGGAAAGCAGCCAGAGATACGTGGTTCAACCAAAACTCTAAACTTCATACTGCCTTGATAAAAGCGGCCAATCAAAAGCTAGATCTGGCTTCAGCCCGTCGTTATTCCATGTCCGGTGAGTGTCTGAAAATTACATTCATGTAAATTTGTTATTGTTTTTGCAAATTATTCATGAATAAACTTGACCTTGCAAATATGTATTAACATAGTGCCCGATTGAAATTGTCCTACTTATTGCAAATTATTTTTTTGATTTATAGCCAAGGTGAAGTTTTGGTATCAATGTTTGTTTAATTATTTATGAAAATTACAGCATCATTATTATTATTAAGAAAACTATATTTATTGATAGGTTCTTCATTTCCCTTTGACTATTTCTCAGGAGAATCTTGACTAATTGTCTGTTTACATTGAGTAAACCTCTTTATTCTGTTCCGAAATACTGATTATCTTTTTGTTCCTTCATGCATATACCATTTAACATTTCAGTCACGGAAACAGAAATAAATAAAGGCGTTATGGAAGCTGATAGCAAACCAAACAAGTGTCTATGGTTTCAACGAGTGATAGAAGATATAGACAGTCAACCAACTTCCTTTCTTGTGAGCAGATACAAAGGTACTTCTTGTACTTGTTCGTGTCCTCTTTCCATTATATTAACAAAACATTGCAAAATAATACTCAAAATAGTATCTGTATACGTAGTATGATTAGTAAGCAATATTTAAAAAAAAGGTCTTAAAGGGGCAGTAGCACGTTTTTTGATAATTTTATATTTCAAAATTTTCACTAATAATTGTATGTTATTGCTTAATATATTATTTTGATTGTGTAATAAATCTCATTACACAAGCCAATCATCCATAGTCAGAGGACAAAATGTGAAGATTCACGTAAAATCCATTGGCGGCCATTTTTGTGTGAACACCTTTAATTCATTTTCTGTAAGAAAAGGGAATCTCATGGCTAAACTTTATATTATATATTTGAATTATTACTGCTCCATTTAGTTTAAATACCTTGTCTTTCAATTGAAACCATTAATTTAAATTTTCCTGACATCACCTTATATTCCCCCTAAAAACGTGCTACTGCCCCTTTAAAGCTTATTTTCATCATTCCATATATCATTTTGATATCTCTAATTTTGAATTTTTTTCATTGTTGTCATTTATTCAGTTGCATTGATTGTTTTGATAAGTCGTGATTAACTTGATAAAACTGCAAGCTCTGATGACGTTGAAAACTATTTTTTGTGAATAATGAATCTGTTTCGCACTGGGTATTTGTAATGAGTAATAACTAATTGGTTAGTAGTACAAATTAATTATTCAAACGACAAAAATATAGTGAGTTTGAAATAGCGTTACTGATTTCTCAACAATGTTTATTTGTAATTACTATACTTTTGCAAAAAAATCATGCAAAAACACATTCGTACTTCAGCGTCTGTTAGTTTGGGAATATGAGTCGAGTTGATGTGGATACGATTGCCAAAATTGTAAGACAACCAACACACAAAGAAAATGGAGAGGACTTCTTGATTAGAAAACTTTGCGTTTTCAGATTGTCTTGGGGATGAAGACAAAGTGAAAGAATCTCGAGAACTGCTTGAGGATCTGAAAAATGAAGGACTACCCAAAGCCCTGGCCCCAGAACACCACACCACTTACACTGTACGATGGTCTGCAAAGGGTAGGCAATCATCGGTTACCTACTGTTTATCCATAAGATTGTATACTTTTGGCTTACTCTTCTTCGGATCATAAAGTGATTCTCACAATATTTAACTTATAGTTTTAAAGGGATCATTCGAGAGGGGTATTTTTGTGTGGAAACGAAATTCAGGAGGATTCTCCTGTTTACAATTTTATATGATTTGTAATGATAATTTCACACTTAATTTCAACTATGTTTGTAAGGTTAGCATTTCAGTTGTTCAAGATTTAACAATTTGACAAAGAATAAAGTGTATCGCTCAAAAAATAAAACATTGTATAATGAAGCCAATCATCGATCGTGGAATGCATTACTACGGCATTATGAATTATTTGTAAATATGCATATCTTCTATCAATCAAGTAGCTATTTCTTAATTTTGTTAATGAATAAGCATAACCCAGCACATTTGTTTTCTCGCAATGCAACATTTCAAGATGGCGGATGAAAGCTGATCGAATGGTGCTTTTAACGAATCACTATCCTCTGCATGTACTTACATAAAGACTTTGCTTATCATATAGCTCTGACTTTTGAAAGCTTTACTTCAGGCAAACGGTAGTTAATGATGTATCATTTTCCAATCAATACAATTGTTCATTAAGGAAACATGTATTTTAAATACGAGGAAGATCATTCGTGTTCTGATATTTCAAATACTTTTCATAGTATATTACGTGTAAATGGCAGATGTGAATCACAACAATTTATTCAACAGTTAATTCATACAGAAATTACCTAAGCAATATTGACTTTATTTAGTCTCATTTGAAACGGTAAGTTGAAGCTTTGTTTTAACTGTTCAAGGCATCGATCCTGAAAATACAGATCATGCAAGGTACATCGAAACTCTTTGCAAAGACTTCAAACACAAGGTGTCTGCAATGATTCTGAGATCCATAGAGGAGAAGAAACAATCAGACTTGGACCATCCTCTGGTTAAAGAGGTTGTCGAACACACAGTCTTCTCTCAGGCAAAGTGCAAGGCTTTCCGGGGGAGACAAGAATCATTGGATGTAAGTACCGGTTTGATGTTTTAAAGAGACAGTAGCCCGTTTCAGGTATATAAAATGATCTTATGAAAACGGAAATATATGTTACAAAATGCAAGACTTATATTTTTTAATCAAAGCATTCAGTTTTGAAACGAACATACACTTATCATTCATAAAAAAGTTGATATCGTATAAGTGGATTTTTTGTGTAAAATACGTGTAGTAAAGATGCATATATATCTTAACTTCGTCACCTTTCGCTAAATAAACTACGTATCGTATGACTGTGTAGATTTTTGAAAAGCGTGAAAGCATGAAAAGTAGCAAAAGCCTATGTCTTTTGAATAACATTATGTTTTATTTTTAATCTTATAAAAATCTCAAACATGTATTTGAATATTTGAAAAAAGGTACCTCTGTAACAAATTGTTCTACTGCCATTTGTACTTAAATATTTTGGTTTATTTAAAAGGAACATCTTGAATCTCGAATTTTGAAATGCCTACCGTAAAAAATTAAATCGTTCATTCTGATGAACAAAAATGATGCCAATTAAGTATATTTAAACTAATAGCTACCAGTTGTTTTCAGTTGGTGTCAAAGTACCTCACCGGCAGTTCAACGAAACCTTTCGTGATATACGGGCCATCTGGGTGTGGGAAAACTTCAATTGTTGCAATGACAGTCACCTGTGCGTTACGCACATCCCGACATCCTCTTGCAATTGTTATGAGGTTTGTACGTGTTCTTATGGTTAAGCCATCTATTTATGTATTCTAAACTGATCTGCTAAATGCCACAACGGGACTGCTTTCCAGACAACTGTCCTTGTTTACACTTTAGGAGTTTGAGCATCAAATTGGTCTGTTTTGCAAGAGTTATTCCGATGACTTTAAAATACTAAACATGGTAATAAAGAAGATTTTGATGGTTTACTACTGCAAACAGGTAATTGGAGATCATATTTAAGAATATAGAACAATTTCTAATGCTTCTGACGAAAATGTAATCTAAGATATTGCAGTACGCCCAAGGCCTTGTAGAGATATGTATATGAACTCTCCAGTCGTAGGAAGTTAAAAACTTATTTGGCGGGGGATGTTGATGACCATGTCCTCTACTTAACATTGTAACAATATTTGCTTCAATTTATAAACACGAAAACAACTCTTTCTTCTCAAATGTTGCAGGTTTATCGGTACAACGCCTGCAAGTTCCTCCATAGGTCCGCTTCTCGCCAGTATCACGTCTCAGATATGGAGGATCTACGATAGAGATGTGAAAGAACTTCCAACGGTGACTATGTTTATACATATGAAATGAAGATATATCATCAAGTAATCAATGTTTTTAATAGATTGACAAATTTCTTAAGGTTGGTTTATTTTGAAAAAAATATTTATTATTTGAAAAGTATTTTCATCTTGTAATGATAGTTAAAGTTCCAACGGTGACTATGCTTATACATTTGAAATGAAGATATATCATCAAGTAATCAATGTTTTTAATAGATTGACAAGTTTTCTGAAAATTGGTTCATTAAAAAAATAATATTTGAACAGTATTTTTATCATATAATGATAGTTAAAGTTCCAACGGTGACTATGTTTATACATTTGAAATGAAGATATATCATCAAGTAATCAATTTTTTTAATAGATTGACAAGTTTCTGAAAGTTGGTTCATTAAAAAAATATTTGAAAAGTATTTTTATCATATGCTGATAGTTAAAGTTCCAACGGTGACTATGCTTATACATTTGAAATGAAGATATATCATCAAGTAATCAATGTTTTTAATAGTTTGTCAAGTTTCTGAAAATTGGTTCATTAAAAAAATAATATTTGAACAGTATTTTTATCATATAATGATAGTTAAAGTTCCAACGGTGACTATGCTTATGCATTTGAAATGAAGATATATCACCAACTAATCCAATTTTTTAATAGATTGACAAGTTTCTGAAAATTGGTTCATTAAAAAAATAATATTTGAACAGTATTTTTATCATATAATGATAGTTAAAGTTCCAACGGTGACTATGCTTATGCATTTGAAATGAAGATATATCACCAACTAATCCAATTTTTTAATAGATTGACAAGTTTCTGAAAATTGGTTCATTAAAAAAATAATATTTGAACAGTATTTTTATCATATAATGATAGTTAAAGTTCCAACGGTGACTATGCTTATGCATTTGAAATGAAGATATATCACCAACTTATCCAATTTTTTAATAGATTGACAAGTTTCTTAAAGTTGGTTCATTAAAAAAATAATATTTGAACAGTATTTTTATCATATAATGATAGTTAAAGTTCCAACGGTGACTATGCTTATACATTTGAAATGAAGATATATCATCAAGTAATCAATTTTGTTAATAGATTGACAAGTTTCTCAAAGTTGGTTCATTAAAAAAATTATATTTTAACAGTATTTTTATCATATAATGATAGTTAAAGTTCCAACGGTGACTATGCTTATACTTTTGAAATGAAGAAAAATCATCAAGTTATCAATTTTGATAATAGTTTGACAAGTTTATGAAAGTTGGTTCATTAAAAAAATAATATTTGAAAAGTATTTTCATCTTGTAATGATAGCTAAAGTTCCAACGGTGACTATGTTTATACATTTGAAATGAAGATATATCATCAAGTAATCAATGTTTTTAATAGATTGACAAGTTTTCTGAAGGTTGGTTCATTTTGAAAAAAAATATTTATTATTTGAAAAGTATTTTCATCATGTAATGATAGTTAAAGTTACGTTATACCTTATTTTGTTAGAAAACATTTGAGTTTCATTCCCTGCCAAAGTCATGAGTTGAGAAGTTGCCACTCGCCCCAGCAGTTATAGGGTACCTGGTATATGATACGATGGTAGTCAAAATTCGAACGGCTTGAGAGCCCAACAGGCGACTTCAGTATAGTGCTATGTACTCGTTGACCAAGGGTAATAATTTTCTATTCAATTTAAGAATGCAATGTGCTTGATTTAACTATATATCATCAAATTATCATTCATTATCGCTTCTCAAGGATGTGAAAGAACTAACGGAGTTGTTCCATGCAAGTCTGAAGATGGCAAGTCCACAGAAACCTCTAGTGGTTCTTCTCGATTCTTTGGATCAGTTCGACTCTGGTCAAGGCGCCAAACAGTTGGCATGGTTACCAAGAGATCTGCCGGAAAGCGTCAAAATGATTCTATCAACTTTACCCGAAAAGCAATATGAATGTTTCCCGATTCTCCAGGTACAGTTTACGAAGTATATAGTGTTGTAGTATATAAAGTTGTATCATCACTCACAAATTGTCTTTTTTTGCAAACGATAGCAAGGCAGTAACTGCTCCTGATTGTCCTTTAAGGGATCTCACATTTAATAGTGAATCTCAGTTTTTCCATTGCCTTAAACTTAGTAACAACATGAGATATATAACATCAAATACATGAAGATGAAACTCTGATTACTAGAAAACATATTTTCCAGTTAGCTACATAATATGATAAAACTATAGTATTCTCTTATCTTATCCTATTGTTTTTGTAAAACCTCATAAAACCTCACAATTTAGTGATAGTATGGTCAATAAATAAACTCAGTGATCAGCAATATTGTAAAGCATGCTATCGAGATAATGATATCAAAGTTTGATAGCATATGTTTTCTTAGATGAAGTTATTGTCAGGTATTCTAACTTGCTTGTTGAAATATATCCGTCTGTAGTGTTTCGTTTGTGTTTTATAGGGACTATACAGAGTCCAAGAAAACTTCCTCGAGGTTCCAAAACCTGCAAACCATGAAGTTAGTGGAATTCTCGAAAATTGGCTTGAAATAAACAACCGGAAGTTGCTGGGGAACCAGATGAAGGTCATCCTGGACGCGTTTGAAGAGTGTCCTCTTCTCCTGTTTCTGAAGCTCTCCTTCGACGAGGCTTGTCGCTGGTCTTCCTTCAGTGAGAAGGATGAGACAAGACTACAGACAACAGTCCGGGGAAGCATCAATGCTCTCTTCTCCAGGATAGAGAAGCTTCACGGGCATATCTTCGTCTCCAGAACACTTGCCTACCTCACACTGAGTAAGTGTCATTGTCTTAGTGTTTAAGTATTGGGAATGAGACCAGAGACATGGTCAGGGTAAGCATCAACGCTCTCTTTTCGAGGTAAGAGAAGCTTCATGGGCACATCCTGTTTCCAGAATCCTTTCCTACCTCTTACGGATAGAGTAGGTATCATGGTTATAATGTCATGTTAATGGCGTATAAAGAAATGCGTTAAAATGACAAATATAGCCACAACCCCCTCTGCAGCGAATGGGGATATAATTGTAAATATATCACCAACCAGGATGTTCCTGCAAGGTGTGGCCATATTTGCATTTGCAACACGTATAAGAGTTCAATTCTTCTAAGAATGTTTTCTGTGATCCCAAAGCAGAACGCAGTAACCAAGTAGCCGAGGTCAAATGAGCTCTGTTCGTGAAACATTCACATGTGTGGATTTGCTTTTTTGCAGTTTCAGCATCATGGATTATTTCAAAACTTCTTGAAACATTTTCATCCTGTTCCAGGACCGAAATTTTGAAAAACGAAGCTCTTTGAAACCGGTGTGGAATAACCATTACATATGTTTGTTGTGAATTTATAACAAACATTTTTTTCATTATGACCTATGATAGAATGCTCTGTATTCCAGGCAAGTCCGGTCTGACAGAAAGCGAGCTGGAGGACATTCTGTCCTGTGACGACGATGTCCTGAACGACGTCTACACGTACTGGACACCACCTGTCCGGAGACTTCCTCCTCTCTTGCTGGTCAGACTGAAGGCTGACCTCGGTCAGTACCTTGTGGACAGAGGGGCTGATGGAGTGAGGGTCTTCTACTGGTACCACAGGCAGTTCATTGAAGCTGCCACCGACAAATACTGCTCTGATCAACAGACTAATGAAAGAGTACATGCATCCCTAGCAGAATTCTTCTCTGGAACATGGGCAAACGGTAAGACCCCATTATTCGGTATCTTACACAATACACGATAAACGGTAAGATATCATTACCAAATTTTGAACACAAGATATGTGCAAGTCTAGAGTGTCAAGCCATGCAGCAATAACTTCCATGTTTCATCGTCTTTTGGCATGCTTCCGGTGAAGGGCAAAAACTGTACCAACTGACGTCCCCGTCGTCATTACTAATATACCCAGCATTGGTCCCTCTCAAAATGTTTTCTTTTTTCTATGGCATATGAATTAATTATTAACAGATTTCTTAATTAAATCATTGAAAATTGCGCTTTAGCTCTAACCAGTAGTTTAAACATTTATCACATATGTAAACAGCTTGAATTTTTCCACAGCAGTTACAAGTGACGTGCTGTTTCTATCATTCGTTTCATACAACACTATTCAACACCTCACTCTTGAAATACACTTGCTTGAATTTACCATCTTACGAAAAGTAAGGATAGCATTTCGTTTATTTGCAGGAACTGAAAAGCCCTTTTCTTATCAGAATGGGGAGGCATCATCAGCAGACCGCAAGGTATCCCCTCAGCCATTGCGGTTTAAAAATGGGTTCAACTTGAGGAAACTCAACAACCTTCCATATCACCGAACTGAAGCAAAGCAGCTGAATCATTTGAAGAGTGAATGCCTTCTCAAATTTGAATTTCTTCAGGATAAGCTTCAAGGCTCAGGATTAAGGTACAATAACATACAGACCTTTAAAGGGGCAGTAGCACGTTTTTAAGGGGAATATAAGGTGATGTCACGAAAATGAAAATTAATGGTTCCAATCGAAATACAATGTATTTAAACTAAATGGAGCAGTAATAATTCAAATATATAACGTAAAGTTTAGCCATGCGATTTCTTTTTCGTACAAAAAATAATTAAAGGTGTTCACACAAAAATGGCCGCCAATGGATTTTATGTGAATCGTCATACTTTGTCCTCTGACTATGAATGATTGGATTGTTTAATGAAATTTTTGACACTGTCAAAATAAGTCATTTAGCATTTACTTACTAATATCAGTCAAAATTTTAAAATATAAAATTATCAAAAAACGTGCTACTGCCCCTTTAAATGTTTCATCCTAGTGAACTTGATTGAAATTATACAGCAGCTCAGCAAAAGTTTGTTTAATTACCTTTGAACTTAGTTAATTTGTGTTTGTTTAAATCAGACTCATTTAATCATTATTCGACCAGACCAGTTAAAGAAAATCATTTTTTCATCACAAACATGAAGATGAAACTAGAAGAACATATTTGCCAGTTACATTATATGCAAAAACTATTGTATTATCTTATCTTATCCTAATCGTTTTGTAAAACACGTAAGGTACCTAATTTAATGTTAATAAAAATCATAGCAATGAGTGAAAGAAGGGTGCAAGCCGAATGCTCAAAGTATCCAGTCGCTCTAAGGTGTGCAAACTAACTGTTAGCATTCAATTGGCCAATGTAAAAGACAAGCCGTCATTTCAAACATATATACAGTACTGTGCAAAATAAAGTACACCTTGATCATGAATATTTCACAAATGTGGTTTACGTCAATCTACACAGCGATCCTATAAATCCTTAAATGAAATGTATATGAAATAATATCATGTATATAATTTATATGATGTTATTGTTTTGAATATTATTTTAGGCCTCTTTTGAACGACTTCTTACGAGCAAGGAATACATTCCCGGTTGATGAAGACATCAAGACGATTGGAGAGTGTTTACAGCTATCCCAGGACGCAGTTAGTACATTTCCTAAGGAACTTCCTTCACATTTCCTCGCAAGGATCAGGAACAAACCAAGTCTTAAACAGTTCCTTGAAGACTGCACCCAAACTCATTACAAGTTTTTGTTGCCGGACAAGCCAATTCTGACCTCTCCAGGTGGTCAACTCATCCATTGTCTCGCTGACCACAAGGGCAGTCTGAGAGGGATTGATATGACAAAGGATGGAAGGTTTGCTGTGACCAGTAAGTGGAAATCAATTACCTTTCAATATCGAAATTAAGGACTCCGTTTTCTTGATTTAACTGTAAACGGTTAATTTCCGTATCTCATACAATCACAACATCTCTTAATTATTATACATTTCTAGTATAATAAGTCCAATCTCATCATCATGGAGATTCACTTATATAGATATAAATATACACCTTAACATATGACCTTGAATTAAGAATTATTTATAAAGTGAAATGTCAGTACCAGCACTGCGCTAAGGTCATTTACCGTCAAATAGATTAATCTATACTAAACATCTAACTTCTGTATACGTTTTTGCGATAGATTCGTATGTAATCAAAAAAAGATGATTCTTTTGTCATTATTTATTCTGTATAATAATTACATGATGACAATTAATGAAACTATAGGGCTTCATTTCTCAGTTATTTACATCATACTTGCTAAAGAACAAAAAGGTCGTTGCTGATACCAATTTTCAGTTATTGTATAGTTAAAAGGATTACATGATGATAAACTTTTTACGAGGATATTACAATTCTGATAGTGATATCTATCGACATTACTTAAGACTCTAATTTGGGTAATCTATCATACAGATTATTAGGAAACGTGTAAAAGTTCAGGCAATAAAGTTAATTCTGAAAGATCAAAAGTAATTATTGCAACTTTGCATTATATCCCCATAAAATACGATATTGACAATATTTAAATATTGCATTCAAACTTCATGACAAAAAAATCCACACTAATTTTGAAGTTACATATATACATTCAAGACAAAGTGTATACATTAAAAAGTAAGAAATTACGATGTTTTGAGAAACTGCACCATGTCATTATATTTATTACATTCATTTCATTTCTCTTTTTTTTGCACTAATGATTCTTTAAATTCCTCATTAAGTTCGTCCTGTTTAAAGGGGCAGTAGCACGTTTTTTTGATAATTTTATATTTTGAAAATTTTACTGATAATTGTATGTTAATGTTAAATGTATTATTTTGAAAGTGCGAAAAATCTCATTCCACAAGCCAATCATCCATAGTCAGAGGACAAAGTAAAAAGATTCACATATAATCCATTGGCGGCCATTTTGTTTGATGAATTGTGTGTATGAAAAAAGAATCGCATGGCTAAACTTTACATTATGTATTTGAATTATTACTGCTCCATTTATTTTGAATACATTGTCTTTCAAATAGAACAATTAATTATCATGTTACTTACATCACTTTATATTTCCCCTAAAATGTGCTACTGACCCTTTAAATGATCGAAGTATTAATTGATAATTAGTTTTGAAACTACATAAAGCTGATAATAGCAAATAGCTAATAATGCAACTATAGTGCCATTAGGCAATCAACTTTACTCAGACTGTTCGTTTAAACGATCGCAGGATTATTGTAAATGAAAATTGCTAAAATAGCTAAAAATGCAAACATATAGTGCCATTAGGCAAACAACTTTACTTAGAATATAATTTACTTATGCGCCCGCCTGGTTGTCTAGCATCGCTCGCCGTGCGCTGATAGAAGCGCAAGCGGAGCGACAGCAGAGAACCAGGTTAACAAATGTTCTTCTTGTACTAGGTTCGAATGACAAGAGCTTGAAGATCTGGGACGTGGTGACTGGGAGCCTGGTCCGGTCCATAGACAAGATCGGAGAGTACCCAACAAAACCTCTGCTCTGCTGCCAGGACTCCTTGCTTCTAGTTAGGACGGAGGAGTGTCTACATGCCTTTGATCTTCACAGTGGAGTGAGAGTGTATAAAGTGCAGTTCGAGGACTTCAAGGGTTCCTATTGTATTGGTGGAAAGGACAAGAACATTATTTGCAAATTTTCACCATCATCGGTTGTGTTGTATTCAGCTGTTGACGGGGAACTTCTAGAAGAGATTGAATGTGATATACTTGAAGAGGATCAACAAATATCGTTCCATGGAACATGCATAGGTAAGGGATACGGAATGATTAAAGACATTTAAAGATAAAAGAAGGTAGATTGATTTTAATGTCCATCGTTATACACTCAAACACATAAAGATTAGCAGACTAATTAAGCTTCTTATCAATGATATGAATGATTCAAGGCTATGTGCTTCATTGTAAATGTAAATGTATTGTCCGCTAGGTTTTTCACATTTGTTGCATGCTATTTCTATGAAGTACTCAATATGCTTCATTAAATGACAGGATGTTCTATCCCTTGAATGCATTTTTAATCAAGTTAATGAAATAGAACCCCTTTTAATGTTTGCGTCTATAAGGGGTTTTTGTTTCTACTTTAATTTCATCTTATTTCAAGGAATTACTCATTACGCTGCAATTGTAGATGACAGTATTTAGTTCCACTTAGTTCTATTTATGTTAACGACATAAACCCCCTTTTCAATTCTGATTGAATCACTGTTTGGTGTTGAATGTTTTTACTCTTGCTTCACGTTATTTCTAACACTATTCACGACGTTTCAATTTTGATGACAGGTTTTCACCACTCCATCTGTAGAACTCATAGCTAGTATCAAAGTTAATGAATAAGAACTACTTTAAATTCTGACTGATTAAAATGTGAGGTTAATGTTTTTTACATTTTTTCTAGGGAGCACAAACTATGCTGCAGTTTTGGATGACAGAAACGTCAACTTACTCATCTTTGATATAGAGGCCAGAAGGTTTATCCACAACACATGTATCAAACCTAATGTTAACATAGAGACTATGGTGTTCAATCACAATGGAGACAAACTATATGTGGGCATATTTTCGAAGAATAATTACATCTACGTCTTCGATACGAAAACCTTGGAGAAGGAAAAAGTTACCCAGGGTATGTAATTGCTAACAAAAGCTATAGATTTACATGGCAATAATGTGATTGAAATCGATATTAAATTTATTATTAAAACTATCAATTATCAACAACAACCTATAACAAATTGTGTGTGAACACTTAATATATTGATTCGAGGATGGATACGTTCGTGTAAGAACTGCTACTATTCACTTTAAAACAGTAGGCTTTCTTGTTATTTGTAAGTTTTTATAAGATTTATACCGTAAAACGTGATATGTTTCTTGAAGGGGTTACTAGTATATTTTTGTTATAATAAGCCCTCCTGTAAATTGAATAATTGAATTTAAAATAGTAAAAATATTTGTTACGGTTTCAATTATAATAGGACTTTATTTATATATATCGAAAAGATTTACGTAGAAACATAACCAACATAACCAACATTAAATCTGTTTGCAGAAGTCTTTTTAGAAAATTGTAAAATAAGAACAGTGGGGGTACTGATAATAATGGGGCAGTAGCACGTTTTCAGGAGGAATATGATGTGATGTCAAGAAAATGAAAAAAAAAATGGTTCCAATTGAAAGACAATGTATTTATATTAAATGAAGCAGTTATAAATCAGATATATCATGTAAAATTTTGCCATGTTATTCCCTTTTCGCAAAAATGGACGCCAACGGACTTAATGTGAATCTTTATTATTTCTTCTCTGACTATGGATGATTGGTTTGTGAAATAAAATGTTTGACACCATCAAAATATTACAGCATAAACTTACAATTATCAGTGAACATTTTAAAATATAAAATATTTTCCAAAAACGTGCTACTGCCCCTTTAAGCCATGGGTGTCGTTAACATAGTATGTCATTGGAACAAGTATGATATTCCGTTTATTACCACAGTCGTGAAATCAAAGAAAATGCTCAAAATCTTTTTCCTGGCAAAGGCGGACTAGCCGTCGTCGGTGCTTATAAATCTTGACGTCTTTGACGAACCGTGACGCCAAAGCATTATTTATATCATGAAGTCACAATGAAAAGTGTCATTTTGCCCTAGAGCATCATATGAAAAATCTCAACCAGATATGACTGCCCTGGTAGGTAATAAATATAATTGATGCATATCTATGATTCAGGTGACGATACATGCGTGTCATGTCAGTTCCGTATGACGAGCGATGAGATGAACCTGTACTTCGCTAAGAGCGGAAAGGTGGTGGTCGTTGATCTTCAGACAGACAAACGGAGAAGCATCCTCAGGCAGCAGTCAAGTATGTTTATATTTTCTTTGATAAATTAAGTTTTCTCCGTTTTGGCCCAATAACAGATCCAAGGTCTACTATGTTGCTCAGAGGCAAAGGCCAGGGAACACGGCAAAAGCCCAGGGAACAGCGGTCCAAGGACATGTAACTTGCCCAATACAGAAAAACTTGATAAATGGCAATTTCGATTAACCTCCTTGTATTTTACTTCCAAAACATTTAAGAGATAGTTTAACTTTTCATGGAAATCAAAGTTATAATTGCTAACTTTTGAAAGTTTTGAAGCGTTCTTCCGTCTTCCTCTCTTGCTTAGTTTAAGCCAAGTTCGGCTCGTCTTGGCGTAGTCTTCCTGTACTGGCAAGATTTCCAGTTGCTGGATCAAATGGTCTAGGCCGTTATTAAATGGGTACAAAGTCTCGATGTGTTTGTTGAATACTATTACATTCATATGTACCTACAACTTATGAATACTATAAATTGTATCTGAGAAATCAGTTCATATCTCATGATGCACTTTGTCAACCCTTCAATTCTCTTCCCCTGCTGGTCAGCACAACATCTAACTAAATAAACGTTCTAACGAATCTAATACTAGACTGTTTATCAGATAGTTGAGGACCAAAGATATATGACGGATCGCCCACCATAACAAAAGAAATGAACAATATACAACAAAACTAATCTACCGTGATATTGCAGATCTGATAGACGTGGTCATAATGAACATGGAGATGGCGGTAGGGATCAGCTTGGACCACGTGGTGAGGATCTGGGACCTGACTCGGCAACTGCCAGAAGAAGAGGATCTGGATGAGGATCTGGCTCTCTTCCTGGACGAGCCAGAGAAGGGACTTCAGTCAGTGAAGGAGGAGCACAGGGCGGCGACAGAGAGACACACAAGGGAGAAAATGGTGACAGAGGGTCATGGAGAGAAAATGGTGACAGAGGATCATGAGGAGAAAATGGTGACAGAGGGTCATGAGGAGAAAAGGAGGACGGAGGGTCATGAGGAGAAAAAGATGACAGAGGGTAATGAGGAGAAAATGGCGACAGAGGGCAATTCCCAGGAGAAAATGGTGACAGAGGGTCATGAGAAGAAAAAGATGACAGAGGGTCATACAAAACAAAGAAGCATGACAGATGATCATATAAAGGAGAAAAGGATAACAGAAGAAGACAAAAAGATGAGCACCAAGAGCATGGGCACAGCGGAGAGGAAGATGCGGAAGATGAAGTCCAGGATGTTTAAACTCAGAATCAAGTAAGGAATTCAGCTTTTGTATCTTGAAAATTAAAGTTAGGGATACTGAATGTTAATCTTGCTTAAAATAGGTCGTCGTGATATTTGCTGTTACATGTAGTATAGCCAGTTCTAGTGTTACCTTACTATTAGGGTATTGGTTTAGAAAAGCAGATCGTTTGACCCCAAATATACTATGGTTATATCTCTTCGATAACTGCCTAGACTGTATTTCTAAAGTAGTGAATGAATCAAATTTATCTTTGTAGTGATGATATGTATAACATTAACCCCAGATGATAAAGAAACCAGGCTTTAGTTTATGAGTGGATGTGTCGATTAGCTCCATTTCGATAAAGGATAACGTAAAGACTAAATCTTCACTATTTGTTCGCATAACTTCTTTGAAAGGCATTTTAGAAGTTTTGATGACAATAAGGCAGAGGAATATACGGATGACAACTTCTTTGTTCATTGTATGCAATATATGGATGACAACTTCTTTGTTCATTGTATGCCATATGGATGACAACTTCTTTGTCCATTGGATGTATTGAAGAACGTAGTTTTCATCCATACAATCCTCTGCATTACTTGTTCGCAATTATACTTTTTGGGACCTTTTTTGTTAATACTTGTGATTTGTTTGTAGCGGACTCAAGACTTTTGCCAATGCGAGGTATATCCTGGTGTTGATGAGTTACTCTGCAGACCACTTCATACAGATTCGAGATCTCAGCATGGACAAGGTTGTCAGACATATCCGAATGGTAAGAAATCAGAAACTATCCATCATCATTTCAATAATGAAAAAGGAGAGTGAAACAGTAAAGTCGATATTATACAAATTCTTCCACCATAATAGTAATGATATCAGTTAGTAAAGAGGTGATAAAAATTGCGTGATAATAGGCCTGTGTTTCTTTAGGGGATATTTCAATTTATATATGTATGCATTTAATCTTATTAATATGTAGGAATAATTATACAGAAATTGTTGTCCCTGAATTGCCGTCCTCATAACCCTCATATAGTTATCCTATTGATATCAAAATATAAACCTCCCTTTAAGCCCCATTGTCATACTTGCATGCGGTTCGTGGTGAAATTTAGCTATTGAGAAAATAAATACATCTCTCGGTAGAAAAATATTTCGTTGACATTTTGTAACATATTTACATATTTTAATCAACAATAAAATACTTTATTCGACGTCAAAAGTACAGTACCCTCTGCGAAAGTGGCATAGCTTTTAACGAAACCGCTTTCGGTGACATTATCATTATGTGTGTAGGTGTTACAACGCGTCTCAGTTACCGCAATTGCATCCGATGGGTATCCACTTTGGAGGAATGCCTGATTCGGAGAAAAAGAAATGAAAATGTAGTTATGCGCGACAAAGATGGTTTTCAAGCTTATATTTAGGAACCGGACATTGTGAGATGGCCAGACTTGATTCGCCATGATGTTTACATGTCGGGGATCAAGTTAGTCTCTATTATTTTGGTAACTGTCTTCTATTTATTGAATTTTGGCCCGATCTTCTCACGGTTGGTTACAAAATATTGCTAAAAAATACCACGAATACAGTAAAATTACTTTTAAAATATTCCAGTTTGACAATGGGCCTTTAACTCATTGAAGATCCCTCTCTTCTGCCACAGTTTTAAGCCCTACACACAATGAGTAATCTCTGGTGTGTGGATCATCCTGTCCAGGGTATAATTTATACACCGTCGCTCAACTTTCATATGGAGCGTCAGCGTATACGTTATACCTTGAGACTGAAAGCGTATCATCAGCATATATGTTATACCCTGAGATATGATGGTGTTTTGATATGGCGCCATACAATTGGAAATACAGTTGCTTAACACTTTGTTTCATTACTTCTGGACTGCAAATATCATATAATTTGGTGTTTGGTCACGCTATTACAAAAGACGATTTTTTGTTTAATTTGGACCTTAATATAATAATATTACCGAAATGCCACGTGTCAGTCCTTTAAATATGTAGAGAGAAGACGATACCCTTATACATTGATCTAAGCGTCTTCCATACTAAAGCATTCTGTTAATTTAAAATTTTAATTTAAAACATGACGAGCTAGCATGGGAACTCTCACACAGATTAGAGACTATGTTATAGAATGTCTCTGCACAGATAAACAGACATTTGATCCTCAATTTCGTCTTATAAGCAAGATGCATAATCACTGAGAACGTACTCTCATTTTGACTCGTCGTATATGCAGGATGTGGCACCATCTAGGATACGCCCACTTGGGGACAGCATACATGTTATACTGGACGTCAACCGACACCTGAAGAAGTTGAACCTGGTAACTGGAGACGTGATAACCTTCCAGGGGACCCTCCCACATTCCGTGGACTCAGTTTTTATTCTGGATGGACGCGGTATGATAATATAGGTCCACGATGTAGAAGCGGACGTAAAATGCTTTCTTTTGGTCCTTTATTTGTTATACAATTCATTCTTCTCTCTCTAAGAAAATCTTAAGAATGTTATTGGTATATAAACCCTTTACACGTAGGAGACTGTTTACACTTAAGACTGAAACAACTGGTTCAAACAACACATATAATCACTATGGTTTGTAGTTTTATCACTTGTATATTGAGGTTATGTATTAGTAGTTTTTGTAAATTGTGTTTGTCTGGTATTTAACATATTGCACAACTCCATGAAAAGGTCATTTTATTAAAAACACATATCCAAAATAATATATATAGACTACTAAACCCCGTCCAGTTTAAAAACTAATATATTATATCGATGATATTGGTATTTAACGAGCGAAAGCAAGTTTCATAAATATGTTATTTTACTGGACGGAGTTTAGTATTTTATTTATTACAATCTTTAAATTAATAAGATAAACTGAAAATTATGTCCGCTTTCAATTCTCGTAGTTGTGCGTAGGAATACAATTCTTTCAATAGACGCATAGATCTAGCGTCATTAGTCTTTGAACAATGAATAAATAGGTCATGATTAAGTCCGTTAATAACAGCTTTGATAAAAGACCAGTCCCTTAATTCTTTTGGTCGCGACTCCATGTCCAAGAAAACACTAAAGTCTAGGTTCATGCAGATCATACCATTAAAAACGATTGCAGTTGATTAATCATAATTGATTTTGAAATTTTGTTTACAATTCCAGAGATTGCGACTGCCTCACTAGATCGTATGCATATAAAGCTATACAGCGTGGAGACGGGAACTCTAGCCTGTACACTGAGAGCTGGCAACGAGCAGCAAATTGATGATATCAGAGTATGTACCGTAACGAACTCATATCATTTGAACTGCCTATTACGGGTATCTAGGGGACAAAGGCTGAATAGACGCAAACTGCCATAGATGTCAGGAGGGTTGATTTGGTAGAGGGGCTTCATTAGAGTTTTCATTGTATCCTTATTTCTCAAAATATTACGTTGGTGGTGGTATCAGTTGCATCCCATCTGTGGATGCTTATCCATTGCCCTCGTACGAATCAAAACTGTATGAACATTTCTAAGGTACATGTAAGCTAGTTCATGTTCTTATTTAGATAAAAAAAAAGCATGTTTTCTTTTTTTAAATGTTAAAATTGAAAGGAAAACATTTTTATGAAATATTGAAATGCATGGCCCTATCCAATAGCCATCACCAAAGATAACTATGACATTGTGCCCTTATATAATGCTAATCGTAAGCACAATAAACGTCCTTAAACCTTTATTGTCTTGGCTATGCTACTGTAATCATCACTCACTCACAATATTCCTTAGACAACAGTATAAACCACTTTAAGATTAATTTTGGCGTTAATTAAGTAGGTTACAACCCCTGGAACATAATGCCCCTTCATGCGTCTAAACAGGCTATCCCACTCGAGCTCAAACTATAACTGTATTTATAAGAGTAAAGTATCCGTGAACCAGATGTTGTTATATTGGAAAACATTCTAACAATGTTGTAACAGACACATAAAACACGATTATTAACGGCCGTAAAACTATTGTTGCTTAGATTTAATAATTCGCAGATCTTCCAACATTTTGACAATAAGATCCAGATGCAGCTATAGAAGAAATCTATTTGTAAGAATTATCACATCCAAATTATTTCCAATTTTGCATGTGATATATATCAATTGAAATAACGTTTCTCAGGCCAATATCAAAGGAACCCTTCTTGTGGCTGGGACTGATGAAGGTCCGACTTATGTATACAATGTTGCTGCAAGGACCTGTCTCTATACCATAACTAGTGGTCAGTTGGGCCTCAAGGACAGTATTTCAATACGGAACGCTCTGCTGACCTCTGACGATGCCTATCTGATTCTCCAGGGGAGCAAGGTTCCTGCCCGGGCCTATCTGGATGACAACGAGGAGTACATCTTGTTATCATGGGACCTCAAAAACAGTACGTTGTTGGTAGGCTTGTGCACAGGCCCCCGGGTCATTGAGCAATCATCCCTTTAAAAAAAAAAAAAAAAAAAAAAATTGAGATGACCCCCAGATTTGACAGCCTTCGTAGTTAATATTATGTATCAACGAAGGCTGTCAAATCTGGGGGTCATCTCAATTTTTATTTTTTTTAAAAAATTTTTTTTTAAAGGTATGATTGCTCAATGACCCCGGGGCCCGTGGGCTTGTGGCCTGTGCCTAGTTAAAAGGCTTAAATATATATATTAAGATTCAGACTAAGATTCTGTATATCGTAGATGACAGTAGCAAAAATAGTGCACAACCCCTCTTCAGAATTCCTGAATTCGTTAGTAAAGGAAGTCAGTCTAAGTAAACCTAGCCTCGATATTACCCTTTTAACTTCAGGAGTGAAACGGATAATATTGAGGCTAGGTTTTCTAAGACTGTAGATGAAGTGAGCAAGTTATGAACGATTTGTATAACAGATGTACATTTTCTCTATTCGTTCATTCTTTTCTTTTTTAAACTTCTTAATCCTATCATTATGTCTTTTCCATTTTGTCATCTGTAGATATGATTGAAATGTATAATATTGTAAATACCAAGAAGAGGGTATCATAAGTTGGAGAACATGTCCCCATTCCTATTCATTATGAATAAAATATGTTTAAACCTAATCAACAAGTTATGCGTAAAGTTGTCAATTTAAGTCTCTACCAGTATCTTCGTTGCCATAAAGACTGAATGATATGCCTTACTTGAGCTTGCACATTTGGTTTTACATTTTTACCCAGAATGCCTGAAGAAGGAGTTGGTTGACTACGAGATGTACCGGAAGTACGCAGACAGTGATGACAATGAAGCTGATACTGGAGTTGATGTCTTCAAGCTGCTAGATGACAGAACTGTTGTATCCAATCACAATGATGCTTACATCAGAGTCTTCGATATCATAACAGGTACGAAAGGTGTCAAACAATATGAAAACAAACTGTTTACGGTTTTTTGGTGTTTCCCAGTGTTATTACCCGTTTTCGATTATGAGCAGTTGATTGCCCTATGCGTCATCTACCTTTGCACCAAAAGCATGATCCGGGGATTTTCACTTTTTTGCTTTTTTCCCCCAAAACTTGACCCTATTTAATCACACAATTCATATGGTCAGAAATAATTACTCTTCTAGTCATTGCGAAACAATATCAGATAGCATTTTATATATATTTAATAAATATCTATCATTTCTTAATTTAATTTAATTTAATTTGCGATTAGAAACGTCATTGTCGACTAATTTTCAAATAACATAACGATTTGATTTTTTTAATCAAGGGGAGCTTCTTAAAAGGATTCAAGGACACCAAAGCTGCAGACTCGCTACAGTTCCTACCAGTCCCTACTTCCTGTCACAGGGCATGTACAGGAGAGATAACAACTTCCGGTTGTATAACAAGATAACATGGGAAATAATGGCCACTTTCTCACCTGATATCAAGGTAGATATTCCATTTTAAGAATTAGTCATATATTTTGTAATTTAAGACAATTTTAGCAACAATTATTTTATAAGTTATGAATAAGCTAATCAAAATGCCAAGCAGCAACAATATTTTCGAAAGTCTGTTTTTGAAAGTGAGCTGTAGTAGACTCAAGTTCTGGCACAGACAACGTGACAGCAAGGATTAACATTGAAGATTCATACTGTGCAAGGGATAACCTTTTGTTAATGACCCTATGAAAAAGGTCAAATTTGAGGCTTTTGTTGAGACAGGAGATTAGTTCAGTGTTTCGAGTTTAGGGGCAGTCAGCGATTCATCTGTAAAACAGGTGTTTACAGATGAAGTATGTCTCGAAAAGCGATTAGATGGTCGACCTGTTGTTTTAAGACGCTTTGAACAGAGGAAAATGCCTCAAAATTCTAGGTTTTGTTAGGAAAGCATCAACCGTTCAGTGTTCCCATTGCAGAGGCAGTCACAGATATATCCCAACATGTTTTTCAGATGAAGTACATGTATATCTCACATAGATACCTGCTGTTGCAAGGGACAACCTTTTTATGACACTTTGAAACGAGGAAAGTGACTCAAATTCTTGGTTTTCAATCGTTGAGTGTGTGTTACGAGTCACAGTCACAGATCAATGTGTGTGTTACGAGTCACAGTCACAGATGTTTTTCAGATGAAATATGTCTCGCACGAACTGTCGCAAGCGTTTTGTTGAAACTCTATCCATCGTTCAGTGTTGACCAGTTAAAACTGTTCATTAACCGTTTTGCACCGATATATATCTGCAGATGAAGTACGTCTCGCTGACTGCAGATGGCAACCACGTGGTGGGACACTTCTGGGAGTACAACAAGTCTGTGGTATGGGATATCATGGGTGGTTCAGAACCAACGTTATCTGTACCCTTTGAGAGCTTCCAAAATATCTATGGAAAGGAAAGTGAGTATGTTAGTAACAAGGCCTTACAGCGATTGTATATATTGATGTAGGCACCTATACTGGACAACAATGATAAGGGGTAACTTAAAATTTGTAACTTTGTTTTTAATTATCCGTAAACTTGACATTACATTATCCTACCCTGTGAGAGCTTCCAAAATTTCTATGGAAATTAGAGTCAGTACGAAGCCTAACAGCGAAATACAATATGATATTGGAGGCACTTACAACATGTAATACACTGGAATAGAATGATATATGAAAATATATATTGAAAATTTTCGAATATAAAAGATTAATTTATTTCTCTATTGATCACCACATGAAATGTCAATCATAAGAATTACAGGAATCACATATTTGCACAAGCCAATTTAAAATCGAAAGAATAAGAGAGTGTTTTACCACAGAGACTGAATGAAGCTTGAAAATATCACTACATGTACTTGCTTTGATGATGAAAAATGTATGCTCATTTTCGGAGAAGTTTTTTTTATCTTATGATAAATTTCTTCTTTTTTTCTCCAATTTTTTTAATCCTTTTTTCATTCTTCTTTGTGTGTTTTTGCAGCTGTAAAGATGAATCTGGTGCTTGATGACACTGAAGATGATGACAACTATCTTGAAGATCCAGACACTGAAAGTGATGACCAGAAGGATGTATGATGATAAACTACTCGACAAACGTTTCGATTTTCTGGCATGGGTGATCCTCCTTGTGAAGTGATTGTAAAACTGATTCATGTTTGCTAAGGAGATATCTTTATGCCATGCCAAAAATTCAACATTAATTGACATTGAATTCGAAAAGCATGTGAGTCCTGAAACGTTACTGACGAATGCTCAGGGAAAGGCCATGGATACCATATCCTCCTCAATATCTGTGCCCGTACTTTCCTTTATTGTAGGCGAATGTAATGTGAATGTGGTTTCATGGTTACTGCATTTTCACATAAGAATCGCTCGTTATATCCAAACAAATGTTAAGAATTAAAGATCCTTCCAAACTCGTTTTTCTAAAACTATCAAAATGATTGAAGCGTAAATAAAATCTCAGTATATTTAATTCTATTCTAACAAAATAAGAGAATGAGATGCATGTTTAACATTTAAATTTATTTTATATGCCTTTTGATTTTAAGGTGAATAAAATGATATGTGAATGTTCCTGGCTGAAATATATTGATAACAATCAATAGCTCTTATGTAATTTGCTTGATGACATTCAGATCAAAGTATAAACTTGTATCGAGAGTTTTTGGCATGAGCAACTTTACACGAAGGCACAGTATAAACTAAATTTTCCTGGAAAAAGAAACATTGTTACAATGAGATAAAATTCTTACAGTTCACCAGTATCACTTACAGGCATGTGTAGTTAGTCATCGGGCATTATTCAAAGCCTACCTCCTCAATCCTTTCTTCGTTTGTTCGTTTGACTTTCCATGCAAATAGATCCATACCACAATTCATTAACCCTTCCACATTTACAAGTAATAGCAAGTTTTTTAGCCTTATCTCTGATTGCAACGTTAAAAGGTTACCATCACCTCGTCAATATTAACATTGTACTAAATTGTATGATCGTGACCATGTGAGGGAAGTAATCCAGTAGAGCGTATACATGTATATAGGTAAGGTGCAGTATTGTTGTTGATTATATCAGATAAACATGCTTCTCTGATTACAACTTTTTTGTCGATGGACACAACTATGTGGCGAATCTGTGAATCCATTCATCGGGTAAATCTGATGATAAATGGGTCCGTACAAGTCGTATAGAAAAAATGGGAGCATTAAGTTAAATACTTAAATCATTACCCACAAGGTTTGCCTTATTGTCGTATTATTTTCTACTCAAAAGAAGTTCAGGTTCAAACCTATCATCTATCTTTGATGTCTTTATGCATAAATATATGTGAATACATATCTTAAGCAGAAATCTTGTTGAAAAAAGGTCGCTATTTCCTGACGAAAAAACGGTGTAAAACATATGTCCTTTTCAAAAACATTGCGAATGACATTCTCCTGAAAAATCATCAATTTCATTCTTAAAACAAGGGTCCATTAAACTGTTTTCATCGGCCAAACGAAATTTGAATAGGGTTGGTTATATCTCTAAACGTGTAATTTTTATTTTAATGTTGATGTGAACAATATGAGCACAACAAATTACTACCATTAGGATAAGGAAGACAAGAGTAATTCTATGGATGGACAACTTCTTTATTGGACAGTGGTGACGTTTCGGTATAGATACCGTTTTCAAGCATATGGTGAAATATTGAGGAGAACAGCAATTTATACAGTTTGGTATGATAATGAGAAAACAATAACAGTAACAACAGAATAAGGTAACAATACATCAAAGGATAAATTACATGAAGTTTAAGAAAAAATCACATGAAGTTTAAGAAAAAAAAAAAAAAGGATGTTGGTAAGCATAACAATATTGATCGAGGAGGAAATAATCGTGTGGCTACAGGGTAGTTAAACAGACAATCTCATTAAAATGATATCTTAATTGCTTCACTACGTTACGTAGCGTAGTGTAGCAAATAGATCGTATTTAAATAAGATTGTTAAACAGAGAATTTGTTCTCTCTTTGGTGCAACCAAAACTCTGTGGAACATTCTCTGTATACAAACGAACCCGCAGCAACGCAAGCATTCTTCCTCTTTCAAAATGTCATGAAGAAATGATATCGGTTTGACGCTTAACTTCTTTTGAGATGTATATTAACGAAAGTAAAGGTCCACTTGTCAAAGGCGTAAACCAAAGAGCTGTGTATAGATAGAAATGGAGATTATTGTAAGTACAATGCAAAGCAATTCCTATAGTAGAAGAAACTGTAGAGCCATAGTTAGAGTTAGTTCATTTGTTTGTTCATAACGTTACTGTGTTTGTAATGCATTTGTGGTTGTGTTTACAACACAAACGGTTTTATTTACTAATTTATTGATGATGTTTTATCCGTCCATATCAATGAGACTACTCCTGATGACTTGATTGTGATTGATTAATTATGATTGTGTGCAAATGTGGTGATGTGAGAAAATAGCATGCAATATTATAGCATAAACACTTCATGTAAAATGTATTATCTAAGCCAAGAGGAACATGACTCTTACACTAAAGCTTTTAAAGAGCTGAGATGTTTTACATTCTTTGAAGGATTAGTGTCTTCTGAAAGGAATACCTTCATGTTTAAATAATGAGAACAATTGGTGTAAGAAGATGCAAATTGTTGATTAGTTCAGAGATATAATGGATTTTTTTTCTAATATTTTTATAGGCAACTCTTTGTCTATCGTTTCATAATAATGCTTTATTTGTTAAATTGTTTTATGAATTGATTGTTGTTTATGTTTTTCATAATATAATAAAATGTATTTGACTCCTGCGTGTCATGTTATGGTTAAGAAGTCCGTACAAGTAGTAATCACTTACTGATATTAGCTCAATGGGTAGAATTGATGGGTTTGTGTCGAAAAAATAACTCTACGCTCTTATCATTTGCTTTAATGGTAACGGGTTAAGCGACCATTCTAGGATTATGAAGTAGCGGAATATGTAATATATATGACAATCAATACTTGTTTAATATATACGTTATGAGAAATTACTCTAGAATAATGCTAATATTATTTACCTTAACATGGACGTATTTATCGAATAATAAGTACTAGTTAGGAGCAAAATGTGTGTAAATTAAAACAAACACGGTTTATTATAAACGTTATGGATACTTATGAGAATAAGGTTAATCAACCAAAAGATCAGAATATTGATAAGAATCACTTCGTTAACAACATTATTTGTAATGAACCATGTACATAAACAATATATAGGAAACGTTTCAGTTAATAAAGAATCGACATGCTTTCTCCGCGGTCTATCTGAAGCTATAATTCAACCTGCTTAAAACCACCTTTAACACAGCTTCAACAACGTACATCGTGAAACTGGTTGTTTTCTTTTGTGAGAATATTTTTGAGAATATGTTTTACACATATAGTAAGACATAAGTAATGAAATGTTTGATGAGTGCACATATTACTTACGACCAGTAACGATTGCTGTAGCGCGCGATCCCTTATACTTTTTGTCTGTGACATCAGACAAATGTTAGTGACGTCACTATAGCGGGCCATCGCAAGTGAAACTACAAATTTTTAAATTTTTTCCAAGTGGGAAAAAACAATAATATAGAAATTCAGAAGTGGGCGGTTTGACTTATAGGTGATTATTGCATATTCGTTTATAACACTCGCTTTCTGATCCAAAAGTAACACTTATTTCATAAAAGTCGTGACACACTTCCTCGAGTAGTAAATGAAGGTTATGCCATGCCATTTTTCATATCGAATCTATATTCAGCCCGAAAACCCCATACCAGCTCAGAGGCTGAAATTGGGTATATGGATTGTGACATTTTTAAACCTTTTTATAATCATCATACATATTTCTTCAGCAAGAAAGGTTGTGGAAATTCAAAGGAATTTTTAATAAGAAATTACTTTTACAAAACGATTATCCTTTTCAAGAGCTTATATATTAAGTTTGTGACAATACTGTGAGCAGCCCAACAATATCATTCACTTACATTTAAATCACATTAAAGCTATTGAAAAAAGAGCAGTAAAATTGAATCAACATCGTGATTGGCGAATAACGTTTTCACCACCAAACTATTTAATCAGGTGGTGGTTTAATTCTATCTCTTACAAGACAGCCTACTACTTCAACGAATCAAAGTCCTAGAACATAAATGAAACAAATGTGATTTTTCATTAACTTTATTGACAATCTGCAATAGTTTCATACATTTGGCACGATTTCCAGTTGAATAATTCTTTGAATAAATATATAGCCACAGATTAGTTGCAACTTAAAGAACAAGTGGTCTGCTCTGATACAACCATCGACACAAGGTTACTCCCTGACAAGAGTATGTTGATACTTAGTTTTCTTAGTTACATAGATTGATGGAGAAAACATACTTGTTCTACAGCTTAAGAATAAACGATGCAATGTAGTTATGACAATGATGACATCCCATATAGTTTAATAACTGCATGTCCCCTTCGTGTTTCAATGCAATATACCAGTACACCTCCTTATTTATATTAAAATGCTATTTGTAATCGCTTTCATTTGACTGAATTAATAACCATAATCAGAACAATTTGTTGCGTTCTGCAGACCATTATACATTATTCATTTACAATAATGCTTATTAACGATGACTTCAAAGACCTTGACAAACATTACAGAAGGAAGACAAAATGCTGTTTTTCATCAGCACAACACATACTGAAAATGCAAAGCTTTAGTTCCTCTACAAACAAATCGAGAAAATATTTAGCAAAAGGTAAAAATACCTATTTGATACCTTCACCGGAAGTCGCTGAGCACAAATGGAATGAACCTTTCAATGAAAGGATAAGGTTTCTTAAGTGTTTAAATTATTCTGATAAATAAGTTATTTTTTAGTTCAACCGGTTGCTTCTGTAGACTACATATATTTTCATTTTAAAAAGTAGCAATTAAAGGAGGTTTAATACCTACATGTAAAACAACCATTGCAAAAGGAAGACTCTAATTAATGTTTCAAAATAACTTTTACATAACAGAGTACAATTCTAACAAATAAACATCTTAAAAATCAATTAATACTTGTGTGTGGCAATGGTTGCTTTTCCACAAAATGTTAAGCGTTATTTTCTTGAGGCCTTCATAATGTGTTGTTTCCCTTTGCAATGCTCTTCATGAATACACTTAGTCCAACAAGTTTAACAAGTCCAAGAACGGAACTATAAATGGCGATTTTGACCATTGTATTTATTATTTCTAATTATCTTGTTAAACTTCTAAATGCTTTCTTTAAAGGTAAATTTCTCTAAAAATCAGTTTGAAACTGACGAGGGTTTGACGTGGCCTATTTTATAATAAATGAGTTAAAAAATACCGTTTTTAATCACTGCTATCGGCTTCTACTTCAGTGTCACATTACTAATGTCTAATGTTTGTTTAAACCCATGTGTATTGATACAGATTTATCAATCTGTACAAACATTTATACAACGCAGATATATCACGTTTTTATGTTCACGTATTTACAAACTCGCGACTATAAAATCGAATTCATGACAGAATTGATAAACTGAGCAGATCAAATATCTCTAGTCTTCACCAGGAGAACAAATAAAACATTGTCTGAGTAGTTTCCATTTGGTATAAGTGAAGTGTTGTAATCATACCTGATAACAGGATTTGGAAATTGAATCTGAAACTTCTACACAAAGGGACCTTAAATAACTGATACAAACGGGTTTTCATAGGGTTGAGACCTATTTGCTTACTCGTTCTACTTCATTTAAAAAGAATATTTGTCTCCGATTTTTTTATGCTTTGAAGTTGAATTCATTTATACGGTTTTCTGGTGTAAGATTTTTATGTACATTGATATTTTAGATAATGTCTATGAAACCAACTATTTCTTTTTTGGACATTAATGATTCTTATAAAGTCACTTTTGTTTGAAAGAAAAGTCGAAATTCCAAAAAACCTTATTTGGGAATATATATAATGTAGTAACATTTCAAAAAAATAGTACCTGAGTTATGAGCGGAACAAAGAGTGTGACGGACGGACGGACGCAAGCTCGGACGGGGAGTGTTTTGGATAATTAGCAAACTTGTGGTCAGGGAGTCCATCATTCTCGATTATCCAGAGTTTACGTTCCGATTATATCTCCACTAACCTCTGGAACCAATATAGGCTCAATGCGATTCACAAATTACCTGCCCTTAGTGGCATATTGTCCAATGAGGTATCTACGCTGCCTCCAGCAGCGTACCAATCGCATGGATTCTTTCATGACACACCCCCTCTTCGTCAATAAACAGAAATGACATCCAAAGTGATGGATTTCAAGACTGTATTTTAGTGTTTTTGTCTATCAAAACGAGTGGGGTATTGTAATTGTTACCTAGCATTCCCAGTTCTCGTCAAGAGAATACCTCTGGACTGTAAATTTTTTATCGCATGGCCTTTGATTTTTTTAATGAAATAGTGAGTGAGTTGGGGTTTAACGTGCTGTCAGCAGTATTCCAGCTAAAAAACGTGCTGCCATCTAAATTTAAGAGAATTGACAGTTCCGAGAGAAAAAAACTGTATAAGGACAATTACAACACAAATTTTGCATAAATAACCGATGGTAGGTAGATTTAGTAACTTCATGTATTATGGAATGTTTTTGACTTGATTATATGCCATCCCACTTGATTCAAAACGTTATTGCGGTGTGGTGGCTTGTGTGCTTCCCCGACCCTTGAGCTATGCCAAATGGAGCTAGCATGCTCCTGGTAGGGTCACCCAAACTTTAAAAGTCAATTGGAAGAAATCAGACCAAATTTATGTCGTTCAAAAACCTGCTTTCTATCCCTCTCTTTCGTCTGTTCTCTCATCCTGTCGAACTTCTTTCTCTCAGATCCTCTGTCTTTTGGATGGCAAATCCACATGTTTAATAGCTGAAAAAATTGCTGATTGTATGTTAAATCCCAACTCACTCATTCGCCATTTATCTGCCTCTATGATTTCTTTTCTATTTCTGACTCTGACTAAGGGCCTATCTGATTGGCTAATGAAAGACGGTAATGCAACTAGGGGGAGGTAATTTATGCATCGCATTGAGCCCATATTGGTTCCAGAGGTAAGTGGAGATATATTATCGGAACGTAAACTCTGGATTATCGAGAATGGGAGTCCATAGAATCATTGGGACACTCTTTGATGAGGATTCCTTACGATCATTAGTAAATTAAACTTGTGGTAAGGGAGTCCATAGAACCATAGTACACTCTTTGATGAGGATTCCTTACGATCATTAGTAAACTTGTGACCAGGGAGTCCATAGAATCATTGGGACACTCTTTGATGAGGATTCCTTACGATCATTAGTAAACTTGTGGGCAGGGAGTCCATAGAATCATTAGTACACTCTTTGATGAGGATTCCTTACGATTATTAGTATACTTGATGTCAGGTCGTCCATAGAATCATTGGTACAGTCTTTGATGAGGATTCCTTACAATTATTAGTGAACTTGTGGTCAGGGAGTCCATAGAATCATTGGTACACTCTTTGATGAGGATTCCTTACGATTATAAGTAAACTTGATGTCAGGTCGTCCATAGAATCATTGGTACACTCTTTGATGAGGATTCCTTACGATGATAAGTAAACTTGTGGTCTGGGAGTCCATAGAATCAGGGTACTCTTTGATAGGGAGTCTATATGGAACAGTAGGACACTTATGGTCAGGGAGTCCATAGGATCATTGGGACATTCTTCAACAGGGAGTGTTTTGAATTATTAGTGAACTTGTGGTCAGGGAGTCCATAGAAATCATTAAGGGGGCTCTTTGATACGGAGTCTATATGCAACAGTAGGACACTTGAGGTCAGGGAGTCCTTTAGGAGTCTTCGATATGGAGTCCATAGGGGTTTAAGTGCAATTGTGGTCAGGGAGTCCATAGGATCATTGGGACACTCGTCGATGAATAATCTGTATGGATCAATAGGCTATTCGAATATAGAGAGATCAAAGGATCTTTTAGAACACTCTTCGACAGGGAGTCTATAGGGTTAGTGGGACCCTTGAGATTAGGGAGACCATAGAGGCTCACTAGGACACTATGTGAACGAGATGTGCATTAATCAACCCGTGTGAAATATCACAGCAATTCTCTACATACGATTGTGACTGTAATGACTCTTCGACAGGGGGTCTATAAGGGTAAGTGGGACCCCTGAGATGAGAGAGACCATACATTCATTAGGACACTCTTACGTAGACGAGATGTGCATTATTCAACCTGTGTGAAATACAACAACAATTCTCTACATAGGATTGTGACTGTAATGATTAATTAATGAACTGTTTCCCTCTATAATTTTAATTACTTGCGATAGGGATGAGGGAGTGTAATACAGTTTGTTTATTTGACAGTATGAAGTGCTTTTAGAGCTTTCAGCATTCATACAAGGCTTTGTATGCACTGCAAGCATTGCGCATAAGGCTTTTGTTCACTATTGCTGTTTGAATATGAGATGAATTCGTCTGCACTGTGTTAAATTATGACATGGCTTTACATTTAGATCGACAAAACGTCATCGTATATATTTGATTTGTAACCAAATGACGACTAATTGATTACGTGTCAACCCTACTGTAACAAATCATTAAAGTTACCAGTTTGTGTGTTTCATGATGTTTGGCCATTGGCTGTTAACAGAAATAATTGATAAAAGCCAAATACTCTTTCTCACATGTAAATATTTCATAAGAATAAATATTCAAATATTAGTGATATATTGATATCCGTCGTCCTTACAAAACTTTAGTATAGAAAGTTCCCTGCAGTTGGATGGTGTCACTCAAACGCATAGTTAATATTTATACACGTTTTCGTCAATAACTCAGTCTCCGTCATGTATTCAGAATGTTGTGAAGAGGAAGATGACGATAGATAGGGTCTCTTTTTGGTAATAAAATGTTATCTTATATTATCTTGGTTAACTTTTCAATTTCTTGTCAATTATTGAATGATCACAATCAAATATTTCAGGTCTCTTTTTGGTAAATAGGTTTTATAGTATATTTTCATGGTTAACTTTACCTATTTGATTTCTTTTCAATTATTGAAACAATCAACGTTTAAATATCGAGAACAAAATTTGTAATAATATGAACTAACCTAGTTGGTTAAAAAGAAAACAAACCCTTGAAAGATGTTTTTTAATAAACAATTCTATGACTCATAACGAAGGTTGAAAATACACATCGTAGGTCTTTTACTTGTTACAATAGGCATAGCCTGTTTGCATCAGTGAACAAAACAACAATTGAAAATTGTCTATCAATGAAACAACTCATGACAATTTCTGATAATGTCTTTACTTTGAAAACATTTACATAACCCAAACAAATCAGTAAACAAACCCACAATTCACTGACAGTCAGCTTAATGTACATATTTAGTGAATAGTCCCCTTGGTGATTCTTTTCATCTACAAAAAACGTATGCAATAATAAAATGAATTCAAATCGAAAGCCCTTTGTACATGTGCTAACTAACTTTCGTGGAATAACGTGCTAACAGCATGAACATGCATCAGATTGTTCATTTCCATAATTGCATTTGTTATACATGGTGCGCTAAATGTGGAAGAAATTAATCATGTACAGAACACATGCTTGTGTGATGTTCTCTGTGGTGATTCAGCCTAATCTTATTATCATGCAATTGTTAGTGATTTAATGCTTCAATCATATGCGTGATCGAACTTGAAATTCTCAGGTTTCATGAACAAATCATACAAGCCTAACATGGTTTCAGAGAGTCACCAGAGAACCCAAGTAGGACTGACCATGGAGCATGTTTGTTTTTCTCTGTAATTTTTGTTTGGTGGTCTACTTTTACTTTTTACTTTCTACTTCACATGCGCTTACCAAAATTGCGACGGCTCTACCTATTCTTTGCAGTGCATTGACAAACCAGATGAGTTCGTTTGTTTATTTTCAGGTATTTATAAATATTTTTCTTAGTGTGATTGGGGCTTAGCCATAAAGTCAAGAGGTTTATGTTATGATCGTCTTATTTAAGGTTTTTTAGCTTTGTATTTCGCAGATATTAAAAAGAAAAGATTGGGTGAGTAAGGGTTTAGCGTATGTTAATCAATATTTCAGTTTTTAAAAGCATGGATGTTGCCATCCCAAAGAGAGCGGAAAGACAAGGGGAAATGGATCGAATTAATGAGGGAAAGGCTGGCATAGTAAGAGAAATTGAGCATATTCTAGAACGACTCAACTTTGATCTAGTTTCTCCCCACGGACCTGTCAATCTTCAGTGACCCTACACTCACTGTGTATAACCGTACACCGGAACTAGCGAGGTGTACGGCGGAGAAATGTTGCTTATTACGGTTAAAGTATTGTCACAATTGGTAAAGATGTAAGATAAACAAGAAACCAGGGCCTGTGGAACCTTGGCTGTTACTGACGTTGTACATTGAACAGTTATAATGGGTACATTAGCCCCCTTGGCATGGACCATGATTATCCTCACATTGACGCATCTGGCAATATGAGTGCAATAAGAAAAAAACTGACTAAGTCCATTTTTTGTGAACACCTTTCATTCAATTTGTGTATCGCAGGGCTGAACTTAACAATTTATATTTGATTTATATTTGCTTCATTTAGTTTAAATACATTGTCTTTAATTTCAATTAGAACCATTTGTTTTCATTTTCCTGACATCACACTTACATTTCCCCTAAAATATGGTGGAATTCGGTGAATATAATTTGCTTAAATCTGCTGAATTGTTCTTTTAGCAAGAAAAAGTGTAAAAAGAATGCTGTAATGGATTTGAGTTTTGATCCGAACTACTATTAATAATCGGCACTTTCCCCCTCATAACATTGATAAAAAGCTTTACATTATGGCGAGTTGTCATATTGATTTTACAACACTGGTAAAACGGATATTTCCCTCGCTCTCGCTCGCTCATTTTTCAGTCACGAGTGTCGTAAAACAATATGACATCTCTGCTTGTGCATGACGCTATTTACACAGAAATACTTTTGAAAAACATTTGTTTGGCTGCACTGGTTGTGCTGCACAAAATACACTTTAAACGTCCCGAAGAGAATTTCTTTTTTTAATTTCTTCTTACATTGTTACTTAACTCACATATGTAAATGTTTATGTTTGATTTTCTGTTTTAAAACATTTTGCATTCTAATATTCACACATGTATTCTTAGCGAAACTTGTCAGAATGTATGCTACTGTAGTGTATCTAACAGCTTAATTGATTTGATTAGTGTCAGTGATTATTAATTGATTACATTCAATGCGTCTGAACTGAATATTGTTTCAACAAAATTAAGACATATTGGTTATGTTTACCAATAAGATCATTCACGGGGTGTGAAACCAAGTCTAAGAATGATTAAATGCATCGTTGATATTTATGTTATCCAGATATTCTAATGAAAGCACTAATTACTCTCATAAAAAATTAATTAAAGAAAGAAAATAAAAAGATTTCATGGAAACACTTAAACCACTATTTATCTCTGGAGATGGTGTAAGTCAAGCGCCGTATTTACATTCAGTCACTCATCACATACTCATGTCTAATCATTATCTTGGATGGTTAAAATATGATAAATATTTATTTGCACAGTTGAGGTCAACAATTCCATTAGACATAGACAGAATCGAACCCTTAAGTATAATAAAACACTAAACAATGTTTTGCTTATGATAGAAAAACATATGTAACGTAATATTAAAGACGCTATGAAATTATAAGGACGCTATTTATGGATGACAACTTCTTTATTCATAGGGTGCGACGTTTCGATACAGATTCTTGTATCGTTTTCAAGCATATACAAGAATCTGTATCGAAACGTCGCACCCTATGAATAAAGAAGTTGTCATCCATAAATAGCGTCCTTATTTGACCTTCAACTTCTAAAATGCCACTCAAAGAAGCTATGAAATTAGTTTGTAAAGAAATTATTTCATCGTCATAACAATATGGCTATTCAATATTTCGCAATATCAAAAAGTAAAAAGTAAGCCTTTTATCAATACAAATCAACTGAATTTTGAAGCAATTCCACTACTCTGCATTGTGGAAATTAAAGGAAGATTTGGAAGTTGAAACAAAAACTTTGAAAGTTTCATTTTATTCAATGAAAGGGTTCATAAGTTGCATTTTTAAATCAATGGCAATACTTTTAAATGCATAGCAAGATGTCGACCATTGTCTCTTAAAGGAACGTTTGAAATAAAGTTTGATCCTACTTTGGAAGCATCATATAAGAAACATAATTGTAAATTCCCTTTCACCATAAAAGCTTTCTTCTGTATATTGATTGCTTGGGTTATTGCAACCTTAGCTTACGAATTTACAATATATGTCTATAAATATTCCTGATGTGATATTTTTGAAAAAATCTTTACAACTTATCCAGATCCTTTTAAATTCAAGTGTTTTAGTTTGTTTTGGATGGTATCCTTTTCATTCCCTCCCTAAGTCATCGATCATTTAACATCTTAAATAATACTCATAGCGTAATGAAATATCTTATGTCATTAAGTTTAGAGATATAAGCAATCACAAGTGCAACCCTGAATACAATATACTTGTATATATAATATGACTGACTTCAAAACTTCTTAACTGAAGAATTATTTGTTTTCAGCAAGTTTTACAGGACCGGCAATCAAAGGGGACAGTGGTCATGAAGTGTATTGGAGACAAAGGGATCACTAGAAAACCCCTGCACAAATAGTCAAATTAACAAGTGGGACATCCACGAAGGACCCTCGTCTAAGGATGATGATTATGAGGATATGTATATCATGCTATTTTCAGGTACTAGAACCTGCTAAACGCGCTACCTTCATCATAACCCTGAAGGAATTGTACTTTCAAAGCTGCTATCAAGCGCTAAGCGCAACTTTGTAGATATGTACATCCTGTTTTCAAATACTCATTGTATTAGTTTGGTGAAGTGAGTGCAATGTGGATGAAGTGCCTTGCCTTACACAATGAAGCCTGAGACCAAGGGCACTAATATTTGGTGTCTCCACCGGCATTCGAACCCGGGTCTTTGGCGTGAGAGGGAAGCTTGCTCCACACACTACATCACCTACAGAAAACCGAATGGATCATAAGTTGGACACTGGTACTAGTTGAAATTATTTTGTTAGTTTGTTAGTTTTAACAGAACATTCTGGTAAATATGGGCAATATGATGACAAAGGCATTGGATGAAAACCATTTATAATTCGGGGTCAGAGAGACAAACAGATTAATAGCATAAAAGTGGACAGAAAGTCAGAAGGATCTGTAGGAACTTCATGGAAAGAGTTCAGATTGATCAGTAGATGATTTGTGGACATTTGTGAAGGATTTTCATTAATGATCAGTTATGCACTATCGTTTAATGTCTTTGCAGGACAACGAGAGGGTGCAATGTTTTATTTGGACTGTCTCTTGCCTTCAGAAAAGCAATCTGTGGTATTGTATACACTGCAATTTGAATTTACATTTTAAAGTTGTATTTGATAACCAACTGTGTGCACCTTCGATTAAAGTCTTTTTGGAGTCATAGGCTACCGACAACGTTTGTGTTACCTCACATACCGACTGCTTAGCTATGAAACCTTCTGCTAGATAAAAGTACACTTAACTGTTTGTGTATGCTATGACGTTTTTCCACCAGATGTTACCAAATATGATTAAAAAAACAATTTTATTCCTCACAGGCTTGTTTATTTTCATAAAATAATGGACACTATTTTGGCATATGTCAATTCTTTTTGAAAGTTTACTGAAGTGTTAGTTTAAGTGTTAGTTAAGAATATCTACGAAAATGATAATTAACAAGATGTTTTGAACTTGTTTGATTTGAATTTCTCTCTTAAACAAATAGGGAAATTACCACTATCTTTTTAAAGAGAAGCAACATAGAAACCACCACAAAGTGTTTATACCCTTTTCCCAGTACAATTACCTGCCCTTTAAGGAGAGTTTCGTCCTTAAGCTTACATAAATGGGAAGGATGAAAATTTAAAGAACACATTAAATTGGCCATATTATGTAAAATAGATTTGCTTAATAAAGGGTTTTTAGTTAGCCCTCTTCGGACTCTTAGACATATGTTTTAATAGAAATTCAATTTAAAATACTCGTTGATGAAAGAAAGGATTGTAAAACATCGTATGATTCATATATCGAAGATGTTCGTGTGATATGTTAAAGTACAATATTGATTTCAAAAGTTAAGATTTACATTTTAATCGGAAAAAAGTTTTGCCGACAGCATTTTATTTTGATATTAATTATATTCTATCAAACAAATCAACGTTGTCGTGTTGTATATCCAACCGTCTATTTGCATGAGCAACTTTAACCAAATGCCAAGAGGAGAGTAATATGCACATACATGTAGCTTTAACGATTATCTCTTTATCTTGAAAAAAACAAAACATTTCCGAACAGTACCAACCAGATTGCAAAGCCACTGACATGTATTATTAACTAACCTTTATGGAATAACTTGTTAACTGCACCATCACACTGTGTTGCACATTTACATAAATGCATCTGTTATACATGGAGCTATGATGCACACGAATCATGTACATAACACGTATCCTTTTGTAGTACTCTTCAGTTCAGTTCAGCCTAAACAGATAGTGACACATTTGTTGGTAATTTATCAATGCAATAAACCAAAGGTTCATCCGAATTCCTTATGTAAATTTTGCCTCCTATAGAGTACAACCAGGGGCGGTATTCTATAAAAATCTAAGATTTTTCTTAAGTTTGTCTTAATTTTTTTCACTTTTGACTTAGTTAAAAAGTTAAGTCTACCAGTTTGCAGGCTTAGAATTTAAGTCAAAACATAAGAAAACTTAAGTCTAAGACCGTTTATGAATATGACTAAGAAAAAAACAGAAAACTTAAGTCAAAACTTAAGTTTTAATTTGAACTTAAGTCATTTTTTAGACTTAAGTCCTTTTAAGAATACCGCCCCAGGGGCGGTATTCTTAGAAGGACTTAAGTCTAAAAAATGATTTAGATTTTTATAGAATACCGCCCCTGCATTGCACACTGCATATTATTGATGCTTAGGTTCCTATCGATCCTATTTTAGCTTCCAATTTGCTTTGACATTTACACTTTCAATGATGAGAATAAAAACGTCGAAAATAAGCATCAACTCGATTGTAGTAGTTTCTTTCTGAATTAATACCCCGAGATCAAAATAACTTTGGGTCAAACATCAAACGAAACTTGCAGCTTTTATGCAGACTAATCTCAACGTTTTATAACTATAAACAGCACTTTGTTTTTCTCAATATTACTTCTAGACATGCAGGATACTGTTTTATATCAGAATGGCGTATCACTAACCAGCGATCAACTCAATCTGAAACTAAGCCCTGATCAAGCTTTCTGCTGTCAAGATAACAGGCATCTATGTCGGCTTTGGCTTATCATTAATAAATCAGTATATTTTTTGTAAATTTGAAAATATTTCTTTTAAATGAGTTTAGGTTGTCATGTGCTTTTTCGTCTCTTGCATGTTTGTAAGTTGTAACTATAAATACATCATAGTTACTTTGATACGTACACTTATGTTCAAATTTTAGGACTGTTTTAAAATGTTCGCTACAGTTAACGTTATACTGAATGTATGTAGTATATATTAATTTTTATGTGTAAATAATATTTGTTTTCGAAAACAAATTCTTGCAATATCCTATAATTTTCGTAAGATAGATAAATCTATCAATGCTAAATAAGTAGTTTAGTATTCGTGATTTAAAAAAATTAAAAATGATTCCTTTATTACCAAATAAAAGGCAGTAATATCTGATTGAAATGTATTCTTTAGACAAATGGAAGCAATTTCAATAGGACCTAAGATCTCATCGTCTTTATTCTAATGCTACTGTTTAGGGGGAAGCGTATCAATAGTATGAATGTTTGAATTATGTTATCATTTTAATTAGCCATACTTGATAAATAAGTTTTGTTAAAAAAAACAAAAACATTAGTAACTTTGTATATACACTTGAATTGCTTTTGTTCATTAAAGTTCAATGGATCATGAAGGTATGTTTATTCATCATATTTTATAATACTTGTTCCACCACATTATAAAGCAAACACTTACGACCAGACTCTCCTTGTTATAGATAGAACCGTAGAATCATTTACAGCACCTCCTGATGTAAGCTATATATATATATATATATATATATATATCCCTGAGTACATTCAGCAGTGTATGAATGAAACATAACTCTCCCAGTCGGTAGGCGGGGCAAATAAGCATAACGATATCTAATCTGGAATTCATAGGTCCCATCAGGAGGCTTTGATAGTAAGGCCGATTAATTGCTAATGGGAAGCAGTGTTATTGATTTGTGAGAACAACAAATCATGAACACTCGATAGGCCCTTTTGGCTCAAAAGCTAGATGGTGTGGTTTGAAATCCTTGATCGGAATTGGCTGGTCATAGTGATGAATTTCATTCATTATTTACATGTTCCATGCTTTACAATCCATAAAAACTATAGTATATCACTGATAGCCATGTTCTGAACGTGCTGGAAAGATACATTGGGAACGTCCAAAAAATCAGTGGGAACGTCCATGAAGATATATGTTTTCTTAATTTTAATTTTTATAACAATGAGTCTCTTGACCACATAAGTCATGTCTCTTATGGTATTGACATGCAATTTGTTAACATATATGTTAGTGCATTTTACCATATGCTGAGTTTGTTAACCAATGAATAATGATATTAGTTTACAATCGCAAAATACTCCAGTTGCATCTGAGATGTTTCAGTTTACCAGGATATTTTGTCGAAGATACATCATTTTAACCAGATGATCAAACATCACATACTCCGTCGTTATCTGGTTTTGCAAAATTTAAACGGTTATTATTAGCAAGATTTATTTGCATAGTTAAAGCAAAGTATTTTTTCAGCTTTTACACTGTTACAGTTGAATCCTTACTTTTGATTAATCAAATTGTAAGATGAATTTCGTATTGATATTTTTCGTTAACAATTTGATTGTTCAGAATGTTTCGAAAGATTTTGGTATTTAAAAAATATGAGTCTAAATTATGTTCTTTTAAAGGGACAGTAGCACGATTTTTTGATAATTATATATTTTAAATTTGTCACTGATAATTGTAAGTTAATACTAAATGTATTATTTTGACAGGGTCAAAAGTCTCATTACACAAACCAATCATCCATAGTCAGAGGACAAAGTATGAAGATTCACATAAAATCCATTGGCAGTCATTTTGTGTGAACATCTTTAATTCATTTTGTGTAAGTAAAAGGAATCTCGTGGCTAAACTTTACGTTTCATATTTGAATTATTACTGCTCTATGTATTAAATACATTGTCTTTCAATTGGAACAACTTATTTTCATTTTCCTGACATCACCTTATCTTCCCCCTAAAAACGTGCTACTCCCCCTTTAAAGGGAAAACTAGAAAGGCCATATAGATATTCGCGAACATTTCCGAATTAAAACGTCTTATGAAAATGTGAAAATGCATGAAAGTAAATTGCTACTCCTTTCTCGGTTTGCAAATGAAAGCCAAAATATTTTCTATTGAACTTTCTGTACCAAACTATCATAGAGATTTAAAATAATCACCAATTATCTACAACGATTTCATTAATATTTTGGCATTTTGAAATCTAATATGTACATTTTCCATATCTTTTAAGAGTAATAATTACCTGGCCTGCTTTCAAATTTCCCCCAATCTCCTGAATACCACTATATGATAATTTCTAAGAATTATTCTGCCTTATTGAGGTTTATAATACATATATATATCCCTATTGAAACATAAACATAACATTTCATGAAATTTGTAACCTCGAATTTTATTATGACATAATTTTGTCTTTCTTAGTATCATAGGATAATGGTTTCGGCACTATTTGCAAAATAAATAAGTCCAGAAGATAATGTTATATGTTTGAAAGATAATAAAAATATTGTAGACACTAGAAATGCACCAATTCCCTCACAGTCGTTTGCTCAACGCGAAACAAATATTATTTAATACAGCTTATACATTATACGAAAAAGCTTATACCAAAACATGAAAGTGTCTTTCTACAATGCTCAGCAAGACAACAGTTCATTGCAGACACGAGTCTAAGGACACCTAGCCTATACAATCGTATACAACGTCATACAATCCAAAAGTCATTATCAGAATGTTGAAACTCGCCAAAAATTATGTTTTTCGATCCGATTACGTATGTTTTACAATGTGGTTGTACATGTATCTTTAGTGATATATTTATAGTATAGATATAAGTATGTCTTGGTTTTTGCTGATTTACAGTCAACTATTGAATCATAATAAAGTCTGTCCACCAGTGGTGATTATAATGTGCAAGCATGGTTCTTAATCTACGGATGCAGTTTCAAACGCTAAAGTGAAACGCTTACTACCTTGAAAAGAGCTAGATATTTAAATCAGAGGCCCAATCAGACGAATTGTATTGTTAACTAACTTAAATAAAATTAAAATAGATAAAAACAGAGTTCTAACAAGTTTTGTTTATTCTCAAGTCAGCATATATTTACAAAAAAAGTCACACGTTTTCTTTACATTTTCTATAATAAAAAACATACAACATATAGTTTTGTACATTCATGTACACAGATATCGTTAAAAACGTAATTCATATTCAGTTCATATTGCTATAACCTACATGTCCATTGCTATTACCCAGTTTACAATTTGAAATATATCATTTTAAACTATAAGTCGATTGCCTTTCAGTAATAAATGACATAGTTGTCATACTATGATTAGACAATAATCATATGTGAGTTATGGTATTATTTCATTGTAAATGATACAAGACTATAGTAACAATAATGATATATAAATAATTGTGTATTCCTGTTCTTGTAATTTGACAAAATAACTACGATTTGTTATTGTAATAAATTTTTAATGGTTATCAAAATTAGTATATGACCGTATTAATAGCAATAATCAAAACAGTTTCTTGCGTTCTATACATTATTCATCTGGTACAATGTTAATTAACGTGACTCTAATGACCTGATCAATTATTACTAAGGGAAGGAATATATTGCTGTAACGCGAAGGTATTTTCACAAAAACACAACGTACGTTAGACGGATTAATGAAATAGGGAGAGTAAAATAATCCGCGACTAGTGAGGAGTATTTAACATTAACATTTGAAACACTTTAAATTTACTTTTACGCCACTTCAGTTTTTAGTTTCAGCTGTATTAACAAGTTTTGCATTGCTCTGTTCATACTCTAAACTAGATGCTGAGCAAACCAAAGTGGAACTTCTAAAGAGTGTACTTATGTATATTTTAGCATATATTTTAAGTGAACTTACATTAAGAGCCAAAATCAAGTAAGGCAAAGGTTACCTTATTTGGTATAGATCAAACATTTGGAATACCATAATTTACTTTCACTAACTGGCCTTGTAAAATAGCACAGTGGGTTGTGACCATACTTAAGGCCCCCCAAAATAAAAAAAAATCTGGTCTTTGCATTCAAGAAAAAAGATGCGATGACGCGGATATTTGTTTTACTTCCACATATTTTTTTATTATTGAATATGGAAAAAAGAAATTCATCAGAATTTGTAAAATTAGATTAATATGAACTTTTATCACTTTATCACTGTGTCTTTGAAGGCCTGCATGAACAGAAACGAGTTAACTTTAAATTTTTTTACATTTCAGTGTTTTTTTCCTAAGCCACGAGCTACATTTCCAAGTTTTCCTTGACGTCATCTTGAAAAAAAGGCTTGATGCGAAGGTATTAAACTGTCGCGGGCGGAAACCAGAAACAAATGTCTTTTTTTTCAAGGCCTTACTGTCATCACCTCAATACTTAGCTGTCATCACCTCAATAATTAAATGTCATCCCCTGAATAATTAATATTAACTGTCATCATCTCAATACTAAACTGTCATCCTTAAAAATTAACTGTCATCACCTCAATAATCTACTGTCATCACTTTGCCAAAGGAGTCTGAATCTCTCGGTCCTTTTGCATAAAACACCCAACAAACTAAATGGGCCTGTAAACACGAGTTCAAAGCTTTCCTGAATGTGAACATTGCGTATGGTATAATTCTACACATAAAAAACATCGGTCACTTCTACTTTAAAATTCTAACTACTTATCATCACACTTGAGGCATTAAAACAACGAATTAACATATAAAATGATGCGAAAAAGCTCATCTTAGAATTGAAAAATACCTTCGATCACTTCTGTCCAGTACAAAATATGGTCACTCAAAACATTTAAGGCATGATAGCAAAGATTTATCCATATGCACATACATGGAACTTTTGATATCAGAACAAAATCATACTGAGTTTTACCTTTTCACAGACGGCGTTTACTGATTGAATAACACAATTTTATTAAAGGGAAATTTTAAATTCATGACAAAGTTAAAACAATCTATGTTAATGCTCTATTACCATTTTGATTGGATTGCATGTAAAGATAAGAATTACGAAGATGACAAAATAAAATAATTTTAGAAGCTACGATTTCGTGCTCCAATGGCTTACTCATAACAACTTTCAAAATAACGAATGATGAAGAATTCAAAACAACTTGTTGCTGTGCCATTTGACCAGGGTTTGGGTAGTAATTGTTGCAATTCCAGAAATGATGTCAGATTGTATTCTAATCAGCAAAGGCCGTGGAAAGCTCTAATTAACCATATCTGTAATAGTACTTCTCGGATATGACTATCTGTTTCACTAGAAGATACTCAATCAAGGTCTATGTACAAAACAATTCGGTACAATTAAATGAAAAAGTAAGTAGCACTTAAATTCGGCTCACGTTGTCACCGTTGAAATTTTGATTTCAAAATGATAAGCTGTCCTTTAAGATTATATATTCACACCATGAGAAGTTGTCCTTACTGGTAATCTTTTCATACATGTAAGTCTAGGTTTATATCCTCTTGAGAAAACAACAGAAATCGTTCCAGAATGATGCAAAACACAATTGTTTCCTCTCAAAACCTTCCATGTTGTCGCAGTTTTAAAAGTAAACGCACACGTCCCGTGAGTTCACAAATTGAAAGAATATTTTCATCTAAAGTGTTACGCTGTCACACAGCCTCAGGTACAGCTTTAGATATCCCAACAAATCTCAAAAAGTCTTTACATTTCTCTCGGACCTCGGACTGCATCAAGTCAAAGCACATGGATATGAGGGCCAACCCAAACAGAAGGTAGAGAGTGCAACCCACTCTCTTTGCCTGGTCGTGCCATGAGGCGTGGCTGTGGCCAGGTACATAGTCCCCGAATCCAATGGTGCTCAGAGTTATAAAACAGAAGTAGGAACCCTCCAGGTAGTTCCAGCCTGGTTCCCAGAGAGTGAATAGCATGGCTCCCAAGAATATGTATCCAATGAGTAGGAAGAGACATACCACTATGGGAACACGAACCAGGGGTTCCCTGCTTTCTGAGGAGTACTCAACAACGTCTGTTGATTCTGTGACATCATTTCCGGTGGGGTCTTTTGTCCCACGGGTTGATTTACGATGCAGTACAACGCCTCTGTTGGATCTTCTCCTGTTGCATGCACGACAGAGGATCTGTTTCCAGAAGAGTCTGAACACTTTAGCCATGAAGGAACCGATATTGGTGAGACAGAGAAGAGTGAGAGGAATTCCTACTAGAGCGTACAGCATTGTGACCACACGGCCCCATGTTGTCTTCGGTGTGAGGTGGCCGTACCCTGAAACATCAGAAATTATAGTTTACATTCATATTGCTACCATTGTCATTAAGCTATAAACACTATATGATGTCTCGTTGGAAACCAGTCTAAGTAAGAAGAACAAGTTCCTATGGATAATCAACTTCTTTATTGCATGAAATGCGACGTTTCGGTGTGGATGCCTTCACTCGCTTGATAACTGATTTAGCATCTACACCGTAACGTCGCATTTCATGCAATAAAGGGGTTGATTATCCATAAAAACTATTTCTTCTTCTTCATCAAACCTGCTGCTAAAATGCCTCTCAAAGCAAATAAATCTATCCTTATTACTACTCGCTACACTCCCAAATTTAGTATTTCAAGATACAGTAATAGGTCGCATTTTTAAGATTACCCGAGTAATCTGTTATGTAACGAGCCGGCGTAAAGAAATTTAAGTTGAGAAACAATGCCTCCTATCTATTCCATCCTTCTTACTTCGGGCTACTGAATGATAAGATTCATTTATACACATAGACTTCCGATGATTGTCAATTTGAGTTACTTCCTTTGAAGTCTAAATGTATGTCTTATGTAAGTGTTGCTACAAATAAGAACTCCTCAGAAAAAAATCTTCAAAAATTATTTGTTCTTTTGATTTTGTAAACAGAGGACAACAACGTTATGTATCCAAATAGTATTTCATGTTAATGGGGCAGTAGCCAGTTTTTTTAAGAAGGTTATATATTTTTCACTGATAATTGTACGTTATTGCTATAATGTATTATCTTGATAGTGTCAAAAGTCTCATCACACAAAACAATCGTCCATGGTCAGAAAAGTTTAAAGATTCACATAAAGTCGATCGGCTGCCATTTTTGTGTGAACACCTTTATTTCATTTTGTGTACGAAAAAAAGGAATCACATGACTTGAATATACTTTATAGTTGATTTATTACTGCTTCATTTCGTTTAAGTACATTGTCTTTCAATTGAAACCATTTATTTTCATTTTCCTGACATAAATTATATTCCCCCTAAAAACGTGCTTCTGTCCCTTTAAGGTTACTTTTTATCAAGCTTGACATTTTTATTTTTATTTGACATTTAAAAGTAACATTTATCTCATGATGAGGATCGAAATCGTTGAAAATAGGCATCACTTGATTGTGATTTAGTTTTCCTGAATAAATACAGCAAGATCAAACCTTAAAACTGCTTTTTTGGTCAAACATCAAAAAGGAAATGATGGCTCTTGTGCAGACAATGTTTTATAACTACAAACACTGATGTGTCTTCTTTCAGACATACAGGATACTGTTTTCTATAAGGTTGTCGTTTAACTAAACAGCGATCAAACTAATTCAATAGAGAATTATGACTGATCAGTTTTTCTGATGCCAAGAAAACAGACACTCTTGATGGTTTCATAGGAAAGTCGTCATTGGGCTGATAATAAGTTATCAACAAAAACTTATTTCCTTTAAAGAGTCATGGGAGTTGATGGGTAATGATAACCAATTATCTCCCTTTTCTGTAAGATAAGAAAATAAGGTTTCTAAATCGCTTTGAATAAATGCATTTACATTTTCTTTGTTGATGCATTTCTTTGTACAATCACAGACCACGGTGAGTTTAGTTAGACTAAATTTGTATTGCCTTTTTTTGCAAAAATGCAAATACTGCTAAGTTACCTCATTGCGTAAATTCCTGCTCACATTTTTAAACTGTTTACTACAGTTAGTTACAATGTGTTATACTGATTAGTTATATGTCATACATATAGGTTAAAAGTGAAGTCTCAAGTGAAGTTAATGTATAAACGAAATATAAAATACTTCAGATGACACTTGCTGTAGGTATCTTTATAATGATGACATCCTCTTTCTGGGTACGAACGTTACGCTAACTCAACTAATCAGATTTGTGGAGTTAACTTAACGTTCGTACCTTGAGATGTAATGATGACTGCATTCGTCGCATTTCAACTTCTTTACAAGTCTTTTCAACAGTATGGAGACTTTACAACATGACAATTATTTGCTTGAAGTTGTAACAATATACAATTGCCGTTGCTACATTGACGTACATTGTTTGGGGGAGTTTATTCGTGCTTAGCATCCGTTACCATATGCTTAATTTGTAAATATCAAGTAGTAAAATGTGCATTAACTTTTTTGTAACTTTTTTAATGCAACTGAAACAGTTTTGAAAAGTGGCCCTTTGATAAATTATATGAGGGTTACATCCCTTAACAATAGTTTGTAACGATTAGCCTCATTTATGTTAATTGTTTCTTTATTTTCAAAGGATATCAGATCTTATCTGATCTCATTAAAAAAATTATCAAGATAATAAAAATCACTCATGATCAGTTTCACGCATAGAGATAAACAGTTTCTAAATATTTAATAAACATCATTATGAAATGTTTGCTTATTTACTACAACATTATTGAATAATAATAATATAAGTGCATGCTCCATTGCTGTTGAGACTTTGTCAATACAACTTAACTGTGTACTCACCTATAGTTGTGATAACAGTTACGGAGTAAAGTAACGACCCTGCATAAGTCCACTCTATAACTTCAGGAGTCACCGAGTCAGTTCCGTCCCATCCTGTGTTCTTAACAGCTTCATAAACGCCTTGCTGGAAGTCTTTGAAAATGTAATCGGCACTTCCGGTCCAATTAGCTTCGTAGAGGATATTCAAATTTAGAGTTATCTCCCATAGCTTCTTGACGTAAAATCGACGTAAATTTCCAATATCAGCTCTTCTTTCCAACTCCTGTGTAGCCTCAAGTTTCATGAAGATAAATCCACCCATTATGGAATAGGCAACAACGAGACATGTCAGACCAACATGAGACACCATGAATATTAAGAACTGCTTTGCAAATTTCTTCAAACGTTGCTGGATTCTTTGTGATCGAGTAGTTTCCTGACAGATGGGTGGTGGGAGAACATACCTGTTCCCCTGAAGGTTCATGCTAGATGGTGAATCCCTCGGTGTGTCAACCATAATAGGCTTACCAGGAGAATCGTTCATAGACATCTTGGTTGTCCTTCTAGCCTCACTTACGTCTCAGGGATGATGTTGAATCAAGCATGAAATCAAATTCAGACCATTCAGTCGCTCACTGTTGTCTCACTGGCACTGGAGTGTTTTATATTGATCACTGATTGTTCATGTGTTTTGAACAAATCTCCAAGTCTCATGCAATAGCATGCTGGTAATATTTCCTCAACAGTGTCTCGTGGCCATAGTATTTCTGAAATGAAAGAGTAAACATATAAGTAATACATACAAATACCAAATACCAATACCAATACCAATACCAATACCAATACCAATACCAATACCAATACCAATACCAATACCAATACCAATACCAAAGATGTTAAAGCTGAAAACCTTTTATTGTATACACACCAGTTTGTCATGTACAATCTAACATATGTAGTTATGGGCCAATGGCCTACACCTCAGAAATTTAATTGAATAAATACAATTAAGAGAGCATGTCTTAAAACATAAGAAGCCCTATTCCGTGTTGAACTATTATAAGCAAACCGAATGGCCACGGACCAAAGAAGATAATCAAAACGGGTCTATCTATTGCCAAAAGGATTCGAGGTACAAACTTGACAATCGTTCTATACGTTGATTGTGAAGTATGAAAATGCATTTATACAGATACAATATGTTGGTACTCTAATATCTGCATTTTAGATAAATAACATCAATCATCGTTATAAATATAGCAGAAAATTCAACATGATCTGGTTTGACAAATCAGAAGTCTTGCAACAATCATAAGAAGAGTAACAAATAAATTGACTAATCATACTAGGTTTTAGATATCAAATGACAGTAATCCGTGTTAAGAACTAATAAATTCAGACTTTGAAATGTAAACGATATGCTCGATTCTGATTGGATCTTACTAGGTCATGTGATCGGTATACATTTCAATGAACCTGCAGGTTATACAAAATAACTTTCAGTAAATGAAGTTTATACGATATCGTGCCGGAACTACATTTCTCGGGGATTCCCCTGATCTTACAGCCACATTCCAGCCTGACCCCAGTCTTGATGGTCATCACTGAGACTCACTTTTTGCAAATATTATTTTTCTGTTTATTAGCAACACTCGCCCTAATAATCTGTTTTTGATGTTTGAAGAATAAACATTAAGTTGTAAATAAATAAAGTTGTACATGTTCATCTCTGAATGACCTGACTTGCGACAACACAGTTTCAAGGCACCCCATTCCATACACAACAAATTAATAGTGTCGTGACGCGCTCTCAACAGACAGTTTCGAGGCCCCCGATGATCAAAACGATGTCGCCGTGTTTGAAAACATGTACTCGTCATTGTCAATGACAGTGTCTAACATAGGCGGGCCTGCAATTGGCATTATTTCTCGAGGGACTTTAAATAACTTTATGTTTACATTCATTGTCAAACAAACAACCCAACTTTCCCAAGCACGTCGAGCTTTTAGAGCTGATACTCTACACTCGATACAGGACAGTATTAATACGCGAGTGCAAATTGTTAATTTTGGAATATTGAAATCAAACTTTACATATTTTTTAGTTTTTTTCCCAAAACATTTTATTGTTATTAACATGCTACCCATAAAGGATTATTTGTGGAATAAAGAAGTGCATCTTTTCCTTTTTTGTTATGAACTATTTTTGCATGCGCTTGAACCCGGTAGAGACCCGCCTGGGTCTAACTGATATCTAGGTCAGTGCTACAAGCAGCTTAGATGTTACTACAGAATCGCATTTCGAATGATATAATAACAACTTCTGGCTTTAAATACAAAGTGTGAATTTATAAGAAATGAATTTCATAATATAGTTGTCCACGCGGTTATAACCTGTTTGAAACTCGTAATATAAACTTTTGCATAATTGGCTCGGCAAGCTCGCCAATTATACAAGTTTATATTACAAGTTTCAAACAGGTTATAACCGTGTGGACAACTATATTGTGAAATTCATTTCTTAAATATCATTCAAGTTTGTTTGTTTAATATGTTACTAAAGTCTATTTCAGGTTAATGGGAAAAAGATTTGCACAAACACTTGGGTTTATGAACAATATGCTCTAGAACTCCAGCAAACAATCATATATAGTCTCATGTTAGCATGGAACAGAAGAGCAAAGCCATTAACAGCACTGTGTAGTAGATATGTCCCTCAGTGCGCCCATGACCATTCAGGAGTATATGAATTAAACATTACTCTTCCAGTATGTAGGCAGGGCAAATAAACATAACAATCCCTACTCTTGAAATCAAGTGTCCCTTTGGAGATGTTTTATAGTGAAGCAGATCGCTTGCAAATGAAAACAGTGCGTTGCTGATGTATAGAAAGCACAGCAAATATAAATCATGAACACGATGTCGCCCCTTGTGGCTAGAGGATGTGGTTTGAAAACTGAATTTGGTTTGTATTTATGCGTGGTAATGGTACATGCGTAATTTCAACGATTATACTATTTTCATTGATGCACATGGTTACTTATTCATGTAAATGATGTGACCATGCTGCACTTCATGATAAAAACATACTGAAGTAATCATTGAAAGATATCGAGCATTCCATAGTCTCATGAAAAATGTTATGCAGTTCACACGGAAACCCCATTTTCACAAAGTGAGTTTACATATTTTAACGAATTAATTCCAGCAATGATTTATTTACACGAACTGTAATCTCCAATAGCTTAGTCTAGCCAATCTGTCGTACAACTTGATAGTAAATATGAAATCATGTGCGTATATCACAAGTGAAGTCTCTCTAGTCTCTCTAGTATTCTCGAAGGTGATGCAACTGACAGGTGAGGTTAGATGATAATGAGTTTAACGCCGCTTTCAAAAGCATTTCCCTTATATCACAGCAGCTAGTATTATTGCAGGAAGAAAGCCCGCAACACTTGTGTGGCTATGCATTGCGGTGAAGCCTTCAAGTATCGGCTTGAACTAGCGATCAATGGGTGGTACTGCAGTGAAAGTGTAGCATTGCATCCCAACCTTACTGCGTGTAGAAGAGTTCTACAATACAGAGAAAAGTTCCTGGCAGTATTCGAACCCTGGATTTCTTGTTCCATAGCCGAACCCGCTAACCCAGGCGCCACAACCGACAGAACTTAAAGTTTGAAACTACGTCGCTGGCTTTAGAACCAGCCCAAAATATATATCAATCAGAGTTCTCTATAGGCTTATTACATTACATTATCAAAGTGACAGACATATGGTCATTTATTAGTATTGCAAAACTTATCCCACTAAAGGTTTTTTTAGAGCCAGCGAATTAAAAAGACATAATGTGAGAAAACATAACATTACTTACTTTTATCGAGACAGAAAGAGGAAAGCACATTGTATGATGCTTAAACAAGCTTAAACTTGTTTCATGAATAATTGCACACATTCGAGATCCACAAAGTTTTGTAACAACGTCATCATTCTAGTTCGTTCATATTTCAAAGATTACACATGTCAGCAAAGCTATTGAAGTGATAATCGTGATCAAACTAAAATAATATTATTGTAATATTCTGTTAACCCACATGAATTGAAAAGACATTTGGTTATAAGAACGTGTCATACCCTCTCTAATACATCTGCAACATTAAGTTTATCCAGATATTCTGTCGAAGGATCTAATTACTCTGATAAATTGTCGACTGAAGGGTAACAGTTGAGGAAAAACAACTTAACTCAAACTTGATGCAATTACAACCTAAACCTAGAGTATGATATAAACAATTATTAACATTTTCCCATATTGAAGAATAATATTTGCAATGAAACTTTAAAGGAGATTATAAAATTTATCTCGAAAGAAAACACATTAGCCTCTAAATAATATTGGTTTACATTATGTATTTTATTCATTATCAAATTATTCGTATTTATAATAGAGATCAAAGGCAACTTTCAATTGCAACAATACCAAATGGCACCACTCTGTATTCAAACAATTAATGAAAACGTTGAAACGGAGAAGTTTTATCAAAGTTTACTTATCTCGATTACGTAATCTCGAAACAATGCAGTTACGAAGAAACGAGTATGTGGTATTCATTCATATTACCGACGTTTCGTAATTTTCTTATGTACCGGAACACATATAGATGTGAAATGAGTTGACGCTTTATACCATGTTTCAAAATCGAATGAATGATTATCGGTATACCCCGAGCGAGAGCAAATTGAATCTGACTGCTTCACATACCATTTTCAATGCAAGAAGCATCGTAACATCAACAGCATCAACCTTTCAGTGTTCCCAGTGCAAAGGCAGTCACATTTATCTCAACATATGTTTTTCAGATGAAGTATGTCTCGCAAAGGATACATACTGTCGCAAGGGAAACATATTTTGACCCTATGAAACAAGGAAAATGACTCAGTGTGTGTTACGAGTCACAGTCACAGATTAATTTGTGTGTTACGAGTCACAGTCACAGATTAATTTGTGTGTTATGAGTCACAGTCACAGTTTAATTTGTGTGTTACGAGTCACAGTCACAGATTAATTTGTGTGTTACGAGTCACAGTCACAGATTAATCTGTGTGTTATGAGTCACAGATTGATTTGTTTGTTACGAGTCACAGTCACAGATTAATTTGTGTGTTACGAGTCACAGTCACAGATTAATTTGTGTGTTACGAGTCACAGTCACAGATTAATCTGTGTGTTATGAGTCACAGATTGATTTGTTTGTTACGAGTCACAGTCACAGATTAATTTGTGTGTTATGAGTCACAGTCATAGATTGATTTGTGTGTTACGAGTCACAGTCACATATTGATTTGTGTGTTACGAGTCACAGTCACAGATTAATTTGTGTGTTACGAGTCACAGTCACAGATTAATGTCAACACATGTTTTCAGATGAAATATGTCTCGAAACTCACACGAACTATTTGAAACTCTGCCCATCGTTTAGTGTTTACCAGTTCAAACTGATCATTCACCGTTTTGCACCGATATATATCTTCAGATGAAGTATGTCTCGCTGACTGCAGATGGCAACCACGTGGTTGGACATTTCTGGGAGTACAACAAGTCTGTGGTATGGAATATCATGGGTGGTTCAGAACCAACATTATCCGTACCCTTTGAGAGCTTCCAAAATATCTATGGAAATGAAAGTGAGTATGTAAGTAACGAGGCCTTATAGTGAAATGTGTATATTGATAAGGCACTTATACTAGACAACAATGATAAGGAGAAACTTAAAATTTGTAAATTGTTTTTAATTATCCATTACCTTGACATTACATTCTCCTTACCCTTTGAGAGCTTCCAAAATATCTATGGAAATGAAAGATAGTATGTTAGCATTAAGGCCTTACAGACATTGTATATATTGATGAAGGCACTTATACTGGACAACAATGATAAGGAGAAACTTAAGATTTGTAAATTGGTTTTGATTATCCATTACCTTGACATTACATTATCCTTACTCTTTGAGAGCTTCCATAACATCTGTGGAAACGTAGTACGTAGCCTTACAGCGAAATACAATATTAGAGGTATAAGGGGCACTTACAACATGTTATACACTGGAATAGAATGATATATGAAAATATATATTGAACATTTTTGAATATTAAAGATTAATTTATTTCTTCATTGACCATCACATGAAATGTCAATCATAAGAATTACAATAATCAACTATTTGCAAAAGCCAATTTAAAATCGAAAGAATAAGGGAGTATTTTACCACGGTGACACAATGTTGCAGGAAAATATCACTACAGGTACTTGATTTGATGAAAAAATATATTAACATTATCAGAAAAAAAGTATTATCTAATGGTAAATTTCTTCTTTATTCCCTTTTGTAAATCTTTTCTTCATTCTTCTTTGTGTTTTTTTTGCAGCTGTAAAGATGAACATGGTGCTTGATGACACTGAAGATGATGACAACTATCTTGAAGATCCAGATACTGATAGTGATGACCAGATGGATGTATGATTATAAACTACTCGACAAACGTTCAGAGCCTTTCGATTTTCTGGCATAGGTGATCCTCTTTGTGAAGTGATTGTAAAACTGAATTACTTGTTTAGGGGATATCTGTATGCCTATGCCATACATTCAACATTGATTGAGATTTTTAAAAATGTGCATCATGAAACTTTACTGACAAATGCTCAGGAAAAGGCCATGGATATCGCTGATACTGTGTAACCATATCTTCCTCAATATCCGTGCCCGTGCTTTCCTTTTTTTGTTGTCAAATGTGATATTTAAGTGTTTTTATGGTTACTGCATTTTCACATAAGAATCGCTCATTATTCACCCCCCCCCCCCCCCCCCTCCCAAATCCGTAGAATTAAAAACCTTTCCAAATTCATATTTCCAAATTTGTCAAAATGATTGAAGCGTAAATAAAATCTCAGTAAATTTATTTAAATTCTAACAAAATGAGAAAAATGTGATGCATATTTAACATTTAAAATTTATCTTATATGCATTTTGAATGCTTGAATAAAATCATTTGTGATTGTTCCTGACTCCTGACATTGATAAAAATCAATAGCTCTTATGTAATTTGCGTTAAGAAGTAAGACGCAACATTCAGATCTAAGTATAAACTTGTATCAAATAGTTTTTTTGCATGAGTAACCTTACATGAAGACACAGCGATCTAAAGTATATACTGTGGACAAGCTATTGAAATCGTCTTTTTAGATTGTATAGAAATAGAATCATTGGTACAGAGAGATAATTATAACATTCTTTCAGTTCACCAGTATCACTTACAGGTATGTGTAGTTAGTCATCGGGCATTATTCAAAGCCTACCTCCTCAATCCTTTCTTCGTTTGTTCGTTTGACTTTCCATGCAAATAGATCCATACCACAATTCATTAACCCTTCCCACATTTACAAGTAATAGCAAGTTTTTGAGCCTTATCTCTGATTGCAACGTTAAAAGGTTACCATCACATCACTGATATTAATATTGTACTTAATTGTATGTTAATGACCATGTTAGGGTAGTAATTCAATAGAAACGTAATTTAAAAAGGCCATGTGCTGCATTGTTGTTGATTATACCAGAAAAACATGTTTTCTTGATTACAACTCGATGGACACAACCATATGGGGATTCTGTGAATCCATCCATCAGGTGAATCTGCTGATAAATGGGTCCGTACAAGCTGTATAGAGAAGAATGGGAGCATAAAGCAAAAAGTTATTCAACGTTATTACCCACAAGGTTTGCCTCATTGACGTATTGTCTGTAAGAAGTCCAGGGTCAAACCTATCATCTGTTTGAGATGTTTGTATGCATAAAAAATTGTAAATACATATTTTTCAGCAGGAATCTTGTTGAAAAAGTTCGCTATTTCCTGACGACAAAACTGTGTAAAACAGATGGCCTATTCAAAAACAATACGAATGACAGTCTCCTGAAAAATCACAATTCATTCTCAAAACAAAGGGTTCATTAAACTGTTTGCATTGGCCAAAAGATGAGTTGGTTATGTCTCTAAACGTGTAATGTGCATTTCCAGTGAACATTTTGAGCACAAAAATCCCTACAATTGGGTTGCTGCTTTCAACAGCATGATCAGACGAAAGCAAAACAATATTGATCGAGGAAGAAATAATCGTGTGGCTTCAAGGTAGAGAACAGAGAATTTGTTCACTCTTTGGATGCAACCAAAACTCTGTGTAACATTCTCTGTATACAAGTGAACCCGCTGCCACGAAAGGAATATTCCTCTTTAAATTGTCATGAATGAATAATATAGGTTTGATGCTTAACTTCTTTTAAGATGTATAATAACGAAAGTAAAGGTCCACTTGTCAAAGGTGTAAACCAAAGAGCTGTGTTTAGATAGAAATGGAGATTATTGTAAGTACAATGCAAAGCAATTCCTATATTAGAAGAAACTGTAGAGCTAAAGAGTTAGTTCTTTTGTTTGTTCATAACGTTACTGTGTTTGTAATGCATTTGTGGTTAAGTTTACAACACAAACGGTTTTATTTACTAATTTATTGATGATGTTTTATCCGTCCATATCAATGAGACTACTCCTGATGACTTGATTGTGTTTGATTAATTATGATTGTGTGCAAATGTGGTGATTTGAGACAATAGCATGCAATATTATAGCATAAACACTTCATGTAAAATGTATTATCTAAGCCAAGAGGAACATGTCTCTTACACTAAAGCTTTTAAAGAGCTGAGATGTTTTACATTCTTTGAAGGATTACAATGTTCTGAAAGAAATACCTTCATGTTTACATAATGAGAACAATTGGTGTAAGAAGATGCAGAATGTTGATTAGTTCAGAGATATAATGGATTATTTTTCTTATTTTTTTATATGCAACTTTTGGTCTATTGTTTTAATGATAATGCTTTATTTGTTAAATTGTTTTATGAATTGGTTGTTGTTTATGCTTTTCATAATGTAATAAAATGTATTTGACTCCTGTGTGTAATGTTATGGTTAAGAAGTCACGCTAGTAGTAATCACATATTAGCTCATTGGGTAGAATTGGTGGGTTTGTGTAGAGAAAATAACTCTACACTCTTATCATTTGCTGTAACGGTAACGTGTTAAGCGACCATTCTAGGATTATGAAGTAGCGGAATATGTAATATGTATGACAATCAATACTTGTTTAATATATACGTTATGAGAAATTACTCTAGATTAACGCTAATATTATTTGCCTTAACATGGACGTATTTATCGAATAATAAGTACTAGTTAGGAGCAAAATGTGTGTAAATTAAAACCAACACGGTTTATTATAAACGTTATGGATACTTATGAGAACAAGGTTAATCGACCAAAAGATCAGAATATTGATAAGAATCACTTCGTTAACAACATTATTTGTAATGAACAATGTACATAAACAATATATAGGAAACGTTTCAGTTAATAAAGAATCGACGTTTTTTTCCGCGGTCTATCTGAAGCTATAATTCAACCTGCTTAAAACCACCTTTAACACAGCTTCAACAACGTACATCGTGAAACTGGTTATTTTCTTTTTTGATTTGAAAATAAAGCATGTTTTACACATATGGTAAGAAATAACTAATGACATTTTTGTTCACATATTACTTACAACGAGTAACGAGTGCTGTAGTGCGAGATCCCTTATACTTTTTGTCTGTAACATCAGACAAATGTCAGTGACGTCATCGCAAGTGAAACTTCAAATTTTTAAATGTTTTCCTGTGATCCAAATGGAAAAAACAATTATAGAGAAATTCGAGGAAAGTGGGCGGTTGGCCTTATAGGTGATTATTGCATATTCGTTTATAACACTCGCTTTCTGATCCAAATTTAAAAGTAACACTTATTTCGTAAAAGTCGTGACACACTTCCTCGAGTAGTAAATGAAGGTTATGCCATGCCATTTTTCATATCGAATCTATATTCAGCCCGAGAACCCCATACCTGTCCAGAGGCATCTTCCTACGCAGAGCCTAAAAGGCCAGTTTCCAAACTGTCATTTTATGCCTTGCTGCATAGCCTTCAGTTTTCTGTGCTTGCTCTCTACTCTGTAGGGGCACTATAGCAGCACAGAAAAGTAAAGTCTCTGCAGCAAGGCATAAAATGACAGTTTGGAAACAGGCCTTTTAGGCTCTGAGTAGGAAGATGGTCCAGAGGCTGAAATTGGGTATATGGATTGTGACATTTTAAAACCTTTTTTATAAACATCATACATATTTCTTCAGCAAGAAAAGTTTTGGAAGTTCAAAGGAGTTTTTAATAAGAAGTTACTTTTACAAAACGATTATCCTTTTCAAGAGCTTATATAATAAGTTTGTGACAATACTGTGAGCAGCCCAACAATATCATTCACTTACATTTAAATCACATTAAAGCTATTGAAAAAAGAGCAGTAAAATTGAATCAACATCGTGATTGGCAAATAACGTTTTCACCACAAAACTACTATAATCAGGTGGTGGTCTTATCTCTTCAACTACTTCAACGAATCAAAGTCCTAGAACATATATGAAACAAATGTGAATTTTCATTAACGTTATTGACAATTTTCAATAGTTTCATACATTTTGCACGATTTCCAGTTGAATAATTCTTTGAATAAATATATAGCCACATATTAGTTGCAACTTAAAGAACAAGTGGTCTGCTCTGATACAACCATCGACATATGGTTACTCCCTGACAAGAGTATGTTGATACATAGTTTTCCTAGTTACATAGATTGATGGAGAAAACATACTTGTTCTACAGCTTAAAAATAAACGATGCAATGTAGTTATGACAATGATGACATCCCATATAGTTTAATAACTGCTTGTCCCCTTCGTGTTTCAATGCAATATACCAGTACACCTCCTTATTTATATTAAAATGCTATTTGTAATCGCTTTCATTTGACTGAATTAATAACCATAATCAGAACAATTTGTTGCTTTCTGCAAACCATTATACATTATTCATTTGCAATAATGCTTATTAACGATGACTTCAAAGACCTGACAAACATTACAGAAAGAAGACAAAATGCTGTTTTTCATCAGCACAACGCATACTGAAAATGCAAAGCTTTAGTTCCTCTACAAACAAATCGAGAAAATATTTAGCAAAAGGTAAAAATACCTATTTGATACCTTCACCGGAAGTCGCTGAGCACAAATGGAATGAACCTTTCAATGAAAGGATAAGGTTTCTTAAGTGTTTAAACTATTCTGCTAAATAAGTTATTTTTTAGTTCAACCGGTTGCTTCTGTAGACTACATATATTTTCATTTTAAAAAGTAGCAATTAAAGGAGGTTTAATACCTACATGTAAAACAACCATTGCAAAAGGAAGACTCTAATTAATGTTTCAAAATAACTTTTACATAACAGAGTACATTTCTAACAAATAAACATCTTAAAAATGAATTAATACTTGTGTGTGGCAATTGTTGCTTTTCCACAAAATGTTAAGCGTTATTTTTTTAAATGACTTCATAATGTGTTGTTTTCCCATGATACGTATAAGAGGGAAATAGAAATAAATCTTATACGAAATCTGTTCCCGTGACCCTTGTGACCTTGAAAGCCACATTTGACCTTGATCCACCACTTAGATTTTTCTAGATTTTCTATATGTTATAAAGGGATAGTCATAGAGTGTAAATCAGTTGAAATAATTTATGTTGCAATTTGTGGTGGGTAAAATTACTGGACTATTTGCAATGGCCTTCAGGAATACACTTTGTCCACCAAGTTTAACAAGTATAAATACGGTCGGAACTCTATATGGCAATTTTGACCCTTGTGTTTATTATTTCTAATTATCTTGTTTACAATTAATTTCATTGAAGATAATTTTTTCCTAGAAATCAGTTTGAATATTAAACTGACGAGGGTTTGACGTGCCTTATTTTATAATAAATGAGATGAAAAATACCGTTTTTAATCACTGCTATCAGCTTCTACTTCAGTGTCACATTACTAATGTCTAATGTTTGTTTAAACCCTTGTGTATTGATACAGATTTATCAATCTGTACAAACATTTATACAACGCAGATATATCACGTTTTTATGTTCACGTATTTACAAACTCGCGACTATAAAATCGAATTCATGACAGAATTGATAAACTGAGCAGATCAAATTTCTCTAGTCTTCACCAGGAGAACAAATAAAACATTGTCTGAGTAGTTTCCATTTGGTATAAGTGAAGTGTTGTAATCATACCTGATAACAGGATTTGGAAAGTGAAATCTGAAACTTCTACACAAAGGGACCTTAAATAACTGATACAAACGTGTTTTCATAGGGTTGAGATCTATTTGCTTTCTCGTTCTACTTCATTTAGAATATTGGTCTCCGAGTTTTTATGCTTTGAAATGTTAATTCATTTATACTGTTTTCTGGTGTAAAACGTTTATGTACATTGATATTTTAGATAATGTCAATCAATATAAAACCTACACATATTTATAAACATAAAAAACCCAAGATAATAAGTTAGCAAAGCTCACTGTTTATACCCCCGCTTCCCTAAGTGATCACAGAAACTGAGATACTACAATTAGTTGAGATTCCATCGCAACTGCAAAACTATTTTATTTCATGTGGAGGTAATTGAAATGCAGAACTAGACTGCCTGATTGTAAGCTATGTCAGCTTTTATGAAACTAACTATTTCTTTTTTGGACATCAATGATTGTTATAAAGTCACTATTGTTTGAAAGAAAAGTCGAAATTCCAAAAACCTTATTTTGGAATATATATAATTTAGTAACATTTGAAAAAATAGTACCTGAGTTATGAGAGGAAAAAAGAGTGTGACGGACGGACGGACGCATGGACGAACGCAAGCTCGGACGGGGAGTGTTTTGGATTATTAGTATACTTGTGGTCAGGGAGTCCATATAAGCATTGGTACACTCTTTGATGAGGATTCCTTACGATCATTAGCATACCTGTGGTCAGGGAGTCTATAGAATCATTGGTACACTCTTTGATGAGGATTCCTTACGATCATTTGTAAACTTCAGGAAGTCCTTTAGGACTCTCTTCGATATGGAGTTCATAGGGGTTTAGTGCAATTTTGGTCAGGGAGTCCATTTGATCATTGGGACGCTCTTTGATGAGGATTCCTTACGATTATTAGTATACTTGTGGTCAGGGAGTCCATAGAACCATTGGTACACTCTTTGATGAGGATTCCTTACAATCATTAGTGAACTTGTGGTCAGGGAGTCCATAGAATCATTGGGACGCTCTTTGATGAGGATTCCTTACGATCATTAGTAAACTTGTGGTCAGGGAGTCCATAGAATCATTGGTACACTCTTTGATGAGGATTCCTTCCGATCATTAGTAAACTTGTGGTCAGGGAGTCAATAGAAATTATTAAAAGGGGACTCTTTGATAGAGATTCTATATGGAACAGTAGGACACTTGAGGCCAGGGAGTCCTTTTGGAGTCTTCGATATGGAGTCCATAGGGGTTTTAGTGCAATTGTGGTCAGGGAGTCCAAAGGATCATTGGTACACTCTTTGATGAGGATTCCTTACGATTATTGGTATACTTGATGTCAGGTCGTCCTTAGAATCATTGGTACACTCTTTGATGAGGATTCCTTACGATTATTAGTATACTTGATGTCAGGTCGTCCATAGAATCATTGGTACACTCTTTGATGAGGATTCCTTACGATTATTAGTATACTTGATGTCAGGTCATCCATAGAATAATTGGTACACTCTTTGATGAGGATTCCTTACGATTATTAGTATACTTGATGTCAGGTCGTCCATAGAATAATTGGTACAGTCTTTGATGAGGATTCCTTACAATCATTAGTGAACTTGTGGTCAGGGAGTCCATAGAATCATTGGTACACTCTTTGATGAGGATTCCTTACGATTATTAGTAAACTTGTGGTCAGGGAGTCCATAGAATCAGGGTACTCTTTGATACGGAGTCTATATGGAACAGTAGGACACTTGTGGTCAGGGAGTCCTTTAGGAGTCTTCGATATGGAGTCCATAGGGGTTTAAGTGCAATTGTGGTCAGGGAGTCCATAGGATCATTGGGAGATTCTTCAACAGGGAGTGTTTTGAATTATTAGTGAACTTGTGGTCAGGGAGTCCATAGACATCATTAAGGGGGCTCTTTGATAGGGAGTCTATATGGAACAGTAGGACACTTGAGGTCAGGGAGTCCTTTAGGAGTCTTCGATATCGAGTTCACAGGGGTTTTAGTGCAATTGTGGTCAGGGAGTCCAAAGATTTTTTGGACACTCGTCGATGAATAATCTATATGGACCAGTAGGCTACTTGAATTTAGAGAGTCCAAAGGATCTTTTAGAACACTCAGGGGGTCTATAGGGTTAGTGGGACCCTTGCGAGTAGGGAGTTCATAGACTCACTAGGACACTCTTATGTGGACGAGATGTGCATTAATCAACCTGTGTGAATACCACAGCACTTCTCCACATAGGATTGTGACTGTAATGACTCTTCGACAGGGGGTCTATAAGGGTAAGTGGGACCCCTGAGATGAGAGAGACCATACATTCATTAGGACACTCTTACGTAGACGAGATGTGCATTATTCAACCTGTGTGAAATACAACAACAATTCTCTACATAGGATTGTGACTGTAATGATTAATTAATGAACTGTTTCCCTCTATAATGTTAATTACTTGCGATAGGGACGAGGGAGTGTAATACAGTTTGTTTATTTGACAGTATGAAGTGCTTTTAGAGCTTTTACCACTCCTACAAGACTTCGTATGCACTCAAACATTGTGCATAAGGCTTTTGTTCACTATTGCTGAATATGAGATGAATTCATCTGCACTGTTTAATCATGACATGGCTTTACATTTAGATCGACTAAACGTTATCGTATATTTAGAGAATAACCAACGAGGTACGAGTGATTACGGGATATCTGCCCGAGTCGAAATAATGTTCACAGTCGCGAGCCTTGGCGATTTTATAATTGATAAAAGTGGCAATATCTTTAAGAGAAACTTACAAAGATTGCATCAAAACAAGTCTGTATGTCAGGATAATCAAATAATCTGAAGTTTGAACAACATTTGTTTCTTTCGACGTTACTTTCATTCACGTAGCAAGTGTCAAGAACGATAACTCTAATCGGCCTGTGATCACGATGGTTCCCAGGGCTGATCAACTATGAGTATGTTGATTTGTAAAAGTTATTGCTTTCATGAATGTATGTATTGAATATGAGTCCCTATGGTTTTTATGTGTTAATAATTACTAATGGATCAGTGAAATTCTTGTGCTTGGATAGATTTCATGAATTTTCGATGGCAGCCATGTTTGTTTCCAAACAGATAACGCTTTGGAAAAAGCACAATCTTGAGATCACAATGAAATTTGACACGTAGATGAATAGTTTCAAATAATACTGCGTTTAAATATCAACCTGTAAGTTATATGATGTACAGTATTATTCATCGTTCTACGATTTTATTTTTAACCTAATCGACATACGTTCGACACGTTCAATTTATCAATGAAACGTGAAAATAGTTCCGTCGACCAATCGTCTTTCATTCTCTTAGGAACCGACCAATCAACGTTGAGAATCACTAAAAAGCACATGTGCGGATATAAAAAAAATATCCACTCGTGTATCCTCGCCCGTATGGGTAATATATTTGAATTGTAACCAAATGACGACAAACTGATTAGGTGTCAAACCTACTGTAACAATCATTAAAGTTACCAGTTTGTGTGTTTCATGATGTTTGGCCATTGGCTGTTAACAGAAATAATTGATAAAAGACTAATACTATTTCTCACATGTAAATATTTCATAAGAATAAATATTCAAATATTAGTGATATATTGATATCCGTCGTCCTTACAACACTTTAGTATAGAAAGTTTCTTGCAGTTTGATGGTGTCACTCAAACGCATAGTTAATATTTATACACGTTTTCGTCAATAACTCCGTCTCCGTCATGTATTCAGAATGTTGTGAAGAGGAAGATGACGATAGATAGGGTCTGTTTTTGGTAATAAAATGTTATCTTATATTATCTTGGTTAACTTTTTCAATTTCTTGTCAATTATTGAATGATCACAATCAAATATTTCAGGTCTCTTTTTGGTAAATAGGTTTTATAGTATATTTTCATGGTTAACTTTACCTATTTGATTTCTTTTCAATTATTGAAACAATCAACGTTTAAATATCGAGAACAAAATTTGTAATAATATGAACTAACCTAGTTGGTTAAAAAGAAAACAAACCCTTGAAAGATGCTCTTTAATAAACAATTCTATGACTCATAACGAAGGTTGAAAATACACATCGTAGGTCTTTTACTTGTTACAATAGGCATAGCCTGTTTGCATCAGTGAACAAAACAACAATTGAAAATTGTCTATCAATGAAACAACTCATGACAATTTCTGATAATGTCTTTACTTTGAAAACATTTACATAACCCAAACAAATCAGTAAACAAACCCACAATTCACTGACAGTCAGCTTAATGTACATATTTAGTGAATAGTCCCCTTGGTGATTCTTTTCATCTACAAAAAACGTATGCAATATTAACATGAATTCAAGCCGAACGCCCATGCCAGTCATGTATATGTACTACTATTGTGGAATAACCTGCTAACAGCATAAATATGCAGCAGATTGTTCATTTCCATAATTGCATTTGTTATACATGGTGCGCTAAATGTGGAAGAAATTAATCATGTACAGAACACATGCTTGTGTGATGTTCTCTGTGGTGATTCAGCTTAATCTTATTATCATGCAATTGTTAGTGATTTAATGCTTCAATCATATGCGTGATCTAACTTGAAATTCTCAGGTTTCATTAACAAAGCATACACGCCTAACATAGTTTCAGAAAGTCACCATAGAACCCAAGTAGGACTGACCATGGAGCATGTTTGTTTTTCTCTGTAATTTTTGTTTGGTGGTCTACTTTTACTTTTTACTTTCTACTTCACATGCACTTACCAAAATTGCGACGGCTCTACCTGTTCTTTGCAGTGCATTGACAAACCAGATGAGTTGGTTTGTTTATTTTCAGGTATTTGTAAATATTTATTACAGTGTGAATGGGTTTAGCCACAACGTCAAGAGGTTTACGTTATGATTGTCTTGTTTTGGACCTTTTAGCTTTGTATTTCGCAGATATTAAAAAGAAAATATCAGTTAATCAATATTTCTCATTATCAAAGATTAAAACTAAGCCTATTATCAATATAGATCAATTGAAATTTGGAACAATTTAACTACTCTGAAAAGTAGAAAATAAAGGAAGATTTTGAAGTTGAAACGAAAACTTTGAAAGTTTGATTTTATACTATGAAAGCGTTCATAAGTTGCATTTTTTAAATCAATGGCAATACTTTTAAATGCATAGCAAGATGTCGACCATTGTCTCTTAAAGGAACGTTTGAAATAAAGTTTGATCCTACTTTGGAAGCATCATATAAGAAACATAATTGTAAATTCCCTTTCACCATAAAAGCTTTCTTCTGTATATTGATTGCTTGGGTTATTGCAACCTTAGCTTACGAATTTACAATATATGTCTATAAATATTCCTGATGTGATATTTTTGAAAAAATCTTTACAACTTATCCAGATCCTTTTAAATTCATGTGTTTTAATTTGTTTTGGATGGTATCCTTTTCATTCCCTCCCTAAGTCATCAATCATTTAACATCTTAAATAATACTCATAGCGTAATGAAATATCTTATGTCATTAAGTTTAGAGATATAAGCAATCACAAGTGCAACCCTGAATACAATATACTTGTATATATAATATGACTGACTTCAAAACTTCTTAACTGAAGAATTATTTGTGATCAGCAAGTTTTACAGGACCGGCAATCTAAGGGGACAGTGCTCGTTTAGTGTAAGGGAGACAAAGGAATCACTAGAACACCTTTTCACAAATAGTCACAATAACCAGTGGGATATCCACGAAGGACCCTCGTCTAAGGATGATGATTATGAGGATATGTATATCATGCTATTTCCAGGTACTAGAACCTGCTTAACGCGCTACCTTCATCATAACCCTGAAGGAATTGTACTTTCAAAGCTGCTATCAAGCGCTAAGCGCAACTTTGTAGATATGTACATCCTGTTTTCAAATACTCATTGTATTAGTTTGGTGAACTGAGTGCAATGTGGATGAAGAGCCTTGCCAAGAGACACAATGACACAGAGACCCCGGTTACAAATGGTTGATGTCTCCACCGGCATTCGAACCCGGGTCTTTGGCGTGAGAGGGAAGCTTGCTCCACACACTACACCGAATGGATAAGTTGGGCCCTAGCACTAGTTGAAATTATTTTGTTATTTCAAGGAATCAGAAGAACATTCTGGTAAATATTGGCAATATGATCAGTAAAGCATTGCATGAAATCAATTTGATATTCAGGGTCACAGAGACAAAAGGATTATAGCATAAAAGTGAACAGAGAAGTCTAAAAGATCTAAACGAACTTTATGGAAAGTGTTCAGATGGATCAGTAGATGATTTGTGGACATTTGTGAATGATGTTCATTAATGATCAGTTATGCACTATCGTTTAATGTCTTTGCAGGACAACGAGAGGGTGCAATGTTTTATTTGGACTGTCTCTTGCCTTCAGAAAAGCAATCTGTGATATTGTATGCACTGCAATTTGAATTTACATTTTAAAGTTGTATTTGATAACCAACTGTGTGCACCTTCGATTAAAGTCTTTTTTGAGTCATAGGCGACCGACAACGTTTGTGTTACCTCACATACCGACTGCTTCGCTATGAAACCTTCTGCTAGATAAAAGTACACTCAACTGTTTGTGTGTTCTATGACGTTTTTCCACCAGATGTTACCAAATATGATTAAAAAGACAAATTTAAATTCCTCACATGCTTGTTTGGTTTCATAAAATAATGGACAGTATTGGCATTTGTCAATTCTTTTTGAAAGTTAACTTAAATGTTAGTTTAGGTGTTAGTTAAGAATATCTACGAAAATGATAATTAACAAGATGTTTTGAACTGGTTTGATTTGAATTTCTCTCTTAAATAAATAGGGAAATTACCACTATCTTTTTAAAGAGAAGCAACATAGAAACCACCACAAAGTGTTTATACCCTTTCCCAGTACAATTACCTGCCCTTTAAGGAGAGTTTCATCCTTAAGCTTACATAAATGGCAAGGATGAAAATTTAAAGAACACATTAAATTGGCCATATCATGTAAAATAGATTTGCTTAATAAAGGGTTTTTAGTTAGCCCTCTTAGGACTCTTGGATATATGTTTTAATAGAAATTCAATTTAAAATACTCGTTGATGAAAGAAAGGATTGTAAAACATCGTATGATTCATATATCGAAGATGTTCGTGTGATATGTTAAAGTACAATATTGATTTCAAAAGTTATTAATTTATTTTGGAAAGTAAAGATTTACATTTTAATCGGAAAAAAGTTTTGCCGACAGCATTTTATTTTGATATTAATGATATTCTATCAAATAAATCAACGTTGTCGTGTTGTATATCCAACCGTCTATATGCATGAGCAACTTTAACCAAATGCAAAGAGGAGAGTAATATGCACATACATGTAGCTTTAACGATTATCTCTTTATCTTGAAAAAACAAAACATTTCCGAACAGTACCAACCAGATTGCAAAGCCACTGACATGTATTATTAACTAACCTTTATGGAACAACCTGATAACTGCACCATAACGCTGTGTGTTCCTCATTTACATAAATGCATCTGTTATACATGGAGCTATGATGCACACGAATCATGTACAGACCACGTATCCTTGTGTATTTCTCCTCAGTTCAATTCAGCAATTAAACATATAGTGACACATTTGTTGGTAATTTATCAATGCAATAAACTAAAGGTTCATCCGAATTCCTTATGTAAATTTTGCCTCCTATAGACCCTGGGGCGGTATTCTATAAAAATCTAAGATTTTTCTTAAGTTTGACTTAATTTTTTTCACTTTTGACTTAGTTAAAAAGTTAAGTCTACCAGTTTGCAGGCTTAGAATTTAAGTCCAAACATAAGAAAACTTAAGTTTAAGACCGTTTATGAATATGACTAAGAAAAAAACAGAAAACTTAAGTCAAAGAACTTAAGTCATTTTTTAGACTTAAGTCCTTTTAAGAATACCGCCCCAGATCCTCCTCAATATCTCTAAAGCTTTTTCTTAAATTTGTAAACTGAGGACAAAATCGTTGTTCTGGGGCGGTATTCTTAAAAGGACTTAAGTCTAAAAAATGATTTAGATTTTTATAGAATACCGCCCCTGCATTGCACACTGCATATTATTGATGCTTAGGTTCCTATCGATCCTATTTTAGCTTCCAATTTGCTTTGACATTTACACTTTCAATGATGAGAATAAATACGTCGAAAATAAGCATCAACTCGATTGTAGTAGTTTCTTTCTGAATTAATACCCCAGAAATCAAAATAACTTTGGGTCAAACATCAAACGAAACTTGCAGCTTTTATGCAGACTAATCTCAACGTTTTATAACTATAAACATCACTTTGTCTTCTGAGCATTACTTCCAGACATGCAGGATACTGTTTTATATCAGAATGGCGTTTCACTAACCAGTGATCAACTCAATCTGAAACTAAGCCCTGATCAAGCTTTCTGCTGCCAAGATAACAGACACCTTTGTTGGCTTTGCAGATAAAACTTATTTTGGCTGATCATTAATAAATCAGTATGTTTACGTAAATTTGAAAATATTTCTTTAAATGAGTTTAGGTTGACATGTAGTTTTGCTTCTTTTGCATGTTTGAAAGTAACTACATTTATACATACATTTATGTTCACATTTTGTGACTGTTTTACAATGTTCGCTACACTAAACGTTATACTGAATATGTATGTAGTATATATTCATTTTCATGTGTAAATAATGTTAGGTTTGTAAACAAATTCTTGCAATATCCTATAATTTTCGTAAGATAGATAAATCTATCAATGCTAAATAAGTAATTGAAATATATTCTTTTGACACATTGAAGCAATTTCAATAAGACCTCAGATCTCACCATCTTTATTCTTATGCTACTGTTCAGAGAGAAGCGTATCAGTGGTATGAATGTTTAAATTATGTTATCATTTTAATTAGCAATACTTGATAAATCAGTCTTGTAAAAAAACATCTTTGTTTGTACACTTAAATTGCTTTTGTTCATTAAAGTTCAATGGATCATGAAGGTATGATATTCTATAATACTTGTAACAACACAGTGCAAAGCAAACGATTACGACCAGACTCTCCTTGTTATAGATAGAACCGTAGAATCATTAACAGCACCTCCTGATGTAAGCTATATATATATATCCCCGAGTACATTCAGCAGTGTATGAATGAAACATAACTCTCCCAGTCGGTAGGCGGGGCAAATAAGCATAACGATATCTAATCTGGAATTCATAGGTCCCATCAGGAGGGTTTGATAGAAAAGCCTATTAATTGCTAATGGGAAACAGTGTTATTGATTTGTTGTAAGAACAACAAATCATGAACACTCGATAGGCCCTTTTGGCTCAAAAGCTAGATGGTGTGGTTTGAAATCCTTGATCGGAATTGGCTGGTCATAGTGATGAATTTCATTCATTATTTACATGTTCCATGCTTTCAATCCAAAAAACTTTAGTATATCACTGATAGCCATGTTCTGAACGTGCTCGAAAGATACATTGGGAACGTCCAAATAATACACTGGGAACGTCCATGAAGATATATGTTTTCTTAATTTTAATTTTTATAAAAATGAGTCTCTTGATCACATAAGTCATGTCTCTTATGGTATTGATATGCAATTTGTCAGCATATATGTTATTGCATTTTACAATATGCTGAGTTTGTTAACCAATGAATAATAAGGTTAGTTTACAATCGCAAAATACTCCAGTTGCATCTGAGATGTTTAAGTTAATCCAGATATTTTGTCGAAGAGACATAATTTCATCTAAATACACACATCATCAGTCACCAATTATTTTTCATAAAAGGTAAAAAAAGATAATCACACATCACATACTCCAATTAATCGTTATCTTTTTTGCAAAATTTAAACGATAATTATTAGCAAGATTTATTTGCATAGTTAAAGCAAAGTATTTTTTCAGCTTTTACACAGTTACAGTTGAATCCTTACTTTTGATTAATCAAATTGTAAGATGAATTTCGTATTGATATTTTTCGTTAACAATTTGATTGTTCAGAATGTTTCGAAAGATTTTGGTATTTTAAAAATATGAGTCTAAATTATGTTCTTTTAAAGGGACAGTAGCACGATTTTTTGATAATTTTATATTTTTAATTTTTCACTGATAATTGTAAGTTAATACTAAATGTATTATTTTGACAGGGTCAAAAGTCTCATTACACAAACCAATCATCCATAGTCAGAGGACAAAGTATGAAGATTCACATAAAATCCATTGGCAGTCATTTTGTGTGAACACCTTTAATTCATTTTGTGTAAGAAAAAGGAATCTCGTGGCTAAACTTTACGTTTCATATTTGAATTATTACTGCTCTATGTATTAAATAGATTGTCTTTCAATTGGAACAATTTATTTTCATTTTCCTGACATCACCTTATCTTCCCCCTAAAAACGTGCTACTCCCCTCTTAAAGGGAAAACTAGAAAGGCCATATAGATATTCGCGAACATTTCCGAATTAAAACGTCTTATGAAAATGTGAAAATGCATGAAAGTAAATTGCTACTCCTTTCTCGGTTTGCAAATGAAAGCCAAAATATTTTCTATTGAACTTTCTGTACCAAAATATCATAGAGATTTAAAATAATCACCAATTATCTACAACGATTCCATTAATATTTTGGCATTTTGAAATCTAAAATGTACATTTTCCATATCTTTTAAGAGTAATAATTACCTGACCTGCTTTCAAATATTCCCCAATCTCCTGAATATCACTATATAATAATTTCTAAGAAATATTCTGCCTTATTGAGGTTTATAATACATATATATATCCCTATTGAAACATAAACATAACATTTCATGAAATTTGTAACCTCGAATTTTATTATGACATAATTTTGTCTTTCTTAGTATCATAGGATAATGGTTTCGGCACTATTTGCAAAATAAATAAGTCCAGAAGATAATGTTATATATTAGAAAGATAATAAAAATATTGTAGACACTAGAAATGCACCAATTCCCTCACAGTCGTTTGCTCAAAGCGAAACAAATATTATTTAATACAGCTTATACATTATACGAAAAAGCTTATACCAAAACATGAAAGTGTCTTTCTACAATGCTCAGCAAGACAACAGTTCATTGCAGACACGAGTTTAAGGTCACCTAGCCTATACAATCGTATACAACGTCATACAATCCAAGAGTCATTATCAGAATGTTGAAACTCGCCAAAAATTATGTTTTTCGATCCGATTACGTATGTTTTACAATGTGGTTGTACATGTATCTTTAGTGATATATTTATTGTATAGATATAAGTATGTCTTGGGTTTTGCTGATTTACAGTCAACTATTGAATCATAATAAAGTCTGTCCACCAGTGGTGATTATAATGTGCAAGCATGGTTCTTAATCTACTGATGCAGTTTCAAACGCTAAAATAAAACGCTTACTACCTTGAAAAGAGCTAGATATTTAAATCAGAGGCCCAATCAGATTTGTATTGTTAACTTACTTAAATAAAATTAAAATAGATAAAAACAGAGTTCTAACAAGTTTTGTTTATTCTCAAGTCAGCATATATTTACAAAAAAAGTCACACGTTTTCTTTACATTTTCTATAATAAAAAACATACAACATATAGTTTTGTACATTCATGTACACAGACATTGTTAAAAACATAATTCATAATCAGTCATATTGCTATAACCTACAGGTCCATTGCTATTACCCAGTTTACAAATTGAAATAAATCAGTTTAAGCCATAAGCCTTTCAGTTACAAATTACATAATTGTCATATACCATACTATGATTGATCAATTATCATATTTCAGTTATGGTATTATTTCATTGTAACTGATACAGTAACAATGATGTATAAATAATTGTGTATTCCTGTTCTTGTAATTTGACAAAATAACTACGATTGGTTATTGTAATAAATTTATAATGGTTATCAAAATTAGTATATGACCGTATTAATAGCAATAATCAAAACAATTTCTTGCGTTCTATACATTATTCATCTGGTACAATGTTAATTAACGTGACTCTAATGACCTGATCAATTATTACTAAGGGAAGAAATATATTGCTGTAACGCGAAGGTAGTTTCACAAAAACACAACGCACGTTAGATGGATTAATGAAATAGGGAGAGTATAATAATCCTTGACTAGTGAGGATTATTTAACATTAACATTTGAAACACTTAAAATTTACTTTTACGCCACTTCAGTTTTTAGTTTCAACTGTATTAACGAGTTATGCATTGCTCTGTACATACTCTAAACTAGATGCTGAGCAAACCAAAGTGGAACTTCTAAAGAGTGTACTTACGTATATTTTAGCATATATTTTAAGTGAACTTACATAAAGAGCCAAAATCAAGTAAGGCAAAGGTTACCTTATTTGGTATAGATCAAACATTTGGAATAACGATACCATAATTTACTTTCACTAACTGGCTTTGTAAAATAGCACAGTGGGTTGTGACCATACTTAAGGCCCCCCAAAATAATCTGGTCTTTGCATTCAAGAAAAAAAGATGCGATGACACGGATATTTGTTTTACTTCCACATATTTTTTTATTATTGAATATGGAAAAAGAAATTCATCAGATTTTGTAAAATTAGATTAATATGAACTTTTATCACTTTATCACTGTGTCTTTGAAGGCCTGCATGAACAGAAACGAGTTAACTTTAATTTTTTTACATTTCAGTGTTTTTTTCCTAAGCCACGAGCTACATTTCCAAGTTTTCCTTGTCGTCATCTTGAAAAAAAAGGCTTGATGCGAAGGTATTAAACTGTCGCGGGCGGAAACCAGAAACAAATGTCTTTTTTTTCAAGGCCTTACTGTCATCACCTCAATAATTAACTGTCATCACCTCAATACTTAACTGTCATCACCTCAATACTTAACTGTCATCACCTCAATAATCTACTGTCATCACTTTGCCAAAAGAGTCTGAATCTCTCGGTCCTTTTGCATAAAACACCCAACAAACTAAATGGGCCTGTAAACACGAGTTCAAAGCTTTCCTGAATGTGAACATTGCGTATGGTATAATTCTACACATAAAAAACTTCGGTCACTTCTACTTTAAAAGTCTAACTACTTATCATCACACTTGAGGCATTAAAACAACGAATTAACATATAAAATGATGCGAAATAGCTCATCTTAGAATTGAAAAATACCTTCGATCACTTCTGTCCAGTACAAAATATGGTCACTCAAAACATTTAAGGCATGATAGCAAATATTTATCCATATGCACATACATGGAACTTTTCATATCAGAACAAAATCATAACTGAGTTTTACCTTTTCACAGACGGCGTTTACTGATTGAATTACAAAATTTTATTATAGGGAAATTTTAAATTCATGACAAAGTTAAAAAAATTTATGTTAATGCTCTATTACCATTTTGATTGGATTGAATTACGAAGATGACAAAATAAAATAATTTTAGAAGCTACGATTTCGTGCTCCAAGGGCTTACTCATAACAACTTTCAAAATAACGAATTATGAAGAATTCAAAACAACTTGTTGCAGTGCCATTTGACCAGGGTTTGGGTAGTAATTGTTGCAATTCCAGAAATGATGTCAGATTGTATTCTAATCAGCAAAGGCCGTGGAAAACTCTAATTAACCATATCTGCAATAGTACTTCGCGGATATGACTATCTGTTTCACTAGAAGATACTCAATCAAGGTCTATGTACAAAACAATTCGGTACAATTAAATGAAAAAGTAAGTAGCACTTGAATTCGGCTCACATTGTCACCGTTGAAATTTTGATTTCAAAATGAAAAGCTGTCCTTATAGATTATATATTCACACCATGAGAAGTTTCCTTACTGGTAATCTTTTCATACATGTAAGTCCAGGTTTATATCCTCTTAAGAAAACAACAGAAAGCGTTCCAGAATGATGCAAAACACAATTGTTTCCCTCAAGACCTTCCATGTTGTCAAGGTTTTGAAAGTAACACACACGCTATTTGTGTTGCTTCTTGAGTTCACAAATTGAAAGAATATGTTTCATCTAAAGTGTTACGCTGTCACACAGCCTCTGGTACAGCTTTAGATATCCCAACAAATCTTAAGAAGTCTTTACATTTCTCTCGGACCTCGGACTGCATCAAGTCAAAGCACATGGATATGAGGGCCAACCCAAACAGAAGGTACAGAGTGCAACCCACTCTCTTTGCCTGGTCGTGCCATGAGGCGTGGCTGTGGCCAGGTACATAGTCCCCGAATCCAATGGTGCTCAGAGTTATAAAACAGAAGTAGGAACCCTCAAGGTAGTTCCAGCCTGGTTCCCAGAGGGTGAAAAGCATGGCTCCTAAGAATATGTATCCAATGAGGAGGAAGAGACATACCACTATGGGAACACGGACAAGGGGTTCCCTGCTTTCTGATGAGTACTCAACAACGTCTGTTGATTCTGTGACATCATTTCCGGTGGGATCTTTTGTCCCACGGGTTGATTTACGATGCAGTACAACGCCTCTGTTGGATCTTCTTCTGTTGCATGCACGACAGAGGATCTGTTTCCAGAAGAGTCTGAACACTTTAGCCATGAAGGAACCGATATTGGTGAGACAGAGAAGAGTGAGAGGAATTCCTACTAGAGCGTACAGCATTGTGACCACTCGGCCCCATGTTGTCTTCGGTGTGAGGTGGCCGTACCCTGAAACATCAGAAATTATAGTTTACATTCATATTGCTACCATTGTCATTAAGCTATAAACACTATATGATGTCTCGTTGGAAACCAGTCTAAGTAAGAAGAACAAGTTCCTATGGATAATCAACTTCTTTATTGCATGAAATGCGACGTTTCGGTGTGGATGCTTTCACTCGCTTGATAACGGTTTTAGCATCTACACCGAAACGTCGCATTTCATGCAATAAAGGGGTTGATTATCCATAAAAACTATTTTTTCTTCTTCATCAACAAACCTGCTTCTAAAATGTCTCTCAAAGAAAGAAAACTTAGCCTTAATACTACTAGCTACACTCCCATATTGAGTCTAGCAAGATACAGTAATAGGTCGCGTTTTTAAGATTACCCGAGTAAGCTGTTATGCAACGAGCCGGCGTAAAGAAATGTTAGTTGAAAAAACAATGCCTCCTATCTATTCAATCATTCTTTTTTTGGGCTACTGAATCACAGGACACGTGAAACGTTGAATATAATTATACACAGAGGCTTCCGATTTGACGTCTAAAGAACATGAAGGTTCATCCCATAATTAAGCTTAGGCTATAGCCTAAACACTATGGATTAACAACATAAACAAGAGAAACTAACAACAATTTATGATTATATATTTTGCATTACACCGTATGTAAGTGTTGCTACAATTATAAAGAACTCCAGAAAAAATATCTTCAATTTTTTTAATTCTTTTGATTTTGTAAACAGAGGACAACAATAAGGATAGTAGGATAGTACTTCATGTTAAAGGGGCATCAAACCAGCCATCAAACTAAGTCAATTATGACTGATCAGTTTTTTCTGTTGCCAAGATAACAGACACCCTCGATGATTTTGTAGAAAAGTCGTCATTTGGCTGATCATAAATTATCAAAAGCCTTATTTACATTAAACATTCATGGGAGTTGATGGGTAATGATAACCAATTATCTCCATTTTCTGTCTTTTTTTAGTTAATTTATTACTGCTTCATTTAGTGTAAGTACATTGTCTTTCAATTGAAACCATTTATTTTCATTTTCCTGGTATCACTTATATTCCCCCTAAAACGTGCTTCTGTCCCTTTAAGGTTACTTTTTATCTAGCTTTCAACTTTATTTGACATTTGAAATTAAAATCCATCTCATGATGAGGATCGAAATCGTTGGAGATAAGCATCACTTAATTGTGATTTAGTTTCCCTGAATAAATACAGCAATATCAAACCTTGAAACTCCTTTTTTGGTCAAACATCAAAAAGGAAATTATGGCTCTTGTGCAGACAATGTTTTATAACTACAAACACTGATGTGTCTTCTTTCAGACATACAGGATACTGTTTTCTATAAGGTTGTCGTTTAACTAAACAGTGATCAAACTAATTCAATAGAGAATTATGTCTGATCAGTATTTCTGTTGCCAAGAAAACAGACACTCTCATAGAAAGTCGTCATTGGGCTGATGATAAATTATCAACAAAAACTTATTTCCTTTAAACAGTCATGGGAGTTGATGGGTAATGATAACCAATTACCTCCATTTTCTGTAAGATAAGAAAATAAGGTTTCTAAATCGCTTTGAATAAATGCATTTACATTTTCTTTGTTGGTGCATTTCTTTGTACAATCACAGACCACGGTGAGTTTAGTTAAATTAAATTTGAATTGCCTTTTTTTGTAAAAATGCAAATTCTGTTAAATTACCTTAATACTTAAATTGCTGTTCACAAATTTAGCACTGTTTACTACAGTTAGTTACAATGTGTTATACTGATTAGTTATACATCATACATATAGATAAAAGTGAAGAAATCGCACGTGAAGTAAATGTATAAACGAAAAATAAAATACTTCAGACAACACTTGCTGTAGGTATCTTTATAATGATGACATCCTCTTTCTGGGTACGAACGTTACGCTAACTCAACTAATCAGATTTGTGGAGTTAACTTAACGTTCGTACCTTGAGATGTAATGATGACTGCATTCGTCCCATTTCAACTTCTTTACAAGTCTTTTCAACAGTATGGAGACTTTACAACATGACAATTACTTGCTTGAATTTGTAACAATGTACAATTTTGTTACATTGATGTACATTGTTTGGGGGAGTTTATTCGTGCTAAGCATCCGTTACCAATGGATGCTTTATTTGTAAATATCAAGTGGTAAGTTGTGCATTAACTTTTCTGTAACTTTTTTAATGCAACTGAAACAGTTTTGAAAAGTGGTCCTTTGATAAATTATATGAGGGTTACATCCCTTAACAAAAGTTTGTAACGATAAGCCTCATTTATGTTAATTGTTTCTTTATTTTCAAAGGATATCAGATCTTATCTGATCTCATTAAAACAATTATCAAGATAATAAAAATCACTCATGATCAGTTTCACGTATAGAGATAAACAATTTCTAAATATTTAATAAACATCATTATGAAATGTATGCTTATTTACTACAACAGTATTGAATAATAATAATATAAGTGCATGCTCCATTGCTGTTGAAGCTTTGTCAATATAACTTCACTGTGTACTCACCTATAGTTGTGATAACAGTTACGGAGTAAAGTAACGACCCTGCATATGTCCACTCTATAACTTCAGGAGTCACCGAGTCAGTTCCGTCCCATCCTGTGTTCTTAACAGCTTCATAAACGCCTTGCTGGAAGTCTTTGAAAATGTAATCGGCACTTCCGGTCCAATTAGCTTCGTAGAGGATGTTTAAATTTAGAGTTATCTCCCATAGCTTCTTGACGTAAAATCGACGTAAATTTCCAATATCAGCTCTTCTTTCCAACTCCTGTGTAGCCTCGAGTTTCATGAAGATAAATCCACCCATTATGGAGTAGGCAACAACGAGACATGTCAGACCAACATGAGACACCATGAATATTAAGAACTGCTTCGCAAATTTCTTCAAACGTTGCTGGATTCTTTGTGATCGAGTAGTTTCCTGACAGATAGGTGGTGAGAGAACGTACCTGTTCCCCTGAAGGTTCATACTAGATGGTGAATCTCTCGGTGTGTCAACCATAATAGGCTTACCAGGAGAATCGTTCATAGACATCTTGTTTGTCCTTCTAGTCTCACTTACGTCTCAGGGATGATGTTGAATCAAGCATGAAATCAAATTCAGACCCTTGAGTCGCTCACTGTTGTCTCGGGGACCGTTGTCTCACTAGCACTGGAGTGTTTTATATTGATCACTGATTGTTCACGTTTTGAGCAAATCTCCAAAGCTCATGCAATAGCATGCTGCTAATATTTCGTCAGAAGTGTCTCGTGGCCATAGTACTTCTGAAATGACAGAGAAAACATATAAGTAATAAATACCAATACCAATACCAATACCAATACCAATACCAATACCAATACCAATATCAATACCAATACCAAAGATGTTAAAGCTGAAAACCTTTTATTGTATACACACCAGTTTGTCATGTACAATCTAACATATGTAGCCGATGGCCTAAACCTCAGAAATTTAATTGAATAAATACAATTAAGAGAGCATGTCTTAAAACATAAGAAGCCCTATTCCGTGTTGAACTATTATAAGCCAACCGAATGGCCACGGACCAAAGAAGATAATCAAAACGGGTCTATCTATTGCCAAAAGAATTCGAGGTACAAACTTGACAATCGTTCTATACGTTGATTGTGAAGTATGAAAATGCATTTATACAGATACAATATGTTGGTACTATAATATATGCATTTTAGGTAAATAACATCAATCATCGTTATAAATATAGCAGAAAATTCAACATTATCTGTTATGACAAACAGAAGCCTTGTAACAATCAAAACAAATCACGAGTATGGTGTAAATCCGAATATCAAGATTTCAAGCTTAGTAACAAATAAATTGAATAATAATACTAGGTTTTAGATACCAAATGACAGTAATCCGTGTTAAAAACTAATATCATTCAAGTTTATTTGTTTAATATGTTACTAAAGTCTATTTCGGGTTAATGGGAAAGGATTTGCACAAACACTGTAGGTCTATGAACAATATGCTCTAGAACTCCAGCAAACAATCTGTACAGTCTCATGTTAGCATGGAACAGAAGAGCAAAGCCATTAACAGCACTGTGTAGTAGATACATCCCTCAGTGCGCCCATGACCATTCAGGAGTATATGAATGAAACATTACTCTTCCAGTATGTAGGCAGGGCAAATAAACATAACAATCCCTACTCTTGAAATCAAGTGTCCCTTTGGAGATGTTTTATGAAGCAGATCGCTTGCAAATGAAAACAGTGCGTTGCTGATGTATAGAAAGCACAGCAAATATAAATCATGAACACGATGTCGCCCCTTGTGGCTAGAGGATGTGGTTTGAAAACTGAATTTGGTTTGTATTTATAACGTGGTAATGGTACATGCGTAATTTCAACGATTATACTATTTTCATTGATGCACATTGTTACTTATTCATGTAAATTATATGACCTGACTGCTAGGTACATGCACCTGCATGCATTGCACTGGCTGCACTTCATGATAAACATATACTGCAATAATCATTAAAAGATGGTTATAGATTATTCCATAGTCTCATGAAAAATGTTATGCAGTTCACATGTGACCCCATTTCCACAAAGTGTGTTTAAATATTTTAACGAATTAATTTGATTTATTTACACGAATTGTAATCTCCAATAGTTTCGTCTAGCCAATCTGTCGTACAACTTGATAGTAAATATGAAATCATGTGCGTATATCACAAGTGAAGTCTCTCTAGTCTCTCTAGTATTCTCGAAGGTGATGCAACTGACAGGTGAGGTTAGATGATATTGAGTTTAACGCCGCTTTCAAGAGCATTTCCCTTATATCACGGCAGCTAGTATTATTGCAGGGAGAAAGCCCGCAACACTTGTGTGGCTATGCATTGCGGTGAAGCCTTCAAGTATCGGCTTGAACTAGCGATCAATGGGTGGTACTGCAGTGAAAGTGTAGCATTGCATCCCAACCTTACTGCGTGTAGAAGAGTTCTACAATACAGAGAAAAGTTCCTGGCAGTATTCGAACCCTGGATTTCTTGTTCCATAGCCGAACCCGCTAACCAATGCGCCACAACCGACAGAACTTAAAGTTTGAAACTACGTCGCTGGCTTTAGAACTAAGTCTAATTGATATCAATCAGAGTTCTCTATAGGCTTATTACATTACATTATCAAAGTGACGGACATATGGTCATTTATTAGTATTGCAAAACTTATCCCACTAAAGGTTTTTTTAGAGCCAGCGAATAAAAAAGACATAATGTGAGAAAACATAACATTACTTACTTTTATCGAGATAGAAAGAGGAAAGCACATTGTATGATGCTTAAAAAAGCTTAAACTTCGAGATCCACAAAGTTTTGTCACAACGTCATCATTCTAGTTCGTTCATATTTCAAAGATTACACATGTCAGCAAAGCTATTGAAGTGATAATCGTGATCAAACTAAATAATATAATTGTAATATTCTGTTAACCCAAATAAATTGAAAGGACATTATGTTATGAGAATGTTTTCTAAGTGTCATACCCCCTGTAAATACATCTGCAACATGAAGTTTATCCAGATACTCTGTCGAAAGATCTAATTACTCTGATAAATTATCGACTGAAGGGTAACAGAAACATAGATTTCATCCAAATGGCAACTAAGTCAACACCCCTCTTCAACTCCTAGAATAATTATTGTGTAATTACATTTATCCAAGTGGTTTACATTAAGGTTTTAATAGGATGATCGTTCACCACCTACTCCGTGTATTCAAAATCTGGGATGGTTAGGTTTTGGGAGATAATGAAAATCAACAATAATTGTTTTGACAGTTGAGGAAAAACAACTTAACTCAAACTTGATGCAATTACAACCTAAACCTAGAGTATGATATAAACAATTATTAACATTTTCCCATATTAAAGAATAATATTTGCAATGAAACTTTAAAGGAGATTATAAAATTCATATCGAAAGAAAACACATTAGCCTCTAAATAATATTGGTTTACATTATGTATTTTATTCATTATCAAATTATTCGTATTTATAATAGAGATCAAATGCAACTTCTCAATTGCAACAATACCAAATGGCACCACTCTGCATTCAAACAATAAATGAAAACGTTGAAACGGAGAAGTTTTATCAAAGTTTACTTATCTCGATTACGTAATCTCGAGAAAATGCAGTTACAAAGAAACGAGTATGTGGTTCTCATTCATATAATCAACGTTTCGTAAATATTTTATGTACCTGAAAACATATAGACATATAGATGTGAAATGAGTCGACGCTTGATACCGTGTTTCCTAATCGAATGAATGATTATAGGTATACCCCGAGCGAGAGCAAACGGTATCACACTGCTTCACTGCGTCATTTTCAATGCAACAAACATCTTAACATCATTGTTATATTTTAACCATTGTACATTAAAAATAAAAAATCTGACATGAAAATGAAATATCCAGGCTTTTCATTGTTCAAGAATATTGATAATTACAAAAAAGATGATCATATCTTATAGAACCTTATCTCTTATTACACGTTATTTCATTTGTTCTCTTATTTCATCTGTTTGTAAAATGTTATAATTAATTCTCCTAACAATGAAATATCCAGGGTTTTCCTTGTTCAAGAACATTGATAATTACAAAAAGGATGATCATTTATTATAAAAAATGTATCTCTTATTACACCTTATTTCATTTGTTCTCTTATGAAATCAGTTTGTTAAATGTTATAATTAATTCTCCTAACATTGCGATGATCTACATATTAAAACATGCAATGATCGATCCCGCTCTCAGTTTACAAAATGAATAAAATGTTTTCACACAAAATGGCCGCCAGTGGATTTCCTCTGACTATGGATGATCAGTTTGTGTAATGAGATTTATGACACTATCAAAACAATACATTAGGCATTAACATACAAAAATCAGTGAGGAATTAAAAATATAAAATTTAAAAAAAACGTGCTTTAAAAAAGCTTAACTTATTCTGACAAATATCGTCTATTAAAAGAACTTCAGCATTTGAATTATTTGGAAACGCACTTATGTAAACATGAGCAAACAGTAAAATTGATTTTACAATAAAAGTGTTCTAATGTTAGTGACCAGGTTTTCGGATTTAACTTTTTGGATGATATAATAACACTGTTTGATCATATTTAAACGTCTATTTGTTCAATTTGTGAAAGAACTTATTACTTTAAAGAGTACGAAATAATTACTGTCACAATTGATATCATAGTCAATTGTCCATAATGTAAGTTATTAAGCATTTGACATTTTGATTTATTTTTATTAATGTCATCTGTAATAGGTATTATAATGTAATCTGAAAAAGATTAAAAAATCTTACCAGAATATATGATAGCGATGTTTACTAGTTTGAACATTGGTACCGTGCTTAAACTCTATTCATTGTAACCATCATATCATCATATCATCATATCATCATATCATCATATCATGTCTGAAGGTTTTCAGGAAGTCGTGATGTCTCACCAAGATATCAACTAGAATTATTTTTATCAGATTATTCGTTAAAATACATTAATTTCCTCCTTAGTTACCCTGAATAATCTTTGACTTTTTGATTAAGCTCGATACATAATCATATTCAGTTCTCTTTTTGTCTTCAAAATGATTAAAACGTCGTTAAATAACAACTGAACTAACAGTACTATGAACATGTAATAGTTGTTTGCATAGTTATAAGTTTTTATCGGAAAATGCAAGTACATTTTGTCCAAGAGGCCCATTTGAGACCGAACAGTCGAGCATGGCCGCACGGACATACAGACCCAAGTCAAATGCAATGTTAGCACAAAACTTCCTTACAAAATGCCCCAGAGGTGATATGGTGTAAGAAATCGGTAAATTTGTAGATTGCCTATCAACACGTATCATGTATCATTCCTTACTTGTACATATATAAAAAGGCTGTATTTTGTATTTTGCCGATCTGTAATATTGTGTTTTTTCCTTGAAAGATGACAGGTGGTACTTCAATGAGTGCATTAATTTAATATTTCAAAATATTGCAGCTTTTAAATGATCATTCTCATAGGATATGGAATGCACAAAAACACGTTGGTCTATCCTTAGAATGGCAAATATCGCTAGAGCAGGCAATACCTTCTCTTGACGTCGTTTTATTCAAAGATCGTAAACCGGACAACGGCGCGCATGAACAGTCAAATATAATTTTAGAAGTATAGAAAGCAATCAGAATAACAGTAGAGGGTGTGAATGTGTGAGTTTGGATTCATCGCATATACATGACTGTTAAAAGATTTTCATTGAAAACAAGTATATCATATAATCGCCATATGGGAATGAATTTGTGAGATTTTTAAAATTCATATAACGAATAATACCATTTACGTTTTATCAAAGCAAAACAATATGTGATAAAAATCACGAAAAGGCTCTTGAAGGCATTGGTAATTGAGCGATGCGCTTTACAAAATATATCCCGGAGCTAAACAACACCATGGAAATTGTATCATTGACACATTAATGTAAAATGCACTGGTCCTAACGTATGCAACTTAACACTAACACTTCATATACTCTCTTTGAAAAAGATGCATCGAATGCAAATGAAACATACCAATTTACAAAGAGTAATAGGCAATCTAGATGACATGACATACATGTAAGGCAGTAACGTATGCAACTTAACTCTAACACTTCATATTCTCTCCTTGAAAAAGATGCATTAAATACATGAAACATACCAATTCACAAAGAGTAATAGGCAATCTAGATGACATGACATACATGTAAGGCACTACAAAATGCAATCTGGTTTTTTTTCTGAATGAGGTTAAACGTTAACTGTTATGTCTCCTTAAGTGCTGACCTAAATAACGCTATTATATAATATCAGAGAAGATGAAAGCTCCATAACTAACCTGTGTAACCGAGGGCATGCATAAGCACTTTTTCCGTGAGAATACCGCAGTTTGTGCTTATTGGCCATCCCGTCCATGGGTACGAACGTTACGCTAACTCCACTAATCTGTACCCTGGGCTCAGAAGCTAGATTCGCTTGAGCGGGAAGACTTTGGATATAGCCAATCAAATCATTTTCTCTTTGAAGTTTTATCGAGAAGGTGGCGAGAAATGATTTGATTGGATCCATCCCAAGTCGGGCCGCGCGAGCGAATCTAGCTTCTGAGCCCAGGGTCCATATTAGTGGAGTTAGCGTAACGTTCGTACCCTGAGACAGGATGCTTATTAGCGTTTTAGCGTATACTAGATCCGTCTCTCCCCACAGAGGTAGATAAGTCATGACATTTTGATCCAACCTCTGTTTGAATAAGTCAAGTTCGTAGGCTAGAAAGCGAGAAACCTGATTGGATGCAATCAAAGTTAGTTGTCCAATGAGTGACGCTGTTCCAAATTCGTCAGTTTTGCTACAGAGTCATGGTTTATGCCGTGTGACGGGAACCACCCTATTCATACGAGAAGTGTTTTCTTTTGCTGAATTATTCAAATAAATGTCATTAAGAACATAGGTCGGACCAGCATTTTTGTTTACTTTATCGTCCTCTTTATAAGAAAGAGCTTTTCTGTTATTCCTAATATTTTCCCAAAAGAACAGGGACAACTATCTTAATCATTTGATTTGGGATATGGATTACGTGACCTTGCTACAAAACGGTGTTTTTTGGAATCACCCACAAATGAACAGAGTACAAAAATGGTGTTTTTTCTGCTTTTTCATGCAGATCAACCGATGAACACAACAGGTGGTTTGTAAATGGTTATTTCACAAATGGACAATGGTGATCCATTGCCAGTACTGCTGTAGTGTTTTGGTTGACGTCCAAGCGAACCAAATTACATGATATTTGCACGAAATACAGTAACAAGTGAACAAACTTAAGGTACGCAGCTGTATATCGAAAATTATGATAAAAATACAATTAAGCAGTGAAAAAAATTTAGTTTAGACTGATTTTATTTTTGATGCTTAAAAATGTAGTCTAAAAGCTATTCCTTAGATATGCTTTAAGAAATAAAACAAAATATTTAAATAAAAGAAACAATTTCCGATGAGAGTTTTGATTTTTTTCTTATTTAAATTATTCATTTATTCTTGATGCAGTTAAAGTGGACACACATATAACAGCCGCCTTGGGCTTTTTGCAGTAATAATTTTCAAATGCCATTCCCATTTGTCTGTGCAGCTGAACAGCACGATAAGACAAAGGTTATGTATTATTCAATATTATACACAGCTTTGGTAATTTGTCCTCCATGGGATGCAATGAATAATTCAACAGATAAATGCATATAAGTTTTCTCAAGACATTAAATATGAGCTCAAACAAAAACGAAGTTATATACAAAATTTAATTTCGTTTTGCGTAGGTTTGATTTTTTATTCTAAGTAAAGGAAGTACAACTTTGTATTCCGTATTTCGTAAGTTGATTTAAAACTTCAAGACAATAAGTTTTTAAAGTTTCAAAGTTTAAAACAAATGTTGATATCGTTTGAGCATTACGTTGTGCTTTAAACGATGTAAACGATTTTGATCAAAACAGCAGTATTACAACCAAACGTGATTCAGCAGAATTAGAGTAAGTCGATTATAAGTTGCGATATAGGTTCCTGTTACTTACGAAGACAAAGATAGTGTAAATTTAGGTGTCTCAAAAGAATTGTATAGTATACAATCGAACGATCTTAGGTACAAAAACGAAAATACCTATTTCCAATTTCAAGAAGAGGTTTTTCAATTTCATAATACAAAACGAGCTTACTACGTTCGGTTAAGTTATCCAAAACTATTAAAAATAAGCAATTGAATATAGGTGTTAACACAAAATGACTTGTCATTAGTTTAATTCTTGATATACACTGAGCTACAGAAGTAACTTTACACTTTAGTTAGTAGACTAAAATTTAGTCTATGAAATATCTTGTATAATTACTGTACCTTTATTTATGTTATTTTATTTTTTGAGGCTTTTCATTTCATGTGTAATTAGTCAATCTAGACTTGCAGAAATAGGATCTAGACTATATAAAAGGCTCCTATTTAATACACAGTTGTGAAGCAGGACTACTTAGTTAGTAATATGTATGATGTTTAAATTCAAATGTACAAAGTTTCTGAAGTCGTACTGAAAACACTGACAAGGGAAGGAGAATAATCACCAGACAAACCATTCTTCTGAGTGTTTTCTTTTTTTTACAAAAATCTTTTTTTTTATCGAAAATATTTTTCAAAAATTTATTTTGACAAACCCTACTGTTTAAAGTCATAAAATACATATGATACGTTAAAGCAATATATGGTCTTCTCCGTCACATGTTTACAACATTTTTAACATTGTTGGGGTAATGTTGGTGTTCAATTTGATTTTACCCCTTCCTACAATAAACAAGGATATTATGATAAAGCAGAATAAAGACACCACAATATTTGGTGAAACTACTGCGGATATGTGTTATTGTGATTATGGAGTTATCAAATGAATCAATAACTTATAGATATTTAATAAATCGACGATAACCGTGGTGTAAAGTTCCTTTTGTGCCCGAGTGTATTTTACTACTTCGGATCATTTAATGTAGTTAAGAGATGTTCGCCACTCTCAAGAATTGGCATGAGCTAATAATGTTTTGGGAATATTTCCAAAAACATATTTAGATAACCTTCTTTTATTTACAGTTTTATTATAATAATACCTGCTGCACCCTTTATTTTCCCCCTTTATTTCGCAAGGTGACATTTGTTATTGTTTCAGTTTTCTCAATACGTCCATAAAATATGCGCAACCATGAAAAAATACAGTCGGTGTGAATAACATTGTCCCACAGCCATGACATTCTTAACAAACCGGAAAGAACTTGTTACGGGAGAGTTTAAAAGACATGTCATTTAGATAATGAACAGTTAGCATGCTTGGTGTCACGCCATCTGCCTAAATATAAATATCCTGGATCCTTGCGGTTAGGCAACAACGACTAATAATGAACACACCGACAGCATTTAAAAAAGGGTAAAGAAACAGGAAGACTATGGCAAAGCTGCTGGTACGGTCCATATTGGTCGTTGGAAAATTTAGGGGAGTGAGTTCGAATCCCACAAAACACGTCCCGAAAATCTTTTTTTTTTCGAAAACGTTTGATCCCGAAACGGCAATTGTTACTATCCTGATAGTGTATGACAATTAATCATGACAGCACAGTAGTTACTCTGTCAAACGCCATTGCTACAACTAAGTAAATGTTTTAGTAAGTATCAGTATTCTTGAACTCAGTGTAACTAACGTCCTACGAAACATGTTATTATTGCAAATAGTGTGATCCTCAAAACAGCAAAGTTTTTTTTACGATAGTTGTTGACAATATGTTACAACAGCACAGAGGTAAGTCTGTCAACAGCTATCAAAATAATAAGGTAAATGTTTTAGTAATAATCAGTATTCTTGATCCTCAAAACAACAATTTTACTTTCATGATAGCTGTTGACAACATGTTTCAACAGCATAGAGGTTAGTCTGCAAACAGCCATAAACATAATTAAATGTTTTAGTAATTATCAGTATTCTTGAACTCCATGTAACGTATATCTATAAACGTACGAAACATGTTATTATTGCAAATAGTCTGATTCTCCAAACAGCAAAGTTAATTTTATGATAGTTGCCCACAATATGTTACAACAGCACAGTAGTAAACTAGTAAATCTGTCAAAAGCTATTACAACAACTATGTGAATGTTTTAGTAATTATCAATAAACTTCAACTAAGTGTGACTAACGACCCGAAAACGTAGGAAACATGTTATTATTGAAAAAGTAAGATTCTCAAAACAGCAAAGTTTCTTTTATGCTAGTTGTTGACAATATGGTACAACAGCACAGAGGTAAGTCTGTCAACAGCAACCACAACAGTTATGTAAATGAGTCAGTAATTATTAATATACTTGAACTCTGTGTTGCGTGTATTAACGTAATTGCGTGGCATGGCAGCGTTGTAGCAAATTGTTTTTGCAATTGGTTAATGCAGTGATGATTGTTCTCCCGATTGTAATGGTATTATTAATAAGTTACATGTGTAATAACACACATTTTATAAACACACATTGACATTGCACGGTTATAGGGACTTATCAAGATGCTGCCATTGCCATTGTCATTGTCATTGTCATTGTCATTGCCATTGCCATTGCCAGGAGTCAAAATGTTGAACGTGTATCGAGTAAATTACTTATTAACACTTTATATTGGAAGGGGAAAATATCTAAAAGTAAATCTGAATTATTTTCTCAACTTACGCAACTATACTCTCAAATTACAATTAATAGATGTTATTCGGTATCAACGACAGAATATGTAATATTGTTGTCTATAACCTTGTGAGGAACGAATCTCCCCTTGATACAACCCCTGGGATTTTTCACAAAATAATTTGTTCTGAACTTTTCAAGACATTGCTTGTAAAACAGTAGCTCAACCACATACTTGACGTGATGAGAAAATAAGCTAGTAGTTGTATCCCTGTTGTTCAAACATCGTATCTGGCGAACTTGAAATAGACATTTCAAAGAATTCAAGCCACCTGGTAGGTTCATAACACGATATTGTGAGATAAGAGCTGGACCAATCCCTTGACCACTTGACCATAGCGTGTTGTTAAATTATATGTTGTAGTGAGCGAGTTAATTTTAAAAAAAAATAATTTATTATTAACATTCCATACAAAACATGTTACATATTCAACATCCACATCATAACAAAAACAGATGGTTTAATTAATACATGTCAATGTGAGCGAGTTAATGCTTAACGTTGATTAGGCAATATTTCAGCCATTAGCTGCGGAATATATTGTAGTATGTCCAATCGACGTAGGCTCATTCAAAGCAAGGGTGGGTAATTACAGTACCTATTTTCCTTATGAAATATCCCAAAGTGATACGTGCAGAGCATCGGAACATTCGCCCTGGGTAACCGAGGATGATCACAGAAAGCTTAGGGAATGATGAATATATGTTACTGAAACTATGACAACTATGTTAACACTGTATCTTGTTTTTGAAAGCTTCGTAGTTCAATTTTGTCCAATATGGACCGCAAATGTTATGATAAATAACTGAATGCCCTTGATTAATATTGTTTAGGGGCGAATACAGGGTTTTGTTTTGGTGGGGTGCACGCTATGGGTGTTACAAGTACAACTAATTAGCTTTTTACTTTGGATTGAAGGACATATATGTAAATGCTTACTGAATTTAAGTTCCCTGACCTTCAGTTTTGTTGTTTAATTTTATCATAAATAAGAAACCAGTTTCTCAACATTTAACCATATTTTGAACTCGTTTAGGAGGGATGCCCACCACTGCATCTCCTTTTGTGTCCTCCAGAGTTTTGATAATCTTATCATTTTCCTATCTGGTACATTTTGAAGTTCAAAATTGTTCAAAAAGGGTGATGCAATTTCTCACAATTCTGAATGACCTTGAATGATATTTTTCATAAACCTAACTGTATACTACAGGTATGTCGAAGTACATTTCTCAGTTCGATACATATTTCACATTTCAAGATCCTCAAAATTCTTACTATTCTGCACATGAATTGTTAAAAAAAATAGGAGAAGCATCTATATAGGCATTTGCTGCCTGTTTGCTTATCCTTTTTCCTTATTATATATACATTCTGAATGTTGTGTATTTGGTATAATGTTTTATGGAAAAAAATACTGTTTAAATAAAAAGAAGAACATGTCAAACTTATTTGTAGTTAAATCTCACAGTCATTTTTGTATAAACACCATTTATTCAATCGATGTTGGGAAATGGATTCTTGGTGCGCTCGTTTGTGAATTGCATTATTTAATTGAAAAATGCTTTGCATTTAAAAATAGTTATTTTTCGTTTTTGTGAGTAATGTTCTGAATTGACTCACAATTTTCATAAAACTAACATTATCCTACATGTATCTCAATGTAACCTCGTGCAATATGGACCTCACATAAAACTCTGAATGCTCTGCAATAACAATACTAGAAAGCCAAGCTTGCTTCTGAATTGATATTCAGGGTTTGTATCCAGATCAAATATGAAACCTTTCAAACTAATATTTATTCATATACCTGAAAAAATGCCATAATATCGTTTCCCGAGATGAAATGTCAGTTCGTTTTGACCCGGACGCCATTTTGAAACAGACTATGATCTCACGATTGAGCGGTTCCATCAATGTGGAAGAGTTAAATTAACCTTGTAATATCCGGTATACTGTCAGGATAATGATGGTAGTATGTGATGTAATTGTTTACTGTTGAGCTAATACTGTAAAGTATTGGAGATTAATGTTTGTAGACTACATTGGTCTCTTAAACCCCGAAAGAGGAATGCTTATATAGTTATAGTTATGCTTATATAGCAAGCATTTAAGAATAATCTGATTTCCAGACTCAAACATAATCAGTAACTATAGGTTAAAAGTGAATTTAACATTTTTCCATTTTTCCAATCATGACAAATTATTAGTTTCTTCCACGAGGATGTGATGTTAAATCCGAATAAGGAGATCTTACGTCATACGGTATTATTATAAATACCAAGGAGGGACATTAAGAATTTTACATTAAATTCTGTATGGTATTCAAAATAAACTTAGCTCAACAGTTTGTTTTTATGAAGTCATTCTTATAAATAAAGAACTGTCGAACTAACTTTATTGACACTCTATGGTATAAAAGATCTCAAATAACAATCGGTGCAGCTTTAATACAAATGCTCTCACTCTACTGTTCGTCTAGAAATATACGTGGAAAAATATAAATGAAAATGGAGGAATGATATAATACTTGTTAAAAAGAAAGAAAGAACATAAGATACATTTCCTCGTTACTCTGCCAAAATGATCATCCAGACCCTTAAGCAAACATATTTAATTGACGACCTACCCAGTCTAGAAAAGCATAGCTCAGCATTAGGTGTTTCGACCTTTCGGCTACAGATGAATTTCCTTTGACTACCATATATAACGATTCACAAATTTTGTTTTTCGCTTCCCTGTACGTATATGCATCTGAATTTGGTCTTATCAGCAGCGGAACAGCTAACTTTTCAGAAATAATCAGTACTAAAACCAATGTTGACGTTTTACCATAAATGACTTAGACAATAAACCAAATATCTATTTAAAGACACTGTCACATGTTTTCGAAAATGAATACCATCAATTTCATCAAATGTATCCAAGTCCATATATGTTTTCGTCAAACATAATTTCTTCCGAAGGGAAACTATTTTACGACTCAATCCGAGTAGTTGTAGCCACATATTAAGCAAAAAACTGCTTGTGAACCATTTTAATGTGAACTCATAATCATTGTAATCAGGATAAGTGATTTATTAAATACATCCTTTTTTTGATTTGTGACAAGATAGTATTCCACTCAGGAAGGTTGAATTTGTGGGAAACTGTTAAGATAAGTATTGAAATGAGATACAGAAAATTGGTAGTTTGGATCAAAACAAAATTTGCTTCATAAAAGGGTTAATAAACTCAAGTTTTTGGTTAATATCATAAACAAACATAAATACAAACACACACGTTAAAGTGGGCACTGAATTTGGACGGAATATTAATTCCCCCCAAAAAATTACAATATATTTAAAACTTTACACTAGGAACATACATTTTTGTTCTGAATATAAACAGTTCTGTTGCGTTCCTGATTCGTTGGGGTTGAGAAGACCTATTCATTATAAAAAACTCTGTTTTGTATGGAAACGATAAGAGTGGAATGCCTTTGAAATTAACAACATAAATCTCTGAAATCTACATAGCATTCCACATTTGGCAGTCTTCTATGAGTAATTGTAAATGCTTATGATAACCTTTACACATCTGGTATATTAGTGCAAATTGACGCTGGAACGAACTACATTTTAACACGTATGATATGCCACTTTAATGTTTACAAGTGTACATATATCCTGCGTTAACAACGATAATCAGAATTCACGATTTCAAAGCCAGAATCGATTCAATTGGAATATATTTATGGCGATTGATGTAAGATAGGATAATATTCAAACAGTTATGATTGAAAAATAACGTATATGATTTATTCCTAATTTGTAGACTAAAATTTATCTCAGAAGTATTTTTTTCAGTATTGACAATATTTTAAAACAAATCATGTATTATAACAAAATGGAGTCCAGAAGATGCTGAGCGATCTAGACTTGCTATACATTCCTAGACTAGGTTGGTCATCAATGAAATATTTTTGCTTTAGGGTCTGGATGACAGCTACTATATGTTGTGACTGAGCATCAATATGTCTTCATACATGTATATCTCCATCGCTTCGTTTTAAACGTTGTCATGTTGTTTTGAAACCTCTCAGTATAGGAGAAATGACACATTAAAGTGATAAACTACAAGAATTCAATCGAGTTTACAGTGCCTGTATATCTACAGGGTATCTCTGTATAGGACAGAATTCCCACATTAGAGTGATAAACTACAAGAATGTAATCGAATTAACAATCTTGCATATCTACAGGTTATCTCTGTATAGAGAATTCACGCTCAAGATGTTATAAACTACGGAATACATGTAACTTTAGTCACACCCAGAATAGAACTGTAGTTCGTAATATACTGAGGTACAAAAGAAAGTACACACCTCAGTTATTTTCGATTTATCAAATAGGTTATTGGCATGTGATGTATTTGATTATCACATGATCAACATAGCCCATATTTGCAGCATTTTTAACGAATTCGATCGATATAGTACACATCGGATTCATATAATTTACATCGTATTTAAGGACACGACATACAAGCAAATGTATATCACCAGGGTATCTATGTAAACATATCGTAAATTGTCATTTCATTTTACCTCTCACTACAGAAGAGATTAAAGGTGTTAAACTACAGAATATAAGTAATTTATGTAATCTCCAGGGTATCTTTGTATACATAGGTCAAACGTTGTCACGTTGTTTTAAACCACTCACTGCAGGAATTTTTAACTCTATTGAGGTGACAAACTACAGAATATAAGCAAGTCTGCATAATGGCCAGGGTATCTTTGTATACATAGGTTAAACGTTCTCACTACAGCAGATTTCGCTCTATCATGGTGTGATAAACTACAGAATATAAGCAATTCTATGTAATCGCCAGGGTATCTATGAATACATAGGTTAAACGTTGACATGTTGTTCTAAACCTCTCACTGCAGGAGTTTCAACTCTATTGGGGTGACAAACTACAGGAATATAAGTAAATGTATATATATACTCTCCAGGGTATCTTTGTATACTAAGGTGAAACGTTCTCACTACAGCAGATTTCGCTCTATTGGGGTGATAAACTACAGCATATAAGTAAGTCTACATAATCTCAATGGTATCTTTGTATACAGAGGTTAAACATTGTCATGTTGTTTTAAACCTCTCACTACAGGAATTTCAACTCTATTGGGTGACAAACTACAGAACAGAAACAAGTCAACATAATCACCAGGGAATCTTTGTATACATAGGTTAACGTTGTAATGTTGTTTCAAACCACTCACTGCAGGGGTTTCAATTCTATTGAGGTGACAAACTACTGTATACAAAGGTTAAACGTTCTCACTACAGCAGATTTCGCTCTATCATGGAGTGATAAACTACAAGAATATAAGAACGTCTACGTAATCTTCAGTGTTCCTCTGTATACATAGGTCAAACGTACATCGCATGTTGTTTTACCTCTCACTGCAGAAATTTCAACTCTATACATAATCTCACTGGTATCTTTGTATATAGAGGTTAAACGTTGTCATGGTGTTTTAAACCACTCGCTGCAGGAATTTCAACTCTATTTTGGGTGACAAACTACAGAATAGAAGCAAGTCTACATAATCTCAATGGTATCTTTGTATACAGAGGTTAAACGTTGTCATGTAGTTTTTAACCTTTCGCTACATGAGCGTTAACACTCCGGGCGCCATGTCTATCTGTTCACATACCCCTCAGGGCCAGAATAAACACGCCCGCTTTAATGACGAGTGATGTTATCTGTTTGTCCCTGACAAGCTTGCAATGTTTCTCACACACGATAAGTACAGAGCTATCTGCCTCTGTAACGGCGGGTAGTTGGATGAAAACCTAAACATGGAAACCCTGCAAATTGAATTTATACAAGTGCAAATTGCCCTTTTCAGAAACAACTGTAGAATGTGCCTTGCTTATATACAATGGTGCATGGTAGGAAATAACGATGTGTTATAATGTATATAACTTTTTTCTTTTTTTCCATCAAATTCTTTTTGTCATGTTTGAGAATACGAACATACACCTCGATGAACTTATTAAACGATTATTCATAAGAAATCAAGATTTTCTTTGTTTGATCAGCTGAGGTGCAGACATAAAGAATTATTTTCTTGAATAATTTTGCTTTTTCGTAGGACAACAGCTCATTTCAGTGTTTATAGTTTCCTTTAAATGGTTAGGCGTTATCAATACACACAGCAAACATAACAAACACTATGGTTTTCAAGATAAGACTAGAATGTATGATAACACATTTTCTCTGATTTGGACGTTTTTTGATGATACCTTTTGATACTCGTTGCTGTATGACAAATATCAATTTTCGGAAGGTAACAGAAAGTCATTCTCATTTCAATCAAATCGTTGGTTCGCTTCCTATTCTCATATTATGTCATTTTTCACTCATCTTCGATCGTAATCACGTGAAACCCTACTTACAGAGTGGCTGTTAATTTCGGGGTCATTTCCTGTTGAAAGTGCACCTGGAAACCAACAACCGTCAAATATATCATTTTTTCAGAGTCTGGGTCTTAGTCTAATCCGGATGTGTTCTCCGCATACACCAACAACTGTCAAATTATTTTTTTCAGAGACCGGGTCTTAGTCTAATCCGGATGTGTTCTCCGCATACACCAACAACCGTCAAATATTTTTTTTCAGAGACCAGATATAAGTCTTATCCAGATGAGTTCCCTGCATACACCAACAACCGTAAAAAATTCTATTTTTTTCAGAGACCGGGTTGTAGTCTAGTCTGGGTGTGTTCTTCACGTACACCAACAACCGTCAAATATACTATTTTTTTCAGAGACTTGGTCTTAGTCTAATCTGAATGTGTTCTCCGGGTACACCAACAACTGTCAAAAGAATTTTTTTCAGAGACTTGGTCTTCGTCTAATCTAGGTGTGTTCTCAGCTTATACCAACAACCGTCAAATATGTTATTATTTTCAGAGACTGGTTCTTAGTCTAATCTGAATGTGTTCTACGCGACACCCACGACCGTCAAATATATCATATTTTGAGAGATTGAGTTTAAGTCTAATCTATTCTAAAAAAAAAAATTCTTCAGAGACTAGGTTTTAGTCTAATCCGGATGTGTTCTCCGCGTACACCAACAGTCAGCCGGTGTGCTATCAACAACACGACAAGCTGATTAATGACATTTATTATTGCAATTATTTCAGATTTAGTTCATCATCAGGTTCTCGATAGCAGCGACCCCATCTGCGGATAACGTATGGCATATTAAACTACCCCAGCAGAGGAAATAGTATATGGTAATGAGTGTCAATGGGAAAATTGCTCCAGAGGGATAATTGCATTTGGAAGTGTACTACAGTGTATAGAAATGAAAGTTGTTTTACGTCATCATGACTCAGTGTACTGTGGCCTTCGTACTCTTTATCCCTTTCCTTTGTACTTTAGTTATTGTGACCTCATTTGATATTAATGTAATAATCAGGGACACCTGAATCATAGTAATATTTCTCTCATAACCATATATAGGAAGGATATCGGCTCGCTGTCATTTGAGAGTAATATTGGCTCTGCGTAGTTTAAGGAGTAGTATTGGCTCTGTGTTGTTTTAGGAGTAATATTGGCTCTGTGTTTTTTTTGTGAGTAATATTGGCTCTGTGTTGTTTTAGGAGTAATATTTGTTCTGTGTTGTTTTAGGAGTAATTTTCGCTCTGTTGTTTAAGGATTAATATTGGCTCTGTGTTGTTTTACGAGTAATATTTGTTCTGTGTCATTCTAGGAGTAATATTGGCTTTGTGTCATTCTAGGAGTGACATTTGCTCTGTTTCGCTAGGAGTAATATTGGCTCTGTGTCATTTTAGGAGGAATATTTGATCTGTGTTGTTTTAGGAGTGATATTTGTTCTGTGTTGTTTTAGGAGTGATATTGGCTCTGTTGTTTTAGGAGTAATATTGGCTTTTGGTTTTAGGATTTATATTGGCTCTGTGGCATTTTAGGAGTAACATTGGCTCTGTGTCGTTTTAGGGCGATATTTGCTGTTTCGTTTTAGGAGTAATATTGGCTCTGTGTTGTTTTAGGTGTAAATTTGACCCTGTGTCATTTAAATATGGGTATAAGTAGTCATCTAGAGATAATATTGGATCCCTGTCATTTAGGAGTAATTTTGGCTTTATGTAATTTTTGCGAAAAATTGACTCTGTGTTATATTGGAGCAGTACTTATGGTTCTGTGTCATTTGAGGAGTAAATATTTGCTTTGTGTCATTTTAGGAGAAGAGTTGACTTCGTGTTTTTTAGGAGAAATATTGGCCCAGTGTCACTTTAGGAGTAATATAGACTCACTGTTATTTTATGAACAATATTCGCTGTGCATCATTTAAGGATTGGTATGAATAGTTATTCAGGGAGAAATATCAGCCCTGTGTATTTTCAGAAGTTTTATTGGCTGTGTGTCATTTTAAAGTATTAATGATGTTGGTCATTTTAGAAGTAGTATTGTAACATGTTCATAAGGAATAAGGAGTCGTTTATATCTTTAGAATATGATATGCTGTACTTTAGGTGCTAAATATGTTCATTAAAGGGATATAAAACATATGATCATTCTTTTAATTCAAGATAATCATTCATTTTTTCTCTTTCATAAGGTTGGGAAAAGGTCATTATGCACAAGCAACTGTCATGATAGTAATATTATAATAATGATATATTGCATTTAATAATGCGCTAAAATTTACATTTTCAAAATTTCGGATATTCAGTGTTCATGTGACATTTGAAATGTAACTTATATTAACAAGCTTCGTATTTCAATGCGCCTAGTCGAAGCAGGAGGTGTATTATCATAGGAGCGTTATGCTTCATCAATTGCAGTTCAGTGATGGAAAGAAAACAAAATGAAATAGATTAGCATGCAGGCTGATATAAGGGATGCCGAAAACCACATTTCTCTAAAATTTACATTTTCAAAATTTCAAGTGAAGTTCAAGAGCGTGCCTCCGGTGCTAAATAATCATTTTTACGCATTTTCAACGCATATCGACATTAAGTTTTCGAAATCAGAAAATGATTCATATAATTTGTTCTTTCATAGTCCAACCTCTGCCATAAACCAACTTCTACCATTTAACGACTTGTATAACAGACTGACATCTTTACCAGACCGATTCCGATCAAAGACCCACTTCTATCATTCTGCAGGCCCACTTCTATCATTCTGTAGACCTACTTCTATCATTCTGTAGACCAACTTCTATCATTCTGTAGACTCACTTCTATCATTCTGTAGACCCACTTCTATCATTCTATCATACCCTCTTCTATCATTCTATCATACCCTCTTCTATTCTTGACTGCCTTCTACAACAGACCGACTTCTATCAAAATCTTACTTCTACTACAGATCAACATCTATTAGGTATACCTTTATCAAAAGACGAACATTTAGTCCCTGAAAAAAGAGTTATTGACGAATTTTATTGTTTTGATTTTTTATTTAAAAAGAAACGAAAGGAGCCCTGAACAATACTTAGTTTCAGGCTGAGGCATCTAGACTTGCCAATATTTCTAGACTTCTTTCTAGGTTCCTTTAAGTTTTTGGGCTTTAGGGTCTGGATAACAGACTACTTTATCAATTGTATTCCATCTTCTTTCATAGCCCAACTTCTAAAAATACACGCTTATATGTTTACCTACTGACTTCTATCAGAGACAAACTTCATAAACCCATTTCCATGGTAGACACCTATGAGAGACAGACTCCAGAAGACAGAACCAAGTCTGGATGATGCCATAGACAATCAGTGCATCACAGGACGATCAGTGTCGATGATTTACGATCTCCCACACATGCATGGAGGCAGCAATGCTGAAAGTGTATTGTTCCACGGGCCTGCCGTTATATCAAAATCGATCTTCAGTGTTTTGCAATTCAATTTCTTCAAAGATGATCGCCAAGAATGATATCATAATACAACGTTTCTATCCGATTTTAATCTCAACATGCTTTGGTGCAATTTTTTTTAATTTTGCAATTCAATTTCTTCAAACATGATAGCTAAGAATGATATCATAATGAAACGTTTCTATCCGATGTTAACCTCAACATGCTTTAGTGCAAATCTTAACCAGAGAGAGACAAGACCAACGACCCGATGGCTGTACACGTTGGACATCAACTTGGGATGAATGGATTCTTTAAAACTGACCATGGTTCAATTTCTTAGCACGTAAGGCAGTATAAAGCGAAACCCTTTTCTTATTGTTGCATATTGAGTTTATTGTCTTTGAAGATTAAAATCGGAAGCTTTGGAGAATGAAAGATGAATATAAAATACTTGGTAAATTTGCAAATAGATTTGTAACTATGACAACATAACCTGTTCACGATCAGCATATTGAGTTTACTGTCTTTCGAAATTAAAATCGGAAACTTTGGAGAATGAAAGATGAATATGAATCATGGTAAATTTTCAAACAGATTTAAAACTATGACAACATACACGATCAATATAAACCCCACATTTTCAAATGGGATAAAGATTATTAAAATACATTGACCTTCCTAACGATAATAGGATATGCATTTTACCATCTATCAATTTTATAACTTTTCGTGATATTTGACATTAGCAGTGCAATATCGATGCTTTCAGAATGGTTGTATATTAATCGTCCGCTGCAATATTCTCGTGTACACAATGCATGAAATATTATAATTTTGCATATAACAGTTCGCAGCATCCCGTGTGAAATCAGTTAGGTTAGACTAACATTTAGTCCCTAAAAATAAGAGTTCTTTACTATTGTTTTATTTTTATTTTTTATTTTTAAAAAGTAAAAAAGAGCCCTGAACAATACTTTATTTCAGGCCTAAAGCTGAGGCATCTAGACTTGCTAATATTTTCTAGACTGAAGAATGCTCCTTTATTTTTACTTTAGGGTCTGGATAACAGACTACAGTTAGGTTGGTAATGATCGTTAGGCAATGATGTTTTGAAGCAAAAACTTTAACTCTTACTTACAGTCGTGTCTATATTCTCAGAAGCATATGCCTAGTATGTACAAAACAGATACGTTGTTAATGATAATTCCAGAAGCTTAGACTTAACAGTACTTGTATACTCAGACATTGGGACCAAATATGACGTGTTCATTTAATAACTAATGCTACTTATCTGTCTTACAGCCTTTGAAACAAAATACACGCAATTCTATGAAAATGAAAGCTTCAGTGGGCTCTGTTTTAATACTAAAAAGTTGAATTTCATTTCAATTAGACTAGTATGTTACCGCAGTCGCTTTGAGTAAAAATCGTTCAAATACATCATTTTATATCAGGGAAAAAAGTAGGAGTATTAAGTATTAATCCACATTAATACCGATAAACGTTAATATACTCTTTTATCAAACTTGCCATATTCATATCAAAATAACCATGTTGCCGTTGCGCTATAAGTCTATATTATTGCAAAGCGAAGCTGCATGTTTCAAAGACCTGTATTGGATTTACTGTGGTTGCGAAACAATATGTCACGGGTTGAGTGTTATGAAAATGATTCTGTAGTAATATTCACCTTCCTGGCACAAAGCCTCAGAAATCAGTATATATAACAGCTTCATGCGGGCATCGAGATGTGTTGGCAAATAAGCTGCAGTTGTTTTCTTGAAGTACTTAATTTTAATAAAATTAGGTTTCTCTTATTAAGACCTCAAAACGCTGAACAAAGTCTCGAAGAGTTACGGTTAAAGACATTGACGTATTCCATGTAATTATGTTTTCTATATCTTATTTATGACTGTCCGGTAGTGCTTTACAAAGTTGAAGGCCCAAAGTTGTTGTGGTTTGATCAGTCCTGATTTAAGGCAGCGACGTATACCATAATTGGGATAGCATAATCTGGTTTTATATTACTTGGCCCGTCCTAGAATTCCAATGGCAGTAACAAAAGCTGAAGGCCAAAGTTGTTGTGGTTTGATAAAGTCTAAGGCAGCGACGCATACCATAACTCGGAAAGCATAAGCTGGTTTTATATTACTTGGCCCGTCCTGGAATTCCAATGGCAGTAACATAACAACTAGGATATGCTCTGAAAGGAATGAGTTATACCCTTAAAGCAGGTGGAATTGAATATGCTTCATGTTACTTTGACTGTCCGGGCATTTAATGAGCTTTACTCTAACGAAGTCGATATTTCCTGAAAGCTTAAAGACTCATGTTCAGGAAAGTGAGTTATGTCACCTGAGGAGAATGAAAAATGTTTCTCAACTCCATGGGATATGACTTTTTAAGCCAAAGTAATTGTCTTGATGAGAAAATCAATAATACCTTCGCATGTCTTCCCATCGATTTCTAGAGGCTTAAAAGAAGCTACTTTTCTCTGTCATAATCACAGACCGTGAAGAAATACCTGACTGTTGTCAATCATTTCAAAATATTCTTTTTCAAAAGGTTTTCAAACACTTGATATAAACTCCTTAATCTGTGATATCATAAATGATTAGTAATATATCATTGAAAAATAAACTTACCTACGGGGGAACTCTTGACACCGTTTGCAAGTTAAATCTGCCCACAATAAGGTTCGCTCATCGCTGCATGGAATCCTCACGGGTTATGTAGAGTGTTTATAGAAACAGCTCCATTTCGCTCCACTGGCAGTGTTGGGTCATTTTATACATGGGAAGCCTTGCATCTATTGTTAGTCACGTGATTAATGGCATGGTCACATGACTAGGCAGCTTGTGCTGCCAGTGTGAAGTTTTCAACATAGATTGATAGTGCTTTTCTGTTTCTCCGCCGGTTTGACAGCTCACACGTAACAATTACGTTACTCTTTGACAATAGTGTTTCATGTTCATACATGTATGTTTGTATATCTCAGCTCGCATGTTTTGTAGAGAGAAAAATACTTTTTTATTTCTGCCAGGATTTTTAAGGCCTAAATAAAACATCAAAATGATTGATCACAAACAGAGAGCGATTCTAATATTCTATCAAACACTGGATCACTGAATAAAACACAAAGAATAATTCAAACCTAAAACAGTTTTATCTATTGTTCTTAGCAACTGTCACCGGAACGGTTAATTATTCATTCAAATAGCTCAGGGAATATCAAACGCATACAGTTCTGCACCGCAATTATTAGCGAGTAACGTGAAGTGTTGTTGTTATCTACTGCACAAATGGTTTGTTTTCAAAACGAGTATGTGAAAGTAGCAACGAAGCGTGCATCAATATTGGCATTCTAGTTGTACTTAGTAAGTTAAAGAGAATAGGTTTTATTTTTTATATTTCTTTCTATTAGATCCTTTTCAGACTAATCGTATAGAAAGCGTCTCAGAATGATATATTTTCAAATAAGGCGCTATATAAATTTTGTACATTATTTTAACAAATTCTTTATTGATTTAACACCAACTTGTTTAAAATTCGTACAGATAACAAAATCGACCAACGGCAATGTATATTATCATTCATTTAACATTGAATTTAAATATCATTCAAAACATTTATCATATATAGCATATTGGAGTGATAATTTCGTCAGGAAAAGGAGCTCTGAATTTGAAATTGACATACGGAATTTTTTTTTAATAAGATTGAGATTTAATGAGATTGAAACAAATTTCACATAGTCTAGGCCTTTTTCATTCGACGTTTTATTTTTATTTTTCAAAGAATGACTATTCATCAGGCAAATCGAAGTGATTCAAGGCTTTCTTTTTGAGTTGCCTTTTAGGAACCATGATGATAAACGCACACATATTGTTAGATGGTGTGAATACGGAGAAAGCGTCAATTTACAGAATCCCAGGGTTTAGGTGACCTGACATTTATAAGTTGCTGTAACACAGTAAACTTAGGTAAGTCTAGTTATAACCTACGAGGGCAAATCTAATCGAGGTTCATAATATTCATATGTTGCAAATAGAGGATACTAAACGACCTTCCATTTAATACTATTTTTATTAAACGAGTTAATGATTTTGTATAAAACGAGCGAAAGCGAGTTTGATACCAAATCATTCACGAGTTTAATAAAAATAGTATTAAATGGAAGGGAGTTTAGTATTCTGTTTATTACTTGCCCTAAAAATCAAACATAATTGCCGATAAGTTGCCGAAACTAACATGTTCGCGACTCAGCAACCATTGTGACGGCGCGCTTACACTGTGACGTCACAACAACACTCTTCTATGACGTCATCATTGCATTGTGTTATTACACTAGTTTAATATTGTCGTATAAATATTACACTGCGGTATCTTACACGGGCGAGTAATAATAGGGCAATATATCACTTCTTTATTGTGACGTCACGTTATAAACAATTCTTTGACGTCACGGCTCGCCTATGACGTCACAATCTTTACGGACCGGCGACGGCTAATCCGCTTATCCTGAAAAGTAGGTTTTGAGTTTTTTCTTCAATTTTGGGACTACGGTATAAACAGAAAATTATATTCGTGCCAATGACAAACTATGTTAACGACACTCGTTCATAAATATCGGTATATACCTCACTCTCACTCGGGATATACTAATAAAAAACGTTTTTAATTTTGACAGTAGCAACGTTTCATAATAGATTCTTATGCCGTTTTTAAGCATATAGGGAATAAATGAGGGGTACGGAAATTGATACATTTGGATCGAATAATAACAATAACAGTAAAAGCATGATATTAAGATTCAAAATATAGAAGTTGTTCATCCATATAATTTACTTTGTCTTCATCGGTAAAATAGTTATATACTAGTTATATAATAGTTTTTATGGTTACGCTAATTCACAAATCTCTCCGGAGACGAAACGTACATGTACCAAGTCGTTGGCATTCCCATTGCGAGAATGAATCTGATGAGTGTAAGCACATGATTTGAGTTTTGCTCGATGTGCTGACACATGATTGGGGTAATTTACTGGAACAAAGGACGGCAGATTGAACTCTTGGGTGATACCACAGATTAGGTGACCTACTCTGAAGTTTACCGGATACCTTTTATTACAGTTAAAATCAAAGCACAAAAATTGACCTTGATTGTTAATTATGTTTCATATAGGAACAAATGATAGGACCCGACCTTATGAGTCTGGAAATCAGAACAGCCTTAGAATCAAGTTTGACATTTTGGTAACACGATGTTTGCATTTGATAAACGTAAAATGTATATAGCAAATAAGAGGATAACATTTTCTTAAATAGAAACAATTTTTGTAACTTTTTGGTCCAGATCTGGGATTTGAGAATCGTAATTAAAATAAAGCACAAAAGTTGACCTTGATTGATAATTGTGTTTCATATAGGAACAAATGATCAATGAATCAAAACAGCCTTAGCATGAGGTATGACATTTTGGTAACATTTTGTTTTCATTTGATAAATGTAAAATGTATATGGTATACTAATGCAATATTGACATATAAGGGATAACATTTTCTTAAATAGAAACATTTTTTTATTTTTTTCTGTTCCAGTTCTGGGATTTGAAAATCTCAGTAAGAACACATGACCGAACCAACAAATAACTAACTGGAACATAGGGGCTTGTAACTTGTCGTTATTTAAAACTTATCACTAGGTATGCATTTCCATCTCAAATTGGTATGAAATTAGAAAAAGTGTTATTTAACCCAAGTCATTGGTTCCATGATTATTGGTTATATAACATCAAACATTTAAATCAAAATCGTTCTTCTATTTCCTTGGGGAAATATATATAAATTTAGGACAAGAGACACTTAATTATTTAGATAACTACTCACATCGTAGATCCAAACTTCTTATACCGAAATTAGGAAGCAGATACCAATAAACACTTGTTTTCATCTTCAATACTAAGGTGAGGTGATGTTCTGCAAGTGATTCGATTATCCTGTGTATACCTGATTGCTGTATTACCATACCCGACTGTCACTGATTAGTAATGTATGGACGCAATATAGTTAATGTCAGACAATTCGAAATGGGAGGTCACCAAAGGTTCCATAAACCATACCACCGGTGCCATCAGAACGTGATGGCAATGCTAAACATGCTTATTGTATCCTATAACTACAAACTTCCCATGGAGATGGTATCCACTATGAATAAAATATGTTTAAACCAAACCAGCGACAAACTTCGTTGAGTTTCTTCATTGTTGCCATCAACCTTATCATTTCAGTTCCGTGATCAGTCAAGATGTTGGCCAATATTTTTCTCGGTCACCTGTTTTACATATGATTAATTACTTAATTATAAAAGATAAACCAAAACATATTTTTTCAACAAGGACGAGTTCGTGGATTTACCTGATCTCAAATAGATATTTGGTGAACGCATGTACATTGTAAAGATGTACACACACTGCAATAATAAGGGCACGGTATTTTTATATTTATGTTTCTCAAACCCAAATGAGGTGCTAAATCTCCAATTTACTAATGTTCAACACTTGAATTGAATCGTTATACTTATTATATAAATAAGCAATAGTTTTGTAAAATTCAGAATGTTGACTTAAGTATGTAATATATAAAATGATTCATATACTTGTAATTTGACATTGACATTAATGTACATATATATATTCGACTAATGTATTTATAACTCGATTTAGTTGGATCTAAGCATGCAAAGTCATGATAAAGATGATATTTAAGTTTTTTATTATTTAGCTATCGTCTATAATAACATTTTAAATAACGGCATATTTTAAATTGGAAGAGCAACCTTTTTTACATATAGTAGTATTTTGCCAGCGTTTTTCTTTATTTACTAATCTTAACAACCCATTCTCATTTGATTAGAATATTATGAAATTTCAACTAAAATTGTTTATTTAGATATTTCTCTAGTTCAACTGCATATTTGTATTCCTTATAAAACGTGTATCTAACCTTTTTAAAAGCTATATATGCTCGAAAATGTGAGTAAAGGTTCTAAATTAACAGATTAAAAAGGATAAAGAATTACCTTAAGCAATGACGAGTTTAAGTTAACCACGAATATTGGTTAGAATACGGTTAGATGTACTGCAAAACAAAGATATGCACGGGTAAACTTATTTCATGATATCACAAATGGTTCCAGAAGCCTAACTTGAGTTATCATCAGAATGGGTTGTACGTAAAAAGCACAAGTATGGCACTGTTCTTCCAATGATTATCATTAAGTCTAGATTCGCAGCAAAAAACAGAGGTGCTTTTGTAAATTTACTATATGTCACCATTGCTTCCAAACAATTAACTTGAGTTACCTCCAGAATGGGTTGTACGATAACCAAGAATACTAGAAGTACTGCATATCACAGAGGTTAATTTACCCAATTATGTCAAAAATCCGAACACCTTACTTGAGTACCGACAGAACGAGTTGTAAATGATAAGCGCGGTTCTTCTTATGGATATCCTTAAGTCTAGATTTGCTACAAATCACAGAGGTGCATTCACGGATGTTCTTACTCAATGGTTCGAACAGGTAGGACATGATAGGCACGGTTCGTTAAATGATTGCTTTCAGTCTAGATTTGCTCTAAATGAGAGTGGTGCATTGATAAACTTACTCAATGGCTCGAACAGGTAGTACATAATAGGCACGGTTCTTTCAATGATTGCTTTCAGTCTAGATTTGCTGCAAATCACAGAGGTCCGCGAGTTAACACTAGGGTGAAACTGAATTAGGTTAGAGAGATTTTGTTCTATAGAAACAGAGCCGTATTACCCTAAGGTCTGCACTTGGATGACGCGCTGCGTGTCCGGAATATACATTACATAACTCTGTGTAAACATTAGGCTGCCATTTGTCTCTGGTGCTTATAGAGTTATGGATACAGTGGTACATATAATCGGCTATGGAAAAAGATGTAGAAAGCATGGATGAAAAACAAATAGGAATTTAGGGTCGTTGTCCTTTATGGATGTTTATCATTTTACTATTTTAGGTGACACATTTTTATCTTTAATCTGTCAAATAAACAAATACACAGACGAATAATTTTGTTCATCGAACCTTCTGATTTTTTGGGGGTTTTTTTTCAAATTTTAATTTTTTTTCATAAATTGTTTCGTTTGAAATTTTTGCAAATTGGATGGAGGTTAAGTCATATTGGCATCACATTGTCTGTAAAAGTATTTTTGGAATCAAACTTTCGGTGCACTTGAGTGCATAAGTTGTTGCAACATTCAGCACATGCAATTGTTGCCAAAAGGGGCACTAGCACATCTATCGAAAATTTTATATATTTTAAATTCTTCATTGATAATTGTACCTTAATACTAAACGTATTATTTTGATAGTGTCAAAATCTCATTACGTAAACCAATCATCCATAGTCAGAGGACAAACTATAAAGATGCATAAAGTCCATTAGCGGCCATTTTTGTGTGAACACCTTTAATTCATTTTGTGTATGAAAAAGGGATCGCATGGCTCAACTTTTTAATATTTATATATTTGATTTATCAATGCTTCATTAAGTTCAAATATTTCAAATGTAACCATCTATTTTCATATTCGTGAGATCACCAGTTTTATTCCTCATAAAAACTTGCTACTGCCCCTTTTATAGTTATTTAGCTTCATTTATTCCTGATAAGTGAATTTAATCCTTGTCACTTTGTTACTCTCCATAACCAGAATCAGTCCCACAGAAGGAAATTTTCGAATTTATATTTACAGTTGCACATATAGCCGTTTTCTTGTTTAGACTTATCAAAAATCGATGTGAAGAATATGATACTGTAATGTATATGATACTATGATGTAACTACACTAAAGTATAATACGTAAAAGAACCACTCCGTGATTTTCATCCCATACTGTTTTGCTTTGATACGAACGTAAATGGTACAATTCATGATATTCATTCAACACAGTTCACATATTCATTCCCAAATGCCACATATATGACAAAAACATGTTTTCAATGAAATTCTTAGAATAGTCATACGTAATCGCAAAAGCCAAATTCACACGTCAAACTTACACGAATACTAGTTACTAAAACTCGTATTTTCCATTCTTGTCGCTTTAGGTACGTTTTCAAAATTACGTTTCACTGATTGACGAGCGTCAATGTCCGATTTTCGATCACAATCGTAAATTCAAACCTTCCTTGAGACTTTACGACACCGATTAGCCTTAAAATAATACTTTCCTTCAACAGTCGATACTTCTCGATCAGATTAGACTATTGGTAAAGTTTGGCATATATGACCCCTGACATCACAGGGAGGGGCTCTTTAATGCAAATGATAGATATCTGTCAGAGAGGCCTATAAGACAAAACATGCCAATTGCAATCATATGAACATTCTTACCGAAGATAAATATATATACATATATGCATATCAACATTTAGTACTATGTACAATTATATACAAATTCACCATTTTAATGCAATTAACCTTTTTCCAGTTATTCGTCGGATTGACACATAAATTGGCCATTTGATACTTTTAGATAATTTATAAATGGTCTATTCACACGAGTTATTAGATGATCAAAGAAAAATTCTATTCTGGTTAATAGATTTAAATGTGCAAAAATGGATCTTTACTAGAAATTAAGATGAAATAACAGTATGTCATAAAATTAATTTTAAAGGCATATTCACACGAAATATTTTGCAATTACAGAAAACAGGATTTTAGCGCTTTTTATGAAATCCTGAACGTAAACATAGCGTCATATTAAAGTTGAACGAAATAGGCAGACGAAAGAGGGGGTTGATAACTGAGGGCGTTTATCATTAATCTCATTAGATAGAGGAGGAACGTGCTATGGTTATCTAGATAAGACGTAAACTATCAGCATTGCTGTAAACGCAGTTATTTTATGTTTACCCGCATATGAGATAATGAAATATTGTCAGTAATAAATAATAAGGAAACACTTTCTCGGCTAACATGGAGTATTTAACTATCAGGCCCGTAGCAAGCAAGAGACAATGGGAGGTTTTAGCTCGTCGGACTAATACAATGGGCTAGATACTCTTCAGGTACACAGGTTCGTCGGACTTATACAATGTATGTAACGATTGGTTAAATTACTCTTAAAAGCAATAAATAAACAGGTTATACATTTTAAGATTTTCCTTTAAACCCAAAATTTACCCCCTCCCCACTTTTGTAAAGAATGGTATCAGACATAATGATATGAAAATGTCTCGAATGAAAACCAGATATTTTAATGATAATATTGATATATATTAATGATAACAAATACCATTCATAGACAATATGAGAGCAAGTATAAGACTTGCACTGTCACGTTACTGCATCAACGCCGATTGATAAACAAGATTCCGAGTTTGTAGGAGTTTGAGCCCGTTGTTAGTTCTCAGTTAAAACAGGAAATTGATGTAGCTTTCAAAAGACACGTGATGAAAGCAATACTTTGTAAAGAAAACAATACAATACAATTGCTTTGCTTGTATAGCCTTCTTAAAGGGGCAGTAGCACGTTTTTAGGGGCAATATAAGGTGATGTCAGGAAAATGAAAAGTAATGGTTCCAATTGAAAGACAATGTATTTAAAGTAAATGGAACAGTAATAATTCAAATATATAACGTAAAGTTTAGCCATGGAATTCCTTTTTCTTACACAAAATGAATTAAAGGTGTTCACATAAAATGACCGCCAATGGATTTAGGTGAATCTTCATACTTTGTCCTCGGACTCTGACTTTTCTAGACTGGGTTGTTCATCAATTAAATATTTTTGCTTTAGGGTCTTGATGACAGACTACCTTTTACCCCGAGCAATGAAGTATTACATCCTTAGACATGTAACGAACAAAGCAATCTTTTTACGTTTTTTGAAAAAAAAAAATTCTCAGTTCACTCTTGACAAGAACTTGCCAATGAGGTATATTCTCAGTGATTCAGTTACCCACATTAGTGCCATTAAAGCGCCAATCTCCAGAATGGTGATAACATAAAACTTAAAAATCAAAAGCTATAGAGAGCCGAAATATTGTGTAAGGACATATTTTGCTAATATTTAATATTAATTGTAGATATTGTTGCCCTTGGCCAGCAAATAAAGGTAACAGTAATCTCATTTATATTGGAACTTAGGGAGTCTCCCAGGCTGTTGGAACCCACCGGTGCTCTGTGAGATAATACCATGTCATTTGTCAGGGCTGTGTAAACCATGAGATATCCCCGAGATGGTCCGGCGTTGATAGCCCCCCTTCAACCCCCATCGTTATCACCACCAGCCGGGCAAGGGACGGGCAGATGGGAGGGGCAGATAGACGCAGGGAGGGACGATAAGGGACGTTTTTGTGTGAATTCACTTTTTCCAGGATTTGGCTATCTGTTACAAGATGAAAATTTATATACCGCTGTTAATGTTAAACAGTGCAGAGATTTCTTGATAATAGGAGGTTAGGTGATGCTTTCAAGAGTATTTCACTTATATCGCGGCTGCTAGTATTATTACAGGGAGAAAGCCCGCAACACCATTGTGGCTATGCATTGCGGTGAAACCTGCGAGCATCCGCAGGAACTAGCGAACCATGGGTGGTACTTCGCTGAAAATTCAGTGTAACATTGCACCCAAACCTTACTGCGTGTAGATCAGTTCTCAAATGCAGATAAGGATGCCGAGCCCCTGGCGGGATTCGAACCACGCACCTCTTGATCCGAAGCCGATCGCGCCAACCACTCCGCTATCCCGCCCCTTGATAATAGGAACAACGATGTTTCCTCAATAATAAAGTGACAGAGTACAAACAATTTAGTTTCCTAGGCAATGGCCGATTTTCATTGTACTTTCAAAATCATTTAGCTTTAAAACCTCTATTTCATGAGAAGAAATCAATATTGTTTTAAACTTTTCCACCTGTCCAAAACAATCACAAAAGGATTCTACAATTTCATGCAGAACAGTCAAAGCAAAACCTGAAACTGTTGAAAAATACCTGATAAAATACTCTTTAAACATTTGTAAAAAGGCGAGCATGTAAACTGTCAAAGTGTCGGCGCGTATTGAGGAGGTACAAAGTGGATATTGATATATCATACAAAATACACGCAACGCGATACCTCTAATCGAATTGTTCTTATTCATAAAGTTAAACAATACAAAACGTTTGACAACTCTGTCAACACTAAAGGCAGGAATATGGATGAAGCTTTGAAGAATTGAAGTGCTGTTTAATGTTTCAGCGTTTGGATTTCATTATAATTCATGATGATTTTATGACGATGAAAGATGCATTATAAGCAGGGAAATGAGATGCTGTGTGCAGAATTACACATTCCCTGGTTTGGTTACAAATATGAACTAGAAAGTGTTTTTATCCGTAAAAACAGATGTCTACCCCTTCCTCAAATGCTCCAAACCTCTAAACAATACTATCATAAAGCACCAGTAATGTTCTCTGTATCATACAGGGTCACAAAATCTACAATTATTAATCCCGACTAGCCAAGGAGTCTGTACACAAAGTTTCAGCTTTCTAGGCCTTATGCTTCTGAAGAAGATGAAAGTAGGTTTTAAGGGCGGGCCCCTGTGACCCTTATAAGGGGCCACAAGGCCACCAAAGCTACAATTTATAATCCTCAATAGCCAAGGAGTCTGTACACAAAGTTACACCTTTCTAGGCCTTATGCTTGTGGAGAAGAAGATGAAAATAGGTTTTAAGGGCGTGGCCCTTGTGACCCTTATTAGGGGCCACAGGGCCACCAAAGCTACAATTTATAATCCTCACTAGCCAAGGAGTCTGTACACCAAGTTTTAGCTTTCTAGGCCTTATGGTTCTGAAGAAGAAGTCGAAATTCCACAAAGTTTACGGACGAACGGATGGACGGACGGACAGTTTGGTGATGATCAGTCACATAGTTTAAGAGATATGCTCCGGAAACGAAATGGGAACGCCGACGCCGACGGGAACTCAGCTTAAACCAATATGTCTCCCGACCCTTCGGGGCGGGGGAAGACATAAATAGTTTTTTCATGTGAGGAACGAATTGGAATTCAGAAACATAGCAGATTTTAGTAAGGAAACTTTCTCTCTCTACAGATATAGCTGAAATTTTTTATTCCGATCTAACCACTGTTAAAATAGGACTTGTTCTTGTGTACTCGTAACTTTGATGAAATAGTGTAGTTCTTGTGTATTCGTGATTTGCCAATAGGGTTCGTGAATTGTAGATTCTGGTGACTCTGTGGTATCCTTTAGGAGTCAAATCCTATAAACCACTTTCGTCATCCTCCCCAGACAAATAAGCCGCTTGCCAATGAGGTTTATTCTAAATGATTCAATTGCCCACATTAGTGCCAATTAAAACACCAATCTTAAAGGTCACATTGGTGATAACATAAACCTTAATAATCAAAAGTTATAGAGAGCCGAAATAGTGTGTAAGGACATCTTTTGTTTATACTGAATATTAATTGCAGATGTTGTGGCCCTTGGTTAACAATAAAGGCGACAGTAATCTCATTTATATAGAAAAAAACCTACTACTCCTACATCGCTTGGTTTATGATCCAAATAGTGTTCTATGGGCTTAGTGTCAGGTGACCATATCTGTTACCTTTTATCATCATGAATTCAGTTATCAAATCTTGAGGTTGATTTTTGACGTTTTAGCCCTTTGATGATTTGTGCAAAGCTCATCTGATACATAATCATGAAAAATGCATTGTACAAGTTACAGGTATCATTAGATTTCAATGAGATTGACACCACGATGCACATGTCATTGGGCAAATATTCTGTTTCAACAATTTCCCTAGTAGAAAAAGTTGTTAAATATAACCTTGATAAATTAAAACAATATTTTTCTAAGACAGACAAAATACAATTAAAATCTTTTAAAACTTTATTCAAACACTACTCAACAGATATGTGTAATACTTAAGTAGATTTACACATAAATACAATATAAAAAAGTTCAATTCTATTGAACCAAAAATAGTATTGTGGATAGGAAAAAGCTTTGAAGATGTATAAAACTGTGGTCCATATTCTCGAATGGATGTAACAACCTTAACAATTGATATCACCAAAATTCGAGAATACAGGCCATTACCTTGTGAATAATGCACACTAAAGTTATTCTAAAACACAGAAAGAAGTAGTTCAATGTGAACAATAATTGTACACAAAACTGATCTATTTTTTGTTAATTACCCTAAATACAATTAAAAAATCAAATGATTGTAATATTGATCAACATATTTTGAGTTTGAATTGGAAACAAACAATGTTATTACTTAAAAATAATATTATGTTTGTTTGTTTTAACTCTTAAAGGGGCAGTAGCATGTTTTTTGATAATTTTATATTTTAAATTTTTCACTGATAATTGTATGTTAATGTTAAATGTATTATTTTGATAGTGTCAAAATTCTCATTACAGAAGCCAATCATCCATAGTCAGAGGACAAAATATGAAAATTCACATAAATTCCATTGGCGGCCATTTTGTTCGATCACCTTTAATTCATTTTGTGTTCGAAAAAGGAATCGCACGGCTAAACTTTACATTAAATATTTGACTTATTACTGCTCCATTTAGTTTAAATACATTGTCTTTCAATTGGAACCATTTATTATCATTTACCTGACATCACCTAATATTCCCCCTAAAAACGTGCCACTGCCCCTTTAATTACATAGAGACACCAGAGATCTAAGGAAAAGAGAACAAGTATATATCTCAACTGAATTTTTAGGTAATACAAATATTTTGCATCATGTATCAATCATTTAGAATTGTCATTCACAAAAACAATCATATAAATAGTAACAAATCCACAACAAAATTGAAATATTAAAACTTAGTTAAAATACCATTTACTTGTTAATACTGAATTAATCAGCCTGTGACCTTCAAATGTATGTTCTCAAATTTTGAACCAAGCCTTTGTTAAGTGCCCAAAAGATTTGACGTTTTTATTGAATACCATCTCTATCTCATTTTGAATAGCATGTCATAAACTTGATGCTGACGTCGCATGTCATAATATCAATTCTCTCGTCAACCTATGTGATAAAAGCACTATCCAACACATGAAAAAAATCATGTAAGTACTAATTTAAAAAAAAAATATTTCCAGAAATTAACATTACCAGCTGATGCTTATTAGGAATTGGCAACATTTTACCAATGACATTGCTTGATAAGTGAATGACAAGACTGGTTGCAGGAAATGTCATTAAGACAAAATCATTATGTTAATTGTCTGAGTAGTAAAGTGTATGAACATCAAATTTTAACTCTAAAAGGCTCAGATAATCCATAGATGTCCTCAATAGATTTCAATTGTAACAACTCAATGGAACATTATTAGCATATATATGGAAATAGGAGTACAACAATTTGTCCTTGCCAAAAATATCTGGGAGATTCAAATCTGACAACCCATACATGCCTTAATGGATTTCTATAATAACCAATCAAACACTATTAGCATTAAATATATAATTGGAGTACACAAATCTGTCCTTGCAAAAAAAAACCTGCAAGAAACCTATTCAAATCTGTGATCCATACATGCCTTAATGGATTTCCAATCTCAATGAAACACTTCAAGGATTATCTGTAAAAATGGGAGTAAAATTTGTCCTTGCCAAAAAAAGCTGGGAGATTCCGAGTGGAGGCTTTGCAGTGAAGGCAATCAGGGAAAAGAGGAGCCTCATGAATGAATGAGCCCTGATGAAGCTTGATGCTAATGTTTCAACAGTCAAACAGAGACATGTTTCATAAACAGATCTGATATGTTGGAGTGATGCTTGGACACATAGAATTATAGGATAAAAATGAATATAATTCTAAAATGGGACTGTATCAATAACTAAGGACCGTGGAGGGATGGTTTAGCCTTGTGTATGATGACACATCATTTGTATACTCAAGGATAATGTTCCAAGAAATCTGAACTAGACCTTGTGGCAACTTCTGTCTAATGAATAATAGCCCATTTTGGACACATATAATACCTTACATATTTCTAAAATGGGACTGTATCTTCAGGTACTACATACCTTTGAGGGATGGTTTAGCCTTGTGTATGATAGTACATCAATTGTATACTCAAGGATAATGTTCCAAGAAATCTGAACTATGCCTTGTAGCAACTTCTGTTTAATGAATAGTGCATATCTTTGACACATAGAATACCTTACATATTTCTAAAATGGGACTGCATATTCAGGTACTACATACCTTTGAGGGATGGTTTAGCCTTGTGTATGATAGTACATCAATTGTATACTCAAGGATAATGTTCCAAGAAATCTGAACTATACCTTGTAGCAACTTCTGTCTAATGAATAGTGCATATCTTTGACACATATACCTTACATATTTCTAAAATGGGACTGTATCTTCAGGTACTACATACCTTTGAGGGATGGTTTACCCTTGTGTATGATAGCACATCCTTTGTATACTCAAGGATAATGTTCCAAGAAATCTGAACTATACCTTGTAGCAACTTCTGTCTAATGAATAGTGCATATCTTTGACACATATACCTTACATATTTCTAAAATGGGACTGTATCTTCAGGTACTACATACCTTTGAGGGATGGTTTACCCTTGTGTATGATAGCACATCCTTTGTATACTCAAGGATAATGTTTCAAAAAATCTGAACTATACCTTGTAGCAACTTCTGTCTAATGAATAGTGAACCTATCTTGGACACATAGAATACCTTACATATTTTGAAAAAAGGACTGTACCTTCAGTTACTACATACCTTTGAGGGATGGTTTAGCCTTGTGTATGATAGTACATCAATTGTATACTCAAGGATAATGTTCCAAGAAATCTGAACTATGCCTTGTGGCAACATCTGTCTAATGAATAGTGAACCTATCTCGGACACATAGAATACCGTACATATTTCTAAAATGAGACTGTATCTTCAGGTACTACATACCTTTGAGGGATGGTTTACCCTTGTGTATGATGGCACATCATTTGTATACTCAAGGATAATGTTCCAAGAAATCTGAACTATACCTTGTGGCAACATCTGTCTAATAATTGTGAACCTACGTATCTCGGACACATAGAATACCTTACATATTTCTAAAATGGGACTGTACCTTCAGTTACTACATACCTTTGAGGGATGGTTTAGCCTTGTGTACGAGAGCAAATCATTTGTATACTCAAGGATAATGTTCCAAGAAATCTGAACTATGCCTTGTGGCAACATCTGTCTAATGAATAGTGAACCTATCTCGGACACATAGAATACCTTACATATTTCTAAAATGAGACTGTACCTCCAGTTACTACATACCTTTGAGGGATGGTTTAGCCTTGTGTATGATGGCACATCATTTGTATACTCAAGAATAATTTTTCAAGAAATCTGAACTTTACGTTGTGGCAAAATCTGTCTAATAGTGCACCTATCTTAGACGTTTAGAATACCATACATATTTCGAAAATAGGACTGTACCTTCAGTTACTACATACCTTTGAGGGAGGATTTATCCTTGTGTATGAGAGCAAATCATTTGTATACCAAAAAATAATGTTTGAAGAAATCTAAACTATGCCTTATGGACATTTTTTAAAAAGTCCTTTATATCAAAAATGCACAAATGAAGCTGTTCGAAAAAATTGCCAATAGAAACACAAATTTCTGTACAATGGCAAGGCTTAATTATACAAGTGATGAAGATTTCTGTCTTCCTGGGGAAAGATAACATGTGGACATTACTCTCTTGGTTCTGCTTCTCAACCAGCTTCCAGGACAAACTATTTGGTAAATGTTTCTTTTCCTATATATGTCTCCAGTATTGAGCAGTATAGCAAATGGACCTGAAAAATAGCCATTTTAAAAGTAGTATTTTGAAGATTAAAAGGTCAAATTAAAGGTTAGCAGCCCGGGCCATCAGTAACTCGGCTGGTGGACGAACCGTATTTCATTTTTGAGTTAATGTCATTGATTCTTCAGATTTTTTGGAAGAGTTCTCCTTGAAATAACAACAGAGGATGTGAATATTATACATAGTATACAAAGGCATGACATAAAAACATGACAATGGAATGATTCTAAAACATTTTCTTAAAAATATTTTCTCACCCTATGAATTTTTGTTTGTTATTTTTGCCTCTTACAGCAAACAGCACACATGGATATGAAATAGTCTTTATAGAATTATTTTGGTTGTGTTTCCTCCTCTACATTTTAAGAAAATATATTGTGGAATTTGCCATTTTTTCCAGTCTACTTCACAAATTAAAGCTTATTTTTTTCAAAAAGAATATACCATACTAAAAATAAAAAGTGCAAAAATAAGAATATTTTAAAAATTTCAAACATCTGAGATTGCACCGTTCATCTGTTACACAAATTAAAATTGAAACAGTTTAGAAACGATTGAAAATGAAAATCACATTTGCCACCACCGAATACCATATTATGTTTTTCACTGTAACAATTGAATTGTTTGGAACGCATTGAGGTATACTTATAGCAAAAAAAACTTTGGTAATTTGGTGTGTATTTGCTCTTTGAATAAAGTATTTGAAGTACATTATTCACTATGTTTCTTAAGTACAATCATAATTTTAAAGTAATTCTACAATTCTAAAAAAAAATATTCCTTCAGTCCACCGAGTTTAATATTGCTCCATAAAGTAAGTACTTTCAGTTTAATATGTTCCTTTCTCCTTTTCTCAATTACCATAAGGAACAATACATGTTTTTTGTAATCAGTTACTAATCTTGAAGTGGTTTAATTGAATAATACAAATTAAGTGCAAGTACTTAAGATTGTGTTGTTTTGAATCAATCTTTGTTTTGCCTAGAATGAAAAACAATATGTTGTGAAGAAAAAGAAACGAAAGTGTATTTCTATATAATGTTTCAATAAAATGAAAACTGCAAAGTAGAGAAATTTCTGTATTTATCAGGATGAAATTAAATTAAGTCAAATTTGCTTACATTGAATAAGCATCTAGCATCAAAGCATCAAAACATCACAATAGATATTTACTTTACCAGATTTACGTTCAGATATAATATATCAAATGCTCATATGACCACTTATGTTTAATTCAAAAATTTTAAAGACTTTGCAAGTTGCAGATAAGGAGGGGTGATAAAAATTTGTTTTAATCACCATTTGGATATTTTTTTTAAATCACCGGTAAAAAGGGTGAAGAACAGCCACCCCAACCCCTTCCTCCCAACCACACCATGAACAGTTAAAGACCCCCCCCTCCCCCCAAACCCCTGATATCCCTAGATCTGCCACTGCTTTCAAATTTGATAACTATTTGGATATTAGTATAAGCTAGAGCGAACCTAATACATACTGCTACTGCGATTCATATATATTTCAATGTAAAAAGAAGATTCATAAAATTGACACAATAGTAATATGGCAAAGCTTAAATAATACTAGCATAACTTACATAATAAACAAACCAATAAATATCAAAGCAATGGCAGGATATTTGGCTCCGAATAAAGCTAAATGCTTGAAATTGAGTAAAAAATGGCAAGTCTAGAACTGATACGGGCTCAGTTTTTTTCAGATCATAAAGATGACATTTTAGTCTGTTTTTATTAAAGTGCAAGGAATATAAACTTTTAAAAAAATAATAAAGATTCAGGACATGGTGAAATTTTTTCAAAAACTTAGGACTGACATCTCAGCGGAATTTCCTTGAAGGTAAAGTAAAACTTGTACACTAAACTTATTTAATGAAAGGAATGTTTGTCTACAAACAATACATGTACCTTGAACATGACTAAATAATTTCTCAACTGAAAAAATAAATGAGTAAGCAAACAACAAATCGAATGACTAGAACAAATATGGACAACAAATATATATCACATGTCAATAATAATGTCAAACTGCTATAGATTGCTTGAAAAGATAAATAATGCCACTAGTGGGAATATATTTACCCCCTAATTAAGAATTAAGCATTGAAAGACATTAAAAGCAACGTAATCTAAATATACAATGTATGTTACAAAATGATCATCATACTTTTCTATCTGTCTGAACTAAAAACAATCTTATGACAATTATTTGCAATCATCAAATAACAATTAGCTAAATCTAATTATCAACCTAATAATTAGTTCTGACTAAATTAGTCAAGATAATGAACTGGCATAAACTACATTAGATACTCCTTCTTGTCATATATCTATTAGTAATATAAGGTGTTTTGAATGTGCGATAGAAGCAATGACACAGCACTGATATTGCCGCCTAGTCCACAAATTCATTTCAGTCATATCAGACCGCTTGCAAATCCATATCAATATCATCTTTGAGAGGCATTTCCTCTGCTTGAGAACGCCACAAGAATCTGTGTCAAAACGTCGCATACAATGAACAAAGAAGTTGTCATCCATATATTCCTCAGCATTACATATGAATATCTGCCAGAGGGACTTTTGGTAAGAGTTATCTCCCTTTGCATAAAATATAATATTATAAATATAATTTCACTTGAACCGAAATTGAATCAAAAATGTTCCAATGGGGAAAATTATTACACTTGTATGCATTGATGTAGTCATAATTGATTTAAGAAATATCTTCTTTTTTTTTTAATTAAAAACTATTGATAAGATTTAAATGTAGGTACTATAGATCCCCCTGAAACTCTCCTTCCCCCTCCCCTACTCCAAAAAAAACTATGTTAATCTCATTCTTATTGTTCCCTGTACATCATGGTATCAAATCAACAACTTCAATTTACAAATTCCGAAATTAACTTCCACAGAAGATAAATTACTATATTTGTTCACTAAAACTAACATAAATAATATGTGGCAGCACTATATTTGCAAATAATGTCAACACTTTTGAGCACTATTTAATAGGTGTAAAAATTTTTACAAAACAAGGGGAGATTATCTGAATAAAATAAGTAACAGAACAGGAGACATACTAAAATGGATTTCTTCTTAAGACAAAACAAAATCAATTGCTTGTTTTACAGAATATTGATGATTTTATTACCGTTAACTTCATTACCTCTTGGCAAGAAATGAAATCCTAATGAAGATAAAGAAGATATTCAAGTCATTTACATCTAAGTTGTTGCAAATTCTACCCACAAACAAACAATATTTTTAAAATCATAACCTCTTAATTAAATTTTTCATGCAAAAAATAAGGCATTTTTTCATTTGCAAAGACCAAAATTTAACCCCCCCCCCATGCCTTTTGAAAACTTGCAAAAAGAATATTTAAAACAAGCAATTAACTTTGTCTGGCCTATAATACTATAGAATTGGCAGTTTTTTGTTACCCTGTCGTGTTTTTTTATAAATCAAGGTGAAAATCTATTCAAAATACAAGACAAAATGTGACATACCTTCAAAACCATTCAGCTTGATAGACATAAACATAAATATCCATTGTTAAATCAACAATGCTTGTTTGCTAACAACAGTCAACAGGTACAAAAATGTTGTCGTCAAATGCTGTTTCACCGAGTTTTGCATACTCATATTTCTAATATTACTAAAATGATATGTACACTAAGACAAAGAAAAGACAAGAGATTTTCACTCAATTTTCATGCCATCTTTATCTATTTAGGATAATTTGAGATGCAAAACATGAATTATCATCTGAATTAAGACAAGGGTGCCATTTGCTGTGTCTTTAACATTGAATGCATCTAAATAGCAAATAAAATAATGTTTTTAATGCCTTATACAAATATATCCTTCTGGCCTTGTTTTAAGGCATCTTCATATGCCACGCCTAAAACTCAAGTTTCAAACTGTCAGTTTTATGCCTTGCTGCAGACCCTTGAGTTTTCTGTGCTTGCTCTCTAGCTTACTATGAGAGAAACAATAGTCTAATCAGAAAGTAACTGGAGGATGATAACAATAGCCTGTAGGGGCGCTTATATCAGCAAAGAAAACTCAAGGGTCTGCAGCAAGGCATAAAACTGACATTTAGGAAACTGGGCGTTTTAGGCTTTGCGTAGGAAGATGGTTTTAAGGCAGGCCGACATAAAAGGTCTCTACTGAAGGGTATATCTTAAAAATAATTCATGGGTATCTAACAAATCAACAGTGTTCGAAATATGTTTTTGTCCATATAAGCAGACAGAACTTGTGGTCTGAAAATTCAACAAGCTCTTTAAAATTTGACAAGCTCTTTAAAATTTGACAAGCCCTGCAATGTGAAGATAGTTAGAATCTCTAAAATCACACAAGCCAACAGGCTTGCTGACCTTCTCCAACAAGCCAAATTTAAAAGTAATCAGCAATTGGCTGGCACTATTTTGAACACTGCATATCAACGACAATCATCTAAGATTCTGAAAATGTGTACCAATTCAAAATTGTTCTTGTATGCTACACCAGATGATGAACTGTTAAATGAAATGCACCATATCAATATCAACAAATATTTTATAGATCGTGTTTGAGCAAATTCAAATACTCTTGCTAGACAACACTTGTCACATGCCCAATACTATATAGAAAAGTCATAAAATATTTGAGGAGAATCTAAGGCACGTTTTCAATTACTTGCTTGCTAATATTCATGACATGCTATCATATGTTTGATAACTTCAAAATGCTAATGGTATGATGAAATAAAAAATATGCTTCATGTTATTCTCAAATTTGCAACCTAGAATTTGTACACATACAACAAATCCATACTTAACGTTGGTGCATTCTATATTCAACACACATGCGTACAGAACAAACCATGTCAAACATTGATGATGAGACAATCTTATTAAAACCAGGTCAAGTACTTAGGGATCTCTGGATTTGTAATCTGAGGACTGTCATTTGACTTTGCCTTTGACCTTGACCTTTAGTTTCTACCAATCAAGGGCCTGAACAGACATTGAATGATGACAAAAATGATTGGATCTTATACTGCTACATCAGTGTACATGTCTCCGCAATGAGCTACAACACATACCCTGATATCCATCGTGTCAATAGCCAGAAAATGTGACAGAGGGCATTCAGCAATTCACAATCACTGTGAGAGTTTAGAACAAGTGTGGCTGGCAGTTCTTTAATATTTACATCAGGCCGCACTTCCTGTCTGCCCCTTCCTGTCTGCCCCGCTGGCAAGCAGCTAAAAGATTTCCAAGAAAGGCATCACTAGGTAACAGTGTATGGAGTCCAAAAAGTTTGGCTGAAAACATGCAGGGTATCTATCCACAGTGGTCAGAGACCAACAATACAAGGATTTGCCCTAAAGAATTTCAGATATGTGTTTGAGCTCCTTGCAGACATATGTGTCAATGTAGCAGGAATTAGTAGATCACCACTGATCGGCTAGAGTGACATGACACGATCAATAGATAAAATAAGCAAGGCGTTGATCTGGTTTTAATGAGGCTGACACTACAAACCAAATGAAACTCTTACAGAAAGAGCCACTGAATGTCACCTTTACATGTTGAACACAAGTCAGATGGATCTTTGTTATCAACCTATTAGCCCTTGCAACTTACTCAAATCTAAGTGGAAACCTTAAAAAACAGGATATTCACCCTGCCATGTTATCTAACACAAAATCAAAATGTTCACCCTTGCATGTTCAACACCATCAGGTGAGACAGATTAAAAGAACACAGAATTTCACCCTTGCATGTTAGACAAAATCAGGGGAACCATTGATAGCAAGTACCAAAGTATTTCACCCTTGCATGTTAAAGAAAATTCAGGTGAGACAGATTAAAAGAACACAGAATTTCACCCTTGCATGTTAAACAAAATTAAGAGGAATCAGTGATAACAAGTTCCAAAGTATTTCACCCTTGCAAGTAAAACAAAATTCAGGTGAACCATTGATAGCCAGTTCCAAGTATTTCACCCTTGCATGTTAAACAAAATTTGGGTGAACCATTGATAACAAGTACCTAGGCATTTCACCCTTGCATGTTAAACAAAATCAGGTGAACCATTGATAGCAAGTTCTTAAGTATTTCACTCTAGCGTGTTTAAAAATATTTGGATGAAACATTGATTACAAGTACCAAAGCATTTCACCCTTGCATGTTAAATTTTTTTTGGGTGAAACAGTGATAAGTACCAAAGCAGTGCTCCAGAAAAGTTTTTACCCTATTGGATATTTGCTCCCAGTTTTGCTTACAATTTGATATTGTCGACTTTGATACTGAACTGAAGTAAAATTGTACTCCCCTGATTTGGGACAATTGGGTATTTAATATAAGTATTATGATTGTACCCTCATGATTTAAAAATAAAGGGGCATATTTCTGTATATAAACACACCTTTAAATGTAGTGATACTAATGAAGAACTGAATATTGATATTTTGAAGAGTTATGATATCCATTTGTTACAAATTAAGGTTCAACTACTTTAGCCTTTACAAATTGTTGTGTACTGTACACAAGATATTTGACTTTGAGTTTCATAATTTCTTTGATCTGTACTCAAAGTGTTAAAACCAATTGGATTTTAAGGATTTTGTTGCGTAAAATATGCAGATACGCTGCTTATCTGGAGCACTGACCCAAGTTTCACCCTTGCATCTTAAATGCATTGCACCTAACCGTCCCTATTAGTCAACTAAAGGTAAGTGAAAGACATTGTATGCTGCTAATGGTGAACCTGTGTTAATGAGGCCGTGTACGGACTCTGAGCACCCAGTAGCCAGCAACTCTAAAGGTAATGGTGAACACCAAGGTGGCGAGGATGTAGAAGTAGATCGGCAGTCTGGTGCCTGAATCAACCAGGAGCATCTCTGCTGTGACGAATTCCGTGGAGTTGACGCCACACTGGGGATATTCTGCTACTGTCACGTTCACACACCTGTCAGAGAAAGAGTAATCGGCTATTAATAATAGTAATAATGTGCATACTTATATTGCCCCTATCCACGTCCTAAGACATGCTCAAAGATTTAAAATATTACCCTGAAGGAGTGCACATCACAACAAGCGCTAATCACGAACACGTAGGTCAGTACATCCAGGTACCCATTTTAACAGCTGGGTGGACTGAGTTCAATGTGGATGAAGTGCCTTGCCCAGGGACACAACACAGTATGAGACCAGAGTCACAAATTTTTTGTGTCTCCACCAAGATTCGAACCCGGGTCTCTGGCGTTTGAGGCCAGCATGCTAACCACTACAGCAATGTGCTCCACAAATTAAAAAACAATGTCAGTTAGATGGTCATGATTTGTTGTTTTATTACCCGAGAGAGCAATCATATCGGGGTTCATGACAAAAAAAACACTTATACATTGTGACTTCACTTTATAAAAATACTTTATGATTTACTGATGACGTAATTTAAACACTGGTGCCGGCTAGTCTTCCTGGAAGATTTTGAGTATTTTCTTTAAAATTGCTGCTGTGGTAATATAATATAATATTTGTGTCCATGACATGCTATGTCATGCCTAATTATCTGTATATCTTCACTCTTGCTCACGATATACTTATATTTAGGCACATATGTCAGAGAAATGGACTGCCATGGGCACTCATATTCAGCCTACATGCATTCAGCCCCGGGTACTCTGTCACTCTTCTAATCTCAGTTTTGTGACCTGCTTTTGACAAGTTATTAATGGCCTAGGAGATAACCTGTGTAAGTCTTGACTTGATGGTTGGTGCCTAACTCAGAATGTCGATTTGAACCCAGTGGATTGTTGCTAAATTTGAATTGCACTTTTCTTAATTTTGAAGGAGGGGTACAAAAACGAGCCTCTACTGAAGCAAAAATCAGATGGAAGGTAGAAGAAGATAGTACTCACGGAATTGGAGGTGTATCAGAGAACTCCAGTATACACAGGGCACTGAGCGGGTGGCTGAAGATTGACAGGTATCGGGCCCAGAACAACCAGGCTGGGAACTGTGTTGTGTAGAATCCTCCTGTAAAGTAAATCACATGTGTCATGTAGAGGATACTAAACAAGCTAGTGTGTGATACCATTTGTATCAGATTGACAGGTATCGGGCCCAGAACAACCAGGCTGGGAACTGTGTCGTGTGAAACCCTCCAGTAATGTAAACATTATATTTCTAACACTGATTTCCAAATTATAATTATCACTCATATTAAATGTATCATAAAACATATTTTGCTAATGCTGTACAACTACGTTTGATGTCCACAGATTACCTAGTAGCAGCATGGTCAGCATAGAGGTCGAAGTGAAGGTCAACGCCAGTTGCATGTTCCAGATCCATGCCCCGATCAGGAGACCAATACCCTGGATATAGAATGAGAATATTAGTTAACTGTCAATGATATGGCACTGATACAATCTATTTGACATAGACTTATTGGCAAGTGGGCCAATACAAAATATCTCTTATACACTGCTTAAACATTGCAAGAAATAGACATTTATATAATACATAGACGCTTATCTAATCTTGATTTATCCACACATAAGAAAATCCACCGACAATCATATTTGTCACATCAGCACTAACCTGACCGTTGAGTGCATTAAGTACAACTATGGCCACACTAGCGAAGAACTCCCCAGGTCCCTTCATGCCTGCCATCCAGTAGATGATTGTTGTAGCTAAAGTTGGTAGAATCATCACCAGGGGGAGCTCACTTGTCATCTTCGCCAGGTAGTACGCCGAGAGTCTGTAAGCACCGGCTGCTCTCTCTTTTAATAGGATTGGACGCTCGTGGGGAACTGAAAGAAAGTTTCGGAAAGTTCAAGTCAGTGTTTCAGTTTTTCAAAGCAGTTATTCATGTCAGCCAGGAAAATTTTTTCTCAATCACATGAGGTTTGCAACCATTTTTAGAGTTTGGGTGTTATGTAGTCCTCAATATCAAAGTTCAAACTACAGTTAAAGAGCCACTCCTTGGGTTGTTTCTCTCTAAACTACAAGCAGTTGTTTGATTTTCATTGAAACAGTACTATTTGTCATAAATTTGGTATCTTAAGATGAAAATAAAGATACATCAGAATGAAAGAATGCTCTATTATCAAGGAAAGCTATTTGCTCAGTTTTAAATACAAACTATACAAAAGTGACACTTGAGTCAAAGCTTTTGATTTTCTATGATAAATAAAACAAGAAGACATGATCATCAACCTCCCCCGCCAAATTAGTTTTCATTAAAGCTCCCAATATTTTCTAACATTGGTCATTACTCTGTAATATGTAATTGTATAAATCTAAATATAGTCCAAAAACACGGAGAAGGGCAATTACTCCATAAATAATAATTGCGAGGTTCTGATTTTCAAACTCCATCAAGATATTGATGCCTTGAAGATACACACCAAATTTGGTAATTCTATCTTAAGTAATTTCTGAATAATGTTGTCCCCTTTAATTTGGACAGACAGACGACCGGACAGATACACAGACGAATCCCAAACCTATATCCCCCTCTCAATTATATATGATTGGAAAGATAACAATGCAACATGAGTTATTCTTGCTGGAATATTTCGAATAGTTTCATTACTCTTGGTTATTTAAAGTTACTCACATGATGTTATTCCATCAAACACTGGTGAAAGTCCCCAGAAAACTATAACAAAAAATATCTGGAAAAAAAAAATCATCATTAATTAATGAAAAAACACAACAGCATATTAGAACTTAGAACTCTACTTATCAACTTTAATTACTTGCATGCCTGATATTAATGTTTATCATATACTTTCTTATAAATACAGAGATTTTGATGTATGATACACCCTTTGTCAAGCACCCTGTATCAGCACACAGGGCAGATAACCTGTATCAGCCCATCGTCAAGGGCAAAAACCTGTATCAGCCCATCGTCAAGGGCAAAAACCTGTAGCAGCCCATGGTCAAGGGCAAAAACCTGTATAAGCCCGTCGTCAAGGGCAAAAACCTGTATCAGCCCGTCGTCAAGGGACTTTATCCTATAAGTCTAGGTGACGAACGCAAAAAATAGATCAAAGTTGGATGGTATTTAGAGTTGTCTCCCTTTGTACAGCTGACGTTTGAATGTGGCCGACATTGCAAAGAAAACGCCGCAGTCACTTGCAGATAGGATTTGTCAGTTTGATACAATCTAACTTTCACGTTTGGAAATAACCAGAGAGAAAATGAACACAAAAGTCGCAAGAGGCGTAGGCTTTGGAGCTTAATGATTATAGCTCTTGGGCTGATATTGGGGTCTTGGGCTGATACAGAATGTGCCACTGCACAAGCAAATTTCAGAGGCAGTGATTCATCTAGTATTCAGCCAATATGTGCAATTTGGCAAACTCTCCTTTAACTAGGCCAAAATGAATACAGCCCATGTACCCCTGCTATATTGTGACTGCCATTACATAACAATAATAAAATTGTGGGTGAGGGGTGATCGGTGTGGGAATGTGGGGTGTGGGGTGTGGGGTTTGGGGTGTGGGGCGAGCGATTTGAACCCCCTAAATCCCTTTCTGGATCAGCCAATGGCCTGAATTTATGAGCTTACCATTCCCATTCTGTCTCTGATTGTCTTGTGCGAGCGCTCCATCTGGAACCACAATAGTCCGACCACAACCGCCAGGATGAGAGCATTGCTGATTGCATACTTGGACAGGATTCGACCCCGCGACTGCTTGAAGGTTCTCCAGTTGAGGATCTTGTACTGAGTCCAGAAACAGGTCGGCCATCTTGAAGTGACGTCAGGGGAGGTGAACTCTGTTGTCACTTTATCCAGGCCCACACTTTCTGGATCTAAGTTATTAGGATGCATTGAGTACAAAAATTATGAGTGGGTTGGGATTTGATATTAACATTAGCAAATTTGACAGGAAGTCAACGGACATGACAATCCTGGTCAATTATCAGCAGTGAACCTGAGGGCCTCAAATCAAGAATCTTTTATTCATGGCTGGTAACTTTCATTCATATTTAATTATTCATAAACTATTGTGGCTGTATCATATGAAGAGTTGTCAGTTGTAGGGCAGTGTTGTTCCTAGAGGGGGTCCTGGGGACATTTGCCTTTTTGCTTGGTATCTCTTAAAATTTGGAGAAGTACTATACTTTTACCATTGTAAGGGGTCCCATTCACTCAGAAAAGACCGAAATGACCCCTTAACTGACCACCTAGTAACAACACTGTAGGGGAATATCTTTGCAGATATCTAAATATTCCAAAATATGAAAAATATCTGCAATTTTGCAATTTCAGTCACACCTTTAGATTTCCAAGCACAGAAATGCATACAAATGATGGCACTTCATTAGCCAAACTAAAAAAAAACTATTTAGGGAATTAATATACAGATAAATGGCTTTAAACGCACAGGTTAATTAAACTTGTCACCAAGAAGATATTGTGTCTTTATCAAAAATTTTCATTCCAGGTTTAATCACCTCTTTTCTTGTAGTTCAAGGCAACGCAAGCAGAATCTTTGGAGCTCTGTTTCTCCAAGGGTAGATGACCGTTAGGAGCATCCTGAAGGTTGTTGGCTGCCTCAAACTCGTAAATAATGGCCGCTGGTTCGACTGGTTCTCTGGCTTCACTCCTGTCCTGGTCTGATCTGTGCCATCGTAGTTCCTCGGGCCATTCGTCTGTGTATCTACAGATAAGGACATCATACACTACTTAAAAGAAGTTACAGAACTCTCAAGTAGCATTCAAATGATATTAATCAGTCTTTTTATAACACCAAATCTCAAATCAATGAGTGATTGATGAAGGAGCATTTTTCATTTGCAATAACTTTAGATGTTTGCTGTTTTCAAATTCAAACTGTTTTGAATAATACCCATATGAATACCTGTAATGAAGCTACCGATTTCCTAACTTTAAATTGTTTTTCAAAAAATTTGATTAAATTTGTAATATTGTCATTTTTCATCAATTTTTAAAGAAAATTTCTTTATTGAACTATTTAGAACAAAGATATTACACTTTCAATTTAATCAAATCAACCAGGAAAATCTTGATCCTGAACCAGTTGACACTATGTGATTTGCATTTTTGATCCCTACTTTTTTTCTAACATTAAATCTCAAATCAGAAGCCCTTAACTTACAGAGTTTGATCACAATATGTCAGTAAGATATATTTAATTCCTTTTAAATACCATGTTCTCATATAAAATAGTTATTTAGAGAACAATAAACATATGTTTTCATACTTGTTTTAGTTAATATATGTTTAAGTAAACCTAACCTCAATATTACTTGCTGCGCTCTGGATATTCAGTCTAGTGAGATAAAGTAGTGGGTTGCGTCAGCCAATCTATCAAATTGACTAATCAGGGATCGTCTTACCAAGCCGCAATAGTATGCATTTGCACATATAACGTTGGAGGGTCACAGGTCGGCGAAAAGTGAAGTGCTAGCTAAAATACTTTTCTTAGAAGATGTCATTCATCATTTGTTTATGTTTAATAAGAGTTGAAAGCACCTAAATCAAATAAATATCAATTGAAGTTTAAATTCAATACAGTCTAAGTAAACCTAGCCTCAATGAAACCTATTTCACTCGATTTTGAGTCTAGCGAGATGTAGTAGCGGGTTGCGTCAGCCGATCTATCGAATTGACCAATCAGGGATCGTCTTACCAAGCCGCAAATAGTCTGCATTTGCACAGTTAACGTTGGGTCATAGGTCGGCGAAAGGTCGGCTGACGCGACCCGCTACTACATCTCGCTAGACTCAATATCGCTGTGAAACAAGTATTATTGAGGCTAGGTTTACCTAGACTGGCTACACCAGTTTACATGTCTCCAGGTAGCTCTATATAGATATAATACTACTACATCTCGATATATTTGGATTGAAACGAGTATTGTTGAGGCTAGGTTTACTTAGACTGAATTCATTACAATTTGACATTCTCCTAATAAATTCCTGACATTTAAAACATATACTGACCTCTTTTCTCTGGCAGCTGCTAAAATCTTTTGCAGTGTTGCTTCATCCTTCTTTACAGTTTCCACTAAAAACAAATTAACCATAAAATGAGACTGGGAATGAAATATTTTAACATCAGGAATGAATTTTTGATGGAGAATTTCATAACTTTTGATACATTGATAGCATTGAAGAGCATTTACAAAATTAACTGAACATTAATCAATGTACATGTCATCCTCTGAATTTAGTCAACCAGTATCATGTGTGTCCTTTTACGTCAATGATACAGGAGGACTATTTAAAGGGGCAGTAGAATGTTTCTTTAAAAATTCATATTTTTAATTTTTCACTGATAATTTGACGTTGATGCTTAATGTATCATATTGATAAAAATATCATTACACAAACCAATCATGCATAGTCAGAGAACAAATTAAAAATATTCACATGAAATCCATTGGCAGCCATGCTTGTAAGTTTATTTTTATGTTAGAAAATGAAATTACATGGCTGAACTTTTCATTACATATTTGATTTATCACTGCTTCATTGAGTTTAAATACATTGTGAAATGGAACCATGAATTTTCATTTCCTGACATCACTTTATATTGCCCATAAAACGTGCTACTGTCCCTTTAAAGTTCAACCCTTTGCAAAAAGCTGCTTGTTATCATTTCAGTAAAATTACCATGCCTTACTCATTCACTCATAGGTTAGTTCTTCATGGTTGAAACTACTTTAGAACTTTCTTCTAGTAATATTGCTTTTCAAAGATGGGCTCATCTTGGTTCAATATATTGCTAGATTTTCTTCAAGGGTTACTGGTATTAAAAGATGACCTATTCATAGCAGTGATTGGGAAAACAGAGGCCATTGACCATTTTGCAGATGATAAAACTGCCCACTAAAATTTTGAGGTCACCATTGATATAACATCCTTGATAATCCAGCGTTTTCGTTAAATAGCTGGAAAAAATGCTGACAACACATTAAACCCCAGCTCACTCATTCACTTGATGTCGCGAACGGTCAAGTTGTTTGTGTCTGTGTTACGTTTCAGATTGGATAACATGTACGCAAAGGGAGGTAATTTGGTTTGAGGTAAATTCCCGTTAAGTTTTCCAGGGCTTGTAGTGTAGATTTACCGGAACGAAAGCGCTGGATTATCGAGGATGTTGATATAAGGACAATGCCCCAGAGAAAATTCCCAGTCCTTGTGATTGTATAGCATGCAGCTTTACATTGGATAAATGAATCTTACATATAAAATCAGCGGGGTTGTAATGTGGCTCACACACCAACTGAACCTCCTCGAAGAAATCAAGAGCTTTGTCAGCGGCGCCAAAATAGGCAACCTGAAACAAAGACATATGTAAAGATAGTTAACTTACTTTATTACATGATTGGCAGTGAAATACAGATATATATCAATGAAAATATAACATGTTACTTGTCACTAGTCACTTTTATCAGTCACTAATGACAATGGCAATGGAACGTGTTGTCAGTCCCTAAAGACAGTTACAATGGAACGTGTTATCAGTCACTAAAGGCAATAGCAATGGAACGTGTTATCAGTCACTAAAGACAATAACAATGGAAGGTGTTATCAGTCACTAGTGACAAAACAATTTGACCACTGAATTGTTATACCTTACAGACATGTTAGCAGTAGTTAAGCTCCTTGAACATAATGCAATAGGTAAGATCAATTGTAAGAGAAATCACTAAAAAAATACAGCCAGTGGCTCTGTTGCTCATCAGGCTTCATATCAATTTTGCTTTAGGGTGTGGCAAATGTGGTCCCCCCTTACTTTGGACCACAGGGTCACCAAATGTACAATTTGGAATCCTCCTTATCTAATTTAGGAGTTTGCACACAAAGTTTCAGCTTTTAAGACCTTATGCTTCTGGAGAAGAAGATGAAAATATGTTTTTAGGGTGTGGCCCCTGTGGCCCTTATTAGGGGCTACAGGGCCACCAAAGCTACAATTTTTTATCTTCAATAGTCAAGGAGTCTGTGCAACAAGTTTCAGCTTTCTAGGCCTTACGGTTCTTGAGGAGAAGTCACAATTCCACAAAGTTTAAGACGGACGGATGCTGGACACCATGCCATGCCATGCCATAAGCCCATCGGGCCTTACAGGCCAAAAATACAGAAAAGTATTACTTCAAACCAAAAATTGGCTGAAAACATTTACAAGATGTAGTTCTTATTAAAGTCTACCTGTCCCTTTGCAAGAAGGAGAAGTCTTGTGAACATGTGGAAGATCTGACTGGCAGGTTGATGGATGGTGACGATCACTGCCTTGTTGCTCTCCTCCGTGTACTTCTTCAGCAGCAGCATCAGTGTGTACGCGGTGCTAGAGTCAAGTCCTGATGTAGGCTCCTTGAAAACAGAGGTGAGAAGAGGTGATTGGGGGCTTAACATCACTTTCAGGCATCACCCTGGTTCAAAGAGAGAAAGGGCGAAAAATCTTCCCTTGGCCTCATATTTAATTGGACCTAAAATTTTGAGTGGTAGGATACTTTTACCATTGCAAAGGGTCCCATATGCTCTCAATATGCCAAAATGACCCCCTTAGCTGATCACCTAGGAACAACACTGACTTTAATGATATCTTAGGGCTGGAGGTTTGCAGGGCATGTTCGGTACTCACATCAAGCAGCATGACGTCTGGATCTGTGAGCAGCTCACAGGCTATACTGGCTCGCTTCTTCTCCCCTCCACTTAGTCCCCGTTGGATCTGGTCTCCAATAGCTGCCATAGAGAGAGAGATACTTCTCAGAGGATTTATTTTTGACAAACAAGATAAGATAGATTATTTTTTTAAGAACTAAAGAGGTGAATTTGTCCCCACTGGATCTGGTCTCTAATAGCTGCCATAGAGAGAAAGATACCTCCAAGATGATTTATATGATTTTTGATGAACAAGATTAGAAAGATAGATTATTTTTTTAAGAATTTAAGAAGAAACTTAGTCCCCGCTGGATCTGGTGTCCAATAGCTGCCATAGAGAGAGTGTTACCTCCCAAGATGATTTATATATCATACTTCTCAATTCTTGTTAATCTAATGAGATAGACATGGTATTTGTCAAGTAATAAATCCTGTTTTTTAGTCCTCGTTGGATCTGGTCTCCAATAGCTGCCATAGAGAGAAACATATTTCTTTAAAGGACTTATATACCAAACTTCTAAATTCTTGTTAATTAAATGAGATAGACATGGAATTTGTCAAGAACTAAATCCTTGTTATTTAGTCCTCGCTTGATTTGGTCAATAGATGCCATAGAGAGAGAAAGATACCTCCAAGATGATTTATATGATTTTTGATGAACCAAGATGATTTATATGATTTTTGATGAACAAGATTAGAAAGACGGATTATTTTTTTAAGAATTTAAGAAGAAACTTAGTCCCCGCTGGATCTGGTGTCCAATAGCTGCCATAGAGAGAAAGATACTTCTCAGACGATTTATATACTATACTTCTTAATTATTTTTAAACAAATGAGATAGACATGGTATTTGTCAAGAACTAAATCCTTGTTATTTAGTCCCCAATGGATCTGGTCTGCCATAGAGAGAAAGACAACTCCAAGACATTCTTAACAAACAAGATTAGATAGACAGATTATTTTTTAGAATTAAAGAAGTAACTCTGTTCTTGCTCGATCTGCTCGCCAATAGCTGCCACAGAGAGATACTTCTTAGATTTTATATATATATCAAACTTTTCTATTCTTGACAAACAAGATGAGAAAGACAGAATTTTGGTTCTAATAATTGACAGACTATTCTATACTATACTATACTAATTATATGATGAAAGCCAAGTAACTGGGTCTGGGTTCCAAATATCTGCCATAGAAAGAGATACTTCTAAGATGACTTATATACCATACTTCCCAATTTTTTTTATTCAAATAAATGAGATAGACATGATACTTGACAAGAATTAAATCCTTGTTATTTAGTCCTTGTTAGATCTGGTTGACAACAGCTGTCAGAGAGAGAGATGTTCTTGAATCATCCATAGAGCATAATGTCATCTGTTGACAAAACCAACCACTATTTCATCTCACGAGGTAGAATAGTTTACTGTATCGTGAACTGTACCTGTGTGCATCGACGCATCAGTGTATTGTGACATCCCTAGTTAATTCTAATCAAAGCTTGTGTTACGACTTCATTTATGAAAACATATTCAATATTTGCTGCACCGCACAATAATTAGAGATATCACTCTTTCTCAACAGTTCTTGCCCCCAAGCAGTTATTAAAATCCCTGCCCTTATTGGAGAACCGACGCTCATTAAATGAAAAATGGTAATTGCAAGTCAATGAACAAATATACAATATTTGATGCACGAAGCACTAATTACTAGTAATTAGACTTCTCACTCTTATTTTCTCAACAGTTCTTGCCGCCAAGCAGTTATTAGAAGCCCTGCGCTTATTGGAGAACCGACACTCATTAAATGAAAAATGGTAATTGCAAGTCAATGAACAAATATACAATATTTGATGCACCGCTCACTAATTAGAAGTCTCACTCTTATCTTCTCAACAGTTCTTGCCCCCATGCAGTTATTAGAAGCCCTGCCCTTATTGTAGAACCGATGCCCATTAGATGAAATATGGTAATTGCAAGTCAATTCTACCTGTGTTTCTACAGGCCTGGAGATCGAGAGCGTCCATGATCTGGTCAATACGAGACAGCTTCTCACTTCTGGGTATTGCATCAGGGAGGTGGATCATTGCTGCAAACTGGGGAAGAAAAACAATTCTTCTTGATGATATTTCTTATTTTCTTAATATAAATATGTTATCTTCATCAATAACAGAATCTTTGTCGAAATGCTGCGTAACGCTTGTTTGACAGGATAGCCGATTCAATGCAATTTTTGCTTCTGGCTAGAAAGTAGTTTTTTTATTTTCATTGTCAACTTTGCAGTGTATAAAATAGATTAGAAACCTAGCCTGTCAAGAAAATTAATTGGTCAATTCCTTAGGGGAAAATAAAGAAATCTTTTTAAAAGTAGCCAGTCCTGACCAAAAAGCAGCCATTTTAAGGACTGCTGGACAGGCTATAATTTAAACACTGAACTTAGTCTTATATTTGACCTTTTAAGATAAATGTATTGTCTAGTTTTGCAATTTATCTATCAGTATATGTATGTAAGTTTGGCATGCATTTAAAACAGCTGCAAAGTCTTGAGATCTGAAACAGCAAAGAACTCCATCACTCCTTCAAAGTTTAACTAAATGAAAATTATTTTTGCAACGTGTACATTGTATCATTAATTCAATTTTTTTATCAATAATAAAATCCATTCACAAGGTGATATAAAACTTACATAGAGCGTTTCCCAGAGCGTGAGTTTCGAGAAGAACAAATCTTCCTGAAGCACATAGCACATCCTCTTCCTCAACAGCTTCGTCAGCTTCTGTTTGTTAAAAGTTATCTCCCCTGTGTGGCTTCCAGTCCGACCTGCAATTGTGTTCAGCATTGTCGTCTTTCCTGAACCTTAAAAGAAGATGGACAGAAAGATTAACCACAATTGAAATTTCATTCTTATTTAGTGGTATTGAGAAATATGAAAGAGGCTTAGGGTTTGGTGTTGCTTTTATGAATAGGTTTGGAAAAAATACGGGATAAAACGATTAAATCCTGATGGTTTACCCATTTTTAATATCCAAACCCAACCTTTTTATAATTTCAATGACAAGGACCAACCATCACGCCCGTAAAAAAATAGAGCCATTGGCTCTGTAGCTCATCAGGCTTCATCATCAATTATGCTGTAGAGTGTGGCCAATGTGATTCCCCCATTGTAGAGGCCACAGGGTCACCAATCATAAATTTAAGTACATAGGCGACATGTTTCAGTTTTCTAGGCCTTATACTTCAGGAGAAGAAGATGAAAATAGACTTGAAGGAAGTTCCTGTTGCCTTTATTAGGGGCAACAGGTCACCAAAGCTACAATTAATAATCCTCACTAGTCAAAGAGTCTGTACACAAAGTTTCAGCTTTCTGGGCCTCATGGTTCTGGAGAAGAAGATGAAAATAGGTTTATAGGGTGTGGCCCCTGTGGTCCTTGTAAGGGGTCACAGTGCCACCAAAGCTACAATTTATAATCCTCACAAGTCAAGGAGTCTGTACACAAAGTTTCAGCTTTCTATGCCTTATGGTTCTGGAGAAGAAGATGAAAATAGGTTTTTAGGGTGTGGCCCCTGTGGCCCTTATTAGGGGTCACAGTGCCACCAAAGCTACAATATCTAATCCTCACTAGCCAAGGAGTCTGTACACAAAGTTTTAGCTTTCTAGGCCCTATGGCTCTGGAGAAGAAGTCAGAATTCCACAAAGTTTACGGACGGACGGACGAACGGATGGACGCCGGACAACATGCCATGCCATAAGCCCATCGGGCCTTACAGGCCAGATGAGCTAAAAACTAAAGAAAACTCTCTGTCCACACACTGTCCTTCATAGATTAATAAGTAACACAGCTTGTCAGAGGCAGTTTAGTAATTTTCCTTCATGAATACTGACTTTCAAAGTTTAAGACTTATCAACCAAATATTCCACTTGAAACAACTTTAATTGATCACAAAAAGGAGCTGAATCCAACCAAATGACCTTATCAATCAAAGATAAGCGAGCATTACCAATCCTTGAAAGCATGGGTTAAAAATGTACAAGCCTGGGACAACTGTTACTTGTATATATATATATGATAGTAAACATTAAGTCTTTTGTACTACTCGGTATATGATTTATAGTTCAGATACCACATAAACTTTTGAAAAGATTTTTAAGTTCATAATATTACCACAATGCTGAACATCACATCATAGTAGAATTTTTGCAACAACATAGAGGATCATATAGAGCGTCCATGACATACTATGTTTTCGACACGTGTGCCTAAATATTGGTACAGTATATCCCGCACAAGGGGAAGGGATATAGTGACATTTTGGCACCTGTGTCGTAATCAAAGTATGTTATGGGCATGAATATGATTATTCTGTTTATAACAGTAAACGCAAAATTAAAGAAATACTCAAAATCTACTGCTCAGCACATTCAATGTCATAGGTTAACTGTAACATCAAAGCATAATTTATAACATGAAGTCACAATAGAAAAGTTATATGTTGCCCTACGGCATCATAGGAAAAATATGAACCCCCATAATTGAGGTAATGAATAGAGGTCACGTGTGACGATATATCGTGGTAATCGTGAATCGAGATAATTAATCTGACGATACACACATCGTGATACATTCTCTGTATCGTGATACGTATTGTTGACTATTTGTTTTTTATAATGGCTTATTTTCCCTAAAAATCAGATGATTCATAAAAAAATTAAAAATCTTGAAAAAATAGCGTATCGTATGGAATCGTATCGCAATGAGATATCAAGATACGTATTGTATCGTGAAAAATCTGTATCATCACACCTCTAGTAATGAAAACAGGTATCAAGAGAATAAGTATGCTTACCACTGGGTCCCATGACTGCAAGAATTTCTCCACTGTGTACCACACCACACACATCGTCAAGTATTGTGTTAGACTCAATCTTCATAGAAAGATTCTTAAACAGGAACTCCACTGGTTCTGACTTTCTCAACTTCATTGTGATCTTTGTATCTGTCATTGAAACATAAAACATGTAAAGGTCTCAATGTTTGGACAGTGAGAAGTTCCCCTTTTGATTGATAACAATTGCTGAATGTAATTATTTTTCAATCAGTTTAAAAACTTAGATGTATAATTGTGGAATTGTGAAATAATTTAGAGTAGCTTTGACACATATTTTGTACCTATAAATATGACATGATTGTTCACGCAGTCACGCATATTTGTATGGTAAATATATATTTACAATTGATTAGCCAAATAATAAGTAATTAGATCTTTCAAGATCTCTCTCTCTCTCTCATTAGAAGGCTGGCGCCTGTTCCAAATATTTTTACAATTGATTTCAAGAAAGGCTACATCAAAATGTTTTAAAAGAGTCAGTTACAATTGATAGGAACTTTACAATTGCTTTGTGAATCGGCACCTTATCCTTTTTCGTTTATTTGTAACTTACAGTAACAAAACTAAAATAATGCATGAGTCTTTAATTGCATTTGAACATTTTGTAAATTTATGAAACTAAATTTATTGCAGTAGTTCATATTTTCGTCATACATCCAGAACCAACAATATCTTGAAAGATTTCTCCTGAAGAATACTGAACATGTTAAATACATAGAGGATATTTGTCTTTTCTTGACAAATACCATGTTTATCTCATCGAGTGAGGAAGAAAGTTTATATTTTCACGAGTGGCGAAGCCACGAGTGATAATATGTAACTTTTCTGCCTCACGAGATGAGATTAACATGGTATTTGTCAAGAAAAGACAAATTTTCTATTTATTTTATGATTAAATCGTTGTATTTCTATCGAAATTGAAGCGCGTATACGTTGAGTCGGCTCCGAAGAGAGCTAGTCGCCCTAGTAACGACATGACGTCATGAACGTGTCATTGCGTCAGAGCATTGTGCAATGACGTCATGCCATTGTTGTTATCAGTCACTAGTGACTGATAACACGTTCCATTGTTATTGTCACTAGTGACTGATAACACGGTTTATTTTCATTGATAGATCTCGGTATTTCACCGCCAATCATATAATAAAAATAATTCTTTCATAGGAATAAAAAAAAATACATTTTCAAAATTTCATATTTGAGTATCAAGATTCTGCTATATATTTTACAGATATACATACAATGTAAATATTAATTCTTGTTAATTGCAAACTCATAAGAACCAAAATCAAATCGAAACACTTAAAGCGTTCAAATATCATGTAAGTAAGAAACTGACCTAATAACGTAAAATGCCGGTTTTACTCAGTTGTAAAATCAGCTGATCATTTGAGTCGGATTTCCAGTTTACTAGATGCCGGCGCAGACAACACTCGCTGATTTTTTTACATTGGGTACAAAATGTATCAAAAGACAATCTAAAAGAAACATTTTACGCTAACCCTTCCTCAGAATTCAATTTGACATCGACTATAAAAGTTTATCAAATGAAACTTGATCAAAACCACACCGTTCCGTCCGTTAGTTTCGTTTCCGGTCAAGGGAGATAATATATTCGGAAAATTTTAACCGGAAAAAAGTCGGGCACTTTCACTTATCAAGAAAACAATATTGCAATGTTGGTCAAAATGCATTTTGATTCATTAAACATTCTATATTTCATTATTGATGCATAATCAGTGTTAAAATTATATCAGTATTTTGCAAGAATAATGTACCGAAAGTAGATTCAGGGGCTTTCTCTGATTCGATAGACTCAACCAAATGAATATGAAGAATTCAAATTTCAACATGTAAACCTTATGTAAACGCACACCCATGTACAGCTCATTGCATGGTATAGAGATTGTTTTCCGATGACGGGTGTCATATGATTTTACAAAACGAGTGTAAATGTTTGTATTACCCGAGCGACAGCGAGCGTTACCCAAACTTATTAGGCGAGTTTTGTAAATGCCACATACAACACATATAACAATAATATAATAATTTCTTTATTACAGCTTCTATTCCATTTTAGAATATTCTCGTGAACAACAGTTTTTATATCAGTTCATAGGCCTATGTCGGGTTATGACAGGGCCTATACAACAGTCTCGTTAGACTTTGACCTATTGCCGCTAAGCTCTAAGTTGCCTTATCTCATACAGGTTAATGTTTGATCGACAATATAAAATTTACGAATACTGTCGTTCTAAGTGCATTTAGATTGTTTCCCCTTCTACGGCCTGCTACGTCACAGCCCGAATGCTTTTTCATCTATGACAAAAAATTTACAGGGACAACACAACAATCGATGCCAGGCAAAAGTTATATATATGTGCACATGTGATCATATTGAAAATATACTCTCTCATAAAGAAATACACAGGTGATTTTTAGAATTTTTGCATTGTGTAAAAACATCAAACAATACAAATATGATATTTCCTTTCAAAGGGTTAGTTTAATTTTACTATTTAAAGCCTATATGTACACAAAAGTGATGATTTTGAAGTTTTTGTTAATTTGAAAAGCGTTGGAAGACGTTTTTGGAAAAACGTCGTTTAGAAACATATCTTAAACAAAATTCAAGTAATGAATAAGCCCAAGATCTTTTAATTGGTACCGATAACCAACAAAAGGCACACATTGCTTCTGGTTTTGTTACTAAATTTGACATCGAATAAATGTTATCATTATGCAACGACAAAGTGTCGATAATGAAAACGTCCTCGTACGTCAAAATGATTCGCAGCAGTCTGGCATCAAAATGTTCATTATCACACACATTGTGCTACATCCGCCCAAAAGAGCCAATGAAGAGCTAATAAAACTTTTCCATCCAAACAAAACTCCTCTTCGCCCGGGTCAGCATTCTCTCCCCACAGAGGCAACTCAGTCATACCCCAGTTAGCTAATTCGCTAATTCAGGTATGACTGAGTTGCCTCTGTGGGGAGAGAATGCCGGGTCAGAAACTTGCGTTATTCTCTTGCCACAGGTATTCAAATTATTAAGAACATCCCTGATTTCAGTTAAACAGTCGACAAATCTCTACGGAACCGTATGCATGAAATCTATATTCGACCACGAAGGCCAGTTATTGCCCCTGTTTGGGATGGCTTCAAATATCACAATCGTATCTTGAAAGTGGCATTGTAAAATCAAAATCGTGAACTTCAGACAATTTTAAAAAGTTTAATTCAGTATGAATCACAAATTCGCCACTACTTACAGGTTAAACATAACTTGTCTTAGGAGTTTTGACCGTTTGAAAAAAGAATTCTTTGCTAATATTTGATGCCACAAGTCAAAATTTTCGGATGAGTCGGTGTGATGGTGTGAAATGCAATATCCAAGACACAAAGATCTTGTTAATCGGAAATTCTGTAGAATTTTAGAAGCCAATCACAATTTCAACAACGTTCGTGGACGTAAAATACATTAATCAGATTATTGATCGACAGAGGAAGTGTTTCGAGCATGATCCACTTACGGAACGTCAGACGGTCCATTACCGTACCATTTTAAAGGTTAAAAAGCTGTTACAGATTTCTCAAACACTAGAGTGAAAATAGAACATCAAAGCACTTGATGCATTGGCAATGCTCATATACTATGTAATATATAGTATATATGAGCAATATCCATGCCCCAAGTGCTTGTGCATCAGAGGTGTGAACTCAATCAACGTGAACATCAACGTCACAATACGCTCTAGACACGCCAACGACTGTCATTGAATAGCAGGAAGAGTTTGGACGAATTGCAATAATGCTACACCATCAACTTAGTTATTAAAGGGATGCCACGCAAGAATTCTTGCAAATCCACACATCAGACTGACTTCTACGCCATCTTGCTGATAACAGAACACAGACACATAACTAAAATCAGTGTACCCGTGTTGGACAACTCTTTTTCTATAGACCTTTTAATTTTCCCTTTGATACCATTGAAATTATGTGACATTTTGCTTTTAGGTGAAGCAGTAATGTGTTTTGACAAAAATACATATGCGTTTATTTTTTGGGGAGAGTATATATGTCACTATTTATTTTCCATCCTTTAACTAATAAACATAATATGGTGGTACATATCAACTATGTAGCCCGATTTCATTCTCAGAAAGCCCGAAAATGATTTTTGTTTAGATGGCACGAGCAACGTATACAGGTCTAAATAAGCTTGTATGATTCTTAATCGAGATCTTTAGGGAAAACATACTGTACATAAACAGCTAAGATTGGAAATGTATGCCTTGTTTTCGTTTTAGATCAATACATGTATAAGTTTGAGCAATATTGGAATTCCAATAACCATATATAGCACAAGAAATCAATTGATATTCGCATTAACTGACTAAGATATGCAATAAGAATTTAAACAAATTCAGCTATCTGTACAGGATCACTTACTTATTCAAAGATGCAAAAATATGGCTGTGACACATGTAAATGCTCCCTGAACCTTAGCGAAGGTCTTCTAAATATTTCCGAAGTAAAACAAAATTCCGTGTTTCCAAATTTTGACGTAATCACACTTTTCAAAGGGCAAAACCCATGACGCTTAAATTTTCAAAGATGCAAAAATAGGGTTGTGACACGTGTAATGCTCCCTGAACATTGCTAAGGTGTTCTATATATTTCTGAAGCTAAAACGAATTCCGTGTACCGCAAATTTTGACGTATTTAATCGCTCATTTTCAAGGGGCATAACTCTTGTAATTGTACACCGACACTACACTCAATCTAAGACATCGGAGTGCCGGAGAAGTGTGTAGATTGAATAAAGGACATATACAACTTTTAAGAGCCTTTGGATCAGAATAGGACACATTTTGTTGTTCCTAACTCGAGATCCCAATTTATTTGGGATATAACTATCTGCCAGTGACTCAAGTATCTACTTTTGAGTTTACAAAGTCCAACTCCTATGTAGGCCTATACATGAATGCCTCCGAATCAGGGTTGACGACTTCTTGATCGAAGTTTAATTTTTATCCACAATAGATCATTTTAATTAATTTCATATTTTAAAATTTTCACTGACAACTGTACGTTAATGCTAAATGTATTATTTTGATAGGGTCAAAAATCTCAATACACAAACCAATCATCCAAAGGCAGAGGACAAAGTATGAAGATTCACCTAAAATCCATTGGCGGCCATTTTTTGTGAACATCTTTAATTCATTTTGTGTAAGAAAAAGGAATCGCATGGCTAAACTTTACGTTATATATTTGAATTATTACTACTCCATTTAGTTTAAATACATTGTCTTTCAATTGGAACTATTAATTTTCATTTTCCTGACATCACCTTACATTCCGTCTAAAACGTGCTACTGCCCCTTTAAAAGTAAAGTGATTATTTTTAGGAATGGGAGCCGTTTGAACAAACATTGCTTCCGTACCGTTTTAAAAAGATCATAGAAATTACCATCATGGAAACTCATTCCCTTTCTCGCAGCACAATTATAAGATTTCAAATTTTAAAAATCACCGCTTCATGTAGCCCTACATATACATAGTTAACGTTGAAACTTGTCTGTGAACAGTGAGGTCATACGTGTCAATAGATAAGGTTCAAAATGTGACTTAGCAAAATACCGTTATGAAAATTAATCATTTCCAAGGTAGTCTTTTTTAAATCGACTGTGCTCCGAGGAAAAAATTGTAAAAATATTATCTCAAGTTGGGTTCCTCACCAGCCCGGCTTTCTTCTCATTCGCACATTGTGGAGAGGAAAGCCCTGATATAAACAAATTCGTACCCCGATAGAATTCTTTGTTTTTTCATCGAAACACGGTCGAATTTTGATCAGACTGATCATTTCCTATGATCACGGAAGTGTCTATAATGAGAATATAATCAATACTCCGATGATGAATCAGGGGCTTCACCCCAATCCCCTTTTAGAATGTTCGCCATTTTAAGGATCGTCCCGAACGGTAACGCCCCTCCCTCAGTGACGTCGATACTAGTCCTATTGCAGTACTAGCCATAAGGACTAGTGCTGTCTGAAGATACTATCCACGTCACATTCGGACTAGCAAAATTCTTATACAAAATCATGTTTTCTTAATTCAACTAGTCCATCGGACTATCAGTCATAGGTTTTCACTTCCCCAGCATTTTTCACACTAGCCATAGGCGGACTAGTGCTAATTTCGAACCCTGCCTCACCCCTTCTCGCAAAAGTATTTCCCCAAAGCATATGATACCAAGGGGCAGAACAGCAGCACGTGTTTGTTAGGACAATAGATGTATCTCGAGAGTTAAATTAATGTCACTAAATGCAAGTCACTCTATCACAAACATTACATTACACATATACAAAACTCAGTTAGGCTGCGTAAATCAATCGCATAAAGTCGAGTGATTAAAAGACGTACACACAAAAAGGCCGCCAATAGCTTTCGTTGATACTTGATATTCGATTTTACGATTAGCGAAATTAGGACTGAGAATGTTGAAATATTTGACCTTCTCTAATACATTTGGACTAAACTTGAATTCATTGCGGAAGTTTGAAGGAAATAAATTTTTTTAAAAGTGCTATTGAATGTCTTTCAATTGTCATTTAAAAGTGGTGTATTAGGGAAATTGGAGTTTGGATAGAAAACAAGTTTTGAAGTCATATATATTAATTGAATATTGATTGCATATTTTGAAATGTACCTTTGTACTTATCATCTTATGAATACTTGATTTATAGAAATTGATATTCATGAGATCCCTTCCTCCTTTCTTAAGATTCCTTTTTCAAAGAATGATTACACGACTAATTAAAAATGGCTTACAGAGAAAAAAGTAATCTTCATCGAAATCATAAATTGGATGGAAAAACAAGCATTGATAACATAACTTACGTATCAACAGTATGCATTTCAGAAAGATATTTACAATATTTTACGAAAATTGTGAAAAATAACGTACCTGAAGAATTCCAGAAGAATAATGCCACATAAGAATTTCCCGTATCTTATTTACTCTGTATTGCACAATACTTGATGGGACACGCGTCCCCGTGCCTTGACTTTTAATCAGATAATTTAACGCTAAAATAGGCTTTTACCTCATGTTGTGAAATTAGGTTAACACTCCCTAAGATAATTGTATATATTCATGATCATATATTGAATAAAAGATCTTAATAATTCCGGTATAGACATTGGACGGTGTTACAGTACAGGTACGTAAAACTGCTAAACAAAAGATCACAAGTTTATAATCATAATTTTTCGAAAGTGTTAATATTTCGTTACAGAATACTTAAAAGGAAGTGTTGTAAGGATAACATGCTAGGGATAATATGTACTTAAAGGGGCAGTAGCACGTTTTATGATTATTTCAAAATGTTCACTGATAGTTGTACGGTAATGCTTAAAGCGAGTCTGCGTCCCCGTAAATGTGATGCATCACATTTATTAATTAGTAGCCCGCTACCGTGCGCCGAGTCTCTCCTAAGCTCCGCAGCAGTGTTGATTGTTCATCGCTGTACGGAGCTTGACTGTGACAGAGAACCGGTTTACGTAAACTCTTCGGTTTCTCTGATTGAATTGTTTGTTTAATCAAATACATTGTTTAAACCGCTATAATGCGGCTTTAATATATCATGATTGATTGAGTTATCTCACTGTGACAGTGAGTTGTTTTGGTAACAAATTAATGCATCTACAAATTCTGAATAGAATAGCTTTTGCATATGTCATAACATTATTAAATCATCATTACAACACATTTTCTTGTATTGAATAACTGTTTTCAATTGGAAATTTATAATTAATTTCCATTTCAATTATTAAAATATAAAACAAATAAAATAAAAATGTGTTGTCTTTCAAATGTCCTGTAACAATAGACATGCAACCGCAAGAACATATTCTTTGACATATAATTAATAATTAACATTATTATTTTTAAAAATAAATGTAATCTATTATATACCAATTCGTTTATTAAACAGTGTGCTGTTTCAAACTGCGTAAGAAATATCAGTTATACGTAGTTTCCAAAATATGATAATATTCACGATAATGTGAGGATAATGAAGGGTAGTCCAGCAAAATAGATGTCTCCTTCGGGTGCGCAGTCATCGCACATATACCGAAGTTTAGATAATCATTATCTAAATGAGGGACAGTCATGTAATTTGAAAAAGCATCGATTACGATTTGGTTATTTGTCACCAATACGTTATCGATATCACAGACAGACAGATATAGTTTATTATAGTGTCACAAGTTAAATATACATTGTAAAAAGCATGATTAAAAGACATAATATATATTTAACAACCAGCCAATTTTTGGCTTATGAGACACTTTACAAGATAAAACAGTGTACAATATATTCGTAAATATAGATATGTAAAAGTAGCGATAATACAGGCTTAAAATTTTAAAAAAAATAGATAAATAAGTAAATACATGTAAGAGTTATAAAAATAATTGCCTTCTAAAAAAACATATTCCTTATTGTTGTACTGATACATTTAATGCGTTTTGGGCTGTTTTCCGATAAATAGGTCCTAAGGCCCCGTTGCATTATAACAATCTAAATTAAAATTGCTTCTTTGATCATTGTAAAAGTGGCATTCTGAAATAAAATGAACTTCTGTTTCAACATTTTGACAAAATCGACAAATTCTACTCTCTAATGGGGTGGGGGGTCTGCAGTGTCGTCCTGTCTCTACGTATAAGGGGAGGCTTCCACATCGTAGGCGATGGATTATCTTCGTTTTCTCTTGTTTACATTCAGACGCCATTTAGAACACCACGTTGTTACCACATCCAATATTCGCTGCAGCTTGTAAAGTTGAGATATTTTTTTCTATTTAATTTTGTATTCTGTAGATCGTAAATAAGAACCATATAAGAAGTGATCAATAATGAAAATTTGTTGCGGACGATGAAACGTTCACCTACTGATTTTCATTAGTCAGATATAATGTTCTACAGCCTCATTTGGTTTTGAAAGCTAGACATCCTGTCGGGGATTGAAATAACGTTTAATTGGCGGCAATTGTCTTGTATATGTCTTGTATGTGTATCCATCGTCCACTCAACCAGACAGGATGGCGCCATCAAACAGTGACCCGGCAGTTATATGACCTGTTACGACACATGACTAGAGTCACTGGACGTCAATAAACTGACGTCTCACACCTGTTATCTGTTACATCCGGCTCCATAATACACAACATCAAATGACAGTTCCCCGTTATATCAAGTTTTATTTCAGGCTGTTCAGTGTATCACACACATTCAAAACGATGTTATTTAACCATGAAAAATCACAAAACAAAATGAATAGATGACAAAATTGTTTCAATTTCCAAACCTCTTACCTTTCCTATCTATTAGATGTCTCGGCAGTTATTATGAGCAGCAACGTTTTAATAAAGTGGTTTAAACATTGTTTTTTTTTAAAACAATAAACACAAACAATTGGCGAACGGGCTGTACAACGCTTATTTGAGTATCCACTCTTATTCACGATTCATAAATCTGAACACAAACACAAGAAATTGTGAAAATTCAAAAGCTAAGGGATCCGTTTAAATGTTTACATGTAGGTTTTCAAATGTTAATTATTTTGTATGCCTCATTTTGAAGTTGTCTACGGCATCAGCTAGATGAAACCAAATTAATTGAAAAATGATTTAACCCACACTGTTACTCTTCACTACCGTATAGACGCAGGTTTCGCCAATCATTTGTAGCAAATAGTATACGTAGCTTAATAGAAAATTCCCGTGTCCTTTCTTAGTATAAACTATCCAATGAAGTTGAATGGTATTTTTTTAGAAGTTTTGTTTGTTTAATGATTGATTATCTTCATATTTTACACTAGACAGAAATTATTATTTTGAAAATGTCAAAAATCTCATTACACAAGCAAATCATCCATAACCAGAGGACAAAGTATGAAGATTAACATAAAATCCATTGGCGGCCATTTTATGTGAACACCTTTAATTCATTTTGTGTAAGAAAAATTAATCGCATGGTTAAACTTTACATTATATATTTGAATCATTACTGGTCAAATTTAGTTTAAATACATTGTCTTTCAATTGGAACCATTAATTTTCATTTTCCTGACAGCACCTTATATTTCCCCTAAAAACGTGCTACTGTCCCTTTAACACATATAAACACTGTGCATAGCATTACACAAAAATTGGAATGAGATTAAAAATGAAAAAATGAAGATTTCATACTTCTGAAATACAACTTTAATTAAACACATTTTCTACAAAATTTTGACAAAAATAGTAAAAAATGGTTAATGTTATTATATACAAATTGAGTTTTGCAGTCTTGAATAATTCGTTTACAGACCCATATCAAAGACGTTCTATTATGAATATAAGTATAATAAGTATTCAGAGTTACATGTATTTCTTTACTCCTGAGCAAAATATCTTCAGTTTTAAGAGAAAGATACCTAGAACTAAAGTGAACACTTTATTACATTATATCTGCACTAGATTTATAAGTAAAGTAGCAAAAAATTGTTCAGTATCTTACTACTGTTTGGTGTAAACAACTTTATCTCTTCAGTTATATATTTGATATAATAGTACGGCATTTATAGTACCCGGGCACTTCACGATTGAAAAATAATGGTATGTTGATAACCATGTGTGTATTCTAACTTCTCATGATAATTATGCAATTGTTAGATATCCACAATTAATATCTATGATGTTTGGCTAGATAAACGTACCTATTCTTAAGTAACTTCTTATGATGATTATGTAGTAATATGCTAAAAAAATTGTTTCCATATAAGTTCTATGTTTTTGTAATGAACATGTTTTTTTTAAAATTTTCATATATTATTTTCACGTTTATTCAATGTTATGAATCATAAACTATTCTTGATCAAACAATACCTGGCAGTATTTCTATACTCGACTTGTCGACTTATTATTACCAGAAGTCCTTCATAAAATTACATTCAGTTTTTATTCGTTAAGGCCCTAGTTCATGATCTGAAAATCTGAAAGTTCTTTCATCCTTGTTTAATTGTTATGGATTTTGAAAAAAGTATTTCCATTTAAAGCGTTTTCCCAAATTGAGTTTGGCATAACTTGATCAGTAATGTTTAGATAAAGCCACTCGGTACAACGTTTTGCATTTTTATTACTCATTATTAATCTTTGTGAAACAATCATATTCTGAATTAACGAGAATCTTCATATGTGTATCATTAACGTTTAAATGCGTTATCTTGCTTGATATACGAATATATATCTATAATGAAAAGTGTTAAAAAAATTAAAGGGGAATACGACGTTGATTGACGACTATCAAGAACAATATAATTAAAGAATGAAATCGGTTGTATGAAAACTATACAAATATTACAAAGAAATATAGAACCTCATAAAATGGAATCCTCTTGAAACCGCTACTAGAAAGATAAAATTGCGTTTAACCGCTACGATACTGAAACACTTCTTCATAACGTCACCTCATATCACCAATTTACGGAAGGCATACATCTATAACGGTCTGTCTGAGTTCTTGGAATTTTCGAGATTGGCTATTTCGTTTGGAGAATAGTTTGAACGCACTTCAGACGTGCTCGAAACGGTTTAGATCTGGACTGACATTTGGTCAATCTTGGGATTCGATGTTGTGTTGTCTCTTGCAACCATCCTAACACGATCATGGAAGATGTTTTCAACTTGAGGATTTGCAAGGAGAAAAGGTAGAAGAGTTGTCTCGATGTCAACCCGACCGTACTTATCTTCGTCAAAGCTTGATATACATATTTTGGTCATTACAATATGCTCCCCACACGGGTTATATTCCACCACCATTCGCTTCTGTCATTGTGTTTCTAGGGTTCCAGTTTGGACGTAGGATATGCATGTAAGCAGCTATCAGCCATTATAGATTGTACCTCTAAGACCAAATGATACGTCGCCAATGTAAGAAATGTTCATGTCTGTGTCCTAGTAAGACGAAGGAGCATTTGATTATAAGTTAGTAGGGCGCGTTCATGCGGAGGATCAGACGTTGTTCTTTGCCATCATTGCCGGAGTTGCCTGGCAGACCAGACCTATGGTGTCATCCCTCAACTTGTTTGTTTTCAGGTCACTACTTCTTGCGGATACTTTGCTATGCTTTGAATTGTTTTGTTTAATTCTAAAAGTCTTTTTTTCATCATGGTGTCTGAACCATTTTTACATCATCCAATTTGACAAGAGATATTACGCCACCTCTATCATTCCCAGACTACATTTTAGAGCATAGCAAACCTGACGATTGCTACTCGTCTACATTAATTTCAGAAAGCGTCCATCCATACATTTTCTCTGCATTCGCATTAAAAGCATGCTATGCACAATGTGCATTGACTGAGTGATTGATTTGACGGAAAAGTCAAGCTCTGTCACGCTATGTAGGCTACCTACTAATCGGAGAATGCATTTGTCGGAAATATCCATTTAAAACATGTCCTAGCAGACATTTCTTCAAATCTGCACCACTATATATAGAACATACTTCAGCTAATAATTATCGTTAATCAAGCAACATAATGAGCTTACATGAGGAGAATTTGGGACAAGAAGCTTCATTAAATGTTCAATATAATGTTAAAATCACATCGTATTTGAAATGTATATCGAATTGCATTTTTTGCATGGGACTGAGGTCTATGAGTATTGAATTTAAAATGAATCCCGGAAATTTTATAAATGCAACTATTTATCGTCTAAATAATGTCCTGGTGAGTGTGTGCTATTTTTCAGCATTTCAATATATGCATACCAAGAAATTCTTTCATTCCCCCCAGACAATGGAGTCCAAACCATCAAGCCCAACCCAGCTAGCTTTCACAGACATCCGGGTCAAGGCAGGATCCAAACAGATTCTGTGCAATGTCAGTGGGGATGTCAATAGCGGTCAAATACTCGCTGTAATGGGACCTAGCGGTAAGCTTTTTATATACTTTGTTTGCACTCCGTTCTAGTATTATGGATGTTTTTAAACAGAGTTTATTACAGTCGTACGTATTGGAGCTACACTATTAAGGTTGTTTCGGATACCTTTACATAGGTCTTAGTCCTGAACCATTTTTTTCTAATTCCCAATACCAACTATGTTACTTATTCCTCATATCATCAGTTTCCTTGATTCATGATATTCACTATCTTACTTATTTCTGATATCAACCGTGTTACTTATTCTTCTTAATATTATCATCTGTTTACCTGATTCATGACATTTACTATCTTGCTTATTTCATATATCAACTGTTTCTGTGATTTATCATATCAACTATGTTAGTTATTTCTCATATCAACTGTTTCCCTGATTCATGATATTTACTTTCTTTACTATTCCTCATATCAACTGTTTCCCTGATTCATGATATTTGTTTTGTTACTTATTTCTTATATCAACCGTGCTACTTATTCCTCATATCAACTGTTTCCCTGATTCATGATATTTACCATGTTACTTATTTCTTATATCAACCGTGCTACTTATTCCTCATATCAACTGTTTCCTTGATTCGTGATATTTACCATGTTACTTATTCCTCATAACAACTGTTTCTTTGATTTATCAGATCAACAATGTAAGTTATAATTCATATCGACCGTTTCATTAATTTATTATATCGTGAATATCAAATTTTAAACATATACTTAATCTTTATATATATTTAGATTTATTCGTTGAAGGCATACACACCCCCGCAAAACTACCGCCCCACCCCTACTGGATCCGCCAATATAAACCAGTAGTTTGAATCTAAAACAAACTTCTTCCTGTTCTCTTGTAACAGGTTCAGGAAAGACAACTCTTCTAAACGCTGTAGCCGGAAGACTCGCCATTCAGTCAGGGGAGATCACTCTCAACGGAACAAAACTCACAAAGAGGCTCCGGAAGCGGATGTGTTACGTTACTCAAGAGGACGTGTTCCTGTCCAACCTTACTCTCAGGGAAACACTATATGTAAATTCAACATTATGATATATAGAGGATATCTTTTGTTTTGAGTGTGATATCACATATCTCTCATCGAGTGACGGGGTAGAGCCAGTATTTTCACGAGTGGCGTAGCCACGAGTGAAAATATAGGTTTTACCCCGTCACGAGATGACATCTCGTTGATTGTAGAAGTGACGTCAAACCATTGTACACATGACGTCATCCCCTCTGTGATATTTTCACTGACTTGAAAAAGTGATATCACACTCAGTGGCGAGATCACTTTTTCTAGAACTGAGAAAATTCAGTCTCTCATCGCTTAGAATATAATAAATTTAAAACGTATCAATCTTTGAGAGAAGTTATCTGTTAATGGATTTCATCAGGTATATCCTTAAGAAGCATCGTTTAAACAACAAAAATGTCGCAAACGTCTAAACGGTACCTTAAAACTTTGTATTAAACTAAGTTCATGGTTTAGAAGGCCTACATAATGTTAAGAACTAGTCTTGGCACCCCATAGAGTTTCCTTAGCTGTTCCTTAAAAGTGATCACCAACATCACACAATTAGATATCTATTGAGAATTCGGTCATAAAATAATACAGTCTAAGTAAACCTAGCCTCAATAATACTCGCGACACTCCCGACATTGAGTCTAGCGAAATGCAGTAACGGCTTTTGCGTCAGCCGACTTATGGAATTGACCAATCAGAGCTCGGCTTACCAAGCGGCAATGCCTTGGAGGATCATAGGTCGCATAAAGGTCGGCTGACGCGACCTGTTACTGTATATAGCTAGGTTCAATATCGGAAGTGCAGCGAGTATTATTGAGGCTAGGTTTACTTAGACTGAAAATGCTATAAAAATAATGAAATGGGAAGCAATGGAATATTTTTATCAACAAACTTCACCCTCAAATAATCTCTGTATATCTGTATAATGAAACGTCTATCATGGCTTCTGGAAAAACTGAAATTACCCTTTTTAATAGTTTTACGCCATGATCCGACTGCCCGACAAGATGGCGGATTCAGAGAAGATGTCTCGCCTGCAGGAAATCATCGAGGTTCTGGACTTACAAGATTGCCAACACACACGTGTGTATTCAATATTTGTAACTTATTTAGATGTTTACAATGAATCTCTAACGTCTATGAAGAATCATTCAAGTTTGTAAGTAAAACGTACGGACAATCATATGTTGGAAATTGCCTCTCGATGACCACATGCTACACAAGCGTATTTGAATCTGCTTAGCTCATTCAATTCACAGGGATTCAAATCGCTGATTCGACCCCATACACAATTTTAAGACACAGTATCTATATATCTGCACCAATAAATCGTTTTTATAAGTTGTGAAAAACATATGTTTTAAATGTGAACGAAATATACCTGTTATATACAAAACACAAAAGGGTAGACACTTCGGTTGGTAAACCTGATCGAAAACCGGACACGCCGCCTTTTTTACGTGCGGTTCAATAAATACCAACATATTTACAAAACATTGCATTGAAACCGTAGTTCATTCTTTTAACTTGCTGCATCCCTTGCCCATTTTGTATGACATTATCTCATTTTTGAAAACTGACCCTTGCATTGGAACCACAACCCTTTCGAACACCCTGGGGATTGCTAAATGGACTAACAAAATAACAATTTTCCTGGCAGGGATGGGTGACTCGACGAGACGCGGACTGTCGGGAGGAGAGAAGAAGAGAGCCAGCATCGGGTGTGAACTCATCACTGACCCCGACATCATGCTACTGGATGTACTGTATCAATAGACTCCTGTCTCTCTACCTTACAGAAAGCTCAATTTCAAATCATATAAATTATAAAATCTACAAATCGTTGAATATTGTGCGGTGCACCTTGGTACATGTTATATTCTCTCCCTATAGAGGCAGATCAAGTTATGAATTGTTGATACAGCCTCTGTTTTATTACGCCAAAATCCATGGGTTCCGGTAGTTTCCCCCAGCAGAGAAAATTTGCACCACACACCATTTGAATTTCTTAAGCAATGACAACGCTTCTCGCATGGGAAGGGTGGTTCATTTCACAATGCCTTTGCCATCATTTAGTAGCCAAAATGATGATTTAAGAATAGCGTCGCTGATTGCACAACTAACTTTGATTGCCTCCAATCAGGCGTCTCCCATTCTATCCCACAAACTCGGCGTTATATAACAGAGGCTGTATCAACACTTCGTGACTTGATCTGCCTCTGTGGGGAGAGAATGGTTATATGTGTTATGTTAAGTTTTTCTTTCCGATTTGTTTACAATTTTCCAAAATAATCGTTCGCCTTTGAAAAGTATTTTACTATAGTGCACGTCTATATTATTTAAAGATATATGTTTGTATACAATTCAATAATAATGATTATTATGTTGTAAGATAGTGACCTAAGTGATAGGTGTTACAAGGCTAAGTCATTTACATTTATTATCCACCATTTTGTTTGGATATTTTAAGATAAATGATAATGATATTTTTTTTTTGGAATTGTAAAAACATTTAGAATGTGTTCACCTTTTAACATGGCAGGTCTATTGAATTGAGCGTCCCTAAATATAATTTATGATCTTTTAAAGAAGCTATGCAAGTAGAAAATCACTTTATTGTAAAGCGCGAATATGCAGTGGGTTGAATGTAAGTATAAGTGTTATATATTACAATATATAAACATATTTGTCTTATGTGTGAAATTTTGAAACATTATCTTTTCATGTTCATAGTAATTCAACGATTTGGAATCTCCTTAACTAGGCTAGATAGCACTTTTGTTTGTTTAAAAACGTTATTGAGCAAAAAAAAAACAATTTGAAATTGCGATTTCTGCACCCCATTTGTCTTTAAAGAGACACACAATAAAAAAAAAGTTTCCTGAAGAATGAAAATGTGCATACTTCTTCACAAGACATATTTCTGTTAAACACACTCAAAACAGACTATGTCAGGTAATAGGATTTTGTTTTTGACGATGTTGAAAACTTGGTAACGATTTATAACGGTGGTCAGTGAAGAAAAATATTCATAATTTCAAAACAATCAATTATGGCTCGAATCATATTTGCCCAATGTATTATTATGGGGATTGAAGATAGTCAAATAAAACATCAGTTTGAAGAAACATAAACATATTCATAATTTCTAAATTCTTAACTATATTCCTAATTATGCATCCCGTATTTTCGTTTAATAGCGGGATTTATAAGACAGTAATACGAGTTTTATCGATGAAACATGGTGTTGTGTGTTGACCACCAGGAACCGACGACTGGACTGGACTCTGGCATGGCCCTGACCCTGATGACCCTTCTGAAGAAGTACGCTGATGGTCATCACAAGACAATCCTGCTGACCATCCACCAGCCCTCCAGTCAGGTCTACTACATGTTCACCAGACTCATGCTGCTTGCACAGGGGAAGGTAACCTTATCGTCAATATATATGTTTTGTCTTTATCACTCTCCCGCTGTAGATATACACTCAGGGACAAAATAAACGATACCAACATTTCATTAGAGTACAAAACAAAATCCTGTCGTAAATGAAATGCGACTACGAAACCTTGTGATAGGCACACACGTTGTGGAGAAGTGTGTTACTTTTATTTGTTGATTGTTCAAATACATGAGAGGTCCTAAACAGCTTTTCCAATGTTGTTATTGGTCTCAATCTTTGGAATTGGAATACAATAAATATGAAATGTATACATTGAATAAATTAAATATGTTATCAATATAAGCAAACTTGATAGAAATCAATTTGTACCCATTTTGTCTGTGAGTTGGCTTAAAAGCAAGCAAAAGGGCTATTTTCATTATCCTTTTTCGTCTAGTTAAAGAGATTTTTGAACGGCACTTTTAAAGGCGTGTTTTTCAAAAGTGTTAATAGATATAGCTTTGAAATTAAAAACTTAGTTCAGTTGGGTCTTGAAGACATGAAATAACCCTGTTAATTAACCCGTTAATTCTAAATGTATTATTTAGGTAGTGTCAAAAATATCATTACACAAACCAATCATCCATAGTCAGAGAACAAAATTATGAGGTTTCACATAAAGTCCATTGGCTGCCATTTTTGTGTGAACATCTTTTATTCATTGTGTGTAAGAAGAAGTAATCGCATGTCTGAACTTTACATTATTTGTTTGATTTATTACTGCTCTATTTAGTTTTCATATATTGTCTTTCACTTGAAACCATTTATTTTAATTTCCTGACATCACTTTATATTGCCCATAAAAAAACGTGCTACTGTCCCTTTAAAGGGGCAGTAGCACGTTTTTTGAAATTTTTTATATTTTTAAATTTTCACTGATAATTGTACGTTAATGCTTTATGTATTATGTTAATGGCGTCAAAAATCTCATAACACAAATCAATCATCCATAGTCAGAGGACAAAGTATAGAGATTCACATAAAATTCATTGGCGGCCATTTTTTGTGAACACCTTTAATTCAGTTTGTGTTAGAAAAAGGTATGGTATGGCTAAACTTTACATCATATATTTGAATTATTACTGCTTCATTGAGTTTGAATACATTGTCCTTCAATTGGAATCATTAATTTTCATTTTCCTGACATCACCTTATATTCTCCCTAAAAACGTGCTACTGCCCCTTTAAAGTTCAAAACTTAATTTTGCAAAAAGCTGCTTGTTATCATTTCAGTAAAATTACCATGCCTTACTCATTCACGTATAGGTTAGTTCTTCATTATTGAAAATACTTTTAGAATTTTCTTCCAGAATTATTGCTTTTCAAAGGGCTCTTCATTGTTCAATATATTGCTAGATTTTCTTGAAGTACAAATAAAATGGTATTAAAAGATGGCCTATTGATAGCAGTGATTGGGAAAACAGAGACCATTGGCCATTTTGCAGATGATAAAACTGCTCATTAAAGGTTTGAGGTAACCATTGATATAAGGGCAATGGACCAAAGAAAATTCAAAGAATTATTAAACAGATTGAAATGGCCCTTTAATCTATCGTGCATTTTATATGGTATCGTTTCTTTTGCCCCTGAGTGTAGGAAATCAATAACCGATGTAAGTAATTTTATGTCTTCAGCAAATAACACCACTTTCTATCATATCAATAAGCCTTACTTTTGAATTATTCTCTCGCATCGATTGATTTTAATCTTTACAAAGCCTATGGTTCGAAGCTACTGATTACGTCATTTGATTTCATTAGTTGTCAAAACTCTTTATAACAATGCAACCTTAGAGGTAGTTGTATTGAAGGCGCTCCGACTTGGAGAATGGGAGATTACATTTTCCCATTGTGTGATAACACCGCATGCTTACTGATGAACATATCCACAATCATCGTTTAGTATGACGTCATAATCTAAGCGACGCGGCAAAAAAATTTCATTGTCAGTATCAAGTTTCCAAGTTTTGATATAATAATTCAGAAAGTACTAAATAAAAAAATAATCTCGGTCCCGTTTAGTTACAACAAAGTTACAACTCGTTAATGTTACTGGTATCAAACTTGCTTTCCTCGTTTAATACCATACCACTCACATGTTTCCAAAACCATTGCGTATCATCATTAAAAATTTGACGTTAGCAAGTTTACTAACCCGTTTTACTTATTTTCTCGTCAATCTGTAGAAATTGTCCACAGTTTAATAATACTTTATTTTTGAACGATACAAAATTACGCAATGGTACCAATATTGTGACGTCAGAGTTACGCCTCTGTCACGCCTTTTTCTTTATAACAAGTCAAGACGTGTTGAACATGAATCATTAGAATACCAATACCAATACCAATGCCTAATTACTGTGTATATATCTTTTTGCCATGTGGTGTATTATGGCTCTTCTAAAAAACTAACTGTAGCTTATTTTAACTTATTCTAATGCCTACCATTATATTTGACAGGAAGTGTATTGTGGTCCTTCTAACCAGAAAAGTCTAACTGTATCTTCAGCATACCAATGCCAACGTACTCTAATTGCTAAACGACCTTCTTTATTGACAGGTAGCTTATTATGGTCCTGCAAAGCAAGCCATAGCGTTCTTCGAAGAGGCAGGTTTACCGTGTACGCCACACTACAATCCTGCAGACTTCATGTGTGAGAATACATTTTCAGTTGTTCATTCGATTTCAATACTCATTCGTTTTCATTACTCAATCGTGTTCAATAATAATTTGTTCAAATATAACATGGCGCTAATCGGAACTAATAATGTTGATTGCTCAGAAATGTGAAGCCATTGAGAACCTTTGTTTTAAAAAAAGAAACAGTAGGAAAGTGTACGCCTGGAAATTGTTACGCTAATAAATTCCTAAAAATCGATTTCTCAAACAAAATCCTAAATGAAGAGAAACTCGTTCGCTTCTGTTCCTCTATGTCTTTCTCATTCCACTCAAATAAAATCTTTCACTGCGAGTCCATTAAATATAGATAATGTCTCTCCCTCAGGGTTTCGAAGTATTTAACTTTTAATGCATACTTATGATGTTTCTTTCAAGGAGATTTGAAACATTAGGAAACCTTTGTCTACTCATAGAACTACTACTATTTTACATCAAGCTTAAAGGGGCAGTAGCACGTTTTTAGGGGAAATATAAGGTGATGTCAGGAAAATGAAATAAATTACTCCAATCTAAAGACAATGTATTTAAACTAAATGAAGCAGTCATACATATAAAATATATAATGTAAAGTTAAGCCATGCGATTCCTTTTCTTAAACAAAATGAATTAAAGGTGTTCACACAAAAATGGCTGCCAATGGATTTTATGTGAATCTTTATATTTTGTTCTCTGACTATGGAAGATTGGTTTGTGTAATGAGATTTTTGACACTATCATAGTAATAAAAAAAACGTGCTACTGCCCCTTTAAATATATTAGTGTACTGGTAAGATACAAGACTTTGAGTATAAAATAGCAAAGCAAGCCGTTTTAAAAAACGTGGAGCTTCAAATCGCATCAGTGATTCAAATGACAGACCTTCTAATGAACAAAATGAAAATTACCTCTTATCAACATAAATCTACAGTGCACATGAAACGAAATAAACAAAAATATTTTCAATAATTAATTTTGTAATCTGTGCTGTATCCTAATGATGTAAATGTATGTCATATAATTCTTTTATAAGTGTCTGTTCTACATATATCAGATGAATGAGCTAGTTCAATATAGTTGAGTAAAGTTCATCATGATTGTTTTCAAACAAATCTTATATTTATTTATTTCAGTACATACACTTAAGCAAGATGAACGCATACTACAACGGCTTTTCTTTCTTTCACAAGAACAGAATAAAAGGTACGAACTTTACAACAAGAATTCTTCATATTTGTTGCCGCCTCGCTAACGCCATATAAAGCTGATATCCATAAAAGCAAAAGCCTGGTACAGCTCTATATGTAACCACCCTTAGTAGAGATCGACCCCGACTGAAAAAATGCAGGTGGTCTTGGGCTTCACACTTCTAGAATAACGATATTTCATTGGCTCTAAACAAACACGTGCGGCCTTTACTCACGAATAAGCACATGTTAGTTTTTTCCTTGATAAGTGTCAGGGTTTGGTAGTAGCTATGTGGAAAGATATACGCTGATGTAGAACGGTTATCAAATAGTTATAGATATAAGCGTAAGGTAGAAATAAGGTTTATATATATGATGTAATTTTACCTATGTTTCTTCTAAGTTTTATCAGCACTATCAAATAGATCATAACGATAATATCGAGATAACATATCTTTTTCAAATCATCATTGTCAACTTTGTAAATTATTTATAGAACTTGTAACGCAAATGAAAAATATCTAAGTGAATAAGAATTTTATTGAGAACATAATATATGCTTCTTTTTTGTGTGCAATATCTTATTTCGTAGAAGAGCATATTCTCAAAATGATACATCAATGTTGGCAATGGCAATGGCAAGATCACCAAGTGTACACGATACATAACTCTTGCAAAAGGGAAACATTTCATATAAAATTCCCAGTTGAAGTATTTTTAAATAAATTAAACTTAAATTAAAAATTTTCACCCTTTTATTCACAGGTCAATCGATATGTATGACACTGGACAGCAAATACTATCAGGTTTGTTTCCTTTGATTAAAGGGGCGGTAACAATTTTTCGTAAATTGTTTTCTTCTAAATTTCCGAAACAAATATTACCTTATGCCAAATGCATTATCTTCAGGGGTTCCAAATTCCATAATTCCATGAACCCGAAGATCCGTAGTTATAGATATCAAGTATTCCGTGAAAACTGTTGGCGGCCATTTTTGTGTGAACAGCATTGAACGTAAGTTATTCATTTAAGTTTGGGAAATGGATTGAGTAGCTTACCGAATACGACATGTTCGTTTCTGAACTGCTAAATTTGTTGTAGAACTTTGTCTTTCAATTATATTTCAAACATATATTTTCGTTTTTGATGATCACTCTATTTACCAAAACACTACTGCTACCGCCCCTTTTAACTCTGACCGATCCAGTGACTTTTCCGTATTTTCTAAAAGACATTTTTTACCTTTTTGCTCAAACGAAAAACTTAAATATACATTCTGACTATATTATAGTAATTTCCATTGAACAAGTTAGTCGACCAGTAGAGTTTTTATATAATATTTTCCCAAGGTAATGTGATACGTCGGATCGTTATACTAGAAAGTTGTCAACAAATTCGCAAAGCAAAGAGAAACAAATTCACAAATGGGAACAGATTTCAGCGAAATTTATTCTGACACTAAGAAAAAAATATATTCAAGTAATGCATTTCAGATTTTAGGATGTACCGTATTTCGATTGTTTTAATGTCGTCTACATAGCATTTTCTCCTCGAACTCATCGATTGAAACTTACGATGATTCCAAAATTAACTTTTATTTCAAGTATATCTGAATCAAGTGAACATGCGTGATTATTAGTATACATACGCCATGTTTAAATAAAAAAAGATGTTCCAGTAAGGAAAAGTAAACGGATACATGTTCCTAAAATCATATTAAAGATAAATTACTTTGAATTGTATTTCCACAAACGTATTCTCTCTCTAATTTGACTTGTGACAACAGCCTTTTTTTCGATCTCTCATTTCGTTAAATGGGGCGTTGCATATTCCATATCAAGTTTTCTGATGGGAAATTTCATAACTAAATGTATATTGATGAACAAGAAATAATCTGATTGTAAAATAAGTCGTGAAAATTTAAATATCATCGAAAAATCAACCTTTCAAGAAAATTGAGAATTACAATGCTATTACCTTCTACATATAGGCGATGCGTCGCACTTGTCAGCAACCAAATTAGACCTCGTTAAAGACAAAGAGATGGAACCAAGTCATCACTGGCAGACCTGTTTCTGGACCCAGTTTAAGATGCTAGTATGGCGGACCTTCAAGCAGTCCCGGGGTCGAATCCTGGCGCACAGAACGATTCTGAGCGTGTTGGTCGTGGCTGTTGTGGTGGGGATTGTGTGGTTTCAGTCTCCTCGTGATCTCGACTCGGTGCGAGATAGGATGGGACTTGTGAGTTAACGTCGTATACCGTCACCTTACCATTCATTTCCAACAGAGGTAGCTCAAATCATAAAATCCTGATCCGACCTCTGTTATTATACGACACAGGGCTAAAAATGGAGCCCGATAGGATGCAATCAAAGTTAGCTGTGAAATACGCGACGCTTTTTCAAAGTCATTTTTAAAGCGTCACTCATTTCCAACTGATTGGGGTAAAGAAGAATTTACAAAGATATGCACTTTGTACTTTGAGTCATGACACGGACAAATGATTGGAATGACTCGATTATGACAATGGCCTTGGTGACAAGCACACTTTCCATGCGAGAAGTGTTTTACTGGCTGAAACTTCTCAACATTTTTGTCCTGCAAGTTTTTCCGCTAGGGGAACCTGTGGGAAACCCGAGAACTGGTCATATCATATCAGAGGTTAGATCAAGGTATTATGACTTGAGCAACTAATGTGGTAATATAATGTCACACATCTATCGGGATAACATAGTCTTTACAAAACGTCATTGACAAATAGAAAATATATTTATGTGACTGTGGTGAGATCAGTCTGATAAAAATCGACTGTGATTCGAGGAAAAAAAGTGTAAAAATATTGTCTCTAGTGGGGTTTGAACTTCAACCAGGCCGGCTTTCCTCTCATTCACGAGACGGAGAGGATGTTCTGGCTGGTTCGCGCACCGATAGAGACCATATTTTTGATATTTTATTCCTCGGAGTACGGTCGATTTTAACAGACTGTGGTGAGATACTGCCTTTTATTTAATGATCTTATTGTTGAATCATTTTCATCGTCTTCATTCATCAACGCCTGAAACAGGACCTGATTGTCATTGCCATCCAGCTGTTTAATGAAAATAGCAGTATTATGTATTGGATAATATTATCTACATAAGTTCAAAACGACGGACCCTTCGGATTCGAACCCGTCGCTTCAGAGTCAAACTCCAATAGCCAAAACCGAAAATCGTGATAACATGCCGAAGAGCAGCTGTAGTTTGATGAAACAATGTTATTCAATTTATGTATTTTAAAGGGGCAGTAACATGTTTTTTGAAAATTTTATATTTTCAATTTTTCACTGATAACTGTACGTTAATGCTAAATATATATATTGCAAAACCAATAATCCATAGTCAGAAAACAAATGATAAAGATTCATATAAAATCCATTTGCGGCCATTTTTGGTGAACCCTTCTCATTCATTTTGTATAAGAAAAGGGAATCGCATGGCTGAACTGTCATTACATATTTGATTTAATACTGCTTCATTTAGTTTAAATACATTGTTTTTCAATTTGAATCATTTATTTTCATGTTCCTGACATCACCTTATATTCCCCCGTAAAATGTGCTACTGCCTCTTTGGTATTGGTATAAAACAACTTAAACTCGTTATGACGTCACCAACCATTAGTATTCTACATTATATCATGTCAAGTTTTTTACTGTTTAATAAATCGAAAATATATTGATTTTATTTCATTTTTTTCATTCAAGATATTTTTCACCATCGGACATATGGGATTCTTGGTTATGTTTGACGGTGTAATATCGTGTAAGTAATTTGCGTTTTGAAATTATTGTGATTGTATCCCCTAATATAGTATGTATATGCCTTCTAGCAACATATGTCCCTGTTCTTAATTCCTCGTTATGTTTCGGTTAAAAACTAGTAAAATGTTACATAAATTGTGCAACTAAATCGTATTACCAATAGTGTTTTCTTCTTTGTCCAGGTTATTTCAAAGAAAGGCTATTCTCAGGATCTTAGTGATTACGAGTGTCGTACATATTATGTTTAAATCAGCATTTTGCTTTTACAAAAACGTGTAAAAAAATTGATATGTAACCCATTCAAAATTACAAAAATTCGAAATAACAATTCTTTCGGACAGGGCTTTCAAAATTATCTTTATTAGCCATTTCAAAATTTCTTAAGGGCCCCGGGAGGCGCTTGGATCATATAAAAGCAAGTTTTGCATGAGACATGTAAACATATACATAAGAGAAGGCTTCTAAAACAACAAAATTTCATTGGATTGAGCATCAAGAATAACCAAACAAGGCAGTTGACTTAATAGATCACAGGGTCATTTTGAGGTATGATGTTGATAAAAGATATGTCTGTCTGTTTAGTTTCAGAAGAAAGGCCCGTAGTGTTGAAGGAGCGAGGGGCGGGAACATACCGGATATCTGCCATGTATCTGGCCAAGCTTTTCAGTGAACTTCCGCTTTCCCTCACACTTCCGGCGTGCTACTTCAGCATCAGCTACTGGATGGCTGGAATGCGCCCTGAGGCCGCCATCTTCTTCACTGCACTAGCTCTGCTTATTCTCCATTGTCTCGTGTGCAAGGTAACTCTTGTAACTTAACTTGTAACTTGTAACTTAACTTTTTTAACTTGTAACTTGTAACTTGTAACTTAACTTGTAACTTAACTTGTAACGTGTAACTTAACTTGTAACTTAACTTGTAACTTAACTTGTAACTTAACTTGTAACTTAACTTGTAACTTGCAACTTGTCACTTAACTTGTAACTTGTAACTTGTAACTTATCTTGTAACTTGGAACTTAAAAAGAATGTTGTACATGCATTTGCTTCAGTACCACCATCTTGATTTCTTTTGCATTACGTGAAAGGAAACCAGCCCCCAGTGTACTAGATAGCAATATTTTGCAAGTAAATTATATCAGTAGATAGAATTTCCATAAACTGACAAAAAATAAATGATTTGATCATTTAACAATGCCTTGTCATGTCTACCTCGAAAGGGTTCTCGCTCGTCTTGCGTATAATTTTTTTTATATTACGATAAGGAATACCGTGAAGCTCCTTTTTGGCTTTGAGACTCGCAAAAATGCAATATGTATTTACTCATATGAATTAAAACCACTTCCTTGTTTATCCAACGATGCCAAAATATGAAACTTTTGACTCATGTATTGGCTTCATGTGTACATGATCTTGTCTTCATGTATGTCCAGGGGATTGGCTTTATGGTGGGACCCGGTGTGTGGAAGATGCAACTAGCTATAACAGTCACCAGTACAACCATGGTGTCCCTCGCTTTGTGTGGTCAGTATACAAGATATATTATAAGTTATACCATTCAGAGGCGGGCTCCATGGGGAGATATCAGCCTCTCACCAAGCGAGAGGCTGATATCTCCCAATGCACCCCGCCTCTGAATGGTATAACGAATTTATCTTCTTGAATGTTTAAACAAAACGCTTATAATATGACAATATAGAGTACGAAAAACGTTAACTGCGTAAGCCCTTTGACTATAGTTTGTTCAAAGCTACATATCGGTTTATCAAAAGTAACCAGCTTGATCATGTGTTCGAGGTAACATACATTGTACATTTCAAGACGCTCAATCTGGACGATTTTGTTCGTGCTTTTTATGTGCCGGGGTATAAATAATTTAACATCCGCTCAAGAGGGTGAAACCAGTCTTTGTCCAGGCTTACGTGGACTAATCAGAGATGGAGAATTTTTCATGAGGTAGGATAAAATAAATTTGTAAGCAACAGTAAAGAACTGCTGAAGTTATTGATAAACGAAGATTTTATAATTCATAGTATGCTTGAAGTTGGTGAAATATTCGTTTAAAATATAAAAAACACATCTAACTTGTTTTGATATACGTTTCTTAAAAAAATATTTTTTGATATTTTAATGTTTTTCCTTTAATTCATTTATTGTATATACCTTAACCCATGCAGGTGGTTTCTTCGCCACCCTGTTTCCACCCTGGCTGGTATGGACACGATACCTGTCTGTGTTTGGTCACACCTTCAGTGCTTTGTGTCTACTGGAGTTCGGGGATATGGAACCAATACCGTAAGTATACCTTGTACCGTGTTTGGTCATGCCTTCAGTGCTATGTGTATACTAGAATTCGTGTATATGGAGCCAATACCGTAAGTATACCGTATATTCTGAATTCATTGATGTTCTTCATGAATGGGGGGGGGGGGGGGTCCTTTCACAATATGACATACCGGAGTCCGGGGATATGGAACCAATAACGTACGTATAACGTGTACACTGAATCCATTGATGAAGTTCATGAACAAGGGGGTCCTTTCAAAAATTGAAGATATACAAGTTTATGGACAGATGGTCCCTTCACTAAATGACTTGTTTTAGGTTAACCCTTTATTAGCCTCGTTATCGAATTTCGAAGTTACATTAATGTCAATTGGACCATTTTTCTGGGTCAATTCTAAATCCCCTAAAACACCGATACCGTCTATATTTCTACTCAAACAAATATTGGCATTTTTGTCGTCCTGAGAGAACTCTGTGTACATTGCGTAGTTGAAGGTACTGTAGTCTGCTCATCGCTTATAGAAACAGACCAAATTCTAATATGAAACAAGGTCTCTGATTTTAATAAATCAACACTTTAATTGCACTTATCTAAGATCATAGTCCAGATAATCTAGATCTTACTTAGGTGATACGGGAAGATATGAACTGAGTAATATATAAGAAACGACAACGAGGTTAAACGAAATTCATCTTTAACCCTCACGCAGTATCGTTAATGACACCACCTTTGCGGCTATGTGGGCCTCACAGGCCCAGGCACATGCACATGCAATTCAGGAACGCTGCGAGGGAAAAAGGGTCAATATTATTAATGATGTTATGTATAATATGTCACCTATGTGTTCCAATCCTTACCAACTGATCGGTGATATGTTTATTTAAGACTCATTTGCAGGCTTATTTGGTAAAACTTTATTTAAAGTAAGTGTAAAGAAAGCAGAATTCACATGTAAGAGTAAACGCTAGATCATGTGATACCTATTGATTCAAATTTCGTTATTCAATTTTACAAGGAACAAAGGTTATCATTATGCATCGACATAGTGTCAGAAATTAAAACGTTGTCGAACATGAAATTGAAACCAAAGTTTCATGATTCATAGTAGTCTGACATTATAATATTCATTATCGCCATAATGCGCATTATTGGAGCGTAAGATGCACGTGTGCATTAAAATAAGAGTTGCCAATGAAACCCAAATCTCTACATCCGGGTTAAAATATTTCTTCATTCTCTTGCCACAGGGATACAGATTATTCACAACATCACCTCCACCAAATTGAAACTTTAGGAAAGCGTTTGCATGAATGGGATATTTTACCATGAAGGCCAGTTATCGTCCCTGTTTTTGGTGGCTTCAAATAACTCAATCATATGAACTGGCGTTAACGATCATGATCTTGAACCTTAAAAGTTCTGGAGAGTTTGGTTTACCAAAAACTCACATATTCGTAAATAACAAAAAATAACGTTACTTTGGATAGTTTACAGTAAGAAAAAGGAACATGTTGCCAATAGTTTATGCCATAAGTCAAGAAGTTGGGACAGTGGTATTGGGTTGGATAAACTATTAAAGGGGGTCTGCAACCCAAATTTTTAACTTCCAGAGTTTTATTAGCAGGGCCCCGAAAGAGTCGTAAATGCTCGGTAGGGACTAAATCGTTTGGTTATCAACTGCTTACAGCTGACAGCCAGTTCCAAGTTTGTGTCACGTGACCCCCTTACCCATATGAACGCTCCCGTTAACGATGGTCAATTTGGTTTCACAAGCTAGGTTGTTGATTCCCTTTAAGCACACAAAGATGTAGTTAATTTATGGTATTGAAGAAGTTGAGGGGCACATCACAATTTCGATAATGTCCATGAACGTCACTTGCATCAGATTATTTACCGACAAAGATAGTGCTTCAATAGTGATAATTTGAATTTACTTGCAGAACGTCAGATGGCCCATTACACTGACCTTTAGAGTAAAGAAGTAATGCCTAATGTTATAGTCAAAAACTATATTTAAAACCAAATAAAACATCAATTGTATGAATTAATTAAACGTGTACGTCAACATCACAATACGCCCGAGACACACCAACAACTGGTCATTGCATTGCAGAAAGAGTGGGGTAGAACTGCATGGGGACTCCATCAATGTGTCCATTTATTTACAAGGGGAAGTCAAGCAAGAATTTTTGCAAATGCCAGGAATTCATAAGACTGAGTCACTTCAACGCCATCTTGTGATTAACAGTATACGGAAACAAACCTAAAACTACTGTTCTTGTTTTGGCTTACTCTTTTCCATTTGACAATTTTCGCTTTGATATAATTGAAATCATGTACCTTTTTTGTTTTTTAAGGCGAAGAAAAAGATTCTCTGAAAAATTACATATGCGTTTCAGTTTTTGGAGAGTATATTATTTTTGCTATGTATTTGTTTTCGGATGTTGGTTTATCTACATCAGGAAATAATCTCAAGGGGTAATATTTATTTATTTTGTTATTGCGATTCTGTATATTTTGTACCGAAACAAGGGTTTCATTTACCCTGGGCCTTTGAGGCCCGAGCTTACAGCAAACGTATGTATTTTCTTAAAACGTCAATAAAAAAAGCAGTATCTTGTCTACAGTTTATGACGTCAGACGTAGCCTTAGAAAACATACTAATGGAGGAATACATGAAGTAAGAAGTCACTTAGTTCAAATGTGTTGAATCTGGGTAATGTCAAACATGTAACCGGGCCTCAAAGGCAACCCGATACTGCGTGAGGGCTAACACTTTCAACTTAGAACTTAGTGAAATAGATCCAGAAGAAATATTTACTCTCAGGAAGCACACCCATAGAGCTTCCTGTAACTTTGAGTAGAATATAATGGTTTATAGGCCGAGGAATTGATAAGAATTATCGTTTGTTCAGAAACAATAACAGAAGATAAAGTTAAATGAAAATCGTGTACAATGAAGAATAGATTTGAGAAATATCGAGAGGTTGTCGGACAGGTCTGAATGTTTTGATTCATCCAAGTTCAGAGATAAGATGGTACATGCCCGCGTTTTGTTCATCATAATTAATTATATTACATTCAATGTTTAAATAACAGCTATGACATTATGTATTGAAACCTCAACGCAGTATGCTATCATCTGGTGTATTATATCATATATCATATATCATATTGCACTGTATAACTATTAGCTGTAACTGATTTGTACTTTCATAAAATATTTTATCAGGTCAGACTTTAAAAACGTATGAAAGCACCATATATTTATAAACTAATTTAAAACTGTATTTCTCTCACCACTGATAATTAAATAAACCTACCCATTTGTTCTTTGTTTCTAACCCTTTCATTTGTACTTTCATTGCAGGTGCACTAACGTATCATTAGAGAACTACCCCCAGTGTGGATGGAACGGTACAGATCATGTAACTGCAGAGAATCTACTGTACGAGTTGGGTACAGTTTTACCTATGTATATCTACATCTCGGCTCTAGCTGGCATGGTTTTACTGTTCTTTGTCACTGGCTACATCATCTTCAGGTTCAAAGGGAGAATAAAGACATAAACATCCATATTAAAAGTTTCCTGTTTAGTAATTTTATAGAAAATCGTCCTTCAAAAACACCATGGAATTGTATGTGTTTTATGAGCATTTTTAATGAAATAAAATGGAACATTACAAGATTTACACCATTTGACTTCTTTGAACATTTAGAAGTTGGGAATGTGATTTGTGGATGTCAATTTCATTATTGAAATGCTGACATGTTATCAAGTAATAAGCTATACCGATACGTCGCAACCTTGCAATTAAAAGTTCTAAATCATAGAACTTATTATCTTTTTTTTGCATCATTTGTTGTGATTTCAAGACCATTAAGTTAATAAATATTTTAGTTTCGCCTCACTTGTTGGGTATCGCAACTCGAAAAAACTTACAACCAGCATTGCATATCTAATTGCTTTTACATTGAGCTTATATAAATGTTTAGCAAAATCTATTTCAAAACCTAGTTAATCTAACATTGTCACAGAGAGGTTGTGTGATTTGGCTTCTAGTTTTATTGTAGGGAGAAAGCCTGCAAGACTATATTTTGGCTATGTATTGCGGTGAAACCTGCGAGCATCGACTGGAACTAGCAACCATGGGTGGTACTGCACTTGAATTCAGTGAAGCATTGCACCCACCTTATCGCGTTAAGTTAAGGTTTTAGTCAAATGATTCCTGATGGGATTTGAACCCGGACGCGCTAACCACTGCGCTACCTAGCACCTTGTTTCAACAGCGTTTTGAATAATATAAGAGTATAGCTGTTTAGCGGGCCAATATTTTTTACAAGATAATTGTCGCATTTTGTGATTAATTACAAGAAATAACATGCTTAACTGAGCTCTAAAGCTTTATAGTTGAAAATAGTGCCACCCTGCACTTATCAGGATCATTGACACGTTTTACATTATATATTGGAATATATCCACATTACGAAACATTTATACAGCAGCAAAGTGCATAAACACGCTTCGCTTGTTGATGTCGATAACTCGTTTTATATTGTGTAAACACTATGTGAAATATTGTATCATCTTCGTAGATAAATTCACACATACGAACAACAACAAATACTCGAATATACTTGAAATTGCAACTCACATTTAGTCCTGAAAAAAAACCCTTGAAACACGGACATAACTTAAGTTCGTTCAAAACAAAAGACCAATTCATTTTCTTCACGATCTTCAAACCAATGTGCTTTCGCATGTTTGTAGCTCGTGAAGTGTAAAAATTGACTTTGAACATGCCATTTCGTAAAAGTCCGTGCATCACAATCTGAAATTGACAACGTCCGTGCAGCAACACCTTTTACTTGTAATAGAGATATAAATTTCATGGTCTGAATAGTGGTTTGAACCTGAATATCAAACATCTCATAAAACAGTAATTTCTGTGACGTTTACAATTTTCTTCAAATTATTAAATTTCAATTAAACATATAGTTTCAGTGTTTTCTTGAATTTGAAATAACTAAAAACTACTTACTTGCCCTGGTGTGTCTGACAACAGAATATGCTCAATCTGCACGTAAACTTGGCAAATGAATTTAGAGCAATGTTGGATATTTAGTGTACTTCAGTTTTATACCATTACAACAACAATTCAATTACATATCGGGGGTGGGATAGCGCAGCGGTTAGCGCGTTCGGCTTCGGTTCGTGGTTCGAATCCCGCCAGGGGCTCGGCAACTTTGTCTGCAGTAGAAAACTGTTCTACACGCAGTCAGGTCAGGTTTGGGTGCAATGAGGTGATATTGGGTTTATCGCCGTTTTAAAGAGTATTTCACTTATATCTCGGCTGCAAGTACATTTTTGTACAAGTATTATTGCAGGAAGAAAGCCCGCAACACTATTGTGGCTATGTATTGCGGTGAAACCTGCGAGCATTGACTGGAACTAGCGAACAATGGATGGTACTACGTTGAAATTCAGTGTTACATTGCACCCAAACCTGACTGCGTTTAGAACAGTGCTCTTTTGCAGACAAAGTTGCCGAGCCCCTGGCGGGATTCGAACCACAGACCTCCTGATCTGAACATTCTCCACAGTCTCTTTACATAATTGCTATATTTTGACAAAATGTAGCAATGAAACGATAACACTTATGACATATAGCTGAACAAAATGCTTATATTGAATACAATACAAGGATCGTTTTTTCTATAAACATCGTATATATCCTTTAGTCTTGTATGTGTGATGAGGTTACCGTACTTTTGTGGACAAATGTTAGGATCCAATTGTATAAATACAAGTTCATAAAGTTAAAAAATCGAGGTTTGCAGAGATATCTCCAAAATTAACACTCAAAGCTAAATCTCCTCTCCTATCAAAATATTGTTTGAGCGAACACAAGCGATTTTGCTGAAACCTTTTAGATGAAAACGGTGTAAATCATACGTTTATATTATATCCCTGTATACTTAATGTAGACATTAGAAGCTATCAGGTATAATGAGAGCAATACAATAACACAACAGGTAAAGGTTATCAATACCCGAGCTCAATGAATCGTGACAAACTCCAACAATAGTAAGGGCTAGAGTACCCCTCATATATTTAATGAAGGCTATTTATTTTTGAGGGTTATGCCATTAGCGGCATTCAGACGTTATGCAGGTTGAAACTTGACGCCTTGCTGTGTACTGAAGCCATGCGTAACGTTCGTACTTACACCATACCTACGGTGATAATAGCTACGGTATGTGTACATAAGTATATCATTGTATGTCAGGGAAGAAAGCTATGTTTACAAGAAATACCTGACCAGTTGTTTCTATGCTTATTACGAATGAGGTTTTACGTCGACATAGTTGACTGATCACACTTCCTGGCCTCCTGGCAAGTGCATACAGACGGGCTAATATTTGCACGTGTTGGATATATCGTGTATTTTTTTCTTTTTCTTACAAATGTTTTGGATGAGAAGAGCAGATACGTTATTCCTTGGAAATGTGACAAAGCAAGCTTTCTTGTGACTTAATTCTTGGATCTTTTTCTGCTGAGTGGATTGGATTTACTTCGTTGATGTATGAACCTTCATGTAAAATTGGTTGAAGACTTTACTTTGAAGATATGTCACGATAAATCTTGTGAAGACAAGCGCTTGGTGTTTGTTATTGCTTGCAGTTCTTCTAACTTTATTTGTGTGATCTATACTCATTGATATACGGATCTATACTTACAAATGGTTGATGACTCTTTCCTTAAGAGTGTATGATGATTCCTGTAAGAAGTCGTCAATTCTTGAGGAACTGTAAGGGAAATCCTGTTGGATAGATAAGTTTTCCATATCCTTAACATGCAATTCACAACGAATGACGTCCTGTGTTCAGAAAAGACATGATATTTGTTGTAAATATCAGATATGGACACGGTTCCTATATTTGTGTTGATATAGGGAAGAATATTGTTCATAACCAAGTAGTTCCTGGTTATTGAGACATACACACGTGTGCACCTGTTTGCATGACGTCACGATTGTCACCTTTGATGAACAGACAATAGCTGATTAATATCGACACTAGTGGGGATCACTCACGACATGGGGACGGGATCGAGCAAACATAAGACCCCTCCTGTTCGCCCAGGTGCGACTCAGGCCACTGATTACAGGTGAGTTTGGAATTGTTGTTTGCATAGTTCTATTTATTATAGATATGATGTATGTAATATATAAGTGTTCACTGTCGTTGTGGTCAAACATGAATACACGTTATATAAATGAAATAGTGATGTTCTGTTTGTGAATGTAATATTTTGGTGATATATCTTATCAATTAAATAGCAATATTCGTTCTCTGAAGGTAATATATATGATTTATATTTAATCAATGAAATAGGAATACTCCGTCTGTGAATGTTATATAGACTTCTAGACATCTTGATCGTCAATTGGAATGTAGGGCATTTCTTAAGTACACGTTATCTTTACAAAATTAATGTATGTAATATACAACTTAAAGCTGAAGCACTTCTACACCTCGATTTTTTAACAAGTAAGGCAATGTTTTTTAGAAAGACTAATATTTGTATATCATTATATCTGATTCATATCATAACCAGGTACATTACTTGCTCATATATTCATTGCAAAGAACACAACAGCAACCTTATGGTTTACTGTTAATATTGATACTTAAAGGGACACTAGCACGATTTTAGGGGGAATATAAGGTGATGTCAGGAAAATGAAAATTAATGGTTCTCTTTGAAAGACAATATATTTAAAGTGAATGAAGCAGTAATAATTCAAATATAAATTGTAAACATTTAGCCAGGCGATTCCTTTTTCTTACACAAAATGAATTAAAGGTGTTCACAAAAAAAGGCCGCCAATTTATTTTAAGTGAATCTTCATACTTTGTCCTCTGACTATGGACGATTAGCTTGTGTAATCAGATGTTTGACACTTAAAAATAATACGTTTAGCGTTAACGAACAATATAAATTGTCAGTGAAAAAATTAAAATAAAAAATCATCAAAAAAACGTGCTACTGCCTCTTTAAAGTGTTCATTTCAATTATGAATTAAGGCCACATTAAATTTAATGGTTTACAAGTTTCTCGTGATTGAGATTTCCTACCATAAATACCTAGCATATCTAATTTCCTAGTTCAATATGACTCGTGCAGACGTAGTGACCTAAACAAACAGTCCCTCCTTACGCTATTGTGTATGTAAACATACAGTCAATTTGCACAGATAAACTTCTTCGCTTTTCATTCTTGATAAATAGAACTCTTTGTGATCGCTTTGTTGGGTATAAATCATATTGCATGTCAACATTGTAAACCCACGAGAACATTACATTTTGTTTATAAAAGTGAATTTGTGATTAATAAACCTTAAGATGACGTTCTTACTGGTAAATACCATCTGACATAGATTGAAATATACTAAAATCCAAAAGAAACGTCCCCTTTTGTTTTTTCAGAAACATCACAAATCACGAAAGATAATTAAAAAATGACACCATTCTTATATATGCCAAGGCACTATCTGAGGAAACACATCGCTTAAACCCACAATATGCATGCAGTGGTTAAGGTACAAAAATATCGTTTTGTTATATTTTTTGTTCTATCGAGAATCGAGAATTAAATATAGAGGGGACGTTTCTTTTGGATTCTAGTTTAGTAATCAAATCGTTATGTTTGTTGTAGCTTGATCATTGTTTTGATACATGTGAAATACATTTATTATAACTCTAGGCATTAAGTTACAATATAAGCTATATCATTATATATCAAAACACGAGCGTGATATTTTGTATCCCCCGATCAAGAGCAAGTTATACACAGATTGCAAGACTTTGTATGACACAGTCACATCTGAGTGTTAATGAATGAATGAATGAATGAATGATTTTTTTCTTTTATGAATGACTCTCCCTCAAATATACCTATATAAATAATACGTCAATAATAATAATAGCATGTTGATAAGGTTGGATGGCAATAACCTCCATTTGTATCATTGTACAAGGCGTAAATGTATTTATAATCTTTAACAAAAAATCTTCAAAAACGATGGCTTGCATATCAAAAGCACATCAATATTTCCGCAAATCCATTAAAGTGTTATAAAATTTAAACTATTCAAATGATATTAAGAACAGTTTGAAGATTAAAATGCAATGGCAAAGTTTAATTAAGGCAAACTATTGTCAAAGTTTGTTTGTTAAAATAATAACCATCATATTCAAATAACGTTATGGCGGGGTTATTGTGAGATTAAGTTCTCACACGACACTGCGTATTCAATGTTGATACAGATAAATACGACTTATTACGCTATAAGTCACTTCTTACCAGTAAGTGAAGGATTATAGGAACCTTACAATAAGGGGATTACAAGTTTTACGTTGATCCTTTTGGGAAATATTTTCATTCGGGTGATTTTGAATAACCAGTAAGAGAAGTTAATACCGTAAATTCTTGAATAATAGCCAAGCGATTATTAAAATTCAAACGTGGTTTTTGACCGGGCGATTATTCAAGACAGACGATTATTTATTTCATATCTTTGAAGTGTTCAATATGTAATATATGAAATATTCAACAAACAAACACATTATTACAGGAAATATTTTCCTGGAAAAACTAAACATACAATGTAAATTGATGTTAAAGCCGCATTAGAATGCTTATATGAAGAATAATAAGTTTGACAAGCAGGCGATTATTTATTATGTCAAGGTAGGCGGTTTTAAGGCCAGGCGATTATTAAAGGATTTACGGTATTTTTATGTTATATATTTATATATTTCTTTGTAGATTTATGGTAATATATTTTCAGTTTATCAGATATGTAGATTAAAATGGCATTGGCCAAAATAATATATTCAAAATAGATTGTAAAATCATTAAGTGACTACACATTATGTATGTATCACTCATTTCATTGGAACAGTACTTCGTTCTCAATGATTGGATCTTTTGTAACAAATCTATCATTTGATACAGTTAACATTCTGACAATATGAGCCTGGTTCTTGAAAGTTCTCAAAAACATTTGAAAGAACTATATAAGCAATCATTGTTCTTATTCGCAGCTCATTCAAGTTAGAAGGTTTAACTGACCATTAAATATTTCAGTATTAAGAGTTTTGTTATATATCAATTCAAGGCCAATAATGTCAGATACAACACATCATATATTTATATTATCAAATATCTATCATTTTTTACAAATATTATCATATACATCGTTTATTTAAAATACAATACTTATACCAACCAAAAGCAATAATTATCTTATGATTTGACAAAAATATATGCATAACTTTATCGTAATAAATTGTTTCTATTTAGTCAACAGAAACATGACGTTCCTAAAGTCAATGGCGCCAGAAATGAAAAGACTGAAAAGACAAAAGACGAAAACATTAAAAAGACAAACGAGTTGCATGTGGTTGAGAACCTTATACGCGAAAAAACGTCAAAAACGGAGTTATCCCCCATGACGACCTCGACCTTAAATGGAAGTCAAGGACCGGTAAAGCCTCGACCACATCGGCCCAAATCTGCTCCTCGAAAGTCTGAACGAAGCATGACACGTGGAGGAAGGCCTAAAACCCCTGGAGGACTAGGAAGCAGAGGTAGAACCTTCTACCAGACGAGCATAAAGAAAGATGTGTCGGTGTCATCTGTCCTGTATGGAGATATGTCTGTCGAGTGTCCCCCGACTGCAAAAATCGTCAGGATCTTCACAAGTAGCACATTCACAGGTAAAATGTACAATCTCATTTAAATCTGATCTAACCTAAAACGACTATGCATCTAATCGCAGTACTGCTCAATAGGTTTCATTTCAAATGTCTGGTCAATTACTGGTCTCTAAGATTTTGACAACTGCTTATATTTTCTAGTCTAATCGCTCATTGGCTGAAATCTTTATGACGTCATAGCATTGCCAAATCATTATTTTGTTTCATTTTGTGAGATTACTTATCTAACTTTTAAAACCGTGTGACTGCCCCTTTAACAGATACGGAGCACGAGAGGAATGCCCTGATGGAGCGTGTCTACCCTGCCCTGAAGGAGATGTGTCACCAACTTGGCTACGAGTTCCAGGTGGTGGACATGAGGTGGGGGATCAGGGACGAGGCTACTGATGACCACATGACCTCTGAACTCTGTCTCAGGGAGATCGATCTGTGTATGAAGCTCTCTACAGGTCCTTGCTTTGTTGTAAGTTTGCAAGAGTTGCACCTTTTATGGTTTGTGGGAGACGTTTTCAGTATGAATGTGACTGGCTAATGTCCAATATACTGTACTCTTTGCGTTATTGGTTTATATAACCTTTGATGTCTGCCTCGGGGAGATCTATCTGTGTATATATTTGAAGCTTTCCACAGGTTCTAACTTTGTTGTATGTGGCAATGTCCATATTTTGCTTTATAAATTCATTATATGACCCCAAAAAGTAGGGAAAAAGTTTCCTCAATATAAAGGTGACAGGCCAATGTACAGTATTTACAAGACAAATTGAAGGTATTTGCTCAACGTTTCCCTCACCTGAAAACCTGAAAACAAGCTCAGGTGAAATAACTGAGGAAGGTGTGTGCCATCGGTTGTAGAAGATATCTCGTATAAATATTGTATATAAATTTATTTCACACATTGTTTTTATAACATACACTTATAAATAATATATTATTTGTTTTAAATTTTTTAACATTATGCAATTCAATTTTCAGACCTTTCTGTCTCACAAGTACGGGTACCGCCCTCTTCCGAGCCGAATAACATCTGACGAGTTTCATAAGGTTATAGAAGGGGTGTCAAACATTGAAGATCTGGAACTAATTAACAGGTATGATATTCCTATGGTAACACAAGACTGATATATCAACAATTATACAACACAATGTAACTGCACGATTCCTTGCCTGAGAGTTTGATCAAATCCCTTTTATATAAAAACTACGTGCATTGCATTTGTTTTGAGGTAACGTCATTTGACGTCAGTAATTCTGGCTATTGTCAAAGATCCTTATGGCGGGAACAGTTTTCACATGACACTAAGCCTCAAATGATTATTTATGAATGAATAAGCCAGTAATAACCTATCCCGTTACGCTTTTTAATTTATCAACAAAAGATTAATTGAATCATCAAGTTTCATTATCAAATATTTTATCAAGATATCAAGATCACCCTATTAAACGAGTCTCTATTTAGTAATGGATGATTGGGTTTTATGAAAATGTTTATGTGCGGTTACATCCAGTCTAATAAATGATCAAAGTGCTAAATACATTATCTGAGGGAATTGAAATTTCAGACGGTCTGTCCCATTATATCGTTGGAACGACTAAAGGTAGACGAAAAACCCTTGTCAGGAAAGACCACATTATATGGATCAAACGCTTCGGGGGTTGGGGGGCCAAACTTTTTATTTTTATAGTACTGTGGGAGGTGGGGGGGGGGGGGGGGGGGTATTCTACGCGTCACAACAATTCTCCCATTCTCTACAAACATGGTGTGTGTGTGTGTGTGTGGGGGGGGGGATGTATCATCCTGTTAAAACATTTGAAGGACCCAAGTTTTCGATTTCTCTCCTCAGCTCAAATTGATTAAAAGCTTTTTTTCAATCCTTCATTTACGCCTAACTACACTCATGACCTACAAAAACAATGTTTAAAGTAAAAAACAATGGTCGCTACGGGCCTGTATAACCTTTTCCTTTGTCTTGAACTCGAGTTTCTTAAGTTAACATTCGTCAATAGGAGCTGGGACAAACAGATATATCATTTGCCAGCTATTGCGTATGGGAAGTTGAGCCAACTATATTGTTGCACGCTTTACTGTTCGCTCTGTTCAATGTAGTAATGCCAATGAATTTCAGAGGAAAAGAGTATTTTGTTGTAGTAAAATTAATCACGTTTATCTTAGTGGTTAAAAATCCTACATAGTGAGAGTAAACAGGTTTGATCAGCGCGCACCAATGACTCAACAAATCTCATTGAAATGCGATCACAATTTGCTGCAGAAACTTACACAAATTAGATATTATTTTCAACCAAATATTTCTTCTGAAACTGTTCTGCTCTCATGTAATTAAAGAGTTGCTACTGAGAATGAATACTGCACTTCAGATGGTACCTGGAGGATACAAACGCCATTCCATCTACCTTTGTCCTACAACCGGTGAGCTTCTACCTGCCCGACTACCTGACTGATGATGAAGAAAGACGCAAGGCAGCAACTCAAACCTGGTATAGTGAGTCGGACCAGATGAAACTGGCCCTGGAGGATGCGGCCAGGAAGATGCTTGATGAGAAGGATGCTCACAGATACGTCATGTCCGGTAGGATAACGTTTACCTATACCTTTAGTGATGTCGCTTTGGTGTTCTTAAAGAATGCTTGTACGCGTGATTTGCCTATGGCCCTTGGGCAAAATCCCGCGGGTAATCTTTTTGTTCTTGATAATTCCCGAGGGTCATGTCTTATCCATAACTTTTTTCAATTATTATGGAACAATATATCTAAATTAGACTGTGGACCGAGGACCTGAATAAAGGCACGAAATAAAACGTGTTAAGGCTAAGGGGTGAATAAAAGAACTAGATACCAACATAATCTCTCCCAACCTTCAATAATAATGGCAATGTTCTCCTTTTTTTTTGGGTAAATATAGAATGAACTGATTTTTAAAATAACATTGTCGTTGAGAGCGTTTTAGAAGTTGGAATGGCAATAAAGCAGAGGAACATATGGATGACAACTTCTTTGTTCATTGTATGCGACATTTCCACACAGATTCTTATGTCGTTCTCATCCATATATTCCTCTGAATTATTATCATTGTAGGCATGAAGGGAACTTGAATTACATTCTATAGTAAACAAACTATGGCTTTGTGTACATTTTGATTTAGGACATATTGTCCTTCAATATGATCCACTAACAAATATAATAATAATGATTAATATTTTTGTATGAACCAATGGCCATACTTTTTTTTTTGTGTTAATAATTATTGGTTATCTTTGAATGAATTAAACCAATACATCTTCAAACATCTGTGCAAAGAGATTGGCAACCAGATTTTATGATGAAAATGGCTCTAACTATCCAATGAATACAAAGGTTTTCATCTGAGATAGTCATTCATTGTGTTCACAGTGACTGAACAGGAGATAGCCCATGCACTATTTACACCAGACAATATGGCGGGAAGGAGCGCGTGGTTCCATAGAAGTATAAAGAACATCGACAGTGCCAAGAATCATCCCAAGTCGTCGCTTTACAAATTCAAAGGTAAGTACAATAGATATACAAAACGGCATACGTCAGCATTTTGGTCATTTGTATTGAACGAGAAGAGACGCATTCCGTATTGCAACCTTGAATTAATATCCTAAGTTTACATGAGTATATAAACAAACTAAACGTCAACGAGTAGAACAAGGTACAAAAGAAGGGATATAGATAATAGGGCCTTCTTTATTTGTTATCAATTTTTTTCTGTACAATAACTTGTAAATCATAGAAAGTTATTGTTCTGTTCCGCTTTTCGAAATGTATGAAATTATGTATTTATTTGTCTCAATTACGTCATAACTTGTTTTAACGGTAAAATAGTTCATCTTTACTTTCTTAACTATAAATTTGATGAATATCAACCTCCTGCAAGGCATAAAACGTACTTGTCTCCATTACTTATGCATCTATCCGATGCTGCTTTCGCCAGTGTTAGAGTGCAACGTCCTCCCGGATCTCTTTATCCCTATTGACGCTATAAAACCAGTAACAAATACATTTTAACCTGTTTTCTGGCTTGTTGGGGTGAAGGGGTTAAGCAATGCGGAAGGTATCCTGGAAGTGTCCTCGATGTGATTTCTTCTTGACAACAGACAAGCTGAACCAGGAAGCAGAACTGCCGACATATCTCCGAGACAATCAACTTTCGGTTGTCATCACTGCAAATGAAAACTCTTTTGCGTATATTTATGAAAATCTTCAATATGTCTTCTTTTCAAACAGATTTTTGGGGTTCAGAAAAGCAAAAACAGGAAGTAGAAGAATTGCCGAAATAATTAACTTCCGGTTGCCATCATTATGAGTGATAAATTCTACTCGAATGTCCCTTAAATTCCTTTAAGATGTATATTCATGATGTTATTAAATATGTCTACTTTTCAAACAGATGTTGGAGGTTCGGAAAAGCAGAACAAGGAAGCTGAAGAATTGCTGACAGATCTCCGAGACAATAAACTTCCGGTTGTTATTCCAGACAAATGTCACTTGAACTACTCTATAGCCTGGCACGATCAAGGTAAATTCGGTCATTTGAACATCTACCATTTCTATGTTATTTTCGTAAACACGTAAATTTATATATCTTTGAATTCAACATTATAAAGTTTGAACTATTCAGATATCACGTTAAAGCGACAGAAGCAAGGTTTTAAAATAGAAAATGTGATATCATGAAAAGGTAAAAAACATTTCTATTATCAATGCTTCAATCAAAAGAAGTCTTTTCACAATGAGCGTTCAATATTCAGTACCAAGTCCAGTACCGTTTTCAAATGTCAAAAAGCCGTTTACACTAAAATGGCCACCGCTATTATTTGCAACAATTGTTTCCAGGTGTGGACCCTGCTAATGTGAAGGAACATCGCCAGTACATCGACCAGCTGTGTGAAGACTTCGAGAAGACTCTGATGGGGATGGTGAGGCACGGCATCAAGAAGCGGACTTCAAGCTCTGATCGTCCCGTGTTCGGGGAGGTCGTGCAGCACCTCGCCTTCTGTCAACACAAGTGTTCCTTGTTCCATGGGCGGGAGAATCTGCTGAAGGTGAGGAAAGTGAAGACAAGCCAACCTCCTCAGTTAGTTCTGGATGTGCATTGTCTGTCTCTTCTTTCCTTTATAAGATGAGGACTTTGTCAGTTTCTACCATGGTTTGTTGCAGAGATGGTGATATCGAAGCATCCTGTCTCAGGGAACGTAAGTTACGCTAACTCCACTAATCTCTACCCTGGGCTCAGACGCTAGATTCGCTTGCGCGGCCTGTCTTGGGATATAGCCAAACAAATCATTTTCTCGCCACCATCTGTATAAAATTTGAACGAGAAAATGATTTGATAGGCTACGTCCCAGGGTACAGATTATTGGAGTTAGCGTAACGTTCGTAACCTGAGACAGGATGAGGCCATCAGGACCAGACCTTCTCCTCAGATAGTTCTGGATGTGCATTGTCTGTGTTAGACCACAGTATAGTATAGTCTCTTCTTTCCTTGATAAAATGAGGACTTTGTCAGTTTTCTACCAAGGTTTGTTGCAGAGATGGTGATATCGAAGATGATGTACGTTCTTCTCAAGCCTGCTCAACAGTCTACTGTCCATGATATTAAAACCTTTAATGATTCAAAGCAAATCATATTTTGCATGAATGTCTGTAGATCAAATTTCTTTATTTTTTCCTATATTGCATACATTTTGATTTAAATTTTCTTCAAAAAACTGGTGTTAATCATTATATGCAGCGGAGATAATACAAGACAAATTTTATGGGCGACAACTTCTTTATTGATTTCTCCCGACGTATGGTATTTATATTTGTATATTTCATTATCAGTCACCCGAAGAAGGGGCAAGAATTGGCCCAGAAACGTCTTGAGAAATCAATAGAGGTTGTTATCCATAATATTTGTCTTGTATTTTCACACCAACTTCTAAATGCCTTTGAAGAGTTACAGCGGAGATGTGCGTCACATCTATAACGTTCCCTAAAACCATTCTATTGCCAGAAGAACGAGCTAATCCTAAATTTTTACAGACAAACGGCTTTCTCTTAAAACAGTTTCTTCCTTATTTTCAGGAAATTAACAAATTCATTAGAGGGACTTCCGAGTTTCCGCTTGTCGTCCACGGAGTTTCAGGAAGCGGGAAAACATCAGTGGTCGCCATGGCAGCAAAACAGGCCTGGGAAACTCACTGCGGTCGAAATGGGAAAGTCATTATAAGGTTATGATTTACCTTGTTAGTTTTCTGTACATACGTGATTGAACCGTTTTTCAAAATTACTTTTAAATGATCTGCATTGTGTTTTTTAAAGATTAATTTTCGGGCAGTTGAGAGGCTAAAGCCTTTGTTCATGCATTTTTGCTATTTCTCCGTTGACCCGTTTCTTTATATTAAGGTAGTTAATTGATAAAACGGTCATATTACAGGTAAATTTAACACTTGAACGGACAAAATTTGCTTTTAAACTTGTATAAAACCTTTGTTCGATCATTATTCAAGATAGGTAAATGTCCTATATATGAAATAAGGAATAGATATTACGCAAGTCTAGTGATATGATTTGAATTTATATACGCACATATAATTTTTACGCATTAACTCGAAATATTGCTAAGATAAGCAATACTACTTATAAGGCAATATGTACATAATTTGAACGTTATTTTATTTCAGATTTATTGGAACAACACCAGAGAGTTCATCGGTGTGCAGTCTACTAAAGAGTGTGACGCTACAACTGTGGGCTTTGAACTGCCATGAAGGTCCCGACCTGCCAAATGTAAGTACCATTTGAGGACACTTCACACAAATTTATATAGATTAGTTATTGTGTTTTTTACGTCATAGGTATCATGTAGTGAACTCATTTGTGTAATATGTCCAATTCTTGCATTTTAAAAGCTTCTTCGTGTATTTTAATATTAACTATAATTGTTTATTTTTTTACTATATTGAAAATATGTTCTTTTTATTGAATCATTTTGAAAGGAAGAATGTCCTGTTTCCAATCTTAACGTCAGTACATGGGTTGTATATGTGTCGGTTTTGAATTTATTTCTGATGAAGTTTTTTTTAATGTCGTCAGTATGTCGTCCTTATAAGAGGATAACATGAAATCATTTCATGATATTTAGACATAACAGTACCTAACCATTGGTCTTCACAGGATCTGAAAGACCTTGCGAACGTGTTCCAAGAGGCCCTATCGTTGGGAGATCCAGCCCAGCCCTTGACCCTCATCTTTGACTCTCTTGACCAACTGGACTCTTCGGACAATGGACGTCATCTGACCTGGCTGCCAACTGTTCTTCCTCCTCATGTCAAATTGATCGTGTCTACACTACCGGAAGCAGTCTATGAGTGTATGCCTCGTCTTCAGGTCTGTTCTTCACCCTCATCCTGTCTCAGGGTACGAACGTTACGCTAACTCCACTAATCTGTACCATGGTCTCAGAAGTTAGATTCGCTCGAGCGGCCTGACTTTGGATATAGCCTAGCAAATCATTTTCTTGCCACCTTCTCGATAAAATTTCAACGCGAAATGAGAAAATCTACATGTACCTTCTGAGCCCAGGGTACAGATTAATGGAGTTAGCGTAACATTTGTATCCTGAGACAGAATGCTTCACCCGTACACTCCTGTGAACTATAAGTGTCTATTGTAACTCGAGTCGATTTATATATAGTTAAGTTGTTGCCTTTCAGAAACGGAGAGGATTCTTTTCATTTACAATAATTGCTATATGAGCATTTTAGAACTTGAGATAATGATCTTATGTTCAATTGTCAATTGAAGACTATAATTGTTACCCCATCAGCGACCCAAGGTTGGTTGTAGAACGGTTCATCGGATTATGCATTATGTGTTTAAACTGTGTTTGATGGATGTTTTAAAAATAGAATAACTTACTGAAATGTTGCAAAGTTTAACTAGTTTTTGTAACGTATAGAACGACAAATTCTTATCATTATCAGGCAATGCTTCTGTCCCGTGCAACCTTCATCGAAGTACCTAAACTGCCCGACTCAGACGCAATGGGAATATTGGACAAATGGCTGGAGGTTGAGAAGAGGCAGCTGACAGATGTTCAAAGGGAGATAATTCGGGACGGCTTCCGGCTGTGTCCACTTCCGCTGTACCTGAAGCTGGTGTTTGATGCAGCCTGTAAATGGAGGTCGTACACCCCTCCCCATGAGGCTGTGCTCGAGTCGACAGTGAGGGGGTGTATACAGGAACTCTTCTCCAGAATAGAGAGGGCTCATGGAAGACTCTTTGTGTCCAGGGCTCTAGGATACATAACACTGAGTACGTGTTACTTGCATCAATCTCCCGAAGACTATTCCAATTGGCCTCTGTTTCACATCATACTTATTATTACATTTAATCAATAGAAACTAGTCCAGTACAGGCCTCAGCTATCTTACAGATTACATGGTGGATGTTTTGTGATTTCAAAATGACTATTCTTACACATAATTGAATTGAGCTCATCATAATTATTTGAATATTCTAAATTCAATTCATATGTTTTTGATATGTAAAACTTCGACTCTTTAACTGATACCACATACATTTAAAGGTGTCATCAACCACTAGTGCTGTGATAAACAGACTAATGACAGAGGGCATGATTATTCAAAAGTTTAAACTTTCTTGCATTTATTTCTTTATATACTGTCCATCCCAGGCAAGTCCGGTCTGACAGAGAGCGAGCTGGAGGACATTCTGTCCTGTGACGACGATGTCCTGAACGACGTCTACATGTACTGGACACCTCCTGTCCGGAGACTTCCTCCCCTCCTGCTGGTCAGACTTCGGACAGAGCTTGACCATTACATGGGTAAGGATCTGTAACTTGTTTTTTCAAATGTTCTACATCGTGTGTGTTTGGTTTATTTTACTTTGGGACTCGCTTTAGGCATTTCAGTTCTTATAAAAGCACTTAAAGCTTATGTATTTCTCATAAAGATATTCACCTTAACAATGTTGTCTTGGTCAATCCTCAGCTTCTCTATTCATTGTTTAATGAGAAACTCCGTAGGGATTATAATTATTAATATAATCAATGATTACCCTCCAAGAAATCATTCATTGCGCCTTTCTCAGTCTTCTACTAACAGACAAATTCTACAAAGGATATCAATTAACAAGGGTGTTAACGTAAATCGCTTATTCATGATCTTGTTCTTTTACCTTGAAAAGGTGCCATATCATCATCATCATCATCATCATCCTTTTTCAGTGGACAAAGGTGTGGATGGGGTGAGTGTGTACTTCTGGTACCACAGACAGTTCATAGAGGCGGCCCATGAGCGCTACTGCAATGATGACGCGCTACAGCAACAGATGCATGGGGCAATGGCGGACTTCTTCTCAGGGGTCTGGGCCCAGGGTAGGCACTTTCAAACATGGAATATCATCAATTATTACTCGCACTTTGAAGATATCACTGTTTAATAAATCTACCATGTTATGTGTCACACTGTCAGCGCGCCGGCCGCGATGGTCATGTTGGTGAATTTTTTCATATTTTTAGATGTAATTTAGCCAGTAATAAATAAAATATTAAACTCGACCCCGTTTCATAACATTTGTCGCTTTCGCTCGTGAAACACCAACCAATTCTCTCATTTCATAAAAATGTTATGAAACGGGACGTCGTTTAGTATTCTCTATTTTGATGCTAAAAAAAATTCAGCTCTTCTTTTTACTTGCAAACTTAAAATCCTAAAAAACAAAAAGAAATTTTACATGTGTCCAATAATAATCTTTTAAATGCTCTATATAATGATCAGAAGTAGATATGTTGTTTTCATTACGCAAATACAATTGGGATAATAGCAACATAACAAATCTCAGCAAACAAATGAGGAGCCCTCCTCCCCAACTCAGACAGACAGAGGAAGACACACTATACTAAGCATAATATGATTCTTTCCTCAATAAAGGCAAGAAGAAGCCCTTCACAGACAAGCAGGGGGACTCTCTGAGTGCAGACCGTTATGTGAGTGATCAGCCCCTCAAGTTCGGGACAGAATACAACTTCCGTCTTCTCAACAACTTGCTCTATCACCGACTTGGAGCTAATCAGTTGAAGCTGTTGAAATCGGAGTGTCTTTGTAACTTCCCTTTCCTTCAGGCTAAGCTAATCGCAACGGGGCTAAGGTGAGATTTAGCATTGTTTGAATGACTCTATTAAGTTCTGATTCCACACCATAAGGGGAATTCTTATAGCGCTACACACTTTGATTACCCTGTTGTAAATACCCACATCTCTTCTTGTGTATTCTCAAATCTATTGGAGTTTGCAACCAAGCTGTCAACTGAGGTACTTAAATGGCTGTCTTCACATAACCTCCACTACCAAACCAGGTACCCAACTGTACAGATGTTTTTGTATCAAATGAGATAAAATAGAATAAATAATTGAAGTTGGAGTGACTTTGTAACTTCCAATTTCTTCAGGTGAAGCTGATAGAAATGAGTCAATGCCAAATTGCTATGCCTTCTTATGAATCCCGAAAGTTGCCATAAATCATCTCAGTCCATCTTTAAGATAAGGAAATGAATCATCGTCATGAATTTTAAAAACTTCTTAAGGGATAGATGGGATAATCCACGAGTCAACAAATGCTTCAGATCACTAATGATGTAATTCAACTTCCATTCCAGATCCGTCCAAGAAGATTTCCTCCAAGCGAGAACTAGGTTCGGAGATGACAGTGCGTTATCTCTTATCGGCGAAACCCTTCAGCTTTCCCAGGGTGCCTTAATGAAACATCCACACGAACTTCCGTCACAGTTACTTGGACGGATTCAAGACAACAAGGTGGGTGATGTTTTAATGTGAAGAAATACTAAAATCAGTAAAATGTCTTATACTATTTGGAAATGAATGTAGTATTTGTAAACGCCAAAAGGAGATTCCTTTTTACAATGTCATGTAACTATTGTCTCACTCAACGTGATCATATCATTGTCCAGATGCTGAGTCAATTCCTGTCGCAATGCAGTGAAGCGACTTTACCATACCTAGTGGCCAGTCAGCCCGTCTTGACCCGCCCCGGTGGTCAGCTGGTCCACTGTCTGGCCGGACACAAGGGGGACATCACGGGACTGGCGATGACCGGTGACGGGGAGTATGCTCTTACATGTGAGTCTATTGCAATTCAATGACCCTATACAACTTCCAAAACGAGGCTTGAATCGCGTTTGTTTCAATCCCATGTCAGCTGTCAAGCCTTCTGTATTTGAGTTTCCTTTAACACGTTACCCACTGTTACCCACTGTTACTCACTGTTACCCACTGTTACCGACTGTTACCCACTGTTCTTGGGCCTACCTTGGGCGTTCAGTAACACGAAATGTCCTGGCGGGCAAAAACTAAAGGGACAGTCCTATCGGGGTAATTCTTGTTGCTAGAAATTCAAGAGGACGCAGTAATGCATACTATCCTTTGTCAAATTGTTTAATCTAGAACAACTAAAATTTAACCCTCACTAGCATGTATTAAAATAAGTGTGAAATAATCATGTAACAAACATTATTAAGTATAAAAAGATAAGAACTCTTGGATTTTGTTTCCATAAACATTCACCCGATAGGACTGTCCCTTTTATTCTAAACCGAAAGACCGCCACAAAGGGAACTGTGCGAGAAGGAACGAGTTCTTATATCAGTAGAGTACTATTTTGAAAACTTATATAGTCTTCGAAATATACAAGATTAATCGTTTAATACTATAATGCTGAAATGTTTGATGTTCAGGTTCCACGGACAAGTCAATGAAGATATGGAGTGTCAATACCGGAAAGCTTCACCGCTCAATAGACGGCATTGGTGAGGACCCAGACACAATCAGAATAGCCTGCAACGACCAGATTGCTCTTGTTAACCCCGACGGTGCCATAGTCGCTTTCGATGTCATCACAGGCCACAAGAAGTACGAGATTGGAGTGGAAACGGTTAAAGCACAGTTCTGCGTAGCGGGCAAAAGGAAGAGCACTCTTGGTATCTTCATGCCAGGGTCATTGCGGCTCTACAGAGCTACTGACGGGAAAATGACAAATGAGGTCGAATGTGATTTTACTTCACCGACTGTAACGCTTGGAGACTACGGGCCCAGTGCAGGTATGCGGAAAGCTTTTAGAGTTTGTAATTGTATTTATATATTCCAAACGTTCTGGTGTTGTTGTTATGTGTGGTACTGAATTTTCCTGAACTATGCAAATGCCTTTCTGTCTCTGCAAGACCAATATTTGAATGGGAAAGTCTCGTGGCGGATGAAAGCCTAATAGCAGGGGGTTGGGGCTTCACCTTCGAGGTTCACCATTTATATACCTGACCTTTCTTATGGCTTTAGCAATAAGGTTTCAAATTGAGTGGTCAATCTACATCGGCAAATAGATACATTTGTCACCTTAGCCTCAGTTACGATTTAGTAGTTAATGGCATATTTATGTCATAAGTCCGAAACAACATTTTTTAAATATCAAACTCGGTGTCAATTTCTTAGATGCATTTCGAGACCTTTTCTATCGCAGGTTGTGGGAACTACATGGTCAATACAGACAACGACCAGAAGTATCTCTTCATGTTTGATCTTGCAAAATCGGCCTTCACCTTCATGCACGAAGCATTTCCGGTAACACCGGAAGAGGAAACAAGTGATGGGGATGTGTCCAGTATTGATGCAGTGGCTCTCCTGGAAGATGGAAATAGAGTTGCCGTGTTGTGTGTCTTCAATAGTGATGTACACATACTAGACAGTGCTTCCATGACTCTTTTACAGGTCCTCAAAGGTATCCATTAATTGTTATTATTATCATATCATAATTATGATGTTTATATAGCGCATATCCATCCACTCGTGGTTGCTCAAGGAGCTTGTTTTCCCTGGTCAATGGTATTCTTTCGCCGTCCGATCATTTTTCAAATTAAACTCCCTTGGGAGTATTCAACCTGCATCCACATATGAGGCGCTCAGGTTATAGGCCATTTCATGCCTCACAGGGTACCCATTCACAGCTGGGTGAACTGAGAACTGTTACATAATTTTATTTTGTTTATCACTGTTGTGTGTTCGACAGTGATGTACATATACTAGATGCATAGTGTATCTTTATCCCTTTTACAGGTTCTGAAATGTATTCATTATTTGTTCCATGTAATTTTTGTCACTGTGGTGTGTGTTCAACAGTGATACGCATATAATATAAGCTCGTCGCATAACACCAAGCTTGAGGCGGATATCTCCCCGTTAACCCCGCCTTTGAATGGTATAACGAATTTATCTTACCGAATGTTTAATCAAAACGCATATAATATGAAGATGAAGGGTAAGAAATTCGTATGTCATTTTACTAAAGTTTGTTCAAAGCTACATATCAGTTGATCAAAAGTAACCAGCTTAATCATGTGCAACATACATTGTACATTTCAAGACGCCACATTTGCACGCTTTTTTCATGCTTTTTATGTGCCGGGGTATAAGTGATTTATTCCCCCGCTCAAGAGAGGGATATCAGTATTTATTCAGGGTCACGTGGACCAATCAGAGATCGAGATTCTTACATGAGGTAGGATAATATGACATATACTACATTGATGTGAATTTCATTTGCATTCATTTACAAAGTTATTTACAAAAGCGTTATATATACATTCATAGGAAAATAGTAAATATCTAGACTCTTTCATTGTCTGATTGTGTTTCAGGCAGTGAACGTGATATGACAGAAAAACTCCACGTGACGCCTGACTGCCGCTACCTGTACTTTGCAAGTCAGAACAACGTCATAGCCTGGGATATGACGTCATCGGAGAGATACGCAATACTACAACAGTCTACAAGTGGGTTGCCAGGACGTTTACGCTCAAAACTATCTTTTTTTAGATGTCCGTATTTTAAGGTTCTGTTTTGATAAGATTAAAATGGACTCTTCGATTTGGTTAAGGTGAAACGCTTTGGTTAATACAGGAACCTACTGTCAGTATCATTTGAGCAATAGAATGCTCTGATTTGATCAATAAGGATCAATATTTTATCGATAAACATCGTCTTTATTCTATGAAAGCGACGTTAAGACCCTAGTGTCATTGTCAAGCAATTGATACAGTTGACACATTAGGATCTAATCTGAAACATCGCTTTCCCAGAATATAGAAGATCTTTATCCATGAAATAAGATACCTTGTGATCATCACTCCAACGTTATGATGCCGACAAAAATAAGCCATGCTTTGATTTGTGTCAACGTTTCTTACTTTTCAATAGCATGTTTTCTGGTAAATTTACAGTATACAGTGTACTATACAATAAATAATATAATATAATGTAATATTATTTGGATACTAACCTCCGACAAGTGACCTTAGCCTGTTAGCCATATAACATGCAATCGACTCATTCCCACTGATGTAATGAAACTTCATTACCCAGAACAATCGGAGTTATCCGCCCGTCACTAGCCCACTAGGTGGCGTGACCTGTCATCCAATTAGATTCATTCACATTACAGAGTCGGTAGTGTGCAGACGTGTTTCTGTATCTCTTCCGATTGTATTGAGCTATATTAATTAACGTGTTTTGTTGTTTATTGACTCTATTGCTTACCTTAGTCAGGTATACCATCTGTCTTTCTCGTTTTCATTCCTCGCGAGTGAATTCTGTGTTTCAGACAGGTGTTTTTGCTAGTTGACACAGCCGTGTTAACTTGGACTGGTGGTGCACGGGTTGTCGATTGCGGTCGTGCAGCACGTGCAGCCCGGGCGACGGACGGTCGCTCTACCTCGCTGCAGTGACAGCTAGCGCTACTGCCGCCTACACTTGATCGCCTGTCGCCTGCCTAGCGCTAGGTATCTCGTGTGGCGCTTGGACTAGCGCTTGCCGCGCTTGTCGCCTGCCGTCTTCCTGACGGTTGGTGACTCGTGTGCCGTTGGATTTCGCCTGCGCTTGCCGCCTGCCGCCTTCCCGGCGTTAGGTGTCTCGCACGCTAGTGGCGTTTGGATTAGGCCGCGGTTGTCGCCTGCCGTCTTCCTGACGGTTGGTGACTCGTGTGCCGTTGGATTTCGCCTGCGCTTGCCGCCTGCCGCCTTCCCGGCGCTAGGTGTCTCGCACGCTAGTGGCGTTTGGATTAGGCCGCGGTTGTCGCCTGCCGTCTTCCTGACGGTTGGTGACTCGTGTGCCGTTGGATTTCGCCTGCGCTTGCCGCCTACCGCCTTCCCGGCGCTAGGTGTCTCGCACGCTAGTGGCGTTTGGATTAGGCCGCGGTTGTCGCCTGCCGTCTTCCTGACGGTTGGTGACTCGTGTGCCGTTGGATTTCGCCTGCGCTTGCCGCCTGCCGCTAGGTGTCTCGCAAGCTAGTGGCGTTTGGATTAGGCCGCGCTTGTCGCCTGTCGTCTTCCTGACGCTTGGTGACTTGTGTGCCGTTGGTTTTCGCCTGCGCTTGCCGCCTGCCGCCTTCCTGGCGCTAGGTGTCTCGCGCACTTGGCGTCTGGACTTCTACCGCTGTGCGCTAGTCGCGTGGTGTTTGGTTGGACGTGTGCTTGTGCGTGGGCGTTACCTCGTGCTCGTGGCTCTCGCCCTTAACTCAGGGGAGCTCCCTCCATGGGAAGCGGCTGAGCGGAGGGTCGACTGACGCGTGGCACTTGTGTGCGCTTGTCGTGCAAGTTCGTCTGACCTGCGCTGCATAGGCTGCCGCTGGCGCCTGAGGTTCAGGATAGGATTCGGTGAGTGAGGCGCGGCCGCGCTCTCCCCCCCGTTGGACAGGGGTGTTAGAGACGCTCTACGCGTTCTCTCCCCCATTGGATTGACTCGCAGACGCCTAGCGCTCGCTTGTCACAACCCTTACAGGGGATGGGACTTAGTTCGCTGCGACTCAGCGACCCCGTACCGGGCGTTCTGCGGACGGTGCAGGTCACGCAAGTCGGCGAGCTACGACCCTCATGTCGTCTGTCTCCTGTGTAGGAACAATTGCCCGGAGGATAACCGGTGCGTGGAGTGTGAGGATCTCTCCCCCGAGCAGCACTGGCGCAGAGCCGCTGCAAGGCTTCTAGGCGCGTGGCCCAGGGTTCGTCTGCCGCCACAGGCATGGCGTGTCGCCGGAGAGATCGGACCTCATTATTTCCGAGGACGCAGGGGAGTTTGACATTCCGTCCTCCCTGGTGTCGGACGTATGTTCCCTAGTGTCTACTATCGAGTAGGCGCTTGCTTGGACGTGTGCTTATGCGCTTGCTGGGACGTGTGCTTGTGCGATTGGCCGCCTCCTCGCGCTCGTGTCTCTCGCTCTTAACTCAGGGGAGCTTTCCTCTATGGGAAGCGCCTGGGGGAGGGGACTGACGTGTGTCGCTATTAGTGTGCTTGACGCTCAAGTTCACGGATTGGGCAAGCGCCACACGCTTCGCGCGTGCCTGTGCGCTTCCCTAACGTCTACTAGTGAGTAGGCACTTGATTGGACGTGCGCTTGGGCGCTCTCTCGCGCGCGTGTCTCTCACTCTTAACTCAGGGGAGCTTCCCTCTAGGGAGATCGCCTGAGTGGAGAGGTGGGGACGCATGTGGCTTGGTAGTGCGCTTGACGCTCGGGGTCACGGGACAGAAGGTGAGGCGATCTCACTGTTCGTGTCTACCTTGGAATTGCGTCTGACGCTAATTGGTTAGCTCTGAAGCTGATTGATTTGTGAGCTCTCCCTGCTCCGCTGATCGGGGGTTGATGTGCGCTTGTGTGCTTGACCGCCCCTCGCGCTCACATCTCTCACTCTTAGATCAGGTGAGCGTCCCTCTAGGGGGAACGCCTGAATGGAGAGTTGATTGGCGCTGATTGGTTGGTGAGCTTTCCCTGCTCCGCTGATCTGGCATTAATGTGCGCTTGTGTGCTTAACCGTCACTCGCGCTAATGTCTCTCACTCTTAGCTCAGGTGAGCGTCCCTGTAGGGGGAACACCTGAGTGGAGAGGTGATTGACGCTGATTTGTTTGTGAGCTCTCCCCGCTCCGCTGATCGGGGATTAATGTGCGCTTGTGTGCTTGGCCGCCTCTCGCCTCTCACTCTTAGCTCAGGTGAGCGTCCCTCTAGGGGGTACGCCTGAGTGGAGAGGTGATCAACGCTGATTGTTTGGTGAGCTCTTCCGCTCCGCTGATCGGGGGACTAATGTGGGCTTGGCCGCCCCTCGCGCTCACGTCTCTCACTCTTAACTAAGGGGAGCGTCCCTCTAGGGGGAACGCCTGAGTGGAGCGGTGATTGACGCTGATTGGTTTGTGAGCTCTCACGGTCCGTTGATCGGGGATTAACGTGTGCTTGGCCGCTCTTCGCGCTCGTGTATCTCACTCTTAGCTTAAGGGAGCGTCCCTCTAGGGGGAGCACCTGGTTGGAGAGGTGATTGACGCTTGTCACTTGGTAGTGCTTCTTTTGCTCAGGTTCGCAGGACAGAAGGGGTCATGTCCACCTGGGACTAGCGCCTGACACTTCTGACGCTGGTGGGTCAGGGGGTGCGACGCTTGCTTGCTTGATACTGGCGAAGCGCTCCAGGTGCTTTCCTCTTAGATAATCCGGTTGCACTTGAGTTCGAGACGGCAGGCGCTCTCCCCTTGTCTAGTGGGGATTTTCTTCCGCCTTATCCTCAAGCTATTTATTCACGAATTGGACCTAGTCCCCTCCGACTCGCGTCCACTTACGTGGGGTTCTGCGGGTGCTGTGTCTCTCGGGAGTCGGCGTGCTAAGTCCCTCACGTGGTCTGCCGCCTGGGCAGGAATTCCTGGCTGGATGGGAGTCGGTGCGTCGAGTGCGTCGACCTCCCTAGGAGCAGCGCTAGTGCTTCCGCTTTATCATCCGGAAGGGTGAGCTGCAACAGCGCTCCAGGGCGGCCAGGCGACCCACCCCGGGTCCGATTTCTACCACAGGCTGAACGAGTGTCCTCGACATCTGTAAGGATGTCGGCGTGTTTTACGAACCGTCCTCCCTGGCGTCGGACTTAGAGTCCTTGAACTTGGACAGGTCCCTTGGGACCCCCTGGCACTTGAATGGTTTTCCCGACGCTTCCCTTTCGTGGGATACGTCTCAGGATGGCCCTATAACCTTCACGGCTGACTCCCCACGGCGTGGGGGTGCCCTAGAAGGCGAGGAAGCGTTACATCGCGCCCACGCCTCATCACTTCGACCTTAAGGCGTTTAAGGACGACGTCATTGCGCCGGTCAGGGAGGCGTCCATCAGCCTGCCCCCTTTGGACCAGCGTGTCGCTGGTCTCCTCGCCGTCTGACACATCGGTGCCTTCTCGCCAGGGCTCCAGGTTAAGGACAGAGGCAAGGGGGGGTTTTATACCGACGACAACGTTCGTCTCCTTAGGCGTCTGGCCGGTGGCTAAGACAGGCCCTGGTCGCCAGGGGGGGCATGGGATGCCACAGGGAAGTGTTAGCACACGCGGGTCGTGAGCCTCTCACGCTCCTGCAGTAGTAACGCTTTCTAGGGTTCTTGACGTCAGCTCAAGTCTATACGAGGGAGGGGGATGGAGACTCCATCTTTCGCTTCTTCAGATAGCCTTCAGCGCTCACGTTCGTTCACTCACCACCTTTTATAGTGGCAGAACGACTTCATGCTCTAGCAGGAGTGCCCTCGGGCAACCTCTAGACAAGAGTCAGTGGTACGTTGACGCGTCTACACAGATCTGTAACGCACACCTGAGGATGGTTAAACCATCGCATGAACCAGGTGTTGTGTATTCACACAAACAGCTCAACATCGGCTTGATTGATCAACAACTGGGATCGGCCTAGGCCGGATCATTGTTACATCTGGCTATAGAGTTGTTTCGCTTGTGAACAATCTAAACAGCTCAATCAGAGCGGTATACACCCTGATCATCCTCCGTTTCATGGAGTGGGTGTGGCACCCTCGAGTGTTCGAACCGAATGTCTGCTTTTCGCGACACGAGGCAATCAGCAGTTGCCAATTTACGTGTCACCAGTGGCCGACCCGTCTTCTCTCGCCTCTAGTGATCTACGATCGCCAGAGGTCGGAACTCCCGGTAGCCTCACCACCCATCTAGGCTCCTCAGGGAAGACGGATTGAAGGGCGCTGGGCTTTGGGAGACGGTGGCCAGCGCAGTGGCGACCTCTTAGCAGTCCTCCACGCGCAAACTGTACGATTTCAATGGGCTTCCTTTTATGACTTTTGCGGGAAGGGCTTGATGTGTGAGTAGTGACGCTAACTCAGATCGCTGAGTTCCCCGTCCGCCTGCGCACGGGAAGGAGCCTAAGGCCTCTTTCTTCAACACGAGTCTCGCAGTCATTAGGGCCGTCCTTCGCGAGAAGGACTCCGGGAGGACATATTCATCGTTAAGTTAAGACCGCCGGAAGGGGGGTCTTGGTTGTGTTGCGTAATCACCTCCTATCTGAACACTATGAACCGCTGACAAACACGGCGCTGCTGCGTCTCAACATTAGAACTACCTTCTTGGTGGCTATGGGGTCAGCGGCCAGGATATCAGAATTGCACGTGTTGCAAGGCGATTTGCTCAGGGTTGGGGTGAGATATGAGGTTCAACGACTTTGGGACTTGCACCAGTGTTTAATGCAAGAACCAAAGCGCTGACGAACGCGAGGACTTTCACACTGCCGTCAATCTCTCCGTCCGTCGAACCGGCGGACGAGCGGGACGTCTCATGTCCGGTGCGTGCTCTATGTGTCACCATAGGGGGACGCGGACACTGAGACAGAGGAGGCGCAGGTTTTCCTGTCCCACTCCCAAACGAGCTAATTGAAGATTGACAGGAGGCAGTTGGAGGGAGTCTACCGATAGCAGACGCCTATAAGGGCCTGCGCAGATCGACCCGCACGAGATTCGAGCCTATTTGGTGACAATGGCCATCACAGTAATCTCTCGGTGGCGGACGTCATGGCCGGCTGCTTTGTAAGTCGAGCTTGGCGTTCGTCAACCACTACTTGCGCGATGTCTCTACGGGGAACCTAGAGGGCGTAAGCCGTCTAGGGGCGCAGGTTGTTGCACAGCAGCGAACCACAAGGGCTCCCCATGTAAGGGGGCGCAACCTTCCACATTAGTGACTCCCGACCCGTCGATGTAGTCACTCATATAGTGAGTTGGTTAATTCACATTTTAATCTAACAACTATTGTGTGGTGTGGGTTTTAGTTGAGGGTCGTCGACCTAGGAGGTCAGACAATTTCCCGATTAAAACAGTCGCTAGCTAGGTCGTCGACCTTCAGGACAATCTTGAGAGTTACCGCTCTGGCGACGAATCCTTCCCGCCACCTTCTGTGGTATCAGGCTAAGGTCACTTGTCGGAGGTTAGTATCCAAATAATAGTACGTTTTTGATTAAACGTCATTATTTATACTTACCGTAGACAAGTGACCGTCGTCACTCCCGCCCGCCTCCCCTCTTACGTATCCGTCGTTAATTGGGACTCCTAGGTAATGTGAATGAATCTAATTGGATGACAGGTCACGCCACCTAGTGGGCTAGTGACGGGCGGATAACTCCGATTGTTCTGGGTAATGAAGTTTCATTACATCAGTGGGAATGAGTCGATTGCATGTTATATGGCTAACAGGCTAAGGTCACTTGTCTACGGTAAGTATAAATAATGACGTTTAATCAAAAACGTACTATAATATGACACGACACGATACTATAACATAACATAACATAACATAACATAACATAACATAACATAACATAACATAACATAACATAACATAACATAACATAACATAACATAACATAACATAATAACATAACATAACATAACATAACATAACATAACATAACATAACATAACATAACATAACGAAATAATATGATATGATATGATATGATATGATATGATATAATATAATTCCTACAGCTTATACGGATGCGGTGACAGCAGATATGGAGATCTTAGTAACGACTGGCTCGGAGCACGTTATTAAGATCTGGGACTTGAGTCGAGAAGCAAGCACTGACAATGTGAAACAGGGAGAAGGCTTCTCTATCAGGTATATATATTAAAGGGGCAGTAGCACGTTTTTTGATAATTTTATATTTTAAAATTTCCACTGATAATTGAAAGTTAATGTATAATGTAGTATTATGACAGTGTCAAAAATCTCATTACACAAGCCAATTATCCATAGTCAGAGAAAAAAAGTATGAAGATTTACATAAAATCCATTGGCAGCCATTTTTGTGTGAACACCTTTAATTCATTTTGTGTGAGAAAAAGGAATCGTATGGCTAAACTTTATGTTATATATTTGAATTATTACTGCTCCATTTAGTTTAAATACGTTGTCTTTCAATTGGGACCATTAATTTTCATTTTCCTGACATCACCTTATATTCCCCCTAAAAACGTGCTACTGCCCCTTTAAAGGACACTTAACACCAAAGATTCGTCAATATAAGTAAAACGCAGGTTATAAATATCTCTCGATATAACTATCGATCCAAAGGTAATCTACCAGGTTCATCATATTGAACGTAGAACTTGTTGTAAACTTTATTTTAAAAAACCAAGACAAAGTATTTAGTGCGACCTTGCATACGCATGAACTGCAAAAATATTCTGTCTCAGGGTACGAACGTTACGCTAACTCCACTAATCTGTACCCTGGGCTCAGAAGCTAGATTTGCTCGCGCGGCCCGACTTGAGATATAACCAATCAAATCATTTTTTCGCCACCTCCTCGATAAAATTTCAACGAGAAAATGTTTTGATTGGCTATATCCCAAGTCGGGCCGCGCGAGCGAATCTAGCTTCTGAGCCCAGGGTACAGATTAGTGGAGTTAGCGTAACGTTCGTACCCTGAGACAGGATGCTGCAAAATCGGCAAATCTATGTATATAACCTGAAACCTATACAACGTAATTTCATGCAACTGCAGTGCCATATTATTTACCAGAAATCCAATTTAAGTTGTATGCTTAAGCTTCTCACAAGGGTAATACGGTCTGATGTACCATCTTTGTAGAAATGTTGCCCGAGCCGCAAGGTCATCTATTAAGCATGACTAAACGTGCCAATTACAGGTTTGCAGATGTAACATGAAACATTGTTTTACCTGCGAAACCAACCATAACGATAACGTTAAATGACATTATACTGAATTTGGAAATCCTTAACCCTCACTTTCATTCAACAAATAAAATTTAAAAAATGGTACATCATCATTATCCTTTAGAATCTAAAGACAACCTCATTTTATTATTCCCATTCCAAAGCAAGTACACTATGTTAACGTTCATATTTCAGCCACTTCGCTCCACTGGAGAATCCTCGATATGTGGTGTTGTTTGGTACACAGGTTAATGCGAAGAGGTATTTTAAAGTTCATGATTTGGTCACCTGCACTGATGTCCGAAAGTTACAGGTGGTAAGTAAAATATAAGTAATAATGATAGGTATTGATAAGGGTTTTATGTGTTTGTATTTGGTCACATGCTCTGATGTCCGAAAGTTACAGGTGGTAAGTAAAATATAAGTAATATTGATAGGTATTGATAAGGGTTTTATGTATTTGTAAATATAAGAAAAACATTGGCTGCTGATCTATGGTCACATTTTCCCCCTTTCATTGAATTTCGTAATATTGTCTGAAAAACTGCAAAAAATTAGCCACGCTGCCGTCCCTTTCGCTTTCAATCTTTAGTCATTGAAAAAATCAAAAGGTGAAACCAACATTGCAAACATCTATGGTCCCATTTCCCCCCTTTCATTGAATTTTGTAATATTGTCTGAAAAACTACAAAAGAATTGCTACGCTGCCGTTCCTCTCCCGCTTCCAAACTTCAGTCATTGAAAAAATCTAAGGTAAAACAAACATTGCAAACGAAAAAGGGTTCGTTAATAGATACTTAAGAAAGGCAGGAAGGTAATTTTGGTAATAAAAATGTAAAACGCAATTGTAGAATAAAGAGTATGATATTCACGTGTGCCTACGGAAGGATAAGAAATATTGCATCGGTAAGTTTTACAAAATAGCCTAATGATTGTATTCGAGCTAAAAAAAACTTGCATAATACAGATTCCCCCGGTAACCTTAAGATTTATTTTATTCACAGAATGCAGACATAATGGACCTTGTTGCTCTAGACAACGAACGAGTTCTTGCGAGAGTTGGTCGTAAACTGAAGATAGTGGATTTCTCTGAAATGGCGGTGGCCGTTTCATTCCAAGGCAAACTTCCGTTTGGATCCTACACAGATTATGTCGTTACAAAAAGCGGCAAAGGTGTGTATAAATTATGGTTCCGCTAAACGTAACATAATCTGGACGATCTAAAGAAAATGTCTCAACTATATAAGAACTTGTTTCAACTGGGAGTCCTCTCTGCACAACGGGCTGAGAAAAGCGCGTATATTCACATGTTCTCTATCTTATTTCCTCCGGCAAGGGCTTCTGTTGGGAAACTAATGAAGGTTACTCCTGTGAACAATTCGTTATATATTTAAGTGTGTTTGGACCAACGTCGCTCTTCCTTCACCTACCTACCTCAGTCTACATTATTACTGGGACATAACTCTTATTCAGCAAAGTCAAGAAGCGATGCCTATTGCTTGATTAACAGCGTAACATGTGATGTGCGGAGTTCGAGACGTAATTCTCAAGTCTTTTTTTAGCCACCAGAGGTGCTTGTATTATTATATTAACCTCTCGCGACTCACAAAGGTTGACATTGCCAGACGTCTATGCTGCCATGTGACCAAGTTGGCAAATCAGAAAGACGGATATAATCCTTTCATAAAAAATATTATCCTACGTCATGTAAGAATCTCGATCTCTGATTGGTCCACGTGACCCTCGATAAATACTGCGGGGTGATAAATCATTTGTACCCCGGCTCATAAAAAGCATGAAAAAAGCGTACAGATTGAGCGTCTTGAAATGTACAATGTATTTTACCTCGAACACATGATCAAGCTGGTTACTTTTGATCAAACGATAAGCTTTGAACAAAGTATAGTAAAATGACTTAAGCAGTTAACGTTTTTCTTACTCTTTATCTTCATATTATATGCGTTTTGTTTAAACATTCGGTAAGATAACTTCGTTATACCATTCAGAGCCTTCGGCTCGTCGCATAACACCAAGCTCGAGGCGGATATCTCCCCATTGACCCCGCCTCTGAATGGTATAACTTATTATATTAGCACTGAAGTGGTAAACAGTCTTGTGCCTTATCGGGCTTTTGTCAGACCGACTGAGAGGAAACAATAAAAAAAAAGAGTTCATATCCAATTTAAGAGAAGTAATGATCACCATGATCAATGTTTATCAGACTGACCAAAGGTTCATGCTTCATTAACATATAAGTCAAAACTAGTATGAACATGTATGGCAAACCTTTACAGCGTGGTACCAAATAATAATAATAATAATAATAATAGTCCATTTATATAGCGCATATATCCATGCACATTGCATGCTCAAAGCGCTGAGTGACATATTACCCCTGGTCAACGAGTACAGAACTCCCTAAGGAGAATACAACCGGTCGCCTGTCAGGCGCTCGAGGTTCAAATTCAGACTACCATCGTATCATACCAGGTACCCAATTAATAAGGGTGTGATCATAGAATTGACTGCCAAATTAATAAGACTGAAAATGATGTTTACGTTAAGTGAGTTAATATAACTACTAGTTTTTTTAACGGCCTTTTAACACATTCACTTATAAGAAAATAACAGATGACAGAAATACAATGCTTCATTCCTTGCAGAGGTTGTATCAGTCACGAGAGGTCGTCATCACATTAAAGTGTTCAACACATCGACAGGGAAGGTTACACAACTCATCAAAATACAGAATGAGAAAAGAATCATTTGCCTTGTGGTAAGTTAAAGGGGCAGTAGCACGTTTTTTGATAATTTTATATTTTAAAATTTTCACTGATAGTTGAAAGTTTTAGCTAGATGTATTATTTTGACAGTGTCAAAAATCTCATTACACTAGCCAATCATCCGTAGTCAGAGGACAAAGTATGAAGATTCACATAAAATCCATTGGCGGCCATTTTGTGTGAACACCTTTAATTCATTTTGTGTAAGAAAAAGGAATCGCATGGCTAAACTTTACATTATATATTTGAATTATTACTGCTTCATTTAGTTTAAATGCGTTGTCTTTCAATTGGAACCATAAATTTTCATTTTCCTGACATCACCTTATATTCCCCCCAAAAACGTGCTACTGCCCCTTTAAGTGATAATAACTTCCTTTCATGATACTTTCCTTAGCATTGATGCTGTTTACATACACATGTTTGAAGACAAGCAAATATAGACATCTCCTTTTACATGTACGTGACAAGAAACAGAAAAGTATTTGATATATATGGTTTATGTTTTATCTATTTTTTAATACTTTATTCCTTACAATGTATCTACTATTCTGTAATTGAATATTTCTGTATATCATTACCGCTGTATATTTCCAAATGGTTTAAAGGGGCAGTAGCACGTTTTTGATAATTTTATATTTAAAAAATTGCACTTATAATGGTAAGTAAATGCCTAATGTATTATATTGACAGTGTCAACAATCACATTACACAAGCCAATCAACCATAATCAGAGGACAAAGTATGAGGATTTACATAAAATACATCGGCGGCCATTTTTGTGTGAACACCTTTAATTCATTTTTGTAAGAAAAAGGAATCGCATGGCAGAACCTTACGTTATATATTTGAATTATTACTGCTCCATTTAGTTTAAATACACTGTCTTTCATTTGGAACCATTTATTTTCATTTTCCTGACATCACCTTATATTCCCCCTAAAAACGTGCTACTGCCCCTTTAAGCTAATGACAAGAGATGACCAATGTATTTCAGTTCTGATTTCTGCGCATGCGCGACACGCACCAGGTGGGTTGGTAGCTAGATGTAACGTAAGGACTTAGGGAACGGTAACATTACAGCTAGTTTTAACTAGATTGAAAGATGACAAATTTGCAATATATGTCAAGACGTTTATAAAGCACACACATGATATCCTTTCCAACGATGCTGTCCCTCGCAGACAAACAAGACCAGCACCACCCTGGTGGCGGAGACAGAAGAGGGCTGCTATCTGGTCTGTGATCTCTCAGGGTGTTCCTTCCTCTACAAGTTAGACCCAATGACCCTGTTCTTCAAGAACACGTACACTGACCACGCATGCGTGACCGAGGACGGACAGAGGTTCATATTCAGCGGGGAGAAGTATGATGATGATGATCCTGATAATGAACCTCCCCATAGGATATTCATATGGAACATCAAAACACGTAAGTAAAATATCTATGAATTTATTTTCTAAAAGGTAGTTATGACTTTGATACATGGAAAATACCGTATGCACTGATACTGAATCAAATGATCCTTTTCGTTCATCTCATATATAAAGTATTTCGCAGTTTGCCACTAGCAATTAAACGAGTTACAACATTGACAATAGCAAAAATACCCTCTGGATGAAGAAACCTCAACTTTCCAATACTATATGCGATCTAATTACATTTTGTTGAAAAATCATATGAAAATTTGTTTAAGAGACTAAATATCAGGCTTCAGTCTTTTATCAGCAATAGAATGTTTCAGGATGGACAGCAATGTTTTCTAGATAACAACTTCTTTATTATGAAAATGAGAACGTATGTGCTTGCAGTATCTTCACAGATCCAGAAAATCTTGCTGTTCTTTAGTACCATTGCTTTGTAACCAGGAGAGCTAGAAAGAGAGATGACTGATACAGAGACGTATGACAAGTTTCTGCAGACTGGGGATACCTTCTACGACACAGGAGTGGACAGTTTCCTCTTGGTTTCCCACAGCACTCTCCTCGCCAATCTACATGACGGCCTCATGAGGACATTTGATATTAACACAGGTAAGCAGTCCACATCAATTTCAAATTGGTGTTCACTTAATCAATGTAAATCAGTCTAATAATTTCTTTGACTTTTTGAGTGAGTTAGTTAGTATTGACTGTTTCGTTCACTTAATTGGCTCCTGTTGGAGTTCAGAATTTTGTATTTCCCAGAGAGTTATCCCTTGTAACAACACACGCCATCCTCCCCCTGACATCAAAGGATTTTTACTGAAATAACTACTTCCCAGTATGTCCCCAGTCTCGTCAATGCGGCTGAAACCGATGATTAAAGGGAATGTCCTATCGAATATTTTTTGTAGAAACAAAATTCAAGAGTATTTTCCTGTTTCTATTTGCATATGATTATAAATGATCACTACACAGTCCTAACGAGTTTTTTTTAGAAACAAATTCAAGAGTATTTCCCTGTTTCTATTTATATATGATTATAAATGATCATTTCACAGTCCTATCGAGTTTTTTTTTGTAGAAACAAAATTCAAGAGTATTTTCCTGTTTCTATTTGCATATGATTATAAATGATCATTTCACAGTCCTATCGAGTATTATTGTAGAAACAAAATTCAAGAGTATTTCCCTGTTTCTATTTATATATGATTATAGCATGGTTATTTCACATTTGTTTATATATGTAACTGAGAGTATCATATTTTGTTCGAGATTTAACAATTTGACATAGAAAAGAATGCATCATTGCGTCCTCTTCAATTTCGTTTTCAAAAAAAATAATCCGATGGGACTGTCCCTTTAATCATCTGTTTCACTCGCATTCAAGAAGATAGTAGTTGGAAGTTGGAAGACAAAAAATACATTAACAACCTTTTATATTTTTCCGAGAAGTTTCTGTACATGTTTTTAATATGGTTTTCAGTTATTCAAAGTTTATGGTATACAAGTAAGGGCATAATCACCATTGAACACATACGTTGGCTATCTCCATTAGTGATAAAATGCAATGTATTTTGAAAACGTAATATTCATAGATATGAACGAAAAAAATGCAAACTTCAAGAAACATTGCTGTATGCAATAACATCATGACAAATGGGACTGGTATTGTCGATAATAAAACGTCCAAGGTCAACAACTCGTTCACTGACAACTACATGTATATATGCATGATATTTTTATTTTGATAATTTCCTTTTTGTTTGTTTATCATGAGCATAATCGAATACATTTAGTCAATTTTACAACAGTTAATGTATTTTCTTATATATATATGATATATATGATACATGTATATGATATATAACATATGTGATTTTTGTCGTCTAAAAAAAAGTGTAAGTGTCCATGCATTCGATAACAGTCATGATACATATAATGAGCAAGACTTTTAGTGAATGGTTACCACCAACAACGAGGTCCAAATGGTATGTAAAATAGTTGTTAGAGAACGAGTTTTGTAGGTATCGTCTCTAAAGACAGAACGCTTTTTATGGTTGACAAATGATGTGTAACATCACCTCTACCCTTTAAGATAACGGAACAGCTCAATTAAAAGAAGGCAGCATTCCCAAAATACAGAAAAAGACACCATTAAGGTACAACAGTTTGTATCTTTATAACAAATATATACACATATGGTTTAAAGGGGCAGGGGTAATATAAGGTGATGTCAGGAAAATGAAAACTAATGGTTCCAATTGAAAGACAATGTATTTAATTAAAAAAAAATATAAGCTAAATGGAGCAGTAAAAGATCAAATATATAATGTAAAGTTTAGCCATGCGATTCCTTTTTCTTACACAAAATGAATTAAAGGTGTTCACACAAAATGGCCGCCAATGGATTTTATGTGAATCTTCATACTTTCTCTTCTGACTATGGCTGATTGTTTTGTGTTAAGAGAGTTTTGACACTTTCAAAATAATACATTAATCATTAACATACAATTATCAGTGAAAATTTTGAAATACAAAATATAAAAACGTGCTACTGTCCCTTTAAATATAACCTTATTTTGCAAAATGTAATAAGAATCGGCGAAGAAGCACTGTTCAGCTTATAAGTGTTGAGATTGATTCTGTCTTTTGGCAATTCTGTCTTATGGCACATTTTATTATTAGCAATACCAGTCCTTTGGGTCAAATAGATTAAAAAGTACATAATGTTGAAATTAGGTAAAGATATGCCTCATCGAAATGCCGTTTCTCAAATTATGCCCGTACATCTTGTTCTATAAAGCAACCTTAGTGATAAGAACATTTTACGATGAATGTTGTACCATAAGTCGTTTGCACAATTATCAGTAACACTCAACCGTTGTAGGCGAGGTCACCAAAACGCTACCGGGTCATACAAGTGCCCGGATGTTCAAGAACGAAACCAGTCCATATTTGGTGACCCGAGGCACGTGGACTGAGGACCAAACACTGAGGATTGTTGATGGTTCAACCTTGGAAACCGTGGCGTCCTACACCCCCGACAATACGGTACGTTTTGTTCTGTCTGCATGGGGCACTAACACAAAAACGGAAATTGATGTATCCAATTTAAAAAACGATAGTTTATATCAAAAGAGGCACTTCTTAATCGAAGATTCTAAGTTCGTTTACGCTACAAGGACTCACTTCCCTACTCAAATCTATCAAATGTGTTCACTCAAAAAATATCGCCAGCAGTTTCTGCTTGATGATTACTCCACTCCTACGCTTCTAAAGATGATCGGATTTAATAATAAGATGTTCTTTTTTTGGCATTAAATATCATTTACTGAAAAATGTAAGAAATCATTTTTTTAAATCATGCCACTGCTCCTTTAAAAGTACTTACATGTATAGTATGTCTCATAAGTCAACTTTGATCTTATAAGTTTTGTATCCCGTAATTATTTTTTTTTTGGTGATGCCTAGAGGAACTGCCGTATTTGATATATTTCACTAGTTTTATACAGTTCTTGTCATCGGTTAAACACTCGTGCGTATGTGCGTATCGCTCTTGCTCGGGAAATACAAACATTTGCACTCGTTAATTAAAAATCTTATAGCAAGTTTCCTTATATATTATTCTTATGCGTTGATGTTCTAGTTGTCTGACCTCAGACTGACCAGTGACGGACATCACGTGGTTGGCTACTTCCCCAACTACCCACACCCTGTGGTCTGGAGTCTGAAGGGGTCAGTCACTGCGGTCCAGAACTACAAGACACTGGGGTCATTCCCCAGAACATACAGCGGGAAAGGTAACAACATTGACCATTTTACCTGGGCCAAGATTTCGAGATATCTTTTAGGGGCAGTAGCATGATTTTAGGGGTAATATAAGGTGGCAGGAAAATGAATATAAATGGTTCCAACTGATAGACAATGTATTTAAACTGAATGAAGCAGTAGTAATTCAAATATTGTATGTTAAGTTCAGCCATCCGATTCATTTTCTTGCATAACATGAATTAAATGGTGTTCACACAAAATGGCCGCCAATGGACTTTATGTGAATCCTTGTAATTTGTTTCTCCATCTATATATAATTCTGTATTGAGATTTTTAACACTATCAAATCAATACATTTAGCATTAATGTACAATTATCAGTGAAGAATTGTAAATATAAAATGTTCAAAAAAAAGTGCTACTGTCCCTTTAAGAGTTTGTCAATTACGTGCGCGTGCATAATACATTCGGATGTTGCTTTGATACGAAACGAATGAACGTCAATTACGCGCATCTAATCCTTACGGCTATTGAATAAAAGGTGTTCACACAAAAATGTCCGCCAGAATGTTTTGCTTTATTGTTAATTATTGTTTTTACCAGTACTCATTATCGGGCTGCGAAATGCGATGTTTAGCACTATGAAGATAGTAGATATTGTATAAACGAATATTGATTTGAATGACAAATTTTAGAAAAGGTTCCACAGCACCTTTAAACGTTGCTTTGTTAATGTGCACTTATCCCTATTATTCCAGTGCAAACGTTTGTAGCGCTTCTCATGACGTCTGAAGACGAGATTGACGACCCAGAAGACCCCGATACCGACAACGATGAAGACGTCGATGACGTTATTGTGAAAAGCGATGACGACTTTACTGATTATGATTCCGACTGATCCATGTGTTCAAACCGCCGAACCTACATGCACGATTATGTTTTAAGCATTAATTAATCAATTAATTTCAACAATTATCATTTTTGTATGTAAAAATTGATGATGATCTTTGAAATACGAATAATTATTTTTCAGACAATTGTCGTTTATGTGTTTGTATGTCTTGTATTGATGATGATGATGATGATGACGAATTGCTCATTTTCGTCTTTGTGAATACAAATTGAAAACATTCAACTTACATTATTTTTAAATCAGTACATGATAAAAAGAAAATCTTAAACTGGGCAGAGCATTTTTGTAATCATGTACATAAAACCAAACTTGAGCTTTCCTTTACTACAAACAATGATTCAGGAACGTTAGGAAAGATTTACTGAGTATTTCATGCTAGACAGTCGGGCACGTAGATTCTGCGGTTATTTTGTTGATTATGTTGATAATGCTCTTACTAAGTATAACTAATTCTCGTCTGTCGAAACTAGATGTTAAACTTAAGATTTCATAGACCATAACGAATTTGGTGTTAAGTTGAGGTTTACAGATCAAGGTTTCCTTCACCATATATTTTAAGGAACTAACCTGTTGTTTATATATTTCAAATGAAAAGCTTTTTCTTTGGTGATAACCAAACGGTTTGGGATTTACCAAGTGAAATTTTTGTTTTACTGAATTGTTCGATGTATATGTACATATATGTAACATGCTCCTCTCTATGAACTATGATAACTGAAAAAAACATTATTGAAATGGATTTATTAAAGAAGTTTGAAATATGGACACGTTTGTGTTTATCTGAAAATATGCGTTTGTCTGAAGATATGCGATTGTCCTAAAATACTATTTATTATTGAAAAGTCAAGGTCTTACTGTTTTCCCAAAACGTTTGCCTCTTTTACAAAACTAAAAAAATGCCATCGATTTCAGTTGGACACAATAATCGATTTTCAAGGACGTATTCCTTGTAAGGCGGGCTTATAAACATACCACGTTTCCTTGTATTCCCTGTTAGGCGGGGTTATAAACATACCACGTTTCCTTGTATTCCTTGTAAGGCGGGGTTATAAACATACCACGTTTCCTTGTATTCCTTGTAAGGCGGGGTTATAAACATACCACGTTTCCTTGTATTCCTTATAAGGCGGGGTTATAAACATACCACGTTTCCTTGTATTCCTTGTAAGGCGGGGTTATAAACATACCACGTTTCCTTGTATTCCTTGTAAGGCGGGCTTATAAACATACCACGTTTCCTTGTATTCCTTGTAAGGCGGGGTTATAAACATACCACGTACATATACAGCATTTTACAGTGTATAACGTTTTATGCACCATCTCTCATAAATTGCTTTTATATGAGATCACTTTTATGTCTCTGTATCTCTGCGAGTGAGATGTAAACAAAGTTAACTATTCTGTCTGTCTGTCTACAGCCGTAGCGCCATTAGTGGGAAGGCGACCGGCCGAAAGTTTCGCCCAAGAAAACTAATGGCCATTTTTTGGGAAACTGATATCTATGCACATAGAGCATAATATCACCAAAACATTTAACTATTTAGAACTTTTAAGAACTTGGACATAACTGGAAACTTAACCATTTTTAGAAAGATAGTTGATTGAACAGGGACACATATCTCTATCTCTCTCTCTCTCTCAAGCCCCAAGCACTAATTGCCGGGTGCTGTTTGAATACAATAGAGTCAGTCAGCAATGACGAATCCGTGTTGTCTTATCAATCACTTGATGGTCAGAGAGGTGTAATTAAACAAGCATGCTAAAAATAAAATATATCACAATGGTAATCACTTCCTCATGTGAGCTAACTGTTCAGGTCCCACTGTTTAGTGTTGGAGAATATTTTTGATAAAAAATGTTTCTTTTGTTTCAAGATTCATAGTTTTATTTTCTGATTTTGCATAAACCTTGTAGAAAGGGAAAATATTAAAGTTACCATTGCTACATTGTGCAATGTGTTTGCTTATCTTGAGGTGGCGGAGATTATGGTCATTAATTTGTTGTTTGTGTACCCGTACTCGCGCTTGTAAATTACTTGTTTGTCCTGTGTAGGTAAGATTGCATGTAGGGCAACGGATTGCATATATTACATCTTTAGATTTGCAATTCATTGTGTATTTAACTCGGAAATCTTCCCCCGTTTCAAATTTAAAAACTTGACCTTCAATGATAACAGGACAAGTGCCGCACCTCTTGTCATGGCATTTTGTTACTTCAGCTTCAGTGTTGTTAGTGCTGAATTTGGCTCTAGTTAAAACCTTTTTAAGGTTATTTGGCTGCCGCTTGCTTTTGATGATAAGGGTTTTTTCAAGCATTGCTTTCAGCTTTTTATCTTGGTTTAGAAGGTTTAAGTTATCCTTAATTAGAGGGAACATGTTGGGGTTATTTGGATTATGGGTACTGACAAATGTAAAGAGTTTTGTGCCTTCCTTTTTGATAAGGATATCTAAAAATGGAAGTTCGTTGTGATTGGTCTCAATTGTAAATTTGATATTTGGATGCATATTCTGCAATAGATTAAAATATCCAAAATATCTCCCTTAGATGTTTGCCATAAAAGAAAACAATCATCCAGGTATCGTTTCCATTTTAAAATGAAATCATCTGTAAATTCATCCCCATACTTGTTTCTCAGTTGTACATAAAGTTTTTCTTCAAGGTATCCTAAGACCAAGTTTGCATACACAGGTGCAAATTTCGTTCCCATGGCTGTCCCTAATATCTGCACAAAAGGGATATCATTAAACTGAAAGGTGTTGTTTTCTAAAATGAATTTGACTGACTCAATAATGAAAGATTTGTTAAATCTATTGTTTAAATTTTCAGGGTGTTTGTCTATCCAATATTCAAGAGCTTCCATTCCTAGTTCATGCGGGATATTGCTATAGAGGGATGTTACATCGAAACTGACTAATTGAGTATCATCCGGCGTTTGGTCAGGAATGTAATTGAGAAAGTCTAAATCATCTCTTACATAACTTTTGATATTTGTAAGAAAGGGTTGTAGAATGATATCAATTATGTTGCTCAACCTGTGGGTCGGACAGGCTGGCCCAGCTACTATTGGTCGAACTTTAAGATCAGGGGGTCTCAGAATTTGAATATATTCTGAGTTTTGTAGATTTATTTGTGTTTTTACTATATCAGATTTGTGGATTTTAGGGAGGCCATAAAAATTACTTGTTTTGAAATCAAAGTTTAAAATGTAGTCTACCTCATCCTTTGTGAGATTGTCCTCATGTTTGTTTATCAATTTGTTGAGATTTGATATAATTTTCTGATCAATGTTTTTGGGAAGGGTTTTGTAAGAAATTGGGTCCTGTAGTAGTTCCATTATTTTTGACTCATAATAATCCGAGTCCATAATAACCACTGCCCCTCCTTTGTCTGCTTCCTTTATTATGATATTGCTATTATTTTTTAGTTCTTCTATGGCTTATCTTTCTTTTTGATTAATGTTGGATTTAGAATTTCCTGCTTTTGTGAGGGGTTGATAAGTTAGAATATCAAGAAAATGTTCTAAATGTTTATTTTGACTTTGAGGGGGGATAGTTTTTGATTTGTTTTTACAAAGAGATTCTACATTTATATTACCATCAACTGCACTGTTTTCTTCATTATCATTATCATCCTCCTGATAAAAGTAATCTGCAAAGCTCATTTTTCTGCAAAAGCTTTTTACATCATTTTCTAAATCGTGTGCATTAGGTTTCGGTGTTGGTGAGAATTTTAAACCTAACTTTAAAACCGTTATCTGAGTTTCAGTTATATATATATATATATATATATATATATATATATATGGAATTGGGTACATTGGATTCACCTTCGCTAATACCCTACCCTTAATACTTCTATATATACATACTCAGGGGCAAAAAAAACCGATACCATACGAAATGCATGATAAATAAAGGTACGAGTGATAGTTACGGCTAAAACAGGGTTGTGTCATGTCTTCGAGAGGTGACTGAACTAAGTTTTTAATTTCAAAGCTATATCTGTTAACGCTTTTGAAAAAAACGCTTCCAAATGCGCCGTTTAAAAATCTCATTAACTAGACAAGACAGGATAGTGAAATGGTCCTTTGCTTATTTTCAAACCTATTCACACACAAAATGCATGATAATTTATCAAATTTATAAATTTCATATTTTTTATTCAAATTCGAAAGACTTTAAAAAAAGCTGTTTATGGCCCCCTTGTGTATTTGAACAGTCATACAATAAAAAGATCATAATTTGATGTTTGAAATTGTGAGTACTTATTCACAATTATTGATGTGCCTATCACAATGGTTCATGGTCACAGGAGTTTGTTTTGCTCTCTTTTGAAAAGTTTCTGTCGTTTCTTATGGCCCTGAGTGTATATAGTAGTGCAACATGTGTCCTTCTAATGCTGTTTTAAGCGATGCAGGTCCCTGAAGTTGACGGTGAATTTTCAACCTTAAAGGGGCAGTAGCACGTTTATAGGGGGAATATAAGTTGATTTTAGGAAAATGAAAATTAATGATTCGAATTGAAAGGAAAAGTATTAAAACTAAATGAAACAGTCATAAATCAAATATATGATGTAAAGTTCAGCCATGCAATTCCTTCTTGTTACACATAATGAATTTAAGGTGTTCACAATAAAATGACAGCCAATTAGCTTTATGTGAAACCTAATAATTTTGTTTTCTGATTATGGATAATTGGTTTGTGTAATGAAATTTTTGACCCTACCTAAATAACACAATTAGCATTCAAGTCTTATCAGTGAAAAATTTAAATTATACAATTTTCAAAAAATGTGCTACTGCCCCTTTAATGACATGGCGAGCAGATTGACAATGACAACACCTATAATATTAAGATAAACCGCCAGGCAAAAAAGTACACGCACCACAGTTTGTTTAAATTTACCTAATATCTAAGATACATCGGATATTTAAAGTTATGAAGGATCAACGATAACACATACATGTATTTACGGCACTTTAATTAAAAAAAATGGTGTCTGGTTAATGTTGTTAATTATATAATTATCTTGTTTGATCTAGGCAGGGGTAAGAGTTAGAGATATGCTCTCTCTCTCGCTGTCTCGCTGTCTCTCTCTCTCTCGCTCTCTCTCTCTCTCTCTCTCTCTCTCTCTCTCTCTCTCTCTCTCTGTGTCTCTCTCGCTGTCTCTCTGTCTTTCTCGCTGTCTCGCTGTCTCTCTCTCTCTCTCTCGCTGTCTCTGTCTCTCTTTCTCTCTCTCACACTCACACTCACTCTTACTCACTCTGAGTCACTCTCACTCACTCACTCTCTCACTCTGAGTCACTCTCACTCTCTCACACTCCTTCACTCCTTCACTCTCTCACTCTCAGTCACTCTCACTCTCTCACACTCCTTCACTCACTCACACTCTCTCTCTCTCTCTTTCACTCCCTCACTCTCTCACTCTCTCACTCTCAAATACATACAAATTAAACTTCATAGTTCAAGTAATAAAAAGATAAAAAACAAAAGTCTGGAAATGATTTGAATCCCCGACCAATTTCACACCTATTCAGTGATCATCATGGGGTCTTTAAGACGTTGCCATGCTATGACGTCACAGAACAAGGGGCGCATAACTCATGACCAAATTGTGGTACTTAGGTATTAGAAGGTAAAGAATATAACTTATATATTATAAATATATTGTATGGCTACATGACTACGTGATAAAGAAATCAACATAGATAATGCTTTTTGCAATCGTTTTATTAGTAGTTTGCAATGATGTTTTACTCAATTTGACTTCCCAACATTTATTATTCTGGACATCCTGTGGGTGCCGGAGTGGGTGCCGGAGTGGGTGCCGGGGTGGGTGCCGGGGTGGGTGCCGGAGTGGGTGCCGGGGTGGGTGCCGGAGTGGGTGCCGGAGTGGGTGCCGGGGTGGGTGCCGGGGTGGGTGCCGGAGTGGGTGCCGGGGTGGGTGCCGGAGTGGGTGCCGGGGTGGGTGCCGGAGTGGGTGCCGGAGTGGGTGCCGGGGTGGGTGCCGGAGTGGGTGCCGGGGTGGGTGCCGGGGTGGGTGCCGGAGTGGGTGCCGGAGTGGGTGCCGGGGTGGGTGCCGGAGTGGGTGCCGGGGTGGGTGCCGGGGTGGGTGCCGGAGTGGTTTCTATGCCAAGCTGCTCAGCTAAGGCCAAAGCATAAGCTCTGACTCCATCAAATATGACCGGTGTGTAAATCCGCATTGAACTCTCTGACGGAGCAAAGCCTCCTTGGTTCTGGGTTTGTGGCATCATTTCCAGTGTGAAGGATCGAGCAATCCCAGCAGCATCCCGAGCGAAGTCTTGAGCATCACCTCCTACTTGGTCTACACAGAAACATAAGATTTGATGGTCAATAATGACATCACCTCCTACTTGGTTTACACAAGAACATAAGATTTGATGGTCAATAATGACATCACCTCCTACTTGGTTTACACAAGAACATAAGATTTGATGGTCAATAATGACATCACCTCCTACTTGGCTTACACAAGAACATAAGATTTGATGGTCAATAATGACATCACCTCCTACTTGGTCTACACAGAAACATAAGATTTGATGGTCAATAGTGACATCACCTCCTACTTGGTTTACACAAGAACATAAGATTTGATGGTCAATAATGACATCACCTCCTACTTGGTTTTCACAAGAACATAAGATTTGATGGTCAATAATGACATCACCTCCTACTTGGTTTACACAAGAACATAAGATTTGATGGTTAATAATTAAAAATGTAAAAGGTACCGTCTCACGGCAATTATTTTAAAATTTTGTAAGATGTTTTTCCATTTATTATGAGTTTATGCAAAATATATTATTATCACAGGGTCCGCCATTTCATTCACTGGACCTTGAAGTCAAAGAAGATACCGCGTTACAACCATATACTGGATTCGCTCAATTTAGAATCATTTTAGTTTTAGAAAGATTTGCTATGGATCATGCTATGTTTGTTAATGAACTGCAATTGGTGATAAGAAACCACCGTCCTGCAATGTGTTGCATTTAATTTGCCTTTCGTAATATGGATCTCTTTACCTAAACCTGTTACTGTTCCTTTAAGCCTTTCTTCATCTATCTTAACTGGCATATCTGTGCATTTTATAGTTGTCTTAAACTTATATAACCACTGGTTTTCTAAGGAGATACCTGCTCAACATTGATACAACGTAAACTTTGCATTAATCGCGTCTTTAATCACCGGAACAATATTTTCCATAAAGAATCATACATATCAACAAACGTATAAGAAAATATTTTGGAAAGAGCTTAAATTTAACTTACACAGAAGGGTATTCCCACTCCCTACACTAAAGGAGTATGGAGACATAGCGTCAGCCATTGCATCACCAAGCACCTTCTGCAATACATATTTGATACATCAATGCATTTAAGTGACACAGAGTACATGTATGTTTATGGGATAACATATGTCAAATTTTGAAATTGATGTTATTATATCGAGAACCACTAACTGTTACTGAAAATTACAAGTTAAAGGTCAATCGCTACATTTGAGCGAAACTACGGCCGTTCAAAGTCGGGATTTTGATCGAAAACCGGACAATGTGGCTCCAGTGGAGCGCGCTTGTATGCTGAACGTAATTGTTAAACCTTATCAAAAGCTGACAGGAAGAATTATTCGAGTCGATAGTGTTAATAAGGTATTGTAACTAATAGGTAGGTTAATTGGATGCGTAATTTTGACTATTACACGTATTTTAGATGTTTATTCGATTTTTGGTAAAATAAAGCATCCTAGAGATATTAACCATAAATGAATAGATTTGCAAGTCCAATGATCAGATATGGACTTCATTCAGCATATAAGATATTTTGTAACTTAACAAAACCAAATACGATTTTAAGAAAGATAATCAGTGTCCGTTTAAGCTGGAATTCCATGTGGACGTAGTCGAGCGTAGTGCGTAAATCATGATGCGTGATGCGTGATGAGTGATGCGTGACGTGTAACGTCTGATTCCATGTGGACGTAGTCGAGCGTAGTGCGTAAAGCATGATGCGTGCTGCGTGACGTGTAAGGTCTGATTCCATGTGGACGTAGTCGAGCGTAGTGCGTATAGCATGATGCGTGATGCGTGCTGCGTGACGTGTAACGTCTGATTCCATGCGGACGTAGTCGAGCGTAGTGCGTTAAGCATGATTCGTGATGCGTGCTGCGTGACGTCTAACGTCTGATTCCATGTGGACGTAGTCGAGCGTAGTGCGTAAAGTATGATGCGTGCTGCGTGCTGTGTGACGTGTAATGTCTGATTCCATGTGGACGTAGTCGAGCGTAGTGCGTAAAGCATGATGCGTGTTGCGTGCTGCGTGCTGCGTGACGTGTAACGTCTGATTCCATGTGGACGTAATCGAGCGTAGTGTGTTAAGCATGATGCGTGATGCGTGCTGCGTGACGTGTAACGTCTGACTCCATGTGGACGTAGTCGAGCGTAGTGCGTAAAGTATGATGCGTGATGCGTGCTGCGTGACGTGTAACGTCTGATTCCATGTGGACGTAGTCGAGCGTAGTGCGTAAAGCATGATGCGTGCTACGTGACGTGTAACGTCTGATTCCATGTGGACGTAGTCGAGCGTAGTGCGTAAAGTATGATGCGTGATGCGTGCTGCGTGACGTGTAACGTCTGATTCCATGTGGACGTAGTCTAGCGTAGTGCGTAAAGCATGATGCGTGCTGCGTGCTGCGTGCTGTGTGACGTGTAATGTCTGATTCCATGTGGACGTAGTCGAGCGTGACGTCACACGTGGTCTACCTGTAGGCGATCTATCTAATTTTGTTCCCGTGTCCCTATAACGTTTCATCAAATTTTCGATGGTTTTTCGATGACAGCCGAATGTTCTTGCAATAAGAACATTTGAAGCACCTATGTCCTTCATACCCAAGGCCCTGCCTCGCTGTTCTGGGGTCAATCTAGGCATTTTAATATTGGTTTTATATGACCTGGCTCTTATGTGAATTGACCGCTTGCTAACTCACTTTCAATAATGAATGTGCGAAACAATGATCAGAGAAAAACGTGTTTTCTCAGTTCACGTACCTGATCAATTTCTGAGATGAACAACTGAAATGTTACGTTTTGGCGACCTTTTTCCATAAAACTTAATATTTAGCTAAAGTAAATTAAGAATAATTATATTTAAATTCTAAAAATGGATAGTTTCTTTTGGGGTTTAGTGTATGGTTAACATTAACTTAATAAACGTGAAATGTATTAAAATTTCGTTGAAGATACTGCAGTTGTGATACAATGGTATGTTATTCAACATTGCAAGTGGAAGCGATCGCATTCTTTCTTCCAGTCGACATCCACAGCAATCTCTTGACCAAGAGGCTTACAAGAGACCGTCCAAACAAGCGAACGCTCCTCCGACGGGAGGCGTGACCTAGAGTTCCGGGGCTGAGGCGTCCTGCTACATCAGCGTATATGTCTCCGCTAATGCAACAACCTATCCCCTGATATCCTCCTATAGTCTTCTGTCGTATCGCTATATATAGCAAGCCAATGAAATGATGCCCTTTCAGCGATAGCGGCAAACTAGTTTCTAGGCTTCGTTCCGCGTGCTTACCTCGTGATTCAAATAAACCAATAGGAGTGCTATTAGATAATAAATCTGATTCTCATTGCCGTCTCCCGCTAAGCTCCAAATCACGCGCTCTTAGATTTCCACGTGCGACATCACTAGACAACAGTGTATGGAGTTCGAAATAGTTTGACTGAAAACAGACAGGTTATAAATAGCGCTGAGCAACCACCCGTCAGCGATACGACAGAAAACTATAGGAGGATATCAGGGGATAGGATGTAGCATTAGCGGAGACATATACGCGGATGTAGCAGGATGGGCTGAGGAGGGAGAGGCGCTTTCTCTGATCCATCACCCGGGGGTGGTGCAGTCAAGGCCAATTCGGGTCTTTCTGAATCCGCACTCAGGGAAGGCGTCTGCAGACACGTTTTCCCGCTCCAACAAGCCCTCTTCCCTCACCTAGCCTGGTAGAGGGTGGAGATGAATGAGGTAAAAGGCACCCAGTGGCGACCGCCCACCTTCATGGATGCGTCCACGCAGATCCGGGCCAACCGTCTGGGGATGGAACAGACGGCGGATGTCTAGTCTTCGGGTCAGGGCTCATGTCACATCAACGAGCTGGAGATGGAAGCCATCAGGCTGGCAATTTGCCAATGGTCTGCTCGGCTATTGGACCAAGTGCTTCTTGTGCACATAGACAGCGTCTTTGGGATTAAACCAGCAAGGTTCGACCAGGGCAATCACCATCCTCCAGTTGGCGTCAGATCTGGTCTGTCTCTCAGACAGGTTTCACATCTCAGTGTGTGCGGTGCACATACCGGATGTGAGCAACGTCCTAGCAGATGCTGTCTCCACGGTGTGGTGGCCTGTCTTCAGGCTGGTGATTGTCATGGAGCACCTACACTCAGACTTCTATGAGCCCCTAAGGGAGACGGTCAAGACCGCCTTCCTGGTGGCGATGGCTTTGGCCGCCAGGATTTCGAAATTGCACCGGGACTTGTACCGGACTTTCTGTGTAAGAACCAGCGGTCAGAACAGCGAAACATTTTGAAACAAATGACATGTAGATATTGCACGTATAACTGCGTCAACTTCTAATCAAAAGTGTCCGAAGTTCGGGCGACTTCGGGTGGTGTCCGAACCTCGGTCAGTTTGCCCTACCATCCACTGGTTTCATAAAAATGTTAATGAACTGGATGTCGTTTAGTATTCTATATATATCAGCATCATTGTGTGCAGAGTGATCGCCACAGAGAGGCTCAGTTTGATCGAAAGAGTAAGGGAAGAGGTCAAATGTTAAGATTACTGATAAATAGATGACAGGTCACAATGCTTTGGAAACTTGTATGTCGGGACTCTGTCACTGTCTGGCTGTCCCAGGATAGCTTACTGGTATAATTTGTTTATTGTTTGAGTAGTATTCTTTGTTACTAGACGGAGACAACAATGAAACTCCTTGGGAGGAAATAATGCATGAATCACAGGAACATTGCATAGAAAACAAAACATAATTCTTCATAGTTCAAGTTACAAAAGGATAAAAATGATTGAATCCCTGACCCTACACACAGATATTGACGTCATTTCTTTACCTTAATGACATATATGATAATAAAAGCAGTTTTTTAATGAATTGTGGCTTAAAAAGTTTCACTTATAACTTTCATCACTATCTGACATGACTTTATAAAAGGAAATTCTTCTTAAATTAAGAATTTATGTAAGCATAAAATCAATCACTTTGAACGCCTCCGTCATGCCGTATGCTTCGCAGAAGTTAGAAATTATTCAAGCATGCACGTGCATGTTAGGTATTCTTGACTCGATGACAACAAGCACGTTTTCATACGTCAATTTATTTCATTGGAACTGTTTTCATTGTTTTCATTAAAACAAATTTGTTTTAGATCCTGGTGGAATGTTTTTTGGTCAAGAGGCATCCTGTCTCTGGGTACGAACGTTACGCTTCCACTAATCCGTACCCTGGGCTCAGAAGGTGGATTCGCTTGCGCGGCCCAAAATGGGATAGAGCCAATCAAATCATTTTCTCGTTGAAATTTTATCGAGAAGGTGGCGAGAAAATGATTTGATTGGTTATATCTCAAGTCGGGCCGCGCTAGCGAATCTACCTTCTGAGCCCAGGGTACAGATAAGTGGAGTTAGCGTAACGTTCGTACCCTGAGACAGGATGGTCGGGAGGGAAACCTGACGAAAACCCGAAAATTGTCTTTTTAAATCAGAGGTTAGATCTTTTATGACTTTAGCTCCATCTGAGGGGAGGGAATGATGTGCAACATAAAATCAACTTACAAGACTGTCGTAATCTGGGGGGAGGGCAGGTGTGTACCCAAATGGTAGAAGTACAAATTGGCCATATGTATGCATGGCAAAGTAGGATATGATGGAATCTTGGTTGGCTATCACATAATCTCTTTCAGCGGCGACCTCTGGAGCTGAATAAGGCGATGTTCCACGGTAGATGTTCGAACAGCGATTTCCACTTGAACCAGGTTCTGCATGATATTTATGGATAAGTGAATAATAGTACGTTTTTGATTAAACGTCATTATTTATACTTACCGTAGACAAGTGACCTTAGCCTGTTAGCCATATAACATGTAATCGACTCATTCCCACAGATGTAATGAAACATCATTACCCAGAACAATCGGAGTTATCTGCCCGTCACTAGTCCACTAGGTGGCGTGACCTGTCATCCAATTAGATTCATTCACATTACCTAGGAGTCCCAACTTAACGGCGGATGCGTAAGAGGGGAGGCGGGCGGGAGTGACGACGGTCACTTGTCTACGGTAAGTATAAATAATGACGTTTAATCAAAAACGTACTATTATTTAGTTACTAACCTCCGACAAGTGACCTTAGCCTGATACCACTGTAGGTGGTGGGCCGGATTCGTCGTGTTCAGCGATAACTCCCAAGATTGATCTGAGGATCGGCGACCTAGCGAGCGACCGTTCTAATCGGCGTATTGTCTGACCTCTCAAGGTCGACGACCCGTAATTAAAACACCACAAAACACTGTAAACCGTTAATTGATAACTTTTATTGACATGTGTTGGGATGTCCGCCTCCACGAGTGGGGCGACATCAACGTGGCGGGTTGCGCCCCCTGCTAGGAGGAGCACCCGTGGTCCGCTGCTGAGCAAACACCTGCGCCCCTAGACGGGCTACGCCCTCCAGGTCCTCCGTGGAGACATCGCGCAGGTAGTGGTTGGCGAACACCAAGCCCGACTTCCAGAAGCAGCCGGCCATGATGTCCGCCACTGACAAATTGCTATGAAGGGCCATTGTCGCCGAGATGGCCCGAATTTCATGCGGGTTGGTCCGCGCCGGTGCCGGTAATCCTGCCGCCTTGTAGGCGTCTATTACCGCCGACCTGAGGTAGACCCCCAACTGCCTCTTGTCAATCTCCTTGGAACTCGTTTGGGAATGGGGCAGAAAGAGTCTGCGCCTCCCTTGCCTCAATGTCCGCGTCTTCTCCACGTAGATGCGTAGAGCGCGCACTGGACAGAGGAGACGTTCCTGCTCGTCCGTCGGCTCGATGGACGGGGAGATTGATGGCAGTGTGAAGGTCCTCCCGCGTTCGTCAGCGCCTTGGTTCTTGCACAGGAAGTCTGGCGCCAGACCCAAGGTCGCTGACCCCCCATCTCTCACCTCAAACCTGAGCAAATCAGCTTGCAACGCGTGCAGTTCTGATACCCTGGCCGCTGACCCCATTGCAACCAAAAAGCAAGTCTTGATGGTGAGACGCAGCAGCGTCGTGTCCGTCAGCGGCTCATAGTGCTCAGATTTGAGGTGATTTAACACTATCGCCAGATCCCACTCTGGTGGTCTTAGCTTGTGGCGGCCATCCACGTTCCTGTATGTCCTAATGAGTTCCTTTAGAATGGAAATGTCCAGACCGGGGTCCTTCTTCCGAAGGACGGACATTATGGCTGCGAGGTTCGTGTTGATGGAGGAGGCTTTGAGCCCCCTCGCTGTGCGCAGGTGGACCAGGTACTCAGCGACCTGAGGTACCGTCACTGCCTGCACATCAAATCCTTTCCCCTCGCAAAATGCCATAAAGGAAGCCCATTGGAAGTCATACAGCTTGCGCGTGGATGACCGCTGTGAGGTTGCCACTGTGTTGGCTACCGCCTCTGAAAACCCCGCGCTCCTCAACCCATCTTGGAGACAACCCAAACGTGCAGATGGAGGACCTGGGGGTTCTCGTGCACTCGTTTGCTCGGGTTGCTCCTGAGAAGGTCCCACCTGAGCGGTAGGGGGACCGGCTCCTGAGCGCAGAGCCTTCTGAGGGGCACATACCATGGTCTCGCTGGCCACTTCGGCGCAACCAGGAGGAGTTTCAGGACCTTGGTCTCCCGGACTTTGGTCACTACCTGTGTCAGGATGGCAGGGGGGGGAAAAGCGTAAGCGTCCATCCCCTCCCACCCTAACGAGAGAGCGTCTAATCCCCATGCAAGGGGGTCGGGTACCGGCGACACGTATACCGGCAACTGGTGATTGAGCCGTGTCGCAAAGAGGTCGACATGCGGCCTCCCGAACTGGAGACAAATCGCCTCGAACACTCGAGGGTGCAACATCCACTCCGTGGATGGAGGTTTGTCCGGGCGAGAGAGAGCGTCTGCTAGGACGTTCTTTGCTCCCGGGATGTGCACCGCTCTGATTGAGATATTGAGGTTGTCCACCAGGCGAAATAGCTCTATCACCAGTTGTAACAGCGATCCCGCCTTGGTCGATCCCTGCTTGTTGATCGACCAGGCCGCTGTGGAGCTGTCTGTGTGCACGCACAGCACATGATCCTTCAGCTGGTTTGACCAGTGATTGATCGCCAGACGTATGGCGTCTAACTCCAACAGGTTGACGTGACGTCTCCCCTGTGTCGGAGACCACACGCCCGCCGTTTGGTCTGTCCCCAGGTGAGCGCCCCAACCTTGTGTGGAGGCGTCCACGTACAGTTTGCTCCTGGCGGGGGGTTGCCGGAGGGGTACCCCCGCCAGAACATTGTCTCCGTTCTGCCACCATTCGAGGTGGTGTGAGAGGTCCTGTGGCATCCTGATGAGATGGCCGCAGGACTCCTCTCGGACATGCTCGTTTAGAACGATCTGAAGAGGTCTGAGATGGAGTCTCCCCCTCTTCGTATAGTCTTGAGCCGAGGTCAAGAACCCTAGGAGACGTTGCCACTGTCGGAGCGTGAGAGGCTCGCGACACGCCTGCGCTAGGAGTTCCTTGTAGCGCCCCATCCGTTCTTCCGTGACAAAGGCTTTGTCCTGGGTCGTGTCCAGCAAGACGCCTAGGAAGACGAGTGACGTCGTCGGTACTAGGTCCGATTTGTCCAGGTTGACTAGCCAACCCAGGCGTCTGAACAGAGCAATTACGAAGTCTCTTTGCCTGGAAAGAACTGACGGGGAGCAGTGGCTCCCGAACCCGTCGTCCAGATACATCGCAAATTGGATGTCGTGCTTGTGTAAGAACTGGACGATGGGCTGGGTCACTCGGGTGAACAGCCATGGTGCCGTCGAGATTCCGAATGGTAACACGTTCCACTGGAAGTGGCGACCTGCCAGGACGAATCGGAGATACTTGCGATCCGCGGGGCAGATTGGGATGTGCAAGTACGCGTCCTGGAGATCCAACGACACCATGTGGTCGTAAGGTTGTAGCAACCGCATGACAGACCGCACGGTCAAGAGCCGAAAATATGGCGGCCGCTCGAGGTAGGAGCGGTTGAACTGTTTCATGTCGTGAATCAGCCGCCATTTTTTCGGGTCCTTCTTCGGTCTCACGAATACCGGAGAGTAAAAGCCTGGTGTCAGATCCTCGAGCGGGAGCTCGCTCACCGCCTCCTTGGAGATCAGGATCTCCACTTGTCCCAACGTGTGCGCCAGCCGTTCCGGCTCTAGCAGTCGCTCCACTGGCGAACAAGTTAGCGGGGGGCGGGTGTGAACGGGTATACGAAACCCTCGCTCCAGGATCTGACAGACATACTCGTCCAGCTGCAACTGTCTCCAGTTGGCCACGAAGCTGGAAAGACGGCCTCCCACTGGCCCATCCTTGTCTGACACTACTGCTGTCGGCAGGCGCGGAGACTCCCAGAAGTCATCGCTTCTTGGGAGTGTCACCAAACGCGCGACCTTTGCCACGCTGCTTCTTGGGGGTCCTTTTGGGAGAGGGGCCGGCATTGAAGTCGTAGCGACTCTTGCCTGGCCGGCCCCCATCCCGAAAGGAAACTCCGCCGGTTCTGAAACCTGTAGGAGATTGGGGTGGGTTCCCCCTACGTTTCTTAGGCGTTGTTACCCCGGAGGAGACCCTGCCTCCTCCCGCTGCCAAGCGGTTGGTCAGCTCTTGCTGTTGGGTCTCCTGCCGATGTCGCAACGCCTCCGCCACTTGCCCGTCAAAGAGCGTCGCTGACGCTGCTGGGGCGTTCCTGAGGCGGGTGCGCATCTCCGCCGGGAGGTTGGTTCTTGCCAGGAACCCGTCCCGCCTCAGGTTAGTGACTCCCGCCGAGATGCGGGAGGCACTCAACATGATCTGCGCGATGTTGCCTGCTGCAGAGCCAAACCCGCGGTATAGTGCCTTTGCACCTTCCTCCATCCCCGCCTCCTTGGCGAAGGCGGCCATGGCTTGGCAGGAGTGGGCAAGGGAGTTCGCCATGCCCAAGATGCTCCTGGCCTCCCTATCAAGGTGTGATAGGTGGCCGTCCGAGATGGAGTGAGCAACTCCTGGGGGTGCCACACGCCTTATGTCATTGTCCAAGGCGGGGGGAGAGAGGGAGATCGGAGGAGAAGCGACCGGGAGCCCCGCCCTCTGGCGATCTGAGATCACCAGCGGCGGGAGAAGACGGCCCGGTGCTGCCGACGCCACGTGTGCGTCGTGGTCTTTGCCTGCCGCCAGGAGGAGACGGTGAGATGGTAACAACACGCTCCTGGGGTTCACCACCTCCTCCTCCTGGCAAAAGGTCTCGAGGCGAGCCTGCTTGGACTGGGAGCATTCCCCGTCCACTTCTCGCAACTTCACCCCACACCAGTCGGCGATGGCCGCCATCCTCTCGCCTTGATCAGGTGCCTCCTCCTCCTGGAAGCCGCCAGCAGAGGACAACGGAGGAGCACGCGGGAGGAGATCCCCCACGGCTCTGTCCCCTAGCTGAGAACTAGGCGAGGAGGGCACTGACGTGTCGGGGGGCGAGGCGACCGGCGACACAACTGTCACGCGCCGAGTCGACCTGGTGGTGGGTGCCACAGGAGGTGTCAAGGGAACCTCCGTCCTGCCCTTGTCCATGTCCTGAGTTCCGACGAACTCCTTCAGCATGGACCTGACGGACGAGAGGACGTCGGCCTTGAAGGCCTGCTGATCGAAGGTCGGAGGGGTGGGCGTCCTTGAGCGCTTCTTGGCCTTCTTGGCCTTCTTGCGGCGACCCCCGCGCCGTGGGGAGTCGGCCGGCAAGTGTGTGCGCCCCTCGGGGGACGAACCCCGCGGTGGGGAGAGGTCAGACACCCGTCCTATCGGCATAGGGTCTCGCAAGGACCTGTCCGAGCGCAAGGACCCCACGTCCGACACCAGGGAGCTTGAAGGTTCGTCAAACTCCCCAGCGTCCTCGGAAATGATGAGATCCGTGTGCTCCGGTGACGCCCCAGCCGCGCCTGCGGTGGAGGTCGCGCCTGGGTTGGGTTTCCTGCCCCTGCGCTGTTGGAGCTCACTCTTCCTGATGGCAGCGCGATAGCGCTTGTGTTGCTCCCGCGTGAGTCCCTCGCACTCGACGCAACGATTCTCCTCCGGGCATGTGTTCCTGCAGAGGCGGCAGACCACGTGGGGGTCATAACTCGCCGATTTGCGAGATCCGCACCGCCCGCAGAAGCCCGCGTACGGAGACGCCGAGTCGCAGGGGACCAGAGCCATCCAGGAGTGAGACAGCCTGAGGCTGGTGAAAGATCAAGAGAACAAGGAGAGAGCGCCTGGTGCGCCTCGATCCCGTCCGCTATTCCCGTGGACACGGAGAGAACGCCTAGGCGTCTCGATCCGGTCCGTCCAAGTGAGAGAGGAGAACGCTAGGAGCGTCTCGTCTCTAAAGTCCGACCAGTGCGTGAACGCACTGATCAATCGGCGCCTGAGGCGTCAGGCGCCTGTCCAAGCGCAAGCGCACGAGTCCGCTTGCTTCCTGAGTCCCGAGCGTCAGACGCTACCCGGCGGCACGTGTCAGTCGACTCTCTACTCAGGCGCTACCCATGGCGGGAAGCTCCCCTGAGTTAAGAGCGAGAGGCACGCAAGCGAGGCAGCACCCAAGCGCTCAAGCGCACAAGCGCACAAGCGCACAAGCGCACAAGCGCACAAGCGCGCAGCGTCCAAGCGCACCAGCGCACGAGCGTCCTAACTCACAGCGCGTGAGCGTCCAGGCGGCCAGGCGCCTAAGCGCGAAGGCGACCAGGCGCACACCCCAGCGAGACGCTTGCCCGAAGCAAGCGCTAGGAAGCGCCCGACCCCGCGAGAAGCGTGCGGCGCCGGCCTAGACGAGAGAGGGAGAGAGAGAGAGACGGCCCGACCCACGGCCCGCACTAGCTGCACGTGCTGCACGACCGAAATCGACACCACGTGCACACCTCGCTCTAAGTTGACACAGCCGCTGTGTCAACAGAACACTTCTCGAATACACAGTATTCAGACACAAGGAATGAATACCCCGTAGGAGAAGTAGACAGACAAAGAAAGGAAGACTGAGAGAGAAAGGAGTCAATAACAACCAAAACACGTTAAATAGCTCAAAGAACACAATCGGGGAGCGAGACAAAACACGTCTGAACCCAACCGACTCTGTAATGTGAATGAATCTAATTGGATGACAGGTCACGCCACCTAGTGGACTAGTGACGGGCAGATAACTCCGATTGTTCTGGGTAATGATGTTTCATTACATCTGTGGGAATGAGTCGATTACATGTTATATGGCTAACAGGCTAAGGTCACTTGTCGGAGGTTAGTAACTAAATAATTAAAATATTAATATGAGATTTTACGTTATAGCATAGAGGTCCTTGTACATATGGTGAAAACAACATGAAGTTGAACAATACAATATGTTCGAAACTTATGTACATTTTGCAATATGCGACCTAAAAACCAACTTGAAATACAGTATTGACTCATAGGGCATTGTTTTTTTAGATATCCTGCTTCCAAGGGTAAAATGTCTCGATTTGACCTTGACTGAAGGTCAAGGTCATACACCTTTATAGGGGCCTTACTATCATGGTGATGAACCAGTTTGCAAGAAGTATGAAGAATCCAGTCAATAATTAAAATAGTTCGTACAGACTGATATATTATTACTGGCAAATATTATGTAAATAAAAAGGATTCTCACCAAGGCCAAATGCAACTTCAAAGTTTCTGTTCAGATCAGTTCCTCTGCAATTTGTGAAAGAATTTGGCTGTCTGTTCTTTCTCCAGAAACGGTCGTTCTGTATCAAAGGGGCAGTATCACATTTTAGGTAAATAAATTAATCTTGTGAAAACAAGAATAAATATCCCAAGTTGCAAGAAATTTGTAAACAAACGAAGCATTTTTAAAACGAACGTACAATATCGGGTTAAGGTAAGCAAATCCGTTTCCCTACCTCAAATGATTAAATGGTGTTTCCACTAAAATTGCCGCCATCAGTGTTTGCTTGATACATGTTAGGTTCGTGGTAGACTAGGCGTAATTGGGTTAATTAAGCAGATGCATGACACTCTAAAGTTAAAACAGTTGAGGTGGGTTGGGGTGTGTGTCTTTAACATTGTACTCATTCATAATAAAATTGCACTTTTGTCATTCATTTAACAATGAACATTTATCAATACAACAGCAATAGCGTTTCTGTTCATTCCAGCGTTTCTACAGCTATGTTTCACAACGACCATTCCATCCTATGTTAGCTGATAGTTTCGTGCAGGTCAAGATAACAACTTATAAACAGCTCTTCCGTCTCATATATTATAAGACTTTATTAATTTGTGATACCATTGATGTCAAAACGTTCGAAAAATCCTTATTGTATCACAAGTTACCTGAGGTTGCTTACTACAATTGCCTATTGTATCACAAGTTACCTGAGGTTACTTACTACAATTCCCTATTGTATCACAAGTTACCTGAGGTTACTTACTACAATTCCCTATTGTATCACAAGTTACCTAAGGTTACTTACTACAATTCCCTATTGTATCACAAGTTACCTAAGGTTACTTACTACAATTCCCTATTGTATCACAAGTTACCTGAGGTTACTTACTACAATTCCCTATTGTATCACAAGTTACCTAAGGTTACTTACTACAATTCCCTATTGTATCACAAGTCACCTAAGGTTACTTACTTCGCCTTATCTATATTTCAAATAAAAAATAATGAAAGTAAATATATTCCTAGTTTCTGTCTTTAGCATTGGTGTCATTAATCATTTTACCCGAGAAAGTAAAGGATCTACTTACAGTGAATGTGTACGCATATCCGTCAGGGTTGAGATTCACAATGAACTCCCAGTCGAACAAATCCAACATGTCCGTATTGTCTGATGTACAGGCCAGCTGAAATCATATTCTTCATCATCATCATCATCATCATCATCATCATCATCATCATCATCATCATCATCATCATCGTCGTCGTCGTCGCAATATCATGATGTCGTCATCGCTCGTCGTCGTTGGGGTCTTTGTCATCATCACCACCAACATCATTGTCATGATCTCATCATATAATATCACATTTCGTCATATCCATAATCGACATCGTCATTATCGTTGTCATCATCGTCATCATCTTCATCGTCAATATCGTAATCATCATCGTCATCAACATCGTCATCATCCTCGTCATCGTCATCGTCATAACTTTCGTCAAAACTATCATTATAATGAGCATCAGCATTCTCATTAGCACCAGTTATAACATCATCACCACCATCATCATCATCTTCATTGATTGTCGGTTGACTACATATACTTTCATGATAATAGTTAATGACATCATCCTCATCATTATCATCAACATAATTATTGTAATAATCGTCGTCATTATCGTAAAATATGCCGTCTTTACGCTCCTTATTGTCGTCATCCTTCGTACTATTATTTTCAAAGTCATCAATGGTTGATATACATCCGTATTGTTGTTATTGACAGCGACGTAAAAATCAACTCGACAGTTATTGCTCTCTTTGTCGTTTTAAATCTCATCAACGACATCATCACGTTTCTATAAACATTTCTCGGCAATTTGATCATAATCCGTAATCGATTCAAAAGTCAAAATCAATGTGTTAATTTACGAATATATTGAAGTCTCTTGAAACATTTATAAATGAACTTATTGTTCATCAGATAGCTATGATAAATATGTTGCTATACGAGGATTGCTTATGTTAAACAATCTTAATTGAATTACATTTCTTCTTTGAGAGGCATTTTAGAAGTTGCAATGACAATAATGCTGAGGAATATATGGATGACAACTTCTTTGTTCATTGTATGCGACGTTTCGACACAGATTCTTGTGTCGTTCTCAACCTGCTTGAGAACGACACAATAATCTGTGTCGAAACGTCGCATACATTGGACAAAGAAGTTGTCATCCATATATTCCTCAGCATCATTGATTTGAATGTGCCTGTTTCTCCCGTCTGAGGTAATTTGTATATATATAGTCTTTATATTTTATCGTTTTATCATGTTAATGATAGTATTTTATGTACAATATATAGTATGAGTAACAAGTTATAACCTGGTAGATGATGTAGTTGGCTGAGGCAGGAGATAGCCATTCCCTTGCGTGAATCCCGTGCTCGAAGAAGATGGTCTGCTTTTGTGTCGTACTCGCTTTAGCTATCTGCTCGATGAAATGTTCCGTATTACGAAATGTCCATTTTGAGAAATTGTATATTGAGACAAGAGGCTCTTATGATGAAATGCCAACATGCGAAAACTTCAATTATCACGTAATGTATATTATGACGTTGTTGTTATTACATTGTATGACGTAATGTCTATTGCGAGTAAATGATCATTATGACGAAATGCTAATTCAATATGCAAAAGGTGACGATATAAGGTGAAGGTTACTCATCAAAAACTCAAATATAAACTCAAAAACTTACATGTAAAAATTAGATGTTAAAGGAGTGAAACGATCTCCATTTTTATTTGAATGATTGACTGCATTCTCACGCCATTACAGTGACAAAATACTGGCCCATAGTTCTTTTTTAAAGTCTCGCGTTTACAACGAAAGGAGAATAAATGCTCTACGGTCACTAAAGCAGACTGTTTTGACGTCATGAGGTCTATATGTAGTATTCTAGTAATGTTCCTACTAAGATCAAAGCCGCCGCCGATCCTTAATTAGGTAATAAAGTATAGTCCATGACCTCAAAACAATCGGCTATGACGTCCCTGGCCAAGGCCCTTATCAAGGATTTTCAATACGCGGCTGAATGTTATTTACAAAATATTTGTTTAGAGTAGAAATAACTTAAAAGAGGTAAAATAGAAAAGAACAACGTCAAACCACTCGTGCTTTTACTATAATAGTTCAGGGCAAAACTATACATTTTTGCAAAACACATGATGGTTAGGGCTACGCTATTTCTTAAACTCAAGTCTGTATCGATATTGGGATGACATTGATATGCTTTTCTGTCTACTGTCATGTGATCGGCTCTCGACCAATTGGATTGACGGAAAAGGACAATTGCCAATATAATTTCTTCTCAAACCACATTTATTTATGAGGTACTGAAAAGACCAAAACATAGAAGGAAAACTAGTTTCAAATCTTATTCACAAAAACTAAGACATCTTATAATGAAATACAAATGTAAAACAATAGCCGGAGATAGTAATGTGAAAGGTCTTACCCTTATGACGTGTATTGGATTGTTGAAATAAGACTGGCCAATCAGCGTCTTTGTAACTGTAGCCTCGTTCTGACACGTAGCAACGACATCGTCTTGGAACTGGTAAAGCTGTAATGGAAATCGATGTCATTTTCAAAAGAGCATTTTAGGGACAGAAGTACGTTTGTTTTTGGCACAAAAATACTTCTTTTGTCACATGTATCACAGGCGGTCAAATGTTTCATTAGATTTAGAGAACGTGATCAGCACGAATTATTCATTTGAGATACAATAAAATAATGGCCTACAAATAGAATGAAAACCCTCTATATGTATATTTTCTCTTTGGTAACAATGATATATCATCTCCACGACAGGTGCATTTATCAGTATCATAGTACTTACTGTTGTTAAGGTTTTAATTCAGTTCTCATTGACAAGTTCTAGAACATAACTTAAACCGTCGTTCAGAATCAAGCAAACGATGATTGCGAGCATTTCGCTAGCTCTGTGTACAAACTTTGTACATTAGTGTTAAATCTCGCCAAACATTAAGGAATACCTTAAAAGGTTTTGATTGCGAGAAACAGTTAGGGAATTAATCAGCTCTAAGCCCTTGGCCATAGCAGAATCTGTTAGTCCTAATGGCTTGATTTACAAACCTCCACACCATCGTCATATCTTATATCATTTTGTTATTCAATTAAAACCAGGGGCGGTATTCTTAAAAGGACTTAAGTCTAAAATATGACTTACGTTCCAATAAAAACTTAAGTTTTGACTTAAGTTTTCTGTTTTTTCTTACTCATATTCATAAAAGGTCTTAGACTTAAGTTTTCCTATGTTTTGACTTAAATTCTAAGCCTGCAAACGCGTAGACTTAACTTTTTGTCCCCGACTTAAGTCACTTCAAAAATTGCTATTTTTCACTCTAAATTGAATTTTCCAACAAATATCTTTCATTTTTAATAAATTTTGCATTTTTAAACAATATATCAAAACAATACATTGTAATTATTCTTCAGCAGGTAGGTTCAGTTTTTTTTTTTATCTTTTACCTCATTAGAATACGTGGAAGGAATTCCCACATCTAAAAATCATTTTCTAGCCTCTCACCTAAAAGAGTTCCAAATGAAGTCACTGTTGCTAGGATTCCCCCCTTAGCAATATTGCCGACACCTGACAACCATTGACTTAAGTTTTTGTTATTGACTAAGCCAAGTTTTTGACCAAGTCGCTTTGTGAATAGATACTTAAGTTTCAGACTTAACTAAGTCAAAAGTGAAAAAACTTAGGTCAAACTTAAGAAAGATCTTAGATTTTGATAGAATACCCCCCCAGAACATTTAGTCTTGCAGGTTACACTTAAAGGTTACACTAAAACAAATCTAATATTACAACTAGCATTAAACTACCACCGCAAGGAATAACTCGCACCAATCTCAACAACGACTACAACATATCGTCTTCTTATACATTTATGTACCAGCTCATCAGTTGCCTGCACTTGAGCTAGTAATTTTCATCAGAAATTTATTCGAGACTGCGACATTTTGCCGAAGAGAGTGATGACTCAAAACAAATGTTGGCATAATGCTGCTTTTATATGATAGAGATGATGACAGGCGAGACTTATGCATTTCGGGAGAGTGGTAATAGTGCTAAACTGGTTTTCATGACACTTAAAGGGGCAGTAGCACGTTTTTAGGGGGAATATAAGGTGATGTCACGAAAATGAAAATTAATGGTTCCAATCGAAAGACAATGTATTTAAACTAAATGGAGCAGTAATAATTCAAATATATAACGTAAAGTTTAGCCATGCGATTCCCTTTTCGTACACAAAATGAATTAAAGGTGTTCAAACAAAAATGGCCGCCAATGGATGTTATGTGAATCGTCATACTTTGTCCTCTGACTATGAATGATTGGATTGTTTAATGAAATTTTTGACACTGTCAAAATAAGTCATTTAGCATTTACTTACTAATATCAGTGAAAATTTTAAAATATAAAATTATAAAAAAAACGTGCTACTGCCCCTTTAAAAGGACTTAACCTCAAATTCGTGTTATTGTACCTTATGTGTTATTGTAAACATCCAAGTAATCAACCATTCACAAGAATAATGTCAACTCTCCATATTGTGTTTAAAGGGGCAGTAGCACGTTTTTAGGGGGTATATAAAGTGATGTCAGGAAAATGATAATTAATGGTTCCAATTGACAGACAATGCATTTAAACTAATTGGAGCAGTAATAATTCAAATAAATAATTTTAAGTTTAGCCATGCGATTCCTTTTTCTTACACAAAATGAATAAAAGGTGTTCACACAAAATGGCCGCCAATGGATATTATGTGAATCTTCATACTTTGTCCTCTGACTATGGATAATTTGTTTATGTTATGAGATTTTTGACACTATCAAAATAATACATTTATCGTTAACATACAATTATCAGTGAAAATTTTAAAATATAAAATTATCAAAAAACGTACTACTGCCCCTTTAAAATGAATATCAAATCATGTTTCAATCCATACCTCGTCAAGAGTCAGGTACTCTGTAATTCGTTCCGCAAGGGTTGGCGACTGTCTCTTAGCTCTTCTCGCTTCCATCTCTTCAAAACGTTTGTCAATCAGTCTGACATGAAAGGTCATTGAACATCACTGACTAAGAATAGACAGAAACACGGAGGCCACAAAACAGACAAAATGACTAAGTTTGAAATACAATGGTGTTGTTGTTAGGATTTCGCTGTCAAAGAGATAGTCAAAGTCAAAGTCAAAAGAAGATTATTGTACTTTAGGCCTCTGGCCCATATTAAACTATATACATTTATATATACAATATACATCTTTACAGAGATGCGCTTGGATATAACAATGGAATAAGGATTTACAGATATGTTGGATTAAACAGAGAATAGTTTAAGTTTTTGCAGACAAAGCATAGATCACGAATTTCCATTCAACACGTTTTGTCTAAGATCCATGCAATGTCTTATGAACAGAGATAAAGAGAGTATACCCACCTCTGCAGGTTATTGTCCAATATCTCCACTCGAGCATTCTCCTCGTTTACTGCACTGTAAACACGGGAGACGTCATCAGGGGAGACAATTGCGACAACGCTGCGTCCTGATTGGTTGTGACTCAGATAGTCTACCTGTGGAATTATGGGGTAAACAATGTTAATGTTCATATCAATGATAAAGTAACAGACAAAAGCAAATACAGCTGCGTATCTTAAGTTCGTTCACTTACCTGCGTTTTTAGTGCAAATATCGTGTAATTTGAAACGTCTTTGGGGCATCCTAGCAATGCGAAAACGAAACGGATAATGTTGAAATTTGAGTACATAAGTTGACATTTAGTTTGCGTTAACATATTCGTATGTCATACCTTAAAGATAACCGTAACTAATTTAGCAGATTTAAAAAAAAAATTAAATTTTATATTATTCGTTACAAAATCCTTCCTTAGTTTTCAATACCTTTAAACCTAAGTCATATTTGTTCCTTTGCATTTATGCAATTGTACTGATTTTTTTCTTACAATGTTTATATGGAATATTTATATCGAAATTTAAGAAAATCTGAATTTCACAAATATGACCCCATCTGTATATTTAATCATGCCAAATATCTAAATTCAGTACCAGTGACAAGACGATTCCGAAATATGGTTTGGGAATGATTGTTTTACTAATGAATACTTGGTTGTCCCTTGAAGGTGCTCCTGGAGTTATTTTATGGGCGTCAAAATGAAACCGTATTTACATGATATTTGCACTAAGATACAGCAAGTGACCAAACTTAAGATACATGTACGCAGCTGTACGCTCTCCAGTTGAATTTATCATTTATACAATTTTCAATTACAAATATTTCGAGATTTTGATGTCGTATTCACCAACTGGTAAGAACAAGAGTTAAATCCTCGTTCTAAGAACACTTTGATTTGGTTTTGATTTATTTTTTTTAAAAAGGACATTTTTTGTTAATAAAATGCTTCAAACTAAATTGATAGAACGATGGTTTTTTTTCCATTTTTATTTCCCAATTTGTATACAATGTGTTTACATGATAGAACGATGTTGTCAACAAGGAAAACATATCAATAAACGTTATTATTTTTTTCGTAGTGAAAGCATTTAACATCTGGTTGGGGTCATGATAAATTATATTTCTTACCCCTTCCTACAATATACTCATATATTTTAACACATAACTTAATACATCACATGTCAAAAGATATAGGGTAATTCTAAACAATCTGCGGTGTGTACTTTCTTTATGATATATCTTCACATGGTATTTGATTTGGCTAAAATAGTCACTAAAATACCATACATGAACATCGAACAAATTCATCGTTAAATATCGAGTATATCATAATTAATAGTTTCCAATAAAATCGAACAAGAGCCAAATATGAACATATATGTATGTCATATTTACATATCAATATTCCTATCAAACACAATCAACTTAAATTTGTATTCTTTTTTTAAAAAGTTTTCAGAAATACATTTTACTCATAGACGCCCATTCACTATGCTGTGTTTTTGCTAAATTGCGAAATACTATCTGATGGTCATTCTCACAATTAGCACTCCTTCTCAATATTATTACATGACCTTTATATTGAATAAATTTAGACTAGGATTGATATTTACATCGTCCAGTCTCTTGACCACTCTATTCAAGCCACTTGTGGACGAAGCAGAGATCTCCACCACTTTATAGCTGAAAAATATTCGAAAAAATAATTAAATTCACCTGTAATAATATCCAGTGTAATGATAATACAAGAATATCAAACTGTCCTCTGAACGCGAACAAAGTCGCGATAGTTTATAAAAAAATTAAAAAATTAAAAAAGTCGCGATTGTTTATTGTACAATGTTAGAACAGCGTCGTTATTTTGCTTGACTAAGCAATCCAAATATATGTAAATCTAGATCTAAAGGTTTTGTATAAGGACATACATACAAATATATACATGTCGATACATGTCGATCTGAATTTATTTAAAATTAGTTTGAGCAAATTTTTGTCATTGACGTAAGTAATACTCGGCATATTTCAAATCGCAAAGTATTTCCCTTGAGATGACAAAACAACCGAGCTGTATTTCATTCTTAGAAATTTTGTATTTTTCTCAAAATGTTTCCTGACTTTCCCTGGCTAGTCTATAAGCACTCCCAGAAGAGCTGACATCCCACATTTTTATTTCAAAATGAATGCAAGGTTGTTTATAGGCTCTTACAATGGTCAAAGAAAATATCAGAACTTATGTGACTGCATTGAAATTTGTCATAGCAGTCTTCAGAAATGACAAATGTGCAAAGTAATTCAGTATAAATATGGTGGCTAGCGAAAAGAATAGTTTTAAGTTTTTTAGGTTAGAAGAGGTAGTATAATATAACATGTTTTATAAATTCTTTATTTTCACTTTCTCCTAAGGCTTGTCATTGAATGCCAAATGTTTGACCTTTAGAGAATAAAACTTCTGTTTACTCAACTCAGTTAAACGTAGTTATATAATATAGCATTTAGTGTCATGGACAAAAGGTTGGCTGTTATTTTTTGACTACTTTTTAATAAATTGAGGTAGTAAAAATAAGTCGTAAAGCATAATCGAACGTACGGTCGATTTAATATCGGTAACATATTATTCGTTTTGTCGAGATATCTTAAATTTATTTACCTGAAATTGAATGTGCTACTACCTGTTTAAGATGATTGTTGTACACATATTTATGAAATCTGCTTTTCTTCAGCTATGTCAACTTCGAAAGGTAGCAGTTGAACTGTTTGATACGTATATTTCTGCATTAGGAATCCAGAATTTATTCCACCGAATTTAGAAAGGTGGGCAATTGTTCGCTTTATACTGTTCCTTAGAATTCGTGTCATTAATCAATCAATCTTTATTCACTCGAAACCACCAACAGTGGTACACGAGTAAGTCAACAGTACAAATAGATTCAACATATTATGCATGCGTCTTATGCACTATTTCTTAACAGAGACTGTAGTATACATGAAGTGATGAATTAAGAAAACATTTTAGTTTTTTAGAACATTAAGGTGTTACAATCAATATTTAACAATAGCAATTTTCTTTCATTCTATCGATCGCGACGGTTTTATTGACACAACCTTGCGTAACATCTTATTTAATGATTACCAAGTTAAATGCCATATCAAAAGCGTTCTCGGTATAAAGAAATTAGATGTAACAAACATTTTAAATACTCTACCTATTGTTAAACAAAATAAACTCACTTTTCATAAATCTTGGGCCTTTCCGATTCAGCAAACTCGATTGCGATGAAAATGAGTAAACTGATAGCATGTATCAGCTTCATACTGAAAATCGGGAAAAAATGAACAATTCATTAAATAATAATAGTAATAATGACAATTTATAAGCCTAATATCCAGTGCAAGCACTGCTCATTGGCTGTACATTATTACCCTGTACTTTCAGAGCCGCGTCTAAGCGCGACCACATAGGTCCACTTCTCGTATTCAGGTACCCAATTGTACAGCTCGGTAGACTGAGTGCAATGTAGATAAAGTGCCTTGCCCAAGGACACAACACATTGTAAAGCCCAGGTCACAAATCTGTGGTGTCTCCACCTGGATTCGAACCCGTGTCCTTGGCGTGACTGGCCAGCATGCTAACCATTACACCACTACACCACCGCGCTCCATTAAAGTTACTAACACTATAAAATAATCAATTTATACTTTTATACATGGTTATTTAAGTTTGAAGTCACAGTTTGTCTTATTTGTCTCTCGTCATGTCATAAATCAATAACAAGTATTTCTTCAAAAGGATAAATCCATTTTAGAATAGATATTAAGTATTAAAGTGGCAGTAGCACTTTTTATGGGAAATATACGGTGATGTCAGGAAAATGAAAATAACTGGTTCCAATTGAAAGACAATCTATTTATACTAAATGAAGCAGTAATATATCAAATATATAATGTAATGGTCAGACATGGAATTAAATTTTTACACAAAGTTAATTAAAGGTGTTCACGCAAAAATGGCCGCCAATGATCTTTTTATGTGAATGTTTATAATGTGTTATCTGACTATGTATAATGAGGATTGGGACACTATCAAAATAAAAGATTTCGCATAAACGTACAATTATTAGTAAAAAATGAAAATATAAAATTATCATAAAACGTGCTACTGCCCCTTTAAGAAATCATATCACGATTCGTGTCATAAACAAAGTCATGCGATGAACAGTGTTTTAACCAAATTATAATTTAATGTAACGCCAATTATAATTAAAATATCAAATATAAATCTTATCTATAATCATAAAGAAAATTATTATAATTCTAATAAATACTTGTGATTCTAAAAAGCGTATTTCATGATTAAAAGAAGAACAATATTAAAATGTCACAATTAAGTAACCATAGTGAACAACATGGTCATACAATAATTGAGTAAATGGTTTTTAACATGCGTAATATTATACATGTTACAAAATCAACGAATATTGACACTTTGTCCCATAATTTCATAATTTTTCCTTGTAAGCATAAAAACATGATAAGTACTTTTGTTTTGAGAAATCTTCAATACAATGTTAATCATAAACAATTAAAATTTAAATAAAAATTAAAAAATATCAAACCTACTTTTATTTCATAATAATTTGTGTTTATGGTTTTCAAAATTATGATGCCAAATACAGCACAAAACTTGCAGCCTGTATTACCGTAAACATTCGTAATAAAAAATTATTCCATAAATATTTATTTGACAAGCAGAATTAACAAATATCGGAGTAAAGAAGAAGACGTTAAATTGTTATTTCAACTTTGAAAAAAACTCTGCAAGAAGTTTGAAATTTAATTGAAAACATTAGCCCAAAATCTCAACACAGCGGGGATACCTTATCTTCATTTCGATAGTGTGGAGTAAATGTGATTGCAAACTTACCCGAAGATAGTAAAACATTATATAAGAACTATATAAACATAAATAATATAAGGTTTGATAGGGTAACACTTTGCAAGTGTTGTACTGGGACAACTATACGAACTATCAAACAAAAGGTTTGAAGCAGTAGACTTCAAAATATATTTTTCACAAAGCTAACAAATTTGAGAATGTGTATTGGAGTTGATGTAAAATCGAAGAGCCTTTAAAGGGGCAGTAGCACGTTTTGAGGGGGAATATTAGGTGATATCAGGAAAATGAATATTAATGGTTCCAATTGAAAGACAATGTATTTAAACTAAATGGAGCAGTATAATTTTAAATATGTAATGTAAAGTTTAGCCATGCTATTCCTTTTTCTTACACAAAATGAATCAAAGGTGTTCACAAAAAATGGCCGCCAATGTATTTTATGTGAATCTTCATACTTTGTCCCCTGACTATGGATGATTGACTTGTATGAGATTTTTAACACTATCAAAATAATACATTTAGCATTTACATACAATTATCAATGACAATTTTTAAATATAGAATTATCAAAAAACGTCCCCCATTAAAATTGAATTCACTACAGGATTTAAATCGTAACACTGGGCTTTAAAAACACTTTAAAAAAACTCTCAAATATAAGTTTTGTTTGAGTAGGTTTGGAATGATTTTTATTTTTTTTAACTTGATTGAAAAAGTACCCCTAAACCGTAACAATAGATTAACAGTTTGAGCTATCAAAACGAAAGAATACTTTGACTAGTTTTAACTAATTTACAAGTAGCCATTAGATTTAAAGAAATTACCCTAAAATGTATCGCAGGGCTACACAGGGGAACGATGGTGAATAAGAACACTGCAATTAACCTGTAGATTTAATTGCAAAACTACTAAAAGATCAAAATCGTAGGACTTGACCTCCTACATGTATATGTAATATCCAAATAAACTATGCAAATCCTGCAGGCTTTATAAGAAACATTCAAATAGCTTTTAATTTGGAGTGCAAATTTAGCCAAAATTTTAACATTTGGTTTACCATTTTACAAAAGAAACTGCCCCGAATAGGTTCAAAATACTTTATAAAAGGTCTGATTACAAAATTACATTTTACCCACAAAAACTCATACATATAAGGTTTGACATTCATAGTAATAATGATTATATTAAAATATTTTTAAAACGTTTTATCCTTACGCAAAGTGCATGCTCATGAAAGAGTAGGTTTGAAAAATATTTTAAGAAAAAAGAATTAAAAAGTTACCCCAAAATCGTAAGATAGGGGTAAGCAGAACGTTCCTTATAATCTAAATAGCCTGTAAATGAGTCATTTCAAAGTCGTAACACTTAGCCTATGATATCTACTTTCTCAACCCAGTAGGTTTGATTAAATGTTTTAGAATTGCTGTTATTTCATTGCAAAATTAACCCAAACTGGCTTATGTTGCCTACCATTTTACCATAGCCACTATCAAGAGAAGTTTTTGAAATAATGAAATTTATAAAAGCCTTTGATTGCAAAGTTACCACTGCATTAAAATCGGCCTAGTTCCGGGGAATACAAATTTAAAAATATTAACTCTACCGAGAATCGAACTAGTTATATCGATAGGCTTCCTCTCCAGTAGATTTAATACATGATCTTTCATTCATCTGATTATATGATCTTTCATTCCTCTGAATATATGATCTTTCATTTCTCTGAATATATGATCTTTCATTCCTCTGAATAAAGCCGATTTTAATCAGACTGTCACTAGATCAAAAATTGGAACTATTAAAAGATTCTCTTTAAGTAGATTTATAATAGTTTTCAAAGTGCCATTTAATTTGAATGAAAATTTAAACCAAATTATAACACGGGACCAACTGACTTAGATGAACGATCCAAATATTCAATTTGGGTTAAATAAACATTGAACATAACCTTTAAAGCGATTGCAAAGTCATACCAACATGAAAATCGTACATCTTGGCCTTCTTTAGTAACTGTTAAAAGTTTACTATCCAATCAAGCAAACCCAGTAGGTTTTATAGAAGGATCTGGAGATAGCCCTTGAATTTGATTACAAAATTGGCCATAACTTGAAACACTTGGCTTTCCGTCTTACCATAGGAACAATCCCAATAGGTGTTAGTGTTAGATAGTGTTTTAAAATATTTTTCAAATAACCTCAAATTTGGTGTGAAAATAACCCCAAAATTATAAGACATAGGAATCATCCCAAACTAGATTGATACACTAGGTCTAAAACAACTTTGCAAATCTGAATTTGATTGCAAATATATCCCAAAATCGTAACGCTTAAGTAGGAATTGGATTTATTATTAAGTTTGATTGAAATTTTAATTTTTGACTTTGTAATTAAATAATTGTTAAACCGATTGCACAATTACCACAAAATCTCAACCCAGAGTGAACATTATTTAAAATTATATTTGTTTAAGTTTGTTTTAAATGATTTTAAAATAACAATTGAAATTGATTTAAAATTGCCTCAAAATCGTATTACAGAAATGTTTGGATAGAGACAAGTTTACAAAAACACCTGAAAACCTATAAGAGGAACTACCTACCTGTGGCTGATAACAGAGATTTTGTTTATACCAGACACACCTGTTCGATTCTTATAGCTCTGCTGGATGCCCAATGTATGTTTAAGTTGTTACATATGTTCATCACGTGTAGCATATGTCTGGAAATTAACTTATATTTTCACGTAAACACCATCTGGATACAAATTAAAGCTCGACTATTTTTGGAAACTATATCAGAATTGTACGTACACATGTTTTGAAAGAATTAGGATTTCCTGAAGGGCAACATGACCTAAATTCTGAATTAAATGTTACTCTGTAATTAATTGCTAAAGTACAAGGATAACAAAGAGAAAGTTGCTGTAAACTTTGAAAATTTTAAATTTTAAAAAACAAAAAAGAACAAATGTGTCATTGAAAGCTTTTAGCAAGGTGTTTCAGTATAATTCAATACTGAAGTATTTTGTGTATTTTGTTACAGCCGTTGCGTTCAGGTTTCACATCTATGTTTGGTAGTTAAAGTGGTGCGGGATTTCCTACTGTAATGACACTAGGCCTCTGAGATACTTATTGAAAATAACAAATAAAAGTATTCATTATCTGTAGGGGCAATATCTCGTTTTTAAGAGGGAACTTACGAAACTGAAAAAAAATAAACCGCTAGGCAAAAGAAAGTACACACAGCAGTTTGTTTAAATTGATTTAAATCTTACACTCAGGGGCAAAAGAAACGATACCAACTTTTCAAAAGAGTACATAAAAATTCCGTTGTAAATGAAATGCGACTACAAGCCCTTGTGATAGGCACATCAGTTGTGAAGAAGTACTCACAATTTCAAAGTATAAAACGTATATATTGTATGACTGTTCAAATACACGAAGGGTAAAAAACAGCCTTTTCGATGTTATTTTTGGTCATAATCTTTGGAATTGAAATAAAATAATTATAAGATTTAAAAATCTATAAAATCTAAGATGTTATCAATATAAATAACCCTTGTAGAAGTTAATTTGTTCACGTTTTTATCCTGTATTTTGGTTTAAAACAAGAAAAAGGGCCATTTTCACTATCCTATCTCGTCTAGTTAAGGAGATTTTTTAACAGCGTTTTTTGAAAGGCTTGTATTTCAAAAGCGTTAACAGATATAGCTCTGAAATTGAAATCTTAGTTCAGTTAGCTCTTGAATACATGAATTAACCCTGTTTCAGCCGTAACTATCAATCGTAGATTAACCTATCATGCATTTTATATGGTATCGTTTCTTTTGCCCCTGAGTGTATTGCTTCATGGCAACTTTGCAATAACACATATTTGCAGTATTTTTAATAAGATGATTAGTGTTTGGTTATTGTTTTGTTTAAATGTACTTGTTTTATAGGCAAGGGTAAGAACTCAATTTTATACTATTATAAACCCTACCATGTTTAAAATGTTGTCAATATGTGAAATAGTCACTTTATAGATTGTCATACATATAAAAATAAATTTTGGAACAATTAAAATAATTTAACTTTTGAAAAGAAAATGAACACTTAAAAATATTTTTGAATAATGATTCAACTCTTGTTTTTTGTTTGAGCATTCAACATCAAAAACTCGAAATGTTTGTAATTTATAATCTTACATACATCATATATGATGATTGATGATTTCAACTAAAGTGTTCACTTTCTTTTGCCCTGCAAGACAATTTGTTTAAATCGACATAAACAGTTTTTAAGCAATTTATCATGGTCGGTTAAGCTTTGCGAATCTATATACCTACCCGAAATGATTACAAGGTGTTCAAATAGTTTTAATAGCCTTGCAGGGCTAATCAGCAAATGGAGCTCTTTAAACCTTGCGTATATAAAAATCGAGTTCAACTAAAGTTTATATTCTTACGAATGAATATGTATCGCTGTACGTTTTTTAATTTGGGTGAAGTGACGTCATTGAATGGTTTTTACTTTCGACTAGGTAATACGTTTTTTGATCTGTTCAGGCAATTCATTTGGCAATTATGTTTTTGTAATAAATTTAAGTGAAAGATTTCACTTGCTGAGAAACATTGAAACAAAGAGTCGGAACTTTTGAATAGCTTAAAGGGGCAGTAGCAGGTTTTTTGATAATTTTATATTCTAACATTTTCACTGATAATTGTAAGTTAATGCTAAATGTATTATTTTGACAGTGTCAAAACCCTTATTACACAAGCCAATCATCCATAGTCAGAGGACAAAGTATGAAGATTCATTGGCGGCCATTTTGTGTGAACACCTTTATTTCATTTTGTGTAAGAAAAAGGAATCACATGGCTAAACTTTACGTTATATATTTGAATCATAACTGCTCCATTTAGTTAAAATACATTGTCTTTCAATTGGAACCATTAATTTTCATTTTCCTGACATCACTCTATATTCCCCCTAAAAACGTGCTACTGGCTCTTTAAAGTTCAATCTGCTATCAAACAAGTAAAGCCTTTAAAAAGGCAAGCTTTGGGACACCCGGTTATGTATCGACCATGCAGGAGATTTAGGTTAGGGAGGACGGGGACGGGGACTTTTAATTACTTGAATAAATTGTTCCAATCGGAGGCGCATGTTCTTTGCTCTTTGTTTTGATAGTTATCAGTACACTATGTACACAGTAAAACATCTCGTTCGTTCCGCTTAAATTTCAACAATGATAGATACGTCTCCTATCTCAATTATGATATTAATTTTTAAACATTAATACGGTAATTCAAATTTATGTTGCTATAAAAGATAGCTGACGGAGAGTTTAATACAAGAGCCAGTGATTAACTCGAAGATAAATAGTTGCGCTAGTAAACTTTCCGGGATCCATTGCTTTCCAATACCCGCAAATTTAGTTTTAACCCGACGAATTCCCCACTGACTTTCAGGTTAATTCCACGTTGCAAGAATAATTTTCCTTAATTGAGTGTTGATCGAATTACAGCCGAAAGTTGCTGGTAAATTTAGAAATGATCTCAGCTACAAGCTCATATTTTTCATTATGTTATAGGATGACATTTAAGAATATTTTATCACACTTTAGGCTCTATGTCGATACTTTCTTCGAAAGACACCGTTAATCGTAAATAAAATATCCATAACGTTATGTTTTGAAACATGAAATTTGAAAATGGCCTTTTCAGTACCATTTTTTCCGTGAAGCGATGAGATGCATTGAGTGAACGATCAGTCATTGACAAGGCGGGACATTCAGCGCTCGCGTTATAGTATAAAAATTGAAGGAACCGAATTCCTAGTTGATACAAAAATGGAATGTCGTTTCCGAATGTGGAATGCAAAAAAATACACCGAATAACTACAAAACAGCTCACATGCATATGCAAAATTGATACATATTGTATTTATTAAGGGTGTCAACGCTCATCCATATATTTTTGAAAATTTATGATATATTTTACATCATAACATTATTATAATAATCAGTTTCCAAATTAAAGCTTGCCAATTATTTCGTACCACCCACATGGTCCCGTGGGTAAAAATTTGCTACAGCTCTATCAATTGGTCGTTCGAAATACCAGGATATGCTTAAAACAAACATCACTGGCTGAAACTTCTCTTTGAAGTTTCCAAGAGTAATATAGAGAGAAACTTCTGCCATTAGTTTTCAATATCAAATGTTTCATAACTTTGGGGTCTCTGGACCCAAAAGGAATAACAACGTCAGATTAAAGTAATTTTGTGTATTTGTGAATGGTGTATGCATAACAGGTAGTTCCTCTCATGTTTTATCTGTTATAAATTATTTGATCATAAGTTCTCTTTACTTCGTGAATCATTTAAGAGTTATTTGAAATAAATGAATGTGTTATTATATATTTTTCAAGGATTACTTTTTAAAAAAACGTATTGAATATTTGCTTTCATATTATATGAATATCAAATATCATTATGAGATCACTTTGGATATTTGGATAAGTGTTTTGTAAGTAGTCAAACGAGGGTTTTAAATCAAACATAATGACCTTATTGTGACAAAACCTGTTTTGCTCTCAGCTGATCGGATGAAATATAACTGTTTATATCTGAATTAAATGCGATAATATTTTGAAAACTTTAGTTATTTAAGAAAAGTGCAAAGTTGTGTTAACATGAAGTTCCAACTGATGCAGTATATGTTTAGAAACGTTTTATTTTTAAAAGCAATACAAAATCACTTGTCCTCCCCAATTATAATCCTACAAAGGCAGTAGAAAAGTTCAGAAGTTCAGTTTTGTCATCAGAGTCGGTTTGTAAGTAGAAGATGTCTTGGCAAGGATAAAATTTTCAAACAAATCGTATGAATTTTTATAAGGTATTGTGGTATAAGTAAATATATGAGTTACAGAAAACTGAACTCTTTATCCACTTTGATTTGGTAGATATATGTTTAAACAACATGCATTCACTCGCCTTTGTTTGTGAGTTAATTATAACCTTTAACAACAATTTCTCCTTTGAAAGTTTCGATACACTTACTCGCACTTGATTGCTTATTTACAGAAAAATGTATTTGTTTCCATAAAGTACAAAATACCGAGTGTCAGATGCTATAGATTGACATTAAACCGCAATCTGTTGCACGAATCGACTCCGCACATGGTTTAATTAGCTGAAGGTCCATCATACAACGTTATATATACAAATAAAGTAAAAATGACATATTCATGTGAATATTTTACTTATTATTTTAGTGTAAGAATTAAAATATGAAATTTCAATAAATGTCATTCGCAAATTTGAACATAAAAGCGTTTTTTAACCTATTCTAAGCAATAATGAATTGAGCAAAACATGCATACCGCATTTCAAAACAAAACTACGTCAATCTGTTTTGATCGTCACTCACCAATCCATTTAATTACTTTTAGTTTTGTTTACAATAGCAAGCTTTGATCTACAATTGCTAAGTGAATGACGGAGCTCTACTAAATTGACTAGTTGTAATCAGAACAGTGTTATTTACATTACCCTTACAATGTCCATTAAATGCATCAACTAGATTCTCAAACAACAGGTATTACTAATGTATTGATGGACTGCTTTATTACCGGTAATTCACTTCATGTACGTTGATCGAAATTAAGCGAAGGTTTAAAGATTAGAACTTAACTATAGTGAATTGATTGTTTTGCAACGCGGAAAATTTCGATAATTACCAGCATATTCATCAGAAAATCACGCAAACGATGACAAACAAGCAGGCCTTCTCGTGGCACTTCTGTTGAAAAGCGTTTATTTCCTGGATTACAAGTTTGGCTCTTGGAACACATCTGAAGGACAACAGCAATTTCCATAAGGGATCTTCGCAAACATCATATGGATATGAAAACGAAGAGTAAATCCACTGCAAATGACGTTTTGCATCATGTAACGTTGTTAATGAAAATAATCGGGTGCCAGGTGAGGGGTTCTAGACCACTTGACACGACAGATTCATCTTCAACAGGAAAGAGATGTTGTGGTGTGTTTTTCAGAGGATTGTATTGTTTCATTACCAACATCGTGTTTTTCGTGTTCAGTTGCCTTTTGATTGTGAAATTAAGGTTCTTGACACCGTTGTCAAGCATATGGATGAAAAATTTCGCCTTTTCGTTTCTGTTCATAGCAAATGCTGTATCTGTTATTCTGACAACTTGGAAAATTCATAATAACACTCTCCAGAACTGGTTTGAAAGTTTCAACCGATATGAGGAAATATACGGATTGACTGAGAAAACGTTTAACTTCATTCGAAAAATAAAGGTTCTAACTATTGTTGGAATAATTTTTGCATTCGGGAGTGCAAGTGGTGGCTGTGGAATTCTCACACTCTTACCAAACGTGCTTGAAAGTGTCACATTACACTACCTCCCAGGATGGTTGTCATGTCTTCTGTTGTTCATCTCGTTGACAACAATGTTCCTTGCGTTCGTTGTCTTCGTGCCCTTGATTGTTCTTGGTTCTGTCTGTATTATGTATGAGTTTGAAAGTGTTAACAGCAGTATGAAAGAACTGACTGAACATTCATCAGAAACGATTACAAAGATGGAGGTTTTGAAACCTCATTGGCAAAATGAAATTGAAAGGGACTCACAACTATCAGGGTTGATCAAGAAGCATGAGAAAATATGCGGTCTTTTGGCAGACTTTGAAAGTTTCATTAACCATCTTCAATTAATTGATTTCTTCGTTGCTCTGCCGACTGGTTGTATTATGTTGTATTTCCTGATCACAAGCATAGAGTCTACGGAAGATGAAGTAATTGCCATCGGGTTGATAATATGTACACTGATCTACCAGGTTACACTTTGCCATTCTGGATCCCTGGTCAGCCTCAAGGTATGAGACAGCTTTTCTCATTATTAAAATTATAAAATAATTAAAAAATAAATAATTAAATATTTGTTTCATAATTCATGTATCTCAAAAATTCATCTTCAGTAGAGTTCAAATTGGCTAGCTGAACTTGCATGTTGAACCCTAAATGCGAAGATTTTCATATTTATTCATTTTTGGTTTTGATGATCAAAATATGGCATGTATATATTAGGAAAGGAACTTCATCAACCCATTATATACAAACTAGCTATATGTATATCACCTACTAAAAAGGAAAATATTTGTTTTGTTTCTGAGTTAAACAACTTTGCCAAAATATGTTTCCAATTGATACCTGTAGTTTGTCGAATAAAGTTTTTAAAAATGTAAAAAGTCCCCTAAAGTAGGTTCCAATCATAGGCATTTTAAATTGTCCGATCATCCATCGCAAATAACATCAACCAATATAATGTCGTAATATTGAATGATGCGCACTCAAGTTGTAATTTTCAGAAAGATCCAGTTTTGGTAAACAAAGTTACGAAGAATGAAATTTAATATATTTGATCCCAACAACATACCCTGTGTCCCTCTAAACTCCATGTTATTTCATTCTTGATGTGGCTCGGTACATACATATATCCATGCCCCATTAATATTTGTTTTTAATAATGTTATGTGTCTGTCTCAAGGCACACGAACCTCTCAAGTACGTTTGGAAGATACCCCAGTCCTCGTTGAGTGGAGAAGAGGCAAGGGAGGTAATTTATTATATATATAATAAAAGCAATCAATTCCGAATTAAGAAACTTGTTGTTTCCTGTTCATATCAAGTGTATACAAAAAGTTAGATTTGATGTCAGTAAATTGAAAATGTTTACGTATAGTTCGTTGCAAATGAGAAGTTGTATTGAGGCAAATATCTGCAAATATTGTCACATATGATATAATGCATATATCTATCTTCTTATTTTATGAAATGGGAAATTTGAAGGTAAATATCCCAGTTTCACCTGTTTTCGGCGACGTAAGAACGATTACAGGTAGACATTTTTTTGTGTAACAACAACAAAAACATTTTTTATTCAAGTCAAATTACGTCAGTCAGAGAATACTCACCTACATTTTAACGATTCTATCGTCATCATCGGCCGAGCAAATCCGCCATTTCAAGAACAGTCCATATTTGGCAACCTGTGCACTACGTCACCTGTTTTCGGCGATGACGTTACATACTGAATAAGTACGGAGTTCCGTTGTCACCAGTATCCTTCGTGTCGAAAATGCATAGGCTTGTTACTCATCAATGTCAGAGTTCATAAAAATTGTTAAATGTAATAAATTTGAAAATTTTTAACGAAAAATTTCCAACTTGCTATTTACATCTGTTTTGAAGTTATGAATCACATTATTCTTCAACTGGGCTCTGCTCACAATGTGGACAGAAAAATACAGTATGTGTTCGAACAACTGATAAAGTTGTGCAGAGCACAAGATGAACCCAGTGACCACATCGGTCACACTGTGCCCATTTTACAAAAGTAATTGAGTCACTGCGGCGAAGAGTTAAGAGTTAGGAGTCAAAGTTGAGTTAAAAACTCTACAAGCAATACCGCACATGTCATGCTTTCCGATCACTTTTCCCGCGTTTTCTCTCAAGAAAGAATGACAGACAGGACCGTATCCAATTGACTCAAAAGGCCCATAACATCCGATGTCCAGTGGTTGCAGAAGATGGCTAGTATGCGGAGGAAGAACAAACAAAACGATGTGATTTTCTCTTGCCCACTCGATCAGTCCAAGAGAAACATGTCTCTTGTGTCCGTCATACAGTATGAGAACTGGAGAATCGGTGCTACGTGACGGCAAGTGTCGTGCTAAATGCGTTTTCATGTACGTGCTGAACACCTCCGTATTGGACCATCCTGTTTCAGAAACAGTTCCACTTGATCCGGGCGTGGCACCTGAAAGCAGTTCATCTCTCATACGTTGACCTGGAAATACAAAGTATGAAGGAACACTCCCACCGGCTGCGTTAACAGCGGCAATCATGGTGACTGTTTGTGACTTTCCAGAGGTTCCAGCGACGATTTTCGGAGGGGTAACATCTGTTGACATTCCCGTTTCATCTATATTGAAAATTGCATGCGGCGAAATCCTTAAATTAAGTCTCTGAAAGACATTTGACAATTCTTCAAAATATCTAGAAATATTTTCTTTTGTCGCTGATCTTGCACGTGCTGCCTCAAGCTTATGAGGTTTTTGTACTTTAAGTTCAGGCCATCTGTCACGGAAGCTGTATAACCATCTCAGACTCAAGGGGTGCTGACGATCTCTGTATCCAAGGTTAACAGCATAGTCGCTTGCACGATTTATAGTCTCCTGGCGAGTATATCCGTATCCAATTTCTCCCATTACTCGAATATGGCTTGACAAAAAAGATTCCTCCTGTTCAGTGAATAACGGCATAGGCCCTGACTTTACAGTTTCTATACTGATATTTCCCAACAAACGATCTTTTAGAGTTGAAACGGGAACGCCCCACCTAGCTGCCGCTCACTGAGCTGATACATTTTCCTCAATACCTAGTCGGTAAGCATTATCTAGATCATCTCTAGTGTAATTTGACCTGTACGGACCGCGCACGGTCTAATTTATCTGAAAGAATAATAGAAAACGTTGCTGTTAGTTATTAACTATTGCATATTAAGCATGACCCTAAAATGTTTCCGTATTATTTTAATCGAGCGGCAAATTAAGTGACAAATCATGTAATATTCTGTTGACAAACATCATTAGTTAGCAGATGATACTTGGAAAGATTGAAAGTCGACTCGATAATTGTCTTTTTTTAAATTTATGGTAAAACGAAAAAAAGTAACTTTTTTTCACTGAGCGTGACGACGTGACCCCATGTCGTCAAATGTGCATGTTGACCTCTGACCTCCCGCTCGTTCTCGTAAAATAACGCGAGATTATCGATCGCCGAAAACAGGAGAAAGCGTAATTCATGTTACGGTGGTATATAAAACAAAAGAAAGTGACATGAAAAGCCCGGACTGTCCCTTTCAGACCAATTTAGATTATGAAACCCTGTAAATCAAATTTTGATTTCACGCTTTTCCAATTTGCAAGTTACGATTTTGACTCTTTTGACATATTGACATATATTTTGTGTCTCTAGTTGATGATGTTCACAACGAAGATGGTCGGGCCTGCTATTGGCTACAGCATCTATGATCTCTTCACCATCACCTATCAGTCTTCACTGACGGTAAAACGATCTCATGGCTTAAAGGGGCAGTAGCACGTTTTTAGGGGGAATATAAGGTGATGTCGGGAAAATGAAAATTAATGGTTCCAATTGAAAAACAATGTATTTAAACTAAATGGAGTAGTAATAATTCAAATATATAACGTAAAGGTTAGCCATGCGATTCCTTTTCTTACACAAAATGAATTAAAGGTGTTCACAAAAAAATGGCTGCCAATGGATTGTGTGTGAATCTTCATACTTTGTTCTTTGACTATGGATGATTGGCTTGTGTAATGACATTTTTGACACTGTCAAAATAACACATTTAACATTAACTTACAATTATCAGTGAAAATTTAAAAATATAAAATTATCAAAAAACGTGCTACTCCCCCTTTAATGATAAGAATGGAAGCTCATTTATGTTATTAACGCGTTATTAAAGAAACATATATGCTAAATAAGATATTGAAAAATGTAGTTGTAATGTATGCAATGGTTTGCTTTTAACTCAACTTTCGGATACAATCAGGTTTATAAGTGCTATGGGGGTATATATTTAACCTCAACATATAAACCACTTTTTAAAGGTCATATACAAAATATATGATAATATATATCATTTAGTATAGGAATAATTTTCTAAATATGTTATCCGAAACGATATATATATAGAACTTATTGAATTTAATTGAACTGTTTCAGCTGGCTGGTACATTGCTGACGTATTTCATCGTGGTGATCCAGTTCAAACCGGTCGACCGAGAAGCCTGTGCAGCTTCTGTGGAACAAAACCAACTATCCAACCTCACCAGTCTCCTACAGACTCTCTACAACTCTACACAGACTACATCATAGTGGACCAGAACCTCTTGTCTAACATCACCAGTCTCACACAGACTCTCTACAACTCTACACAGACTAGAGCATAGTGGACAAGAACCTCCTGTCTAACCTCACCAGTCTCCTACAGACTCTCTACAACTCTACCCAGACTACAGCATAGTGGACCAGAACATCCTATCTAACCTCACCAGTCTCCTACAGACTCTCTACAACTCTACACAGACTACAGCATAGTGGACCAGAACCTCCTGTCTAACCTCACCAGTCTCCTACAGACTCTCTACAACTCTACACAGACTACATCATAGTGGATCAGAACCTCCTGTCTAACCTCACAAGTCTCCTGCAGACTCTCTACAACTCTACACAGACTACATCATAGTGGACAGGAACCTCCTGTCTAACATCACCAGTCTTTTACAGACTCTCTACAACTCTACACAGACTACAGCATAGTGGACCAGAACCTCCTGTCTAACCTCACCAGTCTCCTACAGACTCTCTACAACTCTACACAGACTACAGCATAGTGGACCAGAACCTCCTGTCTAACCTCACCAGTATCCTACAGACTCTCTACAACTCCACACAGACTACAACATAGTGGACCAGAACATCCTGTCTAACCTCACCAGTCTCCTACAGACTCTCTACAACTCTACACAGACTACATCATATTGAACCAGAACCTCCTGTCTAACCTCACCAGTCTCCTACAGACTCTCTACAATTCTACCCAGACTACATCATATTGGACCAGAACCTCCTGTCTAACCTCACCAGTCTCCTACAGACTCTCTACAACTCTACACAGACTACATCAGAGTGGACTAGAACCTCCTGTCTAACCTCACCAGTCTCCTACAGACTCTCTACAACTCTACACAGACTACATCATAGTGGACCAGAACCTCCTGTCTAACCTCACCAGTCTCCTACAGACTCTCTACAACTCTACACAGACTACATCAGAGTGGACCAGAACCTCCTGTCTAACCTCACCAGTCTCCTACAGACTCTCTACAATTCTACACAGACTACATCATATTGGACCAGAACCTCCTGTCTAACCTCACCAGTCTCCTACAGACTCTCTGCAACTCTACACAGACTACATCAGAGTGGACCAGAACCTCCTGTCTAACCTCACCAGTCTCCTACAGACTCTCTACAACTCTACACAGACTACCACATAGTGGACCAGAACCTCCTGTCTAACATCACCAGTCTCCTACAGACTCTCTACAACTCTACACAGACTACAGCATAGTGGACCAGAACCTCCTGTCTAACTTCACCAATCTCCTACGGACCCTTTACATCTCAACACAGATTACGACATTGAGGAACAGTCTCTTTATACAGGCCACATCGATTTGAACATACCACCAGCACAGCATAGCAGATCGTCTCTTAGAGACTTTTAAAAATTTCACAGGCAACATCATAGAGAATCAGTCTCCCACAGACTTTTAATAACACCCAACAGACTACAGCCTGGCGGATCAGTTAGTCGTATATAGGCGTTCTGTTTTTTCGTCTCTGATAAGGGCAAACTTAGGACACAGCATAACACATTATGGTGTCATTTAGCTACATTTTTCACTGTATTAGCTCAGTGACATGGTCTCTTTCTATCAACATCAATAAACATAGCCGCCAATAGCAATAACACTCAAAACAATTGATTCGAACAATGGTTTTTATAAAGGATTGAGAGTTGAAAGACGCAATTTCCTCAATCTATGCTCAAAATGGTATCATAAAAAGTATCTAAAATTCCAGTAAACCATTTGATGGTATGTGCAACGTTTTCTTATTTAAGATTTAGGAAACATAACGATCAGATCAGATTTTTAATTCAAGTTTTCTTCATGAAAAGCTTTTATTGCTTGGTCATATTTTCCAAATAAACAACTTGACATTTACACATGAATTTCCTTTGCAATCGACACAAAATAACCAACATGCTTCTAAATTGTATGAAGTCTCTGAAAAATACTTGTAAATAAAAGCAATAGATTCTTTGACATATTTTCTTTTATTTCTATCTTGATAACGTTTCAATAGGAGATCAGAGTGTTGTTACTGTTGACAATGGCATTCTACCATTAAGAATATCTTACTATAACAATTTGTAGTGATTAAACCCAAAAGCGTCTAATATTCATTTGCATCCTATTTGAGACTTTAAATCGTGTAAGTTCGGAATTTGCAAATCATTGACTTTTTAAATGATTTAAATGATAGGCTTATGATTTTTGCAGGAAGTCTAGGCATGATAGAGATGAAACTTACACAGCCAAACGTCAAACCATCAATGAAACATTCCCAACAATACTAATTTATGTATTACTGTGGTCCCGATATGAATACAGTCTTATCTTCAACTACGAAATTGTAACTCAAGTCAACTCAAATGATACCTTGAAGAATGGAAGCCGATTCCTCCTAACGTCATCAGCCTGAACTGTGACAAGTCGTCACCATTAAGGCGCTATTGATAACGTTTTTTAGATCTTAGCCAGTCATTTGTGTAATGAAAGCTATCTTAGACCGTTTACGGTTTTGCTGGTATGTCTTATTTGAGGTCAATTAAAATACATTTATGTCCACCTAATAAAAAATCTTAATCAAAATATGCTAAACTAAAATTTTCATCCTGCCATGGTATCTTATAATTTGGAAAGTAGTTTACACTTTATGAAGGTAATGCTAAACAACACTGTTACAAGTTACATTGTATATATCTTTTGGAAAACAGGTAGCAAAATTATGCAAAAAAACCCACAAAAGATGTGTTGTTTATTCAAAATTATTTCCTTTTGGAATAGCAATTATCAAGGCTATATGAGAAAACAATGTTTGAAATGTATTGATTCAACGCAACGATACCACGCACAGACAAACTATAGGTTTACACATTAATGTTCTAAAGGGTTTTTACTCGTATAGTCATAGCTGAGGGTCAACAATGTTGCTTTCATTAACTGACAATACTAATAGCTCCTGCCATCACAGACCTTTGAAGGCCATGGGACACGTACCAATATGTGTTTGATAATTACGAAAACATTTCTAGTCATACGTTAACCAATTCACTTCAATCGTTAAAGTAAAAGCAAATATCTGCCATGTTCCCAATGTAAAGTAAAAGGTTTTTAACTTATTATCAGACATCCATTAACGGAATCGAATTATGCATAAGTGGAATGTCCACGCTTAAAAGCAGCAATCATTTCTTTTGTAATAGAATGGATTGCAATGGTTGCTTATCGTAACAGTGGTCTCTTCTAACTAACAAATATTCACCGCATGTCAATCTGTATTTTAGTTCTTATAAGCCAGACCGTGTGATCTTAACGGGGCCTCGCTGTGCTTTAACGTTGAAATACCTTCTATAATTACTGACATCACCGTGGTTGAACATTCGTTTGTTATTAACATTCGTCATGTCAACTGTTTCTAAAGCTGGTACAAGGAGCAAAGAGGTTGTACACGACGTTGTGAACCTTTTAACATTTCTGATGAAACTGCTTGGATGCCAGATCAGAAATAGTCTCAATCAAGATGTCGGTGGTGGAACTTGCAATTATATTCTTATCTTCTTTAGAAGTTGTTACTGTGTTTTAAATAACGTTTTGCTTTTTCCGTACATCTGTCTTCTTCTTGCAAAGTTATTTCAACTGACACCGCTGTTAAGCATATGGATGCAAACATTTGCTTTTTCTGTCATGTTCACTGCAAATGCTTTGTGCGTACTCTTAACCTCGTGGAAAATCCGGAACAACGTTTTGAAAAAATGGTGTGACAATTTCACCCAATATGAAGAAAATTATGTACTGAGTGATAAACTTTCTCCTTTCATCAAGAGAGTTAAGACTCTGCGAGTGATTGGACCTTTATTTTCCATGTTGGTTACTGTTGGATTTTTTGGATTACTTCCCAAACTTCCAAACTTAGTCGACAGTGTAACACTGAGTTACTTTCCAAGATGGCTCTGTTTAACTCTAATTTCATTTGGAATGTTCATCATCGTTATGTGTATTGTTTGTTTGGAATCTGTTATGATTATCGGATCCATCTCTGCAATATTTGAATTTGAAAGTGTTAGTAAGCGTATGATGAACATGACTGAACATTATATGAAGAAATCAGTTGACACGGAACCTTATCGACATGCCTCTGCCGAAAGCAACTCCGAACTTATATCCCTGTTCAGGCAACACGAGAAGATATGTGATCTTCTTGGTCACTTTGGAAGCTTTGTTAATCATTTACAACTTATCATATTCTTTGTTTCCTTGCCACTTGGATGTGTCATGTTGTATTTCCTTATCACCAACATAGAAGCAGGCGAAGACAAATTTGTTGCGGCAACTTTGATAATGACTTCATTGCTCTACATAATCAGCTTGTGTCTGATCGGATCCGTGGTCAATCTAAAGGTTGGTAATACAGTAACATTGTTTTGTTAAGTGATGGGTCATATGTCTAGTTCAATTTTAATATTTGTATTACTGAGACATATGGATGCATTGTTTCTGGATGGTGTATTACTGAATCCTTATAAAATTTGAAGGTTGGTATTACTGAGACATATGGATGCATTATTACTGGAAAGTGTATCATAAATCCTCATTACATTTGAAGGTTGGTACTATTGAGACATATGGATGCATTATTCCTTGATAGTGTATTACTGAATCCTTATAACATTTGAAGGTTGGTATTACTGAGACATATGGATGCATTATTACTGGATAGTGTATTACTGAATCCTTATAACATTTGGAGGTTGGTATTACTGAGCCATATGGATGCATTATTCCTTGAAAGTGTATTACTGAATCCTTATAACATTTGAAGGTTTGTATTACTGAGATATATGGATGCATTATTCCTTGATAGTGTATTACTGAATCCTTATAACATTTGGAGGTTGGTATTACTGAGATATATGGATGCATTATTCCTTGAAAGTGTATTACTGAATCCTTATAACATTTGAAGGTTTGTATTACTGAGACATATGGATGCATTATTCCTTGATAGTGTATTACTGAATCCTTATTAAATTTGGAGGTTGGTATTACTGAGATATATGGATGCATTATTACTGGATAGTGTATTACTGAATCCTTATAACATTTGAAGGTTGTTATTACTGAGATATATGGATGCATTATTCCTGGATAGTGTATTACTGAATCCTTATTAAATTTGGAGGTTTGTATTACTGAGACATATAGATGCATTATTACTGGATAGTGTATTACTGAATCCATATAACATTTGAAGGTTGTTATTACTGAGACATATGGATGCATTATTCCTTGATAGTGTATTACTGAATCCTTATTAAATTTAAAGGTTGGTATTACTGAGCCATATGGATGCATTATTACTGGATAGTGTATTACTTGATCCTTATTAAATTAGAAGGTTGGTATTACTGAGCCATATGGATGCATTATTCCTTGATAGTGTATTACTGAATCCTTATAACATTTGAAGGTTGGTATTACTGAGATATATGGATGCATTATTACTGGATAGTGTATTACTGAATCCTTTTTAAATTTGAAGGTTTGTATTACTGAGCCATATGGATGCATTATTCCTTGATAGTGTATTACTGAATCCTTATTAAATTTGAAGGTTTGTATTACTGAGATATATGGATGCATTATTCCTGGATAGTGTATTACTGAATCCTTATTAAATTTGGAGGTTGGTATTACTGAGCCATATATGGATGCATTATTACTGGATAGTGTATTACTGAATCCTTATAACATTTGAAGGTTGTTATTACTGAGACATATGGATGCATTATTCCTTGATAGTGTATTACTGAATCCTTATTAAATTTGAAGGTTTGTATTACTGAGATATATGGATGCATTATTACTGGATAGTGTATTACTGGATCCTTATACAATTTGAAGGTTGGTATTACTGAGCCATACTGATGCATTATTCCTTGATAGTGTATTACTGAATCCTTATGACATTTGGAGGTTGATATTACTGAGATATATGGATGCATTATTACTGGATAGTGTATTATTGAATCCTTATTAAGTTTGAAGGTTGGTATTACTGAGCATATGGATACACTATTACTGGATAGTGTATTACTGAATCCTTATAAAATTTGGAGATTTGTATTACTGAGCATATGGATGCATTATTCCTTGATAGTGTATTACTGAATCCTTATACAATTTGAAGGTTGGTATTACTGAGACATATGGATGCATTATTACTGGAAAGTGTATCACTGAATCCTTATTAAATTTGGAGGTTGGTATTACTGAGATATATGGGTGCATTATTACTGGATAGTGTATTACTGAATCCTTATTAAATTTGGAGGTTGGTATTACTGAGATATATGGATGCATTATTACTGGAAAGTGTATTACTGAATCCTTATTAAATTTGAAGGTTGGTATTACTGAGCCATATGGATGCATTATTACTGGATAGTGTATTACTGGATCCTTATTAAATTTGAAGGTTGGTATTACTGAGACACGCATTGTTCTATCTTCTCTAACTGAACCAATTGCTAATTTGAAGATTGGTATGATAGAGACATAGTGAAGAACATTTATACCTTACAGTACTCTTTGAACAGTCACGAGATTGGTAAACATGAGACACTCTGAATCATATCTCTAGTTTAGCGTTTGGCGTTTTCAACTTGATGTTTATCCGGGAAAATGAGAAAAGATTTTCAGTCTTAGTTTGTTATCTAACACATGATCAATTTGAAAGTCGGATTAATGGAGATATTGTGTCAACGTCAGTTTGGGAGTCATGTCCATGATTTTTTAACACATTGATGACAAAGTGTTATTACTGTGGTTCATAATATAATAATTATTTAAAACTCTGCTGTGATGGTATAGTTATCTTGAAGTCAGTGTAGGTCATATGTAAGGTGAGTCAAGACTAGAAAACCATATTTGTTGCTATTGAGGGTAATAAGGGATATTTCGTAATCAGAAGCCATTGAACCTTTCACCGATTTTTTATTTGTCAACATTATTCACAATGTATTTCATAAAGTGGTTTGGAAAAAAATATTAAAAACATAATTGACAACGTTGATCTATAATCTGTTATCTCAGTTAACATTTTGCATGTTATAAGACTAACTAACTCTGCAACTTCTATGAATGTATAAAAATGCCAGGTTCAAAAAATTTATTATTTAAGCTCCATAATCATACTATGTTATGAAGTTGGTCTTTACATATGTTGACATTGAAAAATATGTACAGTTTATATGTAATATGTAAAATATGACTATGTACTAAAATGAAATTTTTAAAATAATGTTATGAAAAAAGCGTAATCAAACGTATCTATTGCAAGGCACATGAACCTCTCAGGCACGTTTGGAAGATACCCCAGAACACGTTGAGCGAAGAAGAAGCAAGAGAGGTAAATTTGTTTACCTTATCATTTTTCTTTGTTCTTGTTGTGAACGTTTATATAGATAATTTAGCAACACCCCTTTTTCCATTCATGAACTGCAATTAAAGAGCCACTCCGCGGGGTTTACATATGCTCCATTTTATCAATAGTGCCATCTGATCGAGAAATACTGACTGATCCAGCAAAGTATCCCTTTATAGCTTATCGACGTCGAATAGTGACAACAGGGAGGTTTGGAATCGAGATTGTGATCGAAAACCGGACAATGACGCGCGTCAATAAGTCAAAAGTAAATCGAAACTTACTAAATCAGTCGTATTGGCAGTTACGAGTTGATAATGTCCGAATAGTTGTATGGAGGTGCCAACAGTCAATGTTTTTGATGAAGTTGGAAAAGGCAACCCTCTCTTAACTTACTGGAAATGAAGCGCTAAGGTCAAACCACCAACTGCGTTAACCGTGGTTTTGTAACATAATTTGATTTCTACGCTTTTATGAACTATTCAAATGCTAATTTGTATTTCCCAAGTTACTGATGTTCACCACCAAGATGACAGGGCCTCCCATTGGCTACAGCGTCTATAATCTCTTCACCATCACATTTCCTACCTCTCTGTCGGTAAATCTCTTACCCTACTTGCATATTAAGTGGGATACTTAAAGGGCCAGTAGCACGTTTATAGGGGGAATATCAGGTGATGTCAGGAAAATGAAAATAAGTGGTTCCAATTGAAACAAAATGAAGCAGTAATAATTCAAATATAAGCCATACATTTATTTTTTCTTGCACAAAATAAATAAAAGCTGTTCACACATAATGGCCGCCAATGGATTTTTGGCTTGTGTAATGAGATTTTTGACACTGTCAAACTAATACATGTAGCATTAACTTACAATCATCAGTAAAATATTCAAATTATAAAACTATCAAAAACGTGCTACTGCCCATTTAAGAGTTGACATACTAACAATTGATAAAATAAACCATTGCTAATTAAGGAGTCGAAAAATGTTGTTTACCACGCATAAGTTTATAATAGTGGTTTCTATGTAATAAACTACGAGAGATCCTCTCATAAAAAGTTCGCTTATGCTAGGCACGTACATAGACAAACAAATTGCGCCTCTTTCATTATGACGTCAAATTGTGACCGCTATAATTATTTCCATATCAATTGGCAGCATGTAAAGTTACTATACAATATCTTATGAAATCAACGATCTTTTATATATAAATATATTCAAAGGATACGTGATTAGGAGTTTTATACATTGCTAATTTTTTTATGTGATTGCTGAGCTTTCCTTTTTAGTACCCTATCAAAAAAAGGTATAAACAAATTAGACAAGAAAGGATTACTGTGCAAAAGCGGTACGAATCTAAAGGAACTATGTGTTGTAGTTCGTATTGTAATAATTTCAAAATATTCATACATCAAGGTGATTTAAAGAGGAAATACTCGTATCAAGCTCAATAGGCCTACTATATGCCGTTTAATGAATTTTGATGTAGCACTTTGAGGATTTGATATAGAAAAGGCCAATTTATCTGTCATTAATATCCAACTGTTCCAGCTGGCTGGTACATTGCTGACATACTTCATCGTGGTGATCCAGTTCAAACCGGTCGACCGAGATGCCTGTGCAGCTTCTGTGGACCAGAACCTCCTGTCTAACCTCACCAGTCTCCTACAGACTCTCTACAACTCTACACAGACTACATCATAGTGGACCAGAACCTCCTGTCTAACCTCACCAGTCTCCTACAGACTCTCTACAACTCTACACAGACTACATCATAGTGGACCAGAACCTCCTGTCTAACCTCACCAGTCTCCTACAGACTCTCTACAACTCTACACAGACTACAGCATAGTGAACCAGAACCTCCTGTCTAACCTCACCAGTCTCCTACAGACTCTCTACAACTCTACACAGACTACAGCATAGTGGACCAGAACATCCCGTCTAACATCACCAGTCTCCTACAGACTCTCTACAACTCCACACAGACTACAGCATAGTGGAGCAGAACCTCCTGTCTAACCTCACCAGTCTCCTACAGACTCTCTACAACTCCACACAGACTACAACATAGTGGACCAGAACCTCCTGTCTAACCTCACCAGTCTCCTACAGTCTCTCTACAACTCTACACAGACTACCGCATAGTGGACCAGAACCTCCTGTCTAACCTCACCAGTCTCCTACAGACTCTCTACAACTCTACACAGACTACAGCGTAGTGGACCAGAACCTCCTGTCTAACCTCACCAGTCTCCTACAGACTCTCTACAACTCTACACAGACTACAGCAAAGTGGACCAGAACCTCCTGTCTAACTTCAACAGTCTCCTACAGACTCTCTACAACTCTACCCAGACTACAACATAGTGGATCAGAACCTCCTGTCTAACCTCACAAGTCTCCTACAGACTCTCTACAACTCTACACAGACTACAACATAGTTGATCAGAACCTCCTGCCTAACCTCACCAGTCTCCCACAGACTCTCTACAACTCTACACAGACTACAACATAGTGGATCAGAACCTCCTGTCTAACCTCACCAGTCTCCTGCAGACTCTCTACAACTCTACCCAGACTACAACATAGTGGACCAGAACCTCCTTTCTAACCTCACCAGTCTCCTACAGACTCTCTACAACTCTACCCAGACTACAACATAGTGGACCAGAACCTCCTGTCTTAACTCACCAGTCTCCTACAGACTCTCTACAACTCTCCACAGACTACAGCATAGTGGACCAGAACATCCTATCTAACCTCACCAGTCTCCTACAGACTCTCTACAACTCTACACAGACTACAGCATAGTGGACCAGAACATCCCGTCTAACATCACCAGTCTCCTGCAGACTCTCTACAACTCTACAAGGACTACAGCATAGTGTACCAGAACCTCCTGTCTAACCTCACCAGTCTCCTACAGACTCTCTACAACTCTACCCAGACTACAGCGTAGTGGACCAGAACCTCCTGTCTAACCTCACCAGTCTCCTACAGACTCTCTACAACTCTACACAGACTACGGCATAGTGGACCAGAACCTCCTGTCTAACCTCACCAGGCTCCTACAGATTCTATACAACTCTACACAGACTACAGCATAGTGGATCAGAACCTCCTGTCTAACCTCACCAGTCTCCTACAGACTCTCTACAACTCTACACAGACAACAGCTTAGTGGACAAGAACCTCCCGTCTAACATCACCAGTCTCCTGCAGACTCTCTACAACTCTACACAGACTACAGCATAGTGGACCAGAACCTCCTGTCTAACCTCACCAGTCTCCTACAGACTCTCTACAACTCTACACAGACTACATCATAGTGGACCAGAACCTCCTGTCTAACCTCACCAGTCTCCTACAGACTCTCTACAACTCTACACAGACTACAACATAGTGGACCAGAACCTCCTTTCTAACCTCACCAGTCTCCTACAGACTCTCTACAACTCTACCCAGACTACAACATAGTGGACCAGAACCTCCTGTCTTAACTCACCAGTCTCCTACAGACTCTCTACAACTCTACACAGACTACAGCATAGTGGACCAGAACATCCTATCTAACCTCACCAGTCTCCTACAGACTCTCTACAACTCTACACAGACTACATCATAGTGGACCAGAACCTCCTGTCTAACCTCACCAGTCTCCTACAGACTCTCTACAACTCTACACAGACTACAGCATAGTGGACCAGAACATCCCGTCTAACATCACCAGTCTCCTACAGACTCTCTACAACTCTACACAGACTACATCATAGTGGACCAGAACCTCCTGTCTAACCTCACCAGTCTCCTACAGACTCTCTACAACTCTACACAGACTACATCATAGTGGACCAGAACCTCCTGTCTAACCTCACCAGTCTCCTACAGACTCTCTACAACTCTACACAGACTACAGCATAGTGAACCAGAACCTCCTGTCTAACCTCACCAGTCTCCTACAGACTCTCTACAACTCTACACAGACTACATCATAGTGGACCAGAACCTCCTGTGAATTTGATTTTTTAAATTTCTATTAAAATCATCCATGTTAACTTTGTATAAAGTTATATAATAACACATATGAATAAGATCTAAAGCTGTTGATCACTTATGAAGGATTTTGTATAGCAAAATAGAAATCAGTGTTTTCAAAATTTTGACCCGTGGTCACTTCAATGACCTGCCACATTTGCTGCAGCTATCTGCTAGGTATGACATACGAATATGTCAACACAAACTGAATCTTAACTTATTCAGTGAAATTTCATCATTATCGGTTTCGTTTTCACAATGATATGATGTCTCAAAGACAAATTACATGGTATTTGCACTAGAATACGAAGTAAACAAACTTAAGATACGCAGCTGTACTTTGACCTTAAGCATTCAAATTTCGAAAGTAAGGGAAATTTATATCACAATCGTAATTTCTCCAACAAAGGACTCGGAAATGAAAATTTGAAATTTCCAGAGTTCTAAATTGATATTTCCTGATCCCCCAAAGGCAATGTACATGTAATTTGTATTTGCCATTACAATTAACAAACTTGTGATCGCTGCTCATTGCAGTTGTTGTATTTTGCAAAAGAAAACAATTAACTTGTTATATAAATCTATATTTGATACACCATGAAATATTCAGCAATTGATATTTATTATAAATATGTTATCAAATGAACGTTGTTCTGGAAACAATTATTAAATTTGTAGCTCTTTAATGCTAATATTGTATATTTTATGCGTGCTTCACGTAATCTGTAGCGCGTTGACAGCGTGAATTGCGTGTGTACCCCAGATTGCTGCCGCATAGATTGCTGTGATATAAATCTATATTTGATACACGGTGAAAATTCAGTGATTTATGTTCATTATTGATATGTTATTAAATAAATGTTGTTCTGGAAACAATTGTTTTATTTGTAGCTCTTTATGCTAATAATATGTATATTATGAGCGCTTCAGTCAATAATTCTTAATCAATATATCTTATCGGACCGTCCTTAGTAAGTTCGCTTCAGCTGCCTAACTTCAAAACTGTATGACCAGACTCATTGGAACTTTTTATGGATCAGACAACAAGTGTACTTGTAACTTCTAGAATTTTCATATCTTTTTGGTGATTTTCGTGGAAACATAACATAGAATTTTGTTTCTGGAGCAAAACCCCAAAACTGTTCAAACTAGTTCATTGTCAAAACGTGGTACATGGATCTATCAGCAAGTGCAGATTTGCCATTTTGGATTGCATTGTTTAGAAGCTCTATAGAAAGTTCGCACTAACAACTGATCGAAAATCGGATAACCGAAGAAAAAAACACATCTATGGAATTCTTCACAATTTATCAAATAAGTATAATATATTTTTACGTTTGAACAGTGACCAAGGCATTTTTGTGAACAATTTGTGTGTAAATGTTTTTAAAATGTCTTGAATTTAAATATCGTACACTGTATCACTACGAGAAACGCGACCCTCAACAGTTACCATCATCGGGATTATAACATATTTTATAAATATTCACTTGAAATTGTCACGATTTGAACAAAAGACCTGTACATGACTACGTTGCGAATCTTTCAGGCTGTTTGCATATATTGTAAAAAGTGATATAGATGTACACATGTCAAGTTAGATTCATTCAATAGCATTTTTTATGTTGTCACTACTGCCTCATCAAGTATATTTGCCTTATATTTTATATATATTCAAATCACGCTTTAATTCAATGAGGAAAATGTCAATATAACATTTTATATTAATATGCAATGAGGAAAAGGCTTAAATTACATTTTATATTTATATGTTTACGTTTATTTACAAAGTATTTTGCATATAAAATAACGGTTTTTAGAGTATACTTGAAATGGTTAATATCTTTAACATCAAACAAAACACTTCTTTATAGTTAACAAATACAGTTGCACACATTTGATTTTTAACCGAACCCGGTGTTTTCACAAGACGGAAGGATTTTTTTAGGGGTGGGGTCGGCACAAAATCAAGACGCCATCCTACATTATATCCCCAAAGAACCCCCGGCCGTTCTGTCCCATCCCTTCCCATTTCACCTCCCCTTCTACCGCTCTGGGCCATTTTGATGAAGCAATCTTAAGCTTTTAATAGCCTAGGTTCATGCGAAGCAGGTCAAAGTTTACACGATGTCCGAGTGGTCAAAACATGGTCACGCAAAATGTCCGGAGATAGTGAAAATGGATCAACTGGGAGGTAATAAAATGGCTTCATTCTTAGAACATAACAATAAACATTGAAAGTAGTTTTATGTAAATTCATAGACCATTGCAAATCATTTATTGAACACATGTCATTCGATTTATTATCGTTATTTCCTTTGTGTGTACGTATTGTTTTGTGTGCATACGAAAATTGCAAGGTTCGTCATTCGAATCAGAAATTTCCCGGTTTGTATGCAAGAGCTTATAAAATATCAGTAAACCTAATGTATGAAATCTGGTATCCGAAACGAAAATTAGCCATTTTTAACGCATGGCTTAACCCGTTCCGCATGCTTGAGTTTGCTTTCCAAATGCGCTCAGGGTCAACCGGTGCAATAGGTCCAACAGTTGGAGCTGTGTAAACTAAGAACTAATGGAGAGATGCATGTTATAGGTACTATCCTTTTACGTATGACTCACTAAAGCTTTCTGACGATGATATTTTTATACTTATCTTACATCAAGTCTCTGAAAATAATAATTCTCAAAAACAATTAACATGTAACATATTAGAAAGGAGCCTCGGAGAATTGGAAAAGTTCACTTAGTTCACTACAGATCTAGATTTGCTTTTTAATAGTTTTTTTAATGTAAAATTCTTATTAACTACAGTCTGACAGTAAGACTACTATATCTTTAGAATTCACCTTTATCAATCATGAAAAGATTAAGACTTTCGAAGTAACAAAGTGAGATCAAAACTTGGAATCTGTATTGCACAAAACGGCTAATGGGTGTCTGAATTTTTATTGTGACTATATACTTGACAAGTTAAGTAAGAGAAATTGTAATCGTATTCTATATTTCAGGTCGACTATAATGTTTTGGGCATATATCCTTTGTCACTTTTTCCTGTACATGTATATATGTCATTATCTCAACTGAGAAATGTTCTTGTAAGTTAAATCTTAATTTTTTAAAAGTATAAACATTTTCTGCGAAGACCATCATCAAGATTGTATGCAAAATTTTAATATTGCTGATATCACTGTGTATAACCGTACACCGGAACTAGCGAGGTGTACGGCGGAGAAATGTTGCTAGCGAGGAGCGTGATCGTAAACAGGATCACTTAAAAAGCAATCATCGCCGTTTCATCAACTTTTTCTATGTTATTATTGTGGCAGTCACATATTTCACTGTGTGTATATAATGTTTTAAATTATGTTTAATAAAGTTGTACACATGTATTCAACATGTGTGTATTACATTTTATCCCTTTTAAGCCTCTCATTGTTTATAGTATCTTAAGGTGTTCATTTGTGTTGTAGATAGCAGGCTTGTCAATTTCAGAAGCCTGCACTTAGAGGGTTAGTCTATTTCACGGTTAGGGGTATTGCTTGGGTCAGTCTATTCTCTATTGTCTTTCTCTTGCTCTATTGTCTTTTCTCGTGCATGATTAACTCATGTAGCTTGCACCTCACAAATCACTAAGTCACAGCACTGACAAGACAGACAGAATACTGATAAAGATGGGTTAGATCCTGTGTACATTGGCGTGGTGTCCCGGCAGAGTTGGGTAGCACCTGAGTACCACATGCTCGGGTGTCTTTAATACCAGAGTTTGATATCATCAATAAACGTCCTCCACACCCCAGCAAGTGTTCGTCATCATTGACTACGTTCACCCCTGCTACAAATGGAGCCCCCAGTGAGGACCTTTGATGATGCCGGATGACCATACAACGCCAGTCGGATGGATCCTGATGGTACATCGCGATGGATCCAGAAACCCTTGTGTACAGTGACTGTGACAAGTTTCGTAATGGAATAGACTGTGAGTTGACATGATATATTGAACTGTGCTGCCTAAGTGATGTGACATTCTAGTGATGCTATCCTAGCTATGTGCCAGTGATCCTATGAACGTTCAAGAGACATGAACTTTATATTTTCGCCATTTTTGATTTAAATAATATTGCCATGATGATTGATATGTAATTGTTGATAGTTTATTGTTTACATTGTGATTTCATTGATTGTTTACATTGTGATTGCAATTGCTTGTTTACAATGTGATTTCCATTTCATGAACTATGCTACCATTGCCTTTATAATGTAATTGTAAATATCTTGTGTGTGTAGCAACTGTGTTTGGGTAAACTTTGCTGAATATATTATGGCGCCTTAGTGTTGTGAGCTCACGTGTCTTTTGTATATATTTGTGACGTCATTTGTTTACATTTTACTTTGGTACCATCTGTGCATATTCATCATTAAGTTAAGTTAGTGGGTATACCCTTAGATTTTCTTTTCATATCATTCATACCAAATTAAGTATTTAGTTTATTTAGTTAACTTAGTGTTTGATTACATTGGTTGATAATTCATTTTGGTGTTTTCAATTTTCATTATTATGTAAGGGTTTAGTTCAAGTGCACTTCAGGTCTTAGCTTAGGTGTGTTGTCTTCATTTCCTTTATCCAATATTTACCTTAGGTAATCTTTAGTTCATTTAAGTTTATCGTTTCCATTCACTTAAACATTTAAACTATAATTTCCAAATAAAGCGTTAGGGAATAAACTTAGGGTTAATAAATAAACATGTAGCTTTATTCCAATTCGTGTTGTTTATTTGACGACGGACTGACTGATTAGTTTACATATCACTGCAAACAATCACTTTGCAATTGCACATATATTAATTCATATCTCCATCCATTTACTTTACTTCTTTTCTCTTCTTTCATTTGGGTCAGGTAATCATTTAATTTCATTAGCTATTATTAGGGTATTTCATCTTAGCTCTTAGGTAATTAGCTATAAGTATTAGACTAGTATAATTGTGTGCCACATTCACCCACATTACATTTTACATTTTCGTTTTGTCATGAGCCTTCACACATAGGTACACTTTGCCCTTCAGTGTTTACACCTTACATATTATGGTATGGTGCTACATCATTTGCAAGTAATATACATTTAGTAATTTCATCATACAATTACTTCAATCATGTCCCATTACATAATTATTTCATGCACACTTGTTTATCACTGCACTAGTTAGTTTAGATTAGATTAGTTAGGCATTCTTGAATGTACTTCGCACTTCATATTATAGTCTTCTTGCACATCATCCCAGCTATGGATATCAGTGCACAGGAGATTCATAATATGGTGGAAGCATTCCATAGAATGGGATTAAGGCCTAATGCATCCACTCCAGAGGAGTTTCAGACTTGGTTGCATGATGTGGCTAGGTCCAGCATGCACCAGTCAGGGGAAGCAACTGCAGTTGTTTACCCTTTTGGCTTACCGACCCTTCCTTCCTTTGATGGTGGCTGTCAATGCCCTGTGGCTTATGACATATGGCGTTTTGAGGTTGATTGTCTTCTTTCTTTAAAGACATATCCTCATGATGTCATATGTCAGGCAATACGGCAGTCACTTCAGGGTGAAGCAAGTCAGTTGGCTATGGCCCTGGGACCTGGTGTTCCAATAGACAAACTCCTATCCAAACTTCAAAGTGCGTTCAGTAACGTGGAGCGAGCAGACTCGCTATTGGCTCAGTTCTATGCTGCTACTCAGCATGAGGATGAAGACGTGTCAGCCTGGAGTCGGAGAGTGGAGCATCTTTTGTCAAAGGCCATGGAGAAGAAACCAATCACTATCGGAACAAGGAACCAGATGTTAAGGGATGCGTTCTGGGCAGGACTCAAACCATCACTTCAGCTTATATCAAGGTACAAGTTCGACAGCATCCAAGACTTTGATGAGCTTCGCTTGGCTTTGAGACAGCTGGAGTTTGAGAACAAGGCTACTCCTACGAGGATATACTCCCAGAAAGCCACAGTTCAACAGATCTCAGCAAATGTGCCCATTCAAGGATCAGAAGTCACAGAATTAAAACAGATGATTCTGGACTTGAAGAGAGAAATCGAGGATTTGAAGAGGACATCTGGTACTGCTTCACTGATACCCCCTGTGCCTGTGATTGATCCTCAGTCTGTATTTGTGAGTCCTTCTGTACACGCCCAACATGGTCCCCAGTGTCCCCCTGATTTAGATGGGCCAGTTTGTTGGAACTGTGGACAGAGAGGTCACTTGCAGTACAGCTGTAGGGTAATCACAGACCACTGTCGGAGAGGACCATATGTTCCGCAGGTAATGAGCCACTCTATTCCTGCGAACATGCTTGGTCCAATTGCAAGGAAGCAGGTACCAGATGGTATGGTTGGTAGCTCCACTGAGGTCGACGTTTACATCGAGGGAACACCCACATCAGCACTACTTGACACAGGAGCTACAGTGTCCACCATGTCGGAGTCATTCTACAACATGAACCTTAGACATCTTCACATGGAGCCTCTTGATAACATCTTAGAGATAGAGTGTGCTGGTGGTGAGAGTTTACCTTACTTGGGATATATTACTGTGCGGATTCGTGCTTTAGGATCAGCAGTAGAAGAGGATGTTCCCGGGATATTCTTGGTAGTGCCTGATACCAAGTACAACGGTAATGTGCCTGTTCTTATTGGAACTAATATTCTTGGACATCTTCTACAGGACTGCAAGACCACATATGGAACAAGGTTTCTACAAACAGCTCGCCTTCACACTCCCTTGTATTTAGCCTTCAGATGTATGACTATCAGAGACAAGGAACTAATCAAGAACAGAGGACGTTTAGGACTAGTAAGGAGCCTTCATACCGGGAGATTGATTGTTCCACCCAACAGCACAGTAACAGTCCAAGGACAGCTTACCAGAGGTATTGACTATGCCCATGTGTGTGCCCTCATCCAGCCAACAGAACTATCCTCATTACCAACCGATCTAGACATAGCCCCAACCATTACTGTGTATGACTTCGAGAACCCAGGATTGATTGATGTTAACATTTCCAACGTCACCACCAGGACTGTTGTGATACCACCCAAGGCTATTGTATGTGAGTTGCAACCAGTAATGTTGGAAGGCCTGCAGCCTGGACGACCTGTTGAAGAGGAGCGTTTGTTGAGTCAAGTTGAAGTGGAGAAGGATGGACTTAGCCCAGATCAGATTGAACAAGGCATTGGACTTATCATGAAGTTCAAGGACATCTTCTCTCAGGGTGACAACGACTTAGGACGAACATCCATAGTCAAGCACAAGATCAACTTGATTGATGAGACTCCCTTCAAGCAACGCCATAGACGCATTCCACCAGCGATGTATGATGAGGTCAGAAGTCATCTTCAACAACTACTCAGTGCAGGAATCATAAGGAAGTCCCACAGCCCTTGGGCATCCAACGTTGTGCTGGCAAGGAAGAAGGATAACAGCCTGAGAATGTGCATAGACTTTCGCGAGCTGAACAATTCAAGTATCAAGGACAGTTATGCTCTGCCACGCATAGAAGAACTCCTGGATTCACTTGGAGGAAACAGCTTCTTCAGCGTCCTTGATATGAAAAGTGGCTACCATCAGGTTGAAATCCAGGAAGATCACAAGGAGCGCACAGCCTTTACAGTAGGACCCTTAGGCTTCTATGAGTTCAACAGAATGCCCTTTGGACTGTGCAACGCCCCAGCGACCTATCAGCGCCTGATGGAACAATGCCTAGATGGACTGAACCTCAAGACCTGTCTTGTTTACATCGACGACCTCATCATATTCTCAAGAACATACGACGAACATGTGGAAAGGGTACAGCAAGTTATGAGTCGTCTTAAGGAAGCTGGACTGAAATTGGCACCCAAGAAGTGTAAGTTCTTTAAGAGAAAGGTCAAGTATGTTGGATACATCGTCTCTGAGAATGGGGTAGAGGCAGATCCTGACAAGATTCAGAAGATAGTAGACTGGCCAACACCTACAACTCCAGAGAAAGTGCGGAAATTCTTGGGATTTGCCGGCTACTATCGCAAATTTGTGAAGGACTTCTCCAAAATAGCAAAACCCCTCTCAGAACTTATACCCAAGTCAGCCACCACAAAAGTCCAAATCTAAGCCATCACAGACAGTCGTATGGAAATGGGGACAAGAACAACAACATGCATTCGAGGAGCTGAAGAGAATCTTGTGTTTGCCACCTGTTCTAGGATACGCCGATTGTTCCAAGTCATTTGAGCTACATACAGATGCCAGTGCTCGTGGCCTTGGAGCAGTTTTGTATCAGAAGCAGGACAACCAGCTCCGTGTCATCGCATATGCAAGTAGAGGACTCAGCCGATCAGAGAAGAACTATTCCGCCCATAAATTGGAGTTCTTGTGTTTAAAGTGGGCCATATCGGAAAAGTTTCATGACTACTTGTTTGGGAACAGCTTTGTAGTGTTAACAGATAACAACCCGTTGACCTACGTTCTGACTACTGCACGTCTGGATGCCACAGGACATAGATGGCTAGCTGCCCTATCCAATTACAACTTTACTGTGGAATATCGTCCTGGGAAGTCCAATGTGGATGCTGATGTGCTATCACGCCTGCCAGAAGGAGAGGATGACTGTGTTCAGAAGGAGAGGATTCCCATAGAATCAGTGAAAGCTATCTGTAACACTATCTCAGTGAACAACCTAGTGGAAAGCCTGTGTATGTCCTCAAGTTTAGTGGATCCAGAGCCATTTGTGACAGAGGATGTTTGTGACATTAACGCAAAGGATTGGAGGAAAGCACAGGAAAAAGATCAACCACTGGCAGCAATCATGGATCATCTAAGAATTGGAACTCATCCAGACCGTGGCAACTACCTAGGTGACCCAGAAATGCTATCCTTGTTAAAGAACTACCGGACATTCAAGCTAAAGAGAGGAGTGCTGTACAGAGTGATCACCATCGATGGAGAGCAGCGTGAGCAACTCGTCCTCCCCTCCAGATGTCGAGCCTCAGTTCTGCGCAGCATGCATGACAATCTAGGCCATCCTGGTCGCGATAGGACCATGTCTCTGATGAGGGAAAGGTTCTATTGGCCTGGGATGTCCAAAGATGTTGAGATTCATGTGCAGAGCTGTGATCGATGTCTGAGGAGGAAAGTTGCTGCACCAGGCCGAGCACCACTTGTGAGCATTGAGACGTCCCAACCTCTGGAACTAGTGTGTATGGATTTCCTGGCACTCGAGAAGTCTAAAGGAGGAGAGGAGTATGTTCTAGTTGTGACAGATCATTTTACAAGATATGCTCAGGCCTATCCCTGCAAGAACACCACAGCAAAGACAACAGCGGAGCTCTTCTTCAAGAACTTTGTGGTCCATTATGGTTTGCCAAGAAGAATTCATTCGGACAAGGGAGCTAACTTCGTAGGAAAACTAATGACAGAGTTGTGCCAAATGCTAAAGATTGACAAGTCGACTACCACGCCATACCACCCCATGGGCAATGGAATGTGTGAGCGGTTCAATCGCACTCTATGTAACATGCTTGGAACTATGGACCCAGACAGCAAAAGGGATTGGAAGACACATGTAGGACCATTGGTGCACGCCTACAACTGCACCCGTCATGAAACAACAGGACACTCTCCATTCTTTTTGATGTTTGGACGCCATCCACGTCTCCCAGTCGACATCGCCTTTGGACTTGACATCGAGCCAAGCAAGTCAACATCTGCCATCAAGTATGTGGAGACGCTACAAGACCGCCTCAAGCAAGCCTACGAATTAGCCACAGCATCAGCCAAGAAGTCACAACAACGTCAGAAGGCCACCTATGACAGGAATGCAAGAGCAGCTACTCTGGATGTTGGTGACAGAGTGTTAGTGAAGGTGGTAGCTTTCGATGGAAGACACAAGTTAGCAGACAAGTGGGAAGAGGATGCTTATGTCGTGCTGCACAAGCCCAATCCCTCCATTCCAGTGTACACAGTCGGAAAGGAGAGTGGAGAAGGGAGGAAGCGGACTCTGCACCGAAACTTGTTGTTGCCCATTGGAGCCCTGGATGTGCAAGACCATCAGCCTGTGCCACCACCACGACCACGGCCAAGAACATTGTGGAGACCACCAACTCCAGTACAAGAACAAGACAAGGAAACAGACCAGATAGAGACATCTGAGGAGAGTGGAGATGAGGACATCGTGGTGATTCAGCCAACTTCATCAGCACCGTCAGTTTCAGCTGGACTAGCTGAAAGGCCAACTGAGGTGAGAGAAGGAAGGGATTCTGATGAAGAAGAGGAGAATACTGAAACCACAGATGAGACTGCTGATCAGGATCAAGAACAGCAAGCCCCAGCATCTCCAGAACAGCCTCAGCCAACACCTGATAGAGACAGAGCAGACAGGGATCCGACGGAGACAGAAGCCATCGTACCAGTTCCAGCACAACCCCTGGACACTGAAGATGAAGAACAAAGGGAGATAACTGCACCTCCAGTGCCGGTTCCGACTCCAAGATGATCAGGAAGGGCGAGATCACAGCCAGGATGGATGACGTCTGGAGAGTATGTGATGTCTGCTCAGCAACCACCATCAGACTGGATCCAACGAGCCAACTATCTCAAGTCTCTGGCGGAACACGGAACTTTTGACAGTATGCCAAGCAGTGTCAAGGAGACCTTGTTGGATCTAGTGGCTGGCAAGAAATGAAGTGAATGATGAGGACATCATTCGATGGAGGGGGGAAGTATGTGGCAGTCACATATTTCACTGTGTGTATATAATGTTTTAAATTATGTTTAATAAAGTTGTACACATGTATTCAACATGTGTGTATTACATTTTATCCCTTTTAAGCCTCTCATTGTTTATAGTATCTTAAGGTGTTCATTTGTGTTGTAGATAGCAGGCTTTCAGAAGCCTGCACTTAGAGGGTTAGTCTATTTCACGGTTAGGGGTATTGCTTGGGTCAGTCTATTCTCTATTGTCTTTCTCTTGCTCTATTGTCTTTTCTCGTGCATGATTAACTCATGTAGCTTGCACCTCACAAATCACTAAGTCACAGCACTGACAAGACAGACAGAATACTGATAAAGATGGGTTAGATCCTGTGTACATTGGCGTGGTGTCCCGGCAGAGTTGGGTAGCACCTGAGTACCACATGCTCGGGTGTCTTTAATACCAGAGTTTGATATCATCAATAAACGTCCTCCACATCCCAGCAAGTGTTCGTCATCATTGACTACGTTCACCCCTGCTACATTATCATGTCAAATAGGAAATAGGACAATTGACCCCACCCATGAAGAACTGGTGATAACTTATTTATCAATAAAGTTACAGGTCTGCTGTTTTAGGACAAAGCACTAAACTGATAGAGTGTTACAACACAACAAAGCAAATTCCTCTGAACACGTAACTTTTTATGATATTCAAAGTCAAAGAGGTGTAACATTTCTTTTGGCGTTAAGTTTAGTATTCGATGTGCACATTTGAAGCGCCAATAAAATAGTTTATAATTGTACAACTGTAACATACCAATATACATAAAGGATATAGGGAAGTTAAAGACCCAGAAACGCATTACGTTTCTCCAAAGCTTGGTACAGATATTTCCCGAGATTATTGGTGACATTATGTTTTGATGTAAACAAATGAATTAACTTCTCATTTGATGGAAAATTATGATGATATTTGTGGATTAAATTTTTTCACAGCTCATTGCAAAATGCATATTCGAGACAAAAATGAAATTCATTTTCAACAGTAGGTACAATGCAGAATGGACAGAGGCGATCACATCAAGACAAAGTCGTCTACCGTATTCAATCATTAATGTGCCGCTTCCGAATTTACTAAAAGCAATACGATATTCTTTACATTTGATATGACCGATGTATTCAAACGAGGTATTTTCTTTTATATTATTTAGCAAGTTTAGTTTTGAGTAGCATGACAAATTCTCTTTCCATGACTGGTTATCGTTGTCTATGCAATTTTCTTTTATCAGACACAAAAATACTTTAAAATTTCCAAACCAATTCTAAAACCAAACTTATCCAAAACCAAGACGGCTAAGGAGACCTTTCACTTTCAATAGCCCACATTTTTCTGTAACGCTGATATTCATATGCTTGCTTTAAAATAATATTGTCAACTTGAGAGATCAATCTAGTAAAATATTTAATAATTTTACAATAAATATTCACTTTTAAAGCATATCTACCCAAATCAGCACAGGCAAAAGTATTTGGAGTGTTGCTCGGAAGCCCCAAACCAACAGAATTTGTCAAGGACATTGATAACATTGGGTGCTGCATGAAATCCCCATACCTCACTGCCATAAGATAAAATTGGTAGAATCTCTCCATCAAATATTTCAAATAGAGCCTGTAGTGTTAGATTGGTAAAAATCGGTAGTGATAAGCTTATGGTACAGTATCGTGAGGTAGAAAAGTTAAATATTTTCCCTCGTGGCTGCGCCACTCGTGAAAATATAAACTTTCTACCTCACTCGATGAGATAAACATGTTATTAGTCAAGAAAAGACAGGTATCCTCATTGCTTCTCTACACTACGTTTTATGTTTGTTTAAAGGCGACATATTCAGTCAGTTGTTTGTTATTAGTTTTACTGAATTTTTAGCTCATCAGGACTGAAAGTCCAGATGGGCTTATGGCATGGCCCGTCGTCCGGCGTCCGTCCGTCGTCCGTCGTCCGTCGTCCGTCCGTCCGTCCGTCCGTAAACTTTTGACACTTTCGACTTCTCCTCATGAACCATACACATTAGAGAGCTGAAATTTTGTGTACAAGTACCTTAGCATATGGAGATTCTAATTTGTAACTTTGGTGACCCTGTGACCCCAAATAGGGTCACAGGGGTCACAACTTTAAAAACCTATTTTCATCTTCTTCTCCAGTTCCAGAAGGAATAGAGAGTTAAAAATGATATTTGCAGACTCCTTGGCCAATGGGGATTCTAATTTGTAACTTTGGTGACCCTGTGATCCCAAATAGGGTCACAGGGGTCACAACCTTAAATACCTATTTTCATCTTCTTCTCCAGTTCCAAAAGGAGTAGAGAGTTAAAAATTATATGTGCAGACTCCTTGGACAATGGAGATTCTAATTTGTAACTTTGGTGACCCTGTGACCCCAAATAGGGTCACAGGGGTCACAACCTTAAAAACCTATTTTCATCTTCTTCTCCAGTTCTAAAAGGACTAGAGAGTTAAAAACGATATGTGCAGACTCCTTGGCCATTGGGGATTCTAAATTGTAGATTTCGTGACCCCATGACCCCAAATAGGGTCACAGGGGTCACAACCTTAAAACCCTATTTTTATCTTCTTCTCCAGTTCTAAAAGGACTAGAGAGTTGAAAGTGATATGTGCAGACTCCTTGGACAATGGGGATTCTTATTTGTAACTTTGGTGACCCTGTGACCCCAAATAGGGTCACAGGGGTCACAACCGTAAAAACTTATTTTCATCTTCTTCTCCAGTTCTAAAAGGACTAGAGAGTTAAAAATGATATGTGCAGACTCCTTGGCCAATGGGGATTCTAATTTGTAACTTTGGTGACCCTGTGATCCCAAATAGGGTCACAGGGGTCACAACCTTAAATACCTATTTTCATCTTCTTCTCCAGTTCCAAAAGGAGTAGAGAGTTTAAAATGATATGTGCAGACTCCTTGGACAATGGAGCTTCTATTTTGTAACTTTGTTGACCCTGTGACCCCAAATAGGGTCACAGGGGTCACAACCTTAAAAACATATTTTCATCTTCTTCTCCAGTTCTAAAAGGACTAGAGAGTTAAAAACGATATGTGCAGACTCCTTGGCCATTGGGGATTCTAAATTGTAGATTTCGTGACCCCATGACCCCAAATAGGGTCACAGGCGTCACAACCTTAAAAACCAATTCTCATCTTCTTCTCCAGTTCCAAAAGGAGTAGAGAGTTAAAAATTATATGTGCAGACTCCTTGGACAATGGAGATTCTAATTTGTAACTTTGGTGACCCTGTGACCCCAAATAGGGTCACAGGGGTCACAACCTTAAAAACCTATTTTCATCTTCTTCTCCAGTTCTAAAAGGACTAGAGAGTTAAAAACGATATGTGCAGACTCCTTGGCCATTGGGGATTCTAAATTGTAGATTTCGTGACCCCATGACCCCAAATAGGGTCACAGGGGTCACAACCTTAAAAACCTATTTTCATCTTCTTCTCCAGTTCTAAAAGGACTAGAGAGTTGAAAGTGATATGTGCAGACTCCTTGGACAATGGGGATTCTAATTTGTAACTTTGGTGACCCTGTGACCCCAAATAGTGTCACAGGGGTCACAACCGTAAAAACTTATTTTCATCTTCTTCTCCAGTTCTAAAAGGACTAGAGAGTTAAAAATGATATGTGCAGACTCCTTGGCCAATGGGGATTCTAATTTGTAACTTTGGTGACCCTGTGATCCCAAATAGGGTCACAGGGGTCACAACCTTAAATACCTATTTTCATCTTCTTCTCCAGTTCCAAAAGGAGTAGAGAGTTTAAAATGATATGTGCAGACTCCTTGGACAATGGAGATTCTATTTTGTAACTTTGGTGACCCTGTGACCCCAAATAGGGTCACAGGGGTCACAACCTTAAAAACATATTTTCATCTTCTTCTCCAGTTCTAAAAGGACTAGAGAGTTAAAAACGATATGTGCAGACTCCTTGGCCATTGGGGATTCTAAATTGTAGATTTCGTGACCCCATGACCCCAAATAGGGTCACAGGCGTCACAACCTTAAAAACCAATTCTCATCTTCTTCTCCAGTTCAAAAAGGTCTAGAGAGTTAATATTGATATGTGCAGACTCCTTGGACAATGGGGATTCTAATTTGTAACTTTGTTGACCCTGTGACCCCAAATAGGGTCACAGGGGTCACAACCTTAAAAAACTATTTTTATCTTCTTCTCAAGTTCCAAAAGGTCTAGAGAGCTGAAATTATATGTGCAGACTCCTGGGCCAATGGGGATTCTAAATTGTAGATTTCGTGACCCCATGACCCCAAATAGGGTCACAAGGGTCACAATCTTAAAAACCTATTTTTCTCCATTAGATGACAGTCTATGGCAAATTTATTTCTCCTTGGATATTTTAGTGTGGACTTCTTTCACTGTCTGATATTGGCGATCTAGAAAGTGTTGAATAATGATAGGTTTTCTTGCAATAGGTAACATCAGTTTCATTTTTAGCTCATCTTGCCTGTATAAAGCAAACTTGATATGATGCCTGATGAGCTACAGAGCCAATGGCTCTATTTTTATCATAATTTTTAAAAAATTTCATACTATATATTGTTTTCTTAGAATACATTACCGTTTAAATAATATGTCGATTTTATCTTTTAAGATATGTTGTGTGAAAACTGATTTTTAGGTGTTTGGGGAAGTTGGTCAAACCAGTCTCGTAGAGTAAAAATGGGCAACGTAAGACAAATTTATTATATACAAACTGGAAAACTAGTGCCGTAAGACAATTGTATTATATACAAACTGGAAAACTAGTGCCGTAAGACAATTGTATTATATACAAACTGGAAAACTAGTGCCGTAAGACAATTTTATTATATACAAACTGGAAAACTAGTGCCGTAAGACAAATTTATGATATACAAACTGGAAAACTAGTGCCGTAAGACAAATTCATGATACAAATTCAAAACACAGTTGTGATGAAAACCAGTTTGGATTGTCTATAGCTGATTTTATGTTTTATAGGAAAATATTGACATAGAGAATATGAACCTCCATAAAGTATTGTCAATCCCTTAATTCAAATTTGAACCATGGGCCAAGTTTAGCGTTTGCGCAACAGACATAGACCTACCAGTCCAGGAAAGAAGTGCTTAGCCCAATAATGGCTTAGCAAATAAGGGAACTTGTCGATTTGTGTCCGTTGAGAAAATCCTTAATTTGTTTAACAATTTCCTCATTATCATTATTATTTTCTTTAACAGATTCCAACCATGTCGCACGATTGATCGACTCGAGAAACAGTTACATATGAGTGAATGAGACACATTGGTGATGTTAAGGGTGTGTAGGCGATATTGCTTAAAGAAGACATTTTCAAATCAAATGGCGGTTCCGAGGATTGAAGTCAGCCCCAAGGCGGCGTTGGTTGATGAGAAGATTTGTCTACGCGCTGTCAACCTGCAGCCATCACAGGAAGTGACGTTACAAGCCTGGGTGTCAGAACGAGGCGCAGTGCACACATCCTGTGGTCAGTTTGTGGCCGACGGTCAAGGATGTGTGGACACAATTCAAAGTGCATCTCTTGGTGGAACTTACACAGGTGTTAAGTTTTGTTTTGCCCATATTAAATACCGTATTTCCTTGAATTGACGCCGGGCCTCGAATAGACGCCGGGGGTATAGCTGTTTTAAGTAAATACACGCCGGGTCTCAAATAGACGCCGGGTTATAAATTGATAAATTAAATTGAGATTGTGACCTGGACGAAATTTTCTACTCAAAATAAATAGACGCCGGGTCTCGAATACACGCCGGGGGTTAAGGGGGTCTGAAAAAAATAGACGCCGGGGGTTAAGGGGGTCTGAAAAATTAGACGCCGGGGGCGTCTATTCGAGAAAATACGGAAAGTGGTGGAACGTTGCATAAACTAATTAAAGCATAAACACGGAGCTTTTGTAGTAGAATAGAAACCTTATGGCAAACTATAAGCAATAATTTGACATGACACTTTTATGGTACTTAAATTATTCTTTATCCCAGACTGACGAACACCATTATAGATTTAAGATGTAAGTTTTGTTTGAGAAGGGTATTTTATTGCAATGAATGTCACATATAAATTCTAGCAGTTCAGTGAAAACCCTTTTAAGTGGATTGTTTTCAAACACGCCGTCTCTAATATTTGTATCACGAACAATACATAGAGAATACTAAACGACGTCACGTTTCATAAAGTGTTTATGACACGAGTGAATGGGTTGGTATTTAACGAGCGAAAGCGAGTTAAAAGTCTCTACCATTAAAAGTTCCATATAAATGTTATGAAACGGGACCGAGTTTAGTATTTTATTTATTACTGGCCTAATCATATCGTCAAAAATATATTTAAAAGACTCGCCGACATGACCATCGCGACCGGCCACAAATTATGACGTCGTTATGACATCTCGCCATTCAGTCAGCGCGATGTTATGACACAGATCTGTAATAACATGATATATTTCAACGGGAGACAATATATTCAACCCTGAAGTTCACCCCTTGTTATCACGCTATAGTGAAGGTAGAGATAATTGTCACGAATTGATTTTGATGGCCTATAGAATGTTTGATAGCCAAAAGAATGTTTGATGGCCTATAATCAATGAAAAAAACCTTCTTCTTTGGGTGGTATTTTAGAAGATGAAAGTAGATTTACCCAATATTTGTGTAATATATCAAACATCTAATAGAGATAATATCTGATAACGATGAGAAAACCTACATCAAAACGTCGTACTCCACAAATGAAAAAGTCAAAATATAGTCCTACGATCATCTTCACAAATACTGGTAAAATAAAACTATAAATATTTTACGATTTATATTTTTAGGTATCGATGCCATGGGACTCTTCTGGAGTTTGAAGGTTGTGAAGGGATTATCAAAAACAACTCGACTCATTAAGGCAGACGTGACGACGCCATTAGTGTTTGAAATCAGGGTTGTGGACGGCCATGTTAGATTTGACAATTTACCACACACATCAGATTCTGTGCTGGCTTCTACAACGTGTGAGAGATGGTACAAACATCACAGTGTTCGCAGGATTGTTGTGAGGGAAGGGAAACTCAGAGGAACTCTCTTTCTTCCTGCAGGTATGATTGTCTTGTTTTGAAGAACGTAATGTTTCTATCGCATCTTTTGCGGATTCGCAGAATTGTTGTGAGGGAAGGAAAACTCAGAGGAACTCTCTTTCTTCCTGCAGGTAAAACATTCGAAGTTTATTGTGTTTTTAAAATATCCATGCAAACATAGTAACACATATAGTTTTGCATCTTATTGACTTTTTCATGTAAAGAGTTAGCAGAATGATATTGAAGGAAAACTCGGAGATACCTTTTTCCAGGTAACACTTCAACGTATTTATTTTACACATTTTCATGTGTGCAGCCACATGTAGTAAACTTAGTGAAATTGCCAAAATGAAAGATGACAGAGTTATATAATTGACTTTTTGAAAAAAAACCTACTTGTGTTAATTTTGGGCGATAATTTATAGGCGAGACGTCAAAGTTTGAGACACTGTAACAGTTATTGACAAAGAAAGGTCATGTAATTTGAAACTATTGGATGAAGCTGTACAGCTTTCAGTTGGAAACCAAAAGAAGTTTTAATTCCAATACAAACAGATATAGCATACAATAAAAAATATTAAATAATTCAACCTTTGCTTCGTGGACAGTTAAGAGTTGTGAAAAGTACGTTGAATTTGCCATACTTACATGAAACTCGATTTGTTGTTTATTCAACAATATACCTTTCAATCATTTGAATAAAAAAAGTTCAAGTCAAAATGTTTTGTTTTGTAAACAACCAAAATATAATGCGGCAAGTGTGCAAAGAGGATGACATCATCAGTGTAATTTGATAATGACGAAATTTAAATCTTAGTTCAAAAGTAACTCATAATCGAATTTTTTTCAACCTGTTTTAGGATGTGGAAAGTTTCCAGGGGTATTAGACATGTTTGGAATTGGAACCAGACTTGCAGAAACTAGGGCATCGTTGCTTGCTTCTAGAGGATTTGCAGCCTTTGCTTTAGCCTACTATCATTTTGACGATCTTCCAAAGTCATTGAAAGGATTGGATATTCGCTATTTGTTGGTAAGTCACTTAAATCATTGTATCAATGAGTGCCGTCATTTCCAATGCTGGAAAGCATAATTTAAAAGTATTTAGACGTCATGTGTAGTTGATAGGGACGTAATCCATGATTTCAGTTTTTCGATATATTACTTCCTACTTCACCCTTTTGTTCCGTTTGGAGCTCAGTGGTAGAGTGTCTGCTCGTCACCCGGAAGACCGGGGTTCGATTCCCGGTCGCGTCATACCAAAATAGGTTAAAAGGTGGGAGTTGTTGCTGCTTTGCTTGACACTCGGCATTGTAAAGGCAGAACAACGCATTAACTGCCGCTGCACCGTGGCTGCCGGGTGCCATTGGCACAAATCAAATTTTCAATGTACATGTACTGAGAACAATAAAGTGTTATTATTATTATTATTATTAAGCTTTCCCCATGAAGAGAAATCCTGCGCAGGTGATTGCTATCTGTGTACATTAATACTTGACTGTTCTTTGTCATCCCGTCTTTGGGCAGTCTCTTTGCCTTGAGGTGGTTTAAAGAGCCATTTTCAGAGTAAAATATTTTCAAAATTAATTTAACTGTTTTCCTTGTATTATTTGCAAAATTTTGCGACCAACCTAGGGAAAATCGGACCAAAAGTCATTAAATAGGAGATAACTTTAAAAAAATGACCAAAATGGCAGCCAACATAAAGGCGAATCAAGTGTGGCACTCTCACAACTGCCGATTTTTAAATATACGCTTGAAACCCGTCTTTGTGACATAAAGCTAGATTTTATTTTATTTTCACCAAATTAGGTATTCGTTGCTGCCAAAGTTGATACGCAATTACGGTAGTTGAGACACAGTGTAAATCCTACACGCATAATGATTACGTCATATGCTATGCCCTTTTGACAGGGGGTACTGTGCTCTTGGCGTCGAAATAAGTATGTTACTGTTGATAAATAAATGTACATGTGATATCAAAATTTCGACGGAAGATTTTTCTGCCGAGTGATGTATTTATATTCTCAATAGCTAAATTTAATCCCGAACCGCATGCAAGTATGAAAGTGGATCTTTCAGATATTTTGAGTGGTATGCATCTATCAACTGTTTGTTCATTTAAACAAATGTTTTCAGACAAATGGAGAAACTCCGGGCGCCAACTATGACATCCTTTTGGAACGACCGTTGTTTACGCAATTTGCACATTTAAAACAGATTCCTCAAGTTCAATGAGACTGTTAGGAGAATGATAGGGAAGTCTTGCGCCTTATAACATCCATTGTCCGAGTCCTTTCAATTACTTTAAGAGGAGACTCGCCCCATCGGACATTTGTGGGATGATGCTCTTCACAAGCATTTCGTAACCAACTAACAAACTTTCTGCCACGCATGTATCTTTGGAAGCATCGCAGCTGCAGACATTTCTGAATTCACACGGTTGACACAGACGACACCCATAAAACCCCCACCTCCCCCTGTGTTTCTCTGTTGTGTTTTTCAGGTGACATTTCAAGTCGGATGTATGCACAGAGGTTTCAATAAGAATAGTGTCTCGTTGTTTATTGCTTATTTTGTCAAATTATTTACAGTGGTTAGACTTAAAACTGCCGTTGATTTTTAAAACCGTCCGTTTAAGTATTTTTTTCTGTGCAGGATGCGGTAGACTGGCTTTCCTGCCATCCATCTGTGCAACCTGGGATTGGTGTGGTTGGTTTGTCAAAGGGAGGAGAGCTTGCGTTTGCACTAGGTTCCATAACAGATAAGGTAAGGTTTATCCTTAGTATATTGTTATATGGTGGCACGTGGTCCTGTGCAATGCTCAGTCGACCGCTATCACAATAGTTCAACAACAACGGGCGCAGCTCGCTGGATGGTAGGTAACCCGTTGCTGGATAATCTAAGAGTTTGAAGGGTGCCCCACACTGAGACATGAGTTGAGAAACTTGTGGTGTCAGACTGGTTAAGGGACTTAGTACGAATCGTGCCTCTGTCCACCCAGCAGTTATTGGGTACCTGGTATTCTGTACTCGTTGACCAGGGGTGATATGTCACGTAGTGCTTGCAATGTGCATGGAAATATGCGCTATATATATTGACTATTATTTTTGTTTCATTATTATGTTAGTTAATTGTATATTTTGATCTTTCTATTGGATAACAGTAGGGGGATTTTGGGTTTTACGCCTCTCGAGTATTTTACTTATATTACAGCTGCTAGTATAATAGCATACTATTGCTGGTTATGCATTGCAGTGTAGCCTGCGAGCGAGCAACGGCAAGAACTAGCGAACCATAGGTGGTAAGGCGCTGAAATTCAGTATAGCAATGCACCCAAACCTTACTGTGTGTAGAACAGTTCTCTACTTCAGACAAAGTTGCCGAGCCCCTGGCGAGTTCGAAGCCCGTACCTCTTGATGCGAAATCGAACTCGCTGTGATTCACTCGTTAAATAGGTTCACTCTTTGTTGAATACGACTTTCAGTTGCACATCATCTAATAGTCTCTATTTGAATACGTTTTTTTCAGGTGAAAGCTATCGTGAACGTTAGTGGTGCACCAATGTTATCTTTTGATGACCTTGTCAAAGATGAAACAACGTTCATCAAAGGTTTAGGGTAAGTTATAGATATACCCATACCTCCCGGGGTGTATCGCTCAATAACCTGTTTGAATCGTGGGTATCCGAGGCGCAGCGTAACGGAGCCGAGGAACCGCGATTCAAACGGGAGGTTATTGAGCGATACACCGAGGGAAGTGTGGTTTCACTGACTTATACCCCACTCCGGTCGAGTCATATTTGACGAAAAAGAGCCTTCCATCATTCTTTAAGTATACAGCTCTTGACCTAACTAGATCAATAGAATATCAATAACAATAATCTTCTAATTGTGGTTTAGAACCATAAACTAGCTTTATTGGAACAGACTAGTACTTATATACATAAGCTTATATGATGATGTTCGTCCTTCGTAACCAAAGATGACCATGACTTCAGTTGTTGGCTTTGTGGGTACGGAGATGACTGTTCAGGCCGATCCTTGCGCGGAAAGGCCTAATGCATAAGTGGCAGATGAAGTAGGTTGAGAAAATATAGAAATATAGAAAATATATACATAAAACAACTGAAAGTACCTCTGCTTGTATCAACCCTCAGTAGCTCAGTCGATAGAGTCGCTGCATAACAACATGAAGGTCCCTGGTTCGATTCCAGCCATCTTTGATTATAATTCTCAAAACTTCAAACTATAAACTATTAAAACTATAATTCAAAATTGTACAAGTCCGTTTATCTGCCAACGTTGAAGATTTCTTCTCCTGAAAAAAGTACTCACGGAAATAGAAATAAAATGGATTTGGCGTTTATTTTTTTATTATTCCACGAATGTAAGTAATTCTTACAGATGTTCAAACAACTACGTTTTTCCCAACTAGGTCTTATGAAATCATTGCAAAAATATTCTTAAAATTGCCTTTGTTCAGGAAAAACTGCCTAAAACTTGCATATTTTCAATATATCAAAACCTGCTATAGCTTACTCAGCAATGCGTGTGACAACAAACCTGCAACGCTCTTTTCACTTGAACTTGCAGTTGCAAGTGAGTTGCCACAGCAACTCTGCAATTGACAACTTAAGTTATGAATGAACTCGTAAGAATAGAAGTTTGTAACACGCGTTTATGCCCGTAAACTTAAAGGAAACCAGTTTTTTTTCAATTATTGGGAAAAACTATTGTGAATGAATATTTAGGATACAAATATCCAGTTAGTTCCAAATAAAGAAATAAACGACAAAAAGCATTTTATTTCTATTTGCGGGATTACTATAATTGAGAATAACAATTAAGAGTTTGTGTATTAGAGAAGTAGAGGTGTATCAGTGGATAACCCACATTTACAACCTAAAAAGGAAAGCACCTACAGCTTGAACAAAGGAAACTATAGCAACGAGACCGGAAGTGGGGTATAAGTATGATTCGTAGTTATATATTTCTTCTTCCATCAAACATACAAAGAATAAGTATTCGATACAGTCTGAATGTAGTCACAGAGATTTTATTACATTAAATTGCCTCTCTTGCTGTGTCGATGTAAGTGACATAAGTTGCCGAAGACACAACAGGGATATTTTGAAAGCCCAAACCTCAAACTTTGAAAACGTTGTAATTCAAAAGGAGTAGAAATCGGCAACGGTAGATTCGATAATGACTAAAATTTAATTTTCCACCCATTAGTGTATATAATTATTCTTTACATTCATGCTATCTTTTTCAGTTTTGACGCTTCTAGAATCAAACACACTGAAGATGGGGTATTGATACAAAATTGTTTTCCACTACACAAAAGACAAATCATAGAGGTAATTGAATAACATCATGAGGTGTTGATGTTTCAATGAACTGTTGTTCCTTTTTCAAATATTTCAGCTAATCTGGCCGATGGATTTATGGCATGTCATGGAAGAACAATGATGGGATTCTGTATCTATGTTTTCTAAAGAACTGGAAGAACAATCCTAAGTTCCCGTAGTTGCCTTTCATGTATATGTAAGAGTTTAAGAACAATGCTAAGATCCTGAATATTTTTTTCTGTAGGCATGCAAAAACATTGCTTAGACAATGTCTCTTTAGTTTTAAAAGAGGTCTGAAAGCTCAATGCTAAGCTGTTTATATAAGCCAAGAAGAACAATGCTAAGGTCCTGCCTATGCCTACTGAGGAAATTGCTAAGATGCTGTATCTATTTTTTCTTCCAGTCTGATTAAAATCGGCCTAGTTCCGAGGAATAAAATGTTCAAAATATCAACTTCACGGAGATATGGTACATGAACCTCTACACTTGGTCTGACCGCACCCCTGTATCTCGCGTGTTTAATACCAGTAAAGCGCAGCCGGAACCCAGTCATTATCAGACCAATCACATCATCTCGCCTGGGGCGATCATGTTCAAAGCTTGGTTAACAGGAGTTACTTGCCGCTAAAACCGAAGGCTTTTCTCGGCGGCTTGTGATTGGTTAGCTGAGTAAATGCCAGAACACGCGACATACTAGGCTGCCGTCTGACTCAGTGGAGAGGATACCTATCGAAAAAACATGTTCGATTCACATAGTTAACATTTTTTAACTTACATTCCTCGGAACTAGTCAGATTTTTATCAGACTGAGTTTTCTTCAGGAATAGAAGTGCAATGCTTAGATCCTGTATCTTTGTTTTATCTTTGTTTTCTGTAGCTCTTTAAAAACAATGCTAAGTTCATGTATATATGTTTTGTTAGGTCCTATGTATCTACGTGTTTGTGAGTCGTGAGTACTAATGCTAAGATTCTGTATCTTATATCTTCTGTACCTCTTTAAGAACATTGATAAGATTCTGTTTCTATGTTTATGCATGCCTTGAAGCACAACAAAAGTATATTTTCAAGAAAAACAATACTTAGATTATTAAGATCTATGTTTTCATAAGGTTGATGAACAGAACTAAGGTTATATATATGTGTGTTCATTATGCTTGGAAGAACAATACCAGGGTCCTATATCATTGTTTCTTAAGAACTTGAAGACCCATGCTAAGGTTCTGTATTTATATTTTCTGTAGGTCTGAAAGAACAATGCTGGGATCGTGTATCCTTTTCTCTGTAGGCCTTGAAGCACAATGCTAAGGTCCTGTGTAAATGTTTCCGAAATTTTCCCTGATCCGAGATCCGTGCTAAAGTTCTTTATCTATGTTTTATGTTGGCTTTAACAATGCTAAGATGGTGTATCTTTTGTAGGCCTGGAAACACAATGCTAAGATCTTGTTGCTGTGTGGAGACAATGACGGAACTTGGGATACAAAGAAACTGACGAAAGTGTTTTATTTGTTGACACCTGAAGAGCACAAAGAGAACGTACAAATCGTCAACTATCCTGGAGCAGGACATTATATAGAACCACCTTATATGCCTGTAGTTAGAACATCATATTTTAAGATGTTGGGTAAGGTTATATTATAGATAAATAACTTGTCAATTTTTCGCATATGTTGTAATTTGGGTTTTGATATTGTCAAAATATGATCAAATATAACTTCATTTAAATCAATTTCTTATTTTTGATAAATATTTGATATATTTGATAATTTCATTTTTGATTAATTAATTTCTTATTATTATTCAGGTATGAACCTATGCTGGGGAGGTTATCCCAAGCCTCATGCTGTTGCACAGGAGGACGCCTGGAGAAGATTGCTGACGTTCTTACATGATAACCTTTATCAGAGAAAACCAAGTCGTTTGTAGCAATGCAATGTGTTTCCAACTTCAGTATTGCAAGGTAGTGCGATGCATGAAAACTTATTGCCATTTGTGCAATGTATTGCAATTGGCATCGGTCCAATTTTGGATATTGCATGCTCTATGAATTAAATAACAGCAACAGTAATATTTTCAGCTGTTGGTCACTTAGAAAGGCAGATTAACTGGTTTTGAACCGAACCACGTTTACGCTGATTTCACATAGAGAGTTCACAACTTCACACGTCGGTGGATTGTGTTCGTCTGCAACATTAGATGGAAATTGTTCATTTTTAAACTTCCAATATATTGTTTTTTTTGGGACAATGCACCTATATGTGTCAAATTGTCATCGTAGTGCATTATACCGATGATACCGCGCATCTTTACAACTAATGTCCATATATTTTTTTTATGTTTAGACACTGTTTTATGATACAACTGGATTGTTTTGCTTATTCCTTAATTAAAAGATCGAATTTGAGGTTTAAATCTTCCTTCATGTAATAGTTTAAAATCGATAAGGGAAACTGGATTCGCATTATTTAGGCAAAGTTTTACGTTCGTTTTATATCTTTTTTTGAATAAATTATCGTATCACAATTGCTTAATGTTTCCTTTATCTCTAATTCCAAAGGAAGGACAGTGTCTGAAAGCCAAATGCTACATAATCACTATTTGCATAAAACGATGCTCATGTGAACAATACCTTAAAGAGACACAACGTATGTTGATAAGGTCACATATGTCAAATTTTTAAATCGATGTTATTACATCGGGAACCACTAACTGTTACTGAAAATAACAAGTTAAAGGTCAATCAGTGCATTAGAGCGAAAATACGGCCATTCAAAGTCAGGATTTTGATCGAAAACCGGACAATGTGGCTCAAGTGGCACTAGCAAATTCGCCAAACGTAATTTTGAAACCTTGGCATAAGCTGACAGGAAGATAAATTCGATTCGATAGCGATTATTAGGTACTGTAACTAATAGGTAGATTAATTGGATGCATAATTTCGCACATTAACGTATTTTAGATGTTTCTGATTTTTTCCATAAAATCAAGCATTTTAGAGATATTATGCATATATGGATATATTTGCAAGTCCAGTGATGAGATATGAACTTCAATCGGCATATTAGATATTTTGTAGCTTATCAAAACCAAAAACAAATTTAAGAAAGATATGCTGTGTCACTTTAAAGAGCCACCCCATGAGTAGTTGACGCCATATATCACAAACTTAATGAAAAATTTAACTTGATCGGGAGGAATCGACTGTTGCAAGATGGTGTCAGTTAAAAGGTAATCGACGCTGAATAGCGACATTATGAAGGTTTGAAATCTCGATTATGATCGAAAATCGGACAATGACACGCTTTAATCAGCATGTGTAATTTAAGAAACTTATCAAAAGCAATCAGAAAGAAACTTATACGAGTTGATATTGTTCGATGCGTTTTATAATTAGTACCTAAGACAGTTGGACGTGTGAATTTGCCATCATTAATAAGTTTTTATTATTTTCATTGAAAACAAGTATTTATCGAAAATATTCACCTTCGAGATGAATGTGTGATCGTTTATCTAATGAAATTTGCCATTTACTGTCGAATCAAAGTAACATGACATATTATGAAAATATGGGAGTGGCTCTTTAAGAATTATCATCTGTAACATTTGTTATAAACTAGGGGATACCGGGGCAGGCACGGCCCCGGGGCATGTTCGTCTTTTCTCTGTAATTTTTGTTCGGCGGGAAATTTAACTTAAATTGGTAATTCCTAACAAACAACATGACCTTACTCCCACACTGACTTTAAAACTGAGACAGTCCAACAAGTTCTGTACACACTGTGGAAGAAAACCTGTTTTTCATCTAGTTGAGTAATGTATTTGACTTTAGTTCACAATGTTTTTGACAAATGTCGACAGTGTTTAGGCCGTTGGGAGTTGGTAGCTTGTGTCAAGTGTAATCAAGGTACCCGTCAAGGATGCGTTCTAAGTCCCTTTATATTCACCATCTTTATTGATAAGCTATTTCAATTTTAGAAACTTTTAGAGGAAAGGGTGTGAATATTGATGCAAATGTGGATAATTTTATGCATTAAAGGAATATTCCAATGAAAAATGAAAAAGAGCCTTTTAAAACAATGTTTATGGATAAATCCTTCAACTTTGGCTAATAATGTTTAGCTAAATCACCAAATCTGCAATAAAAATTCAAAGTTGGGAAAAATCAAGTTTACCGGCATTGATGGGGGACGCCATATTGCTATCTCGAACGGTAAACGAGAGCGAGAAACAACGGGAATATGACGTCAAGACACACCACGAAATTAGGAGACGCCGTTAGATTCAATGGTGGGCGGTGACGGCCCGTCAAATATGAGACTGTAACAACCGTCACGACTTCAGTAAAGACATGCCGGGTCCAGAATATTCTACTTCTATGATGCCCAAAGCAATAAATAAATATTTCTGACCAGCAGACTGATGCAAAACTTCAGTACAGTTTGGAAAAGATTTCCCATGTGCGGACGTCACAAGGTTTGAACACTGACCACTGTCATTTTTTTAGAATTTTTATAAGCTATAGACACCATACATAAGGTTGAAATAAAGTGTTAAATGACTTTGCTTAAATAAGTGCATAAAAAAAACAACTAAACGTAACATAGAATAATTATTTATTGATTATATCACTCGAAAAAAAGACCTATTGACATGATCTTGTCGAAGCGAATCCTAAAAAGCGAATCCGCGATGATGGTGGTATGGTTCGTAATCAAAATGAAATTGTTTATATCAATCAAAACACGTTTGATAAATTTGAAAGATGGCATTTTCTATGTTGGCATTGACTTCACGTTTTTAATACATAAATCTTGGCTTGTTTGAGGATGAAAATATTTTTCTATTTATTTAGTTGTCGCCGATACGAAACCAATATTGATTAAGAATCACTGAGGCACACATGCTGTATGAAATATTATCGGAATGATTGTTAATGATTCCTTATTATGTTCACATATCATACCATGTTGATTATTTTCCAAAGGTATTTCTTCTAAACAATACGTAACGAAATTAAAATGGAATTATAAGATATCATTAGTATACTAAAACAATCAGGAAGGAATGGTGTTTTGAATAATATTAAAGATCTATCAACTCATCAGCAAGTAATACAAAATATTATACTCACAGTTTCTTTATATCATCGAGTGTTTTTTTTATCTAAGTTGCTATGATGTAGCTGAATAATCCATATTTGTTTGGAGTTTTCTCATCATTATATCTTTTAGTAAATAAAATTATTTAACTTACAACTATGATTTTTTATATCCACAGAAGGATATGATTTTAATGATAACAATGCACAAATTATCACAACGTATGTCTCTTAATTAAACCTTCAAATTCTTTTACAAAATACTAGATTTACGTTATTTATGCATGTTTTACGTTGAATATTCCCTTTTATATTTATTTTTAAATAATACAATAATTCTAACACGTTCATAACAAAAAATGTTTTTCCCTTTTCAAACTGACTAGAGGGTTTTTGAAAATCCACAGATTGAATGTGAAAGAGTGCCAAATGTTTAAAGAAAACCTATCGTTGTAACTCTGTGAACATAAAATATTAAAAAATATAATTTCTTATTTTTGGAAAGATATATAAAAAAAAGATATGCAAAGGTCTTAGTGATTGATAATAGGCCTATGCATATAACAGATAAATCATTGATATGCACGTTTGATGTATCAAAATTCAAGGAAACGTTTTCTACTTTGAAAGTGTAAATTTTATATAAAAAGGAGTAGTTATAGAGTACGTCAACATCTTTCAGGTAAACATACCATGTTTTAATCAGAAAAAAATACAAAGAACACGACAAGATATAATTCTCTTGATCGTTTTTAAAAACATTTATTTATTTATTTATTTTTTGTGTTGTTTTTTTTATAATTCATATCGTTAATAATACAAGACAAAACCGCATATTAGTCGTAGTTGCTTGTTGAATGATCTATCCGACGACTGGGTCGTTCTGTAGGCACAACGATGTTTTACGTTAACAAAGTGCGCAGCGCACACATTCAGCAGTTCTAGTCAAATCATGGAAACTCCACTGCACAAAGATGTACGGAGTTTATAATGTAAGCTCCTTGCATCGATTTATTGTGGTGTGTCGATGACGTCACATTTTTAAATAAAATGGCGACCTCCGTCATCGCTCAAAGACGAAGGTTTAAAATTCTGTAAATACTTAGCTCGTTGACAGAAAAATTTAATAATTTGTGAGAATGTCTTTTTATAACTCAAACTTTTGCTAGAATTAAGTTGAAATCGTACTGGAATATTCCTTTAATGTTTGCTGATGACTTTTTTTATATTTTATGTGCGCTTGTATCACATGCAATATGTTTGTATTTTTTTAGCCTTTGGCCTCAATACTGAATAAAATTCCTGTCTTTCTGTCTGGCTGTCTGTCAATAAGCAAGCAGTACATATAAATCTCAATAGATTAAGATCTTTATTGTGTCACTACTTTGTGTATACATGTAGATCAAACATGGCTTCGTGGACGAGTCGTCAGGCTGACCTGTGACGTCATTTAAATCCAGCCAATCAGCGAGTAAGCCCCGAAAGCTTTGGACAAACTCGCTGAATGGCATTTGCATAGATCAATGCGCGATAAACGGAGCCTGGTGAGATGTATACGGTCACGTAGAAAGAAGAGAAATATAGATTTTGTTTTATTGAGATTGATATGTAATGCTCACTTTAGTCATCGCCAGCATCGTTACACTGATCTCTCACAGTCTCTGTAATAGCGCAGTGGTTAGCGCGTTCGGCTTCGGATCAAGAGGTCCGTGGTTCGAATCCCGTCAACTTTTACTGCAGTAGAGAACTGTTCTACGCGAAGTCAGGTTTGGGTGCAATGCAATGCTGAATTTCAGTGCAGTACCACCCATGGTTGCTAGTTTCAGTCGATGCTCGCAGGTTTTTCCCCAACGCATAGCCACAATAGCGTTGCGGGCTACCTCCTGGCATTAATACTAGCAGCCGTGATATAAGTGAAATACTCTTGAAAGCGGCCATAAACCCCATATTACCTCACTTCACCCACAGTCTCTGGGCTAAGTTCACACTTCAAAGTCAAATCGTGGCTCAGCTTTCGGCAGGGAATCACTCTCAGTTTATCCAGCAATTTTTGGTCATAACCAATCAATTCTTTTCTCGATTTCAGGAATAATTATTGGGCTTTGATGATCTCAACTGTCAACCAGGTTTAGCAGGGGAGGATAACAATTAAGTTTTATGTTTTATCAACTAAGATTCATTTTCAGAATGTTCCCTTTCAAACGTTAGTATCCAAAAGATTTACGTCAAATTTGATGTCAATGTATTACAACATCTAATTTAGCTCATCATGGCCTAAAAGACCCGATGGGATGGCATGGTGTCCGGCGTCCGTTCGTCCGTAAACTTTGTGCATTTTCGACTTCTTCTCCAGAAGGACAAGGCCTAAAAAACTGAATCTTTGTGTACATACTCCTTGACTGGTGAGGATCTTACAATTTATAGCTTTGGTGACCCTGGGTTGATATGAAGCTTGATGAGCTACAGAGCCAAAGGCTCTATTTCTACCGACATACCGATTTTCTTCGTTTCATAACTTAATGTGCATCAATGACATATCCAATTATTTAAGCACGTTATTTAACGATCTTGTATCGGTATCAAGCTATTGGAGACGTAAAGCTGACGAGTAGATGATGAAGTTAACATAATTCTACGGTTATCGGCTGGCATCCTGTTCCAATATAATATCAATTTGTATTCTCTTTCCTTACACCCCTTGGGCGATTATATCCCTACCTTTTTCAATTGGTTTTAACTCATAAGTACCTTCTTATAGGTGTTTACCCTTTACACACCTTGGGAAGTTATTACCTTTATCTTAGTTGAATCTTATATGACGTGAGCTCAATCATCGTAGGTTGGTTATCTCATAACCACCTTGGTCTTGTAAAGTTTGGAGTTTTAATCAAACAAGAACGTTAACATTTATGATCAACGAAGGTGCACGTGGGATTCGAACCAGGGACCTCTATGTTGTCACGCAGCGCTCTTACCTGCTTAGCTACCGAGGAACCATGCCAATTGATGTACACTTTTGTGTGTCATGTTTGTTTTTTTATGTTTCCCTATGAATATATATAAATATTACAATAAAACAGTTTTTAATGTAAGGAATCAAGTCTTTCGTTCTAAAACCCTAAGCAGGGGGTATTGTAAGTTATACCCCACTTCCGGTCTCGTTGCTATGGTTTCCTTTGTTCTAACTGTAGGTGTATTGACCGATACACGTCTTCTTTCTCTGTTGTAACAGTAGGTTATCCACTGATACACCCCTACTTTTTCTAATATCCTACTCTTTTTTGTTAATCTACACTTAGTCAGGAGAAGACATCTTCAACGTTGGCAAATAAACGGACTTGTAAAATTTAGAATTAAAAATTTTTGAGAACTATAATCAACTATGGTGGGCATCGAACCAGGGACCTTTATGTTGTTGAGCAGCGACTCTATCGACTGCGCTAATGCGGGTTGATACAAGCAGAGGTATTTTCTGTTGTTTTATGTATATACATTTTCTACAAGCCTATGTATATATATATAAGCCTATGAATATAACTACTGTCTGTATCAATTTTAATGTATTGAAGTTAGTTTATGGGTTTAAACCGCAATGAGTATTGTTAACATTCTATTGGGAGTGTAAGTCAAAATAATAACCCGTTTGCCTCGGGTTATGGAAATAACCTCTGCTCGGGCTACGCCCTCCAGAGGTTATTTTCCATAACCCCTCGGTACCGGGTTATTATTTATAGGTTTATAGGTTTATTGTCCATAGGTTGCCCGTAATATGGATCAAATTATTTTGATATAGGCATTAGTGTCCAAATGGCCTCTTTAAATGGCATTAACACAAACTATCCAAACATCTCATACAGTAGTAATAGTAATATATATAGTAAACACAAAGACAAATATTGTTTGGTAAATCAATTATATGTATTAGAATACGTATGAAGGAATTTCGCCTTCGTAACACTTACAGTGCATATGGGCGTTTTGTATTCTGATTTTAATTCTAATGGAAAAAGTAAATGTAAAAATAAAATATCATCATAGTGAGAGAATTTTTAAACTACAACTTACATTTATAATCTCTGTCATGAAACAAAACTAAAACGCATGCATAAAATCGGAAAGGACGTTAACAATCTTCAGATTATGTTTATCCCGAGATAGGGCGCATTGGGTCAAAGGTCACAGACAGCTGAGCGTAACGCACGGAAGTAATGGAAAACATCGAGGCAGGTCAGTTTAGCGAGACGTAGTCCAGCATGCTAGACGTCTTCCTACGTCGACGTCTAGGATCCGAAGCCTATTTTTACTGTAGCAAGTTCCCGACGAATTTGCTCGGGAACATTTTTTACTTGCTATGTCAGTGAAAATGAAACATCCACTATAAATCGACACACGGATCGAAAGATCGAACCTTATACTCTAACTTCATGTTGTTGTCTCACCTTTGAAAATTTCTTTATTATTCAGTTACATTGAAATCATCACTACCCCCGCTTTTCAGCGAGTTTGTGTCAGCCATCTTGAGCTGTTACGTCACGAGGTCAAGTGTGAATGACTGATTTTGAAAACTCGGATCGGGAATGAAACGGAGGACATACACGCTTTCAACTTAACTGTTGTAGACAGTGCAGAAACAAACTGTGCATGTAGTTGACATCTAGAATTTGATGGAAATCGATTGTTTTGAATTTGAACTCTCATGCAGAGATCATTTTAATCTACATTAGGCATTTTAAACACATCATTTATTACATTTAATGAAGTATGTGGTAGTATTTTTTACTGTAATATTTTCCTTACCAGGAATAACATTATTTAAAATTAATTAAGCATGACACATTTGAAGGCCTTTTTTTTAAAAAAAGATTTCTGAATTTATATTTTTCTATTATTTAAAATAAATTATTTAATTGGCAAAATCCTCATTTGCCATATTTGTTATAAAATTAATGTAAGTTTGTTTGAATTTATTGAAAAAGATTTGTCATAGTTAAACAAAAAGTTTTTATTTGTAAATTTATTTCTTTTTACATTTTTTAAACATTTTTATTTTTTATATTGTTTTTTTTCTTCTAAAACATTATTCTTTCATTGGCAAAATCCTCATCTATCATATTTTAAAAGAAAATTCATGTAAGTTTGTTTGAATTATCAAGTTAATGAAATAAACCATAGAATAATGACATATAAAATAATATTAAAATTGCTCTCTTCCAAATGGAAAAAGGCAAATGATATTGCAGTTTACATTATTGTTATATAACAATAGACAAAATTACTATTTATCCCTTGAAGGTTAAACCACAAAATGTAATTCTATTTGTAATGATGCAAAATTGATTTGAATTGTATACAAATTGATTAATTTGAATAAAAAGACTTTAAACAAGGAAAATGTTCGAAAAGAAATTCATAAAACATTCTTACCTTTACTTTTTTCTATTCAAACGTCAAACTGTTGTCTTTTTTTGCAGATTGACATGTTGACAGGATGTAGTTGAAATAAATATTGTCATATCTTAGCTGCATAGATTTTGCAAAACATACTAGTGTCACATTTGTTTGTACAGATAAATGTGCATGAATTTAAGTTTGACAATTTCTGCTTATAATAATTACAAATCTCATGGACATTTCCTTAAAATTTGTTTGTTCTGACAACTATGGTAAGTCATTGCTGTTTTGTTGTTACATGTGTATTTGACTGTTTGCTGGAATTCTACGTGAAAGAAAACTTGGTAAACATGGATCAGGTAAGCAGGTAAGTAATAATAAATAATTCATAAACCCCAGATAATTTCTTCTAATCTTTCCAATTTTAGGAAAGACAGATATTGAATTAAAAAGCATTCTGATCATTAGATTTATTTTTGTAAAATAATATATTTAAAACCACGTTGTAAACCTCCACGGGTTAATAAATAGTTTCAGCATGCAACATCAAACATAAAATGATATAATTTAGATTAATCTGACCCTTCTGAGAGAAAAATACAAAATAAAATGTACTTTAGTTTATTAGTTTAAATTTTGTATTTCATAATTCTTTATGTTACTCAAGATGACATTGAAAAATAATCCTATCATAAAATTCAATGTTGGTTGTTGTTACTATCAAAATTCTTCAGCATTCATGAATAAAAAAATAATCATACAAATAAATATATACATAACAACACAAAGCACTTTACAAAGGATTGAATCATTTTATTAAATATAGCAACATAAATGATTCCTTTGTTAAGAATGTAAGTTAATGATATAATGTTTAAAAAAGTCAACAAATTCTGTTTCTGCACTGTAACAGTGAAGTCGAACATGTGTATGTCCTCCGTTTCATTCCCGATCCGGGTTTTCAAAATCAGTCAATGACACTTGACCTCGTGACGTAACAGCTCAAGATGGCTGACACAAACTCGCTGAAAAGCGGGGGTAGTGATGATTTCAATGTAACTGAATAATAAAGAAAATTTTCAAAGGTGAGACAACAACATGAAGTTAGAGTATAAGGTTCGATCTTTCGATCCGTGTGTCGATTAATAATAGATGTTTCGTTTTTACTGACTTAGAAGGTAGAAAGCGCCCCCGAGCATATTCGTCGGGAACCTGCTACAGTAAAAATAGGCTTGGGATCCTAAACTTCGCGTGCGCAGTTATCGCACATAAAGCGAAGTTTAGGTTATCTGAACTAAGCGAGACGTTACTTAGTAGAAGACTCCAGTCTATGTTACTATGCAATGTTTACAAACTGGCTAAACATGCATGACTCTGACTATTGGTAGGGAAATCGATCGCCAGTTGAAAATTATGATAGTAATAAACCTTTTAGGAAAGAATTTTTTAAACATGGTTATGCAATATACGTTTTGTGCAAGCTGATTCGTAAACAAATGCCTGCAGTTGCTTATCATATACTGATTTAACGAAGGCAGGAACGTGCACAGACCCCCGGGTCATTGAGCAATCATCCCTTTAAAAACAAAAAACAAAAAACAAAAATTGAGATGACCCCCAGATTTGACAGCATAAATGTATCTACGAAGGCTGTCAAATCTGGGGCCATCTCAAATATTTTTTTTATTTATTTATTTTTTTTTTTAAAAGGGATGATTGCTCAATGATCCGGGGGCCTGTGGGAACGTGAACTGATTTCGTATCAAGTATTCACACTGTGAGCATTAGGCGAGCGCGTTGTTTAATGGTTTCGTAATACTATCAAGCCTTCTGAGCCATTGTTTTTTGTCAAACTCGTCGTCTGTCAACAAAAGCTATCTTCTTTAGCTTTTTTGTTAAAATGATAGTGCGATCAGGTTTTTTTGTGGCAAGACTATAGAAGGGGACATAATGCAAATTGAACACAAAGTATTTGGCATGCATGAATTATAATAATATCGTCAATTTATTTTATTTATATGAATTATCATTTTTGAAATTTAGGTAATATTAATCATACAACTTTCTCCTTAATTTATTGCGTCCAGTGTGTATTGATGTTAAAAGGGCAGTAGCACGTTTTTGGATACTTTTATATTTCAAATATTTCACTGATAAATTAAGTTAATGCTAAATGTATTAATTTGACAGTGTCAAAACTCACATTACACAAGCCAATCATCCATAGTCAAGGGACAAAGTATGGGGAATTCACATAAAATTCATTGGCGGCCATTTTGTGTGAACACTTTTAATTCATTTTCTGTAAGAAAGGGAATCGCTTGGCTACGTTATATATTTCAATTAGTACTACGTCATTTAGCTTAAATTCGTTGTCTTTCAATTGGAACCATTAATTTTCATTTTTCTGACATTGCCTTATATTCCCCATAAAAACGTGTTACTGCCCCTTTAAGTTTGATTTCCGAATACCCTCACCAAAGGCATACGTTTCGACTATAATGTTTTTTAGTACTTAAAATGTTAAGAGACCCGTAGCCTAGTACATATACAAATTTCACGTAACGTTAGCCATTTGCAAGTGAATTTACATTTTTCTAAACCATACTGTAGAGAAATACATGAACATTAACCGATTCTGTAATAAATCTGTAGTTAAGAATTTTTTTCCATAATTTGTGATACAGGCAAATCAAACATTATACACAAACAGCACATATGTACAAATACATAAATCCACATTAGATACATAAGTCAAGCAAAACAGGACTATTCCTTAACAATTCATTATTTTCAAATAGGACTATTCTTAAAGGGGCAGTAGCACGTTTTTTGATAATTCTTTATATTTCATAATTTTCACTGAAAATTGCAAGTTAATGCTAAATGTGTTAATTTGACCGTGTCAAAAATCTCATTACACAAGCCAATCATCCACAGTCAGAGGACAAAGTATGAAGATTCACCTAAATTCCATTGGCGGCCATTTTATGTGAACACCTTTATTTCATTATGTGAAAGAAAAGGGAATTGCATGGCTAAACTTTAGGTTATATATTTGAAATATTACTGCTTCATTGAGTTTGACTACATTGTCTTTCAATTGGGTACTTTAAACAGTAAGTGCAGAGACCAATATTTAAAAAACTTTTCTTCAGTTTCTGTCGACAAAAACACGAATTTTGATAAATCATAGTAACGTACAATTTCTTTTTTTACATATTCTAATTTTGGGTTAAAACCATTTATGCTGCATATACTGTTTGACTAATAAAATGATTACATTTACAGGATTATTGTTCTTTCCTTTCATTCCGAATATTATAATCTTATTTGTTAATTCCAATTCCAATAGTTAAGAATATGTTCATAATAACATTAAATATATGTTTAGAAGTTATATGTAAGCAAAATATTTTATATTATTGGTAAATGTCAGTATATCCTTAGTGCTATATCATGACAATGTATTAGATACAGCCTTTGATACAGTCTAGGCTTTTTTCTGCAAGTCTTGATTGACTGAATACACATGAAATGAAAGGCCTTAAGAAATATTATAGTATAAATGAAAGGAAGGTATTTATCTTCATAGGCTAATTTTTAGTCTTGCATATCCCCAGAGACGTAAGTATTCTTTGGAATATGAAGTAAAGAAATGTATAAAGTCAGAACAGATCTGTTAAGCAGATGCTGTCAGCCTGCCACTTACTCACATCGTATAATATTACTTGCAAACATGTATTCTCCATATGCCTTCAGCCGATAACAATATATCACCTCTTTTTCTTTCTCTTATTATCAAAGTCTCCACATCATTCATCAAACGAGATGTTTTCTCCTCTTCTCCTTTTTTTTCACTCGCTTTTTTTTCTCTCAATCAATCATCACATATGTTACTTCAAATCCAAGCCTCCGTCTTTGAGTACACTTGATATTTGTTTCCAAAATTTTGATCTTGCCTTATGTATTTTATATCGAAGCGACCACAATAAGGACGTAATGCCAAAGGTTAATTTATTGAATACATCCATCCTTCATTACCATTCCACAAAGTTGTTCGAACCCACCCATCCTAACTCATGTACTTCTCTCTATGACAATGATTTTGTTTGATTTTTTTTATTACGAGAAGCAAACCCGTCACGATTTCATACAGAAAACCCCTTACATGACTCACGTGACTAGGGGTCAGTGGGGTTATATTCCACATACATATCAGTAATCTGGTTTAATGTTAAACTTAAAATCAATATTAGACTTAAACGGTAACATACTTTTTGGAATAACAACGATTATTCTACAAACAAAGAAAAGAAGTTATGAGATAAGGATGGTGAGATAGATTGGGGGGGGGGGGGGGGAGATCTGGTTGTTGCTGGATGTGCTACAAATGTTGCGTTAGTATCGACCATTTATTAGTAAATGTTGTAATTGTAGGGCCTGAGATAAACATTTCAATTTTGTGAATTTGCTTAATATGTTTTATCAATACTGGGAAAAATAGCTGTATTTCTTTGTTTTTACACTTATATATATACATTTTGAGAATAAAGTATAGATGATTTATGAGAATGCTTTGATCGGGGTCTCCAAGTAAAAAAGCACATTTAGATATATTCAGTTTCATCTGTGTTTTTTCTTCGAACCATGTTTGAAACATTCTGATTAAGTTCTGGGTCTTTCTTCAGTCATATAAGAGATGTTCAAGTGTTTCAGGTTCGTCTGAGCAGAAGAAGCAATAACTACTGTCAGATATCCCTATTTTGTGAAGAAATGTTTGTGTTGTTAAAATGCGATGCAGAATTTTTTATTGAAAATTCCTTGTCTTATTATCAATGCAGCTTTTATTGATATTGTGAAAGCATTTTGCCATAAAGTCTGTTGTGATTGGGATTTCTAGTTTCAATGCCCATCTATTTGAAATACTTTCAAGTGACGTTCGAACCATGTCACACAAAATTTGGTAAACGAATTTAGTGTTTTTTGAAGTTAAGAGTCGTTTTAATATACCATTACTGGTACTTGTGGTATCAATTTTATGAAAAAGGTTTGTTTTAAGTAAATTTTTAAAATCTTTTGGAAGAGCTTTCAATAATTTGAAATAAAGCAAATATGTGCCCGTGAGTGTATATTTTTCTTTAAGTGTATTAAAATCAATCAACGTTCCAGTATCTGCATAGAGGTGATATATATTTTGTAAGCCGCTCTCATGCCATTTGAGATATTCTTTGAATTCGTTTAGTTTTATAAAATTCATCAACTGTGTTTGTTTTTTCATTTACTATAAGGCCGTAACTAAATAAAACATTTTTCCAGAATTTATTAGTAATTTTCTTGCTTACGCATTGTAACTGATTTCTTTCGAATTCGAAAACTGCGATATTTCCGAATGGGCGAAGAATTTTATTCACTAATGATTGCCAGATGCCATCTGAAGATAAAAGTCGTTTGATCCACGTGATTTTCATATACCTATCGAAAGTTTCCACATCTATCATTTTAAGTCCACCATTTTCATATTCATTGATTATCATTGTTCTCTTTACTTTGTCCCTTTTTCCAGACCAAATGAAGTTTTAAAACAAAGATTTTATCTTTTTGAAGAAGTTTTGGTCTGGGCTTGGGAGAGAGATAAAGAGATGTGTGAAAAGTGGAATTACTTGAGATTTCAGTATAGTGATTTTACCTATTATAGTGAGAGATCTCTTTGCCCATGAGAAAATAAGTCTTCTTGCTTTTTCAAATTGTTTATTGAAATTTATTTCAATCATCAAGTTCAAGTCCGTATAAAAAATAATGCCTAGAATTTTAAAAGGTTCTTTTGACCATTGCATAGGGATATGTGGACAGAGTTGTTCATTACTTTCCTTTTTAGATCCTATCCAAATTGCTCTTGTTTTCTCACAATTTATTTTTAATCCAGAGCAAACAGCGAATTTTTTAAGAACTGAAATAAGTTCAACAAGACTAGTTTCAGATCCATCAAGAGTGAAATTTGCGTCGTCCGCGTATTGGAAAGTTGTGTATGTAACGCCATTTATATCAATACCTTTAATGTTTTTATTCTTTTTGATTGCATTTGAAAGTAGTTCAGCGCACACGAGGAATAGATATGGGGATAGAGGATCTCCCTGTCTACACCCTCTACCAAGTCTGAAATAGTCAGAAATATGACCGACATTAATGGTAGCACTACAGATATCTGTTTGGAATAATGTTACCCATTTTCTAAAGGTGGGTCCAAAATTGAAAGATTCTAATGCTTTGTCTATGAATTTCCATTCAATAGTATCAAATGCTTTTTCAAAATCGACCGTAACAAGTAGGCCCGGTATTTTATTCAAAATATTCATCTATCAAATCGTAAAGAATTCTCGTGTTTTCGCCAATGAATCGACCTTTTAGAAATCCTGTTTGAGTATTGCTAATTATATTTGGAAGAACTTGTTTCATTCTGTACGCAATAGCACTCGCCGCAATCTTATAGTCTATATTTAAAAGGCTAATTGGTCTCCAGTTTTTAAGATAGTGTCGATCACGTCCTTCTTTAGGGAAGCATGTTATTCTTCCCTGTCTTTGAAATTCTGATAAACTTTCATTTTGAAAAGCATATTGGATTGATTTCCATAGGAAAACACCTAAATCCTTCCAAAAGAATTTGTAGAATTCAACAGTGAATCCATCGGAGCCAGGGCTTTTTCCGTTTTTCATGTGTTTTAGTGCTTGCAGACATTCGTCAAGAGAGATATCGCCTTCACAGATTTCTCGCTTTTCAGGGGATAAGCTTATATTCGATTCAACAAACATGATCAGATTATTTTCCTAATTTGTATCCTGTTTACTTGTATAAAGGCTTTGATAGAAGTGCACCGTTTCATGCATTATTTGATTTTTATCAGTCAATAGTTCATCATTTCCATCAATTAGTTCTCACATATTTTTGTTAATATAATTTCTTTTCTCCAAATTAAGAAAATAGTCAGTGTTTTTTTCGCCTTCTTCATACCATTTTGCTTTACTTCTAAAGATAATACCCTGTATTTTATTTGTCCTGAAGGCCTCTAATTCAGATTTATTTTTAGTAAGGATAGATAACTCGTCTTCATTCAATTTATGGTAATTTGCTTCAAGATTATTTATACTGTTTTCTAGAATTTTTTCCCGCTTCTTTCGTTCTTTTGTGGTCTTTATCGAATATGAAATGGTTTCACCTCTTATTTTCATTTTCATGAATTCAAAAAGCTTTTGATCATCTACTGTGAATTGTCTTGAAGTAATATCTTCTCTATCATCCGTGATCCAAAATTCGTTAACTGTATCACTGATAATTTCTTTTATTAGGTGTACATATTTTGTATCATGTAAAAGAAAATTGTTGAATTTCCAATAGCTTGGTCCTCTCTCGATAGGTTGTAAAGAAAGTTCTAATGATATAATGGAGTGGTCGGATTTATAGCTTATACCAATAGACGAAGATTTAACTTAAGACATGGCATCTTCAGAGATCAGAAAATAGTCAAGTCTGCTTTGTTTGAGTGGGTTTGGTTTACGCCATGTTACGATGTATATTGCATTTTATCAGGATTCAGTATCCTCCAGGGGTCAACTAGGCCTAATGTCTCTTTCATTTCCTGTATTGCCTGGTTTGCTGATGTATTATTCCTGTGTTTGTAATGATAGGTATCCTTAGCATAATCTTGAACAACATTCCAATCACCAGCCATGCATGGAATACCAGGTAAATTTAGCAGTATCTCTTGTATCAATTTAAAGAAGTCGGGTGTGTCGGTATTCGGACCGTATATATTTGCGATAGAGAATCGAATATTTTCAATCGTTATATCAAGAATACAGAATCGACCTTTTTAATCGTTTTTGATTTCATGGATAGTAAATTCAAAATTATTTTTTATCAGAATCGCGACGCCCGAACTATTGCTGGTACCATGTGCGAAAAAAGCACAATAACCCCATTCTGCGTTCCAATTGAGTTCATTTGTTTCAGTACTATGCGTTTCTTGAAGGAAAGCGCTAGAGCAGTGTTTAGATCTTAAGAAGTTGAATATATCTCTTCGTTTATTTGAGTCTGATTGGAGGCCCCGTGCATTCATTGAGAGGATAATGAAATTAGCCATTATACGTTGTCAATAAGTGTAATATCATGTGAAATTGTGTAGAAGATGATCAGTTTGGAAATGCATACAGCTCACAGACTCTAGGGAGAGGGGTATGGAGTGAAGGGGAATGGATAGAATGAGAATAGGAAAAGAGGGAAAATAAAAATAAAAAGGTTACCTGAAAGCCACCCAATTGCATTGCATAGGGGATCTAGGAAGAGAAAAAGAATAAGCGAGAAATATATCTATATACAAAATGCAAAAAAAGAACTGAAAAAAACATATGGATTATTAATAGGACAAATAGCATAAAGGCCCTGTTGCTATCAATGAATGAAGATAAAAAGGAAGATTTATCAACACAGTACTTCAAACAAAAAATAAAATCATCTTTCAAAAAATAAGATTTATCAACACAGTACTTCAACAAAAAATTAAATCATCTTTCAAAAAAGAAGATTTATCAACATAGTACTTCAACAAAAAATAAAATCATCTTTCTAAAATTCCAATTTCTTGATGGGGGATTTTGTGACACATTATCACACCCAATTTAGTACAGCTGTTTTAAATGCAAACAAGTTTATGCTGTGGATGGTTATTCAGCTTTAAAATTGATACGAGCTGTCTATAAGAAAAAAAAGGGTTAACAAGTTTGGCTTTTGATGACAGATTCTGCCTTCAGCGGGATAGAAACTGTACTTTCTTCCGTACCGTACACGATAGTCTAGCTTTTGATAATGGATTCCACTGTGTCAGAGGGGTAGAACTTGTATTTTCTTCCGTCTGTGCTCAAACCGTATACTCTGCCGTTGAAGTACCACGCATTTTCTATTTGTGGATGGTTTTTCAATCGATTGATTAGCATGACGTTGGCTCTCGTGACGTCATCCGCCAGACGGATGGATTTTTTATCTTTCAGTGATTTCCTTGCCTTTAGTAGGTTAACTTTGGCTTCCACGCTCTTCAGTTTAACTAGAACTGGCTTAGTAATGGATTTGTTGGCGTGATCGATTCGATGAATGGCAGCGATGTCATTTCGGTTCACTGATATTCCGCCTTTATCTTTCATTATGTCACAGAAACGATTCATGAGATTTTCGTCGGCTTCGAACGGCATGTCAAACACTTTATGACAATGATTGATATCATGCAGTACAGACAAGCGGTGGGTTCGTTTTTTTGTCATATCTTAAGCAAATCTGCACTCTATGACAATGATTGATATCATGCAGTACAGACAAGCAGTGGGTTCGTTTTTTTGTCATATCTTAAGCTAATCTGCCTTTAAATCAAGAAAAGAGTGCTATCTTTTTTCAGTATTATGTATTTATAACAATCACATTTCATTGCTTCCGGAGCAGAAATCAAAAACCGGTCCACATATCTTTCTGAAACTTTACATGTGTATTGCCCACCTACTGAAGTGGTGCCTTTTGATATTTTCACATTTCTGAAAATTTTATTTTTTATTATTTCCATGGAAACGGCTCTTATTTGGACTCTGTTCATGAAAGGTTTCGTTTCCGGAACAGAACTCAAAAACCGGTCCACATATCTTTCTGAAACTTTACATGTGTATTGCCCACCTACTGAAATGGTGCCTTTTGATATTTTCACATTTCTGAAAATTTTATTTTTTATTATTTCCATGGAAACGGCTCTTATTTGGACTCTGTTCATGAAAGGTTTCGTTTCATATATATAAAACCGGTCCACATATCTTTCTTAAACTGTACATGTGTATTGCCCACCTACTGAAGTGACGCCTTTTGATATTTTCACATTTCTGAAAATTTTATTTTTTATTATTTCCATGGAAACGGCTCTTATTTGGACTCTGTTCATCAAAGGTTTTGTTTCATATATATTAGCTTATTCTAATCTATTATGAACCTTGCTTGAAAACTTTACAATTATCTTTCAAAGGTTTACATCTTACGATCATGTGGAACCGGTGGGATATGTCATCTTCTGATGACTCTTGTTACTATTGATCTGCGGTGATGTTCACCCTAACCCAGGACCACTGCACACATCGGATCTTAAAATAATTCACTTGAATGTACGAAGCTTAAGAGAAAAGCTAGATATACTTCATGCTGAACTAGAACCATATGACGTTATTTGTATCACAGAATCGTGGTTACATAGTGGTATCAATACTTGTGACATAAAGATTCCAGGTTACCATTTACCATTACGAAAAGATGACAGACCAGAGCAGGAGGGGTAGCAGTATATATCAAAACTTATTTGACCTTCGACCCCATGGACAATTTAGACTTACCCGCGCTTGAAGCGCTTTGGGTAAAAATACGATGTAAAAATCGCAACTATTTAATAGGAACATTTTATAGGGCAGACAGAAGTGATGCATACTGGGACCTTATAGATGAATCAGTCACTAATACTATTGATCTTGGTTTGTTTACAATAATAACCGGTGACTTCAATGAAGACATTTTTACAACAAAGTCAAATAGAATAGAACAAATAAAGCTGTTGAATGGATTGACGCAAATCATTACCGATCCTACTAGGATCACGCCTAACTCTAGTACCCTGATTGATCTTGTTTTTGTTTCACATGTTGGCCTTGTACTAGACTCTGGTGTCCTTGACCCTATATGTAGTGATCACTGTCCTGTACATGTTACTCTTAAAGAAAAAGTCCCCAAATCAGTCACTTACAAAAGAAAAATCTATGATTATAGTTAAGCTGACATTGATAACCTTAGTGATGAACTTAGTTCCCTTGATTGGAATAGAATATTCTCTACTACCAACATTAACCAAGTAGCAAGCCTACTAACCACCACCATTTTAAACCTATGTTATAAATATGTACCTAAAAAGGTTGTTACTATAAGACCAAACGATGCACCGTGGATGAACAAAGAAACGTGGAATCTGATCCGTAAACGCAATCGTTGCCATAAAACGGCTAAACGGCGAAACTCACCCTCCGAATGGGCCAAATTTAGATTGTATAGAAATAAAGCCACATCGTCAGTAAGGGCTGCAAAAAAACTATACACTGACAAAATTGATAAAATATTAAACGAAAAACATGGAACAAAAATCTGGTGGCGTCTTATAAAAAATTTCATTAAAAGTAAAAACGTATCAACATCTTTTCCTCCTGTTCTCCATGATAATAATCGGTATGAGGATAGTACCGAAATTGCTAACATAATGAATGAATATTTTACCAATCAAACAAACGTTCCATACCCCGAAAAACAAATTGAAGACATTGTATCTGACACCAACTTTCCGTTATGCGACTTGCATCTCACCACACATGAAGTTAGTGATATTCTTGCCTCAGTCATCTTCCTACGCAGAGCCTAAAAGGCCCGTTTCCAAACTGTCATTTTATGCCTTGCTGCATAGCCTTGGGTTTTCTGTGCTTGCTCTCTACTCTGTAGGGGCACTATAGCAGCACAGAAAAGTAAAGTCTCTGCAGCAAGGCATAAAATGACAGTTTGGAAACTGGCCTTTTAGGCTCTGCGTAGGAAGATGGCCTCAGTAGATACAACTAAGGCAACTGGTCAAGATGGCATCAGCAATAAATTCCTTAAAATGATTGCGAAACCTTTGGCCGCCCCCCTAACTGAAGTGTTTAACCTTTCACTAACTGAAGCAACATTTTCGCAATGTTGGAAATAAGCCTCTGTTGTCCCTATACACAAGAAAGGTAGTATCAACGAATGCTCAAATTACAGACCCGTTGCATTAATAAGTTGTCTAGCAAAAGTTTTTGAAAAGTGTGTTTTTAAACATGTATTTAATTACCTTAGGGATAATGAAATACTAACAAATCTTCAATCTGGTTTCACACCAGGAGACTTCACTGTTAATCAACTGACGTACTTATATGATTTTATAACTGGAGCAGTAGACAAAGGTAAAGAAATTAGAGCTGTTTTCTGTGATGTAAGTAAAGCTTTCGATAGAGTTTGGTATAAAGGTATTACACATAAGCTAACAAAATATGGTATTCAGGGTAATTTATTGAAATGGTTTGAGAGTTATCTAGAAAATAGAAATCAGTGTGTTGTTATTAATGGATTCCGTTCAGATAAAAGGGCTGTTTTTGCTGGTGTGCCCCAGGGCTCTGTATTGGGGCCGCTCCTATTCATTGTATACATAAATGATATTGTCGAAGGTATAAACAGTGACATACGCCTTTTCGCTGATGATACATCGCTATACGCGATAATTGGTGACCCCGTTGAAACGGCGACCGACATAAATACAGATTTAAACCGTATTACAGAATGGGCAGATAAATGGCAAGTGGCATTTAACCAGAATAAGACCGAATCTATCCACTTTACCCGAAAGATGCACCCACTTCCTATGCCTGACCTAATTATGCACGATAATATCATAGATTCAGTACAAAGTCACAAGCATTTGGGTCTAACTCTTCAGCATGATTGCTCTTGGAATGAACAAATAAACGACACTATCAACAAAGTTGCACCAATGGTAAACTGTCTCAGAAGTCTTAAATACCGTTTAAATCGAAAAACGTTAGAAACCATGTACAAACAGTTCATTCTCCCTCTTTTTGACTATTGTCGTCACAATTGGGATAATTGCTCAAAACATCAAGCAGATGCGCTTGAAAAACTTAATCTTGATGCTCTGAGAACCATATGTGGCGCCGTTCGCGGCACCAGCTATAATAAGATATACAAGGAAACCAATTGTAAATCATTATGCCATAGAAGATTCATTCATAAATTGACCTTCTTTTACAAAATGATCAACCACCTTACACCAAACTATCTCAGCAATCTTGTACCTCCAAAATTGTCCGATGTTGTTACTTACAATCTTCGTGATATCACAAAACTTCGGACCATAAACTGTAAAACTACAAATTATGCTAGATCGTTCTTACCGGACACAGTCAAATTATGGAACTCCTTAACGCCCGAACTCAGAGACTCGCCATCATTATCGAGCTTTAAAAATGAACTTCTAAGAGATACCGACACATACAGCCACTTTGATTTAAATTACGGTACACGATCTTGTCAAATTTCACACTCTCGACTTAGGCTTGAATGCAGTGACCTAAATGCTCATAAATACGAAAGATTTATTTCTCAAACACCCGACTGCTCGTATACCTTTTTTACGAATCTGTCCGTATGAACTTCTTTTTATGTCCTCTTTACAGTGATATAAGGGAAAACATGCTCTTCTTCAAAAACAGATATGATCTTAAGTCTGTTTTATTTGGAAACTCAAATTGTTCCCCATGCAGAAATAAGGAACTTTTAATCTCAGTACACTCTTTTATAGATTTAACAGGCTAGGCAGATTTAATCATTGACTACTGAGATGATGGATGATGTATCATTCATAAAACATATTGGCATTTGTCCATCTTCTTTAGAATACTGTACTTATCATTGTACGCATGCTATTGTGTAAGATTCAATTTTATTGTACTATTAATGGCTTGTGTAAATACTCTAATCAACTGTAAATTCACCATGTCATATTTGCCATACATGCATTCTGGAGCGGTATTCAGATAAGCTATTGCTTGTTTACCAATCCAGTTCTTCAAAAGAAATAAATATGTTTAACCCATATATGTTTAGAAGTTATATGTAAGCAAAATATTATATATTATTGGTAAATGTAGTATATCTTTAGTGCTATATCATGACAATGTATTAGATACAGCCTTTGATACAGTCTAGGCTTTTTTCTGCAAATCTTGATTGACTGAATACACATGAAATGAAAGGCCTTAAGAAATATTATAGTATAAATGAAAGGAAAGTATTTTTCTTCATAGGCTAATTTTTAGTCTTGCATATCCCCAGAGACGTAAGTATTCTTTGGAATATGAAGTAAAGAAATGTATAAAGTCAGAACAGATCTGTTAAGCAGATGCTGTCAGCCTGCCACTTACTCACATCGTATAATATTACTTGCAAACATGTATTCTCCATATGCCTTCAGCCGATAACAATATATCACCTCTTTTTCTTTCTCTTATTATCAAAGTCTCCACATCATTCATCAAACGAGATGTTTTCTCCTCTTCTCCTTTTTTTTCACTCGCTTTTTTTTCTCTCAATTAATCATCACATATTTTACTTCAAATCCAAGCCTCCGTCTTTGAGTACACTTGATATTTGTTTCCAAAATTTTGATCTTGCCTTATGTATTTTATATCGAAGCGACCACAATAAGGACGTAATGCCAAAGGTTAATTTATTGAATACATCCATCCTTCATTACCATTCCACAAAGTTGTTCGAACCCACCCATCCTAACTCATGTACTTCTCTCTATGACAATGATTTTTTTTGATTCTTTTTATTACGAGAAGCAAACCCGTCACGATTTCATACAGAAAACCCCTTACATGACTCACGTGACTAGGGGTCAGTGGGGTTATATTCCACATACATATCAGTAATCTTGATTGACTGAATACACATGAAATGATGGCCTTAAGAAATATTATAGTATAAATGAAAGGAAGGTATTTTTCTTCATAGACTAATTTTTAGTCTTGCATATCCCCAGAGAAGTAAGTATTCTTTGGAATATGAAGTAAAGAAATGTATATAGTCGTAACAGAGCAGAACTCTTGGTAAAGGGGCCTTTATTTTTTTTCATGATTTTGACATATTTCGTAAGAGGCTGTACATATTTGACTTAAGTAGGATATACCTTTTACGAAATTTGGTCTATGGTTATCTGTCCGTATGAATTCACATTTGGATAAGACCCAAAGTTTTCTTAACTTAGGCTTTGATATGATTTACACATTATTCTTGATTTCTTTCTCCATATTTTCTTATCTTACCTTACAGTTAGATACTCGTTTTTGATTGGCTGACGATCCACTCGTTTTATCTTTTGTACCCCGCGAGTCTCACCTATCACGGTGTACAAATTTCATGTACCCCGCTGCCATAGCAACAGCTCCTCTCCTAGAATAGGTGACACATAGCATTAAGATGACGTTATCACGCGGTGTGCAGAGTTTACATTAGTTGGATTAACCCTTTTCGTGATAATTAATTATAGAATTGTTTTCGAATCATTCTATGTTTTATTAGGAATTCTGCATTGCATTACTTGCACATGCTATAGGATTAACATCAAATGGTTTTTAATCATGTTCAAGTTAGTATGCATAATATTTCAGTCAGGTTGGATGACGCCACTTTGTTTACATTTTAGGTCAAAGCCGTTCATTGCACACCCGTTGTCGGCAGTCAAACTAAAATGGATATATTTTCTTCTGGTAAGATAAATACGTTGTATCCTTCTCCCTCGGGTAATACGGTCTGATGTATGGTGGTTCTAATGGAAGACTAGATGTGCAACAGCTACTTCTGTCAACAAAGGCAGATCAAACCAAAATTGTTGATCTAACCTCTGTTCGGTGCACTAAGGTACCATAAATTATTTGAAAATTTGAAAACCTCTTGAATAAAAGGATGAATCTCGTCACAAGGTCCTTTTCATCAAGTTTTTTTGCCAAATTTATGAGTTGTTAACAGCGTCGCAGATTGCACAACTAACTTTGATTGCAGCCAATCAGATTTCTGCCTTTCTAGCCCACAAACTCGGCTATTCGAAAGGAGTCAAGATCAACTTTTTCGATCGATCTCTGATGGGAGAGAGGAAACATCTATAGCTAGACATTCGTGCCATAAAAATCGTCAATTTCCTTTAAAGTATACATCTTTACATGTTACAGAATCCGAGTTACATGAAGCCAAGGTCAAGGATTTATGTATAGGGTAATGTATGAGTAACCTACAATTTTTTTAACATAATGGAGCCCTTACCGAAAATGAAGATTTACGAGGATATTACCCTGATTTCAATTTTACCTTAATACCCTTTTGAGTCGATGAATATGCTCTAACCAACCCAAGCCAGCGTAACTTTTGACTAGTTCTATGCTATGAGTAGCCTATGTAGAAGGCTTGGGTTGAGACCAAAGTCATCTTTATGAAAAGATGATTTTCAAATAAAACGGCCACTCATAGTGTAAAATGGTGCTACTTGATGATGGGATCTGCCTTGAGGTTCTTGCTGATAATCATAAAGTTTTTCATGTCCTTGGCCATATCACCACTGCATTAAATTGAGATATTTCAAATCCGATTTGTTTCCATTTCTGCAGAATGAATCTGATGCTCGTCAAGGCTTGATCTAGCCTAGGCCTGAATGATAATATGGGCGCCCAAAGGGTTGAAGTTACTCCCAAGGAGGCGCTAGTTGATGAGAAGGTTTGTGTTCGAGCTTTCAACCTTCAGCCATCACAGGAAGTGACGCTACAGGCTTGGGTGTCAGAACGAGGCGCGGTGTACACTTCCTGTGGCCAGTTTGTTGCTGATTGTCAAGGATGTGTGGACACAACTCAGCATTCCTCTCTCGATGGAACTTACACTGGTGACTTATTTCTTTTACTAACTCACAGTTTTATATGTTCTAAACGCTTGAACATTGATCTCCTTTATGCGCGCAGGTAAATATTTTCAAATGTATACAAAATGTGGTTTCTGTAATCAAACTCCCCCATAAGTATAAGACTTGTAAGAATCAAAGTGGTTAGAGTAAACTTATCGGAAGGAAGCAGAAACCTCCTTATCTATTCCTCTAATAATCATATAAACAATAGACATTTAAAAATCAAAGAATGATCTTTCGGAAATAGTAGCTGCAAACGCCCATTAAAAACTTCAAATAATCATCTAAACTAAAGACGTTAAAATAACAAATTTGTTTTTTTTTTAATTATTTACAGGTTTATTTAAGAAATACATTCATGTAGGTGTCAATCCCCCAATGCGTATACATAAACAATAAATGACAGGATGACCACAATTTGAAGAAATTATCAATTCCATTTTAAATTTCAGCTGCACATTTGGTAACATTGTAGTAATCATAGAGTTGGTAGACTAGTGTTTGAAAGATTGGCGGCTTTGTTTGTGTTTAAGTTCGAAAAACGTTTGAGGTTAATCGATTTTAGTGGGTCAGTGTTTCTTTCTGGGAAGCCAAAGAGTATCTTTTCTTTATCCAAATGTACAACTTGAGCTTTTTCTTTGAGCCAATTTTCCAATTCTAATAACATAACAAATAATTATATTTCTGTGACGTCATCGATATCGCAACAGTTCCATTGGTACCGTTTCATATCCATAATCTTTACAGAAAAAAATATCAACTGATAAGAGCTTACAATTGAAAAACCTGCTATATACATTTATTATATGATCCGTGATGAAATATTTGGATTTATCAGTGAAATAAACTGTCTATCAGGCAACAGTGACGATATATTATATTTTCACTGTGACCAGTGACGATATATTATATCGTCACTGGTCGGGTGCCAGAACTACTTTCAGCCATGTGAACAAAGGGGGGCAACTTTCCAGTTTTAAAGTCATCTTAATTACATATTTCTTTAAAAATCATATAATAAATAGAATACTTAATGTAGTTTTCCAAATACCAGGTTTATTTCATCTGGTGACATGGATAAAGTTGATATTTCACTCGTGGCTGCGCCACTTGTGAAATATCAACTTTACCCATGACACTCGATGAAATAAACCTGGTATTTGGAAAACAACATTAAGTATCCTCTATATATCAACACAACCACACCAAAGTTGAGCTTCAAATAAAGATTTCCACCATGTAGGTATGGATGCCATGGGACTTTTCTGGAGTTTGAAGGTTGTGAAGGGATTGTCGAAAACAACTCGACTCATGAAAGCAGACGTGACGACGCCATTAGTGTTTGAAATCAGAGTTGTGGGCGGCCATGTTGGATTTGACAATTTACCACACACATCAGACTCTGTGCTGGCTTCTACAACGTGTAAGAGATGGTACAAACATCACAGTGTTCGCAAAATTGTTGTTAGGGAAGGAAAACTAAGAGGAACTCTCTTTCTTCCTGCAGGTATGATTATCTTATTCTATTCTAGAAGAACGTATTGTTTTGCTCATATCCAGTTAGAAAATAACTCCATTTATCACTTAAAGCAACCTTATTACGTAAAACAAATGTCTGAACAAATGAAAATCGAATATAATTGGTAATGAAGAAATTATTACCCTCGGAAGTGTGTCACATGACGTTTACGAAATTCGTGAAAATGTATTTATCAAATTCATACCCTCATTCCGGAAGATTCAAGACACACATCCTCGGGTAATAATTTATATATATGTTATGTAAGCTTCGAGTCTACAAATGTGCAACGACCGAATATCTTCATACATGTTTTAGGTCCTGGAAAGTTCCCGGGGGTCATAGACATGTTTGGCACTGGCGGTGGCCTTATCGAGATCAGAGCTGCCTTACTTGCATCCAGGGGATTTGCAGCTTTTGCTTTGGCCTACTTTCAGTTTGATGACCTCCCGAAGACCTTGAAAGGACTTGATATTCGTTACTTGATGGTTGGTAGTTTATTTGGCAGATCGGGAGACTTTTTTGATAGCATATGAGATTAATGCAATTAAGAACAAATATAACAGTGATTGGTTCAGGAAAAAACTATCTTGAATAGAACATATTCTGGTATTTTCCCATGCGCGACTCGAATCAACACCCTCCGAGTCAGGCAACACCGCCAGCAATGACCATACAAGCAGCTAAGATACTCGCCCGTTTCGCCATCAATTCAGCGTTGGCAGATCAGATAGTTTTATATCAAATATAACGTTGTTATGTTTTGATTGCGTTCAGGTTTGTACCATTTTGTCATCAGAACTGTCATAACCTGTTTCATGACGACTATGTCCTGTGTAACATATGTTTAAAACGGAATCCAATACCAACAATATTAACCATTTTCTTTGTCACGTTAGTTCATGACGTCTAAATATAGTTTAAAGAGACACAGAGTATATTGATAGGATCACATATGTCCAATTTTGAAATCGATGATATTACATCGGGAACCACTAACTGTTACTAAAAAAACAAGTTAAAGGTCAATCAGTACATTAGAGCGAAAATACGGCCATTCAAAGTCGGGATTTCGATCGAAAACCGGACAATGTGGCTCGAGTGGCGCGCGCAAATTCGCCAAACGTAATTTTGAAAGCTTATCATAAGCTGACAGAAGATATATTCGATTCGATAGTGTTAATTAGGTGATGTAACTAATAGGTAGATTAATTGGATGCATAATTTCGAATATTAAACGTATTTGAGATGTTTTCTTGATTTTTCCATTTAATCAAGCATTTTAGAGATCTTATGCATTTATGGATATATTTGCAAGTCTAATGATGAGATATGAACTTCAATCAGCATATTAGATATTTTGTAGCTTATCAAAACCAAATAAAATTTTAAGAAAGATACTCTGTGTTACTTTAAGATATCTTTGAAACGGAATCCAATATAACCAAGAGTATCAACCGTTGTCTATGTCAGGTTAAGGAAGGGTTTGCAACTGTTACGTCTTTATTCTCCAGAATGCAGTAGACTGGTTTTTGAGTCACCCTTCTGTACTATCTAGTGGAGTGGGCGTGGTCGGGGTTTCTAAAGGAGGAGAACTGGCGTTTGCATTGGCATCTCTAACAGATAAGGTAGATCATCCTCTGCTTGTTCGTTCAACCATGTGAAATGTTTTAATTGAAATTTACTATTTGACCTTTGAATATATTTAATTATTCCTTGTGTTTAAAAAAATGAATATGTTACTTTCGATTTGGAGAATTATTCAGTATAGTCATTCATCCGATCCGTTATTGTGATAATTGAGTTCAGTCATTCTCTTCCCACAGAGGCAGATCAAGTCATGCTGATACAGCCTCTGTTCTATTAAGCCGAAATCCGTGGGTTCCGGCAGTTTCCCCTGGCGAAATAAAAATGCACCCCAATCCATTTTAATTTCTTTATCAAATGATAACGCTTCTGGCATGAAAGGTTGATTCATATCACAATGCCTTTTATCAATTCAGTAGCAAAAAGGATGATTAAAGAACAGCGTCGCTTATTGCACAACTAACTTTAATTACCTCCAATCAGGCATCTTCCCTTCTATCCCACAAACTCGGCGTAATACAACAGAGGTTGTATCATTATGTCATGACTTGATCTGCCCATGTGAAACAGATTTCGATGATTTGTCTACCTGCTTCTGTTATGATACAACAGCTAATTCTGATCAATAAAAAATCACTTTATATCCAGGTGAAAGCTGTAGTGAACATTAATGGTTCTCCAAATATCTCGTTTGATGACCTGCTGAAAGATGGGGAAACATACTCCAAGGCAATAGGGTTCGTATGGCTGATATGAAATGACATCTTTTATCATTCGCCCGTTGTAATTACATCATATGATTATATTTATACATATATAAACAAATATACGTTTCTAGATCTGATACATATTATGTTAAGCGATGAGAGATTTGGTATTCTCAGATCTAGAGACATGTTCTCACCACTGAGTGTGATATTACTTTTTCAGAGGGTGACGTCATGTCTACTATGGTTTGACGTCATATCTACAATCAACGAACTTTTTGACGGATTAACCACATTTTCGACCAAAGAGGTTTCAGTATGATATCACTTATCTCTCATCTTGTGACAGGATAAACCTACCTAAACCGTCACTCGATGAGAGATAAGTGATATCATACTGGAAACAAAAGATATCCTCTATGACTGATTGATGTAACGTCATATTCGTTCAGTATGTCGTCATTAAGTAAGCGGCAAGGCAGCTATGGTGTTGTCAGTACTTTTTTGGCAATTGGCGATATGTTTAATATAAAAACAAATATCATAATAAAACCCAAATCCGCTACTTTTCTATTAACCGCGAGAAAGTATTGGTTTATTATATGAATGGATTATATCTGTCTTTCTGATTGGCCGATTTTGGCCCATGACAGCATTTACGTCAAGTAATGTCAACCTGTGTGACGTCTCTAAATCTGCACAACACAGCACAGGTTACGCTGTTAATCCAGCAACAGGCATCGCTTTGTGACAGTGCTTAATTACAGTTATGTCCATTATATGTTCAGGCATTAGAGTGATGTCCCTTATTTACACAGAGCAAAAGTAATATTCAAGAACATTTTTCATTTAATGAAATCATTATGATTCAGATTCAGTTGATCCAATGATTTGTCGACCTTGGACACGTGATATTCACATCGGCGTTGCAACAACTAGTCTTACTAGCCCATAAATATCAAACCACTTCCTCGTTAATAAAATGTTAATAAAATGTTATAACACGAAGCGTCATTTAGCATTATTTTTGTATTTATCCAAACAAATAAAGATTTTCCGAGGGATTCGATATTAATCAGTTATATTATGCTCTCAAGTAAGTTTAGCAGTTGAGGAAAAATCAATGGTTATAATCGATGTGATAAAATTGAATTTATAATCCAATCACTTATTGAATCAGTTATCAACACGATAAGGGTAAGGGTTTTCTGAACTACATTATCCATGCAACTATGTAACTCAAGACAAATAATTTGTCTATATTCATTGACATAATTGGCTATTGACCAGGGATAGATTTAACATTCTGAAATGTACATTATTTCATTTGATATACCCATATGTTTTGTTTCAAACATTGCATTTTCAGTTTTAACGCAACTGCAGTCGAGCATTCAGAAGATGGTGTCTTGATACAAAACTGCTACTCTTTGCACAAAAGCAATTTCACAGAGGTAATGAAATACAGGTTTTGTACGAGAGAGCTTGTCAGTTGACTTTTACTCAACGAGTGTGAATATTTATACTGCCCGAGCGAAAGCGAGGTTGTCATATTTGTATAATGATAATTTGTTTATTACCGATTTCCTTTTCAAACAAACACGTAAAACACCAACTCACACTTTTGAATCGTTTTTCCCTATTTTAGGTACTACATCATTTCATAAATGATAATCTGCAGTGCGATCAATTACTATCAATTTTTAAAATTCTATTAATCATTGAGCATAGGAAATAAAATCTGTACAGTAAATATTCAGTTCCCATTGTCCTTTCAAAGCTTTTAATGGAGCTTTATTGTCGATATCTTTTTAGAGTTTAAAACGACTACGACCATGATCATTGTGCGTGGAAACAATAAACATGATCGTTAAACATACTTTAACAAACACCTTAACTTAGACGTTCGATGTTTCGGCTTAAAATTTTGTAATGAAGTGAATTTTTCGATGTTATTGAATATAGGCTATATTCTAAAAATTATGTCAGTATACAACGGCAATTTTTCGGACTTGCTTCGTTGAAAAAACATTACTTGAAAACTCAGAAACATCAAATTTTGCTTTGGTATTACCCTTTGTTGCCGTTGCCTTTGAAGCGTTGCCAGTCCATGGTTAAAACACTTATCGACATCTTGTCTCCTACATTTTCGGATTTTCTGACTTTGAAACTTAGTCTGAATGGTAATTTTAAAAAAGAACAACGATAAAATCATGGATATGTTTTCTGTAGGTATGGAAGAACAACGCTAAGATCCTGTATCTATGTTTTCTGTAGGTATGGAAGAACAACGCTAAGATCATGTATCTATGTTTTCTGTAGGTATGGAAGAACAATGCTAAGATCATGTATCTATGTTTTCTGTATCTGTAGGTATGGAAGAACAACGCTAAGATCCTGTATCTATGTTTTCTGTAGGTATGGAAGAACAACGCTAAGATCATGTATCTATGTTTTCTGTAGGTATGGAAGAACAACGCTAAGATCCTGTATCTATGTTTTCTGTAGGTATGGAAGAACAACGCTAAGATCATGTATCTATGTTTTCTGTAGGTATGGAAGAACAACGCTAAGATCCTGTATCTATGTGGAGATGATGACGGCACATGGGATACAAATATGATAACAAAATTGCTCTATCTCTTGGTCCCTGAGGAGTACAAGAAGAATCTGGAGATCATCAACTATCCAGAAACGGGACATCTCCTGGAGCCCCCCTACATGCCCCTCTGCAGAACCTCCTATTTGAAAATGTTGGGTAGGTGTGTTCAAACCGACATTCTGCCATGACAATTCAAAATCCTCGAATTTCATTGGTTTATTTCTGTGGTTCGAACACGATTTTTATTCACCGCGGTTCGACATCAACAGGTATCGAATCTACGACCACGAAAATTAAAATACACAGTAGGTTTATCTTCTAAGTATATAACTAAATTGATTTCAAGGAAACGAAAATAGTTGTTACCAATTTAGGTTAAAGGGGCAGTAGCACGTTTAAAGTGGGAATCTAATTTGATGTCAGGAAAATTAAAAAGGCAATGTATTCAAACTAAACGAAAGCAGTAATAAATCAAATAAATGAAAAAATTATGAAGTTACGAAACACCTTAAAGGTTTAAGCGCTCTTGTATATATATATTTATTTATCACAGACTTCACGACCACTGTAATATTGGTCTCATGGCCATATATACGAAATAAATTATGTTCTGTAAATCAAATATATAATGTAAAGTTCGGTCATGCTTTTCCTTTTCGTACACAAAATGAATTAAAGGTGTCCATACAAAAAAGACTGCCAATGGACTTAATGAGAATCTGTATTACTTGTTCTCTGACTATGGATGATTGGTTTTGGTAATTAGATTTTAGACACTATGATAATGATAGATTTAGCATCAACTTACAATTACCAGTGAAAAATTTAAAATAAAAAAATTTCCAAAACGTGCTAATGCCCCTTTAATACTTATATCTTAATATAGCACTTTTACAATGAAAGAACGATATTCGGTTTATCACGAGAATCGACTTCCCTTCATCAAAGGGCTAAAATTGTGCTCACGAAACATTTGCCAGAAAACAGTTTTTGTTTGATAACCTCTTCTACCCAACGGTTATTACTACACAACATGCAATAACATTGTAAAATCTTAAAACATCTAAGTGAGTTAGTATTATATATGGATGAAAATCCATTTTATTTAACTGTTGAGACAAATCCCTCTGCCTTCATGAGGTTTTATGTGTTAATTCTTCTTTCTCAGGTATGAACCTATGCTGGGGAGGTTATCCCAAGCCCCATGCTGTTGCACAGGAAGACGCCTGGAGAAGATTGCTGACGTTCTTACATGATAACCTTGATCAGAGAAAATCAAGTCGTTTGTAGCAATGCAATGTGTTTCCCACTTCAGTATTATAATGTTATACATCAAGGTCCGAGATCTGCTGTATTGGCCCGAGGCGAAGCCAAAGGTTAATACGGAAAGACTTGATACGGAGCCAATACGGAAAGACTTGATAAATGACATTTTCATTAATCAACTTCTTGTGCTTAACTTGCACAACATTAGAGAGTTTATTTTCGAAAAGACGTTAGGTTTAGCTTAAGGTTATCCCAAGCCCATGCTGTTGCACAGGAGGACGCCTGGAGAAGATTGCTGACGTTCTTACATGATAACCTTGATGAGAAACAACCACACAAGTCGTTTAACCTATTATGGCTACATGATCCTATTTTATGTAATCAGATGTTACGATTGATATTGTTTAACTCATTAAAATGAACGATCGGTCTGAAATGATTTGCTTTTTGGCTCATCTGGCCTGTCAGACCCGATGGGCTTATGGCATGTCATGGTGTCCGGCGCCCGTCCGTCCATCCGTTCTTAAACTTTGTGCATTTTCGATTTCTTCCCCAGGAGCATTAGGCCTAGAAAACTGAAACTTTGTGTACAAACTTCTTGACTAGTGATAATTAAAATCTATAGCTTTGGTGACCCTGTGGCCCCAAATAAGGGGCACAGGGGCCTTCGAACCTAGTTTCATCTTCTTCTCCAGAAGCAGAAGGCCAAGAAAGCTGAAACGATTTGTACAGACTCCTTGACTAGATTTAAGATGGACATATATTGGAGTTAACTGGAGGCTGTTAGATGATCGTAGAGAACTGGTTGGCACATATTCCTTGATCAGACTGGCCAGATATGTCGGAGCAGAACCATGGAGACACTTGAATGCGAGGCATAGGACTTTGTACTCTATTCTCGCTGGCACTAGTAACCAATGGAGGCTATTAACTAGAACAGGAGAGATGGAAGAGAACTTCTTGGTTTTTGAGATAAGTCTGGCTGCTGCGTTTGAACTAACTGCAGCTTCTTGATCAAATCAAGACGGATGTTCCCCAACAGACTATTACAGTAGTCAAGACGCCGAGAATCATAGACCTGACTAAGTGATGAGCTGCTTCGGATGTTAACAGTGCTTGACTAGCGAGGATTATGATTTGTAGCTTTTTACGGTGTCCCTAATAAGGGAAACAAGGGCCATGCCCTTAAAACCTATTTTCCAGAAGCAAAAGGCCTAGAGAGTTGTAACCTTGTGTACAGACTCCTTGACTAGTGAGGATTACAAGGGCCACAAGAGCCACGCCCATACAAACTATTTCATTTGAAAAAGGCCTAGGAAGCTGAAATATTTTGTACAGACTCCTGCTATTGAGGATTATAATTTACACTTTTGGTGACCATTTGGTCCCTTAAAAGGGCTTGGTGAACCTTTGGATCCTATGCCATAATTTATCCATTGAATATTTGGCTCCTACAAAGGGGGACACTACATTGGCCACACCCTACGGCAAAATTTTGTAAATTTGGTGACCCTTTGACCCATAATAAGGGGCACAAGGGCCACGCCCTAAAAACCTATTATTTCTCCAGAACAAAAAGATTAGAAAGCTGAAATCTCGAGTATAGACTCCTTGACTAGTGAGGGTTATGATTTGTAGCTTTTTTGGTGGCTCTGTTGTCTGTTGTAAGGGACAAAGGGGCCATGCCCTTAAAACCTATTTTCAACCTATTTTCCATTAGCATAAGGCCTAGAGAGTTGTAACCTTGTGTATACACTCCTTGACTAGTGAGGATTATACATTGTAGCTTTTAAGTTCCTGTGGCCCCTGATAAGGGCCTCAGGGGCCACACCCTTAAGACCCATTTTCATCTTTTTCTGAAGCAGCATCAGGCCTAGAGAGCTGAAACTTTGTGAACAGACTCCTTATTTAGAAAAAGAATTCAAAATTGTACATTTGATGACCCTGTGATCCCTACTAAGGGGGGAATCACATTTGCCACATCCTAAACCAAAATTGATATGAAGCCCGATCAGCTACAGAGCCAATGGTTCTATTTTTTGTTAAATACATGCATTAGATATCAAGGTAATCTCACTGCGAAAATATGCATATGGAAAAGGGTATTTTAACAGGGAAGATATGTTTTGAACAATGACTTTACTTGTAATAGCGCGTCTGTCACGACAAAATGGCATCTTTGCTAGACTCTTCGAGGGTGGTTCAAAATATCGGGCCTCGGGTAAAAACCGATACAGATGCAGCGAGTTTGATAACTAAATTATCCTCTCAAAATAAAAAGCGTATATTAGTCAGGTTCTCATTTATAGAAGATTCTTAATGTAGGTTTCTTAATACCAATCGTGAAATATCAATATGAACCATGTCGCGCGATTAACTAAATATGGTATTTGGAAAACTACATTAAGTATGCCATGTATTTTGGTTTAAACATATTACTATTTCCGAAGAAATCTGGTTTGGCACACAAGCAATAACTCTGCTTATATCAATGCCGCACCAGTACATACATGAAACAATTGCATGCACAAGAACTGAACAGAACAAGTGACAAATGAAAACATAATCTAATTGCAGTCTATATACATAGGTGCTTGTAGAACGTATTCCTTTGCAGTTTCATTTCATTACCATTTAAATAGATTTCTCAAAGCGTTTACTCTTGAGGATAAAGTGATGAAGAGACTTCACTATATTTATATTGTCATTATCAATTTCGTACGGTGTTCCATATAACACAGTCTGAAGGCTATAGCCATTTACATAGAAAAACGAATTGTTTCTTAGAGAGAGAGAGAGAGAGATTCTTTATTTCCTCCAGTTTTTAACCGAAGATCAAAAACATACATTTATATTTGATACAAATACATGAATCAAGACACACTGATAAATATATATACATGTATATACATTGAGTTTATATTATATCTGGAAATAATGGACAATGTTCAAGTAATATTTGCTTTGCACGCATAAAATTCATTATTCATTGTGATATTGTAGTAGGTGGCGTTTCAAACTTGATACATATAATGAAAATTGTAAAATAATGGTTTCCCATCTGGTATGATCAATATATTTATTGAAATCAGTTTCACCTCCAAACAGGAAGGCTAGCATGTCAAGCTCATCCAGCATTTCGAAAGCAACATAAACATCTACTTCGAGAAGATCAATCATAAATACAAAAAATGCATTTCTGTCAGGATTTAGGTGCTCACAATGTAGCATTATATGAAAATCATAGTCGTAAGTGTGTTTATTACATAAGCTGCATTCCTTAGATATTTTTTCACGTGAGGAGATTTTAATGCATAGTTGTAGGGCAGTTTTGTAGTTGGGATATAAGTACGCTAACTGCCAAAGAATATGGCGAGTTAACTTATTGTGAACACGTCCATAAAGCTTCATATTTGCATTAAAAGATGTTTGCATTTGCCATGAGTGTTCTTCATAGTTATGTACAGATGTATTTACAATTTTGCGCCATTCTTGTTTCGAAGGGAACACACCTTCTGCAACATATTTGTTTATATATATACATAAGTCATATTTTGAGAGTATTGATAGGAGATCATCACAGATTGAGGGCGATTTTGAAGATGTTGTTATTGCTGCACAGGATATGTTTTTTGCAAAGTTGTTACAGGAAAGTTTGCATAAGCGTCCAAAGAATGTGAGTTTACATTTATCAATGTAGCCAACAAGCGACCACAATCCCAAATTTGCAATAGTAGAGCATGTTGATGATCTGTTATCAAGCCCCTGTACAATACGAGCAAAATAGCGTTACGTAAGTTCAAGTGCATTTGCTTGTTGACCTCTAATATAGGGTAAAATCTCACAACCATAGAGACTTGTTGTTAGTACCATTCTCAGCCAAATTTTGACACTTGTAAATGGATGAAGCTGAGAAGCGTTTAGTCCTACAGATCTGAGGGAGTTGACATTTTGTCTTGCTTTCTGACAATACTTATCTATTCTTGCTTTTGTTGATAGATTTTCAGTAAGTAGAACACCGCCATATGTAGTATATTCAGATTGAGGGATTGGTGTTTCACCAAGGCGATATTGAGATTTGATATTATTGGATTTTCTTTTACTAAAAATAACTATTGCACTTTTAGTGGGGTTATACGTCAATCGCCATTTACGGGCATAAGATGAGACAATATCTAATGATAATTGTAATCCTTTAGGTGATGCGCTAACAAGCGTAGTATCGTCAGCAAGCAAGACGGCAGGTACATCCATACCATATACACAAATGCCACAATTGGCTGCTCTAAGAGAAATGATAAGGTCAATTATAAATATGAGGAAGAACCAAGATGAAATTACTCTTCCTTGACCTACACCTTGTTTTACACAATATTTGTCCGATCTCTCACCCTGGTATAGAACAAAACATTCACTTTTAGTACAACAATGATGTAGAAGGTCCAAAGTATTACCTCTTATACCAATTTCATATAACTTATAGAATAATCCATCATGCCAAATTCGGTCGAAAGCTTTTTCATTGTCAAGAAATGAGGCAAAAACAGTTGAATCTCTGTTGAGATAATATTAAATACTTTCCATAAGAGTGAAAACAGACATTATTGCTCCATGTTCACGCCGGAAGCCGAATTGAAACATATCTGGACAATCTGGTTTGGATTTTGATAATTTGTATTCGAGTCTGTTAAGAAGGAGTTTTTCAAAGAGTTTACCAAGACAAGATGTTAAAGTAATACCTCTGTAATTTCTTGGGTCAGCTTTATCTTTTTTACCTTTATAAATTGGTATGACCATGCCCAGTCTATACTCCTTCGGTACATAGTTAGATGAGGTGATAAGATTGAATAATCTACACAAGTGAGAAATGATGGAATCACTTGCATATATGATGTGTTCATTTGTAATTCTATCAGGTCCGGGAGATTTATTTCTACTTAGAGTTTTAACGACATCTTTGACTTCAGTAAATGAAAATTCTTTTTCTAGATCTTCATCAAATATGCGATTGGAATTTTTGATCTTAGTTATTTGTTTGGATATATGATCTTTGAAGTCTGAGTCAAATTGGTCGGACTCGTGTGGTTGAGCTAAACTTGAATAGTATTTTCCCCATATTTTGCATATGTCTGGAGTGGATGTTCCATTCTCTCCCTCAAAGCTAAGAACAGTAGCGCTAGTTACATTTGCTCTGTGTTTACGAACGTTCTTATAAAATGAATTTACGTCCATTTCAGCTGAAATTTCAATTTGGTTAAGCATTTCCTTTTTACTGTGTCGTTTTGATTTACGGAAAAGGCGCCGGAAGTTGCGTTTTTCTCTTTTATAGACAGAACGTGAGACAGATGTTTCATCACGAGGTTTATCATTTCCTACCCATTCAAGTCTAGCAACACGCATACGGTAGTGGGCATCATTCAAACCATCTGGTTTCCAAAATGGTTTTAAGTAGGGCTTATAATTACTATGGGGGATGGTGTTTGCACCGGAGTGCAGTAAGGCAGTGGTTATCATGTCATTAAATGTATCAATAGTATTCCCTTGTGGTTGGATAGGAAGCGAGGAATAATGATATTGTAGATATTGTTCAATTGAATATTGATAGCAGGCAATTGTACTTTCATTTGCTCTATCCCACTTAGGTACACCATAGTAGTCACCACTACTATACTTTTTAACAAGAGGTATATCCAAGGAAATAAAACATGGTAAATGGTCTGAAACACTGTATGGACATGTGTCAGTTATGTCAACACGACTAATATAACGACTAATATATGAAGAAATCAGAATATAGTCGATCATACTTTGAGAAGAGCTGTCCTTTGATCTGTATGTATATCTTGGTAAGTTAAAATGAGTAATGCTGAGAGCGAAACGAATTGTTTCTTATCGTTGTATACAACCTGCATGCAAACAGATAGTGCACAACATCTTCATTTTCGTATCCACAAGCGCATTCTGGAGTATTTGAAATATGTCGATTTACTTGATCAGAGTTCAAATCACTGCAACCAAGCTTGAGTCTCCAATGTATTATTTGACAAAAACGACTGTCGTAGTTAAGATTAAGGTAATTATTACTTGATGCATCAGTTATCAGCAGAGATTTAAATTGATCTATTGTGTTCGCTTGTACGAATTCATTAGGTAATGAATTCCAAATTCTTACAGTATCAGGTAAGAAAGATTCGTCGTATATTTTGGTTCTGCATTTAATTGTTCGCAAGTCGGATTTGTTTCGGAGGTTGTAACGACTGTTTTCAGAGACGGATTTAGGAATCAGATCACAGAGGAAGTCAGGGGCGAGACCGTTATTCATCTTGAAGAAATTTATTAGTTTAATGTCCCGTCTTCTTTCTTTTAGTGGTTTAAAGTTTGTTTCGGAGTGTACTTTTTGATGACTAGTACCGCGAACTGCGCCACATACTGTACGTAGCGCATCTAGATGTAATCGCTCAAGAATGAGAGATTGATCAATTGTACAGTTATCCCAGATATGACAACAATAATCAAATGTCGGCAAAATATACGACTTGTACATGGTTTCTAAGGTTTTTCTTGAGAGACGATGTTTTAAGCTACGGAGGCAGTGTATCTGTGGACTTACTTTCTTAACAATATCTTCGATGTGAGTTTTCCATGCGCAATCTTTTTGTAGCGTTTATGACTTTTGACTTTTGTTCAAATTAGGACTTTTATCAGATTTCTGTTTACGGGAAAATTTATTATTTCTGTTTTATCAGGATCTGCCCAGCTAGATATTCGCTTCAAAGCATCGTTCAAACAAGCTGCAGCATTATCGTGATTATCGACAATAACGTAAATGGAAGTGTCGTCCGCAAATAACCGTATATGACTTTCAATACCCTCTACTAAATCGTTTACAAATGTTGAAATGTAACGGTCCCAATACGGAACCTTGTGGGACGCCGGTGTAGCAGCCTCAAAACACTCCCCTTTTACAAACACTCTAGAGTGTTCTGGGGCTAGCCCCAAAAGACTCTAGAGTGTTTTGGGACTAGCCCCAAAACACTCCCCCTGCCAGTCCTAAAACACTCACCTTCGGCCCCAGAACACTCCCCCTATTAAAAAAACAACTCCAGGCATATTTGCAATGAAATGACATATTACATGTTTGTCAGATGGATCATCACTTTATTTGATACATGTCTAGTAAGTCAATGTCTTTGTTAAGTTGATATTTAAGCTGTTCGTTTACTTTTATCTTAAATATAAATTTTATTACAGGTTGCAGGTTTTTTATGTGTGGTTGATTTAAAAGTAAAAGCAGGTATCAAAGTTATTTTGAGTGGGCCTGACATCTGGTTGTGATTTAGAATGACATATATGTGTCACTATTTGTAATAGATAACAAATGGAAGGGGATTGTTTTGGGGCTGGTATCTATATGTCACTATTTGTAATAGATTACAAATGGAAGGGGATTGTTTTGGGGCTGACATCTATATGTCACTGTATGTAATAGATAACATATGGAAGGGGATTGTTTTGGGGCTGACATCTATATGTCACTGTATGTAATAGATAACAAATGGAAGGGGATTGTTTTGGGGCTGACATCTATATGTCACTGTATGTAGTGTTTTGGGGCTCCTACACCGACAAGTACAGTTTTATAATCAGAAGAGTATCCATTAATTACGACTTTTTGTATTCGATTCTCTAGATAGCTTTCAAAACAATTCAATAGAAATCCACCGATGCCGTAGTTTTTGAGTTTTGAAATGATGCCTTTGTGCCAAACCTTATCAAATGCCTTACTGATGTCACAAAAAACAGCCCGGACTTCCTTACCTTCGTCAAGTCCCTTCGCGATGAAATCATATAAAAACGTTAACTGGTTTGCGGTGGAATCACCTGGCATAAAGCCCGATTGTAGGTTGGTTAAAATATAGTTGTCTCGAAAATACATGTTTAAATATACATTTTTCGGAGACTTTAGACAAACAACTTGTAAGTGCGACAGGTCTGTAATTAGAGCATTCGTTTATACTATTCTTTTTATGCAGAGGAATGACTGAAGCTTCCTTCCAGATGGCTGGACACGTGGATTGTTGTAGTGATAAATTAAATAATTTTGTTAATAAAGAAGCCAAGCTTTTAGCCGCAACTTTGATAAATCTATTTCCAAAACCATCCGGCCCAGTTGCTTTTGATCGATCAAGACAGAGGAGAATATCTTGCACTTCTTCTAGTGTAAGAATGACAACATTTAGTGAAGATGTAGGAAACACGTTGGGACATTCAGGAACTTCTGCGTCTTGGTGTTTTACTTGTGAATGACTAACAAAGAAATCGTTGAAAACATTAATTTTGCAATCTCTTCTGGATCATCGTAGACATTGTTGTTAGAAACAATGGATGGAAAGAAATTACATTCCAAATTGTTTTAATATATTGTTTTATCATGCGCCACCACGTTTTTGTACCAACCGAGAAATTTAACCTATTGTCTATTTTGGAATAAGATTTTCTTTTAGAATCACGTATCAAGTTGACAGCTTTGTTTCTGAATGTACGGAAATTTGCCCAGTCGGAAGGACGGTTGCGTTTTTTTTGCAGTTCTGTGAAAAAAAAATTATTTTTTTTTTTTTATTTTCCATATTTTACTTTACAGGCATACGTCATAGTACAGGAAGTGGCAAATAAATCAGTACAGTTGCATACAAAAGATATAAAACATATACAAAATCAAAGGGAAAGTGTAATTTAACTTAACAACAAATGCAAAGTTGACCAAAATCTAACAAAACTTTGCTCAGTGCCGTTTAGTAAATGGAGACATTTTGTGACATCATAGTACTTGATAATTTCTTTTTTAACAAAATTAATATGAGGAGTGTAACTTCCAAGAACACATTTAAATATGTATTGTTTTATAAGAAGGATGATTACATTTATAGGATTGTTATTTGCACCTTTAAATCCAAACAGAACATTTTCGGAAGAAAAATTTATTGTGACCTGTACAGTTTGAAGCCAATCTTCTAATTCGTGCCATATTACATTTACAATCTCACAATCCCAGAACAGGTGTTTTACAGTTTCTAGTTCTTTTTTGCACAAGGAACAAAGAGGTGAATCTGCATATTTCATTCTATAAAGTAAACATTTTGTTGGTAAAATATTATGGATAATTCTGTATTGGAACCACCTCAGATCAGTGCTTTTAGTACATTTGTTTGGAATAATATTGTAAATCATCCATTCTTCGTCAGTGAAACTTCTGTCTAGAACACGTTCCCATTTTGAATAACATGGCAGCTTAGTAAAGGATGAGTTTAAAAGATTCTTATACAAGTGCTTATTTTCCGCTGTAATTGATTGATAATTGAATGGGAACACAGGGCTTTGTAGTGGTTCTCTAAATTCATGAATGTTACGTGTACGTGCGTATGACCTTATTGATGCCTTTAGTCCCTCGAAGGTTAAAAAGTTTGTTCGTATTTGATATTTCTCTATAAATTCAGCAAATGTCAATAATCTACCCTCTTCATGTATAATATCATTGACGAAAACTACCCCTTTATTCATCCAATTTTCATAGAATACTGGTTTGTTATCAATAGTTATGTGATGGTTGTTCCAAATTGTTTGACTTTTAATTTGATTTTCGGACGTAGTATTGTTTTCACATTGTGTAAGGTGTATCTCCCACACTGCAAAGACATCCTTCCAAAAGTTATTGGATAATTTGGGAATACAAAGTTCTTTTATATATTTTGAACTACCAAGCCAGATGGAATATAGGGGAGGTAATTCATTCATAATTATATGACTCCACTTATTATTGTTAGTAATAAGTCTACTTACCCACTTCAATTTCTGGGCATAAATAACATTTCTTATATCTGGTACTCGGATTCCCCCATGTTCAGGTTCAGTTCTGTGAAATTGATTTCGTTTGCGCATTGCAGATCGAATTTTGCTATTCATCCAAATGGGATCATCAGATTTTATATTAACGAGTCTGTTTGGCGTAGCGATATTCAATATATATTTTATTTTATCAGTCAAAATGGTGACTGCAGTGTTTATGCTACCAGAGGAAATTAATTATTTTTCATCAATTTCATCAAGAAAGTTTTTAACACTGTTTGTATCCATTGACTTAAAATCATACACACGTCTCTGTGTTACTTGTGCTTTTACTATCTTGTCTCGAATCATAAAGTAAACAGGACAGTGATCACTGCATATAGGATCGAGAACGCCAGAGCTAAGCACGCTGTTTTCATGTGAAACAAAAATCAAATCAATTAAAGTGCTAGAGCGTTGCGTTATTCTTGTCGGAGCAGTAATTATCTGGATTCTCCCGTAAAACCGATTTTAATATTAAATAATATTTAATAATAGGTTTCTGTAAGGCATATCACATCATAGTCTACAAATTCCGCATGAATGATATCAACTTTGTCTTTAAGACTTCTGACATTAAGATGGATTATCATTAAATCTTTATCGGATTTTGGCCCCGGATGTCGGTGAATATCTCCGCAACAAAGTAGGAGAATACTGATAATTATAGAAATATGTGTATTGTACAAGCATAGATAACTTGAACGATATATGTATACCTGAAGACTACATTAGCTTCTTGCATGAAGTGAAACTGCAAAGCATCCCACTGTCTGCCTGTACTGCATTATGTCAACAGACATTTTACATAATTATGTAAACACGAAATCTTCCAAAAAGCAGACAGTGGGTTTGCGTAACAAAATCTGAGAGAAAACAAGCACACAGACAACATTGTAATAACTTTTGGTTGCAATTTGACATAATTCATCAGAGAAGTTTTTTTTAATTAAACAAAAACAATTGAAAATATGAAAAAAGAAAACACTCATGAGTTTTTACAAAACAGAAAGGGGAAGATTCCCTTAGGGTTTAACCATTGTCGTAAAAAGAAAAAGAGAATTCTCAAAGGAACTGTATAAAATATCAATTAATTGTATTAGGATAACGCTTAAGTCTAGCGCTGTTACTGTGTGTAGCTACATGCGAGACACGGGAGACATGTAATGCACGTGCAGGCCAGTTACAGGGATGTGCGTGAATGTGAATGGAGCAATTTGGATACCTCAACTTATTGGGCGAAGTTACTGTAAGTAATAATGTTTTTTGCAATTTATTGTATGCTGTGTATGCATATGGTTCAGTACAAAACATTTATCATGTCAAAATGAAGACCATTAAACAATATTTTGGTAAAAAATATTCAAGTGATGTTCACTGGAATTCATTGTGTACGTTGACTCTCACAAACACGCGATTTAAACTACGTCCACCTAGTAAATATTCAACCATCTTGAAAACACCAAAACAACTTCTTTGCAAGACACTGTATTAAAATGTCTTCAACTATTGTATATTGTAAGACAACATCAAATACGCATATACATAAAACATGCTTGAACACGGTATAAGAATCTATATACCGAAACGTCGCTACATTCTACAATAAAGTTGATAATCCATAAAACTCCTTGTCTATCTGATCTAGGCTCTCTGCCTCTGAAGAAGATGAAAATAGGTGACACAGAGTTACCAAAGCTATAAATTATCATCCTCATTAGTCAAGTAGTCTAAACACAATATTCAGCTTTCTTGGCCTTGTGCTTCTGGAGAAGACGAAACAAGGTTTTAAGCAAGGGTTAAATAGCTCACAGGGTCAATAAATAGAGAATCTCACCCAAGTGTCTTCTGATATCAAATATATCAACACAAGTTGATAAAAGTAACAAATATATTTGATATCAGAACACACGAAGGTGAGATTCTATTTATCATCCAAAATCATTTTTCATCACATTTGCTTGAAAAATACACATCTTTGAACACTGCATAGCTCTAAAACTCTTATACCAGTGATGTCATAGCACTATGACGTCATAGCATTGTGACGTCATAGCATTGTGACGTCATTTCTGATGATGCAAAACGTTTGTGATGACATGTCCCTTCAGTTGACAGGGCATTGTTCAAAATCTACTGTCAAAGCGATATCTCCTCAAAGCTTGATCTTCCACAAGCGATATCTCCTGTGGAACACAGTTTTGGATGATAAAGCTATATCCAGTAAAACTCGGATATAACGAACTCCAAGGGACCAAAGAATTTAGTTCGCTATATCCGGTGTTCGCTATCCGCATATAATTTTAATGATACCATAAAGGGACGGGACTTGAAAATTTGTTCGCTATATCCGAGTGTTCGCTATATCCGTGTTCTACTGTAGTACACTCCGCACTAGCTATTGTTGAGGAGTCTGTATACAAAATTTTAGCTTTCTATGCCTTATGCTTCTATAGAAGATGAAAAAATTGTCAACGGCATTGCTCATGTGGCCTTAAAAGGGGGTCCCAGGGTCACCAAAACTATAAATTACAATTTGATTAGTCAAGGAGTCTGTACACAAGATTTCGGCTTTCTAGGCCCTATGCTTTTGATGAAGAAAACGAAAACGGTTTTCGCGGCGTAGCCAAAGGGGCCCTTATAAGGAGTCACAGGGTCACCAAAGCTATAGATTATAGTCCTCACCATACAAGGAGTATGTCCATTAGATTGAAGGATTATTGAGACATTTCTGTTGAGAAGTCGAAAATGCAGACGGCAGGACACCACATCACGCAATAAAACCATCGTTTTTTAGGCCTGATTAGCTAGAGATGAATGATTGAAGTGTGTAGTGGTGTACTATACAATCTTGGAAGAAAAAATATCTTAAGATTTGTCCTATACCATCTTGGAATATTTCAATATTCCAAGATCGTATAAAAAATCTTAAGTTATGTACGGAAATCTTAAGATATGACGATTTATGAAACCTCCTGTTCAATCTTGGAATATGTGAATATCTTAAGATATTTTCTGTACGATCTTGGAATATCTATATAAATGATACCATATGCCTATGAATTTAAATATTTACCTTTTATTCAATTGAAAGAGTGTTTTTGACAAATGTTAGACATGATGAAAAAAAATAGGAAAACGACTTTTGAGTAATGAAATTGGGAAAATGCCTACTTTGATAAAGAAAATGACTTTATTTGGGCAGAACCTTTGAAAAAATTACTTTATTTGGAAAAAATTAATTCCGAAAAAGAAATGACTTTATTGGGAGCAAACACTTTGATAGAGAAAATGACTTAAAAATAAATTTGAGAAAATGACTTTATTTGAAACAGTGACTTTAATGAAGAAAATAACATTATTGAAAAAAGGACTAAGATGAAGAAAATATGACATGGTGTAGAGTTCAAGGGTATGTAATTTTCAGAGTATATATATAAATCGTATATGTTAATGATATTACAAGACGATATCATTCACAGGAATTTCACGCTAGATATTCCAAGATTGAATAGCCCTTTCTTGATATGTGCCCTTCCCACAACTACCATGTTTACTTTAAGAATTTCGGTTATCATCAATGTCTTTTCATGTAAAGTAAACTTTCAGAGTATATATATAAATCGTATATGTAATTGATCCTACAAGATGATATCACTCACAGGAATTTCACGCTAGATATTCCAAGATTGAATAGCCATTTCTTGATGTGTGACTTTTTCACAACTACACACATTGCATGATCAACTTCATGGAATAATAATGTCTTTATCATGTGAAGTAAACATTCAGATTATATATATATAAATCGTATATGTTAATGATATTACAAGACGATATCATTCACAGGAATTTCACGCTAGATATTCCAAGATTGAATAGCCCTTTCTTGAAATGTGCCCTTCCCACAACTACCAAGTTTTCTTTAAGAACGTCGGTTATCATCAATGTACTTTCATGTGAAGTAGACGTTCAATGTATTAAAAAAGTCGTATATGTTAATGATATTACAAGACGATATCACTCACAGGAAATTCACGCTAGATATTCCAAGATTGAATAGCCATTTCTTGATGTGTGCCCTTCTCACAACTACCAAGTTTTCTTTAAGAACTTCGGTTATCATCAATGTCTTTTTTATGTGAAGTAGACTTTTAGAGTATATATAAAATCGTATAATGTTAATGATATTATAAGATGGTATCCCTCACAGGAATTTCACCTCATGTATTCCAAGATTGAATAGCCACTTCTTGATATATGCCCTTCTCACAACTACCAAGTTTTCTTTAAAGCTTCGGTTATCATCAATGTCTTTTCATGTGATGTAGACTTTCAGAGTATATATATAAATCGTATATGTAATTGATCCTTCAAGATGATATCACTCACAGGAATTTCACGCTAAATATTCCAAGATTGAATAGCCATTTCTTGATGTGTGACTTTTTCACAACTACACATATTGCATGATAAACTTCATGAAATACTAATGTCTTTATCATGTGAAGTAAACATTCAGAGTATATATATAAAAGTTGTATATGTTAATGATATTACAAGACGATATCACTCACAGGGTTTTAACACTAGATATTCCAAGATTGAATAGCCATTTTCTGTATTTGTGCCCTTCTCACAACTATCAAGTTTTCTTTAAGAAGTTCGTTTATCATCAATGTCTTTTTATGTGAAGTCGACTTTCAGATTAGATCTATAAATATGAATGGTATATAAAAATGATATTGAAACATTAGACGACTCATAGAAACTGTTCGCCAGATATTCCAAGAGATTGAATAGTCGTTTCTTGAAATGTGCCTTTTTCAAACCTACCCATTTTACATGATCATCTTCGTGGATCATCAATGTCTTTTTCTTGTGAAGTAGAGTATGCAAATAACTCTTATATGAAAATGATACTACAAAATAATATCATTCAATGACAATTTACGTTAAATATTCCAAGATTGAACAGTCATTTCTTGTACTGCGCGTTTTTCACAAATAGTCATATTTCATTATGAACTTCGTAAATCATCGAAGTCTTTTTCGTGTGGAGTATTAGAGTTTCAGAAAATGTTAATAAATCGTACATGGAATTGGTGTTACAAGATTAAATATCTCTCGGGAAATTCACGCTGTTTCCAAGATTGAATAGCAGTTTTTTAAACTTATCTTTCATATCTTTCTTATCTTATGAACTTCTTCGAACATTCATGTCTTTTTTATGTTGAATAGAGGTTCAGAGTATATAAGTATATCGCATACGTTATTACAAGATTAGATCATTCAGGGGGTCAAATTATATACGCCATATATTACAAGATTAAATAGCCATCTCAATTTTTCATCACTCAAATTATGAAGTTCTGTTTGAAATAATGTCTTTTCATTTTGCGTAATATTTACAAGTTTGTAACTAGTTGGTTACTTAATAACATGTTTCATTGGTTTAACTAGTCAGGGCGGTATCGTCTCGCTAACTTTAGGCTATATACTCTTCGGTTAATAAGCCATTTCCTTATTAGTACTTTTTCACAAGATGCCTTGTTTTCATAATGAATGGTTTGAAAGTTGTCATTTGCCAATGTTAGAAAAATTTAGAATTGTCATTTAAAGATTAGGGCAGTAACTATATTAGTAGAACTGAGCCTTGTCTCAACATTCATGTAAATATTTTATGACATAAGTGTGTATTTGAAGAGGTATTATCATATTGTAAGATAAAATTGTTGTTCGATTGGAGTTTAACGTCTTCTTGACACATTGGGTGATGTCGACGGCCTATGCTTGAGTTATTTCCAATATATTTGGCATACAATTTAGAATAGGTCATAGACACCCGAATAAAGTTCGTGAAAGTTCTAACTTGAGTGGTTAAAAAAATAAAATTAATTTGGATTTGAAATAGTGTGGGGGAGAAGGGGGTTATATTAATTATAAAATAATAGAAAAAGTTAAAGCTTTTCATGACAGTTTATATTTAGAAGGAGACAGGAAAAGGTGTCAATGTGAGATGTCAGTCTGGCCGACAGGAAGTAAGCGCGATTGTCTTAATCAGCGAGGTGACATAATTGCCCTGATTAGTCACTTAGATTATGTGTTAAAATAACTAAACTGATTGACTGCAGTTGTAAACCGGATATGTTTAATTAATTGAGATTCACGTGAATAGCATCAAAACCTTAAATGCATGGTTTTAGAAAAAAACCTTTACCGACTTTTTAAAACAGTAATAAATAATTGCCATTTTCGTATTAAACTTTTGAAAACATGAGGGCAGAAATGTGTTTATATTTCTGTTTGACTGAGTGGATATTGGAACAATGTTGGATCGCCTGCATAAAAATATTCGTCAGTTTGATGGTTAAAGTATTGTGACATTTCACTTAATATGCAATGTCTTGTAGTGCAATTAACAATGTCATCCACGTATCCATAAACTTTTCAAATTTAATGCAAATGTACATTTCAATAAAATTCATTTCATTCATAAATATTGAACAATTTGTTGATTTCCGGAAAATAATAGGTAGAAGCGACATATAGTTTTTAATGCCCAAATTATAATATTGATATTATAATAATAAGAGAGCGAGAGAGAGACAGAGAGAGAGAGAGAGACAGAGAGACAGAGACGGAGAGAGAGACAGAGAGAGAGACACAATGAGAGAGACAGAGACAGAAAGAGAGACAGAGACAGATAGACAGAGACAGAGAGAGAGAAAAAAATGTATTAAGGTGTACTAACAAACATACTATCACCCCACACCACAACATCCCGCTTCTGCCAGTCACAGATTTTCAATAAACTTGACGGACACACCTTTTGCCAAACACATCCCAACACACAACCTCATCCCACGTTCCCTATCATAATCATACAATATCACACATATTTTATTTATTTATTCATTTTAACAAGTTATTTCTTAAGAAGATTACTTCTTCTCATCAACATACTGAAAACACATTCTACCAAAAGCTGTCCTATATCACTAAAAGTCACGGGTATTTTATTCTTCTCAATTGATGAGAGGCCTGCAGAGTTCGCTTGTAGACTGTTGCTATTAAGTATGGGATATCTTATATCGTCATACATACATGTAGGGCAGTCAGTAAGGAAGTGAATCTCGTCCTCTAGAGTGTCATTTAAAATTCATTTTCGTAGATGTAGAGGTGTGACTGGCTTTGTGTAGCGTCCGGACTCTATTGATAAGCCAATAGAAGCATAAAGAGAAGAGTATTTATTAACATATAGTTCTCAGGTTGGAGTTCATTCTTATAAGTTCTATAAGTTCGGAGTTAATTACCATTAAGTTGCTCATTATCATTCCAAAGAGCACAAACCCACCGTTGATTCAAACACATAGAGCCTCTGTTTCAAACTTTTTATGAAACATGTTATTGATAAATGTTCAGCTTCACTAATGTTAATACTGAGTTTCTGAAAAGGGAGACAGCCCTTGATATTCGGGAAGATTTTCTTCTGTTTGACCATCTGTTTAATGACTCCAGTAAAGATCTGTTGTGTTTCATTATTCTTGAGTAGAGACGAACTATTTCTATTCTTTGTTTAGTGATACAACTTTTCCATCCTAACTCTCATCCAACAGCACAGTTGGAGGTATTTCTTGCTACACCTAAATATAATCTACATGCTCTGTTTTGAACAGCATTTATAACACTGAATTCTTTAAAGCCCCAGATTGTTGCATCATAATTCAATATTGGCTGGACAAGAGAATCATAGTGTTTGGAGAAGGTATCATATGACATGCCACCAGAATTAAAATATTTTTTCTGGTAGACTTGACATGACTCTGCTTGCAGATTTAGCTATTTCCTTAACAGTGACGTTTAAGACAATGTGTTCATAAAACCAGAGACCCAGATATTTGTACTTGTTCACAATTTGTATGTGGCTAGTCCTACAGGTAAACATGAAAGTAGATTTGGTTGTGTTATCTGCAATTGCCACTTAAAACACCACCTATTTATCAGCATTTATAACATCGAACATGTTTTGTAGAGCTTCTTCACTTGGGGATATCATCAAAATATCATCATTATATATAGGTGTTCCACAATTAAGCGCCTTAATATCTTCAGCCAGGTTATTAATGAATATGGAAAATAGAGAAGGGGAAAAGGTGCAGCTTTGTTTAACTCCCTTCATGACACCGAATGTAGGTGTCATATACCCATTCACTTTCACAGCACTTTGCACATCATATAGAGACTTAACACTGTTGTAGAGTTTACCTGATATCCCAGTTTCAGATAGTTTATACCACTCACATAGTTTATACCATAGACACTCACGATTTACACTATCAAAATCCCTTTTTAGGTTGATTAATCCACAACAAGTGCTCTGTTTAGCTGTTTTCCTTTTTTGAATTATTGAATATAATGTATATATGTGTTCTTCACAGCTACGTTGTTTCCTAAATCCGTTTTGTTCCTCACTTATTAAGTCATTATCTTCTAGGTACTTTGTTAGTTTTTGGTTTAAAATGTAACAATATATTTTACAAGGGATTGGAAGCAATGTTATTCCTTCTTGCCTTCTTACGTCAGTGCTGCCTGGTTTGATGATATGTGATATAATACTTTTCTTCCACTTGCTAGGTGTTACTTCATGCCAAAAGCAACAGGACACAGTCACAGGACTGTTGAAAAGACTTGTTAACAAGTCGAAATGCGACGCATCCAGTCATCATTAAAATGATATCTATAGCAAGTGTCGTCTGAAGTATTTTATTTTTCAAATATATATATATATACAACAAATAAAGTTCCCGGAGGTACGCTGTATTCCATTAAGTGAACACTTGGACCTTTGTGCCGAAGGGAGAGACATAAAATTCAACATTTTCCCGTTTTATCAAATGAATAACTCTGATAAAATTAAAAGAACTTTAAAAGAAGACTATTTTATCAAGAAATTCCTCCCCAATCTCAATGTTGGTAAATATTAGAATTTGTTCATGTTGTTGAACCAAAATGTACATTGTTCTGTACTGTGACGTCACAATATAAACGATGACGTCATAGACTTTTGTAACGTTTCATTCTCCCTGAAGATTAAAAATGAAACCGGTAGGAGAAAAATCCGGCATTATGTTTTTATTTAATATTCATTAGACGAAGTTGGACCATACACCTGGACAATTAACTTTTTGTGAATATATATATATATATATATATGTATCATCCCAACTTGGAATCCCGTCCCATCTTAAGATGGGACGCGTCCCAACTTGGAATCCTAAGTTGGGACGTCCCATCTTAAGATGGGACGGGGAATATTAAAACATGCATGTAATTATCTTATTTAAACATGAATTGTGATAAAAATTATATGTATTAATACTAACGGTATATACGTTTGACACGATGAAATTTGATGTTGATTTACTCGACTTACGGGCTTGGATTCAACTCCCACCTACAAGCGAGTGAACACAACAAGTATGTAAAAACACGATGTCAACATTCATTTACTGATCATATTTATTTGCATTTAAGCTTTATAACAAATCGATGATTTAGTATACATAATTTTCTGTTCTTTTTCAGTCATAAACCATCAACATAGGAATCGAAACAAAGTAAACAAACTAAGAAACAACGTAAACAACATAACAGCACAAACCAAGCGACCTTTATTTGAAAATGAACATTAATGTGAATAAACTTATCTGTATTTTATATACTATGAAATACATGTATTAAGAAAATCAACAAATAGACACTCTTTATTTATTTACTATAGATAATATCGCTTTCAAATGTGAAACCAGCTTACCTTATACAAAGAAATGAATAATCCAAATGTACATAGAAATGTGTTGTTGGATTGGGGTTTAACGTCTTCTTCACCATACGGTGATGTCGCCGACGTTGGGTCTAAGCCTGAGTTATTTCCCAAAAAAAGGGGGCATGAAATTTAGAATAGGTCTTAGGCACCCAAGTAAAATTAATAAAAGTTCTAGAGTGGTTAAAATTAATTTCGAATTTGGAATAGAGTGAGGGGGGGGGGGGGGCTGATTTTATGAATAGTCAGTAAATAAATAGTGCTGTGAAATGGCGTGGTACCTGAAAGAGATAGAAAGAATATATTATGTATGGGAAATTATATTGAAGTAAAAAGGTTTAAAATAGTATTTGAGATGGTATTTTTAATTGTGATAAGATAAAATTGTATTTGAATAATTGTGTTTGAATTGTATTTATATTTATTTGTAATTAGTAATGTTTTATATCTAAATTTATTGATAATATAGTGAATGGAGTAATACTTATCTTTTTGGTTTGATATACTTAGTCTGTTATTTGCTGTTGTTTCCAGCGTTGTTATCTTCGCAATGTGCGTTTTTTCTTTCTTGAAGGTCGTCTGACTGGTATTGTACCTATGTAAAGTGCAGGGGGTAGTCTAACCATACACTTAAGGTACAATACCTGTCCTCCCCACTGAACCCGATTAAGAATCAGGCAGTGAGGGTTTTGAGGTTTGCTACTGGGAAAATTACCAGTTATAATTTAGTGAAGTGCCGGGGGTAGCCACACCGTGCACTTTAAGTGAAGAGTTTTAACCATTTTGCCCTGTGCCCAAGTCCTACCAGTTATCCCAAATATGGGAGTGGTAAATATTATTTTAGGTGTTAGGTGGAAAGCTCCCGTTGGGAGCCTACGCGCCTGTTTGTATAGGCTAGCGCGAGTGGTTCCGAGGTAATGTATATCGAGAACCCATCTCACCAACCAGCTCTAAATTTATAAAATAGTATGAACTTACATAATACAATCAAGTTATAGTGTAGGAATATAATAGCTTAGTGTCAAAATTGTATTTTATATTTTAAATGAGTTAACAGTCAAAACCGATAGAAATTCCAAGTTGGGACGGCCATGTCTGAGAGTTTTGAGTCAATTTTGGGTAAACTTTATTTTTCTGTAAGTATGAAATAGTATTTAGTTACATAAAACAATCAAGTTGTATTGTTGTAATATGATATTTTAGTGTGAAAATTTTATTTTATATTTTTAATGAGTTAACAGTCAAAACCGATAGGTATTCCACTGAGATATGATATTACGACAATACAACTTGATTGTTTTATGTAACTAAATACTATTATTTTCAAATCTACATTTACTTCACGTGAGACCCCTTAATCTTTATACCTATATATATATATATATATATATATATATAAATACAAAACATACATGTACAATGCATGCAATACACAAAATACATACGATACTGAAGCATAGCTTCATCAGGTACTAATACATGTACACATGGATATCTTAATGTATTTAGGCATACCTTGTATTGGGAGCGGCATGATATAGCAACAGGGCTTTGTTCATACAGTGCAGCTTTCTTTCTATTTCTTTTTATCCATTTAAGGAAAATATGGTGCAATGCCCATTTGTTTGTTGATCTCTTTACATGGCATGTATGTAAATTATTTTAATTTTCGATTCGTTTTAACATTTGGATACAAACAATGTCAAGTCAAAACAAACAATGTACATAAAACATAATCAATAAACGTTCATACCTCTGCTATAAATTTTATTCATGTCACCCCTTAAAAAACCCTGTACTATAAACTAATAGTTATCGTTGTTACATGTTAGACATCATTAACGATCGAACCCACACGCTCAAAATAAGTCAAATATAAATGTATCATAATGTAATGTCCTTAGGAAGATTACTAAAACTGTTCAACTTCATCGATAAGGACGAATTCAGAAAGGTTTAATTTATATAACGTCTCCGTATAGTTTACACAACACTTGGCTTAAACTATTTGTTTATGGAAGTACCTTTGGTGTAATTAGTTGATTTTCAAAAACATTAAAAAGCGCTCGTAAATAGAAGCGCACATCTTACGATGTACGTAAAGCTAGAAATAACGAGAGCCTAAAATATCCCGATGTCCGATCGCGCCGACAGCGCACAGCAGACCCTTCAAGCTATAACTATACAGCGTTCTCACATGGCGACTGATTAATTATCTCAAATGATAGAACATTCTATAAAGCTACATCCAACAACGCCTTCACATGAAGAGTGATTAACTCAGGTAATTAACGAAGGACGCATCCCTTCAATGCATAGCTACCGACAGCAATGCTACTAAATGCACACCTATACCAAATGATATGTGAACAGTACCCACAAGGCTAATTACATGTAGCTAGAGCCGTACATATCTTAAGATTTTGTATACCATCTTGGAATATTGAAATATTCCAAGATGGTATAGGACAAATTTTAAGATATCTTTTCTTCCAAGATTGTATAGTACAGTACTACGGATGTTCTACCTGACGTTCGAAGCATAAACCTATTGTGTGACCAAGCTCGAAGCAGTTTTTACAAATCGTCTATTTTATTTTTGGGTTTTGAAAATTTAAATTCGATGATGAAATTCTATATAACATTACGATTGTTTTGATTTGAAGGTATAATTAGCATTCTTCATATCTGTTAACATTCATTTGTTGAAATACTTTTTCATGAAAATACTTAAGTAGTGGTCAATGTAGTTATGTCTTAATAGGTTTTTATCGCTATGATGCGATTTTTCATCAAAAAGTAAAGCAGTAAGCTTTGTATATTTAATGGTGCTATTTTCGCAAATTAGATAAATTGATTCAAGTCCATGTGTGCCGACAGTTTAGACGAATTAGTTCGCTTTTGTTTATCATGAGCAAAGGCAAAAACATCAAGTCAATAACAGTGTAAGCTGATGTATTTTTTTATACAATTGATTTGCCGTCGCTGAAAAGTATCCTTCAATACGATATCAGGACTCTTCTGACGGTTTTCTGACACGTAATTGAATGGTTGTAACTGACATGTAATACTCTTTGTTACTTAATAATTTTATTTCGGGTCAAGTATACACTATTTTCAATAACATGAGGAACATTCCTATAATAGAACCAGTTCATATTAACTGTAGTTCCAAGGGTAGTTTTTTTACGAATCCATTCTTCGAGACAGTCTATTGCCAGTTGATCGTAAGTTGAATAAAACTTATTAGCCACAATTTTTGCTGAGCTAACGAGCAAGGGCAAGTCTCTGTGACTGAAAATACAGACAGCATGATTGAATTTTCCATTACATTCTGCATTATCCCACTTCCACACCATCGCCCTTGAGAGGAAATTCTGATGGTCATGCATAACCCTAGCCTTATAACCGCCAGGTGCGTCGGGCAGGGCGTTTAGTGTGGACCATATCATTTCCTCTGGCGCATATACATCATGAGACCATGCTACGAGTTCCTGTGAAATGGTACTGTTCAATATAAAGTTAACGAATTCCCTCGAGAACATACCGTATGCGCTGCCTTTCAAAAATGTAATGTTGTGTTTGAAAGGAGCTTTTGTAGTATTTAAAAGTCGTCTTATTTCTTCGGTATCTTCAGTAAAGATATGCTTCATACGATATCGTCTCTGAAAAAAAGTCGTAAACGGATATGCTTCAATATCGTTTGTTCCATTCATCAGCGTGAGAATTTTGACAATTTCCAAATTGGTTTTCAGCACAAACTCTTGTCCAGCCAAAATGATGTAGTATTTCCAGTGCCGGTGCCAAACCTTCTTCATACACGCAATATCAGAGAGAGGTTGCCGTATGGAACTATAGATCACTCTATATTTCTGTATCACAAAGACGTTATCAAAGCATTCGGCTAGTTTAAGCAAAGGATCACTCACTGACTTATTTGCCTTTAGGTCCACATGGATACAGTAAACATTGTGAGGTCTGTATATGGTCCTAAGTAATTGTTCCGCCTGCAGGGGATCTCTGTGAACTTTGATACCAAAGGCAATGGGAAATTCAACTTCTTCTGCCGATATGGGTTTGCCATCATAACCATGACTGATCCTGAACCGCTTGCAATCACTTAACATTGATGTTAAGTTACAATCGGTATCATTATGACGAAAATCTAGCGACGATAGACTCTTCATGTAGTACATATCACCAACAAACAACCTCTCACACTGGATATGGTACCTGTTTTGAAGAGGAATCTCGCAGTATTTTGTACTTTCCCCGTTTTCGTAAACGTTATTGCGCAGTATTTTCTTGAATTTGAAGACAGACTCTTGACGTGTAGTCTTATCATCAGTCACCAGAAAATATAGGTAGATTAACACTATTGGAACCAGTAGAAATGTTTTTTTCTTGCGAACAATCAAACTTCCTGAAACAAAAACGGCTTCATTATCAACACTGAAGGGCACATAGTCTATGCTTTAAAATAATAGACAAAATAGCATATGCTCTATAGTCGTCTTAGCACGTCTCTTTAAATATCTAAAATCTGTCAGGGGGCATTTACGTACTTGTACTTTCAATAACTTTATTGAAAAATAGAGCCATTGGCTCTGTAGCTCATCAGGCTTCATCATCAATTATGCTGTAGAGTGTGGCCAATGTGATTCCCCTTTTGTAGAGGCCACAGGGGCACCAATCATAAAATTAAGTATATAGGCGACAAGTTCAGTTTTCTAGGCCTTATACTTCAGGAGAAGAAGATGAAAATAGATTTGAAGGACGTTCCTGTTGCCTTTATTAGGGGTCACAGGGCCACCTAAGCTACAATTTATAATCCTCACTAGACAAGGAGTCTGTACACAAAGTTTCAGCTTTCTAGGCCTTATGGTTCTGGAGAAGAAGATGAAAATAGGTTTTTAGGGCGTGGCCCCTGTGGCCCTTATTAGGGGTCACAGGGCAACCAAAGCTACAATTTATAATCCTCACTAGCCAAGGAGTCTGTACACAAAGTTTCAGCTTTCGAGGCCTTATGGTTCTGGGGAAGAAGATGAAAATATGTTTCTAGGGCGTGGCCCCTGTGGCCCTTATTAGGGGTCACAGGGCCACCAAAGCTACAATTTATAATCTTCACCAGTCAAGAAGTCGAAATTCCACAAAATTTACGGACGGACGGACGCCGGACACCATGCCATGCCAGAAGCCCATCGGGCCTTACAGGCCAGATGAGCTCAAAATTAATATAATATGAAAGCATAGTTACTTAAACAGTCTTGTCTCAGCTGAATCATTCTAAACAGCAGGGAAACAGGTTAAGTCCAAGTTCATGTATCTTTATATTTATATATAAGTTTTAAGATTTATATATAAAAATATGTTTATAGAAATAACAAGGTCAAAATATAGATTTGTTTTTAAGAAGTTTCATGTAAGAGTCAAATTAGATACAATAGTAACAAGATAATGTCATATTTTTTTCAAACTTATATTATAGTTTTAATTCGTCAGTATAGTAAAGAGATGATTTATGAAATAATTCGCAGCAACGTTGCTGTATCCAATGATTGTGAGAGGAACCACGCTTAAAGTGCATGTCTTTTGTGAAGAAAATTGTTGATAAATAAAATGGTCAAAATATATATTGGTGCCTAAGATTCATTCAATAGTTTGATAGAGGACAATACCTTGTTATTAAAAAGTATTGAGCTGCAGTTATTATCTGAAAGATCTAATCAGGATAGATACACATGTGAAATATCAAAGGTCTATCTCCATCCAATCACAAATTATGGCCATGGTTAAAGTTTTTGAAAAATTCTTGCTGCACCAAAGTCAAGGTCACGAGTTCAAAAATTATGATCTCATCTGAAAGGACTTATCATGATGAAAGCCAATGTGAACAATCACATGTCTACCCTAAGCAATCAAATGCTATGAGCTAGGTTAAAGGTTATTGTGACAAAGGCATTGCATTGATAATGTACATCTGTGAACACTTCCCTAACATAAATCGCATGTTTATTGACGCTATAGCATTGTGACTTCCCTACTTAATGATGCAAACTTTGAGTGATGTCATGTGCTTGGAGATTGCACAGCATTGTTCACAATCTACTATAAAAACGATATCTCCTATGAGAATTCACTTGATCTTCTACAAGCGATATATCATGTAGATAAAACGTTTTCGGGTGATAAGAGTCATAACTTCAAAATAACTTTGAATAATCTTATCCTGTCGTAAATTTCGTCAAAATATTTATGCTTTTATGAGTGACATCGAATCTTACTTAAAGTGACATAGAGTATCTTTCTTAAAATTTTATTTTGGTTTTGATGAGCTACAAAATATCTAATATGCTGATTGAAGTTCATTACTCATCACTGGACTTGCAAATATATCCATTTATGCATAATATCTCTAAAATGCTTGATTTTATGGAAAAATCAAGAAAACATCTCAAATACGTTTAGTATTCGAAATTATGCATCCAATACATCTACCTATTAGTTACAATACATAATAAACACTATCGAATAGAACATATCTTCCTGTCAGCTTATGACAAGGTTTCAAAATTACGTTTGGCGAATTTGCGCGCCCCACCCGAGCCACATTGTCCGGTTTTCGATCAAAATCCCGATTTTGAATGGCCGTATTTTCGCTCTAATGTACCGATTAACCTTTAACTTGTTATTTTCAGTAACAGCTAGCGGTTCCCGATGTAATAACATCGATTTCAAAATTTGACATATGTGATCCTATAAACATACTCTGTGTCTCTTTAACTAATTGAGATTTTACTTCAACTAAAAAACTGACAACAAATCTTACCCAATCTTGTACAAACCATCTTTGATTGTTCTAAATCTCTACAACTCTGGATACAGCAAACCTCCTTCTGCCCTGAAAACAAAATAATTCAGGATTGGTTCGCAACAGTAAATTCATCAAGATTTACTCAAGTGGTAGATTGACGTTTGGTCCGGACAAGAATATAAGGGTTCATACAATCACTCAAGGAATTTTTGAAAATATAGAATTGTCCTCCATGCCTTGAAAGCACATAAGTATAGAACAGATAAAGATACAGTTGATTTATCTTGTTCGTATTGTTCTTCTGGTCAAATAGAAGACAAGTTTACATACTGTTAGTTTGCGATGCCTTTTCTGCTTTGGGTAAGATGTATAGGCCTATTATGATAATGTTACCCCACGAACAATGTACAACGTTCTTAATACCAGCAATGCTATTTTAACGAAACAATTGATCCATTTTAAAACCCGGTTTAAAATCTCTGTCACGTGACCAAACTAAATTGCATTGTTCTTGTATTCAGACCACTTAGCCTCTACTACTGAATAAAACCTGTTTGCCTGTTGGCAATCTAAATAAATTTAGATCAACAGATTTTTTTATTTTGTCATACTGTATGGTCTATTATAAAACCTGTTGATCAAAATTTATTTAGATTGGTCTGTTCGTAATATCAGTCATAAATGATGCAATTATTATCAATTTTACAGTGCTCAAGATAAGCTGCGTATCTGCGTATTTTACGCAATAAAATCTTAACAAACCCTATTAGTTTAAACGCTTGGAGTACAGATACGCAGACCTTTTCTTTAAAACCCAAATGAATCAAATAGCGTGCGTACTCTACACAGCGGTTTATAAACGCTAGCGTAGTCGAACCTAAAATTGTCACAAATGGATCCCATAGCTATTCAAAATATTAAAATCCAGTTCTTTAACATGTTCATTAGTATCATAAAATTTTAAAGATAATGTTGATATGCAGAGAAATACCAATTTATGAAAAATCTTGAGAGTACAATCTCATTTCTCATATGAAATACCCCACTGTCCAAAATCAGGGGAGTAGTCCTACAATATTACTGATCTACACTATAAAAATCGACAATTCAATTGTTACCAGAACTAAGAGTAATTATTCATAGTTTTAAAAAAGTATCTGGAGCACTGCAATATATAGCATAAGACGTGGTAATGATACTAATTGAATTGTGTACATCCAGATAGTGAATATATAAATCAAATTGACCCTTTTAATTTATAATTTAAATTGCTTAAAGGGGCAGTACCACGTTTTTTGATAATTTTATATTTTTAATTTTATACTGATAATTGTAAGTTAATGCTAAGTGTATTATTTTGACAGTGTCAAACATATCATTACAGAAGCCAATCGTCCATAGTCAGAGGACAAAATCTAAATATTTACATAGAATCCATTGGCGGCCATTTTGTGTGAACACCTTTAATTCATTTTGTGTAAGAAAAAGGAATCGCATGGCTAGATTTTACGTGATATATTTGAATTATTACTACTCCATTTAGTTTGAATACATTGTCTTTCAAATTGAAGCATTCATTTTCATTTTCCTGACATCACCTTATATTCCCCCTAAAAATGTGCTACTGCCCTTTAAAGTGTAGCCTTCTGAAAACAAGGGGTTCTATACATTTCGAAAACATTATACAACTGCTACAAAAGTATACTTTCAAAAATATCAAACAAATCAACAGAACTCGAATTTTTTCCTACTGGCCCGCATTCACGTCTACATAGACAATAACAACATAATTGACAAATAGAAACTGACGTATTCTCTGTGGTTCCCTTTAAATTTACAGTCATACACGCGTGTTACAAACTACTATTCTTAAAGGGGCAGTAGCACGTTTTTTGATAATTTTATATTTTAAATATTTCACTGATAATTGTAAGTTAATGCTAAATGTATTAATTCGACAGTGTCAAAAATCACATTACACAAGCCAATCATCCATAGTCAGAGGACAAAATATGGAGATTCACATAAAATCCATTGGCGGCCATTCTTTGTGAACACCTTTAATTCATTTTGTGTAAGGAAAATGAATCGCATGGCTAAACTTTACGTTATATATTTAAATTAGTACTGATTCATTTAGTTTAAATACATTTTCTTTCAATTGGAACCATTTATTTTCATTTTCCTGACATCACCATATATTCCCCATAAAAACGTGCTACTGCCCCTTTAAGAGTTCATTCATAACTTCTGTTGTCAATTGCAGAGTTGCTGTGGCAACGCACGTGCAACTGCAATTCAGCTGAAAAGAGCGTTGCAGGTTTATTGTCACACGCATTACTGAGAGTGACGTAAAGTAAAGCAGATTTCGAAATTTATTGAAAATATGCAAATTTTGGGCAGTTTTATCTGAACAAAGGCAAATTAAAGTATTTTTTGCAATGACTTGCAAGTCGAGTAATAAAAAAATTATACGCTTAAATCCATTTTATTTCTATTTCCGCGAGTACTTTAATGTGGCCATGCATTGCGGTGAAACCTGCGAACATCGGCTGGAACTAGCGAACGGGTGGTACTGCGTCAAACCATAACTGTCGAAGCCATTTTTGGCGATCGTCCTATTTCTTCTTGCGTGTACACATTATCAGAAAGCATTTATTAAATACTAGGGTTGAGTTAGTAGAATATTTTGCATGTTCTTTCGTTGAATGCCTAAAGGACATATTTAAGTACCTTAATCACAATTATTAATTCAAAGGTTTCTAAAATAGAAATTCGCCGTGCGGTCCCTACCATGAGTTTGGACATCATAAAAAATATCATCATGAGAAAATACTCAACTGATAAATCCTGACCCCCACTTTTGGCTTCCCTTATACATTTTACGTGGACGTTCCGGCTGCATTTGCAATGAATACATGTTGTCTAATATTTAATGTGGCCTTAGTCCCCGCACGTGAAGCCATCTTCCGCACGCATCGGGCGAGATATGCATTTACATTGACATTGATGCGTGATTACTTGTAAATGCATATCTCGCCCGATGCGTGCGGAAGATGACGTGAAGCATGCTCTAAGCCGTTTCTTCCCTTCGAACAAGATTATTGTTTCTGGAAGGACGCTTTGCACGGGCTGCGACATAATCTCTGCTTGTTTGGTAAAGGGCGCTTCACACTTAGCCGAATTTGACAATAGATGGAAACACGAATTTGAAAATGTGCCAATTCGTAAAGGATCGTGACGATCGGGCCATTCGTTAACGCAAGAGTTTTTCTGGCTTCGGTGGCAAGATCGGGGAAGTGAGCAAATTGTTGATCATGCCATTTTCGTGTTGCATCCGTGTCTCTATCTTCCCCTTCGCATGGCTATCGAGGTACCGTCGTGTGAATTCGTGCTGTGTTCGTATTGCCTTCGTATATACTCGCCCATTGAACAGATGATTACACGAAGGTAATACGATGACGACACAGATTCGTAGCTATTGTCGTATGAACGACAAGATGGAGACACGATTGCACCAAAAAATGTATATTCGCATAGATTATCAGAATATTTTTGACATACCCAAAAACGTCCCTGCACTGCCGATTTTGCTGCCGGAGCTATGAAAACTCTACCGACTGTAATACGAAGCATTAAGATGTTTTCACGATAGTCCCGGTAACTTTGCGATTCATTCTCGATGCACACGAGCCGGAAAACAAAGTTGATTTTTAAAATTTCATGTGATGCCCAGGAAGAATAAAACAAATATCCAGATGATAATTAGTCGTAAGATCGTTTAATAGAATCGAATTGGGCTGCCATGATACTCTTTCCAGTTGACTTCCAGAGGTCACGTGATGTTGAGTGTCACCTGGTTAGAGGCATCGCATATGCATTGTAGTCCCGTTACGGCGTCGTGCTGCCACCGTGTTGTCTTCGTGCAGACTTCGTAAAGGCTGATTTGAAAGCTTTGACTCATTTCCAATTGTTAACGATTGTTATCTAGCAGGTCAGCTGAAATTAAAATATTAGGACGATTGCCTGAATATGTTCCAAGAGGTCACAGATTAATATTCTAACAACATTACTGGTTATCTTACTTAGTGCCACACATCCATTCTTAGACTTGGTGGCATTCCACTGCTAGTTCAACCACATAGCTACCTTTCACGCATAGGCAAAAATTCAAATCAATACCATATTTATTTATATTATAATTCCGGGCCAATCGAACTCGACCTAAGCTAAATCTCCTTTACGATCGTGCATGCATTCGCATTGAGTTCGTTTTGTGGTCGTGTGTCATTATTTTAACATCGTGTTGCCTTCTGTCTTTATTGCAAGTGCCTCCGATGATGACTGTTTTTTTACCCATATTCGGGTCAAATCGTACGAAAATTTTCTAATTCGTGTTGCTGTCGTTGGTCAAAATCGGGACAGTGTCAAACCACCCTAACCCGGCGTACTATCAGGCGTACGCCGCAGGAAGTGACGAAACGTACAAAACCCTTTAATACTGGTAACCTGTGTGCACATAAGGCGTGTGCACGATACGCCTATTTGAAAAGACAGGCGTATAATGGCCGACAACTGTCTTCCGTGTGACATTCCACAACTATCTTTTGTGACATGAATACTTTTGATGATAACATATGAAAATTATTATTATAATTAAAAAACAAGCATGCCTTATTGTATACAGTGCATTTAACGAAAGTGGTTTTCTTTTCAATATTTAGAAAACAAATTAAAATCAAGATTCGTCTGACATGAATAATATGTTTATTGAAGCTAATAGGCGGTATGCTTTCTACTTCGTGTGAATACGCAGATACACGTGATTCAACACCTGTTGCAAACCTGACGTACGCCTGACACGTGACAGGCGAATACGCCTTCAATACGAATCAAGCATAGCCAACGATTTCTATCTCTGATCTGAACTACTCGGGAATGGTGCAACTCTTCCACGCTTATGAGGTAATTTACGCATTGCTTTGGTGTATGCTCTCGGGAGTTTCCGGTCATCATCGGAAATACTAGCTCACTCAGTCTTGTTTGGCTGGAGATGTGATAAAATGGCGTCCATTTTCTCGTCAGTATGCATGGTGAAAAGGGCGGGAATACACAAAAAGAGAGCGCCAAATTCAAACATATATACCCCGTTTAGACACCACCTGGCGGGCAGAAAACACATTAAAACGCTTCATACAACTAAGAGAAAATAACGCCTTTGTAATTCATTCTTCAACCGATAGAATTTAAATTATAATCGATGGTGATTTTCAGAGTAGACACATAGCACAATACATACACATATTCAAGCATCAAATAAACTCCTTTAATACCTGTTCGACATAAATAATTAAGCTTTGTACCTTAAATGAAATGCATATTTGGAAGATGATCTGACATACTTCCTGACTAAATACTGATTTGTACAAATTGTCCTATTTTAAAAACACAGTGAAATATAGCAAGATGTTGAATTACATATAAAATTTGCGCTTTCCTTACTTACTAAATGGTATAACACAAACCCTGTAGAGTCTATTCCCAAACACATCTCCTGATTGGCATCCAAGGAATGTAGCACATTTGCTTGAAACATATCTTAAATGAGATTTCTTAAAAATGTATTTCCTTGTAAGAGAAAACAACTTAGGGCTTAGGATATATGTAGAGAGGGATTCTCTATTTCCTCCAGTAACACCGACGATTACAAAATCAGAATATCAAATTCATTATACAATTAACGTACAGCAGAAAAAAACACCAACAGAAAAAAATTAATATGAAACTTTTTTCTCGAAAAAAACCCATCAGATTCGTGATATTTAAACAAGGTCTAAATCTGGTGAGAACGACATCAGACCTAATTCCAAACTCCTTTTTAAAATATGACTGCCAAAATTGTTTGAATGTTCGTAAACTGTCTCATAAAACGAAATCTGATGACAAATCTACACAAAATGTCTTCTAAAAGTAAAACTGTTGAAATTACTTACTACATTGGTTCCCTAAGAAAAATATAGCTGCATCCAAACTCTTAATCATCAGAAAGTTTAACATAGAGAATACTTACAACATTAGTATTCTCACAAAATAAAACTTGATCCGCATCCGTTGTACACAAAATGCCAAAGACGGAATCTTGAGATAATACTTTCTCCTACAGTTTTCTGATAAAGAAAAAATCCAATCTACATTCGGAATATTCACAAAATGTCTTAAACGAATCTGGAGAGAATGCCTTCGACACCAGTATACCAAGCAAAACTCCATCCACACTCCGGATTTTCACAAAGTGCAAGCGACGAAATCTGGAGAGAATACTTTCCACTACATTTCTCTGTTAAAAACAAGACTCCGTCATCATTCGTGTTATTAAAAATTAAAGGCTAAAAGGAATATGGTGAGAATGCCTTCGACACAAGTATACCAAGCAAAACTCCATCCGCATTCTAGATTTTCACAAAGTGTCAAGGACGAAATCTGAAGAGAATACTTTATTCTTCATATCTCTGATAAAAACAAAGCGCCATCATCATCCGTGATATTCACAAAATACCTAAAAGGAATCTGGTTAGAATATCTTTTGCACCAGCCCTCTTGACAAGCAAAACTCCATCCGCACTCCAGATGTTCACAAAATACCAACGACGGAATCTTGAGAGAATACTTTCCACTACAGTTCTCTGATAAAACAAAACGTGATATTCACAAAATGGCTGAACGAATGTGAACATTGAGAATACCATTCATCTTACCTAGTAATGCTTTATCCACACTCCGGTTTTTCACAAAGTGCCAAGGGCGAACTCCGGAGAGAATACTTTATTCTTCATTACTTTTACCAAAAACAAAATCCAATCCGCATTCGTGATATTAAAAAATGGCTTAAAGGAATGTGTTGAGAATATCTTAAGCATCATTCCTCTTACCAAGTAAAGCTCCATTCACACTCCAGATATTCACAAAGTGCCAACGACGAAATCTGTTCTCAAAATGGCCCGACACAAAGACAGAATGGATATTTTTTTTAGGATAAAGATTTCCACAGACCTCAATGTTGCGCTTGAGACCGAAACAAAATGTTCTTTCCACAACGGTGCTGTTTGTATCAGACACTCTTGAATCACCCTATGACGGTATGGAGAAACACAAACAAATCGAACTAGTATGTATGTTTCCTTTAACTTTACCCGAAGAGAATAACGATTGTCTGTTGTGAGTAACGAAGTGTATCCTAAGCGTTGACCTATATATTAAACACGCCATTGGATATTTATTATTTATGCAAATGTGTGTAATAAATCAAAATGAAAAAAAAGTGTCAGTTGAAATACGTTTTATGTGTATGATTTATTGAAATGATTGTCCATTTATCTCTGTGAATATTGGTAACAATATTGTAATATCATATTGATAACGGAGCGTAATTAAAATACAATCCAATAATGTTAATGTAAATGTCCAATAACAGCATACGGATATTGGTATCTGAGGACATTTAATTAAAAATCGAATATTGATGAACGAATTTAAGCATCCACCATATTGATTCACAATAAGGATTCTATAAGAAAAAGGTTTTGCGTTAATTGCACGGTTGCCAATAAAAGAGCTTATTGACAAAGTTAACTGGTAGCAGTATTTTAAACCTTGATTTTCTCAGTATCCGAATAAATAGTAACAAAAGAAGAAGAAGTATATTTCGAATGTATCAAAGGCGAAAATTGCATGTGGCCTTTGTTGTGTGAACCTTGTTCAATCTTTCGCGTAAGGAATTGGATCAACGAACTTGGTATGTTTTAATTTGTTTAAAGATGGCCATGCAATTGGTATCGTTTGTTTTAGCTTCAGTGACATACACCTGATTCCCTAAAGCATGCTACCGTGCCTTTAAACTGACCAAACGTTTGCTGGAGTCACAGACATGTATGACAAGCTGGAAAAAACGTTATTTATCAAGTAGGTCTCAATGTTCCTGAACATGTCAGTATAACGACTATATGATAAAGGGGTGGTATTGTAAAGTCATTCACGAAATAAAGGACAATGGACCGCGACTAGTGTTTGCAAACTTAACATAAAAACGAGCCTTAAACAGGACAGTCAAAAATGGTAATTGCTTCACTGAAACTTATCCAGTCAGAATATGAATTTTCTGCAAAGTTAGCCTGCTTGATGTTTAAATGAATCAGCAGAAGTACAGCTGCATACCATAAGTTTGTTCACCTGCTTGTAATCTTAGTGCAAATAACATGTAATTTGGGATTCGTTTTGATGTTCATAAAATAACCCCAGGACCACTAACAGAAGATCATCAATTGTCCATGTGTAAAATAACCATTCCAAAACCATATTTCGGAATCTTCTTGTCACTTGTGCTGAATGTCGATATTTGGCATTGTTAAATAGACAGATGGGGTCATATTTGTGAAATTCGGATTTTCTTTTAATTTCGATTAATATCATCCATGTAAACTTTGTAGGAAAAACATCAGCACAGTAACGTTGCATGAGCTCAAAGGAACACATATGAATAAGATGTAAAGCTGTTAATCACTTATGAAGGATTTTGTAGAGTAAAATAGAAATCAGTGTTTTCTGATTCTTAACTTATGCAGTGAACTTTCATCATTATCGGTTTCCTTTTCACTAGATATGATGTTTCAAAGACGTTACAAATTACATGATATTTGCACTAGATTATTAAGGTAAGTGAACAAACTAAAGATACGCAGCTGTTTAATAAAGCTTTTAAAAGCCGACCCGCCACCCCCTTGGCTTACTAAAACACAATTAAAAAGAAAGCAAGGCATTGACGCCAATAAGAATACGGTTTCTGAAAATCATCATCATCATCATCATAATAATAACATTTTGTATTGCGCTGTTTTCCATGACATCATGCTCAAAGCGCACAAATCTGTTTTTTACAGTACAATTGGATAAATTTGATTCGGAATGCGAATGAATTTCTAAAATATATGAATCTAAAAATCTTACCGGAGGTACAAATAGTAGAAAATAATAATAAAATGAATAGGCAGTAAATTATTAGTTATCGACGATTAATATCGTTTCCCGTGACACAATATTTTGGTCAAACAAATAACGTGTTAGATTGTCGTATCTGAATACAAAGCATCTATATCAAAATGAAATACGATCATTTACCTGTAATTGGTTATATATTACAAAACAGCAATGCTTTATTTAGTGAACAATAAACTAATCTAAATTTCAATTCCTATATGTACCAATACGCCGCTAATGCCTGAAATATTGCCCAAGCGGCGTAAAACAATATTACTCTATGGACCAACGGAGGATATTTCTAATCTAATCTTATATAATTTCTAACTGATACAAACGAGAGTTATGTTAACCGGATATGTTTTCGCAAATATAGTGTACATTACATGAATAGAAGCGACCAACCGTGCGAATCAAATTTGCTATGTATATTCTATTGATGCAGGAAATTAAACGGAAACGCATTTTCGCAATGCAATGCTGAAATCATGACCTGGCTGTGACCTTGAAAGAATTTAGCAGAAACCTTATTTTTTTACATTTCTACAGTTAATAGATACAAAATAAGAGATTTGTACAACAACAAACTAGTCAACTGTCGTTTATCGGAATAGGGTTTCGGATGTATATAGAGTTAGCAGAGGATTTCAAAACAGCTCTCTGTTTAAAGGGGCACTAAAGAGGGAATACAAGGTGATGTCAGGAAAATGAACATTAATGGTTCTATTTGAAAGACAATGCATTTAAACTGAATGGAACAGTAATAATTAAAATATATAATGTAAAGATAAATTTAGCTATGCGATTCATTTTTCCTACACAAAATGAATACACACAAAATGGCCGCCCATGTTTTTTAGGTGAAACTTCATCCTCTGTCCTCTGACTATGGATAACTGGTTTGTGTTATGAGATTTTTGACACTATCAAAATAGTACATTTAGCATTAACGTACAATTATCAGTGAAAATTTTAGAATATAAAATTATCAAAAAACGTGCTACTGTCCCTTTAAACCGATATTTAACAGTCTGCATAGATCCTCCCACAGATAAGTTAATTCTGAAAAGCAAGAACAGGAACCCAAAATAAATGATTCAACTGAATATGCCTGGAACCGGAAGTGACACTGAATTTGGAAAACGCTGCTGTCGATCACGAGCAGCGATCAAGAATAAATATAAACTCTTTCAAATTTCACTTACAGTCGACTCTAAGCGCGTGTTGAGATACAATGTCCGTACCAATATCGAGCTCGATTCATATCGAAAACACATTAACACAACAAGAAGGAGGACAAGAAACTCAAGTTCCCATCTATATGAAAGGAATCGTGGAACTCAGTTTGATTAAAATCGACTGTGCTTTAAGGAAAAAGAGTATAAAAATATGATCTCTCTATGGGGGTTCGAACCACACCCAGCCCGGCTTTCCTCTCCCTCACAGTCTGAAGGCACCCCCATTACCCGCATGTTCTGACGTAAGCTCATCTAGGGGCACGTAACTCCTGTGTAATCCAATTTCTACATGACCGCCGCCATGTTGGTTTTTGAAAGGGACGATGTGATACCTCGATTACTTGCAGCCAATGAAAACACCTTTTGGATATCCATTACTAGAAGAATTCTTAACGGTCGCATACAAATACGTCCAATTTACACGGATACTAGTTTTAAAACCTATCAAACAGTATCAACTCTTAACTGTCATTCTGAATGCTTTCGATAAGTTACGTTTACTGATTGGTGAGCGTTATTGTCCGGTTATCGATCACAATCGAGACTTCAAACCTTCCTATTGTCACTAGACAACGTCGATTAGCTTAGTTTAAAATGTTACCATTCTTTCAACAGTCCAGTCTAAGTAAACCTAGCCTCAACAATACTCGCTATACTCCCATACCGAGTCTAACGAGATGCAGTAAGAGGTCGCTTCAGCCGACCTTTCGGCGACATATGACCCTCCACGTTATATGTGCGAAAGCAGACTATTGTGGCATGGTAAGCCGCGTCCTGATTGGTCAATTCGATAAGTCGGCTGACACGAGCCGTTACTACACCTAGCTAGACTCAATATGGGAGTATAGCGAGTGTTATTGAGGCTCGGTTTACAGTCTGGCAACAGTCGATACTCACAGAATGGCGCTTAAAGGGGCAGTAGCACGTTTTTTGAAACTTTTTTTTCACTGATAATTATAGGTTAATACTAAATGCATTAATTTGAAAGTATCAAACATCTCATTACACAAACCAATAATCCATGGCCATAATCAGAGAACAAATTATGAGGTTTCACATGAAGTCCTTTGGCTGCCATTTTTATGTGAACACCTTTAATTCATTTTGCGTAAGAATAAGGAATCGCATGGCTTAACTGAACATTATATATTTGATTTATTACTGCTTCATTTAGTTTGAATATATTGTCTTTCACTTGGAACCATTTATTTTCATTTTCCTGACATCACCTTATATTCCCCCTAAAACGTGCTACTGCCCCTTTAAAGACAACCATGGTCCTTAGTTACACCTTATAGGTATTGCTTTTATTGTGATTCATTAAAATTGTGTTGACTAACACTTCAAAATCCCCAAACTCTACGCAATTTTCATAAATGTGCCTTACCTTGATTTTCATTTTGAAACTTAGTTGGAAAAAAATATCCACAGTTGTTTCATATTTTTGCATCTCTTTATCGAATATAGTTGAACTTATATCATAAAAAGAAATCTCCGACCCTCCTACCTGTTTCAGCTGTACTAGTTGTACTTATTCAAATATTAATTAAACATGGATTGCGACCTATACACGTCAAATATAATATTTTATTAGCGAGGTGTGTAACCACTATATATGGCATGATATTTGGTTGTGAACATAGCAGTCAAGATCAGACTTGTTGTGGGTCACATGACTGGTCACGTGATTGCTACAGTAAATTCGTATTGGGTGCAACAGAAACCGTTTTTATTCATTTGGTTTCTGAAACTTTCCTATAAATCTTCTTTCTTCTGTGTGCCTTTTGATCTGTTTCTAAATTTTGGTATTTTGTGGTCAGACAAAGAATCTGTTTGGACTTTGTGAAAACAACCCACAGTCCACATTTCAGTTTAATAATTTTATTTAAAATATGTAAAATTTTCAAGTACAAATATTTCTAAATTTTGATGTCGTATTCTCAAACTGATAAGAATGGTAGGGGTCAATACAGTGGAAATACTATTTCTTACCTCTGCCTACATGAAACAAACATATTTTAACAAAACATTAACCAGACGCCAATTATTTTATTCAAACTACTGCAAATATGTTTTATTGTTAACGTGACATAACTTAATACTTCACATATCTCTTAGATGTTAAATTCAAACAAATCGTGGTACGACTTTCTTTTTCGTGGCAGTTTTCATTAAGCATGACCAGACCTGCGTTTGGCTTATTGATACCACAAAACCATTAATTCATTGTTTGATCTTGTATAAAACAACATTATAATGATAATATAAAAGCGATTTATCGCTTTTGTTATGAACAAAATTGCCTGCAAATGTAATTTGCCGCAGTATGCAAATAGAAATTACCAAATTAAACCAGAACAATCAATTCATCTTAAAATTATATTACTTCATTTATCGTTATTGAACATTTACTATCTACCAAAATATCTTTTTTTTTTCATTGACAAGCATTTCCAATCATTTATGAACGCTTTCGTCAACATGTAGGGAGTAATAATGTTTTACCTATAGCTGTTAAAAATCCCTACTGTGATGTAAGACAACGCACAAAGCAAGACAAACAATATTATTTTGAGAGATCTATTACAGATACGGGGATTCTGGAATTCCGAAGTTTTCCCCCGGAAATGTTTGTTTTCTTGTCGATGTAAAACCGTTTAAGCATGTTTCATGCACAACCTACCATTCTTCACATGAATACGGGGAAATTAATTTGGGCATTACAATTTAAACATATACACTAAACCCAAAAAGAATATATCCCCTCACTTCAATCTTCACAGAAAATAACAAGACATGGTTTTTTTTATCCTAAAGGGACAGTAGCATGTTTATAGAATAGTTAAAAAAAATATTTTTCACTGATATTTGTACGTTGGTGCTAAATGTATTATTTTGATAGTGTCAAAAATCTCATTACTCAAACCAATCATCCACAGTCAGAGAACAAATTATAAAGATTCACAGTAAGTGATGGCCATTTATTTGTGAACACCTTTAATTCATTTTGTGTTAGAAAAAGGTATCGCATGGCTAAACTTAATATTATATATTTGATTTGTTACTGCTTCATTTAGTTTGAATACATTGTCTTTCAATTGGGACTTTTTTCTTTCATTTTCCTGACATCACCTTATATTTCCCCTAAAACGTGCTACTGCCACACGTTACATCTAGCGACTAACCGACTAGGTCCGTGTCGTGCATACGCAGAAATCAACCAATGATACCGGCTCAGCTCTTAGTATCAGATAATCTAGTTTAAACTAGCTGTTTGAATCGCGCAATCTAGTTAAAACTATCTGAAATGCTTATGTCCAATAAGTCTAACATTAAATAGTGACAGTTCTATTTACATTTTGTGCAAAATGCAATGTAAATCCTAGCGACGTCCGATTCAAATGGATCAGCCAGTTCTTTTTCATTGGTTGATATCCGCGCGTGTTCGACACGGACCTATTAGGGAAGTAGCTAGATGTAACATAGGACTTATGGGAAGTATACATTACAGCTAGCTTGAAATAATTTGGTAAACACTCGGCATCTCATCGATGTTGTGGGCCCTCTCCAATACAAAATTGATTAACATACATATGTTATAAAGATTTTAAAAAATTCATATATTAACACAGGTTTTACAATTAAGGTTTGTGCAATTATGTACAGGGGCATTTGAATTAAGGACTATATCAGTATCTCAACAACCGCAGCAAAAAGTATCTTCGTGTAGGTGAGAACATTCTGCAATAGATGACATTCGACGCCATTGGAGCACGGTGGTGTAGTGGTTAGCGTGCTGGCCTGTCACGCCGAAGGCCCGGGTTCGAACCCCGGTGGAGACACCAAAAATTTGTAACCTAGGCTTAACACTGTGTAGTGTCCTTGGGCAAGGCACTTCATCCACATTGCACTCAGTTCACCCAGCTGTATAAATGGGTACCTGAAAGTACGGACCTATATGGTCGCGCGAGGCGCTTAGTAGCTTGACTCGAAAGTACTATTCATTCAGGGTAATAATATACATTGCATCGCCATGTGTATCGCCGTTGAGCAGTCCTGGACTGGATACTAGGCGTTAAAATTAGTATTATTATTATTATTATTGTTGATTTTTTACAACGAGTAAAATTAAAGTTTACTTGCATGCTGTACTATTGCAAAAACGTTGAACCGTTATAACTATAAGGACGTTGACAGTGTCCGTTGACGTGTCAAAATCAAAGCAAAGGTCAAACCTAGTTATTATTATGATTAACAACATCATCGTCATCATTATTATAATCGAAACGTGTCATTTTTCTTAAGCTTTATTGTAGACTCGTGTGTCATGTCGTATGTATGATGTGCAAGTTACCCCCTTATCAAAACAACACAATAACACTATGACATTTTACGAAATGATCCGGTCCTTATCAAAACCAACGATATATATAATATATATAGAAATCTAAGACAAAGGACGTGAGAATGACGCACATGGCAATTTACAGGAGAGTGTTAGCTGATTAAGTCACAACAGTGTATCTAGGAGGTAGACTGGTCATGTTTCTGTCTTTGTCAGCCTTGTTGGTTACTTTGGTATTTCACGTCTCGGGTGTGGAGTCCTGGACAAGCACTTATTATCCCTGGTATACAGGTACCACTGACTGGAGAACAACCACTTCCTGGACGTACCCACCGACTGGCCTGTTTCACAATGACCTCGATCGAGACAACTTTATCATGAAGATCAGTAACGAGTTGTCGAGTATAAAGAGCATGTTGATGGGAGTTTTGGGTGGCATCGGAATATCAACGACCCCTTCTACAGGTGAGATACAGTTAGAGCAGAAATAAAGTATACATCGATGAATTTCTGATAATGAACTGTATACTAATTACTTATTCTTATATTTAACATACGTTAAACATTGGTATGGATAGTTAACAAAATACAAAAATTTAATTTTTGACAATCTGTTTCCTTGACAGATAGATTGATGATGAGAATAGATGTATCGATTATGAAACACATCATGATTCTGAGTCAAACGAAGCCTCGCGTACAGTTATGTTGTTAAGGATAATATCTTCTTTTCCACAATTGCTTCTCGTCATGATTATCTTTGTGTCGGAACGTTAGGCAAGATACGATGTTCAATTATCTCACGAAGAGACATTTTAATAAAACTTCCCTGTTTTCGCGTTTTTAGCTCATCTGGCCTGTAAGGCCCGACGGGCTTATGGCATGGCATGGTGTCCGGCGTCCGTCCGTCCGTCCGTACACTTTGTGGAATTTCGACTTCTTCTCCAGAACCATAAGGCCTAGAAAGCTGAAACTTTGTGTACAGACTCCTTGGCTAGTGAGGATTATAAATTGTAGCTTTGATAGCCCCGTGATCCCTAATAAGGGCCACAGGGGCCACGCCATAAAAGCATATTTTCATCTTCTTCTCCAGAACCATGATGCCTAGAAAGCTGAAACTTTGTGTATAGCCTCTTTGAAAAGTGAGGATTATAAATTGTAGCTTTGGTTGCCCTGTGTCCCCTAATAAGGGCCACAGATGCCATGCCCTTAAAACCTATTTTCATCTTCTTCTTCAGAACCATAAGGCCTAGGAAGCTGAAACTTTGTTTGCAGACTCCTTGACTGGTGAAGATTATAAATTGTAGCTTTGGTGGCCATGTGACCCCTAATAAGGGCCACAGGGGCCACACCCTAAAAACCTATTTTCATCTTCTTCTCCAGAACCATAAGGCCTAGAAAGCTGAAACTTTGTGTAAATACTCCTTGGCTAGTGAGGATTATAAATTGTAGCTTTGGTTGCCCTGTGACCCCTAATAAGGGCCACAGATTCTATGCCCTAAAAACCTATTTTCATCTTCTTCTCCAGAACCATGAGGCCTAGAAATCTGAAACTTTGTTTGCAGACTCCTTGGCTAGTGAGGATTATAAATTGTAGCTTTAGTGGCCCTGTGACCCCTAATAAGGGCCACAGGGGCCACGCCCTAAAAAACTATTTTCATCGTCTTTTCCAGAAGCATATGGCCTAGAAAGCTAAAACTTCGTGTCCAGACTCCTTGACTAATGAGGATTATAAATTGTAGCTTTGGTGGCCCTGTGACCCCTAATAAGGGCCACTGGGGCCAGGCCCTAAAAACCTATTTTCATGTTCTTCTCCAGAACCATAAGGCCTAGAAAGCTGAAACTTTGTTTGCAGGCTCCTTGACTAGTGAGGATTATAAATTGTAGCTTTGGTGGCCCTGTGACCCCTAATAAGGGCCACAAGAGCAACACCCTAAAAACCTATTTTCATCTTTTTCTCTAGAAGCATTAGCCCTAGAAAGCTGAAACTTTGTTTGCAGACTCCTTGGCTAGTGAGGATTATAAATTGAAGCTTTAGTGGCCCTGTGACCCCTAATAAGGGCCAGAGGGGCCACGCCATAAAAACCTATTTTCATCTTCTTCTCCAGAACAATAAGGCCTAGAAAGCTTAAACATAGTGTACAGACTCCTTGACTAGTGAAGATTAATAATTGTAGATTTTGTGACCCTGTAGCCCCTATTAAGGGGGGAAACACATTGGTCACACCCTAAAGCAAAATCAAATATACAGCCTGATGAGCTACAGAGACAATGGCTCTATTTTTTGATAAATACCATTCAAATATTTCCAAATCGAGCTGAAGAATCACGGAAATGCACCAGGATAAAACATCTCTTTAAAACAGATTTCAAACATTTTGGTTTAGCCTAACGGTTTGACGCCACTTAACTTGGCGAAGAAGTTAATCCCACTGACCGGTTGAAATATTGTATACTTTCAGGAAGTTCTTCAACTTTTGTGGCTTTCACGGCCCGCTTGGGCGCCATGTTGCATGGCATGGGTCTAAATCAAATCATCCTCTTCGATGACGTCATTTTGAACAGAGGTGATGGATATGACCAAAGACTGGGTGTCTTCCGGTGCCCTCTGGCCGGAACTTACCAGTTTTCAGTCTCAATCGGAGCCTATGGGAGTAATGAACTTGAGATTGTCAAAAACGGACAGGACATCGCAAAAGTCTTCACAACAAGATTCGGACGAAATGCAGATGGTTCAAACAAAGAAACCAAGGAAGAAGAGTCTAAGGATGAGTCGCAGTTTGAAGAGAAGAAGGATGAAGAAGAAGAGGAGCAGAAGGATGATGAGAAGAGATTTCTATGTAAGGATTGGTGGCGACCGAACGTTCTTATCTTTACTATCTCATACCCCTCTTTTGTTTTAACACTCAAAAATATTAAATTATATAAGTGATGACCCTTGACTTGATAGACAGACACAACATAAACATTAATCGATGAAAGCGAAGCAAAAGTCCACTTCGGAGAAGGGTATGAACTTAAAAGCACCCGCCTTCTGTCCACTGTCTGCGTATATCTGATTGAGTTCAAGTCGAGGGTCATCTCAAGAGCGGAAAATGTGTATTAAAATTCTACCCTAATTTCTGTCAAATGATTTCTAAAGACATGACGAAACTTGTTTGATCGAAGATGTCCTCTCCTCAATCACCTCCTGATAACGTGAGCCAAACCTCACGTCCCCCTCATTATCCTCCATAGCTTCTATCGTCTTTCCTCAACTATCTCGTTCCATGGAGTAACGATAGAAACCAAACAACGCCGGTATAAATATAGAAAACCTTTAGCTATTGACGTTGCACGGAAATGGTAGCAATAACCAACCCTATGTCCACACGAAAACATTGCCATACCCTATGTCTAAATGATAGCAATGCCCAACCTAATATCCGCATGCTAACTTTGCCAACCCCATGTACACATGGTAGAATCATCAAGCCTTTGTCCACATATTGTCCACGCATTGCTGAACCCTATATCAACGTGGTAGCATTGCCAAACCCTATATCATCATAGTAGCATTGCCAAACCCTATATCAACATGTTAGCATTGCCAAACCCTATATCAACATAGTAGCATTGCCAAACCCTATATCAACATAGTAGCATTGCCAAACCCTATAGCAACATGGTAGCATTGCCAAACCCTATATCAACGTGGTAGCATTGCCAAACCCTATAGCAACATGGTAGCATTGCCAAACGCTTTATCAACATTGTAGCATTGCCACACCCTATAGCAACATGGTAGCATTGCCAAACCCTATATCTACATGGTAACATTGCCAAACCCTATAGCAACATGGTAGCATTGCCAAACCCTATATCAAGGTGGTAGCATTGCCAAACCCTATATCAACGTGGTTGCATTGCCAAACCCTATAGCAACATGGTAGCATTGCCAAAGCCTATAGCAACATGGTAGCATTGCCAAACCCTATATCAACATAGAAGCATTGCCAAACCCTATATCAACATAGTAGCATTGCCAAACCCTTGAGCAACATGGTAGCATTGCCAAACCCTATATCAACGTGGTAGCATTGCCATAACCTATATCAACGTGGTAGCATTGCCATACCCTATAGCAACATGGTAGCATTGCCAAACCCTATATCAACATAGTAGCATTGCCAAACCCTATAGCAACACGGTAGCATTGCCAAACCCTATATCAACGTGGTAGCATTGCCAAAGCCTATAGCAACATGGTAGCATTGCCAAACTCTATATCAACATAGTGGCATTGCCAAACCCTATAGCAACATGGTAGCATTGCCAAACCCTATATCCACATGTTAGCATTGCCAAACCCTAAAGCAACGTGGTAGCATTGCCAAACCCTATAGCAACATAGTTGCATTGCCAAACCCTATATCAACATAGTAGCATTGCCAAACCCTTGAGCAACATGGTAGCATTGCCAAACCCTATATCAACGTGGTAGCATTGCCATACCCTATATCAATGTGGTAGCATTGCCATACCCTATAGCAACATGGTAGCATTGCCTAACCCTATATCATCATAGTAGCATTGCCAAACCCTATATCAACATAGTAGCATTGCCAAACCCTATAGCAACATGGTAGCATTGCCAAACCCTATATCAACGTGGTAGCATTGCCAAACCCTATAGCAACATGGTAGCATTGCCAAACGCTTTATCAACATTGTAGCATTGCCACACCCTTTAGCAACATGGTAGCATTGCCAAACCCTATATCTACATGGTAACATTGCCAAACCCTATAGCAACATGGTAGCATTGCCAAACCCTATATCAAGGTGGTAGCATTGCCAAACCCTATATCAACGTGGTTGCATTGCCAAACCCTATAGCAACATGGTAGCATTGCCAAAGCCTATAGCAACATGGTAGCATTGCCAAACCCTATATCAACATAGTAGCATTGCCAAACCCTATATCAACATAGTAGCATTGCCAAACCCTTGAGCAACATGGTAGCATTGCCAAACCCTATATCAACGTGGTAGCATTGCCATAACCTATATCAACGTGGTAGCATTGCCATACCCTATAGCAACATGGTAGCATTGCCAAACCCTATATCAACATAGTAGCATTGCCAAACCCTATAGCAACACGGTAGCATTGCCAAACCCTATATCAACGTGGTAGCATTGCCAAAGCCTATAGCAACATGGTAGCATTGCCAAACTCTATATCAACATAGTAGCATTGCCAAACCCTATAGCAACATGGTAGCATTGCCAAACCCTATATCCACATGTTAGCATTGCCAAACCCTAAAGCAACGTGGTAGCATTGCCAAACCCTATAGCAACATAGTTGCATTGCCAAACCCTATATCAACATAGTAGCATTGCCAAACCCTTGAGCAACATGGTAGCATTGCCAAACCCTATATCAACGTGGTAGCATTGCCATACCCTATATCATGTGGTAGCATTGCCATACCCTATAGCAACATGGTAGCATTGCCTAACCCTATATCCACGTGGTAGCATTGCCAAACCCTATATCAACATGGTAGCATTGCCAAACCCTATATCAACATAGTAGCATTGCCAAACCCTATAGCAACATGGTAGCATTGCCAAACCCTATAGCAACATGGTAGCATTGCCAAACCATATAGCAACATGGTAGCATTGCCAAACCCTATAGCAACATGGTAGCATTGCCAAACCCTATAGCAACATGGTAGCATTGCCAAACCCTATATCAACATTGTAGCATTGCCAAACCCTATATCAACATAGTAGCATTGTCAAACCCTATATCTACATGGTAACATTGTCAAACCCTATAGCAACATGGTAGTATTGCCAAAGCCTATAGCAACATGGTAGCATTGCCAAACCCTATATCAACATGGTGGCATTGCCAAACCCTATATCAACGTGGTAGCATTGCCAAACCTTATATCAACGTGGTTGCATTGCCAAACCCTATAGCAACATGGTAGCATTGCCAAAGCCTATAGCAACATGGTAGCATTGCCAAACCCTATATCAACATAGTAGCATTGCCAAACCCTATAGCAACATGGTAGCATTGCCAAACCCTGTATCCACATGTTAGCATTGCCAAACCCTATAGCAACGTGGTAGCATTGCCAAACCCTATAGCAACATAGTAGCATTGCCAAACCCTATATCAACGTGGTAGCATTGCCATACCCTATATCAACGTGGTAGCATTGCCATACCCTATAGCAACATGGTAGCATTGCCAAACCCTATAGCAACATGGTAGCATTGCCAAACCCTATATCAACATAGTAGCATTGCCAAACCCTATAGCAACATGGTAGCATTGCCTAACCCTATATCCACGTGGTAGCATTGCCAAACCCTATATCAACATGGTAGCATTGCCAAACCCTATATCAACATAGTAGCATTGCCAAACCCTATAGCAACATGGTAGCATTGCCTAACCCTATATCCACGTGGTAGCATTGCCAAACCCTATAGCAACATGGTAGCATTGCCAAACCATATAGCAACATGGTAGCATTGCCAAACCCTATAGCAACATGGTAGCATTGCCAAACCCTATAGCAACATGGTAGCATTACCAAACCCTATAGCAACATGGTAGCATTGCCAAACCCTATAGCAACATAGTAGCATTGCCAAACCCTATAGCAACATGGTAGCATTGCCAAACCCTATAGCAACATGGTAGCATTGCCTAACCCTATATCCACGTGGTAGCATTGCCAAACCCTATAGCAACATGGTAGCATTACCAAACCCTATAGCAACATGGTAGCATTGCCAAACCCTATAGCAACATAGTAGCATTGCCAAACGCTATGTCGACATAATAGCATTACCAAACCCTATATCCACATGGTATAATTGCCAAACCCTATATCCACATGGTATAATTGCCAAACCCTATATCCACATAGTATAATTGCAAAACCCTATATCCACATGGTATAATTGCCAAACCCTATATCCACATAGTAGCATTGCCATGTTCACATAATTGCATTACAACAAGATAGTTTTCTATTACAGATGGCCACACTGAAGACTACTACGGGTACTACCATTCGAACCAGGCCAACATGGCCCAGCCTGGATCTGCCCAGGTGATTGTGGACCTGAAGCTCGGAGACGAGGTATGGGTGAGACACTCCAGCGACAACATCAGAGACGTGCTCTTCGGGAACGGGATGTCTTCCTTCTCTGGGACCTTGCTCCGCAAAGCCAAATAAATGATCTTTCATGTCACACATCTTATTTTATCATCTAAATGAAGCTAACACAGGAGGTATTGTTTATGTGAGCTCGAGCGATTGATTCTAGTGAAATCTTCATTATTATTATTATTTTTCTTTATTTAAATATTAAGGTGCGATTGTAACATGTACGATTCTGTAGATAATCGTTGTAGTATTGATTAGAATGAAGAACGGTAATAGAGTAAAGCAAACGTTTGATAATGTACCAACCCGGGCATATCGTCACTTTTACAATCAACATAATGTATTGGACGTGATAAAGAACTTTAATACCTTAAAAAGTTAATAAGGATTATATCATTGCCACTAAAAAGACTTGTTCTTTTTAACTTAAATGTTTGGTTGAATAATCTTAAGAATACCCGGCTGAAAAAATGCCAATATCATTACTCTTAAAACCTGTGTATTGTTTTATTGTTATAGATATATGTTTTGCATATGTGTACATTTGAAATTAAGTTCACAAGATTGGATCGATTGGGTCAGTAAACAAACATCGAGACTGGAAAGTGGTTTTCAACACTTCGCATTTGTAAAAGCGCAGAAAACTTATAATTTGTATATTAAACTATGAGAAAGGTTTAACATATATAACATATATAACATTGACAATTTTTAATTCGTGCATTTTCTGTACAAAAGGACTTATATTAACCAAACCAATATAAAGGCACGTCCTTTGACTTTTGAAAATTATGTTAGACAATACAAACAAAAAGCTTGAAGGTTGACAGCGAAAATGATAACAATAACGCAAACTGTACTTTAAAAGATTACCGGCATTACAGAAATAGTGTGTTCTTAATAAAGAACCCTCTCTGGAATGTACTTTGGTATTTCAACTGTTGTTCCCATGGGGAGTTCGATTTCATCTAATGTTCTCTCGCTGGAATGATCGCTCGCTATCCTTTGCTTGGTTACGGCATGATTAACCGTGAAATTGAGATCAACGTCGTCTGTTACCAGAGCAACTTCTGGTCGATTCCGGGTTGCTGACCTGGCCGAACCTAAATCTTCACGTATATTCATCCTTGCCGCCAGTGTCATGTACTCTTTGGACGCAGGAGGCCCTGCCTGGTGAATGGAGGTCATGGTCTTGTCAAGGTCAAGGTAATCGCCCCCACTTCCGGTGTAACCGGAAGTACCAGCAATTTCACCTCCTGCAGCTTGAGCGACAGTGGAAAAATTATGACTGGCTCCTTTTGTTGTAGATCTGCGCACGATTCCCGATTTCTTCGGTGTAGCGTACAAAGCTTCCAAGTCCGCCGGCGATGCCAAAGTATATGCCCTAGAAAGACCGTGGTTTTCGAAACCCTCTCTGACGTAACCACCGGGAGAGGGCGCTGATACGATGCTCATGTCGCTAAGGACGCCATCTTGCGGCGATGAGAGGGACTCCCATCCTCCGTCAGAGAGATGGTCAGGGTAGTAGTTGTACGCGTTGCTCCATCGCTGGTAGAAACGTTTCGGTAGTCGATGTCCACCAAAAACACGGTCAGACTTTGAAAGTCGGTTTTGTTTTCTTCTTCTGAAAATATATTTGGAAACTGCTAAAATAACAAAGTATAAATAGTATCAAACATTATCAAGTTCACGTAATTGTACAGAGTAAAATAATCTTGAGTCTCTTTTGCTGGCCATTTCACTGGTAAAATACATGTAAATACAAACCATTAAACCTAGAGGAAAATATCATATTAAAACACCTCCGGTTTAAACAATTTCCTAAATAATTTTTTTTAATAACTTAAATTTTTTTATTTCACAACTAAACAGCAACTATATTTAGCTACACGTAGTTTAGATAATGTTACTCTTGTAAACTGAACTACAGAGCTGTAGATCTTATATTAATGATGCGGTCAGGGAAGGTCTGGGCGGTAAATAGTGCGCAAGTGGATCGATTGGTAGTTGGTAGGTTGGGAACACCCTCTATGCAATTCTGTATGATGATTACAAGTGGATGTTTCAGAATAAACATTAAGCACTCAAATCTATTTTTTTGAAAAGTATAACAGTTATTTAACGTCGAAATTCAACACGAATTCAACAAAATACTTCGAACGCAAACGAGTATTGTTTAAATTGCTTAAAGGAGCCTTATTTCATAGGCTGGTTATGTATCGCGATTTAAGGATCTCGCCTTCTTGTTTCAAGAGGTGGTTAAGGTTAATGAAAGGTGGATAAGTAAAGATTTTCATAAATCATAGAGAAAAGGTAAAGGAAAAATGAGGTTTTTCCTTTACTTGGCGCCGAAAATTTCTGTGTTAACCACGTCGCTAATGGTTGAAATATTGCCCAAGCGGGTTTAAACAATAACTCATTCACTCACTCTGTATTAACCTCTCGTTATGCCAGTTTAAGGTCAAAAGTTTTGGTGGACGTTTGAACGCATATCAGTTTAAATGATTGTACACGACAAGGATATTACCTGCGCCGTATGAAGAAGAGTGTCAGCAACAAACACAGCAACATCAGCAAGGCAGCAATAGCCGCAGCAATAACAGCAGCGAGAGGAAATGTATCTGCAACAGTATTCATGGAATGGTTGTCAAGTTTTAAATGAGGGTTTTCTTTTAAATTTGTATCCATGCAAATCTCGTTTACTTTTTTGAAATGTGTATACCTTCATTTAAGTAAAAAATTTCCCTTCGTTTCAACAAACCGATTTCTCTATGATAAAAAACTCATGTCCAAAAGAAACGATACCAAGTTTTCAAAGTCGTCCGAAACAAAATTCTATTACCTGACAGAGTCGAATTTAAGTGTGTCTAACAGGCATATGTCTTGTTAAGAAGTATGCACATTTTCATTCTTCAGGAAAAGATACTTTTGATTTTGTGTCTTTTCAAATGTACATGGAGTGCATACATCGAAATTTCAAATTGTTTTATGAACAGAACTTTTGTCATTTCACTTTAAAATTGATAAAGTATTGAATTTATGTCAGAAAAAAATGTTGTTGATATAATACACTTTATTTGACATGAATTCGTTGACGCGCCACTGCACTAGAACGTTTTAAAACAAGCGAAAGTGTCCAATTTCTCTCTGCTGTCTCGCCTAGTTAAGGAGATTCCAGATCGGTGATTTTTTCAAATGCATGTTTCTCGCAAACATGAAAAGATAATGTTTCCAAATTTTGCATAGACGTAAGTTGACTACTGAAGAAATGATATTACTATGTTTTAGTCTTATTAATCTGCAGTGGATTGAGTTATTCTGGGATTTGTATGGTATCGTTTCTTTTGGACATGAGTTTATGTATACTTTCATGTCAGCCAGTATTGCGTGTTCTTTTTGATAAACAGATTTCTCTCTAACCTGGCTGTTTTTCTAGGAAGCTACTTGTAGGAGTTTTTTTGGGTTATTATTGCTTTATGGTGCCGTTGTATAGAATACCACAAAATAAGATTTTATCTTCTTACATATACGTTACCTCTTTTACAACCTAGATATATCAATTTCGGATTAGCTATAGTACATGTACACCCCATGGAACTCGAGCTGTGCATTTAGTCGGTTCTTTTAAAAGCTGAGAAGGCTGTCTTTTTGTGCAATGTGCAAATATTTCCATAGGATATAAGTCAGTCGAAAGTCTAGAGCCTTACTTGACAGGATAATTTGTAAACGTATCATTCATTACTCAGTGTATTGAGCATTTGTAAAAAAAATTAAATCTATAACAAAAACCTCTTGTTTCAACAATCTCTTCGGGTGGATCCGGAGTTGAACCCCGAATTGGAGGTTTTCTTGGGGTTGTTTCAAGTACTGGCAGGGGCAGGTTTATTTCCCATGGACATATGACGTCATCATTTCCATCGAGAGGCGCATCAGCGTATTTTACGTTATCTGAAATTCACTTGTATTTTATGAAATTGTCATTGTTATCTTCATTGTCATAATTTCTCAGTCTCATTGCAATCAAAAGGAATTGAAAGCACTCGTGCCTCGCTTGGTTTCTGATCTGGGTACACCTACAAAAGGGTCGTGCTTTCTCTGTGATCTTTCACATTCAATATTAAACAGGACCAAAAGAATAACACATTGTGCCGAAGCGTTACAGTTCGATTTACTGGATTGTACTGGTAACATGACAATCGTTAAGCAGCATGACAAAACTCGGAGACGCAGCACCAAGTTACAAGTAGGAGGTTCGATCTGGTCTCAATGAGATTGTGATGGTCCCTCGACTACACTTTCGACATTATACAATTATTTGAAAAAAATATTGATATTCTTAACAAACCGGGTCCCTTTTAAATGAAATGTACACTGAGGGATGTTGAATAACAACGAATGCCACAAATGTTTGTTTTTTTCAATGATAGAACCGATAATTTTGATTTATGTTATGTACAAGATATATCCTTATTTTGCAACAATGGCAACGCTAAAAAATATTGTTTCCCCGGTAAAAAGGGTGTTTGCCGTGGTGACGCATTCCCTCCATCCTTTTTTAAACTAAACGACGATATGTCGTAGCGTAAGGCACTTACCATACTGACAGTAAAAAGGTTTCCGTGAGTCACAGCCTGTATCCGACCACCTCCACGCATTGCCATTGTTATGCATGTGGCCGCAGGTCGTCTCCGATTCCACATAATTTTCGCTCCGGGTAAATACAGCACTTCCTTTAATCATTGTTATCAACAAATGAATCACTTCAACTGGTAAATAGAGATTCTCACCCAAGTGTCTTCTGCTATCAAATATATCAACACAAGTTGATAAAAGTAACAAATATCCGAGGCTTGCCGAGGTAATAAACGAGTGTTGATATATTTGATATCAGAAGACACGAGGGTGAGATTCTATTTATCTTCCAAAATCATTGTCCATCACATTAGCATGATAAATGTACATATTTGAACGCTGCATAGCCCTCACCTCCTAAACAAGTGATATCATAGCATTGTGACGTCATCTTGTTAATGCCGTCATAGTATTGTGGCATCGTTGTGACATGTATTAACCATTGTATTCATAATATACAAAGCATAAGTACATACTCAGACTAAAGATATTCTAGTCGATAAAAGTTGAACTTATTTGTTTACAACTTTTTTGCTTGTCATTTGGTCAATGCTTTTTTGTTTTCCCCTCCAACTCGAAATATACTTAACGAAATCTTGTGAAGTATCTTGAATTGATGATATATTAGGCATCAAGTTCGCTGTCGCTCGATCCAAACCATAAGCTTATTTTATGTCGATGAAAAGTTAAAATAACAGATTGTAGTTAATAATATTTCATCAACGTAAGCATAAACACTTTTCTAAGACTTCTTTATAATATTTATTGAAATAGTTTGAAATAGACTTACCAGTAATAAGTAGTTATATTAGATTAATAATTTTGTTCAGCTTCAGTAAAATTACCAGGTTCAAAATTCCATCGATGGTTGTACGCCCCAATCCAATAGTTCCGCTTGAGTTTAATGTACGGTATAATCTCGTACATGTCCACGAGATCTGCCACGATCAGGAGGTCCCCGCCTCTATTCCGGCAATCTGCACGTGCAGCAAACCACGTGACAAACGCTTGCCCAACGTACACACAACGACCTTTTAGTGAAAGTGTACAGTTGGTTTCGTTGCCTGACAGAAATAGAAAATTAATCATTTAAAATTTACATAAATAAACATATGACGAAAGACAACCAACATCTTATGAAATCAATGGCAAAAGAAACGAAACCTATCTTTATAGCCAAAAAGAAAGTAAAGCAGCTAGCAGGAGAAACCTACCCGCAGAACAGAGGTAATAGTTTTGATGAAGCAGGACTGGCTCGACAGCTAGCAGGGGACAACTACCCGCAGAAGAGAGGTAATAGTTTTGATGAAGCAGGACTGACTCAACAGCTAGCAGGGGACACCTATCCGCAGAACAGAGGTTATAATTTTGGGTGAAGCAGGACTGACTCAACAGCTAGAAGGGGACACCTACCCGCAGAACAGAGGTAATAATTTTGGGTGAAGCAGGACTGACTCGACAGCTAGCAATGGACACCTACCCGCAGAACAGAGGTTATAATTTTGGGTGAAGCAGGACTGACACGACAGCTAGCAGGGGACACCTATCCGCAGAACAGAGGTAATAATTTTGGGTGAAGCAGGACTGACTCGACAGCTAGCAGGGGACACCTATCCGCAGAACAGAGGTAATAATTTTGGGTGAAGCAGAACTGGCTCGACAGCTAGCAGGGGACACCTACCCGCAGAACAGAGGTAATACTTTTGGGTGAAGCAGGACTGGCTCGACAGCTAGCAGGGGACACCTATCCGCAGAACAGAGGTAATAATTTTGGGTGAAGCAGGACTGACTCGACAGCTAGCAATGAACACCTACCCGCAGAACAGAGGTAATAATTTTGGGTGAAGCAGGACTGGCTCGACAGCTAGCAGGGGACACCTACCCGCAGAACAGAGGTAATAATTTTGGGTGAAGCAGGACTGGCTCCACAGCTAGCAGGGGACACCTACCCGCAGAATAGAGGTAATAATTTTGGGTGAAGCAGGACTGGCTGGACAGCTAGCAGGGGACACCTACCCGTAGAACAGAGGTAATAGTTTTCGGTGAAGCAGGACTGGCTCGACAGCTAGCAGGGGACACCTACCCGCAGAACACAGGTAATAGTTTTGGGTGAAGCAGGACTGACTCGACAGTTAGCAAGGGACACCTTCCCGCAGGACGGAGGTTATAATTTTGGGTGAAGCAGGACTGGCTCGACAGCTAGCAGGGGACACCTACCCGCAGAACAGAGGTAATACTTTTGGGTGAAGCAGGACTGGCTCGACAGCTAGCAGGGGACACCTACCCGCAGAACACAGGTAATAGTTTTGGGTGAAGCAGGACTGGCTCGACAGCTAGCAGGGGACACCTATCCGCAGAACAGAGGTAATAGTTTTGGGTGAAGCAGGACTGACTTGACAGTTAGCAAGGGACACCTATCCGCAGGACGGAGGTAATAATTTTGGGTTAAGCAGGACTTGTTCGACAGCTAGCAGGGGACACCTACCCGCAGAACAGAGGTAATAGTTTTGGGTGAAGCAGGACTGGCTCGACAGCTCTCGGATGGTCGTCGTGTCCAGATTGACCAGGGCACACAGAGTCTCTGTCTTCACCAGTGCTTCTGAACTCTTCAGTACAATAGCTGTCCCTGTGGAGTCGGTACAATTAGTTATATATAGCCACGTCAGAAATATACCTTTTGAATAAATGAAACTTATTTGTTTGATTGTTATTTTTGGAATACAACATTCACAATATTTAGCAATATAACGCACACAAGTGGTGTGTGGCGGTGCACTTTGATTTGTGTTTTGTGTGATTGTTGGGCTAAGACATAATGAGAATGTTTATATTAATGTCCAATAGTACATGTACCGTGTACGGCAAATTTATACATGAGAGTACCTGTTCCATGATGTATGATGTCATTGTATGTTTGTATGTCATGCTTGTGAAAAAGATATTGTAATAACAAATATTTTTTAACCACTAGGAGACAACGACATAATTGATTTCCGGAATCGCGCAATGCATTTAAAATTCCGTTAACTGATATATCCCTAAATCTATGAATAAATAAAGATAACCTTTTAATCATATAAACTCAAATAATCACATTATAGTAGAAATGTTAAAGAGACATTTTAATATTGTCTCGTTTCATGAGTTAACTGCTAAGCCGCTCTTGAAATCAAAATATAAGAATGATAGAGAGACAGCCAGAAAAGGACGGGATAGACAAGACAGACAGAGCAACTAGAGATAACACGAGGATCGTGAGTATAGGATAGTAGACACTATAGCTGAGTCATCCGTAAAATGTCTAGCACAGACACATGAGAGGATGAGTCGTATTTGTGTTACTGAGAGGTTTAGCCAACAAAAGATAAGGGGAGTTACAGAATGTAGTGGGGACAGACACAGACAAAGAGAGTTTATTCCTGTATTGAAGGCCACATGGCCCAGAGTACAATATTTGATACATTATACATTCCCATTGTAACATTTATACATTTACATATTAACAGTTGTGCGAAGCATATTGTTTGTACATATTCCTTTTCAAAAACATTGCTAGTGGTCTCAATATTTTTTCAGTTTTATATGACATATTGTATAAATCTATGTTGAGACGGGTATTGAAAATAATGATCAGGTATAAGTTGTCTTCTTCTTTCTTGAAAAAGGACATACAAGAAGGAAGAGACAGAGAGAGACAGAATGACAGGCAGACAGACAGAGAGACAGAGAGAGACAGACAGAATATGATCGAGTGAATGAAAGAGTAACAGAGAGAGGTCAAGAGTGTGTAAGGTACAGAGACTGAGATAATGAGACACTCGTGAAGACAGGAATGTAGAGAGAGGAGAGACAACGAGAGAGTGTGTCAGACAGCGAGACTATCATAAGACAGAAAGAGAGAGAAAGGAGAGACAACGAGAGAGTATGTCAGACAGCGAGACTCTCATAAAGACAGAAAGAGAGAGAGAGGAGAGACAGCAAGAGAGTGTGTCAGACAGCGAGACTCTCGGGAAGACAGGACGAGACAGAAAGGAGAGACAACGAGAGAGTGTGTCAGACAGCGAGACTCTCGGGAAGACAGGAAGAGAGAGAAAGGAGAGACAACGAGAGAGTGTGTCAGACAGCGAGACTCTCATAAAGACAAAAAGAGAGAGAAAGGAAGGACAACGAGAGAGTGTGTCAGCCGGCGAGACTCTCATAAAGACAAAAAGAGAGAGAAAGGAAGGACAACGAGAGAGTGTGTCAGACAGCGAGACTCTCATAAAGACAAAAAGAGAGAGAGAAGAGAGACAACGAGAGTGTGTCAGACAGCGAGACTCTCATAAAGACAGGAAGAGAGAGCAAGGAGAGACAACGAGAGAGTGTGTCAGACAGCGAGACTCTCGGGAAGACAGGAAGAGAGAGATAGGAGAGACAACGAGAGAGTGTGTCAGACAGCGAGACTCTCGGGAAGACAGGAAGAGAGAGAAAGGAGAGACAACGAGAGAGTGTGTCAGACAGCGAGACTCTCATAAAGACAAAAAGAGAGAGAAAGGAAGGACAACGAGAGAGTGTGTCAGACGGCGAGACTCTCATAAAGACAAAAAGAGAGAGAAAGGAAGGACAACGAGAGAGTGTGTCAGACGGCGAGACTCTCGGGAAGACAGGAAGAGAGAGAGAAGAGAGACAACGAGAGAGTGTGTCAGACGGCGAGACTCTCATAAAGACAAAAAGAGAGAGAAAGGAAGGACAACGAGAGAGTGTGTCAGCCGGCGAGACTCTCATAAAGACAAAAAGAGAGAGTAAGGAGAGACAACGAGAGAGTGTGTCAGACAGCAAGACTCTCATAAAGACAAAAAGAGAGAGAAAGGAAGGACAACGAGAGAGTGTGTCAGACGGCGAGACTCTCATAAAGACAAAAAGAGAGAGAAAGGAGAGACAGCGAGAGAGTGTGTCAGACAGCGAGACTCTCGGGAAGACAGGAAGAGAGAGAGAAGAGAGACAACGAGAGAGTGTGTCAGACGGCGAGACTCTCATAAAGACAAAAAGAGAGAGAAAGGAAGGACAACGAGAGAGTGTGTCAGACGGCGAGACTCTCATAAAGACAAAAAGAGAGAGAAAGGAAGGACAACGAGAGAGTGTGTCAGCCGGCGAGACTCTCATAAAGACAAAAAGAGAGAGTAAGGAGAGACAACGAGAGAGTGTGTCAGACGGCGAGACTCTCATAAAGACAAAAAGAGAGAGAAAGGAAGGACAACGAGAGAGTGTGTCAGACAGCAAGACTCTCATAAAGACAAAAAGAGAGAGAAAGGAAGGACAACGAGAGAGTGTGTCAGACGGCGAGACTCTCATAAAGACAAAAAGAGAGAGAAAGGAGAGACAGCGAGAGAGTGTGTCAGACAGCGAGACTCTCGGGAAGACAGGAAGAGAGAGAGAAGAGAGACAACGAGAGAGTGTGTCAGACGGCGAGACTCTCATAAAGACAAAAAGAGAGAGAAAGGAAGGACAACGAGAGAGTGTGTCAGACAGCGAGACTCTCATAAAGACAAAAAGAGAGAGAAAGGAAGGACAACGAGAGAGTGTGTCAGCCGGCGAGACTCTCATAAAGACAAAAAGAGAGAGAAAGGAAGGACAACGAGAGAGTGTGTCAGCCGGCGAGACTCTCATAAAGACAAAAAGAGAGAGAAAGGAAGGACAACGAGAGAGTGTGTCAGACAGCGAGACTCTCGGGAAGACAGGAAGAGAGAGAGAAGAGAGACAACGAGAGAGTGTGTCAGACGGTGAGACTCTCATAAAGACAAAAAGAGAGAGAAAGGAAGGACAACGAGAGAGTGTGTCAGACAGCAAGACTCTCATAAAGACAAAAAGAGAGAGAAAGGAAGGACAACGAGAGAGTGTGTCAGACGGCGAGACTCTCATAAAGACAAAAAGAGAGAGAAAGGAGAGACAGCGAGAGAGTGTGTCAGACAGCGAGACTCTCGGGAAGACAGGAAGAGAGAGAGAAGAGAGACAACGAGAGAGTGTGTCAGCCGGCGAGACTCTCATAAAGACAAAAAGAGAGAGAAAGGAAGGACAACGAGAGAGTGTGTCAGCCGGCGAGACTCTCATAAAGACAAAAAGAGAGAGAAAGGAGAGACAACGAGAGTGTGTGTCAGACAGCGAGACTCTCATAAAGACAAAAAGAGAGAGAGAAGAGAGACAACGAGAGAGTGTGTCAGACGGCGAGACTCTCATAAAGACAAAAAGAGAGAGAAAGGAAGGACAACGAGAGAGTGTGTCAGACAGCGAGACTCTCATAAAGACAAAAAGAGAGAGAAAGGAAGGACAACGAGAGAGTGTGTCAGCCGGCGAGACTCTCATAAAGACAAAAAGAGAGAGAAAGGAAGGACAACGAGAGAGTGTGTCAGACGGCGAGACTCTCATAAAGACAAAAAGAGAGAGAAAGGATTGACAACGAGAGAGTGTGTCAGACGGCGAGACTCTCATAAAGACAAAAAGAGAGAGAAAGGAAGGACAACGAGAGAGTGTGTCAGACGGCGAGACTCTCATAAAGACAAAAAGAGAGAGAAAGGAAGGACAACGAGTGTGTGTCAGACAGCGAGACTCTCGGGAAGACAGGAAGAGAGAGAGAAGAGAGACAACGAGAGAGTGTGTCAGACAGCGAGACTCTCGGGAAGACAGGAAGAGAGAGAGAAGAGAGACAACGAGAGAGTGTGTCAGACAGCGAGACTCTCATAAAGACAGAAAGATGGAGAGAGGAGAGAAAACGAGCGAGACTCACCAAGTTGAGGCATAGATGAGAAGATGTTGAGCCACTGGGACGTCTGTCGTCTGTATCTGGAGAAAGGACAGGTCTGGTTGCCAGTGAATCTATAACTACACCAGCAGCAGGGGTTGAGACGTCCGGGGCGGTGCTACATAAGAGTTTGCTTGTGTACACATCTTTGAATGATTAACGATAACCCGGTTTCGATGGGTCATGGCAAATAAACCCGTGAAGAGATATCATTTACATCATTTTATGCACATTACACATGTCATAACATTCGTTATTGGTATTGATAGGTGTCAACTGTGCAAAATTAATTCTCATATGCCTACTCTTTCGCTTCGCCTATGAAATTCAAGAAAAACACATTTCTGTCTGTCAGAGACAAGTTTCTGTATTATTTTGTATCAATTTTCCGTTTCTAGGTCAAACAAAGCGTCGCTATCTGTCTACATGTTTCATGCACCAAATCATAAACATCAATATTAGTAAAACCACAAAACATTGAAAGTGGTTTGGTGTTTCAATGAAAACTCATCTACAAACCTCTAAAGGTGAGTCCGACTCACCTGTCTAGCTTTCGCTTTATTGTATATCAAACAATGGACAAGTTAATTATCAACTGTACACAATGATAACCCGTGTAGTGATATCTTATGAATTAATCCGACTGACCTTCCCTCGCTTTCGCTCTAATAAAATATCAAAACATGGATATGTTAAATTGACCAGGGGAAACAACGAGCGCCTTGAGCAACCACGTACGAGTGGATGGATATGCGCGCTATATAGATTTTCATATACAAATATAAATATAAAAACTTTAAATATAAACCGTATACCACGAAGACTCGTGCAGTGTTCTCTACTTCATTGACTCACCTCCAGAACAGTGAAGGGAGCTCCCTCCGTCCTACATACACTGACACAGTAGTCGATACTGAGATGGTCACTACAAACATCGAAGGAGTTCTCCGTCAGGGTGGTATAGTCGCGGGTACACGCCAGGAGAGGGTTGACAAACGATCCTGTGTTAAAGGAACAGTCCGAACCAGATTCGGAAATTCAGATTTGAGTGATGTTCATTCCGGATTTAATTTATATGAAGTAAAAATGAGCAAACATGACTGTTGTCACGCATTTAATAAAATAATCTTTCATTAAAGGCACCAATCGATCCTCTTTCATCCGCCATCTTGAAATGTTAGCATTGCGAGAAAACAAACGTGCTGTATTATGCTTATTCATTGCCAAATTTAGAAATAACTTCTTGATTGATAGAAGAGGAGCATATTTACAAATAATTCATAATAAAGGTTATAAGTTAGCGATACACTTTATTCTTTGTCAAATTAATCAATCTTAAACAAATGAAATGCTAACATCACAATCATATTTGAAATTAAGTGTGAAATTATCATGTAAAAATCATATATAATTGTAAACAGGAAGGTCCTCCTGAATTTCGTTTCAACAAAAAATACCCCGCTCGAATACCATTGACCAATTATCATATTTTATCCATTACATACAAATGACCCATTATCATGATATATGCATAACATACCATTGACCTATTATCATGATATATGCATAACATACCATTGACCCTTTATCATATCATACCAATAACATACCAATGACCCTTTATCATATCATACCAATAACATACCATTGACCCATTATCATAATATATGCATAACATACCAATGACCCTTTATCATATCATACCAATAACACACCAATGACCTATTATCACATCACACCCATTACATACCATTGACCCTTTATCATATCATACCAATAACATACCAATGACCCTTTATCATATCATACCAATAACATACCATTGACCCATTATCATAATATATGCATAACATACCAATGACCCTTTATCATATCATACCAAAAACACACCAATGACCTATTATCACATCACACCCATTACATACCATTGACCCATTATCACATCATACCCAATACATACCATTGACCCATTATCACATCATACCCATTACACACTAATGCGCCATTATCATGTTACATCCATAACACGCCATTGACCCATTATCACATCATACCCATTACATATCAATGACCCATTATACTATCATACCCATTACATACCATTGACCCAGTACCACTGTGGGCTCCATTGACTGACCGCTCCGATCCAGAAGTCCAATTTACCTCCAGTGTCCGGAGTGGACAGCATACACTGGCCAACAGCTGACCCTAAGGCCAGGTCACCCTCCTCAATCCGAAACAGAGTTCCCCTGCTAGTCTCGCAGATTCTCGCCGCGTCCTGCCAGTGCTTTGAATCGTGGTGGTACGACAGACATTTTCGTCCTCCCGGCAGTTGGATGACGTCATCGGATACGCAGGGATCAGTTTCTAAAGATATCATAAGTGTTCATAATAGTTTCTGACATATCAATTATGTAGATTTGAAAGGCTGCGTCATTCTACAAAACTACCAACTATTGCTGACAAAATAATTAAATACTTTTCTTCTCTTCACTTAACTGTTGAAACAGTTCCCTAATTAATGAGTGTTGCCCCATAGTACATGACTCCTACGAAATCATTTCAAAGCGGCAATCAAAACAGCCAAAGTTAGCTCGAGGAGAGCTTTATCAGAAAGAGAACTAGGGGCGTTTGTGACTTTTCTGGGCTCAAGGACATGCCCAAACTACTCCTTAAAGCATGTTTCTTATACTCGTCAGTTAGACTGTCGCATGACACATGCTTTTTAAACCGTACGTATGAGTGTGATAACATAAACGTTTTCGATAAGCTGGTTCGCTTGACCGTGCAAGTTGGGTCCGAGGCACTGGTCATTATTCATCGTACGACAAAAACACATAACGTTATATGTTACACCCCTATCAACAGCCAATATCAATTAAAAGCGGTCAAGTTAGTAATGCCATTCTTTTTAAAACCATTTAAAGAAAAACAAATTCTGCAAACAAACTCTGGCACTATATGCAAAGACATGCAAAGTTTCTTAAAAATGTATTGAATCTAGATTTTAGAAGCTCTCATGGTCCAATATTATATACATATATAACTTTATGATGAATATACAATTTAGGTCCTTGACTATCAGAAAATATGAAAAAAAAACGTACGAAAAGAAAGATTAAGTTGATTGGTTAAGAATACGAATTTGACACTGCATAACAGACAATATCATGATCTGTGTTTGTCTTGCCCTAACATTGTTATCGTTTAAGGACCAAAGATAGCATAAAATGAAAACAGAATATGTATGTTTTTCTTATTTTCATAACCTTCATATTATGTTACAAAAACCTATGGTAAATTGTTAACTTAATATTTTTCAAAAGATATGAGCATTATACATTCTGATCTGGTATACTTTTTATGTATACTTTCAACTTTAGTCCCTAATAACCTTTTTTGGGGTGGCTCCCCTTTTACATTTTCTTTACCTTTATATTTGTATTTTATGTAAATGAGATGAGACTTTAATCAATTATGTCTGTCTGTTGTTATCATGTCATTTGATTTAGAAATAACAAAAATACTTCTGGCTCTATTTTAATGACCCTAGATCAAAAGGAGAACGTAATATTTTTTACATTGGCCATATATCGTAATTACCTAATTTGATATCCATACGGTTGGAAATAAAAACTGTCATATTTGCAATATGGGCACTTGTGCACATATCACTTTTGCCTAGCACCGATCGCGATTTTTGTAGAGCGAGTTCCTGTTATTTTTCGCCTGTGACGTCATAACACCATCGTTCGTGACGTCACTGTAGTCGGCAGTCGCAAGGGAAGCGCCCGATATCTTTAGGATGCAAAGATGGGATAAAATCGGTAATAAAAAATTATTAACCCCGGAAGTGTGTCAAATGACTTTTACGAAACTCGTGATAATTTGTGAATAACCCTCGCTCTCACTCTGGTAATAAACAAATTCACACTCGTTTCGTAAAAGTGATACATGTATAACATACTTCCTCAGGTAATAATGTCTGTATAAACACCACATTTAATGGTTATCAAGTCAATATTAAGGGTAAATTTAGATACCTTATACGACGACATTTACATACAATGATATTGATACCGTGCATTTACCAGTATCTAAGGTTTAGAGTGCTAAAATTACAATCTGTAAGAATAAAATAATACTATGTACCCAAAGCTTGTGAAAGATAATTTTATCGAGTACAAAATTTACCAGTTAAATCAATCTTCATTTCTAATAACATTTTAAGGAACACTCAATTTGTTTAAAGAGAAAAGAAATCTTATTTGAGGCAGTAAAATATACATACAAATCAAAATAAACTAAAAAGAAGTTAGGGAGTAAGTAAGTAAAAACTTCACGGATATACATGTAGCAACAGCAGATTTAATTTATCTTCAGGGCGGGATGAGTTATCAAGCAGTGTATCAAACTCCTTGTATAATTGTCAGTCTTTCTGTCACTCCAGTGCTATATACACAACTTGGCAAATGTTTGTTCTCTTTCCAAGGCAAAACCGGTATATAACGTTCCGGTAAGTCTACAGTGTATATTTCTGATTAACCGGGAGTAAGAAAATGTTGTGAAATGCCGCGAAGGCTAAACTGTGTAGGTGAGGAATAATTATGGTGATATGTTTCACAAGTAAAGAATAAAAAAGTTTTTTTTATATGAATAGTGTATAGTATGCCATCGGTTAACGAGTGTACGGACCTTCCTATCCGTCGGGGTTCCAATGTCTGGGTTACAATATAAGTTATACCATTCAGAGGCAGGGTATGGGGAGATATCCGCCTCGAGCTTGGTGTTCGCATTTCTACAATTACTATTACCAAAGTGAGTATATCTTATAACTGTTTCCAATTCATATTGCCTTCGGCTCGTCGCATAACACCAAGCTCGAGGCGGATATCTCCCCATACCCCGCCTCTGAATGGTATAACGAATAAACATTACCGAATGTTTAAACAAAACGAATATAATATGAAGATAAGGAGTAATACAAACGTAAATCCTTTTACTATAGTTTGTTCAAAGCTACATATCGGATCAAAATAACCAGCTTGGTCAGCATGGCCGAGGTAACATACATTGTACATTTCAAGACGCTCAATCTGCACGTTTTTTTCATGCTTATTTGCCGGGGTATAAATGATTCTTAATATCAGTATTTATCCAGGGTCACGTGGACCAATCAGAGATCGAGATTCTTACATGAGGTAAAACCTTTTTGACGAATCGCCAATGCGATTTTAGCCTTTTATTGGCTTACATAACATTGGACGGTTCCGAAATAAGACAGGGGCGATTAGACTCTTTCATTATATTTTGATAATTGGGATAAGTGTTTAGATTCACCTTCAAGAAAAGAATCACAAATCATTCTACCCATGGAAAAGGATCTCAATCCGTTTTCCAGGCCTTCCGTGGAAATCTTATCAACCCCGACATTTTATTTATTCGAAAAAATAAATGTGCTTTCTAAAACTTTAAAAAAAATAACAAATTCAAAATTCTGAACATATTCAAAATATGTAGCCTTTTTCGATTTTAGGCATGTTTCAACGACGATATTTCCATCGATATCATTGTGTTTTATGTTTCATTTTCAAATATCTATCAAAAATAAAAATGTATTTCTTGTGTCTCATAAGTCAGTTTATGACTTGACGTCATTTTTGATAATGTGTGCCATGTTTTGTAAATATTCTATTAGTGTGATCTAACTGAATTATACATTTAATAATAATAACATATTGCGTGACCAAACCTTTTCAGGTGATAAGTCCCTTTATGACTGAAAACAATGTTTTTGATTATGGTACAAACAGAAATATAAACTTTAATTGTCAGAATGAAGAAACTCTTGTCAAAGTAGATGTTAAATATCGCTTACGTAGGAGTTTCTACATGTATATTAGTAAACATAAGTAAATAACATGATGGTTTGTTACTTTCAATAAATCATAGGAACAACGAATTCTTACCTACAGTATGTTACTATGACGAATATGAATATTTGTATGGAAAGTAATGTTATGTCATCATGTGCTTACCTTGACATGCCACGCAAGAGATGAAAGTGTCGCTGATTAATAATAAGGGCAATAAGCACAATAATTTCCACATGGCTTAACTCAGAGAGGAACAATCATGACTATGACGTGAAGACCTTATTCGAATAAAGAGCGACAAAATACGTGGAACGAGTACTATTTGTTTAGTGAACTAAAAGTGTGCTTTGTTTGAACGGCGGCAATTATAAAAGGGTGGATATGCATTCCGGGTAAATATAAAACACGGAATCAGTCTTCAAAAAATGAATACGGATTTGAGGTGAGGTTGATGAATTGGGTTATTAAAGTTTCTTTTTGCTTTTTGGCTAAGATATTGCATTTTTATTTGTCATTTTTTTTCTGATGAAAATGTGTATTTATTATTTCATTAAGCAGTGTAGATAGAAAGGATTTAACGTTTCGTTTTATTCAATTTCTATTGTAATATATTTAATTTTCATTTGCTTATTACATGTATGTAATAATAATAATCATCTGCAACGAGAAGGGCATAGTTAACACAAAAAGACCTGATTAACTGTTAACCGTTAATTGATAACTGTTTCTGTGATTTTAGATTGATTTCAATAAAAAAAATGTATCTAACTCATCGATTCCTTTTTTAAATTGATAAGACATAGCTTATCTATGTCATTTTCTGTCATAAGGTTTGTTGTACTATTGACTTAAAATACGTTGATGATGTAAAATAAAGTATTCATTTCATTTATCACAAGTTAAGATAAAGGTCGCGGGCGTGAAGGGAAATGTAAAGTCATCAAGAAACCTTCAGTAATCTGAGCCTTTCTACGATGTCAAAATACAATTCTGCTTCAGACAGGGCTATATGCTCTGTCCACAACTTTTAGTTTGCTGCGTCAATATAACAGCTTGGAAGTATCGCAATTAAAAGAGAACGTATTGGATCGATGTTTACATAAGTCGAGTGGGCTTGAGTGTCAACACGGTTCAGATTCAGAAAACTTCGCTAGACTTTGAAAGGTTGTCTATGTACGGTTTTATCACTGTGAGGATGTTATTAATTCTTAATAATTTTGTTATTAAGATAAATCTTCCTTATCGTTTACTCTCATCAGCATAATACGAAACGTCACAAAATAAGATACAATGTACTTTTTATTCTATAATGGATAGACGCAACCAACAAACATTTACATCGTGTCCCATGTGGCCAATTATTGTAATTTATTGATTTGTAAACAAACTTTTGAAAAATTATCCTTAACTAGGTTAGATTTAAAATGACAGACATATAAATAAAATAATAAACATGTCTGTCTGTCTGTATAAATGTCTGATTTAGAATGAAAAAAATGTTTTTGGGTGTGTTTAGACGTCCTAGAGTACTTCTATGATGTAAACACATGTTTTTTTTTTTCAAATTATAGAATATTTTTGTTTTGAAATCACCATAACTAGGCGATATAGGAGAGTGTGTTTGCACGGATCAACTCATTCAAGTCCGAAAGGTGCGTCAACATCTTAATTTACTTGATATTCGTATTTTCAACCATCCTCTCCCCCGAAGACAGCTCAGTCATACCCGAGAAAGCTTGCTGTTGGGAGAGAGTGATTTTCAACATTAACTCCCGAAATATCTGTTGAAACATCTTCAAAACAGTGCTTTCTGCACTCTTTGGTTGATTGAATCTGTCTACTTTTAATAGCCAAAACTCTTTATTTAATTCATTTTTACAAAACATTGTTTTTAAATGACAGTCAAAATCAGCAGTATTTTGTTTTTTGACTTTGAAAATTAGGCGACGTTTCTTTTGCGGTTGATTTTACTATTGAAGATGCAATATCATATTTTTCTTAAAATTCTAGTCTACACGCTATCATATGGTTGAACTTTGTTTTAAGTCTATAATTTCAATAAATGTTAGGTTGGACTTGTAATAATTCAGAGGAGAACTATTACTATTATTGCACTGGTAAATCACCTACATAGCTATAAATAAGCTGTATATAGCTATAAATTGGACCTTTGCAATTATATTGAAAACTGAAATAAAAATGGTTTGTTTTTTAAATTTTATTTAGAAAAGTGACAAAGCGAAGGAACAGGGTAAACTATCCATTGGATCATATTGAAATAAATAGATTTTTAAAAATACAATTGCCTAGTTTTCATTAAAAAGTCTCGAGGAAACACTTTATAAAAATACAAAATTACATCAGCATGGATCTCCTACTCAAAAATTATTATAAGCGTGATAAATATATTCACCGCTAATCTTTTAGTACATTATTCAGGAAATATATTCCAATTTTTTATTTCCAAATATATGTTAAATTTAAATAAATAAATCATCTCTGATAAGATACTGCCGACGAGCAGATGTCCATTCTTGAAAATCTAATTAGCTAACCATACGCTGGCCTATGATCTCTCCTTCCCGTCTCGCCTCTAAATGTGGTCATCGCTTGCGTAACATGCATGTGCAAGTTGCTATAGAGTTGTAGCAACGCTCTCTCGTCAGATTCGCCCGAACCATGTAGTTTTTAGAAGTCACCTCTGTCGAGTCGGTCCAGCTCAGGTAGACGACGGGGATGGGGACACCCTGGCGTCTACACTGACCTTTGTATGTTGGCTCGGGTATATTTAGTGTACCCTTTGAAACAGCTAGCAAACAAGAATAAAATAATGGTCGACCATCACAAGAAGTCTACAGTCGTCATTTCAACGTAACACACTATTGACCCTCGTCGACATCGTTCCTTACGGTCAACATTTTGTATGAATACAAATCCTTTCCCGTACAACAATCTTCATACATTTCAAGCACTTCTGAAAATACTCTCCCTCAAAATCATTTCATACAATCATAAGTCAATAGCAATGAACTATAACAAAAACAGGGTTCAAACAATATGTTACATCGATCAACAATTTACAATTGATTGTGAGTATGGATTTTCAAAACATCGTATTTTTCAAAAAGATTTGAAATTGACTTTCATTTGAATTTGTGTTTTCAGATTGATTTATTGATAATTTAGTACGGTAGCGAAATTGTAGAAGTCTATCACAGATGTTCAAATAATGTTCCATTACCCATAATACCTAAAAAAAATTCATAACATACTAAAGACATGAAAATTGTATCTCTATCTGTTGCAGTTCTTCCTTTGTAGTTCAAGTATTTAAAAACACACTGGGTTCATTCATAAATTGGGCATTTCTTCCTCAAATATTACTGCATGCCATGTATTTCTTATCGAAGGAAAACCTAAAAGGAAAAATAACTATATTTAACATGATCTTTCGTATATTTATGCTCACCAAAATACATATTCTGGTTGAGTTTCTAATTTATCTATTAAATAACTATAAAAAACACAATTAACATTACTGATAACAATCGCAAGATGTAAATGACAACATGTATTAGGTATGCCAAAAGTTTTTGATGTTATTTATCATTCAAATATTGTCACATTAGCCTTTTTCAAAAGATATTTAGGCCTATATTATTATATCTTTATAATTTCCAACACTTCTCATATTGCCCTTGACATCACGGGACACTTTAGCAGTGTGTTATAGATCTATATTTTCTGTAAGTTGATAAAATATATAAATATGAATGCTTAAACGAATGGCACTGTGGTGACATTGATATCCAAATATATTAAAGCCCCATTATCATACAATAATTGTATGCGGTTCGTGCGGAAATTTAACTATTGAGGAAAGAAATACATCACTCGGTAGAAAAATCTTTCGTCGAAAGTTTGATATCATGTTTTAATCAACAATAGAATACTTATTTCGACGTCAAAAGTACAGTACCCTCTGCAAAAGTGCCACATAGCATTTTTACGAATCCGCTTTCGGTGACATCATCATTATTTGTGTAGGTTTTAAATTGCGTCTTAGTTACCGCAATTGGGTCCGATGGATATCAACTTGGGCGCAACTAGTGCCTGATTAAAAAGAAAAAGAAAAAGCAAATCTAGTCGTGCGCGTCAAACACGACTTTCAAGCGTATATTTAGAAACAGGACATGTGAGATGGCAACACTTGATTCATACGACATGCCGAGGCTACCGCTTTGGTCACTTTGGTAAACTGTCTCCTATTTAATGAACTTTAACTTTTCATGGTTGGTCGCAATAATATTACTAATAATACCACGAATACAGTACATGTAAATATAATTTTTTAAATATTGCAGTTTAATAATGGGTATTTAAGGCTAGAATTGTGTATTTCATAGAACGTCATTCTTTCAAACAAATAAATTGCGAATTGTGTTTGATTTTCATTATTTGATTGATATTCCTATATAATGAATCTATGTTAACTCTATCATACTCAAATGTAAAAGACAGAAAAGAATTTTTAAAAGTTAAGTGTAAAATTGAGAACGATTGATTCACTGACTATAAACTTTAAGGGGCCCAACCAATAGTCACGACAAACGTCGTGATAATTAGTAAGTTTTTGATAAGATTGATCATATTTCAAAAAAGTTTTCGAGAAAATTAATATTCACGTGGATTACGTTTGCCATGTTGAAATTGTTCTCTTTATCATTTTATTATTTTACTTAAATGAATTTTCGCTTGAATCATAATAATATCAATTTGGCAAGCAGATCAGACTTCGAGAAAATTAAGATTCACATAAACTACGTTTGTCATGTTAAAATGTTCTTTTCTTTATGTTTTTATTATTTTATTAAAATAATTCTCGCTTGAATCATAATAATGTCAATTTATCAAGCAGTTCAGACTACAATACATATATTTATATCACTGAATTATACATAAAAATAAAAGTAAATATCCTACCAAATTAACCTAAACAATGTATTCAAAATATCAATAATTTGTGTTTAGGTACAAAGCAACATCTGCCTTGTGTTACAAACAAAATAGCATCATTTAAAGGGGCAGTAGCACGTTTTTTGATAATTTTATATTTTAAAATTTTCACTGATAATTGAAAGTTAATGCTAAATGTATTATTTTGACAGTGTCAAAAATCTCATTACACAAACCAATCATCCATAGTCAGAGGACAAAGTATGAGGCTTCACATAAAATCCATTGGCGGCCATTTTTGTGTGAACACCTTTAATTAATTTTGTGTAAGAAAAAGGAATCGCATGGCTAAACTTTACGTTATATATTTGAATTATTACTGCTCCATGTAGTTTAAATACGTTGTCTTTCAATTGGAACCATCAATTTTCATTTTCCTGACATCACCTTTTATACCCCCTAAAACGTGCTACTGCCCCTTTAAAGCGGGCCTGTTTTGATTTCATCTGAAAACATAATAAAAGACGCATGGTTATCAAATGTCATGTTATTTATTTGTTGTAGCGTGTTTATTAATACATTATTATGTTACAGAGAATACACAAAATGGAGCATTCTCGGCAATCAAAAGTAAACGTTCCGACCCTGGATACACGGTGAGCTAGAATCGATTGTTTTCTTTCATCCAATCAGCTGTCTCCGTTGTCTCAATCAGCGGGCGTATCAGATGGCTTCAATCGTGACACGCCCCTGCTTTGTGGTAAACAGTAATGCGTGGAGGGAAATGGGTTTCGAATAGCGAAATCAGTTTGAAAAAGAAACATATAACACCTGATGATGGAAAGTATTTTAACTAATTCCCTCAGGGTCGCTGATTACGTGTATACGTTGCTTCCGGACGTAGTTAGCCTAACTGATCGCAGTCTGATTAAAATCGGCTGTGATTCGAGGAAAAAAAGTGTAAACATACTATCTCTAGCGGGGTTCGAACCGAACTGATCGCTTCCATTCACTTGTGTGTTGCTCAATCTAAATGCATTTCAGAAGCTCGATCATTTCACACTACATATTTTCTTCAGCAATCGCCCGTGTATGTTCATTGCCATTTGCATAAAATTGAGGAAGTAATTAGATGTAGCTGAAAATGTCTTATTTCAGGATCCTCTATTAGCATTCTAATCAAAATCCAGGGGAGCTAACTCTTCATTGGAAATGAACCCTTTTACAGAACTTTTTACTAGTTTTTAAGGTAATTGAGCAGACTAAATTTTATCATAAAAATAACATAGACAGGGTTTTATTACAACCACTATTTTTTTTTATCAAGACCGATCATCTTCTAAATTTTAAAAAGTGTTGTACTTAAAAATGCTTAAAGAAAATTGACCTCAAATTATAAGCTTTTTCACATCGATTCCAGAGCGAACCGGATGCTCAGAAAGGAATCGCGTTCTATTTGCTGACGAGAGACCACGGGGCCAGCAAAGAGGGGTGATACGATTATCGTATCGAGCTCACCTTGGACAGTGAGGAATTATCAAAACGTTGACTGGATTAGGTAGAGATATACTCTGGGGTGTATCGCTCAATACTTGGTTAGTCAAAGATAATAAGATCCTTTAAAAGTAATAAACTTTTAACACGATAGAGTGACGTCATCACCATGGATTAAATAATGATAATTCGAACTATAGCTGTCATTTGAGGTTAAGCAAAAGAAGGCGCAGATTTTCATTGGATCGGTGACTATTCTCACACTTCCAGAGGTGTCTCGCTTAATACTTGGTTAGTCAAAGATAATTGGATCCCTTTAAAGTAATCAACTTTTAACACGATAGAGTGACGTCACTACCATGGATTAAATGATGATAATTCAAACTATAGCTGTCATTTGAGGTCAAGCAAAAGTAGGCGCCGATTTTCATGGGATCGGTGACTATTTCACTAAATAACATTGTCGTAAACTTAAAAAATGAAATTACTATTATGCCGGTCAAATATATCACATCAAATTCAACAAGTTAAAAATTATTACATCAAAGTAACATTTAGAAACATATGTCTGTCGCGAAAAGAAGTTTTGTTCAGAAATATGTGATTATATGGCACTGCACCCCTCATAGAAGGGTATGAGACATGTGCTCAATTTGAAAACAATCTGATGAAAACTTTTTCTGAAAGAAATTCTAAATGAAAATGACTATAAGTACAAAACAATGGAAATTCATCAAAAATTCGAAAACAAACAAAATCGCTTGTAAATTGGGACTACACCCCTCTTAGTACATTGTATGTTAGTAAATTTTGAAATGAATCAGATGGATAGTTATCCTGGAAGTAATATTCGTAACGTTATATTACATTTGGTTAATGACACAATGATGCTTACATTGGTATAGAAAAATGGTGACGTTTCCTTAACGTCATAAACCAATACTACATTATTCACTAAGGTGATTGATACATATCTAAAGCTACATGTATTCCTAGTTAAGCCGTTTCCAGTGAACACTTTTTTACCGTTTTGTGCACAACAGACTGTTAAGGCTTTTTTACATCCCTTAGTAATTTCGTCCGTCATAATGTTTTAATGGGGCAATGCAGATTATTTTTGTGACAAGTTGAGATATAAGCATTCCTACAGGTATTGACTAGAGGGATATCTCTTTGGTCGAACAGGTAGAGTGTAAGACTCTCAATCCGGAGGTCCCGGGTTCGAATCCCGGCGGAGGTGGTCTCAAAATCACTTCTTTTACATTTTAGAGAATGATAGATAACTTCACTGAGTCCATATGTTCTTATGTGTCCTTAGATAGTCTGAGTGCGAAAATTCGTCTTTAAAATATTGACCATGTATGGGAAACATAAAAATACGCAAAATAAAATAAAAAGCGTTATGGGAGGAAAAGCACGACTCTCCGTAGACTTTAATCCTTGAGCATGCATTTTGTGTTGACCACTGCATAATGTTTTCATTTTATGCTTTAAAACATACTGACAAATTTAATCAGCCTTATTAAAATCGACCTAGTCTCAAGGAATGAAAAACAATAAATTAAGTCTATCGAGATACGAGATTCGTACCACAAGGTCTGACTGTAATCACGTGGGTCGCACGACTTGTTACCAGTTAAAAGCAGGCGAAACCTAGTCATTAGCGGACTATTCTCATCATCACACTTTAAAGACAGTTAGCGGTGATCATGATTGTCATCAATATTTTATTTGTCAAGAATCCACCAAAAGTTTGTACATGAGACAGAAAAATACAAATGTTATACAAATATGAAAATGACAAGGATTTACATCTACTATAGAACTCGGATATAACGAACCCCAAGGGACCAAAGAATTTAGTTCGCTATATCCGGTGTTCGCCATACGCATAAAATTTAAGTGATATTATAAAGGGACGGGACTTGAAAGTTTGTTCGCTATATCCGATTGTTCGCTATATCCGAGTTTGCTATATCCGTGTTCGATATATCCGTGTTCTACACATGATGCATGTAAATACAAAGAAATATCAAATTATCATAATATCTGCAACCGAAAACAATATTTATTTATTTTTTGAAACCTTGTTAACACAAACCTAATAGATTTAACTCACTTGCGTAAATTGTTGATCATGTTTGAATTAAGAAGGGTGTCGTCTTCATAGTATTTGGTCAGTTTAGGTAATGACTTTTTTTACTAATAACATTCTTTCAACAATAATTCGTAAATTGTTGATCATGTTTGAATTAAGAAGGTTGTCGTCTTCATAATATTTAGTCAGTTTAGGTAATGACTTTTATATCAATAACGTTCTTTAACCAATAATTTCGGAGTTCCAAAGAGAGCGATTCGTTCAGGATGAAGCATGGTTTACAGGAGTTAAATATATATGTATATGTGTCATTTGATAATGTTTAAATGTCATCCATATAAGTTTATATCGATGAAAGCAAGCACGTGTTACAATGAATAAATGTTATCGTTGTAATGCTATATACTTTATCAATTTCATAAAGCAACAAAGCACGCCAATTATTTATAAAGCCCACGATGCAACAGGTGGTTCATAATTGTTTGACATGATACTTTTCAATATTTCAGTGACATGTTTTTCAATAAAAATCTATACGATATTCATGGAACTTTATCGAGATATCATAACATAAAGTATACGCGATCAACAGCACCTTATAGTTCGAAAGCTGTACAATGATCGCCCTTGATGCTCTTAAGATCATTGTTCTCTTTGCGTTGTTCACTTTGACCTTTCTTCTTGGAATTATACCGATACGACTGATCCGAAGAAAACAAGCGCATGGAGAAAACGCCCAATTGGTTGACGAAGCTAACCCAAGACCAAATTTGACCCGTGTCGTCAGTTTTCTCAGTTGTTTCGCGGCTGGAGTGTTTTTGGCAACATGTCTTCTGGACTTGTTACCAATTGTACGCCGTGTGTTTATGATTGCCCTTGCTCAGATGAATGTAGCCTCTGGTTTCCCTCTAGCAGAGTTTGTCATGGTTCTTGGGTTTTTTTCTGTGCTCACCACGGAACAGGTTGTGATGAAAATACGCGAGAGATCAACAACAGATGGTTACAGAAGTAGCAAGGTCGTCGATGGTGTGCTTCATGTTCAGAAAGGTGGACATTCTCCACGAGATCATCCCTTTCAAGAAGACACAGCTGATGATGGAGATGGTCAAAGAGGTTATCAAAATGACGGTAGACATGGTCAGTCTATCCGTGGCAGTAATGGTCAGTTGAATGGTCGTGGACAGTCAAACAGAGAACAAGAGGAGGAAGGACATTATTCAGAGACCTCCTTCAACTTCGAAGTTGCTGAGCCTGTGAAATCAGTTGAAGGTTCTGAATGTTCTGAAGTTCAGGAACAAATCAAACCTCACTCTAGTTTAAGAGCGTATCTCCTACTATTTTCCCTGTCCCTGCATTCAGTATTTGAAGGACTTGCAATTGGCTTACAGAGAAGAGATATCGATGTCATGGATATTTTTGCTGCGCTGCTAATTCATAAATGCATTTTGAGCTTCAGTCTTGGCTTGAAACTTGCCCAAACAAAACTCACAAGCAAGTCTGTAGCGTGTTCAGTATTGTTCTTCTCCGTGACAGCACCGATTGGTGTTGCAATAGGAACAGGAATAGTCAGCCTATCGTCCTCGATGGTGTCAAGTCTAGTTCAAGGAATCCTTCAAGGATTGGCTTGTGGAACGTTCCTCTACATCACCTTCTTCGAAGTGCTTCCAAGCGAGTTTGATTCCCACGAGAACAGAATATTGAAACTTATGTTTGTATTCCTTGGCTTTTGTTTGGTAACTGGTCTTCTATTTCTTGGCGATGATGTCTGGACTCCTTTTTGTGCTGCCCCGCCTAAAGATGGAACCTAGTTTAAGACTATGGTGAATTTGCTTTTGGGCTGAAGAAAACCCACAGATAAGCGCTATAGTGATCTATTTACTATCATCTGTATGAAGTAACGTTGTGGGGAAATTATATAACAATAACGATGGGATAATCTTAGAACATTGTCACAAGAAATAGCGCAGGTGATACAGTGTCAGCTCATTGGCTTAAGAACAGGATCGCTTCCCATTCATTTTATAAATAAAGAATATAAAGAAGAAAATTGTTTCCTCATTTCTTGTGTCATATGTAATGTTTACAAGTTTCCGAGTTGCATTGAGAATTACAAGGACAGCATTTCCTTGGGGATTACCTAAAAGAGTAGAGTCACTGTATTGGTTTTGAAAGGAAGGATGTTTTGGAACATTGCTTGCTAATGTATTATTTCCGACATGGATGCCCGGTCACAACTCTCAACACATGACAATTTTTTTTAAAAAGGTCGGCTCATGTAATAGTGAAAGGCCTTCACGAAGGCCTAGGTCGAAAGAAAGTCATTCTCGCCCCACAGAGGCAGCTCATTGCAGGTAAGCCTCTGTTCTATTACGCCAAGATCCTTGGGTTCCGGCAGATTGCCCTAGCGGCAAAAAGTTTTAAGCTCCCTTATTTGCAGCCAATGAAAACACCTTTTGGATATCCATGTCTTGAGGAGTATTTAACGGGCGTTTAGAAACATGTCTTTATGTTTATTTTTCATTTACAGTGTGAGAGGGGAAATATTTGAAAATCAGATATAGATAGAAACTGTTTTATAATTCTGTAAAATATTAGTTGTTTTAAGGATTTTTTTAAATTATGACCCAAACAAAAACTAATGATAAAGTAAAAGCGATGTTTTGTAAAAGGAAGAGTTATCTCCCCTGGATGTTACATTTCAACGATAGTTTTCCCGAACCATACGGAAATGGCCGATATTTTTGGGAATGACCACTTTTGAAACGGCGTCAGTGATTGCACAATTAACTTCGATTGCCTCCAATCAGATTTCTATCTTTCTATCCCATGTATTAGCCGTAATAGAACAGAGGCTAACTCAGGTATGAAGTCCATATTAACATTTAAATGTATTAGGTACCTGAAAAGATGAAATAAAATTCTTACTCATTCGGATCAGTATTTCATAGTGAAGTTCAATAAAGGGGTTTGCATTTGAAGACATGAATTGAAGAGTATTTTCAAGAAAAAAAATCTACGTATCTTGCAATTATCTACGCAAAATACAAGGTGTTTTGAGAAAACAATATAGAAGTTAAGGTAAAGATTCTTCTTCAAAGTAATACATAAAAGTTTTTCTTTATTTTTTTTCAATCTCGTATCCTCTGATTTAGATCATAGTCTAGGTTGTAATGTATCATAGGATTTTACAATGTTGTATGTTCATATATTTTATGTATCTTAGATTTACACAAATACGATATCTTGTTTCCGATGATCCAATTTGAAATCTCAGCTTGTTGATAAGATTTGAATCAGTCTGATGACAAGGATGTTTACAAACATGCTGCTTCCATGCTGATGTCACAAATCAAGTGTACCCAAACATTCAGATAACTTCGGCATTTTCCGCGTGACATAGAAAAGCGATGTTGTTTGAAACTTTAATCAACCTTCACAAATTTGAAAGCACGATAGTGACTGGTTAAAATCTTACTTCCGGTTGACACGGACCTCTTGGGAGTCCGTCAGATCACAAATGAGTGACCAGTCACAACGTAATATGAAAAAAAGGACCGAATCAATTATTTGATTTCAATCAGATTGTCCGAGGAATCAACTGAGGGCAGATGCATTTTTCTACGGAGAGCCCGAGGGAGAGGACGTTATTTTTGTTATTTAACAAAAAACATCTGAGATATTTTCCTTGACGCATCCTCCTTCCTAAAGTCTAAAACGCTATTTTCCAAAATGCAAATTTCATGCCTTTCTGCTGACCCTTGAGTTTTCTGTGCTTGCATTCTTGCCTGTAGGGGCACTATAGCAGCACAGAAAAGTAAAAGGTCTGCAGCAATGCCTATAATGACAGTTCGGAAGCTGGCGATTTAGGCTTTGAGTAGGAAGAAGTCCTTGACGTAGTCCCCTTCAAAATAGAAATGAAGCAACCATAAAATCTCGCTTTAATCATTGAAGTCGTAGCTTTAAGAGATCCTCTGATGTGAACAATTTAGTCTAAGCTGTTATGGTACTATGGTATGGTAAAGTTATGTCATGGTACAGTGGTATGGCACAGTTATGTCATGGTACAGTGGTGTGGTACAGTTATGTCATGGTACAGTGGTGTGGTACAGTTATGTCATGGTATAGTGGTATGGTACAGTTATGTCATGGTTCAGTGGTATGGCACAGTTCTGTCATGGTACAGTGGTGTGGTACAGTTATGTCATGGTACAGTGGTATGGTACAGTTATGTCATGGTTCAGTGGTATGGCACAGTTCTGTCATGGTACAGTGGTGTGGTACAGTTATGTCATGGTACAGTGGTATGGTACAGTTATGTCATGGTACAGTGGTGTGGTACAGTTATGTCATGGTACCGTGGTATGGCACAGTTCTGTCATGGTACAGTAGTGTGGTACAGTTATGTCATGGTACAGTGGTATGGTACAGTTATGTCATGGTACAGTGGTGTGGTACAGTTATGTCATGCTACAGTGGTATGGTACAGATATGTCATGGTACAGTGGTGTGGCACAGCTATGTCATGGTACAGTAGTGTGCTACAGTTATGTCATGTTACAGTGGTATGGTACATTTATGTCATGGTACAGTGGTGTGGTACAGTTATGTCATGCTACAGTGGTATGGTACAGATATGTCATGGTACAGTGGTGTGGCACAGCTATGTCATGGTACAGTAGTGTGCTACAGTTATGTCATGTTACAGTGGTATGGTAAAGTTATGTCATGGTACAGTGGTATTGTAAAGTTGTGTCATGATACAGTGGTATGGTACAGCTATGTCATGGTACAGTGGTGTGGTACAGTTATGTTATGGTACAGTGGTATGGTACAGTTATGTCATGGTACAGTGGTGTGGTACTGTTATGTCATGGTACAGTGGTGTGGTACAGTTATGTCATGGTACAGTGGTATGGTACAGTTATGTCATGGTACAGTGGCGTGGTACGGTTATGTCATGGGACAGTGGTGTGGTACAGTTCTGTCATGGTACAGTGGTGTGGTACAGTTATGTTATGATACAGTGGTATGGTATAGTGATGTCATGGTACAGTGTTGTGGTACAGTTTGTCGTGGTAAAGTTGTGTGGTACAGTTCTGTCATGGTACAGTGGTATGGTACAGTTATGTTATGGTACAGTTGTATGGTACAGTTTTGTCATGGTACAGTGGTGTGGTACAGTTATGTCATGGTACAGTGGTATGGTACAGTTCTGTCATGGTACAGTGGTGTGGTACAGTTATGTCATGGTACAGTGGTGTGGTACAGTTATTTTATGGTACAGGGTGTGGTACAGTTATGTTATGGTACAGTGGTATGGTACAGTTATGTTATGGTATAGTGGCATGGCACAGTTATGTCAATGTACAGTGGTGTGGTACAGTTATGTTATGGTACAGTGGTATGGTACAGTTATGTTATGGTATAGTGGTATGGCACAGTTATGTCAATGTACAGTGGTGTGGTACAGTTCTGTCATGGAACAGTGGTGTGGTACAGTTATGTCATGGTTGAGTGGTGTGGTACAGTTATGTTATGGTACAGTGGTATGGTATAGTTATTTCATGGTACAGTGGTATGGCACAGTTATGTCATGGTACAGTGGTGTGGTACAGTTTTTCGTGGTAAAGTTGTGTGGTACAGTTCTGTCATGGTACAGTGGTGTGGTACAGTTATGTTGTGGTACAGTTGTATGGTACAGTTTTGTCATGGTACAGTGGTATGGTACAGTTCTGTCATGGTACAGTGGTGTGGTACAGTTATGTCATGGTACAGTGGTGTGGTACAGTTATTTTATGGTACAGGGTGTGGTACAGTTATGTTATGGTACAGTGGTATGGTACAGTTATGTTATGGTATAGTGGTATGGCACAGTTATGTCAATCTACAGTGGTGTGGTACAGTTATGTTATGGTACAGTGGTAAGACAGAGTTCTGTCATGGAACAGTCGTGTGGTACAGTTATGTCATGGTTGAGTGGTGTGGTACAGTTATGTTATGGTACAGTGGTATGGTATAGTTATTTCATGGTACAGTGGTATGGCACAGTTTTGTCATGGTACAGTGGTGTGGTACATTTTGTCGTGATAAAGTTGTGTGGTACAGTTCTGTCATGGTACAGTGGTGTGGTACAGTTCTGTCATGGTACAGTGGTGTGGTACAGTTCTGTCATGGTACAGTGGTGTGGTACAGTTATGTCATGGTACAGTGGTGTGGTACAGTGGTATGGCACAGTTATGTCATGGTGCAGTGGTGTGGTCCAGTTTGTCATGGTACAGTTGTGTGGTACAGTTATGTCATGGTACAGTGGTATAGAACAGTTATGTTATGGTACAGTGGTATGGTACAGTTATGTCATGGCACAGTGGTGTGGTACAGTTCTGTCATGGTACAGTGGTGTGGTACAGTTATGTCATGGTACAGTGGTGTGGTACAGTTATTTTATGGTACAGGGTGTGGTACAGTTATGTCATGGTCCAGTGGTATGGTACAGTTATGTCATGGTACAGTGGTATGGTACAGTTATGTTGTTGTACAGTGGTGTGGTACAGTTATGTTATGGTACAGTGGTATGGTACAGTTATGTTATGGTGCAGTGGTATGGTACAGTGTTGTCATGGTACAGTGTTATGGTACAGTTATGTCATGGTACATTGGTGTGGAACAGTTATGTCATGGTACTGTAGTGTGGTACAGTTATGTCATGGTACAGTGGTATGGCACAGTTCTGTCATTGTACAGTGGTGTGGTACAGTTATGTCATGGTACAGTGGTATGGTACAGTTATGTCATTGTACAGTGGTGTGGTGTAGTTATGTCATGGTACTGTGGTGTGGCACAGTTATGTCCTTGTACAGTGGTGTGGTACAGTTATGTCATGGTACAGTGGTATGATACAGTTATGTCATGGTACAGTGGTATGGCACAGTTATGTCATGGTGCAGTGGTGTGGTCCAGTTATGTTATGGTACAGTGGTGTGGTAAAGTTATGTTATGGTACAGTGGTATGGTACAGTTATGTTATTGTACAGTGGTTTGGCACAGTTCTGTCATGGTACAGTGGTGTGGTACACTAATGTCATGGTACATTGGTGTGGTACAGTCATGTCATTGTACAGTTGTATGTCTTGGTACAGTGGTATGGTACAGTTATGTTATGGTACAGTGGTATGGTACAGTTATTTCCTGGTACAGTGCTATGGTGCAGTTATGTCATGGTACAGTGGTATGGTACAGTTATTTCATGGTACAGTGGTATGGTACAGTTCTGTTATTGTACAGTGGTGTGGTACAGTTATGTCATGGTACAGTGGTGTGGCACAGTTATGTTATGGTACAGTGGTGTGGTACAGTTTGTCATGGTACAGTGTTGTGGTACAGTTATGTCATGGTACAGTGGTATGGCACAGTTATGTCATGGTGCAGTGGTGTGGTCCAGTTTGTCATGGTGCAGTGATGTGGTACAGTTATGTCATGGTACAGTGGTGTGGTACAGTTATGTCATGGTACAGTGGTATGGTACAGTTATTTTGTGGTACAGTGGTGTGGTACAGTTATGTTATGGTACAGTGGTATGGTACAGTTATGTTATGGTACAGTTGTATGGTACAGTGTTGTCATGGTACAGTGTTATGGTACAGTTATGTCATGGTACATTGGTGTGGAACAGTTATGTCATGGTACTATGGTGTGGTACAGTTATGTCATGGTACAGTGGTATGGCACAGTTCTGTCATGGTACAGTGGTGTGGTACAGTTATGTCATGGTACAGTGGTACGGTACAGTTATTGTGTGGTACAGTGGTGTGGTACAGTTATGTTATGGTACAGTGGTATGGTACAGTTATGTCATTGTACAGTGGTGTGGTACAGTTATGTCATGGTACAGTGGTACGGTACAGTTATGTCATGGTACATTGGTGTGGAACAGTTATGTCATGGTACTATGGTGTGGTACAGTTATGTCATTGTACAGTGGTGTGGCACAGTTCTGTCATGGTACAGTGGTGTGGTACAGTTATGTCATGGTACAGTGGTACGGTACAGTTATGTCATGGTACAGTGGTGTGGTACAGTTATGTCATGGTACAGTGGTGTGGCACAGTTATGTCATTGTACAGTGGTGTGGTACAGTTATGTCATGGTACAGTGGTATTATACAGTTATGTCATGGTACAGTGGTATGGCACAGTTATGTCATGGTGCAGTGGTGTGGTCCAGTTATGTCATGGTACAGTGGTATGGAACAGTTATGTCATGGTACAGTGGCATGGAACAGTTATGTCATGGTACAGTGGTGTGGTACAGTTATGTCATGGTACAGTGGTGTGGTAAAGTTATGTTATGGTAAAGGTGTATGGTACAGTTATGTTTTGGTACAGTGGTATGGCACAGTTCTGTCATGGTACAGTGGTGTGGTACACTAATGTTATGGTACAGTGGTGTGGTACAGTTATGTCATTGTACAGTTGTATGGTACAGTTATGTTATGGTACAGTTGTGTGGTACAGTTAAGTTATGGTACAGTGGTGTGGCACAGTTATGTTATGGTACAGTGGTGTGGCACAGTTATGTTATGGTACAGTGGTGTGGTACAGTTAAGTTATGGTACAGTGGTGTGGCACAGTTATGTTATGGTACAGTTGTGTGGTACAGTTAAGTTATGGTACAGTGGTGTGGCACAGTTATGTCATGGTACAGTGGTGTGGTACAGTTATGTCATGGTACAGTGGTGTGGTACAGTTATGTCATGGTACAGTGGTATGGTACAGTTATTTCATGGGACAGTGGTGTGGCACAGTTATGTTATGGTACAGTGGTATGGTACAGTTATTTCATGGTACAGTGGTATGGTACAGTTATGTTATGATACAGTGGTGGGGTACAGTTATGTTATGGTACATTGGTGTGGCACAGTTATGTTATGGTACAGTGGTATGGTACAGTTATTTCATGGTACAGTGGTATGGTACAGTTATGTCATGGTACAGTGGTGTGGTACAGTTATGTCATAGTACAGTGGTATGGTACAGTTATGTCATGGTACAGTGGTATGGTACAGTTTTGTCATGGTACAGTGGTATGGTACAGTTATGTCATGGTACTGTGGTGTGGTACAGTTATGTCATGGTGCAGTGGTATGGTACAGTTGTGTCATGGTACAGTGGACTTGCACAGTTCTGTCATTGTACAGTGCTGTGGTACAGTTATGTTATGGTACAGTGGTATGGTACAGTTATGTCATGGTGCAGTTGTGTGGTACAGTTATGTCATGGTACTGTGGTGTGGCACAGTTATGTCATGGTACAGTGGTGTGGCACAGTTATGTCATGGTACAGTGGTGTGGTACAGTTCTGTTTTGGTACAGTGGTGTGGTACAGTTATGTCATGGTACAGTGGTATGGTACAGTTATGTTATGGTACAGTGGTATGGTACAGTTCTGTTTTGGTACAGTGGTGTGGCACAGTTATGTTATGGTACAGTGGTGTGGTACAGTTATTTCATGGTACAGTGGTATGGTACAGTTATGTTATGTTACAGTGGTGTGGTACAGTTATGTTATGGTACAGTGGTATGGTACAGTTATTTCATGGTACAGTAGTGTGGTACAGTTATGTCATGGTACAGTGGTATGGTACAGTTATGTTATGGTACAGTGGTGTGGTACAGTTATGTTATGGTACAGTGGTATGGTACAGTTATTTCATGGTACAGTGGTATGGTACAGTTATGTTATGGTACAGTGGTGTGGTACAGTTATGTTATGGTACAGTGGTATGGTACAGTTATTTCATGGTACAGTGGTATGGTACAGTTATGTTATGGTACAGTGGTGTGGTACAGTTATGTTATGGTACAGTGGTGTGGTACAGTTACTTCATGGGACAGTGGTATGGTACACATATGTTATGATTCAGTGGTGTGGTACAGTTATTTCATGGTACAGTGGTATGGTACAGTTATGTCATGGTACAGTGGTGTGGTACAGTTATGTCATAGTACAGTGGTATGGTACAGTTATGTTATGGTACAGTGGTATGGTACAGTTATTTCCTGGTACAGTGCTATGGTGCAGTTATGTCATGGTACAGTGGTATGGTACAGTTATTTCATGGTACAGTGGTATGGTACAGTTATGTTATGGTACAGTGGTATGGTACAGTTATTTCATGGTACAGTGGTATGGTACAGTTATTTCATGGTACAGTGGTATGACCGTTGGGTCTGACGGTGTATTGTTGTAGATTTCGTTTTCGGACAAACATTTAACCTGGTCAAGATCATTTGCATATGGATATTTGAATCAGGGGTTATATTTCGAATGATTTAGTTCCCGTTCCCTTTCATTTACCAACTTTCATCTAAAGTAACAATTCAACTTAAAAATATGAAAATTTGAGAAAGGACAATATGAGTTGAGAGGGCTTTATAAACCCAGATAATATCCGGCGGGGAAGACTTTGTAAAATTGGGAAGAGTCTTTTACTCGTTGATAAGCGTTTGTGAAATGCCGTGTTATGCCCTTATAACGGAGAGGGGAAATGCAGTTTGAAATTCAATATAAAAGAAAAGTGCACGTACGAATCTGATAATTGTTGCACACTTTTTGCTCCCAGTAATAGGAACTTTTCCAGACCAGCACTGACACCATATTTTTGGCAATATGATTTTAATATTTCAGTTACTGCAGCTGAATCATGTTAGGCAATTGTATTATGTCATGGTACTGTGGTGTGGCACAGTTATGTCCTTGTACAGTGGTGTGGTACAGTTATGTCATGGTACAGTGGTATGATACAGTTATGTCATGGTACAGTGGTATGGCACAGTTATGTCATGGTGCAGTGGTGTTGTCCAGTTATGTTATGGTACAGTGGTGTGGTAAAGTTATGTTATGGTACAGTGGTATGGTACAGTTATGTTATTGTACAGTGGTTTGGCACAGTTCTGTCATGGTACAGTGGTGTGGTACACTAATGTCATGGTACATTGGTGTGGTACAGTCATGTCATTGTACAGTTGTATGTCTTGGTACAGTGGTATGGTACAGTTATGTTATGGTACAGTGGTATGGTACAGTTATTTCCTGGTACAGTGCTATGGTGCAGTTATGTCATGGTACAGTGGTATGGTACAGTTATTTCATGGTACAGTGGTATGGTACAGTTCTGTTATTGTACAGTGGTGTGGTACAGTTTGTCATGGTACAGTGGTGTGGTACAGTTATGTTATGGTACAGTGGTGTGGCACAGTTATGTTATGGTACAGTGGTGTGGCACAGTTATGTCATGGTACAGTGGTGTGGCACAGTTATGTTATGGTACAGTGGTGTGGTACAGTTTGTCATGGTACAGTGTTGTGGTACAGTTATGTCATGGTACAGTGGTATGGCACAGTTATGTCATGGTGCAGTGGTGTGGTCCAGTTTGTCATGGTGCAGTGATGTGGTACAGTTATGTCATGGTACAGTGGTGTGGTACAGTTATGTCATGGTACAGTGGTATGGTACAGTTATTTTGTGGTACAGTGGTGTGGTACAGTTATGTTATGGTACAGTGGTATGGTACAGTTATGTTATGGTACAGTTGTATGGTACAGTGTTGTCATGGTACAGTGTTATGGTACAGTTATGTCATGGTACATTGGTGTGGAACAGTTATGTCATGGTACTATGGTGTGGTACAGTTATGTCATGGTACAGTGGTATGGCACAGTTCTGTCATGGTACAGTGGTGTGGTACAGTTATGTCATGGTACAGTGGTACGGTACAGTTATTTTGTGGTACAGTGGTGTGGTACAGTTATGTTATGGTACAGTGGTATGGTACAGTTATGTCATTGTACAGTGGTGTGGTACAGTTATGTCATGGTACAGTGGTATGGCACAGTTATGTCATGGTGCAGTGGTGTGGTCCAGTTATGTCATGGTACAGTGGTATGGAACAGTTATGTCATGGTACAGTGGCATGGAACAGTTATGTCATGGTACAGTGGTGTGGTAAAGTTATGTTATGGTAAAGGTGTATGGTACAGTTATTTCATGGTACAGTGGTATGGTACAGTTATGTTATGGTACAGTGGTGTGGTACAGTTATGTTATGGTACAGTGGTGTGGTACAGTTATTTCATGGGACAGTGGTATGGTACACATATGTTATGATACAGTGGTGTGGTACAGTTATTTCATGGTACAGTGGTATGGTACAGTTATGTCATGGTACAGTGGTGTGGTACAGTTATGTCATAGTACAGTGGTATGGTACAGTTATGTTATGGTACAGTGGTATGGTACAGTTATTTCCTGGTACAGTGCTATGGTGCAGTTATGTCATGGTACAGTGGTATGGTACAGTTATTTCATGGTACAGTGGTATGGTACAGTTATGTTATGGTACAGTGGTATGGTACAGTTATTTCATGGTACAGTGGTATGGTACAGTTATTTCATGGTACAGTGGTATGGTACAGTTATGTAATGGTACAGTGGTATGACCGTTGGGTCTGACGGTGTATTGTTGTAGATTTCGTTTTCGGACAAACATTTAACCTGGTCAAGATCATTTGCATATGGATATTTGAATCAGGGGTTATATTTCGAATGATTTAGTTCCCGTTCCCTTTCATTTACCAACTTTCATCTAAAGTAACAATTCAACTTAAAAATATGAAAATTTGAGAAAGGACAATATGAGTTGAGAGGGCTTTATAAACCCAGATAATATCCGGCGGGGAAGACTTTGTAAAATTGGGAAGAGTCTTTTACTCGTTGATAAGCGTTTGTGAAATGCCGTGTTATGCCCTTATAACGGAGAGGGGAAATGCGGTTTGAAATTCAATATAAAAGAAAAGTGCACGTACGAATCTGATAATTGTTGCACACTTTTTGCTCCAAGTAATAGGAACTTTTCCAGACCAGCACTGACACCATATTTTTGGCAATATGATTTTAATATTTCAGTTACTGCAGCTGAATCATGTTAGGCAATTGTATTATGTCATGGTACTGTGGTGTGGCACAGTTATGTCCTTGTACAGTGGTGTGGTACAGTTATGTCATGGTACAGTGGTATGATACAGTTATGTCATGGTACAGTGGTATGGCACAGTTATGTCATGGTGCAGTGGTGTTGTCCAGTTATGTTATGGTACAGTGGTGTGGTAAAGTTATGTTATGGTACAGTGGTATGGTACAGTTATGTTATTGTACAGTGGTTTGGCACAGTTCTGTCATGGTACAGTGGTGTGGTACACTAATGTCATGGTACATTGGTGTGGTACAGTCATGTCATTGTACAGTTGTATGTCTTGGTACAGTGGTATGGTACAGTTATGTTATGGTACAGTGGTATGGTACAGTTATTTCCTGGTACAGTGCTATGGTGCAGTTATGTCATGGTACAGTGGTATGGTACAGTTATTTCATGGTACAGTGGTATGGTACAGTTATGTTATTGTACAGTGGTGTGGTACAGTTTGTCATGGTACAGTGGTGTGGTACAGTTATGTTATGGTACAGTGGTGTGGCACAGTTATGTTATGGTACAGTGGTGTGGCACAGTTATGTCATGGTACAGTGGTGTGGCACAGTTATGTTATGGTACAGTGGTGTGGTACAGTTTGTCATGGTACAGTGTTGTGGTACAGTTATGTCATGGTACAGTGGTATGGCACAGTTATGTCATGGTGCAGTGGTGTGGTCCAGTTTGTCATGGTGCAGTGATGTGGTACAGTTATGTCATGGTACAGTGGTGTGGTACAGTTATGTCATGGTACAGTGGTATGGTACAGTTATTTTGTGGTACAGTGGTGTGGTACAGTTATGTTATGGTACAGTGGTATGGTACAGTTATGTTATGGTACAGTTGTATGGTACAGTGTTGTCATGGTACAGTGTTATGGTACAGTTATGTCATGGTACATTGGTGTGGAACAGTTATGTCATGGTACTATGGTGTGGTACAGTTATGTCATGGTACAGTGGTATGGCACAGTTCTGTAATGGTACAGTGGTGTGGTACAGTTATGTCATGGTACAGTGGTACGGTACAGTTATTTTGTGGTACAGTGGTGTGGTACAGTTATGTTATGGTACAGTGGTATGGTACAGTTATGTCATTGTACAGTGGTGTGGTACAGTTATGTCATGGTACAGTGGTATGGCACAGTTATGTCATGGTGCAGTGGTGTGGTCCAGTTATGTCATGGTACAGTGGTGTGGAACAGTTATGTCATGGTACTGTGGTGTGGCACAGTTATGTCATGGTACAGTGGTATGGAACAGTTATGTCATGGTACAGTGGCATGGAACAGTTATGTCATGGTACAGTGGTGTGGTAAAGTTATGTTATGGTAAAGGTGTATGGTACAGTTATGTTTTGGTACAGTGGTATGGCACAGTTCTGTCATGGTACAGTGGTGTGGTACACTAATGTTATGGTACAGTGGTGTGGTACAGTTATGTCATTGTACAGTTGTATGGTACAGTTATGTTATGGTGCAGTTGTGTGGTACAGTTAAGTTATGGTACAGTGGTGTGGCACAGTTATGTTATGGTACAGTGGTGTGGCACAGTTATGTTATGGTACAGTGGTGTGGTACAGTTAAGTTATGGTACAGTGGTGTGGCACAGTTATGTTATGGTACAGTTGTGTGGTACAGTTAAGTTATGGTACAGTGGTGTGGCACAGTTATGTCATGGTACAGTGGTGTGGTACAGTTATGTCATGGTACAGTGGTGTGGTACAGTTATGTCATGGTACAGTGGTATGGTACAGTTATTTCATGGGACAGTGGTGTGGCACATTTATGTTATGGTACAGTGGTATGGTACAGTTATTTCATGGTACAGTGGTATGGTACAGTTATGTTATGATACAGTGGTGGGGTACAGTTATGTTATGGTACATTGGTGTGGCACAGTTATGTTATGGTACAGTGGTATGGTACAGTTATTTCATGGTACAGTGGTATGGTACAGTTATGTCATGGTACAGTGGTGTGGTACAGTTATGTCATAGTACAGTGGTATGGTACAGTTATGTCATGGTACAGTGGTATGGTACAGTTTTGTCATGGTACAGTGGTATAGTACAGTTATGTCATGGTACAGTGGTATGGTACAGTTATGTCATGGTACTGTGGTGTGGTACAGTTATGTCATGGTGCAGTGGTATGGTACAGTTGTGTCATGGTACAGTGGACTTGCACAGTTCTGTCATTGTACAGTGCTGTGGTACAGTTATGTTATGGTACAGTGGTATGGTACAGTTATGTCATGGTGCAGTTGTGTGGTACAGTTATGTCATGGTACTGTGGTGTGGCACAGTTATGTCATGGTACAGTGGTGTGGCACAGTTATGTTATGGTACAGTGGTGTGGTACAGTTCTGTTTTGGTACAGTGGTGTGGTACAGTTATGTCATGGTACAGTGGTATGGTACAGTTATTTCATGGTACAGTAGTGTGGTACAGTTATGTCATGGTACAGTGGTATGGTACAGTTATGTTATGGTACAGTGGTGTGGTACAGTTATGTTATGGTACAGTGGTATGGTACAGTTATTTCATGGTACAGTGGTATGGTACAGTTATGTTATGGTACAGTGGTGTGGTACAGTTATGTTATGGTACAGTGGTATGGTACAGTTATTTCATGGTACAGTGGTATGGTACAGTTATGTTATGGTACAGTGGTGTGGTACAGTTATGTTATGGTACAGTGGTGTGGTACAGTTATTTCATGGGACAGTGGTATGGTACACATATGTTATGATACAGTGGTGTGGTACAGTTATTTCATGGTACAGTGGTATGGTACAGTTATGTCATGGTACAGTGGTGTGGTACAGTTATGTCATAGTACAGTGGTATGGTACAGTTATGTTATGGTACAGTGGTATGGTACATTTATTTCCTGGTACAGTGCTATGGTGCAGTTATGTCATGGTACAGTGGTATGGTACAGTTGTTTCATGGTACAGTGGTATGGTACAGTTATGTTATGGTACAGTGGTATGGTACAGTTATTTCATGGTACAGTGGTATGGTACAGTTATTTCATGGTACAGTGGTATGGTACAGTTATGTAATGGTACAGTGGTATGACCGTTGGGTCTGACGGTGTATTGTTGTAGATTTCGTTTTCGGACAAACATTTAACCTGGTCAAGATCATTTGCATATGGATATTTGAATCAGGGGTTATATTTCGAATGATTTAGTTCCCGTTCCCTTTCATTTACCAACTTTCATCTAAAGTAACATTTCAACTTAAAAATATGAAAATTTGAGAAAGGACAATATGAGTTGAGAGGGCTTTATAAACCCAGATAATATCCGGCGGGGAAGACTTTGTAAAATTGGGAAGAGTCTTTTACTCGTTGATAAGCGTTTGTGAAATGCCGTGTTATGCCCTTATAACGGAGAGGGGAAATGCGGTTTGAAATTCAATATAAAAGAAAAGTGCACGTACGAATCTGATAATTGTTGCACACTTTTTGCTCCCAGTAATAGGAACTTTTCCAGACCAGCACTGACACCATATTTTTGGCAATATGATTTTAATATTTCAGTTACTGCAGCTGAATCATGTTAGGCAATTGTATTATGTCATGGTACTGTGGTGTGGCACAGTTATGTCCTTGTACAGTGGTGTGGTACAGTTATGTCATGGTACAGTGGTATGATACAGTTATGTCATGGTACAGTGGTATGGCACAGTTATGTCATGGTGCAGTGGTGTGGTACAGTTATGTTATGGTACAGTGGTGTGGTAAAGTTATGTTATGGTACAGTGGTATGGTACAGTTATGTTATTGTACAGTGGTTTGGCACAGTTCTGTCATGGTACAGTGGTGTGGTACACTAATGTCATGGTACATTGGTGTGGTACAGTCATGTCATTGTACAGTTGTATGTCTTGGTACAGTGGTATGGTACAGTTATGTTATGGTACAGTGGTATGGTACAGTTATTTCCTGGTACAGTGCTATGGTGCAGTTATGTCATGGTACAGTGGTATGGTACAGTTATTTCATGGTACAGTGGTATGGTACAGTTCTGTTATTGTACAGTGGTGTGGTACAGTTATGTCATGGTACAGTGGTGTGGCACAGTTATGTTATGGTACAGTGGTGTGGTACAGTTTGTCATGGTACAGTGTTGTGGTACAGTTATGTCATGGTACAGTGGTGTGGTACAGTTATTTTGTGGTACAGTGGTGTGGTACAGTTATGTTATGGTACAGTGGTATGGTACAGTTATGTTATGGTACAGTTGTATGGTACAGTGTTGTCATGGTACAGTGTTATGGTACAGTTATGTCATGGTACATTGGTGTGGAACAGTTATGTCATGGTACTATGGTGTGGTACAGTTATGTCATGGTACAGTGGTATGGCACAGTTCTGTCATGGTACAGTGGTGTGGTACAGTTATGTCATGGTACAGTGGTACGGTACAGTTATTTTGTGGTACAGTGGTGTGGTACAGTTATGTTATGGTACAGTGGTATGGTACAGTTATGTCATTGTACAGTGGTGTGGTACAGTTATGTCATGGTACAGTGGTACGGTACAGTTTTGTCATGGTACATTGGTGTGGAACAGTTATGTCATGGTACTATGGTGTGGTACAGTTATGTCATTGTACAGTGGTGTGGCACAGTTCTGTCATGGTACAGTGGTGTGGTACAGTTATGTCATGGTACAGTGGTACGGTACAGTTATGTCATGGTACAGTGGTGTGGTACAGTTATGTCATGGTACAGTGGTGTGGCACAGTTATGTCATTGTACAGTGGTGTGGTACAGTTATGTCATGGTACAGTGGTATTATACAGTTATGTCATGGTACAGTGGTATGGCACAGTTATGTCACGGTGCAGTGGTGTGGTCCAGTTATGTCATGGTACAGTGGTATGGAACAGTTATGTCATGGTACAGTGGCATGGAACAGTTATGTCATGGTACAGTGGTATGGCACAGTTCTGTCATGGTAAAGGTGTATGGTACAGTTATGTTTTGGTACAGTGGTATGGCACAGTTATGTCATTGTACAGTTGTATGGTACAGTTATGTTATGGTACAGTGGTGTGGTACAGTTATGTCATTGTACAGTTGTATGGTACAGTTATGTTATGGTACAGTTGTGTGGTACAGTTAAGTTATGGTACAGTGGTGTGGCACAGTTATGTTATGGTACAGTGGTGTGGCACAGTTATGTTATGGTACAGTGGTGTGGTACAGTTAAGTTATGGTACAGTGGTGTGGCACAGTTATGTTATGGTACAGTTGTGTGGTACAGTTAAGTTATGGTACAGTGGTGTGGCACAGTTATGTCATGGTACAGTGGTGTGGTACAGTTATGTCATGGTACAGTGGTGTGGTACAGTTATGTCATGGTACAGTGGTATGGTACAGTTATTTCATGGGACAGTGGTGTGGCACAGTTATGTTATGGTACAGTGGTATGGTACAGTTATTTCATGGTACAGTGGTATGGTACAGTTATGTTATGATACAGTGGTGGGGTACAGTTATGTTATGGTACATTGGTGTGGCACAGTTATGTTATGGTACAGTGGTATGGTACAGTTATTTCATGGTACAGTGGTATGGTACAGTTATGTCATGGTACAGTGGTGTGGTACAGTTATGTCATAGTACAGTGGTATGGTACAGTTATGTCATGGTACAGTGGTATGGTACAGTTTTGTCATGGTACAGTGGTATGGTACAGTTATGTCATGGTACTGTGGTGTGGTACAGTTATGTCATGGTGCAGTGGTATGGTACAGTTGTGTCATGGTACAGTGGACTTGCACAGTTCTGTCATTGTACAGTGCTGTGGTACAGTTATGTTATGGTACAGTGGTATGGTACAGTTATGTCATGGTGCAGTTGTGTGGTACAGTTATGTCATGGTACTGTGGTGTGGCACAGTTATGTCATGGTACAGTGGTGTGGTACAGTTATGTCATGGTACAGTGGTTTGGTACAGTTCTGTCATGGTACAGTGCTGTGGTACAGTTATGTTATGGTACAGTGGTATGGTACAGTTATGTCATGGTACAGTGGTGTGGAACAGTTATTTCATGGTACTGTGGTGTGGCACAGTTATGTTATGGTACAGTGGTATGGTACAGTTATGTCATGGTGCAGTTGTGTGGTACAGTTATGTCATGGTACAGTGGTGTGGCACAGTTATGTCATGGTACAGTGGTGTGGTACAGTTATTTCATGGGACAGTGGTGTGGCACATTTATGTTATGGTACAGTGGTATGGTACAGTTATTTCATGGTACAGTGGTATGGTACAGTTATGTTATGATACAGTGGTGGGGTACAGTTATGTTATGGTACATTGGTGTGGCACAGTTATGTTATGGTACAGTGGTATGGTACAGTTATTTCATGGTACAGTGGTATGGTACAGTTATGTCATGGTACAGTGGTGTGGTACAGTTATGTCATAGTACAGTGGTATGGTACAGTTATGTCATGGTACAGTGGTATGGTACAGTTTTGTCATGGTACAGTGGTATAGTACAGTTATGTCATGGTACAGTGGTATGGTACAGTTATGTCATGGTACTGTGGTGTGGTACAGTTATGTCATGGTGCAGTGGTATGGTACAGTTGTGTCATGGTACAGTGGACTTGCACAGTTCTGTCATTGTACAGTGCTGTGGTACAGTTATGTTATGGTACAGTGGTATGGTACAGTTATGTCATGGTGCAGTTGTGTGGTACAGTTATGTCATGGTACTGTGGTGTGGCACAGTTATGTCATGGTACAGTGGTGTGGCACAGTTATGTCATGGTACAGTGGTGTGGTACAGTTCTGTTTTGGTACAGTGGTGTGGTACAGTTATGTCATGGTACAGTGGTATGGTACAGTTCTGTTTTGGTACAGTGGTGTGGCACAGTTATGTTATGGTACAGTGGTGTGGTACAGTTATTTCATGGTACAGTGGTATGGTACAGTTATGTTATGTTACAGTGGTGTGGTACAGTTATGTTATGGTACAGTGGTATGGTACAGTTATTTCATGGTACAGTAGTGTGGTACAGTTATGTCATGGTACAGTGGTATGGTACAGTTATGTTATGGTACAGTGGTGTGGTACAGTTATGTTATGGTACAGTGGTATGGTACAGTTATTTCATGGTACAGTGGTATGGTACAGTTATGTTATGGTACAGTGGTGTGGTACAGTTATGTTATGGTACAGTGGTATGGTACAGTTATTTCATGGTACAGTGGTATGGTACAGTTATGTTATGGTACAGTGGTGTGGTACAGTTATGTTATGGTACAGTGGTGTGGTACAGTTATTTCATGGAACAGTGGTATGGTACACATATGTTATGATACAGTGGTGTGGTACAGTTATTTCATGGTACAGTGGTATGGTACAGTTATGTCATGGTACAGTGGTGTGGTACAGTTATGTCATAGTACAGTGGTATGGTACAGTTATTTTATGGTACAGTGGTATGGTACAGTTATTTCCTGGTACAGTGCTATGGTGCAGTTATGTCATGGTACAGTGGTATGGTACAGTTATTTCATGGTACAGTGGTATGGTACAGTTATGTTATGGTACAGTGGTATGGTACAGTTATTTCATGGTACAGTGGTATGGTACAGTTATTTCATGGTACAGTGGTATGGTACAGTTATGTAATGGTACAGTGGTATGACCGTTGGGTCTGACGGTGTATTGTTGTAGATTTCGTTTTCGGACAAACATTTAACCTGGTCAAGATCATTTGCATATGGATATTTGAATCAGGGGTTATATTTCGAATGATTTAGTTCCCGTTCCCTTTCATTTACCAACTTTCATCTAAAGTAACATTTCAACTTAAAAATATGAAAATTTGAGAAAGGACAATATGAGTTGAGAGGGCTTTATAAACCCAGATAATATCCGGCGGGGAAGACTTTGTAAAATTGGGAAGAGTCTTTTACTCGTTGATAAGCGTTTGTGAAATGCCGTGTTATGCCCTTATAACGGAGAGGGGAAATGCGGTTTGAAATTCAATATAAAAGAAAAGTGCACGTACGAATCTGATAATTGTTGCACACTTTTTGCTCCCAGTAATAGGAACTTTTCCAGACCAGCACTGACACCATATTTTTGGCAATATGATTTTAATATTTCAGTTACTGCAGCTGAATCATGTTAGGCAATTGTATTCGTTAGAACAGTTCGAATTAGTTTAAAGATTTGCCCACCTGCAAAATATGCTTCATAAATCAAATATTAACGTTAACGATGAGGTGTTTGAGTTTTTTTTATTAATCTAATCTCTTTTAGAAAAGGTTTTGTAATAATCATTAATAAGCACGTCACTTTCCTCACCCAGATGTTATGTACACCATTCTTTCATACTGAACTTCAAAGCTAGTTTCAAAACAGAAACTAAAAATCACGTATTCTTTCGATGTGCTAGGTATCAGCAATACAGAAATAATTACTTCAAACATCTGCAGAATGTCTACTAAGGTTCACTTATTCTAACATCAATCTTGCAATCCAAAAAACCCGAAGTAATTTTTATTCAACAGCACTGTTTCAAACGTTTTCTAAGAATAATTCGATCAGCAACCATGGATTTGTAAGTCTCATTAAAAGCTATGGAGAACAGGACAGGTTCATCCCAAAACTTATTCACTTACCACTGTATTTCAGTGCCAATCCAGTTAAAACTAGCTGTAATGTTATCGTCCTCTAAGTCCTTACGTTACATCTAGCTACTTATCCACCTGGTCCGTGTCTCGCATGCGCGGAAATCAACCAATGGAAAAACAAACTGGCTGATCTCTTTGACAGACAGACAGACATTTTTATTCAATAACAGGCCTCCGGCCCAAAATAAATTTACATCTATACTTGCATAATATATATATGCGCATCTTAATACACTTTTTATATAGATCTGTGTTTCTTGTCAACATAATATAAAAATAGACACACATCCTTTATGATATTTACATTTTTACTCTGTAAAATTGAGACAAAGTTAATAATAGTCGGGCAATTGCTGAGATATTTTGTTATTTACTTATTTCTTATTTCTGAGTATGCATCACAGACATAAAATACATGCCATTCATCTTCAACTACACAAAAACCAATGGATTTACAATATAAACAATGCCTTTCATCATAATGAACATTATTGTATCTACCAGTTTCTACTGCAAGTCTAAATCTACAACATCGAAATCTTGCAAATAGTATCTTTAAATATTGAGTTATATCTTTATTTATTAGATAGCTCTCTATATTTAATAAAGATTTAAATTGCTTATAGTAAAAACATTTGTTATTGATATTCATAGATGATTGCCAGGATTGGAATAAGTTATCATGTAATTTTTGCCTAAATAATCTAATAAATACTTTACAGTCACCAATTTCCTGGCTTATCCAAGCAAATCCGAAAATAAATTGGAAAAGAATGTATTTAATCTTAGATGCCCAAGAATTTCTACCTACATTGTCTAGAGATAACAACATTAAGTAACATTGTTTTGGTAATCTATAGTTAGGCATAGTTAGAAGTCTACACCAGTATTTAACAGCTTTTATTGTATATGTTAATTGTAAAGGCACTCTTCCACATTCCCCCAAGGCCATATTGTTACAAGTAGATTTCCCAAGCTTCAATACATATTTACAAAACTTCACATGAATAGCTTCAATGGCATTACAGTGTGATGTACCCCATATTTCACCTCCATAACAAAGGATGGGTGATATCATACAATCAAAGATCTTAAATAAGCCTATACAATTAATGCTACCAAGTTTCCTTTGGAAATTTTTAACAGAGAATATCGCCTTATTAGCTTGTGATGCAAGAGAGGATGTAGCCTTACTCCAGGCTAATTTAGGAGTAAACATAATTCCAAGATACTTATAAAAATATACAGTCTCTATAACATTACCATTATAAAACCACTTTTCATATGAGCGCAATGGACCACCATTTCTAAACACCATAACTTTAGTCTTATTTAGATTTACCCTCATTCCAGTTTGCTCACAGAATTTACTGAGTATATCTATCTTCTTTTGCAGCTGTACACAGGTGTCTGCTAATGCTGAAGCATCATCAGCAAACATAAGAAAACATGGATTGTTTATAGATGAAGAAATTGTAATACCTTTTCCACCTTCCAACTCCATAAGTCTACATAACTTATCAATAAAAATAATAAATATATGGGGACTTAAAACACAACCTTGTCGAGTACCTATTGTACATGAAAAACTATTTGAGACACCCTTCGAAGTCCTGACTGAAGCTGCTAGAGAGTTATACATAGATGTTAACAACATAAGCAATTTACCTTTGATACCAACTTCATGAAGTGATTTTAAAAGAACTTCATGTTTTAAAGTGTCAAAAGCCTTTGCAAAGTCAACAAAAACACAATAGAATCTACCCCTTTTCTTGCTGATATATTTTTGAATTATGGATTGCAAAGAAAAAATGTGATCAGCTGTTGAATAATCCTCTCTGAAACCTGCTTGAGACTCCCTTATAATATCATGCACTTCACACCATCTCTGCAGGCGACAATTAAGGATTGACATAAACACTTTGCGAGTAGAATCAATAAGGGAAATCCCTCTGTAGTTATTAGTATCATCCCAGCAACCAGACTTATAAATAGGCTATATAATACTTTTTCCCCAACAAGCTGAAAAATCACCACTCTCAAGAATATGATTAAAAAGCTGTGTAAGATATGGTTCAATGAGATGACTTGAAGCCTTTAAGAATTCCGCACCAATTCCATCTGGCCCTGGAGACCTATTATTAGCAGAATGAAGTATCTGAGATAACACCTCCTGTTTTGGAAATATGATCATCTAGCCCTTCTGTCACCTGATATGACAAATACACATCAATATCTTCCTCTGAGAAAGTAAACCTATCTTGTTCAGCACCGAGAAGTGACATAAAATGATTAACCCACTGCTCATTTTTTATAGCCAATGAAATACCATCAGAAGAATTACACTTTTTCAAAATCTTCCAAAATAACCTAGAGTCCCTGCTAGCTGCTACCAACTTCTCCTTCTGCTTACAGAAATATGCCTCCGTCTTAACTCTAAAAGCCTGTTTAAAACAATTTCTTAAATATCTGAAAATATCCAAACTTTGATTAAAATCCCTGTGGGCTCTAAGAGCCTTATACTTATCATGCTTTAAATCCTCTAATTTCTGGTCCCACCAAGGGGACTGCTCTTTATCCCTAATACCTTTAAACCAAGGTGGATAAACACTTTTTGTGTGGACTGCAGCATCATGTAATAAATTCACAAACAAGGACACAGAGTCATCTGATCTCTTTCGACATGGGAAGAAGTCAGATATCTCATTGTTTACTGATACTGATGATTTTATGTTGTGATACATATTTTCAATAAGAGTCATAAATCTTCCTTTAATTCCAGACTTCATAATTTTGAACCACAAACCAGCCCTCCATACAGTATCAAATGCCTTTGAAAAATCTATAACAATACAGTATATTTTCCTGTTCAAAGATTTCAATATTTGGTTAAGTGAGTGAAGCAAATATATGTTGTCAGTTGTGGAGAGTCCTTCCCGAAAACCTGCTTGTGAAGGGTTAAGAATATTGTTTGTTTCAAGGAAAAGTTTTAACCGATTGTTCATGATGCTTGTAAAAAGTTTACCGAGACAACTCAGGATTGTAATAGGACGGTAGGAGTTGGGGTCATCCGCATTTCATTTTCCCTTATATATTGGTTTAATGGTACCATTTAACCACGCTTCAGGCATAATGCCTGATTCCAGTATAAGATTGAAATATACCACTAAGAAGGGAAGTAAAATATCGTAGGAATCAATCAGATAATCATTTTCTACCATGTCAAGTCCTGATGCTTTATTCCGCTTTAGATGTTTTGTTGCATTTATGATTTCTTCTTCATTTATGTCAGAACTAAGTAAATCGGTATTCAAGCTGTTGTCTGTCTCAGGAGCAATATTGATATCTGGTTGCCCGGGGCTTGGGTCATTTAATTTTTTGTAAAATTCAAAAAAATCTTCGAGATTCGGAGTGGAAGTATTTCTTTTATTTTGAACAGTGTTTAGCATTTTCCAAAAATCTTTTGGTGAATGCTTCTTATTTTCCCTAAATAAATCTATTAAAGACTTCTTATGTTTTTTATATATTTATTCATGCACCTTTTATAATCATTTGAAATTTGTCTTAAGCGGCATCTTTTTTCAGAAGATTTATTCTGTTTAAACTTACGTTTAGCTTTATGAAATCTTTTTCTCATTTTCATACACTCAATTCCAAACCAAGGTTTACTTTTCTTTTTCGTTACTGAGTAACTGGTAGCAGGGATAAAATCCGTTTTCGCCAAAAGTATCACGTGCAGCGTCGATTAGCACGTGCGCGATATCGTCAGCCAGGCTATTTATTACCTGAGAGTTAACGTGACCCGAGCGCGTTAACTGTGTTTGGTCGGTCAATGTATTGATGGCGGATATGTCAATATTATCATAGTACTGTTGGCTTTTCTCCTTTTCTGCAAAAGAAAGTATACCATATAAAATGCATTAAATACGTTAAGCTACGAGTGATAGTTACGACTTAAACAGGGTATGTCATGTCTTTAAGAGCTAACTGGACTAAGTGTTTAATTAGGAAGCTATATCTTTTAACGCTTTTGAGAAACACCCATCAAAAACAACCCTTCAAAAAACGCAGTTTGAAAATCTCCTCAAATGTAACTAGACGAGATTGGAAAGTGGAAATGGCCCTTTTGCTTGTTTTAAACGAACTTATAGACAAAATTCATAACAATTGCAAACATCTTTAATTTATCAAATTTCTAAATTTCATATTTATTCCAATTTCAAAGATAAAGACCAAAAATAACATTGAAAAAGCTGTTTTGGGACCCCTCGTGCACCTTAACAGTCATACAATTATAACTATTATACTTTGATGTTTGAAATTGGGAGTACTTCATACAACTACCACAATGGTTCGTAGGACTTCGCATTTCATTTAAAACAGGATTTTGTTAAGTACTCTTTCGAAAGGTAGCACGCAGGTAGCACACACTTTCAGTGTGCTGCTATTATGAACAACGCTGATAAAATAAACTTTTGAGTCGCGGGTTATCTTTAGAAGGATATAGAATATGTAGAGTAATTTACCAGTATTCATTCCGTCTCAATGCTAACATTAAGAGGGAGTGCATCTCTTATAAAACATGAGTACAATGAAAAGGTCTCTAAGTTTTGATATTGTTAAACAGTTTGTAAGTTACAATTATCAACATTTTCAGGGTTTTGAACCGCAGCTCCCCCGGGACCAACAGAGGGGCGCCTCCTGGTCTCGGGTCGAGCGGGGGTGACGGCCGCCAGGGGGCGTCATTTGCAGGATACTAGGGGGACGGCCGTGGCCAGACGTCGCTAGGAGATGACAAGACTACTTCCCACATCGACCTCAACATATGTGTGTGGAACATTCAGGGAATTCATTCTAAAGTGAATGACAAGGAGTTTATGACATTTGGCGAACAATTTGATGTTTTTGGCTTTGTTGAAACAATGCAGAAAGACAATAATAAGATTGTTAATTTATTTCCTGACTATGTTGGATTTGCGACAGAAGCTAAGAGAAAACATAATGTTGGGCGGTTTTCCGGCGGGGTCGCTGTGTTTGTTAGATCGCATCTACTTCCCTTTATCGAGTGAATATTTTGCAACTGGAATAATTGTGTATTTTTCCTCTTTTCATGTAACCCTACGGGTGAAGCGAAACTAGTCGTTGGGTTTTTATACATTTTGCCAGAAAATTCTAGTCTATATGATAAGAATGAATCTGATGGTATTGATAATTTAGATGCAAAAATTGGGGCCATCAAATCCAAATATGGAAATGGAACTGATATAATATTACTTGGAGATTTAAATGCACGTTTGGGTTGTAACGACGACTTTATACATGAAAATGAAAGAGCTAGATTACATGCCCTTACCTAGCACATATGTGCCTGATGATTTCCATGAACCTAGGGCCACTCAGGATGCTAATGTTAATAAATATGGTTAAGCACTGTTAGAGATGTGCAGAACATGGGGTATACATATTGTGAACGGAAGGAGACCCGGTGACATACACGGAGCATTCACGTGCATCAGCAGAAATGGTACTAGCTTAGTTGATTATGTGCTAGCAACAACTAACTGTTTTAGCAATATATCTAATCTCATGGTACATACTAGAACTGAGTCCGACCATCTCCCAGTTTCATGTACGTTAAATATCAAACTTGACCAGATTCAGGATATGGACAATAATAATGATGCAATAAACTGTTATATTGATAGATATAAATGTCCAGACAACGAATATGAGTTTTCCAAATATCTCTTATCAGAAACATATGATGGAATTATACACGATTTTATGCATTATGTCCATATCAATGTAAATGCGGCTACTGACAATCTGGTTGAACTACTGCAATACTTAGGGACTGGTATGAAAGTTAAACAGTTTGGACATGGGCGGCAACAATATACTCAACCAATGTGGTTTGATCATGAATATATTAAGTCGAAAAACATAAAGTATCAAAAATTGAATGCTTTTAGGAGATGTCGTACAGATGAAAATCTGTATTTAGTTAAGTATCTGGAGTCAAAGAAAGTGTTTAGGGACATATGTATTGAAAAGAAAAACAAGTGTAGTCAACAGGAAGTAGATGAGATAAGTAAAGCAGTACGAGAGGGGAATTGCAAAGGGTTTTGGTTTAAGATTAAGAGATTACTTAAGAGCGATACAAATCGAAGTAATATTACTGCAACCTCATGGTATGACTATTTTAAAGATCTTTTAAATCCAGTTGGTCCTGTAAATAATCATCCTTTTGATGAAACCGTGGAACATGTTTTATCAAACCCTGAATCCAATGAATGTGAAGAATGTCTTAATGCCGATATCCTATCAGAACCAATATCAAAGGATGAAATTGAGAGAGCTATTATTCTTCTTAAAACAGGAAAGTCCCCTGGAGTTGATGGGATCCCATCTGAATTTTATAAACATGCTCCTTTTCTTATCCCATTTCTCGAAATTCTGTTCAATTGTGTTTTAGATTCAGGTATCTTTCCAGATAGTTGGAATGTAGGTATGATAATTCCTCTTCATAAGAAAGGAAACTTTCATGATCCGAACAATTATCGATGGATTTTACTATTAAATACAATGGGTAAAATATTTACATCTATATTAGAAAACAGATAAGAATATGGCTTGACCTCCATGAAATGTTACACGAATCTCAAGCAGGTTTTCGCAGTGATTATTCTACTGTCGCCAAATTGTCATTCTGCAGTCTTTGTGTCAGAAATATTTGTGGAAGCCGAAACATAGATTTTATTCCGCATTTATAGATTTCAAGAAGGCGTTTGACCTCGTGGATAGGAACAAATTATTCTACCTTCTATTAACAAAGGGTGTACACGGTAAGATGTTTTTTATACTGAAAAATATGTATGAACAAGTTTCTGCTTGTAGAGTTGGACATCTTAAAACTGAAGAAGGTTTGCATTCTTAGTCCTGTGCTTTTTATCTTTTTTATAAACGAGTTAATTGAAGAACTCAAGATTTTTGGACAAAGAGGTATTTCTGTGAGAGACGGATCTGATGATATCCAGTTAATATTGTTTGCTGATGATGTAACGTTATTAGATGACACTGTTATTGGTTTGCAGAAGAAACTTGATTTACTAAAAAGCTAATGTGATAAATGGGGTCTAAAGGTTAACTTAGATAAATCATGTATTGTCGTATTTAGAAATTGTGGTTATCTCAATAAGAACGAAAAATGGATGTATGATGGAGAAAAGTTCAATGTTGTTTCATATTATAAATATTTAGGTATGATATTTTCCTCAAAACTTGTATGGTCAAAGGCATGTGAAACTCTTGCTATTCAAGCTAAAAAGGCCTGCTTTCCCATTTTTCAACTCATTTACAAGTATCCTCAACTCCCATTGAGTGTAATAACCCAAATATTTGACACAAAAATAGCACCAATACTCGTGGTGGCACGTGGTCCTGTGCAATGCTCAGTCGACCGCTTATCAGAGTAGTTCAGCAACAACGGGCGCAGCTCGCTGGATGGGTGGTAAACCCGTTGCTCTGAGAGTTTGATTCCCTGCCCCGCACTGAGACATGAGTTGAGAAACTTGTGGTGTCACCCTGGGTAAGTGACTTAGTTCGAAGTGTGCCTCTGTCCATCCAGCAGTAATTGGGTACCTGGTATGATACGATGGTAGTCTGAATTTGAACCTCGAGCGACCGGTTGTATTCTCCTTAGGGAGTGTTCTGTACTCGTTGACCAGGGGTAATATGTCACTCAGCGCTTTGAGCATGCAATGTGAATGGATATATGCGCTATATAAATGGACTATTATTATTATTATAATATGGTTCTGAAATATGGGGTTATTCTGTGAGAGATAAAATCGAACAAGTTCATAGTTCTTTTTTCAAGAAATATTTAGGAGTCGGTAAATTTGTATCAAACTCAACTATTCTTGGAGAAGTTGGTAGAACAAGACTATGTATTTACTATTTTCAAAGATGTGTTAAATATTGGACCAGGTTATTAAACATGGAAACGAGTCGCCATCCAAAGGCCTGCTATCTTATGCTTAAATCATATGACGACCATGGTGGTATCAGTTGGGTGTATGGGTATCTCAAGAATGTGGTGACATTCCAGCTTTTTTAAAATGTTTTAAACAACGATGTCATGATATTCAGTATCAATTATGACATAGTAAATTATGTTCATCATCATATCTGCATACTGGAACCAGAGATTTACATTTTTAAGCTTATTTCAAATAGAGATTTGGTACGTACTCTGTGTAAGTTCAGATGTATGAGTCACAAACTTAATATACAGCAATACCGATATGATAAAAATGTTAATACTGACCTACTCAAATGTACAAAATGTAATTATGGCGTTATTCAAGATGAATTTCATTTTTTATTAGTTTGTCCTTTTTATGAAATAAGTAGAAAATTGCTGTTACCAAGCCATTTTCATTCCAATACAACAAGGGGAAAATTTAACTTGCTTATGGCTTCACAAAATATTGAATATCTTAAGAATCTTGCTATTTTTCTCAAACGTAATCTACCTATGTAATATACCATCTCGATGTCCATGCGCTCTGATTATATGTACATACGATTTTGTACTTTTGGCCATGAGGACTTGAATAAACTTTCACTTTAATTTTCAGGGTTTGGAATGTATATCCTCCTAAATACAATAAAACAAGGACTTTAGAATAATAAGTGTAGTTCATCTTCAATAACAACATCTTTACAAAGATTACAAAATCTTAAAAACCTAGGTAGTCCTTCTCTTTTGTCAGTATATTTAGGTATTAAAGAGCACCTGATCTTAGCAAGGTAATTCTACTGCATGATTCTTTCAATTTAACATTGTAAGGTAAGGTTCAATAAAAAAAATCGTCTGTATGAAAGTAGAGTATACATTTATGTAAGTATAAAGAACAACTCATTTCCGCAAATATGCTTTGTACACAACACTCCTTTATTCTAACAAAGATTTTAGGAAACACTGATTGAGAAATATTGTTAAAAAGAAAAGATTTTTACTGCTTCCATTCCTCTATTTGCTCTCAAGATTAAATGTTGTACATATTAGACCAATATATATATAGAAACATTTTTCCAGAGAAAAACTATATATCTAGAGACTGGCCCATATACAAGAAATAGAATACACTCAAATAAAGTTATGATTATTTAAAGTCTAGTCATAGAAAAATAGTTCAATATAAAACATGCGTGTAGAACACCTAACACTTTAAGGAAAGTAATCAATTGTCAACAACAATGCATCAAACGAAAGAAAATCAGTTTGGGAGGCAGTCGATCTTTCCTAAAATTCCCCAATAGGGGCGTTTGGTGATAGCTGGTCAAAAGATTAAATTGTAAGAAATTGGTGTCTTGAATTATCTAAATTGACATGTAATTTTAATTTACATTTTGCACATTATGCACAAAAAGGTATAATTTATTTGGCAATCACTTGGGACCATGCTAGCCAAATATCATTAGTTGGAAACAAAAACAATACTGATCAGTGTTTCATCGAAGGGATATTTTGGAAAGACAAAGTTAATTGTAGACAATGACATCTATATTTTTTTTTAATAAGCAGAAGCACAATTTTTTATAATTTTTATTTTCAATTTTTCACTGATACTTGTAAGTTGATGCTAAATGTATTATTTTGACAGTGTCAAAAATCTCATTACACAAGCAAATCATCCGTAGTCAGAGGAAAAAGTATGAAGATTCACATAAAATCCATTGGCGGCCATTTTATGTGAACACCTTTAAGTCATTGTTTGTTAGAAAAAGCAATTGCATGGCTAATCTGTACAGTATACATGTATATTTGAATTATTATTGCTTCAGTTACTTTAATTACATTGTCTTAAAATTGGAACCATCAATTTTTATTTCCTGACATCACCTGACAACCCCTTAAAAACATGATACTGCCCCTTTGAAGTGTTGCCAAGCAAACCAATAATTTGAGACTATGAAAAAAGGGTGTCTTGTTCAATTTATTTGGAAAAATGGAAATCATGTTTCGGATAATAACCTGATCGATCATTGTTTAAATCATTTCTATCATTTTGAAGGTATGTGTATGTAGGTGTGTATACCTTTTACTGATAAGATATGTTATATTCAACACGTTATATAGACATTATCACCTCACTGTTTTCCCTTCACTCCTGGTAAATACCATTTATACATTGCACTATCAGTCTCAACCTGTCGAAATGAAGCCTTCATCTCATTCAGTACATTCATTACACTCAGACTGGGTTAATATTATTTTGACCTAACAAACCTCTATAAAAGCAAGTCTAGATCTGAAATTTCAAATTCTCCGAGGCTCCTTTCATATATTTAATAACAAAGTTGTTTTTTTGCGAATTGTTATTTTTCAGAGACTAAATATAAGTCTACTCATTCAGTTGTCTCCTCATATGCTGATTGGCTCGATGTACATGTCTCAGCTCGGAGATCACATTGGACTGTACCATACCATTATTTTCTTCTCCAAGTATTCCAGCCAGTGCCTTTGTGACATCCTCCTGTATTTTGGCCCTTAGGTTTCGTTGAGAGAGTGTATCTGCCTCTTCTGTTGGTTTATCAGATCGGATTTATCGATTGTCATCTGATTCACAAGTACATTGCATTTTTCAGAGAGAGTAACCATTTCATTTTCTGGTAAGTCCAGTCTTTCATTTACAATGTCATTGCAACTTATTGATCCAATTTATCGATTGTCATCTGATTCACAATTACATTGAATTTGTCTGAGAGAGTTACTATTTCATTTTCATGTAAGTCCAGTCTTTCATTAACAATGTCAGTGCTATCTTCACATTTCACAGAACACAACAGTGCGAGCACGTTGAATACAATAAGAGAGTGTGCTAACTCCATCATGTATGTAGAAGAAAAACTTAGCTGTGGATACCGTTTCGTTCTCTGCACCAATACACTGCGCACTCGTCTGTGTATCTGCGTATCCTGTATATAGCGTGTAGCGCTTTGAGCATGCCCGCCAGTCTGGAAAAGGCGTGTTATAAATGTGCTTTTATTATTATTAAGGATTTATCACTTTGTACCGGTACCAAGTTTGGCATGCAGATAGACTTTGAGGAGACGACAGGGTAAGATTTTGGGTCAAGTCGGCCCATAAATAAATGGCCCAGCAAGGCCCAAAGTTAAGATTCTTAGAGACTTGAAACCTTTTTTAAAGGGTGCGCAATAAGAAATAGTGCATAAAAGTACACATGACGAAGTCGTAGGTCACGTGGTTTCCGCGCCATCTTGATTCTTTTTTTGTCAAATGACTGACCCTATGCACATTTGAGGAATCACCACTCAGTAAATACTGGTACTAGAATTTCACACACATTATAGCTGAAGCATTGAGAAATATAAAGTTTGTTTTGAAGTGTGAAAATTCAAATTCATGTGGTCCCTATATTTACACTGGTACGTTTACAAACTTCTAAGTACAGCTGCTAAAAGTCGACACGCCAACTTACTCTTAAGTACAGGTCTTCCTTGTGATTCATATAAGAATAAGACTGTCTTCTTATATATACTTTGTGGAATATGTTTATTTAAGGTGTAAAACGAAAGCCCAAGCCATTTCCCCCAGTCTAAGTAAACCTAGCCTCAATATTTATTATCCGTTTCACTACTAAACTGACAGTATACTGTACTGTAGTATTGAGGCTAGGTTTACTTAGACTGTCATTTCTCCGTCCCTCATACCAGATCTGTCACCTCCCTCTCTCTAACTCCGCTGAGAGACAGACTAGCCTTACTCATGTGTTACTGAGCCGTGTAAACATGGGTATGTCTGTACACCCTCCCATGTCTATTTTCTTTTTTAACGCAATGGCATTGTCATTATCAAAGACATTTATTTGTAGTTCTTTAAAACAGGTAACGAACAAGAAATTGGGGTAGTGATCATGACTCCATCTTTCCCGCGTCTGTGTTATTCTTTGTAGGTGTATTGTCAGAATCAAATAGGCTGGCCATGAAATTCCCTCTTACTGGAGCTGCGTAATCTAGACAGGCGATACTTTTCTGGACTGGGTTGGTCGTCAATTTGCTATTTTTGCTCTGGGGTTGGATGACAGACTGATTATTAGACTGTGAAAGACTAGCCACTATTTGGCTGGTGCTATAAGCCCATACAGAGAGGAGACCCCATAGAGAGAGAGAGAGAGGAGAGGGGCAGCAGGAGGGAGGGGGTGGGGGATGTAGGGGGTAATGAATATGCCCAGCTTTACTCGCATGTAAACAGTAAGGTTAGGGTTAATAATGCCTACAAGGAAGAACGCCTACAGGGAACAATGCCTACACTGAATGTTGTGACAGCGACACGCCTACCTGCACATAAGTGAACTATTAGTTTGGAGTAATGCCTACAATAGAGAATAAACGAGCAGATATATGTATAGGTGTATGGAATGACCACCTCCTGCACTTTGCATAGGTACAATCTCAATCAGATGACCTACAAGAAAGAAAAAACGCTCATTGCGAAGATTACAACAAGGAAACGTTACGGTGAAGTACGTACTAAGTAAACCAAACCAAAAAGAATAGTATAACTCCATTCATCTATTTATCAACATATGTATATATCAAACATAAATTATTAATACAATAAACTATAAATATTATTCCAGCATAACTTCTCAACTACAATTTTATTTTATCAAAATTAAAATTCCAAATACAACTCTAAAACTTTCCCCCTTAACTTTTCAAATATTACTTAAACTTTAACATTTATATAATAAAATAAAATTTGTGTTTTGTTATCATTTTAGGCTTGGAACATTCCACTTTGCTAACCATCACATGTAACTGTTGGCGTTAGTGTACCATCGTTGGAAATTCCACTTTGCTAATAGGGTGAAGGTTGCTTAACTTAAAGCCACTGGTGCATGAAGATGTTTTGATAAGACTGTAGGCATTCTTCCATGTAGGCATTAGTGAACGCCACCAACAGTAATGTTTGTTGACAGTCTTCTTTCATTAAATAAAAATAACATAGGGTATCCATTTGGACCTAAAACAAATTTTCTATTAAAAAAAGGGAAAATGTTGCTGAAGCTTATTGCACATATTGTTTAGAAAATGAAGAATGTTCCTAACATGGGGCTAGTTCCACAAGAAAATGAATCTTGGTCCTTCTGAGTGCTACAGTGGCTTATTGCTTCCCGGGATTTTCATGAAATTTTCATGAATGATTGTTCACATTTCTATCTGTGTAATAAATACGCTGAATCCTTTTATCGTCGATTGCGACTATTATTATTATTATTATTATTATTATTATTATAACTTTTATTTTTTTAATTTTCATTATTATTATTATTATAGCTTTACCTTGACCAGTGTACATGGTGCCCGAATGTAATGAATACAGATGCCTGGTATCCATGAAGGCACCAAGGGAAACAGACCCTATTGTAATGATGAATAAAGAGTGATAAAAGTTTCATTCAGCACTTTATATAAGTGGTATGGATATGGGTTGTTTGGGTACTTTTTACTTAACGATCTAGAAACTGTAACTGGGATCATGTAATCTGCAAATTCGTAACACATCTTTTGGTTTGTTGAGTTTTGCAAAAAATATTTACTGTTTCATCGTACAAGGTCTTCATTTCTTTAGGATTTTCACATCAGGGTATTTAAAAAGTTATAAAACCGTTCGGCTGTTCAGGCACGATGAGCTAATAAACAAAATATTTCAAATTCTATCAATATAAGCAAATAAGATAGGTTCAACATGATTTGAGTTTGACATTGATGTAAATTTCGTCCAAGAATCTTTCAATTCAATTATTTCATTCTAATGGCATATTCCTTTTAAAACGTCACTCATACTATCTTTGAATGATTGCAATTCAAATCAAACTTGACTACATAAGATTTGAAATTTAAATAGAATATTATAAAGGAAATCAACCTAGAAAAATATAAACATAATACCATGACAAGTTAGATTCAATAAGACCAACGCCAAATATATCACAACACAATATTTAAGTTTAAACAAACAGGAAGATATTTAAACAATTAAATACATGCAAATGCAATAATACAAATAGACTTGCTCGCCTGAGTAAACTTGAATATAAGCCATCATTTTAGTGTTGAAAACCTGAAGTCTATAACAGTAAACATTAACAAACTGATATTAAATCTAGAATTATTTCAACAACCATAATGTTGATAAATCATAGATATTATTTAATTTGATGAAACTAGAGACACAACATCCCAATAGGTTGCTATACAATTTCTAGCACGGCCATCATTGACAAAGATTGATGTTGTTGCATTAACGTGCAATGATTTAAGGAAAGAATGATCATCATGAAGCAAGTCTGTTTTCTCAAATAGATTCGAGGTGATTTATGTATCCCTGAAAAAAGGAGGTATTTTAAAATATCGGTTAGTTTGCCTGTTAACACAACCATCCAATGAGTCATCCCTGTTGAAATAGAGAGGGTTTAAGACAGGCGAATAAAAACCAGGCTTTAATAAAATTAAAAGAGGCATCACTGATTTGCTTTTGCATTATTATCAGGGTTTCAAGTTGCAGTAGCACGTTTTTATGAAAATTATATATTTTCAATTTTCAACTGATAATAGTACTTTAATGTTAAATGTAGCATGTTGATAGTGTCAAAAATCTCACGCATATCCATAGTCAGAGAATAAATAATAAAGATCAAAATAAAGTCTAGTGGCGGTCATTTCCGTGTGAATGTCTTTAATTTATCATGTGTAAGAATAAGGAATCGCATGGCTGAACTTTACACTATTCATTTTATTCATTACTGCTTCTTTTCGTTGAAAGTCATTGTCCAACCATTTATTTTCATTTTCCTGACGCCTTACATTCTCCATCAAACGTGAAACTGTAACCACACGTTAAATTATCGAAAAGTAGTCGATTTTATACAGAGTACATTCAATTACATTCAAATTGCACTGTTGTAAGATTCAACGTTCTTCAAAAAAATCCAATACTGTATGTCTTATCTATGAGATTTAATATGTCTCATGAGATGATTTTTTTTCATTTTGTATACATTGCTCAAACATACTGAAATAAAGCATCTATTTCATATGGATAACCAAGTCCCAAAATCTGACACACACTTTAACGTTATGAGGTTATAATCCATAAAACTTTACTTTTTTTACTAATTTCGAATGTTCTTCCAGAGGAATCTATTGTGTTTCTCTGTTAATGGAGCTAGCGTCATAATGCATTTCATTTGATATTGATTCTTTGATGCGTCGAGGTAACTGGAAGTTTTTAAACAAGCAAAATTATAAAATATATTTTTGGTAGTAGCGTGTTTTCACAAACATGAAGTTATAATGTTACAATGTAATAATGAAATAATGCTTTCAAATTATAAATCAATATAAGTTTTCTTCCGGAGAAATCATTTAACTATGTTTCAGTCATATCAATCACTAATGAATTACATAATCTTGCAATTTGGTTCTGTTCGACATTGGTTAACCTCTGTATATTCTCAATGACTCAAACAAAAATTAAATCTATAAAATCTTTTTAGATGTGGGAAAGATGTTTGAATATTGTGAATAAGCACTCAATAAATTGAACTTCAAGATACATGATCAAATTAACATGTGAATAAACACTTCTATGAAATCAGAAAGGACCATGCATATATTAGAATATGTAACTATTGTTTAAATTGTAATACTTCACATAGTAGTGTGAAAGACTTAGTAGATAGACATTAACTTTAAAATAAATGAAAACATATTATACATTGTTTTATTTTGCTTGGATCAATTTATCATAAAATGACGATTCAAGTGTATAAGATCTGGTGTAGTTAACCTTGAACATTTTTGTTGTAATCCCTCATCGTTTTGGAGGTCATAAATGTTTTGACTTATGACAAGACATCAGTACAATTCAATATTAAAATTTGTGCATGTATATTATGGAGACCAAATACTATTCCCAGAATTATTCTAATATGGAATATTCATTCCATCATTTAACTTTTCACAAAATGGGCCTTTACACATCCTTGCTTAATATACATGCGAAAGCATAGCAAATTTGCTATTACATACATGTGTAACTGTACATATACGTAATAGTGCACACATGTGTAAAGGTTGTGCATGCGAACAAGGTATAAGAGGCATGTGAGGTATGTTGTTATGGCAAGTAAACGATAACATATATTTGCAGTAGTGTAGTTTCTGTCGCCTATCAGTTTACATGTAGATCGTTGGAAAGTTCAGTTTGACATTGGCATCCTGCCAATATACTTTGTACTGTAGCTAGATAGCCCAGGTGTACAGATAGAGCTTATTAATAGCACGGTCGTTTGCAGCTTGGAAAGTTCGTATTTTGCAGTTAAATTGATGTAATTGTTTTCGGTTACTCGGTCAAGAAAAGCAATATATGAACAATTAAAAAATATGAATGATATTTCAATGATTTTTATTTTAGTCTTTTCATTAGAGATCACAATATTCACCAACACTTTTACTTTTAGAATGGTCTCCCAAGCTGGACAGGTCAGAGAGCAGTCTGAGTAAACCTACCCTCAATATTATCCGTTTCACTCCTATACTAAGTAAACCTACCCTCAATATTATCCGTTTCACTCCTATACTGAGTAAACCTACCCTCAATATTATCCGTTTCACTCCTATACTGAGTAAACCTACCCTCAATATTATCCGTTTCACTCCTATACTAAGTAAACCTACCCTCAATATTATCCGTTTCACTCCTATACTGAGTAAACCTACCCTCAATATTATCCGTTTCATTCCTATACTGAGTAAACCTACCCTCAATATTATCCGTTTCACTCCTATACTAAGTAAACCTACCCTCAATATTATCCGTTTCACTCCTATACTGAGTAAACCTACCCTCAATATTATCCGTTTCATTCCTATACTGAGTAAACCTACCCTCAATATTATCCGTTTCACTCCTATACTAAGTAAACCTACCCTCAATATTATCCGTTTCACTCCTATACTAAGTAAACCTACCCTCAATATTATCCGTTTCACTCCTATACTGAGTAAACCTACCCTCAATATTATCCGTTTCACTCCTATACTGAGTAAACCTTCCCTCAATATTATCCGTTTCACTCCTATACTGAGTAAACCTACCCTCAAGATTATCCGTTTCAGTCCTATACTGAGTAAACCTACCTTCAATATTATCCGTTTCACTCCTATACTAAGTAAACCTACCCTCAATATTATCCGTTTCACTCCTATACTGAGTAAACCTACCCTCAATATTATCCGTTTCACTCCCATACTGAGTAAACCTTCCCTCAATATTATCCGTTTCACTCCTAAACTGAGTAAACCTACCCTCAATATTATCCGTTTCACTCCTATACTGAGTAAACCTACCCTCAATATTATCCGTTTCACTCCTATACTGAGTAAACCTACCCTCAATATTATCCGTTTCACTCCTATACTTAGTAAACCTACCCTCAATATTATCCGTTTCACTCCTATACTGAGTAAACCTACCCTCAATATTATCCGTTTCATTCCTATACTGAGTAAACCTACCCTCAATATTATCCGTTTCACTTCTATACTAAGTAAACCTACCCTCAATATTATCCGTTTCACTCCTATACTGAGTAAACCTACCCTCAATATTATCCGTTTCATTCCTATACTGAGTAAACCTACCCTCAATATTATCCGTTTCACTCCTGTACTAAGTAAACCTACCCTCAATATTATCCGTTTCACTCCTATACTGAGTAAACCTACCCTCAATATTATCCGTTTCACTCCTATACTGAGTAAACCTACCCTCAATATTATCCGTTTCACTCCTATACTTAGTAAACCTACCCTCAATATTATCCGTTTCACTCCTATACTGAGTAAACCTACCCTCAATATTATCCGTTTCATTCCTATACTGAGTAAACCTACCCTCAATATTATCCGTTTCACTTCTATACTAAGTAAACCTACCTTCAATATTATCCGTTTCACTCCTTTACTGAGTAAACCTACCCTCAATATTATCCGTTTCACTCCTATACTGAGTAAACCTTCCCTCAATATTATCCGTTTCACTCCTATACTGAGTAAACCTACCCTCAATATTATCCGTTTCAGTCCTATACTGAGTAAACCTACCTTCAATATTATCCGTTTCACTCCTATACTGAGTAAACCTTCCCTCAATATTATCCGTTTCATTCCTATACTGAGTAAACCTACCCTCAATATTATCCGTTTCAGTCCTATACTGAGTAAACCTACCTTCAATATTATCCGTTTCACTCCTATACTGAGTAAACCTACCCTCAATATTATCCGTTTCACTCCTATACTAAGTAAACCTACCCTCAATATTATCCGTTTCACTCCTATACTGAGTAAACCTACCCTCAATATTATCCGTTTCACTCCTATACTGAGTAAACCTACCCTCAATATTATCCGTTTCACTCCTATACTAAGTAAACCTACCCTCAATATTATCCGTTTCACTCCTATACTGAGTAAACCTACCCTCAATATTATCCGTTTCATTCCTATACTGAGTAAACCTACCCTCAATATTATCCGTTTCACTCCTATACTAAGTAAACCTACCCTCAATATTATCCGTTTCACTCCTATACTAAGTAAACCTACCCTCAATATTATCCGTTTCACTCCTATACTGAGTAAACCTACCCTCAATATTATCCGTTTCACTCCTATACTGAGTAAACCTTCCCTCAATATTATCCGTTTCACTCCTATACTGAGTAAACCTACCCTCAAGATTATCCGTTTCAGTCCTATACTGAGTAAACCTACCTTCAATATTATCCGTTTCACTCCTATACTAAGTAAACCTACCCTCAATGTTATCCGTTTCACTCCTATACTGAGTAAACCTACCCTCAATATTATCCGTTTCACTCCCATACTGAGTAAACCTTCCCTCAATATTATCCGTTTCACTCCTAAACTGAGTAAACCTACCCTCAATATTATCCGTTTCACTCCTATACTGAGTAAACCTACCCTCAATATTATCCGTTTCACTCCTATACTGAGTAAACCTACCCTCAATATTATCCGTTTCACTCCTATACTTAGTAAACCTACCCTCAATATTATCCGTTTCACTCCTATACTGAGTAAACCTACCCTCAATATTATCCGTTTCATTCCTATACTGAGTAAACCTACCCTCAATATTATCCGTTTCACTTCTATACTAAGTAAACCTACCCTCAATATTATCCGTTTCACTCCTATACTGAGTAAACCTACCCTCAATATTATCCGTTTCATTCCTATACTGAGTAAACCTACCCTCAATATTATCCGTTTCACTCCTGTACTAAGTAAACCTACCCTCAATATTATCCGTTTCACTCCTATACTGAGTAAACCTACCCTCAATATTATCCGTTTCACTCCTATACTGAGTAAACCTACCCTCAATATTATCCGTTTCACTCCTATACTTAGTAAACCTACCCTCAATATTATCCGTTTCACTCCTATACTGAGTAAACCTACCCTCAATATTATCCGTTTCATTCCTATACTGAGTAAACCTACCCTCAATATTATCCGTTTCACTTCTATACTAAGTAAACCTACCTTCAATATTATCCGTTTCACTCCTTTACTGAGTAAACCTACCCTCAATATTATCCGTTTCACTCCTATACTGAGTAAACCTTCCCTCAATATTATCCGTTTCACTCCTATACTGAGTAAACCTACCCTCAATATTATCCGTTTCAGTCCTATACTGAGTAAACCTACCTTCAATATTATCCGTTTCACTCCTATACTGAGTAAACCTTCCCTCAATATTATCCGTTTCACTCCTATACTGAGTAAACCTACCCTCAATATTATCCGTTTCAGTCCTATACTGAGTAAACCTACCTTCAATATTATCCGTTTCACTCCTATACTGAGTAAACCTTCCCTCAATATTATCCGTTTCACTCCTATACTGAGTAAACCTACCCTCAATATTATCCGTTTCACTCCTATACTGAGTAAACCTACCTTCAATATTATCCGTTTCACTCCTATACTGAGTAAACCTTCCCTCAATATTATCCGTTTCACTCCTATACTGAGTAAACCTACCTTCAATATTATCCGATTCACTCCTATACTGAGTAAACCTTCCCTCAATATTATCCGTTTCACTCCTATACTGAGTAAACCTACCCTCAATATTATCCGTTTCACTCCTATACTGAGTAAACCTACCCTCAATATTATCCGTTTCACTCCTATACTGAGTAAACCTACCCTCAATATTATCCGTTTCACTCCTATACTAAGTAAACCTACCCTCAATATTATCCGTTTCACTACTATACTAAGTAAACCTACCCTCGATATTATCCGTTTCACTCCAATACTGAGTAAACCTACCCTCAATATTATACGTTTCACTCCTGTACTGAGTAAACCTACCCTCAATATTATCCGTTTCACTCCTATTCTAAGTAAACCTACCCTCAATATTATCCGTTTCACTACTATACTAAGTAAACCTACCCTCGATATTATCCGTTTCACTCCTATACTAAGTAAACCTACCCTCAATATTATCCGTTTCACTCCTATACTAAGTTAACTTATCCTCAAAATTATCCGTTTAACTCCTATACTAAGTTAACCTAGCCTCAATTTTATCCGTTTCACTCCTATACGAATTAAACCTACCCTCAAATTTATCCGTTTCACTCCTATACTGAGTAAACCTACCCTCAATATTATCTGTTTCACTCCTATACTGAGTAAACCTACCCTCAATATTATCCGTTTCACTCCTATACTGAGTAAACCTACCCTCAATATTATCCGTTTCATTCCTATACTGAGTAAACCTACTCTCAATATTATCCGTTTCACTCCTATACTGAGTAAACCTACCCTGAGTATTATCCGTTTCACTCCTACACTGAGTAAACCTACCCTCAATATTATCCGTTTCACTCCTATACTAAGTAAACCTACCCTCAATATTATCTGTTTCACTCCTATACTGAGTAAACCTACCCTCGATATTATCCGTTTCACTCCTATACTGAGTAAACCTACCCTCAATATTATCCGTTTCATTCCTATACTGAGTAAACCTACTCTCAATATAATCCGTTTCACTCCTATACTGAGTAAACCTACCCTCAATATTATCCGTTTCACTCCTATACTGAGTAAACCTACCCTCAATATTATCCGTTTCACTCCTATACTGAGTAAACCTACCCTCGATATTAACCGTTTCACTCCTATACTGAGTAAACCTACCCTCGATATGATCCGTTTCACTCCTATACTGAGTTAACCTACCCTCGATATTATCCGTTTCACTCCTATACTGAGTTAACCGAGCCTCAATATTATCCGTTTAACTCCTATACTGAGTAAACCTAGCCTCAAAATTATCCGTTTCACTCCTATACTGAGTAAACCTAGCCTCAATATTATCCGTTTCACTCCAATACTGAGTAAACCTACCCTCAATATTATCCGTTTCACTCCTGTACTGAGTAAACCTACCCTCAATATTATCCGTTTCACTCCTATTCTAAGTAAACCTACCCTCAATATTATCCGTTTCAGTACTATACTAAGTAAACCTACCCTCGATATTATCCGTTTCACTCCTATACTAAGTAAACCTACCCTCAATATTATCCGTTTCACTCCTATACTAAGTTAACTTATCCTCAAAATTATCCGTTTAACTCCTATACTAAGTTAACCTAGTCTCAATTTTATCCGTTTCACTCCTATACGAAGTAAACCTACCCTAAAATTTATCCGTTTCACTCCTATACTGAGTAAACCTACCCTCAATATTATCTGTTTCAATCATATACTGAGTAAACCTACCCTCAATATTATCCGTTTCACTCCTATACTGAGTAAACCTACCCTCAATATTATCCGTTTCACTCCTATACTGAGTAAACCTACCCTCAATATTATCCGTTTCACTCCTATACTGAGTAAACCTACCCTGAGTATTATCCGTTTCACTCCTACACTGAGTAAACCTACCCTCAATATTATCCGTTTCACTCCTATACTAAGTAAACCTACCCTCAATATTATCTGTTTCACTCCTATACTGAGTAAACCTACCCTCGATATTATCCGTTTCACTCCTATACTAAGTTAACCTACCCTCGATATTTTTCGTTTCACTCCTATACTAAGTTAACCTAGCCTCAATTTTATCCGTTTCACTCCTATACGAAGTAAACCTACCCTCAATATTATCCGTTTCACTCCTGTACTAAGTAAACCTACCCTCAATATTATCCGTTTCACTCCTATACTTAGTAAACCTACCCTCAATATTATCCGTTTCACTCCTATACTGAGTAAACCTACCCTCAATATTATCCGTTTCACTACTATACTGAGTAAACCTACCCTCGATATGATCCGTTTCACTCCTATACTGTGTAAACCTACCCTCGATATTATCCGTTTCACTCCTATACTGAGTAAACCTACCCTCAATATTATCCGTTTCACTCCTATACTGAGTAAACCTACCCTCAATATTATCCGTTTCACTCCTACACTGAGTAAACCTACCCTCAATATTATCCGTTTCACTCCTAAACTGAGTAAACCTACCCTCGATATTATCCGTTTCACTACTATACTGAGTAAACCTACCCTCGATATGATCCGTTTCACTCCTATACTGAGTAAACCTACCCTCGATATTATCCGTTTCACTCCTATACTGAGTAAACCTACCCTCGATATTATCCGTTTCACTCCTATACTGAGTTAACCGAGCCACAATATTATCCGTTTAACTCCTATACTGAGTAAACCTAGCCTCAAAATTATCCGTTTCACTCCTATACTGAGTAAACCTAGCCTCAATATTATCCGTTTCACTCCAATACTTAGTAAACCTACCCTCAATATTATCCGTTTCACTCCTATACTGAGTAAACCTACCCTCAATATTATCCGTTTCACTCCTATTCTAAGTAAACCTACCCTCAATATTATCCGTTTCACTACTATACTAAGTAAACCTACCCTCGATATTATCCGTTTCACTCCTATACTAAGTAAACCTACCCTCAATATTATCCGTTTCACTCCTATACTAAGTTAACTTATCCTCAAAATTATCCGTTTAACTCCTATACTAATTTAACCTAGCCTCAATTTTATCCGTTTCACTCCTATACGAAGTAAACCTACCCTCAAATTTATCCGTTTCACTCCTATACTGAGTAAACCTACCCTCAATATTATCTGTTTCACTCCTATACTGAGTAAATCTACCCTCAATATTATCCGTTTCACTCCTATACTGAGTAAAACTACCCTCAATATTATCCGTTTCACTCCTATACTGAGTAAACCTACCCTCAATATTATCCGTTTCACTCCTATACTGAGTAAACCTACCCTGAGTATTATCCGTTTCACTCCTACACTGAGTAAACCTACCCTCAATATTATCCGTTTCACTCCTATACTAAGTAAACCTATCCTCAATATTATCCGTTTCACTCCTATACTAAGTAAACCTACCCTCAATATTATCTGTTTCACTCCTACACTGAGTAAACCTACCCTCGATATTATCCGTTTCACTCCTATACTAAGTTAACTTAGCCTCGATATTTTTCGTTTCACTCCTATACTAAGTTAACCTAGCCTCAATTTTATCCGTTTCACTCCTATGCGAAGTAAACCTACCCTCAATATTATCCGTTTCACTCCTGTACTAAGTAAACCTACCCTCAATATTATCCGTTTCACTCCTATACTAAGTAAACCTACCCTCAATATTATCCGTTTCACTCCTATACTGAGTAAACCTACCCTCAATATTATCCGTTTCACTCCTATACTGAGTAAACCTACCCTCAATATTATCCGTTTCATTCCTATACTGAGTAAACCTACTCTCAATATTATCCGTTTAACTCCTATACTGAGTAAACCTTCCCTCAATATTATCCGTTTCACTCCTATACTGAGTAAACCTACCCTCAATATTATCCGTTTCACTCCTACACTGAGTAAACCTACCCTCAATATTATCCGTTTCACTCCTATACTGAGTAAACCTACCCTCGATATTATCCGTTTCACTACTATACTGAGAAAACCTACCCTCGATATGAACCGTTTCACTCCTAAACTGAGTTAACCTACCCTCGATATTATCCGTTTCACTCCTATACTGAGTTAACCGAGCCTTAATATTATCCGTTAAACTCCTATACTGAGTAAACCTAGCCTCAATATTATCCGTTTCACTCCAATACTGAGTAAACCTACCCTCAATATTATCCGTTTCACTCTTATACTGAGTAAACCTACCCTCAATATTATCCGTTTCACTCCTATACTGAGTAAACCTACCCTCAATATTATCCGTTTCTTTCCTATACTGAGTAAACCTACCCTCAATATTATCCGTTTCACTCCTATACTCAGTAAACCTACCCTCAATATTATCCGTTTCACTCCTATACTGAGTAAACCTACCCTCGATATTATCCGTTTTACTCCTATACTAAGTTAACCTAGCCTCGATATTTTTCGTTTCACTCCTATACTAAGTTAACCTCGCCTCAATTTTATCCGTTTCACTCCTATACGAAGTAAACCTACCCTCAATATTATCCATTTCACTCCTGTACTAAGTAAACCTACCCTCAATATTATCCGTTTCACTCCTATACTAAGTAAACTTACCCTCAATATTATCCGTTTCACTCCTATACTGAGTAAACCTACCCTCAATATTATCCGTTTCACTCCTATACTGAGAAAACCTACCCTCAATATTATCCGTTTCATTCCTATACTGAGTAAACCTACTCTCAATATTATCCGTTTAACTCCTATACTGAGTAAACCTACCCTCAATATTATCCGTTTCACTCCTATACTGAGTAAACCTACCCTCAATATTATCCGTTTCACTCCTACACTGAGTAAACCTACCCTCAATATTATCCGTTTCACTCCTATACTGAGTAAACCTAGCCTCGATATTTTTCGTTTCACTCCTATACTAAGTTAACCTCGCCTCAATTTTATCCGTTTCACTCCTATACGAAGTAAACCTACCCTCAATATTATCCGTTTCACTCCTGTACTAAGTAAACCTACCCTCAATATTATCCGTTTCACTCCTATACTAAGTAAACTTACCCTCAATATTATCCGTTTCACTCCTATACTGAGTAAACCTACCCTCAATATTATCCGTTTCACTCCTATACTGAGTAAACCTACCCTCAATATTATCCGTTTCACTCCTATACTAAGTAAACTTACCCTCAATATTATCCGTTTCACTCCTATACTGAGTAAACCTACCCTCAATATTATCTGTTTCACTCCTACACTGAGTAAACCTACCCTCGATATTATCCGTTTCACTCCTATACTAAGTTAACCTAGCCTCAATATTTTTCGTTTCACTCCTATACTAAGTTAACCTAGCTTCAATTTTATCCGTTTCACTCCTATACGAAGTAAACCTACCCTCAATATTATCCGTTTCACTCCTGTACTAAGTAAACCTACCCTCAATATTATCTGTTTCACTCCTACACTGAGTAAACCTACCCTCGATATTATCCGTTTCACTCCTATACTAAGTTAACCTAGCCTCGATATTTTTCGTTTCACTCCTATACTAAGTTAACCTAGCCTCAATTTTATCCGTTTCACTCCTATACGAAGTAAACCTACCCTCAATATTATCCGTTTCACTCCTGTACTAAGTAAACCTACCCTCAATATTATCCGTTTCACTCCTATACTAAGTAAACCTACCCTCAATATTATCCGTTTCACTCCTATACTGAGTAAACCTACCCTCAATATTATCCGTTTCACTCCTATACTGAGTAAACCTACCCTCAATATTATCCGTTTCATTCCTATACTGAGTAAACCTACTCTCAATATTATCCGTTTAACTCCTATACTGAGTAAACCTACCCTCAATATTATCCGTTTCACTCCTATACTGAGTAAACCTACCCTCAATATTATCCGTTTCACTCCTACACTGAGTAAACCTACCCTCAATATTATCCGTTTCACTCCTATACTGAGTAAACCTACCCTCGATATTATCCGTTTCACTACTATACTGAGAAAACCTACCCTCGATATGAACCGTTTCACTCCTATACTGAGTTAACCTACCCTCGATATTATCCGTTTCACTCCTATACTGAGTTAACCGAGCCTTAATATTATCCGTTTAACTCCTATACTGAGTAAACCTAGCCTCAAAATTATCCGTTTCACTCCTGTACTGAGTAAACCTAGCCTCAATATTATCCGTTTCACTCCAATACTGAGTAAACCTACCCTCAATATTATCCGTTTCACTCTTATACTGAGTAAACCTACCCTCAATATTATCCGTTTCACTCCTATACTGAGTAAACCTACCCTCAATATTATCCGTTTCTTTCCTATACTGAGTAAACCTACCCTCAATATTATCCGTTTCACTCCTATACTGAGTAAACCTACCCTCGATATTATCCGTTTTACTCCTATACTAAGTTAACCTAGCCTCGATATTTTTCGTTTCACTCCTATACTAAGTTAACCTCGCCTCAATTTTATCCGTTTCACTGCTATACGAAGTAAACCTACCCTCAATATTATCCGTTTCACTCCTGTACTAAGTAAACCTACCCTCAATATTATCCGTTTCACTCCTATACTAAGTAAACTTACCCTCAATATTATCCGTTTCACTCCTATACTGAGTAAACCTACCCTCAATATTATCCGTTTCACTCCTATACTGATTAAACCTACCCTCAATATTATCCGTTTCACTCCTATACTAAGTAAACTTACCCTCAATATTATCCGTTTCACTCCTATACTGAGTAAACCTACCCTCAATATTATCTGTTTCACTCCTACACTGAGTAAACCTACCCTCGATATTATCCGTTTCACTCCTATACTAAGTTAACCTAGCCTCAATATTTTTCGTTTCACTCCTATACTAAGTTAACCTAGCTTCAATTTTATCCGTTTCACTCCTATACGAAGTAAACCTACCCTCAATATTATCCGTTTCACTCCTGTACTAAGTAAACCTACCCTCAATATTATCCGTTTCACTCCTATACTAAGTAAACCTACCCTCAATATTATCCGTTTCACTCCTATACTGAGTAAACCTACCCTCAATATTATCCGTTTCACTCCTATACTGAGTAAACCTACCCTCAATATTATCCGTTTCATTCCTATACTGAGTAAACCTACCCTCAATATTATCCGTTTCACTCCTACACTGAGTAAACCTACCCTCAATATTATCCGTTTCACTCCTATACTGAGTAAACCTACCCTCGATTTTATCCGTTTCACTACTATACTGAGTAAACCTACCCTCGATTTGAACCGTTTCACTCCTATACTGAGTTAACCTACCCTCGATATTATCCGTTTCACTCCTATACTGAGTTAACCGAGCCTCAATATTATCCGTTTAACTCCTATACTGAGTAAACCTAGCCTCAAAATTATCCGTTTCACTCCTGTACTGAGTAAACCTAGCCTCAATATTATCCGTTTCACTCCAATACTGAGTAAACCTACCCTCAATATTATCCGTTTCACTCTTATACTGAGTAAACCTACCCTCAATATTATCCGTTTCACTCCTATACTGAGTAAACCTACCCTCAATATTATCCGTTTCTTTCCTATACTGAGTAAATCTACCCTCAATATTATCCGTTTAACTCCTATACTGAGTAAACCTACCCTCAATATTATCTGTTTCACTCCTATACTGAGTAAACCTACCCTCAATATTATCCGTTTCACACCTACACTGAGTAAACCTACCCTCAATATTATCCGTTTCACTCCTATACTGAGTAAACCTACCCTCGATATTATCCGTTTCACTACTATACTGAGTAAACCTACCCTCGATTTGAACCGTTTCACTCCTATACTGAGTTAACCTACCCTCGATATTATTCGTTTCACTCCTATACTGAGTTAACCGAGCCTCAATATTATCCGTTTAACTCCTATACTGAGTAAACCTAGCCTCAAAATTATCCGTTTCACTCCTGTACTGAGTAAACCTACCCTCAATATTATCCGTTTCACTCTTATACTGAGTAAACCTACCCTCAATATTATCCGTTTCACTCCTATACTGAGTAAACCTACCCTCAATATTATCCGTTTCTTTCCTATACTGAGTAAATCTACCCTCAATATTATCCGTTTAACTCCTATACTGAGTAAACCTACCCTCAATATTATCTGTTTCCCTCCTATACTGAGTAAACCTACCCTCAATATTATCCGTTTCACTCCTACACTGAGTAAACCTACCCTCAATATTATCCGTTTCACTCCTATACTGAGTAAACCTACCCTCGATATTATCCGTTTCACTACTATACTGAGTAAACCTACCCTCGATTTGAACCGTTTCACTCCTATACTGAGTTAACCTACCCTCGATATTATTCGTTTCACTCCTATACTGAGTTAACCGAGCCTCAATATTATCCGTTTAACTCCTATACTGAGTAAACCTAGCCTCAAAATTATCCGTTTCACTCCTGTACTGAGTAAACCTAGCCTCAATATTATCCGTTTCACTCCAATACTGAGTAAACCTACCCTCAATATTATCCGTTTCACTCTTATACTGAGTAAACCTACCCTCAATATTATCCGTTTCACTCCTATACTGAGTAAACCTACCCTCGATTTGAACCGTTTCACTCCTATACTGAGTTAACCTACCCTCGATATTATTCGTTTCACTCCTATACTGAGTTAACCGAGCCTCAATATTATCCGTTTAACTCCTATACTGAGTAAACCTAGCCTCAAAATTATCCGTTTCACTCCTATACTGAGTAAACCTACCCTCAATATTATCCGTTTCTTTCCTATACTGAGTAAATCTACCCTCAATATTATCCGTTTAACTCCTATACTGAGTAAACCTACCCTCAATATTATCTGTTTCACTCCTATACTGAGTAAACCTACCCTCAATATTATCCGTTTCACACCTACACTGAGTAAACCTACCCTCAATATTATCCGTTTCACTCCTATACTGAGTAAACCTACCCTCGATATTATCCGTTTCACTACTATACTGAGTAAACCTACCCTCGATTTGAACCGTTTCACTCCTATACTGAGTTAACCTACCCTCGATATTATTCGTTTCACTCCTATACTGAGTTAACCGAGCCTCAATATTATCCGTTTAACTCCTATACTGAGTAAACCTAGCCTCAAAATTATCCGTTTCACTCCTGTACTGAGTAAACCTACCCTCAATATTATCCGTTTCACTCTTATACTGAGTAAACCTACCCTCAATATTATCCGTTTCACTCCTATACTGAGTAAACCTACCCTCAATATTATCCGTTTCTTTCCTATACTGAGTAAATCTACCCTCAATATTATCCGTTTAACTCCTATACTGAGTAAACCTACCCTCAATATTATCTGTTTCCCTCCTATACTGAGTAAACCTACCCTCAATATTATCCGTTTCACTCCTACACTGAGTAAACCTACCCTCAATATTATCCGTTTCACTCCTATACTGAGTAAACCTACCCTCGATATTATCCGTTTCACTACTATACTGAGTAAACCTACCCTCGATTTGAACCGTTTCACTCCTATACTGAGTTAACCTACCCTCGATATTATTCGTTTCACTCCTATACTGAGTTAACCGAGCCTCAATATTATCCGTTTAACTCCTATACTGAGTAAACCTAGCCTCAAAATTATCCGTTTCACTCCTGTACTGAGTAAACCTAGCCTCAATATTATCCGTTTCACTCCAATACTGAGTAAACCTACCCTCAATATTATCCGTTTCACTCTTATACTGAGTAAACCTACCCTCAATATTATCCGTTTCACCCCTATACTGAGTAAACCTACCCTCAATATTATCCGTTTCTTTCCTATACTGAGTAAACCTACCCTCAATATTATCCGTTTCACTCCTATACTAAGTAAACCTACCCTCAATATTATCCGTTTCACTCCTACACTGAGTAAACCTACCCTCCATATTATCCGTTTCACTCCTATACTAAGTTAACCTAGCCTCGATATTATCCGTTTCACTACTATACTGAGTTAACCTACCCTCGATATTATCCGTTTCACTCCTATACTGAGTTAACCGAGCCTCGATATTATCCGTTTCACTCCTATACTGAGTTAACCGAGCCTCAATATTATCCGTTTAACTCCTATACTGAGTAAACCTAGCCTCAATATTATCCGTTTCACTCCTATACTGAGTAAACCTAGCCTCAATATTATCCGTTTCACTCCAATACTGAGTAAACCTACCCTCAATATTATCCGTTTCACTTTTATACTGAGTAAACCTACCCTCAATATTATCTGTTTCACTCCTATACTGAGTAAACCTACCCTCAATATTATCCGTTTCACTCCTATACTGAGTAAACCTACCCTCAATATTATCCGTTTCACTCCTATACTGAGTAAACCTACCCTCAATATTATCCGTTTCACTCCTATACTGAGTAAACCTACCCTGAGTATTATCCGTTTCACTCCTACACTGAGCAAACCTACCCTCAATATTATCCGTTTCACTCCTATACTAAGTAAACCTACCCTCAATATTATCTGTTTCACTCCTATACTGAATAAACCTACCCTCGATATTATCCGTTTCACTCCTATACTAAGTTAACCTAGCCTCGATATTTTTCGTTTCACTCCTATACTAAGTTAACCTAGCCTCAATTTTATCCGTTTCACTCCTATACGAAGTAAACCTACCCTCAATATTATCCGTTTCACTCCTGTACTAAGTAAACCTACCCTCAATATTATCCGTTTCACTCCTATGCTAAGTAAACCTACCCTCAATATTATCCGTTTCACTCCTATACTGAGTAAACCTACCCTCAATATTATCCGTTTCACTCCTATACTGAGTAAACCTACCTTCAATATTATCCGTTTCACTCCTACACTGAGTAAACCTACCCTCAATATTATCCGTTTCACTCCTATACTGAGTTAACCTACCCTCGATATTATCCGTTTCACTACTATACTGAGTTAACCTACCCTCGATATTATCCTTTTCACTCCTATACTGAGTTAACCGAGCCTCGATATTATCCGTTTCACTCCTATACTGAGTTAACCGAGCCTCAATATTATCCGTTTAACTCCTATACTGAGTAAACCTAGCCTCAATATTATCCGTTTCACTCCTATACTGAGTAAACCTAGCCTCAATATTATCCGTTTCACTCCAATACTGAGTAAACCTACCCTCAATATTATCCGTTTCACTCTTATACTGAGTAAACCTACCCTCAATATTATCCGTTTCACTCCTATACTGAGTAAACCTACCCTCAATATTATCCGTTTCACTCCAATACTGAGTAAACCTACCCTCAATATTATCCGTTTCACTCTTATACTGAGTAAACCTACCCTCAATATTATCCGTTTCACTCCTATACTGAGTAAACCTACCCTCAATATTATCCGTTTCACTCCTGTACTGAGTAAACCTACCCTCAATATTATCCGTTTCACTCCTATACTGAGTAAACCTACCCTCAATATTATCCGTTTCACTCCTATACTGAGTAAACCTACCCTGAGTATTATCCGTTTCACTCCTACACTTAGTAAACCTACCCTCAATATTATCCGTTTCACTCCTATACTAAGTAAACCTACCCTCAATATTATCTGTTTCACTCCTATACTGAGTAAACCTACCCTCGATATTATCCGTTTCACTCCTATACTAAGTTAACCTAGCCTCGATATTTTTCGTTTCACTCCTATACTAAGTTAACCTAGCCTCAATTTTATCCGTTTCACTCCTATACGAAGTAAACCTACCCTCAATATTATCCGTTTCACTCCTATACTAAGTAAACCTACCCTCAATATTATCCGTTTCACTCCTATACTAAGTAAACCTACCCTCAATATTATCCGTTTCACTCCTATACTGAGTAAACCTACCCTCAATATTATCCGTTTCACTCCTATACTGAGTAAACCTACCCTCAATATTATCCGTTTCATTCCTATACTGAGTAAACCTACTCTCAATATTATCCGTTTAACTCCTATACTGAGTAAACCTACCCTCAATATTATCCGTTTCACTCCTATACTGAGTAAACCTACCCTCAATATTATCCGTTTCACTCCTACACTGAGTAAACCTACCCTCAATATTATCCGTTTCACTCCTATACTGAGTAAACCTACCCTCGATATTATCCGTTTCACTACTATACTGAGTAAACCTACCCTCGATATGATCCGTTTCACTCCTATACTGAGTAAACCTACCCTCGATATTATCCGTTTCACTCCTATACTGAGTTAACCGAGCCTCAATATTATCCGTTTAACTCCTATACTGAGTAAACCTAGCCTCAAAATTATCCGTTTCACTCCTATACTGAGTAAACCTACCCTCAATATTATCCGTTTCACTCCTATACTGAGTAAACCTACCCTCAATATTATCCGTTTCACTCCTATTCTAAGTAAACCTACCCTCAATATTATCCGTTTCACTACTATACTAAGTAAACCTACCCTCGATATTATCCGTTTCACTCCTATACTAAGTAAACCTACCCTCAATATTATCCGTTTCACTCCTATACTAAGTTAACTTATCCTCAAAATTATCCGTTTAACTCCTATACTAAGTTAACCTAGCCTCAATTTTATCCGTTTCACTCCTATACGAAGTAAACCTACCCTCAAATTTATCCGTTTCACTCCTATACTGAGTAAACCTACCCTCAATATTATCTGTTTCACTCCTATACTGAGTAAACCTACCCTCAATATTATCCGTTTCACTCCTATACTGAGTAAACCTACCCTCAATATTATCCGTTTCACTCCTATACTGAGTAAACCTACCCTCAATATTATCCGTTTCACTCCTATACTGAGTAAACCTACCCTGAATATTATCCGTTTCACTCCTACACTGAGTAAACCTACCCTCAATATTATCCGTTTCACTCCTATACTAAGTAAACCTACCCTCAATATTATCTGTTTCACTCCTACACTGAGTAAACCTACCCTCGATATTATCCGTTTCACTCCTATACTAAGTTAACCTAGCCTCGATATTTTTCGTTTCACTCCTATACTGAGTAAACCTAGCCTCAATTTTATCCGTTTCACTCCTATACGAAGTAAACCTACCCTCAATATTATCCGTTTCACTCCTGTACTAAGTAAACCTACCCTCAATATTATCCGTTTCACTCCTATACTAAGTAACCTACCCTCAATATTATCCGTTTCACTCCTATACTGAGTAAACCTACCCTCAATATTATCCGTTTCACTCCTATACTGAGTAAACCTACCCTCAATATTATCCGTTTCATTCCTATACTGAGTAAACCTACTCTCAATATTATCCGTTTAACTCCTATACTGAGTAAACCTACCCTCAATATTATCCGTTTCACTCCTATACTGAGTAAACCTACCCTCAATATTATCCGTTTCACTCCTACACTGAGTAAACCTACCCTCAATATTATCCGTTTCACTCCTATACTGAGTAAACCTACCCTCGATATTATCCGTTTCACTACTATACTGAGTAAACCTACCCTCGATATGATCCGTTTCACTCCTATACTGAGTAAACCTACACTCGATATTATCCGTTTCACTCCTATACTGAGTTAACCGAGCCTCAATATTATCCGTTTAACTCCTATACTGAGTAAACCTAGCCTCAAAATTATCCGTTTCACTCCTATACTGAGTAAACCTAGCCTCAATATTATCCGTTTCACTCCAATACTAAGTAAACCTACCCTCAATATTATCCGTTTCTTTCCTATACTGAGTAAACCTACCCTCAATATTATCCGTTTCACTCCTATTCTAAGTAAACCTACCCTCAATATTATCCGTTTCACTACTATACTAAGTAAACCTACCCTCGATATTATCCGTTTCACTCCTATACTAAGTAAACCTACCCTCAATATTATCCGTTTCACTCCTATACTAAGTTAACTTATCCTCAAAATTATCCGTTTAACTCCTATACTAAGTTAACCTAGCCTCAATTTTATCCGTTTCACTCCTATACGAAGTAAACCTACCCTCAAATTTATCCGTTTCACTCCTATACTGAGTAAACCTACCCTCAATATTATCTGTTTCACTCCTATACTGAGTAAACCTACCCTCAATATTATCCGTTTCACTCCTATACTGAGTAAACCTACCCTCAATATTATCCGTTTCACTCCTATACTGAGTAAACCTACCCTCAATATTATCCGTTTCACTCCTATACTGAGTAAACCTACCCTGAGTATTATCCGTTTCACTCCTACACTGAGTAAACCTACCCTCAATATTATCCGTTTCACTCCTATACTAAGTAAACCTACCCTCAATATTATCTGTTTCACTCCTACACTGAGTAAACCTACCCTCGATATTATCCGTTTCACTCCTATACTAAGTTAACCTAGCCTCGATATTTTTCGTTTCACTCCTATACTTAGTTAACCTAGCCTCAATTTTATCCGTTTCACTCCTATACGAAGTAAACCTACCCTCAATATTATCCGTTTCACTCCTGTACTAAGTAAACCTACCCTCAATATTATCCGTTTCACTCCTATACTAAGTAAACCTACCCTCAATATTATCCGTTTCACTCCTATACTGAGTAAACCTACCCTCAATATTATCCGTTTCACTCCTATACTGAGTAAACCTACCCTCAATATTATCCGTTTCATTCCTATACTGAGTAAACCTACTCTCAATATTATCCGTTTAACTCCTATACTGAGTAAACCTACCCTCAATATTATCTGTTTCACTCCTATACTGAGTAAACCTACCCTCAATATTATCCGTTTCACTCCTACACTGAGTAAACCTACCCTCAATATTATCCGTTTCACTCCTACACTGAGTAAACCTACCCTCAATATTATCCGTTTCACTCCTATACTGAGTAAACCTACCCTCAATATTATCCGTTTCACTCCTATTCTAAGTAAACCTACCCTCAATATTATCCGTTTCACTCCTATACTGAGTTAACCTACCCTCGATATTATCCGTTTCACTCCTATACTGAGTTAACCGAGCCTCAATATTATCCTTTTAACTCCTATACTGAGTAAACCTAGCCTCAAAATTATCCGTTTCACTCCTGTACTGAGTAAACCTAGCCTCAATATTATCCGTTTCACTCCAATACTAAGTAATCCTACCCTCAATATTATCCGTTTCACTCCTGTACTGAGTAAACCTACTCTCAATATTATCCGTTTAACTCCTATACTGAGTAAACCTACCCTCAATATTATCCGTTTCACTCCTATACTGAGTAAACCTACCCTCAATATTATCCGTTTCACTCCTATACTGAGTAAACCTACCCTGAGTATTATCCGTTTCACTCCTACACTGAGTAAACCTACCCTCAATATTATCCGTTTCACTCCTATACTAAGTAAACCTACCCTCAATATTATCTGTTTCACTCCTATACTGAGTAAACCTACCCTCGATATTATCCGTTTCACTCCTATACTAAGTTAACCTAGCCTCGATATTTTTCGTTTCACTCCTATACTAAGTTAACCTAGCCTCAATTTTATCCGTTTCACTCCTATACGAAGTAAACCTACCCTCAATATTATCCGTTTCACTCCTGTACTAAGTAAACCTACCCTCAATATTATCCGTTTCACTCCTATACTAAGTAAACCTACCCTCAATATTATCCGTTTCACTCCTATACTGAGTAAACCTACCCTCAATATTATCCGTTTCACTCCTATACTGAGTAAACCTACCTTCAATATTATCCGTTTCACTCCTACACTGAGTAAACCTACCCTCAATATTATCCGTTTCACTCCTATACTGAGTTAACCTACCCTCGATATTATCCGTTTCACTACTATACTGAGTTAACCTACCCTCGATATTATCCGTTTCACTCCTATACTGAGTTAACCGAGCCTCGATATTATCCGTTTCACTCCTATACTGAGTTAACCGAGCCTCAATATTATCCGTTTAACTCCAATACTAAGTAATCCTACCCTCAATATTATCCGTTTCACTCCTGTACTGAGTAAACCTACTCTCAATATTATCCGTTTAACTCCTATACCGAGTAAACCTACCCTCAATATTATCCGTTTCACTCCTATACTGAGTAAACCTACCCTCAATATTATCCGTTTCACTCCTATACTGAGTAAACCTACCCTGAGTATTATCCGTTTCACTCCTACACTGAGTAAACCTACCCTCAATATTATCCGTTTCACTCCTATACTAAGTAAACCTACCCTCAATATTATCTGTTTCACTCCTATACTGAGTAAACCTACCCTCGATATTATCCGTTTCACTCCTATACTAAGTTAACCTAGCCTCGATATTTTTCGTTTCACTCCTATACTAAGTTAACCTAGCCTCAATTTTATCCGTTTCACTCCTATACGAAGTAAACCTACCCTCAATATTATCCGTTTCACTCCTGTACTAAGTAAACCTACCCTCAATATTATCCGTTTCACTCCTATACTAAGTAAACCTACCCTCAATATTATCCGTTTCACTCCTATACTGAGTAAACCTACCCTCAATATTATCCGTTTCACTCCTATACTGAGTAAACCTACCTTCAATATTATCCGTTTCACTCCTACACTGAGTAAACCTACCCTCAATATTATCCGTTTCACTCCTATACTGAGTTAACCTACCCTCGATATTATCCGTTTCACTACTATACTGAGTTAACCTACCCTCGATATTATCCGTTTCACTCCTATACTGAGTTAACCGAGCCTCGATATTATCCGTTTCACTCCTATACTGAGTTAACCGAGCCTCAATATTATCCGTTTAACTCCTATACTGAGTAAACCTAGCCTCAATATTATCCGTTTCACTCCTATACTGAGTAAACCTAGCCTCAATATTATCCGTTTCACTCCAATACTGAGTAAACCTACCCTCAATATTATCCGTTTCACTCTTATACTGAGCAAACCTACCCTCAATATTATCCGTTTCACTCCTATACTGAGTAAACCTACCCTCAATATTATCCGTTTCACTCCAATACTGAGTAAACCTACCCTCAATATTATCCGTTTCACTCTTATACTGAGTAAACCTACCCTCAATATTATCCGTTTCACTCCTATACTGAGTAAACCTACCCTCAATATTATCCGTTTCACTCCTACACTGAGTAAACCTACCCTCAATATTATCCGTTTCACTCCTATACTGAGTAAACCTACCCTCAATATTATCCGTTTCACTCCTATACTGAGTAAACCTACCCTGAGTATTATCCGTTTCACTCCTACACTGAGTAAACCTACCCTCAATATTATCCGTTTCACTCCTATACTAAGTAAACCTACACTCAATATTATCTGTTTCACTCCTATACTGAGTAAACCTACCCTCGATATTATCCGTTTCACTCCTATACTAAGTTAACCTAGCCTCGATATTTTTCGTTTCACTCCTATACTAAGTTAACCTAGCCTCAATTTTATCCGTTTCACTCCTATACGAAGTAAACCTACCCTCAATATTATCCGTTTCACTCCTGTACTAAGTAAACCTACCCTCAATATTATCCGTTTCACTCCTATACTAAGTAAACCTACCCTCAATATTATCCGTTTCACTCCTATACTGAGTAAACCTACCCTCAATATTATCCGTTTCACTCCTATACTGAGTAAACCTACCCTCAATATTATCCGTTTCATTCCTATACTGAGTAAACCTACCCTCAATATTATCCGTTTCACTCCTATACTAAGTAAACCTACCCTCAATATTATCCGTTTCACTCCTATACTGAGTAAACCTACCCTCAATATTATCCGTTTCACTCCTACACTGAGTAAACCTACCCTCAATATTATCCGTTTCACTCCTATACTGAGTAAACCTACCCTCGATATTATCCGTTTCACTACTATACTGAGTAAACCTACCCTCGATATGATCCGTTTCACTCCTATACTGAGTAAACCTACCCTCGATATTATCCGTTTCACTCCTATACTGAGTTAACCGAGCCTCAATATTATCCGTTTAACTCCTATACTGAGTAAACCTAGCCTCAAAATTATCCGTTTCACTCCTATACTGAGTAAACCTAGCCTCAATATTATCCGTTTCACTCCAATACTAAGTAAACCTACCCTCAATATTATCCGTTTCACTCCTATACTGAGTAAACCTACCCTCAATATTATCCGTTTCACTCCTATTCTAAGTAAACCTACCCTCAATATTATCCGTTTCACTACTATACTAAGTAAACCTACCCTCGATATTATCCGTTTCACTCCTATACTAAGTAAACCTACCCTAAATATTATCCGTTTCACTCCTATACTAAGTTAACTTATCCTCAAAATTATCCGTTTAACTCCTATACTAAGTTAACCTAGCCTCAATTTTATCCGTTTCACTCCTATACGAAGTAAACCTACCCTCAAATTTATCCGTTTCACTCCTATACTGAGTAAACCTACCCTCAATATTATCTGTTTCACTCCTATACTGAGTAAACCTACCCTCAATATTATCCGTTTCACTCCTATACTGAGTAAACCTACCCTCAATATTATCCGTTTCACTCCTATACTGAGTAAACCTACCCTCAATATTATCCGTTTCACTCCTATACTGAGTAAACCTACCCTGAGTATTATCCGTTTCACTCCTACACTGAGTAAACCTACCCTCAATATTATCCGTTTCACTCCTATACTAAGTAAACCTACCCTCAATATTATCTGTTTCACTCCTACACTGAGTAAACCTACCCTCGATATTATCCGTTTCACTCCTATACTAAGTTAACCTAGCCTCGATATTTTTCGTTTCACTCCTATACTTAGTTAACCTAGCCTCAATTTTATCCGTTTCACTCCTATACGAAGTAAACCTACCCTCAATATTATCCGTTTCACTCCTGTACTAAGTAAACCTACCCTCAATATTATCCGTTTCACTCCTATACTAAGTAAACCTACCCTCAATATTATCCGTTTCACTCCTATACTGAGTAAACCTACCCTCAATATTATCCGTTTCACTCCTATACTGAGTAAACCTACCCTCAATATTATCCGTTTCATTCCTATACTGAGTAAACCTACCCTCAATATTATCCGTTTCACTCCTACACTGAGTAAACCTACCCTCAATATTATCCGTTTCACTACTATACTAAGTAAACCTACCCTCGATATTATCCGTTTCACTCCTATACTAAGTAAACCTACCCTAAATATTATCCGTTTCACTCCTATACTAAGTTAACTTATCCTCAAAATTATCCGTTTAACTCCTATACTAAGTTAACCTAGCCTCAATTTTATCCGTTTCACTCCTATACGAAGTAAACCTACCCTCAAATTTATCCGTTTCACTCCTATACTGAGTAAACCTACCCTCAATATTATCTGTTTCACTCCTATACTGAGTAAACCTACCCTCAATATTATCCGTTTCACTCCTATACTGAGTAAACCTACCCTCAATATTATCCGTTTCACTCCTATACTGAGTAAACCTACCCTCAATATTATCCGTTTCACTCCTATACTGAGTAAACCTACCCTGAGTATTATCCGTTTCACTCCTACACTGAGTAAACCTACCCTCAATATTATCCGTTTCACTCCTATACTAAGTAAACCTACCCTCAATATTATCTGTTTCACTCCTACACTGAGTAAACCTACCCTCGATATTATCCGTTTCACTCCTATACTAAGTTAACCTAGCCTCGATATTTTTCGTTTCACTCCTATACTTAGTTAACCTAGCCTCAATTTTATCCGTTTCACTCCTATACGAAGTAAACCTACCCTCAATATTATCCGTTTCACTCCTGTACTAAGTAAACCTACCCTCAATATTATCCGTTTCACTCCTATACTAAGTAAACCTACCCTCAATATTATCCGTTTCACTCCTATACTGAGTAAACCTACCCTCAATATTATCCGTTTCACTCCTATACTGAGTAAACCTACCCTCAATATTATCCGTTTCATTCCTATACTGAGTAAACCTACTCTCAATATTATCCGTTTAACTCCTATACTGAGTAAACCTACCCTCAATATTATCTGTTTCACTCCTATACTGAGTAAACCTACCCTCAATATTATCCGTTTCACTCCTACACTGAGTAAACCTACCCTCAATATTATCCGTTTCACTCCTACACTGAGTAAACCTACCCTCAATATTATCCGTTTCACTCCTATACTGAGTAAACCTACCCTCGATATTATCCGTTTCACTACTATACTGAGTAAACCTACCCTCGATATGATCCGTTTCACTCCTATACTGAGTTAACCTACCCTCGATATTATCCGTTTCACTCCTATACTGAGTTAACCGAGCCTCAATATTATCCTTTTAACTCCTATACTGAGTAAACCTAGCCTCAAAATTATCCGTTTCACTCCTGTACTGAGTAAACCTAGCCTCAATATTATCCGTTTCACTCCAATACTAAGTAATCCTACCCTCAATATTATCCGTTTCACTCCTGTACTGAGTAAACCTACTCTCAATATTATCCGTTTAACTCCTATACTGAGTAAACCTACCCTCAATATTATCTGTTTCACTCCTATACTGAGTAAACCTACCCTCAATATTATCCGTTTCACTCCTATACTGAGTAAACCTACCCTGAGTATTATCCGTTTCACTCCTACACTGAGTAAACCTACCCTCAATATTATCCGTTTCACTCCTATACTAAGTAAACCTACCCTCGATATTATCCGTTTCACTCCTATACTAAGTTAACCTAGCCTCGATATTTTTCGTTTCACTCCTATACTAAGTTAACCTACCCTCAATATTATCCGTTTCACTCCTATACGAAGTAAACCTACCCTCAATATTATCCGTTTCACTCCTGTACTAAGTAAACCTACCCTCAATATTATCCGTTTCACTCCTATACTGAGTAAACCTACCCTCAATATTATCCGTTTCACTCCTATACTGAGTAAACCTACCCTCAATATTATCCGTTTCACTCCTATACTGAGTAAACCTACCTTCAATATTATCCGTTTCACTCCTACACTGAGTAAACCTACCCTCAATATTATCCGTTTCACTCCTATACTGAGTTAACCTACCCTCGATATTATCCGTTTCACTACTATACTGAGTTAACCTACCCTCGATATTATCCGTTTCACTCCTATACTGAGTTAACCGAGCCTCGATATTATCCGTTTCACTCCTATACTGAGTTAACCGAGCCTCAATATTATCCGTTTAACTCCTATACTGAGTAAACCTAGCCTCAATATTATCCGTTTCACTCCTATACTGAGTAAACCTAGCCTCAATATTATCCGTTTCACTCCAATACTGAGTAAACCTACCCTCAATATTATCCGTTTCACTCTTATACTGAGTAAACCTACCCTCAATATTATCCGTTTCACTCCTATACTGAGTAAACCTACCCTCAATATTATCCGTTTCACTCCAATACTGAGTAAACCTACCCTCAATATTATCCGTTTCACTCTTATACTGAGTAAACCTACCCTCAATATTATCCGTTTCACTCCTATACTGAGTAAACCTACCCTCAATATTATCCGTTTCACTCCTACACTGAGTAAACCTACCCTCAATATTATCCGTTTCACTCCTATACTGAGTAAACCTACCCTCAATATTATCCGTTTCACTCCTATACTGAGTAAACCTACCCTGAGTATTATCCGTTTCACTCCTACACTGAGTAAACCTACCCTCAATATTATCCGTTTCACTCCTATACTAAGTAAACCTACACTCAATATTATCTGTTTCACTCCTATACTGAGTAAACCTACCCTCGATATTATCCGTTTCACTCCTATACTAAGTTAACCTAGCCTCGATATTTTTCGTTTCACTCCTATACTAAGTTAACCTAGCCTCAATTTTATCCGTTTCACTCCTATACGAAGTAAACCTACCCTCAATATTATCCGTTTCACTCCTGTACTAAGTAAACCTACCCTCAATATTATCCGTTTCACTCCTATACTAAGTAAACCTACCCTCAATATTATCCGTTTCACTCCTATACTGAGTAAACCTACCCTCAATATTATCCGTTTCACTCCTATACTGAGTAAACCTACCCTCAATATTATCCGTTTCATTCCTATACTGAGTAAACCTACTCTCAATATTATCCGTTTAACTCCTATACTGAGTAAACCTACCCTCAATATTATCCGTTTCACTCCTATACTGAGTAAACCTACCCTCAATATTATCCGTTTCACTCCTACACTGAGTAAACCTACCCTCAATATTATCCGTTTCACTCCTATACTGAGTAAACCTACCCTCGATATTATCCGTTTCACTACTATACTGAGTAAACCTACCCTCGATATGATCCGTTTCACTCCTATACTGAGTAAACCTACCCTCGATATTATCCGTTTCACTCCTATACTGAGTTAACCGAGCCTCAATATTATCCGTTTAACTCCTATACTGAGTAAACCTAGCCTCAAAATTATCCGTTTCACTCCTATACTGAGTAAACCTAGCCTCAATATTATCCGTTTCACTCCAATACTAAGTAAACCTACCCTCAATATTATCCGTTTCACTCCTATACTGAGTAAACCTACCCTCAATATTATCCGTTTCACTCCTATACTGAGTAAACCTACTCTCAATATTATCCGTTTCACTCCTATACTGAGTAAACCTACCCTCAATATTATCCGTTTCACTCCTACACTGAGTAAACCTACCCTCAATATTATCCGTTTCACTCCTACACTGAGTAAACCTACCCTCAATATTATCCGTTTCACTCCTATACTGAGTAAACCTACCCTCGATATTATCCGTTTCACTACTATACTGAGTTAACCTACCCTCGATATTATCCGTTTCACTCCTATACTGAGTTAACAGAGCCTCGATATTATCCGTTTCACTCCTATACTGAGTTAACCGAGCCTCAATATTATCCGTTTAACTCCTATACTGAGTAAACCTAGCCTCAATATTATCCGTTTCACTCCTATACTGAGTAAACCTAGCCTCAATATTATCCGTTTCACTCCAATACTGAGTAAACCTACCCTCAATATTATCCGTTTCACTCTTATACTGAGTAAACCTACCCTCAATATTATCCGTTTCACTCCTATACTGAGTAAACCTACCCTCAATATTATCCGTTTCTTTCCTATACTGAGTAAACCTACCCTCAATATTATCCGTTTCACTCCTATACTAAGTAAACCTACCCTCAATATTATCCGTTTCACTCCTATACTGAGTAAACCTACCCTCAATATTATCCGTTTCACTCCTATACTGAGTAAACCTACCCTCAATATTATCCGTTTCACTCCTATACTGAGTAAACCTACCCTCGATATTATCTGTTTCACTCCTATACTGAGTAAACCTACCCTCGATATTATCTGTTTCACTCCTATACTGAGTAAACCTACCCTCAATATTATCCGTTTCACTCCTATACTAAGTAAACCTACCCTCAATAATATCCGTTTCACTCCTATACTAAGTAAACCTACTCTCAATATGATCCGTTTCACTCCTATACTGAGTAAACCTACCCTCAATATTATCCGTTTCACTCCTATACTAAGTAAACCTACCCTCAATATTATCCGTTTTACTCCTTTACTAAGTAAACCTAGCCTCATTATTATTTATTTAACTCCTATACTAAGTAAACCTACCCTCAATATTATCCGTTTCACTCATATACTAAGTAAACCTACCCTCAATATTATCCGTTTCTCTCCTATACTGAGTAAACCTATCCTCAATATTATCCGTTTCACTCCTATACTAAGTGAACCTACCCTCAATATTATCCGTTTCACTCCTAAACTGAGTAAACCTAGCCTCAATATTATCCGTTTCACTCCTATAATGTCTAAGTAAACCTACCCTCAATATTATTCGTTTCACTCATATACTGAAACTAGAAAAGTCTAGTAGAGGATCGCGTCAGCCGACCTTTCTGCGACCTATGATCCTCCAACGTTATTTGTGTGATGGCAGACTATTGTGGCTTGGTAAGATGAGTTCTATTTTAGGGACAAAATAATTTTAAACCCATAATCCAGAACTGTTAAATTGTGAAACGTGTTCTTAAAACAGTAAGAATATTAGCATTAGCTAGCCTTTATTGTCATAATCGCTGTCATAATCTGACACATGACCAAGATACATAGCTATATTTATTTATCTAGTATACAACATATTCAAAGGCCGCCACAGTGAGTATGAGCTTCCCTGGAGACTAGGTTACAAAAGCTATATTTATGTATCTGGTGTAACTATCACAGTATATTGGAAGGACGCCAATGTCAAACTGAACTTTACCAAATGAATACCGTCCGTATGACTAACACGCGTTAAAGGGGCAGTAGCTCTTTTTTGGACAATTTTATATTTTCATTTCTTCACTGATAATCGTAAGTTAATGCTAAATGCATAACTTTGATAGTGTCAAAAATCTCATTGGACAAACCAATCATCCATAGTCAGAGAACAAATCATAAAGATTCACATAAAATCCATTGGCAGCCATTTTTGTGTAAACACCTTTAATTCATTTTGTGTGAGAAAAGGAATCGCATAGCTTAACTGTTCTTTATATGTTTGATTTATTACTGCTTCATTTAGTTTTAATACAGTGTCTTTAGATTGGAACCCTTTATTTTTTCATTTTCCTGACATCACCTTATATTCCCCCTAAAAACGTGCTACTGCCCCTTTAAAGAGAAAGATAAAGGGATGATTATTAGATGTTTGATAACAATTGTATAGCCTAGCGTCAATCAGAATAATGAATGTTTATTTGATGATTATAGAACTTACTTCAAACCTTGGTTACAACTTTACTAATTTTCACATACAGTAGGCCTTAAAATCACTATTAATGTTACAATACAATACGAACATAATTCTTAAAACCTGATAATTATTTTGCATCAATCATCCAATTCCTAAATGTGATGTTTATCCAAATATATTCAAGACTGGTGTTCCATTCATTTGTCTTTAACACCTTTTAATTGGAACAGAAAGGTTCTTTTGGTTGATAGATATGTTTATAGACAGACAGACACATATTACTAAATACCCCCTTTTCTCACTTTATGTATTTAAAAAGCTAAAAAAAACCCACCAAATTTTGTTTACATATACAAATTATCAAATTATCAATAAAGGGTGATGTATCAAGTTATGACACGTTAACAATAACAATATTTGCAGTAGTTTGAATTATATAATTTGTGTTTGGTTAATTTTTCTTTGTGGACTAACATTTCTGTTATATCAAAATAGATTTTGGAACAATTTATTTTTGATCAAATTTCTTTCTTTTTTGATCGAAAAAATTAAAAGAATTATTTCAAAGATTTTTAACTCCTGTTTTTATCAGTTTGAGAATACGACACCAAAAACAACATGGATTAATAAACAGTAAATTAATTTAGAAACAATTCATAAACATTTATACCCTGTCAAATAAGCTCAAATATTTTAGACATGAGCACAATGATTATATCTATTGCGTTATGGTGAACTTTAATCAGAGTCAAGTACATATATCACGTAGTTATCACGTGTGTATATCACATATATTTTTAGTGCTGGTGGAAACTTCTATCACGCCTTATTTAGTATTGCAACGGGGTCTGTTTACCCTTGATAACAACCCAGCTAACAGCAAATTGCATTCATTACATTCACGTGAGCCCTCTGTTAAAAATAGTCAAGGTAACTTCACTCTATAAGATACACAGACAAGCGCGCAGTCCATTGCAGCAGTGAACGAGACGGTTTCAACAGTCCTGTGTTTCTAGTGCTACATACATGATGGAGTTAGCAAGCTCTCTATCTGTCTGCATCGTGCTCTCACTGTTGTGTTCTGTGAACTGTGATGAGAATGCTGACATTGTTAATGAAAGACTGGACTTACTTGAAAGTGAAATGGTAACTCTTTCTGGCAGATTTAATGTAATTGTGAATCAGATGACATACGATAAATCGGATTTAATAAACAAACAGAAGAGGCAGATAATTTCTCTCAAACGAAACCTGGGGGCCAAAATACAGAAGGACGTCAAAAAGGCACTGACTGGAAAACTTGGAGAAGAAAATAATGGTATGGTACAGTCCAATGTGATCTCTGAGTTGAGACATGTACATCGAGCCAATCAGCATATGAGGCGACAAATGAACGAGATGAAGGCTTCATTTCGACAGGTCGAGGCTGATAGTGCAATGTACAGGGATGCTCTTAAGAGGAGTGAAAGAGAAAACAGTGAGTTGATAATGTCTTCATAATGTATTTTGATCTAGTACTCTCCCGTTGAAAATATCGATGTTCAATAAATCTACCATGTTATAACACATATATGTCATAACATCGTGCGCTGACCAAATTACATGACGTAATACTGACGTCATAATCGTTCAGGATGACGTCATAATGTCAGCAGGCCGGCCACGATGGTCATATTGGCAAATTTCTCAATATTTTCGACTTTTTTTTTAAGCCAGTAATAAATAAAATACTAAACTATGTCCCGTTTGATAACAGTTTTATGAAACTCGGGAATGGTATAGGTACTTTACTGGCTTTTGTTCTTTAAATAGGAAACCATTCACTGGTTTCATAAACATGTTATTAAACGGGACTTCTTTTAGTATTCTCTATATCATATATCTTTTCAGGAAAAGGTTTACATACTATGAAATCAAATTGAAATACCGGGTAATTTAGAAAAATATTAGTTTTCAACTTGAACATGTTCATGTCGATATGGTATTTAAAGGTTTGTCTTACCAGCAAAATTATAGTCGAGTAGGGATTTCAAAAATAACTGTTCGATCTTTGGAAAAATAGATATTAATGTACAAACAGTTTTTTCATCTTTGATTTTTGGAATGCAAAGTTTTAAAATCAATGCAACATTCCTCATGTGTAATTTATATGGACCAATTATTTACGGCATTTCCCATGATTTCAAAATATAAATTTGGGCATGTTCTTTGCGTTTGAAATTTACATTATGAAACTAATTTAGTCAAAAGAATCATATAATAGATATGGTTGATTGATTCTGTCACTAGTATCCATGTAAATTGGATGTGTGAATATGACTTCCGCTAACATATATGAGCGTTTTACCATCTGTTGATATGTTTCTATATTAATTAATATGTTAATGGCATTCCAATCTTAACAATAGTACAATACATCAACTGTACACAAGAGTCTAATCCAACCTGAGTTGTACCTTTCTATTTTGACATAAACAAATATTGGATGAACTTGTGTATGTTTCTGATTTGGCCTGTTGAACTTAGCTGTTAATCAGGACAGGAGACTTTCAATAGAAAAAACGAACAAATATGCCCATTATGTAAATCCGGTGTCGGTGATGAAGTCCATTTTGCTTTCGTTGGCCCTCATTTTGCTCATTTAAGAAAACAATATACATGTATTTCACATCATTACCTATATAAATACTCATCTTCTGCTTTTATATCAATTAGGTCATCAAAAAGCGAAAACACAAAACGAATCTAGCGCTGTTTGCAAAACATGCTGTTATTTTAAGAGACACACTGTTATCAGAATTGTAAATTTTATTTGAAAATGTATGCAAATATCTTTTTTACCTTGTATAAGGGCCTATAGGCCTAAAGTTCAATAAATGTATTTGACTTTGACTATATTAATGCCATTTAGGAATGACTATGTGGGGTGTTGGAATTTATATAATGAATTATGTCATCTAAGTTAGTATCAAAGCAAAAAAGATTCATGATGAAGTTAACTGGAATAGCTCTTTAAAGGGGCAGTAGCACGTTTTTAGGGGGAATATAAGGTGATGTCAAGAAAATTTAAAAAAATGGTTTCAATTGAAAGATGATGTATTTAAACTAAATGATGCAGTAATAATTCAAATATATAATGTTAAGTTTAGCCATGCGATTCCTTTTTCTTACACAAAATGAATTAAAGGTGTTCACACAAAATGGCCGCCAATGTGAATCTTCATACTTTGTCCTTTGACTATGCCTGATTGGTTTGTGTAATGAGATTGTTGACACTGTCCAAAAAATACTTTTAACATTAACTTACAATTATCAGTGAAAAATTTAAAATATAAAAATTATCGAAAACCGTGCTACTGCCCCTTTAAGTAGTGATAGATTTGAATTCATTTGTCTTGCTTCACAGTAAATAATAACCATCATGCAGTCTTGTGAATATCTTTCGATTTCGAACATGATATACGCTTTATGCAAAAAAATCAGACCATCAATATATTCAAGGGGTTTTCTCTTGTGATGATATCATGTTGTAAAAACTAATTCATTTTAGTTTTAATTGCAGATTTTAAGTAACATAACCACTGCAGTTTTATCTTTGTGAACTCTGCAATGATCATAAGATTAACAACTCTTTTCTGTTCTGACAGTTGATCGTGGTCTTCAAATCGAGGAACTCATCCAACAGTTGAGAGAAAAGAATGAGCCGTATACCCTTACAACTGAACAGCCCAACAGTGATACTGATTCAATTCTTGAATGTTCAGTATGTCTAAACTCAGAACAGTTAACAAACAAGTTCTCCAGGTTTGGTCGTCAAATTGATGAGTTGAATCAGACACTAATGCAACCTAGTGATTCCTGCGAGCTGTCTAATACAAGCACCACGTTATCCAGATATGATCGTCAGATTGATTGGTTGAACCAGACACTGAGGGAATACAATGATTCTAGCAGACTGTCCGATATAACAAACAAGTTCTCCAGATATGATAGTCAGATTGATTGGTTGAACCAGACACTGAGGGAATACAATGATTCTAGCAGACTGTCCGATATAACAAACAAGTTCTCCAGATATGATAGTCAGATTGATAGCTTGAACCAGACACTGAGGGAATACAATGATTCTAGCAGACTGTCCGATATAACCAACAAATTCTCCAGATATGACCGTCAGATTGATAGCTTGAACCAGACACTGAGGGAATATAATGATTCTAGCAGACTGTCCGATATAACCAATAAGTTCTCCAGATATGACCGTCAGATTGATAGCTTGAACCAGACACTGAGGGAATATAATGATTCTAGCAGACTGTCCGATATAACCAACAAGTTAGCCAGATATGATCGTCAGATTGATAGGTTGAACCAGACACTGAGGGAATATAATGATTCTAGCAGACTGTCCGATATAACCAACAAGTTAGCCAGATATGATCGTCAGATTGATAGGTTGAACCAGACACTGAGGGAATACAATGATTCTAGCAGACTGTCCGATATAACCAACAAGTTGGTAAGATATGACCGTCAGATTGAAAGGTTGAACCAGACACTGAGGGAATATAATGATTCTAGCAGACTGTCCGATATAACCAACAAGTTGGTAAGATATGACCGTCAGATTGAAAGGTTGAACCAGACACTGAGGGAATATAATGATTCTAGCAGACTGTCCGATATAACTAACAAGTTGGTAAGATATGACCGTCAGATTGATAGGTTGAACCAGACACTGAGGGAAAATAATGAATCTAGCAGACTGTCCGATATAACAGACAAGTTCTCCAGATATGATAGTCAGATTGATAGGTTGAACCAGACACTGAGGGAATATAATGATTCTAGCAGACTGTCCGATATAACTAACAAGTTAGCTAGATATGATAGTCAGATTGATAGGTTGAACCAGACACTGAGGGAAAATAATGATTCTAGCAGACTGTCCGATATAACAGACAAGTTCTCCAGATATGATCGTCAGATTGATAGGTTGAACCAGACACTGAAGCATCATATTTATTCCTCCATACAGACAGAGAGAAGTCGGGTCCTTGTTGTTCCTCTGGAAAGAAGGGCTCATCTGAAACCCCATCAGATTGACCTGCACACAAACTCTTTAACCGTTTATCCTCATCTTTCCCTGAAGTATTATACAGCTGTTCTCTATGTTTCCAAGATAAACTCTTTATTGATAGGTTTATTCAACCCAAACAGAATCATTATCTCAGAACTTAACTCTCCCAACTTTGTAACAATAAGAAACAAGGTTAGAACATTCGGTATGACAGCTGATGAGGGAAGGGATCTTGTTTTCCTCACAACATATAATCCTACTAAAACAGTCAGTAGGATGGGTTATCGTGGGGAGAACTTCACTTCCTTAGCAAGGTTATCAGGTGCCAATAACTATCCTTATAGTATTGCTATAGACCCAGCAATAAAGACTATATATGCTTGCAATTATGATCACCTGTACACCTTGTTATATGATGGATCTGGCTTGAGAAAACTGGACACTGGTGTAGGCATCAGAGCTGTTACTCTGGATATCATGAATGGGCTTCTCTTCTACAGCAAGGACAAGAAGGTCATGAAGATGGCTCTGTCTTCCGAGATATCCAATGAGGTAACAGAGTTGGAGTTCGAGATTTGGAATCTTGTACACTATAAAAACAAAGTGTATTACTCCAGCTATAGTGAAACACCCGGTGTATTTGGTGTAATCAACATTGAACAGAATATGTTGTCTAAACAACTCCAGACTTTGATTATGTCTTACGCATACGCTATATGTTTGATTCCGTAAATATACCTTTTTGGTTCTAAACCAATGTTGTTTTTGATGACAAGTGTTTTATTGTTAGTTTGCATTATTATGTAGCAGTTTTGTTTCATTATTCTAATAATCTTCCTGATATATTTGACGACATGTGTATTTAACAAGCAAGGAGTAGCCTTCAATCAGTGATAGTTTCAGATTTCTCTCAAATTGATTTTGTAATAATCGTACATAGTATACAATGATATACTAGCATACCTACTACAGTTTTAATTCAACACCCGGTGTATGAGGAGCAATGAAGGTTGTTGGAAGATAGATTGTGTGTTATATTGATAGTTTGCATTATTTTGCAACAGGTTTTTCATTATTCTAATAAACTTCCTGATGTAAGTGATGACATGTGTATTTGACAAGCAATGAGTACATGTAGCCTTCAATCATTGTATTCTGAGAGGTTTTGTTTTGGATTTCCTTGTAATATTCATACATAATGTATGATATACTACCAAAACTACTAGTAAAGTTATGCCTGGTGTATTAGAAGCAATAGAAGTTGTTCGGAAGATAGATTCTTAATCACTTAGAATAGAATAGAATGTAGAATGTGTCTCTAAATGGACATCTATTCGATTTGCTTGATTCTACAAGTAATTGTTTTTTGTGTTCGTTAATGAAATTTTTTTTATAAATGTTGAGATCCCCTTATCATTGGAGCTACTGATATGTCACAATTATGTGTAATGATAAGTATATTTCCATCAGTATTGAAACATACACCTTTTGCTTCATTGTTAGTTGTTTTGCCAATGATGTTATACAAAAGAAAACTATTCTTTTAGATTTTACGAGTGCTTAAGTTTATGGCGATTTGGTGTGCATTGAACAAACCTTTTCATGATATACTACCAAAACTACTACAGTTTTGATATGCCCGGTGTATTAGAAGCAATAGAAGTTGATCGGAAGATAGATTCTTAATCACTTTAAACATAGAATGTGTCTCTAAATTGGCATCTATTCGATTAGCTTGATTCTACAAGTAACTGTTTTTTTGTGTTCGTTAATGAAATTTTTTGCTTGAAATTTTGATAAATGTCGAGATCCCCTTAACATCAGAGCTACTGATATGTCACGATAATGTGTAATGATAAGCATATTTCCATCATTATTGAAACATACAGTATTTGCTTCATTGTGAGTTGTTTTGTCCATTATATTTATCAAAAGAAAAATATTCTTTTAGATTTTACGAGTGCTTAAGTTTATGGCGATTTGGTGTGCATTGAACAAACCTTTTCATGAAAGCATCTTTCGAAATATTTATAAGGAAACTTGGTACACATTTTTTTTTAAATCCCAGAAAGGTAATTTTGTAATTTGAATCAGCCTTGATGATATTATGATTGAATTTATTAATGTCAAGATAACCCTTATAATTGTTAATTCACAATGAAACTAAGTTGTCTGATATAACATCATGCATGCAACTAATTGCTCATCTGTTATAATGATGGGACAAAATGGTGTTTCACAAGATAAATATTGTGTCGTTTACACTTCAAGCATAGAATGTTTTGAATGCTTTTGTTTATAAATGCATAATGACATTTACGCAATATTAAAATCAATTGATTTCTATATATATATATTATGTAAATAAAATAGTATGGCAATTTTCATTTACTTGTATTGTATTGCTTAACAGCAAGTTCTTTCTTGGTAAGTTGATTCGGATATCATTAATGAAATACGATAACCCCACAAGAGAATTTATATTACAATGAAGCTGTTAGCTAAGTAAAATTTAGCTTGATTACGTTCTCTCTATCGTTTCCACTACTGTCGCAGGGCTTTGTACCTTAGCTATGAAGCTCTCAAAGCTTTCTTCGTCCTTATCGCTGCTATGTATTTGGATTTTCCCTTTGAAAAGGTGCATTTACAATGGTTTAGATATTTGAGATGAGGTGAGGCTGTTTTTAAGAGTATTTCGCTGATATTAAGGCTGGGAGTACTATTGAAGAGAGAAAGCTGGCAACACTATTGTGGCTATGCATTGCAATGAATCCGTCTAGCATCAGCTGGAACTAGCGAACCATTCTGCGTAGCATTGCACCCAAAACTTATTGCGTGTAGATCAGTTCTATACAACAGATAAAATTGCCGAGCCCTGGGCTGGATTCAAACCATGGACCTCTTGATCCCAATCCGAACACTGATATATCCTATTAGTCGAGATGAGGTGAGAAGTTATACGCTGCTTTTAAGATTATTTCACTTCTATTAAGGCTTATAGATTTACTGAAGCTCGCAACACTATTGAGGCTATGCACTGCAGTGAAACCGGCTGGCATCGGCTAGATCTAACAAACCATGGTTGGTACTACAGTTCTTTACCACAGATATAGTTAACGAGCCCCTGGCTGGATTCAAACCCCAGACCTCTTGATCAGAATCCAAACATTGAGCTATCCTGCCTCTTAAGTTTATGGGAAGCATGCGATATATCAAATGGAGCGAACACAATGACTGGAATTTTTTTATTGACGCAATTGTGTTCCTTTTTATCAAACACATTTGATCGCAATACAAATTAAATATTGATGAATTAATATCATGGATTTGAGATGTTTATTTCAAAACTTACAGCTCGTAAGATCTAATGCGAAATTTCCATATTGTAAATACAAAGAATAAATTGTCAAAGATTTAAAGATATAATTCGATCTTAATTAACGTCATTGAAATAAGGTACATTTGCATTATGTGCAAATACATTACAATGATAATGAAATACAATACAATATTACAAGAAAATTGAAGTTAGATCATGAAAACCCAAGAGTGAAAAGACACATTTTTAACATTGCAAATTACATCACCACACCACAAACCTAAGTGAAACTACATATTTGAAAATTCAAAAGAAACATATGGAGTAAAATTTGTAGTTAAAATTAAAATAGTGATATGCAACAAATATTTCAAATTTGAACAATAAACAAGAAAACAATTACACAATATAGAACTCATACATTCACATTTCTTGTTTTCAATTAAGAAAGAAAACATGAATTTGCCTAACAAAATGTTCAACTTTATTTGCCAAACAACAAATAATCGTGAAGACATTCGACAGGCATCTGACATGAGAAGTCATATATGTTTTTGAAGTTGTTGTATAACAATTGCAAAACAAATGGATCAATTTCACAGCTTTGGTTTATCTGGGCTTAGACTTCCAAAGAGCACTTAGAGAGTTTTAGCAGCAAAATAATTAAAAGATTTAACTTGATAAATTACAAAACGTTAAAATAATAATACTATAATTATCTCGAACTATTTTCAAAGTTTTGTTTTAATCACTCGCTTTCGCTGCTGAATAAATCAAAACATTTGAAAATATCTCATCATATTGAAAATTCAACACTCACTCGTTATGTAATCTCTATGTATTCATGCATAACAATCTCTTACAAAACTTTATTCAACAAATGACCATGTTTGTTTGGAATAGAACTACTCAATTCGAAATGCATGTCTGGTATTACCAACTATTTCATTGTTCCTCAAAAGTTTCAGTTACAAGATAAATATAACCTACTGATCGTAATCATAAAGCTATATTGGAAGTTATCATTTATATGTATGTGTTTGACCTAATTAAGGTTCAGGTGTACATTGCTTTGACAGGAAAGTTTAAACAGTTGTCATAGCAATAGATATGTTATTTTTTGCAAATATAACACAATTAAACATTCAAAAAGAAATTTTGCACAATGTACAAATGTAAATGAAATTTCATAGATGTTCAGTAACTAGAGGTTCTTGAAGTGTCACACTTCTGAAAAAGATTTACAAATAATCTTGTTTACTTATGAAACATAAAGAGTTACAAATAAAAAACACCTTGAAATAACAAACAGTTCTCATGTGCCATTCTTTAGTTTACTAGAGAGGTGTGATTATATCATTGCAACTTTGAAGAATACACTTGAAGAGAAAAAGTGATTTAACAAAATTGTTGTGACTAATGCAACAAAATGATATTATTGGAATGATATTTTCATCTTTCAAACTATTACAATGATAGACAGAGATATGAATTAGTGAGCAATAGTCATTATCAAACTTCAATGGTACATATTTTAGTTTTTTGTCATTTAAAAAAAAAAAATTTTAGGGTATAAAATCATGAATACTTAAATTAATGATTGAAAATTATACGTAAATTGATGATGGAAGTTTATTTTTACTTCAATATCAACATAAAATGCTTTGAAACTGGATTTTGTTTGCATTGCTTGTTGCCTTTTTCTACAAACTACTTTCAACTGTATGTGACCGTGTATCAATAAATAAACTAAACTATATGCATATATGTAAAATATTTGGACTTCTATTTAGTTTCGGAAATCAAAATTTAAAAAAATTTATTAATCAAATATAAGAAACTTTAAACTTTTAATCTTTCATGCCTACAAGCAGTGTCAAAATATTGTCTTTTTGATGGTTTATAAGCTGATGATTTGGATAGAGACAAAACATTTGAATTGGCTGATTTGCAGGGATAACATGACATCTAGAAGACATCCATATTCTTAGACTTGAATCATAAAACCATCCAGACTTAAATCTAGACAATGAAATGTTTTAATATTCAATAGTTCCTTCATTTAAGACATATTCTTCAATTTCTTGAAAACGGTAAACGTATGTAAACTGTAGCGTTGCTTCTGTCAAATAAAGAAGTTTATCCAAATAAATCACTTTGTCTTCCTTATACAACCATCTTCGAGAATGCCACTCTAACAGTTAATAATATCTTCTGTTGGTAGGAGGACATTTTTACAATTAAATATGATTTTTAAATGATAATTTCACACTTAATGTCAAATACGTTTGTGAGGTTAGCATTTCAGTTGTTCAAGATTTAACAATTTGACAAAAAATAAAGTGTATCGCTCAAAAAATAAAAACATCTTGAAATGAAGCCAATCAGCAAAGTTACTATCGTAGAACGCATTACGACAAAATGTTGTCGTAACTGATAACTTTTATTATGAATTATTTGTAAATATGTAGTTATTTCTTAATTTTGTTAATGAATTAGCATATACAGCACATTTGTTTTATCCTCAGGCTAACATTTCAAGATGGCGGATCGTTTGGTACCTTTCAATAATATCTTCTGTTGGTAGGGTTTCCATGTCTGTGTATACAGTGACATCTAGACTTGACAAATGATGGGGACCGAGACTGATATAAAGGCTCCTAATTAAACAGTCAGTCATAGTGACAGTGTTAGTCACAAATGGTCATAGACAGCTAAATTTCACACACAAAAATAAAGTTTTAAATATTTAAAGTAAAGTTCATGAAGACAAAGCTATTTTCCACTTGCCTTTAAATCATGTCTTCACTTCATGCTTGCTAATTTAAATATAACGATAAAAATCTTATCATTCATGATGTTTTGTTTTTTTAAATCATTGTTTTTTTATATTTGATTTTCTCACACATAAAAAAATATTGACCATTTTGACTTTTCTACTTAACTAACTTTACTAATGTCAATTTCATACACAAATATAAATGTAAACACATATTTTTAACTGCCATAGTCAGTGTTTAAAATATAGCCTGTCCTTAAAATAGCTACTTTTTGCCTATCTTCCTATGCAAAGCCTAAAAAGCCAATTGGGAACTGTCAGTTTTATGCCTTGCTGCATACCTTTGAGTTTTCTGAGCTTGCTATCAATCTTACTATGAGAGAAAACAATAGTCCAATCAGAAAGTAACTGGAGGTTGCTGACAATCGCCTGTAGGGGCGCTGATATCAGCACAGAAAACTCAAGGGTTGGCAGCAAGGCATAAAACTAACATTTCTGAAACTGACGTTTTAGGCTTTGTGTAGGAAGATGCTTTTAGCCAGGACTTGTTACTTTTCAAAAATGGTATAATTTCCCCAAAGGAATTGACCAATTAATTTTCAGGGGCAGGCTAGGTTTCCATTCTATTTTATACACTGCCATCAATTTGACAACTATTCTACATCACAAATAACCCTGTGCGTGTAATACTGATAATGTGGCAAAGGGAAGACAAATATACAACATTCATATTGAAACATATATCCAAAACTCAAACAAATTCATAGATGCTGTTTGAGGAGCAAGAGGTCCAAAACATAAATTTGATAAATTACAATTAGGCAACAGTTCATAGTTAATCTGTGTAGTAAAGAAACTGTTAGGAAAACCATTCTCTGTTTAGACCAGCACGAGGTCACTAACTAACTAAATGTAACTATTGACTTTCAAAATAAAATTACTGGCATGTCAATGTCTTGCCCCATTTATACACTATGTGGATTGATTTTCAGAAACAGTTCTGTCACCTTCTGCAAAATTCTACTAGAAATCAATCACTGACTGAAAATAAGAATTATATAACTTTTGATGAGACCTGCCATGACAGCCAAGTTGAAAATCTATAAAAATAGAATTTGACAAATTTCATTGTGTAATAGTTATGGCACACTGAGTATTTCATAACGATGCTAGCTCATTGAAATCATTGAACATTATTTTACCCCAGAAGCTACTTAACACACAATCTGATTAAAAGCAATCTTTATTTAGGAATAAAAGTTCCAAAAAAGTGACACAACTGGGAAACAAACTTGTTCCGCCAAGGAGTTTCCTCTCCAGAGCTGTCTGGGAGAAGTGAAGTTAATCTTGAACAAACATGCTTTTCTTTTAGAACAATTACTCTAAGGTTTGAATGTCTTCTTTATGGAACATTTATCCAAAATCCAGGAGATCCCTCTAAAAAACCTTTTTATTACCCTTTATGGGGGTAGCAGCCTGTTTTTTTATAATTTCATGTTTTAATTTTTTTCACTGATAATGTTGTAGCTTAATGTGTTATCTTGACAGTGTCCAAAATCTCATTACACAAGCCAATCATCCATAGTCAGAGGGCAAAGTAAGAAGATTCATATAAAATCCATTGGCGGCCATTTTGTGTGAACACCTTTAATTCATTTTGTGTAAGAAAAAGGAATCGCATGGCTAGACTTTACATTATTTGAATAATTACTGGTCCTTTTAGTTTAAATACATTATCTTTCAATTGGAAGCATTAATTTTCATTTTCCTGACATCACCTTATATTCCACCTAAAAACATGTGAACACCAAATATTCTACTGCCAAAGAAGATTGATAATACTTATTTATTAGCAATTCTCAAAAAAATAGACCAATTTTGATAAACTCTCTACTCATGTGCTTAATCATCAGATTATGAAGAGAACAAATTGGAATTTTCTTTCTCCTCAAATGACTTAACTAACAAATGAGAATATTCCTTGCAAAAACAAGGATTTTTTTAGCTATGATATACATCTAAACAAAACGAGGGAGCATCAATTCATATTGTCATGCCATTTGTCGTTGATATTTAATCTGTCCTGGAACTTTTCTGTGTCGCTCAAGCTTGAACCATCTTCTGGAGCTCCACTGGAGTCGCACTTTCCTTCTTAGCAGATTTCTCCTCTTTGATTTGCCTGTGAATGAAGATTATGATGATTAAGATTAAAAGTTTATGATCATGAACCTAAGTTCATAAAGTTGAGGAGGAGAATCGTGCCACATTTGCTCTCTTGTGACTGAATTTACAATATTTATGACGACACAGTGGCTGATCAAGGTATTTTGGAAGGCAGGGGGTCAAAAGTGTAACTTGTTGAAAAGGAAGGTTTCATCAAGTTTCACTGTCTTTTCTTAAAAATGGCAGAGCCATTGGCTCTGTAGTTCATTAGGCTTCAAATCTATTTTGTTTGAGGGTGTGTCAAATCTGGTTTTCTCCCTTAGTAGGAGCCACATGGTCGCCAAATGTACAATTTAGAATCCTCATTATCTACCTAAGGAGTCTGTATACAAGGTTTCAGCTTCTGGGCTTTATGCTAAAATAGGTTTTGAGGACAAATGCGCAAACTTGCTTCCAAAGCTATATAGTATATTCTTCACTGGTCAAGGAGTATGTACACAAAGTTTCAGCTGTTGGGGCGTGATGCTTCTGGAGACAAAGTCAAAAGTGCACAAAGCATACAAAGGGATGGATGGATGGACAGATGGACGGATGTCGGACGCCATGCCATACCATAAGCACATCGGGCCTTACAGGCCAGATTAGCTAAAAACCTGCCTCTGGATTGGCATTTGAATGAGGTACATCACAAGAAGGTGACAGCAAGGTGATATTTTGTATCCATTTTTTTTATCATTAATGTATCTGTTTAATCCAGTTATGGCCCAGTTTAATATTAGATAACAACACTTCAATGCTTATTTCCAATAACACATATTAATCAAGATAACAACATTTTGTTGTAATCCTTTCACATTTATAAAAACAAAACAAAATTTACAATATCTTTTCTTTTTGGGACTTACTTTTTCCTGACATGGATGATAATCACTATGGTAACGCAGATGATAAAGAGACCACCACAAGCAATGGCAGCAAACGCTCCGTGTGAAAACTCAAAAGTGTCTTCTTCTGTTTTCACTGCAGGTGCAGTAATGTCTGGTAAGACTGGAAAATAATAAAGTTTCACTTCAACAACAAATTATATTATATAGTAACTCATATCTTATCTCTCTGTGGTTCAAGTTTTATTTTGATGTGTATGATGGCTGCAGCAAGAAGAGAGAGCAGAGATAACAGAGAAAGAATACATTTGTAATATTTTGATATATTTTGACAATTTTGTGGAATGAGCAAAAAAAAAGTATCAGTTAAACATAGCCATAGTTGAAACAAATTTTTGATTGCTAAGAAATGTTGCACATGACATTTTTTGCATAACAAGGTGCAAAAACAAATCTTTTTATTAAAATATTTTTGCAAGTGTACTTGCATTGTTTTAAGTCAGGAAAATGGAAAACAAACAAAAACAAAAACAAAATCCAGGCTCATAAAGATAAGACTGAAACAAGAGAATCATCTATCTTTATTTCTGGCAACAAACCTGGAAACAAAGCCTGGTAAATCATTGCTAGTAACTATGGCAACAAGTAATTACTACCCTGACAATAAATCATTGCTAGTAACCATGCCAACAAGTAAATACTAGCATGACAATAAATGATTGCTAGTTACCATGCTAACAAATAATTACTACCCTGACAAGAAATCATTGCTAGTAACCCTTAAGTTAAATCATGGCTATTGACCCTGGCAACAATCCACGACTACATATGATGGCAACAATTCATGCCTATTAACCCTGGTAACAAACCACTAACCAACTAACCCAGGCACAAAATCAATGACCATAAAACCCTGTGAACAAATCATTGGTAGTAACCCTGGCAACAGACCATGACTTGAAACCCTGCCAACAAATCATTGGTAGTAACCCTGGCAACACACCATGACATGAAACCCTGGGAACAAATCATTGGTAGTAACCCTGGCAACACACCATGACTTGAAACCCTGCCAACAAATTATTGGTAGTAACCCTGGCAACAGACCATGACTTGAAACCCTGCCAACAAATCATTGGTAGTAACCCTGGCAACAGACCATGACTTGAAACCCTGCCAACGAATCATTGGTAGTAACCCTGGCAACAGACCATGACTTGAAACCCTGCCAACGAATCATTGGTAGTTACCCTGGCAACAGACCATGACTTGAAACCCTGCCAACAAATCATTGGTAGTAACCCTGGCAACAGACCATGACTTGAAACCCTGCCAACGAATCAATGGTAGTAACCCTGACAACAGACCGTGACTTCAAACCCTGCGAACAAATCATTGGTAGTAACCCTGGCAACAGACCGTGACTTGAAACCCTGCCAACAAATCATTGGTAGTAACCCTGGCAACAGACCATGACTTGAAACCCTGCCAACAAATCATTGGTAGTAACCCTGGCAACAGACCATGACTTGAAACCCTGCCAACAAATCATTGGTAGTAAACCTGGCAACAGACCATGACTTGAAACCCTGCCAACAAATCATTGGTAGTAACCCTGACAACAGACCATGACTTGAAACCCTGCCAACAAATCATTGGTAGTAACCCTGACAACAGACCATGACTTGAAACCCTGCCAACAAATCATTGGTAGTAACCCTGGCAACAGACCATGACTTTAAACCCTACCAACGAATCATTTGTAGTAACCCTGGCAACAGACCATGACTTTAAACCCTGCCAACAAATCATTGGTAGTAACCCTGGCAACAGACCATGACTTTAAACCCTACCAACGAATCATTTGTAGTAACCCTGGCAACAGACCATGACTTGAAACCCTGCCAACAAATCATTGGTAGTAACCCTGGCAACAGACCATGACTTTAAACCCTACCAACGAATCATTTGTAGTAACCCTGGCAACAGACCATGACTTGAAACCCTGCCAACAAATCATTGGTTGTATCCCAGGCAAAAATAATTACTAGAAGCTGTGGCAACAATTTAGGTTAGTAAGCCTGACTTTAAGCCTGGCAAGACATGACAAGAAAGCATGGTAACAATAATGGCTGGTAATCCTGGCCACAAATGACTCGTTATATAGCAAAACATCATGACTAAACAGTTACACCCTGAAAACAGAACAGTCAATCACACCATTCTCTTGTTTTTTAGAATAAAGAAGACACCTTTCTCCAGGCGTTGGTTAAATTTTCAGTGGAAAAGAAGCTTTATATCATGTGTTCATGGCCACTATTTGTGTCCATGGCCACAATTCATCCGACATGCAAAAGGGTAAAGGTTAGGGTCACAAGGATTGTATTCTACAAAAATCCATATCCTTAATTATCTCAAATCATTTAAGGGTTAACACACTAAAATGGTGGAATGAAGTTACTTCTCTTGATACATGACACTTATGACTAAATATCAATACCTAATCTTTGAATGAAACATATTTTCAATAATGGAAAAATATGAAGAAAAAACATAAAAATAGAGCCATTGGCTCTGTAGCTCATCAGGCATCATATCAAGTTTGCTTTATACAGGCAAGATGAGCTAAAAATGGCACTGATGTTACCTATTGCAAGAAAACCTATAAAAAAATTACAAAACAAATGTATTATTATTCAACACTTTCTAGATTGCCAATATCAGACAGTGAAAGAAGTCCACACTAAAATATCCAAGGAGAAATAAATTTGCCATAGACTGTCATCTAATGGAGAAAAATAGGTTTTTAAGATTGTGACCCCTGTGACCCTACAGTTTAGAATCCCAATTGGCCAAGGAGTCTACATGCAGTCTTTCAGCTCAATAGACCTTTAGGAGCTAAAGATGATGATGAAAATAAGTTGTTAAGGTTGTGACCCCTGTGACCCTATTTGGGGTCATGGGGTCACGAAATCTACAATTTAGAATCCCCATTGGCCAAGGAGTCTGCACATATAATTTCAGCTCTCTAGACCTTTTGGAACTTAAGAAGAAGATGAAAATAGTTTTTTAAGGTTGTGACCCCTGTGACCCTATTTGGGGTCACAGGGTCAACAAAGTTACAAATTAGAATCCCCATTGTCCAAGGAGTCTGCACATATCAATATTAACGATCTAGACCTTTTGGAACTGGAGAAGAAGATGAAAATAGGTTTTTAAGGTTGTGACCCCTGTGACCCTATTTGGGGTCACAGGTTCACCAAAATTACAAATTAGAATCCTTATTGTCCAAGGAGTCTGCACATATCACTTTCAACTCTCTAGTCCTTTTAGAACTGGACAAGAAGATGAAAATAGGTTTTTAAGGTTGTGACCCCTGTGACCCTATTTTGGGTCACAGATTCATCAAAGTTACAAATTAGAATCCTTATTGTCCAAGGAGTCTGCACATATCACTTTTAACTCTCTAGTCCTTTTAGAACTGGAGAAGAAGATGAAAATAGGTTTTTAAGGTTGTGACCCCTGTGACCCTATTTGGGGTCACAGGTTCACCAAAGTTACAAATTAGAATCCCCATTGTCCAAGGAGTCTGCACATATCACTTTCAACTCTCTAGTCCTTTTAGAACTGGAGAAGAAGATGGAAATAGGTTTTTAAGGTTGTGACCCCTGTGACCCTATTTTGGGTCATGGGGTCACGAAATCTACAATTTAGAATCACCATTGGCCAAGGAGTCTGCACATATCGTTTTTAACTCTCTAGTCCTTTTAGAACTGGAGAAGAAGATGAAAATAGGTTTTTAAGGTTGTGACCCATGTGACCCTATTTGGGGTCACAGGGTCACCAAAGTTACAAATTAGAATCTCCATTGTCCAAGTAGTCTGCACATATAATTTTTAACTCTCTACTCCTTTTGGAACTGGAGAAGAAGATGAAAATAGGTATTTAAGGTTGTGACCCCTGTGACCCTATTTGGGATCACAGGGTCACCAAAGTTACAAATTAGAATCCCCATTGGCCAAGGAGTCTGCACATATCATTTTTAACTCTCTAGTCCTTCTGGAACTGGAGAAGAAGATGAAAATAAGTTTTTAAAGTTGTGACCCCTGTGACCCTATTTGGGGTCACAGGGTCACCAAAGTTACAAATTAGAATCTCCATATGCTAAGGTACTTTTACACAAAATTTCAGCTCTCTAATGTGTATGGTACATGAGGAGAAGTCGAAAGTGTCAAAAGTTTACGGACGGACGGACGGACGGACGACGGACGACGGACGGACGCCGGACGACGGGCCATGCCATAAGCCCATCTGGACTTTCAGTCCTGATGAGCTAAAAAACCTGAGCAACAGAGTTGAAAACATTTTAATTAAAATCGATCCAGTTCCGAGGAATACATTTTCAAAATATTTACTCTACGGAGATCAAAAGCCTCTACATTAGGTCTGACTGCATCCCCATGGGTTGCATGATGTGTAAGTTAAGTTCATCTCAAACGCAGGTTTAGTGGACCAATCATATCATCCAGCTTATAAGATCCTTAGCAGTGATCGTGTTCAAAGCATGGTTAACAGGAGTTATTTGCCCCTATCAATGATAAAGAAGGCTTTGCCAGTGGCTTTGGATTGCGTAGCTGAGTTAACGTAAGAACACGTGACTTGGGGCTGCTGTCATACCAAGTGGAGAGGGAACCCATCGAAATAACAAGTAAGATTCCCAACAGACCTAATATTTTGAAACATTTATTCCTCGAAACTAGGCTAATATTAATCAAACAGGGTTGAAAACTTCATTACCATAGTTAACTACCTGTCAAAACCAACAAGAAAATGTCATATCAATTGAGTATATGAAGTGCATGGCAAAGAATTTGAAATGAGTATATTTAAACATTTTAAAACACATGCATCTTTTCCAAAATATAGTTTTATCCAACATTCAAGCATGCTCCAAGCCACATAACAATATTTTTTAGTACCTTTTCCTTGTGTCGTAATCTCTGACGCTTAAAAACAAAAACATACTCGAGATAGTTATATGAAAATAAAGTTGCCTGAATAAACAACCCACATACCAGTTGTAAATTTCAGTTGTGAAAATTGTAAATAAAATGATGTCAAGAGGTATATTGTACTTTCAAAAAAAGAACAGTGGGTATACATGAAAATAAGTAAGGCAAAAACTTTGATAATCTACAGCTTATCTTTTTCCTAAACAATATATGGTGTTTCATTTTGCAAAAGTCAAAATAAAATAAAAGTATTCAACTTTTCTTTTTAATAAAAATATCAAGCCATAACAATACTTTGATCATGTCATATGACACCGGACACCGGACACCGGACACCATGCCATGCCATAAGCCAATCAGGCCTTACAGGCCAGATTAGCTAAAAATTGACAAGACATTGACTAAATTTGGAAATGGACTTAACAAACTCAGTTTGATAGTTTGATATCAACAAAATAAAGCAATTGGCTCTGTAGCTCATCAAGCATTACATTTGATTTTGCGTAAGGGTGTGGCCAATGTAGTTCTCCCACTAGTAGGGGTCACAGGGCCACTAAAGCTACAATTTATAATCTTCACTGGCCAAAGAGTCTGTACACAATTAAAGTTTCAGCTTTCTAGGCCTTATGTTTCTGGAGAAAAGATTGAAATAGGCTTTAAGGACGTGGCCCCTGTGACCCTTATTAAAACAAAAGTACCGAGGGTACAGAAGCTCACCTTAAAATGAATGATGTGGTAATATGGTTTAATTGTGTAACCATCTTTTATATGATAATTGATTATGGCTGCCATCATGTTTTTTAGAAGAGTGTAGCAATTTGTGTATTTGGCTTTGTGTATTTGGAGAAGCATAGTGTGCTAAGCATGTAAACCTGAACTCTGGCTAAGCCCTTATGTGTGTATTTAAAGACTTGAAGGGAGAGAACATGCATTGTTGTGAAAAATATATATAAGTTCACAAAACATAGTTAGCTTATGTCCTAAATTGATTTTGTGTCAAGAAGAACTTCTGTTAGATAAAGAAATGGTACAAATATGAGTAAAACTCAGGAATTGGAACCTGATGCAAAATTACTCTTTTCAAATCAACTTATCATGTAGATTGCTAAACACAAAGCTTATTGTTGACAAGTTTTGTGTAAGTTGTTTTTCTTAGAAAGAACATATCACTGTCATGAGAATACAAGTCTAATTTCCATAACTCTTATTGCATACACATGGCCATTAAGCATAATGCTCTACCATATCAATTGGGTCAGGTTGGTTATGCAACAGACTAGCAGCTGACACCGTGATCTTGGGATGTGTATTAGAAAAGCATAGTGAACTCAACATGAATATCTGAACTCTGGTTGACCCCTTATGTGTGATATTTAAAGGAATATAAGGGAGATACCATTGTTTAAAATGTAACATGTTTAATGTGATTGGGTTTTTGCAGCTAGTTGCCATAAAGATTTTAAACAAATTAATTAATTATGTTTGTCTTTCATCTTAATTTATTTTAGAAACACTAAAATATATAGAACAACTTGCATGACAATCTTAAATATTCAATATTTAAGATAATATTATGATTAGTAACTACAAATTAGAGAATTTATATGGTGCGAGTAATCACTTGATGAAAGATGGCGGCCATTTTGGATTCTCAAAACTGAAACGTCTACCTTTCTGTGCGGAATCACCATAGTTAAAACATACTACAATTTCAGAATGATATCTGGATTCGTTTAGGAGGAGTAGTCTTTTTCGTTGAAGTTTACGGACAGACGGACGGACAGACGAATGACGGACGAAGCGCCAAGACATAAGCTCACATTTACTTTGTAAAGGAGAGCTAATAAATCTATAATTTATAATCCTCATGAGTCAAGGAGTCTGTACACAAAGTTTCAGCTATCTAGGCCTTTAATATGTTTCTGGAGAAGAAGATGCAAATACGTTTTAAGGGCGTGGCTCCTCTGGCCCTTAATAGGGGTCAAAGGGCCACCAAAGCTACAATTTATAATTCTCACAAGGCAAGGAGTCTGTACACAAAATTTCAGCTTTCTAGGCTTTATGGTTCTGGAGAAGAAGTCGAAAAAACCTGTGAACTAGGCAGTCAAATCTTGATATTGTTGACTAGCCTTTCAAGCACTGTCATTGACTTTTGTGAGATAGTTCATAGGTCATAGGTCACAGGGGGTAGCTTTGAGTGAGGTCAAAACAGGGAATGTAAGTGGAGTGTCAGTGTATTGTTTTATCATGAGACAAGATGTATGAATTGCATTTAAAAAAGTTAAAAGATTGTATTGTTCACATAGGTCCTTTTTCTTGAATAAATAATTGAAAAACATCAGCATAAGTATTATCATATAAATAAAACCATTAGAGGAACAACTATAAGAAACAAAAAAGAAAGAAAAATGTTAGATGAAGACAACATTAAAATTATCAAAAAGCGGGAAAATTATGTTATAAAAATGAAAATAATGAAAAAGGGCTATGAATATAATAATTGAATTTAAGAGAGAGGGATGAGAACACAAAGTCATGACTAAAGGGGTTTTTTTCAAAACATTCAACCAAATGAAATATTAGGAATAAATTGAAGTGTCGTGGTTTTAAAATTTATGTAAAATTATTATGTAAAATTTCATAGGTTTGTCATATAAGGTGTGCCTGGAGAGGGCACACTTAATGCTTCTTGTGATAAAAAGCACCGTTAGGGGGCGCTTATAGGGAGAGGGCGCTTATTAGGTCGAATATGGTAGTCATCAACATTCCTAGCCTCATTTGTTTTGATAGAGCTCTACCACATTTTCCATTATTCAGAGTCCAAAACAAAAGAAAAGGCAATAACATTGTAAAAGATAATTGCATGCTTGTGAACTCATGTCCATTGATACCCTGAAGACATAGAGCAAATTGGGTTATCTTATTTTAAATCGTTTCTGAGAAAAGTTGACCCCTTTGAAGATACCCTCAGAGTCCCCTCGGGCAATAACTCCATAAATAAGAGCTTCTAAAAAACTCATTGTATGACAGTAAATTGGGTTTAGTAATGGAAATTACTCTCTGAAAAAGACTGTCTTTGTCTCAACTTATTAGAATAATTTGGTAGGAGAAAACATTGAAAACAAGCTGTGTTTTTGAAAAACAAGGTCAAAAGTTTTGACTGCATCTGAAAGGTCTTACCATGCACATGTGAAATATTAAAGGTCTATCTCTCTCTATCCAATCACAAGGGGCCAAAGTTAAAGTTCTTGAAAAATGCTTGCTGCACCAAGGTCAAGTGCACGAAGTCAAAATTATGATCTCATCTGAAAGGTCTTATCATGACAGATGCACATGTGAAATATTAAAGGTCTATCTCTATCCAATCTCAAGTTAAGGCCAAAGTTAAAGTTTTGGAAAAATGCTTGTTGCACAAAGGTCAAGGTCTCGAGGACAAAAGTTAATACCTCATCTGAAAGGTCTTATCTTGATAGATCAACATGTGAAATATCAAAGGTATAACCTCAAGCAATCAAAAAGTTATGAGCAGGGTATAAGTTTTTGGTACAAATATACAGACTGACAGAAATTTCTCTAATTAGCGCCAGGTCTCCAATAAGCGATGGGCCTCTAATAAGCACCGGGTCCTAACCATTTAAGTAATGACCTTAGTAAACATTTTACAGATCATCATTTTAAAAGACAAACTTCAATTTGGATTTTTGAAAGAAATAAGATCCGGGCCTCCAATAAGTGTCAAGCCTATAATATGCGTATTTTGCGGAAATACGGTATCCCCAGAATCTGCGAATTGGGGATAAATGTGAGATTCGGGGGCATAATAGTGCCTGTAATTCAGTTTAACAGAGGAGAATAAACACTAGAAAATTCTGCAGGTAAAGGATTAATAAGCAAGTATGCATCCCAAAATTAATTCAGCAACTAACATAAAAAAAAAAGCCATTGGCTCTGTAGCTCATCAGGCTTCATATCAATTTTGCTTTAGGGTGTGGCAATTGTGGTTCCCCTATTACTTGGGGCCACAGGATCATCAAATAGAATTTAGAATCCTCCTTATCTAACTTAGGAGTCTGCACACAAGTTTCAGCTTTCTTGGCCTGATGCTCCTTGAGAATAAGAAGGAAAATGGTTTAAAGGGTGTGGCCCAAGTGGACCTTATTAGGGGCCACATTGTCACCAAAACTAGAATTATAATCCTCACTAGTCAAGGAGTATGTTGTCAGTTTTCTAGGCTTTATGCTTCTGGAGAAGAAGATGAAAATGCACAAAAGTTACGGACTGACGGATGGACAGACGCCAGACACCATGCCACGCCATAAGCCCATTGAGCCTTTCAGGCCAGATGAGCTAATAAAGCAAGATGAAGTGATGGCCATGCTTAATGTTTAGAAATTCTTGATAATTTCCAGGGAAACGTTTACCAATACATCCAGCTTTTCAGATTCAAATTGATTGCCAAGGAAATATTGTATATCTCCCATTAAACTACCAAATGAACCAATCAGAGTTCTTATTTACATCCAATTTAACAAAATTAATTCCAAAATGGGGCTCAAAAATTACAAGATAGGAAGCCTACAGTCTGCATACTGACATCCAACAAAACCAATTGGGTCATAAAGTTTGATTGGTGCACTGGTCTTAGATGCTAGATGTAAATCTTGGATACTTTTGAACTGTCTCCCTGGAAATTTTCAAGAATGATTGTGGAAGTGACTGTGAGAAATGACAACTATACGATATCCAGTTCACAACAGTGTCATACCATTCATACCACCTTCATTGAGAGTACTTGTTTCAATGGGATAGCTTATCATTACTATCTCTGTTGATATGTCTGTCTCATTCCCTGTAACGTTAGTATATATATACATATACACATATATATAATGATTTGGAAGAAAATAATTCATGCAAGCAAAAATCCAAAATATACCGGTGTTCTCTAACTTGAATATATAAAGGTAAGGAAAGACATCTTTGACAATCAGCCATTTTTAGGGTGTTTGGCAATTTTTTTATTTTGAAGGGTCATGGCAGTGTATACAATAGATTTGAAACCTAGCCTGTCCTGAAAATTATTTGGTCAATTCCTTAGGGGAAAATAATAAAAAAAACAATTAAAAAGTTACCAGTTCAAAAAGTAGCCAGTCAAGGACTGGCGGACGGGCTATATTTTAAACAATGGTCATGGCCTTTATGTCATAACTTCAAAATTTGGATAGGCCTTTTTCATCCAATGACAAAAAAAAAGACCCACAGCTCAAGCCTTTCCCAGTCCCTGAAGTGACGTTACCAATATCATAATCATTAGAGTGATCGTGCCAAATGAATGATGCTATTTTGTTGTGAAGGACTGACTTTTGTGAAAAATGGTTTCTGGTAGTTTCAAAAAGGGAGGTCACTCTCAATCATACATAAAACAGTAATTTTCATACTATCTGTTAATCACAATGTCATTAAATTGTTAGAGCAGCCATGCATCAAGATGCAAATTCTCAAAACAATGATAATAATCGGAGAAAATTGTACAAAGTCAAAATAAAGTAACATATCCAGGAGAGTATCAGGCTAATTTAATGAGACTTGATAACAGACCTATTAAACTTTTCATACTCTAACAACCAATTTTCACACATACACAAATTGTTATAAGATAGTTAATTTCGAATAGGTAATTTCTCTTAAATTTATTGTTGAGGAATAATCCTGCCTTAATGATGCACATGATATGATTTCAAGGCAATTGATAGATTATGAAAGCAGATAATGATTATTAGGACTAAATAACAGTACACATTTTACACCCAGCAGAGTATTAAAAGCTAAACTGAAATATATTTTTTTCAAATCTAAAAATCATTGTCAAATTCCCTCATAGAATAATAATCATGATTTTTTTAATTGCAAATGAAAATAAATGAATACTTTTCAAAAAGTAATGCAACCATTAGTATACCGATAACATAACACATTTCATAAGAAAACGTAAAAACTATAACCAATAGGAATACTTTAACTTAAAGGGCTAAAAAAAGATCATTTGACTTCGTTAATTTTCACTTAGATAAAGTCACCTTGGTTTTGTTATCACAATATACTTAAGTTTCAAAGAAAAATATGATTTTCTAAGTATGACTGAAATTATCATTACATAAATTATCATGGTTTTGACTTTTTATAGTTAAGATAATGAACAGGATATTAACATAATGGATGAGTAAATATATACATACGGATACAAGTGATCTTGTCATCATCATAATGGTACCCGGGACAACATTCTGTGACGATCTTGTACTGTGTCACTTTGGTCACGTTGGCTTTTGATGGGTCTGAACACGGAATTTTCCTGAAATTATTTTACATGTAAAATCTTTTTTTCAATAACGTCAAGCCAGTGGATCATGATAAAAATAAATCTTAATAAAAAAAATAAAAAAAATAAAAAAATAAAAAAGCCAGTGGATCATGATAAAAATAAAGCCTTAGGCTTTGTATCTCATAACTTCATGCAGTAAGTAACGAGTTATGATGACAAGATTGATGATGAGGACATTAGTACATTACAAATGATGACAAGAATGATGAGGACATTAATGATGATGATGAGGACATTGATTTTGACAGTGATGATGACAACAATAATGACGAGATTTATGATGATGACAATGACAATGAATTATGACCATGGTGACAATGATAATGGTGACAATGATGATAATGGTGACAGTGATAATGGTGACAATGATGATGATGGTGACAATGATGATGATTTTGACGACAATGACAATGAATTATGACCATAACCATGATTACAAAATAATGACAATGATAAGAAGAATAATAATATGGGGTGGTCATACTACAATGTGTATTATATGGCAGGTAAGATGCAATATATGTCCTGTAAACTCTAATTCCTACATAAACGATGATGATGGTGACAATGATGATGGTGACAAAGATGATAATGGTGACAATGATGATGATGGTGACAATGATGATTATGGTTACAATGATGGTGATGGTGACAATGATAATGGTGACAATGATGATGATGGGGACAATGACAATGGTGACAATGATGATAATGGTGACAATGATCATGATGTTGACGACAATGACACTGAATTATGACCATAACCATGATTACAAAATAATGACAATGATAAGAAGAATAATAATATGGGGTGGTCATACTACAATGTGTATTATATGGCAGGTAAGATGCAATATATGTCCTGTAAACTCTAATTCCTACATAAATGATTTGTTTACAAAATATTTGGATCAGTTTTACGTATTTTATGTATAAATTATCTATAGCTGGTTTGATTTATTTACTATTAAATCCAATTTCCTAGTTTGAATAGAGGTTTTTTTCTGCTTAATGAAGTATGTTTTAAATTTGTATCACAATAAGCCCCTACATTGAGAATTTATAAATATTTTATGTATCCTGTTTCATATCTGTCTAAAAGCCGCAACTTGCGGTAAGGCAGTACCGCAAAGTTTTTCTCTGGGCAGGCGTGGCCTAGCCTCGCTGCCAGTGTGGAAGCATGGGTGAGACACTGTTTGGGGGTCTATATTTAGTTGAGCACATGTCAGCTGAGCCACGTGCAGGACAGGGATTTTGGAGTCAGTAGAGTCAAGAATTGGGATATATGTAGCTAGTTCACTTGCAGGAATGTCTATTTTGAAAACATCAGAAACAATATCCCTTTCCATATGTATTACAGTTATTTTTAATGAATAAGTCACAGTAGTCAGTTCAAAGAATCAGATGTATTCAATTCAAAGAATCACATGCAGTTAAATTACAATGATGCAAAGGTTAGACATCCAATTCACTATGAGTAGTTTTCTTCAGGTAGAAGGATTTCGTGAAGTATTTTTTGTTAAAATGTTGTGTGTGTCCTTGCAACTGATACAGACATTGAAATAAAAAAGTTAATGTTTATTTCCAATTTATCTTTGAAATCCTTTCGATAATATGAATTCTCGTTTTCTATCAGAAAGTAGAATTTGTATCAAATTATTGCTCTTGTACATTGGTTTTATGAGGAACTGTTCTCTTCCTTGGGTTCTCACGTTGATAATTTCTTTATATATTCTTACTTGATAAGCTGCAATGATATTCTATGTAAAATATTTTTAATAATTGTTGTGTCTATTGTTGGATAATCAACAAAACAATGTTGATGGTTTAAATTCAGAGATAAAATGAACCAGTTTTATGGCATTGGAAGGATGGTAACTTAATCTGTCACTGTATCAATTACACTCAGGATGTTTACATCAAATACAAGTATTTGTCACAAAGGTGACATGATCCCCCGCCGCAAATTGATGTTAACAACAAGAAGCTGGACGGACGTACCGAGCAGAATACTATCTCCCCGTGAAGACTCAAGGTTAATGGGTTCATGAGATATGGCGCTAACAACATTTTCAAAACTGGTCAAAGTCTCGCCGTGACCTTGAAAATGAGGTCAAGGTCACCGAAAACTTTTCAGGTCTGGGCATTCCCCAGATGAAGACTGGTACCAAGTTTGAAGATTCTAGGTTGAGCGGTTCATTAGATATCGCGCGAACAACATTTTCAAAACTGGTCAAGGTCTCGCCGTGACCTTGAAAATGAGGTCAAGGTCACCGAAAACTTTTCAGGTCTGGGCATTCCCCAGATGAAGACTGGTACCAAGTTTGAAGATTCTAGGTTGAGCGGTTCATTAGATATCGCGCGAACAACATTTTCAAAACTGGTCAAAGTCTCGCCGTGACCTTGAAAATGAGGTCAAGGTCACCGAAAACTTTTCAGGTCTGCGTATTCCCCAGATGAAGACTGGTACCAAGTTTGAAGATTCTAGGTTGAGCGGTTCATTAGATATCGCGCTAACAACATTTTCAAAACTGGTCAAAGTCTCGCCGTGACCTTGAAAATGAGGTCAAGGTCACCGAAAACTTTTCAGGTCTGCGTATTCCCCAGATGAAGACTGGTACCAAGTTTGAAGATTCTAGGTTGAGCGGTTCATTAGATATCGCGCTAACAACATTTTCAGAACTGGCCAAAGTCTCTCTGTGACCTTGAAAATGAGGTCAAGGTCACCGAAAACCTTTCAGGTCTTCGTATTCCCCAGATGAAGACTGGTACCAAGTTTGAAGATTCTAGGTTGAGCGGTTCATTAGATATCGCGCTAACAACATTTTCAAAACTGGTCAAGGTCTCGCTGTGACCTTGAAAATGAGGTCAAGGTCACCAAAACTTTTCAGGTCTGCGTATTCCCCAGATGAAGACTGGTACCAAGTTTGAAGATTCTAGGTTGAGCGGTTCATTAGATATCGCGCTAACAAGAAGCGGGACGGACGGACGTACGGAGCTGAATACTATATCCCCCGCTTCGCGCTAAACGCGCGGCGGGGGATAAAAACATAGGGTCGCAGTTCCCACCTAATTCCAAACATTCTTTTTTTGTTTCCCATCATAAAGGCCAAGGCAGGCAGGATGGCAAGTCAGAAAACAGCTAGTGTTCCATATTCTGATGGACATTAAGAAACTATTCAACTATCAAGTTGCGTAGTTGGATATGCTGCATCAGCTGATCATACCACGGGTCAAATGATGGGAAAGTGTGGCAGACTGTGTCAAATTTTAAGCACATGGGACATATAAGGACAAATATGGCATTTTCTTTAATATCTAGTAAGTTTACATTTTCGTAATATCTAAACAGCTTTTATTTGATGCTATCAATAACTGTTTTATGCCAAATGTGATGGTGATAATGATGATGATGATGATGACGACAATGATGATGACAATGCAATGATGATGATAATGTAATGTAATGATGATGATGACATTGACGATGACAACATTGATAATGATGATGATGATGATGGCCTAAGAGAAATTGAAGGTGATGGGGGAATGACAACAAGATGAAAATAGAATTTTAAGGTTTAGACCCCTATAACCTCATTTGGGGTCATGGGATCACCAAACCTAAAATTTGGAATCCTCATTGGCCAAGGAGTCTACACACAACTTTTCAGCTCTCTAGACCTCTTGGAACTGGAGAAGAAGATTTATTTAGGTTTTTAAGGTATTCACCACTGTGACCCCATTTGGGGTCATCGGGTCCAGACATCTACAATTTAGAATCCCCATTGGCCAAGGAGTCTACACACAACTTTTCAGCTCTCTAGACCTTTTGGAACTGGAGAAGAAGATGAAAATAGGTTTTTAAGCTTTCGACCCCTGTGACCCCATTTGGGGTCATGGGGTCTCAAAATCTACAATTTAGAATCCTCATTGGCCAAGGAGTCTACACATAACTTTTCAGCTCTCTAGACCTTTTGGAACTGGAGAAGAAGATGAAAATAGGTTTTTAAGCCTTTGAGCCCTGTGACCCCATTTGGGGTCATGGGGTCATGGGGTCATGGGGTCTAGAAATCTACAATTTAGAATCTCCATTGGCCAAGGAGTCTACACACAACTTTTTAGCTCCCTAGACCTTTTGGAACTAGAGAAGAAGATGAATTTAGGTTTTTAAGGTATTGACCCCTGTGACCCCATTTGGGGTCATGGGGTAACGACATCTACAATTTTGAATCCCCATTGTCCAAGGAGTCTACACACAACTTTTCAGCTCTCTAGACCTTTTGGAACTGGAGAAGAAGATGAAAATAGGCCTGTGACCCCATTTGGGGTCATGAGGTCACGACATCTACAATTTTGAATCCCCATTGTCCAAGGAGTCTACACACAACTTTTCAGCTCTCTAGACCTTTTGGAACTGGAGAAAAAGATGAAAATAGGTTTTTAAGCTTTTGACCCCTGTGACCCCATTTGGGGTCATGAGGTCATGAAATCTGCAATTTAGAATCCCCATTGGCCTAGAAGTCTCCCCATTAAATTTCAGCTCTCCAGAGTCATTGGTTCTGGAGAAGAAGTCGAAAATGTGAAAAGTTTACGGACGACGGGCCATGCCATAAGCCCATCTGGTCTTTCAGACCTGATGAGCTAAAAACTTCAACCAAAACAACTAAAATCTCTGCAACCAAATTAGTGTTTGTCAAGACAAAAAAGATGATTGATATTTGCTAGAAATTAATTTGGTTGCAGTTGCCTACAGACTGCAACCAAACTCAAAACACTTGATTTCATTGTGATTGGACACTCTGCAACCAAATGCGAGGAAATTGTTGATTTATAGAAAATCATTTTAGCTGTCAAAATATCTTCATTTCAATCATTTTCAAGAAAAAGGTTGCATTTTATTGATGTTTTAGATACCCAGTCATTCCGACCCTTCAATTACTCTTAGGCCATGATGATGACTCTGATGATGATGACTCTGATGATGATGACTCTGATGATGATGATGATGATGATGATGATAATGATAATGATGATGATGACGACGATGATGATGATGACGATGATGATGATGATGATGATGATGTCTCTGACGATGATGATGATGATGATGATGATAATGATGATGATGACGACGATGATGATGATGATGATGATGATGATGATGATGATGATGATGATGATGATGACGACGATGATATACTCACTCAATGAAGGTACACATCTTCAAGGTGAACCAGCCACATCTTGCCTGGTAGGATTCTTGACATAACGCTGGCACCGACTTCTGGACTGCTCTCAGGGATGTGCACATCTTTGCTCTGCGAAAAGAGTTTAATTAAATTATTTACATTCAAACATTTTAAAATACAAGAGTAGATATTGTGTTGTCACATAAACACTTTACGGAGAGTACTTATAGGATATCTAACGAGCTTCCCCTTTCATATCAAGTTTATGTCCCTAGTGAAATAATTTTGCTTTGTCACGAGCCTTGGCGAGTGACAAAACAAAATTATTTCACGAGGGACATAAACTTGATATGAAAGGGGAACGAGTTATGTATCCTATTTATTACCAACTTGCATTTCAAACGATTTATTGCTTTTTTAAACAACTTTTTATGATACTTATAAAGAGACGAAACGGCGGATGAATATCAAACCACGTCACAGCCTCAATTATTATACTATTGCGATGTTAAATATTCACATTTCTAAATTCTACCCTACGTTAATTCATAGTGTCTGGTGAAATGTAAGCAATAAGCATTTTTGTCATGAACGAAGCGTACGTGAAAATAAAATCTCACTGCGCGAGAACAGTCAGAGTTATCTTTCTTTGATCAACGGCATGTCATGTCGGCCGCCATTTGCCTGTATCTTTTCGTCAAAATGTGTAAACAACCGCCTTCAAAGTAAGTTTAAGATGCGTATCATTGTTCAAACGCGTTTTGTGTTGAAAGAATATTCAGTTGGCTTTATAAATATTCCATAGATAACAAGCAATGACTGTCTGTGTCATTTTAGAGCGAGCTATGGATCAAATTAATGAAATTCGGTGATCAAATTGTGCTGAATTTAAACCCTTTTGTGTTTATATAAGCCTTGAGATATCAGTAAGATGATTTATTGTAATTCTTTTTTCCTCCGATTTATTCCTTAACAATTCGGTAAGGAAGATTAAAAAAATAAACTGAAAGTTTGAAGAATGACTCCGACTCACTCATTTCCATTCGAATTTGTGAATAAAAACACGTTCGTTTTATGAATGAATAAAGTAGTCCGGACAATGTCAAAGTTCACCGCAAGCCAATCAAATCACTTTGAGGTGTTATGACCCATATGTGTCATAACAAATTATTATGAAACCCCTTTACGAAGTACCACGTGGGTAATAATACACTTTACTGGTTGCTAGTGAATCTAACTATGATATGAGACCAACCCTAATCTACGTAAACTAACCCAAAAAGATCATTGAAAGGGATCCAAGGGATAAAAACATTGTCACTGGCCCTGGAGCTCATCAGACTTTATCATATCTAAGTTTTCTTTAGGATGTGGCCAATGTGGTTCCCCCTTGGTAGAGGCACACAGGTCACCAAATTTACAATTTAGAAACCCATAGACTCAAAGCTCTAAATTATAATCCTCATTAGTCAAAGCAACTGTACACAAGGTTCAAGCTTTCTAGGCCTTTTTTCTTGAACAAATTACTAAAATATGTCTAAAGGGTGTAGACCAAGTGGCCCTTATAATCTACAAACTACAATCCTCACAAGTCAAGGGGTCTGTTATAAAGTTTCAGCTTTCTGGGTCTTATACTTTAGAAGATGACATAAATAAGTTTTAAGAACGAAGCCCATGTGGCCTATGAAAATACGATTCAAGGGCACAGCCCCAGTGGCCCTTATTATGGGTCACACGGTCACCAAAGATATAAATTACAATCCTCAGTAGTCAAGGAGTGCGTACAGAAGATATATTAAGCGTTATAGAGAGAATGGTTTTGGAAAAGAAGTGAAACAAGATGTGTTTGTGAAACACGAATGCCCCCGGATGCATCCTGCTGGCTGTGTCAAGGTCAAGGTCACAAGGTCAAATGTCATGGTGTCATCTGAAAGGTCTCATGACAAGGGATCCATTTGTCAAGTATCAAAGACCTAGCTCTGACCAATCAAAAGTTATGACCAAGGTTAAAGTTTTTGTGGACAGACGGACGGACGGAAAAGGTCAAATATGTACAAGCCATCAAATATCATATCAAATATCAAATATCATGGTGTCATCTGAAAGGTCTCATCACAAGGGATACACATGTCAAGTATCAAAGACCTAGCACTGACAGTATAGAAACTATAGCCAAGGTTAAAGTTTTCGGAAAAGGCTTGCTGTGTCAAGGTCAAGGTCACAAGGTCAAATGTCATGGTGTCATCTGAAAGGTCTCATCACAAGGGAACCATATGTCAAGTATCAAAGACCTAGCTCTGACCAATCAAAAGTTATGACCAAGGTTAAAGTTTAAAATGCTCGCTGTGTCAAGGTCAAGGTCACAAGGTCAAATGTCATGGTGTCATCTGAAAGGTCTCATCACAAGGGATCCATATGTCAAGTATCAAAGACCTAGCTCTGACCAATCAAAAGTTATGACCAAGGTTAAAGTTTTTGTGGACAAACGGACAGACGGACGGACGGAAAAGGTCAAATATCATGGTGTCATCTGAAAGGTCTCATCACAAGGGATACACATGTCAAGTATCAAAGACCTAGCACTGACAGTATAGAAACTATAGCCAAGGTTAAAGTTTTCGGAAAAGGCTCGCTGTGTCAAGGTCAAGGTCACAAGGTCAAATGTCATGGTGTCATATGAAAGGTCTCATGACAAGGGATCCATATGTCAAGTATCAAAGACCTAGCTCTGACCAATCAAAAGTTATGACCAAGGTTAAAGTTTTTGTGGACAAACGGACAGACAGACAGACAGACGGACAGACGGACAGGTGAAAAACAATATACCCCCGGAATCTCCGATTCAGGGGCATAAAAATGCACAGTTCAAGGACAGGCGCCAGACACAATGCCTGATGAGCTAAACGATCTACAAATATCTTACCTCTGAAAAGACAGTTTGAATAACAGAAAACCAAGGGCTAATATAATAGTACTAAATGGACATGATCTATGTGTGCCCAGAAAAATGCATTCCTGCTCACTCTATAATACAGCTGTTTGCAGAAACATGTCTGATATCAAGGGTTAAAAAATAGAGCCATTGGCTCTGTAGCTCATCAGGCTTCATTATCAATTATGCTTTATTAGGGGCAACAGGACCATCAGCTACAATTCATAATCCTCACTAGTCAAGGGGTCTGTACACAAAGTTTCAGCTTTCTAGGCCTCATGGTTCTGGAGAAGAAGATGAAAATAGGTTTTTAGGACATGGCCCCTGTGGCCCGTATTAGGGGTCACAGGGCCACCAAAGCTACAATTTATAATCCTCACTAGTCAAAGAGTCTGTACACAAAGTTTCAGCTTTCTAGGCCTCATGGTTCTGGAGAAGAAGATGAAAATAGGTTTTTAGGGTGTGGCCCCTGTAGTCCTTATTAGGGGTCACAGGGCCATCAAAGCTACAATTTATAATCCTCACTAGTCAAGGAGTCTGTACACAAAGTTTTAGGTTTCTAGGCCTCATGGGTCTGGAGAAGAAGATGAAAATAGGTTTTTAGGTCATGGCCCCTGTGGCCCTTATTTGGGGTCACAGGGCCACCAAAGCTACAATTTATAATCCTAACTAGTCAAGGAGTGTACACAAAGTTTGAGGTTTCTAGGCCTCATGGTTCTGGAGAAGAAGATGAAAATAGGTTTTAAGGACGTGGCCCCTGTGGCCCTTATTAGGGGTCACAGGGCCACCAAAGCTACAATTTATAATCCTCACTAGTCAAGGGGTCTGTACACAAAGTTTCAGCTTTCTAGGCCTCATGGTTCTGGAGAAGAAGATGAAAATACGTTTTTAGGCCGTGGCCCCTGTGGCCCTTATTAGGGGTCACAGGGCCACCAAAGCTACAATTCATAATCCTCACTAGTCAAGGGGTCTGTACACAAAGTTTCAGCTTTCTAGGCCTCATGGTTCTTGAGAAGAAGATAAAAATAGTTTTTTAGGCCGTGGCCCCTGTGGCCCTTATTAGGGGTCACAGGGCCACCAAAGCTACAATTTATAATCCTCACTAGTCAAGGGGTCTGTACACAAAGTTTCAGCTTTCTAGGCCTCATGGTTCTTGAGAAAAAGATGAAAATAGTTTTTTAGGGCGTGGCCCCTGTGGCCCTTATTAGGGGTCACAGGGCCACCAAAGCTACAATTTATAATCCTCACTAGTCAAGGAGTCTGTACACACAATTTCAGCTTTCTAGGCCTCATGGTTCTGGAGAAGAAGATGAAAATAGGTTTTGAGGACGTGTCCCCTGTGGCCCTTATTAGGGGTCACAGGGCCACCAAAGCTACAATTTATAATCCTCACTAGTCAAGGGGTCTGTACACAAAGTTTTAGGTTTCTAGGCCTCATGGTTCTGGAGGAGAAGATGAATATAGGTTTTTAGGATGTGTCCCCTGTGGCCCTTATTAGGGGTCACAGGGCCACCAAAGCTGCAATTTTGATCCTCACTATTCAAGGGGTCTGTATACAAAGTTTCAGCTTCCTAGGCCTCATGGTTCTGGAGAAGAAGATGAAAATAGGTTTTAGGGCGTGGCCCCTGTGGCCCTTTTTAGGGGTCACAGGGCCACCAAAGCTACAATTTTTAATCCTCACTAGTCAAGGAGTCTGTACACAAAGTTTTAGGTTTCTAGGCCTCATGGTTCTGGAGAAGAAGATAAAAATAGGTTTTTAGGGTGTGGCCCCTGTGGCCCTTATTAGGGGCCACAGGGCCACCAAAGCTACAATTTATAATCCTCACTAGTCAAGGGGTCTGTACACCAAGTTTTAGGTTTCTAGGCCTCATGGTTCTGGAGAAGAAGATGAAAATAGGTTTTTAGGGCATGGCATCTGTGGCCCTTATTAGGGGTCACAGGGCCACCAAAGCTACAATTTTTTATCCTCACTAGCCAAGGAGTATGTACACAAAGTTTGAGGTTTCTAGGCCTTATGGTTCTGGAGAAGAAGTCGAAATTCCACAAAGTTTACGGACGGACGGATGGACGGACGGACCCACATTTGGTACATTGTATGGCTAGTGAAATTATGTGGCTATCAAAATCCACTTGTGTGGCTATTAAAGCCACATGAGTCTGTCCATGACATTTTCAAAAAGTTTCTTACGTTTGCTACATTGTGTGTCTATATGTCCATATAAATTCTGTGTCTAGCTATATGTCCATATAAATTCTGTGTCTATCTGTCCATTTAAATTCTGTGTCTATCTGTCCATTAAAATTCTGTGTCTAACTGTCCATATAAATTCTGTGTCTATCTGTCCATATTACTTCTGTGTCTTTCTGTCCATATAAATTCTGTGTTTTGCTGTCCAAATAAATTCTGTGTCTATCTGTCCAAATAAATTCTGTGTCTATCTGTCCATACAAATTCTGTGTCTATCTGTCCATAGAAATTCTTCAAATACTTTCATAACTATCGTGGCTTTACCTTTATTCACTGTGTGGCTATGATGGACAGTTACTGTGGCTAGTCCTACCCGTGCAGTGTGTGGCTATCTAGACTCTAGTTTAATCAAATTGTATATCACTTCCATTCACTGTGTGGCTATGATGGACAGTTACTGTGGCTAGTCCTACCCGTGCAGTGTGTGGCTATCTAGACTCTAGTTTAATCAAATTGTATACCACTTCCATTCACTGTGTGGCTATGATGGACAGTTACTGTGGCTAGTCCTACCTGTGCAGTGTGTGGCTATCTAGACTCTTGTGTAATCACATTGTATATCACTTCCATTCACTGTGTGGGTATGATGGACAGTTACTGTGGCTAGTCCTACCTGTGCAGTGTGTGGCTATCTAGACTCTAGTGTAATCTCATTGCATATCAATTCCATTCACTGTGTGGCTATGATGGACAGTTACTGTGGCTAGTCCTACCCGTGCAGTGTGTGGCTATCTAGACTCTAGTGTAATCACATCGTATATCACTTCCATTCACTGTGTGGCTATGATGGACAGTTACTGTGGCTAGTCCTACCCGTGCAGTGTGTGGCTATCTAGACTCTAGTGTAATCACATTGCATATCACTTCCATTCACTGTGTGGCTATGATGGACAGTTACTGTGGCTAGTCCTACCTGTGCAGTGTGTGGCTATCTAGACTCTAGTGTAATCACATTGCATATCACTTCCATTCACTGTGTGGCTATGATGGACAGTTACTGTGGCTAGTCCTACCCGTGCAGTGTGTGGCTATCTAGACTCTAGTGTAATCACATTGCATATCACTTCCATTCACTGTGTGGCTATGATGGACAGTTACTGTGGCTAGTCCTACCTGTGCAGTGTGTGGCTATCTAGACTCTAGTGTAATCAAATTGTATGTCACTTCCATTCACTGTGTGGCTATGATGGACAGTTACTGTGGCTAGTCCTACCTGTGCAGTGTGTGGCTATCTAGACTCTAGTGTAATCAAATTGCATATCACTTCCATTCACTGTGTGGCTATGATGGACAGTTACTGTGGCTAGTCCTACCCGTGGAGTGTGTGGCTATCTAGACTCTAGTGTAATCACATTGCATATCACTTCCATTCACTGTGTGGCTATGATGGACAGTTACTGTGGCTAGTCCTACCTGTGCAATGTGTGGCTATCTAGACTCAGGTGTAATCACATTGCATATCACTTCCATTCACTGTGTGGCTATGATGGACAGTTACTGTGGCTAGTCCTACCTGTGCAGTGTGTGGCTATCTAGACTCTAGTGTAATCAAATTGTATATCACTTCCATTCACTGTGTGGCTATGATGGACAGTTACTGTGGCTAGTCCTACCCGTGCAGTGTGTGGCTATCTAGACTCTAGTGTAATCACATTGCATATCACTTCCATTCACTGTGTGGCTATGATGGACAGTTACTGTGGCTAGTCCTACCTGTGCAATGTGTGGCTATCTAGACTCTAGTGTAACACATTGCATATCACTTCCATTCACTGTGTGGCTATGATGGACAGTTACTGTGGCTAGTCCTACCTGTGCAGTGTGTGGCTATCTAGACTCTAGTGTAATCAAATTGTATATCACTTCCATTCACTGTGTGGCTATGATGGACAGTAACTGTGGCTAGTCCTACCTGTGCAGTGTGTGGCTATCTAGACTCTAGTGTAATCAAATTGCAAATCACTTCCATTCACTGTGTGGCTATGATGGACAGTTACTGTGGCTAGTCCTACCCGTGCAGTGTGTGGCTATCTAGACTCTAGTGTAATCACATTGCATATCACTTCCATTCACTGTGTGGCTATGATGGACAGTTACTGTGGCTAGTCCTACCTGTGCAGTGTGTGGCTATCTAGACTCTAGTGTAATCACATTGCATATCACTTCCATTCACTGTGTGGCTATGATGGACAGTTACTGTGGCTAGTCCTATCTGTGCAGTGTGTGGCTATCTAGACTCTAGTGTAATCACATTGTATATCACTTCCATTCACTGTGTGGCTATGATGGACAGTTACTGTGGCTAGTCCTACCTATGCAGTGTGTGGCTATCTAGACTCTAGTGTAATCACATTGCATATCACTTCCATTCACTGTGTGGCTATGATGGACAGTTACTGTGGCTAGTCCTACCCGTGCAGTGTGTGGCTATCTAGACTCTAGTGTAATCACATTGCATATCACTTCCATTCACTGTGTGGCTATGATGGACAGTTACTGTGGCTAGTCCTACCCGTGCAGTGTGTGGCTATCTAGACTCTAGTGTAATCAAATTGTATATCACTTCCATTCACTGTGTGGCTATGATGGACAGTTACTCTAGCTAGTCCTACCCGTGCAGTGTGTGGCTATCTAGACTCTAGTGTAATCACATTGCATATCACTTCCATTCACTGTGTGGCTATGATGGACAGTTACTGTGGCTAGTCCTACCCGTGCAGTGTGTGGCTATCTAGACTCTAGTGTAATCACATTGCATATCACTTCCATTCACTGTGTGGCTATGATGGACAGTTACTGTGGCTAGTCCTACCTGTGCAGTGTGTGGCTATCTAGACTCTAGTGTAATCACATTGCATATCACTTCCATTCACTGTGTGGCTATGATGGACAGTTACTGTGGCTAGTCCTACCCGTGCAGTGTGTGGCTATCTAGACTCTAGTGTAATCAAATTGTATATCACTTCCATTCACTGTGTGGCTATGATGGACAGTTACTGTGGCTAGTCATACCCGTGCAGTGTGTGGCTATCTTGACTCTAGTGTAATCACATTGCATATCACTTCCATTCACTGTGTGGCTATGATGGACAGTTACTGTGGCTAGTCCTACCTGTGCAGTGTGTGGCTATCTAGACTCTAGTGTAATCACATTGTATATCACTTTAAAACTATTTCTTTTTCAGTAAAAGAATGAAAAATAGTGTGGTTAGTCCTGTCCATGATCTGTGTGGCTATTTCGTAAATCAGTCTTTATTCAAGAGCTTTGATTCTTTTTCAGTAAAATATATAAAAATAGTGTGGTTAGTCCTGTCCATGATCTGTGTGGCTATCAAAAGTGTTTCGTAATCAAATTCAAAGCTTTATTTCTATATCAGTAAACTATGGAAAATTAGTGTGGTTAATCTTGTCCATGTGCTGTGTGGCTATCTAAAAATCAGTCTTTATTCAAAAGCTTTGATTCTTTTTCAGTAGATTATTGAATAATAGTGTGGTGAGTCCTGTCCATGATCTGTGTGGCTATTTAAAAATCAGTCTTCATTCAAAAGCTTTGATTCTTTTTCAGTAAAATATTGAAAAATAGTGTGGTTAATCCTGTCCATGATCTGTGTTGCTATCAAAAGTGTTTTGTAATCAAATTCAAAGCTTTATTTTTACATCAGTAAAATATTGAAAAATAGTGTGGTTAATCCTGTCCATGATCTGTGTGGCTATCAAAAGTGTTTTGTTATAAAATTCAAAGCTTTATTTTTACATCAGTAAAATATTGAATAAAAGTACCGAGGGTACAGAAGCTCACCTTAAAATGAATGATGTGGTAAAATGGTTTAATTATACATGTAACCATCTTTTATATAATTGATTATGGCTGCCATCATGATTTTTTATCTTTTAAAATACTAGTCATCTTTTGGAAACGACTAGAGCTTGAACAAACATTAGTACACGAATGATATAATCATGATAAGTTAACAAGCAGTAGGTTTTTGTATTACCTTTTTCTATATCTATGGCTGAATTGGTGACCATCTTGTACTTTTTAATCTTCAAAATGCTACTTTTATGTGGGCATCCGTATTAATTTCAATATGATATCTTTATTGGTTTAGGTGTATCCATTTAAATGACATTCATTACTTACAGGATGGTGGCCACTTACATTTGTTTTGTAGTGAATCATTAATATGATTTCAAGATTATTTCACTGATGGTTATGCTGCATGGGATATTGAGAATCCCAAGAGTACAGATTTTTCAAGGAAAATGAATGACTGATTGAGAGGAAAGTCATAAACACAGCAATGCATAAGACACGTTTATTTTGTTCACATAATATTTACATGTCAAGTGACCATGAGATGTCTTTCATTAAAGTATCAATTTATTTAACACTCATACAGTACTATAATGGTAAAAAAAATTGCATTGTCAAATCAACAGAGAGATATGACAAATCAAATTTCCTTACTTTTCTTACAAAACCCTTTTTGATTTTCATCTGCATATTTATTCCACATCAACTTATCATGTAGATTGCTAAACACAAAGGTTATTGTAAACAAGTTTTGTGTAAGTTTTTATTCTTAGAAAGAACATATCACTGTCATGAGAATATAAGTCCATAACTTTTATTGCATACACATGGGCCATGGCCATATAGCATAATGCTCTACCATATCAATTGGGTCAGGTTTGCAACAGACTAGCAGCTGACACTGTGATGCTAGCAGCCTGCCTTGGGATGTGTATTAGACAGCATAGTGGAATATCTGAACTCTGGTTGACCCCTTATGTGTGGTATTTAAAGGAATATAAGGGAGATACCATTGTTTAAAATTTAACATGTTTAATGTGATTTGGTTTTTGCAGCTAGTTGCCATAAAGATTTTAAACAAATTAATCAATTATGTTTGTCTTTCATCTTAATTTATTTTAGAAACACTTAAAAAAATAGAACAACTTGCACGACAATCTTAAATATTCCATATTTGAGATAATATTATGATTAGTAAGTTCAAATTAGAGAATTTATATGGTGCCAGTGATCACTTGATGAAAGCTTAAAATTTAATAATAATGATGTGTCATCTTGACATCTGCAGCTGAAAAGTCAATATGGCTGCTATTGCGCCCATCTTGGTTTCTCAAAACTGAAACGTCTACCTTTCTGTGCTGAATCACTATAGGTATAACATACTACAACATAAAAATGATATCTAGATTGGTTTAGGAGAAATAGTCTTTGTCATGAAATCTTATTGAAAATTCAATATGGCTGCCATGGCGGCCATATTGGATTCTCAAAACTGAAACGTCTACCTTTCTGTGAGGAATCACCATGGGTATAACATACTACAATTTCAGAATGATATCTGTATTTGTTTAGAAGGAGTAGTCTTTTTTATGAAATCTAATTGAAAATTCAATATGGCTGTCATGGCGGCCATCTTGGATTCTCAAAACTGAAACGTCTACCTTTCTGTGAGTAATCACCATGGGTATAACATACAACAATTTCAGAATGATATCTGAATTCGTTTAGGAGGAGTAGTCTTTTTCGTGAAATCTAATTGAAAATTCAATATGGCTGTCATGGCGGCCATCTTGGATTCTCAAAACTGAAACGTCTACCTTTCTGTGAGGAATCACCATGGGTATAACATACTACAATTTCAGAATGATATCTGTATTCGTTTAGAAGGAGTAGTCTTTTTCATGAAATCTAATTGAAAATTCAATATGGCTGTCATGGCGGCCATCTTGGATTCTCAAAACTGAAACGTCTACCTTTCTGTGAGGAATCACCATGGGTATAACATACTACAATTTCAGAATGATATCTGTATTCGTTTAGAAGGAGTAGTCTTTTTCATGAAATCTAATTGAAAATTCAATATGGCTGTCATGGCGGCCATCTTGGATTCTCAAAACTGAAACGTCTACCTTTCTGTGAGGAATCACCATGGGTATAACATATTACAATTTCAGAATGATATCTGAATTCGTTTAGGAGGAGTAGTCTTTTTCGTGAAAGTTTACGGACGGACGGACAGACGGACGACGGACGAAGCGCCATGACATAAGCTCACATTTACTTTGTAAAGGTGAGCTAAAAAAAGTGTGGTTAGTCCTGTCCATGATCTGTGTGGCTATCAAAAGTGTTTTTTATAATCAGATTCAAAGCTTTATTTCTTTATAAGTTAACTAGGGAAAATTAGTGTGGTTAATCTTGTCCATGTGCTGTGTGGTTATCTAAAAATCAGTCTTTATTCAAAAGGTTTGATTCTCTTTCAGTAAAATATTGAAAAATAGTGTGGTTAGTCCTGTCCATGATATGTGTGGCTATTTAAAAATCAGTCTTCATTCAAAAGTTTTGATTCTTTTTTAGTAAAAAATAGAAAAATAGTGTGGTTAGTCCTGTCCATGATCTGTGTGGCTATCAAAAGTGTTTTGTAATCAAATTCAAAGCTTTATTTCTATATCAGTAAACTATGGAAAATTAGTGTGGTTAATCTTGTCCATGTGCTGTGTGGCTATCAAAAGTGTTTTGTAATCAAATTCAAAGCTTTGATTCTTTTTCAGTAAAAGATTGAAAATTGTGTGGTTAATCTTGTCCATGATCTGTGTGGCTATTTAAAAATCAGTCTTTATTCAAAAGCTTTGATTCTTTTTCAGTAAAAGATTGAAAAATAGTGTGGTTAGTCCTGTAAATGTTCTGTGTGGCTATCACAACTTAAGTGTAAACAAACTACACTTATTATTTCCATAAACATTCTTTACATACACTTGTCAAATCATAAATATTTATACACAGGAACTTCGGAACTGTATGTGTCACTAATGCAAGAATATGAGAAGTGATCCTTACTTTAAGAAATTATAGGAATAAAAAAACAATATCTGCAATGTGGTTGGACATTACCATGTAATACAAACTTGCATTGTAATAAAAATACTAAATGAATGACAAGATTATGAATATTCAACTGAACAGGACAATGTTCAAACTAAGAAATCAATTATCTGGATAACTCATTAACTGGATTTTTATTTCAAAATTCTTATAAAGTTAAAGCCTGTTAGCTTTCTTTAAAATTGTATCTTTTAACAACCTAAAATACTAAAAAAAAAGTTCTTTCTATCACAACTTTACTGTTAACTGATCACATAAATCTGTCCATCTTTCATGACCATGTGCTTCTTGCTCTTGGTGGAGACTTGGAGGGAAGTAAAAGATTGCATCTTCTGATTGGCTGACAAATTTACAACAGTAGATCTTTTCTGATTGGCTGACAAATTTACAATAGTAGACCTTTTCTGATTGGCTAAGCTGTTGTTCTTGGCGACAAGGGAGACAATCAGGTAATAGTTCTGTTTTCCACAAACAGAGGTCACCACCTGATTGTACTGTCCAATCCTGTTGCTTGGACACTTGCAATGGACATAAAAAATGTCCAAAAAAATTTGTGGCTACAAATTTTATAAAAAATCTGGATATTTTATCTTGTAACTATTCATTTAAACACCACTTAGTTCTGTGGCTAGCCACACAAGTGGGTAGCCACACAAGACCCATCAGGGCAAATGAAAGCCACACAATGTATCAAATGTAAGAACGGACGGACGGACGGATGGACGGACGGACGCCGGACACCATGCAATGCCATAAGCCCATCGGGCCTTACAGGCCAGATGAGCTAAAATCAGTTCAAATTCAGTAAGTCATGGACTATTCATGTTCCATTGGCAAAAAGTAAATTAGTCTACTGAATTGATCAATTTCGAATTGAGAATATCATATCAAAATATATATATTTTTGCAAATATTTTAGAAGAAATAATCATTGTCAAATATGTATGTTTATCCATTTTCATGCTTTTGTATGAACTTTCACTTAAGAGTTATATATCTTTGTATATAATGGGTTTTCAGTAAGATGAGGAATTAATAATGACCTGTTTTTTTAACAATTACCACACGCATTAATGAGAAATTTACTCTTAATCATTTATCAAAGTATTATCTAATAGAAAATTTATGAAAAACATTTATATTAACATTTGTACAACATAGAATGCTTTAACATAACGTTGAAATAATCGTGACTTTGGAAGTATTGTGTCATGTGTTTTCAGTCACTTTCTTGAACCTCTGTTTTATATATATAACTCACTAAGTGTAAAATTTGAATAATAGTTCATATGGTTCATATTTGATCATTTTCATCAAACAGAAATCAAAAATTAGATTTATGAAAATGTATACTTACTGTACATTTGATGCTGACAAAAAGAATGAAATTGCGAAAATAGACAACAAATGGCATTTTCTCACGACCGTAATTCCACCAGATAGGGAATCTTTGAGACACATATTAACAGTTTAACAACAAACAAATAGTGTAACAAATCAATTGTGACAATATGTCTCCTATTCAAATCAATACCAAACAGTATGAGTATATTTTGAAATTATAAATCGCATATCGTCAGCAAGTTGAACTTTGGTCGACGATCATTGAAGACTGAAGTTGGTGTTTTTATTATGACCGGAAGTTCTGTCGAAGGGTATATCCGGTCGGTTTCTTACAAAAGTAAACTCCTTTAGTGAAATAGGATTTGTGTTTGTGTAAATAGCTATGTATTTATTTTTACGCACCTGTTTTTATTCAAATTTTAAAAAAATAATAATAGAAATTTAGATTTTATTTTGAAAATCATGATAATTTGTGCAGCCTCTGATTTTGGCATTGAACATGACATGCTATCTAATTTATCAAAATGTAGGCATACATCTACACTAAGACTATATAAGTTATCTTTTGAGGAACAATCGTCGATAAACAGCCACTCTTGCTAACCTTTATTTTTCAGTTTATATCTTAACGCCGTACATTTTCATGTCTTTAGGTACGTTATTAGCTTTTCAACATGTTAGGCTATCATTCATTACCAAAAGAGGTAGATCAAGTCACAAAATTCTTTTTACATCAAAACAGCCTCATACATACATGGCTTACATTCTACAACTATAAACAAAACATCACGTAAAGCATATGACACATCAATAAAGCAACATTTTATCTTTCAGTAGCATACATATAGATACTCAAAGGATAACAGGCTGAATGGTGTTGATATTTACAACTAGAAATTTCTAAACATATCAATTTCACGAATACTAGCTGCTTTAAAGGATTGTCGGGCTCTGTTCGTTTTTAAAGAAGTTAGCAGAAAGCGGCGTCCAGAAGGAAGACATTCGAAATGATGTGAGCGTATATATGGGAGCTATCAGTTCTAATTTGTATACCTTTCTTTACAAGCTGGCGCTCATATAGATAAGAGAAATGTTTTCGAATGGCACTCACTGAGCTTTCTTGATTTTTATGGCAAGTAATAAACAGAATACTCAATTCCTTCCATTTGATACTATTTGTATTAAACTCGTGGATAATTTGGTATCAAACTCGCTTTCGCTCGTTTATACAAAATCATTAACTCTTTTAATAAAAATAGTATTTAATGGAAGGTTGTTTAATACCCTCTATATGGCAAATTAATGTAATTGAGAAAGACATGTATATAGAAGATCATGTATATGTAATTCATTGAAAATGTGATATTTGTTATGTTAGAATGACTTTTGCTTTGTAAAGTGATATTTAACATAAAAACGTGAAACGGCTTGGAAAAAAAATGAGATGAAATGAAGTGAAATACATCCATATCATGAAAACTACAGTATTTGTCTTGTTTGTAAAAAAAACTTGTTAAAACTTGGTTTGATTTTGTCCGGATGGGTTTGACTGAGTGGCTTTTGTCCGGGTGGCTTTTGTGTGGGTAGTTTTATCCTAGCCCCACCCGTGGCACTTTGCGGTCTACATTAACAAAGACATTAAAAACATTAACCAGACACCAATTATTTTATTCATTAAGATGTGCTAACTTTCATATCTGATGTAGCATATCCCATTACAAACAGAGTTAACCCAAAGACGTCTTTGATATAGGTAAACGCGTTCACATGCCCAATTTACTCATTAGGAGCAAATTTACTCATTTAAGTAAATATACTCATTTAAGTATTTGGTGGCATGTGAACACGGCCTTGGATTAGGTAAATTCAAAGACGTAAATAGATAAATAAGACTCTATTTACGTCTTTGGTAAATTCTAACATTGAAATTAGGGCGTGTAGGCTACTCAATCGCTTTTGTCTTGCGGTTTAGATCAGATGAAGAATATATATTTGGTTGGATTGGACACAGTCTGAGAAAACAAACATTGGCAGCAAGCGTTATCACTAAACAAGTGTTGGATTCGAACCAACAAGGCAAAGGGTAAAGTAAACGTCCAATACAAATATGAGGCGACATAAATGCGGACATCAGAGCAGTTGGCCTAACTTGGACAGAGATGAAGGCAACAATGCTTCAAAGCCAAAGGTCACTCCATAAGTTGTTGGGGTCACATGAGACAAATTTTATATATATGTGAGACAGTTTAGGATTAATTCGATGAATTATACAATTTAAGTTCGTATCAAATAAATAACAAAATTTCACTCTTATTGTAAAGTGTGTAGTACGCCTTGCTTACACGTCCTTCTATGTATGAAAAAAATAATAATAAGGCAATTTCTGATCGGTATGCAAACTAATCTCTGATCTCATCTTAGAACAGTGTCTATAAAGTTTTGATCGTCATATTCTTAATCTTATACATTCCGATTGAGGTTGCCAGGTTCTGAACATATTTTTTGTTGAATCCATTTTCCATATTCAGATCTAAGTTTTTGTAAATACCGTTGAAATTGACCCTGACCTGGACTGGTTCCTTGTAATTTATGCGCTGCGCTTCACACGTGTGAAAACAAATACAACGAAATCAACTCCTCAATCCAAAACATGGAAACTTCTTCAAAGAAAAGTCGTCTTGAAACAGAGCAAGATCATAATGATGAATCTGACAAGAATCAGTCCAATTCCTCATTTAGATTTAGCAATGAACCGTCCCTTGAGCAGATGTAAATGAAACAATCAAAACAAACATTTTATGTTTAGTTTAAAGGAACTACTGATGGAATGTTTTGTTTATAATTGACAGCACATAGACAGATTTTGATTAGATAATGAAATAAATAATTAGAAGACAAATACCAATGCCTTTTCCATCTAATAATTTTGAGGACCATTTTAGCGGATTTTTTTTTGGGGGGGGGGGGGTCAAATTTAAGGACTTTCCAAATATGTATGTATGTTTAACATTTCAGCAGTTAAAGATTTAACAATTTGACAAAGAATAAAGTGTATCGCTCAAAAAAGAAAAACATGTGAAATGAGGCTATCATTGAAGCTATGATCTTGAAATGCATTACTACAATAAAATGTTCTCATAACTGCATGATTGACAACCTATATTGAGAGTTATTTGTAAATATGCTCCTCTTCTTTCAATCAGGTTCTTGTTTCCTTAATTTATTTCATGAAATACATATGATACAGCACATTAATGTTTTCCCGCAATGCCAACATTTCAAGATGGCAGATGCATGAAAGCTGATTGAGTGGTGTCTTTAACTTGTTGCTCCAAGGATAAAAATGTTTTTGTTCTTTTCTGTTTTCAAATTGAAAAATCTTATGGTCTGAGTCATTCTTCAAGAATTGAAAATTTTGGTCTAAGTTCTAATTCAATTTCTTCATGTTCTCCTTTTTTTATGGAATAAACTTTTCTTTTAATTATTGTGGTATGGTGTCAGCAAAGATGTTTGAGCAAAACATTTTCAGTTGATTTTTTTAAACTTTCGAATTTATTCTTAATATGTCATTACCGCAACAACAACTAAAATAACTATTTTAGAAGCTTTAATAACAAATTTATTAAAATGTCAATGAGATGTGACATATATTGGTTCAGAAAAATGCTTTTGACAATTCATTAGTAAATTTTGTCATCAAATAGAAGTTTTACTTAACTAACAGTTGACGCATAAAATTATTCTTTCATACTTTTGGTCGTGAATGCGAACACCCTAAATGATAATCTGTAGGCCAATTTCTCATGCATTTGTCAGAAAAGTATAAAACATTTGATTTTTGTACCTTTCACAAATGTTAAAAGGATTTATGTGAAATGATAATTGGCTTTATTTTATAAAATTTGTCATGTTTTGGGAATGACACTGACTATCGGAAGCAGTAAAATCAAAACTTTTATTATTTTCATGTAAGATGAGAGAACTGTTCTACACACAGTCCGGTTTGGGTCCAATGCTACATTGAATTTCAGCGTAGTACCACCCATGATTTGCTAGTTCCAGCCGATGCTTGCAGGTTTCATCACAATAAATCGCCACAATAGTGTTGCGAGCTTTCTCTCTGCAATAATACTAGCAGCCGCGATATAAGTGAAATACTCTTGAAAGGGGCGATAAACCCCATATCATCTATTCTATAACTAGCTAGTAGCATGTATTTTCAAAGATGCAGTGTGTTTTTTTAACAACTATTTATTTCAGGAGCCTTGCTGTAAATAAGGTAATTAATTTAATTTTCTTCATTCATTTCCCCGACAGACGAGAGATGTTATCAGAGTTTGCTGTTGCGAGAGACTGGAACCAATACCACAGTCCCAGAAATCTCCTCCTGGCATTGACAGGCGAAGTCGGGGAACTGGCAGAAATATTGTACGGAAAGCTGGATACCAAAATGAACTCAGACCATTTTAAAAACTTGTACATTTTTTGTTTGCACAGTATATTAAAAGTTGGGTTATGACTCGTTAAAGAAGGGCTGCATAACCTTTTTTAAATATATTTTTCAAAAGATATTGGTCAAATAACTATATAACATAAATATTAGGCCAAAACAGCAACGATACACAGTTTCTCAATGAAGCTACAGCTAAGTAAACATTGCGTAACAAGGCGTCTGCTTGTCGCCGTCCAGCGACAAACCAAAACAAGGCTGAAAGGCCACGGGCAGGGGATACCGGAAGTGACGTGGCAGTAGGCGAAGCGTTCGTCTGCTTATATGGAAAATGATAGGCGAAATCCGCAGTTCTGCCTTTTCAAAGCGATTAATAGTATGTTATATCATTGTGTTGCTGTCAACTGTCCTAGAATATCTCCTGATGAAGTCTCCGGAGACAAATTCCCATCATATTGATGGTTTCACGCCAAATTGACCCGCTGTGTTAGGTCAAACAGAGCAATGTGACAATCTACATCGAACTCACGTGTTCCGATCACTACACCGATTTTCTGCTTCGAGCTCGCATTTTCACTGAATGAACAGTTTGGCATGCAGAGAAAAGGGAGATTAGTAAAATATAAAACATAGCACAAAGTTTTGGGCTGATTTATGGTAATAATCCGAATATACAATGCTCACATTTAGATTTGAACGTTGTGTAAAAAGGTTGAATAAACAATGACATTGATCTGCAGGTGTTACTTACTCTCTTTAGATCAGATACTCACTTATTACACAATTACTTTACTGTCTATCGTATTTCCTGTCTGTTTCCTAATTAGATGATATCAAATGATGACTATAGCAGGTTGGTTATATAATGCACAATCATCAACACCTGGCTATTTTATGACATCAGCTAATTAGGTAACATCAAATAGCAATTGTATTCCTTAACATCCCTTTTTTCTCCGATTGGTAAATCATAACCTATAAACCTGAAATTAGGAATACCGTTTTTGCTCTATCTGATAATTATTTTGGATAGGGTTCATTTAATAAATCTTCATTCTGTTTGGCCATGTATCGGGTATTGTTGTGGAAAAGAGTGGAAACATTAAGATTTTCAGTGAAATGCCCTATTAAAATAATGTTTTAAACAAGACATCAGTGATCATCCAATACATGGCTTTCATTGAGAATTGTAAATTGTCCATCACTAAAAGAAAAACGTATATATTTTTTATCCTGTTACAAAATGAAGTCAAAGGCAATTCTAAACAAATGGTTTAAATGTAAAAAAAAATAGTATTGTATGATTACATCCTTTCTGCTGTGCTACTAAAGTAATATTCAATAACAACCAACAACTGTGCACGAAGATAAAACAGTTCACACGGGAGCAATTGTTTACATAAACATCCGGGTTCTCACGTGCAGTCTTATGACAACATTGCGCAAAGCGAGACCATCTAGGCCTACATGCTGTAGCATTATGCGCACAACTTCGTTTTTAATCAGGGTCTTACGTTTTCATCAATACAAATTGCCAGTTGAATAAATAAACTACCGATTTATTGAAGGTTTGAGATGTGTGGATGTTGTTTAGGGTGTTTAATCGACGGTTAAACATCGAGCTGTACTGTTAGCTTGTGTTGTTTTACATAACGAGGGCACACAAGGGGGTATCACATCGCCTACTAACACGTCACGAGGCAGTCACGCTTCAGTGCGTTTTATTCTGTTCGCCGGCCTAATTAGGCGGTGTTCTTTATACAGTCGTAATTAAGCCGTTTCTAGGTCGATTTCAGAAATTTAAAGTTGAGTCCATGTGAAATTGTTATCACTATTTCATGAATCCCGAAAGTTGCCATATAGCATTTCAGTCCCTCTTTAAGGGTAGAGAAATTTTTGTTATTTGCAGATGTTTCTTTTATTTGCCAAAATTAAAAATTAAAAATAATTGTGCAGTATTTTAAACTAGTTACCCTGCTCAAAAATGAACGCTGGACTCTCTAGGTGTGGGTTTGAATCTTCAAATAACTCTACCCAAAAATGTACCATAATTAGTATACTGAACGCAAAAGAAACACAAATCAAGAAATTATATAAAACATGGTGTATTTTAACCTAATGAATATGGAAACAGCAAAATCAAAATCCACAGAAAATGTGACAAAGATAGATTCAACTTGGGTATGAGCTAATCTCAATGCCTGATATGGTTACCATTGGCAGCGACAACTATGACACACCAAGTGCAATGGAGTAAATGAAACGGTTGAAAGTGTTCATGAGTTCATGTTTTTATGCCTCTGAAGACTCAAGATCAAACATCACTACATTTGTCCTTGAAGTGCTCTATGGGGTTGAGATCAGGACTAAGTGTATAATTGCATTGTGTTGATGTTATGCTGTTGAGAGAAGGTTTGAGTATCCTGACAGTGGTGATGAGTGATATCCTGTTGAATTTTGCAGTTGCCAAATTTTACAAAAATCAGTCCAACCTTAAAGGGGCAGTAGCACGTTTTTAGGGGGAATATAGGGTGATGTCATGAAAATGAAAATAAACGGTTCCAATTGAAAGACAATGTATTTAAACTAAATGAAGCAGTAATTATTCAAATATATAACGTAAAGTTTAGCCATGCGAGTCCTTTTTGTTACACAAAATGAATTAAAGGTGTTCACAAAAAAATGGCCGCCAGTGGATTTTATGTGAATCCTCATACTTTGTCCCCTGACTATGGGTGATTGACTTGTGTAATGAGATTGTTGACACTGTCAATATAATACATTAAGCATTAACTAACAATTATAAGTGAAATATTTGAAATATAAAATTATCAAAAAACGTGCTACTGCCCCTTTAAGTCCCATCCTTGACTAGATCAAGTGAATTATTCAAAGGTTTTTATTGACATTTTTTGTGGCATGAATAGCATGAAAGTATTTATCTGTCCAACACTGACTACTTTTCAGCATTGTACATTAAATTATCTGCCCCTTATTTGAATTTTTGTCATTTTGACACAATTAACACCATAACAATGAACTACATTTTCTGTGCTTGCTCTCTTGCCTATAGGGGCACTATTGCAGCACAAAAGTAAAGGGTCTGCAGCAAGGCCTCAAATGACAATTCAGAAACTCGTTTTAGGCTTTGAGTAGGAGGATGGCATTGAATAGGAACTTTGACATTTTATTTTGCCTTTGGTTTCTGTATATTATGGCTGAGAATGTGGTTCCAAACTTAATATGTGAATCTATTCTTCTTGACGGGTCTCTAAAATAATGTTTATGTCTTTTCTCATGTTACAGTCAGTGGAAGGGAGAGGTCAAGGAAGGGCTACCCGGTAAGTTGCTGTTGTTTCTGAAACCATTCATAATGCCCCTGCCCTTATATCTCACTGCCAAACTAGATATCCATCTGCCAATGCTTTTTGAAATGAAAGTAAGTTTTCCCTGACTATAATGCCAATGAAAAAAACTCTATTTAGGATATTGTGTTAACTAAACTAAAGTTAATTGGCATGCCTCAAGTCAATTGACACTGGATGCAATTTGTATAGGTACCTTACTAATACTTGAGTAACATTCTACATGCCTCAAATTGATTGTCAAAATTCATCACTTCTTTAAGTAGTGGCTTTTTTGTCAACATGTTTCTAATGCCTTTCTTGGGTTTAATGCCAACCTGGATATAGTGGTATATTTTGTTGTTGACTAATAGTGGCATTATAACCAGGTATTACTGTATCCACTACTGTATATATATGACCGGATATAAGCCGACCCCCTTTCTAACCCCCCCAAATTCCAGTAAAAAACTAGTATCTCATGTATTGGCCGCCCCCTTCCCCCTCCTTGCAGCTCTATAGTGCTGACTGTAAGTCGACGTGATGCGAGTTGCTTTGGAACTGAAAGTTGATCTCATTCGATACGTTTGACTGGTCTTCTGGGCTCATGAATCAGGTTTAATTTTTAGTCCCATATTATTAAAGAATGATAATTTAAAAGTGTTCACTTACAGTGTTTTTTGTTTGTTTTAATCATATTTTATATTATTAACAAACGACAGTCAACAACTTTTGGTGCATGAAATATTTACGGGAAATGAGATTTGTTACAAGCCTTTTCATTGGCTAAATTATAGGTCAACCAATCAGTCGATTTAAAAACGATTTACGATACATAAAACATGGTCATTTTATTTAATGACAATATTTTGTTGATACAATATTACCGGTAAATGTCTAAATAGACCAAAATTTCTTTAATGTTTTCTCATATTTGACTTTTTACAAATAAACATACAGTTAATTGAAATATTAAAGTATATAAATTTCTAAGAAGAACAATCAGAAATATAACCATGAGAAGTTTATAAGGTATGTTATTTGTGGTCACTAAATTACAATTGAGATTCAAAGTATCTACTTCTTTAAAGTTGTTACAGTAACAAGTGAAGTGGTTTGTCTACCAGAAATACAGACTCCTTGGCCTATTATCAATACATTTCTTCCCTAGTTGCCTCTGTTACAAGTGGATTGTTTGCCTACCAGAAATACAGACTCCTTGACCTTTTATCAATACATTTCTTCCCTAGTTGCCTCTGTTACAAGTGGATTGTTTGCTAGAGATACAGAATCCTTGACCTTTTATCAATACATTTCTTCCCTGGTTGCCTCTGTTACAAGTGGATTGTTTGCTAGAGATACAGAATCCTTGACCTTTTATCAATACATTTCTTCCCTAGTTGCCTCTGTTACAAGTGGATTGTTTGCTAGAGATACAGAATCCTCGATCTACATAAAACTTCCTTTTTTCTCCCCTCAGAGGCTAATCAAGTCATTTATTCCCTAGTAGTCTTTGCTACAAATGGATTGTCTGCTAGAGATACATAATCCTTGATCTGCCACTATCTCAATTATTCAACCCCCTGCCACAGGCTAACCAAGCCGTTTCTCCAATAGCATCTCTTATGAGAAGAGGGATTTGTAATCTGGATTTACAGTTTCAGCATTGTATGGAAAGCTGATTCTGCCTTCCGCAACATATTGGCTTGACAACTTGACATTGAACTCTTTCTCCAAATGCAGCAACACACTCCACATCCTTTTTTAACCTTGTTTTCCTTACCAAACAGAGGAGATGTTAGTCAGTATTTGTTTGGAAAGAAATAAGGACAGTATCTGTGTTGCAAATTTTAACTCTGAGCAAATTTTGAAAGAACTGCAATAAGTAGGAATAAGTGACTTGAGTGACTCTTGTGGGGAAAGATTTCTCTCTCTTTGAGAAGTTTATTCTAATGTAGACTTGTCTGATATGATTGATTGTAACTAAGGAGTGATGTAAGAACGAACAAAAAACATGAACCGTCCACTTAACATATTCGGGAAGATTTTGTGAAATTGTTTATGGGTATTACGTATTTATCAACTTATAATGTTTTCTCCTTACTTCAGATTTCTCGGAAGCAGAGAAGAAACACGTAGGACAAGAGATCAGTGACGTGCTGGCCTATCTTATTCGTCTCGCTGACCGATGTCACATCAACCTCACAGCTGCCATTGTCGACAAGATGGCTTTGAACGAAGCAAAGTATCCAGCAGACAAAGTGTTTGGGAAAAGCAACAAGTACACAGACTATGTAAAGGATCAGGCAGACGGCTAGAATATTTGTGTTGATACCCAATGTGTGACCGTGAAGTTGTGTTTTAGTGTCAAATCAAGAGGGACTGGGTCTGAGAGGAACAGAGGACAAAATGTTTGGGAAATGTACACAGACTGTGAACAGGGCCAGGCTGACAAGTGAAAAGTCTTTGTTTCTACCTGAAAGGATGAAGATGTTTTGGTGAGAAAACAAGAAGGACTAGGTCTCAATATGTATATTGATGGAACTGTTTTGCTACATTGAGAAACAATCTGCTTTAAATCGGCCTAGTTCTGAGGAATTAGTCAGTTTCAAAATATTAACCCTATAAAAAAATTGAACTTGTTCTATCTGGGTTTCCTCTCCACTGGATCTAATTGCAGGTTACCTATCACAAGTTGTTGTTCGGTATAAGTATGGGTAATCAACTCCTGCTTTCAACAAAATCATCACTGGTCTGACTACATTTCACCTACATTAACCTGGAATAAAGATCATGGGACTTGCAGGACTGTTGTCAGACCTAGTGTATCTCGATTAAGTTAGTATTTTATTTTAAATATCCTCGGACTCTGAACTGGGTTGATTTTTATCAAACTACATTGAGGAGCAGTTGTGTACAGATTAAATAATTTGCTGGCCGATCTTGCTGTTTTCTTCCATGTTGGTTTTGAAAGGTGACATGTATATCAAGAAATATTTTGGGGTCCAAACAAATGGTCCAATTGTACATGGAGTGTGTTTTGCCACGATCTTGCCAAACACAAAGATTTAATTTTGGTGTATTGATGTTAAAAAAGTGGTTTTGTATATATTTGTTTGTGTTTTACTTTTCTAAGAATCTTTTATTTCTTTTTCTAGTGTATGGAAAGAATATATGGCACTTGGAGTGCAGTGTTTTTCATGTATTGCATACTGATTGATAATTGTAACCTAATAAAACCGCAATTTTTAATTCCATGTTGCAGACTTTGTTCATTTCAAGTTTGGTTTAATTGACAGCTCATTCTAGTTCTGTTCTATGTATGTTCTACTCGGGGTGACGATGACTGGCTTTACTTTTCATTGTTGTGTGAAGAGTGCTCTTCTATATCAGTTATTCGAAAGTAATTCAATTAAATTTGATTGTGTTAAAGTTATTTAGTAATACCATATATGTAAAACTGGGATGTCCCTTGAATTTCATTTCCACAAAAATACACACAAAAAACTGTCTCTTCAACTTACAGGGGCACTGGTACATTTTACAAGATAAAATTTTCTTCAAATTTATCCAATAATCTTGGTAGAAGCTGACATCCCATAATTCCACCATAGCATCCTTAGGTAGAACAAATACCAAGAAGCAAACTAAAACTGCTGCAAGCCAGTTGTGTAGTGTCACTTGTGTGAGGTGAGGTGAGGTGAGGTATATCGCCGCTTTAAGAGTTTTTCACCGATATCGTGGCTGCTAGTATGATTGCAGGGAGAAAGCCCGCAATACCATTGTGGTTATGCATTGTGGTGAAACCTGCGAGCATCGGCTAGAACTAGCAACCATGGGTGGTACTGCACTGAAATTCAGTGTAGCATTGCACCCAAACTGACTGCGTGTAGAACAGTTCTCTACTGCAGACAAAGTTGCCTGCATTGTTTAGAACCTGGACCATCTGACAAGATGTTTACTTTTGGAACTCTTACTATAAATAATGATAAGAAAATAATTTTTAAAAGTATTCAAGGAATATATATTAAAGCAGTCTGATTAAAATCAACCTAGTTCCGAGAAATAAAAGTTTTTAAATATTTACTTATTAGGAATTGAACTTGCTATTTCAACAGGTTTCCTCTCCACTCCGACCACAGGCTTGTTGGTCGCATCTTCTGACGTTTTTTTTATCAGCTAACCAATCACAAGAGCCTTCTGTTAGGTACCAGGGGCAAGTAACTCCTGTTAACCATGCTTTGATCATGATCAACGCTAGCGGTCTTATAAGCAAAACGATATGATGGTCCGCTAACAACTGGGTTTCGTCACCTGGTACACCACTAAACTTTTAGAAAATGTGAAACCTACGGGGGTTCTGTCTGACTCCGTGTAGAGGATTTCATTTCTTCATAGAGTTTATATATAATATTTTATTCCTTGTAACTAGCCTGATTTTAATCAGACTGTGTAGAAATGTTTCTTGGATTCTTTTGATTAGTAAAATGGAATGAAATGCAATAATAAGTATCACAAGGGCAAGCTTAATGTGGTATAATTTGGTTTATTCACAAAAATAATATATGTGTAAAATATCACAGAAAACACAAACACAATTATAGAAAAAAATCAAAATTAGTACATGTATACTAATTGCATATACTTCAACAGAACAATTTTGGAAGATATTAAGTGAAAACAAATTGTGACTTAATGATTGGGGATACTAACCTAATTTTTCTGCTTAAACCAGCATTATGTGTCAAATACTAAATATTAATATCTATCCTTCTTCTCAGAATACCTTTTGTCAAAATTGTGTGTTTGTGGACAAACATAATTTGTTGGAGTTTATAATTTTATTTACAAGTGATATCATTATGAAAAAGGCTATATGAGCCAGAAGAGTAATTCATGTTGCACATGCAAATCATTATGAAATTTACAACCTATAAGTCTATTCAACCACATTAAAGATGCTAATCATGATGCTATGAACATGATTTCAACCTGAAGCAATAAGTTATCAGGGGATTCATGAGAAAATCATGCTGCATGTCACATGAAAAGCATGATGAAATATTCATGTCAACTGAACATGAAGTGATGGATAAAATAAGCTCCATCGCTTTTAGTGTTTAGTCAAACCTTTAAAGTCAATCGTGAAATCTTACTTTTCAGAAAAGATAAAATCATATACATCAGTTATTGGATCATCTAGTAATGATGTAGAATTTATTAATACTCACAAGTTGTTATACTGGATATAAACAGGCCTTTCCAACTCATTTTATAAATAAAACTTTACATATCAGTACCCAAAATAATTTCCACACATTCCATTGTTTTTAGTACAATTTTGAATTCTTACCTTTCAAAAAATGAAAATCTTATTTTACAACTCAAAATGCCAGAAATACGATCTTGAAATACTTCAAAGACCATTTCAAACAACAACGAGACCCAAAATTTATTTCTTCTTTTTTCCTCCCCCCTTCTTCTTCTTCTTTGACTTGAGGGCCTTGCGAACTTTGTACGACCTCCAGAAAGCTTGGACGGTGGTCGCCGCCTTGACCATTAGAGCGAGTTCTCTCTCCGCCTTCTCCCTCTTCTCTCTCGCAAGACGTCTCTCCTCCATGATCTGAATATACTCGGCCTCCAGGGTCTTGAAGCGTTCCTCCAGCTCATGCAGTTGTTTCTTCTCCTCCGTGTAGATAGTGTCAATCTCCTCGTACTCATCCTGTCAATCAAAATCAAGTTTATTGACACTGATACCTTTATCCTGCATCGAAGACTTGACAATTTGGAACAAATCTAAATAATTTTGCTGTAGGAAGCAACTTTTTTTTTGGATTGATATTTTCTTACTTGAAGTACTTGCTTACATCTCTTGGACTCTCAAGACAAGAAATTTCAGAAAAGAGCAAATATTTCTTGAAAATACCCATAAAGAAAATGATCCAATAAATGTGATCATCATTTTGTTCAAAATGATTATTTCAATTCATAAATTAGCATGAAATATGAAAAATGTTTAATCATTATTACCATTTATCCAAACACAATAGATAAGTTAATTCTTATCAACATGCATCCTTTTGTTAAAAAATAATTATTTTGAAGATTCATTTAAAAAACAAATTGGTGATAAAAAAAATTTTAATTCTAAAAATCTTACCTGTCTTTCTCCCATGTCCTGATCATATTTCTGTATCCAGTTCTCAACCTCTGTCTCGATTTTAAACTTTTTCTATTGAAGACAAGAAAACATGATAGCCAATTAAATGAAAACTCAAAAGAACATCAAAATTATAACAAGTCTCATATGAAGGGGAAAATGCCCCTTAAAGCCAAAATCTCTTACAAAAGGGGGGTTGTTAATACTATACAATTATAGACTGGTGATGAGGTCAATACCTGTTTTTATAGACCCGAGGAAAACAATATTGATCAGGTATGAGCGGCATTTCGGATCGATTGTTGGCAAGGACGGGTCAATGACGTCATGATAACAATAGCATGACGTCATGAAACAACGGTTTGAAGTCATCGGCTCTATTTTTAGTAACTCAAGTCAATATCACTCGGGGTCACAGGGGTCAAGTCAATATCACTTTCTGTCGACTGTCACGTGACCGGTCCTCGACAAATCAGATTGCCGGAAAATTACGTTCACATAATAAAGGCTATTATCTCATGTAACCAAATGCTGCTAAATAATGGCCAATATTTCCTTGATAGACAAGATGGCGCTAGTGGCCAAAATCTCCATCAAAGTGGAGGCAGAGTCTTATGGCTGTCTCAAATGGGAAGAATTCCCCCATATCCAGAATCCACTAATGACTGATATTTCATTCAAAGAAGATGATTCCACTTTTGGTCAAAATTTTATGAATAGGAGGAATCTGCAAATTTCTTAAATCTCATCCAATGTGTACGCCAGTATGTGGCGAAATTTCATAATAAGCGGAGGATGCCATTGATAGCCAATTCTACTTCAAAGGGAAGAATGCCTCTAAAGGATTAATTGGAAGGATTTCACTAATGGCTTAACAACTGCACAAGCACCATTTATCAATAACTCTCACATAGGGGAGAACTTTTTCAATATTTCATATACTGTATTCCCTTGAAAAGACGTCGGGTCTCAAATAAACGCCGGATGATAAGTTGATTAATTGATGCTCCCGTAGTTGAATTGAGATAAAGTATTCCCCCTTAACACCATCTAGATTATTTGTTTCCTACTAAAAAATAAATAGTCGCCGGGTCTCGAATACACGCCGGGGGTAAAGGGGGTCTGAAAAAATACACGCAGGGGGCGTCTATTTGAGGAAATATGGTACTCCTAAAAATTTGTTATTTTCAATTTGAAGTGGGAATGAATGTAAGTTTTATTCTCTATTCATGAACTTGCCTTCCTCAACTCTTGTTCGCTTTCCCTGTGTTCCATTATGAGATTCTGCAGCTGTGTTCGCAGCTGATTTATATCCTGCTGCAGCTTTTGCTTCTTGCCGTCGCTGGTCTTCATATCAGCTGCTTCCTGCTTCTCAGCCTCTGTTTTCACCCGACGGATGTGCTCCTCTGAAAACTTCTCAATTTGGTGGAGATCAGCTTGAAGACGTCTGATCACATCATTCTTCTTTCTTATCTGCAACAGAATTTGTTTGTGTAAATAATATTTTTTTTAATTGTCGAAATGTGGGTGGGTAAAATCCAGGAGCTTTTTAGGTGAACAATGACATTTAATGAGTTAAAAGGGGGGTAACCATCCAACTTATTCTACTTTGGTTCACACCTTAGTCTACCATCCCGCATCCTTTAGTGGATCCGAATTTCATCTCAGTATTGTCAGCCGCCAACTACCGCCGTGGAAAGCGCCACCAGACCAATGACATTTAATGTCATTGATTTCAGCTTTCTTGAATTTTCATTAATCTCATTTCAACTTGAAACAACAAATTATCAATATGATATTAAAGTCTGGACAAGTGATATTGCAGGTTTTCGAATAGCTGCAAGCCACATTTAAAATATATTGTATTGCATATTGTATTTCAAAAATATGCAGGGATTGGGAAAGATATCTAGACAATGGGCCATTTTCATAGTTTTTAGTAATTTTCTGGATGTCACATGGGCCATTGCCCATTATATTAATAGTAAACTTCAAAATTATAATTGGCCATTTCTTAATCCAATGTGCAAAATGGCCCATGGACCCTGCCTTTCCCAATCACTGAATAAGGATACAGAAATTCTCTTTAATAAAACCATTTATTCTGAATTTATTGATTTGGTTAAAATATGAAAAATATTTGAAATAATTTTTTTATTTATTACAAACCTCCTCTTCTTTATCATCTGTTGCAGCTTTCAACTCGGCTTCTAACTTCTCAATTACAGCTGCATTATTCCGCTCCCTCTGGGATATTTCATCTAGATACAACATCCTCTCCTTTTCTTCTTGCGGGGTTGTCAGAAGCTTGCTCAGCAAGATATCTTTAAGCTCATGGAGATTTACACACATTTCTTTGCAGTCGGGTTCTCTCTGACGGAATTCTGATGTGACTGCATTCATTGCGGCAGGATTTATGGTAAAAGATCTGAGAATATTCTTACAGGAATGACTCAACTGCTGTGCAACGAAAGTCAGATTTCTCATTGTGTTTTCAGTCTGACTATCCATACTCCCAAGTGATCCAGCGCTTGAAATGCTTGCTTGGCGTAGCATCGCCTCATCTTGGGTTTCTTCTTTATCCAATTCATCTTGGTTTTCACCTTCAGCTTGTTCTGAAGATCTTGTTTTTCCACTCTTCAGTCGTTTGGCAAGTTGTTGATCGAGGTGATCTCTGATTTCTTCGTAACTTCTCTGAATCCTGCTGTGTTGCTCCAAGAGTTCAATCAGCTCATGACCGAGGGATATTCGGAACCTGTCAAGATGCTTAATGATAAATGGCAAAAGTGTGATGACCTCAACTCTCTTTATCGTTTCCTCAAATACTGACATAACCCTCTGAGACTCAATTGTTGACAACTTCTTGCGAGTTGGTTCAAGAGCTCTTGAAGGATCTATCCTTAACTTCCTCATCCTACCAACTGGACCACCCATTCCCATCATTGGTTGTGGCTTCTGCGGTGGATGGGCTTGTAACTTAATTTGGAGCGTCGGCTCCACTTGAGTTTGTGGGATGACATCAGTGACGGTCACTGAAGCTGCCATTTTCATTGATTTGTTTCCTCCTTGTTGATATTAATTCCTCTTCAAATTTGTGTTCCCATTGGTATTTTCGTTTGAAATCAAGACAAATATATGTCTTGAAAATCCTTGAATGACAACAAAATATCTTTGAAGAACTTTTCAACACGAAATGACATGTAAACACTATTTCCAAAAAATGACGCCCACAGTTCGACTGAAAAGGATTCTTTACTTCTGATGTTATTTACCCATGCACTTGACGACAAATAGGGCGCACTTTAAACAAATATTTATAAATAAAAAAAAAAAGTTTTCATTTCTTGTTTTAAATTTGCTTAGAAATAATTTTAATGTAGTAGACAGGAATTGAAGGTGATCAGTGAATGATGTAAGTTTAAAAAAACACATGCGTAATTTCTCCCGTTGCCAGAGAACTACTTGCGGAAGTAAGGAAGTTAGTTGAAGGTCATGGTCAGAAAGGGGACGTAATTCGGAAATGGCGGAGATCTATGAAAGTCCTCTTATCATCCGCAATGAGAGACGAAGGCGACGTGCACACAGCATCAGTGAGATAACTTTTTTCATGTATAGATATGACATTTAAAAAAACACGTTACGTACATATAAAGTGGGATGACCTGTTAACTACATCTTGATGACATGTGCGAATGACAGTTCATGTTACATCGGTCATTCGATCACTCAATTACTTCAGTCAATGACAGTCATCAGTGTCAAAATTTGACAGCATGTCAATAATATTTTTAAAAGATGACGAGACCTGATGTCTGATGTAAATATCTTTAAAAATACAGCCATTTTCTGTCTCTTTCCAAAAAATTACATATCATGACACACATTGCAGAATTTGCAGGGGTCGAAATTTTTAATAGATCAGTCTTGAATTAATCATACATTTAATTACCGTAGAAAATATAAGTGTTTGAAGGAAAAAGTTCTAAAAAAATTATTCAAAATTTCATATTTTAAATAAACAGTCAAGAGCTTTTTTTTTTATGTGTCTAATCTATTTTAAGATGAAAGAAATTGACATGATTCTGTTGTGAACCTGAGGTTCACAAGAAAGTACTTACTTCCCAAGAGCCTGGGCAGCGATAAGTCCTTGGGGTACAGCGGGATAAGTCCCGATATATCACTTCTGTAGATTTTAGATAGTTGCATCTTTCAGTGCTCTTTTTCATTTTATGAAACAAAAAGGAGTTATCAAATCTATGACATTTTCATTAACTCGATAATATCATTTTAAAAATGTCAAATGTTTGTAATTGTTTCAATTTCAAGTTTTGACATATTTTAGAACTTTTTTTCAATGTTCAATATCTTAACTCATTAACCCCTGGACATGCTTTACAGCTCGCCTGGGCCCCTTGTCAGCGTTACTGCTCGCTCTAGCGACACTGATACGGTAGCTAAAAGCTTCTCTCATCTCATGACAGGGATAGGGATGGAAGGAAGCTGTATAGTCTACCAAAAAGTTGGGATTGTTTTATTGTTAATGGAGATCAGACGGAAAACAGACAGGTGTGAATCAGGATATTAAACAGAGAATTTGCACCATTTATGCTGTTAATTTTTTAGACTTCTCTGTCAATAGTATATTGATGTATGAATAATAATTAAGCATTCACTAGCAATAGATTTTAAATTCGTTCACCCGACGTGATCGGTGTGGTCTACATTTATGTTGAGCAAGTCCTGTCACTTTACAGCTTAGTCAGATTGACTTGTTATAGTCAAATTGATATTATTTTGGCACTTTTGAATTTTTGTTTCTCCATTTTTTAGGGTGAATTTCCATCACACAACATTAATGAGGTACATTTGTGTACAAAGTCATTCATGTTTACAGAAATGAGTATCAGATCTCAAGGTTTTTCATACATTAGACATTTAGGTCATAGATTTAAGTCTGTAGGTTTTTTCAAGAGCATGTGAAGAGAACTCCAGAAAGTATTCCTTTTGAATTCTGAATAAGATGTAAAATATGTATTTGCATTACCATAGTACGATCAGTTCCTAGACAATGTCAGACAAACAATACAAAGAAAATGAAGTCTCTTAGACCAGTTGATATTTTAACTGATTGCACACACAAACATCATTTCAACAAGTAGGTACACCCTATTTGTAAACTATATAGAGGATATTTTATGACTGTCCATGACATACTATGTTTACGACACGAGTGCTTAAATATTAGTATTTCCTGATCGAGAGCCAGGGATATGCTGATATTTAGGCACGAGTGATGTAAACATAGTATGTCATGGGCACAAATATAATATTCTGTTTATTACCGTAGTCCCTAAACGAAAGAAACTACTCAAAACCTACTTCTCATTATAGGCGGACTAGCTGCCGACCCGTATAGATTGTGACGTCATAGGTGAATTGTGACGTCAAAGCACTGCTATTAACGTGACGTCACAATAAAAAAGTGATATTTTGCCCTAGAGCAACATATGAAAAATATGAACCTCGGTATGACTGACCTCGTATGTAATAAACAGTGAATATGTCATGTGTAGAATGTCACATTTTATATACGCAAGTTGAAGATAACAAGTTGATATTTTAACAGATTAAACACACAAACATCATTTCAACTAGTAGGTAAACCCTATTTGTAAACTAAACAGTGAATATGTCATATGTTTAATGTCACATTTTATATACGCAAGTTGAAAATAACCATCTCAATGATTTTCCCCGTAATTAAATCTACACTAGCTTTGAATAGAAATTTTAGAATGCACAATTTCAAACAGCATTCAAACTTCACATTACATGAATGACACATGCATAGTTGATATTGTGCTTTATTTTCATATTAATAATAAACGCAAGCGAGGAGCATGGAATAGCCAGTGTTTATCAATAAGTAACAAACAAGGGCATGGCTTCATGAAGCATATTGTCCAATGAAAGTGTTTGCACATGTTTGTTCTACAGTTATTAAGCTTCAATCGGTAGCGTATGTACATGTGCATCCTTAGAGAGTGTTATTTAAAGGTCAATCTATTTGCTAGTGATTAAATTTTTAGAGTCTGATTAAATGTTTATTCGTGTGAGGATCAAAATTGTAGTTAATTCTAGATTCTGCTTTTATTGACGATGGATTGAAAAAGACTGCATTCATTTGAAGACAGTGTTTGAAATATAACCGCTAGTCAGTCCTAAAATTGGCTATTTTTTGCCAGGACTTGTTACTTTTTGGTCAGGACAACCTTGCAAAAGTTTTCTTTATATTCCCCTAAGGAATTGACAAATTAGTATCCAGGACAGGCAAGGTTTCCAATCTATTTTCAGGGGTCTAAATTAGTCCTAAATGGGTACTAGCCATTCGGACTAGTGCATTCCTGTGAACATATTCTGACTATCCAAATACACCGATATAATCGTATTTTCTTTAAATTCAACTAGTCCTTCGGACTACCCTTGATTACAATTTACTAGCCCAGCATCTTTTTCACTAGCCATTGGCTACCGGGCTAGTGCTAATTTCGAACCCTGATTTTATACACTGGTGATCTATGTGTATTAGCATGAGATGTCTTCCTTGTTGTTTCGAAGTGAATTGCCTAAAAGCACTTGATGACTAAGCAGGTGTAAACACTTATCTACCTGTGTGTGTTTATTGATGCGTGACAACATCAGTTAACTTCTATGCTTTGCTAATTTCATTCACACTTCAACTCTTCAAATCATTCTGTGTGACCAATTTACAGGCATTGCAACTTGCTATCAATAAAATATATTTTAAGGTTATGAAAGGATTTGATCCTAATGAACCACTATTTGAAAGACATTTTTTGTTAATTTGGTTAATGGAAATACCAATATTAGACCAAAGACCAATTGAGCTCAGGGGTTAAAAATCCTTTGTCAATGATTTGCTTAATTTAACATTTGATCTATCCTGAAAAATCACTTAAAAATCAATAACTACTGACTGTTCACTACTCAATCGTTTTAGCTTTCAGGAAAATGTATTGACTTATTGACTGAAAAGAATTGAACCGTTTGAGCTTATGGTATGATCTTAGCAATGGCTTATCTGAGTCCTCGGAGTGCTTCCAAATCCAGAGGATCTGATAAAAAAAATTCCAGTCCACCATTTTGAATTTTTTTGGAATATACTTTAAAAAAACGGCTTATTTTAGACTATTATAAAGACAAGTTACAGTAGAGCATGGATATATAGCGAACAATCGGATATAGAGAAAAAAAATTAAGTCCTGTCAAAAGCCCGTTATATGGAAATTTGTAATAGGGGGCGCTTATTAGGGAGGGGGGGCTTATAAGGGAGGGGGCGCTTATTAGGACGAATACGGTACTTTCAATAACATATGTTTAATGACATGATTGGTCAAGTGCATTGGAATGTGACATGTAGAAGCAAGTCTTTCTCACTAGTTGTGCAGATGAACATGAATGGCATTGTTCAAATCAGATCAAATCTAGATCAACTTAAACCTGCACTCCTTCATCCGGGATGAAGATTTTCTATTACTCTTGTGAGGCAGAGCAGACCTCATTTAAGCTGACACACTGAGGACAGATATGAGATAAGGATCTATTGTTCATATGACTGGGTCTGTTTGCTGACAATATACTTTTTCAATCGCAACAGGATAAGATAAGATAAGATAATAAGATAATGTCTTTATTGTCCCAAGGGAAATTTGTTTTACATCATATATAGATCATATATAGACTATGGGACATACAGCCGGATTCCGGGACATAGTCATGTAATGGTCAAGCATTACTGTATAATAGTTAAAGATTAGCTAATTAGATTGCAAAATGTTGATACCTTCTCATATTGGTCCTGTGAAGATTTCAAGTGTACCATTTTATGAAAATAGCATAGATGTACCGGTACTCAGATTCCATGTTGTCTTTGGTTTCAGCTTATAGCCATGTGTAGGGTGATACTTAAAATATGTGACAGTTCCACAAGCCTTATCAGGAACTAAAAGGATACACTGATGTTTTCGTTGAGTATATTTATGTTAATGAAACTATCCTCTGACAGCTTTCTAAATAGCCATGTTGAAACTAGGTTATGTTCTGATAGTTTACTTATGTCATGTATGTATAAACTGAAATTTCCCATTGACTACCCTGATATGACTGTCCCTTTAAAGAACGTCTGATCTTTGAACCTTGTGTTAAAAATCCAACACTTTAGATGCACATGTGTCAAAGTGCTTTTGGTCATGTATTTGTGCCCCCTGCTTCTGATAGTTTACTTATGTCATGTATGTATAAACTGAAATTTCCCATTGACTACCCTGATATGACTGTCCCTTTAAAGAACGTCTGATCTTTGAACCTTGTGTTAAAAATCCAGCACTTTAGATGCACATGTGTCAAAGTGCTTTTGGTCATGTATTTGTGCCCCCTGCTTCTGATATTTTACTTATGTCATGTATGTATAAACTGAAATTTCCCGTTGAATTTCGTTTCCACCAAAACTACCCTGATATGACTGTCCCTTTAAGAACATCTGATTATTGAACCTTATGTTAAAAATCCAACACTTTAGATGCACATGTGTCAAAGTGCTTTTGGTCATGTATTTGTGGCTCTTCCTTCATGCAAACAACACAATGCGGCATTATCAGCTGAATGTATGGGTGTAGTGTCACTGATAACAAGATGATATTCTATTTAAGTTGCAACTGTTATCACCGACAATCAGGTGATATGAAATATGATATGTCTCACCAATGTCATATGGGTGTTTAGTGTTGTATTTGTATCTGCCTATGTGATGACTTATGTAGGTCATATCATGTGGATATAAGACAACGGACTGATTTTGGTATGTTAGTTTCTCCATTTTTTGTCTTTGAACCTCTTGGATCAAGGATAATTATTGAACAATTTCTGACTTATCTTCACTGTTGCCTATAACCTTCTTATCAATTACATGTCATATCGACTAATCATAATTGCCAAGCTCTCTTAACTAGCGCTTGCTATAAAAGGTTTGAATACTTGTTGTTCCATGCATGTATCAGTCTTACGTCCGTCCATACTTGCATCCATCCTTCGGATATTGTTTTCGGAGCATAACTTGAAAACTTATGACTTAGACTTTGATAGTTATCTGTGTGATTAGATTCTGTTTTTTTAGGCTAGAATTCCCAAAATGTTTGACTATTTTAACAAAAACATCCAATTTTGTTTCCCTTGTTCATTCCGGGGAAACATCTGGAATCTTTGTAACTCATATAAAAAAGAATTTTGTATGGACGATTACTATGTAGTGGTGATGTTACTTTACAACTGTGTTTACAACTTCAGAGTGACATATTTCCAACAATTGTATAATCTAGAGCAGATTTGATCAGACTTAACGGTAATAACCCTTTTGATGTTTGAAAAATATGCAGCATTATATTTGTTCTTTGAAAGTGATCACAATTCGGTTTTTGATTTACTTTGTACTACCAGTACTTTTTAGCTCATCAGGACTGAAAGTCCAGATGGGCTTATCGCATGGCCCGTCGTCCGTCTGTCGTCCGTCCGTCCGTAAACTTTTGACACTTTCGACTTCTTCTCATGAACCATACACATTAGAGAGCTGAAATTTTGTGTACAAGTACCTTAGCATATGGAGATTCTAAATTGTAACTTTGGTGACCCTGTGACCCCAAAAAGGGTCACAGGGGTCACAACTTTAAAAACCTATTTTCATCTTCTTCTCCAGTTCCAGAAGGACTAGAGAGTTAAAAATGATATGTGCAGACTCCTTGGCCAATGGCGATTCTAATTTGTAACTTTGGTGACCCTGTGATCCCAAATAGGGTCACAGGGGTCACAACCTTAAATACCTATTTTCATCTTCTTCTCCAGTTCTAAAAGGAGTAGAAAGTTAAAAATGATATGTGCAGACTCCTTGGACAATGGAGATTCTAATTTGTAACTTTGGCGACCCTGTGACCCCAAATAGGGTCACAGGGGTCACAACCTTAAAAACTTATTTTCATCTTCTTCTCCAGTTCTAAAAGGACTAGAGAGTTAAAAACGATATGTGCAGACTCCTTGGCCAATGGGGATTCTAAATTGTAGATTTCGTGACCCCATGACCCCAAATAGGGTCACAGGGGTCACAACCTTAAAAACCTATTTTAATCTTCTTCTCCAGTTCTAAAAGGACTAGAGAGTTGAAAATGATATGTGCAGACTCCTTGGACATTGGGGATTCTAATTTGTAACTTTGGTGAATCTGTGACCCCAAATAGGGTCACAGGGGTCACAACCTTAAAAACCAATTCTCATCTTCTTCTCCAGTTCCAAAAGGTCTAGAGAGTTAATATTTATATGTGCAGACTCCTTGGACAATGGGGATCCTAATTTGTAACTTTGTTGACCCTGTGACCCCAAATAGGGTCACAGGGGTCACAACCTTAAAAAACTATTTTCATCTTCTTCTCAAGTTCCAAAAGGTCTAGAGAGCTGAAATTATGTGTGCAGACTCCTTGGCCAATGGGGATTCTAAATTGTAGATTTCATGACCTCATGACCCCAAATAGGGTCACAGGGGTCACAACCTTAAAAACTTATTTTCATCATCATCTTTAGCTCCTAAAGGTCTATTGAGCTGAAAGACTGCATGTAGACTCCTTGGCCAATAGGGATTCTAAACTGTAGGTTTTGTGACCCCATGACCCCAAATAGGGTCACAGGGGTCACAATCTTAAAAACCTATTTTTCTCCATTAGATGACAGTCTATGGCAAATTTATTTCTCCTTGGATATTTTAGAGTGGACTTCTTTCACTGTCTGACTGTCTGATATTGGCGATCTAGAAAGTGTTGAATAATAATACATCAAATTTTGTTTTGTAATTTTGTTATAGGTTTTTTTGCAATAGGTAACATCAGTTTCTTTTTTAGCTCATCTTGCCTGTATAAAGCAAACTTGATATGATGCCTGATGAGCTACAGAGCCAATGGCTCTATTTTTGGTATGTGCGATAGTGGTGTTCTGATGATCGATTAGAATCGATGATTGACAGTGTATGAAATAGTTTTAAAATTGCACAAGCCAACCGGGCTTCTTGTTTCAAAATTTCACAAGCCCTGATAAATTGTCACTTATGAACATTATCAGAACATAAATATTTTTTAAAAGATATTTTCCATTTCCAATCGACTGAATATCTGAAGATGACACAATAATTTTGTAAATTTTTCTGTATGATAGCCTGAATTTATTGTATGTGCAACAATAATAATTACAGACCATATTTGTAAATCTACAAAATTAATAATGATAAAAAAGTTATTTATTTATGTCAAATCATTAATCATAATCAGGTCGAGAGGGCATGACAGCTACGGTTACAAAAAAGCTGTCATATCAAGTAATCATACTACTTCCCTTCATAATTCCCAATGCTGACCTGCTGACTGAAATGCTAACCTCACCAACGTATTTGAAATTAAATGTGAAAATATCATGCAAAAATCATATATAACTGAAACAGGAAAGTCCTCCTGAATTTTGTTTCCACAAAAAATACCCCAGTCGAATGGTCAATTTTAACTTTTGATCTGTTCTTGTCATGCTGAATGGTGAATGTGCTTCTCGTCACATTCAACTCCAAAACAACAGATGTAATAAAAAATATATAGACATGTCCGTGCAGTTAATTTCTTATAATGATATCATGTTTTTATGACAGTAGAATGATAATCATTTTTGACCCTCCGACTATGAATTGAAATGCTAGTTACAACTGACAGCACAGTTAGTTTCACTTTACCTCCGATTAGGTAACAATGGTGTATTTGTTTTACTTAAGAACCTTACCAGTTATAGTAACAAAATCACTTTGAACTTAAACTGTTTCATTAAGTGTGGTTATTGATAAACTATCAGCAATGAATTGCATGGGAATCCCTGTTAATATAAACTGTATTCCGATTGGCCAAACATTTAACAGAGAGCCAATCATAAAATGACATCAGTAGGGAAATCCCAAATAAAAAAGCTTTAATCTGGTTGGCCAATCTATTAATAGCATTGAATCACAACAACAGAAATTATGACTACGACTAACTTTTGATAAATTTCTACATAAACACATGTCATCATACCTGAAAACTCTGAAATAAATATATAAATATTATGATGTATGCATTGCTTGATATGCATGATGTATATGGAGAACAACATATATTTTCACAGGAAAATATCAACAAGCCAACTGGGCTTGCTAAGGGAATTTTCTACCTGCCCGATCGTAAGTCAACCAGCAATTGGCTTGCGGGCAGGCAGCTATTTCGAACGCTGATGATTGATCCGTTACCCTCTTCTGATGCGATAATTGATTGCAAAACTTAACATTATTGCTTATGATGAGGAAGTTAGAATACTTCCGGCCTAATAATTCTAATAATACTGTATGGTAAGATTATCAGGTCAATATCAAATGTAATTAATATTACTTATACTGTATGGTAAGATTATCAGGTCAATATCAAATGTAATTAATATTACTTATGCTGTATGTTTAAGTTATCAGGTCAATATTGAATGTAATTAATATTACTTATACTGTATGGTAAGATTATCAGGTCAATATCAAATGTAATTAATATTACTTATACTGTATGGTAAGGTTATCAGGTCAATATTGAATGTAATTAATATTACTTATACTGTATGGTAAGGTTATCAGGTCAATATCGAATGTAATTAAAGAAGGGCTGCATAACCTTTTTTAAATATATTTTTCAAAAGATATTGGTCAAATAACTATATAACATAAATATTAGGCCAAAACAGCAACGATACACAGTTTCTCAATGAAGCTACAGCTAAGTAAACATTGCGTAACAAGGCGTCTGCTTGTCGCCGTCCAGCGACAAACCAAAACAAGGCTGAGAGGCCACGGGCAGGGGATACCGGAAGTGACGTGGCAGTAGGCGAAGCGTTCGTCTGCTTATATGGAAAGTGATAGGCGAAATCCACAGTTCTGCCTTTTCAAAGCGATTAATAGTATGTTATAGCATTATGTTGCTGTCAACTGTCCTAGAATATCTCCTGATGAAGTCTCTGTAGACAAATTCCCATCATATTGATGGTTTCACGCCAAATTGACCCGCTGTGTTTGGTCAAACAGAGCAATGTGACAATCTACATCGAACTCACGTGTTCCGATCACTACACCGATTTTCTGCTTCGAGCTCGCATTTTCACTGAATGAACAGTTTGGCATGAAGAGAAAAGGGAGATTAGTAAAATATAAAACATAGCACAAAGTTTTGGGCTGATTTATGGTAATAATCCGAATATACAATGCTCACATTTAGATTTGAACGTTGTGTAAAAAGGTTGAATAAACAATGACATTGGTCTGCAGGTGTTACTTACTCTCTTAAGATCAGATACTCACTTATTACACAATTACTTTACTGTCTATCGTATTTCCTGTCTGTTTCCTAATTAGATGATATCAAATGATGACTATAGCAGGTAGGTTATATAATGCACAATCATCAACACCTGGCTATTTTATGACATCAGCTAATTAGGTAACATCAAATAGCAATTGTATTCCTTAACATCCCTTTTTTCTCCGATTGGTAAATCATAACCTATTAACCTGAAATTAGGAATACCGTTTTTGCTCTATCTGATAATTATTTTGGATAAGGTTCATTTAATAAATCTTCATTCTGTTTGGCCATGTATCGGGTATTGTTGTGGAAAATATCTCCATTATGTACAAGAGTGAAAACATTAAGATTTTCAGTGAAATGCCCTATTAAAATAATGTTTTAAACAAGACATCAGTGTTCATCCAATACATGTCTTTCATTGAGAATTGTACATTGTCCATCACTAAATGAAATAACTAAGAAAAACGTATATATTTTTTATCTCGTTACAAAATGAAGTCAAAGGCAATTCTAAAAAAATGGTTTAAATGTAAAAAAAATAGTATTGTTTATTACACGCCCGTGTAAGATACCGCAGTGTAATATTTATACGGCAATATTAAACTAGTGTAATATCACAATGCAAGTATGACGTCACAGAAGTGAGCTGTTGTGACGTCACAATGTAAGCTCTTCGTCACAATGGATGCTGAGTCGCGGAACTGTTAGTTTCAGCACATTTTCGGCAACTTTGCGTGATTTTTAGGGCAAGTAATAAACAGAATACTAAACTTCCTTCCATTTAATACTATTTTTATTAAACTCGTGAATGATTTGGTATCAAACTCGCTTTCGCTCGTCTTATACAAAATCATTAACTCGTTTAAGAAAAATAGTATTAAATGGAAGGTCGTTTAGTAACCTCTATATAATTACATCCTTTCTGCTGTGCTACTAAAGTAATATTCAATAACAACCAACAACTGTGCACGAAGATAAAACAGTTCACACGGGAGCAATTGTTTACATAAACATCCGGGTTCTCATGTGAAGTCTTATGACAACATTGCGCAAAGCGAGACCATCTAGGCCTACATGCTGTAGCATTATGCGCACAACTTCGTTTTTAATCAGGGTCTTACGTTTTCATCAATACAAATTGCCAGTTGAATAAATAAACTACCGATTTATTGAAGGTTTGAGATGTGTGGATGTTGTTTAGGGTGTTTAATCGACGGTTAAACATCGAGCTGTACTGTTAGCTTGTGTTGTTTTACATAACGAGGGCACACAAGGGGGTACCAGATCGCCTACTAACACGTCACGAGGCAGTCAAGCTTCAGTGCGTTTTATTCTGTTCGCCGGCCTAATTAGGCGGTGTTCTTTATACAGTCGTAATTAAGCCGTTTCTAGGTCGATTTCAGAAATTTAAAGTTGAGTCCATGTGAAATTGTTATCACTATTTCATGAATCCCGAAAGTTGCCATATAGCATTTCAGTCCCTCTTTAATATTACTTATACTGTATGTTTAAGTTATCAGGTCAATATTGAATGTAATTAATATTACTTATACTGTATGTTAAAGTTATCAGGTCAATATTGAATGTAATTAATATTACTTATACTGTATGGTAAGGTTATCAGGTCAATATCGAATGTAATTAATATTACTTATGCTGTATGTTAAATTTATCAGGTCAATATTGAATGTAATTAATATTACTTATACTGTATGGTAAGGTTATCAGGTCAATATCAAATGTAATTAATATTACTTATACTGTATGTTAAGGTTATCAGGTCAATATCAAATGTAATTAATATTACTTATGCTGTATGTTAAAGTTATCAGGTCAATATCAAATGTAATTAATATTACTTATGCTGTATGTTAAAGTTATCAGGTCAATATTGAATGTAATTAATATTACTTATACTGTATGTTAAGGTTATCAGGTCAATATCAAATGTAATTAATATTACTTATACTGTATGGTAAGATTATCAGGTCAATATCAAATGTAATTAATATTACTTATGCTGTATGTTTAAGTTATCAGGTCAATATTGAATGTAATTAATATTACTTATACTGTATGGTAAGATTATCAGGTCAATATCAAATGTAATTAATATTACTTATACTGTATGGTAAGGTTATCAGGTCAATATTGAATGTAATTAATATTACTTATACTGTATGGTAAGGTTATCAGGTCAAAATCGAATGTAGTTAAGTAGTAAATAATAACCCAGTACCGATGGGTTATGGAAAATAATCTTGTGAGGGCGTAACCTGAGCTAGGGTTATTTCCATAACCCGAGGTAATCGGGTTCTTATTTGATGTACACACTCACGGAACACTCCTGCAATGGTTTTAACTAAATTTGTTTATATACAATTAATTTATAAACGTGTTGGTGATATATTTCGCTGGTTAAACATATCTTGAAAACAATTAACATTTAGACTACTTACAATGCCCCTTTACATGGTTTTAGAACAAAAAAGTTGATTCCTTACATAAAAACTATTTCATTACAATGTTTCAACTAAATTTGTATTTATGCAATTAATTCATTAACGTTTTACTGATATATTTTGAGGGTTTAACATGTCTTGATAACAATAAACATTTAGACTACTTATATCACTTGACACTTGCTAAAGGTTTAAAGGGGCAGTAGCACGTTTTTTGACAATTTTATATTTTAAATATTTCACTGATAATTGTAAGTTATAGCTAAATGTATTATTTTGACAGTGTCAAAAATCTCATTACACAAGGCAATCATCCTTAGTCAGAGGACAAAGTATGAAGATTCACATAAAATTCATTGGCGGCCATTTTTGTGTGAACACCTTTAATTCATTTTGTGCAAGAAAAGGAATCGCATGGCTAAACTTTATGATTAACATATGAATTATGACTGCTTCATTTAGTTTAAATACATTGTCTTTCAATTGGAACCATTAATTTTCATTTTTCCTGACATCACCTTATATTCCCCCTAAAACGTGCTACTGCCCCTTTAAGAGCTAAAGCCATAAATCCTTACTAAAAACTAAACTAAAACTATTTTATTGCAATATTGGTACATGTATATAGAAAAATTAAGAAGGCAAACATGACACAACAAAATTTTACATCAAGTGGCATGGATCCTCGGTAGCTCAACTGATAAAGGCGCTGCTTGATGAGAATGATGACACAGGTCCCTGGTTCGATTCCCACTTTCGTTGTTCATTAATCTGAACTTTCTTGTTTGTTTCAAACTCAAGTCAAAGTCCAATTGTTTGCGATTGTTTAAAACCGACCAAGGTGGTTATGAAATAACCAACCTACGAATATAGAGCTTGCGGCTAAAAAAATTCAACTAAAATAAAGGCATTAACTTCCCAAGGTATGTAAAGGGTAAACTAGGGTAGTTACTAGTTAAAACCAATTGAAAAAAGAAGGGATATAACCGCCAAAGGGGTGTTATTACTTATAATCAATGTATTGTAAGGTTATCAGGTCAATATCAAATGTAGTTTATTTTATACCCCCAATTCACTGAGCTACGAGTTTGAAAAGTGTTAAGGACTCTTCCCGACTTTTGCTGATTTCAACTACGACTTTGTTGGCATGACTCGGGAAAAAATATAGGTCAAATTATGACATTTTATATTTCTACGAGTTATTAACGACACTCTTAAGAGTTACCTACGCCATACACAACTGACATAACACACAGTGAAGAGGAACCGACAGACCTCGGAGGCACACCTGAGAAACGTCGATATGACTGAGGCCGACCCGTTCACGACTCATTGCTGAGTCTTTCACGACAGTAAGTCACCACCACGACTCTGACAAAGACTCATTTCTGACCCACTAACGATTCACTTTCGACCCGTTCTTGGCCTGAACGACTAATTCACGACTCATTCACTACAATGGTGACTCCTCACGACACAGATACATGTCACCTACGAGTCGCAAACGATCCACATTTGATAAAATCGGCAAAAAGCAGCGATTTTTTACCGGACTCTGACTCGGACACATCAAAGGCCAACAACCGCAGACTTTTCCTTTCCACCTTCGGTTTTCGGAATTGTGATTAGTCAGGAACAGGTCGTCACTGGTCGTCTTTAAGTATTTGTTAGTCGTAAATGTGTTGGGAATGAGTCTGCATGTAAATTAGGGAAAGAACCATTCCTGACTCACACCCGACAACCACGATACAGTTCAACTATGAACAACTTATTTACGATTCAATATGATTCAATACGACTCCATAAATCTCAGATACAATCTACATACGACTCATTAACAATTCATTACCACCTCATCGAAATTGTGGAAGTTCCTGCATGGTCAAACGAACCTTGCCAGACTTAAAATGTCAGGAGTGGGTTTTGACCTCCTAGCTCTTTAAGACCCTTCCAGACCCATTCAGACTCGTACAGACTCAACTAGTCGCTCAAAGCAGACTAAAGGGGACTCAGAGGCTTCATTATGAGGCACTGACGACATTTGCCTATATTCTGTCGTCAACGGCTCTTAGCTCAGTAAAATAGGGGTATTACTTATACTGTATGATAAGGTTATCAGGTCAAATCAAATAAAGTTATTATTAGTTTCTCTGTATTGGGTTGTTATCAGATCAATGTCAAAAATAGTTTGTATTACTTACACTGTATGGTAAGGTAATTAGGTCAGTATCTAATGAAGTTATCATTAGTAACACAGTTTGGTATGATTATCTGATTAGTGTCAGCTGACTGATGTATTTATTATTAGTTACGCTGTAGGATGTAGAGTTGTGACGATACACTTATGCCGCTGTATAATACGTATCACGATACTGGTGCTTCAATATTCACATTACGCTATGTATCACGATTCACAATTTTCAGGGTATTTTATAGAAAAGCCAAATAACTTTGACAAACACCTTGACTTTTAGTTTGAAGAAGCAATTTTATAGTCAACAATACGTATCACGATACAGACATCGTATCATGATATGTAATAGTATATTGTCAGAATAAGTTTCAAGATTCTCAATGTATCTATATCCTCACAACTCTAGTATGATGAGGTTATCAGCTCAAGGTGAGATTTAGTTATGATTAGATACCCTGTATGGTTGTTATGATAATAATAATATTAATAATGATAAATCTTTAACAAAGTAATAAAGGAAATTTGTTTTGTGCTTTCTACACAGTGCAGCGCCAGTTAAGCAAGAATCTATCCTTTTTATTATTATGTGAGTGTAATTTTCCGGCAATCAGATTGGTCGAGAACCGATCACTTGACAGTCGACAGAAAGTGATATTGACTTGACCCCCGTGACCCCGAGTCCGACCAAAAGTGATATTGACTTCAGTTAAACGTCAAACCGTTGTTTCATGATGTCATGCTATTGTTATCATGACGTCATTGATCCGTCATCGCCAACAATCGAACCCAAACGCCGCTCATTGCTGTAGTTTTCTATTCTCTTTGTTTTTTGACCGAGACATAATAAAACAATAATGGACTGGTGAGTTCGGTCAATACCTGTTTTTATAGACCCAAGGAAAAGTCCAAGGTCGATATTGTTTTCCTCTGGTCTATTAAAACAGGTATTGACCTCATCACCAGTCTACAATTGTATATTGTTTAACACCAATCAGGGAAGTCACTTCTCCATCTTTTAATGTCTTTTTGTATGATGTGGCATGGTGGGGAAATGAACCCAAGCCTACTGGATGATAACCAGACACTGTACCATTTCTGATCCCAAGTTATGATGTCAATATCGGATGCAGTTACACCCTCTATGACTAATTAAGGTCAAACCACATTAATGTTAATACATAATCAAATCATTGTAATTTTGGCCATATCAGTCAATATGGGAATAACAGCAACAGTATCCTTCTTCTAAACATTTTGTTGACATCAAGACATACTTGTGGACTTATCCTCTCAGGACCACGCTTTTGAAGCTCTCTTAGTTTTCAGAAAGTTAAGGTCCAGGAAGACTTGGACAAAACAGAAATTAGTACTATTTTCTATTTTTCAGATGACCCTGAACTTGATATTGCCAATGAATCGGGCAATATGGCGTTCGACATCCCGACAACGAATGAAGAAGCTGACGAGCAAGTCCGCGAGATCAACCGACGTAAGCGATGGCAGCTGAACTATCAAGAAGCAGCCATTTATCTTCAGGAGGGGGAGAACAACGACAAATACTACACCCATCCTCGATCGTATGATGCTCTACCGGCCTATGAAGTAGCCCACAACACGTGGTTCTATGTGCTGGACTTCTCTGCGGCCCTGCTGGTCTTGCTCCTGGCGTTGTGTGAGAGACCGGCCGTTCCCTATCTTAGTCTGCCAGTTGGGGTGAGAGTCCAGGCTTAATTTGTGTTGTATGCCGCGTGTCAGTCTAAACCAGTGTTGAAAATATTTCTGACATTGGCAGTAGCACTTTTTGAAAAAATCTTTTATTCAAATTCTCTTGAGGGATATTAGCATTGTTCAGCAGATTAATCATCTCTACCTCCAGCCAATGATCCGTAGTGGTAGAAGAAAATATCAAGCATTCAGCAAAAAGAGTTGGTGGCCATTTTTGTGTGAACGCTTTTTATTTATTTGAGGTAGGCAAAAGGATTGGGTAGCCTTACCAAACATGGTATGACTGCTAGAAAAATAGTGTCTTGTGAAAGGAAATACTTATTTTCGTTTTTTTGGAGATCACTATATTTACATATAAAATATGCCACTGCCCCATGAGTTCCCAAAATCAATTCTATTCCTTCTTCTCTCTCCAGGCTTATGTATGTTATATTGAATTATGTGCTGACTATCATTCTCACACTCAGACTGTAGATAATAACATTTTGACATTTACAAAACCTCTTGAAAAGCAAGTCTGGATCTATGGTGGAATTTCCCATTCTGAGGCTCCTTTCTTATATCTAATAGTATAACTGTTTGAAATAATTATTATTTTCTAGAGACTAAATATACCTCTCAGTTTAGTCTATTTTTGAAAAGTATTTGTGAAAGGGATATTTTCCTTAAAATTTATTTCTTAAAAGCTTCCTCAGTGAATATCAGCAGTTGCAAAATGTATTATGCTCACTATTATTTTTGACTGGCCTTAGTCCATAGATCAATACCTATGTTCAATATCCTCTGGCATGTTGATTTGAATTTGTTGTCGATAAATTTCCTCATAAGCAGTAGAAATAAGGTTAGTTTGGCAGTCATTGGAAACCCTCCAACTTGTGAAGTCATGTAGCTATAGTTGTTGAAGTCAATTAATATTTATGTTCCACTTATTGTTTGTAAAGAGAAGTCAGTCACTTATAACCTATTTTTAGTTTCAGGGAAAAAATGGTGGATGACTTTGATGTGTCCCAAATAAAATTCAAAGTGTAGATTTACAACCACAGTTTATTAGTTCATTTACACAAAGAATGAAAGACATATACCTGCAATCCTGGTCAGAATCCATGTCACTATCAACTAAATGTCTATATTATAGACAATGGAAATATGAAATATGTCTTGAAAGTTATCTTTTAAAAGTTGATGTAAAAAAGTTTTGTACTGCCTTATCTCGTTTTCGTTGCTCATCCCATGAATTGTTTATTGAAACTGGCAGATATGTAGGCATTGCAAGAAATAACAGAATATGTCAAGTTTGTAATTTGAATGCTGTCGAATATGAGCTACATTTCTTGTTAATCTGCCCAATCTATAAAAGTCTTCGGACGAAATGCATTAAATCATACTATTACATGTACCCTAGTGTAACAAAACTATTATCATTGTTAGCAAATACTAATACTCGAGTACTACAGAACCTTGCAATGTTTATTCACTAAGCGATGTTATACAGAAAAACCATTGTACCAGAACAAAATCTGTAATGTGATCTACTCTTGAATGTACTACAGGCCTGTGGCCTTATAAGTACCGAAAAATAAAGATTGAAATAAAATTCAAACAAGCAAAACTTTGAGCATGGCTCACTAATACCCCCGACCGTGCATCCCTGACAAACTGAATTATTTTTCACTTTCCATGTAGACATCTCTTGCACAGCATTTGACCCCAAAAGAGGAATTTAGAAGAATGAATGAATTTCTGCAATTGTTCGAACAAAGTCTTTTCATATAAAATGACCATTACTATGTAACTTTGCATCTTTTATTTTAATCTCTCCTTATAAGTTAAAAGAAATATTTAAACTATAAAAAGAATAGGATAAATAGTTTTCTGCAATCAGTCAGACAAACTAAAAATTAACAAAATTGGTTCTTAAGTGGCATTAAGTCGCACTGCACCCCTCCTAGTAGGGTAGAATACATGTTAAAATTGAAAACAATCAGATGAATAGTTTTTCCGAAATAGGTCGGACAAAAAATGTCCTCGGACAGACGGACGGACGGACGGACGGAATAATTGGTATTACTATATATCCCGACCAATGGTTGGGGGTATAGATGAAGTAAAAGTAAAGTATTGATGATTTAAATATTCACCATTATGCAATATTTTCAATATGTGATGTGAATTATCTGTAGGTCCATGGGTCCTTGGAACTCCTTGGTCTGCTGATTCTGAGTTTGGATCTCGGGATCCGTCTCAAGTGGCTTGGATGGAGGACATGTTTTAAACACAAAAGAACTGTCATCAAGGTTGGTACCAGATTTAACCTCAGTTGTGGTTGATCAAGTCATCAAAGTTGGTACCAGATTTAACCCCAGTTGTGGTTTATCAAGTCATCAAGGTTGGTACCAGATTTAACCTCAGTTTTGGTTGATCAAGTCATCAAGGTTGGTACCAGATTTAACCTCAGTTGTGGTTGATCAAGTCATCAAGGTTGGTACCAGATTTAACCTCAGTTGTGGTTGATCAAGTCATCAAGGTTGGTATCAGATTTAACCTCAGTTTTGGTTTATCAAGTCGTCAAGGTTGGTATCAGATTTAACCTCAGTTGTGGTTGATCATGTCATCAAGGTTGGTATCAGATTTAACCACAGTTGTGGTTGATCAAGTCATCAAGGTTGGTATCAGAATAAACCTCAGTTGTGGTTGATCAAGTCATCAAGGTTGATATCAGAATAAACCTCAGTTGTGGTTGATCAAGTCATCAAGGTTGGAATCAGAATAAACCTCAGTTGTGGTTGATCAAGTCATCAAGGTTGGTATCAGAATAAACCTCAGTTGTGGTTGATCAAGTCATCAAGGTTTGTATCAATATAAACCTCAGTTGTGGTTGATCAAGTCATCAAGGTTGGTACCAGATTTAACCTCAGTTGTAGTTTATCAAGTCATCAAGGTTGGTACCAGATTTAACCTCAGTTGTGGTTGATCAAGTCATCAAGGTTGGTATCAGAATAAACCTCAGTTGTGGTTGATCAAGTCATCAAGGTTTGTATCAGAATAAACCTCAGTTGTGGTTGATCAAGTCATCAAGGTTGGTACCAGATTTAACCTCAGTTGTGGTTGATCAAGTCATCAAGGTTGGTATCAGAATAAACCTCATAATATGATCATCATGATAGGACTAAGATTTAAACATAGTTGAGGTCGATCAAGTCATCATGTTGAGACTTAGATTTAAACTTAGTTTAGTTGATCAAGTCATCATGATCAGACTTAGATATAAACTTACCGGTAGTTGAGGTTGATCAAGTCATCATGTTCAGACTTAGATTTAAACTTAGTTTAGTTGATCAAGTCATCATGATCAGAATTAGATATAAACTTACCGGTAGTTGAGGTTGATCAAGTCATCATGATCAGACTTAGATATTGAGGTTGATCAAGTCATCATGATCAGACTTAGATATAAACTTACCGGTAGTTGAGGTGGATCAAGTCATCATGATCAGACTTAGATATAAACTTACTGGTAGTTGAGGTGGATCAAGTCATCATGATCAGACTTAGATATAAACTTACCGGTAGTTGAGGTGGGTCAAGTCATCATGATCAGACTTAGATATAAACTTACTGGTAGTTGAGGTGGATCAAGTCATCATGATCAGACTTAGATATAAACTTACCGGTAGTTAAAGGAGCGCGGTGGTGTAGTGGTTGTAACATCAATTTTGGTTTAAGCTTATATTTGTATCAATATTCTGGTGTGAGACATTGTCAATTTATATCAGCATATGTTATATTTCAATTAATTTCACATCAAATCAAAATCAATGGATGTGAAAATCATGACATTTTATTTTTAACATGGACCAGCATATGGGTAAGAATTGTTGGAGTCTTCTATGATTATGATAATATGGTATGCTTATAATCAGCATAATAAATAGAGGATATCTGTCTTTTCTTGACTAATACCATGTTTATCTCATCGAGTGAGGTAGAAAGGTTATATTTTCACGAGTGGCGCAGCCACGAGTGAAAATATGTAACTTTTCTACCTCACGAGATGAGATAAACATGGTATTTGTCAAGAATTGACGGATATTCTATTTATTATATGATTTTACCATTGTAATTACGCCCGAAAAGTGTCATTTTCACGCCGAGCAGCCCGTCACCACAGTAACACTGTGACGTCATAAGCCAATTCGCCGCGTGAGACCATTGTTTTATGACGTCAAATTATATCAGTCACCGTTCGCAGTGAAAATATAAGTTATTTTCACTGTAGCTTGATAGACAGTTTATTTCACTGATAAATCCCAGTATTTCACTGTTCGCAATATAATAAATAGAGATTATTACCCGAAGAAGTGTGTCATATGACTTTCACGAAATGAGATAAATGGTTTCATGACGTCACAGGCGAAAAAATACGTAAACTCGCGCTACAACAATCCTTGCTAGGCAAAAGTGATATGTGCACATGTGCTCATATTGAAAATATGTCAGTACTTATTTTAAACCATATGGGTAGTAAGCGTTAATATGATGAGTATTTATTTATCATACATTATTATGTTTCAGGCCGGCTGCTTGTTGATCATGTTGACTGAATCAATTGTTGTGCTGGTCAGACAGACAAACCACTTCCGGGTCACACGGGCATTGCGACCTCTGTTCCTCATCCATTCCCACTACTGTAGGGGCGTCAGAAGGTACGAGACCTTGTCAACATTGGCCGTACTTGATTGCTGCAATGGGCTTACACAACATAACACATAAAGAGGGCCGTTTTGAGTATTGGACATTTAGTAGTTATATAATATGACACTTGGTTACCAAATAAACCTTTCGGATTTGGAGAACAAATGATCACATTATTAGAATTCTGATGTCTTGTTTGACAGAAAGTTTCAGAATATTGATGTAAATAAAATTTACTTTGCTGTTGTCAGGAGTACAAATAAACTGACAAAACTGAAAACAAAAAACATAATGATATAAGCACTAATCTTGAATAAAAGCAGTAAAAATGTCCATATTCTTTAAAAAGGCACACTCCAACATTGGTCGTACTTGATTGCTGCAATCGGCTTACACAAAAAACACTAGATTAACATGGAGTTCCTGGAATAAAATTTGGGACTATATTTAAGATCCAAATTTGAAGCTTATGGGCACAGTAAAAAATAAAATATATTCTATTGTATTGTGTATTCCAACTCTTATTGCCTTTTTGAGACTTGATATATTTAAAATAGCACCAGTTTGACGTGCTTGTTGCAGGATATCTCGCCAAGTGCTGCAGTCCCTGCCGCCTATACTAGACATGATCTTCCTTCTCCTCTTCTTCATGCTGATCTTCTCTATACTCGGTACGTCATCTCAAATTAATCAAAATTGATACCGGGGGCGTAGCTCAGTGGTAGAGTGTCCGCTCGTCACCCGGAAGACCGGGGTTCGATTCCCGGTCGCGTCATACCAAAAGACGTTAAAAGTTGGGAGTTGTTGCTGTCTTGCTTGACACTCAGCATTGTAAAGGCAGAACAACGATTTAACTGGCGCTGCACTGTGGCTGCCGGGTGCTTCGGCACAAGAAAAATTTCCAATATGTATGTATGTACTGAGGACAATAAAGTGTTATTATTATTATATTATTATTATAAAATCATGAGAATATACAACTTTAAAGGAGAAGTAGCACGTTTTTTGAAAATTTATTTTTTTCAATTTTTCACTGATAATTGTATGTTAATGCTAAATTTAATATTTTTTGATAGTGTAAAAAATAACATAACACAAACCAATCACGGTCAGAGAACAAATTGGACAAATTGGATGCCATTTTTAAATTCAATTTGTGTAAGAAAAGGGAATATCATGGCTGAACTTTAAATTATATATTTGAGGTGGAAAAAAAATGATTTATTGAATATTGTTACATGAGTTTTTGTATATATTGTTCCTTCATGTCAAAAACCGATGTTGAACCTAGAAATGAAAATCACATGATATCAGATGGTTCCAGTTCAATATGATGTAGTCTTGTCTCAGGTGAATTTTTAGCTAATCATTTGTGCAAGTGGTCGATATTATGTTACGAACATAATTATGCAGATGTGATTTTAAATTTTTCTCTTTATTTTTCAGGATTTTATTTGTTGTCACAAATTGATAACAACGAAGTAAGTTGTTTTAGTAAAACATTTTTTACAGTTAAGTTTATAACTTTGTAATTTTAACATATAATTTACATTTTTAGCTCACCTTTACAAAGTAAATGTGAGCTTATGTCATGGCGCTTCGTCCGTCGTCCGTCTGTCTGTCCGTCCTTCCGTCCGTCTGTCCGTCCGTCTGTCCGTCCGTAAACTTTCACGAAAAAGACTACTCCTCCTAAATGAATTCAGATATCATTCTGAAATTGTAGTATGTTATACCCATGGTGATTCCTCACAGAAAGGTAGACGTTTCAGTTTTGAGAATCCAAGATGGCCGCCATGACAGCCATATTGCATTTTCAATAAGATTTCATGAAAAAGACTACTCCTTCTAAACGAATACAGATATCATTCTGAAATTGTAGTATGTTATACCCATGGTGATTCCTCACAGAAAGGTAGACGTTTCAGTTTTGAGAATCCAAGATGGCCGCCATGGCAGCCATATTGAATTTTCAATTAGATTTCATGACAAAGACTACTCCTTCTAAACGAATACAGATATCATTCTGAAATTGTATTATGTTATACCCATGGTGATTCCTCACAGAAAGGTAGACGTTTCAGTTTTGAGAATCCAAGATGGCCGCCATGACAGCCATATTGAATTTTCAATTACATTTCATGAAAAAGACTACTTCTTCTAAACGAATACAGATATCATTCTGAAATTGTAGTATGTTATACCTATGGTGATTCCACACAGAAAGGTAGATGTTTAAGTTTTGAGAATCCAAGATGGCCGCCATGGCAGCCATATTGAATTTTCAATTAGATTTCATGACAAAGACTATTTCTCCTAAACCAATCTAGATATCATTTTTATATTGTAGTATGTTATACCTATAGTGATTCCGCACAGAAAGGTAGACGTTTCAGTTTTGAGAATCCAAGATGGCCGCAATAGCAGCCATATTGCCTTTTCAGCTGCAGATGACACATCATTATTATTAAACTTTAAGCTTTCATCAAGTGATCACTGGCACCATATAAATTCTCTAATTTGAACTTACTAATCATAATATTATCTTAAATATGGAATATTTAAGATTGTCGTGCAAGTTGTTCTATATTTTTAAGTGTTTCTAAAAAAAATTAATATGAAAGACAAACATAATTGATTAATTTGTTTAAAATCTTTATGGCAACTAGCTGCAAAAACCAAATCACATTAAACATGTTAAATTTTAAACAATGGTATCTCCCTTATATTCCTTTAAATACCACACATAAGGGGTCAACCAGAGTTCAGATATTCCACTATGCTGTCTAATACACATCCCAAGGCAGGCTGCTTGCATCACAGTGTCAGCTGCTAGTTTGTTGCATAATCAACCTGACCCAATTTATATGGTAGAGCATTATGCTATATGGCCATGGCCCATGTGTATGCAATAAAAGTTATGGACTTGTATTCTCATGACAGTGATATGTTCTTTCTAAGAATAACAACTTACACAAAACTTGTCTACAATTAGCTTTGTGTTTAGCAATCTACATGATAAGTTGATGTGGAATAAATATGCAGATGAAAATCGAAAAGGGTTTAGTAAGAAAAGTAAGGAAATTTGATTTGTCATATCTCTGTTGATTTGACAATGCAAAAATGTTTACCATTATAGTACTGTATGAGTGTTAAATAAATTGATACTTTAATGAAAGACATCTCATGGTCACTTGACATGTAAATATTATGTGAACAAAATATACGTGTCTTATGCATTGCTGTGTTTATGACTTTCCTCTCAATCAGTCATTCATTTTCCTTGAAAAATCTGTACTTTTGGGATTCTCAATATCTCATGCAGCATAACCATCAGTGAAATAATCTTAAAATCATATTAATGATTCACTACAAAACAAATGTAAGTGGCCACCATCCTGTAAGTAATGATTGACATTTAAATGGATACACCTAAACCAATCAAGATATCATAATGAAATTAATACGGATGCCCACATAAAAGTAGCATTTTGAAGATTAAAAAGTACAAGATGGTCACCAATTCAGCCATAGATATACAAAAAAATTATACAAAAACCTACTGCTTGTTAACTTATCATGATTATATCATCCGTGTATTAATGTTTGTTCAAGCTCTAGTCCTTTCCAAAAGAAGACTAGTATTTTAAAAGATAAAAAAATCATGATGGCAGCCATAATCAATTATATAAAAGATGGTTACATGTATAATTAAACCATTTTACCACATCATTCATTTTAAGGTGAGCTTCTGTACCCTCGGTACTTTTATTTCAATATCCTTGTCTATCATCCAAATCATATGTATACATGTAAGTTAATAAGTCTGAATTTATAGAACTTCATAACAAAATTTGATTTAATTTAATTATCTCTTCATGATAAAACTGATACAGTGGAATCTATCTAAACCGACACTCGTTCGAACCGGAGAAAAATGTTGGTTAAGATTGCATGATTTAATAAACAAGCAAGTAACTAATCCTCAAATCAACAGGTGATTAACATCTGTCATTGCAAATTGAGAGGTATCATTCACATTGTATACATTTATATGTGACTTCTACTTCCTGGCTCACAACTGTATATAGAGGATATTATATGAGTGTCCATGACATACTATGTTTACGACACGAGTGCCGTAGTATGTCATCACTGTGTATAACCGTACACCGGAACTAGCGAGGTGTACGGCGGAGAAATGTTGCTAGCGAGGAGCGTGATCGCAAACGGGATCACTTAAAAAGCAATCATCGCCGTTTCATCAACTTTTTCTATGTTATTATCATGTCAATAGCTTTCCAAGACATAACTCTTTTATGTCATATCCTGTTCATAGTCAGAGATAGCAAATATGTTACTAACAACCGCATTACTCGCAACTGTCATTGTTACTGTCCCTTGGATACAGAATGACAAGCACACACATTTTACTAAGTATGTGTGCTAAAATTACCACATGATGTTGATTATTTGAAAGTTATGAAGTAAAATATTACCTAACTTTCGATTTCGGCTCCTCGCTAGCAACATTTCTCCGCCGTACACCTCGCTAGTTCCGGTGTACGGTTATACACAGTGGTCATGGGCACAAATATAATATACTGTTTATTACCGTAGTCCCAAAATTAAAGAAAATACTCAAAATCAACTTCTCATTATAGGCGGACTAGCCGCCTCCAACCCGTATAGATTGTGACGTCATAGGTGAACCGTGACGTCACAGTACTGTTTTTAACGTGACGTCACAATGAAAAAGTGATATTTTGCCCTAGGGCAACATATGAAAAATATGAACCTCTGTATGACTGCCCTCGTAGGTAATAATTACTGTTATTAACTTCTTGGAGAGGGCCCAGTAAGTGTTTTCACTTTTGCCAGATCCAATTGACTTTTTGTCAATAAAATATGTTTAAACCAACCTCATGTGTTGATGTCGGTTTTGACAGCATATTTTGCTTACATGGACCAAGAAATAGTTTCTGTAAGCAGAATAGACATATGTTGGATAGGTCAATGGTTATAATATGAAAATTTCTAGTATTGTTCCCGTAAAGATCAAAGGCGCTGCCCACCCTTTATTCCGCAATAAAGTATATAGTTTTTGAGTGACGTCACGAAACAATGGGACATGACGTCAATAACAATCGGTTATGACGTCATTATCCCTGGCCCTTATCGAGGAGTTTCAATTCGCTGCCGAATGTGATTTTAATAATTTGCTTATTTTGGAGTAGAAATAGCTTTAAAATCGAGTTAAAATCAACATACAAGAAAAGTAATAGAGTAGCCCAAACCATCATGTGTTTTGCAATAAAGTATAGTTTTGCCCTGAACTATTATAACGTCAAACAACTCGGCCTACGGCCTCGTTATTTAACTATAATAGTTCAGGGCAAAACTATACTTTATTGCAAAACACATGATGGTTAGGGCTACTCTATTTCTTAAATATAGAGGCTCTGCTGGGAATTATGTGGTTTAAACGTATTTATTCCATGAAAAGATACATGAACGGGATTGGTCAACAAGCTCGTGTGAGCTTATATGAAGACCGCTCCAACAACAAAATATATGAACATGATCATGACAAGAGCAACATATAGTAAACATGGTGTCTAAGAATTATAATACAGGTAGTAAAACTGGAAATAAATTCATTATAGATTGGAGATGATGGCTGAATACATTTTTGATATCCGCAGTCAGTATCATACGTGTTCAGTCAAAACGTTTAGTTTCGATTATAAATAGATGTACTGATTTTAGAATTTCAGATTGGGTAACAGTGTTCAAAGATGGGTGGCCATATAAAATTGTTTCTAATGAAAAGCCATTTGTATAGTAGAATTTGTTGGATCTAACTGAATCGAATCTTGAACAGACGAAAAAGTAATGAAGTGCGTCCTCAGTGGCATGGCCGCAAGAGCAATCTGCTGAGAATTATGTAGGATTAGACAGCTGTCAATGTAGACAGATTCCACTGTACTAGTGAAATAGAAATTCAGATGTGCCAGACTTATAATGACATAGTTATCATGTTGCTGGGTTTTTTTGGAGTGTGCCTTTTTATATGATATTGAAATTTTTACTGCTTTTATACAAAATTATTGCTAATATCATGATTTTTGTTTCAGTACTTCAAGACAATGCAAGACAGTTTTGTCAGTTTATTTGTACTCCTGACAACAGCAAAGTAAGATATTTTTACATCAATATTCCAAACTTTCTTTCAAACAAGTCATTAGAATTTTAATATTGTGATAATTTGTTCTCCAAATCAAAAAGTTTATTTTGTAACCAAGTGTCATATTATGTAATTACTGAATGTCCAAAAGTCAAAACAACCCACTATTTATGTTATAGAAAACAATAACATACTGCATTTTAAAGGGGCAGTAGCACGTTTTTTGATAATTTTGCATTTTAAAATGTTCACTTATTATTGTAAGCTAATGCTAAATTTATAATTTTGACAGTGTCAAATTATCTTCTTACACAAGTCAATCATCCATAGTCAGAGGACAAAGTATTGAGATTCACATTAAATCCATTGGCGGCCATTTTGTGTGAACACCTTTAATTCATTTTGTGTAAGAAAAGGGCATCGCATGGCTAAACTTTACGTTATGTATTTGAATTATCACTGCTTTATTTAGTTTCAATACATTGTCTTTCAATTGGAACCATTTATTTTCCTTTTCCTGACATCACCTTATATCCCCCCTAAAAACGTGCTACTGCTCCTTTAACGGCCTCATTTGCTTATTTAAAACCACTCTAACCTATTGCAAGAATCATGATAAAACACTAGTTTCGTTGAAATAAAAACAGATGCATTTATTGATGAAAGCTGATTTTGATAATAGATTTTATAATTCTATTGGATGTGTTCCAAAGGTAAATTGGCAGACTGTTTTACAGCTTAGCAGACAATGCCATTAACAAGCTTACCAAATGAATTTGCTTTCATATCATACCCTCAGAGCCAAAACTTTCAGGTGTGTTTTATTTGTATAATTGCCCTGTCTATTTATTAATTTTAGTCAGTTTTGTGTGGTAAATATGTTTTGTTCACTCCACATGATCTGTGTTTGAAACATAACAAATTTTGTATATTTCCATAATGTTACTCTCAACTTCCGAACAACTGATCTATATGAATTTGAGACTATTTTGACAAAACTACAAGTTTTTATCATACATCAATTAGATTGTGTAAGATACCGCAGTGTAATATTTATACGGCATTATTAAACTACCGGGGGGTAGTGTAATATACACAATGCAAGTATGACGTCACAATAATGAGTAGTTGTGATGTCAGAATATAAGCGCGCCGTCACAATGGCTGCCGGGTCGCGGAAATGTAAGTTTCAGCACATTTTCAGCAAGTTTGCTTGATTTTAAGGGCAAGTAATAAACAGAATACTAAACTTTCTTCAATTTAATACTATTGCTATTATGATTTCGCTCTTTTTATACAATAAAATTAACTCATTTAATGAAAATAGTTTTAAGTGGAAGGTCGTTAAGTATCCTCTATATATCTGTCAGTACTTGACAAATTCCATGTATCTCATTTCATGAGGTAGAAGAGTTATTATAGTCACTCCTTCGCTCAATGAAATAAACATTGTACGTATTGGTGTTAAATAATAAAAGAATCTTCTATGCTACTAGTGTACTGTGTAATAATAAATGGTTATCTCCCTTGTCAGTTTCCCGGATGTAATGATGCCAGCGTATGCAACGTCTCCGTTCTACAGCCTCTTCTTTATCGTGTATCTCTCTCTGGAGCTCTACTTTCTCATGAACTTGGTAAGACTTTATCATCTTTCTTTATCATCTGTTTCTGACTTCCTTCATCTTTTTCCTTTCTCATAATCATCTTTAATTGACCCCGTACATTGTTATCTTTCTCATGAACTTGGTAAGATTTTATCATCTTTCTTTATCATCAAGAGCACTACTGTTCATGAACTTGGTAAGACTTTATCATCTTTCTTTATCATCAAGAGCTCTACTTTTTATGAACTTGGTAAGATTTTGCCATCTTTCTTTATCATCAAAAGCTCTACTTTTCATGAACTTGGTAAGACTTTATCATGTTCTTTATCATCAAGAGCTCAACTTTTTATGAACTTGGTAAGACTTTATCATGATTCTTTATCATCAAGAGCCCTACTTTTCATGAACTTGGTAAGACTTTATCATGTTCTTTATCATCAAGAGCTCTACTTTTCATAAACTTGGTAAGATTTTGTCATCTTTCTTTATCATCAAGAGCTCTACTTTTCATGAACTTGGTAAGACTTTATCATCTTTCTTTATCATCAAGAGCTCTACTTTTCATGAACTCTGTAAGACTTTATCATCTTTCTTTGTCATCAAGAGCTCTACTTTTCATGATCTTGGTAAGACTTTATCATGTTCTTTATCATCAAGAGCTCAACTTTTTATGAACTTGGTAAGACTTTATCATCATTCTTTATCATCAAGAGCCCTACTTTTCATGAACTTGGTAAGACTTTATCATGTTCTTTATCATCAAGAGCTCTACTTTTCATAAACTTGGTACGACTTTATCATCTTTCTTTATCATCAAGAGCTCTACGTTTCATGAACTTGGTAAGACTTAATCATGTTCTTTATCATCAAAAACTCTACTTTTCATGAAATTTGTCAGACTTTATCATCTTTCTTTATCATCAAGAACCCTACTTTTCATGAACTTGGTAAGACTTTATCATCTTTCTTTATCATCAAGAGCTCTACGTTTCATGAACTTGGTAAGACTTTATCCCCTTTATCATGTTCTTTATCATCAAGAACTCTACTTTTCATGAAATTGGTCAGACTTTATCATCTTTCTTTATCATCAAGAGCTCTACTTCATTGTTTTTCTTTCTAATGAACCAGCTCTTGCATTATCCTCTGCTTGATCAGTGATTTGATGCTTGAACTGCTTTGTCAAGTATATTCTTTATATTTCCTATGAACAGCTATGCATGTTATATTTATACTCTAATTAAGCAATTTTTAATATTATCAGATGCCTAAGGTTTGACTGTAATCAAGTTAATAGTTTGGAGCAAAACTGCCCTTGATTACAAACCTTATGATTATTAAGAGATATGGGATATGAGATAATTTTTCCTCAACTTCTAAGAGTATCAGCAATTCATAGGTTTGACAATTTTACCTTAGTCGTCATTTCCTTCACCATTCTACCTGAATATTCATTGAGCACAAGTGTGTGGATATTTTCTGCTCTACAAGTGACTTTATTATCATAATTAACATTAAGTATTAATTTTTTAGTTTCCAACAATTCATGGAGAATTTTGATATTATTTCCCAAAGTTTAACAAGTATCCAACAATTCATATTGATCAACAAGTTTCATGTTAAGATATCAATTATTTAGACCTCATTTTCACCCTTAGCAATTTCATGTTAAAATTGTAACATTTTAGACCTCATTTTCCCTCTGTTAGCAATTTCATGTTAAAATATTAAATATTTAGACCTCATTTTCCCTCTGTTAGCAATTTCATGTTAAACTATTAAATATTTAGACCTCATTTTCCCTCTTTTAACAGTTTCATGTTAAAATATTAACAATTTAGACCTCATTTTCCCTCTGTTAGCAATTTCATGTTAAAATATTAATTATTTAGACCTCATTTTCCCTCTGTTAGTAATTTGATGTTGAAATATTAACAATTTAGACCTCATTTTCCCTCTGTTAACAATTTCATGTTAAAATATTCACAACTTAGACCTCATTTTCCTCTGTTAACAATTTCATGTTGAAATATTAACAATTAAGACCTCATTTTCCCTCTGTTATCAATTTCATGTTAAAATAATCACAACTTAGACCTCATTTTCCTCTGTGAACAATTTCATGTTGAAATATTAACAATTAAGACCTCATTTTCCCTGTGTTCCAGTTGTTGGCCGTTGTGTATGACACTTTCCAGAACCTTGAGAAGGATAAACTGAAATCTCTCTTTTTCCACAAACGAGAAGGATGTCAACACGCATTCAAACTTGTCACTACTAAAGAGGTCAGTGGATCTGAGACATTTGACTATAACAGTTTGTTATTTTCAGTTAATTATTATTATTATTATTATATGAATATTTATATAGCGCACATATTCATCCACTCGTGGTTGCTCAAGGCGCTTACATTGTTTCCCCTGGTCAATGGCAGTTAAGAGTTTTGATAGAAAGCCAATCCAAAATATTGCAAACAGGGTATGATATGTATATCTTTATGGCTCCGTCCATGCATCTGTCGGTGAATCCGTTCATCCCTCCAAATTAAAAGGGAGAGGTTTTGTCAAAAAACAAATTTGCTGTGTGACTTCAGAGTATCAATATCTTGATGCTGTTCGAAATCATAAGACTTATTATGGCCCTTGTTCTTCGATTTTGGACTCCAATTAGGGAAAATGTTTAGAAGTATAATGAAAACCAATTTTGCCGGGGATGTTGATGACCATGTGTTCTTGATTGTGCAGAGATAGTTCATGCTCCAGCTCCTAACTTTTCAACCAGTTGTTATCATTAACATATTGTAAATGCTCATTCTCTATTGGTTCAATATATATATCGACAAACAATCTACATCATGCCTAGTTTGGTAGTCAATTCTGAAAAGACAAGTTCACTCAAAATGAGTGTCTAATGCTTAATGAATAAGGCTCTTATTAGATGTCTCTTAAAAAAATTGTAAAAACATGCAATAAAAACCAAACATTGCATGTTACATATTTTAAAAATACCATTACCTGTCTATATTGCAAAACAGGTAAAATTATAATTTTTTTAAAAATAACCCTTCGTCTAAATTTAGTGATATTCTAGGTATAACCATTATTTACCTCATTACAAATCCACAGTTGTTTTCTGTTAATAGGAAGATTGTATGGCCTCAATCAATTCTGTAGGCTAAGGAGATTGTAATCATGCAATTCTGTAGGCTAAGGAGATTGTAATCATGCAATTCTGTAGGCTAAGGATATTGTAATCATGCAATTCTGTAGGCTAAGGATATTGTAATCATGCAATTCTGTAGGCTAAGGAGATTGTAATCATGCAATTCTGTAGGCTAAGGAGATTGTAATCATGCAATTCGGTAGGCTAAGGAGATTGTAATCATGCAATTCTGTAGGCTAAGGAGATTGGAATCATAAATTCTGTAGGCTGAGGAGATTGTAATCATTCAATTCTGTAGGCTAAGGAGATTGTAATCATGCAATTCTGTAGGCTAAGGATATTGTAATCATGCAATTCTGTAGGCTAAGAAGATTGTAATCATGCAATTCTGTAGGCTAAGGAGATTGTAATCATGCAATTCGGTAGGCTAAGGAGATTGTAATCATGCAATTCTGTAGGCTAAGGAGATTGGAATCATAAATTCTGTAGGCTGAGGAGATTGTAATCATTCAATTCTGTAGGCTAAGGAGATTGTAATCATGCAATTCTTTAGGCTAAGGATATTGTAATCATGCAATTCTGTAGGCTAAGGATATTGTAATCATGCAATTCTGTAGGCTCAGATTGTAATCATGCAATTCTTTAGGCTAAGGAGATTGTAATCATGCAATTCTGTAGGCTAAGGAGATTGGAATCATCAATTCTGTAGGCTGAGGAGATTGTAATCATTCAATTCTGTAGGCTAAGGAGATTGTAATCATGCAATTATTTAGGCTAAGGATATTGTAATCATGCAATTCTGTAGGCTCAGATTGTAATCATGCAATTCTTTAGGCTAAGGAGATTGAAATCATGCAATTCTGTAGGCTAAGGAGATTATCATCATGCAATTTCTTAGACTAAGGAGATTGTAATCAATTAATTCTGTAGGCTAAGGAGATTGTAATCATGCAATTATGTAGGCTGACGAAATTGTAATCACGCAATTATGTAGGCTAAGGAGATTGTCGTCATGCAATTTCTTAGGCTAAGGAGATTGTCGTCATGCAATTCTGTAGGCTGACGAAATTGTAATCACGCAATTATGTAGGCTAAGGAGATTGTCGTCATGCAATTTCTTAGGCTAAGGAGATTGTCGTCATGCAATTCTGTAGGCCAAGGAGATTGTAATCATGCAATTCTGTAGGCTGAGGAGATTGTAATCATTCAATTCTGTAGGCTAAGGAGATTGTAATCATTCAATTCTTTAGGCTAAGGAGATTGTAATCATGCAATTCTTTAGGCTAAGGATATTGTAATCATACAATTCTGTAGGCTCAGATTGTAATCAATCAATTCTGTATGCTATGGAGATTGTAATCATTCAATTCTGTAGGCTAAGGAGATTGTAATCATGCAATTCTTTAGGCTAAGGATATTGTAATCATGCAATTCTGTAGGCTCAGATTGTAATCATGCAATTCTTTAGGCTAAGGAGATTGTAATCAATTTATTCTGTAGGCTAAGGAGATTGTAATCATGCAATTTCTTAGACTAAGGAGATTGTAATCAATTTATTCTGTAGGCTAAGGATATTGTAATCATGCAATTCTGTAGGCTGACGAAATTGTAATCACGCAATTATGTAGGCTAAGGAGATTGTCGTCATGCAATTTCCTAGGCTAAGGAGATTGTAATCATGCAATTCGGTAGGCTATGGAGATTGTAATCATGCAATTCTGTAGGCTGAGGAGATTGTAATCATTCAATTCTGTAGGCTAAGGAGATTGTAATCATTCAATTCTTTAGGCTAAGGAGATTGTAATCATGCAATTCTTTAGGCTAAGGATATTGTAATCATACAATTCTGTAGGCTCAGATTGTAATCAATCAATTCTGTAGGCTAAGGAGATTGTTATCAATCAATTCTTTAGGCTAAGGAGATTGTAATCATGCAGTGGATGTAATGTACCAGTAATTGTAAACATGAAATCAGTATCATAAGTCACACTGTTATATGTCTTTATATCTTTTTCATGTGTAATTCTTTAATGTCAAATTGATGTTTTCAGAACTGTTCAACATTGAGTGTGCGACATTTTGTTGGTATGATGAAATATTTCAGACCAAAAAGAGGTATATTAATTATTGCATTTTATGGCACTGTAGCTGGTTTTCGGAGAAATTATGTATTCTCAAAAAAATTAAATCAATCTTACCACTTAGATTTATTATTTTTTATCAATAGATAGAAATTTAAACAAACTAATCAAGTTTTATTTATCTATTTAAATCCATTCCCTGATTCGGATGATATTGGTGTTTACAATAAAATGGATGAATGCAGTTTTTGCTCTCTTGAAATGATTCTTTCTGTTTATGTTAACTTTCTGAAATGATTTTTTTTTTAAATATTAATTTGCATTAACTGAGATTTAATATTTGATTAAGTAAAAACCTCTACAGTGCCTATTTAACTTGACCTACTAAAGATGAAATTATCTAGGATCATATTTCTTGAACTCCTTTTTTTGAAAGAATGCTATTCCTGTTGGTTGACAAGTAAGAATGGTTAAGTATTAATCTGTAAAGCAGTATTAAAGTCATGAAATGATGGGACTATTTATGAATGGAATATACTTTGCCTCCAATTTATTGTTTTAAGCCTATTCTCCTTCAATTTCAAGACACAAAGGATTACTACCTGATGTTCAAGACGCTCAACATTAGTAAATCAGGGGGGATAACTCTAGAAGAGTTCAACAAAGTATATGAAGTTAGCTCCCTTCAGTGGAAAGTAAGTATCAACCAGTGAAGGACCAGCATACGATTAAATCATGGGAAGAACTTTTTTAAAAAGATCTTTTAGAAGTGATTTTTTTCGCCAATTGTTATTAACTCAAATCTCCAGTTAAATAAAGATGGTGATGTGATATGTGGGTACATAAACAGGGAAAATCAAACAATTCACTTTCTTTGGTAACTTTTTATAACGTATAAAATATAAAATAAGACCCAAAAAAGGAGATTAAAATTAACGTGTAATCATGACAACATATAAATGTTCAAAAGTTGACATCATAAAACAATGGCTTAATATAATGCAGTCTGATTAAAATCGGCCTAGTTACGAGGAATAAAATATTCAAGATATTGACTGCACAGAGATATTGAATCCTCTTCAAAGGTCCGAGTGCAATGTGTACCTCGCGTGTTTAATACCAGTATAACAACGCTGGCGGCAATCTTGATAGAAGCATGGTTAACAGGAGTTACTTGCCCCTATCTTGATACTGAAGGCTTTTGACGGTGGCTTGTGAATGGTTACTGGGTTGCCCTCTGAACAGTGAAGAAGATACCTATTGAAGTAGCATGTTTCGATTCTCATAGAGTTAAAAAGACACAGAGTATGTTGATAGGATCACATATGTCAAATTTTGAAATTGGTGTTAGTACATCGGGAACCACTAACTTACTAAAATAACAAGTTAAAGGTCAATCAGTACATTTGAGCGAAAGTACGGCCTTTCAAAGTCAGGATTTTGATCGAAAACCAGACAATGCTAGCTCGAGTGGCGCGCCCAAATTCGCCAAACATATTTTGAAACCTTGTCATAAGCTGACATTAAGATGTATTCGATAAGATAGTGTTTTTTAGGTATTTTAACTTTAGTTGATTAATTGGATGCATTATTTGGAATATTAAACGTATCTCAGATGTTTCTTGATTTTTCCATAAAATCAAGCATTTTAGAGAGATGCATAAATGGATATATTTGCAAGTCTAGTGATGAGATATGAACTTCAATCAGCATATTAGATATTTTGTAGCTTATCAAAACCAAATAAAATTTGAAGAAAGATACTCTGTGTCACTTTAATATTTTTTAACTTTTATTACTCGGAACTAGGCAGATTTTAATCAGACTGGATATAATGAATTCTCTCAACATATCCGAGGTGACAGGCTGTCCCTGGAAGTTGATCAACATGAAAATGACCCTGTTTTGTCCAAATTACCAGAATATCATATGATAATTTCAATATACCCGGTATGTCAATTCTTGATTAATACCATGTTTATCTCATCTCTATATATTTGAGAAAGGTTAAATATTTTCTACCAAAATCAATGAGATACATTTGACATAAGTCAAGAAAATACTTATGTATCTATATTTCATGACATTATGTTTTAGTAAAATCATGGTGACATAAAATTTACTGTGACAGAAAACACATTATTATATGCATGGATTATATCAGTCTTTCTAATTCGCCAACGTGATCACACATCGTCAAGCAATGTCAACCTGTGAGTCGCGAGAGGTTGATATAACAATCCAAGCAATAGGCATTGCTTTGGGACTGTGCTGAATTAGAGTTATGTCCCTTATATTTTTAGGCATATTAGAGTGATGTCCCTTATTTGCACAGAAGAAAAGTAATTCAAGAACGGTTTTCATATAAAGAATATTAGATTCGGTTGATCCAAAGATTTGTCGACCTTTGACACTAAACAATTATTGACTTCAGATTCGGTTGATCCAATGATTTGTCGACCTTGGACACGTGATATTCACCGAGGCAACGCCGAGGTGAATATCATCTGACCAAGGTCGACAAATCATTGGATCAACCGAATCTGAAGTCTATAATTGTTTTATTATATGAAAAACATTTCTTGAATGTACTTTTCTTCCGTGAATGTAAGGGACATCATTCTAATGCTTGAAAATATAAGGGACATAACTCAGCACAGTTACATAGCGATGCCTATTGCTTGATGAACAGCGTAAAATGTGATGTTGCGAGTTCGAGACGTAATTCTCAAATCTATTTTTGGCCACCAGAGGTGCTTGGATTGTTGTATCAACCTCTCGCGACTCACACAGGTTGACATTGCTTGACGTCAATGCTGTCATGTGACCAAGTGGGCCAATCAGAAAGACGGATAAAGTCCATTCATATAATAAATGATATTATCATGTGTCCAAGGTTAGCAAATCATTGGATCAACCTCACTTGAAGTCAATAATTGTTTAATATCTACTTGCAGCTGAAGAATGATGAATCTCTCTGGTCATCCAACTTTAGACATCCGTGCAATATCGTCTTCAAAGGTCAGAAAATTATTCTCTCTTTTTTCAAATGTTTCATAATTACCAATTTAAAAGATTGTTTTCCAAATTAACTTCCTTTTTAATTTGTGTTTTATTTCATTTCAGTCCTTAACAGATTCGTAAGCTGGAGGTGGTTTGACTACTTTATTTGTGAGTATCTCAAGGTTTAATCTTTGATTTTTCCTTGCAATATTACAGTGGACATAATGGCTTCCTACAAATCGTTATCAGTTCTTATAAAATATCTTTTTATTCCATTGTTATGTAATACCTTGGGATATCATCTTCCCAAGGCAAGGGGAAAACACATCGTGCTACACTCACCGTCTTCAATGATTTGAATTCTCGTTCTGTAACAAGTTAACCTCCATTGTATCTTTGATTTGCTGAACTATGTAAAAGATAGATTGAAACATGATGTTACGGAGATTTTATTCAGAATTCTTATATAAGGGAGGAAGTCTTTCAGAATTTCAAACTTATTTCTCATATTTTTTCTAGATTTGGTAATAGCCTGCAACTTCCTCTGGATTCTGATTGAGACAATCAATTTGTCCAGTAAGTATTTTAGGTTAGTAGAGGGGGACTGTTAAGGTCCGGCAACATCCAGTCTCAGAGTACGAACGTTATGCTAACTCCACTCATTTGTACCCTGGGCTCAGCAGCTAGATTCGCGCGTGGGCCCGACTTGGAATATAGCCAATCAATTCATTTTCTCGTTAAAATTTTATCGAGAAGGTGACAAGAAAATTATTTGATTTGATTTGCTTTATCCCAAGTCAGGCCACGCGAGCGAATCAAGCTTCTGGTCCAATTTTTTAGCTCATCTGGCCTGTAAGGCCCGATGGGCTTATGGCATGGCATGGTGTCCGGCGTCCGTCCGTAAACTTTGTGGAATTTCAACTTCTTCTCCAGAACCATAAGCCCTAGAAAGCTGAAACTTTGTGTACAGACTCCTTGACTAGTGAGGATTATAAATTGTAGCTTTGGGCGCCCTGTGACCCCTAATAAGGGCCACAGGGGCCACACCCTAAAAACCTATTTTCATCTTCTTCTCCAGAACCATGAGGCCTAGAAAGCTGAAACTTTGTGTACAGACTCCTTGACTAGTGAGGATGATGAATTGTAGCTTTATAATAATAATAATGAAGGCAACAGGAACATCCTTCAAATCTATTTTCATCTTCTCCTGAAGTATAAGGCCTAGAAAACTGAAACGTGTCGCCTATATACAGTGTTTAAAATATTGCCCGTCAGCCAGTCCTTGAACTGGCTACTTTTTGCCAGGACTGGTAACATTTTGGTCAGGACTGGTAACTTTTCAATGTTTTTCTTAAATTTCCCAAAGGAATTGACCAATGATTTTCAGGACAGGCTAGATTTCCAATCTATTTTATACACTGCTATATGCTTAATTTTATGATTGGTGACCCTGTGGCCTCTACAAAGGAAGAATCACATTGGCCACACTGTACATTATAGTTGATGATGAAGCCTGATGAGCTACAGAGCCAATGGCTCTATTTTTATGCCCCCGAATCGGAGATTCCAGGGGTATATTGTTTTTCACCTGTCTGTCTGTCCGTCCGTCCGTCCGTCTGTCTGTTTGTCCACAAAAACTTTAACCTTGGTCATAACTTTTGATTGGTCAGAGCTAGGTCTTTGATACTTGACATATGGATCCCTTGTGATGAGACCTTTCAGATGACACCATGACATTTGACCTTGTGACCTTGACCTTGACACAGCGAGCAGGATGCATCCGGGGGCATTCGTGTTTCACAAACACATCTTGTTTATTTTTCAAAATTAATCAATTAATATTTGTTCCCCTTAAATATGTTGTATTCCACGCTTGTAAGATATGTCATCAAATAGTTCATGGTCACTTAATCTCTATTAAATGTTCATCTTCTGTTGCAGTACATTCCGTGAATGTTAAGTCGTATGATTTTACTGCGAGCTGGACTTCAATCGTATTTGTTTGTAGTAAGTATATGACAAGTCACACATCTTCTTATCTCCAACTCAATCTAAGTTCGTAGAATTATGAATGTCATTAATTACGATTCATTAAGAGACATGCTATTGATGGATACTGTATATTTTGTCCATTTGTACACCAAACAAAATCCATCTTCACGGTTTAGTATGCATTGGCTAATGACCAGAAATTGAGAGATTTATCTTTAGGGTAAATATATGAATAATCCTACCTCATGTAAGAATCTCTAATTGGTTCACTTGACCCTGGGTAACTACAGATATCACCCTAATGAGCGGGGAGATAGATTTTTCATTATTTTAAGAACATAAAAAAAGCATGCAGATTGAGCGTCTTGAAATGTACAATGTATGTTACCTCGAACACATCAAAGTTACTTTTGAGGTTACTCGCCTTATGCTTGTTGCATTACACCAAGCTAGAGGCTGATTTTAAAGGCACCACTTGACCGCGATTCGTCCGCCATTTTGAACCGTTAGCATTGCGAGACAACAAATGTGCTGTAATAATGCTAATTTATAACAAAATAAAGAAATAATTACTTGATTGTTAGAAGAGGAGCATATTCACAAATAATTCATAATGAAAGTTACCAGTACACGACAGCATTTTGTCGTAATAATGCTTTCGACGATCGATACTTCGATGATTGGCTTGATTTCCTGGTGTTTTTACACTTTTGAGCGATACACTTTATTCTTTGTCAAATTGGTAAATCTTAAACAACTGAAATGCTAACCTCACAAACATATTTGAAATTAAGTGTGAAATATCATGTAAAAATCATATATAATTGTCAACAGTAGAGTCCTCCTGAATTTCGTTTCCACAAAAAATACCCCGCTCGAATGGAACCTTTAAACAATTGTTGACTTCAAATGAGGTTGATCCAATTATTAGTAGACCCTTGATACATGATAATCACCAAGGCAACACCGAGGTGAATATCATGTGTCAAAGGTCAACAAATCATTAGATCAACCGAATCAACCGATGCTGTGTTCGTGATAGTCGAAAGAAAGTAATATTGACTTGAGTCACTTGATGCGGTGACCCTGAGTCCGACTAAAAGTGATATTGACTGAGTTACTAAAAATAGACCCAATGATGTCAAACCATTGTTTCATGACGTCATGCTTTTGTTATCATGACGTCATTAACCCGTCCTTGTTAACATGCCGAAATGCTGCTCATAGCTGTAGTTTTCTATTTGCCTTTCGTTTTTTTAACCAAGACATATTAAAACGATCTATAATTGTATGCTATCATGTTTGTGGGAAAAGTTTAATTAATTTTTTTTTTTTTAGATTTAAACTTTAGATATGTTTGATAGGATAATCTAGCTTCCTGTTTCAGTATATTCTGTGGAGGCAATATTGAAGATTCTTGGGAAGGGACCCTTTGTATATTTCACCTCAGGCTGGGACCTGTAAGTATTCACATACAGGTTAAAATATGATTCTGAGGTTTTGTTAGCTGACAAGAAGTGGAGCTCCTTTAATCCGAGAGCATATTGTTTTGATACAGTTTCTTGTATTTTTTTTTAGAATTCAAGAATCTGTATTGAAATGTCATGCTTTTGAAATAAAGAGGTTTTCTTTAATAAAATCTTTTTTCTTTTGACAAAAATTTCTAGAAGAAAACAGTTAATTTTGATTACACACAAGAGTGTTAATTCAACACTTTATCTTTTTCAAATCAAATCAGGTTATTAAATCTTTATATTTTCTATTTCTACATTTAATGTAGAATTACAATGTTAGTTATTATCAAAATAAAATACGAAACCAATTCCCTGAAAGAACCCCATCTTGAAAAATAACTTCAAATCAAAGCAGGTTAACTTGACTAAGGGCAGGTAACTCTATGTGCAGGTTTGATTTCCTTGTGACTGTGATCAGTGTTATCGGCGTGCTGCTGGAGCTACTAGACGATAGCTTCTACTACATCATCGTTCTCCGTCCCTTCAGGCTGCTCAGGTAACCATGGCAACACGATTAGAATCGCAAAAATTCTCAACTCTCAATTTGCTGTATTCTATTTTGACCTCCTTAGTCCCTTTGGCCAATTTTTCAACATTTCATTTACTACTCCGGGCTCCAGATAAGATGCCTATCTGCGTAAAATACGCATAGACAATTTAGATTTACGCATAAATTATGAGATCAATGAGTGACAGAATGATAAGCATAACGTGCTGTGAATACCAGTGAGATTTTATTTACATGCTTAAAGGTAATTGTCAAATATTGTTTTGGTTCAACATATACGATTTGTTACTCGAAAAGAATGTCCAGCTTTCACGAAGAGATTTTCAAATTTTCAGAATGAGCCTGCTGCCATCGATACAATCTTGCCGCCTTCACGATAAAATTTCAATGAGAAAATTATAAATCAAAAATTAGGAAATTTGAAAAATTGTTGGAAATGTTTGAGATTGAATCAACCAATTGTAGGACACGTTACATACCGCATGGCATTACGTCACTCACAGTGCGAGAGGGAATCTGTCAAAATGAAAATCCTGAATTGTTTTTGTTTTTACGTAAAATAAGGTAAATTATAAAACTCCTGCAACCAAACTTGCCTCTTTGCTAATTAACAAGCAACTAAAATCCTATCCCAAGTCCTATATATCCCAAGTCAGGCCACGCAAGCAAATCTAGCTTCTGAGCCCAGGGTACAGATAAGTGGAGTTAGCGTAACGTTCGTACCCTGAGACAGGATGGTCATTTACATATTCAGTACCTATCAATATTTTTCAGATTGTTCAAGATCAAAAGGAGATACCGTGACGTTTTGGGGACATTGTTTGTTTTATTTTCAAGACTAGCAAGGTAAATAGTTTCATAGGATTTCTTCTTTAAAATCAATTCAAACGACAACAAAATTATAACTAATCATCTATATATTAAGAATTGATGTACTGATTAAGTGCTGTAAATTTCAGCTTACAAAATATCTTCTGTGGAAGTCAATGGAGTGAGTGATTTATTGTTTTACGCAGCTTGGGTAATATTTCAGCCATTAGCGGCGTGGAAGTCAATGGATATTAAAGTTATGATTCCAGGCTTTGCAAGATTTGGGAAAATCTCAGAAAGTCAATGATTTTCATAGTCTAACCTTTCTCACTTTGTCATAGAAAACACATCCTGCATTCTTGAAAAACAATGGATAAGTTAAGGAATGGAAAGATAGTTTGTTTTCAAAAAGGCCTATGCCATGATCCTGTTGCAAAACCATCTAACCATGTTACAACAACAAGACAAATAGTGCGAATAATGATTTGAAGGTAAAATCTTATTTTCCGAAAGCGTATGGAAATGCTTTCAAAATGATTTCTTTTGTAACAAGGTTGCTGATTGCACTGCTAACTACATCCAATCAGTGAAATTTGTGAGAGACCTAATTACTGATACAGGCTGTTTATTATTATATGAACAGTGTATGAGTTTGTACAAAATTAAATTTGACCTGCTTTGGTACTAGAAATTCTATAAAGGAATATCTAAATAAATTTCAACTCAATGCTGATCAGTTAACTAACATTCCAATTTTGTCTTACACTCATTACAATACAATCCGGACGTAAAGGATCAAAACACAACTACGATATATTATTGAATGATTCTTTCAAACAAATGTATATAATAATGAATGGAAGATTCTTGGAAAAAATTATTCTGACTCTGAGTAGAAAAAAATTAATGAAATGCCTTTTAGATGTACCGAATGTACTGAATTGCGATGGTTTCAATATCAACTTATACATAGAATTTTACCTGTGAGTTCCTATCTCTTCAAACTTAACTATATTGATTCCCCACTATGGTTATTCTGCAAAATTTAGATATGTGACATTGACCATTTCTTCTTGGACTGTCAATGTTTTAACTTGCTTTGGAAAGATATTCAACAATTGATCAATATTAGCCCATCTAAACATATTGTTGACAAAGAAAGAAATAATACTTGGATATGTATCCAAATACAACGACCCATTAAATGTTATAACTTTTTTGATTAGGCAAGTCATTCTAAAATGCCATAATAAAGACTCAAATATAACAATTAGTAGAATTCCACTATTATGATATTACAAAAGCGATAGCCTACTCTTCACGTACGACAAGTTTGTTAAATTTAGAAAGAATATAATCAGCTGCCATCCCTCAACCAAATTTTTTCATCAAAAGTTATCTTTAACCTGCATTTCAAGATGAATTGTTTTCTTTTCAGTCTGGCTGTTGTTATAATAATGTTGTACTATTTCTTCGCAATCATCGGGATGGAGATATTCCTTAACGTTGACCTAAGGAACTGTTGCAAGTAAGTCAATAATTTTGTATGCCCCAAAATCCGGCTTTATTGTTTTAGCCCTGTCCATCTGTCTATCTGTCAGTCTGTTTGTCACAAAAAAACTTTAACCTTGCTCAAAACTTGTGATTGTTTTGGGATAGACCTTTGATATTTCACATGTGCATCTATCATGATGAGACTTTTCAGGTTAGGTCATAATTTTTGACCTCATGACCTTGACCTTGGTGCATTAAGCATTTCTCGAAAACTTTAACCTTGGCAATAACTTGTGGTTGGATAAAAACAGACCATTGATATTTCACATTTGCATCTATCATGATAAAAACTTTCAGATGAGGTCATAATTTTTGACCTCATGACCTTGACCTTGCCGCATTAAGTATTTCTCGAAACTTTAACCTTGGCCATAACTTGTGATTGGATAGATATAGACCTTTGACATTTCACATGTACATCTATCCTGATATGACCTTTCAGATGAGGTCATAATTTTTGACCTCTTGACCCTGACCTTGGCCAAGCAAGCATTTTTTAAAAACTTTAACCTTGGCCATAGCTTGTGATTGGATAATGATAGAACTTTGATATTTCAGAAATGTCTCAGGTACAAACTGGACACAAAAATATACATTTACAATTCAACAAGCTGAATAGTGGCTTTTTATTGTTTATGAATATCATAACATTTTCAAAATCAAAAGAGGGTTACAAGGATACATCAAGCTTTACAATACCCCCATCAGGGTTTAAAAACCGCTCATCTTTCTAATGATGTTTCTATCTTCCAAGGAATTCAAGTTATGTGGACTTCTACAAATTTGACAACAAAACCCACGTGTCTGGATACTATCTGAACAATTTCAACAATATGCTGACATCAGGAGGTATGTGCTTTAATTATCCTCTGTATTAGGGATGTCATGATACAGGTACCGACAGGTGTCATACTAAGGTCACAATAAGATACCTATCATGAAACAGTAAATGTCACATTATTACAGAGCGATACAAATTCACTGATATAAACTTGATATATATTTTAGAGTTTAAAGTCAAAACCAAGCCAACTTTTTATGAAAAAGTCATGTTATCCTATTTTTTCCACTTAAACAGGGAAAGAAATGCTAAACACAAAACCAAGCCAACATTTTATGAAAAAGTCAAATAATCCTAATTTTTTTTACTTAAAGTTCACATAACCACAAATATATTTCACTGTTTTATTTGGAATATAGAAAGTCTGATTACAATATTGTATAGTACGTTAAAGGTCGCTACTCAAATATGTTTAGTTTGGTAATGAAAGCCGTTTTTGAAAGCCACTTTTGATGGGCCGCTTAGACCTATCTGACAACAAACAAGTGAATACATTACTGGTCACGCCCCCATTTTGTGACATCATATACAGAATCAGCCTTGTTATCTATACATCTATCGTAACAATACCACAGAAAAAAACCCTAATAATTAACGATTTTTGGAAAATGTTTTCCGCTCAGTTAGATAAATCATTTGACAACGTAACACTACTAAGCATTTGGTTTAAAAAAGATATCCACATCAATGGTAATTAAACAATTAATTAGGCGGTATTTCAGTTGAAATAATGATGCGTTTCTCTGTATATTCTGTTTATTACGTCACACCCGCGCGAGTTTTATGGCCCCTAACCCAGGTGGGGTTTTCACAGCCGATAATTATGCTGTCTAAATGAAAGGTTAATTAAAGGTTTTTATTGGACAAATTAACAAAAATTAAGTCCAGCTTTTATTTTTTTGAAAAATCTTTGAACGAAAATCGAGAAGTGGTAAGGTTGAGGTTAGTTGATGTTTAAACAATGACAGAAATGCTATCTTAACAAGGGGTTTTAACGAACTCTGGATTTCTTGATTCAATACTCCAAAAAATTTGAACAAACTTCACCAAAATTTGTATGACAATTAAGTGAACTTTATTGTGTATCATATCATGAACTGTTCCAGGAGAAGCACCTTGCATCAGTGTATTGTGACATCCCTACTCTGTAAACCCGTCACTTATTTTGGTCAGTCTAAGTTAACCTAGCCCCAATAATACTCGTTCCCCTCCTAATATTGAGTCTAGCAGGATTCAGTAGCGGGCTGCATCATCCAAACTATTGAATTGAGGGTTCGACTTACCACGCCTCAATAGTCTGCATTCACGTCTAATGATCCATTATCAAACTTACAAATATGTAGTGGCTTTATGATTGGATAAATCAATTGGTCATCTTACATTTGAATGAAGGGTCATAGGTCGCCGAAAGGTCGGCTGACATGATCTGTTACTGTACCTTGCTAGACTCAATATCGGGAGTGTAATGAGTATTATTGAGGATAGGTTTACTTAGACTGTTATTTTGGTCAGCCATCTATTGCCTATTTGTAAGGAAATTTTAAAGAGACACAGAGTATGTTGATAGGATCACATAGGTCAAATTTTGAAATTGGTGTTATTACATCTGGAACCACTAACTGTTACTGAAAATAACAAGTTAAAGGTCAATCGGTACATTACAGCTAAAATACAGCCATTCAAAGTCGGGATTTTGATCGAAAACTGGACAATGTGGCTGGAGTGGTGCGCGCAAATTCGCCAAACGTAATTTTGAAACCTTGTCATCAGCTGACAGGAAGATATATTCGATTCGATAGTGTTTATTAGGTATTGTAACTAATAGGTAGATTTCGAATATTAAACTTTATTTGAGATGTTTTCTTGATTTTTCCATAAAATCAAGTATTTAAGAGATATTATGCATAATTGGATATATTTGCAAGTCCAATGATGAGATATGAACTTCAATCAGCATATTAGATATTTTGTGGCTTATCAAAACCAAATAAAATTTTAAGAAAGATACTCTGTGTCACTTTAAGGAAAACAGTGGTTGAAGTACCAGGTTTAAAACCTGTTATAGATGTTTAAACATAATATCCTTGTCAGCCTTAGAGAAACGTTTTAGAGTTTAAAATATATTTAGATTTATCATGTACTAGAGATAGGTGGATATATTATGTAAGTTTGAAATGATAATTAGAACAAAATGTATAATCATACATGTCTTGTGACAAAAACAACTTAAATTAAGACAATTGAGATGAAATATATCTATCTGTTCTATATCTCAAGATAAGATATGGTATTTGTCCAGAACTTACAGATATTCTCTCTAGGATGAGCATTTATTAGATTTTGCTTAAATTAAGACAATTGAGATGAAATATATCTTTCTGTTCTATATCTCAAGATAAGATATGGTATTTGTCAAGAACTTACAGATATTCTCTCTAGGATGAGCATTTATTAGATTTTGCTTAAATTAAGACAATTGAGATGAAATATATCTTTCTGTTCTATATCTCAAGATAAGACATGGTATTTGTCAAGAACTTACAGATATTCTCTCTAGGATGAGCATTTGTTATCCCACTGGTATGTAATACCGTGGGATATAGTCATCACCCTGTCCGTTTGTCCGTCCGTCCGTCCGTCCGTAATCATTTCGTTTCCGGAGCAGAACACAAAACCGGTCCACATATCTTTCTGAAACTTTACATGTGTATTGCCCACCTACTGAAGTGGTGCCTTTTGATATTTTCACATTTCTGAAAATTTTATTTTTTATTATTTCCATGGAAACGGCCCCTATTTGGACTCTGTTCATGAAAGGTTTCGTTTCCGGAGCAGAACTCAAAAACCGGTCCACATATCTTTCTGAAACTTTACATGTGTATTGCCCACCTACTGAAGTGGTGCCTTTTGATATGTTCACATTTCTGAAAATTTTATTTTTTATTATTTCCATGGAAACGGCCCCTATTTGGACTCTGTTCATGAAAGGTTTTGTTTCCGGAGCAGAACTCAAAAACCGGTCCACATATCTTTCTGAAACTTTACATGTGTATTGCCCACCTACTGAAGTGGTGCCTTTTGATATTTTCACATTTCTGAAAATTTTATTTTTTATTATTTCCATGGAAATGGCTCTTATTTGGACTCTGTTCATGAAAGGTTTTGTTTCCGGAGCAGAACTCAAAAACCGGTCCACATATCTTTCTGAAACTTTACATGTGTATTGCCCACCTACTGAAGTAGTGTCTTTTGATATTTTCACATTTCTGAAAATTTTATTTTTTATTATTTCCATAGAAACGTGTCAAAGGTTTACATCTTACGATCATGTGGAACCGGTGGGATATGTCATCTTCTGATGACTCTTGTTAGATTTTGCCAAAATGGTGTCTTTTGTCATTTAAGCCACCTCACTATTTGATACCTTGATGACAGTTTGGCAGAGAGTCTTCACATCACGCCATTGTTTCATTATATCAAACCTGTGAACATAACTTTTTGGTTGCGATGAGTTTTGCTCTACTCAGTGAAAAAACATGTTCTCAGTATAAGCACTACAACATACAAATAGCCGGTCTCTTCCACTCATAATAAACAATATTTTATCAATTATCCTGAGGAATATATGGATGACAACTTCTTTGTTCATTGTATGCGACGTTTCGAAAACGACACAAGCATCTGTGTCGAAACGTCGCATACAATGAACAAAGAAGTTGTCATCCATATATTCCTCAGCATTATTGTCATTCCACCTTCTAAAATGCCTCTCAAAGAATATTTTATCAATTGTATGATAATAATCATGAATCTATTTATCATTTAGAGATAAATGCCATTTAGATAGTGAATCCCAAGATAGTGTGATCCCAAATATAACATTGTTACTATTTATCATTAACACTCAGTATGTTACAAATCTTAATATTCCATTTTATATTTTAAGTTATTTTGTCCAGAATAGAAAATCTGTGCACTGCGTCAATGGTTAGAAACTTTCAACTGGTTTCATTGTAATGCAAATCTGCAGTGGTTTAACAGCTTTCTTCAAAAACTCTTAGTGATGTGAAAGAAATGTGAAAGCTGTTTAAGATTTAAAGTCACTTCTAAAATCTTAATAATAAACGTTTTGAGCTCATCAATAAAATTATGATCTATCGCACTCTTGATGTTGAAATTATTTTCATATATTTTTTTTATTTCAGTCACATTGTTTGAGCTGACAGTTGTCAATAACTGGTTTATCATAATGGTAAGTAACCTAGACCTATTTTGATTCAAAGGAATGTTAATTTCAATCAACTGACCAACCAACGGACAGTTCTGTCTTTATTTAATTGTTTTGTCTTTCAGTCAATCGTTCTTTCAACCATTGTTTTGTCTTTCAATCAATTGTTTCTTATTTTAATCAATTGTTCCGTCTCTTAGTCAATTGTTCTGTCTTTCAGTCAATCGTTCTTTCAACCATTGTTCTGTCTTTCAATCAATTGTTCCTTATTTTAATCCATTGTTCTGTCTTTCAGTCAACTGTTCTTTATTTCAATCAAATCATGCTGTCTTTCAATCAATTAGTCAATCAATCTCTCTATCAGTCAATCATTCTGTTTTACAAATCAATTGTTCTGTCTTCAATCAATCATTCTGTCTTTCAGTCAATCGTTCTTTCAACCATTGTATTATCTTTCAATCATGTTCCGTATTTTAGTCAAATGTTCTGTCTTTCAACCATTGTTCTGTCTTTCAGTCAATCGTTCTGTCTTCAACCATCGTTTTGTCTTTCAACCATTGTTCTGTCTTTCAACCATTGTTCTGTCTTTCAACCATTGTTCTGTCTTTCAATTATTGTTCTGTCTTTCAACCATTGTTCTGTCTTTCAGTTAATCGTTCTGTCTTCAACCATTGTTCTGTCTTTCAACCATTGTTCTGTCTTTCAGTCAGTAGTTCTGTCTTTCAGTAAAACATTCTGTCTTTCAACCATTGTTCTGTCTTTCAGTCAATCGTTCTGTCTTCAACCATCGTTTTGTCTTTCAACCATTGTTTTGTCTTTCAACCATTGTTCTGTCTTTCAACCATTGTTCTGTCTTTCAGTTAATCGTTCTGTCTTCAACCATCTTCTGTCTTTCAACCATTGTTCTGTCTTTCAACCATTGTTCCGTCTTTCAGTCAGTAGTTCTGTCTTTCAGTAAAACATTCTGTCTTTCAACCATTGTTCTGTCTTGCAGTCATTTAGTCAATCGTTCTGTCTTTCATGATACAAATTCAAATGTCTATATTTCCAGGAAGGATATGCCATTGGGATGAGTGAATGGACAAGAATATATTTCATGCTGTTTTATCTTGTTATGATGGTAGGTATTCACTATAGTTTCAGAATGTGCCCTGCCCTTTTTCTTAAATCCCATGCCTTTTTTGATAGCTAAAATAATTTGATTTACCTTTTCGAGAATAAGTGATTCAGTAAAAACAAAGTTGCGATAGGAAGAAAATATTTAAGATAAGAATGGATCAACTCTTTGTTTCAACAGGACACACGGTCTGCTGACCACATGTTTAGCTAGTTAAAGGAACAATAGGGGGATAACTGACCAAGTGCTATGTTGTGGATACAGCTGTATGATCTCATGAGTTAATTACAGATTTTTTAAATCCTTTGCCCTTTTATATGTTACATTTATTCTTAAGTACAAAATAATTATGAAATATCCAGACTTAATTCATATTCAGTGTTGATTGCCAGTGTAGTGCTAACAGACACTTATAGTTTATGCTTAACTATTTTCATTTGAAAAAAAAGTCAAAATTAATATGCATGTATTTGCATTTTTTGGAGAAAATGTGCCCTTTTCATAAGTATTTACCCTGTCCTGTTTTCAACTTGGGGGAAACACTATCAGCTGTCAATTATATACTATCCTTGTGCTAAGATCTCCTAACTTAAGACAAATACTAGGATAGACCTGTCCCAGCTAAATCCTAGTGGAAATTAACATTGCAAAAATCAGGAGATCAGAAAATTCAGAGTAACATACAACTACCTGTTTAAAATTGTATTCTATGTTGTTTAGGTTGTGATGAACATTGTTGTTGCGTTTGTGCTGGAGTCGTTCTTGTTCCGTATCCAGTACCGGAGAACCATGGATGTAGAGGATATAGAAGGTAGGTCTGGCGTCATTCAACATCAATAACGGCTCTGTTGCACATCTTTAACAATTATTTATATATCAATGATCTATTTACCAAATGTTTGTGACTTGGGTCTCATCCTGTGTTGTGTCCCTGGGCAAGACACTCCATCCACATTGCACTTAGTTCACCCAGCTGTACAAATGGGTACCTGAAGTATGGACCTATATACGGTCGCACGGAGCGATTGTTAATCGGCGGTACCGAAATTACTATCCCTTCAGGGTAATAAATCTCATGGCGCTTTGAGCATGCTTTGTCATGGATATATGCGTGCTATAAGAAAGCTGTTACTATTACTATTACTATTACCCGAGTCAATGATTTAGAGATATTCAGCAAAATCTATTTCACATTCATGCAAATTTGAATGCAAGATCAGCGACATACCATAACTATGAAGTCCTGTCGCCATTTAAAGTGCATTTTGCCCTTGGTCATGATTTGAAAAATAAGCTAAGATATGTCAAGATTGTTGGTAAGAAGATGACAAATGTTAATCTAATACTATTGAAGTGTTGTTTAACCCTAATCACTCAATTATCGCTACAAGGCATAATAGATACTTTACCTTCCTTATCATTGACTTATGTATTTTCTGAACTTTATGCGCCGCTAATGGCTGCAATATTGTCCAAGCGGCGCTAAACAATAACTCACTCACTCACTCTGAACTTTATCACAAATCATCTCACCTCATTGTATAAGGTTTTGGGATCAAGAGGTCGCTCTATGCTAATCTTCCTTCTATCTCAAGTGATGTCTTGCGGGAAGATTAAAAATATCATCTCATCTCATCTCATTGTAGGGCTTTATGATTCAAAGATCACTCAATGCTTATCTACCTTCTTCAGATCACGGGGTATTCAAGGTGGAAATCAGTTTGACGGAGGAAGAGAAGGATATGTGCGAGCGTCCCTATGCCTGGCTAACAGGAAGTCACATCGCGAGCCAGGCTGACGACACCTGCCAGGTAGGTTAAAGTATTTATGAACCCCAGGTGTCATATTTGCGAAGTATTCAGCTCATTCTTTTCTCAGCTAAACCTACTTTCGGGGCCAAATACAACTCTACGATATTCTAGGATATATCCCTCAGACCAACATCAACATCTGTCAGGGAGGTCTTGGTATATCTTACTTACTTTACAATAAGTGATCAACTTTTAAAATTATAATTAATTGATGTTATGCTAAATTGCTTTCTCTCCTTTCATTTTCCATTTGATCATGCATAAATCTTTCATTGACAATATGTGTCTGGTAAATCTAAGTATGCCTGACTAACGTTACAGTTAGTGACTGACATTCATTTAGAGGATTTCTGGTTTGAGCATATTGAGATGTTGAGAGTCATGGCAGGGTAATGCTCTCCTTCCCCCTTTTTCCATTTGTTCATATATAATTCTCTCTTGCTGATGATCTTCACAGTAATTGACTGACATTCATGAAGAAAGGTTTTGGTTTTTCGCACTGAGAGTTTATGTAGGGTTTTGACAGGGTCATACTTTCCCTCCTGTCTTTTTCCATTTGATCATTCATGAAATGTCTCTTTCTGATGCGCGCTGTTCCATTATCTGCTTTTGCAATCATTTTCATATTTAGGCAATTTCATTAACTTTCTCGCCGCTAATGGCTGCAATATTGCCCAAGCGGCGCTAAACAATAACTCACTCACTCACTCACTCTTTCTGATGACACTTGCAAGGTAAGTCCATGGTATCTCAACAACTTTGCAATAATTATCTACCGCCATGAAGTGGAAGGGGAATATAGGTTTGGGCTTCGTCCGTGTGTCCGTGCGTCTAAGCGTCCGATTTAACGTCTCAGAAACTATTCAAGACAGGATAACCAAATTTGCTGAGTGTCTTTTGGGTATCAATATCTTGATTAAGTTCGAAAATCAGAACCACATACCGGTAACTTTTTTTCACAGAGTTATTGCCCTTGTATAGTGTTTTTGGACTCTGTTTGAGGATGTTGTCAAAGAGGACAACTTTTCTCAGAAACCATATAACAAACCCATGTAGGAAAATATTGGGAGCTTGAATGAATGGGAGCGGATATGCTGATGACCATGTCTTCTTGTTGATATTAATTTAAATGTTTGGCCTTCAACATTGAGAATCGATCAGAGGGTCCTAAAGTCTAACTCTTTGCAAGGTTATGTTTTCCCTTCCTGTCTTTTCTACTTGAGCCTGAGGAATAATTTGATTCAAAAGGATATTTAAGTGTGTGCCTCATATAGGGAAACATTGATCCTATATGTTAGATGAGAAATTCTCATGTCTCTTAGTCTAACGAAGATTTTGAACTGGAGTTATGTTACTTAAAAAGGATATAAGGAATTTTGTCCCATTTTCAGCTTCCATACGTGTACAGAGGCGAGAGATACCGAGGCAAGGAAGACTTCAGCCTGAGGATGTATGGAGATGAAGTCCAGGTTTGTTTCCATCTTTCAGTAACCCTTCCTTGACAGTTTCAGGACAGATTTTTAGCTCATCTCGCCTGTAAGGCCCGATGGGCTTATGGCATGGCATGGTGTCCGGCGTCCGTCCGTCCATCCGTCCATCCGTCCGTAAACTTTGTGGAATGTCGACTTCTTCTCCAGAACCATAAGGCCTAGAAAGCTGAAACTTGGTGTACAGACTCCTTGACTAGTGAGGATCATAAATTGTAGCTTTGGTGGCCCTGTGACCCCTAAGAAGGGCCACAGGGGCCACGCCCTAAAAACCTATTTTCATCTTCTTCTCTAGAAGCATTAGGCCTAGAAACCTTAGACTAAGTGTACAGACTCCTTGACTAGTGAGGATTATAAATTGTAACTTTGGTAGCCCTGTGACCCCTAATAAGGGCCACAGGGGCCACACCCTAAAAACCTATTTTCATCTTCTTCTCCAGAACAATAAGGCCTAGAAAACTTAAACATAGTGTACAGACTCCTTGACTAGTGAAGATTAATAATTGTAGATTTTGTGACCCTGTAGCCCCTACTAAGGGGGGAAACACATTGGCCACACCCTAAAGCAAAATCAAATATACAGCCTGATGAGCTACAGAGCCAATGGCTCTATTTTTCTTTTACCAAATAGCAAATCATAGAGTATGTTTTTTACCAATTCAGAAAGGGTTAACTCTATTGGAATCAATGACATAAGTTTTTTCAACTTCAAGTTCTATTTGCAATCATTAATGAATCATGATGCAAAAACAACTGCTGGTCACATGACCAAGGGGAGATAACTAAGAGGGGAAAGTGAAGACCACTAAGAAATGTTTGTGTCTTTAGGGTAGCTGAAACAGCGCCAAAATTAACAACTATTTACACTTACAAATTCTAAATACCATTATACCTGAATAAGGCCATCCGGAAAAAAGATTTCATAACAAAGTCTAAACTTAACTTAAAACTTTTATTTGATGATTGCAGCAATGGGTTGAAGAGGAGAAAGCTAAAAGAACAGAAGCCATTTCAGAACTGGAAGAACTACGAACTAATCGACAACACTCACGAGAATACAATCCAGATCCAAATGACGTCTCTGAAATTCGGTTGGAACATAACTATGGATCGTCATTTAGCTGATGATCAAGATTCCTTTCTTTACAACTAGCAATCTGTGATCTTTATATAGTCCTTTCCGTCTGACCTTGACACCAATAAACAACGTGCTTGACCTTCAACCTTTTTTGAAAAGGGCAAAGTTCACAAGGCCCTGAATGGAATCAGTGATGATTAGTTCAGAAATTGTGTGAGGGCAGACGATTACAAGTTTACAAACCTTTAGTCATCCTAGCAGGGAAACCAAGAGAAAACATTATTGCGGCTACCTGTATCCTTTAGTGGATCCATGTAGAAACCATCTCGTTACCGGTACCTCCTCAAGCCTACCGTCGACCAGTGCCTCCCCAGTTTTGAGTAGGGAAACCAGTGGGGCCAAAACTCGACGGACAATGGAAATCAAATTAGACCATTTTAGATGCAGATACAGGAGTTTGAAAGGAGGTTCAAGTATATGTAGGGGGTGTTCAATATTGCAATTTTACACAAAAAATTCCAAAATTTCAGGAAGGGGAATCGGTTGAGTCTGCCACTGGACTGACTCTCAAGGGGGTTTTATTGCTGAAAACAACCTTCACACATAAGATAACCTTTGTGCCATTCTTCAACATTGCACTAAAGCTACTTAAGTGACTCAAGCAAGGCCTCCTTCATGCTTTGTGAATCAGTCTGATTAATATCGACAATTTCCGAGGAATAAATAGGAAAAATGATATCTCTATCAGGGTTTGAACCAGCCGGGTTGTCCTCTCTGTCTTGGTCTGAATGCACGCACCTCTATCGCATGTTTCTATAACCAGTTTAGCGCAGACACACCCAGTCGTAAGTTATGAAATCACATCCTCGTTTTTAAATAGCATTTAGCACGATTATATATAACGAATGGTACACTGGTTTTACCTGCCCCAAGCATGATATCGAAAGCTTTTCCTGCCCGCCTTGCGATTTGTTAATGAGCATATGCAGAAACATGTGACAAAGGTGGGTGCATTCAGACCGAGACGGAGAGGACATCCTGGCTGGTTTTGAACCCCGATAGAGATAACATTTTTGCTATTTTATTCCTCGGAGCTCGGTCAATTTTAATCAGCATGCTTTGTGAATCAGTAGCCTGGTGATTTGTTTTCAATATGTTAGAATTGTTGGAGATTCCTTCTTATCAAGTTTATGTAGTTAGTCTTGCCAGACTGTGATATGCAAGGTGATAACCTTTACAATGCATGCTGCTTAGTCCATGACTGTCATATGGCAAATACTCACTTTGATGGTCTTACTTTCATGTTCTTTATGTAAAAATTTCTTTCGATGTTATTTAAAATGTTTGTGTTTTTTTTTGGTCTATCTGAAAATCTACAAATTTTACAAACTAGAATAAAAGAATAATTGGGGAGGATTTCTCTTATCTTGAATGTAGATAACAATCAACAAATTCAAACTTGCAGCTTTCACCAATTTTTTTTTACCAAATTCTTGCTAAAAAGTAAAAAAAGCAAATTTGCAAAAAGTAACAGGTGTTGAAGTCAAGCTGATTCAATACCAGATACTAACATCGGATTTTAATCAAACAGCTTAACAAATAGTAACCGATTGGATTCAATTAACTATTGAACTAAACAAGTATTTGCCTATCAAAATCAAAATGCTTGGGGAGAGGAACTGTATCGACCTATTGGAATATGTTTTTTAACTAATTGCCACAAGTTGGAATAGGCTTCATTCCCTGAAGGGGCAGTAGCACATTTTTTAAAGGTAATTAATGAAGATACTGTTACAATTTGCAAGACAATGGTTTTCAATCAAAAGAAGCATTCGGAATACAAACATACTATGCAAGGTCACTTGGTGGGAATCCATTCCTATATCTCAAATGTTTACACAAAAATGGCTGCCAACAGTTTTTGCTTTATACTTAATAATATTTCCCTATATGGCGTAATTTTGTCCAAAAAATGTGCTATTCTCCCTTTAAAGGGGCAGTAGCACATTTTTTCCAAATTTTATATTTTACAATTTTCACTGATAATTGTACGTTAATGCTAAATGAATTATTTTGATTGTGTCAAAAATCTCATTACACAAGCCAATTATCCATAGTCAGAGGACAAAGTATGAAGATTCACCTAAAATCCATTGGCGGCCATTTTTATGTGAACACCTTTAATTCATTTTGTGTAAGAAAAAGCAATCGCATGGCTAAACTTTACGTTATATATTTGAATTATTACTGCTCCATTTAGTTTAAATACATTCTCTTTCAAATGGAACCATTTATTTTCATTTTCCTGACATCACCTTATATTCCCCTAAAAACGTGCTACTGCCCCTTTAAACTGCCTGCCATAGTTGATGTCACAAACATTGCATCACATCATGGGCAAAATTGTACTGTAACAATCATTTAAGGAAAATTTTTGTGCCCCAACAAAAAATAAGATACAATTTATGTTTTATCATATAGTTGAAATACGCTATCTCATTGCTGCAAATACTTTGTTCTGATTTCTTGTGTTGCTATGGAAAGCTGTATTCATCCTCAAGGTCATCAAGGAATTTGATTTTAATAATTGTTTTTAAGATATTAATTTTGTTTTGTTTCAATTTCATTGTTTCAAAGTATATTTTTGAAATACCCAAACCTAATTACTGTAATTATGTACCCTAAGTTATCATGATGCAATATTCAAATTGATATATCCATTTAAAGTCCTTGTCACCGCCAGAGATTAATAACAACCCTATTTCTTTCAGTTTTGGACGATATTTTATTTTTCTATGACCGTCATTCTAGAAATGTTTGTGATGAATGAAGATGAAGTCAATTTAGGGATAAACAAGATGTTAACAAAGCAATTTTGTTTTATGTCAGTTTATGTATTGCCTTTTGGTATAGCTTTTTGAAAAAAAAATAAAAAATAGTTTTCAAAATATTCAAATCAATGAGATGGAATTGTCATCATTTGAAAAAAAGTTTTTTTTTTGTGTGAACAAATAATCTGACAATTTGTGTTTTTAGAAGGTATTTTACGTGAGATCAAATGTTTGAGTGTCTCAAAGAGATGACTGTCACAAAGTTATTTTTCATTTCTTATTCTGATCAAAATCCTAAATCTTATGATGGTATATGATGGTACATGATGGTATATGCTTGTGTATGATGGTCAGTACATGGGTATAGGCTATACCAGTGTTTGAAATAAGCATAGGTCCGAAGACCCGACACCGTCAGTTATTCACAAGGGCCCACACTTTTTTATATCTTCAGGTCCTTACAGACTCAGTTTTTCATATGATACTGATCCTTTCCAACAATACTTGCTGTAAGACATTTCCCTGCCAAACCCTCATAAGTATCACTCTAAACTGATAACAGTGTTGTGTATTTAAAACATACTGATATTAAGAACATTATTATTTTAGAATAAGTCAAATCAGTACTGGTAATGAATGCTGAGTTTCCGAGTTGGGCCCAAAGTTTTTCCTATCTGCGGGTCCTTATTGACAAGCAGTTTTTAAATGCTTGTTTCAAACACTGGGTATAGGGGTTGTGTGATATCTTTGTTTGCATATTTCAAGCTGCTATGTAGAGCCCTTTTACCTTTGAAAGAGGTGGGTTATGAGTTTAAAGTCTTTGATAGAGATCACATACTTAAATCGTATTTTATAACGCTTCCTTAGAAATCAAAGGCTGAATGCATTCAAAATACGCAAATGAAGCTACCCCAAAAATAACAATGTAACAGTTATACCAAATTATCTATACCATTTTCTGCATGGCATTTATTCTTAAAGACTTGTAAATCTTTATCTTGGGTTTGCTCATGTCCGTACTTATAACTACAGAGTCAATGGTTATCTTTTTTTTATATATTTTTGTTTTGTGTTTACAATTTGTGCAATGCTATACGGTGGTACTCAGTTTGATTATAAATGATTGTATCCCGGCGAAACGAAGTTATAAAATCATGATGTTACAGGGAATCGAACATGTTCTATCAGAGACCACCCCCACGAGGTCTGAATGCAGACCACCTAATGACATGTTGCTGTAACAAGTTAAAGCGGCAGTAGCACTTTTTTTTAAATTATATATTTTTCATCTAAAATTGTATGTTAATGCTATTTGTATTATTTTGATAATGTCAAAAATCCCATTACACAAACCAATCATCCATAGTCAGGGAACAAATTATAAAGAATCAAAGTCCATTGGCGGCCATTTTTGTGTGAACACCTTTAGTTCATTTTGTGTTAAAAAGGAATCGCATGGCTGAATTTTACATTATATATTTGATTAATTACTGCTTCATTTAGTTTAAACACATTTTCTTTCAATGGAAACCGTTTATTTTCATTTTCCTCACATCACCCCTAAAAACGTGCTACTGCCCCTTTAAGAGTTGACCTTTTAGAGGTCATGGTGTTTGACAAGAAGGAAGGGTATTTTCTGTCAATACAATGGGACATTGAGCATGATGTTGGCGTCTAATTTGACAAATGATGTAATTCTTTGAGGAGACCTTTTTGTTTCTAAATGTTACCATGTTATGGCCTTTTAGTTCAGTATAATGTTAAACAGTTGTGATTTGTTATCGAAAACTGAACAATGGTGCCACTAATGCATAAAACATTATTTAGAAGATCCATTTACATCAGAACGACATTTTAATTGTTTTCCTTTTAGGTGTAGTAATCATGTGCCAAGTAAGTGATTGTTTGCTTGACTCTAAAATTTAAACAATAGCAATAGCTGGACCAATCAAGATAGAAAAGTCAATATTAGGTGGCAGGCTGTGATTGGCTGAGAAGAGTTTTGCTGTTTGTAAATATGCTATTTGTTTTCCAAGTCATTTAAAACTATTTCATGCATGTTTTTGAGCAAATGAAGTATCTATATTGTCTAATCATATCCTTTTGTTCTCATTTCTGCATTGTATACCACCCAGGGGAAATGATTCTTAAGTAGATCATGTAATTGGTATGCATACATGTAAATGCCCGGGGAATGGATATTAAAGCTTTTTTGTCATTGAAAACAAGTAGTTATCTCAATTTGGGCATTAAAGAGATGAACATGAAAGTTTAAGAAGATGATCTGAACTAAACTTGGGACATGTTGTATACAAGCTCTTAAGCCACATAAAAAATTATTAAACCTTAGCTTTGTCACTTTAATTTAATCATGATGAATTGACTTTGTCCTCATGGTCTGTTAATATTGTATTGAGATCATTTATTTTTAATTTCCAGTTTCTCAGGTTTCTTTTTTATCTACTATTCCAATCGTTAAGTTTCTTTTGTGCCAAAGAATGCATTGTTTGTGAAGGAATGACAAAAGATGTTGAAGATTGTAATGTTTTATTTCTCTTGATCCTACAGATATGTGCCATACAATTATTACAAGTACATTGTCAATGTCAACGTGAATCATGCTCTAGATAAAACTAAAAACAAAAATAAAAGTAAATGACTAGAGTGTGTTTGTTGTTTTTTCTCCATAAAACTTGATGAGACCGGTAAGCACTATCAACAGTTATAGTATACCATCACCTTACAAATAAACAACAAAAGAATCAAACCCAGGGCCTATATTTTCGAAGCTCTCTTAGCGCTAAGATAGTCGTAAGCCAATGTTATAGCATGGTACTTACGACTATCTTAATTAGCACTAAGAGAGCTTCGAAAATCTAGATCCAGGACTCCTTCAGACAAAGTAACATAAAGGAAATGTTGACATACAAATAAAACTCTAACTTTCTTGTACCATTATGAATCATTTATTTGATCCATAGTTAGTTCCCTTAATGATTTTCGCCATTCTATAGCGTAGGTCAGCGCCTCCCCCACCTAGTATACAAATAAATTTGTCTTTTCATTTTAACAAATTGTTGAATTTCTAATGTGGGTAAATCCATTGAAGTGTTCGCAATAGTGGTCTGCCTGCCTGGCATAGCGGGTGACTATCAAATTGAGCTTATTGGACAAGATGACAGCATGCCTGGCAGGCTTGTGTGATTTTAGAGAAACACATTGAAGGGCTTGTAAAACGTTAAAGGGACCATTCAAGCGGGGTATTTTTTGTGGAAACTACATTCAGGAGGACTTTCTTGTTTACAATTATATATGATTGCATGATAATTTCACACTTAATTTCAAATATGTTTGTGAGGTTAGCATTTCAGTTGTTCAAGATCTAAAGTGTATCGCTCAGAAAGTAAAAACATCGTGAAATGAAGCCACGATCGTGAAATGCATTAAGATAAAATGTTGTCGTAACTGATAAATTTTATCATGAATTATTTGTAAATATGCTCCTCTTCTATTAATCAAGTACTTTCTTAATTTTGTTAATGAATAAGCATAATACAGCACATTTGTTTTCTCGCAATGCTTACATTTCAAGATGGTGGATAAAAGCCGGTCGATTGGTGCCTTTAAGAAGGGCTGGTTAATTTTACAAACCTCCCAGCCCCGCTTGCTTGTGTGGACTTAATCATTGTAATGTAGTGTTCGAAATATGTTAAGGACAGCAGTGGAACCTGTGGTGATTCCGCCCCTTGAGTTATTGTCACAAATCAACATTGCAATGGAATCCAAGTATATCCAGTGTTCCACAAGTTTTCTCATGCTGTATTTTTATAGGTGAATTCAAATTGTGAAAAATTAAAGAATTTTAGAGTACCATTGTGCTTCAAATTTTTCATCCCTAACTAGGGACATGTTGGATTAAGGTAACAATATCTAGCAATTGAATATCATAATCATAAAACTATCTTGCATTTGGCAAAACTTCTTTAAAATAAATACTGTTCGAGGAAAAGGGCAATTTTGATTTTGCGTTGTAAGAACCCGTTTGGTAACGGTGACAAAACATAGCAATATGAAACAACAAATCGATGAACTTTGACCTCAAATAGCAAGGTCATAACACAATACAAACATCTTTAATACAACATTTGATAAACGATAACAAGAGTGCAACCATATCCAATTTACAATATGAACTAACATAAAAACTTCTTCCAGAATGACTAGTTAATTTTCATGTATTTGGCAGAAGAAATAATATTGAAACAATTCATATAAACATCAATACATAATAAAAGATTCAAAACTTAAAATGAAGCAATTTCATCAATTTGATATGTCATGGTGGTCTTTTCCCTTAAAAACAGTTCTATATACACACTTAGACCCATTGATTTTCTAGTGGCTATTAGTTTTTTAAATCTAAAAACCTAGAAAATAACAATTTCAAGATCAAAGTACAACATAAGAGAAATTAATACTAATAATTTAAAAAATCATGACTAGAAATGAAGTAATAATAATCATTACTCCCAATAAAGAAATTAAATATTCTGATACAAACAGTAACTAATCATTAATCAAATGAAGAATAAAAAATCATAAACTTTCTTGTTAATCAACAAAAGAAAAATGCCTTACAACCATTGGCTTTCTTTTTCTCTTTAAAACAACTGAGATTCATTTTCAAAACAATAACATGGCAGAAAATAACCACCAACATTAGTAGCACTAAGTAAGCATATAAACATTTCATAACATTTCGTAAGTACATTTTGGACGGACTGACCCATTTGTTTACGATGTAAAATTTTCACAGATGTCACTAAGTAAAGCTTGAACCAATAACATGGATAATATAAATTGGTTAATACTCTTAAAAAGAAATGGACATTTCGAGAAACCAATAAGGATATGGTAATTTTGATCATTCACCTAACTACGAATGATATTTGATAAATAGAGTGAGTGAGTTAGCGCATAACGCCACTTGGCCAATATTTCAGCCATTTGTGGAGATTTGATAAACAGAGTAGCCGTTACTATCATGTGTTCGCTATCAAGCATTGTTTTGCCATGAACTATTATAGTTAAAGCACAGGGTCGAAGGCCAAGTGGTTTGACATTTGGATAGTTTAGGGCAAGACTTTATTTTATTGCAAAAACAGGACTACTCTATTACTTTTCAAGAACTGTATTTGACGTAATAAGCGCCAAGGGCACTTAAAAAATTGACTTGGATGGCCGCTTATTAAAGTGGTGTGTATGAAGATCAAAAAATAAGATTACTGAAGTGGAACTGTTTTTAGGTTGTCTTTGATAACTGATACAGGCATACTTACACATTATTGAGTGTACAGTTACACATATTGCCGCTAATGTATCCTTTAATTCCTCATGAAACAAAGTGAATACGCTGAATTTATTATTTTAGTACCGTTGGTACATGGGCGGTTATTAGACCTACAATAACAAAACCCTTTGGGGGCGCTTATTGAAGCAGGGCGCTTATTACGTCGAATATGGTATGTTAATTTTAACATGTTTTATTTATATTTACTCCAAAGTAAAATAATTTTTTTTAAAATCAAATACGGCCGTGAATTGAAATCCCATGGCAAGTGACGTCATAGCAGATTTGTTATTGATGTCATGGACCATTTTGTGCATCACTCAAAAACTAGACTTTTTACGGAATAAAAGGCGGTTGTCCCTTTGATCTTTATAGAAACAATACAAGAAATTACCCTTTTAAGTAAACAAAGAGACTTAGAAAAAAACCTTAATATTACTGATTGCAAGATGTTGCAAGAAATTGGAGTTTGAAAATGAATGGAACATGATTGTTAAAGCTATAAGAATCCATTTCCATATCTCTAATCATCAAAAGCTCTTCTCACTAAAATGTGCGTCATTGTTTTTGCTTATTACTTGAACATTTCTTGGTTTTCTCTCAGATTTCTGGCAACATGATATTACTTTGGTTACTGGAAAAATTAAATTCTTTTTACTACGTATTAACCAAAATAATTTTTTGACTTAAACCAAACTTTGCAAAGCATTTAAACATTTCATAAGCCAAACTTTTCAAAAAACCTACAAAAAGCTTAGAAATTGTCTCAAAAATTGAAACATACCTTAGGTATCTTCTAAGAAGCTAATTTCATCTTTAAGTCAGTTGATAAAATTTATGAATTGTTACATATGATTTCTAATAACAAGCTAGCCTAAAAACGTCATCAACATTAAGGTAACAACATTCAAGCAGATCCCCATTAATCAAATAACCAACACCAGTTCTCGTTGTAAGAAATAAATTGAGTACAAAACTAACAACAATATGGATACTTTCAGCAAAATATAGCTAACAGTAAGGAGAAAATGTTTTCATAAGACATATTTCCTTGATTGTAATTAGCCTCTGTAACGAAGAGCATTTCTTGCAAGCTGAAAAAAGGTTAAATATTTGGAATTCAGATGTGTAATTTTCATTTCAATTTTCAACTTTCAAGGAAAGAGTGAGTTGGAGTTTATGCCGTTTGGGAAATATCTCAGCCATTAGCGCCATAAAAGACTTAAAGATTCCCCTTTTCTTTGAGTGACCTTAACTTGAGGGATAGTCAATATTTACAGAAACATTAACTATTAGAAAAGCGGCATGCACACTGATACTGTCTTCAACCTATCAAGCGCCCTGGGCGGTCAAAAAAATTGGAAAGAGGGGGCACTTATTAAAATGTCTTAATCATTCAGTCGAATGTTAAAAATGTTTGTATGTTCTTGATCTGCATATAGTCTTTTAGCATAAGTTACAAATCCAATGACCTTGATTAAAAAGGAGGACGGAAATCAAATCTTCCAATCATTTTTATGTAAAAGATTTCATAGGTTTGTCATGTACGGTACCCTAGAGAAGGTGCGCCTAATGTTTGAAAGCACCGTTAGGGGGCGTTTATGGGGAGAGGCGCTTATTACGTTGATTACGGTAATACTGTTACCAATATGCAATGCTAATCCCTTTTTAACTCCTTGCAATATCATCTTTCAATTTCAATACTGAAATAAACCTTCACCCTACCCCTTAGAAACCAGTCACAAATATGATTTCCTTTTTTGGAAGGGTAAACACTTTTAATAATTTTTATAACTGTCTTACAAAATTTACTTACCGTAATTTCTCTATTAATTCGACATCTCCAATAATTCGACCACATACTATTATTCTGAGGTCACAAATTTAAATCACATCTAAAAATTCAACCAACTGCCAAAAGTTTATGTTCCATTGATTCAATCACTACTAAAAATAATGGTTTAATTTGCAAAAATAAAATTAATTAAAATTTCTCTGCTGCAGTAATCAATTAATAATATATCTATTATGATAACTATGGCATGTTCATGTGGTCATGTATGGAAACTATGTATTAGTTATATATAACAAACTTCCTGATATCTATCTAATATTTCAACCCTAATACCAAATAAGCTACCAAAAGTGAAATTAGTTCAACCATAGACAATTTTAGAAAATCTTTTGAAAATTTTAGGGTCGAATTAATAGAGATATTACGGTATTATAAGACTACAGCGAAAACATTGCAACTACCCTCAATTTGTGACAGGTTGAAGAAGCCAGGTACGAAGGGCAATGAATTCAATGTTGACGAGTGACAAACAAAATTAAAATATCACTCTTGGTTTCTTATGAGAAGTGGAGTTATATAAGCTGGGCCTTGTCCTCGGCAGCAACCCATGCCCTAGGATATCCCAGATAACTCATGTCCTAAATAGCTAGGACATTTTTGAGAATGGGCAATCTGGTGGCTAAGTAACGGGTCAAGATGACATCATTGTTTTAACTTATTTTTTATCATAACCTTTGACTATATTATTAATCAATGTTTTTATTACCTGGTTGGTAAAGGCAAGGGCCATAGGCCATTCAGAAAATTACTAAAATCACAATAATGGCAAAGATGTTTTTCCCAATCTTAGCTATAATAGCGGTGTCAATACTCCCAACCGGACTTTTCGATAAGTATCAACCCACACCTATTACAGAGATGATAGAAGGTTGAATGCATATAAAAAATTCTTTATATCCCCCTAATCTCATGAAAAATGTCTTATGTAAACAAATAGTTCCTTATGTCATGCTCATAATGCCAACAAAACATCTTCAAATATACATACTGCCTATAATGGCACAACAAAATTAAGTGGCAGGTCCCATGCTATATGGTTTGTGATTGGCCCCTGAAAGCAGCAAAGGGAAACGACTTTGCAACAACACTGAATGTGCAGACCACTAAACTAAAAATTTGCAGAGGTAGTGAGTGTGTATAACATATCAATGATTTCAAATATGTTTGTTTTAAGTGATATAAAGTGATATTTCCCCTGACAAAAACATCAAGGATATTTAAGGTATCAAATACTTTGTTTTAAATGTAATTGGGACTGTTTGTGACAAAAACATCACACCATATATAATCAGTAAAAAATAGTTATATATACTGAAAATTCTTTGAGTTTTGATATATTGCTATGTAAAGTGATAGTGGTACTTGAAATAATTCATAAGATTCCTTTTTCAAGACCTTAAAGACCTTATCCTTCATTTTTGGATATTTCAATCAAGATTGAAGTCTTTAAAAAGGTGGAACAAACCTACCTAAATGCAAGAAATTTTTGTATTTGGCTAAAGGTTTTGGGATTTGGAATTTAACATAAAAGTCATGCTCATGCTCAGTTTCAAAATTGACAACATTTGTGATTTCAAATTTTTCGATTTTGAGTACTAAATGATAATTAATGTTTAATATCACTATTACTATGTACAAAAACTATCTGGCTAGTTACTGCTTAAAGGGACAGTAGCACATTTTTTGAAAATTGTATATTTTTTATTTTTCACTGATAATCAGACGTTAATACTAACTGTATTAATTTGACAGCGTCAAAAATCTCATTACACAAACCAATCATCCATAATCAGAGAACAAATTACATAGATTCACATAAAGTCGATTGGTGGCCAGATTTATGTGAATCTTTAAATTTATTTTGCGTAAGAAAAAGGAATCGCATGGCTGAACTTAACATTATATATTTGATATATTACTGCTTCATTAAGTTTGAAAACCATGTCTTTCAATTGGAACCATTTACTTTCATTTTGCTGACATCACCTTATATTTCCCATAAGAACGTGCTACTGCCCCTTTAAAGTTACACAGTCATTAGTCACAAAATCCCAATTTTATCATGTCATTTATCTAGAACTGACTGTTGCTGAAAGGGATCATTTTAATACTTTTTCAGTAGAATGACACTAGAGATACAAAGAAGTAATATTGATCCAAAACCTATAGAAAAGTGATTTTAGAAAATCATATATTAAAAAGAAAGGAGAAAATAAAATTTAATTTGATTGTTTTTAAGCTTGCATAACAAGTTGATGTTTGTTGTGCTTTTGTCCATACCACACACTTTGTTCAAAGTCAATGAAAACTGGAGTATATTTTGAAAATTTTGGATGAATAGGTGAGATGTTTTGAATGAGAACATTATAGGATTTCTTGCAGAATAAAAGCCAAAAAATTTCCAAAATATCACAGTCTAAGGTACTTTCTGCTTCAAATTAAATGCTTGTGCATGGTGAAGAATTATACAACTTTAAGACAGAGGGACAGATGAATAATGCCTTCACAGTTTCACACCAAATTACTGTGAAAATAATGCCTAAACTAATCAAACAAGCAACATTACAATTTAAAAAAACGTATTTTGATTTTTCAATGAATACATAACTCTTTAACAGAAGTAGATGCTTACCAGTATATTTTGTATCCCCTTTTATTCAACTTTTCTTATACCAATGAGAAAGACCTTGGTATCTTGGTACATCAGAGTATTTTAATCCACAGAGCTCCTTCATATCCCTGGGGTCTGTTAGGCATGTCATGATATATGTATTTCACTTATATCGCAGCTGCTAGTATTATTGCAGGCTATTGTGGCTATGCATTGCGACGAAACTTGCGAGCATCAGCTGGAACTAGCGAACCATCTGAATTTATAGCCCTGCACCAAAGCCTGACTGCGTGTAGAACATTTCTCTACTACAGACAAATTGCCGAGCCTCGTGTGGGATTTAAACCATGGACCTCTTGATCCGAAGCCGAACTCGCTTACCACTGGGCTTAACTTTCTTGGTCAAACAGTCATCAATGATGACACACTAATAATCATTTCAAACAACCATAGCAACAAACATAATATCTAATAACATGGCTGGTGACAGTTGAGACAGAAACAACAATCATGATTGACAAATGATTGATGCCTCAACAAAAATGATTGACAAATGATTGATGCCTCAACAAAAATGATTGATACCTCAACAAAAATGATTGACAAATGATTGATGCCTCGACAAATATGATTGACAAATGATTGATGCCTCGACAAAAGTGATTGACTTGGTTGACTAGGAGGCGTGCAAATGATTTGCTCTAAGCTTTTGCCTTTTAGCGGAAGCCATCACTGACCGAACTTGTAAATCGATCTCGTAGAATGGACTGAAGTTATCAATACCGTGGTGCTCCAAATACTGACGAAGGGTCCTGCAGGCTTCCAACGCTTCACTCGAGCTCGGGATCGATTTGCCCACAGGAGTTGTCTTTTCTTGATCCTTTTGAACCTTTTCGATGCCATTTGAAAAAAGATAACTTGCAATATGGGCACAATTGTCTGGAAGCTTTTCTGGTTTGGTAATTACTTTGTCCAAAACGAAATCTTTCTCCTGGTCAGTTTTGACCATCTTGACCGGTGGCTCCGAGGAACCATCACTGTCTAAACTGGCCGGCGTCGGGGAGTGACTGGCTACGATTGGATCTAAATATTCCCACCGTGAGAATATTGGAAAATTCTCCCCATAATCAGGCTCATCACAACACTGAACAGTGGAGTCGATGTCAACATACGCAGAAAACTCTTCCTCTGTCATTGTAGATGGCGCTGTTACATATTCTACCCAAGAAGGCTCAACACCTTCAGAGGTAAACATAGCCATGTGGAAACACGTCACAACTGTTGAGGCAGTTACCTTCCTCCAAGCATCACCGATCAACCCTACTGCAGCAGTCATGTTGAAACTCTTAAGTAAGTGCTCGCTGGCAGGGTTTGAGAGATTACCTTGGAGGATCCCGAACACAGTGAGGAGTTCGCGACGGTAGTGACACTTAAAGTTCCTCATGATGCCTAGATTCATGGGATGGAGTTGGAACACGTTCGATGTTGGTGTATAGAACCATTTGATGTTGTTCAGAGGGAAGTCAATAGCATGGACCACACATTTTTCCAGGACCAGACAAATTGATCTGTCTTCTCTTTCTAGCAGGGAATCCAGATCCATCAGCCATTTTGTGAAGAGGTGACTGTTCATTAGAGCACTGTCACTGTTCACGATACACGGAGGCAGCGTGTTTTTCTCATACTCTCTCCGATTGCCGATGATATACGGAACTTTCTTGTCCTTCCCAGACATGTTGCAACACAAGAGCACCGTCAGTCTTGGATAGTTTTGGGATTCCTCATTTGATTCAGGCTCGGGAAGAGTTTTATAGTACAGAGCAGTTTCCATACAGCAGTAAACATCGTCAGGATGATACTCTTTGAGTATTTTCGGAAGCACTTGATTTACCCATGATTCCACACAATCAGCATCGGAATCTTTATTTTCCTCAGAAGAACGTCTCAAACCGATCTGATGTCTTTCCTTCCATTGCTGCAACCAACTGATCGACGGTAAAAAATCAGAAATATCGAACTTGAGAGCAAGTTCTTTAGCTTTGTCCATCAAAATTGGACCACTGATTGGCATACAGCTTGCTCTGGCTCGTGTGTACCACCGTAACAACGCTGTTTCGATGTCAACATTTTTTCCGTCCCTGTTGCGCTTTCGGTCCGAGTTGTCAGATTGGAGATATCTTGACATGATCAATTCTCGGTTTTTGCCGATTCTTGATATTTGTGATTGGGACACACCAAACTCCGCTGCAAGGGAAGTCTGAGATTTTTTCTGACTCAGACATTCCAAAACTCGAACTTTGTCAGCTAGCGTAAGATCTTTTCTCTTCTGCATGGTTTCTTTGATGAAAGGATTCACAAATGAAATTGAATTAAGAAAACAAAAATCACAATATTTTTCAAAGACTACTTTAATAATTCATAGTCTCAGTGGATTTCTCAGTATATTTTTAGTTCTTTGAGATTCAGGAATATTTGACTGCTTTGGATTTATAAAAGGTTTTTGTGTTCAGTTCTTTTTTGTGAAAACAACAAGGAAATGAATAGAAAGTAATTTTAATTGTTCAGTTTTGTGTCTAACATAAATTCTTTTTCAAATTTCAAGATATGGTTTTATTGTTCAGAAAAGTTTTTTGTTCAGATTTGGTTTTAATGTTCAAATTTTTCATAATTTTTTTGGAAGCTTTGCATGGAGTAGGAGTGTTCAATCCTTTAAGTTGCTCCATTGTGTAGGAGTTAGGGTCTTTATTTGGAAGGCGTGGATGATTTTCATTTCTTCTTCCAGGATTGTATTCACCATTCTGAAACAAACCAAAAAATCTAATTTTAACTTTACCATTTTTGCACAAAGTTTATTCCTGAATAATAAAGACATTAATTCAAGTTGGAAAAATACAAACAAATCAGTGAAATTTTAATATCTTTTTTTTAATATGGAAAAAATACTTATCTCTTAAAAATTCAAACAATCATTTTGGCGACAAAAATTATCAACATTGTTGCGTATCCTGGTAACATTATCATTCATCAGTAAAGGGTTGGTAGTTTACGAGGCATTCTAGTAGTTGAATTTATGGAAGACGAGTTTTATGGAATATTAACTTCTTTATAGTCCGAAAAGGTATACTTATTGTAATTTTAAGGTAACAATTTCATGTGATACATACTTAAGTGAGATTAATGTAGTTAAATTTAGATCTTGTTTATCACGATTTCGGTTAAGTTCCCATAGTTTAGAAATTGATAGAGGTAGATATTTTAAGATTCCCCGGGAACAAAGAAAATGTAAAATGTGTAACCTTAACTTAATTGAAAACGAATATCATTTTTCACTTATCAGTCCAGCCTACATTCATTTAAGAAGAAAATATGTGTTGTCTCGGTTCTATCTTTATCCAAATACCGTAAAATTCAATAGTTTAATGTCGTCAACAAATTCACAAATGCCATTGAATACTGCTAAATATCTCTTATGCATTTGAAGCTAGGAAAACATTTTTGTCATTTTAAGTTTTTTATGTAGCATAAATTGTTCAATATTTGTCATGTCTGCACCGTAGAGGTGTTTTTGTACTCAAGGGCCCGTGGCCTTATAGTATCGAAATAAAAGATTTGAAAAAAAAATTCTTTATTGTAGAAAAAGCAACGTTTTGTTACAGATTCTTGTACATCTTTATGCATGTGGTGGAAAAGAGAAGTTAAGCAATTTATATCCAAGATTCATTAAGGTGTGATGATTCAATGACAAACAATGACATCAAAGGATAGCTGCCTTGCATCATTTTCCTTTCATGTCATTGTAATCTTCTTATGTTGACATTGTTATAATTTTCTCATAATCACACCTAAATATATCTAGTGTAGTCAGTGTTTAAGATACAGCCCATCCGCCAGTCCTATAACTGACTACTTTTTGCCAGGAGTGGTTACTTTTTGGTCAGGACTGGTAAATTTTCAAAAACGTTCTTTATTGTGCCTAAAGAATTGACCAATTAATTTTCAGGACAGGCTAGGTTTCCAATATAAGTTACCGTATTTCCTCGAATACAACCCCGGGGTTCTATTTCGTTCAGTACCCCCTTACCCCCCGGGTTCTATTAGAGGCCCGGGTTATAATGGAGGCCGGGTTGTATTTCTTCAGGTCTGAATTGACGTTTCAAAATCTTCTAGGAATGGCGTTTTCATGGAAAATTATTGATCTAATTCTACATATCTCGTGGCATTTCTGTTGATATTCATTCTTTTATCAAACTCCGTATCAATCCCTGCAATATACGGTTTCCGTGAAGTATATTCTATCGACATATTATACCAGTATTTATGTTAGACCCGGGTTCTATTCGAGACCCGGGTTGTATTAATGTCAGCACCCCCTTACCCCCCGGGTTATATTTGAGGCCCGGGTTGTAATGGAGGCCCGGGTTGTATTAGAGGAAATACGGTATACCATTCAGAGCCTAAGGCAGGTTGCATTACACCAAGCGAAAGGCTGATATATGCCCATTTCCCTGCCTCTGAATGGCTAAATGAATTATCTTACCGAATGTTTAAAATAATATATAATATGAAAATAAAAAGTGTAAGAAAAATAAAAGTACCGAGGGTACAGAAGCTCACCTTAAAATGAATGATGTGTTAAATGGTTTAATTGTGTAACCATCTTTTATATGATAATTGATTATGGCTGCCATCATGATTTTTTTATCTTTTAAAATGCTATTCTTCTGTTGGAAACCACTAGAGCTTGAACAAACATTAATACAAGAATGATATAATCATGATTTGTTAACAAGCAGTAGGTAGAAGAGAGGTTTGCAATGGAAGGACAGGAAAAAAAGGAGGGAAAGGGGGGATAGAAGGGGTGGGGGTAGAAGAGAGGTTTGCAATGGAAATGATATGGAGGTCAACTCAGTAATATGTTTATTGAAGTATCTTAACTAACAGAGAGAATTGGTGAGAAAGAATTTGTAAAAAAAGAATTGTTCAGACAGCTGTTCAATTAGTTTTGAAGATGAATATTAAATGATGTCTTTTATTAGCATATCAACAAAAATAAAAGATAATTTGTTATTCATTAACCAAAATTTTCAATTTGGAATAAATTAATTGCATGGGAACAAAGGAGTAAAAAACCTAACAGTTAGTGTTGGGAGTGAACAAATTTAATCATTTAAAATGCTTTTGAAAAGGATTTGTTTGAATTGTATGATCATTATAATTATCTAGATAATCATTGTTCAGACCGTAATCAGATATAGATGATTAAAAATGTATATTTATCCCTCACTGGCTATGTTATTTGCCATATATGAAGTGTCAGGAATTATGTAACCCACTGATGGAGTGAACAACTTTTATCATTTTATGTTTTATTAAAAAGGATTTATTAAAACAGTCATGCTTCAGGCTGTTCGCAGATAAAGATGATTCATACATTTTTTTGTAACTGTATTTATAGTGTTGATAAATATTACAACAAGCGTATCAATACAAATATAATGACATTGATTTGATTGATCAGGAAATGTATTCTTTTCAATGAATTTCATGAAATCTAATTGAAAATTCAATATAATTGACATATTGACCATCTTGGATTCTTGATAATAAAATAAATGCGTCTTTGTCAGGAATCACTATATAAAAAAATACTCACTTTTCAGAATTATATCTGAATTGATTTAATAGGAGTAGTACTTGGCCTGTAATCTAATTGAAAAATAATGACTTCTATGATGACATGTTGTTCCCAGAACCCCTTCAGCATGATACAATTATCATTTAGTTGTACAGGTATTTATCAAACACATGGTATTGGAACTGGAACCTGATACAAAATACCTCTATTATTAACTTATCATGTAGATTACTGTACATAAAAGCAGATTCTTGACTTGTTAATATTAACTCATCGTGCAGATTGTTGTACACAAAAGCTGATTCTTGACTTGTTTAAATTGTTATTTGTAAGAAGTATTACTATTAATAGAATACAAGTATACTTTTCATAAAGACAATTTATATACTTTCCATAAAGTCCATTATGTTCTATTTATCAATTAGGTCAGGATTACTATGCAATATACAAGCAGGCAGGGCTGCTAGCTCCAGATCCTTAAGGAGAGTGTAGCAATTTGTGTATTTGGCTTTGTGTACGTATATTTGGAGAAGCACCCTAGTGTGCTGAGCATGTAAACCTGAACTCTGGCTAAGCCCTTATGTGTGGTATTAAAAGACTTGACGGGAGAGAACATGAATTTTTTTGAAAAAATATATAATTTCACAAAATATAGTTAGCTTATGTCCTAAATTGATTTTGTGTCAAGAAGAACTTCTGTTAGATATAGAAATGGTACAAATATGAGTAAAACACAGGAACTGGAACCTGATGCAAAATAACTCTTTCCACATCAACTTATCATGTAGATTGCTAAACACAAAGCTTATTGTTGACAAGTTTTGTGTAAGTTGTTATTCTTAGAAAGAACATATCACTGTCATGAGAATACAAGTCTAATTTCCATAACTCTTATTGCATACACATGGCCATATAGCATAATGCTCTACCATATCAGGTCAGGTTGATTATGCAACAGACTAGCAGCTGAGACTGTGATGCTAGCAGCCTGTATTGGGATGTGTATTAGAAAAGCATAGGAATATCTGAACTCTGGTTGACCCCTTTTGTGTGGTATTTAAAGGAATATAAGGGAGATACCATTGTTTAAAATTCCACATGATGTTTAATGTCATTGGGTTTTTGCAGCTAGTTGCCATAAATATTTTAAACAAATTAATTAATTATGTTTGTCTTTCATCTTAATGTTTTAGAAACACTTAAAAATATAGAACAACTTGTATGACAATCTTAAATATTCCATATTCAAGATAATATTATGATTAGTAAGGTCAAATTAGAGAATTTATATAGTGCGAGTGATCACTTAATGAAAGCTTAAAATTTAGTAATAATGATGTGTCATCAGCAGCTGAAAAGTCAATATGGCTGCTATCGCGGCCATCTTGGATTCTCAAAACTGAAACGTCTACCTTTGTGGGATTAATCACTATAGGTATAACATACTACCATATGAAAATGATATCTAGATTGGTTTAGGAGAAGTAGTCATTTTCATGAAATCTAATTGAAAATTCAATATGGTTGCCATGGAGGCCATCTTGGATTCTCAAAACTGAAACGTCAACCTTTCTGTGAGGAATCACCATAGGTATAACATACTACAATTTCAGAATGATATCTAGATTGGTTTAGAAGGAGTAGTCTTTTCATGAAATCTAATTGAAAATTCAATATGGCTGCCATAGCGGCCACCTTGGATTCTCAAAACTGAAACTTCTACCTTTCTGTGAGGAATCACCATGGGTATAACATACTACAATTTCAGAATGATATCTGTATTCGTTTAGGAGGAGTAGTCTTTTTCCTGAAAGTTTACGGACGGACGGACGGACGGACGGACAGACAGACGGATGACGGACGAAGCGCCACGACATAAGCTCACATTTACTTTGTAAAGGTGAGCTAAAAACTGTAAGCTCTTTGATTATACTTTGTTCACAGCTACATTTCATTTGATCAAAAGTAACCTTGGTGTGTTCGAGGTATCATACATTGTTCATTTCAAGACGCTCATTGTGCACACGTTTTTCATGCTTTTTATGGCAGGGTATGATTAATTTATCATCCTGCTCAAGAGGGTGATATCAGTATTTAACAAGGGTCACCTGGAGCAATCAGAGATCAAGATTCTTACATGAGGAAGGATCATCTATTTTATACTATTATGTAATTTTCTCAGTATATTTACCGATGTCTCGTTAGAAGTTGGACTCCCTCAAATTCTGGAGAGACAATGAGAGCGTGAAACTTGGTGCCACAGCCATCAGAGGTGTCTGTTAGCTCCTGAAGTAAACAGAGAAATGCTACCACTTATACTGCTGTACAGTATATTTCATTGAGATTAGAACATTGTAGGACAAACTCTACTTTGTAAATATCCAATTCAACAATCACCTCTTGCTGTTAGGGAATAACTAACATTTCTGTTGACTGTATACTATCTTCAATCATTTAATGTAAATCTTCTATCATATACATTATGAAGAAGAATTCAACATAGTTATACATCTTTAGCTTTCAGTAGAAATATATTTCATTAATTTGATTACTAAATTCTGTATAAACATAATGTTACAGTGTTATACACGAGTCATAAAGTTATAGCTTTCTATATAATATAACACATTATCAAGTTTCAATGTTAACATTGTTGAACAAAAAATGTTATTAAACTGTCAATGTCCAAATTGATTTCATTTTTTTACAAATTGATTTATGTATGCTGGTGCGTTTTACTTGGCATAATAACTGTTTACAACATTTGTGGTTTATATAAATATATATAAAAAAGAACAAATTCAAATAACCATTCTATAACGCTTAACTTTACATAGTCCTGAAATATTCATTCTTGATTGATCATCAATACATTTGGAACCTCCGTTAGCGCTAATTTCCAAATGACCGATTTAAATTATGAAATTCACAGGATTTAAAAAACACAGTTTTGACAGGTGGGCATTTAATGTTTTATATATGACAACTTGTCATTAAAAGACTTATTTTCACATTTAATACCATACCAAATGTGTTACTTCAAGTTCATTCTTCAATTTTTCTTCCACGATTTGTTGAGTATTCGACATGGATAAGAATTAATGAAAATTAAAATGAATTTAATTGAAAAGTTTACTTTGTAAGCCGAACAATGGCTGTTAACGATTTATTGTAAAAGTAGGACTGATGTGCGGTTTTAGGGAATGCTAAAAAGTCAAATATAAAAAGGTTTCTATATAAAATTGATATAATTTAATTATGCAAAAAATACATATAGTTTTAAATTGTTCAAGTGTATTGGCTAGATATATAACGTTCTTTATATACAATTTTGCACTCCTTAGCCGAAAAAGATAAAATGGTTGAATTTTGTATTCGTCAAACAAATCATTTCCGCTATGTATTTTATGATCCGGATAAGAGAATATCGTTTGATGCGCTCATAAAATACCAAATTTTCGCTTTTTTATGTTTTTATCACCCCTTTTTCGGACGTCAAATGTATAAATTATTACAAATGACAAATGATTCAATAATTCATTTATAATTTTTTTATTTGCTTGATAGAAAAATCCTGGTTAACATACTGCTTATGGGAGAAAGTAGATTATCTATCTGGGTTATTTTTTGTTTTACGAGACTATTTGTGAAAACCGAATAACAGTTTCATTCACGAGAAGGGGCTCAATTACAGTTTCATTTTCATTTATACTAGACTTGAATAAAAAAACAATGTGAAAGTTCAGTATGAACAAGTTAACAACCAATTTTTTCTTTCCCTCTGACTTTTCAACATTACCTTTAGAGAATTGGCGTGCGTCGCCAACGATAAATTGTCCGGTTAGTTTCCATGGAGGATAATTGTCCGGTTTCCACCGAAATCTATATAGTCCTTCTATACTTATCTCTTAAGCTATAACATTGATATTATCATTAAAGGGGCAGTAGCACGTTTTTTGATAATTTTATATTTTAAAAATTGCACTTATAATGGTAAGTAAATGCCTAATGTATTATATTGACAGTGTCAACAATCACATTACACAAGCCAATCAACCATAATCAGAGGACAAAGTATGAGGATTTACATAAAATCCATTGGCGGCCATTTTTGTGTGAACACCTTTAATTCATTTTTGTAAGAAAAAGGAATCGCATGGCTGAACCTTACGTTATATATTTGAATTATTACTGCTCCATTTAGTTTAAATACATTGTCTTTCATTTGGAACCATTTATTTTCATTTTCCTGACATCACCTTATATTCCCCTTAAAAACGTGCTATTGCCCCTTTAACAGCCATGGTTCGCTAGTTCCAACCGGTGCTCGCAGGTTTCATCGCAATGCATAACGTCAATGGTTCTGCGGCCTTTCTCCCTGCAATAATACTAGCAGCCGCGATATAAGTGAAATACTCTTGAAAGCGGCGCTAAACCACAGATCACCTCACCTTTATCGACAAAATAACCAATTACGCATGTACGTGACTTTAACCAAACGAGTGTAGTCGTAGTAGCACTGGGTTGTATAATTATTCAAAACGGCCGCATGTCAAAAGAGCCGAGATCTGCATCTGCAAAGGGCCGAAGGAAAAAGTCAAAAGGGCCGAGGTGAAAGTCAAAAGGGCCGAGCCATTTAGTCAATTGTGCAATAAGTTGAAGATGTCAGTCTCTGAATAAGACAGATGATGGTAATGTTTACACCATCAGAAAGGTCATATTGGTTGGTGATTCAGAAAATGTGAATCTTGTCATAAACTAGGAGATTTCATCATACAAGTTATCAAATGTCGCTTTGCGTCCGACAGCAGGAACAAGCTTGAAGGGAACACGTTCAGTTTGTTAATGAAATCTCATTAAAATATTCCAACATACATTCTTACGTTGGTATTAATGTCGTTCTTATTTATTTGAAATCGAACTGATGATTGTGACTGGAAAAGTTCGCAAATAGTTCATCCGTTACGGGGTATTAAAATCGTAACTGTGTCTTCTTTGTTTTTTATTGTCAGTCATGTGGAAATCTTTCTAAGGACAAAAAATTTGCATTTTTGGATATAGAAATATGTCCTTTACTTATTGAACAGATTGGAAACCTAGAATGTCATGAAAACTTATTGGTTAATTCATTAGGGAAATAAATATTTTTGAAAAGTTACACGTCCTGACCAAAAAGTAACCAGTCCTGGCAAAAGGTATTTTAAGAGAACCATCTTTGACTATATATAACCATACTACGATGCGCTGAGTGATAGTATACTTACTACTGTTTGGAACAATTGATTTAATGATGATATAAAAACTAAATTAAAACAGTTCTGCTTATAAGGAGTTTAGACTTCAAATTATGTTTATTTGAATTCAAGATGAAGCGAAGTTGGAGAACCAGAGAATTCTGCTTATGAACATTGTCAGTAGGCCTATATATATTTTACCGAGAGGTTTCGACTGTTGTTGAAAATATTCATTTGCAAAGTTGAAAAAAAATCTGAGTTCATATAAGAACACGGATAGAGAAAATACGTTACAATACATGTAAATACCACAGGAACCCGATATCGTAAATAAAATGTAGGTAAAACGTAGTGTTCTCAATTATATAGAAGGGTGGGTCTTTCTTATCTACGTTTTACCTACATTTTATTTACGATGTCGGGTTCCTGTGGTAAATATCCAATCTGTTCGCTATTGACGAACTGCCCGGTTAAACTGATCCAGCTTGTCACGCTCTAATAAATAGGATGTCGTTTCTAAGCACGCTTAATATGTCAGATCGACTGTCATTATATTAATACACAATGACTGGCGAAATTAACACGAATTTTATAAATTGAACAGACTTTATGAATCCAGATGGAGTACTTCACATATTAACATTGGACAGGTTTGTTGTTTTGTTTTTATGACCCATTGATAGTTCCTATATTCATGTCAAAACATATTTATTATTTTCAGTAAACATTGTAATTCAAGATGTGTAACTACTCACGTCGACTATATCTACTTATATACTTATCGACGTTGTAAAGTGAAGGAGGTTTAGTTTTGAATTACTTATATTTTGTTTTCTGACATTTAAATGACACTATATTTCAATTACGTTTGTTAGCTAAATGATCGATGTGTATTGCGAAATATTTCAGGAACCGATTTCATTTCCCCCGGATATAGATGTACAGAAGGGTAAGTTGTTGTTTTTTTTCACCGTTTTGACGCCTTATTTTTTCAAAAGTATTCTTATCTAAATGTTTTAGGTCCCTAAGCACTCTGAATGAATTTAGTTGCTGTTGTGCATGGAGTAACTATAGAATTAATACCATTTTTATTTACTGTTCAGTTAAGACATTTTTTGGACCTAATTTTATCAATATGTGGACTCTTATGTTGATTATTGTTTCTTAACTTAAAATTCTAGGTCATTTTATTTTTAAAATGGTTTTCATATTGTTTTATTTCTTAAAATCTAAAGATCTCCCTAGAAGTAATTTTTTTCTTTTTGAAATTAAGATGAACATTTGTTACTTTCAGAGTCAATAGTACTCATAAATATTTAGACATTGAATTAGATATTTGTGGTTGGTGGTGACCATGTAAATATTGTTATTGTGCTGCAATGACATTATCATGAAATTTCCACAACAGTCAAATTTTTTATAAATTGTTTAAGATTGAATAAGCTTTAATAATGCTATTTTTATTTCTTAACAATTTCAAAGGACTTATAGATAATAAATGTATATAAATGTATATCTGCTTTTAGTGCTTTTACAGAATTAAGTGTTGTTATGTTGAAGTTTAGTTAACATTTGATGTTTCTAAAATCACATATACATATATAGACTAACATTTAGTCTCAGAAATATTTTTTTCAATATTGACAATATTTTAAACAAATCATTTATTATAACAAAATGGAGCCCAGAAGATACCTAAAGCTGAGCGATCTAGACTTGCTATACTTTTCTAGACTGGGTTGGTCATCAATTAAATATTTTTGCTTTAGGTCTGGATGATAGACTAATACATATAAGATTGATATTCATGAAAAACAATAGAGAATAATTTTTCCCAAAATTATTTTTTCAGTTCCTAAAGGAAGTAGAAATGGGGACGAGCAGTAGCATTCCAATGTCAAGACCAGTGTCTGGAAGAGATATAGTACAACCTTCAACTTCTGACCCTAAACCAAAACCCAAAGTAGAACATCAGGATAGCAAGAAAGCAAAAGACCTAATGATCAGCTACAGCCACGCTGACAAGGAAATGATGCTTAAATTAAAAGGTAGACAACAATTATCACATTTTGCATTTGAATTTTGAACAATGTTTTTAATGTGATATCATTATTTATAACTTTTAAAATATATATCAAGTTATCATTATTCATAAGTAATGATTTCACAATTCACAATTAGAATAATGAATTTTTTTTTTTCCAGCTTAAAACATGGTTATATTTTGCAATTTATAAAAGTTTTAGTATTTTTTTTCTTATTTGATTTTATCAAGTAGAATTATGATTATTACCCTGAAACTAGTAACAACAACGATTATTTTTTCTAAATAAGTTTCTTTAGTTATATTGTTACACAAATTGAAAAACATTTGAATAATTGAATACTTTGTGTTCAAATTCATCTTTTTGTAAAACAAATATTATAGGCAAAGAAACATTGTTGTCATTATGGAAGAAACTGATGTGATATATACTATTCATCATTCATGTTGATCGATGAAGCTGCCCTAACAGGTGGCGAAACGTAACATTAAATTTTTGAATTCTATAGTTGTGTTACATTTGTGTTTGACGGTTCACTACTCCTACCACCTTAAGTTTTTGTGCTGTTGGAATCATTTATTTGATCCACAAATTCATCACTCAACTTTTTTCAAGCGCTCCTCAGAATGTAAGTTATTCATGTTCATGTAGAAAAAAATATGTTATATTATTTAAACAGCATATTAAACAATATTTATAAACTTTGTTATATTGACTCCATTAAAAAAAAGTGAGCATTATTTTAATGATGGTATCAGAAGTAAAAACAAAATTCAGAAAACATCATCTAAGCTCCTGCATTTAATTGCTTTTAAATTTTTTTATAACCTTCAGAAAACTTCTTTGATGGGCATTCACTTGCTTGAAAACGACATTAGTATCTACGTCGAAATGTGGCAAACACTGAATAAAGAAGTTGTATATATCCATAACATTGACTTCATCATTATTCGTCTTCAGAAAAGTTGGAAGAAAACGGGATCACAGTATGGGTCGATGTTATTGGCTTGAACGCTGGTGTGGATTTCCTTAGTAAAATAGGACAAGCTATCATTGATGCCAAGGTAAATTAATTTTCCTTTATTTGAAATATACTTTCATTCTCATTTACCAGAGGTCAAATAGCCAATCTAGTTAAAACTAGCTGTAATGTATACGTTCCCTAGGTCCTCACGTTACAAAAAAAAAAATTCTAGCTACTAACCCACCTGATCCGTGTCACGCATGGAAATCAACCAATGGAAAAAGAACTGGCTGATCACTTTGAATTGGGCGTTGTTAGGGTTTATATTGCATTTTATACATTAATATGAGCATAAATATCAATAATTTAATGTATGACTTAGTGGACATTATCATTACAGTTAGTTTTAACTAGATTGCCCGATTCTAAAAGCTTGTGTTAACTAGATTATCCGATTCAAAGAGATCAGCCAGTTCTTTTTTCCATTGGTTGATTTCCGCGCATGCGTGATACGGATCAGGTGGGTTAGTAGCTAGATGTAACGTGAAGACTTAGGGGACGTATACATTACAGGGTCTGTAGGTAGAGAGAAGGTCTATGAGGTATTGTGGAGAGTGTTCATCGTTGAGGGAATTGAAGGTGATAGTGAGGATCTCATCTTCAAGTTAAATACCGTAACTCAAATCTATCAACACACATCGAGCATCCTCATGTTAAATATTGTTTAATAATTGAAATATTGCTGACAACATGTTAAATCCAAACCTACTCCTTCATTTCACAGCTGTTCATCTCACTTCTAAGCAAGACATGCGTCAAGTCTAAGTACTGCAAGGATGAGCTTGCCTTGGCGTACGTCTCCAATACAGCCATCTTTCCCATCAACCTGGTCAAAGCAGAAGAACTCTACCCCCTCATGGACACCGGCATGTGAGCATCATGTTGTTGTTAAAAGTATTAAACATAACCCATGTCATATGAATCACATGTGCACATGTAACTTATCAATTGCAAACAGTCTTTGTAATCCCTGTTTACCCAGATTTTTCCAATGCTCTACATTATATATAACCCTAGGATCTTTCATCAAGAAAATATCCGTCGAACTTGCTTACTCTCGATTTTGTGAGCCAATGACACTGCTTTGTTACATGTGAATCTCTTAAAAGACATCCAATACCTCACTTGTAAAAACTTGTAAATATATTTTGATGGATAACTGCTGTCAAAAAGAAAGATAGTGTTTTATGGTAATTGCAGTTAGCTACATATTCGTAACCGATCCTCCTTGATTGGAACAAAATTCTATTTGTATAAAATGTAAATTATTAAAAACTTTTCAAGAGGGAACATTTTGGTGATCATGATGGTCCGTTTACTTCCTGCATGCACCTAACAGATCCAGAAATACTACAAGTTGTCTTTTTGAAACCAGTTTGTTGATGAGCGTTATTATCAGTATATATGTATATTGCAATACAGAAACAACACGATACGTATCGTTACATACTTCTAAAAACATCCAATAAGTCAAGCGTTTTACAATTACTATTAAATAAATTAAATTTTCATTCAAGATTGCAGTTCAACACATCCAAAAGAAATGTGATCTTCCAGAATGTAAATGTGAAATCCTGTTGTGAAATTAAAGCAAAAGGAGCTCAATCAAAATCCCGTCTTTCACAGCTAAGCCTAGCAAGATACAGTAGGAGTTTGTGTCGGCTGACCTTTAGGTGACCTATGACCCTCCAACGTTATACGTGCGAAGGCAGACAATTGTCGCTTGGTAAGCCGAGCTCTGATTGGTCAATTTCATAAGTCGGCTGATGCTACCGGTTATTACACCTCTCTAGACTTAATATCAGAGCGAGTATTATTGAGGCTAGGTTTTCTTAGACTGTACTAATCGTCATGTTGAAGTGCACATGATGACTATTTGTCCAGGAAGCTGCAACTAGCGGGGTACCAGTGGATGTCGCTATGTGAGGGCGACTCATTTGATGACATGATGGCCGAACTGATTCCTATGTTGAGGGAAGTTCTCGATCAAAAAGACAAAGAAACTGAGGGTCCAGAAAAAGACGCAAAAGGTATTTAAGTTTTGGTAACTTCTTCTGTTTAAAGGGGCAGTAGCACGTTTTTTGATAACTTTATATTTTAAATTTTTCTCTGATAATTGTAAGTTCATGTTAAATGTATTATATTGACAGTGTCAAAAATCTCATTACACAAGTCAATCATCCATAGTCAGAGGACAAAGTATGAGGATTCACTTAAAATCCATTGGCGGCCATTTTTGTGTGAACACCTTTAATTCATTTTTTAAAGAAAAAGGAATGGCATTGCTAAACTGAACGTTACATATTTGAATTATTACTGCTCCATTTAGTTTTAATACATTGTCTTTCAGTTGGAACCATTAATTATCATTTTTCTGACATCACCTTATATTCCCCCTAAAAACGTGCTACTGCCCCTTTAAAGTCACCTCACTTAAAAAAATTTAATCCGTATAATTTCTAATTGGTTGTTACTGAAACCAGGTAATAAAGTAATACCTATGAAACTTTCATTTTATTATTTTTCTTGAAAACATTTTATAGGTTTTAAAAATTAGATGCTATTACTTACATTGAAATCTTATTGATGTATATTTTTGATATATTTTAAAAATTGTATATTAAAAAGGAGAAAGTAATGGAATGGAAAATGTACCTTCCCTCATTTAAAGAGTTTTGTATAACCTTAATAGTTTCAGCAGCTGCAGCTAAAACTAAACTCCCCGGTATGAATTTGAATGTGTGTTTTGTTATGTTCCATTAATTGTTTTTGTTCCATTAATTGTTTTTTTTATTGGTATGTTAACAATTGAAAGTTTGCCTCAAACATTTGACTGTATGCATATATCTTCAGTGGCATTTTAGAAGTTGGTTTGATGAAGAAATATAAATATATGGATTTGCAACTTCTTTGTTGCAAAGAGATACGATGTTTTGGTGTAGATACTAACACCGTTTCCTAGCAAATGAATGATCAAATGTACCTTTTCTTCAATCAATCTTTTCACAATTATTAATTAGCTTTGCAAAATATGATAAGTTATTTGTCAAACATTTCCTGTTATGTTGTTGGATCGTTTAAAGATAGAGCTCTTTGCCATCAATCTTTTTGAAAGAATGGATGATATTTTATACAAAATAAAGTGTATTTGAAGGGTAAAATGACTCATTACCAATTCCCTTAATGTGTTGTCTTTTTATAAATTTTTATATTTTTTATATATAATTTTAAACGAACTCCAAGGGACCAAAGAATTTAGTTTGCTATATGTGGTGTTCGCTTCTCACGTTTGGCCGACATGCAAAGGGCTTTTGACAGGACTTTTTCACTATATCCAATTCTTCGCTATGTCTGAGTTCAGTATATCCATGTTCTACTGTATATGATTGAGGGTGAGATACTCTGTTGACTAAGTGAAATTTAACCCTCTCTCTGACTACAGTCGCGATAACCTTTATCGTCACTGATACAATGGTCTGATGTGATGATTTCTCTTATGACGTCACACTTTTACCACGGTGATGGGCTCTTCCAATCGCCGTCGAACACGAATTTGGCCACTTTAGGCATAATGAGAAGGATCTCATCATATAATGAATAGAATATCTGTCAATTCTTGACAGACCCCATGTTTATCTCATCTCGTGAGGTAGAAAAGTTTAATATTTTCTAAACATTCTACCTAACTCAATGACATAATCATGGTATTTGTCAAGAAATCACAGTTATTTTCTGTGAATTTTTGGCAAAAAACACATTAGCAAGTTTGAGGCAATCTTTCATTGGGGAAGTTCAGAAAGAAGGTCACAAAATGTTTGATGATTTATTTACAAGTTTTCTTTTTTTCTGAACTGCAAGTGATATGTTTTGGTGAATGTTGAATGGGAGTGTTTTCCTTGTTTTGTTGATTTGTTGACTAACAGTTGTTAAGTTATTTCTTAAATTTCTAAAATTTGTTTAGCTTCAGCATCTGACCCCAAACCTGATGTATCATGTAAGATATTGAATAATCTAGTCTTTATTCAGCAGGTATAGTTTCAATATTGATAATGAAAGACCTGAATATCTTAACATTTTAGTTCAATGTAATCTTTCTTGAAACAATATTGTTGTAGTTAAAGTAGTAAGCCTATAATCTGCATGATCAAGCTATTAGGATCTTACTTGTAAATTCAACTTACCCGGTATTTTGTGGTAATTTTTGTCATATCCTTTAATCCTGAAATTTGTTACATTTTAGTTTATAGTGAAGTCTCCTTGTACATAATATTTTTGTAGTTAGCTGAATGAACTTACAATCTGCATGAACTATTCTGCTAAGAATAGTGCACTTACTGTTGTCTCTATCGAAATAGACGTGTTGTAATTGCCTCTCAGTCATCTAGGATAAGGCATGCTGTTCAGTGCACTTGTTGGACCCAGAGACAAGTGGAGTTTCCTTGAAAAATTATGGTATGATTTCAAAGCTCAAACTCAAGGGCATTGTTCTGTTGCAAGCTTCACAATCCAAATGGTACTGCAGAGGATTAAGAATGGTGTAGAATATATAGTAGGAATGAACTATTTAGAAATTTTACTATTTCATTAATTATTACCAAAGGACAGCACACTTTATAACATGACAGGATTAATATATCTGGTAGACCTTTATTCAATCTGTTGGATCTGTTCTTGCAATTTGTTGGATATGTTCTTGCAGTCTGTTTGATCTGTTCTTGCAGTCTCTTCAATCTGTTCTTGTTGCCTGTTGGATCTGTTCTTGCAGTTTGTTAATCTGTTCTTGTTGCCTGTTGGATATTTTCTTTCAATTGGTTGAATCTTTTCTTGCAATCTAAATGATTGGTCTTTTCAGTCTGTTGGATATGTTGTTGAAGTCTGTTGGATATGTTTTTGCAGTCAGTTTGATCTGTTCTTGTAGTCTGTTAGATCTGTTCTTGCAGTCTGTTGGATATGTTCTTGCAGTCTGTTGGATATGTTCTTGCAGTCGTTTAGATCTGTTGTTGCAGTCTGTTGGATCTGTTCTTGCAGTCTGTTGGATATGTTTTTGCAGTCCGTTTGATCTGTTCTTGTAGTCTGTTGGATCTGTTCTTGTAGTCTGTTGGGTATGTTCTTGCAATCTCAGGATCTGTTCTTGCAATATGGCTGTTTGTTGGATATGTTAATCAGTCTTCTATTCCATTTCACTCTGTTGGATGAGTTGTTTAAATCCATTAGACCAGTTCTTGCAAGTTCTTGCGGTTAGCTTGATCTGTTCCTTCCATTGTCTCAATATTCACTTAGAAACCATTTGAATTGAATGGAATATGGGTATTATGTTTTTGTTTTTTTTGGTTTATGTACAAAATAACCACAAATAACTTTTGTTTGTTGCCAACATTTTTAAAGATGATATTACTAATATTGTTATTACTTGGTTGTATTAGTTTTATTTTGTTTTAGTTTTAGTTTCAATAAATTGCAATTTTTTTATCTAACACCTCCATGTGCAATGCATGTACAATGCATGTCTTTATGGACTATTTCTGAAATGCTGATGATATCAGAACCCTTAATTATTTTATTTATAATTTTGAACTTCTGCTGTAAAAAAGGATGTAGAAAAAACGTAAAGTCTACTAATCCATTAAATTAGTCGATGAATTTAATTGACTAACTCTTTATAAATGACCTTTCTTCATAAATCACCCTAAATCATCCTTTGACAAATACCTTTCAAATTCAACTTTTAAAATAAGCATCGATGGGACTTAGAAAAAAAAGTTATTTGTTTCTGCTTTCCACCCCTCATCAATATCAAACAAAGACAATATTCTTTTAAACTGTAACTTGTTTCTGTTTCTGTAGGCTTTCAAAAAATTGGACAGAATTGGGATTAAGAATAAATCTGTGTTACCAAATCACTTTTACTTGTATGTAAAGACTAGAGACAGTTTTTAAAGGGGCAGTAGCACATTTTTACGGGGAATATAAGGTGATGTCAGGAAAATGAAAATTAATCGTTTCAATTGAAAGACAATGCATTAACACAAAATGGAGCAGAAATAATTCAAATTTATAATGTTAAGTTTAGCCATGCGATTACTTTTTCTTACACAAAATGAATTAAAGGTGTTCACAAAAAATGGCCGCCCATGGATTTTATGTGAATCTTCATACTTTGTCCTCTGGGGATAATTGGTTTGTGTTATGAGAATTTTGACACTATCAAAATAATACATTTAACATTGACGTACAATTATCAGTGAAAAATCTAAAATCTAAAATTATCAAAAAAAAACGTGCTACTGCCCCTTTAAGGGGCTGTATTGACATAATAGTAAGTGTTGATCAAATTATATAACTCTAAGATTGTTTTGAATGTTTATTTAAAGCCAAGCCGAAACTGACACGCCAAACAACGAGAGTTAACCTGAACAGACAGAAAGCAAAGAACGTGAAAGCCCAAGAAAAGGACGAAATTCTTCATCTTATGCCCGAGGAATATTGGAAGAAATTCTACGTGTCCGACAAAGTGGATTGGAACAAGTGAGAAAATTTACATCATTTGATCAATGATAATTTAGATATCTGTATAAATGTACATTAACTTGAGTGCAGAATAGAGTAAAATCCTTATGTAGACCTATACTAACAAATATAAGTTATGCACCACCCTGGCTTTCAACATTATGGTATTTCGTAGTTCATATGATATTATAAATTCTGCTTAAATGTATATATGGGTGATTCTTAACTTACGTTTTTGTGAATATTTAAGTATGTTATATACCTTTCTATATAACCAAAATTTACTTTCTCAGTTTTAATTTCTGTCATAGAGCCAAAAGGACTATCACATCTTCTTTATATGCTCAGATAGGTTTGTATTTGTTTATAGTGATAAAAGGTTGTAATAATTGTGTCTGTTTTAAAGGAAATGATATTAACTTTTCCACTGCTGAAGTCAGCTAATGATGCCCAACTATTGCAGATTTGTGGATAACTTCACGACCATGTTCAAGCCCCACCTGGAGAAGATGTTTACAACAGATGACCAACAATGGTTGGTCGGTATCCTACGCAGAGAGATGGAGGTCGATGATGAAGGAATTCTCGATCAAAACTCTTTTTTCGGTCAGTCAAAGATTTCTTCCCTCTTCTACTTATACAAGCACGAAAATTCACTCAATCTAGTTCTTGTGTCCATAGGCATAAAACTCAAAGAGATATTTTTTTAATAAGAAACTTTGTGTCGTTGATTTATTTATTATGATATATATGCTGATGTAAATGACAAACATTTCATAGGTTTTACATATTTTTCATATTAGTTTTATGAGCAACAAAGCTGACAGTGTGTTAATAAAATTTACATCTTTAACAATGATTTGAATTATTTGGTCATGGATATTTTGACTTTTATAGGTAATTTCAATAGTAATTTCAATTTATATGAAAAACATCCTCATATAGGCATGAGCTTATGTCACAAATTCTATTTACTGGTACATGAAAACTGGTTATGTAACATGTCAATGATAATCAACCAAATTTTATAGTCAGTCCTTTGCGTAAAAACATCATTGATAATGTTTGGCACGTTTGACAAAAATTATTTTAAAGAACAGCAAGATGCCTTGGATAACAACTTTTTCAGTCAGATTAAAATTGACCTTGTTTTGAGGGAAATATGGTCAATGTATCAGGGCTTTCCACTCCACAACAGTCTGAAAGCACCTAAGTTAGGTGCTTGTTCAACACCAGTTTCGCACAGACAAAACCTAGTCACAAGAGGACCAATCACATCGTCCCTTTCAAAAACCAACATGGTGGTGATCATGTAGAAACTGGATTTCACAGGAGTTACGTGCCCCTAGCTCTGATATCGAAAGCTTTTGCCGCCGTCCTTGTGATTGGCTAGACGAGCTTACGTCAGAACATGCGGGTAATTGGGATGCCTTCAGACTGTGAATGAGAGGAAAGCCAGGCTGGGTGTGGTTTGAACCCCAATAGAGATAATATTTTTACACTCTTTTGCCTCAATTTTTATCAGACTGACAACTTTTTCATTTGACAATAATAAAGTTGTTATCCTGAAAATCTTGCTGTAAAGTTTACCACTTGTTATTCCCCTCAAGACTCTAAGTAATATTTCAACATTTTGACCAAATTTCTCTCATACCTCATACCAATGTGAATGTGTATATTTCAGAGTTCTGCACCGTAGACGGGGAAGTGTTTCCGTTATGGCGCCGGGTGGAGGTACAGGCGAGAGAGAGTTACGCAATGAAGGAGGTGTTTGATATGGAATCATCTGTCAGAGTTGAAGCCATCGAAAATCTTGGTGAGTGAAATCAGTTGCTATTTTTATCCAAAAAATATGTTATACATAGTCATTGTTCTGACCTTCTGTCCATATAATCATATGTTTCCAGAGCAGAAGTAAAAAACTGTAAGACCAAGGTCATTGTAAATTGTTTTTTATCAATCAACTATGTAGATGTGCCTTTAAAGGTTATCAATTTCTTTGGATCCTAATTTTTGACAATTTGATTGAATATCTGCATTAAACATAAGTGTCTGCCTGGTTGAGTTGAAAAACATTTACCCCATCCATTCTTCTAATGTCATTAAACTCTTATGGAATCTCTATTGTAAAATGACAAGATGTCATGTATGATATACTTATGGTTCATTTTTCAGGTCGGTTCCGCAGTTTAGCTGTAATTGATGCTTTATGAGACTTGCTTTAACATTTCTGCCTGGTTGAGTTGACAATAATTACCCCATCCATTCTTCTTATGTCATTGAACTCTTATTGAATCACTATTGAACAATAACAAGATCTATTTTCCTTCTGATTTATTTTCAGGTCGGTTCCGCAGTTTAGCCGTAATTGATGCTTTACGAGACTTGCTCACAGACTCGGACGCGAACGTTCGTGCTGTTGCTGCAATCTCATTGGCTAGAACGGAGGCCAACGATGCCCGGACAATCAAGTTCCTTCTGAAGACGTTGAACGACAAGGATCGGCTAGTGCGTGAAGCTGGGTGTCTTGCTCTGGGTCACCTTCAGTCACAGTCTGCTGTCAAACGACTTCTCCATATGTGGTGAGTTTTTTTCTTAATTTCAAAAATTCACTTCAAGCAGGTTTTGAACCTAGGACCTCCAAGTTAAGAGTCGGACATCGTTTCTATGGGCCATCAATTCATGATTGGACTTGCTATAAATATCAAAAACCATAAACCTTATTACTTCATACATTGACATTAAAACAAACAGGCTGTAAGCTTTGATGCCAGTATCTTCTTTTAGTAATTTAAGGGGGGAGGGGGCGGTTGGTCAAAACACACATAGAACACAGAATTGAAATTCCTTTTTAATTTGACGTTTCGGGGGTCATTGGACCCCCTTCACCAAACAAAAGTAAAGCATGAATACCTTTGGAAAAAAAAAAATGTTTTATATACTGGTACACAGGAAAAGCAATTATTATGATGTGATTATCCTATTTTGCTACAAAATAAAAGTTTAATTTAATACAAAATTTACAGTTGCGGAAAAAGAAAGGAAGATCTTCCCAACATGCCCACCCCTTTTGAAAAACTAACTACCGAGTAAAAAAAAATTGCCTGTAGAATTATCCAATCCCAAAAGATGTAGTCTCAACAGTGTTTGAAATAAGCGTAGGCCCGACACCGACAGTTATTCAGAAGGGCCCACACTTTTCAATATCTGCAGGTCCTTACAGGCTCACAGTTTTTTTTTATATATGATACTGTTCCTTTCTAACAATACTTGCTGTAAGACATGTTTCCCTGCCAACCCCTCATAACTATCACTCTAAACTGATAACAGTGTTGTGTATTTATAACATACTGACCACAATTTCAGAATAAGTCAAATCAGTACTGATAATGAATGCCGACAGATTCAGAGTTGGGCCCACAGTTTTTCCTATCTGCGGATCCTTATTGACAAGCAGGTTTTGGATGCTTATTTCAACCACTGAGCCTCAATACCCTGTTTAGTAGATGAGGCTCTTCTTAAAATGCCTGGAGCTACTGAGTATAATATATCTCTGATTTTCAAACACAAATATCATATTGCTTTCAGGAGAAACGATGTGATATCTCACGTTAGAGAGGCTGCACAGGTGGCGCTGCAACAGATCGGCGGAGAAGAGGTCAATCAGGCAATGCATGTCACGTCCGTTTTGGCAGAGGAAATCAGAAAACTCACAGCAGAGTAACCATGGAAACAGAGGTTAAATCACAAGAGAGATATTGTGCCTGTCAACCAAACGTTGTGACCAAAAGTGATTAGTTGAAAAAAAAAATAGTTACTTCATGATATTGCCTTTATATTTACAGCAACGAACGCAAAGCGAATAAACATTCCAGTAAATCAATAATTCAGAGTAGACTTACGTGTAACCATGGAAACAGTTCCAAAAAGAGATGATCCACCAAATGGTGTTTTTCATAAATGCTTACCAAATAATGTATATACTGCATCAAATATCCTAATTTTAGGTAGAAAGGCACAGTGAGGCTATTTTGGCTGAAGAAATCAGTCAACTTACAGCAGAATAACCATGAAAACACAAAAGAGGGCATCAACCTAATGGTGCTTTTCACAAATGCTTAGATGCAAAATAACTTATTTAGTACATGACACATCCTTGCAGTTCATAGAAATCACACTGTTGTGTAATCTGAATACTAAGTTTCTGAGTTATATTTAGACTTAGCACACCAAATAACTACAACCAAGGAAAACACCCTTCTGTCAAAAACCTTAAAAACTTCAACAGCAGTTGGCTTTTTGTAACTGATCAGTACTCAACTTCATTTCCACCAATGCCGTTACCTATTATAAACAAATATGAGGTTCACATTATTCAAAGCTGTTGATCAGTCTGATTAACATCAACGAGCTCTGAGGAATAAATAGCAAAAATGTTGTCTCTATTGGGGTTCGAACCAGCCGAATGTTCTCTCCGTCTCGGTCTGAATGGACCAACCTCTGTCGCATGTTGCTATAACCAGTTTAGCGCAGACAAACCCATTCGTAAGCTATCCAATCACATCCTCGTTTTTAAATAGCATTTAGTGGCAATTATGCAATACGAATGGTACACTGGAGTTACCTGCCCCTAGCATGATATCGAAAGCTTTTGCTGTCCGCCTTGCAATTGGTTAATGAGCATACGTCAGAAACATATGACAGAGGTGGGTGCATTCAGACCGACATGGAGAAGATATCCTGGCTGGTTCGAATCTTGATACAGACAACATTTTGCTATTGTATTCCTCGGAGTTCGGTCGATTTTAATCAGACTGAGCAGCTGATTAGTACATTGGCCCCTGTAGACAGCTATTTGATAAATTACCAGCAAAGGGAGGTAATAAGATAATCAGGCAAAGTATACCTTGTATCCAGGGTATAGTAAATAACCCTGTATTATAATGTATGGCATATAACGACATACCTTATATACTGAAATATCTGAATTTTCTTCACTTAACTCCCTATTTTTTTAAACACTGGAAGCAGAATGACTGAACTGAAGTGTAAAAAGTTTTATTTTAAGAAAGAAAAACATATATAAGATATTTAAATCAAAATAGACACGTTGCTACAGAAACCCTTTTTCATTTTTCAATCAGGATATAATTTATTGAATAGATATTGTTTGATGTGATATTTCATGAAATTGTTACCAAATTTGGAGGAAGTACTAAAATATGTATATATATATTACTTTTCATCTTTGTTACATACCTTTTCTTCAGTATAATATTTGTTTGATATGTAAATGGTATGAAATTCTTTTTCATGTGACTTATTATGACATATCATTCTGGCAACTTTTGCCCTAATGATTGTTTTTGTTTAGAAATTAACATATTTACCATTGCAGAAATCAAGGTTTATATGAAGGAGCATTCACAATCCTTTTATAAAATCTCACAGTGCTTCTGTGCCTTTAATGGGGTAGTAGCACGTTTTTAAGGGGAATATGTCAGGAAAATTAAAATTAATGGTTCCAATTGCAAGACAATGTATTTAAACTAAATGGAGCAGTAATAATTCAAATTTATAATGTAAAGTTTAGCCATGCCATTCCCTTTTCTTACACAAAATTAATTAAAGGTGTTCACACAAAATGGCCGCCAGTCGATTTTATGTGAATCTTCATACTTTCTCCTCTGACTATGGATAGTGTAATGAGATTTTTGACACTGTCAAAATAATACATTTAGCATTAACTTACAATTATCAGTGATAATTTTAAAATATAAAATTATTAAAAAAAACGTGCTACTGCCCCTTTTAGATTGTTATGATTAATACATGTGGTAATATAGCTTGCTATTGATATGTTATGTAATGTTTATATTTCAGAGTAAATTATATTGATATTAGAAGTTTTTGCCAGTTATTGTCCAGTATATGATATATAAAAATAAATGAATTGTTTTGGCATGTCAAACATGGGAATATAGATTTAGATGATTTTTTTGACATGCACTTTTTGTAAAATCCTTACTATTTATATCCTAACTTCTATGCACTTTATCTATTTCTTTGACATTGATTTTCTTTATTTCCTTGTTTGATAGACCTATTTAAGGTTTATGTCAAATTTAGAATGTATATATTCAAGGGTAAGTTGAACTGACAAAAACTTGGACCTGTATATAGTAAGTCATATAACCACCTTACCTCAAACCAATCCCAAAGTGACAGGCAGAAAATAATGACCAAAAAAAAATCTTGATCTTGATCATGGATAACATTTAAGTAAATTGTAAATAATTGAGCTCTCTCTGTAACTACCTGAAACAATACAAAACTATCAGTTTTAAAAATAGTGTATGGCAAAGCTGTTGCTCAATCTAAATTTGTTGATTGGGCTTCAGCGCTTTAATGATGCTTTGTTGTTTTGATGATTATCTTATATACTGAATTTACAGGTGCATATGAAAACGAGTTGTCAAAGAATAGAAAGGGCCATTGGGATCTGGAAATTTCTCAGGGTTTATACTTTTTACCCGATCTTTGGAGTCGTGATTTGTCCTGTAAATATTTAAACAATGTTAAGGGTAAAAAACGACAGCATCCTGAAAATTCGTAAATTCGTGCTCAAAACAAGGGTCCATGATATTGTTTGTATCGCCCAAACGCAATGGGGTCGAACCTCAATGAGGTGGTCATGTCCCTCAACGTGTCATACACATTTTTCATGAACAATTTGAGCATAAAACTCACTACCAGGACAATGCTGCTTTTAATTGAAATTTTATGATCTTCAAACGTGAGCAAAACGATCTTACAGTAAAATCTTTTTCAATTATCATATCAAGTTTTGACAAATGAACATTCAACTGGGCCTATGGGCCTAAGAATGTCCCTGATTTTGTTTTATTTTTTGCCCAACCATTTCTCTATATAAAACATAGGTAAAAAAGGACATGGGCTTATATAGTTGTTATGTTATTGTTCAGGACTACATTTACGAATAATAAACTTGTGTATGATTGATCATTATGACATTTGAATTATCTTATGAACTGATTTTCAACATAACATTTTTTCTGCCTGTCGCTTTTAGTGACCTTCAAATATGCATGATGCACACGAAATATCTACATTAATATACTGTCATTTTTGCAATTTTTTCTAACTTTATTTATATATTTCTCTTAGTAAATATTTTGTTTAGGTATTTTTGAAGAATAAAAATTGGAAAACTATGTTGTTGATTTATAAATTAATGAGCCGAAATACTGCTACCTTTTCTTTCTTTTTAGAATTATATGATGAAAAAAGAAGGTTCTTATCCTCGATCCGTAAGTTTATATGTTGCCATGGATACCAACGTTTATATATATAAAATTAGAAAAACCAATATTTCAGAGGCTGCAATTAAGCATGAATTCGTTCTGTTATCTTGTAAAGGAGACAAATATGTTATTACCTGTAGATACTGACATTGGATTATTGACAGAAGTACTGAGAAAGAAAAAATATATATCATTCTAAAGGACAATTTACAAGTTCAGTACAAATTTAGAAGAAAAAGAACAACCAAGTATTATGTTTATTTTCTGATTGATATTGCATTGTCTTTGCAGTTACAATAACGTCTTGAAAGTAACAATCCTTGACCAAAAATTGTATGATTGACTGCAGAAAAGAATTCTTCATCATATCTGGTAGAGAACCTTAAGGGATTTCTTACATTGTAGCTGAAAATCATATTTTTGATGAGGTAAATATCTATTAACTTTCTTTCTCAGTTGGTCTTTCCAGTACAAACAAATCTGTTACAGAAAAGACTGTTATATGGAAGACTTATTTCATTTGTTAATCAATTGATAACAATGAATAGTCCCTTTCCTAATACAACATCATTGTGTACTCGTTATGGTTCAAAATGGACACAGAAAGATGTGTCTCTTGATAGTTGGTTATTTTTGATAATTTGTGTTATCTTAAAGGGGCAGTAGCATCTTTTTAGGGGGAAAATATGGTGAGGTCCGGAAAATGAAAATAAATGGTTTCATTTGAAAGATAATGTATTTAAGCTAAATAGAGCTGTACTAATTCAAATAAATAACGTAAAATTTAGCCATGCAATTCCCTTTTCTTACACAAAATGAATTAAAGGTGTTCACACAAAATGGCAGCCAATGGATTTTATGTGAATCTTCATACTTTGTCCCCTGACTTTGGATGATTGGCTTGTGTAATGAGGTTTTTTAAACTGTCACAATAATACATTTAGCATTAACTTACATTTATCAGTGAAAAAGTTTAAATATTAAATTATCCAAAAACGTGCTACTGCCCCTTTAAAGACGTCAATACAATATACTAAAACAAAATCACTTTTCCATCAACACATTTACCAATTTTTGTTGTTTTGGAGTCAACAAGGCATCTTCACTACTCTAAACCTATCATGATGATCAGTTTGACAGAAATTTCTTCTTTCAAAGGATGAGGGATCATTATTTTTTAGAATCTTTAGTAGCTGTTAGATGAAAGAAATACACTTGTATAAAAGATAACTTTTTTACGGGAAATTTTCATCAAAGTTGAAAAAATCTACCAGGAATGAGAGAAATCTCCATATTTCAGAATACCATCTGAAAAAAATACAGACACAAAAATTAAGGGAACATTAGATATCTGACATCAGGTTTTTGTACCAAGATACAAAAGAAAAGAAGATTTGGTTACAAATACAAATGAAAAATTAGGTTGTCATTTAGGTTACATTAAATCTATCTGCAAGATAAATCATATGTTAATTAACGTGAAATAAATTCTGACAAAACTCTGTTACTGTTTTTAAGATTTCGATTCTGGAAAAAGCACCCCGTATATAGGAGCGGTGAACTATTTACCACGCGAGAGAGGAGCACGTTTTATATTTGATGGTGTCGGTCTTTTAAGTACGACAGCTCGAAAACGGTGCATTCAAATTTGGCATAAAGAGAGTTTGATAATTGTTCTAAAGTTCGGTATATTTAGTTTTTCGTTTATTCAACAATGATATCTTAAAATTTCGTAAATTGACGAGTCTGAGCGGACTTTTCGCTGCATCCAGATATTTTTTTAGAGGCTCATGGGCTGGTATCAAAACATAATTTGGCGATATTTGGTGGTATTACGTATAAATGTCTTCTATTTTACAGCCTGAATTTTGGTGACAATCTGGCTTCTAAATATGAAGATAATGACAATGTTCCTATACCTGAAATATAAAACGTGCTCCTCTCTCGCGTGGCAAATAGTTCACTTCCGGACATAAAATATTCCCTGTCGTTCACCGCTCCTACGGGGTGAAAACGCTTTTGAGAACGACTCATATCTGTAGTTACAATTTAAAGGGACAGTAGCACATATTTAGGGGGGAAATGAATCTCGCCAATGCAATGTTTGATAATCAAAAGTATCAGTTCAAAATTAATGTATCATATTCGTTTTAGCTACAGCTAGGAATAACATTCCTTACTCTTATTTAAAAGGTTGTTTTTGCTTGAGATTAAACACCTTCTTGAACTACAGATACTAGGGTTTTGTCACAGAGGTTCGGATCTCGGACTCCTCCACAAATAAAAAATAACGTGAACAAATTTTACGCTAATATAAATATAGATATTCTATCTTTCATATTTTTCTATATGATAGATTGAAAATTACGCTAAAATATTTATTTCTTGAACAATAAATAAACATAAAAGATCGAGAATTACGATAAAACATCTATTTCTTGACAGATTTTCGTTCAAAGTTGAAATGTAGGTTAATCTCAACATATGAAAACGATATATGAGTGCAAAAAAAATAATTATAGGGTCCACTCCGAATCCGAACCTCTGTGCTGAAACAGATTCAATCTTGAACAGATTCCAAATCTAAAATATAATTTAGAAAACGGTGCTACGGTGCTTCCAATATGCCTTACAAAGCAACAACCAAGGTCATATGGCTATTTTCAAATATCTTATAAATTGTTTGAATATTTTATTATACAATGTGAAATACATACGTTATTGTATTCTGAAATAGGTAATACAACAAAACAACTGAAACAGATTCAATCTTGCACAGCGTCCAAATCATAAATGCTTTATATGCCAAACAGGACCGTTAACAATGAAAGTTATGTATAGTGTGCTTAGTCCATTGTGAACACAAAGACTAAATCGAGACTTAAGCAAGGCTAGTGCACGTCACGTCTCCAGAGGAATATAGTTGTACATACCGGATCTTTTTAGCCATCAGCTTGCTTAGCAGAATGCACAGTGTGATGTAAGGGCGCAGTTGATATACACAACAGTTATTAATATTTGAACTGTTTGTGCAGAAAAGTATGGGTTAATGCTTGGACATTGCACGGATCGGATGAACTTGTTGTTTTATATAACGAGCGTTACAGGTAAATCATACACATTTCCATTTGGTTCTCTTTTTCTATGTTTCTTAAATGTTTTTTTAATAGTACAAAGCTTTATGTTTGTTGCAGGCTCAATTCAAACTAAAATTAGATCGATTGGACACGTTGTTTGTGAACAAACCAGTTTGCAAGGGAGGTAACTCTGCTGGCCCTATCTTTATCACAAAATCCTTGTCACATAGGATATAATATGAGTGTCCATGACATACAATGTTTACCACACGAATGGCTAAATGTTAGTATTTCCCGAGCGAGAGCGAGGGCTATACTGATATTTAGACACGTGTTTCGTAAATATAGTATGTCATGGTCACGAATATAATATTCTGTTTATTACCTCGATATGACTGCACGTGTAGGTGATAAATAGCGAGAGTTTTGTAAAGGTTCTCAGAACGGTTACAATTTTCTATACATAGAGGATAGTAAACGATCTTCCATTTAATAATTTTTTTATTAAACGAGTTTATGAATTTGTATAGAACGAGCGAAAGCGAAAATAGTAGGCTATTAAATGGAAGGGAGTTTAGTACCGGTATTCTGTTGATTACTTGCCCTAAAAATCAACTTGCCGACAGAGTGCTGAAACGAACATTTCTGCCATACTTCAATCAATTGCATTATTTCACTATTTTGATATTGCCGTATAAATATTACACTGGTAACCTTACACAGGCAATCAATACTAACATGATATTTAACTAAACTGATGAAGTAACGTTTTCAAGCGGGCTTCCTCCTAAATAATGCTTTACAGTTTTACAGCACCATGGCATGATATAATGTCTAACTTATTTCACACATACGCATACGGGTCTTATTTAGTTTAACCCCATTCTGACTACTCCATTTATGATAGAGGTTTAACTTAATATACTACTTTATATTTCCTTTTCATTAATTCGTTATAGAGAAACGTATTTTGTTACAAGTATGTTACAACGCAGTATGATATATTCTGTAATGGCACCTCGTCCTTACAAATAGATATATTTATAGTTTGCTTTAAAGGGGCAGTAGCACGTATTTAGGGGGAATATAAGGTGATGTAAGGAAAATGAAAATATATGGTTCCAATTGAAAATCAATGTATTTAACCTAAATGAAGCAGTAAAAAATACAAGATTTTGTATTAAGTTCAGCCATGCGATTCATTTTTCTTACACCGTAAAATGAATAAAAAAGGTGTTCACACAAAATTGGCTGCCATATTGGACTTAATGTGAATCTTCATAATTTGTTCTTTGACTATGGATTATTGGTTTGTGTAATGAGATTTTTAACACTAAATGAATGTTTGTTTATTTAAAGGGGTAGGCAAATTTGGAATAAGGAGCGTTATAGGGACAATTCATTCATCAGGTGTCGGGTGCCCAAACAATTGTTTGTGGAATGAGTAGTGAACTTAGTAGTAGTGAATTGGAAGGAGAAAAACTTGGAGTAGTAAAATTAGGATGTGATGTTATTTCCTTGCCGACCAAACAGCTGGGGAGCCAAAGAACAGCTAGCCCTTGTATCGTAAAACAGTAATAACATTGAAATTAATTGCAGACATAAATGAATATTGGTGCAATTGATACACTATTTGCATTCTGTACATAGATAAGTGCCTTTCAAAGCTATGACAATGACTTAGATAAAAGAGTGGAAACCGAACAATCTAGTGAATCAATCATATTTGTTTTTTACTTCCAGCCAAGGGCCATTGATTCGGTTGCTCCATGGATAGAAACCTACTGAGGGTGTTGTTCAAAGTCTAATGGAGGTAACCGACAATGAGATAGAAGCCCCTCTGAATACAACTGACGAGGACCAGATTAAAAGACGATCGACAAGGGTAGAAGACACCGAACCAGACGAAGAGGTGCATAATGGCCAGCGACCTAACTTCAGCAGGTTCTCGCAAGCAGACGACCTAGATACCGACTCATACGAGACCGGAAGAGTTGACCTAGCAGACGACATGGACACCCCAATGCGACCCATGAAGAACACTCTTGTTCTAGCCTTCTCGTTTCTCAGTGTCTACACGGCATTTCAAGGCATACAGAACATCCAAAGCAGCATCAACCAAAAGGAAGGGTTGGGAGTTGCGTCCCTTTCCTGTATTTATGCCACCCTGATCCTAGCAGCAGTACTAAGTCCTGTGTACATACAAACTATAGGCTTAAAGAACACGTTTGTCATTGCTTTCCTCAGTCACTGTTTATATACTCTGAGTAACTTCTACCCTGAATGGTTGACGCTGATCCCATCCTCGATATTCCTCGGACTTGCAGTAGCTCCCATGTGGATTGGACGCCATTTGTACATCAATGCCATGGGGCAATACAATAGTCAGGCAAATAACGTAGATCTTCACGCTTCTTTAAGCAAGCACAATGGGATCTTCTTCTCCCTGTTTTGTTTTGCACAAGTAGCTGGGAACTTCATATCTTCAGTTATTCTCCATCAAAGCTCAACCGACCAATCCGATTTGAACCAGACTCTGGTGTGTGGGGCAGATGATTGTCCAGGAAAGGCTAATCATACCACAATCATCGTTAGACCGGAAACAGGAGTTATAGATACTCTGTTAGGAGTTTATTTGGCATGTGGTGTGTTAGGAGTTCTTGTGACGGTCATTTTTCTTCGTCCTCTGAGGTTAGAAAAAAGTAGCAAAGATAGCTTGTTGAGGAAAAGTGTCGTGTGTTTCACAGTCTTCAGGGACAAGAAGTTTCTTCTCCTTATTCCTTTGAGCCTGTCACAAGCAGTCAACACCTCTATACTTTTAACATCATTTACAAAGGTAAGTCCATGTTGTGAATCCATGAGACTCTTGTGTATTATCAACGTTCAAGAATACCCCTGACTATCTTTTAAAATACCTTCGTAGGCTAATCTATGTCAGCACATTAAACACACCCTGTAATACGCTACTGCGTGAGGACGTTTGCTAGTTGCCGTTACGGTTTGCTATGCTAGAAGCAACGGCTCGCTATCACAATCATAGATCGGCTGCTTCGCAAAACAGGTATATAATGTCATATCTTCACCTTATAGCTTCGCTTTTTGTAAATGAAAGTTTGCCAGTATCTAGATACAGTTTTCTAAAATGTATTTGCGCTCTAAGATATTGTTTTAAGTGTGAATTTAATAATTTCTTGTAAATTTATTACAAGCAGTAAGGATATTTTCGATTTCAATTGTTTATTTTCATGTTATTTTGTTGTAACAAACACTGTAACCAATATAATAAAGTGAAAGAAGTATTGTTGTAACATGATTGTTAACTGCATTGGCCGCACTATGTCAGGCAAAGACTGAAATGACCAAAACTCATAAACAGTTCGTACTTTTGATGCTACGGTTGCTAATGGTAAGCCATGTGCATAAGTACGGTTTGCTACGATGTATGTTACGGTTTGCTATGCCGTCTCAATATGACATAAACGGTTACTAAAGTTTGTAAAAATACATTTTAAGATCTCATTGGATTCAAAATAGTTATTTGATTTGAAGCATTATTGTATGTATCTGATGGCATTATGGTATTTCCAAAAAACAACATTTAAGTAATCGTGTAACATTGCAGAAAATGACAACATCAATAATAATAACATGCCGAACGACCACGTGGATGGTCCGGGCATGCCCGAAACCAGAAATCAGAAGTGATCTGGTTAAGGTAAAAGGAAAGTTGACACAAATAACAATAAAACTAAGCAAGTTTTCACAGAAATGCCTATCAGCGAAAAAGGGGGAAGGCGTAAGGTATCCCTTTGTTCCAAGGAATTTGGAATGCATCTGTCGACTCCGCAAGGGGGTCGGGTTTCCAGCTGCAAAAGGGTTTTATCTGGAAAGTTAGTCTCGAGGCCTAGTGTTCTGTTGCACTGCAAAAACAAGGTCTGGTTCAATTTCCATTCGCTCGAGTCCTGGAAGTGTCGAGACTCCCAGTCCGCATGAATGTTCTCTATCCCTGGCAGGTAAACTGCTGCAAGGTAGAGATTGTTTCGATGACAGAATTCCCAGATCAGTTTTGTAATCTGAATTAGTGTCTGAGATTTGGTCCCTTCCAGCCGATTTATGTATGACATTGCTGTCAGGTTGTCTACCTGTACCAGTATGGAAAGGTCTTTCTTGTCCTTGCAAAAGGTAAGGAGAGCCAAGTGCACTGCTTTCATCTCCAGTGCATAGATATGCATGGTCTGCTCTTCCTCTGACCATCGGCCGCCTGTGAACGATGTCCCGCAGATTGCCCCCCACCCCATCTTTGACGCATCCGTCTGTAAAGACATGTCTGGATGAGCAACAAAGATCGGTTTGCCATTGAAACTGGACAGGTTGTTCATCCACCATTCCAGTTCTCTTAGACAGGGGTCTGGCAGTGACATCATTGTCCCGTAACTCCGAGATCTCATCAGCTCGCGGCTTGATTGCATTTGTAAATAACGGCAGTGTAACAGGGCTGGAATGATTGCCCGCATGGAGGCTGTCAGCATTCCAATCAGACTCGCTAGATGCCTGATTTTTACGGCATATTGAGATAATATTCTCCACCTTTTCTTGTGGAAGTATCAGTGTGAGGGAGTTTGAATCCACTTGAAACCCCAGGAAGGTTATCGACTGGATTGGAGACAAAACTGATTTCTTCAAATTGATCACAAAACCCAGGACCCGAAGTAGAAAGAGCAGAGTGTCCCTGTGTTGAACCATAAGTTCTAGGGATTCCGCAAAACAAATAATGTCGTCCAGATAGATAATCAGACGAATTCCTGCACGTCGAGCTAGGCTCACTACAGGCCGAAGCAGTTTCGTGAATGCTCTTGGAGTCGGGGCCAGGCCGAAAGGTAAACAACGGAATTGGTAACGGAAACCCTTCCACTGAAATCGGAGAAACCTTTTCAGGTGCAAGGCCACTGGAACGCTGAAATATGCTTCTGAAAGGTCCAGTTTGATCATGTAATCGCCCCTGCGGAGAAGATCTCTTAGCAGGTGGAGACCTTCCATCTTGAAATGCTCGTACGGAATGTACGTATTCAGGGCTTTCAAGTTTATTATAGGTCTCTGACCTCCCCAGAAATGTTTGATTATCACATCAAAAAGGTCACTTTTGACGTCGCACTCATGGCACCTGTACTTCATGGCCCTGCAAGACAAATGATGTTGTTGTAGTTGTCTGATTGTTATTGTCATAATAATAGCTGTAGCAAACCGTAGCTGTAGCAAACCGTAAAACAGTGCTAGCAAACCGTTTCACCAAGAACGAATTACCACCAGCTACCGTTGTCACGTCATGTAGCAACCGTTGCATGTCGAATTTATAAATGTCTTCATATTGTCATTATTTAATATAAATTATCCATGCCAACTTACATACATACACTTAGTATTACTTATCTTCTATTGGCACATTAGTTCATGAATTGAACGCTGTTTAGACAATAAAAACAAGTCATTTCATCACTTGCAAGTGGTAGTATATCACATAACATCGAATATTTTAATAATTCCTATTTCATTTGGTAAGTGTTTTATGTCAACTTCATCGTTAATTAATATTTTACCAAATCACGACAAATATGTGTCAAAGAAGCTTAAATTGGGACTTTACTTACACAATTTCTGCGGCGATACATCATTGTGAAAAGTGATATTGTGATAGCGAGCCGTTGCTTCAAGCATAGCAAACCGTAACGGCAACTAGCAAACGTCCTCACGCAGTAGCGTATTACAGGGTGTGTTAAAGTAAAGGAAATTTTCATTAAAGAAATGATCCTTTAAATGGCCTCCTTTCGCAGCCGATACTTAGAAAATCTAGTTCAAACTGGCTGTAATGTATACGCCCCATTAGTCCTACGTTACATCTAACAACTTACCTACTAGGGCCGTGTCGAGCATGCTTGGAAATCAACCAATTAAACTGACTGACCTCTTTGAATCGGGTGACGTTAGGAATTTACATTGCATTTTGCACAAAATGGAAATATAATTGTCAATAATTTAATGTAGGACTTGTGGGACATAAAAATTTCAGCTAGTTTTATCTAGATTGCCCGATTCTAACCGCTAGTTTTAACTAGATTGTCCGATTCTAAGAGTTCTTTTGTCATTGGTTGATTCCCGCGCATGCTCGACACATACCTAGTTGGTATAAGTAGTTAGATTTATCGTCGGACTTGTGGGACGTAAATATCACAGCTTGTTTTAACAAGATTATTACTTAGACTGAGCAATATGCCTTTAACATTGCACTCGGGTTACCTTAAGGATTTGACCACCGAGCTTATAAAAGAAGAATTGAGGCGGGGTCTATGAGCATATATATGTCTTTCTAACGCTGTTTTTAAGCGATATATGTCCATGTCGGCCCATATACATCAAAGATTGTAACATTGTAAATAAATTAACAATTGGCACTGCTAATGATAATGCAAATATCGTTTCAGGCATTCGTCAGTTGTTCTGTTGGTGTGAAAATGGTTGGTTATGTGATGATGGCATATGGCCTGGTTTCGGCTCTCTCCGCCGTTGGATTCGGATACATCGCCAAGTTCACAGGTCGTCGCCCCTTGATAGCCTTCACCTTGCTTGTAGATATTGTAACGCTCGTTCTTCTGTTGCGATGGAAACCTGTCCCTGAACAAGCATATCTACTTTTCATTATTCCCTGTATTTGGGCGTTGGGAGATGGGATGTGGTCGACTCAGATTTTATGTAAGTAAAACCTCAGTCTAAGTAAACCTAGCCCTAATATTACCCGTTACACTCCGATATTGAGTCTATAAAGGTCTAGTAGAGGGCCGCGTCATTCGACCTTTGCGCGACCTCTGACCCTCCAACGAAGGCGGACTATAGTGGCTTGGTAAGATGAGTTCTGATTGGGCAATTCGATACATGGCCTGACGCGACCCTCTACTAGACCTTTCTAGACTCATTATCGGAGTGAAATACGGAAATACCCCGTCACAACATTTCAACTTTGATGAAAGACTTCCTACTGATTTGTTTTTTTAATTCTGATTTACTCTTAACCTGAATATATACTGTTTAACTGTAAAATGTTTCTTTTTCAGCTCTCGTTGCCATGACATTCCCAAACAAGCAGCCAGCAGTATTCTCAAACATCGGGACCTGGGGAAGCATTGGTTTCACTCTTGTCTTGGTAACTGACCGTCTTGTGTGTCTGAGAATCAAGTTCTACTTCGCCATAGCTCTCTGGGCTCTCGGTACTTTGTGCTATATCGTACTCGAGATTGTCACAGGTCGAAAACGAGGCAGTTCGACAGCCTCTTATAAACCCCTAGCAGACGACAGTGAAAGCGATGACGTGGATATTGAATTTGAACAAAAACCGTCGAACAAAGGAGATTGACTTTCTTAGAATAGTCATCTTCCTACGCAAAACCTAAAACGCCAGTTTCCAAACTGTCATTTTATGCCTTGCTGCATTACCTTGAGTTTTCTGTGCTTGTTCTCTAGTCTGTAGGGGCACTATAGCAGCACAGAAAAGTAAAGTCATAAGGCATAAAGGCATAAAATGACAGTTCGGAAACTGGCGTTTTAGGCTCTGCGTAGGAAGATGAGAATAGTAGATTTCATTGGAATTTTGGATGTATATTCGACACAGATGATAGAAAGATTGGTTATTTGAAAAGTTATGCGATGCGTTTGTGTAGATACATATTTTCATCAGGGAACATGATGGGTGTAAGCAGACTGGATATAAAGTCACTGACGAAGCAATATGGTTTTGGTCAATGATTTTGTTGAGATCATAACGCGAGACGGGATGATATATCGAATCTGTATCGTAATTTATATGGAAAGAGAAAAAGGTGTTGAAATTAAATATCATTTTTAATAATTATTTACCACTTTATGACTTGTATCAAAACCCATATCGACAGAGCCAATAATGGCTACCTACCATTCTATTCATTTTTGCAATGATTATAACCACAATCTGTAGGCCTAGTTGCTAGTTGGCGGGGTTCAGTGGTTCTGCTTTGGGTACAGAATGTCGGATGTACATTTGTATAGTGGTTATGCGGGTTCGTCTTTTATATCAATATTATCTATATAAATAATATATATTTTATACTTTGTTCATGAATATTCATCATTTGTGAGCGTCAAGGTACTCAAGGTTCTATATTAATATTTATATTTCTGCGCTGTTTATTTCACATCGTTTCTATGCATATTTCTACATTAGTATTAAAATAAACAAAATCAACACTAGTATATGTTCAACTTCATTCACTGAATGATATGATAGTTAACGGTGTATAATGATAAAGATTACAGCAATATGGTTGGTCCATTGTAGCTTGGATTCAGTTACCATGAATACACTGTCTTCTGCTACTGCCCCTTTAAAGTATAAATGTAGCGATTTTTCTTGACATGATAATGACTGTCCACCTGCTAAGAATGTAGAAATGGTGTGTTAGTCTCCCCCCCCCCCCCCCCCCCCCCCCAGTTTCAAGGTTCTTGCTTACAAGTCATACTTATAGATAAAATATGTGTGTTAGTCTTGGTATTAATTACCAGCGACAACTTGGTTCTTCTTATGTTGAAATATATTTTAGAAAAAGTAAGAAATGAAGGGTCCGGGGCAAGAAGTTGATAACCCTCAAAACCTAATTTTCCGAGATTTTTATCACAAGTGGGTCGCAAGAGGCAGATCTTTCATTATTTTATGAATTACCTCCCTTAGCTCTTACAGTTTGAGAGTTGCATCATACCTGCTTTGTGATAAGCCACCGAATTTTCAATTTTGTTTGGTAAAAGTGTGACAACCCTCCAAAATAGGGCAACAAAAAACAGTTTTGTAAATGGATTATATCTTCAGATATAGAAAATACAGGCAGAAACCTACATTCTTCTTATGAGGAAACATCAGAAGAATAAAGATTAGATAGTTACAGTGTCATGATCATATTTTTTGTGGAAAAATTAAGGTTTTTGCGATCGAACACGGGGTTATCATGTTCTTACCCCGAAAATGACTATTTAACATGTAAAAATTTCAAACGTGTTTTTCTCAAAAGTAGAAATGTGTGGGTTATCAACTTCTTGCCCCGGACCCTTCAAATCATGTTGATAACCATTGTATTCGCGGCGGCATGTCACAATGTTACAGCAGCAATTCGGATACTAATTTGACCCAAGCATTATAATAAGAAAGAGAGTAGTCCTACTGTGTATTATATAGGAGTCTTATACGATCTAGGTCTAATTTCTGCAAGTCTAGATTGACTGAATACTCATTAAAACCTCAAGAAATAAAATAATATAAAATGAAGATGCAGTACTTATTTTGAATGTTTCATAGACTAAATTTTAGTCTAGAAAGAGAGGGAAAATGATAAATGATGCCAAAGATGACATGATACCTTCAGATTCAAAATCAGATCGTTGTTTATTATCATTTAGTTTAAGTTATTTGATTTGAAACAAATGGTTTGAAATTAAAAAGGTCTTGTTTCATTTTGCTGTATTGATAGACATGATTCAACAAACCAAAAAATCCCATTAAATTTTTAAGCATTCATTTCCATTAGAATTAAAACATTCCATACCTTACAAACTCGGAAAATTCCCCTTAATCAATCAATAATCACTAAATATGCTATATATACAATATAAACAATATTTATATATTAAAAAAATGGTTTCTCACGTGAAGAAAGGTTGTATATAAGAAAGAGTAAACATCAGATGGTTCGGACTGGATCAATCTTCTTTAATACGATGAATTAATTTCGACCATTATGTTGGTCTTGTCAATTATATGTATATATATTTCTTACTGCTAAACCTGGGTATTTCATAATAAATCGCGACTGTCATGCAATGATATGACTATTAAGCAGATTGCAATGCACGAGCAAGTCATGGTTCACGTGCAACAAGATGAAATGTACAGGCATCCGAAGAAAGGCGTGAGATCATGACATCAAGCTTTGACCGAACAATTTTTTTCGGTAATTGTTAGGACATTTCTGCAACACGATAAAACAGACAAAAACAATTAATTTTCAACAATTTATTTCCAGTCCTTAAACATTCTTAACTTCTTACCCTCTGTCGATAGTCCTATATAATATACAATAAATATGCTACTTATTATACAAAATAATTAAAAAAAAAAACATTTATAATTATTATATAGCTTAACCTGTGTAAATGAGATTCATAACCTTAATATCAATATCATAGAGATGTAGTGGAAAATCTATACAACGTTATCGTAAGCATTAGGGCAGTTTACCCGGATGAGCATAGACTTACATTTGTAAAACAACCACAGATATAAGACAATATTTTCATCAAAGGCGCAATTACATATAAGCATATTCGAACCATATTGAATATAAAACGCCTTTTTCGCAAGATTGTGGCGTTTGAGTATATAAAATTCCGCGTCATGCATCAAGCGATACTGGACATAATTTGAAAACTAACATATATAGAAACATTGGAATACATAATTAAATCAATAGATCATCATTCTTCTTTAGAAATTATAAATGCATTTCAAAGAATAAAAATGTTAAAACCATATCTTAATGGTATTTCCATCCTGTCTCGGGGTACGAACGTTACGGTAACTCCACTAATCTTGGGATATAGCCAATCAAATCATTTTCTCGCCACCTTCTCGATAAAATTTCAACGAGAAATGATCCGATTGGCTATATCCAAAGTCGGGCCGCGAGAGCGATTCTAGCTTCTGAGCCCAGGGTACAGATTAGTGGAGTTAACGTAACATTCGTACCCTGAGACAGGATGTGTCATTTCATGTTTAAAGCGTTAGTGAAAAAGACTGAATTTCAATCTGATATTCGCAGTTCGAACATTAGTTTATTGGATATATTATATGGAATAAACATTCAGATTATTTATTCTATCGACGAATGGGTAATTCACCATTCGCATATCGAATTCCTAATTACAAAGTTTACAAATAAAACATCAGACACACGAGCTAGATTTATCGACCTATAAAATATCGTAAAAAGAGTGGGAAACCCCAAACGCATTTATGACACAAAATATCTCTTTACAATAATCCACTTCATATAACTATAAATTAAAAATATCAGACCTCCCTCCTTTCCCCATCTCCGTGTGGTTATTGCTCAAAGTAAACTTGGAACTCGGTTTATATCCTTTACATCATTAAAAATACACAACTTTAGTTGCCACACAGTGACGTGTAGGTTAAAGAGAAACAGAGTATGTTGATAGGATCACATATGTCAAATTTCGAAATCGATGTTATTACATCGGGAACCACTAACTGTTACTGAAAATAACAAGTTAAAGGTTAATCAGTACATTAGAGCGAAAATACGGCCATTCACAGTCGGGATTTTAATCGAAAACCAGACAATGTGGCTCGAGTGGCGCGCGCAAATTCGCCAAACGTAATTTCGAAACCTTGTCATAAGCGGATAGGAAGATATATCCGATTCGATAGTGTTTATTAGGTATTGTTACTTATAGGTAGATTAATTGGATGCATAATTTCGAATATTAAACGTATTTGAGATGTTTTCTTGATTTTTCCATAAAATCAAGCATTATAGAGGTATTATGCATAAATGGATATATTTGCAAGTCCAGTGATGAGATATGAACTTCAACCAGCATATTATATATTTTGTAGCTTAACAAAACTAAATACAATTGTAAGAAAGATACTCTGTGTCACTTTAAAACGAGAATCTATTGATATACAACTGTTGGTTGATAGTCTACTCCAGCTGTTTCGAAATTTGTTTTCAACATTTTTTTGGTCGATATCTACAATATAGATAAATATATCACCATATGGCTCGTTATTGAAGTTCATACATATGTTATATGCGTTTATTAGCGAGCATATTCAAATCACAGGGACAAGTAACGCTTAGAAACAGCATAGATTACATGTTTATTGTTTACCTATGGACCAAACCCTACAGAGTGGAAAGATATTTCAAGGCCAGGACAATATTTATCAAATGTTGTTACGAATCGATACATGTCCAGAGAGAAAATCTTCCAGGGGTGAGATGAGGTATAACGCCGCTCTAAAGAGTATTACACTTATACTACTTATATATTGCGGTGAAACCTGCGAGCATCGGCTGGAACTAGCGAACCATGGATGATACTGAAATTCAATGTAGCATTGCACCAACACCTTACTGTGTTTAGAATAGTTCTTTATCATCCAAAACTGTGTTCCACAGGAGATATCGCTTGTGAAAGATCAAGCGATATCTCCTAGGAGATATCGTTTTGACAGTAGATTTTGAACAATGCCCTGTCATCAGCAGGGACATGACTTCTCTACCGCCTACATAGTTGCAGAGACCCTAGCGGGATTCGAACTCCGGAACTCTTGGTCCGAAGCCGAACGTGCTAACCACCATTCAAAAGACACATCCGTTCCTATCGCGCCTCAATGACAATTTCCACTCATATATTTCCATTTACTCTATATTCACAATCAAACACATAACTAGCTCTCCGTAACCACTTCCTAAATATGATTCTTTTACGTTTTTTCTAACATCATCTTAAAATTGTGAAATATATACAAGCAAATTCTACATATCAACAACAGATGTATTAAAAACTGAAGCGAACGGATAAATCATAAAAAATCTCATTGCAATAAGAGAGACCCTTCAACTCGTTCCTCAAATACGAGCCCTGCTCGATAGAGGTAACAGTTGGTCCTGTCTGCAACCTTTTAACCCGTTTAAAAGGACAGACCTATCGGGGTACTTTTTGAGGAGTATAATTCAACAAAATGTTAACCAGGGTAACATCACTAACATGTTTCAACTTTGTTGTCTTTTAACCATGTGCTTATGGCATAATATGCATAAACTGAAATGTCCCCTTGAATTCGTTTCCACAATAAATACCCCGATAGGACTGTCCCTTCAAATATCAAATCGTGCTGATGGCTTTCTACCCTCTTCCCCGATTTGCCTGTTTGCTGCAATGGTCATCAGACATGATCCCTATAGAACACAACTCAGTTCAGAACGTATAGTATGTACGACTGATAGATTCAATGTTGAAATATTGACATGCTAAAGTTCCTTCTCATGTTCATGAAAGTTATCCATATTCAGGCCTATAGGAAACAAGACTGCCCAACTGGGCAGAAAACGTTAAAAAGTCAACAATAGACGTGGAAAAGGCAACATAAATATATTTCCTCGTCACCAAAGCATTAAAATAGTCAATTTTGCAATATTGCAGTTTTGTTTGGTAGGCCTGATATATATGACTTTATCGGAACATAACTTATGTGAAAATGGCGTAACCTTCTGTCCATTAAAGCTAATTAATCTCTTCATAACCGCCTATGCCAGTAAATCTTGGCCTCTCAAACTTTGCTCTTAATTCAACCGTTATGTAACATAGTGCTCCTATTATCCACAATACGATTGATATGTATAACTTCGTACTCAAACATACGAATCGATCGTACGATACAGTGACACAAAAAGCCAGGGCCCCGAATGTGGAGAAATTAGCAAAGGCGGTGTCACGTTTGTGTGAAAATAGCACTCCGACCAGAGCTGAAAAGGAAATGGTTTAGATATCAGTATTCATTTGTTCAATAAGCAAATATCACAAAACACAAATACATCGAACAATCTCCGGACCTATGCGAAAAAATGGAACTTTGAAAAAAATCCCATTTTGTCATTTGAATAGAACCAAAACGTTGCTAATGCAAGGCAGTGATTTAATAGCATTATACGGATAAAACTGGATATGATCAATGATTATTTCATCTCTTCCGGGTTCATCAGCGTATTCGTAACCACAAAAATTCCCTAATATCTACCAAAGCTAACGCCTTGCATGGCTTGTCTCAATACAACCAGACAATGCAAATTTAAATCAGTTAACAGGTCGATTATAGATTCGATTGAACATTTTAACTAAACCCTGAGAACATAAATATCTTAGTCAGATTGTAAGTACAAATCTACTTACATGCACTCTGAGTGAGCCACATCCCATCGCTAGCAGCGCATACCAAGACGAAGAGGAAATTGGCGTACAATTTGTCCGGTGTGGGCTTCCATAGTAACATGAAAAGGACTGCACCCAGTTCTAGAAGGTATGAAGCAGCGAAGAGTGGGTAACGACCAGTGTATTTCGCTACTCGCCCGAAAACGTATGAAAGCACAGCAGTGGAACCTCCATAACAAACCATCACGTACCCAACCATTCGGATACCAACGGTACAGCTTACAAATGCCTGCAATCGATGCGAGAAAGTATATTGAAGGGGCAGAAGCAATTTTTAAAAATTCTGAAAATTTTCCAAAATTAATATTATATCATGCTAATTGTAATTTATTCAGAATGTCAACCATCTCATCGCTCAAATATATCGTGCAAAGTAAAAATCAAGTTTAAAGCAAAAACCACTGGTTGCCATTTTTGTGTGAACATATTTTAATCATTTGAGGTGGATTCACGTAGTTCAGCTGAACACTGTACGTTCACTTCGAGCTACATTCTTTGATTTACACGTACTGAATAGAATCTGAATGACTTAAAACTTTAAATTTTCCATTTAAAATTTATTTTCGTTTACCTGAGACCATCTTATTAACCTAAAAAACTCCGCGTTGCTGTTCCTTAAAAAGAACGCTTCGTTCACTGGGGGAACATAGCTAGGATAGCATACGTCAAAGAAGCCCATTTTAAGAAAATCTTGTCGCATATGCACCTCAATACCTAGTTGCTTCTTTGTACTTAATGAAATAAGATTCGATTTAATGGGCTGACTACTCAATGATGACAGAACTATGATTATCAATTCACCTTAGTAAAGCTTGTCAGCAGAATGGAGACTATCATTGATTTGGCGAAGAAGAAGGGTATGATGAGCAGGAGCTCAACATCTTTCAGTGACGTAAACCACTCCTTGACCTTTGACCTTGGAGTTGCGTCACTCAAGCTCACTCTTGCAATGGGTGTGAGGAAACACATGGTCAAAAGCAGTCCCAAAAAATCACATGTAAAGTACACTCCCATTAACGAGTTCACGGTCGACTGACTCGGATGGGGAATGTCTGTTGTTCGTGAACTTATACCAGGGCAGTCGTCTGCGCCGCACACGCGAGTTACGTTGGATGGAAATACGTCTTTGGCGTCGCGGAAGAGCACAAGCGATGCAATGAGGCTTCCTGTGATTTGAGCCGACTGAAAAAGTAGTCCAAATATTCCAAACAGCTTACTCATTGCTTCATGACTTCCAACATGCTTTGCTCGACTATAGATATCCGCCATTGTTGTGATGTAAACTCCTTGAGATGTCCACATGGGACCAACAAAAAACCCTAACACTAACGATGCAGGGATTAAACTCCACCAGGCTGGGTAGAAGTTGGCAGCGGTGTACAGACAATGGGCTGCCCATCCTAACACAAGAGCGAGCTTAGTTCCCAGAAGATGTATCATCATGGGCGCCAAGATGGCTGACACTACCAACATGCCGTACACACAAGCCAGAGAGGCCATACCAAGGTCCTCAGCCTGGTTCAAACTGCTCTGGAGATTCTGAATAGCTTGGAATGCTGTGTAACAAAGTAGGAACGATGTTGACAAGACTATGGTGTTCTTGACCGGGTTGATTTCCGGTACCCTTGTGACGTAGTCTTCATCCAAAGAGTCGTCCATCTTTGATGTTCAAAACGAGGCTAGGCTCTTGGAATGCAGGAGTAAAGTTCTTGGTGGTTGGTCATCTGAGAAAAAAGACAAAGGAACAGTTAGATATTAATTCAAATAGGGCTATGTATGACTACGCCATTGGATTAACTGATCTCAAGGCTCGTTACCTGTTTCCAAGTTAGTTAATTGTGCTGGGATTTTTTTGAACTTTAGTATACAATACATACGTGAATGTTTTTGATTGAACCATGTAATGCCATTGATATGACGGCTAAAGGCTCTTCAGAAGTTATTCAGCGAACTAGATTAGCGTTTGCGGGACACCGCAAAAGCAGAGCAGCCCCGAAACTTGGGGTTTCGCCTTACCCTGTTCCGCCTTCTACAAGCCTCAGCATATTGGGCATTTACTTGTGACCTTGACTTTTGACACTCAAGATCACGCAATCAATGAATACATTTCATTGAATATAACATTAATGTAACGAATTAAAGTGTTAAAAGTTAAAAAATTATCCATTTTCTCAATATATGTTGACCTTGCTGTGACCTTGATCTTTGACCTTGAAAGTGAACATGTCATTGTAATTCCCCAGAGGTGTAGCACTTATACATGTTCATGAGTTCTGAAAAGCTTAATGGCAATAGGTTATATCCAAATTAGTTGCACATTGCAATAACACAAATCTCATTACCTTGACCTTTGACCTTCAAGGTTACACAATCAAAGAACACTTTTCATTATGAATACAAGTTCTGGAAAGCTTAGTAGGAAAAAGTTATAGCCATTGGTATGAGCGCGGCGGAAACTGCACAAATACTGAAAGCAGCTGCTAATTAATTTAATTGAATACTGAAGAAGAAGAAACAAAGGTAGAATGTTGGATTTAATGAAACCTTAATTGAATACTTAGTTAGAATACTGAAGAAGAAAAATAATGAGAGGCAGTATTTGTTGTAACCCCAACTTATAGAGGCAGAATCCTGAACAACACCCCCCCTCCCCACGAAAAAAACAACAAAAAAACAATCAAAACAAAACAAAACAAAACAAAACAAAACAAAACAAAACAAATCAAAACAAAACAAACAAACAAACAAACAAACAAACAAACAAACAAACAAACAATCAAACAAACAAAACATAACCAATCAAATAAACAAAACAGTATTTGATGTAACCTTATTAACAACAATGGCTTCCACAAACGTCAGCACTTTTACTGAATTAGCCGTTGACATGCCTGTGAGGTTGTTGTGCCATTCCCATAGTAAAGGGGTGCACCCTGTGGGTGTTCGACTATTGAAGTAAGTATTTCGAATAAAAAAATATCTCCAAAAGAAAATGAACTAAGTTTCAACATCTCTCAACAGTTTAAAAAAGAACACCAGTAGACTAAAACATCTGATTGTTAAGCGCCTTAGAGATTTATTTTTATCTCAAAGAGGACCATGTTTACATGCTGTATGTAATATTATAATTGATAATGACTAGACTGAGAAACTATATGAAGTTAAACTTCTACCATGCATGTATGAGAACTGCGATTACAAACTCTTATTTATTTTATTTGGAACTCTTTTTGGAGGCGACGGTTCGCCAATTGAACGTGGAAATAGATCATGAAACATGGTGTCGCATGGTTTCCGCCGCGCTCATACCGATGGCTATAACTTTTTCCTACTTTCAGGTAGATATAATGTATCTATACGTTCGTCTTATTATTACCACCAAATGGCATTTCCAGTTCGTTTTCTACGAAATGAAGATCTAATTCAAATCAGTATGAACGTGTCTATCGAGATTGTGAACTGATTGTGATTAAGAAGTTTCCCAAATCTCACTTAACTCTATATAGGCAGACATTATTTAAACAAACTCTTTTTACACATAATATTACAAAATTGACAACCCCCAAAACTTTATTTATTATTTCAAGCACCACGTTGCCCAATTGACATGAAGAGATAGAAAGAGAAAATAGATACTGTGGGAAATCATAACATTAACTCTCGTAATGCTAAACACCCCAGTACGGTTCATATATTGGTGCCAATGGTGTTTAATTTACGTGACTTAGTGCAGCGTGACTAATTGACTATAATATGCCATGAACAGGATATGGGATGTCAAACACATTACACATTGTTACACACTTAGTTTTACAAGGCAACTTTTCATGCACGCCGTGCAAATATTCCATCAACAATATTCAGATAACAAACATTATAGGAAAAAGAGAGATTTATAAATATTTATTTATTTATGTATCATCTCATACAATCACGATTGGCACACGAAACAATACAATAAAAGATGTATGAGCCGCCAAAGGGCTACAAGAGACAAATAAAATATAGTGAAATATTAAAATGTACTAACATAAGCTTGGCGTAAGTAAAGAACCATTTGTTTAGCATGTGTGATTATTTGCCTAGTAAAACGGGGACAGTGACTTTAACATCATACTGACACATCTGACCATGCTTATTGCAGCTTGACATTAAAATATCGAGTAAATCTTCATACGAACATTTGAATATAAACAATCGCTTTAATACAACTATACATATGTTCAAATTGTATGCATGCCCATGACAAAAATCTTTTATGTCGTATTTCTATATATTTCTAATATCATTGATTCATAAACTATGCATGTTTACGTGTGTAGGCCTATCATACCAAACAAAGCCTAATCGACTTTAAATCTTTTTATCAGTAAACAGCCCTACAGATACTTTCGAGAAAAATATGAAAAAGTTTACCGTTCAACAGCGTTGAAAATTATCTCTGATGTTTATATATTGAATACCTGTATAATTACGCATAATCAAGAAACAGACAGACAGATTTTATTTCAGTAATGTGGGTCATATGGCCTACTTCACAATGTGTTAAAGTAAAACTGTATTCCAGCAATGCAATCACATGCAAAGGCGCTGTATAGTCCTGGTGAATACGGGTTAATCTAGATGAGCTCGGCCTACAATCAGGCGAGGTGTTCACTACAAAAACACTTTAACTACTGCTCTCCATTTTGAACCTTGTATAGCTGCAAACAATCGAATAATTACTTCAGATAATCGCTTTAATGTGATCAAAACATATAGTCGCTCCTTGCTGTGATATATACAGAAAACAACACATGTTGACAAAATCATTCATTTCATTCGAGTAAGCGGAAGTGACTTTACCTTCAAAACAAGGGAATCTCCATTTTCTTTTTTGTCCCTTATGTCACGTCGCCCTTATAATCTGGCGTTTGAGTGACATGTTAGTGGTATATTTCAGCTATTGTCGACTCAGGTCACTCTCGCTTACTCTAAAAACAGCATTTTCACGCAATACATCCTGGTGGCAATGTGGGTCATCACGCTTCAGCGATCAATGAATTTCTAGACTTGATATGGTTCTCTACAGGGTTATCATTTGAAATAAAATCTTTATCTTAGACGTTATCACATTGTGCATGAAAAGAAAAGAAATTAAAAGAAATTTAGAATTTATAGAAATATATTTCACAAATCTTCGATATAATTATATATTATCAACTGTTATCTACATATAATTACATATTGGCCTCTTTGACATAAGAAGTGAATTTTTGAGAATCCCTTTATTTTACCTTAAAGGGACATTAGCACGTTTTTAGGGGGAATATGAGGTGATGTCACGAAAATGAAAATATATGGTTCCAATTGAAAGACAATGTATTTAATCTATATGAAGCAGTAATAAATCAAATATACAATTTAAAGTTCTGTTATGCGATTCCTTTTCCTTACACAATGAATAAAGGTGTTCACTCAAAAAAAAAGCCGCCAATGGACTTTATGTGAATCGTTAAAATTTGATCTCTGACTATCGACAATTGGTTTTTGTAATGGGATTTTTGACATTATCAAAATAATACAAATGACATTAACAAACAATTATCAGTAAAAAATATAAAATTTTCAAATAACTTGCTACTGCCGCTTTAACTTGTTACAGCAACATGTTATTAGGTGGTCTGCATTCATACCTTGTGGGGTGGTTTCTGAGAGAACATGTTCGATGACCTGTAACGTCATTATTTTTAAATTGAAAGACAATGTATTTAATCTGTACGAAGCAGTAATAAATCAAATATGTAATTTAAAGTTCTTGCGATTCCTTTTTCTCACACAAAATGAATTAAAGATGTTCACACAAAAATGGCCGCAAATAGATTTTATGTGAATCTTTATAATTTGTGCTCTGACTATGATGATTTGGTTTGTGTAATGAAATTTTTGATACTATCAAAATAATACATTTAGCATTAACGTACAATGGTCAGTGAAAACTGAAAATATAAAACTTTTCAAAAACTTCCCGTTTAATCATACTAAGTAAGCTGAGGAGGTAAATAGTCCGCTTTTGGACGAGTAATGGTGTTTCTTAAATGCGGAGATATGTATCATTAATGTGTACCACTCCAGCTTGTATTATAATTAACAAAATATTATTCGTTGTCTTTTAATGTAAAATGTGTAACATTTTAAAACTAGAAAATGAATAAGGATAGATGCAAAACGTGAAATTGTAAAAAATGATACTATTATTACTGATCAGTTAATATCATTAACTTATGTGGTAAGATATATATCTGATTTTTACCTATTCGAAAAAACTAGTATCATATTAAAAATTTCAAAGAAATTTCCCGATTTTTCGACATAATAAAACAGCATTGCATGTCAAGTGAAACACCGCTCAGTTATAAGCTATGTCACGAAGAAGCTTGTTTTAAAGTATTAAGTTTCAATAAGCTTATTACTGTTATAGAACCTCCTAAAATAATAATAGTGAATGAGTGAAAGGAACTTGATTGTAAAAGTAAGAGTTCGAATCTTATATATCAAACTTTGATCTTTAAATGTTTATAAAAAATGAAATTATAATGATTGCATGAACATTTATGATTTATGGTTTCCCGGATATATTTTCACAATAGAATGGGTATATTTCGCCGGATTTTATTACATTTCCGCTTCCGGTTTTCTTATTTCCGGTATTTTGCCATGTGTTTTTGTTGACAGGAATTATCACTGTTACTTTTCAGCAAAAGCTACGTTTAACAGACAGATATAACCACCGATTATGTCTCGGATAATTGTTAAAAATCTACCTAAGGGTGTAAGTGAATTTAATTTGCTAGAGACGAAAAGAGAGATATTTTTAACGTCAGAAATCCTTACAACTAATAATAATACAGTTATTCACCTTCAATTATGATTAACAGAAATGGATATTCAATTTCGTTTACTTTTTTTTCAAACAACTACAAACTTGAGTAATCCCTCATTTTCCCCATGATCAATATTCAATCAAAGAGGTGCTATAAACATCTGTAATTCAATGAAACTATTACATTTATTAATATGTTCATTGAATTTTCTATTTTATTATGTTCTGCTTGCGTTCATTATAATATTAATCAAACACTGAAACTGTTGTTCTTTCAGACCACGGAAGAAAAGCTACGCGATCTTTTCAGTCAGAAAGGAGAGGTTACAGACATGTGTTTAAAGTACACAAAAGATGGTGTCTTCAGAAACTTTGCTTTCATTGGCTACAAGATGCCAGATTCGGCCAATCAGGCAATTAAGCATTTTAACAAGACATTTTTCAACAGTACAAAGATGCAGGTAAATAAAAATAATCAAAAATAGGAGAAGATTATTTATTGGAGAATGGCTATTTCAATCACTTTACTCATTTACGATTTTGAATATATTGCAAGATATCTTCTTTGGAAAGTGAAACAAGATTTTTGCGAACTTTATTCGATATCATATTGAAGAAAAATTTGTTTCTATATTTAAAATTTGAGACATGAAGTTTAGTAAAGGGATTATCAAATTTGAAACACTGTTTATCAGCCTGAAATGTGTGGCATTACGTTGAAAAACTAGACTTGAATTCCTATCAGATGAAGATGTTAGATAGTGAGAGTAGTGTCATAGCATTCCATAAGATTGACTTGGAAAATAAAAACAATGTGGGAAGTTTTATCCCACGATCTTTACGGCCACATAATTTTGGCCGGAAGTTGGACCAATTTGGTCTTTCTGGCGCCGGCAGTGGAGGTACCAAAGTGTTTGAATTTGGTGGCTCACGGCGGAGTTACTACCTCGATGAAGCTAGTGAGACTAGCTCAGGAATGGGACGGCGTACTTCCGGTAGACTTGGACGTAGAAGGCAGGAGTGTAAAATATAAGCAAGACAGGATTGGTTTTGACTTGGTTGAACATCTTCAGTAAAACATATATTTGTGATTAGAAATAAAACAGCCATGGAAAACCATTTTCTTAATGTATGCTCCTTAAACTGTCCCTGTTTTTCTGATTTCAAAATGGGATCATAACTTTTGTGAAGGAAAACTGACCAATATGCATCATTTTTTTTTACGCTAATTTCAGGTTGAGATTGCAAAGGATTTTGGAGATAAAACCAAACCAAGAGCATGGAGTAAATATTCTGCTGAGAGTTCCGTTCATCAAAAAACTGCCAAGAAGAAAAAGCAAAAAGAGAAAGAAGAAAACAAAGAAGAAATAAAACAGGTAGAACATGTATTTGATTTTACTGGTATTCTACAAATAACAATTAAGGACAGGTGGGCCTATGGCATTGGTACCTTGGATGTCAATCCGTCGACCTTTATTTGGTATCTGCCATCTGTGAAGCTTTGAAAATAGCAGATTTTGTGTGATATGATGATGTATGTTTTTTTTGTTTTTTTTTCAGAAAAATGCTGAACGTAAACGACTTGCCAAAGAAGAGAAAATGAAAGCATTCCTCGGAGATGTAAGTGTTCAGAGATAAATCTCTCTATCATATTGCTGAACAGAATCTTAGAGTATAAAAGCTGTGAGAAAAGTTGTGAATTAAGTCATTATCATTATTCTTTGTCCACTTTGGCTAAACAGTTCATACCATCCAAATTTACCTTTGTTTAGATTAATTTGTCCTGACTTCCCCAGGTTCGACCTCAAATTAGGCATGATACTTGTCCATTGGGAATGATGGTTACAGGCAGGGCTAGAACTCAACCACACATGTACCAAAACCTGATTTGAACCTATTAGGATTCCAAGTCTAAGTAAAGCTAGCCTCAAAATTACTTGCTACACTCCAATATTGAGTCTAGCAAGATACAGTAAAAGGTCGCGTCGGCCGACCCTTCAGCGACCAATGACCATCACATCAAACGTCAGGTGGCTGAATAGGTTTATCCAATCATAAAACGATTTTGAAAAAAAATTGCTATTGAAATTAGTGGTCTGCGCAAATGCAGACTATTGCGGCTTGGTAAGATGTGCCCTGATTGGTAAATTCAATAGGTAGACTCAATATTGGAGCATAGCGGGTATTATTAAGGCTAGGTTTGCTTAGACTGTTAGGATTCCAATGAATTGAACAAGGTTTTCATTTAAAAGATGTGACATGAGTAACCTGAGACAGAAGTGTGATATCATTGATTTTGTCCATTTATAGATAATTATACCCCCGCTACGACGTAGTCGGGGGTATATAGCGTTATACCCCCGCTACGACGTAGTCCGGGGTATATAGCGATCGGCGCGTGCGTCCGTCCGTGCGTCCGTCCGTCCGTCCGAAATCGTTTCCGGAGCACTACTCAAAAACTATACCACTTAGAAACTTCAAATATGATGCTGTGGTGCCTTTTAGGGGTTTCAGCTCAATGGTCCAAATAATTTTTGAAATTTTGACCAAAAACGGTTCGATTTTTGGACTTTGTCTCGTTTCCGGAGCATAACTGAAAAACTATACCACTTAGAAACTTCAAATTTGGTATGGAAGTAGCCTATATGTAGCTGTTGTGCCTTTTAGGGGTTTCAGCTCAATGGTTCAAATAATTTTAGAAATCTTTTACCAAAATCAGTCCAATTTTTGGACTTTGTCTTGTTTCAGGAGCATTACTAAAACAATATACCACTTAGAACTACAAATTTGGTATGGAAGTAGCCTATATGGTGCTGTTGTGCCTTTTAGGGGTTTCAGCTCAATGTTCTGAATAATTTTTCTAATTTTAACCAAAAACGGTCCAATTTTTGGACTTTGTGTTGTTTGCATATATAAATACCAAATGACTTGCACACTTCAAATTTGGTATCGAAGTATACAGTCGAACCTCTGATACCCTGACTCCGTATATCCGTAAATCTCACCTTACCTTAACAATGTGTCTATATTTCTTAAGAAAAATGACCCAGTTAACCGGACGATTTGCTATCCGGGCGATTTTCACCTGTAACCAAAACAAGGTTCGACTGTATAGTGCTGTTGTGCCTTTTAGGGGTAATTCCAGGGTTCCCAGAATTTCATTCAAAAACTACATAGCCGGGGATGTTTTGAAGTGAAATAGTTTTTAGGGTTGCAAGATCATTGTGTTCCAAGTCATAATCATTCAACGAGTAATTTTCATAAATTTTCAAATTAATGTTACGTGAAGGCGGTCAAACTACAGGCGGGGGTATGTGAGCCGCGCTCACTTTTGCCTTGTTTTCTGAAAGAGTCCAATTTCTTCCTTAGCTCGGTGATGACCCAGAATTCAAAGAGTTCTTGGAAGTTCATGAAAAGGTATCAAAGAAAACTGCTTGGGGCAATGATACTGAAACAGCAGGAGTTACCTCCCCTGAGAAACAGATGAAAAAGAGGAATGACGTCACTTTTGATGAAGATGATGATGACAGTAGCAATGAAGACATTAGCGACTCAGAAAGTGAAAAGGGTAATTGCCATTTTAATATGATCCATCAGTAAAAAATTTTAAGACCTATCAAGTGTAGAAATAAACTATAATATTCTGAAATGTAGTATTACAAAACTTGTGAAATCACACTCTTTACAGAATATATCACCAAAAGTATAATGTTTCTTTCAACATCATTTGAAAATCTTTGGCCTTGAACAATTCAGCGAATTCATGTTTGACCACACTTGTGTCAGAATCTATCACAAAATTATTGTAACTTTTCAACATATTGTGGAAAACTTTGAATTGTTTATGATAACTATGCTTATAAGGGTTTGTAAGAACCTGTCACAACACTAAGGTGATTCATTCAACACTTTGTGGAAAGTTCACTCACTATTAACTATTCATGAATATATATAATACCGGTATATATCAAGAAAGATCACAAGCTGCAGACAGGGCATAATGACCCAATTTGTTATATACTATGGGTAATTGTAACATGACTTCGGTAAATACTCGTTTCTGATTGGTTGATTTGAAGGATTTGCCAGTGTTAAATGGCAATGAACACCCGCAAATTGGCTGAGGCGAATCACCGCGAAACGATACATTATATGGTCCGCCTCAACATTTAAATGTTCTGATTCTCCCAATATTCGTGCCCGATTCACATGTTACTGTTGTTGTTGTCATTTCCTAACTTGAGCAATCCCGTAGATGCCAAAAATCCATTTCAAATTGCTTTAGTTTTATGTAACTTAACTTTCTTAATTGGCTAAGTTTCTCCTGATTTGCCGCCTTGTGCCATGCGGATCGGTTTCTTTCGAACGCTGTTCCCATGGCACGACGTCACAAAGGCCAACGGTTATGACGTCATAATGATCGCGTCAACGTCACAATGGTCTGGGCGAGTTTAAGATATTTGTTCAGTCGGGTTTGTTCCTGTTGCTTGATGAATTATATAACTGTTTTCTCTCTCATAAATCTCACAGTGAAAATTATAAGATCTCATCGTAACCATTGCAACTGCTTGCAATATAAGAACACTATTTTAATGTTTATAACACTGGGAATTTCGATTTCTTTATAGCTGCGACGCCAATGAAAATAATGGATCAGTCGTTAGATCCTCAGAGTTACCTACGCTAAAATAGAGTTCGCTATTAAAATGCTTATAACTAACGGTCATGTTACAATATCGATAAATAGTTGCGTTTGTAAAATTTCCGGGATTCATTGTTATTCAACACCCGCAAATTTAAGCGTTTAAAACCTCCGGCTAACGCCGTCGGTTTTAAACTAAATTTGCGGGTGTTGAATAACAATGAATCCCGGAAATTTTACAAACGCAACTATTTATCTTCTAATTCATACAGCAGGGTCATAGCAAGATAATGATTTGTATCGTACACTTATGCATCAGGTAAAAGAGAAGATATACAAATATATGGATTAACAACTTCTTTATTGCAAAGAGATGCAACGTTTCGGTGTAAATACTAACAATGTTTTCAAGCAAAAGCACCGCATCTCTTTGCAATAGAGAAGTTGTAGATCCATATATTTGTATTCTTCATCAACCCAACTTCTAAAATGCCATTGAAAGAAGCAGGTAAAAGAGGTTGAAAATCCTTTAAGTGACAGCAAGTTTTGTAATCAGTTTTGGAATGTGAAACATGAATTTCATAAATCTCATAAGCTTCTGTAAAATGTGTTTTCAGTTTTTTTTACTTTATACATGTATTACATATTATTCAAATCCTGATGAGCTACAGAACAGTTGTTATTATTTTGTGTATTTCAGATGTTAAAGAAAAGAAGACATCTAAAAAATCCATGTCTGACTTGGAGGTGAGAATGATTTCAATTGCATAAGATTCCTATAGGGGATTCTCAATATTTATGCATGCATACGACCTATGAACTTCTCAAATCCAAATAAGGCTAAGGCCGCTTCTTACTTCCTGGTTCGCGTAATGGCTACGTGTCGTTAGTGCGACTCTGTTTCTATGGGCTAGAATTGATTGTGCCTGTATATGATTGAATCGTTTTCCAGCTACACCCGTGACGTAAACCTGTTGTAAGACAATAAAATCGCCCCAATGGAGGTAATCATTCCACGTAAATCCATTCGTTTTGGATAGTTAAATTCGTGGCAAATTCAAAAGACCGACAAGTTTTGCAAATTTTGCAAACAAGATCATAGTTTTTTGGATTGCTATATATCTCGTTGCAAATTTATGATAATCATTCGACAAAATGTAATTTATGTTTATTATCTCGATCTCAACTGCCAACATTTTGAACAAACTGCAGTAACTGCCCAACTTATGAGAGCCTTGGGGATGTTTACAAATGTTTATTGTGATTTACAATGTTGGCTGTGCTGCAAAACCATCAAAAAGACACATATCATATATTGAAAATTAAGAAGCTTCATAAACAGAATATTTTTTTCAATATAATATTCCTAATAATTTGTAAGGATCTCCCTCATTATACTGTTGCTCTCATATGACAAACATAACATTTTTTTTTTTTATATATTTTTTTTTAAATCTTTAAAAACTTAAATTTGCAACTACAAAAATATCTCACTGAGATTATTTTAACTTCAACTTTTCTCAATAGAAGAACTGAGAAGAATAAGTTCTATATGTACAATAATTTTCTAAAAATGATTCTATATACTGTAGATATGCAGGAGTAGACTCAGTATCACTTATTATTTATGTAACATATTAATTTATCTGCAATAGTAATATTTTTAAGATAAGAATATTCTTGATGTGGGCGATATCAGAAACATAGAAAACGTTAAGATATAATTATGAAAATTTTCAAAAGTATTATTTTAGTCTGATATGACTCACAAATATTTTGTATAAGAATTAATTAAGTAGATGCAGTTTGTTTACTATAAGGCCTGCACTCGATGACCTGAAAGTAACTCGAAGACATCGAAGAGTAGAGGACCTTATTGTTTTTCTTACCCCAATGAAATATGTATATAGATTATAATTGAAATATTCTTGAAATAAGGGATATGTGTAAAGTATAGTTAGTTTGTAAAGCGTATAATTAGCAACATCGGAATCAAATTGACGGTGCACACAATGTGTTAACAGCCCTGTGAATCAATCAAGAAAACTCGCCCAGCGAGTAAAATACTATTATCGGCTGTGTTACCTGAAGATATTTAATTACTGCATCGTTTCTGAACTTTTGGCATTGTAAATAGCCCATTATTTTCAAAAACTAAAGCTACCGACATGTCAATGCTATTGAATGTTACTTCCGGGTGTAGAAGCGGCCTTAGCCTCGTTTTCGATTACGCGCGCTCCCTTTTCCGTGCCTCATAAATATTCATGAGGCAATATTAAGAATCCCCTATTTAACAGATTAAGAAAGTTCTCAAGTAGCTTGTCCCCTTTCAGTTATTTAGAAGAGTTGTAAATTATATCAAGCTTTGAATAAATGTTGCTACCTTTTCATTTTAAGTTTCTGAAGTCCAAAATGGCAAGTTCTGAGCTAACCAGTGAATCAAGCAGCAATGAAGATGAAGATGAAGATGGAGAGAGTTCTGATGAAGACACTTCAGAATCTGATGAAGAAATGACCTATAAGAAAAAGGGAAATAACTCTGCTAAACAGACTACAACTGAGAAACAAAAAGACCAGGTAAATTTTTGATGTTTGAGTATACAATAATTGCTTTACACATTCTTGGACAAAGTTAGTTAGGAATATTGCATTTGTTATAGTTATTCTTTCTTCAGGTGGTCAATGAAGAAGTATATATTATCGTTCATAATTGCAAAAATTTGTAATATCCATACTCATTTTTACCAGTATATATGTGAAACTATTAAATATTTACAACTTGAATCCAACTTTGTACATACCAAAACAGTCATATTCATTGATATATGTTTTTGTTGTGATGATTTTTAAAAATATGTATGACTTTATTATTCATTTGTTTCTTTTCAAAGGATTTATTTACCTTTTTTCACTCAACAACAATCCTTTTTAGAATTATTTGTATTTTCTTTCCAGGCAGAAGGTAAAGATAAACCAAGATTTGTTTTGAAAATGAGAGATCTCCATGGCAAATATAATGAGGTAATTATACCCTGTCTTAGTTTGAGCCAACCACTCTACTGAACCTCAGGTTTCTGGACGAGAGTTTCGTGGTCTTTAAATAGCTCAGTTTCAGCACGTGCACAGCATTCATTCATTCATCTGTCAATCGAAAGGATTGCTTCACCTCAATTGTTTGATTGTCTAATACATGTGGTAAATTGTTGCATTGCTACATTTAAAGAATATTTAAAGAATATCAGCCAACATTTTTTTTATCACTTGAAAATGAGGTAGTTACTTTTTTGTACTTTCAAGCTTATTCACAGTAAATATTATCTGTGATTAAGAATCATTTCTGATATTTAAACGATACATTACATGATTTTGATTATTTTTACAGAAAATGATTAAGGAATTCTTCAAGCCATTAACAGTTAAATCCGTGAAGCTGCCACGAAGTGCAAGAAAGAATTTAATAGGTAATGTACAATAATGTGTTAAAAAAAGTTAAAATATTGAAACGTTGATGGCATTTCACATTGGGATGGAATTGTTAAAGGTTCAACAATATATTTTATTAAGGCAGTGCAAGGACATGTCACTATTATGCATGTGGAGTAAGTGGTATAGTGGTTAGGGTCCTGGCCTCTCGCGCCAGAGGTCTGGTTTCGAATCTCGGTGGAGACACCAAAAATTTTTGACCTGGGTCTCATTCTGTGTTGTGTCCTTGGGGAAGACACTTTATTCACATTGCACTCAGTACACCCAGCTGTAGAAATGGGTACCTGAAATAATGTGGGTACATATAATCGTCTGCGCCTTCCAAAGCACAGTACAATTCTGTCAGGGTAAAAATGTAAAGTGCTTTGAACATCTGCTGAACAGATTGATATATAAATGCACATTGTTAGTGGACTATTATTATCATTATTATAACACATAAGAACAATGTCTGAACAAATGTGAATTAAATTTCAATTAGAAGGGGGAGAGATTAAGTAACTCTCAAGGGCAAGAAATATAAAGATATCCGCCATTCTAAAGTGATAAAATTCATGAATGTAAAGTGATTACGGTATGTTCTTCAAATGAATTAACTTGAGCACAGAAGATCTTCTTAATGTCAAAAGTTTCAGAACATTGACATTTCACGAGGCTTTCTTAGGAACTCGTATATATTTAGTAAACATATCTTCGCAAAAAAAATAAAATGTTGAGACATGACAAAACGTCTCTTTAGGTGTGTATTAAGTTATTTTAACAAACAAAAAGGGTTTTAATGAAATATTATTTTTCTTATTAATTAGTGGTTGTTAATCTTTGAATGTTTTGTTTTCAGGCGTTGCTTATGTGGAGTTTTCGTCTGCTAAAGATGTAGACTTAGCTCTGAGAAAGAACATAGACCTCTTCAGTAAGTATCAGCTTGAAATTGGAGAATTGCCTCATGATTTTGAATGAGGTATTGGAAATTTTAAAATTGTTGGAATTGAAGATTTATAATCAGTTTTTGCTCCCTGAAAATATTCTTGTGGTTGTACTTTTTTGAGAATCAGGGGAAAAAAGCAACTAAGCCTCTTCTTTTTTACAAGTTTTGGGTATACTTATGAGGCAAAATGGTTGAGTTGGTTAGCTGCTGGTATATTCATTGCTTGACTAAAGGGTATTCATTCTTATCCCTGGACTGGATCTGATAGAGTACATGAATTTGTTTTAGTGATGTCCCATATATAACAATATTATGTCAAAGATACTATAAACAGTTATGGGAATAAGTACCCAACACTGAAAAAGTCGAAATTTGGTCATATGATTAAAGGGAGCTGTTGCGTTCTTCCTTGCTCTTCAGAATTATAAGTTAGAAACTTGTAGCTGCCAATTTACCACCAAAAAATCGGAACTTAGATTGTAATGAGTAGAATGAAGAGTTATATTATTCCTTGTCAACAAGACATTGCCAATCCCCTTTATTAAGTTTTATTGTGTGCATTTATTCTAAACTAATGAAAAAAAAACACTCTCTTCTAAAACAATTATTTCTATAAATATAGATGGCAAGAGGGTTGTAATGAAAAAAACTCAGGAACCGTCGGAAGTGAAGACCAAAGAGTATGAACCCCGTCCTTGGGAGCTGAAAATAGTAAGTCAAATAGCCTTTTTCCTGTAGTTTAGTTAATCCCTTACGGCAAATTGACGATAGCTTGTTTTGGATGCATTCAAGACCTAAAAATGCTTTTGCAAGATATATAAAATGTACTTTGATTATTGTCAAGATTTTTTGTTATCTCACAATCGCTTATTGATCCATACAAGCATATTTTTCGAAGATATAAAATTACCTAAGTCGTATGGCGCTTTCATGAAAACCTTTGTGTTTTTATTTTCCTTTCAGCAACAAGATCGTACAAATGAAGATGAGGGAATTGCAGAGGTATTGTATCTTGTATCTTGTTATAATGATAATTTTTTGCCGAAAATGCTTATTTCTGAATCTTTTTTTACTTTTTGTCGTAAATTGCTACTAAAACAGAAAATTCTTGGGAGCTCCAGTTGCTCCAAAACTCTGTTTAGCTACTAAAGAGAAATGTGCTTTGTGGCAGAAATGAGGAGGTTGGGTTTATAAAATTAATAAATAAATAAAAAAAAATATTAATTCTGTTATGCTAGCTTCACCAAACTTCATACACTTATAAACCATGATCCCTAGATGTGCCTTATGAGGGTTAGACCAACATAATTATGATTTTTATTTTTTCGGTTTCCAACATTCGGAAACATGACTAAAACAGTGACTCTATGACCAAGATCTTTGTCCGGAGCTTAACTCCTAAACTATACGTGCACAGTCCCTAGATGTACCCTTTTAATGGTAAAACCTACATGTATTTATAAGTTTTGTGGTTTAAGTGGAAACATAGCTTACAAAATGACTTATCTTTTAAACAATATACTTAACTTTTCATAATGTTTATCAATTTTACAGTCTAAGTAAACCTAGCCTCACTATTATCCGTTACACTGCTATACTGAGTCTAGAAAGGTCTGTTTGAGGGTCGCGTCAGCCGACCTTTCTGCGACCTATGACCCTCCAACGTTATACGTGCGAAGGCACACTATTATGGCTTGGTAAGATCAGTTCTGATTGGTCAACTTGGTCACGTGGGCTGACGCGACTCTCAACCAAGCCTTTCTAGACTCAGTATAGCAGTGTAACGGATAATAGTGAGGCTAGGTTTACTTAGACTGTCAATTTTACTATTAGAACTTTTTTTTAACATAGTGGGATTCGGGGTTATGTCAGCTCTGCTCGCTTATTCACTTGTTTAATCTGTAATGTGATGTATGCAATTATTATTTATGTGTTGTTTCCAGACAGGACGACTGTTTGTGAGAAACTTGGCCTATTGTTGTACAGAGGAGGACATAGAGAAACTCTTCACTAAATACGGTAGGTACCATAGTAGTATCAACATAGCCCACATGAATATTCTGTCAATTGACTCAATACCTTGCGGGGCTTTGTTATCTTCAGTGACCCTTAGAACTATGCCAGCTGGAGCTTAACTGCTCTTGGTTGGGTCACCAAAGCTAGACTGGTCAACTTGAAGCCAGACAAAATTTGTCAAGAAAACATCCTGTCTTTCTTTCACTTTGCCTTTCTGTTTCTCTCATCTTTAGCCCTTTCTCCCTGGTCTTTCAACTCTCTTTTCCCCATGTTGAATAGCTGAAAAATTGTTGACCACCAATAGTTAGCTAGATTCGAACTGATGCTTCAGGTTTCACCGCAGTGCATAGTTACAATAGTATTGCGGGCTTTCTCCCTACAATAGTACTAGCCGTCACGATATCTTCCTACGCAAAACCTAAAAGACCAGTTTCCAAACTCTGAGTATTATGACTTGCTGTCGACCCTTGAGTTTTCAGTGCTGATTTCAGCGCCCCTACAGGCGATTGTTAGCAACCTTCAGTTACTTTCTCTCATACCGAGTATTAAGCTAGAGAGCAAGCACAGAAAACTCAAGGTTCGGCAGCAACGGTATAAAACTGACAGTTTGGAAACTGTCGTTTTAGGCTTTGCATAGGAACATGATGTAAGTGAAATACACTTGAAAGCGGTATTAAACCCCAATCACCTCACCTCACCTCCCCATTTTGAACAGCTGAAATATCGTTGACAACTCTCTCACTTGCAAGAATTCAAAATCTTTGGATTACATAATATCTGAATGCAGATGCTGATTTCCTATTCCTTTTCATCACAGTCCTCTTGTCAATTTTCTAATGTTCTTTCGTCTGTCCAGGTCCCTTGACGGAGGTAAACGTACCCGTAGACCGCTACAGTAAGAAGATCAAGGGATACGCACATGTCATGTTTATGATTCCGGAAAACGCTGTGAAAGCTTTCATTGAACTAGACGGCACTGTTTTCCAGGTAGGCAGTAGCTCTAACTTTAGTTAACTTGTACATGTATATTGTGAAGTAGATCGAACAAGGCTCTACGTTGTTGTTTGACCCGGTGAGAAACCTGTATTATCGGATAAGTATGAGATTAAAACAGTCTAAGTAAACCTAGCCTCAATATTATCCATTTCACTCCTATAATGAGTCTAGAAAGACTTAGTAGAGAGTCCTGTCAGCCAACGTATCAAATTGACCAATCAGAACTCATCTTACCAAGCCGCAATAGGGTGCCTTCGCACGTATAACGTTGAAGGTCATAGGTCGCAGAAAGGTCGGCTGAAGCGACCCTCTATTAGGCCTTTCTAGACTCAGTATAGGAGTGAAACAGATAATATTGAGGCTAGGTTTACTTAGACTGGAGATTAAAACTGCAGTTAACCATCATAAATGTATTTGTATCTGGTTCATAAGAGTAAAGAAAGATTTAGCCCTGCGCAAAAAAAGGCATTTATTCCTACAGTAATCAGGCTCAAAATATGTATTTGTTAATGGTTTCCTAGCTTTAAAAGGTTAAATCAACTGACTTTTTGACCTCAGTTGTCAAAGGTTGAGGAAATAGCGCATAAACCAAGCTGTATAGTCTGATTTTTTTCAGGCTAATTTAGAATCATTTCAAGGCCATAGGTCACTTTGACAACCACTTCTTGTTGAATGCCTGAGAGTGGTTTAGCGTGTATATCTGTCATACTGCTTGAATGGGTTAAAAACAAATTAAAATGAGATTTGCCCAAAATGGTACAGAACACTTCCTCCCTTTAGTATCTGAATGCTCTGATATAAGTAAAATACTTATTAAAAAACCCTTTCATCTCACAATTCTTTATTGCAAAGAAATTCTGTAAAAGGGGTTTGGATAATTGTGTCTTACAGTGATATATTTTGTTTTTTACTTTAAGGGACGAATGCTCCACATATTGCCTGGAAAACCAAAAACAGAAGAAATTGAACTGACAGGTAAAATTTTCATTACTTCATTTTTTAAAAGTATAAATATTGCATTCTTTGTGACATGGTTGAAAGATTTCCTTCAAAATGGACTTCATTATAAGATTTGATAACTATGTTCAAATCCTCTCCAACATAATAATAAGCTGAGTTCAATAGTTTATATTATCTTCTACAAAAAACTCTCTCCTAGTTTCATATTAATTTTTTTGTTGAATGTTATTTTGTGTTTGTTACCTTTGTCGCACAAACATGTTAAGGTGCTCTTGATAAGTGCCATTAATAAAATTGACTCTCTGCTATCTAAGCACTGTTAGTTTTCTAATTTATGATCAATAAACCATGTTATTCCCAGAAAACTCATCATTCAAGAAGAAAAAGGAAATGGAACAAAAGGCTCTTGCAAAAAGGTAAAACACATTTTTCAAGTGCTTAAATTTAAGATAGTTTTCAAGAAAACCCAAATCTCTCTGACAATCCCTTTTATTAAGTTATCCCAAGAAATATCAAATTTCATTCTTGTGAAATTCTGTTCAAGGATTTTTGATGTTGTATTGTGTTATGAAGGCTTGTATAAGGTATTTTGAAACACAAAGCCACAGTATCCATATTTTATTATCCCCGCCACGAAGTGGAAGGGGGATGTAGGTTTGGGCTCTGTCTGTGCGTCCGTCCGTCTGTCTGAGTTAAAGGGGACAGCTTTTCTCAGAAACTATTTAGGATAGGCTAGCCAAATTTGCTGTGGTTTTTTTTAGGGGATCAATACCTTGATGGAGTTAGAAAATCAGACTCGCAAAATTATTTTTTAAGGAGTTATTGCCCTTTTCCCATGATTTTGGACACTTTTCGAGGGTGTCGTCAAAGGGGAAAACTTTTCTCAGAAACTTTTTAAGATAGGTTAACCAAACTTGCTGTGTGTCTTCATTGTATCAATACTTTTTACGGAGTTATTGCCTGTGTTTCGTGTTTTGGACTCTGTTCGAGGATGTCCTCAAAGAGGACAACTTTTCTCAAAAACTATTTAAGATAGAATAACAACATTTGCACTGTGTCTTTAGGGTATCAATACCTTGATGGAGTTCAAAAATGAGGTAAATGCAATTACTTATTACAGAGTTACAAGCCCATTTAGGAAAATATTGGGAGCTTTGATGAAAACTTATTTGGCGGGGGATGTTGATGACCATGTCTTCTTGTTTGATAATGATACAATATATTTCTGTTCCAACAACTGGAACACATTATTTCTTGCTACTCTGTAATGTTTCAATATATTTCAGTTCCCACAACTGGAACACATTGTTTCTTAATGCTCTGTAATGTTTCAATATATTTCAGTTCCAACAACTGCTGCTGTGTAATGTTTCAATATATTTCAGTTCCAACAACTGCTGCTGTGTAATGTTTCAATATATTTCAGTTCCCACAACTGGAACACATTGTTTCTTGGTGCAAACGCTGTTGCTGACGCCATGGCAGAACGATACGCAACTAGCAAGAGTCAGATTCTAGATGCAGTAAGTTGACATGAGTTTCCTTTTCATTTATATTGGAATAACCCAAGGGGCTGTGTTATGATGATATTGCATTTTTGCCTGAATAATTACAATAAACAATTGTTTTAGAAAAGTGACTGAAAACATTCATATTATATCTGGTCATACATTGCAATGATGTGATATATTGTGCTTGTGTGTCCAGTTTTGGAAACAAAGTCAAACTTTTACTTTTTCTGTAATGATGCCATTTGTTCTGAGAGATGAATAAATATTGCTTTTTAAAAAACAAATATTGGTAACAAAAACATTTCATGAGGGACAGTAAAATAAACATCTTTGTCATCATGTTGATTTGTAGAACATTATTTACTGATCTAGGTATTGTTGACATTTTGTTTAAATATGCCAAAAATGATTATGGACACTAAAATGCTGATTACCATAAGAACCGTTTCCATGGTTACAGGAAGGGCGAGAGAGTCTGGGAGTGAGGATGGCGCTAGGAGAAACACAGATCGTGTCTGAGACTCGTGACTTTCTCCTCGAGAACGGCGTCAGCCTCGACTGTTTCAGTCAGGTCAGTTTAATTTTATATTTTCTACACCCTAAAGGGTTCGAACAGGTCTGAAAAAAGCCTGGAATATGGGCACATGGCCTTAAGAAGCCTTAAAAACCTTACTTAGCATTAAAATGCCTGAAAAATGACTAAAAAGCCTGAAAAAAACCTTAAATTCACTGACAACCAATTCAAAGATTAAATTTTTTTCTTGACTTGTGTCTGGTGCAATACAGATTGAGAGTTATTCCTTTTAATAATAATAATTAATAAATATAGTAGTACATCCAGCAATATTTATGTGATTTTTATTGTTTGTGATTGTTGTCCTTCTCCATTGCACATGGTCTGTTGCTTGGCATGCCAGAGAGGATATTTATATGTGATCCATGTTTCATCACACTTGCTTGAATTATTGGCCTTAACTTTTCCCAAGAAAAGCCTTGAAAACGGCCTTAAAAAGCCTTATATTTGTATTTGGGTCGTGAAATATTGTACAAACCCTGACTTTACAAAGGTGAATCTCTGCAAATGTCAAAAAATCTGCTATGTAGAATTTTACAAATTTGATGACTGATTGTTATCTAGTAAATTTAGGTTTATGTTTTAATTATTTAATTTTTAGCTCATCTGGCCTGTAAGGCCCGATGGGCTTATGGCATGGCATGGTGTCCGGAGTCCGTCCGTCCGTCCGTCCATCCGTCCATCCGTCCGTAAACTTTGTGGAATTTCGACTTCTTCTCCAGAACCATAAGGCCTAGAAACCTAAAACTTTGTGTACATACTCCTTGGCTAGTGAGGATTAAAAATTGTAGCTTTGGTGGCCCTGTGACCCCTAATAAGGGCCACAGGGACCACACCCTAAAAACCTATTTTCATCTTCTTCTCCAGAACCATGAGGCCTAGAAAGCTGAAATTGTGTTTACAGACTCCTTGACTAGTGAGCATTTTGAATTATAGCTTTGATGGCCCTGTGACCCCTAATAAGAGCCACAGGGACCAAGCCCTAAAAACCTATTTTCATCTTCTTCTCCAGAACTACAAGGCCCAGAACGTTGAAACTTTGTGTACAGACTCCTTGACTAGTGAGGATTTTAAACTGAAGCTTTGGTAGCCCTGTGGTGCCTAATAAGGGCCCCAGGGACCACACCCTAAAAACCTATTTTCATCTTTGTTCTGTCGAAAACAGGTAATCCTGGGCATGGTATGGCTTCTTAAGGGGTAGAACACTGCAAAGTAAAGAAAATACCCAAATTAGGAAAATATTACACTTAAAATAGCATAATCAAAGATCAAAGAGTTAAAAACTACCAACAGAAGTCACAAGTATCAATTATAAGAGATATTTTATGTGTGCTTCCCTAGAAAATTTCTGACAAGGAAAGGTTTACTGTTGAAAGATTATATTTTAAGGCAGCTTCAATCAATGTCAAGTGTCTACACAAGTATGGCGAAATAAGTCTTCACATAAAGAACACAATGGGCTTACATTGCAAACTAAGTTTACAGTTAAAATATAATCCCAATATCCTGATATGAAATATTTCCATTTCTGTATTGATTACAGGTATCTGAAATCACATCACATATAGTTTAGAATTTGAGACTTTGTGGCCCCTACAAATGGGAAACCACATTGGCCAGCGCAAAATTAAATATGAAGCCTGATGAGCTACAGAGCCAATGGCTCTATTTTTTATGTGAAATATTAAGAAAACACCTCTGTGTTGCCACATTTTGTACACACATTGTGGATTCAATTATCATGATCAAATTTAGCCAATTAAAATATGTTAAATTTGCACCAACGTATAACCAAGTATAGAAACAAATATAAAAAGTATTCTTCATTTTCAATGATGTAATATATTGTGCTTGTAGTCCAGTTTTGGAAACGAAGTCAAACTTTTAGTTTTTCTGTAATGATACCAGTGTTCTTCATTGAAAGTAGTAATTACCATAAACCATAACCAAACTTGGTCCTTATTTATTAAGTGACAGGAGATAAACAGTTGATATGGAGACAAAAATGAAATGTTTAGTGGTCTGCAAAATCTTTTAGGAGTTACATCCCTTTTCTCATCTGACAAGGAGTTGCATTCTAATCATGATTTCCTTGATAGAACTACAAAAAACGGTAAAAATATGAAAATATGTATTGTGTTTCCTTCAAGTCTCTTCAAGTCTATCAATGATAAAATATAAAAATCAATTGTCTCATAAAGGCAGCCGCAGCGAGAAGTAAAACAGTGATCCTCGCTAAGAATCTTCCCGCTGGAACACAGGAGGAGGAGCTTCGCGAGAAGTTTGAGAAGTTTGGAACCCTGGGAAGGCTGTTACTTCCTCCTGCCGGCGTGTCATCTCTCATCGAGTTCCTCGAACCCTCAGAAGCAAGAGCTGCGTTTACTAAGCTCGCTTACACAAAGGTATGACATCATCTTGGCATATTTCTATATGATTCCCATTGATAACTACAGTGGCAGGCCATTTTGAAATTGGAAAGAGGGGTTAGCCCATTAATTGAGGGGGATAGGGTTACCCTTTAGGTCCTACATAAACATTTTTTGAAAGAAAATTTAAAAGGGTTGTGTCCAGTTGAAGCCCCTGAAGAGTGCCCCTGGATGTGAAGGAGGAAACATGGCTCTGAGGTTTTCTGCTCTAAGAATAGGAATCTGACCTAGGTTTATAGGTATTGGGAATGTTTTATGCAATGAAGTCTTCACTGTATTTGACTTATCAAGAACTGCTGATCTTACCACTGTTGAAAGGACGCTTGTAAACAGATTGTAAATTTATGATAAATGTAAGCTTCTTTGATTTGTCATAAAATTCACCTTTGTTTACAGAATGCAAAAAGCAAGCGAGATATTACAATCTAATGATAACTGATAAAAAAAACCTAGTAGCTTGTTGACAATCATTATCAATAAGTTCAATTCTTTATGAAAATATTTTACTTGTTGACAGTTCCACTACTTGCCCCTGTATCTGGAGTGGGCCCCTGTTGGAGTGTTCACCACAGAGTACCGATCCCCCCGGCAGATCGGGGAGGGGGAGGGGGGAGAGGAGAAGATGGAGGAAGGGGGACAGAGGGAGCAGGAGACCGTTGAGAAAGCTGATGACAAGGTAATAATAATGATTAAAATAATAATGTGAATATTTATTACACTCAATGTTCAACACTCAAGCTGTGCTCAAGGCGCTACTCACAATTTTAACCTTGAAGGAATTGTACTACCAGGCGATTGATTCATAAATCCAATATTCAACAACCCATTCCAACAGCTGGGTACACTGAGTGCAATGTGGATGATGTGTCTTGCCCAAGGACACAACACATCATGAGACCCAGATTATAAATGCTCCACAGTGGGTCCAATTCTTATGTTTTAGAAGTAGAAAAGCAAGAACATAATGTGTGAGCCCAAATTCACAGAGATGCTTTAAAAACAAACCTATTTCCTCAAACAACCTGGTTCTCGAATATGAACGTGGCCTTGAAAACAACTCAGGGATTACTTGGTGCAGTAAATACAACACAGATATAGAACTCAATTGTGAACACAACCTGGGTTCTGAATAGAAGGCAGGGGTTGGGGGGATGCTAAATGAAATAGAACTCATGGGTTGTAGAAGAAAAAAAAAATTTCATTGTTAACAATTACCTTCGCCTTAGGGAGTTTCGGCTTGAAGTTTTAGAGAGGTTGGAAATGCCAGGTAGTTTGACAATCATCATAGTACAAGACTGAACTTCTTTGAGGAATAATGGATGAAGTGTTGTCATTATAATGCCATAATAAGCTAGCAATGGTTCTTTTCCATATGATCATGTCAATGGCAAAAGCATTTGGGTTGAGAGCAATGATGTCTAGTTATATGCTGGACTTGAGAGATCTAAACATGGAGGGTAAGAAAGTGGCTGTGTTGTACCTATACACTGCTACTGATACAACCCTCCAATAGAGACAGACTGATAGCAGAGGTTCAACAGGGGAGGTAACTCTTGAGCCCTACACTCAGTCTTACACTTACAGAGATAGGTACTGTTTAGAATGCTGCTGATACATAGATTGCCCAGGGACATTGCTTGTTACATCAAGGCTAAGCAAGTTAGAGCTTGTAAATTAAATCGATCACTGATCATATGTAAATCACAGAAGATTCTTTATCTTTAGATTTCATATTTTAGAATTTGATCTTAAGCAATTAACAGCCTAACGAGGAGTCATAAGTAGAGCGACACAATACTACACTAAAACAAATGTTTGAAGGCTTTTCACATATGGATATTATATTACCATTCATGTTTAACCATATGGATTATAAAGGCTAATCTTGGATGTCTATTCTGCAGCCCGGCTCCAGTGAGGATAAGAAGGATAAAGATGAAGAGGAAGTCGATGAAGATGAAGATGAAGAAAGCAAACCAGGGTGTACTCTGTTTGTGAAGAACCTCAACTTCAACACTACAGAGGAAGACATGACTCAGGTCAGGGTTCAGGGGTCAAGGGTTGAGGGTTTTACTTTGCATGACTCAGGTCAGGGTTGAGGGGTCAAAGGTTGAGGGTATTACTTTGCATGACTCAGGTCAGGGTTCAGGGGTCAAAGGTTGAGGGTATTACTCTGCATGACTCAGGTCAGGGTTGAGGGGTCAAAGGTTGAGGGTATTACTTTGCATGACTCAGGTCAGGGTTCAGGGGTCAAAGGTTGAGGGTATTACTCTGCATGACTCAGGTCAGGGTTCAGGGGTCAAGGTTTGAGGGTTTTACTTTGCATGACTCAAGTCAGCATCAAGGTTAGACTATAATTTAGGCCTAGAAAAAAAGTAATTTGTTTCTGGTTTCCGGCCGCGCCATTTCCCTACTTGCATCAAGGCTCTTTTTCAAGATGTTGACAAGGACTTGTAATAAAGATCTTGATAAGTTTCAGTCAAAATTATGGAGACCTTGTTTAAGACCATTTCTGTCTGTTGAGAGACTGTAGTTCCTTCATGTGTGACACACACATTGTTACATGGCAGATACCGCTCCCAGATGATATTAGATTGATGGTTTAATGATTGTAATTTCATGATAGAAATATGGCCCACTTTATCAGAGGTGATTTAAGTTCATGTATCTTGAGTAGCCTCTGTTTGAAAAGATAGTTGGAATAATTTACGGGTTGCCAACAATTTAGTTAGTAATGATAGAGACATATTTGATAACAAACTGCTTTTACTTCAATTGTATCTTGAGAAATGTTCACAAGATAAGGGAATATCACTTTTTAGTTCCTGTAAAACCTCTTGAATCAAATTATGGTATAAGCAATTTTAACTGATAATGTTTGGTTTCTATTTATTGTGAAACCTTATGAAATGGTAGCAAGTCTGATAAAATTTGTTGTTTATGTTTAAGATGATTTTGGAATACTTTTTTTTTGTTTTTTGTTTGTTTTTTTGTTCTTGTGATTTTATTGTGATTTTATTATATCCTTATATCCTCCGATTTTGGAATACTGGTTAATAGATTTTAATGACTAAATCATTAAGCATATATGTCCCTTCTCTGCAGATTTTCTCCAAGTGTGGAAAGATAAAGTTTTCCTCCATATCTAAAAAGAAAGACATGAAGAACCCAGGTATGTATTCATTAATATTTACTTAAACTAAAATTGGGGGTTATCTTACTTTGAATAATTGAGAGATATCCCTGTTTCGAAATTCAATATAAAAATCAGTTTGTTAAATAGTTTCTTTGATACGATGAATTGATAGCAAAAACTTAAAAAAAGGGAAAATGTTGTTTTTTTTAAAAATTGCTAATAAAAGTTTTCATCTCTGAATGTCAAACTCGCAATTATGATGCATTCTAAAAACACCCCAGTATTATAATAAATTATAATTGAGTGTGTGTGTTATAATAGTGCTTTTATGACATTTGTTCTTTAAAGTCAAGTCATCTCATACTTTGTTTTCAAAACAATGTTCTTCTTCAACCCTCTCTATTTGATACCTGGTAATTTTTATAGATATTTTACTTTTAATGCCCTTGCTGTTTGATTTGGTTCCTTCGTAAATTCCGTCCATTGTAATAAAGTGTTTTTTATTCAGCAATGTGTATTTAAAGTAAACAAGAACTTAATGCATTGAAATATTGAAATGATCTCCGTCCGACCGTTCGTTCGTCCGTCCGTCTGTCCCGATAATGTTTCCGGGGCACAACTCCAAAACGGTGAGACCTAGCTCGACGAAACTTGGTATTTGCAACGGGCATCATGTGGAGATGTGCCTTTTGGGGTTTTCAACTTCTTTGCATTTTAATTTTTACCCGTTTCCATGGAAGATTTTGTTTCCGGAGCACAGCTCACTACCCTTTCCCTTTGGGATATTGCTGACTCTGTCTGCTTGTTATATTATCAAACAATATTCTTTCTAGGCAAGATGCTATCAATGGGTTACGGGTTCGTGGAGTACCAGAAGAAGACGAGCGCAGACAAGGCCTTGAGGACGTTACAGCACGTCAACCTGGACGGACATCAACTGGAACTGAAGATTTCCAATAGGGAAACAAAGTCAGTGTATACATAATAAACTCTTTATAGTCCCTTCTATTCTGAGGAGAGATATTGAAACATTTCTTAGGTTGAAGCACTGTTAGAAATAGAATTTAATCCCTACAATCTTAAAACAACAAAAATCAACCAGCCCTCTTTCAATTTGATAAGCCCTACAACATAAAGACCATAAGTACAGTAGAACACGAATATAGCTAACTCGGATATAGTGAACAATCGGATATAGTGAACAAAATTTTAAGTCCTGTCAATAGCCCTATGATAGCTAAATGTGAGTGGCGAAAACCTGATATAGCGAATTAAATTTGTTGGTCCCTTGGAGTTCGTTATATCCATGTTCTACTGTATATCTAATATAACACAAGCCAGATTGGCTATTGGCAGATCTATTATTGAAAATAAACTAAATCTATTGATAGAATATCAACAGTTTTACGTCAATAAATCATAAGTTTTGTTATGTTGTAGCAGGGTTAATTATACTTGTTGCGCTCGTGAATGCCTTCAATTCTCATTGTTGTTGTTTTTTGACTGAGTGGGCGTTCGTCTTCATTATGTAATCAAATTATATTTTAAAAAATATGTAATTCCCTGTAACATGTTTAATTTGAATACATTAAATGCATAAACTAGTAAGGCTTCCACAGGTACTCAGGTACTCAAGGGCGGGGCATTTTGTTGAGTTCAGGGGACAGGTATATAATATATATAGATTGCAACCCGATGAAATCTGCCATGTGACTTTTACAAAATGAGTAAATTTAGTTTTTAGCTCATCAGGTCTGAAAGACCCGATGGGCTTATGGCATGGCATGTCGTCCGGCGTCCGTCCGTCCGTCCGTCCGTCCGTCCGTCCGTCCGTCCGTCCGTCCATCCGTCCATCCGTAAACTTTTCACATTTTCGACTTATTCTCCAGAACCAATGACTCTAGAGAGCTGAAATTTGATGTGGAGACTCCTTGGCAATTGGGGATTCTAAATTGTAGATTTCATGACCTCATGACCCCAAATGGGGTCACAGGGGTCAAAACCTTTAAAACCTATTTTCATCTTCTTCTCCAGTTCCAAAAGGTCTAGAGAGCTGAAAAGTTGTGTGTAGAGTCCTTGGCCAATGAGGATTCTAAATTGTAGATTTCATGACCTCATGACCCCAATTGGGGTCACAGGGGTCAAAACCTTAAAAACCTATTTTCATCTTCTCCTCCAGTTCCAAAAGGTCTAGAGAGCTAAAATGTTGTGTGTAGACTCCTTGGCCAATGGGGATTCTAAATTGTAGATTTCATGACCTCATGACCCCAATTGGGGTCACAGGGGTCAAAACCTTAAAAACCTATTTTCATCTTCTTCTCCAGTTCCAAAAGGTCTAGAGAGCTGAAAAGTTGTGTGTAGACTCCTTGGCCAATGAGGATTCTAAATTGTAGATTTCATGACCTCATGACCCCAAATGGGGTCACAGGGGTCAAAACCTTTAAAACCTATTTTTATCTTCTTCTCCAGATCCAAAAGGTCGAGAGAGCTAAAAAGTTGTATGTAGACTCCTTGGCCAATGAGGATTCTAAATTGTAGATTTCATGACCTCATGACCCCAATTGGGGTCACAGGGGTCAAAACCTTAAAAACCTATTTTCATCTTCTTCTCCTGTTCCAAATGGTCTAGAGAGCTAAAAAGTTGTGTGTAGACTCCTTGGCCAATGGGGATTCAAACTTGTAGATTTTGTGACCCAATGACCCTAAATGCGGTCACAGGGGTCAAAACCTTTTTCCATCAAAAGTCTGATGAGCTACAGAGCCCATGGCTCTATTTTTTATTATTTCCATGGAAACGGCTCTTATTTGGACTCTGTTCATGAAAGGTTTCGTTTCATATATATTAGCTTATACTAATCTATTATGAACCTTGCTTGAAAAATTTACAATTATCTTTCAAAGGTTTACATCTTACGATCATGTGCAACCGGTGGGATATGTCATCTTCTGATGACTCTTGTTCTCCAAAAGCATAAAGCCTAGAAAGCTGAAACTTTGTGTGCAAACTCCTAAGTTAGATAAGGAGGAATCCAAATTGTACATTTGGTGACCCTGTGGTCCAAAGTAAGGGAGGAACCACATTTGCCACACCCTAAATCAAAATTGATATGAAGCCTGATGAGCTACAGAGCCACTGGCTCTATTTTTTATCTAAACGTTGTTGCCTTACCCAATACCAGTATACACAAATTTGTCAATAATGTTTGATATAAGGTGCTGCATAGTAATAATATTATACCCCGTCACGAACTGGAAGGGGGATATAGGTTTGGGCTCCGTACGTGCAACTGTGTGTCCGTCCGTCCGAGTTAAAGGGGACAACTTTTCTCAGAAACTATTTAAGATAGGTTAACCAAACTTGCTGTGTGTCTTCATTGTATCAATACCTTGATGGAGTTCGAAAATCAGAACGGCAAAATTACTTTTTACAGAGTTATTGCCCATGTTCCATCTTTTTGGACTCTGTTTGAGGGTGTTGTCAAAGGGACAAGTTTTCACTAAATAGTTTTTGTTTTTTTGTTTTTTTTTTCAATTAAATTTTTATTTCAGAAGTGCCTGTCACAAAAAGGAGAACATGCCCAGGGTAGCATGAACCCATTTACTATTGATTTTAGATAGGTTTACCAAACTTGCTTTGTGTCTTCATTGTATCAATACCCTGATGGAGTTCGAAAATGAGGTATATGCAATTACTAATTACATAGTTACGGCTCATGTAGAAAAATATTGTCAGGTTAAATGAAAACCTTTTTGGCCTGATATGTAGATAACCATGTCTTCTTGTTTTAATTTACGTTTATTTATTTCTTCCTTTACAGAGCATCAAAAGAATCAAGCCGAAAGAAACAAAAAAGTTCCAAACAGAAATCGTCCAAGATTCTTGTCAGGAATATTCCATTTGAAGCCCAGCGGAAAGAAATACACGAGTTGTTCAGGTGAGAAGAATAAGAAATGGGAAGTTTCATCTGTGACTATCGTGAAGCTATAGGGATGATAATCCTGAATTATATTTTGACCTATTGATAAGTACAACTGGGTTACAAGATTTGCATTAGGGTTGGTTGTGCTCTATATGTGTCAAAGGTACAAACGATTTTTGTGGACAAAGTATTTGGAGATGAATGACAGCGGCAGATACAAGATTTTTGTTGGAAGAGTTACCACAAATTAGTGTCAAAAAATTTAATATTACTTTGGATAAAAGAATACATGTAAATGTGTTTGAAAATTTTACAGAATTTTAGTTTCCTGTTCTACACTTCTTTGTATACTTTATCATAATGAAGAGATGACTCGCAAAATCTATTATAATTTGAACTCTTGGGAGGGGTGCCCCATGAACAAATTTTAATTATAATTCCAACAATTTTGTCACGGATAAAAATCCAATATTTCAAAACATTGGTCAGTTCATGACAGAAGTTATTTAGAGTTCTGTGCCTTATTCATGACCACAATAATTGTGTGTAGGGTTGAGTTTTCAATATATAATATGTGTTGCCGTTTTTTGACAGAGTGTTTGGAGAACTGAAAACAGTCAGATTGCCAAAGAAGTTGAGTGGCACTGGTTCCCATCGCGGCTTTGGCTTCGTCGACTTTCTTACAAGGCAGGATGCTAAGGTAAATAATTAGGCTGTAAATTGACATCATGATCATGTTCTCACCTTCACATCTTCACAATTATTTCACATGCTAGACTAGAGTCTATCAACACAAGATCTCGTCCAAGAAATTTGAAAGAGGGTGGACAGGTGTTCACCTATTGTAAGAGGGTGGACAGGTGTTCACCTATTGAAAAAGGGTGATGTTCACCCGTTAAAAGAGGGTGGTGTTCACCTATTGAAAAAGGGTGGTGTTAGCCTTATGAAAAAGGGTGGTGCTCACCTGTTAAAAGAAGATGGTGTTCACCTATTGAAAGAGGGTGGTGTTCCCCTATTGAAAGAGGGTGGTGTTCACCTTTTGAAAGAGGGTGGTGTTGACCTATTGAAAGAGGATGGTGTTCCCCTATTGAAATAGGGTGGTGTTCACCAATTGAAAGAGGGTGGTGTTCACCTATTGAAAAAGGGTGGTGTTAGCCTTATGAAAAAGGGTGGTGCTCACCTGTTAAAAGAAGATGGTGTTCACCTATTGAAAGAGGGTGGTGTTCCCCTATTGAAAGAGGGTGGTGTTCACCTTTTGAAAGAGGGTGGTGTTGACCTATTGAAAGAGGATGGTGTTCCCCTATTGAAATAGGGTGGTGTTCACCAATTGAAAGAGGGTGGTGTTCACCTATTGAAAGAGGGTGGTGTTCACTAATTCAAAGAGGGTGGTGTTCACCAATTCAAAGAGGGTGGTGTTTCCCTATTGAAATTGGTGGTGTTCACCTATTGAAAGAGGGTGGTGTTTCCCTATTGAAAGAGGGTGGTGTTCACCTTTTGAAAGAGGGTGGTGTTCCCTTTTTGAAAGAGGGTGGTGTTCCCTTTTTGAAAGAGGGTGGTGTTCACCTTTGAAAGAGGGTGGTGTTTCCCTATTGAAAGAGGGTGGTGTTTCCCTATTGAAAGAGGGTGGTGTTCACCTACTGAAAGAGGGTGGTGTTCACCAATTGAAAGAGGGTGGTGTTCACCTTTTGAAAGAGGGTGGTGTTCAACTATTGAAAGAGGGTGGTGTTCACCCATTGAAAGAGGGTGGTGTTCACCCATTGAAAGAGGGTGGTGTTCACCTATTGAAAGAGGGTAGTGTTCACCCTGGGGCTTGATTCTTTTTACTTGTGTTTTTTTTAAACACCTGAATCATCCTTCTGGATCTGTTGCTCTCGTGCTCAATGTGTTTGACCTCTGTTACAGCGAGCGTTCAACGCGTTGTGTCACAGCACCCACTTGTACGGTCGCCGCCTCGTTCTGGAATGGGCTGAGGGAGAGGACACCATTGATGACCTGCGGAAGAAAACAGCGGAGAGGTTTCATGATGGTATGTACTATCAAGTAAATTCTTGAATAATTCAGGAGCTTGATTACGGTATTTTGATGATGGGATAACATACAAAGTTGCAGATATTTTTGATACCTCACAGTAAATATTTTGGGATCAAAATCTATCACAAGGGAAAAGCTGCAATATCCTATTACTGGCAATATTGTAAGAGTATTGTATTCAGTAGGCGGATCAAGTCATTTGTCTCTATTTCTATATCAAATTATTTAAAAAGCAGTATGTACAAAATTTCTTTTAAAGAGCAAAATTAAAATAGATTCAAATATGTCTCCAGAAACTGAAAAGAGAAAATATGATATTTACTCATATCTACCTGTATATCAATTGATGTGTTACTTTTAAGTGTTTAATCTCAATTTTCAACTTGGTCATTGTTTATGCAGAGAAAAAGGTTTCTTTAATATCTGTTATATCTCTTGCAGATGTTCCCTCAAAGAAGCTGAAGAAATCCTCCATAATGGAAGACCTGAAGTCATAATTTACCTTTGATTGACATTTGATTTACCTTTGATTTACCTTTGATCGACATTTGATTTGATTGACATTTCTTGTATCTTGTGTATATATGTGTATATATGTGTATACATTGTACAGTGTGAAGGAATTATTGATACATGTAAAGATGTACAGACATAATAAAATTCACAAAATAACTCTTTTCTTTAGTAATTGATTTTGGATTACATTATCAGCAATAGTACAAATTTTTATTATCTTTTGGGACAAATCATATCAACAGCCTCGGAATTGGGCACTGATAGTGCCAAAAGCTCAACAACTCAACCATCAAGCCTTGACCAAGGTCCAACAACAGATACAATATTAACATCTATCAGATGGGTACTGTGGGTATTTAACAAATTCCTTATTTAATTATTGAAATTTACAAACAAAAATTTGGACACATATATACTTTTCTCAAAAACATTTATAAGAAACTCCTTTTTTAATTATTGAAATTTACAAACAAAAATTTGGACACATATATACTTTTCTCAAAAACATTTATATCAATTAAAAAATGAAATTGTTTAAAAATCAAATCCTCTCATTCTTATACAAAGCAATGTGATATGACGTGCATCTAATAAAATAAGCCAAAATACTACTGTTATTATCAGTGTAGACCGTAACTTCTGTCGCGGAATGCTGTATCCTCGCATATCGAGCCCCATACTATCCAGTGGGGTTGCAGGTAGAGCCTCTCGACCTACTATCAGTGCTACAGATAAATTTTATACCTATTGGGTATTTACTCCCTGTTTTGGTAACAATTGAGTATTCTTGATTTTGATAGTGTTCCTCAGTAAAATTGTACCCCTGATTTCGGACAATTGGGCATCTCTTAGGAGAAACGAGATTGTAATCTCATGATTTAACATTAAGGGGTATTTTTCTGCATATAAACATTATCTTTACGCGTTATAAAGCACTGAATATGGACATGTTGAAGAGTTTTGATATCCATTTGTGACGATTTTAGGTTCGACTATGCTAACAATCACTGCATAAAAATAATAACACTTTATTATCCTTAGTACAAGTACATGTTGGAAATTTGTTTTGTGCCAAGGCACCCGGCAGCCACAGTGCAGCGCCAGTTGAATTGTTACAATTACAATGCTGAGTGTCAAGCAAGACAGCAACAACTCCCACATTGTAACTTCATTTGGATAAGACGCGACCGGGAATTGAACACCAGTCTTTGGGGTGACGAGTGGACACTCTACCACTGAGCTACGTCCCCAGTTACACAAGCAATTTAGATTCTTTAGGTTTTAAAAAAAGTGTCTGCGTATCTGTACTCAAAGAATTGTTTTTTTCATGATTTTGTAGCATAAAATTAAGCAGACATGCTGCTTATCTGGAGCACTGGTAATTGTTTTCATTTTCCTCATGGAATGATAAAGATAAAGAATCAATATTTTTGGACTGATTTCATATTATCAGTTAGCTTGGTTTCATAGCTCCAAATTTACTGTTATGAATGCACAGGAATATATCTATTATTATGGACAATATAGCAGTAACTGTTTTGGAGAAGTAAGATTTAAACAAAAATAATTTAAAGCATTCATATTCATGTTTTATGATTTACTGAATTTTATGTATCCGACTTATTATCGAAAACCTTCAATTGAAGCATCCCTTTTTTGTGATTTTACGCACGCTTCCTACCTTTAGGACAATTGGAGTTTTCTCCCTTGCACCATAGAGCTATCATCTGACATATTTGGAACTGTCAAACCAATTCAAGGTTATTATTTATTTTTAACATACACCATTGATCAACATGCGTGTAGCAAGCTAGCCTATAATCCCTTACCTAATTCAATACGCCTCACCTAAAAGACAACATGTGGCATTTGTAGAAGTTGGAAAAATATATATCGAAGCGTTCATAAAATCAGCCAATGCGAGAGACGGTGCGGAAAAGAAACTTTTGTTTTGAAAGATGCGTCTTAAAGTGGTTAAACATTATAACACAATAGTCGCTGGCAACGCGTGAAGTAAACTGTTTATATATGTATTTGCTGTGTTACATCGCATCGTCAAGAGACATTAAAGAGGCGGTTCGATGTGGTAATATTACTATTAGTGAAAACGAATTTGAGGGGACACTATGCTAAAAAAAATCAAGGTTTCAATACCGTCATGAAGGTCATAATCCAAATGAAAGATCCCACATACCCTAATAGCAAGGGTTAGTGACAATGAAAATGTCCCATTTGTAAACTTGCTATGTAGAAATACCTTTATTTCACTCATGTAGCATTGTATATGAAATAACATCTTTTGTCTTCCGTATTATTACCGTTATTACCTTCATTTCCTACATTATAAACCTGTTATGTACATCTCAGAATAATCTTACCCAACGTGTTCAGTATTACATCGCCCATGCCTACAATAAAATAAACGTTTGATAAACACTGTTTATTTTAATTTTTTAAAACATAATTTGTGTGTGTGTGTGTATTTTATTGTTGTATTTTATTGTATATGGCGCGATAACAGGTTAACTATTTTAATAATATATTGTCTTGCTTATATTTGACAATTTGCAAAAAAAAGCACACTTTCAAAAGATCTAATGAGAAATGAATCCATCATCGTTACGAATACCTTTGTATGACAAGACATCGTTTGTACGTTAAATGAAAAAACGTGTAAATATCGTACATTTTTCTTTACTATTTAGTAAATACGCAAAACTACAGTGTTATTGTGCACCAAATGATCGTGGATGAAATAGACCCTTAACTTAGTCGAAAAATTGCCAAATTGTCTCAAAATGTTCGGCAGTTTTAAGGGGCAGTAGCACGTTTTTAGGGGGAATATAAGGTGATGTCAGGAAAATGAAAATAAATGGTTCCAATTGAAAGACAATGTATTCAAACTAAATGAAGCAGTAATAATTCAAATATATAACGTAAAAATCAGCCATGCGATTCATTTTTCTTACAAAAATGAATTAAAGGTGTTCACACAAAAATGGCCTCCAATGGATTTTATGTGAAGCCTCATACTTTGTCCCCTGCTATGGGTGATTGGTTGGTGTAATGAGATTGTTGACGATGTCAATATGATACATTTAGCATTTACTTACAATTTTTTAGTGATATATTTAAAATTATCAAAAAACGTGCTACTGCCCCTTTAACGGCCTGTAGTCGAAAAATGGAAATCAATATATCAAAAGCTGTATGAGTAACACCTTATTTTTATCAACATTGTGATTAAAATTAAGGAAAGCCTGTAACTCATACAATTCGCTTTACCCAAATATTGACATTCAGACTCTCCAGTGTTTACCAAATAACATTAAGCGCTCAAGCAGCTTAGGAACTTAGGAATTTGTCTATTCACTAAATATCGTTAAACTTTGCAGATTTAAAATAAAATTGAAAAAAAAATGAGTTTGAGTTTTGAAATGATGTAAAAAAAAAATTTAATCCTCGACAGATTGACAAAATATTTATCATAAAAATCAAAATATGTACACTTAGGATTTAATTGAATTTTGTGGCTTTATAGTAATATTTTTAAAATAAAATTTTTTTTTGTTTTAAGTCCTATGATCAAACATGATGTATACTGGATCTCAATTCTCAAACTAGAAAATTTTTGTCCATGGGACACAGATGCCCCCGCTAATAAAAAAGCCCTCAATGTTTTCTACCATAAACTTTAAAACAAAATAAGAGATGCACACCTTTAGCTTCATTTAAGTTCAAACCTCCATTAAAATGTAGAAAATTAACAATTCCCAAAACATAATATGAGATGCACACCTTTAGGATACCTATAAGGCATGTTTGAAAGATCAGCGCAGTCTGTCCAGTACTTTTTGAGGAGAAGTGGATAAACAACCACACTACTATGAGCTTTCACTTGCACAAAAAATCACCTAAGTTCAACATGTCAGAAATTTGAAGAAAAAAATAAAAAATTGAAAAACAAGATATGAGATGCACACCCTTTGGACGCCTATAAGCCATGTGTGCGATTTCAATTAAATATGTTGAATTGTTTTTGAGGAGAAGTGGATAAACAATACCCTGTATAGAGTGGATACGTACATACGGACGTACGGACAACCGAGTGTTTTTATGCCCCATATATGGCGGTTGCATAAAACACTTTTGGAAATGACGCTGCAAAACACTTATTTTACCAGTAAACATGGGATTGTCAACGACTTATACTTTATTGACAACGTATTCCTTGTAAATTATGAATCATAGTTGTCTTGGAGACCGCATATTCTCAATTATCACATCTATATGAGGGTATATCGGAGCGGATTTGGCTTCGACAATGTATCTACTTGTTTACCGTCTTTAACAAACACTGTGAACTTAAAAGAAAAACTGTTTTGCGTTTTATGTTGTCAGTTGACAAATTGTGTGAACATTTTAACGATTAAAATGCTCCTAGAAACAGAATTATTTTTCATAAACTTATGAAAGTTGTCAAAAACAGAGGTCTGTCGTCCATGATCTCCTAATGTAGATATGCATATCCTGAAAATATACTTGGATATTAAAAAACAATACCTTTTTCCATACCTAGATAAATAAGAAGAAGGTAGAAACGTGGCATCGCAAAAGTTGATAGACTTTGCCCATTCTGCATGTAAATACCATGCATTGAGTCAGAATACCATTTTCGTATTATATGCCAATATTACAATGACTTAAGAATTAATTTTCCAAATTTTTTAAATAACTTTTTTTATGAGATGTTTATTCAATTGGTTTCATCTCTTTAATCTGATGTAGAAAACACGTAAGCGAAATTTTGCTTCCCCGCAACGAAGAAAAACTGTAAACAATTTTGAGAATGCATGACATTATTATGAGTTGTTTAGGGTGTTACTAAATGAACTCTTTTCTATCGCGTAGAGCAGTTCAAACTATCTGAATTAAATTCATGCCTCAGAAAATAATCAATTAGTTATTCCTAGTTTTGAAGCCGATTATTGCTTGCATATTGCCTAAGCGGCGCTTCTGAACAACCCCTCCAATCTAAATAAATTTAGATCAACAGATTTTATATTTTGTCATACAGTATGACCTAATATAAAATGTGTCGATCTAAATTTATTTAGATTGCAATCCACCCAACCTAGTTTTTCTATCAAAACATCTGTAGTAGTTTTACACCGTATTCGTATGCTCAACAAAACAAGTTAAGGAACACACTTACTTTCACCGTACCCACTAGCCCATGCTATGATCTGTATAAGTAATAGATATACCCACACTTCCCGAGGTGTATCGCTCAATTATACCTCCTGTTTGAATCGTGGGTCTCCGTTTCTTCAAACTGGATTTCCTTTATCATCTTATTTTGTATGAATAGTTTTATTAAGGGACTAAACAATTGATGCAAATAAGTAAAGTAAATATCCTCATTTCAGACTGTTTTTGATAAACTGAACTTGCTTTCTAGAAGTTTATGAAGTACAAAGGCATGCTTAAATGGACAAGTAACTTCTTTATTGTGAATTGTAAACGTTTTAATATAATATTTTCATGTCGCTGTCACCTGCTGGAAACTTTTTCTATCACAATAAAGAATATCGATACTTACCCAGATAATGTATGTTTAAGAAAACATTATCAAAGATCGCTCAAAACAAAAACCACTTTAACTATTTCAGTGGTATGCAGGCATTCCATTGTCCGTAGTGCGTGATACGTAGTGCGCAGTGCGCAATGCGCAATGCGCAACGCGTTATGCGTAATCCGTATTTAACCAATTACGTTGTTTCCAGATAGAACGGCAAACAGACAGATTGTTTATAGTATTAGTATTATTAGTCTCACCTCAACATGAAAATACGTACAATACATTTGATAAAACAGTAAAAGTTGAGCCACCCCTATAAGGGATTATGAGAGACTATTATGAATGTCATTAAAATATTTACAAGAAGCAAAATAGTTGCCTAAAGTTATAGTTATATTCCATGTACGCGTAATGCTAACACGCACTACGCGTTGAGCAATTCGCTCTATGTATAAGGCAGAAATTTAATGTGCCCGTAGAGCGTAATGCGTAGTGCACAATGCGGAATGCGTATTTAACACTACACTAAAATAGTAGAAGTTGATTCCATGTATGCGTAATGCGAACTACGCGTTGCGCATCACGCTGTATGTATTAAGATGGCATTCAATGTGCCCGTAGCGCGTAATGCGTAGTGTGCAATGCGTATTAAAACTTTTACATTAAAATAGATCTTGATTCCAGGTATACCCGTAATGCATTTCGACAGAAATACACTCATGGCAAAAATGGTTGTCACCCCCAGACTGAGAACGCTACGTCAAGTTTAACTGAGTGTTGACAAATAATCAAACATGCAATAACTGTGAGAATGATTTGTGTGATTGGGAAAAACATTCGTAAAACATACCAGCTTGTATTTTGGTCTTGTGCTGGCCAATTTAAGAAATTCTACTAGGATATGTATGGTCCCTGTGAAAAAGGGCAATTTTTTACAGTATCCATATAGTATCAATTGGATGGGTATCAATAAAACAAATTACATTTTCAAGTTCAATTGTCGGTTTTATTTCATTCTGGAGTCATGTAAGAGTATATTTACAAGCCTAATATCGGGTAGCACCGCCTCTGGAATTTTCAAGGGCGATAATTCGGGCAGGCATACTGTCTATCAGTGTGTTGATGTTTGCAACAGCCAAATTGTTCCATTCATTCACAAGAGCAGCCCGCAATTGCTGTAAATTTGCAGGAGCAGGGTCCAGTCTTCTAAGTGCACGGTCAAGCTGATCCCAAGCATGTTCTATCGGATTCATATCCGGACTTTTTGAAGGCCAGGGCAATCTTGTTACTCCTTGTGCCTGAATGAAAGCGTTCACTGTACGTGCACGATGGGCTGGTGCATTATCGTCCTGCAACAGGAAGTTGTTGCCATACACTCTTCTTGCATGTGGGAGGCAAACGGTTTCAAGAAGACGTCTGTACGACCTCTGGTTGACGTTTCCTTGAAGGACGACAAGATCCGTTTTACCGTTATGGTGTATTCCTGCCCATACGTGTACAGAACCGCCACCGTGGGCAACCTGATGCTGCAGACAGTCGTCATTGAGCCTTTCCCCACGTAAACGTCGCACTCTCATTCTCCTGTCCACCTTATGCAGTAGGAAACGAGACTCGTCAGTAAATATGACGTGACGCCAATGTCCAAGTTGGATTCTGCGGTGCTGCTGCGCCCAAGCAAGCCGTGCCCTGCGGTTGGCCAGTGTCCAGAATGGTTTGATGGCAGGTCTTCTTGCCTTATATCCATGCTGGAGCAACCTGTTCACTACAGTTCTCCGGCAAATTGGCGTATTAATATGAGCCCCCCACCTCTGTGCAAGAGTCAAAGACGAAAGACGTCTATGACGTCGGGTCAAACGAAGAAGAATTCTATCCTGACGAACCGTAGTTTTCTTGGGACGGCCTGAAGACTTATTCGGAACAACATTTCCCTGTATGGCGTGCAGTCTTTTAATCCTTTGAACAGTTCTAACACTGACGTTACATGCTGCAGCAATGACACGATTCGAAGCGCCACCACGACTCATGCCAATGATTTCATGTCTGATTCCTGGTGGAGTGGGACCAGGCATGGTCTATGCTTTTCAGAAACTATAGTCGTGAAGCTGTATCTTATGAAAGAGGTCTATAGTAATCGATGGAAATGACAAACCTAAGGAGACAAATTTCCATCATTTCAATGAAATGCACGTGGTCTACATGAAACCGCTGACACTGTTCATTGTAAAGTGTGAGTTAATGTAACTTCATGCCTGTAATGACATTTCCATGGAAAACCAACATTGCCATGCATACAATGTGATATAAACTCCAATTTAATTAAATATTAGGGGGTGACAACAATTTTTGCCATGAGTGTAGTCGAACTGTATTCAAGCTTATTCGAGAAGAGTCCGACGATAATCGATGTTACTTGCTAATCTGACCTACTTTAATTGGAAGCGATATTATTCATTGGCATAAACGTTTATTATTGTAACATGACTTTGGTTTGTTCTTGATTTTGACTGTTTGATAGACAGAAAGAATGTATTCCCGTATCATTCAACGTGTTTTTTTTCCGAATTTAATTATAATGCATGTCTACGATACCGATTTCGATTTTCTTACTTGTTTTGACTGTTTTTAAAAATAAGACGTTAGAGGTTTTGATATTTCCAAATGATTCTTGATTGAAGAAAAAGTTCTCATCGACAAATAGTAATTTAAATTATTTTAACAATACATATATCAATGAAACTTGTAAGTATAATTTAAAAAAATGATTAAATTAAATAACATTTAGTTGGTAAGAAACACATAAATTAAGTCAAAGTATGTACAAGACCCGTATGTATTGATGTTAACTAAATATCTAAATTACTTTATTGCAAATGTCGTTAAGGCATTGAAAACCGTTAATCAAGATGTTATAAATTACTAGTAGCGTTTTATTAAATACAGGTAATAGCCCCCTTATAAACCAAGGTGTTCCCACCTGTTTGACTAAAAGCCAAAAGGAGTACTTTTCAGTAAGCGATCCTTCGATTAAGATCGACGTATTGTTTGTAAGACGACATTAAGCCTGCGAAGTCAATTTTATGAGAGGCCGGATTTGGTATCCCGCATGAAGCCAGCCACACCCCTTCATTTGCGCGCACGGGAAACTCGAGGGGGGTTGCACGGATTGCACGTGTTGTAAACACCATTCGCACACCTGGCCGATTTGTACATGTCATGTCGATTTCATACCGAAATCGAATCCTCTTTTGTCGTTATCAGCGGTGAAGCATTGTTCCTAACTGTCCTCTCTGTAATTTGTTCTTTTTGTCATTGGGTTCGTTTGAAAAACAATTTGTAATTATCCATGGTACCCTAATGTTGGAATGAGTTAATAGCCTTGCTACGACGCATCGTTTAGCGTTAGAGATCATCTCTTTGAAGTCGCCGCATCGTTGTCAATTTCAAGCGAGATACGCCAAGCAAGAGACTGCGGGTCGTATCGTAGGTTGTCATTACAAATAATGACTTTTTCCAAACTGTTTGCCTCCCATCTTGGCAATGTGATATTACTGGGAAAATTCATTAACTCTTCGATTGAAGTAATCCGTTACCAGAAAATCAAAAACAGAAAGGACTGCTCGTTGAACGAAAATGAATGAAATTGTTGTGTAAGAACTTTCTTTAAACCGCCTCAGCAGAAAGAGAATGCTGGAATGGTATTTCAACAAACAAATTACTTCTTTGTTATGTCGGTTTCTCATTCTATTTACTTATTACTATCACCTATTAATTCTGTTTTAGCTTTGCAGACTGGCTGAATTTTCCATAGGGGAGTTTTATAGTGTATAACTTTGGACATTCGAGTCAGAACTAATTTCTTAAGGGTATTTAACCAGGCCCGTTCGTTTCTTTACAGGCGTTTTATGAGACCACAGCAAAGAAATAACATATCTGTAGTTTGAATATAATTGCTTTTATAAGAACTCGGTTAATCAAAATATTATGTTTCTTGAAGGCGACAGGTAGTAATTTGAGTAAACACAAAAGCGTAGATTCTTCCTCAATTCAAGAACATGTTCCTATAAAAAGTCGATAAAACTTATGTACCTCATTGGAAGGTAAATGCAAACTCACATTGAATTATTGTCATTGATACGTTGTATGATAATTACAACTGTAGATTTTACTGTTTCATGTTTATATTTATCATAAGGTTTATGTTTATATCCTAAATTATCATACCGTCATATATTACAGTATTTAAATATACAGTAAAGCTAATGTCAAGATATTATTCCTTTTTTGGAAGGGGGGATTTTTGATTACATATGATTGAGTAGGATTTAGTATCAATACAGTAAGTACTAAGGGGTGTACATCTCTCTAAACAACGATCTGAGCAATTTATTGAAGGCTATTTATAAATACATTATGAAATCTGATCAATTTGGGATCTCAAAAGCACTGCCCGCAACAACATGATATTCATGTAAAACCGATATCTTTGAAGGTGGTTGTGAATCGGACATGTGTCACATCTTTAGTTTGTATTTAACCGTATGTAACATTATCGGAAATGGAAATAAGCTCTTCGGAGCTTGTTGGCCAATCGAATTATGTATATATATATATACATGTATCACAATCATTTCATGTATAGATAATGATTAAAATATGTTTAAATCCAACAATCATCGGATGTAATTGAATAACATGCATATGTAAAGCGAATCCCATATCCCTACCAATCAGAAGTTTTCAACGATATTTTTATTTTCAAACGTCATAAATATTTTTAGATTTTAAATTAAGGGTTAAATTGTTTTCGAGGTTTGGGGGTCGCCTTTCCCTCTTGTAAGTTCAGAACTTTGAAGTTAGGCTGATATTCAAGGTATTCGTTCTCTGTAGATACTGTCGTATAGACAAAGCCATGTAAAATGTCTAGCAGCACGATTTTAACTTGACAATGGTCATCTCTGGTTTGTGACATTTACCCCGGGGTCCCGCCAGCTACCCTGGTATGTCCACTCTGTCCACTCACTGACCCCTCGGACACCCAGAGGTCAGTCTGGACACCAGGGGAGTTTCTTCTCCGGACTCTGGGTCACTGCATTGCTAGGACTCGCACACCAGAGGACGGGTGCAAGTTGGATATAGATTTAGTCTATGAAATATCTAAACGGTACCTCCTTGTGTTATTTCATATTTTAAGCTTTACGTGTACCCAGTTAACCCTTTCCTTGCTGAAAGACTACCTAGAGTGTATTGAAGGCTCCTATTATTAAAGGGGCAGTAGCAGGTTTTTTGAAATAGTTTATATTTTATATTTTTCACTGATAATTGTATGTTAATGCTAAATGTAAAGCGTCAAAAATCTCATAACACTAATCAATCATCCATAGTCAGAGGATAAGGTATGAAGATTCACATAAAATCAATTGGCGGCCATTTTGTGTGAACACCTTTAATTCAGTTTGTGTTAGGAAAGGGAATCGCATGGCTAAACTTTACATTATATATTTGAATTATTACTGCTTCATTTAGTTTAAATACATTGTTTTTCAATTGGACCATTAATTTTCATTTTCCTAACATCACCTTATATTCCCCCTAAAAACGTGGTACTGCCCCTTTAACATCATAAATTATATAGGAAAGGAGGATATATATATTCAACTATATTCTGGTCCTGCTTCATGACTGTGTATCAAATAGAAGCCTTTAATACAATCTAGTTTATATTTCTACAAGTCTAGATTGACTAAATACAACTCAAGAAATAAAGTTTTAAAAATAAAGGTACAGTAATTATTTTAAATATTTCATAGACTCCTTTTTAGTCTAACCATACTCTAAAACTACTACTTCAGTATTTCGTAATCAGAATTGATGATGAATTTAAATATTTTCAGATCGATTTTTTCATGAAATTACATTGAATATATATATCCTCCTTCCCTATCATTTATGATGATAAATAACTTTATAAATATGATTGTTTCCATAGATACACGTACTTAATACCCAATAAACAAGAGAAACCTAAGCATATAGTCATGCACATAACAACATAGATACAAATAGTTATCGATCACAAAATAATTGTATCTATAAGTCATCACCACCACGTATAAAAATTTAGTTTCAAACATTTTGATTGAACTATTTTAAATCTATGAACCTAGCGCAACATACAGTGACACAGTTATAAATTTACTCATCGTAAATTACGTAAATCCATGCATGAGAAAAGGGACCTAAGCCTCTTTCACATGGACAAAATTTAGCTATATAAGCAATTTACTTACAAGAGTAAATATAATCACATAAGTAAAAGTAAATTTACATCATGTTCACATGTTGTTTTCGCCAGGTATTAGTTAACTTTAACCTGTGATTAGAATAATTAACAGCACTCAATGATCACTTATGATTTCATAACTATTTCTTGAAATATTCACCTAAGCAAACACGAAATTCTGTTCACATGACCACAAATACTCCAGGAGTAATACTCATAAGTAAATATACTTTTACTAGACCTCTGGGGTTCTAGTAAATATAGTTTTACTTAGGTGTATTTACTCCAGGGGTAAATGTACTTTCGTAAGTAAATGCGTTCACATGCCACCCTAAGTAAATTTACTTACATGAGCATGTTTACTCACATAAGCAAATGTGTCCATGTGAAAAGGGCTTTAGTCGAGAAGTATCACTTGCTGCAGGGTATTATCTTATAGCTTGTCGATTTTCATGCATTGACAAATATGGTAATATAAAGTCACCTGTTTACGACACAGTCATATAGAAGGACAGTTTCGAGTTGATAGAGCTGTGTAGCCTTGGTCATCAGTATCATTCGGCTTCTACGAAAAGATATGTCTTTTTCAGATCATTAAATTAAATAAGTGTTATCATTTATTTGTGATATGGAGAGTGACATATGAAATGTTTTGAACTTTTAGCATCGTGTATGACATAGGTTTGTATAAAAAATGACGAAAACCACGGAATGGTTCTTTTGGGAGATTTTAAAATAAATAAACTGATCAAGCTAGAAGTATTGAACTTCTTTGTGATTTATATTTCTAGCAGTGTTGCATGTTTCATTGACTGCATGCATCACGTCAAATTGAATAAAATTAAATAAAATTAAACAAAATTTAGTGAAATTAAATAAAATTAAATAAAATTAAATTAAAATCTTAAATCAAAATACTACAGCAAATAGTGAAAAATAAATTGACGTAAGTTGCAATAAAACTTAAACTTTTATTTTTAACCACAATGAGTATAACTCAAAAGTATTATTCATATATTTGTTCAAAAGCACAGTTACATGCTTAACGTGAAAGAAAATTCTTTTGGTGTAGATTAATATATATTGGGCTGCATTACAAACAATAGTAGACATTTTAAATATGATATTCCATTAACTTTTACTTGCGAAACACTTGAGTAATAATATTTTAAAAAGTAACTGGCTTTCATCAATGAATAATGTTTAAAATGGATTAGACGTATAACAAAGTTATTTGGAGAGTTCATTAAAAATATTGGAAATCGGAATTTGGTGCAAACCATGCTCTTTGATAACTTTGTGTTGACTGATGTTCATTTCTTTCTAATTGGTACGATATGACATGTACTGCGGTAAATTATAATGGTCGAGTGATTGTCTAATCGCCATATCCTATTAAGTAATCGATTGTTTATGACAGCGAAACAGCATCATGGAATTGACACATGAAACATCACGGAGCGAAATGAACTCGAATTATCGACGGGTGGTTATACATTTCAACAGCTGATCGGGACACGTGTTGTCTGAAATAGACACGACATCTACAATGTGTCACATATTGACACACGCACTGCTGATATTGACAATAGCATCCCATGTAATTGACAAATATTGAATATATCAATCATAAGGGGTTCATCGAAGCGATCGGATCATGAAATTTACAATTAAATTACACATACATGAAGTGCAATTGGCGAAAAAATATATGCAATGAACATGTGTTGTTTACAGACTGACTGGCATACTTAAATAGATTTCATTATCTGTAAGTTCACTGGCTTATTACGGTATGAAAAGTTCAAATTCAACTGGTATAAATGTCTAACTGGCACATTTTTAAAAATGTTAAAAATGTAATCCAAAAATAGAAACATGTTAATGTGGTGTACCACATTTGATGCCAACCGCACAAATTTAAATCCAAATTTATCACCTCCATTTTTCAGTTATGCCATAGTCAATCCGAAATGTTAAATCATTTAGAATAAACCAACATAAAGTAGCCGATTTGTCACCGATAATGTATACCACATACTACGTCTAGAAATATAATACTGAATAAATTTTGAGAACCTTGATATCCGTTTTTTTATGCACAAATATCTCATTTAAACATGAAATTATGGACTAATGGAATGACGGCATTCTTTTTAGAACATCTCCAGATATAAATCGATTAATGATCTTACAAACATGAATGTAAGCTGAATGTCATGCAGTCTGGAAACTCTGGAGGTAAGTTGAATTACTCTGTCAAGTTTAGTCATATATGCCATTTTTGATTATTTGTGTCAGTTTATCAAAAAATACTTCAATGTTTGAGCTAGGAAACTTTGGAGCTAGGATTTAACCTGATACTTTGGAGCTAAAGATAATTCATCAACCTTGAACTATGATTTCACCTGACATTTCGGAGCTAGGAAATAATCAATCTATACCTGGAGTTATGATTTTATCTGACGTTCTGGAGGTAGGAAATACTTCGTCTATCTTGAGCTATGATTTTACCTGACATTTTGGAACTATATAGGAAATAATTAATCTACCTGGAGCTATGATTTTATCTGACATTTTGGCAGAAGGAAAGGATTTGTCTATCTTGAGCTATGATTTCATTTGACATTTTGGAACTATATAGGAAATAATTAATCTACCTGGAGCTATGATTTTATCTGACATTTTGGCAGAAGGAAAGGATTTGTCTATCTTGAGCTATGATTTCATTTGACATTTCGGAGCTAGAAAATAATTAATATATACTTGGAGTTATAGAGAATACTAAACGACGTCCCGTTTCATAACATATTTATGAAACGAGTGAATGGGTTGGTATTAAACGAGCGAAAGCGAGTTAAATACCTATACCATTCACGAGTTTCATAAAAATGTTATGAAACGGGACCGAGTTTAGTATTTTATTTATTACTTGCTTAATAACATCGTAAAAAAACCCAAAGAAAGTCGCCAACATGACTGTCGCGGCCGGCCCGCTGACATTATGACGTCACGTCATTCGGTCAGCGCGCGATGTTATTACACAATGTGTAATAACATTGTAGATTTATTAAACAGCGATATCTTCAACGGGAGAGTAATAAATGATTTTATCTGACGTTCTGGCAGTAGGAAATGATTTCTCTATCTGGAGCTATGATTTTATCTGACATTCAGGAGGTAGGAAATGATTTGTTCTATTTTGAGCTATGATTTCAAATGACATTTCGGAGCTAGGAAATAATTTGTCTACTCGAAGCTATAATATGCTATGTATGCTATAATGAAAGATACTGGACATATAAGAGCTAGGAAAATAATAAATCTATCTGGAGCTATGATTTCACCTGACATTCCGGTGCTACGATTCAAGTTTTGTATCTTCATGGGGCGTATATTCAACATTTTATGTAACCGAGATTCAATTTTTACATTTTATTAAAGGGTTTAGCTTTGCCAACTGCATTTCAGATTTAATATACTTTCTGTAAATGAGATTTTCTTATTTTAATCAAGCTTTGTTATATGCAACTAAGAATCAACGTACTATCTGGAGCTAAATATAAACTTAAGAAATACTTTTATATGTAAGTTACAATTGTACAATTGCATATCAAGTAAAAATATTTACTTACTCACCTCAAATACTTAGCAAATATACTTAGGTAAGTAAAATGCATGCAAACGGGACTTTACTTAACTGGAGCTAAATATAACTAAATGATCTAAGATTTAACCATGATTTCAATTTTATTTAGTAAGGATCCATCTTATCTTACTGGTGCTAGGATACACTTGACTAGGACTTGATTCTACTATCTGGTGTTGTTCTCTTTGTAACACTCAACATCCCCCTTTCCAATTTTGATTTTAAAAGATCGTCTTCAATGAATTTGATTTAAGATTTCGGGTAAATGACTGTTTACATATGTTGTAAATCACTAACGAGACGTCGCAGCAAAGAAAAAAATAAGAAGAAAATCTTAAATGGTATAGTTCATTCAAGGTAAGTGTCTTCCATCAAGTCCCCAATTATAAATTATTTTCTCAAACTTGACCATGTTGTGTGTTCGCCAACATTTCAAATGAACATTTGGATAAATCAGTTACAACATAAATATCGAAAATTTTAAATCTTGCTAAAGAAAACGACATCTGTTCTTAAGAATTTATAAATAAAATTAATGGCGATCTAGAGTCATGATGCTTTGGATTCGATTTGGATGAAGAATTTTGATCGTGTCTTTATCTCAGATCAATATTTAAAAATTACAAATTTAGATATTCAGGCTTTTGTGTTGGGTGTTTCAAATATAATACATTTTTGTGTTCACGCTAGCCTTAGGAATCATAACTTTTATCTCAATTTTGGAATTTTCATTTTCGTACCTCAATACTAAAATAAACACTTTTCTGGCTTCCGGTTTAAACCTAGTCTTAAACTCAGACTGTAGTTAATATCATTTTGACCTAACAAAGCCCCTATATAAGCAAGTCTAGATCTGCAGTGAACTACTAAATTTGCTCCGAGGCTCCTTTCTTAAATTTAATAAAATAGTTGTTTTTTGAGAATTATTATTTTTCAGAGACTGTATATAAGTCTACTTTAAATCCTGAAGCAAAGAATCGTGAGAGGCAGATAAATACAGAATGGCTTCATTTTTTATAATGATTTTGGGGAAAGTTGTTTTTGTTGTGTTGTTATGTAGTTGTTTTGTAAGAACTTATTTACGACCGCACCTTTCGGTAAATACCATATTCTGAAGTAAACATATTTCTGCAAGGTCACGACAATTTGGTTTGCGTGAAAACATTGAGTCTAAAAACGTTTTTACATAACATTTGTTGATTTTTATTTATTCATAGTCTTCCTGTTTTACCATTGTCGTCCTCTATTTTGGTCCTAATTATTATGTTTATGTTATTATGATTATATATTATGATATTATTATTATAACTCCAAACCTATAATCATACACGAGGTTTTGGAAGGAACTCTTAAAATTTTACTGTTTGAGTTACTGTTCAACACATAATTAAATAAGTAATGGACCAAATTGTTTTATAGGTTAATTGTGTTATGAAATAGACAATATCTGAGGGTCTCGATATTGTTTTATGGGAATGCATGTCGTAAGAGTTATTATATCGGAATGATCTTTTCCCCTTTTGCAGCGGAGCTTGAATTGAAGTCTGGAACTTTGAGGGAATGATTCCTCTGACCTCATACGAGCTTACTTTCACACGGTGAGAACATACCTGTTATTAGACACTACAGGGTAACGCCCCAAATAAAATGGTATGAAACCACAACGTCACGTTCCGTCACGGGATTTTGCGAGAGGTCAGATGTCAAATCATTACAGTGACGTCAGGGCGGCTATGGATCGCTTTAACTAATTTCGTAAAAGGCGCGAAATCGCTTTAAACAAGGAACGAGTTGTTTATGTACTGTTTCTAATCTGTAACTGACAAGTTGTAGGTCAAATGTTGTTTGCAACAGTAGGTTGTTGATCTCATGTAGCCCATGTTTTAAGGGAATAACGGATATAATTCGTTGAACTTCCTGTATGGTATTTAGATATCACAACAATCGTCGCTAGGCGAAAGTGACATGTGTACATGTGCACATGTTGACGTGTATGAACAATATGTCACAGTTTATGTTTACAATATGGATAAAAAAACGATGAAATGTCAAGTGTAACTGGGGTTGTTATGACGTTTTAAGGTAAAGTTATATACGACAATACGTCCACCTGCTGGCACTATTAAAAAGTTGTTTATCAGAAGTTTTGATGATCTTTTTGAGTCGTTGTCCGTCAGAGAGAGAGAGACAAACAGACAGACAGACCAACGGACAGGAAAACAATAGTTCAACGCGACCTCATGTCTTAACATCTACTGGACTAAATAAGTCAAGGATTGTATCAATATTATGATATCACTGTTGATAGTGACCAAACGTATATATCTCCAAGGTTTTCATTTTTACATACGATTGATAAATGTTAAAGACCTCAACATTTGAAAGAAACTTTTACAAGCGTAACATGGCAATATTTCAAATACAAATTCTTGTACTTTTACGGGTTGAATCCCTTGTCGGATTCGAAACCAGACCCACGAGTCCGACTGAACTGACCAGGACCTCAGATTATGTCCAGTGTACATTTTCGCAATTCTTCCAATCTTTGGTGATCTTTTCTAAAATAACAAATGCTATAATGTATACAGTGAATATGATCAATAGGCACATACGATAGACTCGTAAACTTAAAGGGACAGTCCTATCGGGTTATTTTCTATGGAAACGAAATTCGCATGTGTACATTCTTTATCAAGTTGTCTTATATAAATCAACAAAGTACCCCAAGTAACATATTTCAACATGGTTGTGTTATAACAATCTCAAACTAGCATTGCATGCTTAAACTGAAATGTCCCCTTGAATTTCGTTTCCACAATACATACACGATAGGACTGTCCTTTTAACTGCAACCTCAAATTATACGTGATTTATATCAAATTTAATGGTAAAACTTGTTTACATATGAATATTTTTAATGAGTGACTAATATGAAAACCAACTCTTATTTGTATACTTTTTTATATGTATATCAGTGTTTAAGGTGAAGTATAACCGGGTAGTTTTATAGAGAATTTAAAAAAAAAATGTTCTTCGTTGATGTAATTAACATCAAAATGAAATTTTCAGTAAGCGTAAAGTGCACAAGAATATTCCACGAATTTCATATCCATAAAATACATCCCTGTAGTTTTATTCTGCCACACTTTTCCTTAGTTTAATCATTAGGCTAACTATGAAGTATTGCTTGACATTGAAAGGGTTTGGGAATTAAAACCATATCAAAATTTCATTTAATTTGCAATTTGTTCCTGATGTGGGAAGGGAAGTAACTGAAACTAATCATTATCGGAAGTTCTCTTCAAAAGCAATTTCCTAAAGTATTCAATTTTCAAATATTTCTTTTGAAGTAATACGACAGTCACGAAACACCTTTTGCATTAGGAGTTGCCCTTATAAGGCGGTTAAATCCTTACACGTGCAAAGACAAGCTTCAAAGATATAATTACGACTGAATTGTTATATTCGGAATCATTTAGACGTAGTCTTGTAACCTCTATCATTCAGATTTGTTGATACGTTGTCGGAAGCAAATGATCATGGCTCACAAAACACGTGCAACGAGAGTAATTTAGAGTTACGTCCCTTATGTGCGGTCAAGATGGCGGATACGTATTTCGCCTCTGCACGCTATAACGTTAGTATGATGAGCTAGTATCCCTCATTCCGCCGCCAGTAAATAGATATCCATTACCCAATTAATAGTGTTTTGTTCTCGTGCAATTTCGTCCTGTCCAGTCGGAGGCGAGCTTTGTAATTGCATTGTTGGTAGCCCCTAGAAGACAGACGAGTGGTAATTAATTTCCCTGCTATTCAAAGACAGCTAGACGCAGTGCAAGATGATTTATAAGCGCCGCCATCGATTGGTCGAGATATCCATGCTAGAGATGCTACTGTCCTTTTCGTGAAAGATACAAGCAATGAAGGAATAAATGCGAGACGGACGAATGAGAATGACGTGATTGAAGGGTTCTGTAATCAATATCTGGACGCGAGGGACCCTACAAGCTAGCATGCTTACAGACCAATGTCGTCTAGAGCGACATTCAATTATAACGCAAGGTATTTATAAAATACAGACCGTCGAACAAGGTTTATTAAATGTCGACGCGAGTCGCTCAACTAGTAATGACGATCGCTTGTGACAGACTAGCAATTCCTGCCAAGACAAGCCAATTTATTGCTATAATGCAGCGTTTTTATATCTTAATAAAGTTTTTGATGAAAGAATTTTGATCGAGTGGACTGGGAGACATTAAAAAGTTAAACTTTTGAGAACAGTGTAATACTCATGAAAACATTTCTTGATACAATGTGTATAAATTGAAATAACTTTTGCATCGAATGGAATCGTTGAACATACACAACTTGTTGATTTATTTTAGATCTCAACCGGACTCTTTCAGTTACCCCATGTAACTTTGAGATGAGGTGGTCATTCTGTTTGGTTGAATGATTTCACAAATTAAAATACGTTTGGCTGAATATTGTGCTTACAAGTATGTTATCTCTCATGGAACATTAAGCAAAATCAAAATTTAAATGAAGATCAAAGTTCAATCATCGTTTAAAACGATCATTTATACAAAATATCTGCTTAAGACAACCATGTATAGTAATTAAGGAAGGGGTGGAATTCCAACATTGGTAAATATTCGACTGCAACCATCTTATTGCAGTTATCTTGTAAAGGGGCTGTAGCATGTTTTTTGAAAATTTTATATTTTTAATTTTTCACTGTACGTTAAAGGGGCAGTAGCACGCTTTTTGAATTTTTTTATATTAAATGTTTTACTGATAATTGTATGTTAATGCTTAATGTATTATTCCCCCTAAAAACGTGCTACTGCCCCTTTAAGGCATCAAATAATGACTATAACCATCATAGAGATCATGTTGTTTCATATCAGAATTACCATATACCACAATACACATTTACACCTCACAATAACCGTGACAATTAAGTCAACAAGTGACCTGTTGTAGAAAGTTGTTTAATAACGCGATAAACACATATACATAATAATGAACAAGATTGATAAAAATCATAAAATATAGTCCTTTATTCTCTATACAAGTGTACCCCTTAAATGATAACGTCATGCATAATTATTTTACAAGTTGACAAATGTTTTACACTCAACGTTGTTGAAATAATGCACTGACGCTAAAACTTTAAAAGAATCGTAATATTTACACTTAAACGGACAAGTAGCTACACGCACTTTCAGAACGCAGTTTATAACTCCATTCTCTAAATTTAATTTTGACAATGCTTATTCAAATAAAATTTTATTTCAGTATTCGCGCATCAATTCATATATTACAAAATGGCTTTGGTATATATTCAGTCTGGTTTTTTTTACATAAATGAATATGTATACTCTAGTATGAAAATGAATAAATGTGTAAAAAATAGAAAGCAGTTTTGGACGTGTGTTTATCTAAACAAAGTTGATGTCAACATCATATAAATATGTATTTGATAATTGAAACTATTTTAACATATCAACAGTTCAGATGTATAGGTATTGTCCTACACACAGTTGATTATAGTAAATATGCTTAAAAGATTTGAAATATCAATCAATTTAAAAAAACAGACATTCAAATACGATTAATGTAAATATGTAGTATTGTAAAATATCGTTGAACAAAGTACGACATTTACATAACGGAAATTAAATATTACACAGTTATAACATCCATTACAAATGAGATCCAAAGCCATTCATAAAGTAGGAATTGAAACTGAGATACTGAATGAGGAGTAATCTGTTGAGTAAGCGCTTTGAAAATATACACACTTCAATCATAATAAAAATGATATATTAATCATAATGAAGAAACATATATGGGTGACAACTTCTTTATTCATGATATGCGACGTTTCAAAACAGATTATTGTGTCGTTTCCAATCGGATGAACAATTGATGGACATTGCATATATATAATAATTATCATCATAATAATAATACTTTATTACCCCTAAGGGAATTCATGTTGTATCATTACAGAACTGGTGTACAATAAAAACAAACAACATAGTTACAAGGAATACAAAGAATGGACAGTACAGTACAGTACAGTACAGTACAGTAAACAATAGGTAGATAACTAACAATTAAATTGTCTCTGTCATGTTTCTCCATTTTCATCATTCCTCCTTCTAAAATGCCTCCCAAAGAAGCTAAAATGATATACATGTAATAATGTAGATAATTTTAAATACAGAAAGAAACCAAATTGTTCCGAACCAACATTGCTTAACCTATTAAATATTGTGTTTGTGATGATGGTTATTTGAATGGTCTTAAAGTGAGACCTTGTAAACTTCTCCGTTGTAAACGACTCTTTCACTTGATTTCTTTCGGGATACAATTGATTAAAAAATTGTAATTGTAGATAAAGTCAAACAAAACATGATTAATAAACCTGTTAAAATAAGAAAAGTTTTCGATTCTAATTATTAGAAATGTGTAAGAAAATGGTTTGTTACTTCATGGAAAATCGAAATTACATTTTTAACTTAAAGTATAAACATTGTACATTTCATAAAAAACAACAACATTCCAAAAATACTTCACAATAACGTGTTTCCATAAACCAGAGTTTAGAATGATTCAAATCCAACAGTAAAATTTTGTTGGGAAGTATTACACTTTGGGGAGTACTAAATCTACAAAACATTAAACAATATTTTTAAAACCGTCGATATTTTATTAGTTTATCAGCCAATAAATATTGAAAGTGAATCTCTGACATCCCGATTATGCCAGACAAGACTTATATGCTTCCTTCCATGAATTATATTCAGTCTCAGACATCGTATAAAACACAATACGGCAATAAATCTGAACCATTTTCTCCCAAAATGATAAACGCGTCTTGCGAATGCGCTGTTCTGATTTTATCATTGTTTATTACGAGACCTTTTGGCTCTGCAAGGAATTTACGCAAAGTCGTACACTGTCATTTTTGTAGAAAAATGTCAGAATTTTCACATTTGAAATTTTCTAGCTATATTCTGCCAGCAAACATGTACATAAAATAAACAGAATGGCATATTGGTGGTACGAGCGCGAACTCCTCACATCGCATGCACAGCTGGTTTCGTTATAAACAACAATCGCTGCCACCGCCTGATCGGCCATTGTCATTTCCTGCGCATGCGTGGAATTTGAAAAGATAAAATCAAGGCATACGTATCAAATGCTTGTCAGTATTTGTAATATTTAGTGACCGTTTTCGTCTTTTGATGTGAAATAACTCTCCATATACATGCAGATAAAAGGTTTCGTCTGTAGTTGAACATATGGAAAAAGAGGATCTGTTTTGTTTACCTGACAATTCAGTCTCTTATCTTTGTCCGTCATACAAAAACATATTTCAGACCATATTGATAACAAATATTAACAATTAACGAATTATCATCTTCGTTTACATGTAAGCGCCTTTTGAGAAACACGATATTTATAGGGGAGGCCAGGGCAAAGCGCGCCCCTCATGGAGCAAACTGATTAAGTGTTATTTCTTCTTAACGATCGACAACTTGAGTAATTTATCATTACAAACCTATGGAAGCAAACGTTAAGAAGCGTTGCGACCCACGCTGGAATCTTAGACGTGAATTGGGGACGTACAATTTTATATAGTCGAGATGTGGGGGAAGGGGGGCCGCGTGATCTAAAATGTATATTTTTTGTTAAGATATTGGTGTTAACGTTATAATTTTGTATTTTTTAAGCCAATAACGTAAAAGTAAACTATTATTTTCATAACTTCTTTGAGAGGCATTTTTGAAGTTGGAATGACAATAATGCTGAGGAATATATGGATTACAACTTCTTTGTTCATTGTAAGCGACGTTTCGAGTTTCGACACAGATTCTTGTGTCGCTCTCTGCTTGAGAACGACACAAGAATCAGTGTCGAAACGTCGCATACAATTGACAAAGAAGTTGTCATCCATATATTCCTCAGCATTATTATTTTCATACTATTATTCTCTTGTATTTGATAAAAATGAAATATACCATTTTACCTCAAGGTTTTTCTTTTGTTATTGAATGACGACAAGTAACAGTTACAAAAACATATTTTTCGTGTTTTTTCGTTGTAAAAAGGATTTTCATATTCGCTGTAGAATCGGAGTTGAATGTTTTGAAATGTTGAATTCGTCTTTTAACCAATCCAAGTCTTCTGTTCTTTCATATTACTGTTTTTGATAGTCAAAGATCTACATTGTCAACACCTTTGAAGTTTTAAAGAAATGTGTATGTACCAAGCATAATGATATTGGATCTTTGAGAATAACGAAAGTCAAGATCCATGACATTTAAAAAAATATTGTGTACATCCTTGCATATATCGCCTCAATCTAAATAAATTTAGATAAACATATTTTTAATTTTGTCATTCAACATGTATGACCAAATATAAAACCTGTTGATCTAAATTTATTTAGATTGATATCGCCTAGAATGTTCTTATTTCTATCCTTTAGATAGGTTCATAAGTTGCCTTGCATTATCAAGGTAATAGCTTTGGATGAGTGTTGGCTGATTATACGAGTGTAATATCTTTTTCATTTTGTGTCTTTTCACATGGGGCAAAGCGCCAAGAGGTTGGGCCCGAAACTACTGTGCAAAGCGCGCTCCCTCTGTCAAAATGCATTTACGAAAATACATCATTATGCAGTAATGGTAGGCTAAAAGGGCATGTGCTATGCGACAGTCTATCTGATGAGTACTAGAGATATTGTGAAAGCTGCATTCTGTACATGTCGAGGTGACCATAGGACGCACGTATATATTAGGGGCGCGCTTTGCCCTGGTCTCCCCTGTAAATACGATCGCAGGAGCAATGTTATTATTTTAAAAATAAAAATTCGATCATGTTTCTCCGTTATCTGACGTATGATAATAACTGTTAACATGAAATACAATTATTGCTGCTAACATGAAAAACAACCATTATTGCTTATCTAAATCACATTTTGCAATGATATACAATCGCCATTGCAACATTTATATCTAACGTGAAATGCAATCACGTTTTATATGTCTCAGTTGCCTGACTTATAATCATATGCATATTTGTTAGATAATTTATAAGTTGCACTCATTATTGTAAACGTGATGTGCAACAATTAGTTCTTATACAATCATCTTTTCTTACATGTTATACCATCAAAATGTATTTCATAGATACAGACAGACAGACAGACAGACAGACAGATTTTTTATTAAAGTCTCGCCTCAACATGGTACACACATATAATAAATGCATAAGATAATATCACAGTAAAACGTTGAGCCATTCCCTAAGGAATTATGAGAGACTAATAATTCATAAAAATATACACAATAGTAAAAAAGAAATAAATGATACATGTTTACATGGCGTACTGCTAGTTTTCAAACAATGTATGTCATAATTGCTTAACCGTGATGATTTCGTAATAGACTAAGTGTTATCATTTCTGTTGTTGTCAAATCAATTGATACATGCATTTTTGCTACATGACAGAAACAAAGAATTGGAAATATATTTCGCTATGGTTTTCACTTATCTAATTTATGTATTTTTTAAATTTAATGCATTTAGTTGAAGACAGTGGCATTGCTAGCGTAACTCATAAACATGCCAGAACCCCGCTTTGGTCAATTGGGGTATTGTTGGCATGTCAGATGTCACATGGTGTGTTATATCGCTTCCGGCATTCACTTTTCACAGAGGAACTTTGATTTTAAACATTTTACGGCTGAGAAAAAAAATCAATATTTTAAATTGGCAAGATACAAATTTCTAATGTTAAAATGATCACTGATCAAAGTATAACTTTTTGACACAACTTATAAAAGCCCCAAAGCAGGATTTGTTTGTTGTTGATTCTAGAAATTTTAATTTATTAACAATAAGTTGAAGCATAGGTTAATGTAAACATTGTCCTTGGTTTGAGATACAGACAGACAGACAGACAGACAGACTTTTTTCAGCTTTCAAAGCCTCTGGCTAAAACAACATACATTTAAAGGTTGAACAGCGCATGCTAATATTGTTTACAATAAACATCATTATAGTGAAGGGTTATTTGAATATTTTACTGAGATACTTTCCAATTTCTTTAAGAGTCTTTATATTTGGAGTAGACATTAACTTGTTGTATGTTGTTTGGCTGAAGATATCATCAGGGAAGTAGAGTTATCGTTCTTGGATGTATTTATCACAAATCATCATTACATGATATTCATCTTCTATGTAGGATTTATTATTTGAAAAAAAAACCAGAATGAACACAGTCTTTCTTCTCTTGGGATGTTGGAATGGCGTTTAGTTTCTATGCATGTATGGTGAATTTAAGGTTGTGACATCTAGATACATGATACATATGAGATACAGTGAATAAATGTAACATTGTTTTATTTGGATCAAACTATCTGCAATAGTACAAAATCTTGTTCATTTTCGGAATCCATATTGCTTAACAGTTTGTTAGGAAAATTGAAAGAATGTCTATATCAAAACATTTATTTCTTATGGCAGCCAATAATAAGACATTGATTTCATGTTTAGAAGATTTATAGTCAGTCAGTTCACATGACAAACACTTGACTTTCAAAACAGCAACAGTTTCATTGGCAATGTTTTTTAAAATATCGTCAACCAGGGGTTCGTTTCAACAGATAATCAAAATAGAGAAGGACAACCATCAGTCGAACACCTAGACTAACATTTAGTCTCAGAAATAAGTTTTTCCATTATCAACAACATTTTACTAAAATTACAAATAGTAAAACAACAAGGAGCCCAAGCAATGCCTTGATTTCTGACTGATAAAAACTTGCAGGATTTTCACTTGTTCCTCTGCAGAGGTACACAGACCCTAAAGCTAAGGCATCTAGACTTGCTATAATTTTCTAGACTATGTTTGTCGTCAATTGAATATTTTGCTTTAGGGTCTGGATAACAGACTATCGAACACCCAGACTGTTGTAAAAAATATTTTTACGAGACTGTGTATTAAAAACTACTAAAAAAGCCTAAATGCAATTTAAAATCAGCAGGAGAACGCTCATTCAAATACAGTGCACCATCAGTCTGGAATGCTCTCCCAAATGAACTGCGAAATTCACCAACACTTAGTGCTTTCAAGATTGGGCTTAAAACATACCTGTTTCAACAAGCCTTCCCTTAATTGTCTAAGACCGTGAGAGAAAAAGCGCAAGGAGTCCTTCTGGAGATTTGCGCTCTACAAATGCGATCCATTATTATTATTATTATTAATCTATCACAACCATGCACAATCGGGTAATTAGAATAACACACCAAACCATTTATCGAATTTGATATACAGATAAATCAATTCAACACGTCCACTTTAATTTTTAATTTAATCTCACATAAAGTTCGATTTCATTAATCCAGAATTTGTGAAAAATAAAAATGTGCGTGTAAATCAACAAGATATTTTGATTTTTGAAATCTACATTTAGATTGATGGACCAATGAAGATTTGATATCAAATTATATAAATTCGCGTTTTATTCTTTATGATGTTATGACAAATGTAACAAATATTAATTTATCTTGTAGACATCTTGGAACTATTGGCACGAGGTACATGGGTGAACAAATTCAAACCTCTATTCTTTATGAAAGTTACGCTGTTTGTAAATAAAAATGTAAACTCATTTATAATTTTTTCACACAGTATTGCAGTCATTTACTCACAGAAATTGGAAAAACTCATTATATAAGAAGGCATGTGCTTTGATCTTTATCAAATAAATATTGGACATGTAATGTAAATTTGAATTAACAGGAATATTCCAAAAGAAATAGTTTGTTCATAATGTCAAACATTTCAAATGAAGTTTGATTTTCACACATACCAAACTATATCCACCAACAGCCTTTACAAGTTCGTGCGAAAACATGCCACACGTGCAAATTTAAAATCAGCTAATCTATTTCTAAACATTGTCATAACAGCCTGATGATCATGACACCGCTGACATCACGCTGCCGTGACTGCACGTGCGCCCTGGTCGCGTGCATGCAGGAATTCCACGAGCTTTCGTTGATTAGAAATGTACAACCCCGGAGCCCGAACGACTGATATCGACAACAGCACGCAATTTGACAGACAAGGGGAAATTAGAAAACCCTCGGCTTCGCTTCGAGTACATGGCAACCGAAATATCATGAATTGTTCAAAAAGGAGAATTCCGTCTTCATTTAAATTTAACGAACGTTAAATAACCTTTATTGTAAATGTTTGAATTTGTTAGCGTTCATTTTGCGATTTAATATGAATAGTCGATAATTGCATCATTACATTGTATTTTAACATGTAGTATTGTAACCTTTTGGTAATAAGAAACATATATAAATATACATGATTGAGAGGCGATTTCCTGAACACGCCATGGGTTGCTCAGTGTAAAATAACATTAGCAGCGATAATATGGGGAAAATAGCATCACGAATACGAGTAGTAATTAGTTGTGCAAATTTGGCGGGTTTGAAATTAACATCACGGAATATGATGATAGGCCCTTTGCCTAGTGTTATCAACGCATCGAGTATAAATTGATTATATTTCTAGAAGATTTTTTTTGGTTCATATTGAACTTTTTCAGGACGCTGAAATGAACTACTCGGAATTTAATGATGGAAGCTTCATCATGTCGAATTGTGGGAATGGAATATTTGATAAAAAACCAAATGAGCATCATTTTTACTTCAACAACTGTGATGAAAATGAGATTATATTTATGAAACAGAAGATAGGATTATTTTCATTCGAACCTGATAAAAAATCACAGATCCATAATTACTGAAGATATAATTTGCTATCATCTTGATTATCTGTTTACATTTACTATTTTAAAATCATATGTGGATGTATACCGGGGCTGTGACATCTATATCTCGTAAGTATAGATTTGTAACAATGAAGATAATAAACATTTCGTTGATACCATTATGATTTATTAATACAATTATATATATGTTCTCTTTTATTTGATTATCGAAGCTATCCGTAATCAAAACTTTTAAAAATTTGTAATATATTTGTAATTTTTTTTTTTTAAATTGCTAAAGGAAAGTGCGATTGCAGTATGGTCATTAACTATAGATGTAAATGGTATTGTATTTCTAAACATTTTAAAATTGCGTTTTATGCACCCCATGTACGTTTGAAGCGATACAAGATCAAAAGTATCTTTTTCTGAAGAACGAAATTGTGCATACCTCTTCACAAGACATATGCCTGTAAAATACACTCAAAACCGATTCTGTCAGGACCGAGGTATTAGCATTTTGTTTTTGACGACTTTGAAAACTTGGTAGCTTTTCTTTTGAACACTAGTTTAGATCAAAATCATATCAACATTACTAATCTACACTGCTACTCCATGAAAATGAAAATTTTAATAAAATCGAAGCAGGAACAATTGAAAATAACTGCCTGTGCTATACCGATAAAAATATTTTTATTGATGCAGGCGATACTTTTTAAAAGTTAACTTCCGTTTAAATTGATTTTTTGAAATTAAGAAAATTTATGAGTTACATGATTAGCCCAAATTAGCATTATGATAACGCATGTATATGTTTAGGCGACAGATATCGAATTTTGTAATCTATTCTTGGTCAAACTGTTAAGCTTGATAAAAATGAAGGTTAACAATTTCTCAGCACGTGCACCTTGTGCAGTGCGTGAACATGCGGGAACTTTGCAACAGGTTGTCTATTTCATTCTTGATTTGACTGATTTTTATCTGTGCAATATTACGACAGTTAAATTTCGATGGTAGCTTCTAAAAACATTACAATCGTTCGGACTTAAGGTAACCATATAACATTCTTTATACTTTTTAAAACTCACTTGTTAAAATATTTTTTTAGAAATGAATACAGTTTATTAATGTACAATTAACTGAAGTTGCATCTGTTATTGTTTTACGATATTTTGTATCGAAGAAAAGCTATGTTTTATTAGATTTTTGAAATTTTGAAAGTGCAATGTCCGCTATCTAAGTTAGTTGATTCAAATATGCGTTGTCGACAAACTCGGGTTTGACTGAGCTGCCTCTGTGGGGAGAGAATGACAGTATCGATGAATTATGATAATTCATAAGTGATAATAATAATAAATCGCTTTTGGTTTATCATGAACATAGTCGAAAACATTTAGTCAATACTGACAATAGATAATAGATTTCATTTGGTGTCCTAACCAAAAATATTGCAATCGATATCAGGACTATTCTTTCGATAACAATCTTGATATAGATAATGAGTAAGACCTTTTCTGATGGTTGCCATGGACACAAGGTCAAGTTGTATTTAAAATGGTGTTGTAGCCTTTTCTCCTGCATAATTGGTACGTAACTTTATTTGACGTATCAGTCTACATCAGCTCACAACATAATAGTTACATGATATATTCCCATTTACATCGTTTTCATATAAGCAGTTTATAATTCTTACAACCTTATACAGTAGAACTCGGATATAACGAACTCCAAGGGACCAAAGAATTTAGTTCGCTATATCCGGTGTTCGCTATACGCATATGATTTAAATGGTATTATAGAGGGACGGGACTTAATACTTTGGTCGCTATATCCGATTGTTCGCTATATCCGAGTTCGCTATATCCGTGTTCTACTGTATGTACAGGAGCCAGATAATTACCTTACATATTTTGCTTAAACGAGATAATATTTACTTTCTGTACCAAAATCATCGATAGGAAGCAGACTTAAAAATCAACGCAAGAAATTATTTCCATTTATTGTTAACACGATAGAATAAAAACAGTCAAACAAAACAAATCAGATAAATTAATATTGTGGTGACATTTCTACCATTTTTTTCATTCGAGATTTGTAACTTGAAACTCAGTACTTGGTTTCGTTCAGTTACGTGTTCTACATTTACAGCATGGCGAAATTATCGTAAAGCACACGTGTTACTAATCGTGTAAAAACGCATCACGTTCCACAATACTTTCCACATGAAGAAGAGCGTGTAAATCGTGGAAATACGCATCAAGTTAAAACAATAATGTTTCACATCAAAAGATACGTTAGCCATACAGAGTCCTCTCGTTTTGTCGAGAAGTACGCATGAAGTCACGTGATCGTGTTCATTTCAAATGGTGCGGTTATTATGGTGAGAGTTTGGTCACGGTATTTCAAGTGAAGTTTTGATATATTTTATAGATACAGATAAATCTTTATATATGTTCAGAAAATCATAGTATTTATATAACAATTGAGCAATGTATATATATTTTACTACAATGTTGTTTTGTTTTAATTTCGTAAATTAGATGAAAAATTTTTCTTTATAAAATGTCTTTTTAGGTATTGACAACGACATAGAAATAGAATAGAAATTTAGTTTCTTCATGTTTATTTAGTTTAAATTGCATATTCTTATATTCGTATCTAATGTATGTTGGGTGATCGGTATACACATTTAGTCGAAATAGAAATTTTAAACCAAAATGATGGCAATTTAACTTTTGAAAATATAACCTCTCCTGCCTATTTCATACTGATAAAATTAAAAAAGGCTTAACAATGTTCGGCAGTTAAAATCGATAAAGTATGGAATTTTGGTAAAAAAACAATGTTGTCGATATAATGCACTTTAATTTACATAAATTCGTTGACGCGTCATTGCTGCAAAACGTTTCAAAACAACCTAAAGTGTTCAATATCTGTGCTATCCCGCCTTAGATTTTAAATCGTCATTTTTTCCAAAAGCGTATATCTCGGAAACATAAAAAGATATTGTTTAAAATCTTTGCATATAAGTAGGTGGTCTTCTGGAGAAATGATAAAACTATGTTTTAGTCGTATCAATCACAAGTGGATTTAATTATCTTGCGATTACTTTTAGACTTTATCAAATGAAAGTTTTGTAATATAAGTAGGGGCGTCTATTAATACATACCGCAAATCCTTGAAAAATAGCCGGGCGATTATTAATTTTAAACGTCTTTTTAACCGGGCGATTATTCAAGGCATGTGTTTATTCGAGGCAGGCGATTATTTATTTAAGATCTATGATATATTCATGAAATATCGAAATATTCATCAAATATCATTTCAGGGAATATTTTCTGGTGAAGATCAGGCATTTAATATTTTATGTTAAAACTTTATTAGAAAGCCTATATGAAGTATAATAGAACAATATTGGTTTTACATTGATAAACATAACCCGGTGATTATTCAGGGATTTAGGGTATGTGTTCCCAAGGATGTTGCCATGCGATACAGTTCCTGTTTATGTTTGACTACCGATAGCGAGGTCGAAATTCGAAAATAAATAAGTAATTAAATTTCAATATTTTGAAAATTGTAAAATTATCAGTCAGTCAATTTTCTGCTAGGCCGTTTTCTAAACTTAACATTTTACGATAACCTTAGCCAAAGGTAACATTTTAATTTAAGTAGTGTTGTACAATGTATTTTTATTTGGTTTAAAATATATTCAACAATGCAAACACACTAAGTCAAAAACGATTTATATGCAAAATTTCTAGGTGTCAAAAAATTAATATAACAAACACCCAGGGTAACGGTGCCGTTTCATTATATATGACTTTGTCTGAAATTAACATACAGGTTGCGCCTTAATATCCTAATTATGATTTAGGTTAATTAATATGAAAATGTGCCTGAAAACTTTCGTTTGAAATTCAAACAGAATATGGTCATACATCGATGACTGAATTAAGTACACGTCCAAAATGTTAATGCATTAAATGATGAACTGTTATTATCAATGATTCAGAATATTTTTCATATCACTGCCGACATGTTGCATTCAATCATACAAGGGTCGTTAATAGCTTTTTAGTCATTAAGAGTTTTTTGCGTGATGTATTTCATAATCTCTTGCTTTCTTCTATAGAACAAAATTGAATTTTCAAATGACCGGCCTTCATAACAGGTTGCACGGACTATTATGAAGAAATAGTTTGCCGATGATTTCGAAAAGCTATCTAAGCATAACCCATTTACCAGAACAAAAGATTTATTTAAATTTTCCTCTGAAATATGCAATTAGTTCGATATCCGATACCATAAAGTAATTGAACTAGAAACAAGGTATTGAAAATGCCTTGTAATGTTTATGAAATATAACCTTTGAAATGGAAATGACTATGATATACAGTAACCCGAAGGCGGTTGGTTATATGATACGGGATGACATATGTGAATAATAATTAAAAGATTTTTTGTGATTTTAAGGAAACTATATCGGTTGCCGTTTGACTATACAGCTGTATCTACTAGAGTGGAAGTCTTACTCCATGACTGTAGATATCAGGAGCCTTTGATGTAATTTTACTTCTTTTTCAAGAATTCAAGATGTTAAAGATCAACAACAAGGCCAAGGAATCAACATTTAGAAATGCGTGTCATAAACTAATAATATAGAAATTAATACATCACATTTTTATGTGCAGTCGAAGCTAACACATGAATGATATGGTCTAGCTTAGATGTGGTTTGACAGCACCCAATCTCAGTAACAGTTGGCCGAACGTAACATTCGTTCCTCTTGGCGTTTCTAAACTGAGCACTGATGAAAAAGAGAAAATGATTTACATTTACTCTGAGATAGGGAGGGAATTAGATTAGAGTAGATTATCTATCAAATCCATCTTATTTCTAGAATTTCATTTTAACAGAAGTCAAAATTTCAATCGTATAACGCGTAAACAGAAGTACCTTTTCTCAAATTCAGATTGGAGGCGTCATGTGTTTGTTAATATGAAGAATTCCATCAAACGTGAAGTAAACGAAATGGCGCCACCGGTTTCAATAAATGTAATATACACGTGAAGTTGAGAAATTCCCTACGACAAGTGATCGGGCGAATTAACACCAGTTATAGTTTTGATTGACATGTGTGTGTACATATCCTCTTCATCGCAGTAATTTCTCATGACAAGCCGTAAATTCACGTGCAAAACGTTCTAAAGGGGGCGTGGTCGATCTACGCCACGTGACAGCGATGTAAACACAACTATCCCGTCATTCTCGGCTGACAAGCGACATGAATGGCACGATTTGGCAGTAATGGTCATAGAAGACCCACACATACCCTATTTACAGCTAACCTATTGTCAGATTATAAAGAAAATAATTTTCGCGTGAAGAAGCATTTGGACGCATATTTTGCCACCTTGGAAGGCCTTTGTACACCTATCAAGCCTTGAATGTAAATATATCATTTCGAGGAGAGGTTTGCCAACTATTTTGACAGTTCTTTCGGCAGGGGAGACCATTACCCGTTTAAACACAGAAGCGGGTAGCGCCCCATACTGAGAGGTAGTCTCCGCGTTAAAGCTGCACAACCTTTTATTACAGAATCTCCGGTTGGCAACATGACACAGGAGATACGGGTATTGAAGTTCATTGTCATCAGATTAAAATATGGATTCTGTTAAATTTTTTGCACAACCTTTTCTTGACATTCTTCGCATGTTTATGGTATAAACACAACACAAAGAGACGTCACTGGAAAGGAGTTAAACTATTCATATTAAAAGTAACACATGTTGAATAACTTTCCTTGAAAATTTGTTTGTCCTTGAATGAATTTGTGTGATTTACATTGAGGTTTACCTCTCTTGTCTATCTGTCTGTCTGTCTGTCTGTCTCTGTGTGTCTCGCTCTCTGTGTCTCTATCTGTTTCTGTCTGTCTCTGTGTGTCTCGCTCTCTGTGTCTCTATCTATCCTGCCTGTCTCTGTCTGTCTGTCTGCCTGGCTGTCTGTCTGTCTGTCTGTCTGTCTGTCTGTCTGTCTGTCTGTCTGTCTGTCTGTCTGTCTCTGTCTCTGTCTGTCTGCCTCTCTCTGTGTCTCTCTCTCTCTCCCTCTCTCTCTCGCAAATGTTCTTTTCATTCATTCTTTCCATTCACTTTCCGAAAACAATAATTATTTTGCAACAAATTTTTACTTTAAAATTCAACATCTTATAATTTTATTTACCTTCGATACCTTCGAATAAAATATCAGGAACCATTAATTGACGTTCATCCGGGTGTATAATCACACGGATAAAATCGATCCCGGTAACCAGCTTGAGTGTCCTATTACAGATCCAAGGTGGACCGGTGTCAAACTAAACTGACATGACACCGGTTGTTTCGGACACCCGTAATAAAAGACAGGATAAAGCTTGACACCTTTATTCCATCCTTCGGCTAATAAGAAGACGGGTTTCGTTTCTAGGTGGTCTACAGCGCCTTGGTCTGGAGAAGGAAACCTTGATTTGTTGAATTGTGTTAATCTAAACTAAAATCCAAAAGAAACGTCCCCTCTATATTTGATTCTCGATTCTCGATAGAACAAAACATATAAGAAAACGATATTTTTGTACCTTAACCACTGCCTTTTGTGCGTTTAAGCGATGTGTTTCTTCAAATAGTGCCGTGGCATATATAAGAATGGTGTCATTTTTTAATTATCTTTCGTGATTTTTGATGTGTGTGAAAAAACAAAAGGGGACGTTTCTTTTGGATTTTAGTTTATTATGATTTTGTGTTTTGAGAAAGCTCGCAAGGCAATTTTTATTATTATTATATGAATAAACGTGGAAAAATGAGTGATTGTTATTATATTTAAAGTAGCATTACCTAAAAACCATTGCAGTCATAAACTCTCTCGTTGGATTCAAAGTCAGATCTGATGCTCTGAGGTTTAACATCAACAATTTGATATCAATATCAAGCTCTGACCTGTCTGATATAGTGATAAGTGTTCTATCAACTGGTTCAATTTTTTACCCTGGGCTCAGAAGCTAGATTCGCTCGCGCGGCCCGACTTGGGATATAGCCAATCAAATCATTTTCTCGTTGAAATTTTCTGAGACTGAGTTCTGAGACTTAATTTTTTAACCTTGAATTATACAACTTCTTTTTGCATCGACTTAGGAGATGAACATCAAAAACGTATGTACATGTCCACTAACAATGTACGGATTGTAATCTTAAGATCCAACTTGAGCCATCTTTGATATTGGCCTAGATTAAGCTATGTTCCGAACAGTCTCTCCATAGTTTTATTATCAAAAATTTAACTTCAGTTGTTCGACGATTTTGTCAGTTGATACTATGTTTAAGTCTTCTTTCGGTTCGATAAAGTCGTTATCCATTTCACTGAGAAAACTGTGACAGCAGACACAAAAACCATTATAAGTAAACACGTGTATTAAGGTCAATAAATCAAATCAAATCAAATTCATCAATCAAATATCCAGAAAAGTATCAGTTAAAAGTAAAAGAATTAATGATACATTCTCTTACAAATCGAAACTGTTTTTGTGACTCTTTCAGTGGTTGTATTTTCACTAATGCCAATAATCAAAGACAGTGTGACTTTAAAAACGTCGAATCTCAAATCTTTACAAAAATGATTTTAAATATTAAGGCATCGAAGCGTAAAACCATTATCTCTGATGCGGTCTGGTAGTGATATATTTTTAAATATGCTCCGAACATCTAATATCAATAAGTCAGTCGAGGCATAACAACTCCCGACACCGCAAGCGTCGCTTCGTCGTGAAGAGGAGCTGATCTTACTGATCGTATCGCCACAAGTAGCACTTATATCTCTATCAACACTAGGCAGTCATCTAACCATGTCCAATGTTTTAAATGCATCAATTCTTTTAGAATCTTCAAGCTTAAACATGTACATATGGCATAGAAAACACAAACTATTAGCTAGCTGTCAATCGCTGCGAGAAGTCTAGCTCCCTGGGTGGATAAACTGGCAGCGAACATAAAACGCATCATTAAGTAAGCATGCTGGCTGATGGGCCCCATTACTTCACGACTATCATTTTATATGAAATTATTCAATGACCTTCTTTCTCTATAAAATCTCCGGGTCAAAGAATTAAGTGTTATGATGTCTCTGAGAAAGAACTTTCCAAGCCACGTAACACTTGGTCTATCTAGGCTACAACTACCATACTGTTTGTGGAAATATAATTATGTCCATTTCATGAAATAATGTCTTCTGTAAACATGATAATATCGGTGAAGGAATTTTAACACCGAAAAGAGATTTTCAACAGTGGGTGGTGACAGGGCGCGATACTATGCCCTTGTCCATTTATATTATGACACGAGATTTCTTTAAGCAAGGGTTGACATGAGTTAATCTCCCCACAAGCTGGGTTTTGTGGTAGGGACTAACGGAGGTATCAACTTTGGGGGGTCGGGGTATCTCAGTTCCAATGGGGTGCCTTGGGTGGCAAAAATGGGGAGGAACAAACTAGTTGGGAGTATCATTTCAAGTGACACTCCGTTTGAGAACTGACTATGAAATACAAGGCACATAGATAGTTTTTCAATTAAGGACCCGAGGCAAAATATACCGAATAAAACCTTTGCTTGTCGCTGTGTCCTTACGTATGCGTAAAAATGTTTGTTTGTTCGTTTTTTTTCAATGTGAATTGAATCTGTGTTAACAGTATAACTGTTTTCAGTTTCAATACTGACTAAGAATATTCAACTGGGGCGACTGTCAAATTGGTAAAATATTACTTATATCACATACATATATTTACAAAGAAAATAACACTTTGTGTCAAACTGCGGAATATATCTTCCTTGGCATGGCGATAACAAGACAAACAAGCTAACAGATAACCAAATGAATATTATAAGTATCGATTGAAGTCACGGAAATAAACTCGACTTGGAAGATGTTAGTGGAAACGATTTGACTCGAGTGAGCGTGTTACAAACATCAGTGTTGCTAAATATACCATACCAAAACGCGTATCCATTGACCGTCACTTTTCGCATGGTTTCTCAGCGTTTGTAGAATTACTAACCAGACTATTGCAGTTTTTTTATATGAGATAGTTTCTAAAAACCGACCACAGATACTTATATAGACCCTAGATACTAAACTAGATCCTAGATACAAATAACGACCCTAGGTACTCGTAGTGTTCTTAAATACTATTACAGACCATAGATACTATTCAAAGAACAAGAAGAACTAAGGGGAATTCGTTCAAAAGTTCATATCACTTGTCATCAACCTTTATTTCGTTCCTTTCAGTGTTCAAAGTCAACTTGGCCTAAAGAAATACAAGTGTCCATTATTTTTTTCGAAACAACAGATTATTTTTTTCAAATATTTCCTCTGACACTCTTGGTGTGTTTTCTTTTGAACGTCCACGATCAACATTTCCGGTCATTATCATAGCGGTATTCATACTCCATGGGCCTTCTCACTGCCTTGGGATACCCCTTATACTGACGCGAGCAAAATAGTTCCTCTTGTCCTTTGAAAGATAACAAAGAACCCCCTTTCGTCAACAGATCAACGTCTAGAGGGCTCTCTAGCAGTGATGTGTTTGTGAATTATTAAAGAAGTGGAGAGACATAGCCTCAGGCTCGATCCCTGCCTCAGCCCACTGTTCGACAAACCAGTAGTTGTGAAACATATTAAATTTCGTTCTCTCCTTCCCCACTCCAGATTACATACTTGCTTGTTTGAACGTCTATTTATTATACCTCGTCGTGCAATTGTCCATCGCCCCCATCCTTATGCCAAATTGAGATATTTGAAGATATTCTTTTTATGTTTAGGATAGCCTTAGGGAACGTTCATCCAAACCCAATTCAATAAAGACGTTCTTAGCTCATACAATTCAGTCCCTTCTCTCCTTGACTTAATTCTTTTTGAAGAAGATTCACCAAAAGAAAATATTTTCGGTTGACAAGACCTTGTTGAGAAAGTGTAACACTTTGGGTTAAGCACAGAAAATATAAAAAGTTAAGCGATTTAAAACGTTCGTAATATATTTAAGACAGGTGTTAAAGGATTCGTTTATGTATCGTACACTTGATGTCAACACTTGTCAGTCATGTTTTAAACTTCTGATTTTTTTAGTATAGAATTCTTTAAACGAAACATTCTGATTAATTTGATTTTCCCCGATTGATAGGCTTGTGGACCATTTAAAATAAAGGTTAACTCTCATTAGGGGGCAGTCGCACGTTTTGAAAAATGTATTTTTTTCAATTTTTCACTGATAATTGTTCGTTAATGCTAGTAAATGTATTATTTTGATAGTTTTAAAAGTCTCATTACACAAACCAATTATCCATAGTCAGAGAACAAATTATAAAGATTCACATAAAATCCATTAGCGACCATTTTATGTGAACACCTTTAATTGATTTTGTGTAAGAAAAGGAATCGCATGGCTGAACTTTGCATTATATATGTGATTTATTACTGCTTCTTTTTGTTTAAATACATTATCTTTCAATTGAAACCATTCATTTTCATTTTCCTTGCATCACCTAATATTCCCCCTAAAAACGTGCCACAGCACCTTTAATGGGCACCGTAGCAACTTTTAAGTATTTGAGTTTACTTAACTTCTCTCCATATGTAATAGTGAATTTGAAAATACTCTCTACTGAAGGTAAAGCATCTATTGATTCAAACCCGAGTTTCCGTAGTCATAAAATGAGGTATCACACACCAAGCGAGAACTTCATGGGGCCATTTTAGCGTGAATAAGTATAAATCATTTGAGAAAACGATTCGCGTAGCTTCGGCGAATATAGTAGGGTCGATTAAGAAGATTATGTTTATGTCATAATTCCATACAAACTAGGTTCCCAGTTAAACTGCATAGGGAGTGATTGATTGAAATCTCTACCATGAACGCTACAAGTCTTTTAAGTGATGTTTTAAATCGAATAGAAAATCAACCATAAACCAAATCACTGGTTCGGTATCCTTGAAACCGCCCTCGTATTTTTAACTGCAACTTAGAGTCGAAAATCAATTACTCAAATGCTTACAAAAGAAGGCTCATTCTTATATGGCTGGCATGGGTAATTATACATTGGAGACAAAAACACTGTAATTTTAGAATATTTCCAATAAGACAATTCTCATTAAGAAAGATCGTATGTTCCGATTGCTAAAAAAATACGTCTCATTATTGAGGACATATCATTTTTCTTATAAACATGTTTTTTTGACAAGGAAACGTTATTTTAAAGATGAGATTAACTTTTAGGGATGAAGTTTCAAACGTATGTGTGTGCGACAAACCAACAACTTTCAAGCCCTGTGAGGGAAACACCATGTGTACATTCTGTATTTACTGAAAGTATCGTTGAGTAAAAAATAAGATGGTTGATAAAAATAATGTTTGGATCGACGGCTGTTGTTGTAAATATTGTAAAAGTACACTCCTTTATGATGGCCGAGAGGGGCCATTTTTATTTCGCGTTAAAGATCAACACGAAATCGCGAAATCGCGAAAACTAAACCTCGAAATTGCGAAATGGCGAAACGAACACAAAGCGAAATCACGAAAAAGATACACGAAATTGCGAAACATGTATACGAAATCGCGAAATATGTACACGAAATCGCGAAATTACGAAAGGTGCGAGAAGCGAAATCGCGAAATCGCGAAATGTGAACGAAACGAAAGTGCGAAAATGCAAAAGTGCGAAAATGCGAAAGTTTTTTCGTTTTTACCGTGTTTCGCGATTTCGCTTCTCGCACCTTTCGTAATTTCGCAATTTCGAGGTTTAGTTTTCTCGATTTCGTGTTGAGCTTTAACGCGAAATAAAAATGGCCCCTCTCGGCCATCATACTCTTTCGGGGTAATAATGTAACGTCTTAGGACGTGGAAAAACCGCAATATAAGTATGCATATCAATATCATAGGTCAATTTTAGATTTGACGAACCACGACAGTCGACAAATATGATGATTATGATTTGTATTTTTATGATTGGTGTGACTGACATTGTATTCACCATATTCACTGAAAATTAAGAGCGCAAATATAAAAAAAAATGCTCAAAGAATATTAGGTTTGGAAATCATGAAACGTATCTGTATCTTTATCATCACAATTAATACTTGATCTTTGACATTTGAATCAAAATAAACTATATCTCATTGAATATATCATATATCATAGAAACTAAGTCCCAGCCTTTGAATCTTCATAACATATAAGATAATGGCGTTGTGTAGCATGCAGGGCTCTCATGCAAAAGGACCAGGTTTAAATCCGTTTGAGGCACTTCATCCACATTGCACACAGTCCATGAGTTGTACAAGTTGGTCCGATAGCACGAAGCCCTCTTAGACTAAGGTGATCTTGACTCAATGCTAAAAATAAGGACACCTTAGGACTAAGCATGCTTTGTGAAATAAGGACCAGAAGGTGTGAACCTGTACGGTCGCCACTCGAAACGATTAAAAGCAGCATCAAAATTAAAATTCATTAAAAGGTAATGATGCAATTTGAGCGCTTTGAGTATGTCTAGCCGACATACAAGTCGAATGGACTATTATCATTATCACTATCATTATCTTTCATCTAAACATTCAACAGAGTGCGTCTAATCTGCAAGTCACTGCACAAAAATGCATATTTTCTATTCGCAGCAAATCTCACTCGCATTCAGAATCAACAGGTAAGCGGTTTAAGTGTTAAATAAATACAAAAATGTACAATACAATATTCTCAGCGACAGAGCGGTGGACCTGACGCCAGACTGTCTAGTCGATCCAGCCTGTATTATGTGGAAGGCGACAATCCATCAATGTGCGACAAGTCTTAGGAGACACTAGATTAACAATTCTTCAATGGAGCGGCAGATTTGGTAAAAATATCAACGACTGTTAATGCGCACAAGTGGGGTTTAACATGAAAACGTGGAGAGTGGCATTGTATGTAACAAAGGAGGGTGAATGTCGCGATTTCCACTTTCACCTTATACAAATTCGGCAACAAAGGGTTATGAAGTGTAGAGAGAGGAATTCCACGCCTTCCCTGAAAGGCTTTCCTGGCCCGTGGCTTGCAAATAAAACATATTATTAACAAAGCGCTGATGGACGAACTAGAGTGTAAGTAGCTCGTTGAAGGGAGATCATGCGTGATGCATGACGGGATTAAGATTTACTAGAATCAGACATCTCACAACCTTCTCTTAGACATGCATCTCGGTTAATTCCACTTGGTATGCGTTTTGGAAATAAATATGAATCATGAATTTAACCCTTATTGTACATGATGACGACGAAAGACAAGAAAGGTGTCTCACATAAAAATATGACATCATTTGTGTTTAATGTTATAAGTCATTATCTGTTATGGTATATGCTCTGTATAATTATTTTAAAGACCATCCGCGATTTTCATCGTATATGACTTTACTTTGATACGGATATAAATGGCATAATTAATCATATAAATCCCCATTCTCATTCTACTCGAAATTGCTTATAAAGTAAATACTTGTTTTCAATGAAAATCTTTAATAAGTCATTTATGTTCGCGGAAGACAAATTCACACGTCCAATTTACACGGATACTACATGTAGTTATGAAGCCTATCGAACAGAACTCGTAACTGTCATTCTGAACGCCTTCGATAAGTTTCCAAATTTACGTTTGACTGATTGACGAGCGTCATTGTCCGGTTTTCGATCACAATGGCGACTTCAAAATGTTTTTTGTCACTATACAACGTCGATAAGCTTTTAAATGATGCTAGTACTTTCTTGCAACAGTCGATACTTCTTGAACAAATGACACTATTTATAAAGTTTGTCATATTCGACCCCGAACAATTCTCTTTAAATAGAAAAGAGTTGCATGTGGTTAAACTTTGCTTCCGTTCAACTACATGTAACTACTCTACCCCTCAACATAGCGTAGGATTGCGAATGTTTATGAATCACAGCCTGGCTAGCATGGTTTTGTAGGGTACCAACGGAAATGAATACATGTTTACCTGTATCAAAACACGGATGCAAACTTTTGTGGGAATAATTGAAAATTTTGTTTTTCCACCAATGTATTTGATATCTTAATCGTTTTATGTTTTTCAGGAGAAGCATTTAAAGAGGCATTTGCTGTCTGTTTGCTTATCTTTTTTCCCTATTGTATATATATTATTCTGAATGTTGTGTATTTTGAATATGTTTTATGGAAATAAAATACTGTTTAAATCAAAACACGAATGCAAAGAAACAAGACAAGGAAATGAATAAAAGTTAATTTGCAACCTTGTACATGTACATACCTTTACATTTCTCAAAGAGACCAAATATGCTTAAACTTAAAAAACTATTCATGTGTAAAAAGGTGTCAATATAAAAAAAACTGATCAAATTTTGTAAAATCATAATGCAAACTGTAAAATCTTCCGACTTATCACTTATCCGCTTGTATGATGCATTAACTGTCATGTTGTAGCTTATATGTAATAGATATACCCACCCTTCCTGAGATGTATCGCTCATTATACCCCACTTCCGTTCTCGTTGCTATGGTTTCCTTTGTTCTAACTGTAGGTATATTGACCGATACACCTTTCTAATACACCTATTTTTTTTTGCACGCCCAAATTAAGTCAGGTGTAGAGATTTTCAACTCTGGAAATTCAACAGAGTTGTAAAATTTATAATTTTTGAGAAATGTTAACGACCAAAGCGGGAATCGAACCAGTTTGGCGACGCAACGCCTCTATCAACTGAGCTAATGAGGCTTGATACAGGTAGTGGTACTTTTTGTTGTGTCATGTCTGGGTAGTTGTATTTTCCTATATAATCCAAAGTATAGGTATTAGTTTGTTCAATTTTTTATGTTATGAAGTCAATTAATGTTGTTTAAAACGTAATAAGAAGAGTGTTGTTAATATTTTTTTTATCTAGTTAGGTCAAAACATACATACATAGAAAAGAGTGGATAGCTCTTTTTCGTCAAATATTACTCGACCGGAGTGGGGTATAAGTAAGATATACCCACCCTTCCCTCGGTGCATCACTCAATATACCTCCTGTTTGAATCGTAGATCCTCGGCTCCGCTACGCTACGCCTCGGAGATCCACGATTCAAACAGGAGGTATAATGAGCGATACACCTCGGGAAGTGTGGGTATATCTATTACATATACACCTACGCCTCGGAGACTCACGATTCAAACAGGAGGTATATTGAGCGGATAAGTGATAAACCGGAAGATTTTACAGTTTGCATTATAGACTTATACCCCACTCCGGTCGAGTTTTATTTGACGAAAAAGAGCTATCCACCCTTCTCTATATATAAATGATTTGACCTAACTAGATAAAAAAATATATAAACAATACTCTTCTTATAACGTTTTAAAAAACATAATCTGACTTCATTACTTTAAAATTTGGTACGAACTAATACCTATCCATAGGCTTATATAGGAAAATACATCAACCTAGACATGACACAACAAAAAGTACCACTACATGTATCAAGCCTCAGTAGCTCAGTCGATAGAGGCGTTGCATCACAACATTAAAGCCCCTGGTTCGATTCCCACTTTGGACGCTAAAATTTTTCAAAAGTTATAAATTTACAACTCCGTTGATTTGCCAAAGTTAGAAATCTCTACACCTGACTTAATGTGGGTGTGCAAAAAAGAATAGGTGTATTAGAAAAATTGTGGTGTATCAGTGAATATACCTACAGTTAGAACAAAGGAAACCACCGTGAGCAACGAGACCGAAAGTGGGGTATAAGCCGAGGATATCGGCCTGAGCGTAATAAAGTTCTGTTCTGTTCTGCAGAAGCTAACCTTTGAAACCATAGTTAGAACTTTGATTATGATGACCACATCTTGAAAACGTTAATCCAAGACGCTTACGTTATTCGGGAATCTTAACTAAATAATTTGGTCCTTTCACTTTTCACAAATAACTCAATATAAATTATACAAAAATGGTAAAAGAAATCGTAAAACACAGTGTACTTTACTGACTCGCTTTGGATAAGGGAAGTGGTCGGATTAGACGGATGTAAGATTAATGAGTGTTTGTAATGAATCTATTCAGAACCTTATTGCATATGTCGGTTTACAGGGAATGTAGGTATACATTTATTCGACTAACACTGAGTATCTTTTAGTGTCAAGTATACAAAGTGGCCGAACCCTCATTGTCATATTTTACTATATTTATTTCATTATATATTTTATCCATAATACCGAATTTGCGGATTTTATGGATTTCCTGTTATAGGCCCTTAAAGGGGCAGTAGCACGTTTTATGGCGAATATAAGGTGATGTCAGAAAAATGAAAATTAATGGTTCGAAATGAAAGACAATGTATTTAAACTAAATGACGCAGTACTAATTCAACTATAAAACGTATGGTTTAGCCATGCGATTCCCTTTTCTTACACAAAATGAATTAAAGGTGTTCACAAAAAATGGCCGCCAATGGATTTTATGTGAATCTCCATACTTTGTCCTCTGACTATGGATGATTGACTCGTGTAATGTGATTTTGACACTGTCAACCAACACATTTAGCATTAACTTAAATTTATCAGTGAAATATTTGAAATATAAAATTATCAAAAAACGTGCGACTGCCCCTTTAAATATGCCTACACATATTTCTTTCAATATCTCCATCAACCGTTCAATGAATTGCATGTATTTTGGAATAATTGCTCATTCAAATATATATCCAAAGAAATAAGATATTTTAGTTAAGTACATCTCCTCGCAATTAATTCCATGAATTAGGGACTAAATGCTAATCTAAATAAATGTATTAAGAAATAACAATATTTCAATATATGGAAGCAGAAAGGCTAAGCACCGATATCACAAACCAGTTCGGACGAAGCGAGTGGTTCAATTTCGCCCCAGGCGCCACAAGGACGTGCAGAACTAATAGAAAGCTAGATCACATTGTAACCATGTCAATCTAACTCTAGTTGGGCCGGGTTCGATTCCCGAAGGTAACGAGGTTTTGCACCCTATATCCTTAATTTGATATCAAGAACGATCAGCGATCCAACTCGATGTACAGAGATCGGTTTGAGTTTAACAAGATAAGTAGTTTTCCCCCGAAACGTCGGAAGTCAATACATTGTATATTGGGGTGTAATTTCGGAAAAGAAACTTAATTTATTTGAAACTGATTGGTAATAATTCTCGTCAAAGCCTATCCGTCAGAGAGACGGTTTTATTACAGAATGTCCAAGATTTCGTTTAAATCTTCTATGTGTAATTGAGTTGTAGGCATTTTGTTAAGGAAGAAATTGTTTCGGTGTGGGTTTATGTAAATTTCGATAAAAGACTTGCCACACTATATCTAATGGTGATTTTCGTATCAACTTGGAGATAATAGATACTGTCGAGATTTGTTTTTACTTCAATGACAGATCATCAAAGACAAAATGTAAAAGATAAAACACGATAATTATAAGACTCTAACGAATAAAGGAAGACAAAATATAAGGAGGCTCTGAGAATAGGAATATCATAAATATAGGAAGTATTAAAGGGGCAGTAGCACGATTTTTTATATATTTTAAATTTTTCACTGATAATTTTAAGTTAATGCTAAATGAATTATTTTGACAGTGTCAAAAATCTTATTACACAAGCCAATCATACATAGTCAGAGGACAAAGTATGTGGATTCACATAAAATCCATTGGCGGCCATTTTGCGTGAACACCTTTAATTCATTTTGTGTAAGAAAAAGGCTAAACTTTACGTATAGTTATATATTTGACTTATTACTCTCCATTTAGTTTGAATATATTGTCTTTCAATTGGAAGCATTAATTTTAATTTTCCTGACATAACCTTATATTCCCCCTTTAAAGGGACAGTTTTATCGTGGTATTGTTGTGGAAACGAAATTCAAGGGACAACCTGTTTAGGACATGTATGTTATAAGTACACGAGTTTACCACAATCAAGTTGAAACATGTTACATGTTATGTTTTATTAATTTGCATTCGACAACTCATCAAAAAGAGCACAGGTTTAGTCAAAAACTACAAAATAATGAAATGTGACAGATCATCAGAGGTACAAGTAGGAGGTCGCCCGAACCTCTCTAGAAAGGCCACCTCCATATAAAGGCCACTTTTGGTCGTTCCCCTGGGTGGCCTTTATAGACAAGTTCGACTGTACATGAAAATCATGCGAAGAGGTAATTATTAGCGGATAAAAAGAGGGAATTATTGTTTGATATTTCTATGTAAGATAGAGGGTGAGTGGAATTATTGGAAGAAATGAGAAGATACTGAAAAGGGGTAGTTATCGGTAGAACAATTAAGCAAGAAAACCTAAAACCATTATGGTATGTATAACAGTGAAACCTGCAAGCTTTAACTGGAACTCTAAGCGAAGAAAAACAGACCACCGAAGAAAAAAAGAAAGCAAAATGATTATTCCATAAAAGTGACCTTTACATCAAACCAAGAGAAAAAATAAATGTTAAAAGAAGAACGAAATCTACGATGAATGCAAAGCAAGAGACAGCATGAAAATGTTCTGGACATATGATCTGTTATTATTAACGAAAATATGTATCCGTTATTATCATAATCCCTTTTCATTGAACATATCCGAAATATGAAAAAATACGTGGGAAAATAAGATTCAATCTTCGACGTTGTGCCTGTAGCAAAGCTGAACATTTTCAATTGTTGTTTGCTTTAGCGAAGTGTAAAAACTAATATGTTTATCGTATACGACGTGGACAAAATCAACACACCTTTGATTGGCAAATCGGCTACTATTGAAAGATAAGCAAGTCGATCAACACACCTGAATTCAAGCTTAGACCTTCGGAGCAGTGATATGTTTAGACATATCGTATACGCGCTTTGAGGCAAATACTGCCATGGATGAAGGGAGACCAACATTGTGAGTCTTTACATCGCTCAAATCTGGACAAAGCTTCGGGAAGAGCCCCAAGTGAGACAATATGCCCCACAATGAGGTACCAGGGAACGCAAATAGTCTCAGAAAATTTCCATATTGGTGAGAAGACTTACATTGTGGGCACTAAACAGTTTACGAAACTGTTTTGTTTACTCACAGCACCGTCTCGCTAGTACATTGTACGCGCGAGAGCGCTGGTGTACATTTCTCTGTATGACGTCGACTTCAAAGGAAGGCCGCTTGCTCACCTGCGCGCACGTGGGGGAGGAAGGGGGGTAATTGACTGGAATTGGACAACGGGGTCTATCCTCTGGTCAGCTGAAATTGAAATTTTTGGTGTGGTCAGTGATATACCGGATGGGAATAGATCGGAAATTATGCACTGACAGATGATGCTGCGTGATACCATCTTTGATTGACAGGTGATGATAAGGGGAGACAACTCATGTGGTACAAATTATGGATGTCTGGACACGTTAAGTATAGACGAGGCGAGAGCGCGTCAATCACCCTCAACTGTACACTACGTAATCGGGAGTTTGTTCGGGACTATGACGTCTTTGTTGTTGAATCAGTGTTGGTTGCAGTATTTGTAAAACAGCGAGAACGAGAACGAATCATAGTGATCGGTGAAACTGTCAACACGTATCTTTCTTGATTTTTCATTGTATACGTATTTCTGCATAATTCACTCTTTTTAACTTTGAGTCTATAAATCAGACATTAAAAATCTTTTTAACTCATTGTATACGTATTTCTGCATTATTCACTCTTTTAACCTTTGAGTCTATAAACCAGATATTAACCAATCTTATTAACTCATTGTATACGTATTTCTGCATTATTCCCTCTTTTTAACTTTGAGTCTATAAACAAGACATTACAAATCTTTTTAACTAATTGTATACGTATTTCTGCATTATTAACTCTTAAACACCGAGTCTATAAACCAGATATTAACCAATCTTATTAACTCATTGTATTCGTATTTCTGCTTTATTCACTCTTTTTAACTTTGAGTCTATAAACCATATATTAACCAATCTTGTCAACTCATTGTATACTTTGAGTGTATAAACCAGATATTGGGCAATCTTATTAACTCATTGTATACGTATTTCTGCATTATTAACTCTTAAACTTTGAGTCTTTAAACCAGATATTAACAAATCCTTTTAACTCATTGTATACGTATTTCTGCTGTATTATTTTCTTATACATTTTTCCATAGTCTGTCAGTCAGACCTTACGATAAGACAACAGCAATTTTCAATTTGTTAATTGTTTTTAATTATTAAATGATATAGTTAATATTGTATCACTTATGCCCCTAAGTTCAATATCTATGAAAGCAAACATTCAAAACGATCATATATTTTTAGTAAGTCAAAATGATGTTACAGATACATATCGAACATGTGACACACCAAATTCATTAAATACTGCCTATATACCCCTAAACTTATGCTTTACCTTGTTATAATAGTTATCTCTGTATCAATTTTGTATCAAAGAGTCACCTGTTGATTTAATGTACCTGTTGAAAAGAAATATTAAAAAGGTTTTCTTTCTTTAATAGCCTTCACTGGTTTGGCGACATATACATTGGGCTGCCCCTTTAAAAGAGGCATTAAAAAAAGGCTAAAATTACCGAACTGAACATGTTTGAGCGTTGACCTTTGGCGAACTATATTTTTGTTTAAATCAAACACTTATATTCCAAAAATAAAATGTATTTGTGATTATGAAAAGTTTTCTCTAGTTTTCTCCAATTATTCTTGTAGTGATATTTGCACTCTAAACGGCATCATCACAACTTTCTCCAAGTTACCAATTCTTCAAATTAGTCTTCTTGATATATCAAAAGGCACTAAAATCATTCATTTACGTTTCAAATTAGTCTTCTATATATATCAAAAGGCAATGATATAAATCAGTGTCTCAGTTATGTCACAGTTTATGACGTCAGTTTTTCAGATTCACAGTAAGGTATCTCCGTTTTCTTATACATCATGGTCTTTCTATCATAAACACTAAACAGGACCAAAGATTAGTGAACCCGGACCATTTGATCATAAATATGTCTTATTAACAGATTCTGTCATCAAACTTGTTATCTTCTGAAAATATCATCAGCTGGCACTGGAAAATGGAATGATAGACCCATAGGATTATAACTGGCGTTGAAATTTTCCAATTACCATATAAATGAGACTCCTAAATGTAATTTAGTTTCAAGAAAGATAGTTCTGTTTTTCTTCAAATTGGATGTTTTAAAAAAACTTTTCTAAATTTGTAATTTTGGGATAATAGGACATTTAAATTGATACCTCAAAATCCTTTTTAATGACTCGGAATTTTAATCAACGTCCTTATTTTACATTATTTGTAATTTCATTCCACGTTTTGAAAATGACTAGAGGCATGATTGGAATACTTTTATTTGAAATACATTATCTATCAACTTTCGAAATTGATTACAGTGTATGATGTGCATAAAACCCAAACATGTTAAAATATATTTGAAGTTCTGAACATAAAGCTAAGAAGTTGAATGTTAATCAGTAGCACAAGGTATATCATCTAATATATACTCTTATCTTACCTTTTAACCACATATTGTGATGTTTGAAATGGTCTTCCAAATCGTATCACCTGTTTTAAAGATCTTTAGGTGAATGTTAACATTTAGTTGTAACTGATAAAAAGCATCCGTTTAAGCCAAACGTAGATGTTCATTTTATGGCTTTCAAACATTTAGTTGTTACTCAAAAGAAAGAAAGCAATATGGTGTTATATGTAATATGGTGTTCATGGTCAGATTTGACTTCCCGACGGCAATGTAATGGGTACGCCAACATTTAGGTTTGACTGCATGGTTTGACCCGAAGCAAACATATTGCTGTGATAAATCTTGATGGTGATTGCCAACATTTTGTTATAACTAATAAAACACGAATTTAGCTGCCAACATTTGGTTGTTGCTGACAAAACCAGATGGTGACTGCCAACATTTGGCTGTGTCTGAAAAGTCCCGATGGTGACTGCCAACAATTTGTTGTTACTGATAACATGCGATTATGGGTCAAAGGTTTTCTAAAGAAGGCAAATTTGAGTACAAATATAATCTCTGACAAAACATAGGTTTATAGCTCCTTTACTTCAAAATTAACTAATAACATTGAAGTAGGAGTATTGCCATTCACTTCTTTATATATAGCGTTATGATAAGAGCCAACATTATGTTGTTACTTACAGAAACGAATTTGAAGGCCAACATTAGGTTGTGACTTGCAAACACAAATTGAAGGCCAACATTTAGTTCTAACTTTCGGTCACAATTATCAGTTCCAACACTTAAAATATTATTTTCTTACAGAACGCAAATGTGAGTGCCAAAATCAGAATGTCTCTGACAATAGAAACGATCCATAAACAAATTGTACTCCTAAAATGTTATCATCCCTCAGGGTATGGTGAAACACCGCTTCATGTAACAGAAAGAAAGAAAAAATATATCGGTTTTGTAGGCCGTTAGCCCATGTTGAAAAAAGCATATAACATTAATATATAAAACAATTAACTTGGAAACCAGCTTTCAACAAGTGTTACAATTGAAGTAAGCGAAGCGTGACAATGTCATTTGTTTGTGCAACATCTGTGCAAGCACCTTGCTGTGACTGTCACTATATCGTGGTCACAGTTCATCGATTAGGGTCTGATAGCATCGAAGTGGCAGGTGTCATCAGGTACATGTCGAGTTTGCAATGAACATGCTATTGACAACTGATAGCGATTGACACAAGGAAGATTACACATAGCGGGATTACTAATTTCTGTTTGCTGGGGAAAGATACATACCACAAATGGCAGATATTATACAATTTGAAATCGGAATAACAAATGAGAGGAACTCAATCTTAGCAGTTGTTGATTTTCAGAGATAAAAGTTGATTTTTGATTTTTGAAATGTACATTTATTGGAATATGTACACTACTTGAATGATTGATTAAGAATGATTGAAACTTAACTCCAAAATAATCCATTCAATTTCAAAATAAACAAACTGTGTGAATGAATGATAGATATTCCAACCGTTATTTTGAAAAAATGCTAAAAAATTGTTTCATTTTAATTGATTTTTCCGATTTGACTCTATCTGCATTGATAACTGAAAAATCGTATGTCTCGGTTCGTGCTCTTGTGGCAATGTTTGGAACTTATATTACATGTACGGTATTACTTTAAAGGGGCAGTAGCACGTTTTTTTTTATAAATTTATATTTCATTTGTTCACTGATAATTGAATGTAATAATTAATGTATAATTTTGATAGTGTCAAAAATCTCATTACACAAGCCAATCGTCCATAGTCAGAGGACAAAGTATGAAGATTCACATAAAGTCCATTGGCAGCCATTTTGTGTGAACACCTTTAATTCATTTTGTGTAAGAAAAGGGAATCGTATATGGCTAAACTTTACCTTATATATTTCAATTATTACTGCTGCGTTTAATTTGAATACACTGTCTTTCAATTGGAACAATTAATTTTCATTTTCCTGACATCACCTTATATTCCCCCTGAAAACGTGCTACTGCCCCTTTAACGAGTAGGGTTTACGACAATATTGATCAAGTTACCTAATTCAGCGGTTCGAGACATATTTTGGTTAACCTCGGCTATTCCTCAATCTTGAAATAAAAGAAACTAAGTCTATTTTTAAATATACCTTTCAAAAAGATTTCCACGGCTTCTACAAGAGCTAGTTCTCAGAGCCACTCAACTCGTTTTGTATACAACCATATAACACACTTGCTCTTGTAATAAACCATATCACATTGTGTAAAGACACTTTATATTAAGACAGTGATGTAACTAAACCATTTAAATATTATAATCCCCCCGTCTTATTCTGATCAAAATGATACTTAATACGTAATACATTTAGTGCAAAATCTCGTCAAAGCATTCGCTTTCTTTCGCAAGTTATAATTTTTTCATGAACGTAACATGAAACTTGTACATGACGTAAAACTAACAAGAAAGTACAAAGCAGGTTTTTTTCTATTATCACGTATATACACCCATTTCGAACAAAGACATGCACAAATCGTAAACCCTTACACAAACAAAAATGACAATCACAACAAAAAACATATTCTTTAGAGACGGAAAAACAGCTTCTGCATTCAATTCAATTCTTATCTGGTATGGTGTGAGCTTTTGGTCCCTAAATTTACATTTGTAAACTTTTATTCAATCCATCAACAGAATTTCAAGAACCAGGTATTTTAAGTGATCATCAGGTTTTCATGACATTGTACAGATAAATGTCATGTTTCATCTTATTTTCCCCAATATATTAACCAAAAAAAGAGTCATGGGGTCTGTAGCTCAGGTTTTTAGGGTTTTGACCCCTGTGACCCTATTTCTGGTCATGGGGTCACGAAATCTACCATTTAGAATCCCCATTGACCTAGGAGTCTACACAAAATGTTTAAGCTCTCTAGGCCTTTTGGAACCGGAGAAGAAGATGAAAATAGCTTTTTGAGGTTGACACCGTTGTGATCCCATTTTGGGTTAAGGGGTCAGACCCGATGAGCTAAAAGTGAGATTTAAATCTGTTAACCACCCTGTATTATGTTTTGAAAGTTTGATACTTTCATTAAAAGTAGGGAGGTGCATCGAAAATCCTTTTTTGGAAAATCACATCATTTTTGGCTATTTTGTGATAGAAAATGTTGAATGAAGACAAATAAACTTTATTACGTTGAATTTGCATAAAAAATAAAGATTTTATGATATATTTTAGAAAACCAATATGGCCGCCATCACCCACTACTCCTGGTTTTCTTCATTTTTCCTCTGCCTTGCAGGCTTGTAGTAGTCTTCATACTCCAGGCATCTGCAAAAACATAGAAAATTATTGCTTTTGTGTATATTATGTTCAAATAGACTTTTTATGGATGGACAATTAAGAACATGTCAAGTACAGTAGCAATGTTAAAGTGTAACAAAAAAAGAGGAAATTAGGCAATGGCACCAATTTTCTTGAATTTAAGGCATATTTTTTTGTTTAACTTGTTTATACAATGAATTATGAGCTAATTTGATATTTTTAACTAATTATATTTCATGTCCTTACCATTTAGAACAAATAAACAAAAGATGGATGGTCTTTAGTACAAATTAAGCAAAACATGTGTTTATAACATTGTATCAATTTGGAATCAATGTGTAACATTGTTCCCATCGGTAGCAACAATGTTGCAAGCTATTGTGAAAATGATGTTTACTTGCTTGATTTTTTAGCTTGAAAAACAGGATTAGTTAGTACAATGTAAATTCAATGTAAAGCTGATGTTTAACTGATTTTCATTATTATACTAACTATTTGTTTTGTAGTAGCAGTTACACAGTAGCGTCATCAGAGTCAGCAGAAGTCAACAGTCATCTTCAGCCAGTCCGTTTAGTTGAATAAAGATCTTGTGATCATCACAATTTCATTTAGACTAAATAAAACAATATGTTTAAATATATACTGATACAGGATTACATTCAGATTTCATTACTGAAGTACTTGTTTTTGTATATGGTATACAAAGAATGGAGTTCTTTCACATTTTCAAAAGTAAAGAATCTCAAGCCAGTAGTAGGCAAGGGACATAACTCCCTGGAAAAAATAAATTGACAGTGGATTGTCTTAACATCAGATTTTATAGGCCATTTGAAAAAATTTGGGTTAGTGCTTGGATGCATAAAGGCAACATTTATATGATTTATGTCAACATGTTGGGTAACCTCGCCTGGAAACCACCCATTTTCATAAGCTACAGCTATCCAATCCCCAATGTCTGGCAAAGTGTATTTGCTTAGTTTTATGTTGTGAGTATGGGGATGCGACTCCCTTGGGGTGGATGATACAACATGCTCAACTTGTTTATTTGAATGTAATCCACAATAGTTTATCCCAAAACTGATTGATTGATTTTCACAATGAGACTTTAATTGTGACACACTAATGTGACAGAGAGTGGATCTGAGATTTGTTTCAAGGGAGTCAATTTCAAGACTTCCATAATTCAACAGGGATTTATTTTCCAATTCAATTTTCAAAATTAACTTGTAATAGCGTAAATTCATTTTGAAAATTTCAATTTTTTTTGTTTTTGCAATTTTCAAGTTTACAAGTTCATCAACATGTTTTTCAATGACACATAAACCATTTTTTTTCACAAATTCAATTATTGATTTTTCTTTTTCAAGCCTTTTATTCTCTTTTTTTTCTCTCATTTGGTGTTTTGACTTGATATGTGCTTGTTTTGTTTTAACAATATTTTTTTTCATTTCTTTTGATTTTTTAAGAGCTTTTTTAACCAATGCCCTTGCTTTCTTGAACAGAATTTCTTTCTCTGCTCTGCTTTTTTTTTCAAGCCAACTGGATGTTTTATTATTTCTGTACAATAATAACCCTTCAGTATGAAATACTGAAGCATTTGGTTTGAGACTTGTTATATATTTGAAACTTCCAAAATTGTGTTCAGGACCAATGTTAGTTTTTCTAACAGATGATATTTGGCTTTTTGTTAAACTGGACATATTTTCATCAGAATATTTTCCACCACTTATATGATCTTTTAACTGTCTTTCCATTTTCTTAAGCATTTCTTTACATATATTTTTTTTACAAAATTTATCTAGTTCTATATCAACTTTGAACAATTTTTCAAACACTTCATCTTTTTCAGGTTTATGTGATTCATACATTATAAAGTTTTTGTCTAACAATTGACAGGGGTTAACAGACCACAGCTTTAATTTCTCAACTAAACAGTTATAATATACACTCATTGATGTTATTTCTATAGACTTGTCCTCTAAAACTTTCATAACAGGAGTTGTGACATGCTTTTCAAATAAACCTAAAGCTTTAATAGCACCCATGTATTCAACACAATTTATATCTGCGGAAACAGCTTTAAGTAATAAATTTTCTTCCCCAAACTGAAGAAGAAATTCTTTAATATCAGATGAATGGCTGTATACTGCTGAGGCATTTTTAAACAAAATATTGAATCTATTGCCTATGAAAGGCTTTAAGAGATTATGTTTATTTCTGTCTTCCAAATATGCATTAAAATATTGAGGACAACCAGCTTTTGCATTGCCTCTTATCTGGAGTAAATCACAAGTGTTTCTTATTAAACGATATACTCCAGATTCTTTTTTGGACCAATTTTGAAATTGGGGGAGTTTATTCATTCCCAAATTTGATGCCTCTACATCTGCATCGAATTGTCTTAATCCAAGCTCAGCAGCATCAGCCATGTTTGACAAAAGATGGAAACCACAATAAAAATCATTTATATTGGACAGCTCATCTTTCAACTCTTGAGAAAATTCATCATAATTATCATAAAGTAACGGTAAAATAGTATCTCTCCATTTCTGAAATATTTCTATCATACTTTTATTTGTAATACATCTATCACTCATTGTGTTCTTTATGTTGGAAACCAGAGAATATAAAACATTATCATTATCACAACCAGGTTGTTTTAAAATATCTGACAGCTCATGCAAGTTTTCCTTAATTAGTTCAAATTGTGTTTTTGCAGTTTTATCTGGCATTTCAACAAAGGATGATGTTAAACTTTCTGAATTATTTGATATGTCAATAGTGAAAAATTGCCTGCCGTCTTTCGTTGTTTCATCAAAGTATATTGTTGAATTTTCATGTTTTGATAAACTTTCGGCAACTTGCATTTTTGCTAATAGGTTGGCTACATGAACTTGCCTTTTGGCAAAAGTTTCATCAATTAAATCTTCGTCAGACAATTCTTTATCAACTAAATTAATTAAAACAATTTTGATTACATCTCTGATTTTTTTTGTACTAACACCTAGGGAGAGAAGGTCCATGTAACATTTTGAAACACACTGTTTATAGTGGCGTTTGCCCTCACATTTGAGTGAAATTTTTTTTTCAGAACATACTTCATTTAGGCAAGAATTCAGATATTCATTTGATGCAATTAGATCATTTTTCTCTTTTTCTAGAAGGCTGATTGTTTTTTTGTTTGCAGAAAGTAGTTCTATTTTTTTCCCAAGTTTTTCATTCTTGGATTTGAGATAGCTGTTATCTTTTTCTGTTTTTCTTTTCTCATTTTTTTGTTCTTCAATCTTTTTTTCTAGAACAGCATTTTCATTTTGCAAACTTTGAACTTTATTTTTCAATTTGGTCTCCTCGTATTGATAGATTGAGACATCTTTTTCAAGTTCTTCAATTTTTTTGTTCCTTCTTTTTAATTTTTTGTTTGCATTTTTGATATTATTCTGCATCGTACAATTTCTTAAGTTTTCAATTGTACTGGCACATTTCTTTTTTAATTGCAAAAGATTATCTTTGTTTTTTTGGGAAGAGGAAATAACATTTTCAAGTTTCTTTTGAATTTTAGTTGAGGAAAGATATGCATTGTGCAGTTTCCTTTTAAGAGTGTAGACCTCTTGTGTTTTTTTATAAAATTGTGCATAAATTGCAGAATTCCCAATTTTTTGAGATTTTGGTTGGTCTGTTTTTTTCACTTCCCCCAGTTCATTCATATCTTTCCTCATGAATAATTCTAAGGCTTCTTTACATTTATTTTTTGACAGTTTACGATATGTTTGCACTACAGCAAGCCAAAGCTTTCTAGTCCTTTGTTCTGAAATGCTCTTTTTGTAAATTGCTTTCATGAGAAGAGCTGCCTGGGACCATTTCAGTTTATTTTTCATCAAAAAATTTAAGAGCTCAACAATTACCCCATTGGTTAGCTGTTTGATATCAGTTTGCGTTTGAGGTAAATAAAATGTCTGAAGGCCTATTTTATCGCAGTGTGGACCTAGGCTTTGGCTTTCTGCTTTATCTGTCTTAATTTCTGTATTTAAAAATGATGGACATAGCTTATTAGACAGCTTATTTCTTTTCCGATGGATTTTCCTGGAAAGGTCGGAAATCTTTTTTGGAAGTTTTAACTTAGGGTTAATGAAAATAAGAACTTGTGTTAATGAATCTCTTGTTCTTGATTGTCTCTGCAAGTACTCCTCAAGGATCAGGAATACAGCATTTGTTACAACGGCATTCCAACCATCTGCGGGGGGAAATGTTTAGGATTTATTTTATATAAATAAATAAATTAAACTACAGATTTTGGACAAAAGTATCAGCATATTTTTAACTTAACATAATTCCCATATACTTGCATGTTGTAATTTAGTGTAGCATAAATTTTTTTCCGGAAATGAGTTCTTGTTTGATCATTTTAAAATTTTGCAGGTGGAATTAAATTTTATTTAACATGCAAGTCTTTGGAGATATCACATGTGAAAAGTGTTGTCCACTGTCTGTTTGTCAGTAGCCAGAAGTGTGTTTGCACTTACATTATTTCTCATATACTTACATTTTAAAAAGCAATCACAATAATGATAGTTTTTTATCTAAATTATTTTATTTAATTATGATAATAAAAATTACTGTCTGACAGTATTGATACTGTTCAATCTAATTAATTATATATGAACAGGCCTTCACCAGGGCTTTACTGACAACATATAAAAATCCAGTATGTAAATCTTTTTAATTACACTGACAATATCTAAAATTCCAGTTTAAATTCATTTTCTAAACTAATACAGAGTTTAGTTTACATTTTGTTTCTGTATTAGTAAATGAACCTAAATTCAATTTAATTCATACAGGGCTATTTACTTTACTGGGCTAATGTATATACTTTACTCATGGGAAAATGTGTGTTTGTTTTATGTCTAATTTAGAAATAATGTGTTTGTGTAATCCGGTCATTTCAAACAAATACAGTCAGCGACCAAAAGTGAGTTTTCACCAAAGTAATTTCTCATATAATTACATGTTAAATTATTAGCAATTACAAGAATAATTTTCATGAATGGAATAAAAGTCCATTTGTTTTGATGTTTCTCAATTGGCTTGGAAATCGTCTTGGCTACATTCACGAAATTATCATTAATCTCTACGTTGATTAGTTATCGAATGACACAAATTTAATCATTAGTACAACTTGTGATGTCATTGTCCCATTGACGGCCATGTTAAACGTATCGGCATGTTTCATATGTGTTATCAAATAACATGTATACTTCTTAATAATCATCGGGTAATTGAATGAAAAATATGATATTGTAGCCCTGATGATTTATGAAAACCTGGTGGTGAATTAAAAATGAATCAGCAAACGTTTAATTCATGAAAATTATTCTCGCAATTGCTAATAACATGTAAGATTAATATTTCATACGTAATAATTGGGATGTCAATGTCGCGTTCAAGATCCGAGTTCATGAAGAATATCAACTTTATGACATATTGAAAAACTGTTACTGTAGAACTAAAGCTTGACAATCATATTTACGATTATGTCATCGCTCATCAGGCTGTTTTAATTTGTAATATAAAATCTCGAGATCGTTAGACATTTCATGTTACGGTGACCGTGTTATGACCTTCAACCCGACATTGGTAATATTAATAAGGATTTTGACATTTAAATCACAAAGGTTATGGATACTCAATGGGCTTACCTGGGATTTTTTCACGTGCTACAAGCAACCTCACATCGCTCCAGTTCCAGCCAACGTGGTTCATTAAGTTTTCAATTACAACGAAAGATTCCATCGTGTCAAGAAGTATCCGTCAGTGCAGCGAAAATGTCGGCACAATATTCCCGCGGTAATTTCGGTAGTTTCCGTCAGGACCATGAATAAAAATTAACGAATATTAAATTTTGCCAAAGATCATTAAATTCCTTTGATCTGACGTAAGATTTTTTAAAATTATTTTAGATCAAAATACTACATCACAAAAAATCTACGATAAAAAAGGCTTATTTTACAACTTCTTTTACATTTGATTTAGTATTCAGCTAAAAAAATAAAATGCTAGTAGCCTAAATACATATTTTTTATTTTTTTAAAACGATAATGCAGAATATTTAAATGACATAATCTACGATTTTCTTATATATAATTTTAAAAAGTGACAGCTTTCACACGACGAACCATCATGCCCCGCCCGCAGCTGAACGGATTCGTCCATTATTTATAAAGCGATTTTTGACAATTATTTTGATTTATTTAAGGAACGGTAAAAATATTTCATAGTTACATTTAAGTCACATAAATTTATGCAATATGTTATAGGCCTATTTTAAATGATATTTCTTTAGAAAAGCTGACTTCGGTCGACGGTTTTTTTCTACGGGTTGACCTGATTTGCCATGCAGAATAACCTTGCAAATATACCGTGTCACGACCTTCACCTACGATATAAATAGACTCAGACTCGAAGTTAAAACCCACAACAACGAAGAATTTATTAAATTATAAGAAACATAATGTAGATCTACCATAAGCAGATCGCCTTTATATCCTATTCATTCCATTTTGTTAACTGTCGACATGACAGTTCTTCACTACAAAGCCGTTTTGGTACGACTTGACAACAAAATGAGGGGAAATCGCCACGATGTCCAATCTTCGATGCCATTTCCGCAATATCGCCCAAGTAACTAACTCGTTAAAATTATTGAATTTCTGTAGGTAAGTTATTTTTCTGTTGGATACTGGTTGTTTATTGACAAAATCTTTTTGAGAAATGCATTTGCTTCTTGAGGAAAGATTTCGATTTGGTATTTTGCCTAGAAAGCGACCGAGTTTTGATAATAAACACCGAATTTTGGTTTCAAGACGATTTTTCCTACGTAAATTCAAAAATATTTTCCAACATTTTACACTGGCGATATTGCGGAAATCAGTTTGAAAATCGATGTACACGTAATTTTGAGGGTCACCATAGCGCAAATAACGTCATCCTTGCGCTTTGCATCTGCAATGAATTTATATTTTCACACAAGAACTACGATAAACAAAAGAAATATATAAGTGAAAACGTGTTCAGTAGTGATAACAAACTTTATTACCAAGTTTACAAAGTTGTACCTGTAACAGAAAGCAGTCAAATGAGAAATTAGAAAAGTTGATATTTTAGGAAAAACTGCCATTGTCTACATTAGCCATGACGTCATGCACCTCCCTATTAAAAGCATGTTTAAGTATTACAATTGAGGTATTATCTATACAGTCTCGAAACGACGATTTTTTTTTTGATGTGTGCACAGAATTTGGTACTAGTCCAAGTTTAGCTCTGGATGCCCAGTTAGAAACTCCAAGGATTCATTTAAACTTGAAGCTTCTCAGGACCAAATGATTCTACGTTTCAATGAGTGGTATAGCCAATACCCAAATTTTCACAATTATATAACATGACTAGTTCGAAAAGAATTTAAATATTTTACAACTCACTGAGGGATTAAGCTCATTTCCAAACAGTGATGTGGTATGCCAGCATGATGTATACCCGTTGTGCCTTCTCTAAAAGAGATTAAACACATGATTTGAATTTTACAAGGTATGAATATTTGTCTGTAGCTGATATATATATCCTTACCTGTAACTGTCCAGTTAAAATTATGCTTAGAGTTATTTGAAGAACCAAATACAACTATTTCAGTTTTGTCAGCGTTGATTATTAAATGATTATCATTCGCAAAGTCTGAGAGATTATCAAGTAATTTTTTTAAATTTACATGGGGAATCAAGATCATCTGCAAATAAAAGGTGAAATAACTTTAGTCCATCTAGGGAGATTCCATTCAGTTCATTGTCAATATATATGTTCAGGTTATTCATAAAAATGTTAAACAATTTTGGAGACAAAATACATCCTTGAACGACGCCAATATTGGATGTGCATTTTTCAGATGAACCCGGTTGAAGTTTTTACTTTATAACTAACGTTAGAATATATTGACGATATAACATCTAATATGCTTCCATTATTCCTTTTTTCGTAACTTGGATATCAATAAAGGTGTTTCTAAAAGTCGAAAGTTGACCAATTATGGGCTCCAGAATGTAATAAACACGCACACTGAGTTTGAGACCGACTCCGCGTTGGTATGTGATCATATATTCTCGCCCAATAAACAGAGGTATAAACAACAAGTTATTGTATTCATATTTGGTCCTTTAATCAACAACGAATATGCGAAGCAAGCTGCGTGCGATAGGCTAATATGAAGAGAGTCTTTGCACTGAGACAAATACCGATTTATTCCTGACAGTCATTTTACTGGCCCTTACCCTTGACTAGTTCATCTAGGGTAACAAATGTTTTAACAAATGCAACAATCTACATTGTTAATTCTATGTTTATCAATTTTGAATTTAAAAATCAAACATGATGAACGAGAAATAAACACTATAAAACGCACTTTTCCACAAAGTCAACTGTTTAGGTTCACCGGAAGTCAGCCATTTGTAAATACAAGCAGCCCCTCACACCTACCCTACCCCAGTACCCCAGTACACCTCCTCCCCCTCTCCCCTCCCCGACTTCACGTGCTCCCCTCTTGTCACTTTCACTTGTGTAAAGAAAGCAAAGCCGTGAAGACGTGATGTCCCCCTTCTCCTACCGACTTATCGTAACTACATACTGCTTGACGTTTACAGCAATGGACACAGTTTCGTATTAAGCCGCCATCCACACCATCCCACCTCCCTGCCCATTATACCATTCAGGGCAGGAATTTACTACCGGACTCCTTCTAAAAGGAGACAGCATATGCACAGCGAATATTTGAATGTTACGAAACGAGAAGGTTTTTGGTATTGACCGAGGAAAAGCGGGGATTCTGCCGTTCCCGGAGGTGGGGGTGACGAGAGACATAACCAGACGAAGCAAGATATTTGAATTTTTTTAAACGAGGTGTTTTTGGGTATTGATCGAGGAAAAGCGAGGATTCTGCCGTTCCCGGGGTGGGGGTGACGAGAGACCGTAAAACTTCTGAAAGACAACATAAACATTATCGGAGGAAGTGGGGTATATGAATTTTATGAAACGAGTATGATTTTGTATTGCCAGAGCAACAGCGAGGATTCTGACGTGCAGGGAGGAATCTAAATTCCGTATACTTTCAGAGAGAAAACAGCATACACATTACGAGAAGGAACAAGATGTTGGAATTTAAGGAAACGCGTATGATTTTGTATCATCCGAGCAACAGCAAGGATTATGCGGTTCCGCGAGAAATCTAATATCTAATATTCTGAAGGGAGTCATGCCATACATTATCCGCGGCAGTGTCTTATATGACGTTTACGAAATGAGTGATTTTATTTCCCTAGCGAGAATGAGGGTTATGCCGTTCAGAAGAAACTTCTTCCGCCGTAAACTTCTGAGAGGCTACAATACATACAGTTGAACCTATAAACTACAGTTTAAAACTACTCGAAGACGTGTTTCATTTGCGGTTCGGAAGAAGAATTGACTGTCGTAAAACTGACGGGCTACAGCATATACAGTTCAGTTCATGAACTTCAGTTTAAAACTTATCGAAGAAGTGTTTCGTATGATTTTTTTTCACAAATTTGCAGTAATTTCGTAACAGGAATACGACATGCTTCCAATTGTAACGACTGATTCAGATTGTCCTTGACTTTTTTTCGTTCAGATATATAAATTTAATTTTTAAATTTAATGTCGATATACATGTTGGAATGGACAATTTTCACACTGGTCAAATACTGTGTACACATTATTCTGAATGCTTTTATCATTTTAAACTATTTTTTACCATGACGTTTCTTCATCTTATCAAAAGTTCTTATCTTATAAGTCTAAATGCGTCAAACACGTCAAACGATTTTCGTAGTTTGAGATGAGTAATTTTTATGAGTTGTCATGTATGTATTTATGATGTTATGAGTCATGGCCACAGGGACATTATCGCCTAGGAGCAGAAGGGTGTATATAGAGCAGTGTTTGAAATAAGTGTAGGCCCGACACCGACAGTTATTCCCAAGCGCCCACACTTTACATTACTTCAAGTCCTTACAGACTCACAGTTTTTTCTATATGATACTGTTCCTTTCTAACAATACTTGCTGTTGGACATTTTTCCCGCCAAACTATCACTCTAAACTGATAACAGTGTTGTGTATTCATAACATACTGATACCAAGAATATTATTATTCTAGAATAAATCAAACAGTACTGATAGTGAATGCCGACACTTTCGGAGATGGGCCCGCAGTTTTTCCTATCTGCAGGTCCTTATTGACAAGCAGTTTTTGGAAGCTTATTTCAAATACTGATATATGGCCGGATTATTACCCGAGGAAGTGTGTCTTATGATTTTAACGAAACAAGTGTGGACGAGAGCGAGGGTTATACACCAATTTACACGATTATCGTAAACGTCATATGACACACTTCCCAGAGTGATGATATCTTTATTACCGATTCTATTGTATTCTCTGAGGAATATCCAGAAATCGGCCTGCTTTCCTTGCGGCGGTCGTCTACAGTGACGTCATTGACAAGTATTTCATGACGTCACAGACGTAATTACACGTTAGGTCGAGCTGCAACAATCGTTGCTAGGCAAATGTGATATGTGCACATGTGCACATATGGAAATATGTCACTGACTCACCATATAGGTAATATGTATTTTTAGACTCCGGGTTGTGATCTCTTAGCTGCAAACATATAACTGCGCAAATGTCAAGGACGTGCAGTCTGATAAAAATGCATTTTAGATAACCGAAATCGTTTTGGATTACATTTCGATGATTTTCTTCTTATAACCGACATACTGAGTGGTGTTCGAATAACTTAGAAAACGGCCAACTATATATATCCCTAACCTGTAATCTGTCTGTAAAACCTCACGTTTGATATGTATGTTGTTGCTTGTTGACCTCTAATATACAAATATGCAGCATGGCGTCTGTCCTTTGAAATTTATCATTGGTTCGATATGTTTCAAATAACGCATGTCAGTGAGAAAAAGCGTTCGAACTGAAGACAAGGTTGTATAGACTTTTCTCTATTTTCGTTATCAAATGAAAGAATTTCTCATGTATTCTAAATCTCTACCAATAACTTGTTTATTGAATACACAAAATATAGAATTGAATGGAATTGTCACGTACTGTTTCCATCTAAAACCTCATTGTGATGTGACTAAACGGTCTGACGATGAACGCTCTTTTAATGCGGTATTTTAAAAAGTGGTCAATCAAAATAATATAGGAATGTAATTGAAAGCCAATTTACGAATTTTACCCTTATGCACATTTACAATGCAAAAAAATCGAAACATACACCAAAATGCTTTCAAGTGATTTTTTACAGTTCATTATTTGTGAATCCGGCTGATAGAGTAGTGGCTGACAAGATCAATTTCGGCTTTAGATTCCGGGTTCCAATCTCGCCAGGTGCAAGGTGGCTTGTGGTTAAAAGGTGTCTTACGTGCTTTCCGGTTATGATTAAGTAAAATATCGTAATTCAGCCCAGTATCACAAGTTGTTTGCCAACTTAAACCTATGCTTACAAGTCCTACGCAATTAGTCTGTCATCCAGACCCTAAAGCAAAAATATTTAATTGATGACCAACCCAGTCTAGAAAAGTATAGCAAGTCTAGATCGCTCAACTTTAGGTCTGAAGTTAAAGCATCTTCTGGGCTCTATTTTGTAATAATACATGATTTGTTTCAAAATATTGTCAATGTTGAAAAGAAATAGTTCTGAGACTAAATGTTAGTCTATACTGCAATGAGTAGCAAGAGAACCGGCAGACATTTTGTATCTTTATAGTAGGTCCAATTCTGAAAAGGTTTTAAAAAATGAAAGTCAAATCAAACCGCCGTTAAAACCGAAATTCTCAATTTTTCTTAATAAATCATGCTTTTCCCCCAAAAAGTATTTGAAATAAATATTTTAATTGTGTTATAAAAATATTTGACTTACATTCGACATTATTCATTATCCTTTATCATAGAGAAATGTATCTAAAAACACTATGATTTTGTACTTCAAATAAATTTTACCTTTACCCTTCTTGATCTGCCTTCTAATATGAATTTTCAGACCAGACAACGATTAGGGCATATTTTGAGAGGTTTCCGGTATAAGCACAGGTGTGAGACAAGGGCGACTGCTCTCACCCTTCCTTTTCATTCATAACTTGTAAAAGTTGGGTCGCAGATAAAATTTCGTTGATAAGACCCATCTCGGGCGGTGTATTTACCCTTGGGTCGAGTAAAACATGGTAAATACCCCTGAGTACCTGTCAAGCACGCACAACTACCCGGTATTCAGATCTCAGGTACATGGCACGCCAACGACCTTCTAATCCTCTCCAGTGTAGAAATATGGAAACAGATTCGAGCAGTGCTATAATCCTCTTGTAGGGAAGGGCCATTTTCGCCTTTTAATCTCGTCGTCAAGTGGTCGCGAGAGTACTTCAATAAACGTCAACTATCTCGTTCAGACGAGATTACACGATACTGCAATGTTCGTAAATGACAACAATGAGTTTCTAAAATCGGCTTATTTGGGGATGTTTATACATACGTACTGCATGCTAAAGGAAAGAGTTTAACAGACCTAAACTAGTATTTCATTTAATGCTCCTAAACTCGTCCCTACAAAAATAACAGGTACCCAATTTTACTTCGATGAACAAAGGGGGCATCTTTAAATCAATTTACAAGATGACTCAACATTTCCTCTTATATTCGTCTCATTGTTGATAATGAAAACGACCCATCGACTTCTCGACGACATAAAGGGAGTCACCAATCCAATAGAAAACAAAGGTCATTCTTCCTGAATATGTCTGTGGTCATTTGAGTTATAGACAATCACATCTTTGCTTATATCGCTGCATTTACGTGAGGTGAGATAACGACACAGACGAATACGGAGGAACTGACAGATTAACTGATGGAAACAAAGAGTTATATGAGACAATAAGCTCAACGGATGGCTTTCATGGTTAGTGATTCCGTATTATCTAAATATGTATGTGCATGACTACGTATGTGTTGATAATTTGTTGTTATTTTTAGGTTATACGTGTACTAGTGTGAACAACTGATTCCGAGTATAACAAGGAAAACACCATGTACGTCATATGTTTGTATCTTGATGAGCCAATCCGCAATTTACACGGCATATTTTGTCGCTGTGAGGGGATGTTGGGTTTATCACCAAGAGTATTTCACTTATATCGCGGCTGCTAGTGTTATTGCAGGGAGAAAGCCCGCTACACAACTGTGGCTTTGCATTGCGGTGAAACCTGCCAACATCGGCTGGAACTAGCAATCATGGGTGGTATTACGCTGAAATTCAGTGTAGCATTGCACCCAAACCTGACTGCGTGTAAAACAGTTCTCTATTGCGGAAAAAGTTACCGACCCCCTGGCGGAATTCGAACCACGGACCTCCTGATCCGAAGCCGCTAGCCCGCCTGTTCCGAATTTAAAGGTTATATCGGTGATATGAATTCACAAACATCTATCTTTTCTTCAGTAAATTAAAACAGCATTAATAATGGACAGAACCAAAGAAGACACGACCAATTTGCATCGATACTATTTGTAAAACCTAACAATCACTGTCAAAACTCCTAGGTTTTCTGTCTTCCTGCCTAATATAACTTTTTACTGAAAATTACGTTTGACCAGTTTAAGCACACTAATGTCCGGTTTTCGATCATAATCGCAACCTTATGCCCTCCCACTGTCACTGAACAAAACTCATTAGCTTTAAAATGATACTTTACAACACTTGATACTTCTTGATCAAATGACACCATTGGTAGCTTTTGGTACATGTGACTCCCATCAACTCTCTGGGTGGCTTTATAAAGGGATTGGTTTTTATTTTTTAGTGTATCTATTGTTATGAAATGTGAACAAAGAAAATCGTTTAAGAACACGCTTTTAAATCGTTCAAAAAGTTTTTGTCCGTATGTGCTTTATTGTTTCAAGTATATTTGCGCATGATTGTTATATGATTGAGAGTACCTACGTGGGTTTATTAAAGACCCTTGCTTGAATCTTTATGCGCATCTGTATGCGTGTGTAGATGTGCGTCTGTCGAAAGCATAGATATACAAGTTACGCATGTGTGGATGTGCGTCTGTCGAAAGCATATATGTACAAATTACGCTTGTGGGGATGTGCGTCTGTCGAAAGCATACATGTACAAGTTACGCGCTTGTGTCGATGTCTTTTGAAAGCATAGATGTACAAGTTACGCGCTTGTGTCGATGTGCGTCTGTCGAAAGCATAGATGTACAAGTTACGTGGTGGATGCACTTCTGTCGAAAGCATAGATGTACAAGTTACGTGGTGTGGATGCACGTCTGTCGAAAGCATAGATGTACAAGTTACGCGTGTGTTGATGTGCGTCTGTCGAAAGCATATAATTACAAGTTACGCGTGATCTGTGGCCAGTTTCGTACCGAACAGTGTTTCAAGTTCGTTAACTCGATGCCAAAGAGGCCTCACAATAAACGTCACAAAACATTTGAGGATTCAAGTTTTGATTCTTTAAAAACATTGCAACCAGCCTTTTTAGTGAAAGGTCACGTGATGGCAAGAATTACCGTAATGACACGTGCGATGGCAAACGTCACAGGACCACGCCCTAATTTGCCTGCTAAAAACCACCCATCAGAGGAAGGGGATAAACACATAGCGCTCAGCTCCCTCCCGCGGGCTATGGGCTAATTGACCCTCTTGACGACAAACACAGCTATTTTTTTCATCCCCCTATTATTAGGTCATCAAAAACGTAACTGCCAATCAGCATCTAGAATAGACTCCCCGCACCATTTTGTCAATCTCTTTAATTCTAATTACGCACAAGCGCTGCTAAGAGCATGCATACCGATTCGACAACGGTTGAATCTTTGTTTACCTTTGAATGGACCTCCAAATGGCTGACGATGGCAAAGTTCAGGCAGTTTAATATATCAAATTCTAAATCTGATATGATTTAATTTGATAATCTATAATTTCACATTAATCAAAATCTGAGCCGTTTCCGTGAGCAATTATGCAATGAGAAGACTGGCCGCGATCGAGTTTTATTAAAGCAGAACAAAGTCTCGTTGTCTCGCGTGACAGCGCGTGACTTGAACAGGCCGCTTATGTTCACGATCATGCCGCTTACGTCCCTCCGCACGTGCAATGATTTACGTGCAGGCGGAAACGCTGAAGGGCAGGCTCGTGCACGACATGTCTACCGTGGCACCCCCCTCAACTCGGCGTGAACGCCAGGTTACAATCTCTCAACTTGACAGGAAGGAAGCAACGGAGCTTTCTTCCACACGCAAAGCTCTGGATCTGAAATCTATCTTACGGAACCGACGTCAACCAACCGTGCCACGAAACGCTGCCCGCATATTGAACGTCACTTAAACGCCGCTCTATTGTTTGAGTTTAATCAATACAAAATCACAGCAGTGAGCGCTGGGTGACTGATACACTAGACGAGATTCTGTCTTTGACATGTGGACAGACAGACAGATAGACAGAGCATGGCTGGAGATGGCCCCGTCAGATACACACCCGGGCCCGGGGGACGTGTACGTCATCTCCTGTGGGTCATGGGGGTTGGGTGGCGCTTGTGTCCTTAGGGTAGGGTAGGGGTAAGGGTTACGTGTCAGTGGCTGAGAGGCATTTTGAAAGGGGGGGGGGACATAATTGTAAGGGAATACCACCCTTTAGATCGACCACGTAGGACATCTTTTACACATTTTTAATTATTGTCGTGTATATGTATAGTACTTTTTTACTTTTGAATTTAATGTCCCTTTTAAGCAAAAGTACTGTATACGCTATTTTAAAAATGTGCAAGTCTTTCATAACTCTTTTAGACTGGCACATATATAGTTTATAGAGAAAATGTAAATTTACAGTTTATATGTGGTGAGACTTTAATAAACTATCTGTCTGTCTGTCTAGGATGAGTCAATGAGTCAGGTATAGTCTAAGGTTTTGTCTTGAGGATTTCTAAACATGTCACTAGAAGGTTGGTTCAGTTTTAGTTTGGCAATTTGCCTATATCTAATTCAAACCAAATATCGTACTTCCCCAACAAGAAAGAATGCATTAAAATGCTTGAAGGAAGATGCGGACAATGTATAATAGTGTCTTGTATTTCCTAGTTTTTATCATTCATTTCTATAATGAATAAGCCATTGCATTTCTTAAAAAAATATAAAAATCTCTTTGAGGTCCAATTGCACCAGCATCCCCAGATGGTTAATAAGGAAATATATCATTATTCAATGCTTGAATATCTCAATTAATCCTTAATAATTTTGTCTCGTATGTGGTTTTGTTGGTGTCAGCAGTTTGGTTTCGTCGAGGAATTTACAATATTTCATGGAAATCAAACTTCATTCACCGAATAACCAATTTACCGTTCATACGAATACCTTTCAGTTTTTGAATTACGATGACATAAAATTGGATATTGTCTGGAAATTAACATCAACTACAAGAAACAAGTAATCCACAGTACCGACAAATGTATTCTTCGAAGGATGACATTAACTGTGAAAAGGTTGACTCAACTTACTGTGCTGACTCATAGAATTCACAAAGAAATTACTTGTTTTATTTTAGGAATTGATCACGCAGATAAGGCGTTAGGGTATGTCATTTCAACAAAACCTATTAATGAAGGACCAAGAAGTGGGTTTAATTATGAATCAACATCAATTAATGAAATATATAATTCAAATATATTGCAAAATATTGTAAATATCTTATGGTATATTTGTAATTTCAGAGCACTGAAAGAGTTTAAGTATCATAATCTAAACTTCCCCATATGCCGATAACAAAAGCTCTTGAAAAGCAGCTCTAGATTTAAAATCAATAATAATGTACATCCACCTTCAAAACATTGAGAAGTATAAAGTTTTTAAAGAGCTTTGGTACAGAAATCGATGATAAACATGTTATTATCCATGACATACACAAAATGTGTAACCTTGACAACATGATTTTCTAATTGTAATTCACCAGTAAGCCATTTGACCCTTAATAACAATTATTTCTAGTGGCTTATGTCATAATTTTGGCTGAGTAAGAACGTGCATGTAAATAACAATTCATTCAGCGCTTTCTATGTCTCTCTTTACAAACCGATTCTGAAGAATTGATTTTTGAACAGAAAACGGTATTGGGCAAACAACCTACTGCGGGAAATACTCATTTAAACGTGTGTATTTAACATTGTCAACGACCCATGAATACATTAAGAGAATCATCATTAGCGTTGCAAAGCTATCATCATTGATACACACTTTGTTGTTAATTCGAGGAAAACAGCCGCTTGTTGTATAAACTCCGACGCACCACCGAATTAGCGAACCCTACATCCATAAGAGTATTTAATCGCACTCATTATTAATGTATCGATTAAAAATCACTTGAGCTAATTATACAGAACAGTAAAGCTGAACATGCAATTCGGGCGATTTTCATACCGGAAACAAGTCCTGTTATTTGAGCCGACTGTTCCAAGTTCCATTCGGAAAAGATCGCGTCCATACTATACAATCCCGCCTTCCTTTAACCGTTGTTTATCTTGCTCGAACAACAGCTGAAATGTACAACCATTCTTTGTCAGCTCGTGAAATGCGTGCACGTGAAAAGCGCGCGAAACAGCGGGAGTGGTTGTCGCGTGCAGACTGGCGCGCGTGGACTATCATTCGTGTCCCGTACAAAACAAAACCGATCCTATGAGAATTTTGATAATAGGAATTTTTCCACAAGGGCGATTACGACCCAAACTTACACTCGGGGGGATATTTACGGGTCGGTTCCAAGACACGTCCGACAACCCGAAGAACCAACGTACCATAAATGCTTGCAAGCAAATTTTCCAATTACAGCATGTATCGATCGCATGGCTAAGGGAGATAACCGGGGTTAGCAATGAATAAAAGTGACGTCTGTTAACGACATATCGATCTCGGGCGCACACGCGCAATTTTCGTCTGCGCGAGATTTGGTCTGCGGGGCTATAATTGTCGCTCATCCTGCCATCATCCATGTTTAACTACCTCCCATATTTCTACATAACGGTTCATATGCTACAGCGGTTATTTCAGTCGGCTTCCAGACAGCGAATGAGTAAGAAAAGAAAATTATTATGGCCATGCCGGTGATAACCCTTGAAGGGGGCGACCCCCAAAGTCTTAAAGAACCCTCCGGCCTGATGGTTCCTTGAGAAGATAAGAACAAAGGATACGTGACTGGCATCATAAGTCTTTTTATCTCTTGTCACCTTTGTCATAATGATATAACTTACCCAATACAGCAGTGTGCAAAAATAGAATTGGGAGTATCAAACTAGACATGTTTAGGCTTTTTAACGTTGTGAAGAAGCCCTACTGATGTCAGTTTTTAACCTTTACTTAGAAAAATATCATATCATTCATACATGACTCATTAAAATGCTAAAAAATCCCATGAAAACACATATCGTTACTTCATTTCACAACATATTAAATGCATTACATAGAAAGGGTGAAACCAAATTGCAATGATGTGAGATGATTTGGATTTTAATGTTGCTATAAAAGAATACGACACGGCTGCTAGTGTTATTTCAAGGGGAAAGCCCGCAACACTATTATTTCTTTGCATTGCGGTGAAACCTGCGAGCATCGATTTAAACTAGCGAGAAATGGATGGTCCCTCGCCGAAATCCAGTGTAGTATTGCACCCAAGTACGTGTAGAACAGTTAACTCCTGCTGTAGACGGGAATCGAACCTCGGACCTCTTGATCCCAAGACGAAAACGCTAACGAAACCAAAGTAGGTCAGGACAATATTCCATACCCTTGGTTTCTCTTGCATGATTGTCGGTTACCTGGACTAACCATAGGGGAAACTATGAATAATAGAATAAAAATAAAAGTAAGTTATGTAAACTTCATTATCTTCTAAGTTTCTATTTTCAATCATTTACTCAGTTTACTTTCTCTTTCCATACCACTGTATGAAAGTGACTATAATTCGCTTCCATGAGTAAAAACACAAAAAACCAACACAATGGATAAAATTGATTCAATATATATTTGTATATCACCAGACACCGTCTTAACTCTCTTTCAAATCAATATATGCAGTTCTTATCCAAACACTAAATTATAGTTATGATATTATATATAAATTACTCTTACTCTTTGATTTCTTCGCTTGTTAGTATCATTTCTGTTATGCTCCGGTTTCACTATCGATGTTGCGTTTTCACAATAAGCGTTCTATGCTATTTGCAAAAGAAAACCAGCATGTCAAGTAGTATATTTGATTGAAAACCTACATCGTTAGCAGAAGACCAAGAGGGTTTATCAAATTGAGCGTTTAACATACTATTTATATCAATGACAAGTAGTAAGACAAAACCGGGTACGGAGCGGTTATGGCAACTCAACTCGCGAGGGCGTAGCCCGAGCTAAGTTTATTGCAATAATGGGAGGCATTATACTGAACACTCTCGCAATGTTTTCAAACTAAATTCTGGGTATACAATTAATTTCTAAACTGTTTAATGATATACATTGTGAGTTTAACGTATCTTGGCCAAACTACAAATATAATATACTTACAATACATTCTGCTTGAAGATTAAACTAAAAACGGGATAATTTACAGTAAAACCCTGTTCATTCCAATATAGATATATATTTATAGAGGAAAAGATACACCCCTCTTGTTCCCCAACTTTGTTTTCTAACACGGGCGTTTGTTCAATGTTTGACGAATGTAATAAGTTTTATCACTCATTTTCCATTCTCAATACTTGAAATATCCCTTCGTTTTTTGTATCCTTAACAGATCAACGCAACAAATGTAACTTACCGTGATAAATATGTATTGATAATAAGATTTAGAAAACTTTATAATAATTATTAAGCAAGAGCCTCATAAATGAGATACAAGTAAGTCTTTCTGAAAATTTTAAACTAATTTTTTTCTTTTCATTTTAATCAAATTTTAAAATTCATTGAATTTATGTTTATCCCATAGTTTGTATGCCATTTATATATTTAATAATCAAATAATTATATGCAACATTCTGCGTTTAACCCATTGCTTGACAACAACACAAGGAGCTGTGCCGAAACGGCTCATACCATGAATAAAGAAGTTGTCATCCATATATTTCTCTTCCTTATTGTCATTCCAACTTCTTAAATGCCTCTGAGTCTGAAAGACGTAATAGTTTGATTGTTATTTTAATCAATGAATAATCTTTGAAGCGTGTCCATATACCTTTTCCCGCCAGGGGCTCAGCAACTTTGTCTGCAGTAGAGAACTGTTCTACACGCAGTCAGGTTTGGGTGCATTGCTACACTGAATTTCTGCCCAGTACCACCCATGGTTTCGCAAGTGCAAACCGATGCTGGCAGGTTTCACCGGCGCAGTCATAGCCACGGTGGTGTTGTGGGCTTTCTCCCTGCAATAATACTATCAGTCACGATATCAGTGAAATACTCTTGAAAGCGACAATAAACCCCATATCACCTCACCATATTCTTTTGATAATTATTTTTTTCAAATATTCATTACCATTATCAGGATTGTGTTATCCGAAATATAACAATGTTACATTACCATTATCAAGCAAGATCATGATATGTTACCCAGTATTACTAACCGATAAAATATCAGTATAAATTTCCTCTATGTTTTTCACATTCCATAAAGCATTTTTATCTGGTATTCGTTTTTATTAAAAAATAACATTAATGACTTTTCAGCTCAGTCGTATCTCGCTTATGATTGGCGGCATAACCGATAGTAATTGTGTGAATATACTAATTTCCTTCGGAACAGCAGATACGATGAAATAAATGACAAAGGTTGTACGTTTCAAAGGCACGTGGCAAATATGAAATCGACAACATCACATATGAAACATCATTGTCATGAATATATTTACCATACCTGTTGAATTCTAAACACTAAATCATCCGGTTTTAATTTTTTCATGAAGCAGAAACTATGAATATTAAATGTATCGTGAAATATGACGCCATTTGAACAAATGAAACATCATTGTAGTGATACATATTATGAGCGTTCATTTTGTGCTTATTTAGTTAATAGACATTTTCAATTACAGTATGTATATTTCGAGACAATTTTACAACAGATGGCATTCAACATACGAAATTCTAATATGTAAAAATATTTATTATCTGGGGCGAAGGTTTACCTATTATATATACTGAAATTCGATATCTACATCATGATGGCGTACCGTTATATTTGAATATTTGTGATATCATATGAACCTTATTTTAACTTGATAATTAACTTTGTATGGTCTGGTACTGTATATAAGCATACTATGTGAACGACTGAACTCGTCTTATGAAGGAGGTAATTAGATTTCATTAAATGAATGAACGAATTGAAATAATCAAATGATGCAACAGACAAAAAAAGATTTGGGAATAGTTATAAAATTTAGGATGGAGAGGATTACTACAGAAGTAAATACTGTGTTTTAACGATTGCTAAATGTGTCTCTTAATTGTAAAACATTGTGGTCCATATACAATTATTGTTTTTAAATTGTAATAATGAATGAACGGGCTGGTGAATGGATGGTTAGTGTGAAATTAACAGAAGATGAATTAACTTAAGACAATGAATGAATGAATGAATGAATGGGTGGATGGATGTATGGATGTATGGATGTATGGATGTATGAATGAATGAATGAATGAATGAATGAATGAATGAATGAATGAATGAATGAAGTTCCACGTGAGTTAATCGTGTGAGGATGTTGGTAATAAAGAAAGAGTTATGGATACAAACCAAAACATCGTTATTCTTCACCCGAAAACATTTTCTTGAGGAATTCTTCACAACTGTTCTCATTTGTTACTGCTTCACGGTTTGTGGAAGAAGTGACAAAAATTACCTATAAAACAATACAAAAAAGCTGAAGCAACACTATTAAAATCTCCTGATGACATTTAAAGCCCAAATACAAACAGAGAAACTGATAGGGACTGTGTCGTTTGGCTGTTCAAGACACAGGCTCGCTTGAAAAAAAAATCCGGAAGATAATACCATTTGTTTGACAGCTTTATTTTAACATATGTTCTTCCTGAAATCCTTTCTACTTAGAAGTGACCTGGCATGAAATATACAAGCCTGAGGTCACAAGGATGACCTTTCTCTTCCTATATCAATACGCGGCTGGCGTGGAGACAATGGAGGGCTAATATCCGTCTTTCTAAAACAGCGCCCGGGTGAAAATCTCACGCCGTGGGGTAACGAAATCTTCGGGCTGGGAGGATACGGAGGTCATTTTTTACGGATTTGGATGTCCAGCGGAAGAGGTCACGTAAACCGGACACATATATTAGAGGAAGGGTTAGATTATACTCGCCAAACAGGCTTAATGTCCTTAAGAGAAATGTGACCCCGTCGGGTTGATGAATTGTGTGGGAAATTGCTTCATTGGCCGCCAATTTTTATTTGCTTCTGGCGCACGTGCAAATCATGCACCTGCGAGATTCGTCGCGCATCTCTGAAATTGAAGCGACAATTGCATGCCGGGAACGTCTAGTCAAGTTCAGTCGATGTGTTTACATTTGTCATTTTGTCGATTTCGGGGAAATTAAAGCCTTTGCAGCACGCCTCTCTGTCTCTTTCCGCTCTAGGTGTGAAATGACGTATCTATGACATCATTCTCATATGTCTTCGGCGATAAATCAAATAATAACAATAGGATTTACATAAATCCTTTGTGGGTTGATAACAGTCGCAAGTGCCGGTTGCATGAGCGTGTAATTTACTATAAACTATTACCTAATTTTGACACGAACTGAGACAGTTTGATGAATGGGAGTAGCTCCCAACTAAACTTCAAACTTCAGTCACGTGATTTGACCATCATGGGTTCTTTTCCCAATACGAACAAAACCACCTCTATCACATTAAAACTGATACTGAGGTCCTAGGGCGAGCTTACAGTCCGTAATCGAATTCGTGCAGGGAGAAACCAGGCGATAAATAGCTGACACCGTAGGATAAAACAGCGGTAATTAGGATAAGAAAGCTTTACATAATTGGATAAAGGTTAACTCGGAAAGGGAGGATCTTTTATTCATCTGTCAGCCATCAAATCGTCTTTAACTCAGCGGGCTCGAGTTTACACCAATCACCGAGCTGTTCCGGATGATCAAATCGAACAAAGAATTGATGATGACGACCATAGTGACACTATTGTAAACAGTTGTACTTTAATAGGTTAACCCGGCCCACCTACGAATTAGTTTATCCAATCGAGCATGCCACAATACAGCCTCGTCTCCATTTTAAGTACGTGTTTGCTAAACACTTATAACTGTCAATCGTATAGCGATGTTCATGTAAGCCGATGATCTACAATTGATGAGGGAAAATGACTGGGCGTTGTTTATTTAGATTTGACACCCCTGCAAATGTAATCAGGCGAACAGGGGAGTCGATTTAGGGAAAATGGTAATTCCGGAAAAAATAGAATCTTACGCAAACCTTGTAAGCAGGATGTGATTGTTTTCTGATTTCGTCCTGGGAGTGTGACACTTCTAATCGCAGTGTAGATTTAACTCTTGCTGTGATCTCGGGAATGACATGGGAAATAATTACAGGAATGGTAGAAAAAATCGGGTAGATATTTGAATACATTGAACCAACAGCACAACCATGCATAAATCAAATGTACGTTTACCTTCATTTCATTAGATAAGTTTGACAATAATTGAATCATTCGGCCTCTAATCATGGAATCGCTTAATACTTTTCCCGAAAAATTAAGATAACTTAATTCGGATATACATGCTTACGTGTCTTCAAATATGTTTGATACGCACTTTAATAATTGACATGTTTAATATATGAAGAGGTATACTTTCTTTCATTTCAATCACTGTAACAACTGTAAAATTTCACACTATTCTGCAAAAATTGACGGTTATGAAGACATCCGCGCTTCTGTCTGTAATCAAGAAAATAAGGGACATAAAGCAGTATTTTTCTCGTTTACTTTAAACAGATGAGAATAAAGAAAAAAATTTAAAATAACAATTTTAACAAATGGGAATGACTAAAAATAAGTCATCATTTGATTACAATAGAATTAGTAGTTCAGTCCGGCTACATTCCAAACAAAATCAATATCATTCTTGTTCTTTTCCCTTATTTCCCTTTACGTTAACAGCAGAAACCACGAGAAGAATTTTTTTATTGACCATTTTATTTCAAATAAGTGCAAATAAATCTTTTGAACTACGTTGCATTTATTTTCATCGCGAATGGTTTCATTTTGTCACTTTTAGACTATCCGTAAGAATTCCAACACATTTTAATCATATGTTATATTGCAAATATTATTTGCAAATAAAAATGTATTTTAAAACGTTTGCTGACACCAAATAAGAAAGATTTAATAAATTACTTGTATTTATAGATATCTTTGATGACGAGTGTTATCTTTTTATTCATGTGCCCACATAGACCAAATATACTAATCCATGCATTTCCAAATCAATTAATCTAAACAGCCAGTTCATGTAACAAAAAATACGAATGACATTAAGAGTTCAATAAAAAACGATCATCGGAAACATTAAAATTACCAGAAACAAACAACACCATTTTTTTCATAATTCGTTTAATTACAGATCCACATTCCGGTCGAATCTATCCAATCGCCGTCTTTTCTTGGTCAATTATTAAAGGATTTAGGCAAACATTTTGTCTGCAACCACTTAGCAGCGAAAGCAAAATGCGCAACGCTGAGCTAAATCTCATATTAACTCGCGTCTAATCATTGATTGTCTACCAAAGTTCTCAAGAACTGGACGCACTTCCGTCTTCCCCAAGTCCAATTTCCGGTTCCAAGGAGTGTCTGCCGAAACTGCCCAAGACAAGACTGGCACCTGCGCGAGATGAGAATCGTCAAATTTTCTTTTGCACGCGTTTATGTGAATTATTTATGACCCAGTCGATAAATTCGTCCTCGACGGACAAATTTGTAATGGGGCTAAGCTTTTAAACACCGCCTGTGAAAATCAGGATTTTCCGTCATTGAATTAAGTCTAACACTTTGATTATGTTATGCATATTTGATAATGTGTTATTTTCTGTTTAAATCTGCCCTGTGGGTAACGGAAAAAATAATAAAGTATTAATGTGAATTGTTTGACGGATAAATGTGTCATCTTTATTCCGAATTATATAAATTGTGCTATTTGTAACAGTAAGAATGAAACGGGAATTTTAAGATGCATAGGATGTTAAGAGGAAGCGTTTACATATAATTGATAGAAATGGAATGGCATTGAAAACACTAATATCGCGACTACAAAACAAAGATCTTAAGTGTTTTATTGTATTGCTATAGATGAACATTACTTTTACATTTAAAGTGATCACGATTGATATTTTGATATCAAGTTTAAACGTTTAATGCAATAATTAATTTAAAACAATTTCGCTCTTCTGACACGGCTGCCTTACAACTGTGATATTTAATTGCTATAATTTAATCGGAACAAGATATGTCATCAAACGAACTATGATTGTAAAGTATTTAATACCTATTAACAATACTATATTAGATCAACTAGATTCAATAACTCGTGCACAAAACACCTGTTACCGGCCATGTTAATTTTGTACGCATGCGTAGTAGAAAGAATTCTTGTAACTGGTTTCACTGAAATGTTACGGAAGAGCACTAACGACTGTTTATAATCATCACCGTGAAAACAAATTCACTGGACTATAAACTTATTTGTATGAATTGTTTGAAGCGTTTTTTCATCTCATTACCTGAGCCAGTTTATGTTAGATTGCAATCGCAACACTAAAAAGGGCTAGTCATTGCCTAAAGGCATCGCTGCCTTCATCTAAAGTGAAAACTATAAACATTTAAATTTTAGTTCAAATACCAACGCTTTCAAATCAAAATATTACAGCTGGTACATATTGTGAAATTAATTAGATTTAAATCGTACATTTATGTAAAATTTTGAACATTTGAATTTTGGAAAACGTGTCTTTTGTCATGATCGAAGTAATTACGATCAAAAAGGTTTTTAATTGCAATATTATATAAACTTTTAATTTTTCGGTAACATTAAAGCACAATTATTGCATAATTTGAATAAGGGGGTACCATCTGTGTTCTGATATTTCATTTTTCGTAGAAATATGTTTTGTTTTGTATAATTATAAACACAAGCTGTGCATTTTTAAATCGAATGATGTTGTTCAAAGGGTGTATCAGCTAAAACTTTACTGTTTTCAAACAATACTATATTGTTAATGATTCTTTGGTTATTATTTGCAAAGGATTTGCTTTATGATATAATTATTGAAAGAATTTTATGACGTACTTTTCAGTCGCTGTATTGGCAAGAATATATATGTTTAATCAAAGAAAAACAACATTTACTAAAAATGTTATCGTTGATTAAGGATTCAATAAATCCTATTCGTATGATAAAGTTTTTCAGGATAATTTAATTGATACACGATGCCTCTGCAAAATATTTTTGAAACATCAAGATTCTCGTTGTTGCACGTATTATTGTTCAATAGTCACGTGCAATGCTCAGTTAGTCGCTTTCCAAATAGCTGATTTAACCATATTTATGTCAATAAAGAATTGGATTGGAAAACAATCGTAAAAGTTATATTAATACAGCTCCATGATACAATATAAAGATCATGTTATGGTGAAGTTACAAATTATATTGTCTATACAACGCCAACAAGTTTTGCCAAACAAAACACGAAAATGCCTATTATTAATATTTTGGTAAATAACATATCAATCTGTAAATTAGTTGCTAAATCTGTCTGTCAATTTATAAATTCGTGCACGGATATCAATAGTTCATTATTAACAGAAGAATAATTTGAGTTTCCGAATACGACTGACCGATTAGATTAAGTCCTTTATTATAGAAAAACATATAGTTTGCCTTAAAATGCTGTACAGGGGGGCATGACAAGTAATAATAATAATAATTGTGAACATTTTTAAGCCTAATATCCAGTGCAAGCACTGCTCATTGGCTGTACATTATTTCCCTGAAGGAAGTACTTTCAAAGCCGCTACTAAGCGCTTCGCGCGACCACATAGGTCCGTACTTCCCGTATTCAGGTACCCAATTGTACAGCTGGGTAGACTGAGTGCAATGTGGATGAAGTGCCTTGCCCAAGGACACAACACGGTGTAAAGCCCAGGTCACAAATATTTGGTGTCTCCACCTGGATTCGAACCCGGGTCTTTGGCGTGATAGGCCAGCACGCTAACCACTACACCACCGCGTAATACTGTGTTGAAACATCATAGTCACGACATCAAAAACAGATGGGAGTTTTTGATATGAATCTCTCATACTTGTGCTGCATTCAAGTCTATGACGTGTGTGTATTATTTGAGAAAATCTCCTACCATGATTTAAATCGAAATGACTGTATGTTTCAATTTCCTGGACGATGGCTTTTTGAAGTTGATAGATATAGCGACACTTTATGGTCAATCGGTAGTTTCAAGGAGCAGTAGCACGTTTTTATGGGGATGTCAGGAAAATGAAAATTAATGGTTCCAATTGAAAGAAAAAGCATTTAATGAAGCAGTACTAATTCAAACGTATAACGTATATTTTAGCCATGCGTTTCCTTTTTCTTATACAAAATGATTTAAAGGTGTTCACAAAAATGGCCGCCAATGGATTTTATGTGAATCTCCATACTTTGTCCTCTGACTATGGATGATTGGCTTGTGTAATGTGATTTTTGACACTGTTAAATTAATTCATTAAGCATAAACTTACAATTATCATAGAAATATTTAAAATATAAACTTATCAAAAAACGTGCTCCTGCCCCTTTAAAAGTGCCTTAAAGGAAGGATTTTACAGTTTTTCAGTTTTGAGTCATTGCGAAGATTATAACCAGCAACACGTGATATTTTGGGAGGTACTCGTTTGCTCATTGTGAACATATCGTCTCTGGCATAATGTTTTACAAGAGGTTTCTTTGTATATTTTATTATGACTCGAACCCCGAACGGCACCACACAGGGTTCTCAGAGCATCGAGATTGAGTTTTCCTGACATAGCTGCTTGTTGCTTTGTATATTTAACTCACATATGACTGCAGTACTCAAATAAAGGTAAAATGAACTGATTGTACATTGTTTTCAATGTTTTGATCGATATTTGGGACTCCTAAGAAAATCAACCATTGGAGCAACTATCAAAATAGTTCAACAACTACGGGCGTGGCCCGCTTGATTCGCTGTCCAACTTCAAAGCCCCTTATTTGGCAGCTCAGTTGCATACTACAACGGACGTAAAAATAACACGTTCATCCCTATAGAACATTGTTATATTTAGGGTAATACTAACTGCAATAGTAAAAATTCTTGTCCTTCATCCTCGCGGATGGGTGGGCGAGTTGGTAAGCTGCTTGTACGGTCATTGCCTGCGGTATTGTATGTGTGGGTTCATATCCCGCAAGGTACTCTTCTCGTGAAAGTGCAAAAATATGTACTATTGCAGATAGTGTAACCCAAATATAAAGTCGTGTATCTCTTATACTTATCCTAACACCAGAGTAACAATTCACGCATCTCCTACGTGTAATCCTCGTTATCATCCACTTCATAAACGTTTCTTTCAAAGAAGAAGTAACCAAAACTTTCCAAGCTTCTTGTTCATGTCTTTCAAAAATGTTATGATGTTTGGGTTTATCTTTTAAGGACGAAATAGTGCGGAGTAATATCATATAAGATTCCTTCAATTAATCTTTTTGTCCTGCAGATTTGATAAACGATAGTTATATAGGAATAATTCAGATTTGATCTCTTGTTGAATAATAACAATAAGATTATTACTAAGATTATTCAAATATGGTCCCAAGAACAACTTATTAAATAAAAACATTCACAATGAAAGGTTTACTTATATATAAACATAAACGTAAACTTAAATAAGATTTATTAAAAAAGAACTAATCTGGCACTTAATCATTTTAATACAAAAAATAATATCAAAATGCAACTCCTTTTTTAAAGGGGCAGTAGCACGTTTTTAGGGGGAGTATAATGTGATGTCAGGAAAATGAAAATTAATGATTCCAATTGAAAGACAATGTATTAAAACTAAATGGAGCAGTAATAATTCAAATATATAACGTAAAGTTTAGCCATGCGGTTCCTTTTTCTTACACAAAATGAATTAAAGGTGTTCACAAAAAATGGCCGCCTATGGATTTTATGTGAATCTTCATACTTTGTCCTCTGACCGTCAAAATAATACATTTAACATTAACTTACAATTGTCAGTGAAAAATTTAAAATATAACATTATCAAAAAACGTGCTACTGCCCCTTTAAAGCATTAAATGCATTTCGAATGACTTTTCAACTGACTTTTGTTCAAATGATTTTTCGAATGACTTCTGTTCAAACGACTTTTTGAATGACTTTTAAAAGTACTTCTGTTCAAAGGACTTTTCGAATGACTTTGTTTAAATGACTTTCGTTCAAATGACTTTTCCAATTTTCAAGACCATAAACCCAACTGGAAAGGTGCCTTTGTAAGTATAGAAAATCTGATATTCCAATTGCCTAAATTCCCAAATTTACAAAGACTTTCAAGATAATATGAAAGTGTTACAAAGACCACATACAGACGAACACCGTTGAGTGACACGCACTAATATAAAGTTACGGAACTATTTAAAAGTACGCGATTCTTCTAACCCCTTTCACTGAAGGGTTACGACATTTTCCGAATTATTATTCGTTCAGGCACAATTTACAGCCTTCTTGGAACCCCGAGGTGCTAAATCATTCGCTCACTCTGATAATTACAGAGAAGATCACCAAATCTAGCCATTTTCTAATATGGGCCGACATAAACTCAACTCGATATAGGCGATCATGCTATCTCGCGCTTATACGACGTCAGAGTTATCTTCCCTTGGGAGCTCTTTGGTCACTGGAGGAGAGAATTAGCTGGCCTCGTTCTGATGAGCGCGTGCCCTAACATCGCCCACTGCGCATGTCGGAGCGAAAAGGTGTAATGGTTTATCTCTTTGAGATGGAAACTGTCTAAGCTACTAGAAGGTTTGCGTCTTGGGAACATTTTGAATTACAATTTTTGTCAACTTATTGCGTGGCGAAAGCATCGTAAAAATAACGTGATGAAATATTATTGAAAAATGTGTTTTGATGTGTGAAATGTAGCTTAACGGAAGGATACAACTTAACAAATGCTTTGTTTATCAAATTAAAATGAATATTATTTGAGACAATGGTGAGGTATTTTTATTCTTCTATTTTACTCTCTGTCCCTGGTTGAATAGCGATGTTATCGGTTCCGTTGGTAATCAAAGAAAGTAAAAAATCTAAAAAATGTCTGAGAAACTGATAGTATATCATATAAATGAAAATAATTTGATATTGTTTCTATTGTTTTAGTACAAGTAATATTTTATTTATGAAACCATAATTAATAAAATAAATGTAGGTATAAAACAAATCCTGTGCTAAAACTTTGTCTATGAAACTCACCAATTACCACACCAATTAATTGTTTCTTAAAAATGTTATTAAAATGTTGTCTTATTAATCCACAATTTTTTTCAATAATATATGTTACACTAAAGTTGTAATACCTTTATACATAAATTAAATACTCTCATTTTTCATAAAAGAAAAACATATTTTATTGAATAAATATTTGATGATACATGATTTATGACAAAAATATTGTTTTATTTTTCACCAAGGTTAATTTTGTTTACTTACAGCACGTTGTATTGATATAACGTTATGAAATCAATAAACAGTTATCAAAACAACTTATTTTTAAGTCATCAAAAACAACAGAATATGAAATTGATTTGAACCTGAAAATCAATTACGTCAATAGATACCAAATGTCACCGTCCAACCTTCATATGTCAAAACACTTCTTTTGATTCAATGACTTCCGGTTTATAAAATCGAAATAACTATATATAGTACAATGATATATGATTCTTCATTTTGAGGGAAATATAATTGCCGCATTCGATTATTCTTGTTTAATGTGTTTTGGGTACTTAAAGGAGCAGTAAAATGTTTACGGTCAATAAAATTATCTAAAAAAATGTTTGTAACGTATTGTAAAACAGCTATTATCAATTCAAAGAATATAGTTCTTAAACAATGTACCATTTTCACTTCTGCTACATAAATTCATTTCCCTAGGTGTTCACACAAAAATGGCCGCCAATGTGTTTTGCTGTATACTTGAGGATTCCTTCACATCATAGGAGACGTAGTACGATTTGAACTTCTAACGATGAAATATGTGGAATAAACTTATATTAATTGAGAACAAAATGAATAAATAAATTTCAAATGAATCCGTACAACTGTTTCGTTTATTGAAGAGAAGCAACATTCATCAATTTATTGATGAATACATTGTGTATTATATTGAACAGTGTAAATAACAACATCAAAGAGTCAAAATTTTAGGTTTCCTTTATAACAATAATTAATGTGTGTTCACTATGTATTTTCTACTTATGTACAGCCGTATACCAATATACCAATCTGAAGCAAAAAATCTGGTTTTACAATACATGTACGTATTTACCAGTATATTTTTTTCAGCGACATTAGTCAGATTTATCGACAATAATGCATCTTAAAAAGTTTATATAATTGATTCAATTTTGTACATATTTGCTTAATAAGATACATATATTTTATGCTTCTTTCATCAAACATCGCAAAATTTAAATTAAGAAAAAACCCAGAAAACATGTATATTTTTCTATATACATATATATGTATTCGATGAAATAATGATTTCATTTTATTATTTATACTTTATTCTACTATTCTTTATCAATTTAATTACCATTTCCACATATGACATATTTTTTCAATAAAATCAATACCTTATAGAAAACAAGATAACGTTTTGATTGTGGACCTCCATTCACTCTACACAAAATAGAAAACTCTTTATCGAAATATACATTAATACGTTGAATGAACCCTAAATCTCTTTGTCAATTTCATATTTTAAAAAAATTATTACGCTGCATGGTATATACGTATTTAATTTGTGTCTGTTTTGTTTGTCATTTTTATAAATTACTGACACACATATATTATATAAATTCTACACATATATACACGGCCACTGCAAACCTTTTTAGATTCTTAATTAAACCTTACTGATTAAAAATATCGTAACTTTTTAATATTGAAATAAAACTGAATCAAGATTATGGGGTTAACTATCATTTTAAAAATGGTTAAACAAGTACCTTTCTAATGAAAGCTGTGACCAAAATTATGAATAAAAAACATAATAGAATTTCCGTATTCTAATGCAAATTTGTTTATGATATTAAAATTATACACAAGATGTTGCTGATTTGTTTTCTACTGTAATTAGTTTAATAATTAGCTCTCTAATAAACGGGCTATTATTTCCTTACAAAACCGAATGACGGGTCAGCGGAGAGTAACGCTACATCTACTTTTCATCTATTAAATACCAACTGATATTTTACACCAATGGTAATTAATGCATATAATCCAAAAAGGCTATCCCTTCTACAATAAGGGCTTATCCATGTATATTAATGGATTTTCTCCATTCAATAAGTCGCGTGGTTCATTTAGACGTACATGAAAAAAGCGTGGCCATAAAAGAATCAGATAACGGAATGGACATTGAATGTCGATAAATTAGGACTAAAAATTCATTAAGTTGGTCCGGATAATATTTTGGACATAATCGGACTAGAGAGGATGAGTTACGGCCCTTGATGACAATCATGTGACCTTCATGGGGTCACATGACGAGATTTGGGGATCTGAAGGTCACATGTCAGAAGATAAAAAGTTTGACTGGTTAATGACCCTTGATAAAGCGAGAATTACAAAGATAAGGGCCCTGAGCTTTAGGCGTTGAGTGCTCAGATTTGCATATTAGAAACAAATATCAGATTTAAGAATATTCTTCACACAACAAAGTGTTCTGTCAATTTGAAATGCAAAGTAGGGCAGTTGCGATCTCTACTACGGTCTTTTCGCATTTGAAATATCTTCGTCGTAAATGACATATAGTCTTGTGCGTCAATATATTTAAAATTTGAATCCGGGTCCTCTGTTCTGAATAATTCCTTATGTGCATAGATATTAATATTTTTAAAAGTTGTATTGAAGGTATGAAATTATTATCATTTATATATGAAATAAGATGGGAATCAATCGAAATATTTGTTGCGGCACTAAAACTGCATTCGTTCTTCTTTCGTCCATTCATTCGTGTGTCTGATAAATATTTAGATTGGCATATCATAATACCTGTGAACAAATATGAACATGCATTGGTGTATTTGATATTTGAGTATTTATTTCATTCATTCCTTCCCATGGCACAACATAGATATTTCGATATAAAAGCTTTTTCTGGACGAAGATCCTTCCATTCACTCTCTAAATGTCCATCACCGGAATAAGGGTATAAAAGCCGTTCGTTATCAGAGCTAATTCGCCGCATGGAGCATCCCCTAACGCACAATGACACCAATGTTTCTGAGAATAATGGTATTCTTGTTAGCGGTACGCAATGGTTAAAGCGGAAGTACGTTTTAAGTGCTGCAAGCGACACTGCCGCTTACCACATTGCGTAAAATCAATAGTGGGAGGATGACGGAAATCTTCTGCAAACATTGTTTGCAAACTGTTTTGTCCAACGATGCTAGTTGATCGACTAGAAGATGATCTGGATCGGAAACATGGATGGTGAGCGGTTTAAAGTGGAGGGACGGACTCGACCCCGCTATCCACGTGCCGTGCTTTGTCAATCACTGTGCTCAAAGACAATAGGCTTTATTTGCATATCTTATATATCTGGAACCAAATCTCGCGAGAGGGGACGATAACTAGACCCTCTCGCTTGCCAGATGTTCACAGCTTTATCTTCTGAACTAAGCTCGCTCAGGCTAAGTTAGACGATCGATGGCCTTGCAAACAGCCTGGCTCTAACCCTCTCGTTACGAATTTCACTCATGTTGAAAATGCATTAATTACCATGGAAGACTGGTTTGTGACAGTGGGTTCAATCCAGGGTCTATCAGAAAACCAAGTTATGATGAAGCGGCTGTATCGGCTGAAGTGCTGAAGCCATCAGGTTTCCGAAACTATGACAGAGTATCTTAGTTTTTGAAAACTTGAAAGAAATAATTGGTGAAAGTGATAATTTCGAAAATGAAATTTAATATGTCCAAAGTTACGATAAAGCGACCGAACTATGACAGAGCATACGACTTTACATCTCTGAAAGGAAAACAGAAAATAAGATAAATTGAAAAATTCGAAAATAAGATATAAAATCACTGAGATTTTCATCGTGATTTTGACCATAGAATGTCGGTCTCTTCAATTTCTATGAGGGAAAACCTGATTTAGAGATGAAAAGAATACACATATATGAATGTCCTAATGAATATATAACAACTAGAATTATGGCATTGTCTTATTTCCAGTACTACTGTTTTGTCAATGAAATACTAGTTGCAATGAACTATTTAAATAATATAGACAATCCTATTTTACTATTTATAAACGCAAAAACTTTCCTTTTCCTTAAAATTATTTACTTTAACTACAAACTGCTTATGTTCTAACCAATCTCCCTATTGTCGTAAATCTAACCGTAAACGAATCCATATCCGTGAATAAGGCTCCACACAACGAGAATCACAACAGCGCTGACAGGAGTCTACAATTATGTGGAACCCGATGCCGGAAACCTGCAGTGTTGTTGTTCTTGATATGATTAAGGATGCAGGTGCGGCAGAAATCTACAAGTGATGATGAAATATACATCCCGCGTCATGATGAGGCTAAATTACATGTGTAATACACATCATATCTCGAAACCTGTCATTCACTTCACGGATCAGAACCTTTTTTGTCAAGAGAAAATGTTTATAAACGAACGAACAAACGGATGGTACAGAAGCAAGTACGAGTGAATGAAAAAATCAACGACAAGAAATGATTCGTAGATCGAATGATAGATACTTTGATGTCTAACAGAAATGGTAGTTTATTGTACAGAATGAAATTTTGCTGATCCATAACTCACCTTTTGCAAAATTTATAAGATAGATATTATTACAACATATTTATAAGAACGAATGGATGGATGAATCTATTGATTCATTGGTTAATACATTGGTGAATTTATTGACTGCTTAGATGGACGAAAGGAAAAAAAACTGCCAAACAAAAAAACTACTAACCAAACGTTAAAGTATTTACAAGGATTGGCCATTGTATTTATTAGAATGTTGATGTGTGTTAAAAATGACCAACGCGCACAGAAAAGGATAAAATATGTTGACAAATATCATTATCAAAACGTTTCTTTCTCGTAATTGATTAATGTTTACCTATTCACTTCACTATTTTCAATGTCAATGTCAAATTACCAAACTGATAATATTTTGTGTTGTTTAGCAACCGCACCAAGTTATATATGTTGTATATGATACGAGACGCTCTCTCATAATAATGAGCGTTTGTTTGAATCAGTTTGATTCAGGTGAGAAAAAAAATCAATTTTACATATGTCCTTGCCAATGACCCTTTGACCTGCATTAGACACATATATATGATATATAGAGGATATCTATGACAAACTATGTTTCCGGCACGAGTGCCTGATTATTAGTATTTCCCGAGCGAGAGCGAGGGTTATACTGAAATTAAGCCATAAGTGTAGTAAACATGGTATGTCATGGGTACGAATTTGATACTACTATTCTTTTTATTACTGCAGTGACAAAATGAAATAAAATGCTCAAAATCAAGTTCTCAGCACAGGCGAACTAGCCGGTACCGTACCCTATAGAACGGGACGTCATAGGCGAACCGTGACGTCAAAGCATTGTTTATAACATGCCCTAATATGCTGCGCGACTATTGAAATATTAGTTATGTATTGCTACAAATTAAAAGAATACTCATTAATGAAATGTTAGGATAAGCAACAATTAATTCAGTTTTTGATAAAGAGCTTGTGAAATGATGTGGTGAAATTATAGCGTCAGAAGTTCCCAAAAGAGAAAACTTTCCTTCGTGTAATAAACAAAATACCTAAAGTAAAGTAAACTAAATATAATTATACAAAATATTCCCTATCAAAGCTTAACCGCAAATTGACATGAATCTTTCAACTGAGATAGCGACAAGTATTACAAACCTTCTATTTCCTGTTACGCAAACAATGTCGTCGCTTATGTTCAAAATAATATTATTGAACCGTAAATATATATCTCTACAGTATCACCTATGTCAATAAAAGTAAATAAACTGTCTGTGTGAACATTGTCTTTATAATTATTCTTTCAGACGACTGCTGGGAAGAAAATTAATGTTTACGTATAGACGGCTAAACTCTATCCGCGTGGCTTTACCAACGTTACGTTACGTAATGATAATAAGATAGGGTTGTTGTCGTTATCAAATTTCACATTACTATCACGCCAACTTTCAATTTGCACTGTTTCTACAAAGGGAACGGAAATCGTTTGGTAATTGAAAAATGGCGGGGAGTAAAGGCAGACTCGCAGTTATCATGCAGAGCGGTGACACGAACCGCGGTGTTCGTTTCGTATTCGAAATGGTCAGCTTCAAGTGTACCCAAATTCGTCATACTGTCACATATTCGGATGGGTATTTTAGAATTACAATTAGAATTGATATTGGAACTCGAATGAAACAAATAATTATAGAAAATTGTTTTTATAAAACTAGTATGAGATGATAGAGTATATCAACATATATTTCAAGACCTTCTATCTAAAGCTATAGTAGTTGTATTTTTTATTCCTAAAGAAAATATTGATCTGTATATCTTGTAAAACGTGAAAATAATTTTGTTCTAAATTTTCAAAAAGCGTTGGTATTAATTTAACACTTGCTCGTACTTCGAAATATTTGCTATTTTAAAAACCTAGTCATGGGGTCATACATTAACTTTCTATTGAATGTTTTACTACTGTACAGTCACTGCAATACTATCATTTTCAATAATCTAACATAGATTGACTACATACTGTCCTTGGTGTTGATTACACACTCTGCTACATGCTTGCTTTGTTTCTATCTTATTATGGAAATCGATATTTATATATTTTCTAGTTTTTTAGAGATAAATTCACTTGTTGAAGTTTGACACGTGAATGCAACTAAGGAATCTTTTTGAGAAAGTTCTCTAAATTCGCTTGCCAATGGCATTATGGGATATGTTTTGTTCCAGACAATCAAGTTCGGATCAATATTTTATTGTTTATTTAAAAAAAAATGTATTGCGTTTAGTTTATAGTGTTTTGTTTGTTTTATGGAAGAAAAAAATATATTGCGATAAGTATTGTTGTTTTCTTTATTCAAATATACCAATACAATAATATTGCAGTTTCTTAAGAAAAGAGAAGTTCTGTTGCTACCAGTTCAGCAAGATTGGACGTGACTCGCCGGATGGGTGGGTGATCTCATAGTAAGAAAAAATAAAGTGAGAGGGTTTATTCCTTTCCCCACGCGTAGACATGAGTTAAAACTTGGAGCGTTATCTTGCATACGTTTTTTGAATTTCCTATTCTCAAAGCACTGAAGATGGGTACCTGGTAAAAGTGTGTTTTAAGTTTACCATTTTGCTCTTGCATATCGGGTTAGACCGGGGTAATGAGGAAAGCATAAATCACTTTTGAACATGGGACAAATCTTTTCGAATTCAAGGAATCTCTTGATTCAATTGGATTTTATATTTGGTATATAATTTGATTAATGTTTCGCCAAAGTTTTATTTTTTATTTTAAATATTTCTAGCCACTGTAAAGGTTATCCTGTGGGCCCACCTGCTATATGGTTGAAGCCCACTTGTTCTTCAGTAATTTCTTCCGTCAATAAACCACACCGGATAGTTTACATAACACTCAGCATGTGAAACGCATCACCGGTCCAGAATTCTCTTCCTGGTATTCCCGTCCCATAACAAACAACAATAATACCGGCGAGCGGTGAACACCTGATCTGTTGACCCTAGGATTTTATCCGCCTTGGAAATTGGGTCTGATTAACGGACTCTCGCATATACCGTGCAAAATTTGTCCCGCTTGGATAAAAGCGGCACGTGATGGGAACTTCAAAGAGCTGGGAGACGCAGTTAATCCACGAGGAATTAGCTAATCTGACATCAAACAAAGCCGCGTGTCCGAGATTAGGACTGTAAACTTCGACTGACCAGTTCCTAAATTCGTGGCCCAACTCGCAGGTTTAACCCCTATGGTGCCAGCGTACCACTTTGAGTTACGTGTCGGCTCAGGAGGTATTTTGTTATTGATCTTACGGATATGAGACATATTTATCTTATACGTCTTTGAAATATCATGTTAAAGATTTTTGTTACTTTATGGACTTGATTTTCTCCGCCTAATGTTGATGTTTATTTACTATGTCAACGAAAGAAAACGGTTACAAACGTAATAAATATGAATAAATAAATAAATAAAACTATATTGAAATTGATTCCAAAATATTTTTATTTCTGAAAAATACAAGAATAAACTTTTAAACAGTGATCTTCATGCCTGGAAAATCAATGAGAAAAAAACCCTAAATTTTGAAACAGTGAAACGTATGCATATATTTATATCAAACAATACATTGTTTGGCAAACGATGCCATGTGTATGTGTACTAGTACATTTAAATACAGTTTAATTTTTTTTAAACAAGTTAAAGTTCAACAAATAAATCGGTGAATTGAAACTCATATACTATTTTGAATTCGTCATAAGATATCGCTTCTTTGCGGAGGTCAAAGATTACCAAGGCAGTGCATTATTTTCTACTAGTTTTCTACCTCCCATGGAAAAGTGAAAATAAGAAATTGTCACGAAAGATTTAAATTAACCAAGCTGTCAAACATCTAAATTTTAGAACTCTTACCTTCAACGAATATTCTAATATAAAAGCGATGTCTATTGAAACAAATCCAGTGACTTAATGCTAGCAAACCTACTGTAAGGTTTAAATGGACAGACCTATCGGGGTAATTTTTGTTGCAAGAAATTAAAAAAGGACGGAGTGATGCATTCTATTCTTTGTCGAATTACTGAATCTAGAACAACTAAAATGTTACCCTCGCTATCATATATGAAAATAAGTGTGACGTAATCATATGATAATCATTTTAAAGTATAAAAGTTGTCTTAAATTTTATTTCCACAAAAAACCCGATAGGACTGCCCCTTTAAGGTATTGATGTTCCATTAACGATAGCAATCACTTGTAGCTCTTGTATCGTTCTTGTAATTATTTTGTGTTACTGTATCAGGTTTCATATAAATCATGGAACAAACAACTCTTAACATTAATAATTTTAATTAATATTTTCGGGATATCACTTCACAGGCTAGTCTGACAGGAAAATCCTAAAGTAAGATAACAGCATAAGCAAATTTTTTAGAAAATATAAAGCTTTAATTTTCGTAAAAGATGAAATTTCAATCTCCATATCTTTTTAATCAATGTATTAAAAATTTTAAGATTTATCGACCATTTAATTTCAGAGTCGAAATTTTAGACTGTTCACAAGCGCTCAAGCGCACATGTCAATCTATTCTTTTGCACGATGGCACCCATGGTTTCCTGAACACGCCTCTAAACGCCAATATCAGATCAGAACGTGAGATAGAGAAAAATAACAGAAATATTTTGTCATCATACCTTTGCCGTCATACCATTCTCTTATCGACACGAATGATTGGTAGGAATTCATAAACAATGATAACGTTTTTGAGAGAGTGTTCTTACTTAGCATGCCAATTGCATCACGTACATGAATTATCGTTTGCACGTGCACATAAATCGATATGAGAGTTTTTGTGTGCCAAACTATAAAATGATTGTTGTTTGTATTTCAATGCAAGAATAATAAACTTTGATTCATATGTGGAATTTTGAGCTGTCATTAGCGAATGTGTTATACCCAAATATAAAGGAAAAGTATCACACACAACTTGAATGTATGACAAGGGTTTTTCTAATGGATGTTACTTATAGATAAAAAATAAAACCTTACCAAACAAAAATTTAAAAAATAAATTAAACCTTTATACTAAAAAAACGACCAATGTTTTAGAAAATAAAAATCAGAAAAAGAGAAATAAAACAAAAGTTTAATGTTGTTCAGCGAACATATTTTTGCATAAATTAGCACCTAATTCCATTTGGATAAAACTAACATCAGACCGTGTATACAGTCTTTGTAGCATCTCGTTAATTCAATTCATGAACTATTAAACCTACCTTTATACGTTTTTATGCATAGATTTAAACCAAATTATTAGTGTGATAGTAAAAGAAAGGGGTGGGTACTGCATCCTTGTATTACCCCAATATTCGAAAAAACATTTTAACGAACATTCTACACTGCTGTGTTATGAATATTTATCAAAACTCAAATTTACTCAATAAAAATGTCACACAAGAAAATACAGGCCCACAATTGTATTCCTTGCGGTATCCCTGATTCTAGGAAATTTAAAAGTTCTATTCATTGATCATCAAATCCATCAAGGTATTCAGTTTTTCTAGATATGAAACCCGAATTAACAATATTTGGTTTAAGTCATACAGAGACAGTGTTCCTAAGTTCCTAAGAAATAATATAGCCAAAACCAACACTTCGAGTATTTATCTATCACTTTATAACTTTACCTGGCATTTTATGTCACCCAAATGGAGACAAACTCATGTGATTAGTCCTTGTAGTATCCCAAGTTCCCAACAACATTAAAAGTAGCTTTATATCCGAACTGCCTGCAAAGAAATTTATCTATCACTACCGATTTTATAGTATTTTGTAAGTCAAAAAGAAACAAACAAATGTGCATAGTCCTTGTAGTATCCTAAGTTCCAGATAACATAAAGAGTGGCTATCTATCCGAACTGCTTGCAAAGAAATTTATCTATCAAACTTGAATTTATAGTCTTTTGTGTAAGTCGAAAAGAAACAAACAAATGTGCATAGTCCTTGTAGTATCCCAAGTTCCAGATAACATAAAAAGTATTATATATCCGAACTGCTTGCAATGAAATTTATCTATCAAACTTGAATTTATAGTTTTTTGTGTAAGTCGAAAAGAAACAAACAAATGTGCATAGTCCTTGTAGTATCCCAAGTTCCAGATAACATAAAAAGTAGCTATATATCCGAACTGTTTGCAAAGAAATTATCTATCACTACCGATTTAATAGTTTTTTGTGTAAGCCAAAAAGAAACAAACAAATGTGAAGTATCCCAAGTTCCGAACAACATTAAAAGTAGCTATATATCCGAACTGCTTGCAAAGAAATTTATCTATCAAACTTGAATTTATAGTTTTTTGTGTAAGTCGAAAAGAAACAAACAAATGTGCATAGTCCTTGTAGTATCCCAAGTTCCAGATAACATAAAAAGTAGCTATATATCCGAACTGTTTGCAAAGAAATTATCTATCACTACCGATTTAATAGTTTTTTGTGTAAGCCAAAAAGAAACAAACAAATGTGAAGTATCCCAAGTTCCGAACAACATTAAAAGTAGCTATATATCCGAACTGCTTGCAAAGAAATTTATCTATCAAACTTGAATTTATAGTTTTTTGTGTAAGTCGAAAAGAAACAAACAAATGTGCATAGTCCTTGTAGTATCCCAAGTTCCAGATAACATAAAAAGTAGCTATATATCCGAACTGTTTGCAAAGAAATTATCTATCACTACCGATTTAATAGTTTTTTGTGTAAGCCAAAAAGAAACAAACAAATGTGAAGTATCCCAAGTTCCGAACAACATTAAAAGTAGCTATATATCCGAACTGCTTGCAAAGAAATTTATCTATCAAACTTGAATTTATAGTTTTTTGTGTAAGTCGAAAAGAAACAAACAAATGTGCATAGTCCTTGTAGTATCCCAAGTTCCAGATAACATAAAAAGTAGCTATATATCCGAACTGTTTGCAAAGAAATTATCTATCACTACCGATTTAATAGTTTTTTTGTGTAAGCCAAAAAGAAACAAACAAATGTGAAGTATCCCAAGTTCCGAACAACATTAAAAGTAGCTATATATCCGAACTGCTTGCAAAGAAATTTATCTATCAAACTTGAATTTATAGTTTTTTGTGTAAGTCGAAAAGAAACAAACAAATGTGCATAGTCCTTGTAGTATCCCAAGTTCCAGATAACATAAAAAGTAGCTATATATCCGAACTGTTTGCAAAGAAATTATCTATCACTACCGATTTAATAGTTTTTTTGTGTAAGCCAAAAAGAAACAAACAAATGTGAAGTATCCCAAGTTCCGAACAACATTAAAAGTAGCTATATATCCGAACTGCTTGCAAAGAAATTTATCTATCAAACTTGAATTTATAGTTTTTTGTGTAAGTCGAAAAGAAACAAACAAATGTGCATAGTCCTTGTAGTATCCCAAGTTCCAGATAACATAAAAAGTAGCTATATATCCGACTAGCTGGCAACAACTTCTATCTATCACACCCGATTTTATAGTATTTTGTGAAAGCTAAAAAGAAACAAACAAATGTGCATAGTCCTTGTAGTATCCCAAGTTCTCAACAACATAAAAAGTAGCTTTATATCCGAACTGCCTGCAAAGAAATTTATCTATCAAACTTGAATTTATAGTATTTTGTGTAAGCCAAAAAGAAACAATGTATGACCTTGTAGTATCCCAAGTTCCCAACAACATTAAAGGTAGCTTTATATCCGACTTGCTGGCAACAACTTCTATCTGTCACACCCGATTTTATAGTATTTTGTGTAAGCTAAAAGAGACAGGCCCATGTGTGTAGTCATTGAGGTATCCCTTTAATCTACACCTTGTTAATGAGCTCGTTTGTCTAGTACAGATAGTTCACGTATCTTATGTACAGAAGATAGCGACTCGACAGTTGCGTGTCACCCAGTCATCTAAACACATGTTAACAAATTGACTAGTGCTACTAGATATGCAGTTAATGTTAATTGGGCAAAGGGAAGATAGCGAGACTAAACTACAAGGGGATTTGATTGACATCTCCTGAGTCGATAGAAACTACCCGAGCTCATTCGATCTCCGAAACCACGTGTCTGTCCTTGTCGTCGCACTCTGTGGGTCTTTTCCTGTGTCTGTTTTTTTAATTTCTTTCTGTAAATCTTTTTTTCATTTTCCCTCTCAATTCCACAGATTTGCAATATGATGAGGACCATGTCAATCTTTATTGGGCATGAGCTTCCTTGGTTCTGTCTGTCTGACGTGTCTGCATGCCAGTCTGACTGTCTGTTTGTTTCTGTCTGTTTCCGTCTGTCTGACTGTCTGTATGTCTCAGTATGTCTCTATCTCTCCCTGTCTTTATCTTAGTTTGTCTCTTTGTCTCTGTCTGTCTTTCTCTTTGGGTCTATCACCGTATGCCATATAAACATTGACACAATAGTTATAAGATAGTAGCATCTCTTTATAAGCACTTTTTTCTTTGATGAAAAACGAAATTGAATGTTAATTTTAGTCAGAAATGCATTGGCAAATTTTTTAAGCGATAACTTAGATTGACAACTAGACCTTCAAAAGTGCTACACATTTGTTTATATTCATTTCAATGACATGTGTCTTCTACTATTACTAAATGTGTAAGTGTAACAGTCAAACCAAATCTTGGGACTGACCCTCTTTAAACTCCAGGAAGAACATATCGGACTGCACATGTGTACGTGCACGCTCCGTGGTACAACAAACAGTCATTAAAACATCATTAATAATACTTTCACACTGGTTGCCGACAGGGTGCCATACTACCTCCGTACGTTTTAAAAGACAATCAAAAAATACTTTCTTACGACAGAGAAATGAAAGAAATCCGCAAAATATATATACAGTCACGAGCCCAAGTGCCACAGCGTCCAAGATAAACAAAAGGGCGATGAGGGATAACCAAATCTTACCAAAATTCTGAAATATGATATCTGTCGTTTGAAAGGCACGGCATTGCTCTTCGCACATAGAAAGCGGCGGTTACATTTCTGGCTTGTAAGAAGAGAAGGTGTGTTGCTGATAGTGTGGTTATTCACTCTCGCTCAAGATAGAGGTGGTATGCAGTAAACTTGGGCTCGAATAATGAAGGACCACATGTCTAGTGTTGCTTTGATGTGAGATGCATGTCTTATCTTCAAAAACCTAACCATTTTGGTAGACCAAATGCATGTGGAATTAAAAAATTATATGTGATGTGTATTGTGAACATTGATTTATCAAAATAACATGACGGGGCTCAAACACCTTGAAAGAATAAATAGGTGTTTGATAAATATTAAAACTGTCATTTAACACTTATGTTTTACTTTGATTGCCTTATAAATGTGAATAATTGAAATGCATGCTTAGCCTACATTCATACACAAATAATTAAAATTCTAAAAAATTGAATGATCAGCTATGTTTTTTAAACGAGTAAAAAATTGCTTTTTACAAAATTTCCAAGTCAAATTATGTTCTTTGACATTGTCAAATAAGTGAAGAATTTATAGTCAAACATTTATGTGTTTTTCTTTTCGTTTCTGATCCAAAAATGAAAAGGTAATTTCTATTTCATTAATTTATGTTCAATATTTTACTGTTTAATCTATTTCATGGATTATTCCAAATACATAAGAACATAAGCGTATATATTCGGAACATTTTGTCGAGTCTAAAATATTCGAATAGCATGTAGTAGAACTCTTTAATATGAATTTTTGCACTTTTCACTTGATAAACCATGTGTATAATAGAGGGAAATTCTGTTTTGACCACATGTAAGTCAACAAATAACTCGTACAAATGAATCTATAAAGGGAGGTAACCGCTCCCGTCCATGCATGTTATAACGTCTTCAAAACGCCATGAGTATATGTTGACACAACACACGATAATGTACAACACGTGTTAGACATTGCCCTTAGAACTCATCCATCATACTGGGGAATCTCGTGTCGAACTCTTTGATTGACAGAAGGGGCGGGGTTGATACAAGAGGGGGGTCAAAGCTAGATCGAGGGAGAGGAAAGGGACTTTGTCCTGCACAGGGAGAAGTTACACTTTTCAAGAAATTGATATATTTAAAAGTTGATTTCACACCATATTGTTTCAATTTTTATTTATTTAACCATTTATTTACTATTTATTATGAAGTTTATGAGTACATAACTTCTTAAACACTTGCATGTTCAATGGCAGTTCACTTGAAGATGATCGGAGAGAAAAGAGACAGTCCTAGTGAAAGTATTGAAGAGACAAGACATGGTTCTAGGAAAAGGATCGGAGAGACAAAAGACAATCCTACGGAAATGATCGGAGCGACAATAAACAGTTCTAGGGAAAGGATCGGAGATACAAGATACAGACTTAAGTCAGGATCAGAGGAACAAAAGGCAATCCTTGGGAAGGTCCTGGAGAGAGAAGCTGCAATTGTGGGGAAAGGATCAGAGAGACAAGAAACAGTTCAAAAGAGAGCACGAAAGATAGGAGATACTCCAAGGGTGAGAACCAAAGAGACAAAATACAGACCTGTATTTGAGTGAAAACGGATGGTCTTTTGATGGTTATGAAACAAAGAGACAAAATACGATTCTACTGCGAAATCGAAAAGACAAGCGAATGTTATAAAGAAATGATTGGAGAGTCAAAGACAAGAAACTTTGTCGTTGAAATTATCGAAGCTGAGACAGAAGAGATCGGAGAGACAAGTGATGTTTTCAGTGAGACAATCGGAGGACATGAGACAGAGACAGCAGAATGTTTGTGAGTGGGTCGCTGGCAGTGATAAACCCGTTACAATGAGAGGAAACGAGAAACCAATCCCAGAGTCTGAGACAGAAATTTATTTTTGATATGATCAGAGACAAGAGACTAAGAGAAAAGACATCACACTTGCAGAGACAGAGACGAAGAGAGACATCGTTGGAACAATAAGATCATGTGATAATACAATCATTACAATAATACATTTGATATTGCCTGACAGAGAGACAGCAATCCGTTGTCTGTATTAGGTTATGCTTATTCAGTATAATTATCTGTTTTATATTCATATATGATAAACTATCTTTCATTTCTTTAAAATATTATTCCTGGAAGTCGAAACAAATAGAGAGGAAGATGAATAATCATTATCCCAGCAAACCTTTTCTATCTACAAACAATCGGTATCGATATTTTCATATATTAGCTTCATTTAGTACAAAACCCAAGTATAATATGCCAAATGTATAAATCGAAACACTGAAAAAATAGCACGATGAATATAATTAGAAAAAAGGCTCACAAAATATCAATATCAAGAAAATACAAACGTTTCAATAAAACGAATAAAAACATTTAGACTGATTATTATTGTCATGCTGCAAATATTTTTTTCAGGTGTTGATTAAAAACTCCCACTCTTAGTCAATAAAAATTCATTTCAATATTGAGAATTAATTAACATTTTTGCAAAAATTGACTTAGCAGAATGTAAACGAGTTTCAATTAAAAGACAATGACTATTTTTGTTTGCACTGATGATGAGAACGAACTAGTTTACTTGAAAAAATTGACTTTCTGCAAAGCAAACATATTTCATTTTTTCCCGCTGAGAATGTAAAGATAAGGGCTAAATAGTCCACCTTGTGGCACTCCAATGCTAACGATTCGTGCAGTGTATGAAGGTCAATTCAAGCTAATATATCAAATCTCGCATCCTTTATAAGGACAATGGCGTTATCAGAACATGTGTTTTTATCATTAACTTGATACGACGTAAACGCTTGTGTTTCATCACAGTCGTGAAAGAAATCCGTAGCATCTTGGAGACATTTAAGAGATGATTTATTCAAAGCAGATCTGTATTAGAACATTTATTGAAATATATCTTGTAAGACAACCACCTCGGGTATAATTCAAAGAGAATGTTACAAATATGTATTTAGCGACATCATCATCGACAACAGCTTCGTCATCATCATTTATTTATCATTAACGTCATCGACGTATTTATCATCATCGTCGTCATATTAACCTCAGCATTAGTATTGTTATAGGGCTAAAATTGACACAGTTTTCTTTAAAATTCTTCAAATAAATGAATAAAATATTAGTGTAAAATATTCACGTTCATCGTGTACATTAAGACTAAGTTCGTTACTAGATTGCGTAACATAGGGAGACAGCCGGACAGTTAGCTACAGGCCGGTCATTGTTAAGTATCGAACTTAGTCTTAATGTACACGATGAACGTGAATATTTTACATTAATATTTTATTCATTTATTTGAAGAATTTTAAAGAAAACTGTGTCAATTTTAGCCCCATAACAGAAGTATAAGTAAAATCAATATACGTATCGGTAGTGGTAGTAATAGTGGTAGCAGAAGTTGTAATAGTGTTAGCAGCAGAAGATGTAGTAGTGGTAGCAGCAGCAGATGTAGTAGTAGTAATAGCAGGAGTAGTTTTGTAGTAGTAGTAGTAGTAGTAGTAGTAATAGTAGCAGTAGTAGTGGTCGAAGTACATGTAGTAGCAGTAGTAGCAGCAGTAGCAGCAACAGAAGTAGTAGTAGTAGTAGTAGAAGAGGCAGAAACAGCAGTAGTGGTAGAAGTAGAATAAGATAGTTGGATAATGCTTCTTGATATGTTTGCCTTAAACATAGATTATTTTGTAGTGGAACATTTCATGGAAAAATGCCACCATACAATCAGAACAAGAACTTGTGGAAGAACGTCTCTCGTGTCCAACTCACGCGCATGTGTATAGCTACCCGAGATCATACAATCTTGTGTAAATGTCGCTTTTACACTGGGAGAAGAGGGGATTCAGAAAATGTGAAACTTTTCTCCGTTTTTGTATCCCATCGTGCTTAGCCTTTGTCAGATATAACGAATGAATATTGCAGTTGGTTGAATCGTTTCTTAAACAGACGAGTCCATACCTTTGACATCAAAGTCTTCTTGAATGGAAAAAAGAGTTATGTGAAAGATACAGACGAAACACCCAATGGCCACAAATATGATACGGTCGAATGTAACAAGAATATGTTTGAAAAGGTAGAAACATCGTCGTGTGACTAAGCGTTCTTTGTTACCTGTATAAGGTTTACGTTAGATCTCTACAGGTGCAAATACAGGGAGATGTGTCTTTTCCTTACCGCTGTGTAAATTCATGTATTATTTACTTCACTGTGTGGACAGTTTGAGTGAAATGATACCAACTCCTTTGCAATATAAATCATGAACTTGCGCAGGTGTGGAAAGCTAAGATAAGGAACTTTGAAGGTTTCATGTTTTTTGTGTCTTGGCTTGTGCAATTTTATATTTCAAAATCTTATTTTGATAGCGATATTGTTAGTTTCATGAAAACATCAGGATTTTCGAAATATATTCATATATCTCTAATTATTTTTGTCCAGTTTATTGCATGACATTAACGAGTGAATTCTTGTTTTAAATCGCAAAGATATACGGTTTGACTTCCACTATCGAGTTTTTTTAATGCGTGTCAAGTTAGCGATTAATGATATTGTTCACTTTTCGATCAATATCATAACTAGCCATCTATATATTGTCACTGCACTACAATTCAAATGACAATTTTCAACATCATTGAGTTCTCGAAAAATTCATCCACACTTTATCACCTATGGGTGAAATACGAGTGGTCACATATTTTTAATATTGTCACATGTGTAAATATCAATTTGACCTTACAAGTACTGTTTCGGCGTGAGTTAACTGTGACGTCACAGAACAATATATATACCGAAGGCCGCCGTAAGAGAAGCGGGTGTATTTTTAATACTTCTATGTTATTGGAATTAAATAAAATTCATTATAACAATGATGATGATGATTATTATTGACATTGCCTCGGATTATAATCAATTCATAAGAAACTCACTTACGTGACAAAAACAAAAGTGACAATGGCCGATAGCATATGACTCACATGGGTTATGCTTTGTTTCCATGGCAACGTTTACCAAAGTCAATGACAATGTTGTATAAGTTTTGTTTATCAAAATATTTGTTAATTTTTCCAAAATAAACATTGAAAACAAGCTTGGTGTTGTGGTTGCATGACAACGAGTTATTTGTGTTAAGAAAATAAAAAAGTTTATTACATATGCGTATAAATTTATCAAAACATTTTTGTATACTTGTATTTCCAATTTTAATGTTTTGTTATAAAGTAAAGCTCTCAACCATAAGATGGCTAAATTGAAAGAGTCAACAGTTCTAATATTCCAACAATCAAAAAGAAATTTCAAGAAAAAATCGCAAATCATTCAATGTCAAAATGCAAAATCATAAAAATGCTATTGTCAAAGCGATAATGGTTAACATCTAGAATGGACAAATGATATTAAACATAAAACTGAAAATCTTAACATTCAACATGACTTTACAAAAAAAGGTTAACATTAAACAACGTAAAGTAATCAACTGTCAAACACTTTTAAATCCATTAGATCAACTCACTCACACGTTTAATGATAGACAGACAGACAGACAAACCGACAGACAGACCGACAGACCGACAGACCGACAGACCGACAGATTTATTTACATCTTGCTCGTTTTACAACAATATACATATTACATAAAATAACATACAATACAACTTACACGACCAATCGCCAAGCGATTTATGGGAGATAGGTAACATAAATTATGAAGCAAATAAAATAAATTTTGAGAACCATGAGCATGAATAAAATAAATATATGAAATAAAAATTTATTTGTACAGGGAATAACGTCGGTGTTCAAAAATGCCAAATGGTACAGCAGGTTTTGGCTAAGCAAAAGGTAAGTCACCACAGGAAAAGATAAGGGCAAGTTTTTTTCTTAGATTAGCTTAATTGTTAAACTGGGTAAGTGTCCATAACAGTATTGAGATTAGCCAAATTGAATTTATCGGCAAGTGCATATTTTTGTCATTCGCAAAAACCGTTACACATCAAGTGTAAACAGGACTCAGGGTTAATCACTAGGTAGGCTTTGTTGTCGATTAGGAAATGTACACATGAAGTCCAAATTTAGAGTTTCTGAGTTGAGGCGTGAAATGATGACACGTTTAAATAGGTCACTGGCTCAGTTCATTGTTCAAGGGTAACAAACAACCAAATCAGCAATGGATCTACAATAATGGTGTCAAACTTTTCTTGCACTTTTCGAAAACTTTGTATACAGCATGGGCGGTTCTTAAACAACTCTTGCTATACAAAAAGCTGTACAAATTGAATTGCCTACAAATGAAGATGTAACTCAAATTCTAATTCAATCTGAAAAGGTTGGAGCTTAAATTTAGTCCATAAATTAAGTAATTTGCTTGCGTTTAATTAATTTCAAGTAACCTTTTCTATTATTGTTGCATACCCTTTCACTTCTATATTCTAGCTCATTTACTTCTACCGTTATTAAATCTTCAACAGCAACTACTCTTACTTCCGCAAATTTAACTACTACTACTGCTACTACTACTACTACTACACCTACTACTGCTACTACTACTACAACTACACCTACTACTGCTACCACTACTACTACTACTACTACTACTACTACTGCTGCTGCTGCTGCTACTTATACTACTACTACTACTACTACTACTACTACCACTAATACTACTACTGCTACTACTACTACTACTACTGCTGCTGCTATTTCTACTACTGCTGTTACTACTACTACTACTACTACTACTACTACCACTGATACTACTACTAATACTACTGCTATTGCTACTTCAACTGCTGCTACTACTACTACTGATGCTTCTGCTACTACTATTAGTAGCACGCCCCTAACAGTGCTAATGCGTCTCAGGGGCATCTAAAATTATTAGAATGCAACTTGCACCACATCTCTTATACTTTTAAGATAGACTGTTTGATGGCACATTTTTTAGCCTAGCATTTCTACATAAGTATATATTCACATAAATGTATTTTGCCTCACGTGAAAACTTTTACTACTTCTTCTCCTGTTGCTGATGCTGCTACTCTACTACTACTACTACTACTACTACTACTACTACTACTACTACTTCTGTTGATCCTACTCCTACTACTTCTACTACTACTACTACTACTACTACAACTGCTGCTGCTGCTGCTGCTACTCCTCCCTCTTCTTATGTATCCAATTTGACTACTTTCACTTCTAACAACCTCTGACATCAGGGTATTCTACTTGAATATGATAAAGCTTTTGCAGATCTGGGCAGGTACATATTTAAACAAGACAGCCAAGCATCTGCTGAATCATTTCAAGCCTTGAATCTAACTCGCCAGATCGTAATATTTGGAAAAAATATGTGATATATTTATCCTCCATTATGACACAAACTGTTTTCTTGCGTATGACATGATATGTGTTACGCCAAGCGAGCTAAACGCGCTGTTGATTGATATTTACAACACAGGCTTTAACCATCCGTGAATAAACGTTGGGCATACCAATATTCGGATAATCTTTCTAAAAAAGTCTTTGAAATGTTTTCATTTAAACAAGTCTCAAAAGGTTAGCTTCACATGGACAATTTAGCTCAGGTAAAAAAAGATCAGAATTCAGAAGCAATGAATCACGGCGTATCCAACGCAACGCTTCGTCGCGCATGCGTCTTTTATTATGTCACAAGAACACTTCACACCCCATTGCATGACGGGAAGGTGTTGCCAAAGCGAGGCAGGTGATGTCAATTGCTGCCTGGCGGTCCAACAGTTTACTACATAGGTCCGGCTATATATGTGCTCGCACAATTACCCCGAAAGAGAGCCGCCCGAAAGAAGGAATGATATCGTATGAGTCATTACACATTATGGCCTGACAAATAAAATTGAAATTCAGAAATCTTGACTCTTTGAGAAGTTACAGAAACTCTTCGCCCATAACAGCCTCGGTTTTGGGTATTCACCTCAATAACCGTCAAATCGTGTCAATAAGTTACAGTTACCGGTTTTTGGCCTCTCAACCTTGATATCAAAATTGTATCTTGTCTCGGTTGAGGCGAACATCCTGTCTATCATCAAACAGGTTAACATTGTCTCAAATCCGAATTCGATACGATAGTATAACAAATCTTATAACTGTAAGTAAGTAAATACGAGCATTCAGTCTAGCTGTAAAGTTGCCAAGGTAAGAAATACTTACCTTTTAATTTATTTCATATACGGGTTTTGAGGTTAAATTTAAACGGTTGAAATACGCATCCAAGAGTTACAACCATCAGAAAGCGAATAAAAACATATAAGTGAGTCAAAATTTCACGATCTTATTATGGAAAAATAATAGTTGAGGTAGGTACAAATTCATTATATTTGGAGTTGTTTTATTTTAGTCTATTTGTATATCTGCATGCCTTTTCAGTTCATCAGCAGTCGTGCCGTCACGGTTGTGGACTAAAACAGTAGAACAGGCATAGCTTTACGGTTTCTTCGCGTAGTACCTTAAGAAATATGGGGAGAGAATGCGTCCTTGCTATACACCGTAAGACAACCATCTGTTTTACTTTACTGTATGTCCCATAGGAGAATCCAGATAAAGGGCATTGGTGCAATCTCCGTCTGTATATGCAATGCAAGAATTAAAAGTGAAATAGCTAAAAGCTGTTAAAAAGAGACATTGAAGGCTTCAAGAACTCAAACGACAAAAAAATGTCGAAGATCGAAAATATACATGTATACCATGGCTTTCTAACCACATCAATGACGTCAGCAACATATTATGTGACGTCAGATCCAAGTAATTAAAGCCAGATACCCAATTCTTCTGCTTGGTTAACATATACTAATCAGAGGTGTAAATGGTAGAAGGGAAGATCTTAAGATTTCTACTCAAGATTATTCTTAATTGATGTCACTATATTTCAACATTTATCACACTTTTTTTTTAAACTGAAACTTTTTAATAACCTCCCTGAGTTTCAAATAGAAATGATTCATGAATTTAAATGGGGAACGTTTCACAAGTTGTTATCGTGAGTCACTCTAGTTCTTATGATAAACAGGTTTGATTACTGTTATGGTAAACAAGCGAAAAACAATTATATGAAGCATGGTTTAGAAGGTCGACATTTCAATTTCGATCTAAAAAAACAAATATAAAAAAATTCGAATGTATTGGTATACACTTTGTATGAGAAAAGGACAAAAATTGAAACTACTAATTTTAGCAATAACGGCTGAATTGGTCCAAATCCTACTTTTATAACTTTAAATTTCAATATCCATCTGTCAATCGTCCCCAAACAAGTTTAATTTGTTCTTAAAAGATAGATCTGGAAACTTATAATGCAATACCAGTTGAAAAGGCATGTTTCAGTGTAATTTAGTTTCCCCCATGCTACGAACCTTGAATTATTGTAAAGTTAATTAACCTGCGATTAAATGTCTTATATCTGATCCAACTTCCTCAGATCTTGAAATTTTGTTTTGGAAAGACAATCTTGAATATCTGCGTTAATGCCCGTGATCAGCAAGTAATTTATGACGATGATGACGATTCTTACGACGATGAAACCTATGTGAGGTAAAATATGATGATATTATTTAATAGTGAAAAGGAAGAAAAATAGTGTTCTTGATAACTTGCTGAATACTATTTGTTGTGCATATGTCACAAAACACCTTTTTGTCTACGTCAATAAAGCTGTACATACCAAAAGTAGAACGTTGTTTATAAACATATCAGTATGTACCCGGTGAATGATTCAATTCCCCGGCCTCCTTTCAAGGGTGGTGGGAATGCTTATGCCTAAATACCTTTATACAAAGTCATGTGCGGAGTTTAGATTCGTACTGTTATGGACATGCACAATAGCACATGGTGGTGTCAGAGCGAGACGTCGCCTTCAGTGCAAGGAGCTCACTCTCCTGCTGTTCAGACCATCTGGAGGACCTCGTGGGGTGCGGCAGTGAGGCATGAGCAGCGAGGAGCGTGACGAGGGAAGGGGTAGAAAATTTAGGGGGTTGCCGGGCCTGCGACTGGGTAGAGGGGAATCTTACAGGAATTTAAGATGCATATGCGTAATAATAAACAATATAACACTTTCCCCAAACCCCTCTCATTTTGTAACCACCCTTATATCTCAAGATAATCAAAGGAGATGGGGGGGGGGGGGGGGGGGGGACTGTAACAAGAAATATATTTTTTACGTAAAGATATATCAATACGTACGTGTATGTCGTGGTGTGTACATTTCGTGAAGAGTATGTGCAGTTAAAGGTATAGGCAGGAGGTAAAAAGGCATCAAGGGCCAAGGGACTGTCAACAAAATTAGGACGATAATTACACGTGCATCCTGAAAACAAGATATCATAAAGTAAATATATATGCAGTTAATGGCTAGTTGTATGCAGTTAAAAAGACCTTTTGTTAAGTTTGTTGCACATGAACATTGTGTCAGAAACGTGTCTGGTTTATTGTGTGGTTGTTTGGGTTTATTGGTTTCCCGGATGAGGTAAGGACAAACAGATCCCAGATCCTAAGTGTTCAAGTCATTTAATTCAGATTAATCATTTTCAGATTTATAGATATTAACTACCTTTGCTATTCGAGTGAATGAAATATATAAAACATACTAAGTACTTATTGCACCTGCATCGTGGACAATGTGATATCACCAAGGTTAAACCTTTGTTCTACAAGATTATTTACAAATTTAACGCATGTACGACCACGAGAGCTTTCGGCGGCGGGAGGGTTAATCCAAAATCAGATTTCAAAATCCACCCGATACAGTCGCTTCTCTGTTCGCCGTTGCTATCAAATATCAAAGCACACTCATTGTTTCTGGAGAGATCGCCATGGCACTCTTAGGTGAGATTCTATCTGGAGTGGCTGAACCTATAGGCGTACTGCAGGGGTGTGTTTTAGTTCCGTGTCTATTAGAGCGATATGCGGAAAACGGGCCGATTGTATTGCACTGATTTTGTAGATATGGTTAGTCGGCGAATTATCACTTATACAGTTGGGTGAACACGGGCCTATCCATGTCAACGAGTTGACAGGCGGAAAACCCTGCATATTAGCATGGAATCTCCATAAAGACGATCCCTAGTAATATTTTATCACATGTACAATACGTACCAACTTGTGTCAGGTCGTCATGAGCTATTGTCAATTTGACCACATGTTGTGGATTACGCTGGGCTAGTATCAATGATAAATGTCAGTGAAAAATGTCACTCCGTCTTTCCGATAAAAATAAAACATCCGAGGGATTCGATCCCGACCCGCTATAGCAGCATATCTAACGGTGATCAGAGTCGTTAACATGTTATTTGTTTCATCTAACCAATGACTATTGAAGAAGTTTAACCTAAAATGTATTAATGCCTTAAAATTGCCAGCTTTCCCCAATACTTTGTAACGAACAAATATCTAGTTTAAACTGCCAATCTTCTTTCGATTTTGACAAAGTATGTCTGGGTATATGAGTATTCTAATAATGGCAACACTTTATGTGTGATATCGAAACTTACGACTTACAGGACAATATCTTTCGAAAGACATGAAATCTAAAACGACTTTCTGCAATACAAGGGTATCAAATATCAAGTAAGAATACTAACATACATTTTAATCCCAGTCAAATGATAATGACATTATTAGGACATCCGGGTATGCTTGTTGGCGCAGGCGCAGACATGGAACACGTGTGTGGCGACTTGGGGGCATATAGGGGCGCTTATCCAAGTGGATTTACTCTACAAGGAGGCGAGTTCACTGGTAGACATCGCGTCTTCCTACTTGATCTTTAAATCCCCCAACATTACCAGTAAACGAGGGGCACGCAAACCGATACTGTTCCTGAGTGGTTTGATTCCTTGGATAGGGGCTCGGGGAGGATTTGGGACCCTTTCAGCCGTTATTCCTTGTCGTGGGTCATCTTGTCCTTTAATACCGTTATGTCCACAAATGGTCCTCTTTCGCCTCAGTTGAATATGGATTGATTGAACATCATGGGGTGGGGGATCATCATATCCATGATGATGGTAATGATGGTGATCATGATGATGATGATAATGATGGTCATGATGATGATGATGATAATGATGGTGATAATGATGGTCATGATGATGATGATGATAATGATGGTCATGATGATGATGGTCATGATGATGATGATCATCATCATCACGATCACCCTCTTCAACAAGATCATTATCTTCATGATCATCATCTTCAACATGATCAACCTCTTCAACAAGATCATTATCTTCATGATCATAATCTTCAACAAAATCATCATCTTCATCATCATGGTCATTATAATCAGCATAATAATCATCACCAAATTACATCACTAGCACTGTCAAACACATCATCGACACAATCGTCGTTTTCGTCATCAAATTACAACAGCATTATCATCACATCAATGTCATCATCTGCATTATCACCATATTTAAAAAAAATCATCATCGTCATCACCAATACGATATGACAACATCATCATGGGCTTCATCATCATAATTCATCTTTAATGTAATAAATAGGGGCCTATGCTCTTCATCTCAATAGCACTTATTGCCATTGCCATCGTCAGCATCGCCGCTATTATCACTTCTTTATAAAATTAGAAGACAAAATCATTGAAATGCAACTAAAATAGAATGTTTTCAGCAAAATAAAGCTTTTGGGTTTGTCATTTGCCATCTTTTTTTTTCTTTTTATTCAATATAAAAATCTGGACGAAAATCTCTTAACTAACAAACCAAATATGAAATCAACAAAATGAAGTCTTTGCATAACACTTGATTCATTCTTTTGTTAAGACAAAACTGAGAAGGATTATGAACAGTTCATACTATATTAAGAACCATGAGATATGTTGTAATTTTATGATTCATATTTCAATGATTCATATATTCATTTGATACAAACTGAAACTGTGAGAAATGCTGTCGGTATATTTTGGGAAATTAAATCTACCGACAAGAAATAAGAAAACTGATGAAATCACAGTGAATGTACAACTACTTCAAATGTCTGCTACATCATCTACGGGAATATTAAGGTTGACAACTGATATTTTTATGTTATGTAATGTATACTTGCTAATTAATAAACCAATTTTCTTCTTCTTCTTCCTATTGCATATATGGTCATTAATAAATGTGTAAGGTGATGTTGATTTTGCTCAATACGACTAAGACTCAACACAACCCCACTCGTTTGATTGAACTTAACCCCGGTCATTCTCTCCCCACAGAGGCAGATCAAGTCATGTTGATTTAGCCTCTGTTCTATTACGCCGAAATCCGTGGGTTCCGGCAGTTTCCCCTGGCGGAAAAAACTTTCATAACAATACATTTGAATTTCTTTATCAAATGACAAGGCTTCTCGCATGGAAAAGGTGGTTCATATCACAATGCCTTTGCCTTGTTACAGTAGCCAAAATGATGAAAGAACAGCGTCGCTGATTGCACAACTATTTTGGTTGCCTCCAATCAGGCATCTCCCATTCTATCCCACAAACTCGGCGTAATATAACAGAGGCTAAATCAACATGACTTGATCTGCCTCTGTGGGGAGAGAATAAGCCCCGGTGCGTCTTACAATGTACTTGATTTATCGATCGTTGGTGTTTTTCTCTATGTCGTATTCACAATTCTACAATATGTCAGTTTTTCAGCATCGGAGAGCAGTTTTCAGTGTTTATTGCATAATTGATTGCGATTTGTGAATTGTGAATCTCATACCGTTTTTGGTACAATCCTACTTTTATAACTTTTAATATCAATATCAATCTGCCAATTGTCCCGAAACAAGTCTGATTTGTTCTCAAAAGATAAATCTGGAAACTAATAACTATGCAACTTATCGTGAGTCACCGATGCTTTTCGTAGCAATATGTCCACATCAAATTTAGCTGCATTCAATGTCATAGTTCCCTTATTTTCTGTCGGGAGTATATTTTAGCTTTTCGATTCCTTCTCATAATTATGTGCAAAAAGTATTCAAGATTCAATTTCTATGTAACCGTAACCATGGTATGTCTATTTTCATGTATGTCCATGATACATACTTGTATAACTATAAAAAAAATTAAACAAAAGTAATGTATGTCCCTCTCAAAAAAAATTAGCACAAAATATTGAATTAGAAAAGTAGCCAAATAAATTATCTACTCATTTTCGGAATCAATACAATATACATAAAACGAATCTTGTGTATCCTTGAATGATTTCATTAGCATTAAAGGTGACAGAGAATATGTTGAAAAATATTATGGTAATTAATAAGTTTCTCTCTCAACTTGTACGTTCATCCTAAAAATAGTATCTCATTTACTTATTTTTAATGACATGTCCCTATGTTAAACTATATTCTTCCGTATTACTCATAACGGCTCTACAAAGTGACTATATTTCTTACAGTTATATTTCAAGACTGGACAAGTAAAATATAAGGATCTTTCTACTTCATAATACCCTTATACTACGTAAACACAAACGTGATTTACTTACGTGAAACAAGTTGACAAAATCACTAAAGCGGAACGTTTCATTTAGCACCTTACGTAACGAGATCACAAGGTAAATGTACTGTTACAGAGTCCAAATATCACACTACGATCTAAATTTAATTACGTAAACATTTTTCGTATGTATACGTTACCTTAACACATTTGACCATGTCAACACCTCGAAAGTATGTTTAGACAATTACCCAATGGTGTCCATTTAGTGTCAGCTAGTCTAACAATTAGACTGTAAAATGAATTTGTTTCAATAAAACTAAAATTTGAAAAAAATAATAATGAAAAGGAGACTGAGATTTCAAATTTAAAATTGAGCTCTCAAGCCTTATTATAGACTTGCTTAGGCTTTTATTATATTTTAGGGTCTGGCTGACAGACTAAGTGTCAACTATTTTCCTACTTTGAGAAAACAATGAAACCAAACTGATAGCATGCACGTTGAAAATATACCATACCATTACAGTTTCTAGTAAGCTCTAAGACATTTTGGCTCATTTTAAAACTCTTAAATATAACTTTTAGCCTCTTGTAACCCCTTTTGGTTGGCATTTGTACCTTTCAGTATGTAAAACGCCGTATTTTAGCTTATGTTGTACAAATGGTGAGACTTTAAGAAACTATATTGTATTGTATTGTATTTAAAAAGATCTGACTGCTTCAATTGTATAGCCTAGTTCCACAACCATAATGAAAGTTAATCAAAATTATAGTAATGTTATTTCCTCAATAGTACTTCTATTTTTTTAAATCATGATGGACAAAGGAGAATTCACAAACGTGTTTTATTTCAATTTTAAAAACACATCCATAATCAAAGACATAAATAGCAATGTAATATGATGTCATATCCCTTCAGAGCCAAAGCTATGAAAGAAGTTATGTAATTTCCCTATAACCAATCTTGATCAAAAATAGAATGTTGACAGTTTCTGTGTTATTCCCTCTTATTATAAAACCATACTCATAATCATCGCACCTTCATTCGAACCCCCAAAGATCTTAACTAATGGACGGAACTATGAAATATTGAAAATTCCTCAATATATCTTACCTATAGTTCGATTTATGACAATTTACAAACTATAAGCCTCCCGACATTGCTCATCTAGTTCGCAAACATGCACAATATATATATTATGATGTACTCTTTTAGACTTATATTTAATTTTAGAAGTATTTTTCATATTGACAATATTTTAAACAGTTCATGTATGATAACAAAGTGGAGCCCAGAAGATGATTTAACTTCAGCCTAAAGCTGAGCGATCTAGACTTGCTATACATTAGAAGACTTGGTTGGTCATCAATTAAATATTTTTGCTTTAGGATCTGGATGACAGACTAGCACTCTTTTATTGTTTCGCCCTCTAAAATCAAAGATGGACTGATGACAATTCACACACAATTGAGTTAAATACCATTTGCTAATTTCTTAACATGGGTCCATAAAACTGTTTGCATATCCAGAACCAATGTGGGCTGTTCTTTATAAAGTGGCTGTGCGTCTAACTCCAACCGTTTCAAATGCAAGCTTAATGAACAAGTTTTCAAAAATTATTATGATGATGTTACTTCAATTGAATTTCGCCCTGTTCAGACGTTAGCAAAACGATCGTGATAGGGAAAGATATCATTGTATGGCTACAGGGTGGTTCAACAGAGAAGTTTCCATTCTATGGTTGCAACCAAGCCTCTGTGCAACATTCCTTTCTATGTAACCACCCTGCAACCATTCAATGGTTCGTTCTCAATGGAGTGTAACGTAGAAATATAGGTTTGACCCTTTACTTCTTTTGAGTGAGTTGGGGTTTAACATGTTGTCGGCAATTTTGCAGCTATTTAACACATTACTTCTTTTGAATAGTATATTTTCTAAAAAGTATCATTTTTATTCATTTTAAATGATACAGGTGAGATGCAAATAAAAGGATAAGACCAGAAATTATTGTATTTTATCAACATATATATAAAATAATTAATCAATTAAACTTAAACATATACACGTTTTCTTGAAGAATGATGAGACGTTAATTAATGTTGCAACAATTTTTTTTTTTTTTTTTTTTTTTTTATTCCAGCAAGAGTATAGTACAGTTACATGTGGATGACAAAGTAAAAATGGTTATTGCCACGACATTCAGGTTATCAAAGGTTAAATGGCTCTGGTGTACATTAAGAAGGCACAGTAAATATACCTAGTTGCATTTAAAGGTATTTGAAAGTGGAGACCATTTATTTTCAAAGGCATTTAAACGTTGGTTTTTACATGCAATAAATTTTTCAATGGCATAGACTTGTTTGTAATTTTTAATAGCTTTATCAAATGATAAGGCTTCACCTTTGAGGCTACTTAAGAAAATATACCTTTTGCTCAATAAAATAAGGTGATTGAGCAACTTATGTTGCGCATTAAAGCCAAAGAGAATAGTATTTGTATCCAGAGAAATGCTCCTTTTTGTATGGGCATTAATGAACAGTTCCACTTTCAACCAGAAGTCTTTTACAAATTCACAATCTATAAAGACATGAAACAGGTTTTCTTTCTCAGAATTGCAAAAGGAACAAATATCATCATTAACAAGTTTCATGACTTTCAATTCTTTCTTGGTGTAAATAATACAATGCAGAAATTTGAATTGGAATTCTAACAGTTTGACATCCCTTGTTGAGCTTCTGTACTGGACAAAAATATCTTTCCAGTTATAAGATGACATATCAGTCTTTTTAGCCCATTTTTCACAAATTTTCGGATAGGAATGACATGTAATCAAGCGATCATAAAAGTATCTTGATCCCTTTTCTGACATAAGCAAGACTAAGACATTTTTATTGATAATCAAATTTGATTTAATAATACAAGTTTGCTGATTGATATATTTCTTCCATAAAGCTGGAATAGAACAAAGCAACTTGTTGTACTCAAGAAAAGTTCCTCTAATATCATATACCTTTTTTACTTCTTCAAAAGCCATTAACCCAGTAGAATTACAGATATCCTTGATACAGTGCAATCCTCTATCATACCAATTTTGGATGAAAAATGTTTTGTCTTTAAAGTAATGGTTAAACCATAAAGGTTGGGATAAAATATGATCAATATCATCATGAGAATAGTAATCAGATCTTAGATATTTAGACCATGCGTTCAAAACGCTTCTCCAATAGGGATTCGTACACACTTTTAATAAATCAATGTTAGCCCCAAATGTAAAAATTTTGTCTAAAGGGAAGTGGCTTGGATTCTTAAAGTTGAGGTTTTGTGCACACTTTCTTAAGTGGGATAGTTTCAAAGCCTGAATAAAAGAGTTAATATCTATCATTCTAAGACCCCCTTCCTCATATTTCCTAACCATATTGATTCGTTTAATCTTATCCCTTTTCCCATTCCATAAGAAGTTATAAAATATCTTATTCAGGTCCTTAACAAAATCTTCAGGTGGGGTAGGTAGTGCAGAAAATATATGTACCAGAGTGGATAAAGCTAGGGATTTAATGACAGTTATTTTACCAATCAGCGTAAGTGGTCTGTGCTTCCAAGAAGCAAGAATTCTTTTTACGTTTTCAATTCTTTTTCTTGTATTGATTACCCAAAGGTCTTGAAGTTCTGCATTGAGGGTAATTCCAAGAATTTCAAAATTACCAGAGTGCCAGTCTAGGTATAGATCTTCACAAAGTTTAATCTTTTTACCAGCCATTGAGCCTATCCAGATAGCCTGAGTTTTTTCAATGTTCATTTTGAGGCCTGACATTTTATAAAAAGTATTTAAGGTTTCAATAGCCGCTTTTAGACTTGATTCAGATCCATCTAAAAAAAGTTGAGTGTCATCAGCGTACTGACCTAAGTCATGTACCTGTCCATTTAAAGTAATACCTTTAATTTCTTTGTTTTGTCTGATCATACTCCCAAGAATCTCAGCTACAAATAAGAAAAGGTAGGGGGATATAGGGTCTCCTTGTCGACATCCTCGTTCATTCATAAAAGAAGAAGACAGATGGCCATTCTGAATAACATATGAGGTAGCATTATTAGACAAAATTGAGATCCATTTTCGAAAATTAATTCCGAAACCAAATTTTTTAAGTACTAACATGATGAAATCTTTAGAAACAGTGTCAAAAGCCTTTTCGAAGTCTACAAGCAGTAACATCCCCGGTCTTTTTTGTTCCTTCATTTCAAACATTATATCATACAGTAATCGGGTGTTATCACTGATGCATCTTCCTGGTATAAAGCCAGTTTGATTTTCATGAATAAGAGATGATAAGGTTTTTTTAATCCTTATAGTAAGGACTGAGCTTATAATTTTATAAACTGAATTCAAGAGTGAAATAGGCCTCCAATTTTTTAAAAGTTTTCTATTCTTATTGGATTTAGGAATACAAGTAATCACACCTCTGTTCATTGTTATAGGCAACATGTTTTTTTCAAATACTGCCGTAATATACCTTAAAATCCAGTTCTTAAGTTCTTTCCAAAAAAATTTGAAAAAGTCAATTGGAAATCCATCCAAACCGGGGGATTTGTTATTTTTCATTGATTTAACTGCAGAGGCTATTTCTCTAAGATCTAATGGTTTTTCTAATTCCTCTATCATGTTTGTATCAAGAGATGGCACTGCAACATTATTCAAAATAGCTTGGGTATCTACTGATGTAACATCACTAGATCTAAATAAGTTTTCATAAAATGTCTTTTGTTCTCTAATGATCTCCTTACCGTCAAAAATTTCCTCTCCATTCTCTTTAATTAAAGAATTCATTAATTTACTGGTATAATGGCGATTTTCCAAATGACAAAAATAGTTGGTTGGCTTCTCACCTTCTTCATACCAAAGAGCTCTATTTCTAAAGTCACGATCCCTGATTTGTTGTTGTTTAATTTCTTCAAGTTTGAGTTTATCAGAAGATAAATCTGCAAGGAGATCCTCACTTACAGCTTGGAAATTATCTCTTATTTCATCTTCCCTTTCTTTGATTTTATTTTCTAGTTCAGCCGTATCAAGGTTCTTTTGCTTCTTATAATAGGTTGCATAAGAAATACTTTTGCCTCTGACATTCATGAGAAAGGTCTCTAAAAATAGTTGGTCACTTATAGTTAGTTCCAAATTTTGGTCTTCAATCTTTGACAGGTCTTCTAAACTTGAGACATTTTTGGCATATTCAAGCTTTGTTTCTGAAAGTGTTTTCTTAACAAGATCACTATATTCACTTGATCTCAGAAGAGATGTATTGAATTTCCAGTAACCTTTTCCCCTATTCCTACTTAAAGAGTTAGAAAGGGTAAGTGTAACAACTGAATGGTCCGACTTATAACCTGGAAGAATATCTGCTGAAAGTGTAAGATTTGCTAAATCCTGGGAAATTAAGAAAAAGTCAAGACGTGCTTGTTGTCTTGGGTTTTTTTTCCACCAAGTATATTTTCTATTTGTTGGATTAAGATCTCTCCAGATATCAACTAAATCGTTATTTTCTATTTCGTTGATAAGTTCTAGTCGTGCTTTCGGATTATTTATATTTTTGTAGTTTTCAAGGTCAACTGCTGGGTTTAAGACCAGGTTCCAGTCCCCACAAATTACTAAAGAGTTATTTTCAAAGTCATCTATGTCAGCAAATAAAGTTTTGTAAAAAGTGGGGTTGTCAGAATTGGGTCCGTATAAATTTGCAAGAGTCAGTCTTATACCATCAATTGTTGCGTCAGCTATGATAAAATTTCCATTATTATCTTTCTTAAATCTATTAATCTTAATTTCAATGTTATTATTAAAGAGAATGGCTACTCCTCTAGCATTTGATTTAAAAGGAGCGATAATACTTGAGAGACCCCATTCATTTCTCATAGTAGATTCTAATTCTTGGGATATATGAATATCTTGAAGGCAAATCACCGAAAACTTTTTTTTCCTCCATATATTCATAATTTCTTTTCTTTTCTGTTTTTCTGCTAGGCCTCTACAGTTAAGGGAGACTATCTTGATATTATTATCATTATTTTTCTTACTCATGATCAACATATTTGAACCTAGTGAAATACATGTAACTACAAGTAAACAATGGTAAAAAAGGTATGCTGGGTTTTAAGATATTCAAAACATAAAAAAAGAAAAACAAATGTATAAAAACAAACATTGTGGGCTGTATGGCTTACCAAACCATCTAAAAAGAAATGACGCTAATAAGCTAGGCCTATATATTTTATACACCACTGAAACTAATATGCACACATCGCCCTCCTTAGGAGATGGACCGTCAACACAAAAAAGTCAAGAGCCAGAGAAACTAAAATATCGAATATGGAGGAATGTTCGTTGTTCGCCATCCATAACCAGTAGGCCTATATGCATACAATCAAATTAGAGTTTATGAGTCCAATATAGTAACACAAATCGGAAAACGCACCTGCTTAGTGAAGACGGATGAAAACACTGTAACTTCCGGTGTCAACATAATCACATGATTGCAGATCACATGACCGTCACGTGAGGTAAACAAACATCAGTCCCACCACGTGGAATTTGACCAAGCAGTGTAAACATTACACTAAAATAAACTATTTACTTGAGTTGCTGGGGAAAAAAACCCATATGACATGAAAGCTTAAGCACACATTCCTAAATTTGGAAGAAAGACATTGCAGTAAAGTTTGATCCAACTGCGTTCATGAGTACATAAATATTAAATTATGTACTGTATAGTCAGCGATCCGAGAGTAGGAAAACGTACATGACCGATGAGTAGGACTTCTATAACATAGTACTTGTTAGTTCTTCTTCCAGTCCAAGGGTTTTCCACGAAGTTGCTGCATTTTTTCTGTACTGGAGGGTTATGTCGGATCCTCTCTCCTGAATACGGGTGTGTACACCGAGAGATTTGCGTAGGTCAAAGGCTCTAGCTGCCAGTTTTCCACGAAACTTCTTCAACACGACTGGGAGATCAGTCCTGATAGAAACTTTAAGTTCCCGCAATGTCATCTTGTGTTTAAAACTGGCATCAAACACGGCTTGTCGATCCCTCATTTTCACAAATTTGATGATAATAGGTTTAGGTTGAGCGGCTGTCCTCGGGTTGGTGCTATTTCGTGGGAGACGGTGAATAGCAACGAAGTCCATATCACCTGCAGTGGGGACTTGAATAGTTTTCAAGAGTTCAATGGTGGCGGTTTCAGCGTCTCGTTCGTCTGGGATTCCGTAGACTAGCAAGTTTGATTTACGAAAGTAAACCTCTTGATCCAATAGCTTTTTATCCATTTCGGCACGGTACACGGCAAATTCAGATTTGAACAGGTCGATGTTTGAACGATTAAGTTGAATATCCGCAGAATTAAATTCCACAGACTTCACAATAGATTCAATTTTACCATCCAGTGCCACAAGTTGTGTTGTAGTTGTGTCAATAATCTCCGTCGTTTGTTCTTTGAACAGTCGAGTGATGAAATTTCTTAAATCGTCCGTGTCCTCCGCGACGTTTGTAATGGCCGCCGCCATGCTTGCTCCCGCTTTCGTTTGAGTTGAAATGTTCGGGTCGGAGTTGTCCACATTCATTATTTCAGAGCCGAGTGGATGAATTTCTGGTGTCGGTGCACCCTTGTTCAGTGTATCGTCCTTTTTATTTCTTGAGGACGTGCGAGTTGAGGCCATTATTGTATAAACACGATGGTTTGGTCTGGAGCGAAATTTAGGACGTCCTCACCATACGACAGCGCCACCGGAAGTGAATGTTGCAACAATTGATGTCGAAATATTGTTCCCTATACTGGGAAATATGTAAAGCTTGTTATGAAGCGAACTATGGATCTTAACTTATTTTCGGAACAAATACAATAAGAGTACGAGAAATACTCATGCGATTTATGATTAGACATAACATATTTCAAAACACTTAAACTCTGGGTAATGAAACTACTTTGGAATATATTTTATTCGTCAAGAGTTTTGAAACAGCAACGCCAATCTCTAAACATGAACAATGTAAAACATAAACAATGAAAATTATAAAGTTATAAACAGCATGTAAATCACTTAAAATGTTAAGTACCTTAAACCTAATACATTTTAATTCTTAACAAGTGTGTTGCGTAAAACAAACTTATGAAACCAAAAAATAGTATAAAAATAACAAAAATAAGAAATAAACAAAACAAAAAGTTATTAATAAACTTATATGATATTATATATATATTTATACAACATATCAAACAAAAACATATTTCGATTGTCAAGGTTTGTTATGTAAGAAATTTATGAATTTAACTACAACGTAACTTTCAAAACACCTAAAAATAAATTTTAAACGAACCCAAAATGTTTTGAATTTTGAAACTGCATTATGTCCTTAGAATACTTAACATATAACTGCAAACCGCGAAAATATGTTATGTAACGAACTCACATAAATATTTCTTCGGAAAACCCTAAAAAATACGTATGTAAGAATAAGAAATGATCTCGAAACAACAATTATGGCAATATCAATATCAATGTCTTAAATCTACTCAAAACTTCAAGCCTCCTCAAAGTCCCCCCTCTCCCTTCGTCCCTAATCCATATATCACCACTTAAATGCCTCTCCTATTAAGGAGCATGTTTATCTAATCCTGGTATGCACGTATAGCGGTACTTTGCCCATAAAGACAATCTATAACAGCGCTCCTCAAATCCGATTTCTTTTATTGGCTGTTATTAGCCGTCTATACTTGGACCCTGTAAGGTAGATAGGAGGTCGGGCCACCGTGGTAGGGGTATAGGGTGAAGCGATTAGATTTACATCTGTGGACATTAGTGATTAGTTTGTGTTATATTGACCCAAATGGCACTCAATAAAAATTCAACATGCTATCGGATACAGACAGATAATGGAAACAGACGAGGGTAAACGTGTTAGGGGCGGAAGATTAAAAAACCTTGTTTTTAGTCTTGCATTTGTTTTGTCGTCATCATCATCATGATCATCATCATATTCATCATCATCATCATCATCATGACGTCATCGCTGGCGCAATTTTGATGATATCATTTCAACATCTTGGTCGTCATCGGAATTGTTTTGGTTGTCATCATCATCATCATCATCATCAGCAACATCGCCATCCTTACCGTCGTCGTAATTACCATCAACAACATCATCATCATTGTAATCGTAATAATCATCACTACCACTGTTAATCTCTTCATGTTACTGTTTTATCATTGTCATGTAATCTTTGCAATTATCTTCCAGACATATGGGAAGACAGACAATTATATTCATATTATTTCAGAAACATTTGCATCATCAGTGCTCTTTAATTCAAGGAGGTAAAGGCAAATTAAGCAAAGTATGAATCAAGTGATATTTAAACATATAAAAAATCATTTTAAATGTTTAAATGTGCAAACAACGAAATCAAAATGTTTTTAAAAAAGACACATTTTCACATAACCATCACATTTACCTCAACTTAAATTATTGAATTATTGATATACTTTGATAAACAAATTGATATCATAAAAAATTACTTATTTTTTGACCCCTTGGAATGTTTTCTTTTTCTTTTGTTCAATGAGTAAATACATTGACAACGAGTAAAAATAATAACATAAAGATGTTACACAACAATATTGATGACACGCACAAATGTTATTGGTGCCTTAATTGACAAAAGTCAATATTTAATTATTCATTTCTTCTTACACAAAATATTGACCAAGCAAACGAAAACATCAGCAATGGCATTTGAGCGATCATCTGGCTCGCTTAACGGATTATCGTTGATCTGTCGTTGATCCTGTTAATCTGGAGGTGTCAACGATGATCTCAGCGTTATCGTTAATCCCGGGGGATCATCTCCCCCTTCCCCCTCGCAGCGCTAGCAGTGATGTTGACGCCCGCTGTTCACTCCCGAGGGATACGACAAGTTGTATTTCTCCCACCCCCTTTGTTACTGATGACGTATGCGTGTGGTTGAGCCGTTCGTGGCACCTTCTAACAACGGTCTTTATCTCCCTCTACTATAATCTTTACTGCACCAGGGTGTCGTTGAATGAAATTATCATGTCTGTAACTCTTACTGAGGGTAAGGTAATCTTAGCAGAATGGTAAAATTGCCGTTGTTTTTGACCATGCGATTCCCCACTCTTATGAAAAATTCTTATATTATCGTCAGTCGTAGACAAACATTTAGTCTCAAAAGTATTTTTCTCTCAATATTGACAATATTTTTAAACAATTCATGTATTATAACAAAATGGAGCCCAGAAGATGCTTTAACTTAACTAAAGCTGAGTGATCTAGACTTGCTATACATTAGTAGATTTGGTTGGTCGTCAATTGAATATTTTTGCTTTAGGGTCTGAATGACAGACTTCGTTAGTCGCTGAGGGAATAAAAACCACTCTATTGAAAGAAACTAATATACTTGTAAGTTGTTGGAGAATCTTAGAGCATTGTTAAGGGACAGTGTGTAAGATATACCTTAGTAAAGGGTGCTTTTGAAAGAAGCAATTGGTCCTTTTGCACAAAGCATTTAAGTGTCAGGTTACGATGACTGTGTTTCAGTATCAAGTTTGTTCATAGGGAGCACTTTTCGACTTAAATACCAGATAACCTATTGAAATATAACGAGTCTTCTTACATAAAGGTCAATAACATGTTGCAACAATGGTTACTGACCGAGCTGTAAACATGTATCATATTTACTGCAGACGCTTTAACTGAAGATATAGGCACTTCTTGAAAAGCAGTAACACCACATTGCCTTTATCTATTATAGTCAGCAATATCCCACAGGGAACTTTGAAAAAAGAAGAAAATGCCTTGATAATATCATCAGAATTTGTCAAAGTGTATAGCATGAAAATGAGATAAATCGCGTAATTTGTTGATAAAGAAGATGGTCCAAAATCTGTGTTTTATGCCATTGATTTGCAAAGGTGCTAACAAATAATCAGATTTAATGCATTCTGTAGATCTCGAGGAGGAAGGGAACTTGACTAGTGTACCAATGTTAAGAAGCAGTTTTATTGAAATGTCATTTCTCCGTGGCCGATTACTGACACCAATATGGCATTTCTTTTGTTACTTCCTGAAAACAGTTCTACAGTAGAACTCGGATATAACGAACTCCAAGGGACCAAAGAACTTAGTTCCCTATATCCGGTGTTCGCTACTCACGTTTGGCCGCCATGCACAGAGCTTTTGACGGGACTTAAAATTGTGTTCGCTATACCCGATTGTTCGCTGTATCTGAGTTCGCTATATCCGTGTTCTACTGTGTCTCTATTGTCATTTCCTTGAGACAACGTCATTTCTTCATTATCAATTCCCGAAGACACTCCCTATCATATATGACAATGTACCATCACTATTGCCACCTGTCAAAAACATTTATATCTCCACTTCCTGAATACAATCACACCAAATCAATGTTGTTTATAACCGAAGAGAATGTCACATTGATATTGTCACGTCCTGAAAACTGTTCTATCTCTAGTGTCACTTCCTGTAGTCAAAGTCAAATCTCAATTGTCACTTCCTGGGGAAAATACCATATTACTGTTATTGGTTCCTTAAGACAATGCCACTTCTACTATGTCAGTTCCTAAAAGCAATATGACATCTCTTTGTCTAATTTCTTTTTTTTTATATCTCTGTTATCACTTCTACAATGTCAGTTCCTGAAACCAATATGACATCTCTTTGTCTAATCTTTATTGTCACTTCCCGGAGACGATGTTCTTACAGTAATGGTACTCGTGCCTTCTTCTCGAAAACGATGCCACATCTTCATCGTTACCTGTATATTTTTTTCAGAAGTTAAGATTAATAGTATTGTCATCCATCTCATCACTTCTAAGGATCCAGTCACTTCTCTTACATCCATCTCGTCACTTCTAAGGATCCAGTCACTTCTCTTACATCCATCTCGTCACTTCAAAGGATCCAGTCACTTCTCTTACATCCATCTCGTCTCTTCTAAGGATCCAGTCACTTCTCTTACATCCATTACGTCACTTCTAAGGATCCAGTCACTTCTCTTACATCCATCTCGTCACTTCTAAGGATCCAGTCACTTCTCTTACATCCATCTCGTCTCTTCTAAGGATCCAGTCACTTCTCTTACATCCATTACGTCACTTCTAAGGATCCAGTCACTTCTCTTACATCCATCTCGTCACTTCTAAAGATCCAGTCACTTCTCTTACATCCATCTAGTCACTTCTAAGGATCCAGTCACTTGTCTTACATCCATCTCGTCACTTCTAAGGATCCAGTCACTTCTCTTACATCCATCTCGTCTCTTTTAAAGATCCAGTCACGTCTCTTCATTGACATTGTCAAATTATGGTCACCTCACATGGGTTTTCTGTCACCAATTTTTGAGACAACATCAAATCCTGACTTCCTGATCCTAAAGACCAAGTATATCTTCCACTTCTTGAAAATATCTACTTAAACAGGACCAGATCTCACCAAAGACATTTGGAACTTCTCAGGATCCAGTCACGTATCTTCACTTACATTACGTTTTCTGTCACCTTTTTTTGAGACAACATCAAATCCTGACTTCCTGATCCTGAAGACCAAATATACCTTCCACTTCCTGGGAATATACAATTGATAACTTTCTCGGGACCAGATCTCACCAAGGACATTGAAATATCAAGTTCATCATAGGGGACACGTTCTTGTTTCTTCTGTTCCTTCATTATCACGAGGCCACATCTCCTGCGACTTCCTGAAGACAAGGTCATGTCAGAGGCGTTGGGACATGCTTCCTGTCACTTCCTGCAGACAAGGTCGTAACACTGCAGCTCGGGATCGACCATCTGAGAAAATATCGAGAAAGGCCGTGGCATCCCTTAACAAATTACCCCATTTACAATTCCCCCGAGGTTGTCGCGGCGCTCGAGAAATCCCTTGGCCATGGTAATGGATGGTGTACCTTGGTGCTATGAAACACGGCTCACTTGGTACTGGCAATGCCGTCTTCATGGGTCATTGTGGCTCCACATGAGGCGTTTTATGGCTGGGTTTGTACTAAAGCACCAATATCTTGCATACTTCCGGGTGTGAATGGAAATGTTGGACATCTCTTGGTCTGGGGTAGGAGGTTCTGTGTTTTTGTTTCTTGATATCGGAGACAAAGAGATATTTAGAAAGAGAATGTAACTAAAAGGTGTAGAGGAAGGATAGAGAAGATTATGATTTAAATGATACAAAACTATCCATATGTTGCTTTGTATTTTATTTGTTTATTTTGATAAAATATTGTTAAACCTTTCAATCAAATATTGATTACAAAAGAATAAGTTACATAAGAACTTTCTAGTATTGCGTAATAATGGAATAACAGCTTTTGGTATTAAAAATAAAAGTGCGATCAACAAACGTGAATATATGAGGATATATAAGATGTTCTAAGTGTTATACGTTTGTATTGAAAGGAAGTTTTTATTTAGACTCATAGAGCAAGCATTTTAACATAATGAACAACAAAATCTCAAACTCTCGCCAGAATGCCAACAAACTGCTTGATTGCTACATACGTTTTGCAAGGTCATGAGAATATCAAAAATAAAATGCATATGATTCGGATTGAGTATTTTATCAATATGTAACACAATTCCACGTATAATATGTAGTCGAAAACCAAACATGATAGAAGCCTTTTTATACAGAGTTGACTTAATCGTATCCACGTCTTTAATAGATGAACTTACAATCTAAAGAAATGAGTTCTAAATATTAAAAGAATTTCGTCTCTCAAGGTTCGGGAACGGATACAGGATTTTCGGGTGGGGTACGCCCTATGGGTGTCACTATTACAAAACAAAATTTCATTTTTTTTAAGGATCAATGTATTTCTTTGGAAATGTCAAATGAATTCAAAAGTTTCATGCCCTTCAGTTTTCCATCTTCTTTACAACTTGCAACATTGACTCACTTCCCTTCTTAATTCGCAGATGCAGCTTAGGCATTTCAATGAATAAAAAATATCCTTTTTTAATTATCAATGATAATCATGATAATCATTATCGTCTAAACATCAACACAATAACGATCTATACTAATACCAATATTCATCCCTACATCACAGCAACCGCTTCATCAAAGAATAAATTAGAAAAGCAAATTTCAAGACAATGAAATAAGCATACAAAGACAATTAAAACAAATCCTCCCTATTAAAGAAATTAAATACTTTGAGAAACATGATACGCTCATCATTGCAACACAAAGTCTGGCTTGTTGACAGAAAGAGTGGAGTAGGGTATATCTCTAAACCAAACAATCGGCTATCAAACACTACCGCGATCTTCTTCCGTCTTTGATGAGAGCGCTTTCATGCCTCCGTCAGTCTCCGACACCCTTATTGATAAAACAGTCAACATTTCAACAAAATAAATCTAAATACTATTCAAGGTCTACCAATGCAGCGAGACATTTAAACGCCCGAAGGCGGTGCGGCATCTTTTAGCACCCTATGAAATTCAATGTACGGATATACTACGATAGCTGGAGGCGCTATGTATCATGGCCGTTACTACCATGTTGACATTGCGAGCTTTTCAAGGCCACTTTAGCCCGCGTTCATTGAAAGCTTATTTTCAATATTTTGCTTGGTTTCGCAAATACCCCGGCGTTAGCCCGAGGGTGGGGGAAATCGCGGGTATCCCACGAACCAAACAGGGTACCCCCCTTTGATCAGTGATGCTAATAGGCAGAACAAGACTACAGTGTTTTTGTATCAATTACACCTCTTCTGACGAGTGCTAGTTCAAATAGGTAAATATACGCCACAATAGATCGCCAATGAGACATCTTTATACGGCGATGTGTCCAATAATGATCATTGTTATCTCGTTGTCAATAGACATACCTCTTGTCCACCTAACACCACACATGCTTACAACCATCGCTCAACAAGAGTATCACTGTATGTAAGTTTGCTTTGTGAACTCGCACGGCCGGTGGGTGTCGAATCTGCAACACATGTGTGAGTTTATGTCTTACATAACGCACACCCTGGGAATTGTCACACTCAACTGAAACCTGCCAACGATTTTAAGCAGGAAAAGAGCATTAACGTAATAACAATAAAGGAACTTGATATGAGAAAACAAGATTTGCCAATACATGCAACGAAAACGATGTTTCGACAGACAGACAAACAGACATATAAAAAAGTCTGTAACGAAAACGATGTTTCGAAGTACATAAGTAACCATTCATCGGGTCAATGACGTAAGAGTATCTTTCAAAATATAAACAAAATTTCAAAATCGTGTTTCTCTTATGTATTACACTACTAAACGGCCTCATGCTTACTTATGCGTTGCTGATTAAAAGAAAGTTACTTATTTCTCTTTTCACGGATATTTCCTCTTTCCTTTTCAATTTTTATTACAATCTATCTTATTTCTCTTTTTCCTCTTCTTCACCCTAATTTTTATCTATTCTATTTCTCCTCTTCCCCTTTTTCTCTCGCTATTGATCGTTCAACCTCTCTTTTCTATCTTTATCTCTATCTTTCTTTCTCATTTTTTTCACTCCTATTCGCTTTCCCCTCTCTTCGTTCTTGCTTTCAAAAAATTCTTTAAACGTAAACCCAAACGTTTAAGCCTTGAATTTGGTTTGGTGGTTTACAGTCAATCCTTTTCAAACTGTCAAATTAATTAATCATTAGTTTATTGCATTTCGTTAAGGCACGTGCCGACAGATCCAATTAAGGATCAAATTGAGGCCAGGTAATTTGATAACAATCGTTGGGCGACAAATCGACGACAAATTATGGTTAGTTAATACACAGAGATAGGTTAAAATGGATTTAGTGGAATGCGCCATAATAATTTTTAGTTCTAAATTACAAATATTTTTAATGTTGAAATTGTGTTTATGATTTTATATTTTATTTTGATTTATACCTACTATAAATACAACTCATTATTTCAATGGTGACAATAATTGTCAATGTATATACATTAAACCAGTTTAATTTTTAATGAAAAACACAGATGGTTTGAATCATTGTTTATTCGCAATTTACCGTTAAACATTTATCATCGAAACTTTATGGTTCTCAAATCTGCCACACGTTTTATTTATTCAAGTTAACAATAAATGTTTTGTTTTAAGTATTTTAATCTGCTTAATAGTCAGACCTATTTGTATCAACATAATACAAATATATATGAATAAAATGTAAACAATCATCGCATTATAAACGTGAACTACATTATCTAAAGTATTTGTATCCGTTTAAAGTATATAATTTCCTGCATTGACAAAATCAATACGTGAAAATAGCATTTGCGAATCACTGCTTTTTACCAAAATGTTTAATAGTTGACTAAATTAAAATCGGTATAAGATTTCATTGTCATGTTGAATAATCCGATAGTTTATCAACTTCAGTTTAAAGGGACAGTAGCACATATTTTGATAAATTTATATTTTAAATTTCTCACTGATAATTTTAAGTTAATGTTAAATGGTTTATTTTGACAGTGTCAAAAATCTCATTACACAAGACAATTATCCATAGTCAGAGCACAAAGTATGAAGATTCACATAAAAGCCATTGGCGGCCATTTTGTGTGAACACCTTTAATTCATTTTGTGTAGGAAAAGCCAATCGCATGGCTAAACTTTACGTTATATATTTGAATTATTACTGCTCCTTTTAGTTTAAATACATAGTCTTTCAATTGGAACCATTAATTTTCATTTTCCTGACATCACCTTTGAGGTCGAGGGGAATTTCTAAAAATATGATTTTTTTAAAGAACATTGGATACTCCGTTACATAAGAATGACAATAGACTAACATTTCGTCTCAGAATTTATTTTTTTCAATATTGACAATATTTCTAAACAATTCATGTATTATAACCCGATGGAGCCCAGAAGATGCTTTAACTTCTGAGCTGTGTGATCTAGACTTGCTATACTTTAGTAGACTTGGTTGGTCATCAATTGAATAATTTTGCTTTAAGGTCTGGATGACAGACTAGAATGACAACAGTTTCATAAGAAGTTAAACGTTCATTTGTTGAAAATAAAACAACCGACATCGCAGATTGATATTGTTTGATGGTTTTACTGTAGAAAGGAGTTGAGTTATGAACAAATTATATTTATTGTTATCGCCAGTATACGTCGCAATATCGAATACATGTACTTTGAGAGCCATTTGGGAAGAGTGATGATAATTAAGAAACATATGTAGATGACAACTTCTTTATTCATGAAGCTTGACAACGACACAGGAAACTGTGCTAAAATGTCGCATATTTTGAATAAAGAAGTTGTCATCCACATATGTTTCTTAATTACATGTACTTTATTGCTCCTTTTCTTATTGATAATATTATTATTCATAACGAACATCCACGATCATCAATATCACACGATGATCAACATAACCTAGAGCACATTTTTTAAATAAGGTTTCGTAAACAGTTCAGAATTATAGTCGAGGCGCCAAATTATTTATGATTCTGTTTTAAATCTTTTAAAATAACTTAAATTATTTTGAAATTCAAAAGATAATAGGTTTGATAGAAGATAACCTACATATAACACAATGCTATCTACCCTTCAGTTAGTCTGCGATGCAATGTTCAACTTGTAAAAAAATAACATTTTGCAAACACACTTGCTTTATATTTTATATTGGTTCAGTATGAGGAATTGAAATTGAAACACAAAACTCTAAAACATATTTGTTTTAAGAATTAGAGTATATGTACTGTAAGAGTTTAAACTAATTGGGTTTTTTAAGGATTTTATTGCGAAAAATACGCAGACACGTAGCTTATATGGGGCACTGTTTAAAACTGGCATACACATGTCAAGCCTACCCGGGTTTACTCAAACGTCATGGCTTATCTTATAATGTAAGTGCCGGCAAAGTTTAGTCTTTGGGTGTTTAGTTAGTAAAACAACTGGCCTGGGAGACATGTCAAGCCTACCCGGGTTTACTCTAAGGTCACGGGTTATCTTCTAACGTAAGTGTCGGCAAAGTTTAGTCTTTGAGTCTTTAAGTAAATACTTTAAGTTTAAGTTTAGTCTTTGGGTGTTTAGTTAATAAAACAACTGGGAGACATGTCAAGTCTACCCGGTGTTACTCTAAGGTCGTTGGTTATCTTATTACATAAGTGCAGGCAAAGTTTAGTCTTTGAGTCTTTAAGTAAATACTTAAGATATGATATTGGGGAAACAAATCAAGGAAAATTCAATGTACTTTGTGGAAGGACATGTCCAAAAGTAACGAAGTATAGTTATTGAAGAGAATATGTTAAATTATATATTGATTAATATCGAATTTTACGAAAAAATTTAATATTGTATCGCAATTTCTGTGTGCGTCATTTTAATAGCTCAACAACATATGGGGTTGTAAGTTTCCCCGGAATTTATTAACATTTCCTATTTGCAGATATTTTATTGATATACAATGCGTAGGTTTTTCCACATCTAGATGAGTCAGAATTAGTTTACAAGATATTAAAAGAAAAGATTAAAAATGTCACTTTTATGGGCATGTATTAATATCATCTTCATGAGACATCAAGGTCAAAAACATTAACGTTCGTCTTTGATATTTTACTTTATAAAATCGCTGTTATCCATTTGAAGGTTAACTGCACCTAACTTCTTGTATGAATGGAATCAATAGGTCATTATAAAGTACCTTACACTATCCCATACAGAACTTTATCTCTCATATGGAATATTTTTCTCGAAGTATTTTTTTGTCTCTGAATCTCATCACTGTAAAGGTAATGACGCATTTATACAGAAATAAAAACTGAGTCATATTGATTTGACAACAATCGTTACAAATCATTTTATTATGCATGTTTTAACAATTTGTTCTTTTTATGATTTGAATTATGAATCCATTGTTAGATTTAGATTACCTATACATACAATACATATTTCTTCCCTTTTCATAACCTCCTCATTTCAATAGGTCGCCTTCGAAGAGAAAATTGTACAGTTGTCCTACAATTTAATCCTGCGCATTGAAACTCGAAGTAAACTAAATTTTAGCATTTTTACTTCAAGAATCAGTACTAAATAATTGTAAGCGAGGTATCCTAGACTCATATTCAGTCTCTGCAAAGCTATAATAAGTTCTTGTTTATGTATAATAGTAAAGGAGCCTCTGACAAGTTCACATAGAGAGAGAGAGGGAAAGAGAGAGCGAGAGAGCGAGAGAGAGAGATAGAGAGAGAGAAGGGGGAGAGAGGGATAGAGTGTGTGAGAGATAGAGAGAGAGTGAGAGCGAGAGAGCGAGAGAGAGAGAGAGAGATAGAAAAAGAGAAAGAGAGAAGGGGGAGAGAGGGAGGGAGTGTGTGAGAGATAGAGAGAGAGAGAGAGGGAAAGAGAGAGCGAGAGAGCGAGAGGGGCCAATATAATAATTATAAACTACATTCTGGCTGCTAGTCCTGCTTCATGACTTTGTATTATATAGGAGCCTTTATACAGTCTAGATCTTAATTCTGCAAGTCTAGATTGACTTAATACACAATGAAATGAAAAGCTTCAAGAAAAAAATGAAAAAAATGAAAATAATTTAGGCTTAATATTATATCTATCTGGCTGCTAGACCAGCGATATCCCAAAACGTTAAGTCACAGAATCAAATCTATTTCAGTTCCTTAACATTACTTCCTCCCTCTAACACCCCCTCCCCCAGTTTCCCCCACGCTCTCCCTCAAATCAATACTGGCTGTAATGAGATAGTTCTCGGTTGTGTCGCTTTTTGACAAGTGGTCCTCAGATCCGATTCGGACCAGTGACAGTTCCCAGAGCTCGGACACGGCCTGAAGTGGACAACACGAGGCTTGACCAGCTCAGCTGACCAGCACGATACTCACCATCTGCCGGCGGACACCCGGAACTAGACACCGGGTGTCCGAAATGACTGGACAGTGGGGAGTCGGCTGACCGTCACTCTCAACTATTGACTAGCCACGTGTTACGAAGGAAAGTGAGATAGAAGTAGATTGAGTGAGTGAGATATCTTGAGGAATGACAGAGAAAGGGGAGATGGAGAGATATGGAGAGAGAGGGAGAGAGAGAGGGGGAGAGAGAGAGAGAGAGAGAGAGAGAGAGAGAGAGAGAGAGAGAGAGAGGAGAGAGAGAGAGAGAGAGAGAGAGAGAGAGAGAGAGAGAGAGAGAGAGATAGAGAGAGAGAGAGAAGGGGAGAGAGAGAAGGGAAGAGAGAGAAAGAGAGAAGGGGAGAGAGAGAGAAGGGGAGAGAGAGAAGGGGAGAGAGAAAGAGAGAGAGAGAAAGAGGGGGAGAGAGAAGGGGAGAGAGAAAGAGAGAATGGGAGAGAGGGGGAGAGAGAAAGAGAGAGAGGGGAGGAGAGAGAGAGGGGGAGAGTTTGTATGTGTGTGTGAGAGAGAGATAGAGAAAGAGAAAGAGAGAGAGGGGGGAGAGAGGGAGAGAGGGAGAGAGAGAGAAAGAGAAAGAGAGAGAGATAGAGAAAGAGAAAGGGGAGAGGGAGAGGGAGATAGTGTGTGTGAGAGAGAGAGAGAGAGAGAGAGAGAGAGAGAGAGAGAGAGAGAGAGAGAGAGAGAGAGAGATAGAGAAAGAGAAAGAGAGAGAGAAAGAGAAAGAGAGAGAGATCGAGAAAGAGAAAGAGAGAGAGAAGGAGAGAGACTAGCGCAAAGACTAGCACAGCGAGGCAGAGTGAAAGAATGATAGTGAGTGGTGTACTATTTACAGTACAAGCTCCCGGGTTTTACTTCTTATCTTTTACTGTGTCGATGCAGGCTTTCCTCGCTGAATTGCTTGCAGACATTTTGACATAGAGAAAGAACATGTTTGAAGTTGAATTCCACGTTTCAAAATGTATGAAACGTTCTGGTTTGGAACAGAATAAAAGTTAGCCATTCTTCTAGGCTTATGGAAGAATTGAAGTTTAACATCATAATCAATAAAGCTTTTATATTGGAAATTTATTCAAAATAAGGATATGAAAAGTTTTGGAAATTTCTTCTCAGGTTTAAACGTGAAGTGAAGAGTAAATATCAGCGTTTGACTCCATACTTCACCAAGATGAGAGTATAGAAAGTGATGGGTTACAATCATCACATCGTTTTGCATCACCATATAGCATATTATGTATTGTTATCAAAAATCAAACATTTTCCGTATATGCCTTAATGTTTTATAAGAAATATTGCCTTTATATCATTAATTGACAAAAATGTACATAAACCCGTTATATCTCATTAAATAAGATGAAAATGAAAAACAAAATCAATAAAATCGATAAAACCGAATACATTGTATGAGTGACCGACCTGAACATTCGTGTAAAAATATCATTACATTTCTTCTTCGATTCTTTTATTTTCACACATCCTTTTTGCATTGACAACGCTTTATTGACATTTTCCTTTAACAAAAGAGAAGCGAAACAAAAATTTGAATCAGCAATCGAAAGCTGAATATTCAATCCATAGTAATACCCAATGACGGCCTTTCTTTACATACTCATCAATGCTAATTGATTTGTTTCTTTTATTTTATATTTGAGAAAAATGAAAAACACTATCGTATAAAGGTACCATATACCATTTTAAGGAATAAGATGTTTTCCGACGAGTAATGAAATGAGTATATAATATTACTGCCCTCTGAATAAGTCATGCCAATTTTGTTCAATGTGATAGTAAATAAATGAAATGTGCATATATTTGAACCAATCTGCAGCTTTGATCAAGACTTTGTCAGTAAATTAAACGGGATGCAAGGAACGAAAATTGTGCTTCTATACGACAAACAACTTCCTTAAAACACCACCTTCCACCCGAAATGTTTACCTTTGGATTTTAAAGTAAACATTTCGTTTTCCGAAGCGAGCTTGAAATTCGACTCGTTTTTTAAACGAATATATGTAAAGAAATCCACGAAAACGTGTTGTGTTATATCGCAGTCGCCAACCGTCTGAATGTAGGGTGTTGGGCTATAGCCGTAGGGTCGTTCAAACCGCTAGTCGAGGGATTTTCTTCCAAACCAATCATTCCCCGGCATCAAGACTGGCTGTACAGAGAGCCATTCTCTCATCCTATTGGCTAATGTCTTGTCAGCTGGCGTGTTCAATCGGCGTGCAGCACGAGGGTTTCTATGGTGATGGATACTGATTGGCAGGTGTAGGCCCCGCCCCTTCTGCGTGTCATGATGTTATGGTACAGGGAAAGTTAGGCACACATTCTCAATGAGAGTACAAGAGTATATACGCCAAGCTATCAGGCAAGAGGACATGATTGTTCCACTGTGACTACAGGATATCTATATCTCTCGGACTACAGTATTCATGATAAATATACACTGTGACATTACTGGAAATCACCAACAGCGTCGGTCGATTGAGTGAGGGCAGACAGCCCATATAGTTCTACCCGTATATTTTATCTTACCCTCGTTTCGGTTAAGTCGAAACGCTGGCAATCTCCGTGGACCCTCGGGCTCTCATCCCGACCCTAGATCTAGAGCCTGTCCCTCGGCCTCTGGGGTGCGGCAGTGACAGCGATTCCGCCATGGTACAGTGCGCGGGATGTGATCGACCAATTCTGGACAGATTTTTGCTCAATGTACTCGACCGCGCATGGCATGCGAAATGCGTACAGTGCTGTGACTGTAAAAGTAATTTGACAGAAAAATGTTTCTATAGAGATGGGAAACTTTACTGTCGTACTGACTTTTTCAGGTGAGTTTATTTCAGTGTTTACTTAAAAATCATGACTTCTTTGATTGGCTTTCTTATAAAATCATATCTTGAATTTATTTGCTATACTTAAGTACGGAAGCTTTGCTGTACAACTGTACAACATTTAAAGTGCAGATAAGTGATTGTTGCTGAAGTGTTATATCTATATCTAATATAATTACGTTTATTCATGATATTGTATACCTTACGTTCTCTTGAACTGTCATATATTGGTCATCAATTTCATTTGTATGAAATATACTTAAAATTTAACACCAAGCTGAGAATATTTGTAAACATTTCCCTTCAGTCAATTATTTATGCTGTTATCAAAACTCATTTAAATAATGAGCAAAGTAATCAATGATATTTTTTCCTAATTTGACAGAAATAGTAATCTTCCAATTGAATTGAGAGTTGTTAATTTCAGGCTTGAGTGACAGTTGAAATAGACTAGGTTAATAGCACCAATTACCGCAATGGTGAATGTATTTTAGATATCACGATTAATTATTTACCCACTTCTGAAGCAAAATAACAGTGAATACACATGTATTTTCCACCGTACACAACTTTGGATTACCTTACCGTGAATACACTCTAGTAAACGGATGAGTGGTTAGAGATAATACACTTTTGTTTATCATTTAATCATTTTATACTAAACTGGATGCGGAAAATTCATGTTATTTATTACAAAACAGTTTGGCGTTGTGAGGAAAACTACGAACGCCCTCAAAGTCGGATAAACACCTTTCTGTGAAAACTGTTAAAATCTACCAAGAACAGTGATACATTTATCACCTTTAACAAATCAAATTTACCAGACACAATTCCGTAACTTTTCCATATGGATTTTAGTCTTATACCATGCATTCAGCATAAATACTTAACAATAACTTCTCTTTTAAATACTTATTCCAACTAAAACCTACCATTTCTAAAATATAATGTTGGTAGATATTTCTTGACAAGAATCCATGGGTTAATATCCACATCCATTTAAACCTATTTCAAACATCTTCCTCATTATGAATTTTCCTTATTCGATAACAATTTCATGTTTTTATTTAAATATTTTTTTATACCTGACTCAGGCGATATGGAACAAAATGTGCGGGATGTACTCAAGGGATTTCTCCTAACGACCTTGTCCGTCGAGCAAGAAACAAAGTATTCCACTTAAAGTGTTTCACATGCATGGTCTGCCGAAAACAACTTTCAACAGGCGAGGAGCTCTACATCCTTGATGAAAACAAGTTTATTTGCAAGGAGGACTACATAAGCAGTAAATTTTCAGGTAAGAATTATTTTAATATTAGAATTAATGTATCAACTTGGGAGATCTGCGTTTGACCAACGGAGCTATTGAACTTATGTGAAGAAAATGGACTTTCTTTATTATTAGAGTTTTCTTCTTCATAGGGATATAAAATCGTCTTAAATGTAGGTGTGAATTAAATAAGGATGGTCCAACAATTGACTTTATTGAGATTACTTAGGCTTAATTGTGAAACTTGAAGACGGCTTCAAATGTGAAAGTTTTATAAAGAATAATAAGTAAAAATAGCCGTATGTTTGTTAAGTCAGGAAGCATGTAAATTACAGCTTTTGAATAATATGGCATATGAATATAAACCATATGAATACTAGTGCTTGATACAACAAAGACACTGTTAACTATTTTCATCTCCAAAGAGTAAACCCTTCTGAGATTTGTTAGAGAAGTATAGATAATCATTGCTAAGCATATAACTAACAAAATCTACTACCAAAACTTCATCTTTATTCTTATTCAACCAAATGATTTCCAACTAGTAGATAGATTCAAACTTCACGACTTAAAACTAAAACTAAAAATAGTCACCCCCGTTTTTAAATCTCTAAACGATTTCAATTGAAAAAGACAGGCAATGTTGTGATAAATACGGGTATTGGGATCGCTGTTAAATTATCGCAGTTCGGTCCGCGACAAACGGTTTAGCATTCAGTAAACTAATCATTATCGGGTCTAATTGCAAGGCTGTTAAAAGCCGGAAAGGGCCACGCGCCAGTTGCCCATTAAATTCGATCAACACCTCATTTGATAGATAAGTGATTACATTTGTCCAACCATGTTTACCCAATAAACTGTACTTGCCCGTCAACAAATTAACACGTATTTAATTTATTCCAATGAAAGATAGAGAGTCGTAAAAGGATAGGCAAGCGGCTTAGTTGTCGCGAGTTTTGGCATTCACAGAATTGCAATATTTTGTCTTTCGGATGTTGCAAAACATATTGAATGTTGTGAAATGTTTCAATTGATAAAAGTGTCAGTATGAATACACTCTCGGCAGATATAGTAGTTGAAGAAGTTTGTTTTATCTATTTTACTGGCTCAGCAAATAAAGCATCGATTTGTAGTAAAATATCTAAAATAAATAAATATGTATTTGTTTGATAACATATTTAAATTCATTTCAGTCGAAAGGAAGTGAAACATGAATAATTCATATACATTACTATTACAAATTTAAGTGTAGTGGTTACAAATAACTTTTCTGTGAGATACCAAACTTTTCAAAACTTAAACTTGTAATGATAGTTGAAAAGTTTATTCGTTTATTTCAACTAAGACTTACAAAAAACGAAATTCAAAGTAAAACGCTTATATCGGATCTTGCTAAACGTGGTTAAAGCACGCGGGTTAGCCGCGTAGAAATTCCTTTCATACGAAAGTCAAAATATATTAATGTTTTGTATGGGATCAAAGCTGTTCAAAGCCCGACGGCAAAGTCACCGAGACAGTGCGAATGCTAGGGTCTAAAACGTTATAACTGAACCGCATCAACCCTTTTCCCTCGAGCTTAGAAAAGTAGAAATGTTGTTCCGAATGTTTGTCATAGTTATGTCGATGTACAATAAGCGACCAGCACGCTTCGGCCCGATATTATCTGATTGCACAGGCCGACTTCGTACTCCGGATTTGTTAGATGATGACGTTTTCTGTTTATGTGTATGCTGAAATATGGTTTTACACTTAAATAAATTCAATATTGATGACATGTATACGGTTGTTGTAAGCTTATACGTAAAAATAATATCGTGAACATTATGGCGGTAGCGATTTCTCATTTCATCGAAGCTTAACGGATTGGTTGAACATGTTTATATATAGAGAGCGAATATGTTTATTTATGTCTCATATATCTAGTCAACAAGACATATACAATATATTTCTTCAGACATCAGTACAATTTATTTATAGTATAAGATCTCAATAATTTCAAATTTAACCCCAACATCAAATTGTCGTGAGAGATCGGATATAGTTATACCAGAGAAACAATATACAGAAAATCGCTTTCATTTACGTGAAACAAACGTGAATCGGGGAGAGCGGGAGTGATTGAGGAGGGGTGGCGTCTTGAGGGGGAGAGGGGTCGGGTTGAGAGCATGTTTCCGCGACATCGTCACATTGTCGACGACCCCTCTATTCACGCGATGACACCGACGATCGAAAAGATGAGGGTATGACAATGGCACTCCCCTGTTGGCTACACTCGAGAGAGTGTGACAATAGAACGAACGAGTGCTTCCCTGGTCAAGGAGTTTTACATCGATTGGAAGTGTTCCGAATCTGTTCCAGGGACAATCGAAATTCCCACAGTATGTTCCGATTGTCTATAATTAGCACCAACGTTTTGGATCGGTCGGAAAGTTTAAAATATTGTGGTATGATAATAATGATAAATTTTAGACTGTATTGTAGGTATATGGCAGGTTATTCCAAATCTAACTTCTTTTTTTAAAATGAAAAATAAGTTGATATTATTTGAATTTAATTTTCCCTTTGAATCGAGAAGAAATTTAAGTAAACAAATTTAGATATATTTGTATTTTGTGTTGAAATCACAATGTTTGTAATGATTCACTAGCGGGTAGTATGATGAATTCTTACCAGTAATATGATTATTTAAAATCTTGTTTACATTTTGATGAATAATCATGGCATAATGATACATCATTTTTAGTAATATGAATATGAAAAATATGAATCAAAGTTTAACAAATGAGAAATTCACGGAAGGCATCTAACCACAAAATATTATGAATTAAAAAGCTATTCGCGTCAATTGCTATTCATTTTGAACGATTTTAACTTCATGATACATTGTTAGGAGTCGATCGAAGCACATTATAGAGTAGTTTCAACAGCTTTGACGTTAATAATAGTTTAAACACGATTCCAGTAACGATTTTCCCTTCAACCTCCTCTGTTCGTGTTAAAGTGACCCTCTCATATTTACACATTTTCTGATATCGCTTTACCATTAAAAACCCGGTGGAGCTTTCAGTCACATATGCCTACATTATATCCAACTTCCTTGCATATTTACATGTAAAACTATACCCGATATTAACGTCAAAAATGTGGAAACATGCCTTGACGATACTCCAGCGCCCTACTAAATACCGCATGGATTAATTCGTTGATAAACATAAAAGTTATCTCAGTATCTGTCAACTATAAGCGCATTCTTGGTTAAGGGAAAACGGATATGCCATGTTAGCTTAATGAAAATCGAATAGCTTTCGATAATTATAATGTTTGAAAACGTTTATGTCTGAGGCTGCATTGTCCAGCGAAACCCCCAAGAATAATATTTGTTGAAGAAATGATAGCGAACTAATGAATAGATGTCAAACGCAATGTATTTTTCAGAATAGTTATTGTCTCGTTAGTAGCCGGGCCGGAATGTTTAATAAGCAATTAAGTAAATGTTCTATTATGTGCCGAATTGCGCAATGCACTGATGATCCTGAAAACGATTCTCATTATTCGCTTTCGATTTGACACTTTTTGAGAAATAATTTGACAGTTTAACAAAAAACAATCAAATGAACATAATTCCTAATCGGTTTAGCTTAAGGAGGAATATATCGTACTTCAATTTGATTTGTTGAATGTGAATACAATTTTGAATATTTATATCCTTTAGTACTATTTGTTTGTAAACAATACACATACCCTGTGTATTAAAGGATGTACTCAACACCGTAAGACGAAACTCTTCAAGCTATACAAATATTATTTACATAAGTAACACTATTATAACTAACGATATCTATCCTCTCAAATGTTAAGTACTTCAAAATATTTACACATCGAAGACAAAGTAATCATGGTATCCCTAAACACTTAAATCACTATTTTCAAAATAACTAGCTATATCCTATTAGCACGGAAACTAAATCCGGCGTGAGCCTGATCTATGTTTCAACTTACGACGATTTTCAAACGCCCGTCCACTAAGGAAGAGGGCCTGTAAAATTAATGTCCCATCTGCCGTTCTGTATTATTAATTCAGAAAGGGGGGGGGGGGGGGGTTTTCCCCCCTCTACGGGAGGTTAGCGCTTTGCTTTCATGTCCCCCTTTTCGCTGCTTGAGCAAATGTGAAACTATCATACTCGTTGAGTTTACAGTCCAAACTGGCCGTACCTATTGTAAGATTATGGCGGGCGACAAATTTTCACCACGGTTCGATACGTATATATCCCTTTCTGTTTATTTTTAACCATCGGAGCAAGTATATATAAAAGTTTACGATACGGGTATACATGCTGCATTCTTAATAGTCCCCCAAGCGGCTTCCATTTGGTAGTTTAAACATGTACCCGATGCTGTAAAACCATGGGTAGCCTATTTCAGTGTATAATCCCGTATAAAGGATGAAAGGACATCGGATGGTTTTATACCTGAAAACAAAACAGTTACGATAGTTTTAGGATAAAAATCAGATTTTGATATATTGATAAATATGTTTATGTTAGAGACGTTATATGAGTAAGATATGTTTACATGTACTGTTATTGTCAATATATCCCACAACGAATGGCCAGACTCTTTAAACATTTATAGTCACTGTTCTGTGTTAATGTTAGATATTCGCTTTGATCAGTTGTGCATTTAGAGAGAGGGTATTCATCTGTATAGAGATTTAGTAGGATCAGAGAAAAGTTAAAACTTCTATATTCAATGGACACGCACATTTTTCTTTGATATGAAATGTACATAGATTTTAGCGTGTAGAGATGATTATCCTTTCAAAATATTTTATTCATAGCAAGTCATATATATCGTAGTTAAGTAATCTAATCATGGTGAATTGCAAATTTATAAAATTTTGTAATAATGTCCTTAAATGCTATTGCACCTCTAAATACATACATACTAATAATCACCATTCGCATAATTTCTGAGTAAAGTGTGATATGTATATTATTTCAAATTGTATGTTTCATGAAACACTACATAGTGTATTTCATAACTATGCATACCAACATATGTTCACACAAAATGTTCACAACATAACCGTTATTGTTTGTAAATTTTATTTTATTTTCATAAATTTGAATAACTTTTTTAATACGGTTTCATAATGTCGCCTTTGCATATATTTTGTTAACAAAAAATGTTTCGTAATTAGAAATAATACACTTGTAATTTCGTTTAAAATATGTAAAATTCACGAGTAAAATTATATCTTTACATGAAGCGTATGATTGATAGTGTTAATGATTTCGTCTCTCATCATACAACGAAGAGGCGAATATTTCACAAATATCTAGCGTAAACAACCTCTCTAACGCCAAGAGTAACATTTGGGGGAGGGGAGGGGAGGGGGAGGGAGCGTCTGGCTTTTCGCTTAATGACAGTGAAAACGGTAACATGCCCCTTTTCGCTTGAAAGTGCCATTTATTCAGAATTCTCCTCTTTAAGCCATTTCATGCCGTTGATGGTTTTTAAGTTGCGTCCGTTATGAATTTGGATTTTTCCTTTGGAAATTGTTTTCTCTTTAAGAAATGTACATTTTCTTAAATCGATTTGTTTATTTTGTGTTTGAAACATATGAAATTGAAATTAATAATTTAATGAAGTAAACATAATCTTTAATTTTACTTTTATCATTGTTGCAAGGGTTTAAAACCTTTGAAGCCCTTTTTATGAAATGATAGCGTTCAAAGTAGATTATTCTGAAATTCAAACCTAATTGCGTTGGGAAATTAGTTTAATTATTTAGTGAAAACGTTTGGGCTATCTGGGTTGTTTAATTGAGGAAACTTGGTTTAAAATATTCATGAGAATTTCGAAGGATTTCGTTAAGAATATTCCCTGCTAAAAACAGCACGTGCGATTTGTCAAATTTCTCGCACACGAGTAATCCTGAACGTATTCGCGCCCATATGGTAGTCTCTGCCACTCACGACCCGATTCACAAACACACTTAACACTCATTTAATAAAATTAACTTATCCAACCCCATTCCTCCAACTCTAATGTCAATTTAATTGGAACAGTAAATTGGTGTAACGGGCTAGAATAGTAATAACCCAATGTTCTCGACACAAACCTACCACCGTCGAAACAAACTTGTCTGCGCGTGCATGTACATTTCCACGGAAAGCACGTGGGAGATGCGTTTATCTGACAGTCGATACAAACGATAGCGGCTCTCTTTAAATGTCCCTTTTGACAACTAGTTCGATTTATTGCAGAAACGTCAGGGATTGTAAACAGTGAATTTGAACATTACGAGTGCGATTATAGAATTGACACACTCTGAAATCGATGTTTCTGTCAAAGATCGTTTGTGAAATATGTCTCTATCGGTTAATCACTGACGAATTATTCAAATCTAGGCCGTGTTTGTAGTTTTCTCGATAAGGTAGTTGTATTTTGGCCCAGATAAAAATTTCACGAATATTATTTTTTTTCACGTTCATTTATACTTACAAATGTGCTGTTTCAAGTTTGAATTACCAATTATGCAACCAACATGATTGAATTTCCCAACATATACGCTAATAGAAGCTATTCATTATTTGACAATTATTTCACATTTATCTCCGTATTTCTTTTCACCTCGGTATTACAGCTGCGAGTAATCACGTGCAATTTTTCAGCTGAAATGAACAATTCTCGTACTGTCAATCTGTTCAGCTTTGAAATAGACAAACATGTGTCACAGTCGACAACTGTGTCAATATCATACACGTGCTTTGTACATTTCACTGCCGTCTATATAGATTCACATAAAATAACGTACAACGAACATTGACAATTAACTCACTGACTGATAAAATTACAGGCAGTCGTGAATGAAATACACGGAAATACATGTTTTAGAATTTATTCTATTTGAGGCTCGCGTAAATATATAAACAAATAACATAAGATACAAGTGTGTCTATTTTTGACAGGAATCAAAATTGGACATGTTTTTGTAAATTTATTAAGTGATTACTTTTCTGTATACATGTAAATTGATATAATGTCATTTACCATGAAATATTAATCATGTGATGTTAGAACAGTTTGATTTTGGAAATATATGTTTAATAAAATAGAAAATTATAAGTGGTAGATATAAACTCCTTGCATAGTATGTTATCAGATCACGTGTTTTCATAGAATCTGAAATTTCATAACTGATATTAAACACTGAAATTAACACATTAACGTACATTTTAGAAACTCAACTCAAATTTTCAAAACGTTAACATGCAAGCTACATTTTTCAAAATGTTGACCTAAGAAATTTTAAACTCAATGTTTCAAAATATAAAATTCTTCCATTTGATCCCTTCATCGAGGGACATCAAACCCCCAACTCTTTGATATTTGAGCTTGGTTGTCTTGGAGCGTTCAGCGTATCGAACTCTCACAGCAAGATCCTAGCTAAGTCTCTGGGATGTCAAGCGAAAATCTTTGAAAGAAATTAAAGATCAAGTTTAAAGAATTCAGAGAAAAAGACTAGGGTTTGTTCGTGGAAGGCTTAAGAGTCAAACCCTCCGTTGGAAGGAATCTCTGATTGATTTCCCATAGAAAAAGATGCACCGCACGCGAGTGGACTCCCTTATCGAATTGGAAGGGGGAATTGTCCCCCGATATTGGAATCACGGGGCTGATTTATTCTAACATGGGGTCCTGTTTACTTTAACCTCTCACGTTTGTTTGGCGTATTAAATTGTCAAGTAGATAATACAAAATCAATGGGGCTATAATGGTCCAGCCTCTGAATTTTCGGCTCCAAAGCTCCCCACACGCCCCTAAGGCATCGCTTCTGTGTTTAGGGGGCATCGCTTGGACAGAGCCTCGGACCAAAAATCTAATTACAAACTAGTGTGTCCGTTCAATGCTCCCCACACAGCTATTGTTAAACCCCAGGGTTAAACTAGTTTGCCCCGGACACCTTGTTTAACATCTCACTGACCGAGAGGTGGACAGGGGTGCAAATGTCTTTGCAATGATGAACGGCACGGGCATTGCATGTAAAGCGAGATGTTTGTGAATCATTTTCTTGGATTCAAAATTCATTGGTATGAATATCGTCGCCAGTTTACATAGCTGCTATTTTCTTTCACTTTTCACGGATGCAAAATTCATTGGTGTGAAATGGTATAAACGTTGAACTGACTTTGACGTCTTTTCATATTTTTAGGTCAAACAATTGTAATTTTAAAAATAAATTCAGTGAAGTGGAATACATCACAATTTACCTTGTAGACATATTTGTGCATCTAGTCACGTGAAAATGTGTTCTGGAATGTGAATTCAATTATACGATATTGTTACATTTCGTCCCAAGGCTAAGAATAGTCATAACTTAATCTTATATTATAACTAAGTGACCAAATAATATACACATGTAATGTACACATGACTGAACATATATAAACATGCACATGATAATCATGGTTTAATATTAAATCATGCATACCATACTATTTAATTTCACTTAACTTTGAAAAACGGGTAATTTTTTAAATTCTTTAAGTGTTAAAATGTATCAATAATCATTTAAAATAAACAAAGCGTCTTCCTCATCAAAATTAAAAGACTAATGAAATCAGATCTTTATTTATGGCTTGGACATTTAATCAGCTGATTTGTAAACGGATTACTCAATACGGCCATTGGTGAATATTTACCAAATCAATGATTGATCGAAACAAATATGGTGGAATTGTAATTAACATATAGGCATGTGAGACAGCAAATTGTTTCATACAAACAGCCAAACTTCCTGAACATTTGTGTACCGTAAATATAAATACAACGATTTCAGCGGAGAAACGTTTGTTTTGATTTTAATTTTTGAGATTATTGACAATGACATACCGTTTATCTAATTGACAATGTCATGCCATTACACAAATTAAACGTCATGTAAAAGTTTGAAAATTTGTGACATAAAATTTTATTGACAATAGCTCATGGAGTTTATTTACAATGGTATGAAACTTGTTGACAATGTCATGAAACTTATTGACATTGTCATGAGACTTATTGACAATGTCATGACATTACACGAATTAAGCATCATGTCAAAGTTTGAAAATTTGTGACATAAAATTCATTTTATTGACAATAGCTCATGGAGCTTATTTACAAAGGTATGAAGCTTATTTACAATGTCATGAAACTTATTGACAATGTCATGAAGCTTATTGACAATGTCATGAATTTGTTGACAATGTCAAAGTTTCCAGTACCTTGTACCAGCATCCACACATAAGCACGACCTCTGTTTCTGATAGTAACTAGAGCAACAAAAAATAGAATTATTCGAAAATGCCAAAAGTCAAGTATGAACGAATTTATGTTGACAATGCATGAATATTAAATATCTGAATATAGAAATCAAAACAAGCGTGTTATCACTGAGGGGACAACTTTGGAAAGTACTGTTTAAGATTTTCAAGAAGGGATGAATAATGTATGGGAGTTAAGGGCTGTCAACGGATTCTTTATCTTCTCAAAGAGTTCTCTTTGCTTTGTGTTGACAAGCGCGTTGCCTTGCGTGAATCCGTAATTCGTTTCAATATTTTCTTTATTGACCAATTATTGTTATTTGCTTCCGTGACTTCTGCTTTTGGGTCCGTCTGCGGTCCTATGTTTGTATAGTACTTCCGGTGGGTTTTTTATTCAAATTCTCTCCCTTAAGACGGAACGGGAATATTTTTCTTTGAACCTCTGTCGACAACAGTGGCGTGATATCAGGAATATTGACTGCTCCAAGAGACGCGAAGATATCGTCTGGCACCAAAATTCTTCAGAATTGGGACCGTGTTTCCAAACCCGCTTAGTCATTGTTGTCTTGGAGGCCAGGTCTTGCAAAGCCTTTGTCAAAATATCTTTCGGAGACATCAATTCGAAAATATTCCTGACTTTAGAAAACTAAGTAAACAAGCGCTTTTCTCACTTTTCCCAAACTTTCCGCTGTAAAAATCTCAACCCTTCTCTCCCTCTATCCAATTATTACACCAATCTTATGACATTTGGCTGCTCGGTTTGTAGATTATTCAATTTACAACATCACTTAAAGACAATCATTCGCTGGGGACTGGTTCTTCATTCAATAAGCCGTACCCCCTTGCCCCTCGCCCCCGGCGTTCGAGCCCATGGGGGGATGCACATCGTTCGTCATCTGCCTAACCAAATCTGTGCATCCCCTTGGGCAAACAGGACAAGATTGTTTGTCCATCTGTCATCATTTTGTTTTCGTCTACATCGGTATAGATCTCAAAAGCAATTAATAGTTATATCTGATTTTTCATGAAGTTTGAACTTTTAATATTTCGATTTTCACCTGAGGGGAATATTGAAGGTCAAAGTGTTCACCATCTCGATTTTGCGATTTTATTTCGATTTCCTGATTCTCTTATTTCATATTTTGGTTTTATTGATGTTCAAGATACCGTTGTAGTATAGCAAGATTTTTAGAATTCAAATCAGGCGTACTCTTTTCCGAACTAAGTCGCGCCGGTCACTTATCTCGGGCGTGCTTGATTCGTCATCACGTAAGCACCCTTCGCCCGTGTATTGGTAACATTATACGTGGGTCATCCTGCTATTGTTGTATCGTGTTTCCTTCCAGAAATAATGTCACTAGCCTTCTTATTATATGTTCATTATTTCGTGGCAAATATCGTGCATGATCTTAAATACGCCTTTGTTAAATTTGTTTTGGTTACTTGGTGACAGTATCATCATATGGTAATATAAATCTGGAGATGACTTTCTGGTTTTAAAATATTACCACATTCTTATAATTGCTTGAACAACTTTAACGATTTAAATAAGTCATGAAACATGGACAAAGCGATAAATTTGATTTCTATATGAGAGTTTATTGCCAGGACCAATGAATACATCAATCATTAATTTCATAATTTACATAATAATAATATCCTTAAAAATTTCCCAATTTATTGAACATTTATGATCACATGTACATATTCCATACTTAATCCTCAATATCCAAGTTCAATTCAATATTTATGTATGTGGGAAGGTCGTGTTGCTTGGAACACATGTCAAGCAATTTGTGTCATTTATTTTTTATAAACATCTTTTCCCATGTCACTCAGGATGTTTTTGCACCTAAGGCTTCAACCGACAGACCGTTAATAATTAATAATCTGCGAAAAAGACTATCACCAAATTTGTGTCAAGTCGACCAGGCAAAGCGTGATTTTCTCCAAGTACACGAAGATCCATGTGTTTTGGCCATTGTCATTTCACACAATTACTTAAGCGAGGTTGTTAAAACGTGGTTTGCAACACTAAGACAATAATTTGTGACTAATTTGTGAAATCGTGGCAACCGATAACCAAATTTGAGGGGATACTGCTCTCAATTTTGCCCAAATTGTCCACCTAAGGGACTATCTAATCCAGTTAGCCATAACAAGCATTTCATCCTAAGCTCCAGAGACAGGCTGTAACACAGGATCTTGCTCGATGCGAGTCGGCTATTTTAGCGGGAGTTTAGCACTCAATTTCCCTGCATTTCTCCTCTTTGATACTGCCGTTTGATGACTTGGAGGGAAACGTCGTTTTAGTAATTTCGTTCCGTTTTATTTTCCTCCAGATAAAACCATAATACACCCTTTATCCGATTTGGTACCGAGAGTTTCACGTTGTAAAGGATAACAACTGACTGTATTAAGCTTTGAAATGTGATGCAATGAAGTGTATCGGATCTTCCTTTGAAAATTATCGTTCCCAATTTTTTGTATTGAAAATTATCGTTCCCAATTTTTTGTATTGAAAATTATCGTTCCCAATTTTTTGTATTGAAAATAATACCTTTTTCGAATGTATAATTTTCATTGATTTCGAAGCATACCAATTCTATTTTTATTTATTGTAGCAAATTTTAAAAACATGTTTGTACACTTAAATTATTTATGGTTATTGTTGATGTAGTTTAACTGTTCAAACGTTCAAACATAAATCGCTTAGAAGTTTATCCAAGCGATACCTAGCACATTGAGCATAAATCGAACTTTACTGCCCCATTGTTGACTTGCTAAATTATTTGTACATCGATTTTCTGGGTTAAGATTTTAAGAATACGCTGGTTTCGTTTCATTCAAATTTGATGAGGTATCTCACGGTTTAATAAACTTCGACCAAGCGAGCTTGATCTGGACGGTTTCGTCAATACTGATCGAAAATAGGACAATGACTGCGTTTAGTAAAGCTTTGATTTAGTCCCAGAAGGGTTGTATATATAACGAGCTGTTTCACTTGGGTTACTACCGTGACCTTGAAATTATTTATGAAAATGGAATAATGCTTGATAGTTGAAAATCAATATTTCATTGTTAGTTGATTCACTTCTGCCATGAAATACTATGTTTTCATATAAATGAATAGATGAAAAGTGCATATAACTTACAACGTTTGAATGTTTGTATGATGAAAGCTGGCCATTTATTTGTTAAACCCAAATGAGAATAATTTGAATACATATGAACATGATATAATAGTATGAAAAATTGTTTAACCTTTAACACATATATTATATATGTAAAACATTTTGCAAATATGAAAATGATTAAAATAGCAATCAAATAAACAACATTCTAACACATCACATTATTCAAATAGATTTACAAAAACGTTGTTACTGCCACTATATAATCTGAAATGATAAATTCAGCAGTATTAATGATATTCATATCGCTAACTGTAATTTGATAGCAGACAAATTGGACGTCGTCGCTAAAATAATGAAATCCCTTTTGCAGGATCGTTTATCAAATTATCATTGATAGTTACTAGTCCGTGACTGATTCATTTGTCGTACTGCGAAGGTATTCGGAACTGTTTAGAATACCCATTGTGTATTCGTGTACCATGATTTGGTACAACTCCGATTAGCCAGTGAAATCATGCATCATGGGGAAAATAGTTCCATGGGGGGCGTTATTTGGTTACACTAGTGCGAAAAACTATCGTCCTTCGTTTATGAAATTGAAAGGATTTGTGAAAATTGCAATTATCATTAAACACTCAATCTCGAAAAGTCAGTGTGAAACTTGATATGGCAAAACGATAACTCTAGCTAAACGCTGTGGTGTAACATTTCACTGAACTGCGATACGTTAGAGATCTTATCAAGATCACTTAGTTCCTTTATCAGTCGGTTTAACAGTTTATCATCATTGCGTAAAAGCAAATTATACGTTATTGTTTGATACATTTGAGCTTTATCGTAAGTTTGGTTTTAATTTTCTTGAAAAAAATCCTTCATTCTATTTGCAGAAAATTAATTAAAAGGACATGTTAAAATGTCATATAACCGCGAGTTCATCCTAGGTATTCATGATTTAATTGGAGATATATAGTAGAGTATCATTTTCTAATTTTCGATTCTCGTTTTTGCAACTGTAAAATTGAAATCTTATAGGTTTCTTATTTCGTAAATACGTTTATCATTCTGGATACATAAGAATTTAATAATGGGTTATGAATATAAAATATTTTGTATTCATATTTAACTTTGTAAGTAAGAAACGATATTTAGGAATGCATACGGCTTAAAATTCAAGTTATGTTTTATTACGGATATTCGGTATTTGTTTTCATATGTAAACTTGTACTAGTAGGGAAGTTGAAAGGAAATTCTGTTTTCGTGGTATCTTAAGGGATATTTCGTTCAGATTTTTTTTCACGCTTCGACTTCTCATTGGCCTTGCATTTCTCATCAAGAAAGGAATGTAACGTTTCGTTATAAGAAACGCATGCCTCTTGGCGTGCTGAAATCATGCATTAAGGAAAACAAACTTTGTGGGAAAAATCTGTTATAGTTTATGAATGATGTAAGAGAAAAGTTACACCGCGTTTTTGTCAAAATGCTCAAGCATTTTTTGCTCGTACGGAAAAGATGTCATGCAGCTCTGAGACACAAATCATCTACGCTAAATTGTATAATATGTAAGTGTTTTTTCTCTGGTTAGGATTATAGATTACTTATGTCAGGCTATTGAAATGATATATTTCACATTGCGTGTGTTTGTTGACTTGGGTTCTTTTAGATGTTTTGTATTTGTTATTTATATCTATAAAAATATACTGACATGAAACTGCATATCTTTTTTATCAAAACATCAGTACATCAATACATAAACATAAAATTATTCATAAATAATCAGGAATATGTACATGATTAGTTCATATCGTTCCATTTATTATTTGGAAAATATAACTATTTAAATATTTGGAGTGTTGTACATGTATATATCATTTATATATATTTCGTTTATAGTTATATGAAGCTGCTTGTTGAATTTCCACTGTCTTGTGCTTTAGTAAATTGGCATTTTAAACACAATTCATATTTTCAAGGTATGTTTAAATCTGCCTTTGAAACTTAAATCAAAGGTTTATTTTGAAAATATTCATTTAAGCAGATGAGGTGAATAATTCTCAACGGGAAACTATTTATCAAATTTTATTTTCATTTTTAAAATTTGATATTTCGTTCAAAAATATTTTCTCGTTTTCAAGGTTCCGACGGCGAAGAAGACCCCGATCCAGACAGTGGTATAGACACACAGGGCAACATTTCAGACAAAGACTTTGCCATTGACGGCGATAACAGTCGTGAAGAGAAAGAAAACATTATCACAAGTATTGGAAATAATAACAACACAAACTTCATGAACAACAATAACAGCATTGCTTCGAACCCCGTGTTATCCCCAAGTATGAACAGTCCTACCCCCATCAAGGAGGAACCCCTTCGACCCGACAGTTGTCCCCTGGACGCTAGCCCTGCGTCAGTAGACTCTAATGCGTCTGTGGGTTCGAACCTCGGACTTGATACATCAAGTGGTAATATTAAATGTAACGACAGTACGGGAAGCGCCAGCCCACAGAGCAATACGCAAGGGGGAGGGACAGGGGGCGCAACTTCTGGAAGCAACGGTGGGGGGACGCAGGTTGGTGCCAAGCGAAGGGGGCCAAGAACGACCATCAAGGCAAAACAATTGGAAACATTAAAAGCAGCGTTTGCTGCCACCCCTAAGCCTACCCGCCATATACGTGAGCAACTGGCACAGGAGACGGGCCTCAACATGCGAGTGATTCAGGTAAGGGCGAGTCTTAATCCTGTGCTAAGATCTTTGTAAACCAGATATCTCCCGTCTCCAGATTTCGTGGTGGTAGTTTCGGCATTGTCACGTCGTATTGTTACAAGTGTCAAGCGATCCTCGGGTGCCTCAGTTTAGTGTAGCCTCGGGGGGAGGCTCGGTTTGACCCCATGGCAGCCTTAAAGACATGCAAAGATGACAGTTGTCTTCATGCCTGGTGTAACACGCTAGCTCTCTTCAGTGAACACAACATGTTCTGTTTAGATAGGAAGCCAATCAATGGATGAAGGGTACAGGCTTTTTCTGATTCTCATAGCGGAGGGAGGTGTTTAGATTTGCTTGCAAGGTCAAAGGTTGTAGTCTATATCGACCCTCCCCTTATGTCATGAATGTCATTTGCCCATCTCAATATCTTTTGTTCCGTCGAGGGTATCACTTGTAACGAGTTAGTGCATACAGGTTTTCCTTGACGTCTCATTAGAGTGGTTATCCTTAGTAATACCTTATAATTTGTAAACTCATTTCTCTCATACAGTCGGCTTTGTTTGCATGAGTGGGGCGGATGTATAAATGATAAACCGGGTGCATTCAAGCCGTCTTGAGCTTTTCTAAACTTTTGACGCAAGAGAGTTCACACCTTTTTCAGACTCCCTTACTGAAGAGCTCAGAGTTTCTTTGAAACGTTTCAGGTGAAACGATCTAACAAAAGCTTACACTCCTGTTTTGAATTTTATCGAAGAAGCTTCGCGAGTCTTTTCAGACTTCTTTCCTAAAGAGTGAATAAAGGGAGATCACTGCTTTACATTGTCAACGAAGACTCGGCTTTCTTTTAAGTTTCGGCTCAGTGCCCCAATGTTGTGAATATTTTGCGATTACCCCTAACCCTTTTCTGTGATAGTGGCCTTGTTTTTCATCAACACAAGCGCTCATATTTCACTACACGTCTGAAGCGCCGTCTAGCGGCGACTCTGTAAGATGGCGACCCATTTTCATTCACTTAGTTCAAGCGGCACTTCAGAAATATACACACTCATTAACCCAAGCCGCAAGATCTTTTTGATGTGGAATTAACTTCTTCAGAAGCAAAACAAATCCAAAACTCTCTGATTTCGTTCTAATACCCACGAGATACTAAAACCATACTCGCATCAGGGGTCCATACCGTAAATCGTAACAGGCCAAGCAAAACCTCTACAGCTCTTTGTTTTGTAGTGTGTCACACTTGAGTGATCTTTACAGCGCTATGGAACTAGAAATTGCATCTCTTTTTATTACTACAAATCTGCTCACAGATACGTTTTATTGTTTATTAGTGTTTTATTTACGTTATATCACAAAGCCCCGAGCAAGCAGAAGCAGTAGATGCATTGTATGAGTACACCTCGTTTGTTTGAACGTGGGACAAGAAATAGATGTTCGTCAAGATCTTTGACAGAACTAGCGTTCTGTGCACGGCGGCTGAACATCAAAGGAAATATATGACATACAAGTTATGACATGATGCATAACACGACTGACTTCACTCGCCAGGCACTCATTTGATTCGTGTTTTCAGTTCGTAGGCCATCTTTTTCTCATTGTGGTTCCTGTGCCAACATGTGTGGCATATATGACGTCATAAAACAATTTTTACGACACGTTGTAAAATTTTATCTTAATCTTAGAATATAGTGCAAGGTTTTGTGTTAGATTCGCTATGCCCCATAAGCATTGCACTTCGTAAATTTTGCTTCGATTATGTAAGCAGATGAATTGTTTGAAGACAGATTTTTCAATTTTGGCAGAATTTTCTTCAAAGATTTATTAATTTCATAAACGATATCAATCACGTCACTTTCTTAAACACAACATTACGTACAGGAAAACCATAAAACAGAGAACCATCAAATACACGTTTTATGGCCTAAATTCGAATCATCACTTAAATTATTATTCATAACTTTGGTCTCAGTCATATAGTTTGTTTTGCAGCTGTAATCAAATATCATAATGGTTGAGAATGCACCCAGTCGTGACCAGATCAAGTCTAGTATTTCACCTCTGATGCGCTGCGGTTAGCGAGCGATGCCAACTCTCGAACATCGGAGATGCTTTCCAATTTCCCCACTTCCTGTTTCTATGAGTTTCCTCGTCCAGTGTTTGAATCTAGCAGCCGGCTTGTTTAATTTCACCGCCTCAGGCGTGATGTTTGAAGGGGGAGCCGATATGTTTTTCGAATAAAAGGAAATAGGGAAAATTTGGTCGTATTTATGCTGGTGAGGTCGGCATGACAGTCATTTCCCGTCATGCACTAGCAGAGGAAGCAGACGACACCAACCTCACTCAACTAACGCTCCAATTCAGATTTTGCACGTTTTACGCTCAAAGACGGCTGGTCCCAAACTCTCGCCTTGTCGTCGGCCAATACACAATGAAAACCGATCCTGAGAAATGGCCAAGACTTTTATTTGCCTTAATTACTGCCAAGCAGATAGTGGTCTGGATGTCAGCCCGTATGGATAGACAACGTTCAGGAGAGTGAATCGAGCCCAAACAGTTGATAATTGTCACTATTTATCACATTTAGTCGATAGCCCCCTCCATTACATCCCCGACTACAAACCGTATTCCCTCAGCCTACGGTCAAGTATGTCTAATCAAGGACGTATGTTTATTGGTTTGCCCCCTCCTGGACATTTATTCACACCTCACCCTTTAGCCATCAACTGCACGAGGTGGTCTTAGTGAGTAGGTTACGAGGATAAATGGCTACAACACTTTAAGTCTGTCTGAGCAAATGGGCCTCCTTTTGGTCAACGAGCCTCGTTTTGGGAAATTCTCCTGTGGTTTAAGGATCAAAATTGTAACTGTTTCCTCCCGCAAGACATTTGTGTTGAAAATGGGGAATAAATGTCTGAACATTTGGTTAATATCAGAAATGATTTATACAGCGCAGTTCATCGTACCACCTGGTATACAGCACGAGGTGTGAATGGGTCAGTACTCTGGCTTGCAACTAGGGATATTCCCGTCTATGCATTTAGTCAGAATTCAACCTCAAATTATACATTTTGTCTGGTATTTGATTTTGATAAGAATTGATAGCACAAAACATTATATCGCAAAAAAATCTCTAATGTGGAATTGTTTCGCGTTTAGATGTTTCTTTCATTCCATATTTTGATACCCAAAATATTGTAAACTTGAACTAGTATGCAAGATTGAACATGTTAAAAGTAAAATTTATAGAATAAATAATGAAATTTTGTTATGTTAAATATTATCAAAATATAGTTTTAGAATAAAGAACCCATTTAGTAAAGAAAACGTGTCACCAAAAGGACTTAATTCAAACGAAAAGTTATCTTTTTAAACTTTTTATCACGAGTAGATGCGTTGATATTAAAGTGAGTGATGACACAACTTGTAAAATATGGATAATTATAGAAGTGCTTGATGCTAAGAAAACGCTTTTACTCGCCCTAACTGCTCGGTAAAGTAAGGGTGAAGGGGGTAGTGTAAACATTTCAATGTCTAGGGAGAACTGGATATCCAAAACGATGACAGGCGGTGTGAATCGAAAGATTGTGAGTTTCATGAATTCCCACAATGATAACCCGATAATATCTGCAAGTCCAAACCAGTCGATAAATAAGGACAGTGTGTGCATTTGTAGACGGTGGGCCATAAATAACCATCGCAAGTGAAATCGGGCTAAAAGTGAGATAACAGATAAGAAGATATTCTAATGCTTGTTCTATGATTTCGGTTCTGTAGGCGCATGTGACACGTGGAGAAAGGGGGTACTAAAGCTCAAGTTTGCTATCTTCTTTCTGATCGGAATCGGAGCGGGTCATATGAGTTAAAAGGCATAAATTTGGCAGTTTTGGCGTGTAACACTATTGGTGCGTAGTCTTGACTGAATCGCGGAGTGATATGGAATAAGATAGTGCATTGCTCTGTTCCTTGTGCCATCACTGCTGGCCTTTTGGTGGAAAGATGCGTAAATCTTTGTCGTGAAGCGGCCCGTGGGAATTCACGTGTGCTCTCTTTACGGTCGTTCGGATGTTCCAGAACCGTCGTTACCGAACGAAACAATAAACGCTTGTTCTTTCACACGATGGACCAAATTCAGGGATGTTTAAGAGAGATAGGGCGAGAATCGTGTTTCTAACAAGCTCCGATTCAAGCCCTGGTTGTGATATACGATTCGTCACATCGTTTAAGACAAAGAAGCAGGTCCTAAACCATCTCTCTGCCAACGCCCCCTTAAAGGGGTAATCCCTTTTGTCCCCTTATATTAGGCAGTTTCCGACCCCCTATTTATCTCGGAGGTCGCTAATCGCCTCGTTGAGGTATCGCTTTAAATGCACGGAGAAAATTACACGAAGGACAAATTGTTCGTCAATGTAGTACGCGAGCGACGGAAACTCTAAATCATGGGACATAAAGAGAGGAGGTGGGACCAGACTAGGCTTTGATGGAGTCCTTATCTCATGTCGCTAAATATATCAATTACAGCTCTTTCTGCTCAAATTGAAAAAGTTCCCTCTTTGTGATTAAATGGTAATAGTTTCGGCTTGTTTAAAATTGTTAACCACAAATGGGCAATTTCTGAAAATATTCCAAATTGATACGCATGTTCATCATTGTGTTTGGAACTCTTCGTTCGTTACTTTATCACACAATTCACACCAGCATCTGGATCTTTGATGATTAGGATTAGTAAAGGGCAGTCACTGTACATTTCCTTCTTCAAATCTTGACTCAATAGTAAAACAAATATATCTCCCTTTTTCGCTGTTGTTCAGAGTCAAATTGGACTTGTTTATCCAGCTTCTGTACAGCTTTGCTTCAAAATGGTAAATATATTTAATCCGAGAAAGCCTTTTAGCCTATTTAGCTTCAGTTGTCGACGAAATGTAATCCAGAGTGAGAACACTGCTCTCTTTGTCAATGTAACAGGTAAAGGTAGAACGCAGGGTAGGTAAATATACTTACCTTTCCCACGTCACGTGACAGGTCACAGAGTCTACATTGTGACAAAGATCTGACCTTTCACCTGACAACTATTTCCTGTGTTGACTCGAACCAACGTACGTGCATTAAGCTAAAAGTAAATACGGATATTCGTTTGTCTTTCCTGTTACATTTAACTCTGCTATTGATTTTCGGTATTGCCTTATTACATCGAATCCCAAGAGACTTCAATCGACGAAACTGCACTGCCTATGTAAAGCTTCTAGTCGTCATCTTATCAATCATAATTACTGTGAATGATATTCATTTCAACTGGCTACCTATTTATCAGCGACATGTGAAATATTACTGTTTCAAATATATAAACACCTTTTCGAAATGGGTGCAAAACTGAAGGACGTAATTTACGGTTTTATGTGTCTTTTTGTGACTAATGCTGAATGCACTATACAACTCTTAGCCTATATTGTTAAATACTTACCTTTGATAGGAAGCGTTTGATCTCGTTTATTGTGCATTTTTTACGCTATTTAGGAAACTTTTAATCTAACCTGCATTTGAAGCGTTTCGTTGCATCATTCGCATCGCTTGGGTTTTAGTGAAAATGTGACAGGTTTTTCAAACAAGCCAGCTTTGACATGTTCAGTCAAGCAACTTTAAAATCTCCATTTTGAACATGCAGTGAACTATGCCTACCTTTATACTTCAGATGTTATATTCATTATTATGTCCTCGTCTATATTTTGTATCATAACACGATGGATAAATTCTCAAAGAATACGCCGAAGTTTTTGTCAGAGGCGTATGTCATTATTACCATATTTTATTCTTATTGCTTGTGTTTGTGGTTTACCAAATTTAAATATATTCCGTAGTTCGTCATTTGGTATTGAAAGTGGCATTATGCTAGGATAGTTATGGTCTTCTTGAAAACATATGTACTATATATTATTTCTATAAAGTTATGCGATTATTGACTTTTGGTATTTGTTATTTAAAAAATCCTTTGAGATTACGGAATCAATTAAAAACGATTGGTCCTTTCTCTGAAATCGTTAATGATTTTCCCAAAACCGGATTAACGGCTTTGACTCTTAGTGGTGCTTGGGACGTTTCAAAATCGTAAGAGGACACTTGGAATCGGTGACGAAAATCTCGTGTTTTCTCGTGCATCGATTTGCGCATGCGAAGTAAAGTTGGTCGATTATGTTGCACGAGATGTCAAAAGTTTAAATGGTTTGTATAACAGTTTTAGATTTCCGTTATCTTCGGTCTTTCCCGTCGCATTGTTCACAATAAATTAATAGAAATGTCTACAGACAAGGTTGTGAAAATGGAATGACGTTTAAAACTTTAATTTTTGTCTGCGATACTGAAATATATTTCATTAGATACGTCACCCAAATATGATATCCAATTTATGAACAAATATATGTTGCCATCGCCTTAGATATTCACACAGTCTACAAGAAAAGCTCACCAAACAATGCAGAAATCTGAAGATTAAGATTGTTTTGTTTACTATGAATAAATAATACAGTTCTCGTTGTTAACAAACATGTCAATGCGATGTTGACCTCATGTCAGGGAAGGTGTGCCATCCACTTCTTTGATTTTTTCAGCAGCCAATTCGATCTATTTAAATATTAACTGCGGAGCTATAGATTCACTGCAGAATAGTCCTTCCGGCGATCGTGATTTCGTAAATTATTCACTGGGGTCCCATTGTGAGCGTAACAAGGGAGGCAATTTACGAAGGATGTCTTTATTCAGACGTGTCATGGTAGATTAAATGTCTTTAACAAGATTTTAGAACATTGTCGGATTTGTAAAATCGTTTTTTTTGGAGAAAGAATTGACATTTTTATTACGCTTTTGTCGATGTTTATTTCATTAGGTCACAACGACTGTTTTTGCGATCTATAACTTATTCAGAATGCAATTACAAAGGTAGAAAAGAAAAACGAAAATAGAATTTATTGTACATTTGGAATATAATTCGCTCGTTGTTTACAATTTTCTATCAAGCATGGGCTATTTGTTTACATTCACAATAGTAAAAGTCCAAACTGCACGGGCAGTTCTCCTAAATCTACAACCATAGTCGTATGGCGCAGCTTACCAGTTTACGACATTGAGACTGGTTTACGGTATGCGCTATGCGTATAACGCCCCATGTTAAACATGTCTAAGGGTTGAAGCGGGGCGCTGATGTAAAAGTAAACCTAGCTCAAGTATTCCCCACTACATACCTCTTATGTTTGGTTTAGATGCGAGCCGTTCTCTATCTTATACTGTATAACTTTATAAGTACGTCTTTGTGGCAGGGGAAAGCGATGGGGTGTTGATGTTACACAGCGGCCATGTTGACTTTGACAATCTTGATGCTCTTTTTAAAGCGTGTATGTTGTTTTATTGCAAACCCCAATGCAGCGAAGGAGCTTTTCACGGCTTTGCACTTGCATACAGGCTCGGTGTAACTTCACGCTTTGCACGTGCGTCACGCGGGGTCTGTCTCGAAAATCTCGTGCATTTTGAGACTGTCGCACGTGCTCTCGAGAGCAGACGTGTGTTTCATCTCAACTCCGACCTCAGTCATTGTCAAGACTTCCCTGCCTTGCCTCCCTGCTTGCGCTTCAAAGGGCTGAGTGCTAACACAAGCTTGTAGATTTTTAAACACAGATAGAGATTTTGTAAACTTTTCCCACTTTGCAACGGAAGCCGGTTCTAATCCAACAAGTTTCTTGGACACAGCTGTTGGGAAGCTTGCGTCTCTTCGCCGGTCGTACATGACCGCATGAAAAGGGAAGGGAAGACCCACTAAATTGAGTCGCCCTCGACCAAGCACCTTTTGTAGAGGGGTATGCGGCGTTACGAGAACGTTTAGAGGATTCGCATCTTTTCGTGAAATTGAGAGTTTCGATCTTGAGTGTCGCTTACCGCATGCGAGGAATTAACATACCTCCTTTCCTTCGTGAACAGTAAGCGAAGGGGGAGGGTGGTCCCGGGTTTGTGAATGTAGCGATTTGGGTTCGTGTCTACTTTTCCCTCTACAACGTGTTTACCTGGGGAATGTCAGTGAATTTACTATCCGGCACGATTTGGCCGCCATCTTGGATATATCCATGACATGGATTGAATAGTTCGAATTATCACCAAAATACAAACATTTTGAAAAACATATTACGTGACATCAATGTTATCTTTGAAAAAATTTAACAATTTGTAGTTATTGCTGGGATGTTTTAACAATTAACATATATTCGACAAAATATAAGTTCGAATTATCACCAAATACAAACATTAAAAAAATGGGACATTAATATTTTGCTTGTAAAATCTGACACACTTTTTGTAATTGCTGGGGCGTTTTCAAGTTTAGCACAGATATTCGATCCAAATTTATGCCCCATTTTATTAGATCGCTTCATTGGAGAATAAGCGTCTCTTTAAACGTTTGGTGTATTCCTGGTTCTAAGCGAAAAAATACAAAAGCTGTTGAGATACCGTCTAGCGTTCTTGGTGTTGAAACTGAGTGTTAGTGTATGGATGTTCCGTCTCGAGTTTGTTCAGAACATTGTCACTGGGGAACTCTCGGTCTATAAAGGTATTGTAGCAGCGGGTTCCACCATTGACGCTCCCTGTGGGATGGTAATATACGGACAATGCTACTCAATGGGAGGCCAAGCGGATGGCCCAAAACCATTGTTGAAATCAGTCAGTGAAAAATCGAATTATCTCCCGAGAGATTTCGGCATCTCTTGAGTCACCATGGAAACCAGAGCCCGGATTATACCCTGTTGACTGAATGGTCTGTCGCGTAAAACCTTCTCGTGGAAGAATTGCTAATTTGGGGAGAAAAATCATGTTTGGGACTTCAGGGTGAATTTATCAGTTTGTTTCTGACTGTTTGACAAGGCAGTGTGACCAACGTTTGATATGATTAATGGCACCAAGTTGTTAATTTTAACATCAGGTCTTTTTATTATGCAGTCCTAAATTGAAGATAATGTTTTATGCATTGTAGTCTCATACTTTACATTGGAAAGATATTTGTAGTCTTGAAACGATTCTCAATGGCAATTCATGTCAGAAATTGAGGAATACACGATCTTTGTTTATTTTACCAATACTTTCAACGTCTCTTGCTTCAAGAGTTGAACCACAGTTCCAACCTGCCCCGTCGATAGTTCTCACAAATACCATAGCTTCATGCTCGGGGTTATTCCCCTTGTCGGTTTGACATATTCGATTTATGTTCACTTGAACCTGGGCCAGCCTGACTTGAAGCGACTTCTTGCATGGATTCGATCCCAGAACCCGGGGGGATGAGACAGACCGGAGTCTTGCCTCTGATCGCTTCAGAAACCCCGGAGGGTCGAACTCATCCCATGGAAACATGTCATGTTTTTTCTTCTTTCGAAAAACAAGATCGGCGTTTTTGACCTTTTGGCCTTCAAATAAATCAATTTTTCCTTTAGAATCACGTTCTGAAGTGTTGGCGCGGAAGAAGTTAAAATATTGATGGTTACCGACAAGACGGGAAGTTTCGTATTGTGCATGGCCTCGGCTCATTGGCATCTCTCTTCGTCAACACGCATTTTAAATTCAGACCTTATATGCGATCCTTGTACCAAAACGGAAAAAGAGGATGTTTCTGAAATATCTAACATGAGATTTATGAATGAAGCAGTCACGCTTGGGATCAAAGTTTCGAACCCAGTGGAGCCAAACTACTGGTAGACAGCCGTCCCTATTGTTTCCTTAATTTCTGAATCTCAAGTGAATTGATGAAAGACGGGTTATATTTTCTAAAATTTGTAAGAATCAACCCGCGAGTGCCCATGTACAATGAAACCGCTATCGTATCATCATTTACCATGCAGGCGGTCATAGGCCGTGTAAAGCTGACGACCTTCGCCGCCATTTCGTGACCTCTAAGGTTCGTTAACGGATTGTTTGCAAGTCGGTGTCTTGTTCTGTTTCTCCTTTCTGCGACAGTTGTTCTTGTTTCCCCATTAATCAATCCATTTTTCTGAGGGTAATATGCCGTGATGCAGCCGATGTATCTTTGGGTTTCCTGCGAGTGGCCAAATTTATTCAAATAATTATGCATGAAATACGGTCGCCTAAGGGATTTGAGCATTTCTGTTTTTGTCATGAAAAGAAAAAACGTGTCATTTCGTTTAGAAAAAATATCATCTGTTTTTGACATTTTCAATTTTCTCTTTTTTCATTCTTAAATTTGAAACGAAATTGCATCTAAGCTTTTATGTAAAATTTGAAGCATTTAAGGGTCTTTAGATTATGACGACGTAATTATCTCGGGTTTGAGTAAATGAACTGGCGACTCTTTCTCACCAATAGAAAATACCTTCGTCGCCTTGATGTCAGGCCACCTTATAGCTCTTTTCCATTCCATTTTCGTTTTAGCACTTCTTAAAGAGCTGTAGCCGATTTGCATATTTCCAATCAGAACTTTGTTTGAAGTACTGATAGAGTATCGACCGGCGAACTGAACCGGTGTTATCTAATTCAAAATCGGGATCAGAGCCTATGTTTTCAGAGTAACGTTCTGTATCGGCCCCGTCGCTATTAAAAAGCGTTTGTGGTCTCTTGTGTGGCCAAAGCACCAACATGGCACTACTTAGGCGGAGCATTTTCCGGTGTTGGGGGTAAATCGGCCTACGCGTGCCCGTTTGTCTATCAATTACAACAGCTCCCCTTTGAACGCCGCCACGGTGCCAATAATAGAGTCACCGTTCGTCAACAATTTACAACATTGTAGGTAACAGAATTGGCAGCTCGGAAACGTAATGGCCGACTGATTTAGTTTGCAGTGCCTACATCGCCTGTCGGTGGCCGCGAGACGCGAGAGAGTTAATAAATGGTTCTTCCAGCGGACTGTCCGACTCACGGTTTGACTTAAGCCGTTCCTTCAGTTCCCAAAGGAGACCAGTTCTCATTTCAGTAGTAACTGAAGCATTTAGGACACTTAATTCTGAGCATCTGAGCCGTCTAACTCGCCGACGCAGGACGTCTGTCGTCCGGAATATGGATGTCTTCAGAGTCGGAGTTGGCAAGACAGATCTTGATCCGCCCCGGCAGTTAGTTAATCCAGGGATTTGCCGACTCTGAGGATTCAGCGCTGTGCATATTGCCATGGGATCCCGAGCAGAATAAACCTTCTTTGATGCCAGGCTATGTTTTGACGCTTTGGAGTCGTTCTCCATAATATTTGCAATCTGACTTGTGAAAATAATTCCATGTTTTTTAAACATCTGTGATCTCAGTCGTGTTACAAAACGTAACGTTAGGATCGTCTGCGTCAACTGTCATCGTGACCTTCAACTTGACCTACTTTTATAACTAGGTCACGTATTAGAAAATAGTTTTAGAAAAAATACTTCGAATTAAGACGGATAAATGCCATCTGGAAGATATATCTCCAAAACTCGGGTCAAGCTTTTTCCTTTGAAGTCTTGCACCTCTCAAGATTCAGATATTATTGCGCGGGAACTACTTTGTCTCCTTTTCATGGGGTTTCCTCACCTTTTCAACTTAACGCTGCCCATGACCCCCTCTTCAGCGCCTGTCACAGCACACACAACGTTATCGTCGTATATATACGCGTTCTCTTTGATCTCAGTTTCTCCAAGCGAGAGCCCAGAATTTCGACGTCTCCTCTCGACTTTGTTTTGTAACCCTACGCCAAGCTTTGCCAGGCAAATACTCTTGTGATAGTTGTCTCAATAGACGCAGCGCAACAGAGCAAAGATACTTGTAGAAAAATTGAAACCATAACATAGATAGCGACTGAAGGTGTTTAGGCGGCAGAGGTGTTTGTGAGTTTATATTCCTTGATATATAAATATGAAATGTATTTTGTAAATAAATCTAATGTTCCTTTTTTTAAATGAAACAACACTACGTTTAGACATATAATCAGTTGGATTTGAATTTTGTATTTTTTTTCATTGTTTTACTCTTTTTTCGAATAGTGTATGCAGGTGTGGAATGTTTGATGGAATACTATGCCAGAGATGAAAAATTTGATTTTCATTGCAATAAATATTGTATCACTTACAACGATTTATCAATAAACTACCCTGTCCATGCAAATACCTATTTAGAAACTCTCAAATAACTGTATAAAAAAGTCAAAATTTACAAAGATAAAAGTTGTCGTTGACTTCTGAACATAAACACTCAGAATAAACAATTTCAATAAGATAAAACTTCTGTAAATCATTAAGTTATGAATTTCCCCGTAAGAATTAGAATATTTAAAAAACACATGCAAACTTTTTCTTCATATGACAGACCTCTTATGATACATAGTATACATCAACAGAATGTTGCTTTGTCATAATCACTCTTTGCAAGTCCCCAACAAAATTTCCGCTTCTGACGAATTCATCCTTTCCAAGTTCATAAAACAGTTTTCATTTCTGACGTAAACGTCCTGTGCAAGTCCTGAATGGAAAGTGTAACATTATTGAGTGTAGGCCGAGTAACAGACTACCCGCTTGTCTCTTCCAACTATTGTCAGAGGGTAACAAAGCCGATAGTGAAACACACGGGAGAGCTAAGGTGTGCAGCAGGGAGACATGTTGGTACCCCCTCTATTCTCCGAACCCCCGTGGTGAGGGCTGTATAGGGGCTCCGTGGGCCCGGCTTCCACTCTGGGGGTTGGGGAGAGAGCTTTGTGGGTGCCAGCAGGGGGTGAAAGAACCTGGTGAGGGGTAAAACGACCCTGAAAGCTGATCCTTCCCGCCACACACCGCCTCGCCGAATAGTGTACCTTCACTTGGAAAATTAAACAACTCGATCTTGAGCTTGAGCACTTCGCCTTGCCAACAGTAGCGCTGTTCAGGGCCTATCTTTGTTATGTGTCGTTTTCAATTTAGAGCTTTGATGTCGAAGGAGGAAACGAAATGCTTTGCTCTATCTTGTAGAGACCCGCTCAAAGACCCCCTGTTGTACCTCACCGCACACGCGCTGCCTCTTCGGTTTGGTTTACTCGGGCTCCGAGGGTTGTGTGCTCTGTGTGTTCTGCTCACAGACTCTCTTGGTCTCTCCTGGACTTCAGACTGTGAACTTTGTTTTGGTATCAGATCTAGAATAATAATAATAATAATATGCCATATTTATATAGCGCCCTATTTGGACTATTCTAGTTCTAGTTCAATATGGTTTGATGAAAAGTGAAAGTCTAGTCGTTTGAGAAATTTGTTTTGAATTTGTTGACATTCTGGCAGTATGCAGTGAGAACCATTGTTAACATTGCTCTTGTTCATGATTTTTCAAATGATGTTTGTATATTTTGTGCCAAATTTGTGGTTTGAATGAGAGTGCTTCTACAACATACCCTGGGGCGTCTCAGCTCAATAAAAGCTGGCTTAAGCAAGGTTTTTTTTGTGATAAGTTATCACACAAATTTTGAGCCTAATGTGATACATTCTCCATTACCTTATTACATGCATATACTCACAAAGTTATCTCATTACGTGAAACAGTGGAAGGGTGACGTGACAAAGGTTAGTGTTGAAGCCATTACTCAAAGCAGATGCGGTGTTTTCACCACCTTGCTTTCATTAACGTTTTTTCGTTGGATTCCTAAAAGCTCTGTTTATCAGGTTTATGTATGATACCAATATCGGCGATGTATCGCGCCGTGTTCTATGCACCAGAAGCACTGTTAGACATGCTGGTGCTTAAGCCCCGGTATTAGTGCTTGTCTATCCAACTTTAATTAGCTTTAATCTTTATGACGTTGTGCCTTAATAGAATCGTGCCGTTGTCAGGTCCTCGACTATGAAACAAGGAGAACATTGCTCTCCAGAAGTTTGGTAACCTATCTCCGAACAGGGTAGAAACAGCCCAACAGAGTTCAGAGCTTTCATCTTGGGGCAGCGATATCGTTAAATGGTCTTCAATGCGATTTGCCGATCTTAAACCAACTTTTATCGTTTTCTGCAGTTATCCTGCCGCTTAAGTCCATCTTTAGCCGGGAGGGGGCGCTTTAAAGGGGGATGGTCGCTAATTCTTCGATGATTAGCCGTTTAATATTCTCTTGAGCTGCGGAATCGTTGCTCCTAGGTGAGCCTGATTTGAGACAAGGGCTATTGGGGGTGATCAGTGTTGCAAGCTTCAAGAATAAATAGCCCGGGGGTAAAAAGCACGAAAGAAATTATTCCGCAGTGGATTTTATAACATCACCCTTCGGAACCAGTGGATGGTTTGTTCACTTGGAACGCCTGAGGGGCAGGGAAAGTTTCCCTCCTATATTTCCCCCCGAACGCAGGCAAACCAACAATAGTGGTTGTATGACAATCGCGTGTTTAGTTCACGGGCTAATCCAATTCAGCTGCTCCCCTCGCAGAGAAAATCACAAGGAAATTCTATCTGCGAAACTGCGACAATGGGCCGAGAGAGTGTAAATATGTTATTCTTGGGATTAAAGCCGTCGAAACGTCCCTTTACAGTGAAACTGAGCCAACTCCTCCTGTAGAAACAAGGGTCCTGACGTTACGTGCTGGAAACCAGAGACGTTTCTTCAGAGGAGGCAAATTTGTATTGTCAGAAGAGATGCAGTCGTGAGGCGGTTCGCACGTGAAGTTACAGCCTGTCACTTAAAGGTCCGACATAAGCCGAGCCGGAGACAATTGATTGTGGCCGGAGAATAAACTGCCAAATTACTGGACATCGATGAAACCAGTGGTCACTCATTGTAGTATTTGAATTCCAATTGTCTCGAGGCGCTATTTATTTGATATTTATACCCCATTAATTACCCGCTCCACTGGGCACATTTGCTGCCTCAGGAGCGGAAGTTACGTCATAGGGATCACTGACAAATTTGGCCGGGTATTGGTTTCAAGCGGAAACCACGTCTGTCAGGACAGAAATATAAATTTATTTTATTGGCAGTTGTAATTAATCAGGAAACAATAAAAGTTAATGTATTTACTTGTCGTCTTGGCTTTAGTAGTGTCCATTTCTATTCATTCAATGACTCAAGATCTATTGACACTTTCATTGAATTTAGAAGATTACCCAAAACAATTTTTCTCATGGCATCATCAATTCTAAAGGGTTTTATAACTATTCCAATGAATTCATAAGCATAACGATATACACGCTCTACATCCGGTCAAACTCATAGATTTTGTAGTACAATGTTTCCCTAAGAACAACTTTGAAGGTTGTTTATTTTAAGCTCTTTCTTTATAAATAACCTCCGAGAACGGGCAAACGTCATGTCAAGTGTTTCATGAGTCAGTTGAGTCGATAAAAGGAGTTGAAATTGGCCAGACCACGGGAAGAAAGGGATGGACCGATGGACGCAAGGATAACGGTTTAATGATAGACCCAGAAATTACCAACTTCATGAAATGTCTCCCAATTGAAAAGCTATTCTTCGAAAGCTAACAGCTTTGGCCCTGGCCCTCACCCCAAACTCGCAACACCTCGAGCTATGAGAAACGAACCCTTCTGACTGGAGCGGTTCGGTAACAGAGACCTTTCATCTTGGTCAAGCTGTAATTGCGTTTCAAGAATATTCTTCAACCAAACCACGAAGTCGCCGGCTGCCCTTTAAATGTAATTGCGGATCGGCTCGTCTTCCATTGGTCCCGAAAAGCAATTTGGCGAAGCAGTCGCGCTGGCCGAACTTTATCCTGAGGGAAGAAACGGCAGATGAGAAAATTACTCCGAAATTTCCAGTTATCGGGGATTCCGAAACACATATCAGCGGATCTATGTCCTTGTTATCTCGTGATAAGACACGGGTGGAGATTTGGATACAATCGGAATTACTCGGGTCGGCAGATCCGAGGTTAAAAATTTAAACTAGTTTGACTGACAGGTAGTTGCAAAGATTGGTTCATTCACTGGTCGGCTTTCTGTCGGTGTTTTGGTGATCTTTGCACAAAGGTGCTGGACTTGGTGACAATTGTAGTGGAGATTGGGACGATTTTAGGGGATATTTGGACAAAAGTTCTGGACATTTGGACAATGATGGTGGACAGATGGGTGGTCAAGGGTGGGATGAAGGAGGGGGAAGGGACAAGTGGGTGTGGAGAGGGGGACAGGGGTTTTTGAGGAGGGTCGGAGGAGAAAGAAATTCTTGTGAGGAGGCAATCGTACTTGAAGGAAGACGTTGAAGATCGGCTCACTTTTGTTGTCATTATAGTCCGTGACAAGCGGCGCGGGAGGGTTTTCTGAATCGGGGACTCGATGTGGGAAAGAGCTATGCTATTGTTGACAGTTTTATGTGACATTTAGATAGTGGTGTTGAAGAGTTATGGTTTATAGTATATTATTCACAAACGATCATTTTTACCCCATTTGGTTGCTCATGCGTGACGTTTAACATTTTATCTTGCTAGGTAGGTGTCACTGGCCCAACACTTAGAATGATAAATTGAATAAAATTATCAAGAATATCATATTAAACGACAATAGGAATAATAACAAATAAATCTTAAGATTCTTATCAGGGTTAAATAAGACCCTAATATTTTGTCATGTATTTGATATAAATGCAAAATTGTCATAAACCGCATTAATGTAAATACAAGATTGAAATTCTATGGGCTGTTTTATTAACATTTGAATACAATTTTAATGTCTTGTTTTATACCGTTCTTTCCCTTTGCATAAATTATCCCCATTAATTTCATGGGTTATGCTTTTATTACTCATTGTATTATCATAGAATGTTATGACGATTTACAAACAATATTTATCATACACCTGTTCCAAGCTGTCTAGACCTGATTCAACACAGAAATGTTAAATATCAATATAAAAAAATATGTAGGCCATGATAGCATCAAATTGGCAATATCTATCTTTCTATGATAAATTAACATCAGACTTAATGAATTAACCGTTATATTATCAATATCGTAAATGGAAATTGCATAATTTTGCATAATTTGAAAATGTAAACGATATCCACATTATTCAAACATATATAGAAATGATTACCCACCTGATGTAAGAACAAAATCATTATCAATATTATTCGAAACATAAATAAATACAAATACATATATATTCGAAGTATACAGAATATACATTACAAAAAAATAAAAACTAATGTGGCAAAAACACATATCAATGACATCCCTTGATAATTCAGTGATATTTCAAGTTATGATCATGTGTATTTCATATAGAAACATGAAACATATATCTTATCAACAAACATGATTATCGATTAATGTCATTGATGTATAATTGAACATCCCATCTGAAATATTTCTTATGAATTTATTCTGTTGAGATATGAATAAATCTACAAAATGTAGTACAGAACGAATATCATATTTACTTTTTACCTCTATCGCTTTAACCATATTCCTTTAAAACAGCTAGTTCTAAAACATGCGTTATCTTCAATACGTTTTATCTTGTCCATAAAGCACATTGCATAAAGTCAACAAGAGGTATTAATCAAGGTAAACGTGAACACCTGTCCAAGTCACCTCACCTGAGTACAGGTGTGTTGATTACAAATACCTCTCTAACGCTGATAGTGTAGGTGTCTCACCTTTAGTGCTTGAGATATCAATCTGCTTTATGGTATTTTCATAAAGAACGACTTGTTTTTCTTTAATTTGCCCTCGTTTGTTTGATAGCTTCTTTAACTCCAGACTAAAGAAACCGAGCCGGGTAGTTCAACAACTTTGTCACGTCGGCCTATCCCTTTAAGAACGATTGTCGGCTTAACGATAGCTTCTTAAGATCAACACTAAAAATCAATTATATTTGTTTAAGTAATGCCATGAATCGTACGGTCTCATCAGCGAATACGGATTCTCTTTCTGGATAATGATTAGGTTGTTTGCGTTGAATGATTTCGGTTGAATTGGAGGAATTTGGTTGGTGTGTGCGTTCTCTGATATTTCCGTTTCAATGTTGATGTTATTTGGTTTTTGTTCCTTGTGATTATATTTCTTCTATTGTTGACTTTGGTATTTATAAAGTGTTTTTTTTTACACTTTATATGTTAAAATATTATTTTGTCAAATTATATATGTCAGTTATTGCAGTAAATCACAGGTTACATTTCTAAGGAAAGGAAATTTTATTTTAAATAATAGAAAATTTTTCAAAAATAATTATAATATTTGGAGAAAATGATCACGTTTTGAAGAAAATTTCGAAGAATTTTAATAATTATTTCTACGAAATTAATGCACATTTAAATAACTGTTTGCAATCACTAACAATTCTTACTATCCATATCCATGTGACAAAATTTTAAATCATAAAATGTAATGAATACACATCATATGTTCAATATATTTTCAAATTAATAACTCTCCTCTCTTCTTCAACAGGTGTGGTTCCAAAACAGACGTTCCAAGGAACGAAGGATGAAACAGCTGAGCGCTCTTGGAGCCCGAAGACATTTTTTCCGGAATCCGAGGCGGATGCGCCTGCGTCCCGGAGAAGACCTCTCGGATAGTCCGGACATGCTTGGGGGACCTGGCTTCGGGTATCTTTCAGGTAGGCTTCCCCAGGACCCAGCGTTCATGTACGGCGACCCCGAATATCAGGAATACCCCCCGACCGAGTTCGATCCCACAGAATTCGGGCCTCCAGAATTCAACCACCCTGAAATGGTGTGGAACCAAGCGTCCTTTAACGGCTACCCATCCTACCCAAATGAAGGCTATGTTATGTGATGTCTGAACAATGTGTGTGAATCGTAGATGTTGATGTGGAATTTTTCAAATGTGGAATAATTCCTTTTCTTCATTTCTTGAGGAATTGTTTTCATCTAATTTTGGGAATTCTTCCCTAATTGTTGGAATTGTTTTTCCTCATTTTGGGAATATTTTTTTCCTAAGAGGAATTGTTTTTTGCTCATTTGCGGAATTATTTTCCCATGAGGAATTTGTTTTTCCTTTTTGTGAATTACAATTTCGCATCTTGCTGGACTTTGGTGCACGAAATTTATGAGAACTGTTTAATTGTACGAATTCCATATTTGTATGTTTGTGTCGTAATTAAATGTTGTGTATATATATACCTATAGCTATTTATGAGGCGTGACAGACAGACATATAGACGGACGGACGTTACGCTGTGAATATCGTGCTATTGTCGACTGTGAGATAAAACTCGCAGAGTGATTGTGCCAGACTGAATTACAAATCATGTTAAAATATTTGACATGACACATGTACATCGGGAATAAAATGTATATATGAACAATGATAGTTTTTTTGTTGAAATTCGCACTTAGACTAACCTTAGCGCTTCTACTAATTTGTTAGTGCACTTAACTACGAATAAGGAATTATTTGGATTCAACTCAAGTGAGTTTGTTTATACAAGTTGATTTATTTTTAAAGCATACAGTAAATTAGCGATACCTTACAGCGTTGAATAAATTATGAAGGTCCTAGACCAATATTTAAAATGTTGGTTAGAAATTTAACACTTGGGATCCCCTGGTTTTCATTTCTTTCGAGTATTAACTAATTTTTTGAAAATGTTACAAAGATACACAGGAGAGTGAATTGTATTATGATGAAAGAGAGAATATTTACGTAACGAATAATAATAATAATATACCAATAGTTCAACTTCAAGCTAATGATACAAATACAATGCTTATATATAAATAATTAACATATATGACAATAATTAAAACACACTTTTTCTCACCTGCATACATCATAAATCGCGCATATATGTTCAAAACCATCATTTTATAGTCTACAAGTACATATCATTCACGAAATAAAACGAAAGACAGATATCAACAAGTACGTATTTAATGTTCGTTTAAGTGGTTGACAAAAAAATCAAGAAATCAATATATCCTTGTTCTGTGATATTCAGAAAGCGCTGTATATTTACGATACCCCCAGTCGTTCTTTGGAAACATCAAAGGCGATCAACATGTGAATACCAAATTAACTATTGATTGGAACACAGACTGTCTTTAAAGGCCTCAGTTGAAGGAAGTTTTAGGAGGGTCGTATATGAAGTTTATTTCTAAATCACGTCGAAATTATTGCTAGCGGTAGGAATTATTAATTGGGATATGGTATTCTATGTGGAGATTTATTTCTTGTTAAAAATACGTGGTCTGCCACTGTGTTTTTGATTAAAGCACAAGCTGTTTTAACATCTATATAAATGTTCGGATTTATTTATAAAATTCAAAGTTTTTAGGGTTTTTTTCAAGTTGGTTAACAGTATTTTTAAAATATCAAACGATAATTGATTTGTATATATTAAATATTTGATATATTTTTTATATTTGGTTTGGTGATAGATAAAACCTTTCAAATCCTATAAATCTGAACCATGGACTAAGATTCGTAATTGTAATAAATAATAAATTTCTGTTGATAATTATGATTATATTTTTTGAAATAAGATATGATTAATATCTATTCATATGTGAAAGCAAACTGATCTCCTAAATACAATCATTTAAAAAAAAAATAATCAATCAATATCATGTCATGTGAAAATCTTGTTTCAAATAGTTCTTTCCCAAAAGGTTCAACTATGAGATATATTATGTATTTCAAAAGTTTTCTTGTTCAAACCGCTTACAGCATTGTTTTAGAAAGTTTTTTAAAATTCACCCAAGGGGATTTAATTATTTATCTATCTATCCATATTTATAACTGCGCCAACAATTTCGAGTGTTGATGGTCAAAGGATGCACCAACTTTTTTGTAAGAATTAAGTTACAGTTTATCATGTAATTATGAGAAATTTGATAATTAAACCAATCGGATATATTTCTCGATAGGTTAAGAGTATAAGGGGAGGATGATAGAAAATCAGTATTTCTTAACCAGGGTAGAATTTTGGCAAGTATAAAAGAATAAAAGATAAATGTATTCAGCATCCATATGATGATTAATATTTGCATTTGAAAACTTTAAAACTGAAACTTCGTATGAAGTAAAACGTATCTCTCAAATAAGCATTTAGGAAAATTGTTTAAATTGTACATATAACATTTTTACATATATAAAAAGGTTAAATGTCGTTTCATTTACTATGTATAGCTGGAGTTTCTAGAACATGATAGACATGTGGTTTGATTTGAAATAGAATCGGAAACAAAGTAATGAGAAACTTATAAGATCGCATCATTCTAAGATTTGCTAAAATATTAAAAACTTGCTCAATAGCTATCCTTCAATGTTCGTCTTTGTCAAAGTGGGCGTTTTCTACTTACCTTAACAATTAGATTAAGACCCGAGTATAACGATCAAAATGACCACTACATACGAACACTGATAATATCCTCCTCAGTTTTATACTTACATGGCTTTCATCACACATTTGAAGCTGTCTGTACGGTCGAAAATATATGATATACTTTTGCTTTGGTTTCTAAATCGAGTTCAAATTGTTATTCTATTGTCGTTGTCAATGGCCCTTAACATATTCACTGGGTTGTATGGGTGAATCTCTCTGCGCTTTAGAACATCACTACAAAGCCGCATTGTGAGACGGTAGGGCCTTTGCGGCGGGGTGAGAAAATGTCTGTGCTACCGTGGACAGAATAAAAGCCGAGAGAGATGCTACACTCGACCCTGAGATGAGTGTGAGGAAAGGGGGAAGGAGGTTGAACATGGGGGAAAACTGAAAGTGGAACGGGGTATGAAAGGGGGAGGAAAGTATGAAAATGGCAGTGGGACCAGAAGCAGTATCAGGAGTTTTGAACAAGAAGATGGAGAAATAGAGATGGGGGGACTGATGGGTACGTAGGGGGTGGGGATGGGGAGACACAGAAAGGGGGTGGAATATGGAAATGTGTAACCTAGTTCGGGGATATGAAAGGGGGTTGAATATTGAAATGTGTAACCTAGTTCGGGGATATGAAAGGGGGTGGAATATTGAAATGTGTAACCTAGTTCGGGGATATGAAAGGGGGTGGAATATTGAAATGTGTAACCTAGTTCGGGGATATGAAAGGGGGTGGAATATTGAAATGTGTAACCTAGTTCGGGGATATGAAAGGGGATGGAATATTGAAATGTGTAACTGGAACGGGGATATGAAAGGGGTGAAAGTATGGAAATGTGTAACTGGGAAGGAGATATGAAAGGGGGTGGAATATGGAAGTGTGTAACCAAGTTCTGGGATATGAAAGGGGATGGAAAGATGCATATAGACGTTTTGGCCAGAAGCAGGAACAGGAGTTTTTAACTGGAAGACACAGAAAGAGGAAAATGGTGATGGGAATGGGGAGACACAGAGAGGGGTGGACGTATGAACATGCACGGGGAGACAGGAAATGGTAACAGAAGAGAAATAGAGACTGAGAAAGGCACCGGTGGGTTGGGGATACAGTACAACTAGCATGGGGTTACAGGAAACGGGGAACGGACGTGGATATTCGGAAATCTCAAAAAAGGGGGAAGGGAGTATGAACATGGGATAGACACAGATGTGAGGGGCGACACTAGGAGGGCATGAGTGAGAGAACAGAACATATTTTGTAGGGGATATACAGAAAAGAGAATATGAGTTTGTTGATGGGGGACGCTTATATGATTGGATAGAATATACGTGCTTAACAACATAATAGCTGAACCAGTAGATGGCGGACTTCGTGTACTTTGAATTGGGTCCAGATACAATACAAGTCTTTGTGAAATTATGGTTTGAGCGATGTGGTTTTGTGGTAAACATAAATACAGGAAGTGAATAAGAAAGAGAGGAAAGAGTCACATAGATCGAGAGGAATTTGTATGAGGATAAAATCTGGCCCGGAAAGTACAAAACAGAGGGAACTCTAATGTATGAGAAAAATATCAGATGAAAATAATCAGAATCACTATTGAGACATGGAAATTTAGAGAGAGTTGGAGAAAATAAATTGGGTGTTGGAAAGGAGAAGAGAAGGGGTAAGAAAGACGGGGAAGGTTGGTCCGGAGGAGAAATAAAAGAGACAGATAGGCAGTGAGACATGAGACATGAGACAGTGAAATGGATTGTATAAGTTAGATAGTAAAGAAGACAAGAGACGCTGTATTGAAATGAGAATGAGGCACAAACATGTATAAAAAACAAGTGATAGAAAGTACAAAATGCTCACAGCTAATTGTTTGGAGACGAAATGGGCACAAAAAGCGAAAAGTATATAAAATAGATACAGAAAGAAGGAAGGTGATGATACGAAAAGGGTACAGACACATTTACGTACAGATGAAGGGAGTGGATATCGGAATGAGCAAAGAAAAATATACAAAATGGGCACAGGATAATGGAGGTATACAAAATATGCACAGAAATAAAAAGAAATAAAAAATGTGCATAGAAATAAGAGTAATACAAAATGGGCACAGAAAAGGGGAGGTTTACAAAATGAACACAGAAAAAGAATGGGGATACATAATGTGCATAGAAAGAGGGGAGGGGATACAAAGAGGACCAGAAACCCCCCATCTGGGGACACATGCCCATCACAGGTGGCTCCGTGAGGCGCGCTGCATATTCTCCTGTTGTAAAGCCCTGTTTTGACCACAGGCAGTTACACAGCGTGCCTTAACCATGCCCAAGCTAACTTTATATGCAGGACATATTTTTCGCCACATTCTGTTCACCCCATGTTGCGCTGTTTTGTTGGGCTGATCAATTTTCTTCATACAACGTTGAGGCGTTTGTAAAGTCCACCATCAAGCCACACAGAGCACATACAATATCTCGCGTCAAATGGTTTACGTTGTGTCATGCCGGCACCCCCGCTTATTGCAGGAAACGTTACAGTGCTTCCCCATTCTCTCTATCTTCAAGCATCATTAATTACGGTAAAGTAGCATAATTTATGACGGCCCATGTGACGTTTCTCATAGTCAAAACACGCAGGAATATTAACATATTGCCGCGTCTGACACAGTTGTTCGTATCAGCGTATTCCGATACAATTATGACTAATAAATACATGATATACATAAACATAGTTTGATATATAATATGTTTGTAGATATGATTGTAATTTTCAAGAATAGTTTCATATGAGTATTACTTACTTTTTATATTTTATACGTTTTTTTACATTCATAATTTCATAAAGTATGAAAAGTAATTAGGAATATATATAGCTATGATAATATAAATCAAAATTGATTTAAAATTTTGATATTTTTATAACAGTTTTAGTTATTGTTTTAATTGAATATTCAAATGATTGAAATCAAAATAATGAAAAGTAAATAATAGAAATATATATAGATATGATAGGTAATATAAATAAAAATGGATTTAAAATGTTTATATTACAGTTTTAGTTAGTGTTTTATTTGAATATTAAAATGATTGAATTAAAAATATAGGCTACTTGTCTTCTAATAACACGATGCATCAAAGCGGGTCTACAGTAAATCTAATTTATGATACATCCTGTTATTTCACATCAACACAAGCCAATATTGATAAAGAAATAAGATATGTTTAAATAAAATGTCGGTAGGAAATTAACGTATGCAAATTACACTAATTATTCCATGCATATAAATATGTTATTTACGATACATATATACTTCATTAATATGATGCATATTGTTTAAGAATTACATTATTATAATTTGTCTAATTATTTTCTGTGAATATATTATTATAAACATGAAAGGAAATGGTTATTGTCAGGATCATCAACAAGTACACATTTCGTAAAACACACAAATCTATGAATAAATTAGAAATAGCTTACTTTAGATTCTATTATCGAAATCTTAGCCAATATCATATCTTGCATAAATTGTATCATTTATCAACAATTTTGGTTACTAAAAGCATTGATAGATTAATGCCTTACTTTTACTTTCACTTGTGTTTACTTTAATATAAATATGATGACTATTACGTTTTCCAAAGCAAGATGATACCAAGACCGTTATTATATCATTAGAACCTTGACTTTAGTGAAACAATCACAAACAAGCTTATCACGACTTGATACAAATATTTCTGCAAAAAGGAATGGGACAAATAGTAAACAAAGTGAAATACAATGTTTGACAACGTTTTGTAAGAAGATGATTTTAACGAAATTTTCTATTTCCTTAGGAATATATTTTGAAACTTTCTTTTGCTGAATAATCACAAATATATACTGCTCAGGCGAAAGAGTATATTTAAATTTAAAGAATTTGTGAGCGTGTTTCGTTATCGATTCGTTCACTATCCATCCGATTCTGTACATGACAACTAAAACATAATACAAATAAAATAAAGAATCTTAAATCCAAATGATTTTATACCATATTTAATTCTTGAATTAATAGCTTGCCTTCGTTACTGTATGGAAATTAGGATTTCATATGTTTATGGAGAGAAAAGATTAATAAAACCAATATAACCTTTTACATACCTTCGTACCAATGCTCATAACTGAAGTGTTAAGTCATGGCATATGCTTTGCACTCACTAAAACAACACCCTTCTTATCCAAGACTCCTTTATACAGACATCTAAACGATCCCATTATTTTGCATAGGATGAAACCTCTTGTCAGAACATAATTACATAATTTGTTTGAAATTGATAGCTTACGACTCGTAACCGGTGCATTCTAGGCTATTAACATGACTTTTATTTGAAACTCCTTAAAACGACATTTTGACTCTTGTAAAGCAATTTCGGATTTTAGAGTGTCTACTATATGAAGGTTGACGATTGTTATTCGGACGTCTAGCACCAAGTCTACCTTAGGCTGACAGAGCAGTTTTACACCTGAGCACGAGCTTTTTATCCTCTTTTACCTGTCCGTTTGATCCTCAGGTAGTCTATGTCTTCTCCCCCTTCCCCAAATTCCTCTCCCCCTTTCCATTGTTACGAAGCAAGAGCCTTGCGTTTCCCTTTGAAGGGATCTGTTTAGATATCTTGTAAGATGTTGTTTTCATAAGCGCGCTTGAAAGTGCGCGTGTTTTCCTATCTCTAGTTTGTCAATGAGGCGATGCTACCACCCCACTTCTACCGCTGTAAATCTCTTTGAACCTTACCAAGTCGCAGTTGATAAAATATTTTATAATTTCTATACGGCTATGAGGCCCAAACGCCATTCTGTGTTTAATGTAGTGTCTACAATGGTACAGAACGAGCCTTCACGTCGTTAAGACCACAGTTTTGCACCCCCTTCCTATCTCAAGTCTTTACCTATGTAGGTGGGGCTATAAATCTCTACTCTTAGAGTTCCGGAAGACTGATTAACTAAAGATAAACAGTCGTCACCCAAGCATCATCGAAACAAAAAACATTGGCGGATAGCAACGAGATAAGTCTTTAGAGTGGTCTCCCTTTACAATGTAATTCCCATGGGTAGTTATGCGCATATTTGCGAGGGAGAAAAGGAATTAAATCAACATCACAAGATTAAAATGCGAGGCGACGATGGTGATAATTTACGACAGACGCGGGTCGAATTATTGTCAAAATCGTGCTAGGAAAGCGGGAGGTCTACGTAGCAAAACACCCTTTCCGAAATATTGTGAGGATAAAGGCAGTTTAGGTGAAAATACCCTTTTTGTCAAGAATGTTTCTCATTTTCTAAAATGCATTATTTTCTTGTTAAATGTGAAACGTCTTGCTCATTGCGAAATAAAATTCGAAATACGCATTAAGAGTTATGGACTGCTAAGCAACAGTTTTTTTAGGTCATAACAGCTCACAAAATGTATTCTTTTGTAGTATGATGTATTTTCAAACTGCTTAGATCAAATTTTATGGTGCTTTACAGTAATTGTTGTAATCCGCCGTCAGTAAAAGAAGTAGAAACGGTGAACGCCCAAGGAAATGGTATTTTCAACGCAAATAATTAGCCAAGTATCTGAGGAAGAATCTAAATTATAGGTTTTAGAAGCTTCAGTTTTAAATGTTTTTTTTATAGAAACTATTCAGAAGTATTTACATGCACAAGGTATATACATTGAAATTTGAAGTTCCCAGGCACTCGAAATTCATTCGAAGTACTCATAATTTGATTTTCAATTTTTATTCTGGGAAATTCGAATCTTGCAACCCCTTTGGACACACTTCATTTGAATGAGTTTAGTCTTTAAACATTGATATATTTACTCAATATTGAGTATTTGTGGACCGTCTTTTCATTTCAATTTTGATTGAATGGCATTATTTGTTTTGAAACTTCTATTATTATCCAATCAAATATCGAATGACACTTCAGCCCGTGACACTGACACCAAATAGACCAATCGCAGCTGTCGTTACATTCACGTCGGGATCAGGACTCCAATAGTTCCCTGCCATAGGGTTTATCTTATGTAATTTAATAGTCTTCTGGCCGAATAAGCAAACAATGCCCCTAGCGTATTGTCAAGCTTTTGTATCGAGCTATGTTGACGCATCTCGCTGCGACCCTAGGCCTTGGAGGGAGCTTTTGTGAGACAGTTTTGACTTCGTCCGAAGAATGTGCAAGCGTGCCCAGAATATGACCAAGCGGTCATCCTAACCAGATGTTTGAAATACAAACATCAGTGTCACGTGGTTGGGATTTTGGTTATGGGTCATAATGTTTGTCAATCCTTATGAAATGTAAGATTTCGTTATAGAATGAAATTGATCACAAAACATATAAGCATATAAGTCCCTTTAAGATATTGTGTCTTTTAAAGAGTGTATATTTATAAGCGAAGATGTAAAAGAATTAACCCCTTTCGTAGTGTTATTTGAGAAAAAACACAATTGCGATCGTACAGAAAGAAAATGTGTTTCAAAATTACAATTTTGTGAAAGGATGGTGTTGATAAGTTAAAAGGAACGTGTCATACACTATTTTCGTCACGTTACATGAAGGCATCACTAACTTACTTTAGTATGGTAGTTAATGAAAGTTTGTCATCAGACGTTGAATGTTTTTTCATCAACTTTGCGATTTTTATTTGTCAAAATTGTTTGCACAATTTTAATTGAAGCAAAACGTTCATCAACCTTACGAAATTTTAAAAATCACCAACTTGATAATCCTATAACAGAAAATATACAAAGAAGTGCACGTGTAGTTTCACGTTCTTGTTCATATGTAGAATTTATTTCTGTGGCATCATCATTTTATTGATTTACTATAAACAGACGGACTATTAAAATATGACAGGAAAAAGTACATATAAAAGAACATATGATTTATAAATACAGAAAATATAAATACATATTACAAAAAACACAAATACTTTCATATGACATATGACAAAAATAATAATATATGACTTACATATGACAGAAAATATCAATACATAAAGAATACAAATGACTAACATATGACAGAAATATTAATACATATCGAAGAAAATATATGAATACATGTTACAGAAAATATGAATTACATATGACAGAAAATATAATTTACAAATGGCAGTTGACATCAAATAACATCATGACTTACATATGACATAAAATATGAGATATTATTTCAGGGAAGTCACAAGTGTCTTTTTATACTAAAAACGTAATGCCACCATGCATTTAATTATTTTTTTCGAAACCATGAATACCGTTATGATAAAAAAAAAAATAATAGTGCATGAATATGATGGTAAGCACATAATAATAAAATATTAATATCACATGAGAGAAAATATGAAACAATGTTTCAAGGTAGACACACGTCACTGTTTATATGGAAGCGTTAAGAGATGGTGTCAAGTGCTCAATGATTGGTGTCATGTACTGGATGATTGGTTAATTGACACCAATTTGTGATTTGTTCCCAAGACAGGTGTTATTAACACCCGACAGGGACAAGTGCGGGCATGCGTTTCACGCCCGATAGATTATGATTAATGTGGATATGGGTGTCTCGGTTTACTATATGGTATGTCCGGGTGACAAGGCCGGATCATTCACCTTATATGTAGACACAAAGACGGCATCAAACCCGACCCGAAGTCAGAACAAACTGACGGGTAGATTTAGAAATATGGTGTTGGTAAAATGTTGTGTGTAATATGCGTTGTCATTTTTTGGGGTTTTGTAGAAAGGTTCAGGTTCGTTGTTTTTTAATTGTCTGAAGATGATGTTGAATTTTTTAAGGGGTAGAAGGCATACACCTTATATGTTAACACAAAGACGGCATCAAACCCGACCCGAAGTCCGAACAAACTGACGGGTAGATTTAGAATACTCAGTATGGCATTTTGGTTTTGGACAAATGTTGTTTGTTGAAATATGCGTCGTTCATTTTATGATTACTTATAGAACGGTTGATTTCCGTTGTTTGTTAATAGATCTCAAGATGATGTGTTGAATGTTTTTGGGTAATATGTAATGTGAAGATAGAATGTCGTAGTTTTTATCTTGGTTCGGATTTGCTTTTGTGTCGTTGTCTTTAAACTTTGGTAGGTTGGTACGACCACATGCTACAGATTTAATATTTAAGTTATTCCATAGGATCTCATTGAAATAGAAAAGGCTAGTGTCTAGGCAAATAGATTAATTGTTTTCTGCAGCTTTACAAAGATACGATCTATATAGAATGTTTTGTTGAACATGAGAAACGATAGATTGGCTTGTTTTTAATCTACTGAAAGTCAAGAACATTTTATCCCCTTTTCCAAACCGACTTCTTTTCATCGACGCTGATCGGTAACCTAATATTTCAAATATCCTCTTTTTTTAAAGGGATGTTGTTTTTCTCTACCGTTTATCTCACATTCTCTGTGTATCATGACGAAACAAATTCAAATATATTTAATCAAGAGAAATAATGATTCCCAAATATTCACAGAATTATTCTAAAATTCGTACGATATCGTCTTCTAGGTAAAAACATCAAAGACATGTTCTCAATTTCTACCTGTAAAAGCCAGATACACCTTCACATCTGTACGCCAAATTTTAGAGATTTAACTCGACAGATATTGTTTGCTTGATGACATGGCCCTGTAATTAAGCGCTTGACGCTTGAATTCAAAATAGCCGCTTTTCACGTGAAAGAAAAGCATGTAAACCCCAGAAATATCGTTTTATATCTACATAGCAGATTTCTATGGTAAGATTCCCTATTAACAAGTGCCATTGTTCTTCCGTAATCGATGCTTTCCTGAAACTGCCATGTGGGTGGCTGGGGGTGTTATGTTATGAAGGGGGTCACATTGGGGGTTGTTGTATCACAGCGTTAAGAAGTCGAAGGGTGAGGGGGAGAGGAACCCCCTGGTAATCCGACACACGCAAGGGGATTATCTCCAATGTAAGAGGATCGCTCTATCCTTTCCAAGTCTTGGCAAGTGATGGAAATTATAAACTAGTTCAAATAAAATAATGTTGGGAATTTCACACCTCTCCAGATATGGATATTGTTGAGTGTTAAGACATCTTGGATATGTTTTCCGCCTCGAATGTGTGAAGTGAATATGAATGATAATGATAATGATAATGGCATGCGTCGTTGCTGGTGGCAACAAGAAATAACAACAATTCTTTTACATTCATATTTGATTATTTAATAAATGAAAAGTAACGTATTTTGATAATATAAGTAAAATTGAAAAAATATCATGGAGAAAATGGTTAAACGTTAGAAGATTTTCTAGGTTCAGTTGAACAATGAAAACTTGAATTGATGAAGATAACAATTCCAATATATTACAGTACTTAAATGAATACATTCATTTGCAAGACGTTGTTAAGGTTCTAGCAATCCCACTATTCTCCTCAAAGATTAACAAATTATAAAGTCCAAGTTCGAGCTGATAAGGACATTGAAGACCCTACAAGCATTAACACTTATCTCTTTCGTCTTATAAAAGTTGCCTACAAATCGCAGGATGGTCAAACCAATTGGCATGATAAGTTTCCGGTTTGGCAAAAAACAAAGCAGAATGTCACGAAATCAATTTTGAGCTATTTTACATACGGTGTTAGTCTAACAATTAGACTCTGAAATGATTTTTTTCAATAAATCTGAAATTTGTGATAAAAGGATGATAAGGAGACTGAGATTTCTTCATTTTCAGAAAATCGAGCTCTCAAGTCTTATTATAGACTTGCTTAGGCTTGCAGTTTTTTAGGGTCTGGCTGACAGACTAATACGGTGTATGTCCCCTCAAAATACGCTTTTATTCCATCGTTACTATTCTTGTGTCATAACAGACAAAACAACTAGTTCTTTATAAACTACTTATTACTTACAATATCTACTTTCATTATTGACCTAGTTTAAATATTCCTTCTCTAAGCCATAACAAGTTTGAAGTACCTTTGCACCCAACAACCTTGTAGGAACCAATCAGTCATTCTAGGACGATAATAAACCGATAACCGGTTATCGGAGATGATAGAAGCGATGAAAGTTGGTGCGTCAGGCTTTGGTTTGTCAACGGCACTGCATGATAGCGCAGAGGGGGGTAACACTAAAAGTAAGATTGGACCTACGGACGGAATTACTTTGTCTTACAATACTGAAACGAAATATGATTAACATGTAAGGATTTGAGTTTGTCACAGGATACATGTATATGGTAATGAATTGGTTCTTTCTGGCTAAAATTCAACACTTACACATAAGACGTCATGAAGTGATATTAATATCATATTGGCAAATATAATACCTTATTTGTTATTGTTTTATACTGGAGAACTGTATGTGATGTAAAACAAATTTCCCTTTGGAAAATAAGGCATTATCTTATCTATCTTCACATTTCTTATTTTTTAACGAAATGACATAAGTTATCTTTTTTCCGTTTGTTGATATTTTGGTGATTCAGTAAAATTGTTTTTGTCCGACGAAATTAAAAAATATGGCATTGCTTTATTGCACACGAACAGCCAAAGCTTACTCTTCAGTTTAATGACGAAGATAGGCATCAAGTACCAATGCCTGAAGACGTCCATTTGATTTTTAAAAAATCAAGTCTAGTTTTTACTGAGAATCAATTTTATATAAAGTTAAAATTCTAAAAGTTCCGATTTCTATTGACCATGACTTTCACATCTTTCATTGCTAGAAATACAAGGATTGTAGAAAGGACTAAAAAGCCCCATCTGATATCTATAACGAACTGTGCATTCAGATTTGTAGACATCATGTGTATCTAAGTTTGAGAGAGATTGTATAACAAAGACTCCTTGTTTATATCATAATGCTACTTCTGTGCATGCTTATTATTAGTGGAGCTATTCCGGAACATGCCATGTATATTTCGACAGTGGTATACTGTCAGCCATGTTTATTTACCCCTTTTAACCTCTTCCTGTAGACAATCCGGACCTTCGTAAAGTTTAGAAATGTCATAAAGCATTGCCCTCTTTTTAAAAATATTTTATTCAAGATTTTTTATAAAAGATCAACGTCATGCTCAATTTTCACCTTGTAATTCTCTATCTTCTTGTCAGGAAAATCTTTTTTTTATCTTCCTTGTCCTGTTCATGGAGAAAACGGTAATACGTTTTCTCTGTTTCGGGCACCTGTTGTTCAAATTGATTAAAAGCAGAAATATCATAACAATATTCATGTGGTATACAAAATTTATCTGTCGTAATGAACCTTTTGGATGGGACATTGAGTGACGATGACGATGACGATGACGATGACGATTATAATGATAAAGATGACTATAAAATACGTACTCAATAAGCAAAAATAATACATTTTCTATATATCGTATATTTTGAAAGAAAATGCACATTTATAAAAACACCAATATAGTATGTTTCATAGTAAGAATATATCTATGGTTGCCTGTTTCTTTAAACAAGATAGAATATGTTCACAGCTGCCTTTATAGCGTACATCAGCTTGTCAATGGCTTTTAAATCGGTGTATTACTGTGGTCTAGTAGCTTCATCTGTCTCTGTTGCCATATTTCACAGCAGGTAGCTTGAGAAATGTCTTACCTGGTTCTTAATTGCAGGTGTAAATCACAGGTAGATGTGGGGTGATGACAAAAGGTGGAGGGAAAGGGAGGGGCGATGCTGGGAGGGGGATGGGGTGTTTTCAGGAGAATTTTGCCAATGTTGTTATGTCCTAATGTCTTTTATATGTTGTGTATGCACACTGGGAACATGCCTGTTTGGGGGGATAGGGGGGGGGGAGAGTTCGGAATGAACTTGTGAGAGTAGGGATGCAGTTTTGTGAATAGGAAGGGTTAGGAAGTTAGTACGAAAGGGAATAAAGATTATGACAGTTTTTTACTTAGTCTTTCTATGTTTTATGAAACATATCACTAAACTTTATATTCATGTAAGTTGTTTCGATAACACGTGTAAATTAAAGGTAGGTGTGGAGTGAAAAAGGGAGGGGAAACATACCACAATGAAAATCTGAACCAATCAAACCAAATGTTTGGATAATTATCGAGGCTTGAAACTATATTTGCAATACATACCATCAATTAATGAAAAAGAAATGATTATTGTTTAAGATATTTTACAGATATTATACCTAGTTCTGTCGGAATGACTGTACTGTCTTTGAGCATATAAACCAGATGTGTAAAACATATTTTCTGTGGATTTGTTAATGAGTCATCAAAATGATACGAGATTTTTTCAAACATTTTACGAAGGGAACATTGTCCGGTCAACAACTGATAGGACACCATTTGCCCCGAGCCTGTATGAAGGGAGCATTTCGTATTGCAACATTGATTGATCTGATTATACCATGATAACACGTTTTGATCCTATAGTGATGATTTATGGGATGTAGTCAATTTGAGGGTGAAATGAATGTGAAATATAAAAAAATATTTTTGGAACGAAAATTGTACTGAACCACAATATTTCAAGATTTTTAATGATCTATAGACCAGAAACCATAGTGACACAATCAACATTTCAACAAACACTTTATTTCATGTCATTATTTGGTGTTATTTTATTCATATGATAAAATATCATGCCTTTATTTGTTACTGGTTTTAAATCTCATTCATGGATGTTAATGGTATCTTTGTAGAACAATCAGGAACATAGTAAGGAAGTTATTTAAGAAGAACATTGGTAATAATGGTAATACTTGTATGTAGGTTCCAGGAACAGTGTAATTTTTTCAGTGACATGGTAGAAGATTAAGGCAGCATTTCTTTTTAAAAAACGAATGAAAAACTAAAAAGTACAAGTTAGAAAATAAGTCTTTTTTAAAATATCATCAAAAACCATGTTCTCAATCTCGCCACTACTTCATGGTAGGAAGTGATCATCCAAAAGCCTTGTCAATATGCTAGGTGCTGTGAGTGCTTTTGAATTGACGACTTAACGATTAACTACTCAAGTGTTTATTATGATCATGACTGGCCACTGTCAACTGACCAGTCTACCGGGTGAATCTTGACCATTGATAGTGGACAGTAAACCTGGTGCCAACAATATGTTATCTTTTCAAGTGTCCCCTTTGTCGTGTCAATCTTTTCTCCCTGAAATCAGTCATGCGAGGCGGGTCAGTCAAGCAGGCGACATAGTCCTGGTAGGCATTTGAACATTTCAGATTTATCGCATCATCGGTATCGGTCCATCTCCTAAAAAGTATTAGTATAATAAAAGACTTATTCTTTGACACAGCCGAGAATCGCCTCTGATTTTGCTGATAAGCCATCGAGATGTCACCGCCAATAGCAGTAGACGGTAATAGTGTGTCTGTCTCCCCCCGCCACCTCCCCGTCTCCCCGTGTCACCTCGAGTCTGGGGGACATGTCAGTCTGCCCCTCCCCGCCTCACCCCCGGGACCACCCTGTGCCGTCCTCCCAGCCTGATCAATTTACATCCTCATATCTGATGGCTACGTCATTCCTCGAGATCGTTCCTTGTTTTGTGTCACAAATCTTGCTACCTGAAAGTTCATATCTTAAGACCCCCTTAAAGGGGCAGTAGCACGTTTTTTGATAATTTTATATTTTAAAATGTTCACTGATAATTGTAAGTTAATGTTAAATGTATTATTTTGACAGTGAAAAAAATCTCATCACACAAGTCAATCACCCATAGTCAGAGGACAAAGTATGAAGATTTACACAAAATCCATTGGCGGCCATTTTTGTGTGAACACCTTTAATTCATTTTGTGTAAGAAAAAGGAAACGCATGGCTGAACTTTACATTTTATATTTGAATTATTACTGCTCCGTTTAGTTTAAATACATTGTCTTTCATTTGGAACCATTAATTTTCATTTTCATGACATCACCTTATATTCCCCCTAAAAACGTGCTACTGCCCCTTTAAGATACTTTTGTATATGGAAACGTGTATTATGAAAAAAATAGTTCCGTTTGTATCATTTCTGGGATTAAGCGTTTGAAAACCTGGCAAATGTAGTTTAAAGTCAACACGCTCGTGTTATCTGAAGACCACTCTACAGCAAAGTATGTGAAAATTATCATGCCAAGAGCAACATATAGTGATATGATGTCTTAAAATGATATTGCAGGAAGTATTTTGGAAATGATGACTAAATACATTACCTAAGTCTCAATCTGTTGCAATTCATCCTTCACAACTCGGCCACTTTAGGATTATATTCCTAAAGAATTGTTATAGTTTGCTGGACTTTTCAAGTAAAAAGACAAAGTATGTGATCGTTTGATGTAAAAGATATTTTCATCACTAAATTTGAAAAAACAAAAGTCATGCATTTGGGTTCATGTGTCCGCAAAACATAACTTATTCTAACTGTTAGTCGCTCATATGAACCGGTGACTTGTAAAATTAAACCTATTACGAATTTAATCAAGCACGTTATATATTCATTAATCTCCAGGAATAATGTAAATGAGGTCTATGAATAACTGTCATGAAATTTACATTCTTTATAACTTTTTGAATAGTTTATCATAACGGAAATACAATGTGAACGCCGGATGTTGATGTTGAGGTGTCTGGACAAAATCCCATCAGGGTAAAACCTCGGTTTAACAAGAATTCATTTGCACATAGATCCTCAAAACATGATGATATGTTAATCCAATTTTTTTACCAATTTTATCATTCAATCTTATTTGTGATTTCCTGTCATATATTCATGTTTTGCAAATGTAAAATGGATAATATAAAACATTAAAAATTCATTTTATAATTTTATAAGGTTTCATAATACTGATAGACTTTGACGATTCTGATTCACAAAAGTGTCTAGGATTAACTGTTGATTCAGAGTGTTTATATTTAGTGATTCCTGATAACGAAACATATGTTTCAATGTTCACACAATGGACACATTATTGTATTCTTATCAAAATCAAATGGTTTTTTAATATTTAAACAAGAATTTATTAACATATCTATATGAAGCATATTTAACGAAGCATATATTATCAAGTCTGGCAACAATAATTTTATAGAGTAGTAACATCCCTATATTAAACAATTATCAGCAAATCATTATGAACAAAATTCCAATTGGCACATACATTACATTTCATACAAGCTTGACGTACAGATTTTGCATACGAAACAATAGATACTTACTTGCATGTTAACTTCAAACGCGTGCTCGTAAATAATTGCAACAAATGACGATTTGCATAAGTTTATAAATCATAATTCATAGTAACGAGACATTAATGCTTTGTATTCCCTTTATCAAGAGTATCGGATGACATCCGTTGCAGTCATGTCGAACGAAGAACCGTAAATCATATCAAATCGAAAGGGTTATTTTTTCGCGTGCACCCGGATATTTTATTATGGGCTGTTAATGAGCGCTACACCTGTTCCGGTTTTCGCACTTTAGTGTGAGAATGGTCGACATCTTGTGTTCGCGCCTCGCACATTTGATATCGGATTTTTTTATCTGTAATCATTTACAGTCATCGATGAATTATCATGAATTCGTGGATATATATTTGCTTATACATCACCAAATATGATGTTATTTTATTATATTTTGTAATTTGTTTCACCACAACGAATTTCGCCTCAAAAGTCATGTTATTCTAAGAATCAACTTTTGCTTCTCTATTCTCATGCTTTTTGCAGATTAAGTGATATGATGCATCATATACTAAAATCTGAAGCTTCTTCGAAATATGAATTATATATCAAAGTTTCGTTAAATTCGGGTCGTAATGCATGATTTCTTTATTAGAGTTCTTGAAATAAGATAGATCTCAAATTATAAATCAAGCGCATGTCCGTTGATGATAACCATTAAAAACAAAAATGAGGAACCGAAATTATGCCTGGTTTAACTAAATTCATGACTTGATGATCCCTTCATAACAGTAGCAGATTTATTTGATTAAAATTCAAAATGATTAATCAAGGAAAGTTCAATAATAGATATTGAAGTTCACTTTAAAAGAATCGTAAATTCATATGCACCATTTTCAAAATTATCAACAAATAAAAGTTATCAATAAACCTTAATCAATTAGAGACTAAATGAAATATATTTCTGTCAGTACGTGTGTACCCAAATGGATTAGGTAAAATTCTAACGCCTATGAAATAACAACAAAATAAATATTTATATGACTGCGTTCCAATTCTTGTAGAAACTTAAATTTGAATTAATAAACAATTATATCATTTAATGCTCGTTTGTACATCCAATCGTTTTTATTCACTTTAAAAAAATTTCAGTAGTCAATAATTGTGTACAACAATATAAATGATAATGGTTTTAAATATGAATATAAATATGTTTTATTACTTAAAATAATCTATCAAACATGTTAACAATTTAACGATATGTATGTTAACATTAAAACTATTTCTAAAATGAAAATAACGCTCATAAGTGTATCATTTCTTACAACACGTGTGTTTACTGTTATTTTTAATAGTTTATGTTTATTGTCGTTGGATTCAAACCATTGTTGATTTATTATTTACACAAACAGTATCAACTTACCTGTCTCCCAGCTGCGATTTTAAACTTCAAACATTTCCGTTACTTTAATTGTGAAATATATATTGTGGAAATATAGTATTTATTGTCAGGGCACGTGTTACCAATTAGTAAACAGGACGAACAGAACGATTTACGGAATGATATTTTATGTTGTTGACATTAAGACGAAATGAAAATATTCTGGGTATATTTGTTTTGTAGTTAAGTTATTATGATTATTATGAATATGCATTAAAGTCGTCCCCTCCCTACCATCCCAAATGTTTGCACAAATGTATTATATCAAATATTCATATGATGTAGATATATTATAAACATATTACATAACTGATATGAATATTTTAAGTATTGTTATATTTAAATATATTCGAATGTTGTCATCTTGAATACTTATGTAAAGCTGATAAATCTATTTAACTTGAATTTATCAGTATGAAAATTAGGTTAAGTGATGTCTTAAATCATGCTTAATTTCGATTTTTTAAATATTTCTAACATCTTGATACAATTTCTTAAATCGTATTTCGTTTTTTTACAGACAACGGTCAAGAATTCTATCCTGGTTACCAAGGTTACAATGAGTTTTTCCTTGGACAACCACAAGACGGTAACCTTGGATTTCTACCCCCAAATCAAGGTACACCCCCCTTGGTTATTGACCCGTCTATGCATCCAGCAGGTATGTCAAAGGGAGATAACTCCAGCATACCTGTCCACCCGTTTAAAATACCCGGGTACTTTATTCAAGTCTTCGTTTTCCTTAATTTGTTTCCTTGTTTTAAGTTTTGTCAAATTTCGGTGTATTTTTATGTCTTGTTTTATTTCTCTTTTTTCTTTCCGCTTGATTTTAAATACTTAGTTAATCAAATTGCAGGGTACTGTAATTTCTTGTTTCAGTTAAAATACCCTTTTTCTTAATGTTTCTTTTAGAAATTCGTTTCCCCCGGGTATTTTGCATTATAATTATTATTTCTTTTTTATCTTTCCATTTAAAAGAACACAGATCTTGTTTTGATTGAGTTAAGTGTTAATTACCCTCTGTCAGTAACGACTATGTCTTCATATCAATATTATATATGTTTACGATTTTTTATTGAGAACTTTTTTTATATGTCATATGGAATTTGATAAAAATGTTCACTATTAACTTAAGAAATTGCTTGTATTATGTTTACACTCGTGCTTTAATGTGACCTTTTCGTGTTTCAAACACTCTTTAAATGAAGATATGATAAACTGCATGTACTTTTATGAAGATAGGGTAATTACTTACTTTATTTTCGTTTTTGTTTTAATTTTGTTCAAGTCAGATGACCACCTCTTTAACTTTGGTGTTTATACCTTATACGTTTTCTTATTTGTTGTAGGAAAGCATATCGCATTTGATTATCAAGGTAATCTCAACTTTATTCTGAATTATTTCTATACTTTGCAAATATTATTGAGTTATAATTCTATTCTATTGCGCAATTTCACAAGCCTTTAATTTTTGTTCAACTTAATTTATTATAACATTCAGTTATGTTTTCTTGCTTTATATTTGTTTTGTTTTGGTTTATATTTATGTTTGTTTGAAAATGTCTAAGGAAATTAGGGTTGTAAGAAGGTGTGTAGCGTTACGTGTGGGAGTCCTAGGTGTGTTTGTAGTTTTGGTGATGTGGGATATTTCAGTAGCCTTTCGTTGTCGTCTTCAAACTTCAAAACTTCTGAAAACGTTAATGTGAGGTTTCTGTATTGAGTTTTATATCAATGTGTTTACAAAGATCATTAAAATTACGTTTCTTTATCGTAGTTCTGCTGTTTTACAAAGACCATTACCATGACGTTTCTTTATCGAAGATATGCATCAATGTTTTACAAAGATCATTAACATGACGTTTTGTTTATCGTAGTTATGCTGTTTCACAAAGACCATTACCATGACGTTTCTTTATCGAAGATATGCCCCAATGTTTAACAAAGACCATTACTATGACGTTTCTTTATCGTAGTTATGCACCAATGTTTTACAAAGACCATAACATGACGTATTGTTTATCGTAGTTATGCCGTTTTACAAAGACCATTAAAATGACGTTTCTTTATCGTAGTTTTGCACCAATGTTTCAACAAAGACCATAACATGACGTTTCTTTATCGTAGTTCTGCACCAATGTTTTACAAAGACCATTACCATGACGTTTCTTTATCGTAGTTTTGCACCAATGTTTCAACAAAGAAAACATTACCCTGACGTTCATTGTCGTATCTATACTTCAATGTTTAAAATAAAATATTTCAAAATGTCCCAAATCGTAATAATACAATTGTGTATAAATTTCAACATTACCTTGACGTTTATCTATCGTATTCTTGCTTCAATGTTTCACAGCAAACGTTTTCGTTTCGTTATTATACAGATAAAGACTAGTATGACGTTTCTCTATCGTTATCGTTTTACACTATACTAGCATTCTATATTTTTGTTCCTAAAAATTGATTTAGAAAGTTTTCTTTGCATTGTTTCACAAAAACTATTTAACGTTTCCAAAATTACCACAACGTTTCTTGGGTATGTTTGTGCAATATAGTGACAAACAAATCACTTCTTGTTACAAATATTATCATGACGTACGCCATTGTTTAGCATGAGCTACTAACTGTTTCAAAGTTTACCATTACGTTTCTTAAGCACGTTAATAAAACATTTTTTTGTAATGAAATATCTTACTGTTGCAAATATTACCTTAACCGTTTTTCGTAAGTTTTCGCAATACTTCTATGTATTGAACTAGAAAAATCACAATCTTACTCATTATCCACGTTTGTATTTATATTTTATATGCAGAAGTTGAACAGTGAAGAATTTTAACATGAGGGTTCCTTTAATTCTGTTCTGTAGAAAATTATTGTTGAAATTGCCATTGCAGTGTGGTATCCGAAATGACAATTCTCTATTGGGCGTTTCTCTATTTCGTCAGTTTATCCTTTATTTTTTTAGGTTCAATGCAAAACATGGACTCAATATTCTATTCCATATCTTTTGTAGACTCCAATGAGTCTTTCATTTGCAATAAGATGTCTACAGGAGTACCCGTTTTCTGTTTGTAGAACGTGTTTTCTTACCTCTGCCATTTTACATATAATTGCAGTAAACACTAAGTTATGTTCTTGGGGCTAAATATTAGCTAAGTGATGACAATGTATGGGTCATTATGATGGGTATTTGTGTAAAAATCGAATATTTCTTGTTTCTCATTCACGATCAATCTTACTACTAAATTTTGAACCCCTAGAGAACCTTCAGCTGGTAGCTGTAAACGAATACATAACCTGAAAATGCTATGTGCTGGTATTAGTATGTTTGTGGTCTAAATAGCCGCTTTGTAGCGGGCACATTTTGCTACTTTTGAGTGTTTTGTTTGGAAGGCCGCCGCGTGAAGTAACAGCTACCCTGTTTAATCACGTGTGTACAATCCCGGTACGGGGGTCGAATCCCACAGAGGTCTGAGGCAAGGAGGTGGTCTAACAGGCAACATGCCTGACTGGCGCTAATTAAGATTGTTGCCGAACACATGTCATAGATAGTCAGTTGGCAAAGCTTTCTCGGTGCCGATGTAATTAGTCAATCGTCAATATGCTAACAAGAGTTGCGCAATGTGATATGCGGCGCTGAGATGGAAACCCAGTCTTACATAAGACGGGCGCATATTTACAAACACAATTATCTTGATATGGAGGACAAGTTTGCTTCCTTACTTCTGGGACGTGAGGACGTGGTTCAGGCATCGCAACAGACGCAACTCGATCCGTCTACAATCTAAAACTGTTCTCATGCATTCAATAGTAATTAAACTGTTCACAATGAAATCCCAGTGCCGTGTCTGTCACTCGGTCATCAATTACGTCTACAAAACGGAAGTCTCAGAAATTCCCGTCTTGGACGAGATCTGATAGACTAAACGAGAGCGCCTCGGGGTGGCTGGAGCTCTTCAGGCAGGAAGTCCGAAAAGGACAAGTTCAATAGTTCTTCAGACTGCGAAGTCAAAGAAGTTGGTAAATGGCACGAGTGACTTGCCTGTTCGAAGCATGCTTGATTTATATCGCTCTCCTCCGCGCTACCGGCGATTCTCCCACAAATATGAGCCGTGCCTTTAATTACAAAAGGATGATTGCATAGATCGGGTGTTATGATACGCCGCAAGGGAGGCCCGAGTTGAACAAACGCCGCCATTCCAAAGAGTTATAGGAAATTTATCCGCAGAGTCTGGGAGATCATCTATCACCACGTATCCCCCTTCCCCGCGCGTTATCTCCCAAAACCCGGGGGATTACGGCCAATCGATGGAGGGCCTATCCCTCCTGACTCCTATGTCCATGCTACGAGTCTGTTTTGACAGGCGCTTTTTATAATTATCTGTCGATTATGGTCGAAGGGCTTAACTCAATGCCCGTCTTCTGGGCTCGTAGTTGCCACCCAAGAAATAAAGACATCAGTTCTCGAAGGGAAAGATTAATATCGGATGATTATGCGAAAGAATTCTTTGGAACACTGACGTGAACGACTAGTCGAGTTGGGGAGAACTTTAGTTGGAGTGGAAATACTCTGAAAGATGCTTAATGCCTGATTTGGTTTTTACAACTGCATGGGTCAGGACTGAAGGTTTAAAGAAACGAAATAGGGATTGTCATTTATACTTCATTTATTTTGTTTACACATTTCATCCTGTCGGATACATATTATTGATTAAGTATTGAAATCATCAAAATCAAAATAAAAGTTTTACTAACGTAACAATATATAACAAGGTCATAATATTCTATATTATATGTGAACATATAGTTCATTATTCTTACGTACATATTTATATCCTACACAAGATAATTATCATCTATGTTAATAATTCGTTCAATCACAAGACAATATAATTAAATCGACCCGGGATATTAATGATTCTTACTTTATTTCGTTTCAAAAATGTGCAGAAATATTGAAACTATTTTGCTGTAAAGGGAAAAGGTACCTGTCATTACAAAATACCAATATGCATTATTTGCATATCTAGTAATATCTTAAATATATCAATATTCTCTCATAATGAATATTTTCATATTATGAAATTATGTTTAAAAGAAAGAGATGTTTAAAAAAAAGAGAACAAACATTTTATCGTAAAATTTAATCTAATCATATTCTAAATTCAGCAATACGTCGTTTAAAAAATACGCTAAGGCAAACAAAAAAGCCTGCATAATTACAAATGTCTTCAAACCAGTGGGGGTCTGTGATTATAAGTGAACAATCTTGTATCTGTACTCGTTTACTAGCATACTGCGGAGCGCTTCAAAACACATCAGGTCTCTTTACACGGGGCATGGTGCGATATTATCATCTTATAATTCAAAACAGAATGTCGATTTTAGTGTCTAGAAAACTTAAAAGAGTGCAAAAGACGCTTCTAAATGGAAGACACTTGAGCACGTGCATTTCGTGGTCTTGTACATTCAGTGTACGGACCTGCACGCTTTTCTCGTGCAAATCTGTTTTGAAGCTTTCAAGACTTTGAGTAAATGAAATAAACATGCACGTGCATTTTGTGTTCATGTACATTTCATCGTACGGACTTGCACGCTTCTCTCGTGCAAAACTATACTGGCAACTTAAAAGACTCTCTGTAAATGGAAGACACTTGCACGTGCATTTCATGCTCACATACATTGATGTCGCGTCTCGCACGCTGTTCCCGTGCAAAGTTTCACCACGTTCTCGCCATTCCACAGAATTATCCACTTCTTCTTGTCTCTCATGCGCGCCCCTCACTAAAGGTAAAATGACCTCTTGAGGTTAGGAAAATGCCATTTATTTCATAAAGGGAACAGCATTTTAAGAATATTTACAAACAATTGGTTCAGTGCAAAACTTAGATGTTTGTAAGTTTGTGATCAGAACCGCCTGGCATATTCTTGAATTCCCAATACCGATTGACCCCTACCGTCGGTTCACCTTTGGACATAAATTTCACCAAAGCATTGTCCACCGTAAATTATGCAATAAATAACCTATGACTCCTTGGTGTTCTACATGTAAACGTTTATCTTCCGAGATGTAAGTTCGATGAGGGCAACCGCGATATTTGGAACAAACTTTCATTCAGTCAAGACACTCGTAGTTTATGAGATGTAACGAAGTTCGTTGGGATACTTCGGTGCACGTTACATTGTTTCTGAAGTTGGACCGGTAACGTCGTTAAAAGCAAGTCTGGTTAAAGTTTACCAGCAGAGTTTAAGCTGTGATTTAGTTCCCTTAAAATGCATTGTCCCAGTCATGACAAGATATCTTTGATTTTTATAAATATTTACCGAAGTCTAACCAATGTGAATGTTTTACAGGGCCTATGCTTTTACAGTATTGTATCTAGTTATATTTTACCATATTTTTATCTCCTTTAACATCGTCAGAATGTCACCGTTGTCTTATTCATTGTGTTTCGTTCGGAAATGATAATTCAAAACAAATATTAATGTAACCCTAAAGATAAATGTTTAGATCACTCATCAAAATTTCATTTAAAGAGCCCCATTAAAATAATTCAATTATTTCTATTCTATTGATTGCAGATATATCGAACGATATACAATTTATAACAATAACACCCATATTTATAGATTTTCATATGTCACAAAGAACATTAATGACTTTGAGTTGATTATAGGAAATATCTTATGTAGAAGGGGGTTACTTCTAATGTACATGTATATTTCACTTTACACAGAATCCCAACATCGTTGCACATTTAATCTTGCCATGGCTCTTTGGCAATAAAGGGACAAAACATGTTTAAAGCACAGTCCTATATTCAAACCAACCCTTCAATGTATAAATTCACCGATTTTTTCATACTATTTTGTATTCGAAACTCATTCGACACGGCCGATTTGCAATACAAACAAACCACAAAAACGGGAAATATAAATATTTCTTTTAACTGGTATAAAATAAAATAATTCAAAGATGGAGGCTGATGGGAATAAATCAACACAAGCGCGTGTCGGGTTCTCTGTCTATTATATGACACTCTTGCTCGGATATGCAGGTTTGTAGATGCGCGAGGCCATGTTCTGTCACATACGCTAGACCTGTCCAAATAGACATATGTAAATTCGCAACGTATTCTCAACGTTCTAATTAGCACTCTAAACATCCCAGCTTTGCTAGCCCGTGAGTGGGCATAATTTCGCACATTTGGCGACATTTTAGCATCAAATGGAGGTTCCCGGGCCCTTTGTTCTTCCGGAGCACGTGTTTGGTGATCGATTTTGCTCCAGAACAGGCCCGCACTAACTTCCGGTTCTAGACGAAGTCTGCTCCCAACTTGGCACCCCGCCATTTGTTGTGCAAACCTTGTCACGTCGTCTTTGAAACTAGTTCCGGCTCGCGGAGGGTTATCTCCACACTTGAACAGACGCATCACTCAGTTCCGTTTGCTCCCTTAGAAGCCCATCAAATAGCATGCCTTCAAGGGCAGACAACTCTATATCTGCCCTCGGCTTCTTCCAAGAGAAATGAGGTATTGGCTTTGGAAGCAATCCCGCGATCATACAACGTCATGCTTGTCAATATGCCCAAGTTTATAGACAATATTTACTTACAAATGAGCTTTAAGGGACAATGCTTTGGACTGAAATGTTGCAGACGCTGTCGATATATTCATCATTTCTCAAACAGTATTAGAAATGACGTTTGGTATTTCGGGCACGTATCTTAAATATTCTGTTCTACATAAATATTTACATGATCTCACAGACCGTAGCTTCAGTGGTGGATTTCTACACAGTGAGAGTAAGCCTAGTTTTTGATTAAGTCTTTTCTACAACTTATGTTGTCGGTTCTATTGGTGACGCACATTTGTTGCATGTTGTTTAGGTCCAATCAAGTATTAACTCTTAAACTAATCGTCTTTTATATTTGACCGCGTCATAAATACTTTAAAACCAATTTTGTATTTACTCTCTAACCAACCAGGTATCCGGTTATAATTTTTATAAGCGTTATTGATTTTTTTGGTTTAAGATTTGTTTATAACATTTTGCATTAATATATCAACAGGACTGTGTCAACACAACACAACCAAATCCCACCATCACTTGAACAACCTCAAAGCAAGGATTTTCCGCCTTTTAAAAATATTCCATGTTAATTTTAAGAAACTTATGTTAACATGATTACGTATGGATGATATCATGTTCAAAATAAGATGACATAACTCAGTTTCAAATCAACTTTATATCTATTGAAGAGGTATTGTGTCAATTGCACAAAACGGAAAACCAGAATCGTGCCAAAATCACCACGTACAACCACAAATTCATGGACAGGGCCAGATGGTTTCCAGCTCTCTAGATAAGACTTTTTATGCATTTATGTCAAAAGTAAACCCACATTCCGCGAAGCAGAGATTCCAAGCAGCAATAGTACGGCAACATGAACAAGCACCGCTGCTAGGAACTGTTGTTTGGTGTGTAGATGTCAGTTGTACATCTGCCTAGTTGACATAGTCCCCCTATACATCTTCCACTGACAGAGTTCCTACGATTCTTTGTCACTCAGTCGCCATTCTCGGAACATTCGGAAAAGCTCGGGGCATTCCGGAGGATACTTTTGATTGTCATGCGTCTTTGTTTTACCTTGGGTTTCTGACCTTCGCGTAAGCAGCATGGGTGGTATATACTGTAACATTCACGGGTACGTGTTGCGTTCGTGCGTGTTCTGTATATCATTATGATAGCAGTGTTTATCTATTTTGGTCAGTAGAAAAGAAAGTGCATTGTAGATGAGCAATTCATGATGAAGGTGTCCGGTCACGCCAATGTTTGTCCCTTTTCTAAACCCGGATATAGAATCATTAACCACCTATTTGTATCTTCCTCATTCTTCAAATTATATCGTGATTCAATGCCTTAAATTCACATCCCTGATTACACGATGTTTGCACGCGTTAAAACCCTTTATACGAGGAAGTGTGTGAACGAGCTACAAACATAGCATTTTGGTTAAAACATGGTTTCTTATTTGTGAAACAAAATTAATTTTTTGCCGAAGCAGGTGAATTGATTTCAAGTTCAAGAAGATACCCTTAACACTTATGTCTGGATAACAAATCAATACATTGGCTATATCAGTTCTCATTTTATGTAATAGTTTACGTTCATCAAAGACGATGCAACAAAGACGCTGTATCAAGGAAGATATAGAAATAACGTTATATCGAAGACGTTGCTTCAAAGAGATTGTAGCCCGGATGTCGTATATAATGTTTATCAAAGACACTGTATGAAAGAGGACAGAATATACATTGTGTAACAGACATGACAGTAAAGACATTACTTGAAAGACGTTGGAGAGAGACAATATATCAAAGACGATCGAATGATGATTTATAGTAATAGTGTTCTGAGGATATCTCTTAGTTTTTCAAAGTGCTTCCAGCTGAATGAAAAACAGTTTCTTTAGAAACACTCGCTGTCGCTTTATGATTTTGTTAATGAAAAGAAATGGCTAATAATTTTGCTAATGTCTTATCTGTTTGTACATACCGGGTACGATAATGGTGTAATTGTTGACATATATTCTAACCTTAAACATGTATGTACATTTGAAGTATCGTGATCAAAATGGTTTCATTTATAAAAGTAAGTGCTTCCTTTTACATCCTTAAGAGAATTGCTGTCTTTTCTAAAATGAGTTTCAACGTATCATGTATATGCAAACAAACAATGGATGCAGAGCACCAACATACTATTGTGTCGATTGTAGGTTCTGAAAAATTATCAAAATTTTATCTGATAACATGTGGCTATCCCCCTGTATTAAATCCCACTAAGGTAAAGCTATATCTGTATACACCATATATAGTTATAACCTGAATTCGACGTTTTCAGAAAACCAGGTAATTGAATATTTTCAAATTTCAAATAAATAATTTTTCGACAATATTTCATTTCAAATTTTAGTTTATACAATTTAAATGATTATTCAATAACAAGTGATATTTCACAATTATTTTGGTCAAAGATACCCAAATCGCATTTTCTTTTTGAACGAATGATATTTTACAAAGAAAACAGTAAAAAGGGAGAAATATGTACATGATATTTTTATATAAATCTTCATTTTCACGAATATGTCTTTTCCTTTCACGAAAGGTCGATCAACTCTTCTTTAAGTATAAATGAAATATCAAAAAACAACGAAATTCAGAAAACAATACATAACGGTTTGATGTAAAAAAAGATCTTCATAAGCACGGATATGCTATTTCCTTTTCACCAATGTTCGATCCCCCTTTCTTTTAGTATTCCCCATTTCGTTCCTTCTCGTTTGAGATCCAGTCAGCATCTTTATGGCTCCACACTGGCCATTTATGTCAGAGCGGCTAGCAAACTCTCATTCCATCCGCCTTCAAGGAACTCGTTGTTTGTCTCGTGTGTCTCGGAAGACTCATAAAACGACAAGGATGGGAATGTTTAACACGGGAATCAGGCTAACTTTTCACGATTCGCTGTGTACGTTATGTTCCACAGCTCGATGCTGGCTTTAAAATTGATGGACGGTCGTTCCGGCCAAGGCTTGTGCCGCCATTCCTATCATAAGGGGAGTTCTGAGAATTTGATCGGCCATCTTCCGCCATATCTTGGCACTCTTTGTCATAAAGCGCTTTTATGACCCCTCACTTTTTTCTCTTCTGACAAGCGAAAGTCTCTCGGCATGTGCTTTCTGGTCAAAATGTCAGCGCCCATAAGACCTAAAAGCCTGTTGGTCTGCTACAAGGTTCCGTATCTGTTGTGACACGGCCTCTCTTTGACTAAATCACGACTCTTTGATTTCGGAGACCAGGTTATCGTACCTAATTAGATACATATGGCAGCGGCGTGCACAGCAAAGCATTCGGAAGCCCTCGGAAAGATGTTATCGGGAAAAGTCACCAGCACATTCCGAGAGTGCAAAAAAACGGCCACTTGGTAGGTTGTTCCTACCAAAAACGAAGCGTTCCGAAAGAGTTTGAGGATTGTAAACTCTCACATTTTCGGTCTTAGGCTCTTCATGAAGGGCGAGCCGTCATGAGAATTTATCGTCAGGAAGTAGAGGAATTCTGTCCCCGTCGGTTGAATGTGCGATGACAGCTGGGGAAGGTTTAAAGAGAGTTGGTGATAAATAAACGACCAAACCAAATTTAATACGTTCTTTTTATGGCGTCGTGTAACATTTACTGTATGTTTTCTTAACGATAGTATCGAAGCGTTAAAGAAGCATTTCCTTTCTCCCTCATTCGTTCTTGTATGTTGATTTCGGGATAAATCTTTGAAAATTATGTGTTTTGGCCTTACAGACTCTTAATACCGATAACAATGCCCGCCATCTTATCTTCTTCTGCGTTAAGGTACCACTGTGACATTAATAGTGATGTTATCAAGGATGGAGGAAAGTATATTAAGCATGAAGATAAATAGAAGAAAGTCATTTGGAAAGCTTAAAAGTGACAAGAATATGTGTAAATGATACTGGTTCAATGGTTTAAGAGAGTTTAGCTTTGAATATGGAGAGAATTTTACTTTAGTTGGTTATGGCGTTATACGGTAATGTTTTCAATGTTTGAATTGATTTACGCAAAGTAGAACGTTTGAGGTGACAAAGTGTATACAAAATATTTTGGTTAGAGGAGCCTGTCGTGAAAGATTGCGATAATATATTTCCCTGTCCAAGTATGACGTCATAGTAGTTGGCAGTTTTTATAGTGATGAGTTAGTTTTTGCTGATGAATTTTGCTAGTGGCTAAGATTTGTTTTCACAAATTATTCTGATGGATTATTATCGAATGATGTCATTTTTACCTTTGTTCGATCTACTGTCTCTCATCTTCTATATAAGTTCCTTATTGCGCTTTTAAATAAATAATTTCCTACTATTTTTGGACAATAAGTTTGTATATCGTAGCATTGGGTTGTTTCAAATAGCGTCTGTTGTAATAACCTGAACAAATTTGTAACGTTTATATTTGTATTCATTTTCTGGATCTCCAAAACTTCTGATGGAAAGTTAATGAAGAAATTAAAGTCTAAGGACGTTCTCAATCCGGAACGTTGAAAATCAATTTTATTTAAATGTATATTTGTTGCATGAATTATATAAAACCTCATCGTTAAATAATAAATTTTCTATTTGATTCTACAAGAATATTGTTGCCATATTATTCTTCAATTCTATTGTCAATTCAATTTTTCAGGAACAAAATGGTGGTCAAGCAAATGTTTTGTTAATGTTGTTGCTGTGTTTCAGGTGGTTTAGGATCTATTTCTTCATTTAATTTTAACAAGTGCTGATTTTTTAAACCTCTATATTAACCTAATCTGATCTGTTCCAGGTTTAGGACCGGAAGGACAGTTTCTTCCAGGGGATATCCTTCCGCCAGCCTCAACACCGGAACCCATGCCTCTTCACGCACATGACGGTTCGTTTATTCCGCGCTCAATGCCAGGGACTCCTTTCAGCCAATCATTGAGCCAGTCTCTGAACCACCATCATCCGGAAATGTCGGAAGCTTGGTGACAGTGAATGACGTCATGCGCAGGAGGATGCGCGGACTCTTTTAAGGAAGGGATGGCTCGAGGATCCGACCTTGACCGTAAAGGGTCAACTTCAAGGATATTTGACAAAGTGCTTGTTTGTGATTCGTCCATTCTAGGGTAGACTGTATGACGTCACTTCCTGTACATACTATTCAGGGAATTCCGGAACTTATCTATCGCTGGAATGACGGATTTTGAACATATGGAGGGTATGTCTCGAAGATGTTTAAACTGATACATTTCACACGATTTCTACCTTCATGGATGCTAAGATCGTCAGTCATCGAATGTGTGCCCTTGTTGACAATGTTATTGAACATTCGATATATACACAAGAGGAACAGATGTTGATTTTTTTAAATGTTGAAGCATAATTTATGAACTGTACATAGCTTCATTTTCGTGATCAACACGTGAATGTCCGTCTGTCAGTCTGTCTGTCTGTTACTCTGTTGTCTGTTAGAGGTGAGTGTAGTTAAGAAGAAGACGATACAGACACGAGCCAAAGTGGTTTCACCCAAAAACACAGTCCCTTATGTACTTAGACGCGTAGTCTGAATAATGAAAAAGGTCGTGGGGTGCAACGGCATAGTCCAAACAAAGTCCTTTAGCTTAAATCGAGACTCAACTGCCTCCTCTTTCTTTAATCCCAATGTTGACTGCAGGAGCGGGCACAAAGAGGCGACATGCAGACCGTTTCATCTGCTTTGACTTCAATTATCTCCCCTTCTTGCGACTAAACGTTTGAAGCGAGGCTCAGAGTCCCGCCATATTAGCCGAGTCGTCACTGTTTTCCCTTCGATCCCTTTGAAACAAATGTGTGAGTTGTGTCAATTGGAGCCCATAAATGTTCCGTAGAAGGGTTTGCCGAGAAGCGGGACAATTTGTCTTTGAAAGCTAAACTCAGTTAGTCCCAGTCCTATTCTCAGAGTAAACACGCTTTAGGTTTTGAAATAAAATAGAAAGTCTCCGAGGAGGGTCACGTGATCGAGATTGCAAAGCGAGGTGGTCTCAAGGGGCAACTTATTACAAAGGTAAACTTGCTTCCCGAGATGAGAGATGAAATTTTAATGGATAATCCGCTCCGGATTCAATTCATCGGCGGCGAGTAAGAGCGTTTTATTCTTCTTCTGTTGTTCGATCCTGAATCGAGATTTGATATTCGCCGTAATACCAAACATATCGTAATTGTATTTAGTGTTTACCTGTACAAATGCATCGAAGCCATAGAATCGGGAAATTCTCATCAACTCCGATCGCTCTTGCATATTAAATTAAAAATGGATTTATTATCTTTTATTGTGATGGCCACGACCTAATAGCCGTTTAGAAATTACTGTTTATTTTTACTCGAACCTCTCTCTCACTGGAAAATTCTGCATTCTGACTACGATCAACAAAATCCATTAGCGTTCCAACATGTTTCTAAGGAGACAATGTGTTCATCTGCCTCTACTGTCATTCGAAACAATGGCTGAAATAGCTTTACACAAAGCTACGAAACTGTGGTTTAACAGGGTGATTGACTTCGTATGTTTCCAATTTGATATGGTGGTCTCCCATGTTGTAAATTCATTGTTTCTTCTCATCATGATATATAGTTTTCTCCCGTGTTACTTCAAGAGTTTTTCTCAGGTATTAAAGGAACCGTACGACCAGTTGCAAAGACTTTGAAGAAGAAATTCAAAGACATAATTCTTTCACGTAACATTTCAATCAATACGATGAAACCATTTAAAAAATAAAGCTCAGGTATACAAATCTAAAATGTTGCACACCCTTGGAATAAATACAACGAATATTGATTCATTTACAATGTCTATATTTGAATATTTAAGGCTCTATCGCCGATTTAATTTTTCCCCGATTTACACAATGGGCCAGCCATTTTCCTCAAAAGAGTGGTCGTACTGTTTCTTTAAGTGCAAATATTCCTGTGATTCAAGTCTTTGGCATGCGGGTCAGTTTTGGAAAGCAACGTAATTTACCCACACAAAAAATATAACAATATAAGAGTGTTTTGAAAAGTTTTTAAATTCTATCATTAATTTGAAAAAAAAAACATGATGGAACTATTCTACATAAACTTGTTGAAGTGTTTGCGAAGTATAGAAGAAAATAGTTTTCATCAGGTTCTAAATCCTCTTCTTTTAACTTCATTTGAAATTATACATTAAACTTTTTAATAGTCTCAAATTGATAATTTTATACTAGCATTTTTTATGTCATAAGTACGTTTTGACTGCTTAAATGTTGTTATAGCAAACAAAATGAATGCAAATTTTCACTTATTAAAAAATGCTATTCTATTTCTCATCAGTATAAATGACTCTGCCTGCCAAATTCTTGGATCCAAATGTCTGTACAATAAACATTTTTCTTAAATTATATGTACCAAAATTCATCAGAATCCTCAATGAGAATATCTTGTACAATTTCACGTGGGGAGTGTGCGAGAGGATATTAAGCTTCATTGAAGGTGTCTCATTTAATCCCATACAAATAAAATGAAATTCCACACCAATTTCCGTGTTTGCTTATTTGTCCTTCACACCTATATACGAAAGACCCAGAAGATCTATCTGCAGTGTTAGAGTTACGTATATGTGCTCTATTTGTTTATTCGAGAGAGTTTTAAGGAGGAATATATTGCTGTGGTGACTGTTGTTATTTATTCCTTTTTGGTTCAAATGATATTTTACTGAGAAACGGAAATTTGTAGTTCCAAATTTAATAAATCTAAATTACAAGTTTTTTTTCGGAACTTGTGTAAAAACACTTGTAAAATTCGTTTCATGCTTATGAAAATATAATAATGGTTAAAAAATGTTTGAAAGTACAATTTAACCGAAACAATGACTATTCATACTCATACTGATGTAAATATATAAAAATTAATTTGAACTAATTATATATTTGATATTGTCATTATTATTTTCACCCTTTAGCACACCCATCGAATAAAAAAATATATAATGTAAATGTGGTATGAGCTCCATGTTAGTCGAATATACATATTCATAAGATTGTGTAATTTAAATGTTTTCATAAACATTATACACAATTAATCGATTAAGTGCTGAAACGTTTATTGATTAATGCACTCTACATCGATATCATTAAAGGTTCTACCCTCGTTTACTTAGGAAGGTGTTTTTAAAGGGGCAGTAGCACGTTTTTTGATAATTCTATATTTTAAATATTTCAATGAAATTTGTAAGTTAATGCTAAAGGTATTAGTTTGACAGTGTCAAAAATCTCATTACAAAAGCCAGTCTTCCATTGTCAGAGGACAAAGTATGAAGATTCATATAAAATCCATTGGCAGCCATGTTTTGTGAACACCTTTAATTCAGTTTGTGTAAGTAAAAGGAATCGCGTCGCTAAACTTTAAGTTATATATTTGATTGATTACTGTTTCATTTAGTTTAAATACATCGACTTTCAATTGGAAACGTTAATTTTCATTTTCCTGACATCACCTTATATTCCCAATAAAACGTGCTTCTGCCCCTTTAATACGACTAGTTCTGTACCTAGGTAAAGACAATTCGATATTTCTATTGAAGGAAATGTGACAGCACGATATTTCTAGGAATTTTTAACTTTGGATTGACACCCCAAAACAAAAGACGCTACATCAGACTAAATTTTATACGGAATAATTCATAGATATGAAATGTTTTTTAAATATTTAAACAGAAGTTTAAATCTTTTAAATATTAAGTCTTTCGAAATTAAAATCTATGCCTTTAAACTTCATAAGATCAACACTTATCAGTAAGATAATCTTACATAGTCTTATGGTTTATTTTTTCTGGAAATGTATGATTGCTAAAATTAGAATTTTATTCCGAATATCAATATAAATAATGTGATTTTCAAAATGGAATCATTTAAAGCATTAGTTAATTGGGGAAAATCGTTAAATGTCCAAATGATTATAAAATGATAAACATATTTCTGAAAATTATGAATGTTGGTAATTTTGAATTGCTTAAACCTTGCACGACCACAAACTCAGCTGTCAATTCAAGGCTATCAGATGATGCTTGGCCATTTTTAATTTGAAAATAGTTTGAAGAATATATATCCACGATCAATTTCAGTTCAAGAAGTAAAGGAAATGTTTATGAAATAGTTAAATAGTTTAATACTGAAAACTCCTCAAGCTCTCCATAATTAACTTCACCTCGTTCCTGGAAGTTCTGACACGTAACTGGAGCTCTAATTATCTCCCCGAGGGTCAAATCGGGAATTCCAGGAACATTCCGGAAATGACCGGAACAGCCAATAGACGTATGTAATGTAACGGAGCCTCGTATTGCGTCATCGATCTCTCTCAGAAGGTCGGACTGGACATCTGACCATCTGCTGACCAGTTGTGTTGTCCATCTGTCCGGAGATAGCCACAGGCTGGACAAACATCCATCGAGGATTTGGGATGGTCAAGCGACTCCTTTGAGAGTAGAGTATCATGTAGTACACGTTACTTATCTGGTGTACATTTAGTAGGTATAAATCTACATCGACACGAGAGTTTTAAAGGGGCAGTGCAGCGTTATATTTTGGAAATATATTTTCTTCGAATTCCCGTAAAAATATTATTCAATGCCAAATTTAATCTTCAAAGAGTCAAAGATCCCATTTATCAACCCGATTATACGTATGATTAGAAGAAAGTATGATTTATCAAGCAAAAACTGTCGGTGTCCATAAAGTATCGAAATGGATTCGCGTACTTAAACCAAACATGTGACTTCGTTTTCAACAATATTACTTTTAACTTCTTTGAGAGGCATTTAGAAGCTGGTTGATGAAGAAGAAGAACATATTCTTCTTAATATTACTTTTGGTTTGATACAATTCTTTCCATTGGTAAAATACATTTTCGTTGAAATAACCATATTTTCCTCAAAATGTTAACTTGCTACTGTCCCTTTTAATTATACTATTACAAGTGTATTTTGTTGACATGAATTAATAGGCGATATATCTTCTTATTTAAGTTGCTATTTCGATATTTCAAAGAATTTATTTTCTTCAAAATAAAAAAAAAACTATAGATAAACAAAAAATACCTCATGCTATTTCATATTACGATTATAATTATGAGTACTTTCCCTTGAACGTGGTGTTCTCATAGGAATCCTATTAATTGTATTTAATTTTTTATCAAATGATTCAAACGATAACATCAATTCCTTCAAAGAACTTTATTCAACATATTTCAGCTTTGTAACGAAGGAATTAAATTCCTGCAAAAACAATAAAATCACATTGTAACACTAACTTTTTTATAAATGCATAAATATCCCGGAGATATCTTATCGATAATAACTATTCTCCGGAGATTCCATGATAGATTTGAAGTGTTTAAACTAACCATTTGACAGTTGTTGTGCAGATGATACATTGAACGATTTTTTATTCTTACGTATTACACTGAGGTATGATAGAGATAGACAAATACAAAAAGAGATATATACATTAATTCATTCTCAAAAGAGAGATATGTATTTATTTGCTGAAATGTAAACAATACATTATGATTATAGACTCACCGCCTAATGTTTTGAACAGAACCACAAATAAATAATCACCAAGATGATTAAAATCAGCAACATACAAAAACGAAATTATGAGATCGGGGAATTTAATAATTTCATCATTGCTGAAACAAACACAATACAATATTAAAATGCAGGATGAAGCAGAACACTATAACCTGGCCGTTGCATGGAAATGGACCATGTACTATTTAGCTAGCATATAAAACAAATTATTTATGTGTAGGAAGATGTTTACCTTAGATCTTCATAATTAAACTCTAATGCAAAACACTAGAATGTTTTAGTCTATATATTTTTTCGTAAAACGTTTTTTATAATTTATAGATTTGAAAATTAAGAAAGTTAGTGGCTCATCTGACTAAATTGGTTTGATATTGGTGTTCTATTTATGTTCAAAATTTCTTATTTCGGAAGACAAGAACCATTTTGGCCTCTGGCTATCAGAATCTGAACAGTTCTCGGCCTAAAGTAATTCTGAAATACAATCTATCGAACGGCCAAACTGTACACACGGTTTTATCTTTGTTAACGGGATTGTTGGTATGTGGATTTTGTTATTTACATGTAAGAAACAAATAGCTTAGAACTTACTGTTAAAAACGTATTTTTTCAAAAAGTGATAATAAGCGAGCATACGTTGGTTGATAGGCTCTCGAATTTTATCATCATTAAAACCATTTCAGTCTGACCGTCATTTCAGATAACAAATAATATGTTCTTATTTCTTAAAAACAGTCACGAACAGATTGACAACGATAGACATTGCCAAACTTTTCATTAATTTGAGTATATCAAATTCAGAAACGTAAAGGTGATGATGTAATTTGACGAAAGCATTTCTGTTTTATATTTTTATCAAATTCTTTTACATAACACATTAATAATAATAACCGTGCATATTCATAAGACGCCTACAGCATGCCCAAGGCTGGTAAAAATCGACGATAAACTTTGTTCTTTCATATATTATTTCGGTAACATAATTTCACAAAAACAAACATATTCACACACATGTTTCAATAACTTTAATATTTAAAAAAGTTATTTTGATATAGTGGAAAAAAGTAAACCATCAGAAAAGCAATATCTAATCTTTTGGATTCAAAGAAAGTTCGCCTCCGTTTAACAGATCACTTTGTTAAGTGTTGATAGATTTATACCAAATTAATCGAATTTTGTTTAGGCCGACTGCATATAATAATAATGTGAATATTTGTTGTGCGCCATTTTCCACCCACTGGTACATGCTCAAGGCGCTAATATATACATAATTTTGTTGGGAAAGAGCAGTCAAAGTCATCTTAAATACATGTAGTATGATCGAAAAGAGCAATTTTGGATAGGTTACCAAACTCGTCTAATTGGTAATAAATCTACCTTTTTGTACATTGGTTTTGTAAGGGTATTATAATGCCTGCCTTTATCAGAATCACATTGCAGTTTTGCAAACATACTTAAAATAAAATTCATTTGTGGTATAACTTGTTCCTAAATTTGATTGAAATACGTGATCATATTCATTGCATTTTTGTAAGGAAATAACTTCGACTTAATCATCGTAAAGTGTTGCATTTGATACGAAACGATCGTTTCGATAACGATCCGAAATGAAACCGTTTAATTTCCTGAATGGTTCATATTTCAAGTTGTATACTATTATCAAGTCACCGATATATCATACGAGGTAAATGAACATTGTCCTGTATATTCAATCTTTCGAACATGTTTAAATTGTTTTTAGCATATACCAAGCATATTTCGATTCACGTGGCAAAATTGTGTCGTCACATTAATGGTTAAACATGATAAATCCCTGTCTGCGAATAACGGTAAATATATATTCCTGCAAACACGAGTCTAAAAGAGTTTCCATGTACCTATCACACCTGATCTGGTTCCAGATAGAATACAAAATGTGTCTATTATAGAATACACGACCAGCTGATAATTATCTTGTCCCCGCTCTATTGAAAGCAAAATGATTGGAACCGCGTTTTCTGAAAACATTCATTCTTAATCTAGACGCACCTTTATGGTCCCCCATTTTCACCTGCGTTCCCGAGGGGGGAAGAGGGGAAAACACCATTCAGTTCTCTTAATAACTCGTTTTATCCTCTAAGAGGGGGTCAGGGGATTACCGGCTACCTTGTTTAATCTCTTTTTGATGTCGACCAGCGGCCAGATTGTTGTATTTTGTAATTTATTTTCCATTTTCTATTTCGCGGACACAAACGAGTGGCTGTAACCTTTAACCAGTCTTGTCGTCGAAAAATGGATTTCTCATCTAAACTGTGGAACTAACGTGGTAATGGGCTTTCCTCAGTGCCAGCCGACGACTAGAACAAAGACTCGGACAATCTCGCGAGACCCCGCGAGACCGATTCCAACCTCGCGCACGTGAAAGCGCCTCTCTTTGAAATCATATTTCGCATTATATGCATAGCGGCCCATTAATTAAAGTAATCTGACGATATTGGCGCGTGCATTAAACTCCGCAACAGCTCTTTTGCAGATTCCGACTCCGCGATCTAACGGTTTGGGATCAAACGGATGGACATCTTGCTCAGAGGGGGTTACCGCACAAACTAAATAGGTACCCCCTTGGGATCCTTCCTGGTTAACGGGTGGATGGAAATAGACACGATACAGAGACAGACGGACGAGGTTATATTATGATAATGTTGGAACTATTTAAAGTTTCTGCCCTTATGTCGTTTCTGACGTAGACGATTGGAATTGATGGAAGTTCTACACTTTAATGAAGTGGTTGTTCTACAGGATAACTCTTCACGATTATCCAATTTTTTACGAAGATGGGGACATATTATTTCTTGACTATAACCTTCACAAAACATCAAGCAAACGAAGCAAATGAATGGGAGGAAATGGTACCAACTTACGTTCTTCTAATTAATCCTAAACCCAATATTGAAGATAGTAGTTAATGCGATTTTTGAATGGTTTTGATAATTGGTTATTTCAATGTATCCTGTTGTTTACTCAAATTTAAGTTCATATCAGCTATTTTAGAAATAATCCATGGCCAATTGTCTTACACCAAAACAAAAGTATACATATCCGGCTTTAGTCATTCCGTTTAAAATATTAATAGATATACTTAAATTACTGTCAACTGTCTTCAAGAGTCAATGTTCATGTAATTAAGTCAGCTTTGTTGTTTTTAAGACTGATTAAATAATGTGTTTGTAAATACAATAGATAACTGTTTGTATTGAGTATATGAATGAAAATATTAAAGATCGGAAACGTAGTGTTCAAATTATATACCTTTGCTTTTGTTAAAACAACAACGTTTGTTAACCAACTTATTGAATTGAGTAATTATATTATTCAATGCAATATTAACTTTTTCAATATAAAAAACATTTTTCTTTTTACCGAGTGTTCTGTCACTATGTTTTACTTCAAACTAATATATACGTATATAATACAAAAAGTAATATTTTATTATCCGTGGTAGAAGTCATTTATAATTTTGAACAAAGGTATGCTTTTAGCTACGAGATTAAATATCTTTCATATGAAACTCAATTCAATTGAAACCTATTCAGTATCTTACTATTCGACAATACAAGCAAAAACAATGACATCATAAGCGTGAGCGCATAAGAAAATGCGAACATATTGAATAATAATAATCAAAAGAAATCTGTATATTGACGAAATAATCCTTAAATGATGATTCACGTGAAATTTTAACTTCAGAACCAAAGTACCGATTCTTAGAATCAAACATCTCCTAACTTGAAAGTCATATTGGATAATAACAATCAAAAGAAATATGTATATTGGAAAAATAATCCTTAAATGATGATTCACATGAAATTTCAACTTCAGAACCAAGGTACAGATTCTTAGAATTCAACATCTCCTAACTTGAAAGTCATATTGGATAATAACAATCAAAAGAAATATGTATATTGAAGAAATAATCCTTAAATGGTGATTCACGTGAAATTTCAACTTCAGAACGAAAGTACCGATTCTTAGAATCCAACATCTCCTAACTTGAAAGACGTAACTGCATCAAATATTTAGCAATACAGTACCCAAGACAATCTTGCAGCCGGAATCCAACTGCGGGCTGTTCTGGAGGGATGAAATTATCGATCCAAACATTTCCAATCCATTCCCTTCCTATTCAGTCCTATGAATAGCGAGAAGCGTATAATATTCTCTGCATCCTATTAAATAACGTAATATAATACATGGGGATGAAATAGAGAAGCCTGGCGACTCCCACTGTGAGCTTAGATATTCCCATGAACTAATTAAACATCGCTGCACGAGTCGGCGCAAGGAAAAGACTAAGATAAATGCGGGTGGAAGGAACGGAAATATCATGTCGTGCTCGTAGCAAAACATCGTCGCAGCTTTAGGCCATGTGCACGAATACTAAACAACTGGGGAAATGTCCCTCCGTCCAACTATGCAGGTAGAGCTGGTTTGGTTTATAATTAACTCAAACAATGTTTCCCAGGATGTTAATTAACTGCTTGATTAGGCAAGATGTCGGCATAAAGATAACATGGTCTTGAAGCGTTTTGTTCATTTTATGTTTCCACGTTTGGTTAATTGATTTTTATAATTATTTGAGTGGCGTGTCTTTCATTGCAGCGAATTATTTTCGAGTCAAGGTGTTTTCCATGAGGGTTATTTGAATGAAAAATGTGTTCATCTTCTTGCTCTGAAATAGAAATGGACTTCTTTGGTTAAATTAGATACGGAATAACGATTTAGATATTGAATTATCTCTTTTTGAAAATACAATTTTCAAATTATTTCATCTGTCGAATTCAGGAGTGTATCATTTCATGACGGCATGAACATGTTTAGAATGGTATCATATCATTCAGATGTATGGAACAAAGCATTGATAGTTAATATAACCGTATTGAATTTATGTGTTTACAATACCTCGCATTTGCTATTGTAGATTTTATTAGAATAAATTGTCCAATGTTAACAAATCTATAAACTCCAATATTTTAAATTTGGCCTGTGTATTTTATGTCCGTTGAACGGAATATTTTATTCGAATAAATGATCCGATGTGCTTCTTTACGAACATTTGCTACTGAGATGCTTCAAAGGGATCCTTCTGTAGATTTGGGAGAGGCAGTTTGTAAATATTTAGTACTTGAGTTAGCTATAATTTCATGTTTACACTCTTCAAATTTAAATTATGTATAATCATTGTAGTTACATAAAAGGAAAAACGTCTTCATAGTTGATAGTTTTCTCATCAGCCTTGTTAAAGACAGACTAAAATAGTTCAATTTTCTTCAAAGAATATATCTTGCAAATACTCATTTCAAACAATGTATCGATGGATTTAGAAAGAATAAGTGTATTGTGCTTCTTTATTGATTTGAAGCAACGCATATATCCTGTCATTGATCTCGATAGTGTCATTAACATATTGTTAACAAATATCTAGACTATATGTAAAAGATCCCTCAAAATCAATAAATAGTCATTAAGCTTGGCTATCAAAGCTCCGCACACCACTTCTCCATATTATAATCAGAAATCAGTTCCATTCTGAGAGGCAGGTGTTTATCAGCGAGGCATCACTGAAGCCATAGCTCCCTGCAGGGTTGGTCCAAATGCAACTATCTGCTCTGGTAATCGTGTTTGATGACCCATGGTCAAACTCCACTGGTCAACGAACCGGACATAACACCATCTGACACTGTCAGGGACCTCGGGCCACGATTAGCACATGGACAGGCCCCAGTCTTGTCAGTTCCATTTCATTCCAATCCCCCCGAGTTCCTTGAATGCCCCAGTGTCCCTCTTGGTACCACGAGAACTCTGGAGCAGGGTCGTGGTTTACAGATTATCCCCTGTTCGGAGTTCTAATACAATAGATATGGCACAAATCATATGTACTTAGCTGTTAATGGACCTTTGAGTGGTTAATCGTATTTACATGGTTATTAACGAAATGATTAGAGTTATGATTTGGTCTCTACCAGAAGCAGTAGAAAGGAGAGTAAGCTATTGGCACAATATTTTCATTTCAAATGATGAGTTTTATACTTGTTGTCAATATGTAGGTTTATATTCCATCTGTCAATAATTTTGAATAGTCTTTGATATATCCTTCTTTAGTCATCAGATGCTATTTTTTCATAATCAAATAGATTTTATAGACTTTTGATCTTAATCAGGATATTTCAACCATTTGAAATTGTCATTAATTTTTCAATATTCACAGTCTCTGTGGTATTGTTGCCACATATTGTTTAATTTGCATATTAGATATTGAAAAGTCGAATTTTTAAAGCATTTGTATAAAAAGAGTTCTATAACCTCCAATGATGCACTTTTACCATTTAAACCGCTTTTATGGATTTCATTGATATAAGCCGAAGATAATAAACGTTCAAATTAGTCTTTAATAATTTCGTGCCCCATTAATTAATGGTACTACTTACCAAAACAGAAACAACAAAAAACGTACGACGCTCATGTATTCGGCAAAATACTTCTAAAATACCATACACACATCACAATAGCCAATGAGTAATAATGTATCTATATTGTGTTTCTTCTAGACAGACAGACAGACAGAATATTCAAGGGTTCTGGCCCTGACAACATACATGTAAAGGTTGAAGGTATTTCTTACAACCAAACCTGCTTCGAGGCGCATGATAATACACAGACACGTATCCTATCTGTTTGGTTGTTTCATTTTAAGCATGGCGTCGCTTTGTCAGTATTTTATTACGGATAACAATCTAAAAGTTCGAATGAAACGACTATGAGTATGTTGATGAGATTTGCGATTACATTTACATTTAACTTTAACGTATATATACATAACTTTATATACATAAAATATTTTACATCAGATGAATTGCTAAAATATCTTTTATGACTTGAGATGTCTCACGTAAAACTTTTTTTCTGAGAAAATTTCAGAGTTTTACTTTTTTTTCTGTTAAAGAGCGATAAGCATGTTTTCATCTTAATGCTCTGTTCTCTTAAATACTCTCAGGTGCATGAAGGTATATATTATTGTGTAGTCGATATAACGATACAAGAAACTTAAAGAGGAACCCGTGAGGTTGAATTTTAAACATGTGCATAATCATCATAAGCATTATCATTTAATTATCGATGAAGATGAGAACTATCTTTGAAACCCTAGAACCCAATCGTCATACTTGCATTCGGTTCGTGATGAAATTTAGCTATTTAGAATAGAAATACAACTCTGTAGAAAAATATTTCGTCGAACGCTTGACATCTTATTTATATCTTTAATCAACAATAAAATACTTAATTCGACGTCCAAAGTACAGTACCCTCTGCAAAAGGGCCATAGCTTTTAACGAACCCGCTTTCGGTGACGTCATCATTATGTGTTTAGGATTTACACCGCGTCACAGTTACCGCAATTGATTTGTATCAACTTCAGCGACAACGAGTACCTCATTCGAAAAAAACGAAAATAAAATCTAGTCGTGCGCTACAAAGACGGCTTTCAAGCATATGTTAGGAAACGCAAATTGTAAAATGGCCACACTTTATTCGCCTTCATGTCGGCTGCCGTTTCGGTCATTTGGGTAAATTGTCTCCTATTTGATGAATTTTGGTCCGCAAAATACAATGAATACAGTAAACAATACTTCATAACACTTTGAATATGGGTCTTAAAGGTCATAAAAGATTTACATAATGTAATTTCTGCGATTTAAGTGAGCCATCTTATTGAATAGAGAAAAACATAAACAAGGGCTTAAAACTTCTAGCGCACTGCTATACGATATAGTTAATCAAGTGTTTTTAAAGCTCATGACTCATCTTTTTGTTGATTGGGCTCAAACAGAGAAACACAATCCCTAAGGGTTTAGTTCATTCGAAACGCATACTACTACTATGATGAAGACAACGACTACTACTTCTATTACTTCTTCTACTACTACTATAACTACTACTGCTGCTGTTGCAGCTACTACCACTGCTTATACAACTACTACTACTACTTCTACTTCTACTATTTCTACTACATCTACTACGACTACTACTATGACTACTACTACTTCTACTAATACTACTATTACTACTACTACTACTACTACTACTACTACTACTACTACTATTACTACTACTACTTCTACTACTACTACTACTACTACTAGTACTACTACTTCTACTACGACTATAACTACTACTACTACGACTTCTACTACTTCTGCTGCTGCTACTTGACTGTTATTGTAACTTTGACTTTTGTTTTAACAATGACTTCTTTAGTAACCTTGACTGCTATAGCTAGAGTCACTGTTTCAGTAATCTTGTCAGATACGGTAACATTTACTGCTTTGGTGACCTCTTCTTCTACGCTAGTCTTGACTTCTACAGTAGCATTGACTGCTTTGGTAACCTCGAGTACAAAAGTTGCAGTAACTGATGTGGTAACATCGACTCCCAAAGGTGGTATACAGATCGCCACAAAATACCTAAGGCAATTATAAAACAATAGGGGCTATTTTTAAGAAATATATAGATAAGTTTTATTTCTTGTCCCTTGAATAATACAACTGTTAACAGCAGTGTCATCTTTGAAACTTTAGACTCGAGGTAACGAACTCTTAACGCTGTTTTGACTCAGAAAGCGATTAGTGTCCACGAAGCATTATAACACCATTGAGGTCGAATCCCGTTTTTCTCGACTCCTTAACACCGCTCAAGCATGAAATATCATCATCTAATTGGACCCTTCACATGGTAATTTCACGTGTGTGGTAATGTGTTTAAACATAGAGACATATAGTTTCAGGCTAAACCGGGACCACAGCTGAATTGTTAAGAGAAAGATCTTGCAGTAATTGGAGGTTTGAAAGCAGGGATGCAAATATGATGTCGCTACAAGTTCCGTCCACGCAATAAACCGTTTAGAAAATAGCGGGAGAAGATAGATTCGCTTCTAACTGCCTTTGGTCACGGACAGCAGAGACTATGGTAATGGCTGGCGGGTCATGTAAGAATAGGGTATCATGTCGCTATTGAGCAAATGGTCACGTCAAAAAGGCCATTGTTTTTGCCTTTTGAAGCCAATTGCGGCGGATAACTATCAGATGGTTTTCACAGGAGCTCTCCGTCTCTGTCGCTTTGAACCTTAGGGAAGCGTAAATCGGCTTGAATAAGCCGCCATTATGAAATAAATGTTTCTTTCTCAGTCGTGAAGAGGATTCAAGGGGAGATAATTAATGCTATATCGTAAACTGGTTTAATCTTTCTGCGAATCTGCGTCTTGCGTGAGTCCCTCACGGGAGCGCTTCGTCAATGCTTACGGCGCGTGCGCTCACTGGAAGATTGGTTTGTGCCCGTGCTATTTATCATGCAAATTACCCCTGTTCCCCGAGGCATAGGGGAAAGAGGCACTGTCCCTTAAGAAGAGTAACAATAAATTTGTCACTTTCCTAGTACGTCATTACCGGGTATTATCGAATCAAAGTGCCTGTTTCGGCATCAGTAATTAGATTGCCATTTGTGCCGAATCAACATCTGGCACGGATTATGCAACCGCCGTGTACCGTTAACTTTATAGCGTTTTAGTGTATGCGCATCGCGGTTATCCGACCAGTTTAAGCAATCCGGGCAATAAGGGACGTTTTAAGCGTCGAAAAAGCGATTATTCGGATTAATATCTTCGTTTCACGTGACATAATCGCTTTGGAGTGTTTTAAGGAGTCGTTACAATGCAACCGAATAATTAAATGTCTCTCTCGATCGAAATGACCTCAATGTGACAGTTTGAAATTTGGATAACATAAAAGAAGAGTTTTTTGGTTTGTCATAGAAGTTTTGTGTTTTGATATTTTGTTACTCGTTCTTATTGAATAAATGTTCGTGTTAAATTAATTGCAGTTAATGTTTAACCTTAAATAGAGCCGAGAATACAGTTTCCACAAAAAGGAAGGTATGGCGATATTACCCAAACAATTGGGATGGTATTTTTCTGAAAAGATATGAAGGAATATAACTTTATTAAATCTGTAGAGCCGATTAAACGAATAATAAAGGAATGTTCTTTGACGAATGTTTACTTTTCGGACCGTTGTCGTGGCAATGTTATTTAAATCTAAGGAATGTGTTTGATTGTCATTCATAAATTGCCAATGTTTGATATATTTTGAATTTTTATTACTATTTAATAAGATAGGCAAGATTCGATAATTCGACTGATAAGTTGTATTCCTTGTCTCTCGAATAATATAACTGTTAACTTTTTAAAAGTCGTCTTGCCTGTACAAAGGAAATACATCGTTTTTTAGAAACAAACTTTTTAACCATGTGCAATCTTGCCTTGAAATGTTTTTTGAAATCTCACAACAAGACTGGCAGTTATAATTTAATCTGAAAAACGTTAAGATTATGTTTCAAAAACCAAAAAGGTTTTCAGAATATACCGTCTTCAAGCAGATTCGCCAATTTGGCTATTTTCGGCCGTACATTCGGAACACTGTCCAGGTACATTGTTACCTCGGAGAGTGATGACAGGTGGAAGAAAGAGAGTTATCTCCCGTGCTTAAGGCGTCTGCAGAAATCTTTCCATCAACTTCTCGTGTAAACAGACATACCACCCGCCAGATAAAATACGCCACCTAGCGGGAGATGTTGCAGACAGATGGACAAGACAATCACTTCCGTTTCCGGTTGTTATTGTCTTGCAGGTAGATAAAGACGGATTTATGGTATGCAGGTATTTCGGAAGAGGCGGTAGGGCTGCTAAATTATATTGAGTGACGGACTTGAATGATCATGGGCAATTTGGTTCCTTTCAATGTCCGAGCACCGATGTTGATTTTCAATTTGAGATTCCCTTGTTCTTTTATGTCCATGTAATATTTATGGTACCAGAGAACAAAACAAATCATCAAAATATTCATAACGTACAGACCGTTTAAACCAAAACCCCGTTTGAGATTTTAATAAAACCTTGTATTTAGAATGAACATTGTGTTTTGGGAAATTTGAATCAGTGTCCGCATATTAGACTAAAATTTGGTCTATAAAATATCTACAACAATTACTGTACTTTCATTTAAGGGGCAGTAGCACGTTTTAGACCGATATCAGGAAAATAAAAATAAATGGTTCCAATTGAAAGACAATGTATTCAAACTAAATGAAGCACTAATAAATCAAATATTTAATGCAAATATTTGCCTTGCGATTCCTTTTTCTTACGATAAATGAATGATAGGTGTTCACACAAAATTGGCCGCCAATGGACTTTATGTGAATCTATATACTTTGTTTTCTGACGTATAATAATCAGGAAAAAAATAATAATATAAAATTTTCAAAAAAAAACGTGCTACTGCCCCTTTTAAGCTAGAATTGTAGAATTAGGACCTAGGGTGTATTAAAGGCTCCTATTTAATATCTATATATCGTATAAAATCGAAACATTCGTTGGTTTTATCTTGCATGAACACTTTTCGTTTTAAGACCATTATGACTAGTTCCCAATCATATGTATTGAGAGAAACTAAACAGTTAAGTGATTGGGTTTAGATTCCGACCTTGTTTTGAAATGGTGCCTGTACAGTTTGACCATTTTACAGTAACTTAAATACCTGTTGAAATACAAGATGAATTTCAGCGATCTAATCGCTGACCAATTTGAAAAAAGGATACTTTTTCTAATTAAGTAAGGTAGATGGATTTATACGTCCAAATATCATTTCCCTCTAAAATTTAAGTTTTATTCAAACTTTTGTCCCAATGCATGCTGCACGCATAAGTTATCAATCATTGTTTATTAAACCTTCATTCTGCGGCCCTCACTTGACTAATTTCAGATTGCATGATAAAACACTCGGGTCTTCATGTCACTAGCCCTTAATGTATCACTTAAAGGTCTAATTCAATCGGAATGGTCATGCTGTTTTTCCCTTGCCTAACTACGAAGCATTCCGAATGAAACAAGGTTCTCCTCCCGTTTGACAGCTGTATTGAAATTGCATGTTTTAATCTCCTTACTGAGAAATAAGACGTCAGTAATAGACTTTGGCGCGTTGACAGTCGTAATCATATAAATTCTCTCTGTCGTCTGAATGGCGATTAGATTATCTTCAAACAGAACGAATTCGGTTTGCAGGGATCTCACGCGCAATTCATCATGGCGGCGACATCGAATCAGCGCCACCTATCGGTCGCAAGGGAATTGATGACAGAGCTGCGCACGACGTCTTTTTGCGGAAGTGACAAGTCAGGCAAAGTCAGTACTCGACGATCGCTGATCTAAGCGCCGATGCTTGCTCGTTTGTAAGCGAGCGGATTTTTAATTAACTCAAAGCTAAAGGTCAGGATATGTTTTAAATGGCGACATATCTAGGGATGTGGCTTCGCGCCATGAGACCAACGTCTTCAGATGGGGGTCAGGGGTCATCTGTCAACGTGTCAAAAAGGGATTTAAAAAATAATAGTAACCTACGGAATGCCAGCTACGAGGTACCGTCTCGATTCGTTTATCCCCATGCGGGTAGCAATCGAGCTTCATAGTATTTGATCACCTGCCCACAGCCAAACGGATATGAGTCGACTCGCCGTATTACAGGCAGCCAAAAGCGCATGGCAGATTTAAACTTGTGAAAGACGAGGGATTTTCTCGTTAGGCCCTCAAAGAGGACAATGAAATAAGAAGGTGGAGAGACAGAGATGAAATTGGATGATAATTGTTTGGGATTCGAACGCAGACCCTTGGTTGGCTGTCTCCATTGTGGAGCCTGTATTATATGAAGTGACTCGCGTCCGAAGCCCTTATATCCGACCCCCTATTGTGGCTGAAACTGAGAGTAATTTTGTTCCTCGTCTCCCAACTTCATTTCCTTCAAAATTGGCACATTCACACTCCGTAATCCGGGTATTGTGGCGAGGGGTGTAAGACCATGAGGTTGCTTAGTCCCTTGTTATTTCCATACATGCACAACATTCGTGTCAGCTTTTCCAAAGAGGCAATCATGCAAATGTTTTGAACAAAGGGGAACATTTTGTCCACGCGATAAAACTTTGAGAAAAATAAACTCAACGCGTGACACATTCATATAGAAGTGTTTGAGTCAATTGAGAACTCCGTCCTGTGGAGCTACAAATGTCGTACTCTAAAGTTAAGTAGAACTTAATCAAAGTTCCAAGTCCCGACTGTAATTTGAATCAGATGCAAGGAGTTTGAATGTATAAAATCAACAAAGGGGCGGAGGTATAAAGATTTAACCAGGGTACGTGTTCACAAAGCTAGTTCATCACAAGGACCAGTGTAAGCCTTTGTTGAAACATAAATGTTAGAATTTAGGTCTAGGGTAGTTTTTAAGATTCGATATAGAGCGGAGATACCTACACTTACAGGATATATGGTTGGTTAAACGATACACGAGAAATTAGCAATTTCTTATAACTTTATAGATTTTATAAAGAATTGTTATTACAAACATAGGTATCAATAATGACAACATTCAACTTTCCAACGAACAGAGGCGAACATTATGATGTAGGAACTCTTTCGAAAGCTTAAGAGTAAAGATAACGTTATTACCAATTTTAACTTGAATATTTATTGAGAACATGTAAATCTCTGTTCTTTCGTTATATTTTTCAAAATATTTGTACATGTATCTTTTTATCATATGTAATTTACATCATTTAATTTAACGATTCGACGTTTAACACTTTCCCATATTTGAACTATACAATTCATCGTGTATGTTGTTGAGATATTGAATGAATAATGTATTAATACATCCTTCTTGGCTGAACACGTACACATCAACATTTCAATGAATGTATGCTCTTCAATAAAACTGCATAAATATCATTCAAATATAGATTGTTGCCGTTTTTGAACAATACAATTTTAACAATAAATGTGAATAGCATAGCATTTTGTGGTAAACGACCTTTGTCACAGCATTTTCATTTTCAATAAAACATCAATTTCAAAGGTTACTTTACAAGATTGTTCATACACTTTGTTATATTACAAATATTCATGAAAGACAAGTTTAATCAAGGTCTTCACCACAAAACACTTTGTATGATTATGACCACTTCTGATATATTTCATCAATGTACAAACGAATGTGTGTTAACAGACGAATATTGGAACTTTGGTATCAAACACGTGCTTTTCTATCTAGCTGTGACAACAATATGTTTGTTCGGGATCCATCACAATACAACTCTTTTCAGCGAAATTGACACTTGTCTATTTCTGAAAAATGAAATTGGCAAAAGTAGCACTTTAATATTATTGGTTATTATAGCAGAGCAGGGGCCTCGGGGCCTTATTCTTTGAAATAAACTAGTCCCCTGACCCGCCTTATTGTAAAGCCTTTGGCTCTGACATTTGCAAAATGGACATTCGCCCGAGTCCAGATGAAATTGAAAAGCATGTCGGGGGTCACCGATCACTGTCCAGTTTGATTGACAGCAACTGACAAGCTTGTTAGTTGTGTAATTCACAAATTCATCCCCCTTGTTGGAAACTCTCCTCTTTCCCTCGTATTGTTCCTCGATCAATGCTCACTGAATAGGATTGCTACTACCAGTCTACTCGGGTTTTTTACATTATGACGACTTTCATAAGTTTTAATTAAAATAGCCTTTTTTCATTATTTGAGATTTGATTCATTTTTCATTCGGATACCCTCTCTGTGTGGCCTCAAAGCGTTACTGATTTGAATGATTTTTTTCTCCTTTTGTACGTTTTATGTTAAATTTAAATTTTATGTATAATACGTTTTCATATTTTTACAGTTTCATACATATTTTGTTCATAACTTTTATACGTTACTGGAAATAGAAACGTTGAGTGATTTTTAAATAGGTGATGAGTTGCAAGAAGTTTCTTTTGTAATATCAGTAATTCCATTTGTGTCAATGTGACTCTCTTTAAACAAAGCACATGATATTGCATTAAAAATATCTAAACATATTTTGATACGAATTTCAAGGGGAATACATGTATATTGTTTGTTTTTACTTTATTAGCAGGGGTTAGAGTACCTTTTAACAAATACACTTGAAACTTGTAGTAGTTTCACAATTTTACTGAGATAGTTTTTAAGAGATAGTTTTCATTCCCTTGTATATTTCTGATATGGAAGAAGTTGATTGATGTATGAAAAGATGATTAAGAGAATTTGTACAATAGTGTCAGTGAGCTCATTTGACATCGATATGATTCTATATAGTAAGTTCATAGTGAGTCCATTTGACTTCAATATGAATCCTCGTAACAGTATTAGAGAGTCCATTTGACAGCCATATGAATCTTCGTAATGGTATTAGAGAGTCAATTTTATATGCATTTTAATCCTTGAAATTGTATAAGAGAGTCCATTCAACATCCATATGAAGCCTTACAGTAATATTAGAGAGTCAATTTTATATGCATAAGAATCTGTGTACTAGTATCAGAGAGTTTGTTTGAGATCAATGTGAATCTTTGTAGTATCAGAGAGTTCATTTGACATCAGTATGAATCCTTGTATTATCAAAGATTCCATTTTATATGCATAAGAATCTTTGTACTAGTATCAGAGAGTTTGTTTAAGATCCATATGAATCTTTGTAGTTTCAAAGTCCATTTCATCAATATGAACCCTTGTATCATTAGAGAGTCCATTTTATATGCATAGGAATCTTTGTACTAGTATCAGAGAGTATGTTTGAGATCCATAAGAATCTATGTAGTATCAGAGAGTTCATTTGACATCAGTATGAATCCTTGTATTATCAAAGATACCATTTTATATGCATAAGAATGTTTGTACTAGTATCAGAGAGTTTGTTTGAGATTCATATGAATCCGTGTAGTATCAAAGAGCCCACTTTACATTCATGTGAATCCTTGTAACAGTATTTGAATATCATTTTCAATGAATCTTTGGAAACTTATAATGTAACTTATGAGAATGATGTAAGGACAGCAGAAATTATTTGTGTTGATACCAAGTACAGGAGGTTTATGCTTTTGTTTCTACGTAAAGGGAAAGAGGTTGAATACAAATAACTTCAATAAAACTCACTTTAAATGCTAGTGGCTGCAATATTCTTTTTTGTTTTATGTGTTTACAAACTCCAAACGGCGACGTGTCTTTCCCACCCTTATTCATGTTAGTATACCGCTGACTAAAACATTGATAATTGTATTTGACTATTTAAAGTAAAGAAATCAATCAATATATATTTCAATTAATGTGACATAATTAAACATGGTTGATGATCAGGAATGGGTCCTTACCGGGATACTGCGCATGCGCCATGAAATCTACCAATTTTCCACAGAACATATACCTGTTGTAAAATCCTAAAATTCAATATTTTGAATTTTATGTTATTGTTATTATACCATACTGAATCTTCATTAAATATATCGGTTCATTCCACCAATGTAACTTTTACCTGAAGGGGTACTTTCATTAGAACCGCTTATACCAATACTCTAAAGTATCGTAGCACGCTTTCTTTAGGGATTAACGGTATTATATGAATAGTGAAACAAATGTCATAAACAGCAAAACAATCTTCTTTGAACAATAAAGGAAGTCTTTGAAATAAATTGCAACGTTCGGTTTAACTGCATGAATCAATTTCACTTAAGCCAATAGTTCCAACACAAATTTCAACCACAACTTTTGGCTGGAATCTTGACAGTTTCTTCCACGGTGAAGGATTGAAGGGGTTGAGATGCTTGATCGCGAGAACACACAATTTCACACAAACTTCTATCTATTTTTGGAAATTTGAAGGAATAAAATTTGTTCAACTCTGCACTTATGTCGATCATAGCATTGTATATACAATGACAATCACTTAAATACGTTGGGTTTTAAAAAATGTATATTTCTATTTGTGCCCTGATTATTAATTTTTGCTTCATTTTCCTAATATTCCATAATTGCGGACAGATTATTTAAAACCTTTATAACCTGTAACTTCGGAAATCGAATTTTTTTCCCCCAAAAATCAAAATTACCATGATATCTATTATTGATATAGGTATACAGTATATACGTAGTGTCTCAAAACTTTCTTCAACCAGGATTTTATATTAAAAATGTCATTTCAAGATGGACCCTGTCAATTAAAACGTTTACCAAAAGGTGTTGTAGGAAAGCTCGCAGTAAACGAGAAGCGACGAGAACTGAACATCCGGGCTCCCTCTCTTTATTCCGACCATTGCACAAGCAAGGCGTTATCTGAAATAGGATTAGCTGAAACATGACACAAAAACTCGTGCACGAAGATGGAACGACTTGAGGTGAATTTATTCCAGCCCTCAAGAACGTCTCTTCGCCTATCTCTCGAAACAGGCCGAGGAATTCCGAGTGTTTTGTCGATATTTCCTCAACTGAAGTGAGGTGATAAGAAACGATCGATCCATTCCGAATGACAAGTTTACCGTACCTCTTCTAAGATGCGTACGCATTTTAAATGTATTGATTTTGATATATGTTGCCATTACAGCACATAAACTTGATAAAGAAATCAACATGAAAAGTATATTATTTATAGAAAAATATGCCCCCTCCCCCACCCACGGTAACTCAATCGTTGTGAAGTCCTGGATTTGAATTTTGCCAATCGGAGTCACTTGCCCCGTTTGTCAGTCCTCACGATATATAGGAGAGGAGATATTATACTCTATATTTTATATACTACCAAACATTGATTATCTTATATTTCATGTGATGTGATAAATTATTGAAATTTGATGATATATATCCATAGATATTGATTTAACTTGGCATTCTTGTTTCTTATAAACGCTTATCAAAACAACACCATGGATTGCATTTTACGAGCATGTACACAATATGGATAACGTATTTTAGTGCTGTTCTGGCATTTTAGATAATTTTACCTTATTAACGTCATCACGTTCTTCGAATAAATATCTTACTAAATTCCTCGTCGACGATTTACCTCGAGACGAAGATACTAGAACTTGGAAGTGAAATTCAATTTAAAATAAATATGTAAAATCGGAATGGTTTTTGATATTTTAAAAGAACTAAGTTAAACGATTCAGTATATTGACTGAATAACGACACACTCACAAAATATCAAGGACCTTTTAAAAAAACTCTCGGGTGTCGTCATATAAAACATATATATTGTCAATATTTTAGAAGAAATGGTTGATGTTCTCCCAATCCACAAGATATGGTATTCATGATGAAAAATCGAAGGTTGTGTCATTTGTTTAATTAAAGACTTCGCCAGCTTCCGCCTCGTTCTTAACCGGAATCGATGTTCGAAAAATGATTTGTTTCTTTTTAAGAAAATTTCATTTATATTTTCATATTCTCCCTTCTATGATTTGCTATTGCTTTATCATCATCCGCAGCAAGAAAATCAACAACCATTAAAATTGGTGCAAGTTTCTTCTTTCGATGTTTAAGCTTGCATACTTATTATCAAAGGTTGCGTACAAGTCTTCCCAAGTTCCCTCTGATATAAGAACAACATATTTCTCGGTTTTATCAAATTAACCGAGAGGTTTAAGGGTGAAGGAACGTTAGCATGTTCAAAAGCTACTTGAACAGACTGAATGTTTTGTTGGACACCGTCGTCTCTTAATTCCTCAACTTTCAAGCAATCAATGAGGATGCCATATTCTTGCCTGGAAGGTCCAATTGTGATAGAGATTTTGTTAAGAGAAATGAAATGAGAATCTTTGTTAGATAAATTCATTTTAACATGAATAAACAACTTCTATGGAAGCACCATCGGCAATCGGCAATCGCAGTCGACAATCGGCAATCGAAAATCCTTAGAAGTGTTCAAAGTCATTGTTAAAAGTAAAATAAAGTTTTTCAAATATAAAATACACCATCACCAACGTTGTTTTTTTTCTGTCAAAGACCCAGTCTTCACTAACGTCATCGTTATACAGTGTTAAATCTCCACGTCAAATTTTGTCGTAAAGAATATGTTTATAAATGAAACGTTGATTGACCATCATCATTTACAAGAAATACGGTACAGACCAGCTCACTACTTTGAATGCTTCGTTGAGGGCTGTACGGAATTGCGACGTTATCGTCGGCAACGTTATCAAACCCGAGCTAAAGTTCAACCCTCCGCTTTGTATCCTAAGCCGATGAAATCCATTCTTCCCCTTCCCCTTCTGACGTCTACGCCATCTAGCGTTTATCACCACACGCCAGTAACCATCAGAGTCGAATACTTCGTCCATCTCAAGTCTAACTAATCGGGCGAAATGGGGAGGTTTGTCAACATAAAACAGACAAAATAACGCTAATTGCAAAGCAAAAACGCTTTCTGGTTTTTGGCGTTACTGATACGAAAGTTTGAATGGAAAGTTATGAAATTGGAAGACGTCTTTTTCGTTTATATTTTTAAATTTATTATTTCAAATTTTTGAGTTAATTTGAAATTTTGGTATTTTTATTGCTGGTTTGTTGATACTAACTGATATTAAGATGTATTTGTGTCATGTACATGAATATCGATGCACTATATTTCAGTGTTTTAGAACATCTTTAATTTTCAAAACGATACTTTTCTTTAGCGGCATCCCAAAATGTCATTAAGAAGCCACATTTTACTATCAATCATGCTGCCATACTGATCGTGATATAATGGATATTTATGCACCTTTTGACCCCGTTAATGAGTTTAATACCACCTGAAATTCCCCTTCGATCCATTGAAGCTGAAACTATTTTAGATAAAATTAGGACATTTTTTAAGAAAATTAAAACACGAGGGAAATATGACAAAAGAGGATATCATATGAAATACCTTGCTACCATGTTCACGAAAGGAGCACATGAGGAGGATTATAATTACATTGAGACAGCGATATTGTAACATAGTGACTTACGACAAAAATAGTATTTTTCGAAACGCAGGTTAAAAATGAAGAAAAAACTTAGTTTCAAGCTAAAGTATTTATTCATTTAAACGTTTTAGAAATAAGGAAATATAATATCATTAACGAGCTTAATTCACGTTGGTATCACGATTTTATACCAAATGTAGGAATTGCATGAACGTTGTTACTCTAAGTATTAAAAATAATGACGATGAAGTGAAGTTTCACCGCATACAAATGTACTTCATATTTTTTAATATGAAACTGTTTTTATCGCATTTTGCATTAACAAATATAAACACATCTTTGGAATATACTGCAGTGATGTTTCGAAGAATAAAAAACAAAAGAACACCAAGAAAAAGACAAGAATGTTATTCAACCAAATTTAGTAAGATTACTGAAAAGGAAATTTAAATCTTATTTCAAGTGCATTTTAATATGAAAACTAGATAAAAACCATTTTGAAAAAAATCCTAAATTTCCGTGAATCCCCATTATACAGAAGGATTCCGGATCAGTTGAGACAAATGCATGACACATATAGATTCACCATTGTGACTCCAATTTGAAAATCTTCCAACTTTTTCTGCTAGTTTATGAATGAAACATTTCGAGTTGGATCAGGTTAAAGAAATTCTGATTGGAACTCTCATCCGGGGGACACTTCCCATCGAAATAGTTCAAGAGTTTCTGAAGAGACCAAATGTCAGAAACACCCGGCTCTGCATCGTAATCCCCTGCCGGTACCGCGAGATTTACGCCGTGCTGCGGGATCTCACGAGATCTCACGAGATCTCGCAAGGGACTTCAATTGAGCCTTCTTGGAATCTTTGGGGGATTTTAGGGCTCTGCAGTCTTCGATTGGAGACAAATCGCGGATCTAAATGAAAATCACATTAAAGCAGTGCTATATTGCACGATGATCGGCTGGTGGAACGATCAATAAAAGGAATATTCATAGAGGGTGAAGAGGCCCGTGACGCGGAGTGACACAAGATGGCGGCACTCAGAAAGAGTTCGACAGGGCGGATAGTTATGCATGTGAAACTTCACTGGAGCGGAGAATGAAGAGAATATCCCAAGGGACACTGCTATGAGGGTCTAGAAGGAGAATAACTACCGAGCAGCAAATTAACACTAGTCAATAATTACACACAAGACTCTTAATTACAATTTTAGGGTTCTTTAACAAAAACGTTTTGATCGTTGAATGAAGTTATCAATGTCGAGACTGTCCCATAAAAACCTCAAACCAAAAATATTCTGTGAATAATTACAACATAGCTTGAAATATTGATTTTCAGCCCAAAAAAGAAAAATATTTTTTCAAAGAGAAAGTTACACGATACAAAGTGATTAAGAACATGAAAAACTCTGTTGACTCTTATATCCCTTTTTTAATCAAAACCGATAAAAATTTAAATCATTTCAAATATCTTTTTCATCTCAACTGATAAAAATTCGAATCACTGCTATATTGCATGCTCTACAGTGATAAAGAATATATAAGTAACGACGTTCCTTTACCTACCATTTTTAAACAAACATTTTCTTCATTGAAAATACTCAATAAGAGAGACAGAAAGTCTGAATATTTTTTTATCGACACAGATCTAGGTCAAAGGACTACATGAAAAGACTTCGCATTTATATCCCTAACAATGTGAGACTCTTTTTGTGAGTCTTTTTCGTAAAACAGACCTTGTAAAATAAATTTTATTCTTATTTACTCCTTTGCATAGGCAACACATTCGACCATGGTATTTTCCTGAACCTTACTAGAATATCACAAAGGCAATATTTTTGGCGATGATACTTTCCACAGAGGTTCGAATATCGGAGCGGACCCTATTAAAAAAATTCAAACTTTTGCACTCGTTTACATTTGTTGAGATAAACTACATTTCAAACATATTCTATATAACAGATAGGAATTACGCTAAAATGTTTATTTCTTGACCGATTTCGTACAAATTTGAAATGTAGGTTTATCTCAACAAATGAAAACGATATATGAGTGCAAAAGTTTGAATTTTTTTATAGGGTCCACTCCGAGATTCGAACCTCTGTGATATTTTCCATAACCTCATATATGTCACATCTTGTCACATGACAACGATGCAACAGCTTATTTTTAGTGAAGTGGAGGCAAGTCTATGATTATTTCTTGAATTGAGAGACTTTAGTTGTTTAATTGCATACATTAATGTCTAAATCACGCTAAGTATACTTCACTCATAAATTATTTGTTTTTGGTTGTTTTTATTATCTTGTTTTAGTCTGTCCCCAGATTGAATTAATAGCAACATGAAATGGACCTCGTGATGTCAAGTCTAGAGTGTTACATATTGAAATAGAGATATCTCAGACACTTTTCCTTTAATCATCGCCTTTTTCAATCAAGGCATTACTCAATGATCTGAAATTTATTGATACATCCCAGGGCTTATTGTAAGTCCACTCTTGCTCTCGCTCGATAAATTCCAACATATACATTAGAGACGTAAAACAGTATGACACGACAACTCGTATAATATTAACAATTTTATGAAAGCGTTAAGTAAAAGAGAAAGTTCTACCGTCATATTTTCATATTCAAATTCAGATACTCGTGATTTCGCAACACTATAAAACACACAATTCACAATAAGTTTGCTACAGATTTGTTTTAACAAGACTAAAACTCTCGTTCCCATCGTAATCTTTAGTCAGGACTTAAGCTAAGTGTAAAATGAAATGACGAAAACATCATGTCAAGCCCGACAGAAAAAAAAACTTTTTTTCACAGTTTTTGTTGTTTTCGAACTTTGCGAACTTTCCACACAATGTTACATAATACTTGAGAAGCAACATTAGCCTTGTGACATTTGACCCCGACAGGATCAACAGCTACAACACACCAAAGATAATACTTCACACAAATAATCAACGTGCTTTTTCCTTGTCTAACAACAACTGAATAAACGCTAAGCGAACCCTAAGTGATGTCATTACATAGTCGAACTTTTCTTGGCACTTATGTGAAAATAGACTTGCTCTGTCGTGGTTTCATTGTTAGAGCATCTACCTATGTGATTATCCTTTCTTTGTGAGGTCAATTTTGATTGTTTGCTAAAGACGTCATTGTTTATGAAGTTGTAAATAAATTAAAGGATCTTTGGTATATTTCTTGGCAAAAAACTTGTCTTTGAATTGAGGTAACGGTATCAAACATAAGTGATAACATTGAATCGTTGCTCAACAGGATAGCTGCATGTTGTGACGTCAGATTATGTTCGATGACGTCATAGGTCTATACCTAGGAGTCATCGATAGCCAATAATTCGCATATTGACATTATCAAACTAAATTTCCAATGGTAAGAATTGTGTATATTTTATCTCAGTAGCTATTGTTCTATGTATAACTGATATATAGGAAGATTTATTTCGATTTTGACTACTAATTCATACGTGACAATTTTGCTCTATTAATTTGAAACCTGCATATTAAAGAAGATATGTTTAACCTATACGAAAAGATATTTTGTTATCATTCTGTCTTCACTTGTTATTCCTCAGTAACTTTGGCTCTGCTTGATTGGTTAGTATCAGGCGTACGCCGCAGATACTGACGAAAGCTGCAAAGCACTTTATTGGCACCCGGCGTACGCAAAAGGCATGTGCCGGATACAGGCGAAAAGACAGGCGAATCCGGCGTATAATGGCGGACAACTATCTTCCGTGTGACATTCCACAACTTATTCTTGTGACATGAATAATTTGATAGTAACGTATGAAAAATGATTGATATGAATAAGAAAACAATCATGAATTATTAATACAAGACATTTTACGAAAGTTGATGTTTAAGAAACATATAGAAGTTTTTTAAAAAATGCGTCTGACACAAATGAAATGTTTATTGACGCTACTTTGAGGTACGCTTACTACTTCCTGTGCACACGCCGATACACTTCAGCTTGTTGCAGACCCGGCGTACTACGGACAAGTGACCGGCGTATACGCCCCTAAAACGAATCAAGCATAGCCTTTGATATGTCAAACAAATGTTATTCGAGGTCAAGCATTGATTGCACGACATTACACAACTATCTCGTTTATCTGTGGCGTTATAGACTAAACACCACGCAACAAAACGAAAATCTCGTGCAGAGCATGCATGTCTCTTTAATTGACAGGTGCAATACCTCTCTTGTCACTGAACCTGTCAAGTTATTCAAAATTCAAACAGCGATGTTGCTTTTCATGTAAATTTGATTCCAAATCGAATATCAGTTTCTGAAAATCGTTTGGACATGTACTTGCCATAAAAGGTAGTTAAGCTTCTTTGATATTCTTTGCAAAAATTAGATAAACTGCATGAAATCAGTAATAGAGAGAAATAAACGAGAGATTTTATTTTGCTTTGAAATGCCTCGAAAGTCATTGAAACATTGTTTTTTTCTGTGTGATATTATGGGATCAAACGAAAAAGAAAACTAACATTATCAATTGAAGGGCATTGGTAATAAACAATACAAGAAATCATAAAACTAACGTGAAAAGTTAGGGTAAACTACGTGAATCGATTTTCTTTACTTGAACATTTCCAGTGTTCACAATATAATGGCTACATGCAATATTTGCTCTCACGACACACCTAAATCAAAGACTACTGAGAATGTAATAGAAATGAGTAATGGAATGATGTCGCTTCAGAGAGAATATATCGTAGTTTATTTGACAATTTAGATGATGTACAGTCGAGATTGGAACTAGGACTTTAAAAAGCATACACTTACACGATTGCGCCGTGGGAGATTTCTTTATACAGTAGAACTCGGATATAACGAACTCCAAGGGATCAAAGAATTTATATCCGGTGTTCGCTATACGCATATACTTTTAATGATATGATATAGGGACGGGACTTGAAAATGTGTTCGCTATATCCGAGTGTTCGCTATATCCGTGTTCTACTGTATCTGTCTTGCGGCCTTTGATTACTAAACTCGCAAAATCCTCAAGAATATTCTCACATCCTTTTCAAAGACTATATATAGTTAAATTTATTATATGATTGGGGGTGAGATACTCTGTTCTATCAGTGAAATAAACCCTCTATCTGGCTACAGTGGCGATAACCTTTATCGCCACTCTACTGAGTGGTGATAAACTTTATCACCACTCGAGTGACGTCAAGTCCAAGAGTTTGACGTCACGTAACAATTGTCTGACGTCATGAATTGTCATCTGACGTCAAACTGTTACCGCGGTGACGGGCTCTTCCAAGTGTCCGCTCAACATGAAATTGGCCTTTTTTGACGTTATTAGAAGGATTTCATCATATAATAAATAGAATATCTGTCAATTCTTGACAAATACCAAGTTTATCTCATCTCGTGAGGTAGAAAATATAAATATTTTCACTCGTGGCTGCGCCACTCGTGAAAATATAAACTTTCTACCTCACTCGATGAGATAAACATGGTATTAGTCAAGAAAAGACAGATATCCTCTATGTCTCCGCTTTGTCACTTCATCATTCCATGCAGTAAAATAAAGTTATTGTGATGAGAGAAAAACGAATCATGTTGATACATAATTTCACCCAAAGTCATGATGTAAATACCAGAAAACAAAGACACGCAATGGCGTTCACGCATCTGTTTAACACTCCACTGGGAGTTCTGCTCAAGAAATTTGCGAACAAAAGCTATTATTCTTAGCTAGAGGACATGACAAATGCCCCGTCTACTCTTTCCGAGACGTTTTTTCTCCTTCATGAGCTGTCTGAACAAAATTTCTTCTTGTAAAACACGAACATACAGCGACAGGTGGAAGAAAGAACCCCCTAGGAGTTTGCGCATGCGCAGAGTGGCTATATCCGGTTTCAGCTCCATCGAATCCTAACCAGATGTAAATAAACAAATAACCATAGGAAAGTGTTATAAGTCACTAGAAACTCTAAATTTTGCCTCAAGGGTGTTTTTAAACGGATAAACCGGGTGTTATGTTAAAATATTGTTTTTCTCTAGGCTTTAAAATTCACCGTCGTGTTTGACAAGAGAAACTAGAGACTAAGATGATTTTATCTTTGTTTTTCTTTGTTTTTCTCGGTTTTAATTTCAAATAAAAGTGAAACAAAATGCGTTGAATGACAGAACGGACTGTTTTTGTGTCTCTCAGCTTAGACAGTTGGATGCGTTGCCACTTAAAGGCACACTCCTTCCAACTTTTTTTCTATGTAATAGAATCGAAAAGGAAATGGTCTGTTAGACACATCTGTCATGTTTTGGTCCGTAAAGAAAAAATAACATCAACTATTAAAAAGATATTTGTCTTTGACTTTAATCATTTGATTTTGTACTAGTTTTCTTGATGGCTATTTACCGTTAGATCGTGATAAGTTTTGTGTAATAAATAATGATATCTGATCTTAAATAAATAGAAATCATTTCCTATTCCTAATTCATACTTCATTAAGATAAATTTCACACTTCATGAAATGTTCCTTGAGCTTATACCTCAGAATGAGGAAATTAGCTAGACATCCTATTAAATGTGAGGAAATGAAAGAATTATAACTGTTTCCAAACTTTAAAGGGACAGTAGCACGTTCTTTGAATATTTTATATTTTCAAAGATAATTGTACGTAAATGCTAAATGTATTATTTTGATAGTGTCAAAAACCTCATTACTAAAATCAACCATTCAGTCAGAGAACAAATTATAAAATTATTGTACATTGGATGACGTTTTCATGTACATTGTTGTAATAAAGATCATTTTTATATTTTTTTTAAATGATGGAATAGGTTTCAAGAGAAACTGTTAGTGGGAACAATATCTTAAAGGCCATTTGATTTTGTACTAGTTTTTTTAATGGCTGTTTACTGTTAACTCGTGGTAACTTCTGTGTAATAAAAAAAATCTAATCTTAAATGAATAGAAATCATGTCCTACACCTAGTTCATACTTCATTAAGATTAATTTCATAGAACAAATTATTGTTCATTAAATAACGTTTCCATGTTCTTTGTTGTAATACAGATAAATTTTACATTTTTTTAAATGAGAGAATTGGTTTCAAAAGATATTACCACTGTTAGTGGGAACACTTTTTAAAGGACAGCTTTAAAACGAAAGTATATTCACTCGAAAGAGCCTTTTAAAGCCTTATCTATGTAATGTGATTTGATTTAGTTTGGACGTCGATTATTTAACTTAAGCAAACACGACAAAAGATCATTAATTGTTCATAAATGCGATAACCATTATTTAATTTATGTTAATATAATCAAGTCTCTTATTCAAAATCTCGAATATGGCCATGGTATAGACATATTGTCATATTTTAAGATATTTCATATCGAAATAAATTCAGCTACATTCACTCGGTGAGAAAGGAAACACATACAAATTATGTTTTAGCTGTTTCACTTTTCAGAGGTTTCGAATTAACATTTCTAAATATATATGTCCTATATATCAAATTAGTATCACATTTTGACCTATGGTAATTTTTGGTCTGCCAAAACAAGCATGTGAACAATCTGTCGGTATGTAGCTGTAATGTCATTATGAACAGGTTCTTTGTGTGACTTTAGGTTATGCGAATAGATGATATCAATAAGAGTTTCTGTAACAGAAGAAATACTGCATTTAGAACATCTTCCTACGCAAAGCCTAAAACGCCAGTTCCGAACTGTCAGGTAAATGCCTTGCTGCAGACCCTTAAGTGTTATATGCTTGCTTTCTAGCTTACTATGAACAAAGCAATAGTTTAATCAGAAAGTAACTGGAGGTTGCTGACAATCGCCTGTAGGGCGCTGATATCAGCACCAAAAACTCACGGGTCGGCAGCAAGGCATAAAACTGACGGTTCGGAAAATGGCGTTTTAGGCTTGTGAAGGAAGATGCATTGAGAAGCGTTGCAATGGTTCACGACAATTGAAATGATCGACTAGTATACACTCAGTATATACTCGCAGGTTCATCGTCATGTAAATTGGTTTTGCGTGCTTTCTCCCTCCAATGCAAGAAACCAAGATGCATGTACTCTAAACTCGGAGTTAAACCTCTAATCACCTGGCTTCACACTTCATGAAATGTATTGAGCTTATACCTCCGAGTCAGGAAATTAGCTAGACATTCTATTAAATGGGGGGAAGGGAAGAATTATAACTGTTACCAAACTTTAAAGGGACAGTAGCACGTTCTTTGAATATTCTATATTTTCACTGATAATTGTACGTAAATGCTAAATGTGTTATTTTGATAGTGTAAAAAATCTCATTACTCAAACCAATCATTCAGTCAGAGAACAAATTATAAAAATTCACATAGATTCCATTGGCGGCAAATTTATGCGAAAGCCTTCAATTCATTTTTTGTAAGAAAATGAATCGCATTACTGAACTTTACGTTATATATTGATTTATTACTTATTCATTTAGTTAAATACATTGTCTTACAATTGGAACCAGTTATTTTCATTTACCTAAAATCACCTTATATTACCCTTAAAACGTGCTACTGCCCCTTTAAGGACCGTTACACTTACGACACGACCTGGTATGATTACATATTTTGGAAAAGTGTAAACGCTCACTTAAATGCATAATGTTGCTCAAGATGATGTTTTACTAATTAATATGATGCAGTGTACTTGTATTTTACAGCATTAAAAAAGAAAGAACTTATACTCATTTGAGTTCAAACACACGGATGCGTTTTCATCGTATTGTTTATAACAAGTTTCTAATTCTTGGAGAATTCAGTAGTTTTTCTTGAAAAATGACCTGTGGCTTTTCCTTTTTATGCGGTAATGACTATATTTTTTTATTTTTGTGTTTTCTTGAGGGTTTTGTTCTTTTTTGTTAACAAAGCAAAATTATTTCAGAAATTGAAAAGATTTTAATATTTATTATTGTTAATGTCTATGTTCATGCGAACAAATTAAGCATTCTTCACACACTTGAAAAAATACAGATTTATGGAAATATCAAATATAGCACAAATTATTCATCACCACAATGTTGAAAAATCAATGATGAAAATTCCAATATCTGTATGTTATATTGCCCATATATTTCTCTCTGTACATCCTAGGGTAGTTATGATCAGAATAACCATAAATAAGTTCACATCCATTTTTGATGCGGTTCATGTCACCCTACAAAGGTAGGAATTTTCTCATTTATTAAACAAACAACAACAGCTGAACGAAACAAGTATTTATTGATATGACCAAATATTTCAGAAATGCAACGACATCGTAACAATGAAATACAAACAAATGCAAGTAAATCCTTTATGAAAGTTCAAATCAAATTAGAACGATACAAATGCCAGGTATTTCAATTATGGAAATCCGAAGTTCAACAATTCAAGCAATTTAGTCACGGTCAGCTGTTTTATTGTTGAATGTTGAAACTAATCAGTGATATCGGATTAGAAAGATAAAACATTCAACCAAGTGAACTAAATCAAATTATGGTTGACTTTATTTGAGGACTACATAACAAAGATCAACATATTTTGGTTAACTCTTACTCAGTTATATTTGAAAGTACCTCTCTATAACTCCTATAATTCACTTTGTAACGAGTTTGGTATTTTCTGCTGACCGAACATCGCACTGTGAAATGGATACCCCTCATTAGAGTCATAGTGAAGGTAGGATTTTGACAAATGCAACGATTTGTAGCTGAAATTCTTTACTTGTTGACATTTATAGACTTGATTATGTTTATCTATTTACAGCATTATATTTATTCATTTACAAAATAGTTTTATTTATTTATAAACTTTATTTCATTTATTTTAAATTTTGTTCATTCATTTATAAAATAATTTCATTTATAAAATTAATTTCATTTATGAAATTAATTTAATTTATTTTCAAAATTATTTTTATCTGTTTACAAACAAATTTTTATTATTCGAGTTAGGTTGATTTATTCTGTTTTGTTTTCAATTATACATGTGATTTTGTTTTTAGACAATTCTCAAATTTTACGTTCTTGACGTAAATATCATAAAGCGTCTTTCATTGCAGATGAAATGTTACCTACATATTATCTATATTGTGTGCAAAATTAGGACTTTATTCTGAAGGTTTCGGATAACTTATGTGTCTTTATATTTCTATTGCAATTTCAGTTTAGTTGGATTTTTTACAAATCATACACCTTATGTCTCGTAAGTATTGAGTCTGGTAGTATGATCTCATGTAGTATGCTTTGTTCGATAAATTAATCAATGCATAAATATATTCTGCAAATCATATTCACTTTGATCTTATAACGCCTTTAATGTAATCTTTTGGTTAAGAAGAATTAACACGAGTAACATCTGATAAAAGTGTAAAATATATTATTAAATTATCACATGTAAAATCATGTTGCATATCGTTATAAAAGTCCATTATAAACATAAACAAATAGGACATTCTTTATTCAAAAGAATAATGAAATCTTAACTTTGATTAACAAAGTTTTTATACATTAATTATTTTATTTTCGATATTTATACTCGATATTTAAAATTTAATGAAGGGAAACTGACAATGTAAAAGTATTTTGTTCTTTAGTTAAATAATTAAAAAATCTTGTTTCAAAGCGTAGGGATTTCGATTGAACAAGCATAGAATTTTGTATGACGAAATGTACATTGGAATTATTAACCAATAGAGGGGTATTGATACCATATGTTATATCAAAAACTATGAGTTGTTAAGTGACGTTAGATAATGCATATAACTTCCATATAAATGTATTGTATGAAAATTCGCTTAGTTAATATTCAAATATTGTGTTAATAAAAAAATCTTAATGTAAATATCCAAATCAAAATTAAAAAGATAAATAAGCAATAAGGTTTTTAATGAAAGAAGACATTCATTTCCTAAAACATTAATCACACGCTTCAATAACATATTCTTTTGAATGATATTCTTTTAGCTGTTATCATTACATAGGGACATTATTCATTACATAGGGACATTATTCAGAATGCAACTACACATTATGAAAAAGATTTGTTAATATGATAAAATGCCAAGTCACACTTCACCATTTATAAAAAGCTAAAATAATAATATGTGAAAAATAACACCATGTAATAATACACTTTCCTATTCAGCATTTTTCATTAAATGTTATCGTGTAATTTGTTTGCATTTTTGTTGTATGAAAAACACGTCAATGATAACTCTTTATTGACATGTGACGTGTTAAATATGAAAGGTTAAATCTAGATTTTTGATGATAGGTTGTCGATATTTTCGGCAACATATTTTAAGATGATAATACAGCAGGGTAATAAAAGGTAATAAAAGTTAAAGATAAGAATCTCATAACACCTGTTTATAATGTAACAATATTTAACAAAATGCAAATCGTATTTATTTAATGCTTCCATAAAACAAAATGTGAAACTAACCTTTACATTCGACATCTTGTACACCATTATTCATAATCATGCCTTTATATTTTGTTTAAATAAACGGTGAAATTGTGAATTTAACCCTATTCAGCACCATCCAAAATTAATATGTGAACAAACGAATAACGTGTATTTGCATTTAAATACATTTTTGTGATAGTCGAAAAATCTTTTGTATTTGTCATAAGGGTTGATTGAAATATTCTGTGATTAATCTGTTCATATATTTCTAACGATAAACACACATTTGTAGTACAGACATTTGATTAACTGTATATAGCAACATTGGTGTCCATATGGAGAACACAATTCTTGTGAAAAAAGCTTCAATAATATCAATATGGCAACATTTAACAAATAAACAACAAATCTCCATTTTCAAAGTTTGTATATTAAAATCGATCATTCAACTAAAACCCTTTTACTGAAAGTTCATAGCAGCTAACGGTAAATTTGTTCCTTTCATTCTTTACAATTCAGCCTATCACTTTTAAACAAAATTTCAATTAATCAATTTTATCATTTGACACCTAAACATTTGCTGCTGGGTGTTTATTCACAATAGACACCGCTAAATGCACAATCTGATTCTCGTTTCTAATCTTTCCGCTTGCAAGGAAATATCTCACGGTTGGCAGAGTTTGGTATCGAATGAAACTTGTTAAGCTCTGTGGCGTTTGTCAACTTCACGGTGTGTGGAGAGTAGGGTTATTCTATAAAGGTAATCCACTTAGAGTGTGAGAGCTGTACCATGGTCTGTCACCAGCCACTGACGTGTGGTCGTTCACACATGATGACAATAAACACCTTGCTCTCCAGACATTTCCTGGCTTGTTTCACACTCTTAAAGGAGCAGTCTTCACTTTTTAAATATTTTACACTCTTAAAGGGGCAGTCTTCACTTTTTAAATATTTTACACTCTTAAAGGAGCAGTCTTAGTATTTTAAATATTTTACACTCTTAAAGGGGCGGTATTCTTTTTTCAAATATTTTACACTCTTAAAGGGGCATTCTTCACTTTTTAAATATTTTACACTCTTAAAGGAGCCGTCTTCAATTTTTAAATATTTTACACTCTTAAAGGAGCAGTCTTCACTTTTAAATTATTTTGCACTCTTAAAGGAGCAGTCTTCACTTCACAAATGATACATGAATTCATGAAAATAAATGTTTTATCCTTAACTGAAATTGATAAAAGGAACTAAGTGCGATATGTTTTTATGTAAATGACGTACTTAAAGACACTTTTCACACAATAAAAGGGACTTCCTTATATGGATTTTTAAAAATTCCTACACGGATGTTTGAAGAATAGCGAACTTAAAAAACAAAATTTTCAAAGATTTGTTAAGAAGAAATGCATATGAAAGATTGCCAGTTTATAACGTTTTAATCTTAAAATCAAAATACTTTATGAATTAAACGAGACGTGTTATTGATAAAATCATCCAGCATTTTAAGGATATAATAAAACACAATAGGGTATGGTCGTATTTTTTTAATGTGGTGATTAACAAATGATAAAAGAAATCTTAAAAATGCAAATTCGAATGAAAGAATTACCATTTTTGCAAACTTGGACAAATGCATAGATCATTTCAAATTTGTATAGAGCGGTATCAGAGATTCAAAAATGTATGAGGAGTTATATGAATAACAAAACTTCAGAGAAAAATGTAACATTAAAAGGAAACATTTTAATGTTCAAAATTGTATAATCGTAACATTGAAACATAATGTAGCATCAAGATCTTCTTGTATGATAAAACAAATAAGAGTAACAAATCATAACAAAAATGTGATTCAAAATATACCATAAGAGCTTGTCATTAATATTTTCATATCATTGAAGCTATGTAGAATGTTAATAAACATCTTGCTTTATGTAACTGAATAATAATTAACATTTTCATGGTAAAGACACTACATTGTCATTCGAAATATCTATTTAATCAGTTAAAGTAGCATTTTCCATTTTTTTTTAAATAATTACACTCCGCTAGATTAACATTTTCATTTTAATCATTTTTAAAATCACATATCTGATACTTTTCAATCACAGTAAACAACTTATTTTATTTTTTTAGTAATACGACATATGCGTTGTATAGTGATGGATTTATTTTCTAAAATAGTATTAAACTCATTTTCCCTTAACGGTGACAACATAAATACTAGGATATACTGCATATGAAATGAATAATGAACATGATGCTAAAGGTGTAAGTTTCCAAATCGTTTCAAATTGTTTACGTTAGGTGAACAACAAGTGATCGCATTAATCATAAAACTTATCTTAGCTAATTGTATATGTAAAATATTCAGGTATTCGTTATAGCAAGACTATTATGTAAATTTGATGAATGAATTACGGATATTGTTAAATTGCATTTTCATTGTTTACGGAAAAATTGCACGTTCAAAAATTTAACGAATACGCTTAACAGCACAATTCGCTTTATCTGCCAAGCTTATAACTGGTACAAGAAAATGGAACTTATAAAATAATTAATTCATATTAACATGAAAAAAGAATCCACTATTTTGTAGATGTATAAAAAATGAAAATATGCTTGTAGACATTCTAGTTATTGAAGAATCAATTAAGTATCTCGTTCAAATGGGGGCTATTTCGCTGTAATAAAATCAAAAACATTTTGAGCATTATAAACTTCTAAATATATATCAAAACACGTTCATACACTATAAAGCACAAACTACTTGTAAAATACAAGTTACTTAATACAAGATATTTTAATCTTATATGTTCATACCAATTGTTTTCTAATTGATCAACATTATTTACCCGTTTTTGTTTAGAATTTTGAGTGTCAATTTGTTTAATTACAATTGAAATCAAATAAAACTGTAAAGAATTTCCAAAGTTTTGAAAGTAAGAGCATTTTAAAATATATTAAGTATTAATATTAGTAACGGTGCATCAACTTACAATCTATCTACACAAGTTGATGTTTAATCAAATTTTGCAAGAAATATTTAAGTGTATTCTTCTTACAAAGTTTCGAATCGTGACATACATGACGCAGTGAACATAATAACTTAAAGAATAGTATAGATTTGAAAGAAAATATTAGAAAATAATAATAACTAAAACAGATGACAACGCGGCCTGATTAGATAGATTTACAGCATGAATAGGCATTAAATTTAGTCAACAAGTCTTTTACTATCAACGCAATACTAAATTACATATACAATATGCAATATTAAAAAATTAAAGAAAAGAAAATAGAAGTAGTACACAAAAAACGAGAGTACATCACCACACTATATTATTATCATTATTTGATTATATTATATACACAAACAAGTAATATCTAATGAACATAACAATTGCAATTACAAGTTATTGTTTTCTCACCAAACATATACAAAATTTTAATGCAAATATATATAGACATTGAACATATATAGACATTGTTCATATATTAACATTGAACATATATAGACATTGAACAAATATAAACATTGAACATATATAGACATTTAACATATTATTATATAGACATTAAAAATATAAAGACATTGATCATATATAGACATTGAAGATATATAGATTGAAGAAAACGACATTTAAGTTGAGAGATCTGAAGGTGAGTATATTACCACACTATATAGTTAACATTCACATGCATTAAATGAAGTTGCATTATACTTACAAACCCCACATATAGACATGTTACATTCGTAGATGAAAGTATACATATCATCGCCAGCTCTCTGTCTGGGTTAAGGGTTGAGACATGTGCAAAGTGCTGTTAACAGAAAGGGAACGATGGTCTATACATTTCACCACCGTATGAAATTGCTGTAAAGTGGTATAGTAAGAGTCGACGTTGGGTGTTATGTCATATGGTTAAACCTGAGTCGTAGACTCTATCATTGTATCCTATTCATTACTCTTTTTAACCCCTTTCAACATATCATGTGCATGTTCTCTATATCATAATCAAAAATGAAATTAGCACCATTTTTAACAAAGTAATGCAATATCTCTCAATCGTATTTAAGAATCTTAATTTATGTTTTATTCATGATACCGTCTCCTATCACCAATGAAGTATACAATATAGATATTTCCTTACTTTTTTATTACTTACATGTTATATGGATCCTTCTATCTATGCACGATACAAAACGTTTATAGTACGCTTACTTGCTAAGCTTGTTCTTTCAATGTCATTAAATGAATGTTTTAAAGATTGAAAACAGTCTAGAATGAAGAACCAAATAGCAATCATACAATGACATGTGTCTGTCAACGCTTTTCAATTAAGCAGAAACGCCTCTGTACCTTTAAGTGCCTGGAGTTAAATACAGGTCTTGTAATGTTTTCTTGTAGATCTATATACAACGTACACTGCCAGATGAATTTATGGCCCTTTCTGTCAATTTCAAATTAAATTCAAGAGCTTCTGTTGTTCTCACTGGCAGATATATGTATATTGCAGGAATAGGTGACATTTTGTTGATATTAATCATTCAAAGTGCAATCAGAAAGTTATTATTTGTAAGAAATGAAAATATTTTGAAGAATCATAAATGTTTATATCATGAATTGTGACAAACTCGTTACTTGCAAGAAATGAAAAACAATTTTAGGATCTTTTTTTATATTTTTCCTGAACATGCCAAACAAAAGTAAAAAAAGATTTGAAAATATATACACAAGTGTTTTGAAATTAATAGAAATGTATAGCTTTGTCTGTATCGTTTTTAATAACTGAATTATGGACATATATATACGTTTAATAAAATGAGGTATGTTGAACCATTAATGAATAAATGGTTTTAAGTGGTCAGCTCTAGAGTATATTGACAACATTCAATAGGTAGTTATTCATACATCTAGCATTCATATAAACTTTTATCTTTAAATATATCTGATCAAATGTTAATCTTTCATTTTAGTCATCTGCTTTGTACTTACAGAACAATGCTCTTTCGTTTCATTTCGTGGAAATATTCATTGCTAATAACTGCATAAATCGCTTAACTTTGGTCTACAAAGCATGACAAAAACTAATTCACATTTGATGTTCATAGTATGATAGCATCATAGAAAAAAATGTCAATTATCTTCCAGAATGGTGTATGAATATTTCTATTAAAATTATTTTTTTGCCAGCATTGCAGTCATTCCGTTCAATCTATTTTGCAACCTGTTACATTGGTTAATAGGATATTCTAAATAGGATATCATTAATAAAACTTAATTATAAGCTGGTATAAGTTTCATCACCTTTAAAGGTATTTTCTATGAAAAGTTTAGTTTCATGTTTAGTGTATCAGCATAGTGTTTGATATTTTCAAAATCAGATTACCTATTCTTGTTTTAATTGATATAGTTTATATGCAAATATAAATTAAATATTTTATTCATAGGAAATGCATCAATTAAAGATATGAATAGAAATCAGTCCATAAAGGAGATATAAATCCAATTCTAAAACATTGTAATAAAATTTAATCAAATATACAAACTATATAACTGCAGCGTTTTAATTTACTTTATAATATTAAATCATATTGCTAGAAATGTTGGATTTTCAAATCGCAATGTCCAGTGCCCTATTAACAAACAAACATGACTAATCTAAAAACTACTAAATTCATGATATTTGAATATCATTTGATCATGAACAATTACTAAGATAAATAATTACTACATTTTTATAGAAAATATGACAAAAACAATGACAATGACAATGAAAGTTAAATGAGAGGGAAATGAAGCAAGGGGTAAGCAAGTGTTTTTTTACAATTAACAACATTGAATATTCAATATAAAATTTTTAGCTACTGTAATTATGATTAAGAATGTAAGAATGGTGATAATGTGTAAACTTTATTAGACGAAAAGATATTTACAAGAGTGATAAGAATAAGAAAATGCATTTGCAACATTTTACAAAAAAACATGAATAAATGGTATTACATTCAATCATAATTTTTAAAGTCAAAAAAGTCCATTTGAATAAAAAATCCAGTTTTAGGAAGCAAATAAATAACTGATATTAACATTGTAACTAAAAGTTACTTGAACGCTTCATCTAAACAATGATCCCAAAGTAAGGCTTTAAAAATTGTTTGACTATGAACTCTTACATATATATATTTGAATTATTACTGCTCCATTTTGTTTAATTACATTGTCTTTCAATTAGAACCGTTAACTTTCATTTTTCTAAAATCACCTTATATTTCTCCTAAAAAACGTGCTACTGCCCCTTTAAAACGTACCAACTTTTAAAACAATAAACATTCATTTAGATACTTACATTACATCAACAATAAATAAACAAATATATAAAAGATAACGTGTATTATCAAAATCGAAGATGATATTAATATTACCAATTTATACCTCTAGAATTAAAATATATTTCTAAAAAGGGCATCATTCTAAAATTCAATTCACTATTTCAAGAATCAAGTTTAAAAATAAACAAACGACAAGGCAACGTTTGATATGATTTGCTAATAGAACGCGTTAAAGAAACTACCAAATTAACTAAGTTGCTCTTTGCTGGAAGTCATCAATGGGACTAGCCAAGGTGTCGTTCTCGAACCATCGTTCATCAATTTGATGAATGAGAGGGTCACAAGGCAAGGCATTTCGCTAACAAGCTCAAATAAAAACGGGAGCGAATAGTCAGTTTTGTAGCTTGGCACACGTTTATGAGTTGGGAAACGAAGAAGAATTTTCTAAGCCCAAATGGATCGTCATAAATACTTGGCATTATATGTTTGTCAATTACAGAACGTTTCAGCTGCTTGGAAAGCTAGAATGTAAATTAGGTTTTATTATGTCACTTGTTTTTTTACCATCATAAGAACGTTTGGCACGGTTGTTTATATAGCACGCATGACATTTAGTGTCATCCTTATGCTATATAATTTACGTTTTTATTTTTTTAGGATAAATGTTTAATCAAAATACAAAATGCTGATGTATCTACTGTTAATTCATTGATGATCAAATTTGCTTTGTCAAATTAAAACTTTGTAAACTTTTCATTTTACCTACTCGTTAATCTCAATATTTCAATTTACAAAGTGAGTATGTTATCAAAGCAGTTGAAATTATAATTACTTAGGTAGATTAATAGATAAATACCAACTAGAAACACATATAAAAATGTCCTTTATTATATGATATTTCACTTTTTTTTAATGTTCTTGTAATTTAACTGAATATCTATCCTTTAAACACAATTGTAAGATTATGATGAAAATTTGCAGTGATACAACGCCGTAATAATGTTTATCATTTCTATAAATATGTTTGTGATGTCAATCTAACATATATTTCAATGCATTCCGTGCCCAGTGAAGAGTTAATGTTGACCAAACAGATCAAGGCCGTGTCCTAATTAGTATAAACATCACATAAAGCCTGCAACAATACCCTTATTTGTTTATAGTTAAATGGTTAATTAGTTAGCTTTGAACCATTGGTTAACATCTGTTTGTGATTAATATGCTTCAAAACAAATAGCAAATAAAAGTACGCTGGTATTTACCGTTCCATGTTGAATTCCATGCATATTCATGTTAAAGATTAGTGGACAATGTTTTATTGTCTATTTAGCTTTTCACATGCATGATAATAAGATGAAATGATCTTATCCAAATATTTAGTATTTTGGATATGTATTTTAGAATACCATGCATTTCACTATGCTGATTTTATGAAATGAAAAGTACATATTGAAATAATGATATGCATGTGGTATTTCATTTTATTTGTAACGCAATATGTTTATGTACATACGTGTTCCCCATTTTAGATTTTTTTAAATTAAATCATTATGAAGTTCTTATTTTTTAGTAAAACATTTTTCTTCTAAAATAATGATAATAATATTGTAAACAAAAATTCTCACTGTACTGGTTTATCAGCACTTAAAAATTCACACGAATTTTGCAAAAAAAATATTATATTTATTTATTGAGGAAATTGTCATATAATTCCAATTCCTGATATGATTTTTACACACAAAATAATACGTTTTGGAACGGGGGTTTTCATTATAACAAACTTAAAGATTCATTAAATGAGTAATAACGAAAAAATTATTCAAGTCATATACATAATATTCACTTTTAAAATACTTTCTAATGCCTTGTATTTAAGGAAGTGGTTAAGTAACGAGGTTTTCAACATATGCTAATGAATTATGTTGTGCTTAAAAATTCAACAATGGTTAACAGAAATATTATTATCGAATAACATCATGTATCATAAAAATGTTTAAAATGACCAAGCAAATTTGATTTACAAAAGGTGAGAGATTTTTCGTTTTATAAACATTTATCTACCTTACCCCCATATAAACAACAAATCCCTATAACGGTGTCGCCCTTGCCTGAAGAAATCCTAAATTATATTTCTCACACATAGATATTATCAAAAGAATCAAATGAGAAGCCCATATATCCACTCAAAATCCTCTCAAGATGAAATCACCTGAACAATAATCCTAAAATCATCACCCTGTGGTAAAATAGGAAATAGGCAGGTAACTTATTTAATACTTTCATACCATCTTATATTTTCAAACTATTTCGGTGAAGCAAATACCTTGGAGGGCTACTTAAGATCGTCTCATGTTTCTGAATCCTCACGAGCTGTTCATCAATAGTTGAACTGTTTTGTAGAACCTCTCAAAGACTTCACCAAGGAGGCGATGGTTACCTTGCACTAGAGGTGCAGTGAGGTGTAGCGAGGGGAACGCTATCACTACTCAGCCTTCCCCCCTCCCCGTTGGGACGCAGCCAAAACATAACCCCCCTCATTCCTTTTAACTTCAACTTTTGAAATGTAGCATTTCTTTGAAATTGGATCGGTTTCTCTTATTTTTGAAACATTTTAACCATGTTTTGTCCATGTGCCTACTTCAATAATGATATTTGTTTCTGAGTGACTTACTCTTTGTCATGTTCCCTGAATGCTACCATATGCATCGGTTAACTGTTAAAGGGGTTCCTCGGCTTTGATGCCTCGTTTTCTTCAATACTCCTTTAAAAGCTCTTAAAATGGTGGCGACACATAAACGAAAAAGCTACTTTAACTATTTTGATTCTAACGTAAGACGTCAGAAGTTATACGGGATAGAGAACGTCAGATAAACAATACGTAAACAAAAGTTCTTCAAAATATAGGTCGTATATAGAAAATAAAAGAATACCTTATGATAGAACTTCTACAGCATAAACATTGACGTCGGATAGACAAAACTCTTAGGCTCTTAACAAAAAAGGTCGGAAATAGAAAATATGAAAACAATATTTTTTAAAGTGTTGCTTTCCTTGAAATCCTTTGAATTGCAAAGTTTACAAAATCATCTATTTGAAAGTTAACAAAGAACCGTCTTCATTGTATATTTAGAATAAAAATATATTTATCCATATGAGTTATTCCTTGCATTCGTGTATACAAGAAGAAGTTGTTTGATCACATAATCTGTGAATAAAAATGTTTAAAAAAAACTTTAAAAAATAAACTTTAAAAAACTTTTAAAAAGTCAAAAAATACATGAACATAAATGCTTATTACTATTATTCAGCACTTAAAAATCTTGGCCTGAAATTTGGGTGGTCCATTTTAAAAGAACTGTGTCATTATTTTTAAGATACAAAAAAACATCAGATTAACTAGTATTTTTTAAGGATGTATTTGTTATTTAATTTATAGGAGTAGTGTTGGAATAACATTTATTCAATAATTTTTTAATCACTTTTCTAGATCGCAGTGTCACAATATTTATTTACCCATTAGTCATGAATAGCAGAAGATGAAAATAAGTAAAAACTGCTGCATGTACATTACGAAAAGATGTTTGGTTTATAGTCAAGCTGGATGTTTTATGTCAGGTTTTCATTATCTTTTATTAAAAAAATTAAAGTTTTTTAAACTTTTATATGGTCTTATGCATTTAATTGTTTGTGAATAAAATGTATTAGCAATACAAAATGAGTAAGATGGTCGTTATGTTTGTTGTTGTTTTTACCTTAGTAAACCACAGTTACATGTATCTTTTAAATATTAATGTATTTTGTGAATGTACAAGATAGAGTAAAAGAGTTTATCAACGAAATATTAAAAACACTAGTGTTCTCTATTCCATCTTTTCAAATTTCAAATGCCAAAAGGACATATTTTGATTTAATTGCAATATACATTTTCTTATACTTATAACTCCACTTTTAAAATTTTAATCATTTCTAATATAATTAAGCGTCAGAAGTTAAACTATATACACTCATAAAATATCACATCTAAATTCATTATCCTCTTAAAGGGGCAGTAGCACGTTTTTAGGGGGAATATAAGGTGATGTCAGGAAAATGAAAATTAATGGTTCCAATTGAAAGACAATGTATTTAAACTAAATGGAGCAGTAATAATTCAAATATTTAACGTAAAGTTTAGCCATGCGATTCCTTTTTCTTACAGAAAATGAATTAAAGGTGTTCACACAAAAATGGCGGCCTATGTATTTTATGTTAATCTTCATACTTTGTCCTCCGACTATGGATGATTGTCTTGTGTAATGACATTTTTGACACTGTCAAAATAATACATTTAACATTAACTTACAATTATCACTGAAAATTTTAAAATAAAAAATTATCAAAAAACGTGCTACTGCCCCTTTAAGGTGTTAAGTTGCAAATGGAGTATTTCATGTAGTAACAATGAGCTTCAAGATGCATTAACAAATAAAAGAAACACAAAACATAAACAAGAAAAAAGCTCCCTTCAGCTGTTGTGTTAATATACTTTCATTATATTTTATTACATCATAATTTAGTCTTCCTTTAGTGGCGAAGTCAATACACTACTCAACAAATAAGTGGGGTAAGACAAAACACATGGAAAAGATTGTTTACTTTTCTATGGAGATCTATATCAAGGATGAAAGACACAATCAAAATCTTAAAGAGTTTAAACGGTTGTAATGACGGGAAGAAACACCTCTAAGCATTAACGCAACACTTAAATACCCATTTTTCTCAAAGCAAGTAGAATAGAAAAGGGAGTTTGAGAATATTTCACTGATATTTCTCTTTCTCTCAAGGAAATCTCTTCCACAGACTGAGGAAAACTTGATGACTTCTACAGCCCCTCTGAAAGATAAGCCACGCAATGAGACGTTGATTTACTATACGAACTTAACAATCTTCATTCCGTAACCATTTCCCGCCTCCCTGTCCCCTGGGATTGTCTCTTCAAGAGACCTGACCCCACCCTTAGGACCCAGCCGCACCCCCGGGGCTAAACCAAAGAGATTCTCTATGTTGTGGGGTTACAGATTGGTATGTTTCAACTGTTCTATGAACCAGAAGGAAACAGCCATGCTACGGAAGGAAACGGATAACCCGCGGGAGGAAACATGAAACAGCATATTGAGAAGGCAAATCCCTTTTGCAGACAAAACAATCTTCAAAAGATTTTAGAGAAAATTTGAGAATGAATATAATTCCTTACGGCACGCTAGCAATATGAATTCTTCGCCAGTGAAAGTAAGATGGGAACGTCTTTCGATGGTTCCAAGTTACCATCTATGATAACGGAATGGCTATTGGGAAGCAAAGATAAAATAAACCTATCTAAATGTACCACCCATCTTGATTTTGCAACGTGCTCAAAGAAAAACGATAATACAGTATCCCCCGCTGTGAGAATGTGTTTTTGAAGAAAAAGTGAAAGAGAAATGCATTGTAAGAACAAGTGCTTAAGGAACTTCATGAACCCATGCAGACGTCTCTATAATAACCCGTTTATTGTTGAACGTTATCTCTTTTCTGCTTATCATTCCCCTCCGACGTTTTTATTATCAGATGATAGAATATTGAGAATATTTTACACGCACAATTTCATATTCTTTAATCTCTTCTCCATCAACCATCATTATCTCCTTAGCGTATCGCCAGAGATCTGAGAATGGTTTTGTTAACGCGGGGAAATATTTCACCTGTGTCATTTTTCATACTTATTTTAAAATATGTTTGTGAAGACGTTGTCAGCTTTGAAAAACATTGTTTGCTTGAATAATGATATGTTATGATAATTTGAGTGAAAAAAGAAACAAACATGTGAACGGTTGACTCGGTACAAGGTGAACGGGTTTATATGTTTATCGAAAATCTTGACTGAATATTGAGTAATTCAATTTTATCAAACTAAACGTACTTAACATTTGAACTCTGAACTGTAATTAAAATGTCGTTAGACCATCTGTCAAAATATGTCACACCTGACAGGTAAAAACGAGCAACAATGGATTGAATATGATATATGTGGGCATAATTCTATTATAAAAAATCAAAAGGTACGGCAAGGTACAAAAACCTATAATTCAGACCCTTTCCCCTCACACTCTATCAAATCCGAATCCGTTTTAGATGGATTTGGAACCCGATCCTTCAAATTTATACTAGCCCTCCTGATCATTCATCAGTGAAACTTTTATATCTACCCCATATAGGTGAAATGATTGACACCTTTATATCTGAAAACAGGAGCTTAAAGCCAGGGCGCGTGTTTACTTTGGACACTGGATTGGAACAGGGGGAAATATCAGACAATTGCTTTGCGTTCTGCAATACGCACATGAAGAATGGCCACAAGATGTAATTTACCCGATTGAAAAGACGCTACAAATTCCTACTTGTATCCGAGTGCTTGGTTCGAGTTGCTATTTTCATCCTACAATAAGAAATAAGATATTGAAAATACGTGAAAAGCCGTTTGGTTTCAACACATGTTGGCAATCTGAGCTTTAGTTCCATATTCTCTTCAATTGAGGAGAGTTAACTTTGTATTGAGTTATCCCTTTTCGTCACGGGCTGCATGGGGTAAGGAAACCCGACCCCCACACCCTCGACACCTTACCCCTGACCGGTACGCCAATAGTCCCCCTCCGTCCAAACTCTCTGAACAATGTCAGGGTGATAATGCCCAGTCAAACAGGTGTTCAACATGTAATCACGGCTTTCTCCTTGTAAACATGAACATAAACAGAAGTCTTGGCACGATCAGCCTCTCCCTTGGGGTCGTCTTGTTGTCCTTCAAAAGCCCCGGGGGTCAGGTTCCTTGGGTACCAAACCTCAATGCCCCTGGGAGGCATTAGGGTGTCTCTTATATCATTAACAGGTCGCGATGTTTTGGCTTCAATGCAATGACGAGTCAAACAGTGATTGGCCTTACTGCTTCAATGGTAACGAAGAATATCAAGCTTCAATCAAACTCTATTAGCATCTGATTAGCCGTAATTACTTTTCGCTTGCAGTGGACTTCAATTTCAGGCTGGTGCTTCTCGTGTACAGATTCAACAAGCTTGGGTTACCACCAAAACACTGCCAGATTGGACTCGGAGTCTTTGAACTAGGTTTCTATGACGACATTGGAAGCATCACAAATCAAAGAGCAGTGTTCATGCGGATTAGGTTTTCTTAGAAAAATACTCTAAAACATGATTGTGATTTAACCATCAACGCTCTTTGAACTGCTATGAATTGAGAAAGAATTTAATGAAATACAATAAACATCTTAAGCCAATTTAATTAAACTTTTCTTTTATTTTCATTTTTGTCTGTGATTATTCTAAAAATTCATTATGTTTCGTAATTAACAAGAAGCAAATTTTACATTTAAATTGTATCATCACTGACACGAAACAGATTGGCTGCTTTGTATTGAAAGCAATGTTAGACTCTTTTCAAATGAAATAACGTTATGTAGAACTCTAAAAGAACTAAATCTTATTGCCTGGTTGTATCATAGCAACAAACCACAAACATCATGTTAATTGTAAAAAGTCATATCCGTTTTTTAAGATTTTGAAATTTTAAAATTTCAATGAATCAATCAAATCATCTAGTTTAACGTTTCAAAGAACACTTTGTTTCAAAGAGACAAATCATGAAAAATAGCATACATTCATGATATTTAAAAAATGGAACGAAATGACGGTATTACAGTCATTCGTAGACAAAGAGCTAGATAGTGATTTATCTATAGTTGATGAGTTTTACCTAATATACTGCCGTTTGCACACTGAATTGAATCTTATCCAATCCGGTTCGCTTTAAACATAAAACTACAAAAACAACAGGATCATAAAATGGTGGAAAGAGTCTATTCCTTAATGCCAAAACATATTAACTCCTAAATGAAAAGAAATGGGTCCTTGTTTTCGCTTACATACATGTTTTGATTACGTGTTTCTTTCTATTAAGAATGATCGGTATCACAAAAGATAACTTCAGACATAATGATATTGTTTATGCGTTAATACCATTCTTAGCATTGCTTCATTTCCTAAATAATGTAAGGATGCTTTTAAAGCGAATACCTTTCAGTCGGCGTACATATCTCTTATACGTTTGAAAATTGCCTCATGTGTAAGAAACTGTTGTCTATTTAAATATGGTATGCGTTCAAGCATTGTTTATATACCAACGTTGAGTGACGTGTTGGAAAAGTCACGTGACCCTCATGTGCGGCAGTCGTCTGCTTCCATAGAGACGATACATATGCTCCACGTGTTTAAAATTCACGTTTTGTGTACATTTCATATTGCGTGATATAAATCGAATATAAAGAGAGCCACGTTTGATTACGTTAACGTAAGAACGTCAGGACGTGAAACGTTTCTTTTCACACCTTGCTTACGCCAGTCATGTATTGAAGGTTTTAAAGGGGCAGTAGCACAATATTTTTTAATTTTCATATTTTAAAATGTTCATTGATAACTGTACGTTAATGCTGAATGTATTATTTGGAAAGTGTCTTAAATCTTATTACACAAATCAGTCATCCATAGTCAGCGAACCAATATTTTAAGTTTCACATAGAGTCCAATATTCCCTCTAATACGTGCTACTGTCCCTTTAAAGGGTCAGAACGATCTAAGTAATGTTTATATAGAAGAGGAGGGCATGTTCAAATTTGTTGCGTTTGGGTATAACTGATCATCAAAACATATTGTTCACCTTCTGTGTCGGTGCTTAGATCAGTGGTATTTAAAACGATAGTTCGACGTCATATTAATTAAAAATTAATCTCGCATGTCTTCATTGATGTGCCTTGTACTTAACAATACAACGCTATATGCTTTATAGTTAAAAGGAATTGTTTGGCTTTGAGTTTAAAGCTAAAATGCATCATCATAACTTTAATGTTTGATATACCATCAATTCTTATGTCATGAAATGCCATTGATTAAGTGCATGATATACTACGATTCTGTTATCAAGGAATGCCATTAAGATCATGAAAACCCATTGAATAATTCATGAAATGCCAAAGATCATGAAATACCGTGGATGAAGAACACGAAAGCTATTGATAAAGATCATGAAAACTGTTGATAAAGATTATAAAATACTGTTGATAAAGATTATAAAATACTGTTGATAAAGATCATTAAATTACTGTTGATAAAGATCATGAATTACTTTTAAAAAAATAGTATAATACTGATGATTTAGATCATGAAAAACTAAAGAACATTAATTTGATTTAAGTACAAACTCTCAAAATTTCCGTTGAGTGTTAACATTGTATACATAAATCAGAAAGTTCTTCGCCTGAACCAGCCTTGGTCTGTTGTATGTCTGTCAGGACTAGAGACTTTGGTATAAACTGCTTTGACGCATACGGCCCACCAGAAAGAAATTCCCACTTTTTGTAGCACCCGGACAGAAGCTAGACCGCTACAGTATAAACATCAATCTGTTATCACGTTCGCATCGCAAGTTAAAACAAGCGGCCTAAGGCTGGCTGTTAAAAATCAGAAAGGTTCATAAACGAAATGGTTGATTTTCTAAACTTTGAAAATATAATATTGTGGAAACCTTCTAAAATTTCTGTTCAAATTTATGTTTCGTTAAATCCGCTCTCTCGTATCTAACTTTCTTCCATTGTTGATATATAAAACAATATGGTGATATTCAGAAGATACACTTAGTAATGAGACCGGTCTTCATAGCATAACATACAATACTTTAAAGTGCATGATAGTCTCTCATCAGGTCCCTTTTAGTAGCAAAAAGTCTAGAAGATTTTGGCAAGTCTAGATTATTCAGATCTCGGAATTCTGAAATAAAGTCTTAGACCCCTATTACCTAAGTCCGTGTCAAATAAAAAAAATGAAACCAGTATCATAATAGATCTACGATGAAAACGCTTACTTTCGGCGGCGGGTCACGAGAAAGTTGGATCTCTGTCATTGACTTTCACAATTAAAGGGGCAGTGATTTCGTTTCCACAAACAATATCCTCATAGGACTGTCCCTTTAACTTGTTTCATCTATCAATAACCTTTCGAGATCTACAAATTCAAGTTCTAAACGATCCGAGCGTAGATGTATCACATAAGTACTCTCTTGATAATCCCCAAGTTTTCGATTCAATCTTAGTTTTCGTATTCACATGTTAAGTTATGTATTAACGTGTAAGTACATTCTATGACAAATTATTCATGAACGGGTTAGTAAAATCTCTGACAAAGAAAGATAGATTGCAATATACCATGCACAACAATCTATGTGGAAGTTTATAATAAATCATGAAAACCAACAATTGTAAAATTTCATGATATATTAAGTTTAACTACACCATCGAAATTTTAACATTTATGATAAATCATAAAAATCTGTAAAATCGAAACAGAAAATAAAATCTAAATAAATCATAATTAAATAACCATTTGTCATTATATTTCTAATTTTATTATTCACCGGTTGGTCATCATTTCTCTCAAGTAGACATATTTTACGATACATCATTCAGCCAATTAAGAAAATGAAGAGGAAACATAACACATGTAAATATTTTCTTACTGTAACAAGACTCCTAGTTAATCCCTAGTTACCGTTAGCAATATATTTCATCAATGTATGGAAGCCCGACTGTACCAAAATTCATTATGTATAGAGGCAATGCAATCTCTTCTATGACTTAGGAAACAACATGTAGTTCTTTGCCAAACATTGCGTTTAATCAACAACAACATTGATAAAACAATCCTAATCGACTTAAAGGAGCAGTAACACGTTTTTTGAAAAATTTATATTTTCAATTTTTCACTGACAATTGTACGCTTATGTTAAATGTATTATTTTGATAGTGTCAACAATCTCATTACACGAACCAAGCATCCATAGTCCGAAAACAAATTATAAAGATTCACATAAATTCAATTGGCGGCCATTTTTGTGTGAACACCTTTAATTCATGTTCTGTAAGAAAATGAAATCGCATGGCTGAACATTGCATAATAAATTTGATTTATTACTGCTTCATTTATTTAAAAACATTGTCTTTCAATTGGAATTATCCATTTTCATTTTATTGACATCACCTTTTATTCCCCCTAAAAACGTGCTACTGCCCCTTTAATGTTCATCTGAGCGTACGTTTCATCCACATTGCATTCAGTTTACCCAGCTGTACAGATGGGTACCTGGACACAGGAAGTACTGGATATAAGACTTGAACTGAATGTAGGGTCATTGTTTTCAAGAGATACAAATTAACACGATTGATGATAAAGATCTTAGAAAACTTAAAACGTAACGTATTCTGGTCGGCAGACAAAAACAATTTTTTTCTACCCACCGAAATTGTTGAAAATTAGGACTGTCATTAAGACTTTAAAGCAATTAACAGTGTCTTAGTCTTAAAAGTGTTGCAAACCTTTTCCTAGTAAACTGACTGCTTATTTGGGAAGACTTTTTTATTTGTCTAAAATCAAATATTTAACATAAATTTCTGTCATTTTCGCTTTTTTTCAGGGAAATTTTGTTCGAATAAGCAGACGAAATGTGAATTTGGCAGGACGAAGTTTTCATAATTCCTGGCAATTTTCCCCCTTTCTCCCAGGCCTTGCGTTAATCTGAACTTTGATTGATGCCGTCTCAGTCAGTAACGGATGTTTAAGGTGTTAGAATTGACAGTTTTCGTAAACTCAGAACAAGACTGGAGAAAGTAGCTCTCCTTGCCTTACGCCAAAGTGAATTTTCATTTATAAACAACACAATGCAGGCAGGATCGTAGTATATAAGGTCACGGTTATGCCATAACTGTCAGGAATTCCTTTATAACAATAACACAAGTTACTGTAAACTTTTATTTTATGATGGAAGGTCTGTTGAAGAAGGCCTGTCTTGTATCAAAAGGTACATGAAGGTGCTTAACGCCCATGTCTTTGAGTTTAAGAGAGGCTTCGTTCTTCAAAATCCTTTTTCACCTGTAAATGAGGAAAAATCGCTTGAATGTACATATAATTTTGATATTGTCAAAACAAAATTTTGTTTCGCACGTTAAAGCTTTTCACTGCAGAAATCTTACATTTGTGTTTACCATAACACATTTTCAATTTTTTTAATATTAAGAATAGTTGGTTCATTATGACAAAAACTTAGCACTTTTGATCGCCTGATGATATTTATTGTTTACCAATCCAGTTCTTCTAGAAAAGAAATAAATATGTTTAAACCATATTTATCATAGCCTTTAGTGGTTTCTTACAGCCTTTACTTTCAGAGATACATTGCTACATAACCTTTAAATGGATCATTACTTCTTTCTATTGGTGTTTTAGATATTGCGAGAAGGCGATGTTAGGAGTCCTAAAAGTACATTGTGCAAACAATCATGATAAAAAAGCCAACACTTCAAACACGATACAAAGTTGCCGAAAAAGAACTGTTTAACATATGTATAAAATCATGTTTTTCTTTTAAGATAATTTTTCTTTATATCAATCGGGCATGATAAATAAATCATTTAGATAAAAAAAATACTACACTATAGATAAAACATCCCTCGAAAAAGAAGACAATACGTTTAATAAAAAAAATAATTAATTCAAAACATTAAGGTGTGGCTGTTTTATGTTTTCCAAACAGACTAACATGTAAGGAAAGATACATGATGATCTCTATTAAAAGATAACGTATTTTTCTCACGTTTTATATTTTCATGTAAAGATAAACCAATAAAATGTTACATTAAGAACAATGGGTCACATGACCACAAATCGTATATAATGTAATCCATAGAATTTTCTATGTCATCTTACGTGAACTCCTTACAGCGTACTGGCTTATCTCAGCAGCTCGTGCAACAAACCAGACCCAGTCTGGAGCCGTTCTCTGTATACAATAAGAACAGGAAACAAATTTATTACATCTAAACCTGGAAGAAGATTTACAAATTGTGAAAAATCGCGCCGGTCGTGATTTATAATCGAGAAGACAGAAGTCTCGCCGACATAGGAAGCCATTGGCTTCACAATGAAGTAAATTACACGGCCACTTCGGAATCAGCAAACGGAGTATACTAACAAATCGTCTTTCGTCCAGATCCATTTACTTTTCAAGTGGCTATGTACAAACCTTTAGAACGGTATACATGCGGTAGGGTAAGCGTTTATCAACATTAGGCTTCTAATCGTTCTTTTCAACGACATTTTTCTGACACTTCCAGCCAAACGGCCTAACACTTATACTTCCGTCAGAGTTGGGTAAACTAACCCGTGATATATCGGCACACTGTAGCCACACGTCTCGCCTTTAGGTTCTCCATTCAGAAATATACATGATTCTTGGAGTCTACTGTCAAGTGTCTTTTCAATAGATTATACACCTTCTATATGATTGGAAGTACGGAGTCCAACTGCATAATCAAATAAGTGTTAAGTGTGGCAAATAAATAGTATTATTCATATCGAAAAGGCACTGCTTCTAACAAACCAGGGATTACATTTGTGAATATCTCTTAGTGCTTAGATTGTCATTAGTACCATTCGTTAACATTGGCCTACTATAGCTTAGAAAATCTTGGCTCTGCAATTCGATACCATACTTGTCATGGTAATGATAAGAGGTTGTATTATACTTATCACGGGTGTGGTTAGTTGATTAATTTCCGATGCATATATTTCACCACACATTACAATAATGTCATCCAATACGACCCGTATCACGAAATATTTGTCACAACAATCAATTTTGAAATGGTCAGTACCTCTTTACAACACATACCTGTATCTATTTATAGAATTTCTAAGTCGCCTTTCTGTAACAGCATTGATTTAATTTTTTACTTTATTTAATCGATTGTTTTGTCGGTGAATTTATATTCTTGATATTATGTTAATCAGTAAAATATAACCAACACTCTGCGATTTATTTATGGAGCGCGGTGGTGTAGTGGTTAGCGTGCTGGCCTATCACGCCAAAGACCCGGGTTCGAATCCAGGTGGAGACACCAAACATTTGTGACCAAGGCTTTACACCGTGTTGTGTCCTTGGGCAAGGCACTACATCCACATTGCACTCAGTCTACCCAGCTGTACAATTGGGTACCTGAATACGGGAAGTACGGACCTATGTGGTCGCGCGAAGCGCTTAGTACCGGCTTTGAAAGTACTTCCTTTCAGGGAAATAATGTACAGCCAATGAGCAGTGCTTGCACTGGATATTAGGCTTAAAAATGTTCATTATTACTATTTATTAGGTGAACGTTGTTATGCAGAATGTGAATAATATTCAACATTCAAACTATGTAGCCTATATAAAAAAGACCAAAAACATCATAACAAATAAACTATTTTCAATACAACTTCACTTGGTACTCAATGCCATTAGACAATTTCTGTCCAGTGAAGCGGTTCAATTACGTTATGAAAAATAAAAATGTTAAAAATAAATTCATGCATATATAATGACAACAGGTTAGATACACTGTATGCATATAGTTCTGTCGGCATTTACTAGTTCCGCATCATTTATAAGTACATTTCTGACAGAACTATTATCGCATGCTTGAAAAATTTAATTAAATATGTTGGTAAATTCAAACAGCGTGATAAAATATATTGTATTCATAAGTCATGGCTTTGTCAATATCAGAATCATAATTTTACCATCGTAATCATCATTATGCATCTGTTACCATTAGTTTCATGCACGATGCACACATTGTAGATAATAATGATTCAACGCATGAAAACTCAATGTGGAGGCAGTAATGTGTTGCCTTTTCTTAATATAAGTACGCCATGCGAAGTAATAATGTTCTTTTTATTTATGTTAATTCCATAATTAAAAAATGATAAAAATTTAGTGTCGTAATTAAACATACCTAGTTAAAAATTGAAAATTAATGAATGTAAATGTATTAGATAATAACAGATGTAAATGTATTTTTTATGTAAATTTATGCAAATCAAGGGTTTCTTGGTAAATAATTCCAGTGTTTAACGACGTTTGACAATGCTTGACTTAAAAACTTTGTAGTGTTATTAGTTTGTTATAATTATGACAAATGATAATACGTGTCAATAAACTCACAACATAACTAAAAGCAAGTATATAGCATAAGAATACACTTCAGACAAAGAAACGCTTCGGTGAAATTTATAGCAGTTAAAGGGGCAGTAGCACGGGTTTTTTTTATAGTTTTTTTTCAATTTTTCACTGATATTTGTACGCTCATGCTAAATGTATTATTTTGATACTGTAAAAAACCTCATTCCAATCATCCATAGTCAGAGAACAAATTATAAAGATTCACATTAAGTCCATTGACGGCCATTTTTGTGTGAACACTTTTAATGCATTTTGTGTAAGAAAAGGAATCGCATGCATGGATGAACTTTAAATTACATATTTGATTTATTACTTATTCATTTATTTTAAAAACATTGTCTTTCAATTAGAAGCATTTATTTTCGTTTTCCGAGAGCACATAATATTCCCCTTAATTGCGGGCTACTGCCCCTTTAAGTCTTCGAATTGATGGAGTGACAAGTATGAAAACAACATGACTTTCTGGATATCAACTTCTTTATACAAAAATCAAGAAGTTTTGGGATATAATTTTTACAATAAAGAAGTTGTTAAGCAGACTATGTCGCTTTTATTACATCTCACCATAATATAAGGCATGAAAGTAAAGTGAACAAGCATGACTAAAAACTAGAACATTTCTTTCGTTCAGTTATAAATGAAAAGATTCGGGAATTCACATGAATTTGTCTCCAAGAAGGACAGCTTCATCCTAACTTTCTTTAGCATGTAAGATAAAAATCATATTTTATATTTTACAAGATCTTGTACATTACAACCATGATCCCCCAAATGTTCTTCCCACATAGGTTTCCCACGTAGAATCTCTTACAGGTGGATAATGTTTGTTGATTTCGCAAGATCGCCTTTAACGTGTAGTATGTTTTTGCCATAACGATAACGTCCTGATTTCAATGACATAAACCACTGTGTTAAATCTGTGACTGACCTCTGTTAGTTCGGAATGTGTGCGTACCGCACAGGTGTTGAAATTGTAGTGTTTTCATTTAATTTTTTAAATTCTGAAATCACGTCATTGATGATACACATATCTTTGATTTCGACTAAAATGATTTTTGATTTCCAGTTTAGATAGAGGATTATGCAAAATACTTTAGTAACCTACATTGCAAGACAATTCATCGCAATACACTATACATCGATTTAAAACGAAAAATCAAATGTTGATAAGTTTCAATTCTTTTCATAATAGCTGAACTCTATCTCGATAAAAATTCCAGAATTAAATTTGATTTATTTCAATATCCGTGTAGCGACAACCCGACGGGGTGGACATTTCCGCAATTATTTGAACCGGTCATGACAAATTTGCCAAGGGCGTCCACAGATGTGATGATGATGATGATGATGATAAGTCGGTAGACGGAGATCCCGGGTGGGATGACAACTCGTGTGGATACGGGTATGATTGGATCAGTATGATTGGGTTGATGATTAGTGAGGGTGAAAGAGTGATCTTGGGGTGGCTGATGAGGTGAGGGTGAGAGAGTGATCTTGGGGTGGCTGATTGGTGGTAATGAGGTTAAAGTAAGGGGTGGTTGGTTTGAAAATGGTGATTTTTATGAGGTTATTGGGAGGGATGAAAACAGGTGATAGAATAGGGTGAGGCAGTACAGAACATAGACAAAGGGTGTCCAAATGGAACAATTCCATCACTGGGATCGGAAGAAGTAGACTTATATTCAGTTTCTGAAAAATAATCATTCACAAAAAACAACTATTTCATTGAATATAAGAAAGGAGTCGCGGAGGATTAGAAATTTAGTTCACTGCAGATCTAGACTTGCTTATGTAGAGATTTTGTTAAGTCAAAATAATATTAACTACAGTCTGAGTGTAAGACTAGGGAAGAAGGAGAAAATTTTCTTATTTCGCCACAATTATTTTATCACCTTTAGTTTTGTGGTTCTCATAAGTCAATGTATCAAGATGAAGAGGAGTATATTGGTAAAGGTGACAATGACAATAATGACAATCAATGGTATTTACAGTGAAGATTGTTGGCAAGAGTAATTCTATGGATGAACAACTTCTTTATTGGACGATGGCGGTATAGATTCTTCATATGAGCACATCTATACCGAAACGTCCCCAACGTCCAATAAAGAAGTTGTTCATCCATAGAACTACTCTTGTCTTCCTTATATCATCAATTTCTAGAATGCCACTCAAACAGTTCGTGAAGATTGTTATTAAAGCAATTATCATACCAATAGAAAATGGCGCTAGGATTAAATAACGATGACATCATGATAAACAATAGATGATAACAATAAACTGAGCTGAATTTGTTTATAAAGAAACTGGTATTCAGGAAGGGAAATAGATCAATGACGATGAAGATTGTCATCGCAAATTTCACGAACGCATTCTCTGGACAACGAAGTGACAAATCAGACACTATGGAAGATAGACAAAAGAGACAACGATGCTTATAACTCCTCTTGCATCGGGTCCATAAAGCTAGGACACTGAGGTTATGGAGTACATCGCCAACATAGTTGGTGATACGTTAAAATTTGACAGTTACGTAGCGAGCACGCACCGGGTGGATGACAGGACGGAATGGGGTATGAGGTAAACGGGTAGACTTGGACAGATGCTGGGGTAAAGAGGGTAGAGTTGGGGTGGACCCGGGTAGATGTTGATGATGGTGGGGTGACGGGGTACATGTGCCTGGGTGCACGGTGACACTAGGCCACCTATTATCAAGATATTTGCTATAATTTGGATCTTTCCCCTCCGCAGGGAATTCCGGATCCCCATCCATCTTCCTGACAGGGGAAGCAAGCCCGGGGGAGTTAGTACACCCTTTTAAACCGGACACAATACAACAATACAACAGCAAAACGCAGGCGGCTACTCTCCCGCCCTCCGTCACTGCGTCAAAATACGGCAAGTGTCACTGGTAACAAATGGAAATATGAAAAGTCCACGACAAATTCGCTTTTGGTAGAGTTAAAGGTATGATACAGGGTCCTGAAAGGCGACATTATCCTAACCCTTAGCTGACACGCGCGTGATTACAGTGGCGACAATGGGTTCGAACCCAGAGAATGGCCAGAGCTAATCTTGTCTGAGTTGAGGATAAGGATTTACATAAAGGAGCTTCTTAGTACAACCTGGTATTGTACGGGATGGAACAGATTGTATCCGGGCGTTGTACTGTTAAACTAGCTTTAGTTCCAGGTTACATGTCTATTCACCATTGACACAATTGATCGGTTTGTCTCCGGCTCGACTTCATGACGGGGCCACACGTTCCACAAAGGGTTCGGGAGGGGCCATCTTACCCTTGGGGCCCCCCTCAACTCTCCCAGACCCACAGGCGCCAACTGGTCACGTGACGGCTCCAAATTGATTTATCTTGAATTTGAAATGCCATTCGTGTGATTCACACGAGAAATTTTGACACTTTTCTCTCTATGTTCTTTATATCTGTAATAAAAGGGAGAGATTCTTCTGATGTCATACCCTCAAACGTACTAAATCTTATTTCAGAGGAGGATGAATTTATAGAAAGGACATATACTTCTATACTTTCTCGAAGCGAGGGTTTGCCTAATTCAATAAGAATATGGTTCGATGCACATTTAAGAGTCGGCGCTGTTTTACGGTGAAGTGAGTGAGCGTTTATCTATCAAAAAGATTTTCTTTTCACTTTCAGAGAAATTTGCTTTGCATATTGTGTATACGTACAGTACGGGTCAGTACGTTCTTTTAGCAACATATTCGGTGTACATCGTAACCTCACTGCGTACTACGACTATAAATTTATTCAAATAATTAAAAAAGTAAATATTTTATTTTTTAAATAAATTTTAACGTAAATATGTCTTTATACATTTACATTGTTGTCTTTCACCGCAGATCCCCCGGTGCGCCCTTTTGCTTGGATTACGATGTCTACGCCCCAAAGCTTACAATTGATTAAGCTTACATACCAAGTTACATCAGCAAAAATAGACAGTTTATGACATTGTCTCTTTCTTTGTTAAGTTTGATTTCACATGCACTAAATGGCCTTTCTTCAGTTATCACGTTATAGTAGGTAATATTGTGTAATATTTATTTTCATTTTTCAGAAATACAAAACACTACTTTGATTTTAGATGAATTTGGAATCTGCGTATAAGTAATTTATACAATATGGTTATCACAACGCATATTTCTTTATTGATGAGTGTATGTTTTACTTTTGTTGACACTGTCACTTAGCTTATTGCACATGATGCTTACGAGTCAGAGTAAAAAAATTAAAAAAATTAAAAATCCATTTACATGCAAAAAATTCTTTACCATACTTTATTCATTGAGTGACATTTTAGAAGTCGGAAAGCCGTACAAAATCGCCGCTTATGGCTGAAATATTGCCCAAGCTGCGTCAAGCATTAACTCACTCACTCACCGTACATGAAAACAAAAATGGATAACAACATTTCTATTAATAATATTTGTTGATTACTTTTCAACAACGTAAACAGTATAGCAGTTTAAAAGTATAAAATCAGATAATGCTTTATAACGATTTTTACATATATCATTTTACAAATGTTAAATAAGGATATTATATGCAGAGTTGAAATTATGATAACGTAAGAAATTATTAAAAAGTTATAGCGTATGACAGACAAAAGTTCATGTAAGAGTGAAACTAAAATACCTCATGAAAGTATAGTATAAAACAACTTGTGAATTCTAGACTTGTAGGAAAAAACATATCATAAACCTATAATTCCTTATCATTCATAAACCATTCATTGTAACGTTGAACATTTTAAAAACCTTTTCTATGTTGTCATGTAATTTGAAACGGGATCCATGAAAAAAACGTTCTTTAAAAAAATAACAACTGAATAATCGCAAAAAATGTTTAGTAACTGTGAATTCTTGAGCAGAAGTTGAATAATAGTAGAATTGTCTTCGTCATTATATAACCAGGACCATTTAAACGATTTCAGAAAAACTCGCACATCAATTATTAAAAGATTGTTAGTACACTCATTTATTTCCAGATCATATACACTAATTAAAAAATCTCGTATTAATTAAGACATTTTCACGGCATATATTTCATGAAATAACATAAGGCTGCGGTGGGGCAATGATAAGCGTTTGACTTTTTAAAGGGGGTCTGCAACCTAGTTCGTAAAACCTAATTGACCATCGTTAATGAGAGTGTCCAGACGGGTAAGGGGGGCCACATAACACAAACTTGGTACTGGCTTTCTGCTGTAAGCGGTTCGTAACAAAACGAACTGGTCCCTACCGAGCATTTTCGACTCTTTCGGGGCCCTGCTAATAAAATTCTGGAAGTTAAAAATTCAGGGCTGCAGACCCCCTTTAACTAAAGGCCTCCGATATAATCAAACTAGCTAGGACGCTTGTGGCCTGTCCGCTGTAAAGTTCCATATTAAATGTAATTGTCTGGTTTACGGTAGACACTTAATGGTTTGTCATATGGTTTGTAATTTCACTTGCTTTATCTTTATCTATTGTCACTGTATTAATACAGCCATTCTTCCTTTGCTAACACTAGTAAGGTTCATAGAACAAAATAAAAAAAATCTTTAGATAAAAATTAAACTCAAATATATTTCATTCGTTTAAAAACTAAAGATCTCTTTCCGCAAAAGGTGTATCATCATGGAAACTGGGGACCAGTTGATTAATATTTTTCTTCTTTCAAGAGCTTATCTTAAACGTCCGAGTCTTACATCCCATATCTATCAAGGCGATAAGAAAACCCTGTATAGATAATACGTATTAATAGATACGCTTTATTTCAAACACTACGGGAGTTCATTTTCTATCTCGTGAAATTAAACAGACTAAGCTAAAGCCCAAACACTTCAAATCTACAGCATTTCAGTATTTCAGAGAAAAATAACTTTGAGGTTGAACATTATCAGTTTTACTGGAAACAGCCTTGTTTTTGAGGTTTAATTGGCAGGTCGGGTCAGAAAAGGTCTAAAGTGTTCTTCATCTGACGTTCTAAACTACTCAATTCCATGTTATGTGACTACGGAAGTTTTTTTATCGATAACAAAGTGCTCCCATTCTCTATAAATCACTCGACCTTTTGTCAGTTTGCTTAAATGACTGCGCAAAGAATAAGAAAGATTTGTCTCCCTTGGCCCGTTGACCTTCACCTACCACCTCAGACGTAAATACTTTAACTTTTTTCGATTAGTCTGGCCTTGCACGTCAAGTGCCGGGTGGAGCTATGCTACGTCGCAAGTTTCGTATAAATCATACTCCGTTATCGATAACACAAAAAAGTGACAAATTGGTTAAAAAGAGAACACTTGGGAAATATGCAACAGACATTTCCATCTCGGAGCGGGGACATGTTGTATATCGATTGTGACCCGAACCCCGACCTCTGGTGATCAATCACCCTACCCCTTGTGCTCAGTCGGCGAGAGTGACATGTAGATTAGCGGGCGAATGCTTTAGTTATGCTCGGGTTTACATGGAAATTTCATGTGTTTTACCTTCGATAAGTTGGGTTTTATTTTGATCAGATCCAAGTAAGTTTAATGTCACTTAATGTTTGTTTTTAATAGTAAATCAAAATTTATAGTGATATTTAGCTCGCACGCTATAGCTATCTTCACTTATATTTAGATTGTATAATGATGTTTATTCAAATTACTATGGTCACATTACGTAGCTCGTATCTAGTATTTCACGTATCTATAATATTGATAAGGATAATGAAATAGATTTCATGTAGATGTCTTTTTCAAAAATCTAACTTCACATTTGGCATTTAACTAAATCTTATAACCTTTATACAAGAATGCAGATCCAACTATAGTACAAGTTACATATCATCAACCTTAGTACAACAATACAGGTCGAACTACAGTACATGCTTTATATCATCAACCTTAATACAAGAATAAAGGTCCAACTATAGTGCAAGTTGCATACCATCAACCTCAATACAAGAATACAGATCGACCATAGTACAGGTTTCATTTCATCAATTAACCTTAGTACAACAATACAGGTCGAACTATAGTACATGCTTTATATCATCAACCTTAATACAAGAATAAAGGTCCAACTATAGTGCAAGTTGCATACCATCAACCTCAATACAAGAATACAGATCGACCATAGTACAGGTTTCATTTCATCAATTAACCTTAATACAAGAATACAGATCGAACTATAGTGCAGGTTTCATATCATCAACCTTAATACAAGAATAAAGGTCCAACTACAGTGCAAGTTGCATACCATCAACTTCAATACAAGAATACAGATCGACCATAGTACAGGTTTCATTTCATCAATTAACCTTAATTCAAGAATACAGATCGAACTATAGTGCAGGTTTCATATCATCAACCTTAATACAAGAATAAAGGTCCAACTATAGTGCAAGTTGCATACCATCAACCTCAATACAAGAATACAGATCGACCATAGTACAGGTTTCATTTCATCAATTAACCTTAATACAAGAATACAGATCGAACTATAGTGCAGGTTTCATATCATCAACCTTAATACAAGAATAAAGGTCCAACTATAGTGCAAGTTGCATACCATCAACCTCAATACAAGAATACAGATCGACCATAGTACAGGTTTCATTTCATCAATTAACCTTAATACAAGAATACAGATCGAACTATATGCAGGTTTCATATCATCAACCTTAATACAAGAATAAAGGTCCAACTATAGTGCAAGTTGCATACCATCAACCTCAATACAAGAATACAGATCGACCATAGTACAGGTTTCATTTCATCAATTAACCTTAATACAAGAATACAGATCGAACTATAGTGCGGGTTTCATATCATCAACCTTAATACAAGAATAAAGGTCCAACTATTATAGTGCAAGTTGCATACCATCAACCTCAATACAAGAATACAGATCGACCATAGTACAGGTTTCATTTCATCAATTAACCTTAATACAAGAATACAGATCGAACTATAGTGCAGGTTTCATATCATCAACCTTAATACAAGAATAAAGGTCCAACTATAGTGCAAGTTGCATACCATCAACCTCAATACAAGAATACAGATCGAACTATAGTGCAGGTTTCATATCATCAACCTTAATACAAGAATAAAGGTCCAACTATAGTGCAAGTTGCATACCATCAACCTCAATACAAGAATACAGATCGAACTATAGTGCAGGTTCCATATCATCAACCTTAATACAAGAATACAGATCGAACTATAGTGCAGGTTCCATATCATCAACCTCAATACAAGAATACAGATCGAACTATAGTGCAGGTTCCATATCATCAACCTTAATACAAGAATACAGATCGAACTATAGTACATATCATTTACTTCGGCGACCGATCATTCTACATCGTAGGACCAACGTTGTGGAATGCATTAGCCAAGCAATCTCGCTCAGTTGACAACCCGAACATATTCAAATCAATTTTAAAACCCCATCTCTTCCAAACTGCAGTTAATTTTTTACCCAATCCTACCCATATCTAGAACTGACTGTCCTATTTTAATAATGTGTGATGTATCTCAGTTTTTCTCAGTGTCTCTTGAACCTTTTGAGCAGTTAACACCGGAGAACCAGCGCTATACAAGTCTATGGTGATGATTGTGATTTACCTGAGTGCAAGAAGATAGGTCAAACTATAGTACAATTTAAATATCATTTATCTGAGTGCTAGAAGTTAGGTCAAACGAAAGTACAATTTAAATATCATTTATCTGAGTGCAACAAGTTAGGTCAAACTATAGTACAATTTACAGATCATTTATCTGAGTGCAAGAAGTTAGGTCAAACTATAGTACAATTTACAGATCATTTATCTGAGTGCAAGAAGATAGGTCAAACTATAGTACAATTTAAATATCATTTATCTGAGTGCTAGAAGTTAGGTCAAACTATAGTACAATTTAAATATCATTTATCTGAGTGCTAGAAGTTAGGTCAAACGAAAGTACAATTTACAGATCATTTATCTGAGTGCAAGAAGATAGGTCAAACTATAGTACAATTTACAGATCATTTATCTGAGTGCAACAAGTTAGGTCAAACTATAGTACAATTTACAGATCATTTATCTGAGTGCAAGAAGATAGGTCAAACTATAGTACAATTTACAGATCATTTATCTGAGTGCAACAAGTTAGGTCAAACTATAGTACAATTTACAGATCATTTATCTGAGTGCAAGAAGATAGGTCAAACTATAGTACAATTTACAGATCATTTATCTGAGTTCAAGAAGTTAGGTCAAACTATAGTACAATTTAAATATCATTTATCTGAGTGCAACAAGTTAGGTCAAACTATAGTACAATTTACAGATCATTTATCTGAGTGCAAGAAGTTAGGTCAAACTATAGTACAATTTACAGATCATTTATCTGAGTGCAATAAGTTAGGTCAAACTATATTACAATTTACAGATCATTTATCTGAGTGCAAGAAGATAGGTCAAACTATAGTACAATTTACAGATCATTTATCTGAGTGCAACAAGTTAGGTCAAACTATAGTACAATTTACAGATCATTTATCTGAGTGCAAGAAGATAGGTCAAACTATAGTACAATTTACAGATCATTTATCTGAGTGCAACAAGTTAGGTCAAACTATAGTACAATTTACAGATCATTTATCTGAGTGCAAGAAGATAGGTCAAACTATAGTACAATTTACAGATCATTTATCTGAGTTCAAGAAGTTAGGTCAAACTATAGTACAATTTAAATATCATTTATCTGAGTGCAACAAGTTAGGTCAAACTATAGTACAATTTACAGATCATTTATCTGAGTGCAAGAAGTTAGGTCAAACTATAGTACAATTTACAGATCATTTATCTGAGTGCAATAAGTTAGGTCAAACTATATTACAATTTACAGATCATTTATCTGAGTTCAAGAAGTTAGGTCAAACTATAGTACAATTTACAGATCATTTATCTGAGTGCAACAAGTTAGGTCAAACTATAGTACAATTTACAGATCATTTATCTGAGTGCAAGAAGATAGGTCAAACTATAGTACAATTTACAGATCATTTATCTGAGTGCAACAAGTTAGGTCAAACTATAGTACAATTTACAGATCATTTATCTGAGTGCAAGAAGATAGGTCAAACTATAGTACAATTTACAGATCATTTATCTGAGTTCAAGAAGTTAGGTCAAACTATAGTACAATTTAAATATCATTTATCTGAGTGCAACAAGTTAGGTCAAACTATAGTACAATTTACAGATCATTTATCTGAGTGCAAGAAGTTAGGTCAAACTATAGTACAATTTACAGATCATTTATCTGAGTGCAATAAGTTAGGTCAAACTATATTACAATTTACAGATCATTTATCTGAGTTCAAGAAGTTAGGTCAAACTATAGTACAATTTACAGATCATTTATCTGAGTGCAACAAGTTAGGTCAAACTATAGTACAATTTACAGATCATTTATCTGAGTGCAAGAAGATAGGTCAAACTATAGTACAATTTACAGATCATTTATCTGAGTGCAACAAGTTAGGTCAAACTATAGTACAATTTACAGATCATTTATCTGAGTGCAACAAGTTAGGTCAAACTATAGTACAATTTACAGATCATTTATCTGAGTTCAAGAAGTTAGGTCAAACTATAGTACAATTTACAGATCATTTATCTGAGTGCAAGAAGATAGGTCAAACTATAGTACAATTTACAGATCATTTATCTGAGTTCAAGAAGTTAGGTCAAACTATAGTACAATTTACAGATCATTTATCTGAGTTCAAGAAGTTAGGTCAAACTATAGTACAATTTAAATATCATTTATCTGAGTGCAAGAAGAACAGTCAAACTGAAGTAAAATTTAAATATTATTTATCTGAGTGCAACAAGTTAGGTCAAACTACATGTATAGTACAGCTTTAACATATCCGTTACGTGAAACCGAAAGAAGAAACAGTAGATACCGTATCAAATACCCATAGCCAGGTAGCTGTGCTTACATGGTAACAGATCATTTACCTGTCTAGGAACCAACATCAAAGAAAGTTCCGAACTTTCGGCGACTTCAAAGTCGTAACACCTCATTGCGTCTCCGACAAGTGTAACCTATGTCAGAGGTCATCATCCGGGTCATTTCATTCATCCATCTTCTACCATCCATCACTCCCAACCTCGTCTGTTTTTCTCTCACCCATCAGTACTTTTAGTTACTGAACAGAGAAGCAATGGTGGTCTAGTGGTCTGACACTTAGCAGTAAATATTGCAAAAAAGTTCGACAGTTGCTTAAAATACTACACCTCATTTCATAGTTAATACACAGTAAATCTGATGAAGTATGGACCTTATATATTTTGTATGATTATGAGGTATACAAATAAACAAATATAATCCTCTGTTAATCACAGTTCTCTCTTATAAATCCTAATATTTTATTCTGTGTTGCCAAAACTAGTAAACATTTTCTTATTATAAATCAATTTATTTAAAAAATTATTATAGTCATTCCTGTAATTCATTTGAAAGCAGCCAATACGACATGGACCGAACTGGGAAGGACTAGCCAGAATCGTGTGCGTTGGAGAAGTGTTGTTGCGGCCCTATGGTCCTCAAGGAATCAAGAGGCATAAGTCCAAGTAAGTCCATTCCTGTAATTTCTGATCCGAATTAGTGAATCAGAAAATATTTCACATTTTCACTTTTCTTCCAGTGGTATTAAAGGAAATTGTTACAATATTAGGACACTAAACTGGTATTCGCAAATTATTTAATCTAAAATATTAAATCAAATTCCCTAATAATATTGAAGACACTTTGTAAAATTTATATTTCAAAATATTCACGACGTAAAAAAATGGACGATTAAAATTTCAAATATTCCACTCATTTGGATGACTGGATGCGTCGCATTTCGACTTTATAACAAGTCTTTTCAACAGTGACTGTTGTTTACTTTTTTTGAATTTTTAGCTAAAATTCCCAAACTTCTGTAGAAAAATATTTGTGAACGATTTTAACTCAATGTTATTCTGTCATCTAGGTTAAAGCATCTTCTTGGCTCCATTTTGTTATAATACATGAATTGGTTGTAAATATTGTCGATAATACTTCTTATACTAAATGTTAGTCTAACCTATGCTTGATTGTTGAGGTATGAACATTTAATAGTCAATACAATAATAAGTAAACTTGTGTATTCCCATTTATATTTCATAAGTTTATACATCACATAATACACGTTTTCTGGCAACAGTTTTCGTTTTGGGCTCTGAAAAAAAATAGGTGATGTTTTTTCGCCGTTGATTGTAGACAAGCCTCATATAAAAGGTCATATCCACCTATGATAAACAAAAATATGACAAATGATGTTATAGCTTCTTATTTATCAAGCACTTTAACGTATCTTAAAACCATCAGTATAAGAAGTTGTCTGTGAAACGGTGTTTACCTTGCTACTGCCCAATATAAAGATTGACATATTGTCTACGGAGAGTGAATATGATTTACGGGGTATAAAGTAGCAACTGTTTGCCTGGAAACACTCGATATAACAGATTCATGATAATGATAATAAGGAGGGAAATAGCAATGACGTGGAGATATTTATAGCCCGGAACTGACATTAAGGAATGTTAACAAATGACTGACGGCAGAACAAAGAGATTGGTCAGAGGAAAATGACTGACCATATCTTCAATGGAAGGTTGTCAGACCGGGAAATACTTGGCATGCTATTTATTTGAAGAAGACACTTCATTGATACATGACCTAGCTTGTTGTCTCTTGGATTCAGTCATGCGTAACGCATGTCGACCATCTACCCAAAACAAACTCATCACCATAGTAACGGTTATCAATCACGTCGTCTAATCGTGAAATCTCGAGAGGATGAGTGATCGGTAGCCTTTCCTTATCTCTCGGGGAATTGTGGGTAGCCGCCATGATGGATAACTCCCCACTTCCGGAATGTGTCAGAGTTGTCTCCCCTGATGACCTGTCACTTCCGTAATTGGTTGCATTATGCTCAGAGCGATTTGTGATATGCTGGGTTAATAGGGGCACGTGTAAAGGTTAAAGGTTATGTGGATCCAATGTCAACACCAAAACAATTTAAGTGTTAGAAATCATGAAAACAATTAGGCTATTAATTATCATCAAACTTGTAAAAGAGTTTGACTTCTCAAGAGACTCCATATCTCATATTTTGTGAATTCTTCAGGTAAATGTTGTTCGATGGAGGTTATAAGATAAATCGAAAGCTTTTTTTTATTGACTCTTCAATGTGCAGATTTAATGTATCTTGTGGAGATCATAAATGATTTCATGATATTTGTCGAATCCTATAAAGAATGTGGTACACAAAAAGGCTAACGAAGAGTCTATTAAAATCTGCATGTTTCTACCAAATAATTTTATTAGAATACAGAAGCTTTTTAAGGTAAAATAACTATTTTCGGACTATTTTTTCTCGGTTGGTTTCTATTTATTCATGCAAACTGTTAAAACTTGATAATTTGTCCTACAGTATCATTGAGTAATAAATGCATGTCAAAGAGGATTTTATATGTCGATTAGATTTTTTATACCATTTCTACATTGCTTTACCTCTTTACCTTTTTACATACATTCTTGAAAAAAAACATAACATCTTGTCATTACAACCTTTAAATCACCCCAGTCTTAACATGTATCTTTTGAAAAGCAAGTTTAAGATAGGATTGAATACGAAATGAATATCTTTCTGTATAAGTCTACCAGTGCCCCGGAACACATATACACTTTCCGCTTAACTTGGCATTACACCTACGCAGAATATTATCGATATCAAATTAACTCCCAGGCAAAACATCAATAGTGTACTCTTATAAAGTAGACCATGTATCGCCGACATCGTGCTGATTGATTGAAACTCTGTATCAAACCATAAATCAACTTTCATTGACACTCTTCGAACAATGTGTAGTATGTGATTTCATTCATTGACAAGGGAAAATTTTTGCATATATGCATTCATAACATCAAGTTTACTTATGCTGTTTTCATTTAAAAAACGAGTTCAACACTATGCAGTTATTCATAATTTTTTATCTTTTTAAGTTCGACGAATGAAAAAAGCCAAAATGATACAGATTTGATGGAAAAGTGATGGAAACACTCAAAAAGTTAAAGAAGACACATATTTTGACATTCCATTCAAACGAGAACTTTGAAGGCTGAAGTGGAGAAGGGTTCCATGTGAACAGCACTTGAACATGGGTCAGTCGGTCCTAAGACTTATATGATATGATATGATATGATTTTATTGCACAAACACCTTAATTAGGCAGAGTACAGAAGTGTAAGATAAGATAATCTGAGAAACACAAAAAATTAAGATAAATGGAGAATAAACATTAGAGACACTATGCTATACTACTAATATTACATCTTTTTGTATACATATTATGTAATATATAGGCTACTGCCCTTGTATTCTTTACACTAGGTTGTAGTATCAGTTTAATCAGAGTCAGATTCCCTGGCCGGTTTTGTTCTGTGAGCCCAAGAGCGGAGAACAATTTCTCCCTCTCTGTCTTGAAGCAGGGACAGACAAGCAGAAAGTGTTCTTCATCTTCCACCAGACCCAGGTTACATTGGTGGCAAATCCTATTCTCAGCAGGGGTGCAATTGTATCTTCCTCTTTCTATTTCTAATATGTGGGCACTAAGACGTAGTCTAGTAAGAGTTGTTTGGTGTGTCTTGTTTTTCAATTCTTTGACATAGAGCTTTAGTCCAAATTTCTCTTCCATTTTTCCGAGCAGGCGTAGTTTGTGAGTTCTAGACGTAGGATTCTGATCTGTTTCAGTATGGTAAATTTCTTCAAATTCTTTCTTTAAGGCTTGCTTAACTGCTGAAGAGGATATAGTTGATTTATCTTTATTTGGAAAAAGGATTGAGAGCATATTTTCAATGTTGGCCGTCCATGATGATGTTAATTTCAAATCTTCGTTGTATGCAGCATATAAAATCCGGTCATGATTCAGTTGCTTAAGGCGGATGTAGTAATTGTACATGCCAGTGAAGATGGATAGAGATAGGGGGTAGAGGCCTAGTTCACTAACCGCTCCAATATTTGAGGCCTTTTTTGGCAGATTTAGCAATGACTTTGATATTTTTATGGGAATGACATTGCACATGTTCTTAGCCCAGTTGGTAAATGGTCTATGAAGAGGTTTGACAGGTGTTTGACCCCAGACATCTGATCCATAGGTTGCGATTGGAGCAACAATGGCATGGTAGAGTCGTAGTAGAACATCAACTGATTGGGTCAGCTGGCATGACATAGAATTTTTCAGTTTAAACCAGGCTCTCATGGCTTTCCCCTTCAGTGCTGCTATTGCTGTTTTGAAAGAGCCTGACTTGTGAAAGGTGATTCCTAGATATGTGTACGAGTCCTGTACTTCAACTGGTTCCGAGTTGAGACTAAAACTGATATTCATGTCTTTTCTGCGTTGTCCAAATATAATGATTTTAGTTTTAGATAAGTTGATTTTCAATTTCCAGTCCTCTGTGAAGTTCTGTAGGATCTCCAGACTATTCTGCAAGCCAGACGATGATTTTGATAATAAAATCAAGTCATCTGCAAACAGGAGGTGACTAAGGGAATTATTGTCTAATATTGGGGCATTTATTTTATTGTCATCAAGATAGTCCTTGAGGTCATTGACGTATATGTTGAAAAGAGTAGGACTGCACACACAACCTTGTTTGACTCCTACATTAGATTTGATTGGGTTGGTGATGCCGCTGTCTGTTTTAATTTCATAGAAGACATCTGAGTACATATTTTCTATTAAGCGGAGTAGTCGACCATTTACTTCCAGACATTGGAGCTTATAGAGTAAGCCGTCACGCCATATTGAATCAAAAGCCTTTGTAAAGTCAACGAAGCACGCATATAACGGTTTCCTTGTTTGCTTGAACTTACTAATTAAGGTCTTTAAGATAAAAATATTGTCTGTTGTTCTGAAATCTTTCCTAAAACCAGCTTGTCGTTTGTCGTAGGCATAATTTCTTTCCATATGGTCTGCTATTCTGTTGTTTATGATAGATAAAAATAGTTTGGACATACAGCTTCCAAGTGCAATGCCTCTGTAGTTGTTGACGTCAGATGTGTCACCTTTCTTATAAATTGGAATTATATAGGATGTCCTCCATTGAGAGGGAAATATTGCACTTTCCATAATTAGATTAAAGAGTGTCAGATAATGATCAACTAGAAGGGATGATGAGGCAGTCAGAAGCTCATTCGTAATCAGGTCTGGGCCGCCAGATTTGCCATGTTTAAGTTTCTTGACAGCACCAAAGAGCTCTGCAGATGTGATGGGTTTATTGAGATGGCAAGAAGTATCCTTGCTATCAGAAGATGTTCTCCAGTCTGCGACTTTACTAGTAATGTCTTCATGGAACCTAGTTGAGTTTGGAAGTTCTTCATTTAAATGAGTAAAATGGCGTTCCCATTCATCTGTTGAAATGTTCTCACAACCAGCTATTTCTTTATTCCCTGCAAGTTCTCTCACAAGCTTCCAATATTCCTTTGGTTGGTTTTCTGAAAGGGATTCAAGCTTACGAAGTAGATTTGATGTATGCTCATATTCTGCTTGCTTACAGCATTTCTTGTATTGTTTTCTTGTTTTATAGAATTTATGTTGTTTAGTTCTATCAAAGGGATGTGATTTATGGTCAAGCCAGGCTGCAGCAACTGCTTGTTTCAGAGCACGACAGTTCCTGTTAAACCATTTATTCTTCTTTATAGCTTTCTTCTTTACTGTGACAAGTTTTACAGCCCCCTGTGAAGCGGTCATCAGGATATTATTGACTTGAGCCACAGCTTGATCCACCCCCTCCTGTGAGTGCGTGTGTTGTGACATAATCATCTGCTGGGCTAGTGACCTACACAGGGGGGAGACAAGATTATTCACTAGCGCCTGACGGGACTCATCCTTCCAGACTAGCTTGAATATCTTCCTCACAGCCCCAGTTTTTGAGTTTGTCTTAGCAGTTTTTACTTTATTACGGGAAGGGGAAGATGGCAAAGAGATACTTGTGTAGAGAGCACAATGGTCAGACATGGGAGAAAGTGGCATAACTTTCATTGAGTTAAACCTTGAATAGTCATTAGTAGTTGTTATGATATAATCAACGACACTGCAACCGTTGTACTGGTAGCTAGTGTAGGATCCAAAAACATCACCGGGAGTTCTTCCATTCAAGATACAACACTGGGTGTTATGGCAAATTTGAATGAGCTCCTTACCAAAAGTATTATAAGATTTATCAGTATTATTACGTCTGAGGCATATGTTTGGGTCTTGCACAGTAGTAGGTAAAGGGGAGTGCTGACAGTGATCGTCTGCTGGGGTCAGGTCAGATAGGTTTCCTGTACGGGCATTGAGGTCTCCACCTACAATTACAACACCTTTGGAATCATAAAGGGCTATCCTCTCTTCTAGCATTTGAAATGGATCTGATGCCTTGTTCTTCCAGATTGTGGATGATTCAGGGGGGATGTACACAGTCCCGACATAGACATCTTTACAGTTGTTGATCTTGCCACTTAACTTTACCCAGAGCATATCACCATCAGTCTTATCCAATAATTCCACAGAACCATGATACTTGTCCTTGTAAAGGAAAGCTGTACCACCTCTTGACTGAGAAGCATTCATAATGTTTCGAGGGTTGTACATAATCTTATAGCCAGGGAATCTGTCTCTAAGTATATCTAATTGAGAATCACAATTATCTAACCAACATTCAACTAAACCAATAAAGTCAGGAAATTCAACATAGTTCAGGATGTCTTTGGCATTCACACTTTTAAGTCCTTGAACATTCCAGAAACCAAATGAAAACGTCGTCTGCATAGTATAATGAAATATGTATCAAACAAACACACATAGGCAAGCACAAAGGTAAATTTGGGTGAGAAAAAGTTATTACTGAATTACATAAAATAAAAAGCATTGTAATAATCTGTACATTTGGGACTAAACAATCATGATATGATATGTTCTTCTTTCATTACACAATAATTAAGCACTGTCAGTTCATCGTGGTATCGACACATGTTTTTAAACACAAGTATTAAAGCACTGTCAGTTCATCGTGGAATCGACACATGTTTAAACAATAAGTTGTTTAACATTCAAGTAAATGCACGAGCTGGGGGCATCATGTGCGCCCAGTTTAAGTGCGGATACATCCAGAATGGCCGTGGTATGGGGAGTCCGGGTGGGGGGACCAGTGGAGGTATACCTGGCCATTGCAGGAAGTGTGGGGGCCAAGCATGTGGACCCTTGGGTTCGTCCCTGCCTCCAGGTTGAGGAGTTGGAGGCTGCTCATAGGCAATGTTATCATTATTAAGGGCCTGCCTCTGTTCATGTTGCAATGCGAAGGGTTTTGAAGGTGTCTGAGGAGGTATTGGCTGGGGTAATGCTTGCAATGGGAAGGATTGCTCCATCATAGGCACATGCCCTAGCTTTCCTTCTTTGTCACTTTGTTGCTTCCAGATTGCTCTTTTAATTGCCTTGCCAATAACCGATGTCCCTATGAGATTTGGGTGGACACTGTCGAAGTAAAGGTAGTCCTTGATAAAACCCTTATTGTCAGTAAAGTAGTGATCAAGAGGAATGAAGTTAACATCTCTAGTAAAGCAAATATCCTCAAGCAATCCATTGAGGGTACCAATGTTCTTGTTGTATTTCTTGCCTTGTTCTTCTCTTCTTGGTGGAACTGCGCACAGATTTAGGGCTGCTTTCGGGAATTTAGTTTTAAGTATTGAACATAGATTCTCGATTGGCTGTTTTAGGTCTTTCTTTTTATGGCAGTCATTTGAGCCAATAAGGCATGTGACAGATTGTGTTTCGTTGTGCACAGAGCAGTTTTCCACAAATGAAATAAGGTCACTGCAGCAGGCACCAGGAAGGGTTCTTATCTGTGTCTCGCCTGTCCAGTCTATTTTCCTCCTGTCAACAGACTTTAGGAGAGAGTCTCCAAGAATGAGATGAGTCACAACAGGTGGCAGGGGTCTTGCTCTATCAGCTCTGCTTGGAGGAGGTGAAGGGGGTGAGGGGTTTCGTGGAGGAGTGCTAGGCACTGAGTGATGTGGTGGTCCCTCCCCCACCTCATGACTGGCATGGTTGTTGTCTGGTTGATGGGGTTCTTGTGTGCTGGGGAGGGGTTCTTCAGGGATCAGGGGGGAGGTCTGGCTTGACCTGTCTGCACAGTCAGCATGCTGGGGAATGTTCATCTTTCTAGACAAGTTCGAGAGTTGTGCTTGCATACCTGTTAGCCTGTTTTTCAGGGATTTGTTTTCCATAAGAAGCTGTTGAAGCTTTCCTTCTGTGTTAAATATTTTGGTTTCGGCAGTCTCTAGTTTCTGCTGCACAGAATCAAGTCTTCTAGAATTGCTTTCACATGGATCACAGCACTTGTTTTGAATTGTGGCACCCTGAGTTTTCAAACTTGCTATCTCTGTCTGTAACTGAGTAACCTTTTGCTGGAGGATTTCTATTGCCAAAATATTTCTTGGGTCTCCTGAAGGGGTTGTCAGCTTACCCTTTCTCTGCAGATATTTTATTGGTAATCCCTTTGTGCGCTTGGGTGTCATAGACATTTTAAGTGCAGGGTTAGGATTTGTTGAGCAAGTTTGTTCCACCTTACATTTCGCACAGTTATAAGGTAGCTCCATATCATTCTTATGATGACTTATCACTGCATCAGAGAGATTTTCACAGATCTGATGGCACCAGCTGTCACAGGTTGTGCATCGCACTTGAATACCATTGTCATCTTTGATATCACACACTGAGCAGGGGTTACCACCATAGTCTTGACTGGATACATACTGATCAATTACTGATTTAAATAGTGTAGAGAGTTTATCACCCTCAACCAGATCGTTCTGTGTTAGGATGTTTGGTAGGTGGTCTTCCATGAACATGTGAGGGTCTTTTCCATTTACCAACACACTGCATGTAGTATGGTATAGATTCATGGTGTAATTGGATGAAGCAGTTTCTACTTTATATATGATTTCAGTTTCCGCACCGGTTTTATCCACTGAGGGAATTACATTTGGAGATAACTTGGAGGCTATGAAGAAGGACTTACAATTCTGTTTGAAGATCTCATAGGTCCCAGTGTTGAGATGAAGTCTGAGCCCCCCTCCTGTCTCCACTAGGGTCACCGGTTCCCTGCTGGTTGCTGCCAGCTTCCCTCTCACAGCCTTCCTTCTGTCTAGGGTGTAGTGTTTCCTTCTAAGGACGCCATCTTGGATCTTGGCAGCCTGTGGTTCCAATGTAGCAATATCCATTTCTACAGATTTTGATTTAGTGTTGTCCTTACTGGACATCTTTTGTGGATAAAGCCGATCTCGGTGGCATCAGATAAGTTGTTGATATGTTGTACTTGCCCAAGTGTGATTTGTACTCCTAGAATATCATCTGTTTTTAGGAGCTTAGAATGCTGGTAGTATGCCGAACGACCTTGACCTGTATCAATGAGATGGTCGATGTATTTTGGAACAAATTTTCCAATAAGTTTAACTTGCATTTTTTTACGAATTGATTAATCCACTTTATATCAATATAAACTAATGTTGATATTTTTATCATATCATTATATTATATGTACATTGTTTTATATATATCAAAATTCATATTTTTTCTAAGTTTTAATATTTCATCAAGCATGAAACGATATTCATATTCATATCTATATTCGTTATCGTGCGCGCTCATCAAAAACTCAATGTTTTGTCAATAAGAAAAGAATAATTCAATACGTTCTTCTTGCTAACTTATTATTTTTTAAGGTCTCAATTTCGACACTTGGTAAATATTTCAAAACTGGAAATATTTCGAGCTGCGGTCTGTTTTCTTTTTATCAAATATCATATATGATCATTTTTCAGAGGTATTTTCGCACATCATACTAATTGATAACCAAAATACATGCACGAATAACGTTATTAAAACACGTGCGGTTTCAGAGTCAGTAACGGACACGCATGGCTGAAAATTCAAGCATAAAATTCGCCTATATTATTTATCACATCATGTTCTCATTTGACCTTTTAGAGAGGTCACGCTTTCGCGAAAACGAGGCCAATGAGTATCTACTTAATTGCATAAAGTTACAAATTTACGATGGATGGTAACCATACACGGTTCCCCTTGAATACACATGAGGAAGAGGGGAGGTTAAACATCTGTTTTCAGATGTAATTTACACTTCAACAACGTTCATTAGGAAATATTTTTTCGACGATTTCATATTTTTCTTTTTATATTCCTTCATATTATCACGCATAAATGCAAAGAGAAAATGTAAGAAAATTAAGAGCAGAAAATGATTGCAATCGTATGCATAGTTACGTAACTCGAATGTGTGCAAAGCATTCGTTTATGATTTAAAGGGTATCGTTGTCAAATGCAATATGTTCAATCAAAGTTTTTTCAAAAACATTTTATGCACCTGGTCTAATAATCATTAACCTGTTTATCTAATGCATGAAATTTGCAATGAAAATATAGACAAAAAAAATTATTTTTCCTATTAATAATCGCATTTTAATTTTTTTATCATAAAACAATATTCAAACAAGGATATTTGTTTACCACTTGGTTTCTTCGAATTTACCTTATAATATTCATTTACCTAAACTGATATTCCTCTTATCCGAGATTATTATTCATTTGGTCTTATAAAGTGATCTTATCAAGTAAGATCTCTCTAATCGGTCATCCAGAGAGTTTTCAACTTTTAAAGCGATGTCGTTTGCACTTTGTAAACGATTTTTGTTTCGAACAACTACAACCTTCAAATCAATTCTCAAACTTTTAAAACATAAGTGAAGTAAAAATGGTTACCAAATTTGTCCCTGAATAATGATTTGGGAGACTATAACCAGTCTAGCGTGTCCTCTGACACGCTTGATTTACTTCTCTTCTTCCCTCTTAGCATCTGGTGTTAGGCATTCGCTGTGTAAAATTCGTAAATTTATGACAAAAAGTGTACGAGTTGCTGTCGTTTCTACCCATGTACATTTCAGGTATGCGTGATTTATTTCATGGTGAAATATCTACCACGTCCACGTCTAATAAGTCATCATTTTTTCGTGTCAAATTTGACAGCTCACTTTGAAGTTATGATTTATGATGCAAGAGAGTTAGTAGTTGTGTCCGAGTGCAAGTTTTTTATACTCTATTGATTTGAAATGACATCGTATAAGTTGGTTGTATTAACAAATTTGTAAAATCAATATATTCTTAGCTATTTTGTATTTTGTAAATAGTCTGAAAGCACGGAGATTTGCAACACCTATATTGAGTTAGAGAGACATAAGGTCTCAACTATAAAGATATACAAAATCTATATTCCTTATTAATCTACCATTTAAAAGATAGCCCCATTATAGTGTCTGTTTATGTGTCCACGTGAAAGGCACTGCAATAACACATGAGTATATTGTTTCTGGAATTTGTAATAAAATGACATAAAATTATAATAATAATGTTTAGGTTTATTAGCTCTATTACATAAATGATAAAAAAAACGAGAAAACTGAATATGTATCAGTATTCTTCACTTTAATATAACATTGTAATTTACATAATAATTTGAGAATATCAATTGGGTTATTTTGTGATGATTAAGTAAGAATTATTTATAAAAGTAAGTTGAAAAGATGTTACACAGTAATGTATTCCTATTATTCCTATTAGTCGGGTACACAAGTAAGAACGATAATTTCGACCAATGATCGAAAACAATAAGGAATAATCAATTTCATAAACTTGGAAATATCAATAATATGATTCTCTCAAATAATCATTGGTTTTAGAATCACAAATATTTTGCAATATATGTCACAAAATTTCATAATGTTGTAATTGTTAAATGGTATACATCTAAACTACAACTAAAACGGCCAAAAATCTATCTACATTAGTTAATCTGCAATTTTGAAATAGTCAAAAAATTGAGTAAAAACACAAAAAACAGTTGGTTACATGTACAAGAGCACATACAGTATAATTATGCTTGATAAACCATTTCGCATAAGGGTCAAGATTACTTAAATTAATATTCAAACAAAAACCCTAAAACGGTAAAGTTAAAATAAATGAACACATGCATGTTTACGTTTGTAAACCCAAAATAAGTTCCAATGACTGTAAATAAAGTCAAAATGAGGACATGATTTCAACATTGTCATTAATCTTATTGCAAGTTTTTTTATCCATCAAATCTTGCCATAATGAATAAAAAGTTAAGTTTATCAAAATATTTAACACTTGCTGTTTAACTTTAAGAACATGTCATCAACTGGATATGGAAACATGTTATAGCGATAAAATTTCAGCAAAATCATGTTTACTTTTTTTGCTAAAGTATCTTTTTTGTGAAATGAAGGATGTTATCATACTAAATGAACACCAGATGTAAGAAAGCTTTGGTAGACTGACATTAAGGCTTTGAAAGATAATCGTAAGGTTAATAATATTAACCTCAACACTAGAAGATGGTTATGAAAATAAATGTACATTAAACAGTTCTTAAAGGGGCAGTACCACGTGTTTTGAAAATTTATATTTTATTTTTTTCACTGATAATTGTATGTTTATGCTAAAAGTATTAATTTGATAGTGTCAAAAATCTCATTACACAAATCAATCATCCATAGTCAGAGGACAAAGTATAAAAATTCAAATAAAATCTATTAACGGCCATTTTTTGTGAACACCTTTAATTCAGTTTGTGTTAGAAAAAGGAATTGCATGGCTAAACTTTACATTATATATTTGAATTATTACTGCTTCATTGAGTTTAAATGCATTGTCTTTCAATTGGAACCATTTATTTTAATTTTCCTGACACTACCTTATACTCCCCCTAAAACGTGCTACTGCCCCTTTAAAAACTCCGTAAGTTGATGATGACAGAATTGCACCAGCCAGTCAGAGAGCATTTTCATAATTTGTTATGCTAACAAATGTAAGAAATGGTTGACAATTATCATTTCCAGGACAACATAAGACAATGCATGCAGGGAAATTAAGTGGACTGATTAGGGATATCATAATTTTGATGATTAATAATTCATAAGGTGGTCATTATAAAATATATCAATAATCATAATTGCGAGATTTACTTTTTTCCAGTATACAAGCTTTTTAGGGTTTGATAAAATTTTAGTTGACAAGGAAAAGATATGGTGGGACTGACATGGCTTGGTAGAATGGAAAATGTCAAGGTAAGGCAGAAATTGGTTGACAAAAAATTGCCAGAAGGGGTCGGTGATTAAACAAAGGTAGCATGAAACATAAATTGGTTGAAATAAGAGGGAACAGATCATAAAGGTGAACATTCTGTCTCAGTGGTGTTATGGAGTGTTGGTTCATTCGAATGCGTTTTTCTTTGGAAATTTGATATAACATCTATTGTGTATGTGAAAAGAAAGAAGATATCTTCGTATTTAAAAAGTAGAATATTAATGTCATGAAATTGAAAGTTATAAGATGAGGGAAATGTAGTGTCGGATTACAGAAATGTTGTTATAGAGAGGTTCATTTACATTCTTTTTTCTATGTAAATTTGATAGAACAACTACTTGCTCTCATATGAAATTATTAACAAATTTTTAATTTTAAAGAAAAAAATGTTTGTGAAATTAAGAGGTGTTCAGATTAGAAAGATTTTAAGATGTCGGATTACAGAAATTTTGGAATTTCAAATTACTAGAGATTCTTGGTATCTTTCTTTAGAAAATACGTTATGTGTGGTGTTAGACATACTGAAATACGACTAGTAGACAGTCTAACGTTTGGTAACGTTTAGCAAGTTCACTTAGTATACTCCGGTATGGAGGTTAGAAAAACTCGACATCAACTGTTGATTGGATTTACTCAAGCATACACACGGGCAAACTGAAACATAACACAAAAATCATTAAAAATAACTGTTGTACACCCGGGGTTTAAGGTCAAAATCACATAAAAAATGTTTGAGGTCAATGTTTAAATAAAATCTCATCATATGTAATGTTTAACACGACTTATTGGTATAGAATGATAATAATAATGTGATTATAGAAATAATGAAACCCTATAATTTTGGTTGGGATCAATAACTCAAGTTTAATCTAATTTTGCATTAAATTTTGAAAATTTGAAAAATAAAGTGTTTTAAACAATTAAAACCCAGGAACGATAGCCGTTAATAATTTCTCGAGCGAGGGAGTGATAACCTTTGTACAAGAAGTGGCAGATTAGCCGAGATGGTTGTGTTTTATTTACTTACGTGAAACTTAAATTTAAAATTTAAAATACAATGTTAAGTGAAGCTATTCATCACCCGGACAAGAGATATCAAATAAATTACGATAGATTTAAGCGGTTGGTCTCACTGTGCGGATAAGCGATTGCTGCAGTTAATGCAATGCGTAAACTTTTTTTATTAATTGACATCAACAAATGATGTCGCAAATGTCACCGTAAGTGAGTACAATTTCTGGGTCCCATTCTCCTTAAAGACGCTGTGACAAGTTTTTTTCCAGATTTGTATTTGCGCTGTTTGAGTGGCATTCTAGAAGTTGATGGTATAAGGAAGATATGGTTAATTCCATGGATGAACAACTTCTTTATTTGACAGTAGCGACGTTTCGGTATAGATCCTTAAACCATTTTCAACAATGTGAAATCAATGAGGAGAACAGCAATTTATACGTTTTGGTTTGATATTGAGAAAACAAAAACAGAAACAACAGGATACGGTAACATTTACATTAAATTTGTATTTGTTAAGATTTCCATATCAGTTATTACGTCATGCGATATTCCTCTCACAGTATAAGGTGTCATGTACATGTAACAAGCGAAAACTTAATGCGGACATTTTAGTGTGAAGACCTTTTTTACCTTATTTTATTTGAACTGAGGAAGTGGATTCCCGTAGTTTAACTAATAATTGTGTCTTCCTTCAAAATCCTTTTATCAATTTCAAAATATTTTGAATTCACCTTTGTTCGTGATATCGCTATATTTTCCAGGGCACATTTTCCCCTGATTTCCCCAGTGTTACAGCGACTTTGAGATTGCAGTAAACGTGCAAAGGAGGTTTGGAGAGATAAAAACATACTCAAGATAAATGATGTTAAAAGTATTTTAAGGAAATTCACTTTCAAGGTACAGAGTTTTGATTGTTGTTTACATTCCGCCCACGTCGCTATGGAGACAGCATTAGTAACCCCCAAAACAGCTTAAATATGCAAATGGGAAAATTAACGAAATCGGATTATCCTTTGGGCGAATATTAAGTGGCATCCGTCAACAACATAACTCTTTGAAATGTACATTCCTCAAATAATAACAGACGCCGCTCTGTCATTGTTAATTTCAAGGTTGTCATTATCACTAACACGTCAATCATGTATGTGGAGCTGCGATAGACGTTGTCAGTAATGTCATTAACATAATGAAATTGACATCGTGCTGATATGCCTTTGAAATTGACATGGTTAGAAACATTTTTAACGAATATAACTGAATATTTTGAAAAATAAAACTGAAAAATTTGAATCGCAGTTTATCACGAGAAATAATGAAAATGACCTATATGTCATAAGCCTTTGAAATTGACAAATTGTGAATCTTTCATTTCAACGAAAAACCCTTGTTTTGTTCAGAGACTTTTTCTCATCCGATGTCGAAAGTAAAAATTTCTTTGTAATAATCAAATTACGGCGTTACTGTTTTGAGGTTATTAATTTTAGATTAGGGTAATTGATTTGTGTGAAATCAACACCAATAATTAAATAAGCGAAAGCCTGTAGCTGTCTCTAGGATTTTATAAAGACTATAATTGATTATAATTCGTGAAAGGTATAATTCTGTGACACCTGTGATTAGAAACGAAATATTTTCATTGGTCTATAAAACGTCTATAGTTACAATTGTTTGCTTCATAAAACTTTGGTACCTAAATCAATCATATGATATGATAGTAACTTTTGCATTATTTCGTCTCAATATTACATGAAAGCACTGTACCTCAGCCACATGTAGGAGAGTGGCTTTTTACTAAATGGATAACTTGTACCCAATCCTTTCTGTTGAATAAATATGGCTTATATTGCTATAGGGCCTGGATGACAAACTGCATCATTTGCAGACACACTTAACAAGAAATTTTTAAAACAACGACATCGGGTTTCATTACTAGATATTTGTTTTATATTGATAATTGCATTCTGTTTATAGGCATTATTGACAAATATAGAATAATGTATTCACAGATAAATGAATTAAATTAATAAACTAGTTAGCATATGAAGACACAAAACTATTTGTAAGTTACCCATTACCAGAATATTCGATTTTTTGTAAACATGTAAATTCCTTTATACCTTTTTTATTTCATGTTAATCAATGTGAGTTTTTGGATTCAATTCTTATACTTACAAATAATCTAAACTATAACTAAACTATCAAGCAATGTCACTTCTTTTTCTTATACATGTTATAGTAACATATGGTAACAGTTATATTATCCTTAGGCTTGTAGAGGACTTGATAATCTTAAACTTTTTCCATTCAGATGTTCATATACAATCGTTTTTTTCTGTTGTGGAGGTGTTTACATGATCCTAACTGTTTCCCAATAAAATGAATACACACATTCGGCTTGTTTTCCATACATGTATTTGCATTATAATTGCTCCAGAAAAGCATTTATTCTATATGTTTTCTAAGAAGTGACATATCAATTAAATGTTATGTAATAAATTTAAATCTTAAACATATCTGCCAATTCTCACAGACACTTAGACAAAACATTGATAAACAGACCCAACTATAACTTTAAATCATTCGGAGAAACACCAGAAATAGTTTAATTTAAGACAAATTCATTCTTCTCAATTTATTTTAAGAAAACACTCCATTTCCCACAACCTGAAACAAAGCTTTATTGTTTTGCAGATAAATAAATACGGTCATTACAGAGCGCAGCATACTTGAAAACCGAACTGGGTTCCCGCTTAGGCTATCAGAAGATTCAAACTTCAAAGTACTTATCTCGTGACGAAAGTGGCGCAATCGTAGAGGCTACGATATCACCAGTATACGCCCTTCTCCGCTCAAGCGCGATAGGGGGTGCACTATCTTTCATCGCGGAAGGATACTGAGGGCTGGTTGGCTGTCAAGAGGCTCTCCAGGCGATGAAAGACAGAACCAGAGGGCGGAATACACTGCATTGACCTTTCACCCCTGATTTTCATTCTGATGACCATCTGTAAGCGTTTGTAAGAAAACATGAATTAAATTTGTTTCAATATAAGATTGAGGAATTCGATATTAATGGTTATGTTTTCTTCTTGATCATAACGTATGATAAATTATAATGTCGGTGTAAAGGGGTGAGCCGACCGGAAGTTCTGTTTTCATTCTTGATTCAATATCTACGCAAAAAAACTCGTAGAATTGCAGTCATTGACATACGCCATACGTCCAATAAGTTTTTAAAAACGATTGAATAATATAAAACTGCTAAAAGTTACTTCCTTCGCATTTTCGTTCCCATACTGCTTGATGGATGGATGGATAGGCGGATGGATGGATGGATGGATGGATGGATAGCTCGATGGCTCGGTAACTTGATGGTTTCATCTTCGATTGTTCCATGTTAGATAGCTAGATGAATTGAGGGCTTCGTTGTTCATTATGTCGAAAGACCCAAAGTCTGATTGCTTAATAACTCGATGGTTCCATGTCTCTTTGGCAGGATGACTCAAGGACTTCCTGGCAACAGATACCGATAGTTCGATGATAACTCGACGGAGATCGATTATAGCTCTATAAGCAAGATGACCAACCGTGGACATGATTTGACAGATTGATTGAGATTGGATAAATGAGTGAGGTGTGTGCTGATAATATCTTTTAGTGTGTATGCCTATTGTATTGTTATATTGATTTTAATGAATTGACGCTTATAGCCTCTTGGCGGCTTTTACATATTTTATGTATTTATTTTTGCTAAATGTTATATTGAATTTACGAGATGAAACAAAATGAACAAATTCTCTCTCTCGTGTCAATCATCGTATGAAATGACGGGTCAGCACCTGTCTTGATGCGCGGGAGTAGACTTAATATGAGAGTAGTGGTTAGGGTAAGTGAAAGGTGTGGATAGTAAATGTGAACATCTCTGAAAAGCAATTTTAACCCTTGGCCCGTCAATCGACGTACAAGTTGAACGGTCAAGCATATTTCGTTGGTATAGATAAGGGGTAGGGTTAGAAGTTTTATTCTCCGAATGCCAGTTATATTCATACCAGGGGCACGTCACTCGTCAAACGGTCCTTTGGGGTTTAGTAAAAAGGGGAGGGGTCAAGTTTGGGGGAGGGGTATTTCGGGGCATCACGTTGAGAGAGAGCTGCGTTACAAGTCTATAACCATAGATGCAATCAAAGCGATGAAAGATGTTTGCATGTTTATGGGTAGTACTTTATGAAGAAATATGGATTAGAACCCGACCCTATGCTGTGAGTTAATCAACGCTTGATTGGTTGACTAAAGACATCGTGGGATCGTCACTGTAAGACGGGGTAGCGAAATAGGTTTTGGGGACGCGCTGCAATAAACCTATCACATTAAATCATGTTTTTGTCTTATAGGAACAGAAATAAATGAGTTTGGGACCATGTTGTGAATTATGTTTTGATTTATAAAAGCTTGTATCCTTTCTGATAGTTGCTTATTGAATTAACACCCATTTGCCTTTGGAAGAGAAATAGTATTTATTTTGTATAAGAAATAGTTTTATAATTCTACATGTTTTGATTATTCATAAAACTTTTACCCTGACACAAAAACATTAAAGAACAAAATTTATTTTAAATTTTAAACAAATTAACACAATGTCACAATCGACATCACATCATAAAACCACCAAAAATATCATTGTTTGCTTTTCAAATGAGTAAATCGTTCAGAACTCAAACTCATTCAATTTCAGCTCTTTTAAAATTCAAAATATAAGGGAGCGTACGGAGAAATGTGAATATGTATTTTGACATATGCATGAATCAAAACAATAGAGACCTACGTTAAGTAACTCATGCTGCTACTGTAAAGTGACGTGAAAGGTGAAAGGTTAAAGGTTTTATTTTGGCGACGACGATGGTTATGACAACGATGTAGATTATGACAACGATGACTTTGACAAGGACGATTATGATGACGAAGACGAAGAAAATAATAAAAACTGCAATGTATAAATCAATAACTTGACAGATTCTCATCTCAATATATAGTCTCATTGCCCTTCTCAAGGGAGAAAGGAAACAAGATTTTAAGCGGAAACACTTTCGCCAAAAGCAATCAAAAAGCACTGTAAAGGTTATCCAAACGATAGGCTGGGTCCTTTAAGATTTTAATTAAGAAAAACAGATTTACAGAGTTTCAACTCAGCGGTGTTTATTGTGTATGAACGTGTTCACAGCGAGATAACTATTTCTGATACATGTGTTTGCTTTATGTAAGATACACTTAGTACAAAATGATTTAAAATCTCGGTAGGTTGCAATTTTGCCTCATTACAATTTTCCGCCATTAAGCACGTGTGAAGTTAACTCATTTTTTAAATAAGCTACCATTTGTTAAATTTTTTCAAAAATGTTCTTGATCGTGTTGGCCATAATTCTGGATAAAATAATTTAGCGATTTGTTAACATCTTCAAAACTAAAATCCCGAATCTTTAATTTCAAATGTTAACCTTATTTGTATACACTTTTGACTTGACTTTTATATGTGAACAATATTTGTTTGATATACATTTATACGATTATTAAAGTTTCCCGAATTATCAAGAATTATAAACTTATTTAAAAAAATGATGTGTTGAGGAAATTCATAAGATGAAAATATTAAATATAAAAGTTTTACAATGCTGTCAAACTTCATTTAAAAAAAACAGTTTTTAGAGATCAAATTGTTATACACATTTATAACTTTTTACCTTACATGATATTTCAACAACTTTATGTTATAAAAGTCATAGAAAAAATCCAATTTTCTAGGCAAAACTGCTTAACAATTTGTTTGTATCTGTATGTCGTTCATGTTTACATTGTTTTTAGAATTCAATAAGTTTTTGAAATGGTCAATAAATCTAAATTTAATTTTTTTTACGATAAGATAAAAAGGAGACAGAGTTTTCTGTATTTTCTAAAATTGAGATGTTTAGTCTTCTTATTGAGTTGCTTAGGCTTTTATCTTATTTTAGGGTCTGGCTGACAGACTAGAATTCCATATATGATATGTTTTAACGAAATAAGTCATATTTTTGTTTATTTAGATAGTAAATACTAAAATGAATAAACATGAAACAAACATATGTCCAGCATTTTCACTTTTTTGTACGTCTCAGAACATACTGTGTTTCAATATGTTTAAAATGCATAGCTGATTTATTGATTAAACGTTATATAATGTAATATAAGTATTGTCACCACCGTACATCATGTAAGTGTATAGACAAGTTTGAAACAAATAATTACATTTGAGTAGTAAAAATAATGGTAAAAAGTATTTACATACATATGTTTCTGTATTAGTCATTTTTTTCCACATTCTAATAGGCATTATTTCTATAAATGTCCGCACTTGCCTTCAATCTATTATTTTAACCTCATCCAAATTGTATGAACATTGTTGAAGTCGAATTGTCAATGTTTATGATAGTATGATATCAGCATTTTTGAAAATTTTGAAGTTCATATAAATAATTGCATATCAATGAATATTTGAGAGAAAAACAATACTTTATACATTAAAAGTCATGGAAACTTAACTTATGATTCTCAATAAATTGATAAGGCAGGTGTTAACTGAAGGTATTGGTGTTATTACTATCATTTTCATGTTAATTCACATTTTGTTGTGGATAAAACGCAAGTCAATAATTTATGAGCATTTCCATTTTCCAGCTATATAAACAGAGATTTAAAGTTAACCTCACACATTTTTGCAAACTTTCTAATTTGAAATTATTTGAAAATTCTATATTAACGATATGCGAAAACATAGAAATCATAGAACATCAAACCTTCTAACTGCTTTGGTATGTAATAAATGTGATAAAATGATTAATGAGGTAGAATTTCACTTTACTTGCGGCAGAAATAAATTTTTTCCAAAGTATTTTCACCAGTATCCTACCCCAGCGAAAATTATAAACTTATTTCTTATCAACGAAGAAAAGGACTAGATTTGTATTTGAAAAGAAATGTATATGTAAAATGGCTCAGTTATCATGTCTATTTTCTTGTCATATACATCCTCACATATTTGCATTTATTTCATAACCTTCATAGACAAATTTATATTTGTATATGTTATATCTGAAATTATGAGCACTCCGCACAACTAATTTGTTTATCAATTTTGTACGCTGGACCATTAGGCCGTCAAAACTGAAAACGATTTTGACATTTTCTCGTTTTCTAAACACTGAACTTTATAATATCGACTTCAAGGCTTCAATAATTCATTATTTATTCTATAAAGAGAATAAATTTGTTCACGGCAGGAATTTACCGACATTTTACCCACCCTTTTTAGAGACGTTTGTTAACGATAAATGTGTATCATAAAAAGTTTAATAACAACAAACGGCTTTGGTATTTCGACACATTTTGTTCATAACCAAGAACATCTTATTCACTTGTTTTTAACATAAGGAACGACGTGGAATGTTTAAAATCCTATTCCGGAAAAAGCAAGACAATTACATAATGGCCATATCAATTTTCCTAGTCTAATTAAAGCTTTTATCCCGCAGCGCTACAGAAAGATCGGAAGAAGAATTGATTGTTTTCAATTTCATTTTCATTTGTTTCCTACTGCGAATGTGCAATAAAACCACAGAGCATTGTTGGTTATAAACGCCGGTATTAGTATAGTTAACGAGGGGGGCACGGGAGGGGGTAACTTTTGTTTTTGATGGGGGATAGGAAGAGGGGAGACAAAGGTATTTTGTAATTTACAAATGGCACACATTTCAAAACGAGTAATAACTAAGGTTTAAACGTGACAGACATAAAACTGAATATATACCATTATTCATGTTGAAGATTTAATGTCTGGAGTCTTTCATTTAACATTAAGGGTACATTTGTACTCGTACATAAGATCTCGTTTTATTCATTTGTAAAGTTGACAGTTGTTCATAATCTGATTGGACAAAATTCTACATATGTTTGTTAAATGTCTTCTCTCCGTGTTGTATAATTAGAACTTCATAATAATGAAAATTGACTGGTCGATTTTTTTATCTTAAGGGTATGCCTTACGAAAGGACCAAATTTACGCTTATCCGAGCCTGTTGAGTTCGAAACTAATGCTATTGGAAATCTTTTCTATCGGACTCTATCAAGATCTGAAACTGTATCTTATACACAATGCGAGTTTCTAACTTAAGCTCTGAACTTTATCTTTATTGTAAATCCAATCATATTTCTAAGTTTTGTAGTATGCGCTTTATCAAAATTGTGTGAATGACTGTAATCTTAGGATGCATATCACTGCAGAATTTATTTCTGAATCTAAAGGTCATTATGAAATTCAGTCTAGATGGATGATGATTCGAGATTCAGTTTCATTTTGACCTTGAATCAATCAAAAGGGAAGTTATTTATTCGAATGTATTAATAAATCTAAAACAATAGCTCATACATAACGTTTGAAATAATTTTCAATGGGTTATTCTTTACTTGATCCATGATTCTTTGAAAAGTTATATCATAATTTCAACGCAAGTATACAAAAACACCATACAATCCCACACCTAAAGAACCATATAGATCAATACAAAAATATATTTCAATTATGAATATTCTTTGTCCAACTGACCAGTCCAAAGTTTGACCATGTCTCACATGCTTGCACCTTAAGAACCATATAAATCAATGCAAAAATATATATCAATTATGAATATTCTTTGTCCAACTGACCAGTCCAAAGTTTCTATGTCCAAGCGTTGCCTATTTCTCGCCGGAATGACCACCAACGGAGAAACATTGTATTAACTACAGGCATGACCGTGGCTGTCCTCTATTAGAAATATTAATTACAAAATCTCGCCATGCCTCGCGTGATTTTCAAACCCCGCTGCGCGTTGTAAAAGAGAATAATTTTTTGTTGATCGGTCCTCGACGCGAATAACCGATGGTGTAACTTTCTGACGAAATGATGGACTAAAACATCATTAATCATTATTAGGACGACTTTGTTACAGTTTGTGATGTTCGTAATATCCGGGCTACTATTAAGGTAATGGTGTTTTGAGATAACCCACCCTAGAAATTAAAAATATCATTATTCATTATACTTTTTATGCAACTGTATTCAAAAGCATTTTAAACACCGAAAATAATTTAGGGATTTATGCAGGATTATATTAAGTTATTCGTTAATAACCGAAAGCTGTTTCTTACGTTATCATTTACCATATTTTGTATAAAACAATCATTAGGAACACTATTTCTATGTGAAAGATTCATTTTGTCAAGAAATGAACATTTCATCACATTTTTACTCGACTTGAAGCCACTCCTATTGAAAATGATAGATAAGATGGTAACCGTTAAACGGAAGTTCGACTTTTTTGTACAGTCTATATATTTCTAAACACATTGTCATTTACGCTAATTTACATCAATTGCTGCCAAGAAATGAAACTGCTTCTCAATGAAACATGAGAGTAAGAATTGGCAACGAACGTTGCAAATGTACCAATTTATACTTTAAAACAATATACGTTTCAATTTAAAAAGTGGAGCAACGATGAAAAGTGTACAATTTGTTAACGAAATGTTTTTGAAGATTTCTAGATTTTGACTTATAAGTACGCAATCCTGAGTTCCGCAATACCTTTTTTTATCATACAGGCGAATTGTTAAAATGAACTTCGAACACCGTTTTATCCTCAATAAGTTAAGTAGATAAGTTACCATGGCGTGTATCCCCTTTTCTTATGTTGTTCTCTTCTAAATCGCATTTAATAGCATTTACAAGGTGTTTTACTGATACTTTGTCCTTCACAATTGAAAAATGCGAGGCAAAGTTTATATTCTTAGACATGTGTATACAAGGACCCTAACTGCGATGTAGAAGAACGCGAATTTTGCTAAAACAAAACAAGAGATTTATAAATCATTAATAACAAAACTGTATATTTTGCTGATGATTTAACCGATGCATATAGTTGGTAGCAACTTATAGGAAACATCACTCTTATCACATTTAACAATCATTTAAAGTTAAACAGCAGAGATAAATTTTATTATATAGATACCTAATCAACTTGTTGGTATCAACTTCAATGTTACGTCGCTTATCACGTTTAATAACCCAAGGGAGCTAACTGCTATGGAGAAGGAATTCCGTCTGGTTAATAGGGTCTGGACGGGTCAGGTAAGATGACCAGTGGAGCATGTATGTGGCTGCAGCTCACAATTATCACCATTGACAAAATAAATTGTCAGCTTCGCGAGACGACAGTTCCTACTGTGCGCTACAGCGGGGTTGCTAGGGCTCTGGCAAGCTAGTGGAAACTAGCCAATCAGAAGACGTGATTTTCGTCTGCTGCGGAGCTACACTTCCTGTTCATAAGATGGCGACCGACAAGTTGTCATTCGAAGCTGCGGATTCAATTATACAGAGGATATTGGAAAATGCTGAGAACGGCAGCGCTCCCTCCGCGTTCGATCAATTCCATACTCCTGACTTCACCCTTCCCCCGTGATGCCAGACCATTTCTTGGGCAAGATATTTACGACATTGTGATTTAGGTGGCCCAACGATGAAATGAATTGATAGTCGAAATTTTCTCAGGGATCTACCATTTACAAACGTCTGCAAGATACCACGGCCTACCTTCAAGCCTCAAATCCATGATCACGAAGAGGCCATGTAATATAACCAAAAGATAGTCCCGTTACAAGCATTAGTTTCTCTTGTTTTGACGGGAAGAAGCTTTTCAGCGAGAATACACTGATGGCCAAAAGAAAGTATACAGTTACAATGTCTTTTTCAAAGTACGGGATTTTGTTCATAAAAAGGTTATTACTTGAAGTTAACTTCCGATTCAAATACTAAAACTATGTCTCTTCCCCAATATTGACTGTCGAACTTTCATCCAAAATGCAAAATAAATACATTTGGACAAGATACGCAGAGAAAACTGCATGTTGAAAACCGAATACAGTACATGAGTTGCCAACACCGTCGAGGTGAGAGTAAGCGAGAGCGGTGACATGCATGGAACATGACATATCCAGATGCTTGCATTGATTTAAGTTGTTTCATGACTGTGTATTATATAGAAGCCATTGATAAAGTCTAGGTCCTAATTGTGCAAGTCTAGGTTGACTGATTATAAACTAAAATCCAAAAGAAACGTCCCCTTTTGTTTTTGACACACATAAAAAATCACGAAAGATCATTAAAAAATGACACCATTCTTATATATGCCAAGGCACTATCTGACGAAACACATCGCTTAAACGCACAAAATGTAGTGGTTAAGGTACAACAATGTGGTTTTGTTATATTATTTGTTCTATCAAGAATCGAGAATCAAATATAGAGGGGACGTTTCTTTTGGATTTTAGTTTAGATATAAACCTGGAGAAAGAAAATAATATAAACAAGCAAACACTAATTATTTGTAATAGTTTATAGGCTAGTTTTCGTTTAGCATTGATTGCGCTAAAAATATAAATTTTTTAAAGTCTGCAGTCATGTGGACTAGATTTGGTCTCTAGAATAAAAATATATCTCAAATGCGACTTTTAACTATTTAAAAGAAATGAGCCAATTGAAGGTGTTTGCAACAATAATGTAGACTTTCGTAGGTCTATAGAAGTGTGTGTTTCATTGGCTGTTTGACACACTATAGCTAACAGTCACGGTGTAATTGAACAGAAAGGACCAATCGCAGGCCAAGGAAGGGAAACCCAAAAGACACACTTTACAAGTGCATATTCAATATGTGACGTCATCGAAAAATATTGGTTTTGATCAAATTGTAACAGATGCACATCTAAACGGCGTTATTCGGAAATCTAAATTCGATGGCACCGATCTTTGCAAAGGACGGTTCTGAATTAGAGCCTCGACTCTTCAAGAGCGAATGTCAATATGTTGATAAGTGTCCGAGCTGTCACCCATTGAACGCTTGTAGGTGTATCCCACTGACAAATGACGAGGACGACACAATTATTATACAGTGTTTTCAGAAATACATCTTAAGAACAAAATCTTGACCTGACGTAATGTTTCTTGTCGAAATTGACATGGTCCCTATGTCCGTTGTTTCGTTCTACGGCAGGCATTTCAAATAAATAAATGTTCACATTCCTGTTCTGAAATTATTCTCCACATCTTTACTTGTACGACGAGAAGATTTCATGATATGACATGAACTTTATATTAAAAGCCTAACTATCTTATACATGATTTGAATTTAATAAACTAAAATCCAAAAGAAACGTCCCCTTTTGTTTTTTCACACACATCAATAATCACGAAAGATAATTAAAAAATGACACCATTCTTAAATATGCCAAGGCACTATCTGAAGAAACACATCGCTTTAACGCACAAAATGCAGTGGTTAAGGTAAAAAATATCGTTTTGTTATATTTTTTGTTCTATCGAGAATCGAGAATCAAATATAGAGGGGGCGTTTCTTTTGGATTTTAGTATATTTATAACCTTAATATTATTCTCTGCACACACCACAATACCCAACACAATTTTGGGCCACGAAATTCCATTATCCCGAAAACCGCTTCAAAACAAATATGCACGATGTGCAACTGGCCTGTTTAATTCAGCATGCACAGAACAAATGTTATGACGGTCATATTTGATTGAAGTTCTTTCGTACAAGTATTCCAACATACCATTGATTTCTGAATCAACATATGAATTCATGTACGTGATAATACAGTCAATTCATGTCCTTTCAACAAAGACCACGCCCCCAAGTGTCAATCATTTGTATCATAAAACGTTTCGAAACAGTGCGAACGTGAATACCCTGCCACGAAAATAGGTGACCTAGCTAAGCCATTATCAATGAAATATCGATTCCAGTTTTGCATTGACCCAAAACGGAAGGGAAGGGAAGGAACATATATAACCTTGTACAAATATGAAGGTTTGTTACCAATATGTTACCATAGAAAGTTGACATTGAAAACCTAGTGAATGCCTGTTCGTCTTTGTTCTGTCGATGTAACAGATTGGATTTGATGTTTGATAATCTCTTCCTAGTCCTTTTCAGTCACGTTCCGTCTTTTTACTTTACGTATGGTGGCCGAGACGGGACATTAGGTTTACGAACATAAACGTGCCTATTGTCCGTGACATATTTTGTAAGCTATTCTGATCTTTCTGATTCTTCATTTCTTCTTTTCCAATGCACCAATCTTGTTAGTCTAACGCCCAGTCTGCAGTTTATAATATTTTGTCCTGGACATAACCACCCGAAGAGCAAGTCTAGATATGCAGTGAACTACAGTCGTATAGTATAAGAGTTGACTTATCTAGGACCGGTATCTGATGTAGCTATCTGTCAGAGGCTCATTTTCTATTTTCAAAAATGATACCGTTATTTCTCTATTAATTCGACCCTAACATTTTCAAAAGATTTTCAGAAAATGTCTTTGGTTGAGCTAATTTTACTTTTGGCAACCTAGTTCCCTGGCCTCGTTCCGCGTGCGCTACAGTTAGCTAACTGTAGCGCACGCGGAACGAGGCCAGGGAACCAGGTTGTACTTTTGGTGGCTCATTTGGTACTATCGTTGAAATATTAGATTAGATATCAGGAAGTTATATTATATATAATTAATACATAGTTTCCATAGATGACCACATGAAAATGCAATAGTTACCATAATGAATATACTATTAATTGATTACTGCAGCAGAGAAAGTTACACATTGCAATTATCAATTTTATTTTTGCAAATTAAACCATTATATTCAGCAGTGGTTGAATCATAGGAACATTAACTTTTGGCAATTGGTTGAATTTTTAGATGTGATTTGAATTTGTGACATCAGAATAATAGTATGTGGTCGAATTAATGGATATGTCGAATTAATAGAGTAATCGTTTAAGGTATTATTATTCCAGAGAGTGAATATTAGTCAAACATTTTATTTACACCAAGGAATAACACGCCATATGCTAGAGAATGATTTCATGTAATATTATTTGAAGAAAAGACTAAATCGAGTCAATTTGTTTTGTTTACATGTATGAGATTTCCTGTGTTAAAACTGGCAAAAGTTTAATATGTTAATACCTATTTACGAAATGGGATCAGTATTCATGAGGCTCCTAATTTTTAAAAAATACTGGAGCAATAAGCAAATGATGTTTCGATCGCCCCATTGTTCTAATAAAGCAGACTCAGGTTTCAAAGAGGAATAGGTTTTCTTGACATATATCACATTATTCCTATTTAGCCTATACTTAATTAAACAGTTATTTAAATGGTCGTGGTCACGGACTTTTTTATGATTAATTATTCTGGCATCAATTTGTGATAATCAATACATTTGCTGTAATATTTGGATATACGAGAAAGTAAGAAATGGTTAGTTCACGTTATAGCGAATTCGAACTCTCGAAAATGTTTAAGAGATGGTGTATGTAGTGTACCAGTATCTATCGTATACATTTCCCTTTGTTATACAGACTCGCAGCAATTGTTACCTATTTTTATGTTTATAAAGATATTGGAAGTCGTAAAAAGACAAGCTGTTCGAAATTGGATATTTTATATACGAATAAAGACGGACTGTTACAGCTGTCATGTTCATTAACACTCAAACAGAATTTCTGTTTCAAAACGGTATTCGTATGAAGACAATCAAAGCGTTCAATCTGATGCGTGTTTAACTCATGGGGGCAGATATAAGTACAAACTCACATGGTATACAGCCCACTAAGTTCGACATTCACCTTTAGAAGCGTTTTATGTGGCCCCCTGGTGGCGGAACAAGACACCATGGGAAGTTATGGGCAGATAATCCTGTTAAAGTTTTGCACGCTCGTTTTGATGGGTTCCTTATGCCAAGCTCCGTACACTTGGGGTGTTGGGAGTTTTGATGAAGTTTGGACCACATCAAAGGGACTGAATGCAATGGAGGCATCGCTAATCTTGTGTATAAACACTAACATACGCTGGGTGATGAAGCTTCGCGCATCGCTATCGCTGTAAGGAGCTATGAATCAAGGCACAATCGGTGTTTCTTTTCTGAAGAGTTACAAGATGGACACTCTCAAGCCTTTCAGTCGATAACAGAACATTATTTACTATTATACATTGAACTTCTGTAAAGATAATGGAAATCGTTTTGAATTTTAAAATATTTCATTTATTGTATTTAAATTAAATAATATAAGAAATAGTATAACAAAAATAACAGTGTTTAATCCCTTTTCTTGACCAGAGATGACGGTTACTGTCAGCGAACTGCAAAAAGAATAATTTCACCATGTTTAAATAAAATAATTGTCTTTTAGAATATTAACGCAAGCAAAAATTTTCTTAGGATGTTTCATCCTTTGAAAATGACCATTCACTGACTGTCTGTTTTATCATACATTCATTCAGACGACGTCTGAAAATGTGATATTATACCACCCTTTACGAGAAGGTAGCGATGTTTAGGTTTGTACCTGTCAGCCTCATTTAGCTTAAGACTAGAAATAAAAAAATGCTTCTCTGTAAAGTAAAAGAATTGTCATACCTCTCGTCGTCAATTCCATGAGGGAATAGGGCATTTTAATATCAATTTAGGTTTATCATATAGCACTACCTATACGACTAAAGTGGCTCTGAATTTGTTTGTAATGTATACATTTATTCTAAACTATTACCATGTTTGAGGTTCATCGTTAGTAAATCATAAATCAAACCCGTGTGTATTCATCTTTCATAGCTAATGAATAAAAAATCACAGTTTCCAAATTCAAGATGGCGACTGTCGTCTGCTCGTGGAGATTTCTCAACATGAAACTACATGGTGCATATGATGACTTTATCAGAACGAACCCAGCTTCTGATCTCGCTGTCGGACTAAGATGAAGGGTCAAAGGTGAAAACAACATCTCCACGCTGACAAAATCCATCTACCTTCTCTTCGTAATGAACACCACGTTTCCCGCCATTTCAAAGAAATCATATGCATATTTTCTTGCAAGTGTTTTTGTTGAAACTATGCACGCGACGGTTTAATTATGTGCCGTTACTGAAATATGGTTTTGATAATATCATATCTGGATGTCCCCTTTGATATGGTGCATCCCATTAAGTAAAAAGTTGATGTTTTGAAATCTTTCTTCATCTTGGGATAATACCATTTACAAGGCGATGTTCATGTTTTCTCGAATGTGATAGACGTGAAAGAAATAAATACCAACATATGATTCAAATAATGTTTTCCCTTTTCAGCTTTTTTTCCTTTTCAGAACCCGCTGATTTAATTTTTTAAAGGTCTCAAAATGTTGTTTCAATCTTGCACTTCAAAACTCATTAAGTAACGTTTTTTTGCAATAAAGCTATTGACGTTTTTATTAGGGTCTTTTTTGCACAAAAGCCCACCAATGAAGAAACCTTGTTTTATGAATTCAAAAGCGTTTGCATGATAAACACATGAAATAGTAAACACATCCACGTGTAAATACGTTTTTTAAAGATACGCTGTCAATTTTGCTTTTAAAAACAAAAGTGTTTCTCCATCGTCCCAGTAAACATTTTGTCAAATACAACAATACTTGAAAAAGTCATTTGTTGCTGTACAAGCTGATAAACATGCAATTTCTATCTAAAGTCGTTTGCATGGCACACTTAATTATCGCTTAGTAAGACTGACAGGAGGTCAAGCGCGCGTGGAATGGTGTCGCGTAACACACGCGCATCTGCTCCACTCGTTTGCTCTGATACAGATATACCATGCTATGTTTGTTACGCTTCATCTGATTGGTTCTCAAAACAAAATAGACGAGATGAAGGGGCTAGGGGTCACAAGGCTTGACCTATGATAGAGCGAAACGTCACGCTTTGTATATCAATACAAACACAGATATTTACATACATGCTGAGACAACACCAACCACTGGCTCGTACAGAACAACAAACATGGCCGATATGAGGATTGTGAGATACATCCACTCCATCTGACGATGAAACTGTGACTATGAAAGTGATTTAAATCAATAAGCATGTTAAAGGGCCAGATCGAGCGGCTATTTTCTGTTCCACAAATATTCGGGAGGGAATTCCCTTTTGCACACGACACGTCAAATTTTATATATTCGACTTTGTTTTCTATTTTTTTTATGTTAAGTACTATGTCATATTTGGTAATTTGTTCTTATCCGCCCTTCAAAACAAAAAAATTGCGAAAATAAATAAAGCCACTGACAAGCACATCGAGCGGTGATTTTGTTTGTTTGTGGAAACGAAATTCACGGAGGACATTCCTGTTAACTAATAAATACGATTTTTACATGATTATTTCACACTTAATTTCAAAAAATTCAAAATGTTAATGAGGTTATCATTCAAGTTGTTCATGATTTAACAATTTGATAAAGAATAAAGTGTATCGCCCCCCAAAAAGAAAAACATCGTGAAATGAAGCCAATCATCGGAGCTACGAGCGTGAGATGCATTACTGGCATTTACTGCAACAAAATACTGTCTTAACTGATAACTTTTATTATGCATCACGTGTAAACATGTCCCTCTTCTATCAATCACTTATTTTTTCTTGATTTACTCAATGAATTAGCATGATACAGTACATTTGTTTTCTCGCAATGCAAACAATTCAAAATGGCGGAGGAAAGCCGATCGAACTCGAAGCCTTGATCATGGTGACCACTAGGATTATTGTCAGCTGATTGTTTGGTCGGTGTTGTAGTTACTTGGATGTTTAATTTGTAGGAAATTTGTTAATAATGTTTGCATAAGAAAATTGACAGACAAACAGATTGTTTATTGAAATCTACATATGACACTCAATCAATGTGACACTGAGAAGAATAGTTGATTCGCATCGAATATAAAAAAAATCGTCAGCGCTGTCGCACTCCGAAATATACATAGTCCGTATTGCACTTTTTCGAACATAAAAACTTCATGTGATTTAAGTGACTAAGATATATTTTGGAAGAAAAAATGTTTTACTATGAGTCGGGTTGAGATTAGCCAGAAATCCATAAATTGATAAATATATATGTAAATAATTTTCATTTCTAATTAATATTGAAATATTGTGATATTAAATATTGCATTAAAATGGAAAAGAAATTTCACAAATAATTATCCAAACAAAATACTTTGTTTACATCAGAGATAAGCAAGAAATCTATAAATGGAAATTTATATAAATAATTATGTCATTTATAATATTGAAATATTTTGATATTACAATTCATGTTGTAGTTTTTTCGTATACCCCCAAGTCATAATAATTGGAATGAGCAAGACATAGAAATAAATAAATAAATGCCAAAATTCATTTGACACCCTGACACAAACGAGCCATGTTGTTTACATATAGCGTTGCATTATGGGAAGGGGCTTTTCTCGTGCTATTTATAGATCTAAAAACTATGACGCGCTATTCGAAAACAGCCTCGTTCCCGATCTAAAGCTTATTTCTCAGAAAGAGGCTCGATCGGCCTCTTTAAGTGATAACAGACACGTTCTATTCTAAAATGTTAGATAGATCCTTTACTTACTTACTTAATCCTCTTCGTGCTTGGAGCACATAAGGCCTCTACCAAAGATCGCCAATACTGCCGGTCCTGAGCCCATTGTTGTATCTGTCCCAAGGTCCATCCTAGATCTTTCATTTCTTTTTCCACAGATCTTCTCCACGTTTCTCTTGGCCTTCCTCTGTTTCTCTTTCCTTGTGGTGTCCATCTCATTCTTAGATAGATCCTACCTGGTATTATACCCCACTTCCGGTCTTGTTGCTATGGTTTCCTTGTTCAAACTGTAGCAGTATTGACCAATGCACCTCTACGTTCATGTCCCAACTTTAGGTGTATTGATCCATACACCTCTACTTTCCTTATACATCTACTCTTTTTTGTCCATCTTAACTGAGTCAGTGAAGAGATCTTCGACATTGGCAAATAAACGGACGTGTAAAATTGAGAATTATATATATTTGAGAATTATAAACAACGATGTGGGGAATCGAACCCGGGACCTTTATGTTGCAGAGTAGCGATTTTGAGGACTGAGCTACTGAGGATTGATACAAACAGAGGTATTTTCTGTTGTGCTATGTATATGTCATTTTTTCCTTTATTAACCTATGTATAGGTACTAGTTTGTACCAGTTTTTTATAAAATGAAGTTAGTTTATGGTTTTCAAGCCGCATATAGAAGAGTATTGTTAATATTATATTGGTCTAGTTAGGTGAAGACATATATACATAGAAAAGAATGGAAATCATTGTTTGGTCAGATATACCCCCACTTCCCTCGGTGCATCACTCAATACACCTCCTGTTTCAATCGTGGTTCCTCGGCTTCGCTACGCTACGCCTCGGTAACCCACGATTCAAACAGGAGGTGTATTGAGCGATACACCTCGGGAAGTGTGGGTATATCTCTCACGTAACATCCAAAAAATGAAATACGCTACCCTTTCCTTCATCACTCCATGTATACATGACAGTATCTAGGCAGAAAGCCAACAGACCAAGTCGGATGATATGAACATCTTCTACATCTACCAGGTAACAAAAGAATGACAATTACTTTTTTCTCCTTAAATGCGATGTACTTTCGTATCTGGAAGTGTATCATAAATATTGTGAATGCCAATTACGAAGAGGCTTGCGTCATAATCTTCCTTATCCTGGAATATTTGACGTGAACTACCCCTGGATATAGATTTCATTTCAGTTTAAGACAGATTTCAATGTCATAGCGGCTATGATCAGTTTTGACACATCCCTGAGAATCAATTGCATCGAAACCCACGAATGTCCTACAGACAAATGATTAACGCTTTTTTCTTATAAACCTTGCAGGTCATGTTTTTCTTCATTTGTAGGCCAATAGAAATCTGCCCAAAATTAAGTGAACCTGGAAATTTTCGACATCAGACAAATTTGATTTTAAATGGTCCATAACTATGCTGATGAACCATGAAAACCCCAACCAAAATCAACAATAGGGTCAACATTTTTGGGTCAAAAGCCTAAAAAGAAGGGGGGGGGGGTGGACATATTTTTTAAAATCTATATTTCTTGAAGTATAGACATATTAATTTATGATTACTTTTTAACTATTGACGTTTTATCTAAACATAGGAGTCTCATAAAAAGAACATGTACAATTAATTGAGAATCTGCTATTAATGAGCTCGTAATTTCTGATTCTCTCTGTCAGTTACATAACATATTTTACGTTTTAAGTGGAAACTTCTTAAAAGTATAACATTCCCGATAAAACGCAAAATACAGTTAGTCTTGATACTTATTAAATCTACATGCTTCACATTTGGTCGTAGTTAAAGGAGGCGGAACAAGTCAGACTGATATGTAGTACATGAAAATGATGGACTGCTTTTTTTCAAATCTTGATAACGACAAAATATATTTTTCAAACATGTAAAGCATTGAGTAATGCAGAGGACTGTCATCGACATCAGTGCAATTCTGTAATACAGGATTCATCAACAACATTTTTAAGGGGCATTTTAGCAGCTGGTTTGAACACGGTGTTTTGGATAGTCAACTTCTTTATTGCATATGAAACTTTTCATGCAATAAAGAAGTTGACTCTCAAGAGTAACTTAGGATATATCATTGCCGAAACTTATTCGTCATTTTGGGAATAACTAATCGGCGAAAACATGTTTTATTCATGCATCAACATAATGTGGCAGTGTGAGAAATAAGCCATACTACTGGCTAGGGGATATCTCTTTGGCCGAATTGGTATTGTGTCTGCTTCTCAACCCGGAAGTCCCGGGTTTAAATCCCGGTGGAGGTAATCTCACAATCACTCCTGTTACAATACCAAAGGTTATTCTTGAATACAATCATATCTTATATGATCTTCATGACGTTGAGGTTTTCGGATTATGTTATGTTTCACAATCTAATATATATATTACCGTTATTTGCGAAAGCTTTATTAATACATTAATTAATCATGCAACGGAACAAATAACCATGTGAACTTAAAGTAATAAAAGTGAAAACAATATCAATATCTCAACTCCTACCTCTATGCAATGCTTAATATAAAACAATTTCTCCCCACCAAAAGTAGGTCACCTATTCGGTTATGGACTAAGCTCATTGTTGCTGTTCGTCCCTGATAACGGTCAAATGAGCGATGCAGCAAAGCACATGCTAAGTTAAGATGCTTTCCATATGCCTGTCAACTTGTAGCGTAATATTCCAGTTTAACATCGATGTTACACAGTCTCCGTAAATTATGTGACAATTAGGATGCCCATGTTTTCTCAGTTTCCTGTTTATTGTGACAGATAATTACATCGCTAACTACAACAGACTGGGTGAAAAGAAAAACAAGCACATACGCAATGCAATAACAGTATCACTAGCACGTGCGAAGCATGGTATGTGGTCACGTGACGAAAGGCGGATGAACTGTATGACTCAAGACAAGACTGACGTAATAAATTTAGAAAATGAATAAAAAGGAAAATTGTTTTCGCTGTAAGACAACGACATTTTTGCGAAGAATTGTAGAATAATTGAATGAAGGACTATTTAACGAATATAATTTACTTGTTGTTGAAAGGCAACGAGCAACAACAAAAAATAGTTCAAGGAACAGTGGAGGATATAATGATATTTGATGGGACGTTTTTGTACTATATCAATGCCGCTGTAAGAGGTTAGTAAACAATTCCTGTATTTCAAGTTAACGGTAATTTATTAGATATATTGCAGTTGTTAGATTATCAAGTTAACGGTAATTTGTTAAATATATTGCAGTAATTAGAACACGATCTCAGATGAAACATGCATTTTATATTTTGAAAATGTTTCTGACAGTTGTCATATCGCGAAAAATGTTTCCCATATTAAAATTAAATTCACATGCAATCTGAGTGAAAACTGCAAGTTTTTGAAAATTACCAACTTTGATGAATTGATCGGGCGTGACATTTTATAGAAATTTAAACGCATAAGGAAAATCTAGCATTGAAAAAATGTTAAGCGTTTTAATCATGACAACACGATGTCTTTTAGTATTTCTTCAAAACATTTATGTTCAGACCAAATGGCAGAAAACTAAAATGAGACCAAAATTCTAAAAAGGGGCCTTAACGGACTATTTGCTGTTTATTTATTATTTTTCATTTATTTCTTTTCCCAATTTTATTTATTATAAGAATTAACATTCATCTACTGGAAACGTAACGGCAAGGAGATTCAAAACCACAAATACAAACCAAACCACAATTGCAAACCAAACTCCAAACACCGCAGTTTCCCTCAATGCAAGCAAAGAAATTCCAATCTGGAAACAAGTCATTAAACCCTCGTCTGTTCACGCGAGAAAGAGCGAGACTTCCTGAATGAAACGGCGCATGTGTAGTTACATGTCTCCGCAATTATTAACGTTGTGGTAAGGTTTACAATTACGCTAATTCCTCTAATTCCGGTAATGGCCGCTTGTCCGACAACCAAAACAGACAAGAACTGCTCCGAGCGGCGATAGGAACCAAAGAGAACGAAGTGAACAGATATAATTGGTTCAAATCCGCTTTAGATTACAGAGTTTACCAAGAAAATAGTGCTAAATTGGTCCCAAGACTGGAGACGTCTATGACGGCCCCTAGACGCTGTTCCCCCTCCTTGTGTCCCCCCGGGGGGTCAGGGGATGAAAGGGGGATTCCTGGGGGTTCTAAGGAGCGTGGATTAGTATACGAGACAGTGTAACGTGTGTGGTCAAACATGTCGAGTTGCAGATGTACACATACATACACCACAGACGAAACATTAATTTTCACTAGACACATTTTACTGAGGGTAATACTTTGAATGCTTAAGATTTGACAATTTGACATAGAATAGCACATATTCAATCAATGTAAACAATGTATTTGTTGAGCATAAAACACTTCCTACGGTATTACGATAGCAAACTTTGGGATAAAATTAAATTCATATATATGATAACTTTTAAGAGTGTCAAAATTAGAAAGTACAAAATTGAGCATTGCCATCGTTTCCGAATCTGACTAAAAGGTTATAAGTTCACTTTTACAATATCAATTATCAATAAGAAAAAATGTACCCTTGGAGATCAAATAATTAATTAATATTTGTATTTAAACACAGGTAGGTGAAGGTGTCAGGATCCATTTGTACATTGGAATACATATATATGTTCTTGAATGACCCTATACAGATATCGGTTTCAAAATAAGTAACGACGACAATAAATTCCTATCAACGTACACTTACCGTAACTCTAGACAACACCTGGAAGTAGTAAACAACGGTCACGTGACACCTACCTGTGCGTTTGATCTCTGCCGGTAAGGTAATAGTCCTACATATCAGGGGCTCGTGACATAATTCAGCATAAATCATCCCCAAAACAAGCTGGGGACATTGTGATACTGTTTTGGGGGATCAAGGGGATGTTTGATGACCCCTCCCCCTGAAATAACGCTGAATACCTGCCCATTTGATGTGTAAATACAGGTATGATGAAGAAAAGCCTACCTGTGATAAACTATACAGGACACAATGGGCTTGATTCACCTTGATGAGAGAGACGGGATCTGATTACAGGTACATTGTGGACAGGTGTGAATTTTATAGGCATCATCTTAATCCTGTAAATCCTAAACATGCACTGGAAAGAACATTTTATTCACTTAGCTGTGAACGAAAGTTTAAAATTTAAACACGTGCATTGTACCACGTGCACAGACCTGGTTTGAACAATATACTGTGAGAAATCGGCTTAGAAGTGTTGAAACTTAAAACACCATTTACCTGTTTTAAATAATCGAATAACAGACGACGGAATAGAAGAGTTCGTTATCGTTAAATTGGAATATCGCTACTCCTGTACATTTTTTATCTTATATCAAACAATCACGCTGCTGATAAACAAAGGTTTAATTGAACGTATATACAGAACACACCTTAGCATATACAAGAATTACATAAAATGTATGTGGGCGCAACTCGGTGAAGTAGTTGGTTTATTTTGTCATTCGGAACCTAGAGCAAACTATAAAAGATAATATATTTTATAAATATATAATTTATATAAGTACATTTTCGGCAAATCTAAGTTCCATGGACTCTTCAAAAATCAAGTTATGATCAAGACATTATCAAATTCGTTTAAAAGGATTTTTCCAGAAATGTTCATGCACATGTAACATACAAAACTACATACAAAGGAAATGGATATTTTTTACTTCTTCACCATTAACATTAAAGGTAAAACCGAAGTCGGGGAAGGTTCCTTGCTTTTCAAAATAGGGAATACCATATTGAACACTGAATGGATCATGACAGAATTCCAGGACAAATCCTAATCCGAAAAGGCACCGATTCAAATGTAACCTGTTTCGGCGAAGACCCCAAATCTTGAGTGAAATTTAGTTCACCCCTGATTTCTGGTTTCTGGTTTCCAATAATCGATCGCGATTGTTGTGTTGTAACTTAAAACCATAGATCCATCGATTATCGCCTATCTGTATATCGTAAGTGGTACTCGTATGTACTAAAACATTTTTTTAAATTATTGTTTCAAGAATATCCCATAGTATTTAAGGTTTTCACTCATCACTTGAACTGTGAGTTTTAAAAAAAATATAATTTCAGTAATTCAATAACTGAACAAAGACCCCATTGTTATCCTTAACATTACTTGCAGGCTTACCCATGCAGGTTTTACATGCATAATTTTATGGACGCATATTTCCGCAAATTCTTTAAACACAACCATATATCGAGCAGCGTTAAGTAAAATTCAGCGGATCTAAAATATTTCAAGAAATTAACCAAAAAAGATAAGAAATAAAAAAACTGCTTGAGATTTTCAGATCAAAGCAAACGTCAAGGTCAAATGTACAAACATACAACGGCAGTGCTGAAATACCAGGGAAATGATCAAAAGGGATTATAATGGAGTATATTTCACGCGTTTTCAGACGCTTATCTATTTTCTTTGAAACTTGGAAACTCGAAGAGGAACGTCATTTTCAATTTAAGCCCCCAAACGTCAAAATTCAGAAACACCGAGGTATGAAGTTTACACCAGTTCTTCCCGCTGTTGCCCGATGGATTCCGAATGTCCCGATACAATCTTCGTGCTTAATCGCCAGACCCGCCGCAACTCGTCGGCACTCGGATGATTGACAGCAACTTAAGCGAAATTTACTACTTTATACTACTTAAAAGCATACCTGATGATGCTGGGATCTTATAAAGGCAGAAATCTGCACAAAAAGCCCGAGACGCGTGCATCTCATGGCGGGGATAATGACATGGGTTTTGCTTCGTCAGTCAAAGTGAGTGACGTCGCAAATGAAATCGACATCAGAATGAAATGGACACGTTTTGCCGCAAATCCTTAGATGTAAGATATTCTAGTTTAAGACAATGTCACTGTTAAATATTTTCTATATTATTAGAAATTAGAAAGGGATATAAATCATTTTGAAATTATTATTATTGATAATGATATTTTCATTCATTAACACACTTTTCACCAAAAAAAATCACCAAATACGCCAATAATCTTCGTTTTCTTTGTCCAGCAATTGCATTAAAATCCAGTATCAAATTCAAAGAATTTAAGTCACGTTTCTTGTTAGAACAATACTTCCTCAACAGGGGAATTCAAACGATAGCGCATAAGCATATTGCAATTATTGATGATATCGAAATATATCATAATAATTGAAAGAATTGAAAGCTATATATTTAATGGCAATAAACATGTAAGTAAGGTGATTATTATTTCGATCGATAAGGAAATATCGTTTATAGTAGATCTTTAAAATAATTATTCGTTATGAGACACCAATATCTCTTAACTGATTAGTTTTGTCTGCTTACATTACTTGAAATTCATCGATTTCGCCTTCAACCGAAAGCTCGATTATCGAAGCTCTTCAAGTCGAAGAACAACAACAAGAGACAGTAGCACGTTTTTAGGGGGATTAAAGGTGATGTCACGAAAATCAAAATTAATGGTTCCAATTGAAAGACAATGTATTTAAACTTAATGGAGCAGTAATAATTCAAATATATAACGTAAAGTTTAGCCATGCGATTTCTTTTCCTCAAACAAAATGAATAAAAGGTGTTCACACAAATGGCCGCCAATGGACTTTATGTGAATCTTCATACTTTGTCCTCTGACTATGGATGATTGATTTGTGTAATGAGATTTTTGACACTGTCAAAATAATACATTAAGCATTAACTTACAATTATCAGTGAAAAATTTGAAATATAAAATTATCAAAAAACGTGCTACTGCCCCTTTAAAGGCCGTGTATAAACCTATCAATGCTAAAAAGACAGTCCTTTCTGGGTATTTTTTGTGGAAACAAATTTCAGAAGCACTTCCCTGTTGGTAATGATTATTACATGACTTTTTCACACTTATTTTCATATGTTATTTAGGGTTACATGTTAGTTGTTCTTAATTTAACATTTTGACAAAGAATAGAATACATCACTGCGTTCCCTTGTATTTCATTTCCAGACATCATGTCCGATGTAATGGATTTTTTATGTTACAATGTTTATGCCCAATACGCATCTTTCACGAATATTGTAACTTAAAGTTTCTTTTACAAGTAAAACGTTTTTAAAAAGGGGGTATAGCGTTTTCAATGTCTTGCATCTAAGCAACATTTTGTTTTGATTTCGGTTTTTTTTGGAAAAGGCTTTTTTGGATTCCTAATTTACATTTATTTAGTGATTGATATCCTTTTCTTTTTTCAAATGTTAAAAGATGTAGTATGAGATACTAATATTTAGATTAGCGCGAATATTTTAACGGTACAGGCGTTGCAGAAAATATGTTGAGTGTCATAAAAAATTTCCCAAAAACTTCTTGCGAGGTTAATATTTTTATGAAAATAAAATTTGCTCTTTGTGTAATGTGTAAAACCTGCATCAAACTTGACAAACAAATACTTCTGTGAAAATTATTGGCAAAAAACACTTTTCATAAACTTCATTACAGAAAAGAAGAGAAATCATGAAGGGTTTCACTTGACAGTTGCATCATTGTAATGATTCGTGCAGATGGTTTCACAAGCAAACGCGTCAACGCATCGCCTTTTGACTTGACTCAATTAACTTATAATGCTTTATTTTCCTTTTATCAAATGTGAACGGTGTTTTATTTAATCAACCCTTAACCCCCTGGCGGCCTTGTCTCTTATGCGAGAAGCCACATAACAACCTGCATGTGAATAGTGAATGGAGTGAGATAAGGTTGGCTTCTCTCCCCCTTCTTTTTAATGAGGTTAAGGAGGAGGTTGAGAGGTTTCAGCACGTGATCTGCACATGGGTCATGGTTCGTTATTTTAAAGTCCTCTTCCAATTCCGATGTGAATCTTGACATTGTTTTAAAACCTTACAATGGACACTCGACATTTGAGTTCATGTTTAAGAACTCTTTTGGATTTTTTTTGTTCAATTGCTACATTATTTGATACATTTTTATGGAACACTTTCGGTACATTGATAATATCAAAGACGTAAATATAGAACTCCTTGGAAAATATTTCTGATAATCACTAAAATCGACATCTCCCCAATTCGCCATTTGCTGAATAAGAAATGTTCATTTGACCCTGTGGTACATGTACGTGGTCCAGTCATTGAACAGTTAACTGCTCCTAGTGTAGTTCAGCATCAACGGGCGCAGTCCTTTGCTGGATGAACTGAGAGTTTGAAGGATTCCCTCTCCCCTCCTGTCCTACACTGACACAATCTGGCGTAAACCTGGTTAGGAGACTTATTTCGATGTGTTTCGTCTTTTCCCACACAGCAGTAATTGGGTACCTGGTATGATACGATGGTAGTCTGAACCTCGACAGCCTAACACAAGCGATCGGTTGTATTCTCCTCAGAGAATTTTCTGTATTCGTATGATATGACAAAGCGCTTTGGGCATTCAAAGTTCATGGATCAAGTCGCCATATTAATAGACTCTTTTTACATTCTGAACGTCAAACATAATGATGTCTGTTTACAAGAGGGATTTTGAGAAACATAGACTTTGTCATTAAAAATTAGCTGATTGCAAACATGTCTTTAAATACCGGTAGCACTCTTCATACTGTACAGATGTTATGGAGGATTTCAAGTACTTATTTGGATGTTATGGGTGGTATTTAAGAGTTAAATCATTTTTGTATTTGAATGTTTCACTTATAAGAAGTTTCATTCATAAAAAAATTGTTCCCATGCGAAACAGCCGCACACTTTGTCACATTACGTTAACTAGGCCTGGCTAAAAAGATGGATGTCACCTCGTTCTGGGTCAGTTCATCAAATCGAGGCTGAGATTGTCACGTGATCCTGCCTATGTCAGAATGAATTTCCTGTCGTCTTTCGAAGGGCGCTGAACGAGCAAAGTGAAGCCCCATTAGTGAAAGTGATGGGTATAAGCCATTTTCACAACATTCTTTAAGTGAAGTTTCAAAGACCGAGGGAGAAGCAAAAAGCTTTGGTGACCTTACGCCGTATGTGTAACGCAAAATGTGCGATTTTCTCACTCTCTAAATTCAAAGGGTCAAAACAAATATTCCGCGACCAAACACACGTGAGAAAAACTCCAAAGAAATGAATTTTTACCTTCCATGACATAACGGGTCGCAACAAATATGTAGAGACTTGCTTTTGTAGAAAAGTGCTTAAGAAATTATTTTCATAGCATTTTTGTCTTTTCTCTCTGTTTTCGTTAATTCGACGTGGAGGATTCTTTAGTAAACGCCCCACAAAGAAGAAAGAAAGCTTTGCTTGTTAAGGATTAGACAACGCCACGCAAACCGGTAGTTAAAAATGTCTCGCTATGACGTAAGACTCGGAAAACATATTTCGAATAACAAGAACCAAAATCGGCAAACGTAGACTAAAAAATACATATAGAGAAACATATCCTACTTAAAAATGTAATGTATCTGAATTTTATTTTTGTGAAATTTAATGATGAAATGTAACCAGGTCATTCCAGATTATTCAGGTTATTGAATCAGAAAACAGTTCCTCTTGGTTGTGCCCTTGTACTTATGACTCAAATAGATGACATAACAGTCGTAAGTATTTATCTTAAAGGTTTTAAACGAAATCATATTAACTTATAAGTATCCAAGTATAATTTAGTATTTTTTCAAAACAAAACTAGTCACTCATATTTTCACATAAAGAACATATTACTTTTAAAGTTCATTACTCGACATAATTGAAAAAAATTGTTTAGAAATGTCATACATTTGAAATCTAATATGACTGTCGTGTCGGCAATGAAGGAGTGGAAACTAGTTGGGATAAAAAAAACTTCGTGCAAGTTGTAAATTCTGTAAAATATGTAAAGCTTCAGTTAGCCTGAGACATTGATGAAGTGTTTGGACTCTCCCTATCAATAAAGATCACATTTTACTAACAAGGTCGAAAGGAAGTTACAAAAACTCACGGTGTAAATATATACTGTTAGACGTTTATTTTGTAATTTCTATTTCCTCGTTTTTAACGTTTATATAGTTATATATGCAAAACAATTTCCTTCTTAGGTCAAACTTCTCAACTTTCTCAACCAGTAGTTTCAGAATATGAATCTCGTAAGGGAAACTTCATGCGGCCATTTTGGTGTGAATTATTTGAGAAATGCATTTGCATATCAATAAAACGGAACGTGGTACGTTCGTTAAAGACATTTTTTTGTATTGATTAGAAAAGATGACTTTCAATTGGTCATATCTGTATTCTTGTTTGTTTTATCTTGAATTTTTACAGAAATCGTGCACAGTGACTTTAAGTGTAGGGCGAAAACAAGTTTTTCATCAACTAATTAGAATTTTCAGTAAGTTGTCTTTGATTTTATGTTGTTTTTTATGTATTCAATATCACAAAGACAGAACAAGGTTAAGGAATACTTTAACCGTATTATTGCATTCTACCACATCAACTTGTTTCGAAGTCTATTGACTTGACGTCTACTTATTGAGGAAAACACGTAAAACGAATATGTCGACAGTGTATCAATTTTGCATTTCTTTAAATCAGGGTGCCTTAAAGGGGCAGTAGCACGTTTTTTGGGGGAATATAAGGTGATGTCAGGAAAATTAGAATTAACGGTTCCAATTGAAAGACAATGCAATTAAACTCAATGGAGCAGTAATAATTCAAATATGTAATGTAAGGTTTAGCCATGCGATTCCCTTTTCTTACAAAAAATGAATTAAAGGTGTTCACACAAAATGGCCGCCCATGGATTTTAGGTGAATCTTCATACTTTGTCCTCTGACTATGGATAATTGGCTTGTGTAATGTAATTTTTAATACTGTCAAAATAATACATTTAGCATTAACTTACAATTATCGGTTAGAAATTTCAAATATAAAATTATCCAAAAACGTGCTACTGCCCCTTTAAAGTCTTTCGACTTGAAATCTACTGATTGAAAACGAATCAAAGATACAATTTTAGCCTTCCTTAGCATATGTTAAGTTCCAGCAATCGTTTCCAATTAGCCATTAATCTTAATTGATCTTCAACTACATACTTTGTATTTCTTGGAGTAGGTGTGGTTTGTTGAAAGATAATGTATCTGGTGGGTTTATCTGGATTCCAACCGGAATCTTGTCATGCTAAGATAAGAAGATTCCCTCCTGGAACTTTTCATTGTCATGTTATTGTTGAGAGATGCTTAACACGACAACTTAGCACTTAGCTTTCAGAGTCGGCCTTAACGTCACTTCGTTTCGATTCTGCAACAGGGGCCGTACCAAAACCTGTTGATCTATTTGGTGAACTTTTCAACAGTCGAGGTAAATCTAGCCTCAATTATACCCGTTCCACTCAATATCGAAGTGAAAAGGATATTATTGAGGCAAGGTTTACTTAGATTGGCTGATCAACAATCAATGATTTTTGGTAAGAATTTTAATGAGTATTTTTGTGAGTTGAAGGCATTTTGGTTGAAGGGCATCCACTATTACAAGGATGCATGTGTATGTATCTTTTTGGTAATATCCAGTCGCTTTTTTGTTTGTTTTCAAAATAAGGAGGGACATTATAATCGAGTATCACTATTTAACGATCACTTTTTAAGCTTATATATATATATAGGTTTTCGATACAAAATGATGATAAATCAAGACTCATTCTCACTTGGTGCTAAAATATCAACGAACGTTTTGAAGATCATTCATCAGTTACATTTAACAGGTGTAACAATATATCTTGAAAATCATATGTGAAATATAATTTAGTTTCACCGTTTTCTGACACTAAAATTCTAGTCTATTGGAAACTTTAGAGTTTCAATTCTGAGTATTCTTCTATTTTTTCAAATTTTAGATGTTTAAGAGTCCAATTAGTTAGACAACCAGAATTCCATTGACAATTTAGATTTATTGACAAATCTATTTTAGAGTCCATTTGTTAAGACTACCCGAATTCCTTTGACAATTTTAGATTAATTGACAAATCTATTTTAGAATCCAATCGTTGGACTGCCATTATCCCATCGCCAATTTTACACCAAAACGTCAGGGTAGGTTTTGAGACGGTCCCTCCATGTACATTTCTATCTGGAGAAGGGTGATGACGGTACTGTTGACAGCTTCTAATGCGACCACCATGATGGTTAGCACAGAAACTTACATGAAATCAACACGTCCCCCATATCTCCCTCAAGACGTGTTTAGTTGTGTTACTGGAGACAGGTAATAGTGTAAAACGAAAGACAGAATATTCCAAGAATTCCCCCTCTTTCGACAATACTCTAAATCAGCATTTGTCAATGGAACCATTGGTTTAAAATTTCAAGCTTCTTTGTCCAAGACTTTTGAGTTAATTGAACGTCAAAAAGAAGCATCGCCGCTTCCGTTGCACGCTTCATTGCTGACGAAAATGACAACCCAATACAGTGTCACTTTTGCAGAAAAGAGTGAATATAGTTTCGTGAAATAAAATATGAAACATTATAAAAGCATCGTATGGTAGCATATTTTTGAAATAACAAATGTTAATAAAATGATACATTCATTGTCGTCACAATTTTATACTTGAATATTGTTTAAATTTTTTATATGTATGATATTTCTGACGAATATTTCAAAAACAATAAGAAATTCTTTGTTTGAGGATTCATCGTATTGTTTGGGTTTTGGTTATTTTTACTTTCAAGGTTCCTAATTCCATGACAATTCTGAGAGTAAAAAGAAATTTAGTTTTTAAAACTACTTATTTTGTGATTGAACTTATTAATTCATTATGGAAAAGCAAAATTTCAAAAGTAATACAAACGAGTTTAATATATTAACAACATATATCCAAATTTCAATTACAAACCAAAGCGTTATCATTGCGGAAATCGAAATGTAATTTTCAAAAATCTTAATTGAAAATTCATCATTTCAATATATTTTGACAAACCTTTATGAGAAATTGCTTTGAAGTTTAACTTTAAAGGTGTGATTAATTATCATGGTAATTATCAGCCATTATGAATGTCACAGATGATTTTCATGGGGTGATGAACATATGAATATAGGTATTGTTTTGATAATAATGTAATATTCAAACAGAAAGCGAACCGTTCAACCTTTTAGATCCTGAACATGTTCATATCAATATCACAATCATATCTTTATTCATATTATAATTCCCGTGACTAGTGGGCATAGTTACATCAAATGACGCTTAAGGTTAAATACTGATAAAGTAAATGATGATATTTATCTATGAATATTCATACATACTATTATGAACCAAATAGCATGGTTGATGGAACATAATGATTTGTTGCAATTAATTGAAATTTATTTTTAGCCTTTTTCGTTTCATCACTAAAGAGAAAATGACTTGTGGTCATGGCATGAATAACATGTGCTAATTCAATTTTAGCGGTTAAGAACAATACGAAAGTTTAGAGAGCTTTGTTTTCGCTAGCAATTACCTTAATTGTATATTGTTAAAAAGTTCGCGGTAACTGCGTTACTCCCAATGAAAAACCTACGAAAGTCCTTCTAATTATGGCTGTACATATTGAAAGTCCTAACTTAAAATATTTCCAAAAATAAAACGTTTTTTAGATATCTTGTTTTACGTATATTGCGTATCTACACCATCTTATATACGTTTGTCTCGGTTACATTTTGATAAACAGATGGATAAGATCATGTTTCATTTCAAAGTTATTTAACATTTTGTTACAATAAATAATGTTGGACAACATACTTGCGATTATATATATACGATGAGTATGTAATAACCGTGCAATTAATTTTATCATACAAATCCAAGGCCATTATTTAATCTTTAAAAGCCGTCTTACACACATACGAATACATGTATATCTATTACTTCAAAGTCAAGATTCTGTCACATTAAGTACGTCTTATATTTTAAAGGAGCAGTAGCACGTTTTAGGGCGAATATACGGTGATGTCAGGAAAATGAGTAATGGTTCCAATTGAAAGACAATGTATTTAAACTAAATGGAGCAGTAATAATTCAAAAATATAACGTAAAGTTTAGCCATGCGATTCCTTTTTCTTACACAAAATGAATTAAAGGTGTTCACACAAAAAGGCCGCCAATGGATTTTATGCGAGTCTTCACACGTTGTCCTCTGACTATGGATGATTGGCTTGTGTAATGAGATTTTTGACACTGTCAAGATAATACATTTAGCGTTAACTTACAATTTCAAGTGAAAAATTTTAAATGTAAAGTTATCAAAGAAAGTGCTACTGCCCCTTTAAGATGGTGTAATGCCCTTACTCGTGCGAAAAAGGCAAAAGTTGGCGGTAAATTAGACTAAAATTTCACCTATGAAATATCGTAATAATTACTGCCATTTCATTTGTTCTTTTGGCTTTATATAGTCAATCTAGACAATCAGGACCTAGACTGTATCAAAGGCTCTTATCTATTACACAGTCATGAAGCTGAGTGATCTAGACTTGCTATACTTTAGTAGACTTGGTTGGTCGTCAATTGAATAGTTTTGCTTTAGGGTCTAGATGACAGACTATATTAGACTAAATATATCCTATTGGCTATATATTGGGTTAATATAGTCAGTCTAGATTAGGACATAGACTGCATTAAAGATTCTTTTTTATTACACAGTCATTAAGGACTAGCGATATGTGCATACGTTCAGATAGCATATAGTACGCTATGCTTTTTATCAATAATTTGTTTTCCTTATCATTGATTGGATGTATTTTATAAAATTGAAGTATTTACGTTGAATACGCAGTTTTCATATTTAACCAATTTCAAGATTGAAAAAAATCATCGCGCATAAGAATTAGACATGAACTAAATTATAATGCATAAACAAGGGCTAAATGAGGTCTTGAGGATAAACATGGTCTGTTATTGCTAGAAACGAAGTATTTCAAAACTTTGGGATTATATACACCGTGACTGCAAAATAATTTTCTTATACTTTCCCCAAGGTATCAGAGGCAAAATCCCAGAAGAAAAATCAAACAAAACCATTTTGTTGCCTTAAGTTTGCTCCTAACAAAACTCTTTCATCCTACCCGAAATGAATATAAAACCATTGGAGCGAATGCGCTGACAAGTCGGCCTGGGTGAAGTCTTTGATTTCGTAAAGTAATAAATTTATTACATTCTCAACTTTATCTCCATTTGGGATTTGAATGGATGAATAGCTATGAATTCTTAGACTATAAACCTTCCTCGAAACTGCAAATGAGTTATGGCTGGTTTTTAAGGATTGGTGATTTTCTGGAACTATATTTCAAGAAGCCTTCTGGAGTCTGTAAACCAGAAATAAAACGCCTCATCGCTTCAGCAACGTCTAAATGAGGATAACACGTTCCACCGCTGAAATCGACAACGCTGAGGCTTGTACATTTCACCTGGGTTAGACAGATCCATCATTGCTTTGTCACCTTATCAATATCATATTATCTTTAGTTAAACCTTCTGAACTTTATTTATTACATGATTTCATATCTAAGTCTCGTTGTTAAGAATATCTGATGACGTCATATCACGTGATAATACATCCGGGCTTCACCTTATTACTCCTAACCAATGAGGCGGAACTACAACTCTTTTAAAAAGAAAGTAAATACGGGAACGAAAGTAGACAATTACGAGAGAAATGTGGGGTTGTAACAATTGAAATAGCTTTCAGCACAAATAGTGTTGTCGTAAAAATTGTTTTCCTCATTATTTTCACGAACGTATCTTGTTGTTGCCGTTAACTTGTTTCTGTGAAAGATCCATTCATTCCCTGGAAATGTTTTGTTTATCCTGTCAGTAAAACTTTTTTACGCATTTTTTCATTCGAGAGTCATAACCACGATCGGGAGTTAACTCCAGCCATTGCCTTTTTGCATTTTGAAAACACAACCAAAATATACTTATCTTTGAAAGACAAATACGATAATTATTTAGAATATTTTTCTCTTCGATTTTGTATTGGGAAGTAACTCACTAGAGTTGATGGTTTACCAATCAGTGATTTTGGGCCAAATTTGATGTAATTTGAAGTTGAATTAGAATATCTTTCTTTTGAAAGACATATATTGAAACTTTTTTAAATTTAAATAACAATTTAGAATTTATATACGCTTTCTTCTTCATATCAATACATCTTTTGAAGATTATTCCTTAAAGATTCTGACGAACTTGTCAGCGCCAAAAGCCTATCACCGGATCACATTAACATGCGCAGACCGGTCGAGCGGTCATGCAGTCGCCTTATCGGCTAACTTTATTAGAGAGCTGATAGATTTAGGAGGGGAAACCAAATTGGTTAATTTTCTTGCCCCGCCCCCTGACCACACACAATCTAATCCGACAAGTGGTCAAAACTGACCAGGTCACTCGGCTCGGACACAGGTGTAGGAAGGAAGGGGGGGGGGGAGGGGGGACTCAGTGTCTGTCTCTGAAAATAATTCTGAAATAGGGTTATTTTATTAAATGTAATAGTATGCATAAACGAAATGACGCTCAAGTTCACTTATTGTCTACTTTATCTATTCAAAAGCTTACGTTTATGTCAAAATATTGTTAACTGCTGCCTGAGTTTCAGACAAGGGGTAGGAAAGGAGGGTTATATCATGGATGCAAATTTAGACTAAACGTAAGGTTATATATTTGGATCTTAAAAACATGCAAATATAATTCGGATAATGTTTATTTTAAACTTGAATATAATTTTCATATTGTCTAGTGGATTTCTTGTGAATGGCGTTAATGAAAAGATCATGTCCCCTAATGTTATTTTCAGAAATATTTATTTAGTTAAATTGTGTTAAAAAAGTTTTACGAATCATCTAGACAAACATTATTTGGAATAATAGACAGATATTCAGATCAATATATATTGAGATGGCAGGTAGTTTATGGATTATCAACTTCTTTATTGTAGAAAGTAGCTAAGGAGGTAATGGATTATTGTACCAGAAAAATATATTGAGCATTATTTTAGTTAATGCTAGAAAACGGTGTACTTATTGGTATCGAAGTCTAGTTTCCGTGTGATGAATAATGTGGATAGGCCTTTTATAAAATTTGTAAATTTTGAAGATGAAATTTACTTATTTCATTATAACTGCCATTTTTCAGAATCAGAAATTTAAAAATGTTCTAAATACGGAAATATTTCCAAATTTGATGATCGAATAATTGTAGGATTGAACATTTTGCGATATAGTAGTTAAACCATCTTCACCTTTCAAATCACCAAACGATATTGACATTTTCTTAAACATATGACTCAAAACCATATAAAACCCTAGTGGGATGTGGATAATCAGGAAGTGGAATTCATTTTTACATTACACACTATTATGAACAAATTTCATCTTATAATATTTGTTTAAAACATTGTAAGGCTTGACTAAGAATAGATATAATATTCCAAAACATCCATCAATCAACAAAATGAGAAAATGTTCTTTTAAATGGTTACAAAGCGATATGTGTTTTCAATGCTATCAAAGCTCGACAACTGATTTGAATTGTGAACCATTCATTGTCTTTATGTATTAAAGGGGCAGTAGTACGTTTTTTGAAAATTTTGTATTTCCAACTTTTCACTGATAAATATTTGTTATTACTAAATATAATACTTTGATAGTGTCAAAAATCTCATTACACAAACCAATCATCCATAACCAGTGAACAAATTTTTGTGTGAACACGATTTATTCATTTTGAGAAAGAAAAAGGTATCCCATGGCTGAAATTTACATTATGAATTTGATTTATCACTGCTTCATTTAGTGTATATACATTGTAGTTCAATTGGAACCACTTAGTTTCATTTTACTGACATCACCTTATATTCCCCCAAAACGTGATACTGCCCCTTTAAACTATCTGCAAAACTTTTTACCTAAAACTTGAAATTAACTATTTATACACTCTCTTTCTTGGCAACATCCATGCATCATTGTCTATTCTTAACAACGTTGAAAGAAACGTTTAAAAATTTCTTTTTACTTTCTTATTTCCTATTCAACCATTTATTTCATACATATTCTTCTGACATGACACTATGTCAATGAAAACCTGCCAATCACTTGCACAGAGCATGTCGATTTCAGTATGGCTGCCATCTTTAAGTCGAGACACCAACGTTTTGTCATGCACTTTGTAATTGAAAGTTAGTGTCAATCGTTACGGGAATGTTTATAGCCCTTTCATTTGCATATAAACCTGCATATATTAACATTATATGGTCAACATAAACTGTAGGTATAACACGCATCATGTTTGTCATGCAGCTGAAAATATTTTTTCTTTACTCAATTTATTTTTCATGTTCAAAAATAACTATTCTAAATGCAAAATTAAAAAATACATGAAAGATTTATCAACGATGTTTGATTTTTTTTCAAAAAATCATCTCTATTTTCATACAAAATTGCCGGATATTCGTGCCTAAGGTAGCAACCGGAAGACAAGACTAATTTATCTTTTGAGACAGAAGAGCAGCTGAAATTGACATCTACTATCACGTGACATGAAGAACAATCATTTTGTTGTTGAACATGGCAGACGATGTTAGTTGAAGTTGTGACATCCCCGCCTGCAGTCGGTAACCAACATAAACATGCCACGAGGAAACTAAGTCACCCGAACCCCAATCATCAACGAAATGTCCCTCAATTTGACAGATTGAACAACTGAAATAAGAAACAAGAAGACGATGCTTTAAGCAGAGAAACCACACATGCCGAAGCACGCATCGTGGCAAAGAAAATAAGTTTTTGTCACAAAAAGGTTAATGTTACTATGATAGCTTGCTGAAAAGCTTGTACATTTTCTCGAGAAACGAATTATAGGATATATTACTTGTGTTGTAAAGTTTTACCAGTGGGAAACGATATGAGACTAAACGTTGTTAACTTGTTTGTTCACATGCGTGTTTGGGTGCAGATTGGAAATGAAACATAAATTTCAAAATATTTGTTCTCCAGGGGACATCACGAGCGAGAAACTTTAAAGGGACAGATCTTTTTCTTTATTTTTCACAGATGTTTTCCATAAGGTTGATTAGTGTTTAATCTGAAATTGTTGATAAAGTTTGAAAATGACGACAAGACTTCATAAACTGTACATTGGCGGGATTGAGTTAGGGATAAGCTTATTCGTTACCGTTCGCTCCCCACAGAGGCAGATCAAGTCATGTTGATTTAGCCTCTGTTATATTACGCGGAGTTTTTGGGATAGAATGGGAGATGCCTGATTGGAGGCAATCAAAGTTAGTTGTGCAATCATCGACGCTGTTCTTAAATCATCAGTTTGGCTACTGAATAAAGGCAAAGGCATTGTGATATGAACCACCCTTTCCATGCAAGAGCAGTCTTGTCATTTGATAAAGAAATTCAAACGTATTGTGATGAAATTTTTGTCCGCTAGGGGAAACTGCCGGAAACCAGTGATTTCGGCGTAATATAACAGAGGCTAAATCAACATGAATTTATCTGCCTCTGTGGGGAGAGAATGCTTTGTTACGTTCGTTATTTAACCTTGGTTGTTAAATTATCTCGATTATAACTTTTAAGCGGTGGTTCTATCCCGACGAAATATCATTACAAACAATATGCTAAATATGTCTTGCTTGTGTTTTAATCGTGTAGAACACAAGTCAGAACAAAACGATGTCGCGAATATAATTTATTGACTCAAGGTCAATATTCCATTACTAATCAGAACTTCTTAACATAGGGTAGGTATATTATTATTCAGTATTTCTCGAAATATTAACACTATCGTTTTTCAAGAGCAAACAATAACTGCAACAGTAGACAAGTAAGTAGTTGTGGTAGAGGCGGTAGTAATAGATTTAGAACTTGAAGTAGTTCTATTAGTAGTAGTAGTTGTTGTTGATGTTGTTGTAGCAACAGACAACAGTACTAGCTTAGCCTTGTAGTAGTTTTGGAAGTGGTAATAACAGGAGCTGTAGCCCTAGTATAAGTTGTGGCAGTAGCAGTAGCAGTACCAGTACTAGTAATAATGGTAGTAGCAGTAGAAGTAGTAGTTGTTGTTGATGTTTTTGTAGCAACAGACAACAGTACTAGCTTAGCCTTGTAGTAGTTTTGGAAGTGGTAATAACAGGAGCAGTAGCCCTAGTATAAGTTGTGGCAGTAGTAGCAGTAGCAGTAGCCCTAGTATAAGTTGTGGCAGTTGTAGTATTAGTAGTAGTAGTAGTAGTAGTAGTAGTAGTAGTAGTAGTAGTAGTAGCATTAGCAGTAGCATTAGCAGTTAAGAGTAGCCCTAGTATAAGTTGTGGCAGTAGTAGTAGTAGCAGCAGCAGCAGCAGTAGCAGTAGCAGTAACAGTAGTAGTAAAAGCAGAAGTAGTACTACCATTTGTACTAGAAGTAGTAGCAGTAGCAGTTGCTGTAGCAACAGATTCAGTAGCAGTAGTAGTTGTGGGGTACCAAAATGCAGGAATAAGGTAAACCAGTTAGAGGTTTTCAATACCTCTTTAGTTTTAAAAAGTCTACTAACTTTTCATAACTTCATAATGTATGTTAAGTTTTTCAGAAATCGTGTCATGGAATGTTACAGAAACGTGTAAATATGTCTCTGAAGTGCGCATGCGTACAAAATGTTATAAAATCAACCTTGCAGAAAGAAGTTTCGCAAGCTGAAAAATATGCTCAATAAAATAATGACATCTGATGCAAAGTTATGAATGTTTTTCTTATGATATCATAACATTTTATGCCACAAACATGCCAAAGATCTCGAAAAGGCGCTATAGTGTGAAGTCTTCAAAAGTGCATGTCGCGCCCACGGTAAGTTACGAAGCGTGTAATCTGATTTTCACGTGCAGCACGAGACGCACGAGGACCGTTAACCAATCAAATCGTTCCAAACCATTTGGCCCGGGACCTTTGCTGTTCAAAGGTTTCGTCCTTTACGCTAATTCGCAGACGTTACGATTTGATTATTCTTTAATAATTTTCACCTCAGACAGAATTACTGTGTACTCTTCAGGAAAAAATAAAATAACCATGGTAACGGAATACCATCTGCAGTTTCACCGGATGCAAGGAAATGTAAACATAAAATGCATCATTTGTTACAATTTATGATTTCCAACTGAGACTGCGAAAGTAACGAGTATTTTATGAACTCTGCATACAAATGTATATTTCTCTTGTATATTTCAGGGGATAATGTACATGTCAGGATCACCTTGCTGTAATTACGGATCACGTGACATAAGAAATGGTCACGTGATATGATCAAAAGTAACGCCTTTAGTGCTAACAGCTGCAACGGTTATGAAATTCGGTCGACGTTTGTTTAATTGTTCGATATATGACTTAAACTTAATGAAGATTTCACCGATAAGCAAAACCGATAATTTACAGACATCCTATTTCAATAATAATATCTAATCGTTTGAAGTTGAAGTTGGACAAAGAATCATCAAAGTTAAAAAGCAAAAACGTCATTACTGAAAAAAATATATGTTTTTGAACTTCTTTTGCCCAAAAAAATCAGTTCAACGTTTTAAGGAATATGAGAGATTATTGCGGACAGCTTATTCGATAGGTATAACATTCGTAACGTATATTAAAGTCCTAAGACGCTACGGTTATTGTTGAAAGGATAAACGGAGAAATCACAGTTTGGACTCAACATTGAGTTGACCGGTTTAGCCATCATGTCATGCATAATGAAAGCTTGATGAGCTTATGCTGTTATTGTAGTTGTTATGTTTATTTGTTATATGTATTTGTATGTTTTATGGTCATAAATATAGCCCGATTGCTACGGGCCTGCTTCAACTTATCAAAAAGATTTTTCAAGAATTTTGACCACTTTTAGCACAATTTCTTCAGACAGACATCGGTAAGAGAAGGACTATTTGACCATATAGTAAAATATCATTTAATATTCTGACACCCAAACCAGATGTTTGGACAAGGGCGTTATTTAAATGTTGAAGTATACCACCCTCTCCAACTTGCCGTAGCTAAAAATGAACGAAGAATCCAATACGTTACCGTTTTATGGGTACTTATATTTTCCTTACTTCCTTTCATGTTCCAAGTTTGTTATGTATGATATGTTATATTTTGTAATATCCATACACCCATGGAAATCATATGTTAATCATTATCTAATATATCCCTTGACCATTATTGAAAACATTCCATTTTTCGTGATATACAAAATCAAATTCTCAATAATTTTGGTTAAAAGTTACTATCCCCTTGAGTTCAATCACAATTGGCAAATGTTTGTTAAATAAACAAAGGATTCGTAAAAATACTTTTACACATGTCACACTCTGTACGCATCTTTAAGGCGAATTCACTCCGGATCCGTTTTGAACTTGGGCAACTAAACCTAATGGATGTACAACTTCTTCATTTCTGCAAAAGCGTCGTTTCGGTAAACATGTCGTTTTTAACTACGCATATCTTATAATGAGTGGGTACAGTAATCCAAAAATAAAGTCATTTTGTTAAGTTCACAATGACAACCGTCTATCCTCGTTATCATACTAACATGTTTTGCGTATTGATTTTCATTATACAAAACTTAATTTCTTTAGATACTGATATTTTCACATCATTTTTAAAAGAATGATTTCAGTTTAAGCAGATGAACTTGGGAGCTTGAAGAACGTTCACGGAATGCACGCTTTTCACGTGCAACCCAGTAGTTGCCCTCGAACGTTCAACGGCTCACACACATAAACGTCTGCCCAGGCTGCACGCTTTTCACGTGCAATCAGGGAATTTCTGCGTTATTCAAAAGTTAAAACCCTCGTCAACGTCTGCATGATATCAAATACGCCCATCAGTCGAAAGATTACAAATCCCTTTAAAGCCCAATATTCAAAATGTAGTGAAGTTCAATATTTTAAATAGTTTTTTAACTGTATGATTGTATTTTTTCATAATTTAGCAACAAAACTAGAGAAAAACGGACCAAAATACATCAAATAGTTGATAATGTACCGAAACGGCAGCCCCGGCATATTGACAATATTATTGTCATGAAGGCGAAAAATTGTGGCAATCTCACACTTGCGTTTCCTAAATATAACGTTATAAGCTTGAAAGCCGTCCGCGTCGCGGACGACTAGATTTTCTTTTCTTTTTCTCCGAATGAGGTACTCGTTGTGCCCAAGTTGATACCCATCGGACGCAATTGCGGTAACTGAGACGTGTGTAAATTCTACACACATAACGATGACGTCACCGAAATTGAGGTCTTTTAATGTTTCGGCAAATTTGCAGAGGGTACTGCACTTCTGACGTCGAAATAAGTATTTTATTTGTGTTTAAAACATGTAAATATTATATCAGGGTTAAGACGAATGATTTTTTACCGAGTGATATATTTCTTTTCTCAATAGTTATTTTCCACCACGAACCGCATGCAAATAATGAGACTTTAAAATGGTATATTTTACAGAGTTTTTTACAAAAAATTAAACGTTATCAAAAATAGATGTATATAGGCTATAGTGTAAGTTCAAGCGAAAGAGACATATTGTAAGGCAACTCTTTGGCTGAACGACTTCTTTATTTGACAGTAGCGATGTTTCAGTATAGATCCTTATACCGTTTTAAAGTATATGGGTAAGGGGAGTACAGCATTTTCAACTCTGCAGATCATTTGAAAAATTGGTATCGTGATGCACATGTTTATCAAGATCCAATTATGTTAAATGCATGACACTTGGGTATCAAAATAAAGCATGAGCCAGTATGATTTATTTTAACAATATCCACAATTGCTACAAATATAGTGATCCTAATTTATGTGAAGTATTATACATGATAAGTTTTTGCAAATTATATTTTCTTCAGAGGTAAAACATCTCATTAAATGATGATGCTACATTGTCTTAAAAAGCTTGTCCAATATTACTGAAGTAGCTGAAATATACTGGAAATATGACTTCTTTAGCAATGTCAAGCAAATTTTCGGAAGTGTTATTTATGACGCGGACAGGGATGTCCTGGTATTAGAAATATTCCGGCCACTCTTGTGCCCTTGTTAGAATTTGACCTAAGAGCTTGAATAAGACCGGTCAGCATATCGACAATGCAAGAACACTGCCTGTTGCTGTCAAATCATTTTCATTTTTCTGCAACTGTGACATCGGTTTGAATTTAGCAAATTAGCGTGTTGAGGCAAGCCATTCGAACGTTAGTTGGCCCGGTACTGTTGTTTAAAGGGGCAGTAGCACGTTTTTTGATAATTTCATATTTTAATTTTTTCACTGATAATTTTTTTTTAATGATAAATGTATTATTTTGATAGTGTTAAAAATCTCATAACACAAATCAATCATCCATAGTCAGAGGACAAAGTATGAAGATTCACATAAAATCCAGTATCAACTTGTAACTGTTATTCCGACTGCTTTCAGTAAGTTTCCAAAATTACGTTTGACTGACTGACGCGGGTCAATGTCAGATTTAGAATCCTGGCTTCAAACCTTCGTATTGTCAGTCGATCAGTTTTAAGATGATTTTTCCTGCAGTCGATATATCTTTATGACATGGCCCTATTGACAAAGTTTTGCATATGTCACCTAAACAACTTCCGGAGGGCTAGGCTAAGGCTAGGAAGCACGTTTACTATAGCGTTTTGAAGATTATTGCCAACTTTTGATAGAAATTCTTGTTTTGAAATATATCCTTGGCTTGTGTAGATATTTCTTTGCACTTTTAGAGTGTTGATTGTTCTCAATTTAATGTATACATATATTTTGGTTAATAACTATCAATGAAATAATCCTTTATAATTATATTATATTATTTGTAAATATCTGATTAGTAACTTCCTTAAATGTAATCCTTAACACATGTACACATTTTATACAGAAAGTCAAAATCGTGTCCTTCAGTAGAGTTGTTTGTTACAATTTTCCCCTAGCACGTGCATACAGCAGTTTCCTGAATGTTTTATTTGCAGTAGAAGGGAGGTAACTCCTGTTTTGTTTGTTCAGTTAGTTTCGTCTGGGTTACCTGCCCTTAACTAACATCCTGAAAGTTCATTGAGGGTTTACTAACGTCATACCCAGCTGAAGAAAAGTTTGAAAGTTTGAAAGGGGACTTAAATAGGGACGTCTTGGTTACATACACCGCAACTTCATCGTTGTGGTATTTTGATGAATTAAGGGTATATAACTTATTGAACGGTCCGGTTTAATAATTGATGCATATGATTCAACTACGGATGAAATATTATTTTCACTCTATGATAATTCTTATGTTAGAATTACAATTTTAATCTACACATTTTTTAATGTTTCACATCATGAATTAAAGAAAAAAATCATGGCTGTCACAAAAACATGTACTTCTATGAATTTTAAGTTTTCGTTTGCAGAAAGTGTTTAAATCATAAATTTGCTTTCATGAATAAACAGTTTTCTAAGTTAAATTTTCAAGCTCAACTTGATCATATTTTAAAAATCGATGACACGCATGCCCTTTCACGAATTTAAAAAGCATGCAACCTATAAATTGCCTACCGTCATTTCTAATTAGTTTACAATGTATAATAATTCTATCAATGCCTAGCTAGCCGTAAACAGACATCGGGCATCACATGGAAAAAGCCTAATATTCAGTGTCAGAATTATTCTACAACACACACAACAGAGAAACTTGTAAGAATGTCGATATATACAATGTCAATAAATGAAGAGATTTTGATAACTATTTTCATATTAGTTCAAGATATAAACATTCAAATATGCAAGCTATGAACATAACAAAGTGGTAACATGTTGGTTAACAGAAAATAAGAGGAGTGGGCAGGGCATACTTTTCTTTAAAAACCAGAAAGGTTCTAAGATAGCAGTGATACTTTTTACATGATATTCTTTAATGAGTGTTTGATCTGGTTCTTTGACGGTCTCGTTTGGTGCAAGTATCTTACAACAAATTGTGACATGATGACCATAATTCATATAAGCAGAAACTTTGTGTTGTAATATATGTTGCGGTTGTCGTTTTAATGTAAAGCACATTTGCCTGATTTAAGCACAAATTTAGATCTTAATTGTGTTACCGTCACTCACACAGTAAGATGCTTAACGGAATGCGTAAAAGTATGATATAATTATAATATGATTATATCATATAACAAAAAGTGATAAACAGGTTATATTGATCAAGGTAAGCTTTCGTTAAATACGTGTAGTTTGTATGTTCTTTGAAAAATCGTCACTAAATGCAACATTAGGAATCCGCCGTCTCCTTGACTATATGCACCTTTAACACTGCGAAACGATTAGCACTATGTTATGATAACAAAACATATGTGGAAATTACTTAACTAAACGTAGAAATGTTGTTGGTTAAAAATCAAAGGCCTTGTAACGATTACTATCAAAGACATTACAAGAAAGTATTTTTAAATTCTGAAATAGGCGCACGCCTACTTGCACGTAGGGGCATCACGATTTGCATTTTGAAAAAAAAAGTTATAGTTTAGCAGCGAAAGATCCACTAGTGAAATGAAAATATTTGGGGGTAAAAGTTTAAAAAGAGATCGTGAATCTATTTCTGGTATTTCATGTCAATAGAAACTCGACAATTCCAAATATCGACAAAGAGAGTTAACAATCGGCTTAAAGGAAAACAATTTAAATTTTCACGAGACCAAGAAGTCAGAAAATTTTGAGTCTACGAGTAAAAACTATTTTCTTCCTATTTCATCTGAGGAATGGTTACTTTTAGATTAGAAAACTAAACAAATATGTTGAGGCTACGATTATGGCGACGTGTGCCGCAAAGGCCCGAGAAACTGTTGCTGTTTGTCTCGGGATCAGAAAAATCTGAAGAAAGCCTTCTCCAATCTTGCGAAAACTTGCGGGTGTGACCAAGTAAAATCCGCTGCGATTGCCGACTTGTTTGCCCCCAAGACGTCACGAGCCTGCCACTTGATCTTCATATTTGAAGAAATGGTCAGCGGTAGCTTTTCAGTAATTTGTAAACAAACAGAGCGAAAAAATCTTGAATATCCAAACACGTGGAATTATAAGCCTTCGTCTGGCTTACAGGTCTGTGTTTGTTTCTAATTAAAGGGACAGTAGCACAGATACACTTGTTGAAATTGTAACGGCTGTGATGTGTTGAGCAATTTAAAGTCGGTGAATGTGTGAGTTGTAGGAAAGGGGATTCTTTTCTCTTCTGACATGGAGAAGAATGAATGAATTACATTTATATCATTTACTTTAAAGGGACAGTAGCGTGTTTTTTTCTCCTCAATTTTTCACTGATAATTGAACGTTAAATGCTAAATGTGTTATTTGGATAATGTTTTTTTTTTTTTTTTTTTTTTTGGCAGTTTTTTTTTTTATTACACAGAAGTTACCACGATTTTAACAGTGAATACGATCCTACGTGGTGAGGAATCGCATTACATGTTTTTGAGAATAGGTAACAAATATTGTGGCGTCTTAAATCTGTGTCAGTATATTTAGTGTTATTTGGATAATGTTAAAACAAACCCATTATGAATAGTTCGAGAACAAATAATAAAGATTCACATTAATTCCATTGGCGACCATTTTTGTGTGAACGCCTTTAATTCATTTTATGTAAGAAAAAGGATTGCTGAACTTCACATTATGGATTTATTACTGCTTCATTTAGTTTTGATACATTGTCTTTCAATTGGAACCATTTATTTTAATTTTCCTGACATCATCTTATGTTCCCTCTTAACACGTGTATTGGCATCATAAGGTACAATGTCATCATGAAGTGATTGGTAACTCGTTTGTGTGACTACCTTTAAACGTTGGAGGTGAGGGGAGAGCAAGAGGGAAAGAGAGAGGGGTGATATTGTGGTTAATGAAGGTAACGTATATGGAAGGTTGTGTGGAAATGTGTATCATGACTATCAAAATAGAAAATGTAAAAAGATATCTTCAAGCTCAACAATGCCTTTTGATAAAATGAGGAAAAGTTAAAAATTGCGCAGCCTGTGTATCGTCCTTTGAAAACGGCTTCTGCTAGAGGTTCGTTTCATCAGAAATCTGTCTTAAATTAATCCTACATCAAGATTTAAACATGCAGGTCTCAACCAGAAAGTCAGATGAACTAGCAATGTTAACTCGTTCATTACAGAGTCGTACTTAGCTAATTATGTACTTAATTAATACGCACAAAACCACCAATTAACGCAGAGGTTCAGCTACTTTGGCGATAAACAGAGCTTGATTAAAGCCAGGTCAAATAAAGGGGAGAGAATCCAGCGTACAAAGAGTCGCCCCGACATCCATCGCATGTCTGCTTCACGCGAACGCTGACAGTTGGTTGATAATCCCCACCCTGAAGCGACTTTGTGCATGGTAATCCCAAAAACAAATGCCAACTACCCAACCTGCGCCGGGTCTGTTTAACAAGCAAACACCAGATTGCGCGCTACAATCTCGCCTATGATTGTTACTCCGAGTCGAGGCGCACTGAAAAGGGTACAAGCGAGTACGGAAACAGGCTTGCGGCATTCTCAGGTGCAAAACGCTCCGGTCGGAATTCCGAAGGGAAGAAAAGGAAAATGTCCCTGGTAATATAGGTGGAAGACTAAAGCTAGCAGGAATGCAAACTTTCTCCCCGGCATTTCGCGTGAGAACATTTGACTCTTACGACACAAGGGTCACTGAGTGCGAGATAGATAAAAGTGTGAGGTGTGGTGGCGGCGTGTCGTCTGTCATGTCTTAAAGGGAGACAACTCTCGGAGGAAAATAAGGAAGACTAAACGTTACCGTGAAGAAAGATGCCATTATGGAACATCTCTTTTAAATTAGATTTAAGGAAAAATACTCTATTCTAAAATCATACCTATCCACATACGGTAGGCTACGAGTTGAAATGCAATCAATCTTTATTTATAGACCCAATGATTGGCACACAAAAAACGAAGGCCTTACAGTGACATGTACGCGCAAATATTCTCAGCTTCGATAGTAGTACGATACAGTACGGGTTTTATGGGCTATATGATGCTGATGTTAAATGTTAAAGATAAATCTCGTAGTGAAAGGAAACATATAAAGCTGTTGTAAACTTGTTTCTAGGCGTAGAACGCCATTTTGCTTCAATGAAAGCGATGCTCTGAGGTCAGACCGTAGGAACGTGTACGCCTGGAAATCGTTACACAAGGAAGTTGACGATCGCGAGTTTCTCTGAGAGAGGAAGGTTTGTTTTCCTCAGCATTTGTTGTAGGGTTTTGGGACATGTTCAGGTAGTATTGAGAAAATATATCCCAGTGGTAGACATTGGTGCGTTTGAAGATGGAAAATAATGTCTTTAAGTGGTCTCATTCGACCATTAGCCCTACATTACAATAAAGGAGTTTTTTGTGCAAATGTGTTTGATTTTCATTTTGTTTTCAAAAATGTCCCTAAAGTACTTATATATTGAGTTACTTTATGGCGAATTATTCAATAATGGATAGACGCAAAATGTTAAGACTTTAATGCTGAGGAATATATGGATGACAACTTCTTTGTTCATTGTATGCGACGTTTCGACATATTCTTGTGTCGTTCTCAATCTGTGTCGAAACGTCGCATACAATGAACAAAGAAGTTGTCATCCATATATTCCTCAGCATTATTGTCATCCCAACTTCTAAAATGCCTCTCAAAGAAGTTATGTTACGACTTGTTATAGAAATGAATGGGGCTTGCAATCTATAATCGCTCCTTTTAAATCTAATTCCAGAGGAGTAGCTATACTCTTTAACAATAACATTGACATAATAATACATAGAACCATAATTGATGAAAAGGGAAACTATATCATTGTAGACATTTCAATAGAGGATAAAAGAATTACCCTTACAAATCTATATGGCCCTAATACTGATGACCCTCAATTTTACATTGATCTTTTTGATAATATTTTAAAATTTGATAATGATTCATTAGTTATAGTCGATGACTGTAACCTTGTACTTGATCCCTCCATTGATCTAGAGAATTATAAACATGGAAACAATCCAAAATCAAGAGAGACTGTTTTAGAATTTATTGAAACTTATAACCTTATTGATATTTGGAGACTTTTAAATGATAAATCTAGAAAATATACCGGGTGGAAAAAGAATCCAAGACAACAAGCTAGACTTGACTTCTTTATTGTATCCGATGACATATTTGATATAACATTGGGCTCTGATATCTTATAGGATATAAAAGTGATCATTCAACAATAACATTAACTTTCTCAAATACTTTAAATCAAGAAAGAGGAAAAGGATACTGGAAATTTAATAATTCTTTATTACTAAACCCAGAATACGGGAATTTAGTCAGAAATACATTATATGAGACAGTACAGGAATATGCATCGGAAAAGATTGACGACTTCGAAACCCTTGAAGATATTAACCTTACTATTTCTAATTCTTTATTCCTTGAAACTTTATTGATGAAAATTCGTTGAAAGACTATATCTTTTGCATCTTATATAAAGAAATCCAAAACAAAACTTACAGAAGTACTTGAGGAAAAAATTAAACATGTTGAAGATAACATTAGAAGAGATTTTCAAAATATAAATGAGGAAATGCTCTCTGAACTATCAAAATATAAAAATCAATTGGAAGAAATAAAAAAAGAAGAAATTAAAGGAATACAAATCAGAAATCGAATCCAAAAGGCAATGGTATGAAGAGGAAAAAAAACCATCAAAATATTTCTGTAACTTGGAAAAAAGAAACTTTTCCAAAAAATCAATTCATAAACTAATAACTAAGGACAAAACTGAAATTACAGACAGTAAATCAATACTTAACGAGGTTAAGAATTTCTATGAGAATCTATATGCTTCGCATGATGAAGATAGAGTAAAGGATTGTCTAAAAGATATTAAGACCCCAACTTTACACAGAACACTGAGAGAAAATCTTGAAAAAGAAATCAGTATGGAAGAAATCAGCAAAAACGTTTATAATATGAAAAATAACAAAAGCCCAGGAATTGACGGTTTTCCAATAGATTTCTTAAAACTTTTTTTGGAAAGATCTAAAAATTTGGATTTATAGATTTGTTAAAGATGTATCAAATAAGAATGACATGTCCCTAAGTATGAAGAGAGGTGTAATTACTTGCATACCAAAAGCAAACAAAGACAGAACATTATTAAAGAATTGGAGGCCTATCACATTACTTAATGCAGTTTATAAAATTATCAGCTCATGTATAGCAAATAGATTAAAGACTACATTAGATGAATTAATTCACTCTAACCAAACCGGTTTTATTCCGGGCAGAACCATCAGTGAAAACACAAGACTCTTATATGACATAATTTTTTAAACTAAAAAACAAAACATTCCTGGCCTTCTAATTTTATTGACTTTGAAAAAGCATTTGACTCTGTTTCTAAAAATTTCATTAATGAAGTTTTACAAAAATTTGACTTTGGACCTGAAATGATTAGATGTATAAATATTTTGACATATGACACTACCTCATGTGTTATCCAACATGGCCATATTTCTGAATTTTTCCCTAATGAAAGAGGTTGTAGGCAGGGAGATCCCTGGTCTCCATACCTTTTTCTTCTTGTGGCTGAGATTCTGGGTTGTATGATTAGAAATAATGACAAAATCAAAGGTATTACTATTAACGATACTGAATATAAGCTTGATCAATATGCTGATGACACAGAATTATTTCTTGATGGTACTGAAGACAGCTTGTATGCTGCTATTGACACAATTAATAAGTTCTACAAAATGTCTGGTTTGAAAATTAATTTAGATAAATCAAAAGCAATTTGGATTGGAGCAAAAGCTAAATCTATTGACATAATATGTAAAGATCTCAATATCGAGTGGATGATGGGTGAATTTGATGTACTTGGTATTAAATTTACGCCTGATCTTGATAACTTTTGGGTGATAAACACCCGAAAGAGACTTGAAGAAATTAAAAGACTCTTTTCACCATGGAGGAAAAGAAATTTAACTCTTATTGGTAAAATTACAGTGATAAAAACTTTAGCAATTTCTAAATTAGTTCATATCTTTAACTCTTTACCTAATCCCCCTGCTGAATTTATTACTGCTCTTGAGAAATTATTTTTTAAATTCATATGGAATGAAAAAAATGATAGAATAAAAAGATATGTTCTAAAAAATAAATATGATGATGGGGGTTTGAGAATGATTGACACAACTAGATTTATAGATGCTTTGAAATTATCCACCTTAAGATTGTATCTAAAAAAAACCTATGAAGAATAACCCCTGTCATATACCTTTTGATGATATTTTTAATTTTGGAGCCAACTCTGATTCTTATTTGAAGATAGAAAATCCTTTTTGGCAAGATGTATTAAAGGCTTGGAAAGTATTCCACAAAAAACATTATGTTGACCCTGACATTTTAGATAATATTTTACCCCAACCTCTTTGGTTTAATCACAATTTCAAAAACACATCACACTTCATAAAAGATTGGGCAGATAAAGGAATTATGACTATTAATGACATATGTGATGAAAAAGGTCTACTATCAATGGAATCTATAAAATATAAATACAGCATCAAAGGTACATTTCTAGATTATAATTACTTACTATATATTTTGCCTGACTTATGGAAATATACCCTTACCCACTCGTGTACAGAAATAAATGCCAGAAGCATAAATGTTACTAAATGCCAGTTGAATTTAATGAAAACATCAAAAGGCTCAAGATTTTTTTATGACATACTTATCTCAACAGTTGAATACCCTAACATTTGTAACAAATGGCAACTTTTATTTCCTGAAATGATATTTGATTGGAAAAACATATTTACAATATATATGAAGGCATTAAAAGACACTAAATTACTGGATTTTCAATATAGATTTCTTCATGGTATCATCTACACTAAAAGAGAATTACTCAGAATGAAAAAAGTTGACAATAGCTTATGTTGCTTTTGTAAGAATGTTGATGAAAGTGTCTGTCATGTATACTGAAAATGTGAGGAAACACAAATCTTTTGGAATAATTTACAAGATTGGCTTAATAACTCATTTCCAACTCCAGTGATATTTTCTAAACTCTTAGTCTGGTTTGGTACTCAACACCAAAACAGACTAATTAATCACATCATTATTTCTGCTAAAAGATATATATATCTTAGCAATATCAAAAATACATCACTAAATTTCAATATATATTTAAAAATTTTGAAACAAATATTTTTTGTAGAAGATTTTATTGCAACCAGAAACAATAAAAATCAATATTTTGAAAATAAATGGCGTCTCCTCACTCCAGTTCTTGTGTGAACACCAATTTATTCCATATTCAAATTGCCTGTTGTACTCTTTATTGTTTAATCTGTTTAACATTGCCTATGTATGTTATTCTATATGTAACTATGTATACATACAAGAAAAAAAAAAAGACTTGTTATTGACTGATCGCCAAACAGAGTAAACGGCTGAGGTGGTTCAGCAAGTGACAATGGACTTTAGGAACGCGTTCATCATGGTCAAACTAGCGGTCATTAAATGTAAATATCTCGATACCTATTCTCTGGATTTTGACTAAATTTTGGACTTTGAATCGTTATATAACGTTTTGAAATGTATGTAGGCCTATAATTTAAAACCGCTTTTGTGTGCAAATGTATTTTGACATATACTAGCCTCAATCAATGTAAGCTCAGGTACTCCTTTCTAAAACTAACATTGTGTTTTATAATGTCTACACATTTACAGCTTGAAAGATCTTTTTGATAAGTATCCAAAAAATTATCATATTAAAAAAAATGTTATATCAAAGGCAGAAAACGAAACTTTCACTCGCAGAGAAACTCGTTCACTGCCTTGAGTAACGATTTCCAGGCGTACATGTTCCTACAATGTGGCGGTGACTCGAATTTGTGTGTTTAACCAGGTGATTTGTCTCTTCCCTTTTACCCCTTTTGTATCAAACCTAAGTATGAATTCAATTTTGGAAGATTTCAATTCCTATTTTGGTATTTGAGGTCTCTTTAATGTATTTTTATTGAATTTTCAAGATGTGTACTTAGTTTTCAACGTTAGAAAGCTTATTACGTTTACAAGTATGATCGGTTTGTGAATCAATGTCTTTAAAATCAAGATAAATATTCTAAAGGTAAAACTTAACTATCTTCCATTTTAAAAGCCCTCATTATTTCAAAGTATTCAGTATAACACCCAGTCATTTTAAATCCTCGTATTAAAAAGTAGAGGCTGTCACTGTTGTTCATTCATTGTCACCCGTATACTGAATTGAATTATATAACATTTTTACCAACCGTCAAAATTTATGTTAAGACTCACTCGTGTTAATAAAGACACTTTGTCCTCTCCCTATGCTAACATCAAAGGAAGTGTTGTCAACAAACAAGAAGGATTATCTGCAAACGTTATAACGGTAAATCGCACTTGTCAAATTCAGCTGAAGCAAATGCAACAACCTACCTGTCAGCAGTGGAATAATGATTTTCTTGAAAACCTAAATTAAGAATTTACTCCACTTTTGACTGAACCATATTTACACTGTATACATGATGAATCCTTTAAAGAAATCCCACTCGATTCCGATGTAGCTGTCAACAACTCCTGGTCGAAACCATCTTCCTACGCAAAGCCTAAAACGCCAGTTTCCGAACTGTCAGTTTTATGCCTTTCTGCGGACCCTTGAGTTTTCTGTGTTTATCAGCGCCCCTACAGGCGATTGTTAGCTACCTCCAGTTACTTTCTGATTGGACTATTGCTTTCTCTCATAGTAAGCTAGAGAATTAGCACCTGCAAACTTTAAAGCTAATCGACGTTGGATAGTGACAATAGATATGTTTGACGTCAAAATTATGATCGAAATCCGGAAAATAACGTGTCAATCAGTCCGCCGTAATTTTCTTAACTAACCGAAAACAGTCAGAATGATAGTTACGGGTTGATAATGTTTGATAGGTTAAATAGCTAATATCCATGTTCATTTGATGGCATCCGCAAACATATAAGACTATAATAACGAGTTGCATTTTAATCAAGTACTTCGTATAATTGCAAATTAGGGATGAATGTGTGAGATTAGAAAAAAAACCATATATAGTGGGTTATGCCAATTACGTTCGTATCAAAAACATATATATGAATAAAACCACGGAGTGGCTCTCTGAGAATTAAAGACAGACGGCGCCATAGGCATGCTAAAAGAAACGTCCATAAAATACCATAACTGTCCTTGATAAAGACCGATAAGATATCGACAATACCCAACTCATTTTTTGCAATGTCGATAGAACAACGTACTATCCCTGGTAAACACTGTGAACGTGATTTAATAATTTTTTTCCTAATACAATGTTTCCCCATTTTCCCCATTGATTTTCTTTTATTTATACAATGTATCCTCAATTTATCACATGATTTTATCAAATTATACAATGTGTCCTTTATTTATGCACATCATTTTATCATTTTTACACAGTGTATCCTCAATTTATACACATGGTTTTATCAAATTATACAATGTGTCCTTTATTTATACACATCATTTTATCATTTTTACACAGTGTATCCCCAATGTATACACATGGTTGTACCACCTTTACACATATTAACAAACAATTTTCAAATCATACACACGATTTTATCATATTTAAAATATGGTACCATCAATACAAACATATAATTTGGCCATAATTTACAAATTGTAAGTAAAGTAGAAAATATTCAAACCCGTTTTTATGAAATCCATATCTATTTGGAAAATAGCTAACTGAAATATAAGGAAAAAAGATTTTACAAGCAATTTATACAAATCAGTCTGAATATTTTTTTTTACACATTAAATTTTATTGAAATTCACGAAGTGGAACAACCTTTTGAATGATATGTATGACTTGGCACATTTTATAAAACTATTCAATATGGTTTTATAACAGAATATATATTATCTACGCCGTATTGCTTTTATACGAATTCCATCCACTGCTTTAAGCACAGCATCAAATTTCTTCTCTACAACCTGGTGTGGGTCCAGTTCGAATCTGAATCTGAAACATAATAATCATCAAATCAACAAATAATAATGATAATAATGAGAAGTCATATCGCGGTGTTCCAGGTACAATTTCCTGCTCAAAGCGCTAACGACATCATTACCATGAAGGAATGGTACTTTCAAATCTGCTATCAAGCGCTATACTAAGGGTGTACATCCTGTTTTCAGGTACCCATTTTAACAGCTTGGTGAACTGAGTGCAATGTGGATGAAGTGCCTTGCCCAGGAGCCCACAACAAAAATCATGACTACAAGTGCTTAAGTAATATGACAAAGACATATGATACAATAAAAGTGCATCCCAAAAACATAATGTCAATATCTACATTAAAAAATTGAATACATATAAGAACTTGTAACGAATGCACATCATGTGACAAGCCATTTATCTTTGTTTCAAACAAACAAATCTTGCCTTTGATAGTCACGCTTGTGCCACAATCTGCCCTTAAGTGCATTGTGTGTGTAACATTCTGCTCAAGGACTTACATACCAAGTATAGCCTCAGTGACATGCCATTTTACCAATACCCATTATCGAGTTTATTTTATATGCAAACTGTAGGCGTTGGTGATTTAGTTACGGAAAAAGTAAGCTAATATATTCTTGGTAGCGCCTCTGGATACTAAAATGGAAATTTGTTTGTTCTATGAATTCTGTTTACTTGTATCTGATATACTGTTCACCCTCATTTGGGATTTCTTAAAAATAAATCGATTTTTCTTGCAAGTTCCGATCGTGATATTGAACTTCAGTTTAAGATAATAATATCACCGTAAACATCACGACAGCATTGCAGTGAGATGAGTGATATGTATAACGTTTAGGACAGACTAACAATGAATACGGGTACTAACCTGTATATAAGTTTTACAAGTGCTATTTTCATCTCGTTCATTGCAAAATTCTGGCCTATACAGTTTCTGAAACAAAAAAATCTATTGCAACTTGCATGCCTTTTCAAATACGATGTTTATCAATATACCTTCGCTATTTAATATATTTATTTTAAAGGGGCAGTAGCACGTTCTAAGGGGGGATATTAGGTGATGAAATGAAATTAAATGGGTTCAATTATGTTTTTAAACTAAATGAAGCAGTAATAAATCAAGTATATAATGTCAAGCTCAGCAATGCGATTCCTTTTTCTTACAATGTATTAATTGTGTTCACACAAAATGGCCGCCAGTGGACTTTATGTAAATCTTTATAATTTGTTCTTCGACTATGGCTGATTGGTTTGTGTTATCAAACTAATATTGTTGGCATTAACGTACAATTATCATTAAAAAACTGAAAATATGAATTTTTCAAAATCAAGCTACTGCCCCTTTAAATTGTAGAAGTGTAGCACGTACAAGAATAGAAAACATTGCATCAAAATTGGCAAAAACTTACTTTATATTTTATAAAATTTTTTTTTTTCATTACTAATTAAGGAAATATATGCCATTTAATGGTTGTTTAGCGAACAAGACATAAAAGTAAAGATAAGTGTTCCGAAAATATGCACTCATCTTCAAAGAAAAATAGAATAACAAGATTAACTCCTTTAATGTCGTAAAGTGAGCTAAGCTAAATACGCACCACATCTAGTATAAAAGTTGTACCTACCTAGAGCCGGCTGAGAATGGCACAAAGGAATATGGGTCTCGGTCTTTCACATTCTCAGGTAAAAAACGCTCAGGTCGGAATTCCTGAAAAATGTATGTAGTGGTTCTTTACACTTATACATAATTTGTATTGACTACGACCTTCAAGACAATTTAACATCGCTTCAAAATTGGAGACGTAAAATGCATTTTGATATATGGTAACACATGTTAAAAATTGAAAACAAACAAAATTATACACACAAAAAACGAAACATTTCAGCCAATAAACAATATAATAAATTTTAAAAACACTCTGTTTATTTTTAATGCAATAAAAGATGCCTTTCAACATTTTACTAGTAGGGAATTAACTTTGACAATTTTGTAAAAACAAATCGTAATCAAATTCAAACCGTTTGACAGTGTTTATCTAGCTTCCTGTCGTAAAATGTACACTACAAGTCAAAAGTCTTCCCCTTATATAAAAACACAAACCGAGTTTTCAAAAATATTTTGCGATAAATTCAAATATTATTCTCTTCTTTTGGGTTATAAAAAATCCATAAATATAAAGTAAAGTATACATATGATATTCAGGAATAATTTAAAGTCTATGCTCGCACAACCTACCATTAAAGCTGAAGGACTCTCGCGCTTTTTCATGATAAATGAATCGTTTGAAGTTTCCCCATTTATCATTTTAATGACAGCCTTTTTTTAACAAATCCTGTATTTTATTTTCTAAAGCATCGGTAACTTAAATGATAATAGATATATTACCTAGATTTTCCTTTCTTTTTTACATCTTAAATGGTTAAATCATTAAATGAGATTATTATACCAGGCAAAAGAAAGTACACGTCTCAGTGGAATTTTATCAATGTATGATTTTCAATAAATAATCAAAAGACGTCGTTTTCTGAAGTTGAAACGTGAAGGCGTGAAATCATCATTCATATTTCTGTATTTTTTATAAAAAAAATATATATACATTGTATGTTAATAAATTGTTCAAAATTTGATTTTGATATATCACAACAGTTCATCGACCTTAACACGTATTATGTGTCAAAATAAACCAATGTGCCCATTTATCACCTTGACAACATTTTCAACAGTTATATATATGACAGCGTAGTTCCTAGTTTCAGCCCCTGCCAACATTAAAAAAAGATAACAAAACATTAAACAGACACCAAACTACTGCAAATACGTGTTATAAAAAGTAAACTAACCATAAAAGCATCACAGTCCTTTAGATACCAAATGACTGGAAACAAAGTGTGACGTATACTTTATTCTGCCCGGTAGTGTATAGTTTATCATACAAAAGGTCTTACCAAGGAATCCGACCATATCTCTTGATTATGGTGAATAGAATAGATGCTTAGTGCTATCATTGAGTTGGCTGGTATGATATGGTTGTCGATTTCAACTGCCCGTGATGATTGTCGGGTAATTACTGGAATCGGTGGATGGAGTCGAAGACTTTCCTTTATACACATTGTCAGGTATGGAAGTTTGGATAGATCCTGACTGAAACATTACAGTATAACGTTTTTAATATCTTTCAAATGTGTTTTATTCCAGTTTGTCTCTTAAAGATCTCGGGTGCGAAATAAAGAATTAAGAGGGTTTTCTTTCAAAATCCCTGTGCAGTAGAAAAACAGGGAAAAGGTGATAGTTTCGTGTTTATTGTTAACATTTCAAACAAATATTTCATATTCTAATTGTATCAATATTTTCAAACAAGTACAATGATTAACCAAAAGGGACATTAGTTAAATATTGTAGCGATAAAGAGAAATTATTCCACAACCAAACTCAATGCCGTGTTCTACAAAGAACGACAAAAGAAACAATCTTTTTAAAGACCATTCTCGTTTTATATCAAAAGTAAATGAAAGTATTGAACCCCTATACAATTTTGATTTGAACAAAATGTTGATATAAGTTGATTACCGAAGACCCCAAAAATAAAGAAAATGCGAATAAAGATGATTAAGACAAGTAGCTGTCACTAACGTGACCATTTCCCCCGCCGCAAGAGAGAGATAGCTAGAAGGGATTGCCCACACAATAGGGTTGGTGTCTCATAGTTGCCCTTTAAACGATGACAAGGTTACCAAAACCAACTCGTATCAGTGTGTCCAATGAACAATGACAATGAAGACTGATACATCACGCTAAATGATTTTTGTACTAGTTTTAGTCCAGTAATAACCTTGAAAATTAGGTGATGGTCACCAAAACCGACTCGGGTCTGCATATTCAGCCAATGAAGACTGATACCAAGTTGGAAGGCTCTAGGTACAAGGGTTTGTGAGATATCACGCTAACAAGGCTTTACGTACTGGTAAAAGTCCTGTCGTGACCTTGGAACTTAGGTGAAGGTCACCAAAATCGACTGGTGTCCACATATCCTCCCAATGAAACGGATACCAAGTTTAGAAGGCTCTAGGTGCAAGGGTGTGTGACATATCGCGCTTACAAGAAGCGGGACAATAAACTGATTTTGTTTAATCACTAGACATCATATGTGTTTATCTGTGTCATGTTTTGTAGCTGCTGTATTGCCATGACCTGCACAGAGAGCAAATAGGTCTATGCTACATATGTCAACAATAGATATCAATAGATATAAACTCTTTTAATCAATTATATTACTAACTCACTGAGCTTGCGGCGATTTCAATTACTGGAATAGAATTGTACAGAATTCGTAAAGGAGACTTCTGATTTGACAATCAAGTTCATCTGCAGTAAGCTGAAAAGCAGGCTTAGAAATGTTGACAAAAGGCAGCAGCACCAGTGATTGAGAGAGAGACAATAAAATAAGAAAGTCAGCAAGTACCCACATGTGTATATCTGTGTCATCTCTAGTAGCCATCAGCTCCTCCACTTCTCTGTAAACTCTCTCCTGACACTCCGAGTGTTCAGCCAATGAGAACATCGCCCACGAGAGGGCGCTAGCTGTCGTGTCGTGACCTTGATAGAAGGCGGAAATAGTGTCCTCAATCTCATTAAAATGATATCTTATTTGTTTTACTACGTTACGCAGATTAGTACCGTAGTGTAGCAAATAGATCATATTTTTATAAGATTGTAGTCTCTTATTAGTATTACACCCAGATTATAGTTAGTTCTTTACAGAAGCTTTAGAAAAGCAAGTCTAGATATGAAGGGAAATAAACATTACTCCGAGGCAATAGGTAAAGATATTCATGCAATAGAATTATTTTTCTGAGGTTGAATAAACTGATCTGTTGCGCGTTTTCTTATTGAAATAAAGATAACTCTCAAAAATGGTAAAATGTTATTGATTGTCATTGTTTAATTCGATAAAAGTTTCTTATCACCAACTCGGATCTATTGCATAAACATCAAATTATTTCAAAATTTTAACATTTAATTCTTTAACGCGTGACTGATTCTATTACTACGGTATGTAGGGGCGGAGTTATTTGAAATATATGCAAGAGATATCGACGTTTATACATAAAAGAGAAATGTCCTTTTCATGAAAACTGACCAGCAAACAGGAAATTGTCCGCCTCGTCTCTGATCTCCCGTGGGGTCAGTCCTTGTCCACTCTCGTCCCGGGCGGTCAGCAGAATGTCCAAAAAGTCCAGAGACTTCCTGGTGGTCAAACAATCGTGCTGGTCTCCCGACTCCTGGAAAGAGATCACTTCTGTCAATACGTTTGTGAATGATGGCAGATGTGGTTGAAATACATGAAGCTTATTTTCATGAAAAGTTATACCATAACTGTCACAGTTTTTTTTAAAATTGAACTAAGGAGGGGAATGATGTTTGACTTGGATGTTATTTAAAAAACGGATACTCTTTATATGAAAACTGTTTTCGGGTTTTCAGAGTTTATGATCTTGTTTCATACCATTTAGCGAAACACCGATGTGTCATCTGGTATATACAGCGAGGCTTTAAGACGTCATTCTAAAGGTTTAACCCTTCGGATTGCAGTTAAAGCAGGCAATAAATTACGGTCATTAACCGTTGTTCAAATAGAAAATAAACGTTCATTGATCACGTATTGTCAGTATTGATCCAAATATAGAGTCAGTTTAAATAGCACGAGACGAAATCGAGGGCCATTTAAAGTCACAGTGAACCTGTAATGGCAATTGAAGATATATACTTAATTGCAGTTTTATGAATCAACTTTTGATATTCTGTTTGCAACAGCAATCATTCTATTGTAATCAAAATCATGGTTATTAGCGATAAAGATGATTTGATATTATTGACGAAACGACAGTTTCAGTCTACTGTGCATGATCAGATTCGATTTGTCCTTTTTCTTATGTCAGACTTTTCCCTTAAAGGGGCAGTAGCACGTTTATAGGAGAAATATAAGGTGATGTCAGGAAAATGAAAATAAATGGTTCCAACTGAAAGACAATGCTTTTCAACTAAATGGAGCAGTAATAATTCAAATATATAACGTAAAGTTTAGCTATACGATTCCTTTTTCTTACAAAAAATGAATTTAAGGTGTTCACAAACAATGGCCGCCAATGGATTTTATGTGAATCTTCATACTTTGTCCTCTCACTATGGATGATTGATTTGTGTAATGAGATTTTTGACACTGTCAATATAATACATTTAACATTAACTTACAATTATCAGTGACAAAATTAAAATATAAAATTATCAAAAACGTGCTACTGCCCCTTTAAATACTTACCAAAGTTTTCCTTCTGGCATCAATAGCACTCTCTGTAACCTTGTGGACAAAGTCACACAACTTCCTATATTCCCTACCGGAGGGGGTTAGATAGAAGATCCATTCGCTGTGAAGCCATGGACGCCTGAGAAAATAATCAAATTGTGTTTGTTTTAAATGAATTAACAAATTGCATAGGTCATATTCACAGATTCTCTTTCGTGTATAAAATATTTGGGTTATTCCAGCTAGTTCACCTGTTCTAGGTTGTAAGAAGGTGATCATTTGATTTATCATTCAATTCAGCATTTCCTTTCTATGTGACAGTTACTTTTACCACGCTTATGCTTGAAATTGATATATTTCATTAAAATTCTTATTCATGGAACACTGTGGTTAGAATAGGCCTACAGGGGATATTGCTTGTGGAAGATTAAACGATATATCCGAGGAAATATTGATTTGGCAGTTGAATTTGAATAATGCCAAGTATACATGATATCATTATTGTTTATGATTAAGCAATGACACCACAATGTTATGGCCTCATAAACATGACGTCACAAATGCTTTGACACTATCATCTTCCTACGCAAAGCCTAAAACGCCAGTTTCCGAACTATAAGTTTTATGCCTTGCTGCTGACCCTTGAGTTTCAGTGTTGATATTGTTTAGCGCTCCTACAGGCGATTGTTAGCAACCTCCAGTTACTTTCTGATTGGACTATTGCTTTCTCTCATAGTAAGCTAAAGAGCAAACAAAGAAAACTCAAGGGTCGGCAGCAAGGCATAAAACTGACAGTTTGGAAACTGGCGTTTTAGGCTTTGTGTAGGAAGATGTGACACTATCTGCATTACAAGTCTTAGAGTAGTGTTCTAAGATGTAAATTGTTCATGAATGAATTTTAAAGATAGATCTTGGATAATAAATAGAACACACTCTGGTTCCTTCTGGTAGCTAATATATCAACTCCCTCGATGATAACAGTGACATGATAACCTCGTGTGGAGATATATTGATATCTGAGGACACTGCATGCGGTGAGATTTTCTATAATAGTTTAAGAATCATAAAAGGTGCAATGGTGAATCAACTCACATAAACCGCTCCACCGATATCCACGTCAGTCTATTAACAGCTTTCACGTACTCGTGGCTTTCACTGGAAATCGAAAAAAAAATAATTTTTAATTGATTATTGTTTTGTGGATGAGTTACCTCACCTTAACATAACATGGTGAGTACCACTAAAAGTTCCTTTAAAGGAATAGAATACAACTCACCCAACGATCTGGCAGTCCGTATGGTGGGAGAAAGCACATTTCAGAAGAATGTCTAGTGTCAGTAAACTCATATGAGAGAACACTTCGAAGTATTTCTCGTCTTTGGCAGATCGCTCTATCTTCTCCTGTACAAATACAATCATAACACTCAATATGCAATTTTCAGTATGTACGACGAATGTTTAAGATTTAAGCTCACGATTTTTCATTTTGTTGCATTTTATAATTATATTGTAAATTTAGGTAGACCTATTTGATATATATAAAATATTAGTAGCATGAACAAATGGGTTCTAAAATATAAATTTAGCAACCTATAGATCTAAAGGGGCAGTAGCACTTTTTTTTAAAATTTATATTGTAAATTGTTCACTGATTAATGTACGTTAATGCTAAATGTATTATTTTGATAGTGTTAAAATCTCATTACGCAAACCAGTCATAGGTGAAAGAACAAATTATAAAGATTCACATAAAGTCCATTGTGTGAACACCATTAATTCATTTTGTGTAAGAAAAGGAAGCGCATGGCTGAACTTTACATTCATATTTGATTTATTACTGCTCCGTCTTGTTAAATACATAGTCTATCAACTGGAACCATTTATTTTAATTTTATTGACATCATCTTATATTCCCTCTAAAATCGTGTTACTGCCCCTTTAGTCGGTTATACAAAAACGACCTTTCTGTAACAGAAGTAACTAATTGAGTAACCAATCCTCGATAGTCCAGCGCTTTCGTTCCGATAATTCTACACTACTGTAGTGTAGATTTATCGGAACGAAAGCGTTGGATTATCGAGGATGTGAGTAACCCTGGTTGGCAAGAGTCCAAAGGGCTTTACTCACAAGAAGAATGTCGACTGCCCGGTTCTTCACGGTGACGTAAGATTTGAGAACGTCAAAATGGAAGGCTGACGTAAGAAGACGTCTATTTCTAGCCCATTTGCTGCCTCGATTCAACAGCAACCCATCACCCAGCCAGTCCTTGCTTAACGTGTAGGCCTTCTTGGCTTTGGAGTCTGATTTGAAAAGAAACTTAAATATTGAATATCAAATTAGTTTAATAGGACGTCATCACGCATCCAACAAATCATCTTCCAAAAACCTTAATCAAATCAATGTCTTAGAGTGATTACATAGCTCGTGACCTTGACCTTTGACCTTGAAAGTGAACCTGTCAAAATCGTTCCCCCGAGGTATGAGTAGTAAGTTATGAATAAGAGTTCTGGAAAGCTTAGTGGAAAAAAGTTATAGCTAGTAGTACGAGTGCGGCGGCGGCGGCGGTGGAAACTTCACAAAAACTGACAGCAGGCGGGGCTAATAATTGTGAAAACACTCTGTGTCCTTCGATATATAGATAGATTTCAAAACATAAGACAATCCAATGCTATTACCATTTTTATTTGTTTGAGGTTTATAGAAACTGATTTCCCATGTTTTCAACGCAACGGCTCAACGAGAACCGATAGTCAACTTACCTGTTGATTTGAGTATGCACCTGGCTGTGTGGGGGTGGGAGACGACGATGAGGGGGAAGAACGGTCCTAACCAGAAGAGGAAACACCTTGAGAAGTGCCGGGTTCGCTCTCTCAGATACTTCAGTCCGGCCTCACCCAGACCTGGAAACTACAGCATAACTATATAGTGATTTTATGTGCGCTTCTCTCTTAGTGTGTAACTTAAGCATATTTTCGTGGTCATTTTAAGTGTGCTTCTATCATAGTGTTTATACACAAGATTCGGGTAGATAACCATATTTGGAAGTTATTCCAAATTAATTAATTAATCCTTGTTTTTGATCTTTTAAAAGAATCGGTATCATATGATATTTGACCAACCTTTCGCCAAATCGATTTATTTTCGTTAGGAAACTTATTAGAATGCCTATGAAAGGACAATAAAACCATTTGTTTTCTAATATATCAACATGTATAGTTTGTTTACTGTCTATGCTCATCATGATAAATAAATGAGGCGAATTGAGATTGGAAAACCTATAGAAAAAAATCAGCTTTATAAAATTCTATTTCCGGTCGCGTCATGGCTAAAAACGTTTAAGGTGAGAGTTGTTGCTGCCGTGATGTTTTTGGTGAATGTATTTCATATGAATAAGAAATAAAAGATGTTGTCGAAAAAATCGCCTCTTATATGCGTTCTACAACACAAAAAAGTCTTATTTTCTTTTATCTAGCCTTGTTAAGAAAATTTGACAACCACAATTTTCTTTAAGCATTTGTTGACAAACTACGGAAGCATCCTAGTGCCACAGTGAGAATTTTATTTATCTCCTAATTAGGAAATACTATCTCCTAATTAGGAGATACTAACTTCTAATTAGGACTTAATTATCACCTAATTAGGACTTAGTTATAACCTAATTAGGACTTAGTTATTACCTAATTAGGACTTAGTTATCACCTAATTAGGACTTAGTTATCACCTACTTAGGACTTAGTTATCACCTAATTAGGAGATACTAACTCCTAATTACGAGAAACTAAGTCCTAATTACGAGATACTAAGTCCTAATTAGGACTTAGCTATCACCTAATTAGTACTTAGCTTTCACCTAATTAGGACTTATTATCTTAGTATCTACCTATTAGGTGATTGCTAGGTCTAACTTCTAATGACCGATAACGACATTAGGATGCTTCCGTAACTACGTGATCTACAGCAATAAGGTTCAATTGCTTTGGGACAAGTGGACAATGACGTCATGATCAGAATCGAACCAAATTCCCGTAGTTAGCCGTAGTTTTTGTTGTCTTTTCGTTTTTGTATCTCTGAATAATAAAACAATTATGCAATGGTGAATGTTTTATTGATCTGAGGAAAACAATATTGACCTCGGACTTCGTCCTCGGTCAATAATGTTTTCCACGAGTCTATAAACTTTCTCCTAAACTTTTATTATTATATGAAAGACAAAATATATTATGATCTTAAGTGCTTTTGTGAGTCTTTTATAGCATAGATCATGTATAATATACTTTTAAAGTATGGGCGTTATCGGTCATTAGAAGTTAGAACTAGCAATCACCTAATAAGTAGATAGTAAGTCCTAATTAGGTGAAAGCTAAGTACTAATTAGGTGATAGCTAAGTCCTAATTAGGACTTAGTATCTCGTATTTAGGACTTAGTTTCTCGTAATTAGGAGTTAGTATCTCCTAATTAGGTGATAACTAAGTCCTAATTAGGTGATAATTAAGTCCTAATTAGGAGTTAGTATCTCCTAATTAGGAGATACAAAAATTCTCACTGTGGCACTAGGATGCTTCCGTAACAAACAATACCAATAATGATTAAATATTTATAAATACCGATACTTTAATTCTGAAGACATGATGTTATCGATTCTAGTTTATTTGTACCTATCTCTCAGACGAGCTTGCATTTTAAGTGGTGGCGTCGACGTTTATTTTGCCGGTTTATGTATATATTTTTCATCCTACAAGTAGCCTATACATATTTATGTCATTGGAATTGTCAATAATCCTCTCTTTTCTTCTGCACAACATTACGTTGGAAACAAGAAATACTAATGGAGTTTCCTATATTCATTTGTGCAATCACATAAAAAAAAATTCACATCTGGATATAATTAATTCAAAATGAAATTTACAGTATATCATATTTACTTGGACATTTAATTATGAAAAATTGCTTTATTTCCTTCTACTTACAGAAGGGGAGATCGGCTGTATGGTTAAGTACTAAATGATCTATGTACGATCCTCTATAATAAAATTGGATTTATCTATGTTATTTCAACTTTTCATAGACGACGGTCTATGTAAATTTTGTCGAATTTGAAAGTGTCAAATCAGTACATAAGTATGTATATATTGTGTGATACCTGTGTGGATGTGTGCATGTTTAATTGTCTTTTATATATCCCTTATCTTAAATTTTGCCATTCGTCACCACTGTTATGACACTTAAGGCATTATTAGGTTCGTCATGTAATTATCTGTTTTACAGAAGTTTAGATATTGAATATTTTCAATGATCTGTTGAAATATGTGCCAATTGTATGACGATGTTCTTTTAGGATATAGCCTGTCACGTCTGTATTCAGCGACGTACCGGCATGGCAATAATTCACATAAAATTAAAAACAATTATAACCAATATTTAAAAATTAAAACACTTTGGATCCATTTCTCACTACCAGAGCCCATCCCTTTCTCTCATTCATAACCGTGACTGATAAACATGTTTACTATAAGCATGTATTGATCTTGTCAATGTCTGAGAACAAAACCATTTCTCTCTAAGGAGCCGCGCCTGTGGTCAGTGACCTGTATTTGTGTCCGGCTTTGTCCGTTGTTTACTGGTCACTGTTGAGTGAATGTTTCCACAATACTGACCGTGTTTTGCCAATGAATGGATGTAAATATACGATATGAACGCGTCATATTTCTAGGAACATGTCTTACGTTATTTCAAGGGAAACAAATTTTGGCAATTGACCTATAATTCATGTCTTGGTAACTTTTCATTTCCATAAGCCGAGGCCATTTGGGCCGAGGCAAATAAGTTATTCAGAAATGAAAGATTTGACATTTAAATTTCAAAAATATACTTGAATTAATATTATCTTACTTTTGTTATTTGAAAAGGTCGTTAATTCACAAATATCCTTATGATAAGCATAATAACCAGACAAGTGTAAATTTGAAAAGAGAAACACTTTCCTTTAAAAAGATCAATTTTATTTTCGAATGTTAGAACTATTAACTAAAAAAGGCAATTTTTTAAATACAATATAATGTTATTGGCTATAAGTCCTTTAAAATACAAAATTTGGCTTCACGCTGTCATCTTAAAGATATAGTTTCAAATATTTAAATAAGCTGAATCAAAATTGCTTACCTCCAATAAATGTCCCCATAGAAAATGACTTGGTGTCTGTGGTAATCTGTTGAATAATCTAACATCCCTGTAATAACCATACACTTTCAAGAAGAGTTTGATAAGGAGAGCGACAACTGTCACAGATATAACGCAAACCCATCCGTTGTACATACTGGCTTAACTACAATGAACATGCCGTATGGTATGCATGTACTTATATAGATGTATATTGATCAAACGCCTGTTGGTAAGTCTAAAGGGCTGATCGATATATAGACATAGGCTTATTTTTGTAAGTATTTGTATCTGTACAAACGCTGTTGAATAAAAGACAGTTGTGATCCTCAAAAATCATCTTGTAAAATGTAATTTGTACTAGCAGTTAAAATGAAACCAAATATATTTCCATTTGAATAATGAAGTTTAAAACCTAAGCGATTTTTTAGTTTTGGTGTTTTTTCTTTTACTGAGCCGTGAAAAACGGCCACAAAAAGCCCTAGTGAAAACGGTACCATGAAATTGTACGATGAAATTGGTACCAAATTGACGGATTTAAACGGAACCAATTCTAACTGTCGTAAACAGTACCATTTTTGAGGTAAAACAGTGTCAATTTAATCTTGTCAAAACGTAACTAATTCTATCTGGTGAAAACGGAACCATTAGTGGAAAAACGAAAACAAGACGAAAGGGAACCAAACGTTTCCAACAATAAAATTTGCAAATTTAACTGTTGACATAATGAAAAATAGAGCCATTGGCTCTGTAGCTAAGTATGCTTCATATTCAATTTTGCTTTAGGGAGTCGACAATGTGGTTTCCCCTTTAGAAGGGACCACAGGGTATCCAAATGTACAATTTAGAACTCCTATTACCTAAGGTGTCTCTGCACAACATTTCAGCATTCTATGCCTTGTGCTTCTGCAGAAGATGTGTAAAGGTTTAAGGCCGCATTCCATGTGGCCCTTATTTGGGGCCATAGGGTCGCAAATTCTAGAATAAAGCATGTAGGCGATGTGGTTTCATATACAATTCAGAAATAACAAATTGCTCAAACATTCAATGAATATGTTAAAAGATGTAACGAAGTGACCCCCAATTGAGCAAGAGGGTTACCAAATCTGCAATTTATAATTTAGGACATACATTGTACGACCCAAAGGTTCACTAAGCCCTTACTAGGGGCCACAGAGTCACCTAAATCATAACCCTTATTAGTCCCTCACTTACGAGAAATGGTTTTGGAGAAGAAGTCGAAAATGTTTTCGGGCGCTCGTTATATACATTTGAAAAGGTCGTTAATTCACAAATATCCTTATGATAAGCATAATAACCAGACAAGTCTAAATTTGAAAAGAGAAACACTTTCCTTAAAAAGATCAATTTTATTTTCGAATGTTAGAACTATTAACTAAAAAAGGCAATTTTTTAAATACAATATAATGTTATTGGCTATAAGTCCTTTAAAACACAAAATTTGGCTTCACGCTGTCATCTTTAAGATATAGTTTAAAATATTTAAATAAGCTGAATCAAAATTGCTTACCTCCAATAAATGTCCCCATAGAAAATGACTTGGTGTCTGTGGTAATCTGTTGAACAATCTAACATCCCTGTAATAACCATACACTTTCAAGAAGAGTTTGATAAGGAGAGCGACAACTGTCACAGATATAACGCAGCCCATCCGTTGTACATACTGGCTTAACTACAATGAACATGCCGTATGGTATGCATGTACTTATATAGATGTATATTGATCAAACGCCTGTTGGTAAGTCTAAAGGGCTGATCGATATATAGACATAGGCTTATTTTTGTAAGTATTTGTATCTGTACAAACGCTGTTGAATAAAAGACAGTTGTGATCCTCAAAAATCATCTTGTAAAATGTAATTTGTACTAGCAGTTAAAATGAAACCAAATATATTTCCATTTGAATAATGAAGTTTAAAACCTAAGCGATTTTTTAGTTTTGGTGTTTTTTCTTTTACTGAGCCGTGAAAAACGGCCACAAAAAGCCCTAGTGAAAACGGTACCATGAAATTGTACGATGAAATTGGTACCAAATTGACGGATTTAAACGGAACCAATTCTAACTGTCGTAAACAGTACCATTTTTGAGGTAAAACAGTGTCAATTTAATCTTGTCAAAACGTAACTAATTCTATCTGGTGAAAACGGAACCATTAGTGGAAAAACGAAAACAAGACGAAAGGGAACCAAACGTTTCCAACAATAAAATTTGCAAATTTAACTGTTGACATAATGAAAAATAGAGCCATTGGCTCTGTAGCTAAGTATGCTTCATATTCAATTTTGCTTTAGGGAGTCGACAATGTGGTTTCCCCTTTAGAAGGGACCACAGGGTATCCAAATGTACAATTTAGAACTCCTATTACCTAAGGTGTCTCTGCACAACATTTCAGCATTCTATGCCTTGTGCTTCTGCAGAAGATGTGTAAAGGTTTAAGGCCGCATTCCATGTGGCCCTTATTTGGGGCCATAGGGTCGCAAATTCTAGAATAAAGCATGTAGGCGATGTGGTTTCATATACAATTCAGAAATAACAAATTGCTCAAACATTCAATGAATATGTTAAAAGATGTAACGAAGTGACCCCCAATTGAGCAAGAGGGTTACCAAATCTGCAATTTATAATTTAGGACATACATTGTACGACCCAAAGGTTCACTAAGCCCTTACTAGGGGCCACAGAGTCACCTAAATCATAACCCTTATTAGTCCCTCACTTACGAGAAATGGTTTTGGAGAAGAAGTCGAAAATGTTTTCGGGCGCTCGTTATATACAAAATGTTTAACTCGCTACATAAATAGCAGGTCGTTTAGTATTCTCTATATATTTAATCAATGCTGACTAAGGACGAGGCCTGAGTTGGTTTCAGTATGAGTTCTTATAGGGACAGTAGCACGTTTTTTGAAAATTCTATATTTTAAAATTGTCACTGATAATTGTACGTTAATGCTTAATGTATTATTTTGACACCTTTAATTCATTTTGTGTAAGAAAAAGGAATCGCATGGCTGAACTTTACATTATATATTTGATTTATTACTGCATCATTTACCTTTACATACATTGTCTTTCAAGTGGGATCATTTATTTTCATGTTCCTGACATCACCTTATATTCCCATAAAAAACGTGCTACTGCCCCTTTCAGTGTTTCTCTACATGCAAATCATTTCAGTGTATCCTACAAGTACGCCCTTCTTACGATTTGAGAGGTACCGTATTTCCTTAATTACACGCCGGGCGTCTATTATTTTCAAAAGGTCTACATCATAGGCGTCTATTTGAGGCAGGCTTCTATTCAAGGCAGGCGTCTATTTCGTAAAAAGCGAAACCGTTTAGACTATTTTGTAACAAAATCAGATAATTTAACAAAAAAGAAGCGTTTTTATATATAAAACTTGGTTTACGCGACGTTTAATTAAGGCAGGCGTTTATTATTTTCAGAAAGTCTTATGCAAGGGCGTCTATTCGAGGCAGGCGTATATTCAAGGCAGGCGTGTAATTAAGGAAATACGGTATACATATATGATTTTAGCAACAGTAAAATAAACCAAATTAAAAACATTTGATAGAATCCTTTAATTGTAAACTTGACATTGCATGTACGTATATATATATGTACTTTGAATTCGTTTTTTCTCAAAATTTCATTGATTCAACCAATGACATATTATTGTCATAGCGTGAAATGTTGAAACATATTGCGATATTTCGATTCTAGTTGAACAAATCAATAACAAAGTATTGATTTTCATGCAATGTACTGGAAAATCAAACTGAGCCGTAACAACTTGCTTGCTTCTGTTTTATCCTTGTAACATCCATTTTCGGTATCCTATCAATTGCGCCTTAAATTTTCAAACAATCTGTTGGCCTACTTGCTACCTTGTGAAATACGAACTCTACAAGGATTTAACAGTCCCTTACAGTCTTTTTAGAATACCATTTCACTAAAATTAGTCTAAGGAGCTACAGGAAACAATGTACCTTTTCGGTAAAATATCATATTTCAACATGAAAGAGGTGAGGTGAAATTAGTTTTACGCCGCTTCAAAATTATTTCCCGCATAACTCCGCTGCTAGTATTATTGCAGAGAGAAAGTCCGCAACACTATTGTGGTTATGCATTGAGGTGAAACCTGCGAGTATCGGCTGAAACTAGTGAACCATGGGTATGTTATCACAAGATTCCTTTAATTTAAAAACATTGAATTTATTATTTAAACTTTTTTATATTAAGACTTACATTTTCTGCTGTTCTAAATGCATACATTGATGAAAACAAAAGGAAATTTTGGAGTAGTAACATTTTTGTGTTATATAAGTAAGTCTTCCTTGAAAACCATAAAAAAATCGGCAACTGTATATGTCATGGTTTATTAAGTACATTTCATAACTAATTATACAAAGAAGCAACAACATGGTTAATTTGAAAAATAAACATAACAGGCACATAATATATGCTCACAGCAACCCCCTCTGTGTGAAAATTTGGTACAACTCAAAGTCGTATAGTTTTTCAAAGTTTTTCATTATCAAAATGTTGTGTAAACAATGTTAATGAAATTAATTCTAAATTTCAAACATAAGAAAGTTTGAATAAAATAGATATCATTGAAATGAACTAGTGACAAAACATACATTGGTCTCTGGTAAGAAAAATGTTGTGATCAAAACATATTATGAAAAACAAATTGCTAAGTATATTACTATAAATATCATAAAACTATGAAATAACATTTAAAACGTCTCTGATTACTTAGATTATATATTTAATATACGGTATTAGCCCTAACAATAAAGTATTTTGCAATAAAGTATAGTTTTGCCCTGAACTATCATAGTTGAAACACAAGGTCAACGTCACTCAAAAACTATACTTTATTGCTTTATTGAATAAAGGATGGGCAGTGCCTTTGATCTTTACCATATTCGAAAAAAACTTTATGATTATACTTATGAATGTGCCAAAGGAACAACAAACATAAAACTAACACATAAAATCACAATCAGCAAGCGTATGTACATCTTCCTACGCAAAGACAAAAACGTCAGTTTCCAAACTGTCAGTTAAATGCCTTGCTGCCGACCCTCAAGTTTTCTGTGCTGATATCAGTGCCCCTACAGGCGACTGTTGGCAACCTCCAGTTACTTTCTGATTGGACTATTGCCTTCTCACATAGTAAGCTAGAGAGCAAGCACAGAAAACTCAAGGGTATGCAGCAAGACATACAACTGACAGTTTAGAAACTGGTGTTTTAGGCTTTGAATAGGAAGATGGTGTATGTAGGGTTCTCATGTACAATCAATAAATCACAAGGTTTTATCAAAATACATGTATGGGCTACCAACTAAACTATCATTTGGGAAAGGTTCTTAAGGCATTGCCCTTGTGGCCTAACAAGAGGGCATTGAACGCTCACATTGCCCTTCTTTGGAATGACCTTGAGGCCCTTAGATTCAAGTTTCAACAGTACCAGTATCTTTTAAAGACACCTGTTTATCGTCTTTAATCAGCCATCTTGAAATTTTAGCATTACGAGAAAACAAATGTGCTGTATTATGCTAATTGATAAACAAAATTATGAAATAACTAATTGGTTGTTAGAAGAGGAAAATAATTACAAAAATTCATAATAAAAGTTATCAGTTACGACAATGTTCTGTCAAGGTAATGCATTTCAAGCTCGTAGCTCCGATGATTGGCTTCATTTCACGATTTTCTTCATACACTTTATTCTTTGTAAAATTGTTAAATCTTCAACAAATGAAATGTTAACCTCACTAACATATTTGAAATTAAGTGTGAAATAATCATGTAAAAATCATATATATTTGTTAACAGGAAATTCCTGAATATCGTTTCCTCAACAGAAAAACCCTGATAGAACTGTCACTTTAAAGCTAAGAAGACTTGAACAAATAGTCATACCATATGTGATTAAAGCGTATAGTATACATGATTTTCAAATAAATTTGGCAAGCATTGTTCAATATTTAAAGCAATTCAGATAGAACGAATAATAGAGAAAACAATAACACAAAGACCTTACTAAAGAACTACAATGAAGAAATTACTCATAAGGAACTATCAAACAACTAACACTTTCATGAAATAAAAACAATAACAAATTGGTGAAATTTTCTTAAGCGGTAAAATTAAGTAATTTTTTTTATTAACAACAGTATACGTAATATTCCAAAAGAATAATATAATATGCTTTACAAAACACTCAAAAGACTAGCACTTTTTATAAATAACAACAATGGCAATGCAATAAAGTTGATCTCATCTAAGAAATCTGCATTTCTTTTTGTATTTCAAATTGACTTCTTATGCATCATTACCATCGGTTCCAATTCATACTTGAAAATTATTTATTTGTAATATGCAATAAAATACGATCAAGTTGATCTTGAGGCAAAACTCTGGCCAATGGGACACACATAATGGCTGCAGCTATTTCATGGCTAAGTTATGGTTGTAAGTAAAACAACCTGAGTTGTGTAAATCATCTGGATATACCCGTAGTTACAGTCATTTTCTTGACTGCATAATTTCTGACCGTAACAATTTAAAGTACAAATGGAGGAAGGACACTTTCATAGAACAATAGTCCTTCTAGAAATTACTCTTCAAAATGATAATACAATAATATGTGTAATATTCTGTATGAGAAAAAATACTGAAATTATATTTGACACAATACATTTGGTCTGTAAAAACAGAATCAATAAGTTCAAGACAGAACTAAAAGATAATATTCTCTCCAAAGTTAGAGCAACTAGATAACTCAATATTTGGTGTTCTTTGTTTAAACCAGCAATGAATATGATATAATGACTACATATGATCAATTACAACACATCCTCTTCTACACAACTAAAACTAAAATCCTGAATCTTCTCATGCTGTGGTTCTTAAACTGGTACATGTTTAGAACAGTCAACAGCCAACAATATTTAAGGCCTTTTTGGCCTTTTTAAAACTTGAAAACTAAAATATAAGGCTCAATTGTCAATAAATAACAGGATATTTATGAAAGCGAAAATGCATCTGCACAGCTTTGCAAATATACATGTTGCACTGTTCAAGAGATAGGATTTCGAGACATAAAAAATCAACTTATGAAACATGAATGGTAAAATTGTTGTTCATCAACTGCCTAAACTCTGAATCAATTAGGGAAGTGGTTGGGAGGTTATGACCATGTACCCTGGAAACAGCCATAATACAAAGCCCTTCTCTGCATCTTAAGCTATTATAAAAATGCATTTGCGAATCACATAACCTAATAAGAGATTATTTTGGTTCGAAAGGTAATTTGGGAGGTTTGTTCGTCAACTGCTAGTCTGTCATCCAGACCCTAAAGCAAAAATATTTAATTGATGACCAACCCAGTCTAGAAGTATAGCAAGTTTAGATCATTCAGCTGAAGTTAAAGAATCTTCTGGGTTCCAATTTGTTATAATAGATGAATTGGTTTAAAATTTTGTCAATTGTCACTGAATGTTAGCATAGTCAACTGCCTTAACTAAGAATGAAATCGGGCAGCATTTGAGAGATGACAACCCCGTATTCTATCGAGAGTGCTCCCTGGGTACGGCCATCATACGGATCCCGTTCTGTGACCTCATGACAACGTCCTCTCTCTTCTCCACCGTGTGATCTGGGTCTAGCTTCATCTGGAACCTACAGTAGAGGAGATATAACTCACATGTATCCTGCTAAAGCAGCATATTTATCAACACATTAAGCGGGAACATAACCTCAAAACCACCAGGGTCCCATTGCATAAATCACAAAGGTAGCCTTAGTGCAATGTTGAAGGATGGCACTAAGGTTAACCTGAATGCTAAATCCATTTGTGGAAACCAAAACCTTTGTATTGCTGACAGTTACTCAATGATATTTAAAGGCTGCATGTTTTGAACCAAACCTGCGCCGCTAATGGCTGAAATATTGCCCAAGTGGCTTTAAACATTAACTCACTCCCTTGAACCAAACCATTTTGAACTCGATATACTGTTTTTAAGCGATGCCTCTCAGATCTTTCAGAATGCTGCTTGCAAGCTTAGTGACATTAGATACAAAATCAAAGAGCACTCCCAATTTGTTAGTTTGGAACTACACTGTAATGAATTCTCATCCTGGCTTGTGCCCTAAATGCTGAAAGCACATCATTTGACTGGCTTACTATATAGCCATGCAAGAGTTTTGTCCCCTTGGATAAAAGAGTTTGTGTTGGAGCTAACATGAAGTCCAACCTCTATGATCAATTGTAAATATTTAAACCATTCTTCACTTTACCTGGAATTCAAGGTAGGTTTCACCCCATAATCTTATAACTCCTTATTTGTTAAGTCGCGAAACAGATGTCAGAGGATGCTCTTCCTTGGAATAATAGTTACTGTTCAAATGAGATTCAACAATTACAGCGAATATCAAATACCATCCTACCTGTATATCATGCGAGCAAGTACTATCTTCAACTCGTGCATCGCAAAGTTTTGTCCAATGCAGTTCCTAGAAGAGAGATGAAATACATAATGGTTCAAAGAACATTAGACAAAAGATTTTACATGAGCGTATGTTTTTTTCTTGAATTTATAATCTTGTAGTTTTGTCAATTAATTGTTTCCTTTAGTTCTTGACAGCGTCAGCATCTGTAGTGTGTTTCTTGATCTTTGAACTGTGTGAGTGGCATTCTAGAAGAAGTAACATAATAAAGTGCAAGATTTTATGGATATCCAATTTCTTGCACATTTCTGTGAATAAAGAAGTTGTATATCCATAAAATCTTGTACTTTATTATTGATGCTTCTCCAGAAATTCCTCAGGCATCAAATATGATAACTAAGATCATTTGTCACAACAAACCAATTATTTCCATCAGAAAGACCTACCTTGGGCCAGCAGAAAAAGGAACAAAAGCAAATGGATCCCTCATTTCTACATTTTCTGGGGAAAATCTTTCTGGCTGGAACTCCTGAAAGAGAAGCGACAAAGAGATTAAAAAACCATCAACCATTATACATTATGACATATATATGATAATAATACAACCATAACATAACGACAATCTTATTTACTCTTGCAAGCTGTTAAGCTAAGGAAGATGTTCATATGAAAATGGGTGCATGAAGTTATCACTTGATATGTGACAAATGGAAAGTTGGGTTGAGTTATGACATGCTTTCCCTCAAAGGAAAATATAATATACCTAGAATAAATTGGAACTTGTTTTTTTTAAAGAAATAAGATTATCAAAAAAAACTTGAGAGAGTGCCTTTAGCAGTAACACTTCATAGATACAAAACGTGAATTTTTTTTAAAGAAAATATATGACAGTGCCTTTAACAGTTACAGTAGATAGATACAAAACGTGAAAAAGACAATTTGAATGATTGCCACTAACCAGCGAGTCAGGCCAGACAGTAGGGTTGTGGTGGATGTTGTAAATGACGAGACTAACTATGGTGCCGCGGGGCACGGTCTGTCCGTCTATCTGCATGTCCTGGGTCAGTTGTCTCTGTATGAAGGGCACAGGAGAGTGCAGACGCATCGCTTCCTTCAGACACATCGTCAGGTAGGGCAGCTTGGGGAGATCCTCTCTGTATATAGAACAGAGTCATTATAGACAGACAGGGTAGAGGAGGAGACAGGAAGATACAGACAATGAGCAGTGGTCCACGAGTTTAGGAATTTTGTTAGGAATTGAGGGCGTTGTTTGCCAATTGGGTCCATCTTTTTTATTGGCGATTTTTTATTCAAAATTCTGAACGGATGGGGTTGGTGAAGATTTGAACCTACTGAATCATCCCCTGGGATCTGCCTCTTGGGCGCAGACAAATAGATAGTCTTATACACGGATCAAGAGACAGATTGTCAGGTAGAGAGACAGGGGACAGACAGACCAATAGACAGGGTGAGAGAGACAAATTGACAGGAAGAGCGACAGACAGCCTGAGTGGATACTACTCGCTTCTTTAAGACACACTGTCAAGTAGGGCAGCTTGAGAAGATCATCTCTGGTACAAAGACTTAGGAGGCTCAAGATATGAGAAGAAACAGAGAGACAGATAGACAGGGAGAGAGACAGGCAAGAAAGGGAGATAGCCAGATTATAAAGAGACATAGAAAGGCATGTAGAGACCATTGGGGTTTGTAACCCATGTTGGAAAAGAACGTGCAAGAGCAAGAGCAAGAGCAAGAGCAAGACCAAGAAAGATAGAAAGGTACATATTATATACAAATAAACAGAGAGGGACAACAATAACAAGTCAACAAGTACCTACATGTGTATATCTGTGTCATCTCTAGAAGCCATCAGCTCCTCTACTTCTCTGTAAACTCTCTCCTGACACTCCGAGTGTTCAGCCAATGAAAACATCGCCCACGAGAGGGCGCTAGCTGTCGTATCGTGACCTGGACAGAGGGCAAATATTCTAAATATTTCAACAAAAGATATAAAGCTGAGTGATCTAGACTTGCTGTACTGCAGTAGACTGTGTGTTCAGCCAATGAGAACATCGCCCACGAGAGGGCGCTAGCTGTCGTATCGTGACCTGGACAGAGGGCAAATATTCTAAATATTTCAACAAAAGATATAAAGCTGAGTGATCTAGACTTGCTGTACTGCAGTAGACTGTGTGTTCAGCCAATGAGAACATCGCCCACGAGAGGGCGCTAGCTGTCGTATCGTGACCTGGACAGAGGGCAAATATTCTAAATATTTCAACAAAAGATATAAAGCTGAGTGAAGTAGACTTGCTGTACTGCAGTAGACTTGGTTGGTTGTCAAGTGAATATTTCTGCTTTAAGGTCTGGCTGACAGACTAGAATAATGTCTTCTTTGATGATATCCCTAAACAGAGTCAAAAACATGGAACAAAGGTCATAACTGTTTACAAAATAATTGTTTACTTCTCTTTTTGAACTATATCAAGGTATTTTACAAAACCACAGCAAATTTGGTTATCCTCTTGAATATATTTTTTAGAATACCGTAGTTGCCCCCTTAAAGTGACCCAGAGTATATCTTTCTTAAAATTTTATTTGGTTTTGATAAGCTACAAATTATCTAATATGCTGATTGAAGTTCATATCTCATCACTAGACTTGAAAAATATATCCATTTATGCATAATATCTCTAAAACGTTTGATTTTATGGAAAAATCAAGAAAACATCTCATATACGTTTAATATTCGAAATTATGCATCCAATTAATCTACCTATTAGTTACAATACCTAATAAACACTATCGAATTGAATATATCTTCCTGTCAGCTTATGACAAGGTTTCACAATTACGTTTGGCGAATTTGCGCGAATCACTCGAGCCACATTGTCCGGTTTTCGATCAAAATCCCGACTTTGAATGGCCATATTTTCGCTCTAATGTACTGATTGACCTTTAACTTGTTATTTTCAGTAACAGTTAGTGGTTCCCAATGTAATTACATAGATTTCAAAATTTGACATATGTGATCCTATCAACATACTCTGTGTCTCTTTAACTTGAACAGATGGACGCACAAACGTATGGATGAAGCTCAACCAATATACTTTCATCATTTAAAGTGCTGAAATACTAACCTTCAAACAAGAAGGTGTCTACTTCGTCTCTGATCTCTTGAGCGCTCAAACCAGTTCCATTTTCATCCTTGGCCGTTAACAGAATATCCAGGAAATCTTTGCATCGCTTGTTTTTCTTCATGTCCCTTTCCACTGTTCCAGATTCCTTGGTAAATCGACAACATAAACTTTTATTCTATGATATTGAGATGATACTCTGCTTTATTAGAGAAAAAACATGACAAATAAGCCCTAAAAAACCTGCTTTCATCTGCATTCTACATTTATAACAAGTATGTGCCAATATAACATCAGTTAGATAAACAGTGTTTGAAACTAGATTAGCGTTTGCGGGATACCGCAAAAGCAGAGCAGCCCCGGAACTTTGGGTTTCGCCTTACCCTGTTCCGCCTTTTACAGGCCTCACCAAATCGGGAATTTTCTCGTGACCTTGACCTTTGACACTCAAGGTCACACAATCAATGAACACATTTCATTGAGTATAACATTATTGTAATGAAATAAAGTGTTAAAAATTAAATTAATCCATTTTCTCCATATATGTTGACCTTGCTGTGACCTTGACCTTCGACAGTTCGTACCCAAAACTTTTTTTAAATGTTGTACTTCTCAAGAGATAATATATACAAAATCTAAACTTCATAGCACAAATACTTTTCAAGTTATTGTGTTTACAAGGAATTGCAATAACTCATATCTCATGACCTTGACCTTTGACCTTCAAGGTCTCACAATAATTGAACACTTTTTATTGAGTATAACAATCATGTATTGATTAAAAGTGATCATAGTTAAAATTAAGCATTTTCGCTAAACCATGCTTAAGTCATGACCTTGCTGTGACCTTGACCTTTGTCAGATTGTAGCCAAAACCTTTTCAAAATTTTTTACTTTTCCAAGGATGATATATACCAAGTTAGAGCTTCATAGCACAAAAACTTTTCAAGTTACCGTGTTTACAAAGAATTTTGTGGTGATTTTATAACTCGTGACCTTGACCTTTGAACTTGAAAGTGAACATGTCATAATGATTCCCTGGAAGTATTAACATTTAGACATGTTCATGAGTTCTGAAAAGCTAAATGGGATAAAGTTATACCCCAATTTAGTGCATTTTGTAATAACTCATATCTCATGACCTTGAGCTTTGACCTTCAAGGTCACACAATCATTGAACACTTTTCATTGAGTATAACAATCATGTATTGATTAAAAGTGTTCATAGTTAAAATAAAGCATTTTCGCTAAAACATGCTTATGTCATGACCTTGCTGTGACCTTGACCTTTGACGGATTGTAGCCAAAACCTTTTCAAAATTTTTTACTTTTCCAAGGATGATATATACCAAGTTAGAGCTTCATAGCACAAAAACTTTTCAAGTTACCGTGTTTACAAAGAATTTTGTGGTGATTTTATAACTCGTGACCTTGACCTTTGAACTTGAAAGTGAACATGTCATAATGATTCCCTGGAAGTATTAACATTTAGACATGTTCATGAGTTCTGAAAAGCTAAATGGGATAAAGTTATACCCCAATTTAGTGCATTTTGTAATAACTCATATCTCATGACCTTGACCTTTGACCTTCAAGGTCACACAATCATTGAACACTTTTCATTGAGTATAACAATCATGTATTGATTAAAAGTGTTCATAGTTAAAATAAAGCATTTTCGCTAAAACATGCTTACGTCATGACCTTGCTGTGACCTTGACCTTTGACGGATTGTAGCCAAAACCTTTTCAAAATTTTTTACTTTTCCAAGGATGATATATACCAAGTTAGAGCTTCATAGCACAAAAACTTTTCAAGTTATCGCGTTTACAAGGAATTCTTAGAGTGAATACATAGCTCGTGACCTTGACCTTTGACCTTGAAAGTGAACGTGTCAAAATCGTTCCCCCGAGGTATGAGTAGTAAGGTATGAACAAGAGTTCTGGAAAGCTTAGGGGAAAAAAGTTATAGCTAGTAGTACGAGTGCGGCAGCGGCGGCGGCGGCGATGGAAACTTCACAAAAACTGATCTGCTAATAAGCGTAGGCCCATAGGCCCGACAGTTATTCACCAAGGGCCCACACTTTTCAATCTCTTCAGGTCCTCACAGGCTCACTGTTTTTTTATATGATACTCTTCCTTTCTAACAATACTTGCTGTAAGACACATTTTTCTGCCAAACCCTCATAACTATCACTCGAAACTGATAACAGTGTTATGTATTTATTACATACTGATACCAAGACTATTATTATTTTCAAATAAGTCAAATTAGTACTGATAATGAATGCCGACAGTTTTAAGAGTCGAGTTTTTCTTATCTGTGGTTCCTTATTGACAAGCAGTTTTTGGATGTTTATTTCAAACACTGTAGATAAAGCAGGTTACCTCTCTGAAAATTAAATTTGTCAGTTTTGGTTAGGCAAGTGTTATAAAGTTGGTAGCACCTTGGTCATGTACTAATTCATAGAAATGTGCCTTTTAAATATCCAATATTATCATTATATTAAATTCAAAAATGTACCAGAGCCTTCCTCCTCTTTTCAATGATATCCTCGGCAACCTTATGCACAAAGCCACAGTTCTTCGTATACGTCCTTCCGTTAGGCGTCAGGAAGTAGATCCACGAGTGAAGCCAGGGCTTGCTGGGAAATTTTACTTTAATATGTTATACTGTGCAGGTGTAAATTTTTGCCCAAATGAAAACACAAGACCAAGTTTATTCATACAAGCCAACTAAAGACACAGTAGCAAATGATATCAAATATTGATCAACAATTCTCAACAAAGAACTGCACAGAAAAGTATTTATCAAGGCCTAGAAAAAAGTAAACGTTTTCTGGTTTCAGTCTGTGTCAATTGTAAATATACGGATAACCTTTTTTTCCAGATTGTTCCAGACAAAAGAAAGAAATGAAAATTTATTCCCGTAAACTATTAAAACATCAACACATGAACTTTTGAAATGCAACTCATTTAGTTCATGTAGGCCTTCAAAGGTCCCCTTTTAATAAAGTTACAAACCAGTCAGTTTACAAAGAATATTGTTGAAATTAATAAAAAAATGTTTGCCTTATTGTACATTTTATGCCGGTAAATTTTATAAAATGCTCTTAGTATTCAACAATTTACAAACATTCTGTGATTATGGCCTAATTCAATAGATTTTTGTCCGGGAAAAACCTGTCAAAAGTATTGGCATACATGCCAATGGGTCATTTCTATATCTTGAATACAAAATGTTGTTAAATTTTTTGGATAAGTATTTTTACAAGAAGGAACTTAGTGGCCAAAACACCTTAAATTTTCCTTCTTATAACAAAGAATATTTGAAACACATATTACTATACTCACAAAAATCTCTCAGTAGACAAAGCGGATAACGTGTTGACAGCATTTACATATGGGTGCTTGGTTCTGAAAAAATAATGAAATATGTATTAAATTATCTAAACCTTAAGACTTTTCAAAATTAACACTCCTGGATTCTCTCCCGAGTGATACCTCACATCTTCCTCTGTAAAAATATGACAGTTATCATATTCTGCGGAGGAATTTTTAAAAGTTCTTTGAATTTAAGTTAATTCTGCATTAAATTTTTCTTAATTCTGCAATTTGTTTTGTGAATTTAACAGTTATTAAGAGCCTTTAAACAGTTAAAATTCCTTTATTTTTCTTCTTTCAAGCTAATAATCACTGATGCCACTTTTTCAGAAATAGATTTGTGAACTGAAAATTTAAAAAAATAAAAATAAAAACAAAATAATTATTAAAATAAAAAGTTTATTTTTAGAAGTTCCTACATAAGCATGTCATTGAGCATAAGACTTTCTTTTGTTTTATCATAACATTTTTTACTTTCAAAAGAGTTACATGTATTTTTACTTTAGAAAAATGGTAATTTCTGCACCAATTAAAGGATAAATTTTATACCAGACAAAATGGTAAATTCTGCAGGTATTCTGCTTGCAAAAAGCTTATATCCCTATTTATTCTGCAACCACAGAATTAAGGAGGGACTCTTTGACATAGTGACATCAGAAAACAGCAGGAAATTCTTTCAGTTCCACCGAAATTTCCTGAGTACTCGCTTTGTAATGAGTAGGGACATCAATGAATTGTCTAATCATCTTTGTTTACTTCAAATTTTTCAAAAATAGAGCCATTGGCTCTTTAGCTCATCAGGCTTTACATTTGATTTTGCTTTAGGGTGTGGCCAATGTGGTTCCCCCCTTAGTAGGGGCCACAGGGTCACAAAATCTACAATTTATAATCCTCACTAGTCAAGGAGTCTGTACACAAAGTTTCAGCTTTCTAGGCCTTATGGTTCTGGAGAAGAAGTCAAAATTCCACAAAGTTTACGAACGGATGGACGGATGCCAGACACCGGACACCATGCCATGCCATAAGCCCATCGGGCCTTACAGGCCAGATGAGCTAAAAATTAGATACTCAAAAATCTGAAAAAAGCAACATACCCAATATTCTGACAGTCTGTTTCGTAGGAGAAGGCACACTTTAGGATGACATCGAGGGTAAACAGACTGACCTCGGTGAACACCTCGAAATATTCATTCCTCTTGTAGAATCTTTCCATCTTATCCTGTCAAAGGGATTATATCTCAAATAAAAACAAGAAAACAACAGGATAATAGTGTGGATATAAGTGTTGATAAATCAAGGTGTAGGACATATTAATGTTTTTATTTCCACGTTTAAAGAAAAGTGTATTGCTATTGATAACCAAGTTTTCATTGAAAGTCTTTTGAATTAATCCAAACTTCTACCAATAAAGTTTAATTAATTAATTAATTAATCAATCATTAATAAATGTGAAGATTAAATATGGTTAGTTGCTCTACCAGTGTATCGTTTTTGTATTGTGTAAATTTCGATGCTCCAACCATAAATCGATGGCCCCTTTATGGAAATATAAACAGTTTCAACTAGCGTTGTGCAATATTATTGCAATACAGGTTATGCAAATCCAATTTGACGACACCCACGAACAGAGTCCAAAAACATGGAAAAAGGGCAATAACTCTGTAAAAAATCTTTTTGTGGTTATGATTTTCGAACTCTAACAAGGTATTCATACCCTGAAAACACACAGTAAATTTGGTTATCTCATCTAAAATATTTTTTGAGAAAAGCTGTCCCCTTTAACTCAGACGGACGAACACACCCACGGACGGAACCCAAAACCTATATACCCCATCACTTCGTGGCGGTGGATAATAATCCAAACCATTTGTCAAATGAAACCAACAGATTTGTTCTGAACTATTCACATTTAAATCCTAAAAAATTTAAGTCAAGAATTTTCATCTCTCATTGAAAATGATTTTGATTTAAAAAGAGTTGATTCTAATAGAAATGCTGTATTATTTTCACCAGGAAGACATCTGCAGCTCGGTTCTTCAAAGTAATGTAAGGTTTGAGGATGTCAAAGTGAAAAGCTGGAGTCAAAAGTCGTCGATTTCGGGCCCACTTGTTTCCACTGCTTAACAACAACCCATCACCGACCCAGGGTTTGATCAGGTTGTAGATGGCTGCAGCTTTCGGCTCTGAAATATTTTTGGAAAATTATTTGGGACTTGTTGGTAATTTTTACTGTTAAATTAAAGTAACATAGAGTTTGTTTAATAAAGTTTAATTTGACTTTCATGCACATGGTTCTTTCTTATTCTTGTTCAATTTATCTCACATCATTTGCATGTAGTTAATTCGACATACATATAACATTTACTTGTTTACAATAATAATCGGTGGCTTTTTATATATCATGTAGTTCTAAGGATGAAATTTTATATCCAATTAGCATATATATTAAATTCTAAACACATTGTTCCACATCCTTTTGTCTGCTAAGGAAAAGTTTAACCTATTTATTGCCACAATACCAAACTGTAAAACATTTATGAAAAAATCCATTCCCAACACAAAGTTTTACATATTTGACAATAACACCTTTCTCTATGTAACTTTAAGAATTTGAATTGTTTTAAAGGTATGATCTCTGAAGTTTGAAATACAATTAGCTTTTACCTGAGGTTCTAAGAATAGCTTTGACAGTCTCTGGGTTTGTGACCATGAACAGAGGGAGGAACGGACCCAGCCAGGCAACAGAACACACTGGGAACTTTGCAGTCATTTCCCGCTGATACCTCAAACCCGCTTCATCTGTTCCTGGGTACTGATTGAATTATATCATTTTTAAATTAATGGACTTTAAAAGATATTTCATGAAAGAGAAAATAAAATATATATTTTTTCAAGGTAAGTGGCAAAAGACACCTTTCATCAGCTTTCTTAAAATTTTAGCATTACATAACAAATGAGTTGTAATATGCTAATTCATTAACATCTCTTAAGAAATAACTAATTGTTTTGTTGTTGTTATGCATACCATGCTTGTAGCTCCGGTGATTTTAGTGATACACTTTATTCTTTGTCAAATTGTTAAATTTTGAACAACTGAAATGTTAACCTCACTAACATATTTGAAATTAAATCTGAAATAATCATTTAAAAATCATATATTTTAAAAAAAAAAAAAATACCCGATAAGACTGACCTTTAGAGCAAATAACAACTATTTATATATTATATAAAAGGGCCAAAATAACATTTTTACATATCCATGTAATATTTAACTCACATAGTCATGTTTAGATTTAGATTTTGATTTGCAATATATTTGGAAAAAAAAAATCAAAACATCATCTAACCAAATATCACAATTTACAGAAACGAAGGATTATAAAATATTAATCATTTCTTAAATATAAATAATTTGTTATTTAACAAATCTTACCTGTAACAAGTGTCCCATTATTGGGTTCTTCGGATTTTGAGGAAATTTGTTCAACTGTGCAGCAAACTTTCGAAAATCATTGACTCTCTTGAGAAAGTTTATGACAACAAAAACCACTGCAGCAAGAACTGCAATTGAAACAGTAAGTGACAACAACATCGACATTTTGTCTTTTGCGTATCAAACACTATGCTCTGTGTTTCAATACCATCAGTGATAAAATTCGGTGTACTTTGGCCAAGCTGATATACTTTATCTTGCCTATTTAACTACTGACAGTCTGTTGTTTACAAACATCCCTCTGCATTCATTTCCGGGTTAACGTAAGCTGTAATTTCAATACAACATATAACAGGTATGTGTTTATTTATACGTGTTTATCTATCAAACTTTCATTTTATCCATTACATTTAATTTAAAAGAATGTATTTTAAGTAATACGATTTTTTTTCAAATATATTCTTACAAAGAATATTCATTTACTTTTATGGGTAATAATTATACATCTATAAACAATCATTAGTTGTATACCAAGCGATATCTTTAGAATCAATTTTGACCAATCCACGACAGTTTCATTATTTGGCCCGTGAAGCAGGTGCCCGGAAATGGTGAACTTCCGGTAAATTTCTTGTGCATGATCTTAAAGTTTTCACGAAGTTAGTGGGAAATATAGGGACTTTCAACATGGCAATAGCCAGGCCCCCTGGCATGGAGTTCGACCACAACTGGCCAGAGAGTACAGAATGTCTTACTTTAGACTTTGGTCCATTTGAAACTGTTCATAGATGGAAACAAATGCCAGAATGCGACGAATTTGTAGGAGCAAGGTAAAATTGATGATGTTTTTATTTTTTGAGTGATACACTTTAATTTTTGTTAATTTTAATCTTTAACAACTAAAATGCTTATCTCACAAACATATATGAAATTAAGTGTGAAATTATCATGTAAAATTCATATATAATTGTTAACAGGAAACTCCTCCTGAATTTCGTTTCCACAAAAAATACCCGGCTCGAATGGTCCCTTTAACGGGACTACCTGTATCCTTTAGTGGATCCATGTAGTAACCAGCTCGTTACCTCCTCAAGCCTACCGTGGACAAGCGCCTCCCCAGTTTCAAACTATCGTATGAATTGGTTTTATTGACAGGAGAAGCAAACATACAGTTGTGGCTTACAAGGAGGCCCTTTATGTGTTTGGAGGTGACAATGGGTATGTGTCTAATGCAATTTGCATGTTTTATATAGACAATAAGTAATTCTATCTATTACTCGTCTGTTGCAGATTGCTGTTTAATGAATCTACAAATTTTGACACATTGTGTAATAACATTGTGAGTTGACCAACTGAAATGATGTCATAAAGACGTCAGTTTAACATCATAATTGTGAAGCACGACATCACGGTGTAAGCCAGCATCGACAATAATTATGATGGCAAATTTCTTTTTCACTATGATATTCAGCAGGTATGAATAATTTGAAAGTATTCTGCTTATCCTTATGCTTATGGGATTTTCATATTTTCAGAAAGAATATGTTAAATGATCTGCTGAGGTTTGATGTGAAAGACAAATCATGGGGAAGGTTTGTATAGTCTTTATCACAGTTGATATTGAAAAACATTATCTCAATTATTGCAATACGTTCTAATAATATAAGTCACTATGCAAGTAATAAGTTTAGCTTTTCATTACAGTAGAACATGGATATAGCGAACAGTTGGATATAGTGAAAATAATTTGAAGTCCCCTCAAAAGTCCTATGTACGACAGCTAAATGCGAGTAGCGAACACCGGATATAGCAAACTAAATTCGTTGGTCCCTTTGAGTTTGTTATATCCATGTTCTACTGTATTTCAGATTAGGGATGAACCTGCAATAAGACAAGACACATAATAATCTAGGAAATAAACAGAATAATGAGTCATAGGTGGATTTTCTTCTTAAATATTATTTTTTAGTACATTTTTAGCTCACCTTTACAAAGTAAATGTGAGCTTATGTCATGGCGCTTCGTCCGTCGTCCGTCTGTCTGTCCGTCCGTCCGTCTGTCCGTCCGTCTGTCCGTCCGTCTGTCCGTCCGTAAACTCTCACGAAAAAGACTACTCCTCCTAAACGAATTCAGATATCATTCTGAAATTGTAGTATGTTATACCCATGGTGATTCCCCACAGAAAGGTAGACGTTTCAGTTTTGAGAATCCAATATGGCCGCCATGGCAGCCATATTGAATTTTCAATTAGATTTCATGAAAAAGACTACTCCTTCTAAACGAATACAGATATCATTCTGAAATTGTAGTATGTTATACCCATGGTGATTCCGCACAGAAAGGTAGACGTTAAAGTTTTGAGAATCCAATATGGCCGCCATGGCAGCCATATTGAATTTTCAATTAGATTTCATGACAAAGACTATTTCTCCTAAACCAATCTAGATATCATTTTTATATTGTAGTATGTTATATCTATAGTGATTCCGCACAGAAAGGTAGACGTTTCAGTTTTGAGAATCCAAGATGGCCGCAATAGCAGCCATATTGACTTTTCAGCTGCAGATGACACATCATTATTATTAAATTTTAAAGCTTTCATCAAGTGATCACTGGCACCATATAAATTCTCTAATTTGAACTTACTAATCATAATATTATCTTAAATATGGAATATTTAAGATTGTCGTGCAAGTTGTTCTATATTTTTAAGTGTTTCTAAAAAAAATTAAGATGAAAGACAAACATAATTGATTAATTTGTTTAAAATCTTTATGGCAACTAGCTGCAAAAACCAAATCACATTAAACATGTTAAATTTTAAACAATGGTATCTCCCTTATATTCCTTTAAATACCACACATAAGGGGTCAACCAGAGTTCAGATATTCCACTATGCTGTCTAATACACATCCCAAGGCAGGCTGCTAGCATCACAGTGTCAGCTGCTAGTCTGTTGCATAATCAACCTGACCCAATTGATATGGTAGAGCATTATGCTATATGGCCATGGCCCATGTGTATGCAATAAAAGTTATGGACTTGTATTCTCATGACAGTGATATGTTCTTTCTAAGAATAACAACTTACACAAAACTTGTCTACAATAAGCTTTGTGTTTAGCAATCTACATGATAAGTTGATGTGGAATAAATATGCAGATGAAAATCGAAAAGGGTTTAGTAAGAAAAGTAAGGAAATTTGATTTGTCATATCTCTCTGTTGATTTGACAATGCAAAAATGTTTACCATTATAGTACTGTATGAGTGTTAAATAAATTGATACTTTAATGAAAGACATCTCATGGTCACTTGACATGTAAATATTATGTGAACAAAATAAACGTGTCTTATGCATTGCTGTGTTTATGACTTTCCTCTCAATCAGTCATTCATTTTCCTTGAAAAATCTGTACTTTTGGGATTCTCAATATCCCATGCAGCATAACCATCAGTGAAATAATCTTGAAATCAATTTAATAATTTTACTACAAAACAAATGTAAGTGGCCACCATCCTGTAAGTAATGAATGACATTTAAATGGATACACCTAAACCAATCAAGATATCATAATGAAATTAATACGGATGCCCACATAAAAGTAGCATTTTGAAGATTCAAAAGTACAAGATGGTCACCAATTCAGCCATAGATATACAAAAAAGTTATACAAAAACCTACTGCTTGTTAACTTATCATGATTATATCATTCGTGTATTGTTTGTTCAAGCTCTAGTCGTTTCCAAAAGAAGACTAGTATTTTAAAAGATAAAAAAATCATGATGGCAGCCATAATCAATTATATAAAAGATGGTTACATGTATAATTAAACCATTTTACCACATCATTCATTTTAAGGTGAGCTTCTGTACCCTCGGTACTTTTATTTGGGCTTAAAAGAGTTAGACATTAGGTAGGTTTGGTTGAAATATTAGATTCCGTTATGATGATTTTCTTCAATGTATAATTGCATTATGTTCAGAAGTCGTCTTATTGACCAAAATGTCTAATGAAGAATTTTCATTTAATATTTCCAGAGCATTTACAACAGGCAAGCCACCAGCACCGAGATATCACCACTCGGCAGTCGTACATGAGAGCAGCATGTTTGTTTTTGGTAAGTATTAACTATTTTGATAATGGTTTTAGTACAATTAGTATTCTTGGTGTAATCTGTTACTCGTTCTTGTGTTATTACAATAATCAGCAAAATGAGTGTTGTTTCCTGATCAAAGCGCACCAATTTGAACACAAATTGTTAAGAATAGAAGGCACTATTCGTTTTGATTCGAACTTGACAGCTGTTTATTCCTTCACTTTCCCATAAGCAAATACATGAACATCGGATCATCGGTTCAAAACACATGGTTTCATCGGAAGAGAGGAACGGAAGTTAGCAAAAAACCAAAACAAAATCGGACATAAAACGAAAACTGAACATTAAAACGGAATAAGATTAAAAATACTCTATAACTTTAGAATTGTCCCTGACACTTTAGGACAGCCGCCCCCAAATTTATGGAATAAATTTGCACATAGAAATTAGAGTCATTCAGGGCAATTCCGGCAGCAGCACCAGCTTGGTCACTGGTCTGTGGTACGTGTCTCCCCCGGACACGCGGACAACAGCAGATCTGATTCTACCGTCAGGGCTTGGACATACGTCAACGATTTTCCCAACAGGCCACAGTCCTCGGACCTGTTGACTATCAGCAATCAGTACAGGGTCTCCAACTTTGAGTTCAAGTCCATCTTTGAACCACTTATCTCTCAGTTGCAGACTAGGCAGGTAGAACTGGATGAACTTCTTCCAGAACTGATCCGCTACACTCTGGCTGTGTCGCCAGCGGCTCTTTCCCAGTCTCTGGTCAGCAGGGTAGACCACTTGGGGTAGAGATGGATCCGGTCTTCCTATCAGCAAGGAGAATGGGGTAATGGGGTCAACATCGGCCACATCACTTGATACATAGCCGAGGGGTTTAGAGTTCAAGATGGCCTCGACTTCAAGCAATACTGTCTGCAGAGTGTTCTCATGTACAGATTCAAGTCCTAGAACTGCACGGAGGCCATGTTTCAAATCTCTCGTTCCCAGGTACCACCGAAATGAGGAGCATATGGTGGATTGAATTTGAATTCGATCTGCTGCTTGGCAAGACACTTGTTCAGGATTGGATTCATTGATTGGAATGCCTCGGACAGTTCTCTTTCACCACCTTTGAAGTTGGTTCCGCAGTCGGACAGGATTTCATGGGGTTTACCTCGTCGGGAGATAAAACGTCTTAGAGCCATCAAGAAGGCATCAGTGTCCATGGCTTCTAGCAGATCTAGATGAACGGCTCGGGTGGTAAGGCACTTGAATATCACACCGAATCTCTTCTCTCTACGGCGGCCTATTTTGATGTACATCGGCCCTAAAACAGTCTACTCCAGTGGAATAGAAAGGGGGTTTGAAAATCCGCAGTCTGGCAGGAGGGAGGTCTGCCATCTTTGGAGTTTCAGGATGGGCTCTCCATCGCTGGCAGTCGAAGCACTGTCTCTGATGGCGTTTCACGGCTTCTCTTCCACGGAGAATCCAGAATTGACGGCCCAGCTCAGCGAACAAGCGCTCAGAGCCATAATGATGGAGCTTCACATCATAGTGCTTGATCAGGAGTTTGGTGAGAGGGTGTTTGGGATCCAAGACAATTGGATGCTTGAGTTCAGAAGGAACATCACTGGCGTTTCTCAACCTTCCTCCGACTCGAATTAGACTTGTTTCTGTCTCATACTCAGGGCTCAATTGTAGCAGTCTGCTGGATGAACTGAGGGGTTTCCCAGTGGAGAGCGCGGCGAGATCTTCAGGGAAGGATTCCTTCTGTATCTGGCGAAACAGTTCCATCTCAATGTCACGGGTGTTGGTTTCTGGAGCGGCCGCCCCCATCTGAGGTACACATACTGGATCGGAAACACTCAATAGCAGAGTCCCAGTCTTCATGGGAGGTCGGTTTTGGCGGTGCTGTAGTCACACCACAGAAGGTCTTCTTCAGTTCAGCTGGAGTTTCAACAAACTTCATCTTTCCAAGTGGCCACTGTTCAGGAGCATCAGTTAGGAAAGATGGTCCATGTCTCCATCTCGATTCTGGAGATGACAGTTCACTCAATGTGAGCCCCTAGTGTTGACATATCTCCAACTGTGAACTTCAGTCAGGTTCTGGATCTCGGCAACTCTGGTACCCACAAATACTTTGTACCTGCAGGAATCCGACTTGAGCCAGGAGAGAACAGTTGTTGAGTCACTCCACAGGGTGACACTGGTGATTGGTAGAGTGAGCTCATTGGTCAGAGTTTCACTAAGCTGAGAGCCTAGCAAGGCAGCACAGAGTTCGAGGCGAGGCACGGAGAGGCACTTCTTTGGAGCAACTCGACTCCGAGCAGAGACAAAGGTGACATTGCATTTGCCGACTTCATCCTCGATTCGTAGATAAGCTACAGCTCCATACACCTTCTCGGAGGCATCACAAAAGATGTGCAGCTGTAGGTTGGCAGCTTCAATGTTTGATGTGGTATGGTAACATCTTGGGAGTGAAATATGAGACATTAGACATAGTTCGGACTCCCATTTGTTCCAGTCTTGCACAAGCTGTCCAGGTTCGATTGGTTCATCCCATTTGCGTTTTTTGATCCAAAGGTCTCGGACTAATACTTTGGCTCTGGAGAGGTAGGGTGAGAGGTAGCCAAGGGGATCATACTGACTGGCGAGGATCCTGTAAACAACTTTCATAGTCAGGTGAGGGTAGGAGATTGGTCGGTGCTTGTATGATATCACATCCTCCATACAGTTCCAACTGAGACCAAGTGTGGATTCTTTCGGGTCTTCATTTGCTTGTGCAAGCCACAACTCACAACTCTCGGATTTAGCATTGGCTGGAAGATCCTTAATGACCTCTTGGTCGTTACTGGCCCACTGGCGCATGTTGAATCCTCCACTGGCGAGAACTTCCCTCATTTTGGTAATAAGTTCTTTGGCTTCAGTGATATTGGAAACACTTTCTAGACAGTTGTCTACATAGAAGGACTGGAGGATCGATTGAGCAACTTCTGGATACTCTGTCTGTTTGTCAATGGCATGCTTTCTCAGAGCAAAGGTAGCGCAGCATGGACTGCACGTTGTCCCGAATGGTAACACCTTCCATTCATAAATGTCAGGTTCACAGTCTCTTTCGAGGTTCCGCCACAGAAAGCGTAGCAGACACCTGTCTTCAAGCAACAATTGTATTTGATGAAACATTGCCTGGATATCTCCTGAGATAGCAATTGGATGTTGGCGAAATCGCAGGAAGACTCCTAGCAGCGAGGAACAGAGGTTCGGTCCAGGAAGCAGGTGATTGTTCAGGGCCTGTCCAGAATACTCATATGAGCAGTTGAAGACCAGGCGGTACTTGTCATGTTGTCGGATAACATGATGGGTTATGAACCAAGACTCAGGAGTGGATGCAGCCTCACTTTCACTAATGATCTTCACATAGCCCTTGTCTAAGAGTTCTTGGATTTTCTGGTTGTGGATGTCAGCTACATCTGGTTGACGTTGCAGTCGTTTCTCAACAGAACGAAGATTTCCCATCACTGACTCTTTGCCAGCATGCAGAGGAGGGCAATCTGGCTTTCTTAGGAGAGGAGTGGCAAAATGATCAGTATCTCCAACACGGACCTTCACTGTCTTTGATTCCAAGACCTTCACTGACATATTATCTAGCTTGGATCGGGTTACAGCTTTGGATGTGTAGGGAATTACTTCAGCTTTCCACAGTTTCTCAACATCACTCATAAGTTGAGCAGAGGGGTTCATAACGGAAGTCAGGAGACAGCAGTCACGTGGTACACTTGTAGTGGCGTTGCTCATTCCCTGGAGAGTCCAACCAAGCTTGGTGCAGACAGCTACTGGTGTATTCGACGGACCAAAACGGATCGGGGTTTGTGGCAATATCAGATCTGCATGGTCAGACCCGATGAGGATCAAGGGCTTTGCTCTGTCAATGTCAGGTAGCACGGGATGTTGGAGATGAGCATAATCCCTCTGAAGGGACTTCACTGGGTAAGAATACTCTGACAGGGCAAGCTGGTCAGAGGCAAAGGCATTACAAATTGAATACTTGCGATTCGGATCATCTCGTGGCGAGATAGTGAGGTCTACAGAATGTCCAGGACAGTTGAACGGTTCACTTCGGATCGTAGTCAGAAGAATATCCTCTGGCTTGGTTGTTAGATCAAGTTGTCTAACAGCAGGCGTCATGATCATTGTCCTCATTGATCCATCATCCAAAATTGCATAGGTTTCCAGTGTTTTCCCACTAGGTCCATATAACACCACCAGTGTTCGCTGTTACAGAAGGCACAGTAGAACTTGAAGGTTTGTTTTCTGTCCGTCGGAGTAGTGGGTTCAGATCCTGTAGGATTGGGCTTGGCTACAGTGTTGAGTGATGAGACGGGAGGGTTAGGTCGCTGTGACTTCGGAGGTCTGGATCCACGGTCATTGGTCGACTGGGATCTTGTCTCGTTCTTCACAGAGCTGACAGCTTGCTGGGCAATGCGACTGGCTCTTGACTTGGCCTGTAGCCAATTATTCAGGTGTACCAAAGTGTAGGTGGATTGAGCTTCATGAGTAAGGATACCATGATTGAGGCAGTACTCTATGAAATTGGTCTGGAGATGAGAGGGCAGTTTTGTCAGTAATTTGTCCACATGAGATCCACATCGTAACTCCACACTAGAGTCACCTTCAATGGATGTTAATATCCCTACTAGAGATTGGACAGATAGAGCGAAATTGTCTAAAGCGACATGGTCACCTGATTTCACAAAAGGCAATGACAAGATAGAGTTCAATTCCCCCAAAACCAGTTGGCGAGGTTGGCCATACTTCTCATTCAGTGCTTGGAAGGCCATAGAATATGGTGTTTCATGACCCAGATAGGCACAGGCAAGTTTCTTCGCATTACCTCCAAGGTGGTCCATCAATATCTGATACTTGTACTTCTCGCTCAAATGTGAATGACAATCAATGAGGTTTTCAAATGACATCTTCAATAATCTAAAGTCTTTCTCATTATCGGTGTCAAAGGTCGGTAAACTAGGTTTTGGTAGACCATATGAAGAAGATATGAGAAGTTCTGAGACACCCTGTGATGGCGAAACTGGTGTTGGTGACGTCGGAGGTGGCGGAATCAATAGGGTAAGCCTCACAGATGGAGTAGAATGCCTGGGTAATTCACTCTGAATTTCACGGGTAGACAGGACATGTGCTCTCGGCGGTAGTGTCGGTTCAGGAGGCGTAGCCGAGGAAGGCAAGTTCACTTGAACTGTAGGTCGAGTGTGAGTGCTAGACGAAGTGAGGGTATTACACATCATCTGCGTCGTAGCACTAACAGGTATACCAGTTGAAGCTTGGAGGGTAGAGATTGTAGGCCGTGACGTGGTAGTAGCCGATGGAGTGACTGTAGGTGGAGGTACTTTAGTACTTGGCGTGGAGGTAGTTAATGTCAACATTGACTCTATCATGCTTGCTTCGTTCAATTCATCTTGTGCACGTCTCAGTTCACGAGCACGATAGATTTTTGTTTGTAATTTCTCCCTTTCCTTTAAAACACGACGAGCAGTTTCTTGTGCTTTTAATGCTTCCTCATCAAGTTGATTTATCTTTTCGTCAGCCAATTCATCCTCCTTTTGTCTCATGATAATTTCTTGTAATTTCTGTTCACTTTTAATTCGTTTGACCTGAGATAACTGCTCATCAGATAGTCTGGAACGTGCCGAAAGGTGACTGAAAAGGGACATTTTACTTTGTCTACTTCGCTCACTGCTACAATGGAGGCTTGGAAGAGATTTTCCGGGCGCTTCAGTTTCTACTACAGTTCGTTCGTTCGTGTCTGAAAGCACACTTGACAGGTTCAGTTCATATTCTGTGAGGTAATAAGGCATGCGCCTGTCCCTGGAAGACCTCCTACGTTCACTATGATCACTCATTTTGCGTGACAAATTCACAATAGTTCATATTACAACAGTTCAAAAGTACATAAGGTTCAGCATACGTGTGCAGTGTGTGAGTGTTGTGGGTTTGTCATACTCACGACACGATGCGTCGGACTGGAATTCGGTTCAGACAGCTGTCAAATCCGGCTCGCGGGACCATGTTAAGAATAGAAGGCACTATTCGTTTTGATTCGAACTTGACAGCTGTTTATTCCTTCACTTTCCGATAAGCAAATACATGAACATCAGATCATCGGTTCAAAACACATGGTTTCATCGGAAGAGAGGAACGGAAGTTAGCAAAAAACCAAAACAAAATCGGACATAAAACGAAAACTGAACATTATAACGGAATAAGATTAAAAATACTCTATAACTTTAGAATTGTCCCTGACACTTTAGGACACAAATGATACAGCAGAAGCCATCATTGGCATGTTCTGTGATCATTATTATAGAATGCAAACTCTGCACTAAAAGAATAAAAAAAATATCTGACTTTAGATTAATCCGGTCATGTGGTTTTGGAAATTTCAAGAGCTTTTGAAACTGAATTTATTTGTGAAAATGTTTGGAACAGTCTTAAACACTCACCTGTGAAAAAGCACAATGTAAACATGAAACCTAAACCTGAAAAATAACTATGAAACTTTGTTTGGTAAAATTGAAAGGCAATATCCACTTTAAAGCAGTATAATATTAAATAAATGACCAGTCTCTTGTTGTTCTGGACTTGTATTGTTTTTCAATATTGACCATATTTTTAAACAATTCATGTATTATAACAAAATGGAGCCCAGAAGATGCTTTAATTAAAACTTAGTGATCTCGACTTATTATACTGCAGTAGACTTGGTTGGTCGTAAATTGAATATTTTTGCTTTAGGTCTGGATGACTGACTATGATTTTTCCTTTTCTACCCCTGGAAATTGAATGGAAAAAAGAGTGGTAAATTTATAAATAATTAAATTTGATTTCAGGTGGTTACACAGGAGACATCCACTCCAACTGCAACTTGACCAACAAGAACGATCTGTTTGAGTACAGGTTCAACAATGGACAGTGGGTGGAGTGGAAGTTTGAGGGCAAGTATGTACACAAACACAGGACAAGTTATTGTTCAGTCTGAAGTTCACATCTGTGAAGAATGTAGAGAAAGTACTAAGAAAATTGTTTAAAAGTGAATCAGGGCCTATATTGTTTGCATTAAAATCCATGAAATAATGCTAACTTCAGCCAGTTAGGCAAGACTGCTTGTTATTTAAGGATTTAAATTAGAGTGTAATATCGCAAGTACAAATGATATATTACATGACATACTTATGAAAAAAAACACATTGGGAAATAAAAATCAAAAATAAATCACTTCGAATTTATTTTTCACTGGATATGACACAAAAATTCATTCACAATAATTACTTAAAAGCTTGTGTTTTCACATTCTCCTTATCACATATTTCAATTGGAAATGTTCATGTGTTTTGTTCAAGGACGCCGGTAGCTAGGGCAGCCCACGGAGCTGCAGTGTATGATGGGAAATTGTGGATATTTGCGGGGTATGACGGAAACGCTAGACTCAACGATATGTGGACCATAACATTACATGGAGATAGGAGAAACTGGGAAGAGGTCAGTAAAATCATCTTCATTTAATAGTGGAGTGATATGTTGATATGGACTTGACTCTTTCATATGTCTAGGTGTATAGATTTTGTTTGCATGGATAAAAAAAATTCAGAAATTGTCTTACAAAAGTTTTGTTATCATAAAGTCAAAGTGCTCTTACTGGTTGTGCAACCGATTAGGTAGTCTTTTATTTCATTGCAGAGGAAAGTTATCTGACCTCAATCTGGGTGAATTTGATAAAATTTGGTCTGTGTTATTGGCCTTTCAGTTTCTTAGACACCAGATAAAGATTAGGAAAAACATTGATTTTAAATACCTTAAAACCTTTCTACATATATTAAGCATCTATAATTCCTATATTATATGAATATGCCCTTATCAAGTATTTGTCTGATCTGTTACATAGATAGTTTTTGTTCCATAGGCAAACATTGAAACAATGTCTAACATCATAATGATGAAATATTTGGCATTTTTTGAGAACTTCTTTGATGGGTATTCTAGAAGTTGCGATGATGAAGAAGATGAAGGCAATATTATGGATATACAACTTCTTTATTCAAGTTTGAGACGTTAGCTATGTGGAAAGGTCACAAACTTGAATACTGAAGTTGAATATCCATAATATTGCCTTCATCTTCTTAATTTTTCGAGAAATTGAGAAAATTCTTTTATTGGATTATGATTTTCTTGTTGCAGGTGAACCAGAGTGGGGACATACCTCCAACATGTTGTAACTTCGCTCTCGCAGTAGCTCGTGATCGCATGTATGTCTTCTCCGGACAGAGTGGCGCCAAAATCACAAACAACTTATTTGAATTCGACTTTAAGGAAAAACTGTAAGAATTTCATGATCCCAGTCTTTCTTTCTCTCTTTCTAACAAGGAATATTGACTTTGATTCAACTGTTAAAACAATATGTGTCAAATAATTTGAATGGATTAATAAGATGTATAGATAATACTTATTATTTGAAGTAGCTTTTAAGTGATATATTCACCAATCTTATTAGATAAATAAGTTAAAATCAATAATATTTAAATCCTGCCTCTAATAAATCTGAATCAACTCCAATGTTTTAAAAATCGACATCAACTCTGCCAATAATGATTTTTCAACAGCTGGACCAGAATCTCCACAGAACATATTTTACGCGGGGCTCCACCCCCTCCAGAGAAGCGTTACGGACACACAATGGTAGCGTTTGACCGACATCTCTATGTGTTCGGAGGAGCAACAGGGCAGACTCTGCCTCATGAGTTACACTGGTCAGTTGATCTATAATCATGAGACTTAGTTTGGTATTAGCTGATTTTAGTACTTTTGCTTTGGGGTGGTAGGGGGGAGGGGATGTACCACTAAAACAGATACAGTAGAACTCGGAGATAACGAACTCCAAAGGACCAACGAATTTAGTTCACTATATCCGGTGTTTTTCTACTCACGTTTGGCCACCATGCATAGGGCTTTTGACATGACTTAAAAATTTGTTCACTCTAACCGATTGTTCGTTTTATCCGAGTTCGCTATATCCGTGTTCTACTGTAGATCACTTGTGTAAAATTACACATTGAATTACATTACACACTGGACTCCCTTCATCAGATGCTTGAAGTGTTTATTATCAAAAACTGTAGATCGATCCACTTCCACAAGTTTCCCTAGAGTTAAGGTGTTTTTTGCCCTAACGAATTACATTGCCTTTGAGCAGCTGTCTATAGGGCCATGATGCGCAATCCATCTTTAGTACTTGGTTGCCCTTGATGTAAAGTGGCAACATTGAGTTAGTATTCTCTTAAGGTAGCAATGATGAACTTTTGTGATGAATTGTGTTTTCACTTAAACTAATTTTTTCAAGACAACACTGTTATGTAACGGTTTAAGTGATGTCATATATACAGAACACGAAGACAAGTAACAAATGGGTTATTGGTTTCAACACAGCTGATTTCAAAAATAATCGCTGTGTCTTGTTTATGTTTTTCAAATGACTTAACACGTTGACTCCACTAAAAGTTAATTTTGGACTCAATTTGCCAAATTCAAAATTAGTATGCATTTTGATTGTCTGTCAATGTGGCCCCCTTTGAGATTGGAAATACCAAAATATTCCAAACAGTAACAAAATTAGAAGGTATCGAACTTATATCTGGAAATGGGTGATACTGAGTTTTTATCTTTTGCCAATCTACGACTCGTAGCCTGTAATGCTATAATGTGTTTAGCCAAACCTCTCTTGGCCTATCATGAATTCAGTGAGCATTTAGAATGAAAGTTACAAATATATTTAAGCAGAAGTCAAGCATTAACTCCTACCTCCCTTTTTATACAGTTTTGACCTAGATTCCCAGACCTGGTCTATAACAGACCCGTCATGTGACAGTCAGATCCCGGCAGGTCGTCTATTTCATGCCGCGGCTGTTGTCGGGGATGCAATGTATATATTTGGTGGGACGGTCGACAACAATGTCCGGAGTGGAGAGATATATAGATTTCAGGTGGGTATATTTCATCAGGAAAACACTATGAAATTAGTGATTAGTGGGTTTTAGTTTCGATACAATTACATTATTTGGTGTATTGTTTATATTTGGTGTATATTCTCTAATGTTCTAGTTTGTTAGAAAAGGGGAGTGTTTTCATGTTGATTTAATACAACATTGCATGAAATATTTATGGTATGTTAGAATATACTCAATAACTTAATAACATACATATTTTCCTGAGTTTCCTGTCTATTAATCCAAATCCCGCCAGGGGCTCGGCAACTTTGTCTGCAGTAGAGAACTGTTCTACAGGCAGTCAGGTTTAGGTGCAATGCTACACTGAATTTCAGCGCACTACCACCCATGGTTCCAGCTGCTGCTCGCAGGTTTCACTGCAATACATAGCCACAATAGTGTAGCGGGCTTTCTCCCTGCAATAATGCTAGCAGCCGCGATATAAGTGAAATACTCTTGAAAGCCGTGATAAATCCATTATCACCTAACCACACCTCATTATATGCAAAATCCTCACTTCAGTTTTCCAGTTATCCAAAGTGTACACTACATGAAGATTACGGTCGACTACTCGAGAGCAGACAGTTCTGTGATGTTGATTTCCTGCTGGGACAGGTTGGTTTGATTCATGTCTGGGTTAAATCATCTTCCTCAATCAATCTTCTAAGGTTTTGAAAAAAATCTACTGTTTCAAAAAGGCAGACTTTTACTAAGATTATTGCACAGCTAAATCATTACTTCAACATGCTATAGATGACTAACATCCTCTTGAAGTGGTTTTGTTTGGTTTCAGTACATCATGGTTTAAACATATTTATTCACTGAATGTGGTGGGATTTGCAAACAAGCACATCAGCGCTTATGTTAATGCCTCTTTAATTGTATACATCATATGCAATAAAGATTTTTTTAAATTTATGACAAGGAAAGTAAGTACATTGTATAATGAATTGACATCAATAAACAATTTGTCAAATTGAATGGCATTTTAATCATCTTGAATTAGCTAAGAATAATCATATGGATAAGGGATGAGGATAGAGTAGAAATAAAGAGAAATAGATAGAGGAAGGAGGAGGGAGGAATAATACTAGATGCAAATTCAAAATGAACCTGAACCTGAGATTAAGGTCTCTTTTATACTCAGCTGCAGTTTGGGTCTCTTTTAATCAAATTCAAGGATGAATATTAGTAGGTTGTCATGCAGTATGTTTGAGGTTATCAAATATTAATTGTTCTTGTTGACCATTATGCTTGTTGTTCTTCCAGGAATGTATACGAGTGTCTGCCCACGCTGCTTTGATAGCAGCCCGGTCCTGTTGGCTACGAAACAAGATCAGAAGTGCTTCATTGGTAAGATCTATCATACCTATTACAGTTTCTCAACACGAAAAGCATTTTCTTTGCTTTATCCAACTTATAAATCAACAAAAATGAAAAATATATGTAAAAAATATCTGATTGGTGTCCATAGAATGATTTGTCATTGGACTGTTCTTTCATACCCATTACTGTTTTTCAACATGAGATGAGATTTGCATGGGCCATGCCTTATCTGACTTATCAATCAACAATTATGAAATATATGAGTATACAGATATTCAACTCCATGGAATGTATTACAAATATTCTTTATATCAACATTTAAATATATCATTTTTGTCCCCTCATATATGAATAACAGTAGTTGAGTACTAAACTTTACCTTGTGGAACAAAGTGTCATGAATTTAAAGGTTATCATATTATTTTTCATTTTTGGGAAATGTTAAATTATTGATAATATGTACAATTTCATTAATACCTTATAGGTAATAAAGTACATGAAATAAAGGTTGTGTACTGTCTATTGTCTATAGAATATTTTACTTATGTGCTGAATTATATAACTCATTATAAAATTATAATAATATAATATAAGATGAAGGGGTAAAGAATGCTTCAAATATTCACATTCTGGTGCGTACTATGTTGAGTAAGCAAAATGATGTGGGTTAAAAAAAAAGAGAAAACATCTATAACAATTTTTACCTATGTTACGATATTTATTTACATTTCAGAATCACCACAACGAAGAAAGTCACCTTGAGGTGGCTTTACCTGATGCTAGTCCGAATGCTTTTGAGATGGTCCTGTCATACATATACACAGACAGGATACACCCCACAAAGAAAGGTACACATCTTGTCATTGAAATCAATGTAAAGTTTTTTTATGCAAATTTGTTGTAAGGATGTGTATTGTTCACCATTTCTGTATTGCAATACGATGCGAGAAACAAGAGCATTTTTCGTACGTATCATTACGTACGACTTTTCAAAGTTATAAATTTTGCATTCTCTCTAACAGTAACAATAATAAGCAAATATAAGAGCAACAATAATTGCTCAGTTGTCCGCTGTTTTGGAACGAGAAGTTTGTCAATTACTGCTTATGAGCTCATACATATTTTCGATATTTTCATATGAAGTTACACTCTGTTTTCAACTTTTGTAAAACTGTCTTTGTTTGTGTTTTTATTTAATTTTCAATGGCAATGTTAATTTCAAAATGTCCGACATATTGGATATTTTTAAAAGTGTGTATCATGTTGTTTCTGTATTGCAATATACCAATAACAGCGGAATCCTTGTTTTTTTATATGTTTTATAAAGTACTAGATTTTGTAAATTCAGAATAAACATCTTTGGAAAACCAATGCTGACTAAAAGTTCTGGTTTCAGGCCAGGAGCCGCACAGTAACGATGTCATTTTGAGTATGATGGATGTGTACAGGCTTTCTCTTCAGGTACTGTCCTCTAATTGTTTATCTTAAACTGCAATATTTCCTCAGGATTTATCCAATTTACTAGACTGTATCTCTGTTATCGTTTAGTGGTATGCATTTGACCCGTCTTGAGTTAGCTCCCCTTGATTGAAAATTCATAAGGAAATGATTAAATGTCATAAATGGATGATACAGAAATAATTGAATTTGCCTTTCAAATTTTCTAGTCTTATGTCATATTTTCAGTTGTAAAATTCAACATTTATGGTCAATATAAAATCCACCACTTTTGATATCATAAATTTCAATTTCAAGTGATAAACATGGTATTTGATAAGAAATTTCAAATGTCTTATTTTTAGCTCATCTGGCCTGTAAGGCCCGATGGGCTTATGGCATGGCATGGTGTCCGGCGTCCGTCCGTCCGTCCGTCCATCCGTCCGTCCGTCCGTCCATCCGTCCGTCCATCCGTCCGTAAACTTTGTGGAATTTCGACTTCTTCTCCAGAACCATAAGGCCTAGAAAACTTAAACTTGGTGTACAGACTCCTTGACTAGTGAGGATTAAAAATTGTAGCTTTGGTGGCCCTGTGGCCCCTAATAAGGGCCCAAGGGGCCACGCCCTAAAAAGCTATTTTCATCTTCTTCTCCAGAACCATAAGGCCTAGAAAACTGAAACTTTGTGTACAGACTCCTTGACTAGTGAGTATTATAAATTGTAGCTTCGGTGGCCCTGTGACCCCTAATAAGGGCCACAGGGGTTAAGCCCTTAAAACCTATTTTCATCTTCTTCTCCAGAACCATAAGGCCTAGAAAGCTTAAACTTGGTGTACAGACTCCTTGACTGGTGAGGATTAGAAATTGTAGCTTTGGTGGCCCTGTGACCCCTAATAAGGGCCACAGGGGCCACACCCTAAAAAGCTTTTTTAATCTTCTTCTCCAGAACAATAAGGCCTAGAAAGCTGAAACTTTGTGTACAGACTCCTTGACTAGTGAGGATTATAAATTGTAGCTTTGGTGGCCCTGTGACCCCTAATAAGGGCCACAGGAGCCACACTCTAAAAACCTATTTTCATCTTCTTCTCTAGAAGCATTAGGCCTAGAAACCTTAGACTAAGTGTACAGACTCCTTGACTAGTGAGGATTATAAATTGTAGCTTTGGTGGCCCTGTGACCCCTAATAAGGGCCACAGGGGCCACACCCTAAAAACATATTTTCATCTTCTTCTCCAGAACAATAAGGCCTAGAAAGCTTAAACATAGTGTACAGACTCCTTGACTAGTGAAGATTAATAATTGTAGATTTTGTGACCCTGTAGCCCCTACTAAGGGGGGAAACACATTGGCCACACCCTAAAGCAAAATCAAATATACAGCCTGATGAGCTACAGAGCCAATGGCTCTATTTTTTTCAGTATGATTTGATCAAAATTAATTTGTTGATTCCAACAGTTCCACATGACCCGTCTGGAGCAGCTATGTGTTCATTATCTAGAGGCCTGTATAGGACACCGCAATGTTCTAGTCGCTCTCCGCAACGCTGCCAAACTCAACCTTGACTTCCTGAAGGTAAGGGCTTACACCTAATGGCTGTTTAGGCATCTATGGATGTAACGAATTTTTACCATTTTTCTTTTTGAGCATTTGTGATTATGCCGTTTATGGCTGAAATAAACTGAAAAAAAATCACTCAATGAGTGATTAACGGTTAAAATTTTTGAATGTAGTTGGTAAAATGACAATTTTGTTAATGTTTCTGCAACTTTTTGCTACATGTCAGATAACCAATAACTTTCATTTGCCCTTGTCGTTTTGGAGTGGTGATGGCAGATTTGCCAGGATTTTTACCACCTTTTTGAGGACGGCCTAAAGTTTATTCACTTTGATACAGTACTCAGGGTTAAAGGGACAGTCCTATCGGGGTGTTTTTTTGGGAAAGGCAATTCAAGAGAATTTCGCTGTTAGTACATGATAATAACACAACCCAGTCTGAGGGGACATTTTTGTTGATTAGTTTTTGACAAGTTTATGACGAAGATCACATACGGTCAAAAACATCAACAATAAGAAGTGAATTTATCAAAGCTATGAGAGTGAAAAACCTTGGTAAGCCAATACAAGCCATTATTGTTAAGTCTTTTTATATATCAATGTAAGTCTGTAACCATATCATATCAATACATGAATTTCTTTTTCAATAAAACTGAAATTAAGGAAGTACATTGTGACATTTCCAAAACTAACAAGATCGTGGACCAGAAGCCAATAGGACAGGGTTGTTAATTTCTCTACCAATCTGCTACAGGAGTACTGTCTGCGGTTCATTGTGAAGGACACCAACTACAGTCAGATTGTGATGAGTAAAGAGTTCGAGACTCTTGACCAGCCCCTCATGGTCGAGATTATCCGGAGACGTCAACAACCCCCGCACCGCATGCTGGAAACATACCAGGACCCTGTCATACGTGAGTGGACAATGAGTTTATATCATTTTTGACTCGTCAGGACAGAAAGGCCCGATTACGGCATGGTGTCTGTCCGTCAATGATGAGCTACAGAGTCAATGGCTCTTTTTTTTCCAAATTTATGTGTGATAATATCTGGCTTTTGCGTCCAAAGTTGATCCTGCAATTTGGTGACCCTGTGACTTGCCCCTACTGAGGATAGATATGAAGCATGATGAGCTACAGAGCCAATGGCTCAATTATTTTACCATTTATCATATAATTAACATTTAAAATTACTGCCATTACGACTTAAGCAACCCCGGATCATATATCTGATATTTGAGTTCTTGAGTGAGATTTGTTTTGGTCAAGATTTATGTTATTTAACTTAGTAGTAATTTTGAAATACACTATCACTAACTAACAATAACTACAATCTGTTTCATATATCCACTGAATGCCTTGGATAACAATAACACTTTATCGTCCTCAGTTTATGTACATATTGGAAATTTGGTTTGTGACCGTGGCACTCGGCAGCCACAGCGCAGTGCCACTAAATCTGGTGTTCTTGCCCCTAACAATGTTAAATGTTGAGCAAGGCAGCAACAACTTTCGTCACGCTCATTTGGTATGGCGTGACTGGGAATCGATGAAGATGAGCAGACACTCTACCAACTGAGCTACATCCCTGGCATAATTTATAACTTCAACAAAACTCATATTGACAATTTTACATAAAATTTGACATCTATTTAATCGACATCTCCAATAATACTACATCTCCAAGAATTCGACAACATAATATTTGAGGTTTTCAACAATAACAACAAAAACAACAACATGTTTCAGCCAACTCACTGGAGAAGGATCTCGACCTGTTCCTCAAGTCTACGGGGGAGGAGTTCCACGACATCACGCTGATGCTGGACGACACACCCATCAAGTCTCACAAGGCCATCCTGGCTGCTCGGTGCAGCTACTTCGAGGCCATGTTCAGATCATTCATGCCCGAGGATAACAAAGTTAATGTGAGTGGAGAGAAGTTTAATAGATCTTTCCTATTAACGACGTTTGAGCACAGTGGTGTAGTGGTTGCCTGATGGAGACACCAAATAATTGTCCCCTGGGTCTCATCCTGTGACATTATCTCAATATTATAAAAAATAAAATAAATTCATGACTTGATTCGCAAGTCTGCTGCAAAAACAGGGTTGTGTAATGAAATGTTTGCCTTCTGAAGTGAATTCATTTTACATACACTTAGAATCGGGGAAACATTTAACCAAATAAAAAAAACACTACAGTGCCTTAAGAGTCATTGATGTCCATGTTTGTGAATAAATGATAATGATGAAGACGTAATGACGTAAGAAAAATCTGTCTTGCAAAAATGTTTTCATTTCTCTGATTTAGGATGTTTGTCTTTCAGATAATTATTGGTGAGATGGTCCCTTCACGACAAGCGTTCGACAGTCTGCTGCGCTACATCTACTACGGAGAAGTGTCCATGCCTCCCGAGGACTCCCTCTATCTCTTCCCAGCTCCTTACTTCTATGGCTTCACCAACAATAGGCTTCAGGTTAACTTTAGTTCCATTTATCTACCGTCTACTAAGGATAATTATTGTTTCTCATTTCTGCATTGCAATTTATATTAATACTGAAAAGCGTTTTGTAATACATATTGCAATACAAATGTATATTGGTTTATCAAATATGAGGTTTTGCATGCTATCTTGGACGATGAGAAAAGTAATCATAGCTCAGCTGTTTTGGAAATGGAGATTTTTTCACATCTTGGGTAACTTGAAGTTGACACTTTGTTTACAAGCTTCCACGTTTTGTTTGGTTGTTTTTTTCTCTGCAATTTTAGAGTGAAATTGTTCATTCTGAATATATTTGATATTATGAAAAGTGTGTACCAATATGTATCATGTTGTTGATATACTGCAATAAAACGAGTCAGGACCTGCTGGATTCAAGTCCATTTACTTTGATTTGTTGTTTGGAAGAAGTTAATCATGGAATAGCCACATTATGTCTGGAGAATCTCTCCACTAAAGATTTCTTTTACTTTCACAGGCTTTCTGCAAGCATAATCTGGAAATGAACGTCTCCTTTCAAAATGTGATACAGGTTAGTGAGATTTTATTTTGAGTTATCTGTTTATAGTGTGTGATTTGTTATTTGGGTTCATAAATGGGACAGATTTTCTTGTTTGAATCACATAAATCAAACATAATTGGTGTAAATATTGAAATCTGTAAACTTCTTTTGATAAATTCATTTTAGTCATTTAGTCATTCAATTAACAATAGAATGTTGCAAACATGTTTTTAATACCGGGTAACAAAACTTGACAATGTTACTTATCTGATGAATAAATATAGTCATAGAGGTGCTTCATGTTTCAATTTGTCTATTTATGAACAAAAATAGATAAAGTTAAAAATAAGGATTTAAAGAAAAAGATATTGTTTTTCAAATTGTTTCTTCTCCATAAATGCGACCTAATGATTTAATCATGTAAGTAATAAAATCAAGTTATGTTAAATGGAAAATTGTTTTAATGATTTCAAAGACAATCTTTTCCTTTAACAGATTTTAGAAGCTGCAGACAAGATCCAAGCAATGGACATGAGAAAACATGCCCTCAACATCATTGTACATTACTTCCCAAAGGTGAGTCCTGTCATTGCTGATTACATCCACTAACATCTTAATAAAGTAAGTTTGTATGTGTATTAAATTAAACTCCATCTGTTTGAACATCCACTAACCTTGACTTTATCACTTTTCCGATTTTTGTTTTTTGTTAGTTTGTCCAATCAGCCTTTCATTTAGACAGCATAATTATCGGCTTTGAAAACCCGACCTGGGTTAGGGGCAATAAAACTTGTGCGGGTGTGACGTAATATACAGACTACACAGAGTAACGCATCATTATTTCAACTAAAATACTGCCTAAATAATTGGTTAGTTACCATTTTTGTGGATATCTTTTTTACACCAAATGCTTACTAGTATTACATTGTCAACTGATTTACCTAACTGAGTGGAAAACATTTTCTGAAAATCGTTAATTATGGAGTATTTTTTCTGTGGTATTGTTACGATAGACAATATATAACGAGGCTGATTCTGCTTATGACATCACAAAAAGGGGGTGTGACCAGTGACGGGCAGTCATGCATTCACTGGTTTGTAGCCAGATAGGTCTTAGCGGTCAATCAAAAGTGACATTCAAAAATGGCTTTCATTACCAAACTAAACATATTTGAGGAGCACTATACAATATTGTAATCAGACTTTAATATATTTCAAAGAAAATAGTGAAATATTTTTGTGGTTATGTGAACTTTATATCTATGTGTATACATGTGCTAAATCAGTGTATACATGAAATAACTGTAACCTTGTTATTTTTGGTCTGTGCTCGTAACTTTTAAAGATTTTTCTTCAATTTACAATTAACATCTATGATAGAGCACTTTTGGGCTGGCTTCCTTTCAGGTTGAATTCACACACTGTTTAGGTTTACCAAAAGCCTTTCAAGGTCCTGTTTACAAAAATTTTAAGGTTTGAAAGTGTCGCATGACTTCAATAGCGCTGTAAAGACAGTGTATAAAACATATTGGAAATCTAGCCTGTCCTGAAAAGTAATTAGTCAATTCATGAGGGAGAATAAAGAAAATATTTTGAAGTGACCAGTCCTGACCAAAAAGTAGCCAGTTTAAGCCTGGCGGACAGGCTATATGTTCAACACTGATAAAGAAAGAGGCAATAAGCAACTTAACTTCTAAAGGTCCTAATTGCATCACTATCCATCAATAGTATGTTGAAGTCTTTCTGCAATTCTTTACCTGTGCCAACTCTTCAACATACTGTGACTGATCTTTATAGAGTAGTCAGAAATCTCAATTTTGCTCAATGCAGTAAGATTTCAGTCACACTAGCATTGTCCTAGCAAGATGTCCTTTTGAGTATTTACAAACCCATGACATTTAACTTAACCCAACTCTCTTCTTTTTAGGTGGCTCGGCTTCCGCAAATGCGCCGTCTAAGCAAAGATCTTCTCCTTGATATAGTGGACGCACTAGCAGACGATATGAGTGAATCTCGTCTTTGTCAGGACATGTCGAGTGCTAGTCTCAGTGAGTCCAGTAGCACATTATGACTATTGTGGAAGTGACAAAATTCTCAGACCAGTCTTGGTGCAGGTGTTGCCATAACTGCTTACCAGCCAATTCCTGGAAGAAACAATGTCACCATGAACCTCGGAGCTAGACATCAACATGGAATTTGAAGCCTGATTTCATAGGCTTATTCACTGCAGTATTAAAATGGCCTGCCCACAAGCTATCAAGAGCAACTCCAGAATGTTACTTTTTGCAAAATTGCAATCTGGTAAAAATCTAGGATAAGTAATGATTCTTCCTTTAGGGTTAGAAATAAGCAGTGACATATTTTCAATTTGAGCACATGTGTACTTATCACTTTTGCCTAACAACAATTGTTGTAGCGTGTCCCCACGTATATTACATCTGTGATGTCATAAAACCATTGTTCACGACGTCACTGTAGCCGGCCGTCGCAACGGAATCAGGCCGTTTTCTGGATATCATAAAGAGAATAAAAAAGAATAGAAGCTGTAATAAAGAAATTATTTCCCTCGGAAGTGTGTCATTTGACATGTACGAAACTCATGCAAATTTGTGTATAACCCCCGCTCTCCCTTAGGTAAATTAATACGAAAATTCACACTCGTTTCGTAAAATTCATACGACACTTCCTCGGATAATAATCTCTATATATGTTGGGTAAGAAATCATCTCTTCCTGCTCCTTTAGATTATCTTTACCGGGTTGCAACTGAATTTCTGTGTTAACTCTGTCAAGGAACTTTTTTCTTTCACAACGTCTTTCAATGTATCTGGTCTTCCTAAAAGGAAATAAAAGCCTGTACAACTTACAGAACTAACTTTAGATGTTTTAATTTTCTAAAGAGTATTTCAATGGTAACATTTTGATAAATGATCTCTGTTGTATATATATATATATATAGTGATGATTGTATATAGATTGGCTGTGATGGGTCATCTGACGAGTGTTTGTAGATTCCCTTGATACTGGTGTCAAGAAGTGCTGGTTCATTTATTGGAATACTTTTTGAAATGTTTATTACTTATTTAAATTGAAGTCATTGTTAATGTTTGACATTGACTAAAAGTGGTGTTCACATCAGGCACCCTGAAATCTTCATATGTTATACAAGTATTCATTTTCAGTTCATCAAACATTCTAAAACTAAAGCAGAAACAATAGCAACGAGACCTGAAGTGGAGTATAATACTTACGAGTAACAAACTGAAAGCTGATAAACAGCAATCCCAAGACAAAATTCTTATGATTGTACAAGTGTTGTAGATTAAAATATGACGATAGAGCTGGATCGATGTTTGTTCTTGAAATGGTTTGTCAGTTGCTAACATTTCTAATGAGGATTTTGTGTACCTGCGCTTGAAGTTTACAAAATCATGGTTTTGAATCTCAAGTTGCTTATTCAAAGACCCTGCTGCTCGGACATAAACCTAGAATTCATTCATGATATATATTTCATCTTATATTCATAAGATTGTAAATTGATATTGAAATCTGAATCTCAAATGTCATTCATCACTTGAAATCATAAAAACTAAAAACCTACATTGTACATCATATATTTTCATTTGATAGAAAAAAAATGTTATCACATTGTCTCAACATTTGATGTTCATTTACTCCTTTAGATTAAGCACATGATCATTTTCAGTGGAAGGAATGGCTGTTCTTGCCATTGATCATTTAGTAAGAATTATGATATTGTTGAAGCCAAATTGAAAGTATGTCTTTATTAATTCAGGTCATGGGTTATTGAGCTTGAAAATATGTTTCCAAAATTTCTGAGTAGAACTTGTTTCAAAGAAAGCTTTCATGGTGTTGATCATCACTGAATTTTTACAGAAATATGCGTTCCCATTTGTTCATCTTATTTTTCAAGTTTTCTGAATTGCACCGAATATGTTGAAAAACTTGTACATCTGTTTCATACATGTATAAAGCATCATGGTTACTGTTGCAGGTCAATAAATTATTATGAAATCAAATTTTGTTTTTCAAATTATTGCCTCGTGCAGTGATTCCAACTCGGGTTTCAATCCTCACGGTCTAGTAACAATAGAATGTGAGGTGCAATTGAAGATTAAAACTTGTCCAAAGTGCAATACACAGATTTGTTAACCGGAGAAACTTTCTCATCGCTTTTGAAGAGTAGCTAATGTCAGAACACGTATTCATCCATCTTCTGCTACATCCGCGTATGTCCTTCCGTTTAGCTCCATCTTTTACCCCGATATCCTTAAGGCCAAAATTCCTGTATTGCCGACAGCTGGTTACTCAACCCTATTTGTAGCCCATATACTTTCATACATGTACTTATCAAACATTTAATCTAGCGCTGCCTCTTTTGAAATCTTATAGAATGTGTTTGTGAGTTTAGCAACTTGCGAGACAAATATACAAAACATTCACAATCTTGAGATTGTTGTTCAGCTCAGGTATTATATATTGAAAAGATATGAAGTCAGAAGTAGAATGAATCCATTTTACTTGCTAGAACTTTCAGCTCAATTTAGGAGCATCTTCAGGCCATATCCGTTATTTGTATATGGCCTGAAGATGCTCCTAAATTGAGCTGAAAGTACTGGCAAGTAAAATGGATTCATTCTTTTGACCTCACATCTTTTCAATAGATATAGATGAAACAAGCAAAAAAGTGAGCGTGGCTCACTAATACCCCCGACCGTGCATCCCTGACTAACTGAATTATTTTTTACTTTCAATGTCGTCAACTCTTGCACAGCATTTGATTGAGAAAAATGACTAATCAAAAAATGGAACTTTGTAAAAAAAAAACACACAAAAAAACCTTATCAATTTTAGTTTTGATTTGGCACTACAGTGCTCCTAGTAGGGAAGAAGACACATGCAAAATGTGAAAAGAATCAGATGAAAAGTTTTCCCCGAAATAGGTTGGCAAAAATCTGATATTGGAAAATGACCAAGATGGAAATTTGTACAAAATTCAAATATTAACAAAATTTGCTGTAACTTCGCACTGCAACCCTCCTAGTAGGGTAGAAGACATGTGCAAAATTTGAAATCAATCGGATAAATAGTTTTCCCGTTATAGGTCGGACAAATCTGATATTGGAAAATGACTAATTTTAAAACATGGAAATTTGTAAAATTTGTAAAAACAAGATGTGTTTGTGAAACATGAATGCCCCCGGATGCATCCTGCTCGCTGTGTCAAGGTCAAGGTCACAAGGTCAAATGTCATGGTGTCATCTGAAAGGTCTCATCACAAGGGATCCATATGTCAAGTATCAAAGAGCTAGCTCTGACCAATCAAAAGTTATGACCAAGGTTAAAGTTTTTGTGGACAAACGGACGGACGGACGGACGGAAAAGGTCAAATATCATGGTGTCATCTGAAAGGTCTCATCACAAGGGATACACATGTCAAGTATCAAAGACCTAGCACTGACAGTATAGAAACTATAGCCAAGGTTAAAGTTTTCGGAAAAGGCTCGCTGTGTCAAGGTCAAGGTCACAAGGTCAAATGTCATGGTGTCATCTGAAAGGTCTCATCACAAGGGATCCATATGTCAAGTATCAAAGAGCTAGCTCTGACCAATCAAAAGTTATGACCAAGGTTAAAGTTTAAAATGCTCGCTGTGTCAAGGTCAAGGTCACAAGGTCAAATGTCATGGTGTCATCTGAAAGGTCTCATCACAAGGGATCCATATGTCAAGTATCAAAGAGCTAGCTCTGACCAATCAAAAGTTATGACCAAGGTTAAAGTTTTTGTGGACAAACAGACGGACGGACGGACGGAAAAGGTAAAATATCATGGTGTCATCTGAAAGGTCTCATCACAAGGGATACACATGTCAAGTATCAAAGACCTAGCACTGACAGTATAGAAACTATAGCCAAGGTTAAAGTTTTCGGAAAAGGCTCGCTGTGTCAAGGTCAAGGTCACAAGGTCAAATGTCATGGTGTCATCTGAAAGGTCTCATCACAAGGGATCCATATGTCAAGTATCAAAGACCTAGCTCTGACCAATCAAAAGTTATGACCAAGGTTAAAGTTTTTTGTGGACAAACGGACAGACAGACAGACGGACGGACAGACGGACAGGTGAAAAACAATATACCCCCGGAATCTCCGATTCGGGGGCATAAAAATTATAAAATTCAAATATTAACGAAATTTACTGTAACTTCGCACTGCACCCCTCCTAGTAGGGTAGAAGACATGTGCAAAATTTGAAAAGAATCAGATGAAAAGTTTTCCCCGTAATAGGTTGGCAAAAATCTGATATTGGAAAATGACAGATGGAAATTTGTAAAAAATTCAAATATTAACAAAATTTGCTGTAACTTCGCACTGCAACCCTCCTAGTAGGGTAGAAGACATGTGCAAAATTTGAAATCAATCGGATAAATAGTTTTCCCGTTATAGGTCGGACAAATCTGATATTGGAAAATGACTAATTTTAAAACATGGAAATTTGTAAAATTTGTAATTTTTTTTATAAAATTCAAATATTAACGAAATTTGCTGTAACTTCGCACTGCACCCCTCCTAGTAGGGTAGAAGACATGTGCAAAATTTGAAATCAATCGGATAAATAGTTTTCCTGTAATAGGTCGGACAAATCTGATATTGGAAAATGACTAAGTTCAAAACATGGAAATTTGTAAAAATAATAATCAAAGATTCAAATATTAACGCAATTAAAATCTGATATTGGAAAATGACTAAGATGGAAATTTGTAAAAATTCAAATATTAACAAAATTTGCTGTAACTTCGCATTGCACCCCTCCTAGTAGGGTAGAAGACATGTGCAAAATTTGAAATCAATCGGATAAACAGTTTTCCCGTAATAGGTCGGACAAATCTGATATTGGAAAATGACTAAGTTCAAAACATGGAAATTAGTAAAAAAAATTAAAAAATTCAAATATCAACGAAATTTGCTGTAACTTCGCACTGCACCTCTCCTAGTAGGGTAGAAGACATGTGCAAAATTTGAATTTAATCGGATATTAAAATAGTTTTCCCGTAATAGGTCGGACAAAAAATTTCCTCGGACCGACAGACACACACACACACACACACACACACGGAATCGTTGGTATTACTAGATACCCCGGACCGTTGGTCGGGGGTATAATAAAATTATGGAATTGGGAATATAAAAACATTCAAGACATTAGCTAACTAGCACTTTCAGCCATGTTGGCTTCTTCAGGTTAGTAACCATGGTAATGGCGGAAACGAGGTTGAGACCTGTAATAAACTCCTTGGCAAGTGTCGCAAGGGACTTGCTGTTTTGTATTTTTTGTTTTATCTGGTTTGTGGTGGATGGATATGGAAATGACTTCTTGCCGTCCTGGTGTCACTATACGTCTCTTAACATTAAAATGACACTTTCATGTAACAGTCAATACTTGACAATACTGGTAAAGATTGGCAAATGAGACTCAACAACTCACAGAGTGGCTCTTAATGTTAATGAAAATATTGACAGACCAAAATCACATATCATTGATTTATAATATTTTTTATTCCAAAATGAGTTTGCAACAAGCACTGGAAGTCAACAATACAGAAATGACATATCTCCTGTACAAATGAGAGTAATTACAATTGATATTTGACATGCTTTTTACATTGAGAGGCTGTACATATTCTTCTCACAATCATACATACACAGATTTACAGAACTACACAAGCACACTACACTGCCTATTTCTAGTATGTCATCACTTGATGCCAACTAATTTCTGTCGAAACATACATTTTCTTTCACTAATCCTCCTGTGACAAAATGGAAATTCTGACAGATAGTGATTTTCTATTTGACAACATATTTTCTCTATTATTAACTATAGCACTAAAAACTGACAAAAGAAACTCCACAAGAACTGCTTTAATATTATCTGAACTATATTTCAGATATTCACTTTTGTTGCACTATCACAAATTAGTCACGAGCACACAACTACACCAAAAGATTACAACACGTTTCACTGGAATTTAAAGGCACAAAAGTGGATTATTTTTTCCAATATTTACTGACACAACTACAACACAAATTACGGTACACTTTGTGAAAGATCAACCAAAGATCAGATTATAGTTTTAACTAACATGTGAAATTTACTACAAACATAACATCTATTTTATGTTCACCAGAAAGCCAAACTTAGTCTTATCATATAGTTTTGTTATAAACTAATTCAGTTTTGTAAATGAAATGGATTTGTATAAACTTTTTAATTATCAGTATTTAATGCAAATCAAATAGTAACTTATATCCTCTAATTTTTTTCTGCAAGTGAATGTTTGTTCTTAGCAAAAGGAGCATTATTTTCAGGAACTAAACTAAATAAGTAACTTTTAATTAAAAATTACACAGGGGTAAACAATGAATAAGTATTGCGCAAACAAAAGAACTCCAGCAAAATATCGTTCATTCAACAATAACAATAAACATGTAAAATGTGCGAATGAGGAAGTGATAAATAATGTTCATCAGTTAAATGATATGGAATTATTTTTACATGATAAATGGTTAATTTACAACATGGGAAATGCATTGCACATACTCAATATATATATATATATAGACAATGTCTCAGATCTAAAATTCTTTATTTTGGTTGAATGGACAAAGGTTGTAATGAAAACTGTCAAAACAAGGCAAAAGTGAGCGCGGCTCACATACCCCCGCTTGAGTTTGACCGCCTTCACGTAACATTAATTTGAAAATTTATGATTATGACTTAGAACACAATGATCTTGCAACCCTAAAAACTATTTCACTTCAAAACATCCCCGGCCATGTAGTTTTTGAATAAAATTCTGGGAACCCTGGAATTACCCCTAAAGGGCACAACAGCACTATACAGTCGAACCTTGTTTTGGTTACAGGTGAAAATCGTCCGGATAGCAAATCGTCCGGTTAACTGGGTCATTTTTCTTAAGAAATATAGACACATTGTTTGAAAAATCTTTGTCCGTAAGGTGAGATTTATGGATATACGGAGTCTGGGTTGAAGTGTGCAAGTCATTTGGTATTTATATATGCTCCGGAAACAAGACAAAGTAAAAAATTTTGACCGTTTTTGGTCAAAAGTTCAAAAATTATTTGGACCATTGAGTTGAAACCCCTAAAAGGCACCACAGCACCATATAGGCTACTTCCATACCAAATTTGAAGTTTCTAAGTGGTATAGTTTTTCAGTTATGCTCTGGAAACGAGACAAAGTCCAAAAATCGGACCGTTTTTGGTCAAAATTTCAAAAATTATTTGGACCATTGAGCTGAAACCCCTAAAAGGCACCACAGCACCATATAGGCTACTTCCATACCAAATTTGAAGTTTCTAAGTGGTATAGATTTTCAGTTATGCTCCGGAAACGAGACAAAGTCCAAAAATCGGACCGTTTTTGGTCAAAATTTCAAAAATTATTTGGACCATTGAGCTGAAACCCCTAAAAGGCACCACAGCACCATATAGGCTACTTCCATACCAAATTTGAAGTTTCTAAGTGGTATAGATTTTCAGTTATGCTCCGGAAACGAGACAAAGTCCAAAAATCGGACCGTTTTTGGTCAAAATTTCAAAAATTATTTGGACCATTGAGCTGAAACTCCTAAAAGGCACCACAGCACCATATAGGCTACTCCCATACCAAATTTTAAGTTTCTAAGTGGTATAGATTTTCAGTTATGCTCCGGAAACGAGACAAAGTCCAAAAATCGGACCGTTTTTGGTCAAAATTTCAAAAATTATTTGGACCATTGAGCTGAAACCCCTAAAAGGCACCACAGCACCATATAGGCTACTTCCATACCAAATTTGAAGTTTCTAAGTGGTATAGTTTTTCAGTTATGCTCCGGAAACGAGACAAAGTCCAAAAATCGGACCGTTTTTGGTCAAAATTTCAAAAATTATTTGGACCATTGAGCTGAAACTCCTAAAAGGCACCACAGCACCATATAGGCTACTCCCATACCAAATTTTAAGTTTCTAAGTGGAATAGTTTTTGAGTAATGCTCCGGAAACGATTTCGGACGGACGGACGGACGCACGGACGGACGGACGGACGGACGGACGGACACGCGGAGCGCTATATACCCCCGACTACGTCGTAGCGGGGGTATAATAACTGGACTTAATGCATAAATGCCTTAATCATTTTAAGTCACATTATCATGATTTCCTTTGGAATGTTGAAATGACAAGCATTGATTGACATACTTTATTGACAATCACAAGAAACATTGAGTCCTACACAAAAGTTTCAGAGTCATGAAGGCACATGTATTTTCAGATATCATGATAAAGTGCACTGTTAAGTTTTACAAATTTAATTAACAATGTCACAAGTTTCAATCATATCAAAAACTATGACAAGTTTCAGTATATTCAATCCAAAGTTCCTACCAGCTCAAAATGGATGATTTGCAAAATTCAACATAAAATATTGCTAACAAACTTTGCAATACCAAGAAGCAGTCACGGTCCTAAAGTGCTTTAAGAAAGGTATATACAAGTGATTACTGTTATGATACCAATGAGTAAATTTGATATTTGACTTTATACTGATTAACTTCTTTTTTTAAATATGAAAATTTGCTTTTTTGACGAAAAGACAAAATTATGAAAAATATGCTACCATCTTTAACTTTGTATTTCCTACAACTTCTACATGTCCTTCAAGTAATTTCACTTATGTCACAGTTATTCTAGTATTCTAGTTCCTAGTTCTTGTCCTCATAGCATGCTGTGATGCTTTAGTCTGCGCTGCCTGTGCTGCTGCAGCCGCTGCTGCCTGTTGCTGTTGTGTCTGTGTTACTATGGAAGCCTGGGGTAAGGCTTGAGTCTGTGTTATTGACACTTGAGCTGGGACTGTCTGGGTAACCTGGGCCGTTACAACCGGACTATGTACCTGGATGGTGGTTGGCTGGCTGGAGGCAGAGACTGCTTGGATCTGATGGATCTGTGGGTTGGTTTGAACCTGTTGCAATTGCTGAGATACTAGACTCTGAGTTATTGTTGCGATTTTAGGTTGTTGACCGGCCAAACTAGCTTGTTGGACTTGAACTGTCGGGTGATCCGCCGAGACTGCAGTAGCCTTGACAACAGTAGCACCTCCTGTGGATTGAGTGAGTGGGGTGGCCACATTGAGCGTTATGGGAGTGTGCGTCTGACCGGTAGCGGAAGACACCTGGGTGACAGTGATGGGGGTAGCACCAGATATGGTCTGTATATGAGCTGTTGGGGTTGCGGTGGCCAGGGAAACTTTAGCCACCATGGGTTGAGCGGGTTGGCCCTGTGTGACGGTTGCGATGATGGTGGGTTGAGAGGAGTGGGTGATGATCTGCTGTATGGTGGCTCCCTGGCCTCCCTGCTGCTGCTGCTGTTGCTGCTGCTTGACGATCTGGTGCAGGATCTGGTTGGTGAGGGGCACCGCTGCTCCCTTCTGTTGGGGGATGATCAGAGGGATCTGGGCCTTCCCCGCACTCAGCGCTACAACATGGCAATCTTTCATTGATCAACTCACGGCTGACACAATAGAGGATGTATTTAACATTAAACATATGTAGGTATTTACAAATATCTTTACATGAAAATGTGATTGCTGGCACATAAACAATTATTTGCTGTTTTGCAAGAAATAACTAGGATTGGCAGTTTGGTGTGAAATACTGTTTTCAACTTTCATACAATGAATCAAGGTAGTTTTCTCCCCTCATCCAATGAACTTACATGTGACCTTCTGTCCCTGTGGAGTTTTACGCTGCTGGGTGAGGAACATCTTCTGTTGTTGCTGTTGTTGCAGCTGACTCACTGTGGCTCGCTGAGCTGGAAACCGCATCACAAATGTGTAATCTCTAACATCTAGTAGTGAAATGTCATCTGATCGACAACGTATACAAGATTTCCTAATTAATCAACTTCAAATGTACAATCAAGCTTAACATCTCTGATGTGAAATTCTACTTCCAAAAATTGTTTTCGTAGTGAATGCAGTGGTTATTCAATTAAACAAGGTTTCATTGAAGCTTATATTTTTCCAAAACAAATTTGTGGACATTTATGAAATGAATTGAGTACACACCAACTCCAGTCTTGTGTTGTCCAACACTGACGTTGATGCTGACGGGGATGGTGACACTAGGGACAGTGCCGGGGGCCGAGACTGACTTGACGAGGGTAGCTACAGGAGTCTGGGACGTGGACTGCTGACCTCCGACCTGCTGCACCTGGGCCTGGATGATCTGCAGACAGGGATAACACATTTACAAATCGTCACGTCAGAAATAGCCTTTTCCTTAATACATGAGGCAAGACATCTTTTTAACTACTCTCTTGAGTGTTTTTTGAGGCAATTTAGCAATTGGAATTACAATGAGTGAGTGAGTTATTGCTAAGCGCCGCTCGGGCTATATTTCAGCCATTAGCGGCGAGGAATTACAATGAAGAGAAATGTATAAATGACAACTTTGTCTTGGTATGCGACGCTCGCACATAGATACTGTCCTTTGTACAGCATGTTATGTTTATGTCCATACATTTCTCTGCAATTCTGTTGTTATATGTATAATTTGATGAAATAAGGCCTATCTGAGAGCTTTTCAAAACCTTAGTTACGATCTGAAAAACTATTGTATTTCCTTCAATCTTGACATAAAATATAAGAAATAATTCAAGGCTAACTACTTTCACACATAAGGATCAACCTCCAAAGACTTTATTGCATTTTGCAATTCAAAACAACTAAAGAAAAGACTGAATTTGATGAATTTATCACTAAGTACTCCATGTCGGATAGGACACACATGAGGAAGACGAACCTGTCTGACTTGTGGCTGAGAGACCTGGAGCTGTAGCTGACTCTGGCCGGCGGTCTGTGTGACTGAGGCGGTCTGGACCTGGCCCTGCTTGAGGTGTTGTCTCTGTCTGAGGGCCAGCATCTGCTCACTGGTCAGCTTCACCTGCTTGTTCAACACCTGCTTGTGCTGGAACAACACAACATGGCTATAGAACTGGTACTAGTACTTACCACAAATCTCATCTAAAGAAATGTAGTGAAGTGTAAGGATGGGCATCGTTCCTCATTTTTGTATTGCAATATATTGTAACTTTTCAAACTCAATTTGTATACAATCTTGTTGAAGTATAAGCGTTAAGAACGATAGTCAATGCTCAGCTATGTGCCGTTTCAGAAGGGGGAAAGCATTCGTACTGATTTTGGGTGAGTGAGTTATTGTTTAGCGCCACTTGGGCAATATAGCAGCCATTAGCGGCGCGTACTGATTTTGGATATAGGGATATCTATTAAGCCAAATGAGTAGTGTCTAAAATCCGTGGGAAAAATCCTGCTACAGGTGATCTCACAATCACTTCTGTTACATTTGGCACCTAATGTCAGGCCTTGGACAATTCCCTAGTGCTAAAAACACCCAAACTTAAGTGCTTGAAAACTCATGTCATGAGGACAAGCATATATGTTGAGGAGTTGTATGTTGTTTGGGAAAATATTCCTACTGTCTTCGACTTCGGGGATAACCTTTTAGCTAAATGGAAAGTGTCCACCTCTTGACCCACAAGGCAACACAATGACAAATATAGCATATTTAAATCAATGACCTACTGTGAGACTGAGCTTCTGTGTACGGATAGCCTGCTGCTGTTGAGGGGTCTGGGGCCTCACGATGGACTGTTGCTGAGGATGATTCCGTAGGATATTGATCTGTTGAGGGGAGAAGTTCTTCAGCGCTCCCTGTGTCAGAGCACCCTGGGCAACAAGCTGCTGTTGAACTGTCGTAGCTGTAAGAATTTGCAATCAATTCAGTCAAATCTTACTGCAATACTTCAATCATAAAACCTTTGATGAATCAAAAACTAACATTGATACATCAAATAAAATACAAAATTATCACAATAGCTTCTGCAAAAAATAATCACAAAGGTTTGTTATGGCAATCATTGGTTGGAATAGAGGATCGCTACCACAATAGTAAATTGTCAAAAGTGAAAAGTCACCGACAGTAAGAAGCCTAACTATTATTAGATTTTAACAGAAGATGAATGTCCAACCTTTGCCAGTGGCAGTAGTCCCAGACAAAGCTGCTATCCTCTGAGCGTGCGTGAGGTTAGTTGATGCTGTGGCTGTACGGAGCGTGGCTGTGGCTGCCTGTGCCCCTCCTGTGGGCACCTGTCCAGCCTGTGTGGTTACCGTAGTGATCTCATGCACAGCAACAGGTGCCCTTGCTCGCACGGCCTGGGTCAGGTTGCCAGTAACAGCCTGTGAGTGAGTTTTTTCATGTAACATTCTATTTATCATTATGTTGATTATTATTGATTATTATGATGACATAGAATGCAACTTGACTTGAAGTGCCTTGTATCAAATCTATCCTTATTATGCCTGTGATCAGCCTCAAATGTGAATTACCAATTAACAAATATACTGTTTCTGTGGATGGAAAGTATCAAGTCGACGTATATGAAGTAAGTAAAACAAACCTTCAATGGTAGGGTTTTCTTGATTCATATGATTACTTATGGCATTACATCAACGATCAGTTTTCAACACGAGTTTCACACCTAAGAAACCAGCACAGGTGAGTTTTTGAGCCTGAACTCTTGCTTGTAGAGATAAATGAAACACCTATTATTTTCATGTTTAGACTTTTTAAAAGATAGCGCAAAGAAGGTATAGTAAGAGAACAAACTTACAATGGTTGATGCTTGGTTCATGCGTTTGTTGATGGCAGCAAACTGGTTGGTGATGCCTGGCTGGGTGTTGACCACAATGTTTCCTGCCCCTAGCGTGCGGGCGATGGAGACAGCGGTCATACCTTGACCAACAGCCATCTTCTGGACTGCTCCACTTTGCTGTGGGGAGAAACACTGATTGAAGAACAGAAAATAAATTCTTTATCAAAGTAAATTCTTGTACAATACATTTGTTCTTCTCTGTACCAGAAACTTGTGGAGTGGTATAGGTTTCCGCAAATGGCAATCTTCAAATACTTAAAAATATTCTGGCTAAGTTAATGATATACTTGCAGGGCTTGAAAGCATGTACCTGTTTAGTAGGGCTGAGTATCATGGGGAATCTCATGATTCAATATGTATCATGATACAGACAGGCGATACAGAATGTATCGTGATACATTGTCTAAAGTATAACTTTGTGCATATTTTGTGAATATTCAAGATGGTGAAAATTTTGTGTTATAAGATGATCAAAAATCAAAGGTAAAAACATTTTTCTTCAAAAACAGTTATTTGTGAATCAGATTGCTTCATGCTTACTGTAGTTACAGTTACTGCACAACACTAGCTGGTTTTATAGTGTTCACTTAGTTTTTATTTTCATTTTTAAGTAAGTGAAATCTATTTTAGGTGTATCACGATACAGAGAAGCTCTCGATACAATAATCACGATTTCCCAAGCTACGATTGTATCATAGGTATCGATGAATTGTTACAGCCCTACTATTTAGCTTGGGGCAATTTGAAATTAGGCATGCTTGTTTAGAGTTATCTAACCTTGATCCATCAGTTAGCCTCACAATTGTAACTAACCAGAGAGAGTGAGTGAGTGAGCTAGTTATTGTTTTACGCCACTTGGGCAATATTTCAGCCATTAGCAGCGTCAAACCAGAGAGAAGTCTGATTGATCTATGTCAACTAAATCACTAATAACTACATATAAGCTGTGTATCTTTATGCGGGTACTCACAATGACATTGGTAGAGCTGACAGAGACTATAGGCTGTAGATGCGACTGTATGCTGGCAGCTACTACTGGTGTTGTGGTAGTGCTTGTCCCCTGTACCTGGGCCGTCGTCACCTGTTGTGCTGCAGCCTGGGTCCGCTGTGCTGCTAACTGCTGTTCAGCTGCTGCCGCTTGCTGCTGTTATTAGAAACATTGTTCGTTGTCATAAGCTTGTGAACAATTATCGTTTACGTCCAATGATGTTACATCTTAAGCCTGTTACATATCTCAGGGTCAAGATTCTCTTACTTGGGAAATGCGAAATGTTAATTCAGTCCTGAATACCTTTGTCCAATGGGGTCCTACTATGCTGATATCTAAATTTGGTTTTATTTATTAACTCCTGTTTACAATCTCCAAGAGAAGCTTGAAGTCTCTGTTAAACTTGATCATAATAAAATCAGATAGGAACGAGACATAACTTCAGACAAAAACCTTTTTGGAGAAATGATCAATAATCAACTCACTGCCGCCACCTGGTTCTGTTTCTTCTCCCGAGCGATCCTATCAGCTCTGTTAGCAGCCACCTGGAGCGGTGTGAGGGGCGTGTCGTAAACGATACCACTCTCCTGTAGGACAGCAGCATGTTTAGGGTTCTTCATGGTCGGGTTCACCAGGGTCTGTCTCATGGTAGGCGGCCGCTTCCCAGCGATCGTCTTCACAGAGTCGAACCTCATGGAGTAGAGCAGCGTCACAGAGTTGTTGCTGTCCTGGATGAAGATCTGGCTTGTTCTCATTGGCCGGTTGTTCTTTGTCTGAAAGGATTGAAAATTTTTCATGAATACACAAATAACCATCCTGTCATACAGCTTTATAACGATGAAGAAATTGACATGACATATGAGAACATGACACATATAAATAAATATTGCCTCTGTGGTGACATAAGATACATTGTTACATGAGACATACCCAAAAAAATTGGCATCTGTTTAACTGTACTACAGTAGTTTGATACTGCAGAATAAATCGACACTACAGTCTTAGTAATCTAGTGACGTAGAGCCAAACATGAATAATGGTATAAAAGCCAAATATATCTTTCATATCACCAGAATCAGCGATAACAAAACAAGGCAAAAGTGAGCACGGCTCACATACCCCCGCCTGTAGTTTGACCGCCTTCACGTAACATTAATTTGAAAATTTGTGAAAATTACTCGTTGAATGATTATGACTTTGAACACAATGGTCTTGGAACCCTGGAATTACCCCTAAAAGGCACAACAGCACTATACAGTCGAACCTTGTTTTGTTTACAGTTGAAAATCGTCCCAATAGCGAATCGTCCTGTTAACTGGGTCATTTTTCTTAAGAAATATAGACACATTGTTTGAAAAATCTTTGTCCGTAAGGTGAGATTTACGAATATACGGAGTCCGGGTATCTGAGGTTCGACTGTATACTTCCATACCAAATTTGAAGTGTGCAAGTCATTTGGTATTTATATATGCTCCGGAAACAACAAAACAAAAATTTGACCGTTTTTTGGTCAAAATTTCAAAAATTATTCAGAACATTGAGCTGAAACCCCTAAAAGGCACAACAGCACCATATAGGCTACTTCCATACCAAATTTGTAGTTTCTAAGTGGTATATTATTTTAGTAATGCTCCTGAAACGAGACAAAGTCCAAAAATCGGACCATATTTGGTCAAAATTTCAAAAATTATTTGGACCATTGAGCTGAAACCCCTAAAAGGCACCACAGCACCATATAGGCTACTTCCATACCAAATTTGAAGTTTCTAAGTGGTACAGTTTTTGAGTTATGCTCCGGAAACGAGACAAAGTCCAAAAATCAGACCGTTTTTGGTCAAAATTTCAAAAATTATTTGGACCATTGAGCTGAAACCCCTAAAAGGCACCACAGTACCATATAGGCTACTTCCATACCAAATTTGAAGTTTCTAAGTGGTATAGTTTTTGAGTAATGCTCCGGAAACGATTTCGGACGGACGCACGCACGGACGGACACGCGGAGCGCTATATACCCCCGACTCCGTCGTAGCGGGGGTATAAAAACGAATTTTTATTAACCGGCATAGTTAAGCATCACAGCATAGTCAAAAGCAATTATCAAACTAAAGATACAAGCTTAAAAAGGAAACTTAACAAAATCACTACCTTATATATTCCTTTGGTTTTCTTCTGTTTCCTTGGACTTATATCATAGAGTATTCTGCCCTCCTCTCGTGGAATGATGACATTCTCATAGCGATTGCGGCACTGCTTGGGGGAGCGGTAGACTCGACTACAACTGTTTACAACATCAGCAACGAGGTCCCAGTTGGGTATGTGAGCAGGGGCAACTACCATCAGGTTAAGTGGAAGACTCAGAAGTGTCTGTACAGCCTGCAGGAGATATACAGTGATAACTGTTCAAAATCCAGAAATATACACTTCAAAAGCACTAAAAGCACCATTCATTCAAAACATTTTAAGTGGCCCAATATCCACATTTAACATTTGAAGTCTTTTAATAATCAAGATTGGTTGAAATGCAATTGTCATAGATATTTCTCTGAACTATGCAGTAACATGGATGATGTATGTAAGCAAATACCGTAAAGGATATTTTAAAACTTCTCTTACATGGCATTGAACATCGCAGTCTTCATCACTAGCTGACATAAGCCTTGCTGTCAACTATTTACCATAGAAAAGGTAAAGAGTTGATGTGATTGAGATGAGAGCGAGTTATGCCATGCTCATAGAGCGTACAACCTGCCTACCTGTAACAAAGCCCAGTCCTCATGTATAAGCCACTCGGGATGATCAGCCGGAGCGTCTACAACTGGTTTGCTTGGCATAGTGGGTGTGGTCGGACGGTAAGGCTTGATCAATCCCTGCTTTAACTTCTGCAGCTTTGCTTCTCTCCTCATCTTCAACAAGGCAGCTGTAGGACGGTCGAACAGAGAACGAGGCACTCTTGGTTGTTCTTCCTTTCGTTGCTTCTGTTTCCGTGCTGAAAATTTATCAGGAATTCATAATATGCAATGAATAATCAACAAACATGCAAGAAAATCTGCTGGTCAAGGTGCCTGAACAGTTTACCTGAACAGCATTCAATTGCTTCTCAAAATAGTTAATACAAGGGAGTGATTTCTATAACCAATAAATGTTTTGACACACCAAAAACAATTGAATATTTGCTCACAAATGTAATCTTGAATACAGTTGAAAAACATCCCTTATTTGGCAAAAAAAACCTCTTTTTAACAGGCAATTTTTAGGTTCTTGGACCCCAAAGCTTAGAGATTCTATTATCTTCATTTTATTTGGATAACAGGGTGTCATTCAAATTGAATGCAAAACAATACTGAAGAAGAGGATTAAAGAAGCACACCATATCATGTACAGTAACATCAATTCATTAACATGCAAGATTTGAGATGGTGCAGAAAGAACAATATTTTTGTCAGAAGCTGAATAGACTTACTGGTGACAGTTTCTATGCGAGGCTTCTTGTGTTCCTTGCGGACATAGACAGGTGGAAGTTGAGTTTCTGTCATCACGGTCGGCTCGTACAGGAAGTAAAGAGTCTGATCAATGTACACGTCGTTGTCATCCTTTGGAGGAGTTGGAGGCGCCCACATCTGCAGAAATTTATTTTGTTTCAACAGGGATTTTTTTTAAAAAGTTTTAATAGACAGTGGTATATGTTTTGTTTACTATAAACTGATTATTTGAGAGATTTTTTGGAAAGTTTGAATTGACAGTGGTAGCTTTATTGTTTACTATTTATATATAAACTGATTATTTGCAAGATTTTTTGGAAAGTTTAAATTGACAGCGGTAGATGTTTTGTTTACTATAAACTGATTATTTGAGAGACAGTTTGATTGAGTTGGAGTTTAACAAACCTTGGGCAATACTTCAGTCGTTAGAATTGTAAAAGACTATTTGATCTGCATTAGATATTTTTACTGCATTAAATTGCAAATATCTTATACCATTAAGTACAAATGACAATATCCCCCGTCAATATTATCATTGATATATCTTTGTCTATTCTTTAACAAAGAAGCTAGTTAAAATTACTAGGATTTGAAAACAATCATTGGTTCATACTTAGTTTTTCTGGTGAACTGCAATATCTTATCACATATATATGTACTTTCCAAAGTCTAATGTTGAAAATATTGTTCAACAAAAATTCCCTTTACTCAAGTTTTGTATCAATTCAGCTTCAATCCGTCAATATATTCCCATTTCACTCTTTGTCTCAAGTTTTCTGGTTCCTGACTTTTACTTTTTTTAAAAGTGTTTCAGAATTAATTATGTAATAGTTGTGCTAGTTTTCACTGCTACATTGATATAATACTCACCGGCATTGTTTCTGGAGTGAAGTCTGATACATAGACCTGAAGAAGAAAAGATTAATGTTGATCCAAATTCTTATGGAATTATCTTGCAGTTTAAGGTATATTTCTTCGTTTTAATCATAATTGGTGCAAGGTGCATTTTGCATGTCCAGCTGTTAAGCAGGGAGTTTAGTTGTTTTTTTCCATTTTGTTCTAATGTCAAAGATGAAATGCTTTTAAAAACATTGAGAATTGAACTGAATTATGCTTTCTGAGATTCATTTGAAATTTCTGACAAATAATGTGTTGTGTTTGGCATTTGTCAGAAATCCTCTTTGCAGTGTTTGAATGTTCACCGGTTGTGAAAATTTGTAGGGATATTGAAAATGGATTGTGAATTTTTAGCCAATGTTACTTGATCCGATTAGAAAACAAGATCCTTCTTTAATGACAAATAGGCAAGTCCTTAAACTAGCAAGACTCATTTCATCAAGTTGTCTCTTTGAAAATAGAGAAATAGAATGAAATCTGTTCAAATTGTGCCTAAAATGATTCAAACATTTTGATAAACTGCTTTAGGTTTCCAAACTTAGCAAATTAGGAACATTAAATCAAGAACTGAATTTTCCCCGAGATCATATATAACGGTTGGAGACTTCACCCTTTTGTATGAATAATAAGTTAATTGTGTTTAATATCTGTGGATCTTCCTACAGAAATTTAATTTATTGTACTGTAGTACGTACATATAATTATGAATAAAGGATTGGAAAGACCGCTTACAGTGTCAGTAGAAAATCTTTACTTTGTTTTTAATGATTACCGTTGTCATGAATGACAGTACCAATTGAGAATTTATATATCAGTATTTGAGTGCTTGCTATTCAAACGATACTTGAGCCCAAGAATTGTATGTATGTACAGAATGTTCAGTTCTGATTGAAGTAGAGTCCTCGTAGCTGGATGTCAATGTAACTGTTGGACAACTAACATGCTGTGCTTGCTCTCTGCATCTCACTTGGTGTGTGTAATATGAGCCAGCGGCACAGCAGACAAGGTGGTTTGGTGCCTATCAGTTAACCAAAGTCAAATTTGTTCAATTATGGAATTGCACGCCAGGCCGACTCAAATTACACCCATCCTGCACTTGATAGTAAGCGTAACCAATGGGCTCTTTTTAGATTTGCATGACTGGTTAAATAGAATTTAAAGCAATTTTGTTAGACAATTCAAAATTGATTTTTTTCTGAAACCCAAAAAAGCCCATCAATAAATTTGTAGTGCAACAGTGAGATGCAGAATACAGCATTTTTGTCTTTCTTTGTTTCCATGGTTCTACTTAGGGATGAGACACCAAAACCTTGAACAGATCAGTGCTGTGGCAACCTTGTCTGGTAATACACACGCACACCATAGTGAAATGAGAGGCAAGTCACGCTAGCATTTACAAACTTTTATTCTCAGAAAACATTTTCAGACATTTTCTCATTTCTCTGGACTTGTGATGCAGACAGACAGGCATTTCTCATTAGCAGTAGTATTTACATTTTCCTCACAACCACTCCGCTCTCAATGCATAAAATTCAACAAGCAGGCTCAGATTCATGCTTGGTTCTCAAACCAACTTAATGTACAGACACTACACGTTTTCAAAAATAAAAATATTTGACAACTTGACCCTAAAAATTACATTAAGCAATTAGCTGGTATTGGAAGAAATTATGTCTTTTGGCAATGATATAATGAATCTTACAAGAAATATGTTTAATATTTCACCAAATACTGAGGTTGCCCAGAAGTCTTTTAGGACATTCTACTTGCATCATGTGAGACTTCATGAGGTACAGACATTGAAATTGAACGCTTACAATTGAGGCAATTTTTCAAAATATACATTACCATTACAGAAACACACACTGTATGAAAGACAACTCGAACATGACATCTTCACAAGAGACATGCAACATGTACTATTCACAATGATAGCATAAAACTTAACCCTTAATATACAAAATCTTATTCAACGATTCAGATTCACCCTGCATCTCGAATATCATTCACAGCATGGCCATTGCTCTCCTGAGAAGCAGACCGAGTCCGTTTAGGGTTAACAATAACAAAGCTCTGGGCAGGCAGCGACTGGTTCAGGTTGGCCTGGATAATCTGATGCCTGCTCAGAGAGACCCCTTGATTGCTCACAATGGTGGGAACATGGACATTATTAGTTTTGACAATGTTATAAGTGATAGGCGAGGTAATGATTTGTTGGGTGGGGGGAGCTGGCGCTATTGACACCAGATTGACTCCACTGCCTATGATCCCTGTCTGAGGTACTTGTTTTGCAGCCTCTTGCAGAGACGCTCTCCTTGTGCGGATTACAAGATTTGGGTTTGACCAGGGTGGCGGAACATTGTTCTCCTTGGGGGAGAGTGGAGTCTGTTTTGCCGCAACTGGAGACCTTATTCTTGGTACATTATTGACAATTTGAGCTGCAGGGGGAGTAAGGAGTCTTGTTTGTATTGGAGATATTATCGTGTTTATTGCCGCCCCTGTAGGCGATACCAGCCTAGCCAGTGGTGCTGAGGTTATCACTTGCCGTGGGGGAGTGCCTGTCAACAGTTTCACAGGTTGAGGGGATGCATAAGCTTTACCTTGGGTGATCACAATCCTGTTATGTGGGACGATAGCCCGCCCTTGGGGAGTGTTGATGATCACGCCTCCCTGTGTTGGGAGAGTGAGAGGAGTGCCTGCTGGGGAGGTTAGTGAGGTAGAGACCACTGTTGGTACCTTCAGAATCGGTCGTAGCCCCGACTGTTGAAGGACAGAATGAACTAATGGTTGACCGATTGAGCTTACTAACCTTGTCTGATCTGCAGAGATTTCTACCATACCTGCTGCTTGGAGGGAGTTAATCTTGGGGTCTGCTATGCTTACTACTACTGGCATTGATACTGGGGGTGCTACAGAATTGACTTTAACAATATCTTTCTTAGGCTCAGCCTTTACACTTCTAACAGGTTCTTTCTTTTGCTTGGTTACTTTTGGAATTTCCTTTTTAGGCTCCTTTGGTGTGGTTTTAATTTCCTTTGGAGTATTCTTTGGCTCTTTAGGAGCACTCTTTGGTGTTTTGGGCTCCTTTTTAGTTGCTTTTGGAGTTTCTTTCTTTGGAGCAGGTTTCGGTTTGGTGGCAACTTTCTTTACCTCTCTTACTGGACTTACAATACTCTTACCACTTTCATCACCAGAAAGCTTCAGATCACCAGATTTCTGACGTAACCTCTGAGACCTTGGACTAACTTCCTTATCTTTAGCTTCCTGCAATCTAAGACTACTCTTAACTGCCTTAGCTTCAGGACAACTGTCAAAGTCGTCACTCGTGCATGAATTTTTCTTTTGACGAGCTTTCTTCTTTTTCTTCACCTGGTTGTAAGCGTCGTCCCGTGAGTAAGTGTAAAGCATCTCGTCTTCCTCCAGTTCAAGACGTCGCTCCTCCTCTTCCTTCAGTGCCTTCAGACGAGCCAGTTCCCATTCCTTCTTGGAACTCTCAATGTCCTCCTGCAAACAAATGGTTCCAAATTATTACCAGACATCATCCATCATGTTACCCCTTCCTTTAATATGTACTAATCAAGTTGAAAATTTATCTCCAAGTTAAGCATACTTCTAATCACATTTAAAACAAATTCCCTCCCCTATTGAACAGTCATGCTTTTAACCTCTAAGACACATGTTTGTAGGCCTGATTTCTAGCTAGTTTGGGGTAGCATGGCTAGGTATGAAACAAGCCCATACCTCTGCTATCATGAGCTCTTCAGCAGTATCTGGCTCCATCTCTGCTTCCATCACAGAAACAGCATACCGCTCAATAGGAGTCAACTGAAAGAAGAAGGATTCTGTAATTCAAGTGTTCACTATAAGAAGGGGTTTAGCCAGATGGTTTGTTAGTTTTCACCTATTTTGATTGCAGGCAATCTATAGGCAAAGCTATATTATGAAATTTGTTTCAGACCAGGTGTCTTCACCACTCAGATCTTGTGGAAAGGGCATAGGAGTCCGATTTTCATCTACCAGACCAAATGCAACCTATTTGACAATATTGTTTAACAGGTGAATCCTCTTGTGATCTCGACACTCACTGAAAGCTCAACCAAAAGAAATGCTAACTGTAATCAACTGATAGAGGAGTGACATTTACATGTAACAAGATGCATATTCCTTTATATTGTTTTTTTTTCAATCTAAAACCTCTGTACTTAATATTTTTCCATTCTTTTTTTTTTCATATCAATCTATGATTGAACTCTTCAACAGTAACAAGAGATTGAGCATACCTCCTTATCAAGCTGAGCTAGTTCCAGTTCTACTTTGGAGACCTCCTCCTCTTTCTTCTCCGCCTCTTTGTCGTCCCATGGAATGGTTTCGTCAAACTCGGCAAGCTCTGCTTTCTGTTCAGCCTTCACCATCTTTACAGCAATTGCATCGTTTTCATCTTCAGCCTTGCAGAGAGCCTGAAACATAAAAGTCGAGAAACATTTGTAGATTCTATAATCAATTCAGTGATTAGGGCAGGCAGAGGCCATGGGTCGTTTTACACATTGGATGAAAAATGGCCAATTAGAAATTTTAAAACATTACCAACAACCCTGAAACCCTTGTCAAAGATGTCTTTCCCAATCCCTGTCAATTCATTAAAATATTTCAGATATTTAGAAATGCTTTCCCCACATTTGATATTGAATATAACCTAAATGCTCTAACTTATGTCAGATATTGAAACAATTTCTTTCTTTTTAAATCCATTTTGGAGAAAAGAACCATCACTCGAGGATAATGTTTTTATCAAATACAAGATGTGTTTGTGAAACACGAATGCCCCCGGATGCATCCTGCTCGCTGTGTCAAGGTCACAAGGTCAAATGTCATGGTGTCATTTGAAAGGTCTCATCACAAGGGATCCATATGTCAAGTATCAAAGACCAAGCTCTGACCAATCAAAAGTTATGACCAAGGTTAAAGTTTTTGTGGACAAACGGACAGACGGACAGGTGAAAAACAATATACCCCCGGAATCCCCGATTCGGGGGCATAAAAATAGAAGCCATTGTATAAATCTAAACACAAATTTTCTTCTATCACATTCAATGGAACTCTAGATCAGCTCTTCTTACAATATGTTGAATTTTGCAATTGAGACTACCACCAAAACACTTCTTTCAGCAAAAACATAAATGAGAACTTTCTTACCTGTTCAAATTGAGCGAGGACATTTGTGTCCCCACTTTCCTTCTTCACTGGCTCCCGTTTGATTTCCTTCACTTCTCTCATGGCAGCTCTAGCTTGCTTCTCTTTAGCCAGAGCATCCAACCCTGAGGGTTCCTCAAACAGTTCTTTTATTGTTTGCTGAAAAATCAAACAAAATCTTGTGTTAAGGCTTTGAATATTTTGAAAAACTGATATTTGTTTATCTTTGCAGATTGGTTTGGTGATGAAATACATGAACCAAAGTTAATGGACTGAAAGTTTATGAAGAGTTAGATGAAACAAGAATTGGAATTAAAAACATCAAAACACGACCATTGGTATCCATTTTCAAAGCTGTAAGAGTTAAAATATAGCATTAGTAATCTCAACACTGTAACAACTGTCTGTAGCTACATGTTTACAGTTAAATTTGCTTCAGACCAGGTGTCTTCACCACTCAGATCTTGTGGAAAGGGCATAGGAGTCTGATTTTCATCTACGAGACCAAATGCAACCTATTTGACAAACTTGTCCTACAGGTGAATCCTCTTGTGGTCTCATGAAGTGTGATAAATGGTATCATTCACAAAAACCTATGTAAATGAACATAGAAATGTTATTTGAGAATAGCTAGTTTGTACCAACCTCTTTGAAGAATGCTGTAGTGAAGTTTCCACCTTCAATTGCTAGGTCTCCAAGCAACCTCTTCTGATTAGCCTTTTTCAGAATATTTTCTTCAATTGTTTTCTCACTGATCAGCCTGCAAAATTAGAATTTCATAACATTAGTCATTGCAGACATAACATTCAACAACTTGTCAGGCAATTTTATTTCCAAGGACATATTGAATAAACACTTCGTATGCAAATTGCAAACTACATAATTGATAACGACAAGCTAACAACTGGTCAAATGTATGGATGATTGTTAGATTATCAGATTTTTTCCCCAAGTAAACTATCTTTTATAAACATCAGTCAAGTTTATGAAGAATTTTATTTCCAGCTTCGATATGTGGAACCAGAGAACTAAGCCTTTGATAAGCGAAGGCTTTTTCAAAATCAACTTCTAAGGGCAAGTTTTGTTCCATCTGCAAGTTTATGGCTCCTGTCTTGAACTCAAGATTGGCTGTGAGTTAAATAGCATGCTTATTACTAAGTGACAGTCGTTTCAAGGCACCGCCAAATATAGCTAGAATTAAATTTTGTTGCTGGTTACAATGTTCATTCAAGGCATACTTTGACAAGACAAGTGAAGAAGCGAGCAAAGCTCACATACCCCCGCTCCCCACTTTGTTCAAAGAATTTCAAATAGTAAAACTGATTAATATTGGTTAAAGTATGATAGTTGAGTATACAGGAAGTCATTGTGTAAGTCTTCTTTCAACTGAAACCCAAATACCGAATTCATTAATAGGTTTTACAATTAAAAGGGTACATCTAGAGATAATGGTTGATCTTTGTTTCAAATTTGAGGTAGTTATCATGAATATTCTATGAGATGCACTGAGGACAAAATTATTTTTGTTCAGTCACTTTGTAAGTTATGTTTTCCAAAGAAACCACAGAGAAGAAAATCCATATATATCGTTTAACTCTCACAAGGCATATCCAGCAATCACGATTGATTTGGTGAAGCTGAGATGTATATTTCATGAAATATGTTCAGGACAAAGTAATTTATCATAGAATCACTGTTTTAGTCATGTTTCCAAAAATTAAAAAAATGTGATGGTCTAATCCTCAAATGGCACATCTAGTGATCATGGTTGATAAGTGTATGAAGTTTGGTGAAGCTAGCATGAATAGTTTGGGAGATATGCTCTGGACAAAAGACTTGGTCGAAGAGTCACTGTTTTAGTCATGTTTCCATGGAAACCGCAAAAAATAAAAATAATTTGTTGGTCTAACTCTTAAAAGGCACAACTAGGGATCATGGTTGATAAGTGTATGAAGTTTGGTGAAGCTAGCATGAATAGTTTGCGAGATATGCTCCGGACAAAAGACTTGGTCGAAGAGTCACTGTTTTAGTCATGTTTCCATGGAAACCGCAAAAAATAAAAATAATTTGTTGGTCTAACCCTTAAAAGGCACAACTAGGGATCATGATTGATAAGTGTATGAAGTTTTGTGAAGCTAGCATGAATAGTTTGGGAGATAAATTATGCTCCGGACAAAGAACTTGGTCATAGAGTCACTGTTTTAGTCATGTTTCCATGGAAACCGCCAAAAAGTAAAAGAATGTGATGGTCTAACCCTCAAAAGGCACAACTAGGGATCATGGTTGACATGTGTATGAAGTTTGATGAAGCTAGCATGCACAGTTTTGGAGATCTGCTCCGCACAAAACGACTTCCTCAAAGAGTCACTTTTTAGTCACGTTTCCATGGAAACCGCAAAAATGAAAATTCAGAAATAGTTCTAACCCTCAAAAGGCACAACTAGGGATCATGGTTGACATGTGTATGAAGTTTGATGAGGCTAGCATGCATAGTTTTGGAGATCTGCTCCGCACAAAGTTTTGGGACGGACGGACAGACGGACGGACGGACAGACGGAAAGAATGAACGCTATATACCCCCGCTTACGCTGTAAGGCGGGGGTATAACAATGTAGGAACTTACAGATGGACCAGAATGTCACAAAGAATCAACACACAAACGAGGACTCACCTGTAAATATGCACATCCCTGGTCTGTCCGATCCGGTGACACCTGTCCTGAGCTTGGGCATCCATGGTTGGGTTCCAGTCACTGTCGTAGAATATCACAGTATCCGCCCCTGTCAGATTGACGCCAATGCCGCCAGATCTTGTCGACAGGATAAAGCAGAAAATACGACGATCCATGTTGAACCGATCCATTAATGCCTGGAAAAAACATTAAAATCATGAATTAGTAATTTGCTTGAATATGAACATGTTTTTCTTTAAGTGTTATAACATGACATGAAGAAATATCTAAACAATATTCATTGATTTGTCTGGCACTATGAAAGTGGGGAAAGAGAAATGGTACTGGAAAAATTTATTGCTGAATGGCCCTATCTTCGTCTATTATAAAGAAATGTCAGTTCATGGTAAAGTGTGATTGCAGGTAATCTGATTATTGATAAGGAAAATCTAAAACAGTTATTCTTAATTAGATTTTTTTCAAAATCATGTACATTTTTTTGCTTCTTTTATATCAAACTTAAATATCAAAAGCATTCAAGAATAACTCTAAAACTTCTACCATTTTTGTCAGATGCAATAGGCTGCACAAAAAGCAAGCAAGTCAAACTAGATTGTAGTACCTGTCTCTGTTCCACCTTTGTTGTTCCATCAAGTCTGAGGTACCGGTGACCATGGTAACTGAGGAACGCTTCTAGCACATCTAACATCTTGGTCATCTGGGTGAAGATCAGCACTCTATGCTGGCCAGACTTCAACCGATGCAGTAGAATGTCTAGTGTTTGTAGCTTACCTACAATAGACAAAATTAGTTTAGGAACGGAAGAACAAGATTATTTGACATCTGTATTTTAAATGGTGTATCATTGATGCATAGGAATAACAAGGCCAAGTTAAACAATGAATAAACTAATGAAGACAGACTCCAATTTTTTTCTAATGCAGGTCATTAAATATTGACTTGTTTCAGACCAGGTGTCTTCACCACTCAGATCTTGTGGAAAGGGCATAGGAGTCTGATTTTCATCTACGAGACCAAATGCAACCTATTTGACAATATTGTTTAACAGGTGAATCCTCTTGTGGTCTCGAACCTGACAGGATAGATTAGATTAGATTAGTTTCCATTAATTTCTGAACTAGACCAATAGCAAATTAAGTAACTAGGGGCAACAACTTATCCAAGTACGTCAGGAAGATGCAGTAAATTCTTGGAAACAATATCAATGTAGAAAACATATTGCTATGATCATTTAGGAATTGACCCTACTTGAAATCATTAACATATGAGCGAAAAAGATGCCAGATGCGTGTTTTCCAGATACTTGTATCAAATAGGTACATAGTGGTATACTGCCAACTTACCACAATCATATTCGATGAGCCTCAATTCTGGGAACTGGACCAACATCTTCGTTGAAAGACTATGTAGACAAGCAGATTTGGGTGAAATTTCTCGGTGGAGCTCGAAGGACATTCGTCTCATTGCCTGTTCCTCGGAGGGTGACGGGTGAGAAACATGCATCTTGATCTGTGGAGCTACTACTGTTGGCGTCACAAACAAGTACCTGCAACAACAGGTCAGAAGATTATTGTCAGGTGACTAATTCAACATGTCCTCTTTATGCTTTTTATTTGTTAACCTTTATCAAAAGAGGGAAGATTTGTTATCAAAAGAGGGAAGGGGAGGGTGAGAGGGTTAAATGACATGACCATTGATTTGGGTAATTTTCTTAATTGCCTTTATATCAATAATAAACTTTTCCAAATTTAAGGGGCTATATTTTCTTTGACTGTGCTGAATGGCCCATGACTCCTGACTTTCCCAAACACTGAATGAAATGCAAAACACATCTGTAGACTTTTGTGAAAATTTAGACAAGATAAAATTTGAGGTCCTTTATATATGTTAATTTAATAAAACTTTCAACCACAATATGACCACCTGAGAAAACCCCTTTGAGAAATTCCAGGTAAACAACCAAAAATGGTTAAGTTGCTGTTGAGATTGGCTCAAATACACGTTTCAAATGCATAGTCGATTATTGAATTCACAGATTGACAATTACCTTAAAAGAATATCCCTCATCTCCTGCAAATACTGCTCTGGTGTGTGGATGAGTTGCTTAAATATGTCCGAATGTTGCCAATGGAAATCTGGATGATATTGGTTCGTATGATTATGAGCACACAGACAATGAACATATCCAAGGCCATGCCACAAGTTGTCCACAAAATGCGTCCTTGACACAATTTTAGTCACATCAACAGCTTCACACAAGTCTTGTCCATACACCGGTTTCATGTCACAATGATTCTTGTTAATCCTTGCAACATATTCCAACTTCTGCTTCCTGCATTCACGCCTCTTTTCCCGTAAAGGCCGCTGAATTACAAAATGGATGAACAGAGCTTATAAGTAATAGTCTTGCATACTTCAATGAACTTGAGAACGGCTTTAAATACTCATGTAAGATACGGTAGTGAAACATTTATACTGGGGATATCAATATACAGGTACATGTTTTTGTACCAATGGAATTGAATTTGGTACCCGATTTTTCTGTAAACGTTTCAGCAAATCTAATTTCCTCTTGATAAATATTGTAATTTATACCAATTAAGATTGTTGTATTCAAATAGCTCTCCATAGGCTGATCTTATTGAAACAAGATTTCATGTTGGGAAGTTAAATATTCCCCTTGATACATATGTACCTGAAATTGAAAAGCACTAAACTTACCAAAAATAGTTCTGACTGTTCCTCCAGCTTTTCTGCTTTTAACCTGAGTGCCCTCCGTTCGTCAGCTGTGACACTCCTGGTGGTTTTCACAGTGACGGAGGTGGGCGTGTCAGCAGTACCGGCACTCATCTGTAGCACGGTGGCTGTCGGCCGCACACTTGTACTGGGAACAACTGAAATAGGATGTACTAACTTAGTTTTCAAAGCATTATGAAGTAGTTGCATTGGTTCTAATGCGGGTAAAACCAAAGGAGTGATTTGTAGACAACCTTGTAGTGGTTTCCCGATGATCGATTGTAGTCTATGATTAATCGGTAAGCTACTTCCGATGCGATAATCGTTTGAAAAACTTTTACAATAGTTTATTGCTTTTGTTAAGTAAGAGTACTTCAGACTTAAAGATTTTAACTGGGTCTTCCCTTTTGGAATAAAACGACCCGAAACAAATTGATAACCTATACTAGTCGGTCTATATAAGGCATTATGCACTATTTGTTACATGACCACAGCTGTTTATATTGTCGTTTAGTAATTGATAGATATTACAGTTGATCGTAAATGACAGAGTATCTTATTGCTATCTCTGGCTTAGCTTGCTTATTAAGGTTCTGAAACATAATTTTGAACCTTTTCTTGAGATTTGGTTTTAATGCTTATTTATTGATGACTGATTGATTGGGTCAATCTGATTGTAACCAATGATTCTTTTTTAAATCAGATCAGGTTTCAAACACTACAACCTTGTATTTGGGAACATTTAACCCATGTCATACACAAGTTAATGTGATGCACAGCATGGGCATTACTTTGGTTTTGTTACAAGTAGGTAAAATTTCAATGACTGCTGAAATAAAATTTTAAAAATAAAACGTAACAATTGGATTTTTGGATTTAATTTCAAAAAGAGAAACAATTTGCTTAAAGATTTTTTTTAGAAAAGAATTGATAATGTACAAACAAACATGAAAACATTTGTTTTCAGTGGATGTTAAAATTGCTCTCTGGCCAAGGCTACAGATCAGGAACAATAGTTGCTACTGTCTTTGGTAATGGCCAAGTCTCTTTGTTGAAAATAAGAAATTATGGGTAGTCTTGTGGTTGTGCAGAATTGTTTATGAATTTTAAACTATTTTTAGATTGAAAGAAAGTAAATAAAGTGAATGGATAAACTTTGGGGACATCCCCCATAGTATTTCGAAGAGGTAGGGAGGAAAAAAGGTTTTTTTCCATTACCAGTACTTTCGGTTTCAATCAGATACGCAGAGTGAATAGAATCCTATTTTAGAGCACCATTGGAAACATATCCCAAGAACTAGAAAAAGATATACCGTATTCGTCCTAATAAGCGCCCCCTATTACAAATTTCCATATAACAGAGCGCCCCCCCTTCCCTTTCATACGTAAAATGGCCTACCTCTACTGCTTTTCAAATAGAGTCCGAAGTCACTGTATTAGTTTATCCGGGCCTGTGAATGTGTAGTTGCACTGAATTTCCACGATCGACCTACTTTCATTCTCGTTCAGAATCCCGACAAGTGCTAGTTTTGCTTGTCTATAACGTATTCCTAATAAGCGTCCCCCCCCCCCACCAGAAGTTCATCTTAGATTTCGTTAACACAATAAAAGCATGATGAAAAGGGTTTTTATATCTATCAGTTTGATTCTCATCTTCAGTTTTTTGTACTAACAAACATGAAACCATAAGTTTCAGTGAATGTTAAATTTATCTCTGGCCAAGGCTACAGAGCAGGAACAATAGTTGCTACTGTCTTTGGTAATGGCCCAGTGTTTGTGTTCAAATTAAGAAAATAGGGTTTGTCTGTAAGACCTGCTAGGTTCAAAACTTGGAGCCTAGAAGCATAAATGGATGAAAATGAAATGACGAAAATGAGTGCAGAAAGTAACCAAGTTTATAAATCACAGAAGCAGGCACCATGGGTTATTCTTGCATTACAGATGCAGCAACTGATTAACATTGTAGATTAGCACCAAGTTGTGCTTACAAAATAGGGCCCATTTGATGTCTCTTGAATTAATGTCATTTCACTATGTGAGCATTATTAGAACATATTCACTATAAATTTGTTGATTATCAAAACAGTATAAGTGCGCTTTTTAATTTAATGTGAACATGGAATTTGTCAAAATACAGTTTACAAAAACCAGAAGTTCATCTTCGATTTTGTTAACACAATAAAAGCATGATGGAAAGGGTTTTATATCTATCAGTTTGATTCTCATCTTCAGTTTTTTTGTACTAACAAACATGAAACCAAGTTTCAGTGAATGTTAAATTTATCTCTGGCCAAGGCTACAGAGCAGGAACAATAGTTGCTACTGTCTTTGGTAATGGCCCAGTGTTTGCGTTGAAAGAATTTAGGGTTGATCTTTTAGATCTTCTGAACGAATAGGTATTTGTATGTTTAAAACTTTGAAACTACTAGACAATTAGGATGAAAAGGATTCGATGAAAATGAGTGCAGAACGTATCCTACTTAAGTTTATAAATACATGACAGAAGCAGGCACCATGTGTTTTTTTAGCATTACAGATGCAGCAACTGATCAACATTGTAGATTAGCACCAAGCTGTGCTTACAAAATAGGGCCTATTTGATGTCTCTTGAAATAATGTCATTTCACTATGTGAGCATTATTAGAACAAACATATTCACTATAAATTTGTTGATTATCAAAATATTTACCCTTGGTAGTGGTAGCGGCAGTTGAGGTAGGAGCAACCACATTTGTGACGGGGGCAACAGCCCTGATGGTCAAGGGGGTTCCCTCAGAACTGACAGCCATCGGGGGGACACGCATGACTGGTTTCTGAGCTGATAGGATGCTACCTGATGGCAACTGTACTGCAGGAACACTCTTGACTTGAGTAACGGCTGGCGTAACTGGAGTACTAGTTGACAGCGAAGTAGCAGTCGATAATGCTGGGGAGGGGCCATTTACTGCAATTGGGAAACATATACCTTGTGATATTCATGCAATACTATACATCAGGATGGATCTTATTCTTTTAACTTTAAGATTTTAAAAACAACGGTTAGAAAGGATTATCTGTCTGATATGAATAATATTTATTACAATGCCCTCTGTTTAAAAAGGTGTGTACCAAATTGTATGCTCAAATGGCCTATTACATTCTTTTTCAAAGACTAATCAAAGGCAGATGTGGAGCTACCGAGTCTTTCTATAACAAACTTGCAACAAATAGCACGACAAGTACCAGAAGGGGAGGAAGCTGATGAGACATTTTGGACCGGTATCACAGGCTGAATGGGAGCGGCAGGGCTCGACGTGGCTATTAGTTGTTGCCCTGTTGATGTCTGAACAATCTGGATCAGTCCCGCTGAAACAGTGCAAGATAGGTTTAAGGAAAGTGACATGAAACTCTAAACATGAAAGATTAAGGTTATGACAGTGCATGAAATAAAGTCTAAGGTTAATGTTACTTTTGATCTATGCTTTTAACTTCCAGGTTTTATATTACCTCCAAAACTAGTCTCATTTACCTGGGAGTTGCGAGAGCTGACCAGTGGGAATCATGAGCCTAGTGCCCTGTTCAGTCTGCTGGATCTGTACAGTGATGGGCTGGGAGGGTATCACAGATGAAGAGCTGGAGTGGAACACACCTGCAGCAGAACATGGACCTTACAAATATTTTCATTGAAGAACCAAGACCATTACTTACGAGTTTTTATATTTCAACTAACAATCAATGTATATCATTCTGTGATAATTTTGTAAAGAAAGGTTAGCATCTTGTGGCTTGATACATAGTGATACATGGTTGTAATCAACACTTGCTTATGAATGTATCATAATGTTGAATGCCCCGACACTGTTGCCATGTTTTGGGATATTTTACATAAGTAATACAGCATCACACAATCTCAAACAAATTTTCTTAACAAGAATAACTCAACACCAACCCCGATAACCTGAAGGCACACAACAAAGTTGGGTAATCTCTCTGAAAAAGTTCAATAAATTCCACCTCAAGATCAAAGTCGAAGATACCTTGGAGGGAGGGGAGGAGAGATAATATATAGACAATGGAGCGGATCGAGTACCTTGTATTTGTTGCGGAACAACCCTAGCCTGGACAGTGGCCTGCACTGACGATGTGGCTGCGGTAGTTAATGTAGCAGCTGCAGTGGCAACGGTTGGAGTGGTCTGAGCAACAGACTGGAACTGTGTCACAATAAGTGACTGTCCCACTGCAGGTGTATTTGATGCTTGCGTTGTTGCTTGGCTTACAACCGCTAGTTTTGTAGACAATGCAGCTGAAAGAAATATTTTACAATTAAGATACATTCATAATACAGACACTTGTTACAATAAATCAGTTAAACATTTCATGTCAACATGACGATTGATAACCTCTAAAAACAAAGACATTAGGAACCTCTTGTCGGATTAGTCAATGAAATTTTGTTTCAGATCAGGTGTCTACCCACTTATAGAAGTGACTAGGGCATAGGTGTCTGATGTTTTATTCTTCGAGATGAAATGCAACCGATTTGAAAAACTTTCAAACAGGTGAATCCTCTTTTGATCTCGATGTTACAGGCTAATTTTGAAAAATGTCAAAATAGTTGATTTACTGTTAAGCGATTGGCAAACCTTTTAGAGTGAACATTTCTTACAAATTGCATGATGCAAAAATGTCAAATAAGCAACTGTCACTAATTTTGATTAATTATGTATACTAACTCCCATATGCTTCATCAATATCTGATAAATTTGAATATCTAGAGTAAATGTTTTCCTCTTAATACAAAAAGATTTGTTTCTTGTTTCTCGAGTTTCTTGTGGAATAGTTTGTGTTGTCAACATGGGTATTTCAAATGACACATACTTATTGAGACAGTATGAACTATGAAAATACTTTAAGTAATTCTTTGAAAAGTGATCAAGAAATCATAACTCATTCACCAACTTTTTGCTGATAAAAACAAATTGGAAGACCAATAGCTTGATCTCAAGTTCCTATGCTCATTTCCAGTCACAAGTATAAATTTACAGATGTTTTAGTTTGTCTGTGTTAACAATCCTTAAATTCAGCGAACTGGTATGCTTGATCATTGACAATTAAATATTACTTGTTAATCTTTGTTTCAGATCAGGTGTCTACCCACTTATAGAAAGTGACTAGGGCATAGGTGTCTGATGTTTTAATCTTCGAGATTAAATGCAACCAGTTTGAAATCATTCAAACAGGTGAATCCTCTTTTGATCTCGTACAATATCATGGGATACAGTCAGCTTGCAAAGGCATACAATTTATATTTTCTGTTTAGTCCTACACTTAAATAGTTCCAATGTAGAACTCCATGGAAGGTTACAAGATTGTCAGGTGTGCTTTTTTTAGTATAGCTCATTGACAGAATTTAACAACTGCTACAAACTTTGTTATTAATTTCATGTTATAAATGATCAACAGTACCTCAACATCAAATAAACTTAAACATACCAATTTAGAGTAAATGGACACGTCTATTTGATCCATGCAGTGATTAAAATTTCTGACAACCTTTTTTTTCTCTTATTACACAGAAGTTATCCCGATTTAACAGTAAATACAATTTCTGATAACTTGACCACTGTCAAACGCCAGTTGGAAATGTGATAAGCTTGTATTGCAGAAATAACACCCAAAATGGTTTGGCATTGATCCGTAGTCAAATGAAGAACTCTCTGATTGTGCCTACCTTTGGCTGTTTGCAGAGGCGTGGGGTGGAGGATTTGACTGGGAGTTGAGCTGCGGACACCGGTACGAATAAGCTGGACAGGAGAGGCTGATCTCGCCTGACTGATTGGCACAAGAGGTGAGGATCTCCCGGACTGAAGTAAAGATACCCTTTTTAAGTTAATATGAACAGGTGCTTGCTTATCAAAGTTTTTCAACATTGACACTTTAAGAAATACCACAAAAAATGAGAATACAAAGCTCAACTAACGTTATTTTGATGAAAACTTGTTCTTATTTAGACCATGCAAAGCTTGAACCTAAGGTGATATTTAATCATATACATACAATAATAAAAGACTAAAACATTACATGATGATATTTTAAACATTGAATGACCATCAGATATTGACCATTAATTCATAAACCACCAAGGCTGAATTGTAAATAATTTTTTTTAGCCATCTCAACAAACGAATAGAACTAACCTGGGACGTTGCAGGAGATATGCTTCTGAATGTTAAAGGTTTCAGTTTCCCTGGTTTTGGTCTTGGTGGCGGGTCTAGCTGATCATCAATCTCAACTATCAAGCGCTGAGGTGTTTGAAGTTTCTTCACTCGATGAGCGATGAATGCAGGCAGATCCAACTCCATTTCGGCAAGACTTGGGTACAACGTCCGAATGTCTATATGCTGCAATGAATTATAGAGACTTCAACACTCTTGTGCCAGCTAACTTGCAAGAATATCAAAACACGCTTGGGTCAGGGATATGTAGATCTCCATGTAAAGGGTTAGTTAATATTACTGAGAATGAATCAAACTTGGGACATAAATCAAGAGATAACATGGCATTCAACATAGATAATACTGATTTTTAACAATACAAATTTAAGAAATTTATTTGTATCTCCTTACATACCTTGAATGGGTTTTCCTCCAAAATTTTTGTAACAAGAGATGCTGTCCTGTATGCAATGCCTTCCATTTGGAATGGTGAAACAATTGGTCTTGGGTCGAACAAGTTTGGATGGTTACAAACCTTCCGAAGTTGCATCAACACGTTGATTACACTCATAAAGTGGCCCTGAGCTAACGTTTCTTTTGTTCTGCAAAGTATAATAGACAAAGATTGATAAAGACAGAACCATATAATGCCATATTCATGACTGTCAAATCATGCATGTTGTGACCAAATGATAAATCAATTGTTCATTTATCTATAAATTTTATTCCAGTAAAATCTCTTTGGACTTCAGCGTTTTTCTTTGTCCATGTTTCAGACCAGGTGTCTTCACCACTCAGATCTTGTGGAAAGGGCATAGGAGTCTGATTTTCATCTACGAGACCAAATGCAACCTATTTGACGAGTTTGTCCTACAGGTGAATCCTCTAGTGGTCTCGATCAGATGAGCAGAATCGAATCTTACTTGTGTATTTTCTTTCAACATGTACATTACTATCAATTGTGATAAACTTACTTTGTTTGCGACATGAATTCATCATAAAGGAACCTCTGTCTCTTGGACAATCGACACATCACAACATGCTCGTATTTCTTTGGCATCTGCTTCTCAACATCATCCTTCAACCGTCGCAACAGGAATGGTCGGAGCACCTGGTAGCAACAAAGAAAGTCCCGTTAACTGTAGGATTAGGGTTGATGAAAGTTAATGCAAATTACTAAGATCATTCAAAGCATTCTGATGGAATTGATAAATAGATGAGGTGTGTTCCACATGTGTAGTCCAAAAGCCATGAAGACTATTAGAGGATCAATACACAAGGGTTTCTCTCTGAGAATTAAAGATGAACAGCCCAACAGTCATAAGCTGTTCACTGTTGTTCTCATTGGACTGAAATAATGATAAATGAAATATTCCTTTTGCAAAAAGCTATTTCCATAACCAAGATTAACTAGCATTTCCTCTACAACTATTGCGGAGTCCCTCAATTTCTGGAAGACATATTCAAATTGTTAATGACTCATTACATGCATCTGTATTTTCACTATTAATTTGAACTGAAATGCTTGATAAGTTACTTAGTCATGTCATGAGCTGGACACAATTTGCCCATTTTAGAAAACCCAGCAACTTCATTGTTTCGAGATGTAAACATACTAGAAGACTGCCAGTAGTACTAACACACCTTGTGCAGCCTCTTGACTAGACTCTCATTGTACTCCTGACTGCCCTCCACCATGCCCGTGAGAGGGTTGGAGAACCACTCCTTGAACTCCTTGTGAGACTGGAACACGTGCGGCATGAGGAAGTGCATCAGAGACCACAGCTCCATCAGGCTGTTCTGTAGGGGTGTCCCCGTCAATAACAGACGCCGCATGCTCGAGAAGTTCAGAAGCATCTGCCACCGCTGGGACTTGAAATTCTTGATATTCTGGGCCTGAAATACAAATGTTTTATAATAAATTACATGAAATGTTTTTTTTCATGATGTAACTGCAAGAAAAGTGCCTGACACACTTAACAGGTAGTGTTCCTTCCTGTGTACTATGATTTAACGAATATTGACATGTGGTATACAAATGGTTTGATTGACAATTCCACTTCTAATCAATGAAAAAAGTTTGATGTTCTGATTTTTGTTGGAGCGTCAAAACTATACATTTTAGACAACAGAAAAGTCATTTACTGTGAACTGGACAGAAAGCTTGATAAGACTCGTGATTTAACATCGGCTTACAGGAAAAGTTAAATATGAAGCAGGGATCGACACTCATGCTAGTCGGCTAGCCCGAGGCTAGTGTAAAATTGTAAGGGCTAGTAAAATTATTTACAATTAGCAAGGAACTTGTCGAAAGGACTAGTGATTTTCAGCTCAGGGCTAGTGAACATTTCCAGTGAGCGTCTATCCCTGTGAAGATTAAAGATTATTGCTTGAGTGTAACCTACCTCATCCAGAATGAAGTATTTCCACTTTTTCCTCCTGAAAGCCGAGTGGTCCTGCACTACCAGCTTGTAAGAAGTAATACACACATGGAACGCATTCGTTTTGGTCCATCCCTGGGGAATAAATATTTAATTAAATTTCTAGAATACACTGACATGAGTTGAACCATTGAACGGTAAATCAGCATAGCAAACTGAATGGGATAAATAAATTCAATTATCATAGCAAAATGAATTGGATACAAAACAGTCGTGAATCAGAAAGTAGCCAAAGTCAACATCATGCTCTTCAAAAAAACTATTTCTTCTTTCATGAAACAATTGTATGCAGACTAATGAAGACATTTGAATGATTATTTGTTTATGTTTGAACTCGCTTGGTTAAACACGATAAGCTGGGAATTAAAGACTTACTGTTCTCTTTTGTTTCCTTTCCTTCTGGTTTCCATAGTAAGTGAGTATTTTAAAAGCAGGACACCATTTCTTGAATTCCATTTCCCAGTTCAGCATCACACTTGTTGGTACAACTATCAGATGAGGACCCCATATACCTGGACACAAACATTATTTCCTCAAAAACCGAGCATAAAAGAGCCCATGATAGTTCATGCAAGTAAAATTTTGGGACAAGGACTTGCATGCCATTAGGGCTTTACCTTTATCAGTTATTAAATTACACTTGTGACGTCATCCTATTGTTCTCTCGTTCCATATTTTCAGTAATGGAGCGTTGTATTTTACATCAAGTTTTTCACTTCAAATTTCAAAATATTTTAAATTATGTTTTTGAAAAAGCATTAAGTTGAGTGTAATTTAAGTCTGTTAATATCCTTGTAACTCTCCATTCCTAATAAATAATGAGCCTCGGACCCTGGGGTCCTGGGTTCCATTTTTTTTTAGGAATGGAGAGTTACTCAGACATTAACCTATACATATACATTGATATAAAAAACTTGTTTTCAGAATTTTAATTTTGATGCTTATTTTTTTTTCTAGATTTCCAAATGAAATACAAATCATTCTTATCTTACAAATTTTATACATATCCTACTCATTAAAACAGCTTACTCACTTTTTTCACATGCCAGATGAGCCAGGAGGGCAATTGTTTGAATAGTTTTGCCAAGACCCATCTCATCAGCCAGAATACCATTGAGTTTCTTCTCATGCATTGTTGCAAGCCAGTCTAATCCAACATGTTGGTATTCTCGGAGTGAATGCTTCAGAAGAAAAGGGACAGGAGTTCTAACCTGAAAATGAATAAAAAATGTTTGAATCCAAGCCAAAACTTCCTGACCTGAACTGGACAATGCCACAAATCTATAGCAAGAGACACCAATGCAATTGACACTTATACCTCGAAATGAATATTAGAAGAACCAGTCCTTCAGAAGTATCCATCCCGAGAGTTGATCTCCGCTCGTTAGAACGCCACATCTAGCACAAAACTAGCATGGAGCTGGAGAGCGAAATTAAGACACGGGACATAATCTATTTCCTTACCATTTGATGAGTTGAATAAGAAACTTGCTTATGGAACCTTAAACTTTACTAAAAATAACCAATTATCAAGACAAACCAAAACTGAGAAAGGAATTTGAAATTCACGATAAATCCAAAATAAAGCTTTTTCTTAGTATCAGATTTTCAGTCTGATTTATAGTTAATTCTTACTCAAGCCAAAAAGATTTCCAGGTTTTTTTCCCAGTATTTGTTACTCACCAGTGTTTCCGGTGACTTTTTAATTTGCCGGTACAGTGTACCGGCAGGGGTAATATTTACCGGTACAAAATCAAAATCGCCGGTACCATGTAATTTTTGAATAAAATAAACCATATTACACAACAAATCAAGAGACCAAGCACGAATATCAGTCAGCACAGCGAGTTAGCGCGAGTCGATGTTAACACAGGAAGCAACTTGCACAATCATCGAGGTCATTACTATATTGAACTTGTAAAATAAATGTACTTCTTGTTGTGTTGTTGTTTTTAATGAAAATATACAAAGAGAAGTTGAAAAATATACGTAGATATTAATGAAATATTCAAGCAGCCTTCACATACTGTTAGACTTCGGCAGATCGATGATCCGATGTGGCTTCACTCGCACCCACGATCGGAAATTGAAACCCGATTTTCCAAATATTATCAAGAGTTATTACTTCAAAAGGCGGCCCAAAAGGCTTATTGTCCATTTTAAAGGATTAATTAGATATATTTCCAAAGTTATCAATCACATTTTATCGAAATTCATTCAAATCTTTGTCAAAGATACACTCACCCAAGCACAATGTTTTACATTACTTTGAATTTCAATCGTAATTTCGTGACGACAAATAACATTCCTTTAATAATATTGTGCTCCTGGTTATATTTCTGATCGTTATTCTTCGACATTTATACACACAAATATTTCAATTAACTGCATATTAATTTTGAAAAAGTGAAATAGAAATTGTGTAAGAAAATCTGGTATATTTACACAATTAATATTGTATCGAGAAAATGTTGTCATGAAATTATTACGACCACGTTTACATGTTTCGTGCATCTTTTTAAAACCGACTTTCTGATTGGTTGACCTTCATAATTAAGCCAATGAAAAGGCTTGTAAGAAATATATCATTTCCAGTAAACACTTCATGCACCAAAGGTTGTTGTTGACTGTTGTTCGTTAAGAATTTGTCGAGAATAATATGTAATATGATTAAAACAAACAACAAACACCGTAAGTGAACACTTATAATTTCTTTTGTAGTTTTTGAAAGTAATATACGTCTTAAAATTAGTCAAAGTTCTATTTCAGCGAAAAGACAGTATGATAAAATTGACCAATTTTTACCGGTACACTGTACCGACGGCGCTAGAAATTACCGGTACATTGAATATTTTATCGGTGAAAAACCGGTAATTACCGGTTAACGGAAACACTGCTCACTCCGCCGTTCAATTTATTATGTTGATCTACATATTTTGATCCTGATTCATATTGTCCTATTTGAATAATAGGGAAATAAGTTTCTTTCTTTAAGCTGTTTCATCATAGGAGAAATGGGAACTTAAAATGTTTGTAAATATTTGATTGTTTCTCAGACTGATATTAGAAATAAGGTTAGAAATTTCTTGAAATTCAACTTGAGATTTTATTTTCGCTCGTTAGAACGCCACATCTAGCACTGAATTCTAGCATGGAGCTGGAGAGCGTAACTATTTTTCTTGTTGATCTAAATCTCTTGTATTCTAAAATGATTTTTACCCGACTGAAAAGACATTGTCAAAAATATTAATCTGAAGTCTTAACACCATATGAACATGTGACAAAGATATACATCTCATGGTGACTGGATGCCAGCTGCATATAATTATCAATCCAGAATGAATATATCATGATAATTTATTTCTAGAGGAAGAAAGATTTCAACAAAAACGCAAGTAATTATATTTTGATATGGTTGTTGAAACTCAAGAAGACTGTTGTTAGTGAAAATATTTTGGGACCTCTCTTGCGTAACAAATGTGCAATTATTGAAAATGACACGAGTAGCGTTAAAATATTCCTAGTATTCCTACATCATTAAATCAAAACTGTTCATACTTGTCATTCCTAAACTTGCAATTGTTGGGTTACTGAGATTAGATGTTCAATTTATGCTTTTAGAAATTTTGGTGAGAAAGCCAAATCAGTTGGTTTTTTTTAAAAGGATTACCTGGATTAATAATTACTATAGTTTCTTTATCAGGACATGTCTCTCAAAGTGGATATTAGAAGGACAAGACCTTCAGAAACATGCACATTGAGAGTTGATCTTCGCTCGTTAGAACGCCACATCTAGTATTAATTCTAGCATGGAGCTGGAGAGCGGCAAAAAGACCCAGACTTGGCCATCATCATAGAGAAAAAGTCATAAGATTATGATCTTAGAACAAGAATCTAGATGCAAAAAATTACAATGTGTACATTCTAAATCCAGAGAGTGAACAAGTTATTGTGTACCGCCGCTTCAGAAGTATTGAAGCCATTTAGCGGTGAGTGAATCCATGGAAAGGACAACGTACCTCTGTGGTTTCCAGTGTGTATCCCTTTGGTTGGAGGCTTTGAGCTTCTGCAGCAATGTTGGTTAACTCTTTGCCTGGACCCGATTCCTCTTCCTTCTGCTGTAGACAACATTTTGAGATTTCATGGACAAACTAGCATGTGCTTCAAAGGTAAAGACGTTTGTAACAACATAAAATTTGTAGAGTATTTAGAGCATACTTAAATTGAACAAATCACCATGTACACTCAAAAACCATACACAAATGATTGATATCAGATATGAGGCAAGGGTTCATGCCATATTCAAGGTAATACCTGCAAGTGACCATGTTCTGAATTTCACTTTTCTGATAGCAGAACATCTTTTTACATTTAAGCTGCTGTGGATGCATGGAGCTTAAATAGAAGCTAATGCTACACTGAAGGGAATTCCTGGTTTGTTTTAGAAGAGCAGTTGTCCATTGAGCAATTTGTCTCACCTGAGGCTTTGGTTTTTCAGCTTCACCCTGAGGTTTCAGTAGGAACTCTATACCCGTGTCTTCCTGTTGCTTTGTTGTTTCTTCATCACTCTCTTCCTCCTCTTCTTCCTCCGTTGTCTCATCTTCATCACTTTGAGCATCGATGTCTGAAAACATTCACATCATTTGATCTGAAGTCAATAACTTCATTATATGTAAGTACATGGCTTAAATTTAACTGCACAAATTGAACTGTCTCACTAACCACAACCAGTGTTTGAAGCAAAGCAAAAGGAAAATATTTTCCTGTATCACCACTACCTCAAATTGAACTAATTGTTCATATGAAACAGTCATGAAGTTTTTCTTTGGTCAGGTTTTAAAGGCGTATTCTCGACAGAACCACCTCGGTAACTGACCAATGCATGAATTTAATTGCACGAGTCGACCTCGGTCTCACTAACAACAACCATTGTGCACACTTATCAAAATTCTCTAAAGTGTTTGAAGCAAAGCAAAAGGAAAATCTATTTGCCTGTATCACCACTACCTCAAATTGAACTAATTTGTTCATAGGAAGCAATCATGAAGTTTTTCTTTGGTCAGGTTTTAAAGGCATATTCTCTGCAGAATCACCTCGGTAACTGACCAATGCGTGTCATATTAGTTCACATGTTTAAGTTTATATTCGCAAATTTCCCTGCAACATTTAAGTTCTTGTGTAAAGGGTCAATATTAACTAGCTGACAAGACATGTGAAATATTCATAAAAGCCTAGTGTTTAACCAAAAATAAACTCACAAAATCACTTTCCATATTTCAACCCAAAACCATGCATGTATCTAATCAAATCTACAAGAAAACCCTTAATTATCAAAACATTCACCATCTATGTAGCTACCATCATGATAGTTAACATAAATCAGATTCATTAGAGCAAATTATTTCATATTACACAATGAGTTTATAGCATGCATTTTATGGAAGTTACTTCGTTTCAAAGAATTTTATCAACGAATTCATTATGATGAATTATCAACATAGCATTCCAATAATTGTAATGAAACTTTACATTTAAATGTATCACAACCACTTCAAAACTGAACTAAACATCCAAAGAAGCAATCATGAACATAATTTCTGGTCAGGTTTTAAAGGCATATCCTCTACAGAACCACCTCGGTAACTGACCAATGATTATCAACTTTGACAAACAATTTTCATTCAAGTTCTTTGAGCACACTCAGTGTGTATGGAAATTAAGCATTGAAAACTAACACATTTGCATTTTAATGCATCATGCCATTTACACTTGACCTGAATTATAAGCTATTAAACAATTCAAGGTGCCTGATTTGCAGGAACCCCTACTCGTCCCATTCACCCTGAAGAAATCGGAAATATGTTTGGTGTATCAGGGAAAACAAGGGAAATATATAATTGACAAGAATTTATTACTGGCTTTGCTAGCACTGCCATAAGGTTATCAAGCTCTTCATAAAAAATTTACCATGTATTGTAGCATTAGCAACCTTACCATCATCTGAGTCATCTTCTGAAGATTCCTCTTCTGATGAGCTACCCTCCGGCATCTCGAAGTCACTGTCGTATGCTCCTGCATATTTCTTGACCAACTCTTCCATCGACATGTCACCTGGTAGAGTAATAAATTCATTTAAATGTCATCACCTTCTGCACTCATACAATTGCAAACCTAAAAATGTTAATTCAGTTCCTAACAAAGATTTGCCTTAATTTAAAACCTAGCATTTAATCTCTTGAATATTGTTTTGGGGAATTGATGCTGTACATTTCCATTTGTCTTTTAGGCTATTTCATTGTGAATGTTGAAGTGTTGTCTGTGACAGGAATCCTGTGCTTTATTTTAAAGTACAGGAGTTTTAAACAGACAACATGATCTATCCCAGTATAAATATCCACATATATCCACAAGGATAACAGTGGTTGTGAGCATAGGGAATCCACTAAATTATCCTCAAAATAGCTTGTGCGAATCCAGTTAATCATAATCTTATTCACATGATCTGTGTTTATAAGAACTCATAATGAAGCTGATCTGTTCCTGAACAAGGTTCCTATTTTGCCTAGCTCAGTATTTTAGGATACTAGTAGAATTGGCCAAGACCACTGGATCAGACCCCCAAAAATGTTGATAATCTTTCGTCATTTAAAAAAATAAACCTATTTCATACAAAATATATATTGGAAAAACACTTATGGTTTCCTCTTAAACTTTGTATACTGATCCACATGCAATACAGTATTATTCCAGCATACCTTAAGCAGAGATCTTTCAGTTCTTGCTTTCTGTCTTAAATAATATATTTTTGACAAAACTTTCTAAGGAAACCGACCTTCAGCGTTGAGATCGTCCAGTTCCTGCCTGTAGTCCCTCTTCTTCTCATGTTTCTCCTGTTCCTCTATTGTCTCCTCAAGGTCCGGCTCGTCCTCGCTAGCTGTGAACTCCTCATCACTTCCCTATAATCAGTGGTAAGCAGATCTTTTTGAAATTTTCCCATAAACTGCATCAAACTAATGGTCTTTCAGTTTCTCATAATAGTACTTTCTTTGATGTTCAAGCAGTCTTAACTGAAGGTCAAACATTCCAGTACTTTAAACGTATAATTGTATTAGAAGACTAATAGTAAACAGTCTTAGATGGTTGAACATTGTTAAAGCAATGATAACTAACAAGGGCTAAAGAGCAAGCCTGCACATTCTGTTTTGCAAAATTTCATTGTTGGATACTTTTTATGTTGTCTGTGACAGGGTCACATGCAAATATCAAGGCACATGAGTTTTTAACAGACTGTTCATCTTTCCCAGTTTAGAATCTGCTAGAGACAAAAATGTCTTACCAGTTTGTGAGCTATGGGAATATCATAACCATTTGGTATGTATCAATCAAAATTACAAAGCGGGCAAAGCCAACTATCTTTAATAATTTCTTATTCATTTTAACCCTTATCTGAAATTTATTAACAAGTCACTATGGAAATAACTTGAAAAGCTAAATAATAAACAAATGATTCCTTTTTGTTCTCATTACTACCAGTAACTAATCTTGTGAGGGTCTTTAACACAACACGTGAAAATTCACTGAACCATTTATAACCTTTTGCATTCTTGTCATCTTGGTTTTGATGTGGGTTAATTTCTTAATGTTTTCTGTGACAGGGTCACATACAAATATCATTGCACATGAGTTTTTAACAGAAAGTTCATCTTTCCCAGTTTAGAATCTGCTAGAGACAAGAATGTCTTACCAGTTTGTGAGCTATGGGAATATCATAACCATTTGGTATGTATCAGTCAAAATTACAAAGCGGGCAAAGCCAACTATCTTCAATAATTTCTTATTCATTTTAACCCTTATCTGAAATTTATTAACAAGTCACTATGGAAATAACTTGAAAAGCTAAATAATAAACAAATGATTCCTTTTTGTTCTCATTACTACCAGTAACTAATCTTGTGAGGGTCTTTAACACAACACGTGAAAATTCACTGAACCATTTATAACCTTTTGCATTCTTGCCATATTGGTTTTGATGTGGGTTAATTTCTTAATGTTTTCTGTGACAGGGTCACATACAAATATCATTGCACTTGAGTTTTTAACAGAAAGTTCATCTTTCCCAGTTTAGAATCTGCTAGAGACAAGAATGTCTTACCAGTTTGTGAGCTATGGGAAAAATCCATCTCAATATCTAATTATGGCAAAGGCATGAAATGAAATTATTCAAGTTACTTTTGAATGAATACTCAAGTAATTAAGTAACATTTTAAACATTATTTTAACACAGCAGTACCTCAGGAGGTATGATCATCAATTAAAAATATATTATTCAGTGAACGAGGTATTTAAGACGCTTGGACAATATTTCGGCCATAAGCAGCTTTTTATCGAAGTCGAAATATTTCACTGTGTATAATTTAGTACAATTATGAATCAAAGAATATTAAATCAAATTGTTTATAACTTTCAAATTATTTGCATTTTCATGTGTTGTCTGTGACAGGGTCACATGCAAATATCATTGCACATGAGTTTTTAACAGACAGTTCATCTTTCCCAGTTTAGAATCTGCTAGAGACAAGAATGTCTTACCAGTTTGTGAGCTATGGGAAAAATCTATCTCAATATGTAAATATGGCAAAGGCATGAAATTACTTCAATTACTTACGTAAATACTTAAGTATTCATTCAAAAGTAACATTTTTAAAAGTTTAAACACAGCAATACCTTACTAGGTATGTGCTTTATCAATTAAAAATAGGTTATCATTCAGTGAATGAGGTATTTAAGACTGCTTGGAATTTATCCTTGTCCGAGGGTCAAACAACCCAGTACTTTTAACGCATTATTGTATTATAAGACTAATAGCGCCTTGAGCGAGCATTGAATGCACGGAAGTTGGCGCTTTTAAAAATACCCACTATTATTATTATTATTATTAATACCGGTAGTAAACATCCTCAGGTGGTTGACCATTTTTAGAGCAGTGCTAACAAGGGCTAAAGAGCAAGCCTGCACATTCCGTTTTGCAAAATCTTATTTCATTGTTGGATACTTTTTATGTTGTCTGTGACAGGGTCACATGCAAATATCATTGCACATGAGTTTTTAACAGACAGTTCATCTTTCCCAGTTTAGAATCTGCTCGAGACAAGAATGTCTTACCAGTTTGTGAGCTATGGGAAAAATCCATCTCAATATGTAAATATGGCAAAGGCATGGAATGAAATTACTTAAATATTCACTCAAAAGTAACATTGTAAAAATTATTTTAACACAGAAGTACCAAACAAGGTATGATTTGTAAAGATTCCAAATAGTTTTTCATTCAGTTGGTGAACTAGTTAGTTATAACTGTTCGGACAATATTTCATTAAGTTGATATATTTCACTGATTATAATTCAATACTATTATGAATCAAAGAATATTTAATCAAACTGTTTATAACCTTTCAAATTATTTGTATTTTCATGTGTTGTCTGTGACAGGGTCACATGCAAATATCAAGGCACATGAGTTTTTAACAGACAGTTAATCTTTCCCAGTTTAGAATCTGCTAGAGACAAGAATGTCTTACCAGTTTGTGAGCTATGGGAATATGTCTAGGTTAAAATCCATTTAACATGCCTAGATTTGTACGATTGTTGCAAGGTTTTATTACAAACAAGTAACCTAGTACGGAGATGGACTGAATATAGGCTAATTAGCAAAGGGGAAAACTATTTTTTAAACAGTAGTCCAAAATAAAATCTAGTTTACATTATACCTTTTTTACATAGAGAACATGTCAGTATAATAGTTTGGTAATATGAAATGAAAAGTACTTGTATTTGGAAGTATTTGTTGTGAACTATAAACCAAAATAAGCTTTTAAGTAAACATGAAAATTTAAAATGAGCACTTCTCATTCAAGGATGTTGCTTAATTGAAATACCAGCATTTAAACCAAAATATTAACATTATACCAAAGAATGTTGTCTGTGACAGGGTCACATGCAAATATCAAGGCACATGAGTTTTTAACAGACAGTTCATCTTTCCCAGTTTAGAATCTGCTAGAGACAAGAATGTCTTACCAGTTTGTGAGCTATGGGAATACAAATAAGATGTCAAATTGGGCTCTACTTCATTGATAGCCGCTGCATATCTACTTTGTGGAGGTTGGATTATAAACCTAAGACACATTTTGCTTACCTTGGATTTAGCAGCCTTTTCTGGACTTTCCTCTTCCTTTACATTAGCTGGTTTGTCTAATACCTCCTGAGGTAATGACTTAATCAGCTCTTCTATTGGAAGTTCACTTTCCTTTTGTAATTCTTCCAGTTCTTTCATCTCGGCTTCCTCATCAATGCCTGCTTCATTTTCTTCTTTCTCAATTGTTTCTTCATCATCACTAGCTGTGCCATGGGGTTGAAACTCCACTGCAACAACAAACATTATTACATATGATGACTTTCAATTTTCTTTTAACAAAACACAACTTGTCAAACAGAGATGTTTTTATACAGATGTAAAAGAAGTGTTACAGACTTAGTGTCCAATCACCCATATACAGTGAGCGGGGCGTAGAGTCTGAGCTTTGTCTTTGAGAACTTTAGCACTACAGAGTCATTAGACAGAATAGTGACTTCAGTCTCAGTGATTTGAGTTACTAAATACTAGCAAATAGAAGCTTACATCTTTTAATTCTGGAAGCTAAAAAAGATACAAAATTTGTAGAAAATTTGTTGTTCCTAAGAGTTTTTCAACTTTATATCTCTACAAGCCAAACCTTATTTTGAAACAGTTCCATGCTGTCTGAATCTTAAAACTTTTACCGTATCATTACAAGTCTGTGTGAACAAAAGTCAAGCAGAGGACCCAACTGGACATTTGTATTCTTGTGTATTTAGGGTACTTTTTTTTTCATTGAATACACAGATATTCCATTGTTACACAACTGTTTCAAATGACTACTTCTCTTTGTTTCAAATTGAAACAAGAAACATCAACAAATGATTTTCTCTTCGAGAACAATAGCACTGAAAAGTCATCAAGAGGACAAAGCAGTGACTTCTTGTCTCGGAATATTTCAAACTAAGAAAGATATAATAAAATAGAATTACCTATTACATAGGTTCACATTAAGAATACAATTAATGGACAAGTCCCTTTAATGAATTTCTGAAATACTAGTCCAAATTTCAAAGCTTCAAAATAAAACCAGAGACATCCGGTTAAATTTTTAATCTAAATTTTTTTTTCATCTAACAGTTACATCCCTTTTTTAAGATATTTTTCACACTGGCTACCTGTAGATTATCTTTGACAAATATTTTATAAGCTAACAAATACCTCAAGAACATTGGTGAATGCACAATATTTCAGGGAAGAGTGCAAAACAATGTGTACTAAAATGGCTTTGCCACATCAGCTTGAAAAATTTCACCTTTAGTAATATAATGCAATTCTATTGCGGTCCTCCTGATCACCTCAATATTAAACAAGTGAGTTGATATTCAAGAGTATTAACTAACGAATGCAACAACAAAATGAATTGTTTCAAATGACTACTTCTCTTTGTTTCAAATTGAAACAAGAAACATCAACAAATGATTTTCTCTTCGAGAACAATAGCACTGAAAAGTCATCAAGAGGACAAAGCATTGACTTCTTGTCTCGGAATATTTCAAACTAAGATAAAGATACTTAAAAATAGAATAATCATTTACAGTGATTCATATAAGGAATACAATTAATGGACTAGCCACCTTTGATGCATTTCAGAACATACTAGTTAAAACTTGTACAAAATTTCAAAATAAAACTAAAGACATCTGGATGATATTTTAATCTTTTTCTTTATCTACCAGTTACATTTCTTTTTAAAAGATATTTTTCACACTGGCTACCTGCAGACTATATTTGACAAATATTTGATTAGCTATAACAAATACCTCAGGAGCATTGCTGAATTTCACAATATTACAAGGAAGAATGCAAAACAATGTTCATTTAAGTGGCTTTGCCACATCAGCTTGAAACATTTCACCTTTAGTAACGTAATGCAATTCTATTTCAGTCTTATTGATCACCTTATATAAGTGAATTGATATTCAAGAGTATTAATTAACTAATGCAACAACAAAATCAAATGTTTCAAATGACTACTTCTCTTTGTTTCAAATTGAAACAAGAAACATCAACATAAGAAATTTCTGTTCGAGAACAATAGCACTGATGAGTCATCAAGAGGACAAAGCAGTGACTTCTTGTCTCGGAGAGTAGGAGAAAATTTCACTTTTGTAAATCTCTGAAAAACAGGATTAACTGTCTAAAATTCTAAGTTCATTTCTGGCAGGTCAAGTTTATTTTGAAGAGGATTGAGTAAGGTCCACCAAGAATAACAAAGGCAAGGAAATAGAACTTACTGTCACCCCCTTCACTGGAATGTTCAGGCGATGTAGCGACAGATGAGCCGGCAGCACTGCTTGTTGTATGCAGGCCTTCTGTCAACCATGTGGAGTATTTTTCTGTCTGGTCTACGATAAAGTTGAGGTGCATGTCTAACGCTTTCCGTCTCTTCTCTTCCATACGAGACTGTTGCTTGTATTGCACTACCTAAAATGAAAAAATATTGTACCAATGAATCAAAAGTTACCTTCATCAAATTAACTTACAGGGTAATGATATTTTGCATTTAACTGAAAATTCATAGAAATTGTTCATACGGTCATTGGGATATTAGACCATCCTTTTTTGTTACCAAATATGTGAAGTTAAATATCCATTATCATATTAAGATGTTCTGCTATGATTGGACAAAATATACCCCTTCAGCTAATCTACTAACATAAATGCCAAAACTAACCTTTTCAATGTTCGACCAAAATTCCCTAACATTTTTGGCTATCTGGCTTGCTATTTTCTTAAGTTTCTGTGCTTCCTCTTTTTCAGCTTTTATTTCCTTTTGCTCCAATTCTTGGTGATATTTCTGAACCATGCGAGCAATCTGTAAAGAAAAAAAATATAACAATGATCCACACAAGAAAATTACTGTTGCCTTTCAATAAGACCTTCATCTACATTTTGAATTCAATATTGTTTCAGACAAGGTGTCCAATCACCCATACAGGGCGACCGATGCATAGGATCTGACTTCAATCTACGAGACTAAATGCAACTCTCTTGATAAATATCAAGCAAGTGAATCCTCACAAGTCTCGATAAACATTCAACGAATTTTCTGACAAAAAAAACCAACATGTCTGAAGAAAAATATTCTTAAGATTTTTTATGAAACAGAATGAATTTTTTTTAAAGGTTAGTAATTTCACTGAAATCCTTAAATTCATGTACTTTGCAGTATGTCATTGTTCATTATTTTGGGCTCAAGTTTTATTCTACCTTTCTAGCACAAGCTTTCTTCCACTTCCTCTCCTGAATGAAATCTGCAGCCAGCCACGTCATCTCTTCAAGCAAGTAATCCCAGTGGGCTTTGTTCCTATTTGGTTCCTGGACTTTGGGGAGACGTCTTGCCGACCACATGCCATCCTTCCGCAATTCAGATACCCGCTGAACAACCTGAGCCTCCTGAACAGCAAGTTAAAACATTGAAATTTAATTTATTTTAACTAAAAAAGGTTCAAGTTATGATTTATCTTTTCCAGCCATAAATCCTCAGAACATACCAATATCATTTTCTTATGTCTGAAAGTGCAATGATCCATCAAATCAGTCATTTTAAGTCTCTGTAAATCTGTAATTAATTGTTTTCCTCTTGAAATTGTAGCATTTACGTTTTTCCTTGGCTGCATATCTGCAACCAAAGATGTTGTTTGTAGTGCTTATACTATTCCAACCTTTTAATTGAAAGCAAACATTAGATTTACCTCCAGAATGAAAGGTGGTATTAAATGATTATTTTCAATTAACGAGAAGAAGTCATTAAGGCCATACGAAACATCTTAGCAAGGGTCCCTAATTTGAAGTGATTCCTCAACAAATGAACAACTGAATTTAAGAACTGAACCCTTCCTACAGGCCCGAGACTAGTATTTGTCTAATTTCATATAGTTTGATGGGCCAGGATAACAACACTTAACAAGTGTACAATACTGAATGCATGGCCACACACCTGTTTTGCTCTCTCCACGATGGCCTCCTGGGACCCTATTGTACTATCATACACAGCTGATATGGACTGTTGCCTTGTGTGAAGTCGTGGAGATGTTGGAGACTTGGGTAGTCTTACTGGAGCAGCGCTGGTGTGGCCTCTGTAGCAACATTCATTGTCACATAAACTGGCAGAAACAAAATAGTCCTATTGGGTAACTAGCCATTCTGACTTGTATTCCTAAGAGCACTGGTCCAAAGACATTACAACTAGCCAAATACGCCAAATACACCAAAATAGTTGTATTTTCTTTAAATTCAACTAGTCATTCGGACTACCAGGTCAGTGGTAATTTCTAACCCTGTTTAAAATCCTATGAGACTTGCATTAACATGTTAGACCTTAAAAGTTTTTTAAAAAAATAGAGCCATTGGCTCTGTAGCTCATCAGGCTTCATCATCAATTATGCTGTAGAGTGTGGTCAATGTGATTCCCCCTTTGTAGAGGCCACAGGGGCACCAATCATAAAATTAAGTATAATGGATACAAGTTTCAGTTTTCTAGGCCTTATACTTCAGAAGAAGATAAAATAGATTTGAAGGACGTTCCTGTTGCCTTTATTAGGGGCAACAGGGTCACCAAAGCTACAATTTATAATCCTCACTTGCCAAGGAGTCTGTGCACAAAGTTTCAGCTTTCTAAGCCTTATGGTTCTGGAGAAGAAGATGAAAATAGGTTTTTAGGTCATGGCATCTGTGGCCCTTATTAGGGGTCACAGGGCAACCAAAGCTACAATTTATAATCCTCACTAGCCAAGGAGTCTCTACACAAAGTTTCAGCTTTCTAGGCCTTATGGTTCTGGAGAAGAAGATGAAAATAGGTTTTTAGGGTGTGGCTCCTGTGGCCCTTATTAGGGGTCACAGAAAGCTACAATTTATAATCCTCACTTGCCAAGGAGTCTGTGCACAAAGTTTCAGCTTTCTAGGCCTTATGGTTCTGGAGAAGAAGATGAAAATAGGTTTTTAGGGTGTGGCTCCTGTGGCCCTTATTAGGGGTCACAGGGCAACCAAAGCTACAATTTATAATCCTCACTAGCCAAGGAGTCTCTACACAAAGTTTCAGCTTTCTAGGCCTTATGGTTCTGGAGAAGAAGATGAAAATAGGTTTTTAGGGTGTGGCTCCTGTGGCCCTTATTAGGGGTCACAGAAAGCTACAATTTATAATCCTCACTTGCCAAGGAGTCTGTACACAAAGTTTCAGCTTTCTAGGCCTTATGGTTCTGGAGAAGAAGATGAAAATAGGTTTTTAGGGTGTGGCTCCTGTGGCCCTTATTAGGGGTCACAGGGCCACCAAAGCTACAATTTATAATCCTCACTAGCCAAGGAGTCTCTACACAAAGTTTCAGCTTTCTAGGCCTTATGGTTCAGGTGAAGAAGATGAAAATAGGTTTTTAGGTCATGGCATCTGTGGCCCTTATTAGGGGTCACAGGGCAACCAAAGCTACAATTTATAATCCTCACTTGCCAAGGAGTCTGTACACAAAGTTTCAGCTTTCTAGGCCTTATGGTTCTGGAGAAGAAGATGAAAATAGGTTTTTAGGGTGTGGCTCCTGTGGCCCTTATTAGGGGTCACAGGGCCACCAAAGCTACAATTTATAATCCTCACTAGCCAAGGAGTCTCTACACAAAGTTTCAGCTTTCTAAGCCTTATGGTTCTGGAGAAGAAGATGAAAATAGGTTTTTAGGTCATGGCATCTGTGGCCCTTATTAGGGGTCACAGGGCAACCAAAGCTACAATTTATAATCCTCACTTGCCAAGGAGTCTGTACACAAAGTTTCAGCTTTCTAGGCCTTATGGTTCTGGAGAAGAAGATGAAAATAGGTTTTTAGGGTGTGGCTCCTGTGGCCCTTATTAGGGGTCACAGGGCAACCAAAGCTACAATTTATAATCCTCACTAGCCAAGGAGTCTCTACACAAAGTTTCAGCTTTCTAAGCCTTATGGTTCTGGAGAAGAAGATGAAAATAGGTTTTTAGGTCATGGCATCTGTGGCCCTTATTAGGGGTCACAGGGCAACCAAAGCTACAATTTATAATCCTCACTTGCCAAGGAGTCTGTACACAAAGTTTCAGCTTTCTAGGCCTTATGGTTCTGGAGAAGAAGATGAAAATAGGTTTTTAGGGTGTGGCTCCTGTGGCCCTTATTAGGGGTCACAGGGCAACCAAAGCTACAATTTATAATCCTCACTTGCCAAGGAGTCTGTACACAAAGTTTCAGCTTTCTAGGCCTTATGGTTCTTGAGAAGAAGATGAAAATAGGTTTTTAGGGTGTGGCTCCTGTGGCCCTTATTAGGGGTCACAGGGCCACCAAAGCTACAATTTATAATCCTCACTAGCCAAGGAGTCTCCACACAAAGTTTCAGCTTTCTAAGCCTTATGGTTCTGGAGAAGAAGATGAAAATAGGTTTTTAGGTCATGGCATCTGTGGCCCTTATTAGGGGTCACAGGGCAACCAAAGCTACAATTTATAATCCTCACTTGCCAAGGAGTCTGTACACAAAGTTTCAGCTTTCTAGGCCTTATGGTTCTGGAGAAGAAGATGAAAATAGGTTTTTAGGGTGTGGCTCCTGTGGCCCTTATTAGGGGTCACAGGGCCACCAAAGCTACAATTTATAATCCTCACTAGCCAAGGAGTCTCTACACAAAGTTTCAGCTTTCTAGGCCTTATGGTTCTAGAGAAGAAGATGAAAATAGGTTTTTAGGGTGTGGCCCCTGTGGCCCTTATTAGGGGTCACAGGGCCACCAAAGCTACAGTTTATAATCCTCACTAGCCAAGGAGTCTGTACACAAAGTTTCAGCTTTCTAGGCCTTATGGTTCTGGAGAAGAAGTTGAAATTCCACAAAGTTTACGGACGGATGGACGGACGGACGGACGCCGGACACCATGCCATGCCATAAGCCCATCGGGCCTTACAGGCCAGATGAGCTAAAAAGATGTCTTGGTAAACACTGTTGCTCCGAGTACCAGTAAATTGTAAATGAATACTTGTTTGTGTCAATATGTACCTGAGAGATGCATATGTGAAATAATTCAAAGGTCTATCTATCAAATCACAAGTTATAGAAATAGTATTAGAAAAATGCTTGCTGTGCCAAGGTTAAGTCACAAGGTCAAACATTATGACTGCATCTGAAAGGTCTTATCTTGATAGATGCACATGTAAAATATCAAAGGTCTATCTCTATCCTACTTAACCCAAAATTCAATTCTACTTACGCAGTAGCAATTGGGGTTTTGATTGCTTGTGTAGTTTGGATATGTGGCTGTTTATCAGGAATATTCTTTGTCAGCTGAATCTGGAGTTGTGAAGTGACAACACTAGTGGTAGATATTGTAGTAGTTGGAGTTCCGCTGAAAGGTATAGATGTCACCGACGTCGTGGTAGCAGTCTGACCGACAGCGGACCCCAAAACAGCTGAACCAGGTGTGGCTGAAAACAAGCTCCGTTGTCACATAAGCAACACCAACAGTTTTGCCATCAAAAATCGATCATGGCAGATTTTCAGTTTCAACTTTAGGTTTTAGTTCAGACAAGATCGGAGTTCAAATCAGTCGTTTGAAATTTTGACTTAAATTTCATGCGTTTGATTGTAATATTTCTTGAACAGAACATTTCATTGATTAAATGTGCTCATGGGATTAATAATTGCTACTAATCATTAGAACTACATGCAGTGTTAACCAGTTCTGAAAAGGAAAAGCATTAGGTGAGATCTGCAGGTTAAGAGGTAGGAGAGCAGAGAAGTTCCCATCCACATGAGGTAACATGAAAATGAAGGGAGTGAAAATGGCTCTATGTATTCCATTATTATTACTACTCCTTTATTCTTTTAGTCATACCAAGAATGGTAGAAAAATTCCACACAAGTTCCTCTTATATAATTCATGATAATCATTTCCAGATCTATGCATTATTTGAAAAGAAAGAAAGGTTATGTTAAATGACTTTCTTCAAAAGATCTAAAAATTCACAACATTAGTAAACGATTGCAACAGTGTGAATAATAGCATAAAATGCATTGCATAAGAGGTTCAAGTGTGGCCATATTACCTGAAAGAATCTTTTAGGACCAACCTTCAGTTTAACATTAAACTTGTCATTTCAGAATTTTTTAAAATCTCTTTGAAGCATTTTGTCTTAAATGCCCATACACTGACCATAATCCCTTGTTACTAATCACTGACAAGATCTGTAGGTGCAGCAGCCAGAGAAAAACAAATTTTCACTTCGATACGAAATATGTGTAGGCCCGTAGGCCTAATGCCGAGTTATTCACAAAGTCCCACACATTTCAATATCTTCAGGTCCTTACAGACTATTTCCTTGTCAAACCTTCATAACGATAGCTCTAAACTGGTAACAGTGGTGCGAATTTATAACATACTGAAACCAAGAACATTATTATGAATGCCGAAAGTTTCAGAGTTGGTCCCAGAGTTTTTCCTATTTGGTGGTCCTTACCGACAAGCAGCTTTTGGATGCTTAATTCAAACACTGATCCAATGCCAAATTCAAATATGCAACTTAATGTCTTAATCCCCTTAAGACGGAAGAAAGTCCGAGTGAGACGCGAGGGGTAAATTACCTGCAAGGGAAGGCTGTACAGCAGAGTGAGAGCGGGGAAGGAGAGTGCTTGGTTGCCTCCCTTGGCCCAGCTTGCTGTCTGATCCTGGGGAGCAAAACGGCAAGTGCAAACTGTGCTATAGCCAGGGGGATATTCAGATTCTTATTTGGGGGATTTTAACATTATCCATTTTAAATTTTTTATTCTTAACATTAAATTTTAACAATTGTGTATTTTGAGGGTAAATTAAAACTAGTTTATTAATAATTTAAAAAGGTTATGAAGGTAGGTTTTTAAATTAAAAGGTAATAGAAAGATGAAGATGATATGAATGGAACCACATCGAAAGCTTTATTAGTTTATTTGCATACAAAAGATCCAGCCAATACAGCACTATACTCCAAAAACATGAGCCGGTTAGATTCCGCACAAAAAAAAAATAAAAATAAATAAAAACCAAATTAAACCATTTCACCAAAGATGCAACTGGCAAGATCTGAGACTTGAGTGTTGACGTGTCTAATACATACCATGCTAGGTCTACACCCATACCACTTCTAGTGACTACACCCGACACTGTTCAGTGAGTTACACCAAAGTACAGACAGGCAAAGACTTAATAAGTGGCTTAAATTAGATTGCAGAAGCGTACAATAGCACTGGCTAAAAGACAAAAGCACATCAAACATTGTTAGCAAGTGTCAAAAACAACGGTGCCCCTTAGTTTGAACATCTGCAACTTAGGACATGCTTTTAACAACTGAAGCGTTTTTGAAGCGTGATTTCATGTTTATTTACATTTCAAAGAAAGCAGTGTAGATGACGCAAAGCCAGGAAAGAGAAACGTAAACGAAAGTACTTGAGCTGTGCACTGTCCCTATGACCCAGCAATTCACAGCAAAAATTGCAGCATTTTTGGGAAACAGTGGGACATGCAATATTAACGGATTTGTTTTCCACAATAGTAACATTTCAAGTGCATTATTTTAAGCACGGACTTTGATTACTTCCACAGCTAACACCAGGACATCGACACTAAAATTAGCTCATCATGCAAATCATGTTTGAAGAAAAAATTCCCGAATACCCTTTGCATACGCAGTTAGCTGTCTGAGGAAATCCTGAATGTTGAAGTTGTCCAAACTACCGGGGTTCATGTTAGTGTTCTGGGAGGAAGGGTCTGCAAAGACTTTAATACCTTGTTGACTCAGAGCCGAGACAGAGGGCGGGAGAGTGGTGGATATAGCAACAGGAGTTGCCAGAGGAACATTACTTCCAGCGCTCGTCAATACTTTAACCTGAAACAAGAGTGGCAACACCTATCGAAGTGCACTGGCTAATGTCATTGTTATGTTTTAATATATTGAGATCAAAGACTCATATCTGAGAATGCAAGCTTAATAACTGTACCCTGATTACCTTGAATTGACACAAAAACTTTAAGTTTTAGTTTCATGAAACAGAATTAGATATTTACAACCTTCACACTCAATGTATGCTTTTTAGTGTAAAATATTATACACATGAACAAAACAAAACTTTGCTGTGACAGCAGGGTTCGAAATTAGCACTAGCCCGGTAGCCAATGGCTAGTGAAAAAGATGCTGGGCTAGTAAAGTGTAATCATGGGTAGTCCGAAGGACTAGTTGAATTTAAAGAAAATACAATTATATCGGTGTATTTGGCTAGTCAGAATATGTTTGGGCTAGTGCTCACAGAAATGCACTAGTCCGAATGGCTAGTTCCCATTTAGGACTAATTTCGACCCCTGCTGTGTAAGTTCAGGTACCCCCACAAACCATAACTTCATGTGCAAATGAAATATTTTATAACAAAATGACTGCCAGTAAACAACCTGTCATGGCAAACTTGTGTAACTTGCAAAAAATCAAATCAAATCTTTAGGATCTAAAATCCAATTTGATTCACATAAAATTTACATATAAAGATACATGCTGTATAAACAAGATTTTATTAATATAAGAATCAACGCTCCCTGCCAACGCTTATTCTTTATTGTGCCTGTCTTGAAACAAAACACATGTTTAGGCCTTTAAAACATCAAATGGATGCAAGGTCCGAACCAATTTCTGGCAATGTCAGTTATCAAGAAACAAGGATCAAATGTCGAGACATTTGTCAATCGTTTTTGAATCCATACAATTGTTGCAGTTGTTTACAAATGCTGAAACTCACCATTATGGAAACAAACTTTAGCCACTAAAATGACCATATCTGACAACAATTGGATCATGCATGCAAGTATGAAAAGTCCAATAAATAGATTTAGAGATATCCCAATTCATATGCAGAAGAGTGATAGCCTTATCTTGCATCATATCAATGTTTTTAAAAAGACTTTGCTCTTTATATCTAGTCCCGCATATATTGCAAAGATGAGCCTATTGATAGAGATTTCTATATGAAAAACAGCCTTTAATAACAAAAATAAATTGCCAAAATAAAACCTTACAATTGTCTTATAAGTTATCTTTTACAAAAATCTTCTTTGCACAAGGTATATTTTAAGAATGGTCATTATGCCTTGCAATGTTGGAGAAACTGACTACTGTACAGACATTGAACTGCTGCACTGTTATGTATGAAAGTCAATATCCCTGTACGTACATTGAATAACAGCTAAGCTAAAAGCTAGAAGATCTCCTTACCTCATCGTTGATTCTCTTCTCCTGCACATGTTCCTCCTCCTCGTCACTGTCCAGAGCACCTGCTTTCAAGAAAGCCACTAATTGAGGAGTTGGACGCTTCTTCCAAGCCAAATAGTCCATCATATTTCTTCCATGTTTCAGAAAGAAAAGTTCAGTAAGATTTTCAACATACTCTTCCTTTATTTCCATCATTTCCTTATACTTGGCATCAAGTATCAGTTTTCGCTGAGCAGCTATTTCCGTCGTAGCTGGCGGTTTCTCTTCTAACTTTGCTTTCTTCTTGGGCGGTTGTCCCGTCCCTTGAACATGCCTCGTCACAGAGGTCACTTGGGCAAGTGGCTGGGACAGAATTTGTCGAGCATCGACACGTCCAAGTACAGGAGTTGTAGGGTTGGAGGCAGCAGCACCTTGACTGCCCCTCCGCTGCACAACATGTGCAGTAGCTTGGTTCACGTTCATGCTGATTATGTTGTGAGGGAGGTTGGAGGGAGGCGGGGCACCCCGGGTAGGGCTCTGACCGTGGTGGTGGATGGTGCCACCAGTGGCACTGACTGTACTTACAGGAGTAAAGGACACTGCACGCTGTACCTGACGCACATCCGAGGCCAGAGTCGTCGTCACAACTGCAATGCCCGGCTGGGTCAGAGAAGCAGAGAGATTTTGAGGTAGGCCCTGGGGGGACACTGCTGAAAGACCAACAATACCTGCAAAATACAAACAATAACTTTGGTAACATTCCCTCGTAAGGTGTATTGTAGAATGCCAAGATGGACAGCAGAGTTTTTCGTCACAGCATGTGAAATGATAAAAATATCAACAGATACAGAGGACTGAGGTGTGCATTTAAAACTTTCATTCACCAGATTACATTATGCATTGAGACCAGCTTTATTAGATCATTTTAATCCTGAAAGCATGAAATCAGGCTCGAAAATCTTTTTTCTCTATTCTTTAAAGGGGTGTGTGTTAGGGCAAGATAACTCAGAAAGTGGTCACCAATAAAATCTTATATCTCAATAATATCAATCAATACATTTGAATTCTCCTTAAAGCTATCTGCTTACCCTGCCCACTGAGTTGTCTTTGAAGCACATTGATGGTGCGAGCCTGGTAGGTGGCAGCAGGAGTGCCAGGGGGAGACACTATGCTCTGTACAGGGCTGAGCAGCCTCTGAGCGGTTGGGCTCACGGCAACTGTCTGGGCTTGAGTGCCGGTCGAGGGGGCAGTCTGGGCTGTCAAGGTGAAGGCCGCTGTGACAGGGCCTCGCACACTATGGACAAGTCCTGCAGATGAACACATTAGTGTTTTAGAAACACTTTTGAAGAGGTGGGCGCATTTATATAACCAAGACACTCATTTGGAAATACAAGTAAGAACAACTCCTAAAAACACAGAATATCAGTTCAAAAGCATCTCAAAAATTGCAAACTATGGTTTGATAGGGAAAAAAAATAATTCAAGACTTAAAGACGGATGGCAAATTGCTCATCGACATTTGATATGGATGAAACACATATCAAGATCCACATCATCCCATTTTGGATATTTTTACAGGGAAATAAGCTAATTCTAACTACATTACAGGCTACAGCTATGTAAACTTACCAATTGTTGCAGGTGATGACTGGTTAGCCAGAGCTTGGAGTTGAGTAGCGAGGGCATACTGGGCCTGTGGGAGGGTGACGCTAGTGATGGCCACCGTCTGTGGTGTTGCTGTAGATGCCACTCCTGTACCGGTCTCTCCAACTCTGCTTGCTGCTGCTGCATGTTGCTGTTTTAAGGCTTCATTCACATCACCTCTCTGCATGCTTTCCCTCTTCCTGCAAACACGTATTTCATGCTAAACCAGGGTTGTTCCTAGGTGATCAGCTGAGGGGGTCATTTTGACCTATTCTGAGCTATTGAGATCCTTCGCAAAAGGTGGAAGTATCCTACTTCTCAAATTTAGGGGACACGAAACAAAAAGAGGACCCCCTCTAGGTACAAAACTGAACAGCATTGATACCTATTAATCAGTTGACATATTAATTGTGTCTGACAGATTTACATACAAAAACTTAAGACTAAGAGAACAATGAAAACAGATAGTACTCATGTGATTTCACTAAATTATTTTCAGTCCTGTATAAGTTCTTTTAAATTCTTTTAATATATATGCGTGCACATTTTCAGAACAATAAATGATTATCTAGGTAATCTGGTTTAAAGTTGGTTAATTAATTTTACAGTCAAAGTTTGTAAATTTATTAAATTTACATAATATGAACATATTAACTGACAACTTGTTTATATTCTATTAATCTGTAAATGGGATAAAATCCCCCTTCATTAGAGTTGCATACGATAAAACAGTACAATAATGTGATACTTAATCTGACTGACTATGCATATTTTAGGTACATTGACAATTTGACTCTTTTGATAATAAAAAATTTGATATGTATCATCTTTTGGCACATGGTGTTTGTCAAAAGGGCAAGATGCAAGGGGTATTTAAAATCTATAGTCAAACATCTGACAAATATTTTGTTTCAAGTTTTCGACATTGTATTCTCATTTTGATTTACACAATGCAGGGGTCGAAATTAGTACTATTGGGGTGCTAGCCATTTGGACTAGTGCATTCCTGAGAGTACTAGCCCAAAGACGTTCTGACTAGCCAAATACACAGTTATAATCATATTTTCTTTAAATTCAACTAGTCCTTCGGACTACCAGTCATTGAACTTAACTAGTCCAGCATCTTTTGCACTAGCCATGGGCTACCGGGCTAGTGCTAATTTCGAACCTTGCTGACAATACAATAATTATAATCAATGCAGTGATAGGGAAAGACAGCTTTGACAATGGGCTATTTGCAGGCTTGTAAATGGGTCATTTCCCTTATGTCAATAGTAAAATTAAAAATTTTAATGGGCCATCTTTTCATCAAATGTGCAAAATGGCCCCTGCCTTTCCCAATCCCTGTCAATGTAACACTTTCAGTTCAACTTATTTCATACAATGTTTTCAGGAACAATGTGGTGTTGTGATTCGTTTGTTACATTATACCCTCCAATGTACTTGATTATCATACTAAACGAAAAAAGTTAATTTCAACAAATGTCTGAAATACACTAAGCAGGGGTTGAAATTAGTACTAGCCTGTCAGTAGACACTTTCTGACTAGCCAAATACATGTACATAATCATGTTTTCTTTTAAATTCAACTAGCCAATCTGACTACCAGTCATTGTCTTTTACTATCTCGGCCTCTTTATCACTAGCCATGGGCTACCAGACTAGTAATGAATTACTAATGATTTTAATCCTGCTAAGCATATTTGAAAACAATTTTCTGTGCAGGGGTTAGGAAGAACATCTTTGATAAATTTATAATAGGACATTTCCAGCCTTTTTACGGTCGGGAAGTATTCTCTCGATCTTAAATGTGCACTTGTCCTTTCCCCAATCCCTGCCTATGGATTGGATTGTAAGTGGAAGTTTTTTTTTCATTCAATCAATAGGTTATAGTTAATAGAATAGAATATAGTTAATACTCAAAATCAAGAACCTGTCTAGAGTATGTTAATTATAGTAATTCTTTATTGTTCTAGTTACAAAGTAATGCTGCAAAATTGTGTACTCATGGTACCCAATCACCACTGTGCATCGCCAGTTAAAGTGATGTTATATCCTTATATTGCAAAAAATCTCCCATCGTCTGTCTTTAAGATATCACGGGACCAGGAATGGAACCCACACCTCCGAGGTGACGGGCTCCACCAACTGAGCTTCGTCCCAAGATAATAACATGCTGTTATTTCACTGAATCCATGTAATATTTAAAGAATTAGATGTGTTCATTGACATAACTTCATATGTGTTTTTAATGCATTCGAACCAAATGTGTATAACTTGGCAACAGAATAACTAAGCTGTCTTTAAAGAAAACAGTATCAAAAAGTATTTGCAAAATAATGAAACAGTTGTAATTAGAACTATCAGCAGAACTTGTCAGCATTGATAGCATAAATGAACTTCACAACTGAATGACCTCTTCAGTAAAGGTTTTACACTACTGCAACAATAACTTATTTTGGATATGTAAACATAAAACACGATATTGAATTTGTAAAAAAATATTTTGAAATAAAAACTTGTTGAAAGTAAATTTCATGAAAATGTCAGTTATATTTTATAACGATTTTATCATAATTAAAAATAAATTAATTTAAAAAATCTCCCAAAAATTTCCATTATTACTCAAATTAGTCACCACATGGTGACTGTGGCGGGAAGGTGCATGCTTTTGCACAGCGGCACATTATGATTCTTCGGCGCCATCTTGGTTGTGAAATATTCGCGCTTACCTGACGGAAATTTAGAGGTTTATGGAGGTTTTACCATCCATCCTTGGCCAATAACCCCAATTCCAACCTTCTTGTCAATTTAGCTCAACATTTTAGCAGAATGCATTCGTTCTAAATAAATTCTGCACAAGTCCTTTGTTAAAATAGCTCAACAGCGCACCACCTCACTTTATCAAGTATGGAGGCCGCGATTGCTTTCTGATCATGCGCAAGCTTCGGTTCCCGTTCTGAGCAGGACGGACGAATGTGATTGGTTGCAATGCACGTGGTAAAACATGGCTGCTAAAACAGGCGACAAAGTGGTGGAGACGATAAACGAAAAGTGTAAACTGTGTTTAAAGAGCAGAAAACATGCAAATGATATCGTGGATATCATTTCATATATTCAAGTAAAGAATTCTACACTATTTTTTATTAATACCATGACGATTTCAGTCATAAACGTGATTTATCTAATTCCAATAACATTCTTTCTTGTGCTCATTGACAGTACTGTACTGTACGCTTTATGATAGACTCTAAATTAAATATCCAGACAACGGTAGCCTAGTTAACTGCACCATAGTCTTTGTAATTGTGCCTTTTCAGATATCATGAGGTTTTATGATATGTAACAAATTAGATATTTATATAGCGGGATTTCTTTTGGCATTGCTTATGACGATTCTGTAAATTCCTCTGAAGTTCTACAGGACCATAAAATAGTCTTATTAATAAATCCTTAGTTTTTGATATGCCTAGTGTTTATAATTATTTTCTTTTTACAATATCAATTAACTTAATATGAAATAAAAATGTATAAGCTGAACAGTCTGTGCTTCCTCTTTTACGGTTTAAAATTATTTATCAAATACACAGTAAATTCTACAATGAGGGGTCAATTATACTCAAAATTAAAAGATGTCATGCCTTTTATCTTCAGTCAGAAAAGCGTGATGAAGTTCTAGCCAGTGTCACTGCTCTTCAAACAATATTTGAGCAGTTCATTAATTCATCGGAAATGACAAATAGCGAAGAGGAGGACACAGCAGAGTCTGAATACAGGGTGTGGTTGAAGCAACAATATGATCTCGCTGTTGTCTCTCTGCTCAGTAAACTGGAGGATACAGACAAACATGTCCAAGTAAATATTCCATCAACCCTTGGTGTTGAATGTTCTGTTCTGCTGTGATCAATGAAACAGAATTAAACCATTTGTCATAGAAATGAATTAATTCAAAAACTTGTTAATGTAAAACATATTCCAATCAAATACAAACTATTTGAATAGCATATTTACACTAACTTGTCATTTAAAAATAAATAAAAAAAAGATTGTGTGCACCACACAAGTAAAGGAACTTCATATTGTTATGGGCTCAAACAATATTCTGTTAAAATCAATGCTGACTCATTTGCCAATGAATTTCTGTCTCTGCTGTTTTATCGATTCGCTCATGTTAAATCAAATCTTTGTCTATAATTCTGACTGCAGATGAAACTGAAACATTATCTATTCTACAGAGAGTATCTATGTGCGCCTTGATGAAGTATGTTGCCGCAGAGGGGCGACATCCTGTTGGCTCGAAATCAGACTGTCAGGCATTTCCTGAACCTCTTTTCAAAGTGAGAGTTTAAGTTAATAGAAAATATTTCCCTTTATAAAATTAAGTGATTAAATGGAATGTTTTTCTTTCTTGGTCATTGGTCAATCACTAATATGTATGTTTAACAGGTTTTAGCTCATCAGACATATTTAAAGGCAATTCTCTTTTGTGTACCACAATGCCAGATGTAGTGCTGGTTTAACTTCATACAAATATTTTTGATTTATAAATGTGAAACTTCTATGAGAAATGTGTGTTATTGTTAACTATACTAGATGGAACATAATTGGGTACCAGATTGAGAAATAAATGACATGCAAATACTACAATTTAAAGTGTAATATTTTTATTCTTCTATGGTATTTGTTGCCTTGAGTCAATAAGCGCATGATTATTTGACACTTAGAATGTAAAAATGTTAATCTTCATTAGTGTTTGTTTTCACACCTTTCAAGTATTTCAATATCATTTCTTTTCTGGATTCTTTGTCTTCAGGAAGTGATATCACAAATTCTCTCCCCTGACGAGAACACAGTCTCTCTGATTGATATCTACCAGGAATATCTGCGATATGAAGATATCCGGTATCAAACTCTCAAGTGGGTTATGAGGGACCTGAAGAAGAAATCGAAAACATCACAGGTGAGTGTTCTTTATTTTCATTTTTACTGAAATAAATCTAAAGACTGAATTAAAACTGTTATCAACAACAAAAATGCCCTATGTTCTTGAAGCATTTATAATGCCAAGCTCTTGGAGTGCTCTCAGTGAAGAGAATGGTTGAACACAAGGACAGTATTGCTCCTCATTCCTGTATTGCAAGATATTACGATACAGAAAAGTGTCTTTAAATATGTATTGCAATTGAATATGTTTATACGTTTAAGATAGAATACTATCCTGTTAAAATATAAGCGTAGAGAACAGTCATTATTGCTCAGCTATCAGCCATTTTGGAAAGGGAGATTTTTCAACCACTGATTATGACCTGTATATATATTTGGGCTACTTTCACGATACAACTTTACACTTTAAGAACTTTCCTTAAAATCACATTTCATTTGGTTGTGTTTTGTCCAATTTTAGATGGAAATAGTTTATTTTAAAACGTTTGGTACTGATTTGAATTGTGTTGTTTCTGTTTTGCAATATACTGATATAGCAATAATACCAGTCATCCTTAATTGAACATAGTGTAAACAGTGTTGTCCCTAGAAGGGGTCTTGTTATTACATTTGGTGTTTGTCAGTGTCAAACTCCAATTATGATGACTCAATTCAAAACATCTCGCATGTTGATTTGCAAGTTCAAAATAAATAAATATTACTTATTATACTTATATATTTTTACTTTCCATTGCAAATGGAACAACACTGACTCATGTGAAGGTTAGCAGTAGATCTCCCTGAAGCACCCCCTTACCAAAGATCTGCCTCTGATATATATTTTATACCTTGTCACTTCAATGAATAAATTTTCAACAATATATATTTACTTGATAAGCTGACGTAGTAACTCATAAAGTTCTGCATATTTCACTCAATTTCTTGGTGTGCAAGCATAAAAGTGCTAAAAGAAGTTATATGTTTTATATAAATATATATATATATATATATATATATTTAAAAAAAGGAGAGTTGGTTTCTCACGTGAAGAAAGTTTGTATATCAGAAATAGTAAACATTGGATGGTTCAGACTGGATCAATCTTCTTTAATACGATGAATTCATTTCGACCATTATGTGGGTCTTGTCAAGTATGATTACAAATATAATTACACATATTTATACAGGAACAAAACAATATTTGTTCATAATTTTATTTTTGACTATTATATTTTCCCAGGAAGTAGATGAAGTATACCTCAACAACACATTTTTGCTCTTGGACCGATGCTCAAGTCACAAATGTAAAAGCAAGAATCCCAAGTTCTTTGGTAAGTCATCAAATATTAAATTTGATAATGCACAATCGTTTTCCTGACCAATGACATTTAACCTAAGTTTCCTTAAATCCTCATTCATAATTATTAGTGATTATAAAAGTGATCAACCGGATAACATGAGAGAAAGAATGATATTTTTATCAAAACGTATTTGAAACCTTTACCTATTGAATTCAGTCTATAGCATATGTTCCAATGAGATATATCTTACTAAAATAAGTACTATTTAGTATTGTGTTCAATTTTGTACTGAGACATCCTTGGTATCAACCAACAGCTGTTTCTCAAGTTACAGCAAGACTTTTTGTGATTGTTAAAAATTTGACTTCATTAAAATTTGGTCCATGACATCTGTCCACAAATTAGTTTTTGTGACCCTCAGGATATTTTCAAGATCACAAGATGAATGTTGATGTAAGGCTTTAAATGAGGATTGTTTGTTTGTTTCAGCAATAGATTCTGCTGGGAAGATGGGCTCATCAAAAGAACACACTAAGCTGTTTACAAGCACATGGTTAGAATTCCTTACTCAAAAGGTATTCTTGTTTTTATTTCAAAATACTTTATTTTGTGATGTGCTTCAGCAATTGGAGATAGCGACTTATACTTATCATACTTGTCATTTTGCTATGCCATGTTACAATACTTGTGGAAATAACTATACAATTGAAACCTGATAAATTTGCATCCTGCATCAGCATTTATGTCTGTGCTTTGAGCTCCAACACATACCCTGATATCCATTGGGCCAAGTGGCTTATGTCAATGTCAGTGGTTCAGCCAAGGCTTTTTATTGCCAGTATGCTGTTAGCCAAACCTTTTTGAACTCCATAATGGAAATCTAAAAGATCGCTGCTTGCAAATTTAGCAGCAGTGGCACGCTCAGATATTTCAAATAGCACTCCCATTGGTTAACTTATATCTCATGTTATGAATTCTCCTCTGGGTTTTACAGAAATTGATAAATGCTATCTATCAAAAGCAATACAATACTTTTGACTCAAAGCTTATAAGCAAATGGATGTCAGGGTATGTGTTGGAGCCTCACTCATAGACAAATATGTTGATGTAGCAGGATGGTAAATTGAAATTTTGGCTCTTGTTCTTTGAGTAAATATTGTTGATATATCATTGTGGTGACTAAAGTGAAATGTTGAGATATTCATGACTTGCTTATGACGGGAGTCTAAATTTCTGTTAAATCCTTCAAAAAAGTCAGTGCAGTACCACACATGGTTTGCTAGTTCTAGCCGAAGCTTGCAAGTTTCACTGCAGTGCATAGCCAGACTAATGTTGCAGGCTTTCTTCCTGCAGTAATACTAGCAAGCTTTGTTTAGATCCATTTCAACTCACCTCACCTCCAAAGGTTTGGATTTGCTTTTGATCAAATAGTTCCATTTGTATTTCAGTTAACCCCATCACTGTATAAGAAGGTTCTGATGATTGTCAAAGACAAGTTGATGCCAAGATTGTCAAATCCGCTGGTGCTCAGTGATTTCCTCACAGAGTCGTATAATGTTGGTGTGTGCAATTATTATCTATATTGTAAGATTACCAATGAAATAACAAGATCTTTCAATGAAAGCTGATTATCTGTTACCAAGGAAATAATAATTTAACTTGTAGTCATATTTCATGGACAAGAGACCAAATGGATTGGCACAATCAAACACACTTACTAAACTATGATAATTGGTTTTTGAAACAATATTTAACAATATAACAATATAAGATTAGCAATTAGTGATAACTTTAAAATTGTTACAAATATGATTTGTGCAAGAAATGTACAGTGCAGTATTTTGTTTAAAAAAATGATATTAATTACACAACAATTGTGCATGATGACACAGTTATAAGTAGTAATAATCTAGAGAAACAGAAGAAGACATTGAAAAACATTTCTAAAAGAAACAATATTATTTGTTTTCAACCCAAGAAATGATAAATAATGCAATAACTAACAGTGATTGGGAAAGGCAGGGGCCATGGGCCATTTTGCACATTTACTATTGATATAATGTCCCATTTGAAATTCAGAATAGTGCTCAAAACCCTGAAAATAACCCATTGTCAAAGATGTCTCTCCAAATCCCTGATCTGATGATCTTTGTATAAATTCACTCTATGGCTTTACTCTTGCTATCAATAAAATCATTTGTTTATAATCAAGATATTTGATACTGTTCCAGGTGGTGTAATAAGTCTTCTTGCTTTGGACGGTCTATTTATCCTCATCAACAAGTACAACTTGTAAGTATTCTTTTATTACAATGTTGCTTATAACACTAAGTGATATTTAGAAAATTATCATTGATATCGTTGTCCCTGCTCAAATAATGATCATGATAATTCTGAAAAAATGCTTATATAGCACTTAAATTCTCTATGTTTTACTTTAACTAAATTCTCAAACGTTCTCTTTTTCAAACCACTAGTTACCAGTTGGACTTTGATCAGGATTTGTTAATATCATTTTATATCATGTTGAAATTAGAAATACATATCATTTGATACCTAACTGTTTAGGATAGGAGACAGTCATCAGTGTTAGAATGATTTTGAATTTACTGAAACCTAGCTTAAAGTCTGTTTTTATGCCAGTGAGAATGATAAGCTTGATTCGAAAGTGAAGGTTATCACCTCAGGCGCCAAGGTATTTTTTCATTCACTAACCTATATATCATACAAAGACTGATAAGCTACAGATGAGGTGTCTGCATAATTAGTTTGTAGTTTACATAATGTGCTTGAATGTGGACTAATGGATGAAAATATTATCTTGATTGAACTGGTGCAATATATTTGTTCAAAAACCAAAGGGACAGTTAATATATCACTTCAACCTTCAAACATACAACACTATTTTGAATTGACATTTTTTAACATTTCTCTGGCAATGGCTGAAATATTGGTATGACACTATTCATGCTTCATCTTCTGTTTTCTCGTTCTAGAGAGTACCCAGAGTTCTACGAGAAGCTGTATGCCCTCCTGGAGCCTGCCGTGCTTCACGTCAAGTATCGCTCGCGATTCTTTCATCTAGCAGACCTCTTCCTCAGCTCAACGTACGTCTCACCACCTTGAGTAGCAAAAACATCTTTAACATTTCTAAGTTTAAAACTAAATTTGCAAGTATTGAGTAACAATGAATAGGGATATTTCACGCATTAACTATTTATTGCCCTATTTATTTTAGTTATAGATTATGATTCTCTTATCATAATTTATGGTCTTGTGACATTTCCACAAGTTCAGATACATGGCATGTCCGTCTGTTTCATTCATTATTGAAAAGGAAAATGCTTGAATCTCTGCCTCCTTGTGATCCAGACATCTCCCTTCCTACCTGGTGGCTGCGTTTGCTAAGAAGATATCACGCATCTCCCTGACGGCCCCTGCAGCTGTGCTACCCGTCACCATTACATTCGTCTTGAACCTTCTCAAGAGACATCCCTCGTGTCAAGTCCTCATAAACAGGCCTGGTGCCCCACAAGGTGAGTTCCGTAACTGAGGTTTATTAGCAGTCCTTAGTAAGGTTGAGCTGCTTTAAGTTTTTGTGCAGTTTCTACCCCGGGCGCCACACTCGTATTACTGGCTGAAACTTTTGCCCTTAAGCTTTTCAGATCTCTTATTCATAATTTACTGCTTATACTTGGGGAAACATGATCACGTTCAAGGTAAAAGGTCAAGGTCACGAGTAATGAAAATGCTGGTTAAACTCCTTGCCCTGAAACGTTTTTGTACTATGAAGCTCTTACCTGATATATACATCATCTTAATGTTATGATATGTAAGAAATTTTGAAAGGTTAAATTTGATTTTGAAATGAGAAATAGGTTATTTAGATTTCAAAATATTTCAAAATTATTTTGACATTTCAAAGTTATTGTCAAAGTTCCAGGTCAAGACTTCTTACAAGTTTTTGTTATATATTTTTCATAAAAAAAAGTCCAATTTACTGAGGTTTTGTAGAAGTCAGAACCTCTTTCGGGGCTGCTCTGCTTTAGCGTTCTCCAACAAAAGCTTTTCTAATACAACACTGATTTTGATGTAAGCTTTCATTCTTAAATTGAAACCGGCAACTACTATAAAAGGGTACAACAGCTCATTTCCACAGTAGCATCTTCTCCATTAGATGACCGAAAGTGTACCACTGCTTCACCAAAGTACTCAATCACCATAGTTTGGTTTGTAGGGTGCTTCAAAAACCCGAGGAGCTTACATTTATCATCCAAAACTGTGTTCCACAGGAGATATCGCTTGTGAAAAATCAAGCGATATCTCCTAGGAGATATCGCTTTGACAGTAGATTTTGAACAATGTCCTGTAATCAGAAAATACATGACATCACAAATGTTTTACATCATCAGTAATGATGTTACAATGCTATGACGTCTTAAAAGCATCGACGTCACAATTCTTTGACAATTTTGACACGGTGACATCACTGGATAAGGAGTTGGAGGGCTATGCAGTGTTCAAAGATGTAAACTTTTCATGCTAATGTGATGAAAAATGATTTTGGATGATAAATAGAATCGCACCCTCGTGTCTTCTGATATCAAATATATCAACACTCGTTGATAAAAGTAAAATATCCTCAGCAAGCCTCGGATGTTTGTTACTTTTATCAACTTGTGTTGATATATTTGATATCAGAAGACACTTGGGCGAGATTCTCTATGTACATGCTCCTGATAGGGTCACCCAATTAGGACAAGTACATTGATAGAAGCCAGATCACATCTGCTTTCTTCTCTCACTGTGCCTATCTTTCTGTCTGGTAAGCAATTATTGCGATCCCTGTTCTCCCTGATCTATCTACTCTCTTTAGGTGGCAAAATTCGCCTGTTAAATAGCTGAAATATCGCTGATAACACCGTAAACCACACTCACTCACTCATTTAATCCAATTATTAGTTTCTTCTAAACTGTTACAGATTTGAATGAGGACCCTTTCCAGTATGAAGAAATTGATCCTGCAAAGTGTGATGCCCTCAAGAGTTCACTGTGGGAAATAAAGGTAAAGCTGTAGCTCTATGGCTTTTAAGATATCCAAAAGAAAATATTCTTGGATTATGTCAATTCGAGATCATTTTTTTTTCTGATTAATGAATTCAACTTAAGATACGAGTCAGATTTACTTGTTGACTAACCAAGGGTTGGGGGTTAGAGCCTCACTTATAATGATCTTGAATTCAAATATGTAATCCACTGTTACCTGAGCTTCAAAAGTATTTCACATTTCCAGGTTACCAAAGAAACCTTTTGTTTATCACCCCATCCATATTTATCCCCTATAACTCCCGTGGTTGAGATTGTCAATCATAAGATTGCCTTTTAAAATTAGAACAAGAGTTGTTGAAGTCTTAGGTAATCTATTGGATAATGTCATGCTATTGAATGAATAAAATCATTTCAAAGTGCAATTTATTTTTACTTGTGCAAAGGAATGTTTTCAGCACAACTGTAGCTTCATATTAAAGTGAAAAACTGTGAAACCTGCGAGTATTGGCTTGATCATTTTGGCACTATATAGTGCACTGGTACTAAGAGTGAAAGTAAAATGTTTGTTGCTCATATATTAGCCTTTGCAACTTCAAATGTTTCATGTTTTTTTATTATGTTAAATGTTGTCATTAATAAAGTCTATGTTAGAATACTCACCGTCAAGTTTTCTATACAGAGCCTGCAGCATCACTACTGCCCGAGGGTTGTACAGCTGGCTGAGAGAATCAACAACCCCCTACACGTCACCGAGGATATGGTATCGGACTTCCTTCATGTCACAGAGGAAGAGGTGTGTCTTGCTTGTTTTGACTTTTTAGCTCATCAGGTCTGAAAGACCCGATATGCTTATGGCATGGCATGGCGTCCGGCGTCCGTAAACTTTTCACATTTTCGACTTCTTCTCCAGAACCAATGACTCTAGAGAGCTGTGCAGACGTGCAGACTCCTTGGCAGATGGGGATTCTAAATTGTAGATTTCGTGACCCCATGACCCAAAATGGAGTCACAGGGGTCAAAACCTTAGAAACCTATTTTCATCTTCTTCTCCAGTTCCAAAAGGTCTAGAGAGCTGAAAAGTTGTGTGTAGACTCCTTGACCAATGGGGATTCTAAATTGTAGATTTCGTGACCCCATGACCCCAAAGGGGGTCACAGGGGTCAAACCCTTAAAAACCTATTTTCATCTTCTTCTCTAGTTCCAAAAGGTCTAGAAAGTTGAAAAGTTGTGTGTAGACTCCTTGGCCAATGGGGCCTCTGAATTGTAGATTTCGTGACCCCATGACCCCAAATGGGGTCACAGGGGTCAAAACCTTAAAAACCTATTTTCATCTTCTTCTCCAGTTCCAAAAGGTCTAGAGAGCTGAAAAGTTGTCTGTAGACTCCTTCGCCAATAAGGATTCTAAATTTTGAGTTTGGTGACCCCTTGACCCCAAATCACAAGTCACAGGGGTCAAAACCTTAAAAACATATTTCCATCAAAAGTCTGATGAGCTACAGAGCCCATTTATAAGTTGTTCAGGATATTTGAAATTTTTTAATCAAAGAGTAATGATATGTCTTGATTGCCCCTCTGATAAAATATTGGTTATAAAATTCGCATTATCACAAACTTATTTTGTCTAGTATATTTGTCACAATGCTTAAATGAATGCCATGTCATAAAAATTAGCATGCCACAATGCTATGACATGAGGGCATTGAAATTCCAATTGCAGTGTCGAGAGACAGATGTTTATTTGTAAAGTATGATTAAAATGAGTAAGTAATACAACTACATCCTCACGTTGAACTTAAGCTTCGAATATTGTACCTTTCATCAACAATTGTGATTGGATAATCTATGTTGATTTTTCTACATGTTTTTGTTACAGCATGATCATCATTATCAAATTCACTGAATTACAAAATGATTTAATCATTCTAAACTTTTTGTATTTGTTTGTTGCAGCTTATGGAGAGAGAGATAAAGAAGAAGAGGAAAACAATCCCAGTGACGTTTGAAGCACCCAAAGGACTGATGGACACTAAATGTGACAAACTGAAAATGCACTGGATACTTGAATAACAGTAATAAATAATACCTACATTCACACATATTTGATTAAGTTTGGTTCTTCTTGCATTGACCTTGAGGAAATTGAAGGATAGAAGAAATTTCCTTCATTACACTAACACATTTTCAGTAACACAATTAGCTGTCAAATCCATCTTTATTTCAGCCTCAGACCTATGTACATTCATATGTAGATCACATCATTAAGTTACTTGCTTTTAAAACATTCGTTCTAAATAATGCTGCATAATAGATATACATTGCAATGAGCTCTTTACAAAACTAGCGTCTAAAGATTTTTATACAGAGCACTACTTACTTACATTCAAAATAGCTGCAGTTACACAACCATACATGAAATGCAACCAATGTTAAAAGTTAAAGTCTCTGTTTTCAAAAGATCCATCATGATTAAAAAGCAGCTTTGTGAGTGTCCCATATGCAACACTTTATCAATGGTGCTACTTGTTGGAGAAATATTGACTGTTTCAGGGAAGTATGATTTTAATGCTAATTGACGCATAGTGACAATAGGAAGTTTTGAAGTTGGGATTATGATAAAAAACGGGACAATCATTCAAAGTAAAGTGAGGTCTTCATCAATACTCCACAATTGACATTCATTTTGATGTTTTTGTGCTTTTGAATAGAAGAAAAGAACAAGTTTCTTTCAATATTTTCATCATTTTATTCACTGTTACACACTATAATATCACAGGTTGATTATATTCAGCATAAGCATTTACATGCAGCTGAATAACTTTATTCACATTTTATTTACAAATAACTTTGAAATAATTGAATCCAAGTAATCCATTGTAAATGAAACCAGTTTTGCATCTTGCCTTTTTCTTAGCAAGTCTTATTTAGTTAAGTCTGGACAAAATTCTTTTATCATCTTCTTTTTATGATATTAACAAATATCTCAAACTTCAGTTTATCAAAGAGGTACTTTCAAAATATATAATGTGTACATGTATTTACAAAATAAATTTCACATCATATATATGCTAAAAATGACCTGACATTTTAAAAATATTTTTTCAAAAATACTGTCATGTTTATTTACAGTAATTTCTTTTGATAAGATGTGTACAAATATAAATAACTTATCAGGTTTTTACATTATAATTCATTTTTCATTTAAGATCCTTACTAAAAAAACTTTTAAAAAAAGTATCAATATTTACTTACAAGTTGACAATGGATGGCAATTCTTGCATATTGAACTTCGTTACATAACTGTCAGATTCAGAACACCTCTTTCACAGCTTGAAATGGATTAGCCATCAAAATACTCTTTTATACTTCTCAAATAAAGCTAAAAATTAATAAATATGATTTGGACTATTTAAGACATCATATATACATGGTTGGTACACTGTGGCTTGATAATTTCCTTGGACAAAGTACTATCACATTCAAAGACAAGTCTATGTTTGTTGAGGTGAGTTTGCATCGTAGGGTGAGAATCCGAGGATCTCTTTTGAGAACATCTCGCCGGAGACCGTGTATGGAAGATTCTGGTCGATAATGTCTCCGGCGGTGGAAGCGTCAAACTCCTGCATCTCCATACTGCCTCCCTCCGGGTTGAAACCCATCAGTGTGGTGAGGTACTCTGCTAACTCGTACTCTGTCATGTGCTCGCCTGCAACAACATCAGGGGGATTGGATGTCATGTGAGGTGTAGACGTTTATTAAATATTAATTGTGTGAACAAAATAAATGCAAACATTATATTGGCAGTTTATTCACTATGCTAGTATGCAAGTCACAGGATCTAATCCTCTTATCTTTGGTTGGAGATTTAATAATGTTTGATAGTTTCATGTTTACTGTAATTGACCTCAATACAGTCACATAAACATACATTTTGTAGAAGCCTAGTTGCACCCAGAGAAACATAATCAAAAGGATTAATATTTTTGTAGAGAATTATTACAAAGTTTGTACTTTACTATTCACATTTAGATACTTTCCCTAACAGTTTCCTTGAAATAATCTTGAAATATAGTTTAGAAAGTAATTTATCTCACCAACAGACACTGGTCATAACAAAATTGATGTAATTGTTGCCACCATACGAAAATATATCATGTTTGCATCCCTCACATACTAAAGGCATGCTAAAACAATACTATTTTAATGAACATACTCTGAAATAAAATTGTCATATTTCTGGTTTGTTGTGACAATACAGACATGTCATAATACAATATACCGGTAGGCTATATCAAGATACGATAGGATATGATTTGTGTCTCAATGCACTTTATTAAGGTTATTTTATTAAAAAAACACTACATTAGACAAAGATCTTTGTGTGTTAGATAAGTAATTTTAAAGTCAATGATATACACATCAGGAAAGATCACTATTTTTGAAGCTTATAAAATGTGTGACATGCGTGACTGGTAATTATTCATTGTATATTTTTCATATGTAATTATTTTGGAGCGGCCTTAATATAAGCACCTCGGTGCTTGTTGGCCAATCCATTCATGTCTTTTCATGAATAAAATATGTTTAAATCATCAGGAAAGAGATATCATCAGGAAAGACATATCGTATCACAATACATATATTTTCCTATCAAGTATCAGGATATATCAAGATATCGTCACATCTCTACTGGTTTGCCCACCTTTGCTCTGCAACATCTCAAGAAGATCTCCCCTCTCTATAGCGGAACCTGTGTCTGTCTGGATACCCAGAGTGTCAAACGCCCACAGAATCTTCTCCGGTGACAAACCAAAAGCTGGTCTGTGGTTCACATACACTAAAATAACACACAGGAAATGGTCAAATATTGAAAGTCAAATGAGGTGTCATTTATGCATATTAATTGTATAGTTAAAACCAAGGGTGTGTTCAATAGTGCAATTAAAACGCAAGCGATTATCTTGATATCAGGAATAACATGATTAAAATATTGAAATGAATATATACAGGAGATTTCAATAGTGCAATACGATTCTAATGGCTGAATTATTGCCTAAGCGGCGAAAACAAAAACTTACTCGATCAATAGTGCAATAAGTACAGTATGTAACAACTCAATCAGCTTGATAAAATGGTATTTTGTATTAAGGCAACTAAAGTGATCTTCTCTCCAAAATATAAAATCCTATAAGGACAAACAATATCAGAAATTATTCATAATACTGACAAATGTGATTTGTGCCTCAAGCTGCAAAGAATGACAGTAGATGGGTAGAAAAAGAATATTGAACTCACGTTTTATGAAGTCTCCGAGATCAATGTCACTGACATATTGGCCTGTCTCGACATACTGGCTGAACTTGACTTCGTTCAACATATCCTCAATCTGAAAAGCAAAAATTGTGGTCAAAGTTCAATCTATGATTAAAACATGTTTTTTATTGCAAAATAACAAAGACAGATACCTTTTAAGGTTTTTAGTGAAAATTTCTTCTTGTACAGATTTTTGTCATGACTCTGCTACTTCATAACTCATGGGTTTATTGGAACATTGATCACAAACTTGACAACAATGGAAATAATCTTCAGGTGCGTAGAAAATTTCCGAACACAAGAATGGCTTGCAACACTGAAGCTTACAACATAAACCAACAATGTCATTTGTGCCTCATCATGGGCTGTAATGTACCATAGAGTGCCTGGATTTGTCTCCCTTTTCAAATTACTTGAAATAAAGGAAAAGGAAGTGCCTCATTGAACATCAAATAACGACATTATTTTCACAATGACTTGTGAGAAGTCTAAAGACACATACCTCCTGCTCCGAGGGGTAGAAGCCCATGGCTCTCATCACATAGGGAACTTCTGACAGAGGGATCTTCGTAGATATCTTTCTGCTCTCCATCGTGTTCACACTCTGGCTGTAACACAATTTATGATACAGACCAGTTGAGCACCATTCTCAAGGAGTTTTTGTTAACTACATCATAAATCTACACTCTTTTCTAAATCCAAATATATTGTACCTGTTAAAATTGTTGACTGATTAATAAAAGTTCTAAAACATAATTATATGTGTACATGTATTAACTGGTCTGAAGGACAAGTTACATTTTCATAATGATATAACGTAAATGTTTATGGCTAGGTGGAATGCATTTGTGCTATTATATAGAAATGAACTAGTATGCACTATAGAAATGGCAAGAACTGTCATTAGACTAATCTTCTATTAGTTTGTGACATGACAGTTCTAACAAACCAGTAAATCTTGCGCAGCAATGAGGAAGAGTACACTATTGATCCAAAATAAGGAAGGACATATATGGATGTGGTCAATCTTAGTCATATTCAAATAGCAGCCATACCTGCGTATCTGAGCATAGTAGAAGTAGTCCTCTAGCTCCGCAAACAGATCTCCGTCCCGCCCGCCGTCCAGCAGTCCGTAGAAGGGGATGAGATCCTCCCCGCCCAGTGTGGACTGAGCTTCTAGAGCGCTGCAGAGACAATGTACAGGATTAGTTATAGGCACCATCCCTGCCATAGTCTTAAAGGAGCAGTAGCACGTTTTTAGGGGGAATATAAGGTGATGTCAGGAAAATGAAAATAAATGGTTCCAATTGAAAGACCATGTATTTAAAGTCAAATAAATAATCTAAAGTTCAGCCTTGCGATTCCTTTTTCTTACACAGAATGAATTAAAGGTGCTAACACAAAAATGGCAGCCAATGGACTTATGTGAATCTTTATAATTTATTCTCTGACTATGGATGATTGGTTTGTGTAATGAGATTTTTGATACGTTAAAAAAACACAATTCGCATTAATGTACAATTATATATGAAAACTTGAAAATATAATATTTCAAAAAACATCCTACTGCCCCTTTAAGTACTGAATTATTTAATCATAGGTGTATTTTGATAACACTTCAATCACCACTATTACCTGCATACCCAAGTGACTTTCAACTATAACCCACTCACGAGTTCTTTGATGTACTTTACCTGGACTTGCTAGTCCATTCATAAATTTTCTTGAGGTTACTGTTTTAAGTTGACAAAGGTGCTGCAGTGAAACCACAACATTTCAGGCAAGCAAAGCTTCAATTAGGGAGTGATAAAAGGAATTGGTTATGCCTAGTGGGGGAAGTAGGCAGATGGAATGCAGAGCCCTCTGTTTGAAGCTATCAACTTTACAAATGCGTTTAGAGAAATAACAATATTCCCCATGCCAAAATCTTATCAGTGAATTCGGATAACTTAGAAAAGTCAAAGACAAGCTCCAAGGGAACATTGCATAGTTTTAGTTATAAATGTATTCACGTTTTACAAAGTCCATCTGATGGGTGTTATTCTATACTCTTAAATGATTTTCATAAGCTGTAACAAGTCATCAACTCCCATCATGAATCAGCTTTATGATACACAATATATTGCTCACCAGTCTAACTAAACCTAGTGTCAATAATACTTTTTCACTCCAATATTGAGTCTAGCAAGATGTAGTAGCGGCTCGCTAGGTTTACTTTGACTGTATTACTCACTTGAAGTTGACCTCCCACATGTGTACAGCTGCATCAGCCCCTCCAGCAGAGAACAGGTAGCGGCCGTCAAAACTACACGACATGTTCGCAACCTGAGGGCAGAGATTTCACATTCCTTGTATTGTGAACACATTCATAGAAACAGTAGAGCTTGACCTCTATACGGCTTTATATGGGTATTTAGATTCTAAATTGTCAATGTCTGTCACAAGTGCACAAAGAAAAAGGCCAAAAGATTAGTGTCTTGATAAAAGAATCTATGAGCGTCTTCATGTTTTTCAAATTTATTTTCATTCAATGACATATTCATGAGATAATGATAATGATAATAACACTTTATTGTCCTCAGTACATGTACATTTTGGAAATTTATTTTGTGCCTAAGCACCCAAGCAAGGTAGCAAACGTTACTCCCAACTTTTATCATCTTTTGGTATGACACAATAGATGTTGTACACATTAGTTGTGACAATTCAATATTACAAAATAAATTAATTAATTTAACCTTTATCAATGTGTCTGCAAGAAAACATGAATTTTCTGCAAAATCAGTTAAAACATTTTCACTCAATGTTAAATAAACTTTCAATAACCAACCAGAAGCTGCTATGAGGCAAACGGTGTACAGTCAATCAGAGAATTGTAAGAGCTTTGCATGGATATTAATATAACTGGAATAGCAGGATATTTCAAATCCTTAAGTTTGGTCCAAGTTCAAATCATAAAGATAGGGATTATTTGTATAAAGATAAAGTGAACTCACCCCACTAGGATGGGCAATAAGAGCCATACTGTTGTGAGGGTTGCCATCTAGCGGAAGGATACTCATCCCGACTTTGTCTTCTGTTGTGTACGCCATGTATCTCTTGTCTTTCAGCTCATCTTTAGTTGGCACTACGGTCATTCTGAAGGAAACCAAGAAAGTTTTCATCATCTTCAGAAAGAAATGAGTTAAGGAATGAAACGACATACCGAAATGCAAAACAAACACAAAATAATGACGTGGACGTTAAGAATTGCTTCTTTTGTAAATTTGACATGATACTTAACTTGACAAAAAATGTATAGGTCCTGTGTCTGTATTTACTGCAAGGTATATCGTCTAGCTAACAAGGATCGTAACCCTGTACAAGGAGCTTACAGAGGTTAGCTTGACCACCCATATACAATACAGTGATGTAACAAAGAAGACATGTAAAACAGGTTGATAAATAGGATAAATATACCTTGTGATGGGGGATCCATAAGTTGGTCCAATCAATGTTTTTCTGCACATCTTTGTTGTTGTGTTGTAAAGCTTGAATTTGAACTGGAATTAAAATTGATATGATATATTGAGCTATTGCAAAAGAAACCCACAACCAATGACTGCAATATTACTCACTTGATCACTGTTGTGTCCAAATAAATATATACATTTGCGTGATTACTGAAATAATAATATATATCTATATTACCTTTAATAGTATAAGTAACATGATTTACATGTGATAAGATGTAATCAGTTTTGTCAACTGAGGTCGAACTGAAGTTAGTCCATTTAATTTCTATATGTTTATACTGAAATTGAAAATAAAGAAGGGAAGAGTCAGAACCAGACATTCCAAAAACAGACCTTAGCAGCCTTGTTCCAGAGAATACTTATTGTTTAAGCTTACCTGATCATTGGCTGTGACGATGAAATGCTCTTTTGTGATTGGTGGATACCAGGCCATGCACAAGGGGACAGCACTCTGCTCGATACGATCGGAACTCATCACTCGCAGACAGTCAGCCATGCTGTTCTCTAGGTCGTACTCAACCTTGAAATAATACAATATATCAACCATCTGCTTTAAGAGAGCCTTAACAAGTATATTTTTCTGAATTAACTAGACTGTCAACCTCTTCAAAGTTGTTAGGAATTAAAACTTCATACTTTAGACATCCATTATGTTAAAGATACAATTGCTATAAAAATATAGTATTTCAACGAACCATAACCCGGTCCTCCCCTAGAGAAAGTAGCCTGGGGGCGGTGGAGTCGAGCTGCACTCCAAACATGATGTCTCTGATGGGCTTGTAGTGTGCGCGGTACCGACCCAGGTACATGTAGGGGCTGCCGTCTAGTCGACTCTGCTTCTTGAATACTGTCACTGCGTATTCGGCATCCTAGAATTAAAATGATATTGGCTTGTTTTGAAATGTAAAAAAACAGTAACTGGAATAGCATCCTGCAAAATGGATGTTTGATTTTAGTTTGTGCCAGTTTCAAAATTAACTAGCAAGCCTTCCTGGCTCATGGGATGTTTTGATAAACATTGTATGTAAAAACAGCCTTGTGAAGTTCGAGAGGACAATTGTTTTAAACCATATGCCCACCTGTCGCTAAATATATTAAAAGTATTTTGTATGTTGACAGAGACAAAAACACATTTCAAAGTAGAATATTTGTTACTTATTCAATAGCCTCTTTATACAGAGAGAAATATTACAGCAGTTTACACCAAACGTATGTAATTAATTTATTTTAACACCTGAACTGCTAAATTAAAAAAAGCAAACCATTCCATTAGAATGGTCAAAGATTTGCTCTTAAAAATGAAAATTTACCCCCAAAAGAGTAACCTCTGGGAGATAAAAGATGAGAATTTAAAAGTAAAAAACATACATTATGCAATAACAGCAGTGTTTAATTTACAGTAATGACTTCACTAACGAAGCTGAACAACAAAGATTAGAAATAAGGTATCGATGAGTTAACCCATCTTAAACAAGTGGTAAAAGATAAGATAATTGTGAAGCAAATGTGATGTACATACAGCGGTGGCGAGGTACTGTGAGTCGTGCGAGAAGGTGAGGTGAGTGACGGCATCCCGGGAGTATCTGAACACCTCCTCACTCTCGTCTTGCAGTGTGATGGAGTCCAGCACTCGCAAACAGCCGTTAGTGAACCCCACCGCTGTAACACAACATTGTGAGTATTATCAAATATTGGATTATGAGAACCATAAGAATTGCTGAATTTGGCATAATTCATTTTTTCGCATTCACATACTGCTGTTAGTGAAACCTACTACTAAAAATTACATTATAACAAAATTTGTCTTATAAGATGTGCATATCCTGCCTTTTAGTTGTTTTCGGTTCAGCAGAATTTCAGCAAAAATCACATGTATATCTGAGAAGTAAAACCTTAAAAACTAGGTAGATTCTGATTGTGATATATTTTGTCGATTAGCATTCTGAGATTCAAACCTGCTACTTATTTCAAATCTGCTTACTTGCTGCCCTATCTCACACCCACAAAGGGTTGTGTAATTAACATCTAAACCATCAGAAGAAACTGATATTACCAAGCAGCCCTCCTCTCGGGTCGTATGAACAACATCTGATGAGGTTTCCTCTCTCAAACATCCGCGACACCATCACCTCTCTGAAATTATTCAATATTAATCAATTGCTACATCAAGATTGATTTCTGTTATGCTTTTGTAGAATTATGAAGGAAATAAGATTTTTTCATGTGGAACACAAAATTGCCAAATGCATAATTCATATAAATAATGTTTACAAATGTTTAAACAAAAAGAAGATATAATCAGTGAATATTTCATTATTCAAAGACAACATTAAGTTTTACAAAAATAATTTTTAGTACACATAATGGATTAAGTATTAAAACAAGATATATCAACCACAACATAGTATGTTTACTTACTTTGTTTCATAGTTCCATATTTTCAGAAGTCCAGAATAACTTCCTATTGCTAAATAAGGCCTGAAAGGAAAATAGTTTCAAAAGTAGTTATTTTTTCATGTATAAAGATTTTCATTTAAATATCATATTCAACTCTAATTAAATCATACAATTTCACATCTATTAACAGATGAATACACACAAAAGTTCATCCTGTTTCAGGGTATGAACATTACGCTAACTCCACTAATCTGTACCCTGGGCTCAGAAGCTAGATTTGCTCGCGCAGCCCGACTTTGGATAAATAGCCAATCAAATAATTTTCTCGTTGAAATTTTATCGTGAAGGTGGCAGGAAAATGATTTGATTGGCTACATTCAAAGTCGGGCCGCGCGAGCGAATCTAGCTTCTTAGCCCAGGGTACAGATTAGTGGAGTTAGCGTAACGTTCGTTCCCTGAGACAGGATGACAAAAGTTTGGCACACAACTTAACAAATTTTATGTATATTATTTATGTGGTCAAGAAATTAGAACTTATTTATGAAAAATATTTCAACATTATTTTGAATATATATCTAAAACTTGTTTTACTTACAGTGATGGATGGGATGAGAGGGCGTGGATAGATGCATCATGTTCTCTGTGGATTATCTGCATTAGAAATGATTAACAAAAATAATTAATTAGATTAGATAAAGCTTAACTTCTTTGAGAGGCATTTTAGAAGTTGGAATGACAATAGTGCAGACGACTATGTGGATGACAACTTCTTTGTTCATTGTATGCGACGTTTCGACACAGATTCTTGTGTCGTCGTATACAATGAACAAAGAAGTTGTCATCCATATAGTCCTCTGCATTATAGATAAATCTTGTTAAGAACCATTTAATTAGAATGCTGCAGTACATATTTTCATGTATTGTCTTCAGAAATAAAAGCAAGAGTTAATCCCACTTTGTAACCCTTTACATCAACCTGATGAAGGAATAAGCATTTACTCAGAACATTGTCATTTTCTCAATAAAGAAGCTGTTTCCAGAAATACTTGCTGTTCCAATCCTATGTTCTTTCATAGGTGTTGTTGGAAGAATAATGACCAAAATATGAACAGAATTATCAAGAAATATTGAAAGATTGTATTTAACCTTTCTTTTGTACAAGTTTAATTTTTTTTAAAGGTGTTGAAACCAGAGATAGTTTTAATGGTCTTGAGATGAAGACACTTGAATCTAGTTTGGAAATTGTTTTTATTTATTATTTATCATTAAAAAAACTAGGAAGAGACTTTGAGACAGAAACAATGAGAAGCACAAAGCATCAACATTACCCACCTCCACCTTGCTCCCATCAGCAGTGATGTTGCCAAAGATGGCGATGTTACTCCCAACAACAAAATCTCGGATCACAAATTTCTTCTGGGAGATTGTGGCGTCAGGAGGGTACTTTGTCCCTTCTGGAGATCTAAGATAAAGATAAGTTAGTTTAGCTTTGAATATAAAACCATACATTGTGAACATATTGTGTTTCAATGAAGGGTGCCCAAAGACACCCGAATAATAAACTTTATTCATCAACAAAAGTGTCTTTGTCTTTCTGTTGTGAATGGCCCCTGGCCCCTCCTCTTGTTTTCTTTCACTAATGTTTTATATTAGTTTGCCATCCTGGCATCCTTGAATGGGTCCGTATAAAAAGTGCTTCATCTGATGAGGACCAAATAGGCGGTTGTAGTCTGAGCTTTCTCACCATATTGTGTTTGGGTTTACCCTACTAAACCTACCACTCATAGCTAGTGTCGAATCTAATCACGGACCAATTTAAGCTTTGCTGTAGTTTGTCACTTTTTTCTGTTTAAGCTCTTCCTAATACCTTTCTTGAACTCCAATCAGACGCCTTCTAACTATTACTACAACTGATTAGGGCATACTCACATTGAAGAAAATTCTGGCACAAATGCAAATGAGAGTGCATTTACAGGGCCGAGATCAAATTCTTGGTACCTAGAAGATAAAAAAGAAGTAATAAACTTATTGGCTCATTCGTTGGTACATGCATTCATTTAACTTTTCATTCATTTTCAACTTTGTTGAAATACACATGTTTGATACACATTAAAAACAATGAGGAAAACTAGAACAATTCACTGAATTTGAATCACTTTTACCAATGTTCTCACTCTACAGAACGATGATGTTTAACAGTGCTTTACAAATAAGTTTATCACAGTCTACACTGAGTGCTGTAGAAGACGACTATCAATAAGCTATAGTTCAATCAAATACATGTCGATAGAGAGAAATTCCAGTGCTACATCATTAACTTGATTCACTTTTACCCAAACTTGAATTTCTTTCATCATTTCAAAGCTGAAAATCTAACATATCTAGCCTAAAAGTCAAATTCTCTTTAGAGCCAGCTGTTATTTCATAAAGGAGTTTAAGTCATTTTAAAGATCATTTCAAGTATTTACCAGTATATCAGCTTGAGACTCTGATCGAAGAACTTGACATGTCCCGCCACATCTCCAACCACAATGTATTTGTCTGTGGTGGTCAGCACATTGATACCCCGGTCTTGCAGTCGGATAATCTTCAGAGCTTTCTTATTGGCTGACTGATCTGTGGTCATCACTGAAAGAAAGTCAAACAAATTTACATCTCTTGGGATTGAATGGGACACAAACTAGACTCCTTTATTTTTTTGCATTCCTCTATGACAAAAGGGCTTGAAATCATCATGTTGATCATTTGGACTGATATCTTTCCAAAAGTGCTATCGTAACCCTCAACAAGGCCTTTTTGCATATTGAACCAGAAACCATGCTGCTATAGTTAAGAATAAGCATAATATAGATACTGTTAAGTGTCAATATCTTGTTGGACCTGCTCACAGGTACCCGTGCTCCTAGTTATAGAATAATAACTGTCCCAGGCATCAACGTTACCGATGCCTGGAAATCTAGAGATCATGGTTGACATGCTTTTCAAAAGTTTAGGAGATTTTTATTGGACAATAAGATAGGCTGTTTGGGTGGCATTCTAGAATTTGATGGTGTATGGAAGACAAGAGTAATTCTATGGATGAACAACTTTATTTGACAGTAGCGACATTTAGGTATAGATCTTTTTACAATATGCTTAAAAACGGTATAATGATTTTTACCGGAAGGATGTTACTGTTCAAATAAAATGTTTTTCATCCATAGAATTACTCTCGCTTCCTTGAGATATATGAGTATCAATACATAACCTGAGACAGCTCAAAGTTACCTACCCTTAGTGAGAGGTTGGTTGTTGTCCCAGACGACGAGGTTTCCGATGGATGTAGCTGTGAGAGCACGGGAGCTGCCGGTCTGGAAGATGGACTGACTGTAGCGACCCACCGGCTTGTTGAAATCCTGGTCTGTCAGGGGCGGTGCGTAGAACTGCATCATCCTCTCCTCCTGGTGCCATAGAAATATAGACATAGATTAACCCATTACATGCTGATTTTATTAGTTTTAAATCATGCTGTTTTCAGACTAAGTGGTAGAGATAAGACTTCAAATGTTAAAGAAAACAATTGGTGTCCATTTGAAACAGCCTGTCAATATTTTGGCTTTCTTATAGATTATTTTGTATTTTTACATTTATTATTTATATCAATATTTGAATATATTGTGTGAGAATAGTTCTAATAATTTTGTCAACCAATTTTTAGAGAATAGTAAAAAAAAGTGTTTATCAATGCGATTGGGCAGAAATATATTATGTGAATGACTTTGGCGTAAAATTGGTGTCTTACGCTGCTTAGGCAATATTTTAACTATTAACAGCATTTTATGGATTATATTCGTGTTGTAATGATTCAAAAAGAAAAGATATGATAATTGGAAGGAGAGATTACACAGGAAGATGGAGACAATTGCGTACCCAGTGATAGAAGATGATCTGATGATCACTGTTGGTCATGAGGTAGTGGATGTTCTCTGGGTTGAAGTGGATGAAGTTCTGCACTCCATAGCTGGGCTTCAACTCGGCGGTGCACACCGGGGTCTCTCCGTCCACCGTCCAGTCCCAGATAGCCAGCACCTGGTCAATTGTCAATGGTCAATGGTGGTGAAATGAAAAAAGGCTGCTATTAAAGTTGAAATGTGATGTTTTGTAATTTATACAATATAAGTTGTTTAAGAAGCATTTTAGAAGTTGTAAAAGACAAGGAGTTTTATGGATGATCATGTTCTTTATTGTAGACAGTAGCAAAGTTTCGGTATAGATTCTTATACCCTTGCTTAAAAACGGTATATGAATGTGTTCTGAGACATCGTTACTGTCAACAATACAGAAGTTGATCATTCATTAAACTCAATGTTGTATTGCTTTATAAATATTGACATTAGCAATAGCTGAATGTGGCATTACCAGGGTTATTGATCCAGAGGGATATTCTGGGGGCTTGAACCCCCCTTTTGGATTTTATTTAAATAACCAATAAAAGAGTAGACTTAAAAGAGCCATTTTAAATTTCCCAGATCCACCACTTGCTTGGTAAATGCCATTTCAATGGTAAGTGTTTTTTGCTATTCAAAAGTGAATAGGGCCATAGGACTCTTTTTTTCAGTTTTGTTAAGAAAATAATGGCAAGGAAGGAACACACTTTAATTCCTTTATCAAAGATCAGTTAAAACAAGGAAGTGAAGGAAGATAGATGTTTTTCTTGATGGATAAATAGATGATTGGGTTTTGACAGCATCAGGAAGACAGAACATTTGTGAAAACATACTTAAAATAAAGAACAAGATTGATGATTTTAACTTTATACCTGGGATTCGGCTGCACTGATTGTTGCTAGGTAACGAGCATCTGGGGTCAAGGCCACAGCGACAACACCTCCCTGAGGGTTGGGGTCAAAAAGAGTTTGGATAGGAATGCTGAAAGAGAGAAATATATATAACAAATACAATTAAAACAAGAAGATGATTGATGTTCATTAAGTGAAGTGATGTCATATCTTCCTCAAAAAACATTTTAAGAAAAAATATTCAAAATATTTATCTCATATTTATTTCGAACTGCAAAGGCACTGATTAACAATTTAATATAAAAAATACCAACAACTTTTTTGGGGGGTAAGAAACAAAAAAATAGAAATGTTATTGCCCAAAAAAGTCTGTTAAAGTGTGTAGTTGACATCATTGCCTGAAGGAAATTGTAACACCAATACAGGGATGAAAAACTGAAATAACAACAATTTGCCTTTTGATTAAAAAAAAGATGCTTGGGAGAAAAAAGAGATATTTGAAATCCCTGTTGTTTCAAATGGTTTCTAGGCTGATAGATGATAATGAAATATAGACAACTTATATAACTGACTTTTATGGCACCGTTTGATGACTTATGTGGGTTGTCCAAACTATCATCCACGGTTATCAAGAATTCTATGGTTCTTAAAACAGCTAATATATAACAAAAAATGGGTACCCTGTGTAGGTGTCCCAGACAATAACCATAGAGTCTGATCCCTTGTCTCCAGTCACCAACCAGCGCTTGTCTTCACTCACACAGCTGCATGTGATCGGGTTAGCCTGTTAGTCAGTGAATAGTTATCAGTCAATGCTTTCATCACATACAGCGTGAAATAAAGGAAAATAATATACATTCATAACACAAGCAAAATTTGATATCACTTCCAAGTGCATTCTGATCCAATTATTCTTCAGGAGTTAAAAAAAAATGTCACAGTCAGTATGCCATTGATTTTGTGTTTTGTTGCATTAGGTCACAGATCTTTGTCTTGTCTGAGAGTCATGCCACTTTGATAATAGATTATTTATTTTAAAGAAGCGCCTCTTATATTTTAGGATACAGAAAGAACAAATATAAAAGGAACCTTAAAAAAAAGAGAAATTACTTAATTATTAAGTGTAAAAGAATTTCTAGTATTGTTTCCATAAAGATAAAAGGCGCCGCCAACCCTTTATTCCGCAATAAAGTATAGTTTTTGAGTGAAGTCAGGAAACCATGACAGCCGTGATGTCACTAGCCATGGCCCTGATAGAGGATTTTCTATTCGTGGCATAATTTAGTTTACAAAATTTATGTTTATTGTGAGAATAAATAACTTAAAGAAGTTAAAATCAACAAACAAGAGTAAGAGTAGATATTGACTTACATGGCCCTGCAGAATGTGCTGTCTGTTGTTATGGAAGTCGTAGAGTACTCCAACATGAGCACAGGGGTACATGATGACCTTCCGTACTCCATCAGTCAGGTTCAGTACTGGTACGCTGCGGTTCAGTCCAAATGACCACACAATATTCTGTAAAAAGTATAATGATGATTTGAATGAGTTATTTTCGTTGAATGAATTATTTACAAAGTTCATGTTTTTTTCTAGTCATTATGGTAAAGGGGATCTACTGAAACCCAAACGTCCTGAATCGTTTATAGTTCCTGTTTTCATGATGTTGAAATGTTTAAGTTTATACTAAGCAAATAAAAAATTCTTTGATGAAATGATATTCGTAAAAATTGCCATGGTGATAATAGTATTCCAACTTTCAAAACATAATGTCCACATATAATTACAACCTGAAAACTGAATGTTTTAATTTTCTTAAGAGCAGCAGGTCAAAGGTTAATTTTCAATGCCACATAAAATTGTTAACAAAAATAAATGAATCAAAATATAGAACATGCAAAGCACTGACCAGTGCAGAACTGGACATCGTCCCCTCCATTCCTGTATCACTGCGGTCAGTAGAGGGCAGTTGAGGGGCAGTGGGGATCACCTCAATATCAGCCTGGGTCGGAGGGGGCTGTGAGGGGTACCCCATCTCCCCCTCCCCCTGAGGGGCTGAGGGTTCAGTCTTCCTCTTACTACCCCTGGAACTCCCTGATTTTGGCCTGGTCTGATCGTCCTGTTCTTCTTCAGGTTTAGGGGATCCTTTCATGTCAGTGACATCTTGGGCAGGTGCCTGTTCGGAGGTCACGGCTTCTGTAATATGATTTATTGATTTGATATTGGACTTAGTTTTATAAATTTTCATATCATAATATTTGCTGTCGTCATTGTGCTTACTGGCAATACTCTGTATAAAAATCAATAATCTATTTAACCCTTACCAGGGTTCGAAATTAGCACTAGCCCGGTAGCCCATGGCTAGTGAAAATGATGCTGGGCTAGTAGTGGGCAATCATTGGTAGTCCGAAGGACTAGTTGAATTTAAAGAAAATACGATTATATTGGTGTATTTGGCTAGTCAGAATATGTTTGGACTAGTGCTCACAGGAATGTACTAGTCCAAATGGCTAGTACCCCTACAGGAGTAATTTCGACCCCTGCTTACGATGCGGCTATATATTTTTGCTCTACAAGCCCAAGTGGCGGAATTGTTTTGTCCGGTGCCAGCCACCGTTATATCCTGATTAACCGCTTCTTTATTTTTGTGCGCGGATATACATATGATACATGGAAATAAAGACAATTCTCTCTTCTATACGATGATGTAAAAATTATAAAATTATCTCTAATGGTTTGTGAGATATAAATGCTGCAAGGTGGGTACCCTCAATCATTTTGAGGTAAACAATTTTTTTGCGGCACTTGTCGCAACGCTTTGCCGCTTCTTTATTTTTGTGCGCGGATATACATATGATACATGGAAATGAAGACAATTCTCTCTTCTACACGATGATGTAAAAATTATAGAATTATCTCTATTGGTTTGTGAGATATGAATGCCGCAAGGTGGGTACCCTCAATCATTTTTGAGAAAAGGTTTGATATTTTATATCCGGGAGCAGCCAAGACTGCTTGCAGTCAATATATAGCCTTATCCTGAAAGTTACAGATTTCGCCAAGAGGGCTTACGTGCCATTTTATATTTGGCCCGTAAATATCACGCGCCCCGCATCGTAAGGGTTAAGAATGAGAAGTATCTTCATGGATATACAACTATAATTTTCTGGATAAGCAATATTTCGACACAGATTTTAATGTTGTTGTCTAGATTATGACAAAACATTGCCGTAACAGTATAAAGGAGTTTTAAATAAAACAAAATAATTCATTGTTGTGCTATTGCTTCAACTTCTAAAATGACATTCAAAGAGCAGCTTTCTATTTGTCATTATGTCAAGCACATAATATAAATGAATCATTTCAAAATATCGTTTTTGCCACTGAACTGTGTATTGTACATTCATACAACTGTGAAACTGGAAATCCTCTATCTACGTGACACAAAATAAGAATCTATAACACCAAACCTTCTTGTTTTTCTTCTTGATCGGCAGCGTCTTGTTCTGTAGTTTCCTGTTGACTCTCAGCTACAGTCTTTGGGGCTGTTTGCTCCTCGGTCCCTTCCTGTTCACCTTGACCTTCAGTGACCTGTCTGTCAGCATCAGTTGGCGCATCTTGTGCCGCTGCCTCCTGTTCTGCAAACTCTGGCGCAGTATTGTCAGTTTCATCCTGTGTTTCTTTCTCTGGATCTGGTTCATCATTCTGGTTTTGGTTGGTATTATCCTCCGCTTCTTCACTTTTCTCCTCGGTATCCTTAACTTCATCGTCTGCATTTTCTGTTTTGCTTACATTTTGTTCACCTTGTTCTTCAGTTTCTTCTGTTTTCTGAGTTTCATCCTCTTGTTCAGTTTGGGGTTTGTCTGGGACATTTTCAGTCTCTTGTTGACCTTGTTCTGTTACCGTTTCATCACCGACATTTTGGGTGACTTCAACATCTTCACCTTGATTTGCTGTTTCTGTTCCAGATTCACCTTCCGTAGAAGCCTCTATAGTTGTTTTGACACTTTCATCGTTTTGATTTTGATTTGTGTCACCATTTTCTTTGACTGGTGTTCCTGGTTTAGGCGAATCTTTTCCTTCTTCTACTTCATTATCGCCGGTCACAGGAGTTTCCTGCGTTTGGTCGGCCATTTAGAAAATTAAAACAATCTCGTTGACAAAATGAGCGCATAAACTAAGCAGCAGTAATCGTAAACGGGAGTTAGTGGTACATGCCTGACGCCGTTGCCACGATACGGTGTTTTCATTGACTAGTTTCCGGGTGTCGTTAAATGAGATGTCATAAATACAAGTTATTTGAATTAGTTGTTATCAGAAAATAAAGCCTCGGCATAACGTGCTTTTATAACACACTGCCTTACACGAAACAAATGCATCAGTGTATAATTTAATATTTTTTTCAACAAATATAAGAATGCTTTGCGGTAAAATACATATTATTTTCTCGAAAACTTATCAAAATAATGGCAGCTAATTTTATATCTAACTTTTAAATTTAACTTCATTAATCTTTTTTGTATTCTAATATTTATTCAAATATGTTCATAAGCTCAAAACATATGTTTGTGTTATTGATGAGTGACAATTTAATAACTCACAGCAACTGTTTCAGTAAATAAACTGTTAGTCGATAGGAAAGTACAATGCTAGATTTCAATGGCAGCCCCCATGCAAAAGCTTCCGCATTCGCGATGACTCTTTTTCATGAAGTGTTTTTCGGTTTAAGGATAATATTATCATGCTACGCATATATATCTATTTTGACATACATTTATATATTGTTTAGAAGACGTAAAAATGTTGAAATTAACAATAAGGAAAAAAATATTGTATTTATCACTGCCCATCCAGATGACGAGTGTATGTTTTTTTCTCCAACAATTATTGCACAAAGTAAACAATCATCACTTCTCTGCTTTACTACAGGTGATTATCTTTCCTCCAAAATTAATTATCAATATGGATATAATGGGTTCGAAAGCCCTTCCCGAGCACCTTTCGAATCCCTCACCATTGATGCACCAAAATGCAAAATGGATTTTTGCGCTTATGAGATCATGGTAATTTTACGTAAAGTGAATAAGTAAAGTAAACTTTTGACATTGTAATGTGCGTAGTTACATGTTACCATGTTTTCCAACACAAGTGTTTAACACATCGCAAGGAAAATCAGACATTGTGTGCTCCATAGTCCTAGCAGTCTTCGTAAGTAAGGTATTTGTAAAATATCTGTCTTACATCCTGGATACCTGTGAACTATTTAAAAAAAAAATCTGTCTGGCGAATGTGTTGGTAACTTAAAAATGGTCTTCTGTAGTATTAAACTACCTAACAGTTAGACTGTTAAAAAGTATGTTATTTGTATTAGGAAGATGCATATTGAACAGAACTTTATTTACTACTCAGGCTGTCAACTGCAGCGTAAGAGGTATAATTATATTTATGCAACATACAATATCAATTTATGTACAGCCCATACATTCATGAATGATACATGTAGCATACATTTATAATGCTTCTTTATCAATCCCATTTCATTTAGGAAATAAAATATTTTTGAAATAAATCGGCTTATTTTCATGAAGATGAAAACAAAACCGATGAAATATATACGAAGAATGAATTTATGACATGATAAGTATAGAAAGCTAAATTGTCTTCGTTTGATATTTAAATTTTGATAAATGGGTAAGGCTACATGATCAGTATTGAGTTAGACCCAGATTCATAAAGAGCAATGTCAAATCTTAAAATGAAAAAACAGCCACCAAATTATCATGAATAATGACAAAGTTATGGTCAGTTTAAGACTTTTGGAGTCAAAATTAACTTGGAATATGAAAATGAAACATCACAGATTACAATTTAACACTTTAGTTAATTAACTATAAAACTATCAATAATATGAACTATCGAGTAACTATGTGTTTGTCAGAATTCTTCACAAAAGGAGACCTGTTATGTCAGTCTAAAACAATCATTGTTATCCATTATTTCCCTGAAGGAAGTACTTTCAAAGCCGCTACTAAGCGCTCCGCGCGACCACATAGGTCCGTACATCCCGTATTCAGGTACCCAATTGTACAGCTGGGTAGACTGAGTGCAATGTGGATGAAGTGCCTTTCCCAAGGACACAACACAGTGTAAAGCCCAGGTCACAAATCTTTGGTGTCTTCACCTGGATTCGAACCCGGGTCTTTGGCGTGATAGGCCAGCACGCTAACCACTACACCACCGCGCTCCATAACTTAGAACACTGTTACTGTAACTTGTGCTCGAAGAAGCGAACATTAAATATTTGATACACAGCTACAAGACAACTTGAAACATAAGGCCCATTCAGGTGATATACTGCATAAGCATGAATGAATTAATACAATCTATGTGGGCCTAGTAAAAGGCAATCTATCTAAATATGAAATTTCATTTATTCAATGTTGATTTATTTCTTATTGCTATGGGTTTTATTTTCAGTCTTTAATTGACAGCTTTGTTATTGTGCGTGTGGTTCATAAGGTTACAGAAATCATCTGTTTTACAGGGAATTATGACAAAAAGGGTGGCATCAGAAGAAAAGAAATTATAAGTAGTTGCTCAACTTTAGGAATTCCCAAAGAAAGAGTTACAGTTTTGGACATAAGGTAAGTAGTTGTAAATAAAATAGGATGTTGTCTGATTTTGTCATTGAATTTACATATATTCCAAAGGAACATAAATGAATTTTTTGAACATAAAATAGTAAGAAATTATAACTTAACAGACTGTCATTAAAATTTGGCTTCTATGGTGACACTGCCCTCCTTTTCCAGTGCATTAATTTAAAAATAAATATATAGTTAACTTAATCTAAAACATTTGAAAGAAATGTTTACTTTATACACCTAAATCACATTGTGTTTATTGTTTTATGGATTAGTTGATTACATACATTTAGGCTGAAATGTTTCTTTCTTCAGTAATATTGATTTGTGCAGAGGTATTCATGATAAGACAACATTCAGTAAATATTATAGTAACAAAGAATTATTCTAATCTTATTATTTTTTTACCAAATTGATACATAAACAGGGGAGAGAAATCATGTTCAGAATCAGAATCAGAATAGCATATTTCTTACATTAAATAATACATTAATACATAATTTATTTCTACATTTGGTATCTTCTCTATTTCACTGATAGAACAGAGTATCTCACCCTCAACATATAATACATTAATACATAATTTATTTCTACATTTGGTATCTTCTCTATTTCAGTGATGCACAAGATGATCCAGCTATGCAATGGAACCTGGATGTTGTCAGTAATGAAATTGAAAAATACTGTGAAAAATATGATATTACTGAGGTGATTTTTAACCCTTCTATTTGGGGTGGGGTTTTTTTAACCCTCCTATTTTGGATGATTTTTGTACCTTCCTATTTTTAGTGATTTTGTAACCACCCTATTTTGGGTTATTTTTTTACCTTCTCATTTAACGTGATTTTTTAACCTTTCTTGTTTTGGGGATTTTTTAACCTTCTATTTCAGGTGTTTTTTTAACCCTCCAATTTGATTGATTCTTTTACCCTTTTTACCGGTATGGGGGATTTTTAACCTCCCAAATAATGATTTTAAACTCTTCTATTTGGGTGAAAGTTTAACCTTCCTATTTGGGTTGATTTTTTAACCTTGATAATTTATTATAACCTTCCTATTTGGAGTGACTTTTTAACCCTCCTATTTTGGGTGTTTTTTAACCTACCTATTCCGGGTGATAATTAGCCATTCTATTTGGGATGATTTTTTACACTCCTATTTTGGTAATTGTTTAATCTATGAAACTATTGTGATAAATTATTGCAATAGTATTGAATTAAAAAAAGTAGTTGTGTTTCCCAAAAGATTTGACTGAAGACAGTAAGTGGACACTTAATGTTGCAATAAAAGTTAATTTTACTGTTTTTGCCATTTTGCACCTCAGTAACCAATTCACATCAATCCAAAATCACACTTTTAATTTTTTACTGAATATTTACCAAATGTTATGATATATGAATACTACCTGAAAAAAATGTTTTTACCAAAACAAAAAAAGATTTGAGTACCGTTCTATGGGTCGTGAAGAAGTGCAGCAGTACGACTAATTGTTGTTAAAAAACTGAATCTACAGCGCTCCAGATAATTTTTAGAACTTTTGGTTATTACTCGTTTTTTTGATAACTGTGTTCTTGTACTCCTAGCATTTTCAACTAATTAATTTGTTTGGGGGTAAATGAAGCAGATACACTGTTTATCTGGAGCACTTATGTACGAGCATAGGAAACGAAAGATTTCTCCTCCCTAAATGCTTTTAGAGAATGGCATCCAACACTGACCTATGAAAATTAAAAGTTTGGTCTCTGTCATTCCTGAAATTGGTGCTACGAGCCTGATGAAAACACCAGAAAGTATTCACTAAGAGTAAAGATGATTGAAAATTGTATTTTTATTATCATAACCTTTTGCAGATTTATACATTTGATGATTATGGAGTGAGTGGACACAACAATCACAAAGAACTTTATCATGCAGTTAGGTAGGTAACCAAATTCTAATTGTATCTTACATCTGAAAGTCAATACTTCTGAAGTTTCTTTTTTTTTTACTCTACACAGATACAAACTCGTTCTATCAACGGGTGACCCATACATTATGGTCTGAGAACAGCCTATTCAATAGCATGTTCTGACATTTACAGAGATACAAACTCTATCTATCAAGGGGTTACCCATACATAATGGTCTGAGAACAGCCCCTTAAATTGCATGTTCTGACATTAACAGAGATAAAAGCTTGTTCTATCAAAGGGTTACCCATACATTATGGTCTGAGAACAGCCCCATCAATTGCATGTTCTGACATTAACAAAGATACAAACTCGCTCTATCAAGGGGTTACCCCATACATTATTGTCTGAGAACAGCCCCTATAATTGCATGTTCTGACATTAACAGAGATACAAACTCGTTCTATCAAGGGGTTACCCCATACATTATAGTCTGAGAATAGCCCTTTCAATTGCATGTTCTGACTAGACAGAGATACAAACTCGTTCTATCAAGGGGTTACCATTACATGATGGTCTGAGATCAGCCCCTATTATTGCATGTTCTGACAGAAGTAAACAACAAGGCCTCTTGGGAAGGAAATCAGAGACTGTAAACCATGTACTAGTTGAACGCCACCATCTATCTTTTAAACATGATTGTTGTTGGACTAGGTTTGTCTCCACTTAAAGAGCCACACTGCTAGTTGTTTGGGTTCATATATGCCAAACTTTACCAATAGTGTCATCTGATGGAGATTAGCTAACTTAACTTCTTAACTAGCTAAGAATATGCACCTATTTAGGGTGTTGAGAGACATTTGTGGCAAGGAATCCTCCAGTCCAATGGAATAATTTGATATTCCTTTAGAATCAAAATTATCAGATTTTATTCCTGTGGACATGGTTGAATTCATTTAGATCAAACTTCACCCATCACCTGATTGTCAAAAATATCTTGTAACCAGTTATTACCCAGTGATTAATACCAGATTATTTCTTTATTTGTTATATATTTCTTTAGGTGATCATTTTGGAGAGTTTATAATCTAACATTACGAATATTATCAGGATCTCTTTAACCTCTTTTGGAAAAAAATGCAAATTGTTGGTGTTATATTTAAAAAAAAATTTTTTTAATCCTTATTTGTATAATTTCCCCATATAAACTTTTTTCTTAGCTTTTTATCATTCACATTATTTCCCTATTATTTTCAAGATTTTGATGACTCTTGTTAAATTTTTTCTTCAAAATAGTTACTAATGATCAATAAAATGTTTTATTTTTCAGGAACTTAAAAAGAAGGAATGCACTCAGTGGTAAGTTATTGGAAGGTATTTTTGTAAATTTATACATTATGTGGTAAGTAATTTAAAGATAACAAAAAGCTCTAGAAAGCTGAAATCTTGTGTGTATACACTCCTAAAAAACACTGAGGCAAAAAACCTACCAGGAATTTCTGCTTGTTTTATTACAAAGATGTGCATGGATTCATGATCTATACTTACTAATAATCAGATTGTGGTACAGTGAGAGTTCGGTCTTAGTAACAAGTTTGTATCTTTGACCCAGGAGTACAGTGTTACAGTCTGGAGAGTGTGGGGCTATACAGGAAGTACGTGTCCATACTAGACCTTCCCATCAGCCTCTTCTCCTCGTCCACTATCTTTGTGTCTTCCCCAGCTGACGTTCTCCGTGCTCAGGTGAAAGAACACTCATCCTGCTACATAAGCGTGTTGAATCCTTATTCATTACCCATACGGTTGAAAATAAGTGGTGACATATTTTCAATATGAGCACTAGTGCACATATCACTTTTGCCTAGCAACGATTGTTGTAGCGACAGTTCCCGTAGTTTTTCACCTGTGACGTCATAACATCATTGTTCACTGTAGCCGGCCGTCGCAAGGGAAGCGGCCCGTTTCTTGGATTTTTCTAAGATGCTAAAATGGAATAGAATCGGTAGTAAAGAAATTATTACCCTCGGAAGTGCGTCATATGACTTTAATGAAACTTGTGCAAATTTGTGTATAACCCATCGCTATTGCTCGGGTAATACAAAAATTCACACTCGTTTCGTAAAAGTCATATGACACACTTCCTCGGGTAATAATCTCTATAACTCCTTCAATACTTTCACTATGTGCATGTCTAGCCAATAAAAACACCTGTTTCTAGCAATAAAAGCACAACCTATGCTTTAAGAAAAAAATATTTTGATGAACATAGCCGTGAAGTACCAGACGTCATTTTTACAAGGCATATGTAAAGGTTTTGATGGAGTTCTGCAGATCAAAATACACTGATATGACAGGATAGCTTACAATCCAAATGATATACTTGATATATAATGCAATTTATCATGTAGGTCGACATATTAAGTTTAAACAAAAATGTTGAATGAATTACTATAAGCACCCCCCTCTGTCGACATATTAAGTTTAAACAAAAATGTTGAATGAATTACTATAAGCACCCCCCTCTGTCGACATATTAAGTAACAAAAATGTTGAATGAATTACTATAAGCACCCCCCTCTGTCTACATATTAAGTTTAAACAAAAATGTTGAATTAATTACTATAAGCACCCCCCTCTGTCGACATATTAAGTTTAAACAAAAATGTTGAATGAATTACTATAAGCACCCCCCTCTGTCGACATATTAAGTAACAAAAATGTTGAATGAATTACTATAAGCACCCCCCTCTGTCTACATATTAAGTTTAAACAAAAATGTTGAATGAATTACTATAAGCACCCCCCTCTGTCTACATATTAAGTTTAAACAAAAATGTTGAATTAATTACTATAAGCACCCCCCTCTGTCGACATATTAAGTTTAAACAAAAATGTTGAATGAATTACTATAAGCACCCCCCTCTGTCGACATATTAAGTTTAAACAAAAATGTTGAATGAATTACTATAAGCACCCCCCTCTGTCGACATATTAGGTTTAAACAAAAATGTTGAATGAATTACTATAAGCACCCCCCTATGTCGACATATTAAGTTTAAACAAAAATGTTGAATGAATTACTATAAGCACCCCCCTATGTCGACATATTAAGTTTAAACAAAAATGTTGAATGAATTACTATAAGCACCCCCCTCTGTCGACATATTAAGTTTAAACAAAAATGTTGAATGAATTACTATAAGCACCCCCCTCTGTCGACATATTAAGTTTAAACAAAAATGTTGAATGAATTACTATAAGCACCCCCCTCTGTCGACATATTAAGTTTAAACAAAAATGTTGAATGAATAACTATAAGCACCCCCCTATGTCGACATATTAAGTTTAAACAAAAATGTTGAATGAATTACTATAAGCACCCCCCTATGTCGACATATTAAGTTTTAACAAAATAGTTGAATGAATTACTATAAGCACCCCCCTATGTCGACATATTAAGTTTAAACAAAAATGTTGAATGAATTACTATAAGCACCCCCTCTGTCGACATATTAAGTTTAAACAAAAATGTTGAATGAATTACTATAAGCACCCCCCTCTGTCGACATATTAAGTTTAAACAAAAATGTTGAATGAATTACTATAAGCACCCCCCTCTGTCGACATATTAAGTTTAAACAAAAATGTTGAATGAATTACTATAAGCACCCCCCTATGTCGACATATTAAGTTTTAACAAAATAGTTGAATGAATTACTATAAGCACCCCCCTATGTCGACATATTAAGTTTAAACAAAAATGTTGAATGAATTACTATAAGCACCCCCCTCTGTCGACATATTAAGTTTAAACAAAAATGTTGAATGAATTACTATAAGAACCCCCCTCTGTCGACATATTAAGTTTAAACAAAAATGTTGAATGAATTACTATAAGCACCCCCCTCTGGATCAACCAATGAGTAAAAGAGGGACATCAGAATTTTATGACTTGAGCTACCTCTTTGATTGCATATTTGTGTATATTTGTGTTCCATTGTACGGAAGCATCCTAGTGCCACAGTGAGAATTTTTTTTATCTCCTAATTAGGAGATACTATCTCCTAATTAGGAGATACTAACTCCTAATTAGGAGATACTAACTCCTAATTAGGACTTAGTTATCACCTAATTAGGACTTAGTTATCACCAAATTAGGACTTAGATATCACCTACTTAGGACTTAGTTATCATCTAATTAGGAGAAACTTACTCCTAATTACGAGAAACTAAGTCCTAATTACGAGATACTTAGTCCTAATTAGGACTTAGCTATCACCTAATTAGTACTTAGCTTTCACCTAGTTAGGACTTATTATCTACCTATTAGGTGATTGCTAGGTCTAACTTCTAATGACCGATAACGCCCATACTTTTGTTGAATGAATTACTATGAGCACCCCCCTCTGTCGACATATTAAGTTTAAACAAAAATGTTGAATGAATTACTATAAGCACCCCCCTCTGTCGACATTTTAAGTTTAAACAAAAATGTTGAATGAATTACTATAAGCACCCCCCTCTGTCGACATTTTAAGTTTAAACAAAAATGTTGAATGAATTACTATAAGCACCCCCCTCTGTCGACATTTTAAGTTTAAACAAAAATGTTGAATGAATTACTATAAGCACCCCCCTCTGTCGACATATTAAGTTTAAACAAAAATGTTGAATGAATTACTATAAGCACCCCCCTCTGTCGACATATTAAGTTTAAACAAAAATGTTGAATGAATTACTATAAGCACCCCCCTCTGTCGACATATTATGTTTAAACAAAAATGTTGAATGAATTACTATAAGCACCCCCCTCTGTCGACATATTATGTTTAAACAAAAATGTTGAATGAATTACTATAAGCACCCCCCTCTGTCGACATTTTAAGTTTAAACAAAAATGTTGAATGAATTACTATAAGCACCCCCCTCTGTCGACATATTATGTTTAAACAAAAATGTTGAATGAATAACTATAAGCACCCCCCTATGTCGACATATTAAGTTTAAACAAAAATGTTGAATGAATTACTATAAGCACCCCCCTATGTCGACATATTAGGTTTAAACAAAAATGTTGAATGAATTACTATAAGCACCCCCCTCTGTCGACATATTAAGTTTAAACAAAAATGTTGAATGAATTACTATAAGCACCCCCCTCTGTCGACATAAAATGTTGAATGAATTACTATAAGCACCCCCCTCTGTCGACATATTATGTTTAAACAAAAATGTTGAATGAATTACTATAAGCACCCCCCTCTGTCGACATATTAGGTTTAAACAAAAATGTTGAATGAATTACTATAAGCACCCCCCTCTGTCGACATATTATGTTGAATGAATTACTATAAGCACCCCCCTCTGTCGACATAAAATGTTGAATGAATTACTATAAGCACCCCCCTCTGTCGACATATTATGTTTAAACAAAAATGTTGAATGAATTACTATAAGCACCCCCCTCTGTCGACATATTAGGTTTAAACAAAAATGTTGAATGAATTACTATAAGCACCCCCCTCTGTCGACATATTATGTTTAAACAAAAATGTTGAATGAATAACTATAAGCACCCCCCTATGTCGACATATTAAGTTTAAACAAAAATGTTGAATGAATTACTATAAGCACCCCCCTATGTCGACATATTAGGTTTAAACAAAAATGTTGAATGAATTACTATAAGCACCCCCCTCTGTCGACATATTAAGTTTAAACAAAAATGTTGAATGAATTACTATAAGCACCCCCCTCTGTCGACATAAAATGTTGAATGAATTACTATAAGCACCCCCCTCTGTCGACATATTATGTTTAAACAAAAATGTTGAATGAATTACTATAAGCACCCCCCTCTGTCGACATATTAAGTTTAAACAAAAATGTTGAATGAATTACTATAAGCACCCCCCTCTGTCGACATAAAATGTTGAATGAATTACTATAAGCACCCCCCTATGTCGACATATTAAGTTTAAACAAAAATGTTGAATGAATTACTATAAGCACCCCCCTATGTCGACATATTAAGTTTAAACAAAAATGTTGAATGAATTACTATAAGCACCCCCCTCTGTCGACATATTATGTTTAAACAAAAATGTTGAATGAATTACTATAAGCACCCCCCTATGTCGACATATTAAGTTTAAACAAAAATGTTGAATGAATTACTATAAGCACCCCCCTCTGTCGACATATTAAGTTTAAACAAAAATGTTGAATGAATTACTATAAGCACCCCCCTCTGTCGACATAAAATGTTGAATGAATTACTATAAGCACCCCCCTCTGTCGACATATTATGTTTAAACAAAAATGTTGAATGAATTACTATAAGCACCCCCCTCTGTCGACATTTTAAGTTTAAACAAAAATGTTGAATGAATTACTATAAGCACCCCCCTCTGTCGACATATTAAGTTTAAACAAAAATGTTGAATGAATTACTATAAGCACCCCCCTCTGTCGACATTTTAAGTTTAAACAAAAATGTTGAATGAATTACTATAAGCACCCCCCTCTGTCGACATTTTAAGTTTAAACAAAAATGTTGAATGAATTACTTTAAGCACCCCCCTCTGTCGACATATTAAGTTTAAACAAAAATGTTGAATGAATTACTATAAGCACCCCCCTCTGTCGACATATTAAGTTTAAACAAAAATGTTGAATGAATTACTATAAGCACCCCCCTCTGTCGACATATTAAGTTTAAACAAAAATGTTGAATGAATTACTATAAGCACCCCCCTCTGTCGACATATTAAGTTTAAACAAAAATGTTGAATGAATTACTATAAGCACCCCCCTCTGGATCCACCAATGAGTAAAAGAGGGACATCAGAATTTTATAACTTCAGCTACCTCTTTGGAGATAATTTGCATATTTGTGTTCCATTGTGTTCATTAGTGTTTATATTTTTTGTTTCCAGAGAGCAATGTACGCCCACTGGAGTCAGTTTGTGTGGTTCCGAGTCCTCTTCATCCTCTTCTCCAGATACCTCATCATCAACACTTGTACACCAATAAGATAATAAACATTTGTAAAAACAAGAGTTTTATTTATTGTTGAAAATAAAAAAACAAGGACAACAAATTTTAGTTACATTTTTACATATATACAATTTACGAAACAATATAAAAATATATAGTACTCACAAAAATAGAAATAAAATGGATTTTTTGTGTGCATTTATTTCTTTAATATTTGGTTAATATATCTATTTTTTACAGCCTAATTGATGTATTGCAAAAATATGATTAATGTTGCCTTTTCACTGGTAAAATATCCCCCAAATTGTCATAATTGAAACACATTTGGAAACCTGTTATAACTTACATCACTATCAGAAATGTCACTATAAGCAATGTTTATGACAATAAACCTGCAACCCTCTTGTCTCTGAAATTTGCAGTTGTACATGCATTGCCATAGCAACTGTGCAATTGACAATGAATGAAAAGTCATGAATGAAAACGTAAGAATAGTAGTTTGTAACACACATTTGGAACTGTAAACATACAGGAAAGTAACATATTTTCAATTATTCATGAATTTTAATATATTAAAGTAAAGTTAGAAGAGGACATAAGGCAGATAAATATTGTACATCAAACCAGGGACACTATTGATATGTTATATAATGTCTCTGATTAAACTACTCAATAAACTGGACTGTACTGAGGTTACAGCTCATTTACATACTATTGTCGAAAAGCATTTTTTTATGTGAGTATTTAGAAAAGAAAACTAGCAGTACTATTTACCCAAATAAACAAAACGACTTTCATAGTCTGATATGTGACATTTTATTGGTTTGCAGTTTGTGCTTACGTTTTCATTTGTATTATCAGAATCACAGCTTCTAGTGTACAAATAAGATACATTAGTCTTAAATAGAACGAATATGCCACTTTACACAAGCCTTGGACGTCTATTTACGTTTCAGTGACTGGAACATCTCAGTAATATATCTTACATTCATTTATGATTTTATACCATACCTTACTACATTAGTACTATCGGCTTCAAGCCCTCTTGTATGTAATCTGCATTTCTGAAAAAGCACTTACTCCGCTTTAAACAGGCCCTGGGTTTTTGTATGCCCATAGATTGACTCTAGAATAGCTGGACCTTATGTTACTTTTATACCACCCCTTGGAGCATGAGCATAACAAATCTAACTTCATGTCGCACACTCACTGCATGGAGGATGGAGGAGATATAAATATTGTATGTTGAATGTTTGGTTGTCAAGCTTACAGAATAATTGACCAGCAAGTGTTTGCCAAAGGAAGGCACATGTAACTATCCTTTGAAAGTTTGTCATCAAGCACCATGGGATCCTCTTGCAGATCATTTTGGATCCATTAAGCACCCACAAATTTGACAATGCCAGGGCATGTTCAATGTAACCTTGTTCCGTATTGTCTGTAGCTATTTCAGAGGGACATGTCTGACAGTGTCAACCTCGAACCTTTCATTTTTAACGAGAAGTTTTCTCTCATTTATTCCCACGGGAGCAAAATTGAAGACGATAACAATAAGATATTGGCTTTTTGGTGGGTTGTTTAATTCTGTGTTGATAAGTCATGTATTTCACCTTAATATTGTTAAAGTATCTTTTATATAAAAGTTTGAATGTCTTCGATGTGAAGGTTTCCATCGTGTACCTTTTACAAAGCATTAGTATCAGAGTATTTCGTATCAGTTTAGTTTTTGCTTCTTTCTTTCCTTCTTGGACCTACAACAACAGCGACAACAGCAAACAACACTCTTGACACAAATTACTAACAATAACACAAGAACAACGACGATAAAAAGTAGCACGTCAAGACATAGGTATTGATACCAGGAAAGGTCAAGGCCAACAGACCGGATATGGGTGTCGCCATGTTTGATTAAATAATCCATCCAATATGCAGCTTCTTCTCGTGGCGTAATCGGACGATTTCTGAATATTGCAGACGCCCTAATAACGTTTTCGTTGAAGTTTGTTGTGTCGGTGATTTTGTTTATGGCATTGATAAAATCATCGGTTGAAGCTTCATGAATATCTAACTCTAGCCCATACCCATGTCTCACTAGTCTACGGCAGTTATAAGGTTGATCACCAAAGAATGGCACACCTAGCATCGGAACACCATGGTAAATGGCTTCATATTGACTATTGGCACCACAATGCGTGATAAATAATTTAGTTTTTCGGTTACCGAGGATATCATTCTGTGGTAACCAGCCTGTTGCCATAATTTTAGAAGAATTATCTAACTGCTTATTAGTTCGCCAGATATAATCATATCGAGTGTTTCGGAATGCTTCGTACAATTTTTGAAAAATATGTTCAGGTAGTTCCTTTATACTTCCCCCAAACGATACCAAAATAACGCCATTCTTTGAATGATCAAAAAACTCCTGAAATTGTTTAGGAAGGGCTTTAGCGTCCTTGGAACAAATTCCACCAACAAGCTTTGAATTTGGCATCAGAGGCCTTGGGTAATCAGCAACCTCGTCTTGGACGATGAACCACATTTTCGACTGAGCCATAAGCTGACTCATAGTTAGGGGTGGTTTCTCTGTCGCAAATCTTGTAACAACGTTCTCGGTTGTATATGGCGGAACGGTCGTAAATGCAAAATGGACCAGTAAACTGATTAACCTTTGCTTGAAGGTCATATTGTCTGTGGAACCGAGTGCAGGAACTGGCACAAAGGATGGTAGAGTCGGAGTCCCGGAGTGCCACGTGTACTGGAACACTCCTATATAGCAGAAGGGGAGACCCAGACGATATGGAATAACGCTAAAAGGGAGCCCGGTAACACCGTCAACAACCACCAGGTCAAAGTTGAGTTTCCTCAAAGTCTCCAGCAGTTCATCATCGGCTAAGACCAAGTCATTGAGTGACTTCTGGTACTCCTGGAGATATACTCTTGGAAACTTATCAGATATTAAACTTCTGATAAAGTCCTGGAAGCGATTCCACGGGTCAGGATCAATTGGAATGTCTTTGGGATTCAGATATAGATCCGCACATTGCTTTACAAATGTCTCATCAACGTTGATGTCACCGAGCTTTTTAAGTTTGATGAAATTGATATCTTTATCTTTAAGGATCGGATGATCTGATAGGTACTCCGGGTATATGATCCAGAGTTGATGTCCATATTCCTTGAGCTCCTCTTTCATACAAGCCATGACCTGCATGCTACTGAACTGAGGGAAGGCAAGGTAGAGGATTCGACCCGCGGAGACGTGTTGGCTCAGCAGTAACAGACATGACACATACAACACTCCAGATTTATAGGCCTTGAGAGTCATCTTGCTGGATTTTCTCTGTAACAAAATAATCATAATTTCTTTGAGAAAAATAAATACATATATACCTCTGTATCAAAATAATTGTAGACTTGTTAAATTTGGTTTAAACACATGACTTTACATCTTCAAATCTGAAAGTATCATTGTCATATAATGTAACCTGTGTAAAAAGATATACAGATGATTATCATAAGTTAAGTAAACGTCCTGATTCTCTCAAACAAACATGAAATTCTTAAAAATGGAAACTCAGTTAAACAAGTTGAATGCAGGACCTGCGATTCATTTGAATTAAAGTCAGTTTAGAAGAAGAATGAACTTTGATTCATTCAAAAGTGTTGTCTTTTCCTGAAGCAAATATAATATTCATGGAAAATGAAATATTTATAAAAATTCCGATCCTTTCCTTCATCTCTGAAATAAATTAACCTTCTTAATAACTTAATAAATTTTTACAACTTTTTAATAGTAATACTATATCTATACTAAATTGTTTGGCAAAATTTGTAATTCTTGCATCCAAAAAAGACGCATTTTTTGAAGTTGTAACCTTCTGGCGCTTCAAATTGTATATGTATTTCATATGAAATGTACATGTGAAGTGGGCTGGTGGCCTGTTTACGAAATAATCCACATCAATTACACTAGAAACTCGATCAAACGCAATTAAGATACGTGCGTCTTCAACTTCTGGCACCAAACAGGTATGGTCTCAAAACACAGAATCCTCAAAAGACAGAACGCTTAAAACAACACTTTTAATGGTTGACAAATGACGTGTAACATACCCTCTACCCTTTATTATAAATAATGGAACAGCTTAGATAAAAGAAGACAGAATTCCCCAAACAAGACAGTTGTACCTTTAGTAAACCATAGACTAACAATTTACTTTATACATTGATTGATGTCTACTAACGTACATAGTGGTGCGTCATTTGAGCACCATTTTCTTATCTATAAAATTTATTTCGATCCAACAATAAAGAAAATATGAAAAATCATGCTTATCCTTTGTATGACGACATAAATGTCATTACAGAATTGGGTCTTGAATTTCTTTCTATTATAATCCATCACTAAACTAAGCTTAAAGTAAATTAAATTGTCGTATATATATTATACAAATATTCTTAATTTTGTATAGTTAACTTGATTTGGCTCGACCTGCTAATTCATCATCTCATATAAGATGTTTCATTATTCATATATGTTTCATAACAAAATTACATGCAGTTAGGATGAAAAAGTATTGTCCAGACAAATAGGCCCAAGGAGTCATCGGCTTGAGTACAGAAACGTTAAGCCCCGAACTTAGGACGCATCGTCATAGATAGTTTCGTTTTCATATCTTTCTTATCGCTTATCTTTCTTGATATCTCGTACCTTTTCTTTGTCATCCCTTCAGTGTATTGTGCTATGCAACGTTTGCAGCAATGCTTAAATTTGCCGGTGTCCAACTTGTTGCAACCATCAGAAGATTGATATAAGGATAAACTATTTGCCTAGCGTGCAGAAACTGGTGCCCTGCAAAACTGAAACAACGTCTTCGACAAATATTTCTAATGTTGAACATTTTAAAAGAGATTCATACAAATGGGTTGAAAATTTAATCTTTTATGCACTGAATATTTAAATAATGGCATTTACAAAAGAGTCTCAATTGTTTAATTCAATTTAAGGATTTTCCAAACAAAAAAACCCCCCAAAAACAAAAATTAACGAGGGTCTCGACACGGCTCTGTATTCAAGGCCACAGGGGCGTGTATCGCCGAAAATAATAATAAATATGATATCAAAAATGAAAATGGTTATTCTATAACCATTTTCATTTTTGATATGAAAATAATAATAAATATGATATCATATTTGAAAATAATAATAAATATGATATCAATATATGACCATTTTCAGTTTTGATATCATATTTATTATTATGTTCGGCGATACACGCCCCTGTGTTCAAGGCGAACAATTTTTCAAGGTTCTGCGGTAATAGCAGGACATATGTCAAGTAAATAATACACGTTATTAGCTGTCGGTTCACGTAATTAGCTGTCGGTTCGATGCCGACCACAAGTGACATTGGTTAGCTATTAGAAATAAAAGGACTGAAAACATGTTGGCTGTGTTTCATACTAGCGGTTACTCGAGTGCAGAGAATTACTCACGCGATATCGACGAAAAGGAAGACTGCCCTCCGTACGACTGAACGCAGGGTCGCAATGACCTACTAAACATAAAAAAAACTCGCACTGTACGTTGATAAATCTCGTTCTCTTTCAATCGTTGATAGCCCTATTTCATCACAACTCAGGGTATTTTACACTTAAAGGTGCATTTAATCATGAAAAAATGTAACAATACTGACCTAAAAGATTGACATAATCAGCTGTTTTTCGTCCTCAGCGAGACGTCGTATAACCAGGTGACCTACCTACCCGATTGCATCTATTGACTGCGTTTGTACATTGAAAAATAACGCTGACTCACAGTATTTTCTTACGCTCCACTGGTCAGGCCATATCACATGATTAAAATGTCTCAACGATATAATATGTTGTGTGTATACGTTATAACTCATTATTTAGGCCTTATTGAATGTACATATTTGACATTTGTGGCTAGAAGTTTTTACCTTAAAGGGGCAGTAGCACGTTTTTAGGGGGACTATGAGGTGATGTCAGGAAAATGAAAATAAATGGTTCCAATTGAAAGACAATGTATTTAAACTAAATGGAGCAGTTATAATTCAAATATATAAAATAAAGTTTAGCCGTGCGATTCATTTTTCTTACACAAAATGAATTAAAAAATGGCCGCCAATGGATTTTATGTGAATCTTCCTACTTTGGCCTCTGAATATGGACGATTGGCTTGTGTAATGAGAATTTTGACTTTGTCAAACAATACATTTAGCATTAAGTTATAATTATCAGTGAACATTTTAAAATATAAAATTCTCAAAAAAACGTGCTACTGCCCCTTTAAATTACGTCAGACTTAGGCTATATCAAACGATATGGTGTTTGTACATCGTGATAAGTTATAATTTAGGCCTTTTTGAATGAACTTATTTGACATTTTGTGCATAGTAGATGTTTACGTTTTATTTCAGACTTAAGCCATATTAAACGACATGTTGTTTATATCTCATTATAACGTATTATCTAAGCTTATTATTGGCAAAAATATGACACGTCTTTGACACTTTGTACGTGGAAGTTGTCTTGCAGGTAACGTAGTCCATACAACATGATCAATTATCTCATCGATATTGATATATTGTTTTATTTTGTTCGAGCGTGTCTTTGACATTCAATGTATGGAAGATGTTTAATATCTTTTTCATCTGGCATAAGACATATCACATGATTTTATTTTTAGCTTTGATACAAACCTTAATTTATGATTAGTTTTTAAAATTCTCACATATTCATCCAAAATCAATCATACATATGCGCAGAAGCCGAAATGATACCTCCAATTGTTGCATCTTCTCAAGCTTGAGGGGAATGTTAACGCGTATATACTGCTAAGGGTACGTCTTTATGTTGCTTACGGATACGTTAACAGGCCTTGAAAGCTCAGGTAAAACTAAATGTAAATGCCGAATTAACGTTGACAAGGCCGTCCAAGCAGGGTTATATCTAAACCATAGGTCATACTACATTACCACAGTGGCTGATCTGATGAAGTGGTCTGCTTTGGTTCTCTTTATAAATCTAGGATAAATCTACATTTACAGTAGGACATTTATGCATTTTAAAGGTTTAGCGAGCTATCTGTGCAATGAATTTTCTATCATACAATAACTCCCTTGGCTTTGTTAAAAAAAGATCTGCCATCGGAATCAATCGTGGTGTGGGAAGAAAGTTGACCGATCCATTTGGCAGCTGACTTGGTCATTATCCTTAACATGCTCTCCAGCTTGTGGAAAATCTAGGACCAGTGATTGTGAAAGGTTGTTAACTCGCCAGAATGTGGATAAGGTTGTCTAGTACCAGGCGTTGGTTTTAATCTCTTGAAAATTGGGATTAGTGATTTCAATTTTGTTGTTGAATACAGTCATTCCATTACTTCTTTTGAATTTTTTTTTTTTGGTTCAAAAAACCAAAACAAGTATTTCGATATTATTATTTTTGACTGTAAATACTTTTTAATCCAAATTTCAATTTCATTCTTAAATGTTTTGGTTACACTGCAATCCCAATATACATGACAAATACCCTCAAGAGCAACCATTCTAAAGACACACAAATCATTGTCAACAAGATGCATTTTCAACAATTCTCATTTGGTATATACAATATTCTTTGCAAAATCTATATTGAAAATCAAGGAGTTTTACATCCTTCAAGCCATGTCGGTATGAAATGAATATGTTATGCCAGTCTAAGTCATCATTGAATATCAATCCAACTTATTACAAAGATCAAGTTTCACATTATTAGAAATCAACTTATTATAAAAAAAATCTTGATCCTTTTGTGTACTTCAAAATATTTCTTTGGTAAATACTGAAATACAAATTATAGTTAGGAATAATTCTTGTACTTTTGATAAAATATGTTAAACAGTTGGACAAGATATGAAGTAAATAGTTATAATCTAAAACTGTACCTCTTATCTTATATTAAAATTGTAATTTATCACAGGACATAAAACCATGTTCATCACATAGGTATTTTACTGTCATTAGACCCAATTTGATAACTTGAATGACACATTGAAAGTCAAGTTTCGACACCTTTCAGAAGATAAGAGATATACTAGATAGAAATAACAGTTCCCGTCGAAACATCTGCATCAAGCACACAAACAAAGATCTCAAAATTATGATAAAAACATCTGCTATTGGGAGGTGTTGAGCCTTAGTTTCTGGCCTAGGTTTAGGACTTGATCCATTTGTCCTCACTTGGCATCGGACTGTTGGTCCACACCGAAGATGACAAACATGATAGTTCGTACAATTTTTCTTCTCCAACTTTGTGCCATCTCAAGACTTTTTGCAAAAGACGAAGGTTAGACATTTATTTATCAGAGGGATCGATTGGTAACTTTCAACTTATAAGTGTTTCATATCTATTAATTTTAATTAACATTTGTTTGCCTTCATCAAGTCATATATCTGATATTTATCACAACATTTTGATTTGCTTTGATGAGCCAAAGCTATGTGCACTTTTTATTTCCAATCATTTGAATAAACTTGTATATTCGTCCCTTAAAGGGGCAGTAGCACGTTTTTAGGGGGAATATAAGGTGATGTCAGGAAAATTAAAATTAATGCTTCCAATTGAAAGACAATGTATTTAAACTTAATGGAGCAGTAATAATTCAAATATATAATGTTAAGTTTACATATGCGATTCCCATTTTTTACGCAAAATGAATTAAAGGTGTTCACACAAAATGGCCGCCAATGGATTTTATGTGAATCTTCATACTTTGTCCTCTGACTATGGATGATTGGCTTGTGTAATGAGATTTCTGACACTGTCAAAATGATACATTTAGCATTAACTTACAATTATCAGTCAAAATTTTGAAACATAGAATATCAAAAAACGTGTTACTCCCCCTTTAATGTCAAATATATAACAATTACTTACAATGATAATCGAACAGATGTTGCATTGTATGTACGTACAAGATACAACATTTTTGCTAAATTGAGTTTTATATTACGCACTTTTAAACACTGCAAACAATATTTGTCATTTGTCTGACCTGTGTATATATTATTCTGACGACAGTGGTAGAACACAAACTCTATAATTGTTTTCTGGGCCGAGTCACGTTGATCTGACAAATATTAAGAATATTAAGATTCTCTTTTTAAGTCAAAATGGTGATTGTTTTATATGTGGGGCATGCTCCAAGACAATGGAAATGGGGAAACGTAATATATTTCAATATTGATGAAACATTTCCATTAAAATTTGACACCAAACCCTGACAATGCATAATCTTAGTTATGATTTTGGGGTTGTATGCGAAATTTGCGTGACTTTGTAAACTGTTTGTGAAAGGCAGTTTAAGGATGTAGGCAGCAGTTTGGTTATAAGTTGTGTTTCTTATTGGTTGAGGCCAAGGGGCCTAGAATATAATGTATTTAGTACAATATAAATAAGTCTTTTTACAGGGACTACCATATTTCAATGTCTTGATTTGGTGTTTTGAAGAAATCATGGGTTATCGCCCAAATGGCGTCATTTACTGTACAACGCACTCATACTATCTAATTGTGGTCTTCGAGGCTAGATGAGCAGCTAAAACACCCATTCGATTTGTACATGATAACTGAATTCAAAACCCAAAACTGAGTTCCACAGAAGAAATCGCTTGTGGAAGATCACGAGATATCTCCTATTGTGCACCGACAATCTCTTGTTATCCGAAATGCCTTAGTAATATATAAAGCCGGTTTTGTATAAAAATGGAAAAATTGTTTGCTATGATTGTTGACAATTAAATTCTTTGATCTCTTCATTCATTAGATCAAAGGGCAAATTTAGCGTTTGCGCACTGATATGAAAGAACCAGTTTTCCCTATGTGCGAACGAAGTGAGCAAAGGCTGGCATCTTGCCTGGAATCAAAATAATTTTAGTGTGTAAAAACGTTTTTCTCAAAAAATTCAATAAGACAGATATGTCTTCAGAAGGTTTTGCTCTCTTAGTTAACACTTCAGAAATTTCATTAATTCACGTAAAATATATTAAATTAAGCACTTTAATCGCTCATCACAGCTTCTCAAATCGTTCTTCGGGTCCATTACCCCCACAGGCGAGAGAAAGTCGTTGCCACCCTTTGCTCACTTCGTTCCGAGTCGCACATAGGGAAAACTGGTTACTTTCTTTATCAGTGCGCAAACGCTAAACTTGCCCTATGATTAGATCAACCCTTAATGTAGCCTATTTTTAAAACGGATATTAATCATCGTCAAATACTATATGGTCTTGTAACGTTCCAATTCTGGAGTTGAAATCACCATTTAAGATAAAGTTACAAATTGTCGTTCTAATTCCGTTTTTCGTTTATATGCATTTCAAGATTTTAAACGGCAGATGATTAATCCTTGGATTATAGAGGGGTCAGTTGTAGGGGGACCAGGGTAAAGCGCGCCCCCTAACATATAAACGTGTTTTCTGGGCATATTATGATTTTTAGAATGCAACTTGCAGCATGTCTCTAATTCTCATCAAATAAACTATTGTATGACAAATGCTTTTTAACCTACAATGCCTGCATAAAGAGATATTAACGAAAATGTATTTCGACAAAGACGGTGCACTTTGCCCCGTAGTTTGGGGCAAAGTGCCCCATGCGAAAAGACACACAATTGTGATATGTCAAACACCTATAATAAGCCATTTCCATACAAAAAAAGTTTTTAAAAAGTGTCATGTAGCTCACAGGCACCCTTATGGAAACTAAACAAATAATACAAATCTAAGTTCAGTATGTAAAGAAGGACAAAATATGTTTTATATGTCATGGACCTATATTTTCGAAGTTCTTATCCAAAAACTTACATGATTACTATATACGAATTTCTAAAAACTATGGGAGTCTTGACAATTCAACTCATTTATTATCAGAAACCAACAAATATATGAAAGAAATAAAGAAATTGATTGGTTTAAAAGACAAATTTAACATTTTACAAACATCTTATCTCTGTCGGACTTGCACATACGGCCTATCTTCTTAAATGTTCAGGGATGAAACAAAATATATGATGAATATCAAACTAATATTAAAAAATCTAAGAAAATATATGTGTTTTTAAATTAAGCAAAAACCCTATAATATATTTTTATACTTTTATTGATAATTTTTTTTTTTTTAAATATAGGAAAATAATAGAATGAAAATAACAATTCTATTTTACCATATTTGCTTATAAAATTAATTGATAACTCTGAAACCATAATTTGTTGACAATAATTAAATATTTAAGATCACTCGGGGCAAAGTGCTCCCATATATTTACGTAAATGTATTTTGATTAAGGGGGCGCGCTTTGCCCTGTAGTTTGACATCAAATAAAATCATTAAAGCAAGTAATTACAAATTTCATTATTCAATGAATTAATGATACCAATTCATGTTTCATGTGCTCGAGAGTTCTCAGTTCCGTTTTGTATTTTTATGAAATATTTGAATTTGAAGCATATCCGTTCCTTATAGTAAAATCGCGTTTTTTCTAATAATTGAAATTCTGCGTCCACAACTAAGGCACATGATTCTAGCGTTGGTCAAAACTCTTCATTACGGTTACTTTCATGCTTTGGTAATGACAAATTACGCCATTTGTCGATAGTTTTGAAGAAAAAACGCGTGGTCACTTTGCCCCGGGGGCGCGCTTTGCCCTGGTCTCCCCTAAGTCTCCAACTCACGCCAACGATGCAAACGTCGATCACAACGTTTCTTAACGTTTGCTTACATTGGTTGATAATGACAAACCACGCCATCTGTCGATCGTTAAGGAGAAATAACACTTGGTCACTTTCCCCCGACGGCACGCTTTGCCCTGGTCTCCCCTAACACTTTTTACTTAATTTGCCCCAATATGTTTTTGATGGTTTCAGGCGAAGAATAAACCAGTACAACAATGGTAGTTGACATCTCGGCTTTTTATATTAGTTCTCATTTAGTGTCATTTTGGGTACATTTACTTGCAGCAAGCACTTTTATTGCACTGCTATTAAATCCTTGCTTGCAGTTATTAAGTTATGATTATTTGAATAAGCGTTACAATTGACCCCTGCGTTGGGTGGGGCATTTGTGACACGTTTGGTAAACATTATATATTTTCCCACAGCGATCAAACTTTTGACTGTTGAAATATATCATCTTCATCAACTGAGACAACAATGATAACCATTTAAATGTCTGGTGTCCTATGCAATTCCAACAATTGTATCAAATTTATGAAATGGTTAAATCTCTATTTTGGTTAAATCCCCATTTGAGGGAAGTTCTGCTTCGTGACATGTTAGGCGTAAAATACTTAAAGCAGGTAACATAAACGTAGACGATTTTGTAACACAATACACACACAAATATTTCTTAATGTTCATGGGAAAAAAACTTGTATGTGTGAAAATCGACCTTTTCTTCATTTTCTATCGTGTAATCGCCCCTCGGTGATGTCAGGAAAATGAAAATTAATGGTTCCAACTGAAAGACAATGTATTTAAACTAAATGGAGCAGTAATAATTCAAATATATCCTAAAGTTTAGAAATGCGATTTCCATTTCATACACAAAATGAATTAAAGGTGTTCACACAAAATGGCCGCCAATGGATTTTATGTGAATCTGAATACTTTGTCCTTTGACTATGGATGATTGGCTTGTGTAATGAGATTTTTTGACACTATCAAACTTATACATTTAGCATTAACTTATAATTATCAGTGAACATTTTAAAATATAAAATTATCAAAACACGTGTTACTGCCTCTTTAAATGATGTATCAAAAAGTCAAACGATTCTCCATTGGAGAGCTACTTTTGCTAAATGTGAGTTAAAAATAGAATATTAAGAAAATATTTGTGAATCATTTTCTGTCTTCTATAAAAAGAATCATAAATACCTAATTGTTTTGTATAAAGTTGGATAAATTTGGATAAAGTTCACATAACCACATACATATTTCACTGTTTTCTTTGGAATATATGAATGTCTGATTACAATATTGTATAGTACGTCAAAGGAGGCTACTCAAACATATTCAGTTCGGAAAGAAAGCCGTTTTTGAATGCCACTTTTGATGGGCCGCATAGACCTATCTGGCCACAAACCAGTGAATGCATGACTGGTCACGCCCCCTTTTTCGGGACGTCATAAACAGAATCAGCCTCGTTATCTATACATCTATCGTAACAATACCACAGAAGCAAACCCCAATTATTAACGATTTTCAGTAAATGTTTTCAACTCAGTTAGATAAATCATTTGATGATGTAACACTACTAAGCATTTGGTGTAAAAAAGATATCCACATCAATGGTAATTAAAGAATTATTTAGGCGGTATTCCAGTTGAAATAATGATGCGTTACTCTGTATAGTCTGTTTATTACGTCACACCCGCGCAAGTTTTATGGCCCTTAACCAAGGTGGGTTTTTCACAGCCGATAATTACTCTCTCTCTGAATGAAAGGCTAAAAAAGGTCCAGTTTTTATTTTGTTGAAAAATCTTTGAACGAAAAACGAGAAGTGGTAAAGTCGAGGTTATTGGATATTTAAGCCCAAATTCTATGCAGTTCAATTTCCCAATATAGTTTTCAAGTGTTGTGACAAAAAAAAACCCGTGTCAAGTGAAGTTTTGTCCATGATGACTTCCTCAATTCCATCAAATAGGTGGCCTTTTCATTTTGTTTAATTTTACAATGTTTATATTTTGTGAGTTATGGCCTAAAATGTATTTTTAAAAGCGTTTTTAAAAAATGTCATTGTTTTGTGTTGTACTTTGTCCAGTGACCTGGGAGATAAAGAATCCAGGGGGTGATGAAAGCGACCAGTCCCTTATCATATCTATACTGAGAAGCCAGACTGAGGGAGAAGCTACGTTCAAGTACTCCGTGAAAGGGAAAGGTGGAGAAGATACTGCTATCAAAGGTGGAGAAAAATCTGGGGAAGTCACGCTCAAGGACGGAGGTGTTGGCTTTGTATTCAATGTTGTACTGCAAGATGATTTGGTATGCAAAACATTTCTTGAACTTGAACTTGAAATTGTTTGTCTAATTCGTCACCCTTACAAAACAACAGGGAGACATCGGTTTAAATGTTTAAATGGTTTAAATGTCTAACACTGATGTAGAGTTTTGGAATTTATCCATTCGCGACCATATTTTGTTCGAATACCCAAGTGTATACAATTTGCTGCGTATAATACGCAAGCTTTATATGCCGCCGAGTCGGAGAGCCTCGGGTCCTGTCCCTCTGTCTGTCTGTCTTTTTGTAAAAAAACACTGTAACCTTGGCCATAACTTGTGTTTGGATAGAGGTAGACCTTTGATATTTCAAATTTGCATCTGCCATGATAAGACCTTTCAGATGAGGTTATAATTTTATACCTCTTGTGACCTTGACTTTGGCGCAGCAAGCATTTTTGGCAAACTTTAACCTTGGCCATAACTTGTGATCAGGATAGAGGTAGGCCTTTTATTTTTCACATGTGCATCTATCATGATAAGACCTTTCAGATGAGGTCATAACTTTTGACCTCATGACCTCAACTTGTAAACACAGCTTGTTATTCTTTGGGGTATTACAGAAAATGTCTGCATATCTGTGATTCAGTTTTTTTCATATTTAAGGAGTATTTGCGTCACGCAGATACGCTGCTTTTCTAGAGCATTGCGGCCCACTGTAGCCTTGAATTTTCCTTAAATCTAATGAATAAACTGGGACAAATTATCATCTAATAATGGTCTTAAAATAACATTATAAATCTTGTTTTTCAACACACACAAATATCTGTTACACCAATAAGATTAGTCAAGTGGACTTTATAATAAGCACGTTCCCTGGATAGAGCTGACCAGGAAGTAGGTAAGACCTTTATTTAATGGGCTTCAGTCAACAGTCATTATTTATGCTGGACATAATCCTATGCTTTTCAAATGATTCCTGTTTTATCACTCTACATTTCACAATCGCTATTCATTAAATCATATTGCGATATTAATAATTTTCCATTATATATCATTAAATATTATCAAATTAATATTGATAATTACCGGCTCTACCTTCGGCTCTACTTCCGACTCTCCAATGTCGGGTGTGCATCCACCTTCCATTGTTTCATGTTCACAAAGCTAGAGTCACAGTGCAGGACGTGACTTCTCATAATAGAGAGAGAGGGGTTCAGTGTTAGCTTGTCCGTCTCAACCTTGTGGAATGTCATACCTTGCTCACACAGTATACTTATGTTAAACACGTTTTAATGTTGTTATTCAACTTTATATCAATTAAATACTTTAAATGATTCTGTTTTATCAATCTATATTTTAAAATAGCTATTCATTCAATTCATATTGCGTTATTAATAATTTAATTATACATGTATATCATTAAATATTATCTTATTCATAATTATTGCCTCTCCTTCCGCCTCTCCCACTCTGCCTCTCCAAGGAGTATGAGATTGACCCCTATATACTACTTATGAAGCATGATCAAATTTATAATATTCACCACTTATGCAAAATTCATTCGCAATACTTAATTTTATATAATTCATATAGAATTATAAGGTGATTGTGGTTATTTTCCCACACAAGGAAGGTAACGATTTGGTAGCAGAACTATCATAAACAGAAAAAAAAAACTCGACTATTTCTTACTAGGTTCTTTTCATATTTGTTACACGAGTTACCTAAACATAGCAATTCTCCATTTAATCAGCTTTCCGAGGATGACGAGGTGGTTGTGGTCACTGTCAAGTCTAAGGAGGGTAGAATCTTGGCAGCAGAAACCATCATCATCAGGGATAACGACCGGGATTCCTCCAACACAACCTCCTCATCAACAATTACACCAACAACAACAACAACTACAACCACTGTAGCAACAACAACAACCCCACCACCATTGACTTCGGAAGGTGGTAAGCTAAGAGTTCTTAACATATTAACTTCTGAATTATCTCCATAACATAACGTTTAATCACTTGGATACAACTATACTTACAACTATGTCCAACTTCAACTATACTTAAATGTATCCTTTCTCCATAACACACTTATTATATCATAATGAACGAATGAAGCCATACTACCTAAACCAAGGATACTATGACGGGATCATTTGCTTCTTGGCAGTTTAGTAAGCACTGTATAATTAGTTGAAGCTTTTACTATTATTTCTGCATTACATTGACGAAATACTTAATAAACACAGAAAACACTGGAAGATTCTTTTTTTTGCAGACACTTATCAGTTGGTGACTGCTTTAAATAAGATCAGTGAATCCGGAAAAAGACTGACCATATTTCTAACAAGGAGTCCGGGCACAGGAAAAGGCACTGTGACCTTCTCGGTGAGGGGAGGAGGAGGAATGAACTCAGCTGTTGAAGATGTTACCAAAACAATAACCTTCAGTGCTCTCTACATCATCAACGTTGACATCGAGGATGATAAAGTATGTGTTCTCTCCCTCATCGTTGGTGTAGTGGCATCATCAATAATATGAATGACGTGAAAAGAATGCTTCAAATGATCCTTTCAATACTTTCTAGTCTCATCTTGTTGTGTCAGGGCGACTGTCAATGGAAATGCAACGAGAATGAGTTTTAAACTGAAAATAAAAATGTAATGCTACATTTTAAAGGTTGTCATCTATTGTTAAAATAACATTATGTGGTGTGATTGTGACAATAACTGCACAGTTTTTAAAGCAATTTCAAACCCAAACCAGTTTAATATTTGTAGGTATTATTATCTTTTGTTATTATGATTGTTTAAACCTAAAAATTCTTACGATAATGGAACAAGGTATCCCCCAAAAACAGCAAATAAACTTATATATTGCAAAATGATTTAAACAGTAGTTATTGATAATATATTATGATAGTTTGGTGTTACGTAGATGGTAAATTCAACATGTACTCGACATATAATCGATAAATGTTGCTTAGATTATCAAAAGATTAAATAACTTCATCAACTGATCTCTTATCAGTTACTTTGAGAGAACCTCTTGTGTCTATAGCCAATTCTTCTTACAGATTGTTGAAGAAAATGAAGAGATAACTGTTACCATCACTGCTGATGGTACAACTGTGGCAACAAAGAAGCTTTTAGTTGAAGATGATGATGATGGTACTTCATCAACCACAGTCTCATCAACGTCACCAATATCGTCAACTTCATCAACGTCTTCTACGTCTTCAGCTTCATCAACGTCTTCAACTTCATTAATGTCTTCAACTTTAACAACATCTTCTTGGCTGTCACTGAGTTCATCCACGTCAACAATGCCAACAACATCTCCTAAAGGTAGGACGATTTACAACCAGCCTCGAAGTCAGTGATGAAAACGATTTTAATTGTGATGTCATTACGATAGTCAAGGTAATTTGATTGATGATAAAATGATAAAAATGAATAAAACTGTAAGTAACAATGACAATAATGATAACATAACTAAAATTGTTGTCAAACGGGAATGTCAAATTCAACATTCATGCAATGATGGTTTGTCAATGAATATATATGACTGGTGTTTGTTGACGATCTTGGGTAGTACAATCTTGACAAAACATAATATCTATTCGTAGATTACCTTGACTTAAAAACAGAGTGATGATGAAGAAACAGGCCTTAAACATATTTTTTCACCTTTAAATATGAAGAGAAAGATAATAACTGGAACTTGTCTTTCCAGTTGAATGCAAAACCCTTCTCTTCAACAACAGATTTAAATTTCAGTGACATATACCGTCACACATCGACAAGCATCTGAGTCTGACCATGATGTGTTCATCACTATAAAGAGAAGTCCTTCCAGTGGAGACCACACCTTCACGTACACTGTCAAGGGTAAAGGTGGTGCTGACACTGTCATTAAAGATGGCACGGTTACCCGTACCACTACCCTTAAAGATGGCGTAGACAGTACCACTTTTAATGTCAACTTGAAAGACGATAATGTGAGTAACAATTTCCATTGAAAAAAGTGTCATTTTAATAATCAACAAATTATTCAACTGTCTCAATGATTTAATTCTAAGTTATATAAAACAATAACATAAAAATGAATAAAGGGTAAGTGGTTCATGAAAAGTTTGTGTTGCATCACTTTTATCAATGGCATTGTTTATTCTCCATAAGATTAAAGAAGCTCATGAGGAAATTACAATTACCATTACGGATGCTGATGGGAATACAGTCTTCACTGGTAAGTTCGAAATTAAAGACGATGATGAACCAACAACTCCTGGTGGCTCAACTGAGACACCATCAACCAACTCGAATTCACCAATGACCTCTTCAATAACACCTCCAGCATCTTCTTCTTCTACAACAACATCGTCAACTACAGATGAAACAAGTTCATCAACATCAACAATGCCAACAACGACTCCTGAAGGTAGGCCAATTTACAGCCAGTCTCGAAGTTAAAATCAACAATGATCGATGTTAGTTGTGATGTCATTATGTCAGTGAAAATATTTTAATTGATGATAAAATGATAAACATGTATATAATTATAAGAAGCAATCATGATAAATAAGATCATTATGATCATAAAACTTTGAAATGATGATAAAGATTATGTCATGATGATTAAAAAGATGAGAACAACGATGTGAATAGCGATGAAATGACGAAAATTGCAACAGTATTGATGGCAATCTAATACTTGGCAAATCAGGAGCAAAAAGAGAAACAGCAGTGCTTAAATATTAAAAGTAATCTATTTGATGTATAAATGGAATGTCACTTTTGTAACTTTACACTTTGATACCTAAAAAGTACAGAAACTTTAGCTATGCAGTTGATAGATGATGATTTACTGAACAAGTTTGCATTCTCTTGTATTCTCCTTTAATCAAAAAAAAGCTTTTAGTTGGAATCTCCCCTGAATCTTTTTATAAGTTGTTTAAAAGATTAAATAGTCACAAATCCAAGATGGCGTTAAATATCTCTCAATGTTATTAATGTTGACAAAATTTTGAAGTTAAGCAAGTCTAATCATGTTGAAAAATTTAGAATGTTTTACATATTTCTGCAGTTCATAAAATAATATTTTGTCAATGAATATATATGACTGGTGGTTGTTAACTAAAAACGTAACTCTGTTGTTGATGTAATTTCTTTCCGCAGGTTATAAAACTTGACTTATGAAACAGATGTGATAATGATGTAACAGACCATAAAGAAATATTTTCTTCTTAAGATACGACAAGAGATAGATGATTACTGAAACTGTTTCTGAAGGTTTTCAAGATTGTCTTCAACAACAGATTTTAAATTTCAGTGACATATACCGTCACACATCGACAAGCATCTGAGTCTGACCGTGATGTGTTCATCACTATAAAGAGAAGTCCTTCCAGTGGAGACCACACCTTCACGTACACTGTCAAGGGTAAAGGTGGTGCTGATACTGTCATTAAAGATGGCACGGTTACCGATACCACTACCCTGAAAGATGGCGTAGACAGTACCACTTTTAATGTCAACTTGAAAGACGATAATGTGAGTAACCATTTCTTTTGAAAAAAGTGTCATTGAATAATCAACAAATAATTCAACTTTATTACGCTCTCGTTGAATATACTGCAGTTGTGAAACAATGACATATTATTCAACACTGTTGTAAAACATTGCACGTGAAAGCAATCGCATCGCGAACTCCTTTAATGCCAAGATATCGGTTGATGATGTCAATCAAAATTGCGACTTAAGAATATTGTTCTCAGTCTGAACGAAAAATATACGAGATAAAAGTAAAATTATTTTTAACAACGTGTTTATTTGTTAACGATTAAAATGTCCGAGAAACAATGCAAAGATTCAGAGATACCTCCACAACATTCATCTTCAAATGTAAACACGACCTCAGAATCAGGGTCAAGTCGGTATTCGATAGTAGATCTGGCAAGTCCATCCATTCCGATTATGGTCGATTCTTGAAATGTCAGCGACAGTACATCAAAATTTTGATAAAGCAGTCCATTTTTTGGTGAAACCGTAAGCATTAGCAATGTTATCTTTATCGGCAACAAGTTCAAATTCGTCAAAACGCTAAAATGTTTTAGAGTTATCTCCCTTGCAGCCTTAAGCTCCTAACAGAGTTTGGCAACTCAACGACTAGCTCGCCATTCAATGCAGTGGTCCTTTTTGTTTTTAAAATTTAGATGTAATTTTGATTTGAAGAGGGTATTCCCCAATCTCTCCGCACCATGGATCGCAAACAAGGACAGTGTTCCTCCCACTGACACTAGCGATCAAACTTACTGAAATGCGCTTGAAAACGCACATTCCGATGATGTCACAATCACTTGACATTCATTCACACCATCTAGATCTAATGTTCATTCGCACAATTCAGCGACAAATGGTTTTGTTAACTCGACAATTTGCGTTTGAATGAACTTTAACACAAAGACAATTGAATGAGAGTTTCCATTTGTATTGTTCAAAGTTAAAGCTGTTATTAACATACTTACTCATGACCTATTTGTTCATTGTTCAAAGTCTAATATGACGCTATGCGTCCATATTGTAAAATTTGTATTCCTACGCACAACTACGAGAATGTAGAGTTAACATAATTTTCATTTTATATCATTAATTTACAGAGTGTAATAAATAAAATACTAAACTCCTTTCAGTTTAATACCGTATTTATGAAACTCGTGGATAGTATTGGTATTCGTTAAATACGAATACCATCCACTCGTTTCATAAATATGGTATTAAACTGACCGTCGTTTAGTATTCTCTATGTCTCAATGATTTGATTTTAAGTTATATAAACAAATAACATAAACATGAATAAAGGGTAAGTGTTTCATGAAATGTATGTGTGGCATCACTTTTATCAATGGCATTGTTTATTCTCTATTAGATTAAAGAAGCTCATGAGGAAATTACAATTACCATTACGGATGCTGAGGGGAATACAGTCTTCACTGGTAAGTTCGAAATTAAAGACGATGATGAAGCAACAACTCCTGGTGGCTCCATGAACTCAACTGAGACACCATCAAGCAACTCACCGCTGACCTCGACAGTAACACCTCCAGCATCCTCAACTATAACATCTTCAACAGAGGCAACAAGTACATCTTCCTCAACAACTACAACATTTCCAACTTCAACAGCTTCATCATCAGAGATAACAAGTACCTCATCAGCGACAACGTCTCCAATTTCTCCTACTACAACATCATCAGAGGCGACAAGTACCTCATCCTACACAACTACAACGTCTCCAACTTCTCCTACTACGACATCATCAGAGGCGACAAGTACCTCATCCACAACAACTTCTTCAACTTCTCCAACTACAACATCGTCAGAGGCGACAAGTACCTCATCCACAACTTCAACGTCTTCAACTTCTCCAACTACCACAGCATCATCAGAGGCAACAAGTACTTCATCCTTCGCAACTACAACGTCTCCAACTTCTCCAACTACAACATCATCAGAGGCAACGAGTACCTCATCCTCCACAACAACAACATCTCCAACTTCTCCAACTACAACATCATCAGAGGCAACGAGTACCTCATCCTCCACAACTACAACGTCTCCAACTTCTCCAACTACAACATCATCAGAGGCGACAAGTACCTCATCCTCCACAACTACAACGTCTCCAACTTCTCCAACTACAACATCATCAGAGGCAACGAGTACCTCATCCTCCACAACTACAACGTCTCCAACTTCTCCAACTACCACAGCATCATCAGAGGCAACAAGTACTTCATCCTCCACAACTATAACGTCTCCAACTACCACAGCATCATCAGAGGCAACAAGTACTTCATCCTCCGCAACTACAACGTCTCCAACTACAACATCAGAGGAGACAACGAGTTCCATTGCCTCTACAACTACAACATCTTTAGCGTCTCCATCCGTTGAGACCAGTACCTCTTCCTCTACATCTACAACCTCAGCTCATTCATCGTCTGGCATCACTTCAACATCTACAATGTCGACAACAACTAAAGAAGGTTTGTGTGTTTTTTTAATAAAAAAAGGAAAGAATATTCATCCATGCTTGCCTGAAAATTAGTGCAAAACTTTGCAAATATGTATTGGCAAGAATCAAAACTATGAATGTGAAAGAAAATAGCCTTTTGTTGATTATTCAAGCCTAAAACATTCAACATTTTTAAAGACTCAAGATACAAATTTCTGAGAGTATTTATAATTGGATAAAAGTTTATCATAAGGGCAGTAACTTATTCTACTTCCACCATGCCTTATATTATCGTGGTTTGTGTGTTTGAATGACCATGTTGACTCTTTTCATCGTAAGTCCCCAACTCACTCTCTCACTGAGTACCAGTCGTTTTTATTGTCAGCTGAGTTCATCATCAATGCCCCTGATGACTTGGTGGAGAAGGACACAACTGTAAAAATAAGTATGAGATACACAGGAAAAGGACCCATAACCTTTACAATAAAGGTAGTGGGCATCAAGAGCGGGAATGCCTTCTCTGCAGTGGTTGACAAGGACTATGAGTTCGACATTCCTAAGGAGGGCGACCCACCATGGGACAACACCATCACGGTCACCCTGAAGGACGACACGGTGAGTGCTACGGTCAATGGTCCCTTTGCATGAAAACCGTTGCCAGATACTAGTAACCCAATTGTCGACATGTATCATTATGTAATTGTATAAGCTAGTGGTGTTTGTGGGTTTACTTTTTTCCCGGGGAATGTTTTTTTTATTACACGATGGCTAGTAAAAGGAATGAAATATGCAATAATGTCTTAGAAAAGAGTGTATAAGGTTTTCAGGAGTATTTCACATGTACAACACCATCTTCCTGCTCAAAGCCTAAACCGCCAGTTTCCGAACTGTCATACTATGCCTTGCCGCAGACCCTTTACTTTCCTGTAATGCTATAGTGCCCGTACAGGCAACAGAGCAAGCACAGAAAACTCAAGGGTCAGCAGCAAGGCATTAAATTGACAGTTCGGAAACTGGCGTTTTAGGCTTTGAATAGAAAGATGGTATAACACCGACTTATAATGAAAAATATTGTCATTAGCGGCGTTTATATGTACTCATATGTAACCATATATATCATAATAAATTGTCAAGATGTAATTCATGGAATGCAGTGAATCATTATTTATAGATTTCTATTGAACAAACAATTTAGTCAACAACAAGTCATGATGACGTTGGTACTTAACATGCCTTTTAAGTACAACCATCAAACAATCTTGTGGTTAATATATGTATATCTGTTTGTGGAGCAATAATATTCTTCTGAGTGTAGGACGTTGAAATGCAAAAAGTTGAAATTATAACTTTCAATGATACCGGTTTCCTCCTTATTATATTTAGAAGTTATAACATGTCACTTTTCATACCATACCTAATATCAGCCCGAGACTCCCATATCAGCCCGAGGGATATGAAAAGTGATATTTTGTAACCTTTTTATCATATATCAAACGTTTTCCTCTACAACAATTTTATTAACAACTAGTTATGGATATTTTTTTTAAAATGACAGGCTATTATCATAACAAAAGCTAAAACGATCATGCTTTTATGAATTAAGTTTGAGAAAGATACTGTAAGCAGCTCCACTTATTTAAATCCCTAGAAAATAGAATCATTTGATGTTTTAAAAGAAAATTAAAAGTTAAAAGCGTCAACACACATCGTTTTGGGTGAAGTTAACGTACAACTCACTATTTCTATGCAGAAAATGACCTTACGCTGCAAAGGGAAATAACTCTAACCAAAAGTCCCCCGGGCTGATATTGATATGGATTTGCGGACCGGTCTGATATGGCTGATATGGATTTGCGGACCGGTCGGCAATGCGGATGCTGTGTCCTTGCCTCTATCACACATGAAAACACCCCATGTTATTGTTAGATATATGATATAGGTACATATATCCATGTATTTCCTATCACTGAGAATCTGATGTTAAATTTGGGCAGGTCGATGAGGAGGATGACGGGTTCCACATCACTGTCACAGACGAGACAGGGAAAGAATGGGAGAAAATTCTGGTTCCAATCGAAGACAATGACAAGTGAGTATCTAAACAAAACTTAAATCATTTAAACATAATCCATGATATCAATAGAGATTTAATCACATTTCAGTAAGGCAATTATTACTTAAAACGTAAAAGAAAATTTAAATGTCCATGGTTGACAAAACTATGAAAAATTTTAATAACTTGTTTGGTTTCCCGTAGTTTTTACAAGATTTATTATGTCACGGAATTAATACTGTATGTGTAGATGAAAAACCCTGGTATCATACACCTCGAATTCCATTGAATGCTAAAACAGATTTCTTTGTAGGCCTTTATGATTTGTTTATGTATATTTTTTATGTTCAGGTCAGCTTGTTTAAACATGAAACTGTAGCAGTTGAAAATTCTGAAAAATTAATCTCGTAAATTTAAATGAGTGTTTGTTTCTTTTCAGGAAACCCTGAATCATCCTCAATAAATGTCTGAAGCATGGCATCAAACCTTGTGTTTTCCTTTTCAATGAAGTGGCCTATACATGAGAAATGAATATTCTATAAGCATGTCATGATAAAGAACCCTAACATAGGATTAATCATGAAGTCCAAAGCTATGAGTAAATGTTGTTTTTATATACACAAAGAATTTAACTAAGCACCCCCCTATTTTGTAAAATGAATTTGGGTTCTCTTTGACTATTTGATATGACAATTGCTTTTTATTGACCATTTGATTGCACTAAAATTCGATAATGTGCAATAATAACGAAAATATGAGAAAACTGTGAGAGAACTAAAATTTGGCCAAATAAAACTATTGTCATTGGGGAAAAACGACACATTAATCTTTGGATGATATGAACCAAAAATAACAATTTTGATCACTAGTTGACATTCATACACAAAAATCATAAAAAGCTAGTAATACATTGAATTTTCAGTATTTTTTCATCAAAAATTGATAAAATGCCTGTTATCTTAACATCTGTAAGTAAATTTGAGACTCCTTGAGATGAACTTGTTGATCAAACACTTCTTCTTGCTTAAGATAAGCCATTATCTTTCGCAGTGACTAATTAATGTCTTGATATCTTGATTTCAATAATTTTGTGATTTTGAAAGTTCATACTGCTTTAACGATTGACTTTTGCTAGGAAGTTATTTACTTAAATGTCATCAATTCACTCAAGAGAATAATAATAATGACATTGCAGCAAAAAATATTGACTTTCATTCTCAATTTAAAGGTAGCTTGGATTTTGAGTAAAAAATACCCAGTTTTTTTAAAACAAGTTAACCTACCTCATGTAGGAATCTCGATCTCTGATTGGTTCACGTGACCCTGGATAACAACTGATATCACCCTCTTGAGCGGGAGGATAAATTATTTATACCTCGCCATGAACCAATCACCACGGAAAAGAGCGCGCAAATTGAACTTTTTTATACCCCGCCATGAAAAAAGCGTGCAGATTGAGCTCCTTGAAAAGTATGTTTCATGGAATACATTGATGTTACCTTTGCTCAAATAATAGGTAGCTTTATACAAGCTAAAGTAAAAGTAATATAAGCAAGCTATATAAATGCGAAAAAACATACATTGTATATTGCCATAATTACCTTATTAATCTAAGATTTTGTGTTTAAAATGTTTCTCGTCGAAAAAATGTCAATATTGTGTCGCGGCTTTCTTAATCATTGCATATGAGAATTGGTTCACATTTATTCGAAATATCAGTATTCACTCACTGTTTCCTTGTGTGTCTTGCAAGGGAAGTTGTTTAACATCGAAATTATGCTTCAAGAACTGTGTTCATAAAACGAAATTCCCCTGACTAAGCGAGGCACTGACACGATTGATGATGTAGTTTTCCAAACAACACTTCCGGTTTGTGACCCTGACCTTTGTCTTGTGTCTAAGCAGTTTTTGACCTTTTTCAATATGCGTTTTTAAACTTTCGGTATAACATTGCATAGCAGGTTGCATAGGTATTTATTATTCCCTTGAAAGATTTTATGCAACTCGCGTTCCGTTTGTTGCATAAAACCTTTCGCGGGAATAATAAATACCTATGTTACCCGCTATGCAATGTAATAACTTATATTATCCTATCTTACATTTCAAGCTGTACACAAAATACACATTAGGTTAAACTTGATCATTTCATACTTAAAAGCGCACATAAAAGAAAATTTGCTTTTGGATAGTTTAGTTAATCGCATTTCACAAATCTAAGCAGTTTATGCCCCGGAAGAGAAATGATGTTATTAGAATTAGGGGTAATGTATTTTGAATATATATGTGAATTCGTCTTGACTAAAGTTGACAATTATCGATATTTATCTTATCGATATTTTTTACCCTATCATACAAAGACCGTATAAATTTGTTATATTTTACGATTATTGACTACTTTTTGAGATGTGAATAATATGACTCATAATCGCAAAGATGTTTATCTGTAATAAAAAGTTATCAAATATTCTCGAATACGTCCGTGGTATTTTACAATATTTCAAAAGCTATTGCAACATTGTAAGTAACATTTCTTAATTTAAAAACATATTGATAAAGCCCTCCTTTACGAAAATTGGATACTCAGATTAGGCAGCAACAGAGATCTCAAGACCTATTTCTAATTTTCTCCAATGTACGTTACACCTTTTGGTATTAAAAGCAAATAAAATTGACTCACATTTATTGCGCATAATTGTCATAAGTCATAAAATCAAGGCTTTTTAAAAGAAAGCCTCATTTATTATTTTATTTATTAAATGTTGAGCACTAATGCTTGGAAAAGCTGGATCAGAGATAAATGCCAAATTGCTGGCGGTGTTGCCTGATTCTGAGGGTGTGGGTTCGAATCCCGCATTGGACTCGGCCCGAAGAAGTACAAGAATCTGTACTATTCAAGATAGTGTGGTCCCAAATATAACATTGTTATATAAGCCTGGATTAGACTGTTTTTGCAATGTCGTCTCAAAACCAAAACGTGTGCATCGATTAAAATATATCTGTGCTTTTATATCTTTTTATGCCTTGTAAATATACGATTAAAGCAATTAAAACAATACCTGAATTCTTATGACCCTTAAAGATATACATACATTGTAGTCAAACGTTAAGGATAACTGTCAATGCTAAAAACATTTACAAACAAAAAAGGTTTCAGGTGTGAGTGTACGATAACATCGATTTTGGATACAATGAAAATCTAACAGTTATGTTTAGATATGTTTGACTCGCATTTTGTGAGAAAATATTGATTTATATCTATTTTATTACTAAAGATTATTTGCCAGTTGTCACCTTTACCATAAATGATCAAGAGATTAAACTGTAAACACGAAGACTGGCAACTCCGAAAGAAATATCTGGTGATCGTGTACTGATAAGCTGAACAGTCGTGTGTTTTTAAAAATATATTGCATAAAGGCCAATCCTTTTCTGAACTGTTAAAAAAGTTCTTATTTACATAAACACATTTTATTAAATAATTGATACACTTAACTTGTTCAAAGAGACGAGGAAGCTATAAATGTACCAACATTTTTGAGAATTTTATGGTGGTAACATCATAATAACATTTGTTACGTTGATTTAAGGGACGATACATACCGGGGTAAGACAATTCTCACATCCATATGCCAGAGTAGTGTGTCGAGAGAAAAATGAAATGAAAACGACACTTTACAGAATAAAGATGTATCACGAAACACGGTAGATAACCCCGCAACCTTCTGAAAGCAGTTTCCAGGGATGCCTGTTGAAAACATCTTGACAGATCGTATGATACAGGACTTTACAGGGCAACGACGATCACAATATTAGCTGTTTTGTTCTCATATAATAAGCTCTCAGTTTCGATCAGTTTGTCATTGCAAAGTTTACTCTGAATTTGTATAGGTATGTTTTTTGTGTGAAGTTTTTCCTGAAAATCTCAAAAGTCGATTATAGGATATCATATTGATTTCATTTAAATAGTCGTCAAGTTCATCGTCTGTTGACGAATTATGCGCAGAGGTCGTAGTCTTAAAATGGAAAGAGACTACAGTCAACATTAGTTGAGTTTATTCCATAAGTTCTATCAATCAAAGAAAAAGGAATTAAATAAATCTTATTTAGTAGTATGCACATTATCCTGCTTATATGAGGAAACCAGGGTCAATGTCAATTTGCAGAACAATTAAGTCTATAGAACAATGCAGAAATCATGCAAAATCCTAAAAAAAAATCACTTTCCAAACAGATGTCCTGATGACTTGATTTCGACAAATCAGTTGGTATAAGTACGGAAGGGAAAGAAACGTTGCGATAAACTAACCTGGGGACAATCCCATTAAAATCAAATCGTTTATTCGCTCTCTTTTCTTATATTATGTTGTTATTGGTCACTCATCTGCGATCTGACGGAATCCCGTAGAAACCTGTGCAAGTGAACTATGAACAGGAAATGACCCCAAAAATTAAAGCCAATCAATTAGTTGAACCGACCCTGATGCGACCAGTCAGATTCAATCCTTCTCTATGACGTTGTATCAATAACGTTAACCTCGCTTTGATGCTTTGATAATTCATATCCGCTAAACATAATGAATATGTGCACACGCATTGATGTGTAGGGTTATCATTGGTGATTCACTGTCTTCCCACTTCGCACAGGGTTTACAAGATTTGCAACCCGAATAAAACACCTTTTTTGGCACACAAAAATATTTAAAGTCTGATAACTAATGACCGAGTTTTGCACTCATCATTAAATTTTGACTGAACATAATACGTTAACAAGCAAATAGCGTTACTGACACGCTTCTTAACGCTTCACAAACCTATAACAATACGAACATTTCAAGACAATTTACGTGTTGAGATAAAATTTGAAATCCATAACGATCAGTGTTTCAAAGTACATGGAGAAAGAGTTGTATTCATGGACATGTGTTTGTAAAATATCTTTCAAACCGTTTGTATTCTTCTAAATGAATCTTGGTATTTATCAATTTGCCACGCAAAACATTAGTGACGAAGAAGTTTAAATAAAAAATATCATTAAGATAAAGTTTCCACTTCATAGAAAAACATACAGGTTTTTCATGGAATTTTGTCACACCGTCTGTTATCCTACAATTCTACATGTATGTTGTTTCTTAGGTTGAATATATAGAACATAACCCCAAAGTAGTCTGCACATTTTCATGAATAAATCATATATGAATTGATGATAATGCAAAACAACCTGTTAAGACTGTTCAAGATACATGTATCTATAGAAATGATATGGATGCTAAATCTTATTAAATAAAACTTGATAAAACCATTGATTATTATAATGATTATGTTGATTATGGCATACTTATTTAATCTAGCTATTTATTTATAGTGCCTTAAGTGGCATCCTACCTTGACTTATATACCAGTTATACCTGTTTAATTTCCATTTTTATATATAAAAATCAGTTATTATTTGCAAATATTTATTTTATTTGGTTAATCTAATCTGTTGGTGGTTAATTTTCCAACGAACTTTGTCACATTTTTCACCTTTACTAAAAACATTTTCTTTGAAGAAAATTAGCCTAACAGACGTTGGTAGGCCTACTGCAGCACACTGTTTTCAATGCAAACAAACCGAGAATCATGCCCTCGCCTTTCGAAAGGTTGTGTATAAAGTACCCCTCCGAAATTAATAAGATATGCCATTGTTAATGTAGATCCACGATAAGGAGAACCCGTTGTTCAAGTTGGTTACATTGTCATGGAATATATTACACTTTGATGAACTCTTTTCTTTCGAAAAAATGTATCAGCGACATCCCTTTCGTTTGGCAGAAAACCAGCCATGTTCTTTTTCTTGAGTCCCCCAAGGAGAACATATATTTATATTGGGAAGAACAGCTTAAAGGGGCAGTAGCATGTTTAAGGGGGAATATGAGGTGATGTCAGAAAAATGAAATTAATGATTCCAATTGAAAGACAATGCATTTAAACTAAATGGAGCAGTAATAATTCAAATATGTAACGTAAAATATAGCCATGCGATTCCTTTTTCTTACACACAATGAATCAAAGGTGTTCACAAGAAATGGCTGCCAATGCATTTTACGTGAACCTTCATACTTTGTTTTCTGACTATGGAAGATTGGCTTGTGTAATGAGATTTTTGATCCAATCAAAATAAGACATTTAGCGTTAACGTACAATTATTAGTAAAAAAATGTAAATATATAATTTTCAAAAAACGTGCTACTGCCCCTTTAAAAAGAGTCTTCATCGAGCTTCCATAGCCGGTCAGGAATTGCTGCACATTGCAGATACACAATGTTCTGACTTACATCTTTTGAATTGAAATCTACATTTAACTAATTAATATGGATTTCAAATAGGTAATGTAACTATCATCATTGTAGCAGTGTATTTCGAAAATAATTTTTGAAGATATTTCTTTGTTTGAACACATTTCCCACACATCACCAAAAGATTCAGATATGAGATAAGATCAGACACCGCAACAGAAACATATGGGGATTGTGAACTGATAAACAGTATGCTTTGATGTTTGAGAGATCTGATAAAGGACAACCCATTTTGTCGTTTGCTTTCACAAAAATTGGGTTTGAGTTGAAACACTTCACTTGGAATCCCTTGTGTAAAGATGCGTTTCCTATTTGCGTGCCTTCTCTTTTTATCCCTACAATGGTCTGCAGTCATGGCACAAGATGGTAGGTCAAATAAGACAATGGCTTTCGTAATTTAACTGTTATAAATTTTGTTTCTCACAAAGACTTTGGTTGAAAAAAACCAGTAACTAAATATCTGATGAAGTAACGCATTTGCAATAGACAAACAGCGCCTTAAGTTATCATAATGTATTTTAAATATGACAATTTTATAAGTAAAACTGATTTTTTTAAAAGTTAATGACCATGTATAATTAATGTGTTAAAGTAGGGCCTGGAAATTCTTAGTCAAACAGAAGATCAAGTATACAGAGCATCATTGAAAACGCACTAGTAGAAAAACAGAGAATCGTAATGTTTTTTAGAATAAATGAAAAAGAATTGATTTATCATGCAAACAAAATCCCAAATGACACATGTAACAGTTAATTTATCCATCATTAAACTAGACTGGATGTGCTTCATGCATGTCTTGACATGATGTTGTACCCACATTGCTCAACATTAAATGACATTATATGCATTAACTTGCCATTTGTTGAGAAAGCATGTTTTTGCCCTGTAATTGATACCCGAAGGTGATCTGATAAATGTTTTCATATCTTTTGTAGTTTCATACCTTTCCCTAACCTTTGCATATAATTGTCTTGCATGTGAAACAGTTTTGATGAAACATTAACTTAACATCACACAAGTTTGTCGAACTACTGCATATATGTGTTTTTGTGATCATGAGATAATCATATGCATCACATGCCTTTATGATGTTTTTATAAATCGAAAAATAATTGTGGCGTAGACTTTATTCAGCATCTCAGTCTCTCTTTATGCCAATCATTTCTATATGCAAACAATCTAGACCAATTGAAGTCGATAAAATTAGACTGAAAAGGGGATTTTCTTTAAATAATGAAAACCTTTGCATATAATTGTCTTGCATGGCGAAACACTTTAAAAACGTATTTTAATCATGATACACTTTGTTGACAAACATGTTTAGGGAAACAACATGTCTTTAAGTCGACAACCACGTAGATGACATTTTGCCTTCAGTTTTACAATTTCCTCAGCCTGTGCCTCCCAATTTTTCTATATTGATTCGGTTATGTTTTGTAGTTTTGCAGTTTAATGTTCTTTTTTCGCATTTTGACCATTTTGTTTTTAATTTTTTTGCAATTTCAATCACTAAATGTTTTTTGGTGTACTTGTCCAGTGACCTGGGAGATAAAGAACCGGTTTGATCCAACTGATGAAAGTGACCAGTCCATCCACATCTCTATACTGAGAAGCCAGGCGGATGGAGAAGCTTCATTCACGTACTCTGTGAAAGGAAAAGGTGGAGAAGATACTGCTATTGAGGAAGGAGAAAAGTCTGATGAGGTCACACTTGATGACGGAGTTGTTGGCCTTGTTTTCAATGTAGTACTGCAGGATGATTTGGTAAGATCTTTTTTTACATATTTGCAGACTTAGCAAGATTAGTTACATCTTTATTAATGTCTTGATTTCATTATATATTTGTAAAAGATGCGGTAACTGAATGCTTAATATTGTACCCTTTTTGTTCTTCCATCGTATACTGCGAGTCCTATTTACCACAAATGCACATCCTCGAAAAGAGTCCGTTGCCATATTATAGGATCGCTAGGGTGTTGATAAATAAGAGTTTCCAAAATGTACAAAATTTCGCAAATATAGGTATAGATCCATCACAAGAAACAAGTACCAATGTTTCTCTCCTATCAGCATCCCGAGGACGATGAGGTGGTTGTGGTCACTGTTAAGTCTAAGGAAGGTAGAGTCTTGGCAGCAGAAACCATCATCATCAGGGATAACGACCGGGATTCCTCCAACACAACCTCCTCAACCACAACTACAACAACAACTACAACAACAACTACATCTACAACTACAACAACAACTACAACAACAACTACTCCGACTTCTACCCCGACCACGACAACTACTACAACCACAACCACAACCACAAAGCCCTTGGTCTCTGAAGAGGGCAAGTTCTTAATCTACTATTATCAATGATCACATTTTACCTATTGCAAATTAACATTGATCTCAGTGAACGTGTTGAATAGTTAAACACTTTATTTTCTCAAAGTACAGGCAAAAAATATGAATGTACTTTTTATACCTTTTATTTGAATTCTTTGTAAACGTAAATTGAAATGTTATTAACCACGATTTCTAGATCATCTTAAAACGTTTTTCATTTTTGAAATGCTACAATGACTTTAAGAACAATCTAAACAATAAAAAGCTAAAACAACTAAAATATATGATTCATTTATTTTCAGACACATACGCTGTGGTGACTGCTCATGACGAGATCAGTGAATCTGATGGAAGACTGACTATCTATCTCACAAGGAGTCCGGGCACAGGAACTGGCACTGTGACCTTCTCTGTGAGGGGAGGAGGAGGAATGAACTCAGCTGTTGAAGATGAGTCCAGGGAAATCTCTTTTGGTGCTGTCTACATCATTCCCATTGATGTCAGTGATGACGAAGTAAGTAACCATAACTCTAAAGTTTTACCATATATAACGACGTGTGATTTATGCAGCAAATTTTAAACTCTTGCATATCATACAGATCTTAGCCTAGATGCTCTCAACATATTTTACATGTTGTCAACAAGGCCTTGTAAGTATTAACAGTTTTGTATTTTAGAATCCAGTGTTGCATTAATCCCTTCCAAATAAACTGGAGAGATAAATATAAGGATCACCTTTACACAATTTTATCATTCATTAAGACAAATGAAGATATATAATTTCATTTCATTCATGAAGCCTTGAACAACACTGTGATCAGACAATTGATTCAATAATGTCTTCAGATCATTATAACGAATGCCAATGGCACTGGAAACAACCAAACACATATAGAAAATGGGGATTATGGGCATCACTTGGGATCCATGTCACATCACAAATCCTCGCCATCCTTGCATATGACCTCCATGTGCATTCAAAACAGCCTGGCATTGACATAACTTGCCATTAATAAACGTGCAGAAATTGTGTTGATGAATATTGGCCCATTCCCTAACAAGCACATTCTCGAGGAAAAACCGAGGCAAAACCTTGAATGAGACATTACGCCAGTGATTTTTGTTTTTGAACGTCATTTTGAGACATGGGTATGTTGCCGTACAGCTGGACATCTCTTTGAAGCCGGTTATGAACAGTTTGAGGTGTGACATTTGTCCCTGTTGCTTGTTGAAAGGCCCTATTTACCAGCATCTTGAAAATGATGCCGAAGTTTAAGAATACCGAAATATTGTACCTGTTGTTGCACGTGGTCTGCCAATGCTAGGGTGTTCTTGGACGTTATATGTTTGCCTGGTATCGTGTCTACAACCAGGAAATGACCATTTGCGACACACCCATGATGCCATTGAGAAGCATGCTGACACCCCGATTCGCCTCAGCCCTTGTTAAATGGCGTCTTGGAGGCAAATGTTTTTTGTTAAGAGTTGAAATCTGACCTGTGCTTGTTAAATGTCAACACAATGCTTTTTGGACAGTAAGTCCCACTTCATCACGAGGCAGTTTCAATGAAGAATAAAACCTCATGCTTCCTTGTCATGACATGACATGAATGCTGTTCATGTGCAATGACCTGTAGCATGTGCATCAACTTCCAAACTGATGACATTGCAATTGGTGGTTCAATTTATTAAGTTTTTCTTTTGTCAATTTTTCGACCACTTAATCTTGTGATCCCGAACTTTTTTGTCCAGTTAATATGCCTTTATTTCTATGTGTATCATCTTTAAGTATGTGGTAAGAACTCTTAATTACAAAATTTGGGTACAATGATGATTGACCCATATTTCATGATATTCGAACTTCAAGTTTATTGCTTTAACCATCTTTTGTTCAGCTACAGCTGTTCTTTTAACGGTGATGTGTCCTTTTGGACCCTAAATTCCTAAACAGTATTGGTAAGCTTAAGTTTTTGTGATTATCAGATACAAGAAGAAGACGAGCCGCTGACAATAAGCATAACAGAAAATGGAGAAGTAAAGGCAACCAAAATAATCATAGTGAAAGATGACGACATCCCTACCACTACTCAACCAGGATCCAGCACCACGCTATCATCTATGATGACATCCAGTTCAACATCTCCATCAACATCTACGTCCTCGACTACCACAACAACTCCAACAACCACAACAACCACAACAACCACAACAACCACAACAACTCCAACAACCACAACAACCACAACAACTACAACAACAATGCCATCAAGCTCGTCAACTACGTCCTACTCAACCGAGTTCACTTCAACTTCAACCATGTCGACCACAATGGCTGAAGGTTTCTAGTTTTCTTTTATTAATTGGTACAAAGCTTTCCTGTCAGCGAGTATTCAGATCTATTCAAACCGTTTTTGCACAACCATAAGACTACGACCTTGGATAACTAATTTTCTTGTTACAGATTATTCAAATGCCAAAGCAATATGGGCTCTCTAATCTAGGTATATGGTTATCAGATATATTAATGTGTATTCTACCCAATCATGGAGAAGGTATGACATGGTTTAATCAATAAGATGTCATCATCTTGCGAAGACTAAAGATATGTGTATTCATCATGCCAAACAAAGATTTTCATTCAAATACTTAAGCGATATTATCGTTTTTATATATCTTTTTTGTAATTTCAATTTTTATTCAGAGAAGTTCATTATTCACAAGCCGGATCCTGAGTTGGAGGAGTCAAACAAAAAAATTACCATCAAATATGAGTTCAAAGGAAAGATTCCTAAGACATTCATTATCACGGTGACAGGAATCAAAAGCGGCAATGCATTCTCTGCTGTGGTTGATACAAGAAAAGAGGAAACTTTTCTAGGATCTGGATGGGGGACTTGGGAGGGCAGTATTGAAATCCAACTCAAGGATGATACGGTGAGAATGTCAAGGCCACGTGACAAGACGTTGCGTGATGCCATTGTGAATTTTCATTTGCTGGTAAACTGGTCGTAACCGGAGCTAAAATAATAATGACGTTTTGATTGACATTTTATCTTTCTCGTTTTGTTGAGAGTTGAATTCGTTCGCGTAAATAGTGCAGTCCTATTTGTTGCATTGTGTTTATTTGGAGCAAACAAACAAATTAAAACATTGAATTTGTGTATATTTATTTATAAGAATTGACTTCAAAATTTATTAAGTTCATGGAGGTATAAACTTAAAAAATTAATTAAATTAATAAATTTTGAAGTCAATTCTTAAGTAAAAGATATTCATGCGTTCGACCATCAACACCAAACTGCATGATTTACGGAGAATGTGGAAGACATTCTCTGTCCATAAACTCCAAAATCAAATGCTTAAAATATTGGATAAAACTTATTGGTATGCATGAGACTAGAATTCTAAAACTAGCTTATAATATGCTATTACATTTAGATAACATTGGTAAAATAACATGGGCATCCCACAAAAGAAATATTTTTTTCTCCCATGGTTTTTGCTTTATCTGGATGAACCAAACCATATATATTGGAAATATTGATGTCTTTTTATATAATTTTAAGAATCAAGCTATTGATATGTTTCATCAAGATTGGCATTCTTTTCTGTATGATAGCTCACGGTATGATTGTTATAGAACATTCAAAAGTTTACTTCAGCCAGAAAAATATTTGTCTATTTTATATTCTAAGGACCTAAGAAATGTTTTTATCAAATTTAGACTTGGTTTGCTGGATTAAAAGATAAATGAAGGCAGAAAAATGAATATAGAATAAACTAAAAGATTATGTCTGGTGTGTAAATCAGCAGTTGAAAGTGAAATACATTTTATGCGTCATATTCCGACATCAGAAGAAAATATATTCCTGCATTTTTTATATCAAAACCACCTACTGTTGGCTTAACATCCCTATTGTGTTCTCAAAATGAAAATGTTATTCTTAATTTGTCGTTATTTATAAAACATAGTATAAAACGTAGAAATGAACTTTTAAGAAATGAAATTCGCCCAAATAGCTGAAATAATATCTTCTTATTGTCATTGTGTTACCAAATATTTGAAATATGTATTACTGTTTATATGTATATGTATTATTTGCATTATGTAACTCTTTATGTACATTTGTTTATGGGCCGGAGGCCTTAAATACAATAAACTCTTTGACTTTTGACTTTAGACCTGATCCGTCACTCTTTTTACTGATTCCAGGAGGATGAAGCAGATGATGGGTTCCACATCAGTGTCACTGATGAAGAAGGCAACAAATGGACTGAAAAAAACGAAGTGTTTATTCCCATCAAAGATAATGATTAGTTATATAGAACGGTAATACATAAACTGACAATTGCATTTTCCTTTTAAAATATCTCTGGTTTGTTTAACTACATGTTAGTAATATGGTGATAAACATAATTGTCAGATGAAATAAACATCATAGCATGTATTATCAAAAAGGTATAGCAAGTAGTAAAAGAAAACAGGGTTAAAAGATAAAAAATATATTTATGTGCATTAAAAAAGGCCTGACAACTTCTTAAAAAGGTAAAAGATGTTTCAAAAGAGTTCAGAATATAGTAATGGTGATGGAATCGTTCATTATCCAAAAAGATTTAACATTGAAAAATAATTTTGGAATTCCATAAAAATTAAGTGGTCCTGAACTATTTTGCTCTGTTGATATAAAACAGTTCGTTTTAGTTTAGGCCATGTATTAAAACATGAAAAAATCCAAAAGTAATTACCTAATTTCTCATCTCTAAATCAGTGATATTAGTAACTCTTGGGAAACAGTAAAAATTCACAGTCAAAAATATTTTACTGTAACAGAAATGTTCGATTCGTGAAGGTGAATAAGGACATATAGTGACAGAAACCACAAAAGAAGAGAAATAAATTCAGATAATGCACATTCTTATTCAAAAGGTCACTTTGTTTTAATGTGTAGTCATGAATATTGCTTTCGTGTCAAATTTTATCAATAATTTCGCTACCAAACATTATGTGGAATCTACAAATATGCCTCATCCTTATAGTTAAATCTTGAAAAAAAACCTGTTACTTTAATGTTACACGAGAGTGTTACAGACCCATTCATATTTATTGCCAGAGATCCATGTGTATGAAACACACTAGAAATCATTTCAAGTCATTCACCTTTTTTACTAGATATTAGGAAATACGATGTCTATGTACATTTACATAATTGTAAGTATAAGATGAACTAAGTTATTTGGTTAAACTGGTACTTATAAGAATCTCATTTCTTTTCAGACGTACCCATTACAACTCTATCGACCAACGTTGTGAATAAAATTTGCAGTGTGAACTTTTGTGTCTTTTGTTTCAAGTCTTTCATGCATGCATATCATATTTAATCAAGTGTTACATAGTTTTTTAAAATCGTCAGAACTACAACATTTAACTGGATAAACTCGTTTCTCAATGTGAAATATGAGCATGCGGGACCGGCAAACCCGATGCATTATAGTAACAAAATGTCGATTTTCACAATAAAAACGAAAACCTTGCTATTATGAAAATGCAAAGAAGAAGACTGACGTTTGTGTGAATGTCATGTAAATGAAATGTTTATTGAATGATGACTCTTCCACAATGACTTCCGCATTGAATTTGTAGTTCCGGTCTATTCCAGAGTTTGTCGCGTCGGAAAAATTCCATGGGAAAATTACGACGATTGTTTTTTTTATCAAATTCTCATATTTAAATTTTTAACCTGGGAATTGTGTGTAAAATATGAACTTTAAAAAAACTTATTTTTGTTATCAACAACTTTTTGTCGAGACAAAATTACAAAAATAGACATTACATGTACAACTTTAATATTTTAGGAAAATGACATGTAAGGAAATACATGTAAGTAGCCTAAGGAGTAACAGGGTCTGGCCCATCTAGGACCAAGGACATTCTAAGTGCCATAACATTATACTGAAATGTTTTGAGATGTAGGTCGAATACAAAATACCAATGGACACTAAGTTCAATATTTTCCATGAAAAAACCCCAAATGAATTAAAAAAATGGTATAACCAAAGTAGCAAAAGGCACTTATGCACCACTACATCTAGCCATATTTCAACTTTAGTGCAAAGATAATCTAATGGTTTTTGAGCTGTGGTCCAGACATGGACCCTACTCCCAATATGGACTAAGTTCAACTTGTTACCAACGAAATCAGAAACAGATCACAAAAAATCACAAAAAAGCAAAAGGGCATCACTCAACCACTAGATATAAGCACATAAAAAATATTAACAGTTTTTGAGGTACATGTATGGCCCGGAAACAAAAGCATCCCAGAACCACGGAACAACAAAACGATGGACGGAGTGGAAAACATTATGTCTCTTACTTAGCTGCATCCTGCTACATCAGCGTATATGTCTCTGCTAATGCTACAACCTATCCCTGATATCCTCCTATAGTCTTCTGTCGTATCGCTATATATAGCAAGCAAATCAAATGATGCCCTTTCAGCGATAGTGGCAAACTAATTTCTTGGCTTCGTTCCGCGTGCTCACCTCGTTATTTAAAATTAACCAATAGGAGTGCTATTAGATAATAAATCTGATTCTCATTGCAGTCTCCCGCTAAGCTCCAAATCACATGCGACATCACTAGACAACAGTGTATGGAGTTCGAAATAGTACACCAGATCTCAGCCATCATTTATGTATAGGCAAAACCGACTCTCATCAGTAAACATCACACGTGCCCAATCACACCTCTGCCACCGTCGAACCCACCTGGCCCACATCAGTCTACAGCGTCAGTTTTGAAGGGTGAGAAGTACTCCACGATAGGGTCAATGTGCTCGAATGCCATATTGCCGTACGGTACACAGTGTGTCGACTGATACGATGACCTAACGCCGTAGCAGCCGTTGACGTAGCCGCAATCGAACGGTTTCTCAGGTGGATAGTCCGTATGTGTCGGTCTTCAGCGGTGGTTGTGATGCGTGGTTGACCACTCCTAGGCCTGTTCGTTGTACTGCCTGTCTGCCTTAACCATGCATCAATTTCACGACAGTTGCTCTAGTGGAGCCGAAGGTTCTGACAATGGCGGTGTTCGTCGCTCCCTGTTCTGACATTTCGACAGCTCTCTTTCTTTCAATCTGACGTGGCTTACTTTTGGTGTATTTCTTACCACAGTAACCCTAACGCTTTGGTTTGGCTGTTTTATACAGTTTATGTGCACATGCATTTGGTGCTACATGAGATTATGTCATTTTTCAATCTCAAGCAACATTCGTGCGATTCGTATTTTTTTCGTTCAGTTTGTTGCCGCAAATACATGTATGTCAAATAGCGCATCTTGAGAATGAACTACATTTACAGCGAACACGTGTAGATTAAATACATATATGCACATTAGTTTAAATTTCATAAAAAACATAGTCATATTCTATTTTCCAAAAAATATTTCTTTTGGGAAATAGATTTTTTTTTTGGTTCATTTAATAATACTGTATCCAAAGATTGTTATATACCAGCCACACTTAATTTTGATTGCCAGGTATAACTAAATTTTTACAAAGTTTGAATTAACCAATCATTATGAATTACAAATAGGAACTTTAATCAAACAAAATCAAAGTATCCGTATATTTCCAAAAAATATTTATGAAGAGTTTTGTTTTTGTGCCACCTTCTAACACAGCCTAACAGATCGAAGTGTGTATATCAGATTAGACACCTCAACAGAAACATCTGGGGATGGTGAATAGATATGGAGGGCAGTATGCTTTGATGTTTTAGAAATCTGATAAGGGACACACATTTTCCTTTCTGATAAAAAGGAGTGCTGCACAAGGATTGAGACTATTTCGAAACACTTCACTTGGTGTCTCTTGTGAAATAATGCGTTTTTTATTTGTTTTCCTTGTGTTTTTAACACAGCAATGGTCTATGGTACTTGCACAAGATGGTAGGTCAAGCATGTTTATTTGCTTGTTAATCAATAGTTGACTTTCGTGAAAGAAAGATACATTTCTTTTCACTTAGATAAAATTTATGTCAATATTTGAATAAAAATCTTCAATCTAAACATTTAATAATAAATCTTATAATCTGATTGAATAACATGCCAAATTCTTTGACGTTATTTAATTTTTTTTATAAACTTTTCAGAATTACCTTTTTGAGATCGAATGTTATGCTTAACATACATTTTTAGAAGTTTATTATCATCCACAGTTAATGCCTATAATTTTTCTTTGTTCCGAATGCATTGCATTGTCTCGCTCTTCATTGTTTTTGCATGTCTTTTCATTGGTGTGATTTAAAGACGTCTCAGATATAGATACTTTTTGGCCATTTTGAAACTAAGTTCATTGACCAAAATACGTTTTGAATAATGGTTTCACTTTAATGGACGAAATCTATGTGCAATTTAATTTCCTTTCATTACAGACATACACATATTCATTTAAACAATTTTATTGTTTTGATAATGTTCTTTTGTGTTAGTATTAATGCTGTTAAGACGTTCAGCAGTTTATTCAGGATAACACAACTGTCATGAAATATTGTTTTTTCATTGGATGATAATTATGTTTTGAAAAATCACTTATCAAAACACCTGAAAGACATGACTTCATATAGCTGCTCTTTTTATGGCAGTAATTTCACTCAAGACCTGGATTCCTCTTGGTCTGAAATAATTTTGTAGGGAGTGTGAAAGGATATTAAGTTAAGGGTTTCTTACACAATGTTTCACTCAATAAATGTTTGTTGTTGTATTTGTCCAGTGACCTGGGAGATAAAGAACCGGTTTGATCCAACTAATGAAAGCGACCAGTCCATCCACATCTCTATAATGAGAAGCCAAGCTGATGGAGAAGCTTCATTCACGTACTCTGTGAAAGGGAAAGGTGGAGAAGATACTGCTATTGAGGAAGGAGAAAAGTCGGATGATGTCACGCTTGACGATGGAGTTGTTGGCCTTGTTTTCAATGTTGTACTGCAGGATGATTTGGTAAGATGTTTAAATAAACTTATTCGCAGTCTTAGCAAGATTAGTTACATCTTTAATCATGTCTTGATTTCATTATTTATTTGTAAAAGATGTGAGAACCTAATGCTTAATATTGTACCAGTTTGTTTCTCCATCCAATACTGCAAGTTCTATTTACAATAAACGCAAACACAAGAGATATTTGCCATAATAAATGATTGCCAGGTTTTGATGAAAACGATGCTACAAAATGTACAACATTACTCAAAAACATGAAAAGATACATCACAAGGAACTTAAGAAGGGAACTTAAGACAAAGCAACATCGATATTTAATGAATAAAGTTTTCATTTTATCAACATGCTTTATAAAAAAAGTTCACCAAAATCCCTGATAGGCTATCAAACTAATCATGTTTCTCTCCTATAAGCATCCCGAGGACGACGAAGTTGTTGTGGTCACTGTCAAGTCTAAGGAAGGTAGAGTCTTGGCAGCAGAAACCATCATCATCAGGGATAATGACCGGGATTCCTCTAACACAACCTCCTCAACCACAACTACAACTACAACAATTACAACAACAACACCAACTACAACAGCGACCTCTCCGACATCTACCCCTACGACAACAACAACTACAACCACAAAGCCTTTGGTTTCTGATGGAGGTAAGCACTATGTTTTTTGTAAATAATGAAATTCGCGCATTTTCTATCTTAAACGTCAACATTAATCCCAATAATATGAAGTAATCTACCTGAAAAATGAAAATGCATGTAAAGAGTTTTTACAGACATAAAATAACCATAAACCACTTGTTGAAAGTTTGAACCGATTTCATACTCCAAACTTTTCCGAAATTAATTATCAACAGTTTTCTATACCAAATGTTGCAAATGGTGAAATGATATTTGTAGATTTGTAGATTTTTAGTAAACTCAATATAAGTTGTATGTTTCTCACGAGGGTAATACGGTCTGATGTACCATCTTAGTAGAAATGCTGACATTTCTATAAAGATTGTACATCAGATCGTATTTCCAAAGGGAGAAGTATACAACGAATTTATATTATTGTCATGTAAGAAGAAAATATGTTCATGTCATTTTGACTGCTGTGAACGGATTAGCCATTACCGGTTGAACGGCCTTGACCCTTAATGTAAACAAAATGGCATCAGACAACCCGACTGAAATCTTATGGATCGTGTTACATACTACTAGCTGAAAAATGCTTAAAAACTATTGGATTTTAATTCTATAGCATGTGCAAGTAATGCAATGCGGTATTTGTTTCCCAAAAAACAATGAATGATTAGAAAACAAATTTAGAATTAATAATCACGAAAACAGCTAATCGAACTTATGTAAACTCTACATACCGCGTGCGTTATATGGTAACATAATCTTAAGGCTATGGGACACCACTTCTTGGAGAGGAGCTGTTGCTATGGAAGCGGGGTACATGAAATTTGTATACCGTGAGAGGTGAGAGTCGCTGGGTACATAAGATAAAACGTGTGGTCGTCAGCTAATCAAAAACGAGTATTTTACTGTTTGGTAAGATAATGGCATGAATTAATTATTTCCAGACACATATGCCGTGGTCACTGCTTATAATGAGATCAGTGAATCAGGAGGAAGACTGACTATCTATCTTACAAGGAGTCCGGGCACAGGAACTGGCACTGTGACCTTCTCTGTGAGGGGAGGAGGAGGAATGAACTCAGCTGTTGAAGATGAGTCCAGGGAAATCTCTTTTGGTGCTGTCTACATCATTCCCATTGATGTCAGTGATGACGAAGTAAGTACTGAAATATGTTGAACCATTTCCTTTTTTTTATCAGTGACAATAGCCTTCAGTTGAATGTACACACTTCTGTCACACACTGTTATAAATTTTTTTAGATAAGGTTAAATGTTTTTGAACATTAACAATTCCTCGATTAAATATATAAAATAAGACTTTGAATGCCTGATCGCTATTATTTCAAGTCAGTGTCGTCATTAAGAAAGAGTGTAGATTTCAATGAGATCAATTGCAATCAGAAATGAAATAGTTAACAAGGGGGAACATTTCTGTTTCTGTTGTTAAATAATAATTCATAGTGTAACACAAACTTATGTTCATGTCACGGGTTCGGGTCGTAATATCGTCCGTAGACAATGATATAAAAGACGGGGACGTCGCCGAGGAGTTCAACCAGTTTATTGCCTGTGTAAAATATAAATACAACATTAGGAATATGTTGATTATACATCCGACATGGTCGGAAGGTGACATGAAAGTGTCACCACATATATGTTATGATACAATTACATATATTAGCAATAAACAATACAATTATAGATTTTAAAGATTTGCAAATGATTGATATTCTATAATTGCATTAATGATAAATATATATATGACGTCACGATTTAGCGTCACGTCCAGTATATTTACAATTGATGTGACATCAGGCATTAGCGATCAGTCAGAAATATATAAAATAGTTGATTTGGTATACTTAAGATATAAAATCATGATCATTCATACATTGCCATTCGTGCTATGCTAGTGCTTAAGTTAGAATGTGCTGTGAGTGAGATAAGTTTACATACGCGAGATAAGTTTACATACGCGATCGCGATTGATTACTAACTTAAAGTATATATTATGATTATGATAATAACATGATTTATACTAGCAAAGACATGAAAAGATATGTAGGAAGTGTGCTTACCTGTGTAAAATATAAATACAATATTAGGAATATGTTGATTAAACATCAGACATGGTCGGAAGGTGACATGAAAGTGTCACACGTCACAGGCATGAAACACTCGTGCTTTAGCGTGTAGCCAAATACAGGTAGCACGTACAACTCCCTACATATAGGCAGTGGAGAAGCAGCCTTTTGATGGAATAAAAGGGAAATCAAAGGCTGGCGGCGACATCCATTGTCTTCAAGTGACCTCTTGATCACTTTTATTCATAATGTCTATTGCTAATATTCAAGCTCCTTTGACAATGTTTGGGATCATCAGATACAGGAAAAACACGAACCAAATAAAGAGTGCAGAGCATCATTGAATTTATTCATAACCTTAGTAACACAAGGACACTTCTCTCGTGGTGTTTAACAATAGACAATGCATTCTTAGGTAACTAGTAACTAATCATTCGAAGAAGACGAACAAAATAAAGAGTGTAGAGCATTATGATATTTAACCATAGCCTTAGTAACACAGACACACTTATCTCATCGCAACAGACAATGCATTCTTATGTAACATACAATGTCTTAACTACTGATCTCTTGAAACTGTTATGATTTATCAGATACAAGAAGAAGACGAAGCACTGACAATAACCATAACAGAAAATGGGGAAGTGAAGGCTACCAAAATAATAATAGTGAGAGATGATGACAACCCTGCCACAACCCAACCAGGATCCAGCACATCGTCATCGTCTATACTGACCTCTAGTTCAACAAGGGGAGGTAAGATGAATTTAGTGAGAACCATAAAGCCTTCATTTACTCAAACATTTTGAAAAAGATTTTTCAAAGGTATTAACCATAAATCAGTGGGCAGTTTAGGTATAGTATGTACTTGTTCCTACACTGCCAATGGAGAATTGAGAAACTTGATGTCAGAATTGTGAAAACGTTCAAAGTCCAAATGAAAACGGACATCTCTATGATATCATGTCTACATCATTTCTCAATAATTGATATGTTGAAACTAAAGTTGTCTTGTTGTTTTGCAGTACAGCGCAGTTCAATTAATTTCAGATTATCTAAAAGGATACATGTTTTGGTAATATGTTTTCATAGATGAGAATTGTTTTATTCATGCCAGTAAGAACAACAACATCATCATCTCCAACAACACAAATATCTACATCCTCTCAAGCTACATCTCCAACAACACACATATCAACATCCTCTCAAGCTACATCTACAACAACAAATCCTGCTCGTAAGTATTCATTAAAATACTTTTAACTCATTAAACATAGTGATTTTGTGCAAAAGAAAGCTCATCTGCATTTCAACGACATAGCGCCGCTTAGCAGCTTTCAGCTGGAAGATAGGCGCTCTATAAATACATTATTATTATTATTATCTGAGGAACATCTATTAAAAGAACTTCTTTGTCTATTTCATAGAAAATTACAATACAAGGGTAGTGCTTTTAATTTTGATGTGGAGACAGACATCAGCTTTCATACTGGAATACACCTTATTGTCTCAATGAACAGATTTGTAATCAATTGTAACTTCATAACCGAAGCCTTTAGTATACAACAAAAATAAAATACTGATGTTTTGTACAATGATAGCAATGAGAATTATTATCATCAGAATGGTCTAGGATAAATAGTATGATTTCAATATTCTATGTTGCTTATTATTGCCATGTTTCAGCTACCTTCACTATCACCCAGCTGAAAGCCAAGGAGTCAAACACTGGGCTGTTCATCCACATCAAGAGATCCCCAGCAGATGGGGAAGTCACCTTCACGTACACTGTCAAAGGAAAAGGTGGAGCAGACACTGTCATCAAAAACAAGGAGTTTTCTAAAGAGCAAACCCTCAATGATGGATCAACAATTCTCTTTTTTAACGTCCCGCTACAGGATGATGATGTAAGAACATGTCAAATTGTTGTGTTTTCTTATGGGTGCCTTTTTTTACGTTACCTTATTGTTTGACAGTTAATTGAATTTTGCGGGTTTTCAATCAAGGCTCGCTGTGTCAAGGTCAAGGTCACAAGGTCAAATGTCATGGTGTCATCTGAAAGGTCTCATCACAAGGGATCCATATGTCAAGTATCAAAGAGCTAGCTCTGACCAATCAAAAGTTATGACCAAGGTTAAAGTTTAAAATGCTCGCTGTGTCAAGGTCAAGGTCACAAGGTCAAATGTCATGGTGTCATCTGAAAGGTCTTATCACAAGGGATCCATATGTCAAGTATCAAAGAGCTAGCTCTGACCAATCAAAAGTTATGACCAAGGTTAAAGTTTTTGTGGACAAACGGACAGACAGACGGACGGACGGAAAAGGTCAAATATCATGGTGTCATCTGAAAGGTCTCATCACAAGGGATACACATGTCAAGTATCAAAGACCTAGCACTGACAGTATAGAAACTATAGCCAAGGTTAAAGTTTTCGGAAAAGGCTCGCTGTGTCAAGGTCAAGGTCACAAGGTCAAATGTCATGGTGTCATCTGAAAGGTCTCATCACAAGGGATCCATATGTCAAGTGTCAAAGACCTAGCTCTGACCAATCAAAAGTTATGACCAAGGTTAAAGTTTTTGTGGACAAACGGACAGACAGACGGACAGACAGACAGACAGACAGACGGACGGACATAAAAACAGTACTTGACTTACACATAAACGAATGTTTTTTCCTTTCAACTATGGAATTAAGATACAAAACTTTTCTAGTTTCAATTAACAGCATAACCTATTTGAAATCTAAAAAATAAACTTTCCCCCTCTTTTTCCTATGTTATACAGATAGTTGAAGAAGACGAAGAAATAACTGTAACCATCACCATCGATGGTGAAACTGTAGCAACAGAGACTCTGACAGTGGAAGATGATGACGGTACAACTAGCTCTTCTCCATCAACTCCGTCATCAACCCCTTCTACTACACCTTCGTCTACATCTTTGTTAACCTCAACTACAACTTCAACCACAACCTCAACCACCACAACAACTATGCCAACAAGCTCATCCACAACAATGCCAACAAGTTCTTCAACTATGGGTTTCACTTCATCGTCAACCATGACAACCACCACCACAGCTGAAGGTTTCTAGTTTATTTGTAGTCAGTCCTCCGAAGCATTGTTGACTGTGAGAAGTCAAGTGGACTCCAGATCTATTTAGATTACAGCATGATTTTCAATAAATTCATTATCGTAAATTACTCATCAATGCAATGCCAAAGCAAAATGTTTTCTCTCATTTACGTTTTTGAAAAAGATCTGTCTGTTCAATCCATGAAAGATGAGTAAGATTCACCACATTTCCTCCTATCTTATTATGTTCATTCTTATTTTGTGTTGATATGCGCATACACAAAAAGAAATAAGATCTAGTGTGATAATATCGCATTAGTTGGAACAGTCAGAGGGGTCCCTTACAATGTACATGGCAAAATACTTTACTTGTTAACATGACAAATGTTTCTTTCAGAAAGTAGAAACTATTAAGCAATGCTTTAATGTCATGGTTCGCCTATGGAGTTCCATAGGGACAGGCGATGACTAGTACACTTATACTGAGAAGTAGATTTTGAGTATTTTCTTCAATTTTGCTACGAAAGTACTAAATAGAATGTCATATTTGTGCACATTTCATACTACATCACTGCACTCTTGTCGAATTCTTTTTATATATCTCAATCTCGCTTGGGAAATACTAATATTTAACAACTTGTGTTGTTAAGATAGTATGTCATGGTCACTCATATAATATTCTCTATCTTATTCAATGTGAATGTTATTCTTGACAGCTGAGTTCTTGATCGCTGTCGTCAATGAAGACATAAAAGAGGGAGACGAAAAAGTGATCATTAGAATGAGATACACAGGAAAGGGACCGAAAAGGTTTAAAATAAAAGTCGAGGGCATCAAGAGCGGCAATGACTTCACTGCAGTGGTGGACAAGATCTATGAACTTATTATTGATAGTGATAAAGCTGGACCATGGGACCATACCATTGAAGTTAAACTGATTGATGATTCGGTTAGTAGCTTTGACGATATAATTCAAGCATAATAACAAATTAGAGATATACCCTCAACTGAGAATACTCCATGGCCATAAAAGAATAGTTCATTGTTCTAAGATGAATTAGTTAACTTTGTTATAGACTTATTATTTAGTATGATAGGTTAAAGTGTTCCACATCATATTGGTTTTGCAGTTTGGCAAAGGTCTTAAACACTTAATAAGTTCCAGAAATTCAATGTACCAATTCACCATGACCCATGTTCAATAAAGAACAGTTCTTTACAAAAGAAAGAGCTGCCCATCCTCGATGCTATTGCTGAATTTTAACTCTTCATCTTTCAAGTTTTATTCCTTAACAGAAAAAGCCAAATCATTTAAATAAAACACAAATCCAAGTAGTCATATTCTTTTGCGCGGCAGTTATGGTCTTGCCTACTATGAAATAAATACCAATTTAAATGAAGTATAATTGATGAAAGTTTGGTACAACGATCTGTATATTAACGTTCTTATATTCATTTGATAACAATTAAGTTAAAAAAAATAAAGGGGATTCTGTAAATTTTAGTGTGTTAAACATCTGTATTTTGTATCTAGGTTGAAGAGGAGGATGATGCGTTCATCATCACGGTCACTGATGAGAATAAAAAGGAGTGGAAGGAGGAAGAAGTGACAGTCAAAGACGACGACTAATATGTAATTGGAAATATATTTTTTCCTTAAAACATAGAAGATGATTACTAACGAGTTTTGATAAAAGATAAAAATATAATTGAAAGAGAAAACAAATGTTAATGGTAAGTCATGTATAACATAACAGAGAGAATATATCTTTCAATTTGTTTCGAAATCAGTTTCAATATTAGATAATAACCTTTGAACTAAAACTTCAAGAAAAAAGCAGTCGATGTTAACATACATTTCAGCATAAAGCATCAAAGCATCCAGGTTCTTTATTGCTAAAATGAATTTTGAGAAGTTGAAAATCAGTTACAGTATTGCAAAAGATAATGTATTTCATCATTAAAAGATGTCTCTATTGAAAAAATACTTTCTTTCCTTTCAGGAAAATATGGTGAAACTAAACATGGAGGCTGATTCCAGGCATGAAACATGTTTGCTGATAGGAAATCATTTAATTCCAAATAAAGAATTATCATTAAAGTATAGTTTAAAATCAAAACAACTTCTATACATGTATGTTATTTTTACACTGATCTCTACAGACTGAGGCACAAGGCTTCGAATGAGCATATTTTTATATCGGTATAATTGAGTAAATCTCAACATTTTTCAATTTTTTAAAATTAAAGTGTGATAAAAACATAACATTTCGAAGATGATTCGTTATTTATGAAAGTGGTTTCTTAATTGCAACGAATTTCATGAATAAACTTTGAACCATTAATGAATTTCAAGAAGCAAGTACACATTGTCAATGGATGTGTACAATTTCTTTCTTTCTTGATCGTCATAGATAGAAAATTACACAATGACCAATGGCATATACTATACCCCAATTATTACCCTCAGGAAACGTTCTATGAGATGCTACCTGCTTAGATACCGGTCAGCCTTGCACATTATCGTTGCAGCAGACATACATGTAAGTGACCACAAGAAATCTTCTAGCAAATGATGTTTGAAGGTTCCCTCTCGATAAATTTAATCTCTTGCACTTTCTGTTGCAAGGTTAATTGTTGCAGTATCCAGATAATTTTTATAAACATAAGAGTATTTAACAAGCAATTCTTTTTAATTGGATTTTAACCATGTGAAAACCACTATTTGATAGAATAGTATGAAAATCGTACGTCTGGTAACACATTAACATAGGAAACACAGGATTTTGCAGTTCCGCAATGTGAATGAGTTCGAATTTGTGTTTGGAGGGGTTATTATTTTTTGCATGTTAGATTTTACAAACAGGCTTTAAAAGACAGAACTTGTTGATTATGGAATAAAAGAATTTAATGATGATAGTACTTGGTTAACATGGATAGGAAAGCTTCGATTTCATTTTTATTTATCCCTCTTGAGTGATAACTTATGATAACTTAGAAATGCACAGATATTTACAGTAATGATATATGTATTTGAAATAAACATTTCAGAGATAACCAGAGTATCTAAATACTTAATATTTGGCTGCTGAATTGCAGTTAAATGTAGATAGTTACTAAGTACATGTTTTTTGGAAAACGCAAGCTTTTGCCTGTCTGATATTCATGTCTTTTGACCACACTATTTGCATCTATTTAATTAACATGGCAATATTCTGTCTCAATTTCTTTTCATTTTCATCAATTCCTGAATATTTAAGGTCTTTACAATATAACTTCTACTATATTTGTCCTTCAAAGACAACCGAAAAATTTGAGTTTTATGGAGATGTTGAAAGTCAATTGCAATGAAAAGGGATCGGGACCATGCACAAAAACATTGTAAACATTTTCAATGATAAAACAATCTTTTTTTATTGGGTACGCCCAATTGCTCAAACGTGGTCTTTAAATTAATGAAAAATCATATATTATATTTTCACATTCAAACATACATTAAAATTACAAACATAAACAACTGAACTGCATCACACATAAAACATTATGGACAAGATGAACTTTAAAATATGGTTTGTGATTAACAATTTTGTGATATAACGAGAGAAATTTGTTTTTTCGGAGTGCCCAGGAAGCTATACTAACATTTCTTTAAGGTTTTCCCACTTCTTAGAAATAACCAGGTAGTTATTTGTAGGAATCTTATTGGCAGTTCATTAATTGGTATAGCTATCTGTTTACTGTATGAGTAAAATATTACTGAAGGAGTTTTTGGCTAGGGCCAATTTATAAAACAAAAAGATGACACTACACTACACAAGACCTCTATTACCAATAGCAATTCTTTCTTAAAAAATTGACAACGAGTTTCTTTACATTATCCGAATGATAACATAATGAAAATAATGTTTACTCAAAGAAGTTAACATCAAGTTGATGCTGTTGATGGCACATTTCACTTTTGCTTTTATGTAATTGATCTTTTGTCATTTTATTATATTAAGAGGATTTAATCAATATTTACGAAAATATTTTAATATGAAAGGGAGGGTTGGTTTAGGAAGGATTGTATATACAAAAGAGAACACATCAGATGGTTCGTACTAACGTTCTTGTCATTAATGGTAACAAAACATATCAACACATATATATGCATCTAAAATGTTAATGTATTATTTTTTGTCTGATGCAAACATAAATGTCATTCTTACAAGAAAAGACTACCCAACTGAAGTCGCTATATATCAGACCCCCCAAAGGAAATATTTTGGGAATGGTGATTTTATCTATTTTATCTATATTTAACCACAGCTGATGCGAATCGGGAAGTGAGCATGCTTCTCAACAGCATCATGGGTGTGTCGCAAATGGTCATTTCCTGGTTGTGGACACGATACCAGCCAAACAATAACGTCCAAGAACACCCTAGAATAGGGAGACCAGGTGCCACTACAGGAACGATATTTCGGTATTCTTACACTCCTGCATCATTTTCAAGATGCTGTTACAATGATTGGGCCTTTCAACAAGCAGCAGGGGCCAATGTCACACTTCAATTGCTCATAACTGGCTTCACAGAGTTCTCCTGAAAAAATCGGTCATTATCCAAAAACATTTAACATTGAATTTTTTGGGGGAATTCAATAAAAATTGAGTGGAGCTGAACCCGTTTTGCTCTGTTGATATTAACCGTTCGTTTTAGTTTAGGCAATGTATGAAACACGAAAAGAACCAAAAGTGATTACCTTTTCTCTCATCTTTAAATCAATGATATAAGTAACCATTGTGAAACAGTAAAAATTCACAGTAAAAAATGTATTATTAATTTTTTAATTATTATGTCCCCGCTAAGTCATCCTGATACATCAGCGTATATGTCTCCGCTTATGCTTCAACCTATCCCCTGATATCCTCCTTCTTCTGTCGTATCGCTATATATAGAAAGCAAATAAAATGATGCCCTTTCAGCGATAGCTGCAAACTAGTTTCTTGGCTTCATTCCGCGTGCTCACCTTGTGATTCAAATTAAACAATATGAGTGCTATAAGATAATAAATCTGATTCTCATTGCAGTCTCCCGCTAAGCTCCAAATCACGTGTGCATCACTAGACAACAGTGTATGGAGTTCGAAATAATTTGACTGAAAACAGACAGGCTATAAATAGCGATGAGCAACCACCCGTCAGTGATACGACACGAGACTATAGGAGGATATCAGGGGATAGGTTGTAACATTAGTTGAGACATTTACGCTGATGTAGCAGGATGACTTAGCGGGGACATAATAATTAAAAAATTAATAAACAACGATTCAAAAAATATATTTAACAAAAGTTATCAAAATAATAGGCTGTGTCCGGGATTGCCCAGCAGATGATGGAATGATTTGCATGTAATTGTGCATTTACATGTTACAGGTGTTTTCTTCATAAAAATACAAAGAAATCATTTGTTAAATTTGTAAGAGATAGGGCCAGGGAGGTACTCAAATTTATATCATAGTAAATAATTACCCGGTGCTGAGGGGTTATGGAAAATAACAGATAAATAAAGAATAGACTACTTACAATAACCCCTGCTAAGGGTATAAGAACTAACAAAATTATTTATTTACATCTAAAACTTTTTTGTTGCAATGTTTCAACTAAATTTGTTTATATACAATTAATTTATAAATGTTTTAGTTATATATTTTGCGGGTTTAATTTCTCTTGATAACAATGACTACTTAAATTACCTCCTGCTAAGGGTTTAAGAACTAAAAACATGATTCCTTACATAAAAAGCTATTTTATGCAATATGGATATGTATTCATAGGAAAAATCCAAATCAAAACATAACACAACAAAATTTACATCAAGTGGCATGGATCCTCGGTAGCGCAACTGATAAAAGCGCTGCTTGAGAATGAATTACATTTACAGCGAACACGTGTACATTAAATACATTTATGCACATTAGTTTAAATTTCATAAAAAACATAGTCATATTCTATTTTCCAAAAAATATTTCTTGTTTGGTTCATATAACAATACTGTATCCAAAGATTGTTATATACCAGCCACACTTAATTTTGATTGTCAGGTATAACTAAAGTTTTAAAAAGTTTGAATTAACCAAATATTATGAATTACAAATAGAACTTTAATCAAACAAAATCAAAGTATCTGTATATTTCCAAAAAATATTTACGAAGAGTTTTGTTTTTGTGCCACCTTCAAACACAGCCTAACAGATCGAAGGGTGTCTATCAGATTAGACACCTCAACAGAAACACCTGGGGATGGTGAATAGATATGGAGGGCAGTATGCTTTGATGTTTTAGAAATCTGATAAGGGACACACATTTTCCTTTCTGATAAAAAGGAGTGCTGCACAAGGATTGAGACTATTTCGAGACTCTTCACTTGGTGTCTCTTGTGAAATTATGCGTTTTTTATTTGTTTTCCTCCTGTTTTTAACTCAGCAATGGTCTATGGTACTTGCACAAGATGGTAGGTCAAGGATGTTTATTTGCTTGTTAACCGATAGTTGACTTGCTCGAAAGTAAGATACATTTCTTCTCACTGAGATAAAATTTATGTCAATATTTGTTAAAAATCTTCAATTTAAACATTTAATAATAAATCTTATAATCTGATTGAATAACATGCCGAATTCTTTGACGTTATTTAATTTTTTTTATAAACTTTTCAGAATTACCTTTTTGAGATCGAATGTGATGCTTAACATACACTTTTAAAAGTTGATTATCATCCACAGTTAATGCCTTGAAGCATGGTCTGAAAATTCTTTTTAGATCATTGATCACAAATTTTTCTTTGTTCCGAATGCATTGCATTGTCTCGCTCTTCATTGTTTTTGCATGTATTTTCATTGGTGTGATTTAAAGACGTCTCAGATATAGATACTTTTTTGCCATTTTGAAAATAAGTTCATTGACCAAAATACGTTTTGAATAATGGTTTCATTAATGGACGAAATCTATGTGCAATTTAATTTCCTTTCATTACAGACATACACATATTCATTTAAACAATTTTATTGTTTTGATAATGTTCTTTTGTGTTAGTATTAATGCTGTTAAGACGTTCAGGAGTTTATTAAGGATAACAAAACTTTCATGAAATATTGTTTTTTCAGTGGATGATAATTATGTTTTGAAAAATTTCTTATCATCAAAACACCTGAAAGACATGACTTCATATAGCTGCTCTTTTTATGGCAGTAATTTCACTCAAGACCTGGCTTCCTCTTGGCCTGAAAGAATTGTGTAGGGAGTGTGAAAGGATATCAAGTTAAGGGTTTCTTACACAATGTTTCACGCAATAAATGTTTGTTGTTGTATTTGTCCAGTGACCTGGGAGATAAAGAACCGATTTGATCCAACTGATGAAAGCGACCAGTCCATCCACATCTCTATAATGAGAAGCCAAGCTGATGGAGAAGCTTCATTCACGTACTCTGTGAAAGGAAAAGGTGGAGAAGATACTGCTATTGAGGAAGGAGAAAAGTCTGATGAGGTCACACTTGACGACGGAGTTGTTGGCCTTGTTTTCAATGTTGTACTGCAAGATGATTTGGTAAGATCTTTTAAACATATTTGCAGACTTGCAAGATTAGTTACATCATTAATCGTGTATTGATGTCATTATATATTTGTAAAGATGTGGGAACCTAATGCTTGATATTGTACCAGTTTCTTCCTCCATCCAATACTTCAGGTTCTATTTACCACAAATGCACATCCTCAAAAAGAGTCAAAGATATGAAAAGATACATCACAACAAACATTCTTTTGAAAGGATGACTATGTTGTTAAAGCAATACAAGCAAACTAAGCAACATAGATATTTAATGAAGAAAGTTTATGAATAATTCAATTTTAACAACATGCTTCATCCAAAAAACCTTCACCGAAATCCCCGATAGGCCATCAAAATAATCATGTTTCTCTCCTATAAGCATCCTGAGGACGACGAAGTTGTTGTGGTCACTGTCAAGTCTAAGGAAGGTAGAGTCTTGGCAGCAGAAACCATCATCATCAGGGATAACGATCGGGATTCCTCCAACACAAGCTCCTCAACCACAACAACAACTACAACAACTACAACTATATCAACAACACCAACCACAACAGCAACCTCTCCAACATCTACCCCTACGACGACAACAACTACAACCACAAAGCCCTTGGTTTCTGATGGAGGTAAGCACTATGTTTTTTTTGTAAATAATGAAATTAGCGCATTTTCTATCATAAACGTCAACATTAATCCCAATAATATGAAGTAATCTACCTGAAATATTAAATTCATGTAGAGAGTTTTTACAGACAAAACATAACCATAAACCACTTGTTGATGAAAGTTTGAACCGATTTCATACTCCAAACTTTTGCAGAAATTAATTGTCATCTGCCATTTGTCAACAGTTTTCTATACCAAATGTTGCAAATCATGAAATTATATTTTTAGATTTTTAGATTGTTAGTCAACTCAATTGCATGAATTAATTATTTCCAGACACATATGCCGTGGTCACTGCTTATAATGAGATTAGTGAATCAGGAGGAAGACTGACTATCTATCTTACAAGGAGTCCGGGCACAGGAACTGGCACTGTGACCTTCTCTGTGAGGGGAGGAGGAGGAATGAACTCAGCTGTTGAAGATGAGTCCAGGGAAATCTCTTTTGGTGCTGTCTACATCATACCCATTGATGTCAGTGATGATGAAGTAAGAAATGAAATATTTAGAGCCATTTTCTTTCTGATCAATGATGATAGCATTCAGTTGAATGTACACAGTTGCCTTCAGTTTGTGCCAAAACCTGTTATAAATTATTAGATAAGGTTAAATCTTTTGTGAGCATTAACAATTCCTCGATGAAATATTTAGACTAAGACTTTGAATGCCTGATTGCTATTATTTCAAGTCAGTGTCGTCATTAAAAAAAGAGTGTAGATTTTAATGAGATCAATTGCAATCAGAAATGAAATAATCATAACAGTTAACAAGGGGGAACATTTCTGTTTCTGTTGTTAAATAATAGATAATATGTAATGGTGTAACACAAACTTATGTTTACTGTCTTCAAGTGACTTCTTGTTCACTTTTATTCATAATTTCTTGCTAATTTTCAAACTCATTTGACATTGTTTGTGATCATCAGATACAGGAAGAAGACGAACCAAATAAAGAGTGCATTATGGAATTTATTTATAGCTTTAGTAACACAAGGACACTTCTTTCGTGGTGTTTAACAATAGACATATTTACTCTTTTTATAATTTTTGTGATCATGAGATACAGAAAAAACACGAACCAAATAAAGAGTGCTGAGCATTATGGACTTTATTTAAGCCTTAGTAACACAAGGACACTTCTCTCGTGGTGTTTAACAATAGACATTGCATTCTAAGGCAACTATTGCTAATATTCATTTAAAAAAAAATGTTTGTGATCATCAGATACAGGTAACTTCTTAGGTAACTATTGCTAATCATTTGAAGAACACGAACCAAATAAAGAGTGCAGAGCATCATATAATTTATTTATAGCCTTGGACACTTCTCTCATTGACATTCTTATGTAACAAACAGTGTCTTAACTACTGATCTCTTGAAAAAGTTATGATATATCAGATACAAGAAGAAGACGAAGCACTGACAATAACCATCACAGAAAATGGAGAAGTGAAGGCTACCAAAATAATAATAGTGAGAGATGATGACAACCCTGCCACAACCCAAGCAGGATCCAGCACCACATTATCGTCTTTACTGACCTCTAGTTCAACAAGGGGAGGTAATATGAATTTAGTGAGAACCATAAAGGCATCATTTACTCTAACATTTTGAAATAGATTTTCAAAGGTATTAACCATAATTCAGTTTAGGTATAGTATGTACTTGTTCCTACACTGCAAGTGAAGAATTGAGAAACCTGATGTCAGAATTGTGAAAATGATCAAAGTCCTGATGAAAACGGACATCCTTATGATATCATGTCTACATAATTGATATGTTGAAACTAAAGTTGTCTTGTTGTTTTGCAGTACAGCGCAGTTCAATTAATTTAAGATTATCTAAAGGGATAAATGTTTTTATAATACCTTTTTCATAGATGAGAACTGTTTTATTCATGTCAGTAAGTACAACAACATCATCATCATCTCCAACAACACAAATATCTACATCCTCTCAAGCTACATCTCCAACAACACAAATATCTACATCCTCTCAAGCTACATCTACAACAACAAATCCTGCTCGTAAGTATTTCATTAAAATACTTTTAACTCATTAAACATAGTGATTTTGTGCAAAAGAAAGCTCATCTGAGGAACATCTATTAAAATAACTTCTTTGTCTATTTCATAGCAAATTACAATACAAGGGTAGTGCTTTTAATTTTGATGTGATGACAGACTTCAGCCTTCATACTGGAATACATCATATTGTCTCAATGAACAGATTTGTAATCAATTGTAACTTTATAAGGGTAGCCTTAAGTGCACAATAAAAAGAAAATACTTATGTTTTGTATAATGATAGCAATGAGAAATATTATCATCAGAATGGTTTAGGATAAATAGTATGATTTCAATATTTTATGTTGCTCATTATTGCCATGTTTCAGCTACTTTCACTATCACCCAGCTGAAAGCCAAGGAGTCAAACACTGGGCTGTGGATCCACATCGAGAGATCCCCGGCAGATGGAGAAGTCACCTTCACATACACTGTCAAAGGAAAAGGTGGAGCAGACACTGTCATAAAAAACAAGGAGTTTTCTAAAGAGCAAACTCTCAATGATGGATCTGCAATTCTCTTCTTTAGCGTCCCGCTACAGGATGATGATGTAAGAACATGTCAAATTGTTGTGTTTCCTTATGGGTGCCTTTCTTTACGTTACCTTATTGTTGGACAGTTAATTGAATCTTGCGTTTTTTCAATCAAGTTCGTTTTACGTGGGTCATCATTTATTAAGTGAATACGGTTTTGCCTGTTAAACTGTCTTTTCACTCCTAAATCTTCTTCCAAAGGTAATTTTCCACCCTTGTTGATTTATGAATGACAGATATTATCCTAACAATTTCTTAACAAGAATGTAGTAAATTTTGGGGTAGTATGTAAGCAATAATCACAATCATGTGTCATCACATTTTCAAAAAACAGTACTTGACTTACACATAAACGAATGTTTCTTCCTTTCAACTATGGAATTAAGATACAAAACTTTTCTAGTTTCAATTAACGGCACAACCTATTTGAAATCTAAAAAATAAACTTTCCCCCTCTTATTCCTATGTTATACAGATAGTTGAAGAAGACGAAGAAATAACTGTAACCATCACCATCGATGGTGAAACTGTAGCAACAGAGACTCTGACAGTGGAAGATGATGACGGTACAACTAGCTCTTCTCCATCAACTCCGTCATCAACCCCTTCTACTACACCTTCGTCTACATCTTTGTTTACCTCAACTACAACTTCAACCACAACCTCAACCACCACAACAACTATGCCAACAAGCTCATCCACAACAATGCCAACAAGTTCTTCAACTATGGGTTTCACTTCATCGTCAACCATGACAACCACCACCACAGCTGAAGGTTTCTAGTTTATTTGTAGTCAGTCCTCAGAATGACAATGAGAAGACAAGTGGACTCCAGATCTATTTAAATTACAGCATGATTTTCAATAAATTCATTATCGTAAATTACTCATCAATTCAATGCCAAAGCAAAATGTTTTCTCTCATTTACGTTTTTGAAAAAGATCTGTCTGTTCAATCCATGAAAGATGAGTAAGAATCACCACAATCCCTCCTATCTTATTATTTTCATTCTTGTTTTGTGTTTTTGATATGCGCATACAATAAAAGAAATAAGATTTAGTGTGATAATATCACATTAGTTGGAACAATCAGAGGGGTCCCTTACAATGTACATGGCAAAATACTTTACTTGTTAACATGACAATTGTGTCTTTCAGAAAGTAGAAACTATTAAGCAATGCTTTAACGTCATGGTTCGCCTATGGAGTTCCATAGGGACAGGCGATGACTAGTACACTTATACTGAGAAGTAGATTTTGAGTATTTTCTTCAATTTTGCTACGACAGTACTAAATAGAATATCATATTTGTGCACATTTCATACTACCATCACGGCACTCTTGCCGAAATATAAGAATATCTCTCACTCTCGCTTGGGATATACTTATATCTAGCAAGTTTTGTTTTGGTCATTCATATAATATTCTCTATCTTATTCAATGTGAATGTTTTTCTTGACAGCTGAGTTCTTGATCGCTGTCGTCGAAGAAGACATAAATGAGGGGGACCCAAAAGTGACCATAAGAATGAGATACACAGGAAAGGGACCGAAAAGGTTTAAAATAAAAGTCCAGGGCCTCAAGAGCGGCAATGACCACACTGCAGTGGTGGACAAGATCTATGAATTCATTATTGATAGTGATGAGGATGGACCATGGGACAAAACAATTGAAGTAGAACTGATTGATGATTCGGTAAGTAGCACCGACGATAGTATTCAAGCACTATTAGAGATATACACTCAACTGAGATGCTCCATAATACAATAGTTCATTGTTCTAAGAGCAATCAGTTAACTTTTTTATAGACTTATTATCTATGATAAGCTGCCCATCCTCGATCGCTTTTTTTTCAAGTTTTATTCCTTAACTGAAAAAGCCAAATCTATGTAAACAAAACCCAAATTCAAGAAGTCAAAATCTTATTCGTGGCAGTTAAGATCTTGCTTACTCTTCAGTGAATATCAGTTTAAATGCTGTATATATCGTTTAATTGATGAACGTTTGCTACAGCGATCTGTATATTTAAGTTCTGACATTCATTAAATAACAATTAAGTATAAAAAACAAATGGTATTCTGTAGTTTTTGAGTGTGTTAAACATCTATATTTTATATCTAGATTGTTGAGGAGGATGATGGGTTCGTCATCACAGTCACTGACGAGGATGACAAGGAGTGGAAGAAGGAAAGCGTGACAGTCAAAGACGATGACTAATATGTAATTGGAGATATATAGTTCTATTAAAAATATTGAATTAAATGTTTAGTTACAAAAAATAATTGATAGAGAATACACATCTTATTGGTATGTCATGTACAACAAAACAACGAAAATACCTCTTCCATTCGTATCAAATTCAGTTTCAATAATGGATTGAAATAGCTCAAATATGTACTTTACATGTCATAAACAGTGATTAAAAAATCTTCCTTTCCAACACGGTTGGTAGGTGAGCAATGATTATCTTTCCTAACACTCAAAGTGAGATAAGATAGCACGCAAAAACTTGAATTTGAAATGAACCAATATATTGCAATACATTTTACAATACGCTTTTCCGTATAAAATTATTTTGTGAGGAGTAATATCCATCCTTATTTACAACTGATATCTAAAGAAAAATAAACAGTCGATGTTAACAAACATCTAATCAAAATCACCCAAGCATCCAGGTACTTTATTGCTAAAATGTAAGTAGTTAAAAATCAGTTATTGCAACAGATAAAAAATTTTATCATTAAAAGATGTCTCACCTGAAAAAGTTACTCTCTTTCCTTTCAGGAAAACATGAAGAAACTAAAAGTGGATGCTGATTTCTGGCATGAAACACATTAACTGACAGGAAATCAATTAATTCCAAATAAAGAATATGATATCATTTCTGTATGTGTATGTTATTTTTACATTGATCCATGTAGACTAAGGCACAAGGATTCACATGAGTATATTCCCATATAAGTATAATTGAGTAATCACAATGTTGGCTCTGTGCAGTTGCACAGATATGAAGTTTTTTTTAATTCTGTGTTTATTAAAGGAAAGGATTATACGCAATCCTTGTAGTGTGATAAAACAATAACAATTTTTGTTTAAAAAAGCCCTTCAACTGATTTCATCACATATAAACTTTAAAACACTGACCCCCAACAAATAGTGAGTATGTTATACACAGATAATGATGACATGTAGGTTCGAAGATATATTTGCTACGTTATGGCAGATTAATTTATGAACTATGATACTGCAATTTATAGATGTTTCAATATTATAAATGCAATAAATAAATCAACTTTTAACCATTAATGAATTTCAAGAATTAAGTACACAGTGTCAATGGATGTGTACAATTTCTTTTTTTCTTTGATTTGGTTGTCGTAGAAACAGAGCATTACACGATGATAACAAACAGGCATTTAAAAAATAGAACTTGTTGATTATAGAAAGCAAAAAGAATTTAATGATTGCAGTACTGGGTAAACATGGATGGTAAAGCTTCGATGTCTTTTTCATTTATCCATCTTGAGTGATAACTGATGTATTTTCAGATTTGCACAGATATTTACAGTAATTATGTATTTTTTTCGCAATCAACGTTTCAGATCGACAGATGCAAGAAGGCTAATCGTTGATGTATATTGACAATATCAATATCAGATATCACACAAAAACACATATGGAGATTGTGAACTGATATGCTTTAATTTCAAGATATCCGCAAAAGATGAACATTTTATGGACTGTTTTTCAGCAGAAGTTCATGACAGATGCTACTTTTCTGAAAAACTGGAATTCCTTTTGTAGAAGTTAAAGATAACATTTTCATTTGCCACGTGGTATTACTGTAATGGTGGTGTGTGATGTGAACCCATTACCAACCGAGTTTGAGGTGCATGGATTGGAACACCTTGGCACTTGCGAAGCGTGCTCCTGAAACGAGGAGCGTCGAGTGATTATAACGCACTTGCCTATGTGTACTATTTCAATGTATGCACACCAAACGAGGTTGGTAACTGACTTAACAATCAACAATCAAATATTAATTTCAATACGAAAAACAGAATTTAAAACGAATACAACAAATACCTATTTCGGAGAAACATAAAATAAAATCTAGTCGTGCGCTACAATGACGGTTTTCAAGCGTATATTTAGAAACCGGAAGTTGTAAAAGGGCCACACTTGATTCGCTTTTATGTCGGCTGCCGTTTCGGTAATTTTGGTAAATTATCTTCTATTTAATGAATTTTGGTCCGATATTCCCTCGGTTGATTGCAAAAATGTGCATAAAATACAAGGAAAAAAGTAAAATTACTTATTACTTAATATTGAAATCTGATAATAGATCTTAAATAGTATTGCTATCAATGTCCACTATGGAAAACAAATGACTTATAATCAATACTTGTTTACAACTGAGTAAGTTGCTAGAATATCTGTGTTCACTAAACTTCACTGGTAATGTACCTCAGAGTTTTTGCTGAATATCATTATCAAAATTTAAAGAACTCAGAATTCTAATCAAACTAATGTCTATGTCATAATATAAAATATTTATTTCATTTTCTTTGAAATGAATGGTTATGGTTTATCGTTTTAATATTTCTACTATTGTGCTTGTGACATATCAAAGTTTCTAAACGTCATGAAGTTGATATTGGTAGGAGACTCGTTGAGGAATGGAATTTTATTTAATATGTCTTCTTAAAGTTTTAAAAATCTCAGGTTTATGATAAGGATGATAATAGTTTTGATATTATAACGACCAAATAGGTTGATCAATTGACTTTTGTGATACCTCTTTCGAAACATAATTTGGTTGAAATTGATTTTGTTAAGTAAACTTAGACAAAAAATTCACAGACTTGTGCATTTCCATTGTTCTTTTAATCCAAGACAAAGTTTCAGCAAAAAAAGTTGTTGCAAACCTTTTTTCCATGTGTATACATTTCTATTCAACATATACTTTCTCTTAAAGAGTTTTTTCTTTGAATTGAATGGTTATGCCATATGGCTTATCGTTTTAATATTTCTACGATTGTGCTTGTGACACATCAAAGTTTCTAAATGTCATGAAGCTGATATTGGTAACACAACCTTCTTGAACCAACGTTCGATTTATCTGGATTTATATCTAAACATAATTTCAAGCCAGGGTTATGTAAGGGAGAATGCATGAGGTGGAGTTGATTCGTGGACCCCGTTTGAGAATCCTTGATTATTTTCAAGAATCCAATCCACCTCATGCATTCTCCATCTTAATCCATGTATGACTTCTCAAAACTAAAAACTGTCTTTTTTCACATTTTACATATATTTTCAACATTTAACTATCAAAAGAGTTCAATTTTCGGTGACCACGCATCGGATATGAGACACAACCCTCGACCACGCTACAAATGGGTTCATCCATGCACGTGTATTGCCATATTTTCCCAACGGCGATGCCATTGACAATTCATGCGCAGTGCATTACACGCGCCTGGCATTTCTCACGTGCACTCTTCACTTAACCTGTTAAATGAACAACACAGGTTTCATACTGACAAACAAACAATATTGACCTGTGTGTCCCTCATAGCCTAGTGGATAAAAGCGCTGAGTTATCATTCGAGGTTGCATATTTGATTCTTGACTCACGTCCTTCCACAAGTTTATTTTCAAAATGTAACGGTTTTAGATTTGTCGTTCTTGAAGGAATTCAGTAGACACTATATTACAAGAAATTGTAAAACCCTAACATCCATTATAGCAGGGAAAGTAAAAGAGCGGTGGATTCTTAAAAACGTCATCCCCATGGATTAAGTTCGATTAAAAGGGTGTTATATTAATATATATTGAACATAAATAGCAAGGGCAATATGCCCTTTTCGAAATCATAAATATATATACTTTTTAAAGGTAATATTCTAGTTGGTTGTCAACTTCCCCACAAAGCAACAACAGATTGAAATGTGTTTATCAGATACGACACCTCTTCAGAAACATCTTGAGATGGTAAACTGATAAACAAGACAGTATGCTTTGATGTTCGAGAGATCTGATAACGAACAAACCTGTTTCTTGATTTAAAAAACAAAGGTTCACAATAATACCGTCACATGGCATAACTTTGTAAAATAATGCGTTTCCTTTTTGCGTGCTTTCTGTTTTTGCCCCAGCAATGGTCTATGGTCTTTGCCCAAGATGGTAGGTTAGATATGTTTATTGCATTTAAATTTGCATAACGACAACTATTTTGACATTGTCATTTCAGCTAGCTTAAACAACATTTTTTTAGAAGATTTTATAATATCTAATATAGTTCTAAGATACAACCTTTTATTTTTTATTTACTTCATTTTTTATTCTGTTTATTTTTATCAGAAGTGTTGACAGTTGTTTGATGTCACTGCCACACAATTTATTTAAACATTTATCAGGAAAGTATTTCAATATGTCATGTTTATTCAACTACATAATTGCGTAACATGCACAATTTATTGCTTTTTCAATCTAAGTGTCCACCTTTAAAGGGCCAGTAGCACGTTATTAGGGGCAATATAAGGTGATATCAGGAAAATGAAAATAAATGGTTCGAATTGAAAGACAATGTATTAAAACTAAATACAGAATTAATAAATCAAATACATAATGTAAAGTTCAGCCATGCGATTCCCTTTTCTTACAAAACTGAAATAAAGGTGGTCACATAAAATGGGCAGCCAGTGGATTTTATGTGAAACTTCATAATTTGTTCTCGGACTATGGATGATTGATTTTTGACTCTATCAACGTAATACATCTATCATTAACGTACAATTATCAGTGAAAAATTGAAAATATGAATTAAAAAAAACCCAACATGCTTCTGCCCCTTTACGCATTGATTTGTAATTTGAAATCTGAATGTAAACTTCTAAGATGCTAATTATCGTAATTTATTTTTGAATCTATGCGTTACCGCAATGTAGTTGGTGTCACTTCTTTAGCTCCCAAATTTATCTCACATTCTACCATGACATTTCAAAATCTTCAAATTTCATTGGTTTATTTCTTTGGTCGAACCTACGTTCGAACACGATTTTTATGACAGCCGAATCACCGCGGTTTGATACACATTGCCATAGAAACGAACTTCATGACACGAGTCTACATGCATACAATCACTGTACGTTTCGGAAGTTGTTTCGTCTAAATACTTACTAAAAGTCTTTTATCGTTGTACTACCCGTACTTTTATAGAAATAGAGTTTGATTCGCATCGATATCACGCAGGTTAATGTCCAGGAATAAAGTGTATTTTCAAGGGAAAGGCTGAAGGAGATCATGGAGCTACCGCAACCGGTTTTGGTTCAGTGATGTCAACAGTGACGTCAACCTTTGACGTCATAAGCGCAAGACATTGTGACGTCACAGTGTTGACCGAAGCACAACTGACGTTACGCGGTAGAAAATAAAATGACATTTAAAACGCTAAAAAAACTCGTCATGGTAGAATGGAGATAAACCTACTGTGTTGTTTAATTTTCGTGGTCTAACGTAGATGCTTGATATATAAAGATACCCAACTCAACTTGACTGACAGATAGGGTTTAATTCTTTCAAGACTCATATGCTGTGGTCATTAATCCCAATAATATGAAGTAATCTACCTGAAAAATTAAAATGCATGTAGAGAGTTTTTACAGACAAAACATAACCATAAATCACTTGTTGATGAAAGTTTGAACCGATTTCATACTCCAAACTTGTGTAGAAATTAATTGTCATCTGTCATTTGTCAACAGTTTTCTATACCAAATGCTGCAAATCATGAAATTTGATATTTTTAGATTTTTAGATTGTTAGTCAACTCAATTGCATGAATTAATTATTTCCAGACACATATGCAGTGGTCACTGCTTATAATGAGATTAGTGAATCAGGAGGAAGACTGACTATCTATCTTACAAGGAGTCCGGGCACAGGAACTGGCACTGTGACCTTCTCTGTGAGGGGAGGAGGAGGAATGAACTCAGCTGTTGAAGATGAGTCCAGGGAAATCTCTTTTGGCGCTGTCTACATCATTCCCATTGATGTCAGTGATGATGACGTAAGTGTTTGTAATGGTTAGAACAATAACTCTCAATCACATGTTGTTTATAGATATCTTTTGAATGTTGCTTATAGGTTTGGACGGGATGAATAATGAAATGGGGTAGGATAGACCAGGAAGGAGAGAGAATTAAGAGGCATTGCGTAATTCATGACCGATGCACCAGAAATGATGTTAGGGATCAGCATGGAACAAAAGACATTCTTTTTGAAGCAATTATCTATTGAAAGATTAATATAATTAAGGTAAATAAATGCATCTGTATCCTTTTAATCGATTTGTAAATGGATCATATCAACACTATGTATATGTATGTATATAAGCATATAGATCGTATACCATAAACAATGCTGACATTTCAAAAAGAGGCATTGTTTCAGAATTGATCGATAATAATCCGATTTTCCTCTTCCTTAAGTTTTTGTGATTATCAGATACAAGAAGAAGACGAGCCGCTGACAATAAGCATCACAGAAAATGGAGAAGTAAAGGCAACCAAAATAATCATAGTGAAAGATGAGACATCCCTACCACTACTCAACCAGGATCCAGCACAACCGTATCATCTATGATGACATCTGATTTAACATCTCCATCAACAACGTCTTCGACAACCACGACAACCACGATAACAACAACATCAACTATGCCAACAAGCTCACCCACAACCATGCCATCAAGCTCTTCAACTACATCTTACTCAACCGTTTTCACTTCATCCTCAACCATGTCGACCACTACTGATAAAGGTTTCTAGTCTTTGGTTTTTGGTCTATCATCAGCATGAATAAGATTTCTGATTAGTGAAATACATATACAGAACGTCATACGTGTGCATATGGATCGTTTGTATTGAACGAGTAGATGTCATGGACGCGGAGGAACAACGAGTTCGAAGAACGAGTTGTTTCTCCGCGTCCATGACATCTTCGAGTTCTGTATTTATTATATACTCTCTTTTAAACCTTTTCAAAAGTAATTATGAATTGCTTAAATAATCCGAGACGTCGCACCGCCCATGGATACATAATGCGAACAAGGCGACACCCATAACACGCTCGACTGATGATTTGATACCTCAACTATCTTTTTATTTTCTCTATATTTTGCGTAGTTAAACGTAAGAGGCAATTTTCTCAAGTGTGAAAACAAAACACAGTGATAAAAGTTTATCCTTAGTAATTATTTATGAAGTTCTGAATGTGATAAACGTAAGTTCAGGATTCCGAGCGATGGGATCCTTTCAAACGACGTCACCATGGAAATGACGTCATAATCGTTGAAGGCTATGACGTCATGAGGGCGAAGTGTCGCTGGCGATGATCTCGGAGTTTTGTTTTGCAGTTTCTTTACTAACGATAACACTAGTTTCTCACTATTATTTAATTACTAACCTCCGACAAGTGACCTTAGCCTTGTTAGCCATATAACATGTAATCGACTCATTCCCACAGAAGTAATGAAAACATCATTACGCAGATCAATCAGAGTTACCCGCCCGTCACTAGTCCACTGTGTGGCGTGACCTGTCATCCAATTAGAATCATTCACATTACAGAGTCGGTAGTGTGCAGACGTGTTTCTGTATCTCTCACGATTGTATTGAGCTATATAATTAACGTGTTTTGTTGTTTCTGACTCTATTACTTACCTTATTTAAGTATCCCCGCTGTCTTTTGTCGTGTTCATTCCTCGTGAGTGAATTCGGTGCTCTGACAGGGGTGTTTGTGGTTAACACAGCCGTGTTGACCTGGATTGTTGGAGCGCGGGTTGACTTGCACGTGCAGCCCGTGCAGCCCAGGGGTGGACGGTCGCTCTACCCCTCTGCGTGACAGCTTCGGTTGTCGTGTGGGCCTGCCGCCTGCCGTCTGCCGTCTTCTAGGCGACAGATCTCTTAGGCGTGTGGACGGGCGCTTGCCGCCTGTCGCCTGCCGCCTGTCGCCTGCCGCCTGCCGTCTGCTAGGCGATAGATCTCTGAGGCGTCTGGACGGTCGCGCTACCCCTCTGCGTGACAGCTTCGGTTGTCGTGTGCGCCTGCCGCCTGCCGCCTGCCGTCTTCTAGGCGATAGTTCACTTAGGCGCCTGGACGGGCGCTTGCCGCCTGCCGCCTGCCGCCTGCCGCCTGCCGCCTGCCGTCTTCTAGGCGACAGATCTCTTAGGCGTGTGGACGGGCGCTTGCCGCCTGCCGCCTGCCGCCTTCTAGGCGAGGGATTTCTTAGGCGTCTGGACGTGCGCTTGCCGCCTGCCGCCTGCCGCCTGCCGCCTGCCGCCTGCCGCCTGCCGCCTGCCGTCTTCTTGACGGGGTTATTGGATAGGCGCGTGCCGCCTACCGCCTCCCTGACGTGTCACCGCCTCGTGACTCGTCACCAGAGGAGCCTTCGGATCACGGTCCCCCCTCCCCCCCTCGGGAGGAGCGACGGAAGAAGGCAAAGAAGGCAAAGAAGCGCGCCAGGGAGTCGCGTCACGCTTCCTTCGATGCCCAGTCGTTTAAGAACGATATCCTCACATCGGTCAAGTCGATGTTGGAGGAATTCACCCAGAAGGGATCTGGGGATCAAGGCGGGAAGGCCCCGCCTTCACCACCTCCTGTGACGCCGCCGCCCAGGCGCGTCCGTCGGGTGACGCTGGTGTCGCCGCCTCCCTCCCCATCGGACACGTCAGTGCCTCCCTCACCAGGGTCGCTGTCTGGGGACAGAACCGAGGGGGATTCCCCCCCTCGCGTTCCTCCGTTGTCCACCGCAGGCGGCCTAAGTGAGGAGGAGGCATCTGATCAGGGTGAGAGGATGGCGGCCATCGCTGACTGGTGTCAGCTGACCCTACAGGAGGTGGATGAAGAGTGTAGTTTCTCTAAACAGGCACGTTTCGAGACCTTCTGTCAGGAGGAGGAGGTAGTGAGTCCGCGAAGCGTCCGCTTCCCTCCCCACCGCCTTCTCCTGACAGCAGTGAAGGATTTTGACACCCACGTGTCATCCGCGGCCCTGGGCCGTCTTGTTCCGCCTCTGGTGATCTCGGATCGTCAGAGATCGGGGCTCCCGGTCGCCTCTTCTCCCATACCGCTTTCTCCCCCCGTCTTGGATGACGACATCAGGCGTGTGGCAGCGCCAGGAGTCGGCCATTCAGTGTCTGACGGGCACCTGTCCCACCTGGACAAGGAGGCCAGAAGCATTCTGGGCATGGCGAACTCCGTCGCCCATGCTTGTCAGGCCATGGCCGCCTTCTCCAAGGAGGCGGGGATAGAGAAAGGGGCGAGAGCACTGTATCGGGGGTTCGGTTCCGTGGCAGGGAACCTAGCCCAAATCATGCTAAGTGCCTCCCGCATCTCAGCGGGGGTCACTAACCTGAGGCGGGACGGATTTCTCGCGCGTACAAATCTCCCGGCGGAGATGCGCACCCGCCTCAGGAGCGCTCCAGCAGCGTCGTCGACGCTGTTCGATGGACAAGTCGCAGAGGCTCTGCGACACCGCCAGGAGACCCAACAACAGGAGCTCACCAACCGTTTGGCAGCGGGAGGTGGCAGGGTCTCTTCGGCGGTGACGACACCCAAGAAGCGGAAGGGTGGCACTCCGCAATCCCCCGCCGGCTCTAGGACCGGCGGGGTTTCCTTTCGGGACAGGGGCCGGCCAGGCAAGGGCCGCGGCGGCTACAACGCCGGCCCCTCTCCAAAAAGGACACCCAGCAAGTTGCAGGGTAAGGGACGCGCCTATGGAGGAACCCACAAGAAGAGGTGACTCCTGAGCGCCTCCTCTCCTGCCGCCGGCAGCGGTAGAGGTTCGGGACAGGGCCGTTGGAGGCCGTCTCTCAACGTTTGTGGCCAACTGGAGGCAGTTGGGCCTGGACGAGTACGTCTGTCAGACACTGGAGCGTGGGTTTCGTATACCCGTGCACACCCGCCCCCCTTTGACTTGTTCGCCAGTGGAACGTCCGCTAGAGCCGGAACGGCTCGCACGCACACTGGAACAAGTGGAGATCCTAATCACCAAGGAGGCGGTGAGCGAGCTTCCGCTCCAAGGTCTGACACCGGGGTTCTACTCTCCAGTACTCTCCGGCAACCCCCCGCCGGGAGCCAGTTGTATGTGGACGCCTCTACCCAGGGGTGGGGCGCGCACCTGGGGACCGACCAGGCGGCGGGCGTGTGGTCGCCGGCGCAAGCCGAGCTTCACATCAACTTCCTGGAGTTGAATGCCATACGTCTGGTGATCGATCACTGGTCGGATCGTCTGGAGAACCAGGTGCTGTGTGTCCACACAGACAGTTCGACGGCAGCCTGGTCGATCAACAAGCAAGGATCGACCAAGGCGGGATCGTTGTTACAGCTGGTGATGGAGCTGTTTCGACTGGTAGACGAACTCAACATCTCAATAAGAGCGGTGCACATCCCGGGAGCAAAGAACGTCCTTGCGGACGCTCTTTCTCGCCCGGACAAACCTCCCTCCACGGAGTGGATGTTGCACCCTCGAGTGTTCGAGGCGATCTGTCTCCAGTTCGGCAGGCCGCATGTCGACCTCTTCGCGACACGGCTCAATCACCAGCTGCCGGTATACGTATCCCCAGTGCCAGACCCTCTGGCATGGGGATTAGACGCGCTCGCGTTAGGATGGGAGGGGATGGACGCTTACGCTTTTCCCCCCCCCGCCATTCTGACTCAAGTGGTGGCAAAAGTCCAGGAGACGAGACGCCTGCGTCTGCTCCTGGTCGCACCGAACTGGCCGGCAAGGCCGTGGTATGTCCCCCTCCGGAGACTCTGCGCTCAGGAGCCGGTTCCCCTGCCAACCAGGTGGGACCTTCTCAGGAGCAACCCAAGAAGACGGGTGCACGAGAACCCTCAGGTTCTACATCTGAACGTATGGGTTGTCTCCAATACGGAATGAGGAGCGCAGGGTTCTCGGAAGCGGTAGCCAGCGCAGTGGCGACCTCACAGCGGTCATCCACGCGCAAGCTGTACGATTTCCAATGGGCTGCTTTCATGACCTTTTGCGAAGGGAAGGGGTTCGATGTGCGGTCGGTAACGGTGCCCCAGGTCGCGGATTACCTGGTCCACCTACGCACAGTGAGGAAGCTTAAGGCTTCCTCCATCAACACGAACCTCGCGGCCATTTTGTCCGTCCTTCGCAAAAAGGACCCCGACTTGAACACCTCGGTCCTTAAGGAGCTCATTAGGACGTACAGGAACGTGGATGGCCGCCACAAACTGAGACCGCCAGAGTGGGATCTGGCGATAGTTTTGAATCACCTCAAATCTGAGCACTATGAGCCGCTGACGGACACGACGCTGCTGCGTCTCACCATTAAGACTTGCTTCTTAGTGGCAATGGGGTCAGCGGCCAGAATATCAGAGTTGCACGCGTTGCAAGCTGATTTGCTCAGGTTTGAGGTGAGAGATGGAGGGTCAGCGACTTTGGGTCTAGCACCGGAGTTCTTGTGTAAGAACCAGGGCGCTGACGAGCGTGGACGGACGTTCACACTGCCGTCAATCTCCTCGGCTATCGAGCCCACGGACGAACAGGAACGCCTCCTCTTTCCGGTACGCGCTCTGCGCATCTACGTGGAAAAGACGCGCACGCTGAGACAGGGGAGGCGCAGGCTCTTCTTGCCTCACTCCCAGACAAGCTCAAAGGAGTTGGACAAGAGGCAGCTGGGAGTTTATCTCAGGTCGGCAGTAGTGGAAGCCTACAAGGCGGCTGGACTGCCGGCGCTGGCGCGGACCAACCCGCATGAGATCAGGGCCATATCGGCGACTATGGCCCTGCACAGCAACTTGTCAGTGGCGGACATCATGGCCGGCTGTTTCTGGAAGTCGGGCTTGGTGTTCGCCAACCATTACCTGCGCGATGTCTCCACGGAGGACCTGGAGGGCGTAGCCCGTCTGGGGGCGCAGGTCTTTGCCCAGCAGCGAACCACGGGGGCCCCCCCTGGCAGGGAGCGCAACCATCCACGCTAACGGGGCCTCACGAGTTGAGAGCTAGAGGGGCTCTTAACCCATTTAATAAACTTGCTTGTTGAATGGTTATAGTGGTTTTGTGGTGTTTTAATTAGGGATCGTCGACCGCGAGAGGTCAGACAATTAATCCTCATTAGAACGGCCGCTCGCTAGGTCGCCGATCATCAGAGCAATCTTGAGAGTTACCGCTATGCGACGAATTCTACCCGCCTCCTACAGTGGTATCAGGTTAAGGTCACTTGTCGGAGGTTAGTAACTAAATAATAGTACGTTTTTGATTAAACGTCATTATTTTTACTTACCGTAGACAAGTGACCGTCGTCATACCCGTCCCGCCTCCCCTCTTACGCATCCGTCGTTAATTGGGACTCCTAGGTAATGTGAATGATTCTAATTGGATGACAGGTCACGCCACACAGTGGACTAGTGACGGGCGGGTAACTCTGATTGATCTGCGTAATGATGTTTTCATTACTTCTGTGGGAATGAGTCGATTACATGTTATATGGCTAACAAGGCTAAGGTCACTTGTCTACGGTAAGTAAAAATAATGACGTTTAATCAAAAACGTACTATATTATTCTTCAATATCATATTAAAAAGTAAGTTTGTTACCAATGCATTGAGATACGTCAAATCCGATGTTCTAATAAGGAAAATGATTGTAATGTACGGAAAGTTGCGAGAATTGCCGAAGCTTGAAAAAAGTAGAACCGGCAATCGTGCAATACGGAATTTACCGTGCAATACGGAATTTGAAGACGAATTCCGTATTGCACCCTTGTATTACTATCCTAAGATTATATGAGTATATAATAAAAAACGATTATCAATGTTACACATCCAAGTATGTCAAGTGTGTCATCTCAATTGATTCTTTATCCAATCAGCGTGAATCATTTCTGTACTTATCAGACATTTATATTATATTTTCTTTCAACAAAGAGTGCATATATTTTCTGACTTTGTCATTTTGAAGGGTAGGGTTAGTTTCTGGAGCATATCTCCATAAGTACGAATCTTCACCAAATTCGGTATGCATCCTCTTCATACCATGTAGATGTGCCTTTTTGGCGTTTAAACTTCTTTAATTGTATATATTTTTGATTTCCATGGCAATAGTTTTAATTTAGTTTTGTAGGGTAGGGTTAGTTTCTGGAGCACATTTCTGAATCTATATGACCAATCTTCATCACATTGGGTGTTCACCTTCTTCATATCCTGTATAGATGTGTCTTTTAGGGGTCTCAACTCCTTTTCAATTTATTTATTGTTGGTTTCCATGGCAACAGTTTCACTAAGAGTGAGTGTCTGGAGCAAAACTCTGAAACTACATGACAGATCTTCACCAAATTTGGTATACATCCTCTTCATATCATGTAGACGTGCCTTTTGGGGGTTTCAACTTTCTTTCAATTTAACAATTTCTGGTTTCTATAACAACAGTTTGGACTCTGCCATTTTCGAAGGGAAGAGTATGTTTTCATAACAAACTGCCAAGATGATGATTAGCTATTTCCATAAATATAAACAAAACTTACAGTTTATGTTGTTTTATAGACAGAATATGGTTTCAATTTAAGTTTTAGATAAATCAAGAAATTTCAAAACAAACTTCAGCTGAAATGGTATATGGGGGTGACATATGTTTTTACGAGTAAAACATGTTTTAGTTGATAATGTTTCAATTTCTTATACAGTAATGTGTCAATGTCTCTTACAGCTGCGTACCTTAAGTTTGGACACTTGCTTGTGTATCTTAGTGCAAATATAATGTAATTTGTGTTTTGTTTGGACGTCAATTAAATATGCCCAGCAGCATTGACAAAGAATCACCACATGTTGGGATCAACTTTTCATTGCTGAACATCATCGAAATTTGGTATGAGTAAATAGGAAAATGGAACAATATTTTCAAATTCCGATTTTTCTTAATAGACTCTTTGAGAAAAACGTCAGCATAATTACATTTAGTTAGTCAAAAGGAATAAATATTACTTAGACTCAAAGCTGTTGGTCACTTATAAAGGATGTTGTATAGAGAAATATAAAAGAGTATTTTAAATATTTTTACCCTAGGTCAGTTCAGTAACCTGAACAAATTGTTACGGTTAACTGTTAGGTATGACATACCTATATGTTTAAGCAAAAACGATGTTAAATAATATAGTGAAATGTCAACATTATCCTTTTCGTTTTCGATATGCAAGGATGCCTCAAAGACATTAAAAGTTATATAGTATTTGTACTAGGAAAGTGAACAAACTTAAAGTATGCAGCTGTACAGCAATTTCTCAATCTCTTATACAGCAATGTCTCAATCACTTGTATAGCAATGTCTCAATATCTTATACAGCAATGTTTAAATCTCTTATACAGCAATGTCTCAATCTCTTATACAGCAATGTCTCAATCTCTTATACAGCAATGTCTCAATATCTTATACAGCAATGTTTAAATCTCTTATACAGCAATGTCTCAATCTCTTATACAGCAATTTCTCAATCTCTTGTTTCTCTCATATCTTGCTCTCATATCACCTCACCTCTTATACAGCATTCTGTATCAGGAAGTTTCATTAACATTGTTTGACTTAAATGTCTCCTATTTGTTGGTTTTAGATCTTAGATCTCTCATGTTACACCTTGACATAATAGACGACCTTTTGTGTTGCAATTACATGTTATTTTTGTTTGATTTTTATTCAGAGTACCTCAAAATCGACCAGCCGGCTGTGCCACTGACAGAGTCAAGCAAGGTCATTACCATCAAATATGAATTCAAAGGGAAACGTCCCAAGGACTTTACTATTACAGTAAAAGGAAGCAAAAGCGGCAATCAGTTCTCTGGTGTGGATGATAAGACAGAAATTATTCATTTCAGAGGAACTGGAACTGAGCCATCGCAGGGAGGAATTGACATAAAACTGAATGATGACACGGTAAGTAGGCAAATGGAAGCAATATTTGATATAAACATCGAAATTCAAGATTGTTTTGAAAATATTTGATTATTGAAAGTAAGTGAAAAGCAGTCAATTTAGCTTTTTCCGATGAGATTATAGACATTGACTATACATTGATTGTATTTACATATCAACATATGTTGAGTTTTCAGGTTAAAGACGGAAACGATGGTTTTACCATTACTGTCACTGACGAAAATGGCAAAGAATGGAATAAAATCTTCATTCCTATCAAAGATAACGACTAATCAGGAGACAGACCAGAAAGGTAGAAAATTTATATAAATATGAATGTTAAACTTTTGTTGGCATACTTTACGATAATCCAAAATATTTTGGGGAGAAAAGATTTTATCATCATGCTTTCAGAAACATAAACAAAACGTTACGCATAAAGATACTATTTTCAAACATTTTGCTGAGAAAATATTCGTGGTTTTTCGTATATAATTATGGTCATGAAATTGAATCCGAAAGCATTGAAAAAGGTCATGACCTTTGATTTGATAATCGTTATTTTACTGGGCAAAACTTTTTTTTACAAAATTGCTTTAAACACTTGGAACGACTTCTAACTACGTTTTCAAGTTCCGGGACACACATTAGTTTTTGTAGTAACATTTTTGTATCGCTACTGGTTGCCAAAATATTTTGTCTGCATATGTGTCTAAATGTCACTTTATCATGGTGATGTGTTATGATGTACAATCCTCTGACGTCACATTACATCAATGACGTAGCTATATGGAGTGCCGAATCGTGACGCATTTCCTTTAAAGTAACATATCATTATACCTTTATACATGTCATGTGCCACAATATTGGCCCACTTCATTCGTAAGCTCTGAAAATATAAAATTAAGAAACTTGTTAAGTCTAAGGAAGGTTAAGTATTGGCAGCAGCAACCATCATCATCAGGGATACGACCAGGATTCCTCAAACACAACCTCCTCAACCACAACTACACGATCTTTTAGGTCATTTAAGGTCATGAAATTGAATTCGAAAGCACTGAAACAGGTCATTTCCTTTGAATCTATTATTTAGTCATCAAAATGTTATGTACAATAACATTGGCTTAATTCTTTCGTTACTCCTGAAAATATCAACGTGTTAAGTACTGTCGACGTCATAAATAGTACTACCAGAGGACTCTAATATTAATATTCAATTTTTTAACACTATCATTCTGTGATTACTTTTACTTTTTTAAAGTCATTAGAAAATCGAACACTATTAGTATTAATGATGTAACAAGACTTTCTTAAATGAATGTTAAATGCTTTCAAATATGATTTAAACAAGCATCATACCTTGAGGAATATGTAATACCCTTGGTACTGGTGATCATGAGGTAAATACGCCCTTTTCATGAACATTTGTCCGAAAATTTTCATGATGTTCGTGGTAATCAAGATCCAGTAATGTTAGACTACTCCTGGGTATAGCGATAGGGCTGGAGCAAGCATAAATTCGTTTCCATTAATGGTACTCATTTCACAGAGAGTCTAAACTTTTTGAGTAGCATATATTATTACCAGAATATTTAAAAAATGTACTTTCTTAACAATACCATTATTGTGCGGTATATTTTATATTTCAAAAGTAATTAGGAAGTCAACATCAGTCGTTTTAACGACATACCTAAAGTAGACATAAATGAAGATATTTCCTTAACATCTAATAATTGATATCTACCTTTTATTTCAGACATGGACATTCCGATTTCAACGACCTGCGTCTTGAATAAAAATTGCAGCATCAGATTTAGTCTTTTTTGCTTTGTTTAAGTTTCACTTGATGCATACCAAAGTCTATATTCTTTATTTATTAATATAAGATGTTTATGTTAATGAAAAATCATTTATCTTCAAAGTGTCTCACTTATGGTTGAAAAAAATTTTTTTTAAAAGGAAAAGAATTCTTTTTTTGGTTACACTATAGGATGAATGGTTCATTTGAATTGTTGAAGTTTGCCTACTTTATAAATTTGCCATTGTTTTACTCAATCTTATCTGTTTGCCAAGTTGAACCATTTGGGAGAGTAAAAATTCTGAATAGGTGATTATTTATTACGTATCATGATACCATGGTGTTTATATATCTTTTATATTGAGGGTTTTAAAAGGGACAAAAGTCCAATTAATTCACGATAATAAATGCATGCACATTTACAAAACTGTAATTGCAATTGGTTTTCGCACTTTAGTAAATTATAATAATGGGTACTTTGATACGTTCGGAAGCCACACAGAAATAAAAACAAATAAAGTGATCGTTTCATCAAGTTTCTCACTTTACTATTTAAATTCTGAAAAAGTTTAGTCAATGACAACTGTATATAAAAAAACTAACTTTCTGCATATATGTTTTCATGCATGACTACCTCTTAAACAACATCTGCTACATTTTACCACGTTACCTTTGATGTCATGTTATATCATATTAATATATACAAGTTTTAGAATTGAAACAGATTTGCTGATTTTGAGGATGGCTGGATATATGCTTAGCTTCATCAACATCTTCTACTTTATAAACTTGCTTTTACTGACGAGGGGCGGTAAGTAAAGATTATTTTCTTGATTCTTATCAATATTAGTTTATAACATATTGAAAAGGAATTAACTTTTTTTAAGAAATCATTTTCTCAGATAGTTGTGCTTGTTTGTAAACGTTTTTATTCAAATCTTTGAATCTAAACATGATCTAAAAATCATACGAAAGTTTGTAAAATGTCTAAACGATTCTGACATGAATTTAAAAACACTTCACTTGCATGTCAAATGGTATATTGTTTTTACTTGGAGATCAAACATGTTTTGCTCAAAACAAATTATCAATGACTATGATTTATTAATTGTCAATTTGTTTTACAATGGTATGACTCCAAAATCTATATTTTCAGTTATGTTAATTATTTTAAGAATTTCCTTCGAACATCCTTCGACATACAAACAGATACTTGCGACCCAGTGGTGTTGAATCATATCAGAACTATTTTCAATGTCATTTAAATCATTACTCGACATACCGACATACCGACAGATACTTCGGACCCAGAGGAATGCGATCCAGTGATGTCCAACCTTGAAACACATATTTACAATTTCATTTAAAGCCTCCTTCGACATACTATAATACATAGGATCCAAAAGAATGTGATCCAGTCATGTTCAGTTGAAGCATCCTTCGGCATACTAGCAGATACTTAGAACCTTAGAAATGCGATCGACTGATGTTCAACCTCTTAAAGGGGCAGTATTACGTTTTTAGGGGCAATATAAGGTGATGTTAGGAAAATGAAAATTAATGGTTCCAATTGAAAGACAATGTATTTACACTAAATGGAGCAGTAAGAATTTAAATTAATTTTAAATTATATAACTTAAAGATTAGCCATGCGATTCCTTTTTCTTAGACAAAAATGAATTAAAGGTGTTCACACAAAATGCCCGCCAATGGATTTTATGTGAATCTTCATACTTTGTCCTCTGACTATGGATGATTGGTTTGTGTAATGAGATTTTTGACACTGTCAAAATAATACATTTAGCATTAACTAACAATTATCAGTGACAAATTTAAAATATAAAATTATCAAAAAATGTGCTACTGCCCCTTTAAAACCTAAATTTTCACTGTTCATTTAAAGCATCCTTCGACATACAGACAGACACGTGGGACCCAGAGGAAAGCGATCCTGTCCTCAGCTTCAATGTTACAAGAATTCCCCCAGAAGGGGACATGTCCTTTACCATCAACGTTAGAGGCACGGAAGGGGAGGACTCGGTAATAGAAGATGGCAGACAGCAGACAGACGTCACTCTCGCAGATGGAGTTGCAAGTTATCATTATGACGTTCAACTTGAAGATGATGAGGTAAGAGATATCAAGTTAAACAATTATGTTTATATAATAAGATATTTCAGCGGTTAATCCTTTTCTTTTGCAATAAAGTACTTTTCATAATGGATAAAAAGTTAACCTTTTTTGCAAGAGAACGTAATTCGGCTTATATACTAACACTGTATATTCTGAAGTGCAGTTCAGTCCATTAAGATCTTGTAAAAGCTGTGTTCCACGTTGGAAGTTTAGATCGGCAGACTGGGATGCTTTTTCTAGACAATGCAGTATTGAAATCACTCCTGATCTTTTATCTACAGATATTGAAGAATCAAATCACAACCTCTCCTGTGAACTCATCAGAATATCACAAAATTGCATTGGTAAAACTTCTGGTAAATTCCAACCTAAAGTCTCCCAATACTGGTGGAACAAGGAATGTGAGAAAGCTAAACAAGGTCGACAAAAAGCTTATAACAAAGTTTGCAGAACCTCACTTCCTGCTGATCTTGAAGCTTTCCGAAAACAGCGTGCAGAATTTCAACGCATTGTCCGTAGGGTCAAGCGGGCCAGCTGGCGATCTTATATCTCCACAATTAATAGGAACACTCGCCTGTCGGCAGTGTGGTCTAAAGTTAAGAGAATTAGTGGAACTAAGAGAAATAACATTCCAGTACTTGGGGCTCATGGAGAAGCTGTTACGAACACGGAAAAAGCAGAACTTCTTGCCCAACAGTTTGAAAATACCAGCAGCCTGGAAAACTTCCCTCTTGATTTCCGGCAAACTGTTACTATTGTAACAAAGAAATTTGAACTTGCCATTGAAGCAGCCAAAGATGAACCATGCCTTACCCTTGATATGCCCTTCTCGCTAATAGAACTAAAGAAGGCAATTTCAAAAGGGAAAAACACGTCCCCAGGTGCTGATGAACTATGCTACGAGCATTTCAAACATATGCCAGACAGCTCATTAGAATTAGTAAAAGATGTGATTAATCAGAGCTGGCTTTCAGGTAAAATTCCTAAAGTTTGGACAGAAGCTGTCGTCATCCCTGTTCCAAAACCTGGGAAGGATTCCTCAGCCCCATCATCGTATAGACCTATAGCCTTAACTTCTAATCTGTGTAAGATAATGGAAAGGTTGGTCAGCAATCGCCTTAGTTTCCACATGGAATCAAACCAACTCCTAACCAGACTTCAATCTGGCTTCAGAAAAAATAGGTCATGTACAGATCAACACATTCGACTCCAAACGGAGGCACAAAAGGCTATAGGTAACCAGGAATACATGATGTGTGTGTTTTTAGATATTGAGAAAGCATATGATATGCTCTGGAGGCATGGACTTCTCTTCAAACTCCAAAGTCTTGGAGTCACAGGGCGAATGTTGACGTGGATCAACTCATTTCTTTCAAATAGAACTATTCGAGTCCGCATCGGCCAAGATTTATCTGGTATCCATGTTATTGAAAATGGAACCCCTCAAGGCAGTGTTATTAGTCCATTACTGTTTAATATCATGATTAATGATATATTTGATGCCCTACCGGTCAACACTGATGCATCACAGTTTGCAGATGATGGAGCACTTTGGAGACGTTTTGGAAATCTTGAGTTTGTTCATCAATCTATCCAAGCTGGTTTAGACTCTGTTTTCCAATGGTGCTCGCGATGGGGATTCAAAATATCTATATCAAAATCAGTAGCAATGATATTTACCAGACGAAAAACCGATCCTCAACTGTTTCTCACTATTGGTGACCAGCGCATAAACTTTGTCCCTAATTTCAAGTTTTTAGGAGTCTATTTTGATAGCAAGCTAACATGGGCTCGTCATATTTCTTACTTAAGTGCAAAATGTTCCAAGGCTTTAAACCTTCTTAAATGTGTTTCTGCAACTAAATGGGGAGCTGATAAATCATCCCTTCTCCTCCTGTATAAAGCTTTAGTCTACTCAAGATTGGACTATGGGAGCCTGGCATTTATGAATGCAGCAAAGAGTCATTTAGTTAAACTTGATCGAGTTCAATCTAAAGCTTTAAGGATATGCACTGGAGCATTCCCAACAACACCAATTGCCGCAATGCAAGTGGAATGCTCTGAGCCCCCACTAAAGTATTGCCGCCAAAAATCAGCCCTCAAAACTTATCTTTCATTGGCATCTTTAACTGACTACCATTCCGCAAAAGACGTTTTAAATGATTGCACTGAATATGTCATGTGCGACTGGAGTCATGGCAAGTTACCTTTTGGTTTAGCTGTTAAGCAATATGCAAGTCAGTGCAAAATTCTAGACATAAAACTAAATGCCTCCTTTAATCTTCCTAAATCAAGCCCATGGTGCCTAAAACAACCTTCAGTCAATGCTAACTTGGCCTCAATGGTTGACAAACAGATGAATCCAGTCATTATCAAAGCAATTGCAGAAGATTTCATCAACTCAAATTACTCAGGATTCACACACATTTATACAGATGCCTCTAAAGATCCTGTTTCTGGGCGTGTTGGTGCGGCATTTTATGTTCCTTCACTCGATATATATGAAGTGTACAGACTACACGACCAATTATCTATATTTGCGGCAGAGTTAACAGCAATTTTAAAAGCATTGCTTTGGGTTAAAAACCATGACCACGAGTCAATCATTTTTACAGATTCCTTGGCCGCTGTTCAAGCTATGCAATCAGGAGTGCAAGGCCAACGAAGTGATATTTTATATGATATATTTAATTTAGACACCTTTTTGAATACCGTATATATCAGTTGTGATATTGTATGGGTTCCAGCACACGTGGGTCTCAGTGGTAATGAGAGAGCAGATCAACTTGCCAAGTCTGCTCTAACAAAAGCACAAGTCAACGTATTGGACTATTTGCCAATTCCAAAAGATTACTTCACTGTTATACATAAAGCAATTTGCCAACTGTGGCAAAGTGACTGGGATCATGGCACCAATGCCAGACATATGTACAACTTATGCCCTAAAGTCACTAAGCACGTAAAGATTCGCCGTCAAAAGAGAAGAGATGAAGTCGTTTTGACTCGATTAAGACTCGGCCACTGTGGCTTAAATGCATACAAACACATTTTAGACAAGGATAAATCTCCTATGTGTCAGGGTTGTGCTGGCAATTGCCCAGAAACTGTTTTTCATTTTTTAATTGAGTGCGAGGGATATATTATCCATCGTCAAGAACTTATAGAGGTGGTGTCATCAAGATCAAGTACCTTCGATCTTAGGTCTATTCTTGGAGAAAACCTGCTGTATGGTGACATTCAAAGAGCCCTTTTAGATTACGTATGCAATACGGGCAAATATGACTGCATATGAATCTTTTTTAACCTCTTGTATAGTTATTTTCTAATCTTTTAATCCTCTTTAATGCCGGGCGCATATAGGTCATTTGTTGGCCCAACGTCGCCCTTAAATTCCACCTACCTACCTACCTAACACTGTTATTAAGAAAATTCTACTGGCCATGATTTTAAGGAGATAATACATTTGGGGTATATTTTCTGGGTATTGGAATGAAGACAAAATTTAATTCACTGAATGTACCTAGGCCTATTTTAGGTTGGATTGACTAAAATGAATTACGAAAAAAAACGGCCAGTGTTATATCGGTCATTACCTAGAGAGGTAAAACTAGTGATTCTTTAAAGTGAAAATGTAGCAAGGTCCGGTTCTCCTTCTGAAATACTAGTCGAACAACATCTGATCATCCTTCTTACAGCAGTTAATAAACAAGAGTTAACTATGTGTACAAAATAGTTCAACACAATCCCTGCATATAATAAACAAATAATAATTATGTTGTGTTGTCTTCTGTATGCTGTCGGCCTTTATGCACATCCTACTTCTTGTGCATTGCATAGTCCAATCTTTGTTATGTCATTGCCAATTAACGTTTTAGGGGTAACGAGAGATGACGAGATGACGGGGCCAGCGAGGGCTATGAAATACCTTTTTGAACAGGAAAAAAATCAGATAGTGAGGTTCACCAGAATAGTTCAAAAAAGAAATAACGCAAAGACCTCACGTTCATTGATTGAAACAGACCATTATCTTGACACGTTAATTATAAATGAAAGCCATGTTTTATGCTTCTTGTAAAAGTAAAGGCAATTACTATTTGAAATATCTTTTTATCTTTTATATTCGCAACTCGATAAGTAATCGAATATGTCTTCTCTGAACATAATCAGAGTGAACAGGGAGGGAGGGAGGGAAAGAGTCAAAATACGAATGAGGCATTGGAATTTGATACTGGTAAACAAACTGTTATAATATGATGGACTGTTATTGTTGTCATTGTGTCTTAAACAAAATCTTCTTTGTGTCATCATTCAGATATATGAAAAAAATCCTTTCAAAAATATTTCACCAGGCCAATAAGATTGAGTTATATTACGTCCCTTTTGATAATATAATATATTGTTACGCCTTTTTATATATAAACATTTTGTATACTTCTAAAAGAAATAATTTCCCTTACCCTTCAATTTCTATTATATATGAGTTCATTATTTATGTATCTTCTCAAATTTACAGGCCTTTTGCACTATACGTTTCAAGCATATCGTTGTTTGCTGTTATCATTGATAATTATCATATTTGCATAATGATATGCTCACTTTGAAATACATAGTACTGAACTGAGCCATCTGGCATCTCTGACTAGAGTAGAGTACAGGTTTGCACATTCAGTGTGAACACCTACCTGCGTATCCTAGTGCAAACATGAGGTAATTTGGGATGTCTTTAAAAATACCGCGGTGATGCAAAAACAATTCTGATAATGTTGAACATATTAACATGTTTTAATGGCATACCCGACGTAATAGTTTTGACAGGTCATTGATGTGACCAGGTACCAAACACTTTTTTATTTTTCTCTAAAAAGTCTCCAAAACAATATGTTCCTCCGCATAAATTGATTTTTGCTCAGATAGTCGATATAGAATATTTTGGTCGAAATTTTAGAAAATCGGAAATTCAAAATATGATCTTTTCTGTCTATTCCAACAAAGCCAATTTCGACATTTTGAGACAAGAGATTATAAAATTGAGTTTTTAAATGATTATTTTACATTGGAGCAATGGTTGATTCATTAACATATCTCCAGAAGTTATTTAATGACGTCCTAACTTAACCCACATCACATGATATTTGCTAGATTTACAACCAAGTGAAAAAATTGAAGGTTTGCAGCTATTAACAGTAAATAAATTTAAAGTGTATGAAGTGTCAATGAGTTACCGTAGGGGGCAAATGGGTTAAACAACATCGATGGTGCTTCTCAATTGAAACGTACTCTAATACTCTAAACGTTATTTAATTAATTATTTAATTAAGCTCCTCATTACCGTGACAAAATAATTAGTTGTAGGAAGAATCGAATATTGTACTGCGTTGTCAGCGAGAACTAGTCATGACATTGTGATTGCATAGTGTGTTGGTAAATCTCGAAACGATTGCTTTGATCAAACTTATACAGATTTATATTTATGTTGACAATTCGCACTACAAAAATTACACAGTCCGGCATCTCCATTCCCGCTTGTTGATTGGTCAGACTGATCGCTTTCCACATTCATCACTTGCTCTTCATTCTGTGACGTTTCACGCTTTGTTAAATGTCTGTCACAGTCTGATTCATTTCTCCACTAGATAACTGTTAAGGTCGAACATCTACCAAAACTATTTGCAAATTAATTAGAAAAATTGATAATGACTTAAAAAGCAGGACTTAACCTTACAAAATATTTCCGTTGGTCTTCAGTATTTAGATAAAAGTGTCCTTGTCAGCTTGACATGTGAAACAATAATAGCTTTCTTATATCGCGCATACATCCATGACAAAGCATGCTCAAAGCGCCATGAGTATTATTACCCTGGAGGGCGGTGCCGCCGATTAACAAGCGCTCCGCGCGATTGTATAAGTCCATACTTCTCCCTTGTTTAGGTACCCAATTGTACAGCTGGGTGAACTGAGTGCAATGTGGATGAAGTGTCCTGCCCAGGGACACAACACAATCACAAATATGTGGTGTCTCCACCGGGATTCGAACCCGGGTCTCTGGCGTGAGAGGCAAGCATGCTAACCACTACACCACTGTGCTCTACAAATGATTATCAAATCCTTTTAATCAATAAAACTCCTTGACTATACGATGCTTTCAAATGTTTTAAGGTTGTAAGGGAATATTGTCGTAACATTTAAATGATCTATCTAAGGTGATGTCTTACCTAACGTCCTCACCGCCAGAGTAGTAAAGGCGTTATCTCATAATCGCTAAGTAACATATGAGATATCATTCAAACTACGACAGGTAAGAGTAATATCTTGACAAAGCAGACCAAATTTTGCAAATAATACAGTCTTGTTGAATGACAGTTCGATAAATTTCTTTTAACATATAAGATAAGAAATTACATTAATAAGTAAATAATGGAAGTTTACGATGCAACCGCTTTCGCCCTGAGAATTTCTTGAAAAAAATAACCCCTGGATATAATTTAGTTTAAAGATTGAGACCGCCCCAATTTCTCTCACCTTCTTTGTAACCGTGTGCTTTCGTTGTGCTTCACGTGAAGTTTAAAACGATGCCTTGACATTCATGAATTCCGTGCATCTCGAGGTGAAATGAACAACGTCCGTGCAGCCGTTACGCTATATTGCTAATTCGCAAGGACTGAACAGCTGCATGTCGTGAAATGCGCGTGGTATTCAAAACAAAATGGAGGTAACGTTAGGAGCGGATTTCAATCAGGCATTACTCGTTACATTTTTAAACACCTTTACATGGTTGTCACTACATATTCTTTATTCAAATCGGATGGATATAAACCATTAACATCCTTTTAATAATTATTGTATGGAACGCGTGAACGTTTTTGTATTCAACGAGTTCAATACCCATCACATTCACGAATCTCATAAAATGTTATTGAACGGAGATGAATTTAGTATTATTTTTATTACTCGCTGAATTACATCGACATAAATGTTAAATAATTCGCTAACATGGCCATCGTGACCGCCTCGCTAACATTGTGACGTCATGTTTTATGATTATGACGTATAGCTCGTCATTCGATCAGCGCGCAATGTTATTACACAATAAGTTATAACTTTGTAGATTTATCAAACATCGATATCTTTAAAGGGAAAGTTAGTCTATATTATAACCTTGACCTCGTGAATATCTGGAATTTTTATTTCACTGATAGCTCGATGGTTATCAGCTGCAGGGATATTCAGTCAGTAAGGGATCATTATGTCAAAACGTTATGTATGTTTCAGTAGTGCTCTTAATATCCCTTAAATCCTTATGTTTGTGTATCTGGTGGTGTATACTTGTTGTAGGTGTATATCCTATCATGTTTCTAGATCCCAGAGCCTGATGAAGTCATTACAGTCACCGTCACTGATGAAGACGACGTTATTTTAGCAGCAGCAGTTTTTGTGGTTAGAGATGACGATAGAGATACTGATGAAGAAAACGGAGGTACCTTAGTAATGATTAGTCTGTTGATATGAAAGTTTAAGCAACCTTTGGTGAACTGTTCTATTCTGTTGTACCATTTATTGAAGCTCAGTCTAAAGTAACTGAAGTCTCACTTACAGTTGAACTTGGTGATAACTAACACTAAAAGATGCAACGAGTTTTATTAAAGCCTTGTGAAGTTAGCTTTGAAAAGAAGATGGGGTTCGATATAAATCCCCTTCAAATATCTCCAAATATTTCAAATTACGACATAAAATCGACTTATCTCATTATATCACCGAAGCAAAGAGGTAAACTATTTAATGCTTCACTACAGCCACCTACACCTTGACAACTGCCAGTAAAGAAGTGAGCGAATCTGAAGAAAGACTGACTATCCTTGTGACGAGAAGACCAAGTACTGGGTCTGATACTGTGACATTCACTGTATCCGGGAGGGATACGTCGGACTCAGCTGTTGATGATGTATCTGTGTCGATCACAGTGTCGGACATCTTTGAGATAACAGTAGACCTTGAGGATGATGAGGTAACCACATTTACTATATCTATACGTATTGGATTAATACTAGATTAATAAAGGGTCTTGTACATGTCTTTTAGTGAATACTTTGTGACATTTTTCAAATTTCTTTCGCTTACATTACGGTTATGACGAAACTCAGCTTTCAATAAACATGAATCATGTATAAGTGAAGGAAACTTCCGTTCGAAAGTATTCTGCAGAAAGCTCAATTACAAATAAAGAACAAAGTTGCAGAGCACCTTGCAAGATGAAAGACTTAGGACCATGATCCGAAAACCGACTGCAATATCTAATATGTTAGGGTCTTTAAGGAAACAACAACATTTAATTTAACTTAGTTTACTAAGTAACTTAGTTTATAAATTAGTTTTCTAATCAATTTATGTCCTAGAGTTCATGCAAATACATTTAATTTTTACTTAAATGCTATTGTGTTTCTCTATTTACAGACAAGAGATGGCGACGAAGCCATCGTAGTTTTCATCTCAGATACTGACGGGTATGTAAAAACGACACTGTTAATCATTGTCCGGGATGACGAAACAGTTCGAACAACCCCTGCAGAAACAACCTCAAGTGATGCATCGACTACCATTGTGGCGACAACGCCAGCAAAAGCAGCAACTACAACCTTTAAAGGCACAACAACAACTGTTGCAACCTCACCGCCTAAAGTTTGGACAGCAGCCTCAGTTGAGGCAACAGCGACACAAATAGCCGAGGCGACAACAACAACTTCTGCAGAAACAACAACAGTTGAAGCAACTGCAACGACGGCAATTGAGGCAACATCAACCTCTGCAACGTTAACTGAAGTAACCGCGACGCAAAAAGATGAGGTAACAACTGTCCCTCCTGTTAATGTAACATCACTTGAAAGGACAGCGATATCAACAGAGACAACATTAGCTGACGTAGAAGTGACGATACTGTCCGAAGAACCAACTGTTACCTTCACAACAACTGGAACAGCGAAATCAACAGGGGCAGCAACGACTGCCACCCCAGCTGAAACAACAACCTTTTCAGGAACAACAACTTTTGCAAAGGCAGCAGCTTCAACTTCTGCAGAAACAGCATCTGCTGAAATTACAGTAACGCCAATAGCCGAGGTAACAACAGTCACATATACAGGAACAACTGCTGCAACAGCAACGCCAAAAACACGGCAAACAGCTGTTGTCTCTGCCGGGACGACTGCAGCTGAAGTAACAGCGACCACAATAGTCGAAGCAATAACATCAAACTTTGTAGGATCACACACAACTGTCACAAATGCGGAAACAACGAAAACAACTGTTTCCACTGTTTCTTCAGAAATAACAGCAACTGAGGGTGCCTTTAGAGAAACGAAGGAGACAACAGCAACAGCTGAAGCAACATCTGTCACATCTCCAGAAACCACAGCTGAAGTAACAGCGGCGACAACAGTCGAGGCAACAACTTTTAACACTGATGGAACAGACACAACTGTAGTTAAAAAGGCGCCAATGACAGAAATAACCACAGACACAACGATCGAAAACTTAACCTTGGCAGGATCAACAACTGAAATTACAGCACAGGCAACGACCGTCACCCGTGCCGAAGCAACAACTGATAAAACAGCAACGACAACAGCCGAGGCAACAACTTCAACCCCTGATGGAACAAACAAAACGACGACAATACCCGAGACAACAACTGTTATCCCTGCAAAAACAACAACAGCCGAGGAAACAGGCACAACATCGGCCGAGGCGAGAACCTTCACCTCTGCCGAAACAATCACTGAAGTTACAGCAACGCCAACGGTTAAGACAGCAGCTTTAACTCTATCAGAAACAACAACCGAAGAAGTAACAGAAACGTGGACAGCCGAGGCAACAACTGTCACCTACCCAGGAACACCAACAGTTGAAGGTGCCCATAGAGAAACTGACGAGGAAACGACTTATACAACAACGCAAATAGCCGAGGAAGCAACTGTCACCTCTGTAGAAACAGCTGAGGAAACAGTGACGTCAACAGCCGAGGCAACAAATTTAACCACTAATGGAACAAACACAACTGTAGTTACACGGGCGCCAACAGCTGAGGTAACAACTGGTACCTTTGCAGAAACAGCAACAAGAGAGATAACCACGAATGTAACAACCGACAGTTCAACCTTTACAGGATCAACAAGAACTAAAGTAACATCGGAGGCAACAACTGTCATCTCTGCCGAAACAAAAACAAATGCACCAGCTACTACAACAGCCGAGGCAGAGACTGTTACCTCTGCAGAAACAACAACAGTTGAAGTTAAAGAGACAACAACATCTATACCTGCAGGAACAGTAACTGCTGAAGCAACGGCAAAGCCAAAAATGGAGAAAACAACTATAATCCTTTCAGAAACGACAACTGATGCAATAGCTATTGTAACAGCCGAGGCAGCGACTTTGTCCACCTCAGAAACAACAAAAGCTGAAATAAAAGGGACAATATCAGAGGGAACAACATCCATTTCTGCAAGAACAACCACAGCTGAATCAACAGCCCCGTCAATAGTTCAGACAAAAACGATCACCCCTGCAGAAACAACAACTGACGCAACAATGTCTACAACAGCCGAGGCAGAGACGTTCACCTCTGCAGAAACTACAACAGCTGAAGTAATCGAGACGACATCAGAGGCAACAACATCCATTACTGAAGGAATAACCACAGCTGAATCAACAGCCCCGCCAATAGTTGAGACAAAAACTATCACCCCTGCAGAAACAACAACTGACGTAACAGCGTCTACAACAGCCAAGGCAGAGACGTTCACCTCTGCAGAATATACAACAGCTGAAGTAACAGAGACAACATCAGAGGCAACAACATCCATTACTGAAGGAACAACCACAGCTGAATCAACAGCCCCGCCAAAAGTTGAGACAAAAACTATCACCCCTGCAGAAACAACAACTGACGCAACAACGTCTACATCAGCCGAGGCAGAGACGTTCACCTCTGCAGAATATACATCAGCTGAAGTATCAGAGACAACATCAGAGGCAACAACATCGATTTCTGCAGGAACAACAACAGATGAAGTAACAGACACGTTAAAAGGGGAGACAACAACTATCATCCCTGCAGAAACAACAACTGACGCAACAGCGTCTACAACAGCCGAGACAGAGACGTTCACCTTTGCAGAATATACAACAGCTGAAGTAACAGAGACAACATCAGAGGCAACAACATCCATTACTGAAGGAACAACCACAGCTGAATCAACAGCCCCGCCAATAGTTGAGGCAAAAACTATCACCCCTGCAGAAACAACAACTGACGCAACAGCGTCTACAACAGCCAAGGCAGAGACGTTCACCTCTGCAGAAACTACAACAGCTGAAATAACAGGGACAATACCAGAGGGAACAACATCCATTTTTGCAGGAACAACAACAGCTGAATCAACAGCCCCGCCAATAGTTGAGACAAAAACTATCACCCCTGCAGAAACAACAACTGACGCAACAGCGTCTACAACAGCCAAGGCAGAGACATTCACCTCTGCAGAATATACAACAGCTGAAGTAACAGAGACAACATCAGAGGCAACAACATCCATTACTGAAGGAACAACCACAGCTGAATCAATAGCCCCGCCAATAGTTGAGACAAAAACTATCACCCCTGCAGAAACAACAACTGACGCAACAGCGTCTACAACAGCCGAGGCAGAGACGTTCACCTCTGCAGAAACTACAACAGCTGAAGTATCAGAGACAACATCAGAGGCAACAACATCCATTTCTGCAGGAACAACAACAGATGAAGTAACAGACACGTTAAAAGGGGAGACAACAACTATCATCCCTGCAGAAACAACAATTGACGCAACAGCGTCTACAACAGCCGAGACAGAGACGTTCACCTCTGCAGAAACTACAACAGCTGAAGTAACAGAGACAACATCAGAGGCAACAACATCCATTACTGCAGGAACAACAACAGATGAAGTAACAGACACGTTAAAAGGGGAGACAACAACTATCATCCCTGAAGAAACAACAGCTGAACTATCAGAGACGACAACAGTCGAAGCAACAACATCAACCATTGGAGGATCAACCACAATCGAAGCTACAACCTTTTTCTCAGCAGGACACAATGAGGAGATGCAAGAGGGGCACCAACAGCCAAGGAAATAATCGCCACCACTACACTCAAAACCATAGCAACACCCGAAGCAACAACTGCAGGAACATTATCTGAACTCGGGGATTGAAAAGTTTCTATTTCCATTTTAATTTAGCCTTACTCTAAATACCTCTTCTAACCAAATTTAGGTTTTGAATGAACGATACCTTTTAAACGCACAACATGGATGTAACGTATATCGTGACCTCGTCACTTATTACGCCTAGCAATGATGATTTCCTGATAAATTAAAAACTTATTTCTGCTTTTCTCAAATGCTTCTATGTCACAGCAGATGCCCACGCTAATCAAAATAATTTGTTTAAATGGAATTTAATTATAAGTCAAATCATGTGTAAATACAGTGTAATGTTTTTGAAATGAATTAGCTAAATGTTATTTTAGATGAAAGAGTGATGACGGTAGGACTTTGCTTTTGTTATTTGTTGAAATAAAATATCTGATTTATCGGCTTTAGCAATAATTCACTGCTGATGAAGAATGCTTTTTTTACTAGTTATTAGTATTTTAAATAACCGACTGATTTTGGAGAACTTATGCTAGTGTCGAGGCAAATAAAACGCATTTTAAGTGACAAACAAAATGGTTATGCACACACAAAAAGTGACAAATCGATGACTGAGAGAACTCTATTTCTATTTCGACCAGGTAAAGTTCAAGTAATAAGAACAAGCAAAAAAGTGAGCGTGACTATCTAAGACCCCCGATAGTGCATACCTGACATACTAAATTACTGTTTACAACCCATTACTTAGACATCCCATTATCCAGACCATTAGGCAATGTCTCTTGCACATCATTTGACCAACCCCATCCCTCCCCCTAAAAAAGAGAATTGAAAAGAATGAATGAGCGTATTTTCTGTAATTGGTTAAACCGATTAAGTCTTCTCCAATAAAATGACTATCACTATGCCTTGTAATTTAGCTTTGCATCTCTCCCAATAAGATTAAAGCCATGTGCATTATTGAAATATCTGGATGAACAGTTTTTCTGCAATCAGTCTAAGTACAACGAACAATAACCTGAATCAGACGAGTGTAAGTAGTACGATTGTACCAAGCTAAACTCCAGTATACCAAGAACTCGTAGACAGCATATGGTCAAAATCATAACAAACTTACATCTTAAATATTAAAGGTGTCTGTCGAATGCTGTGTTAATAAATTTAATAATAATTAATTAATTGATAATTATCATCACCATTCAAATAAAATATCAAGTTAGGTTAAATATTTGCTTTATGTTCATGTCGTATGTACATAAGCACAACACAGATCTAATGAGTTCAACGATGAAGTGCCATCAGATGACACAATTATCATTGCTTTTACTTGAGTAATCAATGACAATTTGTCTTAATATTATCGACAGTTTCTGTCACAGCGAGTATATCAGAAACATGTCGAGAACCAAGACGCTTTCAGATCGAAGCTAATTGAGACATTGTCATAATCGAAAGATCTCACCTGTGCTTAAGTAAACTCACGGGCAAAAGAAAGGTTTCACCTTAGTTGATTTCATCATATACATAATTTTCAATTACAAATATTTTCATTTTTAGACATCGTACGCTAAAACAGAACAGTGCAAGCCTTTAGTTATCAATCAAAGAATACTTCTAGACGTGTTTGATTTTTTTTTGGAAAATTGAAATTTTTAATTATTTTTTTTGGAAAATTGATTTTAATAAACAACAAATGGCCATCGATATATAAGCTATATTTTACTAAAAAATCACAAAACAAACCTTGTTTTCCACTCATTTACACCCTTTTTAACATGGTAGGTGTCATGTTGGTGTAAATTTCATTTTTTACCCCGGTCTTCTTTAAAGAAAGATATCTTAACAAAAAATGAATCAATCAACGATCAATTCATATGAAATATTGTAGATATGATTAATGTTGATGATTCCATAATCAAATGCGTCATATATATTTCAAATCGTTGTAAAATCGAAACCAACTGAGGTGAAGCCTTTCTTTTGCCCGCGAGTTTATGTGCAAAAAACGGCCATTGCCATGTCACATTGTTCACTATTCAAATGGATTTTATCTCCAATTCTAGCATTGTTTTATTAAAAATCAAAAGCGCCGCCAGCCCCTTATTTCACAAAAACGTGTATAGAACAGAAAAGAAAAGAAGCTTTATTCAGTATTTTGAGGCCATATGACCCATAGTACAGTAGTGGATTACAATGTGATAGTTTAGTCACGTGGTTGAAAATACATTATTTACGTCTTATTTCAAATACATGTTTAAGGAACATTGACATTGACACTTTGACATTTATATTTCTTGAATTCTGTAAATTGTTCATTAATTGTTCATCTTCATGTACAGTTGATTTCATAGGAAGGTATTTGTTTTGTAATGTTAAAAAAAAGGAGCACATGAAATTCACTTTAACACAGACTTTATTACAGTGTCAACACAACTTTGTTCTTCATCTTGCAAACCTTTCTTTAAGGATATTAACCTTTATATCATGTAATGTTATACGTTATTTCAAAATTATCTTCTAAGAGTTCTATCCTGAAATTCAGTTACATATTTTCCAGGAATAAGTACAGATATTATATTTGAATAACGACATTAAAATCTTGAGGAAGATATTCTACAATGCCAGTTTTGAACATATATATCCTGTAATCCTTGCTTAAGTATAACGATAAATAATTTATCATTTCAAACATATTGAAAAAATCCAAACATGGGAAAACCCAGACATTAATAGAATATTTCTTATATTAGACACCCAATAATACTAACCATGTTCATCAAATCGTTTGAGCATAACTTTGGAGAGGTAATGTATTTGCATTCCTACGCAAAAGCTTTAACCAATATTTTACTGCCCGTAACTGTGATGTAAAATAGCTTCCTTTGAGGCATATTAACAACAACTAAGAAATGTTTAAAGTACAAAGCATGGACTTTTTCAATTGAATCATTATAACTTACTCACCAAATTTCTGTACCATATAAAAGAATTGGTGCTATTATACAATAAACGTATGGTCTATTAGTGACGTCACGAAACAATGGTATATAATAGTTCAGAGCAAATCTACTCTTCATTGCAAATCACATGATAGTGAGGGCTACTCTATTCATAAAGTATTACAAACTGCTAGATGTTTTTTTTTGCATTACTTATATGACTTCAACTATACATTTTCAAAATCACTTATTGTACTTGTAAATAGATAAATTGAAACAGTTTCGATCAGGATGGAAACCTTACATTTGACAACACACGAACGTTGCAATAAACAAGACAACGAAGGAATGTTTATCATGAGTTCTTCACAAAGATCACATGTAGTTAATCAATGGTATGACGTAACTCTACAATTGTAGTTGTTATAAAAGAGAAAGAGGGCCAATATTACCATAGTAAGATGTCATATGAAAGAAATATAAGGTGGATACATGTATATAGAAAATACTAAACGACGCCCCGTTTATTAAAACTTGTATGAAACGAGTTAGTTGTTTGGTTGTTACTCGCTTAATTACACCGTAAAATTAGTGACCATTGTGGCTGGCCCGCTGACATTGTGACGTCATGCTTTACGAGTTTGACGTCATCATGACGTCATTCGGTAAGCACAAAGTCATAACACTATGTGTAAAAACTTTGTAGATTTACCAAACAGCAATATCTTCAACGGGCGAGTAATTACAGGTTTCAGAACTGTAAAGAGTTTTCTTTGTTACATAAATACAATTCTTTTCAGTCTGAAATTTGTGAAGACCATCTGCTCCACGTCTTCAAATGGGAGCCGATGTTCGAAGTAGAATTTCTCTTCACCGTCTATATAGAACTGGAAAGAAGAGAAGAAAATGATCAAAGCATCAAAATCATGAAATCTAAACCACCAGGTAAAAGAAAGTTCACACCATAGTTTGTTTGAATTAACTCTAAGAGACTTGTGATGTATAAATTTTCGCCATGTTAGCAATAACACATATGTGCAGTAGTTTGTTAAAATATCTTTATTTAAAGTAGGAGGAATAAGAAATAGAATTTACACCTGCCATTTTTTAAATTTTTAAAATATGTATAAATATGTATAAAATAGGCACGTTTATTGATTTTCACATATAATATGTAACATTTATCGTATATCAAAATTGGCTTTTAAACTTTTTATCAACATTAAATTTCATTTTTGAAAAATATAAAAACACCTAAAAGTATTCTTTGAAGGATGATTTAACTCTTATTCTTATCAGAATACATAAAAAAATATTTTTATTGATTAATATTTAATATAATTAATATATTGCAAATTTTACAAACGACAATTTCAACTGTTGTGTGTACTTTTTTTTGCCTCATCAATCATAAACTATAATGGAAAAAAAATATCTCAATTATACATCACGGAAAAAAATATATATTGTACAATGGTGCACCAAGAACAACAACCAAACTAGAAACCTAACTAAATGACAATTTTGTTGAAAATAGTTTAAGCAATGTTTTAAAAATCAGATATTCAAATTTCATAACATTTAGTTTGTCGATATCAACATATCGTTCTAGAACCTTTATTGTATTAAAGCGGCAGTAGCAGTAGCACGGTTTAAGGGGGAATATAAAGTAATGTCAGGAATATGAACATATTTTTTTCTAATCGAAAAACATCGATTTAAACTAAATGAAGCAGCAATAAATCAAATATTTATTGTAAAGTTCAGGCATGCGATTCCCGTCTAATAAAGAAAATGAATTAAAGGTGTTCACACAAAAATGGCTACCAATGGACTCTAAGTGCATCTTTATAATTTGTTCTCTGACTATGGATGATTGGTTTATGTAATGAGATTTTTTAAACTTTCAAAACAAAACATTTAGCATTAACATAAAATTATCAGTGAAAAATTGAAAATATTATTATTTTTAGAAAACATGCTACTGCTCCCATAATATTGACAATTTCTCCTCAAAGAAGTTTCAATGATAAATTATCTCTCCTTACGATCAGTTATTCATAAGTCTTGATTTTCGGCTTAATAACCTTATAAAGTAGATCCGTGACATACATATTTTTCTTCCAAAGTAGTTCTTTGAAAATCAAATGAAAGTTTTTCTGCAATTTTGATATTTTTATTCCCATTCTTGTCGAAAAGTGTCAAAAGTAACTGTGGTAAAAACTTTGTCAAAAGAATGGTGAATGATGTCAATTACGTGGGACAAGATAAGCGACATAATCGCTCCACTATCATAATAACATTCATTTTAAGGAAAACTACATGATTTAGATATTAAGGATGGTTAGAAGAATATTGTGTTTGAAAATCAGCGTCATATAACAGAATTATTACAGCTCGACATTGAAGTTTATTCATGACTATAATAACGCCATCTTTTTGTCGCTGATGTTCAAGCGCAGAATGTCCTATCTCCATTCTACCAAAACAACTGTACAACGTTTGCCTATTTTCTTTCGCAGTGACTCGGATGTGCTTTGTCATCAATTCCGTACACAAATCCCACGGACTGACTTTCATACAAATGTGCTGTATTTTGCATCTCGAATGTGGTTACTTGATATAGGCCTCAGACATTTCTTACAATTTCCAAGTGCATAATAGTGAGTTCAATTTTTAAACATCCACTAACCTCGACTTTATCACTTCTCGATTTTCGTTCAAAGATTTGAAATAAAAACTGGACTTGATTTTTGTTAATTTGTCCAATAAACACCTTTAATTAGCCTTTCATTAAGACAGCGTAATTATCGGCTTTGAAAACCCCACCTGGGTCAGGGGCCATAAAACTCGCGCGGGTGTGACGTAATAAACAGACTACACAGATTAACGTATCATTATTTGAACTGAAATACTGCCTAAATCACCGTTTAATTACCATTGATGTGGATATCTTTTTTTACATCTAATGCTTAGTAGTGCTACATCGTAAAATGATTTATCTAACTGATTGGAAAACATTTTCTAAAAAATCCCCCGTTAATTATTGTTGTTTTTTCCTGTGGTATTGTCACGATAGATTATAGATATAACGAGGCTAATTCTGCTTATGACGTCACAAAAAGGGGGTGTGACCAGTGACAGTCAGTCTTGCATTCACTGGTTTGTGGCCAGATAGGTCTAAGCGGTCCATCAAAAGTGGCATTCAAAAACGGCTTTCATTACCAAACCGAATATGTTTGAGTAGCGACCTTTGACGCACTATACAATATTGTAATTAGACTTAAATATATTTCAAAGAAAATAGTGAAATATGTTTGTGGTTATGTGAACTTTATAGTATTCATTAGTAATTCATATTTATGCCTTTTCTTAACACTTAACGTCGGTATTAAGGCATTTATGTCTAAAATGATGTTTGGAGTAAGAGTATTTTGTATTTCGAAAATTTCAGTATTGTATTTGTCAATCACGTTAATTACATTTTCTGTGAAAACGTCCATCACGCAATTTAACCTTTTTGAACAACCGAATGCTTACAGCGAATAAGGAACGTGTATTTTACACAGTTACGGTATAATTTAAAACGTCCGTGAACATAGCAAAACAACATCCTTTGAAAAAAATTTAAAATCTTATCTTGAGTTTAGATGTTCAACTATTACAAGCTGTTACTGATTTTTTTAAATAGATTGTTTTGATGAAATGTTTAAAAATACAAAGGAAAGATTATGACAGAGATTTATCAACAAATTTACATTGTATCCAAAGGACAACAATCAGATGAAATCTTAAAAAAAATATGACAATGCATGCTTGGTATCCAATATGTAGGAAACCAATCTCAAGTTAAGGTTTTAAGTTTTTTTAGTATTAAAAAGTCTATTCAAATGCTTCAAGAATAACACATCTAAAGCCTTTCAAATTTCAAAATTAACTTTTGGAAGGACGTTAGTCTTCAACCTGCAACCCTCCAAATCTTTGGTCAACGTTTTTATCTACAAGTCATATGTGGACACACGGTTCTCTAGTACGCTTGTTTGTCAGTTTGATGCCTGTGTTGTTCATTTGACAAGTGAACCGGCGAGTGCACGTTGAAAGAATGCCTAGCACGTGCAATGCATCCCGCATGAGTTGTCAATTGCATTCCCGTCGGGAAAGATACACGCGCCCGGATCATCCTATTTGTAGTGGCCTTACGTTGTGTCGATGAGAGAGCACCGAAAATTGCATTGTTTTGTCATAATATGTGACAATATATGTAAAATGTGAAAGAACCCTTCAAATTTCGTGAATTCATTCATGTATTAAAAATATTAGATGGAGAATTCATTAGGTGTCAAGGAAACCCTTCACTCCAAAAAATAAGATGAATTGATCTACTTTTAGAAACTATCACTTTAATTATTAAACAGTATTGGAAGTCTAATCAGACAACTGGACCAATGGATCGAATAAATGTCAATGTAGGATATTGGGAGATGGCGAGATAAACCAGAACATATCAAATCTTTATGCTCTTTAACTTATACTACTTGTATGTTGTATATTGATATAAAGTTATTGAGGATCTGACCAGAATAATGCTGGTATGTTTAATACATAACTCACAGTAAAGGCGTCGGCTGATGTACACAGGGTAAGGTTCCCATATTGACCGTCGATTGGATAATTGAGGGGAACTCTGGTATCGTGTCCCCAGGTATCCTTGACGTAATCATTCGCAAAAAGTCTGTTTGTGCCGAATCGGAAACTGAGATAAAGTATTTTGTCCGAGGAGGTAAGAGGTCTGAGAGAGACTGAGGCCCTGAAAGGAAGAGAGTGATAAGGCCCATAAACAAATGTTTCTGGCCTTTGCCCACAGGCAAAACTGATGCGAAGACGCATTTTTTAAAAAGATTTCAAAACATTTTTTATTATTGAATATGAAAAATCAATAATGAAATTTGTGAAAAAAAATGAATATAAAATTTCTTTTGTCCTAGGCGTAAACAAAGTAAAGCTCGGTGCAGTGATCATGCCTTTTGAGCCATTGAACACGTACATTGATCTTAATAGGCTTGATTCGATAGTGATATTTAAGTTTTATGATATTTTAAAATTTCAAGCTTATTTCTACATGGTTGTTATTATGTTTACCGTAAAGGGTACCAGCCATATTTTACGGAAATGAGAAGCTGATGGTGGGACATATTTCTAATGTTGCATCATGGTTGAATCGAATTTTGTGAAAAAATTCCTTCATACACAGATATCTGATTATTATTGTTTTACACAAAGTAAAATTCTCATTCTTCATCATGGCATACAGTTTCCAGATGAATTGTTAAATCCAAAGTGTGTGTCCGTTTCTTTGTAACATCTACAGTAATACCCAACCCTAAAAAACATATTATTCAACTCGTTTTCGAACCAGCCAAGAAGGTTAAGATTCTGAGTCTTTCAGGCAGTTATGGATACCAGGGTAGAAGTTGGAGCAAAACGAGGAGACATATATTATATGGCTGGTTGATTATGTGACGAATTGAAATGGAGGTCAAAGAAATTAAATACGAAAGTATGAATATTTAATGATTTAAAGATAATCTCAGTTCGAAACATTAAAACAAGTATCATTGAAATGCTACTGCTGCTGCTGATGATGATGATGGTAATAACATACCAGTCATTCACTCTTTGAGGCAAAGCAATGACAACCACACAACCTCCTTCGACAACACGACCCCGTGTGAAGAAACTGAACGGAGATTCCTGTTGAATATAGGTTAAACAAAAATCTTTAAACATACAGTAGGGATCATTTCAAACAAACTTGTCTCCGTGTTAAGCGAAGGAGCAGTTCTCAGTTCATCGTCAATGACAACAGTGGGGCTTTAACTTTCAATGTTTCATTTCCATAACGGATTCTGTTGATAGTATGGATTTTATGTGTCAAATAACGTCCTTTATAAAACTAGACAATTGCCACCAAACGCATCCCGGTCTTAGTCGTAATGACATGTTGTTTCTTGAGGCCATCTGTGTTTCCCTGATTAAAACGAAAAGCGGTTTGAACATGTCAAGACCGACCTTCGTATTACACTAGGGTATCCTACAAAATGAAAGCTTATTGGTATTTCATTTGCACTTTACATTTCAAGGCCAATGTTTGTTGTGTTCCTTTTCCTTTCTGCACGAGCAGTCTGTTGTTAGATTTACGTCCACAGGGGTTCCAAAGTCGGAGTGGACAAAATAATAAAGCATAACATTTCAAAAACTGGACTTTTCCACTCATATATCGTTTTCATATGTTGAGATAAACCTACATTTAAAATTTTAACGAAATCGGCCAAGAAATAAAGAATTTAGCTTTAGTCTCGATATATTACATAGAAAACACAAGGGGGAACACTAAAGTCGCTAAAACCTGATCGAAAACAGGACACATCGACTATTTTAACGTGCGGTGCAATTAATACTTTATTCAATCGCAAAACTCTGAATTGGAATCGTAGATAAATCTTTTCACTTGTTGAACATCTCACCCAATTTTTTAAATTCAATCCAACTTTTGACCACTGGCCCTCGCATTAACACCACTCCTATCTTTGAACAAATGCCTGGCCGACAACGGGAAAATATCGGCAAATTCCGTAATTCAAACACGCTGCCGTGAATAAATCAGAAATGGAAACTTCTCTCATTGGTCAAATTCTGCGTGTGCCTGTGTCGTCATTTCAAATTGATAGCTGGTGGCAACGGCTACAAAGGTTTTGAAATTTTATGCTTTATTATATTGTCCACTCCGAGTTTGGAACCCCTGTGGTTACGTCCCTTTCGTCTGGTCTTAAAATTTTACGTTCTGACAATAAGACATTTAACTTTTCAAATATTGTAATAACGAACTTAAAACAAGAAATCATTATTTTTCTTTACAAATTGATCTAGTTTCTACATATAAAGACTTTATGTAACCATGTTTCGAAATATATGTTGGTTAAAACTTGAAGTCGTACAAACAAAGCGCTTCGTGTAAACAGACCATAACTCGACGTACCATATAAATGCATGCGTTGACCAAGCCCGCCCATGTACCATTCAAGCTGCATTGAATGTGTGAGACCTTTGGGAAGTAGAAGTCGTCACAGATGAAGGTTGCGTTCGATCCCTCACTCAGACCGTCTGCAGAGAGAAGCCCCCCTTTCTCAATAATGGGCAGCTCACATACTCCATTATCTGTCAAACCATGTGTAAACTTTATCATGTTGGTAGATTTGATACACTCATTCGTTTATCTACAGCACAAATAATTTTGAATATCTTTTAATTCACTTTTTTCTTTTACTTTATATTTATACACTACATTCTAGTATTGTTTCCGTAAAGATCAAAGGCACCGCCCACTCTTTACTCCGCAATTGAGTATAGTTTTAAGCGACGTCACGAAACAATAGCCCATGACGTCAAAAACTTTAGGTAATGACGTCACCAGCCATGGCCTTCGGCCACGTGCTTTAACTAGTATTGTTCAGGGCCAAACTATACTATTATTGCAAAACACATGATGATTAGGGCTTTTCTATTTCTTAAATGTAAAATACACAAAAAGAAAGTGTTCTTCAAGACTTCTGCCAAATGTACAAATAAATGTACAATTGAAAAAATCTAAATCTTTCGGTATTTTAAAGTTTCAATCAACTAAATTAAACTTACTTTTCCATGTTTACACTTAAATAAAGAAAACTAGTAAATGTCGTGCTCTATGTTTTGTTAACCAAAAACTTTCCCTCAAATTTAGTGAACATGACATTTCCTTGTTTGGTTACCATGACATCGCTCTGTCGTGTGAAGGACAGTTTGACATGGAGTCGAAATAAAAAAATCCTAGTAATTACGTGCTCTATGTTTTGTTAACCAAACACTTACCCTCAAATTTAGTAAACATGACATTTCCCTGTTTGGTTACCATGACATCGCTCTGTCGTGTGAAGAACAGTTTGTCATGGAGCCGACACTTTCCACCATGTTGGTTGTGAGAGAATGATCGACAGCCCTTGTTCTCATGACACAGCCGTGCACAGCTTGACAGCGCCAAGGATTGATTATCGCTTATTATAGAATGTACAATGTCGGTATTGTCAAAACTGATATCACGAGAGAAAAATGAGTGACTTGAGACTCTTGAAAAGAAGCACAATCCTATGAAAACAAAAAACATTATTTCAAAGTTTCTCGCAAGCTAAGCCTGCTGTCTGAGATGGCTCAAATCAACTGATAAACTGGTTATAACTGTCACAATACAAACAAATAAACAAAGCTCTAATTGCCTATACATAGCTATCGACAACAGTAATTGGACACGCTTGCATTATTTAAGATCCTTCGTTAAATCCTAGATATTGGTTCACAAGTTTAATCAATTTTGAGTTACTTCTGTAGCTTGTCTGTAGCTTTTAATGATTTAAAGCTATTGTAGAATGGTTTGTATTCCATACAAATGTCCTTAGTAATTGGGTACACTGGTATTGAAGAAATTCTCAAGAGAAATGTAGACAGTAAGGAATATACATGTAGTTATCATTTAGGAAATATTTTAACGTTTTTTTTCCTTTATAAATGTTATATGATTTATAGAAAAAGAAATCAGAAACAACAATTTTAGGAAAGTTAAAACAACAGATTATAAAACATAGCTTAGAAATAAATCGATAGCTTTGACTAGAGATAGTTATTACAAGATGTACCTTTACTCAATTTTATAATGAATTATAGACTTCCGTTATCCAATCCTCCATACAAGTTATGCTTTCTCTGAGATTAAGTCAACATTGCTTGATTATTGAAGACAGTAGTATTGCAACACATATGTACTCAACTTGATAATAAATTATCGATTTCAACTATCAAACCTCTACCATTTCAAAGAAAGGATATCAATTACCAGTCGCTTTGAAAAAAAAACAGGTTATCTTTTAATTAATATGACGAAAGAAAAAACATTCTATCAAAAAATTTTTTTATTTCAAAGTATTTTATTTTTTAAAATGTAATTGTTTCCAAAATATAAGAGCATTATACATCTACACTCGATAACAGTAAATGTTTAGGCACAAAAAAGACTACATTGTTCTTGTACCAACTGTGAATCTCATAATTATTCATTCATTTGCATTTATAATTTTTTTCTTTTCTGCTTTTTGCATTAATTTTTCTTTGATTTCAGTATTTTAGCATATTCTGACTTTGTTTTCAAATCATTTCAGAGCAGTATCTAGTGCTTATCATAGGGAGAATAGTTTCAGTTGACAATTGTTATTATTTGTGAAAGGTGTCTCTGCAGCGTTAGTATTTTGTCTCGTCTATATATAGTGTTTCTCTGAATCTGAATTATTCCTGTTAACATATATATAGAGAGAGAGTTTATTTCCTGTATTGAAGGCCACATGGCCCAGAGTACAATATGTGATACAGTATACATTTCCATGGTAACAATTTTTACAACAACATATTAATAGGTGTGCGAAGCATATTATTTGTACATGTTCCTTTTCAAAAATAATGCTAGTGGTTTCAGTATTTTTTCCGTTTTACATGACATCAATTGTATAAATTTATGTTGAGTCGGGTATTGAAAATAATGATCAGGTATAAGTTGTTTTCTACTTTCTTCAAAAAAAGGACATACAAGTAGGAAATGAAATTCATCTTCCACCGCATCTAAATTACATTTGTCACAAATCAGGCAAGATGGATGTACATTTGCGTTGTAACGCTTCAGTTGTATTTTAAGATTATGGGTTAAACATCTAAACCGAGAAAGGGCTTGGGATTTAACTGCTTTTTTAAAAAGAAAAGTTTTGATTCCAGAAGTATACATTTTGGGAACGCAGATAAAGGGAGAGAAATAAAACAGAAAATACTATGATCTGTACATGTACATCACTTTCTTCAAAACGATTTACGCGTTTGATGACATCAAATACTGTATATTATGGATATTTTTTACGATTTAACAACAGATAGAACTCTTTAAACATTTCATAAACGTCTTTCATTATGATGAATAAACGGCCTCAGAATTGCCAGAGTTTTGATAATTTATGCACCGTTTTCATTAATTATATTATTCTGATTTTTTGGATCATGATAGCATGCCATTCCCGTGTAAACTGTTTATGTATAGTGTATGGGAGAGGCATTAACATCTGCCATAGGGCTTGTTTGCCGATCCCTTTCATGAATATAAAGAATGGTTGTATCACACCGTGGAATCGATTCATTACGACTATAAGAACAACTTACATCTCAGAAAATACTGCAGGGTTACAGGTACAAGAACCACAAAAGTTTAAGATTTGACAATGATTGCTTTGCATAAAGACGTTATGTAGAGAAGTTTACACCAATAACATCGTTATTTTATACGATGTATGATAGTTTGTTGTCAATAGATTAAACTTGAGCAGCTTATACACATTTAAAGGGAAAGTGGCATGTTTTTTGAAAATTTTATATTTTCAATTTTTCACTGACAATTGTATGTTATTGCTAAATGTATTATTTTGATATTTAAAAAAATCTCATTACACAAACCAATCACCCATAATAAATAAATAAATTATGAGGTTTCACATGAAGTCCATTGGCTGCCAATTTTGTTTGAACACCTTTAATTTATTTTGTGAAAGAAAAATTATCGCATGTCTGAACTTTACATTATATATTTGATTTATCATTGCTTCATTTAGTTTTAATACATTGTCTTTTAATTAAGCTAATTTTTTATTTCTGACATCACCTTATATTCCATCAGAAACGGGCTACTGCCCCTTTAAGGTAAATTCTGTAACGTTCAAATGTTGTAGACACCTGACGATACAATTATAGTCTACACATTTTGTAAAAACCAATCACGATAAAGGTTAAACTACCAAACATTATAATGATAGCTTTTATAAGGAAATCACAGACCTCATATACAATATGTCATCATGGATGCACTGGACATTCACGACGTTAAACGTTTTCAAATTCTCCTTAATTCCTATGTGTTCTGCTGATTTGTAATTTTGTTGAAAGCTATCGTTCAATTTAGTAATGTGACGTTATCATTGACCTTAGACATTTTAGAACGTTACGAGATATTCAGAAAAGATTTCATCTGGTTTATATTCAAGGAATCATACCATATTTGCAGATTGCTTATCGAATAGTCACACATGACACCAGTACCAAACAAAGTAATAATAACGTCGGATGGATACAAGTCGTGATGACTTTGAATAAGGTCATAGGGTGCAGGTAACCATTTACTGTTATCATGTGGTCAGCTAATTGAATAATTTGAAACATCCTCTAACTACAACTTTCAACTCAAAAACGGCAGATTTCGCCTTTGCAGAGTATACATATTTAAGAATAAATAAAATGAAGTGAAGCACAGTGGTCTACTAGTAGTTGGTATGCTTGCCTCTCACGCCAACGACCGGGTTCGAATCCCGGTGGTTACCTAGGCCGAACGCTGTATTGTGTCCTCTGACAAGGCACTTTATTCACATTGGACTCCGTTCACCGACCGAATTGGTACCTAAAGAAGTAGGGACCTATACAGTCGTGCAGAGCGCTCGTTGATCGCGGCACCAAACATACGAGTGCTCTCTCTCCAGGGTCATAAAACTCATGGTACTTTCAAGATGCTTTTTCATCGATATTTACGCCGTATAGAAAATCTATTGTTATTATTGTATTATTGTTATCAGGTTGTACATATTTTATAATGATGTACATTATATTCAAGGCAGGCTATACTGATTAGTGATATTAACGTAATATTTTGATAGAACTGTTATATAACGTACCAAGTAAGGTAATCATTAACCATGAATAAATTGAGTGATTTGGAGTTTTTATCCCATTCACTTGAAGTCAAAAGAGTTTTACACCGTTTGGGCAGCATTTCAGCCATAGCGGCGAAACCAATTATTGATTAATTGTGAGTTAATGCAATAAAACAACAAAAATAACATGAACTTGAATTTTTACCCTCATATTAATGATAATGAATCATCCTTATTCGAATAAGCAAAAGTTGAAAAATAATAATCAATTTTTTTCTGTACTATATAAGATAAGAACGAATTAAATACACAGTAAGTTTCAAAATAGATAAAGTTCACTATATTTACCCGTCTTACACAAGATGGTCTCCATTTAACGATGATATTAAAAATGTATAATATTGGTTTGTAAACATGGCATTCGTTACAATATCATGATAAATGATTGAAACATACAAAACAATTGCACGAGCAAGTCAAGACTTTGGCCTTTCACAACCGCATTTCATCAGCAACAAGCTGCATGAAATGGAAAACACAAATGCTCGTGCAAATCATGACTTCAACTTTGACAAAAGCACGTGCAATTTTCACTCGCTATAAAATCATGTCATTTGTGTCCGCGACAATTTCAGCTCTTTAATCTCAAGGATCACGGCTGGAATCAAATCTCCTCTAGGACTTCAAGTGAATGGGGTAAAATCTTCAATTTATCTTTTGTGTATGATATATAAATGTTATATATACCAAGATAGGACTTTATTAATGTATTTCTTTTAGAAATGCTACTCGTCATATTGAACCTTCATTTTTAAAAAATATTTCAAAAAATGTTGTACGTATTTAGCACACGTGTATCTCATATTGTTCACAACAACTAGAAATATTTCCCACTCTCAACTGAAATTTAGAAATATAAAGGAGGAAAACGCCACTATTTTCGTATGTATATAACTTTTATTCATGTGCTGTTTGCTTTTACCAACAAGTTAGGGTATATTATTTGAACATAATTTGTTAATTTTAGGACTGCTTTATGACATTCATATGATCTTTTTGCAAAAGTTTTTTTTTATACAATCGGAAAGGAACGAAACGTTCGTTCAACTGGCATATCTAAGCTTGTAAAGTTGCGCTTTCATGATCTTAGAGATCCTGAATCGCGAGTTATTCAATGCCGCTCAATGGTACATGCACTTTCTCGCCGCTTATGGCTGCAATACTGCCCAAGCGGCGCTAAACAATAACTCACTCACTCCCCGCTCAATGGTTCCCCGGTAAATTAGAACTACGCGAATCAATGACTGCATAAAAATCAAAGTTTAAAAAAAGATATAGGGGAGGGATACATGTAGCACAGTGGATTTAGCGTTGAACTTCCGATCAAAAGGTCCTGGGTTCGATTCTCGTCGGAAGCTCGGAACTGTTCACACGCAGTAAGGTTTGGGTGAATTCAGAAAATGCTACACTGAACTTCAGAGCAGTATCGATCATATAAATCATCTATACAAACGCCAACAAGATAAAGAACAAGTGATTGTGAATTTACAAAAGTTATCTAGTTATCTATGCAAACGCCAACACGATAAAGTATGGTTGTTTAACAATATGTTATTTATCTAAAAAAATAAACACCAACAATCGTAAACAATACAACATAAAAATGCCGATAATTCATATCTTATAAATCCTATTTCAATTCATCAATAAGTTGCAAATCTGCCGGTTAAATTTATAAATTCGTGCACAGATATCAATAGTTCATTATTAACACAAGAAGAACAATTTGGGCTTCCAAATAAGACCGATCTTAGATCAAAACCTTTATTACAGAGGAACATATTTTGCTTGAAATGGGTGTACAGAGGACATGAAAAAAAATAATGTGTCGAATCTTCATAGTTATGGCCACAAGAACAGGCGGGAATTTGTGATAAGAATCGTTCAAACTTGTGTGCATGTTAATCGCTGCATTCATTGTGTATTATTTGAGAATATCTACTACCAAAATTTAAAATGAAATTACTATACATGTCAGCTTCATGTGCTATAGCTTTTTTGAAAGTAGATAAAGATAGCGAATGTCTATGTTCTATTGAAGAAGAATTTATTTCAAGTTTTAGGCCACAGGCCCATAGAACATACACATGTTACAAAACGTAATGAACATTTATATAACACAGAATACTATTGATTAATGAATGACTCTCGTTGTTTAAAAGCATGAACAAGATATTTCGAGAGTTTCATTAAAACATTCTTACAGTTTGAAGACATAAGAGATATAAATTGTTCATATGATGGATCTATATAGAAGTATTTATCTATAAATCTAAGCCTTAAAGCCGAGTAAGAATTGCATATTAGCAGAAAGTGAAATTCATATTCAATATAATCATAACCTAATAATTGGCATTGTGGGCATAATCTTTTGGCTGTTTCTATCTTGTTATGACGTCCAGTTTCGATGATGAGTTTATGGAAACTGCAGCGGAATCTTGTAAGAGTTTCTCTGTAGACTTTGATATCAATATGTTGGAAATAAAATTCAATGTTTAATGCTGATTTGAAGGTAGAATAAGTTTTAAGTTTCGAATTTTGAGATCAGTTTTCTATCCAGCGTTGTTGACCACAGTCCAGTATTCGTTGTTTAAATGAAATATGAAAATGTTAGGACTCCCAGGATCTTGAGTTATCCAAATCCATATTTGAAAAGAATGTTCTTTATATAAGTAGCCCAAGTTACACGACCAGCTTCATCTAATCCATACAGCATTAAATAAGTTCACTGTTCATAGAAATTAATCTTGTCCAAAATCATTACTTGCGTTTATTGGCAGATTCAATATCCAGTTATAATATTTAGTCTGTACCTTCTCGATTGTTTCATAATATTGAAATTAAACTGTTTGAATCTTTTCTCCCCTGTAAGTCCAATGTTCATAGTGCCTTAAACGTCCACCATTCCTGAAGATAATAATTTGATTTGCTCATGTTTAAAGAAAGTGATGAGTATCATCATGAAGTAGTGAGTTAAAACAGCAGCTTGATCGTTTTTTCATGTGTATGTGAAAAAGATCGATTCGTTTTCTTGATTATCATAAACTTGTGTATTTAAGATGGTTTTCAAGTCACAAATGAGCGGAAAGTGATCAGATGTATCCCAATCGAAAGTCCCCACTTATTGCAAAATTCACTGATACAGTTTATTTGTTCTTGGGGTCTTCCAGTGCTTTCAGAAGCGTTGGCTACGTCATCAGCGTATAACAAGGAACACATATTAGGTTCTTTCTCCGAAATAAATATTCCACGGCAGTTTGCTTGATTGATTTCGGTGACAAGTTCATTTATGAAAAAACAAAATAGAGTGGGACTGATCATACATCCTTGTCGTGTTTCAATACAGCAGTTAAAATATTCTGTCAATCCATTATCGGTTCTCACACAAGATTTAAGTTTCGAATACATGTCTCGCAACATCCTAAGTATATTTCCATGAATGCCGTATTTCATAAGTCGATGCCAGAGTAGGTTGTGATCAACACAGTCGAACGCCAATGGGGTCAATGTCAATGAAGAGACAATAAAATCTTCCACCTGATGACTTTGACAAATATTTCTGTATCATTCCGTACATGGTAAAAAAACACTGTCAACAGTTGAGCGGTCTTTTCTGAAACCAAACTGGTTTTCGTATATGATATTTTCGATCGAAGACGATCATTTATACCATTGGTGAATATTTTCCAAACAGGTAACAAAGATATGCCTCTGTAATTATTTACACCATTCTTATCACCATCCTTATATAATGGGCATATAACTGCTCTGCACCATGCTTCTGGATAAACACCAGACTTCATAATTTCGTTAAACAGTTTCACACATATCGGCACAATGACATCAAGAGTTTTGAAAAAGCAACCCATCACAACCTGGTGCTTTATTTGATTTCATATTCATTATGGTAGACTTTACTTCATTATTTAATATTTCTCTGTTCACATCCTCAGGAAATCCAAGTTCACAACTTTCCCTGTCATGCTCAAATATATCCAATTCGACATCACCTTCAATTTACGATTTTGAAATAGAAGAGTTTAAGAGTTTCTGGAAATGTAAATACCATTCCCCAGAGCTGATATTGTTTGATTTACGGGTGAAATTTTAATTTCTTTATCTCCCTCCACATTATGCTGTTATCACTCTTGTTTATATCATTGAATCTATTTATAATTGAACGCTGAAATTCGTCTTGTTTTTGGCAGCAAATATTTTTTAAAATTCGTCTGTAGTGTTTAAATGTCTGATAATCATCATGATGACTATCATCATGAAGTGGTGAGTTAAAAACAGCAGCTTTATAGTTTTTCCATGTGTATGTGAAATAGATCGATTCGTTTTCTTGACTATCATAAACTTGTGTATTTAAGTTGGTTTTCAAGTCACAAATGAGCGGAAAGTGATCAGATGTATCCCAATCGAACACTTTGAAGTGTTCTATGTAAGCAAACATGTTTGATGATGTTATAAAGTAGTCCACAACACTGGTACCAGTATTTGCAGTACATGTATACTCTCCTCTTTGATCCTCTAAACTTCTTCCATTGACAATGTGAATTGAGTAAGTTTAGCATAATATCAGCAATTGTCTTCCAAAACTTTTTACCTCTTTATCTTTATTTTATCGGGGCAATGAAAAATGTTCACTATCATACCAGTCACTACTGTCAGGTAAATACTCAGCACTATCATCAGATATGAAATCCTCTTCCTCTCCTGTTCTACTGTTAAAGTCACCTGTTATTAAGATTTCTGCATCATATCTGCATGTTATTTCACACAGAAGATCAAGAAGATTCAAGCTGTTGCATCTCATATCCATGTAATGTGATAAGTTTTCAGGTGAAATATATACAAGCCAAATAATATCATTTTCTAAACCAAACATATCCTATCAAGAAAGAGGAAAACAGCATCTTGATAATGTGGTAGTATTCTCTTAACACCTTTGCTAAAGGATTTATGCACAAATACACACACCCCTCCATGTTTACCTTTATCCCTACATGCAGGGAATACATCATGTGAAGGCAGAAAGCCACTATAATCAGAGTGAGAGTATAACCAGGTCTCGGTTAAACAAACAAAAGAGAAATTATTAAGCTCATCTTTAAGAGTGTTATCTTTAAATTTCTCCTTAAAGAATGACAGTTCCAAGTAAAAATGGTGAGCAGCTGTGTAGTGTTGTTACACTGTATGTGTGTTAGCTGTGATAGACGCTGGCCACTTTCCTATCTACCCTTCTTTGGTTCGCCAGTGTTCACATTCACTTCATAAAAAGTGTTACTTACTACAAGTTTGTCAAATCGAATGAAAGCTTCTTTTCACTCCCCTCTTGCCTTGACTAGGTGTGGAATAAGTTTCTCCTTTTCCCTAACAGGGAAGCTGAAATCCTCACATATCTTTATTACAGATTGTCCGAGTTTAGTCCTTGCTTGTCGTAGAATCTCAGATTTAGTCTTGTTTCTTGTCAATTTGACAACAATAGGCCTAGATTTCCCATCCTCCTTCCTCTTCCCCACTCTATGGGCCCTTCTATCCCCACCTTCTCATCTTTATCAGCATCCTCTATGTGCAGCTTATCACGGAGCACATCCCTCACCGCCTCCTCACACTCACCCCACGACTCTCTCTCCCCACCCTGCTTCTCTGGGATACCGTATACAACTATGTTGTCTCTCCGGGATCTATTTTCCAAGTCATCTGTTTTCGTTGACAAATTGGTTGTTTTCATTTTTACTGACTCACTGAGAGTTTCTACTTGCTTCTTTAGAGTCTAAACCTCTTCCTGGAGTTTCGGGATTATTTCAGAAAGTTCACTAACAGAAGGCTTAGGCCCTGGATTTGTTTCTACGTCCCCATATCTAGTTATAGTCAACAACGCAAGCACGAAAACTGTGGAATTTTGAGATCAGTTTTCTATCCAGCGTTGTTGACCACAGTCCAGTATTCGTTGTTTAAATGAAATATGAAAATGTTAGGACTCCCAGGATCTTGAGTTATCCAAATCCATATTTGAAAAGAATGTTCTTTATATAAGTAGCCCAAGTTACACGACCAGCTTCATCTAATCCATACAGCATTAAATAAGTTCACTGTTCATAGAAATTAATCTTGTCCAAAATCATTACTTGCGTTTATTGGCAGATTCAATATCCAGTTATAATATTTAGTCTGTACCTTCTCGATTGTTTCATAATATTGAAATTAAACTGTTTGAATCTTTTCTCCCCTGTAAGTCCAATGTTCATAGTGCCTTAAACGTCCACCATTCCTGAAGATAATAATTTGATTTGCTCATGTTTAAAGAAAGTGATGAGTATCATCATGAAGTAGTGAGTTAAAACAGCAGCTTGATCGTTTTTTCATGTGTATGTGAAAAAGATCGATTCGTTTTCTTGATTATCATAAACTTGTGTATTTAAGATGGTTTTCAAGTCACAAATGAGCGGAAAGTGATCAGATGTATCCCAATCGAAAGTCCCCACTTATTGCAAAATTCACTGATACAGTTTATTTGTTCTTGGGGTCTTCCAGTGCTTTCAGAAGCGTTGGCTACGTCATCAGCGTATAACAAGGAACACATATTAGGTTCTTTCTCCGAAATAAATATTCCACGGCAGTTTGCTTGATTGATTTCGGTGACAAGTTCATTTATGAAAAAACAAAATAGAGTGGGACTGATCATACATCCTTGTCGTGTTTCAATACAGCAGTTAAAATATTCTGTCAATCCATTATCGGTTCTCACACAAGATTTAAGTTTCGAATACATGTCTCGCAACATCCTAAGTATATTTCCATGAATGCCGTATTTCATAAGTCGATGCCAGAGTAGGTTGTGATCAACACAGTCGAACGCCAATGGGGTCAATGTCAATGAAGAGACAATAAAATCTTCCACCTGATGACTTTGACAAATATTTCTGTATCATTCCGTACATGGTAAAAAAACACTGTCAACAGTTGAGCGGTCTTTTCTGAAACCAAACTGGTTTTCGTATATGATATTTTCGATCGAAGACGATCATTTATACCATTGGTGAATATTTTCCAAACAGGTAACAAAGATATGCCTCTGTAATTATTTACACCATTCTTATCACCATCCTTATATAATGGGCATATAACTGCTCTGCACCATGCTTCTGGATAAACACCAGACTTCATAATTTCGTTAAACAGTTTCACACATATCGGCACAATGACATCAAGAGTTTTGAAAAAGCAACCCATCACAACCTGGTGCTTTATTTGATTTCATATTCATTATGGTAGACTTTACTTCATTATTTAATATTTCTCTGTTCACATCCTCAGGAAATCCAAGTTCACAACTTTCCCTGTCATGCTCAAATATATCCAATTCGACATCACCTTCAATTTACGATTTTGAAATAGAAGAGTTTAAGAGTTTCTGGAAATGTAAATACCATTCCCCAGAGCTGATATTGTTTGATTTACGGGTGAAATTTTAATTTCTTTATCTCCCTCCACATTATGCTGTTATCACTCTTGTTTATATCATTGAATCTATTTATAATTGAACGCTGAAATTCGTCTTGTTTTTGGCAGCAAATATTTTTTAAAATTCGTCTGTAGTGTTTAAATGTCTGATAATCATCATGATGACTATCATCATGAAGTGGTGAGTTAAAAACAGCAGCTTTATAGTTTTTCCATGTGTATGTGAAATAGATCGATTCGTTTTCTTGACTATTATAAACTTGTGTATTTAAGTTGGTTTTCAAGTCACAAATGAGCGGAAAGTGATCAGATGTATCCCAATCGAACACTTTGAAGTGTTCTATGTAAGCAAACATGTTTGATGATGTTATAAAGTAGTCCACAACACTGGTACCAGTATTTGCAGTACATGTATACTCTCCTCTTTGATCCTCTAAACTTCTTCCATTGACAATGTGAATTGAGTAAGTTTAGCATAATATCAGCAATTGTCTTCCAAAACTTTTTACCTCTTTATCTTTATTTTATCGGGGCAATGAAAAATGTTCACTATCATACCAGTCACTACTGTCAGGTAAATACTCAGCACTATCATCAGATATGAAATCCTCTTCCTCTCCTGTTCTACTGTTAAAGTCACCTGTTATTAAGATTTCTGCATCATATCTGCATGTTATTTCACACAGAAGATCAAGAAGATTCAAGCTGTTGCATCTCATATCCATGTAATGTGATAAGTTTTCAGATGAAATATATACAAGCCAAATAATATCATTTTCTAAACCAAACATATCCTATCAAGAAAGAGGAAAACAGCATCTTGATAATGTGGTAGTATTCTCTTAACACCTTTGCTAAAGGATTTATGCACAAATACACACACCCCTCCATGTTTACCTTTATCCCTACATGCAGGGAATACATCATGTGAAGGCAGAAAGCCACTATAATCAGAGTGAGAGTATAACCAGGTCTCGGTTAAACAAACAAAAGAGAAATTATTAAGCTCATCTTTAAGAGTGTTATCTTTAAATTTCTCCTTAAAGAATGACAGTTCCAAGTAAAAATGGTGAGCAGCTGTGTAGTGTTGTTACACTGTATGTGTGTTAGCTGTGATAGACGCTGGCCACTTTCCTATCTACCCTTCTTTGGTTCGCCAGTGTTCACATTCACTTCATAAAAAGTGTTACTTACTACAAGTTTGTCAAATCGAATGAAAGCTTCTTTTCACTCCCCTCTTGCCTTGACTAGGTGTGGAATAAGTTTCTCCTTTTCCCTAACAGGGAAGCTGAAATCCTCACATATCTTTATTACAGATTGTCCGAGTTTAGTCCTTGCTTGTCGTAGAATCTCAGATTTAGTCTTGTTTCTTGTCAATTTGACAACAATAGGCCTAGATTTCCCATCCTCCTTCCTCTTCCCCACTCTATGGGCCCTTCTATCCCCACCTTCTCATCTTTATCAGCATCCTCTATGTGCAGCTTATCACGGAGCACATCCCTCACCGCCTCCTCACACTCACCCCACGACTCTCTCTCCCCACCCTGCTTCTCTGGGATACCGTATACAACTATGTTGTCTCTCCGGGATCTATTTTCCAAGTCATCTGTTTTCGTTGACAAATTGGTTGTTTTCATTTTTACTGACTCACTGAGAGTTTCTACTTGCTTCTTTAGAGTCTAAACCTCTTCCTGGAGTTTCGGGATTATTTCAGAAAGTTCACTAACAGAAGGCTTAGGCCCTGGATTTGTTTCTACGTCCCCATATCTAGTTATAGTCAACAACGCAAGCACGAAAACTGTGGCCACACAAAGTGTCACAGTTAAACAATCCACACTTACAACGGGGCTTTCGGGGGCTTAGTGAAATTCGCCTACTGGTAATCCAATCAAGATAACCACTGGCTTCGTTGTTGCATGATATAAAAGAGACGGCATCCAACAACCTGGCATCTGTTAGCAGTATATCAATTTGTGTCCTTGTCAAGCCAGTGCTATTTCATAATGTCATCTCCCAGTTTCTCAATGAGTCCAGTTTCCGAGGCAGACATAACTTTCAGTAATCTTCAGTCAGTTCTCTTTGACAGTCCATGTTCATGGAGAGATGCAGAATCATGTGACAGCGGATTTGGCTCTTCAGATTCCGAATCTGAGGTGAGTTGATTAACTGATAACAAGAGAGGAGTTTATTTGCCTTTGGGGCCATCTAACCCATGTTGCTAATATGACAGACAGTGATCATAGTAATCAATTATAACATGCAAATTACATTATTGTATTCAAAAAGGTAATGAGAATTTTATATCACCGCCCTGAACAACTATTAAGTTTTATTTGATAGCACTTTCCTTACAATTGTCCTTTCTGTATTTCCAGACATCTCCTCTTGAGCGTTCTTCTGCCAAACGTGCCCTGTTTGCTTGCGAGAGTGACGATGAGGTGGATGAAAGTCCAATGAAACGTCAACGACGGTTGGTGGCCGATGCTGTAGAGAAGTTACAGGCTACTGTAGAGAATCTGGTCGGTGACGGATCCAGAGTTCACAGCCTGCCAACTGTGGAGACAAGGAACCATCGAGACCTCAAGACTATTACACCAACTACGGTAAGTTATGTGAAAGATGTGAAATAGTTGTCTAAAATCAATGAAGATAAACTGAAATCAACAGCTTAAAATGAGTTTGTTTTTCACTCTTGTGAATTGCACTATATTGTTCCCTTATTTTTTCAGGTTCAACAACTACTACAAGGTGACTTTACTGAAGATGTGAGCAGCTTCAAGATAATTGACTGTAGATATCCATACGAATACGAGGGAGGACACATTCAGGGAGCCGTCAACATTTACACTGAGGAAGGAATTCGCCAACTTGTCAACGATGCAGCCACGTCACCAGTCGTTCTTATCTTCCATTGTGAATTTTCTTCCGTGAGAGGCCCTAAGATGTAAGTATTCATACACTGCAACAAGTAGTTTATTGTCAAAGCTAAAAGTCAAACTTATACAGTCCATCCTCAATGTAACCATATTTATTCTAAATCAATTCTAATATTGTTGTGTTTTTGATTTCAGGATGCGTCATCTGAGGAGTGAGGACAGACGGACCAATAGCCACATATATCTGACACTGAACTTTCCTGAAATCTATCTGATGCAGGGTGGATACAAGTCCTTCTACTTTAACACTGACAAGGTATGTATGTTTTAGAATGTTGTCATGTTTCAATACAACGTCTCTCTTGAGTCCAGTGAATGTATCCCGTATGTATCTAACATATTTGTATCAAAAGTAAAAGTAATAAATAACTGAGAAATCTGCTGTGAAGGTAAATCTTTTGACATGCAATTGACCATTCATTTTCTTCATTTTAGGCACTCTGTGAACCAGAAAGCTATGTACCTATGCTTGATGCTGACCATACTGATGACCTGAAGAAATTTCGATCCAAGTGTAAGTCTATGTCAACTGCCCAGAAGAAGATGGGAAGAAGTCGACGATTTGTTGCCCGCAGATGTGCCTCCTCACCTGCCGTCAGCTGTAGTTTTGACTCAGAAACGGAGACACAGACACTTGTTTTCTAGATTCACCGTCATCATAAAGTGACATGATTTTATTGACGTTATAATTCAATGTTGATTGTTGATTTCCGAAAGTGTGATATTGTTATGTTTCGCTAGTTAACATTTTTGTTGACAATTTACCAGTGTTATTGCTGTTCATTTTTATGAATGTTGTTGTTTCAATTGCAATATTGATGCAAAATAAAATACTATCTCGAAACTTTTACTTATTGTCTTTATATAGCCAATTATATGCGAAACTATTTCGTGTAGAACGTGGTTAGAACATGGAATGGCTTAAAAGAACTTGAACAGAATGTATCTTGTTGTTTATTGAACACAACAGTGTTGAATATTTGTGTACAATTATCCAGTAACAACACATCTTAATTTGATGTTGTCTTAGTCTGACTAATGAGACGAAGGTGATTCAATCACCTCAAAGTGTGACTCAAACCAGCTTAGTGAAATTCGCTCACTGGTAATCCAATCAAGATAACCACTGGCTTCGTTGTTGCATGGTATAAAAGAGACGGCATCCAACAACCTGGCATCTGTTAGCAGTATATCAATGTGTGTCCTTGTCAAGCCAGTGCTATTTCATAATGTCATCTCCCAGTTTCTCAATGAGTCCAGTTTCCGAGGCAGACATAACTTTCAGTAATCTTCAGTCAGTTCTCTTTGACAGTCCATGTTCATGGAGAGATGCAGAATCATGTGACAGCGGATTTGGCTCTTCAGATTCCGAATCTGAGGTGAGTTGATTAACTGATAACAAGAGAGGAGTTTATTTGCCTTTGGGGCCATCTAACCCATATTGCTAATATGACAGACAGTGATCATAGTAATCAATTATAACATGCAAATTACATTATTGTATTCAAAAAGGTAATGAGAAGTTTATATCACCGCCCTGAACAACTATTAAGTTTTATTTGATAGCACTTTCCTTACAATTGTCCTTTCTGTATTTCCAGACATCTCCTCTTGAGCGTTCTTCTGCCAAACGTGCCCTGTTTGCTTGCGAGAGTGACGATGAGGTGGATGAAAGTCCAATGAAACGTCAACGACGGTTGGTGGCCGATGCTGTAGAGAAGTTACAGGCTACTGAAGAGAATCTGGTCGGTGACGGATCCAGAGTTCACAGCCTGCCAACTGTGGAGACAAGGAACCATCGAGACCTCAAGACTATTACACCAACTACGGTAAGTTATGTGAAAGATGTGAAATAGTTGTCTAAAATCAATGAAGATAAACTGAAATCAACAGCTTAAAATGAGTTTGTTTTTCACTCTTGTGAATTGCACTATATTGTTCCCTTATTTTTTCAGGTTCAACAACTACTACAAGGTGACTTTACTGAAGATGTGAGCAGCTTCAAGATAATTGACTGTAGATATCCATACGAATACGAGGGAGGACACATTCAGGGAGCCGTCAACATTTACACTGAGGAAGGAATTCGCCAACTTGTCAACGATGCAGCCACGTCACCAGTCGTTCTTATCTTCCATTGTAAATTTTCTTCCGAGAGAGGCCCTAAGATGTAAGTATTCATTGTCTTAACTGCAACAAGTAGTTTATTGTCAAAGCTAAAAGTCAAACTTATACAGTCCATCCTCAATGTAACCATATTTATGTTCTTCTAAATCAATTCTAATCTTGTTGTGTCTTTGATTTCAGGATGCGTCATCTGAGGAGTGAGGACAGACGGACCAATAGCCACATATATCCGACACTGAACTTTCCTGAAATCTATCTGATGCAGGGTGGATACAAGTCCTTCTACTTTAACACTGACAAGGTATGTATGTTTTAGAATGTTGTCATGTTTCAATACAACGTCTCTCTTGAGTCCAGTGAATGTATCCCGTATGTATCTAACATATTTGTATCAAAAGTAAAAGTAATAAATAACTGAGAAATCTGCTGTGAAGGTAAATCTTTTGACATGCAATTGACCATTCATTTTCTTCATTTTAGGCACTCTGTGAACCAGAAAGCTATGTACCTATGCTTGATGCTGACCATACTGATGACCTGAAGAAATTTCGATCCAAGTGCAAGTCTATGTCAACTGGCCAGAAGAAGATGGGAAGAAGTCGACGATTTGTTGCCCGCAGATGTGCCTCCTCACCTGCCATCAGCTGTAGTTTTGACTCAGAAACGGAGACACAGACATTTGGTTTCTAGATTCACCGTCATCATAAAGTGACATGATTTTATTGACGTTATAATGCAATGTTGATTGTTGATTTCCGAAAGTGTGATATTGTTATGTTTCGCTAGTTAACATTTTTGTTGACAATTTACCAGTGTTATTGCTGTTCATTTTTATGAATGTTGTTGTTTCAATTGCAATATTGATGCAAAATAAAATACTATCTCGAAACTTTTACTTATTGTCTTTATATAGCCAATTATATGCGAAACTATTTCGTGTAGAACGTGGTTAGAACATGGAATGGCTTAAAAGAACTTGAACAGAATGTATCTTGTTGTTTATTGAACACAACAGTGTTGAATATTAGTGTATAATTATCCAGTAACAACACATCTTAATTTGATGTTGTCTTAGTCTGACTAATGAGACGAAGGTGATTCAATCACCTCAAAGTGTGACTCAAACCAGCTTAGTGAAATTCGCTCACTGGTAATCCAATCAAGATAACCACTGGCTTCGTTGTTGCATGATATAAAAGAGACGGCATCCAACAACCTGGCATCTGTTAGCAGTATATCAATTTGTGTCCTTGTCAAGCCAGTGCTATTTCATAATGTCATCTCCCAGTTTCTCAATGAGTCCAGTTTCCGAGGCAGACATAACTTTCAGTAATCTTCAGTCAGTTCTCTTTGACAGTCCATGTTCATGGAGAGATGCAGAATCATGTGACAGCGGATTTGGCTCTTCAGATTCCGAATCTGAGGTGAGTTGATTAACTGATAACAAGAGAGGAGTTTATTTGCCTTTGGGGCCATCTAACCCATATTGCTAATATGACAGACAGTGATCATAGTAATCAATTATAACATGCAAATTACTTTATTGTATTCAAAAAGGTAATGAGAAGTTTATATCACCGCCCTGAACAACTATTAAGTTTTATTTGATAGCACTTTCCTTACAATTGTCCTTTCTGTATTTCCAGACATCTCCTCTTGAGCGTTCTTCTGCCAAACGTGCCCTGTTTGCTTGCGAGAGTGACGATGAGGTGGATGAAAGTCCAATGAAACGTCAACGACGGTTGGTGGCCGATGCTGTAGAGAAGTTACAGGCTACTGAAGAGAATCTGGTCGGTGACGGATCCAGAGTTCACAGCCTGCCAACTGTGGAGACAAGGAACCATCGAGACCTCAAGACTATTACACCAACTACGGTAAGTTATGTGAAAGATGTGAAATAGTTGTCTAAAATCAATGAAGATAAACTGAAATCAACAGCTTAAAATGAGTTTGTTTTTCACTCTTGTGAATTGCACTATATTGTTCCCTTATTTTTTCAGGTTCAACAACTACTACAAGGTGACTTTACTGAAGATGTGAGCAGCTTCAAGATAATTGACTGTAGATATCCATACGAATACGAGGGAGGACACATTCAGGGAGCCGTCAACATTTACACTGAGGAAGGAATTCGCCAACTTGTCAACGATGCAGCCACGTCACCAGTCGTTCTTATCTTCCATTGTGAATTTTCTTCCGAGAGAGGCCCTAAGATGTAAGTATTCATTGTCTCAACTGCAACAAGTAGTTTATTGTCAAAGCTAAAAGTCAAACTTATACAGTCCATCCTCAATGTAACCATATTTATGTTCTTCTAAATCAATTCTAATCTTGTTGTGTTTTTGATTTCAGGATGCGTCATCTGAGGAGTGAGGACAGACGGACCAATAGCCACAGATATCCGACACTGAACTTTCCTGAAATCTATCTGATGCAGGGTGGATACAAGTCCTTCTACTTTAACACTGACAAGGTATGTATGTTTTAGAATGTTGTCATGTTTCAATACAACGTCTCTCTTGAGTCCAGTGAATGTATCCCGTATGTATCTAACATATTTGTATCAAAAGTAAAAGTAATAAATAACTGAGAAATCTGCTGTGAAGGTAAATCTTTTGACATGCAATTGACCATTCATTTTCTTCATTTTAGGCACTCTGTGAACCAGAAAGCTATGTACCTATGCTTGATGCTGACCATACTGATGACCTGAAGAAATTTCGATCCAAGTGCAAGTCTATGTCAACTGGCCAGAAGAAGATGGGAAGAAGTCGACGATTTGTTTCCCGCAGATGTGCCTCCTCACCTGCCATCAGCTGTAGTTTTGACTCAGAAACGGAGACACAGACACTTGTTTTCTAGATTCACCGTCATCATAAAGTGACATGATTTTATTGACTTTATAATGCAATGTTGATTGTTGATTTCCGAAAGTGTCATATTGTTATGTTTCGCTAGTTAACATTTTTGTTGACAATTTACCAGTGTTATTGCTGTTCATTTTAATGAATGTTGTTGTTTCAATTGCAATATTGATGCAAAATAAAATACTATCTCGAAACTTTTACTTATTGTCTTTATATATAGCCAATTATATGCGAAACTATTTCGTGTAGAACGTGGTTAGAACATGGAATGGCTTAAAAGAACTTGAACAGAATGTATCTTGTTGTTTATTGAACACAACAGTGTTGAATATTAGTGTATAATTATCCAGTAACAACACATCTTAATTTGAAGTTGTCTTAGTCTGACTAATGAGACGAAGGTGATTCAATCACCTCAAAGTGTGACTCAAACCAGCTTAGTGAAATTCGCTCACTGGTAATCCAATCAAGATAACCACTGGCTTCGTTGTTGCATGATATAAAAGAGACGGCATCCAACAACCTGGCATCTGTTGTAAGGTAATGAGAAGTTTATATCACCGCCCTGAACAACTATTAAGTTTTATTTGATAGCACTTTCCTTACAATTGTCCTTTCTGTATTTCCAGACATCTCCTCTTGAGCGTTCTTCTGCCAAACGTGCCCTGTTTGCTTGCGAGAGTGACGATGAGGTGGATGAAAGTCCAATGAAACGTCAACGACGGTTGGTGGCCGATGCTGTAGAGAAGTTACAGGCTACTGAAGAGAATCTGGTCGGTGACGGATCCAGAGTTCACAGCCTGCCAACTGTGGAGACAAGGAACCATCGAGACCTCAAGACTATTACACCAACTACGGTAAGTTATGTGAAAGATGTGAAATAGTTGTCTAAAATCAATGAAGATAAACTGAAATCAACAGCTTAAAATGAGTTTGTTTTTCACTCTTGTGAATTGCACTATATTGTTCCCTTATTTTTTCAGGTTCAACAACTACTACAAGGTGACTTTACTGAAGATGTGAGCAGCTTCAAGATAATTGACTGTAGATATCCATACGAATACGAGGGAGGACACATTCAGGGAGCCGTCAACATTTACACTGAGGAAGGAATTCGCCAACTTGTCAACGATGCAGCCACGTCACCAGTCGTTCTTATCTTCCATTGTGAATTTTCTTCCGAGAGAGGCCCTAAGATGTAAGTATTCATTGTCTCAACTGCAACAAGTAGTTTATTGTCAAAGCTAAAAGTCAAACTTATACAGTCCATCCTCAATGTAACTATATTTATGTTCTTCTAAATCAATTCTAATCTTGTTGTGTTTTTGATTTCAGGATGCGTCATCTGAGGAGTGAGGACAGACGGACCAATAGCCACAGATATCCGACACTGAACTTTCCTGAAATCTATCTGATGCAGGGTGGATACAAGTCCTTCTACTTTAACACTGACAAGGTGTGTATGTTTTAGAATGTTGTCATGTTTCAATACAACGTCTCTCTTGAGTCCAGTGAATGTATCCCGTATGTATCTAACATATTTGTATCAAAAGTAAAAGTAATAAATAACTGAGAAATCTGCTGTGAAGGTAAATCTTTTGACGTGCAATTGACCATTCATTTTCTTCATTTTAGGCACTCTGTGAACCAGAAAGCTATGTACCTATGCTTGATGCTGACCATACTGATGACCTGAAGAAATTTCGATCCAAGTGCAAGTCTATGTCAACTGGCCAGAAGAAGATGGGAAGAAGTCGACGATTTGTTGCCCGCAGATGTGCCTCCTCACCTGCCATCAGCTGTAGTTTTGACTCAGAAACGGAGACACAGACACTTGTTTTCTAGATTCACCGTCATCATAAAGTGACATGATTTTATTGACTTTATAATGCAATGTTGATTGTTGATTTCCGAAAGTGTCATATTGTTATGTTTCGCTAGTTAACATTTTTGTTGACAATTTACCAGTGTTATTGCTGTTCATTTTTATGAATGTTGTTGTTTCAATTGCAATATTGATGCAAAATAAAATACTATCTCGAAACTTTTACTTATTGTCTTTATATAGCCAATTATATGCGAAACTATTTCGTGTAGAACGTGGTTAGAACATGGAATGGCTTAAAAGAACTTGAACAGAATGTATCTTGTTGTTTATTGAACACAACAGTGTTGAATATTAGTGTATAATTATCCAGTAACAACACATCTTAATTTGATGTTGTCTTAGTCTGACTAATGAGACGAAGGTGATTCAATCACCTCAAAGTGTGACTCAAACCAGCTTAGTGAAATTCGCTCACTGGTAATCCAATCAAGATAACCACTGGCTTCGTTGTTGCATGATATAAAAGAGACGGCATCCAACAACCTGGCATCTGTTAGCAGTATATCAATTTGTGTCCTTGTCAAGCCAGTGCTATTTCATAATGTCATCTCCCAGTTTCTCAATGAGTCCAGTTTCCGAGGCAGACATAACTTTCAGTAATCTTCAGTCAGTTCTCTTTGACAGTCCATGTTCATGGAGAGATGCAGAATCATGTGACAGCGGATTTGGCTCTTCAGATTCCGAATCTGAGGTGAGTTGATTAACTGATAACAAGAGAGGAGTTTATTTGCCTTTGGGGCCATCTAACCCATATTGCTAATATGACAGACAGTGATCATAGTAATCAATTATAACATGCAAATTACTTTATTGTATTCAAAAAGGTAATGAGAAGTTTATATCACCGCCCTGAACAACTATTAAGTTTTATTTGATAGCACTTTCCTTACAATTGTCCTTTCTGTATTTCCAGACATCTCCTCTTGAGCGTTCTTCTGCCAAACGTGCCCTGTTTGCTTGCGAGAGTGACGATGAGGTGGATGAAAGTCCAATGAAACGTCAACGACGGTTGGTGGCCGATGCTGTAGAGAAGTTACAGGCTACTGAAGAGAATCTGGTCGGTGACGGATCCAGAGTTCACAGCCTGCCAACTGTGGAGACAAGGAACCATCGAGACCTCAAGACTATTACACCAACTACGGTAAGTTATGTGAAAGATGTGAAATAGTTGTCTAAAATCAATGAAGATAAACTGAAATCAACAACTTAAAATGAGTTTGTTTTTCACTCTTGTGAATTGCACTATATTGTTCCCTTATTTTTTCAGGTTCAACAACTACTACAAGGTGACTTTACTGAAGATGTGAGCAGCTTCAAGATAATTGACTGTAGATATCCATACGAATACGAGGGAGGACACATTCAGGGAGCCGTCAACATTTACACTGAGGAAGGAATTCGCCAACTTGTCAACGATGCAGCCACGTCACCAGTCGTTCTTATCTTCCATTGTAAATTTTCTTCCGAGAGAGGCCCTAAGATGTAAGTATTCATTGTCTCAACTGCAACAAGTAGTTTATTGTCAAAGCTAAAAGTCAAACATTTACACTGAGGAAGGAATTCGCCAACTTGTCAACGATGCAGCCACGTCACCAGTCGTTCTTATCTTCCATTGTGAATTTTCTTCCGAGAGAGGCCCTAAGATGTAAGTATTCATTGTCTCAACTGCAACAAGTAGTTTATTGTCAAAGCTAAAAGTCAAACTTATACAGTCCATCCTCAATGTAACTATATTTATGTTCTTCTAAATCAATTCTAATCTTGTTGTGTTTTTGATTTCAGGATGCGTCATCTGAGGAGTGAGGACAGACGGACCAATAGCCACAGATATCCGACACTGAACTTTCCTGAAATCTATCTGATGCAGGGTGGATACAAGTCCTTCTACTTTAACACTGACAAGGTGTGTATGTTTTAGAATGTTGTCATGTTTCAATACAACGTCTCTCTTGAGTCCAGTGAATGTATCCCGTATGTATCTAACATATTTGTATCAAAAGTAAAAGTAATAAATAACTGAGAAATCTGCTGTGAAGGTAAATCTTTTGACGTGCAATTGACCATTCATTTTCTTCATTTTAGGCACTCTGTGAACCAGAAAGCTATGTACCTATGCTTGATGCTGACCATACTGATGACCTGAAGAAATTCCGATCCAAGTGCAAGTCTATGTCAACTGGCCAGAAGAAGATGGGAAGAAGTCGACGATTTGTTGCCCGCAGATGTGCCTCCTCACCTGCCATCAGCTGTAGTTTTGACTCAGAAACGGAGACACAGACACTTGTTTTCTAGATTCACCGTCATCATAAAGTGACATGATTTTATTGACTTTATAATGCAATGTTGATTGTTGATTTCCGAAAGTGTCATATTGTTATGTTTCGCTAGTTAACATTTTTGTTGACAATTTACCAGTGTTATTGCTGTTCATTTTTATGAATGTTGTTGTTTCAATTGCAATATTGATGCAAAATAAAATACTATCTCGAAACTTTTACTTATTGTCTTTATATAGCCAATTATATGCGAAACTATTTCGTGTAGAACGTGGTTAGAACATGGAATGGCTTAAAAGAACTTGAACAGAATGTATCTTGTTGTTTATTGAACACAACAGTGTTGAATATTAGTGTATAATTATCCAGTAACAACACATCTTAATTTGATGTTGTCTTAGTCTGACTAATGAGACGAAGGTGATTCAATCACCTCAAAGTGTGACTCAAACCAGCTTAGTGAAATTCGCTCACTGGTAATCCAATCAAGATAACCACTGGCTTCGTTGTTGCATGATATAAAAGAGACGGCATCCAACAACCTGGCATCTGTTAGCAGTATATCAATTTGTGTCCTTGTCAAGCCAGTGCTATTTCATAATGTCATCTCCCAGTTTCTCAATGAGTCCAGTTTCCGAGGCAGACATAACTTTCAGTAATCTTCAGTCAGTTCTCTTTGACAGTCCATGTTCATGGAGAGATGCAGAATCATGTGACAGCGGATTTGGCTCTTCAGATTCCGAATCTGAGGTGAGTTGATTAACTGATAACAAGAGAGGAGTTTATTTGCCTTTGGGGCCATCTAACCCATATTGCTAATATGACAGACAGTGATCATAGTAATCAATTATAACATGCAAATTACATTATTGTATTCAAAAAGGTAATGAGAAGTTTATATCACCGCCCTGAACAACTATTAAGTTTTATTTGATAGCACTTTCCTTACAATTGTCCTTTCTGTATTTCCAGACATCTCCTCTTGAGCGTTCTTCTGCCAAACGTGCCCTGTTTGCTTGCGAGAGTGACGATGAGGTGGATGAAAGTCCAATGAAACGTCAACGACGGTTGGTGGCCGATGCTGTAGAGAAGTTACAGGCTACTGAAGAGAATCTGGTCGGTGACGGATCCAGAGTTCACAGCCTGCCAACTGTGGAGACAAGGAACCATCGAGACCTCAAGACTATTACACCAACTACGGTAAGTTATGTGAAAGATGTGAAATAGTTGTCTAAAATCAATGAAGATAAACTGAAATCAACAGCTTAAAATGAGTTTGTTTTTCACTCTTGTGAATTGCACTATATTGTTCCCTTATTTTTTCAGGTTCAACAACTACTACAAGGTGACTTTACTGAAGATGTGAGCAGCTTCAAGATAATTGACTGTAGATATCCATACGAATACGAGGGAGGACACATTCAGGGAGCCGTCAACATTTACACTGAGGAAGGAATTCGCCAACTTGTCAACGATGCAGCCACGTCACCAGTCGTTCTTATCTTCCATTGTGAATTTTCTTCCGAGAGAGGCCCTAAGATGTAAGTATTCATTGTCTCAACTGCAACAAGTAGTTTATTGTCAAAGCTAAAAGTCAAACTTATACAGTCCATCCTCAATGTAACTATATTTATGTTCTTCTAAATCAATTCTAATCTTGTTGTGTTTTTGATTTCAGGATGCGTCATCTGAGGAGTGAGGACAGACGGACCAATAGCCACAGATATCCGACACTGAACTTTCCTGAAATCTATCTGATGCAGGGTGGATACAAGTCCTTCTACTTTAACACTGACAAGGTGTGTATGTTTTAGAATGTTGTCATGTTTCAATACAACGTCTCTCTTGAGTCCAGTGAATGTATCCCGTATGTATCTAACATATTTGTATCAAAAGTAAAAGTAATAAATAACTGAGAAATCTGCTGTGAAGGTAAATCTTTTGACGTGCAATTGACCATTCATTTTCTTCATTTTAGGCACTCTGTGAACCAGAAAGCTATGTACCTATGCTTGATGCTGACCATACTGATGACCTGAAGAAATTTCGATCCAAGTGCAAGTCTATGTCAACTGGCCAGAAGAAGATGGGAAGAAGTCGACGATTTGTTGCCCGCAGATGTGCCTCCTCACCTGCCATCAGCTGTAGTTTTGACTCAGAAACGGAGACACAGACACTTGTTTTCTAGATTCACCGTCATCATAAAGTGACATGATTTTATTGACGTTATAATGCAATGTTGATTGTTGATTTCCGAAAGTGTCATATTGTTATGTTTCGCTAGTTAACATTTTTGTTGACAATTTATCAGTGTTATTGCTGTTCATTTTTATGAATGTTGTTGTTTCAATTGCAATATTGATGCAAAATAAAATACTATCTCGAAACTTTTACTTATTGTCTTTATATATAGAGGTTATCATGAGAGTGTGTTTTGGGATCGTAAATATCCTGCATTAGGAATAAACATTGTATTTTGCGAGCCTTGGCGAGCTAAATACATAGTGTTTATTCCTAATGCAGGATATTTACGATCCCAAAACACACGAGCATGATAACTTCTTTATCATACAATGTCATTTTAAAATTTAATTCGAAAAAATGCCTGATAAAACTATTTTAATAGTTGACATTGTTTTAAGATTCGCGCATTGATATATGCAAATGAATAGAGCAATGATTCTGACGGTGAATTGACAAAATATAATTCCTCCTTACAAATGTCTTTTAATGTCGTTTGAGCTATTTTGTCAGGACTCAAAAGTTTTGACATTTTAAAAATCTATAAAATACGATGATTTAAAAAATTAGAAACATTTTAAATGGTCTTTGGCGGGATCGAACTGACGTTCTTTGATCCGACGTCATCGAGAGGACGAGTCAATCTAGCCAAGGGGCAAGAGTTGCTTCCCTTCGCCTACGCGACAATGGCAGCTTGCGTTGAAACAGCTATTGTACGAACTTTGATGGCCGGAGAGCTAAACTAGATGATAGTCTGTGGATTTCCCAATCCAAACTAAACAATATTAAAGTAAAGAACACCGAAGATGGGTAAATGAAGTGTTTGAACATGAGACTTGAACTGCCTTTCGAACCTGTGAGTATAATTGTTCGGTCGGTTTCATTCAACCCGTGATGACAGTGTTTTGGCACTACTAAGTCATGCAAATGGCTAAATATCCATGCAGTGTTGTTGTTTTTTCTTAGATCAATTTCTATGCAATATATCATTCATATTGTAATGTCTCTCTCCGTTACTAAAGGCATTCAAAATGTTAACGCTTGTGACGTCATCGGAATTTTCGAAAGAAATTCCGACCTTGACCTTTGAAATTTGCATCGGTATCCGTATATGACCCTTAGCCACGCCCAACGGATATCGAAAATATCCGTTGGCTTTATTATGCCGAGAACACTATCCATTGTATGATAAAGCCAATTATATGCGAAACTATTTCGTGTAGAACGTGGTTAGAACATGGAATGGCTTAAAAGAACTTGAACAGAATGTATCTTGTTGTTTATTGAACACAACAGTGTTGAATATTAGTGTATAATTATCCAGTAACAACACATCTTAATTTGAAGTTGTCTTAGTCTGACTAATGAGACGAAGGTGATTCAATCACCTCAAAGTGTGACTCAAACCAGCTTAGTGAAATTCGCTCACTGGTAATCCAATCAAGATAACCACTGGCTTCGTTGTTGCATGATATAAAAGAGACGGCATCCAACAACCTGGCATCTGTTAGCAGTATATCAATTTGTGTCCTTGTCAAGCCAGTGCTATTTCATAATGTCATCTCCCAGTTTCTCAATGAGTCCAGTTTCCGAGGCAGACATAACTTTCAGTAATCTTCAGTCAGTTCTCTTTGACAGTCCATGTTCATGGAGAGATGCAGAATCATGTGACAGCGGATTTGGCTCTTCAGATTCCGAATCTGAGGTGAGTTGATTAACTGATAACAAGAGAGGAGTTTATTTGCCTTTGGGGCCATCTAACCCATATTGCTAATATGACAGACAGTGATCATAGTAATCAATTATAACATGCAAATTACTTTATTGTATTCAAAAAGGTAATGAGAAGTTTATATCACCGCCCTGAACAACTATTAAGTTTTATTTGATAGCACTTTCCTTACAATTGTCCTTTCTGTATTTCCAGACATCTCCTCTTGAGCGTTCTTCTGCCAAACGTGCCCTGTTTGCTTGCGAGAGTGACGATGAGGTGGATGAAAGTCCAATGAAACGTCAACGACGGTTGGTGGCCGATGCTGTAGAGAAGTTACAGGCTACTGAAGAGAATCTGGTCGGTGACGGATCCAGAGTTCACAGCCTGCCAACTGTGGAGACAAGGAACCATCGAGACCTCAAGACTATTACACCAACTACGGTAAGTTATGTGAAAGATGTGAAATAGTTGTCTAAAATCAATGAAGATAAACTGAAATCAACAACTTAAAATGAGTTTGTTTTTCACTCTTGTGAATTGCACTATATTGTTCCCTTATTTTTTCAGGTTCAACAACTACTACAAGGTGACTTTACTGAAGATGTGAGCAGCTTCAAGATAATTGACTGTAGATATCCATACGAATACGAGGGAGGACACATTCAGGGAGCCGTCAACATTTACACTGAGGAAGGAATTCGCCAACTTGTCAACGATGCAGCCACGTCACCAGTCGTTCTTATCTTCCATTGTGAATTTTCTTCCGAGAGAGGCCCTAAGATGTAAGTATTCATTGTCTCAACTGCAACAAGTAGTTTATTGTCAAAGCTAAAAGTCAAACTTATACAGTCCATCCTCAATGTAACTATATTTATGTTCTTCTAAATCAATTCTAATCTTGTTGTGTTTTTGATTTCAGGATGCGTCATCTGAGGAGTGAGGACAGACGGACCAATAGCCACAGATATCCGACACTGAACTTTCCTGAAATCTATCTGATGCAGGGTGGATACAAGTCCTTCTACTTTAACACTGACAAGGTGTGTATGTTTTAGAATGTTGTCATGTTGTTGTCAATACAACGTCTCTCTTGAGTCCAGTGAATGTATCCCGTATGTATCTAACATATTTGTATCAAAAGTAAAAGTAATAAATAACTGAGAAATCTGCTGTGAAGGTAAATCTTTTGACGTGCAATTGACCATTCATTTTCTTCATTTTAGGCACTCTGTGAACCAGAAAGCTATGTACCTATGCTTGATGCTGACCATACTGATGACCTGAAGAAATTTCGATCCAAGTGCAAGTCTATGTCAACTGGCCAGAAGAAGATGGGAAGAAGTCGACGATTTGTTGCCCGCAGATGTGCCTCCTCACCTGCCATCAGCTGTAGTTTTGACTCAGAAACGGAGACACAGACACTTGTTTTCTAGATTCACCGTCATCATAAAGTGACATGTTTTTATTGACTTTATAATGCAATGTTGATTGTTGATTTCCGAAAGTGTGATATTGTTATGTTTCGCTAGTTAACATTTTTGTTGACAATTTACCAGTGTTATTGCTGTTCATTTTTATGAATGTTGTTGTTTCAATTGCAATATTGATGCAAAATAAAATACTATCTCGAAACTTTTACTTATTGTCTTTATATAGCCAATTATATGCGAAACTATTTCGTGTAGAACGTGGTTAGAACATGGAATGGCTTAAAAGAACTTGAACAGAATGTATCTTGTTGTTTATTGAACACAACAGTGTTGAATATTAGTGTATAATTATCCAGTAACAACACATCTTAATTTGATGTTGTCTTAGTCTGACTAATGAGACGAAGGTGATTCAATCACCTCAAAGTGTGACTCAAACCAGCTTAGTGAAATTCGCTCACTGGTAATCCAATCAAGATAACCACTGGCTTCGTTGTTGCATGGTATAAAAGAGACGGCATCCAACAACCTGGCATCTGTTAGCAGTATATCAATTTGTGTCCTTGTCAAGCCAGTGCTATTTCATAATGTCATCTCCCAGTTTCTCAATGAGTCCAGTTTCCGAGGCAGACATAACTTTCAGTAATCTTCAGTCAGTTCTCTTTGACAGTCCATGTTCATGGAGAGATGCAGAATCATGTGACAGCGGATTTGGCTCTTCAGATTCCGAATCTGAGGTGAGTTGATTAACTGATAACAAGAGAGGAGTTTATTTGCCTTTGGGGCCATCTTACCCATATTGCTAATATGACAGACAGTGATCATAGTAATCAATTATAACATGCAAATTACATTATTGTATTCAAAAAGGTAATGAGAAGTTTATATCACCGCCCTGAACAACTATTAAGTTTTATTTGATAGCACTTTCCTTACAATTGTCCTTTCTGTATTTCCAGACATCTCCTCTTGAGCGTTCTTCTGCCAAACGTGCCCTGTTTGCTTGCGAGAGTGACGATGAGGTGGATGAAAGTCCAATGAAACGTCAACGACGGTTGGTGGCCGATGCTGTAGAGAAGTTACAGGCTACTGAAGAGAATCTGGTCGGTGACGGATCCAGAGTTCACAGCCTGCCAACTGTGGAGACAAGGAACCATCGAGACCTCAAGACTATTACACCAACTACGGTAAGTTATGTGAAAGATGTGAAATAGTTGTCTAAAATCAATGAAGATAAACTGAAATCAACAGCTTAAAATGAGTTTGTTTTTCACTCTTGTGAATTGCACTATATTGTTCCCTTATTTTTTCAGGTTCAACAACTACTACAAGGTGACTTTACTGAAGATGTGAGCAGCTTCAAGATAATTGACTGTAGATATCCATACGAATACGAGGGAGGACACATTCAGGGAGCCGTCAACATTTACACTGAGGAAGGAATTCGCCAACTTGTCAACGATGCAGCCACGTCACCAGTCGTTCTTATCTTCCATTGTGAATTTTCTTCCGAGAGAGGCCCTAAGATGTAAGTATTCATTGTCTCAACTGCAACAAGTAGTTTATTGTCAAAGCTAAAAGTCAAACTTATACAGTCCATCCTCAATGTAACCATATTTATGTTCTTCTAAATCAATTCTAATCTTGTTGTGTTTTTGATTTCAGGATGCGTCATCTGAGGAGTGAGGACAGACGGACCAATAGCCACAGATATCCGACACTGAACTTTCCTGAAATCTATCTGATGCAGGGTGGATACAAGTCCTTCTACTTTAACACTGACAAGGTATGTATGTTTTAGAATGTTGTCATGTTTCAATACAACGTCTCTCTTGAGTCCAGTGAATGTATCCCGTATGTATCTAACATATTTGTATCAAAAGTAAAAGTAATAAATAACTGAGAAATCTGCTGTGAAGGTAAATCTTTTGACATGCAATTGACCATTCATTTTCTTCATTTTAGGCACTCTGTGAACCAGAAAGCTATGTACCTATGCTTGATGCTGACCATACTGATGACCTGAAGAAATTTCGATCCAAGTGCAAGTCTATGTCAACTGGCCAGAAGAAGATGGGAAGAAGTCGACGATTTGTTGCCCGCAAATGTGCCTCCTCACCTGCCATCAGCTGTAGTTTTGACTCAGAAACGGAGACACAGACACTTGTTTTCTAGATTCACCGTCATCATAAAGTGACATGATTTTATTGACGTTATAATGCAATGTTGATTGTTGATTTCCGAAAGTGTGATATTGTTATGTTTCGCTAGTTAACATTTTTGTTGACAATTTACCAGTGTTATTGCTGTTCATTTTTATGAATGTTGTTGTTTCAATTGCAATATTGATGCAAAATAAAATACTATCTCGAAACTTTTACTTATTGTCTTTATATAGCCAATTATATGCGAAACTATTTCGTGTAGAACGTGGTTAGAACATGGAATGGCTTAAAAGAACTTGAACAGAATGTATCTTGTTGTTTATTGAACACAACAGTGTTGAATATTAGTGTACAATTATCCAGTAACAACACATCTTAATTTGATGTTGTCTTAGTCTGACTAATGAGACGAAGGTGATTCAATCACCTCAAAGTGTGACTCAAACCAGCTTAGTGAAATTCGCTCACTGGTAATCCAATCAAGATAACCACTGGCTTCGTTGTTGCATGGTATAAAAGAGACGGCATCCAACAACCTGGCATCTGTTAGCAGTATATCAATTTGTGTCCTTGTCAAGCCAGTGCTATTTCATAATGTCATCTCCCAGTTTCTCAATGAGTCCAGTTTCCGAGGCAGACATAACTTTCAGTAATCTTCAGTCAGTTCTCTTTGACAGTCCATGTTCATGGAGAGATGCAGAATCATGTGACAGCGGATTTGGCTCTTCAGATTCCGAATCTGAGGTGAGTTGATTAACTGATAACAAGAGAGGAGTTTATTTGCCTTTGGGGCCATCTAACCCATATTGCTAATATGACAGAGGCAGTGATCATAGTAATCAATTATAACATGCAAATTACAATATTGTATTCAAAAAGGTAATGAGAAGTTTATATCACCGCCCTGAACAACTATTAAGTTTTATTTGTTAGCACTTTCCTTACAATTGTCCTTTCTGTATTTCCAGACATCTCCTCTTGAGCGTTCTTCTGCCAAACGTGCCCTGTTTGCTTGCGAGAGTGACGATGAGGTGGATGAAAGTCCAATGAAACGTCAACGACGGTTGGTGGCCGATGCTGTAGAGAAGTTACAGGCTACTGAAGAGAATCTGGTCGGTGACGGATCCAGAGTTCACAGCCTGCCAACTGTGGAGACAAGGAACCATCGAGACCTCAAGACTATTACACCAACTACGGTAAGTTATGTGAAATAGTTGTCTAAAATCAATGAAGATAAACTGAAATCAACAGCTTAAAATGAGTTTGTTTTTCACTCTTGTGAATTGCACTATATTGTTCCCTTATTTTTTCAGGTTCAACAACTACTACAAGGTGACTTTACTGAAGATGTGAGCAGCTTCAAGATAATTGACTGTAGATATCCATACGAATACGAGGGAGGACACATTCAGGGAGCCGTCAACATTTACACTGAGGAAGGAATTCGCCAACTTGTCAACGATGCAGCCACGTCACCAGTCGTTCTTATCTTCCATTGTGAATTTTCTTCCGAGAGAGGCCCTAAGATGTAAGTATTCATTGTCTCAACTGCAACAAGTAGTTTATTGTCAAAGCTAAAAGTCAAACTTATACAGTCCATCCTCAATGTAACCATATTTATGTTCTTCTAAATCAATTCTAATCTTGTTGTGTTTTTGATTTCAGGATGCGTCATCTGAGGAGTGAGGACAGACGGACCAATAGCCACAGATATCCGACACTGAACTTTCCTGAAATCTATCTGATGCAGGGTGGATACAAGTCCTTCTACTTTAACACTGACAAGGTATGTATGTTTTAGAATGTTGTCATGTTTCAATACAACGTCTCTCTTGAGTCCAGTGAATGTATCCCGTATGTATCTAACATATTTGTATCAAAAGTAAAAGTAATAAATAACTGAGAAATCTGCTGTGAAGGTAAATCTTTTGACCTGCAATTGACCATTCATTTTCTTCATTTTAGGCACTCTGTGAACCAGAAAGCTATGTACCTATGCTTGATGCTGACCATACTGATGACCTGAAGAAATTTCGATCCAAGTGCAAGTCTATGTCAACTGGCCAGAAGAAGATGGGAAGAAGTCGACGATTTGTTGCCCGCAGATGTGCCTCCTCACCTGCCATCAGCTGTAGTTTTGACTCAGAAACGGAGACACAGACACTTGTTTTCTAGATTCACCGTCATCATAAAGTGACATGATTTTATTGACGTTATAATGCAATGTTGATTGTTGATTTCCGAAAGTGTGATATTGTTATGTTTCGCTAGTTAACATTTTTGTTGACAATTTATCAGTGTTATTGCTGTTCATTTTTATGAATGTTGTTGTTTCAATTGCAATATTGATGCAAAATAAAATACTATCTCGAAACTTTTACTTATTGTCTTTATATAGCCAATTATATGCGAAACTATTTCGTGTAGAACGTGGTTAGAACATGGAATGGCTTAAAAGAACTTGAACAGAATGTATCTTGTTGTTTATTGAACACAACAGTGTTGAATATTAGTGTACAATTATCCAGTAACAACACATCTTAATTTGATGTTGTCTTAGTCTGACTAATGAGACGAAGGTGATTCAATCACCTCAAAGTGTGACTCAAACCAGCTTAGTGAAATTCGCTCACTGGTAATCCAATCAAGATAACCACTGGCTTCGTTGTTGCATGGTATAAAAGAGACGGCATCCAACAACCTGGCATCTGTTAGCAGTATATCAATTTGTGTCCTTGTCAAGCCAGTGCTATTTCATAATGTCATCTCCCAGTTTCTCAATGAGTCCAGTTTCCGAGGCAGACATAACTTTCAGTAATCTTCAGTCAGTTCTCTTTGACAGTCCATGTTCATGGAGAGATGCAGAATCATGTGACAGCGGATTTGGCTCTTCAGATTCCGAATCTGAGGTGAGTTGATTAACTGATAACAAGAGAGGAGTTTATTTGCCTCTGGGGCCATCTAACCCATATTGCTAATATGACAGACAGTGATCATAGTAATCAATTATAACATGCAAATTACATTATTGTATTCAAAAAGGTAATGAGAAGTTTATATCACCGCCCTGAACAACTATTAAGTTTTATTTGATAGCACTTTCCTTACAATTGTCCTTTCTGTATTTCCAGACATCTCCTCTTGAGCGTTCTTCTGCCAAACGTGCCCTGTTTGCTTGCGAGAGTGACGATGAGGTGGATGAAAGTCCAATGAAACGTCAACGACGGTTGGTGGCCGATGCTGTAGAGAAGTTACAGGCTACTGAAGAGAATCTGGTCGGTGACGGATCCAGAGTTCACAGCCTGCCAACTGTGGAGACAAGGAACCATCGAGACCTCAAGACTATTACACCAACTACGGTAAGTTATGTGAAATAGTTGTCTAAAATCAATGAAGATAAACTGAAATCAACAGCTTAAAATGAGTTTGTTTTTCACTCTTGTGAATTGCACTATATTGTTCCCTTATTTTTTCAGGTTCAACAACTACTACAAGGTGACTTTACTGAAGATGTGAGCAGCTTCAAGATAATTGACTGTAGATATCCATACGAATACGAGGGAGGACACATTCAGGGAGCCGTCAACATTTACACTGAGGAAGGAATTCGCCAACTTGTCAACGATGCAGCCACGTCACCAGTCGTTCTTATCTTCCATTGTGAATTTTCTTCCGAGAGAGGCCCTAAGATGTAAGTATTCATTGTCTCAACTGCAACAAGTAGTTTATTGTCAAAGCTAAAAGTCAAACTTATACAGTCCATCCTCAATGTAACCATATTTATGTTCTTCTAAATCAATTCTAATCTTGTTGTGTTTTTGATTTCAGGATGCGTCATCTGAGGAGTGAGGACAGACGGACCAATAGCCACAGATATCCGACACTGAACTTTCCTGAAATCTATCTGATGCAGGGTGGATACAAGTCCTTCTACTTTAACACTGACAAGGTATGTATGTTTTAGAATGTTGTCATGTTTCAATACAACGTCTCTCTTGAGTCCAGTGAATGTATCCCGTATGTATCTAACATATTTGTATCAAAAGTAAAAGTAATAAATAACTGAGAAATCTGCTGTGAAGGTAAATCTTTTGACCTGCAATTGACCATTCATTTTCTTCATTTTAGGCACTCTGTGAACCAGAAAGCTATGTACCTATGCTTGATGCTGACCATACTGATGACCTGAAGAAATTTCGATCCAAGTGCAAGTCTATGTCAACTGGCCAGAAGAAGATGGGAAGAAGTCGACGATTTGTTGCCCGCAGATGTGCCTCCTCACCTGCCATCAGCTGTAGTTTTGACTCAGAAACGGAGACACAGACACTTGTTTTCTAGATTCACCGTCATCATAAAGTGACATGATTTTATTGACGTTATAATGCAATGTTGATTGTTGATTTCCGAAAGTGTGATATTGTTATGTTTCGCTAGTTAACATTTTTGTTGACAATTTATCAGTGTTATTGCTGTTCATTTTTATGAATGTTGTTGTTTCAATTGCAATATTGATGCAAAATAAAATACTATCTCGAAACTTTTACTTATTGTCTTTATATAGCCAATTATATGCGAAACTATTTCGTGTAGAACGTGGTTAGAACATGGAATGGCTTAAAAGAACTTGAACAGAATGTATCTTGTTGTTTATTGAACACAACAGTGTTGAATATTAGTGTACAATTATCCAGTAACAACACATCTTAATTTGATGTTGTCTTAGTCTGACTAATGAGACGAAGGTGATTCAATCACCTCAAAGTGTGACTCAAACCAGCTTAGTGAAATTCGCTCACTGGTAATCCAATCAAGATAACCACTGGCTTCGTTGTTGCATGGTATAAAAGAGACGGCATCCAACAACCTGGCATCTGTTAGCAGTATATCAATTTGTGTCCTTGTCAAGCCAGTGCTATTTCATAATGTCATCTCCCAGTTTCTCAATGAGTCCAGTTTCCGAGGCAGACATAACTTTCAGTAATCTTCAGTCAGTTCTCTTTGACAGTCCATGTTCATGGAGAGATGCAGAATCATGTGACAGCGGATTTGGCTCTTCAGATTCCGAATCTGAGGTGAGTTGATTAACTGATAACAAGAGAGGAGTTTATTTGCCTCTGGGGCCATCTAACCCATATTGCTAATATGACAGACAGTGATCATAGTAATCAATTATAACATGCAAATTACAATATTGTATTCAAAAAGGTAATGAGAAGTTTATATCACCGCCCTGAACAACTATTAAGTTTTATTTGATAGCACTTTCCTTACAATTGTCCTTTCTGTATTTCCAGACATCTCCTCTTGAGCGTTCTTCTGCCAAACGTGCCCTGTTTGCTTGCGAGAGTGACGATGAGGTGGATGAAAGTCCAATGAAACGTCAACGACGGTTGGTGGCCGATGCTGTAGAGAAGTTACAGGCTACTGAAGAGAATCTGGTCGGTGACGGATCCAGAGTTCACAGCCTGCCAACTGTGGAGACAAGGAACCATCGAGACCTCAAGACTATTACACCAACTACGGTAAGTTATGTGAAATAGTTGTCTAAAATCAATGAAGATAAACTGAAATCAACAGCTTAAAATGAGTTTGTTTTTCACTCTTGTGAATTGCACTATATTGTTCCCTTATTTTTTCAGGTTCAACAACTACTACAAGGTGACTTTACTGAAGATGTGAGCAGCTTCAAGATAATTGACTGTAGATATCCATACGAATACGAGGGAGGACACATTCAGGGAGCCGTCAACATTTACACTGAGGAAGGAATTCGCCAACTTGTCAACGATGCAGCCACGTCACCAGTCGTTCTTATCTTCCATTGTGAATTTTCTTCCGAGAGAGGCCCTAAGATGTAAGTATTCATTGTCTCAACTGCAACAAGTAGTTTATTGTCAAAGCTAAAAGTCAAACTTATACAGTCCATCCTCAATGTAACCATATTTATGTTCTTCTAAATCAATTCTAATCTTGTTGTGTTTTTGATTTCAGGATGCGTCATCTGAGGAGTGAGGACAGACGGACCAATAGCCACAGATATCCGACACTGAACTTTCCTGAAATCTATCTGATGCAGGGTGGATACAAGTCCTTCTACTTTAACACTGACAAGGTATGTATGTTTTAGAATGTTGTCATGTTTCAATACAACGTCTCTCTTGAGTCCAGTGAATGTATCCCGTATGTATCTAACATATTTGTATCAAAAGTAAAAGTAATAAATAACTGAGAAATCTGCTGTGAAGGTAAATCTTTTGACCTGCAATTGACCATTCATTTTCTTCATTTTAGGCACTCTGTGAACCAGAAAGCTATGTACCTATGCTTGATGCTGACCATACTGATGACCTGAAGAAATTTCGATCCAAGTGCAAGTCTATGTCAACTGGCCAGAAGAAGATGGGAAGAAGTCGACGATTTGTTGCCCGCAGATGTGCCTCCTCACCTGCCATCAGCTGTAGTTTTGACTCAGAAACGGAGACACAGACACTTGTTTTCTAGATTCACCGTCATCATAAAGTGACATGATTTTATTGACGTTATAATGCAATGTTGATTGTTGATTTCCGAAAGTGTGATATTGTTATGTTTCGCTAGTTAACATTTTTGTTGACAATTTATCAGTGTTATTGCTGTTCATTTTTATGAATGTTGTTGTTTCAATTGCAATATTGATGCAAAATAAAATACTATCTCGAAACTTTTACTTATTGTCTTTATATAGCCAATTATATGCGAAACTATTTCGTGTAGAACGTGGTTAGAACATGGAATGGCTTAAAAGAACTTGAACAGAATGTATCTTGTTGTTTATTGAACACAACAGTGTTGAATATTAGTGTACAATTATCCAGTAACAACACATCTTAATTTGATGTTGTCTTAGTCTGACTAATGAGACGAAGGTGATTCAATCACCTCAAAGTGTGACTCAAACCAGCTTAGTGAAATTCGCTCACTGGTAATCCAATCAAGATAACCACTGGCTTCGTTGTTGCATGGTATAAAAGAGACGGCATCCAACAACCTGGCATCTGTTAGCAGTATATCAATTTGTGTCCTTGTCAAGCCAGTGCTATTTCATAATGTCATCTCCCAGTTTCTCAATGAGTCCAGTTTCCGAGGCAGACATAACTTTCAGTAATCTTCAGTCAGTTCTCTTTGACAGTCCATGTTCATGGAGAGATGCAGAATCATGTGACAGCGGATTTGGCTCTTCAGATTCCGAATCTGAGGTGAGTTGATTAACTGATAACAAGAGAGGAGTTTATTTGCCTCTGGGGCCATCTAACCCATATTGCTAATATGACAGACAGTGATCATAGTAATCAATTATAACATGCAAATTACATTATTGTATTCAAAAAGGTAATGAGAAGTTTATATCACCGCCCTGAACAACTATTAAGTTTTATTTGATAGCACTTTCCTTACAATTGTCCTTTCTGTATTTCCAGACATCTCCTCTTGAGCGTTCTTCTGCCAAACGTGCCCTGTTTGCTTGCGAGAGTGACGATGAGGTGGATGAAAGTCCAATGAAACGTCAACGACGGTTGGTGGCCGATGCTGTAGAGAAGTTACAGGCTACTGAAGAGAATCTGGTCGGTGACGGATCCAGAGTTCACAGCCTGCCAACTGTGGAGACAAGGAACCATCGAGACCTCAAGACTATTACACCAACTACGGTAAGTTATGTGAAATAGTTGTCTAAAATCAATGAAGATAAACTGAAATCAACAGCTTAAAATGAGTTTGTTTTTCACTCTTGTGAATTGCACTATATTGTTCCCTTATTTTTTCAGGTTCAACAACTACTACAAGGTGACTTTACTGAAGATGTGAGCAGCTTCAAGATAATTGACTGTAGATATCCATACGAATACGAGGGAGGACACATTCAGGGAGCCGTCAACATTTACACTGAGGAAGGAATTCGCCAACTTGTCAACGATGCAGCCACGTCACCAGTCGTTCTTATCTTCCATTGTGAATTTTCTTCCGAGAGAGGCCCTAAGATGTAAGTATTCATTGTCTCAACTGCAACAAGTAGTTTATTGTCAAAGCTAAAAGTCAAACTTATACAGTCCATCCTCAATGTAACCATATTTATGTTCTTCTAAATCAATTCTAATCTTGTTGTGTTTTTGATTTCAGGATGCGTCATCTGAGGAGTGAGGACAGACGGACCAATAGCCACAGATATCCGACACTGAACTTTCCTGAAATCTATCTGATGCAGGGTGGATACAAGTCCTTCTACTTTAACACTGACAAGGTATGTATGTTTTAGAATGTTGTCATGTTTCAATACAACGTCTCTCTTGAGTCCAGTGAATGTATCCCGTATGTATCTAACATATTTGTATCAAAAGTAAAAGTAATAAATAACTGAGAAATCTGCTGTGAAGGTAAATCTTTTGACCTGCAATTGACCATTCATTTTCTTCATTTTAGGCACTCTGTGAACCAGAAAGCTATGTACCTATGCTTGATGCTGACCATACTGATGACCTGAAGAAATTTCGATCCAAGTGCAAGTCTATGTCAACTGGCCAGAAGAAGATGGGAAGAAGTCGACGATTTGTTGCCCGCAGATGTGCCTCCTCACCTGCCATCAGCTGTAGTTTTGACTCAGAAACGGAGACACAGACACTTGTTTTCTAGATTCACCGTCATCATAAAGTGACATGATTTTATTGACGTTATAATGCAATGTTGATTGTTGATTTCCGAAAGTGTGATATTGTTATGTTTCGCTAGTTAACATTTTTGTTGACAATTTATCAGTGTTATTGCTGTTCATTTTTATGAATGTTGTTGTTTCAATTGCAATATTGATGCAAAATAAAATACTATCTCGAAACTTTTACTTATTGTCTTTATATAGCCAATTATATGCGAAACTATTTCGTGTAGAACGTGGTTAGAACATGGAATGGCTTAAAAGAACTTGAACAGAATGTATCTTGTTGTTTATTGAACACAACAGTGTTGAATATTAGTGTACAATTATCCAGTAACAACACATCTTAATTTGATGTTGTCTTAGTCTGACTAATGAGACGAAGGTGATTCAATCACCTCAAAGTGTGACTCAAACCAGCTTAGTGAAATTCGCTCACTGGTAATCCAATCAAGATAACCACTGGCTTCGTTGTTGCATGGTATAAAAGAGACGGCATCCAACAACCTGGCATCTGTTAGCAGTATATCAATTTGTGTCCTTGTCAAGCCAGTGCTATTTCATAATGTCATCTCCCAGTTTCTCAATGAGTCCAGTTTCCGAGGCAGACATAACTTTCAGTAATCTTCAGTCAGTTATCTTTGACAGTCCATGTTCATGGAGAGATGCAGAATCATGTGACAGCGGATTTGGCTCTTCAGATTCCGAATCTGAGGTGAGTTGATTAACTGATAACAAGAGAGGAGTTTATTTGCCTTTGGGGCCATCTAACCCATATTGCTAATATGACAGACAGTGATCATAGTAATCAATTATAACATGCAAATTACAATATTGTATTCAAAAAGGTAATGAGAAGTTTATATCACCGCCCTGAACAACTATTAAGTTTTATTTGATAGCACTTTCCTTACAATTGTCCTTTCTGTATTTCCAGACATCTCCTCTTGAGCGTTCTTCTGCCAAACGTGCCCTGTTTGCTTGCGAGAGTGACGATGAGGTGGATGAAAGTCCAATGAAACGTCAACGACGGTTGGTGGCCGATGCTGTAGAGAAGTTACAGGCTACTGAAGAGAATCTGGTCGGTGACGGATCCAGAGTTCACAGCCTGCCAACTGTGGAGACAAGGAACCATCGAGACCTCAAGACTATTACACCAACTACGGTAAGTTATGTGAAATAGTTGTCTAAAATCAATGAAGATAAACTGAAATCAACAGCTTAAAATGAGTTTGTTTTTCACTCTTGTGAATTGCACTATATTGTTCCCTTATTTTTTCAGGTTCAACAACTACTACAAGGTGACTTTACTGAAGATGTGAGCAGCTTCAAGATAATTGACTGTAGATATCCATACGAATACGAGGGAGGACACATTCAGGGAGCCGTCAACATTTACACTGAGGAAGGAATTCGCCAACTTGTCAACGATGCAGCCACGTCACCAGTCGTTCTTATCTTCCATTGTGAATTTTCTTCCGAGAGAGGCCCTAAGATGTAAGTATTCATTGTCTCAACTGCAACAAGTAGTTTATTGTCAAAGCTAAAAGTCAAACTTATACAGTCCATCCTCAATGTAACCATATTTATGTTCTTCTAAATCAATTCTAATCTTGTTGTGTTTTTGATTTCAGGATGCGTCATCCGAGGAGTGAGGACAGACGGACCAATAGCCACAGATATCCGACACTGAACTTTCCTGAAATCTATCTGATGCAGGGTGGATACAAGTCCTTCTACTTTAACACTGACAAGGTATGTATGTTTTAGAATGTTGTCATGTTTCAATACAACGTCTCTCTTGAGTCCAGTGAATGTATCCCGTATGTATCTAACATATTTGTATCAAAAGTAAAAGTAATAAATAACTGAGAAATCTGCTGTGAAGGTAAATCTTTTGACCTGCAATTGACCATTCATTTTCTTCATTTTAGGCACTCTGTGAACCAGAAAGCTATGTACCTATGCTTGATGCTGACCATACTGATGACCTGAAGAAATTTCGATCCAAGTGCAAGTCTATGTCAACTGGCCAGAAGAAGATGGGAAGAAGTCGACGATTTGTTGCCCGCAGATGTGCCTCCTCACCTGCCATCAGCTGTAGTTTTGACTCAGAAACGGAGACACAGACACTTGTTTTCTAGATTCACCGTCATCATAAAGTGACATGATTTTATTGACGTTATAATGCAATGTTGATTGTTGATTTCCGAAAGTGTGATATTGTTATGTTTCGCTAGTTAACATTTTTGTTGACAATTTATCAGTGTTATTGCTGTTCATTTTTATGAATGTTGTTGTTTCAATTGCAATATTGATGCAAAATAAAATACTATCTCGAAACTTTTACTTATTGTCTTTATATAGCCAATTATATGCGAAACTATTTCGTGTAGAACGTGGTTAGAACATGGAATGGCTTAAAAGAACTTGAACAGAATGTATCTTGTTGTTTATTGAACACAACAGTGTTGAATATTAGTGTACAATTATCCAGTAACAACACATCTTAATTTGATGTTGTCTTAGTCTGACTAATGAGACGAAGGTGATTCAATCACCTCAAAGTGTGACTCAAACCAGCTTAGTGAAATTCGCTCACTGGTAATCCAATCAAGATAACCACTGGCTTCGTTGTTGCATGGTATAAAAGAGACGGCATCCAACAACCTGGCATCTGTTAGCAGTATATCAATTTGTGTCCTTGTCAAGCCAGTGCTATTTCATAATGTCATCTCCCAGTTTCTCAATGAGTCCAGTTTCCGAGGCAGACATAACTTTCAGTAATCTTCAGTCAGTTCTCTTTGACAGTCCATGTTCATGGAGAGATGCAGAATCATGTGACAGCGGATTTGGCTCTTCAGATTCCGAATCTGAGGTGAGTTGATTAACTGATAACAAGAGAGGAGTTTATTTGCCTCTGGGGCCATCTAACCCATATTGCTAATATGACAGACAGTGATCATAGTAATCAATTATAACATGCAAATTACATTATTGTATTCAAAAAGGTAATGAGAAGTTTATATCACCGCCCTGAACAACTATTAAGTTTTATTTGATAGCACTTTCCTTACAATTGTCCTTTCTGTATTTCCAGACATCTCCTCTTGAGCGTTCTTCTGCCAAACGTGCCCTGTTTGCTTGCGAGAGTGACGATGAGGTGGATGAAAGTCCAATGAAACGTCAACGACGGTTGGTGGCCGATGCTGTAGAGAAGTTACAGGCTACTGAAGAGAATCTGGTCGGTGACGGATCCAGAGTTCACAGCCTGCCAACTGTGGAGACAAGGAACCATCGAGACCTCAAGACTATTACACCAACTACGGTAAGTTATGTGAAATAGTTGTCTAAAATCAATGAAGATAAACTGAAATCAACAGCTTAAAATGAGTTTGTTTTTCACTCTTGTGAATTGCACTATATTGTTCCCTTATTTTTTCAGGTTCAACAACTACTACAAGGTGACTTTACTGAAGATGTGAGCAGCTTCAAGATAATTGACTGTAGATATCCATACGAATACGAGGGAGGACACATTCAGGGAGCCGTCAACATTTACACTGAGGAAGGAATTCGCCAACTTGTCAACGATGCAGCCACGTCACCAGTCGTTCTTATCTTCCATTGTGAATTTTCTTCCGAGAGAGGCCCTAAGATGTAAGTATTCATTGTCTCAACTGCAACAAGTAGTTTATTGTCAAAGCTAAAAGTCAAACTTATACAGTCCATCCTCAATGTAACCATATTTATGTTCTTCTAAATCAATTCTAATCTTGTTGTGTTTTTGATTTCAGGATGCGTCATCTGAGGAGTGAGGACAGACGGACCAATAGCCACAGATATCCGACACTGAACTTTCCTGAAATCTATCTGATGCAGGGTGGATACAAGTCCTTCTACTTTAACACTGACAAGGTATGTATGTTTTAGAATGTTGTCATGTTTCAATACAACGTCTCTCTTGAGTCCAGTGAATATATCCCGTATGTATCTAACATATTTGTATCAAAAGTAAAAGTAATAAATAACTGAGAAATCTGCTGTGAAGGTAAATCTTTTGACCTGCAATTGACCATTCATTTTCTTCATTTTAGGCACTCTGTGAACCAGAAAGCTATGTACCTATGCTTGATGCTGACCATACTGATGACCTGAAGAAATTTCGATCCAAGTGCAAGTCTATGTCAACTGGCCAGAAGAAGATGGGAAGAAGTCGACGATTTGTTGCCCGCAGATGTGCCTCCTCACCTGCCATCAGCTGTAGTTTTGACTCAGAAACGGAGACACAGACACTTGTTTTCTAGATTCACCGTCATCATAAAGTGACATGATTTTATTGACGTTATAATGCAATGTTGATTGTTGATTTCCGAAAGTGTGATATTGTTATGTTTCGCTAGTTAACATTTTTGTTGACAATTTATCAGTGTTATTGCTGTTCATTTTTATGAATGTTGTTGTTTCAATTGCAATATTGATGCAAAATAAAATACTTTCTCGAAACTTTTACTTATTGTCTTTATATAGCCAATTATATGCGAAACTATTTCGTGTAGAACGTGGTTAGAACATGGAATGGCTTAAAAGAACTTGAACAGAATGTATCTTGTTGTTTATTGAACACAACAGTGTTGAATATTAGTGTACAATTATCCAGTAACAACACATCTTAATTTGATGTTGTCTTAGTCTGACTAATGAGACGAAGGTGATTCAATCACCTCAAAGTGTGACTCAAACCAGCTTAGTGAAATTCGCTCACTGGTAATCCAATCAAGATAACCACTGGCTTCGTTGTTGCATGGTATAAAAGAGACGGCATCCAACAACCTGGCATCTGTTAGCAGTATATCAATTTGTGTCCTTGTCAAGCCAGTGCTATTTCATAATGTCATCTCCCAGTTTCTCAATGAGTCCAGTTTCCGAGGCAGACATAACTTTCAGTAATCTTCAGTCAGTTCTCTTTGACAGTCCATGTTCATGGAGAGATGCAGAATCATGTGACAGCGGATTTGGCTCTTCAGATTCCGAATCTGAGGTGAGTTGATTAACTGATAACAAGAGAGGAGTTTATTTGCCTCTGGGGCCATCTAACCCATATTGCTAATATGACAGACAGTGATCATAGTAATCAATTATAACATGCAAATTACAATATTGTATTCAAAAAGGTAATGAGAAGTTTATATCACCGCCCTGAACAACTATTAAGTTTTATTTGATAGCACTTTCCTTACAATTGTCCTTTCTGTATTTCCAGTCATCTCCTCTTGAGCGTTCTTCTGCCAAACGTGCCCTGTTTGCTTGCGAGAGTGACGATGAGGTGGATGAAAGTCCAATGAAACGTCAACGACGGTTGGTGGCCGATGCTGTAGAGAAGTTACAGGCTACTGAAGAGAATCTGGTCGGTGACGGATCCAGAGTTCACAGCCTGCCAACTGTGGAGACAAGGAACCATCGAGACCTCAAGACTATTACACCAACTACGGTAAGTTATGTGAAATAGTTGTCTAAAATCAATGAAGATAAACTGAAATCAACAGCTTAAAATGAGTTTGTTTTTCACTCTTGTGAATTGCACTATATTGTTCCCTTATTTTTTCAGGTTCAACAACTACTACAAGGTGACTTTACTGAAGATGTGAGCAGCTTCAAGATAATTGACTGTAGATATCCATACGAATACGAGGGAGGACACATTCAGGGAGCCGTCAACATTTACACTGAGGAAGGAATTCGCCAACTTGTCAACGATGCAGCCACGTCACCAGTCGTTCTTATCTTCCATTGTGAATTTTCTTCCGAGAGAGGCCCTAAGATGTAAGTATTCATTGTCTCAACTGCAACAAGTAGTTTATTGTCAAAGCTAAAAGTCAAACTTATACAGTCCATCCTCAATGTAACCATATTTATGTTCTTCTAAATCAGTTCTAATCTTGTTGTGTTTTTGATTTCAGGATGCGTCATCCGAGGAGTGAGGACAGACGGACCAATAGCCACAGATATCCGACACTGAACTTTCCTGAAATCTATCTGATGCAGGGTGGATACAAGTCCTTCTACTTTAACACTGACAAGGTATGTATGTTTTAGAATGTTGTCATGTTTCAATACAACGTCTCTCTTGAGTCCAGTGAATGTATCCCGTATGTATCTAACATATTTGTATCAAAAGTAAAAGTAATAAATAACTGAGAAATCTGCTGTGAAGGTAAATCTTTTGACCTGCAATTGACCATTCATTTTCTTCATTTTAGGCACTCTGTGAACCAGAAAGCTATGTACCTATGCTTGATGCTGACCATACTGATGACCTGAAGAAATTTCGATCCAAGTGCAAGTCTATGTCAACTGGCCAGAAGAAGATGGGAAGAAGTCGACGATTTGTTGCCCGCAGATGTGCCTCCTCACCTGCCATCAGCTGTAGTTTTGACTCAGAAACGGAGACACAGACACTTGTTTTCTAGATTCACCGTCATCATAAAGTGACATGATTTTATTGACGTTATAATGCAATGTTGATTGTTGATTTCCGAAAGTGTGATATTGTTATGTTTCGCTAGTTAACATTTTTGTTGACAATTTATCAGTGTTATTGCTGTTCATTTTTATGAATGTTGTTGTTTCAATTGCAATATTGATGCAAAATAAAATACTATCTCGAAACTTTTACTTATTGTCTTTATATAGCCAATTATATGCGAAACTATTTCGTGTAGAACGTGGTTAGAACATGGAATGGCTTAAAAGAACTTGAACAGAATGTATCTTGTTGTTTATTGAACACAACAGTGTTGAATATTAGTGTACAATTATCCAGTAACAACACATCTTAATTTGATGTTGTCTTAGTCTGACTAATGAGACGAAGGTGATTCAATCACCTCAAAGTGTGACTCAAACCAGCTTAGTGAAATTCGCTCACTGGTAATCCAATCAAGATAACCACTGGCTTCGTTGTTGCATGGTATAAAAGAGACGGCATCCAACAACCTGGCATCTGTTAGCAGTATATCAATTTGTGTCCTTGTCAAGCCAGTGCTATTTCATAATGTCATCTCCCAGTTTCTCAATGAGTCCAGTTTCCGAGGCAGACATAACTTTCAGTAATCTTCAGTCAGTTCTCTTTGACAGTCCATGTTCATGGAGAGATGCAGAATCATGTGACAGCGGATTTGGCTCTTCAGATTCCGAATCTGAGGTGAGTTGATTAACTGATAACAAGAGAGGAGTTTATTTGCCTTTGGGGCCATCTAACCCATATTGCTAATATGACAGACAGTGATCATAGTAATCAATTATAACATGCAAATTACAATATTGTATTCAAAAAGGTAATGAGAAGTTTATATCACCGCCCTGAACAACTATTAAAATTTATTTGATAGCACTTTCCTTACAATTGTCCTTTCTGTATTTCCAGACATCTCCTCTTGAGCGTTCTTCTGCCAAACGTGCCCTGTTTGCTTGCGAGAGTGACGATGAGGTGGATGAAAGTCCAATGAAACGTCAACGACGGTTGGTGGCCGATGCTGTAGAGAAGTTACAGGCTACTGAAGAGAATCTGGTCGGTGACGGATCCAGAGTTCACAGCCTGCCAACTGTGGAGACAAGGAACCATCGAGACCTCAAGACTATTACACCAACTACGGTAAGTTATGTGAAATAGTTGTCTAAAATCAATGAAGATAAACTGAAATCAACAGCTTAAAATGAGTTTGTTTTTCACTCTTGTGAATTGCGCTATATTGTTCCCTTATTTTTTCAGGTTCAACAACTACTACAAGGTGACTTTACTGAAGATGTGAGCAGCTTCAAGATAATTGACTGTAGATATCCATACGAATACGAGGGAGGACACATTCAGGGAGCCGTCAACATTTACACTGAGGAAGGAATTCGCCAACTTGTCAACGATGCAGCCACGTCACCAGTCGTTCTTATCTTCCATTGTGAATTTTCTTCCGAGAGAGGCCCTAAGATGTAAGTATTCATTGTCTCAACTGCAACAAGTAGTTTATTGTCAAAGCTAAAAGTCAAACTTATACAGTCCATCCTCAATGTAACCATATTTATGTTCTTCTAAATCAATTCTAATCTTGTTGTGTTTTTGATTTCAGGATGCGTCATCTGAGGAGTGAGGACAGACGGACCAATAGCCACAGATATCCGACACTGAACTTTCCTGAAATCTATCTGATGCAGGGTGGATACAAGTCCTTCTACTTTAACACTGACAAGGTATGTATGTTTTAGAATGTTGTCATGTTTCAATACAACGTCTCTCTTGAGTCCAGTGAATGTATCCCGTATGTATCTAACATATTTGTATCAAAAGTAAAAGTAATAAATAACTGAGAAATCTGCTGTGAAGGTAAATCTTTTGACCTGCAATTGACCATTCATTTTCTTCATTGTAGGCACTCTGTGAACCAGAAAGCTATGTACCTATGCTTGATGCTGACCATACTGATGACCTGAAGAAATTTCGATCCAAGTGCAAGTCTATGTCAACTGGCCAGAAGAAGATGGGAAGAAGTCGACGATTTGTTGCCTGCAGATGTGCCTCCTCATCTGTCATCAGCTGTAGTTTTGACTCAGAAACGGAGACACAGACACTTGTTTTCTAGATTCACCGTCATCATAAAGTGACATGATTTTATTGACGTTATAATGCAATGTTGATTGTTGATTTCCGAAAGTGTGATATTGTTATGTTTCGCTAGTTAACATTTTTGTTGACAATTTACCAGTGTTATTGCTGTTCATTTTTATGAATGTTGTTGTTTCAATTGCAATATTGATGCAAAATAAAATACTATCTCGAAACTTTTACTTATTGTCTTTATATAGCCAATTATATGCGAAACTATTTCGTGTAGAACGTGGTTAGAACATGGAATGGCTTAAAAGAACTTGAACAGAATGTATCTTGTTGTTTATTGAACACAACAGTGTTGAATATTAGTGTACAATTATCCAGTAACAACACATCTTAATTTGATGTTGTCTTAGTCTGACTAATGAGACGAAGGTGATTCAATCACCTCAAAGTGTGACTCAAACCAGCTTAGTGAAATTCGCTCACTGGTAATCCAATCAAGATAACCACTGGCTTCGTTGTTGCATGGTATAAAAGAGACGGCATCCAACAACCTGGCATCTGTTAGCAGTATATCAATTTGTGTCCTTGTCAAGCCAGTGCTATTTCATAATGTCATCTCCCAGTTTCTCAATGAGTCCAGTTTCCGAGGCAGACATAACTTTCAGTAATCTTCAGTCAGTTCTCTTTGACAGTCCATGTTCATGGAGAGATGCAGAATCATGTGACAGCGGATTTGGCTCTTCAGATTCCGAATCTGAGGTGAGTTGATTAACTGATAACAAGAGAGGAGTTTATTTGCCTTTGGGGCCATCTAACCCATATTGCTAATATGACAGACAGTGATCATAGTAATCAATTATAACATGCAAATTACAATATTGTATTCAAAAAGGTAATGAGAAGTTTATATCACCGCCCTGAACAACTATTAAGTTTTATTTGATAGCACTTTCCTTACAATTGTCCTTTCTGTATTTCCAGACATCTCCTCTTGAGCGTTCTTCTGCCAAACGTGCCCTGTTTGCTTGCGAGAGTGACGATGAGGTGGATGAAAGTCCAATGAAACGTCAACGACGGTTGGTGGCCGATGCTGTAGAGAAGTTACAGGCTACTGAAGAGAATCTGGTCGGTGACGGATCCAGAGTTCACAGCCTGCCAACTGTGGAGACAAGGAACCATCGAGACCTCAAGACTATTACACCAACTACGGTAAGTTATGTGAAATAGTTGTCTAAAATCAATGAAGATAAACTGAAATCAACAGCTTAAAATGAGTTTGTTTTTCACTCTTGTGAATTGCACTATATTGTTCCCTTATTTTTTCAGGTTCAACAACTACTACAAGGTGACTTTACTGAAGATGTGAGCAGCTTCAAGATAATTGACTGTAGATATCCATACGAATACGAGGGAGGACACATTCAGGGAGCCGTCAACATTTACACTGAGGAAGGAATTAGCCAACTTGTCAACGATGCAGCCACGTCACCAGTCGTTCTTATCTTCCATTGTGAATTTTCTTCCGAGAGAGGCCCTAAGATGTAAGTATTCATTGTCTCAACTGCAACAAGTAGTTTATTGTCAAAGCTAAAAGTCAAACTTATACAGTCCATCCTCAATGTAACCATATTTATGTTCTTCTAAATCAATTCTAATCTTGTTGTGTTTTTGATTTCAGGATGCGTCATCCGAGGAGTGAGGACAGACGGACCAATAGCCACAGATATCCGACACTGAACTTTCCTGAAATCTATCTGATGCAGGGTGGATACAAGTCCTTCTACTTTAACACTGACAAGGTATGTATGTTTTAGAATGTTGTCATGTTTCAATACAACGTCTCTCTTGAGTCCAGTGAATGTATCCCGTATGTATCTAACATATTTGTATCAAAAGTAAAAGTAATAAATAACTGAGAAATCTGCTGTGAAGGTAAATCTTTTGACCTGCAATTGACCATTCATTTTCTTCATTTTAGGCACTCTGTGAACCAGAAAGCTATGTACCTATGCTTGATGCTGACCATACTGATGACCTGAAGAAATTTCGATCCAAGTGCAAGTCTATGTCAACTGGCCAGAAGAAGATGGGAAGAAGTCGACGATTTGTTGCCCGCAGATGTGCCTCCTCACCTGCCATCAGCTGTAGTTTTGACTCAGAAACGGAGACACAGACACTTGTTTTCTAGATTCACCGTCATCATAAAGTGACATGATTTTATTGACGTTATAATGCAATGTTGATTGTTGATTTCCGAAAGTGTGATATTGTTATGTTTCGCTAGTTAACATTTTTGTTGACAATTTATCAGTGTTATTGCTGTTCATTTTTATGAATGTTGTTGTTTCAATTGCAATATTGATGCAAAATAAAATACTATCTCGAAACTTTTACTTATTGTCTTTATATAGCCAATTATATGCGAAACTATTTCGTGTAGAACGTGGTTAGAACATGGAATGGCTTAAAAGAACTTGAACAGAATGTATCTTGTTGTTTATTGAACACAACAGTGTTGAATATTAGTGTACAATTATCCAGTAACAACACATCTTAATTTGATGTTGTCTTAGTCTGACTAATGAGACGAAGGTGATTCAATCACCTCAAAGTGTGACTCAAACCAGCTTAGTGAAATTCGCTCACTGGTAATCCAATCAAGATAACCACTGGCTTCGTTGTTGCATGGTATAAAAGAGACGGCATCCAACAACCTGGCATCTGTTAGCAGTATATCAATTTGTGTCCTTGTCAAGCCAGTGCTATTTCATAATGTCATCTCCCAGTTTCTCAATGAGTCCAGTTTCCGAGGCAGACATAACTTTCAGTAATCTTCAGTCAGTTCTCTTTGACAGTCCATGTTCATGGAGAGATGCAGAATCATGTGACAGCGGATTTGGCTCTTCAGATTCCGAATCTGAGGTGAGTTGATTAACTGATAACAAGAGAGGAGTTTATTTGCCTCTGGGGCCATCTAACCCATATTGCTAATATGACAGACAGTGATCATAGTAATCAATTATAACATGCAAATTACATTATTGTATTCAAAAAGGTAATGAGAAGTTTATATCACCGCCCTGAACAACTATTAAGTTTTATTTGATAGCACTTTCCTTACAATTGTCCTTTCTGTATTTCCAGACATCTCCTCTTGAGCGTTCTTCTGCCAAACGTGCCCTGTTTGCTTGCGAGAGTGACGATGAGGTGGATGAAAGTCCAATGAAACGTCAACGACGGTTGGTGGCCGATGCTGTAGAGAAGTTACAGGCTACTGAAGAGAATCTGGTCGGTGACGGATCCAGAGTTCACAGCCTGCCAACTGTGGAGACAAGGAACCATCGAGACCTCAAGACTATTACACCAACTACGGTAAGTTATGTGAAATAGTTGTCTAAAATCAATGAAGATAAACTGAAATCAACAGCTTAAAATGAGTTTGTTTTTCACTCTTGTGAATTGCGCTATATTGTTCCCTTATTTTTTCAGGTTCAACAACTACTACAAGGTGACTTTACTGAAGATGTGAGCAGCTTCAAGATAATTGACTGTAGATATCCATACGAATACGAGGGAGGACACATTCAGGGAGCCGTCAACATTTACACTGAGGAAGGAATTCGCCAACTTGTCAACGATGCAGCCACGTCACCAGTCGTTCTTATCTTCCATTGTGAATTTTCTTCCGAGAGAGGCCCTAAGATGTAAGTATTCATTGTCTCAACTGCAACAAGTAGTTTATTGTCAAAGCTAAAAGTCAAACTTATACAGTCCATCCTCAATGTAACCATATTTATGTTCTTCTAAATCAATTCTAATCTTGTTGTGTTTTTGATTTCAGGATGCGTCATCTGAGGAGTGAGGACAGACGGACCAATAGCCACAGATATCCGACACTGAACTTTCCTGAAATCTATCTGATGCAGGGTGGATACAAGTCCTTCTACTTTAACACTGACAAGGTATGTATGTTTTAGAATGTTGTCATGTTTCAATACAACGTCTCTCTTGAGTCCAGTGAATGTATCCCGTATGTATCTAACATATTTGTATCAAAAGTAAAAGTAATAAATAACTGAGAAATCTGCTGTGAAGGTAAATCTTTTGACCTGCAATTGACCATTCATTTTCTTCATTGTAGGCACTCTGTGAACCAGAAAGCTATGTACCTATGCTTGATGCTGACCATACTGATGACCTGAAGAAATTTCGATCCAAGTGCAAGTCTATGTCAACTGGCCAGAAGAAGATGGGAAGAAGTCGACGATTTGTTGCCTGCAGATGTGCCTCCTCATCTGTCATCAGCTGTAGTTTTGACTCAGAAACGGAGACACAGACACTTGTTTTCTAGATTCACCGTCATCATAAAGTGACATGATTTTATTGACGTTATAATGCAATGTTGATTGTTGATTTCCGAAAGTGTGATATTGTTATGTTTCGCTAGTTAACATTTTTGTTGACAATTTACCAGTGTTATTGCTGTTCATTTTTATGAATGTTGTTGTTTCAATTGCAATATTGATGCAAAATAAAATACTATCTCGAAACTTTTACTTATTGTCTTTATATAGCCAATTATATGCGAAACTATTTCGTGTAGAACGTGGTTAGAACATGGAATGGCTTAAAAGAACTTGAACAGAATGTATCTTGTTGTTTATTGAACACAACAGTGTTGAATATTAGTGTACAATTATCCAGTAACAACACATCTTAATTTGATGTTGTCTTAGTCTGACTAATGAGACGAAGGTGATTCAATCACCTCAAAGTGTGACTCAAACCAGCTTAGTGAAATTCGCTCACTGGTAATCCAATCAAGATAACCACTGGCTTCGTTGTTGCATGGTATAAAAGAGACGGCATCCAACAACCTGGCATCTGTTAGCAGTATATCAATTTGTGTCCTTGTCAAGCCAGTGCTATTTCATAATGTCATCTCCCAGTTTCTCAATGAGTCCAGTTTCCGAGGCAGACATAACTTTCAGTAATCTTCAGTCAGTTCTCTTTGACAGTCCATGTTCATGGAGAGATGCAGAATCATGTGACAGCGGATTTGGCTCTTCAGATTCCGAATCTGAGGTGAGTTGATTAACTGATAACAAGAGAGGAGTTTATTTGCCTTTGGGGCCATCTAACCCATATTGCTAATATGACAGACAGTGATCATAGTAATCAATTATAACATGCAAATTACAATATTGTATTCAAAAAGGTAATGAGAAGTTTATATCACCGCCCTGAACAACTATTAAGTTTTATTTGATAGCACTTTCCTTACAATTGTCCTTTCTGTATTTCCAGACATCTCCTCTTGAGCGTTCTTCTGCCAAACGTGCCCTGTTTGCTTGCGAGAGTGACGATGAGGTGGATGAAAGTCCAATGAAACGTCAACGACGGTTGGTGGCCGATGCTGTAGAGAAGTTACAGGCTACTGAAGAGAATCTGGTCGGTGACGGATCCAGAGTTCACAGCCTGCCAACTGTGGAGACAAGGAACCATCGAGACCTCAAGACTATTACACCAACTACGGTAAGTTATGTGAAATAGTTGTCTAAAATCAATGAAGATAAACTGAAATCAACAGCTTAAAATGAGTTTGTTTTTCACTCTTGTGAATTGCGCTATATTGTTCCCTTATTTTTTCAGGTTCAACAACTACTACAAGGTGACTTTACTGAAGATGTGAGCAGCTTCAAGATAATTGACTGTAGATATCCATACGAATACGAGGGAGGACACATTCAGGGAGCCGTCAACATTTACACTGAGGAAGGAATTCGCCAACTTGTCAACGATGCAGCCACGTCACCAGTCGTTCTTATCTTCCATTGTGAATTTTCTTCCGAGAGAGGCCCTAAGATGTAAGTATTCATTGTCTCAACTGCAACAAGTAGTTTATTGTCAAAGCTAAAAGTCAAACTTATACAGTCCATCCTCAATGTAACCATATTTATGTTCTTCTAAATCAATTCTAATCTTGTTGTGTTTTTGATTTCAGGATGCGTCATCTGAGGAGTGAGGACAGACGGACCAATAGCCACAGATATCCGACACTGAACTTTCCTGAAATCTATCTGATGCAGGGTGGATACAAGTCCTTCTACTTTAACACTGACAAGGTATGTATGTTTTAGAATGTTGTCATGTTTCAATACAACGTCTCTCTTGAGTCCAGTGAATGTATCCCGTATGTATCTAACATATTTGTATCAAAAGTAAAAGTAATAAATAACTGAGAAATCTGCTGTGAAGGTAAATCTTTTGACCTGCAATTGACCATTCATTTTCTTCATTGTAGGCACTCTGTGAACCAGAAAGCTATGTACCTATGCTTGATGCTGACCATACTGATGACCTGAAGAAATTTCGATCCAAGTGCAAGTCTATGTCAACTGGCCAGAAGAAGATGGGAAGAAGTCGACGATTTGTTGCCTGCAGATGTGCCTCCTCATCTGTCATCAGCTGTAGTTTTGACTCAGAAACGGAGACACAGACACTTGTTTTCTAGATTCACCGTCATCATAAAGTGACATGATTTTATTGACGTTATAATGCAATGTTGATTGTTGATTTCCGAAAGTGTGATATTGTTATGTTTCGCTAGTTAACATTTTTGTTGACAATTTACCAGTGTTATTGCTGTTCATTTTTATGAATGTTGTTGTTTCAATTGCAATATTGATGCAAAATAAAATACTATCTCGAAACTTTTACTTATTGTCTTTATATAGCCAATTATATGCGAAACTATTTCGTGTAGAACGTGGTTAGAACATGGAATGGCTTAAAAGAACTTGAACAGAATGTATCTTGTTGTTTATTGAACACAACAGTGTTGAATATTAGTGTACAATTATCCAGTAACAACACATCTTAATTTGATGTTGTCTTAGTCTGACTAATGAGACGAAGGTGATTCAATCACCTCAAAGTGTGACTCAAACCAGCTTAGTGAAATTCGCTCACTGGTAATCCAATCAAGATAACCACTGGCTTCGTTGTTGCATGGTATAAAAGAGACGGCATCCAACAACCTGGCATCTGTTAGCAGTATATCAATTTGTGTCCTTGTCAAGCCAGTGCTATTTCATAATGTCATCTCCCAGTTTCTCAATGAGTCCAGTTTCCGAGGCAGACATAACTTTCAGTAATCTTCAGTCAGTTCTCTTTGACAGTCCATGTTCATGGAGAGATGCAGAATCATGTGACAGCGGATTTGGCTCTTCAGATTCCGAATCTGAGGTGAGTTGATTAACTGATAACAAGAGAGGAGTTTATTTGCCTTTGGGGCCATCTAACCCATATTGCTAATATGACAGACAGTGATCATAGTAATCAATTATAACATGCAAATTACAATATTGTATTCAAAAAGGTAATGAGAAGTTTATATCACCGCCCTGAACAACTATTAAGTTTTATTTGATAGCACTTTCCTTACAATTGTCCTTTCTGTATTTCCAGACATCTCCTCTTGAGCGTTCTTCTGCCAAACGTGCCCTGTTTGCTTGCGAGAGTGACGATGAGGTGGATGAAAGTCCAATGAAACGTCAACGACGGTTGGTGGCCGATGCTGTAGAGAAGTTACAGGCTACTGAAGAGAATCTGGTCGGTGACGGATCCAGAGTTCACAGCCTGCCAACTGTGGAGACAAGGAACCATCGAGACCTCAAGACTATTACACCAACTACGGTAAGTTATGTGAAATAGTTGTCTAAAATCAATGAAGATAAACTGAAATCAACAGCTTAAAATGAGTTTGTTTTTCACTCTTGTGAATTGCACTATATTGTTCCCTTATTTTTTCAGGTTCAACAACTACTACAAGGTGACTTTACTGAAGATGTGAGCAGCTTCAAGATAATTGACTGTAGATATCCATACGAATACGAGGGAGGACACATTCAGGGAGCCGTCAACATTTACACTGAGGAAGGAATTCGCCAACTTGTCAACGATGCAGCCACGTCACCAGTCGTTCTTATCTTCCATTGTGAATTTTCTTCCGAGAGAGGCCCTAAGATGTAAGTATTCATTGTCTCAACTGCAACAAGTAGTTTATTGTCAAAGCTAAAAGTCAAACTTATACAGTCCATCCTCAATGTAACCATATTTATGTTCTTCTAAATCAATTCTAATCTTGTTGTGTTTTTGATTTCAGGATGCGTCATCCGAGGAGTGAGGACAGACGGACCAATAGCCACAGATATCCGACACTGAACTTTCCTGAAATCTATCTGATGCAGGGTGGATACAAGTCCTTCTACTTTAACACTGACAAGGTATGTATGTTTTAGAATGTTGTCATGTTTCAATACAACGTCTCTCTTGAGTCCAGTGAATGTATCCCGTATGTATCTAACATATTTGTATCAAAAGTAAAAGTAATAAATAACTGAGAAATCTGCTGTGAAGGTAAATCTTTTGACCTGCAATTGACCATTCATTTTCTTCATTTTAGGCACTCTGTGAACCAGAAAGCTATGTACCTATGCTTGATGCTGACCATACTGATGACCTGAAGAAATTTCGATCCAAGTGCAAGTCTATGTCAACTGGCCAGAAGAAGATGGGAAGAAGTCGACGATTTGTTGCCCGCAGATGTGCCTCCTCACCTGCCATCAGCTGTAGTTTTGACTCAGAAACGGAGACACAGACACTTGTTTTCTAGATTCACCGTCATCATAAAGTGACATGATTTTATTGACGTTATAATGCAATGTTGATTGTTGATTTCCGAAAGTGTGATATTGTTATGTTTCGCTAGTTAACATTTTTGTTGACAATTTATCAGTGTTATTGCTGTTCATTTTTATGAATGTTGTTGTTTCAATTGCAATATTGATGCAAAATAAAATACTATCTCGAAACTTTTACTTATTGTCTTTATATAGCCAATTATATGCGAAACTATTTCGTGTAGAACGTGGTTAGAACATGGAATGGCTTAAAAGAACTTGAACAGAATGTATCTTGTTGTTTATTGAACACAACAGTGTTGAATATTAGTGTACAATTATCCAGTAACAACACATCTTAATTTGATGTTGTCTTAGTCTGACTAATGAGACGAAGGTGATTCAATCACCTCAAAGTGTGACTCAAACCAGCTTAGTGAAATTCGCTCACTGGTAATCCAATCAAGATAACCACTGGCTTCGTTGTTGCATGGTATAAAAGAGACGGCATCCAACAACCTGGCATCTGTTAGCAGTATATCAATTTGTGTCCTTGTCAAGCCAGTGCTATTTCATAATGTCATCTCCCAGTTTCTCAATGAGTCCAGTTTCCGAGGCAGACATAACTTTCAGTAATCTTCAGTCAGTTCTCTTTGACAATCCATGTTCATGGAGAGATGCAGAATCATGTGACAGCGGATTTGGCTCTTCAGATTCCGAATCTGAGGTGAGTTGATTAACTGATAACAAGAGAGGAGTTTATTTGCCTTTGGGGCCATCTAACCCATATTGCTAATATGACAGACAGTGATCATAGTAATCAATTATAACATGCAAATTACAATATTGTATTCAAAAAGGTAATGAGAAGTTTATATCACCGCCCTGAACAACTATTAAAATTTATTTGATAGCACTTTCCTTACAATTGTCCTTTCTGTATTTCCAGACATCTCCTCTTGAGCGTTCTTCTGCCAAACGTGCCCTGTTTGCTTGCGAGAGTGACGATGAGGTGGATGAAAGTCCAATGAAACGTCAACGACGGTTGGTGGCCGATGCTGTAGAGAAGTTACAGGCTACTGAAGAGAATCTGGTCGGTGACGGATCCAGAGTTCACAGCCTGCCAACTGTGGAGACAAGGAACCATCGAGACCTCAAGACTATTACACCAACTACGGTAAGTTATGTGAAATAGTTGTCTAAAATCAATGAAGATAAACTGAAATCAACAGCTTAAAATGAGTTTGTTTTTCACTCTTGTGAATTGCGCTATATTGTTCCCTTATTTTTTCAGGTTCAACAACTACTACAAGGTGACTTTACTGAAGATGTGAGCAGCTTCAAGATAATTGACTGTAGATATCCATACGAATACGAGGGAGGACACATTCAGGGAGCCGTCAACATTTACACTGAGGAAGGAATTCGCCAACTTGTCAACGATGCAGCCACGTCACCAGTCGTTCTTATCTTCCATTGTGAATTTTCTTCCGAGAGAGGCCCTAAGATGTAAGTATTCATTGTCTCAACTGCAACAAGTAGTTTATTGTCAAAGCTAAAAGTCAAACTTATACAGTCCATCCTCAATGTAACCATATTTATGTTCTTCTAAATCAATTCTAATCTTGTTGTGTTTTTGATTTCAGGATGCGTCATCTGAGGAGTGAGGACAGACGGACCAATAGCCACAGATATCCGACACTGAACTTTCCTGAAATCTATCTGATGCAGGGTGGATACAAGTCCTTCTACTTTAACACTGACAAGGTATGTATGTTTTAGAATGTTGTCATGTTTCAATACAACGTCTCTCTTGAGTCCAGTGAATGTATCCCGTATGTATCTAACATATTTGTATCAAAAGTAAAAGTAATAAATAACTGAGAAATCTGCTGTGAAGGTAAATCTTTTGACCTGCAATTGACCATTCATTTTCTTCATTGTAGGCACTCTGTGAACCAGAAAGCTATGTACCTATGCTTGATGCTGACCATACTGATGACCTGAAGAAATTTCGATCCAAGTGCAAGTCTATGTCAACTGGCCAGAAGAAGATGGGAAGAAGTCGACGATTTGTTGCCCGCAGATGTGCCTCCTCATCTGTCATCAGCTGTAGTTTTGACTCAGAAACGGAGACACAGACACTTGTTTTCTAGATTCACCGTCATCATAAAGTGACATGATTTTATTGACGTTATAATGCAATGTTGATTGTTGATTTCCGAAAGTGTGATATTGTTATGTTTCGCTAGTTAACATTTTTGTTGACAATTTACCAGTGTTATTGCTGTTCATTTTTATGAATGTTGTTGTTTCAATTGCAATATTGATGCAAAATAAAATACTATCTCGAAACTTTTACTTATTGTCTTTATATAGCCAATTATATGCGAAACTATTTCGTGTAGAACGTGGTTAGAACATGGAATGGCTTAAAAGAACTTGAACAGAATGTATCTTGTTGTTTATTGAACACAACAGTGTTGAATATTAGTGTACAATTATCCAGTAACAACACATCTTAATTTGATGTTGTCTTAGTCTGACTAATGAGACGAAGGTGATTCAATCACCTCAAAGTGTGACTCAAACCAGCTTAGTGAAATTCGCTCACTGGTAATCCAATCAAGATAACCACTGGCTTCGTTGTTGCATGGTATAAAAGAGACGGCATCCAACAACCTGGCATCTGTTAGCAGTATATCAATTTGTGTCCTTGTCAAGCCAGTGCTATTTCATAATGTCATCTCCCAGTTTCTCAATGAGTCCAGTTTCCGAGGCAGACATAACTTTCAGTAATCTTCAGTCAGTTCTCTTTGACAGTCCATGTTCATGGAGAGATGCAGAATCATGTGACAGCGGATTTGGCTCTTCAGATTCCGAATCTGAGGTGAGTTGATTAACTGATAACAAGAGAGGAGTTTATTTGCCTTTGGGGCCATCTAACCCATATTGCTAATATGACAGACAGTGATCATAGTAATCAATTATAACATGCAAATTACAATATTGTATTCAAAAAGGTAATGAGAAGTTTATATCACCGCCCTGAACAACTATTAAGTTTTATTTGATAGCACTTTCCTTACAATTGTCCTTTCTGTATTTCCAGACATCTCCTCTTGAGCGTTCTTCTGCCAAACGTGCCCTGTTTGCTTGCGAGAGTGACGATGAGGTGGATGAAAGTCCAATGAAACGTCAACGACGGTTGGTGGCCGATGCTGTAGAGAAGTTACAGGCTACTGAAGAGAATCTGGTCGGTGACGGATCCAGAGTTCACAGCCTGCCAACTGTGGAGACAAGGAACCATCGAGACCTCAAGACTATTACACCAACTACGGTAAGTTATGTGAAATAGTTGTCTAAAATCAATGAAGATAAACTGAAATCAACAGCTTAAAATGAGTTTGTTTTTCACTCTTGTGAATTGCACTATATTGTTCCCTTATTTTTTCAGGTTCAACAACTACTACAAGGTGACTTTACTGAAGATGTGAGCAGCTTCAAGATAATTGACTGTAGATATCCATACGAATACGAGGGAGGACACATTCAGGGAGCCGTCAACATTTACACTGAGGAAGGAATTCGCCAACTTGTCAACGATGCAGCCACGTCACCAGTCGTTCTTATCTTCCATTGTGAATTTTCTTCCGAGAGAGGCCCTAAGATGTAAGTATTCATTGTCTCAACTGCAACAAGTAGTTTATTGTCAAAGCTAAAAGTCAAACTTATACAGTCCATCCTCAATGTAACCATATTTATGTTCTTCTAAATCAATTCTAATCTTGTTGTGTTTTTGATTTCAGGATGCGTCATCTGAGGAGTGAGGACAGACGGACCAATAGCCACAGATATCCGACACTGAACTTTCCTGAAATCTATCTGATGCAGGGTGGATACAAGTCCTTCTACTTTAACACTGACAAGGTATGTATGTTTTAGAATGTTGTCATGTTTCAATACAACGTCTCTCTTGAGTCCAGTGAATGTATCCCGTATGTATCTAACATATTTGTATCAAAAGTAAAAGTAATAAATAACTGAGAAATCTGCTGTGAAGGTAAATCTTTTGACCTGCAATTGACCATTCATTTTCTTCATTTTAGGCACTCTGTGAACCAGAAAGCTATGTACCTATGCTTGATGCTGACCATACTGATGACCTGAAGAAATTTCGATCCAAGTGCAAGTCTATGTCAACTGGCCAGAAGAAGATGGGAAGAAGTCGACGATTTGTTGCCCGCAGATGTGCCTCCTCACCTGCCATCAGCTGTAGTTTTGACTCAGAAACGGAGACACAGACACTTGTTTTCTAGATTCACCGTCATCATAAAGTGACATGATTTTATTGACGTTATAATGCAATGTTGATTGTTGATTTCCGAAAGTGTGATATTGTTATGTTTCGTTAGTTAACATTTTTGTTGACAATTTATCAGTGTTATTGCTGTTCATTTTTATGAATGTTGTTGTTTCAATTGCAATATTGATGCAAAATAAAATACTATCTCGAAACTTTTACTTATTGTCTTTATATAGCCGATTATATGCGAAACTCTTTCGTGTAGAACGTGGTTAGAACATGGAATGGCTTAAAAGAACTTGAACAGAATGTATCTTGTTGTTTATTGAACACAACAGTGTTGAATATTAGTGTACAATTATCCAGTAACAACACATCTTAATTTGATGTTGTCTTAGTCTGACTAATGAGACGAAGGTGATTCAATCACCTCAAAGTGTGACTCAAACCAGCTTAGTGAAATTCGCTCACTGGTAATCCAATCAAGATAACCACTGGCTTCGTTGTTGCATGGTATAAAAGAGACGGCATCCAACAACCTGGCATCTGTTAGCAGTATATCAATTTGTGTCCTTGTCAAGCCAGTGCTATTTCATAATGTCATCTCCCAGTTTCTCAATGAGTCCAGTTTCCGAGGCAGACATAACTTTCAGTAATCTTCAGTCAGTTCTCTTTGACAGTCCATGTTCATGGAGAGATGCAGAATCATGTGACAGCGGATTTGGCTCTTCAGATTCCGAATCTGAGGTGAGTTGATTAACTGATAACAAGAGAGGAGTTTATTTGCCTTTGGGGCCATCTAACCCATATTGCTAATATGACAGACAGTGATCATAGTAATCAATTATAACATGCAAATTACAATATTGTATTCAAAAAGGTAATGAGAAGTTTATATCACCGCCCTGAACAACTATTAAGTTTTATTTGATAGCACTTTCCTTACAATTGTCCTTTCTGTATTTCCAGACATCTCCTCTTGAGCGTTCTTCTGCCAAACGTGCCCTGTTTGCTTGCGAGAGTGACGATGAGGTGGATGAAAGTCCAATGAAACGTCAACGACGGTTGGTGGCCGATGCTGTAGAGAAGTTACAGGCTACTGAAGAGAATCTGGTTTTCACTCTTGTGAATTGCACTATATTGTTCCCTTATTTTTTCAGGTTCAACAACTACTACAAGGTGACTTTACTGAAGATGTGAGCAGCTTCAAGATAATTGACTGTAGATATCCATACGAATACGAGGGAGGACACATTCAGGGAGCCGTCAACATTTACACTGAGGAAGGAATTCGCCAACTTGTCAACGATGCAGCCACGTCACCAGTCGTTCTTATCTTCCATTGTGAATTTTCTTCCGAGAGAGGCCCTAAGATGTAAGTATTCATTGTCTCAACTGCAACAAGTAGTTTATTGTCAAAGCTAAAAGTCAAACTTATACAGTCCATCCTCAATGTAACCATATTTATGTTCTTCTAAATCAATTCTAATCTTGTTGTGTTTTTGATTTCAGGATGCGTCATCTGAGGAGTGAGGACAGACGGACCAATAGCCACAGATATCCGACACTGAACTTTCCTGAAATCTATCTGATGCAGGGTGGATACAAGTCCTTCTACTTTAACACTGACAAGGTATGTATGTTTTAGAATGTTGTCATGTTTCAATACAACGTCTCTCTTGAGTCCAGTGAATGTATCCCGTATGTATCTAACATATTTGTATCAAAAGTAAAAGTAATAAATAACTGAGAAATCTGCTGTGAAGGTAAATCTTTTGACCTGCAATTGACCATTCATTTTCTTCATTTTAGGCACTCTGTGAACCAGAAAGCTATGTACCTATGCTTGATGCTGACCATACTGATGACCTGAAGAAATTTCGATCCAAGTGCAAGTCTATGTCAACTGGCCAGAAGAAGATGGGAAGAAGTCGACGATTTGTTGCCCGCAGATGTGCCTCCTCACCTGCCATCAGCTGTAGTTTTGACTCAGAAACGGAGACACAGACACTTGTTTTCTAGATTCACCGTCATCATAAAGTGACATGATTTTATTGACGTTATAATGCAATGTTGATTGTTGATTTCCGAAAGTGTGATATTGTTATGTTTCGCTAGTTAACATTTTTGTTGACAATTTATCAGTGTTATTGCTGTTCATTTTTATGAATGTTGTTGTTTCAATTGCAATATTGATGCAAAATAAAATACTATCTCGAAACTTTTACTTATTGTCTTTATATAGCCAATTATATGCGAAACTATTTCGTGTAGAACGTGGTTAGAACATGGAATGGCTTAAAAGAACTTGAACAGAATGTATCTTGTTGTTTATTGAACACAACAGTGTTGAATATTAGTGTACAATTATCCAGTAACAACACATCTTAATTTGATGTTGTCTTAGTCTGACTAATGAGACGAAGGTGATTCAATCACCTCAAAGTGTGACTCAAACCAGCTTAGTGAAATTCGCTCACTGGTAATCCAATCAAGATAACCACTGGCTTCGTTGTTGCATGGTATAAAAGAGACGGCATCCAACAACCTGGCATCTGTTAGCAGTATATCAATTTGTGTCCTTGTCAAGCCAGTGCTATTTCATAATGTCATCTCCCAGTTTCTCAATGAGTCCAGTTTCCGAGGCAGACATAACTTTCAGTAATCTTCAGTCAGTTCTCTTTGACAGTCCATGTTCATGGAGAGATGCAGAATCATGTGACAGCGGATTTGGCTCTTCAGATTCCGAATCTGAGGTGAGTTGATTAACTGATAACAAGAGAGGAGTTTATTTGCCTTTGGGGCCATCTAACCCATATTGCTAATATGACAGACAGTGATCATAGTAATCAATTATAACATGCAAATTACAATATTGTATTCAAAAAGGTAATGAGAAGTTTATATCACCGCCCTGAACAACTATTAAGTTTTATTTGATAGCACTTTCCTTACAATTGTCCTTTCTGTATTTCCAGACATCTCCTCTTGAGCGTTCTTCTGCCAAACGTGCCCTGTTTGCTTGCGAGAGTGACGATGAGGTGGATGAAAGTCTAATGAAACGTCAACGACGGTTGGTGGCCGATGCTGTAGAGAAGTTACAGGCTACTGAAGAGAATCTGGTCGGTGACGGATCCAGAGTTCACAGCCTGCCAACTGTGGAGACAAGGAACCATCGAGACCTCAAGACTATTACACCAACTACGGTAAGTTATGTGAAATAGTTGTCTAAAATCAATGAAGATAAACTGAAATCAACAGCTTAAAATGAGTTTGTTTTTCACTCTTGTGAATTGCACTATATTGCTCCCTTATTTTTTCAGGTTCAACAACTACTACAAGGTGACTTTACTGAAGATGTGAGCAGCTTCAAGATAATTGACTGTAGATATCCATACGAATACGAGGGAGGACACATTCAGGGAGCCGTCAACATTTACACTGAGGAAGGAATTCGCCAACTTGTCAACGATGCAGCCACGTCACCAGTCGTTCTTATCTTCCATTGTGAATTTTCTTCCGAGAGAGGCCCTAAGATGTAAGTATTCATTGTCTCAACTGCAACAAGTAGTTTATTGTCAAAGCTAAAAGTCAAACTTATACAGTCCATCCTCAATGTAACCATATTTATGTTCTTCTAAATCAATTCTAATCTTGTTGTGTTTTTGATTTCAGGATGCGTCATCTGAGGAGTGAGGACAGACGGACCAATAGCCACAGATATCCGACACTGAACTTTCCTGAAATCTATCTGATGCAGGGTGGATACAAGTCCTTCTACTTTAACACTGACAAGGTATGTATGTTTTAGAATGTTGTCATGTTTCAATACAACGTCTCTCTTGAGTCCAGTGAATGTATCCCGTATGTATCTAACATATTTGTATCAAAAGTAAAAGTAATAAATAACTGAGAAATCTGCTGTGAAGGTAAATCTTTTGACCTGCAATTGACCATTCATTTTCTTCATTTTAGGCACTCTGTGAACCAGAAAGCTATGTACCTATGCTTGATGCTGACCATACTGATGACCTGAAGAAATTTCGATCCAAGTGCAAGTCTATGTCAACTGGCCAGAAGAAGATGGGAAGAAGTCGACGATTTGTTGCCCGCAGATGTGCCTCCTCACCTGCCATCAGCTGTAGTTTTGACTCAGAAACGGAGACACAGACACTTGTTTTCTAGATTCACCGTCATCATAAAGTGACATGATTTTATTGACGTTATAATGCAATGTTGATTGTTGATTTCCGAAAGTGTGATATTGTTATGTTTCGCTAGTTAACATTTTTGTTGACAATTTATCAGTGTTATTGCTGTTCATTTTTATGAATGTTGTTGTTTCAATTGCAATATTGATGCAAAATAAAATACTATCTCGAAACTTTTACTTATTGTCTTTATATAGCCAATTATATGCGAAACTATTTCGTGTAGAACGTGGTTAGAACATGGAATGGCTTAAAAGAACTTGAACAGAATGTATCTTGTTGTTTATTGAACACAACAGTGTTGAATATTAGTGTACAATTATCCAGTAACAACACATCTTAATTTGATGTTGTCTTAGTCTGACTAATGAGACGAAGGTGATTCAATCACCTCAAAGTGTGACTCAAACCAGCTTAGTGAAATTCGCTCACTGGTAATCCAATCAAGATAACCACTGGCTTCGTTGTTGCATGGTATAAAAGAGACGGCATCCAACAACCTGGCATCTGTTAGCAGTATATCAATTTGTGTCCTTGTCAAGCCAGTGCTATTTCATAATGTCATCTCCCAGTTTCTCAATGAGTCCAGTTTCCGAGGCAGACATAACTTTCAGTAATCTTCAGTCAGTTCTCTTTGACAGTCCATGTTCATGGAGAGATGCAGAATCATGTGACAGCGGATTTGGCTCTTCAGATTCCGAATCTGAGGTGAGTTGATTAACTGATAACAAGAGAGGAGTTTATTTGCCTTTGGGGCCATCTAACCCATATTGCTAATATGACAGACAGTGATCATAGTAATCAATTATAACATGCAAATTACAATATTGTATTCAAAAAGGTAATGAGAAGTTTATATCACCGCCCTGAACAACTATTAAGTTTTATTTGATAGCACTTTCCTTACAATTGTCCTTTCTGTATTTCCAGACATCTCCTCTTGAGCGTTCTTCTGCCAAACGTGCCCTGTTTGCTTGCGAGAGTGACGATGAGGTGGATGAAAGTCCAATGAAACGTCAACGACGGTTGGTGGCCGATGCTGTAGAGAAGTTACAGGCTACTGAAGAGAATCTGGTCGGTGACGGATCCAGAGTTCACAGCCTGCCAACTGTGGAGACAAGGAACCATCGAGACCTCAAGACTATTACACCAACTACGGTAAGTTATGTGAAATAGTTGTCTAAAATCAATGAAGATAAACTGAAATCAACAGCTTAAAATGAGTTTGTTTTTCACTCTTGTGAATTGCACTATATTGTTCCCTTATTTTTTCAGGTTCAACAACTACTACAAGGTGACTTTACTGAAGATGTGAGCAGCTTCAAGATAATTGACTGTAGATATCCATACGAATACGAGGGAGGACACATTCAGGGAGCCGTCAACATTTACACTGAGGAAGGAATTCGCCAACTTGTCAACGATGCAGCCACGTCACCAGTCGTTCTTATCTTCCATTGTGAATTTTCTTCCGAGAGAGGCCCTAAGATGTAAGTATTCATTGTCTCAACTGCAACAAGTAGTTTATTGTCAAAGCTAAAAGTCAAACTTATACAGTCCATCCTCAATGTAACCATATTTATGTTCTTCTAAATCAATTCTAATCTTGTTGTGTTTTTGATTTCAGGATGCGTCATCTGAGGAGTGAGGACAGACGGACCAATAGCCACAGATATCCGACACTGAACTTTCCTGAAATCTATCTGATGCAGGGTGGATACAAGTCCTTCTACTTTAACACTGACAAGGTATGTATGTTTTAGAATGTTGTCATGTTTCAATACAACGTCTCTCTTGAGTCCAGTGAATGTATCCCGTATGTATCTAACATATTTGTATCAAAAGTAAAAGTAATAAATAACTGAGAAATCTGCTGTGAAGGTAAATCTTTTGACCTGCAATTGACCATTCATTTTCTTCATTTTAGGCACTCTGTGAACCAGAAAGCTATGTACCTATGCTTGATGCTGACCATACTGATGACCTGAAGAAATTTCGATCCAAGTGCAAGTCTATGTCAACTGGCCAGAAGAAGATGGGAAGAAGTCGACGATTTGTTGCCCGCAGATGTGCCTCCTCACCTGCCATCAGCTGTAGTTTTGACTCAGAAACGGAGACACAGACACTTGTTTTCTAGATTCACCGTCATCATAAAGTGACATGATTTTATTGACGTTATAATGCAATGTTGATTGTTGATTTCCGAAAGTGTGATATTGTTATGTTTCGTTAGTTAACATTTTTGTTGACAATTTATCAGTGTTATTGCTGTTCATTTTTATGAATGTTGTTGTTTCAATTGCAATATTGATGCAAAATAAAATACTATCTCGAAACTTTTACTTATTGTCTTTATATAGCCGATTATATGCGAAACTATTTCGTGTAGAACGTGGTTAGAACATGGAATGGCTTAAAAGAACTTGAACAGAATGTATCTTGTTGTTTATTGAACACAACAGTGTTGAATATTAGTGTACAATTATCCAGTAACAACACATCTTAATTTGATGTTGTCTTAGTCTGACTAATGAGACGAAGGTGATTCAATCACCTCAAAGTGTGACTCAAACCAGCTTAGTGAAATTCGCTCACTGGTAATCCAATCAAGATAACCACTGGCTTCGTTGTTGCATGGTATAAAAGAGACGGCATCCAACAACCTGGCATCTGTTAGCAGTATATCAATTTGTGTCCTTGTCAAGCCAGTGCTATTTCATAATGTCATCTCCCAGTTTCTCAATGAGTCCAGTTTCCGAGGCAGACATAACTTTCAGTAATCTTCAGTCAGTTCTCTTTGACAGTCCATGTTCATGGAGAGATGCAGAATCATGTGACAGCGGATTTGGCTCTTCAGATTCCGAATCTGAGGTGAGTTGATTAACTGATAACAAGAGAGGAGTTTATTTGCCTTTGGGGCCATCTAACCCATATTGCTAATATGACAGACAGTGATCATAGTAATCAATTATAACATGCAAATTACAATATTGTATTCAAAAAGGTAATGAGAAGTTTATATCACCGCCCTGAACAACTATTAAGTTTTATTTGATAGCACTTTCCTTACAATTGTCCTTTCTGTATTTCCAGACATCTCCTCTTGAGCGTTCTTCTGCCAAACGTGCCCTGTTTGCTTGCGAGAGTGACGATGAGGTGGATGAAAGTCCAATGAAACGTCAACGACGGTTGGTGGCCGATGCTGTAGAGAAGTTACAGGCTACTGAAGAGAATCTGGTCGGTGACGGATCCAGAGTTCACAGCCTGCCAACTGTGGAGACAAGGAACCATCGAGACCTCAAGACTATTACACCAACTACGGTAAGTTATGTGAAATAGTTGTCTAAAATCAATGAAGATAAACTGAAATCAACAGCTTAAAATGAGTTTGTTTTTCACTCTTGTGAATTGCACTATATTGCTCCCTTATTTTTTCAGGTTCAACAACTACTACAAGGTGACTTTACTGAAGATGTGAGCAGCTTCAAGATAATTGACTGTAGATATCCATACGAATACGAGGGAGGACACATTCAGGGAGCCGTCAACATTTACACTGAGGAAGGAATTCGCCAACTTGTCAACGATGCAGCCACGTCACCAGTCGTTCTTATCTTCCATTGTGAATTTTCTTCCGAGAGAGGCCCTAAGATGTAAGTATTCATTGTCTCAACTGCAACAAGTAGTTTATTGTCAAAGCTAAAAGTCAAACTTATACAGTCCATCCTCAATGTAACCATATTTATGTTCTTCTAAATCAATTCTAATCTTGTTGTGTTTTTGATTTCAGGATGCGTCATCTGAGGAGTGAGGACAGACGGACCAATAGCCACAGATATCCGACACTGAACTTTCCTGAAATCTATCTGATGCAGGGTGGATACAAGTCCTTCTACTTTAACACTGACAAGGTATGTATGTTTTAGAATGTTGTCATGTTTCAATACAACGTCTCTCTTGAGTCCAGTGAATGTATCCCGTATGTATCTAACATATTTGTATCAAAAGTAAAAGTAATAAATAACTGAGAAATCTGCTGTGAAGGTAAATCTTTTGACCTGCAATTGACCATTCATTTTCTTCATTTTAGGCACTCTGTGAACCAGAAAGCTATGTACCTATGCTTGATGCTGACCATACTGATGACCTGAAGAAATTTCGATCCAAGTGCAAGTCTATGTCAACTGGCCAGAAGAAGATGGGAAGAAGTCGACGATTTGTTGCCCGCAGATGTGCCTCCTCACCTGCCATCAGCTGTAGTTTTGACTCAGAAACGGAGACACAGACACTTGTTTTCTAGATTCACCGTCATCATAAAGTGACATGATTTTATTGACGTTATAATGCAATGTTGATTGTTGATTTCCGAAAGTGTGATATTGTTATGTTTCGCTAGTTAACATTTTTGTTGACAATTTATCAGTGTTATTGCTGTTCATTTTTATGAATGTTGTTGTTTCAATTGCAATATTGATGCAAAATAAAATACTATCTCGAAACTTTTACTTATTGTCTTTATATAGCCAATTATATGCGAAACTATTTCGTGTAGAACGTGGTTAGAACATGGAATGGCTTAAAAGAACTTGAACAGAATGTATCTTGTTGTTTATTGAACACAACAGTGTTGAATATTAGTGTACAATTATCCAGTAACAACACATCTTAATTTGATGTTGTCTTAGTCTGACTAATGAGACGAAGGTGATTCAATCACCTCAAAGTGTGACTCAAACCAGCTTAGTGAAATTCGCTCACTGGTAATCCAATCAAGATAACCACTGGCTTCGTTGTTGCATGGTATAAAAGAGACGGCATCCAACAACCTGGCATCTGTTAGCAGTATATCAATTTGTGTCCTTGTCAAGCCAGTGCTATTTCATAATGTCATCTCCCAGTTTCTCAATGAGTCCAGTTTCCGAGGCAGACATAACTTTCAGTAATCTTCAGTCAGTTCTCTTTGACAGTCCATGTTCTTGGAGAGATGCAGAATCATGTGACAGCGGATTTGGCTCTTCAGATTCCGAATCTGAGGTGAGTTGATTAACTGATAACAAGAGAGGAGTTTATTTGCCTTTGGGGCCATCTAACCCATATTGCTAATATGACAGACAGTGATCATAGTAATCAATTATAACATGCAAATTACATTATTGTATTCAAAAAGGTAATGAGAAGTTTATATCACCGCCCTGAACAACTATTAAGTTTTATTTGATAGCACTTTCCTTACAATTGTCCTTTCTGTATTTCCAGACATCTCCTCTTGAGCGTTCTTCTGCCAAACGTGCCCTGTTTGCTTGCGAGAGTGACGATGAGGTGGATGAAAGTCCAATGAAACGTCAACGACGGTTGGTGGCCGATGCTGTAGAGAAGTTACAGGCTACTGAAGAGAATCTGGTCGGTGACGGATCCAGAGTTCACAGCCTGCCAACTGTGGAGACAAGGAACCATCGAGACCTCAAGACTATTACACCAACTACGGTAAGTTATGTGAAATAGTTGTCTAAAATCAATGAAGATAAACTGAAATCAACAGCTTAAAATGAGTTTGTTTTTCACTCTTGTGAATTGCACTATATTGTTCCCTTATTTTTTCAGGTTCAACAACTACTACAAGGTGACTTTACTGAAGATGTGAGCAGCTTCAAGATAATTGACTGTAGATATCCATACGAATACGAGGGAGGACACATTCAGGGAGCCGTCAACATTTACACTGAGGAAGGAATTCGCCAACTTGTCAACGATGCAGCCACGTCACCAGTCGTTCTTATCTTCCATTGTGAATTTTCTTCCGAGAGAGGCCCTAAGATGTAAGTATTCATTGTCTCAACTGCAACAAGTAGTTTATTGTCAAAGCTAAAAGTCAAACTTATACAGTCCATCCTCAATGTAACCATATTTATGTTCTTCTAAATCAATTCTAATCTTGTTGTGTTTTTGATTTCAGGATGCGTCATCTGAGGAGTGAGGACAGACGGACCAATAGCCACAGATATCCGACACTGAACTTTCCTGAAATCTATCTGATGCAGGGTGGATACAAGTCCTTCTACTTTAACACTGACAAGGTATGTATGTTTTAGAATGTTGTCATGTTTCAATACAACGTCTCTCTTGAGTCCAGTGAATGTATCCCGTATGTATCTAACATATTTGTATCAAAAGTAAAAGTAATAAATAACTGAGAAATCTGCTGTGAAGGTAAATCTTTTGACCTGCCATTGACCATTCATTTTCTTCATTTTAGGCACTCTGTGAACCAGAAAGCTATGTACCTATGCTTGATGCTGACCATACTGATGACCTGAAGAAATTTCGATCCAAGTGCAAGTCTATGTCAACTGGCCAGAAGAAGATGGGAAGAAGTCGACGATTTGTTGCCCGCAGATGTGCCTCCTCACCTGCCATCAGCTGTAGTTTTGACTCAGAAACGGAGACACAGACACTTGTTTTCTAGATTCACCGTCATCATAAAGTGACATGATTTTATTGACTTTATAATGCAATGTTGATTGTTGATTTCCGAAAGTGTGATATTGTTATGTTTCGCTAGTTAACATTTTTGTTGACAATTTACCAGTGTTATTGCTGTTCATTTGTATGAATGTTGTTGTTTCAATTGCAATATTGATGCAAAATAAAATACTATCTCGAAACTTTTACTTATTGTCTTTATATAGCCAATTATATGCGAAACTATTTCGTTTAGAACGTGGTTAGAACATGGAATGGCTTAAAAGAACTTGAACAGAATGTATCTTGTTGTTTATTGAACACAACAGTGTTGAATATTAGTGTACAATTATCCAGTAACAACACATCTTAATTTGATGTTGTCTTAGTCTGACTAATGAGACGAAGGTGATTCAATCACCTCAAAGTGTGACTCAAACCAGCTTAGTGAAATTCGCTCACTGGTAATCCAATCAAGATAACCACTGGCTTCGTTGTTGCATGGTATAAAAGAGACGGCATCCAACAACCTGGCATCTGTTAGCAGTATATCAATTTGTGTCCTTGTCAAGCCAGTGCTATTTCATAATGTCATCTCCCAGTTTCTCAATGAGTCCAGTTTCCGAGGCAGACATAACTTTCAGTAATCTTCAGTCAGTTCTCTTTGACAGTCCATGTTCATGGAGAGATGCAGAATCATGTGACAGCGGATTTGGCTCTTCAGATTCCGAATCTGAGGTGAGTTGATTAACTGATAACAAGAGAGGAGTTTATTTGCCTTTGGGGCCATCTAACCCATATTGCTAATATGACAGACAGTGATCATAGTAATCAATTATAACATGCAAATTACATTATTGTATTCAAAAAGGTAATGAGAAGTTTATATCACCGCCCTGAACAACTATTAAGTTTTATTTGATAGCACTTTCCTTACAATTGTCCTTTCTGTATTTCCAGACATCTCCTCTTGAGCGTTCTTCTGCCAAACGTGCCCTGTTTGCTTGCGAGAGTGACGATGAGGTGGATGAAAGTCCAATGAAACGTCAACGACGGTTGGTGGCCGATGCTGTAGAGAAGTTACAGGCTACTGAAGAGAATCTGGTCGGTGACGGATCCAGAGTTCACAGCCTGCCAACTGTGGAGACAAGGAACCATCGAGACCTCAAGACTATTACACCAACTACGGTAAGTTATGTGAAATAGTTGTCTAAAATCAATGAAGATAAACTGAAATCAACAGCTTAAAATGAGTTTGTTTTTCACTCTTGTGAATTGCACTATATTGTTCCCTTATTTTTTCAGGTTCAACAACTACTACAAGGTGACTTTACTGAAGATGTGAGCAGCTTCAAGATAATTGACTGTAGATATCCATACGAATACGAGGGAGGACACATTCAGGGAGCCGTCAACATTTACACTGAGGAAGGAATTCGCCAACTTGTCAACGATGCAGCCACGTCACCAGTCGTTCTTATCTTCCATTGTGAATTTTCTTCCGAGAGAGGCCCTAAGATGTAAGTATTCATTGTCTCAACTGCAACAAGTAGTTTATTGTCAAAGCTAAAAGTCAAACTTATACAGTCCATCCTCAATGTAACCATATTTATGTTCTTCTAAATCAATTCTAATCTTGTTGTGTTTTTGATTTCAGGATGCGTCATCTGAGGAGTGAGGACAGACGGACCAATAGCCACAGATATCCGACACTGAACTTTCCTGAAATCTATCTGATGCAGGGTGGATACAAGTCCTTCTACTTTAACACTGACAAGGTATGTATGTTTTAGAATGTTGTCATGTTTCAATACAACGTCTCTCTTGAGTCCAGTGAATGTATCCCGTATGTATCTAACATATTTGTATCAAAAGTAAAAGTAATAAATAACTGAGAAATCTGCTGTGAAGGTAAATCTTTTGACATGCAATTGACCATTCATTTTCTTCATTTTAGGCACTCTGTGAACCAGAAAGCTATGTACCTATGCTTGATGCTGACCATACTGATGACCTGAAGAAATTTCGATCCAAGTGCAAGTCTATGTCAACTGGCCAGAAGAAGATGGGAAGAAGTCGACGATTTGTTGCCCGCAGATGTGCCTCCTCACCTGCCATCAGCTGTAGTTTTGACTCAGAAACGGAGACACAGACACTTGTTTTCTAGATTCACCGTCATCATAAAGTGACATGATTTTATTGACGTTATAATGCAATGTTGATTGTTGATTTCCGAAAGTGTGATATTGTTATGTTTCGCTAGTTAACATTTTTGTTGACAATTTATCAGTGTTATTGCTGTTCATTTTTATGAATGTTGTTGTTTCAATTGCAATATTGATGCAAAATAAAATACTATCTCGAAACTTTTACTTATTGTCTTTATATAGCCAATTATATGCGAAACTATTTCGTGTAGAACGTGGTTAGAACATGGAATGGCTTAAAAGAACTTGAACAGAATGTATCTTGTTGTTTATTGAACACAACAGTGTTGAATATTAGTGTACAATTATCCAGTAACAACACATCTTAATTTGATGTTGTCTTAGTCTGACTAATGAGACGAAGGTGATTCAATCACCTCAAAGTGTGACTCAAACCAGCTTAGTGAAATTCGCTCACTGGTAATCCAATCAAGATAACCACTGGCTTCGTTGTTGCATGGTATAAAAGAGACGGCATCCAACAACCTGGCATCTGTTAGCAGTATATCAATTTGTGTCCTTGTCAAGCCAGTGCTATTTCATAATGTCATCTCCCAGTTTCTCAATGAGTCCAGTTTCCGAGGCAGACATAACTTTCAGTAATCTTCAGTCAGTTCTCTTTGACAGTCCATGTTCATGGAGAGATGCAGAATCATGTGACAGCGGATTTGGCTCTTCAGATTCCGAATCTGAGGTGAGTTGATTAACTGATAACAAGAGAGGAGTTTATTTGCCTTTGGGGCCATCTAACCCATATTGCTAATATGACAGACAGTGATCATAGTAATCAATTATAACATGCAAATTACATTATTGTATTCAAAAAGGTAATGAGAAGTTTATATCACCGCCCTGAACAACTATTAAGTTTTATTTGATAGCACTTTCCTTACAATTGTCCTTTCTGTATTTCCAGACATCTCCTCTTGAGCGTTCTTCTGCCAAACGTGCCCTGTTTGCTTGCGAGAGTGACGATGAGGTGGATGAAAGTCCAATGAAACGTCAACGACGGTTGGTGGCCGATGCTGTAGAGAAGTTACAGGCTACTGAAGAGAATCTGGACGGTGACGGATCCAGAGTTCACAGCCTGCCAACTGTGGAGACAAGGAACCATCGAGACCTCAAGACTATTACACCAACTACGGTAAGTTATGTGAAATAGTTGTCTAAAATCAATGAAGATAAACTGAAATCAACAGCTTAAAATGAGTTTGTTTTTCACTCTTGTGAATTGCACTATATTGTTCCCTTATTTTTTCAGGTTCAACAACTACTACAAGGTGACTTTACTGAAGATGTGAGCAGCTTCAAGATAATTGACTGTAGATATCCATACGAATACGAGGGAGGACACATTCAGGGAGCCGTCAACATTTACACTGAGGAAGGAATTCGCCAACTTGTCAACGATGCAGCCACGTCACCAGTCGTTCTTATCTTCCATTGTGAATTTTCTTCCGAGAGAGGCCCTAAGATGTAAGTATTCATTGTCTCAACTGCAACAAGTAGTTTATTGTCAAAGCTAAAAGTCAAACTTATACAGTCCATCCTCAATGTAACCATATTTATGTTCTTCTAAATCAATTCTAATCTTGTTGTGTTTTTGATTTCAGGATGCGTCATCTGAGGAGTGAGGACAGACGGACCAATAGCCACAGATATCCGACACTGAACTTTCCTGAAATCTATCTGATGCAGGGTGGATACAAGTCCTTCTACTTTAACACTGACAAGGTATGTATGTTTTAGAATGTTGTCATGTTTCAATACAACGTCTCTCTTGAGTCCAGTGAATGTATCCCGTATGTATCTAACATATTTGTATCAAAAGTAAAAGTAATAAATAACTGAGAAATCTGCTGTGAAGGTAAATCTTTTGACATGCAATTGACCATTCATTTTCTTCATTTTAGGCACTCTGTGAACCAGAAAGCTATGTACCTATGCTTGATGCTGACCATACTGATGACCTGAAGAAATTTCGATCCAAGTGCAAGTCTATGTCAACTGGCCAGAAGAAGATGGGAAGAAGTCGACGATTTGTTGCCCGCAGATGTGCCTCCTCACCTGCCATCAGCTGTAGTTTTGACTCAGAAACGGAGACACAGACACTTGTTTTCTAGATTCATCGTCATCATAAAGTGACATGATTTTATTGACGTTATAATGCAATGTCGATTGTTGATTTCCGAAAGTGTGATATTGTTATGTTTCGCTAGTTAACATTTTTGTTGACAATTTATCAGTGTTATTGCTGTTCATTTTTATGAATGTTGTTGTTTCAATTGCAATATTGATGCAAAATAAAATACTATCTCGAAACTTTTACTTATTGTCTTTATATAGCCAATTATATGCGAAACTATTTCGTGTAGAACGTGGTTAGAACATGGAATGGCTTAAAAGAACTTGAACAGAATGTATCTTGTTGTTTATTGAACACAACAGTGTTGAATATTAGTGTACAATTATCCAGTAACAACACATCTTAATTTGATGTTGTCTTAGTCTGACTAATGAGACGAAGGTGATTCAATCACCTCAAAGTGTGACTCAAACCAGCTTAGTGAAATTCGCTCACTGGTAATCCAATCAAGATAACCACTGGCTTCGTTGTTGCATGGTATAAAAGAGACGGCATCCAACAACCTGGCATCTGTTAGCAGTATATCAATTTGTGTCCTTGTCAAGCCAGTGCTATTTCATAATGTCATCTCCCAGTTTCTCAATGAGTCCAGTTTCCGAGGCAGACATAACTTTCAGTAATCTTCAGTCAGTTCTCTTTGACAGTCCATGTTCATGGAGAGATGCAGAATCATGTGACAGCGGATTTGGCTCTTCAGATTCCGAATCTGAGGTGAGTTGATTAACTGATAACAAGAGAGGAGTTTATTTGCCTTTGGGGCCATCTAACCCATATTGCTAATATGACAGACAGTGATCATAGTAATCAATTATAACATGCAAATTACATTATTGTATTCAAAAAGGTAATGAGAAGTTTATATCACCGCCCTGAACAACTATTAAGTTTTATTTGATAGAACTTTCCTTACAATTGTCCTTTCTGTATTTCCAGACATCTCCTCTTGAGCGTTCTTCTGCCAAACGTGCCCTGTTTGCTTGCGAGAGTGACGATGAGGTGGATGAAAGTCCAATGAAACGTCAACGACGGTTGGTGGCCGATGCTGTAGAGAAGTTACAGGCTACTGAAGAGAATCTGGTCGGTGACGGATCCAGAGTTCACAGCCTGCCAACTGTGGAGACAAGGAACCATCGAGACCTCAAGACTATTACACCAACTACGGTAAGTTATGTGAAATAGTTGTCTAAAATCAATGAAGATAAACTGAAATCAACAGCTTAAAATGAGTTTGTTTTTCACTCTTGTGAATTGCACTATATTGTTCCCTTATTTTTTCAGGTTCAACAACTACTACAAGGTGACTTTACTGAAGATGTGAGCAGCTTCAAGATAATTGACTGTAGATATCCATACGAATACGAGGGAGGACACATTCAGGGAGCCGTCAACATTTACACTGAGGAAGGAATTCGCCAACTTGTCAACGATGCAGCCACGTCACCAGTCGTTCTTATCTTCCATTGTGAATTTTCTTCCGAGAGAGGCCCTAAGATGTAAGTATTCATTGTCTCAACTGCAACAAGTAGTTTATTGTCAAAGCTAAAAGTCAAACTTATACAGTCCATCCTCAATGTAACCATATTTATGTTCTTCTAAATCAATTCTAATCTTGTTGTGTTTTTGATTTCAGGATGCGTCATCTGAGGAGTGAGGACAGACGGACCAATAGCCACAGATATCCGACACTGAACTTTCCTGAAATCTATCTGATGCAGGGTGGATACAAGTCCTTCTACTTTAACACTGACAAGGTATGTATGTTTTAGAATGTTGTCATGTTTCAATACAACGTCTCTCTTGAGTCCAGTGAATGTATCCCGTATGTATCTAACATATTTGTATCAAAAGTAAAAGTAATCAATAACTGAGAAATCTGCTGTGAAGGTAAATCTTTTGACCTGCAATTGACCATTCATTTTCTTCATTTTAGGCACTCTGTGAACCAGAAAGCTATGTACCTATGCTTGATGCTGACCATACTGATGACCTGAAGAAATTTCGATCCAAGTGCAAGTCTATGTCAACTGGCCAGAAGAAGATGGGAAGAAGTCGACGATTTGTTGCCCGCAGATGTGCCTCCTCACCTGCCATCAGCTGTAGTTTTGACTCAGAAACGGAGACACAGACACTTGTTTTCTAGATTCACCGTCATCATAAAGTGACATGATTTTATTGACGTTATAATGCAATGTTGATTGTTGATTTCCGAAAGTGTGATATTGTTATGTTTCGCTAGTTAACATTTTTGTTGACAATTTACCAGTGTTATTGCTGTTCATTTTTATGAATGTTGTTGTTTCAATTGCAATATTGATGCAAAATAAAATACTATCTCGAAACTTTTACTTATTGTCTTTATATAGCCAATTATATGCGAAACTATTTCGTGTAGAACGTGGTTAGAACATGGAATGGCTTAAAAGAACTTGAACAGAATGTATCTTGTTGTTTATTGAACACAACAGTGTTGAATATTAGTGTACAATTATCCAGTAACAACACATCTTAATTTGATGTTGTCTTAGTCTGACTAATGAGACGAAGGTGATTCAATCACCTCAAAGTGTGACTCAAACCAGCTTAGTGAAATTCGCTCATTGGTAATCCAATCAAGATAACCACTGGCTTCGTTGTTGCATGGTATAAAAGAGACGGCATCCAACAACCTGGCATCTGTTAGCAGTATATCAATTTGTGTCCTTGTCAAGCCAGTGCTATTTCATAATGTCATCTCCCAGTTTCTCAATGAGTCCAGTTTCCGAGGCAGACATAACTTTCAGTAATCTTCAGTCAGTTCTCTTTGACAGTCCATGTTCATGGAGAGATGCAGAATCATGTGACAGCGGATTTGGCTCTTCAGATTCCGAATCTGAGGTGAGTTGATTAACTGATAACAAGAGAGGAGTTTATTTGCCTTTGGGGCCATCTAACCCATATTGCTAATATGACAGACAGTGATCATAGTAATCAATTATAACATGCAAATTACATTATTGTATTCAAAAAGGTAATGAGAAGTTTATATCACCGCCCTGAACAACTATTAAGTTTTATTTGATAGCACTTTCCTTACAATTGTCCTTTCTGTATTTCCAGACATCTCCTCTTGAGCGTTCTTCTGCCAAACGTGCCCTGTTTGCTTGCGAGAGTGACGATGAGGTGGATGAAAGTCCAATGAAACGTCAACGACGGTTGGTGGCCGATGCTGTAGAGAAGTTACAGGCTACTGAAGAGAATCTGGTTGGTGACGGATCCAGAGTTCACAGCCTGCCAACTGTGGAGACAAGGAACCATCGAGACCTCAAGACTATTACACCAACTACGGTAAGTTATGTGAAATAGTTGTCTAAAATCAATGAAGATAAACTGAAATCAACAGCTTAAAATGAGTTTGTTTTTCACTCTTGTGAATTGCACTATATTGTTCCCTTATTTTTTCAGGTTCAACAACTACTACAAGGTGACTTTACTGAAGATGTGAGCAGCTTCAAGATAATTGACTGTAGATATCCATACGAATACGAGGGAGGACACATTCAGGGAGCCGTCAACATTTACACTGAGGAAGGAATTCGCCAACTTGTCAACGATGCAGCCACGTCACCAGTCGTTCTTATCTTCCATTGTGAATTTTCTTCCGAGAGAGGCCCTAAGATGTAAGTATTCATTGTCTCAACTGCAACAAGTAGTTTATTGTCAAAGCTAAAAGTCAAACTTATACAGTCCATCCTCAATGTAACCATATTTATGTTCTTCTAAATCAATTCTAATCTTGTTGTGTTTTTGATTTCAGGATGCGTCATCTGAGGAGTGAGGACAGACGGACCAATAGCCACAGATATCCGACACTGAACTTTCCTGAAATCTATCTGATGCAGGGTGGATACAAGTCCTTCTACTTTAACACTGACAAGGTATGTATGTTTTAGAATGTTGTCATGTTTCAATACAACGTCTCTCTTGAGTCCAGTGAATGTATCCCGTATGTATCTAACATATTTGTATCAAAAGTAAAAGTAATAAATAACTGAGAAATCTGCTGTGAAGGTAAATCTTTTGACCTGCAATTGACCATTCATTTTCTTCATTTTAGGCACTCTGTGATCCAGAAAGCTATGTACCTATGCTTGATGCTGACCATACTGATGACCTGAAGAAATTTCGATCCAAGTGCAAGTCTATGTCAACTGGCCAGAAGAAGATGGGAAGAAGTCGACGATTTGTTGCCCGCAGATGTGCCTCCTCACCTGCCATCAGCTGTAGTTTTGACTCAGAAACGGAGACACAGACACTTGTTTTCTAGATTCACCGTCATCATAAAGTGACATGATTTTATTGACTTTATAATGCAATGTTGATTGTTGATTTCCGAAAGTGTGATATTGTTATGTTTCGCTAGTTAACATTTTTGTTGACAATTTATCAGTGTTATTGCTGTTCATTTTTATGAATGTTGTTGTTTCAATTGCAATATTGATGCAAAATAAAATACTATCTCGAAACTTTTACTTATTGTCTTTATATAGCCAATTATATGCGAAACTATTTCGTGTAGAACGTGGTTAGAACATGGAATGGCTTAAAAGAACTTGAACAGAATGTATCTTGTTGTTTATTGAACACAACAGTGTTGAATATTAGTGTACAATTATCCAGTAACAACACATCTTAATTTGATGTTGTCTTAGTCTGACTAATGAGACGAAGGTGATTCAATCACCTCAAAGTGTGACTCAAACCAGCTTAGTGAAATTCGCTCACTGGTAATCCAATCAAGATAACCACTGGCTTCGTTGTTGCATGGTATAAAAGAGACGGCATCCAACAACCTGGCATCTGTTAGCAGTATATCAATTTGTGTCCTTGTCAAGCCAGTGCTATTTCATAATGTCATCTCCCAGTTTCTCAATGAGTCCAGTTTCCGAGGCAGACATAACTTTCAGTAATCTTCAGTCAGTTCTCTTTGACAGTCCATGTTCATGGAGAGATGCAGAATCATGTGACAGCGGATTTGGCTCTTCAGATTCCGAATCTGAGGTGAGTTGATTAACTGATAACAAGAGAGGAGTTTATTTGCCTTTGGGGCCATCTAACCCATATTGCTAATATGACAGACAGTGATCATAGTAATCAATTATAACATGCAAATTACATTATTGTATTCAAAAAGGTAATGAGAAGTTTATATCACCGCCCTGAACAACTATTAAGTTTTATTTGATAGCACTTTCCTTACAATTGTCCTTTCTGTATTTCCAGACATCTCCTCTTGAGCGTTCTTCTGCCAAACGTGCCCTGTTTGCTTGCGAGAGTGACGATGAGGTGGATGAAAGTCCAATGAAACGTCAACGACGGTTGGTGGCCGATGCTGTAGAGAAGTTACAGGCTACTGAAGAGAATCTGGTCGGTGACGGATCCAGAGTTCACAGCCTGCCAACTGTGGAGACAAGGAACCATCGAGACCTCAAGACTATTACACCAACTACGGTAAGTTATGTGAAATAGTTGTCTAAAATCAATGAAGATAAACTGAAATCAACAGCTTAAAATGAGTTTGTTTTTCACTCTTGTGAATTGCACTATATTGTTCCCTTATTTTTTCAGGTTCAACAACTACTACAAGGTGACTTTACTGAAGATGTGAGCAGCTTCAAGATAATTGACTGTAGATATCCATACGAATACGAGGGAGGACACATTCAGGGAGCCGTCAACATTTACACTGAGGAAGGAATTCGCCAACTTGTCAACGATGCAGCCACGTCACCAGTCGTTCTTATCTTCCATTGTGAATTTTCTTCCGAGAGAGGCCCTAAGATGTAAGTATTCATTGTCTCAACTGCAACAAGTAGTTTATTGTCAAAGCTAAAAGTCAAACTTATACAGTCCATCCTCAATGTAACCATATTTATGTTCTTCTAAATCAATTCTAATCTTGTTGTGTTTTTGATTTCAGGATGCGTCATCTGAGGAGTGAGGACAGACGGACCAATAGCCACAGATATCCGACACTGAACTTTCCTGAAATCTATCTGATGCAGGGTGGATACAAGTCCTTCTACTTTAACACTGACAAGGTATGTATGTTTTAGAATGTTGTCATGTTTCAATACAACGTCTCTCTTGAGTCCAGTGAATGTATCCCGTATGTATCTAACATATTTGTATCAAAAGTAAAAGTAATAAATAACTGAGAAATCTGCTGTGAAGGTAAATCTTTTGACCTGCAATTGACCATTCATTTTCTTCATTTTAGGCACTCTGTGAACCAGAAAGCTATGTACCTATGCTTGATGCTGACCATACTGATGACCTGAAGAAATTTCGATCCAAGTGCAAGTCTATGTCAACTGGCCAGAAGAAGATGGGAAGAAGTCGACGATTTGTTGCCCGCAGATGTGCCTCCTCACCTGCCATCAGCTGTAGTTTTGACTCAGAAACAGAGACACAGACACTTGTTTTCTAGATTCACCGTCATCATAAAGTGACATGATTTTATTGACTTTATAATGCAATGTTGATTGTTGATTTCCGAAAGTGTGATATTGTTATGTTTCGCTAGTTAACATTTTTGTTGACAATTTACCAGTGTTATTGCTGTTCATTTTTATGAATGTTGTTGTTTCAATTGCAATATTGATGCAAAATAAAATACTATCTCGAAACTTTTACTTATTGTCTTTATATAGCCAATTATATGCGAAACTATTTCGTGTAGAACGTGGTTAGAACATGGAATGGCTTAAAAGAACTTGAACAGAATGTATCTTGTTGTTTATTGAACACAACAGTGTTGAATATTAGTGTACAATTATCCAGTAACAACACATCTTAATTTGATGTTGTCTTAGTCTGACTAATGAGACGAAGGTGATTCAATCACCTCAAAGTGTGACTCAAACCAGCTTAGTGAAATTCGCTCACTGGTAATCCAATCAAGATAACCACTGGCTTCGTTGTTGCATGGTATAAAAGAGACGGCATCCAACAACCTGGCATCTGTTAGCAGTATATCAATTTGTGTCCTTGTCAAGCCAGTGCTATTTCATAATGTCATCTCCCAGTTTCTCAATGAGTCCAGTTTCCGAGGCAGACATAACTTTCAGTAATCTTCAGTCAGTTCTCTTTGACAGTCCATGTTCATGGAGAGATGCAGAATCATGTGACAGCGGATTTGGCTCTTCAGATTCCGAATCTGAGGTGAGTTGATTAACTGATAACAAGAGAGGAGTTTATTTGCCTTTGGGGCCATCTAACCCATATTGCTAATATGACAGACAGTGATCATAGTAATCAATTATAACATGCAAATTACATTATTGTATTCAAAAAGGTAATGAGAAGTTTATATCACCGCCCTGAACAACTATTAAGTTTTATTTGATAGCACTTTCCTTACAATTGTCCTTTCTGTATTTCCAGACATCTCCTCTTGAGCGTTCTTCTGCCAAACGTGCCCTGTTTGCTTGCGAGAGTGACGATGAGGTGGATGAAAGTCCAATGAAACGTCAACGACGGTTGGTGGCCGATGCTGTAGAGAAGTTACAGGCTACTGAAGAGAATCTGGTCGGTGACGGATCCAGAGTTCACAGCCTGCCAACTGTGGAGACAAGGAACCATCGAGACCTCAAGACTATTACACCAACTACGGTAAGTTATGTGAAATAGTTGTCTAAAATCAATGAAGATAAACTGAAATCAACAGCTTAAAATGAGTTTGTTTTTCACTCTTGTGAATTGCACTATATTGTTCCCTTATTTTTTCAGGTTCAACAACTACTACAAGGTGACTTTACTGAAGATGTGAGCAGCTTCAAGATAATTGACTGTAGATATCCATACGAATACGAGGGAGGACACATTCAGGGAGCCGTCAACATTTACACTGAGGAAGGAATTCGCCAACTTGTCAACGATGCAGCCACGTCACCAGTCGTTCTTATCTTCCATTGTGAATTTTCTTCCGAGAGAGGCCCTAAGATGTAAGTATTCATTGTCTCAACTGCAACAAGTAGTTTATTGTCAAAGCTAAAAGTCAAACTTATACAGTCCATCCTCAATGTAACCATATTTATGTTCTTCTAAATCAATTCTAATCTTGTTGTGTTTTTGATTTCAGGATGCGTCATCTGAGGAGTGAGGACAGACGGACCAATAGCCACAGATATCCGACACTGAACTTTCCTGAAATCTATCTGATGCAGGGTGGATACAAGTCCTTCTACTTTAACACTGACAAGGTATGTATGTTTTAGAATGTTGTCATGTTTCAATACAACGTCTCTCTTGAGTCCAGTGAATGTATCCCGTATGTATCTAACATATTTGTATCAAAAGTAAAAGTAATAAATAACTGAGAAATCTGCTGTGAAGGTAAATCTTTTGACCTGCAATTGACCATTCATTTTCTTCATTTTAGGCACTCTGTGAACCAGAAAGCTATGTACCTATGCTTGATGCTGACCATACTGATGACCTGAAGAAATTTCGATCCAAGTGCAAGTCTATGTCAACTGGCCAGAAGAAGATGGGAAGAAGTCGACGATTTGTTGCCCGCAGATGTGCCTCCTCACCTGCCATCAGCTGTAGTTTTGACTCAGAAACAGAGACACAGACACTTGTTTTCTAGATTCACCGTCATCATAAAGTGACATGATTTTATTGACTTTATAATGCAATGTTGATTGTTGATTTCCGAAAGTGTGATATTGTTATGTTTCGCTAGTTAACATTTTTGTTGACAATTTACCAGTGTTATTGCTGTTCATTTTTATGAATGTTGTTGTTTCAATTGCAATATTGATGCAAAATAAAATACTATCTCGAAACTTTTACTTATTGTCTTTATATAGCCAATTATATGCGAAACTATTTCGTGTAGAACGTGGTTAGAACATGGAATGGCTTAAAAGAACTTGAACAGAATGTATCTTGTTGTTTATTGAACACAACAGTGTTGAATATTAGTGTACAATTATCCAGTAACAACACATCTTAATTTGATGTTGTCTTAGTCTGACTAATGAGACGAAGTTGATTCAATCACCTCAAAGTGTGACTCAAACCAGCTTAGTGAAATTCGCTCACTGGTAATCCAATCAAGATAACCACTGGCTTCGTTGTTGCATGGTATAAAAGAGACGGCATCCAACAACCTGGCATCTGTTAGCAGTATATCAATTTGTGTCCTTGTCAAGCCAGTGCTATTTCATAATGTCATCTCCCAGTTTCTCAATGAGTCCAGTTTCCGAGGCAGACATAACTTTCAGTAATCTTCAGTCAGTTCTCTTTGACAGTCCATGTTCATGGAGAGATGCAGAATCATGTGACAGCGGATTTGGCTCTTCAGATTCCGAATCTGAGGTGAGTTGATTAACTGATAACAAGAGAGGAGTTTATTTGCCTTTGGGGCCATCTAACCCATATTGCTAATATGACAGACAGTGATCATAGTAATCAATTATAACATGCAAATTACATTATTGTATTCAAAAAGGTAATGAGAAGTTTATATCACCGCCCTGAACAACTATTAAGTTTTATTTGATAGCACTTTCCTTACAATTGTCCTTTCTGTATTTCCAGACATCTCCTCTTGAGCGTTCTTCTGCCAAACGTGCCCTGTTTGCTTGCGAGAGTGACGATGAGGTGGATGAAAGTCCAATGAAACGTCAACGACGGTTGGTGGCCGATGCTGTAGAGAAGTTACAGGCTACTGAAGAGAATCTGGTCGGTGACGGATCCAGAGTTCACAGCCTGCCAACTGTGGAGACAAGGAACCATCGAGACCTCAAGACTATTACACCAACTACGGTAAGTTATGTGAAATAGTTGTCTAAAATCAATGAAGATAAACTGAAATCAACAGCTTAAAATGAGTTTGTTTTTCACTCTTGTGAATTGCACTATATTGTTCCCTTATTTTTTCAGGTTCAACAACTACTACAAGGTGACTTTACTGAAGATGTGAGCAGCTTCAAGATAATTGACTGTAGATATCCATACGAATACGAGGGAGGACACATTCAGGGAGCCGTCAACATTTACACTGAGGAAGGAATTCGCCAACTTGTCAACGATGCAGCCACGTCACCAGTCGTTCTTATCTTCCATTGTGAATTTTCTTCCGAGAGAGGCCCTAAGATGTAAGTATTCATTGTCTCAACTGCAACAAGTAGTTTATTGTCAAAGCTAAAAGTCAAACTTATACAGTCCATCCTCAATGTAACCATATTTATGTTCTTCTAAATCAATTCTAATCTTGTTGTGTTTTTGATTTCAGGATGCGTCATCTGAGGAGTGAGGACAGACGGACCAATAGCCACAGATATCCGACACTGAACTTTCCTGAAATCTATCTGATGCAGGGTGGATACAAGTCCTTCTACTTTAACACTGACAAGGTATGTATGTTTTAGAATGTTGTCATGTTTCAATACAACGTCTCTCTTGAGTCCAGTGAATGTATCCCGTATGTATCTAACATATTTGTATCAAAAGTAAAAGTAATAAATAACTGAGAAATCTGCTGTGAAGGTAAATCTTTTGACCTGCAATTGACCATTCATTTTCTTCATTTTAGGCACTCTGTGAACCAGAAAGCTATGTACCTATGCTTGATGCTGACCATACTGATGACCTGAAGAAATTTCGATCCAAGTGCAAGTCTATGTCAACTGGCCAGAAGAAGATGGGAAGAAGTCGACGATTTGTTGCCCGCAGATGTGCCTCCTCACCTGCCATCAGCTGTAGTTTTGACTCAGAAACGGAGACACAGACACTTGTTTTCTAGATTCACCGTCATCATAAAGTGACATGATTTTATTGACTTTATAATGCAATGTTGATTGTTGATTTCCGAAAGTGTGATATTGTTATGTTTCGCTAGTTAACATTTTTGTTGACAATTTACCAGTGTTATTAGAACATGGAATGGCTTAAAAGAACTTGAACAGAATGTATCTTGTTGTTTATTGAACACAACAGTGTTGAATATTAGTGTACAATTATCCAGTAACAACACATCTTAATTTGATGTTGTCTTAGTCTGACTAATGAGACGAAGGTGATTCAATCACCTCAAAGTGTGACTCAAACCAGCTTAGTGAAATTCGCTCACTGGTAATCCAATCAAGATAACCACTGGCTTCGTTGTTGCATGGTATAAAAGAGACGGCATCCAACAACCTGGCATCTGTTAGCAGTATATCAATTTGTGTCCTTGTCAAGCCAGTGCTATTTCATAATGTCATCTCCCAGTTTCTCAATGAGTCCAGTTTCCGAGGCAGACATAACTTTCAGTAATCTTCAGTCAGTTCTCTTTGACAGTCCATGTTCATGGAGAGATGCAGAATCATGTGACAGCGGATTTGGCTCTTCAGATTCCGAATCTGAGGTGAGTTGATTAACAGATAACAAGAGAGGAGTTTATTTGCCTTTGGGGCCATCTAACCCATATTGCTAATATGACAGACAGTGATCATAGTAATCAATTATAACATGCAAATTACATTATTGTATTCAAAAAGGTAATGAGAAGTTTATATCACCGCCCTGAACAACTATTAAGTTTTATTTGATAGCACTTTCCTTACAATTGTCCTTTCTGTACTTCCAGACATCTCCTCTTGAGCGTTCTTCTGCCAAACGTGCCCTGTTTGCTTGCGAGAGTGACGATGAGGTGGATGAAAGTCCAATGAAACGTCAACGACGGTTGGTGGCCGATGCTGTAGAGAAGTTACAGGCTACTGAAGAGAATCTGGTCGGTGACGGATCCAGAGTTCACAGCCTGCCAACTGTGGAGACAAGGAACCATCGAGACCTCAAGACTATTACACCAACTACGGTAAGTTATGTGAAATAGTTGTCTAAAATCAATGAATATAAACTGAAATCAACAGCTTAAAATGAGTTTGTTTTTCACTCTTGTGAATTGCACTATATTGTTCCCTTATTTTTTCAGGTTCAACAACTACTACAAGGTGACTTTACTGAAGATGTGAGCAGCTTCAAGATAATTGACTGTAGATATCCATACGAATACGAGGGAGGACACATTCAGGGAGCCGTCAACATTTACACTGAGGAAGGAATTCGCCAACTTGTCAACGATGCAGCCACGTCACCAGTCGTTCTTATCTTCCATTGTGAATTTTCTTCCGAGAGAGGCCCTAAGATGTAAGTATTCATTGTCTCAACTGCAACAAGTAGTTTATTGTCAAAGCTAAAAGTCAAACTTATACAGTCCATCCTCAATGTAACCATATTTATGTTCTTCTAAATCAATTCTAATCTTGTTGTGTTTTTGATTTCAGGATGCGTCATCTGAGGAGTGAGGACAGACGGACCAATAGCCACAGATATCCGACACTGAACTTTCCTGAAATCTATCTGATGCAGGGTGGATACAAGTCCTTCTACTTTAACACTGACAAGGTATGTATGTTTTAGAATGTTGTCATGTTTCAATACAACGTCTCTCTTGAGTCCAGTGAATGTATCCCGTATGTATCTAACATATTTGTATCAAAAGTAAAAGTAATAAATAACTGAGAAATCTGCTGTGAAGGTAAATCTTTTGACCTGCAATTGACCATTCATTTTCTTCATTTTAGGCACTCTGTGAACCAGAAAGCTATGTACCTATGCTTGATGCTGACCATACTGATGACCTGAAGAAATTTCGATCCAAGTGCAAGTCTATGTCAACTGGCCAGAAGAAGATGGGAAGAAGTCGACGATTTGTTGCCCGCAGATGTGCCTCCTCACCTGCCATCAGCTGTAGTTTTGACTCAGAAACGGAGACACAGACACTTGTTTTCTAGATTCACCGTCATCATAAAGTGACATGATTTTATTGACTTTATAATGCAATGTTGATTGTTGATTTCCGAAAGTGTGATATTGTTATGTTTCGCTAGTTAACATTTTTGTTGACAATTTATCAGTGTTATTGCTGTTCATTTTTATGAATGTTGTTGTTTCAATTGCAATATTGATGCAAAATAAAATACTATCTCGAAACTTTTACTTATTGTCTTTATATAGCCAATTATATGCGAAACTATTTCGTGTAGAACGTGGTTAGAACATGGAATGGCTTAAAAGAACTTGAACAGAATGTATCTTGTTGTTTATTGAACACAACAGTGTTGAATATTAGTGTACAATTATCCAGTAACAACACATCTTAATTTGATGTTGTCTTAGTCTGACTAATGAGACGAAGGTGATTCAATCACCTCAAAGTGTGACTCAAACCAGCTTAGTGAAATTCGCTCACTGGTAATCCAATCAAGATAACCACTGGCTTCGTTGTTGCATGGTATAAAAGAGACGGCATCCAACAACCTGGCATCTGTTAGCAGTATATCAATTTGTGTCCTTGTCAAGCCAGTGCTATTTCATAATGTCATCTCCCAGTTTCTCAATGAGTCCAGTTTCCGAGGCAGACATAACTTTCAGTAATCTTCAGTCAGTTCTCTTTGACAGTCCATGTTCATGGAGAGATGCAGAATCATGTGACAGCGGATTTGGCTCTTCAGATTCCGAATCTGAGGTGAGTTGATTAACTGATAACAAGAGAGGAGTTTATTTGCCTTTGGGGCCATCTAACCCATATTGCTAATATGACAGACAGTGATCATAGTAATCAATTATAACATGCAAATTACATTATTGTATTCAAAAAGGTAATGAGAAGTTTATATCACCGCCCTGAACAACTATTAAGTTTTATTTGATAGCACTTTCCTTACAATTGTCCTTTCTGTATTTCCAGACATCTCCTCTTGAGCGTTCTTCTGCCAAACGTGCCCTGTTTGCTTGCGAGAGTGACGATGAGGTGGATGAAAGTCCAATGAAACGTCAACGACGGTTGGTGGCCGATGCTGTAGAGAAGTTACAGGCTACTGAAGAGAATCTGGTCGGTGACGGATCCAGAGTTCACAGCCTGCCAACTGTGGAGACAAGGAACCATCGAGACCTCAAGACTATTACACCAACTACGGTAAGTTATGTGAAATAGTTGTCTAAAATCAATGAAGATAAACTGAAATCAACAGCTTAAAATGAGTTTGTTTTTCACTCTTGTGAATTGCACTATATTGTTCCCTTATTTTTTCAGGTTCAACAACTACTACAAGGTGACTTTACTGAAGATGTGAGCAGCTTCAAGATAATTGACTGTAGATATCCATACGAATACGAGGGAGGACACATTCAGGGAGCCGTCAACATTTACACTGAGGAAGGAATTCGCCAACTTGTCAACGATGCAGCCACGTCACCAGTCGTTCTTATCTTCCATTGTGAATTTTCTTCCGAGAGAGGCCCTAAGATGTAAGTATTCATTGTCTCAACTGCAACAAGTAGTTTATTGTCAAAGCTAAAAGTCAAACTTATACAGTCCATCCTCAATGTAACCATATTTATGTTCTTCTAAATCAATTCTAATCTTGTTGTGTTTTTGATTTCAGGATGCGTCATCTGAGGAGTGAGGACAGACGGACCAATAGCCACAGATATCCGACACTGAACTTTCCTGAAATCTATCTGATGCAGGGTGGATACAAGTCCTTCTACTTTAACACTGACAAGGTATGTATGTTTTAGAATGTTGTCATGTTTCAATACAACGTCTCTCTTGAGTCCAGTGAATGTATCCCGTATGTATCTAACATATTTGTATCAAAAGTAAAAGTAATCAATAACTGAGAAATCTGCTGTGAAGGTAAATCTTTTGACCTGCAATTGACCATTCATTTTCTTCATTTTAGGCACTCTGTGAACCAGAAAGCTATGTACCTATGCTTGATGCTGACCATACTGATGACCTGAAGAAATTTCGATCCAAGTGCAAGTCTATGTCAACTGGCCAGAAGAAGATGGGAAGAAGTCGACGATTTGTTGCCCGCAGATGTGCCTCCTCACCTGCCATCAGCTGTAGTTTTGACTCAGAAACGGAGACACAGACACTTGTTTTCTAGATTCACCGTCATCATAAAGTGACATGATTTTATTGACTTTATAATGCAATGTTGATTGTTGATTTCCGAAAGTGTGATATTGTTATGTTTCGCTAGTTAACATTTTTGTTGACAATTTATCAGTGTTATTGCTGTTCATTTTTATGAATGTTGTTGTTTCAATTGCAATATTGATGCAAAATAAAATACTATCTCGAAACTTTTACTTATTGTCTTTATATAGCCAATTATATGCGAAACTATTTCGTGTAGAACGTGGTTAGAACATGGAATGGCTTAAAAGAACTTGAACAGAATGTATCTTGTTGTTTATTGAACACAACAGTGTTGAATATTAGTGTACAATTATCCAGTAACAACACATCTTAATTTGATGTTGTCTTAGTCTGACTAATGAGACGAAGGTGATTCAATCACCTCAAAGTGTGACTCAAACCAGCTTAGTGAAATTCGCTCACTGGTAATCCAATCAAGATAACCACTGGCTTCGTTGTTGCATGGTATAAAAGAGACGGCATCCAACAACCTGGCATCTGTTAGCAGTATATCAATTTGTGTCCTTGTCAAGCCAGTGCTATTTCATAATGTCATCTCCCAGTTTCTCAATGAGTCCAGTTTCCGAGGCAGACATAACTTTCAGTAATCTTCAGTCAGTTCTCTTTGACAGTCCATGTTCATGGAGAGATGCAGAATCATGTGACAGCGGATTTGGCTCTTCAGATTCCGAATCTGAGGTGAGTTGATTAACTGATAACAAGAGAGGAGTTTATTTGCCTTTGGGGCCATCTAACCCATATTGCTAATATGACAGACAGTGATCATAGTAATCAATTATAACATGCAAATTACATTATTGTATTCAAAAAGGTAATGAGAAGTTTATATCACCGCCCTGAACAACTATTAAGTTTTATTTGATAGCACTTTCCTTACAATTGTCCTTTCTGTATTTCCAGACATCTCCTCTTGAGCGTTCTTCTGCCAAACGTGCCCTGTTTGCTTGCGAGAGTGACGATGAGGTGGATGAAAGTCCAATGAAACGTCAACGACGGTTGGTGGCCGATGCTGTAGAGAAGTTACAGGCTACTGAAGAGAATCTGGTCGGTGACGGATCCAGAGTTCACAGCCTGCCAACTGTGGAGACAAGGAACCATCGAGACCTCAAGACTATTACACCAACTACGGTAAGTTATGTGAAATAGTTGTCTAAAATCAATGAAGATAAACTGAAATCAACAGCTTAAAATGAGTTTGTTTTTCACTCTTGTGAATTGCACTATATTGTTCCCTTATTTTTTCAGGTTCAACAACTACTACAAGGTGACTTTACTGAAGATGTGAGCAGCTTCAAGATAATTGACTGTAGATATCCATACGAATACGAGGGAGGACACATTCAGGGAGCCGTCAACATTTACACTGAGGAAGGAATTCGCCAACTTGTCAACGATGCAGCCACGTCACCAGTCGTTCTTATCTTCCATTGTGAATTTTCTTCCGAGAGAGGCCCTAAGATGTAAGTATTCATTGTCTCAACTGCAACAAGTAGTTTATTGTCAAAGCTAAAAGTCAAACTTATACAGTCCATCCTCAATGTAACCATATTTATGTTCTTCTAAATCAATTCTAATCTTGTTGTGTTTTTGATTTCAGGATGCGTCATCTGAGGAGTGAGGACAGACGGACCAATAGCCACAGATATCCGACACTGAACTTTCCTGAAATCTATCTGATGCAGGGTGGATACAAGTCCTTCTACTTTAACACTGACAAGGTATGTATGTTTTAGAATGTTGTCATGTTTCAATACAACGTCTCTCTTGAGTCCAGTGAATGTATCCCGTATGTATCTAACATATTTGTATCAAAAGTAAAAGTAATCAATAACTGAGAAATCTGCTGTGAAGGTAAATCTTTTGACATGCAATTGACCATTCATTTTCTTCATTTTAGGCACTCTGTGAACCAGAAAGCTATGTACCTATGCTTGATGCTGACCATACTGATGACCTGAAGAAATTTCGATCCAAGTGCAAGTCTATGTCAACTGGCCAGAAGAAGATGGGAAGAAGTCGACGATTTGTTGCCCGCAGATGTGCCTCCTCACCTGCCATCAGCTGTAGTTTTGACTCAGAAACGGAGACACAGACACTTGTTTTCTAGATTCACCGTCATCATAAAGTGACATGATTTTATTGACTTTATAATGCAATGTTGATTGTTGATTTCCGAAAGTGTGATATTGTTATGTTTCGCTAGTTAACATTTTTGTTGACAATTTATCAGTGTTATTGCTGTTCATTTTTATGAATGTTGTTGTTTCAATTGCAATATTGATGCAAAATAAAATACTATCTCGAAACTTTTACTTATTGTCTTTATATAGCCAATTATATGCGAAACTATTTCGTGTAGAACGTGGTTAGAACATTGAATGGCTTAAAAGAACTTGAACAGAATGTATCTTGTTGTTTATTGAACACAACAGTGTTGAATATTAGTGTACAATTATCCAGTAACAACACATCTTAATTTGATGTTGTCTTAGTCTGACTAATGAGACGAAGGTGATTCAATCACCTCAAAGTGTGACTCAAACCAGCTTAGTGAAATTCGCTCACTGGTAATCCAATCAAGATAACCACTGGCTTCGTTGTTGCATGGTATAAAAGAGACGGCATCCAACAACCTGGCATCTGTTAGCAGTATATCAATTTGTGTCCTTGTCAAGCCAGTGCTATTTCATAATGTCATCTCCCAGTTTCTCAATGAGTCCAGTTTCCGAGGCAGACATAACTTTCAGTAATCTTCAGTCAGTTCTCTTTGACAGTCCATGTTCATGGAGAGATGCAGAATCATGTGACAGCGGATTTGGCTCTTCAGATTCCGAATCTGAGGTGAGTTGATTAACTGATAACAAGAGAGGAGTTTATTTGCCTTTGGGGCCATCTAACCCATATTGCTAATATGACAGACAGTGATCATAGTAATCAATTATAACATGCAAATTACATTATTGTATTCAAAAAGGTAATGAGAAGTTTATATCACCGCCCTGAACAACTATTAAGTTTTATTTGATAGCACTTTCCTTACAATTGTCCTTTCTGTATTTCCAGACATCTCCTCTTGAGCGTTCTTCTGCCAAACGTGCCCTGTTTGCTTGCGAGAGTGACGATGAGGTGGATGAAAGTCCAATGAAACGTCAACGACGGTTGGTGGCCGATGCTGTAGAGAAGTTACAGGCTACTGAAGAGAATCTGGTCGGTGACGGATCCAGAGTTCACAGCCTGCCAACTGTGGAGACAAGGAACCATCGAGACCTCAAGACTATTACACCAACTACGGTAAGTTATGTGAAATAGTTGTCTAAAATCAATGAAGATAAACTGAAATCAACAGCTTAAAATGAGTTTGTTTTTCACTCTTGTGAATTGCACTATATTGTTCCCTTATTTTTTCAGGTTCAACAACTACTACAAGGTGACTTTACTGAAGATGTGAGCAGCTTCAAGATAATTGACTGTAGATATCCATACGAATACGAGGGAGGACACATTCAGGGAGCCGTCAACATTTACACTGAGGAAGGAATTCGCCAACTTGTCAACGATGCAGCCACGTCACCAGTCGTTCTTATCTTCCATTGTGAATTTTCTTCCGAGAGAGGCCCTAAGATGTAAGTATTCATTGTCTCAACTGCAACAAGTAGTTTATTGTCAAAGCTAAAAGTCAAACTTATACAGTCCATCCTCAATGTAACCATATTTATGTTCTTCTAAATCAATTCTAATCTTGTTGTGTTTTTGATTTCAGGATGCGTCATCTGAGGAGTGAGGACAGACGGACCAATAGCCACAGATATCCGACACTGAACTTTCCTGAAATCTATCTGATGCAGGGTGGATACAAGTCCTTCTACTTTAACACTGACAAGGTATGTATGTTTTAGAATGTTGTCATGTTTCAATACAACGTCTCTCTTGAGTCCAGTGAATGTATCCCGTATGTATCTAACATATTTGTATCAAAAGTAAAAGTAATCAATAACTGAGAAATCTGCTGTGAAGGTAAATCTTTTGACCTGCAATTGACCATTCATTTTCTTCATTTTAGGCACTCTGTGAACCAGAAAGCTATGTACCTATGCTTGATGCTGACCATACTGATGACCTGAAGAAATTTCGATCCAAGTGCAAGTCTATGTCAACTGGCCAGAAGAAGATGGGAAGAAGTCGACGATTTGTTGCCCGCAGATGTGCCTCCTCACCTGCCATCAGCTGTAGTTTTGACTCAGAAACGGAGACACAGACACTTGTTTTCTAGATTCACCGTCATCATAAAGTGACATGATTTTATTGACGTTATAATGCAATGTTGATTGTTGATTTCCGAAAGTGTGATATTGTTATGTTTCGCTAGTTAACATTTTTGTTGACAATTTACCAGTGTTATTGCTGTTCATTTTTATGAATGTTGTTGTTTCAATTGCAATATTGATGCAAAATAAAATACTATCTCGAAACTTTTACTTATTGTCTTTATATAGCCAATTATATGCGAAACTATTTCGTGTAGAACGTGGTTAGAACATGGAATGGCTTAAAAGAACTTGAACAGAATGTATCTTGTTGTTTATTGAACACAACAGTGTTGAATATTAGTGTACAATTATCCAGTAACAACACATCTTAATTTGATGTTGTCTTAGTCTGACTAATGAGACGAAGGTGATTCAATCACCTCAAAGTGTGACTCAAACCAGCTTAGTGAAATTCGCTCACTGGTTATCCAATCAAGATAACCACTGGCTTCGTTGTTGCATGGTATAAAAGAGACGGCATCCAACAACCTGGCATCTGTTAGCAGTATATCAATTTGTGTCCTTGTCAAGCCAGTGCTATTTCATAATGTCATCTCCCAGTTTCTCAATGAGTCCAGTTTCCGAGGCAGACATAACTTTCAGTAATCTTCAGTCAGTTCTCTTTGACAGTCCATGTTCATGGAGAGATGCAGAATCATGTGACAGCGGATTTGGCTCTTCAGATTCCGAATCTGAGGTGAGTTGATTAACTGATAACAAGAGAGGAGTTTATTTGCCTTTGGGGCCATCTAACCCATATTGCTAATATGACAGACAGTGATCATAGTAATCAATTATAACATGCAAATTACATTATTGTATTCAAAAAGGTAATGAGAAGTTTATATCACCGCCCTGAACAACTATTAAGTTTTATTTGATAGCACTTTCCTTACAATTGTCCTTTCTGTATTTCCAGACATCTCCTCTTGAGCGTTCTTCTGCCAAACGTGCCCTGTTTGCTTGCGAGAGTGACGATGAGGTGGATGAAAGTCCAATGAAACGTCAACGACGGTTGGTGGCCGATGCTGTAGAGAAGTTACAGGCTACTGAAGAGAATCTGGTCGGTGACGGATCCAGAGTTCACAGCCTGCCAACTGTGGAGACAAGGAACCATCGAGACCTCAAGACTATTACACCAACTACGGTAAGTTATGTGAAATAGTTGTCTAAAATCAATGAAGATAAACTGAAATCAACAGCTTAAAATGAGTTTGTTTTTCACTCTTGTGAATTGCACTATATTGTTCCCTTATTTTTTCAGGTTCAACAACTACTACAAGGTGACTTTACTGAAGATGTGAGCAGCTTCAAGATAATTGACTGTAGATATCCATACGAATACGAGGGAGGACACATTCAGGGAGCCGTCAACATTTACACTGAGGAAGGAATTCGCCAACTTGTCAACGATGCAGCCACGTCACCAGTCGTTCTTATCTTCCATTGTGAATTTTCTTCCGAGAGAGGCCCTAAGATGTAAGTATTCATTGTCTCAACTGCAACAAGTAGTTTATTGTCAAAGCTAAAAGTCAAACTTATACAGTCCATCCTCAATGTAACCATATTTATGTTCTTCTAAATCAATTCTAATCTTGTTGTGTTTTTGATTTCAGGATGCGTCATCTGAGGAGTGAGGACAGACGGACCAATAGCCACAGATATCCGACACTGAACTTTCCTGAAATCTATCTGATGCAGGGTGGATACAAGTCCTTCTACTTTAACACTGACAAGGTATGTATGTTTTAGAATGTTGTCATGTTTCAATACAACGTCTCTCTTGAGTCCAGTGAATGTATCCCGTATGTATCTAACATATTTGTATCAAAAGTAAAAGTAATCAATAACTGAGAAATCTGCTGTGAAGGTAAATCTTTTGACATGCAATTGACCATTCATTTTCTTCATTTTAGGCACTCTGTGAACCAGAAAGCTATGTACCTATGCTTGATGCTGACCATACTGATGACCTGAAGAAATTTCGATCCAAGTGCAAGTCTATGTCAACTGGCCAGAAGAAGATGGGAAGAAGTCGACGATTTGTTGCCCGCAGATGTGCCTCCTCACCTGCCATCAGCTGTAGTTTTGACTCAGAAACGGAGACACAGACACTTGTTTTCTAGATTCACCGTCATCATAAAGTGACATGATTTTATTGACGTTATAATGCAATGTTGATTGTTGATTTCCGAAAGTGTGATATTGTTATGTTTCGCTAGTTAACATTTTTGTTGACAATTTACCAGTGTTATTGCTGTTCATTTTTATGAATGTTGTTTCAATTGCAATATTGATGCAAAATAAAATACTATCTCGAAACTTTTACTTATTGTCTTTATATAGCCAATTATATGCGAAACTATTTCGTGTAGAACGTGGTTAGAACATGGAATGGCTTAAAAGAACTTGAACAGAATGTATCTTGTTGTTTATTGAACACAACAGTGTTGAATATTAGTGTACAATTATCCAGTAACAACACATCTTAATTTGATGTTGTCTTAGTCTGACTAATGAGACGAAGGTGATTCAATCACCTCAAAGTGTGACTCAAACCAGCTTAGTGAAATTCGCTCACTGGTAATCCAATCAAGATAACCACTGGCTTCGTTGTTGCATGGTATAAAAGAGACGGCATCCAACAACCTGGCATCTGTTAGCAGTATATCAATTTGTGTCCTTGTCAAGCCAGTGCTATTTCATAATGTCATCTCCCAGTTTCTCAATGAGTCCAGTTTCCGAGGCAGACATAACTTTCAGTAATCTTCAGTCAGTTCTCTTTGACAGTCCATGTTCATGGAGAGATGCAGAATCATGTGACAGCGGATTTGGCTCTTCAGATTCCGAATCTGAGGTGAGTTGATTAACTGATAACAAGAGAGGAGTTTATTTGCCTTTGGGGCCATCTAACCCATATTGCTAATATGACAGACAGTGATCATAGTAATCAATTATAACATGCAAATTACATTATTGTATTCAAAAAGGTAATGAGAAGTTTATATCACCGCCCTGAACAACTATTAAGTTTTATTTGATAGCACTTTCCTTACAATTGTCCTTTCTGTATTTCCAGACATCTCCTCTTGAGCGTTCTTCTGCCAAACGTGCCCTGTTTGCTTGCGAGAGTGACGATGAGGTGGATGAAAGTCCAATGAAACGTCAACGACGGTTGGTGGCCGATGCTGTAGAGAAGTTACAGGCTACTGAAGAGAATCTGGTCGGTGACGGATCCAGAGTTCACAGCCTGCCAACTGTGGAGACAAGGAACCATCGAGACCTCAAGACTATTACACCAACTACGGTAAGTTATGTGAAATAGTTGTCTAAAATCAATGAAGATAAACTGAAATCAACAGCTTAAAATGAGTTTGTTTTTCACTCTTGTGAATTGCACTATATTGTTCCCTTATTTTTTCAGGTTCAACAACTACTACAAGGTGACTTTACTGAAGATGTGAGCAGCTTCAAGATAATTGACTGTAGATATCCATACGAATACGAGGGAGGACACATTCAGGGAGCCGTCAACATTTACACTGAGGAAGGAATTCGCCAACTTGTCAACGATGCAGCCACGTCACCAGTCGTTCTTATCTTCCATTGTGAATTTTCTTCCGAGAGAGGCCCTAAGATGTAAGTATTCATTGTCTCAACTGCAACAAGTAGTTTATTGTCAAAGCTAAAAGTCAAACTTATACAGTCCATCCTCAATGTAACCATATTTATGTTCTTCTAAATCAATTCTAATCTTGTTGTGTTTTTGATTTCAGGATGCGTCATCTGAGGAGTGAGGACAGACGGACCAATAGCCACAGATATCCGACACTGAACTTTCCTGAAATCTATCTGATGCAGGGTGGATACAAGTCCTTCTACTTTAACACTGACAAGGTATGTATGTTTTAGAATGTTGTCATGTTTCAATACAACGTCTCTCTTGAGTCCAGTGAATGTATCCCGTATGTATCTAACATATTTGTATCAAAAGTAAAAGTAATCAATAACTGAGAAATCTGCTGTGAAGGTAAATCTTTTGACCTGCAATTGACCATTCATTTTCTTCATTTTAGGCACTCTGTGAACCAGAAAGCTATGTACCTATGCTTGATGCTGACCATACTGATGACCTGAAGAAATTTCGATCCAAGTGCAAGTCTATGTCAACTGGCCAGAAGAAGATGGGAAGAAGTCGACGATTTGTTGCCCGCAGATGTGCCTCCTCACCTGCCATCAGCTGTAGTTTTGACTCAGAAACGGAGACACAGACACTTGTTTTCTAGATTCACCGTCATCATAAAGTGACATGATTTTATTGACGTTATAATGCAATGTTGATTGTTGATTTCCGAAAGTGTGATATTGTTATGTTTCGCTAGTTAACATTTTTGTTGACAATTTACCAGTGTTATTGCTGTTCATTTTTATGAATGTTGTTGTTTCAATTGCAATATTGATGCAAAATAAAATACTATCTCGAAACTTTTACTTATTGTCTTTATATAGCCAATTATATGCGAAACTATTTCGTGTAGAACGTGGTTAGAACATGGAATGGCTTAAAAGAACTTGAACAGAATGTATCTTGTTGTTTATTGAACACAACAGTGTTGAATATTAGTGTACAATTATCCAGTAACAACACATCTTAATTTGATGTTGTCTTAGTCTGACTAATGAGACGAAGGTGATTCAATCACCTCAAAGTGTGACTCAAACCAGCTTAGTGAAATTCGCTCACTGGTAATCCAATCAAGATAACCACTGGCTTCGTTGTTGCATGGTATAAAAGAGACGGCATCCAACAACCTGGCATCTGTTAGCAGTATATCAATTTGTGTCCTTGTCAAGCCAGTGCTATTTCATAATGTCATCTCCCAGTTTCTCAATGAGTCCAGTTTCCGAGGCAGACATAACTTTCAGTAATCTTCAGTCAGTTCTCTTTGACAGTCCATGTTCATGGAGAGATGCAGAATCATGTGACAGCGGATTTGGCTCTTCAGATTCCGAATCTGAGGTGAGTTGATTAACTGATAACAAGAGAGGAGTTTATTTGCCTTTGGGGCCATCTAACCCATATTGCTAATATGACAGACAGTGATCATAGTAATCAATTATAACATGCAAATTACATTATTGTATTCAAAAAGGTAATGAGAAGTTTATATCACCGCCCTGAACAACTATTAAGTTTTATTTGATAGCACTTTCCTTACAATTGTCCTTTCTGTATTTCCAGACATCTCCTCTTGAGCGTTCTTCTGCCAAACGTGCCCTGTTTGCTTGCGAGAGTGACGATGAGGTGGATGAAAGTCCAATGAAACGTCAACGACGGTTGGTGGCCGATGCTGTAGAGAAGTTACAGGCTACTGAAGAGAATCTGGTCGGTGACGGATCCAGAGTTCACAGCCTGCCAACTGTGGAGACAAGGAACCATCGAGACCTCAAGACTATTACACCAACTACGGTAAGTTATGTGAAATAGTTGTCTAAAATCAATGAAGATAAACTGAAATCAACAGCTTAAAATGAGTTTGTTTTTCACTCTTGTGAATTGCACTATATTGTTCCCTTATTTTTTCAGGTTCAACAACTACTACAAGGTGACTTTACTGAAGATGTGAGCAGCTTCAAGATAATTGACTGTAGATATCCATACGAATACGAGGGAGGACACATTCAGGGAGCCGTCAACATTTACACTGAGGAAGGAATTCGCCAACTTGTCAACGATGCAGCCACGTCACCAGTCGTTCTTATCTTCCATTGTGAATTTTCTTCCGAGAGAGGCCCTAAGATGTAAGTATTCATTGTCTCAACTGCAACAAGTAGTTTATTGTCAAAGCTAAAAGTCAAACTTATACAGTCCATCCTCAATGTAACCATATTTATGTTCTTCTAAATCAATTCTAATCTTGTTGTGTTTTTGATTTCAGGATGCGTCATCTGAGGAGTGAGGACAGACGGACCAATAGCCACAGATATCCGACACTGAACTTTCCTGAAATCTATCTGATGCAGGGTGGATACAAGTCCTTCTACTTTAACACTGACAAGGTATGTATGTTTTAGAATGTTGTCATGTTTCAATACAACGTCTCTCTTGAGTCCAGTGAATGTATCCCGTATGTATCTAACATATTTGTATCAAAAGTAAAAGTAATCAATAACTGAGAAATCTGCTGTGAAGGTAAATCTTTTGACCTGCAATTGACCATTCATTTTCTTCATTTTAGGCACTCTGTGAACCAGAAAGCTATGTACCTATGCTTGATGCTGACCATACTGATGACCTGAAGAAATTTCGATCCAAGTGCAAGTCTATGTCAACTGGCCAGAAGAAGATGGGAAGAAGTCGACGATTTGTTGCCCGCAGATGTGCCTCCTCACCTGCCATCAGCTGTAGTTTTGACTCAGAAACGGAGACACAGACACTTGTTTTCTAGATTCACCGTCATCATAAAGTGACATGATTTTATTGACGTTATAATGCAATGTTGATTGTTGATTTCCGAAAGTGTGATATTGTTATGTTTCGCTAGTTAACATTTTTGTTGACAATTTACCAGTGTTATTGCTGTTCATTTTTATGAATGTTGTTGTTTCAATTGCAATATTGATGCAAAATAAAATACTATCTCGAAACTTTTACTTATTGTCTTTATATAGCCAATTATATGCGAAACTATTTCGTGTAGAACGTGGTTAGAACATGGAATGGCTTAAAAGAACTTGAACAGAATGTATCTTGTTGTTTATTGAACACAACAGTGTTGAATATTAGTGTACAATTATCCAGTAACAACACATCTTAATTTGATGTTGTCTTAGTCTGACTAATGAGACGAAGGTGATTCAATCACCTCAAAGTGTGACTCAAACCAGCTTAGTGAAATTCGCTCACTGGTAATCCAATCAAGATAACCACTGGCTTCGTTGTTGCATGGTATAAAAGAGACGGCATCCAACAACCTGGCATCTGTTAGCAGTATATCAATTTGTGTCCTTGTCAAGCCAGTGCTATTTCATAATGTCATCTCCCAGTTTCTCAATGAGTCCAGTTTCCGAGGCAGACATAACTTTCAGTAATCTTCAGTCAGTTCTCTTTGACAGTCCATGTTCATGGAGAGATGCAGAATCATGTGACAGCGGATTTGGCTCTTCAGATTCCGAATCTGAGGTGAGTTGATTAACTGATAACAAGAGAGGAGTTTATTTGCCTTTGGGGCCATCTAACCCATATTGCTAATATGACAGACAGTGATCATAGTAATCAATTATAACATGCAAATTACATTATTGTATTCAAAAAGGTAATGAGAAGTTTATATCACCGCCCTGAACAACTATTAAGTTTTATTTGATAGCACTTTCCTTACAATTGTCCTTTCTGTATTTCCAGACATCTCCTCTTGAGCGTTCTTCTGCCAAACGTGCCCTGTTTGCTTGCGAGAGTGACGATGAGGTGGATGAAAGTCCAATGAAACGTCAACGACGGTTGGTGGCCGATGCTGTAGAGAAGTTACAGGCTACTGAAGAGAATCTGGTCGGTGACGGATCCAGAGTTCACAGCCTGCCAACTGTGGAGACAAGGAACCATCGAGACCTCAAGACTATTACACCAACTACGGTAAGTTATGTGAAATAGTTGTCTAAAATCAATGAAGATAAACTGAAATCAACAGCTTAAAATGAGTTTGTTTTTCACTCTTGTGAATTGCACTATATTGTTCCCTTATTTTTTCAGGTTCAACAACTACTACAAGGTGACTTTACTGAAGATGTGAGCAGCTTCAAGATAATTGACTGTAGATATCCATACGAATACGAGGGAGGACACATTCAGGGAGCCGTCAACATTTACACTGAGGAAGGAATTCGCCAACTTGTCAACGATGCAGCCACGTCACCAGTCGTTCTTATCTTCCATTGTGAATTTTCTTCCGAGAGAGGCCCTAAGATGTAAGTATTCATTGTCTCAACTGCAACAAGTAGTTTATTGTCAAAGCTAAAAGTCAAACTTATACAGTCCATCCTCAATGTAACCATATTTATGTTCTTCTAAATCAATTCTAATCTTGTTGTGTTTTTGATTTCAGGATGCGTCATCTGAGGAGTGAGGACAGACGGACCAATAGCCACAGATATCCGACACTGAACTTTCCTGAAATCTATCTGATGCAGGGTGGATACAAGTCCTTCTACTTTAACACTGACAAGGTATGTATGTTTTAGAATGTTGTCATGTTTCAATACAACGTCTCTCTTGAGTCCAGTGAATGTATCCCGTATGTATCTAACATATTTGTATCAAAAGTAAAAGTAATAAATAACTGAGAAATCTGCTGTGAAGGTAAATCTTTTGACATGCAATTGACCATTCATTTTCTTCATTTTAGGCACTCTGTGAACCAGAAAGCTATGTACCTATGCTTGATGCTGACCATACTGATGACCTGAAGAAATTTCGATCCAAGTGCAAGTCTATGTCAACTGGCCAGAAGAAGATGGGAAGAAGTCGACGATTTGTTGCCCGCAGATGTGCCTCCTCACCTGCCATCAGCTGTAGTTTTGACTCAGAAACGGAGACACAGACACTTGTTTTCTAGATTCACCGTCATCATAAAGTGACATGATTTTATTGACGTTATAATGCAATGTTGATTGTTGATTTCCGAAAGTGTGATATTGTTATGTTTCGCTAGTTAACATTTTTGTTGACAATTTATCAGTGTTATTGCTGTTCATTTTTATGAATGTTGTTGTTTCAATTGCAATATTGATGCAAAATAAAATACTATCTCGAAACTTTTACTTATTGTCTCTAATAGCCAATTATATGCGAAACTATTTCGTGTAGAACGTGGTTAGAACATGGAATGGCTTAAAAGAACTTGAACAGAATGTATCTTGTTGTTTATTGAACACAACAGTGTTGAATATTAGTGTACAATTATCCAGTAACAACACATCTTAATTTGATGTTGTCTTAGTCTGACTAATGAGACGAAGGTGATTCAATCACCTCAAAGTGTGACTCAAACCAGCTTAGTGAAATTCGCTCACTGGTAATCCAATCAAGATAACCACTGGCTTCGTTGTTGCATGGTATAAAAGAGACGGCATCCAACAACCTGGCATCTGTTAGCAGTATATCAATTTGTGTCCTTGTCAAGCCAGTGCTATTTCATAATGTCATCTCCCAGTTTCTCAATGAGTCCAGTTTCCGAGGCAGACATAACTTTCAGTAATCTTCAGTCAGTTCTCTTTGACAGTCCATGTTCATGGAGAGATGCAGAATCATGTGACAGCGGATTTGGCTCTTCAGATTCCGAATCTGAGGTGAGTTGATTAACTGATAACAAGAGAGGAGTTTATTTGCCTTTGGGGCCATCTAACCCATATTGCTAATATGACAGACAGTGATCATAGTAATCAATTATAACATGCAAATTACATTATTGTATTCAAAAAGGTAATGAGAAGTTTATATCACCGCCCTGAACAACTATTAAGTTTTATTTGATAGCACTTTCCTTACAATTGTCCTTTCTGTATTTCCAGACATCTCCTCTTGAGCGTTCTTCTGCCAAACGTGCCCTGTTTGCTTGCGAGAGTGACGATGAGGTGGATGAAAGTCCAATGAAACGTCAACGACGGTTGGTGGCCGATGCTGTAGAGAAGTTACAGGCTACTGAAGAGAATCTGGTCGGTGACGGATCCAGAGTTCACAGCCTGCCAACTGTGGAGACAAGGAACCATCGAGACCTCAAGACTATTACACCAACTACGGTAAGTTATGTGAAATAGTTGTCTAAAATCAATGAAGATAAACTGAAATCAACAGCTTAAAATGAGTTTGTTTTTCACTCTTGTGAATTGCACTATATTGTTCCCTTATTTTTTCAGGTTCAACAACTACTACAAGGTGACTTTACTGAAGATGTGAGCAGCTTCAAGATAATTGACTGTAGATATCCATACGAATACGAGGGAGGACACATTCAGGGAGCCGTCAACATTTACACTGAGGAAGGAATTCGCCAACTTGTCAACGATGCAGCCACGTCACCAGTCGTTCTTATCTTCCATTGTGAATTTTCTTCCGAGAGAGGCCCTAAGATGTAAGTATTCATTGTCTCAACTGCAACAAGTAGTTTATTGTCAAAGCTAAAAGTCAAACTTATACAGTCCATCCTCAATGTAACCATATTTATGTTCTTCTAAATCAATTCTAATCTTGTTGTGTTTTTGATTTCAGGATGCGTCATCTGAGGAGTGAGGACAGACGGACCAATAGCCACAGATATCCGACACTGAACTTTCCTGAAATCTATCTGATGCAGGTTGATACAAGTCCTTCTACTTTAACACTGACAAGGTATGTATGTTTTAGAATGTTGTCATGTTTCAATACAACGTCTCTCTTGAGTCCAGTGAATGTATCCCGTATGTATCTAACATATTTGTATCAAAAGTAAAAGTAATAAATAACTGAGAAATCTGCTGTGAAGGTAAATCTTTTGACATGCAATTGACCATTCATTTTCTTCATTTTAGGCACTCTGTGAACCAGAAAGCTATGTACCTATGCTTGATGCTGACCATACTGATGACCTGAAGAAATTTCGATCCAAGTGCAAGTCTATGTCAACTGGCCAGAAGAAGATGGGAAGAAGTCGACGATTTGTTGCCCGCAGATGTGCCTCCTCACCTGCCATCAGCTGTAGTTTTGACTCAGAAACGGAGACACAGACACTTGTTTTCTAGATTCACCGTCATCATAAAGTGACATGATTTTATTGACGTTATAATGCAATGTTGATTGTTGATTTCCGAAAGTGTGATATTGTTATGTTTCGCTAGTTAACATTTTTGTTGACAATTTATCAGTGTTATTGCTGTTCATTTTTATGAATGTTGTTGTTTCAATTGCAATATTGATGCAAAATAAAATACTATCTCGAAACTTTTACTTATTGTCTTTATATAGCCAATTATATGCGAAACTATTTCGTGTAGAACGTGGTTAGAACATGGAATGGCTTAAAAGAACTTGAACAGAATGTATCTTGTTGTTTATTGAACACAACAGTGTTGAATATTAGTGTACAATTATCCAGTAACAACACATCTTAATTTGATGTTGTCTTAGTCTGACTAATGAGACGAAGGTGATTCAATCACCTCAAAGTGTGACTCAAACCAGCTTAGTGAAATTCGCTCACTGGTAATCCAATCAAGATAACCACTGGCTTCGTTGTTGCATGGTATAAAAGAGACGGCATCCAACAACCTGGCATCTGTTAGCAGTATATCAATTTGTGTCCTTGTCAAGCCAGTGCTATTTCATAATGTCATCTCCCAGTTTCTCAATGAGTCCAGTTTCCGAGGCAGACATAACTTTCAGTAATCTTCAGTCAGTTCTCTTTGACAGTCCATGTTCATGGAGAGATGCAGAATCATGTGACAGCGGATTTGGCTCTTCAGATTCCGAATCTGAGGTGAGTTGATTAACTGATAACAAGAGAGGAGTTTATTTGCCTTTGGGGCCATCTAACCCATATTGCTAATATGACAGACAGTGATCATAGTAATCAATTATAACATGCAAATTACATTATTGTATTCAAAAAGGTAATGAGAAGTTTATATCACCGCCCTGAACAACTATTAAGTTTTATTTGATAGCACTTTCCTTACAATTGTCCTTTCTGTATTTCCAGACATCTCCTCTTGAGCGTTCTTCTGCCAAACGTGCCCTGTTTGCTTGCGAGAGTGACGATGAGGTGGATGAAAGTCCAATGAAACGTCAACGACGGTTGGTGGCCGATGCTGTAGAGAAGTTACAGGCTACTGAAGAGAATCTGGTCGGTGACGGATCCAGAGTTCACAGCCTGCCAACTGTGGAGACAAGGAACCATCGAGACCTCAAGACTATTACACCAACTACGGTAAGTTATGTGAAATAGTTGTCTAAAATCAATGAAGATAAACTGAAATCAACAGCTTAAAATGAGTTTGTTTTTCACTCTTGTGAATTGCACTATATTGTTCCCTTATTTTTTCAGGTTCAACAACTACTACAAGGTGACTTTACTGAAGATGTGAGCAGCTTCAAGATAATTGACTGTAGATATCCATACGAATACGAGGGAGGACACATTCAGGGAGCCGTCAACATTTACACTGAGGAAGGAATTCGCCAACTTGTCAACGATGCAGCCACGTCACCAGTCGTTCTTATCTTCCATTGTGAATTTTCTTCCGAGAGAGGCCCTAAGATGTAAGTATTCATTGTCTCAACTGCAACAAGTAGTTTATTGTCAAAGCTAAAAGTCAAACTTATACAGTCCATCCTCAATGTAACCATATTTATGTTCTTCTAAATCAATTCTAATCTTGTTGTGTTTTTGATTTCAGGATGCGTCATCTGAGGAGTGAGGACAGACGGACCAATAGCCACAGATATCCGACACTGAACTTTCCTGAAATCTATCTGATGCAGGGTGGATACAAGTCCTTCTACTTTAACACTGACAAGGTATGTATGTTTTAGAATGTTGTCATGTTTCAATACAACGTCTCTCTTGAGTCCAGTGAATGTATCCCGTATGTATCTAACATATTTGTATCAAAAGTAAAAGTAATCAATAACTGAGAAATCTGCTGTGAAGGTAAATCTTTTGACCTGCAATTGACCATTCATTTTCTTCATTTTAGGCACTCTGTGAACCAGAAAGCTATGTACCTATGCTTGATGCTGACCATACTGATGACCTGAAGAAATTTCGATCCAAGTGCAAGTCTATGTCAACTGGCCAGAAGAAGATGGGAAGAAGTCGACGATTTGTTGCCCGCAGATGTGCCTCCTCACCTGCCATCAGCTGTAGTTTTGACTCAGAAACGGAGACACAGACACTTGTTTTCTAGATTCACCGTCATCATAAAGTGACATGATTTTATTGACGTTATAATGCAATGTTGATTGTTGATTTCCGAAAGTGTGATATTGTTATGTTTCGCTAGTTAACATTTTTGTTGACAATTTACCAGTGTTATTGCTGTTCATTTTTATGAATGTTGTTGTTTCAATTGCAATATTGATGCAAAATAAAATACTATCTCGAAACTTTTACTTATTGTCTTTATATAGCCAATTATATGCGAAACTATTTCGTGTAGAACGTGGTTAGAACATGGAATGGCTTAAAAGAACTTGAACAGAATGTATCTTGTTGTTTATTGAACACAACAGTGTTGAATATTAGTGTACAATTATCCAGTAACAACACATCTTAATTTGATGTTGTCTTAGTCTGACTAATGAGACGAAGGTGATTCAATCACCTCAAAGTGTGACTCAAACCAGCTTAGTGAAATTCGCTCACTGGTAATCCAATCAAGATAACCACTGGCTTCGTTGTTGCATGGTATAAAAGAGACGGCATCCAACAACCTGGCATCTGTTAGCAGTATATCAATTTGTGTCCTTGTCAAGCCAGTGCTATTTCATAATGTCATCTCCCAGTTTCTCAATGAGTCCAGTTTCCGAGGCAGACATAACTTTCAGTAATCTTCAGTCAGTTCTCTTTGACAGTCCATGTTCATGGAGAGATGCAGAATCATGTGACAGCGGATTTGGCTCTTCAGATTCCGAATCTGAGGTGAGTTGATTAACTGATAACAAGAGAGGAGTTTATTTGCCTTTGGGGCCATCTAACCCATATTGCTAATATGACAGACAGTGATCATAGTAATCAATTATAACATGCAAATTACATTATTGTATTCAAAAAGGTAATGAGAAGTTTATATCACCGCCCTGAACAACTATTAAGTTTTATTTGATAGCACTTTCCTTACAATTGTCCTTTCTGTATTTCCAGACATCTCCTCTTGAGCGTTCTTCTGCCAAACGTGCCCTGTTTGCTTGCGAGAGTGACGATGAGGTGGATGAAAGTCCAATGAAACGTCAACGACGGTTGGTGGCCGATGCTGTAGAGAAGTTACAGGCTACTGAAGAGAATCTGGTCGGTGACGGATCCAGAGTTCACAGCCTGCCAACTGTGGAGACAAGGAACCATCGAGACCTCAAGACTATTACACCAACTACGGTAAGTTATGTGAAATAGTTGTCTAAAATCAATGAAGATAAACTGAAATCAACAGCTTAAAATGAGTTTGTTTTTCACTCTTGTGAATTGCACTATATTGTTCCCTTATTTTTTCAGGTTCAACAACTACTACAAGGTGACTTTACTGAAGATGTGAGCAGCTTCAAGATAATTGACTGTAGATATCCATACGAATACGAGGGAGGACACATTCAGGGAGCCGTCAACATTTACACTGAGGAAGGAATTCGCCAACTTGTCAACGATGCAGCCACGTCACCAGTCGTTCTTATCTTCCATTGTGAATTTTCTTCCGAGAGAGGCCCTAAGATGTAAGTATTCATTGTCTCAACTGCAACAAGTAGTTTATTGTCAAAGCTAAAAGTCAAACTTATACAGTCCATCCTCAATGTAACCATATTTATGTTCTTCTAAATCAATTCTAATCTTGTTGTGTTTTTGATTTCAGGATGCGTCATCTGAGGAGTGAGGACAGACGGACCAATAGCCACAGATATCCGACACTGAACTTTCCTGAAATCTATCTGATGCAGGGTGGATACAAGTCCTTCTACTTTAACACTGACAAGGTATGTATGTTTTAGAATGTTGTCATGTTTCAATACAACGTCTCTCTTGAGTCCAGTGAATGTATCCCGTATGTATCTAACATATTTGTATCAAAAGTAAAAGTAATAAATAACTGAGAAATCTGCTGTGAAGGTAAATCTTTTGACCTGCAATTGACCATTCATTTTCTTCATTTTAGGCACTCTGTGAACCAGAAAGCTATGTACCTATGCTTGATGCTGACCATACTGATGACCTGAAGAAATTTCGATCCAAGTGCAAGTCTATGTCAACTGGCCAGAAGAAGATGGGAAGAAGTCGACGATTTGTTGCCCGCAGATGTGCCTCCTCACCTGCCATCAGCTGTAGTTTTGACTCAGAAACAGAGACACAGACACTTGTTTTCTAGATTCACCGTCATCATAAAGTGACATGATTTTATTGACTTTATAATGCAATGTTGATTGTTGATTTCCGAAAGTGTGATATTGTTATGTTTCGCTAGTTAACATTTTTGTTGACAATTTACCAGTGTTATTGCTGTTCATTTTTATGAATGTTGTTGTTTCAATTGCAATATTGATGCAAAATAAAATACTATCTCGAAACTTTTACTTATTGTCTTTATATAGCCAATTATATGCGAAACTATTTCGTGTAGAACGTGGTTAGAACATGGAATGGCTTAAAAGAACTTGAACAGAATGTATCTTGTTGTTTATTGAACACAACAGTGTTGAATATTAGTGTACAATTATCCAGTAACAACACATCTTAATTTGATGTTGTCTTAGTCTGACTAATGAGACGAAGGTGATTCAATCACCTCAAAGTGTGACTCAAACCAGCTTAGTGAAATTCGCTCACTGGTAATCCAATCAAGATAACCACTGGCTTCGTTGTTGCATGGTATAAAAGAGACGGCATCCAACAACCTGGCATCTGTTAGCAGTATATCAATTTGTGTCCTTGTCAAGCCAGTGCTATTTCATAATGTCATCTCCCAGTTTCTCAATGAGTCCAGTTTCCGAGGCAGACATAACTTTCAGTAATCTTCAGTCAGTTCTCTTTGACAGTCCATGTTCATGGAGAGATGCAGAATCATGTGACAGCGGATTTGGCTCTTCAGATTCCGAATCTGAGGTGAGTTGATTAACTGATAACAAGAGAGGAGTTTATTTGCCTTTGGGGCCATCTAACCCATATTGCTAATATGACAGACAGTGATCATAGTAATCAATTATAACATGCAAATTACATTATTGTATTCAAAAAGGTAATGAGAAGTTTATATCACCGCCCTGAACAACTATTAAGTTTTATTTGATAGCACTTTCCTTACAATTGTCCTTTCTGTATTTCCAGACATCTCCTCTTGAGCGTTCTTCTGCCAAACGTGCCCTGTTTGCTTGCGAGAGTGACGATGAGGTGGATGAAAGTCCAATGAAACGTCAACGACGGTTGGTGGCCGATGCTGTAGAGAAGTTACAGGCTACTGAAGAGAATCTGGTCGGTGACGGATCCAGAGTTCACAGCCTGCCAACTGTGGAGACAAGGAACCATCGAGACCTCAAGACTATTACACCAACTACGGTAAGTTATGTGAAATAGTTGTCTAAAATCAATGAAGATAAACTGAAATCAACAGCTTAAAATGAGTTTGTTTTTCACTCTTGTGAATTGCACTATATTGTTCCCTTATTTTTTCAGGTTCAACAACTACTACAAGGTGACTTTACTGAAGATGTGAGCAGCTTCAAGATAATTGACTGTAGATATCCATACGAATACGAGGGAGGACACATTCAGGGAGCCGTCAACATTTACACTGAGGAAGGAATTCGCCAACTTGTCAACGATGCAGCCACGTCACCAGTCGTTCTTATCTTCCATTGTGAATTTTCTTCCGAGAGAGGCCCTAAGATGTAAGTATTCATTGTCTCAACTGCAACAAGTAGTTTATTGTCAAAGCTAAAAGTCAAACTTATACAGTCCATCCTCAATGTAACCATATTTATGTTCTTCTAAATCAATTCTAATCTTGTTGTGTTTTTGATTTCAGGATGCGTCATCTGAGGAGTGAGGACAGACGGACCAATAGCCACAGATATCCGACACTGAACTTTCCTGAAATCTATCTGATGCAGGGTGGATACAAGTCCTTCTACTTTAACACTGACAAGGTATGTATGTTTTAGAATGTTGTCATGTTTCAATACAACGTCTCTCTTGAGTCCAGTGAATGTATCCCGTATGTATCTAACATATTTGTATCAAAAGTAAAAGTAATAAATAACTGAGAAATCTGCTGTGAAGGTAAATCTTTTGACCTGCAATTGACCATTAATTTTCTTCATTTTAGGCACTCTGTGAACCAGAAAGCTATGTACCTATGCTTGATGCTGACCATACTGATGACCTGAAGAAATTTCGATCCAAGTGCAAGTCTATGTCAACTGGCCAGAAGAAGATGGGAAGAAGTCGACGATTTGTTGCCCGCAGATGTGCCTCCTCACCTGCCATCAGCTGTAGTTTTGACTCAGAAACGGAGACACAGACACTTGTTTTCTAGATTCACCGTCATCATAAAGTGACATGATTTTATTGACGTTATAATGCAATGTTGATTGTTGATTTCCGAAAGTGTGATATTGTTATGTTTCGCTAGTTAACATTTTTGTTGACAATTTACCAGTGTTATTGCTGTTCATTTTTATGAATGTTGTTGTTTCAATTGCAATATTGATGCAAAATAAAATACTATCTCGAAACTTTTACTTATTGTCTTTATATAGCCAATTATATGCGAAACTATTTCGTGTAGAACGTGGTTAGAACATGGAATGGCTTAAAAGAACTTGAACAGAATGTATCTTGTTGTTTATTGAACACAACAGTGTTGAATATTAGTGTACAATTATCCAGTAACAACACATCTTAATTTGATGTTGTCTTAGTCTGACTAATGAGACGAAGGTGATTCAATCACCTCAAAGTGTGACTCAAACCAGCTTAGTGAAATTCGCTCACTGGTAATCCAATCAAGATAACCACTGGCTTCGTTGTTGCATGGTATAAAAGAGACGGCATCCAACAACCTGGCATCTGTTAGCAGTATATCAATTTGTGTCCTTGTCAAGCCAGTGCTATTTCATAATGTCATCTCCCAGTTTCTCAATGAGTCCAGTTTCCGAGGCAGACATAACTTTCAGTAATCTTCAGTCAGTTCTCTTTGACAGTCCATGTTCATGGAGAGATGCAGAATCATGTGACAGCGGATTTGGCTCTTCAGATTCCGAATCTGAGGTGAGTTGATTAACTGATAACAAGAGAGGAGTTTATTTGCCTTTGGGGCCATCTAACCCATATTGCTAATATGACAGACAGTGATCATAGTAATCAATTATAACATGCAAATTACATTATTGTATTCAAAAAGGTAATGAGAAGTTTATATCACCGCCCTGAACAACTATTAAGTTTTATTTGATAGCACTTTCCTTACAATTGTCCTTTCTGTATTTCCAGACATCTCCTCTTGAGCGTTCTTCTGCCAAACGTGCCCTGTTTGCTTGCGAGAGTGACGATGAGGTGGATGAAAGTCCAATGAAACGTCAACGACGGTTGGTGGCCGATGCTGTAGAGAAGTTACAGGCTACTGAAGAGAATCTGGTCGGTGACGGATCCAGAGTTCACAGCCTGCCAACTGTGGAGACAAGGAACCATCGAGACCTCAAGACTATTACACCAACTACGGTAAGTTATGTGAAATAGTTGTCTAAAATCAATGAAGATAAACTGAAATCAACAGCTTAAAATGAGTTTGTTTTTCACTCTTGTGAATTGCACTATATTGTTCCCTTATTTTTTCAGGTTCAACAACTACTACAAGGTGACTTTACTGAAGATGTGAGCAGCTTCAAGATAATTGACTGTAGATATCCATACGAATACGAGGGAGGACACATTCAGGGAGCCGTCAACATTTACACTGAGGAAGGAATTCGCCAACTTGTCAACGATGCAGCCACGTCACCAGTCGTTCTTATCTTCCATTGTGAATTTTCTTCCGAGAGAGGCCCTAAGATGTAAGTATTCATTGTCTCAACTGCAACAAGTAGTTTATTGTCAAAGCTAAAAGTCAAACTTATACAGTCCATCCTCAATGTAACCATATTTATGTTCTTCTAAATCAATTCTAATCTTGTTGTGTTTTTGATTTCAGGATGCGTCATCTGAGGAGTGAGGACAGACGGACCAATAGCCACAGATATCCGACACTGAACTTTCCTGAAATCTATCTGATGCAGGGTGGATACAAGTCCTTCTACTTTAACACTGACAAGGTATGTATGTTTTAGAATGTTGTCATGTTTCAATACAACGTCTCTCTTGAGTCCAGTGAATGTATCCCGTATGTATCTAACATATTTGTATCAAAAGTAAAAGTAATAAATAACTGAGAAATCTGCTGTGAAGGTAAATCTTTTGACCTGCAATTGACCATTAATTTTCTTCATTTTAGGCACTCTGTGAACCAGAAAGCTATGTACCTCTTGAGCGTTCTTCTGCCAAACGTGCCCTGTTTGCTTGCGAGAGTGACGATGAGGTGGATGAAAGTCCAATGAAACGTCAACGACGGTTGGTGGCCGATGCTGTAGAGAAGTTACAGGCTACTGAAGAGAATCTGGTCGGTGACGGATCCAGAGTTCACAGCCTGCCAACTGTGGAGACAAGGAACCATCGAGACCTCAAGACTATTACACCAACTACGGTAAGTTATGTGAACCAGAAAGCTATGTACCTATGCTTGATGCTGACCATACTGATGACCTGAAGAAATTTCGATCCAAGTGCAAGTCTATGTCAACTGGCCAGAAGAAGATGGGAAGAAGTCGACGATTTGTTGCCCGCAGATGTGCCTCCTCACCTGCCATCAGCTGTAGTTTTGACTCAGAAACGGAGACACAGACACTTGTTTTCTAGATTCACCGTCATCATAAAGTGACATGATTTTATTGACGTTATAATGCAATGTTGATTGTTGATTTCCGAAAGTGTGATATTGTTATGTTTCGCTAGTTAACATTTTTGTTGACAATTTACCAGTGTTATTGCTGTTCATTTTTATGAATGTTGTTGTTTCAATTGCAATATTGATGCAAAATAAAATACTATCTCGAAACTTTTACTTATTGTCTTTATATAGCCAATTATATGCGAAACTATTTCGTGTAGAACGTGGTTAGAACATGGAATGGCTTAAAAGAACTTGAACAGAATGTATCTTGTTGTTTATTGAACACAACAGTGTTGAATATTAGTGTACAATTATCCAGTAACAACACATCTTAATTTGATGTTGTCTTAGTCTGACTAATGAGACGAAGGTGATTCAATCACCTCAAAGTGTGACTCAAACCAGCTTAGTGAAATTCGCTCACTGGTAATCCAATCAAGATAACCACTGGCTTCGTTGTTGCATGGTATAAAAGAGACGGCATCCAACAACCTGGCATCTGTTAGCAGTATATCAATTTGTGTCCTTGTCAAGCCAGTGCTATTTCATAATGTCATCTCCCAGTTTCTCAATGAGTCCAGTTTCCGAGGCAGACATAACTTTCAGTAATCTTCAGTCAGTTCTCTTTGACAGTCCATGTTCATGGAGAGATGCAGAATCATGTGACAGCGGATTTGGCTCTTCAGATTCCGAATCTGAGGTGAGTTGATTAACTGATAACAAGAGAGGAGTTTATTTGCCTTTGGGGCCATCTAACCCATATTGCTAATATGACAGACAGTGATCATAGTAATCAATTATAACATGCAAATTACATTATTGTATTCAAAAAGGTAATGAGAAGTTTATATCACCGCCCTGAACAACTATTAAGTTTTATTTGATAGCACTTTCCTTACAATTGTCCTTTCTGTATTTCCAGACATCTCCTCTTGAGCGTTCTTCTGCCAAACGTGCCCTGTTTGCTTGCGAGAGTGACGATGAGGTGGATAAAAGTCCAATGAAACGTCAACGACGGTTGGTGGCCGATGCTGTAGAGAAGTTACAGGCTACTGAAGAGAATCTGGTCGGTGACGGATCCAGAGTTCACAGCCTGCCAACTGTGGAGACAAGGAACCATCGAGACCTCAAGACTATTACACCAACTACGGTAAGTTATGTGAAATAGTTGTCTAAAATCAATGAAGATAAACTGAAATCAACAGCTTAAAATGAGTTTGTTTTTCACTCTTGTGAATTGCACTATATTGTTCCCTTATTTTTTCAGGTTCAACAACTACTACAAGGTGACTTTACTGAAGATGTGAGCAGCTTCAAGATAATTGACTGTAGATATCCATACGAATACGAGGGAGGACACATTCAGGGAGCCGTCAACATTTACACTGAGGAAGGAATTCGCCAACTTGTCAACGATGCAGCCACGTCACCAGTCGTTCTTATCTTCCATTGTGAATTTTCTTCCGAGAGAGGCCCTAAGATGTAAGTATTCATTGTCTCAACTGCAACAAGTAGTTTATTGTCAAAGCTAAAAGTCAAACTTATACAGTCCATCCTCAATGTAACCATATTTATGTTCTTCTAAATCAATTCTAATCTTGTTGTGTTTTTGATTTCAGGATGCGTCATCTGAGGAGTGAGGACAGACGGACCAATAGCCACAGATATCCGACACTGAACTTTCCTGAAATCTATCTGATGCAGGGTGGATACAAGTCCTTCTACTTTAACACTGACAAGGTATGTATGTTTTAGAATGTTGTCATGTTTCAATACAACGTCTCTCTTGAGTCCAGTGAATGTATCCCGTATGTATCTAACATATTTGTATCAAAAGTAAAAGTAATAAATAACTGAGAAATCTGCTGTGAAGGTAAATCTTTTGACCTGCAATTGACCATTAATTTTCTTCATTTTAGGCACTCTGTGAACCAGAAAGCTATGTACCTATGCTTGATGCTGACCATACTGATGACCTGAAGAAATTTCGATCCAAGTGCAAGTCTATGTCAACTGGCCAGAAGAAGATGGGAAGAAGTCGACGATTTGTTGCCCGCAGATGTGCCTCCTCACCTGCCATCAGCTGTAGTTTTGACTCAGAAACAGAGACACAGACACTTGTTTTCTAGATTCACCGTCATCATAAAGTGACATGATTTTATTGACTTTATAATGCAATGTTGATTGTTGATTTCCGAAAGTGTGATATTGTTATGTTTCGCTAGTTAACATTTTTGTTGACAATTTACCAGTGTTATTGCTGTTCATTTTTATGAATGTTGTTGTTTCAATTGCAATATTGATGCAAAATAAAATACTATCTCGAAACTTTTACTTATTGTCTTTATATAGCCAATTATATGCGAAACTATTTCGTGTAGAACGTGGTTAGAACATGGAATGGCTTAAAAGAACTTGAACAGAATGTATCTTGTAGTTTATTGAACACAACAGTGTTGAATATTAGTGTACAATTATCCAGTAACAACACATCTTAATTTGATGTTGTCTTAGTCTGACTAATGAGACGAAGGTGATTCAATCACCTCAAAGTGTGACTCAAACCAGCTTAGTGAAATTCGCTCACTGGTAATCCAATCAAGATAACCACTGGCTTCGTTGTTGCATGGTATAAAAGAGACGGCATCCAACAACCTGGCATCTGTTAGCAGTATATCAATTTGTGTCCTTGTCAAGCCAGTGCTATTTCATAATGTCATCTCCCAGTTTCTCAATGAGTCCAGTTTCCGAGGCAGACATAACTTTCAGTAATCTTCAGTCAGTTCTCTTTGACAGTCCATGTTCATGGAGAGATGCAGAATCATGTGACAGCGGATTTGGCTCTTCAGATTCCGAATCTGAGGTGAGTTGATTAACTGATAACAAGAGAGGAGTTTATTTGCCTTTGGGGCCATCTAACCCATATTGCTAATATGACAGACAGTGATCATAGTAATCAATTATAACATGCAAATTACATTATTGTATTCAAAAAGGTAATGAGAAGTTTATATCACCGCCCTGAACAACTATTAAGTTTTATTTGATAGCACTTTCCTTACAATTGTCCTTTCTGTATTTCCAGACATCTCCTCTTGAGCGTTCTTCTGCCAAACGTGCCCTGTTTGCTTGCGAGAGTGACGATGAGGTGGATAAAAGTCCAATGAAACGTCAACGACGGTTGGTGGCCGATGCTGTAGAGAAGTTACAGGCTACTGAAGAGAATCTGGTCGGTGACGGATCCAGAGTTCACAGCCTGCCAACTGTGGAGACAAGGAACCATCGAGACCTCAAGACTATTACACCAACTACGGTAAGTTATGTGAAATAGTTGTCTAAAATCAATGAAGATAAACTGAAATCAACAGCTTAAAATGAGTTTGTTTTTCACTCTTGTGAATTGCACTATATTGTTCCCTTATTTTTTCAGGTTCAACAACTACTACAAGGTGACTTTACTGAAGATGTGAGCAGCTTCAAGATAATTGACTGTAGATATCCATACGAATACGAGGGAGGACACATTCAGGGAGCCGTCAACATTTACACTGAGGAAGGAATTCGCCAACTTGTCAACGATGCAGCCACGTCACCAGTCGTTCTTATCTTCCATTGTGAATTTTCTTCCGAGAGAGGCCCTAAGATGTAAGTATTCATTGTCTCAACTGCAACAAGTAGTTTATTGTCAAAGCTAAAAGTCAAACTTATACAGTCCATCCTCAATGTAACCATATTTATGTTCTTCTAAATCAATTCTAATCTTGTTGTGTTTTTGATTTCAGGATGCGTCATCTGAGGAGTGAGGACAGACGGACCAATAGCCACAGATATCCGACACTGAACTTTCCTGAAATCTATCTGATGCAGGGTGGATACAAGTCCTTCTACTTTAACACTGACAAGGTATGTATGTTTTAGAATGTTGTCATGTTTCAATACAACGTCTCTCTTGAGTCCAGTGAATGTATCCCGTATGTATCTAACATATTTGTATCAAAAGTAAAAGTAATAAATAACTGAGAAATCTGCTGTGAAGGTAAATCTTTTGACCTGCAATTGACCATTAATTTTCTTCATTTTAGGCACTCTGTGAACCAGAAAGCTATGTACCTATGCTTGATGCTGACCATACTGATGACCTGAAGAAATTTCGATCCAAGTGCAAGTCTATGTCAACTGGCCAGAAGAAGATGGGAAGAAGTCGACGATTTGTTGCCCGCAGATGTGCCTCCTCACCTGCCATCAGCTGTAGTTTTGACTCAGAAACGGAGACACAGACACTTGTTTTCTAGATTCACCGTCATCATAAAGTGACATGATTTTATTGACTTTATAATGCAATGTTGATTGTTGATTTCCGAAAGTGTGATATTGTTATGTTTCGCTAGTTAACATTTTTGTTGACAATTTACCAGTGTTATTGCTGTTCATTTTTATGAATGTTGTTGTTTCAATTGCAATATTGATGCAAAATAAAATACTATCTCGAAACTTTTACTTATTGTCTTTATATAGCCAATTATATGCGAAACTATTTCGTGTAGAACGTGGTTAGAACATGGAATGGCTTAAAAGAACTTGAACAGAATGTATCTTGTTGTTTATTGAACACAACAGTGTTGAATATTAGTGTACAATTATCCAGTAACAACACATCTTAATTTGATGTTGTCTTAGTCTGACTAATGAGACGAAGGTGATTCAATCACCTCAAAGTGTGACTCAAACCAGCTTAGTGAAATTCGCTCACTGGTAATCCAATCAAGATAACCACTGGCTTCGTTGTTGCATGGTATAAAAGAGACGGCATCCAACAACCTGGCATCGAGCGCGGTGGTGTAGTGGTTAGCGTGCTGGCCTATCACGCCAAAGACCCGGGTTCGAATCCAGGTGGAGACACCAAAAATTTGTGACCTGGGCTTTACACCGTGTTGTGTCCTTGGGCAAGGCACTTCATCCACATTGCACTCAGTCTACCCAGCTGTACAACTGGGTACCTGAATACGGGAAGTACGGACCTATGTGGTCGCGCGAAGCGCTTAGCAGCGGCTTTGAAAGTACAATTCCTTCAGGGTGATAATGTACAGCCAATGAGCAGTGCTTGCACTGGATATTAGGCTTAAAAATGTTCATTATTATTATTATTATTATCTGTTAGCAGTATATCAATTTGTGTCCTTGTCAAGCCAGTGCTATTTCATAATGTCATCTCCCAGTTTCTCAATGAGTCCAGTTTCCGAGGCAGACATAACTTTCAGTAATCTTCAGTCAGTTCTCTTTGACAGTCCATGTTCATGGAGAGATGCAGAATCATGTGACAGCGGATTTGGCTCTTCAGGTTCCGAATCTGAGGTGAGTTGATTAACTGATAACAAGAGAGGAGTTTATTTGCCTTTGGGGCCATCTAACCCATATTGCTAATATGACAGACAGTGATCATAGTAATCAATTATAACATGCAAATTACATTATTGTATTCAAAAAGGTAATGAGAAGTTTATATCACCGCCCTGAACAACTATTAAGTTTTATTTGATAGCACTTTCCTTACAATTGTCCTTTCTGTATTTCCAGACATCTCCTCTTGAGCGTTCTTCTGCCAAACGTGCCCTGTTTGCTTGCGAGAGTGACGATGAGGTGGATGAAACGTCAACGACGGTTGGTGGCCGATGCTGTAGAGAAGTTACAGGCTACTGAAGAGAATCTGGTCGGTGACGGATCCAGAGTTCACAGCCTGCCAACTGTGGAGACAAGGAACCATCGAGACCTCAAGACTATTACACCAACTACGGTAAGTTATGTGAAATAGTTGTCTAAAATCAATGAAGATAAACTGAAATCAACAGCTTAAAATGAGTTTGTTTTTCACTCTTGTGAATTGCACTATATTGTTCCCTTATTTTTTCAGGTTCAACAACTACTACAAGGTGACTTTACTGAAGATGTGAGCGGCTTCAAGATAATTGACTGTAGATATCCATACGAATACGAGGGAGGACACATTCAGGGAGCCGTCAACATTTACACTGAGGAAGGAATTCGCCAACTTGTCAACGATGCAGCCACGTCACCAGTCGTTCTTATCTTCCATTGTGAATTTTCTTCCGAGAGAGGCCCTAAGATGTAAGTATTCATTGTCTCAACTGCAACAAGTAGTTTATTGTCAAAGCTAAAAGTCAAACTTATACAGTCCATCCTCAATGTAACCATATTTATGTTCTTCTAAATCAATTCTAATCTTGTTGTGTTTTTGATTTCAGGATGCGTCATCTGAGGAGTGAGGACAGACGGACCAATAGCCACAGATATCCGACACTGAACTTTCCTGAAATCTATCTGATGCAGGGTGGATACAAGTCCTTCTACTTTAACACTGACAAGGTATGTATGTTTTAGAATGTTGTCATGTTTCAATACAACGTCTCTCTTGAGTCCAGTGAATGTATCCCGTATGTATCTAACATATTTGTATCAAAAGTAAAAGTAATAAATAACTGAGAAATCTGCTGTGAAGGTAAATCTTTTGACCTGCAATTGACCATTCATTTTCTTCATTTTAGGCACTCTGTGAACCAGAAAGCTATGTACCTATGCTTGATGCTGACCATACTGATGACCTGAAGAAATTTCGATCCAAGTGCAAGTCTATGTCAACTGGCCAGAAGAAGATGGGAAGAAGTCGACGATTTGTTGCCCGCAGATGTGCCTCCTCACCTGCCATCAGCTGTAGTTTTGACTCAGAAACGGAGACACAGACACTTGTTTTCTAGATTCACCGTCATCATAAAGTGACATGATTTTATTGACTTTATAATGCAATGTTGATTGTTGATTTCCGAAAGTGTGATATTGTTATGTTTCGCTAGTTAACATTTTTGTTGACAATTTACCAGTGTTATTGCTGTTCATTTTTATGAATGTTGTTGTTTCAATTGCAATATTGATGCAAAATAAAATACTATCTCGAAACTTTTACTTATTGTCTTTATATAGCCAATTATATGCGAAACTATTTCGTGTAGAACGTGGTTAGAACATGGAATGGCTTAAAAGAACTTGAACAGAATGTATCTTGTTGTTTATTGAACACAACAGTGTTGAATATTAGTGTACAATTATCCAGTAACAACACATCTTAATTTGATGTTGTCTTAGTCTGACTAATGAGACGAAGGTGATTCAATCACCTCAAAGTGTGACTCAAACCAGCTTAGTGAAATTCGCTCACTGGTAATCCAATCAAGATAACCACTGGCTTCGTTGTTGCATGGTATAAAAGAGACGGCATCCAACAACCTGGCATCTGTTAGCAGTATATCAATTTGTGTCCTTGTCAAGCCAGTGCTATTTCATAATGTCATCTCCCAGTTTCTCAATGAGTCCAGTTTCCGAGGCAGACATAACTTTCAGTAATCTTCAGTCAGTTCTCTTTGACAGTCCATGTTCATGGAGAGATGCAGAATCATGTGACAGCGGATTTGGCTCTTCAGATTCCGAATCTGAGGTGAGTTGATTAACTGATAACAAGAGAGGAGTTTATTTGCCTTTGGGGCCATCTAACCCATATTGCTAATATGACAGACAGTGATCATAGTAATCAATTATAACATGCAAATTACATTATTGTATTCAAAAAGGTAATGAGAAGTTTATATCACCGCCCTGAACAACTATTAAGTTTTATTTGATAGCACTTTCCTTACAATTGTCCTTTCTGTATTTCCAGACATCTCCTCTTGAGCGTTCTTCTGCCAAACGTGCCCTGTTTGCTTGCGAGAGTGACGATGAGGTGGATGAAAGTCCAATGAAACGTCAACGACGGTTGGTGGCCGATGCTGTAGAGAAGTTACAGGCTACTGAAGAGAATCTGGTCGGTGACGGATCCAGAGTTCACAGCCTGCCAACTGTGGAGACAAGGAACCATCGAGACCTCAAGACTATTACACCAACTACGGTAAGTTATGTGAAATAGTTGTCTAAAATCAATGAAGATAAACTGAAATCAACAGCTTAAAATGAGTTTGTTTTTCACTCTTGTGAATTGCACTATATTGTTCCCTTATTTTTTCAGGTTCAACAACTACTACAAGGTGACTTTACTGAAGATGTGAGCAGCTTCAAGATAATTGACTGTAGATATCCATACGAATACGAGGGAGGACACATTCAGGGAGCCGTCAACATTTACACTGAGGAAGGAATTCGCCAACTTGTCAACGATGCAGCCACGTCACCAGTCGTTCTTATCTTCCATTGTGAATTTTCTTCCGAGAGAGGCCCTAAGATGTAAGTATTCATTGTCTCAACTGCAACAAGTAGTTTATTGTCAAAGCTAAAAGTCAAACTTATACAGTCCATCCTCAATGTAACCATATTTATGTTCTTCTAAATCAATTCTAATCTTGTTGTGTTTTTGATTTCAGGATGCGTCATCTGAGGAGTGAGGACAGACGGACCAATAGCCACAGATATCCGACACTGAACTTTCCTGAAATCTATCTGATGCAGGGTGGATACAAGTCCTTCTACTTTAACACTGACAAGGTATGTATGTTTTAGAATGTTGTCATGTTTCAATACAACGTCTCTCTTGAGTCCAGTGAATGTATCCCGTATGTATCTAACATATTTGTATCAAAAGTAAAAGTAATAAATAACTGAGAAATCTGCTGTGAAGGTAAATCTTTTGACCTGCAATTGACCATTAATTTTCTTCATTTTAGGCACTCTGTGAACCAGAAAGCTATGTACCTATGCTTGATGCTGACCATACTGATGACCTGAAGAAATTTCGATCCAAGTGCAAGTCTATGTCAACTGGCCAGAAGAAGATGGGAAGAAGTCGACGATTTGTTGCCCGCAGATGTGCCTCCTCACCTGCCATCAGCTGTAGTTTTGACTCAGAAACGGAGACACAGACACTTGTTTTCTAGATTCACCGTCATCATAAAGTGACATGATTTTATTGACTTTATAATGCAATGTTGATTGTTGATTTCCGAAAGTGTGATATTGTTATGTTTCGCTAGTTAACATTTTTGTTGACAATTTACCAGTGTTATTGCTGTTCATTTTTATGAATGTTGTTGTTTCAATTGCAATATTGATGCAAAATAAAATACTATCTCGAAACTTTTACTTATTGTCTTTATATAGCCAATTATATGCGAAACTATTTCGTGTAGAACGTGGTTAGAACGTGGCTTAAAAGAACTTGAACAGAATGTATCTTGTTGTTTATTGAACACAACAGTGTTGAATATTAGTGTACAATTATCCAGTAACAACACATCTTAATTTGATGTTGTCTTAGTCTGACTAATGAGACGAAGGTGATTCAATCACCTCAAAGTGTGACTCAAACCAGCTTAGTGAAATTCGCTCACTGGTAATCCAATCAAGATAACCACTGGCTTCGTTGTTGCATGGTATAAAAGAGACGGCATCCAACAACCTGGCATCTGTTAGCAGTATATCAATTTGTGTCCTTGTCAAGCCAGTGCTATTTCATAATGTCATCTCCCAGTTTCTCAATGAGTCCAGTTTCCGAGGCAGACATAACTTTCAGTAATCTTCAGTCAGTTCTCTTTGACAGTCCATGTTCATGGAGAGATGCAGAATCATGTGACAGCGGATTTGGCTCTTCAGATTCCGAATCTGAGGTGAGTTGATTAACTGATAACAAGAGAGGAGTTTATTTGCCTTTGGGGCCATCTAACCCATATTGCTAATATGACAGACAGTGATCATAGTAATCAATTATAACATGCAAATTACATTATTGTATTCAAAAAGGTAATGAGAAGTTTATATCACCGCCCTGAACAACTATTAAGTTTTATTTGATAGCACTTTCCTTACAATTGTCCTTTCTGTATTTCCAGACATCTCCTCTTGAGCGTTCTTCTGCCAAACGTGCCCTGTTTGCTTGCGAGAGTGACGATGAGGTGGATGAAAGTCCAATGAAACGTCAACGACGGTTGGTGGCCGATGCTGTAGAGAAGTTACAGGCTACTGAAGAGAATCTGGTCGGTGACGGATCCAGAGTTCACAGCCTGCCAACTGTGGAGACAAGGAACCATCGAGACCTCAAGACTATTACACCAACTACGGTAAGTTATGTGAAATAGTTGTCTAAAATCAATGAAGATAAACTGAAATCAACAGCTTAAAATGAGTTTGTTTTTCACTCTTGTGAATTGCACTATATTGTTCCCTTATTTTTTCAGGTTCAACAACTACTACAAGGTGACTTTACTGAAGATGTGAGCAGCTTCAAGATAATTGACTGTAGATATCCATACGAATACGAGGGAGGACACATTCAGGGAGCCGTCAACATTTACACTGAGGAAGGAATTCGCCAACTTGTCAACGATGCAGCCACGTCACCAGTCGTTCTTATCTTCCATTGTGAATTTTCTTCCGAGAGAGGCCCTAAGATGTAAGTATTCATTGTCTCAACTGCAACAAGTAGTTTATTGTCAAAGCTAAAAGTCAAACTTATACAGTCCATCCTCAATGTAACCATATTTATGTTCTTCTAAATCAATTCTAATCTTGTTGTGTTTTTGATTTCAGGATGCGTCATCTGAGGAGTGAGGACAGACGGACCAATAGCCACAGATATCCGACACTGAACTTTCCTGAAATCTATCTGATGCAGGGTGGATACAAGTCCTTCTACTTTAACACTGACAAGGTATGTATGTTTTAGAATGTTGTCATGTTTCAATACAACGTCTCTCTTGAGTCCAGTGAATGTATCCCGTATGTATCTAACATATTTGTATCAAAAGTAAAAGTAATAAATAACTGAGAAATCTGCTGTGAAGGTAAATCTTTTGACCTGCAATTGACCATTAATTTTCTTCATTTTAGGCACTCTGTGAACCAGAAAGCTATGTACCTATGCTTGATGCTGACCATACTGATGACCTGAAGAAATTTCGATCCAAGTGCAAGTCTATGTCAACTGGCCAGAAGAAGATGGGAAGAAGTCGACGATTTGTTGCCCGCAGATGTGCCTCCTCACCTGCCATCAGCTGTAGTTTTGACTCAGAAACGGAGACACAGACACTTGTTTTCTAGATTCACCGTCATCATAAAGTGACATGATTTTATTGACTTTATAATGCAATGTTGATTGTTGATTTCCGAAAGTGTGATATTGTTATGTTTCGCTAGTTAACATTTTTGTTGACAATTTACCAGTGTTATTGCTGTTCATTTTTATGAATGTTGTTGTTTCAATTGCAATATTGATGCAAAATAAAATACTATCTCGAAACTTTTACTTATTGTCTTTATATAGCCAATTATATGCGAAACTATTTCGTGTAGAACGTGGTTAGAACGTGGCTTAAAAGAACTTGAACAGAATGTATCTTGTAGTTTATTGAACACAACAGTGTTGAATATTAGTGTACAATTATCCAGTAACAACACATCTTAATTTGATGTTGTCTTAGTCTGACTAATGAGACGAAGGTGATTCAATCACCTCAAAGTGTGACTCAAACCAGCTTAGTGAAATTCGCTCACTGGTAATCCAATCAAGATAACCACTGGCTTCGTTGTTGCATGGTATAAAAGAGACGGCATCCAACAACCTGGCATCTGTTAGCAGTATATCAATTTGTGTCCTTGTCAAGCCAGTGCTATTTCATAATGTCATCTCCCAGTTTCTCAATGAGTCCAGTTTCCGAGGCAGACATAACTTTCAGTAATCTTCAGTCAGTTCTCTTTGACAGTCCATGTTCATGGAGAGATGCAGAATCATGTGACAGCGGATTTGGCTTTTCAGATTCCGAATCTGAGGTGAGTTGATTAACTGATAACAAGAGAGGAGTTTATTTGCCTTTGGGGCCATCTAACCCATATTGCTAATATGACAGACAGTGATCATAGTAATCAATTATAACATGCAAATTACATTATTGTATTCAAAAAGGTAATGAGAAGTTTATATCACCGCCCTGAACAACTATTAAGTTTTATTTGATAGCACTTTCCTTACAATTGTCCTTTCTGTATTTCCAGACATCTCCTCTTGAGCGTTCTTCTGCCAAACGTGCCCTGTTTGCTTGCGAGAGTGACGATGAGGTGGATGAAAGTCCAATGAAACGTCAACGACGGTTGGTGGCCGATGCTGTAGAGAAGTTACAGGCTACTGAAGAGAATCTGGTCGGTGACGGATCCAGAGTTCACAGCCTGCCAACTGTGGAGACAAGGAACCATCGAGACCTCAAGACTATTACACCAACTACGGTAAGTTATGTGAAATAGTTGTCTAAAATCAATGAAGATAAACTGAAATCAACAGCTTAAAATGAGTTTGTTTTTCACTCTTGTGAATTGCACTATATTGTTCCCTTATTTTTTCAGGTTCAACAACTACTACAAGGTGACTTTACTGAAGATGTGAGCAGCTTCAAGATAATTGACTGTAGATATCCTTACGAATACGAGGGAGGACACATTCAGGGAGCCGTCAACATTTACACTGAGGAAGGAATTCGCCAACTTGTCAACGATGCAGCCACGTCACCAGTCGTTCTTATCTTCCATTGTGAATTTTCTTCCGAGAGAGGCCCTAAGATGTAAGTATTCATTGTCTCAACTGCAACAAGTAGTTTATTGTCAAAGCTAAAAGTCAAACTTATACAGTCCATCCTCAATGTAACCATATTTATGTTCTTCTAAATCAATTCTAATCTTGTTGTGTTTTTGATTTCAGGATGCGTCATCTGAGGAGTGAGGACAGACGGACCAATAGCCACAGATATCCGACACTGAACTTTCCTGAAATCTATCTGATGCAGGGTGGATACAAGTCCTTCTACTTTAACACTGACAAGGTATGTATGTTTTAGAATGTTGTCATGTTTCAATACAACGTCTCTCTTGAGTCCAGTGAATGTATCCCGTATGTATCTAACATATTTGTATCAAAAGTAAAAGTAATAAATAACTGAGAAATCTGCTGTGAAGGTAAATCTTTTGACCTGCAATTGACCATTAATTTTCTTCATTTTAGGCACTCTGTGAACCAGAAAGCTATGTACCTATGCTTGATGCTGACCATACTGATGACCTGAAGAAATTTCGATCCAAGTGCAAGTCTATGTCAACTGGCCAGAAGAAGATGGGAAGAAGTCGACGATTTGTTGCCCGCAGATGTGCCTCCTCACCTGCCATCAGCTGTAGTTTTGACTCAGAAACGGAGACACAGACACTTGTTTTCTAGATTCACCGTCATCATAAAGTGACATGATTTTATTGACTTTATAATGCAATGTTGATTGTTGATTTCCGAAAGTGTGATATTGTTATGTTTCGCTAGTTAACATTTTTGTTGACAATTTACCAGTGTTATTGCTGTTCATTTTTATGAATGTTGTTGTTTCAATTGCAATATTGATGCAAAATAAAATACTATCTCGAAACTTTTACTTATTGTCTTTATATAGCCAATTATATGCGAAACTATTTCGTGTAGAACGTGGTTAGAACATGGAATGGCTTAAAAGAACTTGAACAGAATGTATCTTGTTGTTTATTGAACACAACAGTGTTGAATATTAGTGTACAATTATCCAGTAACAACACATCTTAATTTGATGTTGTCTTAGTCTGACTAATGAGACGAAGGTGATTCAATCACCTCAAAGTGTGACTCAAACCAGCTTAGTGAAATTCGCTCACTGGTAATCCAATCAAGATAACCACTGGCTTCGTTGTTGCATGGTATAAAAGAGACGGCATCCAACAACCTGGCATCTGTTAGCAGTATATCAATTTGTGTCCTTGTCAAGCCAGTGCTATTTCATAATGTCATCTCCCAGTTTCCCAATGAGTCCAGTTTCCGAGGCAGACATAACTTTCAGTAATCTTCAGTCAGTTCTCTTTGACAGTCCATGTTCATGGAGAGATGCAGAATCATGTGACAGCGGATTTGGCTCTTCAGATTCCGAATCTGAGGTGAGTTGATTAACTGATAACAAGAGAGGAGTTTATTTGCCTTTGGGGCCATCTAACCCATATTGCTAATATGACAGACAGTGATCATAGTAATCAATTATAACATGCAAATTACAATATTGTATTCAAAAAGGTAATGAGAAGTTTATATCACCGCCCTGAACAACTATTAAGTTTTATTTGATAGCACTTTCCTTACAATTGTCCTTTCTGTATTTCCAGACATCTCCTCTTGAGCGTTCTTCTGCCAAACGTGCCCTGTTTGCTTGCGAGAGTGACGATGAGGTGGATGAAAGTCCAATGAAACGTCAACGACGGTTGGTGGCCGATGCTGTAGAGAAGTTACAGGCTACTGAAGAGAATCTGGTCGGTGACGGATCCAGAGTTCACAGCCTGCCAACTGTGGAGACAAGGAACCATCGAGACCTCAAGACTATTACACCAACTACGGTAAGTTATGTGAAATAGTTGTCTAAAATCAATGAAGATAAACTGAAATCAACAGCTTAAAATGAGTTTGTTTTTCACTCTTGTGAATTGCACTATATTGTTCCCTTATTTTTTCAGGTTCAACAACTACTACAAGGTGACTTTACTGAAGATGTGAGCAGCTTCAAGATAATTGACTGTAGATATCCATACGAATACGAGGGAGGACACATTCAGGGAGCCGTCAACATTTACACTGAGGAAGGAATTCGCCAACTTGTCAACGATGCAGCCACGTCACCAGTCGTTCTTATCTTCCATTGTGAATTTTCTTCCGAGAGAGGCCCTAAGATGTAAGTATTCATTGTCTCAACTGCAACAAGTAGTTTATTGTCAAAGCTAAAAGTCAAACTTATACAGTCCATCCTCAATGTAACCATATTTATGTTCTTCTAAATCAATTCTAATCTTGTTGTGTTTTTGATTTCAGGATGCGTCATCTGAGGAGTGAGGACAGACGGACCAATAGCCACAGATATCCGACACTGAACTTTCCTGAAATCTATCTGATGCAGGGTGGATACAAGTCCTTCTACTTTAACACTGACAAGGTATGTATGTTTTAGAATGTTGTCATGTTTCAATACAACGTCTCTCTTGAGTCCAGTGAATGTATCCCGTATGTATCTAACATATTTGTATCAAAAGTAAAAGTAATAAATAACTGAGAAATCTGCTGTGAAGGTAAATCTTTTGACCTGCAATTGACCATTAATTTTCTTCATTTTAGGCACTCTGTGAACCAGAAAGCTATGTACCTATGCTTGATGCTGACCATACTGATGACCTGAAGAAATTTCGATCCAAGTGCAAGTCTATGTCAACTGGCCAGAAGAAGATGGGAAGAAGTCGACGATTTGTTGCCCGCAGATGTGCCTCCTCACCTGCCATCAGCTGTAGTTTTGACTCAGAAACGGAGACACAGACACTTGTTTTCTAGATTCACCGTCATCATAAAGTGACATGATTTTATTGACTTTATAATGCAATGTTGATTGTTGATTTCCGAAAGTGTGATATTGTTATGTTTCGCTAGTTAACATTTTTGTTGACAATTTACCAGTGTTATTGCTGTTCATTTTTATGAATGTTGTTGTTTCAATTGCAATATTGATGCAAAATAAAATACTATCTCGAAACTTTTACTTATTGTCTTTATATAGCCAATTATATGCGAAACTATTTCGTGTAGAACGTGGTTAGAACATGGAATGGCTTAAAAGAACTTGAACAGAATGTATCTTGTTGTTTATTGAACACAACAGTGTTGAATATTAGTGTACAATTATCCAGTAACAACACATCTTAATTTGATGTTGTCTTAGTCTGACTAATGAGACGAAGGTGATTCAATCACCTCAAAGTGTGACTCAAACCAGCTTAGTGAAATTCGCTCACTGGTAATCCAATCAAGATAACCACTGGCTTCGTTGTTGCATGGTATAAAAGAGACGGCATCCAACAACCTGGCATCTGTTAGCAGTATATCAATTTGTGTCCTTGTCAAGCCAGTGCTATTTCATAATGTCATCTCCCAGTTTCTCAATGAGTCCAGTTTCCGAGGCAGACATAACTTTCAGTAATCTTCAGTCAGTTCTCTTTGACAGTCCATGTTCATGGAGAGATGCAGAATCATGTGACAGCGGATTTGGCTCTTCAGATTCCGAATCTGAGGTGAGTTGATTAACTGATAACAAGAGAGGAGTTTATTTGCCTTTGGGGCCATCTAACCCATATTGCTAATATGACAGACAGTGATCATAGTAATCAATTATAACATGCAAATTACATTATTGTATTCAAAAAGGTAATGAGAAGTTTATATCACCGCCCTGAACAACTATTAAGTTTTATTTGCTAGCACTTTCCTTACAATTGTCCTTTCTGTATTTCCAGACATCTCCTCTTGAGCGTTCTTCTGCCAAACGTGCCCTGTTTGCTTGCGAGAGTGACGATGAGGTGGATGAAACGTCAACGACGGTTGGTGGCCGATGCTGTAGAGAAGTTACAGGCTACTGAAGAGAATCTGGTCGGTGACGGATCCAGAGTTCACAGCCTGCCAACTGTGGAGACAAGGAACCATCGAGACCTCAAGACTATTACACCAACTACGGTAAGTTATGTGAAATAGTTGTCTAAAATCAATGAAGATAAACTGAAATCAACAGCTTAAAATGAGTTTGTTTTTCACTCTTGTGAATTGCACTATATTGTTCCCTTATTTTTTCAGGTTCAACAACTACTACAAGGTGACTTTACTGAAGATGTGAGCAGCTTCAAGATAATTGACTGTAGATATCCTTACGAATACGAGGGAGGACACATTCAGGGAGCCGTCAACATTTACACTGAGGAAGGAATTCGCCAACTTGTCAACGATGCAGCCACGTCACCAGTCGTTCTTATCTTCCATTGTGAATTTTCTTCCGAGAGAGGCCCTAAGATGTAAGTATTCATTGTCTCAACTGCAACAAGTAGTTTATTGTCAAAGCTAAAAGTCAAACTTATACAGTCCATCCTCAATGTAACCATATTTATGTTCTTCTAAATCAATTCTAATCTTGTTGTGTTTTTGATTTCAGGATGCGTCATCTGAGGAGTGAGGACAGACGGACCAATAGCCACAGATATCCGACACTGAACTTTCCTGAAATCTATCTGATGCAGGGTGGATACAAGTCCTTCTACTTTAACACTGACAAGGTATGTATGTTTTAGAATGTTGTCATGTTTCAATACAACGTCTCTCTTGAGTCCAGTGAATGTATCCCGTATGTATCTAACATATTTGTATCAAAAGTAAAAGTAATAAATAACTGAGAAATCTGCTGTGAAGGTAAATCTTTTGACCTGCAATTGACCATTAATTTTCTTCATTTTAGGCACTCTGTGAACCAGAAAGCTATGTACCTATGCTTGATGCTGACCATACTGATGACCTGAAGAAATTTCGATCCAAGTGCAAGTCTATGTCAACTGGCCAGAAGAAGATGGGAAGAAGTCGACGATTTGTTGCCCGCAGATGTGCCTCCTCACCTGCCATCAGCTGTAGTTTTGACTCAGAAACGGAGACACAGACACTTGTTTTCTAGATTCACCGTCATCATAAAGTGACATGATTTTATTGACTTTATAATGCAATGTTGATTGTTGATTTCCGAAAGTGTGATATTGTTATGTTTCGCTAGTTAACATTTTTGTTGACAATTTACCAGTGTTATTGCTGTTCATTTTTATGAATGTTGTTGTTTCAATTGCAATATTGATGCAAAATAAAATACTATCTCGAAACTTTTACTTATTGTCTTTATATAGCCAATTATATGCGAAACTATTTCGTGTAGAACGTGGTTAGAACGTGGCTTAAAAGAACTTGAACAGAATGTATCTTGTAGTTTATTGAACACAACAGTGTTGAATATTAGTGTACAATTATCCAGTAACAACACATCTTAATTTGATGTTGTCTTAGTCTGACTAATGAGACGAAGGTGATTCAATCACCTCAAAGTGTGACTCAAACCAGCTTAGTGAAATTCGCTCACTGGTAATCCAATCAAGATAACCACTGGCTTCGTTGTTGCATGGTATAAAAGAGACGGCATCCAACAACCTGGCATCTGTTAGCAGTATATCAATTTGTGTCCTTGTCAAGCCAGTGCTATTTCATAATGTCATCTCCCAGTTTCTCAATGAGTCCAGTTTCCGAGGCAGACATAACTTTCAGTAATCTTCAGTCAGTTCTCTTTGACAGTCCATGTTCATGGAGAGATGCAGAATCATGTGACAGCGGATTTGGCTCTTCAGATTCCGAATCTGAGGTGAGTTGATTAACTGATAACAAGAGAGGAGTTTATTTGCCTTTGGGGCCATCTAACCCATATTGCTAATATGACAGACAGTGATCATAGTAATCAATTATAACATGCAAATTACAATATTGTATTCAAAAAGGTAATGAGAAGTTTATATCACCGCCCTGAACAACTATTAAGTTTTATTTGATAGCACTTTCCTTACAATTGTCCTTTCTGTATTTCCAGACATCTCCTCTTGAGCGTTCTTCTGCCAAACGTGCCCTGTTTGCTTGCGAGAGTGACGATGAGGTGGATGAAAGTCCAATGAAACGTCAACGACGGTTGGTGGCCGATGCTGTAGAGAAGTTACAGGCTACTGAAGAGAATCTGGTCGGTGACGGATCCAGAGTTCACAGCCTGCCAACTGTGGAGACAAGGAACCATCGAGACCTCAAGACTATTACACCAACTACGGTAAGTTATGTGAAATAGTTGTCTAAAATCAATGAAGATAAACTGAAATCAACAGCTTAAAATGAGTTTGTTTTTCACTCTTGTGAATTGCACTATATTGTTCCCTTATTTTTTCAGGTTCAACAACTACTACAAGGTGACTTTACTGAAGATGTGAGCAGCTTCAAGATAATTGACTGTAGATATCCATACGAATACGAGGGAGGACACATTCAGGGAGCCGTCAACATTTACACTGAGGAAGGAATTCGCCAACTTGTCAACGATGCAGCCACGTCACCAGTCGTTCTTATCTTCCATTGTGAATTTTCTTCCGAGAGAGGCCCTAAGATGTAAGTATTCATTGTCTCAACTGCAACAAGTAGTTTATTGTCAAAGCTAAAAGTCAAACTTATACAGTCCATCCTCAATGTAACCATATTTATGTTCTTCTAAATCAATTCTAATCTTGTTGTGTTTTTGATTTCAGGATGCGTCATCTGAGGAGTGAGGACAGACGGACCAATAGCCACAGATATCCGACACTGAACTTTCCTGAAATCTATCTGATGCAGGGTGGATACAAGTCCTTCTACTTTAACACTGACAAGGTATGTATGTTTTAGAATGTTGTCATGTTTCAATACAACGTCTCTCTTGAGTCCAGTGAATGTATCCCGTATGTATCTAACATATTTGTATCAAAAGTAAAAGTAATAAATAACTGAGAAATCTGCTGTGAAGGTAAATCTTTTGACATGCAATTGACCATTCATTTTCTTCATTTTAGGCACTCTGTGAACCAGAAAGCTATGTACCTATGCTTGATGCTGACCATACTGATGACCTGAAGAAATTTCGATCCAAGTGCAAGTCTATGTCAACTGGCCAGAAGAAGATGGGAAGAAGTCGACGATTTGTTGCCCGCAGATGTGCCTCCTCACCTGCCATCAGCTGTAGTTTTGACTCAGAAACGGAGACACAGACACTTGTTTTCTAGATTCACCGTCATCATAAAGTGACATGATTTTATTGACGTTATAATGCAATGTTGATTGTTGATTTCCGAAAGTGTGATATTGTTATGTTTCGCTAGTTAACATTTTTGTTGACAATTTATCAGTGTTATTGCTGTTCATTTTTATGAATGTTGTTGTTTCAATTGCAATATTGATGCAAAATAAAATACTATCTCGAAACTTTTACTTATTGTCTTTATATAGCCAATTATATGCGAAACTATTTCGTGTAGAACGTGGTTAGAACATGGAATGGCTTAAAAGAACTTGAACAGAATGTATCTTGTTGTTTATTGAACACAACAGTGTTGAATATTAGTGTACAATTATCCAGTAACAACACATCTTAATTTGATGTTGTCTTAGTCTGACTAATGAGACGAAGGTGATTCAATCACCTCAAAGTGTGACTCAAACCAGCTTAGTGAAATTCGCTCACTGGTAATCCAATCAAGATAACCACTGGCTTCGTTGTTGCATGGTATAAAAGAGACGGCATCCAACAACCTGGCATCTGTTAGCAGTATATCAATTTGTGTCCTTGTCAAGCCAGTGCTATTTCATAATGTCATCTCCCAGTTTCTCAATGAGTCCAGTTTCCGAGGCAGACATAACTTTCAGTAATCTTCAGTCAGTTCTCTTTGACAGTCCATGTTCATGGAGAGATGCAGAATCATGTGACAGCGGATTTGGCTCTTCAGATTCCGAATCTGAGGTGAGTTGAATAACTGATAACAAGAGAGGAGTTTATTTGCCTTTGGGGCCATCTAACCCATATTGCTAATATGACAGACAGTGATCATAGTAATCAATTATAACATGCAAATTACAATATTGTATTCAAAAAGGTAATGAGAAGTTTATATCACCGCCCTGAACAACTATTAAGTTTTATTTGATAGCACTTTCCTTACAATTGTCCTTTCTGTATTTCCAGACATCTCCTCTTGAGCGTTCTTCTGCCAAACGTGCCCTGTTTGCTTGCGAGAGTGACGATGAGGTGGATGAAAGTCCAATGAAACGTCAACGACGGTTGGTGGCCGATGCTGTAGAGAAGTTACAGGCTACTGAAGAGAATCTGGTCGGTGACGGATCCAGAGTTCACAGCCTGCCAACTGTGGAGACAAGGAACCATCGAGACCTCAAGACTATTACACCAACTACGGTAAGTTATGTGAAATAGTTGTCTAAAATCAATGAAGATAAACTGAAATCAACAGCTTAAAATGAGTTTGTTTTTCACTCTTGTGAATTGCACTATATTGTTCCCTTATTTTTTCAGGTTCAACAACTACTACAAGGTGACTTTACTGAAGATGTGAGCAGCTTCAAGATAATTGACTGTAGATATCCATACGAATACGAGGGAGGACACATTCAGGGAGCCGTCAACATTTACACTGAGGAAGGAATTCGCCAACTTGTCAACGATGCAGCCACGTCACCAGTCGTTCTTATCTTCCATTGTGAATTTTCTTCCGAGAGAGGCCCTAAGATGTAAGTATTCATTGTCTCAACTGCAACAAGTAGTTTATTGTCAAAGCTAAAAGTCAAACTTATACAGTCCATCCTCAATGTAACCATATTTATGTTCTTCTAAATCAATTCTAATCTTGTTGTGTTTTTGATTTCAGGATGCGTCATCTGAGGAGTGAGGACAGACGGACCAATAGCCACAGATATCCGACACTGAACTTTCCTGAAATCTATCTGATGCAGGGTGGATACAAGTCCTTCTACTTTAACACTGACAAGGTATGTATGTTTTAGAATGTTGTCATGTTTCAATACAACGTCTCTCTTGAGTCCAGTGAATGTATCCCGTATGTATCTAACATATTTGTATCAAAAGTAAAAGTAATAAATAACTGAGAAATCTGCTGTGAAGGTAAATCTTTTGACATGCAATGGACCATTCATTTTCTTCATTTTAGGCACTCTGTGAACCAGAAAGCTATGTACCTATGCTTGATGCTGACCATACTGATGACCTGACGAAATTTCGATCCAAGTGCAAGTCTATGTCAACTGGCCAGAAGAAGATGGGAAGAAGTCGACGATTTGTTGCCCGCAGATGTGCCTCCTCACCTGCCATCAGCTGTAGTTTTGACTCAGAAACGGAGACACAGACACTTGTTTTCTAGATTCACCGTCATCATAAAGTGACATGATTTTATTGACGTTATAATGCAATGTTGATTGTTGATTTCCGAAAGTGTGATATTGTTATGTTTCGCTAGTTAACATTTTTGTTGACAATTTACCAGTGTTATTGCTGTTCATTTTTATGAATGTTGTTGTTTCAATTGCAATATTGATGCAAAATAAAATACTATCTCGAAACTTTTACTTATTGTCTTTATATAGCCAATTATATGCGAAACTATTTCGTGTAGAACGTGGTTAGAACATGGAATGGCTTAAAAGAACTTGAACAGAATGTATCTTGTTGTTTATTGAACACAACAGTGTTGAATATTAGTGTACAATTATCCAGTAACAACACATCTTAATTTGATGTTGTCTTAGTCTGACTAATGAGACGAAGGTGATTCAATCACCTCAAAGTGTGACTCAAACCAGCTTAGTGAAATTCGCTCACTGGTAATCCAATCAAGATAACCACTGGCTTCGTTGTTGCATGGTATAAAAGAGACGGCATCCAACAACCTGGCATCTGTTAGCAGTATATCAATTTGTGTCCTTGTCAAGCCAGTGCTATTTCATAATGTCATCTCCCAGTTTCTCAATGAGTCCAGTTTCCGAGGCAGACATAACTTTCAGTAATCTTCAGTCAGTTCTCTTTGACAGTCCATGTTCATGGAGAGATGCATAATCATGTGACAGCGGATTTGGCTCTTCAGATTCCGAATCTGAGGTGAGTTGATTAACTGATAACAAGAGAGGAGTTTATTTGCCTTTGGGGCCATCTAACCCATATTGCTAATATGACAGACAGTGATCATAGTAATCAATTATAACATGCAAATTACAATATTGTATTCAAAAAGGTAATGAGAAGTTTATATCACCGCCCTGAACAACTATTAAGTTTTATTTGATAGCACTTTCCTTACAATTGTCCTTTCTGTATTTCCAGACATCTCCTCTTGAGCGTTCTTCTGCCAAACGTGCCCTGTTTGCTTGCGAGAGTGACGATGAGGTGGATGAAAGTCCAATGAAACGTCAACGACGGTTGGTGGCCGATGCTGTAGAGAAGTTACAGGCTACTGAAGAGAATCTGGTCGGTGACGGATCCAGAGTTCACAGCCTGCCAACTGTGGAGACAAGGAACCATCGAGACCTCAAGACTATTACACCAACTACGGTAAGTTATGTGAAATAGTTGTCTAAAATCAATGAAGATAAACTGAAATCAACAGCTTAAAATGAGTTTGTTTTTCACTCTTGTGAATTGCACTATATTGTTCCCTTATTTTTTCAGGTTCAACAACTACTACAAGGTGACTTTACTGAAGATGTGAGCAGCTTCAAGATAATTGACTGTAGATATCCATACGAATACGAGGGAGGACACATTCAGGGAGCCGTCAACATTTACACTGAGGAAGGAATTCGCCAACTTGTCAACGATGCAGCCACGTCACCAGTCGTTCTTATCTTCCATTGTGAATTTTCTTCCGAGAGAGGCCCTAAGATGTAAGTATTCATTGTCTCAACTGCAACAAGTAGTTTATTGTCAAAGCTAAAAGTCAAACTTATACAGTCCATCCTCAATGTAACCATATTTATGTTCTTCTAAATCAATTCTAATCTTGTTGTGTTTTTGATTTCAGGATGCGTCATCTGAGGAGTGAGGACAGACGGACCAATAGCCACAGATATCCGACACTGAACTTTCCTGAAATCTATCTGATGCAGGGTGGATACAAGTCCTTCTACTTTAACACTGACAAGGTATGTATGTTTTAGAATGTTGTCATGTTTCAATACAACGTCTCTCTTGAGTCCAGTGAATGTATCCCGTATGTATCTAACATATTTGTATCAAAAGTAAAAGTAATAAATAACTGAGAAATCTGCTGTGAAGGTAAATCTTTTGACATGCAATGGACCATTCATTTTCTTCATTTTAGGCACTCTGTGAACCAGAAAGCTATGTACCTATGCTTGATGCTGACCATACTGATGACCTGACGAAATTTCGATCCAAGTGCAAGTCTATGTCAACTGGCCAGAAGAAGATGGGAAGAAGTCGACGATTTGTTGCCCGCAGATGTGCCTCCTCACCTGCCATCAGCTGTAGTTTTGACTCAGAAACGGAGACACAGACACTTGTTTTCTAGATTCACCGTCATCATAAAGTGACATGATTTTATTGACGTTATAATGCAATGTTGATTGTTGATTTCCGAAAGTGTGATATTGTTATGTTTCGCTAGTTAACATTTTTGTTGACAATTTACCAGTGTTATTGCTGTTCATTTTTATGAATGTTGTTGTTTCAATTGCAATATTGATGCAAAATAAAATACTATCTCGAAACTTTTACTTATTGTCTTTATATAGCCAATTATATGCGAAACTATTTCGTGTAGAACGTGGTTAGAACATGGAATGGCTTAAAAGAACTTGAACAGAATGTATCTTGTTGTTTATTGAACACAACAGTGTTGAATATTAGTGTACAATTATCCAGTAACAACACATCTTAATTTGATGTTGTCTTAGTCTGACTAATGAGACGAAGGTGATTCAATCACCTCAAAGTGTGACTCAAACCAGCTTAGTGAAATTCGCTCACTGGTAATCCAATCAAGATAACCACTGGCTTCGTTGTTGCATGGTATAAAAGAGACGGCATCCAACAACCTGGCATCTGTTAGCAGTATATCAATTTGTGTCCTTGTCAAGCCAGTGCTATTTCATAATGTCATCTCCCAGTTTCTCAATGAGTCCAGTTTCCGAGGCAGACATAACTTTCAGTAATCTTCAGTCAGTTCTCTTTGACAGTCCATGTTCATGGAGAGATGCATAATCATGTGACAGCGGATTTGGCTCTTCAGATTCCGAATCTGAGGTGAGTTGATTAACTGATAACAAGAGAGGAGTTTATTTGCCTTTGGGGCCATCTAACCCATATTGCTAATATGACAGACAGTGATCATAGTAATCAATTATAACATGCAAATTACAATATTGTATTCAAAAAGGTAATGAGAAGTTTATATCACCGCCCTGAACAACTATTAAGTTTTATTTGATAGCACTTTCCTTACAATTGTCCTTTCTGTATTTCCAGACATCTCCTCTTGAGCGTTCTTCTGCCAAACGTGCCCTGTTTGCTTGCGAGAGTGACGATGAGGTGGATGAAAGTCCAATGAAACGTCAACGACGGTTGGTGGCCGATGCTGTAGAGAAGTTACAGGCTACTGAAGAGAATCTGGTCGGTGACGGATCCAGAGTTCACAGCCTGCCAACTGTGGAGACAAGGAACCATCGAGACCTCAAGACTATTACACCAACTACGGTAAGTTATGTGAAATAGTTGTCTAAAATCAATGAAGATAAACTGAAATCAACAGCTTAAAATGAGTTTGTTTTTCACTCTTGTGAATTGCACTATATTGTTCCCTTATTTTTTCAGGTTCAACAACTACTACAAGGTGACTTTACTGAAGATGTGAGCAGCTTCAAGATAATTGACTGTAGATATCCATACGAATACGAGGGAGGACACATTCAGGGAGCCGTCAACATTTACACTGAGGAAGGAATTCGCCAACTTGTCAACGATGCAGCCACGTCACCAGTCGTTCTTATCTTCCATTGTGAATTTTCTTCCGAGAGAGGCCCTAAGATGTAAGTATTCATTGTCTCAACTGCAACAAGTAGTTTATTGTCAAAGCTAAAAGTCAAACTTATACAGTCCATCCTCAATGTAACCATATTTATGTTCTTCTAAATCAATTCTAATCTTGTTGTGTTTTTGATTTCAGGATGCGTCATCTGAGGAGTGAGGACAGACGGACCAATAGCCACAGATATCCGACACTGAACTTTCCTGAAATCTATCTGATGCAGGGTGGATACAAGTCCTTCTACTTTAACACTGACAAGGTATGTATGTTTTAGAATGTTGTCATGTTTCAATACAACGTCTCTCTTGAGTCCAGTGAATGTATCCCGTATGTATCTAACATATTTGTATCAAAAGTAAAAGTAATAAATAACTGAGAAATCTGCTGTGAAGGTAAATCTTTTGACATGCAATTGACCATTCATTTTCTTCATTTTAGGCACTCTGTGAACCAGAAAGCTATGTACCTATGCTTGATGCTGACCATACTGATGACCTGAAGAAATTTCGATCCAAGTGCAAGTCTATGTCAACTGGCCAGAAGAAGATGGGAAGAAGTCGACGATTTGTTGCCCGCAGATGTGCCTCCTCACCTGCCATCAGCTGTAGTTTTGACTCAGAAACGGAGACACAGACACTTGTTTTCTAGATTCACCGTCATCATAAAGTGACATGATTTTATTGACGTTATAATGCAATGTTGATTGTTGATTTCCGAAAGTGTGATATTGTTATGTTTCGCTAGTTAACATTTTTGTTGACAATTTATCAGTGTTATTGCTGTTCATTTTTATGAATGTTGTTGTTTCAATTGCAATATTGATGCAAAATAAAATACTATCTCGAAACTTTTACTTATTGTCTTTATATAGCCAATTATATGCGAAACTATTTCGTGTAGAACGTGGTTAGAACATGGAATGGCTTAAAAGAACTTGAACAGAATGTATCTTGTTGTTTATTGAACACAACAGTGTTGAATATTAGTGTACAATTATCCAGTAACAACACATCTTAATTTGATGTTGTCTTAGTCTGACTAATGAGACGAAGGTGATTCAATCACCTCAAAGTGTGACTCAAACCAGCTTAGTGAAATTCGCTCACTGGTAATCCAATCAAGATAACCACTGGCTTCGTTGTTGCATGGTATAAAAGAGACGGCATCCAACAACCTGGCATCTGTTAGCAGTATATCAATTTGTGTCCTTGTCAAGCCAGTGCTATTTCATAATGTCATCTCCCAGTTTCTCAATGAGTCCAGTTTCCGAGGCAGACATAACTTTCAGTAATCTTCAGTCAGTTCTCTTTGACAGTCCATGTTCATGGAGAGATGCAGAATCATGTGACAGCGGATTTGGCTCTTCAGATTCCGAATCTGAGGTGAGTTGAATAACTGATAACAAGAGAGGAGTTTATTTGCCTTTGGGGCCATCTAACCCATATTGCTAATATGACAGACAGTGATCATAGTAATCAATTATAACATGCAAATTACAATATTGTATTCAAAAAGGTAATGAGAAGTTTATATCACCGCCCTGAACAACTATTAAGTTTTATTTGATAGCACTTTCCTTACAATTGTCCTTTCTGTATTTCCAGACATCTCCTCTTGAGCGTTCTTCTGCCAAACGTGCCCTGTTTGCTTGCGAGAGTGACGATGAGGTGGATGAAAGTCCAATGAAACGTCAACGACGGTTGGTGGCCGATGCTGTAGAGAAGTTACAGGCTACTGAAGAGAATCTGGTCGGTGACGGATCCAGAGTTCACAGCCTGCCAACTGTGGAGACAAGGAACCATCGAGACCTCAAGACTATTACACCAACTACGGTAAGTTATGTGAAATAGTTGTCTAAAATCAATGAAGATAAACTGAAATCAACAGCTTAAAATGAGTTTGTTTTTCACTCTTGTGAATTGCACTATATTGTTCCCTTATTTTTTCAGGTTCAACAACTACTACAAGGTGACTTTACTGAAGATGTGAGCAGCTTCAAGATAATTGACTGTAGATATCCATACGAATACGAGGGAGGACACATTCAGGGAGCCGTCAACATTTACACTGAGGAAGGAATTCGCCAACTTGTCAACGATGCAGCCACGTCACCAGTCGTTCTTATCTTCCATTGTGAATTTTCTTCCGAGAGAGGCCCTAAGATGTAAGTATTCATTGTCTCAACTGCAACAAGTAGTTTATTGTCAAAGCTAAAAGTCAAACTTATACAGTCCATCCTCAATGTAACCATATTTATGTTCTTCTAAATCAATTCTAATCTTGTTGTGTTTTTGATTTCAGGATGCGTCATCTGAGGAGTGAGGACAGACGGACCAATAGCCACAGATATCCGACACTGAACTTTCCTGAAATCTATCTGATGCAGGGTGGATACAAGTCCTTCTACTTTAACACTGACAAGGTATGTATGTTTTAGAATGTTGTCATGTTTCAATACAACGTCTCTCTTGAGTCCAGTGAATGTATCCCGTATGTATCTAACATATTTGTATCAAAAGTAAAAGTAATAAATAACTGAGAAATCTGCTGTGAAGGTAAATCTTTTGACATGCAATGGACCATTCATTTTCTTCATTTTAGGCACTCTGTGAACCAGAAAGCTATGTACCTATGCTTGATGCTGACCATACTGATGACCTGACGAAATTTCGATCCAAGTGCAAGTCTATGTCAACTGGCCAGAAGAAGATGGGAAGAAGTCGACGATTTGTTGCCCGCAGATGTGCCTCCTCACCTGCCATCAGCTGTAGTTTTGACTCAGAAACGGAGACACAGACACTTGTTTTCTAGATTCACCGTCATCATAAAGTGACATGATTTTATTGACGTTATAATGCAATGTTGATTGTTGATTTCCGAAAGTGTGATATTGTTATGTTTCGCTAGTTAACATTTTTGTTGACAATTTACCAGTGTTATTGCTGTTCATTTTTATGAATGTTGTTGTTTCAATTGCAATATTGATGCAAAATAAAATACTATCTCGAAACTTTTACTTATTGTCTTTATATAGCCAATTATATGCGAAACTATTTCGTGTAGAACGTGGTTAGAACATGGAATGGCTTAAAAGAACTTGAACAGAATGTATCTTGTTGTTTATTGAACACAACAGTGTTGAATATTAGTGTACAATTATCCAGTAACAACACATCTTAATTTGATGTTGTCTTAGTCTGACTAATGAGACGAAGGTGATTCAATCACCTCAAAGTGTGACTCAAACCAGCTTAGTGAAATTCGCTCACTGGTAATCCAATCAAGATAACCACTGGCTTCGTTGTTGCATGGTATAAAAGAGACGGCATCCAACAACCTGGCATCTGTTAGCAGTATATCAATTTGTGTCCTTGTCAAGCCAGTGCTATTTCATAATGTCATCTCCCAGTTTCTCAATGAGTCCAGTTTCCGAGGCAGACATAACTTTCAGTAATCTTCAGTCAGTTCTCTTTGACAGTCCATGTTCATGGAGAGATGCATAATCATGTGACAGCGGATTTGGCTCTTCAGATTCCGAATCTGAGGTGAGTTGATTAACTGATAACAAGAGAGGAGTTTATTTGCCTTTGGGGCCATCTAACCCATATTGCTAATATGACAGACAGTGATCATAGTAATCAATTATAACATGCAAATTACAATATTGTATTCAAAAAGGTAATGAGAAGTTTATATCACCGCCCTGAACAACTATTAAGTTTTATTTGATAGCACTTTCCTTACAATTGTCCTTTCTGTATTTCCAGACATCTCCTCTTGAGCGTTCTTCTGCCAAACGTGCCCTGTTTGCTTGCGAGAGTGACGATGAGGTGGATGAAAGTCCAATGAAACGTCAACGACGGTTGGTGGCCGATGCTGTAGAGAAGTTACAGGCTACTGAAGAGAATCTGGTCGGTGACGGATCCAGAGTTCACAGCCTGCCAACTGTGGAGACAAGGAACCATCGAGACCTCAAGACTATTACACCAACTACGGTAAGTTATGTGAAATAGTTGTCTAAAATCAATGAAGATAAACTGAAATCAACAGCTTAAAATGAGTTTGTTTTTCACTCTTGTGAATTGCACTATATTGTTCCCTTATTTTTTCAGGTTCAACAACTACTACAAGGTGACTTTACTGAAGATGTGAGCAGCTTCAAGATAATTGACTGTAGATATCCATACGAATACGAGGGAGGACACATTCAGGGAGCCGTCAACATTTACACTGAGGAAGGAATTCGCCAACTTGTCAACGATGCAGCCACGTCACCAGTCGTTCTTATCTTCCATTGTGAATTTTCTTCCGAGAGAGGCCCTAAGATGTAAGTATTCATTGTCTCAACTGCAACAAGTAGTTTATTGTCAAAGCTAAAAGTCAAACTTATACAGTCCATCCTCAATGTAACCATATTTATGTTCTTCTAAATCAATTCTAATCTTGTTGTGTTTTTGATTTCAGGATGCGTCATCTGAGGAGTGAGGACAGACGGACCAATAGCCACAGATATCCGACACTGAACTTTCCTGAAATCTATCTGATGCAGGGTGGATACAAGTCCTTCTACTTTAACACTGACAAGGTATGTATGTTTTAGAATGTTGTCATGTTTCAATACAACGTCTCTCTTGAGTCCAGTGAATGTATCCCGTATGTATCTAACATATTTGTATCAAAAGTAAAAGTAATAAATAACTGAGAAATCTGCTGTGAAGGTAAATCTTTTGACATGTAATTGACCATTCATTTTCTTCATTTTAGGCACTCTGTGAACCAGAAAGCTATGTACCTATGCTTGATGCTGACCATACTGATGACCTGAAGAAATTTCGATCCAAGTGCAAGTCTATGTCAACTGGCCAGAAGAAGATGGGAAGAAGTCGACGATTTGTTGCCCGCAGATGTGCCTCCTCACCTGCCATCAGCTGTAGTTTTGACTCAGAAACGGAGACACAGACACTTGTTTTCTAGATTCACCGTCATCATAAAGTGACATGATTTTATTGACGTTATAATGCAATGTTGATTGTTGATTTCCGAAAGTGTGATATTGTTATGTTTCGCTAGTTAACATTTTTGTTGACAATTTATCAGTGTTATTGCTGTTCATTTTTATGAATGTTGTTGTTTCAATTGCAATATTGATGCAAAATAAAATACTATCTCGAAACTTTTACTTATTGTCTTTATATAGCCAATTATATGCGAAACTATTTCGTGTAGAACGTGGTTAGAACATGGAATGGCTTAAAAGAACTTGAACAGAATGTATCTTGTTGTTTATTGAACACAACAGTGTTGAATATTAGTGTACAATTATCCAGTAACAACACATCTTAATTTGATGTTGTCTTAGTCTGACTAATGAGACGAAGGTGATTCAATCACCTCAAAGTGTGACTCAAACCAGCTTAGTGAAATTCGCTCACTGGTAATCCAATCAAGATAACCACTGGCTTCGTTGTTGCATGGTATAAAAGAGACGGCATCCAACAACCTGGCATCTGTTAGCAGTATATCAATTTGTGTCCTTGTCAAGCCAGTGCTATTTCATAATGTCATCTCCCAGTTTCTCAATGAGTCCAGTTTCCGAGGCAGACATAACTTTCAGTAATCTTCAGTCAGTTCTCTTTGACAGTCCATGTTCATGGAGAGATGCAGAATCATGTGACAGCGGATTTGGCTCTTCAGATTCCGAATCTGAGGTGAGTTGAATAACTGATAACAAGAGAGGAGTTTATTTGCCTTTGGGGCCATCTAACCCATATTGCTAATATGACAGACAGTGATCATAGTAATCAATTATAACATGCAAATTACAATATTGTATTCAAAAAGGTAATGAGAAGTTTATATCACCGCCCTGAACAACTATTAAGTTTTATTTGATAGCACTTTCCTTACAATTGTCCTTTCCAGACATCTCCTCTTGAGCGTTCTTCTGCCAAACGTGCCCTGTTTGCTTGCGAGAGTGACGATGAGGTGGATGAAAGTCCAATGAAACGTCAACGACGGTTGGTGGCCGATGCTGTAGAGAAGTTACAGGCTACTGAAGAGAATCTGGTCGGTGACGGATCCAGAGTTCACAGCCTGCCAACTGTGGAGACAAGGAACCATCGAGACCTCAAGACTATTACACCAACTACGGTAAGTTATGTGAAATAGTTGTCTAAAATCAATGAAGATAAACTGAAATCAACAGCTTAAAATGAGTTTGTTTTTCACTCTTGTGAATTGCACTATATTGTTCCCTTATTTTTTCAGGTTCAACAACTACTACAAGGTGACTTTACTGAAGATGTGAGCAGCTTCAAGATAATTGACTGTAGATATCCATACGAATACGAGGGAGGACACATTCAGGGAGCCGTCAACATTTACACTGAGGAAGGAATTCGCCAACTTGTCAACGATGCAGCCACGTCACCAGTCGTTCTTATCTTCCATTGTGAATTTTCTTCCGAGAGAGGCCCTAAGATGTAAGTATTCATTGTCTCAACTGCAACAAGTAGTTTATTGTCAAAGCTAAAAGTCAAACTTATACAGTCCATCCTCAATGTAACCATATTTATGTTCTTCTAAATCAATTCTAATCTTGTTGTGTTTTTGATTTCAGGATGCGTCATCTGAGGAGTGAGGACAGACGGACCAATAGCCACAGATATCCGACACTGAACTTTCCTGAAATCTATCTGATGCAGGGTGGATACAAGTCCTTCTACTTTAACACTGACAAGGTATGTATGTTTTAGAATGTTGTCATGTTTCAATACAACGTCTCTCTTGAGTCCAGTGAATGTATCCCGTATGTATCTAACATATTTGTATCAAAAGTAAAAGTAATAAATAACTGAGAAATCTGCTGTGAAGGTAAATCTTTTGACATGCAATTGACCATTCATTTTCTTCATTTTAGGCACTCTGTGAACCAGAAAGCTATGTACCTATGCTTGATGCTGACCATACTGATGACCTGAAGAAATTTCGATCCAAGTGCAAGTCTATGTCAACTGGCCAGAAGAAGATGGGAAGAAGTCGACGATTTGTTGCCCGCAGATGTGCCTCCTCACCTGCCATCAGCTGTAGTTTTGACTCAGAAACGGAGACACAGACACTTGTTTTCTAGATTCACCGTCATCATAAAGTGACATGATTTTATTGACGTTATAATGCAATGTTGATTGTTGATTTCCGAAAGTGTGATATTGTTATGTTTCGCTAGTTAACATTTTTGTTGACAATTTATCAGTGTTATTGCTGTTCATTTTTATGAATGTTGTTGTTTCAATTGCAATATTGATGCAAAATAAAATACTATCTCGAAACTTTTACTTATTGTCTTTATATAGCCAATTATATGCGAAACTATTTCGTGTAGAACGTGGTTAGAACATGGAATGGCTTAAAAGAACTTGAACAGAATGTATCTTGTTGTTTATTGAACACAACAGTGTTGAATATTAGTGTACAATTATCCAGTAACAACACATCTTAATTTGATGTTGTCTTAGTCTGACTAATGAGACGAAGGTGATTCAATCACCTCAAAGTGTGACTCAAACCAGCTTAGTGAAATTCGCTCACTGGTAATCCAATCAAGATAACCACTGGCTTCGTTGTTGCATGGTATAAAAGAGACGGCATCCAACAACCTGGCATCTGTTAGCAGTATATCAATTTGTGTCCTTGTCAAGCCAGTGCTATTTCATAATGTCATCTCCCAGTTTCTCAATGAGTCCAGTTTCCGAGGCAGACATAACTTTCAGTAATCTTCAGTCAGTTCTCTTTGACAGTCCATGTTCATGGAGAGATGCAGAATCATGTGACAGCGGATTTGGCTCTTCAGATTCCGAATCTGAGGTGAGTTGATTAACTGATAACAAGAGAGGAGTTTATTTGCCTTTGGGGCCATCTAACCCATATTGCTAATATGACAGACAGTGATCATAGTAATCAATTATAACATGCAAATTACAATATTGTATTCAAAAAGGTAATGAGAAGTTTATATCACCGCCCTGAACAACTATTAAGTTTTATTTGATAGCACTTTCCTTACAATTGTCCTTTCTGTATTTCCAGACATCTCCTCTTGAGCGTTCTTCTGCCAAACGTGCCCTGTTTGCTTGCGAGAGTGACGATGAGGTGGATGAAAGTCCAATGAAACGTCAACGACGGTTGGTGGCCGATGCTGTAGAGAAGTTACAGGCTACTGAAGAGAATCTGGTCGGTGACGGATCCAGAGTTCACAGCCTGCCAACTGTGGAGACAAGGAACCATCGAGACCTCAAGACTATTACACCAACTACGGTAAGTTATGTGAAATAGTTGTCTAAAATCAATGAAGATAAACTGAAATCAACAGCTTAAAATGAGTTTGTTTTTCACTCTTGTGAATTGCACTATATTGTTCCCTTATTTTTTCAGGTTCAACAACTACTACAAGGTGACTTTACTGAAGATGTGAGCAGCTTCAAGATAATTGACTGTAGATATCCATACGAATACGAGGGAGGACACATTCAGGGAGCCGTCAACATTTACACTGAGGAAGGAATTCGCCAACTTGTCAACGATGCAGCCACGTCACCAGTCGTTCTTATCTTCCATTGTGAATTTTCTTCCGAGAGAGGCCCTAAGATGTAAGTATTCATTGTCTCAACTGCAACAAGTAGTTTATTGTCAAAGCTAAAAGTCAAACTTATACAGTCCATCCTCAATGTAACCATATTTATGTTCTTCTAAATCAATTCTAATCTTGTTGTGTTTTTGATTTCAGGATGCGTCATCTGAGGAGTGAGGACAGACGGACCAATAGCCACAGATATCCGACACTGAACTTTCCTGAAATCTATCTGATGCAGGGTGGATACAAGTCCTTCTACTTTAACACTGACAAGGTATGTATGTTTTAGAATGTTGTCATGTTTCAATACAACGTCTCTCTTGAGTCCAGTGAATGTATCCCGTATGTATCTAACATATTTGTATCAAAAGTAAAAGTAATAAATAACTGAGAAATCTGCTGTGAAGGTAAATCTTTTGACATGCAATTGACCATTCATTTTCTTCATTTTAGGCACTCTGTGAACCAGAAAGCTATGTACCTATGCTTGATGCTGACCATACTGATGACCTGAAGAAATTTCGATCCAAGTGCAAGTCTATGTCAACTGGCCAGAAGAAGATGGGAAGAAGTCGACGATTTGTTGCCCGCAGATGTGCCTCCTCACCTGCCATCAGCTGTAGTTTTGACTCAGAAACGGAGACACAGACACTTGTTTTCTAGATTCACCGTCATCATAAAGTGACATGATTTTATTGACGTTATAATGCAATGTTGATTGTTGATTTCCGAAAGTGTGATATTGTTATGTTTCGCTAGTTAACATTTTTGTTGACAATTTATCAGTGTTATTGCTGTTCATTTTTATGAATGTTGTTGTTTCAATTGCAATATTGATGCAAAATAAAATACTATCTCGAAACTTTTACTTATTGTCTTTATATAGCCAATTATATGCGAAACTATTTCGTGTAGAACGCGGTTAGAACATGGAATGGCTTAAAAGAACTTGAACAGAATGTATCTTGTTGTTTATTGAACACAACAGTGTTGAATATTAGTGTACAATTATCCAGTAACAACACATCTTAATTTGATGTTGTCTTAGTCTGACTAATGAGACGAAGGTGATTCAATCACCTCAAAGTGTGACTCAAACCAGCTTAGTGAAATTCGCTCACTGGTAATCCAATCAAGATAACCACTGGCTTCGTTGTTGCATGGTATAAAAGAGACGGCATCCAACAACCTGGCATCTGTTAGCAGTATATCAATTTGTGTCCTTGTCAAGCCAGTGCTATTTCATAATGTCATCTCCCAGTTTCTCAATGAGTCCAGTTTCCGAGGCAGACATAACTTTCAGTAATCTTCAGTCAGTTCTCTTTGACAGTCCATGTTCATGGAGAGATGCAGAATCATGTGACAGCGGATTTGGCTCTTCAGATTCCGAATCTGAGGTGAGTTGATTAACTGATAACAAGAGAGGAGTTTATTTGCCTTTGGGGCCATCTAACCCATATTGCTAATATGACAGACAGTGATCATAGTAATCAATTATAACATGCAAATTACAATATTGTATTCAAAAAGGTAATGAGAAGTTTATATCACCGCCCTGAACAACTATTAAGTTTTATTTGATAGCACTTTCCTTACAATTGTCCTTTCTGTATTTCCAGACATCTCCTCTTGAGCGTTCTTCTGCCAAACGTGCCCTGTTTGCTTGCGAGAGTGACGATGAGGTGGATGAAAGTCCAATGAAACGTCAACGACGGTTGGTGGCCGATGCTGTAGAGAAGTTACAGGCTACTGAAGAGAATCTGGTCGGTGACGGATCCAGAGTTCACAGCCTGCCAACTGTGGAGACAAGGAACCATCGAGACCTCAAGACTATTACACCAACTACGGTAAGTTAGGTGAAATAGTTGTCTAAAATCAATGAAGATAAACTGAAATCAACAGCTTAAAATGAGTTTGTTTTTCACTCTTGTGAATTGCACTATATTGTTCCCTTATTTTTTCAGGTTCAACAACTACTACAAGGTGACTTTACTGAAGATGTGAGCAGCTTCAAGATAATTGACTGTAGATATCCATACGAATACGAGGGAGGACACATTCAGGGAGCCGTCAACATTTACACTGAGGAAGGAATTCGCCAACTTGTCAACGATGCAGCCACGTCACCAGTCGTTCTTATCTTCCATTGTGAATTTTCTTCCGAGAGAGGCCCTAAGATGTAAGTATTCATTGTCTCAACTGCAACAAGTAGTTTATTGTCAAAGCTAAAAGTCAAACTTATACAGTCCATCCTCAATGTAACCATATTTATGTTCTTCTAAATCAATTCTAATCTTGTTGTGTTTTTGATTTCAGGATGCGTCATCTGAGGAGTGAGGACAGACGGACCAATAGCCACAGATATCCGACACTGAACTTTCCTGAAATCTATCTGATGCAGGGTGGATACAAGTCCTTCTACTTTAACACTGACAAGGTATGTATGTTTTAGAATGTTGTCATGTTTCAATACAACGTCTCTCTTGAGTCCAGTGAATGTATCCCGTATGTATCTAACATATTTGTATCAAAAGTAAAAGTAATAAATAACTGAGAAATCTGCTGTGAAGGTAAATCTTTTGACATGCAATTGACCATTCATTTTCTTCATTTTAGGCACTCTGTGAACCAGAAAGCTATGTACCTATGCTTGATGCTGACCATACTGATGACCTGAAGAAATTTCGATCCAAGTGCAAGTCTATGTCAACTGGCCAGAAGAAGATGGGAAGAAGTCGACGATTTGTTGCCCGCAGATGTGCCTCCTCACCTGCCATCAGCTGTAGTTTTGACTCAGAAACGGAGACACAGACACTTGTTTTCTAGATTCACCGTCATCATAAAGTGACATGATTTTATTGACGTTATAATGCAATGTTGATTGTTGATTTCCGAAAGTGTGATATTGTTATGTTTCGCTAGTTAACATTTTTGTTGACAATTTACCAGTGTTATTGCTGTTCATTTTTATGAATGTTGTTGTTTCAATTGCAATATTGATGCAAAATAAAATACTATCTCGAAACTTTTACTTATTGTCTTTATATAGCCAATTATATGCGAAACTATTTCGTGTAGAACGTGGTTAGAACATGGAATGGCTTAAAAGAACTTGAACAGAATGTATCTTGTTGTTTATTGAACACAACAGTGTTGAATATTAGTGTACAATTATCCAGTAACAACACATCTTAATTTGATGTTGTCTTAGTCTGACTAATGAGACGAAGGTGATTCAATCACCTCAAAGTGTGACTCAAACCAGCTTAGTGAAATTCGCTCACTGGTAATCCAATCAAGATAACCACTGGCTTCGTTGTTGCATGGTATAAAAGAGACGGCATCCAACAACCTGGCATCTGTTAGCAGTATATCAATTTGTGTCCTTGTCAAGCCAGTGCTATTTCATAATGTCATCTCCCAGTTTCTCAATGAGTCCAGTTTCCGAGGCAGACATAACTTTCAGTAATCTTCAGTCAGTTCTCTTTGACAGTCCATGTTCATGGAGAGATGCAGAATCATGTGACAGCGGATTTGGCTCTTCAGATTCCGAATCTGAGGTGAGTTGATTAACTGATAACAAGAGAGGAGTTTATTTGCCTTTGGGGCCATCTAACCCATATTGCTAATATGACAGACAGTGATCATAGTAATCAATTATAACATGCAAATTACAATATTGTATTCAAAAAGGTAATGAGAAGTTTATATCACCGCCCTGAACAACTATTAAGTTTTATTTGATAGCACTTTCCTTACAATTGTCCTTTCTGTATTTCCAGACATCTCCTCTTGAGCGTTCTTCTGCCAAACGTGCCCTGTTTGCTTGCGAGAGTGACGATGAGGTGGATGAAAGTCCAATGAAACGTCAACGACGGTTGGTGGCCGATGCTGTAGAGAAGTTACAGGCTACTGAAGAGAATCTGGTCGGTGACGGATCCAGAGTTCACAGCCTGCCAACTGTGGAGACAAGGAACCATCGAGACCTCAAGACTATTACACCAACTACGGTAAGTTAGGTGAAATAGTTGTCTAAAATCAATGAAGATAAACTGAAATCAACAGCTTAAAATGAGTTTGTTTTTCACTCTTGTGAATTGCACTATATTGTTCCCTTATTTTTTCAGGTTCAACAACTACTACAAGGTGACTTTACTGAAGATGTGAGCAGCTTCAAGATAATTGACTGTAGATATCCATACGAATACGAGGGAGGACACATTCAGGGAGCCGTCAACATTTACACTGAGGAAGGAATTCGCCAACTTGTCAACGATGCAGCCACGTCACCAGTCGTTCTTATCTTCCATTGTGAATTTTCTTCCGAGAGAGGCCCTAAGATGTAAGTATTCATTGTCTCAACTGCAACAAGTAGTTTATTGTCAAAGCTAAAAGTCAAACTTATACAGTCCATCCTCAATGTAACCATATTTATGTTCTTCTAAATCAATTCTAATCTTGTTGTGTTTTTGATTTCAGGATGCGTCATCTGAGGAGTGAGGACAGACGGACCAATAGCCACAGATATCCGACACTGAACTTTCCTGAAATCTATCTGATGCAGGGTGGATACAAGTCCTTCTACTTTAACACTGACAAGGTATGTATGTTTTAGAATGTTGTCATGTTTCAATACAACGTCTCTCTTGAGTCCAGTGAATGTATCCCGTATGTATCTAACATATTTGTATCAAAAGTAAAAGTAATAAATAACTGAGAAATCTGCTGTGAAGGTAAATCTTTTTGACATGCAATTGACCATTCATTTTCTTCATTTTAGGCACTCTGTGAACCAGAAAGCTATGTACCTATGCTTGATGCTGACCATACTGATGACCTGAAGAAATTTCGATCCAAGTGCAAGTCTATGTCAACTGGCCAGAAGAAGATGGGAAGAAGTCGACGATTTGTTGCCCGCAGATGTGCCTCCTCACCTGCCATCAGCTGTAGTTTTGACTCAGAAACGGAGACACAGACACTTGTTTTCTAGATTCACCGTCATCATAAAGTGACATGATTTTATTGACGTTATAATGCAATGTTGATTGTTGATTTCCGAAAGTGTGATATTGTTATGTTTCGCTAGTTAACATTTTTGTTGACAATTTATCAGTGTTATTGCTGTTCATTTTTATGAATGTTGTTGTTTCAATTGCAATATTGATGCAAAATAAAATACTATCTCGAAACTTTTACTTATTGTCTTTATATAGCCAATTATATGCGAAACTATTTCGTGTAGAACGCGGTTAGAACATGGAATGGCTTAAAAGAACTTGAACAGAATGTATCTTGTTGTTTATTGAACACAACAGTGTTGAATATTAGTGTACAATTATCCAGTAACAACACATCTTAATTTGATGTTGTCTTAGTCTGACTAATGAGACGAAGGTGATTCAATCACCTCAAAGTGTGACTCAAACCAGCTTAGTGAAATTCGCTCACTGGTAATCCAATCAAGATAACCACTGGCTTCGTTGTTGCATGGTATAAAAGAGACGGCATCCAACAACCTGGCATCTGTTAGCAGTATATCAATTTGTGTCCTTGTCAAGCCAGTGCTATTTCATAATGTCATCTCCCAGTTTCTCAATGAGTCCAGTTTCCGAGGCAGACATAACTTTCAGTAATCTTCAGTCAGTTCTCTTTGACAGTCCATGTTCATGGAGAGATGCAGAATCATGTGACAGCGGATTTGGCTCTTCAGATTCCGAATCTGAGGTGAGTTGATTAACTGATAACAAGAGAGGAGTTTATTTGCCTTTGGGGCCATCTAACCCATATTGCTAATATGACAGACAGTGATCATAGTAATCAATTATAACATGCAAATTACAATATTGTATTCAAAAAGGTAATGAGAAGTTTATATCACCGCCCTGAACAACTATTAAGTTTTATTTGATAGCACTTTCCTTACAATTGTCCTTTCTGTATTTCCAGACATCTCCTCTTGAGCGTTCTTCTGCCAAACGTGCCCTGTTTGCTTGCGAGAGTGACGATGAGGTGGATGAAAGTCCAATGAAACGTCAACGACGGTTGGTGGCCGATGCTGTAGAGAAGTTACAGGCTACTGAAGAGAATCTGGTCGGTGACGGATCCAGAGTTCACAGCCTGCCAACTGTGGAGACAAGGAACCATCGAGACCTCAAGACTATTACACCAACTACGGTAAGTTATGTGAAATAGTTGTCTAAAATCAATGAAGATAAACTGAAATCAACAGCTTAAAATGAGTTTGTTTTTCACTCTTGTGAATTGCACTATATTGTTCCCTTATTTTTTCAGGTTCAACAACTACTACAAGGTGACTTTACTGAAGATGTGAGCAGCTTCAAGATAATTGACTGTAGATATCCATACGAATACGAGGGAGGACACATTCAGGGAGCCGTCAACATTTACACTGAGGAAGGAATTCGCCAACTTGTCAACGATGCAGCCACGTCACCAGTCGTTCTTATCTTCCATTGTGAATTTTCTTCCGAGAGAGGCCCTAAGATGTAAGTATTCATTGTCTCAACTGCAACAAGTAGTTTATTGTCAAAGCTAAAAGTCAAACTTATACAGTCCATCCTCAATGTAACCATATTTATGTTCTTCTAAATCAATTCTAATCTTGTTGTGTTTTTGATTTCAGGATGCGTCATCTGAGGAGTGAGGACAGACGGACCAATAGCCACAGATATCCGACACTGAACTTTCCTGAAATCTATCTGATGCAGGGTGGATACAAGTCCTTCTACTTTAACACTGACAAGGTATGTATGTTTTAGAATGTTGTCATGTTTCAATACAACGTCTCTCTTGAGTCCAGTGAATGTATCCCGTATGTATCTAACATATTTGTATCAAAAGTAAAAGTAATAAATAACTGAGAAATCTGCTGTGAAGGTAAATCTTTTGACATGCAATTGACCATTCATTTTCTTCATTTTAGGCACTCTGTGAACCAGAAAGCTATGTACCTATGCTTGATGCTGACCATACTGATGACCTGAAGAAATTTCGATCCAAGTGCAAGTCTATGTCAACTGGCCAGAAGAAGATGGGAAGAAGTCGACGATTTGTTGCCCGCAGATGTGCCTCCTCACCTGCCATCAGCTGTAGTTTTGACTCAGAAACGGAGACACAGACACTTGTTTTCTAGATTCACCGTCATCATAAAGTGACATGATTTTATTGACGTTATAATGCAATGTTGATTGTTGATTTCCGAAAGTGTGATATTGTTATGTTTCGCTAGTTAACATTTTTGTTGACAATTTACCAGTGTTATTGCTGTTCATTTTTATGAATGTTGTTGTTTCAATTGCAATATTGATGCAAAATAAAATACTATCTCGAAACTTTTACTTATTGTCTTTATATAGCCAATTATATGCGAAACTATTTCGTGTAGAACGTGGTTAGAACATGGAATGGCTTAAAAGAACTTGAACAGAATGTATCTTGTTGTTTATTGAACACAACAGTGTTGAATATTAGTGTACAATTATCCAGTAACAACACATCTTAATTTGATGTTGTCTTAGTCTGACTAATGAGACGAAGGTGATTCAATCACCTCAAAGTGTGACTCAAACCAGCTTAGTGAAATTCGCTCACTGGTAATCCAATCAAGATAACCACTGGCTTCGTTGTTGCATGGTATAAAAGAGACGGCATCCAACAACCTGGCATCTGTTAGCAGTATATCAATTTGTGTCCTTGTCAAGCCAGTGCTATTTCATAATGTCATCTCCCAGTTTCTCAATGAGTCCAGTTTCCGAGGCAGACATAACTTTCAGTAATCTTCAGTCAGTTCTCTTTGACAGTCCATGTTCATGGAGAGATGCAGAATCATGTGACAGCGGATTTGGCTCTTCAGATTCCGAATCTGAGGTGAGTTGATTAACTGATAACAAGAGAGGAGTTTATTTGCCTTTGGGGCCATCTAACCCATATTGCTAATATGACAGACAGTGATCATAGTAATCAATTATAACATGCAAATTACAATATTGTATTCAAAAAGGTAATGAGAAGTTTATATCACCGCCCTGAACAACTATTAAGTTTTATTTGATAGCACTTTCCTTACAATTGTCCTTTCTGTATTTCCAGACATCTCCTCTTGAGCGTTCTTCTGCCAAACGTGCCCTGTATGCTTGCGAGAGTGACGATGAGGTGGATGAAAGTCCAATGAAACGTCAACGACGGTTGGTGGCCGATGCTGTAGAGAAGTTACAGGCTACTGAAGAGAATCTGGTCGGTGACGGATCCAGAGTTCACAGCCTGCCAACTGTGGAGACAAGGAACCATCGAGACCTCAAGACTATTACACCAACTACGGTAAGTTATGTGAAATAGTTGTCTAAAATCAATGAAGATAAACTGAAATCAACAGCTTAAAATGAGTTTGTTTTTCACTCTTGTGAATTGCACTATATTGTTCCCTTATTTTTTCAGGTTCAACAACTACTACAAGGTGACTTTACTGAAGATGTGAGCAGCTTCAAGATAATTGACTGTAGATATCCATACGAATACGAGGGAGGACACATTCAGGGAGCCGTCAACATTTACACTGAGGAAGGAATTCGCCAACTTGTCAACGATGCAGCCACGTCACCAGTCGTTCTTATCTTCCATTGTGAATTTTCTTCCGAGAGAGGCCCTAAGATGTAAGTATTCATTGTCTCAACTGCAACAAGTAGTTTATTGTCAAAGCTAAAAGTCAAACTTATACAGTCCATCCTCAATGTAACCATATTTATGTTCTTCTAAATCAATTCTAATCTTGTTGTGTTTTTGATTTCAGGATGCGTCATCTGAGGAGTGAGGACAGACGGACCAATAGCCACAGATATCCGACACTGAACTTTCCTGAAATCTATCTGATGCAGGGTGGATACAAGTCCTTCTACTTTAACACTGACAAGGTATGTATGTTTTAGAATGTTGTCATGTTTCAATACAACGTCTCTCTTGAGTCCAGTGAATGTATCCCGTATGTATCTAACATATTTGTATCAAAAGTAAAAGTAATAAATAACTGAGAAATCTGCTGTGAAGGTAAATCTTTTGACATGCAATTGACCATTCATTTTCTTCATTTTAGGCACTCTGTGAACCAGAAAGCTATGTACCTATGCTTGATGCTGACCATACTGATGACCTGAAGAAATTTCGATCCAAGTGCAAGTCTATGTCAACTGGCCAGAAGAAGATGGGAAGAAGTCGACGATTTGTTGCCCGCAGATGTGCCTCCTCACCTGCCATCAGCTGTAGTTTTGACTCAGAAACGGAGACACAGACACTTGTTTTCTAGATTCACCGTCATCATAAAGTGACATGATTTTATTGACGTTATAATGCAATGTTGATTGTTGATTTCCGAAAGTGTGATATTGTTATGTTTCGCTAGTTAACATTTTTGTTGACAATTTATCAGTGTTATTGCTGTTCATTTTTATGAATGTTGTTGTTTCAATTGCAATATTGATGCAAAATAAAATACTATCTCGAAACTTTTACTTATTGTCTTTATATAGCCAATTATATGCGAAACTATTTCGTGTAGAACGTGGTTAGAACATGGAATGGCTTAAAAGAACTTGAACAGAATGTATCTTGTTGTTTATTGAACACAACAGTGTTGAATATTAGTGTACAATTATCCAGTAACAACACATCTTAATTTGATGTTGTCTTAGTCTGACTAATGAGACGAAGGTGATTCAATCACCTCAAAGTGTGACTCAAACCAGCTTAGTGAAATTCGCTCACTGGTAATCCAATCAAGATAACCACTGGCTTCGTTGTTGCATGGTATAAAAGAGACGGCATCCAACAACCTGGCATCTGTTAGCAGTATATCAATGTGTGTCCTTGTCAAGCCAGTGCTATTTCATAATGTCATCTCCCAGTTTCTCAATGAGTCCAGTTTCCGAGGCAGACATAACTTTCAGTAATCTTCAGTCAGTTCTCTTTGACAGTCCATGTTCATGGAGAGATGCAGAATCATGTGACAGCGGATTTGGCTCTTCAGATTCCGAATCTGAGGTGAGTTGATTAACTGATAACAAGAGAGGAGTTTATTTGCCTTTGGGGCCATCTAACCCATATTGCTAATATGACAGACAGTGATCATAGTAATCAATTATAACATGCAAATTACAATATTGTATTCAAAAAGGTAATGAGAAGTTTATATCACCGCCCTGAACAACTATTAAGTTTTATTTGATAGCACTTTCCTTACAATTGTCCTTTCTGTATTTCCAGACATCTCCTCTTGAGCGTTCTTCTGCCAAACGTGCCCTGTTTGCTTGCGAGAGTGACGATGAGGTGGATGAAAGTCCAATGAAACGTCAACGACGGTTGGTGGCCGATGCTGTAGAGAAGTTACAGGCTACTGAAGAGAATCTGGTCGGTGACGGATCCAGAGTTCACAGCCTGCCAACTGTGGAGACAAGGAACCATCGAGACCTCAAGACTATTACACCAACTACGGTAAGTTATGTGAAATAGTTGTCTAAAATCAATGAAGATAAACTGAAATCAACAGCTTAAAATGAGTTTGTTTTTCACTCTTGTGAATTGCACTATATTGTTCCCTTATTTTTTCAGGTTCAACAACTACTACAAGGTGACTTTACTGAAGATGTGAGCAGCTTCAAGATAATTGACTGTAGATATCCATACGAATACGAGGGAGGACACATTCAGGGAGCCGTCAACATTTACACTGAGGAAGGAATTCGCCAACTTGTCAACGATGCAGCCACGTCACCAGTCGTTCTTATCTTCCATTGTGAATTTTCTTCCGAGAGAGGCCCTAAGATGTAAGTATTCATTGTCTCAACTGCAACAAGTAGTTTATTGTCAAAGCTAAAAGTCAAACTTATACAGTCCATCCTCAATGTAACCATATTTATGTTCTTCTAAATCAATTCTAATCTTGTTGTGTTTTTGATTTCAGGATGCGTCACCTGAGGAGTGAGGACAGACGGACCAATAGCCACAGATATCCGACACTGAACTTTCCTGAAATCTATCTGATGCAGGGTGGATACAAGTCCTTCTACTTTAACACTGACAAGGTATGTATGTTTTAGAATGTTGTCATGTTTCAATACAACGTCTCTCTTGAGTCCAGTGAATGTATCCCGTATGTATCTAACATATTTGTATCAAAAGTAAAAGTAATAAATAACTGAGAAATCTGCTGTGAAGGTAAATCTTTTGACATGCAATTGACCATTCATTTTCTTCATTTTAGGCACTCTGTGAACCAGAAAGCTATGTACCTATGCTTGATGCTGACCATACTGATGACCTGAAGAAATTTCGATCCAAGTGCAAGTCTATGTCAACTGGCCAGAAGAAGATGGGAAGAAGTCGACGATTTGTTGCCCGCAGATGTGCCTCCTCACCTGCCATCAGCTGTAGTTTTGACTCAGAAACGGAGACACAGACACTTGTTTTCTAGATTCACCGTCATCATAAAGTGACATGATTTTATTGACGTTATAATGCAATGTTGATTGTTGATTTCCGAAAGTGTGATATTGTTATGTTTCGCTAGTTAACATTTTTGTTGACAATTTACCAGTGTTATTGCTGTTCATTTTTATGAATGTTGTTGTTTCAATTGCAATATTGATGCAAAATAAAATACTATCTCGAAACTTTTACTTATTGTCTTTATATAGCCAATTATATGCGAAACTATTTCGTGTAGAACGTGGTTAGAACATGGAATGGCTTAAAAGAACTTGAACAGAATGTATCTTGTTGTTTATTGAACACAACAGTGTTGAATATTAGTGTACAATTATCCAGTAACAACACATCTTAATTTGATGTTGTCTTAGTCTGACTAATGAGACGAAGGTGATTCAATCACCTCAAAGTGTGACTCAAACCAGCTTAGTGAAATTCGCTCACTGGTAATCCAATCAAGATAACCACTGGCTTCGTTGTTGCATGGTATAAAAGAGACGGCATCCAACAACCTGGCATCTGTTAGCAGTATATCAATTTGTGTCCTTGTCAAGCCAGTGCTATTTCATTATGTCATCTCCCAGTTTCTCAATGAGTCCAGTTTCCGAGGCAGACATAACTTTCAGTAATCTTCAGTCAGTTCTCTTTGACAGTCCATGTTCATGGAGAGATGCAGAATCATGTGACAGCGGATTTGGCTCTTCAGATTCCGAATCTGAGGTGAGTTGATTAACTGATAACAAGAGAGGAGTTTATTTGCCTTTGGGGCCATCTAACCCATATTGCTAATATGACAGACAGTGATCATAGTAATCAATTATAACATGCAAATTACAATATTGTATTCAAAAAGGTAATGAGAAGTTTATATCACCGCCCTGAACAACTATTAAGTTTTATTTGATAGCACTTTCCTTACAATTGTCCTTTCTGTATTTCCAGACATCTCCTCTTGAGCGTTCTTCTGCCAAACGTGCCCTGTTTGCTTGCGAGAGTGACGATGAGGTGGATGAAAGTCCAATGAAACGTCAACGACGGTTGGTGGCCGATGCTGTAGAGAAGTTACAGGCTACTGAAGAGAATCTGGTCGGTGACGGATCCAGAGTTCACAGCCTGCCAACTGTGGAGACAAGGAACCATCGAGACCTCAAGACTATTACACCAACTACGGTAAGTTATGTGAAATAGTTGTCTAAAATCAATGAAGATAAACTGAAATCAACAGCTTAAAATGAGTTTGTTTTTCACTCTTGTGAATTGCACTATATTGTTCCCTTATTTTTTCAGGTTCAACAACTACTACAAGGTGACTTTACTGAAGATGTGAGCAGCTTCAAGATAATTGACTGTAGATATCCATACGAATACGAGGGAGGACACATTCAGGGAGCCGTCAACATTTACACTGAGGAAGGAATTCGCCAACTTGTCAACGATGCAGCCACGTCACCAGTCGTTCTTATCTTCCATTGTGAATTTTCTTCCGAGAGAGGCCCTAAGATGTAAGTATTCATTGTCTCAACTGCAACAAGTAGTTTATTGTCAAAGCTAAAAGTCAAACTTATACAGTCCATCCTCAATGTAACCATATTTATGTTCTTCTAAATCAATTCTAATCTTGTTGTGTTTTTGATTTCAGGATGCGTCATCTGAGGAGTGAGGACAGACGGACCAATAGCCACAGATATCCGACACTGAACTTTCCTGAAATCTATCTGATGCAGGGTGGATACAAGTCCTTCTACTTTAACACTGACAAGGTATGTATGTTTTAGAATGTTGTCATGTTTCAATACAACGTCTCTCTTGAGTCCAGTGAATGTATCCCGTATGTATCTAACATATTTGTATCAAAAGTAAAAGTAATAAATAACTGAGAAATCTGCTGTGAAGGTAAATCTTTTGACATGCAATTGACCATTCATTTTCTTCATTTTAGGCACTCTGTGAACCAGAAAGCTATGTACCTATGCTTGATGCTGACCATACTGATGACCTGAAGAAATTTCGATCCAAGTGCAAGTCTATGTCAACTGGCCAGAAGAAGATGGGAAGAAGTCGACGATTTGTTGCCCGCAGATGTGCCTCCTCACCTGCCATCAGCTGTAGTTTTGACTCAGAAACGGAGACACAGACACTTGTTTTCTAGATTCACCGTCATCATAAAGTGACATGATTTTATTGACGTTATAATGCAATGTTGATTGTTGATTTCCGAAAGTGTGATATTGTTATGTTTCGCTAGTTAACATTTTTGTTGACAATTTACCAGTGTTATTGCTGTTCATTTTTATGAATGTTGTTGTTTCAATTGCAATATTGATGCAAAATAAAATACTATCTCGAAACTTTTACTTATTGTCTTTATATAGCCAATTATATGCGAAACTATTTCGTGTAGAACGTGGTTAGAACATGGAATGGCTTAAAAGAACTTGAACAGAATGTATCTTGTTGTTTATTGAACACAACAGTGTTGAATATTAGTGTACAATTATCCAGTAACAACACATCTTAATTTGATGTTGTCTTAGTCTGACTAATGAGACGAAGGTGATTCAATCACCTCAAAGTGTGACTCAAACCAGCTTAGTGAAATTCGCTCACTGGTAATCCAATCAAGATAACCACTGGCTTCGTTGTTGCATGGTATAAAAGAGACGGCATCCAACAACCTGGCATCTGTTAGCAGTATATCAATTTGTGTCCTTGTCAAGCCAGTGCTATTTCATAATGTCATCTCCCAGTTTCTCAATGAGTCCAGTTTCCGAGGCAGACATAACTTTCAGTAATCTTCAGTCAGTTCTCTTTGACAGTCCATGTTCATGGAGAGATGCAGAAGCATGTGACAGCGGATTTGGCTCTTCAGATTCCGAATCTGAGGTGAGTTGATTAACTGATAACAAGAGAGGAGTTTATTTGCCTTTGGGGCCATCTAACCCATATTGCTAATATGACAGACAGTGATCATAGTAATCAATTATAACATGCAAATTACAATATTGTATTCAAAAAGGTAATGAGAAGTTTATATCACCGCCCTGAACAACTATTAAGTTTTATTTGATAGCACTTTCCTTACAATTGTCCTTTCTGTATTTCCAGACATCTCCTCTTGAGCGTTCTTCTGCCAAACGTGCCCTGTTTGCTTGCGAGAGTGACGATGAGGTGGATGAAAGTCCAATGAAACGTCAACGACGGTTGGTGGCCGATGCTGTAGAGAAGTTACAGGCTACTGAAGAGAATCTGGTCGGTGACGGATCCAGAGTTCACAGCCTGCCAACTGTGGAGACAAGGAACCATCGAGACCTCAAGACTATTACACCAACTACGGTAAGTTATGTGAAATAGTTGTCTAAAATCAATGAAGATAAACTGAAATCAACAGCTTAAAATGAGTTTGTTTTTCACTCTTGTGAATTGCACTATATTGTTCCCTTATTTTTTCAGGTTCAACAACTACTACAAGGTGACTTTACTGAAGATGTGAGCAGCTTCAAGATAATTGACTGTAGATATCCATACGAATACGAGGGAGGACACATTCAGGGAGCCGTCAACATTTACACTGAGGAAGGAATTCGCCAACTTGTCAACGATGCAGCCACGTCACCAGTCGTTCTTATCTTCCATTGTGAATTTTCTTCCGAGAGAGGCCCTAAGATGTAAGTATTCATTGTCTCAACTGCAACAAGTAGTTTATTGTCAAAGCTAAAAGTCAAACTTATACAGTCCATCCTCAATGTAACCATATTTATGTTCTTCTAAATCAATTCTAATCTTGTTGTGTTTTTGATTTCAGGATGCGTCATCTGAGGAGTGAGGACAGACGGACCAATAGCCACAGATATCCGACACTGAACTTTCCTGAAATCTATCTGATGCAGGGTGGATACAAGTCCTTCTACTTTAACACTGACAAGGTATGTATGTTTTAGAATGTTGTCATGTTTCAATACAACGTCTCTCTTGAGTCCAGTGAATGTATCCCGTATGTATCTAACATATTTGTATCAAAAGTAAAAGTAATAAATAACTGAGAAATCTGCTGTGAAGGTAAATCTTTTGACATGCAATTGACCATTCATTTTCTTCATTTTAGGCACTCTGTGAACCAGAAAGCTATGTACCTATGCTTGATGCTGACCATACTGATGACCTGAAGAAATTTCGATCCAAGTGCAAGTCTATGTCAACTGGCCAGAAGAAGATGGGAAGAAGTCGACGATTTGTTGCCCGCAGATGTGCCTCCTCACCTGCCATCAGCTGTAGTTTTGACTCAGAAACGGAGACACAGACACTTGTTTTCTAGATTCACCGTCATCATAAAGTGACATGATTTTATTGACGTTATAATGCAATGTTGATTGTTGATTTCCGAAAGTGTGATATTGTTATGTTTCGCTAGTTAACATTTTTGTTGACAATTTACCAGTGTTATTGCTGTTCATTTTTATGAATGTTGTTGTTTCAATTGCAATATTGATGCAAAATAAAATACTATCTCGAAACTTTTACTTATTGTCTTTATATAGCCAATTATATGCGAAACTATTTCGTGTAGAACGTGGTTAGAACATGGAATGGCTTAAAAGAACTTGAACAGAATGTATCTTGTTGTTTATTGAACACAACAGTGTTGAATATTAGTGTACAATTATCCAGTAACAACACATCTTAATTTGATGTTGTCTTAGTCTGACTAATGAGACGAAGGTGATTCAATCACCTCAAAGTGTGACTCAAACCAGCTTAGTGAAATTCGCTCACTGGTAATCCAATCAAGATAACCACTGGCTTCGTTGTTGCATGGTATAAAAGAGACGGCATCCAACAACCTGGCATCTGTTAGCAGTATATCAATTTGTGTCCTTGTCAAGCCAGTGCTATTTCATAATGTCATCTCCCAGTTTCTCAATGAGTCCAGTTTCCGAGGCAGACATAACTTTCAGTAATCTTCAGTCAGTTCTCTTTGACAGTCCATGTTCATGGAGAGATGCAGAATCATGTGACAGCGGATTTGGCTCTTCAGATTCCGAATCTGAGGTGAGTTGATTAACTGATAACAAGAGAGGAGTTTATTTGCCTTTGGGGCCATCTAACCCATATTGCTAATATGACAGACAGTGATCATAGTAATCAATTATAACATGCAAATTACAATATTGTATTCAAAAAGGTAATGAGAAGTTTATATCACCGCCCTGAACAACTATTAAGTTTTATTTGATAGCACTTTCCTTACAATTGTCCTTTCTGTATTTCCAGACATCTCCTCTTGAGCGTTCTTCTGCCAAACGTGCCCTGTTTGCTTGCGAGAGTGACGATGAGGTGGATGAAAGTCCAATGAAACGTCAACGACGGTTGGTGGCCGATGCTGTAGAGAAGTTACAGGCTACTGAAGAGAATCTGGTCGGTGACGGATCCAGAGTTCACAGCCTGCCAACTGTGGAGACAAGGAACCATCGAGACCTCAAGACTATTACACCAACTACGGTAAGTTATGTGAAATAGTTGTCTAAAATCAATGAAGATAAACTGAAATCAACAGCTTAAAATGAGTTTGTTTTTCACTCTTGTGAATTGCACTATATTGTTCCCTTATTTTTTCAGGTTCAACAACTACTACAAGGTGACTTTACTGAAGATGTGAGCAGCTTCAAGATAATTGACTGTAGATATCCATACGAATACGAGGGAGGACACATTCAGGGAGCCGTCAACATTTACACTGAGGAAGGAATTCGCCAACTTGTCAACGATGCAGCCACGTCACCAGTCGTTCTTATCTTCCATTGTGAATTTTCTTCCGAGAGAGGCCCTAAGATGTAAGTATTCATTGTCTCAACTGCAACAAGTAGTTTATTGTCAAAGCTAAAAGTCAAACTTATACAGTCCATCCTCAATGTAACCATATTTATGTTCTTCTAAATCAATTCTAATCTTGTTGTGTTTTTGATTTCAGGATGCGTCATCTGAGGAGTGAGGACAGACGGACCAATAGCCACAGATATCCGACACTGAACTTTCCTGAAATCTATCTGATGCAGGGTGGATACAAGTCCTTCTACTTTAACACTGACAAGGTATGTATGTTTTAGAATGTTGTCATGTTTCAATACAACGTCTCTCTTGAGTCCAGTGAATGTATCCCGTATGTATCTAACATATTTGTATCAAAAGTAAAAGTAATAAATAACTGAGAAATCTGCTGTGAAGGTAAATCTTTTGACATGCAATTGACCATTCATTTTCTTCATTTTAGGCACTCTGTGAACCAGAAAGCTATGTACCTATGCTTGATGCTGACCATACTGATGACCTGAAGAAATTTCGATCCAAGTGCAAGTCTATGTCAACTGGCCAGAAGAAGATGGGAAGAAGTCGACGATTTGTTGCCCGCAGATGTGCCTCCTCACCTGCCATCAGCTGTAGTTTTGACTCAGAAACGGAGACACAGACACTTGTTTTCTAGATTCACCGTCATCATAAAGTGACATGATTTTATTGACGTTATAATGCAATGTTGATTGTTGATTTCCGAAAGTGTGATATTGTTATGTTTCGCTAGTTAACATTTTTGTTGACAATTTACCAGTGTTATTGCTGTTCATTTTTATGAATGTTGTTGTTTCAATTGCAATATTGATGCAAAATAAAATACTATCTCGAAACTTTTACTTATTGTCTTTATATAGCCAATTATATGCGAAACTATTTCGTGTAGAACGTGGTTAGAACATGGAATGGCTTAAAAGAACTTGAACAGAATGTATCTTGTTGTTTATTGAACACAACAGTGTTGAATATTAGTGTACAATTATCCAGTAACAACACATCTTAATTTGATGTTGTCTTAGTCTGACTAATGAGACGAAGGTGATTCAATCACCTCAAAGTGTGACTCAAACCAGCTTAGTGAAATTCGCTCACTGGTAATCCAATCAAGATAACCACTGGCTTCGTTGTTGCATGGTATAAAAGAGACGGCATCCAACAACCTGGCATCTGTTAGCAGTATATCAATTTGTGTCCTTGTCAAGCCAGTGCTATTTCATAATGTCATCTCCCAGTTTCTCAATGAGTCCAGTTTCCGAGGCAGACATAACTTTCAGTAATCTTCAGTCAGTTCTCTTTGACAGTCCATGTTCATGGAGAGATGCAGAATCATGTGACAGCGGATTTGGCTCTTCAGATTCCGAATCTGAGGTGAGTTGATTAACTGATAACAAGAGAGGAGTTTATTTGCCTTTGGGGCCATCTAACCCATATTGCTAATATGACAGACAGTGATCATAGTAATCAATTATAACATGCAAATTACAATATTGTATTCAAAAAGGTAATGAGAAGTTTATATCACCGCCCTGAACAACTATTAAGTTTTATTTGATAGCACTTTCCTTACAATTGTCCTTTCTGTATTTCCAGACATCTCCTCTTGAGCGTTCTTCTGCCAAACGTGCCCTGTTTGCTTGCGAGAGTGACGATGAGGTGGATGAAAGTCCAATGAAACGTCAACGACGGTTGGTGGCCGATGCTGTAGAGAAGTTACAGGCTACTGAAGAGAATCTGGTCGGTGACGGATCCAGAGTTCACAGCCTGCCAACTGTGGAGACAAGGAACCATCGAGACCTCAAGACTATTACACCAACTACGGTAAGTTATGTGAAATAGTTGTCTAAAATCAATGAAGATAAACTGAAATCAACAGCTTAAAATGAGTTTGTTTTTCACTCTTGTGAATTGCACTATATTGTTCCCTTATTTTTTCAGGTTCAACAACTACTACAAGGTGACTTTACTGAAGATGTGAGCAGCTTCAAGATAATTGACTGTAGATATCCATACGAATACGAGGGAGGACACATTCAGGGAGCCGTCAACATTTACACTGAGGAAGGAATTCGCCAACTTGTCAACGATGCAGCCACGTCACCAGTCGTTCTTATCTTCCATTGTGAATTTTCTTCCGAGAGAGGCCCTAAGATGTAAGTATTCATTGTCTCAACTGCAACAAGTAGTTTATTGTCAAAGCTAAAAGTCAAACTTATACAGTCCATCCTCAATGTAACCATATTTATGTTCTTCTAAATCAATTCTAATCTTGTTGTGTTTTTGATTTCAGGATGCGTCATCTGAGGAGTGAGGACAGACGGACCAATAGCCACAGATATCCGACACTGAACTTTCCTGAAATCTATCTGATGCAGGGTGGATACAAGTCCTTCTACTTTAACACTGACAAGGTATGTATGTTTTAGAATGTTGTCATGTTTCAATACAACGTCTCTCTTGAGTCCAGTGAATGTATCCCGTATGTATCTAACATATTTGTATCAAAAGTAAAAGTAATAAATAACTGAGAAATCTGCTGTGAAGGTAAATCTTTTGACATGCAATTGACCATTCATTTTCTTCATTTTAGGCACTCTGTGAACCAGAAAGCTATGTACCTATGCTTGATGCTGACCATACTGATGACCTGAAGAAATTTCGATCCAAGTGCAAGTCTATGTCAACTGGCCAGAAGAAGATGGGAAGAAGTCGACGATTTGTTGCCCGCAGATGTGCCTCCTCACCTGCCATCAGCTGTAGTTTTGACTCAGAAACGGAGACACAGACACTTGTTTTCTAGATTCACCGTCATCATAAAGTGACATGATTTTATTGACGTTATAATGCAATGTTGATTGTTGATTTCCGAAAGTGTGATATTGTTATGTTTCGCTAGTTAACATTTTTGTTGACAATTTATCAGTGTTATTGCTGTTCATTTTTATGAATGTTGTTGTTTCAATTGCAATATTGATGCAAAATAAAATACTATCTCGAAACTTTTACTTATTGTCTTTATATAGCCAATTATATGCGAAACTATTTCGTGTAGAACGCGGTTAGAACATGGAATGGCTTAAAAGAACTTGAACAGAATGTATCTTGTTGTTTATTGAACACAACAGTGTTGAATATTAGTGTACAATTATCCAGTAACAACACATCTTAATTTGATGTTGTCTTAGTCTGACTAATGAGACGAAGGTGATTCAATCACCTCAAAGTGTGACTCAAACCAGCTTAGTGAAATTCGCTCACTGGTAATCCAATCAAGATAACCACTGGCTTCGTTGTTGCATGGTATAAAAGAGACGGCATCCAACAACCTGGCATCTGTTAGCAGTATATCAATTTGTGTCCTTGTCAAGCCAGTGCTATTTCATAATGTCATCTCCCAGTTTCTCAATGAGTCCAGTTTCCGAGGCAGACATAACTTTCAGTAATCTTCAGTCAGTTCTCTTTGACAGTCCATGTTCATGGAGAGATGCAGAATCATGTGACAGCGGATTTGGCTCTTCAGATTCCGAATCTGAGGTGAGTTGATTAACTGATAACAAGAGAGGAGTTTATTTGCCTTTGGGGCCATCTAACCCATATTGCTAATATGACAGACAGTGATCATAGTAATCAATTATAACATGCAAATTACAATATTTTATTCAAAAAGGTAATGAGAAGTTTATATCACCGCCCTGAACAACTATTAAGTTTTATTTGATAGCACTTTCCTTACAATTGTCCTTTCTGTATTTCCAGACATCTCCTCTTGAGCGTTCTTCTGCCAAACGTGCCCTGTTTGCTTGCGAGAGTGACGATGAGGTGGATGAAAGTCCAATGAAACGTCAACGACGGTTGGTGGCCGATGCTGTAGAGAAGTTACAGGCTACTGAAGAGAATCTGGTCGGTGACGGATCCAGAGTTCACAGCCTGCCAACTGTGGAGACAAGGAACCATCGAGACCTCAAGACTATTACACCAACTACGGTAAGTTATGTGAAATAGTTGTCTAAAATCAATGAAGATAAACTGAAATCAACAGCTTAAAATGAGTTTGTTTTTCACTCTTGTGAATTGCACTATATTGTTCCCTTATTTTTTCAGGTTCAACAACTACTACAAGGTGACTTTACTGAAGATGTGAGCAGCTTCAAGATAATTGACTGTAGATATCCATACGAATACGAGGGAGGACACATTCAGGGAGCCGTCAACATTTACACTGAGGAAGGAATTCGCCAACTTGTCAACGATGCAGCCACGTCACCAGTCGTTCTTATCTTCCATTGTGAATTTTCTTCCGAGAGAGGCCCTAAGATGTAAGTATTCATTGTCTCAACTGCAACAAGTAGTTTATTGTCAAAGCTAAAAGTCAAACTTATACAGTCCATCCTCAATGTAACCATATTTATGTTCTTCTAAATCAATTCTAATCTTGTTGTGTTTTTGATTTCAGGATGCGTCATCTGAGGAGTGAGGACAGACGGACCAATAGCCACAGATATCCGACACTGAACTTTCCTGAAATCTATCTGATGCAGGGTGGATACAAGTCCTTCTACTTTAACACTGACAAGGTATGTATGTTTTAGAATGTTGTCATGTTTCAATACAACGTCTCTCTTGAGTCCAGTGAATGTATCCCGTATGTATCTAACATATTTGTATCAAAAGTAAAAGTAATAAATAACTGAGAAATCTGCTGTGAAGGTAAATCTTTTGACATGCAATTGACCATTCATTTTCTTCATTTTAGGCACTCTGTGAACCAGAAAGCTATGTACCTATGCTTGATGCTGACCATACTGATGACCTGAAGAAATTTCGATCCAAGTGCAAGTCTATGTCAACTGGCCAGAAGAAGATGGGAAGAAGTCGACGATTTGTTGCCCGCAGATGTGCCTCCTCACCTGCCATCAGCTGTAGTTTTGACTCAGAAACGGAGACACAGACACTTGTTTTCTAGATTCACCGTCATCATAAAGTGACATGATTTTATTGACGTTATAATGCAATGTTGATTGTTGATTTCCGAAAGTGTGATATTGTTATGTTTCGCTAGTTAACATTTTTGTTGACAATTTATCAGTGTTATTGCTGTTCATTTTTATAAATGTTGTTGTTTCAATTGCAATATTGATGCAAAATAAAATACTATCTCGAAACTTTTACTTATTGTCTTTATATAGCCAATTATATGCGAAACTATTTCGTGTAGAACGTGGTTAGAACATGGAATGGCTTAAAAGAACTTGAACAGAATGTATCTTGTTGTTTATTGAACACAACAGTGTTGAATATTAGTGTACAATTATCCAGTAACAACACATCTTAATTTGATGTTGTCTTAGTCTGACTAATGAGACGAAGGTGATTCAATCACCTCAAAGTGTGACTCAAACCAGCTTAGTGAAATTCGCTCACTGGTAATCCAATCAAGATAACCACTGGCTTCGTTGTTGCATGGTATAAAAGAGACGGCATCCAACAACCTGGCATCTGTTAGCAGTATATCAATGTGTGTCCTTGTCAAGCCAGTGCTATTTCATAATGTCATCTCCCAGTTTCTCAATGAGTCCAGTTTCCGAGGCAGACATAACTTTCAGTAATCTTCAGTCAGTTCTCTTTGACAGTCCATGTTCATGGAGAGATGCAGAATCATGTGACAGCGGATTTGGCTCTTCAGATTCCGAATCTGAGGTGAGTTGATTAACTGATAACAAGAGAGGAGTTTATTTGCCTTTGGGGCCATCTAACCCATATTGCTAATATGACAGACAGTGATCATAGTAATCAATTATAACATGCAAATTACAATATTGTATTCAAAAAGGTAATGAGAAGTTTATATCACCGCCCTGAACAACTATTAAGTTTTATTTGATAGCACTTTCCTTACAATTGTCCTTTCTGTATTTCCAGACATCTCCTCTTGAGCGTTCTTCTGCCAAACGTGCCCTGTTTGCTTGCGAGAGTGACGATGAGGTGGATGAAAGTCCAATGAAACGTCAACGACGGTTGGTGGCCGATGCTGTAGAGAAGTTACAGGCTACTGAAGAGAATCTGGTCGGTGACGGATCCAGAGTTCACAGCCTGCCAACTGTGGAGACAAGGAACCATCGAGACCTCAAGACTATTACACCAACTACGGTAAGTTATGTGAAATAGTTGTCTAAAATCAATGAAGATAAACTGAAATCAACAGCTTAAAATGAGTTTGTTTTTCACTCTTGTGAATTGCACTATATTGTTCCCTTATTTTTTCAGGTTCAACAACTACTACAAGGTGACTTTACTGAAGATGTGAGCAGCTTCAAGATAATTGACTGTAGATATCCATACGAATACGAGGGAGGACACATTCAGGGAGCCGTCAACATTTACACTGAGGAAGGAATTCGCCAACTTGTCAACGATGCAGCCACGTCACCAGTCGTTCTTATCTTCCATTGTGAATTTTCTTCCGAGAGAGGCCCTAAGATGTAAGTATTCATTGTCTCAACTGCAACAAGTAGTTTATTGTCAAAGCTAAAAGTCAAACTTATACAGTCCATCCTCAATGTAACCATATTTATGTTCTTCTAAATCAATTCTAATCTTGTTGTGTTTTTGATTTCAGGATGCGTCATCTGAGGAGTGAGGACAGACGGACCAATAGCCACAGATATCCGACACTGAACTTTCCTGAAATCTATCTGATGCAGGGTGGATACAAGTCCTTCTACTTTAACACTGACAAGGTATGTATGTTTTAGAATGTTGTCATGTTTCAATACAACGTCTCTCTTGAGTCCAGTGAATGTATCCCGTATGTATCTAACATATTTGTATCAAAAGTAAAAGTAATAAATAACTGAGAAATCTGCTGTGAAGGTAAATCTTTTGACATGCAATTGACCATTCATTTTCTTCATTTTAGGCACTCTGTGAACCAGAAAGCTATGTACCTATGCTTGATGCTGACCATACTGATGACCTGAAGAAATTTCGATCCAAGTGCAAGTCTATGTCAACTGGCCAGAAGAAGATGGGAAGAAGTCGACGATTTGTTGCCCGCAGATGTGCCTCCTCACCTGCCATCAGCTGTAGTTTTGACTCAGAAACGGAGACACAGACACTTGTTTTCTAGATTCACCGTCATCATAAAGTGACATGATTTTATTGACGTTATAATGCAATGTTGATTGTTGATTTCCGAAAGTGTGATATTGTTATGTTTCGCTAGTTAACATTTTTGTTGACAATTTACCAGTGTTATTGCTGTTCATTTTTATGAATGTTGTTGTTTCAATTGCAATATTGATGCAAAATAAAATACTATCTCGAAACTTTTACTTATTGTCTTTATATAGCCAATTATATGCGAAACTATTTCGTGTAGAACGTGGTTAGAACATGGAATGGCTTAAAAGAACTTGAACAGAATGTATCTTGTTGTTTATTGAACACAACAGTGTTGAATATTAGTGTACAATTATCCAGTAACAACACATCTTAATTTGATGTTGTCTTAGTCTGACTAATGAGACGAAGGTGATTCAATCACCTCAAAGTGTGACTCAAACCAGCTTAGTGAAATTCGCTCACTGGTAATCCAATCAAGATAACCACTGGCTTCGTTGTTGCATGGTATAAAAGAGACGGCATCCAACAACCTGGCATCTGTTAGCAGTATATCAATTTGTGTCCTTGTCAAGCCAGTGCTATTTCATAATGTCATCTCCCAGTTTCTCAATGAGTCCAGTTTCCGAGGCAGACATAACTTTCAGTAATCTTCAGTCAGTTCTCTTTGACAGTCCATGTTCATGGAGAGATGCAGAATCATGTGACAGCGGATTTGGCTCTTCAGATTCCGAATCTGAGGTGAGTTGATTAACTGATAACAAGAGAGGAGTTTATTTGCCTTTGGGGCCATCTAACCCATATTGCTAATATGACAGACAGTGATCATAGTAATCAATTATAACATGCAAATTACAATATTGTATTCAAAAAGGTAATGAGAAGTTTATATCACCGCCCTGAACAACTATTAAGTTTTATTTGATAGCACTTTCCTTACAATTGTCCTTTCTGTATTTCCAGACATCTCCTCTTGAGCGTTCTTCTGCCAAACGTGCCCTGTTTGCTTGCGAGAGTGACGATGAGGTGGATGAAAGTCCAATGAAACGTCAACGACGGTTGGTGGCCGATGCTGTAGAGAAGTTACAGGCTACTGAAGAGAATCTGGTCGGTGACGGATCCAGAGTTCACAGCCTGCCAACTGTGGAGACAAGGAACCATCGAGACCTCAAGACTATTACACCAACTACGGTAAGTTATGTGAAATAGTTGTCTAAAATCAATGAAGATAAACTGAAATCAACAGCTTAAAATGAGTTTGTTTTTCACTCTTGTGAATTGCACTATATTGTTCCCTTATTTTTTCAGGTTCAACAACTACTACAAGGTGACTTTACTGAAGATGTGAGCAGCTTCAAGATAATTGACTGTAGATATCCATACGAATACGAGGGAGGACACATTCAGGGAGCCGTCAACATTTACACTGAGGAAGGAATTCGCCAACTTGTCAACGATGCAGCCACGTCACCAGTCGTTCTTATCTTCCATTGTGAATTTTCTTCCGAGAGAGGCCCTAAGATGTAAGTATTCATTGTCTCAACTGCAACAAGTAGTTTATTGTCAAAGCTAAAAGTCAAACTTATACAGTCCATCCTCAATGTAACCATATTTATGTTCTTCTAAATCAATTCTAATCTTGTTGTGTTTTTGATTTCAGGATGCGTCATCTGAGGAGTGAGGACAGACGGACCAATAGCCACAGATATCCGACACTGAACTTTCCTGAAATCTATCTGATGCAGGGTGGATACAAGTCCTTCTACTTTAACACTGACAAGGTATGTATGTTTTAGAATGTTGTCATGTTTCAATACAACGTCTCTCTTGAGTCCAGTGAATGTATCCCGTATGTATCTAACATATTTGTATCAAAAGTAAAAGTAATAAATAACTGAGAAATCTGCTGTGAAGGTAAATCTTTTGACATGCAATTGACCATTCATTTTCTTCATTTTAGGCACTCTGTGAACCAGAAAGCTATGTACCTATGCTTGATGCTGACCATACTGATGACCTGAAGAAATTTCGATCCAAGTGCAAGTCTATGTCAACTGGCCAGAAGAAGATGGGAAGAAGTCGACGATTTGTTGCCCGCAGATGTGCCTCCTCACCTGCCATCAGCTGTAGTTTTGACTCAGAAACGGAGACACAGACACTTGTTTTCTAGATTCACCGTCATCATAAAGTGACATGATTTTATTGACGTTATAATGCAATGTTGATTGTTGATTTCCGAAAGTGTGATATTGTTATGTTTCGCTAGTTAACATTTTTGTTGACAATTTACCAGTGTTATTGCTGTTCATTTTTATGAATGTTGTTGTTTCAATTGCAATATTGATGCAAAATAAAATACTATCTCGAAACTTTTACTTATTGTCTTTATATAGCCAATTATATGCGAAACTATTTCGTGTAGAACGTGGTTAGAACATGGAATGGCTTAAAAGAACTTGAACAGAATGTATCTTGTTGTTTATTGAACACAACAGTGTTGAATATTAGTGTACAATTATCCAGTAACAACACATCTTAATTTGATGTTGTCTTAGTCTGACTAATGAGACGAAGGTGATTCAATCACCTCAAAGTGTGACTCAAACCAGCTTAGTGAAATTCGCTCACTGGTAATCCAATCAAGATAACCACTGGCTTCGTTGTTGCATGGTATAAAAGAGACGGCATCCAACAACCTGGCATCTGTTAGCAGTATATCAATTTGTGTCCTTGTCAAGCCAGTGCTATTTCATAATGTCATCTCCCAGTTTCTCAATGAGTCCAGTTTCCGAGGCAGACATAACTTTCAGTAATCTTCAGTCAGTTCTCTTTGACAGTCCATGTTCATGGAGAGATGCAGAATCATGTGACAGCGGATTTGGCTCTTCAGATTCCGAATCTGAGGTGAGTTGATTAACTGATAACAAGAGAGGAGTTTATTTGCCTTTGGGGCCATCTAACCCATATTGCTAATATGACAGACAGTGATCATAGTAATCAATTATAACATGCAAATTACAATATTGTATTCAAAAAGGTAATGAGAAGTTTATATCACCGCCCTGAACAACTATTAAGTTTTATTTGATAGCACTTTCCTTACAATTGTCCTTTCTGTATTTCCAGACATCTCCTCTTGAGCGTTCTTCTGCCAAACGTGCCCTGTTTGCTTGCGAGAGTGACGATGAGGTGGATGAAAGTCCAATGAAACGTCAACGACGGTTGGTGGCCGATGCTGTAGAGAAGTTACAGGCTACTGAAGAGAATCTGGTCGGTGACGGATCCAGAGTTCACAGCCTGCCAACTGTGGAGACAAGGAACCATCGAGACCTCAAGACTATTACACCAACTACGGTAAGTTATGTGAAATAGTTGTCTAAAATCAATGAAGATAAACTGAAATCAACAGCTTAAAATGAGTTTGTTTTTCACTCTTGTGAATTGCACTATATTGTTCCCTTATTTTTTCAGGTTCAACAACTACTACAAGGTGACTTTACTGAAGATGTGAGCAGCTTCAAGATAATTGACTGTAGATATCCATACGAATACGAGGGAGGACACATTCAGGGAGCCGTCAACATTTACACTGAGGAAGGAATTCGCCAACTTGTCAACGATGCAGCCACGTCACCAGTCGTTCTTATCTTCCATTGTGAATTTTCTTCCGAGAGAGGCCCTAAGATGTAAGTATTCATTGTCTCAACTGCAACAAGTAGTTTATTGTCAAAGCTAAAAGTCAAACTTATACAGTCCATCCTCAATGTAACCATATTTATGTTCTTCTAAATCAATTCTAATCTTGTTGTGTTTTTGATTTCAGGATGCGTCATCTGAGGAGTGAGGACAGACGGACCAATAGCCACAGATATCCGACACTGAACTTTCCTGAAATCTATCTGATGCAGGGTGGATACAAGTCCTTCTACTTTAACACTGACAAGGTATGTATGTTTTAGAATGTTGTCATGTTTCAATACAACGTCTCTCTTGAGTCCAGTGAATGTATCCCGTATGTATCTAACATATTTGTATCAAAAGTAAAAGTAATAAATAACTGAGAAATCTGCTGTGAAGGTAAATCTTTTGACATGCAATTGACCATTCATTTTCTTCATTTTAGGCACTCTGTGAACCAGAAAGCTATGTACCTATGCTTGATGCTGACCATACTGATGACCTGAAGAAATTTCGATCCAAGTGCAAGTCTATGTCAACTGGCCAGAAGAAGATGGGAAGAAGTCGACGATTTGTTGCCCGCAGATGTGCCTCCTCACCTGCCATCAGCTGTAGTTTTGACTCAGAAACGGAGACACAGACACTTGTTTTCTAGATTCACCGTCATCATAAAGTGACATGATTTTATTGACGTTATAATGCAATGTTGATTGTTGATTTCCGAAAGTGTGATATTGTTATGTTTCGCTAGTTAACATTTTTGTTGACAATTTACCAGTGTTATTGCTGTTCATTTTTATGAACAGTGTTGAATATTAGTGTACAATTATCCAGTAACAACACATCTTAATTTGATGTTGTCTTAGTCTGACTAATGAGACGAAGGTGATTCAATCACCTCAAAGTGTGACTCAAACCAGCTTAGTGAAATTCGCTCACTGGTAATCCAATCAAGATAACCACTGGCTTCGTTGTTGCATGGTATAAAAGAGACGGCATCCAACAACCTGGCATCTGTTAGCAGTATATCAATTTGTGTCCTTGTCAAGCCAGTGCTATTTCATAATGTCATCTCCCAGTTTCTCAATGAGTCCAGTTTCCGAGGCAGACATAACTTTCAGTAATCTTCAGTCAGTTCTCTTTGACAGTCCATGTTCATGGAGAGATGCAGAATCATGTGACAGCGGATTTGGCTCTTCAGATTCCGAATCTGAGGTGAGTTGATTAACTGATAACAAGAGAGGAGTTTATTTGCCTTTGGGGCCATCTAACCCATATTGCTAATATGACAGACAGTGATCATAGTAATCAATTATAACATGCAAATTACAATATTGTATTCAAAAAGGTAATGAGAAGTTTATATCACCGCCCTGAACAACTATTAAGTTTTATTTGATAGCACTTTCCTTACAATTGTCCTTTCTGTATTTCCAGACATCTCCTCTTGAGCGTTCTTCTGCCAAACGTGCCCTGTTTGCTTGCGAGAGTGACGATGAGGTGGATGAAAGTCCAATGAAACGTCAACGACGGTTGGTGGCCGATGCTGTAGAGAAGTTACAGGCTACTGAAGAGAATCTGGTCGGTGACGGATCCAGAGTTCACAGCCTGCCAACTGTGGAGACAAGGAACCATCGAGACCTCAAGACTATTACACCAACTACGGTAAGTTATGTGAAATAGTTGTCTAAAATCAATGAAGATAAACTGAAATCAACAGCTTAAAATGAGTTTGTTTTTCACTCTTGTGAATTGCACTATATTGTTCCCTTATTTTTTCAGGTTCAACAACTACTACAAGGTGACTTTACTGAAGATGTGAGCAGCTTCAAGATAATTGACTGTAGATATCCATACGAATACGAGGGAGGACACATTCAGGGAGCCGTCAACATTTACACTGAGGAAGGAATTCGCCAACTTGTCAACGATGCAGCCACGTCACCAGTCGTTCTTATCTTCCATTGTGAATTTTCTTCCGAGAGAGGCCCTAAGATGTAAGTATTCATTGTCTCAACTGCAACAAGTAGTTTATTGTCAAAGCTAAAAGTCAAACTTATACAGTCCATCCTCAATGTAACCATATTTATGTTCTTCTAAATCAATTCTAATCTTGTTGTGTTTTTGATTTCAGGATGCGTCATCTGAGGAGTGAGGACAGACGGACCAATAGCCACAGATATCCGACACTGAACTTTCCTGAAATCTATCTGATGCAGGGTGGATACAAGTCCTTCTACTTTAACACTGACAAGGTATGTATGTTTTAGAATGTTGTCATGTTTCAATACAACGTCTCTCTTGAGTCCAGTGAATGTATCCCGTATGTATCTAACATATTTGTATCAAAAGTAAAAGTAATAAATAACTGAGAAATCTGCTGTGAAGGTAAATCTTTTGACATGCAATTGACCATTCATTTTCTTCATTTTAGGCACTCTGTGAACCAGAAAGCTATGTACCTATGCTTGATGCTGACCATACTGATGACCTGAAGAAATTTCGATCCAAGTGCAAGTCTATGTCAACTGGCCAGAAGAAGATGGGAAGAAGTCGACGATTTGTTGCCCGCAGATGTGCCTCCTCACCTGCCATCAGCTGTAGTTTTGACTCAGAAACGGAGACACAGACACTTGTTTTCTAGATTCACCGTCATCATAAAGTGACATGATTTTATTGACGTTATAATGCAATGTTGATTGTTGATTTCCGAAAGTGTGATATTGTTATGTTTCGCTAGTTAACATTTTTGTTGACAATTTACCAGTGTTATTGCTGTTCATTTTTATGAATGTTGTTGTTTCAATTGCAATATTGATGCAAAATAAAATACTATCTCGAAACTTTTACTTATTGTCTTTATATAGCCAATTATATGCGAAACTATTTCGTGTAGAACGTGGTTAGAACATGGAATGGCTTAAAAGAACTTGAACAGAATGTATCTTGTTGTTTATTGAACACAACAGTGTTGAATATTAGTGTACAATTATCCAGTAACAACACATCTTAATTTGATGTTGTCTTAGTCTGACTAATGAGACGAAGGTGATTCAATCACCTCAAAGTGTGACTCAAACCAGCTTAGTGAAATTCGCTCACTGGTAATCCAATCAAGATAACCACTGGCTTCGTTGTTGCATGGTATAAAAGAGACGGCATCCAACAACCTGGCATCTGTTAGCAGTATATCAATTTGTGTCCTTGTCAAGCCAGTGCTATTTCATAATGTCATCTCCCAGTTTCTCAATGAGTCCAGTTTCCGAGGCAGACATAACTTTCAGTAATCTTCAGTCAGTTCTCTTTGACAGTCCATGTTCATGGAGAGATGCAGAATCATGTGACAGCGGATTTGGCTCTTCAGATTCCGAATCTGAGGTGAGTTGAATAACTGATAACAAGAGAGGAGTTTATTTGCCTTTGGGGCCATCTAACCCATATTGCTAATATGACAGACAGTGATCATAGTAATCAATTATAACATGCAAATTACAATATTGTATTCAAAAAGGTAATGAGAAGTTTATATCACCGCCCTGAACAACTATTAAGTTTTATTTGATAGCACTTTCCTTACAATTGTCCTTTCTGTATTTCCAGACATCTCCTCTTGAGCGTTCTTCTGCCAAACGTGCCCTGTTTGCTTGCGAGAGTGACGATGAGGTGGATGAAAGTCCATTGAAACGTCAACGACGGTTGGTGGCCGATGCTGTAGAGAAGTTACAGGCTACTGAAGAGAATCTGGTCGGTGACGGATCCAGAGTTCACAGCCTGCCAACTGTGGAGACAAGGAACCATCGAGACCTCAAGACTATTACACCAACTACGGTAAGTTAGGTGAAATAGTTGTCTAAAATCAATGAAGATAAACTGAAATCAACAGCTTAAAATGAGTTTGTTTTTCACTCTTGTGAATTGCACTATATTGTTCCCTTATTTTTTCAGGTTCAACAACTACTACAAGGTGACTTTACTGAAGATGTGAGCAGCTTCAAGATAATTGACTGTAGATATCCATACGAATACGAGGGAGGACACATTCAGGGAGCCGTCAACATTTACACTGAGGAAGGAATTCGCCAACTTGTCAACGATGCAGCCACGTCACCAGTCGTTCTTATCTTCCATTGTGAATTTTCTTCCGAGAGAGGCCCTAAGATGTAAGTATTCATTGTCTCAACTGCAACAAGTAGTTTATTGTCAAAGCTAAAAGTCAAACTTATACAGTCCATCCTCAATGTAACCATATTTATGTTCTTCTAAATCAATTCTAATCTTGTTGTGTTTTTGATTTCAGGATGCGTCATCTGAGGAGTGAGGACAGACGGACCAATAGCCACAGATATCCGACACTGAACTTTCCTGAAATCTATCTGATGCAGGGTGGATACAAGTCCTTCTACTTTAACACTGACAAGGTATGTATGTTTTAGAATGTTGTCATGTTTCAATACAACGTCTCTCTTGAGTCCAGTGAATGTATCCCGTATGTATCTAACATATTTGTATCAAAAGTAAAAGTAATAAATAACTGAGAAATCTGCTGTGAAGGTAAATCTTTTGACATGCAATTGACCATTCATTTTCTTCATTTTAGGCACTCTGTGAACCAGAAAGCTATGTACCTATGCTTGATGCTGACCATACTGATGACCTGAAGAAATTTCGATCCAAGTGCAAGTCTATGTCAACTGGCCAGAAGAAGATGGGAAGAAGTCGACGATTTGTTGCCCGCAGATGTGCCTCCTCACCTGCCATCAGCTGTAGTTTTGACTCAGAAACGGAGACACAGACACTTGTTTTCTAGATTCACCGTCATCATAAAGTGACATGATTTTATTGACGTTATAATGCAATGTTGATTGTTGATTTCCGAAAGTGTGATATTGTTATGTTTCGCTAGTTAACATTTTTGTTGACAATTTATCAGTGTTATTGCTGTTCATTTTTATGAATGTTGTTGTTTCAATTGCAATATTGATGCAAAATAAAATACTATCTCGAAACTTTTACTTATTGTCTTTATATAGCCAATTATATGCGAAACTATTTCGTGTAGAACGTGGTTAGAACATGGAATGGCTTAAAAGAACTTGAACAGAATGTATCTTGTTGTTTATTGAACACAACAGTGTTGAATATTAGTGTACAATTATCCAGTAACAACACATCTTAATTTGATGTTGTCTTAGTCTGACTAATGAGACGAAGGTGATTCAATCACCTCAAAGTGTGACTCAAACCAGCTTAGTGAAATTCGCTCACTGGTAATCCAATCAAGATAACCACTGGCTTCGTTGTTGCATGGTATAAAAGAGACGGCATCCAACAACCTGGCATCTGTTAGCAGTATATCAATTTGTGTCCTTGTCAAGCCAGTGCTATTTCATAATGTCATCTCCCAGTTTCTCAATGAGTCCAGTTTCCGAGGCAGACATAACTTTCAGTAATCTTCAGTCAGTTCTCTTTGACAGTCCATGTTCATGGAGAGATGCAGAATCATGTGACAGCGGATTTGGCTCTTCAGATTCCGAATCTGAGGTGAGTTGATTAACTGATAACAAGAGAGGAGTTTATTTGCCTTTGGGGCCATCTAACCCATATTGCTAATATGACAGACAGTGATCATAGTAATCAATTATAACATGCAAATTACAATATTGTATTCAAAAAGGTAATGAGAAGTTTATATCACCGCCCTGAACAACTATTAAGTTTTATTTGATAGCACTTTCCTTACAATTGTCCTTTCTGTATTTCCAGACATCTCCTCTTGAGCGTTCTTCTGCCAAACGTGCCCTGTTTGCTTGCGAGAGTGACGATGAGGTGGATGAAAGTCCAATGAAACGTCAACGACGGTTGGTGGCCGATGCTGTAGAGAAGTTACAGGCTACTGAAGAGAATCTGGTCGGTGACGGATCCAGAGTTCACAGCCTGCCAACTGTGGAGACAAGGAACCATCGAGACCTCAAGACTATTACACCAACTACGGTAAGTTATGTGAAATAGTTGTCTAAAATCAATGAAGATAAACTGAAATCAACAGCTTAAAATGAGTTTGTTTTTCACTCTTGTGAATTGCACTATATTGTTCCCTTATTTTTTCAGGTTCAACAACTACTACAAGGTGACTTTACTGAAGATGTGAGCAGCTTCAAGATAATTGACTGTAGATATCCATACGAATACGAGGGAGGACACATTCAGGGAGCCGTCAACATTTACACTGAGGAAGGAATTCGCCAACTTGTCAACGATGCAGCCACGTCACCAGTCGTTCTTATCTTCCATTGTGAATTTTCTTCCGAGAGAGGCCCTAAGATGTAAGTATTCATTGTCTCAACTGCAACAAGTAGTTTATTGTCAAAGCTAAAAGTCAAATTTATACAGTCCATCCTCAATGTAACCATATTTATGTTCTTCTAAATCAATTCTAATCTTGTTGTGTTTTTGATTTCAGGATGCGTCATCTGAGGAGTGAGGACAGACGGACCAATAGCCACAGATATCCGACACTGAACTTTCCTGAAATCTATCTGATGCAGGGTGGATACAAGTCCTTCTACTTTAACACTGACAAGGTATGTATGTTTTAGAATGTTGTCATGTTTCAATACAACGTCTCTCTTGAGTCCAGTGAATGTATCCCGTATGTATCTAACATATTTGTATCAAAAGTAAAAGTAATAAATAACTGAGAAATCTGCTGTGAAGGTAAATCTTTTGACATGCAATTGACCATTCATTTTCTTCATTTTAGGCACTCTGTGAACCAGAAAGCTATGTACCTATGCTTGATGCTGACCATACTGATGACCTGAAGAAATTTCGATCCAAGTGCAAGTCTATGTCAACTGGCCAGAAGAAGATGGGAAGAAGTCGACGATTTGTTGCCCGCAGATGTGCCTCCTCACCTGCCATCAGCTGTAGTTTTGACTCAGAAACGGAGACACAGACACTTGTTTTCTAGATTCACCGTCATCATAAAGTGACATGATTTTATTGACGTTATAATGCAATGTTGATTGTTGATTTCCGAAAGTGTGATATTGTTATGTTTCGCTAGTTAACATTTTTGTTGACAATTTACCAGTGTTATTGCTGTTCATTTTTATGAATGTTGTTGTTTCAATTGCAATATTGATGCAAAATAAAATACTATCTCGAAACTTTTACTTATTGTCTTTATATAGCCAATTATATGCGAAACTATTTCGTGTAGAACGTGGTTAGAACATGGAATGGCTTAAAAGAACTTGAACAGAATGTATCTTGTTGTTTATTGAACACAACAGTGTTGAATATTAGTGTACAATTATCCAGTAACAACACATCTTAATTTGATGTTGTCTTAGTCTGACTAATGAGACGAAGGTGATTCAATCACCTCAAAGTGTGACTCAAACCAGCTTAGTGAAATTCGCTCACTGGTAATCCAATCAAGATAACCACTGGCTTCGTTGTTGCATGGTATAAAAGAGACGGCATCCAACAACCTGGCATCTGTTAGCAGTATATCAATTTGTGTCCTTGTCAAGCCAGTGCTATTTCATAATGTCATCTCCCAGTTTCTCAATGAGTCCAGTTTCCGAGGCAGACATAACTTTCAGTAATCTTCAGTCAGTTCTCTTTGACAGTCCATGTTCATGGAGAGATGCAGAATCATGTGACAGCGGATTTGGCTCTTCAGATTCCGAATCTGAGGTGAGTTGATTAACTGATAACAAGAGAGGAGTTTATTTGCCTTTGGGGCCATCTAACCCATATTGCTAATATGACAGACAGTGATCATAGTAATCAATTATAACATGCAAATTACAATATTGTATTCAAAAAGGTAATGAGAAGTTTATATCACCGCCCTGAACAACTATTAAGTTTTATTTGATAGCACTTTCCTTACAATTGTCCTTTCTGTATTTCCAGACATCTCCTCTTGAGCGTTCTTCTGCCAAACGTGCCCTGTTTGCTTGCGAGAGTGACGATGAGGTGGATGAAAGTCCAATGAAACGTCAACGACGGTTGGTGGCCGATGCTGTAGAGAAGTTACAGGCTACTGAAGAGAATCTGGTCGGTGACGGATCCAGAGTTCACAGCCTGCCAACTGTGGAGACAAGGAACCATCGAGACCTCAAGACTATTACACCAACTACGGTAAGTTATGTGAAATAGTTGTCTAAAATCAATGAAGATAAACTGAAATCAACAGCTTAAAATGAGTTTGTTTTTCACTCTTGTGAATTGCACTATATTGTTCCCTTATTTTTTCAGGTTCAACAACTACTACAAGGTGACTTTACTGAAGATGTGAGCAGCTTCAAGATAATTGACTGTAGATATCCATACGAATACGAGGGAGGACACATTCAGGGAGCCGTCAACATTTACACTGAGGAAGGAATTCGCCAACTTGTCAACGATGCAGCCACGTCACCAGTCGTTCTTATCTTCCATTGTGAATTTTCTTCCGAAAGAGGCCCTAAGATGTAAGTATTCATTGTCTCAACTGCAACAAGTAGTTTATTGTCAAAGCTAAAAGTCAAACTTATACAGTCCATCCTCAATGTAACCATATTTATGTTCTTCTAAATCAATTCTAATCTTGTTGTGTTTTTGATTTCAGGATGCGTCATCTGAGGAGTGAGGACAGACGGACCAATAGCCACAGATATCCGACACTGAACTTTCCTGAAATCTATCTGATGCAGGGTGGATACAAGTCCTTCTACTTTAACACTGACAAGGTATGTATGTTTTAGAATGTTGTCATGTTTCAATACAACGTCTCTCTTGAGTCCAGTGAATGTATCCCGTATGTATCTAACATATTTGTATCAAAAGTAAAAGTAATAAATAACTGAGAAATCTGCTGTGAAGGTAAATCTTTTGACATGCAATTGACCATTCATTTTCTTCATTTTAGGCACTCTGTGAACCAGAAAGCTATGTACCTATGCTTGATGCTGACCATACTGATGACCTGAAGAAATTTCGATCCAAGTGCAAGTCTATGTCAACTGGCCAGAAGAAGATGGGAAGAAGTCGACGATTTGTTGCCCGCAGATGTGCCTCCTCACCTGCCATCAGCTGTAGTTTTGACTCAGAAACGGAGACACAGACACTTGTTTTCTAGATTCACCGTCATCATAAAGTGACATGATTTTATTGACGTTATAATGCAATGTTGATTGTTGATTTCCGAAAGTGTGATATTGTTATGTTTCGCTAGTTAACATTTTTGTTGACAATTTACCAGTGTTATTGCTGTTAATTTTTATGAATGTTGTTGTTTCAATTGCAATATTGATGCAAAATAAAATACTATCTCGAAACTTTTACTTATTGTCTTTATATAGCCAATTATATGCGAAACTATTTCGTGTAGAACGTGGTTAGAACATGGAATGGCTTAAAAGAACTTGAACAGAATGTATCTTGTTGTTTATTGAACACAACAGTGTTGAATATTAGTGTACAATTATCCAGTAACAACACATCTTAATTTGATGTTGTCTTAGTCTGACTAATGAGACGAAGGTGATTCAATCACCTCAAAGTGTGACTCAAACCAGCTTAGTGAAATTCGCTCACTGGTAATCCAATCAAGATAACCACTGGCTTCGTTGTTGCATGGTATAAAAGAGACGGCATCCAACAACCTGGCATCTGTTAGCAGTATATCAATTTGTGTCCTTGTCAAGCCAGTGCTATTTCATAATGTCATCTCCCAGTTTCTCAATGAGTCCAGTTTCCGAGGCAGACATAACTTTCAGTAATCTTCAGTCAGTTCTCTTTGACAGTCCATGTTCATGGAGAGATGCAGAATCATGTGACAGCGGATTTGGCTCTTCAGATTCCGAATCTGAGGTGAGTTGATTAACTGATAACAAGAGAGGAGTTTATTTGCCTTTGGGGCCATCTAACCCATATTGCTAATATGACAGACAGTGATCATAGTAATCAATTATAACATGCAAATTACAATATTGTATTCAAAAAGGTAATGAGAAGTTTATATCACCGCCCTGAACAACTATTAAGTTTTATTTGATAGCACTTTCCTTACAATTGTCCTTTCTGTATTTCCAGACATCTCCTCTTGAGCGTTCTTCTGCCAAACGTGCCCTGTTTGCTTGCGAGAGTGACGATGAGGTGGATGAAAGTCCAATGAAACGTCAACGACGGTTGGTGGGATGCTGTAGAGAATTTACAGGCTACTGAAGAGAATCTGGTCGGTGACGGATCCAGAGTTCACAGCCTGCCAACTGTGGAGACAAGGAACCATCGAGACCTCAAGACTATTACACCAACTACGGTAAGTTATGTGAAAGATGTGAAATAGTTGTCTAAAATCAATGAAGATAAACTGAAATCAACAGCTTAAAATGAGTTTGTTTTTCACTCTTGTGAATTGCACTATATTGTTCCCTTATTTTTTCAGGTTCAACAACTACTACAAGGTGACTTTACTGAAGATGTGAGCAGCTTCAAGATAATTGACTGTAGATATCCATACGAATACGAGGGAGGACACATTCAGGGAGCCGTCAACATTTACACTGAGGAAGGAATTCGCCAACTTGTCAACGATGCAGCCACGTCACCAGTCGTTCTTATCTTCCATTGTGAATTTTCTTCCGAGAGAGGCCCCTCAGATGTAAGTATTCATTGTCTCAACTGCAACAAGTAGTTTATTGTCAAAGCTAAAAGTCAAACTTATACAGTCCATCCTCAATGTAACCATATTTATGTTCTTCTAAATCAATTCTAATCTTGTTGTGTTTTTGATTTCAGGATGCGTCATCTGAGGAGTGAGGACAGACGGACCAATAGCCACAGATATCCGACACTGAACTTTCCTGAAATCTATCTGATGCAGGGTGGATACAAGTCCTTCTACTTTAACACTGACAAGGTATGTATGTTTTAGAATGTTGTCATGTTTCAATACAACGTCTCTCTTGAGTCCAGTGAATGTATCCCGTATGTATCTAACATATTTGTATCAAAAGTAAAAGTAATAAATAACTGAGAAATCTGCTGTGAAGGTAAATCTTTTGACCTGCAATTGACCATTCATTTTCTTCATTTTAGGCACTCTGTGAACCAGAAAGCTATGTACCTATGCTTGATGCTGACCATACTGATGACCTGAAGAAATTTCGATCCAAGTGCAAGTCTATGTCAACTGGCCAGAAGAAGATGGGAAGAAGTCGACGATTTGTTGCCCGCAGATGTGCCTCCTCACCTGCCATCAGCTGTAGTTTTGACTCAGAAACGGAGACACAGACACTTGTTTTCTAGATTCACCGTCATCATAAAGTGACATGATTTTATTGACGTTATAATGCAATGTTGATTGTTGATTTCCGAAAGTGTGATATTGTTATGTTTCGCTAGTTAACATTTTTGTTGACAATTTATCAGTGTTATTGCTGTTCATTTTTATGAATGTTGTTGTTTCAATTGCAATATTGATGCAAAATAAAATACTATCTCGAAACTTTTACTTATTGTCTTTATATAGCCAATTATATGCGAAACTATTTCGTGTAGAACGTGGTTAGAACATGGAATGGCTTAAAAGAACTTGAACAGAATGTATCTTGTTGTTTATTGAACACAACAGTGTTGAATATTAGTGTACAATTATCCAGTAACAACACATCTTAATTTGATGTTGTCTTAGTCTGACTAATGAGACGAAGGTGATTCAATCACCTCAAAGTGTGACTCAAACCAGCTTAGTGAAATTCGCTCACTGGTAATCCAATCAAGATAACCACTGGCTTCGTTGTTGCATGGTATAAAAGAGACGGCATCCAACAACCTGGCATCTGTTAGCAGTATATCAATTTGTGTCCTTGTCAAGCCAGTGCTATTTCATAATGTCATCTCCCAGTTTCTCAATGAGTCCAGTTTCCGAGGCAGACATAACTTTCAGTAATCTTCAGTCAGTTCTCTTTGACAGTCCATGTTCATGGAGAGATGCAGAATCATGTGACAGCGGATTTGGCTCTTCAGATTCCGAATCTGAGGTGAGTTGATTAACTGATAACAAGAGAGGAGTTTATTTGCCTTTGGGGCCATCTAACCCATATTGCTAATATGACAGACAGTGATCATAGTAATCAATTATAACATGCAAATTACAATATTGTATTCAAAAAGGTAATGAGAAGTTTATATCACCGCCCTGAACAACTATTAAGTTTTATTTGATAGCACTTTCCTTACAATTGTCCTTTCTGTATTTCCAGACATCTCCTCTTGAGCGTTCTTCTGCCAAACGTGCCCTGTTTGCTTGCGAGAGTGACGATGAGGTGGATGAAAGTCCAATGAAACGTCAACGACGGTTGGTGGCCGATGCTGTAGAGAAGTTACAGGCTACTGAAGAGAATCTGGTCGGTGACGGATCCAGAGTTCACAGCCTGCCAACTGTGGAGACAAGGAACCATCGAGACCTCAAGACTATTACACCAACTACGGTAAGTTATGTGAAAGATGTGAAATAGTTGTCTAAAATCAATGAAGATAAACTGAAATCAACAGCTTAAAATGAGTTTGTTTTTCACTCTTGTGAATTGCACTATATTGTTCCCTTATTTTTTCAGGTTCAACAACTACTACAAGGTGACTTTACTGAAGATGTGAGCAGCTTCAAGATAATTGACTGTAGATATCCATACGAATACGAGGGAGGACACATTCAGGGAGCCGTCAACATTTACACTGAGGAAGGAATTCGCCAACTTGTCAACGATGCAGCCACGTCACCAGTCGTTCTTATCTTCCATTGTGAATTTTCTTCCGAGAGAGGCCCTAAGATGTAAGTATTCATTGTCTCAACTGCAACAAGTAGTTTATTGTCAAAGCTAAAAGTCAAACTTATACAGTCCATCCTCAATGTAACCATATTTATGTTCTTCTAAATCAATTCTAATCTTGTTGTGTTTTTGATTTCAGGATGCGTCATCTGAGGAGTGAGGACAGACGGACCAATAGCCACAGATATCCGACACTGAACTTTCCTGAAATCTATCTGATGCAGGGTGGATACAAGTCCTTCTACTTTAACACTGACAAGGTATGTATGTTTTAGAATGTTGTCATGTTTCAATACAACGTCTCTCTTGAGTCCAGTGAATGTATCCCGTATGTATCATATTTGTATCAAAAGTAAAAGTAATAAATAACTGAGAAATCTGCTGTGAAGGTAAATCTTTTGACGTGCAATTGACCATTCATTTTCTTCATTTTAGGCACTCTGTGAACCAGAAAGCTATGTACCTATGCTTGATGCTGACCATACTGATGACCTGAAGAAATTTCGATCCAAGTGCAAGTCTATGTCAACTGGCCAGAAGAAGATGGGAAGAAGTCGACGATTTGTTGCCCGCAGATGTGCCTCCTCACCTGCCATCAGCTGTAGTTTTGACTCAGAAACGGAGACACAGACACTTGTTTTCTAGATTCACCGTCATCATAAAGTGACATGATTTTATTGACGTTATAATGCAATGTTGATTGTTGATTTCCGAAAGTGTGATATTGTTATGTTTCGCTAGTTAACATTTTTGTTGACAATTTATCAGTGTTATTGCTGTTAATTTTTATGAATGTTGTTGTTTCAATTGCAATATTGATGCAAAATAAAATACTATCTCGAAACTTTTACTTATTGTCTTTATATAGCCAATTATATGCGAAACTATTTCGTGTAGAACGTGGTTAGAACATGGAATGGCTTAAAAGAACTTGAACAGAATGTATCTTGTTGTTTATTGAACACAACAGTGTTGAATATTAGTGTACAATTATCCAGTAACAACACATCTTAATTTGATGTTGTCTTAGTCTGACTAATGAGACGAAGGTGATTCAATCACCTCAAAGTGTGACTCAAACCAGCTTAGTGAAATTCGCTCACTGGTAATCCAATCAAGATAACCACTGGCTTCGTTGTTGCATGGTATAAAAGAGACGGCATCCAACAACCTGGCATCTGTTAGCAGTATATCAATTTGTGTCCTTGTCAAGCCAGTGCTATTTCATAATGTCATCTCCCAGTTTCTCAATGAGTCCAGTTTCCGAGGCAGACATAACTTTCAGTAATCTTCAGTCAGTTCTCTTTGACAGTCCATGTTCATGGAGAGATGCAGAATCATGTGACAGCGGATTTGGCTCTTCAGATTCCGAATCTGAGGTGAGTTGATTAACTGATAACAAGAGAGGAGTTTATTTGCCTTTGGGGCCATCTAACCCATATTGCTAATATGACAGACAGTGATCATAGTAATCAATTATAACATGCAAATTACAATATTGTATTCAAAAAGGTAATGAGAAGTTTATATCACCGCCCTGAACAACTATTAAGTTTTATTTGATAGCACTTTCCTTACAATTGTCCTTTCTGTATTTCCAGACATCTCCTCTTGAGCGTTCTTCTGCCAAACGTGCCCTGTTTGCTTGCGAGAGTGACGATGAGGTGGATGAAAGTCCAATGAAACGTCAACGACGGTTGGTGGCCGATGCTGTAGAGAAGTTACAGGCTACTGAAGAGAATCTGGTCGGTGACGGATCCAGAGTTCACAGCCTGCCAACTGTGGAGACAAGGAACCATCGAGACCTCAAGACTATTACACCAACTACGGTAAGTTATGTGAAAGATGTGAAATAGTTGTCTAAAATCAATGAAGATAAACTGAAATCAACAGCTTAAAATGAGTTTGTTTTTCACTTTTGTGAATTGCACTATATTGTTCCCTTATTTTTTCAGGTTCAACAACTACTACAAGGTGACTTTACTGAAGATGTGAGCAGCTTCAAGATAATTGACTGTAGATATCCATACGAATACGAGGGAGGACACATTCAGGGAGCCGTCAACATTTACACTGAGGAAGGAATTCGCCAACTTGTCAACGATGCAGCCACGTCACCAGTCGTTCTTATCTTCCATTGTGAATTTTCTTCCGAGAGAGGCCCTAAGATGTAAGTATTCATTGTCTCAACTGCAACAAGTAGTTTATTGTCAAAGCTAAAAGTCAAACTTATACAGTCCATCCTCAATGTAACCATATTTATGTTCTTCTAAATCAATTCTAATCTTGTTGTGTTTTTGATTTCAGGATGCGTCATCTGAGGAGTGAGGACAGACGGACCAATAGCCACAGATATCCGACACTGAACTTTCCTGAAATCTATCTGATGCAGGGTGGATACAAGTCCTTCTACTTTAACACTGACAAGGTATGTATGTTTTAGAATGTTGTCATGTTTCAATACAACGTCTCTCTTGAGTCCAGTGAATGTATCCCGTATGTATCTAACATATTTGTATCAAAAGTAAAAGTAATAAATAACTGAGAAATCTGCTGTGAAGGTAAATCTTTTGACCTGCAATTGACCATTCATTTTCTTCATTTTAGGCACTCTGTGAACCAGAAAGCTATGTACCTATGCTTGATGCTGACCATACTGATGACCTGAAGAAATTTCGATCCAAGTGCAAGTCTATGTCAACTGGCCAGAAGAAGATGGGAAGAAGTCGACGATTTGTTGCCCGCAGATGTGCCTCCTCACCTGCCATCAGCTGTAGTTTTGACTCAGAAACGGAGACACAGACACTTGTTTTCTAGATTCACCGTCATCATAAAGTGACATGATTTTATTGACGTTATAATGCAATGTTGATTGTTGATTTCCGAAAGTGTGATATTGTTATGTTTCGCTAGTTAACATTTTTGTTGACAATTTATCAGTGTTATTGCTGTTAATTTTTATGAATGTTGTTGTTTCAATTGCAATATTGATGCAAAATAAAATACTATCTCGAAACTTTTACTTATTGTCTTTATATAGCCAATTATATGCGAAACTATTTCGTGTAGAACGTGGTTAGAACATGGAATGGCTTAAAAGAACTTGAACAGAATGTATCTTGTTGTTTATTGAACACAACAGTGTTGAATATTAGTGTACAATTATCCAGTAACAACACATCTTAATTTGATGTTGTCTTAGTCTGACTAATGAGACGAAGGTGATTCAATCACCTCAAAGTGTGACTCAAACCAGCTTAGTGAAATTCGCTCACTGGTAATCCAATCAAGATAACCACTGGCTTCGTTGTTGCATGGTATAAAAGAGACGGCATCCAACAACCTGGCATCTGTTAGCAGTATATCAATTTGTGTCCTTGTCAAGCCAGTGCTATTTCATAATGTCATCTCCCAGTTTCTCAATGAGTCCAGTTTCCGAGGCAGACATAACTTTCAGTAATCTTCAGTCAGTTCTCTTTGACAGTCCATGTTCATGGAGAGATGCAGAATCATGTGACAGCGGATTTGGCTCTTCAGATTCCGAATCTGAGGTGAGTTGATTAACTGATAACAAGAGAGGAGTTTATTTGCCTTTGGGGCCATCTAACCCATATTGCTAATATGACAGACAGTGATCATAGTAATCAATTATAACATGCAAATTACAATATTGTATTCAAAAAGGTAATGAGAAGTTTATATCACCGCCCTGAACAACTATTAAGTTTTATTTGATAGCACTTTCCTTACAATTGTCCTTTCTGTATTTCCAGACATCTCCTCTTGAGCGTTCTTCTGCCAAACGTGCCCTGTTTGCTTGCGAGAGTGACGATGAAAGTCCAATGAAACGTCAACGACGGTTGGTGGCCGATGCTGTAGAGAAGTTACAGGCTACTGAAGAGAATCTGGTCGGTGACGGATCCAGAGTTCACAGCCTGCCAACTGTGGAGACAAGGAACCATCGAGACCTCAAGACTATTACACCAACTACGGTAAGTTATGTGAAATAGTTGTCTAAAATCAATGAAGATAAACTGAAATCAACAGCTTAAAATGAGTTTGTTTTTCACTCTTGTGAATTGCACTATATTGTTCCCTTATTTTTTCAGGTTCAACAACTACTACAAGGTGACTTTACTGAAGATGTGAGCAGCTTCAAGATAATTGACTGTAGATATCCATACGAATACGAGGGAGGACACATTCAGGGAGCCGTCAACATTTACACTGAGGAAGGAATTCGCCAACTTGTCAACGATGCAGCCACGTCACCAGTCGTTCTTATCTTCCATTGTGAATTTTCTTCCGAGAGAGGCCCTAAGATGTAAGTATTCATTGTCTCAACTGCAACAAGTAGTTTATTGTCAAAGCTAAAAGTCAAACTTATACAGTCCATCCTCAATGTAACCATATTTATGTTCTTCTAAATCAATTCTAATCTTGTTGTGTTTTTGATTTCAGGATGCGTCATCTGAGGAGTGAGGACAGACGGACCAATAGCCACAGATATCCGACACTGAACTTTCCTGAAATCTATCTGATGCAGGGTGGATACAAGTCCTTCTACTTTAACACTGACAAGGTATGTATGTTTTAGAATGTTGTCATGTTTCAATACAACGTCTCTCTTGAGTCCAGTGAATGTATCCCGTATGTATCTAACATATTTGTATCAAAAGTAAAAGTAATAAATAACTGAGAAATCTGCTGTGAAGGTAAATCTTTTGACGTGCAATTGACCATTCATTTTCTTCATTTTAGGCACTCTGTGAACCAGAAAGCTATGTACCTATGCTTGATGCTGACCATACTGATGACCTGAAGAAATTTTGATCCAAGTGCAAGTCTATGTCAACTGGCCAGAAGAAGATGGGAAGAAGTCGACGATTTGTTGCCCGCAGATGTGCCTCCTCACCTGCCATCAGCTGTAGTTTTGACTCAGAAACGGAGACACAGACACTTGTTTTCTAGATTCACCGTCATCATAAAGTGACATGATTTTATTGACGTTATAATGCAATGTTGATTGTTGATTTCCGAAAGTGTGATATTGTTATGTTTCGCTAGTTAACATTTTTGTTGACAATTTATCAGTGTTATTGCTGTTAATTTTTATGAATGTTGTTGTTTCAATTGCAATATTGATGCAAAATAAAATACTATCTCGAAACTTTTACTTATTGTCTTTATATAGCCAATTATATGCGAAACTATTTCGTGTAGAACGTGGTTAGAACATGGAATGGCTTAAAAGAACTTGAACAGAATGTATCTTGTTGTTTATTGAACACAACAGTGTTGAATATTAGTGTACAATTATCCAGTAACAACACATCTTAATTTGATGTTGTCTTAGTCTGACTAATGAGACGAAGGTGATTCAATCACCTCAAAGTGTGACTCAAACCAGCTTAGTGAAATTCGCTCACTGGTAATCCAATCAAGATAACCACTGGCTTCGTTGTTGCATGGTATAAAAGAGACGGCATCCAACAACCTGGCATCTGTTAGCAGTATATCAATTTGTGTCCTTGTCAAGCCAGTGCTATTTCATAATGTCATCTCCCAGTTTCTCAATGAGTCCAGTTTCCGAGGCAGACATAACTTTCAGTAATCTTCAGTCAGTTCTCTTTGACAGTCCATGTTCATGGAGAGATGCAGAATCATGTGACAGCGGATTTGGCTCTTCAGATTCCGAATCTGAGGTGAGTTGATTAACTGATAACAAGAGAGGAGTTTATTTGCCTTTGGGGCCATCTAACCCATATTGCTAACATGACAGACAGTGATCATAGTAATCAATTATAACATGCAAATTACAATATTGTATTCAAAAAGGTAATGAGAAGTTTATATCACCGCCCTGAACAACTATTAAGTTTTATTTGATAGCACTTTCCTTACAATTGTCCTTTCTGTATTTCCAGACATCTCCTCTTGAGCGTTCTTCTGCCAAACGTGCCCTGTTTGCTTGCGAGAGTGACGATGAGGTGGATGAAAGTCCAATGAAACGTCAACGACGGTTGGTGGCCGATGCTGTAGAGAAGTTACAGGCTACTGAAGAGAATCTGGTCGGTGACGGATCCAGAGTTCACAGCCTGCCAACTGTGGAGACAAGGAACCATCGAGACCTCAAGACTATTACACCAACTACGGTAAGTTATGTGAAAGATGTGAAATAGTTGTCTAAAATCAATGAAGATAAACTGAAATCAACAGCTTAAAATGAGTTTGTTTTTCACTCTTGTGAATTGCACTATATTGTTCCCTTATTTTTTCAGGTTCAACAACTACTACAAGGTGACTTTACTGAAGATGTGAGCAGCTTCAAGATAATTGACTGTAGATATCCATACGAATACGAGGGAGGACACATTCAGGGAGCCGTCAACATTTACACTGAGGAAGGAATTCGCCAACTTGTCAACGATGCAGCCACGTCACCAGTCGTTCTTATCTTCCATTGTGAATTTTCTTCCGAGAGAGGCCCTAAGATGTAAGTATTCATTGTCTCAACTGCAACAAGTAGTTTATTGTCAAAGCTAAAAGTCAAACTTATACAGTCCATCCTCAATGTAACCATATTTATGTTCTTCTAAATCAATTCTAATCTTGTTGTGTTTTTGATTTCAGGATGCGTCATCTGAGGAGTGAGGACAGACGGACCAATAGCCACAGATATCCGACACTGAACTTTCCTGAAATCTATCTGATGCAGGGTGGATACAAGTCCTTCTACTTTAACACTGACAAGGTATGTATGTTTTAGAATGTTGTCATGTTTCAATACAACGTCTCTCTTGAGTCCAGTGAATGTATCCCGTATGTATCTAACATATTTGTATCAAAAGTAAAAGTAATAAATAACTGAGAAATCTGCTGTGAAGGTAAATCTTTTGACATGCAATTGACCATTCATTTTCTTCATTTTAGGCACTCTGTGAACCAGAAAGCTATGTACCTATGCTTGATGCTGACCATACTGATGACCTGAAGAAATTTTGATCCAAGTGCAAGTCTATGTCAACTGGCCAGAAGAAGATGGGAAGAAGTCGACGATTTGTTGCCCGCAGATGTGCCTCCTCACCTGCCATCAGCTGTAGTTTTGACTCAGAAACGGAGACACAGACACTTGTTTTCTAGATTCACCGTCATCATAAAGTGACATGATTTTATTGACGTTATAATGCAATGTTGATTGTTGATTTCCGAAAGTGTGATATTGTTATGTTTCGCTAGTTAACATTTTTGTTGACAATTTATCAGTGTTATTGCTGTTAATTTTTATGAATGTTGTTGTTTCAATTGCAATATTGATGCAAAATAAAATACTATCTCGAAACTTTTACTTATTGTCTTTATATAGCCAATTATATGCGAAACTATTTCGTGTAGAACGTGGTTAGAACATGGAATGGCTTAAAAGAACTTGAACAGAATGTATCTTGTTGTTTATTGAACACAACAGTGTTGAATATTAGTGTACAATTATCCAGTAACAACACATCTTAATTTGATGTTGTCTTAGTCTGACTAATGAGACGAAGGTGATTCAATCACCTCAAAGTGTGACTCAAACCAGCTTAGTGAAATTCGCTCACTGGTAATCCAATCAAGATAACCACTGGCTTCGTTGTTGCATGGTATAAAAGAGACGGCATCCAACAACCTGGCATCTGTTAGCAGTATATCAATTTGTGTCCTTGTCAAGCCAGTGCTATTTCATAATGTCATCTCCCAGTTTCTCAATGAGTCCAGTTTCCGAGGCAGACATAACTTTCAGTAATCTTCAGTCAGTTCTCTTTGACAGTCCATGTTCATGGAGAGATGCAGAATCATGTGACAGCGGATTTGGCTCTTCAGATTCCGAATCTGAGGTGAGTTGATTAACTGATAACAAGAGAGGAGTTTATTTGCCTTTGGGGCCATCTAACCCATATTGCTAATATGACAGACAGTGATCATAGTAATCAATTATAACATGCAAATTACAATATTGTATTCAAAAAGGTAATGAGAAGTTTATATCACCGCCCTGAACAACTATTAAGTTTTATTTGATAGCACTTTCCTTACAATTGTCCTTTCTGTATTTCCAGACATCTCCTCTTGAGCGTTCTTCTGCCAAACGTGCCCTGTTTGCTTGCGAGAGTGACGATGAGGTGGATGAAAGTCCAATGAAACGTCAACGACGGTTGGTGGCCGATGCTGTAGAGAAGTTACAGGCTACTGAAGAGAATCTGGTCGGTGACGGATCCAGAGTTCACAGCCTGCCAACTGTGGAGACAAGGAACCATCGAGACCTCAAGACTATTACACCAACTACGGTAAGTTATGTGAAAGATGTGAAATAGTTGTCTAAAATCAATGAAGATAAACTGAAATCAACAGCTTAAAATGAGTTTGTTTTTCACTCTTGTGAATTGCACTATATTGTTCCCTTATTTTTTCAGGTTCAACAACTACTACAAGGTGACTTTACTGAAGATGTGAGCAGCTTCAAGATAATTGACTGTAGATATCCATACGAATACGAGGGAGGACACATTCAGGGAGCCGTCAACATTTACACTGAGGAAGGAATTCGCCAACTTGTCAACGATGCAGCCACGTCACCAGTCGTTCTTATCTTCCATTGTGAATTTTCTTCCGAGAGAGGCCCTAAGATGTAAGTATTCATTGTCTCAACTGCAACAAGTAGTTTATTGTCAAAGCTAAAAGTTAAACTTATACAGTCCATCCTCAATGTAACCATATTTATGTTCTTCTAAATCAATTCTAATCTTGTTGTGTTTTTGATTTCAGGATGCGTCATCTGAGGAGTGAGGACAGACGGACCAATAGCCACAGATATCCGACACTGAACTTTCCTGAAATCTATCTGATGCAGGGTGGATACAAGTCCTTCTACTTTAACACTGACAAGGTATGTATGTTTTAGAATGTTGTCATGTTTCAATACAACGTCTCTCTTGAGTCCAGTGAATGTATCCCGTATGTATCTAACATATTTGTATCAAAAGTAAAAGTAATAAATAACTGAGAAATCTGCTGTGAAGGTAAATCTTTTGACATGCAATTGACCATTCATTTTCTTCATTTTAGGCACTCTGTGAACCAGAAAGCTATGTACCTATGCTTGATGCTGACCATACTGATGACCTGAAGAAATTTCGATCCAAGTGCAAGTCTATGTCAACTGGCCAGAAGAAGATGGGAAGAAGTCGACGATTTGTTGCCCGCAGATGTGCCTCCTCACCTGCCATCAGCTGTAGTTTTGACTCAGAAACGGAGACACAGACACTTGTTTTCTAGATTCACCGTCATCATAAAGTGACATGATTTTATTGACGTTATAATGCAATGTTGATTGTTGATTTCCGAAAGTGTGATATTGTTATGTTTCGCTAGTTAACATTTTTGTTGACAATTTATCAGTGTTATTGCTGTTCATTTTTATGAATGTTGTTGTTTCAATTGCAATATTGATGCAAAATAAAATACTATCTCGAAACTTTTACTTATTGTCTTTATATAGCCAATTATATGCGAAACTATTTCGTGTAGAACGTGGTTAGAACATGGAATGGCTTAAAAGAACTTGAACAGAATGTATCTTGTTGTTTATTGAACACAACAGTGTTGAATATTAGTGTACAATTATCCAGTAACAACACATCTTAATTTGATGTTGTCTTAGTCTGACTAATGAGACGAAGGTGATTCAATCACCTCAAAGTGTGACTCAAACCAGCTTAGTGAAATTCGCTCACTGGTAATCCAATCAAGATAACCACTGGCTTCGTTGTTGCATGGTATAAAAGAGACGGCATCCAACAACCTGGCATCTGTTAGCAGTATATCAATTTGTGTCCTTGTCAAGCCAGTGCTATTTCATAATGTCATCTCCCAGTTTCTCAATGAGTCCAGTTTCCGAGGCAGACATAACTTTCAGTAATCTTCAGTCAGTTCTCTTTGACAGTCCATGTTCATGGAGAGATGCAGAATCATGTGACAGCGGATTTGGCTCTTCAGATTCCGAATCTGAGGTGAGTTGATTAACTGATAACAAGAGAGGAGTTTATTTGCCTTTGGGGCCATCTAACCCATATTGCTAATATGACAGACAGTGATCATAGTAATCAATTATAACATGCAAATTACAATATTGTATTCAAAAAGGTAATGAGAAGTTTATATCACCGCCCTGAACAACTATTAAGTTTTATTTGATAGCACTTTCCTTACAATTGTCCTTTCTGTATTTCCAGACATCTCCTCTTGAGCGTTCTTCTGCCAAACGTGCCCTGTTTGCTTGCGAGAGTGACGATGAGGTGGATGAAAGTCCAATGAAACGTCAACGACGGTTGGTGGCCGATGCTGTAGAGAAGTTACAGGCTACTGAAGAGAATCTGGTCGGTGACGGATCCAGAGTTCACAGCCTGCCAACTGTGGAGACAAGGAACCATCGAGACCTCAAGACTATTACACCAACTACGGTAAGTTATGTGAAAGATGTGAAATAGTTGTCTAAAATCAATGAAGATAAACTGAAATCAACAGCTTAAAATGAGTTTGTTTTTCACTCTTGTGAATTGCACTATATTGTTCCCTTATTTTTTCAGGTTCAACAACTACTACAAGGTGACTTTACTGAAGATGTGAGCAGCTTCAAGATAATTGACTGTAGATATCCATACGAATACGAGGGAGGACACATTCAGGGAGCCGTCAACATTTACACTGAGGAAGGAATTCGCCAACTTGTCAACAATGCAGCCACGTCACCAGTCGTTCTTATCTTCCATTGTGAATTTTCTTCCGAGAGAGGCCCTAAGATGTAAGTATTCATTGTCTTAACTGCAACAAGTAGTTTATTGTCAAAGCTAAAAGTCAAACTTATACAGTCCATCCTCAATGTAACCATATTTATGTTCTTCTAAATCAATTCTAATCTTGTTGTGTTTTTGATTTCAGGATGCGTCATCTGAGGAGTGAGGACAGACGGACCAATAGCCACAGATATCCGACACTGAACTTTCCTGAAATCTATCTGATGCAGGGTGGATACAAGTCCTTCTACTTTAACACTGACAAGGTATGTATGTTTTAGAATGTTGTCATGTTTCAATACAACGTCTCTCTTGAGTCCAGTGAATGTATCCCGTATGTATCTAACATATTTGTATCAAAAGTAAAAGTAATAAATAACTGAGAAATCTGCTGTGAAGGTAAATCTTTTGACGTGCAATTGACCATTCATTTTCTTCATTTTAGGCACTCTGTGAACCAGAAAGCTATGTACCTATGCTTGATGCTGACCATACTGATGACCTGAAGAAATTTCGATCCAAGTGCAAGTCTATGTCAACTGGCCAGAAGAAGATGGGAAGAAGTCGACGATTTGTTGCCCGCAGATGTGCCTCCTCACCTGCCATCAGCTGTAGTTTTGACTCAGAAACGGAGACACAGACACTTGTTTTCTAGATTCACCGTCATCATAAAGTGACATGATTTTATTGACGTTATAATGCAATGTTGATTGTTGATTTCCGAAAGTGTGATATTGTTATGTTTCGCTAGTTAACATTTTTGTTGACAATTTATCAGTGTTATTGCTGTTCATTTTTATGAATGTTGTTGTTTCAATTGCAATATTGATGCAAAATAAAATACTATCTCGAAACTTTTACTTATTGTCTTTATATAGCCAATTATATGCGAAACTATTTCGTGTAGAACGTGGTTAGAACATGGAATGGCTTAAAAGAACTTGAACAGAATGTATCTTGTTGTTTATTGAACACAACAGTGTTGAATATTAGTGTACAATTATCCAGTAACAACACATCTTAATTTGATGTTGTCTTAGTCTGACTAATGAGACGAAGGTGATTCAATCACCTCAAAGTGTGACTCAAACCAGCTTAGTGAAATTCGCTCACTGGTAATCCAATCAAGATAACCACTGGCTTCGTTGTTGCATGTTATAAAAGAGACGGCATCCAACAACCTGGCATCTGTTAGCAGTATATCAATTTGTGTCCTTGTCAAGCCAGTGCTATTTCATAATGTCATCTCCCAGTTTCTCAATGAGTCCAGTTTCCGAGGCAGACATAACTTTCAGTAATCTTCAGTCAGTTCTCTTTGACAGTCCATGTTCATGGAGAGATGCAGAATCATGTGACAGCGGATTTGGCTCTTCAGATTCCGAATCTGAGGTGAGTTGATTAACTGATAACAAGAGAGGAGTTTATTTGCCTTTGGGGCCATCTAACCCATATTGCTAATATGACAGACAGTGATCATAGTAATCAATTATAACATGCAAATTACAATATTGTATTCAAAAAGGTAATGAGAAGTTTATATCACCGCCCTGAACAACTATTAAGTTTTATTTGATAGCACTTTCCTTACAATTGTCCTTTCTGTATTTCCAGACATCTCCTCTTGATCGTTCTTCTGCCAAACGTGCCCTGTTTGCTTGCGAGAGTGACGATGAGGTGGATGAAAGTCCAATGAAACGTCAACGACGGTTGGTGGCCGATGCTGTAGAGAAGTTACAGGCTACTGAAGTGAATCTGGTCGGTGACGGATCCAGAGTTCACAGCCTGCCAACTGTGGAGACAAGGAACCATCGAGACCTCAAGACTATTACACCAACTACGGTAAGTTATGTGAAAGATGTGAAATAGTTGTCTAAAATCAATGAAGATAAACTGAAATCAACAGCTTAAAATGAGTTTGTTTTTCACTCTTGTGAATTGCACTATATTGTTCCCTTATTTTTTCAGGTTCAACAACTACTACAAGGTGACTTTACTGAAGATGTGAGCAGCTTCAAGATAATTGACTGTAGATATCCATACGAATACGAGGGAGGACACATTCAGGGAGCCGTCAACATTTACACTGAGGAAGGAATTCGCCAACTTGTCAACGTTGCAGCCACGTCACCAGTCGTTCTTATCTTCCATTGTGAATTTTCTTCCGAGAGAGGCCCTAAGATGTAAGTATTCATTGTCTCAACTGCAACAAGTAGTTTATTGTCAAAGCTAAAAGTCAAACTTATACAGTCCATCCTCAATGTAACCATATTTATGTTCTTCTAAATCAATTCTAATCTTGTTGTGTTTTTGATTTCAGGATGCGTCATCTGAGGAGTGAGGACAGACGGACCAATAGCCACAGATATCCGACACTGAACTTTCCTGAAATCTATCTGATGCAGGGTGGATACAAGTCCTTCTACTTTAACACTGACAAGGTATGTATGTTTTAGAATGTTGTCATGTTTCAATACAACGTCTCTCTTGAGTCCAGTGAATGTATCCCGTATGTATCTAACATATTTGTATCAAAAGTAAAAGTAATAAATAACTGAGAAATCTGCTGTGAAGGTAAATCTTTTGACATGCAATTGACCATTCATTTTCTTCATTTTAGGCACTCTGTGAACCAGAAAGCTATGTACCTATGCTTGATGCTGACCATACTGATGACCTGAAGAAATTTCGATCCAAAATCTATCGATCCAAGTGCAAGTCTATGTCAACTGGCCAGAAGAAGATGGGAAGAAGTCGACGATTTGTTGCCCGCAGATGTGCCTCCTCACCTGCCATCAGCTGTAGTTTTGACTCAGAAACGGAGACACAGACACTTGTTTTCTAGATTCACCGTCATCATAAAGTGACATGATTTTATTGACGTTATAATGCAATGTTGATTGTTGATTTCCGAAAGTGTGATATTGTTATGTTTCGCTAGTTAACATTTTTGTTGACAATTTATCAGTGTTATTGCTGTTCATTTTTATGAATGTTGTTGTTTCAATTGCAATATTGATGCAAAATAAAATACTATCTCGAAACTTTTACTTATTGTCTTTATATAGCCAATTATATGCGAAACTATTTCGTGTAGAACGTGGTTAGAACATGGAATGGCTTAAAAGAACTTGAACAGAATGTATCTTGTTGTTTATTGAACACAACAGTGTTGAATATTAGTGTACAATTATCCAGTAACAACACATCTTAATTTGATGTTGTCTTAGTCTGACTAATGAGACGAAGGTGATTCAATCACCTCAAAGTGTGACTCAAACCAGCTTAGTGAAATTCGCTCACTGGTAATCCAATCAAGATAACCACTGGCTTCGTTGTTGCATGGTATAAAAGAGACGGCATCCAACAACCTGGCATCTGTTAGCAGTATATCAATTTGTGTCCTTGTCAAGCCAGTGCTATTTCATAATGTCATCTCCCAGTTTCTCAATGAGTCCAGTTTCCGAGGCAGACATAACTTTCAGTAATCTTCAGTCAGTTCTCTTTGACAGTCCATGTTCATGGAGAGATGCAGAATCATGTGACAGCGGATTTGGCTCTTCAGATTCCGAATCTGAGGTGAGTTGATTAACTGATAACAAGAGAGGAGTTTATTTGCCTTTGGGGCCATCTAACCCATATTGCTAATATGACAGACAGTGATCATAGTAATCAATTATAACATGCAAATTACAATATTGTATTCAAAAAGGTAATGAGAAGTTTATATCACCGCCCTGAACAACTATTAAGTTTTATTTGATAGCACTTTCCTTACAATTGTCCTTTCTGTATTTCCAGACATCTCCTCTTGAGCGTTCTTCTGCCAAACGTGCCCTGTTTGCTTGCGAGAGTGACGATGAGGTGGATGAAAGTCCAATGAAACGTCAACGACGGTTGGTGGCCGATGCTGTAGAGAAGTTACAGGCTACTGAAGTGAATCTGGTCGGTGACGGATCCAGAGTTCACAGCCTGCCAACTGTGGAGACAAGGAACCATCGAGACCTCAAGACTATTACACCAACTACGGTAAGTTATGTGAAAGATGTGAAATAGTTGTCTAAAATCAATGAAGATAAACTGAAATCAACAGCTTAAAATGAGTTTGTTTTTCACTCTTGTGAATTGCACTATATTGTTCCCTTATTTTTTCAGGTTCAACAACTACTACAAGGTGACTTTACTGAAGATGTGAGCAGCTTCAAGATAATTGACTGTAGATATCCATACGAATACGAGGGAGGACACATTCAGGGAGCCGTCAACATTTACACTGAGGAAGGAATTCGCCAACTTGTCAACGATGCAGCCACGTCACCAGTCGTTCTTATCTTCCATTGTGAATTTTCTTCCGAGAGAGGCCCTAAGATGTAAGTATTCATTGTCTCAACTGCAACAAGTAGTTTATTGTCAAAGCTAAAAGTCAAACTTATACAGTCCATCCTCAATGTAACCATATTTATGTTCTTCTAAATCAATTCTAATCTTGTTGTGTTTTTGATTTCAGGATGCGTCATCTGAGGAGTGAGGACAGACGGACCAATAGCCACAGATATCCGACACTGAACTTTCCTGAAATCTATCTGATGCAGGGTGGATACAAGTCCTTCTACTTTAACACTGACAAGGTATGTATGTTTTAGAATGTTGTCATGTTTCAATACAACGTCTCTCTTGAGTCCAGTGAATGTATCCCGTATGTATCTAACATATTTGTATCAAAAGTAAAAGTAATAAATAACTGAGAAATCTGCTGTGAAGGTAAATCTTTTGACATGCAATTGACCATTCATTTTCTTCATTTTAGGCACTCTGTGAACCAGAAAGCTATGTACCTATGCTTGATGCTGACCATACTGATGACCTGAAGAAATTTCGATCCAAGTGCAAGTCTATGTCAACTGGCCAGAAGAAGATGGGAAGAAGTCGACGATTTGTTGCCCGCAGATGTGCCTCCTCACCTGCCATCAGCTGTAGTTTTGACTCAGAAACGGAGACACAGACACTTGTTTTCTAGATTCACCGTCATCATAAAGTGACATGATTTTATTGACGTTATAATGCAATGTTGATTGTTGATTTCCGAAAGTGTGATATTGTTATGTTTCGCTAGTTAACATTTTTGTTGACAATTTATCAGTGTTATTGCTGTTCATTTTTATGAATGTTGTTGTTTCAATTGCAATATTGATGCAAAATAAAATACTATCTCGAAACTTTTACTTATTGTCTTTATATAGCCAATTATATGCGAAACTATTTCGTGTAGAACGTGGTTAGAACATGGAATGGCTTAAAAGAACTTGAACAGAATGTATCTTGTTGTTTATTGAACACAACAGTGTTGAATATTAGTGTACAATTATCCAGTAACAACACATCTTAATTTGATGTTGTCTTAGTCTGACTAATGAGACGAAGGTGATTCAATCACCTCAAAGTGTGACTCAAACCAGCTTAGTGAAATTCGCTCACTGGTAATCCAATCAAGATAACCACTGGCTTCGTTGTTGCATGTTATAAAAGAGACGGCATCCAACAACCTGGCATCTGTTAGCAGTATATCAATTTGTGTCCTTGTCAAGCCAGTGCTATTTCATAATGTCATCTCCCAGTTTCTCAATGAGTCCAGTTTCCGAGGCAGACATAACTTTCAGTAATCTTCAGTCAGTTCTCTTTGACAGTCCATGTTCATGGAGAGATGCAGAATCATGTGACAGCGGATTTGGCTCTTCAGATTCCGAATCTGAGGTGAGTTGATTAACTGATAACAAGAGAGGAGTTTATTTGCCTTTGGGGCCATCTAACCCATATTGCTAATATGACAGACAGTGATCATAGTAATCAATTATAACATGCAAATTACAATATTGTATTCAAAAAGGTAATGAGAAGTTTATATCACCGCCCTGAACAACTATTAAGTTTTATTTGATAGCACTTTCCTTACAATTGTCCTTTCTGTATTTCCAGACATCTCCTCTTGATCGTTCTTCTGCCAAACGTGCCCTGTTTGCTTGCGAGAGTGACGATGAGGTGGATGAAAGTCCAATGAAACGTCAACGACGGTTGGTGGCCGATGCTGTAGAGAAGTTACAGGCTACTGAAGAGAATCTGGTCGGTGACGGATCCAGAGTTCACAGCCTGCCAACTGTGGAGACAAGGAACCATCGAGACCTCAAGACTATTACACCAACTACGGTAAGTTATGTGAAAGATGTGAAATAGTTGTCTAAAATCAATGAAGATAAACTGAAATCAACAGCTTAAAATGAGTTTGTTTTTCACTCTTGTGAATTGCACTATATTGTTCCCTTATTTTTTCAGGTTCAACAACTACTACAAGGTGACTTTACTGAAGATGTGAGCAGCTTCAAGATAATTGACTGTAGATATCCATACGAATACGAGGGAGGACACATTCAGGGAGCCGTCAACATTTACACTGAGGAAGGAATTCGCCAACTTGTCAACAATGCAGCCACGTCACCAGTCGTTCTTATCTTCCATTGTGAATTTTCTTCCGAGAGAGGCCCTAAGATGTAAGTATTCATTGTCTTAACTGCAACAAGTAGTTTATTGTCAAAGCTAAAAGTCAAACTTATACAGTCCATCCTCAATGTAACCATATTTATGTTCTTCTAAATCAATTCTAATCTTGTTGTGTTTTTGATTTCAGGATGCGTCATCTGAGGAGTGAGGACAGACGGACCAATAGCCACAGATATCCGACACTGAACTTTCCTGAAATCTATCTGATGCAGGGTGGATACAAGTCCTTCTACTTTAACACTGACAAGGTATGTATGTTTTAGAATGTTGTCATGTTTCAATACAACGTCTCTCTTGAGTCCAGTGAATGTATCCCGTATGTATCTAACATATTTGTATCAAAAGTAAAAGTAATAAATAACTGAGAAATCTGCTGTGAAGGTAAATCTTTTGACGTGCAATTGACCATTCATTTTCTTCATTTTAGGCACTCTGTGAACCAGAAAGCTATGTACCTATGCTTGATGCTGACCATACTGATGACCTGAAGAAATTTCGATCCAAGTGCAAGTCTATGTCAACTGGCCAGAAGAAGATGGGAAGAAGTCGACGATTTGTTGCCCGCAGATGTGCCTCCTCACCTGCCATCAGCTGTAGTTTTGACTCAGAAACGGAGACACAGACACTTGTTTTCTAGATTCACCGTCATCATAAAGTGACATGATTTTATTGACGTTATAATGCAATGTTGATTGTTGATTTCCGAAAGTGTGATATTGTTATGTTTCGCTAGTTAACATTTTTGTTGACAATTTATCAGTGTTATTGCTGTTCATTTTTATGAATGTTGTTGTTTCAATTGCAATATTGATGCAAAATAAAATACTATCTCGAAACTTTTACTTATTGTCTTTATATAGCCAATTATATGCGAAACTATTTCGTGTAGAACGTGGTTAGAACATGGAATGGCTTAAAAGAACTTGAACAGAATGTATCTTGTTGTTTATTGAACACAACAGTGTTGAATATTAGTGTACAATTATCCAGTAACAACACATCTTAATTTGATGTTGTCTTAGTCTGACTAATGAGACGAAGGTGATTCAATCACCTCAAAGTGTGACTCAAACCAGCTTAGTGAAATTCGCTCACTGGTAATCCAATCAAGATAACCACTGGCTTCGTTGTTGCATGTTATAAAAGAGACGGCATCCAACAACCTGGCATCTGTTAGCAGTATATCAATTTGTGTCCTTGTCAAGCCAGTGCTATTTCATAATGTCATCTCCCAGTTTCTCAATGAGTCCAGTTTCCGAGGCAGACATAACTTTCAGTAATCTTCAGTCAGTTCTCTTTGACAGTCCATGTTCATGGAGAGATGCAGAATCATGTGACAGCGGATTTGGCTCTTCAGATTCCGAATCTGAGGTGAGTTGATTAACTGATAACAAGAGAGGAGTTTATTTGCCTTTGGGGCCATCTAACCCATATTGCTAATATGACAGACAGTGATCATAGTAATCAATTATAACATGCAAATTACAATATTGTATTCAAAAAGGTAATGAGAAGTTTATATCACCGCCCTGAACAACTATTAAGTTTTATTTGATAGCACTTTCCTTACAATTGTCCTTTCTGTATTTCCAGACATCTCCTCTTGAGCGTTCTTCTGCCAAACGTGCCCTGTTTGCTTGCGAGAGTGACGATGAGGTGGATGAAAGTCCAATGAAACGTCAACGACGGTTGGTGGCCGATGCTGTAGAGAAGTTACAGGCTACTGAAGAGAATCTGGTCGGTGACGGATCCAGAGTTCACAGCCTGCCAACTGTGGAGACAAGGAACCATCGAGACCTCAAGACTATTACACCAACTACGGTAAGTTATGTGAAAGATGTGAAATAGTTGTCTAAAATCAATGAAGATAAACTGAAATCAACAGCTTAAAATGAGTTTGTTTTTCACTCTTGTGAATTGCACTATATTGTTCCCTTATTTTTTCAGGTTCAACAACTACTACAAGGTGACTTTACTGAAGATGTGAGCAGCTTCAAGATAATTGACTGTAGATATCCATACGAATACGAGGGAGGACACATTCAGGGAGCCGTCAACATTTACACTGAGGAAGGAATTCGCCAACTTGTCAACGATGCAGCCACGTCACCAGTCGTTCTTATCTTCCATTGTGAATTTTCTTCCGAGAGAGGCCCTAAGATGTAAGTATTCATTGTCTCAACTGCAACAAGTAGTTTATTGTCAAAGCTAAAAGTCAAACTTATACAGTCCATCCTCAATGTAACCATATTTATGTTCTTCTAAATCAATTCTAATCTTGTTGTGTTTTTGATTTCAGGATGCGTCATCTGAGGAGTGAGGACAGACGGACCAATAGCCACAGATATCCGACACTGAACTTTCCTGAAATCTATCTGATGCAGGGTGGATACAAGTCCTTCTACTTTAACACTGACAAGGTATGTATGTTTTAGAATGTTGTCATGTTTCAATACAACGTCTCTCTTGAGTCCAGTGAATGTATCCCGTATGTATCTAACATATTTGTATCAAAAGTAAAAGTAATAAATAACTGAGAAATCTGCTGTGAAGGTAAATCTTTTGACATGCAATTGACCATTCATTTTCTTCATTTTAGGCACTCTGTGAACCAGAAAGCTATGTACCTATGCTTGATGCTGACCATACTGATGACCTGAAGAAATTTCGATCCAAGTGCAAGTCTATGTCAACTGGCCAGAAGAAGATGGGAAGAAGTCGACGATTTGTTGCCCGCAGATGTGCCTCCTCACCTGCCATCAGCTGTAGTTTTGACTCAGAAACGGAGACACAGACACTTGTTTTCTAGATTCACCGTCATCATAAAGTGACATGATTTTATTGACGTTATAATGCAATGTTGATTGTTGATTTCCGAAAGTGTGATATTGTTATGTTTCGCTAGTTAACATTTTTGTTGACAATTTATCAGTGTTATTGCTGTTCATTTTTATGAATGTTGTTGTTTCAATTGCAATATTGATGCAAAATAAAATACTATCTCGAAACTTTTACTTATTGTCTTTATATAGCCAATTATATGCGAAACTATTTCGTGTAGAACGTGGTTAGAACATGGAATGGCTTAAAAGAACTTGAACAGAATGTATCTTGTTGTTTATTGAACACAACAGTGTTGAATATTAGTGTACAATTATCCAGTAACAACACATCTTAATTTGATGTTGTCTTAGTCTGACTAATGAGACGAAGGTGATTCAATCACCTCAAAGTGTGACTCAAACCAGCTTAGTGAAATTCGCTCACTGGTAATCCAATCAAGATAACCACTGGCTTCGTTGTTGCATGGTATAAAAGAGACGGCATCCAACAACCTGGCATCTGTTAGCAGTATATCAATGTGTCCTTGTCAAGCCAGTGCTATTTCATAATGTCATCTCCCAGTTTCTCAATGAGTCCAGTTTCCGAGGCAGACATAACTTTCAGTAATCTTCAGTCAGTTCTCTTTGACAGTCCATGTTCATGGAGAGATGCAGAATCATGTGACAGCGGATTTGGCTCTTCAGATTCCGAATCTGAGGTGAGTTGATTAACTGATAACAAGAGAGGAGTTTATTTGCCTTTGGGGCCATCTAACCCATATTGCTAATATGACAGACAGTGATCATAGTAATCAATTATAACATGCAAATTACAATATTGTATTCAAAAGGGTAATGAGAAGTTTATATCACCGCCCTGAACAACTATTAAGTTTTATTTGATAGCACTTTCCTTACAATTGTCCTTTCTGTATTTCCAGACATCTCCTCTTGATCGTTCTTCTGCCAAACGTGCCCTGTTTGCTTGCGAGAGTGACGATGAGGTGGATGAAAGTCCAATGAAACGTCAACGACGGTTGGTGGCCGATGCTGTAGAGAAGTTACAGGCTACTGAAGAGAATCTGGTCGGTGACGGATCCAGAGTTCACAGCCTGCCAACTGTGGAGACAAGGAACCATCGAGACCTCAAGACTATTACACCAACTACGGTAAGTTATGTGAAAGATGTGAAATAGTTGTCTAAAATCAATGAAGATAAACTGAAATCAACAGCTTAAAATGAGTTTGTTTTTCACTCTTGTGAATTGCACTATATTGTTCCCTTATTTTTTCAGGTTCAACAACTACTACAAGGTGACTTTACTGAAGATGTGAGCAGCTTCAAGATAATTGACTGTAGATATCCATACGAATACGAGGGAGGACACATTCAGGGAGCCGTCAACATTTACACTGAGGAAGGAATTCGCCAACTTGTCAACGATGCAGCCACGTCACCAGTCGTTCTTATCTTCCATTGTGAATTTTCTTCCGAGAGAGGCCCTAAGATGTAAGTATTCATTGTCTCAACTGCAACAAGTAGTTTATTGTCAAAGCTAAAAGTCAAACTTATACAGTCCATCCTCAATGTAACCATATTTATGTTCTTCTAAATCAATTCTAATCTTGTTGTGTTTTTGATTTCAGGATGCGTCATCTGAGGAGTGAGGACAGACGGACCAATAGCCACAGATATCCGACACTGAACTTTCCTGAAATCTATCTGATGCAGGGTGGATACAAGTCCTTCTACTTTAACACTGACAAGGTATGTATGTTTTAGAATGTTGTCATGTTTCAATACAACGTCTCTCTTGAGTCCAGTGAATGTATCCCGTATGTATCTAACATATTTGTATCAAAAGTAAAAGTAATAAATAACTGAGAAATCTGCTGTGAAGGTAAATCTTTTGACATGCAATTGACCATTCATTTTCTTCATTTTAGGCACTCTGTGAACCAGAAAGCTATGTACCTATGCTTGATGCTGACCATACTGATGACCTGAAGAAATTTCGATCCAAGTGCAAGTCTATGTCAACTGGCCAGAAGAAGATGGGAAGAAGTCGACGATTTGTTGCCCGCAGATGTGCCTCCTCACCTGCCATCAGCTGTAGTTTTGACTCAGAAACGGAGACACAGACACTTGTTTTCTAGATTCACCGTCATCATAAAGTGACATGATTTTATTGACGTTATAATGCAATGTTGATTGTTGATTTCCGAAAGTGTGATATTGTTATGTTTCGCTAGTTAACATTTTTGTTGACAATTTATCAGTGTTATTGCTGTTCATTTTTATGAATGTTGTTGTTTCAATTGCAATATTGATGCAAAATAAAATACTATCTCGAAACTTTTACTTATTGTCTTTCTATAGCCAATTATATGCGAAACTATTTCGTGTAGAACGTGGTTAGAACATGGAATGGCTTAAAAGAACTTGAACAGAATGTATCTTGTTGTTTATTGAACACAACAGTGTTGAATATTAGTGTACAATTATCCAGTAACAACACATCTTAATTTGATGTTGTCTTAGTCTGACTAATGAGACGAAGGTGATTCAATCACCTCAAAGTGTGACTCAAACCAGCTTAGTGAAATTCGCTCACTGGTAATCCAATCAAGATAACCACTGGCTTCGTTGTTGCATGGTATAAAAGAGACGGCATCCAACAACCTGGCATCTGTTAGCAGTATATCAATTTGTGTCCTTGTCAAGCCAGTGCTATTTCATAATGTCATCTCCCAGTTTCTCAATGAGTCCAGTTTCCGAGGCAGACATAACTTTCAGTAATCTTCAGTCAGTTCTCTTTGACAGTCCATGTTCATGGAGAGATGCAGAATCATGTGACAGCGGATTTGGCTCTTCAGATTCCGAATCTGAGGTGAGTTGATTAACTGATAACAAGAGAGGAGTTTATTTGCCTTTGGGGCCATCTAACCCATATTGCTAATATGACAGACAGTGATCATAGTAATCAATTATAACATGCAAATTACAATATTGTATTCAAAAAGGTAATGAGAAGTTTATATCACCGCCCTGAACAACTATTAAGTTTTATTTGATAGCACTTTCCTTACAATTGTCCTTTCTGTATTTCCAGACATCTCCTCTTGATCGTTCTTCTGCCAAACGTGCCCTGTTTGCTTGCGAGAGTGACGATGAGGTGGATGAAAGTCCAATGAAACGTCAACGACGGTTGGTGGCCGATGCTGTAGAGAAGTTACAGGCTACTGAAGAGAATCTGGTCGGTGACGGATCCAGAGTTCACAGCCTGCCAACTGTGGAGACAAGGAACCATCGAGACCTCAAGACTATTACACCAACTACGGTAAGTTATGTGAAAGATGTGAAATAGTTGTCTAAAATCAATGAAGATAAACTGAAATCAACAGCTTAAAATGAGTTTGTTTTTCACTCTTGTGAATTGCACTATATTGTTCCCTTATTTTTTCAGGTTCAACAACTACTACAAGGTGACTTTACTGAAGATGTGAGCAGCTTCAAGATAATTAACTGTAGATATCCATACGAATACGAGGGAGGACACATTCAGGGAGCCGTCAACATTTACACTGAGGAAGGAATTCGCCAACTTGTCAACGATGCAGCCACGTCACCAGTCGTTCTTATCTTCCATTGTGAATTTTCTTCCGAGAGAGGCCCTAAGATGTAAGTATTCATTGTCTCAACTGCAACAAGTAGTTTATTGTCAAAGCTAAAAGTCAAACTTATACAGTCCATCCTCAATGTAACCATATTTATGTTCTTCTAAATCAATTCTAATCTTGTTGTGTTTTTGATTTCAGGATGCGTCATCTGAGGAGTGAGGACAGACGGACCAATAGCCACAGATATCCGACACTGAACTTTCCTGAAATCTATCTGATGCAGGGTGGATACAAGTCCTTCTACTTTAACACTGACAAGGTATGTATGTTTTAGAATGTTGTCATGTTTCAATACAACGTCTCTCTTGAGTCCAGTGAATGTATCCCGTATGTATCTAACATATTTGTATCAAAAGTAAAAGTAATAAATAACTGAGAAATCTGCTGTGAAGGTAAATCTTTTGACATGCAATTGACCATTCATTTTCTTCATTTTAGGCACTCTGTGAACCAGAAAGCTATGTACCTATGCTTGATGCTGACCATACTGATGACCTGAAGAAATTTCGATCCAAGTGCAAGTCTATGTCAACTGGCCAGAAGAAGATGGGAAGAAGTCGACGATTTGTTGCCCGCAGATGTGCCTCCTCACCTGCCATCAGCTGTAGTTTTGACTCAGAAACGGAGACACAGACACTTGTTTTCTAGATTCACCGTCATCATAAAGTGACATGATTTTATTGACGTTATAATGCAATGTTGATTGTTGATTTCCGAAAGTGTGATATTGTTATGTTTCGCTAGTTAACATTTTTGTTGACAATTTATCAGTGTTATTGCTGTTCATTTTTATGAATGTTGTTGTTTCAATTGCAATATTGATGCAAAATAAAATACTATCTCGAAACTTTTACTTATTGTCTTTATATAGCCAATTATATGCGAAACTATTTCGTGTAGAACGTGGTTAGAACATGGAATGGCTTAAAAGAACTTGAACAGAATGTATCTTGTTGTTTATTGAACACAACAGTGTTGAATATTAGTGTACAATTATCCAGTAACAACACATCTTAATTTGATGTTGTCTTAGTCTGACTAATGAGACGAAGGTGATTCAATCACCTCAAAGTGTGACTCAAACCAGCTTAGTGAAATTCGCTCACTGGTAATCCAATCAAGATAACCACTGGCTTCGTTGTTGCATGGTATAAAAGAGACGGCATCCAACAACCTGGCATCTGTTAGCAGTATATCAATGTGTGTCCTTGTCAAGCCAGTGCTATTTCATAATGTCATCTCCCAGTTTCTCAATGAGTCCAGTTTCCGAGGCAGACATAACTTTCAGTAATCTTCAGTCAGTTCTCTTTGACAGTCCATGTTCATGGAGAGATGCAGAATCATGTGACAGCGGATTTGGCTCTTCAGATTCCGAATCTGAGGTGAGTTGATTAACTGATAACAAGAGAGGAGTTTATTTGCCTTTGGGGCCATCTAACCCATATTGCTAATATGACAGACAGTGATCATAGTAATCAATTATAACATGCAAATTACAATATTGTATTCAAAAAGGTAATGAGAAGTTTATATCACCGCCCTGAACAACTATTAAGTTTTATTTGATAGCACTTTCCTTACAATTGTCCTTTCTGTATTTCCAGACGTCTCCTCTTGATCGTTCTTCTGCCAAACGTGCCCTGTTTGCTTGCGAGAGTGACGATGAGGTGGATGAAAGTCCAATGAAACGTCAACGACGGTTGGTGGTCGATGCTGTAGAGAAGTTACAGGCTACTGAAGAGAATCTGGTCGGTGACGGATCCAGAGTTCACAGCCTGCCAACTGTGGAGACAAGGAACCATCGAGACCTCAAGACTATTACACCAACTACGGTAAGTTATGTGAAAGATGTGAAATAGTTGTCTAAAATCAATGAAGATAAACTGAAATCAACAGCTTAAAATGAGTTTGTTTTTCACTCTTGTGAATTGCACTATATTGTTCCCTTATTTTTTCAGGTTCAACAACTACTACAAGGTGACTTTACTGAAGATGTGAGCAGCTTCAAGATAATTGACTGTAGATATCCATACGAATACGAGGGAGGACACATTCAGGGAGCCGTCAACATTTACACTGAGGAAGGAATTCGCCAACTTGTCAACGATGCAGCCACGTCACCAGTCGTTCTTATCTTCCATTGTGAATTTTCTTCCGAGAGAGGCCCTAAGATGTAAGTATTCATTGTCTCAACTGCAACAAGTAGTTTATTGTCAAAGCTAAAAGTCAAACTTATACAGTCCATCCTCAATGTAACCATATTTATGTTCTTCTAAATCAATTCTAATCTTGTTGTGTTTTTGATTTCAGGATGCGTCATCTGAGGAGTGAGGACAGACGGACCAATAGCCACAGATATCCGACACTGAACTTTCCTGAAATCTATCTGATGCAGGGTGGATACAAGTCCTTCTACTTTAACACTGACAAGGTATGTATGTTTTAGAATGTTGTCATGTTTCAATACAACGTCTCTCTTGAGTCCAGTGAATGTATCCCGTATGTATCTAACATATTTGTATCAAAAGTAAAAGTAATAAATAACTGAGAAATCTGCTGTGAAGGTAAATCTTTTGACATGCAATTGACCATTCATTTTCTTCATTTTAGGCACTCTGTGAACCAGAAAGCTATGTACCTATGCTTGATGCTGACCATACTGATGACCTGAAGAAATTTCGATCCAAGTGCAAGTCTATGTCAACTGGCCAGAAGAAGATGGGAAGAAGTCGACGATTTGTTGCCCGCAGATGTGCCTCCTCACCTGCCATCAGCTGTAGTTTTGACTCAGAAACGGAGACACAGACACTTGTTTTCTAGATTCACCGTCATCATAAAGTGACATGATTTTATTGACGTTATAATGCAATGTTGATTGTTGATTTCCGAAAGTGTGATATTGTTATGTTTCGCTAGTTAACATTTTTGTTGACAATTTATCAGTGTTATTGCTGTTCATTTTTATGAATGTTGTTGTTTCAATTGCAATATTGATGCAAAATAAAATACTATCTCGAAACTTTTACTTATTGTCTTTATATAGCCAATGATATGCGAAACTATTTCGTGTAGAACGTGGTTAGAACATGGAATGGCTTAAAAGAACTTGAACAGAATGTATCTTGTTGTTTATTGAACACAACAGTGTTGAATATTAGTGTACAATTATCCAGTAACAACACATCTTAATTTGATGTTGTCTTAGTCTGACTAATGAGACGAAGGTGATTCAATCACCTCAAAGTGTGACTCAAACCAGCTTAGTGAAATTCGCTCACTGGTAATCCAATCAAGATAACCACTGGCTTCGTTGTTGCATGGTATAAAAGAGACGGCATCCAACAACCTGGCATCTGTTAGCAGTATATCAATTTGTGTCCTTGTCAAGCCAGTGCTATTTCATAATGTCATCTCCCAGTTTCTCAATGAGTCCAGTTTCCGAGGCAGACATAACTTTCAGTAATCTTCAGTCAGTTCTCTTTGACAGTCCATGTTCATGGAGAGATGCAGAATCATGTGACAGCGGATTTGGCTCTTCAGATTCCGAATCTGAGGTGAGTTGATTAACTGATAACAAGAGAGGAGTTTATTTGCCTTTGGGGCCATCTAACCCATATTGCTAATATGACAGACAGTGATCATAGTAATCAATTATAACATGCAAATTACAATATTGTATTCAAAAGGGTAATGAGAAGTTTATATCACCGCCCTGAACAACTATTAAGTTTTATTTGATAGCACTTTCCTTACAATTGTCCTTTCTGTATTTCCAGACATCTCCTCTTGATCGTTCTTCTGCCAAACGTGCCCTGTTTGCTTGCGAGAGTGACGATGAGGTGGATGAAAGTCCAATGAAACGTCAACGACGGTTGGTGGCCGATGCTGTAGAGAAGTTACAGGCTACTGAAGAGAATCTGGTCGGTGACGGATCCAGAGTTCACAGCCTGCCAACTGTGGAGACAAGGAACCATCGAGACCTCAAGACTATTACACCAACTACGGTAAGTTATGTGAAAGATGTGAAATAGTTGTCTAAAATCAATGAAGATAAACTGAAATCAACAGCTTAAAATGAGTTTGTTTTTCACTCTTGTGAATTGCACTATATTGTTCCCTTATTTTTTCAGGTTCAACAACTACTACAAGGTGACTTTACTGAAGATGTGAGCAGCTTCAAGATAATTGACTGTAGATATCCATACGAATACGAGGGAGGACACATTCAGGGAGCCGTCAACATTTACACTGAGGAAGGAATTCGCCAACTTGTCAACGATGCAGCCACGTCACCAGTCGTTCTTATCTTCCATTGTGAATTTTCTTCCGAGAGAGGCCCTAAGATGTAAGTATTCATTGTCTCAACTGCAACAAGTAGTTTATTGTCAAAGCTAAAAGTCAAACTTATACAGTCCATCCTCAATGTAACCATATTTATGTTCTTCTAAATCAATTCTAATCTTGTTGTGTTTTTGATTTCAGGATGCGTCATCTGAGGAGTGAGGACAGACGGACCAATAGCCACAGATATCCGACACTGAACTTTCCTGAAATCTATCTGATGCAGGGTGGATACAAGTCCTTCTACTTTAACACTGACAAGGTATGTATGTTTTAGAATGTTGTCATGTTTCAATACAACGTCTCTCTTGAGTCCAGTGAATGTATCCCGTATGTATCTAACATATTTGTATCAAAAGTAAAAGTAATAAATAACTGAGAAATCTGCTGTGAAGGTAAATCTTTTGACATGCAATTGACCATTCATTTTCTTCATTTTAGGCACTCTGTGAACCAGAAAGCTATGTACCTATGCTTGATGCTGACCATACTGATGACCTGAAGAAATTTCGATCCAAGTGCAAGTCTATGTCAACTGGCCAGAAGAAGATGGGAAGAAGTCGACGATTTGTTGCCCGCAGATGTGCCTCCTCACCTGCCATCAGCTGTAGTTTTGACTCAGAAACGGAGACACAGACACTTGTTTTCTAGATTCACCGTCATCATAAAGTGACATGATTTTATTGACGTTATAATGCAATGTTGATTGTTGATTTCCGAAAGTGTGATATTGTTATGTTTCGCTAGTTAACATTTTTGTTGACAATTTATCAGTGTTATTGCTGTTCATTTTTATGAATGTTGTTGTTTCAATTGCAATATTGATGCAAAATAAAATACTATCTCGAAACTTTTACTTATTGTCTTTCTATAGCCAATTATATGCGAAACTATTTCGTGTAGAACGTGGTTAGAACATGGAATGGCTTAAAAGAACTTGAACAGAATGTATCTTGTTGTTTATTGAACACAACAGTGTTGAATATTAGTGTACAATTATCCAGTAACAACACATCTTAATTTGATGTTGTCTTAGTCTGACTAATGAGACGAAGGTGATTCAATCACCTCAAAGTGTGACTCAAACCAGCTTAGTGAAATTCGCTCACTGGTAATCCAATCAAGATAACCACTGGCTTCGTTGTTGCATGGTATAAAAGAGACGGCATCCAACAACCTGGCATCTGTTAGCAGTATATCAATTTGTGTCCTTGTCAAGCCAGTGCTATTTCATAATGTCATCTCCCAGTTTCTCAATGAGTCCAGTTTCCGAGGCAGACATAACTTTCAGTAATCTTCAGTCAGTTCTCTTTGACAGTCCATGTTCATGGAGAGATGCAGAATCATGTGACAGCGGATTTGGCTCTTCAGATTCCGAATCTGAGGTGAGTTGATTAACTGATAACAAGAGAGGAGTTTATTTGCCTTTGGGGCCATCTAACCCATATTGCTAATATGACAGACAGTGATCATAGTAATCAATTATAACATGCAAATTACAATATTGTATTCAAAAAGGTAATGAGAAGTTTATATCACCGCCCTGAACAACTATTAAGTTTTATTTGATAGCACTTTCCTTACAATTGTCCTTTCTGTATTTCCAGACATCTCCTCTTGATCGTTCTTCTGCCAAACGTGCCCTGTTTGCTTGCGAGAGTGACGATGAGGTGGATGAAAGTCCAATGAAACGTCAACGACGGTTGGTGGCCGATGCTGTAGAGAAGTTACAGGCTACTGAAGAGAATCTGGTCGGTGACGGATCCAGAGTTCACAGCCTGCCAACTGTGGAGACAAGGAACCATCGAGACCTCAAGACTATTACACCAACTACGGTAAGTTATGTGAAAGATGTGAAATAGTTGTCTAAAATCAATGAAGATAAACTGAAATCAACAGCTTAAAATGAGTTTGTTTTTCACTCTTGTGAATTGCACTATATTGTTCCCTTATTTTTTCAGGTTCAACAACTACTACAAGGTGACTTTACTGAAGATGTGAGCAGCTTCAAGATAATTGACTGTAGATATCCATACGAATACGAGGGAGGACACATTCAGGGAGCCCGCAGATGTGCCTCCTCACCTGCCATCAGCTGTAGTTTTGACTCAGAAACGGAGACACAGACACTTGTTTTCTAGATTCACCGTCATCATAAAGTGACATGATTTTATTGACGTTATAATGCAATGTTGATTGTTGATTTCCGAAAGTGTGATATTGTTATGTTTCGCTAGTTAACATTTTTGTTGACAATTTACCAGTGTTATTGCTGTTCATTTTTATGAATGTTGTTGTTTCAATTGCAATATTGATGCAAAATAAAATACTATCTCGAAACTTTTACTTATTGTCTTTATATAGCCAATTATATGCGAAACTATTTCGTGTAGAACGTGGTTAGAACATGGAATGGCTTAAAAGAACTTGAACAGAATGTATCTTGTTGTTTATTGAACACAACAGTGTTGAATATTAGTGTACAATTATCCAGTAACAACACATCTTAATTTGATGTTGTCTTAGTCTGACTAATGAGACGAAGGTGATTCAATCACCTCAAAGTGTGACTCAAACCAGCTTAGTGAAATTCGCTCACTGGTAATCCAATCAAGATAACCACTGGCTTCGTTGTTGCATGGTATAAAAGAGACGGCATCCAACAACCTGGCATCTGTTAGCAGTATATCAATTTGTGTCCTTGTCAAGCCAGTGCTATTTCATAATGTCATCTCCCAGTTTCTCAATGAGTCCAGTTTCCGAGGCAGACATAACTTTCAGTAATCTTCAGTCAGTTCTCTTTGACAGTCCATGTTCATGGAGAGATGCAGAATCATGTGACAGCGGATTTGGCTCTTCAGATTCCGAATCTGAGGTGAGTTGATTAACTGATAACAAGAGAGGAGTTTATTTGCCTTTGGGGCCATCTAACCCATATTGCTAATATGACAGACAGTGATCATAGTAATCAATTATAACATGCAAATTACAATATTGTATTCAAAAAGGTAATGAGAAGTTTATATCACCGCCCTGAACAACTATTAAGTTTTATTTGATAGCACTTTCCTTACAATTGTCCTTTCTGTATTTCCAGACATCTCCTCTTGAGCGTTCTTCTGCCAAACGTGCCCTGTTTGCTTGCGAGAGTGACGATGAGGTGGATGAAAGTCCAATGAAACGTCAACGACGGTTGGTGGCCGATGCTGTAGAGAAGTTACAGGCTACTGAAGAGAATCTGGTCGGTGACGGATCCAGAGTTCACAGCCTGCCAACTGTGGAGACAAGGAACCATCGAGACCTCAAGACTATTACACCAACTACGGTAAGTTATGTGAAAGATGTGAAATAGTTGTCTAAAATCAATGAAGATAAACTGAAATCAACAGCTTAAAATGAGTTTGTTTTTCACTCTTGTGAATTGCACTATATTGTTCCCTTATTTTTTCAGGTTCAACAACTACTACAAGGTGACTTTACTGAAGATGTGAGCAGCTTCAAGATAATTGACTGTAGATATCCATACGAATACGAGGGAGGACACATTCAGGGAGCCGTCAACATTTACACTGAGGAAGGAATTCGCCAACTTGTCAACGATGCACCCACGTCACCAGTCGTTCTTATCTTCCATTGTGAATTTTCTTCCGAGAGAGGCCCTAAGATGTAAGTATTCATTGTCTCAACTGCAACAAGTAGTTTATTGTCAAAGCTAAAAGTCAAACTTATACAGTCCATCCTCAATGTAACCATATTTATGTTCTTCTAAATCAATTCTAATCTTGTTGTGTTTTTGATTTCAGGATGCGTCATCTGAGGAGTGAGGACAGACGGACCAATAGCCACAGATATCCGACACTGAACTTTCCTGAAATCTATCTGATGCAGGGTGGATACAAGTCCTTCTACTTTAACACTGACAAGGTATGTATGTTTTAGAATGTTGTCATGTTTCAATACAACGTCTCTCTTGAGTCCAGTGAATGTATCCCGTATGTATCTAACATATTTGTATCAAAAGTAAAAGTAATAAATAACTGAGAAATCTGCTGTGAAGGTAAATCTTTTGACGTGCAATTGACCATTCATTTTCTTCATTTTAGGCACTCTGTGAACCAGAAAGCTATGTACCTATGCTTGATGCTGACCATACTGATGACCTGAAGAAATTTCGATCCAAGTGCAAGTCTATGTCAACTGGCCAGAAGAAGATGGGAAGAAGTCGACGATTTGTTGCCCGCAGATGTGCCTCCTCACCTGCCATCAGCTGTAGTTTTGACTCAGAAACGGAGACACAGACACTTGTTTTCTAGATTCACCGTCATCATAAAGTGACATGATTTTATTGACGTTATAATGCAATGTTGATTGTTGATTTCCGAAAGTGTGATATTGTTATGTTTCGCTAGTTAACATTTTTGTTGACAATTTATCAGTGTTATTGCTGTTCATTTTTATGAATGTTGTTGTTTCAATTGCAATATTGATGCAAAATAAAATACTATCTCGAAACTTTTACTTATTGTCTTTATATAGCCAATTATATGCGAAACTATTTCGTGTAGAACGTGGTTAGAACATGGAATGGCTTAAAAGAACTTGAACAGAATGTATCTTGTTGTTTATTGAACACAACAGTGTTGAATATTAGTGTACAATTATCCAGTAACAACACATCTTAATTTGATGTTGTCTAAGTCTGACTAATGAGACGAAGGTGATTCAATCACCTCAAAGTGTGACTCAAACCAGCTTAGTGAAATTCGCTCACTGGTAATCCAATCAAGATAACCACTGGCTTCGTTGTTGCATGGTATAAAAGAGACGGCATCCAACAACCTGGCATCTGTTAGCAGTATATCAATTTGTGTCCTTGTCAAGCCAGTGCTATTTCATAATGTCATCTCCCAGTTTCTCAATGAGTCCAGTTTCCGAGGCAGACATAACTTTCAGTAATCTTCAGTCAGTTCTCTTTGACAGTCCATGTTCATGGAGAGATGCAGAATCATGTGACAGCGGATTTGGCTCTTCAGATTCCGAATCTGAGGTGAGTTGATTAACTGATAACAAGAGAGGAGTTTATTTGCCTTTGGGGCCATCTAACCCATATTGCTAATATGACAGACAGTGATCATAGTAATCAATTATAACATGCAAATTACAATATTGTATTCAAAAAGGTAATGAGAAGTTTATATCACCGCCCTGAACAACTATTAAGTTTTATTTGATAGCACTTTCCTTACAATTGTCCTTTCTGTATTTCCAGACATCTCCTCTTGAGCGTTCTTCTGCCAAACGTGCCCTGTTTGCTTGCGAGAGTGACGATGAGGTGGATGAAAGTCCAATGAAACGTCAACGACGGTTGGTGGCCGATGCTGTAGAGAAGTTACAGGTTACTGAAGAGAATCTGGTCGGTGACGGATCCAGAGTTCACAGCCTGCCAACTGTGGAGACAAGGAACAATCGAGACCTCAAGACTATTACACCAACTACGGTAAGTTATGTGAAAGATGTGAAATAGTTGTCTAAAATCAATGAAGATAAACTGAAATCAACAGCTTAAAATGAGTTTGTTTTTCACTCTTGTGAATTGCACTATATTGTTCCCTTATTTTTTCAGGTTCAACAACTACTACAAGGTGACTTTACTGAAGATGTGAGCAGCTTCAAGATAATTGACTGTAGATATCCATACGAATACGAGGGAGGACACATTCAGGGAGCCGTCAACATTTACACTGAGGAAGGAATTCGCCAACTTGTCAACGATGCAGCCACGTCACCAGTCGTTCTTATCTTCCATTGTGAATTTTCTTCCGAGAGAGGCCCTAAGATGTAAGTATTCATTGTCTCAACTGCAACAAGTAGTTTATTGTCAAAGCTAAAAGTCAAACTTATACAGTCCATCCTCAATGTAACCATATTTATGTTCTTCTAAATCAATTCTAATCTTGTTGTGTTTTTGATTTCAGGATGCGTCATCTGAGGAGTGAGGACAGACGGACCAATAGCCACAGATATCCGACACTGAACTTTCCTGAAATCTATCTGATGCAGGGTGGATACAAGTCCTTCTACTTTAACACTGACAAGGTATGTATGTTTTAGAATGTTGTCATGTTTCAATACAACGTCTCTCTTGAGTCCAGTGAATGTATCCCGTATGTATCTAACATATTTGTATCAAAAGTAAAAGTAATAAATAACTGAGAAATCTGCTGTGAAGGTAAATCTTTTGACATGCAATTGACCATTCATTTTCTTCATTTTAGGCACTCTGTGAACCAGAAAGCTATGTACCTATGCTTGATGCTGACCATACTGATGACCTGAAGAAATTTCGATCCAAGTGCAAGTCTATGTCAACTGGCCAGAAGAAGATGGGAAGAAGTCGACGATTTGTTGCCCGCAGATGTGCCTCCTCACCTGCCATCAGCTGTAGTTTTGACTCAGAAACGGAGACACAGACACTTGTTTTCTAGATTCACCGTCATCATAAAGTGACATGATTTTATTGACGTTATAATGCAATGTTGATTGTTGATTTCCGAAAGTGTGATATTGTTATGTTTCGCTAGTTAACATTTTTGTTGACAATTTATCAGTGTTATTGCTGTTCATTTTTATGAATGTTGTTGTTTCAATTGCAATATTGATGCAAAATAAAATACTATCTCGAAACTTTTACTTATTGTCTTTATATAGCCAATTATATGCGAAACTATTTCGTGTAGAACGTGGTTAGAACATGGAATGGCTTAAAAGAACTTGAACAGAATGTATCTTGTTGTTTATTGAACACAACAGTGTTGAATATTAGTGTACAATTATCCAGTAACAACACATCTTAATTTGATGTTGTCTTAGTCTGACTAATGAGACGAAGGTGATTCAATCACCTCAAAGTGTGACTCAAACCAGCTTAGTGAAATTCGCTCACTGGTAATCCAATCAAGATAACCACTGGCTTCGTTGTTGCATGGTATAAAAGAGACGGCATCCAACAACCTGGCATCTGTTAGCAGTATATCAATTTGTGTCCTTGTCAAGCCAGTGCTATTTCATAATGTCATCTCCCAGTTTCTCAATGAGTCCAGTTTCCGAGGCAGACATAACTTTCAGTAATCTTCAGTCAGTTCTCTTTGACAGTCCATGTTCATGGAGAGATGCAGAATCATGTGACAGCGGATTTGGCTCTTCAGATTCCGAATCTGAGGTGAGTTGATTAACTGATAACAAGAGAGGAGTTTATTTGCCTTTGGGGCCATCTAACCCATATTGCTAATATGACAGACAGTGATCATAGTAATCAATTATAACATGCAAATTACAATATTGTATTCAAAAAGGTAATGAGAAGTTTATATCACCGCCCTGAACAACTATTAAGTTTTATTTGATAGCACTTTCCTTACAATTGTCCTTTCTGTATTTCCAGACATCTCCTCTTGAGCGTTCTTCTGCCAAACGTGCCCTGTTTGCTTGCGAGAGTGACGATGAGGTGGATGAAAGTCCAATGAAACGTCAACGACGGTTGGTGGCCGATGCTGTAGAGAAGTTACAGGTTACTGAAGAGAATCTGGTCGGTGACGGATCCAGAGTTCACAGCCTGCCAAATGTGGAGACAAGGAACCATCGAGACCTCAAGACTATTACACCAACTACGGTAAGTTATGTGAAAGATGTGAAATAGTTGTCTAAAATCAATGAAGATAAACTGAAATCAACAGCTTAAAATGAGTTTGTTTTTCACTCTTGTGAATTGCACTATATTGTTCCCTTATTTTTTCAGGTTCAACAACTACTACAAGGTGACTTTACTGAAGATGTGAGCAGCTTCAAGATAATTGACTGTAGATATCCATACGAATACGAGGGAGGACACATTCAGGGAGCCGTCAACATTTACACTGAGGAAGGAATTCGCCAACTTGTCAACGATGCAGCCACGTCACCAGTCGTTCTTATCTTCCATTGTGAATTTTCTTCCGAGAGAGGCCCTAAGATGTAAGTATTCATTGTCTCAACTGCAACAAGTAGTTTATTGTCAAAGCTAAAAGTCAAACTTATACAGTCCATCCTCAATGTAACCATATTTATGTTCTTCTAAATCAATTCTAATCTTGTTGTGTTTTTGATTTCAGGATGCGTCATCTGAGGAGTGAGGACAGACGGACCAATAGCCACAGATATCCGACACTGAACTTTCCTGAAATCTATCTGATGCAGGGTGGATACAAGTCCTTCTACTTTAACACTGACAAGGTATGTATGTTTTAGAATGTTGTCATGTTTCAATACAACGTCTGTGTCCAGTGAATGTATCCCGTATGTATCTAACATATTTGTATCAAAAGTAAAAGTAATAAATAACTGAGAAATCTGCTGTGAAGGTAAATCTTTTGACATGCAATTGACCATTCATTTTCTTCATTTTAGGCACTCTGTGAACCAGAAAGCTATGTACCTATGCTTGATGCTGACCATACTGATGACCTGAAGAAATTTCGATCCAAGTGCAAGTCTATGTCAACTGGCCAGAAGAAGATGGGAAGAAGTCGACGATTTGTTGCCCGCAGATGTGCCTCCTCACCTGCCATCAGCTGTAGTTTTGACTCAGAAACGGAGACACAGACACTTGTTTTCTAGATTCACCGTCATCATAAAGTGACATGATTTTATTGACGTTATAATGCAATGTTGATTGTTGATTTCCGAAAGTGTGATATTGTTATGTTTCGCTAGTTAACATTTTTGTTGACAATTTATCAGTGTTATTGCTGTTCATTTTTATGAATGTTGTTGTTTCAATTGCAATATTGATGCAAAATAAAATACTATCTCGAAACTTTTACTTATTGTCTTTATATAGCCAATTATATGCGAAACTATTTCGTGTAGAACGTGGTTAGAACATGGAATGGCTTAAAAGAACTTGAACAGAATGTATCTTGTTGTTTATTGAACACAACAGTGTTGAATATTAGTGTACAATTATCCAGTAACAACACATCTTAATTTGATGTTGTCTTAGTCTGACTAATGAGACGAAGGTGATTCAATCACCTCAAAGTGTGACTCAAACCAGCTTAGTGAAATTCGCTCACTGGTAATCCAATCAAGATAACCACTGGCTTCGTTGTTGCATGTTATAAAAGAGACGGCATCCAACAACCTGGCATCTGTTAGCAGTATATCAATTTGTGTCCTTGTCAAGCCAGTGCTATTTCATAATGTCATCTCCAAGTTTCTCAATGAGTCCAGTTTCCGAGGCAGACATAACTTTCAGTAATCTTCAGTCAGTTCTCTTTGACAGTCCATGTTCATGGAGAGATGCAGAATCATGTGACAGCGGATTTGGCTCTTCAGATTCCGAATCTGAGGTGAGTTGATTAACTGATAACAAGAGAGGAGTTTATTTGCCTTTGGGGCCATCTAACCCATATTGCTAATATGACAGACAGTGATCATAGTAATCAATTATAACATGCAAATTACAATATTGTACTCAAAAAGGTAATGAGAAGTTTATATCACCGCCCTGAACAACTATTAAGTTTTATTTGATAGCACTTTCCTTACAATTGTCCTTTCTGTATTTCCAGACATCTCCTCTTGAGCGTTCTTCTGCCAAACGTGCCCTGTTTGCTTGCGAGAGTGACGATGAGGTGGATGAAAGTCCAATGAAACGTCAACGACGGTTGGTGGCCGATGCTGTAGAGAAGTTACAGGCTACTGAAGAGAATCTGGTCGGTGACGGATCCAGAGTTCACAGCCTGCCAACTGTGGAGACAAGGAACCATCGAGACCTCAAGACTATTACACCAACTACGGTAAGTTATGTGAAAGATGTGAAATAGTTGTCTAAAATCAATGAAGATAAACTGAAATCAACAGCTTAAAATGAGTTTGTTTTTCACTCTTGTGAATTGCACTATATTGTTCCCTTATTTTTTCAGGTTCAACAACTACTACAAGGTGACTTTACTGAAGATGTGAGCAGCTTCAAGATAATTGACTGTAGATATCCATACGAATACGAGGGAGGACACATTCAGGGAGCCGTCAACATTTACACTGAGGAAGGAATTCGCCAACTTGTCAACGATGCAGCCACGTCACCAGTCGTTCTTATCTTCCATTGTGAATTTTCTTCCGAGAGAGGCCCTAAGATGTAAGTATTCATTGTCTCAACTGCAACAAGTAGTTTATTGTCAAAGCTAAAAGTCAAACTTATACAGTCCATCCTCAATGTAACCATATTTATGTTCTTCTAAATCAATACTAATCTTTTGGTGTTTTTGATTTCAGGATGCGTCATCTGAGGAGTGAGGACAGACGGACCAATAGCCACAGATATCCGACACTGAACTTTCCTGAAATCTATCTGATGCAGGGTGGATACAAGTCCTTCTACTTTAACACTGACAAGGTATGTATGTTTTAGAATGTTGTCATGTTTCAATACAACGTCTCTCTTGAGTCCAGTGAATGTATCCCGTATGTATCTAACATATTTGTATCAAAAGTAAAAGTAATAAATAACTGAGAAATCTGCTGTGAAGGTAAATCTTTTGACGTGCAATTGACCATTCATTTTCTTCATTTTAGGCACTCTGTGAACCAGAAAGCTATGTACCTATGCTTGATGCTGACCATACTGATGACCTGAAGAAATTTCGATCCAAGTGCAAGTCTATGTCAACTGGCCAGAAGAAGATGGGAAGAAGTCGACGATTTGTTGCCCGCAGATGTGCCTCCTCACCTGCCATCAGCTGTAGTTTTGACTCAGAAACGGAGACACAGACACTTGTTTTCTAGATTCACCGTCATCATAAAGTGACATGATTTTATTGACGTTATAATGCAATGTTGATTGTTGATTTCCGAAAGTGTGATATTGTTATGTTTCGCTAGTTAACATTTTTGTTGACAATTTATCAGTGTTATTGCTGTTCATTTTTATGAATGTTGTTGTTTCAATTGCAATATTGATGCAAAATAAAATACTATCTCGAAACTTTTACTTATTGTCTTTATATAGCCAATTATATGCGAAACTATTTCGTGTAGAACGTGGTTAGAACATGGAATGGCTTAAAAGAACTTGAACAGAATGTATCTTGTTGTTTATTGAACACAACAGTGTTGAATATTAGTGTACAATTATCCAGTAACAACACATCTTAATTTGATGTTGTCTTAGTCTGACTAATGAGACGAAGGTGATTCAATCACCTCAAAGTGTGACTCAAACCAGCTTAGTGAAATTCGCTCACTGGTAATCCAATCAAGATAACCACTGGCTTCGTTGTTGCATGGTATAAAAGAGACGGCATCCAACAACCTGGCATCTGTTAGCAGTATATCAATTTGTGTCCTTGTCAAGCCAGTGCTATTTCATAATGTCATCTCCCAGTTTCTCAATGAGTCCAGTTTCCGAGGCAGACATAACTTTCAGTAATCTTCAGTCAGTTCTCTTTGACAGTCCATGTTCATGGAGAGATGCAGAATCATGTGACAGCGGATTTGGCTCTTCAGATTCCGAATCTGAGGTGAGTTGATTAACTGATAACAAGAGAGGAGTTTATTTGCCTTTGGGGCCATCTAACCCATATTGCTAATATGACAGACAGTGATCATAGTAATCAATTATAACATGCAAATTACAATATTGTATTCAAAAAGGTAATGAGAAGTTTATATCACCGCCCTGAACAACTATTAAGTTTTATTTGATAGCACTTTCCTTACAATTGTCCTTTCTGTATTTCCAGTCATCTCCTCTTGAGCGTTCTTCTGCCAAACGTGCCCTGTTTGCTTGCGAGAGTGACGATGAGGTGGATGAAAGTCCAATGAAACGTCAACGACGGTTGGTGGCCGATGCTGTAGAGAAGTTACAGGCTACTAAGAGAATCTGGTCGGTGACGGATCCAGAGTTCACAGCCTGCCAACTGTGGAGACAAGGAACCATCGAGACCTCAAGACTATTACACCAACTACGGTAAGTTATGTGAAAGATGTGAAATAGTTGTCTAAAATCAATGAAGATAAACTGAAATCAACAGCTTAAAATGAGTTTGTTTTTCACTCTTGTGAATTGCACTATATTGTTCCCTTATTTTTTCAGGTTCAACAACTACTACAAGGTGACTTTACTGAAGATGTGAGCAGCTTCAAGATAATTGACTGTAGATATCCATACGAATACGAGGGAGGACACATTCAGGGAGCCGTCAACATTTACACTGAGGAAGGAATTCGCCAACTTGTCAACGATGCAGCCACGTCACCAGTCGTTCTTATCTTCCATTGTGAATTTTCTTCCGAGAGAGGCCCTAAGATGTAAGTATTCATTGTCTCAACTGCAACAAGTAGTTTATTGTCAAAGCTAAAAGTCAAACTTATACAGTCCATCCTCAATGTAACCATATTTATGTTCTTCTAAATCAATACTAATCTTTTGGTGTTTTTGATTTCAGGATGCGTCATCTGAGGAGTGAGGACAGACGGACCAATAGCCACAGATATCCGACACTGAACTTTCCTGAAATCTATCTGATGCAGGGTGGATACAAGTCCTTCTACTTTAACACTGACAAGGTATGTATGTTTTAGAATGTTGTCATGTTTCAATACAACGTCTGTGTCCAGTGAATGTATCCCGTATGTATCTAACATATTTGTATCAAAAGTAAAAGTAATAAATAACTGAGAAATCTGCTGTGAAGGTAAATCTTTTGACATGCAATTGACCATTCATTTTCTTCATTTTAGGCACTCTGTGAACCAGAAAGCTATGTACCTATGCTTGATGCTGACCATACTGATGACCTGAAGAAATTTCGATCCAAGTGCAAGTCTATGTCAACTGGCCAGAAGAAGATGGGAAGAAGTCGACGATTTGTTGCCCGCAGATGTGCCTCCTCACCTGCCATCAGCTGTAGTTTTGACTCAGAAACGGAGACACAGACACTTGTTTTCTAGATTCACCGTCATCATAAAGTGACATGATTTTATTGACGTTATAATGCAATGTTGATTGTTGATTTCCGAAAGTGTGATATTGTTATGTTTCGCTAGTTAACATTTTTGTTGACAATTTATCAGTGTTATTGCTGTTCATTTTTATGAATGTTGTTGTTTCAATTGCAATATTGATGCAAAATAAAATACTATCTCGAAACTTTTACTTATTGTCTTTATATAGCCAATTATATGCGAAACTATTTCGTGTAGAACGTGGTTAGAACCTTTACTGAAGATGTGAGCAGCTTCAAGATAATTGACTGTAGATATCCATACGAATACGAGGGAGGACACATTCAGGGAGCCGTCAACATTTACACTGAGGAAGGAATTCGCCAACTTGTCAACGATGCAGCCACGTCACCAGTCGTTCTTATCTTCCATTGTGAATTTTCTTCCGAGAGAGGCCCTAAGATGTAAGTATTCATTGTCTTAACTGCAACAAGTAGTTTATTGTCAAAGCTAAAAGTCAAACTTATACAGTCCATCCTCAATGTAACCATATTTATGTTCTTCACTATATTGTTCCCTTATTTTTTCAGGTTCAACAACTACTACAAGGTGACTTTACTGAAGATGTGAGCAGCTTCAAGATAATTGACTGTAGATATCCATACGAATACGAGGGAGGACACATTCAGGGAGCCGTCAACATTTACACTGAGGAAGGAATTCGCCAACTTGTCAACGATGCAGCCACGTCACCAGTCGTTCTTATCTTCCATTGTGAATTTTCTTCCGAGAGAGGCCCTAAGATGTAAGTATTCATTGTCTTAACTGCAACAAGTAGTTTATTGTCAAAGCTAAAAGTCAAACTTATACAGTCCATCCTCAATGTAACCATATTTATGTTCTTCTAAATCAATTCTAATCTTGTTGTGTTTTTTATTTCAGGATGCGTCATCTGAGGAGTGAGGACAGACGGACCAATAGCCACAGATATCCGACACTGAACTTTCCTGAAATCTATCTGATGCAGGGTGGATACAAGTCCTTCTACTTTAACACTGACAAGGTATGTATGTTTTAGAATGTTGTCATGTTTCAATACAACGTCTCTCTTGAGTCCAGTGAATGTATCCCGTATGTATCTAACATATTTGTATCAAAAGTAAAAGTAATAAATAACTGAGAAATCTGCTGTGAAGGTAAATCTTTTGACATGCAATTGACCATTCATTTTCTTCATTTTAGGCACTCTGTGAACCAGAAAGCTATGTACCTATGCTTGATGTTGACCATACTGATGACCTGAAGAAATTTCGATCCAAGTGCAAGTCTATGTCAACTGGCCAGAAGAAGATGGGAAGAAGTCGACGATTTGTTGCCCGCAGATGTGCCTCCTCACCTGCCATCAGCTGTAGTTTTGACTCAGAAACGGAGACACAGACACTTGTTTTCTAGATTCACCGTCATCATAAAGTGACATGATTTTATTGACGTTATAATGCAATGTTGATTGTTGATTTCCGAAAGTGTGATATTGTTATGTTTCGCTAGTTAACATTTTTGTTGACAATTTACCAGTGTTATTGCTGTTCATTTTTATGAATGTTGTTGTTTCAATTGCAATATTGATGCAAAATAAAATACTATCTCGAAACTTTTACTTATTGTCTTTATATAGCCAATTATATGCGAAACTATTTCGTGTAGAACGTGGTTAGAACATGGAATGGCTTAAAAGAACTTGAACTGAATGTATCTTGTTGTTTATTGAACACAACAGTGTTGAATATTAGTGTACAATTATCCAGTAACAACACATCTTAATTTGATGTTGTCTTAGTCTGACTAATGAGACGAAGGTGATTCAATCACCTCAAAGTGTGACTCAAACCAGCTTAGTGAAATTCGCTCACTGGTAATCCAATCAAGATAACCACTGGCTTCGTTGTTGCATGGTATAAAAGAGACGGCATCCAACAACCTGGCATCTGTTAGCAGTATATCAATTTGTGTCCTTGTCAAGCCAGTGCTATTTCATAATGTCATCTCCCAGTTTCTCAATGAGTCCAGTTTCCGAGGCAGACATAACTTTAATCTTCAGTCAGTTCTCTTTGACAGTCCATGTTCATGGAGAGATGCAGAATCATGTGACAGCGGATTTGGCTCTTCAGATTCCGAATCTGAGGTGAGTTGATTAACTGATAACAAGAGAGGAGTTTATTTGCCTTTGGGGCCATCTAACCCATATTGCTAATATGACAGACAGTGATCATAGTAATCAATTATAACATGCAAATTACATTATTGTATTCAAAAAGGTAATGAGAAGTTTATATCACCGCCCTGAACAACTATTAAGTTTTATTTGATAGCACTTTCCTTACAATTGTCCTTTCTGTATTTCCAGACATCTCCTCTTGAGCGTTCTTCTGCCAAACGTGCCCTGTTTGCTTGCGAGAGTGACGATGAGGTGGATGAAAGTCCAATGAAACGTCAACGACGGTTGGTGGCCGATGCTGTAGAGAAGTTACAGGCTACTGAAGAGAATCTGGTCGGTGACGGATCCAGAGTTCATAGCCTGCCAACTGTGGAGACAAGGAACCATCGAGACCTCAAGACTATTACACCAACTACGGTAAGTTATGTGAAAGATGTGAAATAGTTGTCTAAAATCAATGAAGATAAACTGAAATCAACAGCTTAAAATGAGTTTGTTTTTCACTCTTGTGAATTGCACTATATTGTTCCCTTATTTTTTCAGGTTCAACAACTACTACAAGGTGACTTTACTGAAGATGTGAGCAGCTTCAAGATAATTGACTGTAGATATCCATACGAATACGAGGGAGGACACATTCAGGGAGCCGTCAACATTTACACTGAGGAAGGAATTCGCCAACTTGTCAACGATGCAGCCACGTCACCAGTCGTTCTTATCTTCCATTGTGAATTTTCTTCCGAGAGAGGCCCTAAGATGTAAGTATTCATTGTCTTAACTGCAACAAGTAGTTTATTGTCAAAGCTAAAAGTCAAACTTATACAGTCCATCCTCAATGTAACCATATTTATGTTCTTCTAAATCAATTCTAATCTTGTTGTGTTTTTTATTTCAGGATGCGTCATCTGAGGAGTGAGGACAGACGGACCAATAGCCACAGATATCCGACACTGAACTTTCCTGAAATCTATCTGATGCAGGGTGGATACAAGTCCTTCTACTTTAACACTGACAAGGTATGTATGTTTTAGAATGTTGTCATGTTTCAATACAACGTCTCTCTTGAGTCCAGTGAATGTATCCCGTATGTATCTAACATATTTGTATCAAAAGTAAAAGTAATAAATAACTGAGAAATCTGCTGTGAAGGTAAATCTTTTGACATGCAATTGACCATTCATTTTCTTCATTTTAGGCACTCTGTGAACCAGAAAGCTATGTACCTATGCTTGATGTTGACCATACTGATGACCTGAAGAAATTTCGATCCAAGTGCAAGTCTATGTCAACTGGCCAGAAGAAGATGGGAAGAAGTCGACGATTTGTTGCCCGCAGATGTGCCTCCTCACCTGCCATCAGCTGTAGTTTTGACTCAGAAACGGAGACACAGACACTTGTTTTCTAGATTCACCGTCATCATAAAGTGACATGATTTTATTGACGTTATAATGCAATGTTGATTGTTGATTTCCGAAAGTGTGATATTGTTATGTTTCGCTAGTTAACATTTTTGTTGACAATTTACCAGTGTTATTGCTGTTCATTTTTATGAATGTTGTTGTTTCAATTGCAATATTGATGCAAAATAAAATACTATCTCGAAACTTTTACTTATTGTCTTTATATAGCCAATTATATGCGAAACTATTTCGTGTAGAACGTGGTTAGAACATGGAATGGCTTAAAAGAACTTGAACTGAATGTATCTTGTTGTTTATTGAACACAACAGTGTTGAATATTAGTGTACAATTATCCAGTAACAACACATCTTAATTTGATGTTGTCTTAGTCTGACTAATGAGACGAAGGTGATTCAATCACCTCAAAGTGTGACTCAAACCAGCTTAGTGAAATTCGCTCACTGGTAATCCAATCAAGATAACCACTGGCTTCGTTGTTGCATGGTATAAAAGAGACGGCATCCAACAACCTGGCATCTGTTAGCAGTATATCAATTTGTGTCCTTGTCAAGCCAGTGCTATTTCATAATGTCATCTCCCAGTTTCTCAATGAGTCCAGTTTCCGAGGCAGACATAACTTTCAGTAATCTTCAGTCAGTTCTCTTTGACAGTCCATGTTCATGGAGAGATGCAGAATCATGTGACAGCGGATTTGGCTCTTCAGATTCCGAATCTGAGGTGAGTTGATTAACTGATAACAAGAGAGGAGTTTATTTGCCTTTGGGGCCATCTAACCCATATTGCTAATATGACAGACAGTGATCATAGTAATCAATTATAACATGCAAATTACATTATTGTATTCAAAAAGGTAATGAGAAGTTTATATCACCGCCCTGAACAACTATTAAGTTTTATTTGATAGCACTTTCCTTACAATTGTCCTTTCTGTATTTCCAGACATCTCCTCTTGAGCGTTCTTCTGCCAAACGTGCCCTGTTTGCTTGCGAGAGTGACGATGAGGTGGATGAAAGTCCAATGAAACGTCAACGACGGTTGGTGGCCGATGCTGTAGAGAAGTTACAGGCTACTGAAGAGAATCTGGTCGGTGACGGATCCAGAGTTCATAGCCTGCCAACTGTGGAGACAAGGAACCATCGAGACCTCAAGACTATTACACCAACTACGGTAAGTTATGTGAAAGATGTGAAATAGTTGTCTAAAATCAATGAAGATAAACTGAAATCAACAGCTTAAAATGAGTTTGTTTTTCACTCTTGTGAATTGCACTATATTGTTCCCTTATTTTTTCAGGTTCAACAACTACTACAAGGTGACTTTACTGAAGATGTGAGCAGCTTCAAGATAATTGACTGTAGATATCCATACGAATACGAGGGAGGACACATTCAGGGAGCCGTCAACATTTACACTGAGGAAGGAATTCGCCAACTTGTCAACGATGCAGCCACGTCACCAGTCGTTCTTATCTTCCATTGTGAATTTTCTTCCGAGAGAGGCCCTAAGATGTAAGTATTCATTGTCTTAACTGCAACAAGTAGTTTATTGTCAAAGCTAAAAGTCAAACTTATACAGTCCATCCTCAATGTAACCATATTTATGTTCTTCTAAATCAATTCTAATCTTGTTGTGTTTTTTATTTCAGGATGCGTCATCTGAGGAGTGAGGACAGACGGACCAATAGCCACAGATATCCGACACTGAACTTTCCTGAAATCTATCTGATGCAGGGTGGATACAAGTCCTTCTACTTTAACACTGACAAGGTATGTATGTTTTAGAATGTTGTCATGTTTCAATACAACGTCTCTCTTGAGTCCAGTGAATGTATCCCGTATGTATCTAACATATTTGTATCAAAAGTAAAAGTAATAAATAACTGAGAAATCTGCTGTGAAGGTAAATCTTTTGACATGCAATTGACCATTCATTTTCTTCATTTTAGGCACTCTGTGAACCAGAAAGCTATGTACCTATGCTTGATGTTGACCATACTGATGACCTGAAGAAATTTCGATCCAAGTGCAAGTCTGTGTCAACTGGCCAGAAGAAGATGGGAAGAAGTCGACGATTTGTTGCCCGCAGATGTGCCTCCTCACCTGCCATCAGCTGTAGTTTTGACTCAGAAACGGAGACACAGACACTTGTTTTCTAGATTCACCGTCATCATAAAGTGACATGATTTTATTGACGTTATAATGCAATGTTGATTGTTGATTTCCGAAAGTGTGATATTGTTATGTTTCGCTAGTTAACATTTTTGTTGACAATTTACCAGTGTTATTGCTGTTCATTTTTATGAATGTTGTTGTTTCAATTGCAATATTGATGCAAAATAAAATACTATCTCGAAACTTTTACTTATTGTCTTTATATAGCCAATTATATGCGAAACTATTTCGTGTAGAACGTGGTTAGAACATGGAATGGCTTAAAAGAACTTGAACTGAATGTATCTTGTTGTTTATTGAACACAACAGTGTTGAATATTAGTGTACAATTATCCAGTAACAACACATCTTAATTTGATGTTGTCTTAGTCTGACTAATGAGACGAAGGTGATTCAATCACCTCAAAGTGTGACTCAAACCAGCTTAGTGAAATTCGCTCACTGGTAATCCAATCAAGATAACCACTGGCTTCGTTGTTGCATGGTATAAAAGAGACGGCATCCAACAACCTGGCATCTGTTAGCAGTATATCAATTTGTGTCCTTGTCAAGCCAGTGCTATTTCATAATGTCATCTCCCAGTTTCTCAATGAGTCCAGTTTCCGAGGCAGACATAACTTTCAGTAATCTTCAGTCAGTTCTCTTTGACAGTCCATGTTCATGGAGAGATGCAGAATCATGTGACAGCGGATTTGGCTCTTCAGATTCCGAATCTGAGGTGAGTTGATTAACTGATAACAAGAGAGGAGTTTATTTGCCTTTGGGGCCATCTAACCCATATTGCTAATATGACAGACAGTGATCATAGTAATCAATTATAACATGCAAATTACATTATTGTATTCAAAAAGGTAATGAGAAGTTTATATCACCGCCCTGAACAACTATTAAGTTTTATTTGATAGCACTTTCCTTACAATTGTCCTTTCTGTATTTCCAGACATCTCCTCTTGAGCGTTCTTCTGCCAAACGTGCCCTGTTTGCTTGCGAGAGTGACGATGAGGTGGATGAAAGTCCAATGAAACGTCAACGACGGTTGGTGGCCGATGCTGTAGAGAAGTTACAGGCTACTGAAGAGAATCTGGTCGGTGACGGATCCAGAGTTCATAGCCTGCCAACTGTGGAGACAAGGAACCATCGAGACCTCAAGACTATTACACCAACTACGGTAAGTTATGTGAAAGATGTGAAATAGTTGTCTAAAATCAATGAAGATAAACTGAAATCAACAGCTTAAAATGAGTTTGTTTTTCACTCTTGTGAATTGCACTATATTGTTCCCTTATTTTTTCAGGTTCAACAACTACTACAAGGTGACTTTACTGAAGATGTGAGCAGCTTCAAGATAATTGACTGTAGATATCCATACGAATACGAGGGAGGACACATTCAGGGAGCCGTCAACATTTACACTGAGGAAGGAATTCGCCAACTTGTCAACGATGCAGCCACGTCACCAGTCGTTCTTATCTTCCATTGTGAATTTTCTTCCGAGAGAGGCCCTAAGATGTAAGTATTCATTGTCTTAACTGCAACAAGTAGTTTATTGTCAAAGCTAAAAGTCAAACTTATACAGTCCATCCTCAATGTAACCATATTTATGTTCTTCTAAATCAATTCTAATCTTGTTGTGTTTTTTATTTCAGGATGCGTCATCTGAGGAGTGAGGACAGACGGACCAATAGCCACAGATATCCGACACTGAACTTTCCTGAAATCTATCTGATGCAGGGTGGATACAAGTCCTTCTACTTTAACACTGACAAGGTATGTATGTTTTAGAATGTTGTCATGTTTCAATACAACGTCTCTCTTGAGTCCAGTGAATGTATCCCGTATGTATCTAACATATTTGTATCAAAAGTAAAAGTAATAAATAACTGAGAAATCTGCTGTGAAGGTAAATCTTTTGACATGCAATTGACCATTCATTTTCTTCATTTTAGGCACTCTGTGAACCAGAAAGCTATGTACCTATGCTTGATGCTGACCATACTGATGACCTGAAGAAATTTCGATCCAAGTGCAAGTCTATGTCAACTGGCCAGAAGAAGGTGGGAAGAAGTCGACGATTTGTTGCCCGCAGATGTGCCTCCTCACCTGCCATCAGCTGTAGTTTTGACTCAGAAACGGAGACACAGACACTTGTTTTCTAGATTCACCGTCATCATAAAGTGACATGATTTTATTGACGTTATAATGCAATGTTGATTGTTGATTTCCGAAAGTGTGATATTGTTATGTTTCGCTAGTTAACATTTTTGTTGACAATTTACCAGTGTTATTGCTGTTCATTTTTATGAATGTTGTTGTTTCAATTGCAATATTGATGCAAAATAAAATACTATCTCGAAACTTTTACTTATTGTCTTTATATAGCCAATTATATGCGAAACTATTTCGTGTAGAACGTGGTTAGAACATGGAATGGCTTAAAAGAACTTGAACTGAATGTATCTTGTTGTTTATTGAACACAACAGTGTTGAATATTAGTGTACAATTATCCAGTAACAACACATCTTAATTTGATGTTGTCTTAGTCTGACTAATGAGACGAAGGTGATTCAATCACCTCAAAGTGTGACTCAAACCAGCTTAGTGAAATTCGCTCACTGGTAATCCAATCAAGATAACCACTGGCTTCGTTGTTGCATGGTATAAAAGAGACGGCATCCAACAACCTGGCATCTGTTAGCAGTATATCAATTTGTGTCCTTGTCAAGCCAGTGCTATTTCATAATGTCATCTCCCAGTTTCTCAATGAGTCCAGTTTCCGAGGCAGACATAACTTTCAGTAATCTTCAGTCAGTTCTCTTTGACAGTCCATGTTCATGGAGAGATGCAGAATCATGTGACAGCGGATTTGGCTCTTCAGATTCCGAATCTGAGGTGAGTTGATTAACTGATAACAAGAGAGGAGTTTATTTGCCTTTGGGGCCATCTAACCCATATTGCTAATATGACAGACAGTGATCATAGTAATCAATTATAACATGCAAATTACATTATTGTATTCAAAAAGGTAATGAGAAGTTTATATCACCGCCCTGAACAACTATTAAGTTTTATTTGATAGCACTTTCCTTACAATTGTCCTTTCTGTATTTCCAGACATCTCCTCTTGAGCGTTCTTCTGCCAAACGTGCCCTGTTTGCTTGCGAGAGTGACGATGAGGTGGATGGAAGTCCAATGAAACGTCAACGACGGTTGGTGGCCGATGCTGTAGAGAAGTTACAGGCTACTGAAGAGAATCTCGTCGGTGACGGATCCAGAGTTCACAGCCTGCCAACTGTGGAGACAAGGAACCATCGAGACCTCAAGACTATTACACCAACTACGGTAAGTTATGTGAAAGATGTGAAATAGTTGTCTAAAATCAATGAAGATAAACTGAAATCAACAGCTTAAAATGAGTTTGTTTTTCACTCTTGTGAATTGCACTATATTGTTCCCTTATTTTTTCAGGTTCAACAACTACTACAAGGTGACTTTACTGAAGATGTGAGCAGCTTCAAGATAATTGACTGTAGATATCCATACGAATACGAGGGAGGACACATTCAGGGAGCCGTCAACATTTACACTGAGGAAGGAATTCGCCAACTTGTCAACGATGCAGCCACGTCACCAGTCGTTCTTATCTTCCATTGTGAATTTTCTTCCGAGAGAGGCCCTAAGATGTAAGTATTCATTGTCTTAACTGCAACAAGTAGTTTATTGTCAAAGCTAAAAGTCAAACTTATACAGTCCATCCTCAATGTAACCATATTTATGTTCTTCTAAATCAATTCTAATCTTGTTGTGTTTTTTATTTCAGGATGCGTCATCTGAGGAGTGAGGACAGACGGACCAATAGCCACAGATATCCGACACTGAACTTTCCTGAAATCTATCTGATGCAGGGTGGATACAAGTCCTTCTACTTTAACACTGACAAGGTATGTATGTTTTAGAATGTTGTCATGTTTCAATACAACGTCTCTCTTGAGTCCAGTGAATGTATCCCGTATGTATCTAACATATTTGTATCAAAAGTAAAAGTAATAAATAACTGAGAAATCTGCTGTGAAGGTAAATCTTTTGACATGCAATTGACCATTCATTTTCTTCATTTTAGGCACTCTGTGAACCAGAAAGCTATGTACCTATGCTTGATGCTGACCATACTGATGACCTGAAGAAATTTCGATCCAAGTGCAAGTCTATGTCAACTGGCCAGAAGAAGGTGGGAAGAAGTCGACGATTTGTTGCCCGCAGATGTGCCTCCTCACCTGCCATCAGCTGTAGTTTTGACTCAGAAACGGAGACACAGACACTTGTTTTCTAGATTCACCGTCATCATAAAGTGACATGATTTTATTGACGTTATAATGCAATGTTGATTGTTGATTTCCGAAAGTGTGATATTGTTATGTTTCGCTAGTTAACATTTTTGTTGACAATTTACCAGTGTTATTGCTGTTCATTTTTATGAATGTTGTTGTTTCAATTGCAATATTGATGCAAAATAAAATACTATCTCGAAACTTTTACTTATTGTCTTTATATAGCCAATTATATGCGAAACTATTTCGTGTAGAACGTGGTTAGAACATGGAATGGCTTAAAAGAACTTGAACTGAATGTATCTTGTTGTTTATTGAACACAACAGTGTTGAATATTAGTGTACAATTATCCAGTAACAACACATCTTAATTTGATGTTGTCTTAGTCTGACTAATGAGACGAAGGTGATTCAATCACCTCAAAGTGTGACTCAAACCAGCTTAGTGAAATTCGCTCACTGGTAATCCAATCAAGATAACCACTGGCTTCGTTGTTGCATGGTATAAAAGAGACGGCATCCAACAACCTGGCATCTGTTAGCAGTATATCAATTTGTGTCCTTGTCAAGCCAGTGCTATTTCATAATGTCATCTCCCAGTTTCTCAATGAGTCCAGTTTCCGAGGCAGACATAACTTTCAGTAATCTTCAGTCAGTTCTCTTTGACAGTCCATGTTCATGGAGAGATGCAGAATCATGTGACAGCGGATTTGGCTCTTCAGATTCCGAATCTGAGGTGAGTTGATTAACTGATAACAAGAGAGGAGTTTATTTGCCTTTGGGGCCATCTAACCCATATTGCTAATATGACAGACAGTGATCATAGTAATCAATTATAACATGCAAATTACATTATTGTATTCAAAAAGGTAATGAGAAGTTTATATCACCGCCCTGAACAACTATTAAGTTTTATTTGATAGCACTTTCCTTACAATTGTCCTTTCTGTATTTCCAGACATCTCCTCTTGAGCGTTCTTCTGCCAAACGTGCCCTGTTTGCTTGCGAGAGTGACGATGAGGTGGATGGAAGTCCAATGAAACGTCAACGACGGTTGGTGGCCGATGCTGTAGAGAAGTTACAGGCTACTGAAGAGAATCTCGTCGGTGACGGATCCAGAGTTCACAGCCTGCCAACTGTGGAGACAAGGAACCATCGAGACCTCAAGACTATTACACCAACTACGGTAAGTTATGTGAAAGATGTGAAATAGTTGTCTAAAATCAATGAAGATAAACTGAAATCAACAGCTTAAAATGAGTTTGTTTTTCACTCTTGTGAATTGCACTATATTGTTCCCTTATTTTTTCAGGTTCAACAACTACTACAAGGTGACTTTACTGAAGATGTGAGCAGCTTCAAGATAATTGACTGTAGATATCCATACGAATACGAGGGAGGACACATTCAGGGAGCCGTCAACATTTACACTGAGGAAGGAATTCGCCAACTTGTCAACGATGCAGCCACGTCACCAGTCGTTCTTATCTTCCATTGCGAATTTTCTTCCGAGAGAGGCCCTAAGATGTAAGTATTCATTGTCTTAACTGCAACAAGTAGTTTATTGTCAAAGCTAAAAGTCAAACTTATACAGTCCATCCTCAATGTAACCATATTTATGTTCTTCTAAATCAATTCTAATCTTGTTGTGTTTTTTATTTCAGGATGCGTCATCTGAGGAGTGAGGACAGACGGACCAATAGCCACAGATATCCGACACTGAACTTTCCTGAAATCTATCTGATGCAGGGTGGATACAAGTCCTTCTACTTTAACACTGACAAGGTATGTATGTTTTAGAATGTTGTCATGTTTCAATACAACGTCTCTCTTGAGTCCAGTGAATGTATCCCGTATGTATCTAACATATTTGTATCAAAAGTAAAAGTAATAAATAACTGAGAAATCTGCTGTGAAGGTAAATCTTTTGACATGCAATTGACCATTCATTTTCTTCATTTTAGGCACTCTGTGAACCAGAAAGCTATGTACCTATGCTTGATGTTGACCATACTGATGACCTGAAGAAATTTCGATCCAAGTGCAAGTCTATGTCAACTGGCCAGAAGAAGATGGGAAGAAGTCGACGATTTGTTGCCCGCAGATGCGCCTCCTCACCTGCCATCAGCTGTAGTTTTGACTCAGAAACGGAGACACAGACATTTGTTTTCTAGATTCACCGTCATCATAAAGTGACATGATTTTATTGACGTTATAATGCAATGTTGATTGTTGATTTCCGAAAGTGTGATATTGTTATGTTTCGCTAGTTAACATTTTTGTTGACAATTTACCAGTGTTATTGCTGTTCATTTTTATGAATGTTGTTGTTTCAATTGCAATATTGATGCAAAATAAAATACTATCTCGAAACTTTTACTTATTGTCTTTATATAGCCAATTATATGCGAAACTATTTCGTGTAGAACGTGGTTAGAACATGGAATGGCTTAAAAGAACTTGAACTGAATGTATCTTGTTGTTTATTGAACACAACAGTGTTGAATATTAGTGTACAATTATCCAGTAACAACACATCTTAATTTGATGTTGTCTTAGTCTGACTAATGAGACGAAGGTGATTCAATCACCTCAAAGTGTGACTCAAACCAGCTTAGTGAAATTCGCTCACTGGTAATCCAATCAAGATAACCACTGGCTTCGTTGTTGCATGGTATAAAAGAGACGGCATCCAACAACCTGGCATCTGTTAGCAGTATATCAATTTGTGTCCTTGTCAAGCCAGTGCTATTTCATAATGTCATCTCCCAGTTTCTCAATGAGTCCAGTTTCCGAGGCAGACATAACTTTCAGTAATCTTCAGTCAGTTCTCTTTGACAGTCCATGTTCATGGAGAGATGCAGAATCATGTGACAGCGGATTTGGCTCTTCAGATTCCGAATCTGAGGTGAGTTGATTAACTGATAACAAGAGAGGAGTTTATTTGCCTTTGGGGCCATCTAACCCATATTGCTAATATGACAGACAGTGATCATAGTAATCAATTATAACATGCAAATTACATTATTGTATTCAAAAAGGTAATGAGAAGTTTATATCACCGCCCTGAACAACTATTAAGTTTTATTTGATAGCACTTTCCTTACAATTGTCCTTTCTGTATTTCCAGACATCTCCTCTTGAGCGTTCTTCTGCCAAACGTGCCCTGTTTGCTTGCGAGAGTGACGATGAGGTGGATGGAAGTCCAATGAAACGTCAACGACGGTTGGTGGCCGATGCTGTAGAGAAGTTACAGGCTACTGAAGAGAATCTCGTCGGTGACGGATCCAGAGTTCACAGCCTGCCAACTGTGGAGACAAGGAACCATCGAGACCTCAAGACTATTACACCAACTACGGTAAGTTATGTGAAAGATGTGAAATAGTTGTCTAAAATCAATGAAGATAAACTGAAATCAACAGCTTAAAATGAGTTTGTTTTTCACTCTTGTGAATTGCACTATATTGTTCCCTTATTTTTTCAGGTTCAACAACTACTACAAGGTGACTTTACTGAAGATGTGAGCAGCTTCAAGATAATTGACTGTAGATATCCATACGAATACGAGGGAGGACACATTCAGGGAGCCGTCAACATTTACACTGAGGAAGGAATTCGCCAACTTGTCAACGATGCAGCCACGTCACCAGTCGTTCTTATCTTCCATTGCGAATTTTCTTCCGAGAGAGGCCCTAAGATGTAAGTATTCATTGTCTTAACTGCAACAAGTAGTTTATTGTCAAAGCTAAAAGTCAAACTTATACAGTCCATCCTCAATGTAACCATATTTATGTTCTTCTAAATCAATTCTAATCTTGTTGTGTTTTTTATTTCAGGATGCGTCATCTGAGGAGTGAGGACAGACGGACCAATAGCCACAGATATCCGACACTGAACTTTCCTGAAATCTATCTGATGCAGGGTGGATACAAGTCCTTCTACTTTAACACTGACAAGGTATGTATGTTTTAGAATGTTGTCATGTTTCAATACAACGTCTCTCTTGAGTCCAGTGAATGTATCCCGTATGTATCTAACATATTTGTATCAAAAGTAAAAGTAATAAATAACTGAGAAATCTGCTGTGAAGGTAAATCTTTTGACATGCAATTGACCATTCATTTTCTTCATTTTAGGCACTCTGTGAACCAGAAAGCTATGTACCTATGCTTGATGCTGACCATACTGATGACCTGAAGAAATTTCGATCCAAGTGCAAGTCTATGTCAACTGGCCAGAAGAAGGTGGGAAGAAGTCGACGATTTGTTGCCCGCAGATGTGCCTCCTCACCTGCCATCAGCTGTAGTTTTGACTCAGAAACGGAGACACAGACACTTGTTTTCTAGATTCACCGTCATCATAAAGTGACATGATTTTATTGACGTTATAATGCAATGTTGATTGTTGATTTCCGAAAGTGTGATATTGTTATGTTTCGCTAGTTAACATTTTTGTTGACAATTTACCAGTGTTATTGCTGTTCATTTTTATGAATGTTGTTGTTTCAATTGCAATATTGATGCAAAATAAAATACTATCTCGAAACTTTTACTTATTGTCTTTATATAGCCAATTATATGCGAAACTATTTCGTGTAGAACGTGGTTAGAACATGGAATGGCTTAAAAGAACTTGAACTGAATGTATCTTGTTGTTTATTGAACACAACAGTGTTGAATATTAGTGTACAATTATCCAGTAACAACACATCTTAATTTGATGTTGTCTTAGTCTGACTAATGAGACGAAGGTGATTCAATCACCTCAAAGTGTGACTCAAACCAGCTTAGTGAAATTCGCTCACTGGTAATCCAATCAAGATAACCACTGGCTTCGTTGTTGCATGGTATAAAAGAGACGGCATCCAACAACCTGGCATCTGTTAGCAGTATATCAATTTGTGTCCTTGTCAAGCCAGTGCTATTTCATAATGTCATCTCCCAGTTTCTCAATGAGTCCAGTTTCCGAGGCAGACATAACTTTCAGTAATCTTCAGTCAGTTCTCTTTGACAGTCCATGTTCATGGAGAGATGCAGAATCATGTGACAGCGGATTTGGCTCTTCAGATTCCGAATCTGAGGTGAGTTGATTAACTGATAACAAGAGAGGAGTTTATTTGCCTTTGGGGCCATCTAACCCATATTGCTAATATGACAGACAGTGATCATAGTAATCAATTATAACATGCAAATTACATTATTGTATTCAAAAAGGTAATGAGAAGTTTATATCACCGCCCTGAACAACTATTAAGTTTTATTTGATAGCACTTTCCTTACAATTGTCCTTTCTGTATTTCCAGACATCTCCTCTTGAGCGTTCTTCTGCCAAACGTGCCCTGTTTGCTTGCGAGAGTGACGATGAGGTGGATGGAAGTCCAATGAAACGTCAACGACGGTTGGTGGCCGATGCTGTAGAGAAGTTACAGGCTACTGAAGAGAATCTGGTCGGTGACGGATCCAGAGTTCACAGCCTGCCAACTGTGGAGACAAGGAACCATCGAGACCTCAAGACTATTACACCAACTACGGTAAGTTATGTGAAAGATGTGAAATAGTTGTCTAAAATCAATGAAGATAAACTGAAATCAACAGCTTAAAATGAGTTTGTTTTTCACTCTTGTGAATTGCACTATATTGTTCCCTTATTTTTTCAGGTTCAACAACTACTACAAGGTGACTTTACTGAAGATGTGAGCAGCTTCAAGATAATTGACTGTAGATATCCATACGAATACGAGGGAGGACACATTCAGGGAGCCGTCAACATTTACACTGAGGAAGGAATTCGCCAACTTGTCAACGATGCAGCCACGTCACCAGTCGTTCTTATCTTCCATTGTGAATTTTCTTCCGAGAGAGGCCCTAAGATGTAAGTATTCATTGTCTTAACTGCAACAAGTAGTTTATTGTCAAAGCTAAAAGTCAAACTTATACAGTCCATCCTCAATGTAACCATATTTATGTTCTTCTAAATCAATTCTAATCTTGTTGTGTTTTTTATTTCAGGATGCGTCATCTGAGGAGTGAGGACAGACGGACCAATAGCCACAGATATCCGACACTGAACTTTCCTGAAATCTATCTGATGCAGGGTGGATACAAGTCCTTCTACTTTAACACTGACAAGGTATGTATGTTTTAGAATGTTGTCATGTTTCAATACAACGTCTCTCTTGAGTCCAGTGAATGTATCCCGTATGTATCTAACATATTTGTATCAAAAGTAAAAGTAATAAATAACTGAGAAATCTGCTGTGAAGGTAAATCTTTTGACATGCAATTGACCATTCATTTTCTTCATTTTAGGCACTCTGTGAACCAGAAAGCTATGTACCTATGCTTGATGCTGACCATACTGATGACCTGAAGAAATTTCGATCCAAGTGCAAGTCTATGTCAACTGGCCAGAAGAAGATGGGAAGAAGTCGACGATTTGTTGCCCGCAGATGTGCCTCCTCACCTGCCATCAGCTGTAGTTTTGACTCAGAAACGGAGACACAGACACTTGTTTTCTAGATTCACCGTCATCATAAAGTGACATGATTTTATTGACGTTATAATGCAATGTTGATTGTTGATTTCCGAAAGTGTGATATTGTTATGTTTCGCTAGTTAACATTTTTGTTGACAATTTACCAGTGTTATTGCTGTTCATTTTTATGAATGTTGTTGTTTCAATTGCAATATTGATGCAAAATAAAATACTATCTCGAAACTTTTACTTATTGTCTTTATATAGCCAATTATATGCGAAACTATTTCGTGTAGAACGTGGTTAGAACATGGAATGGCTTAAAAGAACTTGAACAGAATGTATCTTGTTGTTTATTGAACACAACAGTGTTGAATATTAGTGTACAATTATCCAGTAACAACACATCTTAATTTGATGTTGTCTTAGTCTGTCTACTGAGACGAAGGTGATTCAATCACCTCAAAGTGTGACTCAAACCAGCTTAGTGAAATTCGCTCACTGGTAATCCAATCAAGATAACCACTGGCTTCGTTGTTGCATGGTATAAAAGAGACGGCATCCAACAACCTGGCATCTGTTAGCAGTATATCAATTTGTGTCCTTGTCAAGCCAGTGCTATTTCATAATGTCATCTCCCAGTTTCTCAATGAGTCCAGTTTCCGAGGCAGACATAACTTTCGGTAATCTTCAGTCAGTTCTCTTTGACAGTCCATGTTCATGGAGAGATGCAGAATCATGTGACAGCGGATTTGGCTCTTCAGATTCCGAATCTGAGGTGAGTTGATTAACTGATAACAAGAGAGGAGTTTATTTGCCTTTGGGGCCATCTAACCCATATTGCTAATATGACAGACAGTGATCATAGTAATCAATTATAACATGCAAATTACATTATTGTATTCAAAAAGGTAATGAGAAGTTTATATCACCGCCCTGAACAACTATTAAGTTTTATTTGATAGCACTTTCCTTACAATTGTCCTTTCTGTATTTCCAGACATCTCCTCTTGAGCGTTCTTCTGCCAAACGTGCCCTGTTTGCTTGCGAGAGTGACGATGAGGTGGATGAAAGTCCAATGAAACGTCAACGACGGTTGGTGGCCGATGCTGTAGAGAAGTTACAGGCTACTGAAGAGAATCTGGTCGGTGACGGATCCAGAGTTCACAGCCTGCCAACTGTGGAGACAAGGAACCATCGAGACCTCAAGACTATTACATCAACTACGGTAAGTTATGTGAAAGATGTGAAATAGTTGTCTAAAATCAATGAAGATAAACTGAAATCAACAGCTTAAAATGAGTTTGTTTTTCACTCTTGTGAATTGCACTATATTGTTCCCTTATTTTTTCAGGTTCAACAACTACTACAAGGTGACTTTACTGAAGATGTGAGCAGCTTCAAGATAATTGACTGTAGATATCCATACGAATACGAGGGAGGACACATTCAGGGAGCCGTCAACATTTACACTGAGGAAGGAATTCGCCAACTTGTCAACGATGCAGCCACGTCACCAGTCGTTCTTATCTTCCATTGTGAATTTTCTTGCGAGAGAGGCCCTAAGATGTAAGTATTCATTGTCTTAACTGCAACAAGTAGTTTATTGTCAAAGCTAAAAGTCAAACTTATACAGTCCATCCTCAATGTAACCATATTTATGTTCTTCTAAATCAATTCTAATCTTGTTGTGTTTTTTATTTCAGGATGCGTCATCTGAGGAGTGAGGACAGACGGACCAATAGCCACAGATATCCGACACTGAACTTTCCTGAAATCTATCTGATGCAGGGTGGATACAAGTCCTTCTACTTTAACACTGACAAGGTATGTATGTTTTAGAATGTTGTCATGTTTCAATACAACGTCTCTCTTGAGTCCAGTGAATGTATCCCGTATGTATCTAACATATTTGTATCAAAAGTAAAAGTAATAAATAACTGAGAAATCTGCTGTGAAGGTAAATCTTTTGACATGCAATTGACCATTCATTTTCTTCATTTTAGGCACTCTGTGAACCAGAAAGCTATCCCAGCAGGCAATTTAACGTTGAACCAACGTTGAAACAACGTCGTTTATCAACGTTGAATTGACGTCGAATTTTGATTGGATTTGAAATTTGCCGCGACGTCGAAATCTGACGTTGTTTCGACGTAGAAATGACGTTATTAGATACGACGTCGCAACAACGTTGGTATAACGTTGTCTCGACGTATATACGATATTGTATCAACGTTGAAACGACGTTTTATTGACGTATTTATAACGCGACATCAACGTCGATACAACATGGTTTTAACATTGATACAACGTTGATACGATGTTGCTGCAACTTGGTAAAAAGTTAATCCCATTTCTAATGATGCTGAATAGGTATGATTAGAGACGTTATTCAATGTATATAACATTGCAGAGAATCATAGAGACCCGAATCGTATCATAAAAAAAATATGGTATATCCTCGGGAATAGCTGTATCAAATCAACCAACAAATTAACAAGTCAAAAACAAACCGAGATAATGTTTACATAAATGTTTATTAATCTTTTATACATTTCTATGAAAAGCCGGTTTATCATGTATTCTTGTACATGTTTCTTCACAGCGTTGGTCATCAGCAAAATTCTGTACAAAAGAAAGATAAAAGTAAATGAAGTGAAAAATCAATCACATAAATTGTATATGTCGATCAAATATGTGCTACTAACTTGTTCTGTTCTTTTGAATCCTGCCTTGAATGACTTTTGTGTGCATTGTAACTGATTTAACATTTGAAACTGGTAAAATAAAAATGAAGTGAATGTCGAATGGCATTTACAACAGTATACACTATACATACCTGAGGGTAGTTACTAGTTTGACAGATCAACTCCCAGATGCACGTGCATGTATCTTCTGTGCTTCGCCAGTCTCCAGCTCTCTCCTCCCTCTCAATCGGCAGACTGTCACCCTGAGAAAAGTTTATAATATATTCATGTATTATATTCAAACATAAACAATAATATCCTAACACATTTCTTTAAAACACTTCTTGATTCGTGGATTCCTTCAAACATAACTGTATTGGAAGTGAAAAGGTGTCAGTGAGGAATTTGCCTTAAAATTAATTTGTATATATACACATTATAATTATACAATGAATCGTACATGTAGGTTCAAGCTTAAGTGAGTTGATATCAATCTTAGTCATATAGATATAATGCTAAACTGTCATGCATTAAAATATTAGATAGTCACTGGTAATATTGTGTTTTGCAAGGAAATAAACAATTGAAAACGAATTTCATCCATCAACAGTTCAGGAAAAAAGTATGTGGTTTGCCATCATTCCGTCATACTTGAACATAATTAATTATATGATTAGTCTGATACAAAATTAATAAAGTTAACAATGAAAATAAAATCAATTTAATAGAGCTGGACCCCTTCTTGTTCTTAAATACGGGCGTATAATTTCTACTTTTGGCAAATGATATTTCAGTTATTATTATTGAATACCAATTACATCTATAGGCCTACATGTACATGGATAAATGTGCAAATAGTATGCTATGTCAATGTGGATATTTGATGTCGTTCATGAATATGACGCAATAGGGAACAACACTATTACAACAACCCTAACTTATTAAACGTAAGTAGCCATATCTTTCTATGACGTGATCATAGTTCAAGTGACGGAGTCATTCAAATAATTGATCAAAATTATATGGTTTTAAACTGAGATGATTGCCAATCTACCCGGTTTGAACACAACCCTTTTCATGATCTTTTTCCTACAAAAATAATACGGGACAACGCTGATTATGATGCACTCATTGCCACTCTATGATAACAATTCAACTGCTGTTTCATTTAAGCTGATGCTCAGAGTAGACAATTATTAATCAAAAACAACAACGAAACTGTACAGTGAACACTCTGAACCAAATGAACTCCTAAACAGCTGATCGAATACTTTACGAGCTCCGTGCAACACCAGTTACGATGTCAAGCACTTTATGCTATGCCACAACACTGTACGGAGTTCAACAATGTTGCGGACACAAGTTGAATGACAGCAGAAGTTTTGAACCTATGACTTTCTTTTATCATCGTGACTCACTTAACTAATTAAACAAATGCTACTTTTCAAATAATAGTTTAATATTAGTGCTATAATAATATATAATCGTACTAGATCTACAGTTGCCTTGGCACTAGGCCAACAGAAGTCAACGAGATGCGTTCAAATTTTGACGTGTCTAGTGTAGACTAATTTCAAGTTCAGTATTGGAATAACTAATGAAACTCAATGATAGAAAGTTTAATAGATCAAGGGAAATACTTACCATTTCAAAATAGTAGAGCGATGTCAGTGCACTCGAATCGTGATCCGATATAACATCTAACAGGACGTTGATTTCCCCTTACATCGACCGACAAACATGGCGACGAAAGTACTAAGATTGTGACGTAATAGTTGAAACTATGACGTCATCAGCATTTGTGCTGGCGCGAAAATGTGGTATGCTTGTTGGCGAACAAAGTAACGTCGGGAATATAAGAAAAATGACTTTTTTTCAATTCATACGCCGTTTAGGGAAACAAATTATCGGCAAATATTGTTTATGAATAAAGTGATCACGAATTAGTTCCTGAATTTTCAAGTGTTAGCCTATTCACGAAATAATGCTTTTAAAACGGTATATTTATTCATTTATTCATTGATAGATTAATGACTTTTTTACATAAATTTATGTATATTTGAAAATGACTTTTAAAGTGTACTTTTTTACTGATTTCATATCTATACATTTTATTGGTAATTCGAAAAAGCTTTATTATATAAAAGGAATGGAAAAGGTTAAACTTTATAAAGGAAAACAACTCTAGACTCTACATAAAGAATAATTATTTTCTATAAGATATCCTAGAAAAAATGCCTTTCTTGTCGCGCAATCTGTTAGTTGTTACTAACAGTAATTTAGTTAGTCCTTTCATAACGGGGCGCTCTTTACAAGTTTAAAGGCGAATATCACACAATTTTAACAGACAATTATTCGCGTTTTTAATGAATGATCAACTAACAAACGAAAATCTTTAGTTTCACAAGAGACAGACGTGCTTTCATCTGATATAATTCGTAGGTTGTAAAATCGGAACAACGTAAGGTCATTTATCAACATAAATCTCAAATACATAGACGTCGGAAATAGAAACGTTGAAACGACGTTGTGTATCTTGATTTTCTCGACGTCGAAAGAACGCCACCTTAACCGAAATAATCGACGTTGAAACAACGTTGTTCAGTCAACGTCGAAATTACCGACGTCGGGGCAACGTCGTTGTTATCGACGTCGAAATTACCGACGTTGTAACAACGTCGTTAAATCAACGTCGAAATTAACAACGTCGAAGCAACGTTGTCTTTATCGACGTCGAAATTACTGACGTTGAAACAACGTCTATTTTAAGTTGAACGACGTCGCGACCACATCTAAACTATAATCCAACGTCGATTCGACGTCGTGTGCCTGCTGGGATGTACCTATGCTTGATGCTGACCATACTGATGACCTGAAGAAATTTCGATCCAAGTGCAAGTCTATGTCAACTGGCCAGAAGAAGATGGGAAGAAGTCGATGATTTGTTGCACGCAGATGTGCCTCCTCACCTGCCATCAGCTGTAGTTTTGACTCAGAAACGGAGACACAGACACTTGTTTTCTAGATTCACCGTCATCATAAAGTGACATGATTTTATTGACGTTATAATGCAATGTTGATTGTTGATTTCCGAAAGTGTGATATTGTTATGTTTCGCTAGTTAACATTTTTGTTGACAATTTACCAGTGTTATTGCTGTTCATTTTTATGAATGTTGTTGTTTCAATTGCAATATTGATGCAAAATAAAATACTATCTCGAAACTTTTACTTATTGTCTTTATATAGCCAATTATATGCGAAACTATTTCGTGTAGAACGTGGTTAGAACATGGAATGGCTTAAAAGAACTTGAACAGAATGTATCTTGTTGTTTATTGAACACAACAGTGTTGAATATTAGTGTACAATTATCCAGTAACAACACATCTTAATTTGATGTTGTCTTAGTCTGACTACTGAGACGAAGGTGATTCAATCACCTCAAAGTGTGACTCAAACCAGCTTAGTGAAATTCGCTCACTGGTAATCCAATCAAGATAACCACTGGCTTCGTTGTTGCATGGTATAAAAGAGACGGCATCCAACAACCTGGCATCTGTTAGCAGTATATCAATTTGTGTCCTTGTCAAGCCAGTGCTATTTCATAATGTCATCTCCCAGTTTCTCAATGAGTCCAGTTTCCGAGGCAGACATAACTTTCGGTAATCTTCAGTCAGTTCTCTTTGACAGTCCATGTTCATGGAGAGATGCAGAATCATGTGACAGCGGATTTGGCTCTTCAGATTCCGAATCTGAGGTGAGTTGATTAACTGATAACAAGAGAGAAGTTTATTTGCCTTTGGGGCCATCTAACCCATATTGCTAATATGACAGACAGTGATCATAGTAATCAATTATAACATGCAAATTACATTATTGTATTCAAAAAGGTAATGAGAAGTTTATATCACCGCCCTGAACAACTATTAAGTTTTATTTGATAGCACTTTCCTTACAATTGTCCTTTCTGTATTTCCAGACATCTCCTCTTGAGCGTTCTTCTGCCAAACGTGCCCTGTTTGCTTGCGAGAGTGACGATGAGGTGGATGAAAGTCCAATGAAACGTCAACGACGGTTGGTGGCCGATGCTGTAGAGAAGTTACAGGCTACTGAAGAGAATCTGGTCGGTGACGGATCCAGAGTTCACAGCCTGCCAACTGTGGAGACAAGGAACCATCGAGACCTCAAGACTATTACACCAACTACGGTAAGTTATGTGAAAGATGTGAAATAGTTGTCTAAAATCAATGAAGATAAACTGAAATCAACAGCTTAAAATGAGTTTGTTTTTCACTCTTGTGAATTGCACTATATTGTTCCCTTATTTTTTCAGGTTCAACAACTACTACAAGGTGACTTTACTGAAGATGTGAGCAGCTTCAAGATAATTGACTGTAGATATCCATACGAATACGAGGGAGGACACATTCAGGGAGCCGTCAACATTTACACTGAGGAAGGAATTCGCCAACTTGTCAACGATGCAGCCACGTCACCAGTCGTTCTTATCTTCCATTGTGAATTTTCTTCCTAGAGAGGCCCTAAGATGTAAGTATTCATTGTCTTAACTGCAACAAGTAGTTTATTGTCAAAGCTAAAAGTCAAACTTATACAGTCCATCCTCAATGTAACCATATTTATGTTCTTCTAAATCAATTCTAATCTTGTTGTGTTTTTTATTTCAGGATGCGTCATCTGAGGAGTGAGGACAGACGGACCAATAGCCACAGATATCCGACACTGAACTTTCCTGAAATCTATCTGATGCAGGGTGGATACAAGTCCTTCTACTTTAACACTGACAAGGTATGTATGTTTTAGAATGTTGTCATGTTTCAATACAACGTCTCTCTTGAGTCCAGTGAATGTATCCCGTATGTATCTAACATATTTGTATCAAAAGTAAAAGTAATAAATAACTGAGAAATCTGCTGTGAAGGTAAATCTTTTGACATGCAATTGACCATTCATTTTCTTCATTTTAGGCACTCTGTGAACCAGAAAGCTATGTACCTATGCTTGATGCTGACCATACTGATGACCTGAAGAAATTTCGATCCAAGTGCAAGTCTATGTCAACTGGCCAGAAGAAGATGGGAAGAAGTCGACGATTTGTTGCCCGCAGATGTGCCTCCTCACCTGCCATCAGCTGTAGTTTTGACTCAGAAACGGAGACACAGACACTTGTTTTCTAGATTCACCGTCATCATAAAGTGACATGATTTTATTGACGTTATAATGCAATGTTGATTGTTGATTTCCGAAAGTGTGATATTGTTATGTTTCGCTAGTTAACATTTTTGTTGACAATTTACCAGTGTTATTGCTGTTCATTTTTATGAATGTTGTTGTTTCAATTGCAATATTGATGCAAAATAAAATACTATCTCGAAACTTTTACTTATTGTCTTTATATAGCCAATTATATGCGAAACTATTTCGTGTAGAACGTGGTTAGAACATGGAATGGCTTAAAAGAACTTGAACAGAATGTATCTTGTTGTTTATTGAACACAACAGTGTTGAATATTAGTGTACAATTATCCAGTAACAACACATCTTAATTTGATGTTGTCTTAGTCTGACTACTGAGACGAAGGTGATTCAATCACCTCAAAGTGTGACTCAAACCAGCTTAGTGAAATTCGCTCACTGGTAATCCAATCAAGATAACCACTGGTTTCGTTGTTGCATGGTATAAAAGAGACGGCATCCAACAACCTGGCATCTGTTAGCAGTATATCAATTTGTGTCCTTGTCAAGCCAGTGCTATTTCATAATGTCATCTCCCAGTTTCTCAATGAGTCCAGTTTCCGAGGCAGACATAACTTTCAGTAATCTTCAGTCAGTTCTCTTTGACAGTCCATGTTCATGGAGAGATGCAGAATCATGTGACAGCGGATTTGGCTCTTCAGATTCCGAATCTGAGGTGAGTTGATTAACTGATAACAAGAGAGGAGTTTATTTGCCTTTGGGGCCATCTAACCCATATTGCTAATATGACAGACAGTGATCATAGTAATCAATTATAACATGCAAATTACATTATTGTATTCAAAAAGGTAATGAGAAGTTTATATCACCGCCCTGAACAACTATTAAGTTTTATTTGATAGCACTTTCCTTACAATTGTCCTTTCTGTATTTCCAGACATCTCCTCTTGAGCGTTCTTCTGCCAAACGTGCCCTGTTTACTTGCGAGAGTGACGATGAGGTGGATGAAAGTCCAATGAAACGTCAACGACGGTTGGTGGCCGATGCTGTAGAGAAGTTACAGGCTACTGAAGAGAATCTGGTCGGTGACGGATCCAGAGTTCACAGCCTGCCAACTGTGGAGACAAGGAACCATCGAGACCTCAAGACTATTACACCAACTACGGTAAGTTATGTGAAAGATGTGAAATAGTTGTCTACAATCAATGAAGATAAACTGAAATCAACAGCTTAAAATGAGTTTGTTTTTCACTCTTGTGAATTGCACTATATTGTTCCCTTATTTTTTCAGGTTCAACAACTACTACAAGGTGACTTTACTGAAGATGTGAGCAGCTTCAAGATAATTGACTGTAGATATCCATACGAATACGAGGGAGGACACATTCAGGGAGCCGTCAACATTTACACTGAGGAAGGAATTCGCCAACTTGTCAACGATGCAGCCACGTCACCAGTCGTTCTTATCTTCCATTGTGAATTTTCTTCCTAGAGAGGCCCTAAGATGTAAGTATTCATTGTCTTAACTGCAACAAGTAGTTTATTGTCAAAGCTAAAAGTCAAACTTATACAGTCCATCCTCAATGTAACCATATTTATGTTCTTCTAAATCAATTCTAATCTTGTTGTGTTTTTGATTTCAGGATGCGTCATCTGAGGAGTGAGGACAGACGGACCAATAGCCACAGATATCCGACACTGAACTTTCCTGAAATCTATCTGATGCAGGGTGGATACAAGTCCTTCTACTTTAACACTGACAAGGTATGTATGTTTTAGAATGTTGTCATGTTTCAATACAACGTCTCTCTTGAGTCCAGTGAATGTATCCCGTATGTATCTAACATATTTGTATCAAAAGTAAAAGTAATAAATAACTGAGAAATCTGCTGTGAAGGTAAATCTTTTGACATGCAATTGACCATTCATTTTCTTCATTTTAGGCACTCTGTGAACCAGAAAGCTATGTACCTATGCTTGATGCTGACCATACTGATGACCTGAAGAAATTTCGATCCAAGTGCAAGTCTATGTCAACTGGCCAGAAGAAGATGGGAAGAAGTCGACGATTTGTTGCCCGCAGATGTGCCTCCTCACCTGCCATCAGCTGTAGTTTTGACTCAGAAACGGAGACACAGACACTTGTTTTCTAGATTCACCGTCATCATAAAGTGACATGATTTTATTGACGTTATAATGCAATGTTGATTGTTGATTTCCGAAAGTGTGATATTGTTATGTTTCGCTAGTTAACATTTTTGTTGACAATTTACCAGTGTTATTGCTGTTCATTTTTATGAATGTTGTTGTTTCAATTGCAATATTGATGCAAAATAAAATACTATCTCGAAACTTTTACTTATTGTCTTTATATAGCCAATTATATGCGAAACTATTTCGTGTAGAACGTGGTTAGAACATGGAATGGCTTAAAAGAACTTGAACAGAATGTATCTTGTTGTTTATTGAACACAACAGTGTTGAATATTAGTGTACAATTATCCAGTAACAACACATCTTAATTTGATGTTGTCTTAGTCTGACTACTGAGACGAAGGTGATTCAATCACCTCAAAGTGTGACTCAAACCAGCTTAGTGAAATTCGCTCACTGGTAATCCAATCAAGATAACCACTGGCTTCGTTGTTGCATGGTATAAAAGAGACGGCATCCAACAACCTGGCATCTGTTAGCAGTATATCAATTTGTGTCCTTGTCAAGCCAGTGCTATTTCATAATGTCATCTCCCAGTTTCTCAATGAGTCCAGTTTCCGAGGCAGACATAACTTTCGGTAATCTTCAGTCAGTTCTCTTTGACAGTCCATGTTCATGGAGAGATGCAGAATCATGTGACAGCGGATTTGGCTCTTCAGATTCCGAATCTGAGGTGAGTTGATTAACTGATAACAAGAGAGGAGTTTATTTGCCTTTGGGGCCATCTAACCCATATTGCTAATATGACAGACAGTGATCATAGTAATCAATTATAACATGCAAATTACATTATTGTATTCAAAAAGGTAATGAGAAGTTTATATCACCGCCCTGAACAACTATTAAGTTTTATTTGATAGCACTTTCCTTACAATTGTCCTTTCTGTATTTCCAGACATCTCCTCTTGAGCGTTCTTCTGCCAAACGTGCCCTGTTTGCTTGCGAGAGTGACGATGAGGTGGATGAAAGTCCAATGAAACGTCAACGACGGTTGGTGGCCGATGCTGTAGAGAAGTTACAGGCTACTGAAGAGAATCTGGTCGGTGACGGATCCAGAGTTCACAGCCTGCCAACTGTGGAGACAAGGAACCATCGAGACCTCAAGACTATTACACCAACTACGGTAAGTTATGTGAAAGATGTGAAATAGTTGTCTACAATCAATGAAGATAAACTGAAATCAACAGCTTAAAATGAGTTTGTTTTTCACTCTTGTGAATTGCACTATATTGTTCCCTTATTTTTTCAGGTTCAACAACTACTACAAGGTGACTTTACTGAAGATGTGAGCAGCTTCAAGATAATTGACTGTAGATATCCATACGAATACGAGGGAGGACACATTCAGGGAGCCGTCAACATTTACACTGAGGAAGGAATTCGCCAACTTGTCAACGATGCAGCCACGTCACCAGTCGTTCTTATCTTCCATTGTGAATTTTCTTCCTAGAGAGGCCCTAAGATGTAAGTATTCATTGTCTTAACTGCAACAAGTAGTTTATTGTCAAAGCTAAAAGTCAAACTTATACAGTCCATCCTCAATGTAACCATATTTATGTTCTTCTAAATCAATTCTAATCTTGTTGTGTTTTTGATTTCAGGATGCGTCATCTGAGGAGTGAGGACAGACGGACCAATAGCCACAGATATCCGACACTGAACTTTCCTGAAATCTATCTGATGCAGGGTGGATACACGTCCTTCTACTTTAACACTGACAAGGTATGTATGTTTTAGAATGTTGTCATGTTTCAATACAACGTCTCTCTTGAGTCCAGTGAATGTATCCCATATTTGTATCAAAAGTAAAAGTAATAAATAACTGAGAAATCTGCTGTGAAGGTAAATCTTTTGACATGCAATTGACCATTCATTTTCTTCATTTTAGGCACTCTGTGAACCAGAAAGCTATGTACCTATGCTTGATGCTGACCATACTGATGACCTGAAGAAATTTCGATCCAAGTGCAAGTCTATGTCAACTGGCCAGAAGAAGATGGGAAGAAGTCGACGATTTGTTGCCCGCAGATGTGCCTCCTCACCTGCCATCAGCTGTAGTTTTGACTCAGAAACGGAGACACAGACACTTGTTTTCTAGATTCACCGTCATCATAAAGTGACATGATTTTATTGACGTTATAATGCAATGTTGATTGTTGATTTCCGAAAGTGTGATATTGTTATGTTTCGCTAGTTAACATTTTTGTTGACAATTTACCAGTGTTATTGCTGTTCATTTTTATGAATGTTGTTGTTTCAATTGCAATATTGATGCAAAATAAAATACTATCTCGAAACTTTTACTTATTGTCTTTATATAGCCAATTATATGCGAAACTATTTCGTGTAGAACGTGGTTAGAACATGGAATGGCTTAAAAGAACTTGAACAGAATGTATCTTGTTGTTTATTGAACACAACAGTGTTGAATATTAGTGTACAATTATCCAGTAACAACACATCTTAATTTGATGTTGTCTTAGTCTGACTACTGAGACGAAGGTGATTCAATCACCTCAAAGTGTGACTCAAACCAGCTTAGTGAAATTCGCTCACTGGTAATCCAATCAAGATAACCACTGGCTTCGTTGTTGCATGGTATAAAAGAGACGGCATCCAACAACCTGGCATCTGTTAGCAGTATATCAATTTGTGTCCTTGTCAAGCCAGTGCTATTTCATAATGTCATCTCCCAGTTTCTCAATGAGTCCAGTTTCCGAGGCAGACATAACTTTCGGTAATCTTCAGTCAGTTCTCTTTGACAGTCCATGTTCATGGAGAGATGCAGAATCATGTGACAGCGGATTTGGCTCTTCAGATTCCGAATCTGAGGTGAGTTGATTAACTGATAACAAGAGAGGAGTTTATTTGCCTTTGGGGCCATCTAACCCATATTGCTAATATGACAGACAGTGATCATAGTAATCAATTATAACATGCAAATTACATTATTGTATTCAAAAAGGTAATGAGAAGTTTATATCACCGCCCTGAACAACTATTAAGTTTTATTTGATAGCACTTTCCTTACAATTGTCCTTTCTGTATTTCCAGACATCTCCTCTTGAGCGTTCTTCTGCCAAACGTGCCCTGTTTGCTTGCGAGAGTGACGATGAGGTGGATGAAAGTCCAATGAAACGTCAACGACGGTTGGTGGCCGATGCTGTAGAGAAGTTACAGGCTACTGAAGAGAATCTGGTCGGTGACGGATCCAGAGTTCACAGCCTGCCAACTGTGGAGACAAGGAACCATCGAGACCTCAAGACTATTACACCAACTACGGTAAGTTATGTGAAAGATGTGAAATAGTTGTCTACAATCAATGAAGATAAACTGAAATCAACAGCTTAAAATGAGTTTGTTTTTCACTCTTGTGAATTGCACTATATTGTTCCCTTATTTTTTCAGGTTCAACAACTACAAGGTGACTTTACTGAAGATGTGAGCAGCTTCAAGATAATTGACTGTAGATATCCATACGAATACGAGGGAGGACACATTCAGGGAGCCGTCAACATTTACACTGAGGAAGGAATTCGCCAACTTGTCAACGATGCAGCCACGTCACCAGTCGTTCTTATCTTCCATTGTGAATTTTCTTCCTAGAGAGGCCCTAAGATGTAAGTATTCATTGTCTTAACTGCAACAAGTAGTTTATTGTCAAAGCTAAAAGTCAAACTTATACAGTCCATCCTCAATGTAACCATATTTATGTTCTTCTAAATCAATTCTAATCTTGTTGTGTTTTTGATTTCAGGATGCGTCATCTGAGGAGTGAGGACAGACGGACCAATAGCCACAGATATCCGACACTGAACTTTCCTGAAATCTATCTGATGCAGGGTGGATACACGTCCTTCTACTTTAACACTGACAAGGTATGTATGTTTTAGAATGTTGTCATGTTTCAATACAACGTCTCTCTTGAGTCCAGTGAATGTATCCCATATTTGTATCAAAAGTAAAAGTAATAAATAACTGAGAAATCTGCTGTGAAGGTAAATCTTTTGACATGCAATTGACCATTCATTTTCTTCATTTTAGGCACTCTGTGAACCAGAAAGCTATGTACCTATGCTTGATGCTGACCATACTGATGACCTGAAGAAATTTCGATCCAAGTGCAAGTCTATGTCAACTGGCCAGAAGAAGATGGGAAGAAGTCGACGATTTGTTGCCCGCAGATGTGCCTCCTCACCTGCCATCAGCTGTAGTTTTGACTCAGAAACGGAGACACAGACACTTGTTTTCTAGATTCACCGTCATCATAAAGTGACATGATTTTATTGACGTTATAATGCAATGTTGATTGTTGATTTCCGAAAGTGTGATATTGTTATGTTTCGCTAGTTAACATTTTTGTTGACAATTTACCAGTGTTATTGCTGTTCATTTTTATGAATGTTGTTGTTTCAATTGCAATATTGATGCAAAATAAAATACTATCTCGAAACTTTTACTTATTGTCTTTATATAGCCAATTATATGCGAAACTATTTCGTGTAGAACGTGGTTAGAACATGGAATGGCTTAAAAGAACTTGAACAGAATGTATCTTGTTGTTTATTGAACACAACAGTGTTGAATATTAGTGTACAATTATCCAGTAACAACACATCTTAATTTGATGTTGTCTTAGTCTGACTACTGAGACGAAGGTGATTCAATCACCTCAAAGTGTGACTCAAACCAGCTTAGTGAAATTCGCTCACTGGTAATCCAATCAAGATAACCACTGGCTTCGTTGTTGCATGGTATAAAAGAGACGGCATCCAACAACCTGGCATCTGTTAGCAGTATATCAATTTGTGTCCTTGTCAAGCCAGTGCTATTTCATAATGTCATCTCCCAGTTTCTCAATGAGTCCAGTTTCCGAGGCAGACATAACTTTCAGTAATCTTCAGTCAGTTCTCTTTGACAGTCCATGTTCATGGAGAGATGCAGAATCATGTGACAGCGGATTTGGCTCTTCAGATTCCGAATCTGAGGTGAGTTTGATTAACTGATAACAAGAGAGGAGTTTATTTGCCTTTGGGGCCATCTAACCCATATTGCTAATATGACAGACAGTGATCATAGTAATCAATTATAACATGCAAATTACATTATTGTATTCAAAAAGGTAATGAGAAGTTTATATCACCGCCCTGAACAACTATTAAGTTTTATTTGATAGCACTTTCCTTACAATTGTCCTTTCTGTATTTCCAGACATCTCCTCTTGAGCGTTCTTCTGCCAAACGTGCCCTGTTTGCTTGCGAGAGTGACGATGAGGTGGATGAAAGTCCAATGAAACGTCAACGACGGTTGGTGGCCGATGCTGTAGAGAAGTTACAGGCTACTGAAGAGAATCTGGTCGGTGACGGATCCAGAGTTCACAGCCTGCCAACTGTGGAGACAAGGAACCATCGAGACCTCAAGACTATTACACCAACTACGGTAAGTTATGTGAAAGATGTGAAATAGTTGTCTAAAATCAATGAAGATAAACTGAAATCAACAGCTTAAAATGAGTTTGTTTTTCACTCTTGTGAATTGCACTATATTGTTCCCTTATTTTTTCAGGTTCAACAACTACTACAAGGTGACTTTACTGAAGATGTGAGCAGCTTCAAGATAATTGACTGTAGATATCCATACGAATACGAGGGAGGACACATTCAGGGAGCCGTCAACATTTACACTGAGGAAGGAATTCGCCAACTTGTCAACGATGCAGCCACGTCACCAGTCGTTCTTATCTTCCATTGTGAATTTTCTTCCTAGAGAGGCCCTAAGATGTAAGTATTCATTGTCTTAACTGCAACAAGTAGTTTATTGTCAAAGCTAAAAGTCAAACTTATACAGTCCATCCTCAATGTAACCATATTTATGTTCTTCTAAATCAATTCTAATCTTGTTGTGTTTTTGATTTCAGGATGCGTCATCTGAGGAGTGAGGACAGACGGACCAATAGCCACAGATATCCGACACTGAACTTTCCTGAAATCTATCTGATGCAGGGTGGATACAAGTCCTTCTACTTTAACACTGACAAGGTATGTATGTTTTAGAATGTTGTCATGATTCAATACAACGTCTCTCTTGAGTCCAGTGAATGTATCCCGTATGTATCTAACATATTTGTATCAAAAGTAAAAGTAATAAATAACTGAGAAATCTGCTGTGAAGGTAAATCTTTTGACATGCAATTGACCATTCATTTTCTTCATTTTAGGCACTCTGTGAACCAGAAAGCTATGTACCTATGCTTGATGCTGACCATACTGATGACCTGAAGAAATTTCGATCCAAGTGCAAGTCTATGTCAACTGGCCAGAAGAAGATGGGAAGAAGTCGACGATTTGTTGCCCGCAGATGTGCCTCCTCACCTGCCATCAGCTGTAGTTTTGACTCAGAAACGGAGACACAGACACTTGTTTTCTAGATTCACCGTCATCATAAAGTGACATGATTTTATTGACGTTATAATGCAATGTTGATTGTTGATTTCCGAAAGTGTGATATTGTTATGTTTCGCTAGTTAACATTTTTGTTGACAATTTACCAGTGTTATTGCTGTTCATTTTTATGAATGTTGTTGTTTCAATTGCAATATTGATGCAAAATAAAATACTATCTCGAAACTTTTACTTATTGTCTTTATATAGCCAATTATATGCGAAACTATTTCGTGTAGAACGTGGTTAGAACATGGAATGGCTTAAAAGAACTTGAACAGAATGTATCTTGTTGTTTATTGAACACAACAGTGTTGAATATTAGTGTACAATTATCCAGTAACAACACATCTTAATTTGATGTTGTCTTAGTCTGACTAATGAGACGAAGGTGATTCAATCACCTCAAAGTGTGACTCAAACCAGCTTAGTGAAATTCGCTCACTGGTAATCCAATCAAGATAACCACTGGCTTCGTTGTTGCATGGTATAAAAGAGACGGCATCCAACAACCTGGCATCTGTTAGCAGTATATCAATTTGTGTCCTTGTCAAGCCAGTGCTATTTCATAATGTCATCTCCCAGTTTCTCAATGAGTCCAGTTTCCGAGGCAGACATAACTTTCGGTAATCTTCAGTCAGTTCTCTTTGACAGTCCATGTTCATGGAGAGATGCAGAATCATGTGACAGCGGATTTGGCTCTTCAGATTCCGAATCTGAGGTGAGTTGATTAACTGATAAATAGAGAGAAGTTTATTTGCCTTTGGGGCCATCTAACCCATATTGCTAATATGACAGACAGTGATCATAGTAATCAATTATAACATGCAAATTACATTATTGTATTCAAAAAGGTAATGAGAAGTTTATATCACCGCCCTGAACAACTATTAAGTTTTATTTGATAGCACTTTCCTTACAATTGTCCTTTCTGTATTTCCAGACATCTCCTCTTGAGCGTTCTTCTGCCAAACGTGCCCTGTTTGCTTGCGAGAGTGACGATGAGGTGGATGAAAGTCCAATGAAACGTCAACGACGGTTGGTGGCCGATGCTGTAGAGAAGTTACAGGCTACTGAAGAGAATCTGGTCGGTGACGGATCCAGAGTTCACAGCCTGCCAACTGTGGAGACAAGGAACCATCGAGACCTCAAGACTATTACACCAACTACGGTAAGTTATGTGAAAGATGTGAAATAGTTGTCTAAAATCAATGAAGATAAACTGAAATCAACAGCTTAAAATGAGTTTGTTTTTCACTCTTGTGAATTGCACTATATTGTTCCCTTATTTTTTCAGGTTCAACAACTACTACAAGGTGACTTTACTGAAGATGTGAGCAGCTTCAAGATAATTGACTGTAGATATCCATACGAATACGAGGGAGGACACATTCAGGGAGCCGTCAACATTTACACTGAGGAAGGAATTCGCCAACTTGTCAACGATGCAGCCACGTCACCAGTCGTTCTTATCTTCCATTGTGAATTTTCTTCCGAGAGAGGCCCTAAGATGTAAGTATTCATTGTCTTAACTGCAACAAGTAGTTTATTGTCAAAGCTAAAAGTCAAACTTATACAGTCCATCCTCAATGTAACCATATTTATGTTCTTCTAAATCAATTCTAATCTTGTTGTGTTTTTGATTTCAGGATGCGTCATCTGAGGAGTGAGGACAGACGGACCAATAGCCACAGATATCCGACACTGAACTTTCCTGAAATCTATCTGATGCAGGGTGGATACAAGTCCTTCTACTTTAACACTGACAAGGTATGTATGTTTTAGAATGTTGTCATGTTTCAATACAACGTCTCTCTTGAGTCCAGTGAATGTATCCCGTATGTATCTAACATATTTGTATCAAAAGTAAAAGTAATAAATAACTGAGAAATCTGCTGTGAAGGTAAATCTTTTGACATGCAATTGACCATTCATTTTCTTCATTTTAGGCACTCTGTGAACCAGAAAGCTATGTACCTATGCTTGATGCTGACCATACTGATGACCTGAAGAAATTTCGATCCAAGTGCAAGTCTATGTCAACTGGCCAGAAGAAGATGGGAAGAAGTCGACGATTTGTTGCCCGCAGATGTGCCTCCTCACCTGCCATCAGCTGTAGTTTTGACTCAGAAACGGAGACACAGACACTTGTTTTCTAGATTCACCGTCATCATAAAGTGACATGATTTTATTGACGTTATAATGCAATGTTGATTGTTGATTTCCGAAAGTGTGATATTGTTATGTTTCGCTAGTTAACATTTTTGTTGACAATTTACCAGTGTTATTGCTGTTCATTTTTATGAATGTTGTTGTTTCAATTGCAATATTGATGCAAAATAAAATACTATCTCGAAACTTTTACTTATTGTCTTTATATAGCCAATTATATGCGAAACTATTTCGTGTAGAACGTGGTTAGAACATGGAATGGCTTAAAAGAACTTGAACAGAATGTATCTTGTTGTTTATTGAACACAACAGTGTTGAATATTAGTGTACAATTATCCAGTAACAACACATCTTAATTTGATGTTGTCTTAGTCTGACTACTGAGACGAAGGTGATTCAATCACCTCAAAGTGTGACTCAAACCAGCTTAGTGAAATTCGCTCACTGGTAATCCAATCAAGATAACCACTGGCTTCGTTGTTGCATGGTATAAAAGAGACGGCATCCAACAACCTGGCATCTGTTAGCAGTATATCAATTTGTGTCCTTGTCAAGCCAGTGCTATTTCATAATGTCATCTCCCAGTTTCTCAATGAGTCCAGTTTCCGAGGCAGACATAACTTTCAGTAATCTTCAGTCAGTTCTCTTTGACAGTCCATGTTCATGGAGAGATGCAGAATCATGTGACAGCGGATTTGGCTCTTCAGATTCCGAATCTGAGGTGAGTTGATTAACTGATAACAAGAGAGAAGTTTATTTGCCTTTGGGGCCATCTAACCCATATTGCTAATATGACAGACAGTGATCATAGTAATCAATTATAACATGCAAATTACATTATTGTATTCAAAAAGGTAATGAGAAGTTTATATCACCGCCCTGAACAACTATTAAGTTTTATTTGATAGCACTTTCCTTACAATTGTCCTTTCTGTATTTCCAGACATCTCCTCTTGAGCGTTCTTCTGCCAAACGTGCCCTGTTTGCTTGCGAGAGTGACGATGAGGTGGATGAAAGTCCAATGAAACGTCAACGACGGTTGGTGGCCGATGCTGTAGAGAAGTTACAGGCTACTGAAGAGAATCTGGTCGGTGACGGATCCAGAGTTCACAGCCTGCCAACTGTGGAGACAAGGAACCATCGAGACCTCAAGACTATTACACCAACTACGGTAAGTAATGTGAAAGATGTGAAATAGTTGTCTAAAATCAATGAAGATAAACTGAAATCAACAGCTTAAAATGAGTTTGTTTTTCACTCTTGTGAATTGCACTATATTGTTCCCTTATTTTTTCAGGTTCAACAACTACTACAAGGTGACTTTACTGAAGATGTGAGCAGCTTCAAGATAATTGACTGTAGATATCCATACGAATACGAGGGAGGACACATTCAGGGAGCCGTCAACATTTACACTGAGGAAGGAATTCGCCAACTTGTCAACGATGCAGCCACGTCACCAGTCGTTCTTATCTTCCATTGTGAATTTTCTTCCGAGAGAGGCCCTAAGATGTAAGTATTCATTGTCTTAACTGCAACAAGTAGTTTATTGTCAAAGCTAAAAGTCAAACTTATACAGTCCATCCTCAATGTAACCATATTTATGTTCTTCTAAATCAATTCTAATCTTGTTGTGTTTTTGATTTCAGGATGCGTCATCTGAGGAGTGAGGACAGACGGACCAATAGCCACAGATATCCGACACTGAACTTTCCTGAAATCTATCTGATACAGGGTGGATACAAGTCCTTCTACTTTAACACTGACAAGGTATGTATGTTTTAGAATGTTGTCATGTTTCAATACAACGTCTCTCTTGAGTCCAGTGAATGTATCCCGTATGTATCTAACATATTTGTATCAAAAGTAAAAGTAATAAATAACTGAGAAATCTGCTGTGAAGGTAAATCTTTTGACATGCAATTGACCATTCATTTTCTTCATTTTAGGCACTCTGTGAACCAGAAAGCTATGTACCTATGCTTGATGCTGACCATACTGATGACCTGAAGAAATTTCGATCCAAGTGCAAGTCTATGTCAACTGGCCAGAAGAAGATGGGAAGAAGTCGACGATTTGTTGCCCGCAGATGTGCCTCCTCACCTGCCATCAGCTGTAGTTTTGACTCAGAAACGGAGACACAGACACTTGTTTTCTAGATTCACCGTCATCATAAAGTGACATGATTTTATTGACGTTATAATGCAATGTTGATTGTTGATTTCCGAAAGTGTGATATTGTTATGTTTCGCTAGTTAACATTTTTGTTGACAATTTACCAGTGTTATTGCTGTTCATTTTTATGAATGTTGTTGTTTCAATTGCAATATTGATGCAAAATAAAATACTATCTCGAAACTTTTACTTATTGTCTTTATATAGCCAATTATATGCGAAACTATTTCGTGTAGAACGTGGTTAGAACATGGAATGGCTTAAAAGAACTTGAACAGAATGTATCTTGTTGTTTATTGAACACAACAGTGTTGAATATTAGTGTACAATTATCCAGTAACAACACATCTTAATTTGATGTTGTCTTAGTCTGACTAATGAGACGAAGGTGATTCAATCACCTCAAAGTGTGACTCAAACCAGCTTAGTGAAATTCGCTCACTGGTAATCCAATCAAGATAACCACTGGCTTCGTTGTTGCATGGTATAAAAGAGACGGCATCCAACAACCTGGCATCTGTTAGCAGTATATCAATTTGTGTCCTTGTCAAGCCAGTGCTATTTCATAATGTCATCTCCCAGTTTCTCAATGAGTCCAGTTTCCGAGGCAGACATAACTTTCAGTAATCTTCAGTCAGTTCTCTTTGACAGTTCATGTTCATGGAGAGATGCAGAATCATATGACAGCGGATTTGGCTCTTCAGATTCCGAATCTGAGGTGAGTTGATTAACTGATAACAAGAGAGGAGTTTATTTGCCTTTGGGGCCATCTAACCCATATTGCTAATATGACAGACAGTGATCATAGTAATCAATTATAACATGCAAATTACATTATTGTATTCAAAAAGGTAATGAGAAGTTTATATCACCGCCCTGAACAACTATTAAGTTTTATTTGATAGCACTTTCCTTACAATTGTCCTTTCTGTATTTCCAGACATCTCCTCTTGAGCGTTCTTCTGCCAAACGTGCCCTGTTTGCTTGCGAGAGTGACGATGAGGTGGATGAAAGTCCAATGAAACGTCAACGACGGTTGGTGGCCGATGCTGTAGAGAAGTTACAGGCTACTGAAGAGAATCTGGTCGGTGACGGATCCAGAGTTCACAGCCTGCCAACTGTGGAGACAAGGAACCATCGAGACCTCAAGACTATTACACCAACTACGGTAAGTTATGTGAAAGATGTGAAATAGTTGTCTAAAATCAATGAAGATAAACTGAAATCAACAGCTTAAAATGAGTTTGTTTTTCACTCTTGTGAATTGCACTATATTGTTCCCTTATTTTTTCAGGTTCAACAACTACTACAAGGTGACTTTACTGAAGATGTGAGCAGCTTCAAGATAATTGACTGTAGATATCCATACGAATACGAGGGAGGACACATTCAGGGAGCCGTCAACATTTACACTGAGGAAGGAATTCGCCAACTTGTCAACGATGCAGCCACGTCACCAGTCGTTCTTATCTTCCATTGTGAATTTTCTTCCGAGAGAGGCCCTAAGATGTAAGTATTCATTGTCTTAACTGCAACAAGTAGTTTATTGTCAAAGCTAAAAGTCAAACTTATACAGTCCATCCTCAATGTAACCATATTTATGTTCTTCTAAATCAATTCTAATCTTGTTGTGTTTTTGATTTCAGGATGCGTCATCTGAGGAGTGAGGACAGACGGACCAATAGCCACAGATATCCGACACTGAACTTTCCTGAAATCTATCTGATGCAGGGTGGATACAAGTCCTTCTACTTTAACACTGACAAGGTATGTATGTTTTAGAATGTTGTCATGTTTCAATACAACGTCTCTCTTGAGTCCAGTGAATGTATCCCGTATGTATCTAACATATTTGTATCAAAAGTAAAAGTAATAAATAACTGAGAAATCTGCTGTGAAGGTAAATCTTTTGACATGCAATTGACCATTCATTTTCTTCATTTTAGGCACTCTGTGAACCAGAAAGCTATGTACCTATGCTTGATGCTGACCATACTGATGACCTGAAGAAATTTCGATCCAAGTGCAAGTCTATGTCAACTGGCCAGAAGAAGATGGGAAGAAGTCGACGATTTGTTGCCCGCAGATGTGCCTCCTCACCTGCCATCAGCTGTAGTTTTGACTCAGAAACGGAGACACAGACACTTGTTTTCTAGATTCACCGTCATCATAAAGTGACATGATTTTATTGACGTTATAATGCAATGTTGATTGTTGATTTCCGAAAGTGTGATATTGTTATGTTTCGCTAGTTAACATTTTTGTTGACAATTTACCAGTGTTATTGCTGTTCATTTTTATGAATGTTGTTGTTTCAATTGCAATATTGATGCAAAATAAAATACTATCTCGAAACTTTTACTTATTGTCTTTATATAGCCAATTATATGCGAAACTATTTCGTGTAGAACGTGGTTAGAACATGGAATGGCTTAAAAGAACTTGAACAGAATGTATCTTGTTGTTTATTGAACACAACAGTGTTGAATATTAGTGTACAATTATCCAGTAACAACACATCTTAATTTGATGTTGTCTTAGTCTGACTAATGGGACGAAGGTGATTCAATCACCTCAAAGTGTGACTCAAACCAGCTTAGTGAAATTCGCTCACTGGTAATCCAATCAAGATAACCACTGGCTTCGTTGTTGCATGGTATAAAAGAGACGGCATCCAACAACCTGGCATCTGTTAGCAGTATATCAATTTGTGTCCTTGTCAAGCCAGTGCTATTTCATAATGTCATCTCCCAGTTTCTCAATGAGTCCAGTTTCCGAGGCAGACATAACTTTCAGTAATCTTCAGTCAGTTCTCTTTGACAGTCCATGTTCATGGAGAGATGCAGAATCATGTGACAGCGGATTTGGCTCTTCAGATTCCGAATCTGAGGTGAGTTGATTAACTGATAACAAGAGAGGAGTTTATTTGCCTTTGGGGCCATCTAACCCATATTGCTAATATGACAGACAGTGATCATAGTAATCAATTATAACATGCAAATTACATTATTGTATTCAAAAAGGTAATGAGAAGTTTATATCACCGCCCTGAACAACTATTAAGTTTTATTTGATAGCACTTTCCTTACAATTGTCCTTTCTGTATTTCCAGACATCTCCTCTTGAGCGTTCTTCTGCCAAACGTGCCCTGTTTGCTTGCGAGAGTGACGATGAGGTGGATGAAAGTCCAATGAAACGTCAACGACGGTTGGTGGCCGATGCTGTAGAGAAGTTACAGGCTACTGAAGAGAATCTGGTCGGTGACGGATCCAGAGTTCACAGCCTGCCAACTGTGGAGACAAGGAACCATCGAGACCTCAAGACTATTACACCAACTACGGTAAGTTATGTGAAAGATGTGAAATAGTTGTCTAAAATCAATGAAGATAAACTGAAATCAACAGCTTAAAATGAGTTTGTTTTTCACTCTTGTGAATTGCACTATATTGTTCCCTTATTTTTTCAGGTTCAACAACTACTACAAGGTGACTTTACTGAAGATGTGAGCAGCTTCAAGATAATTGACTGTAGATATCCATACGAATACGAGGGAGGACACATTCAGGGAGCCGTCAACATTTACACTGAGGAAGGAATTCGCCAACTTGTCAACGATGCAGCCACGTCACCAGTCGTTCTTATCTTCCATTGTGAATTTTCTTCCGAGAGAGGCCCTAAGATGTAAGTATTCATTGTCTTAACTGCAACAAGTAGTTTATTGTCAAAGCTAAAAGTCAAACTTATACAGTCCATCCTCAATGTAACCATATTTATGTTCTTCTAAATCAATTCTAATCTTGTTGTGTTTTTGATTTCAGGATGCGTCATCTGAGGAGTGAGGACAGACGGACCAATAGCCACAGATATCCGACACTGAACTTTCCTGAAATCTATCTGATGCAGGGTGGATACAAGTCCTTCTACTTTAACACTGACAAGGTATGTATGTTTTAGAATGTTGTCATGTTTCAATACAACGTCTCTCTTGAGTCCAGTGAATGTATCCCGTATGTATCTAACATATTTGTATCAAAAGTAAAAGTAATAAATAACTGAGAAATCTGCTGTGAAGGTAAATCTTTTGACATGCAATTGACCATTCATTTTCTTCATTTTAGGCACTCTGTGAACCAGAAAGCTATGTACCTATGCTTGATGCTGACCATACTGATGACCTGAAGAAATTTCGATCCAAGTGCAAGTCTATGTCAACTGGCCAGAAGAAGATGGGAAGAAGTCGACGATTTGTTGCCCGCAGATGTGCCTCCTCACCTGCCATCAGCTGTAGTTTTGACTCAGAAACGGAGACACAGACACTTGTTTTCTAGATTCACCGTCATCATAAAGTGACATGATTTTATTGACGTTATAATGCAATGTTGATTGTTGATTTCCGAAAGTGTGATATTGTTATGTTTCGCTAGTTAACATTTTTGTTGACAATTTACCAGTGTTATTGCTGTTCATTTTTATGAATGTTGTTGTTTCAATTGCAATATTGATGCAAAATAAAATACTATCTCGAAACTTTTACTTATTGTCTTTATATAGCCAATTATATGCGAAACTATTTCGTGTAGAACGTGGTTAGAACATGGAATGGCTTAAAAGAACTTGAACAGAATGTATCTTGTTGTTTATTGAACACAACAGTGTTGAATATTAGTGTACAATTATCCAGTAACAACACATCTTAATTTGATGTTGTCTTAGTCTGACTAATGGGACGAAGGTGATTCAATCACCTCAAAGTGTGACTCAAACCAGCTTAGTGAAATTCGCTCACTGGTAATCCAATCAAGATAACCACTGGCTTCGTTGTTGCATGGTATAAAAGAGACGGCATCCAACAACCTGGCATCTGTTAGCAGTATATCAATTTGTGTCCTTGTCAAGCCAGTGCTATTTCATAATGTCATCTCCCAGTTTCTCAATGAGTCCAGTTTCCGAGGCAGACATAACTTTCAGTAATCTTCAGTCAGTTCTCTTTGACAGTCCATGTTCATGGAGAGATGCAGAATCATGTGACAGCGGATTTGGCTCTTCAGATTCCGAATCTGAGGTGAGTTGATTAACTGATAACAAGAGAGGAGTTTATTTGCCTTTGGGGCCATCTAACCCATATTGCTAATATGACAGACAGTGATCATAGTAATCAATTATAACATGCAAATTACATTATTGTATTCAAAAAGATAATGAGAAGTTTATATCACCGCCCTGAACAACTATTAAGTTTTATTTGATAGCACTTTCCTTACAATTGTCCTTTCTGTATTTCCAGACATCTCCTCTTGAGCGTTCTTCTGCCAAACGTGCCTTGTTTGCTTGCGAGAGTGACGATGAGGTGGATGAAAGTCCAATGAAACGTCAACGACGGTTGGTGGCCGATGCTGTAGAGAAGTTACAGGCTACTGAAGAGAATCTGGTCGGTGACGGATCCAGAGTTCACAGCCTGCCAACTGTGGAGACAAGGAACCATCGAGACCTCAAGACTATTACACCAACTACGGTAAGTTATGTGAAAGATGTGAAATAGTTGTCTAAAATCAATGAAGATAAACTGAAATCAACAGCTTAAAATGAGTTTGTTTTTCACTCTTGTGAATTGCACTATATTGTTCCCTTATTTTTTCAGGTTCAACAACTACTACAAGGTGACTTTACTGAAGATGTGAGCAGCTTCAAGATAATTGACTGTAGATATCCATACGAATACGAGGGAGGACACATTCAGGGAGCCGTCAACATTTACACTGAGGAAGGAATTCGCCAACTTGTCAACGATGCAGCCACGTCACCAGTCGTTCTTATCTTCCATTGTGAATTTTCTTCCTAGAGAGGCCCTAAGATGTAAGTATTCATTGTCTTAACTGCAACAAGTAGTTTATTGTCAAAGCTAAAAGTCAAACTTATACAGTCCATCCTCAATGTAACCATATTTATGTTCTTCTAAATCAATTCTAATCTTGTTGTGTTTTTGATTTCAGGATGCGTCATCTGAGGAGTGAGGACAGACGGACCAATAGCCACAGATATCCGACACTGAACTTTCCTGAAATCTATCTGATGCAGGGTGGATACAAGTCCTTCTACTTTAACACTGACAAGGTATGTATGTTTTAGAATGTTGTCATGATTCAATACAACGTCTCTCTTGAGTCCAGTGAATGTATCCCGTATGTATCTAACATATTTGTATCAAAAGTAAAAGTAATAAATAACTGAGAAATCTGCTGTGAAGGTAAATCTTTTGACATGCAATTGACCATTCATTTTCTTCATTTTAGGCACTCTGTGAACCAGAAAGCTATGTACCTATGCTTGATGCTGACCATACTGATGACCTGAAGAAATTTCGATCCAAGTGCAAGTCTATGTCAACTGGCCAGAAGAAGATGGGAAGAAGTCGACGATTTGTTGCCCGCAGATGTGCCTCCTCACCTGCCATCAGCTGTAGTTTTGACTCAGAAACGGAGACACAGACACTTGTTTTCTAGATTCACCGTCATCATAAAGTGACATGATTTTATTGACGTTATAATGCAATGTTGATTGTTGATTTCCGAAAGTGTGATATTGTTATGTTTCGCTAGTTAACATTTTTGTTGACAATTTACCAGTGTTATTGCTGTTCATTTTTATGAATGTTGTTGTTTCAATTGCAATATTGATGCAAAATAAAATACTATCTCGAAACTTTTACTTATTGTCTTTATATAGCCAATTATATGCGAAACTATTTCGTGTAGAACGTGGTTAGAACATGGAATGGCTTAAAAGAACTTGAACAGAATGTATCTTGTTGTTTATTGAACACAACAGTGTTGAATATTAGTGTACAATTATCCAGTAACAACACATCTTAATTTGATGTTGTCTTAGTCTGACTAATGGGACGAAGGTGATTCAATCACCTCAAAGTGTGACTCAAACCAGCTTAGTGAAATTCGCTCACTGGTAATCCAATCAAGATAACCACTGGCTTCGTTGTTGCATGGTATAAAAGAGACGGCATCCAACAACCTGGCATCTGTTAGCAGTATATCAATTTGTGTCCTTGTCAAGCCAGTGCTATTTCATAATGTCATCTCCCAGTTTCTCAATGAGTCCAGTTTCCGAGGCAGACATAACTTTCAGTAATCTTCAGTCAGTTCTCTTTGACAGTCCATGTTCATGGAGAGATGCAGAATCATGTGACAGCGGATTTGGCTCTTCAGATTCCGAATCTGAGGTGAGTTGATTAACTGATAACAAGAGAGGAGTTTATTTGCCTTTGGGGCCATCTAACCCATATTGCTAATATGACAGACAGTGATCATAGTAATCAATTATAACATGCAAATTACATTATTGTATTCAAAAAGTAAATGAGAAGTTTATATCACCGCCCTGAACAACTATTAAGTTTTATTTGATAGCACTTTCCTTACAATTGTCCTTTCTGTATTTCCAGACATCTCCTCTTGAGCGTTCTTCTGCCAAACGTGCCTTGTTTGCTTGCGAGAGTGACGATGAGGTGGATGACTAATGAGACGAAGGTGATTCAATCACCTCAAAGTGTGACTCAAACCAGCTTAGTGAAATTCGCTCACTGGTAATCCAATCAAGATAACCACTGGCTTCGTTGTTGCATGGTATAAAAGAGACGGCATCCAACAACCTGGCATCTGTTAGCAGTATATCAATTTGTGTCCTTGTCAAGCCAGTGCTATTTCATAATGTCATCTCCCAGTTTCTCAATGAGTCCAGTTTCCGAGGCAGACATAACTTTCAGTAATCTTCAGTCAGTTCTCTTTGACAGTCCATGTTCATGGAGAGATGCAGAATCATGTGACAGCGGATTTGGCTCTTCAGATTCCGAATCTGAGGTGAGTTGATTAACTGATAACAAGAGAGGAGTTTATTTGCCTTTGGGGCCATCTAACCCATATTGCTAATATGACAGACAGTGATCATAGTAATCAATTATAACATGCAAATTACATTATTGTATTCAAAAAGATAATGAGAAGTTTATATCACCGCCCTGAACAACTATTAAGTTTTATTTGATAGCACTTTCCTTACAATTGTCCTTTCTGTATTTCCAGACATCTCCTCTTGAGCGTTCTTCTGCCAAACGTGCCCTGTTTGCTTGCGAGAGTGACGATGAGGTGGATGAAAGTCCAATGAAACGTCAACGACGGTTGGTGGCCGATGCTGTAGAGAAGTTACAGGCTACTGAAGAGAATCTGGTCGGTGACGGATCCAGAGTTCACAGCCTGCCAACTGTGGAGACAAGGAACCATCGAGACCTCAAGACTATTACACCAACTACGGTAAGTTATGTGAAAGATGTGAAATAGTTGTCTAAAATCAATGAAGATAAACTGAAATCAACAGCTTAAAATGAGTTTGTTTTTCACTCTTGTGAATTGCACTATATTGTTCCCTTATTTTTTCAGGTTCAACAACTACTACAAGGTGACTTTACTGAAGATGTGAGCAGCTTCAAGATAATTGACTGTAGATATCCATACGAATACGAGGGAGGACACATTCAGGGAGCCGTCAACATTTACACTGAGGAAGGAATTCGCCAACTTGTCAACGATGCAGCCACGTCACCAGTCGTTCTTATCTTCCATTGTGAATTTTCTTCCGAGAGAGGCCCTAAGATGTAAGTATTCATTGTCTTAACTGCAACAAGTAGTTTATTGTCAAAGCTAAAAGTCAAACTTATACAGTCCATCCTCAATGTAACCATATTTATGTTCTTCTAAATCAATTCTAATCTTGTTGTGTTTTTTATTTCAGGATGCGTCATCTGAGGAGTGAGGACAGACGGACCAATAGCCACAGATATCCGACACTGAACTTTCCTGAAATCTATCTGATGCAGGGTGGATACAAGTCCTTCTACTTTAACACTGACAAGGTATGTATGTTTTAGAATGTTGTCATGTTTCAATACAACGTCTCTCTTGAGTCCAGTGAATGTATCCCGTATGTATCTAACATATTTGTATCAAAAGTAAAAGTAATAAATAACTGAGAAATCTGCTGTGAAGGTAAATCTTTTGACATGCAATTGACCATTCATTTTCTTCATTTTAGGCACTCTGTGAACCAGAAAGCTATGTACCTATGCTTGATGCTGACCATACTGATGACCTGAAGAAATTTCGATCCAAGTGCAAGTCTATGTCAACTGGCCAGAAGAAGATGGGAAGAAGTCGACGATTTGTTGCCCGCAGATGTGCCTCCTCACCTGCCATCAGCTGTAGTTTTGACTCAGAAACGGAGACACAGACACTTGTTTTCTAGATTCACCGTCATCATAAAGTGACATGATTTTATTGACGTTATAATGCAATGTTGATTGTTGATTTCCGAAAGTGTGATATTGTTATGTTTCGCTAGTTAACATTTTTGTTGACAATTTACCAGTGTTATTGCTGTTCATTTTTATGAATGTTGTTGTTTCAATTGCAATATTGATGCAAAATAAAATACTATCTCGAAACTTTTACTTATTGTCTTTATATAGCCAATTATATGCGAAACTATTTCGTGTAGAACGTGGTTAGAACATGGAATGGCTTAAAAGAACTTGAACTGAATGTATCTTGTTGTTTATTGAACACAACAGTGTTGAATATTAGTGTACAATTATCCAGTAACAACACATCTTAATTTGATGTTGTCTTAGTCTGACTAATGAGACGAAGGTGATTCAATCACCTCAAAGTGTGACTCAAACCAGCTTAGTGAAATTCGCTCACTGGTAATCCAATCAAGATAACCACTGGCTTCGTTGTTGCATGGTATAAAAGAGACGGCATCCAACAACCTGGCATCTGTTAGCAGTATATCAATTTGTGTCCTTGTCAAGCCAGTGCTATTTCATAATGTCATCTCCCAGTTTCTCAATGAGTCCAGTTTCCGAGGCAGACATAACTTTCAGTAATCTTCAGTCAGTTCTCTTTGACAGTCCATGTTCATGGAGAGATGCAGAATCATGTGACAGCGGATTTGGCTCTTCAGATTCCGAATCTGAGGTGAGTTGATTAACTGATAACAAGAGAGGAGTTTATTTGCCTTTGGGGCCATCTAACCCATATTGCTAATATGACAGACAGTGATCATAGTAATCAATTATAACATGCAAATTACATTATTGTATTCAAAAAGGTAATGAGAAGTTTATATCACCGCCCTGAACAACTATTAAGTTTTATTTGATAGCACTTTTCTTACAATTGTCCTTTCTGTATTTCCAGACATCTCCTCTTGAGCGTTCTTCTGCCAAACGTGCCCTGTTTGCTTGCGAGAGTGACGATGAGGTGGATGAAAGTCCAATGAAACGTCAACGACGGTTGGTGGCCGATGCTGTAGAGAAGTTACAGGCTACTGAAGAGAATCTGGTCGGTGACGGATCCAGAGTTCACAGCCTGCCAACTGTGGAGACAAGGAACCATCGAGACCTCAAGACTATTACACCAACTACGGTAAGTTATGTGAAAGATGTGAAATAGTTGTCTAAAATCAATGAAGATAAACTGAAATCAACAGCTTAAAATGAGTTTGTTTTTCACTCTTGTGAATTGCACTATATTGTTCCCTTATTTTTTCAGGTTCAACAACTACTACAAGGTGACTTTACTGAAGATGTGAGCAGCTTCAAGATAATTGACTGTAGATATCCATACGAATACGAGGGAGGACACATTCAGGGAGCCGTCAACATTGAGGAAGGAATTCGCCAACTTGTCAACGATGCAGCCACGTCACCAGTCGTTCTTATCTTCCATTGTGAATTTTCTTCCTAGAGAGGCCCTAAGATGTAAGTATTCATTGTCTTAACTGCAACAAGTAGTTTATTGTCAAAGCTAAAAGTCAAACTTATACAGTCCATCCTCAATGTAACCATATTTATGTTCTTCTAAATCAATTCTAATCTTGTTGTGTTTTTGATTTCAGGATGCGTCATCTGAGGAGTGAGGACAGACGGACCAATAGCCACAGATATCCGACACTGAACTTTCCTGAAATCTATCTGATGCAGGGTGGATACAAGTCCTTCTACTTTAACACTGACAAGGTATGTATGTTTTAGAATGTTGTCATGTTTCAATACAACGTCTCTCTTGAGTCCAGTGAATGTATCCCATATTTGTATCAAAAGTAAAAGTAATAAATAACTGAGAAATCTGCTGTGAAGGTAAATCTTTTTACATGCAATTGACCATTCATTTTCTTCATTTTAGGCACTCTGTGAACCAGAAAGCTATGTACCTATGCTTGATGCTGACCATACTGATGACCTGAAGAAATTTCGATCCAAGTGCAAGTCTATGTCAACTGGCCAGAAGAAGATGGGAAGAAGTCGACGATTTGTTGCCCGCAGATGTGCCTCCTCACCTGCCATCAGCTGTAGTTTTGACTCAGAAACGGAGACACAGACACTTGTTTTCTAGATTCACCGTCATCATAAAGTGACATGATTTTATTGACGTTATAATGCAATGTTGATTGTTGATTTCCGAAAATGTGATATTGTTATGTTTCGCTAGTTAACATTTTTGTTGACAATTTACCAGTGTTATTGCTGTTCATTTTTATGAATGTTGTTGTTTCAATTGCAATATTGATGCAAAATAAAATACTATCTCGAAACTTTTACTTATTGTCTTTATATAGCCAATTATATGCGAAACTATTTCGTGTAGAACGTGGTTAGAACATGGAATGGCTTAAAAGAACTTGAACTGAATGTATCTTGTTGTTTATTGAACACAACAGTGTTGAATATTAGTGTACAATTATCCAGTAACAACACATCTTAATTTGATGTTGTCTTAGTCTGACTAATGAGACGAAGGTGATTCAATCACCTCAAAGTGTGACTCAAACCAGCTTAGTGAAATTCGCTCACTGGTAATCCAATCAAGATAACCACTGGCTTCGTTGTTGCATGGTATAAAAGAGACGGCATCCAACAACCTGGCATCTGTTAGCAGTATATCAATTTGTGTCCTTGTCAAGCCAGTGCTATTTCATAATGTCATCTCCCAGTTTCTCAATGAGTCCAGTTTCCGAGGCAGACATAACTTTCAGTAATCTTCAGTCAGTTCTCTTTGACAGTCCATGTTCATGGAGAGATGCAGAATCATGTGACAGCGGATTTGGCTCTTCAGATTCCGAATCTGAGGTGAGTTGATTAACTGATAACAAGAGAGGAGTTTATTTGCCTTTGGGGCCATCTAACCCATATTGCTAATATGACAGACAGTGATCATAGTAATCAATTATAACATGCAAATTACATTATTGTATTCAAAAAGGTAATGAGAAGTTTATATCACCGCCCTGAACAACTATTAAGTTTTATTTGATAGCACTTTCCTTACAATTGTCCTTTCTGTATTTCCAGACATCTCCTCTTGAGCGTTCTTCTGCCAAACGTGCCTTGTTTGCTTGCGAGAGTGACGATGAGGTGGATGACTAATGAGACGAAGGTGATTCAATCACCTCAAAGTGTGACTCAAACCAGCTTAGTGAAATTCGCTCACTGGTAATCCAATCAAGATAACCACTGGCTTCGTTGTTGCATGGTATAAAAGAGACGGCATCCAACAACCTGGCATCTGTTAGCAGTATATCAATTTGTGTCCTTGTCAAGCCAGTGCTATTTCATAATGTCATCTCCCAGTTTCTCAATGAGTCCAGTTTCCGAGGCAGACATAACTTTCAGTAATCTTCAGTCAGTTCTCTTTGACAGTCCATGTTCATGGAGAGATGCAGAATCATGTGACAGCGGATTTGGCTCTTCAGATTCCGAATCTGAGGTGAGTTGATTAACTGATAACAAGAGAGGAGTTTATTTGCCTTTGGGGCCATCTAACCCATATTGCTAATATGACAGACAGTGATCATAGTAATCAATTATAACATGCAAATTACATTATTGTATTCAAAAAGATAATGAGAAGTTTATATCACCGCCCTGAACAACTATTAAGTTTTATTTGATAGCACTTTCCTTACAATTGTCCTTTCTGTATTTCCAGACATCTCCTCTTGAGCGTTCTTCTGCCAAACGTGCCCTGTTTGCTTGCGAGAGTGACGATGAGGTGGATGAAAGTCCAATGAAACGTCAACGACGGTTGGTGGCTGATGCTGTAGAGAAGTTACAGGCTACTGAAGAGAATCTGGTCGGTGACGGATCCAGAGTTCACAGCCTGCCAACTGTGGAGACAAGGAACCATCGAGACCTCAAGACTATTACACCAACTACGGTAAGTTATGTGAAAGATGTGAAATAGTTGTCTAAAATCAATGAAGATAAACTGAAATCAACAGCTTAAAATGAGTTTGTTTTTCACTCTTGTGAATTGCACTATATTGTTCCCTTATTTTTTCAGGTTCAACAACTACTACAAGGTGACTTTACTGAAGATGTGAGCAGCTTCAAGATAATTGACTGTAGATATCCATACGAATACGAGGGAGGACACATTCAGGGAGCCGTCAACATTTACACTGAGGAAGGAATTCGCCAACTTGTCAACGATGCAGCCACGTCACCAGTCGTTCTTATCTTCCATTGTGAATTTTCTTCCGAGAGAGGCCCTAAGATGTAAGTATTCATTGTCTTAACTGCAACAAGTAGTTTATTGTCAAAGCTAAAAGTCAAACTTATACAGTCCATCCTCAATGTAACCATATTTATGTTCTTCTAAATCAATTCTAATCTTGTTGTGTTTTTTATTTCAGGATGCGTCATCTGAGGAGTGAGGACAGACGGACCAATAGCCACAGATATCCGACACTGAACTTTCCTGAAATCTATCTGATGCAGGGTGGATACAAGTCCTTCTACTTTAACACTGACAAGGTATGTATGTTTTAGAATGTTGTCATGTTTCAATACAACGTCTCTCTTGAGTCCAGTGAATGTATCCCGTATGTATCTAACATATTTGTATCAAAAGTAAAAGTAATAAATAACTGAGAAATCTGCTGTGAAGGTAAATCTTTTGACATGCAATTGACCATTCATTTTCTTCATTTTAGGCACTCTGTGAACCAGAAAGCTATGTACCTATGCTTGATGCTGACCATACTGATGACCTGAAGAAATTTCGATCCAAGTGCAAGTCTATGTCAACTGGCCAGAAGAAGATGGGAAGAAGTCGACGATTTGTTGCCCGCAGATGTGCCTCCTCACCTGCCATCAGCTGTAGTTTTGACTCAGAAACGGAGACACAGACACTTGTTTTCTAGATTCACCGTCATCATAAAGTGACATGATTTTATTGACGTTATAATGCAATGTTGATTGTTGATTTCCGAAAGTGTGATATTGTTATGTTTCGCTAGTTAACATTTTTGTTGACAATTTACCAGTGTTATTGCTGTTCATTTTTATGAATGTTGTTGTTTCAATTGCAATATTGATGCAAAATAAAATACTATCTCGAAACTTTTACTTATTGTCTTTATATAGCCAATTATATGCGAAACTATTTCGTGTAGAACGTGGTTAGAACATGGAATGGCTTAAAAGAACTTGAACTGAATGTATCTTGTTGTTTATTGAACACAACAGTGTTGAATATTAGTGTACAATTATCCAGTAACAACACATCTTAATTTGATGTTGTCTTAGTCTGACTAATGAGACGAAGGTGATTCAATCACCTCAAAGTGTGACTCAAACCAGCTTAGTGAAATTCGCTCACTGGTAATCCAATCAAGATAACCACTGGCTTCGTTGTTGCATGGTATAAAAGAGACGGCATCCAACAACCTGGCATCTGTTAGCAGTATATCAATTTGTGTCCTTGTCAAGCCAGTGCTATTTCATAATGTCATCTCCCAGTTTCTCAATGAGTCCAGTTTCCGAGGCAGACATAACTTTCAGTAATCTTCAGTCAGTTCTCTTTGACAGTCCATGTTCATGGAGAGATGCAGAATCATGTGACAGCGGATTTGGCTCTTCAGATTCCGAATCTGAGGTGAGTTGATTAACTGATAACAAGAGAGGAGTTTATTTGCCTTTGGGGCCATCTAACCCATATTGCTAATATGACAGACAGTGATCATAGTAATCAATTATAACATGCAAATTACATTATTGTATTCAAAAAGGTAATGAGAAGTTTATATCACCGCCCTGAACAACTATTAAGTTTTATTTGATAGCACTTTTCTTACAATTGTCCTTTCTGTATTTCCAGACATCTCCTCTTGAGCGTTCTTCTGCCAAACGTGCCCTGTTTGCTTGCGAGAGTGACGATGAGGTGGATGAAAGTCCAATGAAACGTCAACGACGGTTGGTGGCCGATGCTGTAGAGAAGTTACAGGCTACTGAAGAGAATCTGGTCGGTGACGGATCCAGAGTTCACAGCCTGCCAACTGTGGAGACAAGGAACCATCGAGACCTCAAGACTATTACACCAACTACGGTAAGTTATGTGAAAGATGTGAAATAGTTGTCTAAAATCAATGAAGATAAACTGAAATCAACAGCTTAAAATGAGTTTGTTTTTCACTCTTGTGAATTGCACTATATTGTTCCCTTATTTTTTCAGGTTCAACAACTACTACAAGGTGACTTTACTGAAGATGTGAGCAGCTTCAAGATAATTGACTGTAGATATCCATACGAATACGAGGGAGGACACATTCAGGGAGCCGTCAACATTGAGGAAGGAATTCGCCAACTTGTCAACGATGCAGCCACGTCACCAGTCGTTCTTATCTTCCATTGTGAATTTTCTTCCTAGAGAGGCCCTAAGATGTAAGTATTCATTGTCTTAACTGCAACAAGTAGTTTATTGTCAAAGCTAAAAGTCAAACTTATACAGTCCATCCTCAATGTAACCATATTTATGTTCTTCTAAATCAATTCTAATCTTGTTGTGTTTTTGATTTCAGGATGCGTCATCTGAGGAGTGAGGACAGACGGACCAATAGCCACAGATATCCGACACTGAACTTTCCTGAAATCTATCTGATGCAGGGTGGATACAAGTCCTTCTACTTTAACACTGACAAGGTATGTATGTTTTAGAATGTTGTCATGTTTCAATACAACGTCTCTCTTGAGTCCAGTGAATGTATCCCATATTTGTATCAAAAGTAAAAGTAATAAATAACTGAGAAATCTGCTGTGAAGGTAAATCTTTTTACATGCAATTGACCATTCATTTTCTTCATTTTAGGCACTCTGTGAACCAGAAAGCTATGTACCTATGCTTGATGCTGACCATACTGATGACCTGAAGAAATTTCGATCCAAGTGCAAGTCTATGTCAACTGGCCAGAAGAAGATGGGAAGAAGTCGACGATTTGTTGCCCGCAGATGTGCCTTCTCACCTGCCATCAGCTGTAGTTTTGACTCAGAAACGGAGACACAGACACTTGTTTTCTAGATTCACCGTCATCATAAAGTGACATGATTTTATTGACGTTATAATGCAATGTTGATTGTTGATTTCCGAAAGTGTGATATTGTTATGTTTCGCTAGTTAACATTTTTGTTGACAATTTACCAGTGTTATTGCTGTTCATTTTTATGAATGTTGTTGTTTCAATTGCAATATTGATGCAAAATAAAATACTATCTCGAAACTTTTACTTATTGTCTTTATATAGCCAATTATATGCGAAACTATTTCGTGTAGAACGTGGTTAGAACATGGAATGGCTTAAAAGAACTTGAACAGAATGTATCTTGTTGTTTATTGAACACAACAGTGTTGAATATTAGTGTACAATTATCCAGTAACAACACATCTTAATTTGATGTTGTCTTAGTCTGACTAATGAGACGAAGGTGATTCAATCACCTCAAAGTGTGACTCAAACCAGCTTAGTGAAATTCGCTCACTGGTAATCCAATCAAGATAACCACTGGCTTCGTTGTTGCATGGTATAAAAGAGACGGCATCCAACAACCTGGCATCTGTTAGCAGTATATCAATTTGTGTCCTTGTCAAGCCAGTGCTATTTCATAATGTCATCTCCCAGTTTCTCAATGAGTCCAGTTTCCGAGGCAGACATAACTTTCGGTAATCTTCAGTCAGTTCTCTTTGACAGTCCATGTTCATGGAGAGATGCAGAATCATGTGACAGCGGATTTGGCTCTTCAGATTCCGAATCTGAGGTGAGTTGATTAACTGATAACAAGAGAGGAGTTTATTTGCCTTTGGGGCCATCTAACCCATATTGCTAATATGACAGACAGTGATCATAGTAATCAATTATAACATGCAAATTACATTATTGTATTCAAAAAGGTAATGAGAAGTTTATATCACCGCCCTGAACAACTATTAAGTTTTATTTGATAGTACTTTCCTTACAATTGTCCTTTCTGTATTTCCAGACATCTCCTCTTGAGCGTTCTTCTGCCAAACGTGCCCTGTTTGCTTGCGAGAGTGACGATGAGGTGGATGAAAGTCCAATGAAACGTCAACGACGGTTGGTGGCCGATGCTGTAGAGAAGTTACAGGCTACTGAAGAGAATCTGGTCGGTGACGGATCCAGAGTTCACAGCCTGCCAACTGTGGAGACAAGGAACCATCGAGACCTCAAGACTATTACACCAACTACGGTAAGTTATGTGAAAGATGTGAAATAGTTGTCTAAAATCAATGAAGATAAACTGAAATCAACAGCTTAAAATGAGTTTGTTTTTCACTCTTGTGAATTGCACTATATTGTTCCCTTATTTTTTCAGGTTCAACAACTACTACAAGGTGACTTTACTGAAGATGTGAGCAGCTTCAAGATAATTGACTGTAGATATCCATACGAATACGAGGGAGGACACATTCAGGGAGCCGTCAACATTTACACTGAGGAAGGAATTCGCCAACTTGTCAACGATGCAGCCACGTCACCAGTCGTTCTTATCTTCCATTGTGAATTTTCTTCCGAGAGAGGCCCTAAGATGTAAGTATTCATTGTCTTAACTGCAACAAGTAGTTTATTGTCAAAGCTCAAAGTCAAACTTATACAGTCCATCCTCAATGTAACCATATTTATGTTCTTCTAAATCAATTCTAATCTTGTTGTGTTTTTGATTTCAGGATGCGTCATCTGAGGAGTGAGGACAGACGGACCAATAGCCACAGATATCCGACACTGAACTTTCCTGAAATCTATCTGATGCAGGGTGGATACAAGTCCTTCTACTTTAACACTGACAAGGTATGTATGTTTTAGAATGTTGTCATGTTTCAATACAACGTCTCTCTTGAGTCCAGTGAATGTATCCCGTATGTATCTAACATATTTGTATCAAAAGTAAAAGTAATAAATAACTGAGAAATCTGCTGTGAAGGTAAATCTTTTGACATGCAATTGACCATTCATTTTCTTCATTTTAGGCACTCTGTGAACCAGAAAGCTATGTACCTATGCTTGATGCTGACCATACTGATGACCTGAAGAAATTTCGATCCAAGTGCAAGTCTATGTCAACTGGCCAGAAGAAGATGGGAAGAAGTCGACGATTTGTTGCCCGCAGATGTGCCTCCTCACCTGCCATCAGCTGTAGTTTTGACTCAGAAACGGAGACACAGACACTTGTTTTCTAGATTCACCGTCATCATAAAGTGACATGATTTTATTGACGTTATAATGCAATGTTGATTGTTGATTTCCGAAAGTGTGATATTGTTATGTTTCGCTAGTTAACATTTTTGTTGACAATTTACCAGTGTTATTGCTGTTCATTTTTATGAATGTTGTTGTTTCAATTGCAATATTGATGCAAAATAAAATACTATCTCGAAACTTTTACTTATTGTCTTTATATAGCCAATTATATGCGAAACTATTTCGTGTAGAACGTGGTTAGAACATGGAATGGCTTAAAAGAACTTGAACTGAATGTATCTTGTTGTTTATTGAACACAACAGTGTTGAATATTAGTGTACAATTATCCAGTAACAACACATCTTAATTTGATGTTGTCTTAGTCTGACTAATGAGACGAAGGTGATTCAATCACCTCAAAGTGTGACTCAAACCAGCTTAGTGAAATTCGCTCACTGGTAATCCAATCAAGATAACCACTGGCTTCGTTGTTGCATGGTATAAAAGAGACGGCATCCAACAACCTGGCATCTGTTAGCAGTATATCAATTTGTGTCCTTGTCAAGCCAGTGCTATTTCATAATGTCATCTCCCAGTTTCTCAATGAGTCCAGTTTCCGAGGCAGACATAACTTTCAGTAATCTTCAGTCAGTTCTCTTTGACAGTCCATGTTCATGGAGAGATGCAGAATCATGTGACAGCGGATTTGGCTCTTCAGATTCCGAATCTGAGGTGAGTTGATTAACTGATAACAAGAGAGGAGTTTATTTGCCTTTGGGGCCATCTAACCCATATTGCTAATATGACAGACAGTGATCATAGTAATCAATTATAACATGCAAATTACATTATTGTATTCAAAAAGGTAATGAGAAGTTTATATCACCGCCCTGAACAACTATTAAGTTTTATTTGATAGCACTTTCCTTACAATTGTCCTTTCTGTATTTCCAGACATCTCCTCTTGAGCGTTCTTCTGCCAAACGTGCCTTGTTTGCTTGCGAGAGTGACGATGAGGTGGATGACTAATGAGACGAAGGTGATTCAATCACCTCAAAGTGTGACTCAAACCAGCTTAGTGAAATTCGCTCACTGGTAATCCAATCAAGATAACCACTGGCTTCGTTGTTGCATGGTATAAAAGAGACGGCATCCAACAACCTGGCATCTGTTAGCAGTATATCAATTTGTGTCCTTGTCAAGCCAGTGCTATTTCATAATGTCATCTCCCAGTTTCTCAATGAGTCCAGTTTCCGAGGCAGACATAACTTTCAGTAATCTTCAGTCAGTTCTCTTTGACAGTCCATGTTCATGGAGAGATGCAGAATCATGTGACAGCGGATTTGGCTCTTCAGATTCCGAATCTGAGGTGAGTTGATTAACTGATAACAAGAGAGGAGTTTATTTGCCTTTGGGGCCATCTAACCCATATTGCTAATATGACAGACAGTGATCATAGTAATCAATTATAACATGCAAATTACATTATTGTATTCAAAAAGATAATGAGAAGTTTATATCACCGCCCTGAACAACTATTAAGTTTTATTTGATAGCACTTTCCTTACAATTGTCCTTTCTGTATTTCCAGACATCTCCTCTTGAGCGTTCTTCTGCCAAACGTGCCCTGTTTGCTTGCGAGAGTGACGATGAGGTGGATGAAAGTCCAATGAAACGTCAACGACGGTTGGTGGCTGATGCTGTAGAGAAGTTACAGGCTACTGAAGAGAATCTGGTCGGTGACGGATCCAGAGTTCACAGCCTGCCAACTGTGGAGACAAGGAACCATCGAGACCTCAAGACTATTACACCAACTACGGTAAGTTATGTGAAAGATGTGAAATAGTTGTCTAAAATCAATGAAGATAAACTGAAATCAACAGCTTAAAATGAGTTTGTTTTTCACTCTTGTGAATTGCACTATATTGTTCCCTTATTTTTTCAGGTTCAACAACTACTACAAGGTGACTTTACTGAAGATGTGAGCAGCTTCAAGATAATTGACTGTAGATATCCATACGAATACGAGGGAGGACACATTCAGGGAGCCGTCAACATTTACACTGAGGAAGGAATTCGCCAACTTGTCAACGATGCAGCCACGTCACCAGTCGTTCTTATCTTCCATTGTGAATTTTCTTCCGAGAGAGGCCCTAAGATGTAAGTATTCATTGTCTTAACTGCAACAAGTAGTTTATTGTCAAAGCTAAAAGTCAAACTTATACAGTCCATCCTCAATGTAACCATATTTATGTTCTTCTAAATCAATTCTAATCTTGTTGTGTTTTTTATTTCAGGATGCGTCATCTGAGGAGTGAGGACAGACGGACCAATAGCCACAGATATCCGACACTGAACTTTCCTGAAATCTATCTGATGCAGGGTGGATACAAGTCCTTCTACTTTAACACTGACAAGGTATGTATGTTTTAGAATGTTGTCATGTTTCAATACAACGTCTCTCTTGAGTCCAGTGAATGTATCCCGTATGTATCTAACATATTTGTATCAAAAGTAAAAGTAATAAATAACTGAGAAATCTGCTGTGAAGGTAAATCTTTTTACATGCAATTGACCATTCATTTTCTTCATTTTAGGCACTCTGTGAACCAGAAAGCTATGTACCTATGCTTGATGCTGACCATACTGATGACCTGAAGAAATTTCGATCCAAGTGCAAGTCTATGTCAACTGGCCAGAAGAAGATGGGAAGAAGTCGACGATTTGTTGCCCGCAGATGTGCCTCCTCACCTGCCATCAGCTGTAGTTTTGACTCAGAAACGGAGACACAGACACTTGTTTTCTAGATTCACCGTCATCATAAAGTGACATGATTTTATTGACGTTATAATGCAATGTTGATTGTTGATTTCCGAAAGTGTGATATTGTTATGTTTCGCTAGTTAACATTTTTGTTGACAATTTACCAGTGTTATTGCTGTTCATTTTTATGAATGTTGTTGTTTCAATTGCAATATTGATGCAAAATAAAATACTATCTCGAAACTTTTACTTATTGTCTTTATATAGCCAATTATATGCGAAACTATTTCGTGTAGAACGTGGTTAGAACATGGAATGGCTTAAAAGAACTTGAACTGAATGTATCTTGTTGTTTATTGAACACAACAGTGTTGAATATTAGTGTACAATTATCCAGTAACAACACATCTTAATTTGATGTTGTCTTAGTCTGACTAATGAGACGAAGGTGATTCAATCACCTCAAAGTGTGACTCAAACCAGCTTAGTGAAATTCGCTCACTGGTAATCCAATCAAGATAACCACTGGCTTCGTTGTTGCATGGTATAAAAGAGACGGCATCCAACAACCTGGCATCTGTTAGCAGTATATCAATTTGTGTCCTTGTCAAGCCAGTGCTATTTCATAATGTCATCTCCCAGTTTCTCAATGAGTCCAGTTTCCGAGGCAGACATAACTTTCAGTAATCTTCAGTCAGTTCTCTTTGACAGTCCATGTTCATGGAGAGATGCAGAATCATGTGACAGCGGATTTGGCTCTTCAGATTCCGAATCTGAGGTGAGTTGATTAACTGATAACAAGAGAGGAGTTTATTTGCCTTTGGGGCCATCTAACCCATATTGCTAATATGACAGACAGTGATCATAGTAATCAATTATAACATGCAAATTACATTATTGTATTCAAAAAGGTAATGAGAAGTTTATATCACCGCCCTGAACAACTATTAAGTTTTATTTGATAGCACTTTCCTTACAATTGTCCTTTCTGTATTTCCAGACATCTCCTCTTGAGCGTTCTTCTGCCAAACGTGCCTTGTTTGCTTGCGAGAGTGACGATGAGGTGGATGACTAATGAGACGAAGGTGATTCAATCACCTCAAAGTGTGACTCAAACCAGCTTAGTGAAATTCGCTCACTGGTAATCCAATCAAGATAACCACTGGCTTCGTTGTTGCATGGTATAAAAGAGACGGCATCCAACAACCTGGCATCTGTTAGCAGTATATCAATTTGTGTCCTTGTCAAGCCAGTGCTATTTCATAATGTCATCTCCCAGTTTCTCAATGAGTCCAGTTTCCGAGGCAGACATAACTTTCAGTAATCTTCAGTCAGTTCTCTTTGACAGTCCATGTTCATGGAGAGATGCAGAATCATGTGACAGCGGATTTGGCTCTTCAGATTCCGAATCTGAGGTGAGTTGATTAACTGATAACAAGAGAGGAGTTTATTTGCCTTTGGGGCCATCTAACCCATATTGCTAATATGACAGACAGTGATCATAGTAATCAATTATAACATGCAAATTACATTATTGTATTCAAAAAGGTAATGAGAAGTTTATATCACCGCCCTGAACAACTATTAAGTTTTATTTGATAGCACTTTCCTTACAATTGTCCTTTCTGTATTTCCAGACATCTCCTCTTGAGCGTTCTTCTGCCAAACGTGCCTTGTTTGCTTGCGAGAGTGACGATGAGGTGGATGACTAATGAGACGAAGGTGATTCAATCACCTCAAAGTGTGACTCAAACCAGCTTAGTGAAATTCGCTCACTGGTAATCCAATCAAGATAACCACTGGCTTCGTTGTTGCATGGTATAAAAGAGACGGCATCCAACAACCTGGCATCTGTTAGCAGTATATCAATTTGTGTCCTTGTCAAGCCAGTGCTATTTCATAATGTCATCTCCCAGTTTCTCAATGAGTCCAGTTTCCGAGGCAGACATAACTTTCAGTAATCTTCAGTCAGTTCTCTTTGACAGTCCATGTTCATGGAGAGATGCAGAATCATGTGACAGCGGATTTGGCTCTTCAGATTCCGAATCTGAGGTGAGTTGATTAACTGATAACAAGAGAGGAGTTTATTTGCCTTTGGGGCCATCTAACCCATATTGCTAATATGACAGACAGTGATCATAGTAATCAATTATAACATGCAAATTACATTATTGTATTCAAAAAGATAATGAGAAGTTTATATCACCGCCCTGAACAACTATTAAGTTTTATTTGATAGCACTTTCCTTACAATTGTCCTTTCTGTATTTCCAGACATCTCCTCTTGAGCGTTCTTCTGCCAAACGTGCCCTGTTTGCTTGCGAGAGTGACGATGAGGTGGATGAAAGTCCAATGAAACGTCAACGACGGTTGGTGGCTGATGCTGTAGAGAAGTTACAGGCTACTGAAGAGAATCTGGTCGGTGACGGATCCAGAGTTCACAGCCTGCCAACTGTGGAGACAAGGAACCATCGAGACCTCAAGACTATTACACCAACTACGGTAAGTTATGTGAAAGATGTGAAATAGTTGTCTAAAATCAATGAAGATAAACTGAAATCAACAGCTTAAAATGAGTTTGTTTTTCACTCTTGTGAATTGCACTATATTGTTCCCTTATTTTTTCAGGTTCAACAACTACTACAAGGTGACTTTACTGAAGATGTGAGCAGCTTCAAGATAATTGACTGTAGATATCCATACGAATACGAGGGAGGACACATTCAGGGAGCCGTCAACATTTACACTGAGGAAGGAATTCGCCAACTTGTCAACGATGCAGCCACGTCACCAGTCGTTCTTATCTTCCATTGTGAATTTTCTTCCGAGAGAGGCCCTAAGATGTAAGTATTCATTGTCTTAACTGCAACAAGTAGTTTATTGTCAAAGCTAAAAGTCAAACTTATACAGTCCATCCTCAATGTAACCATATTTATGTTCTTCTAAATCAATTCTAATCTTGTTGTGTTTTTTATTTCAGGATGCGTCATCTGAGGAGTGAGGACAGACGGACCAATAGCCACAGATATCCGACACTGAACTTTCCTGAAATCTATCTGATGCAGGGTGGATACAAGTCCTTCTACTTTAACACTGACAAGGTATGTATGTTTTAGAATGTTGTCATGTTTCAATACAACGTCTCTCTTGAGTCCAGTGAATGTATCCCGTATGTATCTAACATATTTGTATCAAAAGTAAAAGTAATAAATAACTGAGAAATCTGCTGTGAAGGTAAATCTTTTTACATGCAATTGACCATTCATTTTCTTCATTTTAGGCACTCTGTGAACCAGAAAGCTATGTACCTATGCTTGATGCTGACCATACTGATGACCTGAAGAAATTTCGATCCAAGTGCAAGTCTATGTCAACTGGCCAGAAGAAGATGGGAAGAAGTCGACGATTTGTTGCCCGCAGATGTGCCTCCTCACCTGCCATCAGCTGTAGTTTTGACTCAGAAACGGAGACACAGACACTTGTTTTCTAGATTCACCGTCATCATAAAGTGACATGATTTTATTGACGTTATAATGCAATGTTGATTGTTGATTTCCGAAAGTGTGATATTGTTATGTTTCGCTAGTTAACATTTTTGTTGACAATTTACCAGTGTTATTGCTGTTCATTTTTATGAATGTTGTTGTTTCAATTGCAATATTGATGCAAAATAAAATACTATCTCGAAACTTTTACTTATTGTCTTTATATAGCCAATTATATGCGAAACTATTTCGTGTAGAACGTGGTTAGAACATGGAATGGCTTAAAAGAACTTGAACTGAATGTATCTTGTTGTTTATTGAACACAACAGTGTTGAATATTAGTGTACAATTATCCAGTAACAACACATCTTAATTTGATGTTGTCTTAGTCTGACTAATGAGACGAAGGTGATTCAATCACCTCAAAGTGTGACTCAAACCAGCTTAGTGAAATTCGCTCACTGGTAATCCAATCAAGATAACCACTGGCTTCGTTGTTGCATGGTATAAAAGAGACGGCATCCAACAACCTGGCATCTGTTAGCAGTATATCAATTTGTGTCCTTGTCAAGCCAGTGCTATTTCATAATGTCATCTCCCAGTTTCTCAATGAGTCCAGTTTCCGAGGCAGACATAACTTTCAGTAATCTTCAGTCAGTTCTCTTTGACAGTCCATGTTAATGGAGAGATGCAGAATCATGTGACAGCGGATTTGGCTCTTCAGATTCCGAATCTGAGGTGAGTTGATTAACTGATAACAAGAGAGGAGTTTATTTGCCTTTGGGGCCATCTAACCCATATTGCTAATATGACAGACAGTGATCATAGTAATCAATTATAACATGCAAATTACATTATTGTATTCAAAAAGGTAATGAGAAGTTTATATCACCGCCCTGAACAACTATTAAGTTTTATTTGATAGCACTTTCCTTACAATTGTCCTTTCTGTATTTCCAGACATCTCCTCTTGAGCGTTCTTCTGCCAAACGTGCCTTGTTTGCTTGCGAGAGTGACGATGAGGTGGATGACTAATGAGACGAAGGTGATTCAATCACCTCAAAGTGTGACTCAAACCAGCTTAGTGAAATTCGCTCACTGGTAATCCAATCAAGATAACCACTGGCTTCGTTGTTGCATGGTATAAAAGAGACGGCATCCAACAACCTGGCATCTGTTAGCAGTATATCAATTTGTGTCCTTGTCAAGCCAGTGCTATTTCATAATGTCATCTCCCAGTTTCTCAATGAGTCCAGTTTCCGAGGCAGACATAACTTTCAGTAATCTTCAGTCAGTTCTCTTTGACAGTCCATGTTCATGGAGAGATGCAGAATCATGTGACAGCGGATTTGGCTCTTCAGATTCCGAATCTGAGGTGAGTTGATTAACTGATAACAAGAGAGGAGTTTATTTGCCTTTGGGGCCATCTAACCCATATTGCTAATATGACAGACAGTGATCATAGTAATCAATTATAACATGCAAATTACATTATTGTATTCAAAAAGATAATGAGAAGTTTATATCACCGCCCTGAACAACTATTAAGTTTTATTTGATAGCACTTTCCTTACAATTGTCCTTTCTGTATTTCCAGACATCTCCTCTTGAGCGTTCTTCTGCCAAACGTGCCCTGTTTGCTTGCGAGAGTGACGATGAGGTGGATGAAAGTCCAATGAAACGTCAACGACGGTTGGTGGCTGATGCTGTAGAGAAGTTACAGGCTACTGAAGAGAATCTGGTCGGTGACGGATCCAGAGTTCACAGCCTGCCAACTGTGGAGACAAGGAACCATCGAGACCTCAAGACTATTACATCAACTACGGTAAGTTATGTGAAAGATGTGAAATAGTTGTCTAAAATCAATGAAGATAAACTGAAATCAACAGCTTAAAATGAGTTTGTTTTTCACTCTTGTGAATTGCACTATATTGTTCCCTTATTTTTTCAGGTTCAACAACTACTACAAGGTGACTTTACTGAAGATGTGAGCAGCTTCAAGATAATTGACTGTAGATATCCATACGAATACGAGGGAGGACACATTCAGGGAGCCGTCAACATTTACACTGAGGAAGGAATTCGCCAACTTGTCAACGATGCAGCCACGTCACCAGTCGTTCTTATCTTCCATTGTGAATTTTCTTCCGAGAGAGGCCCTAAGATGTAAGTATTCATTGTCTTAACTGCAACAAGTAGTTTATTGTCAAAGCTAAAAGTCAAACTTATACAGTCCATCCTCAATGTAACCATATTTATGTTCTTCTAAATCAATTCTAATCTTGTTGTGTTTTTTATTTCAGGATGCGTCATCTGAGGAGTGAGGACAGACGGACCAATAGCCACAGATATCCGACACTGAACTTTCCTGAAATCTATCTGATGCAGGGTGGATACAAGTCCTTCTACTTTAACACTGACAAGGTATGTATGTTTTAGAATGTTGTCATGTTTCAATACAACGTCTCTCTTGAGTCCAGTGAATGTATCCCGTATGTATCTAACATATTTGTATCAAAAGTAAAAGTAATAAATAACTGAGAAATCTGCTGTGAAGGTAAATCTTTTTACATGCAATTGACCATTCATTTTCTTCATTTTAGGCACTCTGTGAACCAGAAAGCTATGTACCTATGCTTGATGCTGACCATACTGATGACCTGAAGAAATTTCGATCCAAGTGCAAGTCTATGTCAACTGGCCAGAAGAAGATGGGAAGAAGTCGACGATTTGTTGCCCGCAGATGTGCCTCCTCACCTGCCATCAGCTGTAGTTTTGACTCAGAAACGGAGACACAGACACTTGTTTTCTAGATTCACCGTCATCATAAAGTGACATGATTTTATTGACGTTATAATGCAATGTTGATTGTTGATTTCCGAAAGTGTGATATTGTTATGTTTCGCTAGTTAACATTTTTGTTGACAATTTACCAGTGTTATTGCTGTTCATTTTTATGAATGTTGTTGTTTCAATTGCAATATTGATGCAAAATAAAATACTATCTCGAAACTTTTACTTATTGTCTTTATATAGCCAATTATATGCGAAACTATTTCGTGTAGAACGTGGTTAGAACATGGAATGGCTTAAAAGAACTTGAACTGAATGTATCTTGTTGTTTATTGAACACAACAGTGTTGAATATTAGTGTACAATTATCCAGTAACAACACATCTTAATTTGATGTTGTCTTAGTCTGACTAATGAGACGAAGGTGATTCAATCACCTCAAAGTGTGACTCAAACCAGCTTAGTGAAATTCGCTCACTGGTAATCCAATCAAGATAACCACTGGCTTCGTTGTTGCATGGTATAAAAGAGACGGCATCCAACAACCTGGCATCTGTTAGCAGTATATCAATTTGTGTCCTTGTCAAGCCAGTGCTATTTCATAATGTCATCTCCCAGTTTCTCAATGAGTCCAGTTTCCGAGGCAGACATAACTTTCAGTAATCTTCAGTCAGTTCTCTTTGACAGTCCATGTTCATGGAGAGATGCAGAATCATGTGACAGCGGATTTGGCTCTTCAGATTCCGAATCTGAGGTGAGTTGATTAACTGATAACAAGAGAGGAGTTTATTTGCCTTTGGGGCCATCTAACCCATATTGCTAATATGACAGACAGTGATCATAGTAATCAATTATAACATGCAAATTACATTATTGTATTCAAAAAGGTAATGAGAAGTTTATATCACCGCCCTGAACAACTATTAAGTTTTATTTGATAGCACTTTCCTTACAATTGTCCTTTCTGTATTTCCAGACATCTCCTCTTGAGCGTTCTTCTGCCAAACGTGCCCTGTTTGCTTGCGAGAGTGACGATGAGGTGGATGAAAGTCCAATGAAACGTCAACGACGGTTGGTGGCCGATGCTGTAGAGAAGTTACAGGCTACTGAAGAGAATCTGGTCGGTGACGGATCCAGAGTTCACAGCCTGCCAACTGTGGAGACAAGGAACCATCGAGACCTCAAGACTATTACACCAACTACGGTAAGTTATGTGAAAGATGTGAAATAGTTGTCTAAAATCAATGAAGATAAACTGAAATCAACAGCTTAAAATGAGTTTGTTTTTCACTCTTGTGAATTGCACTATATTGTTCCCTTATTTTTTCAGGTTCAACAACTACTACAAGGTGACTTTACTGAAGATGTGAGCAGCTTCAAGATAATTGACTGTAGATATCCATACGAATACGAGGGAGGACACATTCAGGGAGCCGTCAACATTTACACTGAGGAAGGAATTCGCCAACTTGTCAACGATGCAGCCACGTCACCAGTCGTTCTTATCTTCCATTGTGAATTTTCTTCCGAGAGAGGCCCTAAGATGTAAGTATTCATTGTCTTAACTGCAACAAGTAGTTTATTGTCAAAGCTCAAAGTCAAACTTATACAGTCCATCCTCAATGTAACCATATTTATGTTCTTCTAAATCAATTCTAATCTTGTTGTGTTTTTGATTTCAGGATGCGTCATCTGAGGAGTGAGGACAGACGGACCAATAGCCACAGATATCCGACACTGAACTTTCCTGAAATCTATCTGATGCAGGGTGGATACAAGTCCTTCTACTTTAACACTGACAAGGTATGTATGTTTTAGAATGTTGTCATGTTTCAATACAACGTCTCTCTTGAGTCCAGTGAATGTATCCCGTATGTATCTAACATATTTGTATCAAAAGTAAAAGTAATAAATAACTGAGAAATCTGCTGTGAAGGTAAATCTTTTGACATGCAATTGACCATTCATTTTCTTCATTTTAGGCACTCTGTGAACCAGAAAGCTATGTACCTATGCTTGATGCTGACCATACTGATGACCTGAAGAAATTTCGATCCAAGTGCAAGTCTATGTCAACTGGCCAGAAGAAGATGGGAAGAAGTCGACGATTTGTTGCCCGCAGATGTGCCTTCTCACCTGCCATCAGCTGTAGTTTTGACTCAGAAACGGAGACACAGACACTTGTTTTCTAGATTCACCGTCATCATAAAGTGACATGATTTTATTGACGTTATAATGCAATGTTGATTGTTGATTTCCGAAAGTGTGATATTGTTATGTTTCGCTAGTTAACATTTTTGTTGACAATTTACCAGTGTTATTGCTGTTCATTTTTATGAATGTTGTTGTTTCAATTGCAATATTGATGCAAAATAAAATACTATCTCGAAACTTTTACTTATTGTCTTTATATAGCCAATTATATGCGAAACTATTTCGTGTAGAACGTGGTTAGAACATGGAATGGCTTAAAAGAACTTGAACAGAATGTATCTTGTTGTTTATTGAACACAACAGTGTTGAATATTAGTGTACAATTATCCAGTAACAACACATCTTAATTTGATGTTGTCTTAGTCTGACTAATGAGACGAAGGTGATTCAATCACCTCAAAGTGTGACTCAAACCAGCTTAGTGAAATTCGCTCACTGGTAATCCAATCAAGATAACCACTGGCTTCGTTGTTGCATGGTATAAAAGAGACGGCATCCAACAACCTGGCATCTGTTAGCAGTATATCAATTTGTGTCCTTGTCAAGCCAGTGCTATTTCATAATGTCATCTCCCAGTTTCTCAATGAGTCCAGTTTCCGAGGCAGACATAACTTTCGGTAATCTTCAGTCAGTTCTCTTTGACAGTCCATGTTCATGGAGAGATGCAGAATCATGTGACAGCGGATTTGGCTCTTCAGATTCCGAATCTGAGGTGAGTTGATTAACTGATAACAAGAGAGGAGTTTATTTGCCTTTGGGGCCATCTAACCCATATTGCTAATATGACAGACAGTGATCATAGTAATCAATTATAACATGCAAATTACATTATTGTATTCAAAAAGGTAATGAGAAGTTTATATCACCGCCCTGAACAACTATTAAGTTTTATTTGATAGTACTTTCCTTACAATTGTCCTTTCTGTATTTCCAGACATCTCCTCTTGAGCGTTCTTCTGCCAAACGTGCCCTGTTTGCTTGCGAGAGTGACGATGAGGTGGATGAAAGTCCAATGAAACGTCAACGACGGTTGGTGGCCGATGCTGTAGAGAAGTTACAGGCTACTGAAGAGAATCTGGTCGGTGACGGATCCAGAGTTCACAGCCTGCCAACTGTGGAGACAAGGAACCATCGAGACCTCAAGACTATTACACCAACTACGGTAAGTTATGTGAAAGATGTGAAATAGTTGTCTAAAATCAATGAAGATAAACTGAAATCAACAGCTTAAAATGAGTTTGTTTTTCACTCTTGTGAATTGCACTATATTGTTCCCTTATTTTTTCAGGTTCAACAACTACTACAAGGTGACTTTACTGAAGATGTGAGCAGCTTCAAGATAATTGACTGTAGATATCCATACGAATACGAGGGAGGACACATTCAGGGAGCCGTCAACATTTACACTGAGGAAGGAATTCGCCAACTTGTCAACGATGCAGCCACGTCACCAGTCGTTCTTATCTTCCATTGTGAATTTTCTTCCGAGAGAGGCCCTAAGATGTAAGTATTCATTGTCTTAACTGCAACAAGTAGTTTATTGTCAAAGCTCAAAGTCAAACTTATACAGTCCATCCTCAATGTAACCATATTTATGTTCTTCTAAATCAATTCTAATCTTGTTGTGTTTTTGATTTCAGGATGCGTCATCTGAGGAGTGAGGACAGACGGACCAATAGCCACAGATATCCGACACTGAACTTTCCTGAAATCTATCTGATACAGGGTGGATACAAGTCCTTCTACTTTAACACTGACAAGGTATGTATGTTTTAGAATGTTGTCATGTTTCAATACAACGTCTCTCTTGAGTCCAGTGAATGTATCCCGTATGTATCTAACATATTTGTATCAAAAGTAAAAGTAATAAATAACTGAGAAATCTGCTGTGAAGGTAAATCTTTTGACATGCAATTGACCATTCATTTTCTTCATTTTAGGCACTCTGTGAACCAGAAAGCTATGTACCTATGCTTGATGCTGACCATACTGATGACCTGAAGAAATTTCGATCCAAGTGCAAGTCTATGTCAACTGGCCAGAAGAAGATGGGAAGAAGTCGACGATTTGTTGCCCGCAGATGTGCCTCCTCACCTGCCATCAGCTGTAGTTTTGACTCAGAAACGGAGACACAGACACTTGTTTTCTAGATTCACCGTCATCATAAAGTGACATGATTTTATTGACGTTATAATGCAATGTTGATTGTTGATTTCCGAAAGTGTGATATTGTTATGTTTCGCTAGTTAACATTTTTGTTGACAATTTACCAGTGTTATTGCTGTTCATTTTTATGAATGTTGTTGTTTCAATTGCAATATTGATGCAAAATAAAATACTATCTCGAAACTTTTACTTATTGTCTTTATATAGCCAATTTATATGCGAAACTATTTCGTGTAGAACGTGGTTAGAACATGGAATGGCTTAAAAGAACTTGAACAGAATGTATCTTGTTGTTTATTGAACACAACAGTGTTGAATATTAGTGTACAATTATCCAGTAACAACACATCTTAATTTGATGTTGTCTTAGTCTGACTAATGAGACGAAGGTGATTCAATCACCTCAAAGTGTGACTCAAACCAGCTTAGTGAAATTCGCTCACTGGTAATCCAATCAAGATAACCACTGGCTTCGTTGTTGCATGGTATAAAAGAGACGGCATCCGACAACCTGGCATCTGTTAGCAGTATATCAATTTGTGTCCTTGTCAAGCCAGTGCTATTTCATAATGTCATCTCCCAGTTTCTCAATGAGTCCAGTTTCCGAGGCAGACATAACTTTCGGTAATCTTCAGTCAGTTCTCTTTGACAGTCCATGTTCATGGAGAGATGCAGAATCATGTGACAGCGGATTTGGCTCTTCAGATTCCGAATCTGAGGTGAGTTGATTAACTGATAACAAGAGAGGAGTTTATTTGCCTTTGGGGCCATCTAACCCATATTGCTAATATGACAGACAGTGATCATAGTAATCAATTATAACATGCAAATTACATTATTGTATTCAAAAAGGTAATGAGAAGTTTATATCACCGCCCTGAACAACTATTAAGTTTTATTTGATAGCACTTTCCTTACAATTGTCCTTTCTGTATTTCCAGACATCTCCTCTTGAGCGTTCTTCTGCCAAACGTGCCCTGTTTGCTTGCGAGAGTGACGATGAGGTGGATGAAAGTCCAATGAAACGTCAACGACGGTTGGTGGCCGATGCTGTAGAGAAGTTACAGGCTACTGAAGAGAATCTGGTCGGTGACGGATCCAGAGTTCACAGCCTGCCAACTGTGGAGACAAGGAACCATCGAGACCTCAAGACTATTACACCAACTACGGTAAGTTATGTGAAAGATGTGAAATAGTTGTCTAAAATCAATGAAGATAAACTGAAATCAACAGCTTAAAATGAGTTTGTTTTTCACTCTTGTGAATTGCACTATATTGTTCCCTTATTTTTTCAGGTTCAACAACTACTACAAGGTGACTTTACTTAAGATGTGAGCAGCTTCAAGATAATTGACTGTAGATATCCATACGAATACGAGGGAGGACACATTCAGGGAGCCGTCAACATTGAGGAAGGAATTCGCCAACTTGTCAACGATGCAGCCACGTCACCAGTCGTTCTTATCTTCCATTGTGAATTTTCTTCCTAGAGAGGCCCTAAGATGTAAGTATTCATTGTCTTAACTGCAACAAGTAGTTTATTGTCAAAGCTAAAAGTCAAACTTATACAGTCCATCCTCAATGTAACCATATTTATGTTCTTCTAAATCAATTCTAATCTTGTTGTGTTTTTGATTTCAGGATGCGTCATCTGAGGAGTGAGGACAGACGGACCAATAGCCACAGATATCCGACACTGAACTTTCCTGAAATCTATCTGATGCAGGGTGGATACAAGTCCTTCTACTTTAACACTGACAAGGTATGTATGTTTTAGAATGTTGTCATGTTTCAATACAACGTCTCTCTTGAGTCCAGTGAATGTATCCCATATTTGTATCAAAAGTAAAAGTAATAAATAACTGAGAAATCTGCTGTGAAGGTAAATCTTTTTACATGCAATTGACCATTCATTTTCTTCATTTTAGGCACTCTGTGAACCAGAAAGCTATGTACCTATGCTTGATGCTGACCATACTGATGACCTGAAGAAATTTCGATCCAAGTGCAAGTCTATGTCAACTGGCCAGAAGAAGATGGGAAGAAGTCGACGATTTGTTGCCCGCAGATGTGCCTCCTCACCTGCCATCAGCTGTAGTTTTGACTCAGAAACGGAGACACAGACACTTGTTTTCTAGATTCACCGTCATCATAAAGTGACATGATTTTATTGACGTTATAATGCAATGTTGATTGTTGATTTCCGAAAGTGTGATATTGTTATGTTTCGCTAGTTAACATTTTTGTTGACAATTTACCAGTGTTATTGCTGTTCATTTTTATGAATGTTGTTGTTTCAATTGCAATATTGATGCAAAATAAAATACTATCTCGAAACTTTTACTTATTGTCTTTATATAGCCAATTATATGCGAAACTATTTCGTGTAGAACGTGGTTAGAACATGGAATGGCTTAAAAGAACTTGAACTGAATGTATCTTGTTGTTTATTGAACACAACAGTGTTGAATATTAGTGTACAATTATCCAGTAACAACACATCTTAATTTGATGTTGTCTTAGTCTGACTAATGAGACGAAGGTGATTCAATCACCTCAAAGTGTGACTCAAACCAGCTTAGTGAAATTCGCTCACTGGTAATCCAATCAAGATAACCACTGGCTTCGTTGTTGCATGGTATAAAAGAGACGGCATCCAACAACCTGGCATCTGTTAGCAGTATATCAATTTGTGTCCTTGTCAAGCCAGTGCTATTTCATAATGTCATCTCCCAGTTTCTCAATGAGTCCAGTTTCCGAGGCAGACATAACTTTCAGTAATCTTCAGTCAGTTCTCTTTGACAGTCCATGTTCATGGAGAGATGCAGAATCATGTGACAGCGGATTTGGCTCTTCAGATTCCGAATCTGAGGTGAGTTGATTAACTGATAACAAGAGAGGAGTTTATTTGCCTTTGGGGCCATCTAACCCATATTGCTAATATGACAGACAGTGATCATAGTAATCAATTATAACATGCAAATTACATTATTGTATTCAAAAAGGTAATGAGAAGTTTATATCACCGCCCTGAACAACTATTAAGTTTTATTTGATAGCACTTTCCTTACAATTGTCCTTTCTGTATTTCCAGACATCTCCTCTTGAGCGTTCTTCTGCCAAACGTGCCCTGTTTGCTTGCGAGAGTGACGATGAGGTGGATGAAAGTCCAATGAAACGTCAACGACGGTTGGTGGCCGATGCTGTAGAGAAGTTACAGGCTACTGAAGAGAATCTGGTCGGTGACGGATCCAGAGTTCACAGCCTGCCAACTGTGGAGACAAGGAACCATCGAGACCTCAAGACTATTACACCAACTACGGTAAGTTATGTGAAAGATGTGAAATAGTTGTCTAAAATCAATGAAGATAAACTGAAATCAACAGCTTAAAATGAGTTTGTTTTTCACTCTTGTGAATTGCACTATATTGTTCCCTTATTTTTTCAGGTTCAACAACTACTACAAGGTGACTTTACTGAAGATGTGAGCAGCTTCAAGATAATTGACTGTAGATATCCATACGAATACGAGGGAGGACACATTCAGGGAGCCGTCAACATTTACACTGAGGAAGGAATTCGCCAACTTGTCAACGATGCAGCCACGTCACCAGTCGTTCTTATCTTCCATTGTGAATTTTCTTCCGAGAGAGGCCCTAAGATGTAAGTATTCATTGTCTTAACTGCAACAAGTAGTTTATTGTCAAAGCTCAAAGTCAAACTTATACAGTCCATCCTCAATGTAACCATATTTATGTTCTTCTAAATCAATTCTAATCTTGTTGTGTTTTTGATTTCAGGATGCGTCATCTGAGGAGTGAGGACAGACGGACCAATAGCCACAGATATCCGACACTGAACTTTCCTGAAATCTATCTGATGCAGGGTGGATACAAGTCCTTCTACTTTAACACTGACAAGGTATGTATGTTTTAGAATGTTGTCATGTTTCAATACAACGTCTCTCTTGAGTCCAGTGAATGTATCCCGTATGTATCTAACATATTTGTATCAAAAGTAAAAGTAATAAATAACTGAGAAATCTGCTGTGAAGGTAAATCTTTTGACATGCAATTGACCATTCATTTTCTTCATTTTAGGCACTCTGTGAACCAGAAAGCTATGTACCTATGCTTGATGCTGACCATACTGATGACCTGAAGAAATTTCGATCCAAGTGCAAGTCTATGTCAACTGGCCAGAAGAAGATGGGAAGAAGTCGACGATTTGTTGCCCGCAGACCTGCCATCAGCTGTAGTTTTGACTCAGAAACGGAGACACAGACACTTGTTTTCTAGATTCACCGTCATCATAAAGTGACATGATTTTATTGACGTTATAATGCAATGTTGATTGTTGATTTCCGAAAGTGTGATATTGTTATGTTTCGCTAGTTAACATTTTTGTTGACAATTTACCAGTGTTATTGCTGTTCATTTTTATGAATGTTGTTGTTTCAATTGCAATATTGATGCAAAATAAAATACTATCTCGAAACTTTTACTTATTGTCTTTATATAGCCAATTATATGCGAAACTATTTCGTGTAGAACGTGGTTAGAACATGGAATGGCTTAAAAGAACTTGAACAGAATGTATCTTGTTGTTTATTGAACACAACAGTGTTGAATATTAGTGTACAATTATCCAGTAACAACACATCTTAATTTGATGTTGTCTTAGTCTGACTAATGAGACGAAGGTGATTCAATCACCTCAAAGTGTGACTCAAACCAGCTTAGTGAAATTCGCTCACTGGTAATCCAATCAAGATAACCACTGGCTTCGTTGTTGCATGGTATAAAAGAGACGGCATCCAACAACCTGGCATCTGTTAGCAGTATATCAATTTGTGTCCTTGTCAAGCCAGTGCTATTTCATAATGTCATCTCCCAGTTTCTCAATGAGTCCAGTTTCCGAGGCAGACATAACTTTCGGTAATCTTCAGTCAGTTCTCTTTGACAGTCCATGTTCATGGAGAGATGCAGAATCATGTGACAGCGGATTTGGCTCTTCAGATTCCGAATCTGAGGTGAGTTGATTAACTGATAACAAGAGAGGAGTTTATTTGCCTTTGGGGCCATCTAACCCATATTGCTAATATGACAGACAGTGATCATAGTAATCAATTATAACATGCAAATTACATTATTGTATTCAAAAAGGTAATGAGAAGTTTATATCACCGCCCTGAACAACTATTAAGTTTTATTTGATAGTACTTTCCTTACAATTGTCCTTTCTGTATTTCCAGACATCTCCTCTTGAGCGTTCTTCTGCCAAACGTGCCCTGTTTGCTTGCGAGAGTGACGATGAGGTGGATGAAAGTCCAATGAAACGTCAACGACGGTTGGTGGCCGATGCTGTAGAGAAGTTACAGGCTACTGAAGAGAATCTGGTCGGTGACGGATCCAGAGTTCACAGCCTGCCAACTGTGGAGACAAGGAACCATCGAGACCTCAAGACTATTACACCAACTACGGTAAGTTATGTGAAAGATGTGAAATAGTTGTCTAAAATCAATGAAGATAAACTGAAATCAACAGCTTAAAATGAGTTTGTTTTTCACTCTTGTGAATTGCACTATATTGTTCCCTTATTTTTTCAGGTTCAACAACTACTACAAGGTGACTTTACTGAAGATGTGAGCAGCTTCAAGATAATTGACTGTAGATATCCATACGAATACGAGGGAGGACACATTCAGGGAGCCGTCAACATTTACACTGAGGAAGGAATTCGCCAACTTGTCAACGATGCAGCCACGTCACCAGTCGTTCTTATCTTCCATTGTGAATTTTCTTCCGAGAGAGGCCCTAAGATGTAAGTATTCATTGTCTTAACTGCAACAAGTAGTTTATTGTCAAAGCTCAAAGTCAAACTTATACAGTCCATCCTCAATGTAACCATATTTATGTTCTTCTAAATCAATTCTAATCTTGTTGTGTTTTTGATTTCAGGATGCGTCATCTGAGGAGTGAGGACAGACGGACCAATAGCCACAGATATCCGACACTGAACTTTCCTGAAATCTATCTGATACAGGGTGGATACAAGTCCTTCTACTTTAACACTGACAAGGTATGTATGTTTTAGAATGTTGTCATGTTTCAATACAACGTCTCTCTTGAGTCCAGTGAATGTATCCCGTATGTATCTAACATATTTGTATCAAAAGTAAAAGTAATAAATAACTGAGAAATCTGCTGTGAAGGTAAATCTTTTGACATGCAATTGACCATTCATTTTCTTCATTTTAGGCACTCTGTGAACCAGAAAGCTATGTACCTATGCTTGATGCTGACCATACTGATGACCTGAAGAAATTTCGATCCAAGTGCAAGTCTATGTCAACTGGCCAGAAGAAGATGGGAAGAAGTCGACGATTTGTTGCCCGCAGATGTGCCTCCTCACCTGCCATCAGCTGTAGTTTTGACTCAGAAACGGAGACACAGACACTTGTTTTCTAGATTCACCGTCATCATAAAGTGACATGATTTTATTGACGTTATAATGCAATGTTGATTGTTGATTTCCGAAAGTGTGATATTGTTATGTTTCGCTAGTTAACATTTTTGTTGACAATTTACCAGTGTTATTGCTGTTCATTTTTATGAATGTTGTTGTTTCAATTGCAATATTGATGCAAAATAAAATACTATCTCGAAACTTTTACTTATTGTCTTTATATAGCCAATTTATATGCGAAACTATTTCGTGTAGAACGTGGTTAGAACATGGAATGGCTTAAAAGAACTTGAACAGAATGTATCTTGTTGTTTATTGAACACAACAGTGTTGAATATTAGTGTACAATTATCCAGTAACAACACATCTTAATTTGATGTTGTCTTAGTCTGACTAATGAGACGAAGGTGATTCAATCACCTCAAAGTGTGACTCAAACCAGCTTAGTGAAATTCGCTCACTGGTAATCCAATCAAGATAACCACTGGCTTCGTTGTTGCATGGTATAAAAGAGACGGCATCCGACAACCTGGCATCTGTTAGCAGTATATCAATTTGTGTCCTTGTCAAGCCAGTGCTATTTCATAATGTCATCTCCCAGTTTCTCAATGAGTCCAGTTTCCGAGGCAGACATAACTTTCGGTAATCTTCAGTCAGTTCTCTTTGACAGTCCATGTTCATGGAGAGATGCAGAATCATGTGACAGCGGATTTGGCTCTTCAGATTCCGAATCTGAGGTGAGTTGATTAACTGATAACAAGAGAGGAGTTTATTTGCCTTTGGGGCCATCTAACCCATATTGCTAATATGACAGACAGTGATCATAGTAATCAATTATAACATGCAAATTACATTATTGTATTCAAAAAGGTAATGAGAAGTTTATATCACCGCCCTGAACAACTATTAAGTTTTATTTGATAGCACTTTCCTTACAATTGTCCTTTCTGTATTTCCAGACATCTCCTCTTGAGCGTTCTTCTGCCAAACGTGCCCTGTTTGCTTGCGAGAGTGACGATGAGGTGGATGAAAGTCCAATGAAACGTCAACGACGGTTGGTGGCCGATGCTGTAGAGAAGTTACAGGCTACTGAAGAGAATCTGGTCGGTGACGGATCCAGAGTTCACAGCCTGCCAACTGTGGAGACAAGGAACCATCGAGACCTCAAGACTATTACACCAACTACGGTAAGTTATGTGAAAGATGTGAAATAGTTGTCTAAAATCAATGAAGATAAACTGAAATCAACAGCTTAAAATGAGTTTGTTTTTCACTCTTGTGAATTGCACTATATTGTTCCCTTATTTTTTCAGGTTCAACAACTACTACAAGGTGACTTTACTTAAGATGTGAGCAGCTTCAAGATAATTGACTGTAGATATCCATACGAATACGAGGGAGGACACATTCAGGGAGCCGTCAACATTGAGGAAGGAATTCGCCAACTTGTCAACGATGCAGCCACGTCACCAGTCGTTCTTATCTTCCATTGTGAATTTTCTTCCTAGAGAGGCCCTAAGATGTAAGTATTCATTGTCTTAACTGCAACAAGTAGTTTATTGTCAAAGCTAAAAGTCAAACTTATACAGTCCATCCTCAATGTAACCATATTTATGTTCTTCTAAATCAATTCTAATCTTGTTGTGTTTTTGATTTCAGGATGCGTCATCTGAGGAGTGAGGACAGACGGACCAATAGCCACAGATATCCGACACTGAACTTTCCTGAAATCTATCTGATGCAGGGTGGATACAAGTCCTTCTACTTTAACACTGACAAGGTATGTATGTTTTAGAATGTTGTCATGTTTCAATACAACGTCTCTCTTGAGTCCAGTGAATGTATCCCATATTTGTATCAAAAGTAAAAGTAATAAATAACTGAGAAATCTGCTGTGAAGGTAAATCTTTTGACATGCAATTGACCATTCATTTTCTTCATTTTAGGCACTCTGTGAACCAGAAAGCTATGTACCTATGCTTGATGCTGACCATACTGATGACCTGAAGAAATTTCGATCCAAGTGCAAGTCTATGTCAACTGGCCAGAAGAAGATGGGAAGAAGTCGACGATTTGTTGCCCGCAGATGTGCCTCCTCACCTGCCATCAGCTGTAGTTTTGACTCAGAAACGGAGACACAGACACTTGTTTTCTAGATTCACCGTCATCATAAAGTGACATGATTTTATTGACGTTATAATGCAATGTTGATTGTTGATTTCCGAAAGTGTGATATTGTTATGTTTCGCTAGTTAACATTTTTGTTGACAATTTACCAGTGTTATTGCTGTTCATTTTTATGAATGTTGTTGTTTCAATTGCAATATTGATGCAAAATAAAATACTATCTCGAAACTTTTACTTATTGTCTTTATATAGCCAATTATATGCGAAACTATTTCGTGTAGAACGTGGTTAGAACATGGAATGGCTTAAAAGAACTTGAACAGAATGTATCTTGTTGTTTATTGAACACAACAGTGTTGAATATTAGTGTACAATTATCCAGTAACAACACATCTTAATTTGATGTTGTCTTAGTCTGACTAATGAGACGAAGGTGATTCAATCACCTCAAAGTGTGACTCAAACCAGCTTAGTGAAATTCGCTCACTGGTAATCCAATCAAGATAACCACTGGCTTCGTTGTTGCATGGTATAAAAGAGACGGCATCCAACAACCTGGCATCTGTTAGCAGTATATCAATTTGTGTCCTTATCAAGCCAGTGCTATTTCATAATGTCATCTCCCAGTTTCTCAATGAGTCCAGTTTCCGAGGCAGACATAACTTTCGGTAATCTTCAGTCAGTTCTCTTTGACAGTCCATGTTCATGGAGAGATGCAGAATCATGTGACAGCGGATTTGGCTCTTCAGATTCCGAATCTGAGGTGAGTTGATTAACTGATAACAAGAGAGGAGTTTATTTGCCTTTGGGGCCATCTAACCCATATTGCTAATATGACAGACAGTGATCATAGTAATCAATTATAACATGCAAATTACATTATTGTATTCAAAAAGGTAATGAGAAGTTTATATCACCGCCCTGAACAACTATTAAGTTTTATTTGATAGCACTTTCCTTACAATTGTCCTTTCTGTATTTCCAGACATCTCCTCTTGAGCGTTCTTCTGCCAAACGTGCCCTGTTTGCTTGCGAGAGTGACGATGAGGTGGATGAAAGTCCAATGAAACGTCAACGACGGTTGGTGGCCGATGCTGTAGAGAAGTTACAGGCTACTGAAGAGAATCTGGTCGGTGACGGATCCAGAGTTCACAGCCTGCCAACTGTGGAGACAAGGAACCATCGAGACCTCAAGACTATTACACCAACTACGGTAAGTTATGTGAAAGATGTGAAATAGTTGTCTAAAATCAATGAAGATAAACTGAAATCAACAGCTTAAAATGAGTTTGTTTTTCACTCTTGTGAATTGCACTATATTGTTCCCTTATTTTTTCAGGTTCAACAACTACTACAAGGTGACTTTACTTAAGATGTGAGCAGCTTCAAGATAATTGACTGTAGATATCCATACGAATACGAGGGAGGACACATTCAGGGAGCCGTCAACATTGAGGAAGGAATTCGCCAACTTGTCAACGATGCAGCCACGTCACCAGTCGTTCTTATCTTCCATTGTGAATTTTCTTCCTAGAGAGGCCCTAAGATGTAAGTATTCATTGTCTTAACTGCAACAAGTAGTTTATTGTCAAAGCTAAAAGTCAAACTTATACAGTCCATCCTCAATGTAACCATATTTATGTTCTTCTAAATCAATTCTAATCTTGTTGTGTTTTTGATTTCAGGATGCGTCATCTGAGGAGTGAGGACAGACGGACCAATAGCCACAGATATCCGACACTGAACTTTCCTGAAATCTATCTGATGCAGGGTGGATACAAGTCCTTCTACTTTAACACTGACAAGGTATGTATGTTTTAGAATGTTGTCATGTTTCAATACAACGTCTCTCTTGAGTCCAGTGAATGTATCCCATATTTGTATCAAAAGTAAAAGTAATAAATAACTGAGAAATCTGCTGTGAAGGTAAATCTTTTGACATGCAATTGACCATTCATTTTCTTCATTTTAGGCACTCTGTGAACCAGAAAGCTATGTACCTATGCTTGATGCTGACCATACTGATGACCTGAAGAAATTTCGATCCAAGTGCAAGTCTATGTCAACTGGCCAGAAGAAGATGGGAAGAAGTCGACGATTTGTTGCCCGCAGATGTGCCTCCTCACCTGCCATCAGCTGTAGTTTTGACTCAGAAACGGAGACACAGACACTTGTTTTCTAGATTCACCGTCATCATAAAGTGACATGATTTTATTGACGTTATAATGCAATGTTGATTGTTGATTTCCGAAAGTGTGATATTGTTATGTTTCGCTAGTTAACATTTTTGTTGACAATTTACCAGTGTTATTGCTGTTCATTTTTATGAATGTTGTTGTTTCAATTGCAATATTGATGCAAAATAAAATACTATCTCGAAACTTTTACTTATTGTCTTTATATAGCCAATTATATGCGAAACTATTTCGTGTAGAACGTGGTTAGAACATGGAATGGCTTAAAAGAACTTGAACAGAATGTATCTTGTTGTTTATTGAACACAACAGTGTTGAATATTAGTGTACAATTATCCAGTAACAACACATCTTAATTTGATGTTGTCTTAGTCTGACTAATGAGACGAAGGTGATTCAATCACCTCAAAGTGTGACTCAAACCAGCTTAGTGAAATTCGCTCACTGGTAATCCAATCAAGATAACCACTGGCTTCGTTGTTGCATGGTATAAAAGAGACGGCATCCAACAACCTGGCATCTGTTAGCAGTATATCAATTTGTGTCCTTGTCAAGCCAGTGCTATTTCATAATGTCATCTCCCAGTTTCTCAATGAGTCCAGTTTCCGAGGCAGACATAACTTTCGGTAATCTTCAGTCAGTTCTCTTTGACAGTCCATGTTCATGGAGAGATGCAGAATCATGTGACAGCGGATTTGGCTCTTCAGATTCCGAATCTGAGGTGAGTTGATTAACTGATAACAAGAGAGGAGTTTATTTGCCTTTGGGGCCATCTAACCCATATTGCTAATATGACAGACAGTGATCATAGTAATCAATTATAACATGCAAATTACATTATTGTATTCAAAAAGGTAATGAGAAGTTTATATCACCGCCCTGAACAACTATTAAGTTTTATTTGATAGTACTTTCCTTACAATTGTCCTTTCTGTATTTCCAGACATCTCCTCTTGAGCGTTCTTCTGCCAAACGTGCCCTGTTTGCTTGCGAGAGTGACGATGAGGTGGATGAAAGTCCAATGAAACGTCAACGACGGTTGGTGGCCGATGCTGTAGAGAAGTTACAGGCTACTGAAGAGAATCTGGTCGGTGACGGATCCAGAGTTCACAGCCTGCCAACTGTGGAGACAAGGAACCATCGAGACCTCAAGACTATTACACCAACTACGGTAAGTTATGTGAAAGATGTGAAATAGTTGTCTAAAATCAATGAAGATAAACTGAAATCAACAGCTTAAAATGAGTTTGTTTTTCACTCTTGTGAATTGCACTATATTGTTCCCTTATTTTTTCAGGTTCAACAACTACTACAAGGTGACTTTACTGAAGATGTGAGCAGCTTCAAGATAATTGACTGTAGATATCCATACGAATACGAGGGAGGACACATTCAGGGAGCCGTCAACATTTACACTGAGGAAGGAATTCGCCAACTTGTCAACGATGCAGCCACGTCACCAGTCGTTCTTATCTTCCATTGTGAATTTTCTTCCGAGAGAGGCCCTAAGATGTAAGTATTCATTGTCTTAACTGCAACAAGTAGTTTATTGTCAAAGCTCAAAGTCAAACTTATACAGTCCATCCTCAATGTAACCATATTTATGTTCTTCTAAATCAATTCTAATCTTGTTGTGTTTTTGATTTCAGGATGCGTCATCTGAGGAGTGAGGACAGACGGACCAATAGCCACAGATATCCGACACTGAACTTTCCTGAAATCTATCTGATACAGGGTGGATACAAGTCCTTCTACTTTAACACTGACAAGGTATGTATGTTTTAGAATGTTGTCATGTTTCAATACAACGTCTCTCTTGAGTCCAGTGAATGTATCCCGTATGTATCTAACATATTTGTATCAAAAGTAAAAGTAATAAATAACTGAGAAATCTGCTGTGAAGGTAAATCTTTTGACATGCAATTGACCATTCATTTTCTTCATTTTAGGCACTCTGTGAACCAGAAAGCTATGTACCTATGCTTGATGCTGACCATACTGATGACCTGAAGAAATTTCGATCCAAGTGCAAGTCTATGTCAACTGGCCAGAAGAAGATGGGAAGAAGTCGACGATTTGTTGCCCGCAGATGTGCCTCCTCACCTGCCATCAGCTGTAGTTTTGACTCAGAAACGGAGACACAGACACTTGTTTTCTAGATTCACCGTCATCATAAAGTGACATGATTTTATTGACGTTATAATGCAATGTTGATTGTTGATTTCCGAAAGTGTGATATTGTTATGTTTCGCTAGTTAACATTTTTGTTGACAATTTACCAGTGTTATTGCTGTTCATTTTTATGAATGTTGTTGTTTCAATTGCAATATTGATGCAAAATAAAATACTATCTCGAAACTTTTACTTATTGTCTTTATATAGCCAATTTATATGCGAAACTATTTCGTGTAGAACGTGGTTAGAACATGGAATGGCTTAAAAGAACTTGAACAGAATGTATCTTGTTGTTTATTGAACACAACAGTGTTGAATATTAGTGTACAATTATCCAGTAACAACACATCTTAATTTGATGTTGTCTTAGTCTGACTAATGAGACGAAGGTGATTCAATCACCTCAAAGTGTGACTCAAACCAGCTTAGTGAAATTCGCTCACTGGTAATCCAATCAAGATAACCACTGGCTTCGTTGTTGCATGGTATAAAAGAGACGGCATCCGACAACCTGGCATCTGTTAGCAGTATATCAATTTGTGTCCTTGTCAAGCCAGTGCTATTTCATAATGTCATCTCCCAGTTTCTCAATGAGTCCAGTTTCCGAGGCAGACATAACTTTCGGTAATCTTCAGTCAGTTCTCTTTGACAGTCCATGTTCATGGAGAGATGCAGAATCATGTGACAGCGGATTTGGCTCTTCAGATTCCGAATCTGAGGTGAGTTGATTAACTGATAACAAGAGAGGAGTTTATTTGCCTTTGGGGCCATCTAACCCATATTGCTAATATGACAGACAGTGATCATAGTAATCAATTATAACATGCAAATTACATTATTGTATTCAAAAAGGTAATGAGAAGTTTATATCACCGCCCTGAACAACTATTAAGTTTTATTTGATAGCACTTTCCTTACAATTGTCCTTTCTGTATTTCCAGACATCTCCTCTTGAGCGTTCTTCTGCCAAACGTGCCCTGTTTGCTTGCGAGAGTGACGATGAGGTGGATGAAAGTCCAATGAAACGTCAACGACGGTTGGTGGCCGATGCTGTAGAGAAGTTACAGGCTACTGAAGAGAATCTGGTCGGTGACGGATCCAGAGTTCACAGCCTGCCAACTGTGGAGACAAGGAACCATCGAGACCTCAAGACTATTACACCAACTACGGTAAGTTATGTGAAAGATGTGAAATAGTTGTCTAAAATCAATGAAGATAAACTGAAATCAACAGCTTAAAATGAGTTTGTTTTTCACTCTTGTGAATTGCACTATATTGTTCCCTTATTTTTTCAGGTTCAACAACTACTACAAGGTGACTTTACTTAAGATGTGAGCAGCTTCAAGATAATTGACTGTAGATATCCATACGAATACGAGGGAGGACACATTCAGGGAGCCGTCAACATTGAGGAAGGAATTCGCCAACTTGTCAACGATGCAGCCACGTCACCAGTCGTTCTTATCTTCCATTGTGAATTTTCTTCCTAGAGAGGCCCTAAGATGTAAGTATTCATTGTCTTAACTGCAACAAGTAGTTTATTGTCAAAGCTAAAAGTCAAACTTATACAGTCCATCCTCAATGTAACCATATTTATGTTCTTCTAAATCAATTCTAATCTTGTTGTGTTTTTGATTTCAGGATGCGTCATCTGAGGAGTGAGGACAGACGGACCAATAGCCACAGATATCCGACACTGAACTTTCCTGAAATCTATCTGATGCAGGGTGGATACAAGTCCTTCTACTTTAACACTGACAAGGTATGTATGTTTTAGAATGTTGTCATGTTTCAATACAACGTCTCTCTTGAGTCCAGTGAATGTATCCCATATTTGTATCAAAAGTAAAAGTAATAAATAACTGAGAAATCTGCTGTGAAGGTAAATCTTTTGACATGCAATTGACCATTCATTTTCTTCATTTTAGGCACTCTGTGAACCAGAAAGCTATGTACCTATGCTTGATGCTGACCATACTGATGACCTGAAGAAATTTCGATCCAAGTGCAAGTCTATGTCAACTGGCCAGAAGAAGATGGGAAGAAGTCGACGATTTGTTGCCCGCAGATGTGCCTCCTCACCTGCCATCAGCTGTAGTTTTGACTCAGAAACGGAGACACAGACACTTGTTTTCTAGATTCACCGTCATCATAAAGTGACATGATTTTATTGACGTTATAATGCAATGTTGATTGTTGATTTCCGAAAGTGTGATATTGTTATGTTTCGCTAGTTAACATTTTTGTTGACAATTTACCAGTGTTATTGCTGTTCATTTTTATGAATGTTGTTGTTTCAATTGCAATATTGATGCAAAATAAAATACTATCTCGAAACTTTTACTTATTGTCTTTATATAGCCAATTATATGCGAAACTATTTCGTGTAGAACGTGGTTAGAACATGGAATGGCTTAAAAGAACTTGAACAGAATGTATCTTGTTGTTTATTGAACACAACAGTGTTGAATATTAGTGTACAATTATCCAGTAACAACACATCTTAATTTGATGTTGTCTTAGTCTGACTAATGAGACGAAGGTGATTCAATCACCTCAAAGTGTGACTCAAACCAGCTTAGTGAAATTCGCTCACTGGTAATCCAATCAAGATAACCACTGGCTTCGTTGTTGCATGGTATAAAAGAGACGGCATCCGACAACCTGGCATCTGTTAGCAGTATATCAATTTGTGTCCTTGTCAAGCCAGTGCTATTTCATAATGTCATCTCCCAGTTTCTCAATGAGTCCAGTTTCCGAGGCAGACATAACTTTCGGTAATCTTCAGTCAGTTCTCTTTGACAGTCCATGTTCATGGAGAGATGCAGAATCATGTGACAGCGGATTTGGCTCTTCAGATTCCGAATCTGAGGTGAGTTGATTAACTGATAACAAGAGAGGAGTTTATTTGCCTTTGGGGCCATCTAACCCATATTGCTAATATGACAGACAGTGATCATAGTAATCAATTATAACATGCAAATTACATTATTGTATTCAAAAAGGTAATGAGAAGTTTATATCACCGCCCTGAACAACTATTAAGTTTTATTTGATAGCACTTTCCTTACAATTGTCCTTTCTGTATTTCCAGACATCTCCTCTTGAGCGTTCTTCTGCCAAACGTGCCCTGTTTGCTTGCGAGAGTGACGATGAGGTGGATGAAAGTCCAATGAAACGTCAACGACGGTTGGTGGCCGATGCTGTAGAGAAGTTACAGGCTACTGAAGAGAATCTGGTCGGTGACGGATCCAGAGTTCACAGCCTGCCAACTGTGGAGACAAGGAACCATCGAGACCTCAAGACTATTACACCAACTACGGTAAGTTATGTGAAAGATGTGAAATAGTTGTCTAAAATCAATGAAGATAAACTGAAATCAACAGCTTAAAATGAGTTTGTTTTTCACTCTTGTGAATTGCACTATATTGTTCCCTTATTTTTTCAGGTTCAACAACTACTACAAGGTGACTTTACTGAAGATGTGAGCAGCTTCAAGATAATTGACTGTAGATATCCATACGAATACGAGGGAGGACACATTCAGGGAGCCGTCAACATTGAGGAAGGAATTCGCCAACTTGTCAACGATGCAGCCACGTCACCAGTCGTTCTTATCTTCCATTGTGAATTTTCTTCCTAGAGAGGCCCTAAGATGTAAGTATTCATTGTCTTAACTGCAACAAGTAGTTTATTGTCAAAGCTAAAAGTCAAACTTATACAGTCCATCCTCAATGTAACCATATTTATGTTCTTCTAAATCAATTCTAATCTTGTTGTGTTTTTGATTTCAGGATGCGTCATCTGAGGAGTGAGGACAGACGGACCAATAGCCACAGATATCCGACACTGAACATTCCTGAAATCTATCTGATGCAGGGTGGATACAAGTCCTTCTACTTTAACACTGACAAGGTATGTATGTTTTAGAATGTTGTCATGTTTCAATACAACGTCTCTCTTGAGTCCAGTGAATGTATCCCATATTTGTATCAAAAGTAAAAGTAATAAATAACTGAGAAATCTGCTGTGAAGGTAAATCTTTTGACATGCAATTGACCATTCATTTTCTTCATTTTAGGCACTCTGTGAACCAGAAAGCTATGTACCTATGCTTGATGCTGACCATACTGATGACCTGAAGAAATTTCGATCCAAGTGCAAGTCTATGTCAACTGGCCAGAAGAAGATGGGAAGAAGTCGACGATTTGTTGCCCGCAGATGTGCCTCCTCACCTGCCATCAGCTGTAGTTTTGACTCAGAAACGGAGACACAGACACTTGTTTTCTAGATTCACCGTCATCATAAAGTGACATGATTTTATTGACGTTATAATGCAATGTTGATTGTTGATTTCCGAAAGTGTGATATTGTTATGTTTCGCTAGTTAACATTTTTGTTGACAATTTACCAGTGTTATTGCTGTTCATTTTTATGAATGTTGTTGTTTCAATTGCAATATTGATGCAAAATAAAATACTATCTCGAAACTTTTACTTATTGTCTTTATATAGCCAATTATATGCGAAACTATTTCGTGTAGAACGTGGTTAGAACATGGAATGGCTTAAAAGAACTTGAACAGAATGTATCTTGTTGTTTATTGAACACAACAGTGTTGAATATTAGTGTACAATTATCCAGTAACAACACATCTTAATTTGATGTTGTCTTAGTCTGACTACTGAGACGAAGGTGATTCAATCACCTCAAAGTGTGACTCAAACCAGCTTAGTGAAATTCGCTCACTGGTAATCCAATCAAGATAACCACTGGCTTCGTTGTTGCATGGTATAAAAGAGACGGCATCCAACAACCTGGCATCTGTTAGCAGTATATCAATTTGTGTCCTTGTCAAGCCAGTGCTATTTCATAATGTCATCTCCCAGTTTCTCAATGAGTCCAGTTTCCGAGGCAGACATAACTTTCAGTAATCTTCAGTCAGTTCTCTTTGACAGTCCATGTTCATGGAGAGATGCAGAATCATGTGACAGCGGATTTGGCTCTTCAGATTCCGAATCTGAGGTGAGTTGATTAACTGATAACAAGAGAGGAGTTTATTTGCCTTTGGGGCCATCTAACCCATATTGCTAATATGACAGACAGTGATCATAGTAATCAATTATAACATGCAAATTACATTATTGTATTCAAAAAGGTAATGAGAAGTTTATATCACCGCCCTGAACAACTATTAAGTTTTATTTGATAGCACTTTCCTTACAATTGTCCTTTCTGTATTTCCAGACATCTCCTCTTGAGCGTTCTTCTGCCAAACGTGCCCTGTTTGCTTGCGAGAGTGACGATGAGGTGGATGAAAGTCCAATGAAACGTCAACGACGGTTGGTGGCCGATGCTGTAGAGAAGTTACAGGCTACTGAAGAGAATCTGGTCGGTGACGGATCCAGAGTTCACAGCCTGCCAACTGTGGAGACAAGGAACCATCGAGACCTCAAGACTATTACACCAACTACGGTAAGTTATGTGAAAGATGTGAAATAGTTGTCTAAAATCAATGAAGATAAACTGAAATCAACAGCTTAAAATGAGTTTGTTTTTCACTCTTGTGAATTGCACTATATTGTTCCCTTATTTTTTCAGGTTCAACAACTACTACAAGGTGACTTTACTGAAGATGTGAGCAGCTTCAAGATAATTGACTGTAGATATCCATACGAATACGAGGGAGGACACATTCAGGGAGCCGTCAACATTTACACTGAGGAAGGAATTCGCCAACTTGTCAACGATGCAGCCACGTCACCAGTCGTTCTTATCTTCCATTGTGAATTTTCTTCCGAGAGAGGCCCTAAGATGTAAGTATTCATTGTCTTAACTGCAACAAGTAGTTTATTGTCAAAGCTAAAAGTCAAACTTATACAGTCCATCCTCAATGTAACCATATTTATGTTCTTCTAAATCAATTCTAATCTTGTTGTGTTTTTGATTTCAGGATGCGTCATCTGAGGAGTGAGGACAGACGGACCAATAGCCACAGATATCCGACACTGAACTTTCCTGAAATCTATCTGATGCAGGGTGGATACAAGTCATTCTACTTTAACACTGACAAGGTATGTATGTTTTAGAATGTTGTCATGTTTGGTTTAAACATATTTTTATTTCGAAAAGAAAACGGGATTGGCAAACAAGCAAATAATGCTTATGTTAATGCCGCTCCCTAACAAAATACAGTTAAATCAAAGTGACGTACACATGGACAGGTCATTACACATACAATGCACGAAGACAATATTGAAACTCTGATTTTGAAAACTATAGCAATGTAAGATTTAGGCACACAATTTTAGTAACATGATATAAAAATAAGGATAAAGATAGTCAAGCAAGGCAAGATCTCAAATTAAATTTTTTTGATCGTTTTATGTGAAATCTGAAAATCTCTTTGATATAACGATATAATGATGTACTGACTTCAGTATTTCTGCATTTACATGTTTTGATGAGCCTGGATGTCCATAGAAAATTGAAGATAAGTTAAACCCTTTTTTGAAGAAGAATGTATCGGCTCTTATGTCACTGAAGTTGGGACAAGTAAAAAAGAAATGAAGAGCATCTTCAGTGTGATACCCGCAATTACATTCAGAGCTATTTGAAATGAATCTATGGAACTTATCTCGGTTTAGATCGCTACACCCAAGCCGAAGACGTGAGTGGATAATTTGGCAGTATCTAGACCCATCGAAGATGTCGAAATAAAAAACTGTGTTATTTTGTTCTTTAAGTTTGTTCTTGAATTCCCCTATAGTATTAGCATTTACTATATCTTGTGGAAGAGAATTCCAAATATGTATCGTATCTGGGATAAAAGATTTTGAATAAAGACTTGTGTTGCATTTGATAGTTTGAAGATGAGAAGTATTTCTCAGTTCATATCCAGTTAGAGAAGAAACGTTTGGTGGAACTAAACTTGACAAGTAATCCGGAACTAATCTGTTGACCATCTTATAAAAAAGATATAATTTCTGACGGCGACGTCTACTCTCTAATGAGGAAATATTTGTTTCAGAGTATAGTTTTTCGTGACTTGTGCCGCGCACAGCCCCGCAAATAGTTCTGATTGCATCTAAGTTTAGCTTTTCTAAAAGAAGTGATTGTTCTTTCGTACAATTATCCCAAACATGGCAGGAGTAGTCGAAAATTGGTAAGATAAATGATTTATACATTGTTTGCAAAGTTTTTCTGTTGAGGCGGTATTTAAAGCTCCTTAAGCAGTTTATCATTGGACTAACTTTTTGGATGATATTATCAATTTGGCCATGCCACATACAGTCCTTTTGGAGAGTTAATCCTAAATGTATATGCGTTGAAACATCATCTATGTTAGTGTTAGCCATTGATAGAACAGGATTTATATTTTGAGTTAGCTTACGAGTAAATTGAATTGAAACTGTCTTGTTGGGATTAAAATCAACTTGCCATAATTTAGCCCAGTCAGATATTACTGCTAAATCATTGTTCAGACAATTAGCAGCTACAGTTGGATCATTTATAACAACGTAAAGTGACGTGTCATCAGCAAACAGTCGAATGTTACTGTTAATATCATCTACAATATCGTTAATATAAACTAAGAACAGAAGTGGTCCAAGTACGGAACCCTGCGGAACGCCGGCTTTAACTGGTTGTAATTCCGAACTGTACCCATTGATTACAACGCGTTGTCTTCTTTTGTCGAGATAGCTTTCAAACCATAAAAGAAGTTTTCCGCCGATACCATACGCTTTCAACTTTTGGATTATTCCCCTGTGCCATACTTTATCGAAGGCTTTGCTTATATCACAGAAAACTGCTCTTATTTCCTTCCCTTTATCTAGTTCTTTAGCAATGAAATCATAGAGATATGTCAATTGGTTTGAGGGAGAGTCTCCTGGAATAAATCCGGATTGAAGGTTTGTTAGTAAGTTGTTATCTCTAAGATAGTTGAAAACATATTTGAAGACACACTTTTCAAAAACCTTACCTAAACAACTAGTTAGCGCTACTGGTCTATAGTTATTACACTCATTTATATCCCCTTTCTTATGAATAGGTATTACGGAAGCAACTTTCCAGGGGTCCGGGAAAGTAGACAAATTTAATGACATATTTAAGATTTCAGTCAATGGCTTTGATACAACTTCTGCTGTGAGTTTTAATAGTCTATTAGCGATTCCATCGTGTCCGGTTGCTTTTGTAACATCAACAGAAAGTAAAATATCTTTAACTTCTTTGAAATTCAAAATGATTGAGGATAAATTTTTATTTGTTTTTGTCCGTATTTCCGGTAATATTTGGTCAGGATTATCAACAACAGCCTGCATACAGAAGAAATCGTTCATAATTGTTACTATATCTGGTAGATTATCAGCAACTACATTTTCATGTTTGATAGGCGGGAATATCGTGTTGTTTCTCGTGCATTTTAAGTAGTTTTTTACAAGTCGCCACCAAAGCTTACTACCATAGGCGTCGTTTATTTTACTGTCGATTTTAGAAATATGCTTTTTCTTTGCTGTGCGAACAACTGATACAACTTTATTTCTGAGATGACGAAAATTTACCCAGTCCGAGGGTCGATTTAGCCTTTTGGCGGTCGAGTGTGCACGGTTACGTTTTCGTATCAATTTACGTACTTCGCCAGACATCCACAGAGGATCATTTGGTCTAATCGTAACTATTTTGTTTGGTATATGCTTATCACATATATCTACGAAAGTATTTGAAAACATTCTTACCACTTCGTCGACTGTGTCGTGTTTCAAAACATCTTCCCAGTGGAACAAAGATAAATCTTGAATAAGGTTGTCTTTGTCGATCATATTATAATTATACACCTTTCTTTTAAAAGTATTATTGTTAGGAACATGTTCTTTTATGGTTACAAATATTGGACAATGGTCGCTACAGAAAGGTTCAGAGACACCTGAACTTAAAACGCTGTCGGCATTAGTAACAAACAGTAGATCAATTAACGTTCTAGAAGTGGATGTGATCCTTGTTGGTTCATTTATCAGCTGTTTTAAACCATACACAGCTTCCAATGTTTTAATTTTATCTGGTTTTCTATTTAAGATATCAATATTAAAGTCCCCTAAGATTATTGATTTCATATTTAATGCCATGGCATTACATATTGATTGGTCTATTAATTCCCAATAGGTTTCGCTTTTATCTGCGCGATAAATTGTTCCAATTAGATATTTTTGGTGTTTACATATAAGTTGTATCCATTTTGCTTCAAGTGCTGGGATAGATAGTTGGACCATATCGTTAACGAGAAATTTATTTTTGACGTATATAGCTACACCCCCTCCCCGGCTTGGGCGATCATTACGATAGGGAGGATGAAAATTTGGTATAAGAATATCATTTTGTGAAATACTGCAATGTAACCAAGTTTCTGTCAGACAAATTACATCATATGAAGCAAATTCATTTGAAAGTAAATCCTTTTTATCTTTAAGACTCCTTACATTCATATGCACAATCTTCAAGTCAGCAGAAGCTGTTGAAAAGGGGCCCGGATTTGTATGGATATCACCGCAACATAATAATAGGATCAGAAAGTAAATATAAATTGGGGTTTTAAGTTTATATATACAAAGTGAATTGTAAAGTAAAGAGAGGGAAATGAAAGTGCAAAATGCCTTGCTAGAGACATGCAAGTGGAATAACCCAACCGCCAGCCTGTACTGAGTTATATCAACCGGCATCAAACAAAAAGGAACAGGATACTCTCAGAGTGGCGGTTGGGTTAGGTCCATAGCAAATGAAAAAATATGTGAGCCAAACACATGTTTCAGTATACAATGACATACAAGAAAACACAAGTACAGAGAAAGGGCATTCATCAAAGTCAACAAAATATGTTTTGAAATTGTAATGTGTAACAAACAAGTTTCTTGAATAAAACAAAACACAGAATAAAAAAAGAAAATGACAGATAAATATCATTATCTGTGTTAGAAAAATAGAGTGTCGGTGGAATAAAACCAGAAAAGGCGAGAGTAAGCGACCGCGTATTGTTTTGTAAGCGAGGTGATCATGCCGTGAATTGCATGACGCTCGTGCATGCTTTTTACAGTGGTGTTGTCGTATAGCAAGCATGTGGGATGTATATTATTGGAAATTACTGTGATTGGATTTTCATAAATGTGAGTAGTTATTTACACTGAGTTCAATGTTAATTAAATAGTCTTTAGTTAGTTGAATTGAAGTATACTTTAGTAAATATATTATGAGGAGATATTTATACTACTCTCGATATGGTTATGGTGTTTATACAATGCTTTGATATGAAATATCTAATATAGATGTTATAGAGTAACCACACTTGAATAAATAAATCATTAAAAAGAACATGGACAACAAAAGATACACACGTAACGGTCAAATGATCCAATAAACAGCAATAAACAACCAACTCCAAAAAATTAATACAAAGAAAAGACTCTAAAAGATTTTAGAATGGCCAAAAAACAAAAACAAAAAAAACAAAAAAGAAACAAAACAACAACAAAAAACCAAAAACAAAACACCATAATTTTTGATAAAACAACAAAGAAATCCATTTAGATTTTCAAGTTTTAAAATTATAATGAATTTATACTGGTTACCTTTTATATTTCTAAATTTCTATTAAAACTCAAAGATAAATAACATAAAAACAAAAACAAAAATAACATTGGATTTTTGGAAGTGATTTTCATATGACATAATTTATTGAGTGTTACAGAAGAATATTAAAGTAGATGCTTAAAGGTAATTTTAATATCAGTGAAATAAGGGAACTGCATGTCAGAGAATTATTGGACATTTCATAAACTTGCATTTTAAAATATGTATTGCAAAACGAAGACTTGATTTTTAATTGATGCAGTTTTATAGCTTATGGAATCACCAAAAGCGTGCACAAGTTCACTCATTTTGTGGAAATTGTTATGCACAACCAATCGAGAAACATGAAATTACAGTAAATTATGTAAACATTGAAAAGAGCATTAAATCGTCTCGGTTTTAAGTGTTTACATTTCAATGTAAATGTCACATATAGATGATATTGAGTGCTTTCAAGACGCATGAATAGAAGCATTAAGTTATATCATCACTTTATAGATAAACACTTACTATTTCTTTTGTTGCTGACTCAGATTTATGGTCATTTTTAGTCCTGTAGCTTCGATGACCTCCTCAAAGTGAGTGTTATTTGCCACTTTCTTAACGCTTCCATCCTTGAGTTTGATTAGGATCACACCGCGGGTGACCCATGAAGACTCAAACCTACCCTTAGACACTAACTCACGTGCCTGCCGGGCTATGTCTGCTCTGGCTCGAGTTAAGTCCTCGTTTATGAATACTTTCGGAGTTGAAGGGGCGCGAATTACGGTTTTCAGTTTAGATCTGGACTTCAAAAGTAAACGTTGTGTTGCGTTACTGACGAATCTCACCAGTATTGGACGAGATCTCTCCTGGGGTGTTGTCGGGCGTCGTGGCACTCTGTGACTGACGTCGATATCGCGGCTTGTGATGTCGAGACCAATAGATTTAGCGACTTCAGTGATGATCGCGTCGGTGTCTTCCCCTTCTTCCTCGGGGATACCCGAAATCCTCAGGTTATTGCGTCGTGAATATTGGTTACTACGGTCAAGTCGGTCCCCTAGGGCGTTGATCTCCTCACGCTGATCATCTATCTTTTGATTTAGATCTGCCACGGTTGCCTCTAACTCAATATTTTTATCGAGTCGGTCACCAAGGGCGTTGATCTCCTCACGCTGATCATCTATTTTTTTATTTAGATCTGCTACAGTTGCCTCTAACTCGATATTTCTATCAATAAGAGACTCCATCTCCTCTCTAAACATCGGCCTTATGGTTTCAGCTACTGTAGTGCAGATAGCTGTCAGTACTTCTTTATTTTGCAACATATTCAACAGTTTGTCATGAAAAACCTCCTCTTTATTGGAGTCTTCGATAAGGCTTGGGTCAATCAAACCTTCGGAGATATTACACTGTCGCTTTGCGTCGTCTATCTCGGGTGTTGAAACGTCCGAACGGTTACGTTTCCCCGCGGATGGTGTTTCGTCCATATCCATCACAGCTTATATTACAACTGCTGGTATTAAAGTTTGTGAAACAGGAGATGAAAGGCAGTGAGAGTACCGTGAATTATTTCCTTTCTTTCAACAGAGACACAGGGGGACTTCAAACATGGAGATAATAATGGGTTGAAAGTTTCAATGTTAGCGTATAATCCTGAAGAAATCACAAAAGTCAAAATTCATCCGTTCTTCAAATGGAGTATATAGGATAATTAGTATGTGTTTTCATACATACCAGACATTTGCGGTCATATTTGAACAAAGAAAACCACCAAAATTGAAGAAAAATCACTCCATATTTTGAGAGCTCACACGGACACGTCCTTGCATCGTGACGTCACCGGAAGTATATGAGAGGAGTTTATTTGCCTTTGGGGCCATCTAACCCATATTGCTAATATGACAGACAGTGATCATAGTAATCAATTATAACATGCAAATTACATTATTGTATTCAAAAAGGTAATGAGAAGTTTATATCACCGCCCTGAACAACTATTAAGTTTTATTTGATAGCACTTTCCTTACAATTGTCCTTTCTGTATTTCCAGACATCTCCTCTTGAAGGGTCTTCTGCCAAACGTGCCCTGTTTGCTTGCGAGAGTGACGATGAGGTGGATGAAAGTCCAATGAAACGTCAACGACGGTTGGTGGCCGATGCTGTAGAGAAGTTACAGGCTACTGAAGAGAATCTGGTCGGTGACGGATCCAGAGTTCACAGCCTGCCAACTGTGGAGACAAGGAACCATCGAGACCTCAAGACTATTACACCAACTACGGTAAGTTATGTGAAAGATGTGAAATAGTTGTCTAAAATCAATGAAGATAAACTGAAATCAACAGCTTAAAATGAGTTTGTTTTTCACTCTTGTGAATTGCACTATATTGTTCCCTTATTTTTTCAGGTTCAACAACTACTACAAGGTGACTTTACTGAAGATGTGAGCAGCTTCAAGATAATTGACTGTAGATATCCATACGAATACGAGGGAGGACACATTCAGGGAGCCGTCAACATTTACACTGAGGAAGGAATTCGCCAACTTGTCAACGATGCAGCCACGTCACCAGTCGTTCTTATCTTCCATTGTGAATTTTCTTCCGAGAGAGGCCCTAAGATGTAAGTATTCATTGTCTTAACTGCAACAAGTAGTTTATTGTCAAAGCTAAAAGTCAAACTTATACAGTCCATCCTCAATGTAACCATATTTATGTTCTTCTAAATCAATACTAATCTTTTGGTGTTTTTGATTTCAGGATGCGTCATCTGAGGAGTGAGGACAGACGGACCAATAGCCACAGATATCCGACACTGAACTTTCCTGAAATCTATCTGATGCAGGGTGGATACAAGTCCTTCTACTTTAACACTGACAAGGTATGTATGTTTTAGAATGTTGTCATGTTTCAATACAACGTCTCTCTTGAGTCCAGTGAATGTATCCCATATTTGTATCAAAAGTAAAAGTAATAAATAACTGAGAAATCTGCTGTGAAGGTAAATCTTTTGACATGCAATTGACCATTCATTTTCTTCATTTTAGGCACTCTGTGAACCAGAAAGCTATGTACCTATGCTTGATGCTGACCATACTGATGACCTGAAGAAATTTCGATCCAAGTGCAAGTCTATGTCAACTGGCCAGAAGAAGATGGGAAGAAGTCGACGATTTGTTGCCCGCAGATGTGCCTCCTCACCTGCCATCAGCTGTAGTTTTGACTCAGAAACGGAGACACAGACACTTGTTTTCTAGATTCACCGTCATCATAAAGTGACATGATTTTATTGACGTTATAATACAATGTTGATTGTTGATTTCCGAAAGTGTGATATTGTTATGTTTCGCTAGTTAACATTTTTGTTGACAATTTACCAGTGTTATTGCTGTTCATTTTTATGAATGTTGTTGTTTCAATTGCAATATTGATGCAAAATAAAATACTATCTCGAAACTTTTACTTATTGTCTTTATATAGCCAATTATATGCGAAACTATTTCGTGTAGAACGTGGTTAGAACATGGAATGGCTTAAAAGAACTTGAACAGAATGTATCTTGTTGTTTATTGAACACAACAGTGTTGAATATTAGTGTACAATTATCCAGTAACAACACATCTTAATTTGATGTTGTCTTAGTCTGACTAATGAGACGAAGGTGATTCAATCACCTCAAAGTGTGACTCAAACCAGCTTAGTGAAATTCGCTCACTGGTAATCCAATCAAGATAACCACTGGCTTCGTTGTTGCATGGTATAAAAGAGACGGCATCCAACAACCTGGCATCTGTTAGCAGTATATCAATTTGTGTCCTTGTCAAGCCAGTGCTATTTCATAATGTCATCTCCCAGTTTCTCAATGAGTCCAGTTTCCGAGGCAGACATAACTTTCAGTAATCTTCAGTCAGTTCTCTTTGACAGTCCATGTTCATGGAGAGATGCAGAATCATGTGACAGCGGATTTGGCTCTTCAGATTCCGAATCTGAGGTGAGTTGATTAACTGATAACAAGAGAGGAGTTTATTTGCCTTTGGGGCCATCTAACCCATATTGCTAATATGACAGACAGTGATCATAGTAATCAATTATAACATGCAAATTACATTATTGTATTCAAAAAGGTAATGAGAAGTTTATATCACCGCCCTGAACAACTATTAAGTTTTATTTGATAGCACTTTCCTTACAATTGTCCTTTCTGTATTTCCAGACATCTCCTCTTGAGCGTTCTTCTGCCAAACGTGCCCTGTTTGCTTGCGAGAGTGACGATGAGGTGGATGAAAGTCCAATGAAACGTCAACGACGGTTGGTGGCCGATGCTGTAGAGAAGTTACAGGCTACTGAAGAGAATCTGGTCGGTGACGGATCCAGAGTTCACAGCCTGCCAACTGTGGAGACAAGGAACCATCGAGACCTCAAGACTATTACACCAACTACGGTAAGTTATGTGAAAGATGTGAAATAGTTGTCTAAAATCAATGAAGATAAACTGAAATCAACAGCTTAAAATGAGTTTGTTTTTCACTCTTGTGAATTGCACTATATTGTTCCCTTATTTTTTCAGGTTCAACAACTAATACAAGGTGACTTTACTGAAGATGTGAGCAGCTTCAAGATAATTGACTGTAGATATCCATACGAATACGAGGGAGGACACATTCAGGGAGCCGTCAACATTTACACTGAGGAAGGAATTCGCCAACTTGTCAACGATGCAGCCACGTCACCAGTCGTTCTTATCTTCCATTGTGAATTTTCTTCCTAGAGAGGCCCTAAGATGTAAGTATTCATTGTCTTAACTGCAACAAGTAGTTTATTGTCAAAGCTAAAAGTCAAACTTATACAGTCCATCCTCAATGTAACCATATTTATGTTCTTCTAAATCAATACTAATCTTTTGGTGTTTTTGATTTCAGGATGCGTCATCTGAGGAGTGAGGACAGACGGACCAATAGCCACAGATATCCGACACTGAACTTTCCTGAAATCTATCTGATGCAGGGTGGATACAAGTCCTTCTACTTTAACACTGACAAGGTATGTATGTTTTAGAATGTTGTCATGATTCAATACAACGTCTCTCTTGAGTCCAGTGAATGTATCCCGTATGTATCTAACATATTTGTATCAAAAGTAAAAGTAATAAATAACTGAGAAATCTGCTGTGAAGGTAAATCTTTTGACATGCAATTGACCATTCATTTTCTTCATTTTAGGCACTCTGTGAACCAGAAAGCTATGTACCTATGCTTGATGCTGACCATACTGATGACCTGAAGAAATTTCGATCCAAGTGCAAGTCTATGTCAACTGGCCAGAAGAAGATGGGAAGAAGTCGACGATTTGTTGCCCGCAGATGTGCCTCCTCACCTGCCATCAGCTGTAGTTTTGACTCAGAAACGGAGACACAGACACTTGTTTTCTAGATTCACCGTCATCATAAAGTGACATGATTTTATTGACGTTATAATGCAATGTTGATTGTTGATTTCCGAAAGTGTGATATTGTTATGTTTCGCTAGTTAACATTTTTGTTGACAATTTACCAGTGTTATTGCTGTTCATTTTTATGAATGTTGTTGTTTCAATTGCAATATTGATGCAAAATAAAATACTATCTCGAAACTTTTACTTATTGTCTTTATATAGCCAATTATATGCGAAACTATTTCGTGTAGAACGTGGTTAGAACATGGAATGGCTTAAAAGAACTTGAACAGAATGTATCTTGTTGTTTATTGAACACAACAGTGTTGAATATTAGTGTACAATTATCCAGTAACAACACATCTTAATTTGATGTTGTCTTAGTCTGACTAATGGGACGAAGGTGATTCAATCACCTCAAAGTGTGACTCAAACCAGCTTAGTGAAATTCGCTCACTGGTAATCCAATCAAGATAACCACTGGCTTCGTTGTTGCATGGTATAAAAGAGACGGCATCCAACAACCTGGCATCTGTTAGCAGTATATCAATTTGTGTCCTTGTCAAGCCAGTGCTATTTCATAATGTCATCTCCCAGTTTCTCAATGAGTCCAGTTTCCGAGGCAGACATAACTTTCAGTAATCTTCAGTCAGTTCTCTTTGACAGTCCATGTTCATGGAGAGATGCAGAATCATGTGACAGCGGATTTGGCTCTTCAGATTCCGAATCTGAGGTGAGTTGATTAACTGATAACAAGAGAGGAGTTTATTTGCCTTTGGGGCCATCTAACCCATATTGCTAATATGACAGACAGTGATCATAGTAATCAATTATAACATGCAAATTACATTATTGTATTCAAAAAGGTAATGAGAAGTTTATATCACCGCCCTGAACAACTATTAAGTTTTATTTGATAGCACTTTCCTTACAATTGTCCTTTCTGTATTTCCAGACATCTCCTCTTGAGCGTTCTTCTGCCAAACGTGCCTTGTTTGCTTGCGAGAGTGACGATGAGGTGGATGAAAGTCCAATGAAACGTCAACGACGGTTGGTGGCCGATGCTGTAGAGAAGTTACAGGCTACTGAAGAGAATCTGGTCGGTGACGGATCCAGAGTTCCCAGTCTGCCAACTGTGGAGACAAGGAACCATCGAGACCTCAAGACTATTACACCAACTACGGTAAGTTATGTGAAAGATGTGAAATAGTTGTCTAAAATCAATGAAGATAAACTGAAATCAACAGCTTAAAATGAGTTTGTTTTTCACTCTTGTGAATTGCACTATATTGTTCCCTTATTTTTTCAGGTTCAACAACTACTACAAGGTGACTTTACTGAAGATGTGAGCAGCTTCAAGATAATTGACTGTAGATATCCATACGAATACGAGGGAGGACACATTCAGGGAGCCGTCAACATTGAGGAAGGAATTCGCCAACTTGTCAACGATGCAGCCACGTCACCAGTCGTTCTTATCTTCCATTGTGAATTTTCTTCCTAGAGAGGCCCTAAGATGTAAGTATTCATTGTCTTAACTGCAACAAGTAGTTTATTGTCAAAGCTAAAAGTCAAACTTATACAGTCCATCCTCAATGTAACCATATTTATGTTCTTCTAAATCAATACTAATCTTTTGGTGTTTTTGATTTCAGGATGCGTCATCTGAGGAGTGAGGACAGACGGACCAATAGCCACAGATATCCGACACTGAACTTTCCTGAAATCTATCTGATGCAGGGTGGATACAAGTCCTTCTACTTTAACACTGACAAGGTATGTATGTTTTAGAATGTTGTCATGATTCAATACAACGTCTCTCTTGAGTCCAGTGAATGTATCCCGTATGTATCTAACATATTTGTATCAAAAGTAAAAGTAATAAATAACTGAGAAATCTGCTGTGAAGGTAAATCTTTTGACATGCAATTGACCATTCATTTTCTTCATTTTAGGCACTCTGTGAACCAGAAAGCTATGTACCTATGCTTGATGCTGACCATACTGATGACCTGAAGAAATTTCGATCCAAGTGCAAGTCTATGTCAACTGGCCAGAAGAAGATTGGAAGAAGTCGACGATTTGTTGCCCGCAGATTTGCCTCCTCACCTGCCATCAGCTGTAGTTTTGACTCAGAAATGGAGACACAGACACTTGTTTTCTAGATTCACCGTCATCATAAAGTGACATGATTTTATTGACGTTATAATGCAATGTTGATTGTTGATTTCCGAAAGTGTGATATTGTTATGTTTCGCTAGTTAACATTTTTGTTGACAATTTACCAGTGTTATTGCTGTTCATTTTTATGAATGTTGTTGTTTCAATTGCAATATTGATGCAAAATAAAATACTATCTCGAAACTTTTACTTATTGTCTTTATATAGCCAATTATATGCGAAACTATTTCGTGTAGAACGTGGTTAGAACATGGAATGGCTTAAAAGAACTTGAACAGAATGTATCTTGTTGTTTATTGAACACAACAGTGTTGAATATTAGTGTACAATTATCCAGTAACAACACATCTTAATTTGATGTTGTCTTAGTCTGACTAATGGGACGAAGGTGATTCAATCACCTCAAAGTGTGACTCAAACCAGCTTAGTGAAATTCGCTCACTGGTAATCCAATCAAGATAACCACTGGCTTCGTTGTTGCATGGTATAAAAGAGACGGCATCCAACAACCTGGCATCTGTTAGCAGTATATCAATTTGTGTCCTTGTCAAGCCAGTGCTATTTCATAATGTCATCTCCCAGTTTCTCAATGAGTCCAGTTTCCGAGGCAGACATAACTTTCAGTAATCTTAAGTCAGTTCTCTTTGACAGTCCATGTTCATGGAGAGATGCAGAATCATGTGACAGCGGATTTGGCTCTTCAGATTCCGAATCTGAGGTGAGTTGATTAACTGATAACAAGAGAGGAGTTTATTTGCCTTTGGGGCCATCTAACCCATATTGCTAATATGACAGACAGTGATCATAGTAATCAATTATAACATGCAAATTACATTATTGTATTCAAAAAGGTAATGAGAAGTTTATATCACCGCCCTGAACAACTATTAAGTTTTATTTGATAGCACTTTCCTTACAATTGTCCTTTCTGTATTTCCAGACATCTCCTCTTGAGCGTTCTTCTGCCAAACGTGCCTTGTTTGCTTGCGAGAGTGACGATGAGGTGGATGAAAGTCCAATGAAACGTCAACGACGGTTGGTGGCCGATGCTGTAGAGAAGTTACAGGCTACTGAAGAGAATCTGGTCGGTGACGGATCCAGAGTTCCCAGTCTGCCAACTGTGGAGACAAGGAACCATCGAGACCTCAAGACTATTACACCAACTACGGTAAGTTATGTGAAAGATGTGAAATAGTTGTCTAAAATCAATGAAGATAAACTGAAATCAACAGCTTAAAATGAGTTTGTTTTTCACTCTTGTGAATTGCACTATATTGTTCCCTTATTTTTTCAGGTTCAACAACTACTACAAGGTGACTTTACTGAAGATGTGAGCAGCTTCAAGATAATTGACTGTAGATATCCATACGAATACGAGGGAGGACACATTCAGGGAGCCGTCAACATTGAGGAAGGAATTCGCCAACTTGTCAACGATGCAGCCACGTCACCAGTCGTTCTTATCTTCCATTGTGAATTTTCTTCCGAGAGAGGCCCTAAGATGTAAGTATTCATTGTCTTAACTGCAACAAGTAGTTTATTGTCAAAGCTAAAAGTCAAACTTATACAGTCCATCCTCAATGTAACCATATTTATGTTCTTCTAAATCAATTCTAATCTTGTTGTGTTTTTGATTTCAGGATGCGTCATCTGAGGAGTGAGGACAGACGGACCAATAGCCACAGATATCCGACACTGAACTTTCCTGAAATCTATCTGATACAGGGTGGATACAAGTCCTTCTACTTTAACACTGACAAGGTATGTATGTTTTAGAATGTTGTCATGTTTCAATACAACGTCTCTCTTGAGTCCAGTGAATGTATCCCGTATGTATTTAACATATTTGTATCAAAAGTAAAAGTAATAAATAACTGAGAAATCTGCTGTGAAGGTAAATCTTTTGACATGCAATTGACCATTCATTTTCTTCATTTTAGGCACTCTGTGAACCAGAAAGCTATGTACCTATGCTTGATGCTGACCATACTGATGACCTGAAGAAATTTCGATCCAAGTGCAAGTCTATGTCAACTGGCCAGAAGAAGATTGGAAGAAGTCGACGATTTGTTGCCCGCAGATTTGCCTCCTCACCTGCCATCAGCTGTAGTTTTGACTCAGAAATGGAGACACAGACACTTGTTTTCTAGATTCACCGTTATAATGCAATGTTGATTGTTGATTTCCGAAAGTGTGATATTGTTATGTTTCGCTAGTTAACATTTTTGTTGACAATTTACCAGTGTTATTGCTGTTCATTTTTATGAATGTTGTTGTTTCAATTGCAATATTGATGCAGAATAAAATACTATCTCGAAACTTTTACTTATTGTCTTTATATAGCCAATTATATGCGAAACTATTTCGTGTAGAACGTGGTTAGAACATGGAATGGCTTAAAAGAACTTGAATCTTAAACTCATATATAATCATTCATTCGAGATAACTGACGATATTGTTGTCACCTAAACAGTATCTCTAAATATCTCCAGATAGACGAGCTCAATCTTGAAACTCGTCACACGAGTAAAGTCGGAGTTTCACGAACATTTATGATTGTCTGCATCAATGTATGGGGAGTTGTTTATGGGATAACCCATGTTCGATATAATTTGTTGAAAGGATATACTTAGAACAACATGTTAGGCGCCACTAATTTTAATTAAGTATATATATATAGGATATCTAATTCTTTTTGAATGAATGATTCCGTCCTGTTTTTATTGTTGCCTTCCTGTCGTACGTTTTTTTCTTGGATACCTGCCCATGATTCAATTATTCAGGCTCACATTCCTCACCATTTTGCTTCTTAGTCAGTAAAAGGAATCTGGCCATATACGTATATACATATATGAAGAAAGATTTTCGGGTACCCTAAGTTCACTCAAGCTGGCAAGCCAATCGGAAAACGTTATCATGTCACCTGTCGTTTCCTTACAGTGTTAGGGTTTATCATTTTCATTCCGAATGCTTCGGTGTCCATGCCATTGGATTCCATGGTCATGTTGTTTTCTTCGTCAACTACCTCGTCGAGGATGGTATAAAGCTCACAAATCCTATCTGCAAGTGACTGAAGCCTTTTCCCTATCTCTTTTTCTTTTCGATGTCTGCCGTGTTCAAATGTTATACAACGAAAGATACATCGCAACTTCAATCTATTTTCCGAGTTCTTTGCGTAGGGTTGCAGGTTCAAGATAATTGACGACGGGCTGATACAGGTGGCTTGGCGAAGGGTAAATCGTTATTCAAAATCTCTGTATTTAAAATCAAGTATATGATTAATGCTTTTTATAATAGAAATAGAAATTACATGTATGCTTGTGTGAAATGTGAACTTTTTCACGGTTTATAAATCTGAGAAACCACTCCTTCTTGGTTTACTCTATTGTAGGAATGAGCCCTCTGGCATTTTACCTCAGAACAGAAGTCGTATCGATCCTTTACTACTTATAATTAGAACATTCTATCTATTAGTAATAAGAGATTTTAATTGAGTTATTTAAAAGTAATCATTGATAAATTGTAAGGCGTTATTTGCCTTGTTACGACCCAAAACAATGCAAGTATGCATTTTTGGATAAAAAGACATTTTCCACTCGGGCCAGACAGTTATAAAAATGCAAAAACAATATTTTTCTTCTTACATTTCTTTGCCTTTGCATAGTTTGTTTTTACACATTTACTCTTTTCAACGTTTCATAATAGTTTTAATCAAATCATTAACGCCGTTTAATTTATTTTTAAAAACATTATTTGAGCCCAAAAGTCTCAGTGATGTGATCCCCTTTCATGATAAGACCTTTTACAACTCTTTTTCTAACCATCTTAATCTAAAACCACTGTTCCCATACGATGGTAAACAACATGACCTAAATCTCTTCATATTGGTACTTCGAGGTCAAGTGTTTGACACGTGGTATTATACAGGTACTCATTATACCAGTTACACCAAGAGTTACCTCCCCTTGAGTAAATATATGCGTTGTCAGGAAGATAAGTGACTCTAGTATACGCTGACACTGTGATCTTGATATATCTACCTACCCAGATTACACGACATTCTTAACCCATTTTTGGAAGCGAAAAGGTATGTGACCGTGTAATTATTTAGTCGAAAATTTTAAACCACTAAGCAAAAATTTTAATAGATTTAAGGCAAGAACCACATCGATGCAAACTGATAGTATGTTATTTGTATATTCGGATGGTGGGTGTATATATCACCATTCAATAACTAAGATTAACCTTAATTCTTTTCTAGTCTAAATGTACAGTTTAAGTCTTCTCAAAAGAACTGAAAATAGGTTTAGAAATCAACTCAAGTAAAATAGCGATGAACGCTTTGTCTTAGAAAAGGGTATCTTACGGAATTAAAAAGATTATTCCTTTTGCACATAGCGGTTTGGATGCACCTTTGGTGGATATCTAAAAAAATGCGGAGGAAATTATTCTTACCCATAATAATTGATACAGTTAAATGGTCATTATATACATTAAACACCAAACGTCTATGGGAAAAGTTAAATATTCATTAATTGGCCGCCATGGCTTTATTAGGATATGAAATGTTCCCTTCTGCATTTCTCAGTTCCCGCACTTCTTAATTTTCGTGACGTTTAATCTGTACTTGTATATTTTTCTTCTACACCAAAAATTTCAAATAAATAGTAAAGGCATAAAGTGAGACTGTATTTGCTGAACAACGTTTTTTCCATTTAAGGTCGTTTACAAGATACAATATATCCACGAGTATTGTGCTCAAGGTCCGTTTTACCGGTAAGGGTAGCTAGCAGATGTTGGAACTTACTACCAAAGACTGTAACATCATGTCATAAATCTGACCACCATAGCATAGAGTGCTGCTATGCGGCTGAGAGGTACACTAACCCATGCTAAAGCGTCAATGCAAGTGCCGTAAAATGTGTATATATTGTATGATATTTCAGCACTAAGCGAATTTTCTATATGCAGACCTATTTATCATTAATTCACTAAGCATAGATATATACTGAGGAACAATTGTAGTCATTTGAAACGTTGGACTCTGTGTTACAATGAACACCACCATAACACTCGTTGCTACATTCGTCAGAATTAGGTTACCACTTGTTATCGCCAGCTGCTATCATTATTATTAATGTTATCTCTGCATGCCTACATACATATCTATACCAACATTATTACAAAGTTATAGTAAATACGATGATGGTCAACTACGACTGCTGTTAGACTACGCGCAGTTAGGTTTGGGTGCAATGCTACACTGAATTTCAGCGTATGGTTCGCTAGTTCCAGCCGATGCGCGCAGGTATCACCGCTGCACATAGCCACAATAGTTTTGTGGGCTCTCTTCCTGCAATAATGATATCAGCCGTAATATAAGTGAAATACTCTTGAAAGCGGCGATAAACTGTATCACCTCACCTCAACTACGACTGTGTAATATTGATATACATGTATGTAATATTGTTCCGTTAACATGTGTTGAGCTCGAAACTTAGTGTAAACGTAATGTAATGTTCATTTTATTCAGCGTTAACAGCGTTGTCTCCTATTTTATGTTCCATTATATACCTCCCGAATGTGTTAACACACTTTGAAGTCAGTTTTTTCCCCGTCGAAATCCTGGCTGTGAACACAAATCATTCCGATTCGAGGCGAGAGAAAATCATTGCTGGTCTTTTCGGTCGTATGTAGGGAAAAGTTACGTTCATATCGCTGCGGAAACGTTAAACTTTGCCATTGGTTAAAGTGACATAGAGTATCTTTCTTAAAATTTTATTTGGTTTTGATAAGCTACAAAATATCTAGTGTGCTGATAGTTCATATCTATTCACTGGACTTGCAAATATATCCATTTATGCATAATATCTCTAAAATGCTTGATTTTTTTAAAAATCAAGAAAACATCTGAAATACGTTTAATAATCGAAATTATGCATCCAATTAATCTACCTATTAAATACAATACCTAATAAACACTATTGAATCGAATACATCTTCCTGTCAGCTTATGACAAGCTTTCAAAATTACGTTTGGCGAATTTGCGCGCGCCACTCGAGCCACATTGTCCAGTTTTCGATCAAAATCCCGACTATGAATGGCCATATTTTCACTCTAATGTACTGATTGACCTTTAACTTGTTATCGTCAGTAACAGTTAGTGGTTCCCGATGTAATAACATCGATTTCAAAATTCGACATATGTGATCCTATCAACATGCTCTGTATCTCTTTAAATGCACGTGCCGAAGTGTTCAACCAGGTGTTCATGAACAGGTAGTCGTACGATATTTCGATTTCCGGATACAACATGACCATGCAAACGAAAGAGTCTCAGTTTGGGAAATTGCAATTTAGTGAGTGTCTTAACACTCACTAAATTGCAATTTCCCAAACTGAGACTTTTATAAACGTTGCAATAGAAAAATGTGATTGAATCGGCGACCGTGTAGGTTTCAGACCAAGTGAGTAAACCATTAGACCACTGAGGCTAGTTAAAAATATCGGTTGTTGTTCATGACCTACTGAATAAGGTTTAATATATTCCTGTGAAGCAACTTAGTCGTAATTGTACTTAATTTATTAGTCATATTTTTTTAAAAAGGCATATGTACAAAAAAAACTAATAAAAGTTGCTTAGTTTATAAACTGTGATCATATCAACAGTGGTCACGCAATTAATTTTGGTCGAGCTTGTACGCTTCAGCTTGTAAATTTCAGCACGTGGAGCACGAGATACTCATGCCAGTGTCAGCTACCTGAAAAAGACCATGTTTCTCGCGAGGATTCATCTAACCTTATCATCTCGTTGGTAACTATTATCTACTAAGTATTAAGATTTGCTGACCTAAACTTTGACTGTCAACTCTTTAGTCATTGAGGAACTTTTTTGATAAATTCACTGAAGAGAAAAGTTGACATAGACCAAATCAAACTACTGGTTCATAGAAATATTCGAGATGGTGTCCCTGTAAGTGTTACACTCTTTTTAATCGTTCATTACATTTAAAGGTAATCTCATGGAATTAAATTTTCAGCAATGGCCGACGCGTTTCCAGTGCTGCATGTCCGAGGAAACCACTACGATGTTGGATACAGTATCGGCAGTACTTTCCAAGCTCGCATAAAATCCTACATAAGCAAATCTGAATTGATGCAAAGGAGTATTATACCATACTATAGTACCAAGGAGGGGAGACAAGTCGTCGAGAAGGTTTTATCTCTGACTGAGAAAAACTTTCCCCAGTATATCAATGAGATACAAGGAATAGCAGATGGAGCAGGACTCTCCTTTGAGACTATATTTCTCAACAGCATGCAGCTAGAGATCTACTTCGGCTATTCTAAGGACATTCCGCGACTTACAAGGGAGGATCTTGGTTGCAGCACTGTGTACGTCAACCGCCCGGATGTAAAGGTCTTAGGTCACAACGAAGATTGTGAGGAACTTGTGAAGTATCTCGGATACTTTGTGGATGCTACAGTGATGAGTGATGATGGCGAAGAGGAAAAGTTTACAAGTCTTTGTTACCCTGGTGGATTGCCAGGTGTTGCCATGAGTTTCAACAAACATGGACTTATATTTACCGTCAATACACTCGTCGCTCCGACAATTGGAGTTACAACCCCTGGTGATTTCCTTCAAAGAGCCTTACTTCGAGCTTCTGACATTGATGATGCTAGGAGGATACTTGCAAACATTGGATATGGCGTCGCTTCCGGTTTCAATGTTAACATTGGATCTGTTGTGGACACCGCAAATCAGTGGTCAGTTGAAATTCTTCCAAGAGTCAACGAATCCAAAATTGATATCAAAACTCACACGGAATCTGAAGATCCAGCTAAATCGACCTATTTTCACATGAACGAGTTCAGACACATGGACGTCAAAGTTGAAACGGCGGTTAGATCAAGGACAAGACTGAACACTGCTTTCAAACATCCGGTTCCGGTATGCACAAGAGATGTGCGCGGTATCCTTGGAGACACCACAAACCAAACATACCCGATATATCGCACTCCTCGACCTTCTGACGGAGCCTGCTCTGTGTGTACTGGTATCTTCGATCTTCTGGACAAGAAACTAGACGTTTACTTTGCTAATCCTATCTCAACCAATGAACCACTGTTAACGTTTCGAATATAAAGTCATATGTAGAACACATTATATACAAGTGGCAATGTTTGGAAAATTGTACGTTAAATGTGGACGTATGACATTTTTTATTTGAATCTGGAAATGTTTGTGAGGCTTGACTTTCATATACATGATTTGCATCGTGTTTAATACAAAGGATGTCCTTTGTAAAGTTTTTGTTTGCTACTGAATAAAATGGTACGATTTTTCTGAAGGACTTGGATATATTTTGTTAAGTTAAAACCACTCTTTAATTTCATTAATTTCTTTTGCTGTTTGTTGATTTATTAAGATATTTCCTATTATAAAATAACTGTTCCCGATCACTATACATGGTTTCAATTTCAAACTTTAGAATATCCAGATAAGTGGTTGACTCAAAATCGAACAAATCGGGGAACAACGGGGATGTGAATCAAAATTGTATACTTTATTACAACTTTATAGTAACCCCTTTCAGTTATTCTCTCAGATCTGATGAAGCATAGTTGCACAATGATAAGTATGTTTAAGTGAAACAAGTCAAGTAAACATCGCTACATAGTGGTGCCTTGGTATACAAAATCTGATATTTCAACTTGCCCAAGACTGGTGGCGTAAACTGCAACTACGTTGATTGCAACGTGTTGCATTTTCGAGAAGTGTTAAAGTGTACTGAAATTTATATGTTGATGCTTATTAGTTAAGTATGCTAAAAAAGTCACAATTCTTATGATGATGATCTAAATCTAAATGTACAGCACCAAAACGTTAAAAGTATTTTTTTTAAATAATCTTCAGACAAATATTTTCCAATGGGTTTGTTAGTGTATATTTAAAATGTCACATAGCTATAAATGCAATTAGGGTGTAATCTGTCACTTTCTCAACACAATAAATGACATTTAGTATCAATTAATAAATTGTATGTCCTATGTTACGAATATTATAATGGATTGAATATGCATGGTTTTGCTGGGTTGGTTCTAACTTGAATCCGATTATATGTCTTCACATTTCACGTACAATAGGAAAGTCAAAGACTACAAGTATCTGAGCTCGTGTCTCCGAGGTTTTTGAATTCATCCCTCAAGTAAATCTTGAAAATATCGGCTCCCATTAAACAAACCTAGTGTTTAAAGTTCACTAGTTAAATCTGGAGCGGTATTCAGATAAGCTTTGAGCTTGTTTACCAATCCAGTTCTTCTAGAAAAGAAATAATTAAGAATTGAATGTCAGTTTGTGTGTTTGCACTGGAAAATGAACGATGTCAAAGCTAAATTCAAACTCGTGTGAACCCAGCGAGCTTGAATACGACAAGTTTCCAAAATTACGCTTGATTGATTCACCCGTCAATGTCGATTTTTTTCGAGCGACTTCCATCTTTCTCCATTGTCCATCTTTCTCCATTGTTACTATCCAATGTTGATTTGCTTTGAAATGCTATTTACCTGCAACAGTCGATACTTATCGATCAAATTACACTATTCATTTGATTTTATTAGTTTTAACATGAGCGGTGAGCATTCTTGACATTCTTGATATGAGCGCTACACAAATACGCACAATTATTATTATTGGTTTGTCATATTATGTGACGCCAAACCAACTCGCCGAGTGACTTTAAAGAACATGATATATATATTTCATGTCATATATTCTCTCGTAACCCTCTTAGGATGGCTTGTGTCTTTATGTGTGTTAAATATATGTCAATCATTTTGTTTGGTGATATTTTAATTCTATTATAAACTATTTCTCTCAAATTGCACAACTTTATTCACAGATGGAGAGTTACGAAAATATATAGATTGCAACACACGGGTATAATGTTTCCTTTTAGAGGTAACCTCGGTTCCTTTATCGCCAATTGAAATTTCATCAGAAGAGTTTGTACTGAAGATAGTGTATGGCCATTATATTATCTACCATAGGAGGAGATTGTTATGAAGCTTTGGCAAATGGCTGTTGGGCCATAAACCTAAAAACTAGCCACCTGTTTGGATGATTATCGAAATAAAAGCTTTTATCCTACCTCATGTAAGAATCTTGATCTCTGATTGGTCCACGTGACCCCGAATAAATACTGATATCACCCTCTTGAGCGGGGTAATAAATCATTTATACTCCGGCACATAAAAAGCATGAAAAAAGCGTGCAGATTGAGCGTCTTGAAATGTACAATGTATGTTACCTCGAACATATGATCAAGTTGGTTACTTTTAATCAACCGATATGTAGCTTTAAACAAACTATAGTAAAATGACTTACGCAGTTCTTACTCTTTATCTTCATATCATTTGCGTTTTGTTTAAACATTCGGTAGGATATATTTGTTATACCATTCAGAGGCGGGGTGCATGGGGAGATATCCGCCTCTCGCTAGGTGTTACGCAACTCGCCTTCGGCTCGTCGAATAACACCAAGCTCGAGGCGGATATCTCCCCATGACCCCGCCTCTGAATGGTATAACTTGTATTATTTGATGCCAACAATAATTCTTGACCACGACCAAGGTCGTTGTAATGTCGTCTTTTGATTGGTCACAAGTAAATACAAAGAATCGTCAATATCGGCTTATATTGACAAATTGGCAACCTAAGACTCTAATGTCCAGATACAGCAGCCTAGAGCCAAGTGTCTATATTTTTTGCTGAGGAATACCAAGCACTGGTAACAGAGAAAGAAAACCCTCTCTGTGTCACAGTTTAGGCAATAAGTAATATGATCACCTATGTAATACCTTATCACACAATACCCGTTCTAACTACGTTCTTTAGAAAGTGCAAGGGGACGGAATCCAAACCTTAACTTTCTTCACTAGTTTGCGTAACATAGTGCAAATATCAAGTAGTATGAGTTTCACTTTGACGTCGATTTACATACTTCAGCAGAGCTGACAAGGATCAACCATTGACAATGTGTAAAATATAAATCTTTCAACTTAATTGTGAGATCTTCTTGTCCTTACTGCAAGATGTCAAATTCTAGAATGATGAAAAAAGGTACCATAGCATTTACTTAATGAGAACAAATATGAATTTTGATTAAAAATGTTGTTATTTAAGAAGGATATTTAAAAGAAAATTTAAAAATCATTTTCGATATATTGACCCCTGGTCATTTCAATGACCTGCCATAAATGTTACGGGTTATGACTCAGACATAAATAATGGCGAAATAATAGTTTTAAGTTCTTAGCTGAAATTGATTTTGTTTTCGCAATGTTACGAAGACCTCCAAAGTTATACGTGATCGATATTTGAACTAGAATGCGCTGGTAGGTAAACAAACTTTAGGTATGCAGCTGTAATGTGGAAGATACTACAGGACGCTGGACAAAGTCCTCCTCGTTTTAGAATTAGACGCATAAGAATCAAACTTTTTAATTGGATTTTCGTACTGCGGATGGATTTATCTTACTTCGTTGATTCTAGGTCGTGTTAACAAGTACGGAAATTGATTGCATTGACGTTTGTGTACAGTTTTCAACACGTCCAAGAGATCCACCAACACGACCACAGTTCATCAACACGCAGTTTGGTTTTCGTCGAAATATGATTAAAACGAGATAATTATTAAGAAGTTTGTAGAACGTTCATACACAGGTCAACAAGTTCGCACGGTTTGTAGAACGTTCTTACACAGATCACCAAGGTTCATAATACATCGAATCCCTTGTTAAAATGTTTGAAATCTTTTAAATGTAAGGACGGTTCTTGATTCATGCGTTTTAGTTAATTCATTTGGATCTAGGCAGTGCAAATTACTCTTTTGCAGCTTTGAATAAAGTAAATGTCTGAAAGTATGAGAACAATACCTGTATTAAAACCTATAATGTCATAAAATGACAGATTTAAACTTTCATTATATTCATACTTGATTGCTTTGAAATTCTGATGATTTTCGTCACTGTAATAATTTTTTTGTAAATGTTAAATTTTGTATCATTAACTGTATCACTATTTGACCTTTAAAATTTCTTTCTCTTTATAAAGACAAAGGTTTCAACAGTCAAAACAGTGATCGTGGCTCACTAATACCCCCGACCGTGCATCTCTGATAAACTGAATTGCTGTTAACAACCCATAACTTGGACATCACAATATTCAGCCAATAGTCCCTTGTACAGCATTTGACCAAATTCCCCATAGCGAAAGAATTGAAAAGAAAGAATGAATGTATTTCTTCAATTGGTCTGAGAAAGTCAATGCTATAAAATGACTATAACTATGTCATGTAATTTAGCACTTCATCTCTCTCAATAAGCTAAAGGACAAGTACATAATTTAAAGATGTGGTGGACTAGTTTTGTTCTGCAATTGATCGGATAAAGTCTGATATTGTAAAACAAAACATGGAAATCTGTACAAAATTTTACAATAAACATGTGCAAATTTACAAGTCAATTGAATGAATTATAGTTTTTCCATTGTAGGACCTCTTGGTCGGACAAATTCTGAAAAAGTACAAAGTACAAAACAAGGAAATTCTTAAATATTCAAAAATAGATTTGCTTGCAAATTGACACTAACCTGGTAGGTTAGAAGACATGTACAAAATGTGGAACGAATCCGATGGATATTTTTTTTGCAATTGGTCGGACAAATTCTGATGATGAAAATGACTAAGTTCAAAACTTGGAAATCCGTGAAAGTTTTTTTTACGAAATTGATAGAAGATAGACAAATGCCGAATTTTGAAAACAATCGGATGAATTATATATCGTCATAAATCGGACGAACGGAATCGTTGTTATTACTATATCCCCCAACCGTTGGTCGGGGATATGATAAAGCAAGCTAAACTTGGCGAGTGATTGTGAAATCAAAAGCTGAAACTGTCTTTCGGGGTCAAACAATATCTTGATTAACGTCATATCACATCTCGATGTCTTTCATCATTCTTACCAAAAGTAGTTACCTCCCTTCCAATAGAGACACTTTGACTTCAGAAAAGTGTCCTAAATGTGTCGTATTATTCGAGTCTATCGTCTTCAGCTTTATCAACTTTCTTCTTACGAGGAGCGAAGGTAAGGTAAATAATTCTACTTGCACACTGTATTGAAGCACGATATATACTCGCAGGTATAAGTAATGTGGTTTTATATCAAGAAAATAGTTAATGTGTAAAATACGTAAAGAAAATACCAACGCTATCCACTTCGATCTTAATAACAGCGATGTAGCTGAAGATCATGCTTTTTATTACTGATATGTCAATGAATCTAATGATAAACATTCTTATCTGTTTTCATGTGCACAACTTTTCAGAAAATATTAGAAAGGCCTTGAAGATCTTTCTGAAGAGTGGCGTCTGGTTTAAGTGGTATTGTCATGCAAATATTCGTGCTTAGTTACAAAGGAATCCACACTTGTTGCTTGTACAGAATTCTAGTCACGTTATCTAGGCCTCATGATCGCAAATATACCATTGGGTAGTTTCAATGGAATTTAATTGTACCGTAATCTTATCATAATTTTTAATCAAATGTAGTGGGCGTCCAATTTGTAGATTTTATTCACACGTGTTACGACATCCGTTCTATCGCTACTGTGTTTAAGTTTGAACGATGACCTTGCAATTTGCACTAAAATATTTTTGGAAAATTATTATTACAACTTGTTTATTTTGTTTTAAAATATCAGTGCGCTAATATGCCTCGGCTACGGAAAAGAAAATTTGACAGAAAAATCAACTTATATATTTGATATACTAAATATCAAATTTCAAATACTGAAGGAACTTTATAACAAAATTTAAAGCGGATGTCTTTATTATTAGAATGGGGGCTATCTTTTAGAAACATGGATGAAAGTAAACCTGTTTATATTTTCAATACAGCTGCCATTAATCTTTTAAAAAAGGTGATGATAATTAATATAGTCCTCCAGAATTGTTTTGAAGACCTTGGCTATAGAATTGCAGATAGCTATTGATATCACCGAAGTTTTATCGAAGTCAACAAACCTCCACTTATGATCCTGAAACGTCGATTGTCACCTGTTATCCCAAGCTGATAACATGTGGAGAGTTTCTTACACAACAGTCTTCCCCTTGGTTGGTTATCAAACATAACACGAGGTAGGGTGGTAAAGTGCAGTGGTGAGCGCGTTCGGCTTCTGGTCAAGAGGTCCGGGGTTCGAATCCCTAAGTGCTACTTTGTCTGCAGTAGACAACGCACCAATAAAATACTCTTGTAAGCGGCTTTAACCCCCAAATGTTAAATAATGTATAACACAGAAAAACAATATTTACATGTCAGTGATATTTATTAGTTGATAAAAACAAGTAAGTCTTGTTTATATGTATAACGGCTTCTAAGCTTCTTTTTGTTCCGCCTTCAACAAGACTTACTATTACCGTTTTCATTTTATGTTCACCAATGCACAAAATGTTTGACTTTTTATTGGCAAGCACTGTCCGCAACATTCAATGTAAATCTATTACTTCATTTATTTTCCAGCAATGGCCGACGCGTTTCCAGTATTGTACGTCCGAGGAAACCACTATGATGTTGGATACAGTATCGGGAGTACGTTCCAAGCGCGCATAAAATCTTACCTCAACAAATCGGAACTTATACAGCAGTCAGTGCTGCCCTACTACAGCTCGAGGGAAGGACGAGAAGTGGTCGACACCATACTTGCTCTGACGGAGAAGAACTTCCCTCAGTATGTCACAGAAATCAGGGGCACTGCCGATGGGTCTGGAGTTCCGTTTGAGACGCTATTCCTTAACAACATGATGCTGGAGATCTACTTCGGCTATTCCAAGGATATTCCAAGAATGACGAGGGAAGACCTTGGTTGTAGTACTGTCTACATCAACCGCCCGGGTGTAAAGGTCATAGGTCACAACGAAGATTGTGAGGAACTTGTGAAGTATCTCGGATACTTTGTGGATGCAACGGTGATGAGTGATGATGGCGAAGAGGAAAAGTTTACAAGTCTTTGTTACCCTGGTGGATTGCCAGGCGTGTCTATGAGCTTCAACAAACACGGACTTACTTTCAGTATCAACACCCTTGTCGCTCCAACTGTTGGAGTTACCACACCTTCAGATTTCCTCACTCGAGCTATGCTACGAGCTAAAGATATCGATGACGTAAAGAAGATTCTTACAAATAGCGGTTATGGCGTGGCGTCAGCTTCTAGCATCAACGTCGGCTCCGTAGTTGATACAGCACACCAGTGGTCAGTTGAGGTCTTGCCAAGGGTCAACGATTCAAAAATTGATATCAAGACAATCAACGAATCTGAAGATCCAGACCAATCAACGTATTTCCACATGAACGAGTTCAGACATACGGACGTCAAAGTTGAGACCTCGGTCAGATCCAGAACAAGGCTAAACACTGCTCTCAAACATCCGGTTCCGGTATGCGCAAGAGATGTGCGCGGTATTCTGGGAGACACCACCAACCAGACCTACCCGATATATCGCACTCCTCGACCTTCTGACGGTGCCTGCTCTGTGTGTACTGGTATATTCGATCTTCTGGACAAGAAACTGGACGTTTACTTTGCTAATCCTATCTCAACCAATCACCCACTCATCAGCTTCACAATTTGACACCCTCCTTTATCGCCGTTTTCTCATCTGCTCTTGATCATGGCAAATATCCCGTATCGTGATATAAATTCAGTCAAATAAGATGAACTCCAGCAGTACCCGGAGGACGGCTCTGTTTGAGTTGTTTTGCTTCAAGCTCCCTGCATTACATTTCGTTTGTTTAAGATTCAGCTGTCGGTAATATAACTAAATGTCCTAATGGTAACATGGGAGAAATATGATAACTTGATAAAACAGGATTACATAGAGGATACTTAACCCTTACGATGCGGCTATATATTTTTGCTCTACAAGCCCACGTGGCTGAATTGTTTTGTCCGGTGCCAGCCACCGTTATATCCTGATTAACCGCTTCTTTATTTTTGTGCGCGGATATACATATGATACATGGAAATAAAGACAATTCTCTCTTCTATACGATGATGTAAAAATTTTAAAATTATCTCTAATGGTTCGTGAGATATAAATGCCGCAAGGTGGGTACCCTCAATCATTTTGAGGTAAACAAATTTTTTGCGGCACTTGTCGCAACGCTTTGCCGCTTCTTTATTTTTGTGCGCGGATATACATATGATACATGGAAATAAAGACAATTCTCTCTTCTACACGATGATGCAAAAATTATAGAATTATCTCTATTGGTTTGTGAGATATGAATGCCGCAAGGTGGGTACCCTCAATCATTTTTGAGAAAAGGTTTGATATTTTATATCCGGGAGCAACCAAGACTGCTTGCAGTCAATGTATAGCCTTATCCTGAAAGTTACGGATTTCGCCAAGAGGGCTTACGTGCCATTTTATATTTGGCCCGTAAATATCACGCGCCCCGCATCGTAAGGGTTAATGTTGTTTTCCTAGTACCAGGTGTATTTCATCGAGTGTCATTGGTAAAGTTGATATTTCACGAATGGCACATTTCACGAGATGAAATACACCTGGTATTTGGAAAACTACATTTAGTATTCTATTTATTACATGATTTTTTTTTATGAAATATGTAATTAAAATTACTTTAAAACTGGAAACATGTTGTTCACATGGATGAAAGTAGTTCCGGCACCTGACCAGTGACGATATAATGGATTGTCACTGGTCACAGTGAAAATAAAATATATCGTCACTGTTGCCTGATAGACAGTTTATGTCACTGATAAAACCCAGTATTTCACCGCTGATCATATATAATAAAAGGTTCAACCGATTGGTTGTTTTATTATTCAATAGTATGCAAATGTTTGTATTAAAACATTTTTGCCTAACATATTCACTTATTATTATCTCTGTGACGGTCTCCTCAATTACGTCAGTACCTTTAAAGCTTTATAAATGTATCTTATCCTAATAATATGTAAAATTTTGTAATGTTAAACCCCAAAACACCGCAATTGTTCACAATAAGAAAATTCACCAGTGATGTTATTTTCCAGAAAATCTTGCTTTTATTTGAACAAATGGATTAACGATTTTATTTAGAAAATGTGGAATATTTTTCGGACTATTTCAACAAATCAAAATACATGGAATACGAAATCTACATATACAGATATATTTGATTTATTACAGAATGGATTTCGCATTTCATAAAAAAAATGTCTTATGAAATCATCATTGATTCCCTCTAAAAATTGGAGAAGTACCTCATAAGATCGTTTATGAAAGACATATACATTTATTACGATCAACCATTAAAAGGAAACGAATATGTCAGACCACGTATCGATTGTGCGGAAAGGGAAGTAATTCTTGCAGCATTAGGTAGAAACAACATGCATCCGAACAAGAAAAGCCTTTAAAAAGGCAAGCTTTGGGGCACCCGGTTATGTATCACTATATAGAACCAGGAGATTTAGGTTAGGGAGGACGGGGACGGGGTCTTTTACTCGAATAAATTGTTCAAATCGGAGACGCATAATTTTTGCTATTTGTTTTGATATTTATCAGTACACTATGTACATAGTAAAACATCTCGTTCGTTCCGCTTAAATTCCACCCAATGATAGATACGTCTCCTATCTCAAGTTGATAAAAGTAAAAAATATCCGAGGCTTGTTTTTCTTTTTTGGGAATGGGATAATGTTGATGTTTTCCAAAGAGTGGGAACATGATGGAAATTTAATGATAATTGAAAAAACGTTAGGAAAATATCAGCCAGTTGCACTCTGCACTCTTTTAGAACTACACCTAGCAAATTATCAGGTCCACAGGCTTTATGTGAATTTATCTTAGCAAAAGACGTAAACACATCATCTTTAGAAATATCTAACACCTCACATGGTGAGAGTGATTCAAGTACAATATTTCTTTCTTCTGAAAAATTACAACTATCAAAGCGATATCTCCTGTGAAACACAATTTTGGATGATAATTTATCATACTTTAGGCCCTGTCGATACTTTCTTCGAAAGACACCTTTAATCGTAAACAAATCATCCATAACGTTATGTTTTGAAATTGCATTGAGTGAACGATCAGTCATTGACAAGGCGGGACATTTAGCGTTAGCGTAAAATTGAAGGAACCGAATTCCTAGTTGATACAAAAATGGAATGTCGTTTCCGAATATGGAATGCAAAAAACACCGAATAACTACAAAACAGCTCAAATGCACATGCAAAATTGACTTTAGTTAAGGGCGTAAACGCTCATCCATATATTTTTGAAAATTTACGATATATTTTACATCATAACATTATTATAATAATCAGTTTCCAAATTAAAGCTTGCCAATTATTTCGTACCACCCACATGGTCACGTGGGTATAAATTTGCAACAGTTCTGTGCATTGGTCGTCGAAATACCAGAATATGCTTAAAACAAACATCATTGGCTGAAACTTCTCTTTGAAGTTTCCAAGAGTATTATAGAGAGAACCTTCTGCCATTAGTTTTCAATATCAATTGTTACATAACTTTGGGGTCTCTGGACCCCAAAGCAATAACGGTTAACATTGTGATTCAAAGGAGCGGACTCCTAAAACATTAGAACCTTGCGTTAAATTCCATTATTCCCTGCAATGGGGTCCAGAGCACAGGAACCCGATATCGTAAATAAAATGTAGGTAAAACGTGGGTAGGAAATTAAAGACCCGTCCCCAGACAATATGTTTTATGATAAGATCAAATATTCAATATGTATGATACTCAGTCATAAAAAGTGATTTCGATGTGTTAATTCACAATGAATCCACCTCGGCAACGAACGACCGCGATAACCTTCATGAGTGTTATCAGTAGGAACCCTATGCTTTCAACGAAATTGCGAAAGTTTATATCATACATCTCACGTGCACAGTATGCATTTGTACCGACAGCTGGTCAAAAGCACGTGCAAAATGCGGATTGTGTTTTTCTCGCACAGCAATCCAACGTAAATCCGTAAATAATACTGGAGTCATGAAATATCAAACATTTTATATTTAAGACATATGAAACACTTGTTCACGGGTTTGACCGAGTTGATAAACCTGAGAAAAAATACCAACGTATCAAAACGCATGAGGTTAGAAACTGAAAGAAATTAAACAACTTAGTTTTAAAAGATATAAAAATGGTCAGTTATGCTTTCAATATGTTTTTGAGCACTTCGTTGACTCGAGATAATAAAAACACCTTTACTAGACTACACAGTTAAATTCGAAAGTGTCTATTCCTTTGCTACATAACTTCACAGGGACGTATTGTTTAAAATCGCTATAAATACAAGACAATATGTCCGATCCTGTCTATTTTATTGTTACTGTGCATAACTATACACTTTAAGTCTTGGATTAGCGATTTTATTCTTGAATCTGAATCTCCATGTAAAAATCCACTGAACGTTTGACACTAACAGATAGCGTGGTGTAAGATCCGACCTCCGCGACACAGCATAACAGTATAGGAGACGTTTAGACATTCTGCAGCCAGGTATGGAACCAGTTGTGCCAAATACACGACAATATCTTATCAGTGGTCACGTTGCTATTCTCGAGACTTTCAGTGACGCTGGTGTGCAAAAATAGGTGAGTGTGAAACAATATGCAAAAATATATCATGGTTTTTTAACTGTAGGTAAAATTATTTTAAAAGAAAGGAAGCTATAGAATCGTAATATAATTTCAAAGAGAACCCAACTTGGATTTGCCAATTGAGGTGAAGTTAATCTTTCTAACATGATCATTCCAAAAGATATATTTTCGATAGGTATCGTACATAATTTCATATACATCAAGTGCGAAACAAATCGAAAGAATGTCGTTTTATCAAAATGTCAAAAAATCTCCAAGAAGTAACAATATATCACGTATTTCCTGAAAACGATCCGAAAACAGAAAACACGTAGACATTTAGATTATATTGCTATTATCTTCCCATGTATCGAGGTTTAGACTGGTATGAAGTTCAAATTATGTTTCCAAATCTGTTTGCAGACAAAACTAAACGATGATTTACCACCTTTTGGTCCTCCTTGCGTCGGTCAGTGTAACGTTGGCGTGAGTATTGCATATTAAAGAGGCAGTAGCACGCTTTTTGAAAATTTTTGAGAATTTTCACTGATAATTGTACGTTTATGCTAAATGTATTATTCTGAAAGTGTCAAAATTACACAAACCAATCACCCAAAGTCAGAGAACAATTATAACGATTCATATAAACTCCAGTGGCAGCCGTTTTTGTGTGAACACCTTTAACTCATTTTGTGTAAGAAAAGGGAATCGCATGGCTGAACTTAACATCATATTTATATCTATTCCGGCTTCATTTAGTTAATAAGCTGGAACCATTTATTTTCATTTTCCTGATATCACCTTATATTCTTCGTAAAACGTGCTACTGCTCCTACTACTGCTACTGTATAATATGTGAGTGCCTGTCGTATATCGTCATTTCAAAACAGATTGGAATTCTCAAGATAAATCAAGGGATATATAGAATATAATCTTTCGCGCCTACGTTTCTGTGATATCAACAATATATACACGAGTTACAAAGAATATAAGAATATCCCCATTCTGCGAAAAATAAATACGAAAAACAATGCTGCCGCAATGATAATATTTATATCATCGAAATTAATTGTAAACGACGATTTCTCTTGTGCAAACGCATTCATATCAAGTCATTTATAAGAGGTGTGGTATGGTCATTTATATCAAAATAAAAAATTTATCTTCCCTTTCTTTTTAAAAGATAAAAGTTTCAAAACTTTATCATTACATTAAGAGAGTGCAACTGTCTTGTCATTAGATATCACCTTGATAACATAAAAAAAGACGTAGCATTATCACCCACTAGCGGACATTGGCTTGAATATTTATTTTTTGTGTACAAGACCAAAAATTGTAGTCGCTATATTAAGTGCAACAGCAAGCCTTTACTGTGCATAAGAATTTTCATAAAATACAATGACACATCAACTCTTTTCGTGGCTTTTCCTGCTAATTTAATATGGTTTATATTAAAGTAACTAGATAACAAAGTTAGACACTGACTTATGATACCAAATTACCTATGCCTTTCGTGACCTTGTCGTATAAGAAAAAACAGTTTTGACACTAAATACACGTAGTTGATTTATTTTGCCATGCTCTTCATCTTTTGACATAAAACAAAGTCATATGATCCCATATATCAATAATCCTTGCCCTACTTTGCCGCTTAAGAGGAATCAGTCTCTTTTTTTTTGGAGACGAGAGAAATTCTATGGATGAGCAACTTTTTTATCCGACAGTAGCCACTACTACTACTGTCAAATAAAGAAGTTGCTTATCCATATAAATCCTCTTGTCTTCCTTATACCATCACCTCCCAGAATGCCGCTTAACATTTCAGTTTTTTCACTTAACATCACATTGTCAGGCGTTTTCAACTCAACAAAAAGGAAGAAATATGATTTATTTCCAGAGACGCACTTGCCCAATATGGCACGTTCCTATTGGAGCTCATTCGTTTAACTGAAAATTAAACATTGTCTCACAATTTGTAACATTTATTTACAAATTCTTGATATCACAATATTTCCTTAAGAATCCATGCCCTTGAGGTAAAATCATAAACTTACGATTTCATATAACATTAACCCTTGTCCTGTAGTGCCCATGGCTGCCATCACAATCACCACGGGTTGACGGAGGAAGATGTTATCGAGATGGTTATGGACGATATGGATCACGATAAAGACGGATATATCACCACCAACGAGTTCACATCAGAGTTTGTCATCAAGTTCGATCGGGATGGTAGGTGGAGCAATGAGATGCTAAATTAAAAGTAACGACAAAGAACTAAACAGTTGGTAAAACAACCTTGTTTGGTTTTAAAGCGAAAAATAAATAAAAGCAGAACCGTTGGTAAGTTGATATTGTGTCTCGGAATTGATTTAGCTTCAAGTGTTGGAAATCTGTCCTATAGATGATCGATATTAACCGATAGTCTGTGCACTATCAATGGCAAGCAGATGCGCACAAATACATGAATTAACTGGTTATCGTTTTCATTTTGATATCTGTTGCGCATCCCTTTTGCTACGATGGTTTTGTCTATAAAGTTCATAATAGGAAGTTAAACCTAAACATGTTTGTCACATTACAGTAAGACAAGAAATCTTGAGTTTGTACAAATTCTCAGTGTGCTTAACATGGACTATGTACAACATATAAAAAGAGGCGTAGAATGGGAAATATTTGGTGTCACCTTGAGCCATATATTAAAAAAATGTCTTTCCCGTCGTTAACTCCAGAAATGGTTACCAGGAAAATTAATTACCAGATGGCAAGGGAAAGCATCTGTTTTGATATTTCTATCATAAAAAAATTAAATAAGAAATTATTTTGTGGTTTTTATTTTGCACACTCAAAAAGCTTCTCATCCCCTGATCAATTGCACAAAAGGGGTACATGGTAAAAGTTCAAGGCTTCTATCTAGGGCCCTGTAATTGGTAGTTTTGTAACGGGGTTCTTGAGTATGGCATGTCCTTCTTGTCAATAATATCTATAAAATTGATAAATTGTCTTAAACTTCCAGGTGACAACGAGGTGTCGGAGGCCGAGTTCGTGAAGCACTGGCATCTGACGTACCACGACTCGAAAGAGTTCGCAGCCCGAGTTTATCTGTTTCTTGGTAACCATGGTATCCTCCGAATTGCTGATGCTCCGAAGAACCTTCTGTCTCACGATGTCAATGGTTGGTTTTTCTCCATCCTATCTCAGGGAACGAACGTTACGCTAACTCCACTAATTTGTACCCTGGGCTCAGAAGCTAGATTCGCTCCTGCGGCCCGACTTGGGATGTAGCCAACCAAATGTTTTTCTCGCCACCTTCTCGATAAAATTTCAACGAAAAAAGATTTGATTGGCTATATCCTAAGTCAGGCTGCGCGAGCGAATCTAGCTTCTGAGCCAAGGGTACAGGATAAGTGGAGTTAGCGTAACGTTCGTACCCTGAGACAGGATGTTTTTTTCTCAAAATCATTGTCTAATATAATTTAAATGATAATTTGCATAAGGAGTTCAATCGAAAACTCGTGTAATAAATATATATCATGTTTTGACATAGCAAGATTTATCCTACACTAAATTTTAATCTCTGAAATGAAAATACATCAGTTATCTACTATTAAAATTGAAAGGAGCCCACTGAAGTTGTCCCTTTTCAGAAACTGTGAAGATCTAGACTTAATTGCTACAATAACATAGACTTGCATGGGGATATAAAGATATTTTGTTTCAGGGGCTGTTGAACAGACTAGGTTTAACCTTATTCAGCTTAAAGAGCCACTGCGTGTTTTTCATCATGTATCATTTTGACTTGATACGAACGTAAATGGCATGATGCATTATACAAATCAACATGATGTCACACATTCATCCTAAAGTGGAAAAATAAATTCGTTAATGTTTTCTTTAATGAGAATCTCAAAACAGTCATTCATGTTCGCGCAAGGCAAATTCCCACTTCGACTAAACATGGATACGTCTTTTAGATGTATAACCTATCGAACAGTAACAACTCGTAACTGTCATTCTGAATGCGTTTTATAAGAAAATTACGTGTGACTGATTGACGCGCGTCTCTCCCTATTGTAACCAGACAACGTCGATAAGCTTTCAGATGAAACTTTCTTGCAAAAGTCGATAATTCTCGATCAAATGAAACTCTTCATAAAATTTGCATATGTGACCAACCTACAACTCACCCTTTAAAGTCTGATAAGGGACTTCTGGTAGGAAACGTATAGTTTTGTGTATCTGGGTCGGGCAATTAGATTTAACACGGATTTATATTCTTGAGAAATACTCTGAATCCTATTTGTTCATTTCGGTATAATTTCACACTCTGAAGTTTACACATATCCTCGAACGTTGATTGGTCTAGGGCATGGTCATGTGATCGAAGATTTATCGATTCATTTCCCATGAACTCACAAAAACAGTGTTCATACTTGTGTGAACGTTGACCGGAACTACTTTGATTCTCCGTCCAACATCAAACCAAATGTTATTCAAGAATTTGTTAGTAAAAATTACCAATGGAATTGTAATTATAGTTTTATTTCCCAAGTAGATTATTTTGATTTGAAAACATTCACTTTTATCATTTGTTTTAGATCATTTGATAGGCTAATCATTTATTGCAAAATAGTAGATCTGATCGAACGGAACGAGATGAATATTTACATAACGGTCATTATTGAGTACTGTAAAGCGTAACAAAGACAGTCTTCATAATCACGATGTATACACAACAGATGGCAATTATCGATAGAGCAGTTACATGTCACTAATTACTGTTGTTTACATATTTTGACGAAGATACCCCTGCAAATGGCGGCCAGCATGACACGACGTCCAATGCATAAATGTAAGGCAGATAACTCTGATCTCTTGTCCTTGCACGAAGGGATTTTATACAAGTTTGCGCTTCATTTAGAAATTCTTAGTGCATCATGTTATCTTATCTTATATATTACACAGATTCATTTTGATACATATTCAGTTTCTTTTCAAATTGGGATTATTTCTGGTCGCATGTCGCAGTGTTTCTCGTTCAGAGGAAAAAAACAGTATTCATATCACTCCGCCGTTCCATTCCATATATGGTGCGAAATTATAAGAATTGAATGTCAGTTTGTGTGTTTGCACTGTAAAATGAACGATGTAAAAGCTACATTCAAACTTTCATGTGAACCCGCTCGCAAGCTCGCTGGGTTCACACAAGTTTGAATGTAGCTTTTACATCGTTCATTTTCCAATGCAAACACACAAACTGACATTCAATTCTTAATTCAATGTCTTGTTATCGCGAGAGCATTGCTGTTACACAGAATTAACGAATCTTTTCATAAAAATAAAATTTAATCCTCCCTAAATTAATTTTATACGCCTCATAACCGTTTTTTCGTAGGTGACGGCCAACTTTCCTTCGGTGAATTCAAAGATGCTTTGTTGAAGGTAATTGTCGATTCAGATACTTATTTTACTAAAAACAAATTAGACTTTGTTCACACACTGCCAAGTTAGTTTTAGGTAGGCCTACTGAACGTATGAGTTCACAAACGTAACTCAAGTCACATATTCCTACGTTATCTGCTGTTTAACCCAAACATCTTTCGAGTTAAAAAATGGATATACCTGATTAGATAGCTGTGACATAAGCGACTCAGTTTTAAAATAATCATTCGAAAAGTATGCTTCGGCAAAATTAGAATTAATGACAATGTTCATTTCAACACGCAATCTTTCAATAACTATTCTGCAGGCAAGGTTAGGGCAGTTCATTAAAGCTTACACCCACGCCCCCTTCAGCGTGCGCAACAGAAGGCGATCGACATACATGTATATTGACATATACTTTTGACAACAATTGACGTTTCATGACGTCTCCTAGAAGTACAAAAACGAAGAGATCATTGTCATGCCATGTTTTTTGCTGCAATGGAGGCGGCCTTTGTGTCATTGTCGCCTGGGCCCTACTGTAGCGCACGCGGAACGTGGCTCGGGAACCAAATTGTGACGCTCCGCTCATGATTTGCTTTATCAGACTATCTAGAGTTTCATCGACATTATCGATTTGCGATAATTGTTGAATTTCGTGTACACAATTTGATCCAAACTTTACTGATAGTTTCGACAATGAGTTAAAGCAACGGAGTAACGGAAAATTTTTCGATTTCCTCACAATCACATTCCTGGTGCGTTTCGCTTGAAATATGAGAAATTATAATTAATAACTCAAATGTTTTTTCTTTACAGGTCTATCACAATTGCCCGTAACAACGAAACGCGTCTGGCTACATGTGCATATGATTAAACACGTCAATGTTCTGTTTTGGTTTAGTTCGTTCAATGAAGAATCTATAGAGATTATTACCCAAGCAGAGATGTCATATTGTTTTTACAACACGAGTGACTGTAAAATGATATTTTCCCGAGCGAGACAATATGACATCTCGCGAGTGTGTTAATTTCTTTATTATCCATAATGTCAGAAAGCCAGAATTCCGATTATCAGAATTTTCAAAACATCGTCAATGGTTAAACCAATCAGGTCAACGCGTATGGATACATCTGTAACTCGGTCAGGGTTAACACGGTCAAAAGACTTGGTGTGTAGCGCTAGTTTCAAACAGCAATACTCAAACGGAAATATCACTATTTTGATGTTATATATCAATCACATATGAAGTAAAGCAGAATTTACATTCTGCTTTATTCAAAATCGCGTCTTTAGTGTCAAAGTCAGGCAGATGAAATGAAACGTTTGCACTGATTCACCCGCCCCCTGTGTCGATGTACATGACGTTGCTCGTGCTGCATGCTTTTCGCGTGCTGCCCGGAAGCACTCGGCCGCGCTAAAGCAAAAAGTCGAGTAGCTCGTAAAGTAGTCCTACATTCCGATGTCACGTGGTCTTCTTCACTAACCAATGGAATTACCGCAAGGGTTTATTACACATGTGCAACATATCGTTTTTTATGTCATGACTTATTTCATCACATATGGATAATAAAAGGTATTAGTATATGTGCAAGATATCAACGTCTACCCTCCGAGTCCAACAATATACAAAAAAGCATACGAATTTAATGCACCTAGCATTGTACATATCCTTTCATCCTTGGCAGGTCGTTTAGAATCTAACTCTTTGACCTGAAAATGTTGGAAAATGTCCAAAAATATCTGACCAATGATCTTGTCCCTTACTCTTTTCTGTTCATTCCACCCTGCATAGTCGGAGGAAATATCTTAACATCTCTCATGTTATGAACTATACGGATCCGTACTTTACGGATGAGCAACTTCTTTATTCTGTGAAAGCAACGTTTTGACATAGATTGAAAAAAATGTCGCTGTCAAGTTGTCGTTGCTTGGCAATGACATTAGAATCTATATCGAAACGTCACTTTCATAGCACAAAGAAGTTGTTCATCCATATGAATTGTCATAATAGTTCATCACTCCAACTTCTAGAATGGCAAACAAAGAAGTCTCTCATCCTGTAACATCTCATTTAGATTCAAACTTCCCATACGAGGGGAATTCTTAACTAAACTTGACTCGACTGCAGTAGCCTTTAGCTTTTTTAATTTTTACCTACCTGAATATTTTACGGTAACCGATGACTTTTGTTCTTATTCATTTGAAAGCGTAACGTAGGAGTGGAGATTATTTTGTAAAACTTTTCAACGATGATTGCCCACCGCAATACATAGCCACAATAGTGTTGCGGGCTTTCTCCCTGCAATAATACTAGCAGCCGCGATATAAGTGAAATACTCTTGAAAGCGGCGATAAACCCCATATCACCTCACCTCACCTCAACGATGATTGCGGTGCAGAAATAAAAACTCTCGATTCAGAATGTGTGATTTTGTATCTACATTTCTTTGCAGTGCAAGGCGCATATGACAGCTAGCTTGTCATCCGATTTTACAGGATTTCGTAAAGTTACCACGCTAAAGAATAATTCACATTTGTAACATGCTATGAATCAGAGCCAGAGCGTATCAAATCATAACATTCGAGGAAATAGATATGAAATTGACATAAATTATGTGTCTTTATTCTTAAAACTACAAAGCATAGGAAACGTCACATGGTATATTGTAATGTCTATGACTCGTCACTGTATGCGTCATATTATACATAACGTGATGCGTTGTACAAAACATTCTGTCACTTCAAGAATGTTCAGTGTAGAAATGATTCAGATCCTACTCCCGATGCCAGCAACTCATTTCACTGAAATGGAAATTATTATGTGATTTACTAATTGAAACACGATGTTCATTTCTGATTTACTAAATTCATATGATTCTGTATTTTAGAAGATTGCAAAGGATTAACAAGTTTTCAATTTTTTAACGAACCAATAAAACGAAAATAGAGTCAATGGCTCCGTAGCTCATCAGGATAAAGATATTTTGCTGAACAATTGATCAGAGGTTCACCATATAAGATGTCACAGGATAACAAAATCTATGAATTACGACCCGTATCGGCTTAAGAGGTTGTGCATAAGGTATTAGAATTTTCTTTTGAAGACGAAGTTGAAAGTTATTTTACAGGGCGTAACCCATGTGGTCTTTTAGAGGATCGGAAGTGTCACTTAATCCTTAGATTATATTCTACATCAGCTTAGTAGGCTGTATGCAAGATTTCAACTTTCTTGGCCTTTGAAAATGAACATACAGTTGCCCTTACAGCTGCTTACAAAAAGTTACTTTTTGTGCACTTATCTGAAGACGTTTTCGCTTGAGTTCGACTCATTCATTAAGTATTATACCAAGGTTTAATTTTAGAGTAGACAAGGACAAATAATTTCCCATCACATACTGAAAGATGATGCTAAAGTTACTTGGGGAACATATTTGGAATGGATTATTGCAACACTGGGGTCCAAAATGAAAAAAAACCCCTTAATTTCTTGATTATCTTTTAAAACTATCATTATAATATATATATCTTGTAAAGAATTAAGTTATACCATAATGTTGCCAAACTTGACTACCTTTACCGAATGTTTGCTGAAAGTGTGTCACTGAAAAAACATTTTGCAGAAGGAAATTTTTTTTTTACCAATTTTGACCACATGACTCTCTTGGAGAATGCCAGAATTGCATCAGGCAAGTCACATATCTTCTCCAGATATGATCAACTTTCAAATCTATCAAAATGTTGACTATACGATACTTTGTTAAGAATTGGTGATTAATTTGATTAATTCAAAATTTCCAGGATGATATCACAATTGAACCATTCACAGTTAAACAAATTGTTGGTAAGCAGCTGCGATTGGAGTCACATGGTCTTCCTCATCAGCTTTGGAGTCTGCAGACAAGGTTTTCAGCTATCTAGATCTTTTGCGGTTTAGAAACGATGAAAATACGATTTTAGGGTGTGGCAACTGTGGTACTCACACGGTTACTCCACCTTTAAGACAAGAGTCATCAGAAGATGACATATCCCACCGGTTCCACATAATCGTTAGATGTAAACCTTTGAAAGATAATTGTAAATTTTTCAAGCAAGGTTCATAATAGATTAGTATAAGCTAATATATATGAAACGAAACCTTTCATGAACAGAGTGCAAATAAGAGCCGTTTCCATGGAAATAATAAAAAATAAAACTTTCAGAAATGTGAAAATATCAAAAGGCACCACTTCAGTAGGTGGGCAATACACATGTAAAGTTTAAGAAAGATATGTGGAGCGGTTTTATATATATGAAACGAAACCTTTCATGAACAGAGTCCAAATAAGAGCCATTTCCATGGAAATAATAAAAAATAAAATTTTCAGAATTGTGAAAATATCAAAAGGCACCACTTCAGTAGGTGGGCAATACACATGTAAAGTTTGAGAAAGATATGTGGACCGGTTTTATATATATGAATCAAAACCTTTCATGAACAGAGTCCAAATAAGAGCCGTTTCCATGGAAATAATAAAAAATAAAATTTTCAGAAATGTGAAAATATCAAAAGGCACCATTTCAGTAGGTGGGCAATACACATGTAAAGTTTCAGAAAGATATGTGGACCGGTTTTTTAGTTCTGTTCCGGAAACGAAACCTTTCATGAACAGAGTCCAAATAAGAGCCGTTTCCATGGAAATAATAAAAAATAAAATTTTCAGAAATGTGAAAATATCAAAAGGCACCACTTCAGTAGGTGGGCAATACACATGTAAGGTTTCAGAAAGATATGTGGACTGGTTTTTGAGTTCTGCTCCGAAAACAAAACCTTTCATGAACAGAGTCCAAATAAGAGCCGTTTCCATGGAAATAATAAAAAATAAAATTTTCAGAAATGTGAAAATATCAAAAGGCACCACTTCAGTAGGTGGGCAATACACATGTAAGGTTTCAGAAAGATATGTGGACTGGTTTTTGAGTTCTGCTCCGAAAACAAAACCTTTCATGAACAGAGTCCAAATAAGAGCCGTTTCCATGGAAATAATAAAAAATAAAATTTTCAGAAATGTGAAAATATCAAAAGGCACCACTTCAGCAGGTGGGCAATACACATGTAAAGTTTCAGAAAGATATGTGGACCGGTTTTTGAGTTCTGCTCCGGAAACAAAATGATTACGGACGGACAGACAGAAAGGGCGATGACTATATCCCACGGTATTACATACCGGTGGGATAATAAAAAGCTTACAAGGAAAGGAGGGCGTACACAAAATAAAAAAATTCTTTAGTCAATGAATGGAGAAGTCGAAAAAGTGAAATGTTCATGACTGGACAGATGGATGAACGGTCGGACGCGGGACGCAATGCCATCCTTTCAGACCTGATTAGCTTAAAAAATGACTCGTTGGTACTCCTTAGTGAACTTATTGAGGGACCTAACCATATCCATTTTTATTATATAATTAGCAATGAAATATAGGGTTATACAGTGAAAATATAATCCATATTTTAAGAAAAGCAGTAGAAAGTCATATTTTCACTGCAGTGAAAATATAATCCATATTTTCACTGCGGTGAGAAAAGTAGGACATAACCTATTACCTCCCCTTGAAACACGATTATCTCCCTTTGAGGAAATCGAACGCACGCCTCGCGTCACGGCGTTGTTTAGGATTGAAGAAAAACGACTCTTTACGATGTTTTCGGTATGTTATTGTTAACATTTTGCAGTGACAATGTATCCCTCGATATCGGAATACAACCAGAAGTTCATATCCTGTTGTTGTAGTTCATAATTGTTCATTTTATCGCCAAATAAATTTACGAAGCGAGAGATCTGACGCACCGACATAGCGCTTCCCTCACTGTATCCGTTCGCGTCAAAACTGACTTTCCAAAATAGATAAGAAGCCTTTGTTTCACCTAATTATAACCAAAAACAATGTCATATTGTAGATCTGATATCATTTAACAATCACACAATTATATATTTTTCGAAAAACTATTTCCGGTTAAATATCGCATTATTTCTATCGAACTTCTTTTTACCGAGAAATTATAAATGGAGTTGCTAGACTCTCATTCATCACAACAGGAAAAGTTTGCCTTTCGATGTCCAACAACTCTGTTTTATGATCTTTAAATTTTATAATAAATAGACTATTTCATTGTTTTTGCCGAATATCATTTCCATCTCAACTCGTGAAGTGAGAAAGTATCATTTTCACTCGTGGCTGCGCCACTCGTGAAAATATCACTTTCTCACTCCACTCGATGAGATAGAAATGATATTCGGCAAAAACAATGAAATAGTCTCTATGTATTCGGAAAATTATAGAGAACGCGATCAGGTATGTCTTCGTCAATAGGTAAAATGAAATATAAGAATTGTATCCATATACCTCGGTCTTCATCTGGACACACAAAATCACAGCAAGTACCAGGCTTCCGGCGGAAGTTCGGACATGTTGGTCTCTGGCACATAACGGAACTGCAGATTAGGAACCGGAAGCCGGGTCTGCACGTGCATTCCATGCAAGGATCGGAGACAGCCACAGGCCCGCGAGGAACAATGGATCCGCGGCTAAACTGGTTGAAACAGCCGTGTTCCACACATTCGCCACAACAACCGTCGTCGTACTGAAAACAGAGCACCAAATGTGTTAAAGGTGGAATTTTAGTAGTTTGTTATCAAGAAGTACAAAACATGTTGTTGTTGTCTTCTAAAAATGAATAATAAATCCAATTTGGTTAAAGTAGAATATTTTGACAATTAGACCTCAGTATCTTTAAATTGATTTTTGTTGACTGAAAGCTGGCTATCACAAGGGTTCGAAGTCGCATTTCATTTACAACATATTTTGTTTTGAACTATTTTGAAAAGTTGGTGTCGTTTCTTTTCTCCCAGAGTGTAGCTTTCATGGTCGAATATCCACTATAGGCAATCAGCTCCCTAAAGTTTTGACGACTTTTTTTCACAAAACAGGGATCAGTATGTAATATTGATTGTGACAAGACGATGACGCAAGTAATTGACTCGGATGTAGATAATTTAGGCTTTGATTGACCAAATATTGGCATCATTTTGTCGAAAATGATTTTGGAGAAAACCACTCAAATGACTAAATATGGTTCTCTACTGAACATTCCCATTTCAAGCAACAACAGATTTTGAAACTGAGGTTTTAAAGGGGCAGTAGCACGTTTTTAGGGGGAATATAAGGTGATGTCAGGAAAATGAAAATTAATGGTTCCAATTGAAAGACAATGTATTAAAACTAAATGGAGCAGTAATAATTCAAATATATAATGTAAAGTTTAGCCATGCGGTTCCTTTTCTTACACAAAATGAATTAAAGGTGTTCACAAAAAAATGGCCGCCAATGGATTTTAGGTAAATCTTCATACTTTGTTCTCTGACTATGAATGATTGGCTTGTGTAATGAGATTTTTGACACTATCAAAGTAATACATTTAGCGTTAACATACAATTATCAGTGAAAATTTTTAAATATAAAATTCTCAAAAAACGTGCTACTGCCCCTTTAAGGGGCAGTAGCACGTTTTTAGAGGGTATATAAGGTTTAGTCAGGAAAATGAGAATTAATGGTTCCAATTGAAAGACAATGTATTTAAACTAAATGGAGCAGTAATAATTCAAATATATAACGTAAAGTTTAGTCATGCGATTCCTTTTTCTCACACAAAATTAATTAAAGGTGTTCACACAAAATGGCCGCCAATGGATTTTATGCGAATCTTAATACTTTGTCCTCTGACTATTGATGATGGCTTGTGTAATGAGAGTTGTGGCACTGTCAAAATAATACATCCAGCATTAACTTACAATTATCAGTGAAAATTTTAAAATATAAAATTATCGAAAAACGTGCTCTTGCCCCTTTAATGAAAACTACGGCGATGTTTCCATTTTCAACACCTTAACATTGCATTATTATATCCTCATTTTCAAGTGTACATGAATAATAAAATTGGAACAACATTTGTATTTGCTAAGTTATTAGTTACACATGCTTTTATGCTTTCTACAGGTTGTTTCTGCTTTACAGATTTTCCTAAGCAAAAAGGTTTTCAAATGCTTCCTAAACGAGCGCAATCACTAAGACTTTTCATTTGTTGCACAAAAGCTGTAAATAATCATATAACAATTACAGGAAATATGACAGTTGTATTGCCATATCGTTTTTACACAAATCCAAAAAATTCCAAATTTCCCATGCCTTTCATTTTTTGAAGGGTATATAATAACGATAACGCCAAGGACTCCTGAGAAGTTAAGCAAAGCATTTCCTCCGGGATAATAAAGTTTTATCTTATCTGAAAAAATCTTAAGTCACAAAAGACATTAAAGGTACTGAGTAATCCACGTAACAACTTTCCTATAAAATTCCGGTATTTTGGAACTCTACAATGGGACATGGTCGACATTGAAAATTGAAAGAAGTTGAATGTAAATCATTGAATGTAAATGACACGTAATTTGCTACAATGTCATTGTCTATCGCTACACGTCAATTGGATGCTCCATAGATGCTATCATCGATTGCAAGTGGGTCATTTCACGTTCAAGTTATTTTAGTTATTTGTATTTAGAATGAAGCAGTGACGCCATTTCCAATTACATTATATCAAACAGGTACCCCTTCCCCTCGAATGTAACTAATTCATTTGAAAATATCAAGGTAACTCTTCACCTCGAATGTAATAAATAATTTGAAAATATACAACACATCGCGATTTTTGTATTTATAGGACTATTCTCATGCAAACGTCTGGGGGGACAAACTTCAAATTAACAGAAAAAATATATTATCTCAAAAACATTTAAGCAATATCCTAAGTGATTTGACGTTATGAACCAATTCTAGACTTTTTCATTGATACAAGTATTTATTCCCTGAAAATAAGATCGTTATGACTACAAATCCCTTGGGGTGTAGTCAATTAAATTATGTATAATACATGTTCAAATGAATTTGCGTGAAATTAGATTTATTATAATATCAAAACAATCGTAACAGTAAGTTATCTTTTAACATCAAACACTTACCCTCAGACATGGATATGCCGAATGAGTCCAGTTGCATCTTGGGTAGGTACAACTGTACAAGGAATCCGCTCTGCACGTGCAACTGAGGCATCCCAATGTGCTCACGTGACCCTCGGGCACATCACCCCCTTGTGCGGGGCAGCCTGCCTCTCCACTCCCTAGAGACAACACGAGTAGAAATAGTACCCACATGGCTTCTGTTGATACAGTAAGCCGTGCCTTGGTATGTTATTGCTTGTATACATACACATTGTATTTATATGTCCGAATAAACGACGACCTTGAAATGTGTATGGAATAACGAGGATGTTAGAACCGGTAAACCAGTGTGGCATATTTGTTATTGTTTATTTACTGCGCATTGACATTTATACCAATGTTGGATTTGTGATTTTATTTTATTACAATGTAGTATTGAAGTATTTTTTGTGACATCTAAGCAATGCTTTGCTTTCAATGACAAGATAACATTTGATCAAAACTTAACGGTGCAGTAGCACGATTTGAGGTTAACAAAAGGATCTTGCATAAACGAACACAACTTATTAATTGCATGACAATGTTTGATAATAAAAAGGGAAATTGTCAAACAAACGTAATATTTTCGGTTCAGCGAATCGATAACTCTATGTTGCATGATAAAGGTGTTCAAGCAGTCTTCACATGATACCTAAAACTTTCTTCAGAGTACGGATAATTTGTTTGACAGTTTTGAATATAGATTTTGTAACTCGTTAACTCAATCGCCTTTAAGTACGTAAATTCATCTAGGTCTTAATATGTATATTTATATTCAATTGATATCAGAACTAAAGTAACGATTCAATAGTTAAATACCTAATTCATCTGATATGATAAGATCAAGATGTTCTATAGAAATTTGACCTATATTCCCATATAATTTCCTGCTTAATTCTATCAATAGAAACTGTCTAAAAGAAAATTGCAAACACATGTCAAAATATCATGACGTAAATACTAGTATAATATTGAATGACTCCATTATGTAGAATTTATATTCAAGTAACGAGCAAAGCTCAACTTAAGGATGGTATTTTGGGCGCGACTTATTAGATACTTCCGGTCTCCAATCTCGCGAGATTTATGGTTCACACGTGAAAACATCCATTGTTGTTCCAAAAATATATTGCAAAATGACGGGAAACGTTTAACATGATTGTTGTAAGGAATTCTGGAACGCAGAAATGTGGAAACATTTCGTCCCGTTATTTGTTGCAAACACCGAAGCCTTAAAAATTACCAAAGTGTAAATAATTTTAAAATATTGACCCCCACAACTGGATCCGCCATTGACACTCGAGATATGGGGATCGAGTTAATAAGATTGTCTCCCAGTTGTTACATATTTCTATTGCTAAATACTCTCATGTTGCCACTCCTTGCACAGTAATTTTCTTGGATAATTTGTTACACATTTCAGTCGTTATATACTCTCGAACTGACCTCTGACACAGTCATGCAGCTTCTGGGATAAGATTGTCTCCTATTTGTTAAACATACAAGTCGTTATATACTCTCGTACTGACCTCTGACACAGTCAGCTTCTGGGATAAGATTGTCTCCTATTTGTTAAACATACAAGTCGTTATATACTCTCGTACTGACCTCTGACACAGTCAGCTTCTGGGATAAGGTTGTCTCCTATTTGTTAAACATTTCAGTCGTTATATACTCTCGTACTGACCTCTGACACAGTCAGCTTCTGGGATAAGATTGTCTCCCATTTGTTAAACATTTCAGTCGTTATATACTCTCGTACTGACCTCTGACACAGTCAGCTTCTGGGATAAGATTGTCTCCTATTTGTTAAGCATTTAAGTTGTTATATACTCTCGTACTTACCTCTGACACAGTCAGCTTCTGGGATAAGATTGTCTCTTATTTGTTAAACATTTCAGTCGTTATATACTCTCGAACTGACCTCTGACACAGTCAGCTTCTGGGATAAGATTGTCTCCCATTTGTTAAACATTTCAGTCGTTATATACTCTCGTACTTACCTCTGACACAGTCAGCTTCTGGGATAAGATTGTCTCCTATTTGTTAAGCATTTAAGTTGTTATATACTCTCGTACTGACCTCTGACACAGTCATGCAGCTTCTGGGATAAGATTGTCTCCCATTTGTTAAACATATAAGTCGTTATATACTCTCGTACTGACCTCTGACACAGTCGGCTTCTGGGATACGATTGTCTCCCATTTGTTAAACATTTCAGTCGTTATATACTCTCGTACTGACCTCTGACACAGTCAGCTTCTGGGATAAGATTGTCTCCTATTTGTTAAGCATTTAAGTTGTTATATACTCTCGTACTGACCTCTGACACAGTCAGCTTCTGGGATAAGATTGTCTCCCATTTGTTAAACATTTAAGTTGTTATATACTCTCGAACTGACCTCTGACACAGTCATGCAGCTTCTGGGATAAGATTGTCTCCCATTTGTTAAACATTTAAGTTGTTATATACTCTCGTACTGACCTCTGACACAGTCAGCTTCTGAGAGAGATATGGTATTGGGCAGCGTCCGTCCGTCCGTCCGTACTTACGAAATCGAATAACTCAAAAACTATTGACTTGATTCTTCCTGTTTTTGCATATGGCGTCATCACCATGATAGTAAGGTCCCTATAGAGGTTCATGGTCTTTACCTTCATTTCAAGGTCACAACGAAACTTTTATTTAAACTTAAACTAAACGAAACTAAAATTTTACCCATGTCAGCGGGATATCTCAAGAACCATTCACTGAATTCCCTTCATAACTTACACAAACCTTATTGAGAAGGCGCCGAGCCCAGTCAGTTTTGGTGACCTTAACATTATTTTCAATTAACAGCAATGCTTTGAAATTTAAGCATTGAAATCTGCATTTTAAGCTTGTCAGCGGCATATCTCAAGAACCATTCGTTGGATTCTCTTCATAATTTACACATAGCCTCTTATTGGGAAGCCGCCGAGCCCGGTCAGTTTTGATGACCTTCACGTTATTTTCAAGGTCACAGCAAGGCTTTGAAATTTTAGCATTGAAATCTGCATTTTAAGCTTGTCAGCGGGATATCTCTAGAACCATTCACTGGGTTCTCTTCATAACTTGCACATAGCATATAATGGGAAGGCGTCAGGTCCAGTCAATTTTGGAAATGGAAATGGTAATGAAAATGGTAAGTAAGTGCTATTGATTATGATTATGTCTTTGGTTTTAAAAAAAACAAAGATAACACCAAATAGTTTTCTTTTAGAATTTTACTTAAATTAAATAAGTGTAGAGTGATCGATATCATAACATTTAACGTATACAGATTGGCACATATCTGTACGCATGCATAGACAATCATTTCAAAAATTAGTTTTAAAATGTAACCAGTAATAAACTGGAATCGATCATAAAACTCTCCAAGAAACTATTCAGATCAATTGGCGCACGCTGAAGAATAACATATTTTTTTCCAAATATTATATCATTATATTCATTTCAACTATTTTTGTACTGAGAGGGGGGAAATGTACTAGCTGAAAAAAATCAATTATGATTTCTTCAAATAAAGTCAGTAATGCGGAGACAAACATGTCATTATCCCCGGATTCAACCTTTGGACGCTTCATGGAATCACGACACAGCACACAGAATGTACGGGTATCCTTCTTCGCACGTGCAGAGCATGTCTGTATATGCTTTCACTTCACCGAAAGGAACTTTTGGTGCCAGATGGATTGGTAAGCTTTGGTTGGCAAATATATCATAACAGCCACGCTCCGCGCACAGAGCACCAACCGACTGAAAGTATAAAGACATAAAATGTGAAACCAGTCTTGTACAATAATGATCTATGTTTTACCGATGTATGATCTATATTTTACCAATGTTTTATCTATATTTTACCAATGTTTTATCTATATTTTACCAATGTTTTATCTATATTTAAACCATGTTTCATCTATATTTTACCAATGTTTTATCTATATTTTACCCATGTTTTTTCTATATTTTACCACTTGTTTTATTGAAAGTACGGATGTGCGACACCGAAATAACTTTTTTGCTACACTAATGCAAGAGCATGTGAAATATCCAAGGCCTACAACCAAACAATCTAAAGTTCTGAACAAGGTTATTTTTTTTGTGACAGACGGACTGACAGACGGACAGGGCGTAAACAATATAGCCAAAATTTTCGGGGGCATGAAAAGAAAACGACGGGTTACCCACTTAGAGTGTACACGTGCCTATCCCTCTGCTTAATACCTTTCTTATAAAAATCACTTTAACAAATTTGATATTAACATAATGAATATACAAATGTTATATCTAAACATAAATTTTTAAGTATGATTTTATTTTGCTTTTGATATTTCAAGAATAAATGTTGCATCGCCCTCCCCCCTCCCCCTCCAATTATTTCAGGTTCTCTTTAACATCAGTGTTAGTTGTCATATTAGTCACCATACCAACAATGCTAGTGGCAGATATGGAGATAATTATAGCCAGAGGTAACAGACGCACACATCGGGAGATTCAGCCATGTCGGAGACAGAGACGTCTATCGTTCGATCGTCCAGTAGAGTGACCTTTACAAAGACTACGATAGCTGCTTAGTGGAATGTTACCAAAGACTACGATAATTGTAGGGTAAATTAGGAAACAGCTTAATAGCACAATAAACTAAAGGCCATCCTTATTCGGAGGATTTGAATGGTGGTGATAATTTCAATATTTCCATCGCTATTTATGTCAGTGTAATTTAATTTGCGTTTTGAAGGTCAATAGTGTTGGTATATGGTGCTATTTCGGGAAAATACATACTACTTTCGAGTGATGCAAAAAAATTGATGAATTTCAATGTAATTAATAACAATAATTTAGACCATTTTGAATGGGTTTTTTTAGTCATAAAGAATAACGACTTCTTTATTCTGTGTCCTTGTAAAAGTATTAATTATCACTGTTGTTCAATAATATAGAATTTTGGTATAAGTTAAGAAACGTTAGTATTTTTGAGAATCACAAATGCAAAACATGATATAAAGATGGCTAATGTCAATTTCTGCTAAACATCAACTGGCGTTTTTACTTAACTTGCGACAATGATAAATTGATTACTTAGAACAAAATATTATGAAGATATAACTGAAATGACATGTAATAAGACATGTCTTTATAATTGTGCAGTTTTCTTTAAATTCGATTTTTGATAATTTTGTGATTTTGAAGGTTCATACTGCTTTAAAGATTGACTTTTGCTATGAGGTTATTTACTAAACAGTCATCAATTCACTCAAGAGAATAATAATAATCAGATTGCAGCAAAAAATATTGACTTTCATTTTCAATTTAAAGGTAACTTGGATTTTGACTAAAAAATACCAAGTTTTTGTAAAACCAGTTATTTAGCGACAGTGAATCATAAACCGAATGACGTTTTTGTTTCCACAATGCTAGATGATCGTTCTATTTAAAAATCCTTATTGTTAAATTGTACGTTTGTTTTGTTTATTATCAGCAGTGTTTTTTTGTTTGAAAAAGTGGGGGGTGCTTAATTAAGTTCTGTGTGTATATAAAGTCTATATTCTGTTATTATTCATCTTTATCACATATGTTTTATCTGACCCTCACCTTATAACATGGGTTGTCCTCAAAACCATTCGAACACAGATCATCACAGTCGGGCTCCCCCGCAATGCACGTGCAGACAACACACTCCCCTTCCTCCCATTCTTCAAACTCCTCATGCTCAATCCCATCAACATTGCACGTGTAGGAAGTCCCGCCTACCACACTGACCACGCCCACTAACACGAGCAACTGCAATGCACGCATCTTGTAGCCGTTACATCAAGCGATGGTGTGTGAAATATACTTTGACGTAGATTTTGAACGATGGTAAGCGTTGTCATACATTGAGGTAATTAATGTCTGTTTCACGATAGATGATGTGATTGCGTTATTTTCGCATTATTTATGTGACAGGTCCTTTTGATCTACGAGTTTTCGTAATATTTAAAGATAATATTATCTAGATCTGTAAGTGTTTCTCAAACCATTATTATGTTGCACGTTTGTTACGAACCTGTTAGTTTTTCCATTGCAATTAGAATTATTGTATAATTACTTTTTAATGCAAAACATAAGTATAAAGAGACTTTCTTATAGGCCTTAAATAAATAGTAAAACTTTTGATAACGCTACAGAATGTTGCTTTCAATATCTGCATATTTCTTATCAGGCCTGTACTTTACTTTTATCTGTAAAGGCCACACTTCTCATGGCATGGGCATCTCATCAATTTCGCTTTTGTTCAAAGTACTTTATTCAATTTAAACTATACAAAATGAAAGTAAAATTAAAGGGAAAAAGTCTATACATATTGACAACATCGGCATGTCATCTTTGTTTCTTTTGTCTTGGTCGATCGTGGCAAGTGAGTAAACCCAATCGTATGTTGTCTTTCCATAGCCACAATGGTGTTGTGGGATTTGTCTCAACTTCCCACGGCAAGGTGAAAACATATCGAGCTACTCTCTCCGTCTTCGAGGGTGAAGTGAGCAGATTCGTGACGTTGTGAAGATGATCGCAACTAGGGATAAGTTTATTTTGCTTGCCATCTAATATTGGTAAACGAAATCGATTAGGCAATACATGGCCATAAGTAAATGCAAAATGGGATTGTTTGCATGTTAGTTAAGGCAAAGAACCTATAGCTTTCTTCAGTTCATTTAAAAGAAAATAGAGATAAACAATCGTGTAAATGTTGAAGGACCGGGAGCTCGAGACATATTGGTTGTGGCTGTTTCCCCATTAGTTTCCGGAGCATAACTCTGTAACTAATTGACCAATCTTCACCAAATGTTGTATACATCCTCTTCGTATCATTAAGTTGTGCCTTTTTGGGGTTTCAACTTCTTTTTAGAAATACATTTTGTGGTTTCCATGGCAACAGTTTGGACTCTCATCTAACATGAACCTGAGGTCAGGTCGGCAAGTATTTTACCGACTAGTTGAACGCTACATCAATCCAAATTCAACATTACATCAGTTTTCATAATGCGGATTATGTATTTCTTTCTTATATTTATTGAGACGGTGAAACATTTACTAGAATTGGAGAAACATTGTCTATGTGCTGCACGTGCAATCCGTCGATATTTACAAATGGAACCGTACACGTTAGCACAATAGATTGTATGCCTATATTGTTAATATGACCAAAGAATATAGACAACGTAATTCAATATGCATAAATACACTTGGTACGCACGTTTTATTTTTAAAATTATAAATAACTCAGGGAAAGTCGTAAACCGTCATCATAAATAAGGAGATATCGTCGATTTCAAAAAAACAATTCTTGGTGCAAAAGTTCTGAAATTGGTGGCGGATAAAACCGCTTGTCATTATCATGCATTAGGTCATTAAAAACATCCTGTATTTTCAATTGGCCTCCCTGGTCTAATGGTTAACTCGCTGCTATTTGAAGAGGTGAGATTACCATCGTGGTGTATACTACCATAGCCTACTTTATTTCCATACATTAAATTCAAAACATCTCATTATGGAAGTCACAGGGACTTGCATTGCTATTAATAACGGTTCCTAGTGAGTATACAATAATTCCCTATACTAATAAGAATGACTATTCAAGTATACTTACTAAGAATCGTTTTTATTAGCAATATAGATCCCTGTAATTGAAGTAAGCTAGAATTAAAAAAATCGAAATATCCTACGTTCCAAGTTCCTCTGTAAAATCTGTTAATAGTGTTAAGCAATCAAAAGTAGGCCTACACGCGTAGGTGAACAAACTTTCGGAATGCATCTGTACATACACATAGCCCCTGTATACCACGACTTTCAGTTTTTGAGGTTAAATGACATTCAGAACTCTTTGATGTAGCGATGTTTTGACATACTCAATGAGAGGTTCGGTCATTATCCTAATTGTTTGTGTTTAGCGAGACGAGGCTGACATTACGTAACGTTTTGTCCGTGTGACAGTCATGTTCCAACAATTATCCAATCACTATTTGGATCAAACGTTCACAATTTATTAAAGCCCCATTATCATACTTGCATGCGGTTCGTGGTGAAATTTAGCTATTGAGAAAAGAAATACATCACTCGGTAGAAAAATCTTTCGTCGAAAGTTTGATGTCATATTTACATGTTTTAATCAATAATAAAATACTTAATTCGACGTCCAAATTGCAAAAGTGCCAGAGCTTTAAACGAACTCGCTTTCGGTGACATCATCATTTTGTGAGTACGTTTAACAACGCGTCTCAGTTACCGCAATTGCGTCCGATGGGTATCAACTCGGGCGGCAACCAATGCCTGACTCGGAGGTAAAGAAAATGAAATATAGTTGTGCGCGAAGAAGACGGCTTTCAAGAGTATATTTAGGAACCGTTAATTGTGAGATGACCACACTTGATTCGCCTTCATGTCGACATCCCGGGTCATTTTGGTAAACTGACTCCAATTTAAGGAATTTTGGTCCGGTTTTATCATGGTTGGTCGCAAAATATTGCGACGAATACACAATTACAGTAAAATACCTTTAAAAATATTGCAGTTTTATATTGGGTCTTTAACTATTCCCAGATATTAATGATGTGATAAATGACTCCATTTTCAATGATGTGTTACAGTACCATTCAATTCCTAGAAGCAAACTATTATTACCGAGAAACTCAAGTTTTTCAAGGCACATTGTTTGACTTTCATACGAACTTAAAAACCTTAGATGGTAATATGATTTCAAAAATTTCACATTCACCTAAACATTAAGACTATATAATGAATATTAATCGTTAAGAACAATTGAAAATCATATTTGCTTATGTTCAGAAACATGAATGTTATTTATCCAATGTCAAATCCTTTCTGCCATTCTGTTTGCTTTAGATAATCATGTTTCCAATTGTTTGACTAATTGACGAGGAATTATTTTGTTCCGTTCAAAATCGCAAATGATGCCTTCATGCTGTTTCTGTACTACACAGAATAACTTCAAGATGAAACTTTAAGCAACGGTTAGTCTTTATGTTAAATGATACTATCATAAAGTTTGACACGTGACTCCAAAAACACAAGGAGAGTCTCTTTAACGTGAGTGTCCCTCTCAGACCAGCGGATAAGTGAAACTCTTTCAATGAATTGTGCACATCGTGATGCAAGCATGAACGAAAGTATGATTTCAAGCAGCTTATAATTATGTGATTTTCTGATGCTTTTTAATGAGTTACGTGATTAGTACCCTTTGTATTCTTATCTAAAATAGAGATGTCATATGCTAGAAAGTATTTTATATTTCAGTGGACACTTTCCAGGTGTTATGAATTGTCCGACATTCACTTTCCTCATTCCCTGAACCAGGTACAATGCATTTTCCGTTCCTGGGATAAATTAGAATGTCAAATGTCCAGCAATATTATTACCCAGAGGGGGAAGAGTCACGTGATTTGTTGGTTTCCTTGGCAACATACGCATGTGAGATCCGGGTCATTTTGAGCTCATCGCCCGATTTGAAAAACTTTGACATACAATATTCAATTTGATTTTATAATGCTTCTCGTTGATGATAATCTCTTTCAACGCTACGTTACCACATACAGAATCTCATGTATTATACAATCGTTAAATTGTAATTTCGAATCGTTGTAATAACAAATAGGGAGGGGGATCAAACATTTCAGAATATACAATGTTATATTTGGGATCACACTATCTTGAATGGTACAGTTTCTTGTAATTTTTCGGGCCCATGCGGGATTCAAACCCACACCCTCCGAGTCAGGCAACACCGCCAGCAATGACCATACCAACAGCTAACCAACTGGCCCGGTTCGTAATCCATAAAAATGGAGGTCCAACAAGCTGTTGTTACATTCATTAATTACACCTCTGATAGATGTTAATTGGAACAGCAAAATAGCGTGATCCCAAATATAACATTTGTTACAATTGTTCACTATCTAAATGGCTATAATCTCTAATTTCAGAATTTGATAAATATCAGTCATTGCAGATGAATTGAGCCGTATCATCAAAAGTTTCTCTAAATAAAGTAGATTTTTAGAAATCAAGTGTCAATGACTGCGAGTGTTTATTATCGGAAATTCATCTTTAATCAATTGTTAAAATCATAAGAGCGAGAAAACTTCACCTGTAAATATAATCCCAAAATGTTATTGTACCCTGCGCAGATTTGAAGATATAGATGAAATATAAGCCAATCACTATTTCACCTTAGCCAATTCATGGCTGATTAGATTTCATGCATGCGTAGTGTCACTTATAGTTTTGTCAAATTAAATATAAAAGGCTTTATTTATGACAGAGTTAGTCCCTTAAAAACAAAATACTTAAATGTGTATTATCTAATGAGTTTTCAAAGCGTTCGCCTTTAATTTCGGTGGCATTTTCAAAACCGGGTATAAAATGCTCATTACTGAAAAGTCTAATTTAATTAATAATTATGTGTATATTGTCTCAGTTATATGTTCATTGCATTCCCATAGATAATGGTAATGGAGATATTGATCTATCATTCTTAGAAAAATACATTACATAACCTCTTTAAATAATTATGTTTTTCTTTTAACAATTTGTTTAAGATTCCTTGAATTATCATTATAGGCGAATCATTGATAATATTGTACAAAACTATTTGATTTTATACAAGAACTCACAATATATATCGTCTAATTATATATGAATTTACAATTAATGATATATATATATATATATAGCTAGCCATTACAATTAATGGATCATTGCTTCTAACTTCGAACTTTTTTATATATTTCAATACCTGAGAGTTGGACCTGACAATCTATGATTGTGAACTTTGTGTATATATATATATATATATTTAGTGTCATTTTGTGAATGATTTGAATATGATATATATAAACACTTTAGAAATTGTAAAAATTCTACATGCATCCAAAATTAACAAATCTTAAAAACAAACAAAGAAATAAACAGTTTAGAATGATGAACTAAGTCAAATACGCCCTCAAAGACAATATGTTTAGTATACGAGTAAATAGTATTATTTTATAACTACAATAATTTATGAATAATTAATATAATTAAAATTCTACATGCATCCAAAATTAACAAAAACAATCAAACAAATAAATAAACGATTTATGAATGATGAACCAAGTCAAATACGCCTACAAAGACAACATGTTTATTATACGAGTAAATATTATTATTTCATAAATACAATAATTTATGAATAATTAATAAAATTTTCACAAATTTCGGAATTTTCAAAAACAGAAAGAAAAGATGATTATATGACAATGATGTTTACCAAATACGCTTATGAACTATGGGTAGTTCTATCTATGTATACACAATCAAATAATTTTGAAAATAAGTCAAAATGCCACGTACCAAGCGGCTATATCATGTTACAGGAATTACTCGCGTGATTCGTTTTTGCATGATAACTTTTAGCATTAACCACTAAAGGGAAATAACTCTTCACTTCCGATCAATCAGTAAAACAAAACAACAATGAGGAACTGGCTCGATACTGATTTATTGAACGGCTGAATATGTTCTCAAAACACACTACATTATATTTAAGGATATCAGAGGCAAAGAATCTCCTGTCGAAAGATCTGTAAGTCTTTATTGATTGGGCTCAGTTCTGCTGAACCAAGTAATTGGCCAATATTGAAAGAATATTTCTCAATCATTTTTCCGGGATGCTAAATGCGGTGGGTCGTGATTCCACGGAGGTATTGGAAGGCCTATATTTTATTGGGACGGGGCAATTTGGAGTTATTCATCTTTGCTAGAATATAAAACTCATTTCCTTTTTTGCTTTCGTATTTATATTTGTATATATATGTGATGTCATCATTGTAAATGACGTCAGCACTTCATGATGTCAGCAGCTATATTTTGATTTTACTAACTTGCTTCCCTGTAGATCACAAAAACAAAACATACTTCCGTTTCATATTGATTAATTCAAGCTTGGTTATAAAATTATTAACAATTATTGTTATGTTTATATTATGTTATTATTGGATATGTTTTATGTATGTGGAGTGAGTTTATGAATAATTGTTAATATGGGTTAAAGATATAAATCATCTTTAGACATGTGTAACTGCTCTTTATAAAAAAAAGTAATGTATATGATAGTTATTATTTGAAAGGGTATGATAGTGATTATTTGAAAGGGTAATTTTGAGTACAATAATTAGAAAATTTCTCCAAGTAGCATAAGAAACATTCAGTTTTATGTTGTTTAATAAAATGAAATTACACTGTGAAGTGGAAACTTAACCCTACATATGATGATACGAGTATTGAATCTGTTTGCCAGATTGTTATTCCATTGCAATTAAGTAAAAAGAAATATCTAAAAAAATAGATAGTTTATAATATTATTTGATGATAATGAATAAGGTGTTTAAATGCTTTATTCAACTATACAATAAAGAGAAATGACATTGGAAAGAATTAATTGACTCTAATTTGTTTTTTTCATTTTCAGCAATGGAAAGAGTGACCCATACTGCGTGATTAAAGTTGATAATGAAGTTATAGCAAGGTAAAAAAAGTTTTTAATATTTATTTTTCTAGCTGATATATATTAGTACAGTGTTGTTCCTAGAGGAGGTCCTGGGTAAATTTGCCCACCCTTTTTGCTTAGTGCCCCTAAAAAAATTGAGAAGTTGGACACCATTGCAAAGGGTCCCAAAAGCTCAGAATAAGCCAAGATGACCCCCCTCAGCTGATCATCTACGAACAACACTGTCAGTAGCCATTATTAAAATTGTATCTAATTAATAGAGCACATTAGCAATTAAAAAAAGCATGTGAACAGCAATCACAAAATATGAATGGTGGATATAATCTACTTGCTCTGCCCCGCCTTGTGACTGCTAAAGGGACCATTCGAGCGGGGTATTTTTGTGGAAACAAAATTCAGGAGGACTTTCCTGTTGACGATAATATAAGATTCTTTACATGATAATTTCACACTTAATTTCAAATATGTTTGTGAGATTAGTATTTCAGTTGTTCAAGATTTAACAATTTGACAAAGAATAAAGTGCATCGCTCAAAAAGTAAAACATCTTGAAATGAAGCATACTACGGCAAAATGCTGTTGTAACTAATAACTTTTATTATGAGTTATTTGTAAATATGCTCGTCTGCTATCAATCAAGTAGTTATTTCTTAATGAATATTTATATTATGTCTTTTAGTTATAAGGTCAAACCCCCCAAACACCACTAATGGCTGAAATATTGCCCAAGCGGCGTAAAACAATAACTCACTCACTCACAGATCATAGTTTTGAATAGTCATATCCAAACTAGCTAATATTGAGTTAACAAGTGTGAATAATGCTTCTCTTCATTTAATGACGAAGCCAAGCTTACTAACTAGTAATGATTTCTTTATGTTGCAACTCAATTATTTTGTATAAGAGTAAGCCATAGGGGTTTCATGAAATGCTGATACATTGATGAATCGTTGTGGTTCAGTTATCAATGAAAAAAAATGATACAGTTGATTAATCCTGATACAATTTTAGTGAATATCTACTCCAGAGATCAAGAGTTTGTGAAAATCTTTATTAAGATTGTTTTTCTGTTTAAGATGAAGTTGGAAGAATAAGATAATATGAGATTTGAAAATTGGCTTGTTTTGTTGTAACTGGTTGTTACTCAAGAATTTCTTGTTGGATATATATAATGCAGATCAGTGAAATGGTATCTTTCTGCAATAATGTTGTGTTAACTGTATTGCAATATGTATTGTAATGTGAGATCCCTAATGATATGCTGTGGTGTGGAAACAAGGCCAGTTGTTGTTTTTGGTGAAATGGTACTCTTGAGTTTTGGTTTGATAAGTATTGCAGTACAAACGCCTTTGTTTTGGTGCACTTTTGGTTTGGAACAGATTAAGGAACTCATTTCTCTTGAAAGTTAGGCCCCATGAATGTACAACCAAACATTTTGTTGATATGTTATATGGTATCTTGTATTGATTAACTTTACTTTTTGGACGGTGCACAGATTCTGCAAAAAGAAAGCATATTCTGGCAGTTCATCTGCTGTAGTTTTTAGCTCCTCTGGCCTGAAAGGCCTGTTGGGTTTATGGCATGGCATGGTGTCCAACATCCGCCTGTCCGTAAACTTTGTGCATTTTCATCTTCTTCCCCAGAAGCATAAGGTGTAGAAAGCTGAAACTTTGTTTACAGACTCCTTGACTCATTCTGTCAAGGAGTCTGGCCCCTAATAAGTGACACAGGGGCCACACCCTTAAAACCTATTTTAATTTTCATCTCCAGAAGCATAAGGCCTAGAAAACTGAAACTTTGTGTACAGGCTCTTTGACTAGTGAGGAATATTAATTACAGTTTTACATATTGCTTATGAACCAACATAAAAGTTTGATGTATGATGCTTATTTCTCAAAAACATTTTGAAATGGATGTTATTCTCTGCATTGCCAGGTCGGTGACGGTGTACAAGAGCCTGGAGCCACTATGGGGGGAGGAGTTCACTCTCCACATGCCCTGCGGTTTCCGCGATCTCGCTATCTACGTGTACGACGAAGATCGAGTCAGGTTTGTTGGTTTTATCTATCTGAGATATATGTTTTTCATTTTGTTATTGGTCTTTAGATGTGTGATGATATTGATATTTCATGAAGAACAAGTTCTTATTGATAATCAACTTCTTTATTGCATTAAACTGGAAGTTTCAGTGTAGATCCTTCAAGCATTTTAAGTTAGTATCTACGCCGAAACGTCGCATTTCATGCAATAAAGAAGTTTATTATCCATAAGAACTTGTTTTTCTTCATCAAACCTGCTTCTAAAACAAGATATTTCATGATACAAAATATAATTTATCTCGATATCTCATAGCGATACGATTCGATATGATACACTATTTCAATTACCTTGACATTTTGAATACTGTAACATAATTGTCATTTAAGTTATTTGTTATGTTTTAAAGGGGCAGTAGCACGTTTTTAGTGGAAATATAAGGTGATGTCAGGGAAATGAAAATAAATGGTTCCAATTAAAAGACAATGTATTTGAACTAAATGGAGCAGTAATAATTCAAACATATAATGTAAAGTTTAGCCGTGCGATACCTTATTCTTTCGAAAATGAATAAAAGGTGTTCACACAAAAATGGCCGCCAATGGATTTTATGTGAATCTTCAAACTTTGTCCTCTGACTATGGATGATTGGCTTGTGCAATGAGATTTTTGACACTATCAAAATAATACATTAAGCATAAGGATACAATTATCGGTGAAAATTTCAAAATATGAAATCATCAAAAAACGTGCTACTGCCCCTTTAAGTCAGCCATTTTAAGTAATAATGCATTTATAACAGAGAAACTGAATGTGCTTTTTGAATCCTGTAAACCAGTCAAGCAGAATTGTCATTTATTTTTTAAGTTAGCCATTTTAAGTAATAATGGATTTAAAACAGAGAAACTGAATGTGCTTTTAAGAGTATGACCTTATTACCATACTGCCTGTGTTTAAGACTGACACTCCCAACAACAAGTCAAATACAGAGTTTCGATGCTTTTATTGCATGTTTCTAAGAGTGGTGTTCACATTTCTGTTTGTGATCTTTTGTCTTCTTCAGTTTATTATCTCCTCTCATAACCTCCTGTGTTTCTTAATGATTGTCTTTGTGTCATTAATTAAGTCTATTTGTAAACCAGGGGAAAAAGTTATTAATGTAGGGAGCTAGGCCTTGATGCTTAATTACGGCCCTGAATAGAAGCCTTTGACTATCGGTAGTTTTGATTTATGGCTGTTACTTTCTTTTTATCTGCTGTCATGAATTTTCTTTGATTAAAGGGACATATTAACAATGGTTGTTTTTATCAAAGAAAAACTTAAGGCAATTTTGCTATTAAATAAACAACAAGAACCAGGTAAAGGTTTTGTTAAAACAAATATTTTGTGTATTATGAAAATGTAAATGTAATGTAAACGTTCTATTCAAGGCAATAAAGTTTTCAGATTTATGGTTATTAAAAAGTAGGAATGAGGGATGACTTTACACATGTATAATCAAGTTTAAGGATGAAAGTTTTGAAAAAATTGTTTTTACTCATTTTAGCCTGTTGTCATAATACTCTCATTCAAACTGAACAATGGTTTTTGCCTTGACAAAATATACCTTTTGTCTTGTTGGTTCAAAGAATTATTGAAAACAAACAAAGGTGACAAATATAAATAACTTCAAACATTAATCAATCTTTATTAATAATTCTCTGTCACTTTTTAAAACCAGTTTGTCAATATCATGCATCAAAAGCAATGGAAATAGTTTTTGGAATAAGAGAACTCTATTGCACCAAGATAAAAGCTTCCCACAGTATTTTGACTATTAACTCTTATTCAATGTTTGGTTATCTAAAAGGGCAGTAGCACGTTTTAAGGAGGAATATAAGGTGATGTTAGGAAAGTGAAAATAAATGGTTCCAAATGAAAGGCAACGTATTTAAACTAAATGAATCAGTAATAAATCAAATTTAATGTAACATTCAGCTATGCGATTTCTTTTTCTTACACAAAATGAATTAAAGGTGTTCACACAAAAATGGCTATATGTGAATCTTTATAATTTGTTCTGACTATGGACCATTGGTTTGAGTAATGAGATTTTTGACACTTTTTATTTATCAGTGAAAATGTAAAATATATAATTTTATAAAAACGTGCTACGCTGCCTTTAAGAGTGAAAGATAAGATTAAGCTCTTGCATAACTATAGAAGTTTTTAAAGGCACAGACCTATCAGAGGTTTTTTTTGTGTAAACGAAATTCATGAAGACTTTCCTCTTATGTATAATTTTGTGATTTCCAATAATATTTTTTATCTTGATTTCAAATGTATTTATGAAGTAAACATTTAGTAGTTTAAGGTTGACAAAGAATAAAATGCACTGCTCAAAAAAAAAAAGACATTGTGAAATGAAGCCAATCATCAGAGCTATGATCATGGAGCGCATTACTTTGGCATAACAATGTCATCACTGATAAATTTTATATAAATTATTAGTAAATATACTCATATTTATCAACCAATTAGTTATTTGCTAACTTTGTAAGTAATTTAGCCCAATAGATCAAATCTTATTTCTCGTGATGCCAAAAATTCAAGATAGCGGATGAAAGCCCATAGAGGGACCACAAGACTATGTCTTTAATACCCATTTTTAATTAGATGGTTATTGATAATCATTAGCAGCTCCGACTAAGGTCAAGGCTACTTTCAGTCAATTTGCAGTTTCCACCACTGGTGCCCCCTAAGCACTCGTATAATTTGCTTTTTTCCACTAAGCTTTCTTGGAACTCTCATTCATAACTATTTGACATGTTTACTTTCAAGGTCAAAGGTCAATTTCAAGGGATATGAGTAATTGCAATGTAAATTTTTGTATAACACTTTATTCCATTAAGATTTTAAGAACTCCACGTGTTTCTGTTTACACCTCTTGGGAATAACTTTGTTCACATTCAGAACCAAAGGTCAAGGTCACAAGTTATACATCACTTAAAAATTCCTAGTAACATGATATGTTAAAAACTTTTTGTGCTATGAAGTTTTATTTTGGTTATATCATCTTTGGTGAAGAAAATTCTTCAAAAGAAAAGGCTTTGTGTGCCATCTGTCAAAGGTCAAGGTCACAAAAAGATCACGACTGAAGCATGGTATAAAAAAATGCTTTATTTTTACTATTTACACTTTTATTCATTACATTATTGTTCAACTCAATGAAAAGTGTTTTTTGATTACGTGACCTGGAATGTCAAAGGTCAAGGTCACAAGAAAACGACCAATTTGTTGAGGTTTTGTAGAAGGTGGGACAGGGGAAGGCGAAACACCCAGTTTCTAGGCTGCTCTGCTTTTGCAGTGTACTGCAAACGCTTATATAGATTGGAAAGTTATTATGACCTGTTTGCTCAAAGTTTAGTGTGTAGCTAAATAATTTATGATTTTGTAAAATTATATTTTTTATTTTTCAGTGGTGATGACATCATTGGGACAATCTCCATAACCAAGGACATGATCCATGAACAGAAGTCATCAAATGGTAATTATAAACAATTATTATCCCTATGTGATGAAATAAGTCATGACATAAAAAACGATATGTTGCACATGTGTAATAAACCCAATCGATAATTCCATTGGTCAGTTAAGAAGACCACGTGACATCGGAATGTGGGACTACTTTACGAGCTACCCGACCTTTTGCTTTAGCGAGGCCGAGTGCTTCCGGGCAGCACGCGAAAGGTGCAGCACGAGCGAAGTCGTGTACAACGACATAGCGGGCGGGTGAATCGGTGCAAACGTGTCATTTCATCTACCTTACTTTGACATGGTTTTTAATAAAGAAACATGTAAATTCTGCTTTACTTGATATATGTGATTATACTTAAATTGATAGATATCATCAAAATAGTAATATTTCCGTTTGAGCAAGGAATTACATCTGTAAAAAAATCCTTGGTTTGAGTATTGCTGTTTGAAACTGGCGCTACACAATAAGTCTTTTAACCGTGTTAACCCTGGCCGAGTTACAGATGTATCCATACGCGTGGACCTGATTGCTTTCACTATTGACGATGTTTGAAAAGTCTAATATACGGAAGTCTGGCTCTCTGACGTTATGGGTAATTAACACACTCGCGAGATGTCATATTGTTTTTACAACACTCGTGCCAGTAAAACGATATTTCCCTCGCTCTCGCTCGGGAAAATATCATTTTACAGTCACTCGTGTTGTAAAAACAATATGACATCTCTGCTTGGGTATTAATCTCTATATATTATCCGTCTGGTGAGACATAATATATAGAGTCAAGAATACGTGACTAAGGGAAGAGATTACTTTGCTGTTGCATGCCAGATTGTTAACCAAATATGACACGAGCAATGATAAAATCCTAAGATAATGAAGTAGGATATGAATCTGGTAGAAACAGAACACTTCAGCTGAGGTAAATACGTCATATATATCTGTACATGATACTTGGTTTGGTTGCTTGAGAGGGACTTGGTTTGGTGTCCAGAAAAAAGGCAGCATTCTTTAATTTCAAAAAATATTTTTCTTGAATATTCATTTTATTGATAGTTAATGACACTCAATAATATCACATAAAATATGGTATAAATCATAATTTAAACTTGCACATTGTTGCAAAAGGAGCTGAGCCAAGTTTCTTTATAATTTGAACTTTAAGATTAGGCAACAACTTAGCAAAGATCTTGCCTCATGTTATTCACTCAAATCATTCTCAATTGAAATATTTTTAGTCACTTGATATTATTGACTGCAAGTTATTCATTTAATAAAACTTGAAATTGTTCAAATTTTTTGCCTGTGCTCATGACCACAAACCAACAGTATATGAGTTCGGAACTAATTGAGAAATAATGAATTGAACGAGTTTGCTTGTACTCATTGTCTTAACAACTCATATTTGGCATTTAAGACTTCAATCTAGAGAGGAAAGATAATCAGACCTGATGAACTGCAGAGCAAAGTGCTCTATTTTGTAAAAGAAAATTAAATACTGGTTTTGAGGAATAGTGTTTTGAGATCCATCACTTAGATCTGATGTGAGAAATGATGCATGTATACACTGTGTTGCCTGTGCAGGTCTGGAGAAGTGGTTCCCGCTCCTGAAGGCCAACAAGGACCTCGAGATCCAGGGAGAGATCCTGCTGGAGTACGGGATCAGATCCTCCGAGAACATGGCCCAGAGTCACCTCGTCATCACCGTCATCGAGGGCAGGTAAGTCATCACTCGCCTATCTGTCCAGTGATAGCTGAAAACTACTCAATGAATAGTGCTTTCAAACTGATCAGAATGCAGTCTAAAACAGTCCTAGTTCTGAGGAATAAAAGTTTAAAAATATTAAATCTTTCGACAATCAAAAGTTATATTTTGATAGTTCCTCTCCACTAGGTCTGACCGCAGCCCCGTAGGTCACATGTCCTGACATTTTCTTAACTAACCAATCACACGCTGCCGGAAATGCCATTGAGTATCAAGCTAGGGGCAAGTAACTCCTGTTAACCTTGCTTTAAATATGATCACAGCTAGCGGTCTTATAAGCGAGGCTATGTGATTGATCGCTAAGGACTGGGTTTTGGCTGCACTAAACTGGTATGGGGGTGCTGTTACTGTACATCTGTTCAAGTTTTATAATGTCATTGTAGGTAACAGTATTGCATGTGTGCATTGCATAATTTCTGATCATCGGAGGTCAAATGGGACCAATGTGATATTATCAGTTCTTTCGGTAGCTGCTTATGGCTGAGATAGTACCTGGGTGGCTTTAATCAGTAACTTTCTATGTCAATCATTGCGTTGTTTTGGAATGGAGTATTTTGGCATTGGGCTTTCTCAACAAAGAAACTGAACTCTTTCCTCAAGATGTGTTTTATGTTTGTGTTTTCAGGGATCTGGCCCCAAAGGACAGGACAGGATACTCCGATCCATACATCACCATTGAGTGCCTTGATCAAGTCAAAACTACCTCAGTAAGTGCCTTTTTCATCAATATCCTTTATCATATATTGATAAAGTGTCACAGCAAAGTAACAGTGTTCTCTCCCTATTTTCACACAAAATCACTTTATCAGGAGTGGTTGTATAATCATAGTGATATTGATCATCAAGAGCTTTTGGTTGTACGATCAATTTTGACAAACCCTGTGAATAAAGGTTGGATAACTAATACTTCAGTTCACCAAGCTGTTCAAAGGGGATGTTTTTAGCTACATGGTCATGCTTTTTAAATGCTATCAAAGTACAATTTCTTCAGGATGATGACTGTGAGAAGTGCCTTGAGCATTGTGAAGTGTATTGTTGTAGTGTAAGTTACGATGAAGTTTATTCATTGGAGTCAAGTATTTCAAGGGCTTTTACGAATGGCACACATGATGTTACAGCACTTTAAGAGCGAAAAAGATGTTTAAGAGTATAAGTTTTAAGTGAGTAATAATGATGTTTGTGATTAACAGAGTCAGAAGAAGACGCGGTTCCCTGAGTGGCAGGAGACGTTTGAGTACTTGTTGCCGGGGCAGGATGTGGACTTCACTGTCATCATCACTGTCATGGACAAGGACCGCATCAGGAGCGATGACTTCATGGGCAGGGTATGTTCAACATATACTCTCATTTCAAGGGTGGGGTATACATATTCAACGGATACTCTCATTTCAAGGGTAGTGTATGTTCAACATTTACTTATTTCAAGGGTAGGGTATGTTCAATGTATACTCTCATTTCAAGGGCAGGGTATGTCCAATGTATACTCTCATTTCAAGGGTAGTGTATGTTCAATGTATACTCTCATTTCAAGGGTAGGGTATGTTCAACATATACTCTCATTTCAAGGGTAGTGTATGTTCAATGTATACTCTCATTTCAAGGGTAGGGTATGTTCAATGTATACTCTCATTTCAAGGGTAGCGTATTTTCAACGTATACTCATTTCAAGAGTATGGTATGTTCAACAGATACTCTTATTTAAAGGGTAGGGTATGTTCAACATATACTCTCATTCAGGGGTAGGGTATGTTCAATACGTACTCACATTTCAAGAGTAGGGTATGTTCAACGTATATTCTCATTTCAATGCACAAAACCTGGGATTAATAAAGATGTATATTACCCTATCTTACCTTTCAAAATACTGTATAGTGAATCAATATTTGTTGCAGATATACTTGAGAGCTGACGATATCCCAGAAGGCAGTACAACAAAACGTTGGCACACTGTTGCCCACAAACCCCTCACTGCTACTGAGATAAGAAGATGCAGGTAAATATATAGAATTTTATATACTTTTACTAACTATTACAGCTCTGTTAAAATGTTGGTTGTCAGAACACCTGATGATTCTCTTGGTAGATGTAGAAGATGTTCCATATGTACTTAAAGGCACCACTCGAGCGGCTTTCATCCGCCATTTTGAAAGGTTAGCATTGCAAGAAAACAAATGTGCTGTAATATGCTTATTCATTAACAAAATTAAATCATAACTACTTGATTCATAGAAGAGAAGCATATTTACAAATAATTTATAATAAAAGTTATCAGCTGCTATAGCATTTTGTCGTTGTAGTGCATTCCACGATCGTAGCTTCGATGATTGGCTTCATTTCACAATGTTTTTATGTTTGAGCGATACACTTTATTTTTTGTTAAATTGTCAAATCTTTAACAACTAAAATGCTTATCTCATAAACATTTATGAAATTAAGTGTGAAATTATCATGTAAAAATCATATAGAATTGTAAACAGGAAAGTCTTCCTGAATTTCGTTTCCACAAAAAATACCCTGCTCGAATGGTCCCTTTAAACTTGCAAATGATGGGTCTGATGCTCAGATGGCCCATGGGGATACATTTTTATGCCCCCGAATCGGAGATTCCGGGGGTATATTATTTTTCACCTGTCCGTCTGTCCGTCTGTCCGTCCGTCCGTCTGTCCGTCCGTCTGTCCGTCTGTCCGTTTGTCCACAAAAACTTTAACCTTGGTCATAACTTTTGATTGGTCGGAGCTAGGTCTTTGATACTTGACATATGCATCCGGGGGCATTCGTGTTTCACAAACACATCTTGTTTCATAACATTTCATCTATCTGAATGAATGAGTAGTATTTTATACATTCTTCACCAAGTCTTCACCAAAAAATATATTTTCATTGAATTAGGATGTCTGACAATATGCAGATTGCAGGAGTATGAGAGCCATGCTTACTTCTGTCTTGTCTTTCCCTACAGTAAGATTGACCGAGGTAAGCTGAGACTAAAGCTGCAACTGCTTGAAGAACTGGTGCTACCATCATCCTGCTACCAACCTGTCACAGATCTGCTCCTGCAGGCCATAGACCAACAGGTATGTACCAGCTAGCATGATGATTCTCATCTTCTTCCTCACCGCTAGTCTCCATCAGTGCTTAGTTACCCTCTTCTACCCCTTCATGTTGTGGGAGGGAGATACTGGTTTTGGCTCTGTCTGTCCGTCTGTGTGTCTGTGTGTCTTGTTCAGTGTTTTTGGACACTGTTCAAGGTTATCTTGGATGGGGACAACTTTTCAGAAACATCAGAACTATCTAAGGTTGTTTTTCATCAGGCTACCTGGATTGAGTTTGAAATTGAGAATACTGCAATAATGTTTTATGAGTTTTGGCCATATCTCATGATTTTTTACTTGTATTTTGGAAAAGGTAGGGAGCTATAATGAACACCAATATGGCAGGGGAACTTGATGACTATGATCTTGTTTTGGCCTTTTCTCATGGTTTCAAATTCAGTGTTTGAATGCAAATCATAAGTAATTGATTGTAACCTTCAGGACATTTCTGATATGACTTTCAATATATGACTTACTAAGAGCTGGCACAGAAGATATTATAAAATGTACAGAGGTTTTTAGATTGCCAGATATTGATGCTGGTTAAGTTATGTCTTTATCTGCCCTGCACGCCATATAGAAGCTGAAACTTTCCTTAACTGTCACAATTTTGCGTTTTGGTTTACATTTATCTTGATGTATGTAAATGTCCTTTCAGAATCCTGACATGGGCACATACCTGTGGCGAACTTTATCAAGCAATCGGACCCTGGAGCTCACAGAGGTCGCGGGGTCACTTATCCGCTTCTGTCTCAGTCACAACGTCGTCGTTGACTTCCTTGACCGTGTCACTCGCATCGATGTTGAAGATACAGGTATTCCATACCTGTCATAGTTATTTATGAAATAGAATTTAATTTGAACCTTCTTTTCTGTTTACCCTTTCATTTCTACTGACCTGAACAAGGCTCGTTTGTAAAGACAATTTTGTCTGGATTACTGGGGTTAAGGGTTAATCAAGAGATGATAGAATCTGCAAACCTTCAAAATATCTTTTATATCAGTTTTTATGATTCTTCATCACACCAACTTTTGGAATAATTTGAGATGCATTTTAGAAGTGGTATGATAAAGATGAACAAGCACTTATGTATATTCAAAGTTTTTATCGCAGGAAATGCAACATTTCTGGCATCACCCAAACATGACATTTCATGCAATAAAGAAGTTGACTATCCATAAGAGCTTGTTCTGCAACTTTGTAATGTGACATAAGACTGAATATTAAGAATCTATTTATCTTTTCTTCAGCTAACCCAAACACTTTGTTCAGGGGCAACACATTGGCAACCAAGTCCATGGACCAGTTTATGAAAGTAAGATAATTCTATTTATTTCTTTGCATTTGATTTAGATTTATGACAAAAGATTCCTGCAAAAGTTGTTGTATCTCTTTACTGCATGAAAATAAGAATACTTTAAAGATATAATGACAAAATGTTATGGATGGTGACAGGGAAAATCATGTGTAAAGTTCATGTGGTCAGATTATGTTTTCTTGATGATGATGGGTGAAAATACATGATGTCATTGATGCTGTGTTTCATGTCCATCAGGACTGTATACATGTAGTGTGTTGAAGTTTCTTCAAATAGTAGTTCAACTATAAATTACATGACAGCAAACAATGGGATTGTGAAAGGGAGGTAACTATGTAAATACTCCAGCTTCAAATATGATTGAAGAAAATTCATGATAAACATGTCATATTTTAACAAGTGAAAGAAGCTTACCTTTTAAGCAATTACTTGATGAATTTCAGATTGTGGGAATGCCATACCTCCACCACACGCTGTCGACTGAGATAGATCGAATATTTGTAGAGAAGAAGACAGTTGAGCTAGATCCTCACAGGGTCAACAGTGTCAGAAGGTGAGGCATGCACTGTTGAGAGCCTAGGTATCTGTTTTTTATTAACACAGACTTTCTGTATAGATTTACCATTTCTAAAATTTTTTTTGACTGTTTATGTTTGAAAACTATTTATTCTGATAGGTTTAGTTTATTTCAGCAAATGGAGCTGCACATCACAATTTGTAATAAAATGTTGCATTTATTATCTCTATATAAATGTTAAGGTAAACATTATGAACAGAGTTTTAGATGAAAATATGTAGAAAGAATTTAAGTGAGACTTGCAAGCTCATAAGGCATGCAGCTGTTTCAGCTTGCAGAGTCTTTGATCATTCATGTCATGTTCTGAGGATTTTGTTTTATTTGTTTATTCACACCTCGCGAAGTCTGATTAACTACAGATCCAATTTATTTTATTTTGATATGTTTTTACTTCTTTCCAAATTCAAAAGAATAGCCCGTGAATATGTCTATGCCAAGTCTTATAGATGATAGGTATTGTAATTTCCACTTCTGCCCTCCAAAGACGACACAGCCTGCACCGAGAGTCGGAGGAGAACTTCCTACAGACTAGTCAGGAGGTGTTGGAGTTGTACATGACCAATATCATGGAGCGCATCATCCACTCCTCCCGCGACTGTCCACAACTCATGAGGCTCGTGTTCAGCAATCTGCAGGCAACTGTCAGAGAGAAATGGCCGGAATCCGAGTTTGAGGTAATGATAAAATTAATATGTGTGTTTCTGTGCTATATGTAGCAACCTAGGAAGTGAACACATATTACATTCTATTTTGTGACAGCAACAACATATTTTGCGACCATGAGTAAATGCTTCCAGGATTTGCGTCTTAATGTAGCCAAAATGGTCTAATGGTGAAGATTCCAATGTACATGATATAAGAACATGCTTTCGAATATGACATAAGCTTTACTATGTGTGTTTTGGGTTACTGTTTGAGTTAAAAGGCATTCAGTGGATTTGTTACTAACATTTTGTAAAAGATCATTATGCCTATTAATTCTCAAATAAGATATAAAGTACAATGATATATTTATATATATATATAACAAAATGTTGCTGCTGTGAAATTTAGCGTCCAAAATGTTTTTGTAACTGCTTTCCATGATTGTTTGGCTCAGACATGATTCTTTTATAAGGGTCCTCAAATAAACTTTGGATTTATCATGTAATGTAGCTTCTGTATACTAAGGGCATTTCATTTTTTGAGCTCTGTAATGACCTTAAGTGTTAAGATAACTGTGACTGTGTTGTATATTGCAGGACATCCCCTACCTTGCTGTCAGTGGTTTCCTCTTCCTGCGCTTCTTTGCTCCTGCGATCCTGTCCCCCAAACTCTTCTCCCTCCATCCCATCCACGCCAACAGGAAGATCAGCAGGACCCTCACTCTCCTGGCCAAGGTGAGATTCAGCAAGTGTGCAGCGTTCTTAGTGATTGCGTTCAGGTCCCATAGGTGATGTACACATACAGATTTCAGGTGATTGTTTATTGTCATGGGGGGAAAGATAGCACAGTGGTTAGTGCTTTGGGCTTCAGATAATGAGGTCCGTGGTTCGAATCCTGCCAGGGTCACCACAACTTTCTCTGCAGGAGAGAACTGTTCTACAAGCAGTAGGGTATGGGTGCAATACTTAACTAAATGTGAGTCAGTTGAACCCATGGTTTGTTAGTTCCAGCCGAAGCATAGCCAGGCTTTCTCCCTGCAAATTACTAGCAGCAACTAACAGTTATATAAGTGAAATACTCTTGAAAGCGCCGATAAAACCCACATCACCTCACCTCACCTCACCTGATTATAATTGCTTTGGTAGGGACTGTAAAGCCCACTGGCAATCAAAAGTATTTTTTTATAACATTTTCTGTATATGTGGGCTGAATCAAGCTCAAACCATGTAATTTCAATCATGTAATTTCAATACCAAATACCAAATATAAATATGAACATTTATCACTGGCCTTATATATATATATGCAGACGGCCAAGTGAGGCAATGACTTATTGATGTGTTAACTTCATTGTTCTCTCCTGCCGGAGTCCACAATATTGTGTGAACACAATCTAGATCAAGCATTATGATCATATGACTCTCCTCTCCAGTAAGATGATGGACAACTTGTGCTCATGTAAATGATCATCTATGTTTATCTCTACAGTTGATACAGAGTGTGGGCAACTTGACGATGCAGCCTGGGAAAGAAGTGTGGCTAGAACCTTTAGCTCCTCTCATCCAGTCCAACACCGGAGCTGTGCGCGAGTTTATAGATGATCTCGTCACGGTTGCAGACGCTGACAGTAAGTAATGGTGACTTGCTAAATTGTTAAATCGGGTACTATATTCTGCACATGAAAGAAGAAAGTAATGAATAAGAATGTATACATGACAACATATTTATTCATGGTACTTCACTTTGCAATGTTTTTATACAGGTTCTCAGGCAGAGGTAATAAAATAGTATGGTATGAGCATATGATGATATGAATATATTTCTTTGTCATCGATATTATTCCTCATCATTCAAACACCTAAGATGCTTTTCAAAGAAACTTTGAGAGTAGATTGTACAAAAAAATTTCATGTATTCAATCATTGGAGAAGTAAACTAGATCATTATCCTAGTCAGTAATGGTTTATTTCATAGGGAACATCATCTCATTGTACATATATCATTGATCCACAGATTTTGCAATAAATATTCTCATGAAGAATAAACATGGAATCATATTTGATTAGAGCCAGTCTAAGTAAACCTAGCCTCAATAATACTCGCTATACTCCAATACTGAGTTTAGCGAGATACAGTAAGCCGTCAGCCGACCTTTCGGCGACCTATGACCCTACAACATTATATTGTTTGAAAGCAGACTATTGCGGCACGGAACGCCGAGCCCTGATTGGTCAATTCGATAGGTCTGCTGACGTGAGCTGTTATTCGCCTAGCTAGACTCAATATGGGACTATAGCGAGTGTTATTGAGGCTAGGTTTACTTAAACTGGGTTAGAACAGTGTTTAAACGGACAGCAAGAGGTTATGAATTGAAGGGTTATCAAGAACTTTAAAAGTATTGATTGATTTGTTAAGGATATCCTTTGATTACTATTACTATTTGTAAAAGTTCCTGTTTAACTACAATGGAAAAGTGAGAAAACTGAACTTATCGAGATTTAGTCTTATATGGCTCAATGGTGAAAACAGTCTCAAATTGAGAATAAATTCAGAGAAATTTGACCCGTTATATGGAACTCAATACAAGAGGGTAAGATTGATACATTTATAAACCGCAGAGTCCCATCGGTGTTCTGGCCTGTCCCCAACACACCAGAAGGACGAGGTGATCCTGAAGCAGGGAGTTCTACAGAAGTGCACGTACAAGACACGCTCCTGGCTGCGTCCTCTCAACTTCAAGAAGTGCAATTTCTGGCTCACCCGCACCACGCTGTCTTACAACAAGTCTCAGTCTGAGGAGGTCAGGGTTTGAACAATCTTATAAACTTTTAGTGACATCACTCTGTTGTGTTTTGAGGTCTTTATATATCTTAATTTCATAACTATAAGTTGGTATTTGAATAGTGAAAAGACCAGTTTAAAGAGGATCTGAGATATTATAGTTGTGATGATACAGACATGTCACAATACGATACCTATCACAATATCAATAAATCAAGATATATCCGATACACTATTTTTAGGGCAGTTTATTGCAAAAATCTTAGACAAAAATCATGATTTTTAGGATTAATTAGACATTTTAAAGTCAACGATACGTATCATGATACAGACATCAAATCATGATACGTATATCCTCAGGTTAAGTATCACAATTCTTGATGTATTGATATATTGCAACAACTCTATAAGATATGAAAGACACCTTTTTGATATATCTTTTTAGACAGTGCAGATCCAAGGTAGGTTCAAGGGTTCACCCCCTCCCCCTAACTTTTGGACTTTAAAACGAAAAAAAAGGATTTAAAAAGAAATTGTTTGTAAAATGTGCCAACCTCAAGGGAAACCCTTCTTATTTTGATAGGTTAACAACATACCTGGAACTGCCACTGTTACATGAATGACTGTCCAAGGGAGGTCATAAGATCTACTAAGCTATTGTTCCATCAACGATTCTATCCATGTTTCTGTCTATCTGTGTGCAGGAGAGGAAGGTGATCCCTGTATCCCAGGTGTGTGCTGTAGAGAAGCTGGACTACGGAGCACTGAGTCGCGCCAACATGGGACAGATTCTGATCCGGGACCCGGAGGACACTAACAACCAGGACTATGTCACCATGTACTTCCAAACCAAGGTGGGTTATAGAAGCAAGGTTTTCAATCATTTTGATATATATGAGAACAACTTCTCCAGGGAAGTCCATTAAAATTAATGATGGACAGCTTTTATATTGCACCAAATTTGAACTTTATGGACTCAAAGCAGTGTATGCTCCATTACTCAGGTCTAAACTAGACTCACATACTGTCACCACCAACACTACATTTACCAGGTGCCCATTTGCACTACTGGGTGAACAGGAGCACATGTTAAATAATGTCTCTTGCCAAAAGTGACACCACTAGTCTTTCAGCTCATTTCTTGTCTTGGAACAGGGAATCACCATTATAGTGGTCAAACTGAGCTATTCAAAGCACCACCACCACCTTTCACCAGTGTTGTATTGAAGCATGGGAAAGAATTAATATATAATCAATATCGAGGTCAACCTAAATTGCCTACATAATGAATTGATGTTGTCAATGGCCCTCTTTGGTTCAATGGCTTACTTTGTGTATGATGTTTTACTCTACAGGATGTCAATGAGTTGACGGCGTGGATGTCTGCGATAAGGAAGACGTGTCAGTTTAACCAGTGTCGTGTGGACGCCTACCACCCCGGAGTGTACAAGGGAGATAGGTGGAGCTGCTGTCATCGGACTCTCCCTACTGGTGAGAACATTATGTACAGTTTGGATAGTGAAACTTTTGCATATCAATTTGTTTTCTCATTAATGACTACTCCTTGTGAGGCTATAAGAATGGTATATGGATATGTGAACGATGTTTAAATACAAAAAGCATTATTGTCTATTAAAAAAAGTCTTTTAGGGTTAGTTCACTCTTCATTATGTGAAATGGCGAAATGTACTTAATTCTCTGTCTTGAATGTCTGTATGTTTGCAAACATACCTATTTTGCTAAGCATTAATTTATTTATTAAACCAATTTTTCCCCCGACATTCCACTTGAGGAGATAATCATGAGAAACATTTTCCAAAAAATACTTTGTTTTTCACAATAAAACATTTTTTCTACAGAATATGATTTATCATTTTGTATGATAATGTCAATGGCCTCATGAGACGTCACTTTCATTTTCAAGAATGTTATTTATCTTTATTCATCCCAAGTCTTGAAAGGAGAATAAGTGCATCTGAATCTAGGTAATGACAGGGACGTAACTCAGTGGTATAGCGTCAGCTCGTCACCAGGATTCGATTCCCGGTCGCGTCATGCCAAGACATTAAAAGGTTGTTGCTGACTTGCTTGACACTCAGCATTGTAAAGGCAGAACAATGCATTAACTGGTGCTGGACCGTGACTGTGGCTTAGGCACAACCCGAAATTCCAACATGTATTCTTTAAAAAAAGTGTTATTATTATTTCTATTTTGAGTAGTTGTCTCAAGTAGACCTCTTTCTTCCAGCGACGGGGTGCAGCCAGACATTCCACGGGGTGATGCTGGGAGACTGGCAGGACCCCCTGGACCCCCGCCTGGAGACACAGATCATCTTCTCTCAGCTCCTCAACAGTAAAGATACTCTCAGGTACAGTTAGCATGTAGATGGAACATTTTGCTATGTGCTTAATAGTGGGAGATTTGGAGTTTTCTCAGTGTAAGAATAGTGTTCTTGCCACTTAGTTTGACATCACTTTTTCCACTCGGTGAGAAAATTATAATGAATTTAATGTGTGCTATTATTGACGTCACATCTACAATCATTGCTATTTCATTGCTGTTGCAACAATGGCATGACGTTGCAACTAAGCTCTCAAGTTTTGGACGCAAACCACCACTTTGAAAGATATGTATGAGGACTGATATCACAGGTTCACATAAAACAAACCCTTTGTTCCGTGATGCAAACCAGCAGTTTTCACCCTAATGACCCTCATTTCAAAATGTTTGTTTTTACAGGAAAGAACAGATAGAGCTTCAGCTGGAGATGACCCGACGTGGAGCAGAGGCCTCGAAAGGTCACCTGACCAGCATGGGGCAGCCAATCGAAGCCAAGCTGAAGATGATTGGCCAGATTTTGGATGTAATCGAACAGTTGACAATGTCTCATGAAACTTTCAGAGATGTGACTGAACTGCATCACTGAAGTCAAGAACTATACTGGAACTGCATCACTGAAGTCAAGAACTATACTGGAACTGCATCACTATAGTCAAGAACTATAACGGAACTGCATCACTATAGTCAAGAACTATACCGGAACTTCATCAATGAAGTCCGGACTATTTTGCTTGCATCCAAAAATGTTTTGTGGAAAATATTTCACTAGTAATTTGTTTTTCTTCAAATTGCAATGCTTTTCAATACTAATTTTAATTTGTTTCAACCTTTTTCTGAAATTCTTCTTGTAATGTCTCTTTAGACGTGTTTTTTTATCAATTGCAAAGAAAATGCTTTCTTGCTTAGATTTTTTACGGTTTGGTTTTAGTGCTCTCATGTTTCTTCTTTCAATCTATATTTGGCATTAAAGCTAGAAAGGTAGAAAAATTACATTATCTTACCCTCCCTTTTACCAAAACTCGCGCTTTTGACTCAAAAGAGCCACAATGCAATTTTATAACTTATTCTTTAGCTGTGATGCATCTAAATGCCATAGCTGATGATGTAACCTCAAGAGATCTTACATATCAATCCCCAAATGGAAAATATATGGTATTTACTTGTTTTCAATGACAGTTTAGAAACAGTCATACTTTTATCTGAAGAAGCCGAAGTTGTACATCGAATATGATGATAGTTGAATTACCTATTAAGAATTATTAACTGGTGACTGTCATTCTGAATTCTTCAGTTAAGTTTCCAAAATTACAATTAACTGAATGATGGGTATCATGAAATGAATGTGACTTCATACTGTTTATCTCAATACTATGTCAATTAGCTTAAAGATGATAATTTCCAGCTACAATTGGTATCTCTTGATCAAATGATATTTTTATGACAATTTTGACAGCAACCATTGACAGAGTGGCTCTTTAAAAATAGCAATCTTGTGAACTCTCAAGATCTAACTCTGTTGACTTTGAATCTCTTTTTTTCTAATCATATCAATCTTTTCTTTACCATTTCCTCTTTACTTCGAGATTTTCTTATTTAACCATGGAGTGGTATTTCTGAAAATGAATTTGTCAATGATTTTTATTCTATTTGAAGATTGCATTGATGAAATATTCTGATCAACTTAAGTCAGAGTTATGAAGTCATCATCTACTTTGTCAATATACCCTTTGTCAAGGAAGTCATTATTTTCTTATTTGGAAGTCTTTTTCTTCTTTATGAATTTTCTCAGTTATTTTGAAGTTTTTGATCTTTTATGAAATGATCATACTTGTTGATTGCATCATTGTTTTCAATGATAGTCTCAATTATTTTGAAGTCATTCTCTTCATGAAGATTATCAATAGTGTTGAACTCAAGATTCTCATTTCTAGAGGTTGATTTTTAAGTCATGCTGCCACTTATGAAAATTCTGTATAAGTATGTTCTTTTCTCTTATAAATGAATTCTCTTCATAAAAGATACATAGGGCATACAAATTACAGAAGACATAATTTTCCCTTAAGGAAGGATATAAAAGCTTGGATATTTTCATTGCACCCAAATGATAATTATGTATTCCTTGAATTCAGAAGAAAAAAATTACAATTAACAAGTAGTTTTTGAAGGGAGACACTTGACAATATGTCTTGAAAGGAAGATTTTGTAGGAATATCAGCATTTGCATCCACTGAAATATGCAGTGCAGTCGGATTAAAATCGACCCTGTTTCGAGGGAAACAAAATACAAAATATGTATCAGGGCTTTCCTCTCAACAACGGTCTGAAAGCACCCAAGCTGGGCGCTTGTTCAACACCAGTTTAGCGCAGACAAAGCCTAGTCACAAGCGGAAAAATCACATTATCCCTTTCAAAACCCACATGGCGGTGATCATGTAGAAAATTGATTTCACAGATGTTACGTGTGCCTAGCTCTGAGATTAAAAGCTTTGGATGCTGTCCTTCTGATTGGCTAGATGAACTTATGTCAGAACATGCGGGTAATGGGAGTGAAGGAGAGAAAAGCCGGGCTGGGTGTTTTTCGAACACAAATAGAGATTTTAACATTCTTTTTCCTCAAAGCAGAGTCGATTTTAATCAGACTGGGATGCAGTGGCAGGGCCTACTCAAGATGGATAGAATATTAGGGTAAACCTGCAAGTTAACTAAGATGACATTTGCCAAAAAAACAGAAAGATAATGAAAGGGTTAATGTTATGTTGACACCTTCATCAGTCAACTGACTCCAAAACATGTAACATTTTCGTTCTGACATTTTTATGTATAACATGTTTGGTTGATTGAGGATTACACTTCTACATTACACTAAGTGATTTTTTAAGTCAAACAATCGTGGATAGATTGGGTATTGTCATTAGCAACTTTGGCAAATTTTGATACCTTATTAAAATTACCTGTTTTTAAATGACAATGCTCTAAGTGCAAAATGTTTGTTAGAGTCTACTTAAAAATCATGTTCTCTTGTATCATCTCGCATTCTATATTAACCATATTGTTATCAATGAATGTTAATGAAATTTATAGTCTCACTTTACATTAAAATATGCTCAGTATTTTTTTAGCATAAAATTTTTAAATCTTGTGATTAACATATCAATGACTCTTTCAGATTATTGACTAATCCTACTGTCATTTTTTATTTGTTTGGTACAAAAAGAAGTCTTTATGATATCTAGTAGTGCAGCTATCACAGTCCCAGAAAGTCATCGTTACCTTCTCTGTAGAAGTTGTTACCAAAGCATTCTAAATACAAAATATTGCACCCTATGAAAATGTTTGATAACAGTACATAATATTCTCATTGGAAGACATCTTGCCTCTGTTTCTCATTGCGAACATCTTATTCTGACTTGACATCATTGCATGAAGCTTCATAAGGAGAACTTGATCTTTATTACACATTTCTGCACATTTGCCACATATGACCTTGCTTTTGTTACTGTGATAATACACTTAAGATCTTGTTAAATGTGATCTATTTATGATATTTCATGTGACCTTGACAGTTGTGTGACCTTTTGGCAACTTCTCTAACTAGGGTGTTCAGTCAACACCTTGTCAATTGTGACTTTAACGTTAAATATCATTTGACCTTGACATCAGTCTTTTAACTCTTTGGAAAAGTTAACATCTTCTTTTACTGGAGTGCTCAACCTTTCCTGCAAAAACAAAGCTATTAATGTGACCTTGACCTTGTTCATTTGACCAAAGGTGACATTGACAGTACTTTTATTGTCTTTATAAACTTTATGACCTTTGTGCTAAGAAATATCCATTACAGATCATCAATTCAAATCTGAGATGTTTACTTTTCTTTCATTGACATTACAGACAAAACTGCAGGCAATATGTATGGTACCCTATGAAAAGAAAAAAGTTATGAATGGAATTGCAGGCACCAATGAGCAAATTTGACTTGAAAATTAGATTTTGAATTCAATCATTAAATTGTTTGTTTAGATTAAGATTTGCCATATATAATGATATTTAAACGTCACCTGACTCAGGAATTGAAATCAAATGACTTTCACCTCATTGTTTACCTTCAGAAGATCCTACCAGTTTGAAAAGCATCATTCAATATATCCGGAAGGATGTGTTCATTTTCTGATGATATACTGATGATATTTATTGTTTATGAAATGTTACATTCTGTGTTCGTTTAGGGTACTCTTATAGCAAACTTGGGTCAAACTCTGTGCTTTTTATGCTTATATTATAGATGTTTTAGATATTTATGATAGTTGCCAACTTGCTTTTACCTTTTATATGTTGATATTTCCACTGTCTCAAATGCTTGTACATTCCAATGTGAAATTTGCATCTCATGAAGTGTCAATCATGGTAATCACTTTCACTCTATCCTTGTTTATTGAATGCATCACTTGTCAAACATCCTAAAGACATATATTTCACTATTACCATGATCACATATCATATCTTTTTCAAAATTTACAAATATTGTCAATTTCATTGTTTAAGAGTTCATGTACTCTGTCAGTGTGCCATTTATATTGACCATATTCTTGTTCATTTCAATTTCGTGAATTTGACTTTTTTGTTTCATCATCTTAATGATCACATTTTATGCCCTGTCTATTTAACCATTGTATGATGATCTATCTTGTTGATTTTCACATTTACATGATCTCATATCAATGCTTGTTATTTGTTGTCAAATATATTCATCATCAATAATGCACTTGCTTGAGTGTGCACTGAAGATGAATTAGTGCACATCACTTGTCATAATGTTGTCTGAGTGATAGATGTACAATTTGGATGTATAGTTGATTTATACACATTGCAAAGCACATTTCTTGTTTTGTTGATAATATGAAAACAAGAGAGTGTCTCGATGTTTAACAGAGGGGTAAAATTAAAAGGAAGTAATACCCTGGTCTGATATTTAAAAAAAAGATTTTTTTTGTTTATATCTGTTTGTGAATTTCAAGTATTATTTTTCTTTGTCATTTTGTTGTATTCAATAGAATTCTTTATTTTTAAAGGCTTGCATCTGATTATTTGTTACAGACATCATGGTTTTACAACCTTTTTGTTGTTATGACTTTTGTTTGATCTTAAAAAGCATTTATCATATACATATATTTACAACCTTGTTTTGATATATTGATGGACCATGTTTAAAATATGAGGTATTCATTCTATTTTTATATAAAAATGTGTTGTACATGGGAATGCAATACTAATTCAGGCACAGAAAAGTTGAAAAATGATTTAAAACTGAAATTATCCATAAATTATGACTTGTCGAGTAATTTACAATTTGCAATGGTACAAATCATCAACCAAAGACAAATTTTAAAGCTAGTCAAGCAAGTCTGTTTGTAATTTTGTTTACAATTTTCTTCTATGTAAGTGCATAATATCACATATTGATGTTAGTATTGGGTTTTTTAATTATAAAAAGACATAGTTTGATTTTACATGGTTTTATCATGCAATTCTTCAATGTCTCAATATTTCCATCAAGTATCATTCAATTTCATTGTTTTTTTACAACAAATGACGTATATGGTTTATTCAATTTATGAGGAAATCTACCCTGAGTAATTTGTAGTTAAATAAACAAAGGATATTAATTTTGTTCAAAGTTCATTTTTGAAAGTATTTTGAATTTCATATTAAGTTGGCTACAATTCTCTTAATACTTGTATGAAAAATTTTGATTGTTGAAAATATTCAAGTTTGAATACATTTTGAAGAAATGAAAATTCACTGTAATCTGTAATCAATGATATTTTGTTTTGTGAAAGAAGCTTTGTTTGTAGATTATTTTTGTATAAGGTACTCTAACTCAAAGACAATTTAAAATAATCAAAATAAAGGAAGAGGTTTGGTGTGATATGTGTGGTTGGTTATGGTAATGTTTTGGGAAAAGTGTATTTTGACTGGTATATTTCGAATGAATGTTTCATGGTTGAAGTTCTTATATATGGTATCTGGAAATGGGAATTTAAGGTTTACCATCCTAATTATAAATTGTAATTCATTGAATAAAAATAAATTTTCAGTTTCTACCTTTCAATTAAATTTTCTTTTACAAGAAAGAAATCCTCACGATATTAATCATAAATTGTAATTAATTGAAAAAAAATAAATTTTCAGTTTCTACCTTTCAATTAGATTTTCTTTAACAAGAAAGAAATCCTCACGATATTAATCATAAATTGTAATTAATTGAACATTTTTTTTCTTCCGTTTCTACCTTTCAATGAAATTTTCTTTTACAAGAAAGAAATCCTCATGATATTTTAATGTAATGTGTAATTCCAGTACATGTAGGTTGTTGACAAAAGTCATCTTTTAAAGCAATGTCCTTGTCATATTGTGATTATTAAAGACTGATATATTCAACTGACTGTACTTGTAAGTCTGTTGTATCTTTCACACACCAGATGGTATCCAGTAAATCCTGGACAAGTCCGGAGTGAACGTTTTATCTGTTGAAGGGTACTTTTAGAAATAAATTGAGCTTGAATTAGGAATCTCATCATCATGTGAAATCGTTGTTGAAGTTATACAGAATTGATTTTTATCATGGTCACCAAAATAAGATTAAGCCAATGTGAATCAAATAAAGTTGAAATAACATAATAAGGCCAAAGAAAGTTCTTTTCTACTGTAAACTAAATGATTTATGTTTAACAGTTATATTTATTTATAAAGATACTTTCAAAAAATTGATTTTATTTAACTAGAAAAGTTATCAAAAAGTCATTGTGTATGTTTTAAAACATATTTATGAAAGTTCTGATACCCCTGGCATGCATGAAACATTGCCTTGCAAATCTGACTCTTTGACTTCAATTCAATTCATGAAATACTGAAATTCAAATGACAAACAAAACTTCAAAAGTTTTTTATCACAAAGCTTACAAAATGTACAGAATGATAATATGTTCAAGTAAATTCTTATTTTGAAATTTTCTCAATGATATTAAGACCATGTGCTGTTTATCTAAATGTACAGACTGTTTCAATCTGTGTATAATGCACTGAGCTATGTATGCACTGCAGGGCGGTTGCTCAGTACCCCAGCTTTTACTCGTCAGCAACGTACATGACCTTTATCCATGTCCCCTCTGGTCCTGTGGTCTACCACTACATTAAAGGTGATCTACCATCGCTTAGTGTTGTGTTCTTTCTGAATCATGACCTCCAACATTAGAACTTCACCAATTAGATGTGATCTACCATCAACCTGGTTCGTGTTCTTGTTTAATCATGACCTCCAACATAAGAATATCATCAAGTAGATGTGATCTACCCACATAGTTGCGTATCTCGGAATGGACCCTATAATTATTATTTTTTCAATCTTTTGCACTCAAATATCGTTTTCATATGTTGAGATAAACCTACATTTCAAATTTGAACGAAATCGGTCAAGAAATAAACATTTTAGCGTAATTCCTATCTGTTATATAGATGTTTATATAATGTTTATTTCTGCCGCAGTTGGCTTTGGTTCAGTCAGTTCAAGTCTCATTTTAGCGTAATTCCTATCTGTTATATAATAATATGCTATTGACATGACTGAACAAAGCCAACTGCGGCAGCTTCTTGATCTACATTCAGCCTTTCGCTTAAAATTACACTATTTCCTGGACATAAATGTATGCATTATATTGATGCTAATCAAACTCTACTTATTTAAAAGTACGGGTAGTACAATGATAAAATACTTTTAGTTACTAGTATTCAGACGTAATTATATGAATATGTATGTGTGTTGTTTTTGTATCTATATTATATTGTATGGTATTATCCTTCCATAGTATTGAATTCTTATTGTTAAGTTTTACATGTATATATCATGTCATGCTCTGTCGGATGTAAGAAGAATTCCCTTCTGGGTAATAAATTAATAATAATATCTTAAGCAACTCCAGAAGCGTACGATGACTGTATGCGTGTCGATTCGTGTCATGTAGTTCGTTTCTATGGCAGTGTGTATCTAACCGCGGTAAATCTCCAGTCATAAAAATCGTGTTCGAACGTAAGTTCGACCATAGAAATTCTAGGGTTTTGAAATGTCATAGTGGAATAACAATTGAACGGTTGACAGTTGAGCAAACATTTTAGCTTAAGAAAGTCAAGTAAGCATGATTTTGTTTAAAAACGTACCGATGATTGCAGTAAGTGTCGCAATACACTTTTCTGTATTGCAATATACAAATATAATAAAACAATAATATTTGTATTTAAAGTCTTTTAAAAGGGCATTTCGAAGAAGCATTCATTCCACCATTGTCAGGCTTTAATCTTTCCTGATTCGGAGTTCAGGAGGTTCAAAATAGGCTTTCACAGACTAACAGTATATCATATTTCAATATACCTCTAGATAGAGGATATCTGTCTTTTCTTGACTAATAACATGTTTATCTCATCAAATGAGGTAGAAAGTTTATATTTTCACGAGCGGCGCAGCCACGAGTGAAAATATGTAACTTCTCTACCTCATGGTATTTGTCTAGAATATTCTTTATATTATATGATGAAATCCTTCTAATTACGTCAAAAAAGGCCAATTTCATGTTGAGCGACCACTTGGAAAAGCCCGTCACCGCGGTAACAGTGTGACGTCATATGAGAATTCATGACGTCAAACCATTGTTACATGACGTCGAACTCTTGAGCAATTGGAGATTAACGCCACTCAGTAGAGGGTTTATTTCACTGAAAGAATAGAATATCTCACCCTCAATCATATAATAAAACTCGATAGCAGCTAATTCATGTTTGATAACAACCAACAATATTACATTTTAGGTGTGTGAAGACATTGCTGCAAATGCTTTGGTTTGAGTTTAAATACTCGCAGCAATCGATAGCGATAAGTTGCGATTTTTCAAATACACCTTTGCAAAGATAATTCGATATTAAGCTATTGTGGCATTGATTTATGAAACATATCTATAGGCTAATAATGTTGGATTGTTTTTGATGTTACTAATAATGCAAATCTTTTTTTCTAGGTAGTCAGCGATCACTGGACTCCAAATTAGACCCCTAATTTTAATGCTCTAAGGCTTGACGTAAACGTAATGCTGACTTCCTGGAAACCAAACTTTCAAATGACCGGAGCACTAGCACAGATCCGGATAAAATGCGAGCGACTATTGAAAAATCGTCGCTTCCGGTTAGGCGCCGGAAGTGTTCTCCCTACGACAGGTCTGTTCATTTACATGTTCGCATTTTGCCCATCACCAGTGTACGTCGACGAGAGCCAAGAACACACTCTGTACATATCCCTGACTGAAGAAGGCAGGACTGGGAATCACATGTTTAAATACGCTTCCCTTCTTGGAATAGCCAACAGAACTGGACGTCGTCCCGTTGTTCCTTTGGACTATCCTCTAAAGGATCTGTTTGACCTGTCTCACGTAGAGAATATAGACAACAGGTGCTCGGTCTACAAACGAGAAGAGATGTCTGCTGGGTATGACCCCCGTCTCTACGATCTACCGTTGACGAACGTGAACATACGTGAATATTTGCAGTCTTGGAAATACTTCGATCATATTAAACAGTTAATACGGTCTGAATTTAAATTTAAACATCACATCAAGACACAAGCTGAAGAGTATTTCCAAAGATGTGCTAAATCAGTCCCAAAGAACTCTGTGGTTGGTGTACACGTGAGACGAGACGCGGAGATCGTCTTCAGCCTAGTGTTAGGAAGTTGGGATACACAATGGCCGATGTGCCTTATTTCATACGCACCATGGACTACATGCGGTCAGAAGAAGGTAACGTGAAGTTTATTATAGTCGGGGATAATCTTGACTGGGCCAGGGACAACTTCGATTTTCCGGACACCGTCATGGCTGATGACCTTCCAGCTGCTGTTCATCTCGCGATACTCTCGCTTTGTGGTCACATGATCCAGTCCACGGGTACTTTCAGTTGGTGGGCGGGTTGGTTTGTTCCTGGTCACGTGGTTTACTACAGTGGCTATCCCGCTCCTGGGTCGTGGCTGGACAATATTACCATCAGGGAAGATCACTATCTTCCTCATTGGGTGGTGATGTGACGTCAAGGTAATATCGTGACGTGAAGGCGTCTTGTGACGTCAAGTGAAGATGTGGCGACAACAATATCGTGATAATGCTGAGGAATATATGGATGACAACTTCTTTGTTCATTGTATGCGACGTTTCAATCAAGTTGTGCTTGAGAACGACACAAGAATCTGTGTCGAAACGTCGCATACAATGAACAAAGAAGTTGTCATCCATATATTCCTCAGCATTATTGTCATTCCAACTTTTAAAATGCCTCTCAAAGAAGTAAACAATATCGTGATGTGGAATAACATCGTAATCCTAGGTGATGTTGTGACGTTTAGTAACATTTTGACGTCAAAGAGCGTCAAGACGTCAAGTCAAATGGCGGGCAAGTCATATATTCTTGATAGCCCCTATTGTGAAAGAAACAGTTATGGATGAAAATGGCGATTTATAAAATTTAACTTTTGGGCCAATATGGAGCTTGAGAACTTTAAAAATTGAAGCGAGATTTGAATTATTTTCCCGGAAGTCATTTTTATTGGAGGTTTGTGTTTGCCATACGATCAAATACCACCCTCTAGTTCTGTAAGAAACCTAGGATTCCTGATTGATTCTGACAATGGAAAGCCAAGTCACTAACACTAGGAGTTGTTACCATCATCTCCGCAACATTGGCCACATCCGACAGATGATCTCCAGAGAAGTCACATGGGTCCTTGTACGCTCTTTTGTCCAATCGCGTTTTGACTACTGCAACAGTCTATACTATTGCATAACAGAGAAACTCCTGACAAAGCTCCAGAAAGTCCAGAATGGTGGTGCAAGGATCATCAGCAGAACAAAGAAGCGCTCACATATTACACCTGTATTGAAGTCCTTGCACTGGCTGCCAGTTCGGGCCAGAGTCGAATTCAAGATTCTCTCGCTGGCTTATCAGTGCTTTCATGGAACTGCACCAAGCTACCTGTGTGACATACTACCCAAGCACACTCCAGTTCGCACATTCAGATCAGCAAATCTTGATCTAGAGATACCTCAACGCCATCTGAAGTCCTATGGTTACCGCTCTTTTAGCTACTCTGCTCCCTTTCTCTGGAACTCTCTCCCCAATGAGATTAGACTCTCTCCAACCCTCGAGAACTTCAAATCCACCTTAAAGACATTCCCTTTAAAAAAATATTTTGACTGCTAGTTTCACATTCTTTGTAAAAAATGTATGTATTACTGCACAATAGCCCTTCGAGCAGACACTTAGTGTCTGGAATCTTTAGCGCTCTACACATCTACTCATTATTATTTATTATTAAATAAACTTAGAACCATAACCATGAGATCCAATAACAATGAAGTCATAAGCATGAGTTTCTACAAACTAAGGAAACACTTGAGTTAAAAAAACTATTCAACCACATGCATAAGTTCCATTAACCTTTTGAACTAGAAACATGAGTTCCAAAACACTATTGAACAATTCGATCACCCTTCGACCTATAAGCATGTCTTCCAATAAGCTTTTGAATCATAAAGATAAGTTCAAAGTATCTATTGAATAATGAAACATTCAAAACCCATTTATGCATGAGGTCCAATAACTGGGACGCTAATTCAATTGTGTCGTTCTTTTGTGATATACATGATAAATTATTGTAGTATCTTTTTTGTTGATAAGAACATGTCATATTGGCAAGTAAATAAGCACGAATAATTGTAGAGTTAAATCCATTTGAATAAGACGACTTAGAACAGAAATGTTAAAAATGTGTACATTCACTACAGATTGAGGTTAGTCTAAAAAATATGACTTCAAAGTGACATTATTTGGGTAGTTTTTCATGAAATTCAAAGATAAATTGTTCAGTTATAAACAAAGGTTGAAGTTAACTTTGATTTTTTCCATGGTCAAAGTTCCATCAAATTAGCGTTAATCTACACTTAGTTGGGAGAAGAGATCTTCAATGTTGGCAAATAAACGGACTTGTAAAATTTAGAATTATAAGTTTTTGAGAATTATAATCAAAGATGGTGGGAATCGAACCAGGAACCTTTATGTTGTTGAGCAGCGACTCTATCGACTGAGCTAATGAGGATTGATACAAGCAGAGGTATTTTCTGTTGTTTTATTTATATATATTTTCTATATATATAAGCCTATGTATTTAAGTACTAGTCTGTACCAATTTTAATGTAATGAAGTTAGTTTATGGTTTTAAACCGCAATTAGATGAGTATTGTTAATATTCTATTGATCTAGTATACTTAAAGAATGATGGAATGCTCTTTTTCGTCAAAAATGACTCGACCGGAGTGGGGCATAAGTCAGATATACCCACACTTCCCGAGGTGTATCGCTCAATAACCTCCTGTTTGAATCTTGGTTCCTCGGCTCCGCTACGCTACGCCTCGGAGACCAACGATTCAAACAGGAGGTTATTGAGCGATACACCTCGGGAAGTGTGGGTATATCTATAACTTACACTCTATTGCTGGGATATCACTATTGCCGCTAACTATATGCGCTAATCTCATTGATCACCATTTACCGCCTTGAAGCGACTACGACAAATACTTTTGAAGACAACTGTTAAGAATTCTTAATACATGGCTGATATGCTGGAATTCATATATTAACATTATAGAGAAATATATGATAAAGCAAAAAAGAAATATGATATGTAATATTTCTTTCACAATTAACATTTCTTACATTCATAAGCAATGTTATACAATGTTATAACTTCAGTCAAATTACTCTCAATGACCTAGATATTTCCATGTGTATTGTGATTAGCTTTGAAAGAGTCTTTACATTTATCGGGTATCAAAGTGAAAGAGATTTGACTCAATGAATTATTTACCTTCCTAGAAAAAAGTAATTGTAAATATAGTCGCAAAGCGACAATAAAAGGATTCAGCCCAATGTCTGGGTGCATTTTGCCATCTGTATGGACTTTTGCGTCCTTTAGATACTTTGGATACTGCTAAATCTAAGCTTTTTGGCTCTATCCGCCCATTTATATAAGGCCCATTTCTACCTTAAGTACGGATTGGTAACATGGGCGTTTTTTTCAGAATGCACCTAAAGACATGAAACTTGTTTCAAGTATGCGCAATATGAAATCAAGAAAATATCGTATAAAACTAAGAATTAATCATGAATATACGACACAAAATCTTTTCGTAGAAAAAGCACAGTGACATATCAACTGGAAAAATATCCCAGATAGCAAGGGTATGTTGGGCCAACATCTGGATATGGTTGGTTGGTTGGCCCATGATTTGAAAACGTTGGCCCAACGAAATCATAATGACGTAAATACAATGGTTGTTTTATAATAGTTGGTCCAATGATTGGCCAACGTATGAAAGATTTCACAATTGTGTTATCATTTGTATGTTGTTTCATAACGTCAGCCCAACGTTGGGCAAACGTTGTAAATGACATCTATTTTATAACCATTGTTTTGTACCTTTAATTTTGTGTTGAATTAATATGGAGTAAATTAAAGTAATATATTAATAGGATAAAGATTTAAACAGTTTTTTAAATGCCACTGGATAATGATCTGAAGATTTTAATGACAACTACTGGATTCGAAACCTGCTTGTCACATAGCTCTGCAGGACAGTCAAAAAGCAGACGACGGCAACATTTCTAGATTCCTTAAAGCAGAGTGAGTATTCAATTTTGCTACCTACTTAATGTTACCCGTTTTGTGAGCATGGTTTTCACATTATGTTTGCCATTTTGAAATAACCTCAGTTTATTACTTATTGAAATACATGAAAATTTGTTAAAAGGTTCACTTTATTAATGGCAGTCAAGCTAATCATACATTCGTATAATGTGAATATTTTACAATACATTGAATGTGACTATTTTAAAAACAATTAAGCATTACACAGGAAAGGGGTGAATTTTTTTATAAAGGATATTGTTTTCAATAGTTTATTTATATATATTTATTTATGTACCGTACGTCTTATTAAATTTTCTTGTCTGACATTGACCCAACATTGGCCCAACGATTAAGGGTTGTGATTTCTTCTTACGTTAAATTTATTTGTTGATACTGCTTGACAAGTTGGCAAATTAAAATTAATTAATTAAAAAATCTTTGATTAAAAATCTCTGAAAATGCTCATTAGCTATGTAGTTCATCAGGCTATTTGGTAATAGATTATATAAATTGTCATAGTATTTGCATGATCAGTCACAAGACTAAAGTTTCTGTAGCTCTAGAAAATTACATCTCATTTTGAGTACATGTATATGATGATATGATTTTACAATGTTTATGTATTTTATAGCGTTTACTGTGTGACTGTCATATGACTTTACTGTTATGTGTATTGTTATATGTTTTGACAAACCATACTGTACTTTTCAATACAATGTACTACACTATATAACATTTTCTCATATTCAATTATATCAGTAGGAATATGGCTAGTTTTTGCCCTCATCCTTTAAATTTTTAAGTTACTGTAATATTTCTAAAGTGATTTATATTGTTATAGTTTTATATATTTATTTCAGGAGCAGACCACGTGCACAAGAACCTGTAAGGAACAAATTACAACTGATGTCAACAAGTTTTGGAAATCGGGCCAGCATAGCATACAAAAGTTCATGTGACCAAAACAATATTTACCCCATTAAAATATCTAATTTGTCTACTTGTTTTGTTCTTTGTATTTAAGTTACTTAGGTAAACGAAGGCAACCACGGAACACGGGGCATAATATGACATTGGGCCAACTAAACAACAATCATATCATAATGATGGACCAAGTGTGGGCCATTGTAGTCCGTAGATTATCTTTCATTGGGCCAACATTGAACCAATTAAATACCAACATTATCATAATGATGGGCCAGATGTGAGCCACCATAGTTTGTTTATTATCTTTCATTGGGCCAACATAAAACCAACATTATGGGCCAACGTGGAGCCGATGAGCATGTCCAAATGGGCCCATCGTTAGGGTTGCAACTATGGGCCAACGAAACCGATAATGTTGGTTCAATGTTGGCCCAACATATGAATGCTATCTGGGATATTTTTGTGATCTTTGAAAGAGCAGTCCACGTGAACAATCTGTAGTTTAGAGCTATTGTACACGTGAATCGTTTGAGAACGGACTCTGGACTTGCTGAATCATTAAAGTACGTGCACAGACATCGATTATCCCTTTCTTCAATCTCTGAGTCCAGGCAAAATGTTTACTTTCATTCTCCGATTCTAAGCAAATTGTTTGCCTTCATTCGTGGATTCTAAGCAAGAACCTTTTATCTTGCTAACCCTATATATGTTGGGGAATGTTGATGTTGACACACTAAGGATTCATTAAGAGGGTATTGGTTAAATCTAAACGTTATCATATACTGTGCACTTGGACCCACTTGCAGCCCTATATCCATTCCATCCTCTCCTGACGATAGTGTATTTATGATGCAACTCCCTAATCAGGGTCATCGTGTAATAAGTATATATTAACTGAAAAATAGTGTTAATTTCATTTCCATTGGAACGCACGAAAAGGTAAGTATCTTGAATATTGACAAGAAGAAAACTGTGGATGACAGCTTCTCTATTCTCATATATGCATATCATGAGTACACGTCATTGTTCTTATAGTGAATTTAAAAAGTTGTTACCTATATTTTCTTCACTAAAGTTAAATTACATATCATTATTAACCGGAGTTCTACAGTTGAAACATTATTTATCAACCTTCTGATTGGTGGCGTAGTCAAAATTAACAATAGTATTTATCTTATGCTAGGCAACGTTGTTTCAGTGAAGGCCTTTCTACATTCAGAGATATTTTATGCAATGCTACATTGAAATGTACTGTACAGTAGAACACGGATATAACGAACTACAAGGGACCCGGATTTAGTTCGCTATATCCGGTGTTCGCTATACGCATATAATTTTAATGATATTATATAGTGACGGGACTTGAAATTTGTTCACTATAAACGATTGTTCGCTATATCCGAGTTCGTTATATCCGTGTTCTACTGTATTTCAAACCATTGTTCGTTTATTCTAACCTAAATTCTTTATTTGGTGAATAAAAATCATAGTGGTGTTCCCAGTATAGATACAAACATTCTCCCTTCTCCAATGACATTCAAGCCGTCATGTTGTTTAACCAAGATTGCTACAAGTCCCGTTGACGTTCAAGGCACCTACGACTTCTGTATCATCTATGATAAAAGGGAGGATTCTACTTCATCTAGACTTAACGTGTTAGCTCTTCCAGCGCTGAAGTCTGGACTAGCGATATGTACAAAAAGTGCTGTATATGTCAGTGTTTAAGATTACTTATATCTAGTCGCCTTAGAATGAAGATCATACGTTAATAGCGGTGTTGGTCTACAAATGCTATCTATGTAAATAAACAGGCAAACAGTATATCGACTATTAAAGCCTGTATGCACGCCGTGTCTATGTGAGCTGTTGACTCATTCAAGGATATGTCACATGACGTTCACAATATTTTGTCTATACCCACATTTCCTATTTTCCATCGAGTCATTTACCAAAAATAACGAGTTTGTATACGTAGGTAAACGCTAATTTGACCTTGGTAAAATAACTGAAAAATGACGATACAAATTATCGATATGATTTTGTTAAATACATTCTGCTTTACAGACTCGCCATGTTGTTAGGACTTGCTTTCCTTTCTCTTGTTTCGGCAGCTACAATAAAAGGTAAGATGGATATACCTCAGTGTTTGAAATAAGCTAAAAATGTAGCCAGCCCAAAATTGGTATTTTGTAAATTATAATAGTAAAATTTGAGAAAAAGCTCAGAAAGTTACCAGCCCTGACCAAAAGTAACCAGGTACCGGGCTGTCGGACGGGCCTTATTTCATACACTGTATACCTCCTTGATAGTTTTACTGATTGATATCTTCCCGTTGTCAAGATGTAGATGACTTTGAAATAGGCCATTTTACAAAACACCAAGATCTAAATCAAGCCAATGTAGTAGTTCATCATCGGGAAGATTACAATCAAAACGAAACCCTTGCCCTTAAATACCATTTTTCACACTGCACGACAGTTAATCTTTTCTGAACATCTATGTTATATCTTGTCATATTGAGGGTCCCTACCTTGATATCAGTACCAAAATTTAAAATATTGAAAAATTCAACGGCCTGACTCTAGCTCATGAAAAATAACATAATGTAATACATTTTCGTTTGCATCGTAATCATCATTTTAAGTGTATACATGGCAATTAAACGTACAGCATTTGGTGACTGTTGCAGACACATCGTCATGTACAAGCTACCCGTGTCTGGTGTTTGATGACGGGTTTGATACTCTGGACATGAAGACCTGGGAACACGAGATCACTGCTGGTGGGGGAGGGGTAGGTTACCATTGTATACGCTGCATACATGAAGTAAATTATAAATAGTAAATTTGTTCATTGGCAAAGTCTTGGTACGCATAGATAACTTGACATTGATTACTTTATGGGCGCTCATCTCCCTAATAAGATCGCTTAAAACGCATATACTAATGAGTCACAGAGCCCATGGTTTATTGCTCGTTAAATGTAAATTATGCGTTTGTTAAGCATACGGGAAAGTAATCAGCCTGTTGAAATGTACTACAACTTTAGATTTTGACCCTGGAACACGTACTGCTTAGAAGAACGTTTATCTTTTACACGTTACCGTTTTCTTACCTACTGTAATTATGCTTTGTGTAAAGAGTCTGTAGGTCACCATGCAGCTATATTAACAGGAATAACTTTTCCCCAGAACTTCGAGTTCCAATTTTATACCAACAACCGGACCAACAGTTACGTCAGGGATGGAACACTCTACATAAAACCGGTAAGTTCTAAGAACATGTCGAAAAATTAACAAACTAGAATCTTATCATTGCAATAAAATATTCTCAAAACAGCACCTTTTGAATCTAAAGACAAATTATAATAAATGTTGTATTCGAAACCTGCTAAAGATATTGTGTATATATTTATGGACTGGCCTGGAAAAGCGTTTATTCTCATTGTGTAAGTAACACAAGTATGATTTATTTGTTATGTTTTAGACGATGTTTTGTTAACAACTTAATAAAATCTAAATCTCGTTTAATTTCAATTAAGCAAACAATATCATTAAAAGAATAAAAAAAAGTCGAACAGTATTAACCATAATCGGCAATGAATGAACTTCGAAAGTATTTTTTAGTATTATATTTATCTTAGGTCATATTCCCAAAGCGGTTCAGCATTACATGTTTGTATTCACAGACACTTACCGTCGACCAATTCGGGCCAAACTTTCTAAAAAGTGGAAAGCTTGACATTTGGGGTAAGAATACTTTTAAAACAAGTTTTCCATTTCAAAAGAACCGGGAGGTTGTGGTGTGTGTTTCAATCACTTATATGCTTGTTATGATCTTTCTGTCTGAAATATGCGCTGAAATAACGTCAGATATAAGGTAGAACTAATAAGGGATAAAGATTTTCAAAAATTCAGAAATCAAATACGTAGTCATTCACAATCTATAGATAAAATAAGACCATATCATTAATTTGAGCCTTTTGATGTTTGTAAGCTTTAGTTGCTTCTCAAATAGTCAATGTTGACAGTATGATGTGTTTTTTTTAAAAACGGTTTCACATTTCTTAATCGGTGTAGCATATTTCCCCTAGAAACCACCAGTAAAACCTATCTTGTTTTATCTGGGTACAAAACTTTCAGGGCGTGCCTCGTGCCTCGGGACTCTCGATTTAGTTATTCTCTTGTAGCCCCTCATACTTTATCCTTCACATGAAAAATGTTCTCTGGCCAATTCTTCAGGTGGGGGTCCTCACGACAGGTGCACTAACAACCAGGACTTCGGATGCAAGAAACACGGCAGTCCAGGAAACCTCATCAATCCCATCCAGTCAGCAAGACTCAGGAGTTCTCGGGGCTTCAACTTCAAATACGGCAAAGTTGAAGTTGAAGCCAAACTGCCTAAAGGAGACTGGATATGGCCGGGTTAGTTGAAATGCAGAAATTGAATAGTCCGTAAAATGGCGTGGTATTTGTAGTGGTAAAGGAAGGTGTAGTCTTTTGTTAACAAACCTCTCTGTGAAAAAATATTAGATGAGTAGAAAGAAGAGATAAGGTAGTAGTAGTAGTAGTAGTAGTAGTAGTAGTAGGAATTTGTTTGTAAGCGTTGGGGAAAATTAGTACTCAACTCCCAATATGGTAATCTAAACTCCAAAACTAAGTGAAACACCCTTAAAATCCCTTGTGACAACCGAGGTTCTGTTGATTATTTGTACAGCTATCTGGATGATGCCGACCTGGGATCAATACGGCAGCTGGCCATCTTCTGGAGAAATAGACATCATGGAAAGCAGAGGTAAGAAAATAGACAACTGAATGATCATGGTGGTATTGAAGATAACTTTTAGACAGGTAAAACGTATTACGTTTTATTTTAGACAAGTAAAACGTATTACGTTTTATTTGTTGATGACTTTCTCAGTCTAAGAAAACCTAGCCTAAATAAAACCCCTTTCACTCAGATATTGCGTCTAGCGAGATGTAGTAGCGGGTCGCGTCAGTCGATCTTTCAAATGGACCAATCAGGGATCGTCTTACCAAGCCGCAATAGTCTGCATTCGAACATATAACGTTGTAGGTTCATAGGTTTGCGAATGGTCGGATCCCGCGACCCGCTACTAACATGAAGGGAATCTATTTCAGGAAACCGCAACTACCACGACACTACTGGTCAGTCCCAGGGTGTTGACCACATGGGCAGCACGATCCACTTCGGACCTGACTATACTCAGAACCACTGGCCACTTGGACACGCTGAGAGGTATGTATTAGCAGAATTAATCAGACACTATTTTAAAGTTTTAGATCCAGTATTGTTTAACTCATAGATTGTTCATAACACAATCTCCTTGTTTTCATCAAAACATAAAATTGATAACAAAGATATTATAAGATTTATATTGTCTTCTTTCAAAAACTTCATAACTGGCACCATTCAGAGTAAGTTTAACACTGATTTATTGCATATAAAAGGCTCGTAACGAAGCAAACATATTGGGCCTGTCAAACAAAAGGTATTTTGTTATTCTTAAACTGCATTTGTTAAATGAACCTTTTAAATTTTCCGCACAATATATTTGTTTAAAAGTCTACCTACCAGTTTACAAATTTAATGTGCCCTCAGATCAGATATCTGTTTCTGAGTAAACACTGTGGAAGTGAAAGTCTGGCTTGACTTCCGCAAGATATTTATACTTTACAAATTTAGGCCTATTACCATTCTTCAGTAAAAATCGAATGACAAAATTGTCAAAAACAAATTATTTTTCATTCATCCACAATATCAATATGATAACGTGTATTACAGAGACTGTAAGAGTGGTACATTTGGTGACGCCTTCCATAAGTTTGGTCTCGAGTGGACAGAGGACCATCTCAGGTTTGTTCTCTCTTCTATGTAAAAGAGAAGGACCTCACCCGGGGGCCTTCCGTCAAAAAATACCCTCTGCCCAAGGTAGCGACCGAGGGCAGGGGCAGTCTTTGGCGAGAGCTGAGGGAGAGGTCCTTCCCTCTCTTACATAATGATATTATTACTGATTTTCATTTCTAGATCGCTCTCCTAGTCTTGTTTTAATTGAAAAAGAATCACCCATAAAAGAATGCTTTAATCATTCAAGTCAAACCGCTGTGGTGCAGTGGTATAATTGGCAGGATTGGGCTAACGAGCGGTAGTACATGAGTGTCAAGTTCGAGACGCTCTAGAGCCCAAAAACATTTCTCTTAGTGAGTTATTTTGCGAAAGATTTAGTTATTCCATACACTATCTTTCTCAACATATTAATATGGATTTTTGAACAAAGAAGAAATGGGATAAGATGGATTTGTAGGTAATTATAACTTTTAACACTATGAACTTTTCTTTGAGCCACTGAAGGCATTATGCGAGAATTTTCCACCACTGCCTTTTTCAGCCCTACTCCTTAGCGCCAACAGATATAAGTTACGACAATCTATGATTTCAAAGATTACTAACAAGTGCAGTTTGTTATAGGACTGACAAAGAAGAAAAGGGGTAAAAACAATGATTTTAAAAGATTTCGTATGGCAGATCAGCCAATGCTAGATGTATAAACTGATTTATGGTATTCATTCATGATTTACATATATCCATATTCATCTGTTTCCTTGATTAATTCTAATCACATTTTTCTTTCAGATTTTTCGTCGATGGTGCCGAAATTTTGAAAATAGATCCTGGAAAAGGAGGGTTTTGGGAATTCGGGAAATTTAACAACAGCGGATACAACAACCCTTGGGCTGGCGGGTCAAAGATGGCGCCTTTTGATCAAGAGGTAAACGAATAATGATTATAATTATTATATGAATAATTACTGTAGGAAGGAATTGACGTAAATAGAAATGTTAACTTAAAACTGTTTTAAAAATGGTGTTAGATAATTCTTTAAACGCTATAACGTCAAGAAGACAATGAGTTTATGTATTATCCACGGTAAACGAGTAAACGGTATAAGAATCTATACCAAAACGTCGCTACATTCTACAAAAAAGAATTTGATCTATAAACTCCTTGTCTTCTTGATTTCTCCAACTTCTTCAATGCCTCTCAAATAAGCTATAACGTCGTTTCAAAAACTGTTGATAGATATCCTACCGCATAAGTTATGAACCAATCAGCGACTTAAGTGTTTCTAGAAACAATGCATTTAGTCAGTACATAGACCCGCTCCCCCCCTCCCACCCAACATAGGAACTTAACTTAACCAATAACTTAAAAAAACGATCTTGATGTTATATTAATCTGACTGATAACTTCCTGTGTTGGGTTGTCTCTAGGAACACTTAAGGTGTTGATTGGTTCATAACTTATGCTATGCAGTGGTAGGATATCAGCATGTGTAGCTGAACAACTAGAAATCGCTTGAAAAGTTTTTTGAAGCGTATTGCCTGCCGCCATGTTGGAATGATCGTAACTAAAGTTATGGTCATCGGTTTACGCGCAATTTAATTAGGGCTGATATTACAATTCACATATCTTAGTTCTACGTTATCCATAATGTTGCTATTGAGGGCATCAGCAAATAGCAACTGAGTAACACACACACATCTGAGACGAGCCACCTTATTTCCTTCTGTTACAGTTCTACATTATCCTCAATGTAGCTGTTGGTGGCTTGCCCTACTTCCACGATGAGTACAAGAACGCAGCTTACCCCAAACCCTGGAAGGTTGCAGACCAGGGCACTTTCTGGAATGCCAGGAATCTCTGGTACCCAACCTGGAACCCGGATGTAAACAACGGAGAAGATGCTGCCATGAAGATCAACTATGTTAGAGTCTGGAAACTGAAAGCCTGAACAATGGGACGTTTGGCAACGGCAGAATTAACAACTAACATTCAATATGTGATGAATTTATGTTGTGATTAACACACTGAGAATAACTCCTGATATTTAGATAGTTTAAGAATCTGGGATGAATCCCTGGGAATGATTCAGATAAGACTACATTAAAATAAAAGCTGAAAGGAATTGTCATTTATCAATTCTACAATACTTTCGGGTGACACGTATCAGGGGCGGGATATGATGTTTATTCTATATCTAATTATTTCAGCAAAGCATCTACATATGTTCGTTATAAAAATTTTTCTAAAATAAATATTTAAACAAAGTTTAAAGAGACATCTTATCCATTCACTTGAAAATGAATTTATTTATCAAGATACTTATGTGTACTACAGTATGCTATTTACAGTGCTTTGTGTTCATTTTCATTTGCTAGTCCACCTGTTAACTGTTTTGTTTTATGCAAAACTTTGTCCTTATAATAAACGTTTATACTGTATATAGCTTTTGTTCCTTATATATATATATTTAAAAGTGAAGAAATGAAATGAATATGAAATAACTTGATAATAATTAGACCTTTGGCTTATTTAATAAAGATATAATTTCTATATTTTCAGTGTTTGGTAATTATTTAAGAACACTTCGGACATTTACGCCAATATCACGGATGTACAATGATTTTAGAATTAAGGGTGCATTACAAAATTAATGAAAGTGTGCAAATAAGTCAGCTTAATCATGAAACCACGAGATACGAGAAGATATATTGTCACGAAATGTGAAATATAAATTTAAAGAATAAACGGGAGTCATTGCCTTTTTGTATCTTAATAAAAACTCACTTGCTTTGGTTTGAATAACTATGAAAAACGAATGGAAAATGATTATCTCTCCCCAAGATCCACATTTTATCATTTTATGTGGAATTCTATAGATGAATAGTCAATACAACATACATGTAGTCGAATATTTAACACTTATGAACGACTTTTTTTTTTACAAAGTAAAAGTTTATTCGTATTCAAGGCCTCATGGCCAAAAGTACAAAATCGTATGTACATATAATCAGAGCGCATGGACATCGAGATGGTATATTACATAGGTAGATTACGTTTGAGAAAAATAGCAAGATTCTTAAGATATTCAATATTTTGTGAAGCCATAAGCAAGTCAAATTTTTCCCTTGTCGGATTGGTATGAACATGGCTTGGTAACAGCATTTTTCTACTTATTTCATAAAATGGCCAAACTAATAAAAAATGAAATTCATCTTGAATAACGCCATAATTACATTTTGTACATTTGAGTAGGTCAATATTAACATTTTTATCATATCGGTAATGCTGTATATTAAGTTTGTGACTCATACATCTGAACTTACACAGAGTACGTACCAAGTCTCTATTTGAAATAAGCTTAAAAATATAAATCTCTGGTTCCAGAATACTCTTGTAAGAACAATAATTATGCAGATATGATGACGAACATAATTTACTATGCCATAATTGATACTGAATATCATGACATCGTTGTTTAAAACATTGCATAAAAGCTGGAATGTCACCACATTCTTGAAATATCTATACATATGAAAAACCAGTTTCCATTAACAAGGTACGAACATGCGACACCCAACTGATACCACCATGGTCGTCATATGCTTTAAGCATAAGATAGCAGGCCTTTGGATGGCGACTCGTTTCCATGTTTAATAACCTAGTCCAATATATAGTCCAAACTATGAACTTGTTCGATTTTATCTCTCACAGAAAAAACCCATATTTCAGAACCATATAAGAGTATTGGTGCTAATTTGGTGTCAAATATTTGGGTTATTACACTCAATGGGAGTTGAGGATACTTGTTAATGAGTTGAAAAATGGGAAAACAGGCCTTTTTAGCTTGAATAGCAAGAGTTTCACATGCCTTTGACCATACAAGTCTTGAGGAAAATATTATACCAAAATATTTATAATATGAAACAACATTGAACTTTTCTGCATCATACATCCATTTTTCGTTCTTATTGAGATAACCACCATTTCTAAATACGACAATACATGATTTATCTAAGTTAACCTTTAGACCCCATTTATCACAGTAGCTTTTTAGTAAATCAAGCTTCTTCTGCAAACCAATAACAGTGTCATCTAATAACGTTACATAATCAGCAAACAATATCAACTGGATATCCTCAGATCCGTCTCTCACAAAAATACCTCTTAATCCAAAAGTTTTGAATTCTTCAATTAACTCGTTGATAAAAAAGATAAAAAGCACAGGACTAAGACTGCAACCCTGGTGAACGACTTTGTACTTTATGATAATGTAACTAAAGTTATGGTCATCGGTTTACGCGCAGTGACTGATGCTACTGACAAGTAATTAGGGCTGATATTACAATTCACATATCTTAGTTCTACGTTATCCATAATGTTGCTATTGAGGGCATCAGCAAATATCACTTGAGTAACAAACACACATCTGAGATGGGCAACCTTATTTCCTTCTGTTACAGTTCTACATTATCCTTAATGTTGCTGTTGGTGGCTTGCCCTACTTCCACGATGAGTACAAGAACGCAGCTTACCCCAAACCCTGGAAGGTTGCAGACCAGGGTACTTTCTGGAATGCCAGGAATCTCTGGTACCCAACCTGGAACCCGGATGTAAACAACGGAGAAGATGCTGCCATGAAGATCAACTATGTTTAAGTCTGGAAACTAAAAGCCTGAACAATGGGACGTTTGGCATCGGCAGATATAACAACTAACATTCAAGATGTGATGAATTAATGTTGTGATTAACAAACTGATGTTAACTCCTGATACTTAGATTGTTTAAGAATCCGGGATAAATCCCTGGGAATGATTCAGATAAGACTACATTCGAATAAAAACTGAAAGGAATTGTTGTTTATCAATTCTACAATACTTTCGGGTGACACGTATCAGGAATGGGATATGATGCTTATTCTATATCTAATTATTTCAGCAAAGCATCTACATATGTTCGTTGTAATTTGTTTTCTAAAATAAATATTTAAACAAAGTTTAAGGTAGTGACATCTTATCCATTCACTTGAAAATGAATTTATTTATCAAAATACTTATGTGTACTACAGTATGCTATTTACAGTGCTTTGTGTTCATTTTCATTTGCTAGTCCACCTATTAACTGTTTTGTTTTATGCAAAACTTTGTCCTTATATTAAACGTTTATACTGTATATAGCTTTTGTTCCTTATATATATATATTTAAAAGTGAAGAAATGAAATGAATATGAAATAACTTGATAATAATTAGACCTTTGGCTTATTTAATAAAGATATTGTTTCTATGTTTTCAGTGTTTGGTAATTATTTTATTACACTTCGGACATTTACGCCAATATCACGGATGTACAATGATTTTAGAATTAAGGGTGCATTACAAAATTAATGAAAGTGTGCAAATAAGTCAGCTTAATCATGAAACCACGAGATACGAGAAGATATATTGTCACGAAATGTGAAATATAAATTTAAAGAATAAACGGGAGTCATTGCGTTTTTGTATCTTAATAAAAACTCACTTGCTTTGGTTTGAATAACTATAAAAATGAATGGAAAATTATTATCTCTCCCCAAGATCCACATTTTATCATTTTATGTGGAATTCTATAGATGAAATCAATTCAGTCAATACAACATACATGGAGTCGAATATTTAACACTTATAAACGACTTTTTTTACAAAGTAAAAGTTTATTCGTATTCAAGGCCTCATGGCCAAAAGTACAAAATCGTATGTACATATAATCAGAGCGCATGGACATCGAGATGGTATATTACATAGGTAGATTACGTTTGAGAAAAATAGCAAGATTCTTAAGATATTCAATATTTTGTGAAGCCATAAGCAAGTCAAATTTTTCCCTTGTCGGATTGGTATGAAAATGGCTTGGTAACAGCAATTTTCTACTTATTTCATTAAATGGCCAAACTAATAAAAAATGAAATTTATCTTGAATAACGCCATAATTACATTTTGTACATTTGAGTAGGTCAATATTAACATTTTTATAATATCGGTAATGCTGTATATTAAGTTTGTGACTCATACATCTGAACTTACACAGAGTACGAACCAAGTCTCTATTTGAAATAAGCTTAAAAATATAAATCTCTGGTTCCAGAATACTCTTGTAAGAACAATAATTATGCAGATATGATGATGAACATAATTTACTATGCCATAATTGATACTGAATATCATGACATCGTTGTTTAAAACATTGCATAAAAGCTGGAATGTCACCATATTCTTGAGATATCCATACATATGAAAAACCAGTTTCCATTAACAAGGTACGAACATGCGACACCCAACTGATACCACCATGGTCGTCATATGATTTAAGCATAAGATAGCAGGCCTTTTGATGGCGACTCGTTTCCATGTTTAATAACCTGGTCCAATATTTAACACATCTTTGAAAATAGTAAATACATAGTCTTGTCCTACCAACTTCTCCAAGAATAGTTGAGTGTGATACAAATTTACCGACTCCTAAATATTTCTTGAAAAAAAGAACTATGAACTTGTTCGATTTTATCTCTCACAGAAAACCCCATATTTCAGAACCATATAAGAGTATTGGTGCTATTTTGGTGTCAAATATTTGGGTTATTACACTCAATGGGAGTTGAGGATACTTGTTAATGAGTTGAAAAATGGAAAAACAGGCCTTTTTAGCTTGAATAGCAAGAGTTTCACATGCCTTTGACCATACAAGTCTTGAGGAAAATATTATAGCTAAATACTTATAATGTAACAACATTGAACTTTTCTGCATCATACATCCATTTTTCGTTCTTATTGAGATAACCACCATTTCTAAATACGACAATACATGATTTATCTAAGTTAACCTTTAGACCCCATTTATCACAGTAGCTTTTTAGTAAATCAAGCTTCTTCTGCAAACCAATAACAGTGTCATCTAATAACGTTACATCATCAGCAAACAATATCAACTGGATATCGTCAGATCCGTCTCTCACAAAAATACCTCTTAATCCAAAAGTTTTGAATTCTTCAATTAACTCGTTGATAAAAAAGATAAAAAGCACAGGACTAAGAATGCAACCCTGGCGAACGACTTTGTACTTTATGATAATGTAAGCGTCAACAGCTTGGAGAGGAACTTTCATCTCCTGTTTTAAAGGGGCAGTAGCACGTTTTTAGGGGGAATATAAGGTGATGTCAGGAAAATGAAAATTAATGATTCCAATTGACAGACAATGCATTTAAACTAAATGAAGCAGTAGTAATTCAAATATATAATGTAAATATTAGCCATGCGATTCCTTTTTCCTACACAAAACGAATTAAAGGTGTTCACAAAAGAAGGCCGCCAATTAATTGAAGGTGAATCTTCATACTTTGTTCCCTGAATATAGAAGGTTGAATTGTGTAATGAGATTTGTGACACTTTCAAAATAATACATTAAGCCTTAACGTACAATTATCAGTGAAAAATTTGAAATATAAAATTATCACAAAACGTGCTACTGCCCCTTTAAAGGGGCAGTAGCACGTTTATAGGGGTAATATAAGCAGATGTCAGGAAAATAAAAATTAATGGTTCCAATTGAAAGACAATGTATTTAAACTAAATGGAGCAGTAATAATTCAAATATTTAACGTAAAGTTTAGCCATGCGATTCCTTTTTCTTACAGAAAATGAATTAAAGGTGTTCACACAAAAATGGCGCCTATGTATTTTATGTGAATCTTCATACTTTGTCCTCCGACTATGGATGATTGACTTGTGTAATGACATTTTTGACACTGTCAAAATAATACATTTAACATTAACTTACAATTATCACTGAAAATTTAAAAATATAAAATTATCAAAAAACGTGCTACTGCCCCTTTAAGGCGAATGTTTGCATGTTATCATTATCTCATAAGGTTAGGATATCATTTCTCCACATGGTTATTCTATTTTTTTCCAAAATCCCCGTGGAGACACGTGGAGAAAACCGGACATCTTCTGTTCGAATAAATAAACATTAAAATAAATATTCTTATTAAAATAAATTTCTATTTTATTTTTTAGCAGATGAGTAGATATTCTATTAAGAAGGTAAAACGAGAAACGACATTTTGAGTTTTAAAATTTTTAATTCTTCGAATGAATTGTTTAAGAGATTCATCAATATTTACAATGTTTTTAAACTCAAAATAAACCACATAATAATTTTACAAACCTTAGAAGACTTCGTGCATTACAACAGTTGACGACCACATTAAAATTACACAGCAACGTTTGTAACGTAAAAACACACACCAAGAATATTTTTACATAATTTAACATGAACAAGTTCCATAATTTTCCATTCATTAGAATGCAATTAGCAGGACAATATAGAACGAAAGAGAAATTGTTCATCCATAGAACTTACGTATTCTTTACACTGCCAGCTTCTGTAATGTGACTTAGACAGGTATTGACAAAAGACATGTATGGGTTTGCAGTGTATAGTAAATGTGTGTTGGTTGTTGTTGTTGTTATGTTGGGGTTTATCGTCTTCTCCCTCCTATTGGTGATGTCGCCGACGTTGGTGCCATGCCTTACTTATAGCCAAATGATGGGCATAACATTTTGAAGGAGTCACGGACACCATGATTCGAAAGTAATGCCAGAGGATAAGTAAAATAATTTGGAATTATATTGGGGGATATATAGATTAAAAGTAATAAATAATAAAAAAGAAAATGGTACATGTATATGATAAATAAAGAATAAAATGTGCATTGGTCCTTTAAATAATTTATTCAAATAAGTAATACTTCGCGCATGATAAGTCCGTCTCAAGTTTCATTTAAACAATTATTGAAAAAAATGCAAAGACCAAGACACAGGTAACGTGTTGTATCTTTACATTTCTTTAGAACACATACGTTTGGATATACGAACCTGAAATATATCTATGTAATCCACTCTTTTTAAGTACATAATAGAGAAGGTTGTCTTGGTTCAACTGAAAGATGCCTCTGTTAATATAAATAATAGAGTATTGATTTAAGGCGTTAATGACTTTCTTATATTTGTTTAAAAGAGGTATGTGTTCTATGAAGCACTCAATTGAATATTCTTTGTGTTTTCTGACGTTCTGATTTGAAAACACTATGTCTTTGTTGGACTCTAGGGGGGCATTGATTATGAATGAGCAAGAATTGTCTTCAGAAAGTGACAGAACATTAAGAAATACTAATAAGACAAACCAAGAAAGTGTGTCTCGGTAAAGTGTTGGTTTATCACAACAAGATTATCTGTCCTGATTTGAGTTTTGAAAAAAATGTGATAGAATTGTTATATCCTTTCGTCAATATGTGGTTAAGTAACATATTGCTTATACAAGCGCTGAAGATCTCAACTGTTACAATGCTCTGCCTGGATATTGCTTTCCTTACAACTAAAGATAAGTACCTGAAGCAAAATTTACTTGGAATGACCAGTTCAGTAAGCTTGATGGACTGTGCTGCAGTATGTCAGTCATATCAACAATGTCAATCGTTTGGATTTGAACCTCGAACAAAATCATGTCATCTTCATGGTAAAAGCAGTGATAGCGTCCCTTCTGATCTGATCTTTAAGAATGACTGGATTCATGGAAACATGATGGATTGGCCAAAGGTAAGCGTGTCAAATAACTGCAATTCAAAGTAACAAACTTTATTATACCCCCGCCTTACAGCGTAAGCGGGGGTATATAGCGTTCATTCTGTCCGTCCGTCTGTTCGTCCGTCCGTCCGTCTGTCCGTCCGTCACAAAAGTTTGTCTGGAGCATATCTCCCAAACTATACATGCTAGCTTCACCAAACTTCATACACTTATCAACCATGATCCCTAGATGTGCCTTTTGAGGGTTAGACCAACACATTATTTTTATTTTTTGCGGTTTCCATGGAAACACGACTAAAACAGTGACACTATGACCAAGCCCTTTGTCCGGAGCATATCTCCCAAACTATTCATGCTAGTTTCACCAAACTTCATACACTTATCAACCATGATCCCTAGATGTGCCTTTTGATGGTTAGACTAACACATTATTTTTATTTTTGCGGTTTCCATGGAAACATGACTAAAACAGTGACTCTATGACCAATTCCATAGTCCGGAGCATATCTCCCAAACTGTTCATGCTAGCTTCACCAAACTTCATACACTGATCCACCATCATCCCTAGATGTGCCTTTTGAAGTTTAAACCAACAAATTATTTTTATTGTTTGCAGTTTCCATGGATAAATGACTAACAAGTGATTCTATGATAAATTACTTTGTCCCGAACATATTTCCTGAAATATACATCTCAGCTTCACCAAATTTGCTACATACATGTATGTCAATCATGGTTGCTGGGTATGCCATGGAGAGTTAAACGATATATGGGTTTTCTTTTCTGTGGTTTCTTTGGAAAAACATGACTTACAAAGTGACTCAACAAAAATAAGTTTGTCCTTAGTACATCTCGTAGAATATTCACGATAACTACCTCAAATTTGAAACAAAGATCAACCATTATCCCTAGATGAACCCTTTTAATTGTAAAACCTATTAATGAATTTATTGGGGTTTCAGTGGAAAGCAGACTTACACAATGAGTAACTGTATACTCAACTATAATACAACTTTAACCAATATTAATCAGTTTTACTATTTGATTGTTTTTAACAAAGTGGGGAGCGGGGGTATGTGAGCTTTGCTCGCTTCTTTACTTGTTCTTTCACGTTTTCATTTAAAAGGGCAGTAGCACGTTTTTTAAATTTTTTCTTCTTTCAGTTTTTCACTGATAATTGTTTGCTAATGCTAAATGTATTGCTTTGATAGTGTCAAAATCATATTACGCAAACCAATCTTCAATTTCAGAGAACAAAAAAAATCAAGATTAACATAAAGTCCATTGGCGGCCATTTTGTGTGAACACCTTTTTCATTTTGTGTAACAAAAGAAATCACATAGCTGAACTAAACATTTTATATATGATTAATTACTGTTATTTTTAGTTTAAATACATAGTCTTTCAATTGTAACCATTTATATCGATTTTCCTGACATCACCATATTTTCCCCCTAAAAACGTGCTACTGTCCCTTTGCAGAATGCCAAATGCAGATGATACACATTTATAAACCTTTTGTGACGTCACTCCATTGTTCTTGGAGGTTTTTATCTATTTTTATGATATATCCCTAATCAAATAATTATTTTCGAAAGATGTAATTAATGATTTTTGTTAAAGTCAAAGTGTCAACTGACTATCAATTTTGAAAAATATCACAAATCTAATTTTGACACTGCAAATGTTGTGGCGATATGCCGGCTCGAACCCGCAGAGTTTACACTCCGAAACGCCAAACCAAACGCTCTGACCATATTGTGACAGCGCTGAGATACATCGTTTGTTAGGTCCTCTTACATGTATAACAAAGGTCTAAGTTTGGGTTTTTGATATTTTACGGCCGCCTCAGTTATTTTCACGTTATCGGTCATGTCAATGTTATTATAACTATTTTGCGGTTTATAAAATAGATAACACATAGTCAGTGGGCATTATCAATAAAAAGGGTTTTCTACCCTCGTGATTTGCTATATAGAGATTATTAACTGAGTGTGTTTCCGTATCATTAATATCATATAATAGGAATAAAATGTGTACTATGCGAGCCATTTTGTCTTCCCATCAGACAACCCATGACAAGCCAAAACCGATGCTTCTATGAGCGGCCTGTCCAAGGTTATTCATCGCTACTTGATTTAAACATATTTATTCATATACAATTTCAAGGCAGCTCCGATTCATTTGCATAAGGTGTCTTCGGTACTTATAAACATCATGTCATAAAGTTCAAAGTAGACTTGCACTCACCGACACAAAGGTCGCCTGATGCACTAATATATCATTTCATTTTCAATTGTTTGAAATCAGCTTGAGAGAGAAAGGACCTTCTCTTTTACTGGTTTTCCAGTACTTTACACATGACTGCAGTGCTTATCAGGCGTGAAACTACTTCTTGTTATGTTAATGTCACACAAGTCGATTTTGTTTTGCCTGTTGCTCAAAACAACCTTACAGACAAAAATCTATATCAATAGAAACTTTATAATGTCATTGAAATTCCTCTGAATATCGACCCCATGTTATTGAAAATGATAATAGAATAACAGTTTTTGATATCATGCATTATAGAAAAATATATACCTTTACTAAAATCAAAACATTGAATACATGCAGTACAAACCACGTTTTGTATATATAATGCATGATATTTTGCTTTATTGGCTTTATTGCCTGCCTGCTTGTATAAGGATGATGGCATGTTAAAACTGCAATAGTGGCAATAGTGCACAGTGGCAATGAGTAAGTCGTCAACAACTGTATACACCAGGCGTTGGAATTGCAATCCATCCCTCGCATTAAAAGTAAAAATGCTTTAATAATGCTTTCAATTTTTACAATCAGATTATTGTTGACATTTTATGAAAAAAACACTTCACAACCTTAAACAAAACATTAAGTGGATTCATATAGTATGATAAGTTGATTTCATTTGAAATTTTACGGATGGAATTCCTCGTGTTGGCTCCTATTATATGTTCAATATTTGCAGACTCTCCTGGGTCCATGTGCGGAACACAACTGCCCAGAAGGACAGAAATGTCACGTGAACAGACTAACTAAAGATCAAATATGTGTGACAGGTCTGTATCTTTCACAGCAAATGTGAATGTGATTATGAGTGTAAAATGATATTCATGAAATGAATAAAATGGAAGATAGAGATGGAATTAGATGATTAGTGTTTCAGTCTATTTATTTGTTTCAAAATGTCAGGGCTAATTCAGTAAGAATCCAATGATTATGAAACTACAAATAATTCATAGGACATCATAGCTGTTTTTCAAAAGTTTGGTACACTATATTTTCAAGTTTTATGACCGAAATATATCTGCCACACCTTATCAAGTTGATTATTACAGGTACCCTGAGTTTACCACAAGACCTCTGTCCAGTTCCTCCTGAGGTGACCAATGCAGTCCTCAGTCCAGGAGGTCAAGAGATAGGAGCATCGAGAACTTACACCTGTCAAGATGAATACCTGGACACAGAGAGCTTTCTCACCTCAGCTGAAACTACCTGTCTACCTGACAACACCTGGGCACCTGTAAACCTCACCTGTTCAGGTACCGTGATTCATAAATAGAGGATATTATATGAGTGTCCATGACATACTATGTTTACGACACGAGTGACTAAATATTAGTATTTCCCGAGCGAGAGCGAGGGATATATTGATATTTAGGCACGAGTGTCATAAACATAGTATGTCATGGGCACGAATATAATATTCTGTTTATTACCGTAGTCCCAAAATTGAAGAAAATGCTCAAGACCTACTTCTCAGCACAGGTAGACTAGCGGGTGGCGGCCCGTATAGATTGTGACGTCATAGATGAACCGTGACGTCAAATCATTGTTTTTTACGTGACGTCACAATGCAAAAGTGATATTTTGCCCTAGGGCAACATATGAAAAATATGAACCTCGATATGACTGCCCTCGTAGGTAATAAATATGTTTATATGTCGCTCTCGCTCGAGTAATATATAGAGACTATTTCTCGTGAAGTGAGAAAGTGTCATTTTGACTCGTGGCTGCGCCACTCGTGAAAATATCACTTTCTCACTCAACTCGATGAGTTAGAAATGATATTCGGCAAAAACAATGAATTAGTCTATTTATTATATAATTTTAAGATCATAAAACAGAGTTGTCAGATATCAGAAGGCAAAAGTTTTCCTGTTGTGATGAATGAGAGTCTAGCAACTCCATTTATCATTTCTCGGTAAAAAGGAAGTTCGATAGAAATAATGTGATATTTAACCGGAAATAGTTTTTCGAAAAATATATAATGTGTGAATGTTAAATGATATCAGATCCACAATATGGTTTTGGTTATAATTAGGTGAAACAAATGCTTCTTATCTATTTTGGAAAGTCAGTTTTGACGTGAACGGATACAGTGAGGGAAGCGCTATGTCGGTGTGACGGATCTCTCGCTTCGTAAATTTATGTTGCGATAAAATGAACAATTATTAACTACAACAACAAGATATGAACTTCTGATTGTTTTTCGATATCGAAGGATACATTGTCACTGCAAACTGTTAACAATAACATACTGAAAACATCGTAAAGAGTCGTTTTTCTTCAATTCTAAACAACACCGTGACGCGAGGCGTGCGTTCGATTTCCTCAAAGGGAGATCCTATTTTTCTCACCGGAGTTAAAATATGGATTATATTTTCACTGCAGTGAAAATATGACTTTCTACTGCCTTTGTTAAAATATGGATTATATTTTCACTGTATAACCCTATATTTCATTGCTAATTATATAATAATGATATTTATCCACTCGTGTCGTACAGATAGTATGTCATGGGCACGAATATAATATCACAATGAAAAGGTGTTTATTTCCCCTCGGACACCATATGAAAAAAATGAACCTAAATATAACTACCCTCGTAAATGGTATTTGTCAAGAAAAGACCCATTTTCTATCTATTTTATAATTAAATCGTTGTATTTGTTCGCATTCACGTTGAGTCGGGCCCGAAGAGAGCCCGTTGCCTAAGCAACAACATGACATCACTAGCATCTCATTGCGTCAGAGCATTGTTCGATGAAGTCAGACCAATGTTGTTATCAGTCACTAGTAACTGATAACACGTTGCATAGTTATTGTCACTAGTGGTTTATTTTCAGCAATTTCATTTTCATTCTTATTCTTCAGGAACGTTACGTGATTATTGAAATAAACTTAAATACGAAACAAAATATGATAAAAACGAAAATATAATTTTTTTTTTGCAATAGCTTTAGACATGTAAGTTATGCAAAAGATTTCTTTACAAAATTGAATACCATATGAAAATTATTTAAAGTTGCCGTTATTTAAACTGTACAAAATGTATTTAACTGACGTAACACAAACATGTTATTGATGATTTCAGGTCGGTATATCAAACAAGAGTTCAAGCCTGAGCCTACGTACACATTCCAGAACATCGAATCTGACGTTTTGGCCAGACTGACAGGATCCACATCAAGTCTCATCTACCTGGTGAAAACCTGTAAGGATAGCAACTTCTTGCTGCATGAAAACCTTGACTACAGCACAGGCGAAACGTACGAGGTTGCTGTTGGAGGTTGGTCGAATACACAGTCGGCAATAAGAAAGGGTATTCAGGGTCCCCGAAAATATGTTACCAGAGAAGCAGGATTGGTATCATGTACAGAATTCCGACCATTCTGGCTCAGTTGGGCTAATGATATTATAACTGTAGGCAAGGGAAATATACTTGGCCAAAATGAGCTTCTGCGTTGGAGTCCTGACCCGCCGATGCAGTTTAATTTTGTCAGCTATAGCTCTTACATCAATAATCCAGGTCTCTGGTACTTCCTTGTCCAGTAGTTTTGTACTATTTTGTAAATTCCCTTTGGAGGCTGCTCAAATTCGATATATGTAAACATTCTTTCAATAGCTTTTTAAAAATAAGTGTTGAAACCTTCCAGGTATTTTACGGAAGCTTCGTCCAATCTTGCATTAGGTATTTTGTAAAAAGTCTACCAGCAGCACATGGATTTGTAATATTTTCGTTGTAATGTGGGCCATGGCCTTAAAAACTGAATAAATACTGCTTGTCTGTCTGTCTGTCTGTCTGTAAATAAAATATTGGATGTTTTCTATTAATTCTTCTGATTACAAATGGAAGTTGTACATATTTATACAGAAACAACACAATAAATGTATATAATAAAAGTGCTTTAGAGGCAATCATTTCGTTATTGACAACACATGACTGATTTCTTAACTGTCAATTTAAGCATACATATTGTATCACCTTCTTAGTTACAGTTTGCAAACCTTCAAGTATGGTAATGCAGGGAAGGTTTAAACGAGTGAATTAGTCATCATATGATCTAAAGATTGGTCATGGCATCATGCATGTATACATTAGAATTGAATTACAGTTATCAAGTGTAAGCCATTTAGAAAAATGTGTTACTTAACATTTAGATTACTTTTGATTTTAATTTTAGTTTTCTTTAAAGCAAGCAGCATCAATAATTTGGTATATTCTATTTAATAATAAATCAAAATATCCTGTGTTTGAAATAATGTGTGTTTCCATTTAGGGGTTCAGTTAGATTTTTAGCACGTTTCTGTTGCAGGACTATTCAGATTTTAGTAGGTATTGGTACCCGGTTCGGATTTAATCTTAGAAGTTAGAACCCTAATGTAGGTTAAATGTTAGCGAAGTTACATACGTATTTGCATTACATGAGAGATAAGAAATGAAAACCAATAATGTTGTTCCTTAGTTGATGTGGACAATTCTGTTCATTTTTCAATGCAAACACAAAAACTGACATTCAATTCTTAAGTAATATCACAAGATAATATTACTATAGCTTGGTAGATGGTTGATGGAAACACAATCGCCTATTGAAACCATATTGTGATCCAAAATGGTTGGAATTCCAAGTATAAGCCATGTTATGACCATGTCTTAAATTACAAATTGGGTTTTATATTAAAATAGATGATATGGAAATGACAAAACAATAAGAATCATAGTATTGTTTCCTTAAAGACCAAAGACACTGCCCACCCTTAGATCTCAATATAGTAGTTATTGAGTGAAGTTACGATACAATAATGCAATAATCAGTTTGCGGACGAATGTAATTACAAGATATTTTATATATTGGAGTAGAAATAACTAAACGAATAAAAATTGACAATTTTTTTCGACCTCGTGCTTAAAATACTACAGTTCAGGGCAAAACATTACTTTATTGCAAAACACATGCTTATTAGGGCTACTCTATTTCTTAAGAAATTATTACAGTTATGACCTACCTGAATGCAAGCTGATATGCATCCAACCCCTCCATTATTGTTTGTTATTTCAAATTGAAGTTTCAAGTGAAATACAGCAAATGTTTTATTTATCAGACAATTCATTTTAACCCACAATAATGTGAACTAGTTTGGTATTTTATGAACGCTTCGACATTTGTGCTGAACAAAACTCTTTCACAGGGATTCAATGCTGCATGTCCATTGGCTCAAATACTGAACTTAAATAATCACTTATTTAAAAGTGATATTCAATGTCATCTTTTCAAACGAGTTTTTCACGTCTGATAATACCGTAATGCATACATGGAGGTATTCATATTATCCATACCCGTCGCAGTTTCCTAACCGCAATACCTAACCGCAGAAAAGTTTTTCATATAGAGCTGTATATATTTGATCTCAACGCACCCTTCTTTATTGCTTAAAATTTTCATTTTCATAATTTTCATTTTACGATTAATCAATGAATAATCATTAAAATAATAAGTGGAATAAAACGTGGAATTGTCATGATGCAATATTTTTATTTTCATTATTGTGTGTTATTCATTATGTATTTTCTTGCGACACCTTTTGGATTGTTTGCAAAATAAAAATTCATTTTGAGGAAACACTTGTCAGTATCCATTTCACCCGAAAGGACTGACAGAAATCAATGATTAATCCTACTGCAGGATCTTAATAATCTCAAGATATATTCTCATGATAACCTGTATGTGAACAGCTTCTCAATGATCCGTTGATTTTCTTTATCTCAAAGTTTTGTTAACATCTTAACGCTAATGATTCTTATTGTAGGCTATGATTATTAAAGGGGCAGGAGCAGGTTGTTATGGGGAATATGAGGTGATGTCTGAAAATTAAAAAATATGGTTCCAATTGAAAGACAATGCATTTAAACTAATTTGAGCAATTATAATTCAAACATATAATGTAAAGTTCAGCCATGTGATATTTTTTTCTTGTCCAAATTGAATTAAAGGTGTTTACACAAAATGGCCGCCCATGGATTTTAGGTGAATCTGCTTACGTTGTGCTCTAACTATCGATAAATGGTTTGTGTTATGAGATTTTTGACACTATCAAAATAATAATTTCGCATTAACGTACAATTATCAGTGAAAAATTTAAAATTGAAAATTATCAAAAAACGTGCTAATGTCCCTTTTAAGGAACACTTAAGAAATAAAAGAGGCATTAAGTAGTTGGAAGTGTAATAAGAACAAGTGTTTATCTTTAAAACTCCTTACAGCATGCGTTTGATAAGGTTGTTGTTTCTCATTTAAGCATGAAATTAAGTGCTTGGAAAGTAACAAGAACTTAAGAAAAACGTCGTGCTCTATGAATAAATAATTTGTGAAGATTAGCACTCTGTCACAGACGGGTGAATTTGAATTCAGTGGAACTAATTTGTTGTAACACAACACAAGATTTCGACCTGTTATGAACCAATTCAACTGTCATGACATTCGATCGGTTCTTGAGACCTGGATATTTAAAGGGGCAGGAGAACGTTTTCTGAGAAAAAATATATTTTCAATTGTTTACATGTAGTTGTACGTTAATGCTAAATGTATTAATTTGATAATGTCCAAAATATCATCACAAAAATCAATCATCCATAGTCAGAGAAAATGATTAAGATTCACATAAAGTCCATTGGCGGCAATTTTTTATGAACACCTTTAATTCATTTTTTGTAAGATAAAGGAATCGCATGGCTGAACTTTAATTTATAAATTTGATTTATTACTTCATCCTTCAATTTAAATACATTATCTTTCAATTGGAACCATTTATTTTCATTTTCCTGACATCACCTTACATTCCCCCTAAAAACGTGCTACTGCCCCTTTAATAGATGTCACAGATGAATAAACCTATGCTACAACGTCCTGTAATTAGAACATGAACTGTAAACTTCAGAGATAGGTACAGCCAGTTGTAAAGTGACAGAGAACTTATATAAGGACAATAAAGTACTAAGGACAATAAAGCAGAAAATTGTGTGCAAACAATTCTTGCTCACATGAATAAATATTCCAAAATTATCATCATCACAACTTTTTTCTTGTTAGGACATCTTGCATTGAAAGCGAATCTTGGTTTGCCTAGATTACTCCATTTAGATGTCTTGTCATATATAGTGAACTGAATGGCTTAAACAAATGTATATATTCATATCTGTGTTTAATGTGCAAGAAATCCAATTCAGTTTATTGAATGACAAATATTGAATATTTATAAAGAAAAGTTAGGTGACAACAAAGTCAGTTGAAGACATGTTATCAACGGTGACAGAACAGGAGTCCCCTGGTACGCGTCTTAAAAAGAACCATGACATTTCACTTTAATACGGAAATGCACGCCTCGTGGTTCTCATAGATGACAGAAAGCTAATTTGTAGAAGATTTCCCAATAGTGGGGATTTGACTGCCTTAATTAGTGATGTCCTAGGACAAATCCCCAATTAACAAAATCCACAAGGACAAAATCTCCAAGGACAAATAAACTCTGCGAACAAAATTCCCAACTCGTTAGGCCGAAATCCCCAAGACTAAATAAGAACAGAGTATAGAATTTGATAACAAAAATTCGTTTTATTCATATTAGCAATCACAATAAGTACCAAGCACTTGCAGCAACGTTTGAAAATTGACTTTCAAAAAGTCTGGCAACGTCACACTTCTGTCACTATATGCAAGGCAGAGGTTTATGAACTTTTCCGGGTTGTTGTAACGGCGACGATTCCGACGAAAGGAGATTGGATTGATGATTGGATTTATTTTTTTCTTATTTCAAAAACAAGAATTCCTCAAACGTCATTGTCAGTAAACCGCTACTGTTGATCAAAGATAATTTGATTCACGTATATAAAAACATTCTAAACAAGGGCCTTCTCATAATAAAATACATTTTCAGTTCTTTGGGTTAACGAATGAATTTATCTTAACTTTCAATAAACAACATAACAATATTACATTGAAGACTGGCCTTGTTTTGCCGAGATAATTCCATAAAAATGCCCGTGGTCTAGTGAACTTATGATCTAAATCACTAAAAACAAATTTATATTTATTTTTGTGATAAATGTGCAAGAAATCAAATTCAGAATGTAAAATGCTTTGGTTTGAATAAACATGAAACATGAATGGAAAACATTAATGGTTATCTATCCCCAAGATCCACATTTTACCATTTTATGTGGAATTCTATAAATGAAATCAATTCAGTTAATACAACATACATGTATAGTCGAATATTTAACACTTATGAACGACTTTGTATTTTATGATTATGTAAACGTGAACAGCTTGGAGCGGAACATTCATCTCCTGTTTTAAAGGGGTCGTAGCACGTTTTTAGGGGGAATATAAGGTGATGTCAGGTAAATGAAAATTAAATTAATGGTTCCAATTTACAGACAATGTTTTTAAACTAAATGAAGCAGTAGTAATTCAAATATATAATGTAAAGATTAGCCATGCGATTCCATTTTCTTTCAAAATTTATTAAAGGTGTTCACAAAATAATGGCCGCCAATGAGTTTAAGGTGAATCTTCATACTTTGTTCCCTGACTATGGAAGGTTGGCTTGTGTAATGAGATTTTTGACACTTTCAAAATAATGCATTTAGCCTTAACGTACAGTTATCAGTGAAAAATCTAAATGTAAAATTATCCAAAAACGTGCTACTGCCCCTTTTAGGGGAATGTTTGCATGTTTTCATTATCTCATTAGGTTAGGATATTATTTCTCCACATGGTTATTCTACTTTTCCAAAATCCTCTGGAGAAGCGTGGAGAAAACCGAAAATCTTCTGTTCGAATAAATGAAAATAAAAATAAATATTCTTGTCAAAATATATTTCCATTTGAGCAGATGAGTAGATATTCTTTTGAGAAGGTAAAAAGAGAAACGATATTTTCAGTTTTAAACTATTGAACTCTTCGAATGAATTGTTTAAGGGGGAATATAGATTAAAATAATAAAAAAGAAAATGCTATATGATGAATGAAGAATAAAATGTGCATCGGTCATTTGAATAGTTTTTTCAAATAAGTAAATTGAATGTTATATTGAACTTCTCGCATGATTAGTTCGTCTTTCGATTCATTTGAAACAAGTAGTTAGTATTATGTTTGTCAATTATTATTAACAAGAATGCAAAGACCGAGACAGGTAAAGGTTAAGCTTGCATCTCTACATTTGTTGATTTTTCACTTATGAGCAGAACAAAAGAATCCGTCTTTATAACACTTCAGTTCGGATATACGAACCTGAAAGGTATCTTTGTAATCCACTCCTTTTAAGTACATAATTGATAAAGTTGTCTTGCTTAAATTGAAAGATGCCTCTGTTAATATAAATAATAGAGTAAGGATTTAAGACGTTAATGACTTTCTTATAAATTTTTAAAAGAGGTGTGTGTTCTATGAAGCACTCAATTGAATATTCTTTGTGTTTTCTGACGTTCTGATTTGAAAACACTATGTCTTTGTTGGACTCTAGGGGGGCATTGATTATGAATGAGCAAGACTTGTCTTCAGAAAGTGACAGAATAGTAAGAAAGACTAATAAGACAAACCAAGAAAGTGTGTCTCGGTAAAGTGTTGGTTTATCACAACAAGATTGTCTGTCCTGATTTGAGTTTTGAAAAAATGTGATAGAATTGTTATATCCTTTCATCAATATGTGGTTAAGTAACATATTGCTTATACAGGTGTTCAAGATCTCAACTGTTACAATGCTCTGCCTGGATATTGCTTTCCTTACAACTAAAGATAAGTACCTGGTGCAATATTTACTTGGAATGACCAGTTCAGCCAGTCCGATGGACTGTGCTGCAGTATGTCAGTCATATCAACAATGTCAGTCGTTTGGATTTGAACCTCGAACAAAATCATGTCATCTTCATGGTAGAAGCAGTGATAGTGTCCCTTCTGATCTGATCTTTAGGAATGACTGGATTCATGGAAACATGATGGATTGGCCAAAGGTAAGCGTGTCAAAAACCTGCAATACAAAGTAACAAACTTTACTCTTTCACGTTTTCATTTAAAGGGGCAGTAGCACGTTTTTGAATTTTTTCTTTCAATTTTTCACTGATAATTGGTTGCTAATGCTAAATGTATTGCTTTGATAGTGTCAAAATTTCATTACGCAAACCAATCATCCATTTTCAGAGAAAAAAAAATCAAGATTTACATAAAGTCCATTGGCGGTCATTTTGTGTGAACACTCATTTTGTGTAACAAAAGGAATCACATAGCTGAACTTAACATTTTATATACGATTTATTACTGCTTCTTTTAGCTTAAATACATAGTCTTTCAATTGAAACCATTTATAACGATTTTCCTGACATCACCATATTTCCCCCCTAAAAACGTGCTAATGTCCCTTTGCAGAATGCCAAATACAGATGATACACATTTAAGCCTCAGCTAGGCTATATGAGTGGGACACGTGCATTATAAAGAAAAGACGAAATATCTTTACTTCTCCCTCAATGCCGTAAGCTGCCATGATGTTGTTCCTAAGAAATTCTAAACAAGGTATTCTCTGTGATTGCAAAAGCCTTCCTCATTGGGTGCATAATATCAAGAATCTGCAAGTGTAGGGGATGGGAACCGATGCTATATAGAGATTATTAACTGAGTGTGTTTCCGTATGATTAATATCATATAATAGAAATAAAATGTGTATTATGCGAGCCATTTTGTCTTCCCATCAGACATTCCATGACAAGCCAAAACCGATGCTTCTATGAGCGGCCTTTTCAAGGTTATTCATCGCTACTTGATTTAAACATATCTATTCAGATACAATTTCAAGGCAGCTCCGATTCAGTTGCATAAGGTGTCTTAGGTACTTATAAACATCATGGTATAAAGTTCAAAGTAGACTCAATTTGTGGCCGGGTATATACTTGTTCGGCACTGGGCCGCCAGTCAAGACGTAACAACAAAGATGGTAGTGATTTGATGAAGATTTATTGATGAGGTTGATGGATCTGTTGCTGAGGTACAATCTGGAAATGAAATAATGTGTTTCCACCTCAGCAACAGAAATTGGAGTTATATTTAAAAGTTCATGAAGTGATATCTGTGATAAATATTATGGACAGCGGGCTGCTGTCACATGTATATACAGTTTGTGGGGCTCTCAGAGTCTCTACACTATATACTCACAGTCTTATAAGAAAATCACTCCATGATGATACACTCCATGAAAAAACACTTATGGATCCATGAATTTGCACTCCTTGAATGATATGTGTTGATAATGATGATGTGTTGATAATGCTGATTCTGTCAGAACCGAGCGATGTTCACTCCATGTGAAAGGTGAAGATGAGGGATGAACGTCTTCATGATAGCGGCCCCACGTTGGGTCGCCTGATGCACAAATATACCATATCCTTTTCAATTGTTTGAAATCAGCTTGAGACAGAAAGGACCTTCTATCTAACTGGTTTTCCAGTACTTTACACATGACTGCAGTGCTTGTTAGGTGTGAAATTACTTCTTGTGATGTAGATATCACACAAGTCGCGTTTGTTTTGCCTGTTGCTCAAAACAAACTTACTGGCAAAAATCTATATCAATAGAAACCTTTATGATGCCATTGAAATTCTTCTGAATATCGACCCCATGTTATTGAAAATGATAATAGTATAACCGTTTTTGATATTATGCATTATACGAAAATATATACTAAAATCAAAACATTAAATATATCCAGTACAAACCACGTTTTGTATATATAATGCATGACATTTTGCTTTATGGGTTTTATTGCCTACCTGCTTGTATAAGGATGATGGCATGTTCACAACTGCAATAGTGGCAATAGTGCACAGTAATCTGATTAAAATCATATCATTGATTCGCTCCCTTATTTATGTTGTTACTGGTCAGTCATCTACGATCTGACAGAATCCCGTAGAGGTCCGTGTCCACCGGAAGTAAGATTTCAACCCGTCACGGTTGCGCTTGTTGTGAAAGTAGATGAAAGGTTCAAACATCATCGCTTTTCTATGTAACGCGGAAAATGCCGAATGTTTGGGTACGCTTGATTTACTACATCAACATGAAAGCAGTATGTTTGTTAAGATCCTTGTCGTCAGAATTATTAAAGTATGATCAAATTTCAGATTATCGGAAACTAGATACGATATTTCTGTAAATCTTATGCATAGTATACGTGTTGTAAAATTAATAATCTTATGATACATTACAATCTAGACTTTGATCGAAATCAAAGGATACAAGATTGAGAAAAATTCATGAAATATCATTTTTTTTTCTTTGAAGTACAACCTTAATCTTTAATTAACTGATAGTTATATTGTTTTCTCAAAACATCTTAGTCACACGTTTTGCGGTGAGATTTGCAGGATATGAATATTAGTTTAAAAGAAGAGTTTAAATTGAGTTCTTGAAAATACTTCTCAAATTCAGGCCCGTAAAATGCATACAGCTACATTTATTATACAAAATGCACCATGAAATGCTGATCATTATGGATCTTGAATTCTATTCTATCTTTACACGTATCTTATATACTTGATTATCAACAAATTTTCGGATTTTTATAGCTTTGTAAAGAATTAAGAAGGGTTTTGTCAGTGTCAGTGACATATCTGCATTTAAACATAACATATGTAATGAAACTTTTATGGTTATTACAAAACTCTGTCATAAGTTATCAAACGGATTTTTTTTCAAAACAACGGTTCTAGTCGGGTTGCAAATCAAGTAATCCCCTTGCAATGACGACACGCTCATGCAGCCCTCGGTAGCTTATTTCCATGTGTAGACACAGTGATTTACAATGGATAGCCCATCTTCCTATACGCAGAGCCTAAAACGCCAGTTTCCGAACTGTCATTTTATGCCTTACTGCAGAGCCTTTACTTTTCTGTACTGCTCTAGTGCCCCCCTACAGACTAGAAAGCAAGCACAGAAAACTCAAGGTTATGCAACAAGGCATAAAACTGGTTTTGCGTAGGCAGATGTTGATAGCCAGACACACCAAAGCCTGTGCACCTATATTTGTAGGTTTTGTTATATGAATTATTACAAAGCATCTATAGCGGGGTTAATTATTTTATCGATACGCCGAAATGACTGAGACGGAATCTGATTGGTCGCATCAGGACCGACCCTACAAACTGATTGACTGTCAAGTTCGGGGTCATTTCCTGTTCAAGGTTCACCTGGACATGGTTCTCTACGGGATTCCGTCAGATCTTAGATTGATGACAAGTAACAACATAACATGAAACAAGAGAGAGAATCTAAGATTTGATTTCAATGAGATTGTAGTGCACAGTGGCAATAAGTAACTCTTCAACAACTGTATATCACCAGGCGTTGGAATTGCAATCCATCCCTCCCATTAATAGTAAAAATGCTTTAATAATGCTCTCAAATTTTACATTCAGATTATTGTTGATATTTTATGAAAAAAACACTTCACAACCTTAAACAACACATTAAGTGAATTCATAAAGTATGATTAGCTGACTTCATTTGAAAATTTACGGATGTAATTCCTCGCGTTGGCTCCTATTATATGTTCATAACTTGCAGACTCTCTGGGGTCCATGTGCGGAACACAAATGCCCAGAAGGACAGAAATGCCACGTGAACAGACTAACTAAAGATCAAATATGTGTGACAGGTCTGTATCTTTCACAGCAAATGTGAATGTGATTATGAGTGTTATGATATTCATGAAATGAATAAAATGGAAAATGGAAGATGGAGATGGAATTAGAAGAATAGTGTTTCAGTCTATTTATTTGGTTTCAAAATGTCAGGGCTAATTCAGTAAAAGTCAAATGATTATGAAACAACAAATAATCCATAGGACATCATAGGTGTTTTTCAAAAGTTTTTTCAAGTTTTATGACGGAAATGTATCTGCCACACCTTATCAAGTTGATCATTACAGGTACCCTGAGTTTACCACAAGACCTCTGTCCAGTTCCTCCTGAGGTGACCAATGCAATCCTCAGTCCAGGAGGTCAGGAGATAGGAGCATCGAGAACTTACACCTGTCAAGATGAATACCTGGACACAGAGAGCTTTCTCACCTCAGCTGTAACTACCTGTCTACCTGACAACACCTGGGCACCTGTTAACCTCACCTGTTCAGGTACATTCATAAATATTAAATAGGTTTATATGTCTATATATGTTTATATCCACTCGTGTCGTACAGATAGTATGTCATGGGCACGAATATAACATTCTGTTTAGTACCGTAGTCCAAAACTTGATGAAAATATTCAAAATCCATGTCTCAGAATAGATTATGACGTCAAAGTCGAACCATGACGTTTAGAGTATTGTTTATAACGTGACGTCACAATGAAAAAGTGATATTTTCCCCTCGGACAACATATGAACAAAATGAACCTAAATATAACTACCCTCGTAAATGGTATTTGTCAAGAAAAAGACAAATTTTCTATCTATTTTATAATTGAATCGTTGTATTTGTTCGCGTTTACGTTGAGTCGGGCCCGAAGAAAGCCAGTCGCCTAAGCAACAACATGACATCACTAGCATCTCATTGCGTCAGGGCATTGTTCGATGAGGTCAGACCAATGTTGTTATCAGTCACTAGTGACTGATAACACGTTCCATAGTTATTGTCACTAGTGGTTTATTTTCATTTAAAGATCTCGGTATATATAGCATTTTCACTTTCATTCTTACTCTTCAGGAACGCTACGTGATTATTGAAATAAACTCAAATACGAAACGAAATATGATAAAAACGAAAATATAATTTTTTTTTGCAAGTTATGCATGTAAGTTATGCAAAATGTTTCTTTACAAAATTTAAATACCATATGAAATTTTTTTAAAGTTGCCGTTGTACATGTACAAAATGTATTTAACTGACATAACACAAACATGTTATTGATGATTTCAGGTCGGTATATCAAACAAGAGTTCAAGCCTGAGCCTACGTACACATTCCAGAACATTGAATCTGACGTATTGACCAGACTGACAGGATCCACATCAAGTCTCATCTACCTGGTGAAAACCTGCTGGGATAACAACTTCTTGCTGCATGAAAACCTTGACTACAGCACAGGCGAAAAGTACGAGGTTGTTGTTGGAGGTTGGTCGAATACAGAGTCGGCAATCATAAAGGGTATTCATGGTTCCATCAAATATGTTATCAACGAATCAGGATTGGTATCATGTACAGAATTCCGACCATTCTGGCTCAGTTGGGCTAATGATACTATTACTGTAGGCAAGGGAAATATACTTGGTCAAAATGAGCTCCTGCGTTGGAGTCCTGACCCGCCGATGAAGTTTAATTTTGTCAGCTATAGCTCTTACATCAATAATACAGGTATCTGGTACTTCCTTGTCCAGTAGTTTTGTACTCTATTGTAAATTCCTTTGGGAGGCTCCTCAAAATCGATATATGAAATCATTGTTTCAATAGCTTTTTAAAAATAAAGACATTTGGTTGTATAGTGTTAATATATAACTCATATTCTCAAGAGCACAAAAAACATGTGTGTCTCGGAAAATGGCGGAATCCATCACGGACGCTTTATTGACTTCCGGTTGCAGGTTGCATCAAAACGTAGAGCAGATTCCACAAACGGAATATCACTTCACACAAAGCAGAACGAAATATTATAAAGTTCACACTAATCAAGTCATATTAACATATAGTATTCATGATAAGTGTTGAAACCTTACAGGTATTTTACGGATGCTTCGTCCAAATCTTGCAATAGGTATTTTGTAGAAAGTCTACCAGCAGCACATGGATTTGTAATATCTTCGTTGTAATATGGGCCGTGGCCTTAAAAAATGAATAAATACTGCCTGTCTGTTTGTCTGTCTGTCTGTAAATAAAATATTGGATGTTTTCTGTTAATTCTACAAATGGAAGTTGTACATATTTATACAGAAACAACACAATTAATTTATTTAGTAAAAGTGCTAGAGGAAATCATTTCGTTATTGACCACACATGACATGACGCATACAAATTGTATTACCTTCTTAGTCACATAGAGAATACTAAACGAATGGTAATGTGATAACAGTTTTAAGCAACGAGTGTATAGAATTTGGTATCAGACGAACGAAAGTTAGTCTGATACCAAATTCTATTCACGAGTTGCTTAAAACTGTTATCACATTACCATGAGTTTAGTATTTTATCTATTACTCAACCCAGCTTATCAATATTTTAGAAAACAAATTGTCAAAACAAGAATCAGCTGATCGGGAAACCTGCGTATGAATATCAATGAGTGAAAATACGTAGCTCCCTGTTTGTTGGGTGCCTTATCATACATATGTCATGTAAGCTTACAAACATATAACAGAAAACATTTTCGTGAAATAGTATTTCATTTTACAAACTTCTTTGATGTAACAAACAGTAGCTGTTTTTAACAAGCAACGAAACATGTGATCATGGATTGTGACGTCGCCACGTAACGTCATCGGAACATGACGTCATCGGAATGTGACCTCTTTCTAGGTCGAGTCATTCACTTTTGAAAAGTTGGCGGAACAGTGTCAACATTAGAGGAGGATTGGTTAATGACATTGACGTGGATTACGGAATTGTTGATGGGACCCGCAAATATGGAACTCAGGGAACGGGAGTTACATGATGTCATGTTAACATTGTGTGCTTGTGGAGGGGGAAGTAACAGGTTCGCTGGCACGGAGGATGAAGGAAGCGCCACGTTGGATGGACATTTGTGTTACCAACTCATTGTTATCTAATGAGTGATCTCACCACGGTTGAGTAATAATTTCCAATAAATCACACTGTCCTTTATTGGAATCTATTTATTGGATTGATGATTACACGAATGAGTGTGGTTAGCTTTTTTTTGTCGCAATGCTCTTTGGCTGTTAGTAGGTATGGGCACACGGTTCGGATGTAATCTTAGAACCCTAATGTTGGTTAAATGTAAGCGAAGTTACATACGTATTTGCATTACATGAGAGAAAGAAAATGAAGACCAATAATGTTGTTCCTTAGTTGATGTGGACAATTCTGTTCATTTTCCAGTGCAAACACACAAACTGACATTCAATTATTAAGTAATATTACAAGATAATAATACTATAGCTTGGTACAAATGTAGATTGTTAATGGAAACACAGCCGCCTATTGAAACCATAGTGTGTTCCAAAATGGTAGGAATTCCAAGTATAAAGCCATGTTATGGCCATGAGTTAAGTTACAGATTGGATATTTTATAAAAATAGATGATATGGAAATGATAAAACAATAAGAATAATAGTATTGTTTCCTTAAAGACCAAAGGCACTATCCACCCTTAGATCTGAATATAGTATTTATTGAGTGAAGTTACGAAACAATAATGACGTCAAAAACAATCGACTATGACGTCACTAATCATTGCCCTGTTCGAGGATTTGCAGTTCGCGGACGAATGTGATTTCAAGATATTTTATATATTGGAGTAGAAATAACTAAACGATTAAAAACGACAATTTTTCGGCCTGGTGATTAAACTATTATAGTTCAGGGAAAAACTTAACTTTATTGCAAAACATATGATTGTTAGGGCTACTCTATTTCTTAATTAACTTGTGTTTTTATAACCGAGTCACACAGAAAAAAAGCTTGCGTAGAAAACGTAGTAAGTAATATTGCTTCAATCACATCCTAGTTTTATTTGCTGCTTGAATTCATAAACAGCTTTAATACAACCTATGATATCCCAGAATTATGAAATAATCCTATTACACAAGGCAGCTTTGAAAAAAAGTTTTCATCTCTCTGTGGTTGATTAATTGATGTCCATTGTTACTGTAATATTATTCTCGAAATTAGGTAAATGCAATAGGCAATGCGAAAAACTGTACAGCAGTCATGTGAAGTTAATGTCTTCTATTGTAAGTAAAAATTAAATAAACTATCTTCTTGAATATTGATGTCAAAAGCTATCAGCATCTTTACATGTAGTTAGTCAGGATAAAATCTTAGTCAAAAGATGAAGAAATTATTACAGTTATGACCTACCTGAATGCAAGCTATTATGCATCCAACCCCTCCATTATTGTTTGTTATTTCAAATTGAAGTTTCAAGTTAAATACAGCAAATGTTTTATTTATCAGACAATTCATTTTAACCCACAATAATGTGAACTAGTTTGGCATTTTATGAACGCTTCGACATTTGTGCTGAACAAAACTCTTTCACATGGATTCAATGCTGCATGTCCATTGCCTCAAATACTGAACTTAAATAATCACTTATCTAATAGCGATATTCAACGTCATCTTTTCAAACGAGTTTTTCACGTCTGATAATGCCGTAATGCATACATGTAGGTATTCATATTATCCATACCCGTCGCAGTTACCTAACCGCAATACCTAACCGCAGAAAAGTTTTTCATATAGAGCTGTATATATTTGATCTCAACCCACCTTTCTTTATTGGTTAACATTTTCATTTTCATAATTTTCATTTTACGATTAATCAATGAATAATTATTAAAATAATAAGTGGAATAAAACGTGGAATTGTCAAGATGCATTCTTTTTACTTTTAATTACATATTTTTATGTGTTATTCATTATGTATGTTCTTAAGCAACCTTTTTGAGGAAACACTTATCAGTATTCATTTCACCCGCAAGGACTCACAGAAAGCAATGATTAATCCTAATGCAGGATCTTAATAATCTCAAGATATATCCCATGATAACTTGTATGTGAACAGCTTCTCAATGATCCGTTGATTTTTCTCTATCTCCAATTTTGGTAAACATCTTAACGCTTATGATTCTTATTGCAGGCTATAATTATTAAAGAGGCAGTGAAACGCTTTTAGGGGGAAATTAAGGTGATGTCGGGAAATAAAAATTATGGTTCCAATTGAAAGACAATGCATTTAAACTAAATGGAGCATTAAATAGTTGGAAGTGTTATAAGGACAAGTGTTTATCTTTAAAACATCCTTACATCATGCGTTTGATAAGGTTGGTGTTTCTCATTTAAGCATTAAATTAAGTGTAACAAGAACTTATAATAACAATAAATAATTTGTGAAATTTAGCACTCTGTCACAGACGGGTGAATTTGAATTCAGTGGTACTAATTTGTTGTAACACAAAACAAGATTTCGACCTGTTATGAATCAATTCAACTGTCATGACATTCGATCGGTTCTTGAGACCTGGATATTTAAAGGGGCAGTAGAACGTTTTCTGAGAAAAAATATATTTTCAATTTTTTACTTGTAGTTGTACGTTAATGCTTAATGTATTAATTTCATAGTGTCAAAATTATCATCACAAAAAACAATCATCCATAGTCAGAGAAAAAAATGATAAAGATCCACATAAAGTCCATTTGCCGCCATTTTTTATGAACATCTTTAATTAATTTTTTGTAAGATAAATGAATCGCATGGCTGAACTTTACTTTATATATTTGATTTATTACTGCTTCCTTTTAGTTTAAATACATTGTCTTTCAATTGGAACCATTTATTTTCATTTTCCTGACATCACCTTATATTCCCCCTAAAAAATGCCCCTTTAATAGATAGATGTCACAGATGAATACACCTATGCAACAACGTCCTGTAATGAGAACAGGAACTGTAAACTTCAGAGATAGATACAGCCAGTTGTAAAGTGACAGAGAACTTATATAAGGACAATAAAATACTTATGTATAAACAATTCCATCTCACATGAATAAATATTCCAAAATTATCATCATCACAACTTGTTTCTTATTAGAAAATCTTACATTGAAAGCGGATCTTGTTTTTCCAAGATTACTACATAAAAATGTATTGTCATATATAGTGATCTGAATAGCTTAAGCAAATGTATATATTCATATCTATGTTTAATGTGCAAGAAATCCAATTCAGTTTATGAATGACAAATGTTAAATATTTAAGAGCAAAGATACGTATGGAGACAACAAAGTCAGTTGAAGATGCATTATCAAAGGTTTCACTGCTGAGTCCCTTGGTACACATTTCAGAAAGAACTTCACGTGTTGAATTCAAAACAGAAATTCGTGCTTCGTGGTTCTCATTAATGTTTTATTATGAGTGAAATCTACTTCTTAAAGTTTTCCCACGAGGGACGTCTTGGTTGCAGTAACCTGTGAGGCTTGGATTTGTTTGTCCGTTTGAATAAGTTTGCTTAAAGAAAACATAATTATTAATCTTTAATAGTAATATCCAAGTCAATACGTAACGTTGCCAAAGCAGCGCTACTGTCACAAAGCAAACTATGTTGAATGAATCTTAAACAAACACGAACTTCATTCATTGACATCATTCCAACATTTAAACAATAGGTTGGACATACCAAGTTGTTACTAAGGTATATTTGACTACAGAAATTATGTAACAAAGAACATACAGGGAATAAAACAGAAGTAAATGAATCGGAAATACACTTTTAGGTATTGACTAGTAAGATGATTTAAAGAGGCAGTAGCACGTTTTTTGATAATTCTATATTTTAAATTTTCACTGATAATTATAAGTTAATGCTAGATGTATTATTTTGACAATGTCAAAAATCTCATTACACAAGCCAATCATCCATAGTCACAGAACAAAGTATGAATATTCACATAAAATCTATTGTCGGCCATTTTGTGTGAACACCTTTAATTCGTTTTGAGTAAGAAAAAGGAATCGCATGGCCAAACTTTACATTATATATTTGAATTATTACTGCTCCATTTAGTTTAAATACATTGTATTTCAATTGGAACCATTAATTTTCACTTTCCTGACATCACCTTGTATTCCCCCTTAAAACGTTCTACTGCCCCTTTAAAACATAAAACATACAGCAAGTGGAATACATGTAGGTCACCAGTTCCGGTGGTTTGCTTGTCGACTCGTTGGTCTGAATTGCTAAACGAATATTATGAAATTGGCAATTGTGTAACATATGGATATAAAAATAGTGTGTGTGTGTTTCGGATGATCAAAAAAATGGCTGAGGCACAACTTCACCTGGTTACACATAACAAAATAATAATAGTTATCATAAAATCTTTTTACGTTTGCGAATTACTATATTTCTTATGAATGTATGTAATCACTATGATCCATTGATGGGTGTTCTTATTGTGGTCATGTACATTGTATATTGTAATCCTTAAGCACTGAATTTTAAATGTAATGAATTAATTTGCATATTTTACATATTTCGGTCATGTACTCAGCTGTCCTTAAGAATTAAAAGGTATATCATGGAGCACTGAATGTGTCCAATATCCATATCTAAAATAATATTTATACCTCCAAAAGTGATACATATGATAACAATGACCCATTATGTATCTTTTTATAAAGATAAGTTTATTTTTGTTTTTCCATATAGCAATTTGTTGATAGTCAGTATATTTCCTATTTCCAAAGGAAAGTCCTTTACCAATTTGTCTTTTGTTCATAAAATATATTTAACATTATAATTTTCCAAAAAGATATTTTATGTGTTAATTAGGCAAGGAAGTCGGATCAGTTTACGACATGCAAATAAGCTAAGACACTTATAAAGGAAAGTCAGAGGAAGATGTGCCATCAGAGGAACACAGTGATCATTGTATTGTTGATAAGATATGTCATCAGAGGAACACAGTGATCATTGTTATTGCTAATATGATGTGTCATCAGAGGAACACAGTGATCATTGTTATTGCTAATATGATGTGTCATCAGAAGAACACAGTGATCATTGTAGTGCTAATAAGATGTGCCATCAGAGGAACACAGTGATCATTGTATTGCTGATAAGATGTGTCATCAGAGGAACACAGTGATCATTGTATTGCTGATAAGATGTGTCATCAGAGGAACACAGTGATTATTGTAATGCTAATAAGTTTTGTCATCAGAGGAACACAGTGATCATTGTATTGCTGATAAGATGTGTCATCAGAGGAACACAGTGATTATTGTATTGCTAATAAGTTTTGTCATCAGAGGAACACAGTGATCATTGTAGTGCTAATAAGATGTGCCATCAGAGGAACACAGTGATCATTGTATTGCTGATAATTTCATCAGAGGAACACAGTGATCATTGTAGTGCTAATAAGATGTGTCATCAGAGGAACACAGTGATTATTGTATTGCTAATAAGTTTTGTCATCAGAAGAACACAGTGATCATTGTAGTGCTAATAAGATGTGCCATCAGAGGAACACAGTGATCATTGTATTGTTGATAAGATATGTCATCAGAGGAACACAGTGATCATTGTTATTGCTAATATGATGTGTCATCAGAGGAACACAGTGATCATTGTTATTGCTAATATGATGTGTCATCAGAGGAACACAGTGATCTTTGTATTGCTAATAAGATGTGTCATCAGAGGAACACAGTGATTATTGTATTGCTAATAAGTTTTGTCATCAGAAGAACACAGTGATCATTGTAGTGCTAATAAGATGTGCCATCAGAGGAACACAGTGATCATTGTATTGCTGATAAGATGTGTCATCAGAGGAACACAGTGATCATTGTATTGCTGATAAGATGTGTCATCAGAGGAACACAGTGATTATTGTAATGCTAATAAGTTTTGTCATCAGAGGAACACAGTGATCATTGTATTGCTGATAAGATGTGTCATCAGAGGAACACAGTGATTATTGTATTGCTAATAAGTTTTGTCATCAGAGGAACACAGTGATCATTGTAGTGCTAATAAGATGTGCCATCAGAGGAACACAGTGATCATTGTATTGCTGATAATTTCATCAGAGGAACACAGTGATCATTGTAGTGCTAATAAGATGTGTCATCAGAGGAACACAGTGATTATTGTATTGCTAATAAGTTTTGTCATCAGAAGAACACAGTGATCATTGTAGTGCTAATAAGATGTGCCATCAGAGGAACACAGTGATCATTGTATTGCTGATAAGATGTGTCATCAGAGGAACACAGTGATTATTGTAATGCTAATAAGTTTTGTCATCAGAGGAACACAGTGATCATTGTATTGCTGATAAGATGTGTCATCAGAGGAACACAGTGATTATTGTAATGCTAATAAGTTTTGTCATCAGAGGAACACAGTGATCATTGTATTGCTGATAAGATGTGTCATCAGAGGAACACAGTGATCATTGTATTGCTGATAAGATGTGTCATCAGAGGAACACAGTGATTATTGTAATGCTAATAAGTTTTGTCATCAGAGGAACACAGTGATCATTGTATTGCTGATAAGATGTGTCATCAGAGGAACACAGTGATCATTGTATTGCTGATAAGATGTGTCATCAGAGGAACACAGTGATTATTGTAATGCTAATAAGTTTTGTCATCAGAGGAACACAGTGATCATTGTATTGCTGATAAGATGTGTCATCAGAGGAACACAGTGATTATTGTATTGCTAATAAGTTTTGTCATCAGAGGAACACAGTGATCATTGTAGTGCTAATAAGATGTGCCATCAGAGGAACACAGTGATCATTGTATTGCTGATAATTTCATCAGAGGAACACAGTGATCATTGTAGTGCTAATAAGATGTGTCATCAGAGGAACACAGTGATTATTGTATTGCTAATAAGTTTTGTCATCAGAAGAACACAGTGATCATTGTAGTGCTAATAAGATGTGCCATCAGAGGAACACAGTGATCATTGTATTGTTGATAAGATATGTCATCAGAGGAACACAGTGATCATTGTTATTGCTAATATGATGTGTCATCAGAGGAACACAGTGATCATTGTTATTGCTAATATGATGTGTCATCAGAGGAACACAGTGATCTTTGTATTGCTAATAAGATGTGTCATCAGAGGAACACAGTGATTATTGTATTGCTAATAAGTTTTGTCATCAGAAGAACACAGTGATCATTGTAGTGCTAATAAGATGTGCCATCAGAGGAACACAGTGATCATTGTATTGCTGATAAGATGTGTCATCAGAGGAACACAGTGATCATTGTATTGCTGATAAGATGTGTCATCAGAGGAACACAGTGATTATTGTAATGCTAATAAGTTTTGTCATCAGAGGAACACAGTGATCATTGTATTGCTGATAAGATGTGTCATCAGAGGAACACAGTGATTATTGTATTGCTAATAAGTTTTGTCATCAGAGGAACACAGTGATCATTGTAGTGCTAATAAGATGTGCCATCAGAGGAACACAGTGATCATTGTATTGCTGATAATTTCATCAGAGGAACACAGTGATCATTGTAGTGCTAATAAGATGTGTCATCAGAGGAACACAGTGATCATTGTATTGCAAAAAAGATGTGTCATCAGAGGAACACAGTGATCATTGTATTGCTAATAAGATGTGTCATCAGAGGAACAAAGTGATCATTGTATTGCTAATATGATGTTTCATCAGAGGAACACAGTGATCATTGTATTGCTAATAAGATGTGTCATCAGAGGAACACAGTGATTATTGTATTGCTGATAAGATGTGTCATCAGAGGAACACAGTGATCATTGTAGTGCTAATAAGATGTGTCATCAGAAGAACACAGTGATCATTGTAGTGCTAATAAGATGTGTCATCAGAGGAACACAGTGATTATTGTATTGCTAATAAGTTTTGTCATCAGAAGAACACAGTGATCATTGTAGTGCTAATAAGATGTGCCATCAGAGGAACACAGTGATCATTGTATTGCTGATAAGATGTGTCATCAGAGGAACACAGTGATCATTGTATTGCTGATAAGATGTGTCATCAGAGGAACACAGTGATTATTGTAATGCTAATAAGTTTTGTCATCAGAGGAACACAGTGATCATTGTATTGCTGATAAGATGTGTCATCAGAGGAACACAGTGATTATTGTATTGCTAATAAGTTTTGTCATCAGAGGAACACAGTGATCATTGTAGTGCTAATAAGATGTGCCATCAGAGGAACACAGTGATTATTGTATTGCTGATAAGATGTGTCATCAGAGGAACACAGTGATTATTGTATTGCTGATAAGATGTGTCATCAGAGGAACACAGTGATTATTGTATTGCTGATAAGATGTGTCACCAGAGGAACACAGTGATCACTTTATTGCTGATAGGAGTCATATGGCATACAAGAACCATGCATTTGCAATTTGCATGCTCTGTGGTTCTCAGGTGTGTTTTATTATGAAAGAAAGCTAATTCGTAGAAGATTTCCCAGTTGATGAGTGAGTGAGTGAGTGAGTTATTGTTTAGCGCCGCTTGGGCAATATTGCAGCCATTAGCGGCGAGAAAGTTAATGAAATTGCCTAAATATGAAAATGATTGCAAAAGCAGAAAATGGAACAGCGCGAAGGCTGAAAAACATCAGCATAATATCACAAAGTTGTTAAAAGCTGATATATAGTATTAAAATTTATAACTTTTCAAAAAGCTCGATTTCCTTAAGAAAATCTAAAATACGGTGTTCACCGAAGTGATAAAAAAGTTGTGAAATGGAAATATTAGGGTAAAATGTTTCCCTGATTTGGGCTGTGTCCCAACACTCACACAATATGTGTTTAACAGTGAGGGGACATTGACAGGGTATACACATAGGGGGATCTTCCCCCTTTAAAAGATAAGAATGAGTTAAATGAGTATGTCCAATACGACATCGTCGAAGGACACAAGCTTCCTGCCGGGTAAAAGAAGAAAGAGATTTATAACCTAAATGAGGTTGAATGGTATGAAGTTTGTTATGTTGTTGCTGGTCCCATTGGGACCTCCAACGCTGTTTAATGTAGGATTTAATAGCTGGTTTTGAATCTGTATATGGAACTTTAGTTGGTGAAATAGTTTTGAAGTTTAAAGCTGCCTTCGCGGCTGTATCAGCTTTATTGTTGCCTCTAATACCCATGTGGCTAGGAAGCCAGCAAAAGACAATGTCGCATTGAAGAAAGGTATTATGAAGCTTTAGAATATCTCTGATCACGGGGTGATCAGTTTTACAGTTTTTGATAGCCTGCAAGCAGGACAAGGAATCAGAGAAAATAATGTAATCATTTGGAGTTGAATTTTTGATGTGCTGAATGGCCTTCAGGATGGCCTTTGCTTCAGCAGTAAAGATACTGCTGCCGTCATGCAGCCTTGAAGCGTAAGTTGTTGAGGGTGTAACAGTTGCTGCTGCAACTGTAATGCCATCCTTAGAGCCATCAGTGTAAATTGCTTTGTAATCTGAATAGAAATCGCGAAGCTCATTGAAAGCCTGCAGGAAGATTAATTGATTGGTGTTAGATCTTTTGTGTGTGTTTAAGCTAAGATTAACACGGGGCTTGACCAACTGCCATGGAGGAGTGGCAAGCAGACCATATTCTGCTATTGTTGTTAAATCAATATCCGATTCTTCGACATGCTGTTGAAGGCGGATTCCAAGAGGTGGAATTGCTTTTGGTTTTGAAGCATACAACTGCTGGTATTCTGGGCTGAATACGCAGTTGTAGGCAGGATTTGAAGGATTTGATTTAAGTTTTGTTATATATTGGAGTGCTAGCTTGATGCGCCGATCTGCTAGAGATGGCTCATCAGCTTCAACATAAAGGCTTTCGACAGGTGAAGTTCTAAAGGCCCCAAGACAAAGTCTGAGACCCTGGTGGTGGATTGTATCTAGCATTTTGATATAAGAGGGGCGGGTAGATCCATAGATTATGGATCCATAATCGAGTTTAGAGCGGATGAGAGATCGATAGAGATGAAGAAGAGTTTCTTCATCTCCACCCCATTTAGCGTTAGATACGACCTTTAGAAGGTCCAAAGCTTTAAGACATTTAGCTTTAAGGTTTTTGATATGAGGGATGAATGATAATTTACTATCAAAAGTAAGACCAAGAAACTTGGCCTCAGGTACGACCTTGATTGGAGTTTTATCCAGAAAAAGCTCTGGATCTTTGTGCATTTTGCGCATATTGCAAAAATGCACACATGATGTTTTAGCTTTGGAAAACTTGAAGCCGTTTTCCAAAGACCATTTGTGGATTTTATTTAGACAGAGCTGCAGCTGCCGCTCAATTGATGGCATATTCTTGCCTCTGCAAGAAACTCCAAAATCGTCCACAAAAAGTGAACCATCTGTGTGATCGTTTAATACTTTAGCCAAGCTATTGATTTTAATGCTGAATAATGTAACTGATAGTATACTTCCTTGCGGGACACCCATTTCTTGATCAAAGAATTCAGAAAGAGTGGAACCCACACGGACCTTGAATTGGCGATCATGTAAAAAAATTGAGATAAAATGAGGCATTCGACCCCGCAGGCCGAATTCAAATAAGTCTTTGAGGATGCCATGCTTCCATGTGGTGTCGTATGCTTTTTCCAAATCGAAAAAGATTGACACAGCATGTTGCTTATTGATAAATGCATCTCTTACGAAAGATTCTAATCGAACAAGATGATCAGTTGTACTTCTTTGTTTACGGAAACCACATTGAATGTCAGTAAGTAATTTGTTGGTTTCCAAGTACCAGACAAGACGATCATTGATCATCCGTTCCATAGTTTTACATACGCAACTAGTTAAGGCTATAGGACGATAGTTGGAAGGATCTGTATGATCCTTTCCTGGTTTAGGAATGGGGACGATGGTGGCATTGTGCCAACAAGATGGAAAGTCACCCGTTTCCCATATATGATTATATACCTCAAGCAAAACCTCAAGGCAAGATTCTGGTAGATGTTTTAACAATTGATAATGGATATTGTCAGGACCAGTAGCTGTATCGTGAGCCTTGGAAAGTGCTGTTTTAAGTTCTGACAAGGAGAAGTGCTCATTATAGTCCTCCCCATTATCAGATTTGAAATTAGGTTTTTGTTTTTCTTGAACCTTTTGATATTTTTGGAATTGAGGGACATAATTTGCTGATGAAGAATTTTTGGAAATGGTTTCTGCCAACTTATTGGCAATGTCGGTTTTAGCTGTAAGGAGGTCACCATTGACCTTGAGATGTTTTATTGTTGATTTAGAACCTTTGCCTTTGATTTTACTAATCATATTCCAGACTTTGCTCATAGGCGTTCTGGAATTTATTTTTGAGACATAGCCTCGCCAAGATTTGCGTTTTTCTTGATTGACTGTGCGTCGAGCCTTGGCCCGGGCTTTGCGGCAGCCATCAAGATTACCTGGAGTTGGATGTTTATTGAACTTGCGTTCAGCCTTTTTGCGGGCTTTGATATCTTGCCTGCAAGTATCATTAAACCATGGTTTAACAATACGAGGATTGGATGTTGATTTAGGAATAGTTTCCTCAGCAATTTCTATTAATTTATCTGAAAATGTTTGAATAGGATCTTCAGATTTTAATATTGATTTGAAATTTATGTTTTCCCTGCAGAGGGATGAAAATGTATCCCAGTCTGCTTTTGCAAATTTCCACTGAGGATTGTGTTCTTCAGGTGAAGGCAGTGCAGGCTCCAGTACCACTGGAAAGTGATCACTACCACACATATCCTCGTGGACTGACCAAGTGAAATCGTTAAGCAAAGATGGGTCAGTTATTGATAAATCAATTGCAGAATATGTTCCTGAAGCAGGATGCAAGTAAGTATTTGTCCCATCATTAAATAATGAGAGACCATTATTGTCAAGAAAATCTTCAACTTTTTTACCCTTGTCATTGGTGGAATTACTTCCCCACAAGGGGTTATGACTATTAAAGTCCCCAAGAATGACACATGGCTTAGGGAGTTGTTGAAGAAGATCATCAAGATCTTGCAATCTAAGGTGGAACATATATTGAACATAATGTTATGGTTTTAAATAAGCTGAGTTGTACAGCTACAGCTTGGAGTTTTGTTTTGAGAGGGATTTGACTGTGAATCACTCCTTGTCGAACAAGGATTGATGCACCACCCTTGGCCTTTTCTAATTCCGCTGAAAAGGCATTATAGAAAGTAAAGCCACGCAAAGTGGTATTATCAGATTGTTTAAAATGGGTTTCCTGCAAGCATATTGCCTGAGGATTATATGATTGAGCAAGTAAGGAAAGCTCATTAAAATTGGCTTTAAAACCACGACAATTCCATGGGAGAATTGCCATAATTAATAAAAATGTGGAAAATATATACATTTTAAAATTATTCTAGGAGCCTGGAGAGCTTGCGCCCACCTGGATCCTCAGAAGATGCTCTGTGCCGCGATGGAGAGCGACTTGTTGACCTGGAAGGACATGGGGATTCGTCCATGTTCTCGTCCAGGTCCAGGTCCTGGAACCTGTTTGAAACACTGACAGGGTTCTTGTCAGCCTTTGAGACCCTGTCAGTGGTTTTGTGCTTATTTGAGTTCCTGTTTTTGTTTTTCTTTTTGTTTTCATTTGATGGAGAAGGAGGAGATTTAGGAGCCAAAGGAGTTGTTGGGATATTAGGGTTGTATATTGAGTTTTTATCAGAAGTGGTCATGGTGATGTTGTTGTATGTTTGAGTTTGAATAGTGTTAGGTTTTGCTAGTTGAGGTTTATATTTGACTGGCTTTGGTTGATTAAGCCAGGTGGTGTCAGTCTGGATGGCAACTGATGCCTTTGATTTTGGAGTAGCTGCAGCTGCAGCGTAGGAAGCTTTCTCATTTGCAGAGAACAGTTTCCTGGCCTCCGCAAATGGGATATTTTTTTCAGATTTGAATTTAATTATTTTACTTTCTCTGATGAAAGTAGGGCATTGTTTTGAGGACGCCATGTGGGGCCCTTTGCAGTTTGGACACATGTGAGGAGCTTCACAGGTGGAACTATCATGGTCCCCCTTGCCACATTTCTGGCAGACCATGCTACCGCGGCAAGAGCGGGAACCATGTCCAAACTTCTGGCACTTAAAGCACCGAAGTGGGTTTGGAATGTATAGTTCCACCTTGATAAGAAGATACCCAGCCTTGATGTTAGGGGGAAGTGTTGAAGTACCAAATTCCATCAAATAGGTGTTTGATGGAAAGGTCTTGTTCTTTTCTTTATCCTTGTATGTGAATCTCTTCACATGTGTGATGCCTTTGGGTTTGAGCTCTTCCACAAGCTCGTCCTCGGACATGTCGGAAAGGACCCTGTCCCTGTCACGAACAATGCCCTTGCAGGTGTTGAGAGAACGGTGAGGGGCGACTTTAACAGCCACCCCAGCAAAATTTTTGAGTTTGAGAAGATTTGCAGATTGTTGGTGAGTATTACACTCAATAAGAAGAGAGCCAGTGCGCAGTTTGGTAATGTTTTTAACTGTACCAGCAACTCCTTTGATTCCTTTTTCAATAGCAAAGGGATTAAGCTTAAGTGGCTCGCCACCATTGCTGCCTCCCTCCATCATTAAGAATCTTGGCCATGATTTGTTTGATTCCTCATCCGAAGATGAGGACGTTGATAATGCCTCAGTTTTGCGCTTCTTAAGGGATGCCATGGTTGTTTTAGGTGTCTCGCCAGTGCTGCTCCCCACCCTCCACGGAGTCCAACAAGGGGATGCCAAGTGTTTTTGGGTCGCCAACAAACTGACACCAGGGCTACAGCACTGGCATACTCCAATATGAGCGTTGCCAATGCTCTACTGGATTGACCCATTGGCCACTGCCTTCTTGGTGTTGGGTATTGGAATGTTGAATTAATAAAAAAGGTTTTGAGCGAGTGAGTTGAATAAATAGATAGTTAAGCTTGATTGCTTATATTGTTTTGAAAAGACAATTGATGATTGAAGCTGAGAAAAGAGAAAAACACCAAGGGCTTAGCATGACCAGCCGATTGATCAGATTGGGCCCATCTGACCTCCTGTCTAACTGAAGTTAGGGTCAAAGTGGTGTGTTGGCGGGCACACCCGCAGGCATACACCAACCTCAACCACCAGAATCCCTTCCTCCACCGACACAGGTCGCAGTCCACGGCAAACAGACCGCCCCATTTTAGTCGCCTCATACGACAAGCATGGAGTACTGAGGCCCTATTCTAACCCGGGAGCCCCACGGGGGCCCAGTTGATGAGAGTTGGCTTTATTAACCTCTCAGGTATGATATTGTTCATCAGTTCTAATAAGGTACTTTCAGTTCTTGCAAGATGCTCCACTTCCTGTCTTTTGCTTAAAGATAACTTAACTATTCAACGTATTAACTGGTGTCAGGAAGTAAGTTCTAAGTCAATGAGGAATGTGACAAAAGAAGCACCACTGTTACATGCCAAACTTGTGTCGCTTCAATAACTCTTAAGAAAACCCAGAGTTCACTCTCTGACATGATTACACCTCTTCACCTTAAAGATTGGGTTAGGAAAAGTAAAGTGTGTATAAGATATATTCCATCACTGGTACTTTGTAAGCAATGGAAATAGGTTGTATCATATCAATATGTTTTATTCAAATATAAAATGACCTATTAAAACACGCAAGTGGCGAATACACCGCTGATAAGAAGTTTTGAAAATATTTTTTTGGATTTAAGTAATTAGGTTATTACCTTAAATGTGTTGTTGAAATAATGCAGCTTTTTAGAGTTCGGAGTTGACACATTAAAGATTTGTGACGTCCTAATACACAGCAAATCATATTTCATGTGCTTTTTTTAGAAACATTTCCAAAACATTATAAACTTATATATTGTGAAAATTGGATTCTAATTGGATATGATGTTTGTTTCTATTCATCCATCGTTTATTAGCTAATTTCTATATTGAACATTGTATGTTCGATAACAAATGAGGTCATTTCTACTCAGCGACCCAAAAAACCCTAACTAACCCTGAATCTCAACAACTGGCACGCACTTATAAGGCAAACACTTTGGAAAGCAGTCTAAAATCATATGATAAGAAGTAAATTGGATGTATGATTCCTTCATAGTCCATAACTGTGCTTAATCATATTTAGAGTAGATGTTGTCATTATAATTATCAGTTGTAGATAAGATCAAAAAAAGGAACAGAATTATGATAATCTTTATCAATAGAGTATCAAAAGAATAACTGATGAATGTTCTTAGTTCCATTCAGAGAAACCGTTACTCATTAAAACACATAAAGAAGGTAGTCATTTATTACACATAGGGAAACTTTTTTCGGAACGTTATTGTACCCAGATTCCACAAGTTTTATGCATTTCTCTTAGAGAATTAAGTCGAATAGAATTAGAACAAAAGATATTTGAATAAAATTGTGTTCATAAACTTGTATAAATGAATGTATACAACTCGTTTTCGCTCGAGTAAGGAAAGAAATCATACTCGTTTCATAATTAACATATGGCACTTTCTAGAGGTATTATATCAATATATATATTCCCCAGGTTGTTTTCCTACGTTATTAAGCATATCGATCGTTTGAAGCGTTAATTAAGATATCCTTTGTCTTTCAAGTTATTTAATTATCGCGTTCTGATTAAGTGTATCATTGATTCGTACATGACGCAAGGGTGTTTAACGAACTCATCATGTTTATCTTAATGCATTGTTGTTCAAGCGGTATGTGTGCATTTCTTCATATCAATGTGACGTCTTTGTGGATTCCCTTGTGGAATCTAGAACTATCTAATTATAACCGCACCGACAGCAGGCGACAAATCCATTCAGCAAACCCAGCAGGAGATTTGGTTTGGTAAATGCAAAGTGGCATATTTGTTGTGAAAATATTCATTTATATATTCATCAATATATGTTTACGATACATATTTCTCATACAGGCGCTACAGATTTCTACCGTTTCAATGCTCTGTTTTGACTTGGGCAGGTTAACATTACAGGATAACTACCTAGAGCGTAGTTTACTTGGAACCACGAGTTCAGTAAGTGTGACTGACTGTCCTGCAGAATGCCAGTCCTATCAAGAATGTAAGTCGTTTGGGTTCGAACCTCAAACTAGATCATGTCACCTTCATTATCAAAGCAGTGATAGTGCCCCATCTGATCTGATTACAAAGACCAACTGGATTCATGGGAACGTCAATGAGTGGCCAAAGGTAAGTTGTCCACGTTCTTGTATGTACAGTTAAACAATTAACACATTTTTAATCATTTGCGTTTGCATATAAACAATTAAACAAAACCATGAAATACATTTGAATAATAAATAATAAATTTTTTCTTCCGTAAAATTTTTCTAATATTGAAAACCGACCTGCAGCGCTAAATAAATATTGAAATCATGATCAGTTCTTTTAACGTAAACATCACCCAAATGGCTATAGTTTTGCTTATAGCTAAAAAAAATCTTGTCATATCAGTTGGCAATCTCTAAGGATATAAACGTCTGAAATGCATATCATTGTTTGTAATGGTTGTATTATGTAATGTATTTTATTAATTAACTATCAATGATATGGCACTTATACAATTTATACGGCCTTCACTATACGAATCCACAACTGGGCCAATACAGGAAAGCTGGGCCAATACGAGCAAAACAGGGCCAATACGAGCAGACTGGGCCAATACGACTCTGAGCATGCGCATACACACAAATGGCGAGAGGTCGAAGCTATCGCTTCAAAACTTTCAACATATATGACAGTTCATCAATCTCATTGATAATTTTGATTTCGGTAAAAATTTACTCTCTAGTGTTGTGCAAGTAAATTACAAAGAAGTTAATTAATAAAAACGTCATTAATCAAGTTTTTCGTATTGGCCCAGTTACAGGTCCTCGGTCTTCTGTATTGGCCCTTGGCTTCGCCTCGGGCCAATACAGCAGACCTTGGACCTGTACCTGGACCAATACGGAAAAACTTGATTAATAACATTATAGTATAACAAATTTGGAATACATGGTTATGGTAAAGTTGCCTACCTGCAACGAAAAAATGTTATTCAAGATGCCGATTGTCCATATTGAACCGACAAATGGCATTAGCTTGTCGGTGAGGAAAACTGGCTAACTTTCAAGTTATTTAACAGTCCTCTCCTTACATGAAAAAGTACATAGATAGTATTATATGGGTAATTTCATAACACATTCTGTATCAGCCCGAGACCCCAATATCAGCCCGAGAGCTTTAGCTCGAGGGCTGATATTGGTCGAGGGCTGATACAGAATGTGATAAGAAATTACCCATGTCATGCTATTTTTATCATATATATTTACAAAAGAAACAAAAAAAATAAATGTAACATTTTAAAACTTTAATTCATAAAATTAAATGAGTGGCTAATGGTATCAATTTTGCTTTAACGTGAACAGACACATACCGATAGTCAAAGCTCCTGAGCCTACAGTAGGCCTACGCCTCTTGCGACTTTTGAGTTAATTTTTTCTCGGGTTGAATTTCCAAAATGGAAAATTAATTTGTATCAAGCTGACAAATCCACAAGTGACTGCAGCGTTTTCTTCGCGATGTCGGCCACGTTAAAACGTCAGCTGTACAAAGGGAGACAACTCTAAAGTCCTCGCGACTTCCATCTATTTTTCGCGTTCGTTGCCTAAGGTTCCTGGTTCAAGTCCCTTGATGACGGGCTGATACAGGTTTTTGCCCTTGACGACGGGCTGATACAGGTTATCTGCCCTGCGGGCTGATACAGGGTGCTTGACGAAGAGTGTATCATACATACAAAATCTCTGTATTTATAAGCAAGTATATGATAAATGTTGTTATAACTCACAGCAAGTCTTGAAAATAAATCATAAAGTGTGGGCATATAGTGTAAAAGTTGACTTCATTTAACATTTTGGGAGAAAATGTGTCTGATGATGGCTTTATCATTTAATATCCTGCAGACTCTCTGGGGTCCATGTGCGGAACACAAATGCCCAGAAGGACAGAAATGCCACGTGAACATACTAACTAAAGATCAAATATGTGTGACTGGTCTGTATTTTTCACAGCATGCTTACGTTTACATGATCATTCATAACAAGGAGTACAAAGATCTCTATGAAGTGAATATGATATATGATACGTAGTTATAAATATTGCTATTAAATAAGTCATAAATAAGTACGTTTCAGTCTGTTTTACGTTTTTATGGTCAAGACTAATGATCTACGTATCAGAGCTATGACACAAAGACATACTACATTTATTTTTTTAATAAGCAAATGTCAACATTCTTGTACATTATTTAAAAATTCTATGCCAGACAAATAATTTTAAGCAAATACCATATGTGCTATAGGTTATGTATTTCATCTATAACAGGTACCCTGACTATACCACAGGACGTCTGTCCAGCTCCTCCTGAGGTGACCAATTCAGTCCTCAGTCCAGGAGGTCAGGAGATAGGAGCATCGAGAACTTACACCTGTCAAGATGAAGACCTGGACACACAGAGCTCTCCTACCTCAGCTGTAACTACCTGTCTAACTGACCACACCTGGTCACCTGTAAACCTCACCTGTTCAGGTACATTAAAACGCTTTAATGCCATAGTCAGTGCTAGTTCAGTAAGAATCAAATGATTATGAAACTACAAACAAATCATATGACATCATAGGCGTTTCTCAAACGTTTGGTACACTATTTTCAAGTTTTATGACCGAAATGTATCTGCCACACCTTATCAAGTTGATTATTACAGGTACCCTGATTATGCCACAATACGTCTGTCCAGTTCCTCCTGAGGTGACCAATGCAGTCCTCAGTCCAGGAGGTCAGGTGATAGGAGCATCGAGAAATTACACCTGTCAAGATGAATACCTGGACACACAGAGTGAGTGAGTGAGTTATTGTTTAGCGCCGCTTGGGCAATATTGCAGCCATTAGCGGCGAGAAAGTTAATGAAATTGCCTAAATATGAAAATGATTGCAAAAGCAGAAAATGGAACAGCGCGAAGGCTGAAAAACACCAGCATAATATCACAAAGTTGTTAAAAGCTGATATATAGTATTAAAATTTATAACTTTTCAAAAAGCTCGATTTCCTTAAGAAAATCTAAAATACGGTGTTCACCGAAGTGATAAAAAAGTTGTGAAATGGAAATATTAGGGTAAAATGTTTCCCTGATTTGGGCTGTGTCCCAACACTCACACAATATGTGTTTAACAGTGAGGGGACATTGACAGGGTATACACATAGGGGGATCTTCCCCCTTTAAAAGATAAGAATGAGTTAAATGAGTATGTCCAATACGACATCGTCGAAGGACACAAGCTTCCTGCCGGGTAAAAGAAGAAAGAGATTTATAACCTAAATGAGGTTGAATGGTATGAAGTTTGTTATGTTGTTGCTGGTCCCATTGGGACCTCCAACGCTGTTTAATGTAGGATTTAATAGCTGGTTTTGAATCTGTATATGGAACTTTAGTTGGTGAAATAGTTTTGAAGTTTAAAGCTGCCTTCGCGGCTGTATCAGCTTTATTGTTGCCTCTAATACCCATGTGGCTAGGAAGCCAGCAAAAGACAATGTCGCATTGAAGAAAGGTGTTATGAAGTTTTAGAATATCTCTGATCACGGGGTGATCAGTTTTACAGTTTTTGATAGCCTGCAAGCAGGACAAGGAATCAGAGAAAATAATGTAATCATTTGGAGTTGAATTTTTGATGTGCTGAATGGCCTTCAGGATGGCCTTTGCTTCAGCAGTAAAGATACTGCTGCCGTCATGCAGCCTTGAAGCGTAAGTTGTTGAGGGTGTAACAGTTGCTGCTGCAACTGTAATGCCATCCTTAGAGCCATCAGTGTAAATTGCTTTGTAATCTGAATAGAAATCGCGAAGCTCATTGAAAGCCTGCAGGAAGATTAATTGATTGGTGTTAGATTTTTTGTGTGTGCTTAAGCTAAGATTAACACGGGGCTTGACCAACTGCCATGGAGGAGTGGCAAGCAGACCATATTCTGCTATTGTTGTTAAATCAATATCCGATTCTTCGACATGCTGTTGAAGGCGGATTCCAAGAGGTGGAATTGCTTTTGGCTTTGAAGCATACAACTGCTGGTATTCTGGGCTGAATACGCAGTTGTAGGCAGGATTTGAAGGATTTGATTTAAGTTTTGTTATATATTGGAGTGCTAGCTTGATGCGCCGATCTGCTAGAGATGGCTCATCAGCTTCAACATAAAGGCTTTCGACAGGTGAAGTTCTAAAGGCCCCAAGACAAAGTCTGAGACCCTGGTGGTGGATTGTATCTAGCATTTTGATATAAGAGGGGCGGGCAGATCCATAGATTATGGATCCATAATCGAGTTTAGAGCGGATGAGAGATGGATAGAGATGAAGAAGAGTTTCTTCATCTCCACCCCATTTAGCGTTAGATACGACCTTTAGAAGGTCCAAGGCTTTAAGACATTAAGCTTTCAGGTTTTTGATATGAGGGATGAATGATAATTTACTATCAAAAGTAAGACCAAGAAACTTGGCCTCAGGTACGACCTTGATTGGAGTTTTATCCAGAAAAAGCTCTGGATCTTTGTGCATTTTGCGCATATTGCAAAAATGCACACATGATGTTTTAGCTTTGGAAAACTTGAAGCCGTTTTCCAAAGACCATTTGTGGATTTTATTTAGACAGAGCTGCAGCTGCCGCTCAATTGATGGCATATTCTTGCCTCTGCAAGAAACTCCAAAATCGTCCACAAAAAGTGAACCATCTGTGTGATCGTTTAATACTTTAGCCAAGCTATTGATTTTAATGCTGAATAATGTAACTGATAGTATACTTCCTTGCGGGACACCCATTTCTTGATCAAAGAATTCAGAAAGAGTGGAACCCACACGGACCTTGAATTGGCGATCATGTAAAAAATTTGAGATAAAATGAGGCATTCGACCCCGCAGGCCGAATTCAAATAAGTCTTTGAGGATGCCATGCTTCCATGTGGTGTCGTATGCTTTTTCCAAATCGAAAAAGATTGACACAGCATGTTGCTTATTGATAAATGCATCTCTTACGAAAGATTCTAATCGAACAAGATGATCAGTTGTACTTCTTTGTTTACGGAAACCACATTGAATGTCAGTAAGTAATTTGTTGGTTTCCAAGTACCAGACAAGACGATCATTGATCATCCGTTCCATAGTTTTACATACGCAACTAGTTAAGGCTATTGGACGATAGTTGGAAGGATCTGTGTGATCCTTTCCTGGTTTAGGAATGGGGACGATGGTGGCATTGTGCCAACAAGATGGAAAGTCACCCGTTTCCCATATATGATTATATACCTCAAGCAAAACCTCAAGGCAAGATTCTGGTAGATGTTTTAACAATTGATAATGGATATTGTCAGGACCAGTAGCTGTATCGTGAGCCTTGGAAAGTGCTGTTTTAAGTTCTGACAAGGAGAAGTGCTCATTATAGTCCTCCCCATTATCAGAATTGAAATTAGGTTTTTGTTTTTCTTGAACCTTTTGATATTTTTGGAATTGAGGAACATAATTTGCTGATGAAGAATTTTTGGAAATGGTTTCTGCCAACTTATTGGCAATGTCGGTTTTAGCTGTAAGGAGGTCACCATTGACCTTGAGATGTTTTATTGTTGATTTAGAACCTTTGCCTTTGATTTTACTAATCATATTCCAGACTTTGCTCATAGGCGTTCTGGAATTTATTTTTGAGACATAGCCTCGCCAAGATTTGCGTTTTTCTTGATTGACTGTGCGTCGAGCCTTGGCCCGGGCTTTGCGGCAGCCATCAAGATTACCTGGAGTTGGATGTTTATTGAACTTGCGTTCAGCCTTTTTGCGGGCTTTGATATCTTGCCTGCAAGTATCATTAAACCATGGTTTAACAATACGAGGATTGGATGTTGATTTAGGAATAGTTTCCTCAGCAATTTCTATTAATTTATCTGAAAATGTTTGAATAGGATCTTCAGATTTTAATATTGATTTGAAATTTATGTTTTCCCTGCAGAGGGATGAAAATGTATCCCAGTCTGCTTTTGCAAATTTCCACTGAGGATTGTGTTCTTCAGGTGAAGGCAGTGCAGTCTCCAGTACCACTGGAAAGTGATCACTACCACACATATCCTCGTGGACTGACCAAGTGAAATCGTTAAGCAAAGATGGGTCAGTAATTGATAAATCAATTGCAGAATATGTTCCTGAAGCAGGATGCAAGTAAGTATTTGTGCCATCATTAAATAATGAGAGACCATTATTGTCAAGAAAATCTTCAACTTTTTTACCCTTGTCATTGGTGGAATTACTTCCCCACAAGGGGTTATGACTATTAAAGTCCCCAAGAATGACACATGGCTTAGGGAGTTGTTGAAATAGATTATCAAGATCTTGCAATCTAAGGGTATCTGATGGTGGAACATATATTGAACATAGTGTTATGGTTTTAAATAAGCTGAGTTGTACAGCTACAGCTTGAAGTTTTGTTTTGAGAGGGATTTGACTGTGAATCACTCCTTGTCGAACAAGGACTGATGCACCACCCTTGGCCTTTTCTAATTCCGCTGAAAAGGCATTATAGAAAGTAAAGCCACGCAAAGTGGTATTATCCGATTGTTTAAAATGGGTTTCCTGCAAGCATATTGCCTGAGGATTATATGATTGAGCAAGTAAGGAAAGCTCATTAAAATTGGCTTTAAAACCACGACAATTCCATTGGAGAATTGCCATAATAAATAAAAATGTGGAAAATATATACATTTTAAAATTATTCTAGGAGCCTGGAGAGCTTGCGCCCACCTGGATCCTCAGAAGATGCTCTGTGCCGCGATGGAGAGCGACTTGTTGACCTGGAAGGACATGGGGATTCGTCCATGTTCTCGTCCAGGTCCAGGTCCTGGAACCTGTTTGAAACACTGACAGGGTTCTTGTCAGCCTTTGAGACCCTGTCAGTGGTTTTGTGCTTATTTGAGTTCCTGTTTTTGTTTTTCTTTTTGTTTTCATTTGATGGAGAAGGAGGAGATTTAGGAGCCAAAGGAGTTGTTGGGATATTAGGGTTGTATATTGAGTTTTTATCAGAAGTGGTCATGGTGATGTTGTTGTATGTTTGAGTTTGAATAGTGTTAGGTTTTGCTAGTTGAGGTTTATATTTGACTGGCTGTGGTTGATTGAGCCAGGTGGTGTCAGTCTGGATGGCAACTGATGCCTTTGATTTTGGAGTAGCTGCAGCTGCAGCGTAGGAAGCTTTCTCATTTGCAGAGAACAGTTTCCTGGCCTCCGCAAATGGGATATTTTTTTCAGATTTGAATTTAATTATTTTACTTTCTCTGATGAAAGTAGGGCATTGTTTGGAGGACGCCATGTGGGGCCCTTTGCAGTTTGGACACATGTGAGGAGCTTCACAGGTGGAACTATCATGGTCCCCCTTGCCACATTTCTGGCAGACCGTGCTACCGCGGCAAGAGCGGGAACCATGTCCAAACTTCTGGCACTTAAAGCACCGAAGTGGGTTTGGAATGTATAGTTCCACCTTGATAAGAAGATACCCAGCCTTGATGTTAGGGGGAAGTGTTGAAGTACCAAATTCCATCAAATAGGTGTTTGATGGAAAGGTCTTGTTCTTTTCTTTATCCTTGTATGTGAATCTCTTCACATGTGTGATGCCTTGGGGTTTGAGCTCTTCCACAAGCTCGTCCTCGGACATGTCGGAAAGGACCCTGTCCCTGTCACGAACAATGCCCTTGCAGCTGTTGAGAGAACGGTGAGGGGCGACTTTAACAGCCACCCCAGCAAAATTTTTGAGTTTGAGAAGATTTGCAGATTGTTGGTGAGTATTACACTCAATAAGAAGAGAGCCAGTGCGCAGTTTGGTAATGTTTTTAACTGTACCAGCAACTCCTTTGATTCCTTTTTCAATAGCAAAGGGATTAAGCTTAAGTGGCTCGCCACCATTGCTGCCTCCCTCCATCATTAAGAATCTTGGCCATGATTTGTTTGATTCCTCATCCGAAGATGAGGACGTTGATAATGCCTCAGTTTTGCGCTTCTTAAGGGATGCCATGGTTATTTTTAGGTGTCTCGCCAGTGCTGCTCCCCACCCTCCACAAGGGGATGCCAAGTGTTTGTGGGTCTCCAACAAACTGACACCAGGGCTACAGCACTGGCATACTCCAATATGAGCGTTGCCAATGCTCTACTGGATTGACCCATTGGCCACTGCCTTCTTGGTGTTGGGTATTGGAATGTTGAATTAATATAAAAATTGTTTTGAGTGAGTGAGCTAAATAAATAGATAGATAAGCTTGATTGCTTATATTGTTTTGAAAAGACAATTGATGATTGAAGCTGAGAAAAGAGAAAAACACCAAGGGCTTAGCATGACCAGCCGATTGGTCAGATTGGGCCCATCTGACCTCCTGTCTAACTGAAGTTAGGGTCAAAGTGGTGTGTTGGCGGGCACACCCGCAGGCATACACCAACCTCAACCACCAGAATCCCTTCCTCCACCGACACAGGTCGCAGTCCACGGCAAACAGACCGCCCCATTTTAGTCGCCTCATACGACAAGCATGGAGTACTGAGGCCCTATTCTAACCCGGGAGCCCCACGGGGGCTGGACACACAGAGCTTTCTCACCTCAGCTGTAACTACCTGTCTAACTGACCACACCTGGTCACCTGTAAACCTCACCTGTTTAGGTACATTTATTATTATTTCTTTATTTTGCTCAGGTTTACTTTAGTGAGTATCTATATTTTCTATATTTGTTTTTATTTTGTTTTTTATTTATTAGGGCATTTATAGGGTTTCTTAATATCATATTTTACTTTTATCTAAGGCACACATATTACGAGATAGTCATATATATACATCAAGTTTATTATCACTGCCACATCCGATTAATGCTCCAGCATAGTATTTAAGAAGGGTTGTTTCACTGAAAAAGAATGCACTTCAGTTGCAGTCATTTTAAATACTTAGATTATGAAATAGTAATATTCCCAGGTTGAGTAATACCAACATTATACAATTAGTTCTGTGAAATTTAGTATGTTTACTGACGTAATGCTGACATTGTCATTGATGATTCCAGGTCCTTATCTCAGCTTAGAGTCTCCTTCTGCTCCTGCCATTGGACCAGACGTGTTCGCCAGACTGACAGGATCCACATCAAGTCTCATCTTCCTGGTGAAAACCTGCTCTAGTAGTATCGTACAGCTGGAAGCAAGCCAGGGCGACACGTACGAGGTTATTATTGGAGGTTGGTCAAATACTGTGTCGGTTATACGAGATTGCCAAACTAGCACGGCCTTTGTGGAGTACGAGGAAGATGGGTTGCTGTCATGTACACGATTCCAACCATTTTGGATCAGTTTGGCTGGTGGTTACATAAATGTTGGCAAGGGGAATACTGTTGATGAGAACGAGTTCTTGAGTTGGCAGTATCCGATCCATCGATGGTCTTCCATTATGCTAGTGTCAGTACTTATGGGGATATAGAAGGTGTTTGGTACTTCCTTGTGCAGTAATATATTCAATCACACAAGTCACACAAATGAGGTCTCAGATAACACTGCTCTAAGTCCTGATTTACAGAAGACCATAGGAGGATATCAGGGGATAGGTTGTAGCATTAGCGGAGACATATACGCTGATGTAGCAGGATGATCCAAAACAAAACGTAACTTGACATTTACCTCCGGTAAATTCATAAAACTAAAACTGTACTTTTCTAAATTTAAGTCAAGCCATTCCTTCTCTCGTTATCGTGCTCCTTATTGGCTAAAGGGGAAAACATGAAACATATAACTGATTGGATATATCATAACTTAATCAAAATTAATATGAATTACAAGTACAAATAGGTAGCAAATTTCTTGATTCCGTAATGGTACCCAAAATATCATATAATCGGGTAATTAATGAATGATTAATTCAAAAAACATTTATCGAGAACACAAAGAAATGTTTAAAGTCACACAGAGTATCTTACTTAAAATTTTATTTGATTTTGATAAGCTACAAACTATTTAATATGCTGATTAAAATTCATATCTCATCATTGGACTTGCAAATATATCCATTTATGCATAATATCTCTAAAATGCTTGATTTCATAGGAAAATCAAGAAAACATCTCAAATACGTTAAATATTCGAAATTATGCATCCAATTAATCTACCTATTAGTTACAATACCAAATAAACACTATCAAATCGAATATATCTTCCTGTCAGTTTATGACAAGATTTCAAAATTACGTTTAGCGAATTTGCGCGCGCCACTAGAGCCACATTGTTCGGTTTTCGATCAATATTCCGATTTTGAATTGCCGTATTTTCGCTCTATTGTACTGATTGACCTTTAACTTGTTATTTTCAGTAACAGTTAGTGGTTTCCGATGTAATAACATCGATTTCAAAATTTGACATATGTCATATCAACATACTCTGTGTCTCTTTAATTCAACATACATGGTTGATAACCCAGAAATGTACAAATTAAAACAAGCATGGGGTTATCGACAGGATGTTAACTCAACTTATCGTTGAATTTGTTATAAACTCTTTTATATGAATCTGTGTTTCTTTCTTCGTCATAACTAATTCAGTGAATATCATTCTGATAAAATATAGAAAGGATATTGGTATATAATATGATCGTTGTAAACAATAACTCGTGAACAATAAGAAATCTCGATTTGAAAATGATATCCTTTTAAGTATTGATTTTTAATAAGTGGTATTTAACTTATAAAAACGAAACGTTTTATTCTCATTATAGTATGTGACTCATATATTGGAACTCCAATAAAGCAAATTAATCATAATGATAACATATATGTCCAGAAATATTTTTGAGAAGAAGCGTTTTAACAATTGCGAAGAAATAATTTCGTAACACGAAATTTGGATATTTGTATTATGTGTGTTAAAAAGCAATACGATAAAAACCCCAAAAAACGTTAAATCCATCACAAAAACTTAGCGATCGTACAAGTTCAAGTTCGAGGCTATCATAATCTTTTAACTGTACATTTCAATAGCTGCTCCAGATTTAGAAAAAAAATAACTTTTCATATAGCGGCATGTACACAAGTGTAGTTTGGGATAGTAAATATCCTGCATTTGGAATAAACACTCGATTTAGCGGGTCTTGGCGAGCTATAGATTCATACATACATACATACATACATACATACATACAAACATTTATAAAGCGCTAGTATCCAGCGTTAGCTGCTCAAAAGCGCTAGTGTCTGAGATGATTGAAAAGAGTCACTGAAATGCCAGATTGAATAGGTATGTTTTTAGCCTAGATTTGAAAGTGGACAATTTTTGTTCTGATCTTAAGTCAAGTGGAAGATTGTTCCAGAGATGGGGTCCAGCTCGTTCAAAAGAACGGTCACCGAACGATTTTGTACGGGAGGAGGATTCATAGTGTTTATTCACACGAGCATGACAACTTCTTAATCATACAATGTCATTTTAAAATTTGTATTCGAAAAAAAGGCCTGATAATACTTTTTAATAGTAACTATTTACGTTGTTTAAAGATGCGCGCATTCAAAACAGTACCAAGATGTAATATTTAATATAGAATGTCACTGAGTTGCCCGTTTGCACCTGAGTCAATGGCTTGAACCGCTGCTAAGGAATCTGTAAAAATGATTGATTCAAGATTATGATTTTTTACCCACACTAGAGCCATTAGAATAGCTGTTAATTCTGCGACAAAAACTGACAAACGATCTTGTAATCTAAACAGTTCTTCTACTTCTAAAGATGGAATATGAAAAGCTGCGCCAACGTGTCCTGTAGCAGGGTCTTTAGACGCATCTGTATAAATATGGTTAAATCCATGGTAGCGTGTATTGATGAAATCTGATGCTACTGATTTTATGATAATAGGACTCATTTGTTTATGTATAACTGAGGCCAAATCGGTATTAAGTAATGGTTGGGTAAGACACCATGGGGCTGATTTGGGGAGCTTGAATGGGGAATTAAGTTGTAAATCTTGAATTTTGCACTTGTGAGCGAGTTGTCGAGCCGCTAACCCAAAGGGTAGTTTGCCATGGCTCCAATCACACATGACATATTTAACGCACTTATTTAACACGTCTCTTGAAGAATGATAATCAGAGGATGATGTCAAGGAGAGATAAGTTTTGAGTGCGGACTTTTGACGGCAGTATGCGAGAGGAGGTTCAGAACACTCTATCTGCATAGCAGCTTCGGGAGTTGTTGGAAATGCCCCTGTAGCAATTCTTAAAGCTTTTGATTGAACTCGGTCAAGTTTAGTTAAGTGACATTTTGCTGCATTCATAAAGACTTGGCTGCCATAATCCAATCTTGATAGAATTAGAGCCTTGTAGAGTAACAGTAGTGATTATTTATCTGATCCCCATTTTGTACCTGATACGCATTTCAAGAGATTTAGTCCTTTTGAACACTTTCCCGATAAGTAGGTTATGTGACGTGACTAAGTAAGTTTTAAAATTTAAAATCAGAGACGAAGTTGATTCGATGTTTTCCAATAGTAAGAAACAAATTATGATCAAGTTTGCGTTTTGTGAAATTCATGGCCACCGATTTTGAAATGGAGATTTTGAAACCCCATTGAGAACACCATTTGTATACTGAATCGAGTCCTGATTGAATGGAACGATGAACAAAGTCAAGATTTCCAAAACGTCTCCAAAAGGCTCCATCATCAGCAAATTGAGAGGCATCAATATTCACAGGTAGTGAATCAAACATATCATTGATCATGATATTAAAAAGAAGTGGACTTATAACACTGCCTTGGGGAGTTCCGTTTTCAATAACATGCACCCCTGATAGATCTTGGCCTATGCGAACTCGTATTGTTCGGTGAGAGAGAAATGAACTGATCCATTTCAGCATTCGACCTTTGACTCCAAGGCTTTGTAGCTTAAAGAGGAGTCCTTGTCTCCAAAGCATATCATAGGCCTTCTCGATGTCAAGGAATACACAAATCATGTATTCCTGGTTGCTTATAGCCTTTTGCGCCGCCGTTTGTAGGCGAATGAGTTGGTCTGTGCATGAGCGGTTTTTTTCTAAAACAAGATTGAATCCTATTAAGAAGTTGATTGGATTCCATGTGATAACTCAAGCGGTTGCTCACCAACCTTTCCATGATCTTACAGAGATTTGATGTCAAGGCTATTGGTCGATATGATGATGGCATTGAATTGTCTTTTCCGGGTTTTGGAATTGGAATAACTACAGCTTCTGTCCATACTTTTGGAATTTCGCCACAAAGCCAACTTTGGTTGATCATATCTTTGACTATTTCTATTGAGCTATTAGGCATATGCTTGAAATGTTCATAACAAAGATCATCAGCACCTGGAGATGTATTTTTTCCTTTTTGAATTGCCGTCAGTAACTCTACTAAAGAGAAAGGCTTATCCAATGGAGAACAAGGATCCTGTATAGCTTTATCTATAACAGCTTTGAATTTTTGTTCAACAGTTGTTACCTTGTCTTGAAATTCAACAGGGAAATTCGAACAAACCTGCAGAGGTTTCAGATTCTTTGAAGGGGATCCTCCTTGGGGTACTTAATTAGCATAATTATCTGTTAATTTGCATACATGACAGGTTGTAACTATTTTTGAATAAAAATTTACACTCACAAAAAAGTGTTATCGTATGTCCGACCATCCCATCGAAGTACCTGTCACCCTAGCGGCAGCAGCCTTAGTGCAACTCAGGACAGGTAACTCTAGCTCCTCACTTATCAATCTAGACAATGCCAGACAGAATAAGGGGAGGTGGGAGGTCGTACCCCAAGGAGGATCCCCTTCAAAGAATCTGAAACCTCTGCAGGTTTGTTCGATTCTTTTTCAGAAGGGTATCCTCCTTGGGGTACTTAATTAGCATAAAACAGACTCCCAAATAAAGAGTTACGGGAGTGGAATTCTGTCGCTAACAACACCAAATAATTAAAGCATACACACCTGGTCACGTGACCTCCCGCGTCGGGGACACTCACACGATCGACCCTGGGTGCTTATCATGCGGTCGTGACATGAGACCGTTACACTTTAAAATGGTTAAAAACCACCCCCCCCCCCCTCCCTTTTCTTTTGGAAAGCGAACTAGGGGGGAAGCGTCACCAAAAAGGGTATATTTACAGAAAATCCCAAGCTACCCCTTTTGGAACGGCAGCCGCCGGCACGGGGGTTGGGATGAGGACTTAATACAAAGTGCAGATAACGACTTTTATTAGTATTATTACACTTAAAAACAGAACGTAAAAAACCTTGAGAATTCACTCAATCAGAGGGATTACGATTCTGCCCACCGGAGAGAACTGTTCTACCGAACCGAGCACGCTCACTTGAGTGCTTGTCGAGTTGGTAGTGTTTTATGAACGTACTCGGTCGGCTCCATATGGCCGCCGAGCAGATCTCTTCAATGGGCAGAGCCGCAGCGTACGCTGTAGAGGTCGCTACTGCTCTGACTGAGTGAGCTCTCAGTTGACCAGGGGGCTCGTGTCCCTTATTTACATAGGCCATGCATATAGTAGAGACTAGCCATCTAGAAATGGTCTGCTTACTTGCTGGCTCTCCCGTCTTACCCCCTCCGTAGCAACAAAACAATTGTTTCTGCTTACGGCCTTCCTTCGTCCTTTTGATATAAGCCCTTAGGCATCTACGGACATCCAGAATATGGGGAACAGCCTTTACTGAGCCTCCTATGGACGGCTGCACCAGCGCCGGGAGCTCTATAGGAGCTGTGACATGAAAGGTCTGGTCGACTTTGGGGCGGTATGAGTCCGGCAGTCTGATGCTGACTCTGTCTTTGTGAAAAACAGTCAGCTCGGGATCAGCAGACATCGCGTGAATGTCGCCTACCCGCCTGCCAGACGTAACCGCCACCAAGAAAGCTGTCTTCCAGGTTAGGAGCTGGAGCGAAAGCCCCTCCAAACTCTTGAAAGTTGGTCCTGACAGCCAATCCAGTACTATCGATAGATCCCACGAAGGGCTAACTCGTCTCACTGGGGGACGAATTCTGTCCACACCTGCCAAGAAGCGCTGCACCAGTGGATGGTTGCCCAGAAGGGCTCCGTCCACCGGCATGTGTATCGCCGATATTGCCGTGGAGTATCCCCTGACTGTCGACGCGGCTAAGCCGGCGTCAAGTCTGGACTGCAGAAACTCTAGCACTGAGACTAGATCTGCAGAAAAGGGATCGATGATCTCCCTATCGTTACACCAGCGCGCATAACAGGCCCATCTATCATTGTACTGAACCTTTGTCGAATCCCTCCTCGAAGCCAGTATTGTGTCTGCAATTCTTGCAGGAATACCGCTCTCCTGGAGGCGATTCCGGACAGAGGCCATGCCACCCACTGAATCTTGGGATTCGGGTGTGGGGCCCCCTCCTGCGTCAGCAGGTCCTGTCGGAATGGTAACAGAACCGGGGGCATCACGAGATACCGGAGTACTGTTGGGAACCAGCTCTGCGCCGGCCACAATGGTGCTAGAAGCACCAGTAGCTGGGGCGACTGACAAGCAAGCTGCGATAGGACCCTCGGAACTAGGGGAAGTGGCGGGAACGCCCACAACACCCTGTCGGTCCAGTCGAGCGCGAATGCGTCCGAAGACAGAGCTCTTTGGTCTGGGACCCTGGAGCAAAACTCTGGCAGTTGGTTCGTCGTTCCAGACGCAAATAGATCCACCTGGAACGGTCCGAACAACTGGGAAATGACTTCGAATATCTCCGGGTGGAGCTTCCACTCGTGCGGGGCGAGAATCCTCCGCGACAGAGCGTCCGCTCGAATATTGTCTACCCCGGGGAGATACACTGGCTTCACCTGGATACGAAACTGGTCGCACCAGAGGATGAAGTGCCAGGCCTCCTGAAGCAGAGTCGGGGAAACTGTGCCCCCCTGCTTCAGAATGTACGTCATGGCGGTCTGGTTGTCCATCTCCAGACGAACCACTTGACCCCTGATGTGTTCTAGAAAGTGTCTGAATACCAACCGAACGGCTCTCAACTCCAACACATTGATGTGTAGAGAGACCTCGTCCCTGGTCCAAAGACCTGACACCGTAAGGTGATTCAAGACTCCGCCCCACCCCGTGAGGGAGGCGTCCGTCTGAATCGTCACCGTCGGCTGTGGAGGGTCTAGCGGCAAGCCTCTGGCCAGGTGGACAGCTTCTGTCCACCACCAGAGGTGCGGAAATACCCACTCCGGAATTGACACTAACTTCTCCAGACTCTCCTAATGAGACCAGAGCCCTGCCAACGCCTGTTGGGCCGGTCTCATACGTAGTCGAGCTCTCCAGACCACGTCTACCGTCGCCGCCATGTTCCCCAGCAACTGAAGCCAAGCTCGAGCTGAGTGAACTGGGGACTGCATGAAACGTAGCGTGGCCAACTGAACCTTGAATATTCTGTCTGGGGCAAGGGAGACGATTCCCAGCCCCGACTGAAATCTGGCTCCCAAGAAGACTAGATCCTGTGATGGAACCAGGTCCGACTTCTTTAAGTTGACTATCCAACCCAGGTTGACTAAAATGTCGAGAATGGCCTGGGTGGCCTCCTGACTCAGGGCACGGGACAAAGCCCTGATCAGCCAGTCGTCTAGGTACGGGTGACAACACCTGCCCTGTGATCTGGCGACCTGTGCCGGAATCAGCATCAGTTTGGTGAACACCCTTGGCGCGGTAGAGATGCCGAAGGGGAGCACACGAAACTGGTAGCACGCCCCGTCGAAAGCAAACCTCATGTATGCTTGAACTGTGGGTGCATTGGAACATGAAGGTAAGCATCCTTGAGATCTATTGACGTCAGCCAATCTCCTGTCTCTACGGATGCAATTACCGATCTTAGAGTCTCCATCTTGAACGATGGGACCTCCAACATGGTATTCAGGAATTTCAGATTTAGGATTGGTCTGAAGCCTCCGTCCTTCTTGGTCACCAGGAAGTAGGTTGAGTAAAAACCCGACTCTTCCTGGCCCTTGGGAACTACCTCGATCGCAGCCTTGTCCAGCAACGCTTTGACCTCGGCTCGGAGTACTTCCGCCTTTTCCCTGTCCCTCGGCACCGGAGTACATCTGACTCCTGCGAAGGATGGGGGTGCGCCCTTCCAAGTTGGCAAGTGGCCTTCCCTGAGTGTGGACAGGACCCAGGGATTTGAAGTAGCCTTGCCCCATTCTTCTACGAACAGGGCTAATCGGCCGCCAACAGGAGTCTGGGGGAGCAGGCAATGAACTGCCGGGACTGTTGGTGCTTCGACACTTAGACCCGGAGTCACCTGAGGAGGAGGGGGCGTTAGGAACCCTGAGGGGGTTTCCCGCGGCCCCGAAAAGCCTGGCGTTTTTGTTGCCGGCCACCTCCTCGGCCTTTACCCCTCCCTCTACCCCTCCCGTAGCCACCCGTGATGGGAGCGTACAGGGAAGTCACCGGCGAGACTTGGTTGGTGGTAGAGGGTATTGGAGGACGCTGGCGCTTGACCTTGGGCTCTTCCAAGAGGACTTGTGCCTCCTTGGTAGCAGCCGCCAGGTCAGCGGCCTCCCTCACTACTTGAACCGCCCCCGGGAACAGCGTAGAGCCGAGCCGGAAAGGAAGGTCCAGTAGCGTCTGGGTTGTGGCCTGGTTGTATGTTGAAGTGTTGAGCCACAACCTGCGCATCCCCATGACTGCGCCCATCACCTGAGACGCAGCACTCCGGATGGAGTCCTTGCTCAGGTGGGAGCCGACCTCAGCCAGCTGCCTCTGAAAGACCACGGAGTCCGTGTCTTTCTCCTTCTCCAGCGCTTGGGTCTGCAGAGCCGCAAGATACGCGCTGTGGACAGCAACCTTCATTTGCTGGACGGCGTTCTTGTACATTGTCTGGTAAGACGCGTACACCGTCCGCAAGAGAGGAGCTTGCTGTCCGAAGGGAGGCAGCCGCCGGTTCTCCTGCTTGGCCTGTGCCGAAGCTAGGTTGACCGAGGTCAGAACACATTCATCCACCACTGGGACCTCCCATAGCTCGCCCTCCCCAAGGGGGTAACGCCGGGTGAGATCCTTAAGATCCCACACCGAACGCCGCCCGTCCAGGAGAGGGTTGACTATTTCGGCCTCAATGGTCGGAAGAAGGCGGAGCGAGGCCCGTGCTGCTTTGCCGGCGGCAAAAGCATCACCGGGAAGGCGGAACCCAGTGGGATCTGGCTGTGAAGTCGGCGCAGCCACCCCGGGCAGACCAAGGACAAACCTGTCCTTAACCTGTCCGAGGAGGACATGGTACGGCAACCAAGAGTCCTCCTCCGGATCCCCCACCTCCGAATCCCCCTCGAGATCCCGATCACCAACATTACCCGAGGACTGAGCCCCTGCGGTAGGATCGAGAACAAGAGAGGGGTCAAGAGGCGGGACAAACAGAGGAGTGTCTCCGGGAAGCCCAGGCCGCACCGGCAACACAGTCAGACCACCGGACCCGGGCCCCTGACCCGGCACCATAGTACCGGGGTCAGTGCTCTTGGGGTCGGAGATAACCCCAGAACCACCCGGATATACCGGCGTGGTCTGGGGCGCCCGTGTTATAGTGGCATCGGTAGCCGAACCGGAGGGCAGCACTGTGGCTGTTCCGAGAACGGTACCTCCGCCGGCAGAGGTGCCAGGAGTCGACACGACGGTCGCACCGGTCACCCCGCCCTGAGAAGTGGCATCGGGAACACCTTGGGAGGCCAGCCCGATCTCCTTACGGAAACCAGACAAGGCCTGCTCCAAGATGCCCTTCATCTGCCCCTGTAGATTAATAGTGAAGGCGTTAATATCAAAAGGTGCTGGGGGTGGAGGGGGCGGCAAATGCTTTTGCAGTACCGGCGGCTGCCGCTCATCCCCATTCGAAACCTCCATGTTGGTAATGGTTCTGATGGGGGGTGGCGTAGCCTTAGCCTTACCCTTACCCTTAGACGCTTTGCGTTTAGCCTTAGAGGGGGGGTCCTTCTCGTGGATATTCTCCCCTGCCTGGATCAGGTTGGAGTAGAAATTTACGTCCGTCTGTCGCTTGGCCCTGGTGTCCGGTGTAAACGACATGCACACAGAGCAGTCGCTGTCCTCATGCGCATCCTCCACGAGGCACCTGAGGCATTTAGAATGCCCATCCGCAGGGGGCATGTTGACCCTACAGCCCTTACACTGCTTGAATGACTGCAATGAATCATTAAAGCGTGATAAGAGGGGGGGTTGGGAGGGGAACATGAAATATTGCATCATACAAAAATGTAAACAATAATAATGTTCTCACAACGTAGAGGCGAAAAATATATAAAGAATGCGAGAGCAAGCTTGATAATATAGCCCCTACCTGAAATAAATAAAGCATGTAATACATTACTAATGCTTGCTATAAGGGAACATCGTACGTGCATTTCACTTTAGACAAGATTATAAAAAACATCATAAGTGAAATCACGCACAATGAAAAGGGAATAATTATTATTGCGCGAATGAAATGCGAAATAAAATAATAATATCCCGATGACAAAACGAAAGGAAAGTCGAAATGGACATGTAAACACGTCACCCCACGAACTTTCCCACGTCCGCCATATTGGATTTTCCAACCCACCCCGTACAGACAAGGTAGGTGGAAATTATTTAAGTTACAACGCGAGAATTATACTGTAATGCGAGCTTATATTCGCCTCTACGATGTACAATAAAGGTTTTACCACACATACAGTAACTAACTCTTCCATGTTTTCTTTTAGCAAACTTATGTTCTGAAGAACTTGTGACACGTCTTGATTCTTCAATGACAGATTGATAAGTGAGGAGCTAGAGTTACCTGTCCTGAGTTGCACTAAGGCTGCTGCCGCTAGGGTGACAGGTACTTCGATGGGATGGTCGGACATACGATAACACTTTTTTGTGAGTGTAAATTTTTATTCAAAAATAGTTACAACCTGTCATGTATGCAAATTAACAGATAATTATGCTAATTAAGTACCCCAAGGAGGATACCCTTCTGAAAAAGAATTTCTAGACTACTGACAGTTTCAAACTGTTCAGCAAGTAATTCTGTTTTGTCATGATTTGTAACTGCTTGTCCATTTGCGCCAAGAACTGGGATTGGACTCTTGTTAAAACTTCCACTGATTCTTTTGACCTTGGACCAGACTTTCGTTAAAGGAGTATTTCTATTGATTGTGGAAATGTATAAACGCCAGCTGGAACGTTTACTTGGCGAACAATTCGTTGATATTCTGCACGCCTTTTCCTGAAGGTTTCTAAATCAGCAGGAAGTGAAGTTCTACAGACCTTGTTGTAAGCTATATGCCGCCCTCGATTAGCTTCTTCACATTCCTTATTCCACCAAAATTGTGACACTCTGGGCTGGAATTTACCAGACGTTTTACCAATGCATTTATTTGATATGCCAATTATTTTAGATGTGAGATTTTGATTTGACAATTCAATGTCTGTTGATAAAAGGTCTTCAGTAATCTGATTTTCACATTGTATTGAAAACTCATTCCAATTAGCAGATCTAAACTTCCATCGGGGGACTCGACTTGAAATAGTTCTAAGGGGATTGAAATGAAGTTGTGTATATACTGGTTACAGTTACAAGGGTAAGGTCCAATACAGAGTATGAAAGATTTCCGACATTGACACGAGTTGCCTTTCCATTATTAAGGACTACTAAATCAGCATCATCAATGAATGATTCAATTATTGTGCCAGTCAAATCTGTCTTTCTCGAGCCCCACATCTCATGATGACTGTTAAAATCTCCGCAAATGATTACAGGGCCTTCTGTGTTTTCAATCATTTTTTTGTAATCAACCACTGAGGCTGTACCCCTATTATAAACATTAAAAACTGTTAATGCACGCTGATTACCATCAAATACCTTTACAGCATTTGCTTCAAATATCAATTTTGGGAGATTGTGAGCTTTGTAAGTAAGATTTGATTTGACAAAAATAGCACATCCTCCTCTACGGGAGTTATTGGTAGTAGGGTCAAAATTAGCACGATCTTGCCTTAAACTGATATATCCATTGATTTTGAATTGACAGTTTGGCCACAGGAATGTTTCCTGGACGCAGATGATGTCTGGCAAAGTATCTAATTTACTAAGATGCTGCTTTAATTGAGGCCCATGTGATACCAAGCTCTGTGCATTCCACTGCAAAATGCTGAGAAGCACAACTGCCGTCTCCATCATGATTTAAGTGTAGAGAATGTCTGAAACCTTTCTTCTGGAACATTAAGTTTAAGGTGGGATTTTGAAGCTTCCATAATTTTGCTGATTTGATTTTCTCTATCCGGAGAGCTGAAGCATACAGTTAGCACCTCTAGTAAGAAAGAGACTAGGTTCTCTGAACTGATTCCTACATTTTGTGAGGTTGAAGCTACAGAAGATGTACTAGCAGTTGGATTTGGCTGAGCTTGGCTTTGCTTATTACATGTACATTTACAATTGCAAGTTGATTTTTGTGTAGGTGGATTTACTGGCTCTTGACTCTGTTGAGCTGTTAAACTTTGACTGCGATTTCCGGTTTGTTGAGAGCTCTTCTCTACGACACTTGCATAGGATGGTGCATTTTCTTTAACTATGTGAACAGCTTCTTTGTAGGAGATCTTATTCTCTACACGAACACGTTGTACCTCTACAGCCTGTTTGTATTTGGGACACCCCTTATAGGCAGCACTATGGTTGCCTCCACAGTTGGAACACTTAAGTTGGTCTTTATCTGGGCAATCTTGGTAGGAGTGGCTACCGCTACACCGGGGACATATTTGCGTAGAGCTGTTGCAATGTGTAGCTGTATGCCCAAAACGTTGGCATTTGTAACACCTCAGAGCTGGAGGAACATACAACCTTACTTTAAGCGATTGATAAAGCATAGTAACTCTCTCTGGGAGAGTTTGCGAGCAAAACGTTAGCAAGACAGATGTTGTTGTTTCTTTGCCTCTGAGCAAACGTTTAGCCTCAGTGACCTTGAACTTTTTAAGTTCAGAAACAATGTCTTCGTCAGAGAGTTCCATGTTAACATTGTATATAACGCCTTTAAACTCTCTCAGGCTTTTGGGGACATGAGTTTTAATGTTTTTGCCAAAGAGTCGGGTTAAACCTAGAGCCCTTTGAAGCTGGGATCTTGATTTGCACCTAAGCACAATATCGCCCCTTTCAAGTTTCCTCAAGGCTATCGATGTCACCAACATTCTTTTGTATGTCTTTAGCAAGAGCTATGGCAGGAATAGATTTAAGAGTAGAACGGGGATCGACAGCGGAAAGAACGGCAATGAACTTTGTTTCAGATTCTGATATATCAGAATTATTATCATCATCTAGCTTTCGTTTTTGTCGTTTGAAAGCATGGTTTGAAATTTGTTTGTGTATTCTGATTCTGTTGAATACTCTATGACTTCATGTTGGGAATCAGACCATTCCCTATCAATGTCATCGTCAGTATCAGAATGCATACTTGCGACTTCTCACTGAAGAAATTGATTGGATTACACAACAAATACTCCGCGAAGCAGAGATTTGGTAACAGCAATCAGACTTACTATCCGCGAAGCAGATATTATGCAAGCTAAACAAAGGCCAGTCAGCCCTTCAATCAGGAGAACAATTACCACCCAAGCGACCCTAAGCGAGCCTAGCTAACTAGGTCAAGTGTTGGAAAAACTACACAGCAATTAATAATTAACATTATTACTTTATGACAAAAATAAATAATGTAATTATTATAAGCACAACGCAGATGTTGTAGAGATAATGCTCAATCGAATTGAACAATATATTTGCAATACCAAACGATGTAAGGCAAATATAAGCTAATTTAGCACAGTGACTGAGAGCGAAAGAAAAACGTCTTTACTCGTCAGTGAGCCAAGCTAAACCCCTAAGAGCCTATCTCACCAAGTGGAAAGAGTTGCTTCCCTTTGGCTACGTTTAACGGAGAGCGCAACTAGACGATAGACAGTGGAATCTATAGCTGCAACATCATGACGCATATCTGCAGCTCAACATTGACTGCATTCAAGTTCATGGTTTCCTTTATTTCGGTAGTACATATTGCTTTAAAGTCATAAATGATTTAGTTTTAATGTATTTTTATATGTCTCTGAATCATGAAATAAATACTTATAGTCTCAAAACACTTAAACCCGAAAATATAATTTTATCTATGTTTATATGAAGGTCACGAACTAAAGCCTAATTCCAAAGCAGGTGTGTCATTCTTCGTGTAAGACTCGACGAGCAGGATGGTGCCTCTTATCTCTCTTATTTTGCTTATTTCAGGTGAGGCAGATTTTCTTTGCATATAAATATTACTTGTATTTGGACACATTACTGGTTGATAAAGCGTCACCTCTGAATTAAGGAAATAACAATGATGTTATGAGAAAAGATTATAAAGTAAAGAATTTGGTGAAATGAATATTCGTATAAATGTAACTGTGAGCGAAACACCTTTGAATAAAGGAAATAACAATGATGTTATGAGAAAAGACTTTAAAGTAAAGAATTTCCTGAAATGAAAATTCGTATATTTTTCAATTTACAGTCTGATAAATCATCAGTCACTACTCGTCCAATATCAGTTATTTTTTATACTGTGAAAATAAACTGACGTTGTTGTAAGTTTACAAATAAATGTAATACAAGCAATAAATAGCTGTCTGATAACGAATAACAAAAATATTCATCGCAATGTTAGGAAACGACAAATTCAGTTAGTTGGTATGTCCTGATTTAAAGGGGCAGTAGGACGTTTTTGGAAAATTTTATTTTTTTCAATTTTTCACTGATAACTGAACGTTAATGCTGAATGTATTATTTTGATAGTGTCAAAAATCGCATTACAAGAACCAATCATACGTAGTCATACAAATCATAAAGATTCAGATAAAGTCCATTGGCTGCCATTATTATGTGAACTCCTTTAAGTCAATTCGTGTAATAAAAAGGAATTGCATGGCTGATCTTAACATTATTTATTTGATTTAGTACTGCTTCATTTAGTTATAATACATTGTCTTACAATTGGACATCACCTTATATACTATTCTTATATGCTACTGCCCCTTTAAATGAAGTTGTGTAAGCGCAAAAACAGAATGATAAAGTGAGTATCTTATTTAATTATATGCCGTTGTAAATTTTGTTGAGTAAATACGTTTTCCGATACTATAGTAACGTACGAGTTGACCCAATATGCGAACGAAATGACCGCTCACTGAGTTCGTGCATTGGGAAAATTTGTAATGCATACTTAAATTTATTCCTTTCATCATACCTCAAAACTTCCATGATATATGTTCTGTCAACAAGGGCTAAGTAAATGTTATATACCATCATGACACCGTTGTCCTTGGCAAACATTAACTAGCGAGTTTTAATTTGTTCATTAACGACATCGGTACTCGTTTTCAACGAAGGTCACATTGGCAAACTGTTTTCTATAACCAAATAGTGCTCGGTAATCATGGTCGTGACGTAACATATCTTTGATATGTTGACTCTTGTTATTTCCTAATTTTGCTTTCTTAATAAATGTTGGTCGTGATCCAAAGTTTTGGCGAAATAAACGACATTGATTGAAACCACAAGAAAGACACACTATCATCACCTGTGTGATTCTCACATGACACGTTTTTAAATGTTCTTGAACTGTTCGTTTTTGATAAATCAAAAGACAGTTATCTCTTGTGTACATGTCACCCAAACGTAAAGGTATTAAGTCAAAGGAAAATAGTGACAAGTTGATATTATTGCATCGGATATAAGAAGGACTAAAACAGGCTAGATCCCGTTAGGAAATGAGAGATAAGGTATATCAAGCCTGAAACAAGTTTTATAATATTTTTATGTGGTAGGAATGTGGATATTTATGTCAAAAATGCTTGAATTTCTATGACGTCACGGCATTGTTTTAATGTCAGTTAGCAACGACGATGGCGTTACGCTGGTTCTCGAAGTGAAGTCAAACCCTTTGTGAAGTTTTACTGAAATGTAAACTCAACGGCGAGAACACTTTTCTTTAATTGATAATACTCGTATGTCAGCGCTAAGCCATCATCCTCGCAAAGCTTAAAAGGTCAAACCAGAAAGGTCAAGGGTCGGCGGCAAGGGTCCGCGACTGACGTTTTATTCATTGAGTAGAGAGATGCCGCTAAAATATGATAAAATGTATAGTTTCATATAAACACTTTCTTCATCTTATATATTGTTAAATGTATCAGCCTCTAAGTTATATTGTAGGTTGTGCCTCACAGGATGCTATATACAAGAATGTCTGCAAAACCATAGTGGAAAATTTCGACTGTTCCCATGGATTTGACACCAAAAATATTTGTGGAACGGACGGCACCATCTACAAAACAGAGTAATACTCATTTTATAAAAATATACCACGTTGTTTTATATGCATATTTTGTGCCGATTTATGATAGGCAGGCGTGTAGTCAATTAAGTTTAGATTATTGAGATAAAATCAAAAGATCGCATTTAGATAATCATTAATCGAAAAAAAAGCTGAAAACGTTAGATTGTTAGATTAGCATTACAAATAATTTATTACTTAATTTTTTTTAATAGTTTAAATCGTAATTTAGGGAAAGATGAAATATTAGAAATCTAGGATACAGAGGAGAGAGAAGTGAATAATGTCTTCGCCATTAAAAGGAAATCTCGTATATTTTAAAGAATGATATGGTTTAAACATATTTTATTTCACAAAAATGAAATAATGATTGGTGAACAAGCCATTGGGCTTATTTGAACACCGCTCTTTTACAACGTATAATACATAACATGACAAGCGACGACAACGATGTTGATAATGATATAATTGAAAAACATATACAAACATGAAATATTATTTAATCATATCTAAGAATTATATTATGCCATCTTCCATAATTTGCATAATTAACACCTGATGGTTATTTCACACGCTGTATTGCAGATGCGACTTTGCTATCAGCCACTGCCGTGACTACAGTCTTGGTGTGAATGGGAAGAACACATGTGATGGCTCAAAGACAGTTAGCAACATGTACGGTTATCAGCTTCCCTCCACACCGGCTCCCTCCAGTACTCCAGGTTTATCTACAACTACGGGTCAAGGGTCAACTGTGGGTCAAGGGTCAACTGAGGGTCAAGGGTCAACTGTGGGTCAAGGGTCAACTATGGGTCAAGGGTCAACAGTGGGTCAAGGGTCAACTAACGGTCAAATATCTACTTTGAAAAACGGGCCCACGATTAGTCAAGCTACATCAACAGTTGCAGTCACTACAGTTTCAACGACGTCGATGCCAACTACGTTAAGTTCGCTTTGCATGGTTCTGGTATCAGCAAGCTGCCCAACCGATAAAACAGAAGTGTGTGGCACTGACAAAGAGACTTACGATAACATGTAAGTACTCAAACAGCTGACCATCTATAATATGCATATGAAAATAAATTAATCATTCCTGCGTTTTTTCAGGAGCATACATGTATGTTACCTGATACGAAAGAGGACATTTGGTTGTATCAATAATCGTGTGATATAATAGAACATAATTTAGCAGTTTAGCGGATTCAGATTAACTCATTTAACGTTTCGTATTTTTCAGATATAAGCAAAGTTCATGAAAGTTCATATGAACGATTATTCTATTCTATTCTATAAAACAAAATGTACTTTTTCCGATATGTATTCGTCGCTCATCGCTTTTGCATTTAGGGGGGGGGGGGGTGCATAATTTTGTTTCTTATGTATAGATAGTCATTAACGAGATACTTATCGTGATGTCAACAGGGGTATAGCTAGGAGGTGTTTTTGTAGCTTATTTCTTACTTAAAAATCCAGCAATTCGTCACAGATGAATGTCTACTTGCATTGGTGATTATCATTATATCATCTGTGACGTCATAGTGCTACGAGAGCTTAACCCCCTTGTCATACTTGCATGCGGTTCGTGATGACATTTATGTATTGAGAATAATCTCTCGTCAAAAGTTTGATTTCATATGTACTTGTTTTAATCAACAATAAAATACTTAGTTCGACGTCAAAAGTACAGTACCCTCTGCAAAAGTGCAATGTATTTTAACGAACCCGCTTTCGGTGACATCATCATTGTGTGTGTAGGTTTCACATTGCGTCTCAGTTACCAAAATGGCGTCCGACGATTGTCAACTTGGGCCGCAACTACTGCCTGTTTCGGATAAAAGGAAAAGAAAATCTAGTCGTGCGCGACAAACACGGCTTTCAAACGTATAATAGGAACCGGAAATTGTGAGATGGCCATACTTGATTTGCCTTCATGTGGATAATCCAGGGCATACGTTTCGGTAATTTTAGTAAACTGTCTCCGATCTTCTCATGGTTGGTCGCAAAATATTGCTAAGTAAACCACGAATACAGTAAAAATACTTTACAAATTATTCAAGTTTGAATATGGGTAGGAATTTGGCGTCATAATCATGGAGGATGTTTACAATAAATTGAATGAGTATCAAAAGGCATATCTATCGTTAATGTTTAAATCGAAATCTATTTAACAATCAACACATAAGCATTAGCATCAAATAGGGATAATCATCACGTCACTGGAATAACGCAAGTTTTACACGTCAACACGGTTTGATATGTATGCTCGTTTTGTAATCGTTGCACATTGTTAAATCTTAAAATGTTACTTTTGAGATTATAATGCTTTAGTATATAACTCTATTTTCATATCATCAAATGAATTTGTCCATAGGTGTCAATTTGAGAAAGCAAAGTGTCATAAACCGTCAATTGCAGTCGACCACAATGGAATTTGCAAACTGAACGCTGTAGATATCATTTGCAAGACTGTGAAAGAAAAGCCATGCCCCGATGATACCGAGATTGTTTGTGGAAATGATGGACATACCTACCAAAACCTGTAAGTAATTTGCCATTGTACTCTTAAGTTTTATATTTGTTTCTCATTCACCCAAACTCCAAAGATACATATGTATATAATCCGATAAACAGTCACACGAGTATCTACCATATATACATTCACGGTTTAATTGTCTTCGTATATGACTATATGAGTTACTTAAAGCATATCTTTCCAAGTAACCCTTGAATTAAAGGGGACATGTCTAGGTTAGAAACTATGCATAAGGTATGAGCTGACCAGTTTAAGTACACCTAAGTAGACCTTTGCCGACCTATGACCCTCAAACGTTTTATGTGCGAATTCATACTATTGCGGCTTGGTAAGACGATTCCTGATTGGTCAACTCTATAGACACGACCCGCCTTGCTAGACTCAATATCGGGAATGTAGCGAGTCTTATTGAGGCTAGGTTTACTTAGACTGTGAGCCTACAAGACACATGAACCAGTCGTTGGCGTAAGACGATATTGGATGGAAATACGGTTATCGCTAGGGAACATTTCTAACTCATCTTTCTCGAAACAACCATTCACAAATGACTTTCGACAATATGGCAGGGAGTCAATAGCTAAGCTGTGAAACTGACGTCAGTTATAATAGAAGTCTTTTGGAAGTTATACTCTTACCAGGTCAATAATTAATGCTTTATCATATAATCATAGTCCATATTAATGTAATATGTCTCATATCTTGTGTTGCACATGTTGGTGTCTCTAATGTAAAACAAAGTAACTTTTTAGGTCCCTCTTATTATCAGTAGAATCATTATTCTTCGATTATAATGATAAGTCAAGAAAGAAACAGTTATTTAAATAATTGCTGATTCCAATTGAAAGTTTAGCAGTCTTAAAGTTATTTCCAGATATGCTGAAACAGAGGGACTTTCATTTCTTGAAACAAGCATCATTACTCAAACGAAGTCACACTTTCCTTTTTCCATTTGAGCTGAAGCCTCAGCTTCAGATAAAATACACTTCGTGCTATATTGATAATTTCAATTTGCTACAGATGTGAATTTGACAAAGGAAGATGTGGAAATCCAGGTCTGAAATTAGCCAGTTTGGGGAAATGTTGAGAGGTGAGTAATTACGTAGGGGAGATCAGGGCAAAGCGCGCGCCCGCGTTAATTCTTCAAAACTATCAACAAATGGAGTAATTTGACATTACCAACTAATGAAAGTAACCGTAATGAAGCGTTATGACGCTGGAATCATGTGTCTTAGTTGTGGACGCACAATTTCAAATATTAGAAAAAACGCGATTTGACTATAAGGAACGGATATGTTTCAAATTCAAATATTTCATAAAAATACAAAACAGAACTGTGAACTCTCGTGCACATCTAACAAGAATTGGTATCATTAACTCATTGAATAATGAAATTTGTAATTACTTGCTTTAATGATTTTCTTTGATGTACATAACAAATGCTACCCTTGATGGGACAAAACGCGCCGGGGGATCGCTTTGCCCCGTGTGTAAAAAAATATATCTTTTTGGTTAACATATTGGTGTAAAAGTTATTATTCTACATTTCTTTAGCACATAATGTAAAGAAGAACTATCAATTTCATACCAGCATGCTGCTGTATTCTATAAAAATTAAAATACCATCTTACTAACTTACTAAAAGGGTGTTGTTTTGTTAAAGAATGATGACAAGTAACATTTTCAAAAACATATTTTTCTGTTGTTTTTTAAATCATGAAAATATAGTTCATTGTATATTACTTCTTTTCAACAGTAAACGATAAGCAATTTATGCCGTTCTGCCAAATTCGACATAAAGTAGATTATGTGAATTCGTTAATTCGTCAATATAACGAATACAATTCTTCATTTCTTATATTTATTACTAGTTTTAATGTCAATTACCTACATTATCAACACTTTTGTAGTTTAAAGAAATGTACATGTACCAACCATAATGATAATTGGTCATTGAGAATGTTGAACATGTAGGTCCATGACATGTTAAGGAATATTTTGAGCATCCTTGCATATATTGTCAACTTCTATGTTAATTCTATCCTTCATATGGGTTCGATAGTTGCCTTGCATTATCAAGATGATAGCTTTTGATTAGTATTAGCTGTAAATAGGTGTGTAATATCTACTACATTCTGTGTTGTCTTTCACATGGGGCAAAGCGCGCCCCCTAAGTCAAACTACATTTACTTAAATATATCCTTATGCCGAAATGGCAGATTAAAAAGCATGTGCCATGTAACAGTCTATCTGATAAGTATTAGAGATTGTGTGCAAGTTGCATTCCGTACATGTCAGAGTGCCAACTAGACGCACTTATATGTTAGGGGGCGCGTTTTGCCCTGGTCTCCCCTAAGTTAACATACATTTATTTTTATTTCGTTTATCATTGGATCTCATTGCAAAGTGACTTAAGTCGATTGCTGTGTCTGAAGATGTTATTAAATTCTATATTTGATACTAAAACGTATTTGTGAGTTGCCATAAACTCACTGCAAAAAATGGACACACAACGAAAATTCATTCAAATATACATTCATTTGCCGCTTGAATAAGAATGACATCGGTAAGAGCGCCTTTAATGAATTGATTATACGAATGTGAATACACTTTGATTTCAGAGAAAAGCCCGAGAGAAACATTGACTGTCAAGAAAACCATCTTGATACAAAACATGTTATCAACGTCACAAATAAACTAAGTTTAAACCTATCATTTTATTATCCCTACTGTTCATTTATTTTGTATATAAACTAGTGTCCAAAAGAAACGATACCAAGTTTTCAACATCGTCCGAAACAAAATGCTAGTACCTGACAGAATCGAATTTAAGTGTGCCTAACAGGCATATGTCTTGTAAAGAAGTATGCACATTTTTGATATTGTGTCTCTCCAAACGCACATGGGACGCATAAATCGAAATTTCAAATTGTTTTACGCAAAGAACTTTTGTCATTTCACTTTAAAATTTATAAAGTATTGAATTTAGGTAAGAATATAATCTTGTTGATATTATGCACTTTATTTGACATAAATTCGTTGACGCGTCATTGCACTAGAACGTTTTAAAACAAACGAAAGTGTCCAATTTCTCCCTGCTATCTCGCCTAGTTGAGGAGATTCCAGATCGCTGGTTTTTTAAATGCATGTTTCTCGCAAACATGAAAAGATAATGAGGAAATGATAAAACTATGTTTTAGTCGTATCAATCTGCAATAGATTGAGTTATTGTGCGATTTGTATGGTATCGTTTCTTTTGGACATTAGTTTACATATTGGCAAAATTAAAGAGGTACAAGTAAAACATGGAATTGAACTTCATTTTGTTTTTACTAATTAGTGATACTAACGTCCATACATTAACCACTCTGTCCACAAATTGCGTTGAATTCAGTGATCTTTTGAGAATACCTATGCAGTGTTTCAAGTTCAACAAGATTAATTATTTTCGTCAGTCATCTCCATTCTGAAGATCGTAACTGACTGATTTGTAAACATCGGTTGGTACAATAATCAGGGTTAAAGGACAATAAATGATTTTAGCTCATCTGGCCTGTAAGGCCCGGTGGGCTTATGGCATTGCATGGTTTCCTGAGTTTGTACATTTTCATCTTCTTCTCCAGAAGCATAAGGCATAGAAAGCTAAAACTTTGTGCAAAGACTCCTTAACTAGTGAGGATTAAAGGCCTTGGTGGCCCTGAGGCCCCTCATAAAAACCACAGGAGACACGCCCATAAAACCTATTTTCATCTTCTTCTCCAGAAACATAAGGCCTAGAAAGCTGAAATCTTGTTGACTAGTGAGAAATATAATTCACAAGTTTGGTGACCCTTTGGGCCCTAATGAGGGCCACACCCTTAAAACTTATTTTCACCTTTTTCTCCAGAAGCGTAAGGCCTAGAAAGCTGAAACCTTGTCTACTAACTCATAAGTTAGATAAGGAGGATTCTAAATTGTGCATTTGGTGACTATGTGGACCCTACAAAGGGGAGAACCACGTTTGCCTCACCATAAAGCAAAATTGATATGAAGCCTGATGAACGACAGAGTCAATGGCTCTATTTTTTTATCTTCGACTTTAACGAAAAATAATTATCTTGAATTGTAACATCTGAAAAATGCAATAACATTACAGGAGATGAGGATTTGTCTAACTTAAAAAAGGTAAAAAACTATCTTTCATTATAGGCAAAAGGAGAAATGACGTAATGAACTGTTTTAATCATGAATATATATCTGCCGTTGATGGACAATCCTTCATGTGCATGTACCAACAGATGCAATTTCCAAAGTCGAAAGAAAGCATTTAGCTTTTCTGAATTCGCATCTGCAATTAGAGCAACACATTTTATTAATGAGAAGTGTGCATTACATCATCAACGACGGTGTAATATCTACGAAGTGGTTAAAATCGGAGCTTATTCCCCGATAATGACAAAGCTTTTAAGATTCAAATTGAATCCTGAACATTCTGATTACGACTTCTGAGATTATCCGAATGTATATCATATATTCCATGTATATTTCTGTTCTAATCTTGGAACTTATTGTAACGTTTCTTACTGGGATACGCTGATTTCGATCACAGGACCTTTATATGTATGCAGTTACCTACATGTAATCTATGTCTTAGTATTTTTTAATAACAGGAACTCGATTTACGGAGCCCTCTGATAGTTTTATTACAATAATATTCCATGGGACGAAAACGCAGTTATAAAAATATCCAAAATCTAGTACCTTGGTCCTCAGATTATCCAAAAGGACTTAACAAGAGCTTCAATAGCCACTTTGTGATATTTAACACTTATTGTTTTGCTTTGATACGAACGTAACTGTCATTATTCATTTTGTAACTTTAAAAAATTGCAATCATATGATAAATACTTCAACGTTGTTTTCAATGAAACTCTTAAAACGGTCACGAATATTCACTGAAGCCAAATTCATACGCATAATTAACATAAATATTAGTTACAAGACTATCAAAGATCATCAAATCGTAAATGTCATTCTGACTTTTCCATAAATTCACATAAATACGTTTGTTTGATTGACGGAAGTCATTGGCCAGTTTTGATCAAATTCACAATTTCAAACCTTAAGCCACAATACAACGTCGATCGCCTTAAAAAGATACTTTTACAGTTGATACATCTACAGCAATTGACAATTGATTAAGTTTTACATGTGAGGCACCGGAAGTGCTCTTAAAAGCGTGGACGTGAAATGGAAGGCTGGAACTGAGATGGACCGATAGGAAAGTAACATACATGTTCTCGTAGGTGTTTCCATCGCTTCCACAGAAAGGATCCTGCACATCAGGACATGTGACAGCCAACACTACAGTCACATCTGCTGAACAATCCACTGTGGTACTCACACACGGACCATCATAACTCATGGTCAGTCCGGGCTGGACACACTGGGCCTTGGTCACTTCACACCTTAACATAATGGACAATAGTAGAGCTGAAAGTTTTCTGTAAAGTTCAAGGATTTATTCTTATAATACATATGTTCACACTTTATCTTGTTCTCTTGGACTTCATGTGTATATGTACCCAGGTGACAGATTATAAGATTTGATATAACTCTTAAATAACGCACTTAATACTTTTATACTTTTAATAGGTAGGGTTGCTGACTGGTACAAATAGGGTATAACATGTGGTTTGTGTCTTGTTTTACTGCATATACTTATACAATAGGTTTTCAACTAAATATCCCTTGCCTTCTCGGTAGTAATAAATACCCAAATCTCTTTAGGTAGTAACTTAAAGATAAAGTCCGACAAACTACTGTAAATGCCAGCAAAATATGAATTATATATAAGGGATTTATACAATAACAGTTTATATTGTATTACCAAATATAAATACCCTTATTTTCAGCAATTTTTTTGTTAAATTTGCTATCCTATCTAACATTGAACAAAAGCAAAAGTAAGCCCCGTGATGAAGCAAGCGCCACAAAGTAATCTTATATACATGTACGTCACAATCAGCCAAACTGCATAATGTCCACCGGCACCGATAGTCTTCTTTGTGAACAACCTTTATTCACGACCGTACCATGGTTTAGGACGGACGAGAGTTAAGCAAGGGAGGTAACTCTAACAGCTTTTACTAAGCATACTGATAACGTACGGATTCTGGTATGTCCTGTTGTCGTTTCCACATTGCATGTTCAGGATTGAAGGGCACACTGCGTTCATCATAGCCTGGCACAGAAAACTTAAAGTGGTTGTTGTCGTTGCTTAAAGAAGAACCAATGCCATCAGTGTGTATGATTTTAACAAAATCGAGAAATCTATATGATATATTTATTGTTAATGCTACGATATCAATCGTTACTTGTTTATTAACGATAATGTTAAACACCAGTGACACTACAGGATGAACAGAATTGTGACGTTGAGCGATGTCCGCGAACATCTTCACAGAAGGTGTTAAAGGATTATTTTGTATCTGGTGTAAAGATAAACAATGCATGCGAATATAATTATAAAGTTTTCATGAATTGAAGTATCAGTTGAAAACATGTAGTAAAGTTAAGCAACTTATCGAACATCTTACTTGAAGATGTTTAATGAATTCTTTCTTATGCAAACACATCGTAAGGTTAAGCAAACTATTTAAACATCTTACATAAGGGTATTGTATGAATTGTAGTTTTTATGCACACACCTCTTAAAGGGGCAGTAGCACGTTTTTAGGGGGGAATATTAGGTGATGTCAGGAAAATGAAAATAAATGGTTCCAATTGAAAGACAAGGTATTTAAACTAAATGGAGCAGTACTAATTAAAATATTTAACGTGAAGTTAAGTCATGCGATGCCTTTTTCTTACACAAAATGAAATAAAGGAGTCCACACAAAATGGCCGCCGATGGATTTTATGTGAATCTTCATACTTTGCCCTCTGACTATGGATGATTGGCTTGTGTAATGAGATTTTTGACACTGTCAAAATAATACATTTAGCATTAACTTACAATTATCAGTGAAAATTTAAAAAATAGGATGTAAAAAAAATATCTTACTTGAAGGTGTAGTAGGAATGGTTGTCGATCCTTTAGTAGAAAAAAAGGAGATTAACTGTGAATGAACTAGAAAAATACGAATAAATACTATTAGAAGTTATCATGATCGTGTGTTTTTGAATGGTAGATATTCTGCATTAGGAATAAACGTTGTATTTTGCGAGCCTTGCAATCATATCTTAATCTCAATGCATTTTAATGTCTGTCGCCGTTTAAAAATTCGTTAATGTTAACGCCTTTGGCGTCATCGGAATTTTCAAAAAAGTTCCCAAGTTGCCCTCTTAAATTGCCCTCCGTTATATGACCCCAACGGATGCAACACATATCTGTTGGCTTCTTTGCTTCATCCATTGTATGATAATTATGCTATACTATAAATGGGTACCTAAGAGAAGAAAGGAAGGTCTTGACAATGTCATGCGGAAGATATCAAGAGTATCAAGAGTTCTTATGATTTCTTGACAATAGCAGACAGTGACAAGATCATAGAATAAACATCACACATAAGATGATAGAATAAATGATAAGAAGCTATAACACACGCAGACTGAGTAAATTCTGGATAATTATTATGTTACGAGTTGTTGGTAAACTGATACCTGCTTTGGATGTTGTTTCTGTGGTTGTGGGTAATGTTGTTGTTTCAATGGTTGTGGGTAATGCTGTTGTTTCTGTGGTTGTGGGTAATGTTGTTGTTGCTCTGGTTGTGGGTAATGTTGTTGTTTCTGTTGTTGTGGGTAATGTTGTTGTTTCTGTTGTTGTGGGTAATGTTGTTTCAGTGGTTGTGGGTAATGTTGTTGTTGCTCTGGTTGTGGGTAATGTTGTTGTTGCTCTGGTTGTGGGTAATGTTGTTGTTGCTCTGGTTGTGGGTAATGGTGTTGTTGCTCTGGTTGTGGGTAATGGTGTTGTAGACAAGGATGTGGTAGTAGGCATCATGGTTGTTGGACAACTCCCCAAACTTTTGATTTGCAAAGATGGGAAAGAGCATTCAGCTTGTCCAAAGTAACACCTGTGAATATAAAACAAAAACATGTAACAAAATGTTTGCATTTCTAATATTATTGACTCGACTCTATATAAAAAAGGAAGATTGTATAAGCAAACACCATCAGTAATATAAGATACTCCGTTTCTGTGAAACAGAATACACACCAAGGGTGTTCAAGGGCATTTTCGTTTTTACATAGTTTTCATGAAATGGGGTTAACGGTTAATTTGTAATCGATATGAAAGTACAGAGTTGCTGCATTTATCACTTATAATATAAAATAACTATTACATTCATAGTCTTTGGGCTGTAGTTGACCTGGCTATGAAGTAGGTCAATTTATGAACAACATTCAACAGTCTGTCATAAACTTGAGTATTTGATTGAACAATTACCGGAAACCATGTGTTGTTTCACTTTACATTATGTTTTCGTTGTCATGATTTCTATTAACATCACACAGAGTGTACTCTCGTCACAGATAACAATGTTGTGAGACACCTTCATATACTCTTATTGTAGTAAACACCTCTCGCTCGAAAATACCAACATACAGGCACTCAAATGTTGTAATAACCAGGCAGTGAAAACAAGACGTAGGGCTATCCAGACATTGTTTTAGGGGATTAGAGCTGTATTGAAGGTGACTTAAGGGGTTTCACAGAAATTATTCACACAAAAAATTCAAGGATTATTTTCCGCCACTCCAATGTAAAGAAAGGCAGCAACTCACGCATTGGAATATGTTACTCCATCACTTCCACACGTGTTTCTCATGGGCTCTGTAGTGCAGTCTCGGTTCTTGTAAGCTCTGCATCCCAAAGGTTCGTCGGTACTGGGGACTGTGAAACGCGAAGGAGTTATAAAATATCCACACAAAGATTTCTTTGTTTTTAAATTCAGGGCTAAGATATTCTGTACTCTGAGAAAAGGCAGATGCAATCGTATTTTTAAACTGAAAATTAATTTTTAAAGACATTTTACGATCTTCCGTGTCCTCTTAAGTTGTTTATATGGGTTAAACTAGATCTTCTTAAGGTTCACAACACCAAAACTGAATCATGTTGCATGATTTTCAAAGTTAATGGAAATACATAATCAGTTTTAATATCTAGTCCTCGTTGATATGGATATTACTTGAAAAGGAATTTCGTAAAATATGTTATTATGTTTTGGACCGGGAAGGTTCGCCAATATCTTATTGTGTACAATGGAACGCGACGGCTGCTAAACATCTTACAGTCGATAGTTACATTATTATCATTACATTGATTACTGGCAAACATTCTCATCGTGTTGATTTGAGGTGTTGGAATGTAACATTCTTCTCTTCTAACATTCCAATTACGTACTTTCTATAAAATGACTCACTCGTTGATCCTACATATCATATCACTGGTATTACATAATTTCCAGTACAACTTTAAGAGATGATAACCATATTGGGACCACGAAAATCATTTTAAAAAAACACTTGTGGAAAGTTCATGTAAATTTATGGTGGTAAGCATAGAACGTGGTAAGAATACACGATATACTTGATATACATAATGCTACAGAGAAAGGTTGTCTAGACGTCAAGGATAGTAAATGACACCATTTGCGCTAATTTTTGTGTTTTTCGTTAGAACTATCACAAAACAATCCTAGGTTTGAAAATGCCTTAAAACCAGGGGAGGCCTCAAACTCCATAAACAATTATTCGTTTGTAGATTCATATTTTTTATGTTTATATTTAAGATGTCTTATGTCTTGTTTGATATTTTGACAGAAATAATTTAACTTACATTGCCAAATTTGCTTTATATCGATAATATCTACTTGACATATGTCTTACCTTGTGTTGTACAGGGGCCCTCGTATTGAACCTGTAGTTGAGGGTTGATACATTCTTGCTGTCCAAAGAAACACCTGAAACAATTGATAGACATCGTGCAATGTAATGAACATGATACTTTTCAAGAGTAAATATGAATATATGACATGCATGTAACGCATGTAAGTGAGAAGACGTTATACGAATATAAGTATTCACTGAAATGATGAAAATATCAAAACAGAATCTAGCTGAGTCACTTTGAACAGTTAAATGTTGTTCAGAATCAACCTAGAAAGAAAGGCATGTGATTTACTTTGATGTACCTCGGCCAAACTATTAATCAAACATCATTTTCTTACGGGTCGGCTAAGCTAGAAGCAATCCAATAAGAATGATATTTCATTAAAAAAATACATAAAAGAAACACGTGAAGAAGCGAACTGGGCTCACACACCCCTCTTCTGTAAAGTTGTATGATTGATAGGAGAAATACAGAAAGTCAGGTTTCCATGGAAACCACAGAAAGGGATGTCCGCATATAGGTTTATCCTCTTAAGTCATGAATGGTGACCATGATTGACACCTGTGCAATGTTTGGGAAGCCAAGATGTATACTTGAGAACATACGTAAACGATAAAGTATTTTGACATAGAGTCACTAAAAACCACAAAAAATCATTTGTTTATTCCATCCTCAATAGACACATTTAATGAACATGGCTGATAGGGGAATAAAGTTTGGTGAATGAGATATGCTCAGGGCAAAGTACTTAGTCATAGAGTCACTGCATTCACGAAACACAAATACCTTTCCAGTAATATTAATAAAATCAGAATAACCAAAAAACCAAAAGGCACCACTCCATCATTAAGTCAGACTACATGTCAAGTTTGATGAAAAAATGAACGGTGTTAAGAAATGGTCCTAAATGGATAGGATACATGCCTTTATGAGCCACGGACAGACGAAAAACATATGTCTCCCGCAATTTTTTGCGGAGAACATAATTGCAACAGAAAATTTAACGTAACTCACGCGTTGTCATAAGTAACTCCATCGTTTCCACATGACTGTTTCACTGCATCCTTGCTGCAGTCTCTGTTTTTATAGAACCTGCATCCAAACGTCTCAATTGCGTGTGTGGTTGGTTCTGTGTTTAAATATTGGCTACAGGTTGTTAAAATGGAACTAGAATCGTACGTTGGATATCCCCAAAAGCGTGTTTTAGAAAAACTTCACGATTAATTGAGTCCATTGTCTCATAGAGTAACCGTTTTCAATCTTATTCCTTGAAAACGATAGTTTTAATCAAACAAGCATTCGAAATTTACTTGTGGATGCCTAGACAAATTTGTATATAGTCCCTTTTGAATCGATAAACTAGGCTGTAACTTGTAATTTCTGAGAATTGCATCGAAAAGACTGAATATGAAAGGTCCTTAGAAGGAACATCATATAATTTTAGAAGGACACTTCTTTAAAGATATATGGTAATAGCTTTCTTATACCGCGCATATATCCATGGCAAAGCATGCTCAAAGCGCCGATATGTAAGTTTTATTTATTCTGAATAGGTGACTGTTGATTTGAGTGTATTTGTAGAGTAACTGATCACTTGCTTAAGAACAAAATTAGAATTTGTGTAAAAAAGTCAATTATTCAGCTGTTCGATCACTTGTGTGAGGATAATATACTCCTTCTATTGAATGGTGTCTATTGAGATTACAGAAGTTGTATATCAATAACAAGTTTTATGTTTCCATTACCTGTCATTAAAACAAAAAAGATGGACTGTAAAATTGATGTAACTTGCAGTTCTACCCTGAAATGATATTTCATACTACGATGGTAATACTAACAACTTTAATTTGTATTTTATTGTTGTGTATGTATTATATTGATAGTTAACAAAACGTACTTTGTGTAGAACACTGGCCGTCGTGATGTACTTGCAGATGAGGATTGATACACTCTTTCTGTCCGAAGAAGCACCTGAAAAATCAATATATTTCGTCGGATACCATAACAGGCAATAAAAACCTCAAACGATCAATTAAACAATTGAACAAGTTTGAGCCTAGATTGACTACACATGCAAAACATGTTCAAAAGTAGATATCGTTATTAGAACCTCTTTGAAAGGCATTTTAGAAGTTGGAATGACAATAATGCAGAGGAATATATGGAGGACAACTTCTTTTTTTAACTTTTTTTTATTCCAGCAATAGTTTAATACAGTTACATGAGCATGACAAAATAAAAGTGGTTGACTACTTTGTTCATTGTATGCAACGTTTGGACACAGATTCTTGTGTTGTTTTAAAGAATCTGTGTCGAAACGTCGCATACAATGAACAAAGAAGTTGTCATCCATATTATCCTCTGTAGTATTATTAGAACCTCTATGACGTCATTTCTAAAACACTTCCGGCAGTTTTGAGCTCATGCATATTCATGTGATGCTGGTAACTGTTGACGTATACTGAATTTGTAATCAAACACAACATTGCAATTTCCATTATGCAGGTACTTCGATAAATCGTTTGTTTGTAGAAAACGACTGTTCTTTATTTGCTTTCACCGATGTTAGCAAGGTTTCAAAAACATAAGACCGACTGAAGCGGAACATATAGGTGCATTCATGACAACAGGAGAAGGAAACAACTCACGCGTTGTCATAAGTAACTCCATCGTTCCCACATGACTGCTTCACTGCGACCTTGGTGCAGTCTCTGTTCCTATACAGCCTGCATCCAAACGTCTCAATAGCGTGTGTGGTTGGTCCTGGAGGAAAACACGTTTGTTTGTGTATTTTAGTTAGTATCTTACAAATAATTCCTTTGTTCAAAATGTATGTAAAGGCAACGGAATGATTTCATCAAAATCAAAGAATTTTCACTTAACTTCTAAGTATTTTAAAGGGGCAAAAGCACGCTTTTTTGATAATTTTATATTTTAAATTTTTCACTTGTAATTGTAAGTTAATGCTAAATGTATTATTTTGACAGTGTCAAAAATCATTACACAAGCCAATCATCCATAGTCAGAGGACAAAGTACAAGTATGAAGATTCACATAAAATCCATTGGCGGCCATTTTTGTGTGAACACCTTTAATTCATTTTGTGTAAGAAAAAGGAATCGCATGGCTAAACGTTACATTATATATTTGAATTATTACTGCTCCATTTAGTTTGAATGCATTGTTTTTCAATTGGAACGATTAATTTTCATTTTCCTGACATTACATTATATCCTCTCTATAACGTGCTACTGCCCCTTTAATGTAGGTTTGTAAGGCTGTGTCATTTGGATTTGTGTGCGGTCTGTCATTGATGGATTCGCATGTAGTAAGTTGAAGGCATACAGTTCTTGAGTAGATTGGTTGGTTATTGATGATAAATGGAATCGTTACTCCTGTACGCAGTGATTGAATCACAACAATCAAAAAGAGAATTTTGAAGTTTAAAATTGTCGCTCTAAAAGTATTATGAATTATTTAGCCATATACAATACGTGAGATGTAGTCCAGTAAATAAAGCGTCAACTCTTCGCCTGGGAGAGCCAGGAGGTTCGATTTCCGGCTTTCTCAAAACCGTTAAATGAAAGATGTTAAGTGATAGAGGCAGCACCTGTGCTTGGTGCTCAGCATTAATAGGATACAACAGCGTTTGAACTGGTTCAGCAGTGACGTCGGGGACCAAGGACGCAAAATGAATTTCTGGACTTATACTGTAATTTGGACAATAATAAGTTATTCAATTATCTTAAAGATACACACAGTAATTTTCCTTATTTATTGTTTTGCTTTGATGTGAACGTAAATGGCATTATTCTTTATATAACCAAAAATAAACTCACACATTCATCCAAAAATGGCCAATATATGATAAAAACTTTTGTCAATGAAAATCTAAAAACATTGACATGTGTTCGCGGAATGCCAATTGACACTTCCAATTTCGATGGATGTTAGTTATGTAACCCATGAAACAGATTTAACTGGTAACTCTCGTTATGAATGCTTCCTTTTCGTTTCCAAAATAATGTGTGACGGATTGACGATCGTCTTTGTCCGGTTTTCGATCATAAAACCGACTTCAAACCTTCCTATTGTCATTCTACAAGGTCGATAAGCTGTAAAGTGATACTTTCCGTCATCAACGGATCCTTCTCGATTTAATGACACGTTTTAAAATTTTGTCATAATTAATCCCCAACAGCTAACGGAGTGGCTCTTAAATATAGATCACATATTGAAATGACCCATTACCTTCAGTCGTGGTTTGAACACATGGTCCCTGGTGCGCTACAAATAATGATGGATGAATACATTCCTCTTTACTGAAGAAACATCTGAAATACAGGGGTATAGGGTGGTAATATATTGATTTGTTTTTGCGTCGAAAATCATTTTGGAATTAGGAATTGGAATTAAAATTTGGAATAAGGATTTTTTAAGTAATGAAAACAGTGCCTATTTCAAATTTGTTCATTTTCGATGTACGATTGAGGCTTATTTTGTTTCAGATGGAACAAGAAGCATGACATTTTTGTTTGATTTTCAAATTAGCGTGTATATTATTTATGTATGTATCAAACGTCTTAATATAAGTCGGATGATATATGAAAACCAAAAAAATGTTTACAATAGATTGAGAGATGATTCAGAAAATGTATGCATATCGTGAAAATTAATATATTTATGCTTTCTGTCTTAAAAGTGCGCAAGGACTGGCTGATATGTGGACATTAGACTCTTGGTGTACAAGATATTGCAATTTAAGTGTGCTTCAAACCATTAAAATAAATTGTCATCAAAGGTTATACGTCACACGAATAGTCGAATAGTATGCAGACCAAGCAGATAAATCATCGCTGACATTCATCTTTCCATGACCTATAGAATATTAATAATTTCTTTGCAACTAAGGTTACACTTCTTATTATCTATAGTGCTCTGGAAATGGTTGCGAAGGTTAGAAATTATGGATGTAAATGGTAACTCTTTTTCTGGCTTGAACATTTTTTCAAATTTGCCTTTCAAACTTGAGACAATGACTTTAAAAGCTCACACGTTGGTGTATGTAATGCCGTTGTTTCCACACGTTGGCTCGAACTTGTAAGATGCACAATTCTTATCCTTGTACAGCACACATGCCAGGGGATTGGCAGACAACACCAGGTAGCCTAGTTGAAACAGTGTAAAGGAATGATTAAGGAATGGTTACATGAACACGTTTCTCGTGCAAAATATCAGACTGAAATACATTTATCGTTGTTTTCCATCATATTATGCTTTACATTTCATGAATTCAATCTTTATCAACCGAACGTAAAAAAACATTTAGTATATTTAATAAAAGATGTAATACAGTAACATATGTAAGCTCCGTAGGAACAAATTTCTTTTTGAAAGGAAAGAAATACATATACAAAATCCTAAGATTGCGTTTTTAAAGTTTGGAGATAAAACATTTTTACATAGTTTTAATTGGAGAAGAAAATGATTTGTTGTTTAATGCCAATTCGACATTTCAGTCATAAGCCACTTGAGAAGGGCTGGGTATTTATATACCCTCAAGTGTATTGTAAACAATATATATATAGGCACCAAATGCAATAATTTATGAATCACCACCGAAAAATTTATAAATTTGTGAATTTCATGACATTTGTTTAATCCATAAATAAATTTTATTCTGCAAAATTAAAGTTTTGTGATCCATGAAATTGTTCATCGGTAACAGCACACTACTATGATATATTTTGAGAAAAGAAAAATAATTTCCCTTTAGAGTGTCGAAATATTACCATAATAAATATAGTTTACTCTATGCAATGCGTTTATGAATCATAAATCGAGACGATTGTAGCATACTTACATTTGGAAATAATTGTCAGTAACAGAAAGAGGAACATGGTGATAGGGACTTTGACCTAGCAAAGTGTCCTATTTTCCTTTGCTTACACACTTATCAAAGATTTATAACAACGAATTCCCTGATAAGGTCTAAAAGTGTATATAGAAACAAGAGATAAATGTATAAATGGAACAATTGAGAACCGTTACATTTGTAGTCTCTGTATCTACATGTTAAATATTATTAAAGTACGCACGGAAATAGAAATTAAATGGTTTTTGGAGTTATTTTTTTATTACTCGACTTATGTAAGTAATTCGCACAGATGTTCAAATAACTAAGTTTTTTCCAACTAGGAATTGTGAAATCATTGCAAAAATATACTTCAAATTGCCTTTGTTCAGGTAAAACTGCCCAAAATTTGCATATTTCCAATACATTTCGAAACCTGCTATACCTTACGTCACTCTCAGCGATGAGTGTGACAATAAATCCACAACGCTCTTTTCACCTGAGTTTGCAGTTATGAATGAACTCGTAAGAATAATGGTTTCTAACGCACGTTTAGCTAGGTAAGCATAAAGGAAACCACGTATTTTGTCAATAAGGTTATTGATATTAAAGCATATAAGATATTAATAGTAGAAGGTATTATGTTTACAATCATTGTACATTAAAGAGGCAGTAGCACGTTTTTAGGGGGTATATAGATTGATGTCAGGAAAATGAAAATTAATGGTTCCAATTGAAAGACAATGTATCTAAACTAAATGGAGCAGTAATAATTCAAATAAATAACGTAAAGTTTAGCCATGCGATTCCTTTTTTTTACAGAAAATGAATTAAAGGTGTTCACACAAAATGGCCGCGAATGGATTTTATGTGAATCTTCAAACTTTGTCCTCTGACTCTGGATGATTGGTTTGTGTAATGATATTTTTGATACTGTCAAAATAATACATTTAGCATTAACTTACAATTATCAGTGAAAATTTTGAAATATAAAATTATCAAAAAACGTGCTACTGCCCCTTTAAACAATGTATTTTAACGGACGGTACTGAGATTACACATCATTGACATACAATGTACTATAGCTTGCATCAGAAACATTCATTTCGACTTTGACATAATTTCGAGGCGTGAAAATGACACGTTTTTCTCCCCTGTAAACTCATATATTTCGGGAGATTTTACAAATACTGTCTCAAACAAAACCATTGTGAATTAATATTTAGAATACACCTATCCAGTTAGTTCCAAATAAAGAATAATTGACAAAAAAACATTTTATTTCTATTTCCGTGAGTACTATGATTACACGGTTTTTAAAAGGGGGCTCGGGATTTTAAAACCCTTATAGAGTTTGAATAATGCGAACTCTACCAGGCTTTTACAGTCCTGTACATCCTTTCAAAACACCATGTAACGAATTCATTACACTTAAGATCCTTTTTCGACCATATATGAAGTCATTCAAAGTCACCGGTACAAACTCAGCGCAGTGTGAATGTTAATAACGTTGTATGGAGTTTACCGTCAGCTACCAAGGGAGACAACTCTCCGAGCAAAATATTCGATTTTAAGTTGATGATGATAAGATTTTATAAGAGACACTTTGTTTTAGTTGATTGTATGTTATGACGCAGACAAAACTAACAAAAGACATAATTTGAATCATCGCTACTAATGTTTGTGCCTGAAAATTTGATACTGAAATAACGTGTAGATTACCCGTTTTACTTCCATATTCAATCTTAGGTGAAGGTCATCCGTAAGACCAGTGGCTTGCAACGTGACCTTTCTCACGGGTCACACAGTTGGTACACCCTGCCAGAGCAGACTACACGGCTCCATGTGAATTGGCTATTGGCCAATTACATTTCGCGAAATTCATCTCAAGGGTAATAAGTATACTTAAGTATTTTGGGCAAACCGAACTTTGATCCGACATAAAGCTATTTTATATCTCTATTATCATTAAAACCTGGGCCCTCTTTCACAAAGCATCCTTTACTACGAATATTTAGGAACCGAAAATTGCGAGATGACCACACTTGAGTCGCCATCATGTCCACATGCCGGGGCGTAGACGTTTAGGTCATTTTGGTAAACTCTCTCCTATTTAATGAATTTTTATCCGATCTTCTCACGGTTGGCCACAAGATATTGATAAAATTACGACGAATACAGGTAAAATACTTGTTAAAATATTAAGTTTGATAAAAATTCTTAAGTGTATTTAAATATTTTCCAAACATGAATGGTTGATTTGAAAATGAACTATTCTTTTATCAAACCGCTCTCAGCGCTCAAGAATCAAGAATCTTTTGGTGACGCCGTAAGACTCGCCTGATACTAATTGCTTATAATCATTAAGGTGGTTTATCAATGTCGAATGAAAGATAACGCATTTGGGAACACGTTACAGGCAATATGTAGCCGATGTCACCAGAAGAATACGTTGTAAATACATGTATGTTTATTTCGGGGGTCAAAATATGGCGGTTAAAAAGCCTTGTTATATATAGTAGGCAATAGTCATGCCTCAGGAGCTTGTTATAACCATCGTGCGATTGTTATAACAGATATTCACGAGGTTGAGGTCATCATTCCACATACATCACATGGTTGATACTGCTTGGCAACAAAAGTATAATATCAACCACATAAGCCAATCATTTATGTAGTTGTTGTAACGGTATAAAACTGAAGTAAACCCCACTTCTTAACATTGATTCAAATTCATTTGCAGACTACGCGAATTTCACGTGCAGATTGAGCATGTCCTGGCGAAGTTGCAAATCGGATAAATCTGAGCAAGAAACCAACTGTTTCTTCTTCAAGAAAACACCAAATATCTATGTGGAACCCAAACTGAATAATTTGAAATTAATTTGCAAAAAACGTCATAGAAATTGTGGTTTGTGATGTTTTATATTCTTACATTTAAGCCACTATTCAGTCGACCAAATGTTCTCTTTATGAACCAAAATTTGTGGCTGCACGGACGTTGTCAATTTCATCTTCTGGTGCACGGATTTGAACTAAATGTCATGTCGCACGTGCTGCACACAATCGAAAGCACATTGTTTTTTAGGTGGTGAGGAAAATGAAGTGGTTTCGTGTTTTGAACAACTTTTTATCCGTCTTTCAAGTTCTTTTCAGGAGGAAGTAAAGGTGAGTTGCATGTTAAATTATAAACATGTATTTACTGTTTAATCTCGTTTATGCGTTTAACTACGTAGATGCTGTAGTATATAACAGAGGGTTAACATGGTACAAAACCAGTTGTCCACAAGCGTCTGTCAGACAGTGTCATGTTAATGCATTTTGCTGTGCGAGAAATGCCCATTAAATAAATATACAATATTTACAAGTTATATTCAAAATGTTTTGAAATGAATTTTGCGAAAATATTTAATACTAAAAGATCGACATATAAAAAATAAAGTAAACAATAATAAGCAATTTACAACAATCACCGTTGAGATAACAAAATCTTGAAATCAACAACTGACGTTACACTATTGTTTCAGGTACCATATGGACATTCGATTGTCAATCCTAAACAACATTTAAGTCGGCCTTATTATGGATGATTCAAAATGAACCATGTTCATGGAACTGATTTCATGTCAAAGGACTGGAGGCACTGTTTCACATGGATTCTGTGTCCTACTTGCTGAAAAATTTCAACTAATCGTAAACAAATTATGTGTGGTCGTGGGAGTTCTGATGAGAATGCTTGTAGACCTTAAGAATTTCGCAAAGATAGTTCAATATGTGATGCATTTTATATGAAAATATCTTATAAATCTGTAAATAAAAAGTTTCAAAAGTATTTTGATATTATTCATTATTTCGTAGATGCATCTTTGATTCAAAGTCAACATTTGAATGTGTTGGGTACATCAATGTTCCCTAAAACAAAGTGTTTGTAACTTCTTTCGTGGTGCGATGCCGCAAACAAGTGAGGCAAAGTCGAGCTTCTTGTGGTATCGAACCAAGAACACATCGGTCAAACACACCTCGGATGTGAAATGGTAAGATTATGTAGTATAACCATCGCGTGCCTTGTGATAACCATACCACGTGGTTTATACAATAACATCAAGAACAGCACAGGTAGGAAAATCGAAATAAAGGAATGTCGGTTTTATAGGAATGCTTTTAGCATTTGTTAAAAATAGCAATTCAAGTGCAAACAAGAATTTGACGGCTTTCGGTTAAAAAGCACGTGCCTGTTTCCACGTGTTTTGCTATGTCCGGTTATGTAAGGATACCATTTTTTAACCTTAACGCTTAGTAACCTATTTTCAACAGTATAACAAACAACAAATATTTGTTCAACTTGAAGTCAACAATACACACAGTGTATGGTTAGGTTTCATAAAAAACATTCTGTGTCACCCTTTGAGGCGATATTTGTGCACTCATATCACTGATCACTGGTTACCCGCATGTTGCCTCCTTCATGAATATATATTGTGGGGCCGTGTGCGAGTGTAGGTTTGGCCGGTGAAGGGAGAAAGGGGTTTTAAAATACTGCCGTCTTAAGAGTGTTGGAGAAGTTCAGGCGACTTCTCCATTTTAATGAAGAAGATGATCTCCAACTTTCTTCTTCTTGTATTCTTCTTCATCAGGGTAAATAGTCACATGCATGGCCCCGATGATTATTATTTTGGCAACTTCCCAGATGGTTTTGTATGGGGTGCTGGGACCTCCGCCGGCCAGGTGGAAGGGGCGTGGCGCACTGATGGTAAGGTTTACTCAGATATTTGCTCCTGTTGAATATTTATTGTATTATTGGTAAAAAGATGGAGAAACAAAGAACGTCTTCTGTTAAAGGATAAATGTAAGAAGGTTCAAGTATCATGTATATCGTTAGATACATAAGACGTGAACCAGTGTGAAGGTAAGACGCCTCCTGCTTACTGGAACCGTATAATGGTTGTGTTCTTCAGAAGGTTACTGTAAAGTTTACCAGCATACTCTAAGTCGTAGTCCGTCTTCTTCTCCTTGCCTTAAATTGAGTCTAAAAGGGTTTGGGAATTCATCTATGTTTTTTAAACTTTGTATTAATGTCATTAAATGTAAATGAAGTTCAATATGATCACTACCATATCACCAGGAATTGGAACATTGCATTGTTATCAAAGGGAAAAGCTAGTAATTCTTATCAAAGTTTCTACTTTAAATGTTCCCCAAAGAATATCTGTGTATGGCAAATTAATTATCTTCTTTACGTCAAACCCTTTTTATTGGTAGAGGAAACAGTCAAGTATTATGCGAAAACCTTTGGCGACCATTTTAGTCTTTACGTTAAGTTATTTTAGATAGCGGAAATCCATTCTCGTAGATTAAATCAAATGTACATATTTCCTGTATGTGTTATTTGGAAAAATACAAAATTAATAGAATGCCTTGCTATTGGTTACATTTGTTACTTATTTTTTGTGAGAAACAACCTTTTTAAAAGGAAGTATGCTACAGTGCTTCAAAAAACACCTTTATCTCTTAATTTGATAGGTCGTAGTATCTATATTCCTATACTGACATTGCACGTAGAGATTCGATTCTAAGATAAGAGTCAATTGACAAACATAATTTATGTGGCTTTAAAGGGGCAGTAGCACGTTTTTAGGGGGAATCTAAGGTGATGTCAGGAAAATGAAAATAAATGGTTCCAATTGAAAGACAAGATATTTAAACTAAATGAAGCACTAAAAAAATTTATATAAAATGTAAAGTTCAGCCATGTGATTCCTTTTTCTTACACAAATTAATAATAGGTGTTCACATAAAAATGACTGCCAGTAGATTTTATGTGAATCTTTACAATTTGTTCTCTGACTATGGATGATTGGTTTCTGTAATGAGATTTTTGAAACTATCAAAGTAATACATTTAGCATTAACGCACAATTATCAGTGAAAAATTGAAAATATAAAATTTCAAAAAAACGTGCTACTGCCCCTTTAAAGACTCCTTTTGAGAGTTACGCACTTCAAGTGACAGTGATGTGATTCAGAATTTTTATTGCATTTTAAATGCAATAACATGTACATTCAAATCACGTTTCGCGTGGAACGGATGTCCATTCATTACTTGTGGAGCTGCGAAACTTTAATATCCATGTTTTTGTTATCCGACTACGAGATTATAGTTGAAATTGGGGCAGTGTTGAATAATGCATGTTATGCACAATAATCTACATATAATGTGTGCGGGCTGGACGATATTCGTTTACATAAAATTAGCTTCCTTACAAGAAATAATACCTTGGAATATGCATGTCCTTGATTGACATATTTTCCTTCCTTATAGGTACTTTCAGAGTTTTTAATGAAGTAAAATTTTGTTGCTCTTTAGAAACCACTTTTCTAGTAAACGATATGACTCTAAGTTTAAAAAGTTGACAGTACCATACAAAGAGGTACATGTACTTATCACACCCTTATGTGCAGAATGATGTTCAATCACTTTTCTTGAAAACGGTGTCACAATGTAAGTGTTTAGATGGATAATTGAAGTGTTCGAACATGGCACGTGAACTGTTTTTGGTACCCTTGAGTAAAATTGTTCAGTCGGTTTCATTCAACACGCAATACAATCGTTTTGTCACCGCTTGGTTATAGTTATGGCTAAAACATAGCGTTGTATTGTAATTTTCTTTATTTCATGTTTATGTAAGGTATCGTTTATATATGAATGTCTCTCTCCGTTACTAAAGACCCCAAAGTATTAACGCTTGTGACGTCATTGGAATTTTAAAAGAAATTCCGACCTTGACCTTTGAAATGTGCATTGGCATCCGGATATGACCCCAACGGATACCGAACATATATATGTTATCACAACATTTCAATTATATGTAAATTTTGTCCTTTTAAAGTATTCCATGTAATATCTCTTCATATCATACATATCATCAAAATATACCCAAGGTTACACAAACACCAAGAACTCGTATAAAATATCACGCATGCACAACGACTTTTTCTTTTGGCAAGGTTTAATTTTCATATTTATATAACACATCTACTTAAAAAGAAAATATATTCAATTTTCTATGCAAATATAACACACCCCACACGGCTATTATCATTGGCGTTGCAGCAGTCTATATCACATCATACCTCTTATATTGCAGCGCAAAATAATGTAAAGCCATTTTATACTTTATTAACCCTGTAACATGTCACTGCAACCTGAATGGTTATCGTTTCTCGGGTTTCTTTACATAACACTATATACCACATGCTCCTTGAAATATGATTAATTTATTACTCCAAATGCAAACATGAAATGTCACATATATCTTTCAAGTTGGATTTAACTCTGCAGTTAAAAATAATTTTTGAAATACAATTTATCATATTGCATTTGCTAGAAGCATATGTATCATTTTCTAGAATAATTCCAACAATTTATAGATAAATACGAGTTTAACAATCGATCATTTACAGGTATAAATCGTTATCAAACTCATTTTTCAGGCAAGCGTATTGGTCGAGTTCCAATTTCGTAGCGGTATACAGAAAGCGAAATAACACGACCCCGAGTCAGACCAATAGTGATATTGACATGCGTTACTATAAAAAGACCGTTGTTTCTTGATGCCATGATGTTTGTTATGTTATTATTGTTGTTTTTTAGCTAGCTCCCTTGTCAGATTGAAGGCATACATACTCTACGGTCGTTTGTTGTATCGTCACATGCTTAGCTGGATTACATACTTAAATCAAAGTCGTCTTTATTTTGTCACTTCACTTGTATAAGTTACTCTAATAATAAAGTTTGGTGTCGCAAAGAAATAGTATCAAATCATACGACGACCGGTTCCTTCCATCATTTGCAGCGAGCTCGAGATTCAAATAATTTAAAACCGATCTATAAACAGAACTTGAATTCAAGGTCATCGCTTACCTCTATTGAACTCTGAACTTAACCGGTACAATCTGCTGTGATGCCTGTTATCATCAATGACATTAAATCTCACCGAAATTACGAAACAGATATTCTAGAGCCGCTTCACGTCGAACGGTTACAAGGTGGTGCGAGAGCACGGGGTCACTTGACCTTCTAGACTGTCTGTAATACTAGGTTTTATTTATTTTCGTTAATTAGCAATTTCCGTATCAAACCGCGGTACAGTCCTAGATAATACGTTTAGGCATTGGTACGTTAAATTCTTTTGTTAATACCTAAATAAGAGAGTAACACTGATATGATCATCTGCCATTTTGACAAATCCCATCTTTCAATTGCAAGTTCGATTTTAAGCATTTACCGACAGTGCCCGTCTAATTAAAGTAATTATCATGTGTCCGCAAATTTGTTTCGCTTTCGTTTCATATTTTCTCGGACAGATGATAAATAGAGAATACTAAACGACGTCCCGTTTCATAACATATTTATAAAACGAGTGAATGGGTTGGTATTTAACGAGCGAAAGTATATACCTATACCATTCACGAGTTTCATAAAAATGTTATGAAATGGGACCGAGTTTAGTATTTTATTTATTTACTTGCTTAATAACATCGTAAAAATACAAAGAAAGTCGCCAACATGACTGTCGCGGCCGGCCCGCTGACATTATGACGTCATACTTAACAATTGTGACGTCATCATTACGTCACGTCATTCGGTCAGCGCGCGATGTTATGACACATAGTGTAATAACATGGTTGATTTATTAAACAGCAATATCTTCAACGGGAGAGTAATAAATCTCAATAATGAACACGCGGACACATGGTCACGCATATACATCATATATGGCGTCAACGGAGGTTAATATGTTGAAAGTCAAACCTCGGCAAGGACTTAAGTATCTACCAATGCTGAAACATTCATTGTGCCACAATCAAAGTTTCACCAACAAATTAATGAATAACTAAGACAGGATAAGTTCCGTTATTTCCTATTACGGTCTATATTTCGTGATGCTTCCTTCCATTTTTAAATAATATATAAAAATAGTGGTTTGTAGTTTCGTTCGTGCAGTCTAAAACATTTAGCTCGACAGTTTTATTTGTGAGGTCACACTGGTTTGAAATGATATAGAACCGTCAAGCCAAGATCAGTAAGATTGTGACAAGTGCATTGAGGAATGCAGGCGTTTTCAGACATAGAACATGTCACAACCTGCTCATTGAATAATCTGACAGCCACTAAATCGGAAGACCTCGTTGACGTTACACACACTACAGCTCAAATGTAATCCTTTCTCCTTTCCAATTATAAAGTCGAGCACATTATTTATCTAGCGACGTTTGGTGATTGACGTATGTACAGTGTAAGTGTTTAAATTTAATGATAACTCTAGCTTAAAACATTCCGACTGATAAAAATCGGCATAGCCTCTTCCGAAAAACACAATTCAAATATGATTAAAACGCGATACGAACTTATTCCATCGTCAAGTTTCCTCTGCACATCGACGATATATGACCAGATCGACGTATACACTTCTGGTTACAGATCATGCTATTCTGTACACAGTACAACGAGTTCGTATTCCGGTAAAAGCTTGTCTCGAATCTGCTATTCCTAGTGTCACGATTGTTTTTCATCCGAGTCTTTATGCACAACATCTATGGCTTTACCACAAACATAAAACTCTATTTGATTTGACCAGGTCGCCGACCCAGTGTGTTAGATATAGACGCACACAGTGGAGAGACGCATGACGGCCATAGCAACGACGTGTCTGCTGACAGCTATCATCTGTACATGCATGATCTTGACAACCTGAAGAGTCTTGGGGTAAGAGTTACCATATTTACTCTGATAGGAATTAATTCATTGACAAAGCCTCGCTTGAGCAGTATTTAAAAAATCTGGGGATTACGCATCAGTCTCCCTAAGTCTATTGCAATTATTGTTTCAACAACTATTTCAAATACATATCTTGTAGAAAGTGTCACAAGTCAATTATTCTGCATGATTTTTTTAAACATCTTCTGCTTCCTATGTTCTTCAACCCATATGGTTATATGATAGTCAGAGCTCTTCTAGCATAAGCACTGTAGAATAAGAATTGAACGAAAGCTCTGACAGAGAACGTCTTGTCCACTAAATGAGGGGCCGACTTCGGAAACCATTATGCTCAATGGGATTTGAATTAAAACAGCTATTTTGGTGTGTCATCAATTATCCTATATCAACAAACATCGACATTTGCTGAAAACAAATAGTTAAGGAGAGTTACAGCGATGACTTGTAAATATGATAACTATCATGGTTATAAAGATGACTTTTTTATTTTCATATCTGCATGCAATTGGATAAACATTTCAATATGAATCTTATCCTTATCAATCGTCAAATAATTAAGAAATAGACGTTTCATTACTTTTTCCAGGTTGCATATCATCGTTTGATTCCATAGTATCATAAAGTTTTATCTAAGTTGAAAATCTGCAGACATCTACATTTGAAAATTCCTGAACCATGTGATAATTCTAATTTAATTTTTGACATTTTGTCTCAATTTGTTCATGCACATGCAGGTTACAAGCTACCACTTTTCGATCTCATGGTCTCGGGTAATCTCGGCAGCAGACGGTTCCATTAATCAGAAGGGGATAGACTACTACACGACACTCATTGAAGCGCTGCGCAACAACGGTATAGAACCATACGTTACCCTATATCATTATGACCTACCACAAGCTCTGGAGAGGAAAGGCGGTTGGCTCAATGACGAGACGGTTACCAAGTTCGTGGAGTATGCGGAGTTATGCTTTGGCACATTTGGGACTCATGTGAGTTAAGAGTAATATTAGTTCTTTGCTACAATCCTCATCGTTAAATTATGTAAATGATTACATTTTAATGTTGATTTTATAAAGCTCAAATTAAAACACTTCATAAAGATCAATAGTAAATGTATTTTGACGCTTATAGACACAACTGATCATGATGTTTAAATACATGAATAGAATGGAGACGATTGATTATTGGCATTTGCTTATGAAACTTATGAAACTTCAATGAACAGTCATATTTTTTCGCAAATGCCACTATCACACATCAAACATGATTTGCATTCAGTAGATTCCTTAAATACGTGATAATGCATATTTTAATATGGAGTTAATGGGTGACTTACCATATGTTTAACTTTCCGAAGAAAATTTCATAAAACCTTGCTATTGTCCCTTTATCCTATTTTATTATGCAATCACTCTCCCCCTAAAGGTCAAGAACTGGGTCACAATGCATGACCCGAAGGGCGTGGCCTGGCGTGGATACGGGGACGGAAGCCTACCACCACGCCGATCGGAACCTGCTTGGAATCCTTATATCGCTGCTCGGAATCTTATACTGGCCCATCTGAAAGCTGTAGCAGCTTATAAAGCACTGGTTGTTGACGGTGGTCAGTATGGAATTTAATGTGATTCAAATCAATAGTAGTAACATATATTGAATGCTTTATTCTAACGTAGCTAAGGTAAATATATAGTGATGGAAACTGTAAGGGAAGCATCAATAATGATATGTATATGGAGTATAAACATTGGAGGGGTTGCACACCCCTTCTAGTAACAATTTTTGAAATGGGGACAGTCGTATTTCTCATAGATGATTAACATTCGAGCCACATTGTCCGGTTTTCGATCAAAATCCCGACTTTGAATGGACGAATTTCGCTCTTTAATGTACTGATTGATGTTTAACTTGTTATTTTCAGTAACAGTTAGTGGTTCCCGATGTAAAAACATCAATTTCAAAATTTGACATATGTGATCCCATCAACATACTCTGTGTCTCTTTAAGTTACATATTTTGGATGCAAAGTAATCATTTCATGACTTGTAATTGTGGCACACGGAAAACGTATTCCTGCAAAAGGAATATCCTGTATCTGCCCCTGCAGAAATGAAGATTTTACCTTAGTATGTTCATTAAAAACGAATTTTGTTTCCTGATCTTATTCTCTTCTCGGAAATGAATTAATTTGTCATTAAAGGAAACATCGGGATATCCTTGGAAGCCCTTGCCTTGGAACCGGAAGATCCAGAATATGCTGATGACGTCACAGCTACTAACACTGCCAGACAATTTGATTTCGGATGGTTCGCCGAGCCAATATTTGGAAACAAAGACTACCCGGAAGTCATGAAGACTCAGATCGAGGCTCAAAGTACCCATCTTACTGAGGGCAGCAGGCTCATGAACATCGCCAATAACATCACATCCATTTCAGGTACGTGAATATTAAGCAGTTAAAATCTTGTACAAAACAAGCGTCATGATAAGAATATTATTTATGTTTAATTTGTTCATTTAGTATCTGAGCCTTTTCCATATGTGTTAGTATATACCTTTGTATTTACTTTTGATTGTAGTAATGAGTTACCGTGAATTTCTTATATAAATCTGATACAAAGACTTTGTCTATGATTGTAAGCGACCTACACATGGCATAAAACATAAGTTTAATCAACCATTAAATGAATTATACAAAAAGTAATAAGGAGAAAGCTAATTAGTGATAACAGTTTCTTATGACAGTGCTTTTTAATTTGCAATCCACAAAATTGTCTTCATGTGTATCAACATTTCAAAGACTTATTCAACAGAAGAAATGATTGTGGTTGGTTTTTGTTCCCTCGATGCATGGACTATAACGATTTTTAAAGATGGATTGTGAAACTCAATTGAAAACATGTCACATTTCAGCATCTATTCAGACGGACTTCATGGTTGTGAGTGTTGGGTGGGCTTACAACGTGACAACGGCCAACACCATCAGTGATCCACCGTCATACCTTCAAGATCAGATGGTTCATAAATCATCAACACAACTGCTGGAAGGGTAATAGTTCGTAATAATATATATTAAATATTCATAAAAGGAACTTTTCATTTTTGATAATGTTTTACAAAATATAGCATCATTTTTTATTATATATTTGATTAATCGTGACACATCATCTTTGGTTATTTAATAAATCATTAACTGGCACCTCCCAAGCAAATCTTTTATAGCAGGAGTGATTGTTTTAAAGGGGCAGTAGCACGTTTTTAGGGGGGGATATAAGGTGATGACAGGAAAATTAAAATTAATGCTTTTAATTGAAAAACAATGAATTTAAACTAAATGAAGCAATAATAATTCAAATATAAAACGTAAAGTTTAACCATGTGATTCCTTTTTCTTACACAAAATGAATTAAAGGTGTCCACACAAAATGGCCGCCAATGGATTTTATGTGATTCTTCATATTTTGTCCTCTGACTATGGATGATCGGCTTGTGTAATGAGATTTTTGTCAAATTAATACATGGAAATTTAAAACAAAAATATAAAAAAACGTGCTACTGCCCCTTCAAAAGGGTAATTAATAAGGGTTATGTTTAAATTTGACATTTTTGCATTTACTGTTACGAGAAACATGGCTATAAAATTTGTTTTAACTATGTGTGCTTTATTAGAACTACAACTACAAGAATCGTTTTCAATGAAGGTAAACCACAATGGATAGTCCTGCAGTTGGATTCAACATCAACAACACTTACACAACTATGCACAATGAAGTACACCCTGTTCGCAAAATGTTCGTGATTACGGTATACTTCAATGTGTACATTCGTGTATATGGATATTATGCTTTTTTAACAGTGACAAGCTACGGAATACCTTGAAGTGGATATCTGATACATACAACGTGCCTATCCATGTCTGTGGAGGCTTTGAAACAAGAGATGCTCGTCTTAGAGATGTGGACAGAATTGATTATTTCAAGAAGCATATTGACCAAGTACTTAAAGGTATGTATAGCGACACAGGTGTTGATGTACAATACATGTGACAATGTTTATTCTTGGTGGAACATTGAATAAAGGTTTCAGGTCTTTAATGTTATTATAACATTAACGATAACAAAGGTTTATTTTCTGTTGGGTGTTTGCCGTGACCATGTTGACGGTTCACGAGTGAAAGTCTGTGTTACATTATGTGAAGAAATACTAAAATAATCTGTCATTGAATGGTGGCCTTGAGAATATAAAGATTACTGTCAAAAGAAAGGACTCTTACTTCGTACGCAGGTTCAAGTTTAAAGGGGCAGTAGCACGTTTTTTGATAATTTTATATTTCAAATATTTCACTTAAATTTATAAGTTAATGCTAAATGTATTATATTGACAGTATCAACAATCTCATTACACTAACCAATCATCCATAGTCAGAGGACAAAGTATGAGCATTCCTATCAAATCCACTGGCGGCCATTTTTTGTGAACACCTTTAATTCATTTTGTGTAAGAAAAAGGAATCGCATGACTAAACTTTATGTTATATATTTGAATTATTACTTCTTCATTTAGTTTAAATACATTGTCTTTCAATTGGAACCGTTTATTTGTATTTTCCTGACATCACCTTATATTCCCCCAAAAAACGTGCTACTGCCCCTTTAAGCCTGTAATATGCCTGTCTTACGGTCTGCAATCAGGCATACTACTTTAATTTTAAGCCTGTGTGTTATTCATTTCAAAGGATTCCGTGATGCAGTCATCATTTCGAAATATTAACTGTTATGTATTATGTAGGCTCAAGTAGTCATACAATAATATGTTTACCTTTTTTAACGTTATTGTAGTAATAAATAACTAAACAGAATTTGATTGTTAGGATTGCGACGGTAGACAGTATAATGTTACTTTTGATTTGAATTTTAATGAAGACTTTAGCGTTCAAACTTTAAACTAAATTTAGAGCCAATAATAATTCCTTTATATGCAGCTGATTTTCAAACACAAGTTTATCTCCTAATCATACACTGAAAATTATAAGAATACACTCAATTTCTTTTAGCGACAAATCTTGACAACAGTCACATCGTCGGATACTTGGCCTTCCCGCTGATGGACAGTTTCATATGGCCGCATGGGTTCAGCCACAAAAGTGGACTCTTCAATGTCGATTTCGTTGAACCGGCCCGACCACGATCTCCACGTGCATCTTCCCGTATTTACAAGCAAATTGTTGGCGACAATGGAATCCTTCCGGGTTACAGTGGTTTAGGGGGCGTGGCCTCTGGTATCGTGGCCTATGAGGACGACTCTATCATCTATTACGACGACTTTCCCGAGGATTTTGTCTGGGCAGCAGCAACCTCAGCCTATCAGATTGAGGGAGCTTGGAATGTTGATGGTGATTGGTTCTTTAAAGTATCGAACACTTATTTGGAATGGAGAAATAATAATGTTAAAACATGCCTCTTTAATGGCTATAGTGTGCATCACGAAAATATTATATTTCCCCATGATTATGGCCTCTTTTAAAAATAAGTGTCACGATTTGTTTTGTTAGTGCCGCTTCTTTAAACATTAATGTCAGTGAAAATGGTTAAGCTTTATACGTTGATTTGACTCGGTATACTTTCACGTCATCCAAATAACCATTTTATAGCACCTTTAAGCATAATTGACTGCTAAATGTATGACCAAAGATAGCAAGTTCATAAAATGCACATGTGTGTAAAACTGGCTTTTGTAAAAGCATTTATGTTGTTACCTTACCATTGTTCAATGTGATCAAATTATATTTTGTAAACATGAGTGTATGAAAATAAAATGGTCTCTTGTCAAGAAATATGTTCCACCCTGTCCTTTGTAATTCAATATTTCTTTCAAAAAGCTTAGTATAAAGCAACCATATGACAAATATTTGAACAACCATCCCCATTGATAAAACAGACCATGACGTCCGTCGACTAGACCTTTGTAAGTTGTTGTGTACAAAGTGCGACTTTACCGAACTGTAAACTAAACCTTCTTTTAACAAATGTTTCGTTTAATATTTTGAAACTGGTTTATCTATCAAGTTTTCATCTTCATATTTACACAGAAAAATTACCTGACACTATGATGTCAGGCTCCTATACTTTAGATTCTTGTAGTTTCAGGGTTTGATATTTTGTTTTAAAATCACCTTTTTTGGAATGCAGTTAGCTTCACTGTATGATTAGGTGATTTCGCAAGAGACCAGCGTAATTTTTAAAATACCTTTTCATACCTTTTCTATGCATTTCAGGCAGAAAGTAGGTTTGACCGTTAACATTTTTTGAGAAGCGAAGGATCTGTCATATATACCCTGATGGGATGGGGTTGCTCCTATGTTGAATGTTAAGGATCTTCACTGTAATGTTGCAGGTAAAGGAGAGAGTATCTGGGACCGAGTGGTCCACGACACAGACAGTGTGTATAACAGGGACACCGGGGACATCGCCTGTGAAAGCTACTACAGATACAAGGAGGATGTCCAACTCCTCAAAAATTTACATGTAGGTCATTTATTTTTTATCTATTGTCGTCATCATGATCATTTGGAAATATTGCTCGTATTTGGATTAATCAAATAATTTCTGTTCGTGTAACGATGATACAAATGTTTATGTTGTATTCTTTACACATAGACTTTTATTAAAAATATGCTGTTGTAAACTTGATTAAAGATAGTGCAACAAGTAATTTTGATTTTGAGGAGGAGCCTAGCGCTTACTTATTTTTTACAAACAAATTATTAGATATCACGAAGATTTTTAACTTACGATGTAAACATGTCAATAGTACTCTTTTAATTAACATTCTGGAGAACAATATATATTATTATTTTCGTCATATCGATAATGATAAAAAAATCTAATAACTAGCTTAAAACTAAAACAAACGAATAAAACAGAATGCAACACATAACATTGGCGTTAACTACGTTTGACATTTCAAATATCATGTACCAGGTAAGCCACTATCGGTTCTCAATCGCATGGACCAGACTTATTCCAACTGGTCGGATAGAGGACGGGATTAGCCGGGCTGGTATAGACTACTACCACAATCTCATAGACGAGCTGCTAGCCAATGGAATCGAACCCATGGTTACACACTACCATTGGGACCTGCCTCAACCACTCGAGGATGAAGGGGGCTTCCTTAATGAGACTTCCTTTGTGAAGAACTTTGTTGACTACGCCAATCTCACATTCTTTGAATATGGACCAAAGGTAAGCCAGTTTCTTAGAAGAAGTAGATCTGGCGAATGCTGAGCTGAGTGTATAGCAGAGAGACTTATATCGATAATGACAATGATAATTTCTCGTTTCAATGATCCAGTTTTCTCATGAGCATGAGCAATATTTTGATGTCGGCGATAATGTTTTTTTGTCTAAAAGTTATTTTGTTTGAAGCTAGCTTATATCTATGAACCCCTTGACGATGTTGAACTGTATGTAATCCCGTGTACTTAAAGGATATGCCTGCAAATTGTTGCAAATTTGTGTTAAATAACAATTCATTCCAATAATTTTTTTTTAGAATATTTGATAACAGAATAACAGTTGCTCAACTCTTGACGTCTGACTGTATGATTTCAAGTAAGCCTAAAGGGTCGTTAAACTTCATTAAAATTGTCTTTTTTTCAGGTAAAATTCTGGATCACATTCAACGAGCCGCCAATCATAACGATTCTAGGGTATGGAGACGGTGTGTTTGCTCCCCAGAAGAAGAACCTCACAGAGTACCCGTATATAGCCTCTAGAAGTCTTCTGTTGGCCCATGCTCGTACCTACCATTTGTACAACAGCACATACAGACCGGCACAGGGCGGTAGGTGGCTGGATCTTACATCCATGTCCAAATATTAGGATATCACATTTAAAAATAACCCCGGTGAAAAAAGATCAGGTTATATGGTAAAATAACAAGGTGAGTTACAAACTGCTCAAAGGTACATGTATGTACAATATCTTTGTATACTAGACATCTATGGGCTCGTATTTTTGAGGACGCACTGTTTTACAATACAATAAAGGAACCATGCAACGAAACACAGCTAACTGTATAGTTGATTTTGTGATGATAATGGTTATACCTGTTTGCTCAATAACTCTGTGATGTCCTACGATGGTATCAATCATACTCGGCTAATAAAACTTATATGATAAATGTTAACGTTTTGAAGCTAGTATTTCATCAGCATTCGTATGATTACGAGATATTTCTGCATTCCCTCATTCGACCCCAAAAGTAATTATCAGCAGCAATGGGTCTGGCTCGTTGAGTGGGTGACCCGCTCATTGCTAAGTTAAAGTGTGAAGTGCTGAATCCCTGTCCCACATGAAGACACGAGTTTTGATACTCGCGCTGTCACCATGGTTCACTCAGCAGTTCAAGTGGGGACCTGGTTAAGAAGTTATGTAATTTGACAGATTACCTTAAAAGCGCCTGAACATGCAGCTCCGTCGCTTACTCCCAAGGGGATGAACATGAAACTAGAAAGAGTTGTGTGTGTTTAGACCAGGGTGTTAATGTATGATGCGCATTCATAATTTGCGTTTCAGAGGCAGCGCATCTTATTTAGATGGAATATAACTCTTATGTCTTCTGATATCAAAATTTTAGTAAATATATTTTACTTTTATACGAGTATTGATTTATTTGATTTCAAAAGATATAAAGGTGAGATCCTCTTTATCAGCCAAAATAAAATTTCAGTTTACATTACCTTAATCTTCCACATATCTCCAAAAGTAGATAATGAATTTTTATCACACAATTATATGGTAAACCCAAGTTTCATATCTTTTTTAATCAATCCAGTGTGCGAACAATGTCGAGTGACATGACTAGATTTGATTCCAATGTACAAGTACGTCTTCTCAGGTCAGGTTGGGATAACAGTCAACTACGGCTGGGCTGAACCCCGGGACCCCTACAATGAAGCCGATGTGCGGGCAGCTGAACGAGCTATCGAGTTTTACGGAGGGATATTTGGTCATCCCATCTACGTGGACGGAGACTTTCCTCCAGTGGTCAAGGAACAAGTGGCCAAGAAGAACAGGGACGCTGGGTGGACATCGCCGAGGTTACCTCTCTTTTCAGAAGAGGAGAAGAGGCTACTTTTAGGTTTCTTGATATAAACATTTTAGTCTTTAGTCTTTAAAGCAGTATGAACTTTCAAAATAACAATATTATCAAATATCTATAGAAAATTGCAAAGAGAAGCAAATTGACACTGTAAAAGATAATTGTTATTTTAAAGGAAGAAGGAGTATTTTAAGATTGGAGCCTTTCATAATTATCGATGAAAAAGGAACTGAAAATTAAATGTCCTGCTGGCATCTTGTTTTGAATGAGAAAAAACTTGTCTTTTGTCTGAATGTCTTCTAGGGATTTTTTTTATGAAAAACACACAAAGTTCAATGTGTAGTTTCTCCCAAATTTTTATTTGTTCAAATTTCAGTGGTCTCATATTTTCCCTCATATTTATACCCCCGCCACGAAGTAGTCGGGGGTATATAGCGGTCAGCGCGTCCGTCCGTCCGTCCGTCCGTCCCGTCACACGTTTTGTTCCGCTCATAACTCAAATACTATTCGTTCAAATGTCACGAAACTTCATAATTTTATGTGTAATCACTATGGCCTCTAGATGTGCCTTTTGTATATTTCGGTCAGATGCCCTCATTCTGTTTTTAGATTTTAGACTTCTTTGTTGTAGAAGTGACTGTTTGAGGAAGTCATTTTTGTTCCGCTCATAACTCGGATATTATTTGTTCAAATGTCACAAAACTTCATATTTGTAATCACTATGGTCCCTAGATGTGCCTTTTGTATATTTTGGTCAGATGCCCTCATTATCTTTTTAGATTTTAGACTTCTTTGTTGTAGAAGTGACTGTTTGAGGAAGTCATTTTTGTTGCGAAACTTTATATATGTAATCCCTACAGTCCTTAGATGTGCCTTTTGTTAATTTTGGTCAGATTCCATGATCATTATTTTAGATTTTCAACTTCTTTATTTTAGAAGTGACTCTTTGAGGAAGTCATTTTTGTTCCGCTCATAACTCTGATACTATTTCTTCCAATGTGATAAAACTGTATATATGTAATGGCTATGGTCCCTAGATATGCCTTTTGTCTATTTCAGTCAGACCACTCTCATTAGCAGCCCCGTCTATCAGTTTTTGTGAAGTTTCCATCGCCGCCGCCGCCGCCGCACTCGTACTACTAGCTATAACCTTTTCCCCCTAAGCTTTCCAGAACTCTTATTCATACCTTACTACTCATACCTCGGGGGAACGATTTTGACACGTTCACTTTCAAGGTCAAAGGTCAAGGTCACGAGCTTTGTATTCAATCTAAGAATTCCTTGTAAACGCGATAACTTGAAAAGTGTTTGTGCTATGAAGCTCTAACTTGGTATATATCATCCTTGGAAAAGTAAAACATTTTGAAAAGGTTTTTGCTACAATCCGTCAAAGGTCAAGGTCACAGCAAGGTCATGACGTAAGCATGATTTAGCGAAAATGCTTTATTTTAACTATGAACACTTTTAATCAATACATGATTGTTATACTCAATAAAAAGTGTTCAATGATTGTGTGACCTTGAAGGTCAAAGGTCAAGGTCATGAGATATGAGTTATTACAAAATGCACTAAATTGGGGTATAACTTTATCCCATTTAGCTTTTCAGAACTCATGAACATGTCTAAATGTTAATACTTCCAGGGAATCATTATGACATGTTCACTTTCAAGTTCAAAGGTCAAGGTCACGAGTTATAAAATCACCACAAAATTCTTTGTAAACACGGTAACTTGAAAAGTATTTGTGCTATTAAGTTCTAACTTGGTAAATAACATCCTTGGAAAAGTAAAAAATTTTGAAAAGGTTTCGGCTACAATCTGTCAAAGGTCAAGGTCACAGCAAGGTCATGACTTAAGCATGGTTTAGCGAAAATGCTTAATTTTAACTATGATCACTTTTAATCAATACATGATTGTTATACTCAATAAAAAGTGTTCAATTATTGTGTGACCTTGAAGGTCAAAGGTCAAGGTCATGAGATATGAGTTATTACAAAATTCTCTAAATTGGGGTATAACTTTATCCCATTTAGCTTTTCAGAACTCATGAACATGTCTAAATGTTAATACTTCCAGGGAATCATTATGACATGTTCACTTTCAAGTTCAAAGGTCAAGGTCACGAGTTATAAAATCACCACAAAATTATTAAAATTCCTTGTAAACACAATAACTTGAAAAGTTTTTGTGCTATGAAGTTTAGATTTTGTATATATTATCTCTTGAGAAGTACAACATTTTCAAAAAGTTTTGGGTACTAACTGTCGAAGGTCAAGGTCACAGCAAGGTCAACATATATGGAGAAAATGGATTAATTTAATTTTTAACACTTTATTTCATAACAATAATGTTATACTCAATGAAATGTGTTCATTGATTGTGTGACCTTGAGTGTCAAAGGTCAAGGTCACGAGAAAATTCCAAATTTGGTGAGGCCTGTAAAAGGCGGAACAGGGTAAGGCGAAACCCAAAGTTCCGGGGCTGCTCTGCTTTTGCGGTATCCCGCAAACGCTAATCTAGTTATTATTTTAAGATTTCGATTTCTCTCTTGTAAAAGTGACTCTTTGAGGAAGTCATTTTTGTTCCGCTCTTAACTCTGATATTTTTTGTTCAGATGAGCCATTCGATGTACTCTCAGTAGTTTTGTATGGTTAACTTCTTTCTTATGATACAGTCACATTGAAAGGATTTTATTAATACAATAATGACTATATAAGAATCATAAAAAGACATTGTTAGTTTCATAAGAGCTTATATAGCTTACATGCAATCAGGAAGTCTATATCTGCATTTTCATTGACCTTTTAAACAACTTAAAACAGTTTTGCAATTTTGTAGGAATCCTTACTAAGTGTAGTTGTATCTTAGTTTCTATAATCACTTAGGGAAGCGGGGGTATAAAATGTGAGCTTGCTCACTAATTCTCTTGTTTCATTAATTGTGCATATAGGAGATTTTCATTCAAATAGTCAACAAGAAAGCAGTTGTGCACGTGATATCTGGAATGGTCAATATATCACATTAATCAAAATATTCCAATAGCAATTGTATTTTTACAAAATAGTGGGTGCTTAATTAAGTTCTATGTGTGTATATATACATGTACACCATTGGTTGGTGTGACTCAGGCATTAGAGTAAGCATTGATCAAAATTGTACTACGCAATCTTCAAAACTTCAAAGGATGCAAAACCTTGAGTGCAATGTACTATTGAAATTAACCATTCCCAAAGTAAGCATTGAAGTTGATACACTGGTGAAAGTTACATTTTATGACGATAGTTATAGTTTGGACTAATGTTTTGAGTTGTGTGTAACTAAGATATGTTCAACGGATTATACGAAACTTCATTTTACGCAGGACAATTATATTTACTTCATAACAGGAACCTACGATTTTCTGGGACATAATTTCTACACCTCTGATATTGTCTTTGAGAATATCCAAAACGTCAGCAACCCCCCTAATCTCTACAATGATCAGGACAATGGAGCTTACAAGGATCCCAGCTGGCCGGGGTTTGTTATTTTCCCTTCGTTCATTTCATTGAAATAATCACATAAGGTCTAACGAGACAACTGGTAAATGGTAGTTTTATCTGTATGTATCACATAATCGCAGTCTCATGTGCAAATATATGACTAAAATATTACTAATCATATTCACAATTCACATAATGCTTTCATTTTGATTGTGAATTTTGCTCATTGTGGTATACAATACATGAACACAATTAGGAAGTTACATTTTGATCTCTTTTGGTTAATGGGTCTTTGGTGGGTCTGTAGTTGTTATTGAAAGTGAAAATATGAAATAATCATAAATCATAAATTATTTGTAATGGAAATATTAAATTTCAACAATATCAAATTACTTTAAATATGAACAACTTCTTTTTTATACTATGGTTAAAGGATACTTCTACCATAAATGTGCTAAATACTCGTTTCTGATTGGCTATTGTGAAAAATCAAAAGTCGTATAATTTGGTTATACGGTGGTTCTGTTTATCTGTATATTGCACATGAATTCGATTAGTGGTTATCAAATATTGCTGTTGTTTCGGATATTTAGAAATGTAAGCAATGAATTAGTTTTATGCACATTATTGATCAAATCTAAAGAAACTTTCCCCAAGCTAATGTTTTAAACATATTTATCTCCCAAAAAGAAGGAACCTGATTTATAGACAAGCAAATGCTTATGTTAATATAGACTAACATTAAGTCTCAGAAGGTTTTTTTTCGATATTGACAATATTTTTACAAGTCATGTATTATAACAAAATTGAGCCCAAAAGATTCTTTAAAATAACTTCATGATCTAGACTTGCTATACCTTTCAAAACTGGGTTGGTCGTCAATTAAATATCTTTGCTTTAGGGCCTTGATGACAAACTAATGTTAATACCGCTCCGTAAACAAGCTGATCGGTTGAATACTGTAGAAACTGGAAAAATACACGAAACTGACAACAGTGCAGAGTGTTGGCAAGTTCGTCATTCAGTAACATAGTGTTAGGCCAAACCGGTCCCGAAAAGTTTGACTGGACAGAATATCATACAATTATGATTCGAAATACGGAATACAATTACCTCAAATTAATTACAACATCAATCCAATAAAACTGACGTCAAGTTTGTAAATATTTGAAGAACATATTCTAACTTTTACTGAATAGAGTGAGCTTCCTTTGGAGCATTTGGATATTGTCGCTAATGTCCGAGGTCAATTGCAAGTAACGTCATCCGAGATTCCCAAATACGCTAATACGGTATGAATGTCGGTCCTTGGAATCGTGCACGGGCATCATGACACAGCACATCCGATTCAATGCGAAAGAATATCGTACAAATAATTCCGTTATACGCCGCTGATTTCCAAGCATAGTATGTGTATCTCCTAAATATTCTGATAATGGAGATTGACGGGTTATGTCATCTACTGATGACTATTTGTTCGATGTGATTTTTAAGTCGATGTGTGATATTTTATTTTTTATAACAGCTCTGGCTCTGACTGGTTGAAGCTGACTCCGTTCGGTTTACGGAAGATGTTAAATTGGTTCAAATACCACTACAACAACGTCCCTATCTACATCACAGAGAACGGTGTATCTGACAGGAACGGAACCCTGCATGACTACCACAGGATACACTTCTATAAACACTACATCAACGAGGTCTTGAAAGGTGAATAAAATAAAATATCATTAAAGTGTAACTGTCATACATAGAACATGTGTGGTTTTCGTCTTTCTGTAGATATTTGATGTTTTTGATTTGATCTATTCAGAATTGAAGGTAATTTGCCAAAATCAACTCTCTTTTTTGCCGCCATCATGAAACAGCGCCATGCGGAAAGGTTTTAGAGTGAGCTTTACCATAGTATGTAACTATGAGAAAGAGATGCAACGTATATCTTAAGGTCTCGTCCCCCAAAAGATTTGAATAACAGATCATGCCATAATAACCATTTTCAAATACTACTGAAAACTATTTAACTTAGAAACTTCAAATTTGGTATGGCTGTTACCTATTTGGTTCTGATGTGTCTTTTTGGTGTTATAAATCCCAGGGTACCAATGTATTTAGAAATTTTGGCCCTAAAACGAACATTTTTGACTTTGTTCCGTTTCAATAACATAACTTGAAGCTCTTTAGCTTAGAAATGTGAGATTTCCATTTCCTGCTGATTTGTCTTTAAGGGATATATATTCTAGGTGGCCATAACATTTTCAAAGTTTGACCAAAACTAATCGAAAGTCCTGCCTCCTTTAAATCATTAAAGCTGTGACTTCTAGACTTCAGTTATAGTTACCTCAACCTTACTCCATGACAGAGATCATTCGATCACATGACTGAAAGAATGTTTTTAAATTTATAATTGTTACATAATGGCTGTAAAATTACAGCGGGTGTATATGAGCTGTGCTCACTTTTGCCTTGTTTTCACTATGCCTTCAGCCATCAAACTGGACGGAGTTAACGTGAAGGGTTACACTGCCTGGTCTCTGATGGACAACTTCGAGTGGTTGGCGGGGTACAGGGAGAGGTTTGGTATCCATCATGTCGACTTCACAGACCCAGCCAGACCTCGAACACAAAAAGCCTCTGCTAAATGGTATGTAGGTCTGGTAGATGATAATGGGTACAGATCTGGGTACTCAAGACCGGGTGGAAGGGGCACGGCAGTCTTGAAGGTGAACGAGTTCTTCTACGGAACATTCCCAAAAGACTTCATCTGGTGTGCGGCCTCGTCATCCTTCCAGATCGAAGGGGCGTATGATGCTGATGGTAGGTCAATTCTTAGTTACGTCTTTACTGAAACTTCATCCATTATATAGGTTCTTACAGAAATTTTTTACCCGAATAAGTGTGTCATATATGACTCTGCGAAACGATTGTAAATTTTATTATGCCCGAGCAAGAGCGATGATTTGACCGAATAAGAAATATCTAGAGAACGGACGGTTTCCATGGTCACAGCTGACTATAGTGATATCTTAAACAGTAGTTTTATGTCGTCACATGCGACGAAATACTGGAACTCGCGCTAAAACAACCGTTGTTAGGCAGAAAGGGATAGGTGCACATGTGCCCTAATTGAAAATATGTCACTTCTTATTGTCAACAATATGTATGAATTGTGGAGTTCAAGCGCCATAAAACTGTGTTGATGGCTAGTAATATAGGAAAGTCAACGTTACTTCAATGCTTTAATACATGTTTATTTAAAAAATCAACAATGGTGTTATTACTTGTTGTTAACTGTAAAACACACAGGTAGCTCAGGCGATAAATATGCCGTTTGACAACATATATACTTATTCAGGGTTAGAATCCTACATGTGCATTCATTAACAATATAACTTTTATTAATAAGTTATTGAATTTTCATATCATCCAAATTAAGTTGTGTAATTTGTAATTCAGTTTTAATGGTGGCGTTTTTTTCCCGTTAACATTGAAACTTCTTCGAGCAGGCAACTAGTTAGCTTGTCACTGAAAAAAAGTCTCGGTCCTTATTGTTAAGAACGTTTGTAATCAGGATTTCTACTCCTCAGGGCGTGGTGAGAGTATCTGGGATCACTTCGGTGGGGTGGACAACAACGACACTGGAGCGGTGGCATGTGACAGCTACAACAACTACCAGGAGGATGTCAGACTACTGAAGAACATGGGCGTAAGATTTATCTGTTCCCCTTTTCAGTTGTTGATGTTTAAGTAGGAATCAATAATGTTAACACATAAGATAAGAAAAGGGAAATTATAGAGGGATAGATTTTAACGTTCTGGATAGAAAATTGTCATAACTGTAAACCTAAAACAGCAGTCGTAAAAATCTCGTTGCAGCATTTTTTTGTTTCAACGAACTTATAAGATTAAACACGAAAACTTGAAGATTATCCTTTTATTCGTTCTCTTATATCGACATTCATAGGTATTTCATAAATGTATGTTGGTTTAAATCGAAATATATTATTGAGCTGAGACTTCCACAGATCGTATGTAGTGTATTGATCATATTTACGAAAAGAACTAGTCTGTCTAACAACCCCTGAAACAAAATATCTTTAAAGACCCACACAAGTCTATAGAAAAGAACGTATGATTAAAAAATCAAACTTAAAGGCCTATTGTTAACAGGGAAATGATCATCAATGAATATCCTAGTTTTCCAGTTTTAATTGTTGACTAAAACCTTTATCAGCTACCATTTCATAACAATACATGTAACTAATAAAATAACCCAAATGTGTCTTTGGAATGTATGATTCAGGTAAGCCACTACCGGTTCTCTATCGCCTGGTCCCGTATATTCCCCGACGGTACTCTGTCTACCCGCAACCAAGGCGGTATCGACTACTACCACCGCCTGATCGATGCTCTGCTTGAAGCTGGAATACAACCAATGGTTACTCTGTACCACTGGGATCTGCCTCAAGCTCTACAGGACCAGGGGGGCTGGACCAACAGATCTATTGTGAACCACTTCAGAGACTATGCTGATGTTTGCTTCCAGGAATATGGGTCAAAGGTGATCTTTCTCTTGTATGTCTTTATTTCGAAATTAAATATTCATATTATATAAATTATATTAATATCATCATGGTATTCTAATATTCACAGCAGTATCGATATGTTGTATGAGATATGTGATGGAAATATTATTGGTCATCATTTTACTATTATTGTACAATATGAAGCACTGTTGTGCGTTTTATGTCGTTTGATATGGGAAACTATTAGGCAACGGTAACGCAAACAAGTACCTTTTTAACAAAGCTAGCAGATTTTTACAAATGGAAAGTTTAGATCAAGGGTGACATCTCAAGTTTTTTTCATTTGTTAGTTTATGATTTTTCATTTGTTAGCTTATGATTCAGGTAAATTTCCTAGCATTATTAACAAACATGTTTATGTGTATATTGCCTTGTTCTTAAGGTAAAGTTATGGATCACCTTTAACGAGCCCTGGGTATTCCTAGTGCTTGGTCTAGGTACAGGAGACCACGCCCCCGGACATAAGAACATCGGAGATGAGCCGTACTTGGGGGGACACAATGTCTTACTGGCACACGCTGAGGCTTACCATCTGTATAACAACACGTACAGGGCTGGTAATCCTGGTGAGTTATGCTGTTATAGCTGATGATTTCTTCATGATCAAAAAAGTCTTAACAGCAGCAAGATCGTCTGGACGACAACTTATTTATTTTGAAAATCACGACGTTTCAGAAAGTATGCGTTGATATGTGAAAATATTTAGGTAAACATGTTTCTAAAGTTGTTACTTTTCACATCTCATCACCCGTTGATAGAGAGAGGTACTTTGAATCGTCTCTTATGTCAAAGTTAAGGAATTGTTATCAAGAAAATTGTCCTTTTCGTATGTATGCCACTTGTAAAAGTCCATTTAAAGACTTAGTATACTTCTTCGCGGAGAAGGTGTTATGTGTAAGTATCATGTGTAGGATATATTAAGTGGGTGATTTTTTAAATTTTTTATTGTTAGTCATATTATGATAAAAACATGACAAATCACACACAATTTGCAGAATAGATGTTGTTTTACCTTGTTACTTCCCCAAATAACCTTATTTCCAATTTAACTTCATGTATTATCGCTTACGGCAAGGTGAGTTAAGCTAGTATAGATATCGTTTCTCCATGAATACATGAACATCCATTATGTGTACTCACAATTTAAAGAGTAATAAGTTTTCTATGAATTTTCCTTCAATATTTCCTAGGTTCAATCGGAATCACGCTGAACTGTGATTGGGCAGAGCCGGATGACCCAATGAAACCATCAGACATCGAAGCAACGGAGTGGGCAATACAAATGTTTTTGGGCTGGTTTGCACACCCTATATATGCCAACGGAGATTACCCCGACCTCATGATACAACGTATAGCTAATGTCAGCAGTGAACAGGGCCTCAGTGCATCCAGACTACCAACCTTTACTGATGAAGAAAAAGCAAAGATCAAAGGTTATTAACAATATTATTCCTTTACTAGATGATCATGTAAAAGATGTATCACTAGTTTTAAGGTTTTTCGTTTAATCTAACATTGTCAAGATTCTTCAACTCAACACGTAACAAAAAGAGAAACAAGAGCTTTAAATCTTTACAGACATATATATGCAAATTGATAAAATATACATACAAAAATATATTGAATGCATATAGTATATACATATGTGTAGTTTATCACACAAGGAAGGATCACGTGAAATATTTATTATCTGAAACATATCAGGACAAAAGTGCTCACATATCGGGATGCCCCTAAATTTTGAATAGTTGAGTAGTTTTGTTAAGTGGTTTACAAAATGCTGAGTTATTTCTATTAATTATATCATTGTGTGAGTGTATCACATCTATATCGATTAAAATGTTCATTCTATATTCCGATTAGTAGATAGTGCTATCATGGTTTTGTGTATTGACAAGGTACAGCAATCGTTTGTCTGGTGTTTGGCGTGTTGTTATTACTCTGTGTGTCCAATATATGAAACTGTTGTTTGATAAACTTGACGGTATACACATTTTTCTCTTAATTCACTTACGCATTGGCCATAAAACAGGATACAACTTATACAGGTAATTATGTGTTTGAGTTGTTATGTAATGTTCTTCCTATGTTGTTCTTTCTGGTTGTTTTGTAGTAACTGCAAAGTCTCCTAAACGTTGTATATGTTTCAATTGAAGATCTTTCTTTGATATTGTTTAAATTTTGCGTTTCAATATTGTTTTATGTTATGTGTACCCATTGATTTTCAGGAACTTTTGACTTCTTTGGCTTGAACCACTACACAACTGCACTAGTAACTAAACAGAATGAAGCTCTGGCGGGACTAAATGACCCTAACTATTTCCTGGACAGAGGCGTTGACTCTAGATTTGACCCTGCATGGAATGGGTAACTCATTATTTTTGATGAAAAGATTCCTCAAATATACAGTAGAACACGGATATAACGACCTCCAAGGGACCAAAGAATTCAGTTCGCTATATCCGGTGTTCGCTATACGCATATAATTTTGATGATATTATTTAGGGTCGGGCCTTGAAAATGTGTTCACTATATCCGATTGTTCGTTATATCCTTGTTCTACTGTATATCAGTTTACTGCGATTTATTGAAACAAACAAAAGGCGTATTGATACTTGTCTTTGTTTCCATTACCCTGGAAGGGAAAGGTATGGAAAGTTTAGGGGAGACCAGGACAAAGCGCGCCCCCTAACATATAAGTGCATCTAGTGGGCACCCCGACATGCACAGAATGCAGCTGGAAACATATATCTAAAATTTGTCAGATAGACTGTTACATGGCACATGCTTTTTTAATCTACCATTTCGGAATATGGATATATTTACGTAAATGTATTTTGACTAAGGGGGCGCGCTTTGCCCTGTAGTTTGGGGCAAAGTGCCCAATCCCCTGGGCGCTTTGCCCCATGTGAAAAACAACGCAGAATGTAATAGATATTACATACCTATAATTAGCCAATACTAATCAAAAGCTATCATCTTGATAATCCAAGACAACTATCGAACTCATATGAAGGATAGATTAACATAAAAGTTGGCAATATATGCAAGGATGCTCCAAATGTTCCTTAACATGTCATTGACCTACAAGTTCAACATTCTCAATGACCAAATATCATTATGGTTGGTAGATGTACATTTCTTTTTACTACGAAAGTGTTGATAATGTAGGTCATTGACTATCAAAACCAGTAATAAATAAAATAAAATAAGAATATGGACGAATTAAAGAATTTACATCATTTATTCTGTGTCGAACTTGGCATAACGGCATAAAATTGTTTATCGTTTTGGGTTGAACAGTAATAAACAATAAATTATATTTTCATGATTTAAAAAACAGCAGAAAAATGTGTTTTTGTAACTGTCATTCTTTAACAAAACTAAGCCCTTTAAGTAAAATGCTATATTTCATTTTATAGAAAACAGCAGAATGCTGATATGAAAATGATAGTTCTCCTTTACATTATTTGCTTATGGAATGTAAAATAATAACTTCTACACCAATGTGTTAACCCCATCAAGGCAGCATTTGTTATGTACATCACAGAAAATCATTAAAGCAAGTAATTACAAATTTCATTATTCAATGAATTAATGATACCCATACATGTTACATGTGCACGAGAATTTAATGTTCCATTATATATTTTTATGAAATATTTGAATTTGAGACATATCCGTTCCTTATAGTAAAATCGCGTTTTTTCGAATATTTGGAATTCTGCGTCCACAACTCAGGCAAATGATTCCAGCGTTGCTCACAACGCTTCATTACGGTTACTTTCATTCATTGGTAATGACAAATTACTCCATTTTTCGACAGTTTTGAAGAAATAATGCGTGGTCACTTTGCCCCGGGGGCGCGCTTTGCCCTGGTCTCCCCTAATCTTAGATGTTCCCTTGGCTTAAAGGCAAAGAAAACAGATCAATACGACCCATAACCTACATTGTTACGACAATTGCTTATAGCATCAACATGTCCTACAATTATCATCGACAGCTCGGATCGTATCTAATCACGTTCTTATTTACACAACGGAACATTTCTTGATGCACAACCTATTACTAGCACGTAGTTGAGTGAACAAAGAACATTTTATTAAAAGTCTAAGGTCGTAAATTCAAAACAAACGTAACATGTTCATTTTAACTACATCAATCCATTAACTGTTTCAAGTGACTTAAAAATAACGAATCTAAAATGACAGTCAGCAACGTCTCTTCAAAGTCCCCGATGACTAGGGATAATCTGGGTAAGTTGTGTGACCCTTTCGTACTACATTAACATAATGCGAAGTAAAAGAAAGTTTTCAAATTGTCCAGGCTATTGTTATTTTACTGACCAATCACATGAAATAAAGGATGTAAATCAATTGTTGTGGTAGGTCCGGATCCGAATGGCTGAAAGTGGTTCCATTCGGAATAAGGAAACTGTTGAACTGGATCAGGAACGAGTACGGGGACATGCCTATCTACATCACGGAGAACGGCGTGTCTGACAGGAGTGCTTCCCTGGATGATCAACACAGAGTAGACTTCTATAGGTACTACATCAACGAAGTCATGAAAGGTAAAAGAACTTTTCTAACAGGTATTTTAAAGAGAAATCACGGCGTCGAAGACTTAAGAGAGGTTCTATACGCTGAACAGAGGACTCATCATGAGGGCCGGAAGAGTCCGAGCTATATCCCGAATAATAATAATGATAATAATAATAATCTTTATTGTCAAAATTATAATGTAATTTCGGAAATTCATTTTGTGCTCTCGGCATCAAGCAGTCACAGTGAAGCGCCAGTTGAAGCGATGTTCTATCCTTTATTGATGAGCGTCAAACAAGGCAGCAACGTCTCCCATCTTTTAACGTCTTTTTATGACGTGGCCAGTATCCGAACCCCGACCTCCCGAGTGAAGAGCTGACGCTGAGTAAATCCGAGTCGGAATCGTTTATGTGTCTCATCGAACTTTCGATTCAATATCGATGCCAACACGTAATTACGTACGTATTTATGACCACGGGTTATATGAAGTACACAGACTTTTACTTCTACCAAACACAACCCACCTACACTTAAATATGAATGGATGAATGCATTTTAACGTTTCAGATATTGTATATGTATATTGTATACAGTCAGTTGTTGGATGGTGGTCAGTCGAAGTAATAAAAGGTTAAACGAATGTATGCCTTATGGAATATCCATAGATGGGCAAACTCATTCGACATGAATTCACATCACAGTTCGAGCAGATTATGTAAAAATCTGTTCTCATGCAATAAACATGCAAACGGCTATCCTACATTATTTATGATACATCGCAATTGTGATGATAATCAAATCTCCCATTGATACATCTCCCATTGATGTATCAATGGGAATATCAAAGGGATTCTAAAGACACGGCTCTGATATCAAGTTCAAGGGATAAAGAGGGGGATAAATTGTCAGTTAAAGCTTTAGCATTTCCATTCTTCAAGCTTTGAATCTATGCATGGTTAATGTAGCATTTTACGACCAGATTGTTTGGCCAACTACTGCTTGTTTACCTCTATCGCAAAAAGTGCATGTTTCAATCCTACATTACATAGTGTTACTTCTATCATGTGACTAAAATATTTTGCCTAGATGTATTTTGAAAATCGTAATGGTTCTACACGCCACAGTACAATGGAATCAAATATTTTTGTTGTCTGATACAGCTGTATATGTATGACTCCATCGTTCCAGCTGTTAATCTGGACAAGGTGAATGTAGCTGGGTACACAGCCTGGAGTATTCTGGACAACTTCGAGTGGGCACGTGGTTACACCGAGAGGTTTGGTTTACACTATGTGGACTTCAACGATCCAGATAGGAAAAGAACTCCGAAGAAATCTGCTGGATTTTACAGACATGTAAATATGAATCTGTTTATTCTACATCTAAGAGTCAGGGTCATAACATTTGGTAATCAAGTGTTTGTAATATCATTCAATCATGATGAAGAAGACGTTAATCTGAGAGGGCTTGCCAATCTCTCTTTAAAATGATCAAGAGTCATTAATAAAATATCTCTTTAAACATAGGTCGTAGGTTTAGAGAGGACTACAAAGAGGTTTCGGGTTCAAGGAGGAATTTGCATATTGATATTCTCATGTTGATGAAATTTCCCCAAAAGTAAGTAATTTAACACACTAATATAACATTATAATAAAATGGACATTTCCACATAAAACATGAATGTTTAAAAAAAGAGGATTGCGAGATGTCGGGGGGCTTTGTAGGCCCATATGATTCCCTGATGGGAAGGCTTTATAAGCAACCCTCGAAACAGGGTATAATTTGGGCCTACAAAGTCCTCTCATCCAAAGCCAGGTGATTGAAAGCGGGAAACGTATGAGCTATAAAAAATTCAGCAACATATAAAAGCAGTAGATGTAGAAAAAAATAATTTTTTAGCAATTAAACTAGGCATGAATTAAATAAATGTGATTATGTATTAGATGATTGTTGAAAATACAATAGTAGTAATTGATTGTGTAAATGAGTGACATTTGGACATGCTTCAGATAATTGACGACCATGGCTTCAAACAAAACTCATTCACTGACCCAAATCGAAAGCCTCCGGCGTATGAGGACGAGTTTCTGTATGGGCAGTTTCCTGACAAGTTCTACTGGGGAGTCTTCAGCTCGGCCTACAAGACAGAAGGGGGAGAGCAAAATGATGGTGCGTTACGATCAAGGAGTAATTAGATTCGATGAATGATCAGATGCATTCTAAAAAAGTTTTTTCACCTTCTGGTTTCTTCAGCTCTGCCTACCAGACAAAAGGTGGTGTCTCAGTTTGTGGGGAGTTACGTTCAATGAGTTACTCTGATTCAGTTTATGATATTTCGATGCATTCAAAAAGGAATCTCAGTGAGTGAGTATAAAAAACAAATTAATGAAGTACGGGAATATTCTGAATCTGCGAAATTTTTTCAGTGTTATCACCTCCATAGCTTTTGATATAATGGCAGATGTTGTGTCTTTGCTACGGATATACTTAGGGTACTTTAAACGAACCATAAACGCATAGCAAATTAGGTTGACTTACATGAGCAATTGCTTGCCGTATAAATTGAGTATAGAAAGCATTCAAAAAGGGTTTTCACCCTCTGGTGTTTTAAGTTCTGTCTATCAAACATGAACATGTCCAAAATAAGTGGGGTTCAACGAGTTGACAGGTAACATCTACTTGTGCGCATATCGTGTAGTTTTTTTTTTGGACCTCAAGTTGGTGAGTTAAGACCATGGTATTTAGTCTTTCTGTTTTACTGAATCTGCAGGACGTGGAGTATCAGCATGGGACGAATTCGTGAAGATCCCAGGAAAGATTTCTGACAACAGTTCACCTATGGACGGTCCGCTATCATACATCCACTACACAGAAGATATTGAAATCTTAAAATCCCATGGGGTAAATTGAACCTCCTTCAACATTCGCCAATTTAGTAACCTTGGTATAGTTGTTTGAAATTTGGTCCGTTGTATTTTAAGATTACATTGTTTTCAAATACTGCTTCATACTTCCAATAAAGATTTCCTTCTGTCAGTTAACAAGTCGTTAAAAAGTTGGTGTTATAAATAATTAAATTCGTATGAATAATCAAGTTCTTTATTGCAAAGTGATGAGCTTTTAATGATGTGGCGTATGAAAAATTTGTTTGACTTCTTACGCTTTGTCTTCTTCAGATTAACACCTACTACTTCTCTTTGTCGTGGTCTCGGATTATTCGCGACGTCTCTGGAACCATCAACTACGAAGGGTTGAAGTTCTACAGGGGCTTTATCCACAATCTTCTCCTTGCTGGAATCAAACCAATAGTTGCACTGAGTGACCTGGATTCGCCGGCTTCTAGAAGCTGGCTTGAGGAAGACACCATAGAGGCATTCGGGAACTACTCACGTATATGCTTTAGGGAATTTGGTAATCTGGTATGGATCCGTTTAATCATTCACTTGTAGCTGATTCATGACGATTCACTAATAGCATCTTCTTCGATATAGTAGCTCCATTCATCTCATTGTTATGACGTGTTAACTAAACCGAAAAACCCGTTGTCTGTTCATTGAAGCAGGAGTCGAAACCATCTTTTTCGATTCATCAGTTAATATGTAAAGTGATAGACTGTTCTTATACAGAATATCATAATTGTGTTTTATTTAGATATTGCTCCTAACTCACTTAATATTATCGTCCTATAAGTTAATGAATCCGTACTTCAGACTTCGATTTAATCTACAAAATATAACGATTTGTATTTGTCTGAGCACTATCAACAATCCATGGTCTGCCATTCATAACAATGTCAAATGTGACAACTATCCAACATCTCAATGATCTCTGCAAGAATTAGCTAATGTTCAATGTAGGAATGGTTTAATTCAATTATCAATACTATCATTCTTCAGGTGAAGGGGTGGGTGACATTCACAGACCCTATCGTCCTAGCCTGGTACGGCTACCATACAGGTAAACTGGCCCCGGGTCTGACGGGTGGACGCTACACGGTTCCCCACAACCTGGTCAGAGCTCATGCCAAAGCTTACCGGATCTATGAACGAGAATTCAAAAGAGAACAAAAAGGTTTGATACATAAGATTCCAATCAATAATACCAAAATCATAGTTTTCAGATATATACCTGGAAATTATGTCTTACAAAAAGAAAGGCAGCTGCATACTTAATTTTGAAGTTTTCATACATAATATCCCGGAAAATTACGTCTTAAAGAATGAACGTAGTTTCATAGATGACTCCCGTATGCATTTAACCTACAGACAATTGCGGTAGCTGATTCAATTACAAATTCTATCATTTATTGCTCTCTTTTTTGTTTGATGGTCCCCACCAAAATAATAAATAAGTAAGCTATATTACATTTAACTTAATGTACAAAAACGGTTACCCAGTAAACATGCATATTACCACATAGCCAATTTGAGCATGCTTAAGTGAACATTTTGTAATCGTGATCTTACTTTGATTTAAGCAAGCAAAATAAGGTATAACCTTTCAATGAAAAATATCTGCAAATAAATTCTGTTGTGGGTTTTCCCATTGCAGAAAAATAAAAGAATGATGACTCATGTCATCCATCATTCTCTCCCCACAGAGGCAACTCAGTCATATCTGAATTAGCCTCTGTTCTATTACGGCTAATACACGGGATAGAAAGGTAGAAATCTGATTGGAGGCAATCGAAGTTAGTTGTGCAATCAGCGACGCCGATTCAAAAGTGGTCATTCGCATAACCTCGGTCATCTCCGTGTGGTTGGTCAAAGCTTTCGTTGAAACTTAACATCCAGGGGAGGTAACTCTTCCTATTACAAACCATCGCTTTTTACCTTCTCATTAGTTATTATTTGGGTGATTAGTAAAACAAAATCTATCACAAAACAAATGATAATTTACACAATTATAAAACAGTTTCTATCTAATAAATAACCTTATCAATTTCTGATTTTCAAATTGTTTCCCTCTCACACTGTTGATGAAAAATAAACATAAAGGCATAATACTTTCCATGTCACTATACGACCGTTTAGAACTCCCCGAGTCATGGATATCCAAAAGGTATTTTCATTGGCTGCAATTAAGGGAGATGTTTTAAGTTACAACTATTTACCGCTAGGGCAATTTGCCGGAACCCCAGGATCTAGCCGTAATAGAACAGAGGCTAATTCAGGTATGACTGAGTTGCCTCTGTGGGGAGAGAATGGTCATCCATTAACAAATTTAAATAATCGTAAAGTATGGTAAAGTAAGGAAAATAATAACAAATCGTATACGGAAGTTTACGTTTTGTTGTAAAACATTTATCTTAAAGCGTAGCTCCCGGATAATTTAGACTAATTTATCCAAGCCAAACTGTACGTTTATAATCATGTTTTCATAATATATAGTTCATATTATGAATTTACGTGAGGTCATTGGAATTTTAAACTAATCAAAAGAGTGATTAATTGCGATTTCAAAAATAATTATAAGCTTCCTGCTTCGATCGTGTTGTTCCGTAGATTTTACCGGAAGTTACGTCAACTGTGGAAAACAAGAGTGACGTGGCCGCCATTACTAACGTAAACAACACCACGTTTTATTTCAGTGATCACGTTCTTGTCGTTATTGGCCCATCAAACAAAGTTTTAGTGATTACATTTTAATGTCTGCTGTATGAAAGGATATCCTAAGTGGAGGAAAAGCTATATGATTATTTTGGCAAATTTTATGGAAACTATTATCCGATATATTGACAATGTCATACTCGGAAAATCTGCTGGCAGTGCTGCAGGCTTCACTGTTTGACTCTGGTGAGTTAGTCGTTGTGTCGTTTTTCCTTATATGTTATCATCTGTTTGTGAATGGAATCTTTCATTTTCCTTCTTCGTATAAAACTTCCTTTTGCGTGTGTGAAAATGTTTCAATATTTAGCCTTGAAAAAAAAACATCACCTGCCCGTGGCTCTCCGTATTTGCAGTATGTCGCCTTTGGTTTGTTTTCGCCGCATGCATTTCTTGATAAATACACATATGATAATTGGCAAAGTTATTTGACTTTTCAACAAAAAGATTTGAAATTGACTGTAACAAGAAAATAAGATTTCAGTTATTTATAAATTATAATTATCATATGCAGTTATTGATACATGTACAAATGAAAAGGCTTGTTTGATTTTTTAGTATTAATTGCAGACTACTTTAGGAATTTAACAGTTAAGTTTGTAAACTATTCAACAACAAAATAAAAAAGTAACAATTTTAAAATAACTATCATTATCAATAATCTGTTATAAAGTTTCCTATCAAACAATCAATCTGCAGCAGACAAGTCAAAAGCATTTGTTGCACAATTGCTCTAAAAATTAAATATTGACACTTTGATACCAAACATACAAACTTCAGGATCCCCTTTGTCACCTATCAATAAATATTTAATATAAAAAACTGTACTTAGATTGAGTTAGTCACTTAGACTGGAAGACTTAGAGCTTCATGATATCCCCCCAAAAATTATCATTAAAAGTATTAATTTGATATACAAAATATCTTCATTTCATCAGTCAATTTTCTTGTTTATGTGAAATTCAAAAACATTTAATTTATTAACAAATATATGTTTTTACCAAGAGGTCTGAAACAATGATCAAAATATTAATTGAATTACAGAATATAAGGAATAATTTTATTCTATTAATAGCTAGTGTATGTGCATGTATTAATTCAGAATCCAGAACGATTTTTAATATCATTTTTACAGGCAATGCTCAATAGAATCCACAATTAGAAAAACAGCAATGAAATCAAATGGATATTTAAAAAAAATGTGAATGCTATGTGCATATCCCCAGAAGTTTAGCTATAAGAAGGCGCCAACATATTTAAATTTAATATTTTATAATAAATAAAATAGTTATTGTTAATTATTTACCTCCATGCAAAAACATTTTGTGTCATGGAGGGGACTTGAGGAAAAATATTCATAATCAAAACTTTTTGCGTAGGCATTTCGAATTTATTTTTTGCAAAATGTTGATATTAATATATAATTCTAATATTGTAATAATTCTATAATAATATTAAATATGAAATTCATTTAATAAACAAATCTGAATAATTTTTGTTGTATATTTCCCAGCTTACAGCAGAGTAGCATCTTATTAACATAGAGAAAAATTTCAGAACTATTTTTAATTTCAAAACTCTGAACTACAGTATTATTGACTGAAATCGTTGATATTTAATATCAATTACTGATAAAAACACTTATAAAATGCAGATATAATCAATCTAAATTTTATTTTGATAATATATTATATAAAGACTTCGCATATATCGTATCAAGATCGGTAAGTATTATGATATTTATAGATATTTAGTGAAATTGTAAAATTATTGAAGGATATTCTGGACGATTTCACGTCCACCTGTTACGACATTGCAATGCAATTCATAACATATCGTTTTGACAACTTTTCTTTATTTATACGCACAATGTAAAAAAAACCAAAACATTTCTTATAATTTGGTACTTCCTGTCGGTGTTCTGATGAAGTAGTCCTTCTAACCCGGACTTTGGTATCGAGCTGTATTTTGCAAAATCAAACTACAAAAAGACAGAAACAAAAGACGCAATTTCACTGATAAACAAACCCACATACATTAGAAATTGTTTATATTTTAAAAAACCGATGTTTTCCTAGATTTATTTGAAGTGAAAATCGCATTGTTTCGCTGTACGATTCCATTGAAGGGATTCATTTCCGGGTTGGTTAATAGATAGTTATAAAATTTTATGGTCAATGTTGGGTTTATTCCTTTCAACTATTGCTTCAGAGAGTTATTTTCAGACATTTTGCAAGTTTTAACATGGATTTGTCAAGTTGTATGGCCGCTACAACCCTCGGTGTTTATTTGTCTGTCAGTGCTAATAATACGACAGACGCCATTTTGCGAGCCGTGTTTTCCACAGTTGACGTCACACATTCCATCGGCAACAATCGAGATTTTTCCGGTCTTTTCCGTAAAACAAAATGGCCGACACGTCAAAAAGCGACGTAAACAGTACAGTTTTTCGCCTTCTTTTACGATTTTAATGAAATATACTTGATTGTGATGGCAAAGAGGTGTATTGAATTGATCGCTTATACCTTATCAATGCGATTTTTACGTCTTCGAAATGTACATGCTAAGCATTGTGAAGATATATGAACAAAGTTGGAGCAAAATCACCCGGGAGTTGCGCTTTAAGAGACAAATTATTACATTGACTGTTATTTTTTGGGTAAACTGGGGAAATATATATACAATCTTATATACTATGATTTGAATTCGGTCAAAAGGAGTGAAATACCATAATTTTCATTAGCTGTTATTTATTTCAGGAAAGGTTGGACTTAGTGTCCATGCAGCGTGGAATATCCCCAAAGAATGGCGGGATCCAGGTGATACGTTCGCCCAGCATCTTGCCTTTGCCTACAGCTCCGATTGGCTCGCTGATCCCGTATTTCTTGACGGTGAATACCCGGATGTAATGAGACGGGAAGTTGATCTTTGGAGTAAACATCAGAATCTGACAAATTCTTACTTGCCATCTTTTACAAAGGAGGAAAAGAAAATGATCAAAGGTAGATGCCTTTTGCCAAACATTGATAATACGTCTTGTTAGAAAGGCGGGCACATTAATTCCCCAACTATTGCCTTTAGGAACTTGATTTCTAAACGCCTGTTAAAGTATTAGTTATTTACATCATAAGTCGTTTCAAAGACAGTTGTAGGTTTGTAGACACATCCTACGGAAATGCGAACTAGTGACAAAAATGCAAACTATAATACCCTTTCAAAACACCTTCTGACGAATGTATTACCTTTAATAAGAACCTTTATATTTTAACGATTTCTTTATGTTCAAACAAACAAAGACATCGTTCTAAATTCAAAACTGTGTGCGGAGTTGAATGTTAGTTAACAAGGGAGATTACTCTGTAGCCAAAAGTATCCGAAATTAGTTGGAAGATTATTAATAGAATTAACAAGAGACGTGGTTTACTCGAATGGATTTGATGAGGCATATACAACAAACAGTGAACAGGCATTGAGTATCTATCTTCTAATAATAGTAACTGTAACATGTTTTACGTCAAGTACACGTCGATTAAACGTTATGTTTCCGCATTCTACCTTAATTCAAGGATATCCGTATTGCCCTTTGGCCTTACACTTTACCCAATCGTCTTTCGGCATCGTTTGCATTGGCTATTGACAAATTCATCAACTTATCTTTGGCAATATGTTAACGGATACTATAACAATAACATGTATAGCAAAAGAAAAGCTTCACCATACCTCTCAGAATATCTATTAGCTTATGTGTTCCCTTCGATCCCAGAACCAAGATCTTCTTTTAGTTCCTAACATTCAAGTTCAACATTTTGGACAGAGATAATTAGAATATGCACTACAATTTATTTGGAACAGTCTCCCCCTTCCGATAAATACTGCCCCATTTCTTCAGGCGTTAAAATATTTAATAAACTAATAAACTCGAAGGGCTCTTTAAGATTGACTTGTCTACTTTCTTGGACATCCAGACTGTCCATTTATTCACAGGAAGCGCTTTGGATTGACTATAACGCGGATATAAGTACCCAATTTTTGTTATTAGATACTTCGATTCGAAACATTTCTATAGACATTCAAATCACACATCAGTTAGGCCACTGCAAAATTTATCCAATCCTCTCACGAAATAATTAATTTAAGTTTAGAGGTATAATTGTAGTTGCTTATTTCAAAATAGGTGTTGTGTATTGCCATTTCACTTTCCTCATAGTTTTTTGCAATAAATTAAATGTTTTTTATTAAGTCGATCGTAATATTTTTACGTCTTACTAAGGATCGAGGTGCTTGAATGGGATGATTGGAGATGATTTGCTTTCAGACTACAAATAACTCAATGTTCTAACTGGAAAGGTGATGTGCAAAAATCCTTTTCGTCGGAATTGCTATAAACAGAAATAAAAACCTTATACACGCATTAACTTTTAAGTAGGAAAGGTTGGTACACATTGCATGTTTTCATGATTGTTATGATACAGGTACTTGAAGCAAGTTATTAGATCGAATTGGACAAAGTTGTTTATTGTATGATAACGGTTCCATCTCATGCAGAGGAGCCATGTTTGAGATGCGTCTTAACTTGTTTTTTTCTTTTTCAGGTTCTGCCGACTTTCTTTGTGTTACCTACAAAACAGCCTACCTTGTCGAACGGCAATACCCGTCTCAGGGATCGGCTTCAGTAGGAGATGATTTGTTCTTTACTATGACGAGTGATCCATCCTGGCCAAGGTACTCATGGTGCATTCAAGGCTAAGGCCTGACACATTGTATAATTGTATAATACAGGGCTTCATGGTCAAATAACATGTTGATAATTTAGACCAAACAGCTTCTATCAGAAGCGACTTTTTCTTATATTGATATTTGTACATGTGTCTTTATCTTTAAGGCACTTTAGGCCAAATATGTTTTCTTTCATATTTGAATATTCAATTGTGAGCGTCATTGACAAATCCCCTGCAAACATTTTTCAATGTTATGGATAAAATATGACAGGCGTTATCACAACAAGGTCGCCAAAATATGTTTATGTATGTAATGACAAATGCACGAGAAGAGAGGATTCGTGAGAAAATAATTACACTGTATTCATCTTAATCCATACATGAAACCAGAAAGTGTATTTTGACATTTAACCCAAATGTTCCATATTCTTACAACAAAAGCTATACAGTTTCAGTGATCATCTACCGAACATGGAGCATCACTTAGGCCACGCCTACAAATGTGTTAGTCCATGCGCCATTGTCTAACGAATGCGATGCAACTGACAGCTTATTGGTTGAGCATTGCATGTAATATGCATGTTCTCAACGTGCAAAATGATTAAACACAATCATGTCGAGTTTCATACTGACAAACAAAGTTTCTTAATCTGTGTGACCTCTATAATCCAATGCAAGCTTTCAGTTAACAGTTGGATAATTTCATGCTCGAATCACGACTCATGTACATTCAGAAACTTATTTTCATTTTTAAGGTGTATAAGTTTGTCATTTCTGAAGAATTTGATTGGACTGTATTATCTAGTATAACTAAAGGTGGAATCCTGACAATGATCTGATAATACAACAAAGAGACGTCATTGCAATACATTAATCCTCCATGAGTATATTTATCATAGCTTACATTCAAGGGTTATTTGCTTGATTACTTCGGTGACGGAGAGGATATCTCGGCCGGATTAAGTTCGAAAAGTTCGAACCCTGATAGAGACAATTACATTAACAATTTTATCGGTCGAAGCACGGCGGTATTTCATCAGACTGATGACATGCAGTCCATCGTGGTCAAATCTCATACAAATACAAATCATTGCAGAATATAAGAGGTCGCGTCCGTGCCTCTGTCCCGGTCTCCCTAACTGTATTTGGTTCTATGACGCTTCGTCCTAAATACAACTATGCTTTCCTTGCAGTACTGTCCTTGACTCGATTAAGATTTACCCTAAAGGATTGAGGGAGGTTCTACGACGCTTGAAGGGTCGTTATGGTGATATTCCGGTGTTGGTCAACAATGGTTTTCCTGAAGAACCCGACACAATGAACGATAAAGCAAGAATTGAATACATAAAATCGCATACAAACGAAATCTTGAAGGGTATGTGAAAGTATCTTTCATTGTAGAATGTGCATGAAAAATGAGATACCTAACATGAAGGCCTGAAAAAAATCTTTCTCAATTAAAGATTAAAGATCATATACTTTCATCAAATCATACCTATCAAAGTGTTGTTCATAAGGATTGAATATCGATATATCGAGTTTGATCATTTTGATTAGATCTTATACTTATGTACATAAATTACTTTTAGTAACTTTGAATATATTTTAATATTTTCAACATATTATTTTCACATTTATTGAATTATTGTTTTAAGATAAACAAGATAATAAAGACAGAACGTGTTTCATCATCATGAACTGCATGTGTGCGCTGAAATTCAGTGCAGCATTGCACCCAAACCAGATTGCGTGTAGAACATATCTCTACTGCAAAACGAATTGCCGAGCCCCTGGCGGGATTCGAACAATTTTGACAGAAGAGAAATTAGTGTAAAATGCTTTAAGATATTCATTAAATCATCAACAAAGTCAACAAAGAATACTAGAGGATATCGTGGTGTTCAGTGGCAATGTACAAAAATGTGTTTATTATGTATAGATAGAAGCAAAGGGCAAACACTTGCTAAAAAGATAAATCTTTTTTATTGAACGTTATAATTTGTTCACAAATGAAAAGAAAATCATCACCTCTTTCAATTTCACTCTGGTATTCAATGTCAGGAAAATAGTTATACCACCTTTCAAAAAGTCTTAGTATTTAAATGACTAAATTTTCTTTTGCTGGATGCAGATACTTACTTCCACATCTACATACATTCGGTTTATATCTTAATCATCATGTCGTAGAACGAATACATTTCATTTCCTTTTGTAAGGATATGAACCTTCAAAGATTTAGTCGTTGATATGAAAACTCTACACTTACAGCAATCCATCATGATGAAGTGAACGTGAAGGGCTACATATACTCAAGCCTCCTGGACAGTTTTGAATGGACATCTGGCTATACCTTTGGCTATGGACTTGTGTCAGTCAACCGATCTGATGTTGCCAGGAAGAGAACTCCGAAATCATCGTCTCATTTCTACGCTAAACTTATCAGAGACAACGGTTATTTTGCTCCAACCCAGGAAGGCATGATACCGACTCAGTCACCGACTCAGGCACTGACACAGACACCGACACAGGACCAAACATCGGCAACGATACCGACACCGATACGAACCTGTCCTGAAATACCCAGTTCAACTACAAAACCAAAGTTATCAATTCTCGTATTTGCAATCGCTATAATCGTAAAATTGGTCATGCGTTGATGTAGTTTACACTCTATTATCGATGGATGCTACAAGTTCCGAGGATTTGTATCAGTTTATATATTCTTCTGTATATATTGATACTCAGGATATTTATTTTCTGATTACATGATGTATGGATGATAAATATACACTTGGTTGTGTTGTTTGATGTAAGGAGATGTGGATATATAAACATAATATTAGCATTGTACTCAAGAAATGTGTAGTTATACACTGTTAAGGTTGTTTCGTATATGATAACATGTTGGTGAATGAATCACTAAGGTGATGACATCATATGTTTGAGGAATCCGAACATTTGAACATAACATTTTACTTCCTTTTTACTAATATTTTCAGTCGGCTAATACATGTTCATCATGTACATTTACATTTGATTTCAACTCTGGAATATCCTTTTGTGTCGATCTTATTAAGTTTGCAAGAAGGTGTAATACTGTTTCCTTTGTCCATGGAAGTAGAGTCTAAGTAAACCTAGCCTCAATTATACTATAAGTATAGCGAATGTTATTGAGGCTAGGTTTACTTAGACTGATGGAAGGATGAATGCATATATTTCTAAATAGTACTTCTTTTGATTAGAAATTTTAAAAAACAAAATAAATAAACTATGCTTATAAAGATGTTTTTTTCAATTATTTCTTAGTTCATTGTAGTCAATACATCTTGTTCTAAGTTATTTGGATTGTGAGCTAAGGTGATATAGTTTCACTGAAACCAAAGATAGGTGTGACTAGGGGACGTACAACATAGATAGATAACGAGATTCTTCCTGTTTGTCATATGATTACATTTATACAATACATTCACATACACAACAACAATAATAAATACGGATTTATAAATAAATAAATAAATTAGACACACATGAAAAAATGGAGTTGATATATAGACTATATATGAATGCAATTATCAAACAAACAGAATCGTAAAATGTTTCAAATCGATTTCTTATATGTTGAAAATTGTGAAACAATGCATTCCCAAGTATTTGTTCAAACTATCAACTTACGTCAAAAGGCAAGCATGTCTAGTTCATCTTTAAGTTCACAGGACACAAAAGCATTAACCTCAAGAAGATATACATGTATCTCTATCTCCGAAGTTGTCAAAGTATATATAAGTGGCGCGTTTTATGGAAATAAATTAATCTCATGAAACCGAAAATAAACGCTTCCATTTCCACGTCAAAAGAAGCAGGTCTAAAACGAATATTTTATTTCCGGCTAAGCTTCATAAACCAATGGCCCTTCCTCAAATGGTTCAGAAGTGTTCACACAAAAATGGCCACGAGCGGTTCTCGCTTTTCACTTGATAATTCGATTTACGAGTATGTATACTCGGGTTGTGTTACGAGATGTTGTCCCCGGAGGAAAATATTGAGCAGAAACTGATAGTAATTAGGTAATTATTAAGAAATGAGTATTGAATAAAGCGTGCCTCTGCTGACTATGATAATATTGAAATAGTAAAGTACTTATTATTACTGATTAATCAATTTGAAAAAAATATTGATTTTGTCTTTGCGAAATTAAAATACCAGTACAGAAATATTTCTATTCCTAGCTGCACTCAAATTGATAATATCACCGAGCAATAATTACTAGACTTGTTCTGACATGCAAAATGTATATTCAAACTTCAATTAATCAATACAAGACATCGATTTTCAAGAAGAACCGTGTAGATTAGATAATTGCATTACTATTTATTTAGTGTAATGGTAAATAGTTGAGCGAAAGATTTCTTTTTTGTTTTTTCCTTATGAAAAATGAAAAGGCATGTAAAACCTTTACGTTTGAGTAGAATAAATATTTTTTTCTTTACCGAGAAAATGGCCATTAGTCAAAGAAAAATAAATCTTTATGAACAAAAGTTCATAAATATTGAACATGAGAACAAAAATCTTCGTGAAGACCAAGACCATGTTAACAGTATTTGAAGCAGCTCATCATTTTATCATATTTGTGCATTTCTTCACTTTCTCTTTAAAAGAACACTCGACATAAACTCTCTCAAAAAAGAAACGTAACCCCTCTGTCAATATCTGACAACAACCACTGAACAAAAATGATGAATGTGAATTGGATTTTTTTGTCATGTATTCTAAATATGTTCTTGTTTGATAAGTAATAGCTCCCAAACGCAGCCTTATTAACGCACGCTGACATTTTATCCCATTTTTTCGAGAATGTGCAAAACAGTCCTGTGAACAATGCTAAAAGAGAACTGAACTGTTTAAGCCGAGGCATATAAGGGGAAACGTAGTTTGGCAATATATTCAATTCGTTTACTCCGAAAATCAAGGTCGAAAATGCCCCGAATGAATTGCCATCGGTCGGATTAAGGCCGGGCAAAGTTTTGGAACAGTTCCCCGCCAGCTTAATGTCCATAAAACAACGATCTCCCGACTTTGGAATCGCTAGACAGTGTCATGCAACCGAAGACCGTCCTCGGAGTGGTAGACCAAGGATCACAACAACGGCTCAGGATCGTTTTATCCGGGTCACCCACCTACGTAATCGGCAAGCCACACCAACCGTCACTGCAACACAAGTGACTGGTTTTGGGAGATTGCCGGCCCAAACCACAAGGAACCGTTTACGTGAGGCTAATATTAATAATAATAATAATAATACTTTATTACCCAGAAAGGGAATTTGTTTTACAACTGTGACAGAGATAAATTATATAAATATTAAAATACCATACATATAGACAACATAGCGCGCACACATTCACACGCATATTCTTAACTACACATCACTGATGCAGTTAAGATGGGTATAACAATAATGAAATAAAGTTACAAACGGTTAAATTTATTTAAAATAATAATGCTAAAAGGAACAAATGAGTTCGAAGTTCTCTTGGTTTTGAAGCGAGGAATTTGATAGCGGCGACCTGAAGGTAAAAGTTGATATTCTTTATGTAGAAAATAATTGGGATCGGAAATAATTTTTCCAGATAGAATTTCTATATGCCGCTTGCCTAAAGTTGTGATATCTTCAAGAGATATTCCGCAAATTTTGCTGGCAACATTTATAATTTTGGATAGTTTGTTTTTGTTTTTAACCGAGAGAGCCCCACGTCTGAATAGAAAAACAGAGAACACTTTGAATAAAAGTTTTGTAAAAGAGAACAAGTGTAAATGGGCTGACATTAAAAGATCTAAGACGTCTGAGGAAAAACAATCTTTGCTGGCATTTAGCGTAAACTTTAGCAGTGTTTGAGTTCCAGTTGAGCTTTTCATCAATCACAGTTCCAAGATATTTGCATTCAGTCACAATTTCGATATCATTATGATGATGATGATGATGATTTAACTTGCTTATTATTAGTATTCAACACCAGGAAATGTCATTACACCATTCATGGAACTCGGCTAATTCTCTGCGGTAGAATGTTTCATCACAGTTCGTTATTAATCCCGCAACAGCAGCATCATCAGCGAATTTTACAAGAAGAGTGTTGCTTTCAGTGGATGTAGAGTCATTTGTATATATTGTAAATAACACCGGGGATAAGACACATCCCTGCGGTGCTCCAGTGCTTATGGTCTGATGTGATGATACAGCTGTGTTCACTTTGACAAATTGACCTCTGTTAACAAGATAATCCTTAATCCATAAAATAATATTGCTGTGAACACCCATGTCCAGTAGTTTCTGAACCATTAGGTGGGGTTGGATGGTGTTAAAAGCTGAACTGAAGTCTACAAATAGTACGCGCACATGCGTGTTGGCTTAGTCCGTGTGCTTGTAGACTGCATTGAGTAGCGTTGTGGTGGCATCTTCTACTCCGCGTCGAGCCTTGTATGCGAACTGCAGTGGATCAAGAATGTGTCTTACTTCTTGTAGTAGACGTGACAGTATGAGTCTTTCAAAACATTTCATAAGGATAGCAGTCAGGGCAACTGGTCTGTAATAATCGTTTAAAACTTTAGGCCTGGTAATCTTCGGAACAAGGACAATTTTAGAGAGTTTCCAAACAGCCGGGATATGATGTGAAGAGAGAGACTCCCCAAACAAGTGCTTAAAAACATAGCAGAGTTCAGCACAACACTCTTTCAGGATCTTACCATTGATGCCATCCGGTCCGGGGGATTTACGTACGTATTCATGCATGATGACCATTTGTCGGACCTGTTCTGAGACGCCTACATCGACGACACCGTCTCAGATGATGCACTAACGTGAGGATTTTGACCCTAAGGAACGGATACGTGTCTGGTTCAGTCATAAGTTCCGTTTCCTACTTCACAGACGTGACGGCAAGACACGTGTATACAGACGAGGAAATGAACGTTTCGCACCGAACTGCGTTCAACAGGTCGACAGATTTGGAGGAGGTAGCGTCATGATGATGGGAGCCATGTCTTACAACGGACGGTCACACATTGTCAACATTTCCGGCAATTTGACGGCCCAACGCTTCATCAATGGTGTTTTACAGCCTCCTTTCGATAATCGACCAATAGAGGGAGCTGTTTCATCAGGACAATGCCCGCCATAGCACAGCTCGTGCAACAGCTGATTTTCTACGGAATTCCAATGTCGACTCCTTGTCATGGCCCTCCAGGTCGCCCGACATCAACCCCATCGCAAATCTTTTGAACAATCTTGATCGTCGTATCCGTGCACGTACACTACCACCGTAGACGTTAGATGTACTGGCCACAGCACTCCAGGATGAGTGGAGAGCAATACCACAGGAAAGGATTTGTCGTCTGATCCGTTCTGTTCGAGGAGGTGCAATACTGGGATTACAGCTCGTGGCCCTCAAAATAGATACTGAAGAAAGCGCCCCCTAGTTTCCGTCGAATATATAATAAAGACCTATGAAATTGGGACCTTATACTACACATACATTTGTTTCACCATGTAGAATTTCATTGTGTTCTCTTTGATAATCTATGTGTTATAAAGAATTAAAAATTGATATCAACACTGCATAAAATCAGGGGTTGCGTTTTTGAGAGAGTTTATTTCCAACATGTCTATAACGCGTCTATAATTGCGATTGACTTAAATTCAATATTTATTCGTTTTCAAAGTTCTTTGTCAGGACATATCGCGATTTATGCTGATAACGAATTTGCAGGTTGATCCGGTAACACGGTAGAGAATATCAATTGCAACTCTTGGTGAACGACTTTCGATCTTGCAATTGTTGCTACATCCTGCTGCATCAACGTATATGTCTCCGCTAATGCTACAACCTATCCCCTGATATCCTCTTATAGTCTTCTGACGTATCGTTGACGGGTGATTGCTCAGCAGTATTTATAGCCTGTCTGTTTTCAGTCAAACTATTTCGAACTCCATACACTGTTGTCTAGTGATGTCGCACGCGGAAATCTAAGAGCGCGCGATTTGGAGCTTAGCGGGAGACTGCAATGAGAATCAGATTTATTATCTAATAGCAGTCCTATTGGTTAATTTGAATCACGAGGTGAGCACGCGGAACGAAGCCAAGAAACTAGTTTGCCGCTATCGCTTAAAGGGCATCATTTGATTGGCTTGCTATATATAGCTATACGACAGAAGACTATAGGAGGATATCAGGGGATAGGTTGTAGCATTAGCGGAGACATATACGCTGATGTAGCAGGATGTTGTTGCTATGGTTTCTTTTGTTCTAATACATCTAATCCTCATTTCTATATGTTACGCTTTTTTGATGAACCTTAACGTAATCAATATATGAAGTCAATATTATCTCATACGCTATTCATTACAATAATATTTATAATTAGGGACAGAAATTGACAAGATTATAAGGATAAGCATTGTTTTGATATGAAAATAAATTCTTAAGTGACAATGTCTGGCCTTTTTAGCAAACTGATGCGAATACTATATAAATGTTATTTATTTTCCCGGATATACATGTAGATATTGGAATTGGCCGTAGGCGGTCATTGAAGGAAACAAGATTTAATCTGTCTGTTTCATCATTTACGATAAATAAACCGTTAAACGTATGTAAACAGTCTTGTTTATCAACAACTTAATCTATAGAGAGTTCTTACTTTGAATGAAATGCCAGTAGGCGTTTCCGTTTAAGACATGTCTAATTAGTTGCCTTGTGCTATGAATACAAATATTGACCAAACGTTAAGCACCCTCCGTTTTTTCAACTGCAAAAAATGCATGATAAGAAGGAAGGCGATGTTGATATAAAAAAATCGTATGGCATGATAGAATCAAAATTAAGCAGTTAAGGGAAGAACATTTTATTCTGATAACGTTTTGCTTCTTTTGGATATTTGCATTTTGAGTTGATGTAATAATAATACGTTTATTCAGGTTTTTCAAGGTCACAGGCCCATAGTACATAACATTTCGATAATATAATTACAAATGAAGTGATTCGTACAATTTCATGGCATGATATATATATTTTGACAAATTTAAATAGGTAAGGTTGTGATTTGAAGACATGAGTCTAACAAATGATTCCAATGACGGATTACTAAAATATTTATAATCTATATATTGCTTTCTTAATTCATTGAAAGCACAGCAGACAAGGATAAAATGGTACTCATTTTCCACATACTGGATGTTGAATCGAAGACAGTATCTACAGAGGCGATGTTCGACATCAATTCCCATTCGTCGTCCCATCTCGATCATAAGTTGGTGACAGCCACATCTGAATCTTGCTAAGGCTTGCTTCAATGGAAGAGAGTTGATTTCTGTTAGATATGATTCTGTATGCAGTAATGTTTTGAAGGTTGAGTAAGCTGCCAACTTTGAGTTTGATGATATCGAGGCGTGCCATCGCTGTACATTATAATCTGACACTCTTTGTTTGAATTCTGAAATGAAAATATCAATATGTCCAACATCTTGCATAATCCAGGCGTAACCAAATCCAAACTGGAATAATTTTTCTTTGATTTTTGTGGCCCAAGTAGATCTGTTAACATTGTCAAGTCCATACATCATGAGATAGGTTTGCTTAGGTAATCTGTTAAAATCCATGTTGATTAATTTGGCCCAATACTTAACACTTTTAGTTACATAAGTGACGTATAGTAGAGATCGTCCGCTTTCACCAAGCACTGCGTCATTGCTGGTTGTTAAGGGTAGTTCTAACATCCGTTTAATGAACTTTGTTTGAACTCTTTCAATTTGTTCTACTATCTCATATCCCCAAATTTCGGCTCCGTATGTGAGAATCGGTAGGACCATGCTGTCAAAAATCCTCATGGCAGTTGTGATCTGTAATCCACCGCACATGGAGTGTAGTCTGTAAATAAGTAAGCAAACTTTCTCCGCCTGTTGTGCTAACACCTGTCTTGATCTTGTCCAGACTAGTTTTGGAGTGAAATAAAGTCCAAGATACTTATAATAAGACACTGTTTCTATCTGGGACCCCCTGTAGAACCATTTCTCATAGGAACGTAAATAGCCTCCTTTCCGGAATACAATTATCTTGGATTTCAGCATATTCAAAGTCAATCCCCATTTTTCACAAAAGTTGCTGACACAATTTATTTGTTTTTGGAGTTTTCCGGCAGAATCTGCAGCATTTGCGACATCGTCGGCGTAAAGAAGTGAACACATATTTGGGAATTCCTCAGATATGAATATCCCTTTACAGTTATTGAATGACATTTCATCGACCAGCTCGTTGATATATAAGGTAAATAACATTGGACTAATCATGCAACCTTGACGTGTACCAACACAGCACTGAAAGAAATCTGTTAGTCCAGTATCTGTTCGAACACAAGAGTGAAGTTTTGAGTACATATTTCTTAAAACTTTCAAGATTTTACCATGGATTCCATATTTGATAAGTCGATGCCACATCAGTGTATGGTTGACACTATCGAACGCTTTCGAAAAGTCAATGAAAAAGACGTACATCCTCCCTCCAGTTGATTTTGACAGATACTTGGCGACCATTCCATAAAGAGAGAACATATTGTCAATTGTACAATAGCCTTTCCTAAATCCTGCTTGATTCTCGTGTATAATGTTGTTTTCTGTGGTCCACTGTTGCAGTCGCTCGTTTAGTATTTTGGTGAATATCTTACCAATCACTGGCAATAGAGAAATCCCTCTATAGTTATTTGGATCAGATAAAGAACCATTCTTGTGCAGGGGGCATATAATAGCTTTGCACCATACCGTTGGGAATATACCAGTTGTCAAAATTTCATTGAAAAGGTTCATCAAACTCGCTGAAATCTGTTTGACAGAGTGTTTTAATAATTCAGAAGAGAGTCCGTCACAACCTGGAGCTTTTCGATGTTTAAGATTCTTGATTGTATCCGTGACCTCACGCAGTGTTATATCAGTGTTGAGTTGATCAGGGTATTGCTGGTTACAGGCATTACAGTTCGAATCATGATCTGTTATGTCACGTGTGACGTCATCAATAATGTTCGAATCAGTTGCTCCAGAGTTGAGTAAGCTATCAAAATAGGTAAACCATTCTGTGCTACTAATTTTACTGCTAAAAGCAGTGCGTTTCATGGACTTGATAGCTTTCCACAGTTCCTCAGGGTTGTCACGGATGCTATAAAACTTCTCTTTAATTTGTAAATGATGAGAGGATTTCTTAACTCTGCATGTTGATTTAAAAACACTTTTCATGTGTTGATAATTCTGGAAGTCAGCTGAAGCGTCCGTCAATCTAAACTTGTCCAGAGCACGGTACTTGTCACGCTTGGCTGACTCGCACTGGTCGTCCCACCAGGCAGGCTGTCGCGCTCTCGGGTCACGTGACCCGTGTCGTCTGCTCATCTCTTCCGCAGCCCGCGCATAGAGATTCGTGATCATATCGACAGCGCTGTCAATGTCGTCATACATAACGTTGTTAATATCCTCTATAATTGATTTAGAAACATCGTCAGAAATGCGCTTTTCAAAGTTCTCCTGAAAAATATCATTCCACACAAACTGTGTATATGGTTGATTTACTGTATCAATTTTTGAGTCACTTAATTTGGCGTTAATGTTTAATTCACATGTAATAGGAAAGTGATCAGATTCGTCCAGTGTTAACACCTTAAAGTCAATTATCTGATCAAACAGCTGTGAAGATGCAATCATGTAATCAACTGTGCTTCGACCATTGTTTGCTGTACATGTAATATTACCATCTTCATCTCCTGGGAATCTTCCATTAAGAAAATGTACACTGTGTAAACTACAAATGTCAAGCAATCTTCTACCAAAATTATTGACTTCCTTATCCTTGTTTCTTCGTGGTAAACAAAACTCATCACTGTCATACCATTCACTCACAGGTAGAAAGTCAGCACTATCATCACTTATAAAGTCTTCTTCCATTCCTGTTCTACAATTAAAATCCCCTGTCAGTAGTATTTCTGCATCATAAATGTTGTTCAGTTCACACAGTGTTTCTTCAAGGACATCAATGCTATCTTTATCTTTATCATCATAATATGTAGAGTGTTCTGGTGATGCATAGATAAATCCTTGAATTAGATCCTTTTGTAAGTTGAAGTAGTCTTTCTCCATAAGAATGTATACTGCATCCTGAATACTTGGCATGATTCTCTTGATTCCACCACATATGGACTGGTGAATAAACACCCCAATTCCTCCATGTTTACCCTTACTCCTACTGTGAGAATATACCTTATAGGAGGGAAGAAAATCACTGAGATCTGCATGTGAATAACACCATGTTTCTAACAGACAGACAATCATATAATCTGAAAGAAAATCACAAATAGATGGGTTACATTTATGCTGTTTAAGAGAATGGCAATTCCAAGACAATACTGTAAAGTTATGTTTAAAATAATTTGTTTGTTTACTTTCATTTGGTTTAATCAAGCCCTGGCCACACCTCTATTTCAATTCAATGAGTTCATTTGTGTCAATGTTAATGCCAAAAGTTTTATTCTCTATGATGAGTTTGTCAAAGCGGAGGAAAGCTTCTTTGCTTTCTTTCCTGGCCTCCAGCATGTGGGGGATCAGCAGCCTCCTCTTTTGTCTCACACTGAAGCTGTAGTCTTCACTTATCTTCAGTGAGGACTTTCTCAACTTGGTCCTGGCGCGGTAGAGAACATCAGACTTGGTCTTGCTACTGGTCAGCTTGACCACTATGGGGCGTGGCTTATCCCCAGTCTTCTTCTTACCGACCCTGTGGGCCCTGTCAATTATCACTTGACTTTCATCAGCTGCATTGTCCATGTTAAGTTTGTTTTTCATGACACCCCTCACCTCCTCCTCACAGTCTGCCCACGTTTCCTTATCCTCCCCTTTCTTCTCCGGTATTCCATAGAACACAACATTGTCTCGCCGTGACCGATTTTCTAAATCGTCAGTTTTGTTGTACAACTCGTTTGTTTTGGTATCTAGTGCATCGTGTAGTTGATCAACCTGTTGTTTTAAGGCTTTAACTTCTTGTTGTAAACCCTTTACTAGATCGGCAAGTTCTTTCACAGTCGGCCCTGGGTTGGACTCGACATCTCCACAAACAGTTATTGTCAACATCACCATCACGAAAACTGTGGCCACACACAGTGAAACGCACAGAATCGGGATTTTAAACTTTACCTTCCGATTTCTATGTGAGAAAGTTCCAATTTTCACTCTCCAGGTGTTAATGTCCACACCCATGTTGATATACGATGCAACTTGTCTTCTTTTGGATACTTTTGAAACAATTTTCACCGGACTGCTTGATTTCATTTACACACTCAAGGGAGATCACTCATCACTCATCTTTGAGTTGATGTTGTTTTATGTAAAACACAAGTGCAATTATTCAGAGAAATGGAGAGTTGTTATTAGTAATTGTGATGTGGGTAAGTCTATTCTTTCAAGCCCTCTGGTCAAAACATCATATCAACATTTTTGTCAAAAGTCACCAATTTTGATAAAAACAATATTCAGGAAAATTGAAATAACAAAAAATGGTCAGCATCAACTGTAATGACCCCAGGAAATCGACGAGAAGTGGTTTTTTAACGTTTTGAACTTAAAATAATTATTCCAAACTTGTCTGATTCCAGCCTTGAATAAATAAATAACAAATAACTGTTGTAAATCAGGATACCAATTAAACGACCAGTGATTTCCGTATTTTGAAAGATAAAAGATGATTTTGATGTGTGGATGTCAGGTTGGACGCATTAATGTAATTTTTAAATATCTGAAACCCAATGTTTATTCCTTAGTCTTTGCACTAAAGCTATACTTATTTCTATGAGATTTCATTACCATTACACATTCAATCGTATTTTCATCAATTGTCAACACTGGTGACCTTTCTTTGAAGAAATTATTAACATGATCTACCGTTTTATGCTAAAGATCATAAAGGTATTCAAAGTATCTTAATTTTGTAATGCCATAGCATCATTGTTAAGTTTTTGAATTAAGGGGTTGCCTAATTTTTTTCGTATGTATATAACGATTCGCGGTTTGACTGGTATCTTTTAAAACACATCGTGTCTCTGAAATGTCCGTATTAGGCAAATCATTTATCTGTTAAATTGGAGATTATTGAAATTATTAATTTGCCCTGAAAATGTGTTGATGAATTGAGCAGAACTACATTGCATGTTGATATAGACAATGTATTAAAGGGGCAGTAGCACATTTAAAGGGGATTATAAGGTGATATCAGGAAAATGAAAATTAATGGTTCCAATTGAAAGGCAATGCATTAAAACTAAGTGGAGCAGTAATAACTTAAATATGTAATGTAAATTTTAGCCATGAAATTCCCTTTTCTTCCACAAAATGAATTAAAGATGTTCACAAAAATGGCCGCCAATGGATTTTTAGGTGAATCCTCATACTTTGTTCTCTGACTATGGAGAATTGGCTTGTGTAATTAGATTTTTGACACTTTAAAAATAATACATTTAACGTTAACGTACAAAATTTAAAATATAAAATGATAAAAAAAACGTGTTACTGCCCCTTTAATGGTAATATAGACAGTGTGGGAAGTTGAGGGTCTCAGCCTCTGGTGTAAGTGTACATTTGAAGGATCAAAAGAGAATTAGCATTGACATTAAAAACACGAATTTTTCAAAGTGAAGTGTAGAAGAGACGGGGATATAAAAATGAACCAGTCCCTCTCCTGGTGTATTTAGTATTTATAAAGGCGAATTGTGCATTTTCCAAACATTCTGCGTGCTTAGTGTGCTTTAGTGGATAATTTATATCCCGATGATTTGGATTTCTGCTTGCTTTAAATAACAAGAAACCTTATATCTTTTCGATGTTGACTGATAAAATTGTACAGACGCTTTACTTCAAATTTGAAGTATTTAAAATAAGTATTAAATATGGAAACACATTGTGTCTGTGAAACTGATTATTAAGGCGTGACATGATGCCAAAAAGGTTTCCTTGTAACTCGATGATATGTTGTTTTCGATTTTTTCCCACAATGTATACATGTAGAAGCATGACCTCTTTCATAGGAATGTGCTAAGATATTTCCATTTGACTATTCATGGATTTGATCCAAAACGAGAGAAGAATAGACAGTCTCACCAATGTGCGTGACAACTCCATAACATATACTCGCATTAATAAATTGGCTTTAGAACCGTCAGTATAACACGTGATTCGCTATTACCAGTATAACCATATCAATTATATAAGAAACTTTCTTGACAACAATATCCCTCTAACGTACTGTCAGGTTATCTGTTTGTGTGATATTCATACGTTTTGGAAGTTCTCTTGACTATATCCGACTCAGACAAAAGGCCATACATCGTGGCAAATTGTGAATGGCTGAAAGTAGTTTTATCACTCACTTTCTCTAGAGACAATTTTTTAGTATGTTTATGTATATCCGACTGTTTAAAGAGGCATTGTTTAATGACAAAGACGGTTTCTTTGTAGTATTGTACGTGGCTCGATGAAGCCTTACCCTAAAAGATTAAGGGAAGTTCTAAGACGTTTGGAGGATCGTTTTAGCGACATTATTGTGTTCGTCAACAATAGATATCCGGCTAAACAACAATGATTGATGTCTTAAAATACAGATGTTACGAAAACAAAATACTGAAGTGTTGTGAATTTTGTATAATGGGCATGATATTTGGAGAAAGGGCACCTAAAATAAAATTTCAAACCATACAGATACATTTTCATCAAATTCAACCTGTGAAAGATAGCGATTGAATAAAAGTTTCTCAAAATGTAATGGCCTTGTTATGCTTATGAACATGTTTTGGTAATTATTTCTTCGTTCACTATAGACAAAACTTCTACTCCTATGGTATTTAGTATGATTAAGGGATATACGTACAACAAAGTAATCTCTATTGAATAAAATGCGGTTGTTGTTCTTTGAAACGACACAAAAAACAACATCTCTTAAGATGTCAAAGGAAAGCAGCGCGTTTTGAGGAAAAGAAATGAATTTCACGGAATTGAAAATAAATGCTCACTTGCTTAAATGCTTTTTTAGTGGGTTCAAAATGAATGTACTATGACCTGCTAAGCTACATGTACATGAAACATGATCCTTCCCCACATGATTAAGAAGTGTTCAGACGAAAATGGCCACCAGCAGTTTTCGCTTGTCACTTGATAATTTCTACGACGACTACGCATACTCGGTTTGTCCTATGATATGTTTGACCCCTGAGGAAAATATTTAGCATAAACCAATAGTAATTTGGTAAATTTGCAGGACAAAGACACCGTTCTTATATGATATTGAAATTGTTAAGTACCTACTGTGATTGCTGAGCCAATGTACAAGACAGATTAAGGTTTTTATCTGTGAAAATATCAGGTACACTCACATTGAGAATATCGTCAAGCAACGTTTTCAAGCCTTGTTTTAACATGTAAAATATAAGGATGGGTATGGTTCCTCATTTCTGTAATTCAATATATTGGTACTTCTTTAATTCAAGAATGTGCATGCTATCTTGTTTTAATATGAGCGTTAAGAACGATCATTATTGCTCAGCTATGAGCCGTTTGGGAAAGGGATATCTTTTTAATCACTGTTTAATAATAATAACAATAATAATAACTAGGATTGACGCGTCAATACTTAGGTCTTCAAGATTCCTGTTTGACCTTTACACAGTGTTTGACCTTCACATGAATTTTTGTCTAAGAGGTAAACAGTAACTAATACATTATCAAAATGATCAAATTCCACTTGATATTCAGTGTTAAAGACCCTTAAAAAAATTCATCATGGTGGCCAATGTCAGCTATGACATCATTCTTCAGAGAATATCATTCATTCTTCAGAGAATATCATTCCTAGAAGCAGAAAAAAATTTGGTTGAATTATCTCTCACCGTTTTCAAGATACATGTGATTTAACGCTGTAATGTAAAGTTGACTGTTTCAGACCCCTGTATAATGTAAGTAAACCTAACACTTTAACTATTGATATTTTACTGATAAGGTATATCAGAAACAATGTTGGTCTTGTTTATCCACATACAAAGATGTATGTTTTGTTTTGATAACTTAAATAGTAATGGAGTAGTGAATTTTTGAACTTTATTGAAAACACTGAAATTTGAAGATTTTTAGACCACTACTACATGTTGGTCCTTCTAGCTCCTTAACTATCAACATTTTCATGATAAAGTACGACATAGCAAAAGTTGTGCTTGGAATAGCGCATGTGAAAATACAATCAATTTAAAGATATGTTTCTTAATAAAGAAACTGTGTAACTTTGAATTGTGGTAAAAATGAAGATTTTCCAAAAAATCGCGATATTCAAGGACCGGTCATGCACAGAAAAAAAATTATCATGACTTGTTGATATTTTTTTCTGTCTACTTATTACATCTGCTTCACAAAACATCAATGATTGAATTTCTATCTGTAACAGTTTTGAAACAAAAATTCTCAAAGTAAAATAACCCTAGAAAAATGTTAAAATCGCCGAAAAATTAAAAAATTTTGTTGTGTCCACATATTTCCTTTTATATCAACTTTTATATGATAATGACCTGTAGTGAACTTGTTCACCTATCATTGTAGAACAGAATGCAATAAACAGATCTTTAAAATTACATTTCCTAACAGAGAAGTGCCCCTTTGAACTTGACGCAGAAAAATCCTTTTTTTCAAAAGTTCATTTTTGAAATTGATGTAGCGAAAAAACCGCTAAAATACAGGGCAGGTTTGGGGGTTCCTTTGAAAAGCATTCATTCAGCTTTCAAATGAGCTATAGTATGCTTCTGTATGTATCGTAGTTAGTGAGAAGAAGATTTTCAAAGACGCGTACCGTCAAAACCGGAAAATTTCGCCAAAATTTCAGTTTTTCGATAATAGCAAAAAATCTATTTATACGGCCGAAAACCGCTATGGACTAAATGGATTGGGAATGTTGTTGCCCACATTTTGGTGAAAGTTTTATGCAATTATCTCCCATAGTTACTGAGAAATTGAGGTTTGAAGTTTTTCCTTCAAGGGGAGATAACTCGAAAACAAAATCGAAATTCAAAAATCGCCCTCGTCATGCACTAAGTTAGGACACAAGGTACACTCACTGAAAATTTGATGAGAATCGTTAAAGATTGGAAGGCTGTAGGAGCGACACAAAATCGGTACAAATAATAGAAATAAGAATCTGGATAAAAACAATAGGTCTTCAGACTTTCGTCTTGAAGACCTAATAATGATAATGGATTTTTATAGCGCCTAGGTATCCAACTTTGGAGCTGCTCACCGGCGCTGTTTATGATCTGTATGTACATATTTTCTCAACACAACTTCAAACTTTGTAAAGAACTTTCCGTCAATCATGTTTTATTTTGTTGTGTTTTTTGCAATGTTAGATGGAAATAGCACGTTTTGAAACGTTCGATATATTGAATATTTTAAGAGTACCGATTCGTATAACGTTGTTCCTGTATTGCAATATACCGATATATCGATAATACCGCGCATCCTTAGTAAAGTGCTAATCAAACTTATTGGATTTGATTGATCAATACAAGAAATCAATTAGCAGACAGAACGGTGTACTCAGGTAATTGAATAACGTCATTTGTTCATGTTTATTTTGCCTGTTTTTTTATGAAATATAAAAGACATGCAGTGTACCAATTGTACGTTTGAGTGCAGATGAATCGTTATTTTTATACTCTTAATATCCCTATGAACAAACGCAAGACAAAGGTCACGGAAAAAGCTTATTTGAAGGCTTATTTGGATCTTGTCAAGTATGATTACGCATGGAAGGTTGCACATATTCATAGAGAAACAAAACAATAAATTCATATAATCAACGCATTATTGTATTGGATGGACAGTTAAGAAATCAGTCATGTGTTGTCAATCACGTGATGATTGCCCAAAGCACTAATTACAGGGTGCAGTCTGAACATAACAGAGTCAGATTCAGATTCAGATTCTTTATTACTTTTATTTTTACAGATAATCAGTACATAATAAAGACGGGAATTAGTACAGGTGGATACTGACTAAACAATGAATATTATAAGTTGTTTGCTTCTCAAGAGGGTAATACGGTCTGATGTACCATCTTTGTAGAAATGTTGCCTGAGCCGCAAGGCGAGGGCTGACATTTCTACAAAGATGGTACATCAGACCGTATTACCCGAGGGAGAAGCATACAACGAATTTATCTTACCGTCATGTCAGAAGAAAATATATTCATTTCTTTTTGATTGCCGTTAACGGATGAGCCATCACCGCTTGAACGACCTTGACCCCTAATGTAAACAAAATGGCGTCATCCAACCCGACTGAAATGTTATGAATCGAGTAACGTAAAACTACTAGCCTAAACATGCTTAAGAACTATTTGATTTTAATTCTTCGGCATGTGCAAGTAATGCATTGAGGAATTTGTTTCCAAATAAAACATAGAACGATGGGAAAACAAATCTATAATTAATAATCACGAAAACGGCTAATCGAACTTATGTAAACTCTGTACACCGCGTGCGTCATTTAGTAACGTCATGTTAATGCTATGCGACACCTCTTCTCGGAGAAGAGCTGTTGCTATGGCAGCGGGGTACATGAAATTTGTACACCGTGAGAGGTGAGTGTCCCGGGGTACATTAGATAAAACGAATCGATCGTCAGCCAATCAAAAACGAGTATTTTACTGTAAGGTAAGATAAAATAAATTATTTTGGGGAGAATGTACAGCAATTCATCATTCACTAACAATCACTTCATTCCTTAAACAACTAGCTTTATACAACTATTTCCCTAGGTTACAGAGTTCTTTTACATTTCAAACACTTAATAGTTGGATAAGCTTAAAAACAGATGGACGTCGATAATAATAAGGTTTAATATCAGCTTGCCTATAATCAATGTAACATGGGCATACTAATATGAAATGAAATTCATCTTCGACATTATCTTTACATAATATACATTTTCGTTCGTTAGTGCTAACATTATTGTATCTGCCAGTTTCAATAGCAAGGTTATGTGAGCTAAGTCGAAATTTCGCTAGATATTTTCTATACAAGTAGGGAACCGATTTACAAAGATAATATTGCAATGTACAGGTATCAATAATATTTCTATAAATGCCACATTTTGAAGAAAAAGCTAAGTTACTAAAAATATTTTGTGATGCCTGATCTAATAATCGTTGTTTTACAAGTAATTCTGTAGGAGACAGTTGTTGCCTCAGCCAAACTTCATTAAAACCAATGCTAATCAATATTGCCTTCAGTCTGAGTCAGTCAGCATTGACGATTTGTATTGTCTTATCAATCACTTGATGGACAGAGAGATGTAGTCAAACAAGCATGCTAATACATCATAATGGTAATCACTTCCTTCACCTTCCGCACGCATAGGGCGAGATATGCATTTACAAGAAATTCATATTCACCCTTGCGACAACTCGACGGGAAAGTTGTGACAGGAAGTAGCCTGATTATTAAGCTATGGTGTAGGCCAATCAAAAGCGAGAATATATTTCAATTGAGCACACAAAACTGTAATAAAACGATGCGATGTCTAAATAGAAACTGAGAGATACAGCCTTATTCCACGCAGTATTTTGGTGACCTAAACTAGTGTCCAAAAGAAACGATACCATACAAATCGCACAATAACTCAATCCATTGCAGATTGATAAGACTAAAACATAGTTTTATCATTTCTTCAGTAGTCAACTAACTTCTATGCAAAATTTTGAAACATTATCTTTTCATATTTGCGAGAAACATGTATTTAAAAAAATCATCGATCTGGGATCTCCTTAACAAGGCGAGATAGCAGGGAGAAATTGGACACTTTCGCCTGTTTTAAAACGTTCTAGTGCAATGACGGGTCAACGAATTTATGTCAAATAAAGTGCATTGTATCAACAATATTGTATTCTTACCTAAATTCAATACTATATCAATTTATAGTTAAATGACAAAAGTTCTGTGCATAAAACAACTTGAAATTTCGATTTATGCACCCCATATGCGTTTAAAGAGACACAAAATCAAAAGTATCTTTTTCTGAAGAATGAAAATGTGCATACTTCTTTACAAGATATATGCCTGTTAGGCACACTTAAATTCGACTCTGTCAGGTAATAGTGTTTTGTTTCGGAGGACGTTGAAAACTTGGTATCGTTTCTTTTGGACATTAGTTTATATTCACGCATCGTGTTTATGAATGTTGTCACAAAGCAACTAAGGGATTAATTAGAAATTAAATTTCTCTTCGAGTTCGAGTTGGACTAACGCAAGGGACGTAACTCTGTTTGTCCTACAGGGGGCGCTGATAGAGTCACAACTTTCCCATCGAGTTGTCGCGAGGGTGAATATGCATTTCTTGTAAATGCATATCTCGCCCGTACGTGCTGAAGATGCACTTCCTTATGTGAGGGAGCATTTGTTCAATACGTGGGTCGAGTAAGTAGAATGTTATGATGTCCTTTCATTAGATGTGTTAAGGATTCATGTTAGGTACCTTCATCACAATTAAACTGAACGCCAAAAGAAATGTGACACCTCTTTGAATTTGAATATCATAAGAAGTGACGTGTTCAGAGGAATGTGCTTTCTTATGTTGTAACACTCCATCGGTTTAGTCTTTTGTACTAAAATAGCAGACCTGTAACTTTAATGGTAAATACGTTATCGCCAGTTCTTCATGGGTGGGGTCAATTGTCCTATTTCAGATCATGCAATAATTGAAGTGAAAATTGAACGTTTGAACAGTCCTCTGAACACGTCACTTTTTATGATATTCAAATTCAAAGAGGTGTTACATTTATTTTGGCGTTCAGTATTAATTCAAAGGCTTCTGATTTAGAAATTCACCGCGCGGTCTCTAAGAAGCATGCTATTATCTCACAATGATAATCATATATGTTGGCTACAATGTATTTTGTTTTGTAACAATTATTTTCATAAAAACATACCTAAAAGTGGAATGACTATTAACGTGCCGGGGACGCTGATTTCCCTACAATCATTCCTTTACCAAATTGATTTCTTTTATTAACTGATTTGTTATGAAATACATCTAATGGTTTTTTCAATATAGTTTATTGTCAAGGAAACAAAGAAAGAACTGCATCAATGATAAATCAATATGCTGATTTCTGAGTTACTTTAAAGGGGCAGTAGCACGTTTTGTAGGGGTATACAAGGTGATGTCAGGCAAATAAAAATATATTGCCCCAAATGAAAGACAATGTATTTAAACTAAATGAATCAGTTATAGATATAAAATGTAAAGTTCAGTTATCCGATTCCTTTTTCTTTATTTAAATGAATTCAAGGTTTTCACACAAAAATGCATGCCAATGGACTTTATGTTAAACTCTATGATTTGTTCTTTGACTATGGATGATTGGTTTGTGTAACAAGATTTTTGACACTATCCAAGCCATTTAGCATTAACGTACAATAATCAATGAAACATTTAAAATAAATCTTTTTTCACAAAAAAGTTACTGCCTCTTTAACGGTCAATTCTCGGCCTAACGGTTACTGCAGTTTAAAAGTAACTTACAACTGAACAGGGGAATACGAGACCGAATTACGGCTGCTACATGTATGGATCTTTAATCTAACGATTGAACAATAAAACAGAAGACATCAGAGTACTGTCACTGCACTGTCAAAGAATTAACAAGAGAATATCAGATTGATACTAAAGCTTTGAATTCTCAGGACTGAACTAGAACTAGAATGAACTACTCGTAGTATACTTTTCAACACACAGGACAGGACAAGACGATGGATACCTGTTTCTTAAATTAACGATACTGTAATTTTAATGTCAGAATTAAACTAAAAAAACAGAGTCCGATTTACTGAAAAGATAGCTAGTAACATTCAAGAAAAAAAATCCAGAACAGTAAATTACAGATATTATACTTCTTACAATTCAGGGTTGAACTAGAAAATACCAGACTCCCGAATTACTGACGTGAGAACTGTAGCTTACAAAATTCACGTCCATTGGTGGGCTAATAGTCCAGCTAAGCAACGTCTGCGCTCCAACGATGTTTCCCTTCCCAGCACTGATGACGCCATTGGCCCAACTGAGCCAGAATGGGTTGAACTCTGTACACGATAGAATGTCCGCATCTTGGTTGACCTCCACCAGGTCACTGCTGATACCACGTGATATACCAGACTTGGTGTCATACCATCCTCCAAACACAACCTCATACATGGCTCCCTGGGTGTAGTCAAGATCACTGTGAAGTAGGAAGTTACAATCGTGACAGGTTTTCACCAAGAATATAAGACTTGACGTTGAACCAGTGAGTCTATTCAGCTGATCTGTTACGATGTTGTGGAATACGTAAGATGGCTCCAGTCCCATCTCTTGTCTGATGTACGGACCTGCAAATATTATGAACGGAACATTCTAAATATTAGGAAGCTATAAGTGCGATGTCTTCTTTATGAACCTCTAGATAAATTAAAGTTATTCTCAAGTTGTATCTATCATTCCACAATCTTTAAATGTCTGCAATTTAAAGGAAATATCTTTATGAAGTTTTGTTCATAATCATATGTACATCTGACATTGGGCTACTGATTTAAAAACTATCAAGATTTTTGAAAATTAGATTATGACAATTTTCAATTTATTCGAGATCAAATCTGTTGATATACAACTACACCAAATTAAAACAAAAATGTCACTAAAGACAAAGGTGTCTCGTTTTGAATCTGAAGCCTCTTACATCTTATGACATTAGCTTTGACCCCTGCTTTGTTTTTGACATCAAGGTCAGTACATAAACTGCATCACCCTCAGTAATTGATTTCAATATATCAGTATGATAATGTTTATTATCAAAAATACGTCACTTAAGTATTTACAAATGTTCCTTCAATTGTTTTGATTAGTATACGTGGGTGGAAATACATGTGACAATTACTTTGATAAATCAGCAATACACAAAGAAACCATCAGTGTTTTACAAGCTAGTGCTTTAAACTGGATGCATGTCAATATGACTTAATCCTCAACCACTAAACAAACATGTATATCATGAACTCTCTCTCGTGCTTGAAAAAGTCCGTCTGTTGGTCAATATTTAAGCAGATCTTAAGCAGAAGTTGCCACTCACACCATCAACCTGTTTCAAAGGAATTTGTTGACCTTTTGAATGAACACAATATTGCATAAAATGTTCCAAATGACAACAAAGTCACTATTGTAACTATAGTGTATTGTCTGATCACGTGATTTGGCATCCGTTGACATTCTTCCTGTCAGGCTATTATTCAGAAAGTCCCTGGTCATCCCTGGTCAACAGGAAGTGTATGCTGTTTGTCCGGATCAAGTTCACTACAGAAGATTGATTTCTGAGGAGATTCAGAACAATGATTTTCATGGAGTTGATCAAGCGTCCTTTGAAAATAGCTTTGTAAGGAATAGCATTGTCCAGTTAAATCAGAATTAGTTGATTGATTCGAAGAAAGGACAGTACAACAGTCTGTACAATGGATCCATTTTGTCGTTATGTCTTACAATGTCTTACAACAACTCAATCGCTCTTCCTGTTGTCACAATGCTCTCCAAAAGAATGGCGTTGCGGAAACTTACAATTTCTGAATGCAAATTATCACTGTCGTTTTAACATGACACCTTGTCAGCCATCATTAATGGTCATTGCAATCTCAAACTTGTTGCCTTAATGTCAAACATTCAAATTTTCGTTTTTTCAAAGAACAATACTGACAATTTACAATTATGTTCGTATTGCATATATATATTTTAGTTTGAGTCCAACATTGAAAATATGAAGAGACAGTAAGTTGCCATAATGATCAACACCCAAACAGTGGCGCTCATTAATTGGTCTTGGAACTTTTTTGTATAATTTGGAGCTTTTTTCTAAATGCCTATTTTCAATCAGATATGACACTTACAAAATTGAATTTTGGGGACTCTGTTCACACAATAAATTAACTAATCATATCATTCTTTTTGCCAAGCCATTAAAGATTACTTGCACAATTGAACAATTTATAGGAAAAAATAACAGGTTAGAATATTTCCTTACAAATGGAAACAGTTACCTGGTGTTCTTTATTGAGGCATCCATAATATACTTAAACCCCATTGTCCATATACCGATCTTGTCAAACCTTATACAAACCCTATGTATGTACTACTTATATCTTTGTACTCACTCACTCTGTTACAACTAACAAAAGCTAAATGATGTGAATGTTGTATGTAATAATTATCAATTAAATATGATATAAAAATATTAACGAAATGTTCAAACGTAATTATCATTGTCTTATGGATAAATTTTATTTAGAATTGAAAGTGTCTGATAGATTATATACCTAGTAACAATGTTCATTTGATGTGTGATCATCGCTTCTGTGTATATATAATGCTTTTTATATTTTTTTCTATAAGAATCGTTATTTATCACATATTTGTCATTTTGGGATTACAAATGTTGTTATTTTGAAATATGGCACTAAAGCGTTTTAATGTACCTGAACAGGTGAGGTTTACAGGTGCCCAGGTGTTGTCAGGTAGACAGGTAGTTACAGCTGAGGTGAGAAAGCTCTCTGTGTCCAGGTATTCATCTTGACAGGTGTAAGTTCTCGATGCTCCTATCTCTTGACCTCCTGGACTGAGGACTGCATTGGTCACCTCAGGAGGAACTGGACAGAGGTCACCAGGGAGGACCAGATTAGCTGTAAAAGAGATAATGGTTAACAATAAAACCCTTTAAAAACATACAAAGAAATCATTATGTTAACTTTTATCAAGTCTGTGGAACTTGTCTAAAAACCTAAGGAATATAATCATAATGATGAACATCCATTTGTAACGGACTATTTTAATACAATGCATGTTCAAAGGGCATAGATTCTAACGTTTCCCCAGTCATGTAACTTTGATCTAGCCTTTGTTACAATTAGCAAAAAAGACACGGAAAGGAAAGGTAGAAGCCTGATTTTATGTAATCAATGTTAGTTGTGCAATCAGCGACGCCACTTCAAAATTAGTCGGTCATTTCAGTATGCTTTCGGCCAAACTATATGAATGAAATTTAACCATAGTACAACAAAATTTATCATAAAACTAATAACAATTTCACAATTATTAAACAGTTACTATCTCTATATAAAAGTCCATATCTGAATTTTCAAATATTTCTCTGACACAGTTAAAGAAAAATAAACAGAAAGGTATCATATTTCGTGTCGTTGTATGACCGTTAAGGAAGCTCATAAACAAATGTATCAAAGACGTGTTTTCATTGGCTGGAGATATCTTGTATTGCAATTTGTTGCCGCCCGGCAAACTCCCGGGATTTTGGCTAATTTGAACAGAGGCTAAATCGGAGTAATACGACTAAGCTGCATCTGTTGAAGAAAATATCGTTTCCAAGAAGGAGTAATACTTTTGATACGGCTATTAAGCAGTTCGCGCGACCTTTCACGTAAACTTAGTGAATCGTGGATTGAATAGTTTCCCAAAGGATTCAACGAATTGCAAGACAAAGGTAACAAATGTTTCGTGCCTTCACCGGGATTCGAGCCTAGGCCGTTGGTGTGAGAGGCCAGCACGCTTATCATTGTACCACTGTACTCCATGATATAATGTATTGCATTAGTGACCCAATCATTCATTGTTATCGACATTCATCAAATGGTTGGTCCGAGGTAAAGCAAAATTGGGAAAAGAAAGAACGATAACGATATCAATCACAATTACATAGTTTAATTTAGCATATAATAATCTTGTTCTATTCATGTATTTGTAAGTCAACATTATATTTAGCGGTAAACTAGCAAATTCTTTATTAATTATATGCATATTGGTGCAATGGCCTTCGAACTGCAAAAGAGATTGGGTTGATTAATATGCATGTGTATGTTTTATTTCTTAGTCATACTCTAATGAATAAATTTCTTACAACTCGTTCTCTTGCGGTATAACCACGAATGGAATATTCGTCCGTTGCCGCTATAACGGTCTATGTTGATATATCTATACCATTTCGGCACCCATTTATACTGCCAGAAGTGGACTGATTGCAGCAAGGATCACTTCACGATAGACCAAACTTTCTTCTTTGTGTGCTCGTACGATTGCTTGATTCTTTTTGATTAGCCCCTCTTGATTTTTTTTCAATTCAACGGATAACGACGTTTGATAACAGATGGTCAATATTTGGCAAGTCAATTAAATACGATTATGTTCATCGTTTATGTTGTATAACAGTTTCTGTTCATCTGTTTTAATTCATTCTCTAAAATTTCAGATACCTTCAATCCTAAAGTATAACTTGTTGGATGTTTCATACACTAATTTTTTTATATATGAAATGTAATCATAACCTTACCTTTCAAACATATTTGATCCCCGGATATTTTGTTGACATTACAGGTTTGCCCAACAGGACAGCTGTGGTTTGCACATGGGCCGAAGAGTGTCTGCAAACCATGCAAATAAAAACATGGTGTATATTGTATATTGTATATTGTATATTGAAATGATGATAATGTGTGAAATGTTCAATGGCAACATTTTAACCATACACGTAAATGATAAAACATTAGATCATAATTATTCGAGTTTGAGAACATCAAACGTTTGGGACTATAGTACTCACGGAAATAGAAAGAAACTTGGAACTAACTAGATATTTGTTTTTTAAATATTCATTCACAATGTTTTTCCCCAACTTTGTTTCAGACAATTTTTTTAAAAATACCCCGAAATATATCAATTTACAGGAGAGAAAAACGTATGATTTTCACGCCTCGTTATTATTCAAAGTATGTTTCCTATGCAAGCTATAGTATGAAAATGATCTGTAATCTCAGTACCGTCCGCTAAATTACACTGTTTACTGTACAATAATTGTATATCTTATGTTCTCTACTATTCCTATCTTATAAGATTTAAAAGATTCATAACATAATTGATTCCTAAAGTTTCAAGACATAAGCGCGTGTTACAAACTACTATTACTGAACAGCTAACAATACACATGTTTTTGGTCCATTAAGTCAATTTCCCCTTCGAATTTCGGTAAAAATAGTTTGCTGTGTTCTGATTAGCTGTTCTTTGGTCAGTAAAAGTATTAAAACCATGTTTCATTGATTTTGAGTTTGTTGGCCGATCTACCTACAACTATTTTGCTCTCAATTGCAGAGTTGCTGTTGCAACGCACGTGAAATTCAAGTGAAAAGAGCGTTGCAGGTTAATTGTCACACGCATTGCTGTTAAATTGACAATACCGCGATGAGTAATATCCAATTCTATAAAGTGTCTTTTTGGGAGTATATTATGATTTATTTTGTATTGCAACCATTTTAGATCTGTGCTTTTTGAACTTTCATGAGTAACAATATTGAAATTTTTTTTTAGTTTTAGAGCTAAAGAATTAATATCGGAATTCACATCCCTGCTCGAGAAAACTGATGTAAACGGTGCTGTAGAAAAATTAGGTCAACTTTTTTCATTTGCCGGGGAGCACTTAATATCAAACCCTGTAATTTCTAAGAAATTTACGAAGAAACAACCAAATTGGTTTGATGAGGAATGTCTTTCTCTAAAACGTAATAAATATAATGCATTAGAAAAACTAAGAATAAGCAGAACCCATTCCAATATTAACATGTACTTGGATGCCAAACGTAAATTCCGTAACCTTTGTAAGGATAAAAAGGCAAACTACATTTCAGAAACCTTGGAAAATCTGTCACATGCAGCAGAAAATAAAGACTGTAAACAGTTCTGGAAGCAATTGAAATGTCTTATTTCTAGCAAAAATGATGAAAGTGACATTACACCTACTGAGTGGTTTACATATTTTAAGGATCTGTTGAACCCATCTGTTTCCGAAACTGAATTTAATCAAGAAGTTAGTCAATTTCTTAAAGACCATGATACCTTTACATGTGGAAAATGCATGAACATCGATATATTATCAGATACTATTAGTCACGAGGAAATTACACATGCTATTTCTGATATCAAATCTGGTAAAGCACCTGGAATAGATGGTATTCCTCCAGATTTCATAAAGAATGCTCCTTTCCTTGTTAATCTCCTATACTCATTGTTTAATGTCATATTAGATTCAGGAATTTTCCCCTCAGAGTGGAATGTCGGTTTATTGGTACCTATTTTTAAACAGGGAAGTAAGTCTGATCCGAATAACTACCGAGGAATATCTATGTTAAGTGCTACTGGCAAAATATTTACCTGTGTCATTGAAAGGAGACTGCGGAATTGGGCCGAATTCAATGACTTACTATGTGAGGGTCAAGCTGGCTTCAGAAATAATTATTCCACTGTAGATAATATGTTTTCACTATATGCATTAGCCCACAAGTACTTACGTAAAGCAAAACATCGTTTTTATGTAGCTTTTATCGATTTCCGCAAGGCCTTCGACCTTGTTGATAGGAAGAAACTGTTATATATTTTATTGGAAAAGGGTGTACATGGTAAGATGTATAATATCATAAGAAATATGTACTCAAATGTATGTGCTTCTGTAAGATTTGGTAAATCCAGAACAGATTTCTTTACAACTAGTAACGGTGTTCGACAGGGTTGTATGTTGAGCCCACTGCTCTTTATCATATTTATTAATAAACTTGCAGAAGATCTCCAGCATAGCAATACCCATGGCATATTTGTAAATGAATACATTGAAATTATAAAAATATTATTGTTTGCGGATGATGTTGCACTTTTAGCAGATAGCATTGTTGATTTGCAAAGGAAATTAGATATACTTGATGAGTTTTGTAACAGATGGGGGTTTGAAGTGAATCTTGATAAGTCAAGGGTGGTTGTATTTAGAAATGGTGGATGTGTTAAGAAGTGTGAAAAGTGGTTTTATAGAAAAATACCTGTAAAAGTAACACCTTACTATAAATATTTAGGAATTGTATTTTCATCTCGCTTAATATGGTCTAAAGCCTGTGAAACTCTGTCTTTACAAGCTAAAAGGGCATGCTTTCCAGTGTTTTAACTTTTCGCAAGATACCAGGATTTATCTTTGTCTATTGCTCAAAGTATATTTGTCAGTAAAATACTGCCAATTGTAACGTACGGTAGCGAAATTTGGGGCTACACTTTTAGAACATGTATTGAAAAGGTTCAGAGTGAATATTTTAAAAGGTTCCTATGTATTAGTAAAAAAACAGCATCATGTGCTGTACTTGGAGAAATTGGCAGATGTAATTTGTGTGTGCATTATTATTCAAAGTGTATTAAATATTGGTGTCGAATTGTCCGCATGGACCGAAATAGATACCCAAATGCAAGCTATAAGATGTTAAAAATTTATGATGAAAATGGTGGAAATAACTGGGTTTCGCACGTTAGAATGCTTTTGTTTACAGGTTTTTCTTATGTATGGATAGCCCAAGACTGTGGCGATATAAATCATTTTATGTTAGCTTTCAAACAACGTTGTATAGATATCGATATACAACACTGGAATAGTAAAATCAGTAATTCATCATTTCTTGTAAATTATAGTACCTTCAAGTCACTTGTAGAGCCGGAAAAATATATTTATAGTGGTACCTTAAGTAAAGACTTAATGCGAATGTTAGTTAAATTTCGATGTCAATCACATAACTTGAATATACAAAAACAGCGTTTTTCAAAAGCAATTGTTCCTTATAATGAACTGGTTTGTCAAAAATGTGCTTTGGGACTGTGTGATGATGAATATCATCTTTTACTTATATGTCCATTCTATAAACAATACAGATCTAAATATATTCCAGCCTTTTATTACAGCCCACCTTCTACTGTTAAATTCCAAGCTCTTATGAGGGTACAAAATACAACTGTTCTTAAGAAGATGTGTATATTTCTAAAGCTGAGCCTACGTTAACATAATTACTATTTCATATACTCTACACACCATATCATTTATGTATATAACATCTGTTGTATTCTTGGCCATATGGCCTTCAATTCTGAATAAAGTGATTTAATATTGAAAATTTTCCAATCTTTTTCCTCTTACGTTACTCTATAACCTACATTAATCCTGTGATGATTAATTAAACTCGCCTATTCTTGCATAAATATTTTACAAAACCACCATGATCAACAGACATTGAACTACAAAGTATTACCGAACAAACGTACCTTCGGCCACACATTCAGGTTTCCATGGATCCAATTCGTCTTCAGAATTAAATCCGCTGGTACAAAGTCGCTGCTCACCTCGTGTAGATGGCATGAAGCAGTAAGAGGATCGAATCCAAACGACTGACATTGTTGATAGGACTGGCATACTGCAGCGCAGTCGACCACGTTTACTGCAGCTGTGGTTCCAAGTAAATTGTTCTCTAAATACTTATTTTGTGTTGTTAATAAATCTGTATCAAAACAGAGAGACCAAACAGATGGTATAAGAAGAATGTGAACTGGTATATACATGCAGTTGCCTGAATATAAATTGAACATTATCTTTATCTGTTGCACACGCATGTCCAGATTGCTAACACTAGCCATTTATCTATAACGAACTGCTAATATCTCTACTGCCACGTGACGTCATACATTACCCTATATGTGCAATTATTGGTTTTATTGATTTATTCAATTTTCAACCAAACAAAATACAAAGTCTTGTTTATTTTGGTAGCTAAGTGATATTTGTTCGGAGATAAAAGAGATATATCCACTAGTTCGTATTAACTTTCAACAAAGAGCCTATTGTTTTGCATCCATAGGAGTAATTTACTAAGATGTATGAAAACAATGTTCATTGATTCCTACGACGAACCTATAGTTGAAATCGGTTATGCTATCATTAAATGAACAACGAGGATTGTGCTGAACACTGAATATCAACGTTTGTTGGGTGTAGTTTACATCCTCGTGCAGCACGGGCCTCTTATTCTTTAGATATTGAATATTACAATGTTAGTGTTTAGGCGCTGATAGAATATCATCATTCATGTGTTCAGAATTATGAGAATCCACACCTTTCCTAAACATTGAGATTCTACTAAATGCACGACTTGTTCATTAAGGTCGAATCCGGAGCAAAAAAATAAAAATCTGGGAGAAGATTGGTTGGCAGAAATCGAAAGCCACCCTCTTGGGGTTCATTTGGGCAAAGTTAAGTACAAATCTTTTCTGTATCAAGAAAATGACAAAAACTGCTCGACGTGTCCATAAAGGTCTAATTTGATTTAAAAAGAACCCAAAAACCTGGGAGAAAATTGGTTGGCACAAGTCGAAATGGCTCCTCTTGGTGTACATTAAGTTTGAAATATGTTTGGTCCAAATCCATTCAAAATTAAGAAATGTTATCATGGGAACAACCTGACAAAAAATTCAAAACTTGTCCATTCAGGTCTTTCCCCCAATTCACTGGGCAAAATGAGTCCACGGAAGATTTGCGGAAGCGATTTCGTTGTTATGCCGTGAAGGCACGCAAGTCTTCCTTCTATTTCCGTATGCTTCCGTCAGTTAGCGCAGTTAATCTGTAGTCTTTCCTCGTCTTTCGTCGTGTCCGTGAACCCAAAATCTTCCGCAAACGTTCTTTTGAACATGTACCGTAAGGGTCCGTAGCTCAGTGAAATGGGGGTATAAAGTAGAGAAAAAAAATCTTGGAGAAAGTTGGTTGGCACAAGTCGAAAGGCCTCCTCTTGGTGTACATTTGGGCACAGTCTGCTCCAAATCAATTCAAAATTTTGAACATTTCGTCGTGGAGACAAAATGAAAAAAAACCTGCTTGACTTGTCCATTAAGGTCGAATCTGGAGCAAAAACTTAACATTTGGTGAAGACTGGTTAACACGTCCATCATTAAAGTTAACTGACAAATGCTCAGGAGAAACCCATGGACTTTGTTGAAAGGGCAATTTCGAGCTTTCTTTAAATCATTGTTACGGCGTTTATTCAGAGGCAAAAATAATGTAGTCACTAGTTCCTAAAATATAAGCGCTGAAAATAGGACATTACACTTTTCACTGAGTCTAAACTTTTGTCTTGTAAAACGACACAAAATGCTGGACTTGTCCATTAAGGTCGAATCTGATTTAAAAAACTGAAAACCTGGGAGAAGATTGGTTGGCATCAGTCGAAAGCCTTCTTTTTAGTGTACATTTGAGCAAAGTGTGGTCCGAATCCATTTGATACTAAGAAAATTTTATCATGGTAACAAAATGACAAAAACTGCTCAACTTTGGTCGAATATCGATATAAGGTCGAATATGGAGCAAAAAATACAAATCTGGGGAAAAAACGGTTGGCATCAGTCGAAAGCCCTCCTCTTTGTGTACATTTGAGCAAACTTTTGTCCAACTCCAATTGATATTAAGAAAAGTTTATCATGGAAAGAAAATGATAAAAATGCTCAACTTGGGTCGAATATGGATATAAGGTCGAATATGGAGCAAAAAATACAAATCGGGGGAAAAAACGGTTGGCATCAGTCGAAAGCCCTCCTCTTTGTGTACATTTGAGCAAAGTTTTGTCCAACTCCAATTGATATTAAGAAAAGTTTATCATGGAAAGAAAATGACAAAAATGCTCAACTTGGGTCGAAAAAGTATATAAGGTCCAACTTGTAGCAAAAATTATAAATCTGGGAAATGATCGGTTTGCACCAGTCAAAGGCCCCCTTTTGGTGTACATTTGATCAAAGTTTGGTACAACTCCATTGGATATTAAGAATATTTTATCATGGGAACAAAAGGACAAAAACTGCTCAACTGAGATCGAATATGGACAAAGGGTCGAATATAAATGAAGAGCAAAAACAAAGAATATGTGAAAAGATCGGATGGCAGCAGTCGAAAGGATATGTATTTTTATAGAAATGACCACTGTTTGCTTCCCGCATTTATTACGTCCTTCATGATATGAAAAGTAGCACTAGCACATGCTGGGGGCAAGCAGGTGCTCTTACAACCATTTTGTGTTTTGTGCATTTGTTAAAACGGTTTGAACCCCCATTGTGATGTCATTCCGCAACATTAGCCATGTGCTGGTAAACAACGAGAAACTAGCACTAGCAAATGGTGGGAGATGATGACAGTAAATAATCTTAGGTATAAGTATATCAATTGAATCAATAAGGTAATCATTCTCTATAGAGTCAAGACCTGTGGCTTTATTTCATTTTATTTGCTTTACAGCAATTTGTATTTCTTCACGTGTAATATCGCCATTTAGAGTCTCGATATCTCGAAAGCATTCATCAGACATTCATCTTCAAAATCAATTTCATTCGGGTCAAACTCATCACTTATTTGAGCAAAATAAGTATAAAATGTATTAAGATTGGGGATATTTTCTACTTTCCCCCCTTGTGTTTTGTTAAGCATTTTCCAATATTCTCTTGGGGAGCTTTTTTTCTTCTATCGAAACAAATCATTAACTTGGTGCCGATAATTTCTTATGTGTTTATCTAAACATTTTTTATAAGTCTTGGAGGTTTGTCGAAATAGTACTCTGTCAAAAGCTGAATTTGATTTTTTAACTTTATATTTTGCTTTTTGGAATAGCTTTCTATGCTTTCTGCAATCTTTACCAAACCATGGCTTATCTTTTTTCGGTTGACATTCGAATGTTTATATAACTGTTTTCTCTAAATGTTTTACAGGCGGTGTCTACTAGCACATACCAAATATCGCGAGTCATATTGTTGATCACCTGTTTGCTCACCTGAGATTCACGTGCTGCACGTGCTTGCTCAATCAGTTCACACACCTTACCTTGATTGATATTGTTTCGAAATATGGAGGATAAATCAGTGTTATATCTCTTCGATTTTCTTGTTCAAACGGAATTTTATCTGGCTTTTGCTTTGTGTTGGTTTGGATACTTTGATCTGGAATTTTGGCACTAAAAGAGAACTTTTCAGGACAGTGTACATCAGAAAATAAAGGTGGGTAATCTAAAATTTCGAAATCAGTAAAATATGATAAACAGAGCGGGGTGGTAATAACACAATCTACAACAGATTTATCTTTACATGTTGCCTTTCCAATATTTAGATCTTTTCCTAAGCGACCATTACAAATGAGTAGATTTAGATGCTTACACATGTCAATAAGTTTTGTTCCAAAATTATACAACCTATCGATATATTTTGTAGACCTCTCGTGAGGTAAATTTAGTTCGTCTAGTGAGGACTGTGGTATAATTTCAATGTTCAATTCATTTAGATCAAGTCCAACTTCATCAATAATATGTTCATCTATATTGCTAATATCACTCATATTCTTTGTTCTTGCGTTAAAATCCCCAAACAGGGCAATATAGTCACTGGTTGAAGCAATATTAAGGATAGAAGTCTTGAGTTCTGTGAACACATCATCATGCACATATCTTGATCCCTCTGGGGGTATATATACCAGTGGCGTAGGAACGGTTTGAGGGGTGGGGGGCCCAATTTCTTTTTGTAAGAGCGGGGGTTGCCTCTCCAAAAAAATCATATAAAATGATATATATGGATTGGATTGATCTTTTTGTGAGGGCGGGGGGTTGCCTTTAAACAAAATCTGACAATCATATATATGGATTGCTGAGTGAGGGGGCCCAATTTTTTTTTTTGAGAGCGGAGGTTGACTTTAAAAAAAATGAACAATGATATATATGGATTGCTGAGTGGGGGGGCCCAAACTTTTGTTTTGTGAGAGCGGGGGTTGCCGTTCCAAAAAATATATAATTGATTTATATGGATTCCTGTGTGGGGACCCAAATTTGGTTGAATGTTATGTGAATTTTATTGATAAATGATTGTTTAAGTGTTGAATGATTGATGGTTTTAATGTTGAATGAGTGATGGTTTAGTATTGAATAATTGATGGTTTAGTGTTGAATGATTGATGGTTAAGTGTTGAATTATTTTAGAAAAAAGATTGATTTATGATTGATAAGTCTTAGATGGATGTTTAGTGAATGTTTGTTTGGGGCTCGTTTGTTTTAGTGTTGAAAGATTGATAAATGATAATCTTTAGGTGTTGAATGGTTGATTATAGAAGATAAATGATTTTTAGTGTTTGATAATTGGTACTTGTTTGATTAATCATGAATTGATAATGAATGATTATTAATTTCTGATTAATGCTTCAGGTATTTAAAGGGGCAGTAGCACGTTTTTAGGGGGAATATAGGGTGATGTCTGGAAAATGAAAATTAATGGTTCCAATTGAAAGACAATGTATTTAAACCGAATCGAGCAGTAATAATTCTAATATATAACGTAAAGTTTAGCCATGAGATTCCTTTTTCTTAGACAAAATGAATTAAAGGTGTTCACACAAAAATGGCGGCCAATGGATTTTGTGTTAATTTTATACTTTGTCCTCTGACTGTGGATGATTGGTTTGTGTAATGAGATTTTTGAAAGTGTCAGAATAATACATTTAGCATTAACATGCAATTATCAGTGAAAAAAGTAAAATATAAAATTATCAAAAAACGTGCTACTGCCCCTTTAAGATTTATGACTTATAGTCGTAGATGGATGATTGATGGATTTCATGATGGAAGTAATTTATGAGAGAGTGATTAATGATAATTTTGTTGTTGGTATCGATGATTTAATAATAATTGACCTTTTTACCTTGAAATAAATAAGAAGCATTCTCCACATTCTGTAAGTTTATCTCCATCGTTTCTTCTTGTTTTTCATTAACTCCTTTGATTTCAGAATCTTAAATAAGCTCAAATGTCAATTTTACTCTGTGAATGGGTAAAAAATGTTTTAAAAGCTTAAATATTCATAACAGCTTTGATATAATCAGATTTTTTTCAGCCACGTGAAAACGTCAAAATCTCTATAAGTAAACTTTATAGGAATGTTTAAGGGGGAACTTAGTTACATAATCTTTGTTCTCATCATTTTGAGAGTTTTGAGTTTTTAAATTTGGGCTAAATATCATAGTTAAAAACGTGAATGATGAACGTGAAACAAAAAGCTAAAATGATCAAATACGTCTCCCAGGTAAGAATAGAAAAGTATAGCCTTAGCTCTGTACCTCATCTGGCTTTTTGAAGCTATTTTCTAGCCTTTATAGGTAATTATTCAAAAGACAACAGGGTCACAATATCTTTGAAACTAATTTTCGTTGCAACATGGAATTCACTTTAAAGGATAGCATTTTGTTCTGAAAATGGATATAATAAAGCTTTAGAGCTTCGAAGGGCATTGTCCTTATTAGGGGCAACAAATTCACCAGGTCCCAATTTTTAATCATATTTTTTAAAGTAGTCTGTATTCAACAAATCGGCTTTATATGCCTTTTAAATAAGATGGAAACAGATTAAGATTTTAAGGGCGTGGGCCCAGTGAAAAGATCTCACTTATTCACTTCAGCAGGTATTTAAAACTCATGCAAGATAAGTTATCTATGAATGTGTAATTAAAAGGAAGAAAAAATAATTCCTTTAAAACGATTGAAACAGCCCTAACTCATAAGGGTAATTCACGTACATGTATGTTTCAAATTCATATTTCAAATTATATCGGACAGACAGACAAACTGACAGGCAGGCAGACAAACCGATACAATGTGCATTTTGGTATTTGCCATAATGCTAATGAATGATCAGTATGATAGATATATTGCAGAAAAATAACTCTCCTGCAATAGCCATATTATTTTATAGGGTGGCAATGAAGTGAGTGAATGAATAGTTCAAAGTCTTTTTCTTACAAAGATGAAACACACATACATGTATTTCAATGATATTTAAAATCAAATGCTTTTTTATAGGAAAAGTGGTTAAAGTATTTAGGGGACATTCGTGCCCATATGTCCATTTCAGTGGTGGTGGGTGATGGGGTAGGCCCTTCTATTTTCCCTGACCCCTGAGCTGTGCTCCCCCTGTTCCTACGTCTATGTCTTTTGAAAATTCCAATGACGTCAAAAGCGGTGTTGTACGACATACTAGCCAAAATAGGATATACAAAGAAAGTTACTGCCAACCGCCTTGCATTTGTTGAAGAAGATATGTTCATGAAATGACTTCATTTATATTAAATGTTTAAGAACATAATGCCTAGTTATCTGAGTGATCTTATACCGTCTAGATTACTAGAAGTCTCTGACAATAATCTTCATAATCACTCGAATCATCATCATTTCAGTATAGATCGCAAAACAAAAACTGGAAAGAGAAATTTGAAAAAGATACAAAACTACCATTCTAAATCATGATCATTAAAATAAAGAATCAGATTTTCTCAGATAATTCATTTTGGACTTTAATGCACATAAGAATGAACGGTTTATAATTTTACAACATCAGCTTATTCTAAGTGAGGTAACTATATTTGCATCATGCTTAAGAATAAACCATTGGTTTCTAATATACAATTGTAATGCAAAATACAGGTAAAGGGAAACAATCCTTTGTAAAAGATTTTATGCGCTTCCTTAGTTAGCCATAATAGTAAGTCATTATCACACATATAAAGGGTTGTGTCTCCATGTATGAATAAATGACATCTCCATGTTGTCTGTGTATCATAATTCGTTCGTGATGCAATGTTACGAAATAATCGCTCGATTAAATAGAACCCTCTTTTCTACATTGTTAGTTCAGTTGTAAGTTATGATAAATATACCTTCTTGATATCAGCAATGATGCTTAATAATACCAGCAATGATGCTTTATAATACCAGCAATGATGCTTCATAATACCAGTAATGATACCTCTTTTTATCAGCAATGATGCCTCCAATTGCCAGCAATGATGTCTCTTATTAACAGCAATGATGCCTCTTATTAACAGCAATGATGCTTCATAATACCAGCAATGATGTCTCTTATTACCAGCAATGATGTCTCTTATTAACAGCAATGATGTCTCTTATTAACAGCAATGATGCTTCATAATACCAGCAATGATGCTTCTTAATACCAGCAAAGATGCCTCTTATTAGCTATGATATGTTATTACAACTTTCGACAAACGCCAAGAAAAATTGGGTCTCTCAAATAAAATATCTTCTTTATACGTATGGTTTCGGATACATCTGGGAAAGACAAGAAGTTGATAACGTTTCTTCGTTTATTGCCGAATTTTCCCTCAGACTTAAATGTTGCTATGAACAGGATTGGCATGATAATATTGGTAATAGTAGTAAATATTATACATACTCTATGTTCAAGAATGTTTTCCAATCTGAGTTTTATCTTACTGCTATAACTATAAATAAATTTAGAATTGCACTTTCTCAATTTCGCTGTAGCTCACATAAATTAGCCATTGAGTCTGGAAGGTATTTTGATATTCCAGTGAATGATAGACTTTGTAAAGTATGTAACTCGGGGCTTGTTGAGACTGAGTACCATTTTCTGCTGATTTGTGAAGCGTATCATGATCTTCGTCAGCGATATATACCCTTGAAATATTATAAATTTCCATCATTACCATTGTTTAATATACTACTATCCTCTCAACAGGAATATGTTATAAGAAACTTAGCATGCTATATTTTCCACGCGTCAAATCTCCGATTGACCATGATTATATAATTGTTTAAATGTATGCAATTATGATTGAAAATCAATGGACCTTGTTGTACATAGGGCCGATGGCCCACACCTTTGTACTGAATAAAGAAATATATATAATACCAGTAATGATACCTCTTTTTATCAGCAATGATGCCTCCAATTGCCAGCAATGATGTCTCTTATTAACAGCAATGATGCCTCTTATTAACAGCAATGATGCTTCATAATACCAGCAATGATGTCTCTTATTACCAGCAATGATGTCTCTTATTAACAGCAATGATGTCTCTTATTAACAGCAATGATGCTTAATAATACCAGCAATGATGCTTCTTAATACCAGCAAAGATGCCTCTTATTACCAGCAATGGTGTTGTTACTCATCTGTTGCTATTTTCATAAAGCAATTGATTAAAATCCATCATAAAATCCCCTGTAAAATATCTGTCTTTGTCAAGTGAGTGTACCTTTGGCCACTCAACTTCTGAATAAGACCCCTCAGTCTGCCTTTCTGTCTGTCTGTCTGTCTGTTAGTTTCCTACCAGAAGATTCCTTGGATTTGCCTCGCCGTCTCATAGCGCACAAATAACACATGCATATGCTGGTAAATGAAAACAACTATATTCAACCTGAAATATTCCTTTCAATATTGCAGTCATAAAATGGATAAATCGAATGCCTACCTCTTGACATGATAGAAACGGTTTCTATAATTCAATTGCATAAACTCTGTTGCCAATAGAATTAGAAAATCGTTTAAAGTGGCAATCACCCAGTGGTGTACAATTTTGTTTAATTATTTTCTTTCTTTTTGAGGTACATGTACATTTAGGTTCAAGCTACAAAGAAAGTGACATTTTACATAGCAACATTACATTTAGGCGAATATTGCATACATGCAAGTATGCACAGGTTATGCATCACGTTTCCAATTACAATGGTAACAAAGGCATATAAAGAAGAAATGATTAGTGTTTGAATAGTAAATGGCAGGATGACCAACATTTCATATATTTTGAGAAGTTGCAATTCGAATAACAGTTGTATTTGTCAATGCTATGTATTTTCTTCAGATCATTTTGAATGTATGTGAAGTTTGGTTTCAAACCAAAATTGTTTTGCTTTGAAAATGGTGTATTTCACATTTTTAATTATCATGTTCAATACCCTGTTTCTGTATTCGGGGTATCCAAGACAAATGTTTCGTTTCGAAAACTTTATGTTCGCTTCAGTGTACGTCTCTATCAATTCCTTAACTTTGTTCCATACGTTTTTAACAATTGGACAATCGAAAAATAGATGACTTATGGTCTCTTTCTCTTTATCACAAAAACTGCATTTATTTTCATCTTTTAATTTCATCTTTTGCAAAAGATCATTTGTCGGCAGAATTCTATGTAGTATGGAATATTGAAACCATTTTGTTTTGGAATTTAGATTAGACATGAAGGGTATTTCATTTATGTTATTCCATTCGCTTTCATTATTTGAACATTAAGATCTAATTCCCACTTTTTTCTGTACTTGCATTCTGTCATAGTGTTTTCTGTCTTTTGTAATATATAATTAATGCTCCGACATCCCTTTTTCTTAGTAGCTATATTTTCAATAAAGTATGGGATAAGTGGCATTTCTAGTTTCTTTTCTATTTTAATTTCATATCTTAAAAATATATTCTCATTGCCTGGATAATCCATCATATTCTAGGAAATTTGTATTGTATTTGTATTTTCCAGTTATTTCTAGGTAATTTATAAATTTACCGTCACTTTTGATTATATCATATATCAGGTAAATACCGGATTTTGACATATTCTTATTATTTATAGACTTGTTGTTTATTCTAACATTGTCGTTATTCCATATTGGTTGGGATAAGATATCAGATTGAGTTTTAATGGTATTCCCTATTTGTTTGTTAAAGCATTCCCATGCCTTTAAAACATCTTTCCAAAAATCGTTTGTTCTTGGGGTACAAACTTTCTCAATGAGGGATGATTCAGTGTATTGATAAAAATATCTGTGCATTGGTAATACCTTAATCAAGAAAAGTTTCTTTAATTTTGAGTTACTTCTAGAATCGAATAGCCTTTTAACCCAAGTTATTTTTTGCGAAATGATTGTATTTCTTATATCTGGAACTCTGATCCACCCTCTTTGAAGCTAGTTATTATTGTCCGTTTAATTTTATCAGGTTTACCTTTCCAAATGAAACTAAATGCTAGCTTTTCGAGCTCTTTTAATATATTTTAACTTGGGTTTGGAAGTGTTGTAAAGATATGATTAAATTTAGGTACAATAAGACTTTTCAAAACTGTTGTTCTACCAAGTGGGTAAGATCTCTTCTAAGCCACTGGTTCATCGTTGTCCTAATTTGTTTTAGTTCATCTTTATAGTTTCTCTCTACCATTTCTGTCAAGTTATGTGTGAAAGTTATGCCAAGGATAGTAAAATCTGTTCTAGACCAATCAAGTTTGTAATCTTTGCATATTGTCTTTTTTGAGTGCTTTAAGGAACCTATCCAGATAACTTGGGTTTTGCTTGTATTAATTTTAAGACCTGGAAAGGAGGCGTATTCTGCTAATGTTCGTAATGTTCCTTGAAGGCATGCTTCAGTCCCATCTAGTGTTAAAGAAGTATCGTCTGCAAACTAAGTAATCAAATATTCACTGTCACCTTTATTATTACGAATCATAATGCTTAATATTTCAGCACAAAGAATAAATCAGTATGGCAAAAGTGGATCTCCTTGTCTGCATCCACATGTGATTTCGAAGAAGACTGATGAAAAACCATTAACGAGTACGCTTGAGTTGATATTTCTATAAATTGTACATATCCAATTTTTAACTGTTTTGCCAAAGTTGAGAAAGTCAAGAACCGTTTGGATAAATGACCAACCTACATGTATAGAGTCAAAAGCTTTTTCGAATTCTATAAGTAGTAGAAGACCTAGGATTTCCATGCACTCTGCATATTCCATAATGTCATAGATCTGCCTTGAACATTCCCCAATATATCTATTTGACAGAAAACCTCGTTGGTCTTCATTTATGCAATTGTGGCTGATGCTGTCTTATACGCTACATTTAAAGGGGATATATAGGTCTCCATTTAAAATAAACTAGTTTGGTGTATCTTTTTTTGGAATACATGTTATAAGACCCTGTTTTTGGCTAATAATTAACTCGCCTGTTTTGTAAGACATCAGACAGGCATGCAAGTCCAACCAATTTTTTTTGTAAAATTCTACTGTAAAACCTGATGGGCCGGGACTTTTTTCGTTTCTCATGCTTTTAAGTGATCTTAAAACCTCATCATATACTGATGGAAATGAATAAAGGAACGCATGTATTGATGGTGAAATTTGTTTTGTTGTCATGGGTTTTTGATCAAGTATATTTCATTCAGCACGTACACCACAGGTGAAATTTCAGTATCTGGTGTGTCCTCCCTGTTTCCTGATCACTTCTTCACACCGTCGTGGAACACTTTGAATCAACTTCCGGACGACAGCCCGAGGAACTGCGCGCCACTCTTCTTGGAGAGCCTGGAACATTGCATCAAGTGTCTGGGGGTAGAACATCATGATCCCTCACCCGACGTCCAAGAACGTCCAAGGTGTTCAATGGGATTTATGTCTGGGCTCTAGGACGGCCATGGCAACACTCTGACGTTGTTCTGCGTGAGAAAATCCCTGCTGACGTGAGCCGTGTGGGGTCGAGCATTGTCATGTTGAAACTCAAAGTTTACACCCACTCTACGGAGGAAAGGAAGAACAACAGGTTGCAACGCTTCGTCTCGGTAACGGACACCAGTCACCCTTCCTTTTAGTCGAACAAGGTTGGTCCTATGGTCGTAGGTTATGCCGCCCCATACCATCACAGATCCGTCCCCGTAGGAATCGTGTTGTTTGATAGTGCACTGATGGTGACGTTCACGAAGACGTCGCCAAACGCGAATCCGATCATCTGCGAAGTACAAATTGAATCTAGACTCATCACTAAACATGGTATTGCGCCAATGTCGAAGTTGTCTAACTCGATGTTGTGTAGCCCATACTCTTCTGAGACGTCTGTGTTCCGCAGTCATGATCAGCCTTACCCCAACAACAGGACGACGTGACTTTAAGCCTGCTGCTTTAAGTCTGTTTCTGACAGTACGGTCACAAATTCTTAGTCTCGTTACTGCCCTGAACTCAGAGTTTATTTTCGATGCTGATTTAAATCGGTTTCGTAAGGACAGCATCACCAGCTGGCGGTCGTTTCGGGGCGTTGTCTTACGTTTTGGACCACGACCTGGTCTAATATTTACGTTCGCTGTCTGACGGTACCGGTTCCACAGTCGCGAAATCACACTTTTAGACTTTTTAAATTGTCTGGCTGTCTGGCATATTGATTGACCGCTGTTTATGCACCCGATAGCCTGCCATTTCTCATTATCAAAACGGTATGCTCTTGGCATGATTCTGAAGGTAAAGGTACACTGACATTCGTTGACTCCTTGAAGGTTAAATGGACGTTGCCATACATGAAGTTCATGGAAATCAATTTTCACGTGCCTTTTCCAGTGAAAGTAAACTTCAACATTTTCAATTTATAATGGCCCCACGCAGCCTCTAATAAACGGAACATGCCAGACTTAAGTTAACAGTAGTTAAGCGTTCCCTTATTCGTTTCCATCAGTATACTTTAATTCTCCTTCGAGCAAATTTTTGTCTAAATCAGTGAGTTTTGGTACCTCACAATTTTTAAAGAGTTCCTCTAGATCGATTGGCAAACAGTTTTGCTTCGTATATATGTTTATGATAGCATCTAGTTTCGTTTATTATTTCTTTTGTGTTAGAGATGGTTTTGTTTTCTTGTGTTTCTAATTTTGTTATAGATTTATTAATAAAATTCCTTTTTTCTAGGGATAAAAAGTATTTTGTCGGGTTTTCTCCTTTCCCCTTCCATTCACTTTTGGACCTTAATATCACACCTTCAGCCTTAATGCCAATTATATTTTTCAGTTTAAGATTGACATCGTTTATTCTCTTTACGACCTCTTCTTTTTCAGCCGCGTCTCGACTCTGATCTAAACTTTTATTTAGATTTTCGAATGTTTTGTTAAGGTCTTTTTCATTTTTTTCCTCTCCCGTTTTCGTTCTGATGAATATTTGATAATAAAACCTCTTATCATGATAAGTAAAGTTTCAAAGAACAGTTGGTCATTTATTTAAAATATTGCATTTCCATTATTATCTAAGCCTATTTTATACTCTTGTTTTGTTGTATTGACTATATTCTTAACTTCTTTTACATAGTTCTTATCAAAAAGTAAAGAATTGTGAAATTTCCAAAACCCTTTTCCCCTATCAACATCCAATAATTTCAAAGTTACCCAAGTCATTGAGTGATCCGACGTAAAAGCAGGTTCAATATCTGCATTCTCAATAGATGGTTATAAATCTCTAGACAAAAGAAAATAATCTAATCTCGACTGTTTAATAGGTTTAGTTTGTCGCCATGTATATCTTGTAATATCCAGGTTTAATAGTCGCCAAGGGTCAATGATATCATATTCTTCAATATAAATTCTCTTGCCTTTTGGTTATTTATATTTGTGTAATTGAATTAATCTAGGTCAGGGTTCTGTAAAAGATTCCAGTCTCCACAAATCGTGAAATGGTCCGAGTCGAATTCTGCAATAGTTCCAAAAAGGTTTTCATAAATAGAAGGACTGTCTGTGTTAGGTCCACACAAAGTTATCAGAGTTTATGTTCTTTCACATATTTCGATCTTAAGTGCAAGGTAATTTCCATTTGCTTTATCTAGTTTTGTGTCTATCATATTGAAGTCAAATCTTTCATTAAAGAGTACCGCTACTCCACGAGCATTGCTTTTATAAGAACTAAAGAAACATTTTGTCGAGCCCCATTCTCTCTGTATTTCTTGTTCAATTTCTGGAGTGAAATGGGTGTCTTGGAGACAATAGATATCTGTTTTCTTTCGTTTAAGATTTGAAAATACCTCGACACGTTTTTTCTTATTATTTAGTCCTTGACAATTTGAAGTAACAATTTTTAGACTATCATTCTTTGTTATGGATTACAATGAAGTTGTTTACTAATAACGTAAAAGCATGTATATGTACCGTTGAAAAAGTAATGGAAAGGGAGTAACGTAAATACAGAGAGAAAGAAAGAGATATATACAAAAGCGTAGGGAAGGTGAAAGGTAGGGTTATATACAAAGGTATAAGAAAGATCATTTGTCATAGGAGAGACTACTATAGGATGCGTTATTGATATTTGCATACGAGCCGCGTGTAAGAGGTAAAGGCTGGTGATTTTCAAGCGTATTTGTTTGTTTATGAAGGCGTGCATGATAAGCATGCATGTTATGGGAGTTATATTTATGGTGTTGTTTTCCAGACTGTTTGGCATCAGATTGTCTAATTTATCAGTTAAGGATTCTGTGTATTGGGGAAGGTATCTAAATGTGAGTATTACATATTGTTAATGCCATTGTAGTCTAGTAAAATAATACCTTTGTTAAACCAGTAAGTGAAAATCATGATAGTATTTCAAAACAGGATGTGTATCAAGACACATATGAATGTAAACAATTGACATTGGAATAAAAACATAATCACTTACATACATGTATACATACGTACACCATACATGCACGTACATATATATGTAGAAGGTACTCAGTCAGTATATAAATAACAATGCACATACACACATCTACATATAGTTGGACATGTGTATCTGTATTATTGCTTGGGGCACCAAGTATTATGATTTGATTCTCCTAAAACTTTTCTGAATTCTCTCTATATTACTCTTGATATTCTCAAAGGGAAGCCGCGCCAATCACATGTGTTGTATCCAAATCAAAGGACCAATGAACAGAGCTGTAGCAAAAAATGCATTACGTCACCATGTGGGTAATACAAAATATTTGGCACATTAAAGATATTTCGAATATATATATTTGGAATATGATTTCGCTTTAAATGTCATGTTAAAAGAGAAACAATATTTTCTATTAAAGACGCTGATAAATGTTTACAGACTCAATCAAAAACATCTTGATTTGATGAAGAGTCTGCATTTGTTCCAGATAAGAGCATTATTTCGCATTCAATAATCGCAGAATCCACTTTTTTATAACCCACGCGATTTAATGTCACGCTGGGCTCGCCTGGCGATTTAAAAGTAATGTTTGTGTAAGAACGACGGTGACATCGAAAAAAGACTTATGTTTACTAATAGGTAGATCACTTACGACCACGTGACAAGTCATACTTAACGATGTCACTAAATGTTTACGTTGAAAACATGTATTTATTATCCTGTCATTGTCAACGCTACATGGCAACCCATGCAGTGTTTTTACTTCAAGTAACAACATCACAATGCCATAACATCATAAACTGTCACTGTCACATCACTGTCTTGAAAATCTAGTGTTGTTGTATTCAGAGATTTACATTTTTTCTCTGAGATCTCAAAAAGAGTGAATTTGAATGATAAATAGAATATCACCCTCGTGTGTTTTGATTTGAAATATACCAACAATCGTTGATGAATGTAAAAAATATTCATAACTTTCAGCAATTCGTGTTGATAGAAATTAAGTTTGTAAAATTAACTTTGAGTAATACTCGTGTTAATATTACTGCTGTTATCCAGTGTTGTACGTATATATTATCACCCAAATTGTTCGACAAATCACAATCTCCTTAGCTGCCTATGTGGCACAAAGCATGCCCTTTTAAAGGCTTTTCTTGTGTTCTTTATAATGATTTAAAGTTTTAGAATCATAGGAAAACAGATGATTATAATTTCAATTTTCAGGACAAAGCTGTGACACTACACATCCACAACTAAGCAGTACATGCAAATATACACATCCATACATATATACATGGATACATACATACATTGGACATACATTGCATATGCTGGTAGATGAAAACAACTATATTCAACCTGAAATATTCCTTTCAATATTGCAGTCATAAAATAGATAAATCGGATGCCTACCACTTGCCATGATAGAAACGGTTTCTATAATTAAATTGCATAAACTCTGTTGCCAATAGAATTAGAAAATCGTTTAAAGTGGCAATCACGCAGTGGTGTACACCACTCTAATAACGTTAATCTCTGATTGGTAAACTATCTTTATCATTTCTTGATATTTTGGTGTAGAAAAACAATTTAATTTACATTTGAAACAAAGTTCAAACAAATAAAACACAAAATAAACAAAATTAAAATGATTTAAGTATCTTAATGAAATGAGATTTTTGTCATCAATTTGAATAATGCAAACTATAAAGATAATTAATTAATTTAAACAAAAGTCACCAATTAAAGTCCAACTTGGTCATATTTAACAGTATAGTGGTTTATATAAATTTAGAGAAGTGTTTTGATAACTTCAAGAGTCTAAAACTTATCCAGCGTTTGAGATTGTACGACCTTTCTCAATGAAAATGACTAAAATAGACCTGAAATTTAAAGGAGCAGTAGCACGTTATTTTGATATTTTTAAATGTATTTTTTTAAACTGATAATTGTACGTTAATGCTTAATGTATTATTTTGAAAGTGTCAAAAATGTCATTACTCAAGCAAGTCATCCATAGTCAGAGGACAAAGTATGAACATTCACATAAAATCCATTGGCGGCCATTTTGTGTGAACATTTAATTTAATTATTTTTGTGTAAGAAAAAAAGTAAGAAAAAAAGGAGTCGCATGGCTAAACTTATATACTTACTTATATATTTGAATTATTACTGCTCCATTTAGTTTGCATACATTGTCTTTTAATTAGAACCATTAATTTTCATTCTCCTGACATCACCTTATATTCCCCATAAAACATACTACTGCCCTCTTTGGTTTGGCTCACCCCTTGTGACACGTGATAGAAGATATTGAATTTTATGCTTCACAAGGACACTTGTAATGTTGTATTTCGTGTTCTTTAACATGAGTGTGATGCTTTCACAATATACAGTTCAGACTTTACATTCTTCATGTTTACAAACATGATTCACTATATGAAACTAGAAATAATTATCTCGGGCTTTACAGGAACGAATCACTTGTATCATAAATTATATCATATTATCACAACGTAATTGGTATCATTGAATATTTCTTTCAAGCAATCCGAGTTTATCCTCTTCATCAATCATAACAAAAGTAAGAAAGATGCCAAAACGCTGTTTAACTGTATTTATTGACAAACCAGAGATAGAGAGTAGTCCATAAACATTTTTATAACCTCGTTGGCTGGGTGTCTATCTTTGTTTTCTGTTACCACAGACATCTCCCACATATCTAAATATATAACATCATTTCGCAGAGCCTTAAATTCATCTCTATAGATATCAATCACTATGTCTACCCAGAAATCACCCATTGCATTAGGTATAACATAATCGAACGAATGAGGTCCTTTGACAAATATCGTAGTGTTAGGGGCTCGTTGTTTTAATGTTTTCAAGGAAGAAACTGTTTTGCGGACACTCGATCTTAATACTTCAGGATGATCAAATTGAAAGTGAAGGTAAAAGTGGACCAACACAATATCATTAGATCCAGCTGGAATAGAGTCTATGTATGTGTGAGTTGCGTTTAATCCTTTAACAGGCACCCTCCGAGATCCAAAGTAAAACGGAAGTCCATGAACAGCATATAATAGACTAAATGTTCGTTCATGGTCTTCAGCTATTGACAACCCATACCACTTCTCTTCTTCCCATTTAACTGTTCTTAATTCAAGTGACAAGGTATTGAACATATATTTGAACAGTTGTCTTGTTGTTGAATCTCCAATCACCCACATTCTTCTTCCTTTAAGGCAAGCCTTATAGGCCTTGTTTGATCCATCAAAACTGCTAGCACAAAACGTTGGAAACCACCTCCCATTTTTTGTGTAACCAACGGGTGTTCTTGCATTCCATGTTGCTCTTGGTGAGACTCTGTTACACGGGATAAGAGTCTGGTTACTGGGTGACTTATCCTCTCCGGGATGAAGACTTCCTACTGAGAAACGAGACAAAAACAATAGTTAAATACAAAGTATAACTAAACATAACTAACTCAATCTGTTTTCGTTACTACGAATCACATCCTTTCCTCTACACTATCTGGATCTTTATATCAGAAGTTGTTAAGTTTAGGTTAAGTTACATTGCTTTATACTGCAGATCCTTTCGTTTAGTTGTTCAGGGAAACTTCTGTTGTTCATTGTATCCAAAATACATCTTAAAGGGGCAGAAGCACGTTTTAGGGGGACTATAAGGTGATGTCAGGAAATGAAAATTATTAGTCCCAATTGAAAGACAAGGTATTTAAACTAAATGGAGCAGTAATAATTTAAATATATAATGTACAGTTTAGCCATGCGATTCCTTTTTCTTACACAAAATGAATTAAAGGTGTTCACACAAAATGGCCGCCAGTGGATTTTATGTGAATCTTCATACTTTGTCCTCTGACTATGGATGATTGGCTAGTGTAATAAGAGTTTTGACACTGTCAAAATAATTCATTTAGCATTAACTAACAATTATCAGTGAACATTTTGAAATATACAAATCATCAAAAAACGTGCTACTGCCCCTTTAATCATCATTTCGTTAAAATTATTTGTGTTGTCATCTAAGACGTTTACATGATAAAATGTAAGTTACAGTGACAGTGAATTATACTGCAGCTGGTTCCTCCATGAGGGTAATTACTTTCATTAAACAAACTGTGAATTAATTAGGGAAATTCATGGTGTGTAAATTATGTAAAATAGTTAGTATGCTGTGCAGGAGTATGTCTACTTACGTTTCTCTGACAGAACGTGAATACCAGAGGGTATCAACTCTTTATGTGCAGACCTGAAGAAACAAGATCATTCTTAAATTTGGATATCTATTCACAAATACACTTAGTATTCAAGGGTGAATATGTAACAGTTAAACCATGTTTTCGAGGGAGAACTCACATACAAACAAAGCATGCGATACAACTTGAATAACAATCTGTCAACTAAAGAAAAAATAATGCATGAATTAGTATTATTAGAAAACCTTTGTTCACGGCACCAAATTGATATTTAAGTCTTCATATATTTGTTTTATGTCATGGGGGACTAAATGACATGGATCAACTTAAAGTAAATTAATATGCTTGTAAACGTCTTTTAAATGTTAATTTATCAACATCGAATAATTGAGTTTAAGCCGAGTGCTAGATATCCTATCCAATTATTGGCTGTTCTTAAAGGGGCAGTAGCACGTTTTTAGGGAGAATAGGGTTAAGGTGATGTCAGGAAAATCAAAATTAATGGTTCCAATTGAAAGACAATGCATTTAAACTAAATGGAGCAGTAATAATTCAAATGTATAATGTAAAATTTAGCCATGGGATTCTTTTTCTTGCACAAAATGAATTAAAGGTGTTCACAAAAAATGGCCGCCAATGGATTTTATGTAAATCTTCAGACTTTGTTCTCTGACTATGGAAGATTGGCTTGTGTAATGAGATTTTTGACACTATCAAAATAATACTTTTAACATAAACATTCAATAATCATTGAAAAATTGAAAATATAAAATTATCAAAAAACGTGCTACTGCCCCTTTAACTGTTTGAAATATTTGTTAACTCTTATCACTATACCTAGAAGTCGGTTGCCCCGAAAGTGTTATAATATGATGTATTTGTATGACTAATAAGACCAAGTAAATTGGGTTACCAAACTTTGAAGTGTTAAATTTAAATTAGGTTTTGGTGTTGTTTGATTTTCACATGCGTATGGGGACAAATGTATGTTCTTGTAAATGTTTTATTTTACAGATTGAAAGATACCTTTGTGCAAGTTTTGCATAATGTTTTGCCTCAGAGTCCTAAATGCATTCTTGTTGTATTTTCAAATTATCTATTTCATGTGAAACGTACTAAAGCGAGATAGCTGAAATAACATTTAAAGCTTGTTTATCACGATTTCGGAGGTAGATATATTTTTAAATTCCCCGGGAACAAACAATATGTAAAATTGGTAACCTTAATCTAATTGAAAACGAATATCATTATTTGCTTATCTGTCCAGCTTATATTGAGTTAAGACGAAGGTATTTGTTATCGTATTTGTATCTGTTTCCATGTACATGTATATCAATATTGAACGCTTTATTGTCATCCCGAAATCAACAACTATCTGCAAAAGGGCAAAATATCTTTTTTATGCATTTGAAAAAACGCAAAATACTCTTGTCATATTGAGATTTTAGATTTCTCTTTAAAGATTGATTTTATTTCTGTCTCCACCAACGAGGTGTCTTTTGTACTAATAGACCTGTGGCCTCATAGTATCAAAATAAAAGATTTGATATGTCTTCTACCTATCACGAATAGGGAAAATGAATGTTCTAATGTTAAAATGTTAATGTTAAAAAGTTTCTACCTCCTCGAACACTGTTGCAAATGCTGAACTCTTTACTCTTAACACTGATCCACAGTAACTGAGCTGATTGAACGGTGAAGTAGATATTACAAAATATTTTTTGGGTAAACTCTGTTCTTGTGTACTTATGTAATTTGTCAAATCAATTTAATGAGAAGTTATGGTCTTATGGAACTCTCTCCCACATGACCTCAAAGCCTCTGAATCACTGGACTGTTTCAAGAAATACTTAAAAACCTACCTTTTTACTCGTAACTTTTCTATCCTGTAAACCCTACTTTTCTCTATCTCTGTATATACTTCCTTTTTTTCTTCTCCAGCGCCGTTGAGCAGCTCTTGTTGGAAACAAGGCGCTATACAAGTTAATTATTAATATTTTATTATTATTAAGGGCATTATTTTGCCCTCGTTTTATTGGTATTAATGTCAACGAAACATGTATATCCTATCACTGATTTGACTTTTCTGACTTCGATTTACTGGGCAACAAGCAGAAAACACAAATCAAGTGATCTAAACAGATGCACTCAATTGATCCCGGTACTTTGTATCAGCTGTGCAACAAGTTTTCTTTATTTGTCCATCCAGTGTTGTTGTTTGACTTATTCAAATGTCTCACTTGTGTCACAACTGAGGAATTTTAAAGGTGGGTACTGAAGGAACACAATTCATTCCAAATTTCAAAACTTACTTAACCTAACATTATAACACTCATTTTAGCTTCGGCTTCATTTTCAATTAATTGTATTATATCTTACTAAGAAAATCTTGACATATTTTGTTTTTAAAAGCATATCATTGCCATGAAAAGTTACATTAAGCATCATAAAGTCAAACAAATCGAACAAAATTTCGGGTCTGTATCTTATTATATGTTTATTCAGCCTTGTTAAAAGGAGGTTTTCTATTTTTTCTTGCATCAGGTATCTCGCCTGTTTAAGAGATACAGTCATGAGACCGAACATGGACAGAACACTTTAATTGTTGGTTGAAACGGAGAATGAGTTCCAACTGATGTGTTTTAACAAATGTTTTATTTTAAGCAAATACCTTTAAAGGTTTTACTGCAATAGACTCAAAAGAGTTTTCAATATCATATGAAAATAGCTACAAAGGTAAATGGTGTTGGCAATGACTGTAGATGTACCCGACAAAGGTAACAGGTTCGAAATTTATGATAGACTCTTTGTTTATTGTATGCTTATGCCATACACGAAAGTATGAACCGCATATTACTAACTGAAAAGAACATTGTATTGTTAATACTGTCGGCCTAACATTGACCAGTAGAAGAGTTTCGTCCCGATGACCTTTCGTGAGCAAAACGATAACTGGGGATTGACCAATCATATTCGGTGTAAACAACAGCTCATTTGACCTGTAAACTATAGGAACGTTTGATAGCTTATGTCATATTCTCAAAAACGGTGTGATAAAACAAATATCGTTCTACTTCCTGAAGGAAAATATAATTATGATGATCATAATTATTATGGTTGCATGAAATGTTTTTTTCTTGATTAATAGTATATTTTTCTTTGTGATTCTTTACATATATATTAGGTATTAGTTCTAACGATTCTAAATAACCAGTTATGTTCTTATACATGCCAATTTTGTAAGTACTGACTTACACTGCTTTAACTAAGTGATAATTATTCATGATGTAACTTTCTACACGATATCATATTGTAATTATTAACAACTAAAAACTACACTTAATCATTTTCAAATTAAATCAAATTAATCTACTTAAAAATCTGTAAATTTGTATAAACATATCCCAGATTATTCATGGAGATAGTCGATTGGCGTTCTCCAAATGAAGGTGAACTCCATGCAGCATCGACTTCGAAAATAGTGTGTTGAGCTGACGGGACGGCCCTCCTTATCGGTCTGTTAATATGACCAAATATGAAAACCTCTTAAAATAAATATATATTGTTTGTGAAAAGGGTAAGTTTAAATGTTTTTGTAAGGTTCTTGTGACAAGGTAAATATTGTGAAAATGTCACAATAGCGCAGAAATAAGGTCCCCATTTTCTTGCAATGTGCAAAAGTCTTACCAGGGATACGCGTGCCTCTCCAATACAGAGACATCCGGAAGAGAAGTCTCAGTGAAGGTCCAACTTGAACAGGGGAGTCGTTTTGGTCTTTGGCAAAACCACGGCAGACCATTGTTCATGCTTGTCAGGTTGCAGGAACTGTTCCATCGATGAGACATCATCTGACTTCCGGTACATCGAACCTTTTCACTAATGGCTCCGTTTCTAAATTCGCCATAATACTTCAAAGACATTTTACCTTTCCTGATTTTCTGAAAAATAGAAACTACTTGTTCTCTCTGAGCTGCAATCTTAGCCTTAATGGTGATAGGTCCATCCCATAATAATTTTATCCTTCCTATGTAGGCCCCATCTCCATTGTCGACCACAGTTCCCATTGCACCTGTTCCTTCCCCTCCCTTTGACCAGATTCGCAGGTGATCTCCTCCAGTTGTTTTTTTATGTCCTTGATCTTTGACGCTTATTTGTACCATGACTGTATCTCCCACAAAATATCGCTTCCTGCGTTCCATCAATGTCATACGTGATTTTGAAGGTGATGCCAATGAAGTAAGATCTTTAAGTTGAAGACCACTATCTGCTAATCGTTCCCACCAGCTTTGTTGCCAGTCATTCTCGATGTTTTTTGCATGATAGTTTGTCAGCCAGTTAGCATTCCCACAGTGAAGAAATCAATTCAGTTAGTAAAATTCAATCTCAATTCAGTCATGACAGATTCATGTGTAAAAACATTTTGGTTTAAAGGAAACATGATATAAAGAGATCCTTCTAAAGAAAACACAGGCATCATTTTATTTGTTTGATATACAAGAAGTATCACCTTTCAAGGAGTAGACACAGCAGAAAACAAGCACATGACAGTAGCACAAAACCCTTCATGGTTCTTGAAACGTTTGCCATTCTTTTCTTCTGAAACGAAAGGTTATTCACTGTGAACAGAAGTGTTAAAAAGGGGTTCAATTCCTGGTATAGGTAAGTAGAGAGCAATGAACAATATATTTAGGAGTTATCACATGTTTAGTCCTGCCCTATTGTGTTCACAACAAGTCATTGTCCTGACGTTCTATAATTAAATGAATTTATCGCAAGATTGCAAGCTATGTTTGTTTATTTTTCTGTATAGATCTTCTATAAAACAAGAAAATTTGTGTTGTTGATATTTTTGTTTGACTAGAAAATCCCCACGTGCCGCCCTCACTTCTTGTTATAAACATCACAATTGTCTACTTCCAGGTAACAGCTAATTGGCGTTCGGATTCAGAGACTGAATCAACGGATTAATGAATCAACATTTAATGAGTTTATGTAGAGATAAGTTTGGTTACAGCCTGCTACCGTTCGGATACCGAGAGATTCGTATTATCGGTCGACGGATTATCGAGGTCTGACTGTATGATGAAATATTGTCAGTGTTACAAACAAGACAACGTTAAGCAATACAGAGCAAATTTATCAAAGCAAACCAATTTCAATCTAACACTGCACTACAGCACAAGTTGCTAGGCTTTGCAAGGGGTTGTGAAATTTACTTAGAAACCTATCGGGGATTTCGTCTATTGTTTTGGAGGTCTCTTGTATTCCCGTAATAACCTCTAAGGAGGGTTTACTTTGGGAAGTCAGGGCATCATATTCACATGTAACACCTACTCGGGGGGTTGGAAGGTTTTTATATTCATATGTAACACCTACTCGGGGGTTGGAAGGTTTTGATATTTCAAAGTCAAAGGGTTTTATATTCCTATGTGTAACCTAACCCCTAAGTCCACATTATCTTGAAAAAACTTACAATGCTTCCGATGTGCGGGATTCGAACCCTCAACCCTCTGAACCGTAAGCAAGCACTCTAACCACTACTCTAACGGGCCAGTTAGAAGTGAAGGTTATGTTAAACAATCTATTGATTGAAGATCAGATTTCGGTACAAAAAATCGGCCCTAAAGAATTAGGAAATCCAATTGCACTTTAATTCCAATTTTAAATGCATACAAACATTCAAAATGGATATTAACCGTGTTACACCTTTTCATTTGTGATAAATTTAAAGGATCCAAATACGGTGTCAACCACGTGACTTGTCGATTGTCATTTGTAAAACCTTACACCTCGAAGAATGCTTTGCACGTGCATTATGTGCTATGTCAATATCAAAAAGTCGTCTGAACACAATGCTTTTTTTTAAGGAAATTCATTTTAATCTTTTATATTCAGAATTGAAGCGACAGTATAAAGTAATGTAATCCAATAATAAATGTTAAAATTAACCGACGAACATGAATCCTTGATATTTGTTGTTTTTTTCTCAATTTTTATGATCAGTCTGAAAATATGATTACAAATACTACAATATGGACAAATGATTACGGGTTGTTAATAACGGCATCTAAGTTAGTTAAAACACTCGAACTCGGTTATGCTTGGGTTTTCAAAACCTTCGGAAAGAAAGCCTCGCGGGAAGTAAGACCTCAAGCTTCGCTTTCGGTCTTACTTTCCGCTCAGCTTTCTTTCCTCAGGTTTTGAAATCCCAAGCATAACCTCGTTCTCGTGTTTTAACCCTAACATATAAACCTCAGGTGTCATAATCGTGTCATTTTGGAGGTTATTATTTTCTCGGGTAAACCTGCTTTCAATGTCACATCACTTCTCACCGGGACATTCTAGAATATCCCAGGGACATTCTAGAATAATTTTTATTTTTACTTTACTTCTTTATATATTTTACATTTTATACAAGACTCATAACTTGTAAACATTACAAAACAAACAAATGGATTTGTAAAATTTGAATTTTTAACAAATTCTGATTTAACGTTTCAAGCGGGATTCGAACCTGCAACCTCAATCTTGTTAAACAGCGCTCTTGCCGCCTGAGCCACCGAGCATTGTTGTCAGCAAATGCTCATTTTGTTGTGTCATCACTGACACTGTAATTTGTATATACATAATGTTAATATATATTAAATTTGATTCTAAAATCGTATGCAAAGTGTATATTTAAAGTCTTTCGCGAAGAGCTGCTGTTAAACAGACAACTTGCAAGGATTCGCTGCGTTTGTGCGATATTTTCAGTGTTATTATATATTTCAATATTTTTAACCAGTTTTTCGTACTTTCCTTTGCTTTATATGACAGATATTAACCTGACCCTCTGGTTTTATTGGTAAACATGAGGGGTGAGGGGCAACCCGTGGACCCCGAATGTTTACATTTCAATAAAACCCTAGGGACAGCTTAATATCCTTTACAACTACTACAGCACAAATTGCTAGGGTTTGCATGGGGTTGTGAAATTTACAACTATAGTTAGCGAGTCGTTGCGGTGTTCTGCAAGAAAAACATGCAACCTGGTTTGCTTTGTCTCCTGCCGTCTTGTGTAATCAATCTTAATTTATGAATGAGTAACTAAACAAATTGTTAGTTATAATTCACTCAAGAATCAGCCGAACTACTTTCCTTTAACCCTTATCATGACACACTAAAACAGTATGTTTCACGATCTATGCAACTATAACGGTTTGACAAATACCTTCAATGTCAAATAACAACAAACAATGGTGCGAGAACTTTTATTCGGGTTATATATATATTTGGTATTCCATTAGTTGTAAGGTTTCTGTCGGAAGCCTTGTCATCGTTTGATGTAGTCGTTACAGCGGGAGAACCTTCGTTTTGACCTGAGAAATACTGCTGACCATTTCTTCGTCTTGGAGGAGAGTTGAGACCAACACGTCTCTGTTCTCTTCAAACAAACGATTAACCCATTTGCATCTTTTCCGTTTCAGGGAATTTTTCTCCTGGACAGGCGACAACTTTGTAGATCCATAAAAGACCTGGAAAGAGGTAAGATTATCATGTTAAACTGAATCATGTAGGGAATAGAGATGGGGAATATTTTCAGAAGCCTAAAACATAATGAACTGTTAATTGTCTTCATTATTAATGATTTTGTAATTCCCCTCATCCTTTTGATGACTTATATGTTATTTTTAATCATTAACTGTGATTTCTTTCATAGTCCGGTAAAAAACAAATCTGACCCCGCAGTCCTATCAATAAACATTGTTTTTTTGTTGGATGATGTCTTAAATTTGTATTTTTCGATATTGTTCCATAAATCATGTAACAATTATCACTGCAAATTTATATATAAATTTAGTAAAATGGTTCTTTACAGAAACCTTATTATCTAGCCATGAAAGACCAGGATCATTAAAAGTTACATTAAAAACCATTGGCCTGATATACTCTTAAACAGACAGTCAATAATAATTAAAAGCATCTTGCATATTCATTTCAATGCCAAAAAAAGTAAACATTAGGCCAAAGAAAAGCTGTTAATTACGATAGCAGATAACTTCCTCATAGGAAATAATCATCTTAGTATTTGAAGTATGTAAATGCAGTACACGTTGATGGGCTGTTCAGGAGACACAAAGGTTCAATGAATTTAGGTCAACATACCTTTTGTCTTACAAAATATGTAATGGGAGTTCTTCTGTCATATCGTATATCTTATTTACTTCAATATTGGACTCTTTTCGGTAGAAACACTTCCAAATTCTTAATCGTATGTTATCTTCATAGAGAGGAAAGTAATCACCTTTCAAGTGGGCGCATCATCCATGTTTGTAGAGAAATGCTGCCTACGTCCTTTCCCTTATACACAGGGACAATGTCGCCTTTCAGAAAGCCCATGTCGTTTTTACATTTAGTGCACGTGCAAAGCATGACTCACGCGCTGTTGTTGTTAACGTAGTTTTCTTCTCAAGTGCTGCTCAGTGCTCAATCGATAGGCCCTGCTTGATTGGTAACCTGGCCCACTATCAGGCGTACACCGCGGAAAGTGACGAAACGTGCAAAGGACTTTATTGGTACGATGTGTGCTCACTAGGCTTGTGCACAATACGCCGGTTTGAAAGACGTGCGAAGCCGGCGTATCATGGCGGACAACTTTCTTCGGTGTGACATTCGACAACTAATATTTATGGCATGAATACTTTTGATGATAGCAGATTAAAATTATTATTATGAAAAAAAAACAAACATGACTTATTGAATACAGTGCATTTAGAAAGTTGATGTTTTATCAACATTTCGAAAACAAATGGTAAAATTAAGATTTGTCTGACAAAAATAAAATGTTTATTGAAACTTCTTTGAGGAATGCCCATTACTTCCTGTGCATGCGCCGATACACTTGATTCAACTTCAGCATGTTGCAGACCCGGATTACGCCGGACCCGTGACGCCTCTTAAACGAATCAAGCATAGCCATTTTTTTAGTAAGACACGAAAGTCCAAGTACAAATAAATGTAGGCCTATAGAGTTTTTTTTACAATATATTTTGTATCTTCTAAAAGCGCGATGATTGGATATATAGATAACAATTCATTTCATTTATTTGGTTTATTGTTGGTGTGGCTTGAACTTCCGGGACTGCGGGGCCTCCATTTAAAGAAACAACCACATTGGAGATGATTAAGCCTATTGCTGATAAAAACTAACAATATTTATTCCCTGTTCTAGAAACAGGGTCCATAGGCACTACACAAGAGATATAACTTCAGACAATAGTCTTCCAATAGTCGTGTGAATGATTTGAAATTGTGAACGTAAAACTTGTTTTCTTTTGAAGCAGCTACTGACCTTTCATCTTCCAAATCATTTACTCTCCTTTCAATGCCTTTAATTTGTTCTGGGTCTTCTGTTGAGGTTAATTTTTCATGCTCGCTTCGTATATCCAAAAGCATTAATTTAGATAAGTAATTACTAAGTTCACCTCTTGAGTACTCATAGCTTGACCAAGACGTCGTAATTCTCTAATACTAAGTCAGGGCGGATACAGCATTTTGAGAAAGCTGGGGGGGGGGGGGGGGGGGGTGCACATTCCCCCCGGGAATTTGAAATGAAGTCGTTCTAAAAAGACGCAAATACATTTTCCAACATTTTTGGTAGTTAGGGTGTGAGTTTGGATTTAACGTGTTGTCAGCTGTGTTTCAGAGTGACATTAACGCTGTGCGTCACATGACTGCACGTGTTGTATGATCCAATGATCGAGGGAAAACCAAAGCGCCTTTGAGCAGCGCTCTCTGAGCTGGATATTGGCGCTATACAAATGTTTAGTAGTAGTAGTAGTAGTAGTAGTAGTAGTATTCGAATGCCGCCATCAAAAAGAGAATATACAGATCAAGAAGGAAAATAGATGAATACTCAGATAGTGAATCAAATGAGGAGACAAAGGATATAGATATCAAACTTAAGATTGATGACAGCTTATTCCTAGAAACTTGTCTGATGAATGTACGGGGTAAATCAATATCTTTTTCTTCTCATCTTAAGATTCTGAAGGCAAAGGTACAATTGTTTCTTGGCTTTACATTCAAGCAAAACTGATGCAATGTCACAGATTTTTTTATTTCCAATTTTTAAAAACAATTTTGAACATGAATTAAAACAAATACATAAAACCTTTGAATAACCTTTTCACTGTGTCTTTGAAGGCACTCACAGACAGAAACGAGTAACACTTTTATGATTTTTTTCTGGGCCATGGGACTAAAATTAACTTTTTACCTTGTCAACATCTTGAGAGAAAAAGGCTTGATGCGGGGACTGATGAGGGCGGAAACCAGAAACAAATTATCTTTTTTTCTAGGCCTAAGCTACAATTTTGACAAACCTAAAGGTCTAGATTAGAAAGCTGTGCACATTCCTTACCTGTTAGGGATATTAAATAATACATAGGGAAGGGAAGGTTTTTGGTCAGTCCTAACTCTTAATTTATTAATAGATGACCACTCTGGAACCGTAATTCCATGTACTTCAGCTGGTTTTCAAGAACTCATTTCCATTGGTGTCTCAAAATAAGGTTTAATGGGGCAAAATGAAGCAAAATGCTGAAACGTTGAAACTTTGTGTACAGGTGCTCTTGGGTTTAACATCCCTTTCAAGTTTTAATGCAGGGAAAAACCCTGCAACGCTATTGTGGCTATGCACTGCAGTGAAAGCTGCGAGCATGAGCTTGAACTAGCGAACCATGGGTGGAACTGCACTGAAATTCAGTTTAGATTTGCACCTAAACCTTACTACTTAAGCATATGGCAGTATTCGTACCATGGACCTCTTGATTGCATAGCTACAATAGTTTTTTTGGCTTCCTCCCTGCAATAATACTATCAGTGATAGAAAAGAAATTAACTTGAAAGAGTCGTTTCATCCAAATTCACCATGCATTTTATAAATGAAATAAAGCCTGATGAGTTACTGATGACTCTAATGTTTTTTTTGGTGGAAACACCATTATATGCTTTATTCTATTAAAGATAAAAACTTGGAATTTAAAGACATCAATTTCATTAAACTTTTATCTTTTCTATTTTTAAACACCTGAAGAGTTAATTATCAACGTAACAATACTGGTATGACTAACTTGTAGCTCATCTGGCCTGTAAGGCCCGATGGGCTTATGGCATGGCATGGTGTCCGGCGTCGGTCCCTAAACTTTGTGGAATTTCATATTCTTCTCCAGAACCATAAGCCCTAGAAAGCTGAAGCTTGGTGTACAGACTCCTTTACAAGTGGGGATTATAAATTGTAGCTTTGGTGGCCCTTTGACCCCAATAAGGGCCAGAGGGGCCACGCCTTAAAAACCTATTTTCATCTTCTTCTCCAGGAGCAATAGGCCCAGACAGCTGAAACCTTGTGAAAATACTCTTTGACTAGTGAGGATTATTACTTATAACTTTTGTGGCCCTGTGGCCCCTAATACGGGCCTCAGGGGCCACACCCTTTAACCTAATTTCATCTTTTTCTCAAGAAGCATCAGGCATAGAAAGCTGAATCTTTGTGTGCAACCTCCTAAGTTAGATAAGGAGGAATCCAAATTGTACATTTGGTGACCCTGTGGTCCAAAGTAAGGGAGGAACCACATTTGCCACACCCTAAAGCAAAATTGATATGAATCCTTATGAGCTACAGAGCCACTGGCTCTATTTTTTATTTATATTGTGTAATATGTTAAATTCTTTTGTTTAAGGGTTTTCCAGAGGAAAGAGATGTGACAAGGGGAAGATGTGACAGTAGTTTCCTAGACAGATGATGTGATGGGGATAGTTTTTAGGGAGGACCAGTTGAAGAAAACAAACCAAATGAAAGATACATAATTGGCATTAACTAATGGGATGTGTGTTTGCCCTTCATTCAACATAAACAAAATAACAGATTTGATTTAAAATAGATTAGTTTGTTGTATATAAAAGTAATTAGGATGCTGAGGATTTTAGATGATTTTAAAGTTTGTGTCTCAATACTTTATTGTTAATAAATATTGTAATAATTGACCGGGCTAATCTTTTTCTCCTTTTTCAATTTCCCTCATTAGGTAAATCTGTGGTCATTTGTATAATCAATCATATAATGGTTGATGAGCTATAGAACCAATGGCTCTATTTTTTATGAGTGCATGTCAATTATCATTATGCGGCTTTATGCAACTGCCATTGAGAAAGGTACACAAAACAGTCTTATCAAATTATATCATTTAACTCACATGTAGGTAGATACAATAGTAATGTAATGGTTTACAAAATGTATCTGTACCACAAGTTTTACTTCATTAACAAAAGTCAATCTGATCCAAGGAAACTCTACAATTCCTAAATATGCTTATATGATTACTGTTACTTTGTTACTTTGTTACAGATGAATCACAAATGACAGTTTTAATTTAGGTTCATGTTCATTTCTTAGGATTTTTATGGGATCAATCACATTGTACACAGTTATGATGAATGAAACAGGTATGACACAGAGTTTGATACTCTTTGTGCTCTACATATCAGAGATAGATCATTCATGACAGCAGAATTTCCAAAAACCCTTGGCACCAACTGACAGTCCAAGATTCTATTTAATCATTATTGGTTCCTGAAAAGGGGGTAAAGGCAAATAACCATATTGGCTGTTTTAAATTTGTGTAAGAACCACCTATATGTCTGCGTTGATTCAATCTGAATGTTTTACATCAATTATTTATTCATTGATAATTTTCAAATCATCTTGAAATTAAAACAAATTACAACTTTTAACTCCTACATTGTGACCCAATGCCACAATTGAGGCACAAATACATTGGTCTAAAACACAAAAATTTGATGAAGACTTTTCCTAAATTCCCTTCTCTTAATATATACACATCCCAATCTTCAATTAATATCCTCTTATTATTATCATAAACTCAACAATCAAGAAAATATACACACGATTCCTGCATAATAAGATTAATACCAGTAATTGTTTATTTTAATCATGAATATTGATTTTTAAAAAAAATTCTAGTTTCTAAAAACGCAATTCAAAATAGTCAAGTAATCTTCTTAAATCTACTGACAAGATTAGCTATAGTCAGAGATTGAGAGAAAGTAATCTACATAATAACATGGTGTAAACATTAACTTTATATTTTGCAATTTTTTCCTTTCAGAAAAAATACCTGTCCTAAAAGTATTATTTTTGATATTTTACCTTCATTTCACTGGACATACTCATATTTTCTTTCACAATTGAACTTATTTTACAAATGAAAATTAATTTTGGGTATCATCGTAAGAGGAATATTAGATTTGGTTGTAAATGGATTTTTTTTAACGTAATGAGTCTATTTTATTTATTAAACACTAAGCCCAATATCTATCATCATGATCCGCAATTTCTTTCTCGCTATGTAGAGCTTTGTGCAGCAAATTTTTAAAACGAAGTCGCCCTCACTAACAACATACATAACTTAGATCTTAGATGTAGGCCAACAAAAGAAGTGATACACAATTGTTGAAAATGTTGTATATGAACAACATAAATAAACATATTCTCCAGTGAATCAGCGACAATCGGAAGCCGATCGCATGTATTCGATTATTGTGGAATATGGATATCAGAATCACACTACGAACCAAGAACTTGTGACTTTGTTAATATGTTTTTTTTAAACACTGAAGCCAAAACAACTATCTACATTAATTTTCTTTGTTATCGACACGGCGACACGGCGACCTGTCAGAAGTTGCAGATAAACTTGGTCCCGTCTTCACTGATATCAAGGTCAAGGCCGTTTGAAACTTTCCTTATATGGAAACGGAAAAGAATGTCTAAAAATAGCGCGGGGAAGCCCTATCCGTTAACGGAAGAAATTAACAATTATTCATTAATTTTATTGCACATGTGAAAACTATTGTTTAGGATTCATGTTTACTTTGATATGAAATCGGGTCAAAATTGGGACAGTATGATTTTAAGTGAGAATACAAGGTTGTTATATGATATTATTTTTGAATCTAAGAAAAGAAATATCTTAGGACTACTAATTTTGATAGATTTTGAAAAAAACATTTGACACAGTTTCAAAAGAATGTATCAATTCTGTTTAAAAAAAATTTGGTTTTGGTCCTGACATTATACGCTGGATTAATATCTTAACTTTTGATACATCTTCATGTGTAAGTCAAAATGGCCATATTTCTGAATTCTTCCCAAATCAACGGGGTTGCAGCTAAGGGGACCCAATTTCTCCATTTGTATTCCTTTTTGTGGCTGAAATCCTTGGTTGTATGATTAGGTAATCAATACATATAAAGAATTGTATAAAATATTCTCTACACTTTTTGATTTAGCTATATTTGGGAACACAATTTCTTAATAAATATTAAAAATTCTTGTCAGAATTTGTGTTCAGACTTATGAAGAACAATGGCACACGTCACTTGTCAATAGTTTTTATGTAAATTAAAAATCTTGTGATGATCTACATATATCGCTATGTGAATCTAAAATGTAGACTGGGCCTATGGCCTCCATTTTGCACAAAGAAATAAAGATAGATTGATTGAGTAAATAACATTATCAATATAAAACGTGGGGCCATGCCTCAATTATAACCAAATGGTATGGGCATAATATTCTTAGAGGTCATGGACATCATCAAATTTAATGGAAGTTAGAAAGTGCTTAAAACTTGGAAGTAATGCCAAAGTATAAGTAAAATGATTTGTAAGTAATGCATATGTCATACATGTATTTGAATAGGGACACAAAGGATCAATTAAACATTTAACTTGTACCCTTCATCAAAGTTTTAAATATAGATAAACAGAAAGGGGTTTTACAGTATGAACCCTTTACTCAGTAATATATCCGTCGATGGAATAAGACTTTATCATGTAAGCAACTTACTTAATTTCAAGTGATCAATCGTAATGCTTGTAAACAACCCGTACACCCCTTCAATAATTTACTTAGATTCTCCCAGGGTCTCATGCTCGCAAATATTCGACCGATCAGTAAAAGATCACTCAAGCGTTATTCGACGGATAGGTACAGTTCAATTTTGAAAATTCGACGGATTAGGCCGTAATCGTTACAATCATTGCATAGCATGATAAACACTACATAGACATATTTTCAAATTATGTTTTAATTGAGTGACACCCATCTTTAATTTCTGAGAAGCTGCACTGTCATGGCAGAAACGGGAATTTCAGGTAATATAAAACCTTATTGATACTAACTATTTCGTGTTGAATAGGTTCTATTCAACAATGGACTCCTTTCAATATTCATAGTTCAAAACGGATCTCAAATACATTACATAACGACTATTACAAGTATCAAAAGTGTTTTGTAATACTACATGCGTTGCGAATAATGCTCCCTTTCATGGCTAAAAGCTATTTTGAAAAGGTGTATTTGTGTCCTGGCTGAAAGAAACGTGGCATGTGCATAATCTTCAAATGATCTCTTCAAGCAGTGAAATGGATAACTTGTCCAACAAACCTGCTTAGAAAGAAATCAACAAATCCTTGCTTAAAGAAATGCGATCTAAAGAGAAACATGATGATTGCATTTACGACCATAGACCGTGGTTATGAAGTGAATTAGATGAAAGGTTTAGTGAACAAAAAGTTATCTTTTTCTTTATGGTAACATTCACTTTTTATCGTTTTAATCATATTGTAATAATAATACTAATTCATAGGTTTTATTGTGCTAAATATATATAAATATGTTAACTATTCGTTAATAGTTGTCAGGATAGTGTATCTACAGCCCAGTGTGAGAGTTTGTAATGTGCTTACTAAATGTAAATATATTAACTATTCGTAAATAGTTAACATGGAAGAATGTAGTAGTTTGTATTGTTCTGCATATAAATAAAGCTTGTAACTGTGATACTGTCGAATGACAATAAAATAATATTTCACCCTGTCTGTCTGTCTGTCTCTGTTTTTATCTGTTGTAAAAATCGTTCAAAGTAAAAGGGATGAAGATGTGTCTATCATAATTCATTAGTTTTGTTGAATTAGCTTGTAAACGGTACAATAAAAGTGGTTAAATAATGATACAAATTGTACTTACGTGAAAACAATTACCTTTAGACTCAATAGATGAAAAATACTAACATTCTCCTTAAATACAATGACCTTTGGATATAATTGATTTAAATTGATATAGATATTGTTACTGAATGGACATTGAATAAAATCTCACAATGGGGCATATCAAAACCTTTCAGGGATTTGCTCAACAAGTTTCATCTGCCTCTGTGCTTGGTGATCTTGCTTTATTGTGTACGGATGGCTATATAAATAATTGTAGATTTCTTTTTTCTTGAAAACTTTGCAACAGTAAATTTAACTCCTCTTTAAAGATTTATTCTGTGTACAACTAGCAACATTTCAAACTAGATCAACACCACAACATAGTATATGCGACACATTATTAGAAACTGTACTTATATACAACATATTAAGATATGTTACTGATTACCTTGAGACCGAATCATTTCCATGTAATTCGACGTGGCGTAAAATAGTTATCAACTGTCTTAATAAAAGTGATATTGTAAGATGGGCTACTCAAGTCACTGTGAGACACGATATGTTAAGATAATGCCTCACCCGCACTACCTTTGGTATTCAATTACTATATTGTTTTATGTATGTCTATCCACAATACAGGGATATTTTATTGTTTTGTGTTTCAAAATTTTCTGAATCATGTAATAGACACTTTAACGTTTATGACTGTCATACTATTCTACAAGGTGAACATTATATGTACAACAGAAATCAGTTCTATTCAAACTTCTAGATCTATTTGATGTTGATGTATATGTACAAATTGAACTACTAACAGAAGATGAAATGCTGTCTCTTTTTTTCTGGATGAGAAATAGCAATAACTAGCCAAAAAAATTAAATGTCATGGAGATGTATGATAATCCTTTAAAGCAAATACCTATATTCTTTGCTCTCCTCGCTCAAGTGTACATACTAGACATTGCTTTCGACTTTGCTTTGTACATATTATTTTCTATGGACATGTAATCACTTTGTGATGTTAATTGATATATGTACAATGATCTTCGAATTGATATCTGAAGGAAGTAATTTCATCCATTCATTCATTCATTCATTCATTGGCTCTAATCTCAGTGAGGCTTTTTTTTATTTAGACGTTACAACCTCTGTGAGGTTTTCAAGAAGATGATCATTATTTCCCTCACATTCAACAAATAATGACAATCTGTAGTATATGCACACATACACCTAGAATTATCTCCCTTCAAGAGATTTCCTCTACCTTAACATCTAACACCAAAGTCATTGTACAACCCGGGTGGTTAAGCAAACTAGTATTATATAGAGATACTATATCAATATCATTGAGAAAGGTAGAACGTTCATATTTTCACGAGTAACCCAGCAACAAGTGAACTTATTCAACTTTTCATGCCTCACCAGATGACATGAAAATTGTATGTGTTAAAATTGACATAATTCTATTTATCATATTATGTTATCCTTCTTATTCCGCCAAAAAGGACTTGTGACGGCATAATAGATTTTGTTTCAACAGATAATTGATTCATGACATCAAACTCTTGAACATGATGTCATTCGAGTGGCGATAAACTTAAGATTACAGTGGCCACAGTTGTGATAAAGGTTGTCGCCACTGTAGCCAGATAGTGGGTTTATTTCACTGAAAGAACAGCATATCTAAACAAAATTATTTTCTCATAATAAGACAAAGAAGCTGCGCCACTCTTATCTTTTGAATTTCCCTGTTCCTCCGATTTCATACATCATCGATTACCTTATCTAAAGCTAAATTGAGAAGTTTAAAACAATTTACTTAACAAACATATGAAACACAAAACCATGATATTCTTATTTCAAAACAGGTCCGGATGGTTAGTATGAAATATTAAGGTTGCCATGCAGAATATCTTAAAACAAATTGCTTTACTTACCATTTTAACAGCTCCGAGTCGGCTTGATGAACTGAAAGTCTACTTGGAATGGTGGTATTTATCGACCAGGGTCCCGTTGCACAAAACAACCTTATCTCTTAAGGTTAACCTTATCCCTAAGGTTCAACCTTAAGCCTTTACTAAGGTTACCTTCCCGTTGCATGAAACAACCTTAACTAAGGTTAACCTTAACTTAAAGTCGATAACTAAGGTTGGTCTGACCCAACCTTAGCGTCACTAAGGTTGTGTTTTTAATAATGGCGGCAGCTTTCATTTTTCTTAATGAAATCGACAAAAGTTTGAAGAAACAAAGAGTGTTTAGAGATAGGACTAGCCAACTTGACAGCCTTAATGACACAGAATTGATAGCCAGATATCGTCTATCTAGAAATGCAATTGCCTGCATTGTGAATCAAGTACAGCCTATAATAGAACGGCCGACACAGCGAATTATTATATGATTGGCGGTGAAATACCGAGATCTATCAATGAAAATAAACCGTGTTATCAGTCACTAGTGACAATAACAATGGAACGTGTTATCAGTCACTAGTGACTGATAACAACAATGACCTGACGTCATCGAACAATGCTCTTACGCAATGACACGCTCATGACGTCATGTTGTCGCTTAGGCAACGGGCTCTCACCGGAGCCGACTCAACGTAGATGCGCTTGAATTTCGACAGAAAAACAACGATTTAATCATAAAATAAATAGAAAATTTGTCTTTTCTTGACAAATACCATGTTTATCTCATCTCGTGAGGCAGAAAAGATGTATATTATCACTCGTGGCTGCGCCACTCGTGAAAATATAAACTTTCTTCCTCACTCGATGAGATAAACATGGTATTTGTCAAGAAAAGACAAATATCCTCTAATTATCAATGTAGGTGCTCAAAATTGAGATATACCTTAAAAAGATACTTCATTATGCACACAATAACTCTTCTAAAATTTGCTAATTTGATTATATTACAATTACATCAAAAAAGCTTTAAGTAAATTCTTACACAAGATTAACTGACTCCAAAAGTTTGTGAAAAGATCATTTTGTCAGGAGATCATATATATCGCAATATGTATCATGTCGTGACCTCCATATAGAGATACATATCGTATCGCGTCCTGTATCGTTACACCTCTATGCCCTAGGGCAACATATGAAAAATATGAACCTCAATATGACTGCCCTCTGATTTTGTTGTTTTTAAACTTGCTTATATTAAACTCAGACTCAACTTATGTTACTTGCTATTGATAAGACATTATATGGACTTCAGTAATCAAATATACTTTAAATGTTCAAAGTAATCTAAAGTATTTCTTTTATTTATATAGATCAGCAAGTCAACAGTTGTGTGTAGTAAACACTTCCAAGCAACAGACTACAAATGGACACCTGTTAAACGTATGCTGAAGTCCGGGGCTGTTCCATCAAAGTTTTCTTGGTCTCAAGAGGTGAAGAGACGGTCAGGACTTGCTACAAGGAGACCAGACATACCAGAGACAGTAGTCAGTGATACAGAGGAGGTAATGGAGGTTGAAGAATCTGATGTTGTTGATACAGAAACTACTGATGATACACAACAACTTGAGGGTGACCAACTCAAGGACATTATAAAAACAGGTAATGAGGAAATTGAGAAACTTCGAGCAGAAAACCAATTGCTGACAGAAAAATTGAAAGTTAGTCGTTTTGGCATCAACCGCTTCTCATACGATGACTCCAAAATAAGGTTCTACACTGGATTTATAACTTATCAGGTTTTCATGGCATTTTTCAATTGGATCCAGCCCACAGCATCAAACATGAAAAGCATGTACTATCAGGCTCGCGATACCACATCACTCGCTGGGAGGAAACGGAACATGCTATTGATTGATGAACTGTTTATGTTTCTGTGTCGTATGCGTTTGGGACTGTTGGAAGAAGATTTATCTGATAGATTTGAGTGTACTGTGCAGACTGTGAGTCGTAAAATTCTGACATGGCTGAACTATTTGTATTTTGTTTTGGGAAGCATTCCTCTGTGGCTATCAAGGGAACAAATTGACTGTCTGATGCCTGATGATTTCAAGCCGAAATATTCTTCAACCCGAGTTGTATTGGATTGTACAGAAATCACATGTCAAGTCCCTTCATCAATGGTATTAAATAGCCAAGCTTATTCAAATTACAAGAGCAGAACAACGTTCAAGTCTCTGATTGGAGTAGCCCCACATGGTGCAATGACTTTCCTATCACCCCTATACACAGGATGCATGTCGGACAATGAAATCGTTAAATTATGTGGTATCAGGGATTTACTTGAGGAAGGAGACAGTGTTATGGCAGATAAAGGTTTTCGACTTGGAAAGTATTTTGCAGAGAAGAACATAGGTCTCAACATGCCGCCATTTTTATCAACCAGTGATAATGGACAGTTCACACCTGAACAAGTTGAATTGAATGAAGAAATTGCTAGTTTACGTGTGCATGTGGAACGCTTTAACAGACGTGTGAAAGAAAATCATATTTTTGACAATGAAGTTCCAATGTCAATGGTTGGTTCTATGAATCAATTGTGGTCAGTTGCATGTATTCTTGCAAATTTCCAGGGACCATTAATTGCAAGGTGATAAGTGTATGTACTAGTCATTCCTTGAACCACTCCTGAGATGTTGAGTTACATAAATGAAACTTGTATATAAATATTCTTGTATAATGTACATTATTTGATCAAGCAGAATAGACTGTTGCTGAAATTTGTAATTTGTAAGCAAGTAATTATCTTAAAAAATATTTGTTAGCTTGCAATAGATGTGTGCAAAGTTGTGTTTTTATGGTTTATATCATAGTCAAGTAATTGTCAGGAACATCAGAGTTGCTTTTAATACAAATAATGCAGATTCAGGATTTCTGTTCTGAGTTGTTTCCAGGCTAATTCAGTTAGCAATAAATAACAGAACCAGTTTTATATCCTTAAATTGTATTTCTAAAAATGTAAGAATATGATATCCCTGTACTACTGTATATCTTAGATATTCAGACATCTGACAAATGCATTTGAAGAAAGGAATTATAAACTTGGTCAATACTGAAGAGTGTGTTGCTTTTTTGTCTACAGACATCAATGTCTATAAAATTAGAACCTTATCTATTGAACATCAACAATTTTTATCACAACAGTCAATTATGATGTTGCAATACTTTTAAAGAGTTGTATACTAGTAAGCATAGTTACAGACTTATTTAACTGGGATATCAGTGGTTGAATTGATAAAATCTAACATACTTGAAACTGCATGCAAATTGAGACAATAGTCAGAGCACTATTTCTGATTTGCAACAGCACTGTGTATAACCGTACACCGGAACTAGCGAGGTGTACGGCGGAGAAATGTTGCTAGCGAGGAGCCGAAATCGAAAGTTAGGTAATATTTTACTTCATAACTTTTAAATAATCAACATCATGTGGTAATTTTAGCACACATACTTAGTAAAATGTATGTGCTTATCATTCTGTATCCAAGGGACAGTAACAATGACAGTTGCGAGTAATGTTGTTGTTAGTAACATATTTGCTATCTCTGACTATGAACATGATATGAGTCTTTTATGACATTAAATAGTTATGTTTCTGAAAGCCATTGACATGATAATAACATAGAAAAAGTTGATGAAACGGCCATGCTTGATTTTTTTTTATCCCGTTTGCGATCACGCTCCTCGCTAGCAACATTTCTCCGCCATACACCTCGCTAGTTCCGGTGTACAGTTATACACAGTGAACAGGTCAACTGGAAAACTGATCCTTAGTACAAGTTAATCTCTAAATTGAGAGAAGATTATGCAATAGCAATTTTACAAATAGTGGTTGAAGAAGAATTGGTCTGCTTTGTCTTTGATTGCGTGCCATTCTTCTGCATCAAAAAAGATAGTTTCTAGATGAAAGTCATTTTCACACCAAACAAATAAATCGCACCACTCTAGTCCTGTGACTCCGAGCTGAGTCTGCACTTGGGTGTAATATGCATGGTTGTGGTTCAGTTGAAGGCGATCTCCAACTCGCTTCAGGTATGAAACCTCTAGAACAGAGGTGACACAGGGACATTTGATTTCTAGAATACCAATAGCAGGCTGGCGATTTGGTATGTAAACTTTCCGATCTGGTGTGGCAGCAATCCAGAAAGCCCAAGGACTTATGACAATTCCAACAGGATAAACATTAGCTCCATCAAGTACCTGAACATATTTATCAACAGCAATAGGTTCATTTGATAGTCCTGTTGCCATGGCCAGTGTTTGTCTTGTTTTTTTTCTTAGATCGTCAGCTAGTTTTTCAAAGTTTTCTTTTCTGGTAAGAACACTGCGCATCTTTGAAGCGCTGAGACGGTCTTTCTTAAGTCTAAACCAAAGACCGCACTCACTCTGAAGCCTGGTTTCCTCCTCAAATGTGTGGACTTCTTCAACTGTGCACCTCAAAGACTCAAATTTCAACTGCTTTTCCTTTGTTAGTGGAAACGCAACCATATTGTTCTCTATCTTGTTGGATACTGGTAATAGAGGATAGTCAAAATTGTCAAAAATGGAAATGTTGTATTTAGGATTCAATTTCTGATGTACTGATAGGACAGATCCCTTCTGAAATTTACCAAAAGAAGTTTCAACCATTTGAACAGACCCACTGACACTAAGCTCAAGGGCTGGGAGAATCATAGAAGATGGTGAAACTTTACTCAATGATGCATAGAGATCAGCATGATCTGGCATCTCAGTTCTGAGAGGATTATATAAAGTAGACTTCACTGTCCTTTTAGGTGCTTCCATGGGATTGTGTTTTTTACTGTATCCCACAGCCACAATATCTTGAACTTCAACACCTGTTATTTTCTCACCCCTAGGTTTATGCCATGTCTGGGGTTGAGAGGTTTTCACGGGATCTGTTGGAATAACCTTATTTCCCAGTTTCTTTAAGTGACCGATGTCGTAAAGTAGAGCTCCAATGTGGCTGCAGCCTTTCCCCTGAGCTTTGGGACACTCACACTTTGCATCTTCCACACTACCTGTATCGCCATCAAACCTCAGTGTCACCTGCAAGCCCCAGCAGACATTCACAGTGCATTCATCTCATATAGGAAATCTGATGTTATTTCTAAAAATATATTTTGGGCATTTGGTGACAAACAATGGATTGCTGCCCAAGTTGCAGAGCAGATTGTTATGACACTATTTAAAAGAAAACTTTCAAGCAAAACAATTTGAGTTCTTGTATACCGTTAATGTCCTAAACTGATTCTGGCAAAAAGTTGAAAGGTTTAATAGCACCACTTCAGCAATAACGTATCGGTGAAAAACAATAGTGTACTGTGTAGTATTCATATCTTGTTTTCATTTCTTATCTCATATTGCTATTCAGAATTTCTGGTCATTTCATTTCATCAGTCATAAGCTAAGTGATAAATAATGGTTGCAAGTCACAATTTATGACATTATTAAACAAGAAGATATGGTCATCAACACCCCCGCTAAATAGGTTTTCATTAAAGCTCCCATTATTTTCCTATTATTTGCTGTAACTCTGTAAAAGTAATTGCATTTATCTCATTTTAGAACTCCATCAAGGTATTTATACCATGAACCACACAGCAAGTTTGATTAACCTATCATAAATAGTTTCTGATAAAAGCTGTCCCCTTTAACTTGGACGGACGCAGGCATAAAGCCCAGACCTATAATTATCTCCTTTCCACTAAGTGGCAGGGGATAATAACCTCAACTCTTTAACTTAGTCAACACCAAACAGGAATGAGTGAATGAAAGAATGAATGATTGAAAAATAAATTATTAAAACTTTTGACAGGTTCAAGAAAATAACTGATAACTAGACAACTAAAAAATCCCAATCAGCCATTAAATGAACATAACTCAACATAATCTTTCAGATAAAGCATGCCGGTAACTGGTTTTCATGATTTACCCATATAGAATAGACTTTGTTTCTCTGAGAAGCAAAGCACTCTGCTGACAACCTACATCCTGTGCTTGTTTTTGTGACTGAAATTATGACACAAAATGGTATTCAATCGCAATTTTATTATTTCAAAAGAAACAACCTCCCAATTCTTAACTGCTTTCACACATAGGATGAATCAAATAAAGTTTGGTTAACCAGTTAAAACACAGGCCTATAATGATATATATAGCATTATCATGGATAACGTAATACATCCTGATATAATATTAAGATGTTTTTCTAGTAAGGCTATAAAATGCCTAAACAAATTTATTTCCACACATGTAAAAATTATATCAATTTAGTGTAGCTTAAATAATTTGCATAAATTGGTGTTCATTTGAAAACTATTCAGTTTCAATTGAAATCGTCTCAGAAGTACATGATTTAATTATAATTTTCTAAGCAGTATAAGTATTTAATCAGAAATACAAAAAAAATCTCCCTCCATTAGATCACTGAGTTAAAGATCACAGCTACAATCATGTGCCATATTAAAGTTCACAGTGACGTAATTACCATAGACTTGCATGCTATTTAGGTGTTGTGAGAATAGTTTTCATAAAATAAGTAAACATTCCTTTTCAGTCATATTTTGCAGACGTACAGGTGTAAACTCATGTCAGCAGAATGTTCATAATTAATTTTCATCAACAAGTTGATTAGTTTTTCGAATGATTATTAAAATACTGTGTGTGCAACGTGTGATTCCATTGACGGCCATGTACATGTATGTAGATTATGTCCTTTTCTTTTATTTATGAACAGTTTTCATCCTGCTAGTCTGACGTTTAAATGAAAATTATGAGTATATAGCTGAGAAGATTAAGGAAATGTTGGAAAAAATCACAACCAAACGACAAGCAATAAATTTAGAAAAAATATTCTCGCAACACCTAAATAACATGTCCGTCTATGTATGTGAATGTTTTTAAAATTAAGATTAAATTGACATATTTATCTGAACTTGGCGGGCACTAATTACTTTGTCTGTTTCTGATGTATTTTTCGTGGAAATACTTGTATGCTTTGTGCATATGGGTCTTCCCAGAGGCCTTGGACGTCGACTGCAGGTAATTGTCAACAAAAGTTTGTGACAGAAGCCATTCCGGCAGCAATGACAAATCTCGATCACTGTAGGTCACCGCTGACGACGCCATGTTTATAGTCGGGGATTCCCTTGTCGTGCTCACTAAGCCTCGTTTTGGATAATGACGTTATTTTTAGCTACCTATTTTAGGAAAGGCCTATGGTCCTGTGCAATGCTCATTCCACTGCTCTCGAAATAGTGGGTAGGTGGGTAACCCATTGCTGGATAATCTGAGAGTGAGTGAGTGGGTAAGTGACTTAGTTCGAAACGTGCCCCTTTCCACCCAGCAGTAGTTGGGTACCTGGTATGATAAGATGGTAGTCTGAATTTCAACCTTGAGCACCTGACAGGTGACCGGTTGTATTCTCCTTAGGGAGTGTTCTGTACTCGTTGACCAGGGGTATTATGTCACTCAGCACTTTGAGCATGCAATGTGCATGAATATATGCGCTATATAAATGGACAATCATTAGTATTATTACATACAAAGAAGAAAAACCAATGAACAAGAATAGTTAGAATCGTTTTAAATTAATTTGAGATTAAGATATTGTGATGAGTTTCTAGTCACTGACATTATATGCATTGTAAAGAAGCGTTCCATCCCCATCCTTTGCAGCTAAAATGTATTGCTTTGAAAACGCAAGTATACATTAGTAGTAGGAGAGCGACACTCTGAACGTGAATGGAAAATATTACGTAACATTACGTCACAACTTGGCGGTTCCAAATTCTTTTCCATGTCACATTCAGAGTGTCACCCTGGCCAATCGACCTGACAACGATTGACCCCTATGCGACTTTTGTCGTCGTCGTCGTCGACCACGTTGCTGCGTCGTCGTTGACGTCGTCATTTAGATATGGGGAAACTTTCAGCGTGGATATGAATTCGGGAATGCTCAGGTGTTTCCGTCGTTAGTCAATGTCACCAGGGAGCGTATGGGAGAGAACCAGGGGGGAGATTGTGTCACCAGGGGTGGGGGGGGGGGGCTGTCAGAGTGGATGTACATTCGGGAATGTTCGTGTATTTCCGTCGTTAGTCAATGTCACCAGGGAGCGTATGGGAGAGAACCAGGGGGGAGATTGTGTCACCAGCGGTGGGGGGGGGGGGGGCTGTCAGAGTGGATGTACATTCGGGAATGTTCGTGTATTTCCGTCGTTAGTCAATGTCACCAGGGAGCATAAGGGAGAGAACCAGGGGGGAGATCGTGTCACCAGGGGTAGGGGCTGTCAGAGTGAATATGTATTCGGGCATGCTCGGTCGTTTCTGTCGTTAGGCAAGGTTGGCAATGTGAGGAGGGTTTCAATAGATGTGACGTACGAGGTTGTATAGGTACAGCTCTTCGTGAGCATCGCTTTAACGTATGATAAAGTAACAACTTATAATAAATAACTAAAACACGTTTTGAAGACCTTAAACAACTGATTATTTTAATAATAATATATATATATATATATAAATACGATATTACAGAACAGAAAAATGAAGTCATGGTGTTACAAATCCACAAAGTATTCATCACGATAAGTTGTCATTTTTGAAAATAGACAATCCGAACTCCAACGTTTGTGCTCAAGGTCATTAACATTGGATTCCTTCCATTGCGAAAGTTCAATTCCACAATAGAAGCACTTAACACAGTCACATTTTCCCGAATAAAGGAAACCCCTTGCTGCAAGCTCAGTTTGTTTCTGGTACAGTTGAATCGGCCATGTATTGAAAGTGCCCTTCCTCGTTGATGCACGCGTCATGTTCATATAACACGGGTTAGTCCATACTGGTCCCTGGCGATCCATGACGTAGCTTGTATCACAATCGAGGTCTAGAGGCAGTATTGGGGATATAACATCACGGCGGTGGTCCAGTATTTCGTCTTTGAATATGTTACAGTTGTTCACTTCACCTGACTTTCCACATCAGTTGCTTCTCACTGTCATGATGTAGTTCCTCCTTTTGTCTTGTGATGTTACCTCGGCGAAATGTTTGTCTCAAATGGTAACTCAAGCCATACGCCGAACAACTATAGTGTTACAGACATTGGTTCAATCTCACAGACAGTCCATCTAATGGCAAGGGGTGTTGCAAATGACTCTTCAAATCAGTTTCAACACAATATGTATCGGGCAAGTCACAACTTGACCATTCAAACACAAGATTAACACACTTGGTATGTTTGTGAACAAAGAGGGTATCGACAAATGAACAACAGGTTTTGTCATCAAGGCGCGTGTCCTATTATTCAACTGTGTTGTGCCCCACAGGTATGTATAGATGCAACAGTCGCTTCCAGATACTAATTACCAGTACCGACAGGCGACCAATATGATGTCATTGAATAACCCCGCCCCATTCAACTAAATCCTGCCTTGGGGTAATAAGAGGGATTAATTACTGATGGTAAAAAGTAGGGATTGTTACTGCAAGTGGCCAACCCTTTGTAATGTAAACATAAACGCGCAGCTCTTTCAAACAATGCGATGGCTCAGAATGTATAGGTATAGCTCTTCAGCTTCATGAGTATGTACGTTTGTGATCTACTAGAATAAACAGGTTTTCTTCCTTTTTCTTATCAGTCGTTAAAGTGACGTTTAAGATACATTTTATGACAAATATTTCCTTTACGATTTATTTGGGTACCAAACCCCTGCCCAAATGTTTTAATGAAAAAACGAAGCCCCTCTCCTTCTCAATCTTTTATCATTACACAACTGTCCAAAATGTATCGTGAGCATCGCTTTAACATATGATAAAGTAACAACTTATAATAAACTAGGATTGACACGTCAATACTTAGGTCTTCAAGATTCCTGTTTGACCTTCACACAGTGTTTGACCTTCACATGACTTTTTGTCTAAGAGGTAAACAGTAGCTAATACATTATCAAAATGACCAAATTCCACTTGATATTCAACGTTAAAGGCTTTACCGAAAATTCATCATGGCTGCCAACATGAATCATCTCAGGTTATACAGTCTTGTTGCTGCCTGATGATAGATACAACATTTCCTAGTGTTTTATCAACCTTGTTTATTGTACAAACAACTCACTCCTTATCTACTGGAAAACATCATGTACATATATATCCTGCTTCACTGTATCACCTGCATTACTCGCTTGATAACGACATTAGTATCTATGTCGAAGCGTCGCAAACCTGAATAAAGAAGTTGTATATCCATAATATTGCCTTCATCTTCTTCAGCAACAGCTAGTTTCCAAATTTGTCTTTTTGGAATACTTCTTTCTTGGCTGTCATCACGACAGTGGGACTTTCTTGTTGATGGATTTCCTTTTGCATTTCTTCTTTTATATAGCTGTTTTCTGGCAGTCAAGAGTCAAACATGCCAATCAGCACAATCACTATGCCATCAAGGTATTTGAGCAAACCCTGACGGATGTGATTACCTCGCAGGTTTGTCATTGATTGGTTGCATTGTTCTCTGTAATTGACAGAGTTGATGCCCATTGTCATCAATGTGTGTTTTGGCATAACTTGAGCTTTTAAATGCAGCAATTACAGCTAGAGACCCTAAGCATTTGCTAGTGCTAGTTTTAACAACTACAAGCACAAAACAAATACAAAGGATTCCATAACCGTCAAGGACTGATGCCAATGCCATTCACGAACTTCTTTTCAGCTGTATTTACTGTCATCATCCCCCAGCATTTGTTAGTGCTAGTTTCTCGTTGTTTACATGCACATGGCTAATGTTGCGGAATAACATCACAATGGGGGTTCAAACCGTTTCAGATGCACAAAACACAAACTGGTTGTAAGAGCACCTGCTTGCCCCCAGCATGTGCTTGTGCTACTTTTCAGATCATGAAGCACGTAACAAATGCGGGAAGCAAACATTGGTCATTTCTATAAAAATACATATCCTGTTGAATTTGTCCTTTCAACCCCCAGCATATGCTAGTGCTAGTTGTATTTGTAAGACCAGCGCAAAGCAAATGCAAGGAGTCTCTTGGTATGATGGCAAGCAGCAACAGCTAGTTTCCAAATTTGTCTTTTTCGAATACTTCTTTCTTGGCTGTCATCACGACAGTGGGACTTTCTTGTTGATGGATTTCCTTTTGCATTTCTTCTTTTATATAGCTGTTTTCTGGCAGTCAAGGGTCAAACATGCCAATCAGCACAATCACTATGCCATCAAGGTATTTGAGCAAACCCTGACGGATGTGATTACCTCGCAGGTTTGTCATTGATTGGTTGCATTGTTCTCTGTAATTGACAGAATTGATTCCCATTGTCATCAATGTGTGTTTTGGCATAACTTGAGCTTTTAAATGCAGCAATTACAGTTAGAGACCCTAAGCATTTGCTAGTGCTAGTTTTAACAACTACAAGCACAAAACAAATACTAAGGATTCCATAACCGTCGAGGACTGATGCCAATGCCATTCACGAACTTTTTTTCAGCTGTATTTACTGTCATCATCCCCCAGCACTTGCTAGTGCTAAATTCTTGTTGTTTACCAGCACATGGCTAATGTTGCGGAATAACATCACAAGGGGGCTCAAACCGTTTCAGATGCACAAAACACACACTGGTTGTAAGAGCACCTGCTTGCCCCCAGCATGTGCTAGTGCTACTTTTCATATCATGAAGCACGTAACAAATGCGGGAAGAAAACAGTGGTCATTTCTATAAAAATACATATCCTGTTGAATTTGTCCTTTCAACCCCCAGCATGTGCTAGTGCTAGTTGTATTTGTAAGACCAACGCAAAGCAATTGCAACGAGTCTCTTGGTATGATGGCAAGCAGCAACAGCTAGTTTCCAAATTTGTCTTTTTCGAATACTTCTTTCTTGGCTGTCATCACGACAATTGGACTTTCTTGTTGATGGATTTCCTTTTGCATTTCTTCTTTCTTCTGGTTTGTCATTGATTGGTTGCATTGTTCTCTGTATTTGACAGAATTGATTCCCATTGTCATCAATGTGTGTTTTGGCATAACTTGAGCTTTTAAATGCAGCAATTACAGTTAGAGACCCTAAGCATTTGCTAGTGCTAGTTTTAACAACTACAAGCACAAAACAAATACTAAGGATTCCATAACCGTCGAGGACTGATGCCAATGCCATTCACGAACTTCCTTTTAGCTGTATTTACTGTCATCATCCCCCATCATTTGCTAGTGCTAGTTTCTCGTTTTTTACCAGCACATGGCTAATGTTGCGGAATGACATCACAATGGAGGGTTCAAACCGTTTCAGATGCACAAAACACAAACTGGTTGTAAGAGCACCTGCTTGCCCCCAGCATGTGCTAGTGCTACTTTTCATATCATGAAGCACGTAACAAATGCGGGAAGAAAACAGTGGTCATTTCTATAAAAATACATATCCTGTTGAATTTGTCCTTTCAACCCCCAGCATATGCTAGTGCTAGTTGTATTTGTAAGACCAGCGCAAAGCAAATGCAAGGAGTCTCTTGGTATGATGGCAAGCAGCAACAGCTAGTTTCCAAATTTGTCTTTTTGGAATACTTCTTTCTTGGCTGTCATCACGACAGTGGGACTTTCTTGTTGATGGATTTCCTTTTGCATTTCTTCTTTTATATAGCTGTTTTCTGGCAGTCAAGAGTCAAATATGCCAATCAGCACAATCACTATGCCATCAAGGTATTTGAGCAAACCCTGACGGATGTGATTACCTCGCAGGTTTGTCATTGATTGGTTGCATTGTTCTCTGTAATTGACAGAATTGATGCCCATTGTCATCAATGTGTGTTTTGGCATAACTTGATCTTTTAAATGCAGCAATTACAGTTAGAGACCCTAAGCATTTGCTAGTGCTAGTTTTAACAACTACAAGCACAAAACAAATACTAAGGATTCCATAACCGTCGAGGACTGATGCCAATGCCATTTACGAACTTCTTTTCAGCTGTATTTACTGTCATCACCCCCAGCATTTGCTGGAGCTAAATTCTTGTTGTTTACCAGCACATGGCTAATGTTGCGGAATAACATCACAATGGAGGTTCAAACCGTTTCAGATGCACAAAACACAAACTGGTTGTAAGAGCACCTGCTTGCCCCCAGCATGTGCTTGTGCTACTTTTCATATCATGAAGCACGTAACAAATGCGGGAAGCAAACAGTGGTCATTTCTATAAAAATACATATCCTGTTGAATTTGTCCTTTCAACCCCCAGCATGTGCTAATGCTAGTTGTATTTGTAAGACCAACGCAAAGCAATTGCAACGAGTCTCTTGGTATGATAGCAAGCAGCAACAGCTAGTTTCCAAATTTGTCTTTTTGGAATACTTCTTTCTTGGCTGTCATCACGACAATTGGACTTTCTTGTTGATGGATTTCCTTTTGCATTTCTTCTTTCATATTGCTGTTTTCTGGCATTAAAGAGTCAAACATGCCAATCAGCACAATCACTATGCCATCAAGGTATTTGAGCAAACCCTGACGGATGTGATTACCTCGCAGGTTTGTCATTGATTGGTTGCATTGTTCTCTGTAATTGACAGAATTGATGCCCATTGTCATCAATGTGTGTTTTGGCATAACTTGATCTTTTAAATGCAGCAATTACAGTTAGAGACCCTAAGCATTTGCTAGTGCAAGGTTTAACAACTACAAGCACAAAATAAATACTAAGGATTCCATAACCGTCGAGGACTGATGCCAATGCCATTCACGAACTTCTTTTCAGCTGTATTTGCTGTCATCATCCCCCAGCATTTGTTAGTGCTAGTTGATTGGTTGCATTGTTCTCTGTAATTGACAGAATTGATTCCCATTGTCATCAATGTGTGTTTTGGCATAACTTGAGCTTTTAAATGCAGCAATTACAGTTAGAGACCCTAAGCATTTGCTAGTGCTAGTTTTAACAACTACAAGCACAAAACAAATACTAAGGATTCCATAACCGTCGAGGACTGATGCCAATGCCATTCACGAACTTCTTTTCAGCTGTATTTGCTGTCATCATCCCCCAGCATTTGTTAGTGCTAGTTTCTCGTTGTTTACATGCTCATGGCTAATGTTGCGGAATAACATCACAATGGAGGTTCAAACCGTTTCAGATGCACAAAACACAAACTGGTTGTAAGAGCACCTGCTTGCCCCCAGCATGTGCTTGTGCTACTTTTCATATCATGAAGCACGTAACAAATGCGGGAAGCAAACAGTGGTCATTTCTATAAAAATACATATCCTGTTGAATTTGTCCTTTCAACCCCCGGCATGTGCTAATGCTAGTTGTATTTGTAAGACCAGCGCAAAGTAAATGCAAGGAGTCTCTTGGTATGATGGCAAGCAGCAACAGCTAGTTTCCAAATTTGTCTTTTTGGAATACTTCTTTCTTGGCTGTCATCACGACAGTGGGACTTTCTTGTTGATGGATTTCCTTTTGCATTTCTTCTTTTATATAGCTGTTTTCTGGCAGTCAAGAGTCAAACATGCCAATCAGCACAATCACTATGCCATCAAGGTATTTGAGCAAACCCTGACGGATGTGATTACCTCGCAGGTTTGTCATTGATTGGTTGCATTGTTCTCTGTAATTGACAGAATTGATGCCCATTGTCATCAATGTGTGTTTTGGCATAACGGGAGCTTTTAAATGCAGCAATTACAGTTAGAGACCCTAAGCTTTTGCTAGTGCTAGTTTTAACAACTACAAGCACAAAACAAATACTAAGGATTCCATAACCGTCGAGGACTGATGCCAATGCCATTCACGAACTTCTTTTCAGCTGTATTTGCTGTCATCATCCCCCAGCATTTGTTAGTGCTAGTTTCTCGTTGTTTACATGCTCATGGCTAATGTTGCGGAATAACATCACAATGGGGGTTCAAACCGTTTCAGATGCACAAAACACAAACTGGTTGTAAGAGCACCTGCTTGCCCCCAGCATGTGCTAGTGCTACTTTTCATATCATGAAGCACGTAACAAATGCGGGAAGAAAACAGTGGTCATGTCTATAAAAATACATATACTGTTGAATTTGTCCTTTCAACCCCCAGCATGTGCTAGTGCTAGTTGTATTTGTAAGACCAGCGCACAGCAAATGCAAGGAGTCTCTTGGTATGATGGCAAGCAGCAACAGCTAGTTTCCAAATTTGTCTTTTTGGAATACTTCTTTCTTGGCTGTCATCACGACAGTGGCACTTTCTTGTTGATGGATTTCCTTTAGCATTTCTTCTTTTATATAGCTGTTTTCTGGCAGTCAAGAGTCAAACATGCCAATCAGCACAATCACTATGCCATCAAGGTATTTGAGCAAACCCTGACGGATGTGATTACCTCGCAGGTTTGTCATTGATTGGTTGCATTGTTCTCTGTAATTGACAGAATTGATGCCCATTGTCATCAATGTGTGTGTTGGCATAACTTGAGCTTTTAAATGCAGCAAATACAGTTAGAGACCCTAAGCATTTGCTAGTGCTAGTTTTAACAACTACAAGCACAAAACAAATACTAAGGATTCCATAACCGTCGAGGACTGATGCCAATGCCATTTAAGAACTTCTTTTCAGCTGTATTTACTGTCATCATCCCCCAGCATTTGCTAGTGCTAGTTTCTCGTTTTTTATCAGCACATGGCTAATGTTGCGGAATGACATCACAATGGGGGTTCAAACCGTTTCAGATGCACAAAACACAAACTGGTTGTAAGAGCACCTGCTTGCCCCCAGCATGTGCTAGTGCTACTTTTCATATCATGAAGCACGTAACAAATGCGGGAAGCAAACTGTGGTCATTTCTATAAAAATACATATCCTGTTGAATTTGTCCTTTCAACCCCAAGCATATGCTAGTGCTAGTTGTATTTTTAAGACCAGCGCAAAGCAAATGCAAGGAGTCTCTTGGTATGATGGCAAGCAGCAACAGCTAGTTTCCAAATTTGTCTTTTTACGAATACTTCTTTCTTGGCTGTCATTGACAGTGGGACTTTCTTGTTGATGGATTTCCTTTTGCATTTCTTCTTATATATATCTGTTTTCTGGCAGTCAAGAGTCAAACATGCCAATAAGCACAATCACTATGCCATCAAGGTATTTGAGCAAACCCTGACGGACGTGAGTACCTCGCAGGTTTGTCATTGATTGGTTGCATTGTTCTCTGTAATTGACAGAATTGATGCCCATTGTCATCAATGTGTGTGTTGGCATAACTTGAGCTTTTAAATGCAGCAAATACAGTTAGAGACCCTAAGCATTTGCTAGTGCTAGTTTTAACAACTACAAGCACAAAACAAATACTTAGGATTCCATAACCGTCAAGGACTGATGCCAATGCCATTCACGAACTTCTTTTCAGCTGTATTTACTGTCATCATCCCCCAGCATTTGCTAGTGCTAGTTTCTCGTTGTTTACCAGCACATGGCTAATGTTGTGGAATAACATCACAATGGGGGTTCAAACCGTTTCAGATGCACAAAACACAAACTGGTTGTAAGAGCACCTGCTTGCCCCCAGCATGTGCTAGTGCTACTTTTCATATCATGAAGCACGTAACAAATGCGGGAAGCAAACAGTGGTCATTTCTATAAAAATACATATCCTGTTGAATTTGTCCTTTCAACCCCCAGCATGTGCTAGTGCTAGTTGTATTTGTAAGACCAGCGCAAAGCAAATGCAAGGAGTCTCTTGGTATGATGGCAAGCAGCAACAGCTAGTTTCAAAATTTGTCTTTTTGGAATACTTCTTTCTTGGCTGTCATCACGACAGTGGGACTTTCTTGTTGATGGATTTCCTTTTGCAATTCTTCTTTTATATAGCTGTTTTCTGGCAGTCAAGAGTCAAACATGCCAATCAGCACAATCACTATGCCATCAAGGTATTTGAGCAAACCCTGACGGATGTGATTACCTCGCAGGTTTGTCATTGATTGGTTGCATTGTTCTCTGTAATTGACAGAATTGATGCCCATTGTCATCAATGTGTGTGTTGGCATTACTTGAGCTTTTAAATGCAGCAAATACAGTTAGAGACCCTAAGCATTTGCTAGTGCTAGTTTTAACAACTACAAGCACAAAACAAATACTTAGGATTCCATAACCGTCAAGGACTGATGCCAATGCCATTCACGAACTTCTTTTCAGCTGTATTTACTGTCATCATCCCCCAGCATTTGCTAGTGCTAGTTTCTCGTTGTTTACCAGCACATGGCTAATGTTGTGGAATAACATCACAATGGGGGTTCAAACCGTTTCAGATGCACAAAACACAAACTGGTTGTAAGAGCACCTGCTTGCCCCCAGCATGTGCTTGTGCTACTTTTCATATCATGAAGCACGTAACAAATGCGGGAAGCAAACAGTGGTCATTTCTATAAAAATACATATCCTGTTGAATTTGTCCTTTCAACCCCCAGCATATGCTAGTGCTAGTTGTATTTGTAAGACCAGCGCAAAGCAAATGCAAGGAGTCTCTTGGTATGATGGCAAGCAGCAACAGCTAGTTTCCAAATTTGTCTTTTTTGAATACTTCTTTCTTGGCTGTCATCACGACAGTTGGCCTTTCTTGTTGATGGATTTCCTTTTGCATTTCTTCTTTTATATAGCTGTTTTCTGGCAGTCAAGAGTCAAACATGCCAATCAGCACAATCACTATGCCATCAAGGTATTTGAGCAAACCCTGACGGATGTGATTACCTCGCAGGTTTGTCATTGATTGGTTGCATTGTTCTCTGTAATTGACAGAATTGATTCCCATTGTCATCAATGTGTGTTTTGGCATAACTTGAGCTTTTAAATGCAGCAATTACAGTTAGAGACCGTAAGCATTTGCTAGTGCTAGTTTTAACAACTACAAGCACAAAACAAATACTAAGGATTCCATAACCGTCAAGGACTGATGCCAATGCCATTCACGAACTTCTTTTCAGCTGTATTTACTGTCATCATCCCCCAGCATTTGCTAGTGCTAGTTTCTTGTTGTTTACCAGCACATGGCTAATGTTGCGGAATAACATCACAATGGGGGTTCAAACCGTTTCAGATGCACAAAACACAAACTGGTTGTAAGAGCACCTGCTTGCCCCCAGCATGTGCTAGTGCTATTTTTCATATCATGAAGCACGTAACAAATGCGGGAAGCAAACAGTGGTCATTTCTATAAAAATACATATCCTGTTGAATTTGTCCTTTCAACCCCCAGCATATGCTAGTGCTAGTTGTATTTGTAAGACCAGCGCAAAGCAAATGCAAGGAGTCTCTTGGTATGATGGCAAGCAGCAACAGCTAGTTTCCAAATTTGTTTTTTTGGAATACTTCTTTCTTGGCTGTCATCACGACAGTGGGACTTTTTGTTGATGGATTTCCTTTTGCATTTCTTCTTTTATATAGCTGTTTTCTGGCAGTCAAGAGTCAAACATGCCAATCAGTACAATCACTATGCCATCAAGGTATTTGAGCAAACCCTGACGGATGTGATTACCTCGCAGGTTTGTCATTGATTGGTTGCATTGTTCTCTGTAATTGACAGAATTGATTCCCATCGTCATCAATGTGTGTTTTGGCATAACTTGAGCTTTTAAATGCAGCAATTACAGTTAGAGACCGTAAGCATTTGCTAGTGCTAGTTTTAACAACTACAAGCACAAAACAAATACTAAGGATTCCATAACCGTCAAGGACTGATGCCAATGCCATTCACGAACTTCTTTTCAGCTGTATTTACTGTCATCATCCCCCAGCATTTGCTAGTGCTAGTTTCTTGTTGTTTACCAGCACATGGCTAATGTTGCGGAATAACATCACAATGGGGGTTCAAACCGTTTCAGATGCACAAAACACAAACTGGTTGTAAGAGCACCTGCTTGCCCCCAGCATGTGCTAGTGCTATTTTTCATATCATGAAGCACGTAACAAATGCGGGAAGCAAACAGTGGTCATTTCTATAAAAATACATATCCTGTTGAATTTGTCCTTTCAACCCCCAGCATATGCTAGTGCTAGTTGTATTTGTAAGACCAGCGCAAAGCAAATGCAAGGAGTCTCTTGGTATGATGGCAAGCAGCAACAGCTAGTTTCCAAATTTGTTTTTTTGGAATACTTCTTTCTTGGCTGTCATCACGACAGTGGGACTTTCTTGTTGATGGATTTCCTTTTGCATTTCTTCTTTTATATAGCTGTTTTCTGGCAGTCAAGAGTCAAACATGCCAATCAGCACAATCACTATGCCATCAAGGTATTTGAGCAAACCCTGACGGATGTGATTACCTCGCAGGTTTGTCATTGATTGGTTGCATTGTTCTCTGTAATTGACAGAATTGATGCCCATTGTCATCAATGTGTGTGTTGGCATAACATGAGCTTTTAAATGCAGCAAATACAGTTAGAGACCCTAAGCATTTGCTAGTGCTAGTTTTAACAACTACAAGCACAAAACAAATACTTAGGATTCCATAACCGTCAAGGACTGATGCCAATGCCATTCACGAACTTCTTTTCAGCTGTATTTACTGTCATCATCCCCCAGCATTTGCTAGTGCTAGTTTCTCGTTGTTTACCAGCACATGGCTAATGTTGTGGAATAACATCACAATGGGGGTTCAAACCGTTTCAGATGCACAAAACACAAACTGGTTGTAAGAGCACCTGCTTGCCCCCAGCATGTGCTTGTGCTACTTTTCATATCATGAAGCACGTAACAAATGCGGGAAGCAAACAGTGGTCATTTCTATAAAAATACATATCCTGTTGAATTTGTCCTTTCAACCCCCAGCATATGCTAGTGCTAGTTGTATTTGTAAGACCAGCGCAAAGCAAATGCAAGGAGTCTCTTGGTATGATGGCAAGCAGCAACAGCTAGTTTCCAAATTTGTTTTTTTGGAATACTTCTTTCTTGGCTGTCATCACGACAGTGGGACTTTCTTGTTGATGGATTTCCTTTTGCATTTCTTCTTTTATATAGCTGTTTTCTGGCAGTCAAGAGTCAAACATGCCAATCAGCACAATCACTATGCCATCAAGGTATTTGAGCAAACCCTGACGGATGTGATTACCTCGCAGGTTTGTCATTGATTGGTTGCATTGTTCTCTGTAATTGACAGAATTGATGCCCATTGTCATCAATGTGTGTGTTGGCATAACTTGAGCTTTTAAATGCAGCAAATACAGTTAGAGACCCTAAGCATTTGCTAGTGCTAGTTTTAACAACTACAAGCAGAAAACAAATACTTAGGATTCCATAACCGTCAAGGACTGATGCCAATGCCATTCACGAACTTCTTTTCAGCTGTATTAACTGTCATCATCCCCCAGCATTTGCTAGTGCTAGTTTCTTGTTGTTTACCAGCACATGGCTAATGTTGTGGAATAACATCACAATGGGGGTTCAAACCGTTTCAGATGCACAAAACACAAACTGGTTGTAAGAGCACCTGCTTGCCCCCAGCAGGTGCTAGTGCTACTTTTCATATCATGAAGCACGTAACAAATGCGGGAAGCAAACAGTGGTCATTTCTATAAAAATACATATCCTGTTGAATTTGTCCTTTCAACCCCCAGCATATGCTAGTGCTAGTTGTATTTGTAAGACCAGCGCAAAGCAAATGCAAGGAGTCTCTTGGTATGATGGCAAGCAGCAACAGCTAGTTTCCAAATTTGTCTTTTTTGAATACTTCTTTCTTGGCTGTCATCACGACAGTTGGCCTTTCTTGTTGATGGATTTCCTTTTGCATTTCTTCTTATATATATCTGTTTTCTGGCAGTCAAGAGTCAAACATGCCAATAAGCACAATCACTATGCCATCAAGGTATTTGAGCAAACCCTGACGGACGTGATTACCTCGCAGGTTTGTCATTGATTGGTTGCATTGTTCTCTGTAATTGACAGAATTGATGCCCATTGTCATCAATGTGTGTTTTGGCATAACTTGATCTTTTAAATGCAGCAATTACAGTTAGAGACCCTAAGCATTTGCTAGTGCTAGTTTTAACAACTACAAGCACAAAACAAATACTAAGGATTCCATAACCGTCGAGGACTGATGCCAATGCCATTTACGAACTTCTTTTCAGCTGTATTTACTGTCATCATCCCCCAGCATTTGCTAGTGCTAGTTTCTTGTTGTTTACCAGCACATGGCTAATGTTGCGGAATAACATCACAATGGGGGTTCAAACCGTTTCAGATGCACAAAACACAAACTGGTTGTAAGAGCACCTGCTTGCCCCCAGCATGTGCTAGTGCTATTTTTCATATCATGAAGCACGTAACAAATGCGGGAAGCAAACAGTGGTCATTTCTATAAAAATACATATCCTGTTGAATTTGTCCTTTCAACCCCCAGCATATGCTAGTGCTAGTTGTATTTGTAAGACCAGCGCAAAGCAAATGCAAGGAGTCTCTTGGTATGATGGCAAGCAGCAACAGCTAGTTTCCAAATTTGTTTTTTTGGAATACTTCTTTCTTGGCTGTCATCACGACAGTGGGACTTTCTTGTTGATGGATTTCCTTTTGCATTTCTTCTTTTATATAGCTGTTTTCTGGCAGTCAAGAGTCAAACATGCCAATCAGCACAATCACTATGCCATCAAGGTATTTGAGCAAACCCTGACGGATGTGATTACCTCGCAGGTTTGTCATTGATTGGTTGCATTGTTCTCTGTAATTGACAGAATTGATGCCCATTGTCATCAATGTGTGTGTTGGCATAACATGAGCTTTTAAATGCAGCAAATACAGTTAGAGACCCTAAGCATTTGCTAGTGCTAGTTTTAACAACTACAAGCACAAAACAAATACTTAGGATTCCATAACCGTCAAGGACTGATGCCAATGCCATTCACGAACTTCTTTTCAGCTGTATTTACTGTCATCATCCCCCAGCATTTGCTAGTGCTAGTTTCTCGTTGTTTACCAGCACATGGCTAATGTTGTGGAATAACATCACAATGGGGGTTCAAACCGTTTCAGATGCACAAAACACAAACTGGTTGTAAGAGCACCTGCTTGCCCCCAGCATGTGCTTGTGCTACTTTTCATATCATGAAGCACGTAACAAATGCGGGAAGCAAACAGTGGTCATTTCTATAAAAATACATATCCTGTTGAATTTGTCCTTTCAACCCCCAGCATATGCTAGTGCTAGTTGTATTTGTAAGACCAGCGCAAAGCAAATGCAAGGAGTCTCTTGGTATGATGGCAAGCAGCAACAGCTAGTTTCCAAATTTGTTTTTTTGGAATACTTCTTTCTTGGCTGTCATCACGACAGTGGGACTTTCTTGTTGATGGATTTCCTTTTGCATTTCTTCTTTTATATAGCTGTTTTCTGGCAGTCAAGAGTCAAACATGCCAATCAGCACAATCACTATGCCATCAAGGTATTTGAGCAAACCCTGACGGATGTGATTACCTCGCAGGTTTGTCATTGATTGGTTGCATTGTTCTCTGTAATTGACAGAATTGATGCCCATTGTCATCAATGTGTGTGTTGGCATAACTTGAGCTTTTAAATGCAGCAAATACAGTTAGAGACCCTAAGCATTTGCTAGTGCTAGTTTTAACAACTACAAGCAGAAAACAAATACTTAGGATTCCATAACCGTCAAGGACTGATGCCAATGCCATTCACGAACTTCTTTTCAGCTGTATTAACTGTCATCATCCCCCAGCATTTGCTAGTGCTAGTTTCTTGTTGTTTACCAGCACATGGCTAATGTTGTGGAATAACATCACAATGGGGGTTCAAACCGTTTCAGATGCACAAAACACAAACTGGTTGTAAGAGCACCTGCTTGCCCCCAGCAGGTGCTAGTGCTACTTTTCATATCATGAAGCACGTAACAAATGCGGGAAGCAAACAGTGGTCATTTCTATAAAAATACATATCCTGTTGAATTTGTCCTTTCAACCCCCAGCATATGCTAGTGCTAGTTGTATTTGTAAGACCAGCGCAAAGCAAATGCAAGGAGTCTCTTGGTATGATGGCAAGCAGCAACAGCTAGTTTCCAAATTTGTCTTTTTTGAATACTTCTTTCTTGGCTGTCATCACGACAGTTGGCCTTTCTTGTTGATGGATTTCCTTTTGCATTTCTTCTTATATATATCTGTTTTCTGGCAGTCAAGAGTCAAACATGCCAATAAGCACAATCACTATGCCATCAAGGTATTTGAGCAAACCCTGACGGACGTGATTACCTCGCAGGTTTGTCATTGATTGGTTGCATTGTTCTCTGTAATTGACAGAATTGATGCCCATTGTCATCAATGTGTGTGTTGGCATAACTTGAGCTTTTAAATGCAGCAAATACAGTTAGAGACCCTAAGCATTTGCTAGTGCTAGTTTTAACAACTACAAGCACAAAACAAATACTTAGGATTCCATAACCGTCAAGGACTGATGCCAATGCCATTCACGAACTTCTTTTCAGCTGTATTTACTGTCATCATCCCCCAGCATTTGCTAGTGCTAGTTTCTCGTTGTTTACCAGCACATGGCTAATGTTGTGGAATAACATCACAATGGGGGTTCAATTCGTTTCAGATGCACAAAACACAAACTGGTTGTAAGAGCACCTGCTTGGCCCCAGCATGTGCTAGTGCTATTTTTCATATCATGAAGCACGTAACAAATGCGGGAAGCAAACAGTGGTCATTTCTATAAAAATACATATCCTGTTGAATTTGTCCTTTCAACCCCCAGCATATGCTAGTGCTAGTTGTATTTGTAAGACCAGCGCAAAGCAAATGCAAGGAGTCTCTTGGTATGATGGCAAGCAGCAACAGCTAGTTTCCAAATTTGTTTTTTTGGAATACTTCTTTCTTGGCTGTCATCACGACAGTGGGACTTTCTTGTTGATGGATTTCCTTTTGCATTTCTTCTTTTATATAGCTGTTTTCTGGCAGTCAAGAGTCAAACATGCCAATCAGCACAATCACTATGCCATCAAGGTATTTGAGCAAACCCTGACGGATGTGATTACCTCGCAGGTTTGTCATTGATTGGTTGCATTGTTCTCTGTAATTGACAGAATTGATGCCCATTGTCATCAATGTGTGTGTTGGCATAACTTGAGCTTTTAAATGCAGCAAATACAGTTAGAGACCCTAAGCATTTGCTAGTGCTAGTTTTAACAACTACAAGCACAAAACAAATACTAAGGATTCCATAACCGTCAAGGACTGATGCCAATGCCATTCACGAACTTCTTTTCAGCTGTATTTACTGTCACCATCCCCCAGCATTTGCTAGTGCTAGTTTCTCGTTTTTTATCAGCACATGGCTAATGTTGCGGAATGACATCAAAATGGGGGTTCAATTCGTTTCAGATGCACAAAACACAAACTGGTTGTAAGAGCACCTGCTTGCCCCCAGCATGTGCTAGTGCTACTTTTCATATCATGAAGCACGTAACAAATGCGGGAAGCAAACTGTGGTCATTTCTATAAAAATACATATCCTGTTGAATTTGTCCTTTCAACCCCCAGCATATGCTAGTGCTAGTTGTATTTGTAAGACCAGCGCAAAGCAAATGCAAGGAGTCTCTTGATATGATGGCAAGCAGCAACAGCTAGTTTCCAAATTTGTCTTTTTACGAATACTTCTTTCTTGGCTGTCATCACGACAGTGGGACTTTCTTGTTGATGGATTTCCTTTTGCATTTCTTCTTTTATATAGCTGTTTTCTGGCAGTCAAGAGTCAAACATGCCAATCAGCACAATCACTATGCCATCAAGGTATTTGAGCAAACCCTGACGGATGTGATTACCTCGCAGGTTTGAAATTGATTGGTTGCATTGTTCTCTGTAATTGACAGAATTGATGCCCATTGTCATCAATGTGTGTGTTGGCATAACTTGAGCTTTTAAATGCAGCAAATACAGTTAGAGACCCTAAGCATTTGCTAGTGCTAGTTTTAACAACTACAAGCAGAAAACAAATACTTAGGATTCCATAACCGTCAAGGACTGATGCCAATGCCATTCACGAACTTCTTTTCAGCTGTATTAACTGTCATCATCCCCCAGCATTTGCTAGTGCTAGTTTCTTGTTGTTTACCAGCACATGGCTAATGTTGTGGAATAACATCACAATGGGGGTTCAAACCGTTTCAGATGCACAAAACACAAACTGGTTGTAAGAGCACCTGCTTGCCCCCAGCAGGTGCTAGTGCTACTTTTCATATCATGAAGCACGTAACAAATGCGGGAAGCAAACAGTGGTCATTTCTATAAAAATACATATCCTGTTGAATTTGTCCTTTCAACCCCCAGCATATGCTAGTGCTAGTTGTATTTGTAAGACCAGCGCAAAGCAAATGCAAGGAGTCTCTTGGTATGATGGCAAGCAGCAACAGCTAGTTTCCAAATTTTTCTTTTTGGAATACTTCTTTCTTGGCTGTCATCACGACAGTGGGACTTTCTTGTTGATGGATTTCCTTTTGCATTTCTTCTTTTATATAGCTGTTTTCTGGCAGTCAAGAGTCAAACATGCCAATCAGCACAATCACTATGCCATCAAGGTATTTGAGCAAACCCTGACGGATGTGATTACCTCGCAGGTTTGTCATTGATTGGTTGCATTGTTCTCTGTAATTGACAGAATTGATGCCCATTGTCATCAATGTGTGTGTTGGCATAACATGAGCTTTTAAATGCAGCAAATACAGTTAGAGACCCTAAGCATTTGCTAGTGCTAGTTTTAACAACTACAAGCACAAAACAAATACTAAGGATTCCATAACCGTCAAGGACTGATGCCAATGCCATTCACGAACTTCTTTTCAGCTGTATTTACTGTCACCATCCCCCAGCATTTGCTAGTGCTAGTTTCTCGTTTTTTATCAGCACATGGCTAATGTTGCGGAATGACATCACAATGGGGGTTCAATTCGTTTCAGATGCACAAAACACAAACTGGTTGTAAGAGCACCTGCTTGGCCCCAGCATGTGCTAGTGCTATTTTTCATATCATGAAGCACGTAACAAATGCGGGAAGCAAACAGTGGTCATTTCTATAAAAATACATATCCTGTTGAATTTGTCCTTTCAACCCCCAGCATATGCTAGTGCTAGTTGTATTTGTAAGACCAGCGCAAAGCAAATGCAAGGAGTCTCTTGGTATGATGGCAAGCAGCAACAGCTAGTTTCCAAATTTGTTTTTTTTGAATACTTCTTTCTTGGCTGTCATCACGACAGTGGGACTTTCTTGTTGATGGATTTCCTTTTGCATTTCTTCTTTTATATAGCTGTTTTCTGGCAGTCAAGAGTCAAACATGCCAATCAGCACAATCACTATGCCATCAAGGTATTTGAGCAAACCCTGACGGATGTGATTACCTCGCAGGTTTGTCATTGATTGGTTGCATTGTTCTCTGTAATTGACAGAATTGATGCCCATTGTCATCAATGTGTGTGTTGGCATAACTTGAGCTTTTAAATGCAGCAAATACAGTTAGAGACCCTAAGCATTTGCTAGTGCTAGTTTTAACAACTACAAGCAGAAAACAAATACTTAGGATTCCATAACCGTCAAGGACTGATGCCAATGCCATTCACGAACTTCTTTTCAGCTGTATTAACTGTCATCATCCCCCAGCATTTGCTAGTGCTAGTTTCTTGTTGTTTACCAGCACATGGCTAATGTTGTGGAATAACATCACAATGGGGGTTCAAACCGTTTCAGATGCACAAAACACAAACTGGTTGTAAGAGCACCTGCTTGCCCCCAGCAGGTGCTAGTGCTACTTTTCATATCATGAAGCACGTAACAAATGCGGGAAGCAAACAGTGGTCATTTCTATAAAAATACATATCCTGTTGAATTTGTCCTTTCAACCCCCAGCATATGCTAGTGCTAGTTGTATTTGTAAGACCAGCGCACAGCAAATGCAAGGAGTCTCTTGGTATGATGGCAAGCAGCAACAGCTAGTTTCCGAATTTGTCTTTTTTGAATACTTCTTTCTTGGCTGTCATCACGACAGTTGGCCTTTCTTGTTGATGGATTTCCTTTTGCATTTCTTCTTATATATATCTGTTTTCTGGCAGTCAAGAGTCAAACATGCCAATAAGCACAATCACTATGCCATCAAGGTATTTGAGCAAACCCTGACGGACGTGATTACCTCGCAGGTTTGTCATTGATTGGTTGCATTGTTCTCTGTAATTGACAGAATTGATGCCCATTGTCATCAATGTGTGTGTTGGCATAACTTGAGCTTTTAAATGCAGCAAATACAGTTAGAGACCCTAAGCATTTGCTAGTGCTAGTTTTAACAACTACAAGCACAAAACAAATACTAAGGATTCCATAACCGTCAAGGACTGATGCCAATGCCATTCACGAACTTCTTTTCAGCTGTATTTACTGTCATCATCCCCCAGCATTTGCTAGTGCTAGTTTCTCGTTTTTTATCAGCACATGGCTAATGTTGCGGAATGACATCACAATGGGGGTTCAAACCGTTTCAGATGCACAAAACACAAACTGGTTGTAAGAGCACCTGCTTGGCCCCAGCATGTGCTAGTGCTATTTTTCATATCATGAAGCACGTAACAAATGCGGGAAGCAAACAGTGGTCATTTCTATAAAAATACATATCCTGTTGAATTTGTCCTTTCAACCCCCAGCATATGCTAGTGCTAGTTGTATTTGTAAGACCAGCGCAAAGCAAATGCAAGGAGTCTCTTGGTATGATGGCAAGCAGCAACAGCTAGTTTCCAAATTTGTTTTTTTGGAATACTTCTTTCTTGGCTGTCATCACGACAGTGGGACTTTCTTGTTGATGGATTTCCTTTTGCATTTCTTCTTTTATATAGCTGTTTTCTGGCAGTCAAGAGTCAAACATGCCAATAAGCACAATCACTATGCCATCAAGGTATTTGAGCAAACCCTGACGGACGTGATTACCTCGCAGGTTTGTCATTGATTGGTTGCATTGTTCTCTGTAATTGACAGAATTGATGCCCATTGTCATCAATGTGTGTGTTGGCATAACTTGAGCTTTTAAATGCAGCAAATACAGTTAGAGACCCTAAGCATTTGCTAGTGCTAGTTTTAACAACTACAAGCACAAAACAAATACTTAGGATTCCATAACCGTCAAGGACTGATGCCAATGCCATTCACGAACTTCTTTTCAGCAGTATTTACTGTCATCATCCCCCAGCATTTGCTAGTGCTAGTTTCTCGTTGTTTACCAGCACATGGCTAATGTTGTGGAATAACATCACAATGGGGGTTCAAACCGTTTCAGATGCACAAAACACAAACTGGTTGTAAGAGCACCTGCTTGCCCCCAGCATGTGCTAGTGCTACTTTTCATATCATGAAGCACGTAACAAATGCGGGAAGCAAACAGTGGTCATTTCTATAAAAATACATATCCTGTTGAATTTGTCCTTTCAACCCCCAGCATGTGCTAGTGCTAGTTGTATTTTTAAGACCAGCGCAAAGCAAATGCAAGGAGTCTCTTGGTATGATGGCAAGCAGCAACAGCTAGTTTCCAAATTTGTCTTTTTGGAATACTTCTTTCTTGGCTGTCATCACGACAGTGGGACTTTCTTGTTGATGGATTTCCTTTTGCATTTCTTCTTTTATATAGCTGTTTTCTGGCAGTCAAGAGTCAAACATGCCAATCAGCACAATCACTATGCCATCAAGGTATTTGAGCAAACCCAGATGGATGTGATTACCTCGCAGGTTTGTCATTGATTGGTTGCATTGTTCTCTGTAATTGACAGAATTGATGCCCATTGTCATCAATGTGTGTGTTGGCATAACATGAGCTTTTAAATGCAGCAAATACAGTTAGAGACCCTAAGCATTTGCTAGTGCTAGTTTTGACAACTACAAGCACAAAACAAATACTAAGGATTCCATAACCGTCAAGGACTGATGCCAATGCCATTCACGAACTTCTTTTCAGCTGTATTTACTGTCACCATCCCCCAGCATTTGCTAGTGCTAGTTTCTCGTTTTTTATCAGCACATGGCTAATGTTGCGGAATGACATCACAATGGGGGTTCAATTCGTTTCAGATGCACAAAACACAAACTGGTTGTAAGAGCACCTGCTTGGCCCCAGCATGTGCTAGTGCTATTTTTCATATCATGAAGCACGTAACAAATGCGGGAAGCAAACAGTGGTCATTTCTATAAAAATACATATCCTGTTGAATTTGTCCTTTCAACCCCCAGCATATGCTAGTGCTAGTTGTATTTGTAAGACCAGCGCAAAGCAAATGCAAGGAGTCTCTTGGTATGATGGCAAGCAGCAACAGCTAGTTTCCAAATTTTTCTTTTTGGAATACTTCTTTCTTGGCTGTCATCACGACAGTTGGCCTTTCTTGTTGATGGATTTCCTTTTGCATTTCTTCTTTTATATAGCTGTTTTCTGGCAGTCAAGAGTCAAACATGCCAATCAGCACAATCACTATGCCATCAAGGTATTTGAGCAAACCCTGACGGATGTGATTACCTCGCAGGTTTGTCATTGATTGGTTGCATTGTTCTCTGTAATTGACAGAATTGATGCCTTTTGTCATCAATGTGTGTTTTGGCATAACGTGAGCTTTTAAATGCAGCAATTACAGTTAGAGACCCTAAGCATTTGCTAGTGCTAGTTTTAACAACTACAAGCACAAAACAAATACTAAGGATTCCATAACCGTCAAGGACTGATGCCAATGCCATTCACGAACTTCTTTTCAGCTGTATTTACTGTCATCATCCCCCAGCATTTGCTAGTGCTAGTTTCTCGTTGTTTACCAGCACATGGCTTATGTTGCGGAATGACATCACAATGGGGGTTCAAACCGTTTCAGATGCACAAAACACAAACTGGTTGTAAGAGCACCTGCTTGCCCCCAGCATGTGCTAGTGCTACTTTTCATATCATGAAGCACATAACAAATGCGGGAAGCAAACAGTGGTCATTTCTATAAAAATACATGTCCTGTTGAATTTGTCCTTTCAACCCCCAGCATATGCTAGTGCTAGTTGTATTTGTAAGACCAGCGCAAAGCAAATGCAAGGAGTCTCTTGGTATGATGGCAAGCAGCAACAGCTAGTTTCCAAATTTGTCTTTTTGGAATACTTCTTTCTTGGCTGTCATCACGACAGTTGGCCTTTATTGTTGATGGATTTCCTTTTGCATTTCTTCTTTTATATAGCTGTTTTCTGGCAGTCAAGAGTCAAACATGCCAATCAGCACAATCACTATGCCATCAAGGTATTTGAGCAAACCCTGACGGATGTGATTACCTCGCAGGTTTGTCATTGATTGGTTGCATTGTTCTCTGTAATTGACAGAATTGATGCCTTTTGTCATCAATGTGTGTTTTGGCATAACGTGAGCTTTTAAATGCAGCAATTACAGTTAGAGACCCTAAGCATTTGCTAGTGCTAGTTTTAACAACTACAAGCACAAAACAAATACTAAGGATTCCATAACCGTCAAGGACTGATGCCAATGCCATTCACGAACTTCTTTTCAGCTGTATTTACTGTCACCATCCCCAGCATTTGCTAGTGCTAGTTTCTCGTTTTTTTATCAGCACATGGCTAATGTTGCGGAATGACATCACAATGGGGGTTCAATTCGTTTCAGATGCACAAAACACAAACTGGTTGTAAGAGCACCTGCTTGCCCCCAGCATGTGCTAGTGCTATTTTTCATATCATGAAGCACGTAACAAATGCGGGAAGCAAACAGTGGTCATTTCTATAAAAATACATATAATGTTGAATTTGTCCTTTCAACCCCCAGCATATGCTAGTGCTAGTTGTATTTGTAAGACCAGCGCAAAGCAAATGCAAGGAGTCTCTTGGTATGATGGCAAGCAGCAACAGCTAGTTTCCAAATTTGTTTTTTTGGAATACTTCTTTCTTGGCTGTCATCACGACAGTGGGACTTTCTTGTTGATGGATTTTCTTTTGCATTTCTTCTTTTATATAGCTGTTTTCTGGCAGTCAAGAGTCAAACATGCCAATCAGCACAATCACTATGCCATCAAGGTATTTGAGCAAACCCTGACGGATGTGATTACCTCGCAGGTTTGTCATTGATTGGTTGCATTGTTCTCTGTAATTGACAGAATTGATGCCCATTGTCATCAATGTGTGTGTTGGCATAACTTGAGCTTTTAAATGCAGCAAATACAGTTAGAGACCCTAAGCATTTGCTAGTGCTAGTTTTAACAACTACAAGCAGAAAACAAATACTTAGGATTCCATAACCGTCAAGGACTGATGCCAATGCCATTCACGAACTTCTTTTCAGCTGTATTAACTGTCATCATCCCCCAGCATTTGCTAGTGCTAGTTTCTTGTTGTTTACCAGCACATGGCTAATGTTGTGGAATAACATCACAATGGGGGTTCAAACCGTTTCAGATGCACAAAACACAAACTGGTTGTAAGAGCACCTGCTTGCCCCCAGCAGGTGCTAGTGCTACTTTTCATATCATGAAGCACGTAACAAATGCGGGAAGCAAACAGTGGTCATTTCTATAAAAATACATATCCTGTTGAATTTGTCCTTTCAACCCCCAGCATATGCTAGTGCTAGTTGTATTTTTAAGACCAGCGCAAAGCAAATGCAAGGAGTCTCTTGGTATGATGGCAAGCAGCAACAGCTAGTTTCCAAATTTGTTTTTTTGGAATACTTCTTTCTTGGCTGTTTTAACGACAGTGGGACTTTCTTGTTGATGGATTTCCTTTTGCATTTCTTCTTTTATATAGCTGTTTTCTGGCAGTCAAGAGTCAAACATGCCAATCAGCACAATCACTATGCCATCAAGGTATTTGAGCAAACCCTGACGGATGTGATTACCTCGCAGGTTTGTCATTGATTGGTTGCATTGTTCTCTGTAATTGACAGAATTGATGCCCATTGTCATCAATGTGTGTGTTGGCATAACTTGAGCTTTTAAATGCAGCAAATACAGTTAGAGACCCTAAGCATTTGCTAGTGCTAGTTTTAACAACTACAAGCAGAAAACAAATACTTAGGATTCCATAACCGTCAAGGACTGATGCCAATGCCATTCACGAACTTCTTTTCAGCTGTATTAACTGTCATCATCCCCCAGCATTTGCTAGTGCTAGTTTCTTGTTGTTTACCAGCACATGGCTAATGTTGTGGAATAACATCACAATGGGGGTTCAAACCGTTTCAGATGCACAAAACACAAACTGGTTGTAAGAGCACCTGCTTGCCCCCAGCAGGTGCTAGTGCTACTTTTCATATCATGAAGCACGTAACAAATGCGGGAAGCAAACAGTGGTCATTTCTATAAAAATACATATCCTGTTGAATTTGTCCTTTCAACCCCCAGCATATGCTAGTGCTAGTTGTATTTGTAAGACCAGCGCACAGCAAATGCAAGGAGTCTCTTGGTATGATGGCAAGCAGCAACAGCTAGTTTCCAAATTTGTCTTTTTTGAATACTTCTTTCTTGGCTGTCATCACGACAGTTGGCCTTTCTTGTTGATGGATTTCCTTTTGCATTTCTTCTTTTATATAGCTGTTTTCTGGCAGTCAAGAGTCAAACATGCCAATCAGCACAATCACTATGCCATCAAGGTATTTGAGCAAACCCTGACGGATGTGATTACCTCGCAGGTTTGTCATTGATTGGTTGCATTGTTCTCTGTAATTGACAGAATTGATGCCTTTTGTCATCAATGTGTGTTTTGGCATAACGTGAGCTTTTAAATGCAGCAATTACAGTTAGAGACCCTAAGCATTTGCTAGTGCTAGTTTTAACAACTACAAGCACAGAACAAATACTAAGGATTCCATAACCGTCAAGGACTGATGCCAATGCCATTCACGAACTTCTTTTCAGCTGTATTTACTGTCATCATCCCCCAGCATTTGCTAGTGCTAGTTTCTCGTTGTTTACCAGCACATGGCTTATGTTGCGGAATGACATCACAATGGGGGTTCAAACCGTTTCAGATGCACAAAACACAAACTGGTTGTAAGAGCACCTGCTTGCCCCCAGCATGTGCTAGTGCTACTTTTCATATCATGAAGCACATAACAAATGCGGGAAGCAAACAGTGGTCATTTCTATAAAAATACATGTCCTGTTGAATTTGTCCTTTCAACCCCCAGCATATGCTAGTGCTAGTTGTATTTGTAAGACCAGCGCAAAGCAAATGCAAGGAGTCTCTTGGTATGATGGCAAGCAGCAACAGCTAGTTTCCAAATTTGTCTTTTTGGAATACTTCTTTCTTGGCTGTCATCACGACAGTTGGCCTTTATTGTTGATGGATTTCCTTTTGCATTTCTTCTTTTATATAGCTGTTTTCTGGCAGTCAAGAGTCAAACATGCCAATCAGCACAATCACTATGCCATCAAGGTATTTGAGCAAACCCTGACGGATGTGATTACCTCGCAGGTTTGTCATTGATTGGTTGCATTGTTCTCTGTAATTGACAGAATTGATGCCTTTTGTCATCAATGTGTGTTTTGGCATAACGTGAGCTTTTAAATGCAGCAATTACAGTTAGAGACCCTAAGCATTTGCTAGTGCTAGTTTTAACAACTACAAGCACAAAACAAATACTAAGGATTCCATAACCGTCAAGGACTGATGCCAATGCCATTCACGAACTTCTTTTCAGCTGTATTTACTGTCACCATCCCCAGCATTTGCTAGTGCTAGTTTCTCGTTTTTTTATCAGCACATGGCTAATGTTGCGGAATGACATCACAATGGGGGTTCAATTCGTTTCAGATGCACAATACACAAACTGGTTGTAAGAGCACCTGCTTGCCCCCAGCATGTGCTAGTGCTATTTTTCATATCATGAAGCACGTAACAAATGCGGGAAGCAAACAGTGGTCATTTCTATAAAAATACATATCCTGTTGAATTTGTCCTTTCAACCCCCAGCATATGCTAGTGCTAGTTGTATTTGTAAGACCAGCGCAAAGCAAATGCAAGGAGTCTCTTGGTATGATGGCAAGCAGCAACAGCTAGTTTCCAAATTTGTCTTTTTTGAATACTTCTTTCTTGGCTGTCATCACGACAGTTGGCCTTTCTTGTTGATGGATTTCCTTTTGCATTTCTTCTTTTATATAGCTGTTTTCTGGCAGTCAAGAGTCAAACATGCCAATCAGCACAATCACTATGCCATCAAGGTATTTGAGCAAACCCTGACGGATGTGATTACCTCGCAGGTTTGTCATTGATTGGTTGCATTGTTCTCTGTAATTGACAGAATTGATGCCCATTGTCATCAATGTGTGTGTTGGCATAACTTGAGCTTTTAAATGCAGCAAATACAGTTAGAGACCCTAAGCATTTGCTAGTGCTAGTTTTAACAACTACAAGCAGAAAACAAATACTTAGGATTCCATAACCGTCAAGGACTGATGCCAATGCCATTCACGAACTTCTTTTCAGCTGTATTAACTGTCATCATCCCCCAGCATTTGCTAGTGCTAGTTTCTTGTTGTTTACCAGCACATGGCTAATGTTGTGGAATAACATCACAATGGGGGTTCAAACCGTTTCAGATGCACAAAACACAAACTGGTTGTAAGAGCACCTGCTTGCCCCCAGCAGGTGCTAGTGCTACTTTTCATATCATGAAGCACGTAACAAATGCGGGAAGCAAACAGTGGTCATTTCTATAAAAATACATATCCTGTTGAATTTGTCCTTTCAACCCCCAGCATATGCTAGTGCTAGTTGTATTTGTAAGACCAGCGCAAAGCAAATGCAAGGAGTCTCTTGGTATGATGGCAAGCAGCAACAGCTAGTTTCCAAATTTGTCTTTTTTGAATACTTCTTTCTTGGCTGTCATCACGACAGTTGGCCTTTCTTGTTGATGGATTTCCTTTTGCATTTCTTCTTTTATATAGCTGTTTTCTGGCAGTCAAGAGTCAAACATGCCAATCAGCACAATCACTATGCCATCAAGGTATTTGAGCAAACCCTGACGGATGTGATTACCTCGCAGGTTTGTCATTGATTGGTTGCATTGTTCTCTGTAATTGACAGAATTGATGCCTTTTGTCATCAATGTGTGTTTTGGCATAACGTGAGCTTTTAAATGCAGCAATTACAGTTAGAGACCCTAAGCATTTGCTAGTGCTAGTTTTAACAACTACAAGCACAAAACAAATACTAAGGATTCCATAACCGTCAAGGACTGATGCCAATGCCATTCACGAACTTCTTTTCAGCTGTATTTACTGTCATCATCCCCCAGCATTTGCTAGTGCTAGTTTCTCGTTGTTTACCAGCACATGGCTTATGTTGCGGAATGACATCACAATGGGGGTTCAAACCGTTTCAGATGCACAAAACACAAACTGGTTGTAAGAGCACCTGCTTGCCCCCAGCATGTGCTAGTGCTACTTTTCATATCATGAAGCACATAACAAATGCGGGAAGCAAACAGTGGTCATTTCTATAAAAATACATGTCCTGTTGAATTTGTCCTTTCAACCCCCAGCATATGCTAGTGCTAGTTGTATTTGTAAGACCAGCGCAAAGCAAATGCAAGGAGTCTCTTGGTATGATGGCAAGCAGCAACAGCTAGTTTCCAAATTTGTCTTTTTGGAATACTTCTTTCTTGGCTGTCATCACGACAGTTGGCCTTTATTGTTGATGGATTTCCTTTTGCATTTCTTCTTTTATATAGCTGTTTTCTGGCAGTCAAGAGTCAAACATGCCAATCAGCACAATCACTATGCCATCAAGGTATTTGAGCAAACCCTGACGGATGTGATTACCTCGCAGGTTTGTCATTGATTGGTTGCATTGTTCTCTGTAATTGACAGAATTGATGCCTTTTGTCATCAATGTGTGTTTTGGCATAACGTGAGCTTTTAAATGCAGCAATTACAGTTAGAGACCCTAAGCATTTGCTAGTGCTAGTTTTAACAACTACAAGCACAAAACAAATACTAAGGATTCCATAACCGTCAAGGACTGATGCCAATGCCATTCACGAACTTCTTTTCAGCTGTATTTACTGTCACCATCCCCAGCATTTGCTAGTGCTAGTTTCTCGTTTTTTTATCAGCACATGGCTAATGTTGCGGAATGACATCACAATGGGGGTTCAATTCGTTTCAGATGCACAAAACACAAACTGGTTGTAAGAGCACCTGCTTGGCCCCAGCATGTGCTAGTGCTATTTTTCATATCATGAAGCACGGAACAAATGCGGGAAGCAAACAGTGGTCATTTCTATAAAAATACATATCCTGTTGAATTTGTCCTTTCAACCCCCAGCATATGCTAGTGCTAGTTGTATTTGTAAGACCAGCGCAAAGCAAATGCAAGGAGTCTCTTGGTATGATGGCAAGCAGCAACAGCTAGTTTCCAAATTTGTCTTTTTGGAATACTTCTTTCTTGGCTGTCATCACGACAGTGGGACTTTCTTGTTGATGGATTTTCTTTTGCATTTCTTCTTTTATATAGCTGTTTTCTGGCAGTCAAGAGTCAAACATGCCAATCAGCACAATCACTATGCCATCAAGGTATTTGAGCAAACCCAGACGGATGTGATTACCTCGCAGGTTTGTCATTGATTGGTTGCATTGTTCTCTGTAATTGACAGAATTGATGCCCATTGTCATCAATGTGTGTGTTGGCATAACTTGAGCTTTTAAATGCAGCAAATACAGTTAGAGACCCTAAGCATTTGCTAGTGCTAGTTTTAACAACTACAAGCACAAAACAAATACTAAGGATTCCATAACCGTCAAGGACTGATGCCAATGCCATTCACGAACTTCTTTTCAGCTGTATTTACTGTCACCATCCCCCAGCATTTGCTAGTGCTAGTTTCTCGTTTTTTATCAGCACATGGCTAATGTTGCGGAATGACATCACAATGGGGGTTCAATTCGTTTCAGATGCACAAAACACAAACTGGTTGTAAGAGCACCTGCTTGGCCCCAGCATGTGCTAGTGCTATTTTTCATATCATGAAGCACGTAACAAATGCGGGAAGCAAACAGTGGTCATTTCTATAAAAATACATATCCTGTTGAATTTGTCCTTTCAACCCCCAGCATATGCTAGTGCTAGTTGTATTTGTAAGACCAGCGCAAAGCAAATGCAAGGAGTCTCTTGGTATGATGGCAAGCAGCAACAGCTAGTTTCCAAATTTGTTTTTTTGGAATACTTCTTTCTTGGCTGTCATCACGACAGTGGGACTTTCTTGTTGATGGATTTCCTTTTGCATTTCTTCTTTTATATAGCTGTTTTCTGGCAGTCAAGAGTCAAACATGCCAATCAGCACAATCACTATGCCATCAAGGTATTTGAGCAAACCCTGACGGATGTGATTACCTCGCAGGTTTGTCATTGATTGGTTGCATTGTTCTCTGTAATTGACAGAATTGATGCCCATTGTCATCAATGTGTGTGTTGGCATAACTTGAGCTTTTAAATGCAGCAAATACAGTTAGAGACCCTAAGCATTTGCTAGTGCTAGTTTTAACAACTACAAGCAGAAAACAAATACTTAGGATTCCATAACCGTCAAGGACTGATGCCAATGCCATTCACGAACTTCTTTTCAGCTGTATTAACTGTCATCATCCCCCAGCATTTGCTAGTGCTAGTTTCTTGTTGTTTACCAGCACATGGCTAATGTTGTGGAATAACATCACAATGGGGGTTCAAACCGTTTCAGATGCACAAAACACAAACTGGTTGTAAGAGCACCTGCTTGCCCCCAGCAGGTGCTAGTGCTACTTTTCATATCATGAAGCACGTAACAAATGCGGGAAGCAAACAGTGGTCATTTCTATAAAAATACATATCCTGTTGAATTTGTCCTTTCAACCCCCAGCATATGCTAGTGCTAGTTGTATTTGTAAGACCAGCGCAAAGCAAATGCAAGGAGTCTCTTGGTATGATGGCAAGCAGCAACAGCTAGTTTCCAAATTTGTCTTTTTTGAATACTTCTTTCTTGGCTGTCATCACGACAGTTGGCCTTTCTTGTTGATGGATTTCCTTTTGCATTTCTTCTTTTATATAGCTGTTTTCTGGCAGTCAAGAGTCAAACATGCCAATCAGCACAATCACTATGCCATCAAGGCACTACACCACTAAATACGGGCATCACAGTTGAAGAAGTGGTTACAGCCCTCATTCAGTCAAAGCAAGGGAAAGCAACTGGTGACGATGGTGTACCGGTGGAGGTCCTTAAAAACAATTCATGTCTTATGTATCTTTACAATCTTTTTAATATATGTTTTGTGAAAGGCATAGTACCCAGTGAATGGTATAAAGGCATCATTAACCCGATTCCAAAATTATCTACTGAGGACCCAAGGGACCCCCTTTCATATCGTGGCCTAACCCTAACAAACTCGACTTACAAACTGTATTGCAGTGTGCTAAATAACAGATTGACAACGTACATAGAGGACAATAATCTCATTGCTGATGAACAGAATGGTTTCAGAGCAAAGCGATCCACTACTGAACATATTTATGCTCTTACTTCCATCATCGAATCTAGGAAAAGTAACGGAAAGGACACGTTTGTGGCGTTCATTGACTTTCGAAAAGCGTATGACTGTATAGACAGAAGGCTGTTATGGAATAAACTCTCTGATATCGGCATTAAAGGTCATATGTACGACGCACTTATTACCATATACAAGTCAGTGAAAAGTTGTGTAAGACTGAATGGGATCACGGGTCAGTGGTTTGATGTTAAATGTGGACTACGTCAAGGGTGCCTTCTTTCGCCATTACTTTTTAATCTCTTTATCAACGATCTTATCCAGTCCGTGAACAGTCTCTCTATCGGCATCACTATGGACGACAGAAATGTGGCAATACTTGCTTACGCTGATGATATAGCACTACTTGCAGAGAACGAGGACGACCTCAACATTCTTCTCGACTGTTTGAACAACTGGTGCTCAAGAAATAAGATGAATGTCAACCCCTCGAAATCTAAAGTCATCCACTTCCGGACCCCGTCTATGGAAAGAACAAGCACCATTTTCCGATGTGGAAATTGCCAGTTGGACGTAGTTAGCAGCTATACATATCTCGGCCTCCTTTTAACGGAATACCTGGACTACTATCGAATGGGAAAAGCCGCCGCCAGTGCCGCCAGCCGTGCATTCGGACTACTAGTATCAAAATTCAAGATTCTTGGAGGGATGAATTATCAAACATATACACAACTTTATGACACTATGGTATGGTCAGTCTTGGATTATGGTTCTGCTATATGGGGACAGTATGCTATTCCTTCTGTCAACGCTCTCCAAAACCGTGCCATGCGTTTTTATCTTTGTGTTTATAAGAATACCTCAAATGCAGCGTTAATAGGAGACATGAACTGGATCCCCCCGTCTGTAAGACAATGGAAAAGTGTGGTACGTTTTTACCTTCACCTGTGTAAGACTCAACCAGGAAGACTGCTACATTCTACGTTCATAAAGTCAAATGATGCTGCTGAACGCGGAAAGAGAAACTGGAACTTCAGAACCCATGTAAAGCTGAAACAACTAGATTTGGGACACTTCATTCCTCATGAAAATTCATTTCATAGGCAATTTATTTTATCTGAAGTTTGCACCAGAATAACACAGCAATTTAACCAGAAATGGAGAGAAGAGGTGCACAGAACACAAGGTAGAAGGGGACACGGTAGCAATAAACTTAGGGTGTACAGGCATTTCAAGGAGAGTATCTATGCCGAGCCTTACGTGATGGAAGACTTACCTCGAAGATACAGAAGTGCCCTGGCCAAATTCCGGTGCGGCGTGGCACCACTACACATAGAAACAGGAAGATACACAAATAAGCCTATAGAAGAAAGAACCTGTTTCCACTGTACTGATAAGGTAGAAGATGAGATGCATGTGCTCTTACATTGCCCACTATACTGTGATATTCGCTCTTATCTTTTTAACCATTGTATGAATGTGTGTGTAGGTTTTATTGTTTTATCTGATTTTCAGAAACTATGTTTTATTCTGTCCAGCCCCGCAGTTGTGTATTATACAGCCAAAGCCTGCAGTGATATTTTACATCTAAGAAAGCGCATTTTATATAACACTTAGATTCTTTGTACATTGCACTGTCATTTTATTTATTGTAATATCTTTTTAAACACTTCCTATTTAATATACTTTTGTATATACATTCAATAGTCTCTCATAACCCTTATTGGGTGGCTCATATATTTTATGTCGGTTTTATGTTTATTCCATTTTATGTATGAGGTGAGACTTAAATAAATTATCTGTCTGTCTGTCTGTCTGTCTGTCAAGGTATTTGAGCAAACCCTGACGGATGTGATTACCTCGCAGGTTTGTCATTGATTGGTTGCATTGTTCTCTGTAATTGACAGAATTGATGCCTTTTGTCATCAATGTGTGTTTTGGCATAACGTGAGCTTTTAAATGCAGCAATTACAGTTAGAGACCCTAAGCATTTGCTAGTGCTAGTTTTAACAACTACAAGCACAAAACAAATACTAAGGATTCCATAACCGTCGATGACTGATGCCAATGCCATTCACGAACTTCTTTTCAGCTGTATTTACTGTCATCATCCCCCAGCATTTGCTAGTGCTAGTTTCTCGTTGTTTACCAGCACATGGCTAATGTTGTGGAATAACATCACAATGGGGGTTCAAACCGTTTCAGATGCACAAAACACAAACTGGTTGTAAGAGCACCTGCTTGCCCCCAGCATGTGCTAGTGCTACTTTTCATATCATGAAGCACGTAACAAATGCGGGAAGCAAACAGTGGTCATTTCTATAAAAATACATATCCTGTTGAATTTGTCCTTTCAACCCCCAGCATGTGCTAGTGCTAGTTGTATTTTTAAGACCAGCGCAAAGCAAATGCAAGGAGTCTCTTGGTATGATGGCAAGCAGCAACAGCTAGTTTCCAAATTTGTCTTTTTGGAATACTTCTTTCTTGGCTGTCATCACGACAGTGGGACTTTCTTGTTGATGGATTTCCTTTTGCATTTCTTCTTTTATATAGCTGTTTTCTGGCAGTCAAGAGTCAAACATGCCAATCAGCACAATCACTATGCCATCAAGGTATTTGAGCAAACCCTGACGGATGTGATTACCTCGCAGGTTTGTCATTGATTGGTTGCATTGTTCTCTGTAATTGACAGAATTGATGCCCATTGTCATCAATGTGTGTGTTGGCATAACATGAGCTTTTAAATGCAGCAAATACAGTTAGAGACCCTAAGCATTTGCTAGTGCTAGTTTTAACAACTACAAGCACAAAACAAATACTAAGGATTCCATAACCGTCAAGGACTGATGCCAATGCCATTCACGAACTTCTTTTCAGCTGTATTTACTGTCACCATCCCCCAGCATTTGCTAGTGCTAGTTTCTCGTTTTTTATCAGCACATGGCTAATGTTGCGGAATGACATCACAATGGGGGTTCAATTCGTTTCAGATGCACAAAACACAAACTGGTTGTAAGAGCACCTGCTTGGCCCCAGCATGTGCTAGTGCTATTTTTCATATCATGAAGCACGTAACAAATGCGGGAAGCAAACAGTGGTCATTTCTATAAAAATACATATCCTGTTGAATTTGTCCTTTCAACCCCCAGCATATGCTAGTGCTAGTTGTATTTGTAAGACCAGCGCAAAGCAAATGCAAGGAGTCTCTTGGTATGATGGCAAGCAGCAACAGCTAGTTTCCAAATTTGTTTTTTTGGAATACTTCTTTCTTGGCTGTCATCACGACAGTGGGACTTTCTTGTTGATGGATTTCCTTTTGCATTTCTTCTTTTATATAGCTGTTTTCTGGCAGTCAAGAGTCAAACATGCCAATCAGCACAATCACTATGCCATCAAGGTATTTGAGCAAACCCTGACGGATGTGATTACCTCGCAGGTTTGTCATTGATTGGTTGCATTGTTCTCTGTAATTGACAGAATTGATGCCCATTGTCATCAATGTGTGTGTTGGCATAACTTGAGCTTTTAAATGCAGCAAATACAGTTAGAGACCCTAAGCATTTGCTAGTGCTAGTTTTAACAACTACAAGCAGAAAACAAATACTTAGGATTCCATAACCGTCAAGGACTGATGCCAATGCCATTCACGAACTTCTTTTCAGCTGTATTAACTGTCATCATCCCCCAGCATTTGCTAGTGCTAGTTTCTCGTTTTTTATCAGCACATGGCTAATGTTGTGGAATAACATCACAATGGGGGTTCAAACCGTTTCAGATGCACAAAACACAAACTGGTTGTAAGAGCACCTGCTTGCCCCCAGCAGGTGCTAGTGCTACTTTTCATATCATGAAGCACGTAACAAATGCGGGAAGCAAACAGTGGTCATTTCTATAAAAATACATGTCCTGTTGAATTTGTCCTTTCAACCCCCAGCATATGCTAGTGCTAGTTGTATTTGTAAGACCAGCGCAAAGCAAATGCAAGGAGTCTCTTGGTATGATGGCAAGCAGCAACAGCTAGTTTCCAAATTTGTCTTTTTTGAATACTTCTTTCTTGGCTGTCATCACGACAGTTGGCCTTTATTGTTGATGGATTTCCTTTTGCATTTCTTCTTTTATATAGCTGTTTTCTGGCAGTCAAGAGTCAAACATGCCAATCAGCACAATCACTATGCCATCAAGGTATTTGAGCAAACCCTGACGGATGTGATTACCTCGCAGGTTTGTCATTGATTGGTTGCATTGTTCTCTGTAATTGACAGAATTGATGCCTTTTGTCATCAATGTGTGTTTTGGCATAACGTGAGCTTTTAAATGCAGCAATTACAGTTAGAGACCCTAAGCATTTGCTAGTGCTAGTTTTAACAACTACAAGCACAAAACAAATACTAAGGATTCCATAACCGTCGATGACTGATGCCAATGCCATTCACGAACTTCTTTTCAGCTGTATTTACTGTCATCATCCCCCAGCATTTGCTAGTGCTAGTTTCTCGTTGTTTACCAGCACATGGCTAATGTTGTGGAATAACATCACAATGGGGGTTCAAACCGTTTCAGATGCACAAAACACAAACTGGTTGTAAGAGCACCTGCTTGCCCCCAGCATGTGCTAGTGCTACTTTTCATATCATGAAGCACGTAACAAATGCGGGAAGCAAACAGTGGTCATTTCTATAAAAATACATGTCCTGTTGAATTTGTCCTTTCAACCCCCAGCATGTGCTAGTGCTAGTTGTATTTTTAAGACCAGCGCAAAGCAAATGCAAGGAGTCTCTTGGTATGATGGCAAGCAGCAACAGCTAGTTTCCAAATTTGTCTTTTTGGAATACTTCTTTCTTGGCTGTCATCACGACAGTGGGACTTTCTTGTTGATGGATTTCCTTTTGCATTTCTTCTTTTATATAGCTGTTTTCTGGCAGTCAAGAGTCAAACATGCCAATCAGCACAATCACTATGCCATCAAGGTATTTGAGCAAACCCTGACGGATGTGATTACCTCGCAGGTTTGTCATTGATTGGTTGCATTGTTCTCTGTAATTGACAGAATTGATGCCCATTGTCATCAATGTGTGTGTTGGCATAACATGAGCTTTTAAATGCAGCAAATACAGTTAGAGACCCTAAGCATTTGCTAGTGCTAGTTTTAACAACTACAAGCACAAAACAAATACTAAGGATTCCATAACCGTCAAGGACTGATGCCAATGCCATTCACGAACTTCTTTTCAGCTGTATTTACTGTCACCATCCCCCAGCATTTGCTAGTGCTAGTTTCTCGTTTTTTATCAGCACATGGCTAATGTTGCGGAATGACATCACAATGGGGGTTCAATTCGTTTCAGATGCACAAAACACAAACTGGTTGTAAGAGCACCTGCTTGGCCCCAGCATGTGCTAGTGCTATTTTTCATATCATGAAGCACGTAACAAATGCGGGAAGCAAACAGTGGTCATTTCTATAAAAATACATATCCTGTTGAATTTGTCCTTTCAACCCCCAGCATATGCTAGTGCTAGTTGTATTTGTAAGACCAGCGCAAAGCAAATGCAAGGAGTCTCTTGGTATGATGGCAAGCAGCAACAGCTAGTTTCCAAATTTGTTTTTTTGGAATACTTCTTTCTTGGCTGTCATCACGACAGTGGGACTTTCTTGTTGATGGATTTCCTTTTGCATTTCTTCTTTTATATAGCTGTTTTCTGGCAGTCAAGAGTCAAACATGCCAATCAGCACAATCACTATGCCATCAAGGTATTTGAGCAAACCCTGACGGATGTGATTACCTCGCAGGTTTGTCATTGATTGGTTGCATTGTTCTCTGTAATTGACAGAATTGATGCCCATTGTCATCAATGTGTGTGTTGGCATAACTTGAGCTTTTAAATGCAGCAAATACAGTTAGAGACCCTAAGCATTTGCTAGTGCTAGTTTTAACAACTACAAGCAGAAAACAAATACTTAGGATTCCATAACCGTCAAGGACTGATGCCAATGCCATTCACGAACTTCTTTTCAGCTGTATTAACTGTCATCATCCCCCAGCATTTGCTAGTGCTAGTTTCTTGTTGTTTACCAGCACATGGCTAATGTTGTGGAATAACATCACAATGGGGGTTCAAACCGTTTCAGATGCACAAAACACAAACTGGTTGTAAGAGCACCTGCTTGCCCCCAGCAGGTGCTAGTGCTACTTTTCATATCATGAAGCACGTAACAAATGCGGGAAGCAAACAGTGGTCATTTCTATAAAAATACATATCCTGTTGAATTTGTCCTTTCAACCCCCAGCATATGCTAGTGCTAGTTGTATTTGTAAGACCAGCGCAAAGCAAATGCAAGGAGTCTCTTGGTATGATGGCAAGCAGCAACAGCTAGTTTCCAAATTTGTCTTTTTTGAATACTTCTTTCTTGGCTGTCATCACGACAGTTGGCCTTTCTTGTTGATGGATTTCCTTTTGCATTTCTTCTTTTATATAGCTGTTTTCTGGCAGTCAAGAGTCAAACATGCCAATCAGCACAATCACTATGCCATCAAGGTATTTGAGCAAACCCTGACGGATGTGATTACCTCGCAGGTTTGTCATTGATTGGTTGCATTGTTCTCTGTAATTGACAGAATTGATGCCTTTTGTCATCAATGTGTGTTTTGGCATAACGTGAGCTTTTAAATGCAGCAATTACAGTTAGAGACCCTAAGCATTTGCTAGTGCTAGTTTTAACAACTACAAGCACAAAACAAATACTAAGGATTCCATAACCGTCGATGACTGATGTCAATGCCATTCACGAACTTCTTTTCAGCTGTATTTACTGTCATCATCCCCCAGCATTTGCTAGTGCTAGTTTCTCGTTGTTTACCAGCACATGGCTTATGTTGCGGAATGACATCACAATGGGGGTTCAAACCGTTTCAGATGCACAAAACACAAACTGGTTGTAAGAGCACCTGCTTGCCCCCAGCATGTGCTAGTGCTACTTTTCATATCATGAAGCACATAACAAATGCGGGAAGCAAACAGTGGTCATTTCTATAAAAATACATGTCCTGTTGAATTTGTCCTTTCAACCCCCAGCATATGCTAGTGCTAGTTGTATTTGTAAGACCAGCGCAAAGCAAATGCAAGGAGTCTCTTGGTATGATGGCAAGCAGCAACAGCTAGTTTCCAAATTTGTCTTTTTGGAATACTTCTTTCTTGGCTGTCATCACGACAGTTGGCCTTTATTGTTGATGGATTTCCTTTTGCATTTCTTCTTTTATATAGCTGTTTTCTGGCAGTCAAGAGTCAAACATGCCAATCAGCACAATCACTATGCCATCAAGGTATTTGAGCAAACCCTGACGGATGTGATTACCTCGCAGGTTTGTCATTGATTGGTTGCATTGTTCTCTGTAATTGACAGAATTGATGCCTTTTGTCATCAATGTGTGTTTTGGCATAACGTGAGCTTTTAAATGCAGCAATTACAGTTAGAGACCCTAAGCATTTGCTAGTGCTAGTTTTAACAACTACAAGCACAAAACAAATACTAAGGATTCCATAACCGTCGATGACTGATGTCGATGCCATTCACGAACTTCTTTTCAGCTGTATTTACTGTCATCATCCCCCAGCATTTGCTAGTGCTAGTTTCTCGTTGTTTACCAGCACATGGCTAATGTTGCGGAATGACATCACAATGGTGGTTCAAACCGTTTCAGATGCACAAAACACAAACTGGTTGTAAGAGCATCTGCTTGCCCCCAGCATGTGCTAGTGCTACTTTTCATATCATGAAGCACGTAACAAATGCGGGAAGCAAACAGTGGTCATTTCTATAAAAATACATGTCCTGTTGAATTTGTCCTTTCAACCCCCAGCATATGCTAGTGCTAGTTGTATTTGTAAGACCAGCGCAAAGCAAATGCAAGGAGTCTCTTGGTATGATGGCAAGCAGCAACAGCTAGTTTCCAAATTTGTCTTTTTTGAATACTTCTTTCTTGGCTGTCATCACGACAGTTGGCCTTTCTTGTTGATGGATTTCCTTTTGCATTTCTTCTTTTATATAGCTGTTTTCTGGCAGTCAAGAGTCAAACATGCCAATCAGCACAATCACTATGCCATCAAGGTATTTGAGCAAACCCTGACGGATGTGATTACCTCGCAGGTTTGTCATTGATTGGTTGCATTGTTCTCTGTAATTGACAGAATTGATGCCTTTTGTCATCAATGTGTGTTTTGGCATAACGTGAGCTTTTAAATGCAGCAATTACAGTTAGAGACCCTAAGCATTTGCTAGTGCTAGTTTTAACAACTACAAGCACAAAACAAATACTAAGGATTCCATAACCGTCGATGACTGATGTCAATGCCATTCACGAACTTCTTTTCAGCTGTATTTACTGTCATCATCCCCCAGCATTTGCTAGTGCTAGTTTCTCGTTGTTTACCAGCACATGGCTTATGTTGCGGAATGACATCACAATGGGGGTTCAAACCGTTTCAGATGCACAAAACACAAACTGGTTGTAAGAGCACCTGCTTGCCCCCAGCATGTGCTAGTGCTACTTTTCATATCATGAAGCACATAACAAATGCGGGAAGCAAACAGTGGTCATTTCTATAAAAATACATGTCCTGTTGAATTTGTCCTTTCAACCCCCAGCATATGCTAGTGCTAGTTGTATTTGTAAGACCAGCGCAAAGCAAATGCAAGGAGTCTCTTGGTATGATGGCAAGCAGCAACAGCTAGTTTCCAAATTTGTCTTTTTGGAATACTTCTTTCTTGGCTGTCATCACGACAGTTGGCCTTTCTTGTTGATGGATTTCCTTTTGCATTTCTTCTTTTATATAGCTGTTTTCTGGAAGTCAAGAGTCAAACATGCCAATCAGCACAATCACTATGCCATCAAGGTATTTGAGCAAACCCTGACGGATGTGATTACCTCGCAGGTTTGTCATTGATTGGTTGCATTGTTCTCTGTAATTGACAGAATTGATGCCTTTTGTCATCAATGTGTGTTTTGGCATAACGTGAGCTTTTAAATGCAGCAATTACAGTTAGAGACCCTAAGCATTTGCTAGTGCTAGTTTTAACAACTACAAGCACAAAACAAATACTAAGGATTCCATAACCGTCAAGGACTGATGCCAATGCCATTCACGAACTTCTTTTCAGCTGTATTTACTGTCACCATCCCCAGCATTTGCTAGTGCTAGTTTCTCGTTTTTTTATCAGCACATGGCTAATGTTGCGGAATGACATCACAATGGGGGTTCAATTCGTTTCAGATGCACAAAACACAAACTGGTTGTAAGAGCACCTGCTTGGCCCCAGCATGTGCTAGTGCTATTTTTCATATCATGAAGCACGGAACAAATGCGGGAAGCAAACAGTGGTCATTTCTATAAAAATACATATCCTGTTGAATTTGTCCTTTCAACCCCCAGCATATGCTAGTGCTAGTTGTATTTGTAAGACCAGCGCAAAGCAAATGCAAGGAGTCTCTTGGTATGATGGCAAGCAGCAACAGCTAGTTTCCAAATTTGTTTTTTTGGAATACTTCTTTCCTGGCTGTCATCACGACAGTGGGACTTTCTTGTTGATGGATTTTCTTTTGCATTTCTTCTTTTATATAGCTGTTTTCTGGCAGTCAAGAGTCAAACATGCCAATCAGCACAATCACTATGCCATCAAGGTATTTGAGCAAACCCTGACGGATGTGATTACCTCGCAGGTTTGTCATTGATTGGTTGCATTGTTCTCTGTAATTGACAGAATTGATGCCCATTGTCATCAATGTGTGTGTTGGCATAACTTGAGCTTTTAAATGCAGCAAATACAGTTAGAGACCCTAAGCATTTGCTAGTGCTAGTTTTAACAACTACAAGCACAAAACAAATACTAAGGATTCCATAACCGTCAAGGACTGATGCCAATGCCATTCACGAACTTCTTTTCAGCTGTATTTACTGTCACCATCCCCCAGCATTTGCTAGTGCTAGTTTCTCGTTTTTTATCAGCACATGGCTAATGTTGTGGAATAACATCACAATGGGGGTTCAAACCGTTTCAGATGCACAAAACACAAACTGGTTGTAAGAGCACCTGCTTGCCCCCAGCAGGTGCTAGTGCTACTTTTCATATCATGAAGCACGTAACAAATGCGGGAAGCAAACAGTGGTCATTTCTATAAAAATACATGTCCTGTTGAATTTGTCCTTTCAACCCCCAGCATATGCTAGTGCTAGTTGTATTTGTAAGACCAGCGCAAAGCAAATGCAAGGAGTCTCTTGGTATGATGGCAAGCAGCAACAGCTAGTTTCCAAATTTGTCTTTTTGGAATACTTCTTTCTTGGCTGTCATCACGACAGTTGGCCTTTATTGTTGATGGATTTCCTTTTGCATTTCTTCTTTTATATAGCTGTTTTCTGGCAGTCAAGAGTCAAACATGCCAATCAGCACAATCACTATGCCATCAAGGTATTTGAGCAAACCCTGACGGATGTGATTACCTCGCAGGTTTGTCATTGATTGGTTGCATTGTTCTCTGTAATTGACAGAATTGATGCCTTTTGTCATCAATGTGTGTTTTGGCATAACGTGAGCTTTTAAATGCAGCAATTACAGTTAGAGACCCTAAGCATTTGCTAGTGCTAGTTTTAACAACTACAAGCACAAAACAAATACTAAGGATTCCATAACCGTCAAGGACTGATGCCAATGCCATTCACGAACTTCTTTTCAGCTGTATTTACTGTCATCATCCCCAGCATTTGCTAGTGCTAGTTTCTCGTTTTTTTATCAGCACATGGCTAATGTTGCGGAATGACATCACAATGGGGGTTCAATTCGTTTCAGATGCACAAAACACAAACTGGTTGTAAGAGCACCTGCTTGGCCCCAGCATGTGCTAGTGCTATTTTTCATATCATGAAGCACGGAACAAATGCGGGAAGCAAACAGTGGTCATTTCTATAAAAATACATATCCTGTTGAATTTGTCCTTTCAACCCCCAGCATATGCTAGTGCTAGTTGTATTTGTAAGACCAGCGCAAAGCAAATGCAAGGAGTCTCTTGGTATGATGGCAAGCAGCAACAGCTAGTTTCCAAATTTGTTTTTTTGGAATACTTCTTTCCTGGCTGTCATCACGACAGTGGGACTTTCTTGTTGATGGATTTCCTTTTGCATTTCTTCTTTTATATAGCTGTTTTCTGGCAGTCAAGAGTCAAACATGCCAATCAGCACAATCACTATGCCATCAAGGTATTTGAGCAAACCCTGACGGATGTGATTACCTCGCAGGTTTGTCATTGATTGGTTGCATTGTTCTCTGTAATTGACAGAATTGATGCCCATTGTCATCAATGTGTGTGTTGGCATAACTTGAGCTTTTAAATGCAGCAAATACAGTTAGAGACCCTAAGCATTTGCTAGTGCTAGTTTTAACAACTACAAGCACAAAACAAATACTAAGGATTCCATAACCGTCAAGGACTGATGCCAATGCCATTCACGAACTTCTTTTCAGCTGTATTTACTGTCACCATCCCCCAGCATTTGCTAGTGCTAGTTTCTCGTTTTTTATCAGCACATGGCTAATGTTGTGGAATAACATCACAATGGGGGTTCAAACCGTTTCAGATGCACAAAACACAAACTGGTTGTAAGAGCACCTGCTTGCCCCCAGCAGGTGCTAGTGCTACTTTTCACATCATGAAGCACGTAACAAATGCGGGAAGCAAACAGTGGTCATTTCTATAAAAATACATGTCCTGTTGAATTTGTCCTTTCAACCCCCAGCATATGCTAGTGCTAGTTGTATTTGTAAGACCAGCGCAAAGCAAATGCAAGGAGTCTCTTGGTATGATGGCAAGCAGCAACAGCTAGTTTCCAAATTTGTCTTTTTGGAATACTTCTTTCTTGGCTGTCATCACGACAGTTGGCCTTTATTGTTGATGGATTTCCTTTTGCATTTCTTCTTTTATATAGCTGTTTTCTGGCAGTCAAGAGTCAAACATGCCAATCAGCACAATCACTATGCCATCAAGGTATTTGAGCAAACCCTGACGGATGTGATTACCTCGCAGGTTTGTCATTGATTGGTTGCATTGTTCTCTGTAATTGACAGAATTGATGCCTTTTGTCATCAATGTGTGTTTTGGCATAACGTGAGCTTTTAAATGCAGCAATTACAGTTAGAGACCCTAAGCATTTGCTAGTGCTAGTTTTAACAACTACAAGCACAAAACAAATACTAAGGATTCCATAACCGTCAAGGACTGATGCCAATGCCATTCACGAACTTCTTTTCAGCTGTATTTACTGTCACCATCCCCCAGCATTTGCTAGTGCTAGTTTCTCGTTTTTTATCAGCACATGGCTAATGTTGTGGAATAACATCACAATGGGGGTTCAAACCGTTTCAGATGCACAAAACACAAACTGGTTGTAAGAGCACCTGCTTGCCCCCAGCAGGTGCTAGTGCTACTTTTCACATCATGAAGCACGTAACAAATGCGGGAAGCAAACAGTGGTCATTTCTATAAAAATACATGTCCTGTTGAATTTGTCCTTTCAACCCCCAGCATATGCTAGTGCTAGTTGTATTTGTAAGACCAGCGCAAAGCAAATGCAAGGAGTCTCTTGGTATGATGGCAAGCAGCAACAGCTAGTTTCCAAATTTGTCTTTTTGGAATACTTCTTTCTTGGCTGTCATCACGACAGTTGGCCTTTATTGTTGATGGATTTCCTTTTGCATTTCTTCTTTTATATAGCTGTTTTCTGGCAGTCAAGAGTCAAACATGCCAATCAGCACAATCACTATGCCATCAAGGTATTTGAGCAAACCCTGACGGATGTGATTACCTCGCAGGTTTGTCATTGATTGGTTGCATTGTTCTCTGTAATTGACAGAATTGATGCCTTTTGTCATCAATGTGTGTTTTGGCATAACGTGAGCTTTTAAATGCAGCAATTACAGTTAGAGACCCTAAGCATTTGCTAGTGCTAGTTTTAACAACTACAAGCACAAAACAAATACTAAGGATTCCATAACCGTCGATGACTGATGTCAATGCCATTCACGAACTTCTTTTCAGCTGTATTTACTGTCATCATCCCCCAGCATTTGCTAGTGCTAGTTTCTCGTTGTTTACCAGCACATGGCTAATGTTGCGGAATGACATCACAATGGGGGTTCAAACCGTTTCAGATGCACAAAACACAAACTGGTTGTAAGAGCACCTGCTTGCCCCCAGCATGTGCTAGTGCTACTTTTCATATCATGAAGCACGTAACAAAAGCGGGAAGCAAACAGTGGTCATTTCTATAAAAATACATATCCTGTTGAATTTGTCCTTTCAACCCCCAGCATATGCTAGTGCTAGTTGTATTTGTAAGACCAGCGCAAAGCAAATGCAAGGAGTCTCTTGGTATGATGGCAAGCAGCAACAGCTAGTTTCCAAATTTATCTTTTTGGAATACTTCTTTCTTGGCTGTCATCACGACAGTTGGCCTTTCTTGTTGATGGATTTCCTTTTGCATTTCTTCTTTTATATAGCTGTTTTCTGGCAGTCAAGAGTCAAACATGCCAATCAGCACAATCACTATGCCATCAAGGTATTTGAGCAAACCCTGACGGATGTGATTACCTCGCAGGTTTGTCATTGATTGGTTGCATTGTTCTCTGTAATTGACAGAATTGATGCCTTTTGTCATCAATGTGTGTTTTGGCATAACGTGAGCTTTTAAATGCAGCAATTACAGTTAGAGACCCTAAGCATTTGCTAGTGCTAGTTTTAACAACTACAAGCACAAAACAAATACTAAGGATTCCATAACCGTCGATGACTGATGTCAATGCCATTCACAAACTTCTTTTCAGCTGTATTTACTGTCATCATCCCCCAGCATTTGCTAGTGCTAGTTTCTCGTTGTTTACCAGCACATGGCTTATGTTGCGGAATGACATCACAATGGGGGTTCAAACCGTTTCAGATGCACAAAACACAAACTGGTTGTAAGAGCATCTGCTTGCCCCCAGCATGTGCTAGTGCTACTTTTCATATCATGAAGCACATAACAAATGCGGGAAGCAAACAGTGGTCATTTCTATAAAAATACATGTCCTGTTGAATTTGTCCTTTCAACCCCCAGCATATGCTAGTGCTAGTTGTATTTGTAAGACCAGCGCAAAGCAAATGCAAGGAGTCTCTTGGTATGATGGCAAGCAGCAACAGCTAGTTTCCAAATTTGTCTTTTTTGAATACTTCTTTCTTGGCTGTCATCACGACAGTTGGCCTTTCTTGTTGATGGATTTCCTTTTGCATTTCTTCTTTTATATAGCTGTTTTCTGGCAGTCAAGAGTCAAACATGCCAATCAGCACAATCACTATGCCATCAAGGTATTTGAGCAAACCCTGACGGATGTGATTACCTCGCAGGTTTGTCATTGATTGGTTGCATTGTTCTCTGTAATTGACAGAATTGATGCCTTTTGTCATCAATGTGTGTTTTGGCATAACGTGAGCTTTTAAATGCAGCAATTACAGTTAGAGACCCTAAGCATTTGCTAGTGCTAGTTTTAACAACTACAAGCACAAAACAAATACTAAGGATTCCATAACCGTCGATGACTGATGTCAATGCCATTCACGAACTTCTTTTCAGCTGTATTTACTGTCATCATCCCCCAGCATTTGCTAGTGCTAGTTTCTCGTTGTTTACCAGCACATGGCTTATGTTGCGGAATGACATCACAATGGGGGTTCAAACCGTTTCAGATGCACAAAACACAAACTGGTTGTAAGAGCACCTGCTTGCCCCCAGCATGTGCTAGTGCTACTTTTCATATCATGAAGCACATAACAAATGCGGGAAGCAAACAGTGGTCATTTCTATAAAAATACATGTCCTGTTGAATTTGTCCTTTCAACCCCCAGCATATGCTAGTGCTAGTTGTATTTGTAAGACCAGCGCAAAGCAAATGCAAGGAGTCTCTTGGTATGATGGCAAGCAGCAACAGCTAGTTTCCAAATTTGTCTTTTTGGAATACTTCTTTCTTGGCTGTCATCACGACAGTTGGCCTTTATTGTTGATGGATTTCCTTTTGCATTTCTTCTTTTATATAGCTGTTTTCTGGCAGTCAAGAGTCAAACATGCCAATCAGCACAATCACTATGCCATCAAGGTATTTGAGCAAACCCTGACGGATGTGATTACCTCGCAGGTTTGTCATTGATTGGTTGCATTGTTCTCTGTAATTGACAGAATTGATGCCTTTTGTCATCAATGTGTGTTTTGGCATAACGTGAGCTTTTAAATGCAGCAATTACAGTTAGAGACCCTAAGCATTTGCTAGTGCTAGTTTTAACAACTACAAGCACAAAACAAATACTAAGGATTCCATAACCGTCAAGGACTGATGCCAATGCCATTCACGAACTTATTTTCAGCTGTATTTACTGTCACCATCCCCAGCATTTGCTAGTGCTAGTTTCTCGTTTTTTTATCAGCACATGGCTAATGTTGCGGAATGACATCACAATGGGGGTTCAATTCGTTTCAGATGCACAAAACACAAACTGGTTGTAAGAGCACCTGCTTGGCCCCAGCATGTGCTAGTGCTATTTTTCATATCATGAAGCACGGAACAAATGCGGGAAGCAAACAGTGGTCATTTCTATAAAAATACATATCCTGTTGAATTTGTCCTTTCAACCCCCAGCATATGCTAGTGCTAGTTGTATTTGTAAGACCAGCGCAAAGCAAATGCAAGGAGTCTCTTGGTATGATGGCAAGCAGCAACAGCTAGTTTCCAAATTTGTTTTTCCGAATACTTCTTTCCTGGCTGTCATCACGACAGTGGGACTTTCTTGTTGATGGATTTCCTTTTGCATTTCTTCTTTTATATAGCTGTTTTCTGGCAGTCAAGAGTCAAACATGCCAATCAGCACAATCACTATGCCATCAAGGTATTTGAGCAAACCCTGACGGATGTGATTACCTCGCAGGTTTGTCATTGATTGGTTGCATTGTTCTCTGTAATTGACAGAATTGATGCCCATTGTCATCAATGTGTGTGTTGGCATAACTTGAGCTTTTAAATGCAGCAAATACAGTTAGAGACCCTAAGCATTTGCTAGTGCTAGTTTTAACAACTACAAGCACAAAACAAATACTAAGGATTCCATAACCGTCAAGGACTGATGCCAATGCCATTCACGAACTTCTTTTCAGCTGTATTTACTGTCACCATCCCCCAGCATTTGCTAGTGCTAGTTTCTCGTTTTTTATCAGCACATGGCTAATGTTGTGGAATGACATCACAATGGGGGTTCAAACCGTTTCAGATGCACAAAACACAAACTGGTTGTAAGAGCACCTGCTTGCCCCCAGCAGGTGCTAGTGCTACTTTTCATATCATGAAGCACGTAACAAATGCGGGAAGCAAACAGTGGTCATTTCTATAAAAATACATGTCCTGTTGAATTTGTCCTTTCAACCCCCAGCATATGCTAGTGCTAGTTGTATTTGTAAGACCAGCGCAAAGCAAATGCAAGGAGTCTCTTGGTATGATGGCAAGCAGCAACAGCTAGTTTCCAAATTTGTCTTTTTGGAATACTTCTTTCTTGGCTGTCATCACGACAGTTGGCCTTTATTGTTGATGGATTTCCTTTTGCATTTCTTCTTTTATATAGCTGTTTTCTGGCAGTCAAGAGTCAAACATGCCAATCAGCACAATCACTATGCCATCAAGGTATTTGAGCAAACCCTGACGGATGTGATTACCTCGCAGGTTTGTCATTGATTGGTTGCATTGTTCTCTGTAATTGACAGAATTGATGCCTTTTGTCATCAATGTGTGTTTTGGCATAACGTGAGCTTTTAAATGCAGCAATTACAGTTAGAGACCCTAAGCATTTGCTAGTGCTAGTTTTAACAACTACAAGCACAAAACAAATACTAAGGATTCCATAACCGTCAAGGACTGATGCCAATGCCATTCACGAACTTCTTTTCAGCTGTATTTACTGTCACCATCCCCAGCATTTGCTAGTGCTAGTTTCTCGTTTTTTTATCAGCACATGGCTAATGTTGCGGAATGACATCACAATGGGGGTTCAATTCGTTTCAGATGCACAAAACACAAACTGGTTGTAAGAGCACCTGCTTGGCCCCAGCATGTGCTAGTGCTATTTTTCATATCATGAAGCACGGAACAAATGCGGGAAGCAAACAGTGGTCATTTCTATAAAAATACATATCCTGTTGAATTTGTCCTTTCAACCCCCAGCATATGCTAGTGCTAGTTGTATTTGTAAGACCAGCGCAAAGCAAATGCAAGGAGTCTCTTGGTATGATGGCAAGCAGCATCAGCTAGTTTCCAAATTTGTTTTTTTGGAATACTTCTTTCTTGGCTGTCATCACGACAGTGGGACTTTCTTGTTGATGGATTTCCTTTTGCATTTCTTCTTTTATATAGCTGTTTTCTGGCAGTCAAGAGTCAAACATGCCAATCAGCACAATCACTATGCCATCAAGGTATTTGAGCAAACCCTGACGGATGTGATTACCTCGCAGGTTTGTCATTGATTGGTTGCATTGTTCTCTGTAATTGACAGAATTGATGCCCATTGTCATCAAGGTGTGTGTTGGCATAACTTGAGCTTTTAAATGCAGCAAATACAGTTAGAGACCCTAAGCATTTGCTAGTGCTAGTTTTAACAACTACAAGCACAAAACAAATACTAAGGATTCCATAACCGTCAAGGACTGATGCCAATGCCATTCACGAACTTCTTTTCAGCTGTATTTACTGTCACCATCCCCCAGCATTTGCTAGTGCTAGTTTCTCGTTTTTTATCAGCACATGGCTAATGTTGCGGAATGACATCACAATGGGGGTTCAATTCGTTTCAGATGCACAAAACACAAACTGGTTGTAAGAGCACCTGCTTGGCCCCAGCATGTGCTAGTGCTATTTTTCATATCATGAAGCACGTAACAAATGCGGGAAGCAAACTGTGGTCATTTCTATAAAAATACATATCCTGTTGAATTTGTCCTTTCAACCCCCAGCATATGCTAGTGCTAGTTGTATTTGTAAGACCAGCGCAAATCAAATGCAAGGAGTCTCTTGGTATGATGGCAAGCAGCAACAGCTAGTTTCCAAATTTGTCTTTTTACGAATACTTCTTTCTTGGCTGTCATCACGACAGTGGGACTTTCTTGTTGATGGATTTCCTTTTGCATTTCTTCTTTTATATAGCTGTTTTCTGGCAGTCAAGAGTCAAACATGCCAATCAGCACAATCACTATGCCATCAAGGTATTTGAGCAAACCCTGACGGATGTGATGACCTCGCAGGTTTGTCATTGATTGGTTGCATTGTTCTCTGTAATTGACAGAATTGATGCCCATTGTCATCAATGTGTGTGTTGGCATAACTTGAGCTTTTAAATGCAGCAAATACAGTTAGAGACCCTAAGCATTTGCTAGTGCTAGTTTTAACAACTACAAGCAGAAAACAAATACTTAGGATTCCATAACCGTCAAGGACTGATGCCAATGCCATTCACGAACTTCTTTTCAGCTGTATTAACTGTCATCATCCCCCAGCATTTGCTAGTGCTAGTTTCTTGTTGTTTACCAGCACATGGCTAATGTTGTGAAATAACATCACAATGGGGGTTCAAACCGTTTCAGATGCACAAAACACAAACTGGTTGTAAGAGCACCTGCTTGCCCCCAGCAGGTGCTAGTGCTACTTTTCATATCATGAAGCACGTAACAAATGCGGGAAGCAAACAGTGGTCATTTCTATAAAAATACATATCCTGTTGAATTTGTCCTTTCAACCCCCAGCATATGCTAGTGCTAGTTGTATTTGTAAGACCAGCGCAAAGCAAATGCAAGGAGTCTCTTGGTATGATGGCAAACAACAACAGCTAGTTTCCAAATTTGTCTTTTTGGAATACTTCTTTCTTGGCTGTCATCACGACAGTTGGCCTTTCTTGTTGATGGATTTCCTTTTGCATTTCTTCTTTTATATAGCTGTTTTCTGGCAGTCAAGAGTCAAACATGCCAATCAGCACAATCACTATGCCATCAAGGTATTTGAGCAAACCCTGACGGATGTGATTACCTCGCAGGTTTGTCATTGATTGGTTGCATTGTTCTCTGTAATTGACAGAATTGATGCCTTTTGTCATCAATGTGTGTTTTGGCATAACGTGAGCTTTTAAATGCAGCAATTACAGTTAGAGACCCTAAGCATTTGCTAGTGCTAGTTTTAACAACTACAAGCACAAAACAAATACTAAGGATTCCATAACCGTCGATGACTGATGTCAATGCCATTCACGAACTTCTTTTCAGCTGTATTTACTGTCATCATCCCTCAGCATTTGCTAGTGCTAGTTTCTCGTTGTTTACCAGCACATGGCTTATGTTGCGGAATGACATCACAATGGGGGTTCAAACCGTTTCAGATGCACAAAACACAAACTGGTTGTAAGAGCACCTGCTTGCCCCCAGCATGTGCTAGTGCTACTTTTCATATCATGAAGCACATAACAAATGCGGGAAGCAAACAGTGGTCATTTCTATAAAAATACATGTCCTGTTGAATTTGTCCTTTCAACCCCCAGCATATGCTAGTGCTAGTTGTATTTGTAAGACCAGCGCAAAGCAAATGCAAGGAGTCTCTTGGTATGATGGCAAGCAGCAACAGCTAGTTTCCAAATTTGTCTTTTTGGAATACTTCTTTCTTGGCTGTCATCACGTCAGTTGGCCTTTATTGTTGATGGATTTCCTTTTGCATTTCTTCTTTTATATAGCTGTTTTCTGGCAGTCAAGAGTCAAACATGCCAATCAGCACAATCACTATGCCATCAAGGTATTTGAGCAAACCCTGACGGATGTGATAACCTCGCAGGTTTGTCATTGATTGGTTGCATTGTTCTCTGTAATTGACAGAATTGATGCCCATTGTCATCAATGTGTGTGTTGGCATAACTTGAGCTTTTAAATGCAGCAAATACAGTTAGAGACCCTAAGCATTTGCTAGTGCTAGTTTTAACAACTACAAGCAGAAAACAAATACTTAGGATTCCATAACCGTCAAGGACTGATGCCAATGCCATTCACGAACTTCTTTTCAGCTGTATTAACTGTCATCATCCCCCAGCATTTGCTAGTGCTAGTTTCTCGTTGTTTACCAGCACATGGCTTATGTTGCGGAATGACATCACAATGGGGGTTCAAACCGTTTCAGATGCACAAAACACAAACTGGTTGTAAGAGCACCTGCTTGCCCCCAGCATGTGCTAGTGCTACTTTTCATATCATGAAGCACATAACAAATGCGGGAAGCAAACAGTGGTCATTTCTATAAAAATACATGTCCTGTTGAATTTGTCCTTTCAACCCCCAGCATATGCTAGTGCTAGTTGTATTTGTAAGACCAGCGCAAAGCAAATGCAAGGAGTCTCTTGGTATGATGGCAAGCAGCAACAGCTAGTTTCCAAATTTGTCTTTTTGGAATACTTCTTTCTTGGCTGTCATCACGACAGTGGGACTTTCTTGTTGATGGATTTCCTTTTGCATTTCTTCTTTTATATAGCTGTTTTCTGGCAGTCAAGAGTCAAACATGCCAATCAGCACAATCACTATGCCATCAAGGTATTTGAGCAAACCCTGACGGATGTGATTACCTCGCAGGTTTGTCATTGATTGGTTGCATTGTTCTCTGTAATTGACAGAATTGATGCCCATTGTCATCAATGTGTGTGTTGGCATAACTTGAGCTTTTAAATGCAGCAAAAACAGTTAGAGACCCTAAGCATTTGCTAGTGCTAGTTTTAACAACTACAAGCACAAAACAAATACTAAGGATTCCATAACCGTCAAGGACTGATGCCAATGCCATTCACGAACTTCTTTTCAGCTGTATTTACTGTCACCATCCCCCAGCATTTGCTAGTGCTAGTTTCTCGTTTTTTATCAGCACATGGCTAATGTTGTGGAATGACATCACAATGGGGGTTCAAACCGTTTCAGATGCACAAAACACAAACTGGTTGTAAGAGCACCTGCTTGCCCCCAGCAGGTGCTAGTGCTACTTTTCATATCATGAAGCACGTAACAAATGCGGGAAGCAAACAGTGGTCATTTCTATAAAAATACATGTCCTGTTGAATTTGTCCTTTCAACCCCCAGCATATGCTAGTGCTAGTTGTATTTGTAAGACCAGCGCAAAGCAAATGCAAGGAGTCTCTTGGTATGATGGCAAGCAGCAACAGCTAGTTTCCAAATTTGTCTTTTTGGAATACTTCTTTCTTGGCTGTCATCACGACAGTTGGCCTTTATTGTTGATGGATTTCCTTTTGCATTTCTTCTTTTATATAGCTGTTTTCTGGCAGTCAAGAGTCAAACATGCCAATCAGCACAATCACTATGCCATCAAGGTATTTGAGCAAACCCTGACGGATGTGATTACCTCGCAGGTTTGTCATTGATTGGTTGCATTGTTCTCTGTAATTGACAGAATTGATGCCTTTTGTCATCAATGTGTGTTTTGGCATAACGTGAGCTTTTAAATGCAACAATTACAGTTAGAGACCCTCAGCATTTGCTAGTGCTAGTTTTAACAACTACAAGCACAAAACAAATACTAAGGATTCCATAACCGTCAAGGACTGATGCCAATGCCATTCACGAACTTCTTTTCAGCTGTATTTACTGTCACCATCCCCCAGCATTTGCTAGTGCTAGTTTCTCGTTTTTTATCAGCACATGGCTAATGTTGTGGAATGACATCACAATGGGGGTTCAAACCGTTTCAGATGCACAAAACACAAACTGGTTGTAAGAGCACCTGCTTGCCCCCAGCAGGTGCTAGTGCTACTTTTCATATCATGAAGCACGTAACAAATGCGGGAAGCAAACAGTGGTCATTTCTATAAAAATACATGTCCTGTTGAATTTGTCCTTTCAACCCCCAGCATATGCTAGTGCTAGTTGTATTTGTAAGACCAGCGCAAAGCAAATGCAAGGAGTCTCTTGGTATGATGGCAAGCAGCAACAGCTAGTTTCCAAATTTGTCTTTTTGGAATACTTCTTTCTTGGCTGTCATCACGACAGTTGGCCTTTATTGTTGATGGATTTCCTTTTGCATTTCTTCTTTTATATAGCTGTTTTCTGGCAGTCAAGAGTCAAACATGCCAATCAGCACAATCACTATGCCATCAAGGTATTTGAGCAAACCCTGACGGATGTGATTACCTCGCAGGTTTGTCATTGATTGGTTGCATTGTTCTCTGTAATTGACAGAATTGATGCCTTTTGTCATCAATGTGTGTTTTGGCATAAAGTGAGCTTTTAAATGCAGCAATTACAGTTAGAGACCCTAAGCATTTGCTAGTGCTAGTTTTAACAACTACAAGCACAAAACAAATACTAAGGATTCCATAACCGTCAAGGACTGATGCCAATGCCATTCACGAACTTCTTTTCAACTGTATTTACTGTCACCATCCCCAGCATTTGCTAGTGCTAGTTTCTCGTTTTTTTATCAGCACATGGCTAATGTTGCGGAATGACATCACAATGGGGGTTCAATTCGTTTCAGATGCACAAAACACAAACTGGTTGTAAGAGCACCTGCTTGGCCCCAGCATGTGCTAGTGCTATTTTTCATATCATGAAGCACGGAACAAATGCGGGAAGCAAACAGTGGTCATTTCTATAAAAATACATATCCTGTTGAATTTGTCCTTTCAACCCCCAGCATATGCTAGTGCTAGTTGTATTTGTAAGACCAGCGCAAAGCAAATGCAAGGAGTCTCTTGGTATGATGGCAAGCAGCATCAGCTAGTTTCCAAATTTGTTTTTTTGGAATACTTCTTTCTTGGCTGTCATCACGACAGTGGGACTTTCTTGTTGATGGATTTCCTTTTGCATTTCTTCTTTTATATAGCTGTTTTCTGGCAGTCAAGAGTCAAACATGCCAATCAGCACAATCACTATGCCATCAAGGTATTTGAGCAAACCCTGACGGATGTGATTACCTCGCAGGTTTGTCATTGATTGGTTGCATTGTTCTCTGTAATTGACAGAATTGATGCCCATTGTCATCAAGGTGTGTGTTGGCATAACTTGAGCTTTTAAATGCAGCAAATACAGTTAGAGACCCTAAGCATTTGCTAGTGCTAGTTTTAACAACTACAAGCACAAAACAAATACTAAGGATTCCATAACCGTCAAGGACTGATGCCAATGCCATTCACGAACTTCTTTTCAGCTGTATTTACTGTCACCATCCCCCAGCATTTGCTAGTGCTAGTTTCTCGTTTTTTATCAGCACATGGCTAATGTTGCGGAATGACATCACAATGGGGGTTCAATTCGTTTCAGATGCACAAAACACAAACTGGTTGTAAGAGCACCTGCTTGGCCCCAGCATGTGCTAGTGCTATTTTTCATATCATGAAGCACGTAACAAATGCGGGAAGCAAACAGTGGTCATTTCTATAAAAATACATATCCTGTTGAATTTGTCCTTTCAACCCCCAGCATATGCTAGTGCTAGTTGTATTTGTAAGACCAGCGCAAAGCAAATGCAAGGAGTCTCTTGGTATGATGGCAAGCAGCAACAGCTAGTTTCCAAATTTGTCTTTTTACGAATACTTCTTTCTTGGCTGTCATCACGACAGTGGGACTTTCTTGTTGATGGATTTCCTTTTGCATTTCTTCTTTTATATAGCTGTTTTCTGGCAGTCAAGAGTCAAACATGCCAATCAGCACAATCACTATGCCATCAAGGTATTTGAGCAAACCCTGACGGATGTGATTACCTCGCAGGTTTGTCATTGATTGGTTGCATTGTTCTCTGTAATTGACAGAATTGATGCCCATTGTCATCAATGTGTGTGTTGGCATAACTTGAGCTTTTAAATGCAGCAAATACAGTTAGAGACCCTAAGCATTTGCTAGTGCTAGTTTTAACAACTACAAGCAGAAAACAAATACTTAGGATTCCATAACCGTCAAGGACTGATGCCAATGCCATTCACGAACTTCTTTTCAGCTGTATTAACTGTCATCATCCCCCAGCATTTGCTAGTGCTAGTTTCTTGTTGTTTACCAGCACATGGCTAATGTTGTGAAATAACATCACAATGGGGGTTCAAACCGTTTCAGATGCACAAAACACAAACTGGTTGTAAGAGCACCTGCTTGCCCCCAGCAGGTGCTAGTGCTACTTTTCATATCATGAAGCACGTAACAAATGCGGGAAGCAAACAGTGGTCATTTCTATAAAAATACATATCCTGTTGAATTTGTCCTTTCAACCCCCAGCATATGCTAGTGCTAGTTGTATTTGTAAGACCAGCGCAAAGCAAATGCAAGGAGTCTCTTGGTATGATGGCAAACAACAACAGCTAGTTTCCAATTTTGTCTTTTTGGAATACTTCTTTCTTGGCTGTCATCACGACAGTTGGCCTTTCTTGTTGATGGATTTCCTTTTGCATTTCTTCTTTTATATAGCTGTTTTCTGGCAGTCAAGAGTCAAACATGCCAATCAGCACAATCACTATGCCATCAAGGTATTTGAGCAAACCCTGACGGATGTGATTACCTCGCAGGTTTGTCATTGATTGGTTGCATTGTTCTCTGTAATTGACAGAATTGATGCCTTTTGTCATCAATGTGTGTTTTGGCATAACGTGAGCTTTTAAATGCAGCAATTACAGTTAGAGACCCTAAGCATTTGCTAGTGCTAGTTTTAACAACTACAAGCACAAAACAAATACTAAGGATTCCATAACCGTCGATGACTGATGTCAATGCCATTCACGAACTTCTTTTCAGCTGTATTTACTGTCATCATCCCCCAGCATTTGCTAGTGCTAGTTTCTCGTTGTTTACCAGCACATGGCTTATGTTGCGGAATGACATCACAATGGGGGTTCAAACCGTTTCAGATGCACAAAACACAAACTGGTTGTAAGAGCACCTGCTTGCCCCCAGCATGTGCTAGTGCTACTTTTCATATCATGAAGCACATAACAAATGCGGGAAGCAAACAGTGGTCATTTCTATAAAAATACATGTCCTGTTGAATTTGTCCTTTCACCCCCCAGCATATGCTAGTGCTAGTTGTATTTGTAAGACCAGCGCAAAGCAAATGCAAGGAGTCTCTTGGTATGATGGCAAGCAGCAACAGCTAGTTTCCAAATTTGTCTTTTTGGAATACTTCTTTCTTGGCTGTCATCACGTCAGTTGGCCTTTATTGTTGATGGATTTCCTTTTGCATTTCTTCTTTTATATAGCTGTTTTCTGGCAGTCAAGAGTCAAACATGCCAATCAGCACAATCACTATGCCATCAAGGTATTTGAGCAAACCCTGACGGATGTGATTACCTCGCAGGTTTGTCATTGATTGGTTGCATTGTTCTCTGTAATTGACAGAATTGATGCCTTTTGTCATCAATGTGTGTTTTGGCATAACGTGAGCTTTTAAATGCAACAATTACAGTTAGAGACCCTCAGCATTTGCTAGTGCTAGTTTTAACAACTACAAGCACAAAACAAATACTAAGGATTCCATAACCGTCGATGACTGATGTCAATGCCATTCACGAACTTCTTTTCAGCTGTATTTACTGTCATCATCCCCCAGCATTTGCTAGTGCTAGTTTCTCGTTGTTTACCAGCACATGGCTAATGTTGCGGAATGACATCACAATGGGGGTTCAAACCGTTTCAGATGCACAAAACACAAACTGGTTGTAAGAGCACCTGCTTGCCCCCAGCATGTGCTAGTGCTACTTTTCATATCATGAAGCACGTAACAAAAGCGGGAAGCAAACAGTGGTCATTTCTATAAAAATACATATCCTGTTGAATTTGTCCTTTCAACCCCCAGCATATGCTAGTGCTAGTTGTATTTGTAAGACCAGCGCAAAGCAAATGCAAGGAGTCTCTTGGTATGATGGCAAGCAGCAACAGCTAGTTTCCAAATTTATCTTTTTGGAATACTTCTTTCTTGGCCGTCATCACAACAGTTGGCCTTTCTTGTTGATGGATTTCCTTTTGCATTTCTTCTTTTATATAGCTGTTTTCTGGCAGTCAAGAGTCAAACATGCCAATCAGCACAATCACTATGCCATCAAGGTATTTGAGCAAACCCTGACGGATGTGATTACCTCGCAGGTTTGTCATTGATTGGTTGCATTGTTCTCTGTAATTGACAGAATTGATGCCTTTTGTCATCAATGTGTGTTTTGGCATAACGTGAGCTTTTAAATGCAGCAATTACAGTTAGAGACCCTAAGCATTTGCTAGTGCTAGTTTTAACAACTACAAGCACAAAACAAATACTAAGGATTCCATAACCGTCGATGACTGATGTCAATGCCATTCACGAACTTCTTTTCAGCTGTATTTACTGTCATCATCCCCCAGCATTTGCTAGTGCTAGTTTCTCGTTGTTTACCAGCACATGGCTTATGTTGTGGAATGACATCACAATGGGGGTTCAAACCGTTTCAGATGCACAAAACACAAACTGGTTGTAAGAGCACCTGCTTGCCCCCAGCATGTGCTAGTGCTACTTTTCATATCATGAAGCACATAACAAATGCGGGAAGCAAACAGTGGTCATTTCTATAAAAATACATGTCCTGTTGAATTTGTCCTTTCAACCCCCAGCATATGCTAGTGCTAGTTGTATTTGTAAGACCAGCGCAAAGCAAATGCAAGGAGTCTCTTGGTATGATGGCAAGCAGCAACAGCTAGTTTCCAAATTTGTCTTTTTGGAATACTTCTTTCTTGGCTGTCATCACGACAGTTGGCCTTTATTGTTGATGGATTTCCTTTTGCATTTCTTCTTTTATATAGCTGTTTTCTGGCAGTCAAGAGTCAAACATGCCAATCAGCACAATCACTATGCCATCAAGGTATTTGAGCAAACCCTGACGGATGTGATTACCTCGCAGGTTTGTCATTGATTGGTTGCATTGTTCTCTGTAATTGACAGAATTGATGCCTTTTGTCATCAATGTGTGTTTTGGCATAACGTGAGCTTTTAAATGCAGCAATTACAGTTAGAGACCCTAAGCATTTGCTAGTGCTAGTTTTAACAACTACAAGCACAAAACAAATACTAAGGATTCCATAACCGTCGATGACTGATGTCAATGCCATTCACGAACTTCTTTTCAGCTGTATTTACTGTCATCATCCCCCAGCATTTGCTAGTGCTAGTTTCTCGTTGTTTACCAGCACATGGCTTATGTTGCGGAATGACATCACAATGGGGGTTGAAACCGTTTCAGATGCACAAAACACAAACTGGTTGTAAGAGCACCTGCTTGCCCCCAGCATGTGCTAGTGCTACTTTTCATATCATGAAGCACATAACAAATGCGGGAAGCAAACAGTGGTCATTTCTATAAAAATACATGTCCTGTTGAATTTGTCCTTTCAACCCCCAGCATATGCTAGTGCTAGTTGTATTTGTAAGACCAGCGCAAAGCAAATGCAAGGAGTCTCTTGGTATGATGGCAAGCAGCAACAGCTAGTTTCCAAATTTGTCTTTTTGGAATACTTCTTTCTTGGCTGTCATCACGACAGTTGGCCTTTATTGTTGATGGATTTCCTTTTGCATTTCTTCTTTTATATAGCTGTTTTCTGGCAGTCAAGAGTCAAACATGCCAATCAGCACAATCACTATGCCATCAAGGTATTTGAGCAAACCCTGACGGATGTGATTACCTCGCAGGTTTGTCATTGATTGGTTGCATTGTTCTCTGTAATTGACAGAATTGATGCCTTTTGTCATCAATGTGTGTTTTGGCATAGCGTGAGCTTTTAAATGCAGCAATTACAGTTAGAGACCCTAAGCATTTGCTAGTGCTAGTTTTAACAACTACAAGCACAAAACAAATACTAAGGATTCCATAACCGTCGATGACTGATGTCAATGCCATTCACGAACTTCTTTTCAGCTGTATTTACTGTCATCATCCCCCAGCATTTGCTAGTGCTAGTTTCTCGTTGTTTACCAGCACATGGCTTATGTTGCGGAATGACATCACAATGGGGGTTCAAACCGTTTCAGATGCACAAAACACAAACTGGTTGTAAGAGCACCTGCTTGCCCCCAGCATGTGCTAGTGCTACTTTTCATATCATGAAGCACATAACAAATGCGGGAAGCAAACAGTGGTCATTTCTATAAAAATACATGTCCTGTTGAATTTGTCCTTTCAACCCCCAGCATATGCTAGTGCTAGTTGTATTTGTAAGACCAGCGCAAAGCAAATGCAAGGAGTCTCTTGGTATGATGGCAAGCAGCAACAGCTAGTTTCCAAATTTGTCTTTTTGGAATACTTCTTTCTTGGCTGTCATCACGACAGTTGGCCTTTATTGTTGATGGATTTCCTTTTGCATTTCTTCTTTTATATAGCTGTTTTCTGGAAGTCAAGAGTCAAACATGCCAATCAGCACAATCACTATGCCATCAAGGTATTTGAGCAAACCCTGACGGATGTGATTACCTCGCAGGTTTGTCATTGATTGGTTGCATTGTTCTCTGTAATTGACAGAATTGATGCCTTTTGTCATCAATGTGTGTTTTGGCATAACGTGAGCTTTTAAATGCAGCAATTACAGTTAGAGACCCTAAGCATTTGCTAGTGCTAGTTTTAACAACTACAAGCACAAAACAACTACTAAGGATTCCATAACCGTCAAGGACTGATGCCAATGCCATTCACGAACTTCTTTTCAGCTGTATTTACTGTCATCATCCCCCAGCATTTGCTAGTGCTAGTTTCTCGTTTTTTTATCAGCACATGGCTAATGTTGCGGAATGACATCACAATGGGGGTTCAATTCGTTTCAGATGCACAAAACACAAACTGGTTGTAAGAGCACCTGCTTGGCCCCAGCATGTGCTAGTGCTATTTTTCATATCATGAAGCACGGAACAAATGCGGGAAGCAAACAGTGGTCATTTCTATAAAAATACATATCCTGTTGAATTTGTCCTTTCAACCCCCAGCATATGCTAGTGCTAGTTGTATTTGTAAGACCAGCGCAAAGCAAATGCAAGGAGTCTCTTGGTATGATGGCAAGCAGCAACAGCTAGTTTCCAAATTTGTCTTTTTGGAATACTTCTTTCTTGGCTGTCATCACGACAGTTGGCCTTTATTGTTGATGGATTTCCTTTTGCATTTCTTCTTTTATATAGCTGTTTTCTGGCAGTCAAGAGTCAAACATGCCAATCAGCACAATCACTATGCCATCAAGGTATTTGAGCAAACCCTGACGGATGTGATTACCTCGCAGGTTTGTCATTGATTGGTTGCATTGTTCTCTGTAATTGACAGAATTGATGCCTTTTGTCATCAATGTGTGTTTTGGCATAACGTGAGCTTTTAAATGCAGCAATTACAGTTAGAGACCCTAAGCATTTGCTAGTGCTAGTTTTAACAACTACAAGCACAAAACAAATACTAAGGATTCCATAACCGTCGATGACTGATGTCAATGCCATTCACGAACTTCTTTTCAGCTGTATTTACTGTCATCATCCCCCAGCATTTGCTAGTGCTAGTTTCTCGTTGTTTACCAGCACATGGCTTATGTTGCGGAATGACATCACAATGGGGGTTGAAACCGTTTCAGATGCACAAAACACAAACTGGTTGTAAGAGCACCTGCTTGCCCCCAGCATGTGCTAGTGCTACTTTTCATATCATGAAGCACATAACAAATGCGGGAAGCAAACAGTGGTCATTTCTATAAAAATACATGTCCTGTTGAATTTGTCCTTTCAACCCCCAGCATATGCTAGTGCTAGTTGTATTTGTAAGACCAGCGCAAAGCAAATGCAAGGAGTCTCTTGGTATGATGGCAAGCAGCAACAGCTAGTTTCCAAATTTGTCTTTTTGGAATACTTCTTTCTTGGCTGTCATCACGACAGTTGGCCTTTATTGTTGATGGATTTCCTTTTGCATTTCTTCTTTTATATAGCTGTTTTCTGGCAGTCAAGAGTCAAACATGCCAATCAGCACAATCACTATGCCATCAAGGTATTTGAGCAAACCCTGACGGATGTGATTACCTCGCAGGTTTGTCATTGATTGGTTGCATTGTTCTCTGTAATTGACAGAATTGATGCCTTTTGTCATCAATGTGTGTTTTGGCATAGCGTGAGCTTTTAAATGCAGCAATTACAGTTAGAGACCCTAAGCATTTGCTAGTGCTAGTTTTAACAACTACAAGCACAAAACAAATACTAAGGATTCCATAACCGTCGATGACTGATGTCAATGCCATTCACGAACTTCTTTTCAGCTGTATTTACTGTCATCATCCCCCAGCATTTGCTAGTGCTAGTTTCTCGTTGTTTACCAGCACATGGCTTATGTTGCGGAATGACATCACAATGGGGGTTCAAACCGTTTCAGATGCACAAAACACAAACTGGTTGTAAGAGCACCTGCTTGCCCCCAGCATGTGCTAGTGCTACTTTTCATATCATGAAGCACATAACAAATGCGGGAAGCAAACAGTGGTCATTTCTATAAAAATACATGTCCTGTTGAATTTGTCCTTTCAACCCCCAGCATATGCTAGTGCTAGTTGTATTTGTAAGACCAGCGCAAAGCAAATGCAAGGAGTCTCTTGGTATGATGGCAAGCAGCAACAGCTAGTTTCCAAATTTGTCTTTTTGGAATACTTCTTTCTTGGCTGTCATCACGACAGTTGGCCTTTATTGTTGATGGATTTCCTTTTGCATTTCTTCTTTTATATAGCTGTTTTCTGGAAGTCAAGAGTCAAACATGCCAATCAGCACAATCACTATGCCATCAAGGTATTTGAGCAAACCCTGACGGATGTGATTACCTCGCAGGTTTGTCATTGATTGGTTGCATTGTTCTCTGTAATTGACAGAATTGATGCCTTTTGTCATCAATGTGTGTTTTGGCATAACGTGAGCTTTTAAATGCAGCAATTACAGTTAGAGACCCTAAGCATTTGCTAGTGCTAGTTTTAACAACTACAAGCACAAAACAACTACTAAGGATTCCATAACCGTCAAGGACTGATGCCAATGCCATTCACGAACTTCTTTTCAGCTGTATTTACTGTCATCATCCCCCAGCATTTGCTAGTGCTAGTTTCTCGTTTTTTTATCAGCACATGGCTAATGTTGCGGAATGACATCACAATGGGGGTTCAATTCGTTTCAGATGCACAAAACACAAACTGGTTGTAAGAGCACCTGCTTGGCCCCAGCATGTGCTAGTGCTATTTTTCATATCATGAAGCACGGAACAAATGCGGGAAGCAAACAGTGGTCATTTCTATAAAAATACATATCCTGTTGAATTTGTCCTTTCAACCCCCAGCATATGCTAGTGCTAGTTGTATTTGTAAGACCAGCGCAAAGCAAATGCAAGGAGTCTCTTGGTATGATGGCAAGCAGCAACAGCTAGTTTCCAAATTTGTCTTTTTGGAATACTTCTTTCTTGGCTGTCATCACGACAGTTGGCCTTTATTGTTGATGGATTTCCTTTTGCATTTCTTCTTTTATATAGCTGTTTTCTGGCAGTCAAGAGTCAAACATGCCAATCAGCACAATCACTATGCCATCAAGGTATTTGAGCAAACCCTGACGGATGTGATTACCTCGCAGGTTTGTCATTGATTGGTTGCATTGTTCTCTGTAATTGACAGAATTGATGCCTTTTGTCATCAATGTGTGTTTTGGCATAACGTGAGCTTTTAAATGCAGCAATTACAGTTAGAGACCCTAAGCATTTGCTAGTGCTAGTTTTAACAACTACAAGCACAAAACAAATACTAAGGATTCCATAACCGTCGATGGCTGATGTCAATGCCATTCACGAACTTCTTTTCAGCTGTATTTACTGTCATCATCCCCCAGCATTTGCTAGTGCTAGTTTCTCGTTGTTTACCAGCACATGGCTTATGTTGCGGAATGACATCACAATGGGGGTTCAAACCGTTTCAGATGCACAAAACACAAACTGGTTGTAAGAGCACCTGCTTGCCCCCAGCATGTGCTAGTGCTACTTTTCATATCATGAAGCACATAACAAATGCGGGAAGCAAACAGTGGTCATTTCTATAAAAATACATGTCCTGTTGAATTTGTCCTTTCAACCCCCAGCATATGCTAGTGCTAGTTGTATTTGTAAGACCAGCGCAAAGCAAATGCAAGGAGTCTCTTGGTATGATGGCAAGCAGCAACAGCTAGTTTCCAAATTTGTTTTTTTGGAATACTTCTTTCTTGGCTGTCATCACGACAGTTGGCCTTTCTTGTTGATGGATTTCCTTTTGCATTTCTTCTTTTATATAGCTGTTTTCTGGCAGTCAAGAGTCAAACATGCCAATCAGCACAATCACTATGCCATCAAGGTATTTGAGCAAACCCTGACGGATGTGATTACCTCGCAGGTTTGTCATTGATTGGTTGCATTGTTCTCTGTAATTGACAGAATTGATGCCCATTGTCATCAATGTGTGTGTTGGCATGACTTGAGCTTTTAAATGCAGCAAATACAGTTAGAGACCCTAAGCATTTGCTAGTGCTAGTTTTAACAACTACAAGCACAAAACAAATACTAAGGATTCCATAACCGTCAAGGACTGATGCCAATGCCATTCACGAACTTCTTTTCAGCTGTATTTACTGTCACCATCCCCCAGCATTTGCTAGTGCTAGTTTCTCGTTTTTTATCAGCACATGGCTAATGTTGTGGAATGACATCACAATGGGGGTTCAATTCGTTTCAGATGCACAAAACACAAACTGGTTGTAAGAGCACCTGCTTGGCCCCAGCATGTGCTAGTGCTATTTTTCATATCATGAAGCACGTAACAAATGCGGGAAGCAAACAGTGGTCATTTCTATAAAAATACATATCCTGTTGAATTTGTCCTTTCAACCCCCAGCATATGCTAGTGCTAGTTGTATTTGTAAGACCAGCGCAAAGCAAATGCAAGGAGTCTCTTGGTATGATGGCAAGCAGCAACAGCTAGTTTCCAAATTTGTCTTTTTGGAATACTTCTTTCTTGGCTGTCATCACGACAGTTGGCCTTTATTGTTGATGGATTTCCTTTTGCATTTCTTCTTTTATATAGCTGTTTTCTGGCAGTCAAGAGTCAAACATGCCAATCAGCACAATCACTATGCCATCAAGGTATTTGAGCAAACCCTGACGGATGTGATTACCTCGCAGGTTTGTCATTGATTGGTTGCATTGTTCTCTGTAATTGACAGAATTGATGCCTTTTGTCATCAATGTGTGTTTTGGCATAACGTGAGCTTTTAAATGCAGCAATTACAGTTAGAGACCCTAAGCATTTGCTAGTGCTAGTTTTAACAACTACAAGCACAAAACAAATACTAAGGATTCCATAACCGTCGATGACTGATGTCAATGCCATTCACGAACTTCTTTTCAGCTGTATTTACTGTCATCATCCCCCAGCATTTGCTAGTGCTAGTTTCTCGTTGTTTACCAGCACATGGCTTATGTTGCGGAATGACATCACAATGGGGGTTGAAACCGTTTCAGATGCACAAAACACAAACTGGTTGTAAGAGCACCTGCTTGCCCCCAGCATGTGCTAGTGCTACTTTTCATATCATGAAGCACATAACAAATGCGGGAAGCAAACAGTGGTCATTTCTATAAAAATACATGTCCTGTTGAATTTGTCCTTTCAACCCCCAGCATATGCTAGTGCTAGTTGTATTTGTAAGACCAGCGCAAAGCAAATGCAAGGAGTCTCTTGGTATGATGGCAAGCAGCAACAGCTAGTTTCCAAATTTGTCTTTTTGGAATACTTCTTTCTTGGCTGTCATCACGACAGTTGGCCTTTATTGTTGATGGATTTCCTTTTGCATTTCTTCTTTTATATAGCTGTTTTCTGGCAGTCAAGAGTCAAACATGCCAATCAGCACAATCACTATGCCATCAAGGTATTTGAGCAAACCCTGACGGATGTGATTACCTCGCAGGTTTGTCATTGATTGGTTGCATTGTTCTCTGTAATTGACAGAATTGATGCCTTTTGTCATCAATGTGTGTTTTGGCATAGCGTGAGCTTTTAAATGCAGCAATTACAGTTAGAGACCCTAAGCATTTGCTAGTGCTAGTTTTAACAACTACAAGCACAAAACAAATACTAAGGATTCCATAACCGTCGATGACTGATGTCAATGCCATTCACGAACTTCTTTTCAGCTGTATTTACTGTCATCATCCCCCAGCATTTGCTAGTGCTAGTTTCTCGTTGTTTACCAGCACATGGCTTATGTTGCGGAATGACATCACAATGGGGGTTCAAACCGTTTCAGATGCACAAAACACAAACTGGTTGTAAGAGCACCTGCTTGCCCCCAGCATGTGCTAGTGCTACTTTTCATATCATGAAGCACATAACAAATGCGGGAAGCAAACAGTGGTCATTTCTATAAAAATACATGTCCTGTTGAATTTGTCCTTTCAACCCCCAGCATATGCTAGTGCTAGTTGTATTTGTAAGACCAGCGCAAAGCAAATGCAAGGAGTCTCTTGGTATGATGGCAAGCAGCAACAGCTAGTTTCCAAATTTGTCTTTTTGGAATACTTCTTTCTTGGCTGTCATCACGACAGTTGGCCTTTATTGTTGATGGATTTCCTTTTGCATTTCTTCTTTTATATAGCTGTTTTCTGGAAGTCAAGAGTCAAACATGCCAATCAGCACAATCACTATGCCATCAAGGTATTTGAGCAAACCCTGACGGATGTGATTACCTCGCAGGTTTGTCATTGATTGGTTGCATTGTTCTCTGTAATTGACAGAATTGATGCCTTTTGTCATCAATGTGTGTTTTGGCATAACGTGAGCTTTTAAATGCAGCAATTACAGTTAGAGACCCTAAGCATTTGCTAGTGCTAGTTTTAACAACTACAAGCACAAAACAACTACTAAGGATTCCATAACCGTCAAGGACTGATGCCAATGCCATTCACGAACTTCTTTTCAGCTGTATTTACTGTCATCATCCCCCAGCATTTGCTAGTGCTAGTTTCTCGTTTTTTTATCAGCACATGGCTAATGTTGCGGAATGACATCACAATGGGGGTTCAATTCGTTTCAGATGCACAAAACACAAACTGGTTGTAAGAGCACCTGCTTGGCCCCAGCATGTGCTAGTGCTATTTTTCATATCATGAAGCACGGAACAAATGCGGGAAGCAAACAGTGGTCATTTCTATAAAAATACATATCCTGTTGAATTTGTCCTTTCAACCCCCAGCATATGCTAGTGCTAGTTGTATTTGTAAGACCAGCGCAAAGCAAATGCAAGGAGTCTCTTGGTATGATGGCAAGCAGCAACAGCTAGTTTCCAAATTTGTCTTTTTGGAATACTTCTTTCTTGGCTGTCATCACGACAGTTGGCCTTTATTGTTGATGGATTTCCTTTTGCATTTCTTCTTTTATATAGCTGTTTTCTGGCAGTCAAGAGTCAAACATGCCAATCAGCACAATCACTATGCCATCAAGGTATTTGAGCAAACCCTGACGGATGTGATTACCTCGCAGGTTTGTCATTGATTGGTTGCATTGTTCTCTGTAATTGACAGAATTGATGCCTTTTGTCATCAATGTGTGTTTTGGCATAACGTGAGCTTTTAAATGCAGCAATTACAGTTAGAGACCCTAAGCATTTGCTAGTGCTAGTTTTAACAACTACAAGCACAAAACAAATACTAAGGATTCCATAACCGTCGATGGCTGATGTCAATGCCATTCACGAACTTCTTTTCAGCTGTATTTACTGTCATCATCCCCCAGCATTTGCTAGTGCTAGTTTCTCGTTGTTTACCAGCACATGGCTTATGTTGCGGAATGACATCACAATGGGGGTTCAAACCGTTTCAGATGCACAAAACACAAACTGGTTGTAAGAGCACCTGCTTGCCCCCAGCATGTGCTAGTGCTACTTTTCATATCATGAAGCACATAACAAATGCGGGAAGCAAACAGTGGTCATTTCTATAAAAATACATGTCCTGTTGAATTTGTCCTTTCAACCCCCAGCATATGCTAGTGCTAGTTGTATTTGTAAGACCAGCGCAAAGCAAATGCAAGGAGTCTCTTGGTATGATGGCAAGCAGCAACAGCTAGTTTCCAAATTTGTTTTTTTGGAATACTTCTTTCTTGGCTGTCATCACGACAGTTGGCCTTTCTTGTTGATGGATTTCCTTTTGCATTTCTTCTTTTATATAGCTGTTTTCTGGCAGTCAAGAGTCAAACATGCCAATCAGCACAATCACTATGCCATCAAGGTATTTGAGCAAACCCTGACGGATGTGATTACCTCGCAGGTTTGTCATTGATTGGTTGCATTGTTCTCTGTAATTGACAGAATTGATGCCCATTGTCATCAATGTGTGTGTTGGCATGACTTGAGCTTTTAAATGCAGCAAATACAGTTAGAGACCCTAAGCATTTGCTAGTGCTAGTTTTAACAACTACAAGCACAAAACAAATACTAAGGATTCCATAACCGTCAAGGACTGATGCCAATGCCATTCACGAACTTCTTTTCAGCTGTATTTACTGTCACCATCCCCCAGCATTTGCTAGTGCTAGTTTCTCGTTTTTTATCAGCACATGGCTAATGTTGTGGAATGACATCACAATGGGGGTTCAATTCGTTTCAGATGCACAAAACACAAACTGGTTGTAAGAGCACCTGCTTGGCCCCAGCATGTGCTAGTGCTATTTTTCATATCATGAAGCACGTAACAAATGCGGGAAGCAAACAGTGGTCATTTCTATAAAAATACATATCCTGTTGAATTTGTCCTTTCAACCCCCAGCATATGCTAGTGCTAGTTGTATTTGTAAGACCAGCGCAAAGCAAATGCAAGGAGTCTCTTGGTATGATGGCAAGCAGCAACATCTAGTTTCCAAATTTGTCTTTTTGGAATACTTCTTTCTTGGCTGTCATCACGACAGTTGGCCTTTCTTGTTGATGGATTTCCTTTTGCATTTCTTCTTTTAAATAGCTGTTTTCTGGCAGTCAAGAGTCAAACATGCCAATCAGCACAATCACTATGCCATCAAGGTATTTGAGCAAACCCTGACGGATGTGATTACCTCGCAGGTTTGTCATTGATTGGTTGCATTGTTCTCTGTAATTGACAGAATTGATGCCCATTGTCATCAATGTGTGTTTTGGCATAACGTGAGCTTTTAAATGCAGCAATTACAGTTAGAGACCCTAAGCATTTGCTAGTGCTAGTTTTAACAACTACAAGCACGAAACAAATACTAAGGATTCCATAACCGTCGATGACTGATGTCAATGCCATTCACGAACTTCTTTTCAGCTGTATTTACTGTCATCATCCCCCAGCATTTGCTAGTGCTAGTTTCTTGTTGTTTACCAGCACATGGCTAATGTTGTGGAATAACATCACAATGGGGGTTCAAACCGTTTCAGATGCACAAAACGCAAACTGGTTGTAAGAGCACCTGCTTGCCCCCAGCAGGTGCTAGTGCTACTTTTCATATCATGAAGCACGTAACAAATGCGGGAAGCAAACATTTGTCATTTCTATAAAAATACATATCCTGTTGAATTTGTCCTTTCAACCCCCAGCATATGCTAGTGCTAGTTGTATTTGTAAGACCAGCGCAAAGCAAATGCAAGGAGTCTCTTGGTATGATGGCAAGCAGCAACAGCTAGTTTCCAAATTTGTCTTTTTGGAATACTTCTTTCTTGGCTGTCATCACGACAGTTGGCCTTTCTTGTTGCTGGATTTCCTTTTGCATTTCTTCTTTTATATAGCTGTTTTCTGGCAGTCAAGAGTCAAACATGCCAATCAGCACAATCACTATGCCATCAAGGTATTTGAGCAAACCCTGACGGATGTGATTACCTCGCAGGTTTGTCATTGATTGGTTGCATTGTTCTCTGTAATTGACAGAATTGATGCCTTTTGTCATCAATGTGTGTTTTGGCATAACGTGAGCTTTTAAATGCAGCAATTACAGTTAGAGACTCTAAGCATTTGCTAGTGCTAGTTTTAACAACTACAAGCACAAAACAAATACTAAGGATTCCATAACCGTCGATGACTGATGTCAATGCCATTCACGAACTTCTTTTCAGCTGTATTTACTGTCATCATCCCCCAGCATTTGCTAGTGCTAGTTTCTCGTTGTTTACCAGCACATGGCTTATGTTGCGGAATGACATCACAATGGGGGTTCAAACCGTTTCAGATGCACAAAACACAAACTGGTTGTAAGAGCACCTGCTTGCCCCCAACATGTGCTAGTGCTACTTTTCATATCATGAAGCACATAACAAATGCGGGAAGCAAACAGTTGTCATTTCTATAAAAATACATGTCCTGTTGAATTTGTCCTTTCAACCCCCAGCATATGCTAGTGCTAGTTGTATTTGTAAGACCAGCGCAAAGCAAATGCAAGGAGTCTCTTGGTATGATGGCAAGCAGCAACAGCTAGTTTCCAAATTTGTCTTTTTGGAATACTTCTTTCTTGGCTGTCATCACGACAGTTGGCCTTTCTTGTTGCTGGATTTCCTTTTGCATTTCTTCTTTTATATAGCTGTTTTCTGGCAGTCAAGAGTCAAACATGCCAATCAGCACAATCACTATGCCATCAAGGTATTTGAGCAAACCCTGACGGATGTGATTACCTCGCAGGTTTGTCATTGATTGGTTGCATTGTTCTCTGTAATTGACAGAATTGATGCCCATTGTCATCAATGTGTGTTTTGGCATAACGTGAGCTTTTAAATGCAGCAATTACAGTTAGAGACCCTAAGCATTTGCTAGTGCTAGTTTTAACAACTACAAGCACGAAACAAATACTAAGGATTCCATAACCGTCGATGACTGATGTCAATGCCATTCACGAACTTCTTTTCAGCTGTATTTACTGTCATCATCCCCCAGCATTTGCTAGTGCTAGTTTCTTGTTGTTTACCAGCACATGGCTAATGTTGTGGAATAACATCACAATGGGGGTTCAAACCGTTTCAGATGCACAAAACGCAAACTGGTTGTAAGAGCACCTGCTTGCCCCCAGCATGTGCTAGTGCTACTTTTCATATCATGAAGCACGTAACAAATGCGGGAAGCAAACATTTGTCATTTCTATAAAAATACATATCCTGTTGAATTTGTCCTTTCAACCCCCAGCATATGCTAGTGCTAGTTGTATTTGTAAGACCAGCGCAAAGCAAATGCAAGGAGTCTCTTGGTATGATGGCAAGCAGCAACAGCTAGTTTCCAAATTTGTCTTTTTGGAATACTTCTTTCTTGGCTGTCATCACGACAGTTGGCCTTTCTTGTTGCTGGATTTCCTTTTGCATTTCTTCTTTTATATAGCTGTTTTCTGGCAGTCAAGAGTCAAACATGCCAATCAGCACAATCACTATGCCATCAAGGTATTTGAGCAAACCCTGACGGATGTGATTACCTCGCAGGTTTGTCATTGATTGGTTGCATTGTTCTCTGTAATTGACAGAATTGATGCCTTTTGTCATCAATGTGTGTTTTGGCATAACGTGAGCTTTTAAATGCAGCAATTACAGTTAGAGACCCTAAGCATTTGCTAGTGCTAGTTTTAACAACTACAAGCACAAAACAAATACTAAGGATTCCATAACCGTCGATGACTGATGTCAATGCCATTCACGAACTTCTTTTCAGCTGTATTTACTGTCATCATCCCCCAGCATTTGCTAGTGCTAGTTTCTCGTTGTTTACCAGCACATGGCTTATGTTGCGGAATGACATCACAATGGGGGTTCAAACCGTTTCAGATGCACAAAACACAAACTGGTTGTAAGAGCACCTGCTTGCCCCCAACATGTGCTAGTGCTACTTTTCATATCATGAAGCACATAACAAATGCGGGAAGCAAACAGTTGTCATTTCTATAAAAATACATGTCCTGTTGAATTTGTCCTTTCAACCCCCAGCATATGCTAGTGCTAGTTGTATTTGTAAGACCAGCGCAAAGCAAATGCAAGGAGTCTCTTGGTATGATGGCAAGCAGCAACAGCTAGTGTCCAAACTTGTCTTTTTGGAATACTTCTTTCTTGGCTGTCATCACGACAGTTGGCCTTTATTGTTGATGGATTTCCTTTTGCATTTCTTCTTTTATATAGCTGTTTTCTGGCAGTCAAGAGTCAAACATGCCAATCAGCACAATCACTATGCCATCAAGGTATTTGAGCAAACCCTGACGGATGTGATTACCTCGCAGGTTTGTCATTGATTGGTTGCATTGTTCTCTGTAATTGACAGAATTGATGCCTTTTGTCATCAATGTGTGTTTTGGCATAACGTGAGCTTTTAAATGCAGCAATTACAGTTAGAGACCCTAAGCATTTGCTAGTGCTAGTTTTTACAACTACAAGCACAAAACAAATACTAAGGATTCCATAACCGTCAAGGACTGATGCCAATGCCATTCACGAACTTCTTTTCAGCTGTATTTACTGTCAACATCCCCCAGCATTTGCTAGTGCTAGTTTCTCGTTTTTTATCAGCACATGGCTAATGTTGTGGAATGACATCACAATGGGGGTTCAATTCGTTTCAGATGCACAAAACACAAACTGGTTGTAAGAGCACCTGCTTGGCCCCAGCATGTGCTAGTGCTATTTTTCATATCATGAAGCACGTAACAAATGCGGGAAGCAAACAGTGGTCATTTCTATAAAAATACATATCCTGTTGAATTTGTCCTTTCAACCCCCAGCATATGCTAGTGCTAGTTGTATTTGTAAGACCAGCGCAAAGCAAATGCAAGGAGTCTCTTGGTATGATGGCAAGCAGCAACAGCTAGTTTCCAAATTTGTCTTTTTACGAATACTTCTTTCTTGGCTGTCATCACGACAGTGGGACTTTCTTGTTGATGGATTTCCTTTTGCATTTCTTCTTTTATATAGCTGTTTTCTGGCAGTCAAGAGTCAAACATGCCAATCAGCACAATCACTATGCCATCAAGGTATTTGAGCAAACCCTGACGGATGTGATTACCTCGCAGGTTTGTCATTGATTGGTTGCATTGTTCTCTGTAATTGACAGAATTGATGCCCATTGTCATCAATGTGTGTGTTGGCATAACTTGAGCTTTTAAATGCAGCAAATACAGTTAGAGACCCTAAGCATTTGCTAGTGCTAGTTTTAACAACTACAAGCACAAAACAAATACTAAGGATTCCATAACCGTCAAGGACTGATGCCAATGCCATTCACGAACTTCTTTTCAGCTGTATTTACTGTCACCATCCCCCAGCATTTGCTAGTGCTAGTTTCTCGTTTTTTATCAGCACATGGCTAATGTTGTGGAATGACATCACAATGGGGGTTCAATTCGTTTCAGATGCACAAAACACAAACTGGTTGTAAGAGCACCTGCTTGGCCCCAGCATGTGCTAGTGCTATTTTTCATATCATGAAGCACATAACAAATGCGGGAAGCAAACAGTGGTCATTTCTATAAAAATACATATCCTGTTGAATTTGTCCTTTCAACCCCCAGCATATGCTAGTGCTAGTTGTATTTGTAAGACCAGCGCAAAGCAAATGCAAGGAGTCTCTTGGTATGATGGCAAGCAGCAACAGCTAGTTTCCAAATTTGTCTTTTTACGAATACTTCTTTCTTGGCTGTCATCACGACAGTGGGACTTTCTTGTTGATGGATTTCCTTTTGCATTTCTTCTTTTATATAGCTGTTTTCTGGCAGTCAAGAGTCAAACATGCCAATCAGCACAATCACTATGCCATCAAGGTATTTGAGCAAACCCTGACGGATGTGATTACCTCGCAGGTTTGTCATTGATTGGTTGCATTGTTCTCTGTAATTGACAGAATTGATGCCCATTGTCATCAATGTGTGTGTTGGAATAACTTGAGCTTTTAAAAGCAGCAAATACAGTTAGAGACCCTAAGCATTTGCTAGTGCTAGTTTTAACAACTACAAGCACAAAACAAATACTAAGGATTCCATAACCGTCGATGACTGATGTCAATGCCATTCACGAACTTCTTTTCAGCTGTATTTACTGTCATCATCCCCCAGCATTTGCTAGTGCTAGTTTCTCGTTGTTTACCAGCACATGGCTTATGTTGCGGAATGACATCACAATGGGGGTTCAAACCGTTTCAGATGCACAAAACACAAACTGGTTGTAAGAGCACCTGCTTGCCCCCAGCATGTGCTAGTGCTACTTTTCATATCATGAAGCACATAACAAATGCGGGAAGCAAACAGTGGTCATTTCTATAAAAATACATGTCCTGTTGAATTTGTCCTTTCAACCCCCAGCATATGCTAGTGCTAGTTGTATTTGTAAGACCAGCGCAAAGCAAATGCAAGGAGTCTCTTGGTATGATGGCAAGCAGCAACAGCTAGTTTCCAAACTTGTCTTTTTGGAATACTTCTTTCTTGGCTGTCATCACGACAGTTGGCCTTTATTGTTGATGGATTTCCTTTTGCATTTCTTCTTTTATATAGCTGTTTTCTGGCAGTCAAGAGTCAAACATGCCAATCAGCACAATCACTATGCCATCAAGGTATTTGAGCAAACCCTGACGGATGTGATAACCTCGCAGGTTTGTCATTGATTGGTTGCATTGTTCTCTGTAATTGACAGAATTGATGCCTTTTGTCATCAATGTGTGTTTTGGCATAACGTGAGCTTTTAAATGCAGCAATTACAGTTAGAGACCCTAAGCATTTGCTAGTGCTAGTTTTAACAACTACAAGCACAAAACAAATACTAAGGATTCCATAACCGTCGATGACTGATGTCAATGCCATTCACGAACTTCTTTTCAGCTGTATTTACTGTCATCATCCCCCAGCATTTGCTAGTGCTAGTTTCTCGTTGTTTACCAGCACATGGCTTATGTTGCGGAATGACATCACAATGGGGGTTCAAACCGTTTCAGATGCACAAAACACAAACTGGTTGTAAGAGCACCTGCTTGCCCCCAACATGTGCTAGTGCTACTTTTCATATCATGAAGCACATAACAAATGCGGGAAGCAAACAGTTGTCATTTCTATAAAAATACATGTCCTGTTGAATTTGTCCTTTCAACCCCCAGCATATGCTAGTGCTAGTTGTATTTGTAAGACCAGCGCAAAGCAAATGCAAGGAGTCTCTTGGTATGATGGCAAGCAGCAACAGCTAGTGTCCAAACTTGTCTTTTTGGAATACTTCTTTCTTGGCTGTCATCACGACAGTTGGCCTTTATTGTTGATGGATTTCCTTTTGCATTTCTTCTTTTATATAGCTGTTTTCTGGCAGTCAAGAGTCAAACATGCCAATCAGCACAATCACTATGCCATCAAGGTATTTGAGCAAACCCTGACGGATGTGATTACCTCGCAGGTTTGTCATTGATTGGTTGCATTGTTCTCTGTAATTGACAGAATTGATGCCTTTTGTCATCAATGTGTGTTTTGGCATAACGTGAGCTTTTAAATGCAGCAATTACAGTTAGAGACCCTAAGCATTTGCTAGTGCTAGTTTTTACAACTACAAGCACAAAACAAATACTAAGGATTCCATAACCGTCAAGGACTGATGCCAATGCCATTCACGAACTTCTTTTCAGCTGTATTTACTGTCAACATCCCCCAGCATTTGCTAGTGCTAGTTTCTCGTTTTTTATCAGCACATGGCTAATGTTGTGGAATGACATCACAATGGGGGTTCAATTCGTTTCAGATGCACAAAACACAAACTGGTTGTAAGAGCACCTGCTTGGCCCCAGCATGTGCTAGTGCTATTTTTCATATCATGAAGCACGTAACAAATGCGGGAAGCAAACAGTGGTCATTTCTATAAAAATACATATCCTGTTGAATTTGTCCTTTCAACCCCCAGCATATGCTAGTGCTAGTTGTATTTGTAAGACCAGCGCAAAGCAAATGCAAGGAGTCTCTTGGTATGATGGCAAGCAGCAACAGCTAGTTTCCAAATTTGTCTTTTTACGAATACTTCTTTCTTGGCTGTCATCACGACAGTGGGACTTTCTTGTTGATGGATTTCCTTTTGCATTTCTTCTTTTATATAGCTGTTTTCTGGCAGTCAAGAGTCAAACATGCCAATCAGCACAATCACTATGCCATCAAGGTATTTGAGCAAACCCTGACGGATGTGATTACCTCGCAGGTTTGTCATTGATTGGTTGCATTGTTCTCTGTAATTGACAGAATTGATGCCCATTGTCATCAATGTGTGTGTTGGCATAACTTGAGCTTTTAAATGCAGCAAATACAGTTAGAGACCCTAAGCATTTGCTAGTGCTAGTTTTAACAACTACAAGCACAAAACAAATACTAAGGATTCCATAACCGTCAAGGACTGATGCCAATGCCATTCACGAACTTCTTTTCAGCTGTATTTACTGTCACCATCCCCCAGCATTTGCTAGTGCTAGTTTCTCGTTTTTTATCAGCACATGGCTAATGTTGTGGAATGACATCACAATGGGGGTTCAATTCGTTTCAGATGCACAAAACACAAACTGGTTGTAAGAGCACCTGCTTGGCCCCAGCATGTGCTAGTGCTATTTTTCATATCATGAAGCACATAACAAATGCGGGAAGCAAACAGTGGTCATTTCTATAAAAATACATATCCTGTTGAATTTGTCCTTTCAACCCCCAGCATATGCTAGTGCTAGTTGTATTTGTAAGACCAGCGCAAAGCAAATGCAAGGAGTCTCTTGGTATGATGGCAAGCAGCAACAGCTAGTTTCCAAATTTGTCTTTTTACGAATACTTCTTTCTTGGCTGTCATCACGACAGTGGGACTTTCTTGTTGATGGATTTCCTTTTGCATTTCTTCTTTTATATAGCTGTTTTCTGGCAGTCAAGAGTCAAACATGCCAATCAGCACAATCACTATGCCATCAAGGTATTTGAGCAAACCCTGACGGATGTGATTACCTCGCAGGTTTGTCATTGATTGGTTGCATTGTTCTCTGTAATTGACAGAATTGATGCCCATTGTCATCAATGTGTGTGTTGGAATAACTTGAGCTTTTAAAAGCAGCAAATACAGTTAGAGACCCTAAGCATTTGCTAGTGCTAGTTTTAACAACTACAAGCACAAAACAAATACTAAGGATTCCATAACCGTCGATGACTGATGTCAATGCCATTCACGAACTTCTTTTCAGCTGTATTTACTGTCATCATCCCCCAGCATTTGCTAGTGCTAGTTTCTCGTTGTTTACCAGCACATGGCTTATGTTGCGGAATGACATCACAATGGGGGTTCAAACCGTTTCAGATGCACAAAACACAAACTGGTTGTAAGAGCACCTGCTTGCCCCCAGCATGTGCTAGTGCTACTTTTCATATCATGAAGCACATAACAAATGCGGGAAGCAAACAGTGGTCATTTCTATAAAAATACATGTCCTGTTGAATTTGTCCTTTCAACCCCCAGCATATGCTAGTGCTAGTTGTATTTGTAAGACCAGCGCAAAGCAAATGCAAGGAGTCTCTTGGTATGATGGCAAGCAGCAACAGCTAGTTTCCAAACTTGTCTTTTTGGAATACTTCTTTCTTGGCTGTCATCACGACAGTTGGCCTTTATTGTTGATGGATTTCCTTTTGCATTTCTTCTTTTATATAGCTGTTTTCTGGCAGTCAAGAGTCAAACATGCCAATCAGCACAATCACTATGCCATCAAGGTATTTGAGCAAACCCTGACGGATGTGATAACCTCGCAGGTTTGTCATTGATTGGTTGCATTGTTCTCTGTAATTGACAGAATTGATGCCTTTTGTCATCAATGTGTGTTTTGGCATAACGTGAGCTTTTAAATGCAGCAATTACAGTTAGAGACCCTAAGCATTTGCTAGTGCTAGTTTTAACAACTACAAGCACAAAACAAATACTAAGGATTCCATAACCGTCGATGACTGATGTCAATGCCATTCACGAACTTCTTTTCAGCTGTATTTACTGTCATCATCCCCCAGCATTTGCTAGTGCTAGTTTCTTGTTGTTTACCAGCACATGGCTAATGTTGTGGAATAACATCACAATGGGGGTTCAAACCGTTTCAGATGCACAAAACACAAACTGGTTGTAAGAGCACCTGCTTGCCCCCAGCAGGTGCTAGTGCTACTTTTCATATCATGAAGCACGTAACAAATGCGGGAAGCAAACAGTGGTCATTTCTATAAAAATACATATCCTGTTGAATTTGTCCTTTCAACCCCCAGCATATGCTAGTGCTAGTTGTATTTGTAAGACCAGCGGAAAGCAAATGCAAGGAGTCTCTTGGTATGATGGCAAGCAGCAACAGCTAGTTTCCAAATTTATCTTTTTGGAATACTTCTTTCTTGGCTGTCATCACGACAGTTGGCCTTTCTTGTTGATGGATTTCCTTTTGCATTTCTTCTTTTATATAGCTGTTTTCTGGCAGTCAAGAGTCAAACATGCCAATCAGCACAATCACTATGCCATCAAGGTATTTGAGCAAACCCTGACGGATGTGATTACCTCGCAGGTTTGTCATTGATTGGTTGCATTGTTCTCTGTAATTGACAGAATTGATGCCTTTTGTCATCAATGTGTGTTTTGGCATAACGTGAGCTTTTAAATGCAGCAATTACAGTTAGAGACCCTAAGCATTTGCTAGTGCTAGTTTTAACAACTACAAGCACAAAACAAATACTAAGGATTCCATAACCGTCGATGACTGATGTCAATGCCATTCACGAACTTCTTTTCAGCTGTATTTACTGTCATCATCCCCCAGCATTTGCTAGTGCTAGTTTCTCGTTGTTTACCAGCACATGGCTTATGTTGCGGAATGACATCACAATGGGGGTTCAAACCGTTTCAGATGCACAAAACACAAACTGGTTGTAAGAGCACCTGCTTGCCCCCAGCATGTGCTAGTGCTACTTTTCATATCATGAAGCACATAACAAATGCGGGAAGCAAACAGTGGTCATTTCTATAAAAATACATGTCCTGTTGAATTTGTCCTTTCAACCCCCAGCATATGCTAGTGCTAGTTGTATTTGTAAGACCAGCGCAAAGCAAATGCAAGGAGTCTCTTGGTATGATGGCAAGCAGCAACAGCTAGTTTCCAAATTTGTCTTTTTGGAATACTTCTTTCTTGGCTGTCATCACGACAGTTGGCCTTTATTGTTGATGGATTTCCTTTTGCATTTCTTCTTTTATATAGCTGTTTTCTGGCAGTCAAGAGTCAAACATGCCAATCAGCACAATCACTATGTCATCAAGGTATTTGAGCAAACCCTGACGGATGTGAATACCTCGCAGGTTTGTCATTGATTGGTTGCATTGTTCTCTATAATTGACAGAATTGATGCCTTTTGTCATCAATGTGTGTTTTGGCATAACGTGAGCTTTTAAATGCAGCAATTACAGTTAGAGACCCTAAGCATTTGCTAGTGCTAGTTTTAACAACTACAAGCACAAAACAAATACTAAGGATTCCATAACCGTCGATGACTGATGTCAATGCCATTCACGAACTTCTTTTCAGCTGTATTTACTGTCATCATCCCCCAGCATTTGCTAGTGCTAGTTTCTCGTTGTTTACCAGCACATGGCTAATGTTGCGGAATGACATCACAATGGGGGTTCAAACCGTTTCAGATGCACAAAACACAAACTGGTTGTAAGAGCACCTGCTTGCCCCCAGCATGTGCTAGTGCTACTTTTCATATCATGAAGCATGTAACAAATGCGGGAAGCAAACAGTGGTCATTTCTATAAAAATACATGTCCTGTTGAATTTGTCCGTTCAACCCCCAGCATATGCTAGTGCTAGTTGTATTTGTAAGACCAGCGCAAAGCAAATGCAAGGAGTCTCTTGGTATGATGGCAAGCAGCAACAGCTAGTTTCCAAATTTGTCTTTTTGGAATACTTCTTTCTTGGCTGTCATCACGACAGTGGGACTTTCTTGTTGATGGATTTCCTTTTGCATTTCTTCTTTTATATAGCTGTTTTCTGGCAGTCAAGAGTCAAACATGCCAATCAGCACAATCACTATGCCATCAAGGTATTTGAGCAAACCCTGACGGATGTGATTACCTCGCAGGTTTGTCATTGATTGGTTGCATTGTTCTCTGTAATTGACAGAATTGATGCCTTTTGTCATCAATGTGTGTTTTGGCATAACGTGAGCTTTTAAATGCAGCAATTACAGTTAGAGACCCTAAGCATTTGCTAGTGCTAGTTTTAACAACTACAAGCACAAAACAAATACTAAGGATTCCATAACCGTCGATGACTGATGTCAATGCCATTCACGAACTTCTTTTCAGCTGTATTTACTGTCATCATCCCCCAGCATTTGCTAGTGCTAGTTTCTCGTTGTTTACCAGCACATGGCTAATGTTGCGGAATGACATCACAATGGGGGTTCAAACCGTTTCAGATGCACAAAACACAAACTGGTTGTAAGAGCACCTGCTTGCCCCCAGCATGTGCTAGTGCTACTTTTCATATCATGAAGCACATAACAAATGCGGGAAGCAAACAGTGGTCATTTCTATAAAAATACATGTCCTGTTGAATTTGTCCTTTCAACCCCCAGCATATGCTAGTGCTAGTTGTATTTGTAAGACCAGCGCAAAGCAAATGCAAGGAGTCTCTTGGTATGATGGCAAGCAGCAACAGCTAGTTTCCAAATTTGTCTTTTTGGAATACTTCTTTCTTGGCTGTCATCACGACAGTTGGCCTTTATTGTTGATGGATTTCCTTTTGCATTTCTTCTTTTATATAGCTGTTTTCTGGCAGTCAAGAGTCAAACATGCCAATCAGCACAATCACTATGTCATCAAGGTATTTGAGCAAACCCTGACGGATGTGATTACCTCGCAGGTTTGTCATTGATTGGTTGCATTGTTCTTTGTAATTGACAGAATTGATGCATTTTGTCATCAATGTGTGTTTTGGCATAACGTGAGCTTTTAAATGCAGCAATAACAGTTAGAGACCCTAAGCATTTGCTAGTGCTAGTTTTAACAACTACAAGCACAAAACAAATACTAAGGATTCCATAACCGTCGATGACTGATGTCAATGCCATTCACGAACTTCTTTTCAGCTGTATTTACTGTCATCATCCCCCAGCATTTGCTAGTGCTAGTTTCTCGTTGTTTACCAGCACATGGCTAATGTTGCGGAATGACATCACAATGGGGGTTCAAACCGTTTCAGATGCACAAAACACAAACTGGTTGTAAGAGCACCTGCTTGCCCCCAGCATGTGCTAGTGCTACTTTTCATATCATGAAGCACGTAACAAATGCGGGAAGCAAACAGTGGTCATTTCTATAAAAATACATGTCCTGTTGAATTTTTCCTTTCAACCCCCAGCATATGCTAGTACTAGTTGTATTTGTAAGACCAGCGCAAAGCAAATGCAAGGAGTCTCTTGGTATGATGGCAAGCAGCAACAGCTAGTTTCCAAATTTGTCTTTTTGGAATACTTCTTTCTTGGCTGTCATCACGACAGTTGGCCTTTATTGTTGATGGATTTCCTTTTGCATTTCTTCTTTTATATAGCTGTTTTCTGGCAGTCAAGAGTCAAACATGCCAATCAGCACAATCACTATGTCATCAAGGTATTTGAGCAAACCCTGACGGATGTGAATACCTCGCAGGTTTGTCATTGATTGGTTGCATTGTTCTCTATAATTGACAGAATTGATGCCTTTTGTCATCAATGTGTGTTTTGGCATAACGTGAGCTTTTAAATGCAGCAATTACAGTTAGAGACCCTAAGCATTTGCTAGTGCTAGTTTTAACAACTACAAGCACAAAACAAATACTAAGGATTCCATAACCGTCGATGACTGATGTCAATGCCATTCACGAACTTCTTTTCAGCTGTATTTACTGTCATCATCCCCCAGCATTTGCTAGTGCTAGTTTCTCGTTGTTTACCAGCACATGGCTAATGTTGCGGAATGACATCACAATGGGGGTTCAAACCGTTTCAGATGCACAAAACACAAACTGGTTGTAAGAGCACCTGCTTGCCCCCAGCATGTGCTAGTGCTACTTTTCATATCATGAAGCATGTAACAAATGCGGGAAGCAAACAGTGGTCATTTCTATAAAAATACATGTCCTGTTGAATTTGTCCGTTCAACCCCCAGCATATGCTAGTGCTAGTTGTATTTGTAAGACCAGCGCAAAGCAAATGCAAGGAGTCTCTTGGTATGATGGCAAGCAGCAACAGCTAGTTTCCAAATTTGTCTTTTTGGAATACTTCTTTCTTGGCTGTCATCACGACAGTGGGACTTTCTTGTTGATGGATTTCCTTTTGCATTTCTTCTTTTATATAGCTGTTTTCTGGCAGTCAAGAGTCAAACATGCCAATCAGCACAATCACTATGCCATCAAGGTATTTGAGCAAACCCTGACGGATGTGATTACCTCGCAGGTTTGTCATTGATTGGTTGCATTGTTCTCTGTAATTGACAGAATTGATGCCTTTTGTCATCAATGTGTGTTTTGGCATAACGTGAGCTTTTAAATGCAGCAATTACAGTTAGAGACCCTAAGCATTTGCTAGTGCTAGTTTTAACAACTACAAGCACAAAACAAATACTAAGGATTCCATAACCGTCGATGACTTATGTCAATGCCATTCACGAACTTCTTTTCAGCTGTATTTACTGTCATCATCCCCCAGCATTTGCTAGTGCTAGTTTCTCGTTGTTTACCAGCACATGGCTAATGTTGCGGAATGACATCACAATGGGGGTTCAAACCGTTTCAGATGCACAAAACACAAACTGGTTGTAAGAGCACCTGCTTGCCCCCAGCATGTGCTAGTGCTACTTTTCATATCATGAAGCACATAACAAATGCGGGAAGCAAACAGTGGTCATTTCTATAAAAATACATGTCCTGTTGAATTTGTCCTTTCAACCCCCAGCATATGCTAGTGCTAGTTGTATTTGTAAGACCAGCGCAAAGCAAATGCAAGGAGTCTCTTGGTATGATGGCAAGCAGCAACAGCTAGTTTCCAAATTTGTCTTTTTGGAATACTTCTTTCTTGGCTGTCATCACGACAGTTGGCCTTTATTGTTGATGGATTTCCTTTTGCATTTCTTCTTTTATATAGCTGTTTTCTGGCAGTCAAGAGTCAAACATGCCAATCAGCACAATCACTATGTCATCAAGGTATTTGAGCAAACCCTGACGGATGTGAATACCTCGCAGGTTTGTCATTGATTGGTTGCATTGTTCTCTGTAATTGACGGAATTGATGCCTTTTGTCATCAATGTGTGTTTTGGCATAAAGTGAGCTTTTAAATGCAGCAATTACAGTTAGAGACCCTAAGCATTTGCTAGTGCTAGTTTTAACAACTACAAGCACAAAACAAATACTAAGGATTCCATAACCGTCGATGACTGATGTCAATGCCATTCACGAACTTCTTTTCAGCTGTATTTACTGTCATCATCCCCCAGCATTTGCTAGTGCTAGTTTCTCGTTGTTTACCAGCACATGGCTAATGTTGCGGAATGACATCACAATGGGGGTTCAAACCGTTTCAGATGCACAAAACACAAACTGGTTGTAAGAGCACCTGCTTGCCCCCAGCATGTGCTAGTGCTACTTTTCATATCATGAAGCACATAACAAATGCGGGAAGCAAACAGTGGTCATTTCTATAAAAATACATGTCCTGTTGAATTTGTCCTTTCAACCCCCAGCATATGCTAGTGCTAGTTGTATTTGTAAGACCAGCGCAAAGCAAATGCAAGGAGTCTCTTGGTATGATGGCAAGCAGCAACAGCTAGTTTCCAAACTTGTCTTTTTGGAATACTTCTTTCTTGGCTGTCATCACGACAGTTGGCCTTTATTGTTGATGGATTTCCTTTTGCATTTCTTCTTTTATATAGCTGTTTTCTGGCAGTCAAGAGTCAAACATGCCAATCAGCACAATCACTATGCCATCAAGGTATTTGAGCAAACCCTGACGGATGTGATAACCTCGCAGGTTTGTCATTGATTGGTTGCATTGTTCTCTGTAATTGACAGAATTGATGCCTTTTGTCATCAATGTGTGTTTTGGCATAACGTGAGCTTTTAAATGCAGCAATTACAGTTAGAGACCCTAAGCATTTGCTAGTGCTAGTTTTAACAACTACAAGCACAAAACAAATACTAAGGATTCCATAACCGTCGATGACTGATGTCAATGCCATTCACGAACTTCTTTTCAGCTGTATTTACTGTCATCATCCCCCAGCATTTGCTAGTGCTAGTTTCTTGTTGTTTACCAGCACATGGCTAATGTTGTGGAATAACATCACAATGGGGGTTCAAACCGTTTCAGATGCACAAAACACAAACTGGTTGTAAGAGCACCTGCTTGCCCCCAGCAGGTGCTAGTGCTACTTTTCATATCATGAAGCACGTAACAAATGCGGGAAGCAAACAGTGGTCATTTCTATAAAAATACATATCCTGTTGAATTTGTCCTTTCAACCCCCAGCATATGCTAGTGCTAGTTGTATTTGTAAGACCAGCGGAAAGCAAATGCAAGGAGTCTCTTGGTATGATGGCAAGCAGCAACAGCTAGTTTCCAAATTTATCTTTTTGGAATACTTCTTTCTTGGCTGTCATCACGACAGTTGGCCTTTCTTGTTGATGGATTTCCTTTTGCATTTCTTCTTTTATATAGCTGTTTTCTGGCAGTCAAGAGTCAAACATGCCAATCAGCACAATCACTATGCCATCAAGGTATTTGAGCAAACCCTGACGGATGTGATTACCTCGCAGGTTTGTCATTGATTGGTTGCATTGTTCTCTGTAATTGACAGAATTGATGCCTTTTGTCATCAATGTGTGTTTTGGCATAACGTGAGCTTTTAAATGCAGCAATTACAGTTAGAGACCCTAAGCATTTGCTAGTGCTAGTTTTAACAACTACAAGCACAAAACAAATACTAAGGATTCCATAACCGTCGATGACTGATGTCAATGCCATTCACGAACTTCTTTTCAGCTGTATTTACTGTCATCATCCCCCAGCATTTGCTAGTGCTAGTTTCTCGTTGTTTACCAGCACATGGCTAATGTTGCGGAATGACATCACAATGGGGGTTCAAACCGTTTCAGATGCACAAAACACAAACTGGTTGTAAGAGCACCTGCTTGCCCCCAGCATGTGCTAGTGCTACTTTTCATATCATGAAGCATGTAACAAATGCGGGAAGCAAACAGTGGTCATTTCTATAAAAATACATGTCCTGTTGAATTTGTCCGTTCAACCCCCAGCATATGCTAGTGCTAGTTGTATTTGTAAGACCAGCGCAAAGCAAATGCAAGGAGTCTCTTGGTATGATGGCAAGCAGCAACAGCTAGTTTCCAAATTTGTCTTTTTGGAATACTTCTTTCTTGGCTGTCATCACGACAGTGGGACTTTCTTGTTGATGGATTTCCTTTTGCATTTCTTCTTTTATATAGCTGTTTTCTGGCAGTCAAGAGTCAAACATGCCAATCAGCACAATCACTATGCCATCAAGGTATTTGAGCAAACCCTGACGGATGTGATTACCTCGCAGGTTTGTCATTGATTGGTTGCATTGTTCTCTGTAATTGACAGAATTGATGCCTTTTGTCATCAATGTGTGTTTTGGCATAACGTGAGCTTTTAAATGCAGCAATTACAGTTAGAGACCCTAAGCATTTGCTAGTGCTAGTTTTAACAACTACAAGCACAAAACAAATACTAAGGATTCCATAACCGTCGATGACTGATGTCAATGCCATTCACGAACTTCTTTTCAGCTGTATTTACTGTCATCATCCCCCAGCATTTGCTAGTGCTAGTTTCTCGTTGTTTACCAGCACATGGCTAATGTTGCGGAATGACATCACAATGGGGGTTCAAACCGTTTCAGATGCACAAAACACAAACTGGTTGTAAGAGCACCTGCTTGCCCCCAGCATGTGCTAGTGCTACTTTTCATATCATGAAGCACATAACAAATGCGGGAAGCAAACAGTGGTCATTTCTATAAAAATACATGTCCTGTTGAATTTGTCCTTTCAACCCCCAGCATATGCTAGTGCTAGTTGTATTTGTAAGACCAGCGCAAAGCAAATGCAAGGAGTCTCTTGGTATGATGGCAAGCAGCAACAGCTAGTTTCCAAATTTGTCTTTTTGGAATACTTCTTTCTTGGCTGTCATCACGACAGTTGGCCTTTATTGTTGATGGATTTCCTTTTGCATTTCTTCTTTTATATAGCTGTTTTCTGGCAGTCAAGAGTCAAACATGCCAATCAGCACAATCACTATGTCATCAAGGTATTTGAGCAAACCCTGACGGATGTGATTACCTCGCAGGTTTGTCATTGATTGGTTGCATTGTTCTTTGTAATTGACAGAATTGATGCATTTTGTCATCAATGTGTGTTTTGGCATAACGTGAGCTTTTAAATGCAGCAATAACAGTTAGAGACCCTAAGCATTTGCTAGTGCTAGTTTTAACAACTACAAGCACAAAACAAATACTAAGGATTCCATAACCGTCGATGACTGATGTCAATGCCATTCACGAACTTCTTTTCAGCTGTATTTACTGTCATCATCCCCCAGCATTTGCTAGTGCTAGTTTCTCGTTGTTTACCAGCACATGGCTAATGTTGCGGAATGACATCACAATGGGGGTTCAAACCGTTTCAGATGCACAAAACACAAACTGGTTGTAAGAGCACCTGCTTGCCCCCAGCATGTGCTAGTGCTACTTTTCATATCATGAAGCACGTAACAAATGCGGGAAGCAAACAGTGGTCATTTCTATAAAAATACATGTCCTGTTGAATTTTTCCTTTCAACCCCCAGCATATGCTAGTGCTAGTTGTATTTGTAAGACCAGCGCAAAGCAAATGCAAGGAGTCTCTTGGTATGATGGCAAGCAGCAACAGCTAGTTTCCAAATTTGTCTTTTTGGAATACTTCTTTCTTGGCTGTCATCACGACAGTTGGCCTTTATTGTTGATGGATTTCCTTTTGCATTTCTTCTTTTATATAGCTGTTTTCTGGCAGTCAAGAGTCAAACATGCCAATCAGCACAATCACTATGTCATCAAGGTATTTGAGCAAACCCTGACGGATGTGAATACCTCGCAGGTTTGTCATTGATTGGTTGCATTGTTCTCTGTAATTGACAGAATTGATGCCTTTTGTCATCAATGTGTGTTTTGGCATAACGTGAGCTTTTAAATGCAGCAATTACAGTTAGAGACCCTAAGCATTTGCTAGTGCTAGTTTTAACAACTACAAGCACAAAACAAATACTAAGGATTCCATAACCGTCGATGACTTATGTCAATGCCATTCACGAACTTCTTTTCAGCTGTATTTACTGTCATCATCCCCCAGCATTTGCTAGTGCTAGTTTCTCGTTGTTTACCAGCACATGGCTAATGTTGCGGAATGACATCACAATGGGGGTTCAAACCGTTTCAGATGCACAAAACACAAACTGGTTGTAAGAGCATCTGCATGCCCCCAGCATGTGCTAGTGCTACTTTGCGTATCATGAAGCACAAAACAAATGCGGGAAGCAGACAGTGGTCATTTCTATAAAAATACATGTCCTGTTGAATTTGTCCTTTCAACCCCCAGCATATGCTAGTGCTAGTTGTATTTGTAAGACCAGCGCAAAGCAAATGCAAGGAGTCTCTTGGTATGATGGCAAGCAGCAACAGCTAGTTTCCAAATTTGTCTTTTTGGAATACTTCTTTCTTGGCTGTCATCACGACAGTTGGCCTTTATTGTTGATGGATTTCCTTTTGCATTTCTTCTTTTATATAGCTGTTTTCTGGCAGTCAAGAGTCAAACATGCCAATCAGCACAATCACTATGTCATCAAGGTATTTGAGCAAACCCTGACGGATGTGAATACCTCGCAGGTTTGTCATTGATTGGTTGCATTGTTCTCTGTAATTGACGGAATTGATGCCTTTTGTCATCAATGTGTGTTTTGGCATAAAGTGAGCTTTTAAATGCAGCAATTACAGTTAGAGACCCTAAGCATTTGCTAGTGCTAGTTTTAACAACTACAAGCACAAAACAAATACTAAGGATTCCATAACCGTCGATGACTGATGTCAATGCCATTCACGAACTTCTTTTCAGCTGTATTTACTGTCATCATCCCCCAGCATTTGCTAGTGCTAGTTTCTCGTTGTTTACCAGCACATGGCTAATGTTGCGGAATGACATCACAATGGGGGTTCAAACCGTTTCAGATGCACAAAACACAAACTGGTTGTAAGAGCACCTGCTTGCCCCCAGCATGTGCTAGTGCTACTTTTCATATCATGAAGCACGTAACAAATGCGGGAAGCAAACAGTGGTCATTTCTATAAAAATACATGTCCTGTTGAATTTGTCCGTTCAACCCCCAGCATATGCTAGTGCTAGTTGTATTTGTAAGACCAGCGCAAAGCAAATGCAAGGAGTCTCTTGGTATGATGGCAAGCAGCAACAGCTAGTTTCCAAATTTGTCTTTTTGGAATACTTCTTTCTTGGCTGTCATCACGACAGTTGGCCTTTATTGTTGATGGATTTCCTTTTGCATTTCTTCTTTTATATAGCTGTTTTCTGGCAGTCAAGAGTCAAACATGCCAATCAGCACAATCACTATGCCATCAAGGTATTTGAGCAAACCCTGACGGATGTGATTACCTCGCAGGTTTGTCATTGATTGGTTGCATTGTTCTCTGTAATTGACAGAATTGATGCCTTTTGTCATCAATGTGTGTTTTGGCATAACGTGAGCTTTTAAATGCAGCAATTACAGTTAGAGACCCTAAGCATTTGCTAGTGCTAGTTTTAACAACTACAAGCACAAAACAAATACTAAGGATTCCATAACCGTCGATGACTTATGTCAATGCCATTCACGAACTTCTTTTCAGCTGTATTTACTGTCATCATCCCCCAGCATTTGCTAGTGCTAGTTTCTCGTTGTTTACCAGCACATGGCTAATGTTGCGGAATGACATCACAATGGGGGTTCAAACCGTTTCAGATGCACAAAACACAAACTGGTTGTAAGAGCACCTGCTTGCCCCCAGCATGTGCTAGTGCTACTTTTCATATCATGAAGCACATAACAAATGCGGGAAGCAAACAGTGGTCATTTCTATAAAAATACATGTCCTGTTGAATTTGTCCTTTCAACCCCCAGCATATGCTAGTGCTAGTTGTATTTGTAAGACCAGCGCAAAGCAAATGCAAGGAGTCTCTTGGTATGATGGCAAGCAGCAACAGCTAGTTTCCAAATTTGTCTTTTTGGAATACTTCTTTCTTGGCTGTCATCACGACAGTTGGCCTTTATTGTTGATGGATTTCCTTTTGCATTTCTTCTTTTATATAGCTGTTTTCTGGCAGTCAAGAGTCAAACATGCCAATCAGCACAATCACTATGTCATCAAGGTATTTGAGCAAACCCTGACGGATGTGATTACCTCGCAGGTTTGTCATTGATTGGTTGCATTGTTCTCTGTAATTGACAGAATTGATGCCTTTTGTCATCAATGTGTGTTTTGGCATAACGTGAGCTTTTAAATGCAGCAATTACAGTTAGAGACCCTAAGCATTTGCTAGTGCTAGTTTTAACAACTACAAGCACAAAACAAATACTAAGGATTCCATAACCGTCGATGACTGATGTCAATGCCATTCACGAACTTCTTTTCAGCTGTATTTACTGTCATCATCCCCCAGCATTTGCTAGTGCTAGTTTCTCGTTGTTTACCAGCACATGGCTAATGTTGCGGAATGACATCACAATGGGGGTTCAAACCGTTTCAGATGCACAAAACACAAACTGGTTGTAAGAGCACCTGCTTGCCCCCAGCATGTGCTAGTGCTACTTTTCATATCATGAAGCACATAACAAATGCGGGAAGCAAACAGTGGTCATTTCTATAAAAATACATGTCCTGTTGAATTTGTCCTTTCAACCCCCAGCATATGCTAGTGCTAGTTGTATTTGTAAGACCAGCGCAAAGCAAATGCAAGGAGTCTCTTGGTATGATGGCAAGCAGCAACAGCTAGTTTCCAAATTTGTCTTTTTGGAATACTTCTTTCTTGGCTGTCATCACGACAGTTGGCCTTTATTGTTGATGGATTTCCTTTTGCATTTCTTCTTTTATATAGCTGTTTTCTGGCAGTCAAGAGTCAAACATGCCAATCAGCACAATCACTATGTCATCAAGGTATTTGAGCAAACCCTGACGGATGTGATTACCTCGCAGGTTTGTCATTGATTGGTTGCATTGTTCTTTGTAATTGACAGAATTGATGCATTTTGTCATCAATGTGTGTTTTGGCATAACGTGAGCTTTTAAATGCAGCAATAACAGTTAGAGACCCTAAGCATTTGCTAGTGCTAGTTTTAACAACTACAAGCACAAAACAAATACTAAGGATTCCATAACCGTCGATGACTGATGTCAATGCCATTCACGAACTTCTTTTCAGCTGTATTTACTGTCATCATCCCCCAGCATTTGCTAGTGCTAGTTTCTCGTTGTTTACCAGCACATGGCTAATGTTGCGGAATGACATCACAATGGGGGTTCAAACCGTTTCAGATGCACAAAACACAAACTGGTTGTAAGAGCACCTGCTTGCCCCCAGCATGTGCTAGTGCTACTTTTCATATCATGAAGCACGTAACAAATGCGGGAAGCAAACAGTGGTCATTTCTATAAAAATACATGTCCTGTTGAATTTTTCCTTTCAACCCCCAGCATATGCTAGTGCTAGTTGTATTTGTAAGACCAGCGCAAAGCAAATGCAAGGAGTCTCTTGGTATGATGGCAAGCAGCAACAGCTAGTTTCCAAATTTGTCTTTTTGGAATACTTCTTTCTTGGCTGTCATCACGACAGTTGGCCTTTATTGTTGATGGATTTCCTTTTGCATTTCTTCTTTTATATAGCTGTTTTCTGGCAGTCAAGAGTCAAACATGCCAATCAGCACAATCACTATGTCATCAAGGTATTTGAGCAAACCCTGACGGATGTGAATACCTCGCAGGTTTGTCATTGATTGGTTGCATTGTTCTCTGTAATTGACAGAATTGATGCCTTTTGTCATCAATGTGTGTTTTGGCATAACGTGAGCTTTTAAATGCAGCAATTACAGTTAGAGACCCTAAGCATTTGCTAGTGCTAGTTTTAACAACTACAAGCACAAAACAAATACTAAGGATTCCATAACCGTCGATGACTTATGTCAATGCCATTCACGAACTTCTTTTCAGCTGTATTTACTGTCATCATCCCCCAGCATTTGCTAGTGCTAGTTTCTCGTTGTTTACCAGCACATGGCTAATGTTGCGGAATGACATCACAATGGGGGTTCAAACCGTTTCAGATGCACAAAACACAAACTGGTTGTAAGAGCACCTGCTTGCCCCCAGCATGTGCTAGTGCTACTTTTCATATCATGAAGCACATAACAAATGCGGGAAGCAAACAGTGGTCATTTCTATAAAAATACATGTCCTGTTGAATTTGTCCTTTCAACCCCCAGCATATGCTAGTGCTAGTTGTATTTGTAAGACCAGCGCAAAGCAAATGCAAGGAGTCTCTTGGTATGATGGCAAGCAGCAACAGCTAGTTTCCAAATTTGTCTTTTTGGAATACTTCTTTCTTGGCTGTCATCACGACAGTTGGCCTTTATTGTTGATGGATTTCCTTTTGCATTTCTTCTTTTATATAGCTGTTTTCTGGCAGTCAAGAGTCAAACATGCCAATCAGCACAATCACTATGTCATCAAGGTATTTGAGCAAACCCTGACGGATGTGAATACCTCGCAGGTTTGTCATTGAGTGGTTGCATTGTTCTCTGTAATTGACGGAATTGATGCCTTTTGTCATCAATGTGTGTTTTGGCATAAAGTGAGCTTTTAAATGCAGCAATTACAGTTAGAGACCCTAAGCATTTGCTAGTGCTAGTTTTAACAACTACAAGCACAAAACAAATACTAAGGATTCCATAACCGTCGATGACTGATGTCAATGCCATTCACGAACTTCTTTTCAGCTGTATTTACTGTCATCATCCCCCAGCATTTGCTAGTGCTAGTTTCTCGTTGTTTACCAGCACATGGCTAATGTTGCGGAATGACATCACAATGGGGGTTCAAACCGTTTCAGATGCACAAAACACAAACTGGTTGTAAGAGCACCTGCTTGCCCCCAGCATGTGCTAGTGCTACTTTTCATATCATGAAGCACGTAACAAATGCGGGAAGCAAACAGTGGTCATTTCTATAAAAATACATGTCCTGTTGAATTTGTCCGTTCAACCCCCAGCATATGCTAGTGCTAGTTGTATTTGTAAGACCAGCGCAAAGCAAATGCAAGGAGTCTCTTGGTATGATGGCAAGCAGCAACAGCTAGTTTCCAAATTTGTCTTTTTGGAATACTTCTTTCTTGGCTGTCATCACGACAGTTGGCCTTTATTGTTGATGGATTTCCTTTTGCATTTCTTCTTTTATATAGCTGTTTTCTGGCAGTCAAGAGTCAAACATGCCAATCAGCACAATCACTATGCCATCAAGGTATTTGAGCAAACCCTGACGGATGTGATTACCTCGCAGGTTTGTCATTGATTGGTTGCATTGTTCTCTGTAATTGACAGAATTGATGCCTTTTGTCATCAATGTGTGTTTTGGCATAACGTGAGCTTTTAAATGCAGCAATTACAGTTAGAGACCCTAAGCATTTGCTAGTGCTAGTTTTAACAACTACAAGCACAAAACAAATACTAAGGATTCCATAACCGTCGATGACTTATGTCAATGCCATTCACGAACTTCTTTTCAGCTGTATTTACTGTCATCATCCCCCAGCATTTGCTAGTGCTAGTTTCTCGTTGTTTACCAGCACATGGCTAATGTTGCGGAATGACATCACAATGGGGGTTCAAACCGTTTCAGATGCACAAAACACAAACTGGTTGTAAGAGCACCTGCTTGCCCCCAGCATGTGCTAGTGCTACTTTTCATATCATGAAGCACATAACAAATGCGGGAAGCAAACAGTGGTCATTTCTATAAAAATACATGTCCTGTTGAATTTGTCCTTTCAACCCCCAGCATATGCTAGTGCTAGTTGTATTTGTAAGACCAGCGCAAAGCAAATGCAAGGAGTCTCTTGGTATGATGGCAAGCAGCAACAGCTAGTTTCCAAATTTGTCTTTTTGGAATACTTCTTTCTTGGCTGTCATCACGACAGTTGGCCTTTATTGTTGATGGATTTCCTTTTGCATTTCTTCTTTTATATAGCTGTTTTCTGGCAGTCAAGAGTCAAACATGCCAATCAGCACAATCACTATGTCATCAAGGTATTTGAGCAAACCCTGACGGATGTGAATACCTCGCAGGTTTGTCATTGATTGGTTGCATTGTTCTCTGTAATTGACGGAATTGATGCCTTTTGTCATCAATGTGTGTTTTGGCATAAAGTGAGCTTTTAAATGCAGCAATTACAGTTAGAGACCCTAAGCATTTGCTAGTGCTAGTTTTAACAACTACAAGCACAAAACAAATACTAAGGATTCCATAACCGTCGATGACTGATGTCAATGCCATTCACGAACTTCTTTTCAGCTGTATTTACTGTCATCATCCCCCAGCATTTGCTAGTGCTAGTTTCTCGTTGTTTACCAGCACATGGCTAATGTTGCGGAATGACATCACAATGGGGGTTCAAACCGTTTCAGATGCACAAAACACAAACTGGTTGTAAGAGCACCTGCTTGCCCCCAGCATGTGCTAGTGCTACTTTTCATATCATGAAGCACGTAACAAATGCGGGAAGCAAACAGTGGTCATTTCTATAAAAATACATGTCCTGTTGAATTTGTCCTTTCAACCCCCAGCATATGCTAGTGCTAGTTGTATTTGTAAGACCAGCGCAAAGCAAATGCAAGGAGTCTCTTGGTATGATGGCAAGCAGCAACAGCTAGTTTCCAAATTTGTCTTTTTGGAATACTTCTTTCTTGGCTGTCATCACGACAGTTGGCCTTTATTGTTGATGGATTTCCTTTTGCATTTCTTCTTTTATATAGCTGTTTTCTGGCAGTCAAGAGTCAAACATGCCAATCAGCACAATCACTATGTCATCAAGGTATTTGAGCAAACCCTGACGGATGTGAATACCTCGCAGGTTTGTCATTGATTGGTTGCATTGTTCTCTATAATTGACAGAATTGATGCCTTTTGTCATCAATGTGTGTTTTGGCATAACGTGAGCTTTTAAATGCAGCAATTACAGTTAGAGACCCTAAGCATTTGCTAGTGCTAGTTTTAACAACTACAAGCACAAAACAAATACTAAGGATTCCATAACCGTCGATGACTGATGTCAATGCCATTCACGAACTTCTTTTCAGCTGTATTTACTGTCATCATCCCCCAGCATTTGCTAGTGCTAGTTTCTCGTTGTTTACCAGCACATGGCTAATGTTGCGGAATGACATCACAATGGGGGTTCAAACCGTTTCAGATGCACAAAACACAAACTGGTTGTAAGAGCACCTGCTTGCCCCCAGCATGTGCTAGTGCTACTTTTCATATCATGAAGCATGTAACAAATGCGGGAAGCAAACAGTGGTCATTTCTATAAAAATACATGTCCTGTTGAATTTGTCCGTTCAACCCCCAGCATATGCTAGTGCTAGTTGTATTTGTAAGACCAGCGCAAAGCAAATGCAAGGAGTCTCTTGGTATGATGGCAAGCAGCAACAGCTAGTTTCCAAATTTGTCTTTTTGGAATACTTCTTTCTTGGCTGTCATCACGACAGTGGGACTTTCTTGTTGATGGATTTCCTTTTGCATTTCTTCTTTTATATAGCTGTTTTCTGGCAGTCAAGAGTCAAACATGCCAATCAGCACAATCACTATGCCATCAAGGTATTTGAGCAAACCCTGACGGATGTGATTACCTCGCAGGTTTGTCATTGATTGGTTGCATTGTTCTCTGTAATTGACAGAATTGATGCCTTTTGTCATCAATGTGTGTTTTGGCATAACGTGAGCTTTTAAATGCAGCAATTACAGTTAGAGACCCTAAGCATTTGCTAGTGCTAGTTTTAACAACTACAAGCACAAAACAAATACTAAGGATTCCATAACCGTCGATGACTTATGTCAATGCCATTCACGAACTTCTTTTCAGCTGTATTTACTGTCATCATCCCCCAGCATTTGCTAGTGCTAGTTTCTCGTTGTTTACCAGCACATGGCTAATGTTGCGGAATGACATCACAATGGGGGTTCAAACCGTTTCAGATGCACAAAACACAAACTGGTTGTAAGAGCACCTGCTTGCCCCCAGCATGTGCTAGTGCTACTTTTCATATCATGAAGCACATAACAAATGCGGGAAGCAAACAGTGGTCATTTCTATAAAAATACATGTCCTGTTGAATTTGTCCTTTCAACCCCCAGCATATGCTAGTGCTAGTTGTATTTGTAAGACCAGCGCAAAGCAAATGCTAGGAGTCTCTTGGTATGATGGCAAGCAGCAACAGCTAGTTTCCAAATTTGTCTTTTTGGAATACTTCTTTCTTGGCTGTCATCACGACAGTTGGCCTTTATTGTTGATGGATTTCCTTTTGCATTTCTTCTTTTATATAGCTGTTTTCTGGCAGTCAAGAGTCAAACATGCCAATCAGCACAATCACTATGTCATCAAGGTATTTGAGCAAACCCTGACGGATGTGAATACCTCGCAGGTTTGTCATTGATTGGTTGCATTGTTCTCTGTAATTGACGGAATTGATGCCTTTTGTCATCAATGTGTGTTTTGGCATAAAGTGAGCTTTTAAATGCAGCAATTACAGTTAGAGACCCTAAGCATTTGCTAGTGCTAGTTTTAACAACTACAAGCACAAAACAAATACTAAGGATTCCATAACCGTCGATGACTGATGTCAATGCCATTCACGAACTTCTTTTCAGCTGTATTTACTGTCATCATCCCCCAGCATTTGCTAGTGCTAGTTTCTCGTTGTTTACCAGCACATGGCTAATGTTGCGGAATGACATCACAATGGGGGTTCAAACCGTTTCAGATGCACAAAACACAAACTGGTTGTAAGAGCACCTGCTTGCCCCCAGCATGTGCTAGTGCTACTTTTCATATCATGAAGCACGTAACAAATGCGGGAAGCAAACAGTGGTCATTTCTATAAAAATACATGTCCTGTTGAATTTGTCCGTTCAACCCCCAGCATATGCTAGTGCTAGTTGTATTTGTAAGACCAGCGCAAAGCAAATGCAAGGAGTCTCTTGGTATGATGGCAAGCAGCAACAGCTAGTTTCCAAATTTGTCTTTTTGGAATACTTCTTTCTTGGCTGTCATCACGACAGTGGGACTTTCTTGTTGATGGATTTCCTTTTGCATTTCTTCTTTTATATAGCTGTTTTCTGGCAGTCAAGAGTCAAACATGCCAATCAGCACAATCACTATGCCATCAAGGTATTTGAGCAAACCCTGACGGATGTGATTACCTCGCAGGTTTGTCATTGATTGGTTGCATTGTTCTTTGTAATTGACAGAATTGATGCATTTTGTCATCAATGTGTGTTTTGGCATAACGTGAGCTTTTAAATGCAGCAATTACAGTTAGAGACCCTAAGCATTTGCTAGTGCTAGTTTTAACAACTACAAGCACAAAACAAATACTAAGGATTCCATAACCGTCGATGACTGATGTCAATGCCATTCACGAACTTCTTTTCAGCTGTATTTACTGTCATCATCCCCCAGCATTTGCTAGTGCTAGTTTCTCGTTGTTTACCAGCACATGGCTAATGTTGCGGAATGACATCACAATGGGGGTTCAAACCGTTTCAGATGCACAAAACACAAACTGGTTGTAAGAGCACCTGCTTGCCCCAAGCATGTGCTAGTGCTACTTTTCATATCATGAAGCACGTAACAAATGCGGGAAGCAAACAGTGGTCATTTCTATAAAAATACATATCCTGTTGAATTTGACCTTTCAACCCCCAGCATATGCTAGTGCTAGTTGTATTTGTAAGACTAGCGCAAAGCAAATGCAAGGAGTATCTTGGTATGATGGCAAGCAGCAACATCTAGTTTCCAAATTTGTCTTTTTGGAATACTTCTTTCTTGGCTGTCATCACGACAGTTGGCCTTTCTTGTTGATGGATTTCCTTTTGCATTTCTTCCTTTATATAGCTGTTTTCTGGCAGTCAAGAGTCAAACATGCCAATCAGCACAATCACTATGCCATCAAGGTATTTGAGCAAACCCTGACGGATGTGATTACCTCGCAGGTTTGTCATTGATTGGTTGCATTGTTCTTTGTAATTGACAGAATTGATGCATTTTGTCATCAATGTGTGTTTTGGCATAACGTGAGCTTTTAAATGCAGCAATAACAGTTAGAGACCCTAAGCATTTGCTAGTGCTAGTTTTAACAACTACAAGCACAAAACAAATACTAAGGATTCCATAACCGTCGATGACTGATGTCAATGCCATTCACGAACTTCTTTTCAGCTGTATTTACTGTCATCATCCCCCAGCATTTGATAGTGCTAGTTTCTCGTTGTTTACCAGCACATGGCTAATGTTGCGGAATGACATCACAATGGGGGTTCAAACCGTTTCAGATGCACAAAACACAAACTGGTTGTAAGAGCACCTGCTTGCCCCCAGCATGTGCTAGTGCTACTTTTCATATCATGAAGCACGTAACAAATGCGGGAAGCAAACAGTGGTCATTTCTATAAAAATACATATCCTGTTGAATTTGACCTTTCAACCCCCAGCATATGCTAGTGCAAGTTGTATTTGTAAGACTAGCGCAAAGCAAATGCAAGGAGTATCTTGGTATGATGGCAAGCAGCAACATCTAGTTTCCAAATTTGTCTTTTTGGAATACTTCTTTCTTGGCTGTCATCACGACAGTTGGCCTTTCTTGTTGATGGATTTCCTTTTGCATTTCTTCCTTTATATAGCTGTTTTCTGGCAGTCAAGAGTCAAACATGCCAATCAGCACAATCACTATGCCATCAAGGTATTTGAGCAAACCCTGACGGATGTGATTACCTCGCAGGTTTGTCATTGATTGGTTGCATTGTTCTTTGTAATTGACAGAATTGATGCATTTTGTCATCAATGTGTGTTTTGGCATAACGTGAGCTTTTAAATGCAGCAATAACAGTTAGAGACCCTAAGCATTTGCTAGTGCTAGTTTTAACAACTACAAGCACAAAACAAATACTAAGGATTCCATAACCGTCGATGACTGATGTCAATGCCATTCACGAACTTCTTTTCAGCTGTATTTACTGTCATCATCCCCAAGCATTTGATAGTGCTAGTTTCTCGTTGTTTACCAGCACATGGCTAATGTTGCGGAATGACATCACAATGGGGGTTCAAACCGTTTCAGATGCACAAAACACAAACTGGTTGTAAGAGCACCTGCTTGCCCCCAGCATGTGCTAGTGCTACTTTTCATATCATGAAGCACGTAACAAATGCGGGAAGCAAACAGTGGTCATTTCTATAAAAATACATGTCCTGTTGAATTTGACCTTTCAACCCCCAGCATATGCTAGTGCTAGTTGTATTTGTAAGACCAGCGCAAAGCAAATGCAAGGAGTCTCTTGGTATGATGGCAAGCAGCAACATCTAGTTTCCAAATTTGTCTTTTTGGAATACTTCTTTCTTGGCTGTCATCACGACAGTTGGCCTTTCTTGTTGATGGATTTCCTTTTGCATTTCTTCCTTTATATAGCTGTTTTCTGGCAGTCAAGAGTCAAACATGCCAATCAGCACAATCACTATGCCATCAAGGTATTTGAGCAAACCCTGACGGATGTGATTACCTCGCAGGTTTGTCATTGATTGGTTGCATTGTTCTCTGTAATTGACAGAATTGATGCCTTTTGTCATCAATGTGTGTTTTGGCATAACGTGAGCTTTTAAATGCAGCAATTACAGTTAGAGACCCTAAGCATTTGCTAGTGCTAGTTTTAACAACTACAAGCGCAAAACAAATACTAAGGATTCCATAACCGTCGATGACTGATGTCAATGCCATTCACGAACTTCTTTTCAGCTGTATTTACTGTCATCATCCCCCAGCATTTGCTAGTGCTAGTTTCTCGTTGTTTACCAGCACATGGCTAATGTTGCGGAATGACATCACAATGGGGGTTCAAACCGTTTCAGATGCACAAAACACAAACTGGTTGTAAGAGCACCTGCTTGCCCCAAGCATGTGCTAGTGCTACTTTTCATATCATGAAGCACGTAACAAATGCGGGAAGCAAACAGTGGTCATTTCTATAAAAATACATATCCTGTTGAATTTGACCTTTCAACCCCCAGCATGTATTTGTAAGACTAGCGCAAAGCAAATGCAAGGAGTATCTTGGTATGATGGCAAGCAGCAACATCTAGTTTCCAAATTTGTCTTTTTGGAATACTTCTTTCTTGGCTGTCATCACGACAGTTGGCCTTTCTTGTTGATGGATTTCCTTTTGCATTTCTTCCTTTATATAGCTGTTTTCTGGCAGTCCAGAGTCAAACATGCCAATCAGCACAATCACTATGCCATCAAGGTATTTGAGCAAACCCTGACGGATGTGATTACCTCGCAGGTTTGTCATTGATTGGTTGCATTGTTCTTTGTAATTGACAGAATTGATGCATTTTGTCATCAATGTGTGTTTCGGCATAACGTGAGCTTTTAAATGCAGCAATTACAGTTAGAGACCCTAAGCATTTGCTAGTGCTAGTTTTAACAACTACAAGCACAAAACAAATACTAAGGATTCCATAACCGTCGATGACTGATGTCAATGCCATTCACGAACTTCTTTTCAGCTGTATTTACTGTCATCATCCCCCAGCATTTGCTAGTGCTAGTTTCTCGTTGTTTACCAGCACATGGCTAATGTTGCGGAATGACATCACAATGGGGGTTCAAACCGTTTCAGATGCACAAAACACAAACTGGTTGTAAGAGCACCTGCTTGCCCCCAGCATGTGCTAGTGCTACTTTTCATATCATGAAGCATGTAACAAATGCGGGAAGCAAACAGTGGTCATTTCTATAAAAATACATGTCCTGTTGAATTTGTCCGTTCAACCCCCAGCATATGCTAGTGCTAGTTGTATTTGTAAGACCAGCGCAAAGCAAATGCAAGGAGTCTCTTGGTATGATGGCAAGCAGCAACAGCTAGTTTCCAAATTTGTCTTTTTGGAATACTTCTTTCTTGGCTGTCATCACGACAGTTGGCCTTTATTGTTGATGGATTTCCTTTTGCATTTCTTCTTTTATATAGCTGTTTTCTGGCAGTCAAGAGTCAAACATGCCAATCAGCACAATCACTATGTCATCAAGGTATTTGAGCAAACCCTGACGGATGTGAATACCTCGCAGGTTTGTCATTGATTGGTTGCATTGTTCTCTATAATTGACAGAATTGATGCCTTTTGTCATCAATGTGTGTTTTGGCATAACGTGAGCTTTTAAATGCAGCAATTACAGTTAGAGACCCTAAGCATTTGCTAGTGCTAGTTTTAACAACTACAAGCACAAAACAAATACTAAGGATTCCATAACCGTCGATGACTGATGTCAATGCCATTCACGAACTTCTTTTCAGCTGTATTTACTGTCATCATCCCCCAGCATTTGCTAGTGCTAGTTTCTCGTTGTTTACCAGCACATGGCTAATGTTGCGGAATGACATCACAATGGGGGTTCAAACCGTTTCAGATGCACAAAACACAAACTGGTTGTAAGAGCACCTGCTTGCCCCCAGCATGTGCTTGTGCTACTTTTCATATCATGAAGCATGTAACAAATGCGGGAAGCAAACAGTGGTCATTTCTATAAAAATACATGTCCTGTTGAATTTGTCCGTTCAACCCCCAGCATATGCTAGTGCTAGTTGTATTTGTAAGACCAGCGCAAAGCAAATGCAAGGAGTCTCTTGGTATGATGGCAAGCAGCAACAGCTAGTTTCCAAATTTGTCTTTTTGGAATACTTCTTTCTTGGCTGTCATCACGACAGTGGGACTTTCTTGTTGATGGATTTCCTTTTGCATTTCTTCTTTTATATAGCTGTTTTCTGGCAGTCAAGAGTCAAACATGCCAATCAGCACAATCACTATGCCATCAAGGTATTTGAGCAAACCCTGACGGATGTGATTACCTCGCAGGTTTGTCATTGATTGGTTGCATTGTTCTCTGTAATTGACAGAATTGATGCCTTTTGTCATCAATGTGTGTTTTGGCATAACGTGAGCTTTTAAATGCAGCAATTACAGTTAGAGACCCTAAGCATTTGCTAGTGCTAGTTTTAACAACTACAAGCACAAAACAAATACATATCCTGTTGAATTTGACCTTTCAACCCCCAGCATATGCTAGTGCTAGTTGTATTTGTAAGACTAGCGCAAAGCAAATGCAAGGAGTCTCTTGGTATGATGGCAAGCAGCAACAGCTAGTTTCCAAATTTGTCTTTTTGGAATACTTCTTTCTTGGCTGTCATCACGACAGTTGGCCTTTATTGTTGATGGATTTCCTTTTGCATTTCTTCTTTTATATAGCTGTTTTCTGGCAGTCAAGAGTCAAACATGCCAATCAGCACAATCACTATGTCATCAAGGTATTTGAGCAAACCCTGACGGATGTGAATACCTCGCAGGTTTGTCATTGATTGGTTGCATTGTTCTCTATAATTGACAGAATTGATGCCTTTTGTCATCAATGTGTGTTTTGGCATAACGTGAGCTTTTAAATGCAGCAATTACAGTTAGAGACCCTAAGCATTTGCTAGTGCTAGTTTTAACAACTACAAGCACAAAACAAATACTAAGGATTCCATAACCGTCGATGACTGATGTCAATGCCATTCACGAACTTCTTTTCAGCTGTATTTACTGTCATCATCCCCCAGCATTTGCTAGTGCTAGTTTCTCGTTGTTTACCAGCACATGGCTAATGTTGCGGAATGACATCACAATGGGGGTTCAAACCGTTTCAGATGCACAAAACACAAACTGGTTGTAAGAGCACCTGCTTGCCCCCAGCATGTGCTAGTGCTACTTTTCATATCATGAAGCATGTAACAAATGCGGGAAGCAAACAGTGGTCATTTCTATAAAAATACATGTCCTGTTGAATTTGTCCGTTCAACCCCCAGCATATGCTAGTGCTAGTTGTATTTGTAAGACCAGCGCAAAGCAAATGCAAGGAGTCTCTTGGTATGATGGCAAGCAGCAACAGCTAGTTTCCAAATTTGTCTTTTTGGAATACTTCTTTCTTGGCTGTCATCACGACAGTGGGACTTTCTTGTTGATGGATTTCCTTTTGCATTTCTTCTTTTATATAGCTGTTTTCTGGCAGTCAAGAGTCAAACATGCCAATCAGCACAATCACTATGCCATCAAGGTATTTGAGCAAACCCTGACGGATGTGATTACCTCGCAGGTTTGTCATTGATTGGTTGCATTGTTCTCTGTAATTGACAGAATTGATGCCTTTTGTCATCAATGTGTGTTTTGGCATAACGTGAGCTTTTAAATGCAGCAATTACAGTTAGAGACCCTAAGCATTTGCTAGTGCTAGTTTTAACAACTACAAGCACAAAACAAATACTAAGGATTCCATAACCGTCGATGACTTATGTCAATGCCATTCACGAACTTCTTTTCAGCTGTATTTACTGTCATCATCCCCCAGCATTTGCTAGTGCTAGTTTCTCGTTGTTTACCAGCACATGGCTAATGTTGCGGAATGACATCACAATGGGGGTTCAAACCGTTTCAGATGCACAAAACACAAACTGGTTGTAAGAGCACCTGCTTGCCCCCAGCATGTGCTAGTGCTACTTTTCATATCATGAAGCACATAACAAATGCGGGAAGCAAACAGTGGTCATTTCTATAAAAATACATGTCCTGTTGAATTTGTCCTTTCAACCCCCAGCATATGCTAGTGCTAGTTGTATTTGTAAGACCAGCGCAAAGCAAATGCAAGGAGTCTCTTGGTATGATGGCAAGCAGCAACAGCTAGTTTCCAAATTTGTCTTTTTGGAATACTTCTTTCTTGGCTGTCATCACGACAGTTGGCCTTTATTGTTGATGGATTTCCTTTTGCATTTCTTCTTTTATATAGCTGTTTTCTGGCAGTCAAGAGTCAAACATGCCAATCAGCACAATCACTATGTCATCAAGGTATTTGAGCAAACCCTGACGGATGTGAATACCTCGCAGGTTTGTCATTGATTGGTTGCATTGTTCTCTGTAATTGACGGAATTGATGCCTTTTGTCATCAATGTGTGTTTTGGCATAAAGTGAGCTTTTAAATGCAGCAATTACAGTTAGAGACCCTAAGCATTTGCTAGTGCTAGTTTTAACAACTACAAGCACAAAACAAATACTAAGGATTCCATAACCGTCGATGACTGATGTCAATGCCATTCACGAACTTCTTTTCAGCTGTATTTACTGTCATCATCCCCCAGCATTTGCTAGTGCTAGTTTCTCGTTGTTTACCAGCACATGGCTAATGTTGCGGAATGACATCACAATGGGGGTTCAAACCGTTTCAGATGCACAAAACACAAACTGGTTGTAAGAGCACCTGCTTGCCCCCAGCATGTGCTAGTGCTACTTTTCATATCATGAAGCACGTAACAAATGCGGGAAGCAAACAGTGGTCATTTCTATAAAAATACATGTCCTGTTGAATTTGTCCGTTCAACCCCCAGCATATGCTAGTGCTAGTTGTATTTGTAAGACCAGCGCAAAGCAAATGCAAGGAGTCTCTTGGTATGATGGCAAGCAGCAACAGCTAGTTTCCAAATTTGTCTTTTTGGAATACTTCTTTCTTGGCTGTCATCACGACAGTGGGACTTTCTTGTTGATGGATTTCCTTTTGCATTTCTTCTTTTATATAGCTGTTTTCTGGCAGTCAAGAGTCAAACATGCCAATCAGCACAATCACTATGCCATCAAGGTATTTGAGCAAACCCTGACGGATGTGATTACCTCGCAGGTTTGTCATTGATTGGTTGCATTGTTCTCTGTAATTGACAGAATTGATGCCTTTTGTCATCAATGTGTGTTTTGGCATAACGTGAGCTTTTAAATGCAGCAATTACAGTTAGAGACCCTAAGCATTTGCTAGTGCTAGTTTTAACAACTACAAGCGCAAAACAAATACTAAGGATTCCATAACCGTCGATGACTGATGTCAATGCCATTCACGAACTTCTTTTCAGCTGTATTTACTGTCATCATCCCCCAGCATTTGCTAGTGCTAGTTTCTCGTTGTTTACCAGCACATGGCTAATGTTGCGGAATGACATCACAATGGGGGTTCAAACCGTTTCAGATGCACAAAACACAAACTGGTTGTAAGAGCACCTGCTTGCCCCAAGCATGTGCTAGTGCTACTTTTCATATCATGAAGCACGTAACAAATGCGGGAAGCAAACAGTGGTCATTTCTATAAAAATACATATCCTGTTGAATTTGACCTTTCAACCCCCAGCATGTATTTGTAAGACTAGCGCAAAGCAAATGCAAGGAGTATCTTGGTATGATGGCAAGCAGCAACATCTAGTTTCCAAATTTGTCTTTTTGGAATACTTCTTTCTTGGCTGTCATCACGACAGTTGGCCTTTCTTGTTGATGGATTTCCTTTTGCATTTCTTCCTTTATATAGCTGTTTTCTGGCAGTCCAGAGTCAAACATGCCAATCAGCACAATCACTATGCCATCAAGGTATTTGAGCAAACCCTGACGGATGTGATTACCTCGCAGGTTTGTCATTGATTGGTTGCATTGTTCTTTGTAATTGACAGAATTGATGCATTTTGTCATCAATGTGTGTTTCGGCATAACGTGAGCTTTTAAATGCAGCAATTACAGTTAGAGACCCTAAGCATTTGCTAGTGCTAGTTTTAACAACTACAAGCACAAAACAAATACTAAGGATTCCATAACCGTCGATGACTGATGTCAATGCCATTCACGAACTTCTTTTCAGCTGTATTTACTGTCATCATCCCCCAGCATTTGCTAGTGCTAGTTTCTCGTTGTTTACCAGCACATGGCTAATGTTGCGGAATGACATCACAATGGGGGTTCAAACCGTTTCAGATGCACAAAACACAAACTGGTTGTAAGAGCACCTGCTTGCCCCCAGCATGTGCTAGTGCTACTTTTCATATCATGAAGCATGTAACAAATGCGGGAAGCAAACAGTGGTCATTTCTATAAAAATACATGTCCTGTTGAATTTGTCCGTTCAACCCCCAGCATATGCTAGTGCTAGTTGTATTTGTAAGACCAGCGCAAAGCAAATGCAAGGAGTCTCTTGGTATGATGGCAAGCAGCAACAGCTAGTTTCCAAATTTGTCTTTTTGGAATACTTCTTTCTTGGCTGTCATCACGACAGTTGGCCTTTATTGTTGATGGATTTCCTTTTGCATTTCTTCTTTTATATAGCTGTTTTCTGGCAGTCAAGAGTCAAACATGCCAATCAGCACAATCACTATGTCATCAAGGTATTTGAGCAAACCCTGACGGATGTGAATACCTCGCAGGTTTGTCATTGATTGGTTGCATTGTTCTCTATAATTGACAGAATTGATGCCTTTTGTCATCAATGTGTGTTTTGGCATAACGTGAGCTTTTAAATGCAGCAATTACAGTTAGAGACCCTAAGCATTTGCTAGTGCTAGTTTTAACAACTACAAGCACAAAACAAATACTAAGGATTCCATAACCGTCGATGACTGATGTCAATGCCATTCACGAACTTCTTTTCAGCTGTATTTACTGTCATCATCCCCCAGCATTTGCTAGTGCTAGTTTCTCGTTGTTTACCAGCACATGGCTAATGTTGCGGAATGACATCACAATGGGGGTTCAAACCGTTTCAGATGCACAAAACACAAACTGGTTGTAAGAGCACCTGCTTGCCCCCAGCATGTGCTTGTGCTACTTTTCATATCATGAAGCATGTAACAAATGCGGGAAGCAAACAGTGGTCATTTCTATAAAAATACATGTCCTGTTGAATTTGTCCGTTCAACCCCCAGCATATGCTAGTGCTAGTTGTATTTGTAAGACCAGCGCAAAGCAAATGCAAGGAGTCTCTTGGTATGATGGCAAGCAGCAACAGCTAGTTTCCAAATTTGTCTTTTTGGAATACTTCTTTCTTGGCTGTCATCACGACAGTGGGACTTTCTTGTTGATGGATTTCCTTTTGCATTTCTTCTTTTATATAGCTGTTTTCTGGCAGTCAAGAGTCAAACATGCCAATCAGCACAATCACTATGCCATCAAGGTATTTGAGCAAACCCTGACGGATGTGATTACCTCGCAGGTTTGTCATTGATTGGTTGCATTGTTCTCTGTAATTGACAGAATTGATGCCTTTTGTCATCAATGTGTGTTTTGGCATAACGTGAGCTTTTAAATGCAGCAATTACAGTTAGAGACCCTAAGCATTTGCTAGTGCTAGTTTTAACAACTACAAGCACAAAACAAATACATATCCTGTTGAATTTGACCTTTCAACCCCCAGCATATGCTAGTGCTAGTTGTATTTGTAAGACTAGCGCAAAGCAAATGCAAGGAGTCTCTTGGTATGATGGCAAGCAGCAACAGCTAGTTTCCAAATTTGTCTTTTTGGAATACTTCTTTCTTGGCTGTCATCACGACAGTTGGCCTTTATTGTTGATGGATTTCCTTTTGCATTTCTTCTTTTATATAGCTGTTTTCTGGCAGTCAAGAGTCAAACATGCCAATCAGCACAATCACTATGTCATCAAGGTATTTGAGCAAACCCTGACGGATGTGAATACCTCGCAGGTTTGTCATTGATTGGTTGCATTGTTCTCTATAATTGACAGAATTGATGCCTTTTGTCATCAATGTGTGTTTTGGCATAACGTGAGCTTTTAAATGCAGCAATTACAGTTAGAGACCCTAAGCATTTGCTAGTGCTAGTTTTAACAACTACAAGCACAAAACAAATACTAAGGATTCCATAACCGTCGATGACTGATGTCAATGCCATTCACGAACTTCTTTTCAGCTGTATTTACTGTCATCATCCCCCAGCATTTGCTAGTGCTAGTTTCTCGTTGTTTACCAGCACATGGCTAATGTTGCGGAATGACATCACAATGGGGGTTCAAACCGTTTCAGATGCACAAAACACAAACTGGTTGTAAGAGCACCTGCTTGCCCCCAGCATGTGCTAGTGCTACTTTTCATATCATGAAGCATGTAACAAATGCGGGAAGCAAACAGTGGTCATTTCTATAAAAATACATGTCCTGTTGAATTTGTCCGTTCAACCCCCAGCATATGCTAGTGCTAGTTGTATTTGTAAGACCAGCGCAAAGCAAATGCAAGGAGTCTCTTGGTATGATGGCAAGCAGCAACAGCTAGTTTCCAAATTTGTCTTTTTGGAATACTTCTTTCTTGGCTGTCATCACGACAGTGGGACTTTCTTGTTGATGGATTTCCTTTTGCATTTCTTCTTTTATATAGCTGTTTTCTGGCAGTCAAGAGTCAAACATGCCAATCAGCACAATCACTATGCCATCAAGGTATTTGAGCAAACCCTGACGGATGTGATTACCTCGCAGGTTTGTCATTGATTGGTTGCATTGTTCTCTGTAATTGACAGAATTGATGCCTTTTGTCATCAATGTGTGTTTTGGCATAACGTGAGCTTTTAAATGCAGCAATTACAGTTAGAGACCCTAAGCATTTGCTAGTGCTAGTTTTAACAACTACAAGCACAAAACAAATACTAAGGATTCCATAACCGTCGATGACTTATGTCAATGCCATTCACGAACTTCTTTTCAGCTGTATTTACTGTCATCATCCCCCAGCATTTGCTAGTGCTAGTTTCTCGTTGTTTACCAGCACATGGCTAATGTTGCGGAATGACATCACAATGGGGGTTCAAACCGTTTCAGATGCACAAAACACAAACTGGTTGTAAGAGCACCTGCTTGCCCCCAGCATGTGCTAGTGCTACTTTTCATATCATGAAGCACATAACAAATGCGGGAAGCAAACAGTGGTCATTTCTATAAAAATACATGTCCTGTTGAATTTGTCCTTTCAACCCCCAGCATATGCTAGTGCTAGTTGTATTTGTAAGACCAGCGCAAAGCAAATGCAAGGAGTCTCTTGGTATGATGGCAAGCAGCAACAGCTAGTTTCCAAATTTGTCTTTTTGGAATACTTCTTTCTTGGCTGTCATCACGACAGTTGGCCTTTATTGTTGATGGATTTCCTTTTGCATTTCTTCTTTTATATAGCTGTTTTCTGGCAGTCAAGAGTCAAACATGCCAATCAGCACAATCACTATGTCATCAAGGTATTTGAGCAAACCCTGACGGATGTGAATACCTCGCAGGTTTGTCATTGATTGGTTGCATTGTTCTCTGTAATTGACGGAATTGATGCCTTTTGTCATCAATGTGTGTTTTGGCATAAAGTGAGCTTTTAAATGCAGCAATTACAGTTAGAGACCCTAAGCATTTGCTAGTGCTAGTTTTAACAACTACAAGCACAAAACAAATACTAAGGATTCCATAACCGTCGATGACTGATGTCAATGCCATTCACGAACTTCTTTTCAGCTGTATTTACTGTCATCATCCCCCAGCATTTGCTAGTGCTAGTTTCTCGTTGTTTACCAGCACATGGCTAATGTTGCGGAATGACATCACAATGGGGGTTCAAACCGTTTCAGATGCACAAAACACAAACTGGTTGTAAGAGCACCTGCTTGCCCCCAGCATGTGCTAGTGCTACTTTTCATATCATGAAGCACGTAACAAATGCGGGAAGCAAACAGTGGTCATTTCTATAAAAATACATGTCCTGTTGAATTTGTCCGTTCAACCCCCAGCATATGCTAGTGCTAGTTGTATTTGTAAGACCAGCGCAAAGCAAATGCAAGGAGTCTCTTGGTATGATGGCAAGCAGCAACAGCTAGTTTCCAAATTTGTCTTTTTGGAATACTTCTTTCTTGGCTGTCATCACGACAGTGGGACTTTCTTGTTGATGGATTTCCTTTTGCATTTCTTCTTTTATATAGCTGTTTTCTGGCAGTCAAGAGTCAAACATGCCAATCAGCACAATCACTATGCCATCAAGGTATTTGAGCAAACCCTGACGGATGTGATTACCTCGCAGGTTTGTCATTGATTGGTTGCATTGTTCTTTGTAATTGACAGAATTGATGCATTTTGTCATCAATGTGTGTTTTGGCATAACGTGAGCTTTTAAATGCAGCAATTACAGTTAGAGACCCTAAGCATTTGCTAGTGCTAGTTTTAACAACTACAAGCACAAAACAAATACTAAGGATTCCATAACCGTCGATGACTGATGTCAATGCCATTCACGAACTTCTTTTCAGCTGTATTTACTGTCATCATCCCCCAGCATTTGCTAGTGCTAGTTTCTCGTTGTTTACCAGCACATGGCTAATGTTGCGGAATGACATCACAATGGGGGTTCAAACCGTTTCAGATGCACAAAACACAAACTGGTTGTAAGAGCACCTGCTTGCCCCAAGCATGTGCTAGTGCTACTTTTCATATCATGAAGCACGTAACAAATGCGGGAAGCAAACAGTGGTCATTTCTATAAAAATACATATCCTGTTGAATTTGACCTTTCAACCCCCAGCATATGCTAGTGCTAGTTGTATTTGTAAGACTAGCGCAAAGCAAATGCAAGGAGTATCTTGGTATGATGGCAAGCAGCAACATCTAGTTTCCAAATTTGTCTTTTTGGAATACTTCTTTCTTGGCTGTCATCACGACAGTTGGCCTTTCTTGTTGATGGATTTCCTTTTGCATTTCTTCCTTTATATAGCTGTTTTCTGGCAGTCAAGAGTCAAACATGCCAATCAGCACAATCACTATGCCATCAAGGTATTTGAGCAAACCCTGACGGATGTGATTACCTCGCAGGTTTGTCATTGATTGGTTGCATTGTTCTTTGTAATTGACAGAATTGATGCATTTTGTCATCAATGTGTGTTTTGGCATAACGTGAGCTTTTAAATGCAGCAATAACAGTTAGAGACCCTAAGCATTTGCTAGTGCTAGTTTTAACAACTACAAGCACAAAACAAATACTAAGGATTCCATAACCGTCGATGACTGATGTCAATGCCATTCACGAACTTCTTTTCAGCTGTATTTACTGTCATCATCCCCCAGCATTTGATAGTGCTAGTTTCTCGTTGTTTACCAGCACATGGCTAATGTTGCGGAATGACATCACAATGGGGGTTCAAACCGTTTCAGATGCACAAAACACAAACTGGTTGTAAGAGCACCTGCTTGCCCCCAGCATGTGCTAGTGCTACTTTTCATATCATGAAGCACGTAACAAATGCGGGAAGCAAACAGTGGTCATTTCTATAAAAATACATGTCCTGTTGAATTTGTCCTTTCAACCCCCAGCATATGCTAGTGCTAGTTGTATTTGTAAGACCAGCGCAAAGCAAATGCAAGGAGTCTCTTGGTATGATGGCAAGCAGCAACATCTAGTTTCCAAATTTGTCTTTTTGGAATACTTCTTTCTTGGCTGTCATCACGACAGTTGGCCTTTCTTGTTGATGGATTTCCTTTTGCATTTCTTCTTTTATATAGCTGTTTTCTGGCAGTCAAGAGTCAAACATGCCAATCAGCACAATCACTATGCCATCAAGGTATTTGAGCAAACCCTGACGGATGTGATTACCTCGCAGGTTTGTCATTGATTGGTTGCATTGTTCTTTGTAATTGACAGAATTGATGCATTTTGTCATCAATGTGTGTTTTGGCATAAAGTGAGCTTTTAAATGCAGCAATTACAGTTAGAGACCCTAAGCATTTGCTAGTGCTAGTTTTAACAACTACAAGCACAAAACAAATACTAAGGATTCCATAACCGTCGATGACTGATGTCAATGCCATTCACGAACTTCTTTTCAGCTGTATTTACTGTCATCATCCCCCAGCATTTGCTAGTGCTAGTTTCTCGTTGTTTACCAGCACATGGCTAATGTTGCGGAATGACATCACAATGGGGGTTCAAACCGTTTCAGATGCACAAAACACAAACTGGTTGTAAGAGCACCTGCTTGCCCCCAGCATGTGCTAGTGCTACTTTTCATATCATGAAGCACGTAACAAATGCGGGAAGCAAACAGTGGTCATTTCTATAAAAATACATGTCCTGTTGAATTTGTCCGTTCAACCCCCAGCATATGCTAGTGCTAGTTGTATTTGTAAGACCAGCGCAAAGCAAATGCAAGGAGTCTCTTGGTATGATGGCAAGCAGCAACAGCTAGTTTCCAAATTTGTCTTTTTGGAATACTTCTTTCTTGGCTGTCATCACGACAGTGGGACTTTCTTGTTGATGGATTTCCTTTTGCATTTCTTCTTTTATATAGCTGTTTTCTGGCAGTCAAGAGTCAAACATGCCAATCAGCACAATCACTATGCCATCAAGGTATTTGAGCAAACCCTGACGGATGTGATTACCTCGCAGGTTTGTCATTGATTGGTTGCATTGTTCTTTGTAATTGACAGAATTGATGCATTTTGTCATCAATGTGTGTTTTGGCATAACGTGAGCTTTTAAATGCAGCAATTACAGTTAGAGACCCTAAGCATTTGCTAGTGCTAGTTTTAACAACTACAAGCACAAAACAAATACTAAGGATTCCATAACCGTCGATGACTGATGTCAATGCCATTCACGAACTTCTTTTCAGCTGTATTTACTGTCATCATCCCCCAGCATTTGCTAGTGCTAGTTTCTCGTTGTTTACCAGCACATGGCTAATGTTGCGGAATGACATCACAATGGGGGTTCAAACCGTTTCAGATGCACAAAACACAAACTGGTTGTAAGAGCACCTGCTTGCCCCAAGCATGTGCTAGTGCTACTTTTCATATCATGAAGCACGTAACAAATGCGGGAAGCAAACAGTGGTCATTTCTATAAAAATACATATCCTGTTGAATTTGACCTTTCAACCCCCAGCATATGCTAGTGCTAGTTGTATTTGTAAGACTAGCGCAAAGCAAATGCAAGGAGTATCTTGGTATGATGGCAAGCAGCAACATCTAGTTTCCAAATTTGTCTTTTTGGAATACTTCTTTCTTGGCTGTCATCACGACAGTTGGCCTTTCTTGTTGATGGATTTCCTTTTGCATTTCTTCCTTTATATAGCTGTTTTCTGGCAGTCAAGAGTCAAACATGCCAATCAGCACAATCACTATGCCATCAAGGTATTTGAGCAAACCCTGACGGATGTGATTACCTCGCAGGTTTGTCATTGATTGGTTGCATTGTTCTTTGTAATTGACAGAATTGATGCATTTTGTCATCAATGTGTGTTTTGGCATAACGTGAGCTTTTAAATGCAGCAATAACAGTTAGAGACCCTAAGCATTTGCTAGTGCTAGTTTTAACAACTACAAGCACAAAACAAATACTAAGGATTCCATAACCGTCGATGACTGATGTCAATGCCATTCACGAACTTCTTTTCAGCTGTATTTACTGTCATCATCCCCCAGCATTTGATAGTGCTAGTTTCTCGTTGTTTACCAACACATGGCTAATGTTGCGGAATGACATCACAATGGGGGTTCAAACCGTTTCAGATGCACAAAACACAAACTGGTTGTAAGAGCACCTGCTTGCCCCCAGCATGTGCTAGTGCTACTTTTCATATCATGAAGCACGTAACAAATGCGGGAAGCAAACAGTGGTCATTTCTATAAAAATACATGTCCTGTTGAATTTGTCCTTTCAACCCCCAGCATATGCTAGTGCTAGTTGTATTTGTAAGACCAGCGCAAAGCAAATGCAAGGAGTCTCTTGGTATGATGGCAAGCAGCAACATCTAGTTTCCAAATTTGTCTTTTTGGAATACTTCTTTCTTGGCTGTCATCACGACAGTTGGCCTTTCTTGTTGATGGATTTCCTTTTGCATTTCTTCTTTTATATAGCTGTTTTCTGGCAGTCAAGAGTCAAACATGCCAATCAGCACAATCACTATGCCATCAAGGTATTTGAGCAAACCCTGACGGATGTGATTACCTCGCAGGTTTGTCATTGATTGGTTGCATTGTTCTTTGTAATTGACAGAATTGATGCATTTTGTCATCAATGTGTGTTTTGGCATAACGTGAGCTTTTAAATGCAGCAATAACAGTTAGAGACCCTAAGCATTTGCTAGTGCTAGTTTTAACAACTACAAGCACAAAACAAATACTAAGGATTCCATAACCGTCGATGACTGATGTCAATGCCATTCACGAACTTCTTTTCAGCTGTATTTACTGTCATCATCCCCAAGCATTTGATAGTGCTAGTTTCTCGTTGTTTACCAGCACATGGCTAATGTTGCGGAATGACATCACAATGGGGGTTCAAACCGTTTCAGATGCACAAAACACAAACTGGTTGTAAGAGCACCTGCTTGCCCCCAGCATGTGCTAGTGCTACTTTTCATATCATGAAGCACGTAACAAATGCGGGAAGCAAACAGTGGTCATTTCTATAAAAATACATGTCCTGTTGAATTTGACCTTTCAACCCCCAGCATATGCTAGTGCTAGTTGTATTTGTAAGACCAGCGCAAAGCAAATGCAAGGAGTCTCTTGGTATGATGGCAAGCAGCAACATCTAGTTTCCAAATTTGTCTTTTTGGAATACTTCTTTCTTGGCTGTCATCACGACAGTTGGCCTTTCTTGTTGATGGATTTCCTTTTGCATTTCTTCCTTTATATAGCTGTTTTCTGGCAGTCAAGAGTCAAACATGCCAATCAGCACAATCACTATGCCATCAAGGTATTTGAGCAAACCCTGACGGATGTGATTACCTCGCAGGTTTGTCATTGATTGGTTGCATTGTTCTCTGTAATTGACAGAATTGATGCCTTTTGTCATCAATGTGTGTTTTGGCATAACGTGAGCTTTTAAATGCAGCAATTACAGTTAGAGACCCTAAGCATTTGCTAGTGCTAGTTTTAACAACTACAAGCGCAAAACAAATACTAAGGATTCCATAACCGTCGATGACTGATGTCAATGCCATTCACGAACTTCTTTTCAGCTGTATTTACTGTCATCATCCCCCAGCATTTGCTAGTGCTAGTTTCTCGTTGTTTACCAGCACATGGCTAATGTTGCGGAATGACATCACAATGGGGGTTCAAACCGTTTCAGATGCACAAAACACAAACTGGTTGTAAGAGCACCTGCTTGCCCCAAGCATGTGCTAGTGCTACTTTTCATATCATGAAGCACGTAACAAATGCGGGAAGCAAACAGTGGTCATTTCTATAAAAATACATATCCTGTTGAATTTGACCTTTCAACCCCCAGCATATGCTAGTGCTAGTTGTATTTGTAAGACTAGCGCAAAGCAAATGCAAGGAGTATCTTGGTATGATGGCAAGCAGCAACATCTAGTTTCCAAATTTGTCTTTTTGGAATACTTCTTTCTTGGCTGTCATCACGACAGTTGGCCTTTCTTGTTGATGGATTTCCTTTTGCATTTCTTCCTTTATATAGCTGTTTTCTGGCAGTCCAGAGTCAAACATGCCAATCAGCACAATCACTATGCCATCAAGGTATTTGAGCAAACCCTGACGGATGTGATTACCTCGCAGGTTTGTCATTGATTGGTTGCATTGTTCTTTGTAATTGACAGAATTGATGCATTTTGTCATCAATGTGTGTTTCGGCATAACGTGAGCTTTTAAATGCAGCAATTACAGTTAGAGACCCTAAGCATTTGCTAGTGCTAGTTTTAACAACTACAAGCACAAAACAAATACTAAGGATTCCATAACCGTCGATGACTGATGTCAATGCCATTCACGAACTTCTTTTCAGCTGTATTTACTGTCATCATCCCCCAGCATTTGCTAGTGCTAGTTTCTCGTTGTTTACCAGCACATGGCTAATGTTGCGGAATGACATCACAATGGGGGTTCAAACCGTTTCAGATGCACAAAACACAAACTGGTTGTAAGAGCACCTGCTTGCCCCCAGCATGTGCTAGTGCTACTTTTCATATCATGAAGCACGTAACAAATGCGGGAAGCAAACAGTGGTCATTTCTATAAAAATACATGTCCTGTTGAATTTGTCCGTTCAACCCCCAGCATATGCTAGTGCTAGTTGTATTTATAAGACCAGCGCAAAGCAAATGCAAGGAGTCTCTTGGTATGATGGCAAGCAGCAACAGCTAGTTTCCAAATTTGTCTTTTTTGAATACTTCTTTCTTGGCTGTCATCACGACAGTTGGCCTTTATTGTTGATGGATTTCCTTTTGCATTTCTTCTTTTATATAGCTGTTTTCTGGCAGTCAAGAGTCAAACATGCCAATCAGCACAATCACTATGCCATCAAGGTATTTGAGCAAACCCTGACGGATGTGATTACCTCGCAGGTTTGTCATTGATTGGTTGCATTGTTCTCTGTAATTGACAGAATTGATGCATTTTGTCATCAATGTGTGTTTTGGCATAACGTGAGCTTTTAAATGCAGCAATTACAGTTAGAGACCCTAAGCATTTGCTAGTGCTAGTTTTAACAACTACAAGCACAAAACAAATACTAAGGATTCCATAACCGTCGATGACTGATGTCAATGCCATTCACGAACTTCTTTTCAGCTGTATTTACTGTCATCATCCCCCAGCATTTGCTAGTGCTAGTTTCTCGTTGTTTACCAGCACATGGCTAATGTTGCGGAATGACATCACAATGGGGGTTCAAACCGTTTCAGATGCACAAAACACAAACTGGTTGTAAGAGCACCTGCTTGCCCCCAGCATGTGCTAGTGCTACTTTTCATATCATGAAGCACGTAACAAATGCGGGAAGCAAACAGTGGTCATTTCTATAAAAATACATGTCCTGTTGAATTTGTCCTTTCAACCCCCAGCATATGCTAGTGCTAGTTGTATTTGTAAGACCAGCGCAAAGCAAATGCAAGGAGTCTCTTGGTATGATGGCAAGCAGCAACAGCTGGTTTCCAAATTTGTCTTTTTGGAATACTTCTTTCTTGGCTGTCATCACGACAGTTGGCCTTTCTTGTTGATGGATTTCCTTTTGCATTTCTTCTTTTATATAGCTGTTTTCTGGCAGTCAAGAGTCAAACATGCCAATCAGCACAATCACTATGCCATCAAGGTATTTGAGCAAACCCTGACGGATGTGATTACCTCGCAGGTTTGTCATTGATTGGTTGCATTGTTCTCTGTAATTGACAGAATTGATGCATTTTGTCATCAATGTGTGTTTTGGCATAACGTGAGCTTTTAAATTCAGCAATTACAGTTAGAGACCCTAAGCATTTGCTAGTGCTAGTTTTAACAACTACAAGCACAAAACAAATACTAAGGATTCCATAACCGTCGATGACTGATGTCAATGCCATTCACGAACTTCTTTTCAGCTGTATTTACTGTCATCATCCCCCAGCATTTGCTAGTGCTAGTTTCTCGTTGTTTACCAGCACATGGCTAATGTTGCGGAATGACATCACAATGGGGGTTCAAACCGTTTCAGATGCACAAAACACAAACTGGTTGTAAGAGCACCTGCTTGCCCCCAGCATGTGCTAGTGCTACTTTTCATATCATGAAGCACATAACAAATGCGGGAAGCAAACAGTGGTCATTTCTATAAAAATACATGTCCTGTTGAATTTGTCCGTTCAACCCCCAGCATATGCTAGTGCTAGTTGTATTTATAAGACCAGCGCAAAGCAAATGCAAGGAGTCTCTTGGTATGATGGCAAGCAGCAACAGCTAGTTTCCAAATTTGTCTTTTTTGAATACTTCTTTCTTGGCTGTCATCACGACAGTTGGCCTTTCTTGTTGATGGATTTCCTTTTGCATTTCTTCTTTTATATAGCTGTTTTCTGGCAGTCAAGAGTCAAACATGCCAATCAGCACAATCACTATGCCATCAAGGTATTTGAGCAAACCCTGACGGATGTGATTACCTCGCAGGTTTGTCATTGATTGGTTGCATTGTTCTCTGTAATTGACAGAATTGATGCCTTTTGTCATCAATGTGTGTTTTGGCATAACGTGAGCTTTTAAATGCAGCAATTACAGTTAGAGACCCTAAGCATTTGCTAGTGCTAGTTTTAACAACTACAAGCACAAAACAAATACTAAGGATTCCATAACCGTCGATGACTGATGTCAATGCCATTCACGAACTTCTTTTCAGCTGTATTTACTGTCATCATCCCCCAGCATTTGCTAGTGCTAGTTTCTCGTTGTTTACCAGCACATGGCTAATGTTGCGGAATGACATCACAATGGGGGTTCAAACCGTTTCAGATGCACAAAACACAAACTGGTTGTAAGAGCACCTGCTTGCCCCCAGCATGTGCTAGTGCTACTTTTCATATCATGAAGCACATAACAAATGCGGGAAGCAAACAGTGGTCATTTCTATAAAAATACATGTCCTGTTGAATTTGTCCTTTCAACCCCCAGCATATGCTAGTGCTAGTTGTATTTGTAAGACCAGCGCAAAGCAAATGCAAGGAGTCTCTTGGTATGATGGCAAGCAGCAACAGCTGGTTTCCAAATTTGTCTTTTTGGAATACTTCTTTCTTGGCTGTCATCACGACAGTTGGCCTTTCTTGTTGATGGATTTCCTTTTGCATTTCTTCTTTTATATAGCTGTTTTCTGGCAGTCAAGAGTCAAACATGCCAATCAGCACAATCACTATGCCATCAAGGTATTTGAGCAAACCCTGACGGATGTGATTACCTCGCAGGTTTGTCATTGATTGGTTGCATTGTTCTCTGTAATTGACAGAATTGATGCATTTTGTCATCAATGTGTGTTTTGGCATAACGTGAGCTTTTAAATTCAGCAATTACAGTTAGAGACCCTAAGCATTTGCTAGTGCTAGTTTTAACAACTACAAGCACAAAACAAATACTAAGGATTCCATAACCGTCGATGACTGATGTCAATGCCATTCACGAACTTCTTTTCAGCTGTATTTACTGTCATCATCCCCCAGCATTTGCTAGTGCTAGTTTCTCGTTGTTTACCAGCACATGGCTAATGTTGCGGAATGACATCACAATGGGGGTTCAAACCGTTTCAGATGCACAAAACACAAACTGGTTGTAAGAGCACCTGCTTGCCCCCAGCATGTGCTAGTGCTACTTTTCATATCATGAAGCACATAACAAATGCGGGAAGCAAACAGTGGTCATTTCTATAAAAATACATGTCCTGTTGAATTTGTCCTTTCAACCCCCAGCATATGCTAGTGCTAGTTGTATTTGTAAGACCAGCGCAAAGCAAATGCAAGGAGTCTCTTGGTATGATGGCAAGCAGCAACAGCTAGTTTCCAAATTTGTCTTTTTGGAATACTTCTTTCTTGGCTGTCATCACGACAGTTGGCCTTTCTTGTTGATGGATTTCCTTTTGCATTTCTTCTTTTATATAGCTGTTTTCTGGCAGTCAAGAGTCAAACATGCCAATCAGCACAATCACTATGCCATCAAGGTATTTGAGCAAACCCTGACGGATGTGATTACCTCGCAGGTTTGTCATTGATTGGTTGCATTGTTCTCTGTAATTGACAGAATTGATGCATTTTGTCATCAATGTGTGTTTTGGCATAACGTGAGCTTTTAAATTCAGCAATTACAGTTAGAGACCCTAAGCATTTGCTAGTGCTAGTTTTAACAACTACAAGCACAAAACAAATACTAAGGATTCCATAACCGTCGATGACTGATGTCAATGCCATTCACGAACTTCTTTTCAGCTGTATTTACTGTCATCATCCCCCAGCATTTGCTAGTGCTAGTTTCTCGTTGTTTACCAGCACATGGCTAATGTTGCGGAATGACATCACAATGGGGGTTCAAACCGTTTCAGATGCACAAAACACAAACTGGTTGTAAGAGCACCTGCTTGCCCCCAGCATGTGCTAGTGCTACTTTTCATATCATGAAGCACATAACAAATGCGGGAAGCAAACAGTGGTCATTTCTATAAAAATACATGTCCTGTTGAATTTGTCCTTTCAACCCCCAGCATATGCTAGTGCTAGTTGTATTTGTAAGACCAGCGCAAAGCAAATGCAAGGAGTCTCTTGGTATGATGGCAAGCAGCAACAGCTAGTTTCCAAATTTGTCTTTTTGGAATACTTCTTTCTTGGCTGTCATCACGACAGTTGGCCTTTATTGTTGATGGATTTCCTTTTGCATTTCTTCTTTTATATAGCTGTTTTCTGGCAGTCAAGAGTCAAACATGCCAATCAGCACAATCACTATGCCATCAAGGTATTTGAGCAAACCCTGACGGATGTGATTACCTCGCAGGTTTGTCATTGATTGGTTGCATTGTTCTCTGTAATTGACAGAATTGATGCATTTTGTCATCAATGTGTGTTTTGGCATAACGTGAGCTTTTAAATTCAGCAATTACAGTTAGAGACCCTAAGCATTTGCTAGTGCTAGTTTTAACAACTACAAGCACAAAACAAATACTAAGGATTCCATAACCGTCGATGACTGATGTCAATGCCATTCACGAACTTCTTTTCAGCTGTATTTACTGTCATCATCCCCCAGCATTTGCTAGTGCTAGTTTCTCGTTGTTTACCAGCACATGGCTAATGTTGCGGAATGACATCACAATGGGGGTTCAAACCGTTTCAGATGCACAAAACACAAACTGGTTGTAAGAGCACCTGCTTGCCCCCAGCATGTGCTAGTGCTACTTTTCATATCATGAAGCACATAACAAATGCGGGAAGCAAACAGTGGTCATTTCTATAAAAATACATGTCCTGTTGAATTTGTCCTTTCAACCCCCAGCATATGCTAGTGCTAGTTGTATTTGTAAGACCAGCGCAAAGCAAATGCAAGGAGTCTCTTGGTATGATGGCAAGCAGCAACAGCTAGTTTCCAAATTTGTCTTTTTGGAATACTTCTTTCTTGGCTGTCATCACGACAGTTGGCCTTTATTGTTGATGGATTTCCTTTTGCATTTCTTCTTTTATATAGCTGTTTTCTGGCAGTCAAGAGTCAAACATGCCAATCAGCACAATCACTATGCCATCAAGGTATTTGAGCAAACCCTGACGGATGTGAATACCTCGCAGGTTTGTCATTGATTGGTTGCATTGTTCTCTGTAATTGACGGAATTGATGCCTTTTGTCATCAATGTGTGTTTTGGCATAACGTGAGCTTTTAAATGCAGCAATTACAGTTAGAGACCCTAAGCATTTGCTAGTGCTAGTTTTAACAACTACAAGCACAAAACAAATACTAAGGATTCCATAACCGTCGATGACTGATGTCAATGCCATTCACGAACTTCTTTTCAGCTGTATTTACTGTCATCATCCCCCAGCATTTGCTAGTGCTAGTTTCTCGTTGTTTACCAGCACATGGCTAATGTTGCGGAATGACATCACAATGGGGGTTCAAACCGTTTCAGATGCACAAAACACAAACTGGTTGTAAGAGCACCTGCTTGCCCCCAGCATGTGCTAGTGCTACTTTTCATATCATGAAGCACGTAACAAATGCGGGAAGCAAACAGTGGTCATTTCTATAAAAATACATGTCCTGTTGAATTTGTCCGTTCAACCCCCAGCATATGCTAGTGCTAGTTGTATTTGTAAGACCAGCGCAAAGCAAATGCAAGGAGTCTCTTGGTATGATGGCAAGCAGCAACAGCTAGTTTCCAAATTTGTCTTTTTGGAATACTTCTTTCTTGGCTGTCATCACGACAGTGGGACTTTCTTGTTGATGGATTTCCTTTTGCATTTCTTCTTTTATATAGCTGTTTTCTGGCAGTCAAGAGTCAAACATGCCAATCAGCACAATCACTATGCCATCAAGGTATTTGAGCAAACCCTGACGGATGTGATTACCTCGCAGGTTTGTCATTGATTGGTTGCATTGTTCTTTGTAATTGACAGAATTGATGCATTTTGTCATCAATGTGTGTTTTGGCATAACGTGAGCTTTTAAATGCAGCAATTACAGTTAGAGACCCTAAGCATTTGCTAGTGCTAGTTTTAACAACTACAAGCACAAAACAAATACTAAGGATTCCATAACCGTCGATGACTGATGTCAATGCCATTCACGAACTTCTTTTCAGCTGTATTTACTGTCATCATCCCCCAGCATTTGCTAGTGCTAGTTTCTCGTTGTTTACCAGCACATGGCTAATGTTGCGGAATGACATCACAATGGGGGTTCAAACCGTTTCAGATGCACAAAACACAAACTGGTTGTAAGAGCACCTGCTTGCCCCAAGCATGTGCTAGTGCTACTTTTCATATCATGAAGCACGTAACAAATGCGGGAAGCAAACAGTGGTCATTTCTATAAAAATACATATCCTGTTGAATTTGACCTTTCAACCCCCAGCATATGCTAGTGCTAGTTGTATTTGTAAGACTAGCGCAAAGCAAATGCAAGGAGTATCTTGGTATGATGGCAAGCAGCAACATCTAGTTTCCAAATTTGTCTTTTTGGAATACTTCTTTCTTGGCTGTCATCACGACAGTTGGCCTTTCTTGTTGATGGATTTCCTTTTGCATTTCTTCCTTTATATAGCTGTTTTTGGCAGTCAAGAGTCAAACATGCCAATCAGCACAATCACTATGCCATCAAGGTATTTGAGCAAACCCTGACGGATGTGATTACCTCGCAGGTTTGTCATTGATTGGTTGCATTGTTCTTTGTAATTGACAGAATTGATGCCTTTTGTCATCAATGTGTGTTTTGGCATAACGTGAGCTTTTAAATGCAGCAATAACAGTTAGAGACCCTAAGCATTTGCTAATGCTAGTTTTAACAACTACAAGCACAAAACAAATACTAAGGATTCCATAACCGTCGATGACTGATGTCAATGCCATTCACGAACTTCTTTTCAGCTGTATTTACTGTCATCATCCCCCAGCATTTGATAGTGCTAGTTTCTCGTTGTTTACCAGCACATGGCTAATGTTGCGGAATGACATCACAATGGGGGTTCAAACCGTTTCAGATGCACAAAACACAAACTGGTTGTAAGAGCACCTGCTTGCCCCCAGCATGTGCTAGTGCTACTTTTCATATCATGAAGCACGTAACAAATGCGGGAAGCAAACAGTGGTCATTTCTATAAAAATACATATCCTGTTGAATTTGACCTTTCAACCCCCAGCATATGCTAGTGCTAGTTGTATTTGTAAGACCAGCGCAAAGCAAATGCAAGGAGTCTCTTGGTATGATGGCAAGCAGCAACATCTAGTTTCCAAATTTGTCTTTTTGGAATACTTCTTTCTTGGCTGTCATCACGACAGTTGGCCTTTCTTGTTGATGGATTTCCTTTTGCATTTCTTCCTTTATATAGCTGTTTTCTGGCAGTCCAGAGTCAAACATGCCAATCAGCACAATCACTATGCCATCAAGGTATTTGAGCAAACCCTGACGGATGTGATTACCTCGCAGGTTTGTCATTGATTGGTTGCATTGTTCTTTGTAATTGACAGAATTGATGCATTTTGTCATCAATGTGTGTTTCGGCATAACGTGAGCTTTTAAATGCAGCAATTACAGTTAGAGACCCTAAGCATTTGCTAGTGCTAGTTTTAACAACTACAAGCACAAAACAAATACTAAGGATTCCATAACCGTCGATGACTGATGTCAATGCCATTCACGAACTTCTTTTCAGCTGTATTTACTGTCATCATCCCCCAGCATTTGCTAGTGCTAGTTTCTCGTTGTTTACCAGCACATGGCTAATGTTGCGGAATGACATCACAATGGGGGTTCAAACCGTTTCAGATGCACAAAACACAAACTGGTTGTAAGAGCACCTGCTTGCCCCCAGCATGTGCTAGTGCTACTTTTCATATCATGAAGCACGTAACAAATGCGGGAAGCAAACAGTGGTCATTTCTATAAAAATACATGTCCTGTTGAATTTGTCCGTTCAACCCCCAGCATATGCTAGTGCTAGTTGTATTTGTAAGACCAGCGCAAAGCAAATGCAAGGAGTCTCTTGGTATGATGGCAAGCAGCAACAGCTAGTTTCCAAATTTGTCTTTTTTGAATACTTCTTTCTTGGCTGTCATCACGACAGTTGGCCTTTCTTGTTGATGGATTTCCTTTTGCATTTCTTCTTTTATATAGCTGTTTTCTGGCAGTCAAGAGTCAAACATGCCAATCAGCACAATCACTATGCCATCAAGGTATTTGAGCAAACCCTGACGGATGTGATTACCTCGCAGGTTTGTCATTGATTGGTTGCATTGTTCTCTGTAATTGACAGAATTGATGCCTTTTGTCATCAATGTGTGTTTTGGCATAACGTGAGCTTTTAAATGCAGCAATTACAGTTAGAGACCCTAAGCATTTGCTAGTGCTAGTTTTAACAACTACAAGCACAAAACAAATACTAAGGATTCCATAACCGTCGATGACTGATGTCAATGCCATTCACGAACTTCTTTTCAGCTGTATTTACTGTCATCATCCCCCAGCATTTGCTAGTGCTAGTTTCTCGTTGTTTACCAGCACATGGCTAATGTTGCGGAATGACATCACAATGGGGGTTCAAACCGTTTCAGATGCACAAAACACAAACTGGTTGTAAGAGCACCTGCTTGCCCCCAGCATGTGCTAGTGCTACTTTTCATATCATGAAGCACGTAACAAATGCGGGAAGCAAACAGTGGTCATTTCTATAAAAATACATGTCCTGTTGAATTTGTCCTTTCAACCCCCAGCATATGCTAGTGCTAGTTGTATTTGTAAGACCAGCGCAAAGCAAATGCAAGGAGTCTCTTGGTATGATGGCAAGCAGCAACAGCTAGTTTCCAAATTTGTCTTTTTGGAATACTTCTTTCTTGGCTGTCATCACGACAGTTGGCCTTTCTTGTTGATGGATTTCCTTTTGCATTTCTTCTTTTATATAGCTGTTTTCTGGCAGTCAAGAGTCAAACATGCCAATCAGCACAATCACTATGCCATCAAGGTATTTGAGCAAACCCTGACGGATGTGATTACCTCGCAGGTTTGTCATTGATTGGTTGCATTGTTCTCTGTAATTGACAGAATTGATGCATTTTGTCATCAATGTGTGTTTTGGCATAACGTGAGCTTTTAAATTCAGCAATTACAGTTAGAGACCCTAAGCATTTGCTAGTGCTAGTTTTAACAACTACAAGCACAAAACAAATACTAAGGATTCCATAACCGTCGATGACTGATGTCAATGCCATTCACGAACTTCTTTTCAGCTGTATTTACTGTCATCATCCCCCAGCATTTGCTAGTGCTAGTTTCTCGTTGTTTACCAGCACATGGCTAATGTTGCGGAATGACATCACAATGGGGGTTCAAACCGTTTCAGATGCACAAAACACAAACTGGTTGTAAGAGCACCTGCTTGCCCCCAGCATGTGCTAGTGCTACTTTTCATATCATGAAGCACGTAACAAATGCGGGAAGCAAACAGTGGTCATTTCTATAAAAATACATATCCTGTTGAATTTGACCTTTCAACCCCCAGCATATGCTAGTGCTAGTTGTATTTGTAAGACCAGCGCAAAGCAAATGCAAGGAGTCTCTTGGTATGATGGCAAGCAGCAACATCTAGTTTCCAAATTTGTCTTTTTGGAATACTTCTTTCTTGGCTGTCATCACGACAGTTGGCCTTTCTTGTTGATGGATTTCCTTTTGCATTTCTTCCTTTATATAGCTGTTTTCTGGCAGTCAAGAGTCAAACATGCCAATCAGCACAATCACTATGCCATCAAGGTATTTGAGCAAACCCTGACGGATGTGATTACCTCGCAGGTTTGTCATTGATTGGTTGCATTGTTCTCTGTAATTGACAGAATTGATGCCTTTTGTCATCAATGTGTGTTTTGGCATAACGTGAGCTTTTAAATGCAGCAATTACAGTTAGAGACCCTAAGCATTTGCTAGTGCTAGTTTTAACAACTACAAGCACAAAACAAATACTAAGGATTCCATAACCGTCGATGACTGATGTCAATGCCATTCACGAACTTCTTTTCAGCTGTATTTACTGTCATCATCCCCCAGCATTTGCTAGTGCTAGTTTCTCGTTGTTTACCAGCACATGACTAATGTTGCGGAATGACATCACAATGGGGGTTCAAACCGTTTCAGATGCACAAAACACAAACTGGTTGTAAGAGCACCTGCTTGCCCCCAGCATGTGCTAGTGCTACTTTTCATATCATGAAGCACGTAACAAATGCGGGAAGCAAACAGTGGTCATTTCTATAAAAATACATATCCTGTTGAATTTGTCCTTTCAACCCCCAGCATATGCTAGTGCTAGTTGTATTTGTAAGACCAGCGCAAAGCAAATGCAAGGAGTCTCTTGGTATGATGGCAAGCAGCAACATCTAGTTTCCAAATTTGTCTTTTTGGAATACTTCTTTCTTGGCTGTCATCACGACAGTTGGCCTTTCTTGTTGATGGATTTCCTTTTGCATTTCTTCCTTTATATAGCTGTTTTCTGGCAGTCAAGAGTCAAACATGCCAATCAGCACAATCACTATGCCATCAAGGTATTTGAGCAAACCCTGACGGATGTGATTACCTCGCAGGTTTGTCATTGATTGGTTGCATTGTTCTCTGTAATTGACAGAATTGATGCCTTTTGTCATCAATGTGTGTTTTGGCATAACGTGAGCTTTTAAATGCAGCAATTACAGTTAGAGACCCTAAGCATTTGCTAGTGCTAGTTTTAACAACTACAAGCACAAAACAAATACTAAGGATTCCATAACCGTCGATGACTGATGTCAATGCCATTCACGAACTTCTTTTCAGCTGTATTTACTGTCATCATCCCCCAGCATTTGCTAGTGCTAGTTTCTCGTTGTTTACCAGCACATGGCTAATGTTGCGGAATGACATCACAATGGGGGTTCAAACCGTTTCAGATGCACAAAACACAAACTGGTTGTAAGAGCACCTGCTTGCCCCCAGCATGTGCTAGTGCTACTTTTCATATCATGAAGCACGTAACAAATGCGGGAAGCAAACAGTGGTCATTTCTATAAAAATACATATCCTGTTGAATTTGTCCTTTCAACCCCCAGCATATGCTAGTGCTAGTTGTATTTGTAAGACCAGCGCAAAGCAAATGCAAGGAGTCTCTTGGTATGATGGCAAGCAGCAACATCTAGTTTCCAAATTTGTCTTTTTGGAATACTTCTTTCTTGGCTGTCATCACGACAGTTGGCCTTTCTTGTTGATGGATTTCCTTTTGCACTTCTTCCTTTATATAGCTGTTTTCTGGCAGTCAAGAGTCAAACATGCCAATCAGCACAATCACTATGCCATCAAGGTATTTGAGCAAACCCTGACGGATGTGATTACCTCGCAGGTTTGTCATTGATTGGTTGCATTGTTCTCTGTAATTGACAGAATTGATGCCTTTTGTCATCAATGTGTGTTTTGGCATAACGTGAGCTTTTAAATGCAGCAATTACAGTTAGAGACCCTAAGCATTTGCTAGTGCTAGTTTTAACAACTACAAGCACAAAACAAATACTAAGGATTCCATAACCGTCGATGACTGATGTCAATGCCATTCACGAACTTCTTTTCAGCTGTATTTACTGTCATCATCCCCCAGCATTTGCTAGTGCTAGTTTCTCGTTGTTTACCAGCACATGGCTAATGTTGCGGAATGACATCACAATGGGGGTTCAAACCGTTTCAGATGCACAAAACACAAACTGGTTGTAAGAGCACCTGCTTGCCCCAAGCATGTGTTAGTGCTACTTTTCATATCATGAAGCACGTAACAAATGCGGGAAGCAAACAGTGGTCATTTCTATAAAAATACATATCCTGTTGAATTTGACCTTTCAACCCCCAGCATATGCTAGTGCTAGTTGTATTTGTAAGACCAGCGCAAAGCAAATGCAAGGAGTCTCTTGGTATGATGGCAAGCAGCAACATCTAGTTTCCAAATTTGTCTTTTTGGAATACTTCTTTCTTGGCTGTCATCACGACAGTTGGCCTTTCTTGTTGATGGATTTCCTTTTGCATTTCTTCCTTTATATAGCTGTTTTCTGGCAGTCAAGAGTCAAACATGCCAATCAGCACAATCACTATGCCATCAAGGTATTTGAGCAAACCCTGACGGATGTGATTACCTCGCAGGTTTGTCATTGATTGGTTGCATTGTTCTCTGTAATTGACAGAATTGATGCCTTTTGTCATCAATGTGTGTTTTGGCATAACGTGAGCTTTTAAATGCAGCAATTACAGTTAGAGACCCTAAGCATTTGCTAGTGCTAGTTTTAACAACTACAAGCACAAAACAAATACTAAGGATTCCATAACCGTCAAGGACTGATGCCAATGCCATTCACGAACTTCTTTTCAGCTGTATTTACTGTCAACATCCCCCGGCATTTGCTAGTGCTAGTTTCTCGTTTTTTTATCAGCACATGGCTAATGTTGCGGAATGACATCACAATGGGGGTTCAATTCGTTTCAGATGCACAAAACACAAACTGGTTGTAAGAGCACCTGCTTGGCCCCAGCATGTGCTAGTGCTATTTTTCATATCATGAAGCACGGAACAAATGCGGGAAGCAAACAGTGGTCATTTCTATAAAAATACATATCCTGTTGAATTTGTCCTTTCAACCCCCAGCATATGCTAGTGCTAGTTGTATTTGTAAGACCAGCGCAAAGCAAATGCAAGGAGTCTCTTGGTATGATGGCAAACAGCAACAGCTAGTTTCCAAATTTGTTTTTTTGGAATACTTCTTTCTTGGCTGTCATCACGACAGTGGGACTTTCTTGTTGATGGATTTCCTTTTGCATTTCTTCTTTTATATAGCTGTTTTCTGGCAGTCAAGAGTCAAACATGCCAATCAGCACAATCACTATGCCATCAAGGTATTTGAGCAAACCCTGACGGATGTGATTACCTCGCAGGTTTGTCATTGATTGGTTGCATTGTTCTCTGTAATTGACAGAATTGATGCCCATTGTCATCAATGTGTGTGTTGGCATAACTTGAGCTTTTAAATGCAGCAAATACAGTTAGAGACCCTAAGCATTTGCTAGTGCTAGTTTTAACAACTACAAGCACAAAACAAATACTAAGGATTCCATAACCGTCAAGGACTGATGCCAATGCCATTCACGAACTTCTTTTCAGCTGTATTTACTGTCACCATCCCCCAGCATTTGCTAGTGCTAGTTTCTCGTTTTTTATCAGCACATGGCTAATGTTGTGGAATGACATCACAATGGGGGTTCAATTCGTATCAGATGCACAAAACACAAACTGGTTGTAAGAGCACCTGCTTGGCCCCAGCATGTGCTAGTGCTATTTTTCATATCATGAAGCACGTAACAAATGCGGGAAGCAAACAGTGGTCATTTCTATAAAAATACATATCCTTTTGAATTTGTCCTTTCAACCCCCAGCATATGCTAGTGCTAGTTGTATTTGTAAGACCAGCGCAAAGCAAATGCAAGGAGTCTCTTGGTATGATGGCAAGCAGCAACAGCTAGTTTCCAAATTTGTCTTTTTACGAATACTTCTTTCTTGGCTGTCATCACGACAGTGGGACTTTCTTGTTGATGGATTTCCTTTTGCATTTCTTCTTTTATATAGCTGTTTTCTGGCAGTCAAGAGTCAAACATGCCAATCAGCACAATCACTATGCCATCAAGGTATTTGAGCAAACCCTGACGGATGTGATTACCTCGCAGGTTTGTCATTGATTGGTTGCATTGTTCTCTGTAATTGACAGAATTGATGCCCATTGTCATCAATGTGTGTGTTGGCATAACTTGAGCTTTTAAAAGCAGCAAATACAGTTAGAGACCCTAAGCATTTGCTAGTGCTAGTTTTAACAACTACAAGCAGAAAACAAATACTTAGGATTCCATAACCGTCAAGGACTGATGCCAATGCCATTCACGAACTTCTTTTCAGCTGTATTTACTGTCATCATCCCCCAGCATTTGCTAGTGCTAGTTTCTTGTTGTTTACCAGCACATGGCTAAAGTTGTGGAATAACATCACAATGGGGGTTCAAACCGTTTCAGATGCACAAAACGCAAACTGGTTGTAAGAGCACCTGCTTGCCCCCAGCAGGTGCTAGTGCTACTTTTCATATCATGAAGCACGTAACAAATGCGGGAAGCAAACAATTGTCATTTCTATAAAAATACATATCCTGTTGAATTTGTCCTTTCAACCCCCAGCATATGCTAGTGCTAGTTGTATTTGTAAGACCAGCGCAAAGCAAATGCAAGGAGTCTCTTGGTATGATGGCAAGCAGCAACAGCTAGTTTCCAAATTTGTCTTTTTGGAATACTTCTTTCTTGGCTGTCATCACGACAGTTGGCCTTTCTTGTTGCTGGATTTCCTTTTGCATTTCTTCTTTTATATAGCTGTTTTCTGGCAGTCAAGAGTCAAACATGCCAATCAGCACAATCACTATGCCATCAAGGTATTTGAGCAAACCCTGACGGATGTGATTACCTCGCAGGTTTGTCATTGATTGGTTGCATTGTTCTCTGTAATTGACAGAATTGATGCCTTTTGTCATCAATGTGTGTTTTGGCATAACGTGAGCTTTTAAATGCAGCAATTACAGTTAGAGACCCTAAGCATTTGCTAGTGCTAGTTTTAACAACTACAAGCACAAAACAAATACTAAGGATTCCATAACCGTCGATGACTGATGTCAATGCCATTCACGAACTTCTTTTCAGCTGTATTTACTGTCATCATCCCCCAGCATTTGCTAGTGCTAGTTTCTCGTTGTTTACCAGCACATGGCTAATGTTGCGGAATGACATCACAATGGGGGTTCAAACCGTTTCAGATGCACAAAACACAAACTGGTTGTAAGAGCACCTGCTTGCCCCCAGCATGTGCTAGTGCTACTTTTCATATCATGAAGCACGTAACAAATGCGGGAAGCAAACAGTGGTCATTTCTATAAAAATACATATCCTGTTGAATTTGTCCTTTCAACCCCCAGCATATGCTAGTGCTAGTTGTATTTGTAAGACCAGCGCAAAGCAAATGCAAGGAGTCTCTTGGTATGATGGCAAGCAGCAACATCTAGTTTCCAAATTTGTCTTTTTGGAATACTTCTTTCTTGGCTGTCATCACGACAGTTGGCCTTTCTTGTTGATGGATTTCCTTTTGCATTTCTTCCTTTATATAGCTGTTTTCTGGCAGTCAAGAGTCAAACATGCCAATCAGCACAATCACTATGCCATCAAGGTATTTGAGCAAACCCTGACGGATGTGATTACCTCGCAGGTTTGTCATTGATTGGTTGCATTGTTCTCTGTAATTGACAGAATTGATGCCTTTTGTCATCAATGTGTGTTTTGGCATAACGTGAGCTTTTAAATGCAGCAATTACAGTTAGAGACCCTAAGCATTTGCTAGTGCTAGTTTTAACAACTACAAGCACAAAACAAATACTAAGGATTCCATAACCGTCGATGACTGATGTCAATGCCATTCACGAACTTCTTTTCAGCTGTATTTACTGTCATCATCCCCCAGCATTTGCTAGTGCTAGTTTCTCGTTGTTTACCAGCACATGGCTAATGTTGCGGAATGACATCACAATGGGGGTTCAAACCGTTTCAGATGCACAAAACACAAACTGGTTGTAAGAGCACCTGCTTGCCCCCAGCATGTGTTAGTGCTACTTTTCATATCATGAAGCACGTAACAAATGCGGGAAGCAAACAGTGGTCATTTCTATAAAAATACATATCCTGTTGAATTTGACCTTTCAACCCCCAGCATATGCTAGTGCTAGTTGTATTTGTAAGACCAGCGCAAAGCAAATGCAAGGAGTCTCTTGGTATGATGGCAAGCAGCAACATCTAGTTTCCAAATTTGTCTTTTTGGAATACTTCTTTCTTGGCTGTCATCACGACAGTTGGCCTTTCTTGTTGATGGATTTCCTTTTGCATTTCTTCCTTTATATAGCTGTTTTCTGGCAGTCAAGAGTCAAACATGCCAATCAGCACAATCACTATGCCATCAAGGTATTTGAGCAAACCCTGACGGATGTGATTACCTCGCAGGTTTGTCATTGATTGGTTGCATTGTTCTCTGTAATTGACAGAATTGATGCCTTTTGTCATCAATGTGTGTTTTGGCATAACGTGAGCTTTTAAATGCAGCAATTACAGTTAGAGACCCTAAGCATTTGCTAGTGCTAGTTTTAACAACTACAAGCACAAAACAAATACTAAGGATTCCATAACCGTCAAGGACTGATGCCAATGCCATTCACGAACTTCTTTTCAGCTGTATTTACTGTCAACATCCCCCGGCATTTGCTAGTGCTAGTTTCTCGTTTTTTTATCAGCACATGGCTAATGTTGCGGAATGACATCACAATGGGGGTTCAATTCGTTTCAGATGCACAAAACACAAACTGGTTGTAAGAGCACCTGCTTGGCCCCAGCATGTGCTAGTGCTATTTTTCATATCATGAAGCACGGAACAAATGCGGGAAGCAAACAGTGGTCATTTCTATAAAAATACATGTCCTGTTGAATTTGTCCTTTCAACCCCCAGCATATGCTAGTGCTAGTTGTATTTGTAAGACCAGCGCAAAGCAAATGCAAGGAGTCTCTTGGTATGATGGCAAACAGCAACAGCTAGTTTCCAAATTTGTTTTTTTGGAATACTTCTTTCTTGGCTGTCATCACGACAGTGGGACTTTCTTGTTGATGGATTTCCTTTTGCATTTCTTCTTTTATATAGCTGTTTTCTGGCAGTCAAGAGTCAAACATGCCAATCAGCACAATCACTATGCCATCAAGGTATTTGAGCAAACCCTGACGGATGTGATTACCTCGCAGGTTTGTCATTGATTGGTTGCATTGTTCTCTGTAATTGACAGAATTGATGCCCATTGTCATCAATGTGTGTGTTGGCATAACTTGAGCTTTTAAATGCAGCAAATACAGTTAGAGACCCTAAGCATTTGCTAGTGCTAGTTTTAACAACTACAAGCACAAAACAAATACTAAGGATTCCATAACCGTCAAGGACTGATGCCAATGCCATTCACGAACTTCTTTTCAGCTGTATTTACTGTCACCATCCCCCAGCATTTGCTAGTGCTAGTTTCTCGTTTTTTATCAGCACATGGCTAATGTTGTGGAATGACATCACAATGGGGGTTCAATTCGTATCAGATGCACAAAACACAAACTGGTTGTAAGAGCACCTGCTTGGCCCCAGCATGTGCTAGTGCTATTTTTCATATCATGAAGCACGTAACAAATGCGGGAAGCAAACAGTGGTCATTTCTATAAAAATACATATCCTTTTGAATTTGTCCTTTCAACCCCCAGCATATGCTAGTGCTAGTTGTATTTGTAAGACCAGCGCAAAGCAAATGCAAGGAGTCTCTTGGTATGATGGCAAGCAGCAACAGCTAGTTTCCAAATTTGTCTTTTTACGAATACTTCTTTCTTGGCTGTCATCACGACAGTGGGACTTTCTTGTTGATGGATTTCCTTTTGCATTTCTTCTTTTATATAGCTGTTTTCTGGCAGTCAAGAGTCAAACATGCCAATCAGCACAATCACTATGCCATCAAGGTATTTGAGCAAACCCTGACGGATGTGATTACCTCGCAGGTTTGTCATTGATTGGTTGCATTGTTCTCTGTAATTGACAGAATTGATGCCCATTGTCATCAATGTGTGTGTTGGCATAACTTGAGCTTTTAAAAGCAGCAAATACAGTTAGAGACCCTAAGCATTTGCTAGTGCTAGTTTTAACAACTACAAGCAGAAAACAAATACTTAGGATTCCATAACCGTCAAGGACTGATGCCAATGCCATTCACGAACTTCTTTTCAGCTGTATTTACTGTCATCATCCCCCAGCATTTGTTAGTGCTAGTTTCTTGTTGTTTACCAGCACATGGCTAATGTTGTGGAATAACATCACAATGGGGGTTCAAACCGTTTCAGATGCACAAAATGCAAACTGGTTGTAAGAGCACCTGCTTGCCCCCAGCAGGTGCTAGTGCTACTTTTCATATCATGAAGCACGTAACAAATGCGGGAAGCAAACAATTGTCATTTCTATAAAAATACATATCCTGTTGAATTTGTCCTTTCAACCCCCAGCATATGCTAGTGCTAGTTGTATTTGTAAGACCAGCGCAAAGCAAATGCAAGGAGTCTCTTGGTATGATGGCAAGCAGCAACAGCTAGTTTCCAAATTTGTCTTTTTGGAATACTTCTTTCTTGGCTGTCATCACGACAGTTGGCCTTTCTTGTTGCTGGATTTCCTTTTGCATTTCTTCTTTTATATAGCTGTTTTCTGGCAGTCAAGAGTCAAACATGCCAATCAGCACAATCACTATGCCATCAAGGTATTTGAGCAAACCCTGACGGATGTGATTACCTCGCAGGTTTGTCATTGATTGGTTGCATTGTTCTCTGTAATTGACAGAATTGATGCCTTTTGTCATCAATGTGTGTTTTGGCATAACGTGAGCTTTTAAATGCAGCAATTACAGTTAGAGACCCTAAGCATTTGCTAGTGCTAGTTTTAACAACTACAAGCACAAAACAAATACTAAGGATTCCATAACCGTCGATGACTGATGTCAATGCCATTCACGAACTTCTTTTCAGCTGTATTTACTGTCATCATCCCCCAGCATTTGCTAGTGCTAGTTTCTCGTTGTTTACCAGCACATGGCTTATGTTGCGGAATGACATCACAATGGGGGTTCAAACCGTTTCAGATGCACAAAACACAAACTGGTTGTAAGAGCACCTGCTTGCCCCCAACATGTGCTAGTGCTACTTTTCATAGCATGAAGCACATAACAAATGCGGGAAGCAAACAGTGGTCATTTCTATAAAAATACATGTCCTGTTGAATTTGTCCTTTCAACCCCCAGCATATGCTAGTGCTAGTTGTATTTGTAAGACCAGCGCAAAGCAAATGCAAGGAGTCTCTTGGTATGATGGCAAGCAGCAACAGCTAGTTTCCAAACTTGTCTTTTTGGAATACTTCTTTCTTGGCTGTCATCACGACAGTTGGCCTTTATTGTTGATGGATTTCCTTTTGCATTTCTTCTTTTATATAGCTGTTTTCTGGCAGTCAAGAGTCAAACATGCCAATCAGCACAATCACTATGCCATCAAGGTATTTGAGCAAACCCTGGCGGATGTGATTACCTCGCAGGTTTGTCATTGATTGGTTGCATTGTTCTCTGTAATTGACAGAATTGATGCCCATTGTCATCAATGTGTGTGTTGGCATAACGTGAGCTTTTAAATGCAGCAATTACAGTTAGAGACCCTAAGCATTTGCTAGTGCTAGTTTTAACAACTACAAGCACAAAACAAATACTAAGGATTCCATAACCGTCAAAGACTGATGCCAATGCCATTCACGAACTTCTTTTCAGCTGTATTTACTGTCAACATCCCCCAGCATTTGCTAGTGCTAGTTTCTCGTTTTTTATCAGCACATGGCTAATGTTGTGGAATGACATCACAATGGGGGTTCAATTCGTTTCAGATGCACAAAACACAAACTGGTTGTAAGAGCACCTGCTTGGCCCCAGCATGTGCTAGTGCTATTTTTCATATCATGAAGCACGTAACAAATGCGGGAAGCAAACAGTGGTCATTTCTATAAAAATACATATCCTGTTGAATTTGTCCTTTCAACCCCCAGCATATGCTAGTGCTAGTTGTATTTGTAAGACCAGCGCAAAGCAAATGCAAGGAGTCTCTTGGTATGATGGCAAGCAGCAACAGCTAGTTTCCAAATTTGTCTTTTTACGAATACTTCTTTCTTGGCTGTCATCACGACAGTGGGACTTTCTTGTTGATGGATTTCCTTTTGCATTTCTTCTTTTATATAGCTGTTTTCTGGCAGTCAAGAGTCAAACATGCCAATCAGCACAATCACTATGCCATCAAGGTATTTGAGCAAACCCTGACGGATGTGATTACCTCGCAGGTTTGTCATTGATTGGTTGCATTGTTCTCTGTAATTGACAGAATTGATGCCCATTGTCATCAATGTGTGTGTTGGCATAACTTGAGCTTTTAAAAGCAGCAAATACAGTTAGAGACCCTAAGCATTTGCTAGTGCTAGTTTTAACAACTACAAGCAGAAAACAAATACTTAGGATTCCATAACCGTCAAGGACTGATGCCAATGCCATTCACGAACTTCTTTTCAGCTGTATTTACTGTCATCATCCCCCAGCATTTGCTAGTGCTAGTTTCTTGTTGTTTACCAGCACATGGCTAATGTTGTGGAATAACATCACAATGGGGGTTCAAACCGTTTCAGATGCACAAAACGCAAACTGGTTGTAAGAGCACCTGCTTGCCCCCAGCAGGTGCTAGTGCTACTTTTCATATCATGAAGCACGTAACAAATGCGGGAAGCAAACAATTGTCATTTCTATAAAAATACATATCCTGTTGAATTTGTCCTTTCAACCCCCAGCATATGCTAGTGCTAGTTGTATTTGTAAGACCAGCGCAAAGCAAATGCAAGGAGTCTCTTGGTATGATGGCAAGCAGCAACAGCTAGTTTCCAAATTTGTCTTTTTGGAATACTTCTTTCTTGGCTGTCATCACGACAGTTGGCCTTTCTTGTTGCTGGATTTCCTTTTGCATTTCTTCTTTTATATAGCTGTTTTCTGGCAGTCAAGAGTCAAACATGCCAATCAGCACAATCACTATGCCATCAAGGTATTTGAGCAAACCCTGACGGATGTGATTACCTCGCAGGTTTGTCATTGATTGGTTGCATTGTTCTCTGTAATTGACAGAATTGATGCCTTTTGTCATCAATGTGTGTTTTGGCATAACGTGAGCTTTTAAATGCAGCAATTACAGTTAGAGACCCTAAGCATTTGCTAGTGCTAGTTTTAACAACTACAAGCACAAAACAAATACTAAGGATTCCATAACCGTCGATGACTGATGTCAATGCCATTCACGAACTTCTTTTCAGCTGTATTTACTGTCATCATCCCCCAGCATTTGCTAGTGCTAGTTTCTCGTTGTTTACCAGCACATGGCTTATGTTGCGGAATGACATCACAATGGGGGTTCAAACCGTTTCAGATGCACAAAACACAAACTGGTTGTAAGAGCACCTGCTTGCCCCCAACATGTGCTAGTGCTACTTTTCATAGCATGAAGCACATAACAAATGCGGGAAGCAAACAGTGGTCATTTCTATAAAAATACATGTCCTGTTGAATTTGTCCTTTCAACCCCCAGCATATGCTAGTGCTAGTTGTATTTGTAAGACCAGCGCAAAGCAAATGCAAGGAGTCTCTTGGTATGATGGCAAGCAGCAACAGCTAGTTTCCAAACTTGTCTTTTTGGAATACTTCTTTCTTGGCTGTCATCACGACAGTTGGCCTTTATTGTTGATGGATTTCCTTTTGCATTTCTTCTTTTATATAGCTGTTTTCTGGCAGTCAAGAGTCAAACATGCCAATCAGCACAATCACTATGCCATCAAGGTATTTGAGCAAACCCTGGCGGATGTGATTACCTCGCAGGTTTGTCATTGATTGGTTGCATTGTTCTCTGTAATTGACAGAATTGATGCCCATTGTCATCAATGTGTGTGTTGGCATAACGTGAGCTTTTAAATGCAGCAATTACAGTTAGAGACCCTAAGCATTTGCTAGTGCTAGTTTTAACAACTACAAGCACAAAACAAATACTAAGGATTCCATAACCGTCAAAGACTGATGCCAATGCCATTCACGAACTTCTTTTCAGCTGTATTTACTGTCAACATCCCCCAGCATTTGCTAGTGCTAGTTTCTCGTTTTTTATCAGCACATGGCTAATGTTGTGGAATGACATCACAATGGGGGTTCAATTCGTTTCAGATGCACAAAACACAAACTGGTTGTAAGAGCACCTGCTTGGCCCCAGCATGTGCTAGTGCTATTTTTCATATCATGAAGCACGTAACAAATGCGGGAAGCAAACAGTGGTCATTTCTATAAAAATACATATCCTGTTGAATTTGTCCTTTCAACCCCCAGCATATGCTAGTGCTAGTTGTATTTGTAAGACCAGCGCAAAGCAAATGCAAGGAGTCTCTTGGTATGATGGCAAGCAGCAACAGCTAGTTTCCAAATTTGTCTTTTTACGAATACTTCTTTCTTGGCTGTCATCACGACAGTGGGACTTTCTTGTTGATGGATTTCCTTTTGCATTTCTTCTTTTATATAGCTGTTTTCTGGCAGTCAAGAGTCAAACATGCCAATCAGCACAATCACTATGCCATCAAGGTATTTGAGCAAACCCTGACGGATGTGATTACCTCGCAGGTTTGTCATTGATTGGTTGCATTGTTCTCTGTAATTGACAGAATTGATGCCCATTGTCATCAATGTGTGTGTTGGCATAACTTGAGCTTTTAAAAGCAGCAAATACAGTTAGAGACCCTAAGCATTTGCTAGTGCTAGTTTTAACAACTACAAGCAGAAAACAAATACTTAGGATTCCATAACCGTCAAGGACTGATGCCAATGCCGTTCACGAACTTCTTTTCAGCTGTATTTACTGTCATCATCCCCCAGCATTTGCTAGTGCTAGTTTCTTGTTGTTTACCAGCGCATGGCTAATGTTGTGGAATAACATCACAATGGGGGTTCAAACCGTTTCAGATGCACAAAACGCAAATTGGTTGTAAGAGCACCTGCTTGCCCCCAGCAGGTGCTAGTGCTACTTTTCATATCATGAAGCACGTAACAAATGCGGGAAGCAAACAATTGTCATTTCTATAAAAATACATATCCTGTTGAATTTGTCCTTTCAACCCCCAGCATATGCTAGTGCTAGTTGTATTTGTAAGACCAGCGCAAAGCAAATGCAAGGAGTCTCTTGGTATGATGGCAAGCAGCAACAGCTAGTTTCCAAATTTGTCTTTTTGGAATACTTCTTTCTTGGCTGTCATCACGACAGTTGGCCTTTCTTGTTGCTGGATTTCCTTTTGCATTTCTTCTTTTATATAGACAGATAGTTTATTTATGTCTCACCTCAACATAATACAACAATATATATACATTCATTAAGATACAGAGTCAATGTATTAAAAAGTTGAGCCATTCCCTAAGGAATTACGAGAGACACTTTTCATGTATAATAGCCATTTAAAGTAATTAAAAGTAAAACAGTATAGTAATATATCTACCATACTATTATGATATATACATATTTGCAGTGCGTTTCTTAAGAATATTAAAACAGGTTTTGGCAGATAAAAACGATAACTCAGGGGAGGCCAAAATAGCACTGACCTTCTCCACATCACTAAGATTTATAAAACCATCAAAAAGATCAATACATTTTGATAGGAGTGTCCTTCGTTCACCAGCATACAGAGGGCAATACAATAAAACATGTTGTTCATCTTCGATAAAATCTTTGCAATAAAAACACGTCCTTTCATTTAAAGGACAGCGAACATAACGGCCAGTTTCTACTCTTAGCGGAGCAACACCACATCTAAACATAGCTAGTGACCTTCGAAAGGAACGAGACATATCACAATTGACATAAAATTCACAGCCAAATTCTAATTTAAAAGTACTATATGTACGCAACTTATTTCCTCCTCTGCCACTTATGCTATCAACTTTTAAAAGATCTTGTTTCCACTTCTCAACAAACTCGCTAAAAATAAACTTCCTGACTTTCGAGACCACGTAAGGAATATGACACACAGCGTTAATATCACTAAAATGACCAAGATTTAAAACAGATAATTTTTTAACAACTCTAAAACTCCAATTCCGTTTTTTCCTCAAAGATAAAACATGACTCCATCTAAAAATCTTACTTGTAACTCTGCTGTGATCTAAATGACTAAGACGTCTAAAGAATCTCACCACACTACTCCATTGATTAACGACTGTAGGGGACCAGCCCATATCACCGATGATAGCATTATTTGGAGCAAACTTACGTAAACCTAAGAAAAATCTCATAGCTCTATTTTGGACAGCATTAATAGAAGAAAAGGTATAAGTACCCCATATTGCACAGCCATAATCAATAATAGACCAAACCATAGACTGGTATAACTTAGAATAGGTCCGAAAATGCATACCACCTAAAAGCTTATATTTAGTAATGAGCAAACCTAGAGCCCTGCTGGCTGAGTTTGCAACAGCTTTTGCCATACGTCCAAAGTCAAGATGCTCTGATAAAAGAAGGCCTAAGTAAGTATAACTATCCACAACGTCTAACTCCATATCACCACACTGAAATATAGCATTAGTTCTAGCAATGGAAGATCCTCTAAAATGAATAACTTTAGACTTAGAGCAGTTAACCTTCATGTTGTTAGAAACAACCCAGTTATTCAAACAATCTAGCATTATATTAAGATCTCTATAGCTGTTTTCTGGCAGTCAAGAGTCAAACATGCCAATCAGCACAATCACTATGCCATCAAGGTATTTGAGCAAACCCTGACGGATGTGATTACCTCCCAGGTTTGTCATTGATTGGTTGCATTGTTCTCTGTAATTGACAGAATTGATGCCTTTTGTCATCAATGTGTGTTTTGGCATAACGTGAGCTTTTAAATGCAGCAATTACAGTTAGAGACCCTAAGCATTTGCTAGTGCTAGTTTTAACAACTACAAGCACAAAACAAATACTAAGGATTCCATAACCGTCGATGACTGATGTCAATGCCATTCACGAACTTCTTTTCAGCTGTATTTACTGTCATCATCCCCCAGCATTTGCTAGTGCTAGTTTCTCGTTGTTTACCAGCACATGGCTTATGTTGCGGAATGACATCACAATGGGGGTTCAAACCGTTTCAGATGCACAAAACACAAACTGGTTGTAAGAGCACCTGCTTGCCCCCAGCATGTGCTAGTGCTACTTTTCATATCATGAAGCACATAACAAATGCGGGAAGCAAACAGTGGTCATTTCTATAAAAATACATGTCCTGTTGAATTTGTCCTTTCAACCCCCAGCATATGCTAGTGCTAGTTGTATTTGTAAGACCAGCGCAAAGCAAATGCAAGGAGTCTCTTGGTATGATGGCAAGCAGCAACAGCTAGTTTCCAAACTTGTCTTTTTGGAATACTTCTTTCTTGGCTGTCATCACGACAGTTGGCCTTTATTGTTGATGGATTTCCTTTTGCATTTCTTCTTTTATATAGCTGTTTTCTGGCAGTCAAGAGTCAAACATGCCAATCAGCACAATCACTATGCCATCAAGGTATTTGAGCAAACCCTGACGGATGTGATTACCTCGCAGGTTTGTCATTGATTGGTTGCATTGTTCTCTGTAATTGACAGAATTGATGCCTTTTGTCATCAATGTGTGTTTTGGCATAACGTGAGCTTTTAAATGCAGCAATTACAGTTAGAGACCCTAAGCATTTGCTAGTGCTAGTTTTAACAACTACAAGCACAAAACAAATACTAAGGATTCCATAACCGTCGATGACTGATGTCAATGCCATTCACGAACTTCTTTTCAGCTGTATTTACTGTCATCATCCCCCAGCATTTGCTAGTGCTAGTTTCTCGTTGTTTACCAGCACATGGCTTATGTTGCGGAATGACATCACAATGGGGGTTCAAACCGTTTCAGATGCACAAAACACAAACTGGTTGTAAGAGCACCTGCTTGCCCCCAGCATGTGCTAGTGCTACTTTTCATATCATGAAGCACATAACAAATGCGGGAAGCAAACAGTGGTCATTTCTATAACAATACATGTCCTGTTGAATTTGTCCTTTCAACCCCCAGCATATGCTAGTGCTAGTTGTATTTGTAAGACCAGCGCAAAGCAAATGCAAGGAGTCTCTTGGTATGATGGCAAGCAGCAACAGCTAGTTTCCAAATTTGTCTTTTTACGAATACTTCTTTCTTGGCTGTCATCACGACAGTGGGACTTTCTTGTTGATGGATTTCCTTTTGCATTTCTTCTTTTATATAGCTGTTTTCTGGCAGTCAAGAGTCAAACATGCCAATCAGCACAATCACTATGCCATCAAGGTATTTGAGCAAACCCTGACGGATGTGATTACCTCGCAGGTTTGTCATTGATTGGTTGCATTGTTCTCTGTAATTGACAGAATTGATGCCCATTGTCATCAATGTGTGTGTTGGCATAACTTGAGCTTTTAAAAGCAGCAAATACAGTTAGAGACCCTAAGCATTTGCTAGTGCTAGTTTTAACAACTACAAGCAGAAAACAAATACTTAGGATTCCATAACCGTCAAGGACTGATGCCAATGCCGTTCACGAACTTCTTTTCAGCTGTATTTACTGTCATCATCCCCCAGCATTTGCTAGTGCTAGTTTCTTGTTGTTTACCAGCGCATGGCTAATGTTGTGGAATAACATCACAATGGGGGTTCAAACCGTTTCAGATGCACAAAACGCAAACTGGTTGTAAGAGCACCTGCTTGCCCCCAGCAGGTGCTAGTGCTACTTTTCATATCATGAAGCACGTAACAAATGCGGGAAGCAAACAATTGTCATTTCTATAAAAATACATATCCTGTTGAATTTGTCCTTTCAACCCCCAGCATATGCTAGTGCTAGTTGTATTTGTAAGACCAGCGCAAAGCAAATGCAAGGAGTCTCTTGGTATGATGGCAAGCAGCAACAGCTAGTTTCCAAATTTGTCTTTTTGGAATACTTCTTTCTTGGCTGTCATCACGACAGTTGGCCTTTCTTGTTGCTGGATTTCCTTTTGCATTTCTTCTTTTATATAGCTGTTTTCTGGCAGTCAAGAGTCAAACATGCCAATCAGCACAATCACTATGCCATCAAGGTATTTGAGCAAACCCTGACGGATGTGATTACCTCGCAGGTTTGTCATTGATTGGTTGCATTGTTCTCTGTAATTGACAGAATTGATGCCTTTTGTCATCAATGTGTGTTTTGGCATAACGTGAGCTTTTAAATGCAGCAATTACAGTTAGAGACCCTAAGCATTTGCTAGTGCTAGTTTTAACAACTACAAGCACAAAACAAATACTAAGGATTCCATAACCGTCGATGACTGATGTCAATGCCATTCACGAACTTCTTTTCAGCTGTATTTACTGTCATCATCCCCCAGCATTTGCTAGTGCTAGTTTCTCGTTGTTTACCAGCACATGGCTTATGTTGCGGAATGACATCACAATGGGGGTTCAAACCGTTTCAGATGCACAAAACACAAACTGGTTGTAAGAGCACCTGCTTGCCCCCAGCATGTGCTAGTGCTACTTTTCATATCATGAAGCACATAACAAATGCGGGAAGCAAACAGTGGTCATTTCTATAAAAATACATGTCCTGTTGAATTTGTCCTTTCAACCCCCAGCATATGCTAGTGCTAGTTGTATTTGTAAGACCAGCGCAAAGCAAATGCAAGGAGTCTCTTGGTATGATGGCAAGCAGCAACAGCTAGTTTCCAAACTTGTCTTTTTGGAATACTTCTTTCTTGGCTGTCATCACGACAGTTGGCCTTTATTGTTGATGGATTTCCTTTTGCATTTCTTCTTTTATATAGCTGTTTTCTGGCAGTCAAGAGTCAAACATGCCAATCAGCACAATCACTATGCCATCAAGGTATTTGAGCAAACCCTGACGGATGTGATTACCTCGCAGGTTTGTCATTGATTGGTTGCATTGTTCTCTGTAATTGACAGAATTGATGCCTTTTGTCATCAATGTGTGTTTTGGCATAACGTGAGCTTTTAAATGCAGCAATTACAGTTAGAGACCCTAAGCATTTGCTAGTGCTAGTTTTAACAACTACAAGCACAAAACAAATACTAAGGATTCCATAACCGTCGATGACTGATGTCAATGCCATTCACGAACTTCTTTTCAGCTGTATTTACTGTCATCATCCCCCAGCATTTGCTAGTGCTAGTTTCTCGTTGTTTACCAGCGCATGGCTAATGTTGTGGAATAACATCACAATGGGGGTTCAAACCGTTTCAGATGCACAAAACGCAAACTGGTTGTAAGAGCACCTGCTTGCCCCCAGCAGGTGCTAGTGCTACTTTTCATATCATGAAGCACGTAACAAATGCGGGAAGCAAACAATTGTCATTTCTATAAAAATACATATCCTGTTGAATTTGTCCTTTCAACCCCCAGCATATGCTAGTGCTAGTTGTATTTGTAAGACCAGCGCAAAGCAAATGCAAGGAGTCTCTTGGTATGATGGCAAGCAGCAACAGCTAGTTTCCAAATTTGTCTTTTTGGAATACTTCTTTCTTGGCTGTCATCACGACAGTTGGCCTTTCTTGTTGCTGGATTTCCTTTTGCATTTCTTCTTTTATATAGCTGTTTTCTGGCAGTCAAGAGTCAAACATGCCAATCAGCACAATCACTATGCCATCAAGGTATTTGAGCAAACCCTGACGGATGTGATTACCTCGCAGGTTTGTCATTGATTGGTTGCATTGTTCTCTGTAATTGACAGAATTGATGCCTTTTGTCATCAATGTGTGTTTTGGCATAACGTGAGCTTTTAAATGCAGCAATTACAGTTAGAGACCCTAAGCATTTGCTAGTGCTAGTTTTAACAACTACAAGCACAAAACAAATACTAAGGATTCCATAACCGTCGATGACTGATGTCAATGCCATTCACGAACTTCTTTTCAGCTGTATTTACTGTCATCATCCCCCAGCATTTGCTAGTGCTAGTTTCTCGTTGTTTACCAGCACATGGCTTATGTTGCGGAATGACATCACAATGGGGGTTCAAACCGTTTCAGATGCACAAAACACAAACTGGTTGTAAGAGCACCTGCTTGCCCCCAGCATGTGCTAGTGCTACTTTTCATATCATGAAGCACATAACAAATGCGGGAAGCAAACAGTGGTCATTTCTATAAAAATACATGTCCTGTTGAATTTGTCCTTTCAACCCCCAGCATATGCTAGTGCTAGTTGTATTTGTAAGACCAGCGCAAAGCAAATGCAAGGAGTCTCTTGGTATGATGGCAAGCAGCAACAGCTAGTTTCCAAACTTGTCTTTTTGGAATACTTCTTTCTTGGCTGTCATCACGACAGTTGGCCTTTATTGTTGATGGATTTCCTTTTGCATTTCTTCTTTTATATAGCTGTTTTCTGGCAGTCAAGAGTCAAACATGCCAATCAGCACAATCACTATGCCATCAAGGTATTTGAGCAAACCCTGACGGATGTGATTACCTCGCAGGTTTGTCATTGATTGGTTGCATTGTTCTCTGTAATTGACAGAATTGATGCCTTTTGTCATCAATGTGTGTTTTGGCATAACGTGAGCTTTTAAATGCAGCAATTACAGTTAGAGACCCTAAGCATTTGCTAGTGCTAGTTTTAACAACTACAAGCACAAAACAAATACTAAGGATTCCATAACCGTCGATGACTGATGTCAATGCCATTCACGAACTTCTTTTCAGCTGTATTTACTGTCATCATCCCCCAGCATTTGCTAGTGCTAGTTTCTCGTTGTTTACCAGCACATGGCTTATGTTGCGGAATGACATCACAATGGGGGTTCAAACCGTTTCAGATGCACAAAACACAAACTGGTTGTAAGAGCACCTGCTTGCCCCCAGCATGTGCTAGTGCTACTTTTCATATCATGAAGCACATAACAAATGCGGGAAGCAAACAGTGGTCATTTCTATAACAATACATGTCCTGTTGAATTTGTCCTTTCAACCCCCAGCATATGCTAGTGCTAGTTGTATTTGTAAGACCAGCGCAAAGCAAATGCAAGGAGTCTCTTGGTATGATGGCAAGCAGCAACAGCTAGTTTCCAAATTTGTCTTTTTGGAATACTTCTTTCTTGGCTGTCATCACGACAGTTGGCCTTTATTGTTGATGGATTTCCTTTTGCATTTCTTCTTTTATATAGCTGTTTTCTGGCAGTCAAGAGTCAAACATGCCAATCAGCACAATCACTATGTCATCAAGGTATTTGAGCAAACCCTGACGGATGTGAATACCTCGCAGGTTTGTCATTGATTGGTTGCATTGTTCTCTGTAATTGACAGAATTGATGCCTTTTGTCATCAATGTGTGTTTTGGCATAACGTGAGCTTTTAAATGCAGCAATTACAGTTAGAGACCCTAAGCATTTGCTAGTGCTAGTTTTAACAACTACAAGCACAAAACAAATACTAAGGATTCCATAACCGTCGATGACTGATGTCAATGCCATTCACGAACTTCTTTTCAGCTGTATTTACTGTCATCATCCCCCAGCATTTGCTAGTGCTAGTTTCTCGTTGTTTACCAGCACATGGCTAATGTTGCGGAATGACATCACAATGGGGGTTCAAACCGTTTCAGATGCACAAAACACAAACTGGTTGTAAGAGCACCTGCTTGCCCCCAGCATGTGCTAGTGCTACTTTTCATATCATGAAGCACGTAACAAATGCGGGAAGCAAACAGTGGTCATTTCTATAAAAATACATGTCCTGTTGAATTTGTCCGTTCAACCCCCAGCATATGCTAGTGCTAGTTGTATTTGTAAGACCAGCGCAAAGCAAATGCAAGGAGTCTCTTGGTATGATGGCAAGCAGCAACAGCTAGTTTCCAAATTTGTCTTTTTGGAATACTTCTTTCTTGGCTGTCATCACGACAGTGGGACTTTCTTGTTGATGGATTTCCTTTTGCATTTCTTCTTTTATATAGCTGTTTTCTGGCAGTCAAGAGTCAAACATGCCAATCAGCACAATCACTATGCCATCAAGGTATTTGAGCAAACCCTGACGGATGTGATTACCTCGCAGGTTTGTCATTGATTGGTTGCATTGTTCTCTGTAATTGACAGAATTGATGCCTTTTGTCATCAATGTGTGTTTTGGCATAACGTGAGCTTTTAAATGCAGCAATTACAGTTAGAGACCCTAAGCATTTGCTAGTGCTAGTTTTAACAACTACAAGCACAAAACAAATACTAAGGATTCCATAACCGTCGATGACTGATGTCAATGCCATTCACGAACTTCTTTTCAGCTGTATTTACTGTCATCATCCCCCAGCATTTGCTAGTGCTAGTTTCTCGTTGTTTACCAGCACATGGCTTATGTTGCGGAATGACATCACAATGGGGGTTCAAACCGTTTCAGATGCACAAAACACAAACTGGTTGTAAGAGCACCTGCTTGCCCCCAGCATGTGCTAGTGCTACTTTTCATATCATGAAGCACGTAACAAATGCGGGAAGCAAACAGTGGTCATTTCTATAAAAATACATGTCCTGTTGAATTTGTCCTTTCAACCCCCAGCATATGCTAGTGCTAGTTGTATTTGTAAGACCAGCGCAAAGCAAATGCAAGGAGTCTCTTGGTATGATGCCAAGCAGCAACAGCTAGTTTCCAAATTTGTCTTTTTGGAATACTTCTTTCTTGGCTGTCATCACGACAGTTGGCCTTTATTGTTGATGGATTTCCTTTTGCATTTCTTCTTTTATATAGCTGTTTTCTGGCAGTCAAGAGTCAAACATGCCAATCAGCACAATCACTATGTCATCAAGGTATTTGAGCAAACCCTGACGGATGTGAATACCTCGCAGGTTTGTCATTGATTGGTTGCATTGTTCTCTGTAATTGACGGAATTGATGCCTTTTGTCATCAATGTGTGTTTTGGCATAACGTGAGCTTTTAAATGCAGCAATTACAGTTAGAGACCCTAAGCATTTGCTAGTGCTAGTTTTAACAACTACAAGCACAAAACAAATACTAAGGATTCCATAACCGTCGATGACTGATGTCAATGCCATTCACGAACTTCTTTTCAGCTGTATTTACTGTCATCATCCCCCAGCATTTGCTAGTGCTAGTTTCTCGTTGTTTACCAGCACATGGCTAATGTTGCGGAATGACATCACAATGGGGGTTCAAACCGTTTCAGATGCACAAAACACAAACTGGTTGTAAGAGCACCTGCTTGCCCCCAGCATGTGCTAGTGCTACTTTTCATATCATGAAGCACGTAACAAATGCGGGAAGCAAACAGTGGTCATTTCTATAACAATACATGTCCTGTTGAATTTGTCCTTTCAACCCCCAGCATATGCTAGTGCTAGTTGTATTTGTAAGACCAGCGCAAAGCAAATGCAAGGAGTCTCTTGGTATGATGGCAAGCAGCAACAGCTAGTTTCCAAATTTGTCTTTTTGGAATACTTCTTTCTTGGCTGTCATCACGACAGTTGGCCTTTATTGTTGATGGATTTCCTTTTGCATTTCTTCTTTTATATAGCTGTTTTCTGGCAGTCAAGAGTCAAACATGCCAATCAGCACAATCACTATGTCATCAAGGTATTTGAGCAAACCCTGACGGATGTGAATACCTCGCAGGTTTGTCATTGATTGGTTGCATTGTTCTCGGTAATTGACAGAATTGATGCCTTTTGTCATCAATGTGTGTTTTGGCATAACGTGAGCTTTTAAATGCAGCAATTACAGTTAGAGACCCTAAGCATTTGCTAGTGCTAGTTTTAACAACTACAAGCACAAAACAAATACTAAGGATTCCATAACCGTCGATGACTGATGTCAATGCCATTCACGAACTTCTTTTCAGCTGTATTTACTGTCATCATCCCCCAGCATTTGCTAGTGCTAGTTTCTCGTTGTTTACCAGCACATGGCTAATGTTGCGGAATGACATCACAATGGGGGTTCAAACCGTTTCAGATGCACAAAACACAAACTGGTTGTAAGAGCACCTGCTTGCCCCCAGCATGTGCTAGTGCTACTTTTCATATCATGAAGCACGTAACAAATGCGGGAAGCAAACAGTGGTCATTTCTATAAAAATACATGTCCTGTTGAATTTGTCCGTTCAACCCCCAGCATATGCTAGTGCTAGTTGTATTTGTAAGACCAGCGCAAAGCAAATGCAAGGAGTCTCTTGGTATGATGGCAAGCAGCAACAGCTAGTTTCCAAATTTGTCTTTTTGGAATACTTCTTTCTTGGCTGTCATCACGACAGTGGGACTTTCTTGTTGATGGATTTCCTTTTGCATTTCTTCTTTTATATAGCTGTTTTCTGGCAGTCAAGAGTCAAACATGCCAATCAGCACAATCACTATGCCATCAAGGTATTTGAGCAAACCCTGACGGATGTGATTACCTCGCAGGTTTGTCATTGATTGGTTGCATTGTTCTCTGTAATTGACAGAATTGATGCCTTTTGTAATCAATGTGTGTTTTGGCATAACGTGAGCTTTTAAATGCAGCAATTACAGTTAGAGACCCTAAGCATTTGCTAGTGCTAGTTTTAACAACTACAAGCACAAAACAAATACTAAGGATTCCATAACCGTCGATGACTGATGTCAATGCCATTCACGAACTTCTTTTCAGCTGTATTTACTGTCATCATCCCCCAGCATTTGCTAGTGCTAGTTTCTCGTTGTTTACCAGCACATGGCTAATGTTGCGGAATGACATCACAATGGGGGTTCAAACCGTTTCAGATGCACAAAACACAAACTGGTTGTAAGAGCACCTGCTTGCCCCCAGCATGTGCTAGTGCTACTTTTCATATCATGAAGCACGTAACAAATGCGGGAAGCAAACAGTGGTCATTTCTATAAAAATACATGTCCTGTTGAATTTGTCCGTTCAACCCCCAGCATATGCTAGTGCTAGTTGTATTTGTAAGACCAGCGCAAAGCAAATGCAAGGAGTCTCTTGGTATGATGGCAAGCAGCAACAGCTAGTTTCCAAATTTGTCTTTTTGGAATACTTCTTTCTTGGCTGTCATCACGACAGTGGGACTTTCTTGTTGATGGATTTCCTTTTGCATTTCTTCTTTTATATAGCTGTTTTCTGGCAGTCAAGAGTCAAACATGCCAATCAGCACAATCACTATGCCATCAAGGTATTTGAGCAAACCCTGACGGATGTGATTACCTCGCAGGTTTGTCATTGATTGGTTGCATTGTTCTCTGTAATTGACAGAATTGATGCCTTTTGTCATCAATGTGTGTTTTGGCATAACGTGAGCTTTTAAATGCAGCAATTACAGTTAGAGACCCTAAGCATTTGCTAGTGCTAGTTTTAACAACTACAAGCACAAAACAAATACTAAGGATTCCATAACCGTCGATGACTGATGTCAATGCCATTCACGAACTTCTTTTCAGCTGTATTTACTGTCATCATCCCCCAGCATTTGCTAGTGCTAGTTTCTCGTTGTTTACCAGCACATGGCTTATGTTGCGGAATGACATCACAATGGGGGTTCAAACCGTTTCAGATGCACAAAACACAAACTGGTTGTAAGAGCACCTGCTTGCCCCCAGCATGTGCTAGTGCTACTTTTCATATCATGAAGCACATAACAAATGCGGGAAGCAAACAGTGGTCATTTCTATAAAAAATACATGTCCTGTTGAATTTGTCCTTTCAACCCCCAGCATATGCTAGTGCTAGTTGTATTTGTAAGACCAGCGCAAAGCAAATGCAAGGAGTCTCTTGGTATGATGGCAAGCAGCAACAGCTAGTTTCCAAATTTGTCTTTTTGGAATACTTCTTTCTTGGCTGTCATCACGACAGTTGGCCTTTATTGTTGATGGATTTCCTTTTGCATTTCTTCTTTTATATAGCTGTTTTCTGGCAGTCAAGAGTCAAACATGCCAATCAGCACAATCACTATGTCATCAAGGTATTTGAGCAAACCCTGACGGATGTGAATACCTCGCAGGTTTGTCATTGATTGGTTGCATTATTCTCTGTAATTGACGGAATTGATGCCTTTTGTCATCAATGTGTGTTTTGGCATAACGTGAGCTTTTAAATGCAGCAATTACAGTTAGAGACCCTAAGCATTTGCTAGTGCTAGTTTTAACAACTACAAGCACAAAACAAATACTAAGGATTCCATAACCGTCGATGACTGATGTCAATGCCATTCACGAACTTCTTTTCAGCTGTATTTACTGTCATCATCCCCCAGCATTTGCTAGTGCTAGTTTCTCGTTGTTTACCAGCACATGGCTAATGTTGCGGAATGACATCACAATGGGGGTTCAAACCGTTTCAGATGCACAAAACACAAACTGGTTGTAAGAGCACCTGCTTGCCCCCAGCATGTGCTAGTGCTACTTTTCATATCATGAAGCACGTAACAAATGCGGGAAGCAAACAGTGGTCATTTCTATAAAAATACATGTCCTGTTGAATTTGTCCGTTCAACCCCCAGCATATGCTAGTGCTAGTTGTATTTGTAAGACCAGCGCAAAGCAAATGCAAGGAGTCTCTTGGTATGATGGCAAGCAGCAACAGCTAGTTTCCAAATTTGTCTTTTTGGAATACTTCTTTCTTGGCTGTCATCACGACAGTGGGACTTTCTTGTTGATGGATTTCCTTTTGCATTTCTTCTTTTATATAGCTGTTTTCTGGCAGTCAAGAGTCAAACATGCCAATCAGCACAATCACTATGCCATCAAGGTATTTGAGCAAACCCTGACGGATGTGATTACCTCGCAGGTTTGTCATTGATTGGTTGCATTGTTCTTTGTAATTGACAGAATTGATGCATTTTGTCATCAATGTGTGTTTTGGCATAACGTGAGCTTTTAAATGCAGCAATTACAGTTAGAGACCCTAAGCATTTGCTAGTGCTAGTTTTAACAACTACAAGCACAAAACAAATACTAAGGATTCCATAACCGTCGATGACTGATGTCAATGCCATTCACGAACTTCTTTTCAGCTGTATTTACTGTCATCATCCCCCAGCATTTGCTAGTGCTAGTTTCTCGTTGTTTACCAGCACATGGCTAATGTTGCGGAATGACATCACAATGGGGGTTCAAACCGTTTCAGATGCACAAAACACAAACTGGTTGTAAGAGCACCTGCTTGCCCCCAGCATGTGCTAGTGCTACTTTTCATATCATGAAGCACATAACAAATGCGGGAAGCAAACAGTGGTCATTTCTATAAAAAATACATGTCCTGTTGAATTTGTCCTTTCAACCCCCAGCATATGCTAGTGCTAGTTGTATTTGTAAGACCAGCGCAAAGCAAATGCAAGGAGTCTCTTGGTACGATGGCAAGCAGCAACAGCTAGTTTCCAAATTTGTCTTTTTGGAATACTTCTTTCTTGGCTGTCATCACGACAGTTGGCCTTTATTGTTGATGGATTTCCTTTTGCATTTCTTCTTTTATATAGCTGTTTTCTGGCAGTCAAGAGTCAAACATGCCAATCAGCACAATCACTATGTCATCAAGGTATTTGAGCAAACCCTGACGGATGTGATTACCTCGCAGGTTTGTCATTGATTGGTTGCATTGTTCTCTGTAATTGACAGAATTGATGCCTTTTGTCATCAATGTGTGTTTTGGCATAACGTGAGCTTTTAAATGCAGCAATTACAGTTAGAGACCCTAAGCATTTGCTAGTGCTAGTTTTAACAACTACAAGCACAAAACAAATACTAAGGATTCCATAACCGTCGATGACTGATGTCAATGCCATTCACGAACTTCTTTTCAGCTGTATTTACTGTCATCATCCCCCAGCATTTGCTAGTGCTAGTTTCTCGTTGTTTACCAGCACATGGCTAATGTTGCGGAATGACATCACAATGGGGGTTCAAACCGTTTCAGATGCACAAAACACAAACTGGTTGTAAGAGCACCTGCTTGCCCCAAGCATGTGCTAGTGCTACTTTTCATATCATGAAGCACGTAACAAATGCGGGAAGCAAACAGTGGTCATTTCTATAAAAATACATGTCCTGTTGAATTTGTCCGTTCAACCCCCAGCATATGCTAGTGCTAGTTGTATTTGTAAGACCAGCGCAAAGCAAATGCAAGGAGTCTCTTGGTATGATGGCAAGCAGCAACAGCTAGTTTCCAAATTTGTCTTTTTGGAATACTTCTTTCTTGGCTGTCATCACGACAGTGGGACTTTCTTGTTGATGGATTTCCTTTTGCATTTCTTCTTTTATATAGCTGTTTTCTGGCAGTCAAGAGTCAAACATGCCAATCAGCACAATCACTATGCCATCAAGGTATTTGAGCAAACCCTGACGGATGTGATTACCTCGCAGGTTTGTCATTGATTGGTTGCATTGTTCTCTGTAATTGACAGAATTGATGCCTTTTGTCATCAATGTGTGTTTTGGCATAACGTGAGCTTTTAAATGCAGCAATTACAGTTAGAGACCCTAAGCATTTGCTAGTGCTAGTTTTAACAACTACAAGCACAAAACAAATACTAAGGATTCCATAACCGTCGATGACTGATGTCAATGCCATTCACGAACTTCTTTTCAGCTGTATTTACTGTCATCATCCCCCAGCATTTGCTAGTGCTAGTTTCTCGTTGTTTACCAGCACATGGCTAATGTTGCGGAATGACATCACAATGGGGGTTCAAACCGTTTCAGATGCACAAAACACAAACTGGTTGTAAGAGCACCTGCTTGCCCCCAGCATGTGCTAGTGCTACTTTTCATATCATGAAGCACGTAACAAATGCGGGAAGCAAACAGTGGTCATTTCTATAAAAATACATGTCCTGTTGAATTTGTCCGTTCAACCCCCAGCATATGCTAGTGCTAGTTGTATTTGTAAGACCAGCGCAAAGCAAATGCAAGGAGTCTCTTGGTATGATGGCAAGCAGCAACAGCTAGTTTCCAAATTTGTCTTTTTGGAATACTTCTTTCTTGGCTGTCATCACGACAGTGGGACTTTCTTGTTGATGGATTTCCTTTTGCATTTCTTCTTTTATATAGCTGTTTTCTGGCAGTCAAGAGTCAAACATGCCAATCAGCACAATCACTATGCCATCAAGGTATTTGAGCAAACCCTGACGGATGTGATTACCTCGCAGGTTTGTCATTGATTGGTTGCATTGTTCTCTGTAATTGACAGAATTGATGCCTTTTGTAATCAATGTGTGTTTTGGCATAACGTGAGCTTTTAAATGCAGCAATTACAGTTAGAGACCCTAAGCATTTGCTAGTGCTAGTTTTAACAACTACAAGCACAAAACAAATACTAAGGATTCCATAACCGTCGATGACTGATGTCAATGCCATTCACGAACTTCTTTTCAGCTGTATTTACTGTCATCATCCCCCAGCATTTGCTAGTGCTAGTTTCTCGTTGTTTACCAGCACATGGCTAATGTTGCGGAATGACATCACAATGGGGGTTCAAACCGTTTCAGATGCACAAAACACAAACTGGTTGTAAGAGCACCTGCTTGCCCCCAGCATGTGCTAGTGCTACTTTTCATATCATGAAGCACGTAACAAATGCGGGAAGCAAACAGTGGTCATTTCTATAAAAATACATGTCCTGTTGAATTTGTCCGTTCAACCCCCAGCATATGCTAGTGCTAGTTGTATTTGTAAGACCAGCGCAAAGCAAATGCAAGGAGTCTCTTGGTATGATGGCAAGCAGCAACAGCTAGTTTCCAAATTTGTCTTTTTGGAATACTTCTTTCTTGGCTGTCATCACGACAGTGGGACTTTCTTGTTGATGGATTTCCTTTTGCATTTCTTCTTTTATATAGCTGTTTTCTGGCAGTCAAGAGTCAAACATGCCAATCAGCACAATCACTATGCCATCAAGGTATTTGAGCAAACCCTGACGGATGTGATTACCTCGCAGGTTTGTCATTGATTGGTTGCATTGTTCTCTGTAATTGACAGAATTGATGCCTTTTGTCATCAATGTGTGTTTTGGCATAACGTGAGCTTTTAAATGCAGCAATTACAGTTAGAGACCCTAAGCATTTGCTAGTGCTAGTTTTAACAACTACAAGCACAAAACAAATACTAAGGATTCCATAACCGTCGATGACTGATGTCAATGCCATTCACGAACTTCTTTTCAGCTGTATTTACTGTCATCATCCCCCAGCATTTGCTAGTGCTAGTTTCTCGTTGTTTACCAGCACATGGCTTATGTTGCGGAATGACATCACAATGGGGGTTCAAACCGTTTCAGATGCACAAAACACAAACTGGTTGTAAGAGCACCTGCTTGCCCCCAGCATGTGCTAGTGCTACTTTTCATATCATGAAGCACATAACAAATGCGGGAAGCAAACAGTGGTCATTTCTATAAAAAATACATGTCCTGTTGAATTTGTCCTTTCAACCCCCAGCATATGCTAGTGCTAGTTGTATTTGTAAGACCAGCGCAAAGCAAATGCAAGGAGTCTCTTGGTATGATGGCAAGCAGCAACAGCTAGTTTCCAAATTTGTCTTTTTGGAATACTTCTTTCTTGGCTGTCATCACGACAGTTGGCCTTTATTGTTGATGGATTTCCTTTTGCATTTCTTCTTTTATATAGCTGTTTTCTGGCAGTCAAGAGTCAAACATGCCAATCAGCACAATCACTATGTCATCAAGGTATTTGAGCAAACCCTGACGGATGTGAATACCTCGCAGGTTTGTCATTGATTGGTTGCATTATTCTCTGTAATTGACGGAATTGATGCCTTTTGTCATCAATGTGTGTTTTGGCATAACGTGAGCTTTTAAATGCAGCAATTACAGTTAGAGACCCTAAGCATTTGCTAGTGCTAGTTTTAACAACTACAAGCACAAAACAAATACTAAGGATTCCATAACCGTCGATGACTGATGTCAATGCCATTCACGAACTTCTTTTCAGCTGTATTTACTGTCATCATCCCCCAGCATTTGCTAGTGCTAGTTTCTCGTTGTTTACCAGCACATGGCTAATGTTGCGGAATGACATCACAATGGGGGTTCAAACCGTTTCAGATGCACAAAACACAAACTGGTTGTAAGAGCACCTGCTTGCCCCCAGCATGTGCTAGTGCTACTTTTCATATCATGAAGCACGTAACAAATGCGGGAAGCAAACAGTGGTCATTTCTATAAAAATACATGTCCTGTTGAATTTGTCCGTTCAACCCCCAGCATATGCTAGTGCTAGTTGTATTTGTAAGACCAGCGCAAAGCAAATGCAAGGAGTCTCTTGGTATGATGGCAAGCAGCAACAGCTAGTTTCCAAATTTGTCTTTTTGGAATACTTCTTTCTTGGCTGTCATCACGACAGTGGGACTTTATTGTTGATGGATTTCCTTTTGCATTTCTTCTTTTATATAGCTGTTTTCTGGCAGTCAAGAGTCAAACATGCCAATCAGCACAATCACTATGTCATCAAGGTATTTGAGCAAACCCTGACGGATGTGATTACCTCGCAGGTTTGTCATTGATTGGTTGCATTGTTCTCTGTAATTGACAGAATTGATGCCTTTTGTCATCAATGTGTGTTTTGGCATAACGTGAGCTTTTAAATGCAGCAATTACAGTTAGAGACCCTAAGCATTTGCTAGTGCTAGTTTTAACAACTACAAGCACAAAACAAATACTAAGGATTCCATAACCGTCGATGACTGATGTCAATGCCATTCACGAACTTCTTTTCAGCTGTATTTACTGTCATCATCCCCCAGCATTTGCTAGTGCTAGTTTCTCGTTGTTTACCAGCACATGGCTAATGTTGCGGAATGACATCACAATGGGGGTTCAAACCGTTTCAGATGCACAAAACACAAACTGGTTGTAAGAGCACCTGCTTGCCCCCAGCATGTGCTAGTGCTACTTTTCATATCATGAAGCACGTAACAAATGCGGGAAGCAAACAGTGGTCATTTCTATAAAAATACATGTCCTGTTGAATTTGTCCGTTCAACCCCCAGCATATGCTAGTGCTAGTTTTGTCATCAATGTGTGTTTTGGCATAACGTGAGCTTTTAAATGCAGCAATTACAGTTAGAGACCCTAAGCATTTGCTAGTGCTAGTTTTAACAACTACAAGCACAAAACAAATACTAAGGATTCCATAACCGTCGATGACTGATGTCAATGCCATTCACGAACTTCTTTTCAGCTGTATTTACTGTCATCATCCCCCAGCATTTGCTAGTGCTAGTTTCTCGTTGTTTACCAGCACATGGCTAATGTTGCGGAATGACATCACAATGGGGGTTCAAACCGTTTCAGATGCACAAAACACAAACTGGTTGTAAGAGCACCTGCTTGCCCCCAGCATGTGCTAGTGCTACTTTTCATATCATGAAGCACATAACAAATGCGGGAAGCAAACAGTGGTCATTTCTATAAAAAATACATGTCCTGTTGAATTTGTCCTTTCAACCCCCAGCATATGCTAGTGCTAGTTGTATTTGTAAGACCAGCGCAAAGCAAATGCAAGGAGTCTCTTGGTACGATGGCAAGCAGCAACAGCTAGTTTCCAAATTTGTCTTTTTGGAATACTTCTTTCTTGGCTGTCATCACGACAGTTGGCCTTTATTGTTGATGGATTTCCTTTTGCATTTCTTCTTTTATATAGCTGTTTTCTGGCAGTCAAGAGTCAAACATGCCAATCAGCACAATCACTATGTCATCAAGGTATTTGAGCAAACCCTGACGGATGTGATTACCTCGCAGGTTTGTCATTGATTGGTTGCATTGTTCTCTGTAATTGACAGAATTGATGCCTTTTGTCATCAATGTGTGTTTTGGCATAACGTGAGCTTTTAAATGCAGCAATTACAGTTAGAGACCCTAAGCATTTGCTAGTGCTAGTTTTAACAACTACAAGCACAAAACAAATACTAAGGATTCCATAACCGTCGATGACTGATGTCAATGCCATTCACGAACTTCTTTTCAGCTGTATTTACTGTCATCATCCCCCAGCATTTGCTAGTGCTAGTTTCTCGTTGTTTACCAGCACATGGCTAATGTTGCGGAATGACATCACAATGGGGGTTCAAACCGTTTCAGATGCACAAAACACAAACTGGTTGTAAGAGCACCTGCTTGCCCCAAGCATGTGCTAGTGCTACTTTTCATATCATGAAGCACGTAACAAATGCGGGAAGCAAACAGTGGTCATTTCTATAAAAATACATGTCCTGTTGAATTTGTCCGTTCAACCCCCAGCATATGCTAGTGCTAGTTGTATTTGTAAGACCAGCGCAAAGCAAATGCAAGGAGTCTCTTGGTATGATGGCAAGCAGCAACAGCTAGTTTCCAAATTTGTCTTTTTGGAATACTTCTTTCTTGGCTGTCATCACGACAGTGGGACTTTCTTGTTGATGGATTTCCTTTTGCATTTCTTCTTTTATATAGCTGTTTTCTGGCAGTCAAGAGTCAAACATGCCAATCAGCACAATCACTATGCCATCAAGGTATTTGAGCAAACCCTGACGGATGTGATTACCTCGCAGGTTTGTCATTGATTGGTTGCATTGTTCTCTGTAATTGACAGAATTGATGCCTTTTGTCATCAATGTGTGTTTTGGCATAACGTGAGCTTTTAAATGCAGCAATTACAGTTAGAGACCCTAAGCATTTGCTAGTGCTAGTTTTAACAACTACAAGCACAAAACAAATACTAAGGATTCCATAACCGTCGATGACTGATGTCAATGCCATTCACGAACTTCTTTTCAGCTGTATTTACTGTCATCATCCCCCAGCATTTGCTAGTGCTAGTTTCTCGTTGTTTACCAGCACATGGCTAATGTTGCGGAATGACATCACAATGGGGGTTCAAACCGTTTCAGATGCACAAAACACAAACTGGTTGTAAGAGCACCTGCTTGCCCCCAGCATGTGCTAGTGCTACTTTTCATATCATGAAGCACGTAACAAATGCGGGAAGCAAACAGTGGTCATTTCTATAAAAATACATGTCCTGTTGAATTTGTCCTTTCAACCCCCAGCATATGCTAGTGCTAGTTGTATTTGTAAGACCAGCGCAAAGCAAATGCAAGGAGTCTCTTGGTATGATGGCAAGCAGCAACAGCTAGTTTCCAAATTTGTCTTTTTTGAATACTTCTTTCTTGGCTGTCATCACGACAGTTGGCCTTTCTTGTTGATGGATTTCCTTTTGCATTTCTTCTTTTATATAGCTGTTTTCTGGCAGTCAAGAGTCAAACATGCCAATCAGCACAATCACTATGCCATCAAGGTATTTGAGCAAACCCTGACGGATGTGATTACCTCGCAGGTTTGTCATTGATTGGTTGCATTGTTCTCTGTAATTGACAGAATTGATGCCTTTTGTCATCAATGTGTGTTTTGGCATAACGTGAGCTTTTAAATGCAGCAATTACAGTTAGAGACCCTAAGCATTTGCTAGTGCTAGTTTTAACAACTACAAGCACAAAACAAATACTAAGGATTCCATAACCGTCGATGACTGATGTCAATGCCATTCACGAACTTCTTTTCAGCTGTATTTACTGTCATCATCCCCCAGCATTTGCTAGTGCTAGTTTCTCGTTGTTTACCAGCACATGGCTAATGTTGCGGAATGACATCACAATGGGGGTTCAAACCGTTTCAGATGCACAAAACACAAACTGGTTGTAAGAGCACCTGCTTGCCCCCAGCATGTGCTAGTGCTACTTTTCATATCATGAAGCACGTAACAAATGCGGGAAGCAAACAGTGGTCATTTCTATAAAAATACATGTCCTGTTGAATTTGTCCTTTCAACCCCCAGCATATGCTAGTGCTAGTTGTATTTGTAAGACCAGCGCAAAGCAAATGCAAGGAGTCTCTTGGTATGATGGCAAGCAGCAACAGCTAGTTTCCAAATTTGTCTTTTTGGAATACTTCTTTCTTGGCTGTCATCACGACAGTTGGCCTTTCTTGTTGATGGATTTCCTTTTGCATTTCTTCTTTTATATAGCTGTTTTCTGGCAGTCAAGAGTCAAACATGCCAATCAGCACAATCACTATGCCATCAAGGTATTTGAGCAAACCCTGACGGATGTGATTACCTCGCAGGTTTGTCATTGATTGGTTGCATTGTTCTCTGTAATTGACAGAATTGATGCCTTTTGTCATCAATGTGTGTTTTGGCATAACGTGAGCTTTTAAATGCAGCAATTACAGTTAGAGACCCTAAGCATTTGCTAGTGCTAGTTTTAACAACTACAAGCACAAAACAAATACTAAGGATTCCATAACCGTCGATGACTGATGTCAATGCCATTCACGAACTTCTTTTCAGCTGTATTTACTGTCATCATCCCCCAGCATTTGCTAGTGCTAGTTTCTCGTTGTTTACCAGCACATGGCTAATGTTGCGGAATGACATCACAATGGGGGTTCAAACCGTTTCAGATGCACAAAACACAAACTGGTTGTAAGAGCACCTGCTTGCCCCCAGCATGTGCTAGTGCTACTTTTCATATCATGAAGCACGTAACAAATGCGGGAAGCAAACAGTGGTCATTTCTATAAAAATACATGTCCTGTTGAATTTGTCCTTTCAACCCCCAGCATATGCTAGTGCTAGTTGTATTTGTAAGACCAGCGCAAAGCAAATGCAAGGAGTCTCTTGGTATGATGGCAAGCAGCAACAGCTAGTTACCAAATTTGTCTTTTTGGAATACTTCTTTCTTGGCTGTCATCACGACAGTTGGCCTTTCTTGTTGATGGATTTCCTTTTGCATTTCTTCTTTTATATAGCTGTTTTCTGGCAGTCAAGAGTCAAACATGCCAATCAGCACAATCACTATGCCATCAAGGTATTTGAGCAAACCCTGACGGATGTGATTACCTCGCAGGTTTGTCATTGATTGGTTGCATTGTTCTCTGTAATTGACAGAATTGATACCTTTTGTCATCAATGTGTGTTTTGGCATAACGTGAGCTTTTAAATGCAGCAATTACAGTTAGAGACCCTAAGCATTTGCTAGTGCTAGTTTTAACAACTACAAGCACAAAACAAATTCTAAGGATTCCATAACCGTCGATGACTGATGTCAATGCCATTCACGAACTTCTTTTCAGCTGTATTTACTGTCATCACCCCCCAGCATTTGCTAGTGCTAGTTTCTCGTTGTTTACCAGCACATGGCTAATGTTGCGGAATGACATCACAATGGGGGTTCAAACCGTTTCAGATGCACAAAACACAAACTGGTTGTAAGAGCACCTGCTTGCCCCCAGCATGTGCTAGTGCTACTTTTCATATCATGAAGCACGTAACAAATGCGGGAAGCAAACAGTGGTCATTTCTATAAAAATACATGTCCTGTTGAATTTGTCCTTTCAACCCCCAGCATATGCTAGTGCTAGTTGTATTTGTAAGACCAGCGCAAAGCAAATGCAAGGAGTCTCTTGGTATGATGGCAAGCAGCAACAGCTAGTTTCCAAATTTGTCTTTTTTGAATACTTCTTTCTTGGCTGTCATCACGACAGTTGGCCTTTCTTGTTGATGGATTTCCTTTTGCATTTCTTCTTTTATATAGCTGTTTTCTGGCAGTCAAGAGTCAAACATGCCAATCAGCACAATCACTATGCCATCAAGGTATTTGAGCAAACCCTGACGGATGTGATTACCTCGCAGGTTTGTCATTGATTGGTTGCATTGTTCTCTGTAATTGACAGAATTGATGCCTTTTGTCATCAATGTGTGTTTTGGCATAACGTGAGCTTTTAAATGCAGCAATTACAGTTAGAGACCCTAAGCATTTGCTAGTGCTAGTTTTAACAACTACAAGCACAAAACAAATACTAAGGATTCCATAACCGTCGATGACTGATGTCAATGCCATTCACGAACTTCTTTTCAGCTGTATTTACTGTCATCATCCCCCAGCATTTGCTAGTGCTAGTTTCTCGTTGTTTACCAGCACATGGCTAATGTTGCGGAATGACATCACAATGGGGGTTCAAACCGTTTCAGATGCACAAAACACAAACTGGTTGTAAGAGCACCTGCTTGCCCCCAGCATGTGCTAGTGCTACTTTTCATATCATGAAGCACGTAACAAATGCGGGAAGCAAACAGTGGTCATTTCTATAAAAATACATGTCCTGTTGAATTTGTCCTTTCAACCCCCAGCATATGCTAGTGCTAGTTGTATTTGTAAGACCAGCGCAAAGCAAATGCAAGGAGTCTCTTGGTATGATGGCAAGCAGCAACAGCTAGTTTCCAAATTTGTCTTTTTGGAATACTTCTTTCTTGGCTGTCATCACGACAGTTGGCCTTTCTTGTTGATGGATTTCCTTTTGCATTTCTTCTTTTATATAGCTGTTTTCTGGCAGTCAAGAGTCAAACATGCCAATCAGCACAATCACTATGCCATCAAGGTATTTGAGCAAACCCTGACGGATGTGATTACCTCGCAGGTTTGTCATTGATTGGTTGCATTGTTCTCTGTAATTGACAGAATTGATGCCTTTTGTCATCAATGTGTGTTTTGGCATAACGTGAGCTTTTAAATGCAGCAATTACAGTTAGAGACCCTAAGCATTTGCTAGTGCTAGTTTTAACAACTACAAGCACAAAACAAATACTAAGGATTCCATAACCGTCGATGACTGATGTCAATGCCATTCACGAACTTCTTTTCAGCTGTATTTACTGTCATCATCCCCCAGCATTTGCTAGTGCTAGTTTCTCGTTGTTTACCAGCACATGGCTAATGTTGCGGAATGACATCACAATGGGGGTTCAAACCGTTTCAGATGCACAAAACACAAACTGGTTGTAAGAGCACCTGCTTGCCCCCAGCATGTGCTAGTGCTACTTTTCATATCATGAAGCACGTAACAAATGCGGGAAGCAAACAGTGGTCATTTCTATAAAAATACATGTCCTGTTGAATTTGTCCTTTCAACCCCCAGCATATGCTAGTGCTAGTTGTATTTGTAAGACCAGCGCAAAGCAAATGCAAGGAGTCTCTTGGTATGATGGCAAGCAGCAACAGCTAGTTTCCAAATTTGTCTTTTTTGAATACTTCTTTCTTGGCTGTCATCACGACAGTTGGCCTTTCTTGTTGATGGATTTCCTTTTGCATTTCTTCTTTTATATAGCTGTTTTCTGGCAGTCAAGAGTCAAACATGCCAATCAGCACAATCACTATGCCATCAAGGTATTTGAGCAAACCCTGACGGATGTGATTACCTCGCAGGTTTGTCATTGATTGGTTGCATTGTTCTCTGTAATTGACAGAATTGATGCCTTTTGTCATCAATGTGTGTTTTGGCATAACGTGAGCTTTTAAATGCAGCAATTACAGTTAGAGACCCTAAGCATTTGCTAGTGCTAGTTTTAACAACTACAAGCACAAAACAAATACTAAGGATTCCATAACCGTCGATGACTGATGTCAATGCCATTCACGAACTTCTTTTCAGCTGTATTTACTGTCATCATCCCCCAGCATTTGCTAGTGCTAGTTTCTCGTTGTTTACCAGCACATGGCTAATGTTGCGGAATGACATCACAATGGGGGTTCAAACCGTTTCAGATGCACAAAACACAAACTGGTTGTAAGAGCACCTGCTTGCCCCCAGCATGTGCTAGTGCTACTTTTCATATCATGAAGCACGTAACAAATGCGGGAAGCAAACAGTGGTCATTTCTATAAAAATACATGTCCTGTTGAATTTGTCCTTTCAACCCCCAGCATATGCTAGTGCTAGTTGTATTTGTAAGACCAGCGCAAAGCAAATGCAAGGAGTCTCTTGGTATGATGGCAAGCAGCAACAGCTAGTTTCCAAATTTGTCTTTTTTGAATACTTCTTTCTTGGCTGTCATCACGACAGTTGGCCTTTCTTGTTGATGGATTTCCTTTTGCATTTCTTCTTTTATATAGCTGTTTTCTGGCAGTCAAGAGTCAAACATGCCAATCAGCACAATCACTATGCCATCAAGGTATTTGAGCAAACCCTGACGGATGTGATTACCTCGCAGGTTTGTCATTGATTGGTTGCATTGTTCTCTGTAATTGACAGAATTGATGCCTTTTGTCATCAATGTGTGTTTTGGCATAACGTGAGCTTTTAAATGCAGCAATTACAGTTAGAGACCCTAAGCATTTGCTAGTGCTAGTTTTAACAACTACAAGCACAAAACAAATACTAAGGATTCCATAACCGTCGATGACTGATGTCAATGCCATTCACGAACTTCTTTTCAGCTGTATTTACTGTCATCATCCCCCAGCATTTGCTAGTGCTAGTTTCTCGTTGTTTACCAGCACATGGCTAATGTTGCGGAATGACATCACAATGGGGGTTCAAACCGTTTCAGATGCACAAAACACAAACTGGTTGTAAGAGCACCTGCTTGCCCCCAGCATGTGCTAGTGCTACTTTTCATATCATGAAGCACGTAACAAATGCGGGAAGCAAACAGTGGTCATTTCTATAAAAATACATGTCCTGTTGAATTTGTCCTTTCAACCCCCAGCATATGCTAGTGCTAGTTGTATTTGTAAGACCAGCGCAAAGCAAATGCAAGGAGTCTCTTGGTATGATGGCAAGCAGCAACAGCTAGTTTCCAAATTTGTCTTTTTGGAATACTTCTTTCTTGGCTGTCATCACGACAGTTGGCCTTTCTTGTTGATGGATTTCCTTTTGCATTTCTTCTTTTATATAGCTGTTTTCTGGCAGTCAAGAGTCAAACATGCCAATCAGCACAATCACTATGCCATCAAGGTATTTGAGCAAACCCTGACGGATGTGATTACCTCGCAGGTTTGTCATTGATTGGTTGCATTGTTCTCTGTAATTGACAGAATTGATGCCTTTTGTCATCAATGTGTGTTTTGGCATAACGTGAGCTTTTAAATGCAGCAATTACAGTTAGAGACCCTAAGCATTTGCTAGTGCTAGTTTTAACAACTACAAGCACAAAACAAATACTAAGGATTCCATAACCGTCGATGACTGATGTCAATGCCATTCACGAACTTCTTTTCAGCTGTATTTACTGTCATCATCCCCCAGCATTTGCTAGTGCTAGTTTCTCGTTGTTTACCAGCACATGGCTAATGTTGCGGAATGACATCACAATGGGGGTTCAAACCGTTTCAGATGCACAAAACACAAACTGGTTGTAAGAGCACCTGCTTGCCCCCAGCATGTGCTAGTGCTACTTTTCATATCATGAAGCACGTAACAAATGCGGGAAGCAAACAGTGGTCATTTCTATAAAAATACATGTCCTGTTGAATTTGTCCTTTCAACCCCCAGCATATGCTAGTGCTAGTTGTATTTGTAAGACCAGCGCAAAGCAAATGCAAGGAGTCTCTTGGTATGATGGCAAGCAGCAACAGCTAGTTTCCAAATTTGTCTTTTTGGAATACTTCTTTCTTGGCTGTCATCACGACAGTTGGCCTTTCTTGTTGATGGATTTCCTTTTGCATTTCTTCTTTTATATAGCTGTTTTCTGGCAGTCAAGAGTCAAACATGCCAATCAGCACAATCACTATGCCATCAAGGTATTTGAGCAAACCCTGACGGATGTGATTACCTCGCAGGTTTGTCATTGATTGGTTGCATTGTTCTCTGTAATTGACAGAATTGATACCTTTTGTCATCAGTGTGTTTTGGCATAACGTGAGCTTTTAAATGCAGCAATTACAGTTAGAGACCCTAAGCATTTGCTAGTGCTAGTTTTAACAACTACAAGCACAAAACAAATACTAAGGATTCCATAACCGTCGATGACTGATGTCAATGCCATTCACGAACTTCTTTTCAGCTGTATTTACTGTCATCATCCCCCAGCATTTGCTAGTGCTAGTTTCTCGTTGTTTACCAGCACATGGCTAATGTTGCGGAATGACATCACAATGGGGGTTCAAACCGTTTCAGATGCACAAAACACAAACTGGTTGTAAGAGCACCTGCTTGCCCCCAGCATGTGCTAGTGCTACTTTTCATATCATGAAGCACGTAACAAATGCGGGAAGCAAACAGTGGTCATTTCTATAAAAATACATGTCCTGTTGAATTTGTCCTTTCAACCCCCAGCATATGCTAGTGCTAGTTGTATTTGTAAGACCAGCGCAAAGCAAATGCAAGGAGTCTCTTGGTATGATGGCAAGCAGCAACAGCTAGTTTCCAAATTTGTCTTTTTGGAATACTTCTTTCTTGGCTGTCATCACGACAGTTGGCCTTTCTTGTTGATGGATTTCCTTTTGCATTTCTTCTTTTATATAGCTGTTTTCTGGCAGTCAAGAGTCAAACATGCCAATCAGCACAATCACTATGCCATCAAGGTATTTGAGCAAACCCTGACGGATGTGATTACCTCGCAGGTTTGTCATTGATTGGTTGCATTGTTCTCTGTAATTGACAGAATTGATGCATTTTGTCATCAATGTGTGTTTTGGCATAACGTGAGCTTTTAAATTCAGCAATTACAGTTAGAGACCCTAAGCATTTGCTAGTGCTAGTTTTAACAACTACAAGCACAAAACAAATACTAAGGATTCCATAACCGTCGATGACTGATGTCAATGCCATTCACGAACTTCTTTTCAGCTGTATTTACTGTCATCATCCCCCAGCATTTGCTAGTGCTAGTTTCTCGTTGTTTACCAGCACATGGCTAATGTTGCGGAATGACATCACAATGGGGGTTCAAACCGTTTCAGATGCACAAAACACAAACTGGTTGTAAGAGCACCTGCTTGCCCCCAGCATGTGCTAGTGCTACTTTTCATATCATGAAGCACGTAACAAATGCGGGAAGCAAACAGTGGTCATTTCTATAAAAATACATGTCCTGTTGAATTTGTCCTTTCAACCCCCAGCATATGCTAGTGCTAGTTGTATTTGTAAGACCAGCGCAAAGCAAATGCAAGGAGTCTCTTGGTATGATGGCAAGCAGCAACAGCTAGTTTCCAAATTTGTCTTTTTTGAATACTTCTTTCTTGGCTGTCATCACGACAGTTGGCCTTTCTTGTTGATGGATTTCCTTTTGCATTTCTTCTTTTATATAGCTGTTTTCTGGCAGTCAAGAGTCAAACATGCCAATCAGCACAATCACTATGCCATCAAGGTATTTGAGCAAACCCTGACGGATGTGATTACCTCGCAGGTTTGTCATTGATTGGTTGCATTGTTCTCTGTAATTGACAGAATTGATGCCTTTTGTCATCAATGTGTGTTTTGGCATAACGTGAGCTTTTAAATGCAGCAATTACAGTTAGAGACCCTAAGCATTTGCTAGTGCTAGTTTTAACAACTACAAGCACAAAACAAATACTAAGGATTCCATAACCGTCGATGACTGATGTCAATGCCATTCACGAACTTTTTTTCAGCTGTATTTACTGTCATCATCCCCCAGCATTTGCTAGTGCTAGTTTCTCGTTGTTTACCAGCACATGGCTAATGTTGCGGAATGACATCACAATGGGGGTTCAAACCGTTTCAGATGCACAAAACACAAACTGGTTGTAAGAGCACCTGCTTGCCCCCAGCATGTGCTAGTGCTACTTTTCATATCATGAAGCACGTAACAAATGCGGGAAGCAAACAGTGGTCATTTCTATAAAAATACATGTCCTGTTGAATTTGTCCTTTCAACCCCCAGCATATGCTAGTGCTAGTTGTATTTGTAAGACCAGCGCAAAGCAAATGCAAGGAGTCTCTTGGTATGATGGCAAGCAGCAACAGCTAGTTTCCAAATTTGTCTTTTTGGAATACTTCTTTCTTGGCTGTCATCACGACAGTTGGCCTTTCTTGTTGATGGATTTCCTTTTGCATTTCTTCTTTTATATAGCTGTTTTCTGGCAGTCAAGAGTCAAACATGCCAATCAGCACAATCACTATGCCATCAAGGTATTTGAGCAAACCCTGACGGATGTGATTACCTCGCAGGTTTGTCATTGATTGGTTGCATTGTTCTCTGTAATTGACAGAATTGATACCTTTTGTCATCAATGTGTGTTTTGGCATAACGTGAGCTTTTAAATGCAGCAATTACAGTTAGAGACCCTAAGCATTTGCTAGTGCTAGTTTTAACAACTACAAGCACAAAACAAATACTAAGGATTCCATAACCGTCGATGACTGATGTCAATGCCATTCACGAACTTCTTTTCAGCTGTATTTACTGTCATCATCCCCCAGCATTTGCTAGTGCTAGTTTCTCGTTGTTTACCAGCACATGGCTAATGTTGCGGAATGACATCACAATGGGGGTTCAAACCGTTTCAGATGCACAAAACACAAACTGGTTGTAAGAGCACCTGCTTGCCCCCAGCATGTGCTAGTGCTACTTTTCATATCATGAAGCACGTAACAAATGCGGGAAGCAAACAGTGGTCATTTCTATAAAAATACATGTCCTGTTGAATTTGTCCTTTCAACCCCCAGCATATGCTAGTGCTAGTTGTATTTGTAAGACCAGCGCAAAGCAAATGCAAGGAGTCTCTTGGTATGATGGCAAGCAGCAACAGCTAGTTTCCAAATTTGTCTTTTTGGAATACTTCTTTCTTGGCTGTCATCACGACAGTTGGCCTTTATTGTTGATGGATTTCCTTTTGCATTTCTTCTTTTATATAGCTGTTTTCTGGCAGTCAAGAGTCAAACATGCCAATCAGCACAATCACTATGCCATCAAGGTATTTGAGCAAACCCTGACGGATGTGATTACCTCGCAGGTTTGTCATTGATTGGTTGCATTGTTCTCTGTAATTGACAGAATTGATGCCTTTTGTCATCAATGTGTGTTTTGGCATAACGTGAGCTTTTAAATGCAGCAATTACAGTTAGAGACCCTAAGCATTTGCTAGTGCTAGTTTTAACAACTACAAGCACAAAACAAATACTAAGGATTCCATAACCGTCGATGACTGATGTCAATGCCATTCACGAACTTCTTTTCAGCTGTATTTACTGTCATCATCCCCCAGCATTTGCTAGTGCTAGTTTCTCGTTGTTTACCAGCACATGGCTAATGTTGCGGAATGACATCACAATGGGGGTTCAAACCGTTTCAGATGCACAAAACACAAACTGGTTGTAAGAGCACCTGCTTGCCCCCAGCATGTGCTAGTGCTACTTTTCATATCATGAAGCACGTAACAAATGCGGGAAGCAAACAGTGGTCATTTCTATAAAAATACATGTCCTGTTGAATTTGTCCTTTCAACCCCCAGCATATGCTAGTGCTAGTTGTATTTGTAAGACCAGCGCAAAGCAAATGCAAGGAGTCTCTTGGTATGATGGCAAGCAGCAACAGCTAGTTTCCAAATTTGTCTTTTTGGAATACTTCTTTCTTGGCTGTCATCACGACAGTTGGCCTTTCTTGTTGATGGATTTCCTTTTGCATTTCTTCTTTTATATAGCTGTTTTCTGGCAGTCAAGAGTCAAACATGCCAATCAGCACAATCACTATGCCATCAAGGTATTTGAGCAAACCCTGACGGATGTGATTACCTCGCAGGTTTGTCATTGATTGGTTGCATTGTTCTCTGTAATTGACAGAATTGATGCCTTTTGTCATCAATGTGTGTTTTGGCATAACGTGAGCTTTTAAATGCAGCAATTACAGTTAGAGACCCTAAGCATTTGCTAGTGCTAGTTTTAACAACTACAAGCACAAAACAAATACTAAGGATTCCATAACCGTCGATGACTGATGCCAATGCCATTCACGAACTTCTTTTCAGCTGTATTTACTGTCACCATCCCCAGCATTTGCTAGTGCTAGTTTCTCGTTTTTTTATCAGCACATGGCTAATGTTGCGGAATGACATCACAATGGGGGTTCAATTCGTTTCAGATGCACAAAACACAAACTGGTTGTAAGAGCACCTGCTTGCCCCCAGCATGTGTTAGTGCTATTTTTCATTTCATGAAGCACGTAACAAATGCGGGAAGCAAACAGTGGTCATTTCTATAAAAATACATATCCTGTTGAATTTGTCCTTTCAACCCCCAGCATATGCTAGTGCTAGTTGTATTTGTAAGACCAGCGCAAAGCAAATGCAAGGAGTCTCTTGGTATGATGGCAAGCAGCAACAGCTAGTTTCCAAATTTGTTTTTTTGGAATACTTCTTTCTTGGCTGTCATCACGACAGTGGGACTTTCTTGTTGATGGATTTCCTTTTGCATTTCTTCTTTTATATAGCTGTTTTCTGGCAGTCAAGAGTCAAACATGCCAATCAGCACAATCACTATGCCATCAAGGTATTTGAGCAAACCCTGACGGATGTGATTACCTCGCAGGTTTGTCATTGATTGGTTGCATTGTTCTCTGTAATTGACAGAATTGATGCATTTTGTCATCAATGTGTGTTTTGGCATAACGTGAGCTTTTAAATTCAGCAATTACAGTTAGAGACCCTAAGCATTTGCTAGTGCTAGTTTTAACAACTACAAGCACAAAACAAATACTAAGGATTCCATAACCGTCGATGACTGATGTCAATGCCATTCACGAACTTCTTTTCAGCTGTATTTACTGTCATCATCCCCCAGCATTTGCTAGTGCTAGTTTCTCGTTGTTTATCAGCACATGGCTAATGTTGCGGAATGACATCACAATGGGGGTTCAAACCGTTTCAGATGCACAAAACACAAACTGGTTGTAAGAGCACCTGCTTGCCCCCAGCATGTGCTAGTGCTACTTTTCATATCATGAAGCACGTAACAAATGCGGGAAGCAAACAGTGGTCATTTCTATAAAAATACATGTCCTGTTGAATTTGTCCTTTCAACCCCCAGCATATGCTAGTGCTAGTTGTATTTGTAAGACCAGCGCAAAGCAAATGCAAGGAGTCTCTTGGTATGATGGCAAGCAGCAACAGCTAGTTTCCAAATTTGTCTTTTTGGAATACTTCTTTCTTGGCTGTCATCACGACAGTTGGCCTTTCTTGTTGATGGATTTCCTTTTGCATTTCTTCTTTTATATAGCTGTTTTCTGGCAGTCAAGAGTCAAACATGCCAATCAGCACAATCACTATGCCATCAAGGTATTTGAGCAAACCCTGACGGATGTGATTACCTCGCAGGTTTGTCATTGATTGGTTGCATTGTTCTCTGTAATTGACAGAATTGATGCCTTTTGTCATCAATGTGTGTTTTGGCATAACGTGAGCTTTTAAATGCAGCAATTACAGTTAGAGACCCTAAGCATTTGCTAGTGCTAGTTTTAACAACTACAAGCACAAAACAAATACTAAGGATTCCATAACCGTCGATGACTGATGTCAATGCCATTCACGAACTTCTTTTCAGCTGTATTTACTGTCATCATCCCCCAGCATTTGCTAGTGCTAGTTTCTCGTTGTTTACCAGCACATGGCTTATGTTGCGGAATGACATCACAATGGGGGTTCAAACCGTTTCAGATGCACAAAACACAAACTGGTTGTAAGAGCACCTGCTTGCCCCCAGCATGTGCTAGTGCTACTTTTCATATCATGAAGCACATAACAAATGCGGGAAGCAAACAGTGGTCATTTCTATAAAAATACATGTCCTGTTGAATTTGTCCTTTCAACCCCCAGCATATGCTAGTGCTAGTTGTATTTGTAAGACCAGCGCAAAGCAAATGCAAGGAGTCTCTTGGTATGATGGCAAGCAGCAACAGCTAGTTTCCAAATTTGTCTTTTTGGAATACTTCTTTCTTGGCTGTCATCACGACAGTTGGCCTTTATTGTTGATGGATTTCCTTTTGCATTTCTTCTTTTATATAGCTGTTTTCTGGCAGTCAAGAGTCAAACATGCCAATCAGCACAATCACTATGCCATCAAGGTATTTGAGCAAACCCTGACGGATGTGAATACCTCGCAGGTTTGTCATTGATTGGTTGCATTGTTCTCTGTAATTGACAGAATTGATGCCTTTTGTCATCAATGTGTGTTTTGGCATAACGTGAGCTTTTAAATGCAGCAATTACAGTTAGAGACCCTAAGCATTTGCTAGTGCTAGTTTTAACAACTACAAGCACAAAACAAATACTAAGGATTCCATAACCGTCGATGACTGATGTCAATGCCATTCACGAACTTCTTTTCAGCTGTATTTACTGTCATCATCCCCCAGCATTTGCTAGTGCTAGTTTCTCGTTGTTTACCAGCACATGGCTAATGTTGCGGAATGACATCACAATGGGGGTTCAAACCGTTTCAGATGCACAAAACACAAACTGGTTGTAAGAGCACCTGCTTGCCCCCAGCATGTGCTAGTGCTACTTTTCATATCATGAAGCACATAACAAATGCGGGAAGCAAACAGTGGTCATTTCTATAAAAATACATGTCCTGTTGAATTTGTCCTTTCAACCCCCAGCATATGCTAGTGCTAGTTGTATTTGTAAGACCAGCGCAAAGCAAATGCAAGGAGTCTCTTGGTATGATGGCAAGCAGCAACAGCTAGTTTCCAAATTTGTCTTTTTGGAATACTTCTTTCTTGGCTGTCATCACGACAGTTGGCCTTTCTTGTTGATGGATTTCCTTTTGCATTTCTTCTTTTATATAGCTGTTTTCTGGCAGTCAAGAGTCAAACATGCCAATCAGCACAATCACTATGCCATCAAGGTATTTGAGCAAACCCTGACGGATGTGATTACCTCGCAGGTTTGTCATTGATTGGTTGCATTGTTCTCTGTAATTGACAGAATTGATACCTTTTGTCATCAATGTGTGTTTTGGCATAACGTGAGCTTTTAAATGCAGCAATTACAGTTAGAGACCCTAAGCATTTGCTAGTGCTAGTTTTAACAACTACAAGCACAAAACAAATACTAAGGATTCCATAACCGTCGATGACTGATGTCAATGCCATTCACGAACTTCTTTTCAGCTGTATTTACTGTCATCATCCCCCAGCATTTGCTAGTGCTAGTTTCTCGTTGTTTACCAGCACATGGCTAATGTTGCGGAATGACATCACAATGGGGGTTCAAACCGTTTCAGATGCACAAAACACAAACTGGTTGTAAGAGCACCTGCTTGCCCCCAGCATGTGCTAGTGCTACTTTTCATATCATGAAGCACGTAACAAATGCGGGAAGCAAACAGTGGTCATTTCTATATAAATACATATCCTGTTGAATTTGAACTTTCAACCCCCAGCATATGCTAGTGCTAGTTGTATTTGTAAGACCAGCGCAAAGCAAATGCAAGGAGTCTCTTGGTATGATGGCAAGCAGCAACATCTAGTTTCCAAATTTGTCTTTTTGGAATACTTCTTTCTTGGCTGTCATCACGACAGTTGGCCTTTCTTGTTGATGGATTTCCTTTTGCATTTCTTCCTTTATATAGCTGTTTTCTGGCAGTCAAGAGTCAAACATGCCAATCAGCACAATCACTATGCCATCAAGGTATTTGAGCAAACCCTGACGGATGTGATTACCTCGCAGGTTTGTCATTGATTGGTTGCATTGTTCTTTGTAATTGACAGAATTGATGCATTTTGTCATCAATGTGTGTTTTGGCATAACGTGAGCTTTTAAATGCAGCAATTACAGTTAGAGACCCTAAGCATTTGCTAGTGCTAGTTTTAACAACTACAAGCACAAAACAAATACTAAGGATTCCATAACCGTCGATGACTGATGTCAATGCCATTCACGAACTTCTTTTCAGCTGTATTTACTGTCATCATCCCCCAGCATTTGCTAGTGCTAGTTTCTCGTTGTTTACCAGCACATGGCTAATGTTGCGGAATGACATCACAATGGGGGTTCAAACCGTTTCAGATGCACAAAACACAAACTGGTTGTAAGAGCACCTGCTTGCCCCCAGCATGTGCTAGTGCTACTTTTCATATCATGAAGCACGTAACAAATGCGGGAAGCAAACAGTGGTCATTTCTATAAAAATACATATCCTGTTGAATTTGACCTTTCAACCCCCAGCATATGCTAGTGCTAGTTGTATTTGTAAGACCAGCGCAAAGCAAATGCAAGGAGTCTCTTGGTATGATGGCAAGCAGCAACATCTAGTTTCCAAATTTGTCTTTTTGGAATACTTCTTTCTTGGCTGTCATCACGACAGTTGGCCTTTCTTGTTGATGGATTTCCTTTTGCATTTCTTCCTTTATATAGCTGTTTTCTGGCAGTAAAGAGTCAAACATGCCAATCAGCACAATCACTATGCCATCAAGGTATTTGAGCAAACCCTGACGGATGTGATTACCTCGCAGGTTTGTCATTGATTGGTTGCATTGTTCTTTGTAATTGACAGAATTGATGCATTTTGTCATCAATGTGTGTTTTGGCATAACGTGAGCTTTTAAATGCAGCAATTACAGTTAGAGACCCTAAGCATTTGCTAGTGCTAGTTTTAACAACTACAAGCACAAAACAAATACTAAGGATTCCATAACCGTCGATGACTGATGTCAATGCCATTCACGAACTTCTTTTCAGCTGTATTTACTGTCATCATCCCCCAGCATTTGCTAGTGCTAGTTTCTCGTTGTTTACCAGCACATGGCTAATGTTGCGGAATGACATCACAATGGGGGTTCAAACCGTTTCAGATGCACAAAACACAAACTGGTTGTAAGAGCACCTGCTTGCCCCCAGCATGTGCTAGTGCTACTTTTCATATCATGAAGCACGTAACAAATGCGGGAAGCAAACAGTGGTCATTTCTATAAAAATACATATCCTGTTGAATTTGACCTTTCAACCCCCAGCATATGCTAGTGCTAGTTGTATTTGTAAGACCAGCGCAAAGCAAATGCAAGGAGTCTCTTGGTATGATGGCAAGCAGCAACATCTAGTTTCCAAATTTGTCTTTTTGGAATACTTCTTTCTTGGCTGTCATCACGACAGTTGGCCTTTCTTGTTGATGGATTTCCTTTTGCATTTCTTCTTTTATATAGCTGTTTTCTGGCAGTCAAGAGTCAAACATGCCAATCAGCACAATCACTATGCCATCAAGGTATTTGAGCAAACCCTGACGGATGTGATTACCTCGCAGGTTTGTCTTTGATTGGTTGCATTGTTCTCTGTAATTGACAGAATTGATGCCTTTTGTCATCAATGTGTGTTTTGGCATAACGTGAGCTTTTAAATGCAGCAATTACAGTTAGAGACCCTAAGCATTTGCTAGTGCTAGTTTTAACAACTACAAGCACAAAACAAATACTAAGGATTCCATAACCGTCGATGACTGATGTCAATGCCATTCACGAACTTCTTTTCAGCTGTATTTACTGTCATCATCCCCCAGCATTTGCTAGTGCTAGTTTCTCGTTGTTTACCAGCACATGGCTAATGTTGCGGAATGACATCACAATGGGGGTTCAAACCGTTTCAGATGCACAAAACACAAACTGGTTGTAAGAGCACCTGCTTGCCCCCAGCATGTGCTAGTGCTATTTTTCATATCATGAAGCACGTAACAAATGCGGGAAGCAAACAGTGGTCATTTCTATAAAAATACATATCCTGTTGAATTTGACCTTTCAACCCCCAGCATATGCTAGTGCTAGTTGTATTTGTAAGACCAGCGCAAAGCAAATGCAAGGAGTCTCTTGGTATGATGGCAAGCAGCAACAGCTAGTTTCCAAATTTGTCTTTTTGGAATACTTCTTTCTTGGCTGTCATCACGACAGTTGGCCTTTATTGTTGATGGATTTCCTTTTGCATTTCTTCTTTTATATAGCTGTTTTCTGGCAGTCAAGAGTCAAACATGCCAATCAGCACAATCACTATGCCATCAAGGTATTTGAGCAAACCCTGACGGATGTGAATACCTCGCAGGTTTGTCAGTGATTGGTTGCATTGTTCTCTGTAATTGACAGAATTGATACCTTTTGTCATCAATGTGTGTTTTGGCATAACGTGAGCTTTTAAATGCAGCAATTACAGTTAGAGACCCTAAGCATTTGCTAGTGCTAGTTTTAACAACTACAAGCACAAAACAAATACTAAGGATTCCATAACCGTCGATGACTGATGTCAATGCCATTCACGAACTTCTTTTCAGCTGTATTTACTGTCATCATCCCCCAGCATTTGCTAGTGCTAGTTTCTCGTTGTTTACCAGCACATGGCTAATGTTGCGGAATGACATCACAATGGGGGTTCAAACCGTTTCAGATGCACAAAACACAAACTGGTTGTAAGAGCACCTGCTTGCCCCCAGCATGTGCTAGTGCTACTTTTCATATCATGAAGCACGTAACAAATGCGGGAAGCAAACAGTGGTCATTTCTATAAAAATACATGTCCTGTTGAATTTGTCCTTTCAACCCCCAGCATATGCTAGTGCTAGTTGTATTTGTAAGACCAGCGCAAAGCAAATGCAAGGAGTCTCTTGGTATGATGGCAAGCAGCAACAGCTAGTTTCCAAATTTGTCTTTTTGGAATACTTCTTTCTTGGCTGTCATCACGACAGTTGGCCTTTCTTGTTGGTGGATTTCCTTTTGCATTTCTTCTTTTATATAGCTGTTTTCTGGCAGTCAAGAGTCAAAAATGCCAATCAGCACAATCACTATGCCATCAAGGTATTTGAGCAAACCCTGACGGATGTGATTACCTCGCAGGTTTGTCATTGCTTGGTTGCATTGTTCTCTGTAATTGACAGAATTGATGCCTTTTGTCATCAATGTGTGTTTTGGCATAACGTGAGCTTTTAAATGCAGCAATTACAGTTAGAGACCCTAAGCATTTGCTAGTGCTAGTTTTAACAACTACAAGCACAAAACAAATACTAAGGATTCCATAACCGTCGATGACTGATGTCAATGCCATTCACGAACTTCTTTTCAGCTGTATTTACTGTCATCATCCCCCAGCATTTGCTAGTGCTAGTTTCTCGTTGTTTACCAGCACATGGCTAATGTTGCGGAATGACATCACAATGGGGGTTCAAACCGTTTCAGATGCACAAAACACAAACTGGTTGTAAGAGCACCTGCTTGCCCCCAGCATGTGCTAGTGCTACTTTTCATATCATGAAGCACATAACAAATGCGGGAAGCAAACAGTGGTCATTTCTATAAAAATACATGTCCTGTTGAATTTGTCCTTTCAACCCCCAGCATATGCTAGTGCTAGTTGTATTTGTAAGACCAGCGCAAAGCAAATGCAAGGAGTCTCTTGGTATGATGGCAAGCAGCAACAGCTAGTTTCCAAATTTGTCTTTTTGGAATACTTCTTTCTTGGCTGTCATCACGACAGTTGGCCTTTCTTGTTGATGGATTTCCTTTTGCATTTCTTCTTTTATATAGCTGTTTTCTGGCAGTCAAGAGTCAAACATGCCAATCAGCACAATCACTATGCCATCAAGGTATTTGAGCAAACCCTGACGGATGTGATTACCTCGCAGGTTTGTCATTGATTGGTTGCATTGTTCTCTGTAATTGACAGAATTGATACCTTTTGTCATCAATGTGTGTTTTGGCATAACGTGAGCTTTTAAATGCAGCAATTACAGTTAGAGACCCTAAGCATTTGCTAGTGCTAGTTTTAACAACTACAAGCACAAAACAAATACTAAGGATTCCATAACCGTCGATGACTGATGTCAATGCCATTCACGAACTTCTTTTCAGCTGTATTTACTGTCATCATCCCCCAGCATTTGCTAGTGCTAGTTTCTCGTTGTTTACCAGCACATGGCTAATGTTGCGGAATGACATCACAATGGGGGTTCAAACCGTTTCAGATGCACAAAACACAAACTGGTTGTAAGAGCACCTGCTTGCCCCCAGCATGTGCTAGTGCTACTTTTCATATCATGAAGCACGTAACAAATGCGGGAAGCAAACAGTGGTCATTTCTATAAAAATACATATCCTGTTGAATTTGACCTTTCAACCCCCAGCATATGCTAGTGCTAGTTGTATTTGTAAGACCAGCGCAAAGCAAATGCAAGGAGTCTCTTGGTATGATGGCAAGCAGCAACATCTAGTTTCCAAATTTGTCTTTTTGGAATACTTCTTTCTTGGCTGTCATCACGACAGTTGGCCTTTCTTGTTGATGGATTTCCTTTTGCATTTCTTCCTTTATATAGCTTTTTTCTGGCAGTCAAGAGTCAAACATGCCAATCAGCACAATCACTATGCCATCAAGGTATTTGAGCAAACCCTGACGGATGTGATTACCTCGCAGGTTTGTCATTGATTGGTTGCATTGTTCTTTGTAATTGACAGAATTGATGCATTTTGTCATCAATGTGTGTTTTGGCATAACGTGAGCTTTTAAATGCAGCAATTACAGTTAGAGACCCTAAGCATTTGCTAGTGCTAGTTTTAACAACTACAAGCACAAAACAAATACTAAGGATTCCATAACCGTCGATGACTGATGTCAATGCCATTCACGAACTTCTTTTCAGCTGTATTTACTGTCATCATCCCCCAGCATTTGCTAGTGCTAGTTTCTCGTTGTTTACCAGCACATGGCTAATGTTGCGGAATGACATCACAATGGGGGTTCAAACCGTTTCAGATGCACAAAACACAAACTGGTTGTAAGAGCACCTGCTTGCCCCCAGCATGTGCTAGTGCTACTTTTCATATCATGAAGCACATAACAAATGCGGGAAGCAAACAGTGGTCATTTCTATAAAAATACATATCCTGTTGAATTTGACCTTTCAACCCCCAGCATATGCTAGTGCTAGTTGTATTTGTAAGACCAGCGCAAAGCAAATGCAAGGAGTCTCTTGGTATGATGGCAAGCAGCAACATCTAGTTTCCAAATTTGTCTTTTTGGAATACTTCTTTCTTGGCTGTCATCACGACAGTTGGCCTTTCTTGTTGATGGATTTCCTTTTGCATTTCTTCCTTTATATAGCTTTTTTCTGGCAGTCAAGAGTCAAACATGCCAATCAGCACAATCACTATGCCATCAAGGTATTTGAGCAAACCCTGACGGATGTGATTACCTCGCAGGTTTGTCATTGATTGGTTGCATTGTTCTTTGTAATTGACAGAATTGATGCATTTTGTCATCAATGTGTGTTTTGGCATAACGTGAGCTTTTAAATGCAGCAATTACAGTTAGAGACCCTAAGCATTTGCTAGTGCTAGTTTTAACAACTACAAGCACAAAACAAATACTAAGGATTCCATAACCGTCGATGACTGATGTCAATGCCATTCACGAACTTCTTTTCAGCTGTATTTACTGTCATCATCCCCCAGCATTTGCTAGTGCTAGTTTCTCGTTGTTTACCAGCACATGGCTAATGTTGCGGAATGACATCACAATGGGGGTTCAAACCGTTTCAGATGCACAAAACACAAACTGGTTGTAAGAGCACCTGCTTGCCCCCAGCATGTGCTAGTGCTACTTTTCATATCATGAAGCACATAACAAATGCGGGAAGCAAACAGTGGTCATTTCTATAAAAATACATATCCTGTTGAATTTGACCTTTCAACCCCCAGCATATGCTAGTGCTAGTTGTATTTGTAAGACCAGCGCAAAGCAAATGCAAGGAGTCTCTTGGTATGATGGCAAGCAGCAACATCTAGTTTCCAAATTTGTCTTTTTGGAATACTTCTTTCTTGGCTGTCATCACGACAGTTGGCCTTTCTTGTTGATGGATTTCCTTTTGCATTTCTTCCTTTATATAGCTGTTTTCTGGCAGTCAAGAGTCAAACATGCCAATCAGCACAATCACTATGCCATCAAGGTATTTGAGCAAACCCTGACGGATGTGATTACCTCGCAGGTTTGTCATTGATTGGTTGCATTGTTCTTTGTAATTGACAGAATTGATGCATTTTGTCATCAATGTGTGTTTTGGCATAACGTGAGCTTTTAAATGCAGCAATTACAGTTAGAGACCCTAAGCATTTGCTAGTGCTAGTTTTAACAACTACAAGCACAAAACAAATACTAAGGATTCCATAACCGTCGATGACTGATGTCAATGCCATTCACGAACTTCTTTTCAGCTGTATTTACTGTCATCATCCCCCAGCATTTGCTAGTGCTAGTTTCTCGTTGTTTACCAGCACATGGCTAATGTTGCGGAATGACATCACAATGGGGGTTCAAACCGTTTCAGATGCACAAAACACAAACTGGTTGTAAGAGCACCTGCTTGCCCCCAGCATGTGCTAGTGCTACTTTTCATATCATGAAGCACGTAACAAATGCGGGAAGCAAACAGTGGTCATTTCTATAAAAATACATATCCTGTTGAATTTGACCTTTCAACCCCCAGCATATGCTAGTGCTAGTTGTATTTGTAAGACCAGCGCAAAGCAAATGCAAGGAGTCTCTTGGTATGATGGCAAGCAGCAACATCTAGTTTCCAAATTTGTCTTTTTGGAATACTTCTTTCTTGGCTGTCATCACGACAGTTGGCCTTTCTTGTTGATGGATTTCCTTTTGCATTTCTTCTTTTATATAGCTGTTTTCTGGCAGTCAAGAGTCAAACATGCCAATCAGCACAATCACTATGCCATCAAGGTATTTGAGCAAACCCTGACGGATGTGATTACCTCGCAGGTTTGTCATTGATTGGTTGCATTGTTCTCTGTAATTGACAGAATTGATACCTTTTGTCATCAATGTGTGTTTTGGCATAACGTGAGCTTTTAAATGCAGCAATTACAGTTAGAGACCCTAAGCATTTGCTAGTGCTAGTTTTAACAACTACAAGCACAAAACAAATACTAAGGATTCCATAACCGTCGATGACTGATGTCAATGCCATTCACGAACTTCTTTTCAGCTGTATTTACTGTCATCATCCCCCAGCCTTTGCTAGTGCTAGTTTCTCGTTGTTTACCAGCACATGGCTAATGTTGCGGAATGACATCACAATGGGGGTTCAAACCGTTTCAGATGCACAAAACACAAACTGGTTGTAAGAGCACCTGCTTGCCCCCAGCATGTGCTAGTGCTACTTTTCATATCATGAAGCACGTAACAAATGCGGGAAGCAAACAGTGGTCATTTCTATAAAAATACATATCCTGTTGAATTTGTCCGTTCAACCCCCAGCATATGCTAGTGCTAGTTGTATTTGTAAGACCAGCGCAAAGCAAATGCAAGGAGTCTCTTGGTATGATGGCAAGCAGCAACATCTAGTTTCCAAATTTGTCTTTTTGGAATACTTCTTTCTTGGCTGTCATCACGACAGTTGGCCTTTCTTGTTGATGGATTTCCTTTTGCATTTCTTCCTTTATATAGCTGTTTTCTGGCAGTCAAGAGTCAAACATGCCAATCAGCACAATCACTATGCCATCAAGGTATTTGAGCAAACCCTGACGGATGTGATTACCTCGCAGGTTTGTCATTGATTGGTTGCATTGTTCTCTGTAATTGACAGAATTGATGCCTTTTGTCATCAATGTGTGTTTTGGCATAACGTGAGCTTTTAAATGCAGCAATTACAGTTAGAGACCCTAAGCATTTGCTAGTGCTAGTTTTAACAACTACAAGCACAAAACAAATACTAAGGATTCCATAACCGTCGATGACTGATGTCAATGCCATTCACGAACTTCTTTTCAGCTGTATTTACTGTCATCATCCCCCAGCATTTGCTAGTGCTAGTTTCTCGTTGTTTACCAGCACATGGCTAATGTTGCGGAATGACATCACAATGGGGGTTCAACCGTTTCAGATGCACAAAACACAAACTGGTTGTAAGAGCACCTGCTTGCCCCCAGCATGTGCTAGTGCTACTTTTCATATCATGAAGCACGTAACAAATGCGGGAAGCAAACAGTGGTCATTTCTATAAAAATACATGTCCTGTTGAATTTGTCCTTTCAACCCCCAGCATATGCTAGTGCTAGTTGTATTTGTAAGACCAGCGCAAAGCAAATGCAAGGAGTCTCTTGGTATGATGGCAAGCAGCAACAGCTTGTTTCCAAATTTGTCTTTTTGGAATACTTCTTTCTTTGCTGTCATCACGACAGTTGGCCTTTCTTGTTGATGGATTTCCTTTTGCATTTCTTCTTTTATATAGCTGTTTTCTGGCAGCCAAGAGTCAAACATGCCAATCAGCACAATCACTATGCCATCAAGGTATTTGAGCAAACCCTGACGGATGTGATTACCTCGCAGGTTTGTCATTGATTGGTTGCATTGTTCTCTGTAATTGACAGAATTGATGCCTTTTGTCATCAATGTGTGTTTTGGCATAACGTGAGCTTTTAAATGCAGCAATTACAGTTAGAGACCCTAAGCATTTGCTAGTGCTAGTTTTAACAACTACAAGCACAAAACAAATACTAAGGATTCCATAACCGTCGATGACTGATGTCAATGCCATTCACGAACTTCTTTTCAGCTGTATTTACTGTCATCATCCCCCAGCATTTTCTAGTGCTAGTTTCTCGTTGTTTACCAGCACATGGTTAATGTTGCGGAATGACATCACAATGGGGGTTCAAACCGTTTCAGATGCACAAAACACAAACTGGTTGTAAGAGCACCTGCTTGCCCCCAGCATGTGCTAGTGCTACTTTTCATATCATGAAGCACATAACAAATGCGGGAAGCAAACAGTGGTCATTTCTATAAAAATACATATCCTGTTGAATTTGACCTTTCAACCCCCAGCATATGCTAGTGCTAGTTGTATTTGTAAGACCAGCGCAAAGCAAATGCAAGGAGTCTCTTGGTATGATGGCAAGCAGCAACATCTAGTTTCCAAATTTGTCTTTTTGGAATACTTCTTTCTTTGCTGTCATCACGACAGTTGGCCTTTCTTGTTGATGGATTTCCTTTTGCATTTCTTCTTTTATATAGCTGTTTTCTGGCAGTCAAGAGTCAAACATGCCAATCAGCACAATCACTATGCCATCAAGGTATTTGAGCAAACCCTGACGGATGTGATTACCTCGCAGGTTTGTCATTGATTGGTTGCATTGTTCTTTGTAATTGACAGAATTGATGCATTTTGTCATAAATGTGTTTTGGCATAACGTGAGCTTTTAAATGCAGCAATTACAGTTAGAGACCCTAAGCATTTGCTAGTGCTAGTTTTAACAACTACAAGCACAAAACAAATACTAAGGATTCCATAACCGTCGATGACTGATGTCAATGCCATTCACGAACTTCTTTTCAGCTGTATTTACTGTCATCATCCCCCAGCATTTTCTAGTGCTAGTTTCTCGTTGTTTACCAGCACATGGCTAATGTTGCGGAATGACATCACAATGGGGGTTCAAACCGTTTCAGATGCACAAAACACAAACTGGTTGTAAGAGCACCTGCTTGCCCCCAGCATGTGCTAGTGCTACTTTTCATATCATGAAGCACATAACAAATGCGGGAAGCAAACAGTGGTCATTTCTATAAAAATACATATCCTGTTGAATTTGACCTTTCAACCCCCAGCATATGCTAGTGCTAGTTGTATTTGTAAGACCAGCGCAAAGCAAATGCAAGGAGTCTCTTGGTATGATGGCAAGCAGCAACATCTAGTTTCCAAATTTGTCTTTTTGGAATACTTCTTTCTTGGCTGTCATCACGACAGTTGGCCTTTCTTGTTGATGGATTTCCTTTTGCATTTCTTCTTTTATATAGCTGTTTTCTGGCAGTCAAGAGTCAAACATGCCAATCAGCACAATCACTATGCCATCAAGGTATTTGAGCAAACCCTGACGGATGTGATTACCTCGCAGGTTTGTCATTGATTGGTTGCATTGTTCTTTGTAATTGACAGAATTGATGCATTTTGTCATAAATGTGTTTTGGCATAACGTGAGCTTTTAAATGCAGCAATTACAGTTAGAGACCCTAAGCATTTGCTAGTGCTAGTTTTAACAACTACAAGCACAAAACAAATACTAAGGATTCCATAACCGTCGATGACTGATGTCAATGCCATTCACGAACTTCTTTTCAGCTGTATTTACTGTCATCATCCCCCAGCATTTGCTAGTGCTAGTTTCTCGTTGTTTACCAGCACATGGCTAATGTTGCGGAATGACATCACAATGGGGGTTCAAACCGTTTCAGATGCACAAAACACAAACTGGTTGTAAGAGCACCTGCTTGCCCCCAGCATGTGCTAGTGCTACTTTTCATATCATGAAGCACGTAACAAATGCGGGAAGCAAACAGTGGTCATTTCTATAAAAATACATGTCCTGTTGAATTTGTCCTTTCAACCCCCAGCATATGCTAGTGCTAGTTGTATTTGTAAGACCAGCGCAAAGCAAATGCAAGGAGTCTCTTGGTATGATGGCAAGCAGCAACATCTAGTTTCCAAATTTGTCTTTTTGGAATACTTCTTTCTTGGCTGTCATCACGACAGTTGGCCTTTCTTGTTGATGAATTTCCTTTTGCATTTCTTCCTTTATATAGCTGTTTTCTGGCAGTCAAGAGTCAAACATGCCAATCAGCACAATCACTATGCCATCAAGGTATTTAAGCAAACCCTGACGGATGTGATTACCTCGCAGGTTTGTCATTGATTGGTTGCATTGTTCTTTGTAATTGACAGAATTGATGCATTTTGTCATCAATGTGTGTTTTGGCATAACATGAGCTTTTAAATGCAGCAATTACAGTTAGAGACCCTAAGCATTTGCTAGTGCTAGTTTTAACAACTACAAGCACAAAACAAATACTAAGGATTCCATAACCGTCGATGACTGATGTCAATGCCATTCACGAACTTCTTTTCAGCTGTATTTACTGTCATCATCCCCCAGCATTTGCTAGTGCTAGTTTCTCGTTGTTTACCAGCACATGGCTAATGTTGCGGAATGACATCACAATGGGGGTTCAAACCGTTTCAGATGCACAAAACACAAACTGGTTGTAAGAGCACCTGCTTGCCCCCAGCATGTGCTAGTGCTACTTTTCATATCATGAAGCACGTAACAAATGCGGGAAGCAAACAGTGGTCATTTCTATAAAAATACATATCCTGTTGAATTTGACCTTTCAACCCCCAGCATATGCTAGTGCTAGTTGTATTTGTAAGACCAGCGCAAAGCAAATGCAAGGAGTCTCTTGGTATGATGGCAAGCAGCAACAGCTAGTTTCCAAATTTGTCTTTTTGGAATACTTCTTTCTTTGCTGTCATCACGACAGTTGGCCTTTCTTGTTGATGGATTTCCTTTTGCATTTCTTCTTTTATATAGCTGTTTTCTGGCAGCCAAGAGTCAAACATGCCAATCAGCACAATCACTATGCCATCAAGGTATTTGAGCAAACCCTGACGGATGTGATTACCTCGCAGGTTTGTCATTGATTGGTTGCATTGTTCTCTGTAATTGACAGAATTGATGCCTTTTGTCATCAATGTGTGTTTTGGCATAACGTGAGCTTTTAAATGCAGCAATTACAGTTAGAGACCCTAAGCATTTGCTAGTGCTAGTTTTAACAACTACAAGCACAAAACAAATACTAAGGATTCCATAACCGTCGATGACTGATGTCAATGCCATTCACGAACTTCTTTTCAGCTGTATTTACTGTCATCATCCCCCAGCATTTTCTAGTGCTAGTTTCTCGTTGTTTACCAGCACATGGCTAATGTTGCGGAATGACATCACAATGGGGGTTCAAACCGTTTCAGATGCACAAAACACAAACTGGTTGTAAGAGCACCTGCTTGCCCCCAGCATGTGCTAGTGCTACTTTTCATATCATGAAGCACATAACAAATGCGGGAAGCAAACAGTGGTCATTTCTATAAAAATACATATCCTGTTGAATTTGACCTTTCAACCCCCAGCATATGCTAGTGCTAGTTGTATTTGTAAGACCAGCGCAAAGCAAATGCAAGGAGTCTCTTGGTATGATGGCAAGCAGCAACATCTAGTTTCCAAATTTGTCTTTTTGGAATACTTCTTTCTTGGCTGTCATCACGACAGTTGGCCTTTCTTGTTGATGGATTTCCTTTTGCATTTCTTCTTTTATATAGCTGTTTTCTGGCAGTCAAGAGTCAAACATGCCAATCAGCACAATCACTATGCCATCAAGGTATTTGAGCAAACCCTGACGGATGTGATTACCTCGCAGGTTTGTCATTGATTGGTTGCATTGTTCTTTGTAATTGACAGAATTGATGCATTTTGTCATCAATGTGTTTTGGCATAACGTGAGCTTTTAAATGCAGCAATTACAGTTAGAGACCCTAAGCATTTGCTAGTGCTAGTTTTAACAACTACAAGCACAAAACAAATACTAAGGATTCCATAACCGTCGATGACTGATGTCAATGCCATTCACGAACTTCTTTTCAGCTGTATTTACTGTCATCATCCCCCAGCATTTGCTAGTGCTAGTTTCTCGTTGTTTACCAGCACATGGCTAATGTTGCGGAATGACATCACAATGGGGGTTCAAACCGTTTCAGATGCACAAAACACAAACTGGTTGTAAGAGCACCTGCTTGCCCCCAGCATGTGCTAGTGCTACTTTTCATATCATGAAGCACGTAACAAATGCGGGAAGCAAACAGTGGTCATTTCTATAAAAATACATGTCCTGTTGAATTTGTCCTTTCAACCCCCAGCATATGCTAGTGCTAGTTGTATTTGTAAGACCAGGCAAAGCAAATGCAAGGAGTCTCTTGGTATGATGGCAAGCAGCAACATCTAGTTTCCAAATTTGTCTTTTTGGAATACTTCTTTCTTGGCTGTCATCACGACAGTTGGCCTTTCTTGTTGATGGATTTCCTTTTGCATTTCTTCCTTTATATAGCTGTTTTCTGGCAGTCAAGAGTCAAACATGCCAATCAGCACAATCACTATGCCATCAAGGTATTTAAGCAAACCCTGACGGATGTGATTACCTCGCAGGTTTGTCATTGATTGGTTGCATTGTTCTTTGTAATTGACAGAATTGATGCATTTTGTCATCAATGTGTGTTTTGGCATAACATGAGCTTTTAAATGCAGCAATTACAGTTAGAGACCCTAAGCATTTGCTAGTGCTAGTTTTAACAACTACAAGCACAAAACAAATACTAAGGATTCCATAACCGTCGATGACGGATGTCAATGCCATTCACGAACTTCTTTTCAGCTGTATTTACTGTCATCATCCCCCAGCATTTGCTAGTGCTAGTTTCTCGTTGTTTACCAGCACATGGCTAATGTTGCGGAATGACATCACAATGGGGGTTCAAACCGTTTCAGATGCACAAAACACAAACTGGTTGTAAGAGCACCTGCTTGCCCCCAGCATGTGCTAGTGCTACTTTTCATATCATGAAGCACGTAACAAATGCGGGAAGCAAACAGTGGTCATTTCTATAAAAATACATATCCTGTTGAATTTGACCTTTCAACCCCCAGCATATGCTAGTGCTAGTTGTATTTGTAAGACCAGCGCAAAGCAAATGCAAGGAGTCTCTTGGTATGATGGCAAGCAGCAACATCTAGTTTCCAAATTTGTCTTTTTGGAATACTTCTTTCTTGGCTGTCATCACGACAGTTGGCCTTTCTTGTTGATGGATTTCCTTTTGCATTTCTTCCTTTATATAGCTGTTTTCTGGCAGTCAAGAGTCAAACATGCCAATCAGCACAATCACTATGCCATCAAGGTATTTGAGCAAACCCTGACGGATGTGATTACCTCGCAGGTTTGTCATTGATTGGTTGCATTGTTCTTTGTAATTGACAGAATTGATGCATTTTGTCATCAATGTGTGTTTTGGCATAACGTGAGCTTTTAAATGCAGCAATTACAGTTAGAGACCCTAAGCATTTGCTAGTGCTAGTTTTAACAACTACAAGCACAAAACAAATACTAAGGATTCCATAACCGTCGATGACTGATGTCAATGCCATTCACGAACTTCTTTTCAGCTGTATTTACTGTCATCATCCCCCAGCATTTGCTAGTGCTAGTTTCTCGTTGTTTACCAGCACATGGCTAATGTTGCGGAATGACATCACAATGGGGGTTCAAACCGTTTCAGATGCACAAAACACAAACTGGTTGTAAGAGCACCTGCTTGCCCCCAGCATGTGCTAGTGCTACTTTTCATATCATGAAGCACGTAACAAATGCGGGAAGCAAACAGTGGTCATTTCTATAAAAATACATGTCCTGTTGAATTTGTCCTTTCAACCCCCAGCATATGCTAGTGCTAGTTGTATTTGTAAGACCAGCGCAAAGCAAATGCAAGGAGTCTCTTGGTATGATGGCAAGCCGCAACAGCTAGTTTCCAAATTTGTCTTTTTGGAATACTTCTTTCTTTGCTGTCATCACGACAGTTGGCCTTTCTTGTTGATGGATTTCCTTTTGCATTTCTTCTTTTATATAGCTGTTTTCTGGCAGCCAAGAGTCAAACATGCCAATCAGCACAATCACTATGCCATCAAGGTATTTGAGCAAACCCTGACGGATGTGATTACCTCGCAGGTTTGTCATTGATTGGTTGCATTGTTCTCTGTAATTGACAGAATTGATGCCTTTTGTCATCAATGTGTGTTTTGGCATAACGTGAGCTTTTAAATGCAGCAATTACAGTTAGAGACCCTAAGCATTTGCTAGTGCTAGTTTTAACAACTACAAGCACAAAACAAATACTAAGGATTCCATAACCGTCGATGACTGATGTCAATGCCATTCACGAACTTCTTTTCAGCTGTATTTACTGTCATCATCCCCCAGCATTTTCTAGTGCTAGTTTCTCGTTGTTTACCAGCACATGGCTAATGTTGCGGAATGACATCACAATGGGGGTTCAAACCGTTTCAGATGCACAAAACACAAACTGGTTGTAAGAGCACCTGCTTGCCCCCAGCATGTGCTAGTGCTACTTTTCATATCATGAAGCACATAACAAATGCGGGAAGCAAACAGTGGTCATTTCTATAAAAATACATATCCTGTTGAATTTGACCTTTCAACCCCCAGCATATACTAGTGCTAGTTGTATTTGTAAGACCAGCGCAAAGCAAATGCAAGGAGTCTCTTAGTATGATGGCAAGCTGCAACATCTAGTTTCCAAATTTGTCTTTTTGGAATACTTCTTTCTTGGCTGTCATCACGACAGTTGGCCTTTCTTGTTGATGGATTTCCTTTTGCATTTCTTCTTTTATATAGCTGTTTTCTGGCAGTCAAGAGTCAAACATGCCAATCAGCACAATCACTATGCCATCAAGGTATTTGAGCAAACCCTGACGGATGTGATTACCTCGCAGGTTTGTCATTGATTGGTTGCATTGTTCTTTGTAATTGACAGAATTGATGCATTTTGTCATCAATGTGTTTTGGCATAACGTGAGCTTTTAAATGCAGCAATTACAGTTAGAGACCCTAAGCATTTGCTAGTGCTAGTTTTAACAACTACAAGCACAAAACAAATACTAAGGATTCCATAACCGTCGATGACTGATGTCAATGCCATTCACGAACTTCTTTTTAGCTGTATTTACTGTCATCATCCCCCAGCATTTGCTAGTGCTAGTTTCTCGTTGTTTACCAGCACATGGCTAATGTTGCGGAATGACATCACAATGGGGGTTCAAACCGTTTCAGATGCACAAAACACAAACTGGTTGTAAGAGCACCTGCTTGCCCCCAGCATGTGCTAGTGCTACTTTTCATATCATGAAGCACGTAACAAATGCGGGAAGCAAACAGTGGTCATTTCTATAAAAATACATGTCCTGTTGAATTTGTCCTTTCAACCCCCAGCATATGCTAGTGCTAGTTGTATTTGTAAGACCAGCGCAAAGCAAATGCAAGGAGTCTCTTGGTATGATGGCAAGCAGCAACATCTAGTTTCCAAATTTTTCTTTTTGGAATACTTCTTTCTTGGCTGTCATCACGACAGTTGGCCTTTCTTGTTGATGGATTTCCTTTTGCATTTCTTCCTTTATATAGCTGTTTTCTGGCAGTCAAGAGTCAAACATGCCAATCAGCACAATCACTATGCCATCAAGGTATTTAAGCAAACCCTGACGGATGTGATTACCTCGCAGGTTTGTCATTGATTGGTTGCATTGTTCTTTGTAATTGACAGAATTGATGCATTTTGTCATCAATGTGTGTTTTGGCATAACATGAGCTTTTAAATGCAGCAATTACAGTTAGAGACCCTAAGCATTTGCTAGTGCTAGTTTTAACAACTACAAGCACAAAACAAATACTAAGGATTCCATAACCGTCGATGACTGATGTCAATGCCATTCACGAACTTCTTTTCAGCTGTATTTACTGTCATCATCCCCCAGCATTTGCTAGTGCTAGTTTCTCGTTGTTTACCAGCACATGGCTAATGTTGCGGAATGACATCACAATGGGGGTTCAAACCGTTTCAGATGCACAAAACACAAACTGGTTGTAAGAGCACCTGCTTGCCCCCAGCATGTGCTAGTGCTACTTTTCATATCATGAAGCACGTAACAAATGCGGGAAGCAAACAGTGGTCATTTCTATAAAAATACATATCCTGTTGAATTTGACCTTTCAACCCCCAGCATATGCTAGTGCTAGTTGTATTTGTAAGACCAGCGCAAAGCAAATGCAAGGAGTCTCTTGGTATGATGGCAAGCAGCAACATCTAGTTTCCAAATTTGTCTTTTTGGAATACTTCTTTCTTGGCTGTCATCACGACAGTTGGCCTTTCTTGTTGATGGATTTCCTTTTGCATTTCTTCCTTTATATAGCTGTTTTCTGGCAGTCAAGAGTCAAACATGCCAATCAGCACAATCACTATGCCATCAAGGTATTTGAGCAAACCCTGACGGATGTGATTACCTCGCAGGTTTGTCATTGATTGGTTGCATTGTTCTTTGTAATTGACAGAATTGATGCATTTTGTCATCAATGTGTGTTTTGGCATAACGTGAGCTTTTAAATGCAGCAATTACAGTTAGAGACCCTAAGCATTTGCTAGTGCTAGTTTTAACAACTACAAGCACAAAACAAATACTAAGGATTCCATAACCGTCGATGACTGATGTCAATGCCATTCACGAACTTCTTTTCAGCTGTATTTACTGTCATCATCCCCCAGCATTTGCTAGTGCTAGTTTCTCGTTGTTTACCAGCACATGGCTAATGTTGCGGAATGACATCACAATGGGGGTTCAAACCGTTTCAGATGCACAAAACACAAACTGGTTGTAAGAGCACCTGCTTGCCCCCAGCATGTGCTAGTGCTACTTTTCATATCATGAAGCACGTAACAAATGCGGGAAGCAAACAGTGGTCATTTCTATAAAAATACATGTCCTGTTGAATTTGTCCTTTCAACCCCCAGCATATGCTAGTGCTAGTTGTATTTGTAAGACCAGCGCAAAGCAAATGCAAGGAGTCTCTTGGTATGATGCCAAGCAGCAACAGCTAGTTTCCAAATTTGTCTTTTTGGAATACGTCTTTCTTGGCTGTCATCACGACAGTGGGACTTTCTTGTTGATGGATTTCCTTTTGCATTTCTTCTTTTATATAGCTGTTTTCTGGCAGTCAAGAGTCAAACATGCCAATCAGCACAATCACTATGCCATCAAGGTATTTGAGCAAACCCTGACGGATGTGATTACCTCGCAGGTTTGTCATTGATTGGTTGCATTGTTCTCTGTAATTGACAGAATTGATGCATTTTGTCATCAATGTGTGTTTTGGCATAACGTGAGCTTTTAAATGCAGCAATTACAGTTAGAGACCCTAAGCATTTGCTAGTGCTAGTTTTAACAACTACAAGCACAAAACAAATACTAAGGATTCCATAACCGTCGATGACTGATGTCAATGCCATTCACGAACTTCTTTTCAGCTGTATTTACTGTCATCATCCCCCAGCATTTGCTAGTGCTAGTTTCTCGTTGTTTACCAGCACATGGCTAATGTTGCGGAATGACATCACAATGGGGGTTCAACCGTTTCAGATGCACAAAACACAAACTGGTTGTAAGAGCACCTGCTTGCCCCCAGCATGTGTTAGTGCTACTTTTCATATCATGAAGCACGTAACAAATGCGGGAAGCAAACAGTGGTCATTTCTATAAAAATACATGTCCTGTTGAATTTGTCCTTTCAACCCCCAGCATATGCTAGTGCTAGTTGTATTTGTAAGACCAGCGCAAAGCAAATGCAAGGAGTCTCTTGGTATGATGCCAAGCAGCAACAGCTAGTTTCCAAATTTGTCTTTTTGGAATACGTCTTTCTTGGCTGTCATCACGACAGTGGGACTTTCTTGTTGATGGATATCCTTTTGCATTTCTTCTTTTATATAGCTGTTTTCTGGCAGCCAAGAGTCAAACATGCCAATCAGCACAATCACTATGCCATCAAGGTATTTGAGCAAACCCTGACGGATGTGATTACCTCGCAGGTTTGTCATTGATTGGTTGCATTGTTCTCTGTAATTGACAGAATTGATGCATTTTGTCATCAATGTGTGTTTTGGCATAACGTGAGCTTTTAAATGCAGCAATTACAGTTAGAGACCCTAAGCATTTGCTAGTGCTAGTTTTAACAACTACAAGCACAAAACAAATACTAAGGATTCCATAACCGTCGATGACTGATGTCAATGCCATTCACGAACTTCTTTTCAGCTGTATTTACTGTCATCATCCCCCAGCATTTGCTAGTGCTAGTTTCTCGTTGTTTACCAGCACATGGCTAATGTTGCGGAATGACATCACAATGGGGGTTCAAACCGTTTCAGATGCACAAAACACAAACTGGTTGTAAGAGCACCTGCTTGCCCCCAGCATGTGCTAGTGCTACTTTTCATATCATGAAGCACGTAACAAATGCGGGAAGCAAACAGTGGTCATTTCTATAAAAATACATGTCCTGTTGAATTTGTCCTTTCAACCCCCAGAATATGCTAGTGCTAGTTGTATTTGTAAGACCAGCGCAAAGCAAATGCAAGGAGTCTCCTGGTATGATGGCAAGCAGTAACAGCTAGTTTCCAAATTTGTCTTTTTGGAATACTTCTTTCTTGGCTGTCATCACGACAGTTGGCCTTTCTTGTTGATGGATTTTCTTTTGCATTTCTTCTTTTATATAGCTGTTTTCTGGCAGCCAAGAGTCAAACATGCCAATCAGCACAATCACTATGCCATCAAGGTATTTGAGCAAACCCTGACGGATGTGATTACCTCGCAGGTTTGTCATTGATTGGTTGCATTGTTCTCTGTAATTGACAGAATTGATGCCTTTTGTCATCAATGTGTGTTTTTGCATAACGTGAGCTTTTAAATGCAGCAATTACAGTTAGAGACCCTAAGCATTTGCTAGTGCTAGTTTTAACAACTACAAGCACAAAACAAATACTAAGGATTCCATAACCGTCGATGACTGATGTCAATGCCATTCACGAACTTCTTTTCAGCTGTATTTACTGTCATCATCCCCCAGCATTTGCTAGTGCTAGTTTCTCGTTGTTTACCAGCACATGGCTAATGTTGCGGAATGACATCACAATGGGGGTTCAAACCGTTTCAGATGCACAAAACACAAACTGGTTGTAAGAGCACCTGCTTGCCCCCAGCATGTGCTAGTGCTACTTTTCATATCATGAAGCACGTAACAAATGCGGGAAGCAAACAGTGGTCATTTCTATAAAAATACATGTCCTGTTGAATTTGTCCTTTCAACCCCCAGCATATGCTAGTGCTAGTTGTATTTGTAAGACCAGCGCAAAGCAAATGCAAGGAGTCTCTTGGTATGATGGCAAGCAGCAACAGCTAGTTTCCAAATTTGTCTTTTTGGAATACTTCTTTCTTGGCTGTCATCACGACAGTTGGCCTTTCTTGTTGATGGATTTCCTTTTGCATTTCTTCTTTTATATAGCTGTTTTCTGGCAGTCAAGAGTCAAACATGCCAATCAGCACAATCACTATGCCATCAAGGTATTTGAGCAAACCCTGACGGATGTGATTACCTCGCAGGTTTGTCATTGATTGGTTGCATTGTTCTCTGTAATTGACAGAATTGATGCCTTTTGTCATCAATGTGTGTTTTGGCATAACGTGAGCTTTTAAATGCAGCAATTACAGTTAGAGACCCTTAGCATTTGCTAGTGCTAGTTTTAACAACTACAAGCACAAAACAAATACTAAGGATTCCATAACCGTCGATGACTGATGTCAATGCCATTCACGAACTTCTTTTCAGCTGTATTTACTGTCATCATCCCCCAGCATTTGCTAGTGCTAGTTTCTCGTTGTTTACCAGCACATGGCTAATGTTGCGGAATGACATCACAATGGGGGTTCAAACCGTTTCAGATGCACAAAACACAAACTGGTTGTAAGAGCACCTGCTTGCCCCCAGCATGTGCTAGTGCTACTTTTCATATCATGAAGCACGTAACAAATGCGGGAAGCAAACAGTGGTCATTTCTATAAAAATACATATCCTGTTGAATTTGACCTTTCAACCCCCAGCATATGCTAGTGCTAGTTGTATTTGTAAGACCAGCGCAAAGCAAATGCAAGGAGTCTCTTGGTATGATGGCAAGCAGCAACATCTAGTTTCCAAATTTGTCTTTTTGGAATACTTCTTTCTTGGCTGTCATCACGACAGTTGGCCTTTCTTGTTGATGGATTTCCTTTTGCATTTCTTCCTTTATATAGCTGTTTTCTGGCAGTCAAGAGTCAAACATGCCAATCAGCACAATCACTATGCCATCAAGGTATTTGAGCAAACCCTGACGGATGTGATTACCTCGCAGGTTTGTCATTGATTGGTTGCATTGTTCTTTGTAATTGACAGAATTGATGCATTTTGTCATCAATGTGTGTTTTGGCATAACGTGAGCTTTTAAATGCAGCAATTACAGTTAGAGACCCTAAGCATTTGCTAGTGCTAGTTTTAACAACTACAAGCACAAAACAAATACTAAGGATTCCATAACCGTCGATGACTGATGTCAATGCCATTCACAAACTTCTTTTCAGCTGTATTTACTGTCATCATCCCCCAGCATTTGCTAGTGCTAGTTTCTCGTTGTTTACCAGCACATGGCTAATGTTGCGGAATGACATCACAATGGGGGTTCAAACCGTTTCAGATGCACAAAACACAAACTGGTTGTAAGAGCACCTGCTTGCCCCCAGCATGTGCTAGTGCTACTTTTCATATCATGAAGCACGTAACAAATGCGGGAAGCAAACAGTGGTCATTTCTATAAAAATACATATCCTGTTGAATTTGACCTTTCAACCCCCAGCATATGCTAGTGCTAGTTGTATTTGTAAGACCAGCGCAAAGCAAATGCAAGGAGTCTCTTGGTATGATGGCAAGCAGCAACATCTAGTTTCCAAATTTGTCTTTTTGGAATACTTCTTTCTTGGCTGTCATCACGACAGTTGGCCTTTCTTGTTGATGGATTTCCTTTTGCATTTCTTCTTTTATATAGCTGTTTTCTGGCAGTCAAGAGTCAAACATGCCAATCAGCACAATCACTATGCCATCAAGGTATTTGAGCAAACCCTGACGGATGTGATTACCTCGCAGGTTTGTCATTGATTGGTTGCATTGTTCTCTGTAATTGACAGAATTGATGCCTTTTGTCATCAATGTGTGTTTTGGCATAACGTGAGCTTTTAAATGCAGCAATTACAGTTAGAGACCCTAAGCATTTGCTAGTGCTAGTTTTAACAACTACAAGCACAAAACAAATACTAAGGATTCCATAACCGTCGATGACTGATGTCAATGCCATTCACGAACTTCTTTTCAGCTGTATTTACTGTCATCATCCCCCAGCATTTGCTAGTGCTAGTTTCTCGTTGTTTACCAGCACATGGCTAATGTTGCGGAATGACATCACAATGGGGGTTCAAACCGTTTCAGATGCACAAAACACAAACTGGTTGTAAGAGCACCTGCTTGCCCCCAGCATGTGCTAGTGCTATTTTTCATATCATGAAGCACGTAACAAATGCGGGAAGCAAACAGTGGTCATTTCTATAAAAATACATGTCCTGTTGAATTTGTCCTTTCAACCCCCAGCATATGCTAGTGCTAGTTGTATTTGTAAGACCAGCGCAAAGCAAATGCAAGGAGTCTCTTGGTATGATGGCAAGCAGCAACAGCTAGTTTCCAAATTTGTCTTTTTGGAATACTTCTTTCTTGGCTGTCATCACGACAGTTGGCCTTTCTTGTTGATGGATTTCCTTTTGCATTTCTTCTTTTATATAGCTGTTTTCTGGCAGTCAAGAGTCAAACATGCCAATCAGCACAATCACTATGCCATCAAGGTATTTGAGCAAACCCTGACGGATGTGATTACCTCGCAGGTTTGTCATTGATTGGTTGCATTGTTCTCTGTAATTGACAGAATTGATACCTTTTGTCATCAATGTGTGTTTTGGCATAACGTGAGCTTTTAAATGCAGCAATTACAGTTAGAGACCCTAAGCATTTGCTAGTGCTAGTTTTAACAACTACAAGCACAAAACAAATACTAAGGATTCCATAACCGTCGATGACTGATGTCAATGCCATTCACGAACTTCTTTTCAGCTGTATTTACTGTCATCATCCCCCAGCATTTGCTAGTGCTAGTTTCTCGTTGTTTACCAGCACATGGCTAATGTTGCGGAATGACATCACAATGGGGGTTCAAACCGTTTCAGATGCACAAAACACAAACTGGTTGTAAGAGCACCTGCTTGCCCCCAGCATGTGCTAGTGCTACTTTTCATATCATGAAGCACGTAACAAATGCGGGAAGCAAACAGTGGTCATTTCTATAAAAATACATGTCCTGTTGAATTTGTCCGTTCAACCCCCAGCATATGCTAGTGCTAGTTGTATTTGTAAGACCAGCGCAAAGCAAATGCAAGGAGTCTCTTGGTATGATGGCAAGCAGCAACAGCTAGTTTCCAAATTTGTCTTTTTGGAATACTTCTTTCTTGGCTGTCATCACACGACAGTGGGACTTTCTTGTTGATGGATTTCCTTTTGCATTTCTTCTTTTATATAGCTGTTTTCTGGCAGTCAAGAGTCAAACATGCCAATCAGCACAATCACTATGCCATCAAGGTATTTGAGCAAACCCTGACGGATGTGATTACCTCGCAGGTTTGTCATTGATTGGTTGCATTGTTCTCTGTAATTGACAGAATTTATGCATTTTGTCATCAATGTGTGTTTTGGCATAACGTGAGCTTTTAAATGCAGCAATTACAGTTAGAGACCCTAAGCATTTGCTAGTGCTAGTTTTAACAACTACAAGCACAAAACAAATACTAAGGATTCCATAACCGTCGATGACTGATGTCAATGCCATTCACGAACTTCTTTTCAGCTGTATTTACTGTCATCATCCCCCAGCATTTGCTAGTGCTAGTTTCTCGTTGTTTACCAGCACATGGCTAATGTTGCGGAATGACATCACAATGGGGGTTCAAACCGTTTCAGATGCACAAAACACAAACTGGTTGTAAGAGCACCTGCTTGCCCCCAGCATGTGCTAGTGCTACTTTTCATATCATGAAGCACGTAACAAATGCGGGAAGCAAACAGTGGTCATTTCTATAAAAATACATATCCTGTTGAATTTGACCTTTCAACCCCCAGCATATGCTATTGCTAGTTGTATTTGTAAGACCAGCGCAAAGCAAATGCAAGGAGTCTCTTGGTATGATGGCAAGCAGCAACAGCTAGTTTCCAAATTTGTCTTTTTGGAATACTTCTTTCTTGGCTGTCATCACGACAGTTGGCCTTTCTTGTTGATGGATTTCCTTTTGCATTTCTTCTTTTATATAGCTGTTTTCTGGCAGTCAAGAGTCAAACATGCCAATCAGCACAATCACTATGCCATCAAGGTATTTGAGCAAACCCTGACGGATGTGATTACCTCGCAGGTTTGTCATTGATTGGTTGCATTGTTCTCTGTAATTGACAGAATTGATGCCTTTTGTCATCAATGTGTGTTTTGGCATAACGTGAGCTTTTAAATGCAGCAATTACAGTTAGAGACCCTAAGCATTTGCTAGTGCTAGTTTTAACAACTACAAGCACAAAACAAATACTAAGGATTCCATAACCGTCGATGACTGATGTCAATGCCATTCACGAACTTCTTTTCAGCTGTATTTACTGTCATCATCCCCCAGCATTTGCTAGTGCTAGTTTCTCGTTGTTTACCAGCACATGGCTAATGTTGCGGAATGACATCACAATGGGGGTTCAAACCGTTTCAGATGCACAAAACACAAACTGGTTGTAAGAGCACCTGCTTGCCCCCAGCATGTGCTAGTGCTATTTTTCATATCATGAAGCACGTAACAAATGCGGGAAGCAAACAGTGGTCATTTCTATAAAAATACATGTCCTGTTGAATTTGTCCTTTCAACCCCCAGCATATGCTAGTGCTAGTTGTATTTGTAAGACCAGCGCAAAGCAAATGCAAGGAGTCTCTTGGTATGATGGCAAGCAGCAACAGCTAGTTTCCAAATTTGTCTTTTTGGAATACTTCTTTCTTGGCTGTCATCACGACAGTTGGCCTTTCTTGTTGATGGATTTCCTTTTGCATTTCTTCTTTTATATAGCTGTTTTCTGGCAGTCAAGAGTCAAACATGCCAATCAGCACAATCACTATGCCATCAAGGTATTTGAGCAAACCCTGACGGATGTGATTACCTCGCAGGTTTGTCATTGATTGGTTGCATTGTTCTCTGTAATTGACAGAATTGATACCTTTTGTCATCAATGTGTGTTTTGGCATAACGTGAGCTTTTAAATGCAGCAATTACAGTTAGAGACCCTAAGCATTTGCTAGTGCTAGTTTTAACAACTACAAGCACAAAACAAATACTAAGGATTCCATAACCGTCGATGACTGATGTCAATGCCATTCACGAACTTCTTTTCAGCTGTATTTACTGTCATCATCCCCCAGCATTTGCTAGTGCTAGTTTCTCGTTGTTTACCAGCACATGGCTAATGTTGCGGAATGACATCACAATGGGGGTTCAAACCGTTTCAGATGCACAAAACACAAACTGGTTGTAAGAGCACCTGCTTGCCCCCAGCATGTGCTAGTGCTATTTTTCATATCATGAAGCACGTAACAAATGCGGGAAGCAAACAGTGGTCATTTCTATAAAAATACATGTCCTGTTGAATTTGTCCTTTCAACCCCCAGCATATGCTAGTGCTAGTTGTATTTGTAAGACCAGCGCAAAGCAAATGCAAGGAGTCTCTTGGTATGATGGCAAGCAGCAACAGCTAGTTTCCAAATTTGTCTTTTTGGAATACTTCTTTCTTGGCTGTCATCACGACAGTTGGCCTTTCTTGTTGATGGATTTCCTTTTGCATTTCTTCTTTTATATAGCTGTTTTCTGGCAGTCAAGAGTCAAACATGCCAATCAGCACAATCACTATGCCATCAAGGTATTTGAGCAAACCCTGACGGATGTGATTACCTCGCAGGTTTGTCATTGATTGGTTGCATTGTTCTCTGTAATTGACAGAATTGATACCTTTTGTCATCAATGTGTGTTTTGGCATAACGTGAGCTTTTAAATGCAGCAATTACAGTTAGAGACCCTAAGCATTTGCTAGTGCTAGTTTTAACAACTACAAGCACAAAACAAATACTAAGGATTCCATAACCGTCGATGACTGATGTCAATGCCATTCACGAACTTCTTTTCAGCTGTATTTACTGTCATCATCCCCCAGCATTTGCTAGTGCTGGTTTCTCGTTGTTTACCAGCACATGGCTAATTTCAAACCGTTTCAGATGCACAAAACACAAACTGGTTGTAAGAGCACCTGCTTGCCCCCAGCATGTGCTAGTGCTACTTTTCATATCATGAAGCACGTAACAAATGCGGGAAGCAAACAGTGGTCATTTCTATAAAAATACATGTCCTGTTGAATTTGTCCGTTCAACCCCCAGCATATGCTAGTGCTAGTTGTATTTGTAAGACCAGCGCAAAGCAAATGCAAGGAGTCTCTTGGTATGATGGCAAGCAGCAACAGCTAGTTTCCAAATTTGTCTTTTTGGAATACTTCTTTCTTGGCTGTCATCACACGACAGTGGGACTTTCTTGTTGATGGATTTCCTTTTGCATTTCTTCTTTTATATAGCTGTTTTCTGGCAGTCAAGAGTCAAACATGCCAATCAGCACAATCACTATGCCATCAAGGTATTTGAGCAAACCCTGACGGATGTGATTACCTCGCAGGTTTGTCATTGATTGGTTGCATTGTTCTCTGTAATTGACAGAATTTATGCATTTTGTCATCAATGTGTGTTTTGGCATAACGTGAGCTTTTAAATGCAGCAATTACAGTTAGAGACCCTAAGCATTTGCTAGTGCTAGTTTTAACAACTACAAGCACAAAACAAATACTAAGGATTCCATAACCGTCGATGACTGATGTCAATGCCATTCACGAACTTCTTTTCAGCTGTATTTACTGTCATCATCCCCCAGCATTTGCTAGTGCTAGTTTCTCGTTGTTTACCAGCACATGGCTAATGTTGCGGAATGACATCACAATGGGGGTTCAAACCGTTTCAGATGCACAAAACACAAACTGGTTGTAAGAGCACCTGCTTGCCCCCAGCATGTGCTAGTGCTATTTTTCATATCATGAAGCACGTAACAAATGCGGGAAGCAAACAGTGGTCATTTCTATAAAAATACATGTCCTGTTGAATTTGTCCTTTCAACCCCCAGCATATGCTAGTGCTAGTTGTATTTGTAAGACCAGCGCAAAGCAAATGCAAGGAGTCTCTTGGTATGATGGCAAGCAGCAACAGCTAGTTTCCAAATTTGTCTTTTTGGAATACTTCTTTCTTGGCTGTCATCACGACAGTTGGCCTTTCTTGTTGATGGATTTCCTTTTGCATTTCTTCTTTTATATAGCTGTTTTCTGGCAGTCAAGAGTCAAACATGCCAATCAGCACAATCACTATGCCATCAAGGTATTTGAGCAAACCCTGACGGATGTGATTACCTCGCAGGTTTGTCATTGATTGGTTGCATTGTTCTCTGTAATTGACAGAATTGATACCTTTTGTCATCAATGTGTGTTTTGGCATAACGTGAGCTTTTAAATGCAGCAATTACAGTTAGAGACCCTAAGCATTTGCTAGTGCTAGTTTTAACAACTACAAGCACAAAACAAATACTAAGGATTCCATAACCGTCGATGACTGATGTCAATGCCATTCACGAACTTCTTTTCAGCTGTATTTACTGTCATCATCCCCCAGCATTTGCTAGTGCTAGTTTCTCGTTGTTTACCAGCACATGGCTAATGTTGCGGAATGACATCACAATGGGGGTTCAAACCGTTTCAGATGCACAAAACACAAACTGGTTGTAAGAGCACCTGCTTGCCCCCAGCATGTGCTAGTGCTATTTTTCATATCATGAAGCACGTAACAAATGCGGGAAGCAAACAGTGGTCATTTCTATAAAAATACATGTCCTGTTGAATTTGTCCTTTCAACCCCCAGCATATGCTAGTGCTAGTTGTATTTGTAAGACCAGCGCAAAGCAAATGCAAGGAGTCTCTTGGTATGATGGCAAGCAGCAACAGCTAGTTTCCAAATTTGTCTTTTTGGAATACTTCTTTCTTGGCTGTCATCACGACAGTTGGCCTTTCTTGTTGATGGATTTCCTTTTGCATTTCTTCTTTTATATAGCTGTTTTCTGGCAGTCAAGAGTCAAACATGCCAATCAGCACAATCACTATGCCATCAAGGTATTTGAGCAAACCCTGACGGATGTGATTACCTCGCAGGTTTGTCATTGATTGGTTGCATTGTTCTCTGTAATTGACAGAATTGATACCTTTTGTCATCAATGTGTGTTTTGGCATAACGTGAGCTTTTAAATGCAGCAATTACAGTTAGAGACCCTAAGCATTTGCTAGTGCTAGTTTTAACAACTACAAGCACAAAACAAATACTAAGGATTCCATAACCGTCGATGACTGATGTCAATGCCATTCACGAACTTCTTTTCAGCTGTATTTACTGTCATCATCCCCCAGCATTTGCTAGTGCTGGTTTCTCGTTGTTTACCAGCACATGGCTAATGTTGCGGAATGACATCACAATGGGGGTTCAAACCGTTTCAGATGCACAAAACACAAACTGGTTGTAAGAGCACCTGCTTGCCCCCAGCATGTGCTAGTGCTACTTTTCATATCATGAAGCACGTAACAAATGCGGGAAGCAAACAGTGGTCATTTCTATAAAAATACATGTCCTGTTGAATTTGTCCGTTCAACCCCCAGCATATGCTAGTGCTAGTTGTATTTGTAAGACCAGCGCAAAGCAAATGCAAGGAGTCTCTTGGTATGATGGCAAGCAGCAACAGCTAGTTTCCAAATTTGTCTTTTTGGAATACTTCTTTCTTGGCTGTCATCACACGACAGTGGGACTTTCTTGTTGATGGATTTCCTTTTGCATTTCTTCTTTTATATAGCTGTTTTCTGGCAGTCAAGAGTCAAACATGCCAATCAGCACAATCACTATGCCATCAAGGTATTTGAGCAAACCCTGACGGATGTGATTACCTCGCAGGTTTGTCATTGATTGGTTGCATTGTTCTCTGTAATTGACAGAATTTATGCATTTTGTCATCAATGTGTGTTTTGGCATAACGTGAGCTTTTAAATGCAGCAATTACAGTTAGAGACCCTAAGCATTTGCTAGTGCTAGTTTTAACAACTACAAGCACAAAACAAATACTAAGGATTCCATAACCGTCGATGACTGATGTCAATGCCATTCACGAACTTCTTTTCAGCTGTATTTACTGTCATCATCCCCCAGCATTTGCTAGTGCTAGTTTCTCGTTGTTTACCAGCACATGGCTAATGTTGCGGAATGACATCACAATGGGGGTTCAAACCGTTTCAGATGCACAAAACACAAACTGGTTGTAAGAGCACCTGCTTGCCCCCAGCATGTGCTAGTGCTATTTTTCATATCATGAAGCACGTAACAAATGCGGGAAGCAAACAGTGGTCATTTCTATAAAAATACATGTCCTGTTGAATTTGTCCTTTCAACCCCCAGCATATGCTAGTGCTAGTTGTATTTGTAAGACCAGCGCAAAGCAAATGCAAGGAGTCTCTTGGTATGATGGCAAGCAGCAACAGCTAGTTTCCAAATTTGTCTTTTTGGAATACTTCTTTCTTGGCTGTCATCACGACAGTTGGCCTTTCTTGTTGATGGATTTCCTTTTGCATTTCTTCTTTTATATAGCTGTTTTCTGGCAGTCAAGAGTCAAACATGCCAATCAGCACAATCACTATGCCATCAAGGTATTTGAGCAAACCCTGACGGATGTGATTACCTCGCAGGTTTGTCATTGATTGGTTGCATTGTTCTCTGTAATTGACAGAATTGATACCTTTTGTCATCAATGTGTGTTTTGGCATAACGTGAGCTTTTAAATGCAGCAATTACAGTTAGAGACCCTAAGCATTTGCTAGTGCTAGTTTTAACAACTACAAGCACAAAACAAATACTAAGGATTCCATAACCGTCGATGACTGATGTCAATGCCATTCACGAACTTCTTTTCAGCTGTATTTACTGTCATCATCCCCCAGCATTTGCTAGTGCTGGTTTCTCGTTGTTTACCAGCACATGGCTAATGTTGCGGAATGACATCACAATGGGGGTTCAAACCGTTTCAGATGCACAAAACACAAACTGGTTGTAAGAGCACCTGCTTGCCCCCAGCATGTGCTAGTGCTACTTTTCATATCATGAAGCACGTAACAAATGCGGGAAGCAAACAGTGGTCATTTCTATAAAAATACATGTCCTGTTGAATTTGTCCGTTCAACCCCCAGCATATGCTAGTGCTAGTTGTATTTGTAAGACCAGCGCAAAGCAAATGCAAGGAGTCTCTTGGTATGATGGCAAGCAGCAACAGCTAGTTTCCAAATTTGTCTTTTTGGAATACTTCTTTCTTGGCTGTCATCACGACAGTTGGCCTTTCTTGTTGATGGATTTCCTTTTGCATTTCTTCTTTTATATAGCTGTTTTCTGGCAGTCAAGAGTCAAACATGCCAATCAGCACAATCACTATGCCATCAAGGTATTTGAGCAAACCCTGACGGATGTGATTACCTCGCAGGTTTGTCATTGATTGGTTGCATTGTTCTCTGTAATTGACAGAATTTATGCATTTTGTCATCAATGTGTGTTTTGGCATAACGTGAGCTTTTAAATGCAGCAATTACAGTTAGAGACCCTAAGCATTTGCTAGTGCTAGTTTTAACAACTACAAGCACAAAACAAATACTAAGGATTCCATAACCGTCGATGACTGATGTCAATGCCATTCACGAACTTCTTTTCAGCTGTATTTACTGTCATCATCCCCCAGCATTTGCTAGTGCTAGTTTCTCGTTGTTTACCAGCACATGGCTAATGTTGCGGAATGACATCACAATGGGGGTTCAACCGTTTCAGATGCACAAAACACAAACTGGTTGTAAGAGCACCTGCTTGCCCCCAGCATGTGCTAGTGCTACTTTTCATATCATGAAGCACGTAACAAATGCAGGAAGCAAACAGTGGTCATTTCTATAAAAATACATGTCCTGTTGAATTTGTCCTTTCAACCCCCAGCATATGCTAGTGCTAGTTGTATTTGTAAGACCAGCGCAAAGCAAATGCAAGGAGTCTCTTGGTATGATGGCAAGCAGCAACAGCTAGTTTCCAAATTTGTCTTTTTGGAATACTTCTTTCTTGGCTGTCATCACGACAGTTGGCCTTTCTTGTTGATGGATTTCCTTTTGCATTTCTTCTTTTATATAGCTGTTTTCTGGCAGTCAAGAGTCAAACATGCCAATCAGCACAATCACTATGCCATCAAGGTATTTGAGCAAACCCTGACGGATGTGATTACCTCGCAGGTTTGTCATTGATTGGTTGCATTGTTCTCTGTAATTGACAGAATTGATACCTTTTGTCATCAATGTGTGTTTTGGCATAACGTGAGCTTTTAAATGCAGCAATTACAGTTAGAGACCCTAAGCATTTGCTAGTGCTAGTTTTAACAACTACAAGCACAAAACAAATACTAAGGATTCCATAACCGTCGATGACTGATGTCAATGCCATTCACGAACTTCTTTACAGCTGTATTTATTGTCATCATCCCCCAGCATTTGCTAGTGCTAGTTTCTCGTTGTTTACCAGCACATGGCTAATGTTGCGGAATGACATCACAATGGGGGTTCAAACCGTTTCAGATGCACAAAACACAAACTGGTTGTAAGAGCACCTGCTTGCCCCCAGCATGTGCTAGTGCTACTTTTCATATCATGAAGCACGTAACAAATGCGGGAAGCAAACAGTGGTCATTTCTATAAAAATACATGTCCTGTTGAATTTGTCCGTTCAACCCCCAGCATATGCTAGTGCTAGTTGTATTTGTAAGACCAGCGCAAAGCAAATGCAAGGAGTCTCTTGGTATGATGGCAAGCAGCAACAGCTAGTTTCCAAATTTGTCTTTTTGGAATACTTCTTTCTTGGCTGTCATCACGACAGTTGGCCTTTCTTGTTGATGGATTTCCTTTTGCATTTCTTCTTTTATATAGCTGTTTTCTGGCAGTCAAGAGTCAAACATGCCAATCAGCACAATCACTATGCCATCAAGGTATTTGAGCAAACCCTGACGGATGTGATTACCTCGCAGGTTTGTCATTGATTGGTTGCATTGTTCTCTGTAATTGACAGAATTGATACCTTTTGTCATCAATGTGTGTTTTGGCATAACGTGAGCTTTTAAATGCAGCAATTACAGTTAGAGACCCTAAGCATTTGCTAGTGCTAGTTTTAACAACTACAAGCACAAAACAAATACTAAGGATTCCATAACCGTCGATGACTGATGTCAATGCCATTCACGAACTTCTTTTCAGCTGTATTTACTGTCATCATCCCCCAGCATTTGCTAGTGCTGGTTTCTCGTTGTTTACCAGCACATGGCTAATGTTGCGGAATGACATCACAATGGGGGTTCAAACCGTTTCAGATGCACAAAACACAAACTGGTTGTAAGAGCACCTGCTTGCCCCCAGCATGTGCTAGTGCTACTTTTCATATCATGAAGCACGTAACAAATGCGGGAAGCAAACAGTGGTCATTTCTATAAAAATACATGTCCTGTTGAATTTGTCCGTTCAACCCCCAGCATATGCTAGTGCTAGTTGTATTTGTAAGACCAGCGCAAAGCAAATGCAAGGAGTCTCTTGGTATGATGGCAAGCAGCAACAGCTAGTTTCCAAATTTGTCTTTTTGGAATACTTCTTTCTTGGCTGTCATCACACGACAGTGGGACTTTCTTGTTGATGGATTTCCTTTTGCATTTCTTCTTTTATATAGCTGTTTTCTGGCAGTCAAGAGTCAAACATGCCAATCAGCACAATCACTATGCCATCAAGGTATTTGAGCAAACCCTGACGGATGTGATTACCTCGCAGGTTTGTCATTGATTGGTTGCATTGTTCTCTGTAATTGACAGAATTTATGCATTTTGTCATCAATGTGTGTTTTGGCATAACGTGAGCTTTTAAATGCAGCAATTACAGTTAGAGACCCTAAGCATTTGCTAGTGCTAGTTTTAACAACTACAAGCACAAAACAAATACTAAGGATTCCATAACCGTCGATGACTGATGTCAATGCCATTCACGAACTTCTTTTCAGCTGTATTTACTGTCATCATCCCCCAGCATTTGCTAGTGCTAGTTTCTCGTTGTTTACCAGCACATGGCTAATGTTGCGGAATGACATCACAATGGGGGTTCAAACCGTTTCAGATGCACAAAACACAAACTGGTTGTAAGAGCACCTGCTTGCCCCCAGCATGTGCTAGTGCTATTTTTCATATCATGAAGCACGTAACAAATGCGGGAAGCAAACAGTGGTCATTTCTATAAAAATACATGTCCTGTTGAATTTGTCCTTTCAACCCCCAGCATATGCTAGTGCTAGTTGTATTTGTAAGACCAGCGCAAAGCAAATGCAAGGAGTCTCTTGGTATGATGGCAAGCAGCAACAGCTAGTTTCCAAATTTGTCTTTTTGGAATACTTCTTTCTTGGCTGTCATCACGACAGTTGGCCTTTCTTGTTGATGGATTTCCTTTTGCATTTCTTCTTTTATATAGCTGTTTTCTGGCAGTCAAGAGTCAAACATGCCAATCAGCACAATCACTATGCCATCAAGGTATTTGAGCAAACCCTGACGGATGTGATTACCTCGCAGGTTTGTCATTGATTGGTTGCATTGTTCTCTGTAATTGACAGAATTGATACCTTTTGTCATCAATGTGTGTTTTGGCATAACGTGAGCTTTTAAATGCAGCAATTACAGTTAGAGACCCTAAGCATTTGCTAGTGCTAGTTTTAACAACTACAAGCACAAAACAAATACTAAGGATTCCATAACCGTCGATGACTGATGTCAATGCCATTCACGAACTTCTTTTCAGCTGTATTTACTGTCATCATCCCCCAGCATTTGCTAGTGCTAGTTTCTCGTTGTTTACCAGCACATGGCTAATGTTGCGGAATGACATCACAATGGGGGTTCAAACCGTTTCAGATGCACAAAACACAAACTGGTTGTAAGAGCACCTGCTTGCCCCCAGCATGTGCTAGTGCTATTTTTCATATCATGAAGCACGTAACAAATGCGGGAAGCAAACAGTGGTCATTTCTATAAAAATACATGTCCTGTTGAATTTGTCCTTTCAACCCCCAGCATATGCTAGTGCTAGTTGTATTTGTAAGACCAGCGCAAAGCAAATGCAAGGAGTCTCTTGGTATGATGGCAAGCAGCAACAGCTAGTTTCCAAATTTGTCTTTTTGGAATACTTCTTTCTTGGCTGTCATCACGACAGTTGGCCTTTCTTGTTGATGGATTTCCTTTTGCATTTCTTCTTTTATATAGCTGTTTTCTGGCAGTCAAGAGTCAAACATGCCAATCAGCACAATCACTATGCCATCAAGGTATTTGAGCAAACCCTGACGGATGTGATTACCTCGCAGGTTTGTCATTGATTGGTTGCATTGTTCTCTGTAATTGACAGAATTGATACCTTTTGTCATCAATGTGTGTTTTGGCATAACGTGAGCTTTTAAATGCAGCAATTACAGTTAGAGACCCTAAGCATTTGCTAGTGCTAGTTTTAACAACTACAAGCACAAAACAAATACTAAGGATTCCATAACCGTCGATGACTGATGTCAATGCCATTCACGAACTTCTTTTCAGCTGTATTTACTGTCATCATCCCCCAGCATTTGCTAGTGCTGGTTTCTCGTTGTTTACCAGCACATGGCTAATGTTGCGGAATGACATCACAATGGGGGTTCAAACCGTTTCAGATGCACAAAACACAAACTGGTTGTAAGAGCACCTGCTTGCCCCCAGCATGTGCTAGTGCTACTTTTCATATCATGAAGCACGTAACAAATGCGGGAAGCAAACAGTGGTCATTTCTATAAAAATACATGTCCTGTTGAATTTGTCCGTTCAACCCCCAGCATATGCTAGTGCTAGTTGTATTTGTAAGACCAGCGCAAAGCAAATGCAAGGAGTCTCTTGGTATGATGGCAAGCAGCAACAGCTAGTTTCCAAATTTGTCTTTTTGGAATACTTCTTTCTTGGCTGTCATCACACGACAGTGGGACTTTCTTGTTGATGGATTTCCTTTTGCATTTCTTCTTTTATATAGCTGTTTTCTGGCAGTCAAGAGTCAAACATGCCAATCAGCACAATCACTATGCCATCAAGGTATTTGAGCAAACCCTGACGGATGTGATTACCTCGCAGGTTTGTCATTGATTGGTTGCATTGTTCTCTGTAATTGACAGAATTTATGCATTTTGTCATCAATGTGTGTTTTGGCATAACGTGAGCTTTTAAATGCAGCAATTACAGTTAGAGACCCTAAGCATTTGCTAGTGCTAGTTTTAACAACTACAAGCACAAAACAAATACTAAGGATTCCATAACCGTCGATGACTGATGTCAATGCCATTCACGAACTTCTTTTCAGCTGTATTTACTGTCATCATCCCCCAGCATTTGCTAGTGCTAGTTTCTCGTTGTTTACCAGCACATGGCTAATGTTGCGGAATGACATCACAATGGGGGTTCAACCGTTTCAGATGCACAAAACACAAACTGGTTGTAAGAGCACCTGCTTGCCCCCAGCATGTGCTAGTGCTACTTTTCATATCATGAAGCACGTAACAAATGCAGGAAGCAAACAGTGGTCATTTCTATAAAAATACATGTCCTGTTGAATTTGTCCTTTCAACCCCCAGCATATGCTAGTGCTAGTTGTATTTGTAAGACCAGCGCAAAGCAAATGCAAGGAGTCTCTTGGTATGATGGCAAGCAGCAACAGCTAGTTTCCAAATTTGTCTTTTTGGAATACTTCTTTCTTGGCTGTCATCACGACAGTTGGCCTTTCTTGTTGATGGATTTCCTTTTGCATTTCTTCTTTTATATAGCTGTTTTCTGGCAGTCAAGAGTCAAACATGCCAATCAGCACAATCACTATGCCATCAAGGTATTTGAGCAAACCCTGACGGATGTGATTACCTCGCAGGTTTGTCATTGATTGGTTGCATTGTTCTCTGTAATTGACAGAATTGATACCTTTTGTCATCAATGTGTGTTTTGGCATAACGTGAGCTTTTAAATGCAGCAATTACAGTTAGAGACCCTAAGCATTTGCTAGTGCTAGTTTTAACAACTACAAGCACAAAACAAATACTAAGGATTCCATAACCGTCGATGACTGATGTCAATGCCATTCACGAACTTCTTTACAGCTGTATTTATTGTCATCATCCCCCAGCATTTGCTAGTGCTAGTTTCTCGTTGTTTACCAGCACATGGCTAATGTTGCGGAATGACATCACAATGGGGGTTCAAACCGTTTCAGATGCACAAAACACAAACTGGTTGTAAGAGCACCTGCTTGCCCCCAGTATGTGCTAGTGCTACTTTTCATATCATGAAGCACGTAACAAATGCGGGAAGCAAACAGTGGTCATTTCTATAAAAATACATGTCCTGTTGAATTTGTCCTTTCAACCCCCAGCATATGCTAGTGCTAGTTGTATTTGTAAGACCAGCGCAAAGCAAATGCAAGGAGTCTCTTGGTATGATGCCAAGCAGCAACAGCTAGTTTCCAAATTTGTCTTTTTGGAATACTTCTTTCTTGGCTGTCATCACGACAGTGGGACTTTCTTGTTGATGGATTTCCTTTTGCATTTCTTCTTTTATATAGCTGTTTTCTGGCAGTCAAGAGTCAAACATGCCAATCAGCACAATCACTATGCCATCAAGGTATTTGAGCAAACCCTGACGGATGTGATTACCTCGCAGGTTTGTCATTGATTGGTTGCATTGTTCTCTGTAATTGACAGAATTGATGCATTTTGTCATCAATGTGTGTTTTGGCATAACGTGAGCTTTTAAATGCAGCAATTACAGTTAGAGACCCTAAGCATTTGCTAGTGCTAGTTTTAACAACTACAAGCACAAAACAAATACTAAGGATTCCATAACCGTCGATGACTGATGTCAATGCCATTCACGAACTTCTTTTCAGCTGTATTTACTGTCATCATCCCCCAGCATTTGCTAGTGCTAGTTTCTCGTTGTTTACCAGCACATGGCTAATGTTGCGGAATGACATCACAATGGGGGTTCAAACCGTTTCAGATGCACAAAACACAAACTGGTTGTAAGAGCACCTGCTTGCCCCCAGCATGTGCTAGTGCTACTTTTCATATCATGAAGCACGTAACAAATGCGGGAAGCAAACAGTGGTCATTTCTATAAAAATACATGTCCTGTTGAATTTGTCCTTTCAACCCCCAGCATATGCTAGTGCTAGTTGTATTTGTAAGACCAGCGCAAAGCAAATGCAAGGAGTCTCTTGGTATGATGGCAAGCAGCAACAGCTAGTTTCCAAATTTGTCTTTTTTGAATACTTCTTTCTTGGCTGTCATCACGACAGTTGGCCTTTCTTGTTGATGGATTTCCTTTTGCATTTCTTCTTTTATATAGCTGTTTTCTGGCAGTCAAGAGTCAAACATGCCAATCAGCACAATCACTATGCCATCAAGGTATTTGAGCAAACCCTGACGGATGTGATTACCTCGCAGGTTTGTCATTGATTGGTTGCATTGTTCTCTGTAATTGACAGAATTGATACCTTTTGTCATCAATGTGTGTTTTGGCATAACGTGAGCTTTTAAATGCAGCAATTACAGTTAGAGACCCTAAGCATTTGCTAGTGCTAGTTTTAACAACTACAAGCACAAAACAAATACTAAGGATTCCATAACCGTCGATGACTGATGTCAATGCCATTCACGAACTTCTTTACAGCTGTATTTATTGTCATCATCCCCCAGCATTTGCTAGTGCTAGTTTCTCGTTGTTTACCAGCACATGGCTAATGTTGCGGAATGACATCACAATGGGGGTTCAAACCGTTTCAGATGCACAAAACACAAACTGGTTGTAAGAGCACCTGCTTGCCCCCAGCATGTGCTAGTGCTACTTTTCATATCATGAAGCACGTAACAAATGCGGGAAGCAAACAGTGGTCATTTCTATAAAAATACATGTCCTGTTGAATTTGTCCTTTCAACCCCCAGCATATGCTAGTGCTAGTTGTATTTGTAAGACCAGCGCAAAGCAAATGCAAGGAGTCTCTTGGTATGATGCCAAGCAGCAACAGCTAGTTTCCAAATTTGTCTTTTTGGAATACTTCTTTCTTGGCTGTCATCACGACAGTTGGCCTTTCTTGTTGATGGATTTCCTTTTGCATTTCTTCTTTTATATAGCTGTTTTCTGGCAGTCAAGAGTCAAACATGCCAATCAGCACAATCACTATGCCATCAAGGTATTTGAGCAAACCCTGACGGATGTGATTACCTCGCAGGTTTGTCATTGATTGGTTGCATTGTTCTCTGTAATTGACAGAATTGATACCTTTTGTCATCAATGTGTGTTTTGGCATAACGTGAGCTTTTAAATGCAGCAATTACAGTTAGAGACCCTAAGCATTTGCTAGTGCTAGTTTTAACAACTACAAGCACAAAACAAATACTAAGGATTCCATAACCGTCGATGACTGATGTCAATGCCATTCACGAACTTCTTTACAGCTGTATTTATTGTCATCATCCCCCAGCATTTGCTAGTGCTAGTTTCTCGTTGTTTACCAGCACATGGCTAATGTTGCGGAATGACATCACAATGGGGGTTCAAACCGTTTCAGATGCACAAAACACAAACTGGTTGTAAGAGCACCTGCTTGCCCCCAGCATGTGCTAGTGCTACTTTTCATATCATGAAGCACGTAACAAATGCGGGAAGCAAACAGTGGTCATTTCTATAAAAATACATGTCCTGTTGAATTTGTCCTTTCAACCCCCAGCATATGCTAGTGCTAGTTGTATTTGTAAGACCAGCGCAAAGCAAATGCAAGGGGTCTCTTGGTATGATGCCAAGCAGCAACAGCTAGTTTCCAAATTTGTCTTTTTGGAATACTTCTTTCTTGGCTGTCATCACGACAGTGGGACTTTCTTGTTGATGGATTTCCTTTTGCATTTCTTCTTTTATATAGCTGTTTTCTGGCAGTCAAGAGTCAAACATGCCAATCAGCACAATCACTATGCCATCAAGGTATTTGAGCAAACCCTGACGGATGTGATTACCTCGCAGGTTTGTCATTGATTGGTTGCATTGTTCTCTGTAATTGACAGAATTGATGCATTTTGTCATCAATGTGTGTTTTGGCATAACGTGAGCTTTTAAATGCAGCAATTACAGTTAGAGACCCTAAGCATTTGCTAGTGCTAGTTTTAACAACTACAAGCACAAAACAAATACTAAGGATTCCATAACCGTCGATGACTGATGTCAATGCCATTCACGAACTTCTTTTCAGCTGTATTTACTGTCATCATCCCCCAGCATTTGCTAGTGCTAGTTTCTCGTTGTTTACCAGCACATGGCTAATGTTGCGGAATGACATCACAATGGGGGTTCAAACCGTTTCAGATGCACAAAACACAAACTGGTTGTAAGAGCACCTGCTTGCCCCCAGCATGTGCTAGTGCTACTTTTCATATCATGAAGCACGTAACAAATGCGGGAAGCAAACAGTGGTCATTTCTATAAAAATACATGTCCTGTTGAATTTGTCCTTTCAACCCCCAGCATATGCTAGTGCTAGTTGTATTTGTAAGACCAGCGCAAAGCAAATGCAAGGAGTCTCTTGGTATGATGCCAAGCAGCAACAGCTAGTTTCCAAATTTGTCTTTTTGGAATACTTCTTTCTTGGCTGTCATCACGACAGTGGGACTTTCTTGTTGATGGATTTCCTTTTGCATTTCTTCTTTTATATAGCTGTTTTCTGGCAGTCAAGAGTCAAACATGCCAATCAGCACAATCACTATGCCATCAAGGTATTTGAGCAAACCCTGACGGATGTGATTACCTCGCAGGTTTGTCATTGATTGGTTGCATTGTTCTCTGTAATTGACAGAATTGATGCATTTTGTCATCAATGTGTGTTTTGGCATAACGTGAGCTTTTAAATGCAGCAATTACAGTTAGAGACCCTAAGCATTTGCTAGTGCTAGTTTTAACAACTACAAGCACAAAACAAATACTAAGGATTCCATAACCGTCGATGACTGATGTCAATGCCATTCACGAACTTCTTTTCAGCTGTATTTACTGTCATCATCCCCCAGCATTTGCTAGTGCTAGTTTCTCGTTGTTTACCAGCACATGGCTAATGTTGCGGAATGACATCACAATGGGGGTTCAAACCGTTTCAGATGCACAAAACACAAACTGGTTGTAAGAGCACCTGCTTGCCCCCAGCATGTGCTAGTGCTACTTTTCATATCATGAAGCACGTAACAAATGCGGGAAGCAAACATTGGTCATTTCTATAAAAATACATATCCTGTTGAATTTGTCCTTTCAACCCCCAGCATATGCTAGTGCTAGTTGTATTTGTAAGACCAGCGCAAAGCAAATGCAAGGAGTCTCTTGGTATGATGGCAAGCAGCAACATCTAGTTTCCAAATTTGTCTTTTTGGAATACTTCTTTCTTGGCTGTCATCACGACAGTTGGCCTTTCTTGTTGATGGATTTCCTTTTGCATTTCTTCTTTTATATAGCTGTTTTCTGGCAGTCAAGAGTCAAACATGCCAATCAGCACAATCACTATGCCATCAAGGTATTTGAGCAAACCCTGACGGATGTGATTACCTCGCAGGTTTGTCATTGATTGGTTGCATTGTTCTCTGTAATTGACAGAATTGATGCCTTTTGTCATCAATGTGTGTTTTGGCATAACGTGAGCTTTTAAATGCAACAATTACAGTTAGAGACCCTAAGCATTTGCTAGTGCTAGTTTTAACAACTACAAGCACGAAACAAATACTAAGGATTCCATAACCGTCGATGACTGATGTCAATGCCATTCACGAACTTCTTTTCAGCTGTATTTACTGTCATCATCCCCCAGCATTTGCTAGTGCTAGTTTCTCGTTGTTTACCAGCACATGGCTAATGTTGCGGAATGACATCACAATGGGGGTTCAAACCGTTTCAGATGCACAAAACACAAACTGGTTGTAAGAGCACCTGCTTGCCCCCAGCATGTGCTAGTGCTACTTTTCATATCATGAAGCACGTAACAAATGCGGGAAGCAAACAGTGGTCATTTCTATAAAAATACATGTCCTGTTGAATTTGTCCTTTCAACCCCCAGCATATGCTAGTGCTAGTTGTATTTGTAAGACCAGCGCAAAGCAAATGCAAGGAGTCTCTTGGTATGATGGCAAGCAGCAACAGCTAGTTTCCAAATTTGTCTTTTTGGAATACTTCTTTCTTGGCTGTCATCACGACAGTGGGACTTTCTTGTTGATGGATTTCCTTTTGCATTTCTTCTTTTATATAGCTGTTTTCTGGCAGTCAAGAGTCAAACATGCCAATCAGCACAATCACTATGCCATCAAGGTATTTGAGCAAACCCTGACGGATGTGATTACCTCGCAGGTTTGTCATTGATTGGTTGCATTGTTCTCTGTAATTGACAGAATTGATGCCTTTTGTCATCAATGTGTGTTTTGGCATAACGTGAGCTTTTAAATGCAGCAATTACAGTTAGAGACCCTAAGCATTTGCTAGTGCTAGTTTTAACAACTACAAGCACAAAACAAATACTAAGGATTCCATAACCGTCGATGACTGATGTCAATGCCATTCACGAACTTCTTTTCAGCTGTATTTACTGTCATCATCCCCCAGCATTTGCTAGTGCTAGTTTCTCGTTGTTTACCAGCACATGGCTAATGTTGCGGAATGACATCACAATGGGGGTTCAAACCGTTTCAGATGCACAAAACACAAACTGGTTGTAAGAGCACCTGCTTGCCCCCAGCATGTGCTAGTGCTACTTTTCATATCATGAAGCACGTAACAAATGCGGGAAGCAAACAGTGGTCATTTCTATAAAAATACATGTCCTGTTGAATTTGTCCTTTCAACCCCCAGCATATGCTAGTGCTAGTTGTATTTGTAAGACCAGCGCAAAGCAAATGCAAGGAGTCTCTTGGTATGATGCCAAGCAGCAACAGCTAGTTTCCAAATTTGTCTTTTTGGAATACTTCTTTCTTGGCTGTCATCACGACAGTGGGACTTTCTTGTTGATGGATTTCCTTTTGCATTTCTTCTTTTATATAGCTGTTTTCTGGCAGTCAAGAGTCAAACATGCCAATCAGCACAATCACTATGCCATCAAGGTATTTGAGCAAACCCTGACGGATGTGATTACCTCGCAGGTTTGTCATTGATTGGTTGCATTGTTCTCTGTAATTGACAGAATTGATGCATTTTGTCATCAATGTGTGTTTTGGCATAACGTGAGCTTTTAAATGCAGCAATTACAGTTAGAGACCCTAAGCATTTGCTAGTGCTAGTTTTAACAACTACAAGCACAAAACAAATACTAAGGATTCCATAACCGTCGATGACTGATGTCAATGCCATTCACGAACTTCTTTTCAGCTGTATTTACTGTCATCATCCCCCAGCATTTGCTAGTGCTAGTTTCTCGTTGTTTACCAGCACATGGCTAATGTTGCGGAATGACATCACAATGGGGGTTCAAACCGTTTCAGATGCACAAAACACAAACTGGTTGTAAGAGCACCTGCTTGCCCCCAGCATGTGCTAGTGCTACTTTTCATATCATGAAGCACGTAACAAATGCGGGAAGCAAACAGTGGTCATTTCTATAAAAATACATGTCCTGTTGAATTTGTCCTTTCAACCCCCAGCATATGCTAGTGCTAGTTGTATTTGTAAGACCAGCGCAAAGCAAATGCAAGGAGTCTCTTGGTATGATGCCAAGCAGCAACAGCTAGTTTCCAAATTTGTCTTTTTGGAATACTTCTTTCTTGGCTGTCATCACGACAGTGGGACTTTCTTGTTGATGGATTTCCTTTTGCATTTCTTCTTTTATATAGCTGTTTTCTGGCAGTCAAGAGTCAAACATGCCAATCAGCACAATCACTATGCCATCAAGGTATTTGAGCAAACCCTGACGGATGTGATTACCTCGCAGGTTTGTCATTGATTGGTTGCATTGTTCTCTGTAATTGACAGAATTGATGCATTTTGTCATCAATGTGTGTTTTGGCATAACGTGAGCTTTTAAATGCAGCAATTACAGTTAGAGACCCTAAGCATTTGCTAGTGCTAGTTTTAACAACTACAAGCACAAAACAAATACTAAGGATTCCATAACCGTCGATGACTGATGTCAATGCCATTCACGAACTTCTTTTCAGCTGTATTTACTGTCATCATCCCCCAGCATTTGCTAGTGCTAGTTTCTCGTTGTTTACCAGCACATGGCTAATGTTGCGGAATGACATCACAATGGGGGTTCAAACCGTTTCAGATGCACAAAACACAAACTGGTTGTAAGAGCACCTGCTTGCCCCCAGCATGTGCTAGTGCTACTTTTCATATCATGAAGCACGTAACAAATGCGGGAAGCAAACAGTGGTCATTTCTATAAAAATACATATCCTGTTGAATTTGTCCTTTCAACCCCCAGCATATGCTAGTGCTAGTTGTATTTGTAAGACCAGCGCAAAGCAAATGCAAGGAGTCTCTTGGTATGATGGCAAGCAGCAACATCTAGTTTCCAAATTTGTCTTTTTGGAATACTTCTTTCTTGGCTGTCATCACGACAGTTGGCCTTTCTTGTTGATGGATTTCCTTTTGCATTTCTTCTTTTATATAGCTGTTTTCTGGCAGTCAAGAGTCAAACATGCCAATCAGCACAATCACTATGCCATCAAGGTATTTGAGCAAACCCTGACGGATGTGATTACCTCGCAGGTTTGTCATTGATTGGTTGCATTGTTCTCTGTAATTGACAGAATTGATGCCTTTTGTCATCAATGTGTGTTTTGGCATAACGTGAGCTTTTAAATGCAACAATTACAGTTAGAGACCCTAAGCATTTGCTAGTGCTAGTTTTAACAACTACAAGCACGAAACAAATACTAAGGATTCCATAACCGTCGATGACTGATGTCAATGCCATTCACGAACTTCTTTTCAGCTGTATTTACTGTCATCATCCCCCAGCATTTGCTAGTGCTAGTTTCTCGTTGTTTACCAGCACATGGCTAATGTTGCGGAATGACATCACAATGGGGGTTCAAACCGTTTCAGATGCACAAAACACAAACTGGTTGTAAGAGCACCTGCTTGCCCCCAGCATGTGCTAGTGCTACTTTTCATATCATGAAGCACGTAACAAATGCGGGAAGCAAACAGTGGTCATTTCTATAAAAATACATGTCCTGTTGAATTTGTCCTTTCAACCCCCAGCATATGCTAGTGCTAGTTGTATTTGTAAGACCAGCGCAAAGCAAATGCAAGGAGTCTCTTGGTATGATGGCAAGCAGCAACAGCTAGTTTCCAAATTTGTCTTTTTGGAATACTTCTTTCTTGGCTGTCATCACGACAGTGGGACTTTCTTGTTGATGGATTTCCTTTTGCATTTCTTCTTTTATATAGCTGTTTTCTGGCAGTCAAGAGTCAAACATGCCAATCAGCACAATCACTATGCCATCAAGGTATTTGAGCAAACCCTGACGGATGTGATTACCTCGCAGGTTTGTCATTGATTGGTTGCATTGTTCTCTGTAATTGACAGAATTGATGCCTTTTGTCATCAATGTGTGTTTTGGCATAACGTGAGCTTTTAAATGCAGCAATTACAGTTAGAGACCCTAAGCATTTGCTAGTGCTAGTTTTAACAACTACAAGCACAAAACAAATACTAAGGATTCCATAACCGTCGATGACTGATGTCAATGCCATTCACGAACTTCTTTTCAGCTGTATTTACTGTCATCATCCCCCAGCATTTGCTAGTGCTAGTTTCTCGTTGTTTACCAGCACATGGCTAATGTTGCGGAATGACATCACAATGGGGGTTCAAACCGTTTCAGATGCACAAAACACAAACTGGTTGTAAGAGCACCTGCTTGCCCCCAGCATGTGCTAGTGCTACTTTTCATATCATGAAGCACGTAACAAATGCGGGAAGCAAACAGTGGTCATTTCTATAAAAATACATGTCCTGTTGAATTTGTCCTTTCAACCCCCAGCATATGCTAGTGCTAGTTGTATTTGTAAGACCAGCGCAAAGCAAATGCAAGGGGTCTCTTGGTATGATGCCAAGCAGCAACAGCTAGTTTCCAAATTTGTCTTTTTGGAATACTTCTTTCTTGGCTGTCATCACGACAGTTGGCCTTTCTTGTTGATGGATTTCCTTTTGCATTTCTTCTTTTATATAGCTGTTTTCTGGCAGCCAAGAGTCAAACATGCCAATCAGCACAATCACTATGCCATCAAGGTATTTGAGCAAACCCTGACGGATGTGATTACCTCGCAGGTTTGTCATTGATTGGTTGCATTGTTCTCTGTAATTGACAGAATTGATGCCTTTTGTCATCAATGTGTGTTTTGGCATAACGTGAGCTTTTAAATGCAGCAATTACAGTTAGAGACCCTAAGCATTTGCTAGTGCTAGTTTTAACAACTACAAGCACGAAACAAATACTAAGGATTCCATAACCGTCGATGACTGATGTCAATGCCATTCACGAACTTCTTTTCAGCTGTATTTACTGTCATCATCCCCCAGCATTTGCTAGTGCTAGTTTCTCGTTGTTTACCAGCACATGGCTAATGTTGCGGAATGACATCACAATGGGGGTTCAAACCGTTTCAGATGCACAAAACACAAACTGGTTGTAAGAGCACCTGCTTGCCCCCAGCATGTGCTAGTGCTACTTTTCATATCATGAAGCACGTAACAAATGCGGGAAGCAAACAGTGGTCATTTCTATAAAAATACATATCCTGTTGAATTTGTCCTTTCAACCCCCAGCATATGCTAGTGCTAGTTGTATTTGTAAGACCAGCGCAAAGCAAATGCAAGGAGTCTCTTGGTATGATGGCAAGCAGCAACATCTAGTTTCCAAATTTGTCTTTTTGGAATACTTCTTTCTTGGCTGTCATCACGACAGTTGGCCTTTCTTGTTGATGGATTTCCTTTTGCATTTCTTCCTTTATATAGCTGTTTTCTGGCAGTCAAGAGTCAAACATGCCAATCAGCACAATCACTATGCCATCAAGGTATTTGAGCAAACCCTGACGGATGTGATTACCTCGCAGGTTTGTCATTGATTGGTTGCATTGTTCTCTGTTATTGACAGAATTGATGCCTTTTGTCATCAATGTGTGTTTTGGCATAACGTGAGCTTTTAAATGCAGCAATTACAGTTAGAGACCCTAAGCATTTGCTTGTGCTAGTTTTAACAACTACAAGCACGAAACAAATACTAAGGATTCCATAACCGTCGATGACTGATGTCAATGCCATTCACGAACTTCTTTTCAGCTGTATTTACTGTCATCATCCCCCAGCATTTGCTAGTGCTAGTTTCTCGTTGTTTACCAGCACATGGCTAATGTTGCGGAATGACATCACAATGGGGGTTCAAACCGTTTCAGATGCACAAAACACAAACTGGTTGTAAGAGCACCTGCTTGCCCCCAGCATGTGCTAGTGCTACTTTTCATATCATGAAGCACGTAACAAATGCGGGAAGCAAACAGTGGTCATTTCTATAAAAATACATGTCCTGTTGAATTTGTCCTTTCAACCCCCAGCAAATGCTAGTGCTAGTTGTATTTGTAAGACCAGCGCAAAGCAAATGCAAGGGGTCTCTTGGTATGATGCCAAGCAGCAACAGCTAGTTTCCAAATTTGTCTTTTTGGAATACTTCTTTCTTGGCTGTCATCACGACAGTGGGACTTTCTTGTTGATGGATTTCCTTTTGCATTTCTTCTTTTATATAGCTGTTTTCTGGCAGCCAAGAGTCAAACATGCCAATCAGCACAATCACTATGCCATCAAGGTATTTGAGCAAACCCTGACGGATGTGATTACCTCGCAGGTTTGTCATTGATTGGTTGCATTGTTCTCTGTAATTGACAGAATTGATGCCTTTTGTCATCAATGTGTGTTTTGGCATAACGTGAGCTTTTAAATGCAGCAATTACAGTTAGAGACCCTAAGCATTTGCTAGTGCTAGTTTTAACAACTACAAGCACAAATAATACTAAGGATTCCATAACCGTCGATGACTGATGTCAATGCCATTCACGAACTTCTTTTCAGCTGTATTTACTGTCATCATCCCCCAGCATTTGCTAGTGCTAGTTTCTCGTTGTTTACCAGCACATGGCTAATGTTGCGGAATGACATCACAATGGGGGTTACAACCGTTTCAGATGCACAAAACACAAACTGGTTGTAAGAGCACCTGCTTGCCCCCAGCATGTGCTAGTGCTACTTTTCATATCATGAAGCACGTAACAAATGCGGGAAGCAAACAGTGGTCATTTCTATAAAAATACATGTCCTGTTGAATTTGTCCTTTCAACCCCCAGCATATGCTAGTGCTAGTTGTATTTGTAAGACCAGCGCAAAGCAAATGCAAGGGGTCTCTTGGTATGATGCCAAGCAGCAACAGCTAGTTTCCAAATTTGTCTTTTTGGAATACTTCTTTCTTGGCTGTCATCACGACAGTGGGACTTTCTTGTTGATGGATTTCCTTTTGCATTTCTTCTTTTATATAGCTGTTTTCTGGCAGCCAAGAGTCAAACATGCCAATCAGCACAATCACTATGCCATCAAGGTATTTGAGCAAACCCTGACGGATGTGATTACCTCGCAGGTTTGTCATTGATTGGTTGCATTGTTCTCTGTAATTGACAGAATTGATGCCTTTTGTCATCAATGTGTGTTTTGGCATAACGTGAGCTTTTAAATGCAGCAATTACAGTTAGAGACCCTAAGCATTTGCTAGTGCTAGTTTTAACAACTACAAGCACAAAACAAATACTAAGGATTCCATAACCGTCGATGACTGATGTCAATGCCATTCACGAACTTCTTTTCAGCTGTATTTACTGTCATCATCCCCCAGCATTTGCTAGTGCTAGTTTCTCGTTGTTTACCAGCACATGGCTAATGTTGCGGAATGACATCACAATGGGGGTTCAAACCGTTTCAGATGCACAAAACACAAACTGGTTGTAAGAGCACCTGCTAGCCCCCAGCATGTGCTAGTGCTACTTTTCATATCATGAAGCACGTAACAAATGCGGGAAGCAAACAGTGGTCATTTCTATAAAAATACATGTCCTGTTGAATTTGTCCTTTCAACCCCCAGCATATGCTAGTGCTAGTTGTATTTGTAAGACCAGCGCAAAGCAAATGCAAGGGGTCTCTTGATATGATGCCAAGCAGCAACAGCTAGTTTCCAAATTTGTCTTTTTGGAATACTTCTTTCTTGGCTGTCATCACGACAGTTGGCTTTCTTGTTGATGGATTTCCTTTTGCATTTCTTCTTTTATATAGCTGTTTTCTGGCAGTCAAGAGTCAAACATGCCAATCAGCACAATCACTATGCCATCAAGGTATTTGAGCAAACCCTGACGGATGTGATTACCTCGCAGGTTTGTCATTGATTGGTTGCATTGTTCTCTGTAATTGACAGAATTGATGCCTTTTGTCATCAATGTGTGTTTTGGCATAACGTGAGCTTTTAAATGCAGCAATTACAGTAAGAGACCCTAAGCATTTGCTAGTGCTAGTTTTAACAACTACAAGCACAAAACAAATACTAAGGATTCCATAACCGTCGATGACTGATGTCAATGCCATTCACGAACTTCTTTTCAGCTGTATTTACTGTCATCATCCCCCAGCATTTGCTAGTGCTAGTTTCTCGTTGTTTACCAGCACATGGCTAATGTTGCGGAATGACATCACAATGGGGGTTCAACCGTTTCAGATGCACAAAACACAAACTGGTTGTAAGAGCACCTGCTTGCCCCCAGCATGTGCTAGTGCTACTTTTCATATCATGAAGCACGTAACAAATGCGGGAAGCAAACAGTGGTCATTTCTATAAAAATACATGTCCTGTTGAATTTGTCCTTTCAACCCCCAGCATATGCTAGTGCTAGTTGTATTTGTAAGACCAGCGCAAAGCAAATGCAAGGAGTCTCTTGGTATGATGGCAAGCAGCAACAGCTAGTTTCCAAATTTGTCTTTTTGGAATACTTCTTTCTTGGCTGTCATCACGACAGTGGGACTTTCTTGTTGATGGATTTCCTTTTGCATTTCTTCTTTTATATAGCTGTTTTCTGGCAGTCAAGAGTCAAACATGCCAATCAGCACAATCACTATGCCATCAAGGTATTTGAGCAAACCCTGACGGATGTGATTACCTCGCAGGTTTGTCATTGATTGGTTGCATTGTTCTCTGTAATTGACAGAATTGATACCTTTTGTCATCAATGTGTGTTTTGGCATAACGTGAGCTTTTAAATGCAGCAATTACAGTTAGAGACCCTAAGCATTTGCTAGTGCTAGTTTTAACAACTACAAGCACAAAACAAATACTAAGGATTCCATAACCGTCGATGACTGATGTCAATGCCATTCACGAACTTCTTTTCAGCTGTATTTACTGTCATCATCCCCCAGCATTTGCTAGTGCTAGTTTCTCGTTGTTTACCAGCACATGGCTAATGTTGCGGAATGACATCACAATGGGGGTTCAAACCGTTTCAGATGCACAAAACACAAACTGGTTGTAAGAGCACCTGCTTGCCCCCAGCATGTGCTAGTGCTACTTTTCATATCATGAAGCACGTAACAAATGCGGGAAGCAAACAGTGGTCATTTCTATAAAAATACATATCCTGTTGAATTTGTCCTTTCAACCCCCAGCATATGCTAGTGCTAGTTGTATTTGTAAGACCAGCGCAAAGCAAATGCAAGGAGTCTCTTGGTATGATGGCAAGCAGCAACATCTAGTTTCCAAATTTGTCTTTTTGGAATACTTCTTTCTTGGCTGTCATCACGACAGTTGGCCTTTCTTGTTGATGGATTTCCTTTTGCATTTCTTCCTTTATATAGCTGTTTTCTGGCAGTCAAGAGTCAAACATGCCAATCAGCACAATCACTATGCCATCAAGGTATTTGAGCAAACCCTGACGGATGTGATTACCTCGCAGGTTTGTCATTGATTGGTTGCATTGTTCTCTGTAATTGACAGAATTGATACCTTTTGTCATCAATGTGTGTTTTGGCATAACGTGAGCTTTTAAATGCAGCAATTACAGTTAGAGACCCTAAGCATTTGCTAGTGCTAGTTTTAACAACTACAAGCACAAAACAAATACTAAGGATTCCATAACCGTCGATGACTGATGTCAATGCCATTCACGAACTTCTTTTCAGCTGTATTTATTGTCATCATCCCCCAGCATTTGCTAGTGCTAGTTTCTCGTTGTTTACCAGCACATGGCTAATGTTGCGGAATGACATCACAATGGGGGTTCAAACCGTTTCAGATGCACAAAACACAAACTGGTTGTAAGAGCACCTGCTTGCCCCCAGCATGTGCTAGTGCTACTTTTCATATCATGAAGCACGTAACAAATGCGGGAAGCAAACAGTGGTCATTTCTATAAAAATACATGTCCTGTTGAATTTGTCCTTTCAACCCCCAGCATATGCTAGTGCTAGTTGTATTTGTAAGACCAGCGCAAAGCAAATGCAAGGAGTCTCTTGGTATGATGGCAAGCAGCAACAGCTAGTTTCCAAATTTGTCTTTTTGGAATACTTCTTTCTTGGCTGTCATCACGACAGTGGGACTTTCTTGTTGATGGATTTCCTTTTGCATTTCTTCTTTTATATAGCTGTTTTCTGGCAGTCAAGAGTCAAACATGCCAATCAGCACAATCACTATGCCATCAAGGTATTTGAGCAAACCCTGACGGATGTGATTACCTCGCAGGTTTGTCATTGATTGGTTGCATTGTTCTCTGTAATTGACAGAATTGATGCATTTTGTCATCAATGTGTGTTTTGGCATAACGTGAGCTTTTAAATGCAGCAATTACAGTTAGAGACCCTAAGCATTTGCTAGTGCTAGTTTTAACAACTACAAGCACAAAACAAATACTAAGGATTCCATAACCGTCGATGACTGATGTCAATGCCATTCACGAACTTCTTTTCAGCTGTATTTACTGTCATCATCCCCCAGCATTTGCTAGTGCTAGTTTCTCGTTGTTTACCAGCACATGGCTAATGTTGCGGAATGACATCACAATGGGGGTTCAAACCGTTTCAGATGCACAAAACACAAACTGGTTGTAAGAGCACCTGCTTGCCCCCAGCATGTGCTAGTGCTACTTTTCATATCATGAAGCACGTAACAAATGCGGGAAGCAAACAGTGGTCATTTCTATAAAAATACATATCCTGTTGAATTTGTCCTTTCAACCCCCAGCATATGCTAGTGCTAGTTGTATTTGTAAGACCAGCGCAAAGCAAATGCAAGGAGTCTCTTGGTATGATGGCAAGCAGCAACATCTAGTTTCCAAATTTGTCTTTTTGGAATACTTCTTTCTTGGCTGTCATCACGACAGTTGGCCTTTCTTGTTGATTGATTTCCTTTTGCATTTCTTCCTTTATATAGCTGTTTTCTGGCAGTCAAGAGTCAAACATGCCAATCAGCACAATCACTATGCCATCAAGGTATTTGAGCAAACCCTGACGGATGTGATTACCTCGCAGGTTTGTCATTGATTGGTTGCATTGTTCTCTGTAATTGACAGAATTGATGCATTTTGTCATCAATGTGTGTTTTGGCATAACGTGAGCTTTTAAATGCAGCAATTACAGTTAGAGACCCTAAGCATTTGCTAGTGCTAGTTTTAACAACTACAAGCACGAAACAAATACTAAGGATTCCATAACCGTCGATGACTGATGTCAATGCCATTCACGAACTTCTTTTCAGCTGTATTTACTGTCATCATCCCCCAGCATTTGCTAGTGCTAGTTTCTCGTTGTTTACCAGCACATGGCTAATGTTGCGGAATGACATCACAATGGGGGTTCAAACCGTTTCAGATGCACAAAACACAAACTGGTTGTAAGAGCACCTGCTTGCCCCCAGCATGTGCTAGTGCTACTTTTCATATCATGAAGCACGTAACAAATGCGGGAAGCAAACAGTGGTCATTTCTATAAAAATACATGTCCTGTTGAATTTGTCCTTTCAACCCCCAGCATATGCTAGTGCTAGTTGTATTTGTAAGACCAGCGCAAAGCAAATGCAAGGAGTCTCTTGGTATGATGGCAAGCAGCAACAGCTAGTTTCCAAATTTGTCTTTTTTGAATACTTCTTTCTTGGCTGTCATCACGACAGTTGGCCTTTCTTGTTGATGGATTTCCTTTTGCATTTCTTCTTTTATATAGCTGTTTTCTGGCAGTCAAGAGTCAAACATGCCAATCAGCACAATCACTATGCCATCAAGGTATTTGAGCAAACCCTGACGGATGTGATTACCTCGCAGGTTTGTCATTGATTGGTTGCATTGTTCTCTGTAATTGACAGAATTGATACCTTTTGTCATCAATGTGTGTTTTGGCATAACGTGAGCTTTTAAATGCAGCAATTACAGTTAGAGACCCTAAGCATTTGCTAGTGCTAGTTTTAACAACTACAAGCACAAAACAAATACTAAGGATTCCATAACCGTCGATGACTGATGTCAATGCCATTCACGAACTTCTTTTCAGCTGTATTTATTGTCATCATCCCCCAGCATTTGCTAGTGCTAGTTTCTCGTTGTTTACCAGCACATGGCTAATGTTGCGGAATGACATCACAATGGGGGTTCAAACCGTTTCAGATGCACAAAACACAAACTGGTTGTAAGAGCACCTGCTTGCCCCCAGCATGTGCTAGTGCTACTTTTCATATCATGAAGCACGTAACAAATGCGGGAAGCAAACAGTGGTCATTTCTATAAAAATACATGTCCTGTTGAATTTGTCCTTTCAACCCCCAGCATATGCTAGTGCTAGTTGTATTTGTAAGACCAGCGCAAAGCAAATGCAAGGAGTCTCTTGGTATGATGGCAAGCAGCAACAGCTAGTTTCCAAATTTGTCTTTTTGGAATACTTCTTTCTTGGCTGTCATCACGACAGTGGGACTTTCTTGTTGATGGATTTCCTTTTGCATTTCTTCTTTTATATAGCTGTTTTCTGGCAGTCAAGAGTCAAACATGCCAATCAGCACAATCACTATGCCATCAAGGTATTTGAGCAAACCCTGACGGATGTGATTACCTCGCAGGTTTGTCATTGATTGGTTGCATTGTTCTCTGTAATTGACAGAATTGATGCATTTTGTCATCAATGTGTGTTTTGGCATAACGTGAGCTTTTAAATGCAGCAATTACAGTTAGAGACCCTAAGCATTTGCTAGTGCTAGTTTTAACAACTACAAGCACAAAACAAATACTAAGGATTCCATAACCGTCGATGACTGATGTCAATGCCATTCACGAACTTCTTTTCAGCTGTATTTACTGTCATCATCCCCCAGCATTTGCTAGTGCTAGTTTCTCGTTGTTTACCAGCACATGGCTAATGTTGCGGAATGACATCACAATGGGGGTTCAAACCGTTTCAGATGCACAAAACACAAACTGGTTGTAAGAGCACCTGCTTGCCCCCAGCATGTGCTAGTGCTACTTTTCATATCATGAAGCACGTAACAAATGCGGGAAGCAAACAGTGGTCATTTCTATAAAAATACATATCCTGTTGAATTTGTCCTTTCAACCCCCAGCATATGCTAGTGCTAGTTGTATTTGTAAGACCAGCGCAAAGCAAATGCAAGGAGTCTCTTGGTATGATGGCAAGCAGCAACATCTAGTTTCCAAATTTGTCTTTTTGGAATACTTCTTTCTTGGCTGTCATCACGACAGTTGGCCTTTCTTGTTGATTGATTTCCTTTTGCATTTCTTCCTTTATATAGCTGTTTTCTGGCAGTCAAGAGTCAAACATGCCAATCAGCACAATCACTATGCCATCAAGGTATTTGAGCAAACCCTGACGGATGTGATTACCTCGCAGGTTTGTCATTGATTGGTTGCATTGTTCTCTGTAATTGACAGAATTGATGCATTTTGTCATCAATGTGTGTTTTGGCATAACGTGAGCTTTTAAATGCAGCAATTACAGTTAGAGACCCTAAGCATTTGCTAGTGCTAGTTTTAACAACTACAAGCACGAAACAAATACTAAGGATTCCATAACCGTCGATGACTGATGTCAATGCCATTCACGAACTTCTTTTCAGCTGTATTTACTGTCATCATCCCCCAGCATTTGCTAGTGCTAGTTTCTCGTTGTTTACCAGCACATGGCTAATGTTGCGGAATGACATCACAATGGGGGTTCAAACCGTTTCAGATGCACAAAACACAAACTGGTTGTAAGAGCACCTGCTTGCCCCCAGCATGTGCTAGTGCTACTTTTCATATCATGAAGCACGTAACAAATGCGGGAAGCAAACAGTGGTCATTTCTATAAAAATACATGTCCTGTTGAATTTGTCCTTTCAACCCCCAGCATATGCTAGTGCTAGTTGTATTTGTAAGACCAGCGCAAAGCAAATGCAAGGAGTCTCTTGGTATGATGGCAAGCAGCAACAGCTAGTTTCCAAATTTGTCTTTTTTGAATACTTCTTTCTTGGCTGTCATCACGACAGTTGGCCTTTCTTGTTGATGGATTTCCTTTTGCATTTCTTCTTTTATATAGCTGTTTTCTGGCAGTCAAGAGTCAAACATGCCAATCAGCACAATCACTATGCCATCAAGGTATTTGAGCAAACCCTGACGGATGTGATTACCTCGCAGGTTTGTCATTGATTGGTTGCATTGTTCTCTGTAATTGACAGAATTGATACCTTTTGTCATCAATGTGTGTTTTGGCATAACGTGAGCTTTTAAATGCAGCAATTACAGTTAGAGACCCTAAGCATTTGCTAGTGCTAGTTTTAACAACTACAAGCACAAAACAAATACTAAGGATTCCATAACCGTCGATGACTGATGTCAATGCCATTCACGAACTTCTTTTCAGCTGTATTTATTGTCATCATCCCCCAGCATTTGCTAGTGCTAGTTTCTCGTTGTTTACCAGCACATGGCTAATGTTGCGGAATGACATCACAATGGGGGTTCAAACCGTTTCAGATGCACAAAACACAAACTGGTTGTAAGAGCACCTGCTTGCCCCCAGCATGTGCTAGTGCTACTTTTCATATCATGAAGCACGTAACAAATGCGGGAAGCAAACAGTGGTCATTTCTATAAAAATACATGTCCTGTTGAATTTGTCCTTTCAACCCCCAGCATATGCTAGTGCTAGTTGTATTTGTAAGACCAGCGCAAAGCAAATGCAAGGAGTCTCTTGGTATGATGCCAAGCAGCAACAGCTAGTTTCCAAATTTGTCTTTTTGGAATACTTCTTTCTTGGCTGTCATCACGACAGTGGGACTTTCTTGTTGATGGATTTCCTTTTGCATTTCTTCTTTTATATAGCTGTTTTCTGGCAGTCAAGAGTCAAACATGCCAATCAGCACAATCACTATGCCATCAAGGTATTTGAGCAAACCCTGACGGATGTGATTACCTCGCAGGTTTGTCATTGATTGGTTGCATTGTTCTCTGTAATTGACAGAATTGATGCATTTTGTCATCAATGTGTGTTTTGGCATAACGTGAGCTTTTAAATGCAGCAATTACAGTTAGAGACCCTAAGCATTTGCTAGTGCTAGTTTTAACAACTACAAGCACAAAACAAATACTAAGGATTCCATAACCGTCGATGACTGATGTCAATGCCATTCACGAACTTCTTTTCAGCTGTATTTACTGTCATCATCCCCCAGCATTTGCTAGTGCTAGTTTCTCGTTGTTTACCAGCACATGGCTAATGTTGCGGAATGACATCACAATGGGGGTTCAAACCGTTTCAGATGCACAAAACACAAACTGGTTGTAAGAGCACCTGCTTGCCCCCAGCATGTGCTAGTGCTACTTTTCATATCATGAAGCACGTAACAAATGCGGGAAGCAAACAGTGGTCATTTCTATAAAAATACATATCCTGTTGAATTTGTCCTTTCAACCCCCAGCATATGCTAGTGCTAGTTGTATTTGAAAGACCAGCGCAAAGCAAATGCAAGGAGTCTCTTGGTATGATGGCAAGCAGCAACATCTAGTTTCCAAATTTGTCTTTTTGGAATACTTCTTTCTTGGCTGTCATCACGACAGTTGGCCTTTCTTGTTGATGGATTTCCTTTTGCATTTCTTCCTTTATATAGCTGTTTTCTGGCAGTCAAGAGTCAAACATGCCAATCAGCACAATCACTATGCCATCAAGGTATTTGAGCAAACCCTGACGGATGTGATTACCTCGCAGGTTTGTCATTGATTGGTTGCATTGTTCTCTGTAATTGACAGAATTGATGCCTTTTGTCATCAATGTGTGTTTTGGCATAACGTGAGCTTTTAAATGCAGCAATTACAGTTAGAGACCCTAAGCATTTGCTAGTGCTAGTTTTAACAACTACAAGCACGAAACAAATACTAAGGATTCCATAACCGTCGATGACTGATGTCAATGCCATTCACGAACTTCTTTTCAGCTGTATTTACTGTCATCATCCCCCAGCATTTGCTAGTGCTAGTTTCTCGTTGTTTACCAGCACATGGCTAATGTTGCGGAATGACATCACAATGGGGGTTCAAACCGTTTCAGATGCACAAAACACAAACTGGTTGTAAGAGCACCTGCTTGCCCCCAGCATGTGCTAGTGCTACTTTTCATATCATGAAGCACGTAACAAATGCGGGAAGCAAACAGTGGTCATTTCTATAAAAATACATGTCCTGTTGAATTTGTCCTTTCAACCCCCAGCATATGCTAGTGCTAGTTGTATTTGTAAGACCAGCGCAAAGCAAATGCAAGGAGTCTCTTGGTATGATGGCAAGCAGCAACAGCTAGTTTCCAAATTTGTCTTTTTGGAATACTTCTTTCTTGGCTGTCATCACGACAGTTGGCCTTTCTTGTTGATGGATTTCCTTTTGCATTTCTTCTTTTATATAACTGTTTTCTGGCAGCCAAGAGTCAAACATGCCAATCAGCACAATCACTATGCCATCAAGGTATTTGAGCAAACCCTGACGGATGTGATTACCTCGCAGGTTTGTCATTGATTGGTTGCATTGTTCTCTGTAATTGACAGAATTGATGCCTTTTGTCATCAATGTGTGTTTTGGCATAACGTGAGCTTTTAAATGCAGCAATTACAGTTAGAGACCCTAAGCATTTGCTAGTGCTAGTTTTAACAACTACCAGCACAAAACAAATACTAAGGATTCCATAACCGTCGATGACTGATGTCAATGCCATTCACGAACTTCTTTTCAGCTGTATTTACTGTCATCATCCCCCAGCATTTGCTAGTGCTAGTTTCTCGTTGTTTACAAGCACATGGCTAATGTTGCGGAATGACATCACAATGGGGGTTCAAACCGTTTCAGATGCACAAAACACAAACTGGTTGTAAGAGCACCTGCTAGCCCCCAGCATGTGCTAGTGCTACTTTTCATATCATGAAGCACGTAACAAATGCGGGAAGCAAACAGTGGTCATTTCTATAAAAATACATGTCCTGTTGAATTTGTCCTTTCAACCCCCAGCATATGCTAGTGCTAGTTGTATTTGTAAGACCAGCGCAAAGCAAATGCAAGGGGTCTCTTGGTATGATGCCAAGCAGCAACAGCTAGTTTCCAAATTTGTCTTTTTGGAATACTTTTTCTTGGCTGTCATCACGACAGTGGGACTTTCTTGTTGATGGATTTCCTTTTGCATTTCTTCTTTTATATAGCTGTTTTCTGGCAGTCAAGAGTCAAACATGCCAATCAGCACAATCACTATGCCATCAAGGTATTTGAGCAAACCCTGACGGATGTGATTACCTCGCAGGTTTGTCATTGATTGGTTGCATTGTTCTCTGTAATTGACAGAATTGATGCATTTTGTCATCAATGTGTGTTTTGGCATAACGTGAGCTTTTAAATGCAGCAATTACATATAGAGACCCTAAGCATTTGCTAGTGCTAGTTTTAACAACTACAAGCACAAAACAAATACTAAGGATTCCATAACCGTCGATGACTGATGTCAATGCCATTCACGAACTTCTTTTCAGCTGTATTTACTGTCATCATCCCCCAGCATTTGCTAGTGCTAGTTTCTCGTTGTTTACCAGCACATGGCTAATGTTGCGGAATGACATCACAATGGGGGTTCAAACCGTTTCAGATGCACAAAACACAAACTGGTTGTAAGAGCACCTGCTTGCCCCCAGCGTGTGCTAGTGCTACTTTTCATATCATGAAGCACGTAACAAATGCGGGAAGCAAACAGTGGTCATTTCTATAAAAATACATGTCCTGTTGAATTTGTCCTTTCAACCCCCAGCATATGCTAGTGCTAGTTGTATTTGTAAGACCAGCGCAAAGCAAATGCAAGGGGTCTCTTGGTATGATGCCAAGCAGCAACAGCTAGTTTCCAAATTTGTCTTTTTGGAATACTTCTTTCTTGGCTGTCATCACGACAGTGGGACTTTCTTGTTGATGGATTTCCTTTTGCATTTCTTCTTTTATATAGCTGTTTTCTGGCAGTCAAGAGTCAAACATGCCAATCAGCACAATCACTATGCCATCAAGGTATTTGAGCAAACCCTGACGGATGTGATTACCTCGCAGGTTTGTCATTGATTGGTTGCATTGTTCTCTGTAATTGACAGAATTGATGCATTTTGTCATCAATGTGTGTTTTGGCATAACGTGAGCTTTTAAATGCAGCAATTACAGTTAGAGACCCTAAGCATTTGCTAGTGCTAGTTTTAACAACTACAAGCACAAAACAAATACTAAGGATTCCATAACCGTCGATGACTGATGTCAATGCCATTCACGAACTTCTTTTCAGCTGTATTTACTGTCATCATCCCCCAGCATTTGCTAGTGCTAGTTTCTCGTTGTTTACCAGCACATGGCTAATGTTGCGGAATGACATCACAATGGGGGTTCAAACCGTTTCAGATGCACAAAACACAAACTGGTTGTAAGAGCACCTGCTTGCCCCCAGCATGTGCTAGTGCTACTTTTCATATCATGAAGCACGTAACAAATGCGGGAAGCAAACAGTGGTCATTTCTATAAAAATACATGTCCTGTTGAATTTGTCCTTTCAACCCCCAGCATATGCTAGTGCTAGTTGTATTTGTAAGACCAGCGCAAAGCAAATGCAAGGAGTCTCTTGGTATGATGGCAAGCAGCAACAGCTAGTTTCCAAATTAGTCTTTTTGGACTACTTCTTTCTTGGCTGTCATCACGACAGTGGGACTTTCTTGTTGATGGATTTCCTTTTGCATTTCTTCTTTTATATAACTGTTTTCTGGCAGCCAAGAGTCAAACATGCCAATCAGCACAATCACTATGCCATCAAGGTATTTGAGCAAACCCTGACGGATGTGATTACCTCGCAGGTTTGTCATTGATTGGTTGCATTGTTCTCTGTAATTGACAGAATTGATGCCTTTTGTCATCAATGTGTGTTTTGGCATAACGTGAGCTTTTAAATGCAGCAATTACAGTTAGAGACCCTAAGCATTTGCTAGTGCTAGTTTTAACAACTACAAACACAAAACAAATACTAAGGATTCCATAACCGTCGATGACTGATGTCAATGCCATTCACGAACTTCTTTTCAGCTGTATTTACTGTCATCATCCCCCAGCATTTGCTAGTGCTAGTTTCTCGTTGTTTACCAGCACATGGCTAATGTTGCGGAATGACATCACAATGGGGGTTCAAACCGTTTCAGATGCACAAAACACAAACTGGTTGTAAGAGCACCTGCTAGCCCCCAGCATGTGCTAGTGCTACTTTTCATATCATGAAGCACGTAACAAATGCGGGAAGCAAACAGTGGTCATTTCTATAAAAATACATGTCCTGTTGAATTTGTCCTTTCAACCCCCAGCATATGCTAGTGCTAGTTGTATTTGTAAGACCAGCGCAAAGCAAATGCAAGGAGTCTCTTGGTATGATGGCGAGCAGCAACAGCTAGTTTCCAAATTTGTCTTTTTGGAATACTTCTTTCTTGGCTGTCATCACGACAGTTGGCCTTTCTTGTTGATGGATTTCCTTTTGCATTTCTTCTTTTATATAGCTGTTTTCTGGCAGTCAAGAGTCAAACATGCCAATCAGCACAATCACTATGCCATCAAGGTATTTGAGCAAACCCTGACGGATGTGATTACCTCGCAGGTTTGTCATTGATTGGTTGCATTGTTCTCTGTAATTGACAGAATTGATGCATTTTGTCATCAATGTGTGTTTTGGCATAACGTGAGCTTTTAAATGCAGCAATTACAGTTAGAGACCCTAAGCATTTGCTAGTGCTAGTTTTAACAACTACAAGCACAAAACAAATACTAAGGATTCCATAACCGTCGATGACTGATGTCAATGCCATTCACGAACTTCTTTTCAGCTGTATTTACTGTCATCATCCCCCAGCATTTGCTAGTGCTAGTTTCTCGTTGTTTACCAGCACATGGCTAATGTTGCGGAATGACATCACAATGGGGGTTCAAACCGTTTCAGATGCACAAAACACAAACTGGTTGTAAGAGCACCTGCTTGCCCCCAGCATGTGCTAGTGCTACTTTTCATATCATGAAGCACGTAACAAATGCGGGAAGCAAACAGTGGTCATTTCTATAAAAATACATGTCCTGTTGAATTTGTCCTTTCAACCCCAAGCATATGCTAGTGCTAGTTGTATTTGTAAGACCAGCGCAAAGCAAATGCAAGGAGTCTCTTGGTATGATGGCGAGCAGCAACAGCTAGTTTCCAAATTTGTCTTTTTGGAATACTTCTTTCTTGGCTGTCATCACGACAGTTGGCCTTTCTTGTTGATGGATTTCCTTTTGCATTTCTTCTTTTATATAGCTGTTTTCTGGCAGTCAAGAGTCAAACATGCCAATCAGCACAATCACTATGCCATCAAGGTATTTGAGCAAACCCTGACGGATGTGATTACCTCGCAGGTTTGTCATTGATTGGTTGCATTGTTCTCTGTAATTGACAGAATTGATGCATTTTGTCATCAATGTGTGTTTTGGCATAACGTGAGCTTTTAAATGCAGCAATTACAGTTAGAGACCCTAAGCATTTGCTAGTGCTAGTTTTAACAACTACAAGCACAAAACAAATACTAAGGATTCCATAACCGTCGATGACTGATGTCAATGCCATTCACGAACTTCTTTTCAGCTGTATTTACTGTCATCATCCCCCAGCATTTGCTAGTGCTAGTTTCTCGTTGTTTACCAGCACATGGCTAATGTTGCGGAATGACATCACAATGGGGGTTCAAACCGTTTCAGATGCACAAAACACAAACTGGTTGTAAGAGCACCTGCTTGCCCCCAGCATGTGCTAGTGCTACTTTTCATATCATGAAGCACGTAACAAATGCGGGAAGCAAACAGTGGTCATTTCTATAAAAATACATGTCCTGTTGAATTTGTCCTTTCAACCCCCAGCATATGCTAGTGCTAGTTGTATTTGTAAGACCAGCGCAAAGCAAATGCAAGGGGTCTCTTGGTATGATGCCAAGCAGCAACAGCTAGTTTCCAAATTTGTCTTTTTGGAATACTTCTTTCTTGGCTGTCATCACGATAGTGGGACTTTCTTGTTGATGGATTTCCTTTTGCATTTCTTCTTTTATATAGCTGTTTTCTGGCAGCCAAGAGTCAAACATGCCAATCAGCACAATCACTATGCCATCAAGGTATTTGAGCAAACCCTGACGGATGTGATTACCTCGCAGGTTTGTCATTGATTGGTTGCATTGTTCTCTGTAATTGACAGAATTGATGCATTTTGTCATCAATGTGTGTTTTGGCATAACGTGAGCTTTTAAATGCAGCAATTACAGTTAGAGACCCTAAGCATTTGCTAGTGCTAGTTTTAACAACTACAAGCACAAAACAAATACTAAGGATTCCATAACCGTCGATGACTGATGTCAATGCCATTCACGAACTTCTTTTCAGCTGTATTTACTGTCATCATCCCCCAGCATTTGCTAGTGCTAGTTTCTCGTTGTTTACCAGCACATGGCTAATGTTGCGGAATGACATCACAATGGGGGTTCAAACCGTTTCAAATGCACAAAACACAAACTGGTTGTAAGAGCACCTGCTAGCCCCCAGCATGTGCTAGTGCTACTTTTCATATCATGAAGCACGTAACAAATGCGGGAAGCAAACAGTGGTCATTTCTATAAAAATACATGTCCTGTTTAATTTGTCCTTTCAACCCCCAGCATATGCTAGTGCTAGTTGTATTTGTAAGACCAGCGCAAAGCAAATGCAAGGAGTCTCTTGGTATGATGGCGAGCAGCAACAGCTAGTTTCCAAATTTGTCTTTTTGGAATACTTCTTTCTTGGCTGTCATCACGACAGTTGGCCTTTCTTGTTGATGGATTTCCTTTTGCATTTCTTCTTTTATATAGCTGTTTTCTGGCAGTCAAGAGTCAAACATGCCAATCAGCACAATCACTATGCCATCAAGGTATTTGAGCAAACCCTGACGGATGTGATTACCTCGCAGGTTTGTCATTGATTGGTTGCATTGTTCTCTGTAATTGACAGAATTGATGCATTTTGTCATCAATGTGTGTTTTGGCATAACGTGAGCTTTTAAATGCAGCAATTACAGTTAGAGACCCTAAGCATTTGCTAGTGCTAGTTTTAACAACTACAAGCACAAAACAAATACTAAGGATTCCATAACCGTCGATGACTGATGTCAATGCCATTCACGAACTTCTTTTCAGCTGTATTTACTGTCATCATCCCCCAGCATTTGCTAGTGCTAGTTTCTCGTTGTTTACCAGCACATGGCTAATGTTGCGGAATGACATCACAATGGGGGTTCAAACCGTTTCAGATGCACAAAACACAAACTGGTTGTAAGAGCACCTGCTTGCCCCCAGCATGTGCTAGTGCTACTTTTCATATCATGAAGCACGTAACAAATGCGGGAAGCAAACAGTGGTCATTTCTATAAAAATACATGTCCTGTTGAATTTGTCCTTTCAACCCCCAGCATATGCTAGTGCTAGTTGTATTTGTAAGACCAGCGCAAAGCAAATGCAAGGGGTCTCTTGGTATGATGCCAAGCAGCAACAGCTAGTTTCCAAATTTGTCTTTTTGGAATACTTCTTTCTTGGCTGTCATCACGATAGTGGGACTTTCTTGTTGATGGATTTCCTTTTGCATTTCTTCTTTTATATAGCTGTTTTCTGGCAGCCAAGAGTCAAACATGCCAATCAGCACAATCACTATGCCATCAAGTATTTGAGCAAACCCTGACGGATGTGATTACCTCGCAGGTTTGTCATTGATTGGTTGCATTGTTCTCTGTAATTGACAGAATTGATGCATTTTGTCATCAATGTGTGTTTTGGCATAACGTGAGCTTTTAAATGCAGCAATTACAGTTAGAGACCCTAAGCATTTGCTAGTGCTAGTTTTAACAACTACAAGCACAAAACAAATACTAAGGATTCCATAACCGTCGATGACTGATGTCAATGCCATTCACGAACTTCTTTTCAGCTGTATTTACTGTCATCATCCCCCAGCATTTGCTAGTGCTAGTTTCTCGTTGTTTACCAGCACATGGCTAATGTTGCGGAATGACATCACAATGGGGGTTCAAACCGTTTCAAATGCACAAAACACAAACTGGTTGTAAGAGCACCTGCTAGCCCCCAGCATGTGCTAGTGCTACTTTTCATATCATGAAGCACGTAACAAATGCGGGAAGCAAACAGTGGTCATTTCTATAAAAATACATGTCCTGTTGAATTTGTCCTTTCAACCCCCAGCATATGCTAGTGCTAGTTGTATTTGTAAGACCAGCGCAAAGCAAATGCAAGGAGTCTCTTGGTATGATGGCGAGCAGCAACAGCTAGTTTCCAAATTTGTCTTTTTGGAATACTTCTTTCTTGGCTGTCATCACGACAGTTGGCCTTTCTTGTTGATGGATTTCCTTTTGCATTTCTTCTTTTATATAGCTGTTTTCTGGCAGTCAAGAGTCAAACATGCCAATCAGCACAATCACTATGCCATCAAGGTATTTGAGCAAACCCTGACGGATGTGATTACCTCGCAGGTTTGTCATTGATTGGTTGCATTGTTCTCTGTAATTGACAGAATTGATGCATTTTGTCATCAATGTGTGTTTTGGCATAACGTGAGCTTTTAAATGCAGCAATTACAGTTAGAGACCCTAAGCATTTGCTAGTGCTAGTTTTAACAACTACAAGCACAAAACAAATACTAAGGATTCCATAACCGTCGATGACTGATGTCAATGCCATTCACGAACTTCTTTTCAGCTGTATTTACTGTCATCATCCCCCAGCATTTGCTAGTGCTAGTTTCTCGTTGTTTACCAGCACATGGCTAATGTTGCGGAATGACATCACAATGGGGGTTCAAACCGTTTCAGATGCACAAAACACAAACTGGTTGTAAGAGCACCTGCTTGCCCCCAGCATGTGCTAGTGCTACTTTTCATATCATGAAGCACGTAACAAATGCGGGAAGCAAACAGTGGTCATTTCTATAAAAATACATGTCCTGTTGAATTTGTCCTTTCAACCCCCAGCATATGCTAGTGCTAGTTGTATTTGTAAGACCAGCGCAAAGCAAATGCAAGGAGTCTCTTGGTATGATGGCGAGCAGCAACAGCTAGTTTCCAAATTTGTCTTTTTGGAATACTTCTTTCTTGGCTGTCATCACGACAGTTGGCCTTTCTTGTTGATGGATTTCCTTTTGCATTTCTTCTTTTATATAGCTGTTTTCTGGCAGTCAAGAGTCAAACATGCCAATCAGCACAATCACTATGCCATCAAGTATTTGAGCAAACCCTGACGGATGTGATTACCTCGCAGGTTTGTCATTGATTGGTTGCATTGTTCTCTGTAATTGACAGAATTGATGCATTTTGTCATCAATGTGTGTTTTGGCATAACGTGAGCTTTTAAATGCAGCAATTACAGTTAGAGACCCCCAGCATGTGCTAGTGCTACTTTTCATATCATGAAGCACGTAACAAATGCGGGAAGCAAACAGTGGTCATTTCTATAAAAATACATGTCCTGTTGAATTTGTCCTTTCAACCCCCAGCATATGCTAGTGCTAGTTGTATTTGTAAGACCAGCGCAAAGCAAATGCAAGGGGTCTCTTGGTATGATGCCAAGCAGCAACAGCTAGTTTCCAAATTTGTCTTTTTGGAATACTTCTTTCTTGGCTGTCATCACGATAGTGGGACTTTCTTGTTGATGGATTTCCTTTTGCATTTCTTCTTTTATATAGCTGTTTTCTGGCAGCCAAGAGTCAAACATGCCAATCAGCACAATCACTATGCCATCAAGTATTTGAGCAAACCCTGACGGATGTGATTACCTCGCAGGTTTGTCATTGATTGGTTGCATTGTTCTCTGTAATTGACAGAATTGATGCATTTTGTCATCAATGTGTGTTTTGGCATAACGTGAGCTTTTAAATGCAGCAATTACAGTTAGAGACCCTAAGCATTTGCTAGTGCTAGTTTTAACAACTACAAGCACAAAACAAATACTAAGGATTCCATAACCGTCGATGACTGATGTCAATGCCATTCACGAACTTCTTTTCAGCTGTATTTACTGTCATCATCCCCCAGCATTTGCTAGTGCTAGTTTCTCGTTGTTTACCAGCACATGGCTAATGTTGCGGAATGACATCACAATGGGGGTTCAAACCGTTTCAAATGCACAAAACACAAACTGGTTGTAAGAGCACCTGCTAGCCCCCAGCATGTGCTAGTGCTACTTTTCATATCATGAAGCACGTAACAAATGCGGGAAGCAAACAGTGGTCATTTCTATAAAAATACATGTCCTGTTGAATTTGTCCTTTCAACCCCCAGCATATGCTAGTGCTAGTTGTATTTGTAAGACCAGCGCAAAGCAAATGCAAGGAGTCTCTTGGTATGATGGCGAGCAGCAACAGCTAGTTTCCAAATTTGTCTTTTTGGAATACTTCTTTCTTGGCTGTCATCACGACAGTTGGCCTTTCTTGTTGATGGATTTCCTTTTGCATTTCTTCTTTTATATAGCTGTTTTCTGGCAGTCAAGAGTCAAACATGCCAATCAGCACAATCACTATGCCATCAAGGTATTTGAGCAAACCCTGACGGATGTGATTACCTCGCAGGTTTGTCATTGATTGGTTGCATTGTTCTCTGTAATTGACAGAATTGATGCATTTTGTCATCAATGTGTGTTTTGGCATAACGTGAGCTTTTAAATGCAGCAATTACAGTTAGAGACCCTAAGCATTTGCTAGTGCTAGTTTTAACAACTACAAGCACAAAACAAATACTAAGGATTCCATAACCGTCGATGACTGATGTCAATGCCATTCACGAACTTCTTTTCAGCTGTATTTACTGTCATCATCCCCCAGCATTTGCTAGTGCTAGTTTCTCGTTGTTTACCAGCACATGGCTAATGTTGCGGAATGACATCACAACGGTGGTTCAAACCGTTTCAGATGCACAAAACACAAACTGGTTGTAAGAGCACCTGCTTGCCCCCAGCATGTGCTAGTGCTACTTTTCATATCATGAAGCACGTAACAAATGCGGGAAGCAAACAGTGGTCATTTCTATAAAAATACATGTCCTGTTGAATTTGTCCTTTCAACCCCCAGCATATGCTAGTGCTAGTTGTATTTGTAAGACCAGCGCAAAGCAAATGCAAGGAGTCTCTTGGTATGATGGCGAGCAGCAACAGCTAGTTTCCAAATTTGTCTTTTTGGAATACTTCTTTCTTGGCTGTCATCACGACAGTTGGCCTTTCTTGTTGATGGATTTCCTTTTGCATTTCTTCTTTTATATAGCTGTTTTCTGGCAGTCAAGAGTCAAACATGCCAATCAGCACAATCACTATGCCATCAAGGTATTTGAGCAAACCCTGACGGATGTGATTACCTCGCAGGTTTGTCATTGATTGGTTGCATTGTTCTCTGTAATTGACAGAATTGATGCATTTTGTCATCAATGTGTGTTTTGGCATAACGTGAGCTTTTAAATGCAGCAATTACAGTTAGAGACCCTAAGCATTTGCTAGTGCTAGTTTTAACAACTACAAGCACAAAACAAATACTAAGGATTCCATAACCGTCGATGACTGATGTCAATGCCATTCACGAACTTCTTTTCAGCTGTATTTACTGTCATCATCCCCCAGCATTTGCTAGTGCTAGTTTCTCGTTGTTTACCAGCACATGGCTAATGTTGCGGAATGACATCACAATGGGGGTTCAAACCGTTTCAGATGCACAAAACACAAACTGGTTGTAAGAGCACCTGCTTGCCCCCAGCATGTGCTAGTGCTACTTTTCATATCATGAAGCACGTAACAAATGCGGGAAGCAAACAGTGGTCATTTCTATAAAAATACATGTCCTGTTGAATTTGTCCTTTCAACCCCCAGCATATGCTAGTGCTAGTTGCATTTGTAAGACCAGCGCAAAGCAAATGCAAGGGGTCTCTTGGTATGATGCCAAGCAGCAACAGCTAGTTTCCAAATTTGTCTTTTTGGAATACTTCTTTCTTGGCTGTCATCACGATAGTGGGACTTTCTTGTTGATGGATTTCCTTTTGCATTTCTTCTTTTATATAGCTGTTTTCTGGCAGCCAAGAGTCAAACATGCCAATCAGCACAATCACTATGCCATCAAGGTATTTGAGCAAACCCTGACGGATGTGATTACCTCGCAGGTTTGTCATTGATTGGTTGCATTGTTCTCTGTAATTGACAGAATTGATGCATTTTGTCATCAATGTGTGTTTTGGCATAACGTGAGCTTTTAAATGCAGCAATTACAGTTAGAGACCCTAAGCATTTGCTAGTGCTAGTTTTAACAACTACAAGCACAAAACAAATACTAAGGATTCCATAACCGTCGATGACTGATGTCAATGCCATTCACGAACTTCTTTTCAGCTGTATTTACTGTCATCATCCCCCAGCATTTGCTAGTGCTAGTTTCTCGTTGTTTACCAGCACATGGCTAATGTTGCGGAATGACATCACAATGGGGGTTCAAACCGTTTCAAATGCACAAAACACAAACTGGTTGTAAGAGCACCTGCTAGCCCCCAGCATGTGCTAGTGCTACTTTTCATATCATGAAGCACGTAACAAATGCGGGAAGCAAACAGTGGTCATTTCTATAAAAATACATGTCCTGTTGAATTTGTCCTTTCAACCCCCAGCATATGCTAGTGCTAGTTGTATTTGTAAGACCAGCGCAAAGCAAATGCAAGGAGTCTCTTGGTATGATGGCGAGCAGCAACAGCTAGTTTCCAAATTTGTCTTTTTGGAATACTTCTTTCTTGGCTGTCATCACGACAGTTGGCCTTTCTTGTTGATGGATTTCCTTTTGCATTTCTTCTTTTATATAGCTGTTTTCTGGCAGTCAAGAGTCAAACATGCCAATCAGCACAATCACTATGCCATCAAGGTATTTGAGCAAACCCTGACGGATGTGATTACCTCGCAGGTTTGTCATTGATTGGTTGCATTGTTCTCTGTAATTGACAGAATTGATGCCTTTTGTCATCAATGTGTGTTTTGGCATAACGTGAGCTTTTAAATGCAGCAATTACAGTTAGAGACCCTAAGCATTTGCTAGTGCTAGTTTTAACAACTACAAGCACAAAACAAATACTAAGGATTCCATAACGGTCGAGGACTGATGTCAATGCCATTCACGAACTTCTTTTCAGCTGTATTTACTGTCATCATCCCCCAGCATTTGCTAGTGCTAGTTTCTCGTTGTTTACCAGCACATGGCTAATGTTGCGGAATGACATCACAATGGGGGTTCAAACCGTTTCAGATGCACAAAACACAAACTGGTTGTAAGAGCACCTGCTAGCCCCCAGCATGTGCTAGTGCTACTTTTCATATCATGAAGCACGTAACAAATGCGGGAAGCAAACAGTGGTCATTTCTATAAAAATACATGTCCTGTTGAATTTGTCCTTTCAACCCCCAGCATATGCTAGTGCTAGTTGTATTTGTAAGACCAGCGCAAAGCAAATGCAAGGAGTCTCTTGGTATGATGGCGAGCAGCAACAGCTAGTTTCCAAATTTGTCTTTTTGGAATACTTCTTTCTTGGCTGTCATCACGACAGTTGGCCTTTCTTGTTGATGGATTTCCTTTTGCATTTCTTCTTTTATATAGCTGTTTTCTGGCAGTCAAGAGTCAAACATGCCAATCAGCACAATCACTATGCCATCAAGTATTTGAGCAAACCCTGACGGATGTGATTACCTCGCAGGTTTGTCATTGATTGGTTGCATTGTTCTCTGTAATTGACAGAATTGATGCATTTTGTCATCAATGTGTGTTTTGGCATAACGTGAGCTTTTAAATGCAGCAATTACAGTTAGAGACCCCCAGCATGTGCTAGTGCTACTTTTCATATCATGAAGCACGTAACAAATGCGGGAAGCAAACAGTGGTCATTTCTATAAAAATACATGTCCTGTTGAATTTGTCCTTTCAACCCCCAGCATATGCTAGTGCTAGTTGTATTTGTAAGACCAGCGCAAAGCAAATGCAAGGGGTCTCTTGGTATGATGCCAAGCAGCAACAGCTAGTTTCCAAATTTGTCTTTTTGGAATACTTCTTTCTTGGCTGTCATCACGATAGTGGGACTTTCTTGTTGATGGATTTCCTTTTGCATTTCTTCTTTTATATAGCTGTTTTCTGGCAGCCAAGAGTCAAACATGCCAATCAGCACAATCACTATGCCATCAAGTATTTGAGCAAACCCTGACGGATGTGATTACCTCGCAGGTTTGTCATTGATTGGTTGCATTGTTCTCTGTAATTGACAGAATTGATGCATTTTGTCATCAATGTGTGTTTTGGCATAACGTGAGCTTTTAAATGCAGCAATTACAGTTAGAGACCCTAAGCATTTGCTAGTGCTAGTTTTAACAACTACAAGCACAAAACAAATACTAAGGATTCCATAACCGTCGATGACTGATGTCAATGCCATTCACGAACTTCTTTTCAGCTGTATTTACTGTCATCATCCCCCAGCATTTGCTAGTGCTAGTTTCTCGTTGTTTACCAGCACATGGCTAATGTTGCGGAATGACATCACAATGGGGGTTCAAACCGTTTCAAATGCACAAAACACAAACTGGTTGTAAGAGCACCTGCTAGCCCCCAGCATGTGCTAGTGCTACTTTTCATATCATGAAGCACGTAACAAATGCGGGAAGCAAACAGTGGTCATTTCTATAAAAATACATGTCCTGTTGAATTTGTCCTTTCAACCCCCAGCATATGCTAGTGCTAGTTGTATTTGTAAGACCAGCGCAAAGCAAATGCAAGGAGTCTCTTGGTATGATGGCGAGCAGCAACAGCTAGTTTCCAAATTTGTCTTTTTGGAATACTTCTTTCTTGGCTGTCATCACGACAGTTGGCCTTTCTTGTTGATGGATTTCCTTTTGCATTTCTTCTTTTATATAGCTGTTTTCTGGCAGTCAAGAGTCAAACATGCCAATCAGCACAATCACTATGCCATCAAGGTATTTGAGCAAACCCTGACGGATGTGATTACCTCGCAGGTTTGTCATTGATTGGTTGCATTGTTCTCTGTAATTGACAGAATTGATGCATTTTGTCATCAATGTGTGTTTTGGCATAACGTGAGCTTTTAAATGCAGCAATTACAGTTAGAGACCCTAAGCATTTGCTAGTGCTAGTTTTAACAACTACAAGCACAAAACAAATACTAAGGATTCCATAACCGTCGATGACTGATGTCAATGCCATTCACGAACTTCTTTTCAGCTGTATTTACTGTCATCATCCCCCAGCATTTGCTAGTGCTAGTTTCTCGTTGTTTACCAGCACATGGCTAATGTTGCGGAATGACATCACAACGGGGGTTCAAACCGTTTCAGATGCACAAAACACAAACTGGTTGTAAGAGCACCTGCTTGCCCCCAGCATGTGCTAGTGCTACTTTTCATATCATGAAGCACGTAACAAATGCGGGAAGCAAACAGTGGTCATTTCTATAAAAATACATGTCCTGTTGAATTTGTCCTTTCAACCCCCAGCATATGCTAGTGCTAGTTGTATTTGTAAGACCAGCGCAAAGCAAATGCAAGGAGTCTCTTGGTATGATGGCGAGCAGCAACAGCTAGTTTCCAAATTTGTCTTTTTGGAATACTTCTTTCTTGGCTGTCATCACGACAGTTGGCCTTTCTTGTTGATGGATTTCCTTTTGCATTTCTTCTTTTATATAGCTGTTTTCTGGCAGTCAAGAGTCAAACATGCCAATCAGCACAATCACTATGCCATCAAGGTATTTGAGCAAACCCTGACGGATGTGATTACCTCGCAGGTTTGTCATTGATTGGTTGCATTGTTCTCTGTAATTGACAGAATTGATGCATTTTGTCATCAATGTGTGTTTTGGCATAACGTGAGCTTTTAAATGCAGCAATTACAGTTAGAGACCCTAAGCATTTGCTAGTGCTAGTTTTAACAACTACAAGCACAAAACAAATACTAAGGATTCCATAACCGTCGATGACTGATGTCAATGCCATTCACGAACTTCTTTTCAGCTGTATTTACTGTCATCATCCCCCAGCATTTGCTAGTGCTAGTTTCTCGTTGTTTACCAGCACATGGCTAATGTTGCGGAATGACATCACAATGGGGGTTCAAACCGTTTCAGATGCACAAAACACAAACTGGTTGTAAGAGCACCTGCTTGCCCCCAGCATGTGCTAGTGCTACTTTTCATATCATGAAGCACGTAACAAATGCGGGAAGCAAACAGTGGTCATTTCTATAAAAATACATGTCCTGTTGAATTTGTCCTTTCAACCCCCAGCATATGCTAGTGCTAGTTGTATTTGTAAGACCAGCGCAAAGCAAATGCAAGGGGTCTCTTGGTATGATGCCAAGCAGCAACAGCTAGTTTCCAAATTTGTCTTTTTGGAATACTTCTTTCTTGGCTGTCATCACGATAGTGGGACTTTCTTGTTGATGGATTTCCTTTTGCATTTCTTCTTTTATATAGCTGTTTTCTGGCAGCCAAGAGTCAAACATGCCAATCAGCACAATCACTATGCCATCAAGGTATTTGAGCAAACCCTGACGGATGTGATTACCTCGCAGGTTTGTCATTGATTGGTTGCATTGTTCTCTGTAATTGACAGAATTGATGCCTTTTGTCATCAATGTGTGTTTTGGCATAACGTGAGCTTTTAAATGCAGCAATTACAGTTAGAGACCCTAAGCATTTGCTAGTGCTAGTTTTAACAACTACAAGCACAAAACAAATACTAAGGATTCCATAACCGTCGATGACTGATGTCAATGCCATTCACGAACTTCTTTTCAGCTGTATTTACTGTCATCATCCCCCAGCATTTGCTAGTGCTAGTTTCTCGTTGTTTACCAGCACATGGCTAATGTTGCGGAATGACATCACACTGGGGGTTCAAACCGTTTCAAATGCACAAAACACAAACTGGTTGTAAGAGCACCTGCTAGCCCCCAGCATGTGCTAGTGCTACTTTTCATATCATGAAGCACGTAACAAATGCGGGAAGCAAACAGTGGTCATTTCTATAAAAATACATGTCCTGTTGAATTTGTCCTTTCAACCCCCAGCATATGCTAGTGCTAGTTGTATTTGTAAGACCAGCGCAAAGCAAATGCAAGGAGTCTCTTGGTATGATGGCGAGCAGCAACAGCTAGTTTCCAAATTTGTCTTTTTGGAATACTTCTTTCTTGGCTGTCATCACGACAGTTGGCCTTTCTTGTTGATGGATTTCCTTTTGCATTTCTTCTTTTATATAGCTGTTTTCTGGCAGTCAAGAGTCAAACATGCCAATCAGCACAATCACTATGCCATCAAGGTATTTGAGCAAACCCTGACGGATGTGATTACCTCGCAGGTTTGTCATTGATTGGTTGCATTGTTCTCTGTAATTGACAGAATTGATGCATTTTGTCATCAATGTGTGTTTTGGCATAACGTGAGCTTTTAAATGCAGCAATTACAGTTAGAGACCCTAAGCATTTGCTAGTGCTAGTTTTAACAACTACAAGCACAAAACAAATACTAAGGATTCCATAACCGTCGATGACTGATGTCAATGCCATTCACGAACTTCTTTTCAGCTGTATTTACTGTCATCATCCCCCAGCATTTGCTAGTGCTAGTTTCTCGTTGTTTACCAGCACATGGCTAATGTTGCGGAATGACATCACAATGGGGGTTCAAACCGTTTCAGATGCACAAAACACAAACTGGTTGTAAGAGCACCTGCTTGCCCCCAGCATGTGCTAGTGCTACTTTTCATATCATGAAGCACGTAACAAATGCGGGAAGCAAACAGTGGTCATTTCTATAAAAATACATGTCCTGTTGAATTTGTCCTTTCAACCCCCAGCATATGCTAGTGCTAGTTGTATTTGTAAGACCAGCGCAAAGCAAATGCAAGGGGTCTCTTGGTATGATGGCAAGCAGCAACAGCTAGTTTCCAAATTTGTCTTTTTGGAATACTTCTTTCTTGGCTGTCATCACGACAGTGGGACTTTCTTGTTGATGGATTTCCTTTTGCATTTCTTCTTTTATATAGCCGTTTTCTGGCAGTCAAGAGTCAAACATGCCAATCAGCACAATCACTATGCCATCAAGGTATTTGAGCAAACCCTGACGGATGTGATTACCTCGCAGGTTTGTCATTGATTGGTTGCATTGTTCTCTGTAATTGACAGAATTGATGCATTTTGTCATCAATGTGTGTTTTGGCATAACGTGAGCTTTTAAATGCAGCAATTACAGTTAGAGACCCTAAGCATTTGCTAGTGCTAGTTTTAACAACTACAAGCACAAAACAAATACTAAGGATTCCATAACCGTCGATGACTGATGTCAATGCCATTCACGAACTTCTTTTCAGCTGTATTTACTGTCATCATCCCCCAGCATTTGCTAGTGCTAGTTTCTCGTTGTTTACCAGCACATGGCTAATGTTGCGGAATGACATCACAATGGGGGTTCAACCGTTTCAGATGCACAAAACACAAACTGGTTGTAAGAGCACCTGCTTGCCCCCAGCATGTGCTAGTGCTACTTTTCATATCATGAAGCACGTAACAAATGCGGGAAGCAAACAGTGGTCATTTCTATAAAAATACATGTCCTGTTGAATTTGTCCTTTCAACCCCCAGCATATGCTAGTGCTAGTTGTATTTGTAAGACCAGCGCAAAGCAAATGCAAGGAGTCTCTTGGTATGATGGCAAGCAGCAACAGCTAGTTTCCAAATTTGTCTTTTTGGAATACTTCTTTCTTGGCTGTCATCACGACAGTTGGCCTTTATTGTTGATGGATTTCCTTTTGCATTTCTTCTTTTATATAGCTGTTTTCTGGCAGTCAAGAGTCAAACATGCCAATCAGCACAATCACTATGCCATCAAGGTATTTGAGCAAACCCTGACGGATGTGATTACCTCGCAGGTTTGTCATTGATTGGTTGCATTGTTCTCTGTAATTGACAGAATTGATGCCTTTTGTCATCAATGTGTGTTTTGGCATAACGTGAGCTTTTAAATGCAGCAATTACAGTTAGAGACCCTAAGCATTTGCTAGTGCTAGTTTTAACAACTACAAGCACAAAACAAATACTAAGGATTCCATAACCGTCGATGACTGATGTCAATGCCATTCACGAACTTCTTTTCAGCTGTAGTTACTGTCATCATCCCCCAGCATTTGCTAGTGCTAGTTTCTCGTTGTTTACCAGCACATGGCTAATGTTGCGGAATGACATCACAATGGGGGTTCAAACCGTTTCAGATGCACAAAACACAAACTGGTTGTAAGAGCACCTGCTAGCCCCCAGCATGTGCTAGTGCTACTTTTCATATCATGAAGCACGTAACAAATGCGGGAAGCAAACAGTGGTCATTTCTATAAAAATACATGTCCTGTTGAATTTGTCCTTTCAACCCCCAGCATATGCTAGTGCTAGTTGTATTTGTAAGACCAGCGCAAAGCAAATGCAAGGGGTCTCTTGGTATGATGCCAAGCAGCAACAGCTAGTTTCCAAATTTGTCTTTTTGGAATACTTCTTTCTTGGCTGTCATCACGACAGTGGGACTTTCTTGTTGATGGATTTCCTTTTGCATTTCTTCCTTTATATAGCTGTTTTCTGGCAGTCAAGAGTCAAACATGCCAATCAGCACAATCACTATGCCATCAAGGTATTTGAGCAAACCCTGACGGATGTGATTACCTCGCAGGTTTGTCATTGATTGGTTGCATTGTTCTCTGTAATTGACAGAATTGATGCATTTTGTCATCAATGTGTGTTTTGGCATAACGTGAGCTTTTAAATGCAGCAATTACAGTTAGAGACCCTAAGCATTTGCTAGTGCTAGTTTTAACAACTACAAGCACAAAACAAATACTAAGGATTCCATAACCGTCGATGACTGATGTCAATGCCATTCACGAACTTCTTTTCAGCTGTATTTACTGTCATCATCCCCCAGCATTTGCTAGTGCTAGTTTCTCGTTGTTTACCAGCACATGGCTAATGTTGCGGAATGACATCACAATGGGGGTTCAAACCGTTTCAGATGCACAAAACACAAACTGGTTGTAAGAGCACCTGCTAGCCCCCAGCATGTGCTAGTGCTACTTTTCATATCATGAAGCACGTAACAAATGCGGGAAGCAAACAGTGGTCATTTCTATAAAAATACATGTCCTGTTGAATTTGTCCTTTCAACCCCCAGCATATGCTAGTGCTAGTTGTATTTGTAAGACCAGCGCAAAGCAAATGCAAGGAGTCTCTTGGTATGATGGCGAGCAGCAACAGCTAGTTTCCAAATTTGTCTTTTTTGAATACTTCTTTCTTGGCTGTCATCACGACAGTGGGACTTTCTTGTTGATGGATTTTCTTTTGCATTTCTTCTTTTATATAGCTGTTTTCTGGCAGTCAAGAGTCAAACATGCCAATCAGCACAATCACTATGCCATCAAGGTATTTGAGCAAACCCTGACGGATGTGATTACCTCGCAGGTTTGTCAATGATTGGTTGCATTGTTCTCTGTAATTGACAGAATTGATGCATTTTGTCATCAATGTGTGTTTTGGCATAACGTGAGCTTTTAAATGCAGCAATTACAGTTAGAGACCCTAAGCATTTGCTAGTGCTAGTTTTAACAACTACAAGCACAAAACAAATACTAAGGATTCCATAACCGTCGATGACTGATGTCAATGCCATTCACGAACTTCTTTTCAGCTGTATTTACTGTCATCATCCCCCAGCATTTGCTAGTGCTAGTTTCTCGTTGTTTACCAGCACATGGCTAATGTTGCGGAATGACATCACAATGGGGGTTCAAACCGTTTCAGATGCACAAAACACAAACTGGTTGTAAGAGCACCTGCTTGCCCCCAGCATGTGCTAGTGCTACTTTTCATATCATGAAGCACGTAACAAATGCGGGAAGCAAACAGTGGTCATTTCTATAAAAATACATGTCCTGTTGAATTTGTCCTTTCAACCCCCAGCATATGCTAGTGCTAGTTGTATTTGTAAGACCAGCGCAAAGCAAATGCAAGGGGTCTCTTGGTATGATGCCAAGCAGCAACAGCTAGTTTCCAAATTTGTCTTTTTGGAATACTTCTTTCTTGGCTGTCATCACGACAGTGGGACTTTCTTGTTGATGGATTTCCTTTTGCATTTCTTCCTTTATATAGCTGTTTTCTGGCAGTCAAGAGTCAAACATGCCAATCAGCACAATCACTATGCCATCAAGGTATTTGAGCAAACCCTGACGGATGTGATTACCTCGCAGGTTTGTCATTGATTGGTTGCATTGTTCTCTGTAATTGACAGAATTGATGCATTTTGTCATCAATGTGTGTTTTGGCATAACGTGAGCTTTTAAATGCAGCAATTACAGTTAGAGACCCTAAGCATTTGCTAGTGCTAGTTTTAACAACTACAAGCACAAAACAAATACTAAGGATTCCATAACCGTCGATGACTGATGTCAATGCCATTCACGAACTTCTTTTCAGCTGTATTTACTGTCATCATCCCCCAGCATTTGCTAGTGCTAGTTTCTCGTTGTTTACCAGCACATGGCTAATGTTGCGGAATGACATCACAATGGGGGTTCAAACCGTTTCAGATGCACAAAACACAAACTGGTTGTAAGAGCACCTGCTTGCCCCCAGCATGTGCTAGTGCTACTTTTCATATCATGAAGCACGTAACAAATGCGGGAAGCAAACAGTGGTCATTTCTATAAAAATACATGTCCTGTTGAATTTGTCCTTTCAACCCCCAGCATATGCTAGTGCTAGTTGTATTTGTAAGACCAGCGCAAAGCAAATGCAAGGGGTCTCTTGGTATGATGCCAAGCAGCAACAGCTAGTTTCCAAATTTGTCTTTTTGGAATACTTCTTTCTTGGCTGTCATCACGACAGTGGGACTTTCTTGTTGATGGATTTCCTTTTGTATTTCTTCTTTTATATAGCTGTTTTCTGGCAGTCAAGAGTCAAAAATGCCAATCAGCACAATCACTATGCCATCAAGGTATTTGAGCAAACCCTGACGGATGTGATTACCTCGCAGGTTTGTCATTGATTGGTTGCATTGTTCTCTGTAATTGACAGAATTGATGCATTTTGTCATCAATGTGTGTTTTGGCATAACGTGAGCTTTTAAATGCAGCAATTACAGTTAGAGACCCTAAGCATTTGCTAGTGCTAGTTTTAACAACTACAAGCACAAAACAAATACTAAGGATTCCATAACCGTCGATGACTGATGTAAATGCCATTCACGAACTTCTTTTCAGCTGTATTTACTGTCATCACCCCCCAGCATTTGCTAGTGCTAGTTTCTCGTTGTTTACCAGCACATGGCTAATGTTGCGGAATGACATCACAATGGGGGTTCAACCGTTTCAGATGCACAAAACACAAACTGGTTGTAAGAGCACCTGCTTGCCCCCAGCATGTGCTAGTGCTACTTTTCATATCATGAAGCACGTAACAAATGCGGGAAGCAAACAGTGGTCATTTCTATAAAAATACATGTCCTGTTGAATTTGTCCTTTCAACCCCCAGCATATGCTAGTGCTAGTTGTATTTGTAAGACCAGCGCAAAGCAAATGCAAGGAGTCTCTTGGTATGATGGCAAGCATCAACAGCTAGTTTCCAAATTTGTCTTTTTGGAATACTTCTTTCTTGGCTGTCATCACGACAGTGGGACTTTCTTGTTGATGGATTTCCTTTTGCATTTCTTCTTTTATATAACTGTTTTCTGGCAGCCAAGAGTCAAACATGCCAATCAGCACAATCACTATGCCATCAAGGTATTTGAGCAAACCCTGACGGATGTGATTACCTCGCAGGTTTGTCATTGATTGGTTGCATTGTTCTCTGTAATTGACAGAATTGATGCCTTTTGTCATCAATGTGTGTTTTGGCATAACGTGAGCTTTTAAATGCAGCAATTACAGTTAGAGACCCTCAGCATTTGCTAGTGCTAGTTTTAACAACTACAAGCACAAAACAAATACTAAGGATTCCATAACCGTCGATGACTGATGTCAATGCCATTCACGAACTTCTTTTCAGCTGTATTTACTGTCATCATCCCCCAGCATTTGCTAGTGCTAGTTTCTCGTTGTTTACCAGCACATGGCTAATGTTGCGGAATGACATCACAATGGGGGTTCAAACCGTTTCAGATGCACAAAACACAAACTGGTTGTAAGAGCACCTGCTAGCCCCCAGCATGTGCTAGTGCTACTTTTCATATCATGAAGCACGTAACAAATGCGGGAAGCAAACAGTGGTCATTTCTATAAAAGTACATGTCCTGTTGAATTTGTCCTTTCAACCCCCAGCATATGCTAGTGCTAGTTGTATTTGTAAGACCAGCGCAAAGCAAATGCAAGGAGTCTCTTGGTATGATGGCGAGCAGCAACAGCTAGTTTCCAAATTTGTCTTTTTGGAATACTTCTTTCTTGGCTGTCATCACGACAGTTGGCCTTTCTTGTTGATGGATTTCCTTTTGCATTTCTTCTTTTATATAGCTGTTTTCTGGCAGTCAAGAGTCAAACATGCCAATCAGCACAATCACTATGCCATCAAGGTATTTGAGCAAACCCTGACGGATGTGATTACCTCGCAGGTTTGTCATTGATTGGTTGCATTGTTCTCTGTAATTGACAGAATTGATGCATTTTGTCATCAATGTGTGTTTTGGCATAACGTGAGCTTTTAAATGCAGCAATTACAGTTAGAGACCCTAAGCATTTGCTAGTGCTAGTTTTAACAACTACAAGCACAAAACAAATACTAAGGATTCCATAACCGTCGATGACTGATGTCAATGCCATTCACGAACTTCTTTTCAGCTGTATTTACTGTCATCATCCCCCAGCATTTGCTAGTGCTAGTTTCTCGTTGTTTACCAGCACATGGCTAATGTTGCGGAATGACATCACAATGGGGGTTCAAACCGTTTCAGATGCACAAAACACAAACTGGTTGTAAGAGCACCTGCTTGCCCCCAGCATGTGCTAGTGCTACTTTTCATATCATGAAGCACGTAACAAATGCGGGAAGCAAACAGTGGTCATTTCTATAAAAATACATGTCCTGTTGAATTTGTCCTTTCAACCCCCAGCATATGCTAGTGCTAGTTGTATTTGTAAGACCAGCGCAAAGCAAATGCAAGGGGTCTCTTGGTATGATGCCAAGCAGCAACAGCTAGTTTCCAAATTTGTCTTATTGGAATACTTCTTTCTTGGCTGTCATCACGACAGTGGGACTTTCTTGTTGATGGATTTCCTTTTGCATTTCTTCTTTTATATAGCTGTTTTCTGGCAGCCAAGAGTCAAACATGCCAATCAGCACAATCACTATGCCATCAAGGTATTTGAGCAAACCCTGACGGATGTGATTACCTCGCAGGTTTGTCATTGATTGGTTGCATTGTTCTCTGTAATTGACAGAATTGATGCCTTTTGTCATCAATGTGTGTTTTGGCATAACGTGAGCTTTTAAATGCAGCAATTACAGTTAGAGACCCTAAGCATTTGCTAGTGCTAGTTTTAACAACTACAAGCACAAAACAAATACTAAGGATTCCATAACCGTCGATGACTGATGTCAATGCCATTCACGAACTTCTTTTCAGCTGTATTTACTGTCATCATCCCCCAGCATTTGCTAGTGCTAGTTTCTCGTTGTTTACCAGCACATGGCTAATGTTGCGGAATGACATCACAATGGGGGTTCAAACCGTTTCAGATGCACAAAACACAAACTGGTTGTAAGAGCACCTGCTAGCCCCCAGCATGTGCTAGTGCTACTTTTCATATCATGAAGCACGTAACAAATGCGGGAAGCAAACAGTGGTCATTTCTATAAAAATACATGTCCTGTTGAATTTGTCCTTTCAACCCCCAGCATATGCTAGTGCTAGTTGTATTTGTAAGACCAGCGCAAAGCAAATGCAAGGAGTCTCTTGGTATGATGGCGAGCAGCAACAGCTAGTTTCCAAATTTGTCTTTTTGGAATACTTCTTTCTTGGCTGTCATCACGACAGTTGGCCTTTCTTGTTGATGGATTTCCTTTTGCATTTCTTCTTTTATATAGCTGTTTTCTGGCAGTCAAGAGTCAAACATGCCAATCAGCACAATCACTATGCCATCAAGGTATTTGAGCAAACCCTGACGGATGTGATTACCTCGCAGGTTTGTCATTGATTGGTTGCATTGTTCTCTGTAATTGACAGAATTGATGCATTTTGTCATCAATGTGTGTTTTGGCATAACGTGAGCTTTTAAATGCAGCAATTACAGTTAGAGACCCTAAGCATTTGCTAGTGCTAGTTTTAACAACTACAAGCACAAAACAAATACTAAGGATTCCATAACCGTCGATGACTGATGTCAATGCCATTCACGAACTTCTTTTCAGCTGTATTTACTGTCATCATCCCCCAGCATTTGCTAGTGCTAGTTTCTCGTTGTTTACCAGCACATGGCTAATGTTGCGGAATGACATCACAATGGGGGTTCAAACCGTTTCAGATGCACAAAACACAAACTGGTTGTAAGAGCACCTGCTTGCCCCCAGCATGTGCTAGTGCTACTTTTCATATCATGAAGCACGTAACAAATGCGGGAAGCAAACAGTGGTCATTTCTATAAAAATACATGTCCTGTTGAATTTGTCCTTTCAACCCCCAGCATATGCTAGTGCTAGTTGTATTTGTAAGACCAGCGCAAAGCAAATGCAAGGGGTCTCTTGGTATGATGCCAAGCAGCAACAGCTAGTTTCCAAATTTGTCTTTTTGGAATACTTCTTTCTTGGCTGTCATCACGACAGTGGGACTTTCTTGTTGATGGATTTCCTTTTGCATTTCTTCTTTTATATAGCTGTTTTCTGGCAGTCAAGAGTCAAACATGCCAATCAGCACAATCACTATGCCATCAAGGTATTTGAGCAAACCCTGACGGATGTGATTACCTCGCAGGTTTGTCATTGATTGGTTGCATTGTTCTCTGTAATTGACAGAATTGATGCATTTTGTCATCAATGTGTGTTTTGGCATAACGTGAGCTTTTAAATGCAGCAATTACAGTTAGAGACCCTAAGCATTTGCTAGTGCTAGTTTTAACAACTACAAGCACAAAACAAATACTAAGGATTCCATAACCGTCGATGACTGATGTCAATGCCATTCACGAACTTCTTTTCAGCTGTATTTACTGTCATCATCCCCCAGCATTTGCTAGTGCTAGTTTCTCGTTGTTTACCAGCACATGGCTAATGTTGCGGAATGACATCACAATGGGGGTTCAACCGTTTCAGATGCACAAAACACAAACTGGTTGTAAGAGCACCTGCTTGCCCCCAGCATGTGCTAGTGCTACTTTTCATATCATGAAGCACGTAACAAATGCGGGAAGCAAACAGTGGTCATTTCTATAAAAATACATGTCCTGTTGAATTTGTCCTTTCAACCCCCAGCATATGCTAGTGCTAGTTGTATTTGTAAGACCAGCGCAAAGCAAATGCAAGGAGTCTCTTGGTATGATGGCAAGCAGCAACAGCTAGTTTCCAAATTTGTCTTTTTGGAATACTTCTTTCTTGGCTGTCATCACGACAGTGGGACTTTCTTGTTGATGGATTTCCTTTTGCATTTCTTCTTTTATATAACTGTTTTCTGGCAGCCAAGAGTCAAACATGCCAATCAGCACAATCACTATGCCATCAAGGTATTTGAGCAAACCCTGACGGATGTGATTACCTCGCAGGTTTGTCATTGATTGGTTGCATTGTTCTCTGTAATTGACAGAATTGATGTCTTTTGTCATCAATGTGTGTTTTGGCATAACGTGAGCTTTTAAATGCAGCAATTACAGTTAGAGACCCTCAGCATTTGCTAGTGCTAGTTTTAACAACTACAAGCACAAAACAAATACTAAGGATTCCATAACCGTCGATGACTGATGTCAATGCCATTCACGAACTTCTTTTCAGCTGTATTTACTGTCATCATCCCCCAGCATTTGCTAGTGCTAGTTTCTCGTTGTTTACCAGCACATGGCTAATGTTGCGGAATGACATCACAATGGGGGTTCAAACCGTTTCAGATGCACAAAACACAAACTGGTTGTAAGAGCACCTGCTAGCCCCCAGCATGTGCTAGTGCTACTTTTCATATCATGAAGCACGTAGCAAATGCGGGAAGCAAACAGTGGTCATTTCTATAAAAGTACATGTCCTGTTGAATTTGTCCTTTCAACCCCCAGCATATGCTAGTGCTAGTTGTATTTGTAAGACCAGCGCAAAGCAAATGCAAGGAGTCTCTTGGTATGATGGCGAGCAGCAACAGCTAGTTTCCAAATTTGTCTTTTTGGAATACTTCTTTCTTGGCTGTCATCACGACAGTTGGCCTTTCTTGTTGATGGATTTCCTTTTGCATTTCTTCTTTTATATAGCTGTTTTCTGGCAGTCAAGAGTCAAACATGCCAATCAGCACAATCACTATGCCATCAAGGTATTTGAGCAAACCCTGACGGATGTGATTACCTCGCAGGTTTGTCATTGATTGGTTGCATTGTTCTCTGTAATTGACAGAATTGATGCATTTTGTCATCAATGTGTGTTTTGGCATAACGTGAGCTTTTAAATGCAGCAATTACAGTTAGAGACCCTAAGCATTTGCTAGTGCTAGTTTTAACAACTACAAGCACAAAACAAATACTAAGGATTCCATAACCGTCGATGACTGATGTCAATGCCATTCACGAACTTCTTTTCAGCTGTATTTACTGTCATCATCCCCCAGCATTTGCTAGTGCTAGTTTCTCGTTGTTTACCAGCACATGGCTAATGTTGCGGAATGACATCACAATGGGGGTTCAAACCGTTTCAGATGCACAAAACACAAACTGGTTGTAAGAGCACCTGCTTGCCCCCAGCATGTGCTAGTGCTACTTTTCATATCATGAAGCACGTAACAAATGCGGGAAGCAAACAGTGGTCATTTCTATAAAAATACATGTCCTGTTGAATTTGTCCTTTCAACCCCCAGCATATGCTAGTGCTAGTTGTATTTGTAAGACCAGCGCAAAGCAAATGCAAGGGGTCTCTTGGTATGATGCCAAGCAGCAACAGCTAGTTTCCAAATTTGTCTTATTGGAATACTTCTTTCTTGGCTGTCATCACGACAGTGGGACTTTCTTGTTGATGGATTTCCTTTTGCATTTCTTCTTTTATATAGCTGTTTTCTGGCAGCCAAGAGTCAAACATGCCAATCAGCACAATCACTATGCCATCAAGGTATTTGAGCAAACCCTGACGGATGTGATTACCTCGCAGGTTTGTCATTGATTGGTTGCATTGTTCTCTGTAATTGACAGAATTGATGCCTTTTGTCATCAATGTGTGTTTTGGCATAACGTGAGCTTTTAAATGCAGCAATTACAGTTAGAGACCCTAAGCATTTGCTAGTGCTAGTTTTAACAACTACAAGCACAAAACAAATACTAAGGATTCCATAACCGTCGATGACTGATGTCAATGCCATTCACGAACTTCTTTTCAGCTGTATTTACTGTCATCATCCCCCAGCATTTGCTAGTGCTAGTTTCTCGTTGTTTACCAGCACATGGCTAATGTTGCGGAATGACATCACAATGGGGGTTCAAACCGTTTCAGATGCACAAAACACAAACTGGTTGTAAGAGCACCTGCTAGCCCCCAGCATGTGCTAGTGCTACTTTTCATATCATGAAGCACGTAACAAATGCGGGAAGCAAACAGTGGTCATTTCTATAAAAATACATGTCCTGTTGAATTTGTCCTTTCAACCCCCAGCATATGCTAGTGCTAGTTGTATTTGTAAGACCAGCGCAAAGCTAATGCAAGGAGTCTCTTGGTATGATGGCGAGCAGCAACAGCTAGTTTCCAAATTTGTCTTTTTGGAATACTTCTTTCTTGGCTGTCATCACGACAGTTGGCCTTTCTTGTTGATGGATTTCCTTTTGCATTTCTTCTTTTATATAGCTGTTTTCTGGCAGTCAAGAGTCAAACATGCCAATCAGCACAATCACTATGCCATCAAGGTATTTGAGCAAACCCTGACGGATGTGATTACCTCGCAGGTTTGTCATTGATTGGTTGCATTGTTCTCTGTAATTGACAGAATTGATGCATTTTGTCATCAATGTGTGTTTTGGCATAACGTGAGCTTTTAAATGCAGCAATTACAGTTAGAGACCCTAAGCATTTGCTAGTGCTAGTTTTAACAACTACAAGCACAAAACAAATACTAAGGATTCCATAACCGTCGATGACTGATGTCAATGCCATTCACGAACTTCTTTTCAGCTGTATTTACTGTCATCATCCCCCAGCATTTGCTAGTGCTAGTTTCTCGTTGTTTACCAGCACATGGCTAATGTTGCGGAATGACATCACAATGGGGGTTCAAACCGTTTCAGATGCACAAAACACAAACTGGTTGTAAGAGCACCTGCTTGCCCCCAGCATGTGCTAGTGCTACTTTTCATATCATGAAGCACGTAACAAATGCGGGAAGCAAACAGTGGTCATTTCTATAAAAATACATGTCCTGTTGAATTTGTCCTTTCAACCCCCAGCATATGCTAGTGCTAGTTGTATTTGTAAGACCAGCGCAAAGCAAATGCAAGGGGTCTCTTGGTATGATGCCAAGCAGCAACAGCTAGTTTCCAAATTTGTCTTTTTGGAATACTTCTTTCTTGGCTGTCATCACGACAGTGGGACTTTCTTGTTGATGGATTTCCTTTTGCATTTCTTCTTTTATATAGCTGTTTTCTGGCAGTCAAGAATCAAACATGCCAATCAGCACAATCACTATGCCATCAAGGTATTTGAGCAAACCCTGACGGATGTGATTACCTCGCAGGTTTGTCATTGATTGGTTGCATTGTTCTCTGTAATTGACAGAATTGATGCATTTTGTCATCAATGTGTGTTTTGGCATAACGTGAGCTTTTAAATGCAGCAATTACAGTTAGAGACCCTAAGCATTTGCTAGTGCTAGTTTTAACAACTACAAGCACAAAACAAATACTAAGGATTCCATAACCGTCGATGACTGATGTCAATGCCATTCACGAACTTCTTTTCAGCTGTATTTACTGTCATCATCCCCCAGCATTTGCTAGTGCTAGTTTCTCGTTGTTTACCAGCACATGGCTAATGTTGCGGAATGACATCACAATGGGGGTTCAACCGTTTCAGATGCACAAAACACAAACTGGTTGTAAGAGCACCTGCTTGCCCCCAGCATGTGCTAGTGCTACTTTTCATATCATGAAGCACGTAACAAATGCGGGAAGCAAACAGTGGTCATTTCTATAAAAATACATGTCCTGTTGAATTTGTCCTTTCAACCCCCAGCATATGCTAGTGCTAGTTGTATTTGTAAGACCAGCGCAAAGCAAATGCAAGGGGTCTCTTGGTATGATGCCAAGCAGCAACAGCTAGTTTCCAAATTTGTCTTTTTGGAATACTTCTTTCTTGGCTGTCATCACGACTGTGGGACTTTCTTGTTGATGGATTTCCTTTTGCATTTCTTCTTTTATATAGCTGTTTTCTGGCAGTCAAGAGTCAAACATGCCAATCAGCACAATCACTATGCCATCAAGGTATTTGAGCAAACCCTGACGGATGTGATTACCTCGCAGGTTTGTCATTGATTGGTTGCATTGTTCTCTGTAATTGACAGAATTGATGCCTTTTGTCATCAATGTGTGTTTTGGCATAACTTGAGCTTTTAAATGCAGCAATTACAGTTAGAGACCCTAAGCATTTGCTAGTGCTAGTTTTAACAACTACAAGCACAAAACAAATACTAAGGATTCCATAACCGTCGATGACTGATGTCAATGCCATTCACGAACTTCTTTTCAGCTGTATTTACTGTCATCATCCCCCAGCATTTGCTAGTGCTAGTTTCTCGTTGTTTACCAGCACATGGCTAATGTTGCGGAATGACATCACAATGGGGGTTCAAACCGTTTCAGATGCACAAAACACAAACTGGTTGTAAGAGCACCTGCTAGCCCCCAGCATGTGCTAGTGCTACTTTTCATATCATGAAGCACGTAACAAATGCGGGAAGCAAACAGTGGTCATTTCTATAAAAATACATGTCCTGTTGAATTTGTCCTTTCAACCCCCAGCATATGCTAGTGCTAGTTGTATTTGTAAGACCAGCGCAAAGCAAATGCAAGGAGTCTCTTGGTATGATGGCGAGCAGCAACAGCTAGTTTCCAAATTTGTCTTTTTGGAATACTTCTTTCTTGGCTGTCATCACGACAGTTGGCCTTTCTTGTTGATGGATTTCCTTTTGCATTTCTTCTTTTATATAGCTGTTTTCTGGCAGTCAAGAGTCAAACATGCCAATCAGCACAATCACTATGCCATCAAGGTATTTGAGCAAACCCTGACGGATGTGATTACCTCGCAGGTTTGTCATTGATTGGTTGCATTGTTCTCTGTAATTGACAGAATTGATGCATTTTGTCATCAATGTGTGTTTTGGCATAACGTGAGCTTTTAAATGCAGCAATTACAGTTAGAGACCCTAAGCATTTGCTAGTGCTAGTTTTAACAACTACAAGCACAAAACAAATACTAAGGATTCCATAACCGTCGATGACTGATGTCAATGCCATTCACGAACTTCTTTTCAGCTGTATTTACTGTCATCATCCCCCAGCATTTGCTAGTGCTAGTTTCTCGTTGTTTACCAGCACATGGCTAATGTTGCGGAATGACATCACAATGGGGGTTCAAACCGTTTCAGATGCACAAAACACAAACTGGTTGTAAGAGCACCTGCTTGCCCCCAGCATGTGCTAGTGCTACTTTTCATATCATGAAGCACGTAACAAATGCGGGAAGCAAACAGTGGTCATTTCTATAAAAATACATGTCCTGTTGAATTTGTCCTTTCAACCCCCAGCATATGCTAGTGCTAGTTGTATTTGTAAGACCAGCGCAAAGCAAATGCAAGGAGTCTCTTGGTATGATGGCGAGCAGCAACAGCTAGTTTCCAAATTTGTCTTTTTGGAATACTTCTTTCTTGGCTGTCATCACGACAGTTGGCCTTTCTTGTTGATGGATTTCCTTTTGCATTTCTTCTTTTATATAGCTGTTTTCTGGCAGTCAAGAGTCAAACATGCCAATCAGCACAATCACTATGCCATCAAGGTATTTGAGCAAACCCTGACGGATGTGATTACCTCGCAGGTTTGTCATTGATTGGTTGCATTGTTCTCTGTAATTGACAGAATTGATGCATTTTGTCATCAATGTGTGTTTTGGCATAACGTGAGCTTTTAAATGCAGCAATTACAGTTAGAGACCCTAAGCATTTGCTAGTGCTAGTTTTAACAACTACAAGCACAAAACAAATACTAAGGATTCCATAACCGTCGATGACTGATGTCAATGCCATTCACGAACTTCTTTTCAGCTGTATTTACTGTCATCATCCCCCAGCATTTGCTAGTGCTAGTTTCTCGTTGTTTACCAGCACATGGCTAATGTTGCGGAATGACATCACAATGGGGGTTCAAACCGTTTCAGATGCACAAAACACAAACTGGTTGAAAGAGCACCTGCTTGCCCCCAGCATGTGCTAGTGCTACTTTTCATATCATGAAGCACGTAACAAATGCGGGAAGCAAACAGTGGTCATTTCTATAAAAATACATGTCCTGTTGAATTTGTCCTTTCAACCCCCAGCATATGCTAGTGCTAGTTGTATTTGTAAGACCAGCGCAAAGCAAATGCAAGGGGTCTCTTGGTATGATGCCAAGCAGCAACAGCTAGTTTCCATATTTGTCTTATTGGAATACTTCTTTCTTGGCTGTCATCACGACAGTGGGACTTTCTTGTTGATGGATTTCCTTTTGCATTTCTTCTTTTATATAGCTGTTTTCTGGCAGCCAAGAGTCAAACATGCCAATCAGCACAATCACTATGCCATCAAGGTATTTGAGCAAACCCTGACGGATGTGATTACCTCGCAGGTTTGTCATTGATTGGTTGCATTGTTCTCTGTAATTGACAGAATTGATGCCTTTTGTCATCAATGTGTGTTTTGGCATAACGTGAGCTTTTAAATGCAGCAATTACAGTTAGAGACCCTAAGCATTTGCTAGTGCTAGTTTTAACAACTACAAGCACAAAACAAATACTAAGGATTCCATAACCGTCGATGACTGATGTCAATGCCATTCACGAACTTCTTTTCAGCTGTATTTACTGTCATCATCCCCCAGCATTTGCTAGTGCTAGTTTCTCGTTGTTTACCAGCACATGGCTAATGTTGCGGAATGACATCACAATGGGGGTTCAAACCGTTTCAGATGCACAAAACACAAACTGGTTGTAAGAGCACCTGCTAGCCCCCAGCATGTGCTAGTGCTACTTTTCATATCATGAAGCACGTAACAAATGCGGGAAGCAAACAGTGGTCATTTCTATAAAAATACATGTCCTGTTGAATTTGTCCTTTCAACCCCCAGCATATGCTAGTGCTAGTTGTATTTGTAAGACCAGCGCAAAGCAAATGCAAGGAGTCTCTTGGTATGATGGCGAGCAGCAACAGCTAGTTTCCAAATTTGTCTTTTTGGAATACTTCTTTCTTGGCTGTCATCACGACAGTTGGCCTTTCTTGTTGATGGATTTCCTTTTGCATTTCTTCTTTTATATAGCTGTTTTCTGGCAGTCAAGAGTCAAACATGCCAATCAGCACAATCACTATGCCATCAAGGTATTTGAGCAAACCCTGACGGATGTGATTACCTCGCAGGTTTGTCATTGATTGGTTGCATTGTTCTCTGTAATTAACAGAATTGATGCATTTTGTCATCAATGTGTGTTTTGGCATAACGTGAGCTTTTAAATGCAGCAATTACAGTTAGAGACCCTAAGCATTTGCTAGTGCTAGTTTTAACAACTACAAGCACAAAACAAATACTAAGGATTCCATAACCGTCGATGACTGATGTCAATGCCATTCACGAACTTCTTTTCAGCTGTATTTACTGTCATCATCCCCCAGCATTTGCTAGTGCTAGTTTCTCGTTGTTTACCAGCACATGGCTAATGTTGCGGAATGACATCACAATGGGGGTTCAAACCGTTTCAGATGCACAAAACACAAACTGGTTGTAAGAGCACCTGCTTGCCCCCAGCATGTGCTAGTGCTACTTTTCATATCATGAAGCACGTAACAAATGCGGGAAGCAAACAGTGGTCATTTCTATAAAAATACATGTCCTGTTGAATTTGTCCTTTCAACCCCCAGCATATGCTAGTGCTAGTTGTATTTGTAAGACCAGCGCAAAGCAAATGCAAGGGGTCTCTTGGTATGATGCCAAGCAGCAACAGCTAGTTTCCAAATTTGTCTTTTTGGAATACTTCTTTCTTGGCTGTCATCACGACAGTGGGACTTTCTTGTTGATGGATTTCCTTTTGCATTTCTTCTTTTATATAGCTGTTTTCTGGCAGTCAAGAGTCAAACATGCCAATCAGCACAATCACTATGCCATCAAGGTATTTGAGCAAACCCTGACGGATGTGATTACCTCGCAGGTTTGTCATTGATTGGTTGCATTGTTCTCTGTAATTGACAGAATTTATGCATTTTGTCATCAATGTGTGTTTTGGCATAACGTGAGCTTTTAAATGCAGCAATTACAGTTAGAGACCCTAAGCATTTGCTAGTGCTAGTTTTAACAACTACAAGCACAAAACAAATACTAAGGATTCCATAACCGTCGATGACTGATGTCAATGCCATTCACGAACTTCTTTTCAGCTGTATTTACTGTCATCATCCCCCAGCATTTGCTAGTGCTAGTTTCTCGTTGTTTACCAGCACATGGCTAATGTTGCGGAATGACATCACAATGGGGGTTCAAACCGTTTCAGATGCACAAAACACAAACTGGTTGTAAGAGCACCTGCTTGCCCCCAGCATGTGCTAGTGCTATTTTTCATATCATGAAGCACGTAACAAATGCGGGAAGCAAACAGTGGTCATTTCTATAAAAATACATGTCCTGTTGAATTTGTCCTTTCAACCCCCAGCATATGCTAGTGCTAGTTGTATTTGTAAGACCAGCGCAAAGCAAATGCAAGGAGTCTCTTGGTATGATGGCAAGCAGCAACAGCTAGTTTCCAAATTTGTCTTTTTGGAATACTTCTTTCTTGGCTGTCATCACGACAGTTGGCCTTTCTTGTTGATGGATTTCCTTTTGCATTTCTTCTTTTATATAGCTGTTTTCTGGCAGTCAAGAGTCAAACATGCCAATCAGCACAATCACTATGCCATCAAGGTATTTGAGCAAACCCTGACGGATGTGATTACCTCGCAGGTTTGTCATTGATTGGTTGCATTGTTCTCTGTAATTGACAGAATTGATGCATTTTGTCATCAATGTGTGTTTTGGCATAACGTGAGCTTTTAAATGCAGCAATTACAGTTAGAGACCCTAAGCATTTGCTAGTGCTAGTTTTAACAAATACAAGCACAAAACAAATACTAAGGATTCCATAACCGTCGATGACTGATGTCAATGCCATTCACGAACTTCTTTTCAGCTGTATTTACTGTCATCATCCCCCAGCATTTGCTAGTGCTAGTTTCTCGTTGTTTACCAGCACATGGCTAATGTTGCGGAATGACATCACAATGGGGGTTCAACCGTTTCAGATGCACAAAACACAAACTGGTTGTAAGAGCACCTGCTTGCCCCCAGCATGTGCTAGTGCTACTTTTCATATCATGAAGCACGTAACAAATGCGGGAAGCAAACAGTGGTCATTTCTATAAAAATACATGTCCTGTTGAATTTGTCCTTTCAACCCCCAGCATATGCTAGTGCTAGTTGTATTTGTAAGACCAGCGCAAAGCAAATGCAAGGGGTCTCTTGGTATGATGCCAAGCAGCAACAGCTAGTTTCCAAATTTGTCTTTTTGGAATACTTCTTTCTTGGCTGTCATCACGACTGTGGGACTTTCTTGTTGATGGATTTCCTTTTGCATTTCTTCTTTTATATAGCTGTTTTCTGGCAGTCAAGAGTCAAACATGCCAATCAGCACAATCACTATGCCATCAAGGTATTTGAGCAAACCCTGACGGATGTGATTACCTCGCAGGTTTGTCATTGATTGGTTGCATTGTTCTCTGTAATTGACAGAATTGATGCCTTTTGTCATCAATGTGTGTTTTGGCATAACTTGAGCTTTTAAATGCAGCAATTACAGTTAGAGACCCTAAGCATTTGCTAGTGCTAGTTTTAACAACTACAAGCACAAAACAAATACTAAGGATTCCATAACCGTCGATGACTGATGTCAATGCCATTCACGAACTTCTTTTCAGCTGTATTTACTGTCATCATCCCCCAGCATTTGCTAGTGCTAGTTTCTCGTTGTTTACCAGCACATGGCTAATGTTGCGGAATGACATCACAATGGGGGTTCAAACCGTTTCAGATGCACAAAACACAAACTGGTTGTAAGAGCACCTGCTAGCCCCCAGCATGTGCTAGTGCTACTTTTCATATCATGAAGCACGTAACAAATGCGGGAAGCAAACAGTGGTCATTTCTATAAAAATACATGTCCTGTTGAATTTGTCCTTTCAACCCCCAGCATATGCTAGTGCTAGTTGTATTTGTAAGACCAGCGCAAAGCAAATGCAAGGAGTCTCTTGGTATGATGGCGAGCAGCAACAGCTAGTTTCCAAATTTGTCTTTTTGGAATACTTCTTTCTTGGCTGTCATCACGACAGTTGGCCTTTCTTGTTGATGGATTTCCTTTTGCATTTCTTCTTTTATATAGCTGTTTTCTGGCAGTCAAGAGTCAAACATGCCAATCAGCACAATCACTATGCCATCAAGGTATTTGAGCAAACCCTGACGGATGTGATTACCTCGCAGGTTTGTCATTGATTGGTTGCATTGTTCTCTGTAATTGACAGAATTGATGCATTTTGTCATCAATGTGTGTTTTGGCATAACGTGAGCTTTTAAATGCAGCAATTACAGTTAGAGACCCTAAGCATTTGCTAGTGCTAGTTTTAACAACTACAAGCACAAAACAAATACTAAGGATTCCATAACCGTCGATGACTGATGTCAATGCCATTCACGAACTTCTTTTCAGCTGTATTTACTGTCATCATCCCCCAGCATTTGCTAGTGCTAGTTTCTCGTTGTTTACCAGCACATGGCTAATGTTGCGGAATGACATCACAATGGGGGTTCAAACCGTTTCAGATGCACAAAACACAAACTGGTTGTAAGAGCACCTGCTTGCCCCCAGCATGTGCTAGTGCTACTTTTCATATCATGAAGCACGTAACAAATGCGGGAAGCAAACAGTGGTCATTTCTATAAAAATACATGTCCTGTTGAATTTGTCCTTTCAACCCCCAGCATATGCTAGTGCTAGTTGTATTTGTAAGACCAGCGCAAAGCAAATGCAAGGGGTCTCTTGGTATGATGCCAAGCAGCAACAGCTAGTTTCCAAATTTGTCTTTTTGGAATACTTCTTTCTTGGCTGTCATCACGACAGTGGGACTTTCTTGTTGATGGATTTCCTTTTGCATTTCTTCTTTTATATAGCTGTTTTCTGGCAGTCAAGAGTCAAACATGCCAATCAGCACAATCACTATGCCATCAAGGTATTTGAGCAAACCCTGACGGATGTGATTACCTCGCAGGTTTGTCATTGTTTGGTTGCATTGTTCTCTGTAATTGACAGAATTGATGCCTTTTGTCATCAATGTGTGTTTTGGCATAACGTGAGCTTTTAAATGCAGCAATTACAGTTAGAGACCCTAAGCATTTGCTAGTGCTAGTTTTAACAACTACAAGCACAAAACAAATACTAAGGATTCCATAACCGTCGATGACTGATGTCAATGCCATTCACGAACTTCTTTTCAGCTGTATTTACTGTCATCATCCCCCAGCATTTGCTAGTGCTAGTTTCTCGTTGTTTACCAGCACATGGCTAATGTTGCGGAATGACATCACAATGGGGGTTCAAACCGTTTCAGATGCACAAAACACAAACTGGTTGTAAGAGCACCTGCTAGCCCCCAGCATGTGCTAGTGCTACTTTTCATATCATGAAGCACGTAACAAATGCGGGAAGCAAACAGTGGTCATTTCTATAAAAGTACATGTCCTGTTGAATTTGTCCTTTCAACCCCCAGCATATGCTAGTGCTAGTTGTATTTGTAAGACCAGCGCAAAGCAAATGCAAGGAGTCTCTTGGTATGATGGCGAGCAGCAACAGCTAGTTTCCAAATTTGTCTTTTTGGAATACTTCTTTCTTGGCTGTCATCACGACAGTTGGCCTTTCTTGTTGATGGATTTCCTTTTGCATTTCTTCTTTTATATAGCTGTTTTCTGGCAGTCAAGAGTCAAACATGCCAATCAGCACAATCACTATGCCATCAAGGTATTTGAGCAAACCCTGACGGATGTGATTACCTCGCAGATTTGTCATTGATTGGTTGCATTGTTCTCTGTAATTGACAGAATTGATGCATTTTGTCATCAATGTGTGTTTTGGCATAACGTGAGCTTTTAAATGCAGCAATTACAGTTAGAGACCCTAAGCATTTGCTAGTGCTAGTTTTAACAACTACAAGCACAAAACAAATACTAAGGATTCCATAACCGTCGATGACTGATGTCAATGCCATTCACGAACTTCTTTTCAGCTGTATTTACTGTCATCATCCCCCAGCATTTGCTAGTGCTAGTTTCTCGTTGTTTACCAGCACATGGCTAATGTTGCGGAATGACATCACAATGGGGGTTCAAACCGTTTCAGATGCACAAAACACAAACTGGTTGTAAGAGCACCTGCTAGCCCCCAGCATGTGCTAGTGCTACTTTTCATATCATGAAGCACGTAACAAATGCGGGAAGCAAACAGTGGTCATTTCTATAAAAATACATGTCCTGTTGAATTTGTCCTTTCAACCCCCAGCATATGCTAGTGCTAGTTGTATTTGTAAGACCAGCGCAAAGCAAATGCAAGGAGTCTCTTGGTATGATGGCGAGCAGCAACAGCTAGTTTCCAAATGTGTCTTTTTGGAATACTTCTTTCTTGGCTGTCATCACGACAGTTGGCCTTTCTTGTTGATGGATTTCCTTTTGCATTTCTTCTTTTATATAGCTGTTTTCTGGCAGTCAAGAGTCAAACATGCCAATCAGCACAATCACTATGCCATCAAGGTATTTGAGCAAACCCTGACGGATGTGATTACCTCGCAGGTTTGTCATTGATTGGTTGCATTGTTCTCTGTAATTGACAGAATTGATGCATTTTGTCATCAATGTGTGTTTTGGCATAACGTGAGCTTTTAAATGCAGCAATTACAGTTAGAGACCCTAAGCATTTGCTAGTGCTAGTTTTAACAACTACAAGCACAAAACAAATACTAAGGATTCCATAACCGTCGATGACTGATGTCAATGCCATTCACGAACTTCTTTTCAGCGGTATTTACTGTCATCATCCCCCAGCATTTGCTAGTGCTAGTTTCTCGTTGTTTACCAGCACATGGCTAATGTTGCGGAATGACATCACAATGGGGGTTCAAACCGTTTCAGATGCACAAAACACAAACTGGTTGTAAGAGCACCTGCTTGCCCCCAGCATGTGCTAGTGCTACTTTTCATATCATGAAGCACGTAACAAATGCGGGAAGCAAACAGTGGTCATTTCTATAAAAATACATGTCCTGTTGAATTTGTCCTTTCAACCCCCAGCATATGCTAGTGCTAGTTGTATTTGTAAGACCAGCGCAAAGCAAATGCAAGGGGTCTCTTGGTATGATGCCAAGCAGCAACAGCTAGTTTCCAAATTTGTCTTATTGGAATACTTCTTTCTTGGCTGTCATCACGACAGTGGGACTTTCTTGTTGATGGATTTCCTTTTGCATTTCTTCTTTTATATAGCTGTTTTCTGGCAGCCAAGAGTCAAACATGCCAATCAGCACAATCACTATGCCATCAAGGTATTTGAGCAAACCCTGACGGATGTGATTACCTCGCAGGTTTGTCATTGATTGGTTGCATTGTTCTCTGTAATTGACAGAATTGATGCCTTTTGTCATCAATGTGTGTTTTGGCATAACGTGAGCTTTTAAATGCAGCAATTACAGTTAGAGACCCTAAGCATTTGCTAGTGCTAGTTTTAACAACTACAAGCACAAAACAAATACTAAGGATTCCATAACCGTCGATGACTGATGTCAATGCCATTCACGAACTTCTTTTCAGCTGTATTTACTGTCATCATCCCCCAGCATTTGCTAGTGCTAGTTTCTCGTTGTTTACCAGCACATGGCTAATGTTGCGGAATGACATCACAATGGGGGTTCAAACCGTTTCAGATGCACAAAACACAAACTGGTTGTAAGAGCACCTGCTAGCCCCCAGCATGTGCTAGTGCTACTTTTCATATCATGAAGCACGTAACAAATGCGGGAAGCAAACAGTGGTCATTTCTATAAAAATACATGTCCTGTTGAATTTGTCCTTTCAACCCCCAGCATATGCTAGTGCTAGTTGTATTTGTAAGACCAGCGCAAAGCAAATGCAAGGAGTCTCTTGGTATGATGGCGAGCAGCAACAGCTAGTTTCCAAATTTGTCTTTTTGGAATACTTCTTTCTTGGCTGTCATCACGACAGTTGGCCTTTCTTGTTGATGGATTTCCTTTTGCATTTCTTCTTTTATATAGCTGTTTTCTGGCAGTCAAGAGTCAAACATGCCAATCAGCACAATCACTATGCCATCAAGGTATTTGAGCAAACCCTGACGGATGTGATTACCTCGCAGGTTTGTCATTGATTGGTTGCATTGTTCTCTGTAATTGACAGAATTGATGCATTTTGTCATCAATGTGTGTTTTGGCATAACGTGAGCTTTTAAATGCAGCAATTACAGTTAGAGACCCTAAGCATTTGCTAGTGCTAGTTTTAACAACTACAAGCACAAAACAAATACTAAGGATTCCATAACCGTCGATGACTGATGTCAATGCCATTCACGAACTTCTTTTCAGCTGTATTTACTGTCATCATCCCCCAGCATTTGCTAGTGCTAGTTTCTCGTTGTTTACCAGCACATGGCTAATGTTGCGGAATGACATCACAATGGGGGTTCAAACCGTTTCAGATGCACAAAACACAAACTGGTTGTAAGAGCACCTGCTTGCCCCCAGCATGTGCTAGTGCTACTTTTCATATCATGAAGCACGTAACAAATGCGGGAAGCAAACAGTGGTCATTTCTATAAAAATACATGTCCTGTTGAATTTGTCCTTTCAACCCCCAGCATATGCTAGTGCTAGTTGTATTTGTAAGACCAGCGCAAAGCAAATGCAAGGGGTCTCTTGGTATGATGCCAAGCAGCAACAGCTAGTTTCCAAATTTGTCTTTTTGGAATACTTCTTTCTTGGCTGTCATCACGACAGTGGGACTTTCTTGTTGATGGATTTCCTTTTGCATTTCTTCTTTTATATAGCTGTTTTCTGGCAGTCAAGAGTCAAACATGCCAATCAGCACAATCACTATGCCATCAAGGTATTTGAGCAAACCCTGACGGATGTGATTACCTCGCAGGTTTGTCATTGATTGGTTGCATTGTTCTCTGTAATTGACAGAATTGATGCATTTTGTCATCAATGTGTGTTTTGGCATAACGTGAGCTTTTAAATGCAGCAATTACAGTTAGAGACCCTAAGCATTTGCTAGTGCTAGTTTTAACAACTACAAGCACAAAACAAATACTAAGGATTCCATAACCGTCGATGACTGATGTCAATGCCATTCACGAACTTCTTTTCAGCTGTATTTACTGTCATCATCCCCCAGCATTTGCTAGTGCTAGTTTCTCGTTGTTTACCAGCACATGGCTAATGTTGCGGAATGACATCACAATGGGGGTTCAACCGTTTCAGATGCACAAAACACAAACTGGTTGTAAGAGCACCTGCTTGCCCCCAGCATGTGCTAGTGCTACTTTTCATATCATGAAGCACGTAACAAATGCGGGAAGCAAACAGTGGTCATTTCTATAAAAATACATGTCCTGTTGAATTTGTCCTTTCAACCCCCAGCATATGCTAGTGCTAGTTGTATTTGTAAGACCAGCGCAAAGCAAATGCAAGGAGTCTCTTGGTATGATGGCAAGCAGCAACAGCTAGTTTCCAAATTTGTCTTTTTGGAATACTTCTTTCTTGGCTGTCATCACGACAGTGGGACTTTCTTGTTGATGGATTTCCTTTTGCATTTCTTCTTTTATATAACTGTTTTCTGGCAGCCAAGAGTCAAACATGCCAATCAGCACAATCACTATGCCATCAAGGTATTTGAGCAAACCCTGACGGATGTGATTACCTCGCAGGTTTGTCATTGATTGGTTGCATTGTTCTCTGTAATTGACAGAATTGATGTCTTTTGTCATCAATGTGTGTTTTGGCATAACGTGAGCTTTTAAATGCAGCAATTACAGTTAGAGACCCTCAGCATTTGCTAGTGCTAGTTTTAACAACTACAAGCACAAAACAAATACTAAGGATTCCATAACCGTCGATGACTGATGTCAATGCCATTCACGAACTTCTTTTCAGCTGTATTTACTGTCATCATCCCCCAGCATTTGCTAGTGCTAGTTTCTCGTTGTTTACCAGCACATGGCTAATGTTGCGGAATGACATCACAATGGGGGTTCAAACCGTTTCAGATGCACAAAACACAAACTGGTTGTAAGAGCACCTGCTAGCCCCCAGCATGTGCTAGTGCTACTTTTCATATCATGAAGCACGTAGCAAATGCGGGAAGCAAACAGTGGTCATTTCTATAAAAGTACATGTCCTGTTGAATTTGTCCTTTCAACCCCCAGCATATGCTAGTGCTAGTTGTATTTGTAAGACCAGCGCAAAGCAAATGCAAGGAGTCTCTTGGTATGATGGCGAGCAGCAACAGCTAGTTTCCAAATTTGTCTTTTTGGAATACTTCTTTCTTGGCTGTCATCACGACAGTTGGCCTTTCTTGTTGATGGATTTCCTTTTGCATTTCTTCTTTTATATAGCTGTTTTCTGGCAGTCAAGAGTCAAACATGCCAATCAGCACAATCACTATGCCATCAAGGTATTTGAGCAAACCCTGACGGATGTGATTACCTCGCAGGTTTGTCATTGATTGGTTGCATTGTTCTCTGTAATTGACAGAATTGATGCATTTTGTCATCAATGTGTGTTTTGGCATAACGTGAGCTTTTAAATGCAGCAATTACAGTTAGAGACCCTAAGCATTTGCTAGTGCTAGTTTTAACAACTACAAGCACAAAACAAATACTAAGGATTCCATAACCGTCGATGACTGATGTCAATGCCATTCACGAACTTCTTTTCAGCTGTATTTACTGTCATCATCCCCCAGCATTTGCTAGTGCTAGTTTCTCGTTGTTTACCAGCACATGGCTAATGTTGCGGAATGACATCACAATGGGGGTTCAAACCGTTTCAGATGCACAAAACACAAACTGGTTGTAAGAGCACCTGCTTGCCCCCAGCATGTGCTAGTGCTACTTTTCATATCATGAAGCACGTAACAAATGCGGGAAGCAAACAGTGGTCATTTCTATAAAAATACATGTCCTGTTGAATTTGTCCTTTCAACCCCCAGCATATGCTAGTGCTAGTTGTATTTGTAAGACCAGCGCAAAGCAAATGCAAGGGGTCTCTTGGTATGATGCCAAGCAGCAACAGCTAGTTTCCAAATTTGTCTTATTGGAATACTTCTTTCTTGGCTGTCATCACGACAGTGGGACTTTCTTGTTGATGGATTTCCTTTTGCATTTCTTCTTTTATATAGCTGTTTTCTGGCAGCCAAGAGTCAAACATGCCAATCAGCACAATCACTATGCCATCAAGGTATTTGAGCAAACCCTGACGGATGTGATTACCTCGCAGGTTTGTCATTGATTGGTTGCATTGTTCTCTGTAATTGACAGAATTGATGCCTTTTGTCATCAATGTGTGTTTTGGCATAACGTGAGCTTTTAAATGCAGCAATTACAGTTAGAGACCCTAAGCATTTGCTAGTGCTAGTTTTAACAACTACAAGCACAAAACAAATACTAAGGATTCCATAACCGTCGATGACTGATGTCAATGCCATTCACGAACTTCTTTTCAGCTGTATTTACTGTCATCATCCCCCAGCATTTGCTAGTGCTAGTTTCTCGTTGTTTACCAGCACATGGCTAATGTTGCGGAATGACATCACAATGGGGGTTCAAACCGTTTCAGATGCACAAAACACAAACTGGTTGTAAGAGCACCTGCTAGCCCCCAGCATGTGCTAGTGCTACTTTTCATATCATGAAGCACGTAACAAATGCGGGAAGCAAACAGTGGTCATTTCTATAAAAATACATGTCCTGTTGAATTTGTCCTTTCAACCCCCAGCATATGCTAGTGCTAGTTGTATTTGTAAGACCAGCGCAAAGCTAATGCAAGGAGTCTCTTGGTATGATGGCGAGCAGCAACAGCTAGTTTCCAAATTTGTCTTTTTGGAATACTTCTTTCTTGGCTGTCATCACGACAGTTGGCCTTTCTTGTTGATGGATTTCCTTTTGCATTTCTTCTTTTATATAGCTGTTTTCTGGCAGTCAAGAGTCAAACATGCCAATCAGCACAATCACTATGCCATCAAGGTATTTGAGCAAACCCTGACGGATGTGATTACCTCGCAGGTTTGTCATTGATTGGTTGCATTGTTCTCTGTAATTGACAGAATTGATGCATTTTGTCATCAATGTGTGTTTTGGCATAACGTGAGCTTTTAAATGCAGCAATTACAGTTAGAGACCCTAAGCATTTGCTAGTGCTAGTTTTAACAACTACAAGCACAAAACAAATACTAAGGATTCCATAACCGTCGATGACTGATGTCAATGCCATTCACGAACTTCTTTTCAGCTGTATTTACTGTCATCATCCCCCAGCATTTGCTAGTGCTAGTTTCTCGTTGTTTACCAGCACATGGCTAATGTTGCGGAATGACATCACAATGGGGGTTCAAACCGTTTCAGATGCACAAAACACAAACTGGTTGTAAGAGCACCTGCTTGCCCCCAGCATGTGCTAGTGCTACTTTTCATATCATGAAGCACGTAACAAATGCGGGAAGCAAACAGTGGTCATTTCTATAAAAATACATGTCCTGTTGAATTTGTCCTTTCAACCCCCAGCATATGCTAGTGCTAGTTGTATTTGTAAGACCAGCGCAAAGCAAATGCAAGGGGTCTCTTGGTATGATGCCAAGCAGCAACAGCTAGTTTCCAAATTTGTCTTTTTGGAATACTTCTTTCTTGGCTGTCATCACGACAGTGGGACTTTCTTGTTGATGGATTTCCTTTTGCATTTCTTCTTTTATATAGCTGTTTTCTGGCAGTCAAGAATCAAACATGCCAATCAGCACAATCACTATGCCATCAAGGTATTTGAGCAAACCCTGACGGATGTGATTACCTCGCAGGTTTGTCATTGATTGGTTGCATTGTTCTCTGTAATTGACAGAATTGATGCATTTTGTCATCAATGTGTGTTTTGGCATAACGTGAGCTTTTAAATGCAGCAATTACAGTTAGAGACCCTAAGCATTTGCTAGTGCTAGTTTTAACAACTACAAGCACAAAACAAATACTAAGGATTCCATAACCGTCGATGACTGATGTCAATGCCATTCACGAACTTCTTTTCAGCTGTATTTACTGTCATCATCCCCCAGCATTTGCTAGTGCTAGTTTCTCGTTGTTTACCAGCACATGGCTAATGTTGCGGAATGACATCACAATGGGGGTTCAACCGTTTCAGATGCACAAAACACAAACTGGTTGTAAGAGCACCTGCTTGCCCCCAGCATGTGCTAGTGCTACTTTTCATATCATGAAGCACGTAACAAATGCGGGAAGCAAACAGTGGTCATTTCTATAAAAATACATGTCCTGTTGAATTTGTCCTTTCAACCCCCAGCATATGCTAGTGCTAGTTGTATTTGTAAGACCAGCGCAAAGCAAATGCAAGGGGTCTCTTGGTATGATGCCAAGCAGCAACAGCTAGTTTCCAAATTTGTCTTTTTGGAATACTTCTTTCTTGGCTGTCATCACGACTGTGGGACTTTCTTGTTGATGGATTTCCTTTTGCATTTCTTCTTTTATATAGCTGTTTTCTGGCAGTCAAGAGTCAAACATGCCAATCAGCACAATCACTATGCCATCAAGGTATTTGAGCAAACCCTGACGGATGTGATTACCTCGCAGGTTTGTCATTGATTGGTTGCATTGTTCTCTGTAATTGACAGAATTGATGCCTTTTGTCATCAATGTGTGTTTTGGCATAACTTGAGCTTTTAAATGCAGCAATTACAGTTAGAGACCCTAAGCATTTGCTAGTGCTAGTTTTAACAACTACAAGCACAAAACAAATACTAAGGATTCCATAACCGTCGATGACTGATGTCAATGCCATTCACGAACTTCTTTTCAGCTGTATTTACTGTCATCATCCCCCAGCATTTGCTAGTGCTAGTTTCTCGTTGTTTACCAGCACATGGCTAATGTTGCGGAATGACATCACAATGGGGGTTCAAACCGTTTCAGATGCACAAAACACAAACTGGTTGTAAGAGCACCTGCTAGCCCCCAGCATGTGCTAGTGCTACTTTTCATATCATGAAGCACGTAACAAATGCGGGAAGCAAACAGTGGTCATTTCTATAAAAATACATGTCCTGTTGAATTTGTCCTTTCAACCCCCAGCATATGCTAGTGCTAGTTGTATTTGTAAGACCAGCGCAAAGCAAATGCAAGGAGTCTCTTGGTATGATGGCGAGCAGCAACAGCTAGTTTCCAAATTTGTCTTTTTGGAATACTTCTTTCTTGGCTGTCATCACGACAGTTGGCCTTTCTTGTTGATGGATTTCCTTTTGCATTTCTTCTTTTATATAGCTGTTTTCTGGCAGTCAAGAGTCAAACATGCCAATCAGCACAATCACTATGCCATCAAGGTATTTGAGCAAACCCTGACGGATGTGATTACCTCGCAGGTTTGTCATTGATTGGTTGCATTGTTCTCTGTAATTGACAGAATTGATGCATTTTGTCATCAATGTGTGTTTTGGCATAACGTGAGCTTTTAAATGCAGCAATTACAGTTAGAGACCCTAAGCATTTGCTAGTGCTAGTTTTAACAACTACAAGCACAAAACAAATACTAAGGATTCCATAACCGTCGATGACTGATGTCAATGCCATTCACGAACTTCTTTTCAGCTGTATTTACTGTCATCATCCCCCAGCATTTGCTAGTGCTAGTTTCTCGTTGTTTACCAGCACATGGCTAATGTTGCGGAATGACATCACAATGGGGGTTCAAACCGTTTCAGATGCACAAAACACAAACTGGTTGTAAGAGCACCTGCTTGCCCCCAGCATGTGCTAGTGCTACTTTTCATATCATGAAGCACGTAACAAATGCGGGAAGCAAACAGTGGTCATTTCTATAAAAATACATGTCCTGTTGAATTTGTCCTTTCAACCCCCAGCATATGCTAGTGCTAGTTGTATTTGTAAGACCAGCGCAAAGCAAATGCAAGGAGTCTCTTGGTATGATGGCGAGCAGCAACAGCTAGTTTCCAAATTTGTCTTTTTGGAATACTTCTTTCTTGGCTGTCATCACGACAGTTGGCCTTTCTTGTTGATGGATTTCCTTTTGCATTTCTTCTTTTATATAGCTGTTTTCTGGCAGTCAAGAGTCAAACATGCCAATCAGCACAATCACTATGCCATCAAGGTATTTGAGCAAACCCTGACGGATGTGATTACCTCGCAGGTTTGTCATTGATTGGTTGCATTGTTCTCTGTAATTGACAGAATTGATGCATTTTGTCATCAATGTGTGTTTTGGCATAACGTGAGCTTTTAAATGCAGCAATTACAGTTAGAGACCCTAAGCATTTGCTAGTGCTAGTTTTAACAACTACAAGCACAAAACAAATACTAAGGATTCCATAACCGTCGATGACTGATGTCAATGCCATTCACGAACTTCTTTTCAGCTGTATTTACTGTCATCATCCCCCAGCATTTGCTAGTGCTAGTTTCTCGTTGTTTACCAGCACATGGCTAATGTTGCGGAATGACATCACAATGGGGGTTCAAACCGTTTCAGATGCACAAAACACAAACTGGTTGAAAGAGCACCTGCTTGCCCCCAGCATGTGCTAGTGCTACTTTTCATATCATGAAGCACGTAACAAATGCGGGAAGCAAACAGTGGTCATTTCTATAAAAATACATGTCCTGTTGAATTTGTCCTTTCAACCCCCAGCATATGCTAGTGCTAGTTGTATTTGTAAGACCAGCGCAAAGCAAATGCAAGGGGTCTCTTGGTATGATGCCAAGCAGCAACAGCTAGTTTCCATATTTGTCTTATTGGAATACTTCTTTCTTGGCTGTCATCACGACAGTGGGACTTTCTTGTTGATGGATTTCCTTTTGCATTTCTTCTTTTATATAGCTGTTTTCTGGCAGCCAAGAGTCAAACATGCCAATCAGCACAATCACTATGCCATCAAGGTATTTGAGCAAACCCTGACGGATGTGATTACCTCGCAGGTTTGTCATTGATTGGTTGCATTGTTCTCTGTAATTGACAGAATTGATGCCTTTTGTCATCAATGTGTGTTTTGGCATAACGTGAGCTTTTAAATGCAGCAATTACAGTTAGAGACCCTAAGCATTTGCTAGTGCTAGTTTTAACAACTACAAGCACAAAACAAATACTAAGGATTCCATAACCGTCGATGACTGATGTCAATGCCATTCACGAACTTCTTTTCAGCTGTATTTACTGTCATCATCCCCCAGCATTTGCTAGTGCTAGTTTCTCGTTGTTTACCAGCACATGGCTAATGTTGCGGAATGACATCACAATGGGGGTTCAAACCGTTTCAGATGCACAAAACACAAACTGGTTGTAAGAGCACCTGCTAGCCCCCAGCATGTGCTAGTGCTACTTTTCATATCATGAAGCACGTAACAAATGCGGGAAGCAAACAGTGGTCATTTCTATAAAAATACATGTCCTGTTGAATTTGTCCTTTCAACCCCCAGCATATGCTAGTGCTAGTTGTATTTGTAAGACCAGCGCAAAGCAAATGCAAGGAGTCTCTTGGTATGATGGCGAGCAGCAACAGCTAGTTTCCAAATTTGTCTTTTTGGAATACTTCTTTCTTGGCTGTCATCACGACAGTTGGCCTTTCTTGTTGATGGATTTCCTTTTGCATTTCTTCTTTTATATAGCTGTTTTCTGGCAGTCAAGAGTCAAACATGCCAATCAGCACAATCACTATGCCATCAAGGTATTTGAGCAAACCCTGACGGATGTGATTACCTCGCAGGTTTGTCATTGATTGGTTGCATTGTTCTCTGTAATTAACAGAATTGATGCATTTTGTCATCAATGTGTGTTTTGGCATAACGTGAGCTTTTAAATGCAGCAATTACAGTTAGAGACCCTAAGCATTTGCTAGTGCTAGTTTTAACAACTACAAGCACAAAACAAATACTAAGGATTCCATAACCGTCGATGACTGATGTCAATGCCATTCACGAACTTCTTTTCAGCTGTATTTACTGTCATCATCCCCCAGCATTTGCTAGTGCTAGTTTCTCGTTGTTTACCAGCACATGGCTAATGTTGCGGAATGACATCACAATGGGGGTTCAAACCGTTTCAGATGCACAAAACACAAACTGGTTGTAAGAGCACCTGCTTGCCCCCAGCATGTGCTAGTGCTACTTTTCATATCATGAAGCACGTAACAAATGCGGGAAGCAAACAGTGGTCATTTCTATAAAAATACATGTCCTGTTGAATTTGTCCTTTCAACCCCCAGCATATGCTAGTGCTAGTTGTATTTGTAAGACCAGCGCAAAGCAAATGCAAGGGGTCTCTTGGTATGATGCCAAGCAGCAACAGCTAGTTTCCAAATTTGTCTTTTTGGAATACTTCTTTCTTGGCTGTCATCACGACAGTGGGACTTTCTTGTTGATGGATTTCCTTTTGCATTTCTTCTTTTATATAGCTGTTTTCTGGCAGTCAAGAATCAAACATGCCAATCAGCACAATCACTATGCCATCAAGGTATTTGAGCAAACCCTGACGGATGTGATTACCTCGCAGGTTTGTCATTGATTGGTTGCATTGTTCTCTGTAATTGACAGAATTGATGCATTTTGTCATCAATGTGTGTTTTGGCATAACGTGAGCTTTTAAATGCAGCAATTACAGTTAGAGACCCTAAGCATTTGCTAGTGCTAGTTTTAACAAATACAAGCACAAAACAAATACTAAGGATTCCATAACCGTCGATGACTGATGTCAATGCCATTCACGAACTTCTTTTCAGCTGTATTTACTGTCATCATCCCCCAGCATTTGCTAGTGCTAGTTTCTCGTTGTTTACCAGCACATGGCTAATGTTGCGGAATGACATCACAATGGGGGTTCAACCGTTTCAGATGCACAAAACACAAACTGGTTGTAAGAGCACCTGCTTGCCCCCAGCATGTGCTAGTGCTACTTTTCATATCATGAAGCACGTAACAAATGCGGGAAGCAAACAGTGGTCATTTCTATAAAAATACATGTCCTGTTGAATTTGTCCTTTCAACCCCCAGCATATGCTAGTGCTAGTTGTATTTGTAAGACCAGCGCAAAGCAAATGCAAGGGGTCTCTTGGTATGATGCCAAGCAGCAACAGCTAGTTTCCAAATTTGTCTTTTTGGAATACTTCTTTCTTGGCTGTCATCACGACTGTGGGACTTTCTTGTTGATGGATTTCCTTTTGCATTTCTTCTTTTATATAGCTGTTTTCTGGCAGTCAAGAGTCAAACATGCCAATCAGCACAATCACTATGCCATCAAGGTATTTGAGCAAACCCTGACGGATGTGATTACCTCGCAGGTTTGTCATTGATTGGTTGCATTGTTCTCTGTAATTGACAGAATTGATGCCTTTTGTCATCAATGTGTGTTTTGGCATAACTTGAGCTTTTAAATGCAGCAATTACAGTTAGAGACCCTAAGCATTTGCTAGTGCTAGTTTTAACAACTACAAGCACAAAACAAATACTAAGGATTCCATAACCGTCGATGACTGATGTCAATGCCATTCACGAACTTCTTTTCAGCTGTATTTACTGTCATCATCCCCCAGCATTTGCTAGTGCTAGTTTCTCGTTGTTTACCAGCACATGGCTAATGTTGCGGAATGACATCACAATGGGGGTTCAAACCGTTTCAGATGCACAAAACACAAACTGGTTGTAAGAGCACCTGCTAGCCCCCAGCATGTGCTAGTGCTACTTTTCATATCATGAAGCACGTAACAAATGCGGGAAGCAAACAGTGGTCATTTCTATAAAAATACATGTCCTGTTGAATTTGTCCTTTCAACCCCCAGCATATGCTAGTGCTAGTTGTATTTGTAAGACCAGCGCAAAGCAAATGCAAGGAGTCTCTTGGTATGATGGCGAGCAGCAACAGCTAGTTTCCAAATTTGTCTTTTTGGAATACTTCTTTCTTGGCTGTCATCACGACAGTTGGCCTTTCTTGTTGATGGATTTCCTTTTGCATTTCTTCTTTTATATAGCTGTTTTCTGGCAGTCAAGAGTCAAACATGCCAATCAGCACAATCACTATGCCATCAAGGTATTTGAGCAAACCCTGACGGATGTGATTACCTCGCAGGTTTGTCATTGATTGGTTGCATTGTTCTCTGTAATTGACAGAATTGATGCATTTTGTCATCAATGTGTGTTTTGGCATAACGTGAGCTTTTAAATGCAGCAATTACAGTTAGAGACCCTAAGCATTTGCTAGTGCTAGTTTTAACAACTACAAGCACAAAACAAATACTAAGGATTCCATAACCGTCGATGACTGATGTCAATGCCATTCACGAACTTCTTTTCAGCTGTATTTACTGTCATCATCCCCCAGCATTTGCTAGTGCTAGTTTCTCGTTGTTTACCAGCACATGGCTAATGTTGCGGAATGACATCACAATGGGGGTTCAAACCGTTTCAGATGCACAAAACACAAACTGGTTGTAAGAGCACCTGCTTGCCCCCAGCATGTGCTAGTGCTACTTTTCATATCATGAAGCACGTAACAAATGCGGGAAGCAAACAGTGGTCATTTCTATAAAAATACATGTCCTGTTGAATTTGTCCTTTCAACCCCCAGCATATGCTAGTGCTAGTTGTATTTGTAAGACCAGCGCAAAGCAAATGCAAGGGGTCTCTTGGTATGATGCCAAGCAGCAACAGCTAGTTTCCAAATTTGTCTTTTTGGAATACTTCTTTCTTGGCTGTCATCACGACAGTGGGACTTTCTTGTTGATGGATTTCCTTTTGCATTTCTTCTTTTATATAGCTGTTTTCTGGCAGTCAAGAGTCAAACATGCCAATCAGCACAATCACTATGCCATCAAGGTATTTGAGCAAACCCTGACGGATGTGATTACCTCGCAGGTTTGTCATTGTTTGGTTGCATTGTTCTCTGTAATTGACAGAATTGATGCCTTTTGTCATCAATGTGTGTTTTGGCATAACGTGAGCTTTTAAATGCAGCAATTACAGTTAGAGACCCTAAGCATTTGCTAGTGCTAGTTTTAACAACTACAAGCACAAAACAAATACTAAGGATTCCATAACCGTCGATGACTGATGTCAATGCCATTCACGAACTTCTTTTCAGCTGTATTTACTGTCATCATCCCCCAGCATTTGCTAGTGCTAGTTTCTCGTTGTTTACCAGCACATGGCTAATGTTGCGGAATGACATCACAATGGGGGTTCAAACCGTTTCAGATGCACAAAACACAAACTGGTTGTAAGAGCACCTGCTAGCCCCCAGCATGTGCTAGTGCTACTTTTCATATCATGAAGCACGTAACAAATGCGGGAAGCAAACAGTGGTCATTTCTATAAAAGTACATGTCCTGTTGAATTTGTCCTTTCAACCCCCAGCATATGCTAGTGCTAGTTGTATTTGTAAGACCAGCGCAAAGCAAATGCAAGGAGTCTCTTGGTATGATGGCGAGCAGCAACAGCTAGTTTCCAAATTTGTCTTTTTGGAATACTTCTTTCTTGGCTGTCATCACGACAGTTGGCCTTTCTTGTTGATGGATTTCCTTTTGCATTTCTTCTTTTATATAGCTGTTTTCTGGCAGTCAAGAGTCAAACATGCCAATCAGCACAATCACTATGCCATCAAGGTATTTGAGCAAACCCTGACGGATGTGATTACCTCGCAGATTTGTCATTGATTGGTTGCATTGTTCTCTGTAATTGACAGAATTGATGCATTTTGTCATCAATGTGTGTTTTGGCATAACGTGAGCTTTTAAATGCAGCAATTACAGTTAGAGACCCTAAGCATTTGCTAGTGCTAGTTTTAACAACTACAAGCACAAAACAAATACTAAGGATTCCATAACCGTCGATGACTGATGTCAATGCCATTCACGAACTTCTTTTCAGCTGTATTTACTGTCATCATCCCCCAGCATTTGCTAGTGCTAGTTTCTCGTTGTTTACCAGCACATGGCTAATGTTGCGGAATGACATCACAATGGGGGTTCAAACCGTTTCAGATGCACAAAACACAAACTGGTTGTAAGAGCACCTGCTAGCCCCCAGCATGTGCTAGTGCTACTTTTCATATCATGAAGCACGTAACAAATGCGGGAAGCAAACAGTGGTCATTTCTATAAAAATACATGTCCTGTTGAATTTGTCCTTTCAACCCCCAGCATATGCTAGTGCTAGTTGTATTTGTAAGACCAGCGCAAAGCAAATGCAAGGAGTCTCTTGGTATGATGGCGAGCAGCAACAGCTAGTTTCCAAATGTGTCTTTTTGGAATACTTCTTTCTTGGCTGTCATCACGACAGTTGGCCTTTCTTGTTGATGGATTTCCTTTTGCATTTCTTCTTTTATATAGCTGTTTTCTGGCAGTCAAGAGTCAAACATGCCAATCAGCACAATCACTATGCCATCAAGGTATTTGAGCAAACCCTGACGGATGTGATTACCTCGCAGGTTTGTCATTGATTGGTTGCATTGTTCTCTGTAATTGACAGAATTGATGCATTTTGTCATCAATGTGTGTTTTGGCATAACGTGAGCTTTTAAATGCAGCAATTACAGTTAGAGACCCTAAGCATTTGCTAGTGCTAGTTTTAACAACTACAAGCACAAAACAAATACTAAGGATTCCATAACCGTCGATGACTGATGTCAATGCCATTCACGAACTTCTTTTCAGCGGTATTTACTGTCATCATCCCCCAGCATTTGCTAGTGCTAGTTTCTCGTTGTTTACCAGCACATGGCTAATGTTGCGGAATGACATCACAATGGGGGTTCAAACCGTTTCAGATGCACAAAACACAAACTGGTTGTAAGAGCACCTGCTAGCCCCCAGCATGTGCTAGTGCTACTTTTCATATCATGAAGCACGTAACAAATGCGGGAAGCAAACAGTGGTCATTTCTATAAAAGTACATGTCCTGTTGAATTTGTCCTTTCAACCCCCAGCATATGCTAGTGCTAGTTGTATTTGTAAGACCAGCGCAAAGCAAATGCAAGGAGTCTCTTGGTATGATGGCGAGCAGCAACAGCTAGTTTCCAAATTTGTCTTTTTGGAATACTTCTTTCTTGGCAGTCATCACGACAGTTGGCCTTTCTTGTTGATGGATTTCCTTTTGCATTTCTTCTTTTATATAGCTGTTTTCTGGCAGTCAAGAGTCAAACATGCCAATCAGCACAATCACTATGCCATCAAGGTATTTGAGCAAACCCTGACGGATGTGATTCCCTCGCAGGTTTGTCATTGATTGGTTGCATTGTTCTCTGTAATTGACAGAATTGATGCATTTTGTCATCAATGTGTGTTTTGGCATAACGTGAGCTTTTAAATGCAGCAATTACAGTTAGAGACCCTAAGCATTTGCTAGTGCTAGTTTTAACAACTACAAGCACAAAACAAATACTAAGGATTCCATAACCGTCGATGACTGATGTCAATGCCATTCACGAACTTCTTTTCAGCTGTATTTACTGTCATCATCCCCCAGCATTTGCTAGTGCTAGTTTCTCGTTGTTTACCAGCACATGGCTAATGTTGCGGAATGACATCACAATGGGGGTTCAAACCGTTTCAGATGCACAAAACACAAACTGGTTGTAAGAGCACCTGCTTGCCCCCAGCATGTGCTAGTGCTACTTTTCATATCATGAAGCACGTAACAAATGCGGGAAGCAAACAGTGGTCATTTCTATAAAAATACATGTCCTGTTGAATTTGTCCTTTCAACCCCCAGCATATGCTAGTGCTAGTTGTATTTGTAAGACCAGCGCAAAGCAAATGCAAGGGGTCTCTTGGTATGATGCCAAGCAGCAACAGCTAGTTTCCAAATTTGTCTTTTTGGAATACTTCTTTCTTGGCTGTCATCACGACAGTTGGCCTTTCTTGTTGATGGATTTCCTTTTGCATTTCTTCTTTTATATAGCTGTTTTCTGGCAGTCAAGAGTCAAACATGCCAATCAGCACAATCACTATGCCATCAAGGTATTTGAGCAAACCCTGACGGATGTGATTACCTCGCAGGTTTGTCATTGATTGGTTGCATTGTTCTCTGTAATTGACAGAATTGATGCATTTTGTCATCAATGTGTGTTTTGGCATAACGTGAGCTTTTAAATGCAGCAATTACAGTTAGAGACCCTAAGCATTTGCTAGTGCTAGTTTTAACAACTACAAGCACAAAACAAATACTAAGGATTCCATAACCGTCGATGACTGATGTCAATGCCATTCACGAACTTCTTTTCAGCGGTATTTACTGTCATCATCCCCCAGCATTTGCTAGTGCTAGTTTCTCGTTGTTTACCAGCACATGGCTAATGTTGCGGAATGACATCACAATGGGGGTTCAAACCGTTTCAGATGCACAAAACACAAACTGGTTGTAAGAGCACCTGCTTGCCCCCAGCATGTGCTAGTGCTACTTTTCATATCATGAAGCACGTAACAAATGCGGGAAGCAAACAGTGGTCATTTCTATAAAAATACATGTCCTGTTGAATTTGTCCTTTCAACCCCCAGCATATGCTAGTGCTAGTTGTATTTGTAAGACCAGCGCAAAGCAAATGCAAGGGGTCTCTTGGTATGATGCCAAGCAGCAACAGCTAGTTTCCAAATTTGTCTTTTTGGAATACTTCTTTCTTGGCTGTCATCACGACAGTGGGACTTTCTTGTTGATGGATTTCCTTTTGCATTTCTTCTTTTATATAGCTGTTTTCTGGCAGTCAAGAGTCAAACATGCCAATCAGCACAATCACTATGCCATCAAGGTATTTGAGCAAACCCTGACGGATGTGATTACCTCGCAGGTTTGTCATTGTTTGGTTGCATTGTTCTCTGTAATTGACAGAATTGATGCCTTTTGTCATCAATGTGTGTTTTGGCATAACGTGAGCTTTTAAATGCAGCAATTACAGTTAGAGACCCTAAGCATTTGCTAGTGCTAGTTTTAACAACTACAAGCACAAAACAAATACTAAGGATTCCATAACCGTCGATGACTGATGTCAATGCCATTCACGAACTTCTTTTCAGCTGTATTTACTGTCATCATCCCCCAGCATTTGCTAGTGCTAGTTTCTCGTTGTTTACCAGCACATGGCTAATGTTGCGGAATGACATCACAATGGGGGTTCAAACCGTTTCAGATGCACAAAACACAAACTGGTTGTAAGAGCACCTGCTAGCCCCCAGCATGTGCTAGTGCTACTTTTCATATCATGAAGCACGTAACAAATGCGGGAAGCAAACAGTGGTCATTTCTATAAAAGTACATGTCCTGTTGAATTTGTCCTTTCAACCCCCAGCATATGCTAGTGCTAGTTGTATTTGTAAGACCAGCGCAAAGCAAATGCAAGGAGTCTCTTGGTATGATGGCGAGCAGCAACAGCTAGTTTCCAAATTTGTCTTTTTGGAATACTTCTTTCTTGGCTGTCATCACGACAGTTGGCCTTTCTTGTTGATGGATTTCCTTTTGCATTTCTTCTTTTATATAGCTGTTTTCTGGCAGTCAAGAGTCAAACATGCCAATCAGCACAATCACTATGCCATCAAGGTATTTGAGCAAACCCTGACGGATGTGATTACCTCGCAGATTTGTCATTGATTGGTTGCATTGTTCTCTGTAATTGACAGAATTGATGCATTTTGTCATCAATGTGTGTTTTGGCATAACGTGAGCTTTTAAATGCAGCAATTACAGTTAGAGACCCTAAGCATTTGCTAGTGCTAGTTTTAACAACTACAAGCACAAAACAAATACTAAGGATTCCATAACCGTCGATGACTGATGTCAATGCCATTCACGAACTTCTTTTCAGCTGTATTTACTGTCATCATCCCCCAGCATTTGCTAGTGCTAGTTTCTCGTTGTTTACCAGCACATGGCTAATGTTGCGGAATGACATCACAATGGGGGTTCAAACCGTTTCAGATGCACAAAACACAAACTGGTTGTAAGAGCACCTGCTAGCCCCCAGCATGTGCTAGTGCTACTTTTCATATCATGAAGCACGTAACAAATGCGGGAAGCAAACAGTGGTCATTTCTATAAAAATACATGTCCTGTTGAATTTGTCCTTTCAACCCCCAGCATATGCTAGTGCTAGTTGTATTTGTAAGACCAGCGCAAAGCAAATGCAAGGAGTCTCTTGGTATGATGGCGAGCAGCAACAGCTAGTTTCCAAATGTGTCTTTTTGGAATACTTCTTTCTTGGCTGTCATCACGACAGTTGGCCTTTCTTGTTGATGGATTTCCTTTTGCATTTCTTCTTTTATATAGCTGTTTTCTGGCAGTCAAGAGTCAAACATGCCAATCAGCACAATCACTATGCCATCAAGGTATTTGAGCAAACCCTGACGGATGTGATTACCTCGCAGGTTTGTCATTGATTGGTTGCATTGTTCTCTGTAATTGACAGAATTGATGCATTTTGTCATCAATGTGTGTTTTGGCATAACGTGAGCTTTTAAATGCAGCAATTACAGTTAGAGACCCTAAGCATTTGCTAGTGCTAGTTTTAACAACTACAAGCACAAAACAAATACTAAGGATTCCATAACCGTCGATGACTGATGTCAATGCCATTCACGAACTTCTTTTCAGCGGTATTTACTGTCATCATCCCCCAGCATTTGCTAGTGCTAGTTTCTCGTTGTTTACCAGCACATGGCTAATGTTGCGGAATGACATCACAATGGGGGTTCAAACCGTTTCAGATGCACAAAACACAAACTGGTTGTAAGAGCACCTGCTTGCCCCCAGCATGTGCTAGTGCTACTTTTCATATCATGAAGCACGTAACAAATGCGGGAAGCAAACAGTGGTCATTTCTATAAAAATACATGTCCTGTTGAATTTGTCCTTTCAACCCCCAGCATATGCTAGTGCTAGTTGTATTTGTAAGACCAGCGCAAAGCAAATGCAAGGAGTCTCTTGGTATGATGGCGAGCAGCAACAGCTAGTTTCCAAATTTGTCTTTTTGGAATACTTCTTTCTTGGCAGTCATCACGACAGTTGGCCTTTCTTGTTGATGGATTTCCTTTTGCATTTCTTCTTTTATATAGCTGTTTTCTGGCAGTCAAGAGTCAAACATGCCAATCAGCACAATCACTATGCCATCAAGGTATTTGAGCAAACCCTGACGGATGTGATTCCCTCGCAGGTTTGTCATTGATTGGTTGCATTGTTCTCTGTAATTGACAGAATTGATGCATTTTGTCATCAATGTGTGTTTTGGCATAACGTGAGCTTTTAAATGCAGCAATTACAGTTAGAGACCCTAAGCATTTGCTAGTGCTAGTTTTAACAACTACAAGCACAAAACAAATACTAAGGATTCCATAACCGTCGATGACTGATGTCAATGCCATTCACGAACTTCTTTTCAGCTGTATTTACTGTCATCATCCCCCAGCATTTGCTAGTGCTAGTTTCTCGTTGTTTACCAGCACATGGCTAATGTTGCGGAATGACATCACAATGGGGGTTCAAACCGTTTCAGATGCACAAAACACAAACTGGTTGTAAGAGCACCTGCTTGCCCCCAGCATGTGCTAGTGCTACTTTTCATATCATGAAGCACGTAACAAATGCGGGAAGCAAACAGTGGTCATTTCTATAAAAATACATGTCCTGTTGAATTTGTCCTTTCAACCCCCAGCATATGCTAGTGCTAGTTGTATTTGTAAGACCAGCGCAAAGCAAATGCAAGGGGTCTCTTGGTATGATGCCAAGCAGCAACAGCTAGTTTCCAAATTTGTCTTTTTGGAATACTTCTTTCTTGGCTGTCATCACGACAGTGGGACTTTCTTGTTGATGGATTTCCTTTTGCATTTCTTCTTTTATATAGCTGTTTTCTGGCAGTCAAGAGTCAAACATGCCAATCAGCACAATCACTATGCCATCAAGGTATTTGAGCAAACCCTGACGGATGTGATTACCTCGCAGGTTTGTCATTGATTGGTTGCATTGTTCTCTGTAATTGACAGAATTGATGCCTTTTGTCATCAATGTGTGTTTTGGCATAACGTGAGCTTTTAAATGCAGCAATTACAGTTAGAGACCCTAAGCATTTGCTAGTGCTAGTTTTAACAACTACAAGCACAAAACAAATACTAAGGATTCCATAACCGTCGATGACTGATGTCAATGCCATTCACGAACTTCTTTTCAGCTGTATTTACTGTCATCATCCCCCAGCATTTGCTAGTGCTAGTTTCTCGTTGTTTACCAGCACATGGCTAATGTTGCGGAATGACATCACAATGGGGGTTCAAACCGTTTCAGATGCACAAAACACAAACTGGTTGTAAGAGCACCTGCTAGCCCCCAGCATGTGCTAGTGCTACTTTTCATATCATGAAGCACGTAACAAATGCGGGAAGCAAACAGTGGTCATTTCTATAAAAATACATGTCCTGTTGAATTTGTCCTTTCAACCCCCAGCATATGCTAGTGCTTGTTGTATTTGTAAGACCAGCGCAAAGCAAATGCAAGGAGTCTCTTGGTATGATGGCGAGCAGCAACAGCTAGTTTCCAAATGTGTCTTTTTGGAATACTTCTTTCTTGGCTGTCATCACGACAGTTGGCCTTTCTTGTTGATGGATTTCCTTTTGCATTTCTTCTTTTATATAGCTGTTTTCTGGCAGTCAAGAGTCAAACATGCCAATCAGCACAATCACTATGCCATCAAGGTATTTGAGCAAACCCTGACGGATGTGATTACCTCGCAGGTTTGTCATTGATTGGTTGCATTGTTCTCTGTAATTGACAGAATTGATGCATTTTGTCATCAATGTGTGTTTTGGCATAACGTGAGCTTTTAAATGCAGCAATTACAGTTAGAGACCCTAAGCATTTGCTAGTGCTAGTTTTAACAACTACAAGCACAAAACAAATACTAAGGATTCCATAACCGTCGATGACTGATGTCAATGCCATTCACGAACTTCTTTTCAGCTGTATTTACTGTCATCATCCCCCAGCATTTGCTAGTGCTAGTTTCTCGTTGTTTACCAGCACATGGCTAATGTTGCGGAATGACATCACAATGGGGGTTCAAACCGTTTCAGATGCACAAAACACAAACTGGTTGTAAGAGCACCTGCTTGCCCCCAGCATGTGCTAGTGCTACTTTTCATATCATGAAGCACGTAACAAATGCGGGAAGCAAACAGTGGTCATTTCTATAAAAATACATGTCCTGTTGAATTTGTCCTTTCAACCCCCAGCATATGCTAGTGCTAGTTGTATTTGTAAGACCAGCGCAAAGCAAATGCAAGGGGTCTATTGGTATGATGCCAAGCAGCAACAGCTAGTTTCCAAATTTGTCTTTTTGGAATACTTCTTTCTTGGCTGTCATCACGACAGTGGGACTTTCTTGTTGATGGATTTCCTTTTGCATTTCTTCTTTTATATAGCTGTTTTCTGGCAGTCAAGAGTCAAACATGCCAATCAGCACAATCACTATGCCATCAAGGTATTTGAGCAAACCCTGACGGATGTGATTACCTCGCAGGTTTGTCATTGATTGGTTGCATTGTTCTCTGTAATTGACAGAATTGATGCCTTTTGTCATCAATGTGTGTTTTGGCATAACGTGAGCTTTTAAATGCAGCAATTACAGTTAGAGACCCTAAGCATTTGCTAGTGCTAGTTTTAACAACTACAAGCACAAATAATACTAAGGATTCCATAACCGTCGATGACTGATGTCAATGCCATTCACGAACTTCTTTTCAGCTGTATTTACTGTCATCATCCCCCAGCATTTGCTAGTGCTAGTTTCTCGTTGTTTACCAGCACATGGCTAATGTTGCGGAATGACATCACAATGGGGGTTCAAACCGTTTCAGATGCACAAAACACAAACTGGTTGTAAGAGCACCTGCTAGCCCCCAGCATGTGCTAGTGCTACTTTTCATATCATGAAGCACGTAACAAATGCGGGAAGCAAACAGTGGTCATTTCTATAAAAGTACATGTCCTGTTGAATTTGTCCTTTCAACCCCCAGCATATGCTAGTGCTAGTTGTATTTGTAAGACCAGCGCAAAGCAAATGCAAGGAGTCTCTTGGTATGATGGCGAGCAGCAACAGCTAGTTTCCAAATTTGTCTTTTTGGAATACTTCTTTCTTGGCTGTCATCACGACAGTTGGCCTTTCTTGTTGATGGATTTCCTTTTGCATTTCTTCTTTTATATAGCTGTTTTCTGGCAGTCAAGAGTCAAACATGCCAATCAGCACAATCACTATGCCATCAAGGTATTTGAGCAAACCCTGACGGATGTGATTACCTCGCAGGTTTGTCATTGATTGGTTGCATTGTTCTCTGTAATTGACAGAATTGATGCATTTTGTCATCAATGTGTGTTTTGGCATAACGTGAGCTTTTAAATGCAGCAATTACAGTTAGAGACCCTAAGCATTTGCTAGTGCTAGTTTTAACAACTACAAGCACAAAACAAATACTAAGGATTCCATAACCGTCGATGACTGATGTCAATGCCATTCACGAACTTCTTTTCAGCTGTATTTACTGTCATCATCCCCCAGCATTTGCTAGTGCTAGTTTCTCGTTGTTTACCAGCACATGGCTAATGTTGCGGAATGACATCACAATGGGGGTTCAAACCGTTTCAGATGCACAAAACACAAACTGGTTGTAAGAGCACCTGCTTGCCCCCAGCATGTGCTAGTGCTACTTTTCATATCATGAAGCACGTAACAAATGCGGGAAGCAAACAGTGGTCATTTCTATAAAAATACATGTCCTGTTGAATTTGTCCTTTCAACCCCCAGCATATGCTAGTGCTAGTTGTATTTGTAAGACCAGCGCAAAGCAAATGCAAGGGGTCTCTTGGTATGATGCCAAGCAGCAACAGCTAGTTTCCAAATTTGTCTTTTTGGAATACTTCTTTCTTGGCTGTCATCACGACAGTGGGACTTTCTTGTTGATGGATTTCCTTTTGCATTTCTTCTTTTATATAGCTGTTTTCTGGCAGTCACAAATGCAGCTAGAAATACATTCGGCATACGTTCTTCTAGAACTTACAAATGCATTGATAATGGCAAGAAAAAGAAAGTTAATAAACCATGGTTTGGAAAAGAATGTACATTGAAACGAAGACACTATCATAAAGCTAGAAAAAAGTATAGCAAATGTAAGAATCAGATGAATCATACCTACTTCCGATATGCAGCTAAAGAGTATAAGAAATGTATGAACAAGTATATGAAAAAACATAAATGTAAAATAGTATCTGATATCAGAAATAAGCAGAAAAATAACCCAGGGGAGTACTGGAAATTGTTTCATAAACGTAAAGCTACACATACTGCTGCCTCCCCAAGTATTGATGAATTATATGACCACTTCAAGGATGTGAATGCACATGTCTACGAAGGCAGCATTACTGAAGATACCAATGACATAAATGTTCCCTTAGACTGTTCTGTTTTAAATGTGGCTATAACGCAGAAGGAAATAAGAGACGCCGCATCACAGTTGAAAAGAAATAAAGCTTCAGGTGAAGACTTTGTAGAAAATGATTATATAATTGACTCAATAGACTTACTTCTCCCTTTCCTAGAAAAACTTTTTAACACAGTACTTGACACAGGTGAAGTCCCTGATTCCTGGGTAATCGGGATTATTAACCCTATCTATAAAGGGAAGGGGGATTCGTGTGATCCAAATTCTTACAGACCCATCACGATACTAAGTTGTCTTGGTAAACTTTTTACCAGTATATTAAACACACGATTATCCAGTTTTTTAGATATAAACTCTCTATTATCTCCTTGTCAATCTGGTTTTCGTAAAAATTTACTCTACAGTTGATAACATGTTTATCCTTAGTTCAGTTATAGAATCACTTAAACATAGTAAACAGAAACTGTACTGTGCCTTTGTTGACTTCTCCAAAGCTTTCGATAATGTTTGGAGAGCCGGCCTTTGGTCAAAAATGTTAAACTATGGTATCAATGGAAAATTTCTCACATTAGTACAAAATATTTACTCCAATATCAAATCCTGTATACAGTTTAATCATGAAAAGTCGGCTTTCTTCCCAAGTTTCTCGGGGGTTCGCCAGGGAGAAAATCTTTCACCGCTCTTGTTTTCCATCTTTATAAACGACTTGGATTCATGGCTTAAAGCACTTAATTGTGACGGTGTAGATTTGTCCATCAGAATTAATGATATCCACGTATTTTGTATAGCGCTGCTTGTACTATTATACGCCGATGATACAGTTTTATTCGCTACGTCAGCATCAACTTTACAAACGTCATTGGACTATTTTCATGTTTATTGTGAGAAATGGAATCTGACTGTTAATAATGATAAAACTAAAATTGTTATCTTTGGAAGTGGTAAGTCCAGAACACATAAATTGTCCTTCTACTACGGTCAAGATGAAATTGAAATTGTAGATTATTATAACTACCTGGGATTTAAATTTCATAAAAACAGAAAATGTACTTTTGGTATAAAAGAACTAGCTGCACAGGCTAAAAAATGTATGTATCTGTTATTGAAAATGGCAAGAAACAACGACCTGCCACTTGACTGTGTTGTTAAAGCGTTTGATGTTATGATTTTACCTGTCATGCTATATGGCTCCGAATTCTGGGGTCATGCTAGGATAGATATACTTGAAAATGTACATACAAAGTTTTTAAAACTAGCATCTGGCCTAAGAATGGCAACACCTCATTTCATGTTGTACGGTGAATTTGGAAGATATCCAATCAGCATTCATGTATCTAAAAGAATGATAAGCTTTTGGCATAAACTCAACACACCATCATCTCACTTTAAATTATCCTCGATTATCTACAATTTTATGTCACTGGATAGTATGATTAATAACCAGTCCTATTCATGGCTTAATTCCGTTGAAAATATTTTAAACTCTTGTGGGCTTAGTAATGTATTTAATTTTCCTTGTAATTATAGCAGAACATGGTTACTTAATACAGTAGAAACTACTCTGAAAGATCAATTCTATCAAAAGTGGAGAAATACTGTAGAAATAAGTCCGAAGGGACAATATTATAAATACATTAAGATTTTACCCTCTTTTGATGATTATCTGTTTTTACCCAAATATATTAGCTACCCATTGTTAAAGTTTAGAACCTCTAATCACTACTTGCCTGTAGAGACCGGACGTTGGAATAATACCCCAAGAGAAAATAGAACCTGTAAACTATGTGATTCACCAGCAATTGCAGATGAATTCCACTATATATTCCGATGCTCTGCACTTGATGAAGTTAGAAAAATGTATGTCCCAGCCAAATTAATTACATTTTCAAATATTCTTTCCTTTAGGCAATTATTTACTACAAGCGACGTTATAACTGTAAGAAATCTAGCAAAATTTATAAATGTTATATTTTCCAAAACCCAAAAGCTGAGAACCTGATTTTTTTCATCTACTTTCTATATGTGTGTGTATATATATATGATTGTGTTCAGATATTGTGTTGAAATTCCACCGCCATTTTGTCACTTTGTATAATGTATATTTCTTATTTCATATGTACTCGTATACCACCAAGGGTGGTTTTTGAGAATAAATGAACTTGAACTTGAACTTGAAGAGTCAAACATGCCAATCAGCACAATCACTATGCCATCAAGGTATTTGAGCAAACCCTGACGGATGTGATTACCTCGCAGGTTTGTCACTGATTGGTTGCATTGTTCTCTGTAATTGACAGAATTGATGCCTTTTGTCATCAATGTGTGTTTTGGCATAACGTGAGCTTTTAAATGCAGCAATTACAGTTAGAGACCCTAAGCATTTGCTAGTGCTAGTTTTAACAACTACAAGCACAAAACAAATACTAAGGATTCCATAACCGTCGATGACTGATGTCAATGCCATTCACGAACTTCTTTTCAGCTGTATTTACTGTCATCATCCCCCAGCATTTGCTAGTGCTAGTTTCTCGTTGTTTACCAGCACATGGCTAATGTTGCGGAATGACATCACAATGGGGGTTCAAACCGTTTCAGATGCACAAAACACAAACTGGTTGTAAGAGCACCTGCTAGCCCCCAGCATGTGCTAGTGCTACTTTTCATATCATGAAGCACGTAACAAATGCGGGAAGCAAACAGTGGTCATTTCTATAAAAATACATGTCCTGTTGAATTTGTCCTTTCAACCCCCAGCATATGCTAGTGCTAGTTGTATTTGTAAGACCAGCGCAAAGCAAATGCAAGGGGTCTCTTGGTATGATGCCAAGCAGCAACAGCTAGTTTCCAAATTTGTCTTTTTGGAATACTTCTTTCTTGGCTGTCATCACGACAGTGGGACTTTCTTGTTGATGGATTTCCTTTTGCATTTCTTCTTTTATATAGCTGTTTTCTGGCAGTCAAGAGTCAAACATGCCAATCAGCACAATCACTATGCCATCAAGGTATTTGAGCAAACCCTGACGGATGTGATTACCTCGCAGGTTTGTCATTGATTGGTTGCATTGTTCTCTGTAATTGACAGAATTGATGCCTTTTGTCATCAATGTGTGTTTTGGCATAACGTGAGCTTTTAAATGCAGCAATTACAGTTAGAGACCCTAAGCATTTGCTAGTGCTAGTTTTAACAACTACAAGCACAAAACAAATACTAAGGATTCCATAACCGTCGATGACTGATGTCAATGCCATTCACGAACTTCTTTTCAGCTGTATTTACTGTCATCATCCCCCAGCATTTGCTAGTGCTAGTTTCTCGTTGTTTACCAGCACATGGCTAATGTTGCGGAATGACATCACAATGGGGGTTCAAACCGGTTCAGATGCACAAAACACAAACTGGTTGTAAGAGCACCTGCTAGCCCCCAGCATGTGCTAGTGCTACTTTTCATATCATGAAGCACGTAACAAATGCGGGAAGCAAACAGTGGTCATTTCTATAAAAATACATGTCCTGTTGAATTTGTCCTTTCAACCCCCAGCATATGCTACTGCTTGTTGTATTTGTAAGACCAGCGCAAAGCAAATGCAAGGAGTCTCTTGGTATGATGGCGAGCAGCAACAGCTAGTTTCCAAATTTGTCTTTTTGGAATACTTCTTTCTTGGCTGTCATCACGACAGTTGGCCTTTCTTGTTGATGGATTTCCTTTTGCATTTCTTCTTTTATATAGCTGTTTTCTGGCAGTCAAGAGTCAAACATGCCAATCAGCACAATCACTATGCCATCAAGGTATTTGAGCAAACCCTGACGGATGTGATTACCTCGCAGGTTTGTCATTGATTGGTTGCATTGTTCTCTGTAATTGACAGAATTGATGCATTTTGTCATCAATGTGTGTTTTGGCATAACGTGAGCTTTTAAATGCAGCAATTACAGTTAGAGACCCTAAGCATTTGCTAGTGCTAGTTTTAACAACTACAAGCACAAAACAAATACTAAGGATTCCATAACCGTCGATGACTGATGTCAATGCCATTCACGAACTTCTTTTCAGCTGTATTTACTGTCATCATCCCCCAGCATTTGCTAGTGCTAGTTTCTCGTTGTTTACCAGCACATGGCTAATGTTGCGGAATGACATCACAATGGGGGTTCAAACCGTTTCAGATGCACAAAACACAAACTGGTTGTAAGAGCACCTGCTTGCCCCCAGCATGTGCTAGTGCTACTTTTTATATCATGAAGCACGTAACAAATGCGGGAAGCAAACAGTGGTCATTTCTATAAAAATACATGTCCTGTTGAATTTGTCCTTTCAACCCCCAGCATATGCTAGTGCTAGTTGTATTTGTAAGACCAGCGCAAAGCAAATGCAAGGGGTCTCTTGGTATGATGCCAAGCAGCAACAGCTAGTTTCCAAATTTGTCTTTTTGGAATACTTCTTTCTTGGCTGTCATCACGACAGTGGGACTTTCTTGTTGATGGATTTCCTTTTGCATTTCTTCTTTTATATAGCTGTTTTCTGACAGCCAAGAGTCAAACATGCCAATCAGCACAATCACTATGCCATCAAGGTATTTGAGCAAACCCTGACGGATGTGATTACCTCGCAGGTTTGTCATTGATTGGTTGCATTGTTCTCTGTAATTGACAGAATTGATGCCTTTTGTCATCAATGTGTGTTTTGGCATAACGTGAGCTTTTAAATGCAGCAATTACAGTTAGAGACCCTAAGCATTTGCTAGTGCTAGTTTTAACAACTACAAGCACAAAACAAATACTAAGGATTCCATAACCGTCGATGACTGATGTCAATGCCATTCACGAACTTCTTTTCAGCTGTATTTACTGTCATCATCCCCCAGCATTTGCTAGTGCTAGTTTCTCGTTGTTTACCAGCACATGGCTAATGTTGCGGAATGACATCACAATGGGGGTTCAAACCGTTTCAGATGCACAAAACACAAACTGGTTGTAAGAGCACCTGCTAGCCCCCAGCATGTGCTAGTGCTACTTTTCATATCATGAAGCACGTAACAAATGCGGGAAGCAAACAGTGGTCATTTCTATAAAAATACATGTCCTGTTGAATTTGTCCTTTCAACCCCCAGCATATGCTAGTGCTAGTTGTATTTGTAAGACCAGCGCAAAGCAAATGCAAGGAGTCTCTTGGTATGATGCCAAGCAGCAACAGCTAGTTTCCAAATTTGTCTTTTTGGAATACTTCTTTCTTGGCTGTCATCACGACAGTGGGACTTTCTTGTTGATGGATTTCCTTTTGCATTTCTTCTTTTATATAGCTGTTTTCTGGCAGTCAAGAGTCAAACATGCCAATCAGCACAATCACTATGCCATCAAGGTATTTGAGCAAACCCTGACGGATGTGATTACCTCGCAGGTTTGTCATTGATTGGTTGCATTGTTCTCTGTAATTGACAGAATTGATGCCTTTTGTCATCAATGTGTGTTTTGGCATAACGTGAGCTTTTAAATGCAGCAATTACAGTTAGAGACCCTAAGCATTTGCTAGTGCTAGTTTTAACAACTACAAGCACAAAACAAATACTAAGGATTCCATAACCGTCGATGACTGATGTCAATGCCATTCACGAACTTCTTTTCAGCTGTATTTACTGTCATCATCCCCCAGCATTTGCTAGTGCTAGTTTCTCGTTGTTTACCAGCACATGGCTAATGTTGCGGAATGACATCACAATGGGGGTTCAAACCGTTTCAGATGCACAAAACACAAACTGGTTGTAAGAGCACCTGCTTGCCCCCAGCATGTGCTAGTGCTACTTTTCATATCATGAAGCACGTAACAAATGCGGGAAGCAAACAGTGGTCATTTCTATAAAAATACATGTCCTGTTGAATTTGTCCTTTCAACCCCCAGCATATGCTAGTGCTAGTTGTATTTGTAAGACCAGCGCAAAGCAAATGCAAGGGGTCTCTTGGTATGATGCCAAGCAGCAACAGCTAGTTTCCAAATTTGTCTTTTTGGAATACTTCTTTCTTGGCTGTCATCACGACAGTGGGACTTTCTTGTTGATGGATTTCCTTTTGCATTTCTTCTTTTATATAGCTGTTTTCTGGCAGTCAAGAATCAAACATGCCAATCAGCACAATCACTATGCCATCAAGGTATTTGAGCAAACCCTGACGGATGTGATTACCTCGCAGGTTTGTCATTGATTGGTTGCATTGTTCTCTGTAATTGACAGAATTGATGCATTTTGTCATCAATGTGTGTTTTGGCATAACGTGAGCTTTTAAATGCAGCAATTACAGTTAGAGACCCTAAGCATTTGCTAGTGCTAGTTTTAACAACTACAAGCACAAAACAAATACTAAGGATTCCATAACCGTCGATGACTGATGTCAATGCCATTCACGAACTTCTTTTCAGCTGTATTTACTGTCATCATCCCCCAGCATTTGCTAGTGCTAGTTTCTCGTTGTTTACCAGCACATGGCTAATGTTGCGGAATGACATCACAATGGGGGTTCAACCGTTTCAGATGCACAAAACACAAACTGGTTGTAAGAGCACCTGCTTGCCCCCAGCATGTGCTAGTGCTACTTTTCATATCATGAAGCACGTAACAAATGCGGGAAGCAAACAGTGGTCATTTCTATAAAAATACATGTCCTGTTGAATTTGTCCTTTCAACCCCCAGCATATGCTAGTGCTAGTTGTATTTGTAAGACCAGCGCAAAGCAAATGCAAGGGGTCTCTTGGTATGATGCCAAGCAGCAACAGCTAGTTTCCAAATTTGTCTTTTTGGAATACTTCTTTCTTGGCTGTCATCACGACTGTGGGACTTTCTTGTTGATGGATTTCCTTTTGCATTTCTTCTTTTATATAGCTGTTTTCTGGCAGTCAAGAGTCAAACATGCCAATCAGCACAATCACTATGCCATCAAGGTATTTGAGCAAACCCTGACGGATGTGATTACCTCGCAGGTTTGTCATTGATTGGTTGCATTGTTCTCTGTAATTGACAGAATTGATGCCTTTTGTCATCAATGTGTGTTTTGGCATAACGTGAGCTTTTAAATGCAGCAATTACAGTTAGAGACCCTAAGCATTTGCTAGTGCTAGTTTTAACAACTACAAGCACAAAACAAATACTAAGGATTCCATAACCGTCGATGACTGATGTCAATGCCATTCACGAACTTCTTTTCAGCTGTATTTACTGTCATCATCCCCCAGCATTTGCTAGTGCTAGTTTCTCGTTGTTTACCAGCACATGGCTAATGTTGCGGAATGACATCACAATGGGGGTTCAAACCGTTTCAGATGCACAAAACACAAACTGGTTGTAAGAGCACCTGCTAGCCCCCAGCATGTGCTAGTGCTACTTTTCATATCATGAAGCACGTAACAAATGCGGGAAGCAAACAGTGGTCATTTCTATAAAAATACATGTCCTGTTGAATTTGTCCTTTCAACCCCCAGCATATGCTAGTGCTAGTTGTATTTGTAAGACCAGCGCAAAGCAAATGCAAGGAGTCTCTTGGTATGATGGCGAGCAGCAACAGCTAGTTTCCAAATTTGTCTTTTTGGAATACTTCTTTCTTGGCTGTCATCACGACAGTTGGCCTTTCTTGTTGATGGATTTCCTTTTGCATTTCTTCTTTTATATAGCTGTTTTCTGGCAGCCAAGAGTCAAACATGCCAATCAGCACAATCACTATGCCATCAAGGTATTTGAGCAAACCCTGACGGATGTGATTACCTCGCAGGTTTGTCATTGATTGGTTGCAATTGACAGAATTGATGCCTTTTGTCATCAATGTGTGTTTTGGCATAACGTGAGCTTTTAAATGCAGCAATTACAGTTAGAGACCCTAAGCATTTGCTAGTGCTAGTTTTAACAACTACAAGCACAAAACAAATACTAAGGATTCCATAACCGTCGATGACTGATGTCAATGCCATTCACGAACTTCTTTTCAGCTGTATTTACTGTCATCATCCCCCAGCATTTGCTAGTGCTAGTTTCTCGTTGTTTACCAGCACATGGTTAATGTTGCGGAATGACATCACAATGGGGGTTCAAACCGTTTCAGATGCACAAAACACAAACTGGTTGTAAGAGCACCTGCTAGCCCCCAGCATGTGCTAGTGCTACTTTTCATATCATGAAGCACGTAACAAATGCGGGAAGCAAACAGTGGTCATTTCTATAAAAGTACATGTCCTGTTGAATTTGTCCTTTCAACCCCCAGCATATGCTAGTGCTAGTTGTATTTGTAAGACCAGCGCAAAGCAAATGCAAGGAGTCTCTTGGTATGATGGCGAGCAGCAACAGCTAGTTTCCAAATTTGTCTTTTTGGAATACTTCTTTCTTGGCTGTCATCACGACAGTTGGCCTTTCTTGTTGATGGATTTCCTTTTGCATTTCTTCTTTTATATAGCTGTTTTCTGGCAGTCAAGAGTCAAACATGCCAATCAGCACAATCACTATGCCATCAAGGTATTTGAGCAAACCCTGACGGATGTGATTACCTCGCAGGTTTGTCATTGATTGGTTGCATTGTTCTCTGTAATTGACATAATTGATGCATTTTGTCATCAATGTGTGTTTTGGCATAACGTGAGCTTTTAAATGCAGCAATTACAGTTAGAGACCCTAAGCATTTGCTAGTGCTAGTTTTAACAACTACAAGCACAAAACAAATACTAAGGATTCCATAACCGTCGATGACTGATGTCAATGCCATTCACGAACTTCTTTTCAGCTGTATTTACTGTCATCATCCCCCAGCATTTGCTAGTGCTAGTTTCTCGTTGTTTACCAGCACATGGCTAATGTTGCGGAATGACATCACAATGGGGGTTCAAACCGTTTCAGATGCACAAAACACAAACTGGTTGTAAGAGCACCTGCTAGCCCCCAGCATGTGCTAGTGCTACTTTTCATATCATGAAGCACGTAACAAATGCGGGAAGCAAACAGTGGTCATTTCTATAAAAGTACATGTCCTGTTGAATTTGTCCTTTCAACCCCCAGCATATGCTAGTGCTAGTTGTATTTGTAAGACCAGCGCAAAGCAAATGCAAGGAGTCTCTTGGTATGATGGCGAGCAGCAACAGCTAGTTTCCAAATTTGTCTTTTTGGAATACTTCTTTCTTGGCTGTCATCACGACAGTTGGCCTTTCTTGTTGATGGATTTCCTTTTGCATTTCTTCTTTTATATAGCTGTTTTCTGGCAGTCAAGAGTCAAACATGCCAATCAGCACAATCACTATGCCATCAAGGTATTTGAGCAAACCCTGACGGATGTGATTACCTCGCAGGTTTGTCATTGATTGGTTGCATTGTTCTCTGTAATTGACAGAATTGATGCATTTTGTCATCAATGTGTGTTTTGGCATAACGTGAGCTTTTAAATGCAGCAATTACAGTTAGAGACCCTAAGCATTTGCTAGTGCTAGTTTTAACAACTACAAGCACAAAACAAATACAAAGGATTCCATAACCGTCGATGACTGATGTCAATGCCATTCACGAACTTCTTTTCAGCTGTATTTACTGTCATCATCCCCCAGCATTTGCTAGTGCTAGTTTCTCGTTGTTTACCAGCACATGGCTAATGTTGCGGAATGACATCACAATGGGGGTTCAAACCGTTTCAGATGCACAAAACACAAACTGGTTGTAAGAGCACCTGCTTGCCCCCAGCATGTGCTAGTGCTACTTTTCATATCATGAAGCACGTAACAAATGCGGGAAGCAAACAGTGGTCATTTCTATAAAAGTACATGTCCTGTTGAATTTGTCCTTTCAACCCCCAGCATATGCTAGTGCTAGTTGTATTTGTAAGACCAGCGCAAAGCAAATGCAAGGAGTCTCTTGGTATGATGGCGAGCAGCAACAGCTAGTTTCCAAATTTGTCTTTTTGGAATACTTCTTTCTTGGCTGTCATCACGACAGTTGGCCTTTCTTGTTGATGGATTTCCTTTTGCATTTCTTCTTTTATATAGCTGTTTTCTGGCAGTCAAGAGTCAAACATGCCAATCAGCACAATCACTATGCCATCAAGGTATTTGAGCAAACCCTGACGGATGTGATTACCTCGCAGGTTTGTCATTGATTGGTTGCATTGTTCTCTGTAATTGACAGAATTGATGCATTTTGTCATCAATGTGTGTTTTGGCATAACGTGAGCTTTTAAATGCAGCAATTACAGTTAGAGACCCTAAGCATTTGCTAGTGCTAGTTTTAACAACTACAAGCACAAAACAAATACAAAGGATTCCATAACCGTCGATGACTGATGTCAATGCCATTCACGAACTTCTTTTCAGCTGTATTTACTGTCATCATCCCCCAGCATTTGCTAGTGCTAGTTTCTCGTTGTTTACCAGCACATGGCTAATGTTGCGGAATGACATCACAATGGGGGTTCAAACCGTTTCAGATGCACAAAACACAAACTGGTTGTAAGAGCACCTGCTTGCCCCCAGCATGTACTAGTGCTACTTTTCATATCATGAAGCACGTAACAAATGCGGGAAGCAAACAGTGGTCATTTCTATAAAAATACATGTCCTGTTGAATTTGTCCTTTCAACCCCCAGCATATGCTAGTGCTAGTTGTATTTGTAAGACCAGCGCAAAGCAAATGCAAGGGGTCTCTTGGTATGATGCCAAGCAGCAACAGCTAGTTTCCAAATTTGTCTTTTTGGAATACTTCTTTCTTGGCTGTCATCACGACAGTGGGACTTTCTTGTTGATGGATTTCCTTTTGCATTTCTTCTTTTATATAGCTGTTTTCTGGCAGTCAAGAGTCAAACATGCCAATCAGCACAATCACTATGCCATCAAGGTATTTGAGCAAACCCTGACGGATGTGATTACCTCGCAGGTTTGTCATTGATTGGTTGCATTGTTCTCTGTAATTGACAGAATTGATGCCTTTTGTCATCAATGTGTGTTTTGGCATAACGTGAGCTTTTAAATGCAGCAATTACAGTTAGAGACCCTAAGCATTTGCTAGTGCTAGTTTTAACAACTACAAGCACAAAACAAATACTAAGGATTCCATAACCGTCGATGACTGATGTCAATGCCATTCACGAACTTCTTTTCAGCTGTATTTACTGTCATCATCCCCCAGCATTTGCTAGTGCTAGTTTCTCGTTGTTTACCAGCACATGGCTAATGTTGCGGAATGACATCACAATGGGGGTTCAAACCGTTTCAGATGCACAAAACACAAACTGGTTGTAAGAGCACCTGCTTGCCCCCAGCATGTGCTAGTGCTACTTTTCATATCATGAAGCACGTAACAAATGCGGGAAGCAAACAGTGGTCATTTCTATAAAAATACATGTCCTGTTGAATTTGTCCTTTCAACCCCCAGCATATGCTAGTGCTAGTTGTATTTGTAAGACCAGCGCAAAGCAAATGCAAGGGGTCTCTTGGTATGATGCCAAGCAGCAACAGCTAGTTTCCAAATTTGTCTTTTTGGAATACTTCTTTCTTGGCTGTCATCACGACAGTGGGACTTTCTTGTTGATGGATTTCCTTTTGCATTTCTTCTTTTATATAGCTGTTTTCTGGCAGTCAAGAATCAAACATGCCAATCAGCACAATCACTATGCCATCAAGGTATTTGAGCAAACCCTGACGGATGTGATTACCTCGCAGGTTTGTCATTGATTGGTTGCATTGTTCTCTGTAATTGACAGAATTGATGCATTTTGTCATCAATGTGTGTTTTGGCATAACGTGAGCTTTTAAATGCAGCAATTACAGTTAGAGACCCTAAGCATTTGCTAGTGCTAGTTTTAACAACTACAAGCACAAAACAAATACTAAGGATTCCATAACCGTCGATGACTGATGTCAATGCCATTCACGAACTTCTTTTCAGCTGTATTTACTGTCATCATCCCCCAGCATTTGCTAGTGCTAGTTTCTCGTTGTTTACCAGCACATGGCTAATGTTGCGGAATGACATCACAATGGGGGTTCAACCGTTTCAGATGCACAAAACACAAACTGGTTGTAAGAGCACCTGCTTGCCCCCAGCATGTGCTAGTGCTACTTTTCATATCATGAAGCACGTAACAAATGCGGGAAGCAAACAGTGGTCATTTCTATAAAAATACATGTCCTGTTGAATTTGTCCTTTCAACCCCCAGCATATGCTAGTGCTAGTTGTATTTGTAAGACCAGCGCAAAGCAAATGCAAGGGGTCTCTTGGTATGATGCCAAGCAGCAACAGCTAGTTTCCAAATTTGTCTTTTTGGAATACTTCTTTCTTGGCTGTCATCACGACTGTGGGACTTTCTTGTTGATGGATTTCCTTTTGCATTTCTTCTTTTATATAGCTGTTTTCTGGCAGTCAAGAGTCAAACATGCCAATCAGCACAATCACTATGCCATCAAGGTATTTGAGCAAACCCTGACGGATGTGATTACCTCGCAGGTTTGTCATTGATTGGTTGCATTGTTCTCTGTAATTGACAGAATTGATGCCTTTTGTCATCAATGTGTGTTTTGGCATAACGTGAGCTTTTAAATGCAACAATTACAGTTAGAGACCCTAAGCATTTGCTAGTGCTAGTTTTAACAACTACAAGCACAAAACAAATACAAAGGATTCCATAACCGTCGATGACTGATGTCAATGCCATTCACGAACTTCTTTTCAGCGGTATTTACTGTCATCATCCCCCAGCATTTGCTAGTGCTAGTTTCTCGTTGTTTACCAGCACATGGTTAATGTTGCGGAATGACATCACAATGGGGGTTCAAACCGTTTCAGATGCACAAAACACAAACTGGTTGTAAGAGCACCTGCTTGCCCCCAGCATGTGCTAGTGCTACTTTTCATATCATGAAGCACGTAACAAATGCGGGAAGCAAACAGTGGTCATTTCTATAAAAATACATGTCCTGTTGAATTTGTCCTTTCAACCCCCAGCATATGCTAGTGCTAGTTGTATTTGTAAGACCAGCGCAAAGCAAATGCAAGGGGTCTCTTGGTATGATGCCAAGCAGCAACAGCTAGTTTCCAAATTTGTCTTTTTTGAATACTTCTTTCTTGGCTGTCATCACGACAGTGGGACTTTCTTGTTGATGGATTTCCTTTTGCATTTCTTCTTTTATATAGCTGTTTTCTGGCAGCCAAGAGTCAAACATGCCAATCAGCACAATCACTATGCCATCAAGGTATTTGAGCAAACCCTGACGGATGTGATTACCTCGCAGGTTTGTCATTGATTGGTTGCATTGTTCTCTGTAATTGACAGAATTGATGCCTTTTGTCATCAATGTGTGTTTTGGCATAACGTGAGCTTTTAAATGCAGCAATTACAGTTAGAGACCCTAAGCATTTGCTAGTGCTAGTTTTAACAACTACAAGCACAAAACAAATACTAAGGATTCCATAACCGTCGATGACTGATGTCAATGCCATTCACGAACTTCTTTTCAGCTGTATTTACTGTCATCATCCCCCAGCATTTGCTAGTGCTAGTTTCTCGTTGTTTACCAGCACATGGTTAATGTTGCGGAATGACATCACAATGGGGGTTCAAACCGTTTCAGATGCACAAAACACAAACTGGTTGTAAGAGCACCTGCTAGCCCCCAGCATGTGCTAGTGCTACTTTTCATATCATGAAGCACGTAACAAATGCGGGAAGCAAACAGTGGTCATTTCTATAAAAGTACATGTCCTGTTGAATTTGTCCTTTCAACCCCCAGCATATGCTAGTGCTAGTTGTATTTGTAAGACCAGCGCAAAGCAAATGCAAGGAGTCTCTTGGTATGATGGCGAGCAGCAACAGCTAGTTTCCAAATTTGTCTTTTTGGAATACTTCTTTCTTGGCTGTCATCACGACAGTTGGCCTTTCTTGTTGATGGATTTCCTTTTGCATTTCTTCTTTTATATAGCTGTTTTCTGGCAGTCAAGAGTCAAACATGCCAATCAGCACAATCACTATGCCATCAAGGTATTTGAGCAAACCCTGACGGATGTGATTACCTCGCAGGTTTGTCATTGATTGGTTGCATTGTTCTCTGTAATTGACAGAATTGATGCCTTTTGTCATCAATGTGTGTTTTGGCATAACGTGAGCTTTTAAATGCAGCAATTACAGTTAGAGACCCTAAGCATTTGCTAGTGCTAGTTTTAACAACTACAAGCACAAAACAAATACTAAGGATTCCATAACCGTCGATGACTGATGTCAATGCCATTCACGAACTTCTTTTCAGCGGTATTTACTGTCATCATCCCCCAGCATTTGCTAGTGCTAGTTTCTCGTTGTTTACCAGCACATGGTTAATGTTGCGGAATGACATCACAATGGGGGTTCAAACCGTTTCAGATGCACAAAACACAAACTGGTTGTAAGAGCACCTGCTTGCCCCCAGCATGTGCTAGTGCTACTTTTCATATCATGAAGCACGTAACAAATGCGGGAAGCAAACAGTGGTCATTTCTATAAAAATACATGTCCTGTTGAATTTGTCCTTTCAACCCCCAGCATATGCTAGTGCTAGTTGTATTTGTAAGACCAGCGCAAAGCAAATGCAAGGGGTCTCTTGGTATGATGCCAAGCAGCAACAGCTAGTTTCCAAATTTGTCTTTTTTGAATACTTCTTTCTTGGCTGTCATCACGACAGTGGGACTTTCTTGTTGATGGATTTCCTTTTGCATTTCTTCTTTTATATAGCTGTTTTCTGGCAGCCAAGAGTCAAACATGCCAATCAGCACAATCACTATGCCATCAAGGTATTTGAGCAAACCCTGACGGATGTGATTACCTCGCAGGTTTGTCATTGATTGGTTGCATTGTTCTCTGTAATTGACAGAATTGATGCCTTTTGTCATCAATGTGTGTTTTGGCATAACGTGAGCTTTTAAATGCAGCAATTACAGTTAGAGACCCTAAGCATTTGCTAGTGCTAGTTTTAACAACTACAAGCACAAAACAAATACTAAGGATTCCATAACCGTCGATGACTGATGTCAATGCCATTCACGAACTTCTTTTCAGCTGTATTTACTGTCATCATCCCCCAGCATTTGCTAGTGCTAGTTTCTCGTTGTTTACCAGCACATGGTTAATGTTGCGGAATGACATCACAATGGGGGTTCAAACCGTTTCAGATGCACAAAACACAAACTGGTTGTAAGAGCACCTGCTAGCCCCCAGCATGTGCTAGTGCTACTTTTCATATCATGAAGCACGTAACAAATGCGGGAAGCAAACAGTGGTCATTTCTATAAAAGTACATGTCCTGTTGAATTTGTCCTTTCAACCCCCAGCATATGCTAGTGCTAGTTGTATTTGTAAGACCAGCGCAAAGCAAATGCAAGGAGTCTCTTGGTATGATGGCGAGCAGCAACAGCTAGTTTCCAAATTTGTCTTTTTGGAATACTTCTTTCTTGGCTGTCATCACGACAGTTGGCCTTTCTTGTTGATGGATTTCCTTTTGCATTTCTTCTTTTATATAGCTGTTTTCTGGCAGTCAAGAGTCAAACATGCCAATCAGCACAATCACTATGCCATCAAGGTATTTGAGCAAACCCTGACGGATGTGATTACCTCGCAGGTTTGTCATTGATTGGTTGCATTGTTCTCTGTAATTGACATAATTGATGCATTTTGTCATCAATGTGTGTTTTGGCATAACGTGAGCTTTTAAATGCAGCAATTACAGTTAGAGACCCTAAGCATTTGCTAGTGCTAGTTTAAACAACTACAAGCACAAAACAAATACTAAGGATTCCATAACCGTCGATGACTGATGTCAATGCCATTCACGAACTTCTTTTCAGCTGTATTTACTGTCATCATCCCCCAGCATTTGCTAGTGCTAGTTTCTCGTTGTTTACCAGCACATTGCTAATGTTGCGGAATGACATCACAATGGGGGTTCAAACCGTTTCAGATGCACAAAACACAAACTGGTTGTAAGAGCACCTGCTAGCCCCCAGCATGTGCTAGTGCTACTTTTCATATCATGAAGCACGTAACAAATGCGGGAAGCAAACAGTGGTCATTTCTATAAAAGTACATGTCCTGTTGAATTTGTCCTTTCAACCCCCAGCATATGCTAGTGCTAGTTGTATTTGTAAGACCAGCGCAAAGCAAATGCAAGGAGTCTCTTGGTATGATGGCGAGCAGCAACAGCTAGTTTCCAAATTTGTCTTTTTGGAATACTTCTTTCTTGGCTGTCATCACGACAGTTGGCCTTTCTTGTTGATGGATTTCCTTTTGCATTTCTTCTTTTATATAGCTGTTTTCTGGCAGTCAAGAGTCAAACATGCCAATCAGCACAATCACTATGCCATCAAGGTATTTGAGCAAACCCTGACGGATGTGATTACCTCGCAGGTTTGTCATTGATTGGTTGCATTGTTCTCTGTAATTGACAGAATTGATGCCTTTTGTCATCAATGTGTGTTTTGGCATAACGTGAGCTTTTAAATGCAGCAATTACAGTTAGAGACCCTAAGCATTTGCTAGTGCTAGTTTTAACAACTACAAGCACAAAACAAATACAAAGGATTCCATAACCGTCGATGACTGATGTCAATGCCATTCACGAACTTCTTTTCAGCTGTATTTACTGTCATCATCCCCCAGCATTTGCTAGTGCTAGTTTCTCGTTGTTTACCAGCACATGGCTAATGTTGCGGAATGACATCACAATGGGGGTTCAAACCGTTTCAGATGCACAAAACACAAACTGGTTGTAAGAGCACCTGCTTGCCCCCAGCATGTGCTAGTGCTACTTTTCATATCATGAAGCACGTAACAAATGCGGGAAGCAAACAGTGGTCATTTCTATAAAAGTACATGTCCTGTTGAATTTGTCCTTTCAACCCCCAGCATATGCTAGTGCTAGTTGTATTTGTAAGACCAGCGCAAAGCAAATGCAAGGAGTCTCTTGGTATGATGGCGAGCAGCAACAGCTAGTTTCCAAATTTGTCTTTTTGGAATACTTCTTTCTTGGCTGTCATCACGACAGTTGGCCTTTCTTGTTGATGGATTTCCTTTTGCATTTCTTCTTTTATATAGCTGTTTTCTGGCAGTCAAGAGTCAAACATGCCAATCAGCACAATCACTATGCCATCAAGGTATTTGAGCAAACCCTGACGGATGTGATTACCTCGCAGGTTTGTCATTGATTGGTTGCATTGTTCTCTGTAATTGACAGAATTGATGCATTTTGTCATCAATGTGTGTTTTGGCATAACGTGAGCTTTTAAATGCAGCAATTACAGTTAGAGACCCTAAGCATTTGCTAGTGCTAGTTTTAACAACTACAAGCACAAAACAAATACAAAGGATTCCATAACCGTCGATGACTGATGTCAATGCCATTCACGAACTTCTTTTCAGCTGTATTTACTGTCATCATCCCCCAGCATTTGCTAGTGCTAGTTTCTCGTTGTTTACCAGCACATGGCTAATGTTGCGGAATGACATCACAATGGGGGTTCAAACCGTTTCAGATGCACAAAACACAAACTGGTTGTAAGAGCACCTGCTTGCCCCCAGCATGTACTAGTGCTACTTTTCATATCATGAAGCACGTAACAAATGCGGGAAGCAAACAGTGGTCATTTCTATAAAAATACATGTCCTGTTGAATTTGTCCTTTCAACCCCCAGCATATGCTAGTGCTAGTTGTATTTGTAAGACCAGCGCAAAGCAAATGCAAGGGGTCTCTTGGTATGATGCCAAGCAGCAACAGCTAGTTTCCAAATTTGTCTTTTTGGAATACTTCTTTCTTGGCTGTCATCACGACAGTGGGACTTTCTTGTTGATGGATTTCCTTTTGCATTTCTTCTTTTATATAGCTGTTTTCTGGCAGTCAAGAGTCAAACATGCCAATCAGCACAATCACTATGCCATCAAGGTATTTGAGCAAACCCTGACGGATGTGATTACCTCGCAGGTTTGTCATTGATTGGTTGCATTGTTCTCTGTAATTGACAGAATTGATGCCTTTTGTCATCAATGTGTGTTTTGGCATAACGTGAGCTTTTAAATGCAGCAATTACAGTTAGAGACCCTAAGCATTTGCTAGTGCTAGTTTTAACAACTACAAGCACAAAACAAATACTAAGGATTCCATAACCGTCGATGACTGATGTCAATGCCATTCACGAACTTCTTTTCAGCTGTATTTACTGTCATCATCCCCCAGCATTTGCTAGTGCTAGTTTCTCGTTGTTTACCAGCACATGGCTAATGTTGCGGAATGACATCACAATGGGGGTTCAAACCGTTTCAGATGCACAAAACACAAACTGGTTGTAAGAGCACCTGCTAGCCCCCAGCATGTGCTAGTGCTACTTTTCATATCATGAAGCACGTAACAAATGCGGGAAGCAAACAGTGGTCATTTCTATAAAAATACATGTCCTGTTGAATTTGTCCTTTCAACCCCCAGCATATGCTAGTGCTTGTTGTATTTGTAAGACCAGCGCAAAGCAAATGCAAGGAGTCTCTTGGTATGATGGCGAGCAGCAACAGCTAGTTTCCAAATTTGTCTTTTTGGAATACTTCTTTCTTGGCTGTCATCACGACAGTTGGCCTTTCTTGTTGATGGATTTCCTTTTGCATTTCTTCTTTTATATAGCTGTTTTCTGGCAGTCAAGAGTCAAACATGCCAATCAGCACAATCACTATGCCATCAAGGTATTTGAGCAAACCCTGACGGATGTGATTACCTCGCAGGTTTGTCATTGATTGGTTGCATTGTTCTCTGTAATTGACAGAATTGATGCATTTTGTCATCAATGTGTGTTTTGGCATAACGTGAGCTTTTAAATGCAGCAATTACAGTTAGAGACCCTAAGCATTTGCTAGTGCTAGTTTTAACAACTACAAGCACAAAACAAATACTAAGGATTCCATAACCGTCGATGACTGATGTCAATGCCATTCACGAACTTCTTTTCAGCTGTATTTACTGTCATCATCCCCCAGCATTTGCTAGTGCTAGTTTCTCGTTGTTTACCAGCACATGGCTAATGTTGCGGAATGACATCACAATGGGGGTTCAAACCGTTTCAGATGCACAAAACACAAACTGGTTGTAAGAGCACCTGCTTGCCCCCAGCATGTGCTAGTGCTACTTTTCATATCATGAAGCACGTAACAAATGCGGGAAGCAAACAGTGGTCATTTCTATAAAAATACATGTCCTGTTGAATTTGTCCTTTCAACCCCCAGCATATGCTAGTGCTAGTTGTATTTGTAAGACCAGCGCAAAGCAAATGCAAGGGGTCTCTTGGTATGATGCCAAGCAGCAACAGCTAGTTTCCAAATTTGTCTTTTTGGAATACTTCTTTCTTGGCTGTCATCACGACAGTGGGACTTTCTTGTTGATGGATTTCCTTTTGCATTTCTTCTTTTATATAGCTGTTTTCTGGCAGCCAAGAGTCAAACATGCCAATCAGCACAATCACTATGCCATCAAGGTATTTGAGCAAACCCTGACGGATGTGATTACCTCGCAGGTTTGTCATTGATTGGTTGCATTGTTCTCTGTAATTGACAGAATTGATGCCTTTTGTCATCAATGTGTGTTTTGGCATAACGTGAGCTTTTAAATGCAGCAATTACAGTTAGAGACCCTAAGCATTTGCTAGTGCTAGTTTTAACAACTACAAGCACAAAACAAATACTAAGGATTCCATAACCGTCGATGACTGATGTCAATGCCATTCACGAACTTCTTTTCAGCTGTATTTACTGTCATCATCCCCCAGCATTTGCTAGTGCTAGTTTCTCGTTGTTTACCAGCACATGGCTAATGTTGCGGAATGACATCACAATGGGGGTTCAAACCGTTTCAGATGCACAAAACACAAACTGGTTGTAAGAGCACCTGCTAGCCCCCAGCATGTGCTAGTGCTACTTTTCATATCATGAAGCACGTAACAAATGCGGGAAGCAAACAGTGGTCATTTCTATAAAAATACATGTCCTGTTGAATTTGTCCTTTCAACCCCCAGCATATGCTAGTGCTAGTTGTATTTGTAAGACCAGCGCAAAGCAAATGCAAGGGGTCTCTTGGTATGATGCCAAGCAGCAACAGCTAGTTTCCAAATTTGTCTTTTTGGAATACTTCTTTCTTGGCTGTCATCACGACAGTTGGCTTTCTTGTTGATGGATTTCCTTTTGCATTTCTTCTTTTATATAGCTGTTTTCTGGCAGTCAAGAGTCAAACATGCCAATCAGCACAATCACTATGCCATCAAGGTATTTGAGCAAACCCTGACGGATGTGATTACCTCGCAGGTTTGTCATTGATTGGTTGCATTGTTCTCTGTAATTGACAGAATTGATGCCTTTTGTCATCAATGTGTGTTTTGGCATAACGTGAGCTTTTAAATGCAGCAATTACAGTTAGAGACCCTAAGCATTTGCTAGTGCTAGTTTTAACAACTACAAGCACAAAACAAATACTAAGGATTCCATAACCGTCGATGACTGATGTCAATGCCATTCACGAACTTCTTTTCAGCTGTATTTACTGTCATCATCCCCCAGCATTTGCTAGTGCTAGTTTCTCGTTGTTTACCAGCACATGGCTAATGTTGCGGAATGACATCACAATGGGGGTTCAACCGTTTCAGATGCACAAAACACAAACTGGTTGTAAGAGCACCTGCTTGCCCCCAGCATGTGCTAGTGCTACTTTTCATATCATGAAGCACGTAACAAATGCGGGAAGCAAACAGTGGTCATTTCTATAAAAATACATGTCCTGTTGAATTTGTCCTTTCAACCCCCAGCATATGCTAGTGCTAGTTGTATTTGTAAGACCAGCGCAAAGCAAATGCAAGGAGTCTCTTGGTATGATGGCAAGCAGCAACAGCTAGTTTCCAAATTTGTCTTTTTGGAATACTTCTTTCTTGGCTGTCATCACGACAGTTGGCCTTTCTTGTTGATGGATTTCCTTTTGCATTTCTTCTTTTATATAGCTGTTTTCTGGCAGCCAAGAGTCAAACATGCCAATCAGCACAATCACTATGCCATCAAGGTATTTGAGCAAACCCTGACGGATGTGATTACCTCGCAGGTTTGTCATTGATTGGTTGCATTGTTCTCTGTAATTGACAGAATTGATGTCTTTTGTCATCAATGTGTGTTTTGGCATAACGTGAGCTTTTAAATGCAGCAATTACAGTTAGAGACCCTAAGCATTTGCTAGTGCTAGTTTTAACAACTACAAGCACAAAACAAATACTAAGGATTCCATAACCGTCAATGACTGATGTCAATGCCATTCACGAACTTCTTTTCAGCTGTATTTACTGTCATCATCCCCCAGCATTTGCTAGTGCTAGTTTCTCGTTGTTTACCAGCACATGGCTAATGTTGCGGAATGACATCATAATGGGGGTTCAAACCGTTTCAGATGCACAAAACACAAACTGGTTGTAAGAGCACCTGCTTCCCCCCAGCATGTGCTAGTGCTACTTTTCATATCATGAAGCACGTAACAAATGCGGGAAGCAAACAGTGGTCATTTCTATAAAAATACATGTCCTGTTGAATTTGTCCTTTGAACCCCCAGCATATGCTAGTGCTAGTTGTATTTGTAAGACCAGCGCAAAGCAAATGCAAGGAGTCTCTTGGTATGATGGCAAGCAGCAACAGCTAGTTTCCAAATTTGTCTTTTTGGAATACTTCTTTCTTGGCTGTCATCACGACAGTTGGCCTTTCTTGTTGATGGATTTCCTTTTGCATTTCTTCTTTTATATAGCTGTTTTCTGGCAGTCAAGAGTCAAACATGCCAATCAGCACAATCACTATGCCATCAAGGTATTTGAGCAAACCCTGACGGATGTGATTACCTCGCAGGTTTGTCATTGATTGGTTGCATTGTTCTCTGTAATTGACAGAATTGATGCCTTTTGTCATCAATGTGTGCATTGGCATAACTTGAGCTTTCAAATGCAGCAATTACAGTTAGAGACCCTAAGCATTTGCTAGTGCTAGTTTTAACAACTACAAGCACAAAACAAATACTAAGGATTCCATAATCGTCGAGGACTGATGTCAATGCCATTCACGAACTTCTTTTCAGCTGTATTTACTGTCATCATCCCCCAGCATTTGCTAGTGCTAGTTTCTCGTTGTTTACCAGCACATGGCTAATATTGCGGAATGACATCACAATGGGGGTTCAAACCGTTTCAGATGCACAAAACACAAACTGGTTGTAAGAGCACCTGCTTGCCCCCAGCATGTGCTAGTGCTACTTTTCATATCATGAAGCACGTAACAAATGCGGGAAGCAAACAGTGGTCATTTCTATAAAAATACATGTCCTGTTGAATTTGTCCTTTCAACCCCCAGCATATGCTAGTGCTAGTTGTATTTGTAAGACCAGCGCAAAGCAAATGCAAGGGGTCTCTTGGTATGATGCCAAGCAGCAACAGCTAGTTTCCAAATTTGTCTTTTTGGAATACTTCTTTCTTGGCTGTCATCACGACAGTGGGACTTTCTTGTTGATGGATTTCCTTTTGCATTTCTTCTTTTATATAGCTGTTTTCTGGCAGTCAAGAGTCAAACATGCCAATCAGCACAATCACTATGCCATCAAGGTATTTGAGCAAACCCTGACGGATGTGATTACCTCGCAGGTTTGTCATTGATTGGTTGCATTGTTCTCTGTAATTGACAGAATTGATGCCTTTTGTCATCAATGTGTGTTTTGGCATAACGTGAGCTTTTAAATGCAGCAATTACAGTTAGAGACCCTAAGCATTTGCTAGTGCTAGTTTTAACAACTACAAGCACAAAACAAATACTAAGGATTCCATAACCGTCGATGACTGATGTCAATGCCATTCACGAACTTCTTTTCAGCTGTATTTACTGTCATCATCCCCCAGCATTTGCTAGTGCTAGTTTCTCGTTGTTTACCAGCACATGGCTAATGTTGCGGAATGACATCACAATGGGGGTTCAACCGTTTCAGATGCACAAAACACAAACTGGTTGTAAGAGCACCTGCTTGCCCCCAGCATGTGCTAGTGCTACTTTTCATATCATGAAGCACGTAACAAATGCGGGAAGCAAACAGTGGTCATTTCTATAAAAATACATGTCCTGTTGAATTTGTCCTTTCAACCCCCAGCATATGCTAGTGCTAGTTGTATTTGTAAGACCAGCGCAAAGCAAATGCAAGGGGTCTCTTGGTATGATGCCAAGCAGCAACAGCTAGTTTCCAAATTTGTCTTTTTGGAATACTTCTTTCTTGGCTGTCATCACGACAGTGGGACTTATTTGTTGATGGATTTCCTTTTGCATTTCTTCTTTTATATAGCTGTTTTCTGGCAGTCAAGAGTCAAACATGCCAATCAGCACAATCACTATGCCATCAAGGTATTTGAGCAAACCCTGACGGATGTGATTACCTCGCAGGTTTGTCATTGATTGGTTGCATTGTTCTCTGTAATTGACAGAATTGATGCCTTTTGTCATCAATGTGTGTTTTGGCATAACGTGAGCTTTCAAATGCAGCAATTACAGTTAGAGACCCTAAGCATTTGCTAGTGCTAGTTTTAACAACTACAAGCACAAAACAAATACTAAGGATTCCATAACCGTCGATGACTGATGTCAATGCCATTCACGAACTTCTTTTCAGCTGTATTTACTGTCATCATCCCCCAGCATTTGCTAGTGCTAGTTTCTCGTTGTTTACCAGCACATGGCTAATGTTGCGGAATGACATCACAATGGGGGTTCAACCGTTTCAGATGCACAAAACACAAACTGGTTGTAAGAGCACCTGCTTGCCCCCAGCATGTGCTAGTGCTACTTTTCATATCATGAAGCACGTAACAAATGCGGGAAGCAAACAGTGGTCATTTCTATAAAAATACATGTCCTGTTGAATTTGTCCTTTCAACCCCCAGCATATGCTAGTGCTAGTTGTATTTGTAAGACCAGCGCAAAGCAAATGCAAGGAGTCTCTTGGTATGATGGCAAGCAGCAACAGCTAGTTTCCAAATTTGTCTTTTTGGAATACTTCTTTCTTGGCTGTCATCACGACAGTTGGCCTTTCTTGTTGATGGATTTCCTTTTGCATTTCCTCTTTTATATAGCTGTTTTCTGGCAGCCAAGAGTCAAACATGCCAATCAGCACAATCACTATGCCATCAAGGTATTTGAGCAAACCCTGACGGATGTGATTACCTCGCAGGTTTGTCATTGATTGGTTGCATTGTTCTCTGTAATTGACAGAATTGATGCCTTTTGTCATCAATGTGTGTTTTGGCATAACGTGAGCTTTTAAATGCAGCAATTACAGTTAGAGACCCTAAGCATTTGCTAGTGCTAGTTTTAACAACTACAAGCACAAAACAAATACTAAGGATTCCATAACCGTCGATGACTGATGTCAATGCCATTCACGAACTTCTTTTCAGCTGTATTTACTGTCATCATCCCCCAGCATTTGCTAGTGCTAGTTTCTCGTTGTTTACCAGCACATGGCTAATGTTGCGGAATGACATCACAATGGGGGTTCAAACCGTTTCAGATGCACAAAACACAAACTGGTTGTAAGAACACCTGCTTGCCCCCAGCATGTGCTAGTGCTACTTTTCATATCATGAAGCACGTAACAAATGCGGGAAGCAAACAGTGGTCATTTCTATAAAAATACATGTCCTGTTGAATTTGTCCTTTGAACCCCCAGCATATGCTAGTGCTAGTTGTATTTGTAAGACCAGCGCAAAGCAAATGCAAGGAGTCTCTTGGTATGATGGCAAGCAGCAACAGCTAGTTTCCAAATTTGTCTTTTTGGAATACTTCTTTCTTGGCTGTCATCACGACAGTTGGCCTTTCTTGTTGATGGATTTCCTTTTGCATTTCTTCTTTTATATAGCTGTTTTCTGGCAGTCAAGAGTCAAACATGCCAATCAGCACAATCACTATGCCATCAAGGTATTTGAGCAAACCCTGACGGATGTGATTACCTCGCAGGTTTGTCATTGATTGGTTGCATTGTTCACTGTAATTGACAGAATTGATACCTTTTGTCATCAATGTGTGTTTTGGCATAACGTGAGCTTTTAAATGCAGCAATTACAGTTAGAGACCCTAAGCATTTGCTAGTGCTAGTTTTAACAACTACAAGCACAAAACAAATACTAAGGATTCCATAACCGTCGATGACTAATGTCAATGCCATTCACGAACTTCTTTTCAGCTGTATTTACTGTCATCATCCCCCAGCATTTGCTAGTGCTAGTTTCTCGTTGTTTACCAGCACATGGCTTATGTTGCGGAATGACATCACAATGGGGGTTCAAACCGTTTCAGATGCACAAAACACAAACTGGTTGTAAGAGCACCTGCTTGCCCCCAGCATGTGCTAGTGCTACTTTTCATATCATGAAGCACATAACAAATGCGGGAAGCAAACAGTGGTCATTTCTATAAAAATACATGTCCTGTTGAATTTGTCCTTTCAACCCCCAGCATATGCTAGTGCTAGTTGTATTTGTAAGACCAGCGCAAAGCAAATGCAAGGAGTCTCTTGGTATGATGGCAAGCAGCAACAGCTAGTTTCCAAATTTGTCTTTTTGGAATACTTCTTTCTTGGCTGTCATCACGACAGTGGGACTTTCTTGTTGATGGATTTCCTTTTGCATTTCTTCTTTTATATAGCTGTTTTCTGGCAGTCAAGAGTCAAACATGCCAATCAGCACAATCACTATGCCATCAAGGTATTTGAGCAAACCCTGACGGATGTGATTACCTCGCAGGTTTGTCATTGATTGGTTGCATTGTTCTCTGTAATTGACAGAATTGATGCCTTTTGTCATCAATGTGTGTTTTGGCATAACGTGAGCTTTTAAATGCAGCAATTACAGTTAGAGACCCTAAGCATTTGCTAGTGCTAGTTTTAACAACTACAAGCACAAAACAAATACTAAGGATTCCATAACCGTCGATGACTGATGTCAATGCCATTCACGAACTTCTTTTCAGCTGTATTTACTGTCATCATCCCCCAGCATTTGCTAGTGCTAGTTTCTCGTTGTTTACCAGCACATGGCTAATGTTGCGGAATGACATCACAATGGGGGTTCAAACCGTTTCAGATGCACAAAACACAAACTGGTTGTAAGAACACCTGCTTGCCCCCAGCATGTGCTAGTGCTACTTTTCATATCATGAAGCACGTAACAAATGCGGGAAGCAAACAGTGGTCATTTCTATAAAAATACATGTCCTGTTGAATTTGTCCTTTCAACCCCCAGCATATGCTAGTGCTAGTTGTATTTGTAAGACCAGCGCAAAGCAAATGCAAGGGGTCTCTTGGTATGATGCCAAGCAGCAACAGCTAGTTTCCAAATTTGTCTTTTTGGAATACTTCTTTCTTGGCTGTCATCACGACAGTGGGACTTATTTGTTGATGGATTTCCTTTTGCATTTCTTCTTTTATATAGCTGTTTTCTGGCAGTCAAGAGTCAAACATGCCAATCAGCACAATCACTATGCCATCAAGGTATTTGAGCAAACCCTGACGGATGTGATTACCTCGCAGGTTTGTCATTGATTGGTTGCATTGTTCTCTGTAATTGACAGAATTGATGCCTTTTGTCATCAATGTGTGTTTTGGCATAACGTGAGCTTTCAAATGCAGCAATTACAGTTAGAGACCCTAAGCATTTGCTAGTGCTAGTTTTAACAACTACAAGCACAAAACAAATACTAAGGATTCCATAACCGTCGATGACTGATGTCAATGCCATTCACGAACTTCTTTTCAGCTGTATTTACTGTCATCATCCCCCAGCATTTGCTAGTGCTAGTTTCTCGTTGTTTACCAGCACATGGCTAATGTTGCGGAATGACATCACAATGGGGGTTCAACCGTTTCAGATGCACAAAACACAAACTGGTTGTAAGAGCACCTGCTTGCCCCCAGCATGTGCTAGTGCTACTTTTCATATCATGAAGCACGTAACAAATGCGGGAAGCAAACAGTGGTCATTTCTATAAAAATACATGTCCTGTTGAATTTGTCCTTTCAACCCCCAGCATATGCTAGTGCTAGTTGTATTTGTAAGACCAGCGCAAAGCAAATGCAAGGAGTCTCTTGGTATGATGGCAAGCAGCAACAGCTAGTTTCCAAATTTGTCTTTTTGGAATACTTCTTTCTTGGCTGTCATCACGACAGTTGGCCTTTCTTGTTGATGGATTTCCTTTTGCATTTCCTCTTTTATATAGCTGTTTTCTGGCAGCCAAGAGTCAAACATGCCAATCAGCACAATCACTATGCCATCAAGGTATTTGAGCAAACCCTGACGGATGTGATTACCTCGCAGGTTTGTCATTGATTGGTTGCATTGTTCTCTGTAATTGACAGAATTGATGCCTTTTGTCATCAATGTGTGTTTTGGCATAACGTGAGCTTTTAAATGCAGCAATTACAGTTAGAGACCCTAAGCATTTGCTAGTGCTAGTTTTAACAACTACAAGCACAAAACAAATACTAAGGATTCCATAACCGTCGATGACTGATGTCAATGCCATTCACGAACTTCTTTTCAGCTGTATTTACTGTCATCATCCCCCAGCATTTGCTAGTGCTAGTTTCTCGTTGTTTACCAGCACATGGCTAATGTTGCGGAATGACATCACAATGGGGGTTCAAACCGTTTCAGATGCACAAAACACAAACTGGTTGTAAGAACACCTGCTTGCCCCCAGCATGTGCTAGTGCTACTTTTCATATCATGAAGCACGTAACAAATGCGGGAAGCAAACAGTGGTCATTTCTATAAAAATACATGTCCTGTTGAATTTGTCCTTTGAACCCCCAGCATATGCTAGTGCTAGTTGTATTTGTAAGACCAGCGCAAAGCAAATGCAAGGAGTCTCTTGGTATGATGGCAAGCAGCAACAGCTAGTTTCCAAATTTGTCTTTTTGGAATACTTCTTTCTTGGCTGTCATCACGACAGTTGGCCTTTCTTGTTGATGGATTTCCTTTTGCATTTCTTCTTTTATATAGCTGTTTTCTGGCAGTCAAGAGTCAAACATGCCAATCAGCACAATCACTATGCCATCAAGGTATTTGAGCAAACCCTGACGGATGTGATTACCTCGCAGGTTTGTCATTGATTGGTTGCATTGTTCACTGTAATTGACAGAATTGATACCTTTTGTCATCAATGTGTGTTTTGGCATAACGTGAGCTTTTAAATGCAGCAATTACAGTTAGAGACCCTAAGCATTTGCTAGTGCTAGTTTTAACAACTACAAGCACAAAACAAATACTAAGGATTCCATAACCGTCGATGACTAATGTCAATGCCATTCACGAACTTCTTTTCAGCTGTATTTACTGTCATCATCCCCCAGCATTTGCTAGTGCTAGTTTCTCGTTGTTTACCAGCACATGGCTTATGTTGCGGAATGACATCACAATGGGGGTTCAAACCGTTTCAGATGCACAAAACACAAACTGGTTGTAAGAGCACCTGCTTGCCCCCAGCATGTGCTAGTGCTACTTTTCATATCATGAAGCACATAACAAATGCGGGAAGCAAACAGTGGTCATTTCTATAAAAATACATGTCCTGTTGAATTTGTCCTTTCAACCCCCAGCATATGCTAGTGCTAGTTGTATTTGTAAGACCAGCGCAAAGCAAATGCAAGGAGTCTCTTGGTATGATGGCAAGCAGCAACAGCTAGTTTCCAAATTTGTCTTTTTGGAATACTTCTTTCTTGGCTGTCATCACGACAGTGGGACTTTCTTGTTGATGGATTTCCTTTTGCATTTCTTCTTTTATATAGCTGTTTTCTGGCAGTCAAGAGTCAAACATGCCAATCAGCACAATCACTATGCCATCAAGGTATTTGAGCAAACCCTGACGGATGTGATTACCTCGCAGGTTTGTCATTGATTGGTTGCATTGTTCTCTGTAATTGACAGAATTGATGCCTTTTGTCATCAATGTGTGTTTTGGCATAACGTGAGCTTTTAAATGCAGCAATTACAGTTAGAGACCCTAAGCATTTGCTAGTGCTAGTTTTAACAACTACAAGCACAAAACAAATACTAAGGATTCCATAACCGTCGATGACTGATGTCAATGCCATTCACGAACTTCTTTTCAGCTGTATTTACTGTCATCATCCCCCAGCATTTGCTAGTGCTAGTTTCTCGTTGTTTACCAGCACATGGCTAATGTTGCGGAATGACATCACAATGGGGGTTCAAACCGTTTCAGATGCACAAAACACAAACTGGTTGTAAGAACACCTGCTTGCCCCCAGCATGTGCTAGTGCTACTTTTCATATCATGAAGCACGTAACAAATGCGGGAAGCAAACAGTGGTCATTTCTATAAAAATACATGTCCTGTTGAATTTGTCCTTTCAACCCCCAGCATATGCTAGTGCTAGTTGTATTTGTAAGACCAGCGCAAAGCAAATGCAAGGAGTCTCTTGGTATGATGGCAAGCAGCAACAGCTAGTTTCCAAATTTGTCTTTTTGGAATACTTCTTTCTTGGCTGTCATCACGACAGTTGGCCTTTCTTGTTGATGGATTTCCTTTTGCATTTCTTCTTTTATATAGCTGTTTTCTGGCAGTCAAGAGTCAAACATGCCAATCAGCACAATCACTATGCCATCAAGGTATTTGAGCAAACCCTGACGGATGTGATTACCTCGCAGGTTTGTCATTGATTGGTTGCATTGTTCACTGTAATTGACAGAATTGATACCTTTTGTCATCAATGTGTGTTTTGGCATAACGTGAGCTTTTAAATGCAGCAATTACAGTTAGAGACCCTAAGCATTTGCTAGTGCTAGTTTTAACAACTACAAGCACAAAACAAATACTAAGGATTCCATAACCGTCGATGACTGATGTCAATGCCATTCACGAACTTCTTTTCAGCTGTATTTACTGTCATCATCCCCCAGCATTTGCTAGTGCTAGTTTCTCGTTGTTTACCAGCACATGGCTTATGTTGCGGAATGACATCACAATGGGGGTTCAAACCGTTTCAGATGCACAAAACACAAACTGGTTGTAAGAGCACCTGCTTGCCCCCAGCATGTGCTAGTGCTACTTTTCATATCATGAAGCACATAACAAATGCGGGAAGCAAACAGTGGTCATTTCTATAAAAATACATGTCCTGTTGAATTTGTCCTTTCAACCCCCAGCATATGCTAGTGCTAGTTGTATTTGTAAGACCAGCGCAAAGCAAATGCAAGGAGTCTCTTGGTATGATGGCAAGCAGCAACAGCTAGTTTCCAAATTTGTCTTTTTGGAATACTTCTTTCTTGGCTGTCATCACGACAGTGGGACTTTCTTGTTGATGGATTTCCTTTTGCATTTCTTCTTTTATATAGCTGTTTTCTTGCAGTCAAGAGTCAAACATGCCAATCAGCACAATCACTATGCCATCAAGGTATTTGAGCAAACCCTGACGGATGTGATTACCTCGCAGGTTTGTCATTGATTGGTTGCATTGTTCTCTGTAATTGACAGAATTGATGCATTTTGTCATCAATGTGTGTTTTGGCATAACGTGAGCTTTTAAATGCAGCAATTACAGTTAGAGACCCTAAGCATTTGCTAGTGCTAGTTTTAACAACTACAAGCACAAAACAAATACTAAGGATTCCATAACCGTCGATGACTGATGTCAATGCCATTCACGAACTTCTTTTCAGCTGTATTTACTGTCATCATCCCCCAGCATTTGCTAGTGCTAGTTTCTCGTTGTTTACCAGCACATGGCTAATGTTGCGGAATGACATCACAATGGGGGTTCAACCGTTTCAGATGCACAAAACACAAACTGGTTGTAAGAGCACCTGCTTGCCCCCAGCATGTGCTAGTGCTACTTTTCATATCATGAAGCACGTAACAAATGCGGGAAGCAAACAGCGGTCATTTCTATAAAAATACATGTCCTGTTGAATTTGTCCTTTCAACCCCCAGCATATGCTAGTGCTAGTTGTATTTGTAAGACCAGCGCAAAGCAAATGCAAGGAGTCTCTTGGTATGATGGCAAGCAGCAACAGCTAGTTTCCAAATTTGTCTTTTTGGAATACTTCTTTCTTGGCTGTCATCACGACAGTTGGCCTTTCTTGTTGATGGATTTCCTTTTGCATTTCTTCTTTTATATAGCTGTTTTCTGGCAGCCAAGAGTCAAACATGCCAATCAGCACAATCACTATGCCATCAAGGTATTTGAGCAAACCCTGACGGATGTGATTACCTCGCAGGTTTGTCATTGATTGGTTGCATTGTTCTCTGTAATTGACAGAATTGATGCCTTTTGTCATCAATGTGTGTTTTGGCATAACGTGAGCTTTTAAATGCAGCAATTACAGTTAGAGACCCTAAGCATTTGCTAGTGCTAGTTTTAACAACTACAAGCACAAAACAAATACTAAGGATTCCATAACCGTCGATGACTGATGTCAATGCCATTCACGAACTTCTTTTCAGCTGTATTTACTGTCATCATCCCCCAGCATTTGCTAGTGCTAGTTTCTCGTTGTTTACCAGCACATGGCTAATGTTGCGGAATGACATCACAATGGGGGTTCAAACCGTTTCAGATGCACAAAACACAAACTGGTTGTTAGAGCACCTGCTTGCCCCCAGCATCTGCTAGTGCTACTTTTCATATCATGAAGCACGTAACAAATGCGGGAAGCAAACAGTGGTCATTTCTATAAAAATACATGTCCTGTTGAATTTGTCCTTTCAACCCCCAGCATATGCTAGTGCTAGTTGTATTTGTAAGACCAGCGCAAAGCAAATGCAAGGAGTCTCTTGGTATGATGGCAAGCAGCAACAGCTAGTTTCCAAATTTGTCTTTTTTGAATACTTCTTTCTTGGCTGTCATCACGACAGTGGGACTTTCTTGTTGATGGATTTCCTTTTGCATTTCTTCTTTTATATAGCTGTTTTCTGGCAGCCAAGAGTCAAACATGCCAATCAGCACAATCACTATGCCATCAAGGTATTTGAGCAAACCCTGACGGATGTGATTACGTCACAGGTTTGTCATTGATTGGTTGCATTGTTCTCTGTAATTGACAGAATTGATGCTCATTGTCATCAATGTGTGTTTTGGCATAACTTGAGCTTTTAAATGCAGCAATTACAGTTAGAGACCCTAAGCATTTCCTAGTGCTAGTTTTAACAACTACAAGCACAAAACAAATACTAAGGATTCCATAACCGTCGAGGACTGATGTCAATGCCATTCACGAACTTCTTTTCAGCTGTATTTACTGTCATCATCCCCCAGCATTTGCTAGTGCTAGTTTCTTGTTGTTTACCAGCACATGGCTAATGTTGCGGAATGACATCACAATGGGGGTTCAAACCGTTTCAGATACACAAAACACAAAATGGTTGTAAGAGCACCTGCTTGCCCCCAGCATGTGCTAGTGCTTCTTTTCATATCATGAAGCACGTAACAAATGCGGGAAGCAAACAGTGGTCATTTCTATAAAAATACATATCCTGTTGAATTTTTCCTTTCAACCCCCAGCATATGCTAGTGCTAGTTGTATTTGTAAGACCAGCGCAAAGCAAATGCAAGGAGTCTCTTGGTATGATGGCAAGCAGCAACAGCTAGTTTCCAAATTTGTCTTTTTGGAATACATCTTTCTTGGCTGTCATCACGACAGTGGGACTTTCTTGTTGATGGATTCCTTTTGTATTTCTTCTTTAATATAGCTGTTTTCTGGCAGTCAAGAGTCAAACATGCCAATCAGCACAATCACTATGCCATCAAGGTATTTGAGCAAACCCTGACGGATGTGATTACGTCACAGGTTTGTCAATGATTGGTTGCATTGTTCTCTGTAATTGACAGAATTGATGCCTTTTGTCATCAATGTGTGTTTTGGCATAACGTGAGCTTTTAAATGCAGCAATTACAGTTAGAAACCCTAAGCATTTGCTAGTGCTAGTTTTAACAACTACACGCACAAAACAAATACTAAGGATTCCATAACCGTCGATGACTGATGTCAATGCCATTCACGAACTTCTTTTCAGCTGTATTTACTGTCATCATCCCCCAGCATTTGCTAGTGCTAGTTTCTCGTTGTTTACCAGCACATGGCTAATGTTGCGGAATGACATCACAATGGGGGTTCAAACCGTTTCAGATGCACAAAACACAAACTGGTTGTAAGAGCACCTGCTTGCCCCCAGCATGTGCTAGTGCTACTTTTCATATCATGAAGCACGTAACAAATGCGGGAAGCAAACAGTGGTCATTTCTATAAAAATACATATCCTGTTGAATTTGTCCTTTCAACCCCCAGCATATGCTAGTGCTAGTTGTATTTGTAAGACCAGCGCAAAGCAAATGCAAGGAGTCTCTTGGTATGATGGCAAGCAGCAACATCTAGTTTCCAAATTTGTCTTTTTGGAATACTTCTTTCTTGGCTGTCATCACGACAGTGGGACTTTCTTGTTGATGGATTTCCTTTTGCATTTCTTCCTTTATATAGCTGTTTTCTGGCAGTCAAGAGTCAAACATGCCAATCAGCACAATCACTATGCCATCAAGGTATTTGAGCAAACCCTGACGGATGTGATTACCTCGCAGGTTTGTCATTGATTGGTTGCATTGTTCTCTGTAATTGACAGAATTGATGCATTTTGTCATCAATGTGTGTTTTGGCATAACGTGAGCTTTTAAATGCAGCAATTACAGTTAGAGACCCTAAGCATTTGCTAGTGCTAGTTTTAACAACTACAAGCACAAAACAAATACTAAGGATTCCATAACCGTCGATGACTGATGTCAATGCCATTCACGAACTTCTTTTCAGCTGTATTTACTGTCATCATCCCCCAGCATTTGCTAGTGCTAGTTTCTCGTTGTTTACCAGCACATGGCTAATGTTGCGGAATGACATCACAATGGGGGTTCAAACCGTTTCAGATGCACAAAACACAAAATGGTTGTAAGAGCACCTGCTTGCCCCCAGCATGTGCTAGTGCTACTTTTCATATCATGAAGCACGTAACAAATGCGGGAAGCAAACAGTGGTCATTTCTATAAAAATACATGTCCTGTTGAATTTGTCCTTTCAACCCCCAGCATATGCTAGCGCTAGTTGTATTTGTAAGACCAGCGCAAAGCAAATGCAAGGAGTCTCTTGGTATGATGGCAAGCAGCAACAGCTAGTTTCCAAATTTGTCTTTTTGGAATACTTCTTTCTTGGCTGTCATCACGACAGTTGGCCTTTCTTGTTGATGGATTTCCTTTTGCATTTCTTCTTTTATATAGCTGTTTTCTGGCAGTCAAGAGTCAAACATGCCAATCAGCACAATCACTATGCCATCAAGGTATTTGAGCAAACCCTGACGGATGTGATTACCTCGCAGGTTTGTCATTGATTGGTTGCATTGTTCACTGTAATTGACAGAATTGATACCTTTTGTCATCAATGTGTGTTTTGGCATAACGTGAGCTTTTAAATGCAGCAATTACAGTTAGAGACCCTAAGCATTTGCTAGTGCTAGTTTTAACAACTACAAGCACAAAACAAATACTAAGGATTCCATAACCGTCGATGACTGATGTCAATGCCATTCACGAACTTCTTTTCAGCTGTATTTACTGTCATCATCCCCCAGCATTTGCTAGTGCTAGTTTCTCGTTGTTTACCAGCACATGGCTAATGTTGCGGAATGACATCACAATGGGGGTTCAAACCGTTTCAGATGCACAAAACACAAACTGGTTGTAAAAGCACCTGCTTGCCCCCAGCATGTGCTAGTGCTACTTTTCATATCATGAAGCACGTAACAAATGCGGGAAGCAAACAGTGGTCATTTCTATAAAACTACATGTCCTGTTGAATTTGTCCTTTCAACCCCCAGCATATGCTAGTGCTAGTTGTATTTGTAAGACCAGCGCAAAGCAAATGCAAGGAGTCTCTTGGTATGATGGCAAGCAGCAACAGCTAGTTTCCAAATTTGTCTTTTTGGAATACTTCTTTCTTGGCTGTCATCACGACAGTTGGCCTTTCTTGTTGATGGATTTCCTTTTGCATTTCCTCTTTTATATAGCTGTTTTCTGGCAGTCAAGAGTCAAACATGCCAATCAGCACAATCACTATGCCATCAAGGTATTTGAGCAAACCCTGACGGATGTGATTACCTCGCAGGTTTGTCATTGATTGGTTGCATTGTTCTCTGTAATTGACAGAATTGATGCCTTTTGTCATCAATGTGTGTTTTGGCATAACGTGAGCTTTTAAATGCAGCAATTACAGTAAGAGACCCTAAGCATTTGCTAGTGCTAGTTTTAACAACTACAAGCACAAAACAAATACTAAGGATTCCATAACCGTCGATGACTGATGTCAATGCCATTCACGAACTTCTTTTCAGCTGTATTTACTGTCATCATCCCCCAGCATTTGCTAGTGCTAGTTTCTCGTTGTTTACCAGCACATGGCTAATGTTGCGGAATGACATCACAATGGGGGTTCAAACCGTTTCAGATGCACAAAACACAAACTGGTTGTAAGAGCACCTGCTAGCCCCCAGCATGTGCTAGTGCTACTTTTCATATCATGAAGCACGTAACAAATGCGGGAAGCAAACAGTGGTCATTTCTATAAAAGTACATGTCCTGTTGAAGTTGTCCTTTCAACCCCCAGCATATGCTAATGCTAGTTGTATTTGTAAGACCAGCGCAAAGCAAATGCAAGGAGTCTATTGGTATGATGGCAAGCAGCAACAGCTAGTTTCCAAATTTGTCTTTTTGGAATACTTCTTTCTTGGCTGTCATCACGACAGTTGGCCTTTCTTGTTGATGGATTTCCTTTTGCATTTCCTCTTTTATATAGCTGTTTTCTGGCAGCCAAGAGTCAAACATGCCAATCAGCACAATCACTATGCCATCAAGGTATTTGAGCAAACCCTGACGGATGTGATTACCTCGCAGGTTTGTCATTGATTGGTTGCATTGTTCTCTGTAATTGACAGAATTGATGCCTTTTGTCATCAATGTGTGTTTTGGCATAACGTGAGCTTTTAAATGCAGCAATTACAGTTAGAGACCCTAAGCATTTGCTAGTGCTAGTTTTAACAACTACAAGCACAAAACAAATACTAAGGATTCCATAACCGTCAATGACTGATGTCAATGCCATTCACGAACTTCTTTTCAGCTGTATTTACTGTCATCATCCCCCAGCATTTGCTAGTGCTAGTTTCTCGTTGTTTACCAGCACATGGCTAATGTTGCGGAATGACATCACAATGGGGGTTCAAACCGTTTCAGATGCACAAAACACAAACTGGTTGTAAGAGCACCTGCTTGCCCCCAGCATGTGCTAGTGCTACTTTTCATATCATGAAGCACGTAACAAATGCGGGAAGCAAACAGTGGTCATTTCTATAAAAATACATGTCCTGTTGAATTTGTCCTTTCAACCCCCAGCATATGCTAGTGCTAGTTGTATTTGTAAGACCAGCGCAAAGCAAATGCAAGGAGTCTCTTGGTATGATGGCAAGCAGCAACAGCTAGTTTCCAAATTTGTCTTTTTGGAATACTTCTTTCTTGGCTGTCATCACGACAGTTGGCCTTTCTTGTTGATGGATTTCCTTTTGCATTTCCTCTTTTATATAGCTGTTTTCTGGCAGCCAAGAGTCAAACATGCCAATCAGCACAATCACTATGCCATCAAGGTATTTGAGCAAACCCTGACGGATGTGATTACCTCGCAGGTTTGTCATTGATTGGTTGCATTGTTCTCTGTAATTGACAGAATTGATGCCTTTTGTCATCAATGTGTGTTTTGGCATAACGTGAGCTTTTAAATGCAGCAATTACAGTTAGAGACCCTAAGCATTTGCTAGTGCTAGTTTTAACAACTACAAGCACAAAACAAATACTAAGGATTCCATAACCGTCGATGACTGATGTCAATGCCATTCACGAACTTCTTTTCAGCTGTATTTACTGTCATCATCCCCCAGCATTTGCTAGTGCTAGTTTCTCGTTGTTTACCAGCACATGGCTAATGTTGCGGAATGACATCACAATGGGGGTTCAAACCGTTTCAGATGCACAAAACACAAACTGGTTGTAAGAGCACCTGCTAGCCCCCAGCATGTGCTAGTGCTACTTTTCATATCATGAAGCACGTAACAAATGCGGGAAGCAAACAGTGGTCATTTCTATAAAAATACATGTCCTGTTGAATTTGTCCTTTCAACCCCCAGCATATGCTAGTGCTAGTTGTATTTGTAAGACCAGCGCAAAGCAAATGCAAGGAGTCTCTTGGTATGATGCCAAGCAGCAACAGCTAGTTTCCAAATTTGTCTTTTTGGAATACTTCTTTCTTGGCTGTCATCACGACAGTGGGACTTTCTTGTTGATGGATTTCCTTTTGCATTTCTTCTTTTATATAGCTGTTTTCTGGCAGTCAAGAGTCAAACATGCCAATCAGCACAATCACTATGCCATCAAGGTATTTGAGCAAACCCTGACGGATGTGATTACCTCGCAGGTTTGTCATTGATTGGTTGCATTGTTCTCTGTAATTGACAGAATTGATGCCTTTTGTCATCAATGTGTGTTTTGGCATAACGTGAGCTTTTAAATGCAGCAATTACAGTTAGAGACCCTAAGCATTTGCTAGTGCTAGTTTTAACAACTACAAGCACAAAACAAATACTAAGGATTCCATAACCGTCAATGACTGATGTCAATGCCATTCACGAACTTCTTTTCAGCTGTATTTACTGTCATCATCCCCAGCATTTGCTAGTGCTAGTTTCTCGTTGTTTACCAGCACATGGCTAATGTTGCGGAATGACATCACAATGGGGGTTCAAACCGTTTCAGATGCACAAAACACAAACTGGTTGTAAGAGCACCTGCTAGCCCCCAGCATGTGCTAGTGCTACTTTTCATATCATGAAGCACGTAACAAATGCGGGAAGCAAACAGTGGTCATTTCTATAAAAATACATGTCCTGTTGAAGTTGTCCTTTCAACCCCCAGCATATGCTAATGCTAGTTGTATTTGTAAGACCAGCGCAAAGCAAATGCAAGGAGTCTCTTGGTATGATGGCAAGCAGCAACAGCTAGTTTCCAAATTTGTCTTTTTGGAATACTTCTTTCTTGGCTGTCATCACGACAGTTGGCCTTTCTTGTTGATGGATTTCCTTTTGCATTTCCTCTTTTATATAGCTGTTTTCTGGCAGCCAAGAGTCAAACATGCCAATCAGCACAATCACTATGCCATCAAGGTATTTGAGCAAACCCTGACGGATGTGATTACCTCGCAGGTTTGTCATTGATTGGTTGCATTGTTCTCTGTAATTGACAGAATTGATGCATTTTGTCATCAATGTGTGTTTTGGCATAACGTGAGCTTTTAAATGCAGCAATTACAGTTAGAGACCCTAAGCATTTGCTAGTGCTAGTTTTAACAACTACAAGCACAAAACAAATACTAAGGATTCCATAACCGTCGATGACTGATGTCAATGCCATTCACGAACTTCTTTTCAGCTGTATTTACTGTCATCATCCCCCAGCATTTGCTAGTGCTAGTTTCTCGTTGTTTACCAGCACATGGCTAATGTTGCGGAATGACATCACAATGGGGGTTCAAACCGTTTCAGATGCACAAAACACAAACTGGTTGTAAGAGCACCTGCTTGCCCCCAGCATGTGCTAGTGCTACTTTTCATATCATGAAGCACGTAACAAATGCGGGAAGCAAACAGTGGTCATTTCTATAAAAATACATATCCTGTTGAATTTGTCCTTTCAAACCTCCAGCATATGCTAGTGCTAGTTGTATTTGTAAGACCAGCGCAAAGCAAATGCAAGGAGTCTCTTGGTATGATGGCAAGCAGCAACATCTAGTTTCCAAATTTGTCTTTTTGGAATACTTCTTTCTTGGCTGTCATCACGACAGTTGGCCTTTCTTGTTGATGGATTTCCTTTTGCATTTCTTCCTTTATATAGCTGTTTTCTGGCAGTCAAGAGTCAAACATGCCAATCAGCACAATCACTATGCCATCAAGGTATTTGAGCAAACCCTGACGGATGTGATTACCTCGCAGGTTTGTCATTGATTGGTTGCATTGTTCTCTGTAATTGACAGAATTGATGCCTTTTGTCATCAATGTGTGTTTTGGCATAACGTGAGCTTTTAAATGCAGCAATTACAGTTAGAGACCCTAAGCATTTGCTAGTGCTAGTTTTAACAACTACAAGCACAAAACAAATACTAAGGATTCCATAACCGTCGATGACTGATGTCAATGCCATTCACGAACTTCTTTTCAGCTGTATTTACTGTCATCATCCCCCAGCATTTGCTAGTGCTAGTTTCTCGTTGTTTACCAGCACATGGCTAATGTTGCGGAATGACATCACAATGGGGGTTCAAACCGTTTCAGATGCACAAAACACAAACTGGTTGTAAGAGCACCTGCTTGCCCCCAGCATGTGCTAGTGCTACTTTTCATATCATGAAGCACGTAACAAATGCGGGAAGCAAACAGTGGTCATTTCTATAAAAATACATGTCCTGTTGAATTTGTCCTTTCAACCCCCAGCATATGCTAGTGCTAGTTGTATTTGTAAGACCAGCGCAAAGCAAATGCAAGGAGTCTCTTGGTATGATGGCAAGCAGCAACAGCTAGTTTCCAAATTTGTCTTTTTGGAATACTTCTTTCTTGGCTGTCATCACGACAGTTGGCCTTTCTTGTTGATGGATTTCCTTTTGCATTTCCTCTTTTATATAGCTGTTTTCTGGCAGTCAAGAGTCAAACATGCCAATCAGCACAATCACTATGCCATCAAGGTATTTGAGCAAACCCTGACGGATGTGATTACCTCGCAGGTTTGTCATTGATTGGTTGCATTGTTCTCTGTAATTGACAGAATTGATGCCTTTTGTCATCAATGTGTGTTTTGGCATAACGTGAGCTTTTAAATGCAGCAATTACAGTAAGAGACCCTAAGCATTTGCTAGTGCTAGTTTTAACAACTACAAGCACAAAACAAATACTAAGGATTCCATAACCGTCGATGACTGATGTCAATGCCATTCACGAACTTCTTTTCAGCTGTATTTACTGTCATCATCCCCCAGCATTTGCTAGTGCTAGTTTCTCGTTGTTTACCAGCACATGGCTAATGTTGCGGAATGACATCACAATGGGGGTTCAAACCGTTTCAGATGCACAAAACACAAACTGGTTGTAAGAGCACCTGCTAGCCCCCAGCATGTGCTAGTGCTACTTTTCATATCATGAAGCACGTAACAAATGCGGGAAGCAAACAGTGGTCATTTCTATAAAAGTACATGTCCTGTTGAAGTTGTCCTTTCAACCCCCAGCATATGCTAATGCTAGTTGTATTTGTAAGACCAGCGCAAAGCAAATGCAAGGAGTCTATTGGTATGATGGCAAGCAGCAACAGCTAGTTTCCAAATTTGTCTTTTTGGAATACTTCTTTCTTGGCTGTCATCACGACAGTTGGCCTTTCTTGTTGATGGATTTCCTTTTGCATTTCCTCTTTTATATAGCTGTTTTCTGGCAGCCAAGAGTCAAACATGCCAATCAGCACAATCACTATGCCATCAAGGTATTTGAGCAAACCCTGACGGATGTGATTACCTCGCAGGTTTGTCATTGATTGGTTGCATTGTTCTCTGTAATTGACAGAATTGATGCCTTTTGTCATCAATGTGTGTTTTGGCATAACGTGAGCTTTTAAATGCAGCAATTACAGTTAGAGACCCTAAGCATTTGCTAGTGCTAGTTTTAACAACTACAAGCACAAAACAAATACTAAGGATTCCATAACCGTCAATGACTGATGTCAATGCCATTCACGAACTTCTTTTCAGCTGTATTTACTGTCATCATCCCCCAGCATTTGCTAGTGCTAGTTTCTCGTTGTTTACCAGCACATGGCTAATGTTGCGGAATGACATCACAATGGGGGTTCAAACCGTTTCAGATGCACAAAACACAAACTGGTTGTAAGAGCACCTGCTTGCCCCCAGCATGTGCTAGTGCTACTTTTCATATCATGAAGCACGTAACAAATGCGGGAAGCAAACAGTGGTCATTTCTATAAAAATACATGTCCTGTTGAATTTGTCCTTTCAACCCCCAGCATATGCTAGTGCTAGTTGTATTTGTAAGACCAGCGCAAAGCAAATGCAAGGAGTCTCTTGGTATGATGCCAAGCAGCAACAGCTAGTTTCCAAATTTGTCTTTTTGGAATACTTCTTTCTTGGCTGTCATCACGACAGTGGGACTTTCTTGTTGATGGATTTCCTTTTGCATTTCTTCTTTTATATAGCTGTTTTCTGGCAGTCAAGAGTCAAACATGCCAATCAGCACAATCACTATGCCATCAAGGTATTTGAGCAAACCCTGACGGATGTGATTACCTCGCAGGTTTGTCATTGATTGGTTGCATTGTTCTCTGTAATTGACAGAATTGATGCCTTTTGTCATCAATGTGTGTTTTGGCATAACGTGAGCTTTTAAATGCAGCAATTACAGTTAGAGACCCTAAGCATTTGCTAGTGCTAGTTTTAACAACTACAAGCACAAAACAAATACTAAGGATTCCATAACCGTCAATGACTGATGTCAATGCCATTCACGAACTTCTTTTCAGCTGTATTTACTGTCATCATCCCCAGCATTTGCTAGTGCTAGTTTCTCGTTGTTTACCAGCACATGGCTAATGTTGCGGAATGACATCACAATGGGGGTTCAAACCGTTTCAGATGCACAAAACACAAACTGGTTGTAAGAGCACCTGCTAGCCCCCAGCATGTGCTAGTGCTACTTTTCATATCATGAAGCACGTAACAAATGCGGGAAGCAAACAGTGGTCATTTCTATAAAAATACATGTCCTGTTGAAGTTGTCCTTTCAACCCCCAGCATATGCTAATGCTAGTTGTATTTGTAAGACCAGCGCAAAGCAAATGCAAGGAGTCTCTTGGTATGATGGCAAGCAGCAACAGCTAGTTTCCAAATTTGTCTTTTTGGAATACTTCTTTCTTGGCTGTCATCACGACAGTTGGCCTTTCTTGTTGATGGATTTCCTTTTGCATTTCCTCTTTTATATAGCTGTTTTCTGGCAGCCAAGAGTCAAACATGCCAATCAGCACAATCACTATGCCATCAAGGTATTTGAGCAAACCCTGACGGATGTGATTACCTCGCAGGTTTGTCATTGATTGGTTGCATTGTTCTCTGTAATTGACAGAATTGATGCATTTTGTCATCAATGTGTGTTTTGGCATAACGTGAGCTTTTAAATGCAGCAATTACAGTTAGAGACCCTAAGCATTTGCTAGTGCTAGTTTTAACAACTACAAGCACAAAACAAATACTAAGGATTCCATAACCGTCGATGACTGATGTCAATGCCATTCACGAACTTCTTTTCAGCTGTATTTACTGTCATCATCCCCCAGCATTTGCTAGTGCTAGTTTCTCGTTGTTTACCAGCACATGGCTAATGTTGCGGAATGACATCACAATGGGGGTTCAAACCGTTTCAGATGCACAAAACACAAACTGGTTGTAAGAGCACCTGCTTGCCCCCAGCATGTGCTAGTGCTACTTTTCATATCATGAAGCACGTAACAAATGCGGGAAGCAAACAGTGGTCATTTCTATAAAAATACATATCCTGTTGAATTTGTCCTTTCAAACCTCCAGCATATGCTAGTGCTAGTTGTATTTGTAAGACCAGCGCAAAGCAAATGCAAGGAGTCTCTTGGTATGATGGCAAGCAGCAACATCTAGTTTCCAAATTTGTCTTTTTGGAATACTTCTTTCTTGGCTGTCATCACGACAGTTGGCCTTTCTTGTTGATGGATTTCCTTTTGCATTTCTTCCTTTATATAGCTGTTTTCTGGCAGTCAAGAGTCAAACATGCCAATCAGCACAATCACTATGCCATCAAGGTATTTGAGCAAACCCTGACGGATGTGATTACCTCGCAGGTTTGTCATTGATTGGTTGCATTGTTCTCTGTAATTGACAGAATTGATGCCTTTTGTCATCAATGTGTGTTTTGGCATAACGTGAGCTTTTAAATGCAGCAATTACAGTTAGAGACCCTAAGCATTTGCTAGTGCTAGTTTTAACAACTACAAGCACAAAACAAATACTAAGGATTCCATAACCGTCGATGACTGATGTCAATGCCATTCACGAACTTCTTTTCAGCTGTATTTACTGTCATCATCCCCCAGCATTTGCTAGTGCTAGTTTCTCGTTGTTTACCAGCACATGGCTAATGTTGCGGAATGACATCACAATGGGGGTTCAAACCGTTTCAGATGCACAAAACACAAACTGGTTGTAAAAGCACCTGCTTGCCCCCAGCATGTGCTAGTGCTACTTTTCATATCATGAAGCACGTAACAAATGCGGGAAGCAAACAGTGGTCATTTCTATAAAAATACATGTCCTGTTGAATTTGTCCTTTCAACCCCCAGCATATGCTAGTGCTAGTTGTATTTGTAAGACCAGCGCAAAGCAAATGCAAGGAGTCTCTTGGTATGATGGCAAGCAGCAACAGCTAGTTTCCAAATTTGTCTTTTTGGAATACTTCTTTCTTGGCTGTCATCACGACAGTTGGCCTTTCTTGTTGATGGATTTCCTTTTGCATTTCCTCTTTTATATAGCTGTTTTCTGGCAGCCAAGAGTCAAACATGCCAATCAGCACAATCACTATGCCATCAAGGTATTTGAGCAAACCCTGACGGATGTGATTACCTCGCAGGTTTGTCATTGATTGGTTGCATTGTTCTCTGTAATTGACAGAATTGATGCCTTTTGTCATCAATGTGTGTTTTGGCATAACGTGAGCTTTTAAATGCAGCAATTACAGTTAGAGACCCTAAGCATTTGCTAGTGCTAGTTTTAACAACTACAAGCACAAAACAAATTTTAAGGATTCCATAACCGTCGATGACTGATGTCAATGCCATTCACGAACTTCTTTTCAGCTGTATTTACTGTCATCATCCCCCAGCATTTGCTAGTGCTAGTTTCTCGTTGTTTACCAGCACATGGCTAATGTTGCGGAATGACATCACAATGGGGGTTCAAACCGTTTCAGATGCACAAAACACAAACTGGTTGTAAGAGCACCTGCTTGCCCCCAGCATGTGCTAGTGCTACTTTTCATATCATGAAGCACGTAACAAATGCGGGAAGCAAACAGTGGTCATTTCTATAAAAATACATGTCCTGTTGAATTTGTCCTTTCAACCCCCAGCATATGCTAGTGCTAGTTGTATTTGTAAGACCAGCGCAAAGCAAATGCAAGGAGTCTCTTGGTATGATGGCAAGCAGCAACAGCTAGTTTCCAAATTTGTCTTTTTGGAATACTTCTTTCTTGGCTGTCATAACGACAGTTGGCCTTTCTTGTTGATGGATTTCCTTTTGCATTTCCTCTTTTATATAGCTGTTTTCTGGCAGCCAAGAGTCAAACATGCCAATCAGCACAATCACTATGCCATCAAGGTATTTGAGCAAACCCTGACGGATGTGATTACCTCGCAGGTTTGTCATTGATTGGTTGCATTGTTCTCTGTAATTGACAGAATTGATGCCTTTTGTCATCAATGTGTGTTTTGGCATAACGTGAGCTTTTAAATGCAGCAATTACAGTTAGAGACCCTAAGCATTTGCTAGTGCTAGTTTTAACAACTACAAGCACAAAACAAATACTAAGGATTCCATAACCGTCGATGACTGATGTCAATGCCATTCACGAACTTCTTTTCAGCTGTATTTACTGTCATCATCCCCCAGCATTTGCTAGTGCTAGTTTCTCGTTGTTTACCAGCACATGGCTAATGTTGCGGAATGACATCACAATGGGGGTTCAAACCGTTTCAGATGCACAAAACACAAACTGGTTGTAAGAGCACCTGCTAGCCCCCAGCATGTGCTAGTGCTACTTTTCATATCATGAAGCACGTAACAAATGCGGGAAGCAAACAGTGGTCATTTCTATAAAAATACATGTTCTGTTGAAGTTGTCCTTTCAACCCCCAGCATATGCTAGTGCTAGTTGTATTTGTAAGACCAGCGCAAAGCAAATGCAAGGAGTCTCTTGGTATGATGGCAAGCAGCAACAGCTAGTTTCCAAATTTGTCTTTTTGGAATACTTCTTTCTTGGCTGTCATCACGACAGTTGGCCTTTCTTGTTGATGGATTTCCTTTTGCATTTCCTCTTTTATATAGCTGTTTTCTGGCAGCCAAGAGTCAAACATGCCAATCAGCACAATCACTATGCCATCAAGGTATTTGAGCAAACCCTGACGGATGTGATTACCTCGCAGGTTTGTCATTGATTGGTTGCATTGTTCTCTGTAATTGACAGAATTGATGCCTTTTGTCATCAATGTGTGTTTTGGCATAACGTGAGCTTTTAAATGCAGCAATTACAGTTAGAGACCCTAAGCATTTGCTAGTGCTAGTTTTAACAACTACAAGCACAAAACAAATACTAAGGATTCCATAACCGTCAATGACTGATGTCAATGCCATTCACGAACTTCTTTTCAGCTGTATTTACTGTCATCATCCCCAGCATTTGCTAGTGCTAGTTTCTCGTTGTTTACCAGCACATGGCTAATGTTGCGGAATGACATCACAATGGGGGTTCAAACCGTTTCAGATGCACAAAACACAAACTGGTTGTAAGAGCACCTGCTAGCCCCCAGCATGTGCTAGTGCTACTTTTCATATCATGAAGCACGTAACAAATGCGGGAAGCAAACAGTGGTCATTTCTATAAAAATACATGTCCTGTTGAAGTTGTCCTTTCAACCCCCAGCATATGCTAATGCTAGTTGTATTTGTAAGACCAGCGCAAAGCAAATGCAAGGAGTCTCTTGGTATGATGGCAAGCAGCAACAGCTAGTTTCCAAATTTGTCTTTTTGGAATACTTCTTTCTTGGCTGTCATCACGACAGTTGGCCTTTCTTGTTGATGGATTTCCTTTTGCATTTCTTCTTTTATATAGCTGTTTTCTGGCAGTCAAGAGTCAAACATGCCAATCAGCACAATCACTATGCCATCAAGGTATTTGAGCAAACCCTGACGGATGTGATTACCTCGCAGGTTTGTCATTGATTGGTTGCATTGTTCTCTGTAATTGACAGAATTGATGCATTTTGTCATCAATGTGTGTTTTGGCATAACGTGAGCTTTTAAATGCAGCAATTACAGTTAGAGACCCTAAGCATTTGCTAGTGCTAGTTTTAACAACTACAAGCACAAAACAAATACTAAGGATTCCATAACCGTCGATGACTGATGTCAATGCCATTCACGAACTTCTTTTCAGCTGTATTTACTGTCATCATCCCCCAGCATTTGCTAGTGCTAGTTTCTCGTTGTTTACCAGCACATGGCTAATGTTGCGGAATGACATCACAATGGGGGTTCAAACCGTTTCAGATGCACAAAACACAAACTGGTTGTAAGAGCACCTGCTTGCCCCCAGCATGTGCTAGTGCTACTTTTCATATCATGAAGCACGTAACAAATGCGGGAAGCAAACAGTGGTCATTTCTATAAAAATACATATCCTGTTGAATTTGTCCTTTCAAACCTCCAGCATATGCTAGTGCTAGTTGTATTTGTAAGACCAGCGCAAAGCAAATGCAAGGAGTCTCTTGGTATGATGGCAAGCAGCAACATCTAGTTTCCAAATTTGTCTTTTTGGAATACTTCTTTCTTGGCTGTCATCACGACAGTTGGCCTTTCTTGTTGATGGATTTCCTTTTGCATTTCTTCCTTTATATAGCTGTTTTCTGGCAGTCAAGAGTCAAACATGCCAATCAGCACAATCACTATGCCATCAAGGTATTTGAGCAAACCCTGACGGATGTGATTACCTCGCAGGTTTGTCATTGATTGGTTGCATTGTTCTCTGTAATTGACAGAATTGATGCATTTTGTCATCAATGTGTGTTTTGGCATAACGTGAGCTTTTAAATGCAGCAATTACAGTTAGAGACCCTAAGCATTTGCTAGTGCTAGTTTTAACAACTACAAGCACAAAACAAATACTAAGGATTCCATAACCGTCGATGACTGATGTCAATGCCATTCACGAACTTCTTTTCAGCTGTATTTACTGTCATCATCCCCCAGCATTTGCTAGTGCTAGTTTCTCGTTGTTTACCAGCACATGGCTAATGTTGCGGAATGACATCACAATGGGGGTTCAAACCGTTTCAGATGCACAAAACACAAACTGGTTGTAAGAGCACCTGCTTGCCCCCAGCATGTGCTAGTGCTACTTTTCATATCATGAAGCACGTAACAAATGCGGGAAGCAAACAGTGGTCATTTCTATAAAAATACATATCCTGTTGAATTTGTCCTTTCAAACCTCCAGCATATGCTAGTGCTAGTTGTATTTGTAAGACCAGCGCAAAGCAAATGCAAGGAGTCTCTTGGTATGATGGCAAGCAGCAACATCTAGTTTCCAAATTTGTCTTTTTGGAATACTTCTTTCTTGGCTGTCATCACGACAGTTGGCCTTTCTTGTTGATGGATTTCCTTTTGCATTTCTTCCTTTATATAGCTGTTTTCTGGCAGTCAAGAGTCAAACATGCCAATCAGCACAATCACTATGCCATCAAGGTATTTGAGCAAACCCTGACGGATGTGATTACCTCGCAGGTTTGTCATTGATTGGTTGCATTGTTCTCTGTAATTGACAGAATTGATGCATTTTGTCATCAATGTGTGTTTTGGCATAACGTGAGCTTTTAAATGCAGCAATTACAGTTAGAGACCCTAAGCATTTGCTAGTGCTAATTTTAACAACTACAAGCACAAAACAAATACTAAGGATTCCATAACCGTCGATGACTGATGTCAATGCCATTCACGAACTTCTTTTCAGCTGTATTTACTGTCATCATCCCCCAGCATTTGCTAGTGCTAGTTTCTCGTTGTTTACCAGCACATGGCTAATGTTGCGGAATGACATCACAATGGGGGTTCAAACCGTTTCAGATGCACAAAACACAAACTGGTTGTAAGAGCACCTGCTTGCCCCCAGCATGTGCTAGTGCTACTTTTCATATCATGAAGCACGTAACAAATGCGGGAAGCAAACAGTGGTCATTTCTATAAAAATACATGTCCTGTTGAATTTGTCCTTTCAACCCCCAGCATATGCTAGTGCTAGTTGTATTTGTAAGACCAGCGCAAAGCAAATGCAAGGAGTCTCTTGGTATGATGGCAAGCAGCAACAGCTAGTTTCCAAATTTGTCTTTTTGGAATACTTCTTTCTTGGCTGTCATCACGACAGTTGGCCTTTCTTGTTGATGGATTTCCTTTTGCATTTCCTCTTTTATATAGCTGTTTTCTGGCAGCCAAGAGTCAAACATGCCAATCAGCACAATCACTATGCCATCAAGGTATTTGAGCAAACCCTGACGGATGTGATTACCTCGCAGGTTTGTCATTGATTGGTTGCATTGTTCTCTGTAATTGACAGAATTGATGCCTTTTGTCATCAATGTGTGTTTTGGCATAACGTGAGCTTTTAAATGCAGCAATTACAGTTAGAGACCCTAAGCATTTGCTAGTGCTAGTTTTAACAACTACAAGCACAAAACAAATTTTAAGGATTCCATAACCGTCGATGACTGATGTCAATGCCATTCACGAACTTCTTTTCAGCTGTATTTACTGTCATCATCCCCCAGCATTTGCTAGTGCTAGTTTCTCGTTGTTTACCAGCACATGGCTAATGTTGCGGAATGACATCACAATGGGGGTTCAAACCGTTTCAGATGCACAAAACACAAACTGGTTGTAAGAGCACCTGCTAGCCCCCAGCATGTGCTAGTGCTACTTTTCATATCATGAAGCACGTAACAAATGCGGGAAGCAAACAGTGGTCATCTCTATAAAAATACATATCCTGTTGAATTTGTCCTTTCAAACCTCCAGCATATGCTAGTGCTAGTTGTATTTGTAAGACCAGCGCAAAGCAAATGCAAGGAGTCTCTTGGTATGATGGCAAGCAGCAACAGCTAGTTTCCAAATTTGTCTTTTTGGAATACTTCTTTCTTGGCTGTCATCACGACAGTTGGCCTTTCTTGTTGATGGATTTCCTTTTGCATTTCTTCTTTTATATAGCTGTTTTCTGGCAGTCAAGAGTCAAACATGCCAATCAGCACAATCACTATGCCATCAAGGTATTTGAGCAAACCCTGACGGATGTGATTACCTCGCAGGTTTGTCATTGATTGGTTGCATTGTTCTCTGTAATTGACAGAATTGATGCCTTTTGTCATCAATGTGTGTTTTGGCATAACGTGAGCTTTTAAATGCAGCAATTACAGTTAGAGACCCTAAGAATTTGCTAGTGCTAGTTTTAACAACTACAAGCACAAAACAAATACTAAGGATTCCATAACCGTCGATGACTGATGTCAATGCCATTCACGAACTTCTTTTCAGCTGTATTTACTGTCATCATCCCCCAGCATTTGCTAGTGCTAGTTTCTCGTTGTTTACCAGCACATGGCTAATGTTGCGGAATGACATCACAATGGGGGTTCAAACCGTTTCAGATGCACAAAACACAAACTGGTTGTAAGAGCACCTGCTAGCCCCCAGCATGTGCTAGTGCTACTTTTCATATCATGAAGCACGTAACAAATGCGGGAAGCAAACAGTGGTCATTTCTATAAAAATACATGTCCTGTTGAAGTTGTCCTTTCAACCCCGAGCATATGCTAATGCTAGTTGTATTTGTAAGACCAGCGCAAAGCAAATGCAAGGAGTCTCTTGGTATGATGGCAAGCAGCAACAGCTAGTTTCCAAATTTGTCTTTTTGGAATACTTCTTTCTTGGCTGTCATCACGACAGTTGGCCTTTCTTGTTGATGGATTTCCTTTTGCATTTCTTCTTTTATATAGCTGTTTTCTGGCAGTCAAGAGTCAAACATGCCAATCAGCACAATCACTATGCCATCAAGGTATTTGAGCAAACCCTGACGGATGTGATTACCTCGCAGGTTTGTCATTGATTGGTTGCATTGTTCTCTGTAATTGACAAAATTGATGCATTTTGTCATCAATGTGTGTTTTGGCATAACGTGAGCTTTTAAATGCAGCAATTACAGTTAGAGACCCTAAGCATTTGCTAGTGCTAGTTTTAACAACTACAAGCACAAAACAAATACTAAGGATTCCATAACCGTCGATGACTGATGTCAATGCCATTCACGAACTTCTTTTCAGCTGTATTTACTGTCATCATCCCCCAGCATTTGCTAGTGCTAGTTTCTCGTTGTTTACCAGCACATGGCTAATGTTGCGGAATGACATCACAATGGGGGTTCAAACCGTTTCAGATGCACAAAACACAAACTGGTTGTAAGAGCACCTGCTTGCCCCCAGCATGTGCTAGTGCTACTTTTCATATCATGAAGCACGTAACAAATGCGGGAAGCAAACAGTGGTCATTTCTATAAAAATACATGTCCTGTTGAATTTGTCCTTTCAACCCCCAGCATATGCTAGTGCTAGTTGTATTTGTAAGACCAGCGCAAAGCAAATGCAAGGAGTCTCTTGGTATGATGGCAAGCAGCAACAGCTAGTTTCCAAATTTGTCTTTTTGGAATACTTCTTTCTTGGCTGTCATCACGACAGTTGGCCTTTCTTGTTGATGGATTTCCTTTTGCATTTCCTCTTTTATATAGCTGTTTTCTGGCAGCCAAGAGTCAAACATGCCAATCAGCACAATCACTATGCCATCAAGGTATTTGAGCAAACCCTGACGGATGTGATTACCTCGCAGGTTTGTCATTGATTGGTTGCATTGTTCTCTGTAATTGACAGAATTGATGCCTTTTGTCATCAATGTGTGTTTTGGCATAACGTGAGCTTTTAAATGCAGCAATTACAGTTAGAGACCCTAAGCATTTGCTAGTGCTAGTTTTAACAACTACAAGCACAAAACAAATACTAAGGATTCCATAACCGTCAATGACTGATGTCAATGCCATTCACGAACTTCTTTTCAGCTGTATTTACTGTCATCATCCCCAGCATTTGCTAGTGCTAGTTTCTCGTTGTTTACCAGCACATGGCTAATGTTGCGGAATGACATCACAATGGGGGTTCAAACCGTTTCAGATGCACAAAACACAAACTGGTTGTAAGAGCACCTGCTAGCCCCCAGCATGTGCTAGTGCTACTTTTCATATCATGAAGCACGTAACAAATGCGGGAAGCAAACAGTGGTCATTTCTATAAAAATACATGTCCTGTTGAAGTTGTCCTTTCAACCCCCAGCATATGCTAATGCTAGTTGTATTTGTAAGACCAGCGCAAAGCAAATGCAAGGAGTCTCTTGGTATGATGGCAAGCAGCAACATCTAGTTTCCAAATTTGTCTTTTTGGAATACTTCTTTCTTGGCTGTCATCACGACAGTTGGCCTTTCTTGTTGATGGATTTCCTTTTGCATTTCTTCCTTTATATAGCTGTTTTCTGGCAGTCAAGAGTCAAACATGCCAATCAGCACAATCACTATGCCATCAAGGTATTTGAGCAAACCCTGACGGATGTGATTACCTCGCAGGTTTGTCATTGATTGGTTGCATTGTTCTCTGTAATTGACAGAATTTATGCCTTTTGTCATCAATGTGTGTTTTGGCATAACGTGAGCTTTTAAATGCAGCAATTACAGTTAGAGACCCTAAGCATTTGCTAGTGCTAGTTTTAACAACTACAAGCACAAAACAAATACTAAGGATTCCATAACCGTCGATGACTGATGTCAATGCCATTCACGAACTTCTTTTCAGCTGTATTTACTGTCATCATCCCCCAGCATTTGCTAGTGCTAGTTTCTCGTTGTTTACCAGCACATGGCTAATGTTGCGGAATGACATCACAATGGGGGTTCAAACCGTTTCAGATGCACAAAACACAAACTGGTTGTAAGAGCACCTGCTTGCCCCCAGCATGTGCTAGTGCTACTTTTCATATCATGAAGCACGTAACAAATGCGGGAAGCAAACAGTGGTCATTTCTATAAAAATACACATCCTGTTGAATTTGTCCTTTCAAACCTCCAGCATATGCTAGTGCTAGTTGTATTTGTAAGACCAGCGCAAAGCAAATGCAAGGAGTCTCTTGGTATGATGGCAAGCAGCAACATCTAGTTTCCAAATTTGTCTTTTTGGAATACTTCTTTCTTGGCTGTCATCACGACAGTTGGCCTTTCTTGTTGATGGATTTCCTTTTGCATTTCTTCCTTTATATAGCTGTTTTCTGACAGTCAAGAGTCAAACATGCCAATCAGCACAATCACTATGCCATCAAGGTATTTGAGCAAACCCTGACGGATGTGATTACCTCGCAGGTTTGTCATTGATTGGTTGCATTGTTCTCTGTAATTGACAGAATTGATGCCTTTTGTCATCAATGTGTGTTTTGGCATAACGTGAGCTTTTAAATGCAGCAATTACAGTTAGAGACCCTAAGCATTTGCTAGTGCTAGTTTTAACAACTACAAGCACAAAACAAATACTAAGGATTCCATAACCGTCGATGACTGATGTCAATGCCATTCACGAACTTCTTTTCAGCTGTATTTACTGTCATCATCCCCCAGCATTTGCTAGTGCTAGTTTCTCGTTGTTTACCAGCACATGGCTAATGTTGCGGAATGACATCACAATGGGGGTTCAAACCGTTTCAGATGCACAAAACACAAACTGGTTGTAAGAGCACCTGCTTGCCCCCAGCATGTGCTAGTGCTACTTTTCATATCATGAAGCACGTAACAAATGCGGGAAGCAAACAGTGGTCATTTCTATAAAAATACATGTCCTGTTGAATTTGTCCTTTCAACCCCCAGCATATGCTAGTGCTAGTTGTATTTGTAAGACCAGCGCAAAGCAAATGCAAGGAGTCTCTTGGTATGATGGCAAGCAGCAACAGCTAGTTTCCAAATTTGTCTTTTTGGAATACTTCTTTCTTGGCTGTCATCACGACAGTGGGACTTTCTTGTTGATGGATTTCCTTTTGCATTTCCTCTTTTATATAGCTGTTTTCTGGCAGCCAAGAGTCAAACATGCCAATCAGCACAATCACTATGCCATCAAGGTATTTGAGCAAACCCTGACGGATGTGATTACCTCGCAGGTTTGTCATTGATTGGTTGCATTGTTCTCTGTAATTGACAGAATTGATGCCTTTTGTCATCAATGTGTGTTTTGGCATAACGTGAGCTTTTAAATGCAGCAATTACAGTTAGAGACCCTAAGCATTTGCTAGTGCTAGTTTTAACAACTACAAGCACAAAACAAATTTTAAGGATTCCATAACCGTCGATGACTGATGTCAATGCCATTCACGAACTTCTTTTCAGCTGTATTTACTGTCATCATCCCCCAGCATTTGCTAGTGCTAGTTTCTCGTTGTTTACCAGCACATGGCTAATGTTGCGGAATGACATCACAATGGGGGTTCAAACCGTTTCAGATGCACAAAACACAAACTGGTTGTAAGAGCACCTGCTAGCCCCCAGCATGTGCTAGTGCTACTTTTCATATCATGAAGCACGTAACAAATGCGGGAAGCAAACAGTGGTCATCTCTATAAAAATACATATCCTGTTGAATTTGTCCTTTCAAACCTCCAGCATATGCTAGTGCTAGTTGTATTTGTAAGACCAGCGCAAAGCAAATGCAAGGAGCCTCTTGGTATGATGGCAAGCAGCAACAGCTAGTTTCCAAATTTGTCTTTTTGGAATACTTCTTTCTTGGCTGTCATCACGACAGTTGGCCTTTCTTGTTGATGGATTTCCTTTTGCATTTCTTCTTTTATATAGCTGTTTTCTGGCAGTCAAGAGTCAAACATGCCAATCAGCACAATCACTATGCCATCAAGGTATTTGAGCAAACCCTGACGGATGTGATTACCTCGCAGGTTTGTCATTGATTGGTTGCATTGTTCTCTGTAATTGACAGAATTGATGCCTTTTGTCATCAATGTGTGTTTTGGCATAACGTGAGCTTTTAAATGCAGCAATTACAGTTAGAGACCCTAAGAATTTGCTAGTGCTAGTTTTAACAACTACAAGCACAAAACAAATACTAAGGATTCCATAACCGTCGATGACTGATGTCAATGCCATTCACGAACTTCTTTTCAGCTGTATTTACTGTCATCATCCCCCAGCATTTGCTAGTGCTAGTTTCTCGTTGTTTACCAGCACATGGCTAATGTTGCGGAATGACATCACAATGGGGGTTCAAACCGTTTCAGATGCACAAAACACAAACTGGTTGTAAGAGCACCTGCTTGCCCCCAGCATGTGCTAGTGCTACTTTTCATATCATGAAGCACGTAACAAATGCGGGAAGCAAACAGTGGTCATTTCTATAAAAATACATGTCCTGTTGAATTTGTCCTTTCAACCCCCAGCATATGCTAGTGCTAGTTGTATTTGTAAGACCAGCGCAAAGCAAATGCAAGGAGTCTCTTGGTATGATGGCAAGCAGCAACAGCTAGTTTCCAAATTTGTCTTTTTGAAATACTTCTTTCTTGGCTGTCATCACGACAGTTGGCCTTTCTTGTTGATGGATTTCCTTTTGCATTTCCTCTTTTATATAGCTGTTTTCTGGCAGCCAAGAGTCAAACATGCCAATCAGCACAATCACTATGCCATCAAGGTATTTGAGCAAACCCTGACGGATGTGATTACCTCGCAGGTTTGTCATTGATTGGTTGCATTGTTCTCTGTAATTGACAGAATTGATGCCTTTTGTCATCAATGTGTGTTTTGGCATAACGTGAGCTTTTAAATGCAGCAATTACAGTTAGAGACCCTAAGCATTTGCTAGTGCTAGTTTTAACAACTACAAGCACAAAACAAATACTAAGGATTCCATAACCGTCAATGACTGATGTCAATGCCATTCACGAACTTCTTTTCAGCTGTATTTACTGTCATCATCCCCAGCATTTGCTAGTGCTAGTTTCTCGTTGTTTACCAGCACATGGCTAATGTTGCGGAATGACATCACAATGGGGGTTCAAACCGTTTCAGATGCACAAAACACAAACTGGTTGTAAGAGCACCTGCTAGCCCCCAGCATGTGCTAGTGCTACTTTTCATATCATGAAGCACGTAACAAATGCGGGAAGCAAACAGTGGTCATTTCTATAAAAATACATGTCCTGTTGAAGTTGTCCTTTCAACCCCCAGCATATGCTAATGCTAGTTGTATTTGTAAGACCAGCGCAAAGCAAATGCAAGGAGTCTCTTGGTATGATGGCAAGCAGCAACAGCTAGTTTCCAAATTTGTCTTTTTGGAATACTTCTTTCTTGGCTGTCATCACGACAGTTGGCCTTTCTTGTTGATGGATTTCCTTTTGCATTTCTTCTTTTATATAGCTGTTTTCTGGCAGTCAAGAGTCAAACATGCCAATCAGCACAATCACTATGCCATCAAGGTATTTGAGCAAACCCTGACGGATGTGATTACCTCGCAGGTTTGTCATTGATTGGTTGCATTGTTCTCTGTAATTGACAGAATTGATGCATTTTGTCATCAATGTGTGTTTTGGCATAACGTGAGCTTTTAAATGCAGCAATTACAGTTAGAGACCCTAAGCATTTGCTAGTGCTAGTTTTAACAACTACAAGCACAAAACAAATACTAAGGATTCCATAACCGTCGATGACTGATGTCAATGCCATTCACGAACTTCTTTTCAGCTGTATTTACTGTCATCATCCCCCAGCATTTGCTAGTGCTAGTTTCTCGTTGTTTACCAGCACATGGCTAATGTTGCGGAATGACATCACAATGGGGGTTCAAACCGTTTCAGATGCACAAAACACAAACTGGTTGTAAGAGCACCTGCTTGCCCCCAGCATGTGCTAGTGCTACTTTTCATATCATGAAGCACGTAACAAATGCGGGAAGCAAACAGTGGTCATTTCTATAAAAATACATATCCTGTTGAATTTGTCCTTTCAAACCTCCAGCATATGCTAGTGCTAGTTGTATTTGTAAGACCAGCGCAAAGCAAATGCAAGGAGTCTCTTGGTATGATGGCAAGCAGCAACATCTAGTTTCCAAATTTGTCTTTTTGGAATACTTCTTTCTTGGCTGTCATCACGACAGTTGGCCTTTCTTGTTGATGGATTTCCTTTTGCATTTCTTCCTTTATATAGCTGTTTTCTGGCAGTCAAGAGTCAAACATGCCAATCAGCACAATCACTATGCCATCAAGGTATTTGAGCAAACCCTGACGGATGTGATTACCTCGCAGGTTTGTCATTGATTGGTTGCATTGTTCTCTGTAATTGACAGAATTGATGCATTTTGTCATCAATGTGTGTTTTGGCATAACGTGAGCTTTTAAATGCAGCAATTACAGTTAGAGACCCTAAGCATTTGCTAGTGCTAGTTTTAACAACTACAAGCACAAAACAAATACTAAGGATTCCATAACCGTCGATGACTGATGTCAATGCCATTCACGAACTTCTTTTCAGCTGTATTTACTGTCATCATCCCCCAGCATTTGCTAGTGCTAGTTTCTCGTTGTTTACCAGCACATGGCTAATGTTGCGGAATGACATCACAATGGGGGTTCAAACCGTTTCAGATGCACAAAACACAAACTGGTTGTAAGAGCACCTGCTAGCCCCCAGCATGTGCTAGTGCTACTTTTCATATCATGAAGCACGTAACAAATGCGGGAAGCAAACAGTGGTCATTTCTATAAAAATACATGTCCTGTTGAAGTTGTCCTTTCAACCCCCAGCATATTCTAATGCTAGTTGTATTTGTAAGACCAGCGCAAAGCAAATGCAAGGAATCTCTTGGTATGATGGCAAGCAGCAACAGCTAGTTTCCAAATTTGTCTTTTTGGAATACTTCTTTCTTGGCTGTCATCACGACAGTTGGCCTTTCTTGTTGATGGATTTCCTTTTGCATTTCCTCTTTTATATAGCTGTTTTCTGGCAGCCAAGAGTCAAACATGCCAATCAGCACAATCACTATGCCATCAAGGTATTTGAGCAAACCCTGACGGATGTGATTTCCTCACAGGTTTGTCATTGATTGGTTGCATTGTTCTCTGTAATTGACAGAATTGATGCCTTTTGTCATCAATGTGTGTTTTGGCATAACGTGAGCTTTTAAATGCAGCAATTACAGTTAGAGACCCTAAGCATTTGCTAGTGCTAGTTTTAACAACTACAAGCACAAAACAAATACTAAGGATTCCATAACCGTCGATGACTGATGTCAATGCCATTCACGAACTTCTTTTCAGCTGTATTTACTGTCATCATCCCCCAGCATTTGCTAGTGCTAGTTTCTCGTTGTTTACCAGCACATGGCTAATGTTGCGGAATGACATCACAATGGTGGTTCAAACCGTTTCAGATGCACAAAACACAAACTGGTTGTAAGAGCACCTGCTTGCCCCCAGCATGTGCTAGTGCTACTTTTCATATCATGAAGCACGTAACAAATGCGGGAAGCAAACTGGTCATTTCTATAAAAATACATGTCCTGTTGAATTTGTCCTTTCAACCCCCAGCATATGCTAGTGCTAGTTGTATTTGTAAGACCAGCGCAAAGCAAATGCAAGGAGTCTCTTGGTATGATGGCAAGGAGCAACAGCTAGTTTCCAAATTTGTCTTTTTTGAATACTTCTAATTTGGCTGTCATCACGACAGTTGGCCTTTCTTGTTGATGGATTTCCTTTTGCATTTCTTCTTTTATATAGCTGTTTTCTGGCAGTCAAGAGTCAAACATGCCAATCAGCACAATCACTATGCCATCAAGGTATTTGAGCAAACCCTGACGGATGTGATTACCTCGCAGGTTTGTCATTGATTGGTTGCATTGTTCTCTGTAATTGACAGAATTGATGCCTTTTGTCATCAATGTGTGTTTTGGCATAACGTGAGCTTTTAAATGCAGCAATTACAGTTAGAGACCCTAAGAATTTGCTAGTGCTAGTTTTAACAACTACAAGCACAAAACAAATACTAAGGATTCCATAACCGTCGATGACTGATGTCAATGCCATTCACGAACTTCTTTTCAGCTGTATTTACTGTCATCATCCCCCAGCATTTGCTAGTGCTAGTTTCTCGTTGTTTACCAGCACATGGCTAATGTTGCGGAATGACATCACAATGGGGGTTCAAACCGTTTCAGATGCACAAAACACAAACTGGTTGTAAGAGCACCTGCTTGCCCCCAGGATGTGCTAGTGCTACTTTTCATATCATGAAGCACGTAACAAATGCGGGAAGCAAACAGTGGTCATTTCTATAAAAATACATGTCCTGTTGAATTTGTCCTTTCAACCACCAGCATATGCTAGTGCTAGTTGTATTTGTAAGACCAGCGCAAAGTAAATGCAAGGAGTCTCTTGGTATGATGGCAAGCAGCAACAGCTAGTTTCCAAATTTGTCTTTTTGGAATACTTCTTTCTTGGCTGTCATCACGACAGTTGGCCTTTCTTGTTGATGGATTTCCTTTTGCATTTCTTCTTTTATATAGCTGTTTTCTGGCAGCCAAGAGTCAAACATGCCAATCAGCACAATCACTATGCCATCAAGGTATTTGAGCAAACCCTGACGGATGTGATTACCTCGCAGGTTTGTCATTGATTGGTTGCATTGTTCTCTGTAATTGACAGAATTGATGCCTTTTGTCATCAATGTGTGTTTTGGCATAACGTGAGCTTTTAAATGCAGCAATTACAGTTAGAGACCCTAAGCATTTGCTAGTGCTAGTTTTAACAACTACAAGCACAAAACAAATACTAAGGATTCCATAACCGTCGATGACTGATGTCAATGCCATTCACGAACTTCTTTTCAGCTGTATTTACTGTCATCATCCCCCAGCATTTGCTAGTGCTAGTTTCTCGTTGTTTACCAGCACATGGCTAATGTTGCGGAATGACATCACAATGGGGGTTCAAACCGTTTCAGATGCACAAAACACAAACTGGTTGTAAGAGCACCTGCTTGCCCCCAGCATGTGCTAGTGCTACTTTTCATATCATGAAGCACGTAACAAATGCGGGAAGCAAACAGTGGTCATTTCTATAAAAATACATGTCCTGTTGAATTTGTCCTTTCAACCCCCAGCATATGCTAGTGCTAGTTGTATTTGTAAGACCAGCGCAAAGCAAATGCAAGGAGTCTCTTGGTATGATGGCAAGCAGCAACAGCTAGTTTCCAAATTTGTCTTTTTGGAATACTTCTTTCTTGGCTGTCATCACGACAGTTGGCCTTTCTTGTTGATGGATTTCCTTTTGCATTTCTTCTTTTATATAGCTGTTTTCTGGCAGTCAAGAGTCAAACATGCCAATCAGCACAATCACTATGCCATCAAGGTATTTGAGCAAACCCTGACGGATGTGATTACCTCGCAGGTTTGTCATTGATTGGTTGCATTGTTCTCTGTAATTGACAGAATTGATGCCTTTTGTCATCAATGTGTGTTTTGGCATAACGTGAGCTTTTAAATGCAGCAATTACAGTTAGAGACCCTAAGCATTTGCTAGTGCTAGTTTTAACAACTACAAGCACAAAACAAATACTAAGGATTCCATAACCGTCGATGACTGATGTCAATGCCATTCACGAACTTCTTTTCAGCTGTATTTACTGTCATCATCCCCCAGCATTTGCTAGTGCTAGTTTCTCGTTGTTTACCAGCACATGGCTAATGTTGCGGAATGACATCACAATGGGGGTTCAAACCGTTTCAGATGCACAAAACACAAACTGGTTGTAAGAGCACCTGCTTGCCCCCAGCATGTGCTAGTGCTACTTTTCATATCATGAAGCACGTAACAAATGCGGGAAGCAAACAGTGGTCATTTCTATAAAAATACATGTCCTGTTGAATTTGTCCTTTCAACCCCCAGCATATGCTAATGCTAGTTGTATTTGTAAGACCAGCGCAAAGCAAATGCAAGGAGTCTCTTGGTATGATGGCAAGGAGCAACAGCTAGTTTCCAAATTTGTCTTTTTTGAATACTTCTAATTTGGCTGTCATCACGACAGTTGGCCTTTCTTGTTGATGGATTTCCTTTTGCATTTCTTCTTTTATATAGCTGTTTTCTGGCAGTCAAGAGTCAAACATGCCAATCAGCACAATCACTATGCCATCAAGGTATTTGAGCAAACCCTGACGGATGTGATTACCTCGCAGGTTTGTCATTGATTGGTTGCATTGTTCTCTGTAATTGACAGAATTGATGCCTTTTGTCATCAATGTGTGTTTTGGCATAACGTGAGCTTTTAAATGCAGCAATTACAGTTAGAGACCCTAAGAATTTGCTAGTGCTAGTTTTAACAACTACAAGCACAAAACAAATACTAAGGATTCCATAACCGTCGATGACTGATGTCAATGCCATTCACGAACTTCTTTTCAGCTGTATTTACTGTCATCATCCCCCAGCATTTGCTAGTGCTAGTTTCTCGTTGTTTACCAGCACATGGCTAATGTTGCGGAATGACATCACAATGGGGGTTCAAACCGTTTCAGATGCACAAAACACAAACTGGTTGTAAGACCATCTGCTTGCCCCCAGGATGTGCTAGTGCTACTTTTCATATCATGAAGCACGTAACAAATGCGGGAAGCAAACAGTGATCATTTCTATAAAAATACATATCCTGTTGAATTTGTCCTTTCAACCCCCAGCATGTGCTAGTGCTAGTTGTATTTGTAAGACCAGCGCAAAGCAAATGCAAGGAGTCTCTTGGTATGATGGCAAGCAGCAACAGCTAGTTTCCAAATTTGTCTTTTTGGAATACTTCTTTCTTGGCTGTCATCACGACAGTGGGACTTTCTTGTTGATGGATTTCCTTTTGCAATTCTTCTTTTATATAGCTGTTTTCTGGCAGTCAAGAGTCAAACATGCCAATCAGCACAATCACTATGCCATCAAGGTATTTGAGCAAACCCTGACGGATGTGATTACCTCGCAGGTTTGTCATTGATTGGTTGCATTGTTCTCTGTAATTGACAGAATTGATTCCCATTGTCATCAATGTGTGTTTTGGCATAACGTGAGCTTTTAAATGCAGCAATTACAGTTAGAGACCCTAAGCATATGCTAGTGCTAGTTTTAACAACTACAAGCACAAAACAAATACTAAGGATTCCATAACCGTCGATGACTGATGTCAATGCCATTCACGAACTTCTTTTCAGCTGTATTTACTGTCATCATCCCCCAGCATTTGCTAGTGCTAGTTTCTCGTTGTTTACCAGCACATGGCTAATGTTGCGGAATGACATCACAATGGGGGTTCAAACCGTTTCAGATGCACAAAACACAAACTGGTTGTAAGACCATCTGCTTGCCCCCAGGATGTGCTAGTGCTACTTTTCATATCATGAAGCACGTAACAAATGCGGGAAGCAAACAGTGATCATTTCTATAAAAATACATATCCTGTTGAATTTGTCCTTTCAACCCCCAGCATGTGCTAGTGCTAGTTGTATTTGTAAGACCAGCGCAAAGCAAATGCAAGGAGTCTCTTGGTATGATGGCAAGCAGCAACAGCTAGTTTCCAAATTTGTCTTTTTGGAATACTTCTTTCTTGGCTGTCATCACGACAGTGGGACTTTCTTGTTGATGGATTTCCTTTTGCAATTCTTCTTTTATATAGCTGTTTTCTGGCAGTCAAGAGTCAAACATGCCAATCAGCACAATCACTATGCCATCAAGGTATTTGAGCAAACCCTGACGGATGTGATTACCTCGCAGGTTTGTCATTGATTGGTTGCATTGTTCTCTGTAATTGACAGAATTGATTCCCATTGTCATCAATGTGTGTTTTGGCATAACGTGAGCTTTTAAATGCAGCAATTACAGTTAGAGACCCTAAGCGTTTGCTAGTGCTAGTTTTAACAACTACAAGCACAAAACAAATACTAAGGATTCCATAACCGTCGATGACTGATGTCAATGCCATTCACGAACTTCTTTTCAGCTGTATTTACTGTCATCATCCCCCAGCATTTGCTAGTGCTAGTTTCTCGTTGTTTACCAGCACATGGCTAATGTTGCGGAATGACATCACAATGGGGGTTCAAACCGTTTCAGATGCACAAAACACAAACTGGTTGTAAGACCATCTGCTTGCCCCCAGGATGTGCTAGTGCTACTTTTCATATCATGAAGCACGTAACAAATGCGGGAAGCAAACAGTGATCATTTCTATAAAAATACATATCCTGTTGAATTTGTCCTTTCAACCCCCAGCATGTGCTAGTGCTAGTTGTATTTGTAAGACCAGCGCAAAGCAAATGCAAGGAGTCTCTTGGTATGATGGCAAGCAGCAACAGCTAGTTTCCAAATTTGTCTTTTTGGAATACTTCTTTCTTGGCTGTCATCACGACAGTGGGACTTTCTTGTTGATGGATTTCCTTTTGCAATTCTTCTTTTATATAGCTGTTTTCTGGCAGTCAAGAGTCAAACATGCCAATCAGCACAATCACTATGCCATCAAGGTATTTGAGCAAACCCTGACGGATGTGATTACCTCGCAGGTTTGTCATTGATTGGTTGCATTGTTCTCTGTAATTGACAGAATTGATTCCCATTGTCATCAATGTGTGTTTTGGCATAACGTGAGCTTTTAAATGCAGCAATTACAGTTAGAGACCCTAAGCATTTGCTAGTGCTAGTTTTAACAACTACAAGCACAAAACAAATACTAAGGATTCCATAACCGTCGATGACTGATGTCAATGCCATTCACGAACTTCTTTTCAGCTGTATTTACTGTCATCATCCCCCAGCATTTGCTAGTGCTAGTTTCTCGTTGTTTACCAGCACATGGCTAATGTTGCGGAATGACATCACAATGGGGGTTCAAACCGTTTCAGATGCACAAAACACAAACTGGTTGTAAGAGCACCTGCTTGCCCCCAGCATGTGCTAGTGCTACTTTTCATATCATGAAGCACGTAACAAATGCGGGAAGCAAACAGTGGTCATTTCTATAAAAATACATGTCCTGTTGAATTTGTCCTTTCAACCCCCAGCATATGCTAGTGCTAGTTGTATTTGTAAGACCAGCGCAAAGCAAATGCAAGGAGTCTCTTGGTATGATGGCAAGCAGCAACAGCTAGTTTCCAAATTTGTCTTTTTGGAATACTTCTTTCTTGGCTGTCATCACGACAGTTGGCCTTTCTTGTTGATGGATTTCCTTTTGCATTTCTTCTTTTATATAGCTGTTTTCTGGCAGTCAAGAGTCAAACATGCCAATCAGCACAATCACTATGCCATCAAGGTATTTGAGCAAACCCTGACGGATGTGATTACCTCGCAGGTTTGTCATTGATTGGTTGCATTGTTCTCTGTAATTGACAGAATTGATGCCTTTTGTCATCAATGTGTGTTTTGGCATAACGTGAGCTTTTAAATGCAGCAATTACAGTTAGAGACCCTAAGCGTTTGCTAGTGCTAGTTTTAACAACTACAAGCACAAAACAAATACTAAGGATTCCATAACCGTCGATGACTGATGTCAATGCCATTCACGAACTTCTTTTCAGCTGTATTTACTGTCATCATCCCCCAGCATTTGCTAGTGCTAGTTTCTCGTTGTTTACCAGCACATGGCTAATGTTGCGGAATGACATCACAATGGGGGTTCAAACCGTTTCAGATGCACAAAACACAAACTGGTTGTAAGACCATCTGCTTGCCCCCAGGATGTGCTAGTGCTACTTTTCATATCATGAAGCACGTAACAAATGCGGGAAGCAAACAGTGATCATTTCTATAAAAATACATATCCTGTTGAATTTGTCCTTTCAACCCCCAGCATGTGCTAGTGCTAGTTGTATTTGTAAGACCAGCGCAAAGCAAATGCAAGGAGTCTCTTGGTATGATGGCAAGCAGCAACAGCTAGTTTCCAAATTTGTCTTTTTGGAATACTTCTTTCTTGGCTGTCATCACGACAGTGGGACTTTCTTGTTGATGGATTTCCTTTTGCAATTCTTCTTTTATATAGCTGTTTTCTGGCAGTCAAGAGTCAAACATGCCAATCAGCACAATCACTATGCCATCAAGGTATTTGAGCAAACCCTGACGGATGTGATTACCTCGCAGGTTTGTCATTGATTGGTTGCATTGTTCTCTGTAATTGACAGAATTGATTCCCATTGTCATCAATGTGTGTTTTGGCATAACGTGAGCTTTTAAATGCAGCAATTACAGTTAGAGACCCTAAGCATTTGCTAGTGCTAGTTTTAACAACTACAAGCACAAAACAAATACTAAGGATTCCATAACCGTCGATGACTGATGTCAATGCCATTCACGAACTTCTTTTCAGCTGTATTTACTGTCATCATCCCCCAGCATTTGCTAGTGCTAGTTTCTCGTTGTTTACCAGCACATGGCTAATGTTGCGGAATGACATCACAATGGGGGTTCAAACCGTTTCAGATACACAAAACACAAACTGGTTGTAAGAGCACCTGCTTGCCCCCAGCATGTGCTAGTGCTACTTTTCATATCATGAAGCACGTAACAAATGCGGGAAGCAAACAGTGGTCATTTCTATAAAAATACATGTCCTGTTGAATTTGTCCTTTCAACCCCCAGCATATGCTAGTGCTAGTTGTATTTGTAAGACCAGCGCAAAGCAAATGCAAGGAGTCTCTTGGTATGATGGCAAGCAGCAACAGCTAGTTTCCAAATTTGTCTTTTTGGAATACTTCTTTCTTGGCTGTCATCACGACAGTTGGCCTTTCTTGTTGATGGATTTCCTTTTGCATTTCTTCTTTTATATAGCTGTTTTCTGGCAGTCAAGAGTCAAACATGCCAATCAGCACAATCACTATGCCATCAAGGTATTTGAGCAAACCCTGACGGATGTGATTACCTCGCAGGTTTGTCATTGATTGGTTGCATTGTTCTCTGTAATTGACAGAATTGATGCCTTTTGTCATCAATGTGTGTTTTGGCATAACGTGAGCTTTTAAATGCAGCAATTACAGTTAGAGACCCTAAGCATTTGCTAGTGCTAGTTTTAACAACTACAAGCACAAAACAAATACTAAGGATTCCATAACCGTCGATGACTGATGTCAATGCCATTCACGAACTTCTTTTCAGCTGTATTTACTGTCATCATCCCCCAGCATTTGCTAGTGCTAGTTTCTCGTTGTTTACCAGCACATGGCTAATGTTGCGGAATGACATCACAATGGGGGTTCAAACCGTTTCAGATGCACAAAACACAAACTGGTTGTAAGAGCACCTGCTTGCCCCCAGCATGTGCTAGTGCTACTTTTCATATCATGAAGCACGTAACAAATGCGGGAAGCAAACAGTGGTCATTTCTATAAAAATACATGTCCTGTTGAATTTGTCCTTTCAACCCCCAGCATATGCTAGTGCTAGTTGTATTTGTAAGACCAGCGCAAAGCAAATGCAAGGAGTCTCTTGGTATGATGGCAAGGAGCAACAGCTAGTTTCCAAATTTGTCTTTTTTGAATACTTCTAATTTGGCTGTCATCACGACAGTGGGACTTTCTTGTTGATGGATTTCCTTTTGCATTTCTTCTTTTATATAGCTGTTTCTGGCAGTCAAGAGTCAAACATGCCAATCAGCACAATCACTATGCCATCAAGGTATTTGAGCAAACCCTGACGGATGTGATTACCTCGCAGGTTTGTCATTGATTGGTTGCATTGTTCTCTGTAATTGACAGAATTGATGCCTTTGGTCATCAATGTGTGTTTTGGCATAACGTGAGCTTTTAAATGCAGCAATTACAGTTAGAGACCCTAAGCATTTGCTAGTGCTAGTTTTAACAACTACAAGCACAAAACAAATACTAAGGATTCCATAACCGTCGATGACTGATGTCTATGCCATTCACGAACTTCTTTTCAGCTGTATTTACTGTCATCATCCCCCAGCATTTGCTAGTGCTAGTTTCTCGTTGTTTACCAGCACATGGCTAATGTTGCGGAATGACATCACAATGGGGGTTCAAACCGTTTCAGATGCACAAAACACAAACTGGTTGTAAGACCATCTGCTTGCCCCCAGGATGTGCTAGTGCTACTTTTCATATCATGAAGCACGTAACAAATGCGGGAAGCAAACAGTGATCATTTCTATAAAAATACGTTTCCTGTTGAATTTGTCCTTTCAACCCCCAGCATGTGCTAGTGCTAGTTGTATTTGTAAGACCAGCGCAAAGCAAATGCAAGGAGTCTCTTGGTATGATGGCAAGCAGCAACAGCTAGTTTCCAAATTTGTCTTTTTGGAATACTTCTTTCTTGGCTGTCATCACGACAGTGGGACTTTCTTGTTGATGGATTTCCTTTTGCAATTCTTCTTTTATATAGCTGTTTTCTGGCAGTCAAGAGTCAAACATGCCAATCAGCACAATCACTATGCCATCAAGGTATTTGAGCAAACCCTGACGGATGTGTTTACCTCGCAGGTTTGTCATTGATTGGTTGCATTGTTCTCTGTAATTGACAGAATTGATTCCCATTGTCATCAATGTGTGTTTTGGCATAACGTGAGCTTTTAAATGCAGCAATTACAGTTAGAGACCGTAAGCATTTGCTAGTGCTAGTTTTAACAACTACAAGCACAAAACAAATACTAAGGATTCCATAACCGTCGATGACTGATGTCTATGCCATTCACGAACTTCTTTTCAGCTGTATTTACTGTCATCATCCCCCAGCATTTGCTAGTGCTAGTTTCTCGTTGTTTACCAGCACATGGCTAATGTTGCGGAATGACATCACAATGGGGGTTCAAACCGTTTCAGATGCACAAAACACAAACTGGTTGTAAGAGCACCTGCTTGCACCCAGCATGTGCTAGTGCTACTTTTCATATCATGAAGCACGTAACAAATGCGGGAAGCAAACAGTGGTCATTTCTATAAAAATACATGTCCTGTTGAATTTGTCCTTTCAACCCCCAGCATATGCTAGTGCTAGTTGTATTTGTAAGACCAGCGCAAAGCAAATGCAAGGAGTCTCTTGGTATGATGGCAAGCAGCAACAGCTAGTTTCCAAATTTGTCTTTTTGGAATACTTCTTTCTTGGCTGTCATCACGACAGTGGGACTTTCTTGTTGATGGATTTCCTTTTGCATTTCTTCTTTTATATAGCTGTTTTCTGGCAGTCAAGAGTCAAACATGCCAATCAGCACAATCACTATGCCATCAAGGTATTTGAGCAAACCCTGACGGATGTGATTACCTCGCAGGTTTGTCATTGATTGGTTGCATTGTTCTTTGTAATTGACAGAATTGATGCATTTTGTCATCAATGTGTGTTTTGGCATAACGTGAGCTTTTAAATGCAGCAATTACAGTTAGAGACCCTAAGCATTTGCTAGTGCTAGTTTTAACAACTACAAGCACAAAACAAATACTAAGGATTCCATAACCGTCGATGACTGATGTCTATGCCATTCACGAACTTCTTTTCAGCTGTATTTACTGTCATCATCCCCCAGCATTTGCTAGTGCTAGTTTCTCGTTGTTTACCAGCACATGGCTAATGTTGCGGAATGACATCACAATGGGGGTTCAAACCGTTTCAGATGCACAAAACACAAACTGGTTGTAAGACCATCTGCTTGCCCCCAGGATGTGCTAGTGCTACTTTTCATATCATGAAGCACGTAACAAATGCGGGAAGCAAACAGTGATCATTTCTATAAAAATACATATCCTGTTGAATTTGTCCTTTCAACCCCCAGCATGTGCTAGTGCTAGTTGTATTTGTAAGACCAGCGCAAAGCAAATGCAAGGAGTCTCTTGGTATGATGGCAAGCAGCAACAGCTAGTTTCCAAATTTGTCTTTTTGGAATACTTCTTTCTTGGCTGTCATCACGACAGTGGGACTTTCTTGTTGATGGATTTCCTTTTGCAATTCTTCTTTTATATAGCTGTTTTCTGGCAGTCAAGAGTCAAACATGCCAATCAGCACAATCACTATGCCATCAAGGTATTTGAGCAAACCCTGACGGATGTGATTACCTCGCAGGTTTGTCATTGATTGGTTGCATTGTTCTCTGTAATTGACAGAATTGATTCCCATTGTCATCAATGTGTGTTTTGGCATAACGTGAGCTTTTAAATGCAGCAATTACAGTTAGAGACCGTAAGCATTTGCTAGTGCTAGTTTTAACAACTACAAGCACAAAACAAATACTAAGGATTCCATAACCGTCGATGACTGATGTCAATGCCATTCACGAACTTCTTTTCAGCTGTATTTACTGTCATCATCCCCCAGCATTTGCTAGTGCTAGTTTCTCGTTGTTTACCAGCACATGGCTAATGTTGCGGAATGACATCACAATGGGGGTTCAAACCGTTTCAGATGCACAAAACACAAACTGGTTGTAAGAGCACCTGCTTGCCCCCAGCATGTGCTAGTGCTACTTTTCATATCATGAAGCACGTAACAAATGCGGGAAGCAAACAGTGGTCATTTCTATAAAAATACATGTCCTGTTGAATTTGTCCTTTCAACCCCCAGCATATGCTAGTGCTAGTTGTATTTGTAAGACCAGCGCAAAGCAAATGCAAGGAGTCTCTTGGTATGATGGCAAGCAGCAACAGCTAGTTTCCAAATTTGTCTTTTTGGAATACTTCTTTCTTGGCTGTCATCACGACAGTGGGACTTTCTTGTTGATGGATTTCCTTTTGCATTTCTTCTTTTATATAGCTGTTTTCTGGCAGTCAAGAGTCAAACATGCCAATCAGCACAATCACTATGCCATCAAGGTATTTGAGCAAACCCTGACGGATGTGATTACCTCGCAGGTTTGTCATTGATTGGTTGCATTGTTCTTTGTAATTGACAGAATTTATGCATTTTGTCATCAATGTGTGTTTTGGCATAACGTGAGCTTTTAAATGCAGCAATTACAGTTAGAGACCCTAAGCATTTGCTAGTGCTAGTTTTAACAACTACAAGCACAAAACAAATACTAAGGATTCCATAACCGTCGATGACTGATGTCAATGCCATTCACGAACTTCTTTTCAGCTGTATTTACTGTCATCATCCCCCAGCATTTGCTAGTGCTAGTTTCTCGTTGTTTACCAGCACATGGCTAATGTTGCGGAATGACATCACAATGGGGGTTCAAACCGTTTCAGATGCATAAAACACAAACTGGTTGTAAGAGCACCTGCTTGTCCCCAGCATGTGCTAGTGCTACTTTTCATATCATGAAGCACGTAACAAATGCGGGAAGCAAACAGTGGTCATTTCTATAAAAATACATGTCCTGTTGAATTTGTCCTTTCAACCCCCAGCATATGCTAGTGCTAGTTGTATTTGTAAGACCAGCGCAAAGCAAATGCAAGGAGTCTCTTGGTATGATGGCAAGCAGCAACAGCTAGTTTCCAAATTTGTCTTTTTGGAATACTTCTTTCTTGGCTGTCATCACGACAGTGGGACTTTCTTGTTGGTGGATTTCCTTTTGCATTTCTTCTTTTATATAGCTGTTTTCTGGCAGTCAAGAGTCAAACATGCCAATCAGCACAATCACTATGCCATCAAGGTATTTGAGCAAACCCTGACGGATGTGATTACCTCGCAGGTTTGTCATTGATTGGTTGCATTGTTCTCTGTAATTGACAGAATTGATGCATTTTGTCATCAATGTGTGTTTTGGCATAACGTGAGCTTTTAAATGCAGCAATTACAGTTAGAGACCCTAAGCATTTGCTAGTGCTAGTTTTAACAACTACAAGCACAAAACAAATACTAAGGATTCCATAACCGTCGATGACTGATGTCAATGCCATTCACGAACTTCTTTTCAGCTGTATTTACTGTCATCATCCCCCAGCATTTGCTAGTGCTAGTTTCTCGTTGTTTACCAGCACATGGCTAATGTTGCGGAATGACATCACAATGGGGGTTCAAACCGTTTCAGATGCACAAAACACAAACTGGTTGTAAGAGCACCTGCTTGCCCCCAGCATGTGCTAGTGCTACTTTTCATATCATGAAGCACGTAACAAATGCGGGAAGCAAACAGTGGTCATTTCTATAAAAATACATATCCTGTTGAATTTGACCTTTCAACCCCCAGCATATGCTAGTGCTAGTTGTATTTGTAAGACCAGCGCAAAGCAAATGCAAGGAGTCTCTTGGTATGATGGCAAGCAGCAACATCTAGTTTCCATATTTGTCTTTTTGGAATACTTCTTTCTTGGCTGTCATCACGACAGTTGGCCTTTCTTGTTGATGGATTTCCTTTTGCATTTCTTCTTTTATATAGCTGTTTTCTGGCAGTCAAGAGTCAAACATGCCAATCAGCACAATCACTATGCCATCAAGGTATTTGAGCAAACCCTGACGGATGTGATTACCTCGCAGGTTTGTCATTGATTGGTTGCATTGTTCTCTGTAATTGACAGAATTGATGCATTTTGTCATCAATGTGTGTTTTGGCATAACGTGATCTTTTAAATGCAGCAATTACAGTTAGAGACCCTAAGCATTTGCTAGTGCTAGTTTTAACAACTACAAGCACAAAACAAATACTAAGGATTCCATAACCGTCGATGACTGATGTCAATGCCATTCACGAACTTCTTTTCAGCTGTATTTACTGTCATCATCCCCCAGCATTTGCTAGTGCTAGTTTCTCGTTGTTTACCAGCACATGGCTAATGTTGCGGAATGACATCACAATGGGGGTTCAAACCGTTTCAGATGCACAAAACACAAACTGGTTGTAAGACCATCTGCTTGCCCCCAGGATGTGCTAGTGCTACTTTTCATATCATGAAGCACGTAACAAATGCGGGAAGCAAACAGTGATCATTTCTATAAAAATACATATCCTGTTGAATTTGTCCTTTCAACCCCCAGCATGTGCTAGTGCTAGTTGTATTTGTAAGACCAGCGCAAAGCAAATGCAAGGAGTCTCTTGGTATGATGGCAAGCAGCAACAGCTAGTTTCCAAATTTGTCTTTTTGGAATACTTCTTTCTTGGCTGTCATCACGACAGTGGGACTTTCTTGTTGATGGATTTCCTTTTGCAATTCTTCTTTTATATAGCTGTTTTCTGGCAGTCAAGAGTCAAACATGCCAATCAGCACAATCACTATGCCATCAAGGTATTTGAGCAAACCCTGACGGATGTGATTACCTCGCAGGTTTGTCATTGATTGGTTGCATTGTTCTCTGTAATTGACAGAATTGATTCCCATTGTCATCAATGTGTGTTTTGGCATAACGTGAGCTTTTAAATGCAGCAATTACAGTTAGAGACCGTAAGCATTTGCTAGTGCTAGTTTTAACAACTACAAGCACAAAACAAATACTAAGGATTCCATAACCGTCGATGACTGATGTCAATGCCATTCACGAACTTCTTTTCAGCTGTATTTACTGTCATCATCCCCCAGCATTTGCTAGTGCTAGTTTCTCGTTGTTTACCAGCACATGGCTAATGTTGCGGAATGACATCACAATGGGGGTTCAAACCGTTTCAGATGCACAAAACACAAACTGGTTGTAAGAGCACCTGCTTGTCCCCAGCATGTGCTAGTGCTACTTTTCATATCATGAAGCACGTAACAAATGCGGGAAGCAAACAGTGGTCATTTCTATAAAAATACATGTCCTGTTGAATTTGTCCTTTCAACCCCCAGCATATGCTAGTGCTAGTTGTATTTGTAAGACCAGCGCAAAGCAAATGCAAGGAGTCTCTTGGTATGATGGCAAGCAGCAACAGCTAGTTTCCAAATTTGTCTTTTTGGAATACTTCTTTCTTGGCTGTCATCACGACAGTGGGACTTTCTTGTTGGTGGATTTCCTTTTGCATTTCTTCTTTTATATAGCTGTTTTCTGGCAGTCAAGAGTCAAACATGCCAATCAGCACAATCACTATGCCATCAAGGTATTTGAGCAAACCCTGACGGATGTGATTACCTCGCAGGTTTGTCATTGATTGGTTGCATTGTTCTCTGTAATTGACAGAATTGATGCATTTTGTCATCAATGTGTGTTTTGGCATAACGTGAGCTTTTAAATGCAGCAATTACAGTTAGAGACCCTAAGCATTTGCTAGTGCTAGTTTTAACAACTACAAGCACAAAACAAATACTAAGGATTCCATAACCGTCGATGACTGATGTCAATGCCATTCACGAACTTCTTTTCAGCTGTATTTACTGTCATCATCCCCCAGCATTTGCTAGTGCTAGTTTCTCGTTGTTTACCAGCACATGGCTAATGTTGCGGAATGACATCACAATGGGGGTTCAAACCGTTTCAGATGCACAAAACACAAACTGGTTGTAAGAGCACCTGCTTGCCCCCAGCATGTGCTAGTGCTACTTTTCATATCATGAAGCACGTAACAAATGCGGGAAGCAAACAGTGGTCATTTCTATAAAAATACATGTACTGTTGAATTTGTCCTTTCAACCCCCAGCATATGCTAGTGCTAGTTGTATTTGTAAGACCAGCGCAAAGCAAATGCAAGGAGTCTCTTGGTATGATGGCAAGCAGCAACAGCTAGTTTCCAAATTTGCCTTTTTGGAATACTTCTTTCTTGGCTGTCATCACGACAGTGGGACTTTCTTGTTGATGGATTTCCTTTTGCATTTCTTCTTGTATATAGCTGTTTTCTGGCAGTCAAGAGTCAAACATGCCAATCAGCACAATCACTATGCCATCAAGGTATTTGAGCAAACCCTGACGGATGTGATTACCTCGCAGGTTTGTCATTGATTGGTTGCATTGTTCTCTGTAATTGACAGAATTGATTCCCATTGTCATCAATGTGTGTTTTGGCATAACGTGAGCTTTTAAATGCAGCAATTACAGTTAGAGACCGTAAGCATTTGCTAGTGCTAGTTTTAACAACTACAAGCACAAAACAAATACTAAGGATTCCATAACCGTCGATGACTGATGTCAATGCCATTCACGAACTTCTTTTCAGCTGTATTTACTGTCATCATCCCCCAGCATTTGCTAGTGCTAGTTTCTCGTTGTTTACCAGCACATGGCTAATGTTGCGGAATGACATCACAATGGGGGTTCAAACCGTTTCAGATGCACAAAACACAAACTGGTTGTAAGAGCACCTGCTTGTCCCCAGCATGTGCTAGTGCTACTTTTCATATCATGAAGCACGTAACAAATGCGGGAAGCAAACAGTGGTCATTTCTATAAAAATACATGTCCTGTTGAATTTGTCCTTTCAACCCCCAGCATATGCTAGTGCTAGTTGTATTTGTAAGACCAGCGCAAAGCAAATGCAAGGAGTCTCTTGGTATGATGGCAAGCAGCAACAGCTAGTTTCCAAATTTGTCTTTTTGGAATACTTCTTTCTTGGCTGTCATCACGACAGTGGGACTTTCTTGTTGGTGGATTTCCTTTTGCATTTCTTCTTTTATATAGCTGTTTTCTGGCAGTCAAGAGTCAAACATGCCAATCAGCACAATCACTATGCCATCAAGGTATTTGAGCAAACCCTGACGGATGTGATTACCTCGCAGGTTTGTCATTGATTGGTTGCATTGTTCTCTGTAATTGACAGAATTGATGCATTTTGTCATCAATGTGTGTTTTGGCATAACGTGAGCTTTTAAATGCAGCAATTACAGTTAGAGACCCTAAGCATTTGCTAGTGCTAGTTTTAACAACTACAAGCACAAAACAAATACTAAGGATTCCATAACCGTCGATGACTGATGTCAATGCCATTCACGAACTTCTTTTCAGCTGTATTTACTGTCATCATCCCCCAGCATTTGCTAGTGCTAGTTTCTCGTTGTTTACCAGCACATGGCTAATGTTGCGGAATGACATCACAATGGGGGTTCAAACCGTTTCAGATGCACAAAACACAAACTGGTTGTAAGAGCACCTGCTTGTCCCCAGCATGTGCTAGTGCTACTTTTCATATCATGAAGCACGTAACAAATACGGGAAGCAAACAGTGGTCATTTCTATAAAAATACATGTCCTGTTGAATTTGTCCTTTCAACCCCCAGCATATGCTAGTGCTAGTTGTATTTGTAAGACCAGCGCAAAGCAAATGCAAGGAGTCTCTTGGTATGATGGCAAGCAGCAACAGCTAGTTTCCAAATTTGTCTTTTTGGAATACTTCTTTCTTGGCTGTCATCACGACAGTGGGACTTTCTTGTTGGTGGATTTCCTTTTGCATTTCTTCTTTTATATAGCTGTTTTCTGGCAGTCAAGAGTCAAACATGCCAATCAGCACAATCACTATGCCATCAAGGTATTTGAGCAAACCCTGACGGATGTGATTACCTCGCAGGTTTGTCATTGATTGGTTGCATTGTTCTCTGTAATTGACAGAATTGATGCATTTTGTCATCAATGTGTGTTTTGGCATAACGTGAGCTTTTAAATGCAGCAATTACAGTTAGAGACCCTAAGCATTTGCTAGTGCTAGTTTTAACAACTACAAGCACAAAACAAATACTAAGGATTCCATAACCGTCGATGACTGATGTCAATGCCATTCACGAACTTCTTTTCAGCTGTATTTACTGTCATCATCCCCCAGCATTTGCTAGTGCTAGTTTCTCGTTGTTTACCAGCACATGGCTAATGTTGCGGAATGACATCACAATGGGGGTTCAAACCGTTTCAGATGCACAAAACACAAACTGGTTGTAAGAGCACCTGCTTGCCCCCAGCATGTGCTAGTGCTACTTTTCATATCATGAAGCACGTAACAAATGCGGGAAGCAAACAGTGGTCATTTCTATAAAAATACATGTACTGTTGAATTTGTCCTTTCAACCCCCAGCATATGCTAGTGCTAGTTGTATTTGTAAGACCAGCGCAAAGCAAATGCAAGGAGTCTCTTGGTATGATGGCAAGCAGCAACAGCTAGTTTCCAAATTTGCCTTTTTGGAATACTTCTTTCTTGGCTGTCATCACGACAGTGGGACTTTCTTGTTGATGGATTTCCTTTTGCATTTCTTCTTGTATATAGCTGTTTTCTGGCAGTCAAGAGTCAAACATGCCAATCAGCACAATCACTATGCCATCAAGGTATTTGAGCAAACCCTGACGGATGTGATTACCTCGCAGGTTTGTCATTGATTGGTTGCATTGTTCTCTGTAATTGACAGAATTGATTCCCATTGTCATCAATGTGTGTTTTGGCATAACGTGAGCTTTTAAATGCAGCAATTACAGTTAGAGACCGTAAGCATTTGCTAGTGCTAGTTTTAACAACTACAAGCACAAAACAAATACTAAGGATTCCATAACCGTCGATGACTGATGTCAATGCCATTCACGAACTTCTTTTCAGCTGTATTTACTGTCATCATCCCCCAGCATTTGCTAGTGCTAGTTTCTCGTTGTTTACCAGCACATGGCTAATGTTGCGGAATGACATCACAATGGGGGTTCAAACCGTTTCAGATGCACAAAACACAAACTGGTTGTAAGAGCACCTGCTTGTCCCCAGCATGTGCTAGTGCTACTTTTCATATCATGAAGCACGTAACAAATGCGGGAAGCAAACAGTGGTCATTTCTATAAAAATACATGTCCTGTTGAATTTGTCCTTTCAACCCCCAGCATATGCTAGTGCTAGTTGTATTTGTAAGACCAGCGCAAAGCAAATGCAAGGAGTCTCTTGGTATGATGGCAAGCAGCAACAGCTAGTTTCCAAATTTGTCTTTTTGGAATACTTCTTTCTTGGCTGTCATCACGACAGTGGGACTTTCTTGTTGGTGGATTTCCTTTTGCATTTCTTCTTTTATATAGCTGTTTTCTGGCAGTCAAGAGTCAAACATGCCAATCAGCACAATCACTATGCCATCAAGGTATTTGAGCAAACCCTGACGGATGTGATTACCTCGCAGGTTTGTCATTGATTGGTTGCATTGTTCTCTGTAATTGACAGAATTGATGCATTTTGTCATCAATGTGTGTTTTGGCATAACGTGAGCTTTTAAATGCAGCAATTACAGTTAGAGACCCTAAGCATTTGCTAGTGCTAGTTTTAACAGCTACAAGCACAAAACAAATACTAAGGATTCCATAACCGTCGATGACTGATGTCAATGCCATTCACGAACTTCTTTTCAGCTGTATTTACTGTCATCATCCCCCAGCATTTGCTAGTGCTAGTTTCTCGTTGTTTACCAGCACATGGCTAATGTTGCGGAATGACATCACAATGGGGGTTCAAACCGTTTCAGATGCACAAAACACAAACTGGTTGTAAGAGCACCTGCTTGCCCCCAGCATGTGCTAGTGCTACTTTTCATATCATGAAGCACGTAACAAATGCGGGAAGCAAACAGTGGTCATTTCTATAAAAATACATATCCTGTTGAATTTGACCTTTCAACCCCCAGCATATGCTAGTGCTAGTTGTATTTGTAAGACCAGCGCAAAGCAAATGCAAGGAGTCTCTTGGTATGATGGCAAGCAGCAACAGCTAGTTTCCAAATTTGTCTTTTTGGAATACTTCTTTCTTGGCTGTCATCACGACAGTTGGCCTTTCTTGTTGATGGATTTCCTTTTGCATTTCTTCTTTTATATAGCTGTTTTCTGGCAGTCAAGAGTCAAACATGCCAATCAGCACAATCACTATGCCATCAAGGTATTTGAGCAAACCCTGACGGATGTGATTACCTCGCAGGTTTGTCATTGATTGGTTGCATTGTTCTCTGTAATTGACAGAATTGATGCATTTTGTCATCAATGTGTGTTTTGGCATAACGTGAGCTTTTAAATGCAGCAATTACAGTTAGAGACCCTAAGCATTTGCTAGTGCTAGTTTTAACAACTACAAGCACAAAACAAATACTAAGGATTCCATAACCGTCGATGACTGATGTCAATGCCATTCACGAACTTCTTTTCAGCTGTATTTACTGTCATCATCCCCCAGCATTTGCTAGTGCTAGTTTCTCGTTGTTTACCAGCACATGGCTAATGTTGCGGAATGACATCACAATGGGGGTTCAAACCGTTTCAGATGCACAAAACACAAACTGGTTGTAAGACCATCTGCTTGCCCCCAGGATGTGCTAGTGCTACTTTTCATATCATGAAGCACGTAACAAATGCGGGAAGCAAACAGTGATCATTTCTATAAAAATACATATCCTGTTGAATTTGTCCTTTCAACCCCCAGCATGTGCTAGTGCTAGTTGTATTTGTAAGACCAGCGCAAAGCAAATGCAAGGAGTCTCTTGGTATGATGGCAAGCAGCAACAGCTAGTTTCCAAATTTGTCTTTTTGGAATACTTCTTTCTTGGCTGTCATCACGACAGTGGGACTTTCTTGTTGATGGATTTCCTTTTGCAATTCTTCTTTTATATAGCTGTTTTCTGGCAGTCAAGAGTCAAACATGCCAATCAGCACAATCACTATGCCATCAAGGTATTTGAGCAAACCCTGACGGATGTGATTACCTCGCAGGTTTGTCATTGATTGGTTGCATTGTTCTCTGTAATTGACAGAATTGATTCCCATTGTCATCAATGTGTGTTTTGGCATAACGTGAGCTTTTAAATGCAGCAATTACAGTTAGAGACCGTAAGCATTTGCTAGTGCTAGTTTTAACAACTACAAGCACAAAACAAATACTAAGGATTCCATAACCGTCGATGACTGATGTCAATGCCATTCACGAACTTCTTTTCAGCTGTATTTACTGTCATCATCCCCCAGCATTTGCTAGTGCTAGTTTCTCGTTGTTTACCAGCACATGGCTAATGTTGCGGAATGACATCACAATGGGGGTTCAAACCGTTTCAGATGCACAAAACACAAACTGGTTGTAAGAGCACCTGCTTGTCCCCAGCATGTGCTAGTGCTACTTTTCATATCATGAAGCACGTAACAAATGCGGGAAGCAAACAGTGGTCATTTCTATAAAAATACATGTCCTGTTGAATTTGTCCTTTCAACCCCCAGCATATGCTAGTGCTAGTTGTATTTGTAAGACCAGCGCAAAGCAAATGCAAGGAGTCTCTTGGTATGATGGCAAGCAGCAACAGCTAGTTTCCAAATTTGTCTTTTTGGAATACTTCTTTCTTGGCTGTCATCACGACAGTGGGACTTTCTTGTTGGTGGATTTCCTTTTGCATTTCTTCTTTTATATAGCTGTTTTCTGGCAGTCAAGAGTCAAACATGCCAATCAGCACAATCACTATGCCATCAAGGTATTTGAGCAAACCCTGACGGATGTGATTACCTCGCAGGTTTGTCATTGATTGGTTGCATTGTTCTCTGTAATTGACAGAATTGATGCATTTTGTCATCAATGTGTGTTTTGGCATAACGTGAGCTTTTAAATGCAGCAATTACAGTTAGAGACCCTAAGCATTTGCTAGTGCTAGTTTTAACAACTACAAGCACAAAACAAATACTAAGGATTCCATAACCGTCGATGACTGATGTCAATGCCATTCACGAACTTCTTTTCAGCTGTATTTACTGTCATCATCCCCCAGCATTTGCTAGTGCTAGTTTCTCGTTGTTTACCAGCACATGGCTAATGTTGCGGAATGACATCACAATGGGGGTTCAAACCGTTTCAGATGCACAAAACACAAACTGGTTGTAAGAGCACCTGCTTGCCCCCAGCATGTGCTAGTGCTACTTTTCATATCATGAAGCACGTAACAAATGCGGGAAGCAAACAGTGGTCATTTCTATAAAAATACATGTACTGTTGAATTTGTCCTTTCAACCCCCAGCATATGCTAGTGCTAGTTGTATTTGTAAGACCAGCGCAAAGCAAATGCAAGGAGTCTCTTGGTATGATGGCAAGCAGCAACAGCTAGTTTCCAAATTTGCCTTTTTGGAATACTTCTTTCTTGGCTGTCATCACGACAGTGGGACTTTCTTGTTGATGGATTTCCTTTTGCATTTCTTCTTGTATATAGCTGTTTTCTGGCAGTCAAGAGTCAAACATGCCAATCAGCACAATCACTATGCCATCAAGGTATTTGAGCAAACCCTGACGGATGTGATTACCTCGCAGGTTTGTCATTGATTGGTTGCATTGTTCTCTGTAATTGACAGAATTGATTCCCATTGTCATCAATGTGTGTTTTGGCATAACGTGAGCTTTTAAATGCAGCAATTACAGTTAGAGACCGTAAGCATTTGCTAGTGCTAGTTTTAACAACTACAAGCACAAAACAAATACTAAGGATTCCATAACCGTCGATGACTGATGTCAATGCCATTCACGAACTTCTTTTCAGCTGTATTTACTGTCATCATCCCCCAGCATTTGCTAGTGCTAGTTTCTCGTTGTTTACCAGCACATGGCTAATGTTGCGGAATGACATCACAATGGGGGTTCAAACCGTTTCAGATGCACAAAACACAAACTGGTTGTAAGAGCACCTGCTTGTCCCCAGCATGTGCTAGTGCTACTTTTCATATCATGAAGCACGTAACAAATGCGGGAAGCAAACAGTGGTCATTTCTATAAAAATACATGTCCTGTTGAATTTGTCCTTTCAACCCCCAGCATATGCTAGTGCTAGTTGTATTTGTAAGACCAGCGCAAAGCAAATGCAAGGAGTCTCTTGGTATGATGGCAAGCAGCAACAGCTAGTTTCCAAATTTGTCTTTTTGGAATACTTCTTTCTTGGCTGTCATCACGACAGTGGGACTTTCTTGTTGGTGGATTTCCTTTTGCATTTCTTCTTTTATATAGCTGTTTTCTGGCAGTCAAGAGTCAAACATGCCAATCAGCACAATCACTATGCCATCAAGGTATTTGAGCAAACCCTGACGGATGTGATTACCTCGCAGGTTTGTCATTGATTGGTTGCATTGTTCTCTGTAATTGACAGAATTGATGCATTTTGTCATCAATGTGTGTTTTGGCATAACGTGAGCTTTTAAATGCAGCAATTACAGTTAGAGACCCTAAGCATTTGCTAGTGCTAGTTTTAACAACTACAAGCACAAAACAAATACTAAGGATTCCATAACCGTCGATGACTGATGTCAATGCCATTCACGAACTTCTTTTCAGCTGTATTTACTGTCATCATCCCCCAGCATTTGCTAGTGCTAGTTTCTCGTTGTTTACCAGCACATGGCTAATGTTGCGGAATGACATCACAATGGGGGTTCAAACCGTTTCAGATGCACAAAACACAAACTGGTTGTAAGAGCACCTGCTTGCCCCCAGCATGTGCTAGTGCTACTTTTCATATCATGAAGCACGTAACAAATGCGGGAAGCAAACAGTGGTCATTTCTATAAAAATACATATCCTGTTGAATTTGACCTTTCAACCCCCAGCATATGCTAGTGCTAGTTGTATTTGTAAGACCAGCGCAAAGCAAATGCAAGGAGTCTCTTGGTATGATGGCAAGCAGCAACAGCTAGTTTCCAAATTTGTCTTTTTGGAATACTTCTTTCTTGGCTGTCATCACGACAGTGGGACTTTCTTGTTGATGGATTTCCTTTTGCAATTCTTCTTTTATATAGCTGTTTTCTGGCAGTCAAGAGTCAAACATGCCAATCAGCACAATCACTATGCCATCAAGGTATTTGAGCAAACCCTGACGGATGTGATTACCTCGCAGGTTTGTCATTGATTGGTTGCATTGTTCTCTGTAATTGACAGAATTGATGCATTTTGTCATCAATGTGTGTTTTGGCATAACGTGAGCTTTTAAATGCAGCAATTACAGTTAGAGACCCTAAGCATTTGCTAGTGCTAGTTTTAACAACTACAAGCACAAAACAAATACTAAGGATTCCATAACCGTCGATGACTGATGTCAATGCCATTCACGAACTTCTTTTCAGCTGTATTTACTGTCATCATCCCCCAGCATTTGCTAGTGCTAGTTTCTCGTTGTTTACCAGCACATGGCTAATGTTGCGGAATGACATCACAATGGGGGTTCAAACCGTTTCAGATGCACAAAACACAAACTGGTTGTAAGAGCACCTGCTTGCCCCCAGCATGTGCTAGTGCTACTTTTCATATCATGAAGCACGTAACAAATGCGGGAAGCAAACAGTGGTCATTTCTATAAAAATACATGTCCTGTTGAATTTGTCCTTTCAACCCCCAGCATATGCTAGTGCTAGTTGTATTTGTAAGACCAGCGCAAAGCAAATGCAAGGAGTCTCTTGGTATGATGGCAAGCAGCAACAGCTAGTTTCCAAATTTGTCTTTTTGGAATACTTCTTTCTTGGCTGTCATAACGACAGTGGGACTTTCTTGTTGATGGATTTCCTTTTGCATTTCTTCTTTTATATAGCTGTTTTCTGGCAGTCAAGAGTCAAACATGCCAATCAGCACAATCACTATGCCATCAAGGTATTTGAGCAAACCCTGACGGATGTGATTACCTCGCAGGTTTGTCATTGATTGGTTGCATTGTTCTCTGTAATTGACAGAATTGATGCATTTTGTCATCAATGTGTGTTTTGGCATAACGTGAGCTTTTAAATGCAGCAATTACAGTTAGAGACCCTAAGCATTTGCTAGTGCTAGTTTTAACAACTACAAGCACAAAACAAATACTAAGGATTCCATAACCGTCGAGGACTGATGTCAATGCCATTCACGAACTTCTTTTCAGCTGTATTTACTGTCATCATCCCCCAGCATTTGCTAGTGCTAGTTTCTCGTTGTTTACCAGCACATGGCTAATGTTGCGGAATGACATCACAATGGGGGTTCAAACCGTTTCAGATGCACAAAACACAAACTGGTTGTAAGAGCACCTGCTTGCCCCCAGCATGTGCTAGTGCTACTTTTCATATCATGAAGCACGTAACAAATGCGGGAAGCAAACAGTGGTCATTTCTATAAAAATACATGTCCTGTTGAATTTGTCCTTTCAACCCCCAGCATATGCTAGTGCTAGTTGTATTTGTAAGACCAGCGCAAAGCAAATGCAAGGAGTCTCTTGGTATGATGGCAAGCAGCAACAGCTAGTTTCCAAATTTGTCTTTTTGGAATACTTCTTTCTTGGCTGTCATAACGACAGTGGGACTTTCCTGTTGGTGGATTTCCTTTTGCATTTCTTCTTTTATATAGCTGTTTTCTGGCAGTCAAGAGTCAAACATGCCAATCAGCACAATCACTATGCCATCAAGGTATTTGAGCAAACCCTGACGGATGTGATTACCTCGCAGGTTTGTCATTGATTGGTTGCATTGTTCTCTGTAATTGACAGAATTGATGCATTTTGTCATCAATGTGTGTTTTGGCATAACGTGAGCTTTTAAATGCAGCAATTACAGTTAGAGACCCTAAGCATTTGCTAGTGCTAGTTTTAACAACTACAAGCACAAAACAAATACTAAGGATTCCATAACCGTCGATGACTGATGTCAATGCCATTCACGAACTTCTTTTCAGCTGTATTTACTGTCATCATCCCCCAGCATTTGCTAGCGCTAGTTTCTCGTTGTTTACCAGCACATGGCTAATGTTGCGGAATGACATCACAATGGGGGTTCAAACCGTTTCAGATGCACAAAACACAAACTGGTTGTAAGAGCACCTGCTTGCCCCCAGCATGTGCTAGTGCTACTTTTCATATCATGAAGCACGTAGCAAATGCGGGAAGCAAACAGTGGTCATTTCTATAAAAATACATGTCCTGTTGAATTTGTCCTTTCAACCCCCAGCATATGCTAGTGCTAGTTGTATTTGTAAGACCAGCGCAAAGCAAATGCAAGGAGTCTCTTGGTATGATGGCAAGCAGCAACAGCTAGTTTCCAAATTTGTCTTTTTGGAATACTTCTTTCTTGGCTGTCATCACGACAGTGGGACTTTCTTGTTGGTGGATTTCCTTTTGCATTTCTTCTTTTATATAGCTGTTTTCTGGCAGTCAAGAGTCAAACATGCCAATCAGCACAATCACTATGCCATCAAGGTATTTGAGCAAACCCTGACGGATGTGATTACCTCGCAGGTGTGTCATTGATTGGTTGCATTGTTCTTTGTAATTGACAGAATTGATGCATTTTGTCATCAATGTGTGTTTTGGCATAACGTGAGCTTTTAAATGCAGCAATTACAGTTAGAGACCCTAAGCATTTGCTAGTGCTAGTTTTAACAACTACAAGCACAAAACAAATACTAAGGATTCCATAACCGTCGATGACTGATGTCAATGCCATTCACGAACTTCTTTTCAGCTGTATTTACTGTCATCATCCCCCAGCATTTGCTAGTGCTAGTTTCTCGTTGTTTACCAGCACATGGCTAATGTTGCGGAATGACATCACAATGGGGGTTCAAACCGTTTCAGATGCACAAAACACAAACTGGTTGTAAGAGCACCTGCTTGTCCCCAGCATGTGCTAGTGCTACTTTTCATATCATGAAGCACGTAACAAATGCGGGAAGCAAACAGTGGTCATTTCTATAAAAATACATATCCTGTTGAATTTGTCCTTTCAACCCCCAGCATATGCTAGTGCTAGTTGTATTTGTAAGACCAGCGCAAAGCAAATGCAAGGAGTCTCTTGGTATGATGGCAAGCAGCAACAGCTAGTTTCCAAATTTGTCTTTTTGGAATACTTCTTTCTTGGCTGTCATAACGACAGTGGGACTTCCTTGTTGATGGATTTCCTTTTGCATTTCTTCTTTTATATAGCTGTTTTCTGGCAGTCAAGAGTCAAACATGCCAATCAGCACAATCACTATGCCATCAAGGTATTTGAGCAAACCCTGACGGATGTGATTACCTCGCAGGTTTGTCATTGATTGGTTGCATTGTTCTCTGTAATTGACAGAATTGATGCATTTTGTCATCAATGTGTGTTTTGGCATAACGTGAGCTTTTAAATGCAGCAATTACAGTTAGAGACCCTAAGCATTTGCTAGTGCTAGTTTTAACAACTACAAGCACAAAACAAATACTAAGGATTCCATAACCGTCGATGACTGATGTCAATGCCATTCACAAACTTCTTTTCAGCTGTATTTACTGTCATCATCCCCCAGCATTTGCTAGTGCTAGTTTCTCGTTGTTAACCAGCACATGGCTAATGTTGCGGAATGACATCACAATGGGGGTTCAAACCGTTTCAGATGCACAAAACACACACTGGTTGTAAGAGCACCTGCTTGCCCCCAGCATGTGCTAGTGCTACTTTTCATATCATGAAGCACGTAACAAATGCGGGAAGCAAACAGTGGTCATTTCTATAAAAATACATGTCCTGTTGAATTTGTCCTTTCAACCCCCAGCATATGCTAGTGCTAGTTGTATTTGTAAGACCAGCGCAAAGCAAATGCAAGGAGTCTCTTGGTATGATGGCAAGCAGCAACAGCTAGTTTCCAAATTTGTCTTTTTGAAATACTTCTTTCTTGGCTGTCATCACGACAGTTGGCCTTTCTTGTTGATGGATTTCCTTTTGCATTTCTTCTTTTATATAGCTGTTTTCTGGCAGTCAAGAGTCAAACATGCCAATCAGCACAATCACTATGCCATCAAGGTATTTGAGCAAACCCTGACGGATGTGATTACCTCGCAGGTTTGTCATTGATTGGTTGCATTGTTCTCTGTAATTGACAGAATTGATGCATTTTGTCATCAATGTGTGTTTTGGCATAACGTGAGCTTTGAAATGCAGCAATTACAGTTAGAGACCCTAAGCATTTGCTAGTGCTAGTTTTAACAACTACAAGCACAAAACAAATACTAAGGATTCCATAACCGTCGATGACTGATGTCAATGCCATTCACGAACTTCTTTTCAGCTGTATTTACTGTCATCATCCCCCAGCATTTGCTAGTGCTAGTTTCTCGTTGTTTACCAGCACATGGCTAATGTTGCGGAATGACATCACAATGGGGGTTCAAACCGTTTCAGATGCACAAAACACAAACTGGTTGTAAGAGCACCTGCTTGCCCCCAGCATGTGCTAGTGCTACTTTTCATATCATGAAGCACGTAACAAATGCGGGAAGCAAACAGTGGTCATTTCTATAAAAATACATGTCCTGTTGAATTTGTCCTTTCAACCCCCAGCATATGCTAGTGCTAGTTGTATTTGTAAGACCAGCGCAAAGCAAATGCAAGGAGTCTCTTGGTATGATGGCAAGCAGCAACAGCTAGTTTCCAAATTTGTCTTTTTGGAATACTTCTTTCTTGGCTGTCATCACGACAGTTGGCCTTTATTGTTGATGGATTTCCTTTTGCATTTCTTCTTTTATATAGCTGTTTTCTGGCAGTCAAGAGTCAAACATGCCAATCAGCACAATCACTATGCCATCAAGGTATTTGAGCAAACCCTGACGGATGTGATTACCTCGCAGGTTTGTCATTGATTGGTTGCATTGTTCTCTGTAATTGACAGAATTGATGCATTTTGTCATCAATGTGTGTTTTGGCATAACGTGAGCTTTTAAATGCAGCAATTACAGTTAGAGACGCTAAGCATTTGCTAGTGCAAGTTTTAACAACTACAAGCACAAAACAAATACTAAGGATTCCATAACCGTCGATGACTGATGTCAATGCCATTCACGAACTTCTTTTCAGCTGTATTTACTGTCATCATCCCCCAGCATTTGCTAGTGCTAGTTTCTCGTTGTTTACCAGCACATGGCTAATGTTGCGGAATGACATCACAATGGGGGTTCAAACCGTTTCAGATGCACAAAACACAAACTGGTTGTAAGAGCACCTGCTTGCCCCCAGCATGTGCTAGTGCTACTTTTCATATCATGAAGCACGTAACAAATGCGGGAAGCAAACAGTGGTCATTTCTATAAAAATACATATCCTGTTGAATTTGTCCTTTCAACCCCCAGCATATGCTAGTGCTAGTTGTATTTGTAAGACCAGCGCAAAGCAAATGCAAGGAGTCTCTTGGTATGATGGCAAGCAGCAACAGCTAGTTTCCAAATTTGTCTTTTTTGAATACTTCTTTCTTGGCTGTCATCACGACAGTGGGACTTTCTTGTTGATGGATTTCCTTTTGCATTTCTTCTTTTATATAGCTGTTTTCTGGCAGTCAAGAGTCAAACATGCCAATCAGCACAATCACTATGCCATCAAGGTATTTGAGCAAACCCTGACGGATGTGATTACCTCGCAGGTTTGTCATTGATTGGTTGCATTGTTCTCTGTAATTGACAGAATTGATGCCTTTTGTCATCAATGTGTGTTTTGGCATAACGTGAGCTTTTAAATGCAGCAATTACAGTTAGAGACCCTAAGCATTTGCTAGTGCTAGTTTTAACAACTACAAGCACAAAACAAATACTAAGGATTCCATAACCGTCGATGACTGATGTCAATGCCATTCACGAACTTCTTTTCAGCTGTATTTACTGTCATCATCCCCCAGCATTTGCTAGTGCTAGTTTCTCGTTGTTTACCAGCACATGGCTAATGTTGCGGAATGACATCACAATGGGGGTTCAAACCGTTTCAGATGCACAAAACACAAAATGGTTGTAAGAGCACCTGCTTGCCCCCAGCATGTGCTAGTGCTACTTTTCATATCATGAAGCACGTAACAAATGCGGGAAGCAAACAGTGGTCATTTCTATAAAAATACATATCCTGTTGAATTTGACCTTTCAACCCCCAGCATATGCTAGTGCTAGTTGTATTTGTAAGACCAGCGCAAAGCAAATGCAAGGAGTCTCTTGGTATGATGGCAAGCAGCAACATCTAGTTTCCAAATTTGTCTTTTTGGAATACTTCTTTCTTGGCTGTCATCACGACAGTTGGCCTTTCTTGTTGATGGATTTCCTTTTGCATTTCTTCTTTTATATAGCTGTTTTTTGGCAGTCAAGAGTCAAACATGCTAATCAGCACAATCACTATGCCATCAAGGTATTTGAGCAAACCCTGACGGATGTGATTACCTCGCAGGTTTGTCATTGATTGGTTGCATTGTTTTCTGTAATTGACAGAATTGATGCATTTTGTCATCAATGTGTGTTTTGGCATAACGTGAGCTTTTAAATGCAGCAATTACAGTTAGAGACCCTAAGCATTTGCTAGTGCTAGTTTTAACAACTACAAGCACAAAACAAATACTAAGGATTCCATAACCGTCGATGACTGATGTCAATGCCATTCACAAACTTCTTTTCAGCTGTATTTACTGTCATCATCCCCCAGCATTTGCTAGTGCTAGTTTCTCGTTGTTTACCAGCACATGGCTAATGTTGCGGAATGACATCACAATGGGGGTTCAAACCGTTTCAGATGCACAAAACACAAACTGGTTGTAAGAGCAACTGCTTGCCCCCAGCATGTGCTAGTGCTACTTTTCATATCATGAAGCACGTAACAAATGCGGGAAGCAAACAGTGGTCATTTCTATAAAAATACATGTCCTGTTGAATTTGTCCTTTCAACCCCCAGCATATGCTAGTGCTAGTTGTATTTGTAAGACCAGCGATAAGCAAATGCAAGGAGTCTCTTGGTATGATGGCAAGCAGCAACAGCTAGTTTCCAAATTTGTCTTTTTGAAATACTTCTTTCTTGGCTGTCATCACGACAGTTGGCCTTTCTTGTTGATGGATTTCCTTTTGCATTTCTTCTTTTATATAGCTGTTTTCTGGCAGTCAAGAGTCAAACATGCCAATCAGCACAATCACTATGCCATCAAGGTATTTGAGCAAACCCTGACGGATGTGATTACCTCGCAGGTTTGTCATTGATTGGTTGCATTGTTCTCTGTAATTGACAGAATTGATGCATTTTGTCATCAATGTGTGTTTTGGCATAACGTGAGCTTTTAAATGCAGCAATTACAGTTAGAGACCCTAAGCATTTGCTAGTGCTAGTTTTAACAACTACAAGCACAAAACAAATACTAAGGATTCCATAACCGTCGATGACTGATGTCAATGCCATTCACGAACTTCTTTTCAGCTGTATTTACTGTCATCATCCCCCAGCATTTGCTAGTGCTATTTTCTCGTTGTTTACCAGCACATGGCTAATGTTGCGGAATGACATCACAATGGGGGTTCAAACCGTTTCAGATGCACAAAACACAAACTGGTTGTAAGAGCACCTGCTTGTCCCCAGCATGTGCTAGTGCTACTTTTCATATCATGAAGCACGTAACAAATGCGGGAAGCAAACAGTGGTCATTTCTATAAAAATACATATCCTGTTGAATTTGTCCTTTCAACCCCCAGCATATGCTAGTGCTAGTTGTATTTGTAAGACCAGCGCAAAGCAAATGCAAGGAGTCTCTTGGTATGATGGCAAGCAGCAACAGCAAGTTTCCAAATTTGTCTTTTTGGAATACTTCTTTCTTGGCTGTCATCACGACAGTTGGCCTTTATTGTTGATGGATTTCCTTTTGCATTTCTTCTTTTATATAGCTGTTTTCTGGCAGTCAAGAGTCAAACATGCCAATCAGCACAATCACTATGCCATCAAGGTATTTGAGCAAAAGCCTGACGGATGTGATTACCTCGCAGGTTTGTCATTGATTGGTTGCATTGTTCTCTGTAATTGACAGAATTGATACCCTTTGTCATCAATGTGTGTTTTGGCATAACGTGAGCTTTTAAATGCAGCAATTACAGTTAGAGACCCTAAGCATTTGCTAGTGCTAGTTTTAACAACTACAAGCACAAAACAAATACTAAGGATTCCATAACCGTCGATGACTGATGTCAATGCCATTCACGAACTTCTTTTCAGCTGTATTTACTGTCATCATCCCCCAGCATTTGCTAGTGCTAGTTTCTCGTTGTTTACCAGCACATGGCTAATGTTGCGGAATGACATCACAATGGGGGTTCAAACCGTTTCAGATGCACAAAACACAAACTGGTTGTAAGAGCACCTGCTTGCCCCCAGCATGTGCTAGTGCTACTTTTCATATCATGAAGCACGTAACAAATGCGGGAAGCAAACAGTGGTCATTTCTATAAAAATACATGTCCTGTTGAATTTGTCCTTTCAACCCCCAGCATATGCTAGTGCTAGTTGTATTTGTAAGACCAGCGCAAAGCAAATGCAAGGAGTCTCTTGGTATGATGGCAAGCAGCAACAGCTAGTTTCCAAATTTGTCTTTTTAGAATACTTCTTTCTTGGCTGTCATCACGACAGTGGGACTTTCTTGTTGATGGATTTCCTTTTGCATTTCTTCTTTTATATAGCTGTTTTCTGGCAGTCAAGAGTCAAACATGCCAATCAGCACAATCACTATGCCATCAAGGTATTTGAGCAAACCCTGACGGATGTGATTACCTCGCAGGTTTGTCATTGATTGGTTGCATTGTTCTCTGTAATTGACAGAATTGATGCATTTTGTCATCAATGTGTGTTTTGGCATAACGTGAGCTTTTAAATGCAGCAATTACAGTTAGAGACGCTAAGCATTTGCTAGTGCAAGTTTTAACAACTACAAGCACAAAACAAATACTAAGGATTCCATAACCGTCGATGACTGATGTCAATGCCATTCACGAACTTCTTTTCAGCTGTATTTACTGTCATCATCCCCCAGCATTTGCTAGTGCTAGTTTCTCGTTGTTTACCAGCACATGGCTAATGTTGCGGAATGACATCACAATGGGGGTTCAAACCGTTTCAGATGCACAAAACACAAACTGGTTGTAAGAGCACCTGCTTGCCCCCAGCATGTGCTAGTGCTACTTTTCATATCATGAAGCACGTAACAAATGCGGGAAGCAAACAGTGGTCATTTCTATAAAAATACATATCCTGTTGAATTTGTCCTTTCAACCCCAGCATATGCTAGTGCGTGTTGTATTTGTAAGACCAGCGCAAAGCAAATGCAAGGAGTCTCTTGGTATGATGGCAAGCAGCAACAGCAAGTTTCCAAATTTGTCTTTTTGGAATACTTCTTTCTTGGCTCTCATCACGACAGTGGGACTTTCTTGTTGATGGATTTCCTTTTGCATTTCTTCTTTTATATAGCTGTTTTCTGGCAGTCAAGAGTCAAACATGCCAATCAGCACAATCACTATGCCATCAAGGTATTTAAACAAACCCTGACGGATGTGATTACCTCGCAGGTTTGTCATTGATTGGTTGCATTGTTCTCTGTAATTGACAGAATTGATGCCTTTTGTCATCAATGTGTGTTTTGGCATAACTTGAGCTTTCAAATGCAGCAATTACAGTTAGAGACCCTAAGCATTTGCTAGTGCTAGTTTTAACAACTACAAGCACAAAACAAATACTAAGGATTCCATAACCGTCGAGGACTGATGTCAATGCCATTCACGAACTTCTTTTCAGCTGTATTTACTGTCATCATACCCCAGCATTTGCTAGTGCTAGTTTCTCGTTGTTTACCAGCACATGGCTAATGTTGCGGAATGACATCAAAATGGGGGATCAAACCGTTTCAGATGCACAAAACTCAAAATTGTTGTAAGAGCACCTGCTTGTCCCCAGCATGTGCTAGTGCTACTTTTCATATCATGAAGCACGTAACAAATGCGGGAAGCAAACAGTGGTCATTTCTATCAAAATACATATCCTGTTGAATTTGTCCTTTCAACCCCCAGCATATGCTAGTGCTAGTTGTATTTGTAAGACCAGCGCAAAGCAAATGCAAGGAGTCTCTTGGTATGATGACAAGCAGCATCAGCTAGTTTCCAACTGTGTCTTTTTGGAATACTTCTTTCTTGGCTGTCATCACGACAGTGGGACTTTCTTGTTGATGGATTTCCTTTTGCATTTCTTCTTTAATATATCTGTTTTCTGGCAGTCAAGAGTCAAACATGCCAATCAGCACAATCACTATGCCATCATGGTATTTGAGCAAACCCTGACGGATGTGATTACCTCGCAGGTTTGTCAATGATTGGTTGCATTGTTCTCTGTAATTGACAGAATTGATGCCTGTGGTCATCAATGTGTGTTTTGGCATAACTTGAGCTTTCAAATGCAGCAATTACAGTTAGAGACCCTAAGCATTTGCTAGTGCTAGTTTTAACAACTACAAGCACAAAACAAATACTAAGGATTCCATAACCGTCGAGGACTGATGTCAATGCCATTCAAGAACTTCTTTTCAGCTGTATTTACTGTCATCATCCCCCAGCATTTGCTAGTGCTAGTTTCTCGTTGTTTACCAGCACATGGCTAATGTTGCGGAATGACATCACAATGGGGGATCAAACCGTTTCAGATGCACAAAACACAAAATTGTTGTAAGAGCACCTGCTTGCCCCCAGCATGTGCTTGTGCTACTATTCATATCATGAAACACGTAACAAATGCGGGAAGCAAACAGTGGTCATTTCTATCAAAATACATATCCTGTTGAATTTGTCCTTTCAACCCCCAGCATATGCTAGTGCTAGTTGTATTTGTAAGACCAGCGCAAAGCAAATGCAAGGAGTCTCTTGGTATGATGACAAGCAGCATCAGCTAGTTTCCAACTGTGTCTTTTTGGAATACTTCTTTCTTGGCTCTCATCACGACAGTGGGACTTTCTTGTTGATGGATTTCCTTTTGCATTTCTTCTTTAATATATCTGTTTTCTGGCAGTCAAGAGTCAAACATGCCAATCAGCACAATCACTATGCCATCATGGTATTTGATCAAACCCTGACGGATGTGATTTCCTCGCAGGTTTGTCATTGATTGTTTGCATTGTTCTCTGTAATTGACAGAATTGATGCCTTTTTTCATCAATGTGTGTTTTGGCATAACTTGAGCTTTCAAATGCAGCAATTACAGTTAGAGACCCTAAGCATTTGCTAGTGCTAGTTTTAACAACTACAAGCACAAAACAAATACTAAGGATTCCATAACCGTCGAGGACTGATGTCAATGCCATTCACGAACTTCTTTTCAGCTGTATTTACTGTCATCATCCCCCAGCATTTGCTAGTGCTAGTTTCTCGTTGTTTACCAGCACATGGCTAATGTTGCGGAATGACATCACAATGGGGGTTCAAACCGTTTCATATGCACAAAACACAAAATTGTTGTAAGAGCACCTGCTTGCCCCCAGCATGTGCTAGTGCTACTTTTCATATCATGAAGCACGTAACAAATGCGGGAAGAAAACAGTGGTCATTTCTATAAAAATACATATCCTGTTGAATTTGTCCTTTCAACCCCCAGCATATGCTAGTGCTAGTTGTATTTGTAAGACCAGCGCAAAGCAAATGCAAGGAGTCTCTTGGTATGATGGCAAGCAGCAACAGCTAGTTTCCAAATTTGTCTTTTTGGAATACTTCTTTCTTGGCTCTCATCACGACAGTGGGACTTTCTTGTTGATGGATTTCCTTTTGCATTTCTTCTTTTATATAGCTGTTTTCTGGCAGTCAAGAGTCAAACATGCCAATCAGCACAATCACTATGCCATCAAGGTATTTGAGCAAACCCTGACGGATGTGATTACCTCGCAGGTTTGTCATTGATTGGTTGCATTGTTCTCTATGCTGGGGGCAAGCAGGTGCTCTTACAACAATTTTGTGTTTTGTTCATCTGAAACGGTTTCATATCATGAAGCACGTAACAAATGCGGGAAGCAAACAATGGTCATTTCTATAAATTTACATATCCTGTTGAATTTGTCCTTTCAACCCCCAGCATATGCTAGTGCTAGTTGTATTTGTAAGACCAGCGCAAAGCAAATGCAAGGAGTCTCTTGGTATGATGGCAAGCAGCAACAGCAAGTTTCCAAATTTGTCTTTTTGGAATACTTCTTTCTTGGCTCTCATCACGACAGTGGGACTTTCTTGTTGATGGATTTCCTTTTGCATTTCTTCTTTTATATAGCTTTTTTCTTGCAGTCAAGAGTCAAACATGCCAATCAGCACAATCACTATGCCATCAAGGTATTTGAGCAAACCCTGACGGATGTGATTATCTCGCAGGTTTGTCATTGATTGGTTGCATTGTTCTCTGTAATTGACAGAATTGATGCCTTTTGTCATCAATGTGTGTTTTGGCATAACTTGAGCTTTCAAATGCAGCAATTACAGTTAGAGACCCTAAGCATTTGCTAGTGCTAGTTTTAACAACTACAAGCACAAAACAAATACTAAGGATTCCATAACCGTCGAGGACTGATGTCAATGCCATTCACGAACTTCTTTTCAGCTGTATTTACTGTCATCATCCCCCAGCATTTGCTAGTGCTAGTTTCTCGTTGTTTACCAGCACATGGCTAATGTTGCGCAATGACATCACAATGGGGGTTCAAACCGTTTCAGATGCACAAAACACAAAATGGTTGTAAGAGCACCTGCTTGCCCCCAGCATGTGCTAGTGCTACTTTTCATATCATGAAGCACGTAACAAATGCGGGAAGCAAACAGTGGTCATTTCTATCAAAATACATATCCTGTTGAATTTGTCCTTTCAACCCCCAGCATATGCTAGTGCTAGTTGTATTTGTAAGACCAGCGCAAAGCAAATGCAAGGAGTCTCTTGGTATGATGGCAAGCAGCATCAGCTAGTTTCCAAATGTGTCTTTTTGGAATACTTCTTTCGTGGCTGTCATCACGACAGTGGGACTTTCTTGTTGATGGATTTCCTTTTGCATTTCTTCTTTAATATATCTGTTTTCTTGCAGTCAAGAGTCAAACATGCCAATCAGCACAATCACTATGCCATCAAGGTATTTGAGCAAACCCTGACGGATGTGATTACCTCGCAGGTTTGTCATTGATTGGTTGCATTGTTCTCTGTAATTGACAGAATTGATGCCTTTTGTCATCAATGTGTGTTTTGGCATAACTTGAGCTTTCAAATGCAGTAATTACAGTTAGAGACCCTAGGCATTTCCTAGTGCTAGTTTTAACAACTACAAGCACAAAACAAATACTAAGGATTCCATAACCGTCGAGGACTGATGTCAATGCTGTTCACGAACTTCTTTTCAGCTGTATTTACTGTCATCATCCCCAAGCATTTGCTAGTGCTAGTTTCTCGTTGTTTACCAGCACATGGCTAATGTTGCGGAATGACATCACAATGGGGGTTCAAACCGTTTCAGATGCACAAAACACAAAATTGTTGTAAGAGCACCTGCTTGCCCCCAGCATGTGCTAGTGCTACTTTTCATATCATGAAGCACGTAACAAATGCGGGAAGCAAACAGTGGTCATTTCTATAAAAATACATATCCTGTTGAATTTGTCCTTTCAACCCCAGCATATGGCAGTGCTAGTTGTATTTGTAAGACCAGCGCAAAGCAAATGCAAGGAGTCTCTTGGTATGATGGCAAGCAGCAACAGCTAGTTACCAAATTTGTCTTTTTGGAATACTTCTTTCTTGGCTCTCATCACGACAGTGGGACTTTCTTGTTGATGGATTTCCTTTTGCATTTCTTCTTTTATATAGCTGTTTTCTGGCAGTCAAGAGTCAAACATGCCAATCAGCACAATCACTATGCCATCAAGGTATTTGAGCAAACCCTGACGGATGTGATTACCTCGCAGGTTTGTCATTGATTGGTTGCATTGTTCTCTGTAATTGACAGAATTGATGCCTTTGATCATCAATGTGTGTTTTGGCATAACTTGAGCTTTCAAATGCAGCAATTACAGTTAGAGACCCTAAGCATTTGCTAGTGCTAGTTTTAACAACTACAAGCACAAAACAAATACTAAGGATTCCATAACCGTCGAGGACTGATGCCAATGCCATTCACGAACTTCTTTTCAGCTGTATTTACTGTCATCATCCCCCAGCATTTGCTAGTGCTAGTTTCTCGTTGTTTACCAGCACATGGCTAATGTTGCGGAATGACATCACAATGGGGGTTCAAACCGTTTCAGATGCACAAAACACAAAATTGTTGTAAAGGCACCTGCTTGCCCCCAGCATGTGCTAGTGCTACTTTTCATATCATGAAGCACGTAACAAATGCGGGAAGCAAACAGTGGTCATTTCTATAAAAATACATATCCTGTTGAATTTGTCCTTTCAACCCCCAGCATATGCTAGTGCTAGTTGTATTTGTAAGACCAGCGCAAAGCAAATGCAAGGAGTCTCTTGGTATGATGGCAAGCAGCAACAGCTAGTTTCCAAATTTGTCTTTTTGGAATACTTCTTTCTTGGCTCTCATCACGACAGTGGGACTTTCTTGTTGATGGATTTCCTTTTGCATTTCTTCTTTTATATAGCTGTTTTCTTGCAGTCAAGAGTCAAACATGCCAATCAGCACAATCACTATGCCATCAAGGTATTTGAGCAAACCCTGACGGATGTGATTACCTCACAGGTTTGTCATTGATTGGTTGCATTGTTCTCTATGCTGGGGGTAAGCAGGTGCTCTTACAACAATTTTGTGTTTTGTTCATCTGAAACGGTTTCATATCATGAAGCACGTAACAAATGCGGGAAGCAAACAGTGGTCATTTCTATAAAATTACATATCCTGTTGAATTTGTACTTTCAACCCCCAGCATATGCTAGTGCTAGTTGTATTTGTAAGACCAGCGCAAAGCAAATGCAAGGAGTCTCTTGGTATGATGGCAAGCAGCAACAGCTAGTTTCCAAATTTGTCTTTTTGGAATACTTCTTTCTAGGCTCTCATCACGACAGTGGGACTTTCTTGTTGATGGATTTCCTTTTGCATTTCTTGTTTTATATAGCTTTTTTCTTGCAGTCAAGAGTCAAACATGCCAATCAGCACAATCACTATGCCATCAAGGTATTTGAGCAAACCCTGACGGATGTGATTACCTCACAGGTTTGTCATTGATTGGTTGCATTGTTCTCTGTAATTGACAGAATTGATGCCTTTTGTCATCAATGTGTGTTTTGGCATAACTTGAGCTTTCAAATGCAGCAATTACAGTTAGAGACCCTAAGCATTTGCTAGTGCTAGTTTTAACAACTACAAGCACAAAACAAATACTAAGGATTCCATAACCGTCGAGGACTGATGTCAATGCCATTCACGAACTTCTTTTCAGCTGTATTTACTGTCATCATCCCCCAGCATTTGCTAGTGCTAGTTTCTCGTTGTTTACCAGCACATGGCTAATGTTGCGGAATGACATCACAATGGGGGTTCAAACCGTTTCAGATGCACAAAACACAAAATGGTTGTAAGAGCGCCTGCTTGTCCCAAGCATGTGCTAGTGCTACTTTTCATATCATTAAGCACGTAACAAATGCGGGAAGCAAACAGTGGTCATTTCTATAAAAATACATATCCTGTTGAATTTGTCCTTTCAACCCCCAGCATATGCTAGTGCTAGTTGTATTTGTAAGACCAGCGCAAAGCAAATGCAAGGAGTCTCTTGGTATGATGGCAAGCAGCAACAGCTAGTTTCCAAATTTGTCTTTTTGGAATACTCCTTTCTAGGCTGTCATCACGACAGTGTGACTTTCTTGTTGATGGATTTCCTTTTGCATTTCTTCTTTTATATAGCTGTTTTCTGGCAGTCAAGAGTCAAACATGCCAATCAGCACAATCACTATGCCATCAAGATATTTGAGCAAACCCTGACGGATGTGATTACCTCCCAGGTTTGTCATTGATTGGTTGCATTGTTCTCTGTAATTGACAGAATTGATGCCTTTTGTAATCAATGTGTGTTTTGGCAAAACTTGAGCTTTCAAATGCATCAATTACAGTTAGAGACCCTAAGCATTTGCTAGTGCTAGTTTTAACAACTACAAGCACAAAACAAATACTAAGGATTCCATAACCGTCGAGGACTGATGTCAATGCCATTCACGAACTTCTTTTCGGCTGTATTTACTGTCATCATCCCCCAGCATTTGCTAGTGCTAGTTTCTCGTCGTTTACCAACACATGGCTAATGTTGCGGAATGACGACACAATGGGGGTTCAAACCGTTTCAGATGCACAAAATACAAAATTGTTGTAAGAGCACCTGCTTGTCCCCAGCATGTGCTAGTGCTACTTTTCATATCATGAAGCACGTAACAAATGCGGGAAGCAAACAGTGGTCATTTCTATAAAAATACATATCCTGTTGAATTTGTCCTTTCAACCCCCAGCATATGCTAGTGCTAGTTGTATTTGTAAGACCAGCCCAAAGCAAATGCAAGGAGTCTCTTGGTATGATGGCAAGCAGCATCAGCTAGTTTCCAAATGTGTCTTTTTGGAATACTTCTTTCGTGGCTGTCATCACGACAGTGGGACTTTCTTGTTGATGGATTTCCTTTTGCATTTCTTCTTTAATATATCTGTTTTCTTGCAGTCAAGAGTCAAACATGCCAATCAGCACAATCACTATGCCATCAAGATATTTGAGCAAACCCTGACGGATGTGATTACCTCGCAGGTTTGTCATTGATTGGTTGCATTGTTCTCTGTAATTGACAGAATTGATGCCTTTTGTCATCAATGTGTGTTTTGGCATAACTTGAGCTTTCAAATGCAGCAATTACAGTTAGAGACCCTAAGCATTTGCTAGTGCTAGTTTTAACAACTACAAGCACAAAACAAATACTAAGGATTCCATAACCGTCGAGGACTGATGTCAATGCCATTCACGAACTTCTTTTCAGCTGTATTTACTGTCATCATCCCCCAGCATTTGCTAGTGCTAGTTTCTCGTTGTTTACCAGCAAATGGCTAATGTTGCGGAATGACATCACAATGGGGGTTCAAACCGTTTCAGATGCACAAAACACAAAATTGTTGTAAGAGCACCTGCTTGCCCCCAGCATGTGCTAGTGCTACTTTTCATATCATGAAGCACGTAACAAATGCGGGAAGCAAACAGTGGTCATTTCTATAAAAATACATATCCTGTTGAATTTGTCCTTTCAACCCCAAGCATATGCTAGTGCTAGTTGTATTTGTAAGACCAGCGCAAAGCAAATGCAAGGACTCTCTTGGTATGATGGCTAGCAGCAACAGCTAGTTTCCAAATTTGTCTTTTCGGAATACTTCTTTCTTGGCTGTCATCACGACAGTGGGACTTTCTTGTTGATGGATTCCTTTTGCATTTCTTCTTTAATATAGCTGTTTTCTGGCAGTCAAGAGTCAAACATACCAATCAGCACAATCACTATGCCATCAAGGTATTTGAGCAAACCCTGACGGATGTGATTACCTCCAAGGTTTGTCATTGATTGGTTGCATTGTTCTCTGTAATTGACAGAATTGATGCCTTTTGTCATCAATGTGTGTTTTGGCATAACTTGAGCTTTCAAATTCAGTAATTACAGTTAGAGACCCTAAGCATTTCCTAGTGCTAGTTTTAACAACTACAAGCACAAAACAAATACTAAGGATTCCATAACCGTCGAGGACTGATGTCAATGCCATTCACGAACTTCTTTTCAGCTGTATTTACTGTCATCATCCCCCAGCATTTGCTAGTGCTAGTTTCTCGTTGTTTACCAGCACATGGCTAATGTTGCGGAATGACATCAAAATGGGGGTTCAAACCGTTTCAGATGCACAAAACACAAAATGGCGTGTCGGTTATTATATTCAGTAAGGAAGGGTTGAGTAAGTCTATGTTACTCTTAAGGTGTTTCAATTGTCCTTACCCAATCCCTTTGTTCTTATTGGCTAATTCAAATCACCGCACGAGCTCATGTCAATTTCACGTGCACGCCACATCAGCACTTATCACTGATCACTCGACGACACAAGACGGACGATAAATATAAATAAGGTTAGTTATAAACAATTGCTAATCTATATATTTATCATTTGTAGATTTATTATGATAACTTATATATGTTAAGTTATATCTAAAGTAGATCTTTGATAATTAACACTATTTCATCTTTGATGATTTAGTCGCCATCTTGCTATGAGTAATTCAATCAGTAACTAAATATGTAATTAGGGTTAAACTAAAGTATCAAACTTATTGCTAAAAGATTTCTCCTTTTATTCTCTCTGTGTGAATGTTGATTGAATGAGAATCGATAGGTTAATAACGTATTTATATTTTATCTACCTTTTGGTAAGTGTGTGAGCGACATGGTTGTTTATAAATCTCATGTGTTATGTCCGCCGATTGTTTAATTGTGTTCTTGTTCAATTAAGGAATGAGATCTGGATTCACGCTAATCCGTGGCTTTAAGGACATAGCACCTCAGCGCCACACGCAGGGTAAGCTATTTTAATAATGTATATGTTTATTGTATTTTGTAAATATGTTTATCATACATGATGTGTGGTAATTATGTTCGTGTGTTTATCATCATAATATATATATTATGGTAACAATTATGTAACATTTGCGACAGGGTATAATATTCTGTAGTGTGATTCTTATATTTATATTCTGTTTACATAAGGGATTACCTCCCTTGATGTCTTGTACCTGTTAACACAGCATTGTAAAGATTACTCAATCATGGTTCCAAATTGGAGTTCTGACATTTGAAAAGTATATGTAATCAAGCGTATTTACATGATATGTAAATGTGAAGATAATGCTTTTAACCCTTACGATGCGGCTATATATTTTTGCTCTACAAGCCCACGTGGCGGAATTGTTTTGTCCGGTGCCAGCCACCGTTATATCCTGATTAACCGCTTCTTTATTTTTGTGCGCGGATATACATATGATACATGGAAATAAAGACAATTCTCTCTTCTATACGATGATGTAAAAATTATAAAATTATTTCTAATGGTTCGTGAGATATAAATGCCGCAAGGTGGGTACCCTCAATCATTTTGAGGTAAACAAATTTTGTGCGGCACTTGTCGCAACGCTTTGCCGCTTCTTTATTTTTGTGCGCGGATATACATATGATACATGGAAATGAAGACAATTCTCTCTTCTACACGATGATGTAAAAATTATAGAATTATCTCTATTGGTTTGTGAGATATGAATGCCGCAAGGTGGGTACCCTCAATCATTTTTGAGAAAAGGTTTGATATTTTATATCCGGGAGCAGCCAAGACTGCTTGCAGTCAATATATAGCCTTATCCTGAAAGTTACGGATTTCGCCAAGAGGGCTTACGTGCCATTTTATATTTGGCCCGTAAATATCACGCGCCCCGCATCGTAAGGGTTAATGCTGTTATTTGTGAATGTGTATTATTTGAAATGTGACAAATTGTACATTGTTTTATGACTGTATTTCAGGGTGTCTATTTGTCTGAGTTGCAAGGCAATAAACCTTACACACACCCGTGACCCGTGTTTGGACTCTGCTTTCACCCACTCACACCCGGTTACAAAAATGGAGCCCCCAGTGACCAGTACTGACCAGTGCCAAGCTTGATGCCACAGGACACCGTTGGCTAGCTGCCCTCTCCAGCTACAACTTTAGTATCAAGTACAGACCAGGGAAAGCAAATATGGACGCCGACGCTCTGTCAAGATTGCCAGTCGAGCAGGATACAGACAGCATGGAACGGATTTCAACGGATTCTGTCTCTGCCATATGCCAGTCTGTGCACGTCGACAACCTAGTTGAAAGTTTGTGTCTTTCTACAGACGTGGTTGAAGATGAGGACCTCGACTTGACTGATGACACTTGTGATCGGAATGCCAGAGACTGGAGAAAGGCTCAAGCTAAAGACAATCTACTGGCCGACATCATTTCGAACTTGAGGAATGGAACTCGTCCAGATCGAACCAAGTACTCCAAGGATACCTGTATGTCTGCTCTGTTAAAGAACTTCAGCCAATACAAGCTCAAGCGTGGAGTCCTCTACAGAGTGACAAGTATTTGTGGAACAGACAGGGAACAGCTAGTTTTGCCTTCGAGAGTTAGGACAGCAGCACTTAGGAGTCTCCACGATAACGTAGGTCATCCAGGCAGGGACAGGACTATCTCACTACTACGAGACAGGTTTTACTGGCCTGGAATGGGGAATGACGTGGAGGTGCATCTGCAAAATTGTCAGCGCTGCTTAAGAAGGAAAACAGCAACTAACATCCGAGCTCCACTCAACAATATCAAGACATCAGAGCCTCTAGAGCTAGTATGTATGGACTTCCTGTCGCTGGAACCATCCAAAGGAGGAATCGAAAACGTATTGGTAATCACAGACCATTTCACTCGGTACGCCCAAGCCTATCCCACAAGGAATATGACTGCCAAGACAACTGCCGAGACGTTTTTCAACAACTTTGTCGTCCATTATGGTCTACCAAAAAGAATACATTCTGATCAAGGTGCCAACTTCACAGGGAAACTTATGGAAGAACTCTGCAAACTGTTGAAGATTGAGAAATCCCGCACAACGCCCTATCATCCAATGGGCAATGGGATGACAGAACGGTTTAACCGCACCCTGTGTGACATGCTTGGGACCTTGGAACCAGAACAGAAGAAGAATTGGAAGGCACACGTAGGACCTCTTGTTCATGCCTACAACTGTACTCGCCATGAGTCTACAACATTAGCCCCATTCTTCTTGATGTTTGGACGCCATCCGAGACTCCCAATAGATCTTGCCTTTGGACTCGACATCGAATCTCAGGACAAGAAGTCGACAACAGACTATGTGAAGCAACTGAGAAAACGACTCAAGGAAGCTTATGATCTTGCAACCACAGCAGCAGATAAGTCGAGGAGCAAGCAGAAAACTCAATATGACAAGAGAGCCAGAGCTGCTATGTTAGAGCCAGGAGATCGTGTTCTGGTGAAGATTTTGGCCTTCGACGGTAGACATAAGTTGGCTGATAAGTGGGAAGAAGATCTGTATGTAGTGCTTCGCCAACCCAATCCATCCATTCCAGTGTTTGAAGTTGGTAAGGAGAGTGGTGAGGGAAGGAAGAGAGTACTACACAGGAACCTACTTCTGCCAGTTAGCTCTATGCCCCCGGAAGTGCCATGTGAGAAAACTACCCAAAAGAGACAAGTTCAACCACCTGTGCCAAGACCTCGGAAAAAGAAGACAGAGATTACCATCACCGAGGATCTGTCTGATGAAGAATCAGTTATGTGCTACACCCACCCTTCAGGATCTTCAGTTTCCACTGAGAGCTCAGTGGAGCGGCCAACTGAAGAGGAGTCAGCTGAGACTGCAGAAGGAGATGGGACTCCTACTGAAGAAGGGGAGGAAAGAGAGCAGGCTGATGTTGCTGATCTACAGGATGAGCAGGACCAAGACAGAGCAGAGGCAGCAGGTGGAGAACAAGACGGCAGAGATGAACCTCCCGATGTTCAGCCAGAAGAGGATTTTGATGACACTTCTCAGCCACGGCGGTCGACTAGTACCAGGACACAGCCAAGCTGGATGAGAAGTGGAGATTACGTTCTCTCTGCCAACGCTACGACAGCTGATTCCGGACAACCAGAGTGGCTCAGCCGAGCAAATTACCTCAGCTCCCTCATAGCTGACGACAGATTCCGGGATCAGCGTCACAGACTGTCTGACATACTTTTTGATATCCTCAGTGGCAAGGGCAAATGACGGGACGTCATTTGTCAGTGGAGGGAAGTATGTGGCAGGCAGTTTGTTTTGTATATAACTTTTATTTGTTAATAAACACGTTTTCTCATTTAATATCTTTCTTTTATTTCATTAGCTTTTAGTTGTACATTATCATTTTAGTTAGCATTAGGTATAGTTTATTTAGCGTGTCGGTTATTATATTCAGTAAGGAAGGGTTGAGTAAGTCTATGTTACTCTTAAGGTGTTTCAATTGTCCTTACCCAATCCCTTTGTTCTTATTGGCTAATTCAAATCACCGCACGAGCTCATGTCAATTTCACGTGCACGCCACATCAGCACTTATCACTGATCACTCGACGACACAAGACGGACGATAAATATAAATAAGGTTAGTTATAAACAATTGCTAATCTATATATTTATCATTTGTAGATTTATTATGATAACTTATATATGTTAAGTTATATCTAAAGTAGATCTTTGATAATTAACACTATTTCATCTTTGATGATTTAGTCGCCATCTTGCTATGAGTAATTCAATCAGTAACTAAATATGTAATTAGGGTTAAACTAAAGTATCAAACTTATTGCTAAAACATTTCTCCTTTCATTCTCTCTGTGTGAATGTTGATTGAATGAGAATCGATAGGTTAATTACGTATTTATATGTTATCTACCTTTTGGTAAGTGTGTGAGCGACATGGTTGTTTATAAATCTCATGTGTTATGTCCGCCGATTGTTTAATTGTGTTCTTGTTCAATTAAGGAATGAGATCTGGATTCACGCTAATCCGTGGCTTTAAGGACATAGCACCTCAGCGCCACACGCAGGGTAAGCTATTTTAATAATGTATATGTTTACTGTATTTTGTAAATATGTTTATCATACATGATGTGTGGTAATTATGTTCGTGTGTTTATCATCATAATATATATATTATGGTAACAATTATGTAACATTTGCGACAGGGTATAATATTCTGTAGTGTGATTCTTATATTTATATTCTGTTTACATAAGGGATTACCTCCCTTGATGTCTTGTACCTGTTAACACAGCATTGTAAAGATTACTCAATCATGGTTCCAAATTGGAGTTCTGACATTTGAAAAGTATATGTAATCAAGCTTATTTACATGATATGTAAATGTGAAGATAATGCTTTTAATGCTGTTATTTGTGAATGTGTATTATATGAAATGTGACAAATTGTACATTGTTTTATGACTGTAATTCAGGGTGTATATTTGTCTGAGTTGCAAGGCAATAAACCTTACACACACCCGTGACCCGTGTTTGGACTCTGCTTTCACCCACTCACACCCGGTTACAGTAAGAGCACCTGCTTGCCCCCAGCATGTGCTAGTGCTACTTTTCATATCATTAAGCACGTAACAAATGCGGGAACCCCCAGCATATGTTAGTGCTAGTTGTATTTGTAAGACCAGCGCAAAGCAAATGCAAGGACTCTCTTGGTATGATGGCAAGCAGCAACAGCTAGTTTCCAAATTTGTCTTTTTGGAATACTCCTTTCTAGGCTGTCATCACGACAGTGGGACTTTCTTGTTGATGGATTTCCTTTTGCATTTCTTCTTTTATATAGCTGTTTTCTGGCAGACAAGGGTCAAACATGCCAATCAGCACAATCACTATGCCATCAAGGTATTTGAGCAAACCCTGACGGATGTGATTACCTCGCAGGTTTGTCATTGATTGGTTGCATTGTTCTCTGTAATTGACAGAATTGATGCCTTTTGTCATCAATGTGTGTTTTGGCATAACTTGAGCTTTCAAATGCAGTAATTACAGTTAGAGACCCTAAGCATTTCCTAGGGCTAGTTTTAACAACTACAAGCACAAAACAAATACTAAGGATTCCATAACCGTCGAGGACTGATGTCAATGCCATTCACGGACTTCTTTTCAGCTGTATTTACTGTCATCATCAACCAGCATTTGCTAGTGCTAGTTTCTCGTCGTTTACCAACACATGGCTAATGTTGCGGAATGACATCACAATGGGGGTTCAAACCGTTTCAGATGCACAAAACACAAAATGGTTGTAAGAGCACCTGCTTGTCCCCAGCATGTGCTAGTGCTACTTTTCATATCATTAAGCACGTAACAAATGCAGGAAGCAAACAGTGGTCATTTCTATAAAAATACATATCCTGTTGAATTTGTCCTTTCAACCCCCAGCATATGCTAGTGCTAGTTGTATTTGTAAGACCAGCGCAAAGCAAATGCAAGGAGTCTCTTGGTATGATGGCAAGCAGCAACAGCTAGTTTCCAAATTTGTCTTTTTGGAATACTCCTTTCTAGGCTGTCATCACGACAGTGGGACTTTCTTGTTGATGGATTTCCTTTTGCATTTCTTCTTTTATATAGCTGTTTTCTGGCAGTCATGAGTCAAACATGCCAATCAGCACAATCACTATACCATCAAGGTATTTGAGCAAACCCTGACGGATGTGATTACCTCGCAGGTTTGTCATTGATTGGTTGCATTGTTCTCTGTAATTGACAGAATTGATGCCTTTTGTAATCAATGTGTGTTTTGGCATAACTTGAGCTTTCAAATGCAGTAATTACAGTTAGAGACCCTAAGCATTTGCTAGTGCTAGTTTTAACAACTACAAGCACAAAACAAATACTAAGGATTCCATAACCGTCGAGGACTGATGTCAATGCCATTCACGAACTTCTTTTCAGCTGTATTTACTGTCATCATCCCCCAGCATTTGCTAGTGCTAGTTTCTCGTTGTTTACCAGCACATGGCTAATGTTGCGGAATGACATCACAATGGGGGTTCAAACCGTTTCAGATACACAAAACACAAAATGGTTGTAAGAGCACCTGCTTGCCCCCAGCATGTGCTAGTGCTACTTTTCATATCATTAAGCACGTAACAAATGCGGGAAGCAAACAGTGGTCATTTCTATAAAAATACATATCCTGTTGAATTTGTCCTTTCAACCTCCAGCATATGCTAGTGCTAGTTGTATTTGTAAGACCAGCGCAAAGAAAATGCAAGGACTCTCTTGGTATGATGGCAAGTCTTTTGGGAATACTTCTTTCTTGGCTGTCATCACGAGAGTGGGACTTTCTTGTTGATGGATTCCTTTTGCATTTCTTCTTTTATATAGCTGTTTTCTGGCAGTCAAGAGTCAAACATGCCAATCAGCACAATCACTATGCCATCAAGGAATTTGAGCAAACCCTGACGGATGTGATTACCTCCCAGGTTTGTCATTGATTGGTTGCATTGTTCTCTGTAATTGACAGAATTGATGCCTTTTGTCATCAATGTGTGTTTTGGCATAACTTGAGCTTTCAAATGCAGTAATTACAGTTAGAGACCCTAAGCATTTGCTAGTGCTAGTTTTAACAACTACAAGCACAAAACAAATACTAAGGATTCCATAACCGTCGAGGACTGATGTCAATGCCATTCACGAACTTCTTTTCAGCTGTATTTACTGTCATCATCCCCCAGCATTTGCTAGTGCTAGTTTCTCGTTGTTTACCAGCAAATGGCTAATGTTGCGGAATGACATCACAATGGGGGTTCAAACCGTTTCAGATGCACAAAACACAAAATTGTTGTAAGAGCACCTGCTTGCCCCCAGCATGTGCTAGTGCTACTTTTCATATCATGAAGCACGTAACAAATGCGGGAAGCAAACAGTGGTCATTTCTATAAAAATACATATCCTGTTGAATTTGTCCTTTCAACCCCCAGCATATGCTAGTGCTAGTTGTATTTGTAAGACCAGCGCAAAGCAAATGCAAGGAGTCTCTTGGTATGATGGCAAGCAGCAACAGCTAGTTTCCAAATTTGTCTTTTTGGAATACTCCTTTCTAGGCTGTCATCACGACAGTGGGACTTTCTTGTTGATGGATTTCCTTTTGCATTTCTTCTTTTATATAGCTGTTTTCTGGCAGTCATGAGTCAAACATGCCAATCAGCACAATCACTATACCATCAAGGTATTTGAGCAAACCCTGACGGATGTGATTACCTCGCAGGTTTGTCATTGATTGGTTGCATTGTTCTCTGTAATTGACAGAATTGATGCCTTTTGTAATCAATGTGTGTTTTGGCATAACTTGAGCTTTCAAATGCAGTAATTACAGTTAGAGACCCTAAGCATTTGCTAGTGCTAGTTTTAACAACTACAAGCACAAAACAAATACTAAGGATTCCATAACCGTCGAGGACTGATGTCAATGCCATTCACGAACTTCTTTTCAGCTGTATTTACTGTCATCATCCCCCAGCATTTGCTAGTGCTAGTTTCTCGTTGTTTACCAGCACATGGCTAATGTTGCGGAATGACATCACAATGGGGGTTCAAACCGTTTCAGATACACAAAACACAAAATGGTTGTAAGAGCACCTGCTTGCCCCCAGCATGTGCTAGTGCTACTTTTCATATCATTAAGCACGTAACAAATGCGGGAAGCAAACAGTGGTCATTTCTATAAAAATACATATCCTGTTGAATTTGTCCTTTCAACCCCCAGCATATGCTAGTGCTAGTTGTATTTGTAAGACCAGCGCAAAGCAAATGCAAGGACTCTCTTGGTATGATGGCAAGTCTTTTGGGAATACTTCTTTCTTGGCTGTCATCACGAGAGTGGGACTTTCTTGTTGATGGATTCCTTTTGCATTTCTTCTTTTATATAGCTGTTTTCTGGCAGTCAAGAGTCAAACATGCCAATCAGCACAATCACTATGCCATCAAGGTATTTGAGCAAACCCTGACGGATGTGATTACCTCCCAGGTTTGTCATTGATTGGTTGCATTGTTCTCTGTAATTGACAGAATTGATGCCTTTTGTCATCAATGTGTGTTTTGGCATAACTTGAGCTTTCAAATGCAGTAATTACAGTTAGAGACCCTAAGCATTTGCTAGTGCTAGTTTTAACAACTACAAGCACAAAACAAATACTAAGGATTCCATAACCGTCGAGGACTGATGTCAATGCCATTCACGAACTTCTTTTCAGCTGTATTTACTGTCATCATCCCCCAGCATTTGCTAGTGCTAGTTTCTCGTTGTTTACCAGCAAATGGCTAATGTTGCGGAATGACATCACAATGGGGGTTCAAACCGTTTCAGATGCACAAAACACAAAATTGTTGTAAGAGCACCTGCTTGCCCCCAGCATGTGCTAGTGCTACTTTTCATATCATGAAGCACGTAACAAATGCGGGAAGCAAACAGTGGTCATTTCTATAAAAATACATATCCTGTTGAATTTGTCCTTTCAACCCCAAGCATATGCTAGTGCTAGTTCTATTTGTAAGACCAGCGCAAAGCAAATGCAAGGACTCTCTTGGTATGATGGCAAGCAGCAACAGCTAGTTTCCAAATTTGTCTTTTCGGAATACTTCTTTCTTGGCTGTCATCACGACAGTGGGACTTTTTTGTTGATGGATTCCTTTTGCATTTCTTCTTTAATATAGCTGTTTTCTGGCAGTCAAGAGTCAAACATACCAATCAGCACAATCACTATGCCATCAAGGTATTTGAGCAAACCCTGACGGATGTGATTACCTCCAAGGTTTGTCATTGATTGGTTGCATTGTTCTCTGTAATTGACAGAATTGATGCCTTTTGTCATCAATGTGTGTTTTGGCATAACTTGAGCTTTCAAATGCAGTAATTACAGTTAGAGACCCTAAGCATTTCCTAGTGCTAGTTTTAACAACTACAAGCACAAAACAAATACTAAGGATTCCATAACCGTCGAGGACTGATGTCAATGCCATTCACGAACTTCTTTTCAGCTGTATTTACTGTCATCATCCCCCAGCATTTGCTAGTGCTAGTTTCTCGTTGTTTACCAGCACATGGCTAATGTTGCGGAATGACATCAAAATGGGGGTTCAAACCGTTTCAGATGCACAAAACACAAAATGGCGTGTCGGTTATTATATTCAGTAAGGAAGGGTTGAGTAAGTCTATGTTACTCTTAAGGTGTTTCAATTGTCCTTACCCAATCCCTTTGTTCTTATTGGCTAATTCAAATCACCGCACGAGCTCATGTCAATTTCACGTGCACGCCACATCAGCACTTATCACTGATCACTCGACGACACAAGACGGACGATAAATATAAATAAGGTTAGTTATAAACAATTGCTAATCTATATATTTATCATTTGTAGATTTATTATGATAACTTATATATGTTAAGTTATATCTAAAGTAGATCTTTGATAATTAACACTATTTCATCTTTGATGATTTAGTCGCCATCTTGCTATGAGTAATTCAATCAGTAACTAAATATGTAATTAGGGTTAAACTAAAGTATCAAACTTATTGCTAAAACATTTCTCTTTTTATTCTCTCTGTGTGAATGTTGATTGAATGAGAATCGATAGGTTAATAACGTATTTATATTTTATCTACCTTTTGGTAAGTGTGTGAGCGACATGGTTGTTTATAAATCTCATGTGTTATGTCCGCCGATTGTTTAATTGTGTTCTTGTTCAATTAAGGAATGAGATCTGGATTCACGCTAATCCGTGGCTTTAAGGACATAGCACCTCAGCGCCACACGCAGGGTAAGCTATTTTAATAATGTATATGTTTATTGTATTTTGTAAATATGTTTATCATACATGATGTGTGGTAATTATGTTCGTGTGTTTATCATCATAATATATATATTATGGTAACAATTATGTAACATTTGCGACAGGGTATAATATTCTGTAGTGTGATTCTTATATTTATATTCTGTTTACATAAGGGATTACCTCCCTTGATGTCTTGTACCTGTTAACACAGCATTGTAAAGATTACTCAATCATGGTTCCAAATTGGAGTTCTGACATTTGAAAAGTATATGTAATCAAGCGTATTTACATGATATGTAAATGTGAAGATAATGCTTTTAATGCTGTTATTTGTGAATGTGTATTATATGAAATGTGACAAATTGTACATTGTTTTATGACTGTATTTCAGGGTGTCTATTTGTCTGAGTTGCAAGGCAATAAACCTTACACACACCCGTGACCCGTGTTTGGACTCTGCTTTCACCCACTCACACCCGGTTACAAAAATGGAGCCCCCAGTGACCAGTACTGACCAGTGCCAAGCTTGATGCCACAGGACACCGTTGGCTAGCTGCCCTCTCCAGCTACAACTTTAGTATCAAGTACAGACCAGGGAAAGCAAATATGGACGCCGACGCTCTGTCAAGATTGCCAGTCGAGCAGGATACAGACAGCATGGAACGGATTTCAACGGATTCTGTCTCTGCCATATGCCAGTCTGTGCACGTCGACAACCTAGTTGAAAGTTTGTGTCTTTCTACAGACGTGGTTGAAGATGAGGACCTCGACTTGACTGATGACACTTGTGATCGGAATGCCAGAGACTGGAGAAAGGCTCAAGCTAAAGACAATCTACTGGCCGACATCATTTCGAACTTGAGGAATGGAACTCGTCCAGATCGAACCAAGTACTCCAAGGATACCTGTATGTCTGCTCTGTTAAAGAACTTCAGCCAATACAAGCTCAAGCGTGGAGTCCTCTACAGAGTGACAAGTATTTGTGGAACAGACAGGGAACAGCTAGTTTTGCCTTCGAGAGTTAGGACAGCAGCACTTAGGAGTCTCCACGATAACGTAGGTCATCCAGGCAGGGACAGGACTATCTCACTACTACGAGACAGGTTTTACTGGCCTGGAATGGGGAATGACGTGGAGGTGCATCTGCAAAATTGTCAGCGCTGCTTAAGAAGGAAAACAGCAACTAACATCCGAGCTCCACTCAACAATATCAAGACATCAGAGCCTCTAGAGCTAGTATGTATGGACTTCCTGTCGCTGGAACCATCCAAAGGAGGAATCGAAAACGTATTGGTAATCACAGACCATTTCACTCGGTACGCCCAAGCCTATCCCACAAGGAATATGACTGCCAAGACAACTGCCGAGACGTTTTTCAACAACTTTGTCGTCCATTATGGTCTACCAAAAAGAATACATTCTGATCAAGGTGCCAACTTCACAGGGAAACTTATGGAAGAACTCTGCAAACTGTTGAAGATTGAGAAATCCCGCACAACGCCCTATCATCCAATGGGCAATGGGATGACAGAACGGTTTAACCGCACCCTGTGTGACATGCTTGGGACCTTGGAACCAGAACAGAAGAAGAATTGGAAGGCACACGTAGGACCTCTTGTTCATGCCTACAACTGTACTCGCCATGAGTCTACAACATTAGCCCCATTCTTCTTGATGTTTGGACGCCATCCGAGACTCCCAATAGATCTTGCCTTTGGACTCGACATCGAATCTCAGGACAAGAAGTCGACAACAGACTATGTGAAGCAACTGAGAAAACGACTCAAGGAAGCTTATGATCTTGCAACCACAGCAGCAGATAAGTCGAGGAGCAAGCAGAAAACTCAATATGACAAGAGAGCCAGAGCTGCTATGTTAGAGCCAGGAGATCGTGTTCTGGTGAAGATTTTGGCCTTCGACGGTAGACATAAGTTGGCTGATAAGTGGGAAGAAGATCTGTATGTAGTGCTTCGCCAACCCAATCCATCCATTCCAGTGTTTGAAGTTGGTAAGGAGAGTGGTGAGGGAAGGAAGAGAGTACTACACAGGAACCTACTTCTGCCAGTTAGCTCTATGCCCCCGGAAGTGCCATGTGAGAAAACTACCCAAAAGAGACAAGTTCAACCACCTGTGCCAAGACCTCGGAAAAAGAAGACAGAGATTACCATCACCGAGGATCTGTCTGATGAAGAATCAGTTATGTGCTACACCCACCCTTCAGGATCTTCAGTTTCCACTGAGAGCTCAGTGGAGCGGCCAACTGAAGAGGAGTCAGCTGAGACTGCAGAAGGAGATGGGACTCCTACTGAAGAAGGGGAGGAAAGAGAGCAGGCTGATGTTGCTGATCTACAGGATGAGCAGGACCAAGACAGAGCAGAGGCAGCAGGTGGAGAACAAGACGGCAGAGATGAACCTCCCGATGTTCAGCCAGAAGAGGATTTTGATGACACTTCTCAGCAACGGCGGTCGACTAGAACCAGGACACAGCCAAGCTGGATGAGAAGTGGAGATTACGTTCTCTCTGCCAACGCTACGACAGCTGATTCCGGACAACCAGAGTGGCTCAGCCGAGCAAATTACCTCAGCTCCCTCATAGCTGACGACAGATTCCGGGATCAGCGTCACAGACTGTCTGACATACTTTTTGATATCCTCAGTGGCAAGGGCAAATGACGGGACGTCATTTGTCAGTGGAGGGAAGTATGTGGCAGGCAGTTTGTTTTGTATATAACTTTTATTTGTTAATAAACACGTTTTCTCATTTAATATCTTTCTTTTATTTCATTAGCTTTTAGTTGTACATTATCATTTTAGTTAGCATTAGGTATAGTTTATTTAGCGTGTCGGTTATTATATTCAGTAAGGAAGGGTTGAGTAAGTCTATGTTACTCTTAAGGTGTTTCAATTGTCCTTACCCAATCCCTTTGTTCTTATTGGCTAATTCAAATCACCGCACGAGCTCATGTCAATTTCACGTGCACGCCACATCAGCACTTATCACTGATCACTCGACGACACAAGACGGACGATAAATATAAATAAGGTTAGTTATAAACAATTGCTAATCTATATATTTATCATTTGTAGATTTATTATGATAACTTATATATGTTAAGTTATATCTAAAGTAGATCTTTGATAATTAACACTATTTCATCTTTGATGATTTAGTCGCCATCTTGCTATGAGTAATTCAATCAGTAACTAAATATGTAATTAGGGTTAAACTAAAGTATCAAACTTATTGCTAAAACATTTCTCCTTTTATTCTCTCTGTGTGAATGTTGATTGAATGAGAATCGATAGGTTAATAACGTATTTATATTTTATCTACCTTTTGGTAAGTGTGTGAGCGACATGGTTGTTTATAAATCTCATGTGTTATGTCCGCCGATTGTTTAATTGTGTTCTTGTTCAATTAAGGAATGAGATCTGGATTCACGCTAATCCGTGGCTTTAAGGACATAGCACCTCAGCGCCACACGCAGGGTAAGCTATTTTAATAATGTATATGTTTATTGTATTTTGTAAATATGTTTATCATACATGATGTGTGGTAATTATGTTCGTGTGTTTATCATCATAATATATATATTATGGTAACAATTATGTAACATTTGCGACAGGGTATAATATTCTGTAGTGTGATTCTTATATTTATATTCTGTTTACATAAGGGATTACCTCCCTTGATGTCTTGTACCTGTTAACACAGCATTGTAAAGATTACTCAATCATGGTTCCAAATTGGAGTTCTGACATTTGAAAAGTATATGTAATCAAGCGTATTTACATGATATGTAAATGTGAAGATAATGCTTTTAATGCTGTTATTTGTGAATGTGTATTATATGAAATGTGACAAATTGTACATTGTTTTATGACTGTATTTCAGGGTGTCTATTTGTCTGAGTTGCAAGGCAATAAACCTTACACACACCCGTGACCCGTGTTTGGACTCTGCTTTCACCCACTCACACCCGGTTACAGTAAGAGCACCTGCTTGCCCCCAGATTGTGCTAGTGCTACTTTTCATATCATTAAGCACGTAACAAATGCGGGAAGCAAACAGTGGTCATTTCTATAAAAATACATATCCTGTTGAATTTGTCCTTTCAACCCCCAGCATATGCTAGTGCTAGTTGTATTTGTAAGACCAGCGCAAATCAAATGCAAGGACTCTCTTGGTATGATGGCAAGCAGCAACAGCTAGTTTCCAAATTTGTCTTTTGAGAATACTTCTTTCTAGGCTGTCATCACGACAGTGGGACTTTCTTGTTGATGGATTCCTTTTGCATTTCTTCTTTAATATAGCTGTTTTCTGGCAGTCAAGAGTTAAACATGCCAATCAGCACAATCACTATGCCATCAAGGTATTTGAGCAAACCCTGACGGATGTGATTACCTCGCAGGTGTGTCATTGATTGGTTGCATTGTTCTCTGTAATTGACAGAATTGATGCCTTTTGTCATCAATGTGTGTTTTGGCATAACTTGAGCTTTTAAATGCAGTAATTACAGTTAGAGACCCTAAGCATTTCCTAGTGCTAGTTTTAACAACTACAAGCACAAAACAAATACTAAGGATTCCATAACCGTCGAGGACTGATGTCAATGCCATTCACGAACTTCTTTTCAGCTGTATTTACTGTCATCATCCCCAGCATTTGCTAGTGCTAGTTTCTCGTCGTTTACCAACACATGGCTAATGTTGCGGAATGACATCACAATGGGGGTTCAAACCGTTTCAGATGCACAAAACACAAAATGGTTGTAAGAGCACCTGCTTGCCCCCAGATTGTGCTAGTGCTACTTTTCATATCATTAAGCACGTTACAAATGCGGGAAGCAAACAGTGGTCATTTCTATAAAAATACATATCCTGTTGAATTTGTCCTTTCAACCCCCAGCATATGCTAGTGCTAGTTGTATTTGTAAGACCAGCGCAAATCAAATGCAAGGACTCTCTTGGTATGATGGCAAGCAGCAACAGCTAGTTTCCAAATTTGTCTTTTGAGAATACTTCTTTCTAGGCTGTCATCACGACAGTGGGACTTTCTTGTTGATGGATTCCTTTTGCATTTCTTCTTTAATATAGCTGTTTTCTGGCAGTCAAGAGTCAAATTAGCCAATCAGCACAATCACTATGCCATCAAGGTATTTGAGCAAACCCTGACGGATGTGATTACCTCCCAGGTTTGTCATTGATTGGTTGCATTGTTCTCTGTAATTGACAGAATTGATGCCTTTTGTCATCAATGTGTGTTTTGGCAAAACTTGAGCTTTTAAATGCAGTAATTACAGTTAGAGACCCTAAGCATTTGCTAGTGCTAGTTTTAACAACTACAAGCACAAAACAAATACTAAGGATTCCATAACCGTCGAGGACTGATGTCAATGCCATTCACGAACTTCTTTTCAGCTGTATTTACTGTCATCATCCCCTAGCATTTGCTAGTGCTAGTTTCTCGTTGTTTACCAGCACATGGCTAATGTTGCGGAATGACATCACAATGGGGATTCAAACCGTTTCAGATGCACAAAACACAAAATGGTTGTAAGAGCACCTGCTTGCCCCCAGCATGTGCTAGTGCTATTTTTCATATCATGAAGCACGTAACAAATGCGGGAAGCAAACAGTGGTCATTTCTATAAAAATACATATCTTGTTGAATTTGTCCTTTCAACCCCCAGCTTTTGCTAGTGCTAGTTGTATTTGTAAGACCAGCGCAAAGCAAATGCAAGGAGTCTCTTGGTATGATGGCAAGCAGCAACAGCTAGTTTCCAAATTTGTCTTTTTGGAATACTCCTTTCTAGGCTGTCATCGCGACAGTGGGACTTTCTTGTTGATGGATTTCCTTTTGCATTTCTTCTTTAATATAGCTGTTTTCTGGCAGTCAAGAGTCAAACATGCCAATCAGCACAATCACTATGCCATCAAGGTATTTGAGCAAACCCTGACGGATGTGATTACCTTGCAGGTTTGTCATTGATTTGTTGCATTGTTCTCTGTAATTGACAAAATTGATGCCTTTTGTCATCAATGTGTGTTTTGGCATAACTTGAGCTTTCAAATGCAGCAATTACAGTTAGAGACCCTAAGCATTTGCTAGTGCTAGTTTTAACAACTACAAGCACAAAACAAATACTAAGGATTCCATAACCGTCGAGGACTGATGTCAATGCCATTCACGAACTTCTTTTCAGCTGTATTTACTGTCATCATCCCCCAGCATTTGCTAGTGCTAGTTTCTCGTTGTTTACCAGCACATGGCTAATGTTGCGGAATGACATCACAATGGGGGTTCAAACCGTTTCAGATGCACAAAACACAAAATGGTTGTAAGAGCACCTGCTTGCCCCCAGCATGTGCTAGTGCTACTTTTCATATCATGAAGCACGTAACAAACGCGGGAAGCAAACAGTGGTCATTTCTATAAAAATACATATCCTGTTGAATTTGTCCTTTCAACCCCAGCATATGCTAGTGCAAGTTGTATTTGTAAGACCAGCGCAAAGCAAATGCAAGGAGTCTCTTGGTATGATGGCAAGCAGCAACAGCTAGTTTCCAAATTTGTCTTTTTGGAATACTCCTTTCTAGGCTGTCATCACGACAGTGGGACTTTCTTGTTGATGGATTTCCTTTTGCATTTCTTCTTTTATATAGCTGTTTTCTGGCAGTCAAGAGTCAAACATGCCAATCAGCACAATCACTATGCCATCAAGGTATTTGAGCAAACCCTGACGGATGTGATTACCTCGCAGGTTTGTCATTGATTGGTGGGAATTGTTCTCTGTAATTGACAGAATTGATGCCTTTTGTCATCAATGTGTGTTTTGGCATAACTTGAGCTTTCAAGTGCAGCAATTGCAGTTAGAGACCCTAAGCATTTGCTAGTGCTAGTTTTAACAACTACAAGCACAACACAAATACTAAGGATTCCATAACCGTCGAGGACTGATGTCAATGCCATTCACGAACTTCTTTTCAGCTGTATTTACTGTCATCATCCCCCAGCATTTGCTAGTGCTAGTTTCTCGTTGTTTACCAGCACATGGCTAATGTTGCGGAATGACATCACAATGGGGGTTCAAACCGTTTCAGATGCACAAAACACAAAATGGTTGTAAAAACACCTGCTTGCCCCCAGCATGTGCTAGTGCTACTTTTCATATCATGAAGCACGTAACAAACGCGGGAAGCAAACAGTGGTCATTTCTATAAAAATACATATCCTGTTGAATTTGTCCTTTCAACCCCAGCATATGCTAGTGCAAGTTGTATTTGTAAGACCAGCGCAAAGCAAATGCAAGGAGTCTCTTGGTATGATGGCAAGCAGCAACAGCTAGTTTCCAAATTTGTCTTTTTGGAATACTCCTTTCTAGGCTGTCATCACGACAGTGGGACTTTCTTGTTGATGGATTTCCTTTTGCATTTCTTCTTTTATATAGCTGTTTTCTGGCAGTCAAGAGTCAAACATGCCAATCAGCACAATCACTATGCCATCAAGGTATTTGAGCAAACCCTGACGGATGTGATTACCTCGCAGGTTTGTCATTGATTGGTGGGAATTGTTCTCTGTAATTGACAGAATTGATGCCTTTTGTCATCAATGTGTGTTTTGGCATAACTTGAGCTTTCAAGTGCAGCAATTGCAGTTAGAGACCCTAAGCATTTGCTAGTGCTAGTTTTAACAACTACAAGCACAACACAAATACTAAGGATTCCATAACCGTCGAGGACTGATGTCAATGCCATTCACGAACTTCTTTTCAGCTGTATTTACTGTCATCATCACCCAGCATTTGCTAGTGCTAGTTTCTCTTTGTTTACCAGCACATGGCTAATGTTGCGGAATGACATCACAATGGGGGTTCAAACCGTTTCAGATGCACAAAACACAAAATGGTTGTAAGAGCACCTGCTTGTCCCCAGCATGTGCTAGTGCTACTTTTCATATCATGAAGCACGTAACAAATGCGGGAAGCAAACAGTGGTCATTTCTATAAAAATACATATCCTGTTGAATTTGTCCTTTCAACCCCCAGCATATGCTAGTGCTAGTTGTATTTGTAAGACCAGCGCAAAGCAAATGCAAGGACTCTCTTGGTATGATGGCAAGCAGCAACAGCTAGTTTCCAAATTTGTCATTTTGGAATACTTCTTTCTAGACTGTCATCACGACAGTGTGACTTTCTTGTTGATGGATTTCCTTTTGCATTTCTTCTTTAATATAGCTGTTTTCTGGCAGTCAAGAGTCAAACATGCCAATCAGCACAATCACTATGCCATCAAGGTATTTAAGCAAACCCTGACGGATGTGATTACCTCGCAGGTGTGTCATTGATTGGTTGCATTGTTCTCTGTAATTGACAAAATTGATGCCTTTTGTCATCAATGTGTGTTTTGGCATAACTTGAGCTTTCAAATGTAGTAATTACAGTTAGAGACCCTAAGCATTTGCTAGTGCTAGTTTTAACAACTACAAGCACAAAACAAATACTAAGGATTCCATAACCGTCGAGGACTGATGTCAATGCCATTCACGAACTTCTTTTCAGCTGTATTTACTGTCATCATCCCCCAGCATTTGCTAGTTCTAGTTTCTCGTTGTTTACCAGCACATGGCAAATGTTGCGGAATGACATCACAATGGGGGTTCAAACCGTTTCAGATGCACAAAACACAAAATGGTTGTAAGAGCACCTGCTTGCCCCCAGCATGTGCTAGTGCTACTTTTCATATCATGAAGCACGTAACAAATGCGGGAAGCAAACAGTGGTCATTTCTATAAAAATACATATCCTGTTGAATTTGTCCTTTCAACCCCCAGCATATGCTAGTGCTAATTGTATTTGTAAAACCAGCGCAAAGCAAATGCAAGGAGTCTCCTGGTATGATGGCAAGCAGCAACAGCTAGTTTCCAAATTTGTCCTTTTGAAATACTTCTTTCTTGGCTGTCATCACGACAGTGGGACTTTCTTGTTGATGGATTTCCTTTTGCATTTCTTCTTTTATATAGCTGTTTTCTGGCAGTCAAGAGTCAAACATGCCAATCAGCACAATCACTATGCCATCAAGGTATTTGAGCAAACCCTGACGGATGTGATTACCTCGCAGGTTTGTCATTGATTGGTTGCATTGTTCTCTGTAATTGACAGAATTGATGCCTTTTGTCATCAATGTGTGTTTTGGCATAACTTGAGCTTTTAAATGCAGCAATTACAGTTAGAGACCCTAAGCATTTGCTAGTGCTAGTTTTAACAACTACAAGCACAAAACAAATACTAAGGATTCCATAACCGTCGATGACTGATGTCAATGCCATTCACGAACTTCTTTTCAGCTGTATTTACTGTCATCATCCCCCAGCATTTGCTAGTGCTAGTTTCTCGTTGTTTACCAGCACATGGCTAATGTTGCGGAATGACATCACAATGGGGGTTCAAACCGTTTCAGATGCACAAAACACAAACTGGTTGTAAGAGCATCTGCTTGCCCCCAGCATGTGCTAGTGCTACTTTTCATATCATGAAGCACGTAACAAATGCGGGAAGCAAACAGTGGTCATTTCTATAAAAATACATGTCCTGTTGAATTTGTCCTTTCAACCCCCAGCATATGCTAGTGCTAGTTGTATTTGTAAGACCAGCGCAAAGCAAATGGAAAAGTCTCTTGGTATGATGGCAAGCAGCAACAGCTAGTTTCCAAATTTGTCCTTTTGGAAAACTTCTTTCTTGGCTGTCATCACGACAGTGGGACTTTCTTGTTGATGGATTTCCTTTTGCATTTCTTCTTTTATATAGCTATTTTCTGGCAGTCAAGAGTCAAACATGCCAATCAGCACAATCACTATGCCATCAAGGTATTTGAGCAAACCCTGACGGATGTGATTACCTCGCAGGTTTGTCATTGATTGGTTGCATTGTTCTCTGTAATTGAGAAAACTGATGCCCTTTGTCATCAATGTGTGTTTTGGCATAACGTGAGCTTTTAAATGCAGCAATTACAGTTAGAGACCCTAAGCATTTGCTAGTGCTAGTTTTAACAACTACAAGCACAAAACAAATACTAAGGATTCCATAACCGTCGATGACTGATGTCAATGCCATTCACGAAATTCTTTTCAGCTGTATTTACTTTCATCATCCCCCAGCATTTGCTAGTGCTAGTTTCTCGTTGTTTACCAGCACATGGCTAATGTTGCGGAATGACATCACAATGGGGGTTCAAACCGTTTCAGATGCACAAAACACAAACTGGTTGTAAGAGCACCTGCTTGCCCCCAGCATGTGCTAGTGCTACTTTTCATATCATGAAGCACGTAACAAATGCGGGAAGCAAACAGTGGTCATTTCTATAAAAATACATGTCCTGTTGAATTTGTCCTTTCAACCCCCAGCATATGCTAGTGCTAGTTGTATTTGTCAGACCAGCGCAAAGCAAATGCAAGGAGTCTCTTGGTATGATGGCAAGCAGCAACAGCTAGTTTCCAAATTTGTCCTTTTGAAATACTTCTTTCTTGGCTGTCATCACGACAGTGGGACTTTCTTGTTGATGGATTTCCTTTTGCATTTCTTCTTTTATATAGCTGTTTTCTGGCAGTCAAGAGTCAAACATGCCAATCAGCACAATCACTATGCCATCAAGGTATTTGAGCAAACCCTGACGGATGTGATTACCTCGCAGGTTTGTCATTGATTGGTTGCATTGTTCTCTGTAATTGACAGAATTGATGCCTTTTGTCATCAATGTGTGTTTTGGCATAACGTGAGCTTTTAAATGCAGCAATTACAGTTAGAGACCCTAAGCATTTGCTAGTGCTAGTTTTAACAACTACAAGCACAAAACAAATACTAAGGATTCCATAACCGTCGATGACTGATGTCAATGCCATTCACGAACTTCTTTTCAGCTGTATTTACTGTCATCATCCCCCAGCATTTGCTAGTGCTAGTTTCTCGTTGTTTACCAGCCCATGGCTAATGTTGCGGAATGACATCACAATGGGGGTTCAAACCGTTTCAGATGCACAAAACACAAACTGGTTGTAAGAGCACCTGCTTGCCCCCAGCATGTGCTAGTGCTACTTTTCATATCATGAAGCACGTAACAAATGCGGGAAGCAAACAGTGGTCATTTCTATAAAAATACATATCCTGTTGAATTTGTCCTTTCAACCCCCAGCATATGCTAGTGCTAGTTGTATTTGTATGACCAGCGCAAAGCAAATGCAAGGAGTCTCTTGGTATGATGGCAAGCAGCAACAGCTAGTTTCCAAATTTGTCTTTTTTGAATACTTCTTTCTTGGCTGTCATCACGACAGTGGGACTTTCTTGTTGATGGATTTCCTTTTGCATTTCTTCTTTTATATAGCTGTTTTCTGGCAGTCAAGAGTCAAACATGCCAATCAGCACAATCACTATGCCATCAAGGTATTTGAGCAAACCCTGACGGATGTGATTACCTCGCAGGTTTGTCATTGATTGGTTGCATTGTTCTCTGTAATTGACAGAATTGATGCCTTTTGTCATCAATGTGTGTTTTGGCATAACTTGAGCTTTTAAATGCAGCAATTACAGTTAGAGACCCTAAGCATTTGCTAGTGCTAGTTTTAACAACTACAAGCACAAACAAATACTAAGGATTCCATAACCGTCGATGACTGATGTCAATGCCATTCACGAACTTCTTTTCAGCTGTATTTACTGTCATCATCCCCCAGCATTTGCTAGTGCTAGTTTCTCGTTGTTTACCAGCACATGGCTAATGTTGCGGAATGACATCACAATGGGGGTTCAAACCGTTTCAGATGCACAAAACACAAACTGGTTGTAAGAGCACCTGCTTGCCCCCAGCATGTGCTAGTGCTACTTTTCATATCATGAAGCACGTAACAAATGCGGGAAGCAAACAGTGGTCATTTCTATAAAAATACATATCCTGTTGAATTTGTCCTTTCAACCCCCAGCATATGCTAGTGCTAGTTGTATTTGTATGACCAGCGCAAAGCAAATGCAAGGAGTCTCTTGGTATGATGGCAAGCAGCAACAGCTAGTTTCCAAATTTGTCTTTTTTGAATACTTCTTTCTTGGCTGTCATCACGACAGTGGGACTTTCTTGTTGATGGATTTCCTTTTGCATTTCTTCTTTTATATAGCTGTTTTCTGGCAGTAAAGAGTCAAACATGCCAATCAGCACAATCACTATGCCATCAAGGTATTTGAGCAAACCCTGACGGATGTGATTACCTCGCAGGTTTGTCATTGATTGGTTGCATTGTTCTCTGTAATTGACAGAATTGATGCCTTTTGTCATCAATGTGTGTTTTGGCATAACTTGAGCTTTTAAATGCAGCAATTACAGTTAGAGACCCTAAGCATTTGCTAGTGCTAGTTTTAACAACTACAAGCACAAAACAAATACTAAGGATTCCATAACCGTCGATGACTGATGTCAATGCCATTCACGAACTTCTTTTCAGCTGTATTTACTGTCATCATCCCCCAGCATTTGCTAGTGCTAGTTTCTCGTTGTTTACCAGCACATGGCTAATGTTGCGGAATGACATCACAATGGGGGTTCAAACCGTTTCAGATGCACAAAACCCAAACTGGTTGTAAGAGCACCTGCTTGCCCCCAGCATGTGCTAGTGCTACTTTTCATATCATGAAGCACGTAACAAATGCGGGAAGCAAACAGTGGTCATTTCTATAAAAATACATATCCTGTTGAATTTGTCCTTTCAACCCCCAGCATATGCTAGTGCTAGTTGTATTTGTATGACCAGCGCAAAGCAAATGCAAGGAGTCTCTTGGTATGATGGCAAGCAGCAACAGCTAGTTTCCAAATTTGTCTTTTTTGAATACTTCTTTCTTGGCTGTCATCACGACAGTGGGACTTTCTTGTTGATGGATTTCCTTTTGCATTTCTTCTTTTATATAGCTGTTTTCTGGCAGTCAAGAGTCAAACATGCCAATCAGCACAATCACTATGCCATCAAGGTATTTGAGCAAACCCTGACGGATGTGATTACCTCGCAGGTTTGTCATTGATTGGTTGCATTGTTCTCTGTAATTGACAGAATTGATGCCTTTTGTCATCAATGTGTGTTTTGGCATAACTTGAGCTTTTAAATGCAGCAATTACAGTTAGAGACCCTAAGCATTTGCTAGTGCTAGTTTTAACAACTACAAGCACAAAACAAATACTAAGGATTCCATAACCGTCGATGACTGATGTCAATGCCATTCACGAACTTCTTTTCAGCTGTATTTACTTTCATCATCCCCCAGCATTTGCTAGTGCTAGTTTCTCGTTGTTTACCAGCACATGGCTAATGTTGCGGAATGACATCACAATGGGGGTTCAAACCGTTTCAGATGCACAAAACACAAACTGGTTGTAAGAGCATCTGCTTGCCCCCAGCATGTGCTAGTGCTACTTTTCATATCATGAAGCACGTAACAAATGCGGGAAGCAAACAGTGGTCATTTCTATAAAAATACATATCCTGTTGAATTTGTCCTTTCAACCCCCAGCATATGCTAGTGCTAGTTGTATTTGTATGACCAGCGCAAAGCAAATGCAAGGAGTCTCTTGGTATGATGGCAAGCAGCAACAGCTAGTTTCCAAATTTGTCTTTTTTGAATACTTCTTTCTTGGCTGTCATCACGACAGTGGGACTTTCTTGTTGATGGATTTCCTTTTGCATTTCTTCTTTTATATAGCTGTTTTCTGGCAGTCAAGAGTCAAACATGCCAATCAGCACAATCACTATGCCATCAAGGTATTTGAGCAAACCCTGACGGATGTGATTACCTCGCAGGTTTGTCATTGATTGGTTGCATTGTTCTCTGTAATTGAGAAAACTGATGCCCTTTGTCATCAATGTGTGTTTTGGCATAACTTGAGCTTTTAAATGCAGCAATTACAGTTAGAGACCCTAAGCATTTGCTAGTGCTAGTTTTAACAACTACAAGCACAAAACAAATACTAAGGATTCCATAACCGTCGATGACTGATGTCAATGCCATTCACGAAATTCTTTTCAGCTGTATTTACTTTCATCATCCCCCAGCATTTGCTAGTGCTAGTTTCTCGTTGTTTACCAGCACATGGCTAATGTTGCGGAATGACATCACAATGGGGGTTCAAACCGTTTCAGATGCACAAAACACAAACTGGTTGTAAGAGCACCTGCTTGCCCCCAGCATGTGCTAGTGCTACTTTTCATATCATGAAGCACGTAACAAATGCGGGAAGCAAACAGTGGTCATTTCTATAAAAATACATGTCCTGTTGAATTTGTCCTTTCAACCCCCAGCATATGCTAGTGCTAGTTGTATTTGTATGACCAGCGCAAAGCAAATGCAAGGAGTCTCTTGGTATGATGGCAAGCAGCAACAGCTAGTTTCCAAATTTGTCTTTTTTGAATACTTCTTTCTTGGCTGTCATCACGACAGTGGGACTTTCTTGTTGATGGATTTCCTTTTGCATTTCTTCTTTTATATAGCTGTTTTCTGGCAGTCAAGAGTCAAACATGCCAATCAGCACAATCACTATGCCATCAAGGTATTTGAGCAAACCCTGACGGATGTGATTACCTCGCAGGTTTGTCATTGATTGGTTGCATTGTTCTCTGTAATTGACAGAATTGATGCCTTTTGTCATCAATGTGTGTTTTGGCATAACTTGAGCTTTTAAATGCAGCAATTACAGTTAGAGACCCTAAGCATTTGCTAGTGCTAGTTTTAACAACTACAAGCACAAAACAAATACTAAGGATTCCATAACCGTCGATGACTGATGTCAATGCCATTCACGAACATCTTTTCAGCTGTATTTACTGTCATCATCCCCCAGCATTTGCTAGTGCTAGTTTCTCGTTGTTTACCAGCACATGGCTAATGTTGCGGAATGACATCACAATGGGGGTTCAAACCGTTTCAGATGCACAAAACACAAACTGGTTGTAAGAGCACCTGCTTGCCCCCAGCATGTGCTAGTGCTACTTTTCATATCATGAAGCACGTAACAAATGCGGGAAGCAAACAGTGGTCATTTCTATAAAAATACATATCCTGTTGAATTTGTCCTTTCAACCCCCAGCATATGCTAGTGCTAGTTGTATTTGTATGACCAGCGCAAAGCAAATGCAAGGAGTCTCTTGGTATGATGGCAAGCAGCAACAGCTAGTTTCCAAATTTGTCTTTTTTGAATACTTCTTTCTTGGCTGTCATCACGACAGTGGGACTTTCTTGTTGATGGATTTCCTTTTGCATTTCTTCTTTTATATAGCTGTTTTCTGGCAGTCAAGAGTCAAACATGCCAATCAGCACAATCACTATGCCATCAAGGTATTTGAGCAAACCCTGACGGATGTGATTACCTCGCAGGTTTGTCATTGATTGGTTGCATTGTTCTCTGTAATTGACAGAATTGATGCCTTTTGTCATCAATGTGTGTTTTGGCATAACTTGAGCTTTTAAATGCAGCAATTACAGTTAGAGACCCTAAGCATTTGCTAGTGCTAGTTTTAACAACTACAAGCACAAAACAAATACTAAGGATTCCATAACCGTCGATGACTGATGTCAATGCCATTCACGAACTTCTTTTCAGCTGTATTTACTTTCATCATCCCCCAGCATTTGCTAGTGCTAGTTTCTCGTTGTTTACCAGCACATGGCTAATGTTGCGGAATGACATCACAATGGGGGTTCAAACCGTTTCAGATGCACAAAACACAAACTGGTTGTAAGAGCATCTGCTTGCCCCCAGCATGTGCTAGTGCTACTTTTCATATCATGAAGCACGTAACAAATGCGGGAAGCAAACAGTGGTCATTTCTATAAAAATACATATCCTGTTGAATTTGTCCTTTCAACCCCCAGCATATGCTAGTGCTAGTTGTATTTGTATGACCAGCGCAAAGCAAATGCAAGGAGTCTCTTGGTATGATGGCAAGCAGCAACAGCTAGTTTCCAAATTTGTCTTTTTTGAATACTTCTTTCTTGGCTGTCATCACGACAGTGGGACTTTCTTGTTGATGGATTTCCTTTTGCATTTCTTCTTTTATATAGCTGTTTTCTGGCAGTCAAGAGTCAAACATGCCAATCAGCACAATCACTATGCCATCAAGGTATTTGAGCAAACCCTGACGGATGTGATTACCTCGCAGGTTTGTCATTGATTGGTTGCATTGTTCTCTGTAATTGACAGAATTGATGCCTTTTGTCATCAATGTGTGTTTTGGCATAACTTGAGCTTTTAAATGCAGCAATTACAGTTAGAGACCCTAAGCATTTGCTAGTGCTAGTTTTAACAACTACAAGCACAAAACAAATACTAAGGATTCCATAACCGTCGATGACTGATGTCAATGCCATTCACGAACTTCTTTTCAGCTGTATTTACTGTCATCATCCCCCAGCATTTGCTAGTGCTAGTTTCTCGTTGTTTACCAGCACATGGCTAATGTTGCGGAATGACATCACAATGGGGGTTCAAACCGTTTCAGATGCACAAAACACAAACTGGTTGTAAGAGCACCTGCTTGCCCCCAGCATGTGCTAGTGCTACTTTTCATATCATGAAGCACGTAACAAATGCGGGAAGCAAACAGTGGTCATTTCTATAAAAATACATGTCCTGTTGAATTTGTCCTTTCAACCCCCAGCATATGCTAGTGCTAGTTGTATTTGTATGACCAGCGCAAAGCAAATGCAAGGAGTCTCTTGGTATGATGGCAAGCAGCAACAGCTAGTTTCCAAATTTGTCTTTTTTGAATACTTCTTTCTTGGCTGTCATCACGACAGTGGGACTTTCTTGTTGATGGATTTCCTTTTGCATTTCTTCTTTTATATAGCTGTTTTCTGGCAGTCAAGAGTCAAACATGCCAATCAGCACAATCACTATGCCATCAAGGTATTTGAGCAAACCCTGACGGATGTGATTACCTCGCAGGTTTGTCATTGATTGGTTGCATTGTTCTCTGTAATTGACAGAATTGATGCCTTTTGTCATCAATGTGTGTTTTGGCATAACTTGAGCTTTTAAATGCAGCAATTACAGTTAGAGACCCTAAGCATTTGCTAGTGCTAGTTTTAACAACTACAAGCACAAAACAAATACTAAGGATTCCATAACCGTCGATGACTGATGTCAATGCCATTCACGAACTTCTTTTCAGCTGTATTAACTGTCATCATCCCCCAGCATTTGCTAGTGCTAGTTTCTCGTTGTTTACCAGCACATGGCTAATGTTGCGGAATGAAATCACAATGGGGGTTCAAACCGTTTCAGATGCACAAAACACAAACTGGTTGTAAGAGCATCTGCTTGCCCCCAGCATGTGCTAGTGCTACTTTTCATATCATGAAGCACGTAACAAATGCGGGAAGCAAACAGTGGTCATTTCTATAAAAATACATGTCCTGTTGAATTTGTCCTTTCAACCCCCAGCATATGCTAGTGCTAGTTGTATTTGTAAGACCAGCGCAAAGCAAATGCAAGCAGTCTCTTGGTATGATGGCAAGCAGCAACAGCTAGTTTCCAAATTTGTCTTTTTTGAATACTTCTTTCTTGGCTGTCATCACGACAGTGGGACTTTCTTGTTGATGGATTTCCTTTTGCATTTCTTCTTTTATATAGCTGTTTTCTGGCAGTCAAGAGTCAAACATGCCAATCAGCACAATCACTATGCCATCAAGGTATTTGAGCAAACCCTGACGGATGTGATTACCTCGCAGGTTTGTCATTGATTGGTTGCATTGTTCTCTGTAATTGACAGAATTGATGCCTTTTGTCATCAATGTGTGTTTTGGCATAACTTGAGCTTTTAAATGCAGCAATTACAGTTAGAGACCCTAAGCATTTGCTAGTGCTAGTTTTAACAACTACAAGCACAAAACAAATACTAAGGATTCCATAACCGTCGATGACTGATGTCAATGCCATTCACGAACTTCTTTTCAGCTGTATTTACTGTCATCATCCCCCAGCATTTGCTAGTGCTAGTTTCTCGTTGTTTACCAGCACATGGCTAATGTTGCGGAATGACATCACAATGGGGGTTCAAACCGTTTCAGATGCACAAAACACAAACTGGTTGTAAGAGCACCTGCTTGCCCCCAGTATGTGCTAGTGCTACTTTTCATATCATGAAGCACGTAACAAATGCGGGAAGCAAACAGTGGTCATTTCTATAAAAATACATGTCCTGTTGAATTTGTCCTTTCAACCCCTAGCATATGCTAGTGCTAGTTGTATTTGTAAGACCAGCGCAAAGCAAATGCAAGGAGTCTCTTGGTATGATGGCAAGCAGCAACAGCTAGTTTCCAAATTTGTCCTTTTGGAATACTTCTTTCTTGGCTGGCATCACGACAGTGGGACTTTCTTGTTGATGGATTTCCTTTTGCATTTCTTCTTGTATATAGCTGCTTTGTGGCAGTCAAGAGTCAAACATGCCAATCAGCACAATCACTATGCCATCAAGGTATTTGAGCAAACCCTGACGGATGTGATTACCTCGCAGGTTTGTCATTGATTGGTTGCATTGTTCTCTGTAATTGACAGAATTGATGCCTTTTGTCATCAATGTGTGTTTTGGCATAATTTGAGCTTTCAAATGCACCAATTACAGTTAGGAACCCTAAGCATTTGCTAGTGCTGGTTTTAACAACTACAAGCACAAAACAAATACTAAGGATTCCATAACCGTCGATGACTGATGTCAATGCCATTCACGAACTTCTTTTCAGCTGTATTTACTTTCATCATCCCCCAGCATTTGCTAGTGCTAGTTTCTCGTTGTTTACCAGCACATGGCTAATGTTGCGGAATGACATCACAATGGGGGTTCAAACCGTTTCAGATGCACAAAACACAAACTGGTTGTAAGAGCATCTGCTTGCCCCCAGCATGTGCTAGTGCTACTTTTCATATCATGAAGCACGTAACAAATGCGGGAAGCAAACAGTGGTCATTTCTATAAAAATACATATCCTGTTGAATTTGTCCTTTCAACCCCCAGCATATGCTAGTGCTAGTTGTATTTGTATGACCAGCGCAAAGCAAATGCAAGGAGTCTCTTGGTATGATGGCAAGCAGCAACAGCTAGTTTCCAAATTTGTCTTTTTTGAATACTTCTTTCTTGGCTGTCATCACGACAGTGGGACTTTCTTGTTGATGGATTTCCTTTTGCATTTCTTCTTTTATATAGCTGTTTTCTGGCAGTCAAGAGTCAAACATGCCAATCAGCACAATCACTATGCCATCAAGGTATTTGAGCAAACCCTGACGGATGTGATTACCTCGCAGGTTTGTCATTGATTGGTTGCATTGTTCTCTGTAATTGACAGAATTGATGCCTTTTGTCATCAATGTGTGTTTTGGCATAACTTGAGCTTTTAAATGCAGCAATTACAGTTAGAGACCCTAAGCATTTGCTAGTGCTAGTTTTAACAACTACAAGCACAAAACAAATACTAAGGATTCCATAACCGTCGATGACTGATGTCAATGCCATTCACGAACTTCTTTTCAGCTGTATTTACTGTCATCATCCCCCAGCATTTGCTAGTGCTAGTTTCTCGTTGTTTACCAGCACATGGCTAATGTTGCGGAATGACATCACAATGGGGGTTCAAACCGTTTCAGATGCACAAAACACAAACTGGTTGTAAGAGCACCTGCTTGCCCCCAGCATGTGCTAGTGCTACTTTTCATATCATGAAGCACGTAACAAATGCGGGAAGCAAACAGTGGTCATTTCTATAAAAATACATGTCCTGTTGAATTTGTCCTTTCAACCCCCAGCATATGCTAGTGCTAGTTGTATTTGTATGACCAGCGCAAAGCAAATGCAAGGAGTCTCTTGGTATGATGGCAAGCAGCAACAGCTAGTTTCCAAATTTGTCTTTTTTGAATACTTCTTTCTTGGCTGTCATCACGACAGTGGGACTTTCTTGTTGATGGATTTCCTTTTGCATTTCTTCTTTTATATAGCTGTTTTCTGGCAGTCAAGAGTCAAACATGCCAATCAGCACAATCACTATGCCATCAAGGTATTTGAGCAAACCCTGACGGATGTGATTACCTCGCAGGTTTGTCATTGATTGGTTGCATTGTTCTCTGTAATTGACAGAATTGATGCCTTTTGTCATCAATGTGTGTTTTGGCATAACTTGAGCTTTTAAATGCAGCAATTACAGTTAGAGACCCTAAGCATTTGCTAGTGCTAGTTTTAACAACTACAAGCACAAAACAAATACTAAGGATTCCATAACCGTCGATGACTGATGTCAATGCCATTCACGAACTTCTTTTCAGCTGTATTAACTGTCATCATCCCCCAGCATTTGCTAGTGCTAGTTTCTCGTTGTTTACCAGCACATGGCTAATGTTGCGGAATGAAATCACAATGGGGGTTCAAACCGTTTCAGATGCACAAAACACAAACTGGTTGTAAGAGCATCTGCTTGCCCCCAGCATGTGCTAGTGCTACTTTTCATATCATGAAGCACGTAACAAATGCGGGAAGCAAACAGTGGTCATTTCTATAAAAATACATGTCCTGTTGAATTTGTCCTTTCAACCCCCAGCATATGCTAGTGCTAGTTGTATTTGTAAGACCAGCGCAAAGCAAATGCAAGCAGTCTCTTGGTATGATGGCAAGCAGCAACAGCTAGTTTCCAAATTTGTCTTTTTTGAATACTTCTTTCTTGGCTGTCATCACGACAGTGGGACTTTCTTGTTGATGGATTTCCTTTTGCATTTCTTCTTTTATATAGCTGTTTTCTGGCAGTCAAGAGTCAAACATGCCAATCAGCACAATCACTATGCCATCAAGGTATTTGAGCAAACCCTGACGGATGTGATTACCTCGCAGGTTTGTCATTGATTGGTTGCATTGTTCTCTGTAATTGACAGAATTGATGCCTTTTGTCATCAATGTGTGTTTTGGCATAACTTGAGCTTTTAAATGCAGCAATTACAGTTAGAGACCCTAAGCATTTGCTAGTGCTAGTTTTAACAACTACAAGCACAAAACAAATACTAAGGATTCCATAACCGTCGATGACTGATGTCAATGCCATTCACGAACTTCTTTTCAGCTGTATTTACTGTCATCATCCCCCAGCATTTGCTAGTGCTAGTTTCTCGTTGTTTACCAGCACATGGCTAATGTTGCGGAATGACATCACAATGGGGGTTCAAACCGTTTCAGATGCACAAAACACAAACTGGTTGTAAGAGCACCTGCTTGCCCCCAGTATGTGCTAGTGCTACTTTTCATATCATGAAGCACGTAACAAATGCGGGAAGCAAACAGTGGTCATTTCTATAAAAATACATGTCCTGTTGAATTTGTCCTTTCAACCCCTAGCATATGCTAGTGCTAGTTGTATTTGTAAGACCAGCGCAAAGCAAATGCAAGGAGTCTCTTGGTATGATGGCAAGCAGCAACAGCTAGTTTCCAAATTTGTCCTTTTGGAATACTTCTTTCTTGGCTGGCATCACGACAGTGGGACTTTCTTGTTGATGGATTTCCTTTTGCATTTCTTCTTGTATATAGCTGCTTTGTGGCAGTCAAGAGTCAAACATGCCAATCAGCACAATCACTATGCCATCAAGGTATTTGAGCAAACCCTGACGGATGTGATTACCTCGCAGGTTTGTCATTGATTGGTTGCATTGTTCTCTGTAATTGACAGAATTGATGCCTTTTGTCATCAATGTGTGTTTTGGTATAATTTGAGCTTTCAAATGCACCAATTACAGTTAGGAACCCTAAGCATTTGCTAGTGCTGGTTTTAACAACTACAAGCACAAAACAAATACTAAGAATTCCATAACCGTCGATGACTGATGTCAATGCCATTCACGAACTTCTTTTCAGCTGTATTAACTGTCATCATCCCCCAGCATTTGCTAGTGCTAGTTTCTCGTTGTTTACCAGCACATGGCTAATGTTGCGGAATGACATCACAATGGGGGTTCAAACCGTTTCAGATGCACAAAACACAAACTGGTTGTAAGAGCATCTGCTTGCCCCCAGCATGTGCTAGTGCTACTTTTCATATCATGAAGCACGTAACAAATGCGGGAAGCAAACAGTGGTCATTTCTATAAAAATACATGTCCTGTTGAATTTGTCCTTTCAACCCCCAGCATATGCTAGTGCTAGTTGTATTTGTAAGACCAGCGCAAAGCAAATGCAAGCAGTCTCTTGGTATGATGGCAAGCAGCAACAGCTAGTTTCCAAATTTGTCCTTTTGAAATACTTCTTTCTTGGCTGTCATCACGACAGTGGGACTTTCTTGTTGATGGATTTCCTTTTGCATTTCTTCTTTTATATAGCTGTTTTCTGGCAGTCAAGAGTCAAACATGCCAATCAGCACAATCACTATGCCATCAAGGTATTTGAGCAAACCCTGACGGATGTGATTACCTCGCAGGTTTGTCATTGATTGGTTGCATTGTTCTCTGTAATTGACAGAATTGATGCCTTTTGTCATCAATGTGTGTTTTGGCATAACTTGAGCTTTTAAATGCAGCAATTACAGTTAGAGACCCTAAGCATTTGCTAGTGCTAGTTTTAACAACTACAAGCACAAAACAAATACTAAGGATTCCATAACCGTCGATGACTGATGTCAATGCCATTCACGAACTTCTTTTCAGCTGTATTTACTGTCATCATCCCCCAGCATTTGCTAGTGCTAGTTTCTCGTTGTTTACCAGCACATGGCTAATGTTGCGGAATGACATCACAATGGGGGTTCAAACCGTTTCAGATGCACAAAACACAAACTGGTTGTAAGAGCACCTGCTTGCCCCCAGTATGTGCTAGTGCTACTTTTCATATCATGAAGCACGTAACAAATGCGGGAAGCAAACAGTGGTCATTTCTATAAAAATACATGTCCTGTTGAATTTGTCCTTTCAACCCCTAGCATATGCTAGTGCTAGTTGTATTTGTAAGACCAGCGCAAAGCAAATGCAAGGAGTCTCTTGGTATGATGGCAAGCAGCAACAGCTAGTTTCCAAATTTGTCCTTTTGGAATACTTCTTTCTTGGCTGGCATCACGACAGTGGGACTTTCTTGTTGATGGATTTCCTTTTGCATTTCTTCTTGTATATAGCTGCTTTGTGGCAGTCAAGAGTCAAACATGCCAATCAGCACAATCACTATGCCATCAAGGTATTTGAGCAAACCCTGACGGATGTGATTACCTCGCAGGTTTGTCATTGATTGGTTGCATTGTTCTCTGTAATTGACAGAATTGATGCCTTTTGTCATCAATGTGTGTTTTGGCATAATTTGAGCTTTCAAATGCACCAATTACAGTTAGGAACCCTAAGCATTTGCTAGTGCTGGTTTTAACAACTACAAGCACAAAACAAATACTAAGAATTCCATAACCGTCGATGACTGATGTCAATGCCATTCACGAACTTCTTTTCAGCTGTATTAACTGTCATCATCCCCCAGCATTTGCTAGTGCTAGTTTCTCGTTGTTTACCAGCACATGGCTAATGTTGCGGAATGAAATCACAATGGGGGTTCAAACCGTTTCAGATGCACAAAACACAAACTGGTTGTAAGAGCATCTGCTTGCCCCCAGCATGTGCTAGTGCTACTTTTCATATCATGAAGCACGTAACAAATGCGGGAAGCAAACAGTGGTCATTTCTATAAAAATACATGTCCTGTTGAATTTGTCCTTTCAACCCCCAGCATATGCTAGTGCTAGTTGTATTTGTAAGACCAGCGCAAAGCAAATGCAAGCAGTCTCTTGGTATGATGGCAAGCAGCAACAGCTAGTTTCCAAATTTGTCTTTTTTGAATACTTCTTTCTTGGCTGTCATCACGACAGTGGGACTTTCTTGTTGATGGATTTCCTTTTGCATTTCTTCTTTTATATAGCTGTTTTCTGGCAGTCAAGAGTCAAACATGCCAATCAGCACAATCACTATGCCATCAAGGTATTTGAGCAAACCCTGACGGATGTGATTACCTCGCAGGTTTGTCATTGATTGGTTGCATTGTTCTCTGTAATTGACAGAATTGATGCCTTTTGTCATCAATGTGTGTTTTGGCATAACTTGAGCTTTTAAATGCAGCAATTACAGTTAGAGACCCTAAGCATTTGCTAGTGCTAGTTTTAACAACTACAAGCACAAAACAAATACTAAGGATTCCATAACCGTCGATGACTGATGTCAATGCCATTCACGAACTTCTTTTCAGCTGTATTTACTGTCATCATCCCCCAGCATTTGCTAGTGCTAGTTTCTCGTTGTTTACCAGCACATGGCTAATGTTGCGGAATGACATCACAATGGGGGTTCAAACCGTTTCAGATGCACAAAACACAAACTGGTTGTAAGAGCACCTGCTTGCCCCCAGTATGTGCTAGTGCTACTTTTCATATCATGAAGCACGTAACAAATGCGGGAAGCAAACAGTGGTCATTTCTATAAAAATACATGTCCTGTTGAATTTGTCCTTTCAACCCCTAGCATATGCTAGTGCTAGTTGTATTTGTAAGACCAGCGCAAAGCAAATGCAAGGAGTCTCTTGGTATGATGGCAAGCAGCAACAGCTAGTTTCCAAATTTGTCCTTTTGGAATACTTCTTTCTTGGCTGTCATCACGACAGTGGGACTTTCTTGTTGATGGATTTCCTTTTGCATTTCTTCTTGTATATAGCTGCTTTGTGGCAGTCAAGAGTCAAACATGCCAATCAGCACAATCACTATGCCATCAAGGTATTTGAGCAAACCCTGACGGATGTGATTACCTCGCAGGTTTGTCATTGATTGGTTGCATTGTTCTCTGTAATTGACAAAACTGATGCCTTTTGTCATCAATGTGTGTTTTGGCATAACGTGAGCTTTTAAATGCAGCAATTACAGTTAGAGACCCTAAGCATTTGCTAGTGCCAGTTTTAACAACTACAAGCACAAAACAAATACTAAGGATTCCATAACCGTCGATGACTGATGTCAATGCCATTCACGAACTTCTTTTCAGCTGTATTAACTGTCATCATCCCCCAGCATTTGCTAGTGCTAGTTTCTCGTTGTTTACCAGCACATGGCTAATGTTGCGGAATGACATCACAATGGGGGTTCAAACCGTTTCAGATGCACAAAACACAAACTGGTTGTAAGAGCATCTGCTTGCCCCCAGCATGTGCTAGTGCTACTTTTCATATCATGAAGCACGTAACAAATGCGGGAAGCAAACAGTGGTCATTTCTATAAAAATACATGTCCTGTTGAATTTGTCCTTTCAACCCCCAGCATATGCTAGTGCTAGTTGTATTTGTAAGACCAGCGCAAAGCAAATGCAAGCAGTCTCTTGGTATGATGGCAAGCAGCAACAGCTAGTTTCCAAATTTGTCTTTTTTGAATACTTCTTTATTGGCTGTCATCACGACAGTGGGACCTTCTTGTTGATGGATTTCCTTTTGCATTTCTTCTTTTATATAGCTGTTTTCTGGCAGTCAAGAGTCAAACATGCCAATCAGCACAATCACTATGCCATCAAGGTATTTGAGCAAACCCTGACGGATGTGATTACCTCGCAGGTTTGTCATTGATTGGTTGCATTGTTCTCTGTAATTGACAGAATTGATGCCTTTTGTCATCAATGTGTGTTTTGGCATAACTTGAGCTTTTAAATGCAGCAATTACAGTTAGAGACCCTAAGCATTTGCTAGTGCTAGTTTTAACAACTACAAGCACAAAACAAATACTAAGGATTCCATAACCGTCTATGACTGATGTCAATGCCATTCACGAACTTCTTTTCAGCTGTATTTACTGTCATCATCCCCCAGCATTTGCTAGTGCTAGTTTCTCGTTGTTTACCAGCACATGGCTAATGTTGCGGAATGACATCACAATGGGGGTTCAAACCGTTTCAGATGCACAAAACACAAACTGGTTGTAAGAGCATCTGCTTGCCCCCAGCATGTGCTAGTGCTACTTTTCATATCATGAAGCACGTAACAAATGCGGGAAGCAAACAGTGGTCATTTCTATAAAAATACATATCCTGTTGAATTTGTCCTTTCAACCCCCAGCATATGCTAGTGCTAGTTGTATTTGTATGACCAGCGCAAAGCAAATGCAAGGAGTCTCTTGGTATGATGGCAAGCAGCAACAGCTAGTTTCCAAATTTGTCTTTTTGGAATACTTCTTTCTTGGCTGTCATCACGACAGTGGGACTTTCTTGTTGATGGATTTCCTTTTGCATTTCTTCTTTTATATAGCTGTTTTCTGGCTGTCAAGAGTCAAACATGCCAATCAGCACAATCACTATGCCATCAAGGTATTTGAGCAAACCCTGACGGATGTGATTACCTCGCAGGTTTGTCATTGATTGGTTGCATTGTTCTCTGTAATTGACAGAATTGATGCCTTTTGTCATCAATGTGTGTTTTGGCATAACGTGAGCTTTTAAATGCAGCAATTACAGTTAGAGACCCTAAGCATTTGCTAGTGCTAGTTTTAACAACTACAAGCACAAAACAAATACTAAGGATTCCATAACAGTCGATGACTGATGTCAATGCCATTCACGAACTTCTTTTCAGCTGTATTAACTGTCATCATCCCCCAGCATTTGCTAGTGCTAGTTTCTCGTTGTTTACCAGCACATGGCTAATGTTGCGGAATGACATCACAATGGGGGTTCAAACCGTTTCAGATGCACAAAACACAAACTGGTTGTAAGAGCATCTGCTTGCCCCCAGCATGTGCTAGTGCTACTTTTCATATCATGAAGAACGTAACAAATGCGGGAAGCAAACAGTGGTCATTTCTATAAAAATACATATCCTGTTGAATTTGTCCTTTCAACCCCCAGCATATGCTAGTGCTAGTTGTATTTGTATGACCAGCGCAAAGCAAATGCAAGGAGTCTCTTGGTATGATGGCAAGCAGTAACAGCTAGTTTCCAAATTTGTCTTTTTGGAATACTTCTTTCTTGGCTGTCATCACGACAGTGGGACTTTCTTGTTGATGGATTTCCTTTTGCATTTCTTCTTTTATATACCTGTTTTCAGGCAGTCAAGAGTCAAACATGCCAATCAGCACAATCACTATGCCATCAAGGTATTTGAGCAAACCCTGACGGATGTGATTACCTCGCAGGTTTGTCATTGATTGGTTGCATTGTTCTCTGTAATTGACAGAATTGATGCCTTTTGTCATCAATGTGTGTTTTGGCATAACTTGAGCTTTTAAATGCAGCAATTACAGTTAGAGACCCTAAGCATTTGCTAGTGCTAGTTTTAACAACTACAAGCACAAACAAATACTAAGGATTCCATAACCGTCGATGACTGATGTCAATGCCATTCACGAACTTCTTTTCAGCTGTATTAACTGTAATCATCCCCCAGCATTTGCTTGTGCTAGTTTCTCGTTGTTTACCAGCACATGGCTAATGTTGCGGAATGACATCACAATGGGGGTTCAAACCGTTTCAGATGCACAAAACACAAACTGGTTGTAAGAGCATCTGCTTGCCCCCAGCATGTGCTAGTGCTACTTTTCATATCATGAAGCACGTAACAAATGCGGGAAGCAAACAGTGGTCATTTCTATAAAAATACATATCCTGTTGAATTTGTCCTTTCAACCCCCAGCATATGCTAGTGCTAGTTGTATTTGTATGACCAGCGCAAAGCAAATGCAAGGAGTCTATTGGTATGATGGCAAGCAGCAACAGCTAGTTTCCAAATTTGTCTTTTTGGAATACTTCTTTCTTGGCTGTCATCACGACAGTGGGACTTTCTTGTTGATGGATTTCCTTTTGCATTTCTTCTTTTATATAGCTGTTTTCTGGCAGTCAAGAGTCAAACATGCCAATCAGCACAATCACTATGCCATCAAGGTATTTGAGCAAACCCTGACGGATGTGATTACCTCGCAGGTTTGTCATTGATTGGTTGCATTGTTCTCTGTAATTGACAGAATTGATGCCTTTTGTCATCAATGTGTGTTTTGGCATAACGTGAGCTTTTAAATGCAGCAATTACAGTTAGAGACCCTAAGCATTTGCTAGTGCTAGTTTTAACAACTACAAGCACAAAACAAATACTAAGGATTCCATAACCGTCGATGACTGATGTCAATGCCATTCACGAACTTCTTTTCAGCTGTATTTACTGTCATCATCCCCCAGCATTTGCTAGTGCTAGTTTCTCGTTGTTTACCAGCACATGGCTAATGTTGCGGAATGACATCACAATGGGGGTTCAAACCGTTTCAGATGCACAAAACACAAACTGGTTGTAAGAGCACCTGCTTGCCCCCAGCATGTGCTAGTGCTACTTTTCAAATCATGAAGCACGTAACAAATGCGGGAAGCAAACAGTGGTCATTTCTATAAAAATACATATCCTGTTGAATTTGTCCTTTCAATCCCCAGCATATGCTAGTGCTAGTTGTATTTGTAAGACCAGCGCAAAGCAAATGCAAGTAGTCTCTTGGTATGATGGCAAGCAGCAACAGCTAGTTTCCAAATTTGTCTTTTTGGAATACTTCTTTCTTGGCTGTCATCACGACAGTTGGCCTTTCTTGTTGATGGATTTCCTTTTGCATTTCTTCTTTTATATAGCTGTTTTCTGGCAGTCAAGAGTCAAACATGCCAATCAGCACAATCACTATGCCATCAAGGTATTTGAGCAAACCCTGACGGATGTGATTACCTCGCAGGTTTGTCATTGATTGGTTGCATTGTTCTCTGTAATTGACAGAATTGATGCCTTTTGTCATCAATGTGTGTTTTGGCATAACGTGAGCTTTTAAATGCAGCAATTACAGTTAGAGACCCTAAGCATTTGCTAGTGCTAGTTTTAACAACTACAAGCACAAAACAAATACTAAGGATTCCATAACCGTCGATGACTGATGTCAATGCCATTCACGAACTTCTTTTCAGCTGTATTAACTGTCATCATCCCCCAGCATTTGCTAGTGCTAGTTTCTCGTTGTTTACCAGCACATGGCTAATGTTGCGGAATGACATCACAATGGGGGTTCAAACCGTTTCAAATGCACAAAACACAAACTGGTTGTAAGAGCATCTGCTTGCCCCCCAGCATGTGCTAGTGCTACTTTTCATATCATGAAGCACGTAACAAATGCGGGAAGCAAACAGTGGTCATTTCTATAAAAATACATGTCCTGTTGAATTTGTCCTTTCAACCCCCAGCATATGCTAGTGCTAGTTGTATTTGTAAGACCAGCGCAAAGCAAATGCAAGCAGTCTCTTGGTATGATGGCAAGCAGCAACAGCTAGTTTCCAAATTTGTCCTTTTGAAATACTTCTTTCTTGGCTGTCATCACGACAGTGGGACTTTCTTGTTGATGGATTTCCTTTTGCATTTCTTCTTTTATATAGCTGTTGTCTGGCAGTCAAGAGTCAAACATGCCAATCAGCACAATCACTATGCCATCAAGGTATTTGAGCAAACCCTGACGGATGTGATTACCTCGCAGGTTTGTCATTGATTGGTTACATTGTTCTCTGTAATTGACAGAATTGATGCCTTTTGTCATCAATGTGTGTTTTGGCATAACGTGAGCTTTTAAATGCAGCAATTACAGTTAGAGACCCTAAGCATTTGCTAGTGCTAGTTTTAACAACTACAAGCACAAAACAAATACTAAGGATTCCATAACCGTCGATGACTGATGTCAATGCCATTCACGAACTTCTTTTCAGCTGTATTTACTGTCATCATCCCCCAGCATTTGCTAGTGCTAGTTTCTCGTTGTTTACCAGCACATGGCTAATGTTGCGGAATGACATCACAATGGGGGTTCAAACCGTTTCAGATGCACAAAACACAAACTGGTTGTAAGAGCACCTGCTTGCCCCCAGCATGTGCTAGTGCTACTTTTCATATCATGAAGCACGTAACAAATGCGGGAAGCAAACAGTGGTCATTTCTATAAAAATACATGTCCTGTTGAATTTGTCCTTTCAACCCCCAGCATATGCTAGTGCTAGTTGTATTTGTAAGACCAGCGCAAAGCAAATGCAAGGAGTCTCTTGGTATGATGGCAAGCAGCAACAGCTAGTTTCCAAATTTGTCCTTTTGGAATACTTCTTTCTTGGCTGTCATCACGACAGTGGGACTTTCTTGTTGATGGATTTCCTTTTGCATTTCTTCTTTTATATAGCTGTTTTCTGGCAGTCAAGAGTCAAACATGCCAATCAGCACAATCACTATGCCATCAAGGTATTTGAGCAAACCCTGACGGATGTGATTACCTCGCAGGTTTGTCATTGATTGGTTGCATTGTTCTCTGTAATTGACAGAATTGATGCCTTTTGTCATCAATGTGTGTTTTGGCATAATTTGAGCTTTCAAATGCACCAATTACAGTTAGGAACCCTAAGCATTTGCTAGTGCTGGTTTTAACAACTACAAGCACAAAACAAATACTAAGAATTCCATAACCGTCGATGACTGATGTCAATGCCATTCACGAACTTCTTTTCAGCTGTATTTACTGTCATCATCCCCCAGCATTTGCTAGTGCTAGTTTCTCGTTGTTTACCAGCACATGGCTAATGTTGCGGAATGACATCACAATGGGGGTTCAAACCGTTTCAGATGCACAAAACACAAACTGGTTGTAAGAGCACCTGCTTGCCCCCAGTATGTGCTAGTGCTACTTTTCATATCATGAAGCACGTAACAAATGCGGGAAGCAAACAGTGGTCATTTCTATAAAAATACATGTCCTGTTGAATTTGTCCTTTCAACCCCCAGCATATGCTAGTGCTAGTTGTATTTGTAAGACCAGCGCAAAGCAAATGCAAGGAGTCTCTTGGTATGATGGCAAGCAGCAACAGCTAGTTTCCAAATTTGTCCTTTTGGAATACTTCTTTCTTGGCTGTCATCACGACAGTGGGACTTTCTTGTTGATGGATTTCCTTTTGCATTTCTTCTTTTATATAGCTGTTTTCTGGCAGTCAAGAGTCAAACATGCCAATCAGCACAATCACTATGCCATCAAGGTATTTGAGCAAACCCTGACGGATGTGATTACCTCGCAGGTTTGTCATTGATTGGTTGCATTGTTCTCTGTAATTGACAGAATTGATGCCTTTTGTCATCAATGTGTGTTTTGGCATAACGTGAGCTTTCAAATGCACCAATTACAGTTAGGAACCCTAAGCATTTGCTAGTGCTGGTTTTAACAACTACAAGCACAAAACAAATACTAAGAATTCCATAACCGTCGATGACTGATGTCAATGCCATTCACGAACTTCTTTTCAGCTGTATTTACTGTCATCATCCCCCAGCATTTGCTAGTGCTAGTTTCTCGTTGTTTACCAGCACATGGCTAATGTTGCGGAATGACATCACAATGGGGGTTCAAACCGTTTCAGATGCACAAAACACAAACTGGTTGTAAGAGCACCTGCTTGCCCCCAGTATGTGCTAGTGCTACTTTTCATATCATGAAGCACGTAACAAATGCGGGAAGCAAACAGTGGTCATTTCTATAAAAATACATGTCCTGTTGAATTTGTCCTTTCAACCCCCAGCATATGCTAGTGCTAGTTGTATTTGTAAGACCAGCGCAAAGCAAATGCAAGGAGTCTCTTGGTATGATGGCAAGCAGCAACAGCTAGTTTCCAAATTTGTCCTTTTGGAATACTTCTTTCTTGGCTGTCATCACGACAGTGGGACTTTCTTGTTGATGGATTTCCTTTTGCATTTCTTCTTTTATATAGCTGTTTTCTGGCAGTCAAGAGTCAAACATGCCAATCAGCACAATCACTATGCCATCAAGGTATTTGAGCAAACCCTGACGGATGTGATTACCTCGCAGGTTTGTCATTGATTGGTTGCATTGTTCTCTGTAATTGACAGAATTGATGCCTTTTGTCATCAATGTGTGTTTTGGCATAACGTGAGCTTTCAAATGCACCAATTACAGTTAGGAACCCTAAGCATTTGCTAGTGCTGGTTTTAACAACTACAAGCACAAAACAAATACTAAGAATTCCATAACCGTCGATGACTGATGTCAATGCCATTCACGAACTTCTTTTCAGCTGTATTTACTGTCATCATCCCCCAGCATTTGCTAGTGCTAGTTTCTCGTTGTTTACCAGCACATGGCTAATGTTGCGGAATGACATCACAATGGGGGTTCAAACCGTTTCAGATGCACAAAACACAAACTGGTTGTAAGAGCACCTGCTTGCCCCCAGTATGTGCTAGTGCTACTTTTCATATCATGAAGCACGTAACAAATGCGGGACGCAAACAGTGGTCATTTCTATAAAAATACATGTCCTGTTGAATTTGTCCTTTCAACCCCCAGCATATGCTAGTGCTAGTTGTATTTGTAAGACCAGCGCAAAGCAAATGCAAGGAGTCTCTTGGTATGATGGCAAGCAGCAACAGCTAGTTTCCAAATTTGTCCTTTTGAAATACTTCTTTCTTGGCTATCATCACGACAGTGGGACTTTCTTGTTGATGGATTTCCTTTTGCATTTCTTCTTTTATATAGCTGTTTTCTGGCAGTCAAGAGTCAAACATGCCAATCAGCACAATCACTATGCCATCAAGGTATTTGAGCAAACCCTGACGGATGTGATTACCTCGCAGGTTTGTCATTGATTGGTTGCATTGTTCTCTGTAATTGACAGAATTGATGCCTTTTGTCATCAATGTGTGTTTTGGCATAATTTGAGCTTTCAAATGCACCAATTACAGTTAGGAACCCTAAGCATTTGCTAGTGCTGGTTTTAACAACTACAAGCACAAAACAAATACTAAGAATTCCATAACCGTCGATGACTGATGTCAATGCCATTCACGAACTTCTTTTCAGCTGTATTTACTGTCATCATCCCCCAGCATTTGCTAGTGCTAGTTTCTCGTTGTTTACCAGCACATGGCTAATGTTGCGGAATGACATCACAATGGGGGTTCAAACCGTTTCAGATGCACAAAACACAAACTGGTTGTAAGAGCACATGCTTGCCCCCAGTATGTGCTAGTGCTACTTTTCATATCATGAAGCACGTAACAAATGCGGGAAGCAAACAGTGGTCATTTCTATAAAAATACATGTCCTGTTGAATTTGTCCTTTCAACCCCCAGCATATGCTAGTGCTAGTTGTATTTGTAAGACCAGCGCAAAGCAAATGCAAGGAGTCTCTTGGTATGATGGCAAGCAGCAACAGCTAGTTTCCAAATTTGTCCTTTTGGAATACTTCTTTCTTGGCTGTCATCACGACAGTGGGACTTTCTTGTTGATGGATTTCCTTTTGCATTTCTTCTTTTATATAGCTGTTTTCTGGCAGTCAAGAGTCAAACATGCCAATCAGCACAATCACTATGCCATCAAGGTATTTGAGCAAACCCTGACGGATGTGATTACCTCGCAGGTTTGTCATTGATTGGTTGCATTGTTCTCTGTAATTGACAGAATTGATGCCTTTTGTCATCAATGTGTGTTTTGGCATAACGTGAGCTTTCAAATGCACCAATTACAGTTAGGAACCCTAAGCATTTGCTAGTGCTGGTTTTAACAACTACAAGCACAAAACAAATACTAAGAATTCCATAACCGTCGATGACTGATGTCAATGCCATTCACGAACTTCTTTTCAGCTGTATTTACTGTCATCATCCCCCAGCATTTGCTAGTGCTAGTTTCTCGTTGTTTACCAGCACATGGCTAATGTTGCGGAATGACATCACAATGGGGGTTCAAACCGTTTCAGATGCACAAAACACAAACTGGTTGTAAGAGCACCTGCTTGCCCCCAGTATGTGCTAGTGCTACTTTTCATATCATGAAGCACGTAACAAATGCGGGAAGCAAACAGTGGTCATTTCTATAAAAATACATGTCCTGTTGAATTTGTCCTTTCAACCCCCAGCATATGCTAGTGCTAGTTGTATTTGTAAGACCAGCGCAAAGCAAATGCAAGGAGTCTCTTGGTATGATGGCAAGCAGCAACAGCTAGTTTCCAAATTTGTCCTTTTGGAATACTTCTTTCTTGGCTGTCATCACGACAGTGGGACTTTCTTGTTGATGGATTTCCTTTTGCATTTCTTCTTTTATATAGCTGTTTTCTGGCAGTCAAGAGTCAAACATGCCAATCAGCACAATCACTATGCCATCAAGGTATTTGAGCAAACCCTGACGGATGTGATTACCTCGCAGGTTTGTCATTGATTGGTTGCATTGTTCTCTGTAATTGACAGAATTGATGCCTTTTGTCATCAATGTGTGTTTTGGCATAACGTGAGCTTTCAAATGCACCAATTACAGTTAGGAACCCTAAGCATTTGCTAGTGCTGGTTTTAACAACTACAAGCACAAAACAAATACTAAGAATTCCATAACCGTCGATGACTGATGTCAATGCCATTCACGAACTTCTTTTCAGCTGTATTTACTGTCATCATCCCCCAGCATTTGCTAGTGCTAGTTTCTCGTTGTTTACCAGCACATGGCTAATGTTGCGGAATGACATCACAATGGGGGTTCAAACCGTTTCAGATGCACAAAACACAAACTGGTTGTAAGAGCACCTGCTTGCCCCCAGTATGTGCTAGTGCTACTTTTCATATCATGAAGCACGTAACAAATGCGGGACGCAAACAGTGGTCATTTCTATAAAAATACATGTCCTGTTGAATTTGTCCTTTCAACCCCCAGCATATGCTAGTGCTAGTTGTATTTGTAAGACCAGCGCAAAGCAAATGCAAGGAGTCTCTTGGTATGATGGCAAGCAGCAACAGCTAGTTTCCAAATTTGTCCTTTTGAAATACTTCTTTCTTGGCTATCATCACGACAGTGGGACTTTCTTGTTGATGGATTTCCTTTTGCATTTCTTCTTTTATATAGCTGTTTTCTGGCAGTCAAGAGTCAAACATGCCAATCAGCACAATCACTATGCCATCAAGGTATTTGAGCAAACCCTGACGGATGTGATTACCTCGCAGGTTTGTCATTGATTGGTTGCATTGTTCTCTGTAATTGACAGAATTGATGCCTTTTGTCATCAATGTGTGTTTTGGCATAACGTGAGCTTTTAAATGCAGCAATTACAGTTAGAGACCCTAAGCATTTGCTAGTGCTAGTTTTAACAACTACAAGCACAAAACAAATACTAAGGATTCCATAACCGTCGATGACTGATGTCAATGCCATTCACGAACTTCTTTTCAGCTGTATTTACTGTCATCATCCCCCAGCATTTGCTAGTGCTAGTTTCTCGTTGTTTACCAGCACATGGCTAATGTTGCGGAATGACATCACAATGGGGGTTCAAACCGTTTCAGATGCACAAAACACAAACTGGTTGTAAGAGCACCTGCTTGCCCCCAGCATGTGCTAGTGCTACTTTTCATATCATGAAGCACGTAACAAATGCGGGAAGCAAACAGTGGTCATTTCTATAAAAATACATGTCCTGTTGAATTTGTCCTTTCAACCCCCAGCATATGCTAGTGCTAGTTGTATTTGTAAGACCAGCGCAAAGCAAATGCAAGGAGTCTCTTGGTATGATGGCAAGCAGCAACAGCTAGTTTCCAAATTTGTCCTTTTGAAATACTTCTTTCTTGGCTGTCATCACGACAGTTGGCCTTTCTTGTTGATGGATTTCCTTTTGCATTTCTTCTTTTATATAGCTGTTTTCTGGCAGTCAAGAGTCAAACATGCCAATCAGCACAATCACTATGCCATCAAGGTATTTGAGCAAACCCTGACGGATGTGATTACCTCGCAGGTTTGTCATTGATTGGTTGCATTGTTCTCTGTAATTGACAGAATTGATGCCTTTTGTCATCAATGTGTGTTTTGGCATAACGTGAGCTTTTAAATGCAGCAATTACAGTTAGAGACCCTAAGCATTTGCTAGTGCTAGTTTTAACAACTACAAGCACAAAACAAATACTAAGGATTCCATAACCGTCGATGACTGATGTCAATGCCATTCACGAACTTCTTTTCAGCTGTATTTACTGTCATCATCCCCCAGCATTTGCTAGTGCTAGTTTCTCGTTGTTTACCAGCACATGGCTAATGTTGCGGAATGACATCACAATGGGGGTTCAAACCGTTTCAGATGCACAAAACACAAACTGGTTGTAAGAGCATCTGCTTGCCCCCAGCATGTGCTAGTGCTACTTTTCATATCATGAAGCACGTAACAAATGCGGGAAGCAAACAGTGGTCATTTCTATAAAAATACATATCCTGTTGAATTTGTCCTTTCAATCCCCAGCATATGCTAGTGCTAGTTGTATTTGTAAGACCAGCGCAAAGCAAATGCAAGGAGTCTCTTGGTATGATGGCAAGCAGCAACAGCTAGTTTCCAAATTTGTCTTTTTGGAATACTTCTTTCTTGGCTGTCATCACGACAGTTGGCCTTTCTTGTTGATGGATTTCCTTTTGCATTTCTTCTTTTATATAGCTGTTTTCTGGCAGTCAAGAGTCAAACATGCCAATCAGCACAATCACTATGCCATCAAGGTATTTGAGCAAACCCTGACGGATGTGATTACCTCGCAGGTTTGTCATTGATTGGTTGCATTGTTCTCTGTAATTGACAGAATTGATGCCTTTTGTCATCAATGTGTGTTTTGGCATAACGTGAGCTTTTAAATGCAGCAATTACAGTTAGAGACCCTAAGCATTTGCTAGTGCTAGTTTTAACAACTACAAGCACAAAACAAATACTAAGGATTCCATAACCGTCGATGACTGATGTCAATGCCATTCACGAACTTCTTTTCAGCTGTATTAACTGTCATCATCCCCCAGCATTTGCTAGTGCTAGTTTCTCGTTGTTTACCAGCACATGGCTAATGTTGCGGAATGACATCACAATGGGGGTTCAAACCGTTTCAGATGCACAAAACACAAACTGGTTGTAAGAGCATCTGCTTGCCCCCAGCATGTGCTAGTGCTACTTTTCATATCATGAAGCACGTAACAAATGCGGGAAGCAAACAGTGGTCATTTCTATAAAAATACATATCCTGTTGAATTTGTCCTTTCAATCCCCAGCATATGCTAGTGCTAGTTGTATTTGTAAGACCAGCGCAAAGCAAATGCAATGAGTCTCTTGGTATGATGGCAAGCAGCAACAGCTAGTTTCCAAATTTGCCTTTTTGGAATACTTCTTTCTTGGCTGTCATCACGACAGTGGGACTTTCTTGTTGATGGATTTCCTTTTGCATTTCTTCTTGTATATAGCTGTTTTCTGGCAGTCAAGAGTCAAACATGCCAATCAGCACAATCACTATGCCATCAAGGTATTTGAGCAAACCCTGACGGATGTGATTACCTCGCAGGTTTGTCATTGATTGGTTGCATTGTTCTCTGTAATTGACAGAATTGATGCCTTTTGTCATCAATGTGTGTTTTGGCATAACGTGAGCTTTTAAATGCAGCAATTACAGTTAGAGACCCTAAGCATTTGCTAGTGCTAGTTTTAACAACTACAAGCACAAAACAATTACTAAGGATTCCATAACCGTCGATGACTGATGTCAATGCCATTCACGAACTTCTTTTCAGCTGTATTTACTGTCATCATCCCCCAGCATTTGCTAGTGCTAGTTTCTCGTTGTTTACCAGCACATGGCTAATGTTGCGGAATGACATCACAATGGGGGTTCAAACCGTTTCAGATGCACAAAACACTAACTGGTTGTAAGAGCACCTGCTTGCCCCCAGTATGTGCTAGTGCTACTTTTCATATCATGAAGCACGTAACAAATGCGGGACGCAAACAGTGGTCATTTCTATAAAAATACATGTCCTGTTGAATTTGTCCTTTCAACCCCCAGCATATGCTAGTGCTAGTTGTATTTGTAAGACCAGCGCAAAGCAAATGCAAGGAGTCTCTTGGTATGATGGCAAGCAGCAACAGCTAGTTTCCAAATTTGTCTTTTTTGAATACTTCTTTCTTGGCTGTCATCACGACAGTGGGACTTTCTTGTTGATGGATTTCCTTTTGCATTTCTTCTTTTATATAGCTGTTTTCTGGCAGTAAAGAGTCAAACATGCCAATCAGCACAATCACTATGCCATCAAGGTATTTGAGCAAACCCTGACGGATGTGATTACCTCGCAGGTTTGTCATTGATTGGTTGCATTGTTCTCTGTAATTGACAGAATTGATGCCTTTTGTCATCAATGTGTGTTTTGGCATAATTTGAGCTTTCAAATGCACCAATTACAGTTAGGAACCCTAAGCATTTGCTAGTGCTGGTTTTAACAACTACAAGCACAAAACAAATACTAAGAATTCCATAACCGTCGATGACTGATGTCAATGCCATTCACGAACTTCTTTTCAGCTGTATTTACTGTCATCATCCCCCAGCATTTGCTAGTGCTAGTTTCTCGTTGTTTACCAGCACATGGCTAATGTTGCGGAATGACATCACAATGGGGGTTCAAACCGTTTCAGATGCACAAAACACTAACTGGTTGTAAGAGCACCTGCTTGCCCCCAGCATGTGCTAGTGCTACTTTTCATATCATGAAGCACGTAACAAATGCGGGAAGCAAACAGTGGTCATTTCTATAAAAATACATGTACTGTTGAATTTGTCCTTTCATCCCCCAGCATATGCTAGTGCTAGTTGTATTTGTAAGACCAGCGCAAAGCAAATGCAAGGAGTCTCTTGGTATGATGGCAAGCAGCAACAGCTAGTTTCCAAATTTGCCTTTTTGGAATACTTCTTTCTTGGCTGTCATCACGACAGTGGGACTTTCTTGTTGATGGATTTCCTTTTGCATTTCTTCTTGTATATAGCTGTTTTCTGGCAGTCAAGAGTCAAACATGCCAATCAGCACAATCACTATGCCATCAAGGTATTTGAGCAAACCCTGACGGATGTGATTACCTCGCAGGTTTGTCATTGATTGGTTGCATTGTTCTCTGTAATTGACAGAATTGATGCCTTTTGTCATCAATGTGTGTTTTGGCATAACGTGAGCTTTTAAATGCAGCAATTACAGTTAGAGACCCTAAGCATTTGCTAGTGCTAGTTTTAACAACTACAAGCACAAAACAATTACTAAGGATTCCATAACCGTCGATGACTGATGTCAATGCCATTCACGAACTTCTTTTCAGCTGTATTTACTGTCATCATCCCCCAGCATTTGCTAGTGCTAGTTTCTCGTTGTTTACCAGCACATGGCTAATTTTGCGGAATGACATCACTATGGGGGTTCAAACCGTTTCAGATGCACAAAACACAAACTGGTTGTAAGAGCATCTGCTTGCCCCCAGCATGTGCTAGTGCTACTTTTCATATCATGAAGCACGTAACAAATGCGGGAAGCAAACAGTGGTCATTTCTATAAAGATACATATCCTGTTGAATTTGTCCTTTCAACCCCCAGCATATGCTAGTGCTAGTTGTATTTGTAAGACCAGCGCAAAGCAAATGCAAGGAGTCTCTTGGTATGATGGCAAGCAGCAACAGCTAGTTTCCAAATTTGTCTTTTTTGAATACTTCTTTCTTGGCTGTCATCACGACAGTGGGACTTTCTTGTTGATGGATTTCCTTTTGCATTTCTTCTTTTATATAGCTGTTTTCTGGCAGTAAAGAGTCAAACATGCCAATCAGCACAATCACTATGCCATCAAGGTATTTGAGCAAACCCTGACGGATGTGATTACCTCGCAGGTTTGTCATTGATTGGTTGCATTGTTCTCTGTAATTGACAGAATTGATGCCTTTTGTCATCAATGTGTGTTTTGGCATAATTTGAGCTTTCAAATGCACCAATTACAGTTAGGAACCCTAAGCATTTGCTAGTGCTGGTTTTAACAACTACAAGCACAAAACAAATACTAAGAATTCCATAACCGTCGATGACTGATGTCAATGCCATTCACGAACTTCTTTTCAGCTGTATTTACTGTCATCATCCCCCAGCATTTGCTAGTGCTAGTTTCTCGTTGTTTACCAGCACATGGCTAATGTTGCGGAATGACATCACAATGGGGGTTCAAACCGTTTCAGATGCACAAAACACAAACTGGTTGTAAGAGCACCTGCTTGCCCCCAGTATGTGCTAGTGCTACTTTTCATATCATGAAGCACGTAACAAATGCGGGAAGCAAACAGTGGTCATTTCTATAAAAATACATGTCCTGTTGAATTTGTCCTTTCAACCCCCAGCATATGCTAGTGCTAGTTGTATTTGTAAGACCAGCGCAAAGCAAATGCAAGGAGTCTCTTGGTATGATGGCAAGCAGCAACAGCTAGTTTCCAAATTTGTCCTTTTGAAATACTTCTTTCTTGGCTATCATCACGACAGTGGGACTTTCTTGTTGATGGATTTCCTTTTGCATTTCTTCTTTTATATAGCTGTTTTCTGGCAGTCAAGAGTCAAACATGCCAATCAGCACAATCACTATGCCATCAAGGTATTTGAGCAAACCCTGACGGATGTGATTACCTCGCAGGTTTGTCATTGATTGGTTGCATTGTTCTCTGTAATTGACAGAATTGATGCCTTTTGTCATCAATGTGTGTTTTGGCATAACGTGAGCTTTTAAATGCAGCAATTACAGTTAGAGACCCTAAGCATTTGCTAGTGCTAGTTTTAACAACTACAAGCACAAAACAAATACTAAGGATTCCATAACCGTCGATGACTGATGTCAATGCCATTCACGAACTTCTTTTCAGCTGTATTTACTGTCATCATCCCCCAGCATTTGCTAGTGCTAGTTTCTCGTTGTTTACCAGCACATGGCTAATGTTGCGGAATGACATCACAATGGGGGTTCAAACCGTTTCAGATGCACAAAACACAAACTGGTTGTAAGAGCACCTGCTTGCCCCCAGCATGTGCTAGTGCTACTTTTCATATCATGAAGCACGTAACAAATGCGGGAAGCAAACAGTGGTCATTTCTATAAAAATACATGTACTGTTGAATTTGTCCTTTCAACCCCCAGCATATGCTAGTGCTAGTTGTATTTGTAAGACCAGCGCAAAGCAAATGCAAGGAGTCTCTTGGTATGATGGCAAGCAGCAACAGCTAGTTTCCAAATTTGTCCTTTTGGAATACTTCTTTCTTGGCTGTCATCACGACAGTGGGACTTTCTTGTTGATGGATTTCCTTTTGCATTTCTTCTTTTATATAGCTGTTTTCTGGCAGTAAAGAGTCAAACATGCCAATCAGCACAATCACTATGCCATCAAGGTATTTGAGCAAACCCTGACGGATGTGATTACCTCGCAGGTTTGTCATTGATTGGTTGCATTGTTCTCTGTAATTGACAGAATTGATGCCTTTTGTCATCAATGTGTGTTTTGGCATAATTTGAGCTTTCAAATGCACCAATTACAGTTAGGAACCCTAAGCATTTGCTAGTGCTGGTTTTAACAACTACAAGCACAAAACAAATACTAAGAATTCCATAACCGTCGATGACTGATGTCAATGCCATTCACGAACTTCTTTTCAGCTGTATTTACTGTCATCATCCCCCAGCATTTGCTAGTGCTAGTTTCTCGTTGTTTACCAGCACATGGCTAATGTTGCGGAATGACATCACAATGGGGGTTCAAACCGTTTCAGATGCACAAAACACAAACTGGTTGTAAGAGCACCTGCTTGCCCCCAGCATGTGCTAGTGCTACTTTTCATATCATGAAGCACGTAACAAATGCGGGAAGCAAACAGTGGTCATTTCTATAAAAATACATGTACTGTTGAATTTGTCCTTTCAACCCCCAGCATATGCTAGTGCTAGTTGTATTTGTAAGACCAGCGCAAAGCAAATGCAAGGAGTCTCTTGGTATGATGGCAAGCAGCAACAGCTAGTTTCCAAATTTGCCTTTTTGGAATACTTCTTTCTTGGCTGTCATCACGACAGTGGGACTTTCTTGTTGATGGATTTCCTTTTGCATTTCTTCTTGTATATAGCTGTTTTCTGGCAGTCAAGAGTCAAACATGCCAATCAGCACAATCACTATGCCATCAAGGTATTTGAGCAAACCCTGACGGATGTGATTACCTCGCAGGTTTGTCATTGATTGGTTGCATTGTTCTCTGTAATTGACAGAATTGATGCCTTTTGTCATCAATGTGTGTTTTGGCATAACGTGAGCTTTTAAATGCAGCAATTACAGTTAGAGACCCTAAGCATTTGCTAGTGCTAGTTTTAACAACTACAAGCACAAAACAATTACTAAGGATTCCATAACCGTCGATGACTGATGTCAATGCCATTCACGAACTTCTTTTCAGCTGTATTTACTGTCATCATCCCCCAGCATTTGCTAGTGCTAGTTTCTCGTTGTTTACCAGCACATGGCTAATGTTGCGGAATGACATCACAATGGGGGTTCAAACCGTTTCAGATGCACAAAACACAAACTGGTTGTAAGAGCACCTGCTTGCCCCCAGCATGTGCTAGTGCTACTTTTCATATCATGAAGCACGTAACAAATGCGGGAAGCAAACAGTGGTCATTTCTATAAAAATACATGTACTGTTGAATTTGTCCTTTCAACCCCCAGCATATGCTAGTGCTAGTTGTATTTGTAAGACCAGCGCAAAGCAAATGCAAGGAGTCTCTTGGTATGATGGCAAGCAGCAACAGCTAGTTTCCAAATTTGCCTTTTTGGAATACTTCTTTCTTGGCTGTCATCACGACAGTGGGACTTTCTTGTTGATGGATTTCCTTTTGCATTTCCTCTTGTATATAGCTGTTTTCTGGCAGTCAAGAGTCAAACATGCCAATCAGCACAATCACTATGCCATCAAGGTATTTGAGCAAACCCTGACGGATGTGATTACCTCGCAGGTTTGTCATTGATTGGTTGCATTGTTCTCTGTAATTGACAGAATTGATGCCTTTTGTCATCAATGTGTGTTTTGGCATAACGTGAGCTTTTAAATGCAGCAATTACAGTTAGAGACCCTAAGCATTTGCTAGTGCTAGTTTTAACAACTACAAGCACAAAACAATTACTAAGGATTCCATAACCGTCGATGACTGATGTCAATGCCATTCACGAACTTCTTTTCAGCTGTATTTACTGTCATCATCCCCCAGCATTTGCTAGTGCTAGTTTCTCGTTGTTTACCAGCACATGGCTAATGTTGCGGAATGACATCACAATGGGGGTTCAAACCGTTTCAGATGCACAAAACACAAACTGGTTGTAAGAGCACCTGCTTGCCCCCAGTATGTGCTAGTGCTACTTTTCATATCATGAAGCACGTAACAAATGCGGGACGCAAACAGTGGTCATTTCTATAAAAATACATGTCCTGTTGAATTTGTCCTTTCAACCCCCAGCATATGCTAGTGCTAGTTGTATTTGTAAGACCAGCGCAAAGCAAATGCAAGGAGTCTCTTGGTATGATGGCAAGCAGCAACAGCTAGTTTCCAAATTTGTCTTTTTTGAATACTTCTTTCTTGGCTGTCATCACGACAGTGGGACTTTCTTGTTGATGGATTTCCTTTTGCATTTCTTCTTTTATATAGCTGTTTTCTGGCAGTAAAGAGTCAAACATGCCAATCAGCACAATCACTATGCCATCAAGGTATTTGAGCAAACCCTGACGGATGTGATTACCTCGCAGGTTTGTCATTGATTGGTTGCATTGTTCTCTGTAATTGACAGAATTGATGCCTTTTGTCATCAATGTGTGTTTTGGCATAATTTGAGCTTTCAAATGCACCAATTACAGTTAGGAACCCTAAGCATTTGCTAGTGCTGGTTTTAACAACTACAAGCACAAAACAAATACTAAGAATTCCATAACCGTCGATGACTGATGTCAATGCCATTCACGAACTTCTTTTCAGCTGTATTTACTGTCATCATCCCCCAGCATTTGCTAGTGCTAGTTTCTCGTTGTTTACCAGCACATGGCTAATGTTGCGGAATGACATCACAATGGGGGTTCAAACCGTTTCAGATGCACAAAACACAAACTGGTTGTAAGAGCACCTGCTTGCCCCCAGTATGTGCTAGTGCTACTTTTCATATCATGAAGCACGTAACAAATGCGGGAAGCAAACAGTGGTCATTTCTATAAAAATACATGTCCTGTTGAATTTGTCCTTTCAACCCCCAGCATATGCTAGTGCTAGTTGTATTTGTAAGACCAGCGCAAAGCAAATGCAAGGAGTCTCTTGGTATGATGGCAAGCAGCAACAGCTAGTTTCCAAATTTGTCCTTTTGAAATACTTCTTTCTTGGCTATCATCACGACAGTGGGACTTTCTTGTTGATGGATTTCCTTTTGCATTTCTTCTTTTATATAGCTGTTTTCTGGCAGTCAAGAGTCAAACATGCCAATCAGCACAATCACTATGCCATCAAGGTATTTGAGCAAACCCTGACGGATGTGATTACCTCGCAGGTTTGTCATTGATTGGTTGCATTGTTCTCTGTAATTGACAGAATTGATGCCTTTTGTCATCAATGTGTGTTTTGGCATAACGTGAGCTTTTAAATGCAGCAATTACAGTTAGAGACCCTAAGCATTTGCTAGTGCTAGTTTTAACAACTACAAGCACAAAACAAATACTAAGGATTCCATAACCGTCGATGACTGATGTCAATGCCATTCACGAACTTCTTTTCAGCTGTATTTACTGTCATCATCCCCCAGCATTTGCTAGTGCTAGTTTCTCGTTGTTTACCAGCACATGGCTAATGTTGCGGAATGACATCACAATGGGGGTTCAAACCGTTTCAGATGCACAAAACACAAACTGGTTGTAAGAGCACCTGCTTGCCCCCAGCATGTGCTAGTGCTACTTTTCATATCATGAAGCACGTAACAAATGCGGGAAGCAAACAGTGGTCATTTCTATAAAAATACATGTACTGTTGAATTTGTCCTTTCAACCCCCAGCATATGCTAGTGCTAGTTGTATTTGTAAGACCAGCGCAAAGCAAATGCAAGGAGTCTCTTGGTATGATGGCAAGCAGCAACAGCTAGTTTCCAAATTTGTCCTTTTGGAATACTTCTTTCTTGGCTGTCATCACGACAGTGGGACTTTCTTGTTGATGGATTTCCTTTTGCATTTCTTCTTTTATATAGCTGTTTTCTGGCAGTAAAGAGTCAAACATGCCAATCAGCACAATCACTATGCCATCAAGGTATTTGAGCAAACCCTGACGGATGTGATTACCTCGCAGGTTTGTCATTGATTGGTTGCATTGTTCTCTGTAATTGACAGAATTGATGCCTTTTGTCATCAATGTGTGTTTTGGCATAATTTGAGCTTTCAAATGCACCAATTACAGTTAGGAACCCTAAGCATTTGCTAGTGCTGGTTTTAACAACTACAAGCACAAAACAAATACTAAGAATTCCATAACCGTCGATGACTGATGTCAATGCCATTCACGAACTTCTTTTCAGCTGTATTTACTGTCATCATCCCCCAGCATTTGCTAGTGCTAGTTTCTCGTTGTTTACCAGCACATGGCTAATGTTGCGGAATGACATCACAATGGGGGTTCAAACCGTTTCAGATGCACAAAACACAAACTGGTTGTAAGAGCACCTGCTTGCCCCCAGCATGTGCTAGTGCTACTTTTCATATCATGAAGCACGTAACAAATGCGGGAAGCAAACAGTGGTCATTTCTATAAAAATACATGTACTGTTGAATTTGTCCTTTCAACCCCCAGCATATGCTAGTGCTAGTTGTATTTGTAAGACCAGCGCAAAGCAAATGCAAGGAGTCTCTTGGTATGATGGCAAGCAGCAACAGCTAGTTTCCAAATTTGCCTTTTTGGAATACTTCTTTCTTGGCTGTCATCACGACAGTGGGACTTTCTTGTTGATGGATTTCCTTTTGCATTTCTTCTTGTATATAGCTGTTTTCTGGCAGTCAAGAGTCAAACATGCCAATCAGCACAATCACTATGCCATCAAGGTATTTGAGCAAACCCTGACGGATGTGATTACCTCGCAGGTTTGTCATTGATTGGTTGCATTGTTCTCTGTAATTGACAGAATTGATGCCTTTTGTCATCAATGTGTGTTTTGGCATAACGTGAGCTTTTAAATGCAGCAATTACAGTTAGAGACCCTAAGCATTTGCTAGTGCTAGTTTTAACAACTACAAGCACAAAACAATTACTAAGGATTCCATAACCGTCGATGACTGATGTCAATGCCATTCACGAACTTCTTTTCAGCTGTATTTACTGTCATCATCCCCCAGCATTTGCTAGTGCTAGTTTCTCGTTGTTTACCAGCACATGGCTAATGTTGCGGAATGACATCACAATGGGGGTTCAAACCGTTTCAGATGCACAAAACACAAACTGGTTGTAAGAGCACCTGCTTGCCCCCAGTATGTGCTAGTGCTACTTTTCATATCATGAAGCACGTAACAAATGCGGGACGCAAACAGTGGTCATTTCTATAAAAAATACATGTCCTGTTGAATTTGTCCTTTCAACCCCCAGCATATGCTAGTGCTAGTTGTATTTGTAAGACCAGCGCAAAGCAAATGCAAGGAGTCTCTTGGTATGATGGCAAGCAGCAACAGCTAGTTTCCAAATTTGTCTTTTTTGAATACTTCTTTCTTGGCTGTCATCACGACAGTGGGACTTTCTTGTTGATGGATTTCCTTTTGCATTTCTTCTTTTATATAGCTGTTTTCTGGCAGTAAAGAGTCAAACATGCCAATCAGCACAATCACTATGCCATCAAGGTATTTGAGCAAACCCTGACGGATGTGATTACCTCGCAGGTTTGTCATTGATTGGTTGCATTGTTCTCTGTAATTGACAGAATTGATGCCTTTTGTCATCAATGTGTGTTTTGGCATAATTTGAGCTTTCAAATGCACCAATTACAGTTAGGAACCCTAAGCATTTGCTAGTGCTGGTTTTAACAACTACAAGCACAAAACAAATACTAAGAATTCCATAACCGTCGATGACTGATGTCAATGCCATTCACGAACTTCTTTTCAGCTGTATTTACTGTCATCATCCCCCAGCATTTGCTAGTGCTAGTTTCTCGTTGTTTACCAGCACATGGCTAATGTTGCGGAATGACATCACAATGGGGGTTCAAACCGTTTCAGATGCACAAAACACAAACTGGTTGTAAGAGCACCTGCTTGCCCCCAGTATGTGCTAGTGCTACTTTTCATATCATGAAGCACGTAACAAATGCGGGAAGCAAACAGTGGTCATTTCTATAAAAATACATGTCCTGTTGAATTTGTCCTTTCAACCCCCAGCATATGCTAGTGCTAGTTGTATTTGTAAGACCAGCGCAAAGCAAATGCAAGGAGTCTCTTGGTATGATGGCAAGCAGCAACAGCTAGTTTCCAAATTTGTCCTTTTGAAATACTTCTTTCTTGGCTATCATCACGACAGTGGGACTTTCTTGTTGATGGATTTCCTTTTGCATTTCTTCTTTTATATAGCTGTTTTCTGGCAGTCAAGAGTCAAACATGCCAATCAGCACAATCACTATGCCATCAAGGTATTTGAGCAAACCCTGACGGATGTGATTACCTCGCAGGTTTGTCATTGATTGGTTGCATTGTTCTCTGTAATTGACAGAATTGATGCCTTTTGTCATCAATGTGTGTTTTGGCATAACGTGAGCTTTTAAATGCAGCAATTACAGTTAGAGACCCTAAGCATTTGCTAGTGCTAGTTTTAACAACTACAAGCACAAAACAAATACTAAGGATTCCATAACCGTCGATGACTGATGTCAATGCCATTCACGAACTTCTTTTCAGCTGTATTTACTGTCATCATCCCCCAGCATTTGCTAGTGCTAGTTTCTCGTTGTTTACCAGCACATGGCTAATGTTGCGGAATGACATCACAATGGGGGTTCAAACCGTTTCAGATGCACAAAACACAAACTGGTTGTAAGAGCACCTGCTTGCCCCCAGCATGTGCTAGTGCTACTTTTCATATCATGAAGCACGTAACAAATGCGGGAAGCAAACAGTGGTCATTTCTATAAAAATACATGTACTGTTGAATTTGTCCTTTCAACCCCCAGCATATGCTAGTGCTAGTTGTATTTGTAAGACCAGCGCAAAGCAAATGCAAGGAGTCTCTTGGTATGATGGCAAGCAGCAACAGCTAGTTTCCAAATTTGTCCTTTTGGAATACTTCTTTCTTGGCTGTCATCACGACAGTGGGACTTTCTTGTTGATGGATTTCCTTTTGCATTTCTTCTTTTATATAGCTGTTTTCTGGCAGTAAAGAGTCAAACATGCCAATCAGCACAATCACTATGCCATCAAGGTATTTGAGCAAACCCTGACGGATGTGATTACCTCGCAGGTTTGTCATTGATTGGTTGCATTGTTCTCTGTAATTGACAGAATTGATGCCTTTTGTCATCAATGTGTGTTTTGGCATAATTTGAGCTTTCAAATGCACCAATTACAGTTAGGAACCCTAAGCATTTGCTAGTGCTGGTTTTAACAACTACAAGCACAAAACAAATACTAAGAATTCCATAACCGTCGATGACTGATGTCAATGCCATTCACGAACTTCTTTTCAGCTGTATTTACTGTCATCATCCCCCAGCATTTGCTAGTGCTAGTTTCTCGTTGTTTACCAGCACATGGCTAATGTTGCGGAATGACATCACAATGGGGGTTCAAACCGTTTCAGATGCACAAAACACAAACTGGTTGTAAGAGCACCTGCTTGCCCCCAGCATGTGCTAGTGCTACTTTTCATATCATGAAGCACGTAACAAATGCGGGAAGCAAACAGTGGTCATTTCTATAAAAATACATGTACTGTTGAATTTGTCCTTTCAACCCCCAGCATATGCTAGTGCTAGTTGTATTTGTAAGACCAGCGCAAAGCAAATGCAAGGAGTCTCTTGGTATGATGGCAAGCAGCAACAGCTAGTTTCCAAATTTGCCTTTTTGGAATACTTCTTTCTTGGCTGTCATCACGACAGTGGGACTTTCTTGTTGATGGATTTCCTTTTGCATTTCTTCTTGTATATAGCTGTTTTCTGGCAGTCAAGAGTCAAACATGCCAATCAGCACAATCACTATGCCATCAAGGTATTTGAGCAAACCCTGACGGATGTGATTACCTCGCAGGTTTGTCATTGATTGGTTGCATTGTTCTCTGTAATTGACAGAATTGATGCCTTTTGTCATCAATGTGTGTTTTGGCATAACGTGAGCTTTTAAATGCAGCAATTACAGTTAGAGACCCTAAGCATTTGCTAGTGCTAGTTTTAACAACTACAAGCACAAAACAATTACTAAGGATTCCATAACCGTCGATGACTGATGTCAATGCCATTCACGAACTTCTTTTCAGCTGTATTTACTGTCATCATCCCCCAGCATTTGCTAGTGCTAGTTTCTCGTTGTTTACCAGCACATGGCTAATGTTGCGGAATGACATCACAATGGGGGTTCAAACCGTTTCAGATGCACAAAACACAAACTGGTTGTAAGAGCACCTGCTTGCCCCCAGTATGTGCTAGTGCTACTTTTCATATCATGAAGCACGTAACAAATGCGGGACGCAAACAGTGGTCATTTCTATAAAAATACATGTCCTGTTGAATTTGTCCTTTCAACCCCCAGCATATGCTAGTGCTAGTTGTATTTGTAAGACCAGCGCAAAGCAAATGCAAGGAGTCTCTTGGTATGATGGCAAGCAGCAACAGCTAGTTTCCAAATTTGTCTTTTTTGAATACTTCTTTCTTGGCTGTCATCACGACAGTGGGACTTTCTTGTTGATGGATTTCCTTTTGCATTTCTTCTTTTATATAGCTGTTTTCTGGCAGTAAAGAGTCAAACATGCCAATCAGCACAATCACTATGCCATCAAGGTATTTGAGCAAACCCTGACGGATGTGATTACCTCGCAGGTTTGTCATTGATTGGTTGCATTGTTCTCTGTAATTGACAGAATTGATGCCTTTTGTCATCAATGTGTGTTTTGGCATAATTTGAGCTTTCAAATGCACCAATTACAGTTAGGAACCCTAAGCATTTGCTAGTGCTGGTTTTAACAACTACAAGCACAAAACAAATACTAAGAATTCCATAACCGTCGATGACTGATGTCAATGCCATTCACGAACTTCTTTTCAGCTGTATTTACTGTCATCATCCCCCAGCATTTGCTAGTGCTAGTTTCTCGTTGTTTACCAGCACATGGCTAATGTTGCGGAATGACATCACAATGGGGGTTCAAACCGTTTCAGATGCACAAAACACAAACTGGTTGTAAGAGCACCTGCTTGCCCCCAGTATGTGCTAGTGCTACTTTTCATATCATGAAGCACGTAACAAATGCGGGAAGCAAACAGTGGTCATTTCTATAAAAATACATGTCCTGTTGAATTTGTCCTTTCAACCCCCAGCATATGCTAGTGCTAGTTGTATTTGTAAGACCAGCGCAAAGCAAATGCAAGGAGTCTCTTGGTATGATGGCAAGCAGCAACAGCTAGTTTCCAAATTTGTCCTTTTGAAATACTTCTTTCTTGGCTATCATCACGACAGTGGGACTTTCTTGTTGATGGATTTCCTTTTGCATTTCTTCTTTTATATAGCTGTTTTCTGGCAGTCAAGAGTCAAACATGCCAATCAGCACAATCACTATGCCATCAAGGTATTTGAGCAAACCCTGACGGATGTGATTACCTCGCAGGTTTGTCATTGATTGGTTGCATTGTTCTCTGTAATTGACAGAATTGATGCCTTTTGTCATCAATGTGTGTTTTGGCATAACGTGAGCTTTTAAATGCAGCAATTACAGTTAGAGACCGTAAGCATTTGCTAGTGCTAGTTTTAACAACTACAAGCACAAAACAAATACTAAGGATTCCATAACCGTCGATGACTGATGTCAATGCCATTCACGAACTTCTTTTCAGCTGTATTTACTGTCATCATCCCCCAGCATTTGCTAGTGCTAGTTTCTCGTTGTTTACCAGCACATGGCTAATGTTGCGGAATGACATCACAATGGGGGTTCAAACCGTTTCAGATGCACAAAACACAAACTGGTTGTAAGAGCACCTGCTTGCCCCCAGCATGTGCTAGTGCTACTTTTCATATCATGAAGCACGTAACAAATGCGGGAAGCAAACAGTGGTCATTTCTATAAAAATACATGTACTGTTGAATTTGTCCTTTCAACCCCCAGCATATGCTAGTGCTAGTTGTATTTGTAAGACCAGCGCAAAGCAAATGCAAGGAGTCTCTTGGTATGATGGCAAGCAGCAACAGCTAGTTTCCAAATTTGTCCTTTTGGAATACTTCTTTCTTGGCTGTCATCACGACAGTGGGACTTTCTTGTTGATGGATTTCCTTTTGCATTTCTTCTTTGATATAGCTGTTTTCTGGCAGTAAAGAGTCAAACATGCCAATCAGCACAATCACTATGCCATCAAGGTATTTGAGCAAACCCTGACGGATGTGATTACCTCGCAGGTTTGTCATTGATTGGTTGCATTGTTCTCTGTAATTGACAGAATTGATGCCTTTTGTCATCAATGTGTGTTTTGGCATAATTTGAGCTTTCAAATGCACCAATTACAGTTAGGAACCCTAAGCATTTGCTAGTGCTGGTTTTAACAACTACAAGCACAAAACAAATACTAAGAATTCCATAACCGTCGATGACTGATGTCAATGCCATTCACGAACTTCTTTTCAGCTGTATTTACTGTCATCATCCCCCAGCATTTGCTAGTGCTAGTTTCTCGTTGTTTACCAGCACATGGCTAATGTTGCGGAATGACATCACAATGGGGGTTCAAACCGTTTCAGATGCACAAAACACAAACTGGTTGTAAGAGCACCTGCTTGCCCCCAGTATGTGCTAGTGCTACTTTTCATATCATGAAGCACGTAACAAATGCGGGAAGCAAACAGTGGTCATTTCTATAAAAATACATGTCCTGTTGAATTTGTCCTTTCAACCCCCAGCATATGCTAGTGCTAGTTGTATTTGTAAGACCAGCGCAAAGCAAATGCAAGGAGTCTCTTGGTATGATGGCAAGCAGCAACAGCTAGTTTCCAAATTTGTCCTTTTGAAATACTTCTTTCTTGGCTATCATCACGACAGTGGGACTTTCTTGTTGATGGATTTCCTTTTGCATTTCTTCTTTTATATAGCTGTTTTCTGGCAGTCAAGAGTCAAACATGCCAATCAGCACAATCACTATGCCATCAAGGTATTTGAGCAAACCCTGACGGATGTGATTACCTCGCAGGTTTGTCATTGATTGGTTGCATTGTTCTCTGTAATTGACAGAATTGATGCCTTTTGTCATCAATGTGTGTTTTGGCATAACGTGAGCTTTTAAATGCAGCAATTACAGTTAGAGACCCTAAGCATTTGCTAGTGCTAGTTTTAACAACTACAAGCACAAAACAAATACTAAGGATTCCATAACCGTCGATGACTGATGTCAATGCCATTCCCGAACTTCTTTTCAGCTGTATTAACTGTCATCATCCCCCAGCATTTGCCAGTGCTAGTTTCTCGTCGTTTACCAACACATGGCTAATGTTGCGGAATGACATCACAATGGGGGTTCAAACCGTTTCAGATGCACAAAACACAAACTGGTTGTAAGAGCATCTGCTTGCCCCCAGCATGTGCTAGTGCTACTTTTCATATCATGAAGCACGTAACAAATGCGGGAAGCAAACAGTGGTCATTTCTATAAAAATACATATCCTGTTGAATTTGTCCTTTCAACCCCCAGCATATGCTAGTGCTAGTTGTATTTGTATGACCAGCGCAAAGCAAATGCAAGGAGTCTATTGGTATGATGGCAAGCAGCAACAGCTAGTTTCCAAATTTGTCTTTTTGGAATACTTCTTTCTTGGCTGTCATCACGACAGTGGGACTTTCTTGTTGATGGATTTCCTTTTGCATTTCTTCTTTTATATAGCTGTTTTCTGGCAGTCAAGAGTCAAACATGCCAATCAGCACAATCACTATGCCATCAAGGTATTTGAGCAAACCCTGACGGATGTGATTACCTCGCAGGTTTGTCATTGATTGGTTGCATTGTTCTCTGTAATTGACAGAATTGATGCCTTTTGTCATCAATGTGTGTTTTGGCATAACGTGAGCTTTTAAATGCAGCAATTACAGTTAGAGACCCTAAGCATTTGCTAGTGCTAGTTTTAACAACTACAAGCACAAAACAAATACTAAGGATTCCATAACCGTCGATGACTGATGTCAATGCCATTCACGAACTTCTTTTCAGCTGTATTTACTGTCATCATCCCCCAGCATTTGCTAGTGCTAGTTTCTCGTTGTTTACCAGCACATGGCTAATGTTGCGGAATGACATCACAATGGGGGTTCAAACCGTTTCAGATGCACAAAACACAAACTGGTTGTAAGAGCATCTGCTTGCCCCCAGCATGTGCTAGTGCTACTTTTCATATCATGAAGCACGTAACAAATGCGGGAAGCAAACAGTGGTCATTTCTATAAAAATACATATCCTGTTGAATTTGTCCTTTCAATCCCCAGCATATGCTAGTGCTAGTTGTATTTGTAAGACCAGCGCAAAGCAAATGCAAGGAGTCTCTTGGTATGATGGCAAGCAGCAACAGCTAGTTTCCAAATTTGCCTTTTTGGAATACTTCTTTCTTGGCTGTCATCACGACAGTGGGACTTTCTTGTTGATGGATTTCCTTTTGCATTTCTTCTTGTATATAGCTGTTTTCTGGCAGTCAAGAGTCAAACATGCCAATCAGCACAATCACTATGCCATCAAGGTATTTGAGCAAACCCTGACGGATGTGATTACCTCGCAGGTTTGTCATTGATTGGTTGCATTGTTCTCTGTAATTGACAGAATTGATGCCTTTTGTCATCAATGTGTGTTTTGGCATAACGTGAGCTTTTAAATGCAGCAATTACAGTTAGAGACCCTAAGCATTTGCTAGTGCTAGTTTTAACAACTACAAGCACAAAACAATTACTAAGGATTCCATAACCGTCGATGACTGATGTCAATGCCATTCACGAACTTCTTTTCAGCTGTATTTACTGTCATCATCCCCCAGCATTTGCTAGTGCTAGTTTCTCGTTGTTTACCAGCACATGGCTAATGTTGCGGAATGACATCACTATGGGGGTTCAAACCGTTTCAGATGCACAAAACACAAACTGGTTGTAAGAGCATCTGCTTGCCCCCAGCATGTGCTAGTGCTACTTTTCATATCATGAAGCACGTAACAAATGCGGGAAGCAAACAGTGGTCATTTCTATAAAGATACATATCCTGTTGAATTTGTCCTTTCAACCCCCAGCATATGCTAGTGCTAGTTGTATTTGTAAGACCAGCGCAAAGCAAATGCAAGGAGTCTCTTGGTATGATGGCAAGCAGCAACAGCTAGTTTCGAAATTTGTCTTTTTGGAATACTTCTTTCTTGGCTGTTATCACGACAGTTGGCCTTTCTTGTTGATGGATTTCCTTTTGCATTTCTTCTTTTATATAGCTGTTTTCTGGCAGTCAAGAGTCAAACATGCCAATCAGCACAATCACTATGCCATCAAGGTATTTGAGCAAACCCTGACGGATGTGATTACCTCGCAGGTTTGTCATTGATTGGTTGCATTGTTCTCTGTAATTGACAGAATTGATGCCTTTTGTCATCAATGTGTGTTTTGGCATAACGTGAGCTTTTAAATGCAGCAATTACAGTTAGAGACCCTAAGCATTTGCTAGTGCTAGTTTTAACAACTACAAGCACAAAACAAATACTAAGGATTCCATAACCGTCGATGACTGATGTCAATGCCATTCACGAACTTCTTTTCAGCTGTATTTACTGTCATCATCCCCCAGCATTTGCTAGTGCTAGTTTCTCGTTGTTTACCAGCACATGGCTAATGTTGCGGAATGACATCACAATGGGGGTTCAAACCGTTTCAGATGCACAAAACACAAACTGGATGTAAGAGCACCTGCTTGCCCCCAGCATGTGCTAGTGCTACTTTTCATATCATGAAGCACGTAACAAATGCGGGAAGCAAACAGTGGTCATTTCTATAAAAATACATGTCCTGTTGAATTTGTCCTTTCAACCCCCAGCATATGCTAGTGCTAGTTGTATTTGTAAGACCAGCGCAAAGCAAATGCAAGGAGTCTCTTGGTATGATGGCAAGCAGCAACAGCTAGTTTCCAAATTTGCCTTTTTGGAATACTTCTTTCTTGGCTGTCATCACGACAGTGGGACTTTCTTGTTGATGGATTTCCTTTTGCATTTCTTCTTGTATATAGCTGTTTTCTGGCAGTCAAGAGTCAAACATGCCAATCAGCACAATCACTATGCCATCAAGGTATTTGAGCAAACCCTGACGGATGTGATTACCTCGCAGGTTTGTCATTGATTGGTTGCATTGTTCTCTGTAATTGACAGAATTGATGCCTTTTGTCATCAATGTGTGTTTTGGCATAACGTGAGCTTTTAAATGCAGCAATTACAGTTAGAGACCCTAAGCATTTGCTAGTGCTAGTTTTAACAACTACAAGCACAAAACAAATACTAAGGATTCCATAACCGTCGATGACTGATGTCAATGCCATTCACGAACTTCTTTTCAGCTGTATTTACTGTCATCATCCCCCAGCATTTGCTAGTGCTAGTTTCTCGTTGTTTACCAGCACATGGCTAATGTTGCGGAATGACATCACTATGGGGGTTCAAACCGTTTCAGATGCACAAAACACAAACTGGTTGTAAGAGCATCTGCTTGCCCCCAGCATGTGCTAGTGCTACTTTTCATATCATGAAGCACGTAACAAATGCGGGAAGCAAACAGTGGTCATTTCTATAAAGATACATATCCTGTTGAATTTGTCCTTTCAACCCCCAGCATATGCTAGTGCTAGTTGTATTTGTAAGACCAGCGCAAAGCAAATGCAAGGAGTCTCTTGGTATGATGGCAAGCAGCAACAGCTAGTTTCGAAATTTGTCTTTTTGGAATACTTCTTTCTTGGCTGTTATCACGACAGTTGGCCTTTCTTGTTGATGGATTTCCTTTTGCATTTCTTCTTTTATATAGCTGTTTTCTGGCAGTCAAGAGTCAAACATGCCAATCAGCACAATCACTATGCCATCAAGGTATTTGAGCAAACCCTGACGGATGTGATTACCTCGCAGGTTTGTCATTGATTGGTTGCATTGTTCTCTGTAATTGACAGAATTGATGCCTTTTGTCATCAATGTGTGTTTTGGCATAACGTGAGCTTTTAAATGCAGCAATTACAGTTAGAGACCCTAAGCATTTGCTAGTGCTAGTTTTAACAACTACAAGCACAAAACAAATACTAAGGATTCCATAACCGTCGATGACTGATGTCAATGCCATTCACGAACTTCTTTTCAGCTGTATTTACTGTCATCATCCCCCAGCATTTGCTAGTGCTAGTTTCTCGTTGTTTACCAGCACATGGCTAATGTTGCGGAATGACATCACAATGGGGGTTCAAACCGTTTCAGATGCACAAAACACAAACTGGATGTAAGAGCACCTGCTTGCCCCCAGCATGTGCTAGTGCTACTTTTCATATCATGAAGCACGTAACAAATGCGGGAAGCAAACAGTGGTCATTTCTATAAAAATACATGTCCTGTTGAATTTGTCCTTTCAACCCCCAGCATATGCTAGTGCTAGTTGTATTTGTAAGACCAGCGCAAAGCAAATGCAAGGAGTCTCTTGGTATGATGGCAAGCAGCAACAGCAACAGTTTTCTGGCAGTCAAGAGTCAAACATGCCAATCAGCACAATCACTATGCCATCAAGGTATTTGAGCAAACCCTGACGGATGTGATTACCTCGCAGGTTTGTCATTGATCGGTTGCATTGTTCTCTGTAATTGACAGAATTGATGCCTTTTGTCATCAATGTGTGTTTTGGCATAACGTGAGCTTTTAAATGCAGCAATTACAGTTAGAGACCCTAAGCATTTGCAAGTGCTAGTTAACAACTACAAGCACAAAACAAATACTAAGGATTCCAAAACCGTCGATGACTGATGTCAATGCCATTCACGAACTTCTTTTCAGCTGTATTTACTGTCATCATCCCCCAGCATTTGCTAGTGCTAGTTTCTCGTTGTTTACCAGCACATGGCTAATGTTGCGGAATGACATCACAATGGAGGTTCAAACCGTTTCAGATGCACAAAACACAAACTGGTTGTAAGAGCATCTGCTTGCCCCCAGCATGTGCTAGTGCTACTTTTCATATCATGAAGCACGTAACAAATGCGGGAAGCAAACAGTGGTCATTTCTATAAAAATACATATCCTGTTGAATTTGTCCTTTCAACCCCCAGCATATGCTAGTGCTAGTTGTATTTGTAAGACCAGCGCAAAGCAAATGCAAGGAGTCTCTTGGTATGATGGCAAGCAGCAACAGCTAGTTTCCAAATTTGTCTTTTTGGAATACTTCTTTCTTGGCTGTCATCACGACAGTTGGCCTTTCTTGTTGATGGATTTCCTTTTGCATTTCTTCTTTTATATAGCTGTTTTCTGGCAGTCAAGAGTCAAACATGCCAATCAGCACAATCACTATGCCATCAAGGTATTTGAGCAAACCCTGACGGATGTGATTACCTCGCAGGTTTGTCATTGATTGGTTGCATTGTTCTCTGTAATTGACAGAATTGATGCCTTTTGTCATCAATGTGTGTTTTGGCATAACGTGAGCTTTTAAATGCAGCAATTACAGTTAGAGACCCTAAGCATTTGCTAGTGCTAGTTTTAACAACTACAAGCACAAAACAAATACTAAGGATTCCATAACCGTCGATGACTGATGTCAATGCCATTCACGAACTTCTTTTCAGCTGTATTTACTGTCATCATCCCCCAGCATTTGCTAGTGCTAGTTTCTCGCTGTTTACCAGCACATGGCTAATGTTGCGGAATGACATCACAATGGGGGTTCAAACCGTTTCAGATGCACAAAACACAAACTGGTTGAAAGAGCACCTGCTTGCCCCCAGCATGTGCTAGTGCTACTTTTCATATCATGAAGCACGTAACAAATGCGGGAAGCAAACAGTGGTCATTTCTATAAAAATACATGTCCTGTTGAATTTGTCCTTTCAACCCCCAGCATATGCTAGTGCTAGTTGTATTTGTAAGACCAGCGCAAAGCAAATGCAAGGAGTCTCTTGGTATGATGGCAAGCAGCAACAGCTAGTTTCCAAATTTGTCTTTTTTGAATACTTCTTTCTTGGCTGTCATCACGACAGTGGGACTTTCTTGTTGATGGATTTCCTTTTGCATTTCTTCTTTTATATAGCTGTTTTCTGGCAGTCAAGAGTCAAACATGCCAATCAGTACAATCACTATGCCATCAAGGTATTTGAGCAAACCCTGACGGATGTGATTACCTCGCAGGTTTGTCATTGATTGGTTGCATTGTTCTCTGTAATTGACAGAATTGATGCCTTTTGTCATCAATGTGTGTTTTGGCATAACGTGAGCTTTTAAATGCAGCAATTACAGTTAGAGACCCTAAGCATTTGCTAATGCTAGTTTTAACAACTACAAGCACAAAACAAATACTAAGGATTCCATAACCGTCGATGACTGATGTCCATGCCATTCACGAACTTCTTTTCAGCTGTATTTACTGTCATCATCCCCCAGCATTTGCTAGTGCTAGTTTCTCGTTGTTTACCAGCACATGGCTAATGTTGCGGAATGACATCACAATGGGGGTTCAAACCGTTTCAGATGCACAAAACACAAACTGGTTGTAAGAGCATCTGCTTGCCCCCAGCATGTGCTAGTGCTACTTTTCATATCATGAAGCACGTAACAAATGCGGGAAACAAACAGTGGTCATTTCTATAAAAATACATATCCTGTTGAATTTGTCCTTTCAACCCCCAGCATATGCTAGTGCTAGTTGTATTTGTAAGACCAGCGCAAAGCAAATGCAAGGAGTCTCTTGGTATGATGGCAAGCAGCAACAGCTAGTTTCCAAATTTGTCTTTTTTAATACTTCTAATTTGGCTGTCATCACGACAGTGGGACTTTCTTGTTGATGGATTTCCTTTTGCATTTCTTCTTGTATATAGCTGTTTTCTGGCAGTCAAGAGTTAAACATGCCAATCAGCACAATCACTATGCCATCAAGGTATTTGAGCAAACCCTGACGGATGTGATTACCTCGCAGGTTTGTCATTGATTGGTTGCATTGTTCTCTGTAATTGACAGAATTGATGCCTTTTGTCATCAATGTGTGTTTTGGCATAACGTGAGCTTTTAAATGCAGCAATTACAGTTAGAGACCCTAAGCATTTGCAAGTGCTAGTTAACAACTACAAGCACAAAACAAATACTAAGGATTCCAAAACCGTCGATGACTGATGTCAATGCCATTCACGAACTTCTTTTCAGCTGTATTTACTGCCATCATCCCCCAGCATTTGCTAGTGCTAGTTTCTCGTTGTTTACCAGCACATGGCTAATGTTGCGGAATGACATCACAATGGAGGTTCAAACCGTTTCAGATGCACAAAACACAAACTGGTTGTAAGAGCATCTGCTTGCCCCCAGCATGTGCTAGTGCTACTTTTCATATCATGAAGCACGTAACAAATGCGGGAAGCAAACAGTGGTCATTTCTATAAAAATACATATCCTGTTGAATTTGTCCTTTCAACCCCCAGCATATGCTAGTGCTAGTTGTATTTGTAAGACCAGCGCAAAGCAAATGCAAGGAGTCTCTTGGTATGATGGCAAGCAGCAACAGCTAGTTTCCAAATTTGTCTTTTTGGAATACTTCTTTCTTGGCTGTCATCACGACAGTTGGCCTTTCTTGTTGATGGATTTCCTTTTGCATTTCTTCTTTTATATAGCTGTTTTCTGGCAGTCAAGAGTCAAACATGCCAATCAGCACAATCACTATGCCATCAAGGTATTTGAGCAAACCCTGACGGATGTGATTACCTCGCAGGTTTGTCATTGATTGGTTGCATTGTTCTCTGTAATTGACAGAATTGATGCCTTTTGTCATCAATGTGTGTTTTGGCATAACGTGAGCTTTTAAATGCAGCAATTACAGTTAGAGACCCTAAGCATTTGCTAGTGCTAGTTTTAACAACTACAAGCACAAAACAAATACTAAGGATTCCATAACCGTCGATGACTGATGTCAATGCCATTCACGAACTTCTTTTCAGCTGTATTTACTGTCATCATCCCCCAGCATTTGCTAGTGCTAGTTTCTCGCTGTTTACCAGCACATGGCTAATGTTGCGGAATGACATCACAATGGGGGTTCAAACCGTTTCAGATGCACAAAACACAAACTGGTTGAAAGAGCACCTGCTTGCCCCCAGCATGTGCTAGTGCTACTTTTCATATCATGAAGCACGTAACAAATGCGGGAAGCAAACAGTGGTCATTTCTATAAAAATACATGTCCTGTTGAATTTGTCCTTTCAACCCCCAGCATATGCTAGTGCTAGTTGTATTTGTAAGACCAGCGCAAAGCAAATGCAAGGAGTCTCTTGGTATGATGGCAAGCAGCAACAGCTAGTTTCCAAATTTGTCTTTTTTGAATACTTCTTTCTTGGCTGTCATCACGACAGTGGGACTTTCTTGTTGATGGATTTCCTTTTGCATTTCTTCTTTTATATAGCTGTTTTCTGGCAGTCAAGAGTCAAACATGCCAATCAGTACAATCACTATGCCATCAAGGTATTTGAGCAAACCCTGACGGATGTGATTACCTCGCAGGTTTGTCATTGATTGGTTGCATTGTTCTCTGTAATTGACAGAATTGATGCCTTTTGTCATCAATGTGTGTTTTGGCATAACGTGAGCTTTTAAATGCAGCAATTACAGTTAGAGACCCTAAGCATTTGCTAATGCTAGTTTTAACAACTACAAGCACAAAACAAATACTAAGGATTCCATAACCGTCGATGACTGATGTCAATGCCATTCACGAACTTCTTTTCAGCTGTATTTACTGTCATCATCCCCCAGCATTTGCTAGTGCTAGTTTCTCGTTGTTTACCAGCACATGGCTAATGTTGCGGAATGACATCACAATGGGGGTTCAAACCGTTTCAGATGCACAAAACACAAACTGGTTGTAAGAGCATCTGCTTGCCCCCAGCATGTGCTAGTGCTACTTTTCATATCATGAAGCACGTAACAAATGCGGGAAACAAACAGTGGTCATTTCTATAAAAATACATATCCTGTTGAATTTGTCCTTTCAACCCCCAGCATATGCTAGTGCTAGTTGTATTTGTAAGACCAGCGCAAAGCAAATGCAAGGAGTCTCTTGGTATGATGGCAAGCAGCAACAGCTAGTTTCCAAATTTGTCTTTTTTAATACTTCTAATTTGGCTGTCATCACGACAGTGGGACTTTCTTGTTGATGGATTTCCTTTTGCATTTCTTCTTGTATATAGCTGTTTTCTGGCAGTCAAGAGTCAAACATGCCAATCAGCACAATCACTATGCCATCAAGGTATTTGAACAAACCCTGACGGATGTGATTACCTCGCAGGTTTGTCATTGATTGGTTGCATTGTTCTCTGTAATTGACAGAATTGATGCCTTTTGTCATCAATGTGTGTTTTGGCATAACGTGAGCTTTTAAATGCAGCAATTACAGTTAGAGACCCTAAGCATTTGCAAGTGCTAGTTAACAACTACAAGCACAAAACAAATACTAAGGATTCCAAAACCGTCGATGACTGATGTCAATGCCATTCACGAACTTCTTTTCAGCTGTATTTACTGTCATCATCCCCCAGCATTTGCTAGTGCTAGTTTCTCGCTGTTTACCAGCACATGGCTAATGTTGCGGAATGACATCACAATGGGGGTTCAAACCGTTTCAGATGCACAAAACACAAACTGGTTGTAAGAGCATCTGCTTGCCCCCAGCATGTGCTAGTGCTACTTTTCATATCATGAAGCACGTAACAAATGCGGGAAGCAAACAGTGGTCATTTCTATAAAAATACATATCCTGTTGAATTTGTCCTTTCAACCCCCAGCATATGCTAGTGCTAGTTGTATTTGTAAGACCAGCGCAAAGCAAATGCAAGGAGTCTCTTGGTATGATGGCAAGCAGCAACAGCTAGTTTCCAAATTTGTCTTTTTGGAATACTTCTTTCTTGGCTGTCATCACGACAGTGGGACTTTCTTGTTGATGGATTTCCTTTTGCATTTCTTCTTTTATATAGCTGTTTTCTGGCAGTCAAGAGTCAAACATGCCAATCAGTACAATCACTATGCCATCAAGGTATTTGAGCAAACCCTGACGGATGTGATTACCTCGCAGGTTTGTCATTGATTGGTTGCATTGTTCTCTGTAATTGACAGAATTGATGCCTTTTTTCATCAATGTGTGTTTTGGCATAACGTGAGCTTTTAAATGCAGCAATTACAGTTAGAGACCCTAAGCATTTGCTAATGCTAGTTTTAACAACTACAAGCACAAAACAAATACTAAGGATTCCATAACCGTCGATGACTGATGTCAATGCCATTCACGAACTTCTTTTCAGCTGTATTTACTGTCATCATCCCCCAGCATTTGCTAGTGCTAGTTTCTCGTTGTTTACCAGCACATGGCTAATGTTGCGGAATGACATCACAATGGGGGTTCAAACCGTTTCAGATGCACAAAACACAAACTGGTTGTAAGAGCATCTGCTTGCCCCCAGCATGTGCTAGTGCTACTTTTCATATCATGAAGCACGTAACAAATGCGGGAAACAAACAGTGGTCATTTCTATAAAAATACATATCCTGTTGAATTTGTCCTTTCAACCCCCAGCATATGCTAGTGCTAGTTGTATTTGTAAGACCAGCGCAAAGCAAATGCAAGGAGTCTCTTGGTATGATGGCAAGCAGCAACAGCTAGTTTCCAAATTTGTCTTTTTTAATACTTCTAATTTGGCTGTCATCACGACAGTGGGACTTTCTTGTTGATGGATTTCCTTTTGCATTTCTTCTTGTATATAGCTGTTTTCTGGCAGTCAAGAGTCAAACATGCCAATCAGCACAATCACTATGCCATCAAGGTATTTGAACAAACCCTGACGGATGTGATTACCTCGCAGGTTTGTCATTGATTGGTTGCATTGTTCTCTGTAATTGACAGAATTGATGCCTTTTGTCATCAATGTGTGTTTTGGCATAACGTGAGCTTTTAAATGCAGCAATTACAGTTAGAGACCCTAAGCATTTGCTAGTGCTAGTTTTAACAACTACAAGCACAAAACAAATACTAAGGATTCCATAACCGTCGATGACTGATGTCAATGCCATTCACGAACTTCTTTTCAGCTGTATTTACTGTCATCATCCCCCAGCATTTGCTAGTGCTAGTTTCTCGTTGTTTACCAGCACATGGCTAATGTTGCGGAATGACATCACAATGGAGGTTCAAACCGTTTCAGATGCACAAAACACAAACTGGTTGTAAGAGCATCTGCTTGCCCCCAGCATGTGCTAGTGCTACTTTTCATATCATGAAGCACGTAACAAATGCGGGAAGCAAACAGTGGTCATTTCTATAAAAATACATATCCTGTTGAATTTGTCCTTTCAACCCCCAGCATATGCTAGTGCTAGTTGTATTTGTAAGACCAGCGCAAAGCAAATGCAAGGAGTCTCTTGGTATGATGGCAAGCAGCAACAGCTAGTTTCCAGATTTGTCTTTTTTGAATACTTCTTTCTTGGCTGTCATCACGACAGTTGGCCTTTCTTGTTGATGGATTTCCTTTTGCATTTCTTCTTTTATATAGCTGTTTTCTGGCAGTCAAGAGTCAAACATGCCAATCAGCACAATCACTATGCCATCAAGGTATTTGAGCAAACCCTGACGGATGTGATTACCTCGCAGGTTTGTCATTGATTGGTTGCATTGTTCTCTGTAATTGACAGAATTGATGCCTTTTGTCATCAATGTGTGTTTTGGCATAACGTGAGCTTTTAAATGCAGCAATTACAGTTAGAGACCCTAAGCATTTGCTAGTGCTAGTTTTAACAACTACAAGCACAAAACAAATACTAAGGATTCCATAACCGTCGATGACTGATGTCAATGCCATTCACGAACTTCTTTTCAGCTGTATTTACTGTCATCATCCCCCAGCATTTGCTAGTGCTAGTTTCTCGTTGTTTACCAGCACATGGCTAATGTTGCGGAATGACATCACAATGGGGGTTCAAACCGTTTCAGATGCACAAAACACAAACTGGTTGTAAGAGCACCTGCTTGCCCCAAGCATGTGCTAGTGCTACTTTTCATATCATGAAGCACGTAACAAATGCGGGAAACAAACAGTGGTCATTTCTATAAAAATACATATCCTGTTGAATTTGTCCTTTCAACCCCCAGCATATGCTAGTGCTAGTTGTATTTGTAAGACCAGCGCAAAGCAAATGCAAGGAGTCTCTTGGTATGATGGCAAGCAGCAACAGCTAGTTTCCAAATTTGTCCTTTTTAATTCTTCTAATTTGGCTGTCATCACGACAGTGGGACTTTCTTGTTGATGGATTTCCTTTTGCATTTCTTCTTTTATATAGCTGTTTTCTGGCAGTCAAGAGTCAAACATGCCAATCAGTACAATCACTATGCCATCAAGGTATTTGAGCAAACCCTGACGGATGTGATTACCTCGCATGTTTGTCATTGATTGGTTGCATTGTTCTCTGTAATTGACAGAATTGATGCCTTTTGTCATCAATGTGTGTTTTGGCATAACGTGAGCTTTTAAATGCAGCAATTACAGTTAGAGACCCTAAGCATTTGCTAGTGCTAGTTTTAACAACTACAAGCACAAAACAAATACTAAGGATTCCATAACCGTCGATTACTGATGTCAATGCCATTCACGAACTTCTTTTCAGCTGTATTTACTGTCATCATCCCCCAGCATTTGCTAGTGCTAGTTTCTCGTTGTTTACAAGCACATGGCTAATGTTGCGGTATGACATCACAATGGGGGTTCAAACCGTTTTAGATGCACAAAACACAAACTGGTTGTAAGAGCACCTGCTTGCCCCCAGCATGTGCTAGTGCTACTTTTCATATCATGAAGCACGTAACAAATGCGGGAAGCAAACAGTGGTCATTTCTATAAAAAATACATATCCTGTTGAATTTGTCCTTTCAACCCCCAGCATATGCTAGTGTTAGTTGTATTTGTAAGACCAGCGCAAAGCAAATGCAAGGAGTCTCTTGGTATGATGGCAAGCAGCAACAGCTAGTTTCCAAATTTGTCTTTTTGGAATACTTCTTTCTTGGCTGTCATCACGACAGTTGGCCTTTCTTGTTGATGGATTTCCTTTTGCATTTCTTCTTTTATATAGCTGTTTTCTGGCAGTCAAGAGTCAAACATGCCAATCAGCACAATCACTATGACATCAAGGTATTTGAGCAAACCCTGACGGATGTGATTACCTCGCAGGTTTGTCATTGATTGGTTGCATTGTTCTCTGTAATTGACAGAATTGATGCCTTTTGTCATCAATGTGTGTTTTGGCATAACGTGAGCTTTTAAATGCAGCAATGACAGTTAGAGACCCTAAGCATTTGCTAGTGCTAGTTTTAACAACTACAAGCACAAAACAAATACTAAGGATTCCATAACCGTCGATGACTGATGTCAATGCCATTCACGAACTTCTTTTCAGCTGTATTTACTGTCATCATCCCCCAGCATTTGCTAGTGCTAGTTTCTCGTTGTTTACCAGCACATGGCTAATGTTGCGGAATGACATCACAATGGGGGTTCAAACCGTTTCAGATGCACAAAACACAAACTGGTTGTAAGAGCACCTGCTTGCCCCCAGGATGTGCTAGTGCTACTTTTCATGTCATGAAGCACGTAACAAATGCGGGAAACAAACAGTGGTCATTTCTATAAAAATACATATCCTGTTGAATTTGTCCTTTCAACCCCCAGCATATGCTAGTGCTAGTTGTATTTGTAAGACCAGCGCAAAGCAAATGCAAGGAGTCTCTTGGTATGATGGCAAGCAGCAACAGCTAGTTTCCAAATTTGTCCTTTTTAATTCTTCTAATTTGGCTGTCATCACGACAGTGGGACTTTCTTGTTGATGGATTTCCTTTTGCATTTCTTCTTTTATATAGCTGTTTTCTGGCAGTCAAGAGTCAAACATGCCAATCAGTACAATCACTATGCCATCAAGGTATTTGAGCAAACCCTGACGGATGTGATTACCTCGCATGTTTGTCATTGATTGGTTGCATTGTTCTCTGTAATTGACAGAATTGATGCCTTTTGTCATCAATGTGTGTTTTGGCATAACGTGAGCTTTCAAATGCAGCAATTACAGTTAGAGACCCTAAGCATTTGCTAGTGCTAGTTTTAACAACTACAAGCACAAAACAAATACTAAGGATTCCATAACCGTCGATTACTGATGTCAATGCCATTCACGAACTTCTTTTCAGCTGTATTTACTGTCATCATCCCCCAGCATTTGCTAGTGCTAGTTTCTCGTTGTTTACAAGCACATGGCTAATGTTGCGGTATGACATCACAATGGGGGTTCAAACCGTTTCAGATGCACAAAACACAAACTGGTTTTAAGAGCACCTGCTTGCCCCCAGCATGTGCTAGTGCTACTTTTCATATCATGAAGCACGTAACAAATGCGGGAAACAAACAGTGGTCATTTCTATAAAAAATACATATCCTGTTGAATTTGTCCTTTCAACCCCCAGCATATGCTAGTGCTAGTTGTATTTGTAAGACCAGCGCAAAGCAAATGCAAGGAGTCTCTTGGTATGATGGCAAGCAGCAACAGCTAGTTTCCAAATTTGTCTTTTTGGAATACTTCTTTCTTGGCTGTCATCACGACAGTTGGCCTTTCTTGTTGATGGATTTCCTTTTGCGTTTCTTCTTTTATATAGCTGTTTTCTGGCAGTCAAGAGTCAAACATGCCAATCAGCACAATCACTATGCCATCAAGGTATTTGAGCAAACCCTGACGGATGTGATTACCTCGCAGGTTTGTCATTGATTGGTTGCATTGTTCTCTGTAATTGACAGAATTGATGCCTTTTGTCATCAATGTGTGTTTTGGCATAACGTGAGCTTTTAAATGCAGCAATTACAGTTAGAGACCCTAAGCATTTGCTAGTGCTAGTTTTAACAACTTCAAGCACAAAACAAATACTAAGGATTCCATAACCGTCGATGACTGATGTCAATGCCATTCACGAACTTCTTTTCAGCTGTATTTACTGTCATCATCCCCCAGCATTTGCTAGTGCTAGTTTCTCGTTGTTTACCAGCACATGGCTAATGTTGCGGAATGACATCACAATGGAGGTTCAAACCGTTTCAGATGCACAAAACACAAACTGGTTGTAAGAGCATCTGCTTGCCCCCAGCATGTGCTAGTGCTACTTTTCATATCATGAAGCACGTAACAAATGCGGGAAGCAAACAGTGGTCATTTCTATAAAAATACATATCCTGTTGAATTTGTCCTTTCAACCCCCAGCATATGCTAGTGCTAGTTGTATTTGTAAGACCAGCGCAAAGCAAATGCAAGGAGTCTCTTGGTATGATGGCAAGCAGCAACAGCTAGTTTCCAGATTTGTCTTTTTTGAATACTTCTTTCTTGGCTGTCATCACGACAGTTGGCCTTTCTTGTTGATGGATTTCCTTTTGCATTTCTTCTTTTATATAGCTGTTTTCTGGCAGTCAAGAGTCAAACATGCCAATCAGCACAATCACTATGCCATCAAGGTATTTGAGCAAACCCTGACGGATGTGATTACCTCGCAGGTTTGTCATTGATTGGTTGCATTGTTCTCTGTAATTGACAGAATTGATGCCTTTTGTCATCAATGTGTGTTTTGGCATAACGTGAGCTTTTAAATGCAGCAATTACAGTTAGAGACCCTAAGCATTTGCTAGTGCTAGTTTTAACAACTACAAGCACAAAACAAATACTAAGGATTCCATAACCGTCGATGACTGATGTCAATGCCATTCACGAACTTCTTTTCAGCTGTATTTACTGTCATCATCCCCCAGCATTTGCTAGTGCTAGTTTCTCGTTGTTTACCAGCACATGGCTAATGTTGCGGAATGACATCACAATGGGGGTTCAAACCGTTTCAGATGCACAAAACACAAACTGGTTGTAAGAGCACCTGCTTGCCCCCAGCATGTGCTAGTGCTACTTTTCATATCATGAAGCACATAACAAATGCGGGAAGAAAACAGTGGTCATTTCTATAACAATACATGTCCTGTTGAATTTGTCCTTTCAACCCCCAGCATATGCTAGTGCTAGTTGTATTTGTAAGACCAGCGCAAAGCAAATGCAAGAAGTCTCTTGGTATGATGGCAAGCAGCAACAGCTAGTTTCCAAATTTGTCTTTTTTAATTCTTCTAATTTGGCTGTCATCACGACAGTGGGACTTTCTTGTTGATGGATTTCCTTTTGCATTTCTTCTTTTATATAGCTGTTTTCTGGCAGTCAAGAGTCAAACATGCCAATCAGTACAATCACTATGCCATCAAGGTATTTGAGCAAACCCTGACGGATGTGATTACCTCGCAGGTTTGTCATTGATTGGTTGCATTGTTCTCTGTAATTGACAGAATTGATGCCTTTTGTCATCAATGTGTGTTTTGGCATAACGTGAGCTTTTAAATGCAGCAATTACAGTTAGAGACCCTAAGCATTTGCTAGTGCTAGTTTTAACAACTACAAGCACAAAACAAATACTAAGGATTGCGTAACCGTCGATGACTGATGTCAATGCCATTCACGAACTTCTTTTCAGCTGTATTTACTGTCATCATCCCCCAGCATTTGCTAGTGCTAGTTTCTCGTTGTTTCCCAGCACATGGCTAATGTTGCGGAATGACATCACAATGGGGGTTCAAACCGTTTCAGATGCACAAAACACAAACTGGTTGTAAGAGCACCTGCTTGCCCCCAGCATGTGCTAGTGCTACTTTTCATATCATGAAGCACGTAACAAATGCGGGAAGCAAACAGTGGTCATTTCTATAAAAATACATATCCTGTTGAATTTGTCCTTTCAACCCCCAGCATATGCTAGTGCTAGTTGTATTTGTAAGACCAGCGCAAAGCAAATGCAAGGAGTCTCTTGGTATGATGGCAAGCAGCAACAGCTAGTTTCCAAATTTGTCTTTTTGGAATACTTCTTTCTTGGCTGTCATCACGACAGTTGGCCTTTCTTGTTGATGGATTTCCTTTTGCATTTCTTCTTTTATATAGCTGTTTTCTGGCAGTCAAGAGTCAAACATGCCAATCAGCACAATCACTATGCCATCAAGGTATTTGAGCAAACCCTGACGGATGTGATTACCTCGCAGGTTTGTCATTGATTGGTTGCATTGTTCTCTGTAATTGACAGAATTGATGCCTTTTGTCATCAATGTGTGTTTTGGCATAACGTGAGCAATTAAATGCAGCAATTACAGTTAGAGACCCTAAGCATTTGCTAGTGCTAGTTTTAACAACTACATGCACAAAACAAATACTAAGGATTCCATAACCGTCGATGACTGATGTCAATGCCATTCACGAACTTCTTTTCAGCTGTATTTACTGTCATCATCCCCCAGCATTTGCTAGTGCTAGTTTCTCGTTGTTTACCAGCACATGGCTAATGTTGCGGCATGACATCACAATGGGGGTTCAAACCGTTTCAGATGCACAAAACACAAACTGGTTGTAAGAGCACCTGCTTGCCCCCAGCATGTGCTAGTGCTACTTTTCATATCATGAAGCACATAACAAATGCGGGAAGCAAACAGTGGTCATTTCTATAAAAAAACATGTCCTGTTGAATTTGTCCTTTCAACCCCCAGCATATGCTAGTGCTAGTTGTATTTGTAAGACCAGCGCAAAGCAAATGCAAGGAGTCTCTTGGTATGATGGCAAGCAGCAACAGCTAGTTTCCAAATTTGTCTTTTTGGAATACTTCTTTCTTGGCTGTCATCACGACAGTTGGCCTTTCTTGTTGATGGATTTCCTTTTGCATTTCTTCTTTTATATAGCTGTTTTCTGGCAGTCAAGAGTCAAACATGCCAATCAGCACAAACACTATGCCATCAAGGTATTTGAGCAAACCCTGACGGATGTGATTACCTCGCAGGTTTGTCATTGATTGGTTGCATTGTTCTCTGTAATTGACAGAATTGATGCCTTTTGTCATCAATGTGTGTTTTGGCATAACGTGAGCTTTTAAATGCAGCAATTACAGTTAGAGACCCTAAGCATTTGCTAGTGCTAGTTTTGACAACTACAAGCACAAAACAAATACTAAGGATTCCATAACCGTCGATGACTGATGTCAATGCCATTCACGAACTTCTTTTCAGCTGTATTTACTGTCATCATCCCCCAGCATTTGCTAGTGCTAGTTTCTCGTTGTTTACCAGCACATGGCTAATGTTGCGGAATGACATCACAATGGGGGTTCAAACCGTTTCAGATGCACAAAACACAAACTGGTTGTAAGAGCACCTGCTTGCCCCCAGCATGTGCTAGTGCTACTTTTCATATCATGAAGCACGTAACAAATGCGGGAAGCAAAAAGTGGTCATTTCTATAAAAATACATGTCCTGTTGAATTTGTCCTTTCAACCCCCAGCATATGCTAGTGCTAGTTGTATTTGTAAGACCAGCGCAAAGCAAATGCAAGGAGTCTCTTGGTATGATGGCAAGCAGCAACAGCTAGTTTCCAAATTTGTCTTTTTGGAATACTTCTTTCTTGGCTGTCATCACGACAGTGGGACTTTCTTGTTGATGGATTTCCTTTTGCATTTCTTCTTTTATATAGCTGTTTTCTGGCAGTCAAGAGTCAAACATGCCAATCAGCACAATCACTATGCCATCAAGGTATTTGAGCAAACCCTGACGGATGTGATTACCTCGCAGGTTTGTCATTGATTGGTTGCATTGTTCTTTGTAATTGACAGAATTGATGCATTTTGTCATCAATGTGTGTTTTGGCATAACGTGAGCTTTTAAATGCAGCAATTACAGTTAGAGACCCTAAGCATTTGCTAGTGCTAGTTTTAACAACTACAAGCACAAAACAAATACTAAGGATTCCATAACCGTCGATGACTGATGTCAATGCCATTCACGAACTTCTTTTCAGCTGTATTTACTGTCATCATCCCCCAGCATTTGCTAGTGCTAGTTTCTCGTTGTTTACCAGCACATGGCTAATGTTGCGGAATGACATCACAATGGGGGTTCAAACCGTTTCAGATGCACAAAACACAAACTGGTTGTAAGAGCACCTGCTTGCCCCCAGCATGTGCTAGTGCTACTTTTCATATCATGAAGCACGTAACAAATGCGGGAAGCAAACAGTGGTCATTTCTATAAAAATACATATCCTGTTGAATTTGTCCTTTCAACCCCCAGCATATGCTAGTGCTAGTTGTATTTGTAAGACCAGCGCAAAGCAAATGCAAGGAGTCTCTTGGTATGATGGCAAGCAGCAACAGCTAGTTTCCAAATTTGTCTTTTTGGAATACTTCTTTCTTGGCTGTCATCACGACAGTTGGCCTTTCTTGTTGATGGATTTCCTTTTGCATTTCTTCTTTTATATAGCTGTTTTCTGGCAGTCAAGAGTCAAACATGCCAATCAGCACAATCACTATGCCATCAAGGTATTTGAGCAAACCCTGACGGATGTGATTACCTCGCAGGTTTGTCATTGATTGGTTGCATTGTTCTCTGTAATTGACAGAATTGATGCCTTTTGTCATCAATGTGTGTTTTGGCATAACGTCAGCTTTTAAATGCAGCAATTACAGTTAGAGACCCTAAGCATTTGCTAGTGCTAGTTTTAACAACTACAAGCACAAAACAAATACTAAGGATTCCATAACCGTCGATGACTGATGTCAATGCCATTCACGAACTTCTTTTCAGCTGTATTTACTGTCATCATCCCCCAGCATTTGCTAGTGCTAGTTTCTCGTTGTTTACCAGCACATGGCTAATGTTGCGGAATGACATCACAATGGGGGTTCAAACCGTTTCAGATGCACAAAACACAAACTGGTTGTAAGAGCACCTGCTTGCCCCCAGCATGTGCTAGTGCTACTTTTCATATCATGAAGCACGTAACAAATACGGGAAGCAAACAGTGGTCATTTCTATAAAAATACATGTCCTGTTGAATTTGTCCTTTCAACCCCCAGCATATGCTAGTGCTAGTTGTATTTGTAAGACCAGCGCAAAGCAAATGCAAGGAGTCTCTTGGTATGATGGCAAGCAGCAACAGCTAGTTTCCAAATTTGTCTTTTTTGAATACTTCTTTCTTGGCTGTCATCACGACAGTGGGACTTTCTTGTTGATGGATTTCCTTTTGCATTTCTTCTTTTATATAGCTGTTTTCTGGCAGTCAAGAGTCAAACATGCCAATCAGCACAATCACTATGCCATCAAGGTATTTGAGCAAACCCTGACGGATGTGATTACCTCGCAGGTTTGTCATTGATTGGTTGCATTGTTCTTTGTAATTGACAGAATTGATGCATTTTGTCATCAATGTGTGTTTTGGCATAACGTGAGCTTTTAAATGCAGCAATTACAGTTAGAGACCCTAAGCATTTGCTAGTGCTAGTTTTAACAACTACAAGCACAAAACAAATACTAAGGATTCCATAACCGTCGATGACTGATGTCAATGCCATTCACGAACTTCTTTTCAGCTGTATTTACTGTCATCATCCCCCAGCATTTGCTAGTGCTAGTTTCTCGTTGTTTACCAGCACATGGCTAATGTTGCGGAATGACATCACAATGGGGGTTCAAACCGTTTCAGATGCACAAAACACAAACTGGTTGTAAGAGCACCTGCTTGCCCCCAGCATGTGCTAGTGCTACTTTTCATATCATGAAGCACGTAACAAATGCGGGAAGCAAACAGTGGTCATTTCTATAAAAATACATATCCTGTTGAATTTGTCCTTTCAACCCCCAGCATATGCTAGTGCTAGTTGTATTTGTAAGACCAGCGCAAAGCAAATGCAAGGAGTCTCTTGGTATGATGGCAAGCAGCAACAGCTAGTTTCCAAATTTGTCCTTTTGGAATACTTCTTTCTTGGCTGTCATCACGACAGTGGGACTTTCTTGTTGATGGATTTCCTTTTGCATTTCTTCTTTTATATAGCTGTTTTCTGGCAGTCAAGAGTCAAACATGCCAATCAGCACAATCACTATGCCATCAAGGTATTTGAGGAAACCCTGACGGATGTGATTACCTCGCAGGTTTGTCATTGATTGGTTGCATTGTTCTCTGTAATTGACAAAACTGATGCCTTTTGTCATCAATGTGTGTTTTGGCATAACGTGAGCTTTTAAATGCAGCAATTACAGTTAGAGACCCTAAGCATTTGCTAGTGCTAGTTTTAACAACTACAAGCACAAAACAAATACTAAGGATTCCATAACCGTCGATGACTGATGTCAATGCCATTCACGAACTTCTTTTCAGCTGTATTTACTGTCATCATCCCCCAGCATTTGCTAGTGCTAGTTTCTCGTTGTTTACCAGCACATGGCTAATGTTGCGGAATGACATCACAATGGGGGTTCAAACCGTTTCAGATGCACAAAACACAAACTGGTTGTAAGAGCACCTGCTTGCCCCCAGCATGTGCTAGTGCTACTTTTCATATCATGAAGCACGTAACAAATGCGGAAAGCAAACAGTGTTCATTTCTATAAAAATACATATCCTGTTGAATTTGTCCTTTCAACCCCCAGCATATGCTAGTGCTAGTTGTATTTGTAAGACCAGCGCAAAGCAAATGCAAGGAGTCTCTTGGTATGATGGCAAGCAGCAACAGCTAGTTTCCAAATTTGTCTTTTTTGAATACTTCTTTCTTGGCTGTCATCACGACAGTGGGACTTTCTTGTTGATGGATTTCCTTTTGCATTTCTTCTTTTATATAGCTGTTTTCTGGCATTCAATAGTCAAACATGCCAATCAGCACAATCACTATGCCATCAAGGTATTTGAGCAAACCCTGACGGATGTGATTACCTCGCAGGTTTGTCATTGATTGGTTGCATTGTTCTTTGTAATTGACAGAATTGATGCATTTTGTCATCAATGTGTGTTTTGGCATAACGTGAGCTTTTAAATGCAGCAATTACAGTTAGAGACCCTAAGCATTTGCTAGTGCTAGTTTTAACAACTACAAGCACAACACAAATACTAAGGATTCCATAACCGTCGATGACTGATGTCAATGCCATTCACGAACTTCTTTTCAGCTGTATTTACTATCATCATTCCCCAGCATTTGCTAGTGCTAGTTTCTCGTTGTTTACCAGCACATGGCTAATGTTGCGGAATGACATCACAATGGGGGTTCAAACATTTTCAGATGCACAAAACACAAACTGGTTGTAAGAGCACCTGCTTGCCCCCAGCATGTGCTAGTGCTACTTTTCATATCATGAAGCACGTAACAAATGCGGGAAGCAAACAGTGGTCATTTCTATAAAAATACATGTCCTGTTGAATTTGTCCTTTCAACCCCCAGCATATGCTAGTGCTAGTTGTATTTGTAAGACCAGCGCAAAGCAAATGCAAGGAGTCTCTTGGTATGATGGCAAGCAGCAACAGCTAGTTTCCAAATTTGTCTTTTTTGAATACTTCTTTCTTGGCTGTCATCACGACAGTGGGACTTTCTTGTTGATGGATTTCCTTTTGCATTTCTTCTTTTATATAGCTGTTTTCTGGCAGTCAAGAGTCAAACATGCCAATCAGCACAATCACTATGCCAACAAGGTATTTGAGCAAACCCTGACGGATGTGATTACCTCGCAGGTTTGTCATTGATTGGTTGCATTGTTCTTTGTAATTGACAGAATTGATGCATTTTGTCATCAATGTGTGTTTTGGCATAACGTGAGCTTTTAAATGCAGCAATTACAGTTAGAGACCCTAAGCATTTGCTAGTGCTAGTTTTAACAACTACAAGCACAAAACAAATACTAAGGATTCCATAACCGTCGATGACTGATGTCAATGCCATTCACGAACTTCTTTTCAGCTGTATTTACTGTCATCATCCCCCAGCATTTGCTAGTGCTAGTTTCTCGTTGTTTACCAGCACATGGCTAATGTTGCGGAATGACATCACAATGGGGGTTCAAACCGTTTCAGATGCACAAAACACAAACTGGTTGTAAGAGCACCTGCTTGCCCCCAGCATGTGCTAGTGCTACTTTTCATATCATGAAGCACGTAACAAATGCGGGAAGCAAACAGTGGTCATTTCTATAAAAATACATATCCTGTTGAATTTGTCCTTTCAACCCCCAGCATATGCTAGTGCTAGTTGTATTTGTAAGACCAGCGCAAAGCAAATGCAAGGAGTCTCTTGGTATGATGGCAAGCAGCAACAGCTAGTTTCCAAATTTGTCCTTTTGGAATACTTCTTTCTTGGCTGTCATCACGACAGTGGGACTTTCTTGTTGATGGATTTCCTTTTGCATTTCTTCTTTTATATAGCTGTTTTCTGGCAGTCAAGAGTCAAACATGCCAATCAGCACAATCACTATGCCATCAAGGTATTTGAGGAAACCCTGACGGATGTGATTACCTCGCAGGTTTGTCATTGATTGGTTGCATTGTTCTCTGTAATTGACAAAACTGATGCCTTTTGTCATCAATGTGTGTTTTGGCATAACGTGAGCTTTTAAATGCAGCAATTACAGTTAGAGACCCTAAGCATTTGCTAGTGCTAGTTTTAACAACTACAAGCACAAAACAAATACTAAGGATTCCATAACCGTCGATGACTGATGTCAATGCCATTCACGAACTTCTTTTCAGCTGTATTTACTGTCATCATCCCCCAGCATTTGCTAGTGCTAGTTTCTCGTTGTTTACCAGCACATGGCTAATGTTGCGGAATGACATCACAATGGGGGTTCAAACCGTTTCAGATGCACAAAACACAAACTGGTTGTAAGAGCACCTGCTTGCCCCCAGCATGTGCTAGTGCTACTTTTCATATCATGAAGCACGTAACAAATGCGGAAAGCAAACAGTGGTCATTTCTATAAAAATACATATCCTGTTGAATTTGTCCTTTCAACCCCCAGCATATGCTAGTGCTAGTTGTATTTGTAAGACCAGCGCAAAGCAAATGCAAGGAGTCTCTTGGTATGATGGCAAGCAGCAACAGCTAGTTTCCAAATTTGTCTTTTTTGAATACTTCTTTCTTGGCTGTCATCACGACAGTGGGACTTTCTTGTTGATGGATTTCCTTTTGCATTTCTTCTTTTATATAGCTGTTTTCTGGCATTCAATAGTCAAACATGCCAATCAGCACAATTACTATGCCATCAAGGTATTTGAGCAAACCCTGACGGATGTGATTACCTCGCAGGTTTGTCATTGATTGGTTGCATTGTTCTTTGTAATTGACAGAATTGATGCATTTTGTCATCAATGTGTGTTTTGGCATAACGTGAGCTTTTAAATGCAGCAATTACAGTTAGAGACCCTAAGCATTTGCTAGTGCTAGTTTTAACAACTACAAGCACAACACAAATACTAAGGATTCCATAACCGTCGATGACTGATGTCAATGCCATTCACGAACTTCTTTTCAGCTGTATTTACTATCATCATTCCCCAGCATTTGCTAGTGCTAGTTTCTCGTTGTTTACCAGCACATGGCTAATGTTGCGGAATGACATCACAATGGGGGTTCAAACATTTTCAGATGCACAAAACACAAACTGGTTGTAAGAGCACCTGCTTGCCCCCAGCATGTGCTAGTGCTACTTTTCATATCATGAAGCACGTAACAAATGCGGGAAGCAAACAGTGGTCATTTCTATAAAAATACATGTCCTGTTGAATTTGTCCTTTCAACCCCCAGCATATGCTAGTGCTAGTTGTATTTGTAAGACCAGCGCAAAGCAAATGCAAGGAGTCTCTTGGTATGATGGCAAGCAGCAACAGCTAGTTTCCAAATTTGTCTTTTTTGAATACTTCTTTCTTGGCTGTCATCACGACAGTGGGACTTTCTTGTTGATGGATTTCCTTTTGCATTTCTTCTTTTATATAGCTGTTTTCTGGCATTCAATAGTCAAACATGCCAATCAGCACAATCACTATGCCATCAAGGTATTTGAGCAAACCCTGACGGATGTGATTACCTCGCAGGTTTGTCATTGATTGGTTGCATTGTTCTTTGTAATTGACAGAATTGATGCATTTTGTCATCAATGTGTGTTTTGGCATAACGTGAGCTTTTAAATGCAGCAATTACAGTTAGAGACCCTAAGCATTTGCTAGTGCTAGTTTTAACAACTACAAGCACAACACAAATACTAAGGATTCCATAACCGTCGATGACTGATGTCAATGCCATTCACGAACTCCTTTTCAGCTGTATTTACTGTCATCATCCCCCAGCATTTGCTAGTCCTAGTTTCTCGTTGTTTACCAGCACATGGCTAATGTTGCGGAATGACATCACAATGGGGGTTCAAACCGTTTCAGATGCACAAAACACAAACTGGTTGTAAGAGCACCTGCTTGCCCCCAGCATGTGCTAGTGCTACTTTTCATATCATGAAGCACATAACAAATGCGGGAAGCAAACAGTGGTCATTTCTATAAAAATACATGTCCTGTTGAATTTGTCCTTTCAACCCCCAGCATATGCTAGTGCTAGTTGTATTTGTAAGACCAGCGCAAAGCAAATGCAAGGAGTCTCTTGGTATGATGGCAAGCAGCAACAGCTAGTTTCCAAATTTGTCTTTTTGGAATACTTCTTTCTTGGCTGTCATCACGACAGTGGGACTTTCTTGTTGATGGATTTCCTTTTGCATTTCTTCTTTTATATAGCTGTTTTCTGGCAGTCAAGAGTCAAACATGCCAATCAGCACAATCACTATGCCATCAAGGTATTTGAGCAAACCCTGACGGATGTGATTACCTCGCAGGTTTGTCATTGATTGGTTGCATTGTTCTTTGTAATTGACAGAATTGATGCATTTTGTCATCAATGTGTGTTTTGGCATAACGTGAGCTTTTAAATGCAGCAATTACAGTTAGAGACCCTAAGCATTTGCTAGTGCTAGTTTTAACAACTACAAGCACAACACAAATACTAAGGATTCCATAACCGTCGATGACTGATGTCAATGCCATTCACGGACTTCTTTTCAGCTGTATTTACTATCATCATTCCCCAGCATTTGCTAGTGCTAGTTTCTCGTTGTTTACCAGCACATGGCTAATGTTGCGGAATGACATCACAATGGGGGTTCAAACATTTTCAGATGCACAAAACACAAACTGGTTGTAAGAGCACCTGCTTGCCCCCAGCATGTGCTAGTGCTACTTTTCATATCATGAAGCACGTTACAAATGCGGGAAGCAAACAGTGGTCATTTCTATAAAAATACATGTCCTGTTGAATTTGTCCTTTCAACCCCCAGCATATGCTAGTGCTAGTTGTATTTGTAAGACCAGCGCAAAGCAAATGCAAGGAGTCTCTTGGTATGATGGCAAGCAGCAACAGCTAGTTTCCAAATTTGTCTTTTTGGAATACTTCTTTCTTGGCTGTCATCACGACAGTTGGCCTTTCTTGTTGATGGATTTCCTTTTGCGTTTCTTCTTTTATATAGCTGTTTTCTGGCAGTCAAGAGTCAAACATGCCAATCAGCACAATCACTATGCCATCAAGGTATTTGAGCAAACCCTGACGGATGTGATTACCTCGCAGGTTTGTCATTGATTGGTTGCATTGTTCTTTGTAATTGACAGAATTGATGCATTTTGTCATCAATGTGTGTTTTGGCATAACGTGAGCTTTTAAATGCAGCAATTACAGTTAGAGACCCTAAGCATTTGCTAGTGCTAGTTTTAACAACTACAAGCACAAAACAAATACTAAGGATTCCATAACCGTCGATGACTGATGTCAATGCCATTCACGAACTTCTTTTCAGCTGTATTTACTGTCATCATCCCCCAGCATTTGCTAGTGCTAGTTTCTCGTTGTTTACCAGCACATGGCTAATGTTGCGGAATGACATCACAATGGGGGTTCAAACCGTTTCAGATGCACAAAACACAAACTGGTTGTAAGAGCACCTGCTTGCCCCCAGCATGTGCTAGTGCTACTTTTCATATCATGAAGCACGTAACAAATGCGGGAAGCAAACAGTGGTCATTTCTATAAAAATACATATCCTGTTGAATTTGTCCTTTCAACCCCCAGCATATGCTAGTGCTAGTTGTATTTGTAAGACCAGCGAAAAGCAAATGCAAGGAGTCTCTTGGTATGATGGCAAGCAGCAACAGCTAGTTTCCAAATTTGTCTTTTTGGAATACTTCTTTCTTGGCTGTCATCACGACAGTTGGCCTTTCTTGTTGATGGATTTCCTTTTGCGTTTCTTCTTTTATATAGCTGTTTTCTGGCAGTCAAGAGTCAAACATGCCAATCAGCACAATCACTATGCCATCAAGGTATTTGAGCAAACCCTGACGGATGTGATTACCTCGCAGGTTTGTCATTGATTGGTTGCATTGTTCTTTGTAATTGACAGAATTGATGCATTTTATCATCAATGTGTGTTTTGGCATAACGTGAGCTTTTAAATGCAGCAATTACAGTTAGAGACCCTAAGCATTTGCTAGTGCTAGTTTTAACAACTACAAGCACAAAACAAATACTAAGGATTCCATAACCGTCGATGACTGATGTCAATGCCATTCACGAACTTCTTTTCAGCTGTATTTACTGTCATCATCCCCCAGCATTTGCTAGTGCTAGTTTCTCGTTGTTTACCAGCACATGGCTAATGTTGCGGAATGACATCACAATGGGGGTTCAAACCGTTTCAGATGCACAAAACACAAACTGGTTGTAAGAGCACCTGCTTGCCCCCAGCATGTGCTAGTGCTACTTTTCATATCATGAAGCACGTAACAAATGCGGGAAGCAAACAGTGGTCATTTCTATAAAAATACATATCCTGTTGAATTTGTCCTTTCAACCCCCAGCATATGCTAGTGCTAGTTGTATTTGTAAGACCAGCGAAAAGCAAATGCAAGGAGTCTCTTGGTATGATGGCAAGCAGCAACAGCTAGTTTCCAAATTTGTCTTTTTGGAATACTTCTTTCTTGGCTGTCATCACGACAGTTGGCCTTTCTTGTTGATGGATTTCCTTTTGCGTTTCTTCTTTTATATAGCTGTTTTCTGGCAGTCAAGAGTCAAACATGCCAATCAGCACAATCACTATGCCATCAAGGTATTTGAGCAAACCCTGACGGATGTGATTACCTCGCAGGTTTGTCATTGATTGGTTGCATTGTTCTTTGTAATTGACAGAATTGATGCATTTTGTCATCAATGTGTGTTTTGGCATAACGTGAGCTTTTAAATGCAGCAATTACAGTTAGAGACCCTAAGCATTTGCTAGTGCTAGTTTTAACAACTACAAGCACAACACAAATACTAAGGATTCCATAACCGTCGATGACTGATGTCAATGCCATTCACGAACTTCTTTTCAGCTGTATTTACTATCATCATTCCCCAGCATTTGCTAGTGCTAGTTTCTCGTTGTTTACCAGCACATGGCTAATGTTGCGGAATGACATCACAATGGGGGTTCAAACATTTTCAGATGCACCAAACACAAACTGGTTGTAAGAGCACCTGCTTGCCCCCAGCATGTGCTAGTGCTACTTTTCATATCATGAAGCACGTTACAAATGCGGGAAGCAAACAGTGGTCATTTCTATAAAAATACATGTCCTGTTGAATTTGTCCTTTCAACCCCCAGCATATGCTAGTGCTAGTTGTATTTGTAAGACCAGCGCAAAGCAAATGCAAGGAGTCTCTTGGTATGATGGCAAGCAGCAACAGCTAGTTTCCAAATTTGTCTTTTTGGAATACTTCTTTCTTGGCTGTCATCACGACAGTTGGCCTTTCTTGTTGATGGATTTCCTTTTGCGTTTCTTCTTTTATATAGCTGTTTTCTGGCAGTCAAGAGTCAAACATGCCAATCAGCACAATCACTATGCCATCAAGGTATTTGAGCAAACCCTGACGGATGTGATTACCTCGCAGGTTTGTCATTGATTGGTTGCATTGTTCTTTGTAATTGACAGAATTGATGCATTTTGTCATCAATGTGTGTTTTGGCATAACGTGAGCTTTTAAATGCAGCAATTACAGTTAGAGACCCTAAGCATTTGCTAGTGCTAGTTTTAACAACTACAAGCACAAAACAAATACTAAGGATTCCATAACCGTCGATGACTGATGTCAATGCCATTCACGAACTTCTTTTCAGCTGTATTTACTGTCATCATCCCCCAGCATTTGCTAGTGCTAGTTTCTCGTTGTTTACCAGCACATGGCTAATGTTGCGGAATGACATCACAATGGGGGTTCAAACCGTTTCAGATGCACAAAACACAAACTGGTTGTAAGAGCACCTGCTTGCCCCCAGCATGTGCTAGTGCTACTTTTCATATCATGAAGCACGTAACAAATGCGGGAAGCAAACAGTGGTCATTTCTATAAAAATACATGTCCTGTTGAATTTGTCCTTTCAACCCCCAGCATATGCTAGTGCTAGTTGTATTTGTAAGACCAGCGAAAAGCAAATGCAAGGAGTCTCTTGGTATGATGGCAAGCAGCAACAGCTAGTTTCCAAATTTGTCTTTTTGGAATACTTCTTTCTAGGCTGTCATCACGACAGTTGGCCTTTCTTGTTGATGGATTTCCTTTTGCGTTTCTTCTTTTATATAGCTGTTTTCTGGCAGTCAAGAGTCAAACATGCCAATCAGCACAATCACTATGCCATCAAGGTATTTGAGCAAACCCTGACGGATGTGATTACCTCGCAGGTTTGTCATTGATTGGTTGCATTGTTCTTTGTAATTGACAGAATTGATGCATTTTGTCATCAATGTGTGTTTTGGCATAACGTGAGCTTTTAAATGCAGCAATTACAGTTAGAGACCCTAAGCATTTGCTAGTGCTAGTTTTAACAACTACAAGCACAACACAAATACTAAGGATTCCATAACCGTCGATGACTGATGTCAATGCCATTCACGAACTTCTTTTCAGCTGTATTTACTATCATCATTCCCCAGCATTTGCTAGTGCTAGTTTCTCGTTGTTTACCAGCACATGGCTAATGTTGCGGAATGACATCACAATGGGGGTTCAAACATTTTCAGATGCACAAAACACAAACTGGTTGTAAGAGCACCTGCTTGCCCCCACCATGTGCTAGTGCTACTTTTCATATCATGAAGCACGTAACAAATGCGGGAAGCAAACAGTGGTCATTTCTATAAAAATACATGTCCTGTTGAATTTGTCCTTTCAACCCCCAGCATATGCTAGTGCTAGTTGTACTTGTAAGACCAGCGAAAAGCAAATGCAAGGAGTCTCTTGGTATGATGGCAAGCAGCAACAGCTAGTTTCCAAATTTGTCTTTTTTGAATACTTCTTTCTTGGCTGTCATCACGACAGTTGGCCTTTCTTGTTGATGGATTTCCTTTTGCATTTCTTCTTTTATATAGCTGTTTTCTGGCAGTCAAGAGTCAAACATGCCAATCAGCACAATCACTATGCCATCAAGGTATTTGAGCAAACCCTGACGGATGTGATTACCTCGCAGGTTTGTCATTGGTTGGTTGCATTGTTCTTTGTAATTGACAGAATTGATGCATTTTGTCATCAATGTGTGTTTTGGCATAACGTGAGTTTTTAAATGCAGCAATTACAGTTAGAGACCCTAAGCATTTGCTAGTGCTAGTTTTAACAACTACAAGCACAAAACAAATACTAAGGATTCCATAACCGTCGATGACTGATGTCAATGCCATTCACGAACTTCTTTTCAGCTGTATTTACTGTCATCATCCCCCAGCATTTGCTAGTGCTAGTTTCTCGTTGTTTACCAGCACATGGCTAATGTTGCGGAATGACATCACAATGGGGGTTCAAACCGTTTCAGATGCACAAAACACAAACTGGTTGTAAGAGCACCTGCTTGCCCCCAGCATGTGCTAGTGCTACTTTTCATATCATGAAGCACGTAACAAATGCGGGAAGCAAACAGTGGTCATTTCTATAAAAATACATGTCCTGTTGAATTTGTCCTTTCAACCCCCAGCATATGCTAGTGCTAGTTGTATTTGTAAGACCAGCGCAAAGCAAATGCAAGGAGTCTCTTGGTATGATGGCAAGCAGCAACAGCTTGTTTCCAAATTTGTCTTTTTGGAATACTTCTTTCTTGGCTGTCATCACGACAGTTGGCCTTTCTTGTTGATGGATTTCCTTTTGCGTTTCTTCTTTTATATAGCTGTTTTCTGGCAGTCAAGAGTCAAACATGCCAATCAGCACAATCACTATGCCATCAAGGTATTTGAGCAAACCCTGACGGATGTGATTACCTCGCAGGTTTGTCATTGATTGGTTGCATTGTTCTTTGTAATTGACAGAATTGATGCATTTTGTCATCAATGTGTGTTTTGGCATAACGTGAGCTTTTAAATGCAGCAATTACAGTTAGAGACCCTAAGCATTTGCTAGTGCTAGTTTTAACAACTACAAGCACAAAACAAATACTAAGGATTCCATAACCGTCGATGACTGATGTCAATGCCATTCACGAACTTCTTTTCAGCTGTATTTACTGTCATCATCCCCCAGCATTTGCTAGTGCTAGTTTCTCGTTGTTTACCAGCACATGGCTAATGTTGCGGAATGACATCACAATGGGGGTTCAAACCGTTTCAGATGCACAAAACACAAACTGGTTGTAAGAGCACCTGCTTGCCCCCAGCATGTGCTAGTGCTACTTTTCATATCATGAAGCACGTAACAAATGCGGGAAGCAAACAGTGGTCATTTCTATAAAAATACATATCCTGTTGAATTTGTCCTTTCAACCCCCAGCATATGCTAGTGCTAGTTGTATTTGTAAGACCAGCGAAAAGCAAATGCAAGGAGTCTCTTGGTATGATGGCAAGCAGCAACAGCTAGTTTCCAAATTTGTCTTTTTGGAATACTTCTTTCTTGGCTGTCATCACGACAGTTGGCCTTTCTTGTTGATGGATTTCCTTTTGCGTTTCTTCTTTTATATAGCTGTTTTCTGGCAGTCAAGAGTCAAACATGCCAATCAGCACAATCACTATGCCATCAAGGTATTTGAGCAAACCCTGACGGATGTGATTACCTCGCAGGTTTGTCATTGATTGGTTGCATTGTTCTTTGTAATTGACAGAATTGATGCATTTTGTCATCAATGTGTGTTTTGGCATAACGTGAGCTTTTAAATGCAGCAATTACAGTTAGAGACCCTAAGCATTTGCTAGTGCTAGTTTTAACAACTACAAGCACAAAACAAATACTAAGGATTCCATAACCGTCGATGACTGATGTCAATGCCATTCACGAACTTCTTTTCAGCTGTATTTACTGTCATCATCCCCCAGCATTTGCTAGTGCTAGTTTCTCGTTGTTTACCAGCACATGGCTAATGTTGCGGAATGACATCACAATGGGGGTTCAAACCGTTTCAGATGCACAAAACACAAACTGGTTGTAAGAGCACCTGCTTGCCCCCAGCATGTGCTAGTGCTACTTTTCATATCATGAAGCACGTAACAAATGCGGGAAGCAAACAGTGGTCATTTCTATAAAAATACATGTCCTGTTGAATTTGTCCTTTCAACCCCCAGCATATGCTAGTGCTAGTTGTATTTGTAAGACCAGCGCAAAGCAAATGCAAGGAGTCTCTTGGTATGATGGCAAGCAGCAACAGCTTGTTTCCAAATTTGTCTTTTTGGAATACTTCTTTCTTGGCTGTCATCACGACAGTTGGCCTTTCTTGTTGATGGATTTCCTTTTGCGTTTCTTCTTTTATATAGCTGTTTTCTGGCAGTCAAGAGTCAAACATGCCAATCAGCACAATCACTATGCCATCAAGGTATTTGAGCAAACCCTGACGGATGTGATTACCTCGCAGGTTTGTCATTGATTGGTTGCATTGTTCTTTGTAATTGACAGAATTGATGCATTTTGTCATCAATGTGTGTTTTGGCATAACGTGAGCTTTTAAATGCAGCAATTACAGTTAGAGACCCTAAGCATTTGCTAGTGCTAGTTTTAACAACTACAAGCACAAAACAAATACTAAGGATTCCATAACCGTCGATGACTGATGTCAATGCCATTCACGAACTTCTTTTCAGCTGTATTTACTGTCATCATCCCCCAGCATTTGCTAGTGCTAGTTTCTCGTTGTTTACCAGCACATGGCTAATGTTGCGGAATGACATCACAATGGGGGTTCAAACCGTTTCAGATGCACAAAACACAAACTGGTTGTAAGAGCACCTGCTTGCCCCCAGCATGTGCTAGTGCTACTTTTCATATCATGAAGCACGTAACAAATGCGGGAAGCAAACAGTGGTCATTTCTATAAAAATACATATCCTGTTGAATTTGTCCTTTCAACCCCCAGCATATGCTAGTGCTAGTTGTATTTGTAAGACCAGCGAAAAGCAAATGCAAGGAGTCTCTTGGTATGATGGCAAGCAGCAACAGCTAGTTTCCAAATTTGTCTTTTTGGAATACTTCTTTCTTGGCTGTCATCACGACAGTTGGCCTTTCTTGTTGATGGATTTCCTTTTGCGTTTCTTCTTTTATATAGCTGTTTTCTGGCAGTCAAGAGTCAAACATGCCAATCAGCACAATCACTATGCCATCAAGGTATTTGAGCAAACCCTGACGGATGTGATTACCTCGCAGGTTTGTCATTGATTGGTTGCATTGTTCTTTGTAATTGACAGAATTGATGCATTTTGTCATCAATGTGTGTTTTGGCATAACGTGAGCTTTTAAATGCAGCAATTACAGTTAGAGACCCTAAGCATTTGCTAGTGCTAGTTTTAACAACTACAAGCACAAAACAAATACTAAGGATTCCATAACCGTCGATGACTGATGTCAATGCCATTCACGAACTTCTTTTCAGCTGTATTTACTGTCATCATCCCCCAGCATTTGCTAGTGCTAGTTTCTCGTTGTTTACCAGCACATGGCTAATGTTGCGGAATGACATCACAATGGGGGTTCAAACCGTTTCAGATGCACAAAACACAAACTGGTTGTAAGAGCACCTGCTTGCCCCCAGCATGTGCTAGTGCTACTTTTCATATCATGAAGCACGTAACAAATGCGGGAAGCAAACAGTGGTCATTTCTATAAAAATACATATCCTGTTGAATTTGTCCTTTCAACCCCCAGCATATGCTAGTGCTAGTTGTATTTGTAAGACCAGCGAAAAGCAAATGCAAGGAGTCTCTTGGTATGATGGCAAGCAGCAACAGCTAGTTTCCAAATTTGTCTTTTTGGAATACTTCTTTCTTGGCTGTCATCACGACAGTTGGCCTTTCTTGTTGATGGATTTCCTTTTGCGTTTCTTCTTTTATATAGCTGTTTTCTGGCAGTCAAGAGTCAAACATGCCAATCAGCACAATCACTATGCCATCAAGGTATTTGAGCAAACCCTGACGGATGTGATTACCTCGCAGGTTTGTCATTGATTGGTTGCATTGTTCTTTGTAATTGACAGAATTGATGCATTTTGTCATCAATGTGTGTTTTGGCATAACGTGAGCTTTTAAATGCAGCAATTACAGTTAGAGACCCTAAGCATTTGCTAGTGCTAGTTTTAACAACTACAAGCACAAAACAAATACTAAGGATTCCATAACCGTCGATGACTGATGTCAATGCCATTCACGAACTTCTTTTCAGCTGTATTTACTGTCATCATCCCCCAGCATTTGCTAGTGCTAGTTTCTCGTTGTTTACCAGCACATGGCTAATGTTGCGGAATGACATCACAATGGGGGTTCAAACCGTTTCAGATGCACAAAACACAAACTGGTTGTAAGAGCACCTGCTTGCCCCCAGCATGTGCTAGTGCTACTTTTCATATCATGAAGCACGTAACAAATGCGGGAAGCAAACAGTGGTCATTTCTATAAAAATACATATCCTGTTGAATTTGTCCTTTCAACCCCCAGCATATGCTAGTGCTAGTTGTATTTGTAAGACCAGCGAAAAGCAAATGCAAGGAGTCTCTTGGTATGATGGCAAGCAGCAACAGCTAGTTTCCAAATTTGTCTTTTTGGAATACTTCTTTCTTGGCTGTCATCACGACAGTTGGCCTTTCTTGTTGATGGATTTCCTTTTGCGTTTCTTCTTTTATATAGCTGTTTTCTGGCAGTCAAGAGTCAAACATGCCAATCAGCACAATCACTATGCCATCAAGGTATTTGAGCAAACCCTGACGGATGTGATTACCTCGCAGGTTTGTCATTGATTGGTTGCATTGTTCTTTGTAATTGACAGAATTGATGCATTTTGTCATCAATGTGTGTTTTGGCATAACGTGAGCTTTTAAATGCAGCAATTACAGTTAGAGACCCTAAGCATTTGCTAGTGCTAGTTTTAACAACTACAAGCACAAAACAAATACTAAGGATTCCATAACCGTCGATGACTGATGTCAATGCCATTCACGAACTTCTTTTCAGCTGTATTTACTGTCATCATCCCCCAGCATTTGCTAGTGCTAGTTTCTCGTTGTTTACCAGCACATGGCTAATGTTGCGGAATGACATCACAATGGGGGTTCAAACCGTTTCAGATGCACAAAACACAAACTGGTTGTAAGAGCATCTGCTTGCCCCCAGCATGTGCTAGTGCTACTTTTCATATCATGAAGCACGTAACAAATGCGGGAAGCAAACAGTGGTCATTTCTATAAAAATACATGTCCTGTTGAATTTGTCCTTTCAACACCCAGCATATGCTAGTGCTAGTTGTATTTGTAAGACCAGCGCAAAGCAAATGCAAGGAGTCTCTTGGTATGATGGCAAGCAGCAACAGCTAGTTTCCAAATTTGTCTTTTTTGAATACTTCTTTCTTGGCTGTCATCACGACAGTGGGACTTTCTTGTTGATGGATTTCCTTTTGCATTTCTTCTTTTATATAGATGTTTTCTGGCAGTCAAGAGTCAAACATGCCAATCAGCACAATCACTATGCCATCAAGGTATTTGAGCAAACCCTGACGGATGTGATTACCTCGCAGGTTTGTCATTGATTGGTTGCATTGTTCTCTGTAATTGACAGAATTGATGCCTTTTGTCATCAATGTTTGTTTTGGCATAACGTGAGCTTTAAAATGCAGCAATTACAGTTAGAGACCCTAAGCATTTGCTAGTGCTAGTTTTAACAACTACAAGCACAAAACAAATACTAAGGATTCCATAACCGTCGATGACTGATGTCAATGCCATTCACGAACTTCTTTTCAGCTGTATTTACTGTCATCATCCCCCAGCATTTGCTAGTGCTAGTTTCTCGTTGTTTACCAGCACATGGCTAATGTTGCGGAATGACATCACAATGGGAGTTCAAACCGTTTCAGATGCACAAAACACAAACTGGTTGTAAGAGCATCTGCTTGCCCCCAGCATGTGCTAGTGCTACTTTTCATATCATGAAGCACGTAACAAATGCGGGAAGCAAACAGTGGTCATTTCTATAAAAATACATGTCCTGTTGAATTTGTCCTTTCAACCCCCAGCATATGCTAGTGCTAGTTGTATTTGTAAGACCAGCGCAAAGCAAATGCAAGGAGTCTCTTGGTATGATGGCAAGCATCAACAGCTAGTTTCCAAATTTGTCTTTTTTGAATACTTCTTTCTTGGCTGTCATCACGACAGTGGGACTTTCTTGTTGATGGATTTCCTTTTGCATTTCTTCTTTTATATAGCTGTTTTCTGGCAGTCAAGAGTCAAACATGCCAATCAGCACAATCACTATGCCATCAAGGTATTTGAGCAAACCCTGACGGATGTGATTACCTCGCAGGTTTGTCATTGATTGGTTGCATTGTTCTCTGTAATTGACAGAATTGATGCCTTTTGTCATCAATGTGTGTTTTGGCATAACGTGAGCTTTTAAATGCAGCAATTACAGTTAGAGACCCTAAGCATTTGCTAGTGCTAGTTTTAACAACTACAAGCACAAAACAAATACTAAGGATTCCATAACCGTCGATGACTGATGTCAATGCCATTCACGAACTTCTTTTCAGCTGTATTTACTGTCATCATCCCCCAGCATTTGCTAGTGCTAGTTTCTCGTTGTTTACCAGCACATGGCTAATGTTGCAGAATGACATCACAATGGGGGTTCAAACCGTTTCAGATGCACAAAACACAAACTGGTTGTAAGAGCACCTGCTTGCCCCCAGCATGTGCTAGTGCTACTTTTCATATCATGAAGCACGTAACAAATGCGGGAAGCAAACAGTGGTCATTTCTATAAAAATACATGTCCTGTTGAATTTGTCCTTTCAACCCCCAGCATATGCTAGTGCTTGTTGCATTTGTAAGACCAGCGCAAAGCAAATGCAAGGAGTCTCTTGGTATGATGGCAAGCAGCAACAGCTAGTTTCCAAATTTGTCTTTTTGGAATACTTCTTTCTTGGCTGTCATCACGACAGTTGGCCTTTCTTGTTGATGGATTTCCTTTTGCATTTCTTCTTTTATATAGCTGTTTTCTGGCAGTCAAGAGTCAAACATGCCAATCAGCACAATCACTATGCCATCAAGGTATTTGAGCAAACCCTGACGGATGTGATTACCTCGCAGGTTTGTCATTGATTGGTTGCATTGTTCTCTGTAATTGACAGAATTGATGCCTTTTGTCATCAATGTGTGTTTTGGCATAACGTGAGCTTTTAAATGCAGCAATTACAGTTAGAGACCCTAAGCATTTGCTTGTGCTAGTTTTAACAACTACAAGCACAAAACAAATACTAAGGATTCCATAACCGTCGATGACTGATGTCAATGCCATTCACGAACTTCTTTTCAGCTGTATTTACTGTCATCATCCCCCAGCATTTGCTAGTGCTAGTTTCTCGTTGTTTACCAGCACATGGCTAATGTTGCGGAATGACATCACAATGGGGGTTCAAACCGTTTCAGATGCACAAAACACAAACTGGTTGTAAGAGCACCTGCTTGCCCCCAGCATGTGCTAGTGCTACTTTTCATATCATGAAGCACATAACAAATGCGGGAAGCAAACAGTGGTCATTTCTTTAAAAATACATGTCCTGTTGAATTTGTCCTTTCAACCCCCAGCATATGCTAGTGCTAGTTGTATTTGTAAGACCAGCGCAAAGCAAATGCAAGGAGTCTCTTGGTATGATGGCAAGCAGCAACAGCTAGTTTCCAAATTTGTCTTTTTGGAATACTTCTTTCTTGGCTGTCATCACGACAGTTGGCCTTTATTGTTGATGGATTTCCTTTTGCATTTCTTCTTTTATATAGCTGTTTTCTGGCAGTCAAGAGTCAAACATGCCAATCAGCACAATCACTATGCCATCAAGGTATTTGAGCAAACCCTGACGGATGTGATTACCTCGCAGGTTTGTCATTGATTGGTTGCATTGTTCTCTGTAATTGGCAGAATTGATGCCTTTTGTCATCAATGTGTGTTTTGGCATAACGTGAGCTTTTAAATGCAGCAATTACAGTTAGAGACCCTAAGCATTTGCTATTGTTAGTTTTAACAACTACAAGCACAAAACAAATACTAAGGATTCCATAACCGTCGATGACTGATGTCAATGCCATTCACGAACTTCTTTTCAGCTGTATTTACTCTCATCATCCCCCAGCATTTGCTAGTGCTAGTTTCTCGTTGTTTACCAGCACATGGCTAATGTTGCGGAATGACATCACAATGGGGGTTCAAACCGTTTCAGATGCACAAAACACAAACTGGTTGTAAGAGCACCTGCTTGCCCCCAGCATGTGCTAGTGCTACTTTTCATATAATGAAGCACATAACAAATGCGGGAAGCAAACAGTGGTCTTTTCTATAAAAATACATGTCCTGTTGAATTTGTCCTTTCAACCCCCAGCATATGCTAGTGCTAGTTGTATTTGTAAGACCAGCGCAAAGCAAATGCAAGGAGTCTCTTGGTATGATGGCAAGCAGCAACAGCTAGTTTCCAAATTTGTCTTTTTGGAATACTTCTTTCTAGGCTGTCATCACGACAGTTGGCCTTTATTGTTGATGGATTTCCTTTTGCATTTCTTCTTTTATATAGCTGTTTTCTGGCAGTCAAGAGTCAAACATGCCAATCAGCACAATCACTATGCCATCAAGGTATTTGAGCAAACCCTGACGGATGTGATTACCTCGCAGGTTTGTCATTGATTGGTTGCATTGTTCTCTGTAATTGACAGAATTGATGCCTTTTGTCATCAATGTGTGTTTTGGCATAACGTGAGCTTTTAAATGCAGCAATTACAGTTAGAGACCCTAAGCATTTGCTTGTGCTAGTTTTAACAACTACAAGCACAAAACAAATACTAAGGATTCCATAACCGTCGATGACTGATGTCAATGCCATTCACGAACTTCTTTTCAGCTGTATTTACTGTCATCATCCCCCAGCATTTGCTAGTGCTAGTTTCTCGTTGTTTACCAGCACATGGCTAATGTTGCGGAATGACATCACAATGGGGGTTCAAACCGTTTCAGATGCACAAAACACAAACTGGTTGTAAGAGCACCTGCTTGCCCCCAGCATGTGCTAGTGCTACTTTTCATATCATGAAGCACATAACAAATGCGGGAAGCAAACAGTGGTCATTTCTATAAAAATACATGTCCTGTTGAATTTGTCCTTTCAACCCCCAGCATATGCTAGTGCTAGTTGTATTTGTAAGACCAGCGCAAAGCAAATGCAAGGAGTAACTTGGTATGATGGCAAGCAGCAACAGCTAGTTTCCAAATTTGTCTTTTTGGAATACTTCTTTCTTGGCTGTCATCACGACAGTTGGCCTTTATTGTTGATGGATTTCCTTTTGCATTTCTTCTTTTATATAGCTGTTTTCTGGCAGTCAAGAGTCAAACATGCCAATCAGCACAATCACTATGCCATCAAGGTATTTGAGCAAACCCTGACGGATGTGATTACCTCGCAGGTTTGTCATTGATTGGTTGCATTGTTCTCTGTAATTGGCAGAATTGATGCCTTTTGTCATCAATGTGTGTTTTGGCATAACGTGAGCTTTTAAATGCAGCAATTACAGTTAGAGACCCTAAGCATTTGCTATTGCTAGTTTTAACAACTACAAGCACAAAACAAATACTAAGGATTCCATAACCGTCGATGACTGATGTCAATGCCATTCACGAACTTCTTTTCAGCTGTATTTACTCTCATCATCCCCCAGCATTTGCTAGTGCTAGTTTCTCGTTGTTTACCAGCACATGGCTAATGTTGCGGAATGACATCACAATGGGGGTTCAAACCGTTTCAGATGCACAAAACACAAACTGGTTGTAAGAGCACCTGCTTGCCCCCAGCATGTGCTAGTGCTACTTTTCATATCATGAAGCACATAACAAATGCGGGAAGCAAACAGTGGTCAATCCAATGAAATATCTGTCAGGTTGAATTTGTCCTTTCAACCCCCAGCATATGCTAGTGCTAGTTGTGTTTTTAAGACTAGCGCAAAGCAAATGCAAGGAGTCTCTTGGTATGATGGCAAGCAGCAACAGCTAGTTTCCAAATTTGTCTTTTTGGAATACTTCTTTCTAGGCTGTCATCACGACAGTTGGCCTTTATTGTTGATGGATTTCCTTTTGCATTTCTTCTTTTATATAGCTGTTTTCTGGCAGTCAAGAGTCAAACATGCCAATCAGCACAATCACTATGCCATCAAGGTATTTGAGCAAACCCTGACGGATGTGATTACCTCGCAGGTTTGTCATTGATTGGTTGCATTGTTCTTTGTAATTGACAGAATTGATGCATTTTGTCATCAATGTGTGTTTTGGCATAACGTGAGCTTTTAAATGCAGCAATTACAGTTAGAGACCCTAAGCATTTGCTAGTGCTAGTTTTAACAACTACAAGCACAAAACAAATACTAAGGATTCCATAACCGTCGATGACTGATGTCAATGCCATTCACGAACTTCTTTTCAGCTGTATTTACTGTCATCATCCCCCAGCATTTGCTAGTGCTAGTTTCTCGTTGTTTACCAGCACATGGCTAATGTTGCGGAATGACATCACAATGGGGGTTCAAACCGTTTCAGATGCACAAAACACAAACTGGTTGTAAGAGCACCTGCTTGCCCCCAGCATGTGCTAGTGCTACTTTTCATATCATGAAGCACGTAACAAATGCGGGAAGCAAACAGTGGTCATTTCTATAAAAATACATATCCTGTTGAATTTGTCCTTTCAACCCCCAGCATATGCTAGTGCTAGTTGTATTTGTAAGACCAGCGCAAAGCAAATGCAAGGAGTCTCTTGGTATGATGGCAAGCAGCAACAGCTAGTTTCCAAATTTGTCTTTTTGGAATACTTCTTTCTTGGCTGTCATCACGACAGTTGGCCTTTCTTGTTGATGGATTTCCTTTTGCATTTCTTCTTTTATATAGCTGTTTTCTGGCAGTCAAGAGTCAAACATGCCAATCAGCACAATCACTATGCCATCAAGGTATTTGAGCAAACCCTGACGGATGTGATTACCTCGCAGGTTTGTCATTGATTGGTTGCATTGTTCTCTGTAATTGACAGAATTGATGCCTTTTGTCATCAATGTGTGTTTTGGCATAACGTGAGCTTTTAAATGCAGCAATTACAGTTAGAGACCCTAAGCATTTGCTTGTGCCAGTTTTAACAACTACAAGCACAAAACAAATACTAAGGATTCCATAACCGTCGATGACTGATGTCAATGCCATTCACGAACTTCTTTTCAGCTGTATTTACTGTCATCATCCCCCAGCATTTGCTAGTGCTAGTTTCTCGTTGTTTACCAGCACATGGCTAATGTTGCGGAATGACATCACAATGGGGGTTCAAACCGTTTCAGATGCACAAAACACAAACTGGTTGTAAGAGCACCTGCTTGCCCCCAGCATGTGCTAGTGCTACTTTTCATATCATGAAGCACATAACAAATGCGGGAAGCAAACAGTGGTCATTTCTATAAAAATACATGTCCTGTTGAATTTGTCCTTTCAACCCCCAGCATATGCTAGTGCTAGTTGTATTTGTAAGACCAGCGCAAAGCAAATGCAAGGAGTCTCTTGGTATGATGGCAAGCAGCAACAGCTAGTTTCCAAATTTGTCTTTTTGGAATACTTCTTTCTAGGCTGTCATCACGACAGTTGGCCTTTATTGTTGATGGATTTCCTTTTGCATTTCTTCTTTTATATAGCTGTTTTCTGGCAGTCAAGAGTCAAACATGCCAATCAGCACAATCACTATGCCATCAAGGTATTTGAGCAAACCCTGACGGATGTGATTACCTCGCAGGTTTGTCATTGATTGGTTGCATTGTTCTCTGTAATTGACAGAATTGATGCCTTTTGTCATCAATGTGTGTTTTGGCATAACGTGAGCTTTTAAATGCAGCAATTACAGTTAGAGACCCTAAGCATTTGCTTGTGCTAGTTTTAACAACTACAAGCACAAAACAAATACTAAGGATTCCATAACCGTCGATGACTGATGTCAATGCCATTCACGAACTTCTTTTCAGCTGTATTTACTGTCATCATCCCCCAGCATTTGCTAGTGCTAGTTTCTCGTTGTTTACCAGCACATGGCTAATGTTGCGGAATGACATCACAATGGGGGTTCAAACCGTTTCAGATGCACAAAACACAAACTGGTTGTAAGAGCACCTGCTTGCCCCCAGCATGTGCTAGTGCTACTTTTCATATCATGAAGCACATAACAAATGCGGGAAGCAAACAGTGGTCATTTCTATAAAAATACATGTCCTGTTGAATTTGTCCTTTCAACCCCCAGCATATGCTAGTGCTAGTTGTATTTGTAAGACCAGCGCAAAGCAAATGCAAGGAGTCTCTTGGTATGATGGCAAGCAGCAACAGCTAGTTTCCAAATTTGTCTTTTTGGAATACTTCTTTCTAGGCTGTCATCACGACAGTTGGCCTTTATTGTTGATGGATTTCCTTTTGCATTTCTTCTTTTATATAGCTGTTTTCTGGCAGTCAAGAGTCAAACATGCCAATCAGCACAATCACTATGCCATCAAGGTATTTGAGCAAACCCTGACGGATGTGATTACCTCGCAGGTTTGTCATTGATTGGTTGCATTGTTCTCTGTAATTGACAGAATTGATGCCTTTTGTCATCAATGTGTGTTTTGGCATAACGTGAGCTTTTAAATGCAGCAATTACAGTTAGAGACCCTAAGCATTTGCTTGTGCTAGTTTTAACAACTACAAGCACAAAACAAATACTAAGGATTCCATAACCGTCGATGACTGATGTCAATGCCATTCACGAACTTCTTTTCAGCTGTATTTACTGTCATCATCCCCCAGCATTTGCTAGTGCTAGTTTCTCGTTGTTTACCAGCACATGGCTAATGTTGCGGAATGACATCACAATGGGGGTTCAAACCGTTTCAGATGCACAAAACACAAACTGGTTGTAAGAGCACCTGCTTGCCCCCAGCATGTGCTAGTGCTACTTTTCATATCATGAAGCACATAACAAATGCGGGAAGCAAACAGTGGTCATTTCTATAAAAATACATGTCCTGTTGAATTTGTCCTTTCAACCCCCAGCATATGCTAGTGCTAGTTGTATTTGTAAGACCAGCGCAAAGCAAATGCAAGGAGTCTCTTGGTATGATGGCAAGCAGCAACAGCTAGTTTCCAAATTTGTCTTTTTGGAATACTTCTTTCTAGGCTGTCATCACGACAGTTGGCCTTTATTGTTGATGGATTTCCTTTTGCATTTCTTCTTTTATATAGCTGTTTTCTGGCAGTCAAGAGTCAAACATGCCAATCAGCACAATCACTATGCCATCAAGGTATTTGAGCAAACCCTGACGGATGTGATTACCTCGCAGGTTTGTCATTGATTGGTTGCATTGTTCTTTGTAATTGACAGAATTGATGCATTTTGTCATCAATGTGTGTTTTGGCATAACGTGAGCTTTTAAATGCAGCAATTACAGTTAGAGACCCTAAGCATTTGCTAGTGCTAGTTTTAACAACTACAAGCACAAAACAAATACTAAGGATTCCATAACCGTCGATGACTGATGTCAATGCCATTCACGAACTTCTTTTCAGCTGTATTTACTGTCATCATCCCCCAGCATTTGCTAGTGCTAGTTTCTCGTTGTTTACCAGCACATGGCTAATGTTGCGGAATGACATCACAATGGGGGTTCAAACCGTTTCAGATGCACAAAACACAAACTGGTTGTAAGAGCACCTGCTTGCCCCCAGCATGTGCTAGTGCTACTTTTCATATCATGAAGCACGTAACAAATGCGGGAAGCAAACAGTGGTCATTACTATAAAAATACATATCCTGTTGAATTTGTCCTTTCAACCCCCAGCATATGCTAGTGCTAGTTGTATTTGTAAGACCAGCGCAAAGCAAATGCAAGGAGTCTCTTGGTATGATGGCAAGCAGCAACAGCTAGTTTCCAAATTTGTCTTTTTGGAATATTTCTTTCTTGGCTGTCATCACGACAGTTGGCCTTTCTTGTTGATGGATTTCCTTTTGCATTTCTTCTTTTATATAGCTGTTTTCTGGCAGTCAAGAGTCAAACATGCCAATCAGCACAATCACTATGCCATCAAGGTATTTGAGCAAACCCTGACGGATGTGATTACCTCGCAGGTTTGTCATTGATTGGTTGCATTGTTCTCTGTAATTGACAGAATTGATGCCTTTTGTCGTCAATGTGTGTTTTGGCATAACGTGAGCTTTTAAATGCAGCAATTACAGTTAGAGACCCTAAGCATTTGCTATTGCTAGTTTTAACAACTACAAGCACAAAACAAATACTAAGGATTCCATAACCGTCGATGACTGATGTCAATGCCATTCACGAACTTCTTTTCAGCTGTATTTACTCTCATCATCCCCCAGCATTTGCTAGTGCTAGTTTCTCGTTGTTTACCAGCACATGGCTAATGTTGCGGAATGACATCACAATGGGGGTTCAAACATTTTCAGATGCACAAAACACAAACTGGTTGTAAGAGCACCTGCTTGCCCCCAGCATGTGCTAGTGCTACTTTTCATATCATGAAGCACGTAACAAATGCGGGAAGCAAACAGTGGTCATTTCTATAAAAATACATGTCCTGTTGAATTTGTCCTTTCAACCCCCAGCATATGCTAGTGCTAGTTGTATTTGTAAGACCAGCGCAAAGCAAATGCAAGGAGTCTCTTGGTATGATGGCAAGCAGCAACAGCTAGTTTCCAAATTTGTCTTTTTTGAATACTTCTTTCTTGGCTGTCATCACGACAGTTGGCCTTTCTTGTTGATGGATTTCCTTTTGCATTTCTTCTTTTATATAGCTGTTTTCTGGCAGTCAAGAGTCAAACATGCCAATCAGCACAATCACTATGCCATCAAGGTATTTGAGCAAACCCTGACGGATGTGATTACCTCGCAGGTTTGTCATTGATTGGTTGCATTGTTCTCTGTAATTGGCAGAATTGATGCCTTTTGTCATCAATGTGTGTTTTGGCATAACGTGAGCTTTTAAATGCAGCAATTACAGTTAGAGACCCTAAGCATTTGCTATTGCTAGTTTTAACAACTACAAGCACAAAACAAATACTAAGGATTCCATAACCGTCGATGACTGATGTCAATGCCATTCACGAACTTCTTTTCAGCTGTATTTACTCTCATCATCCCCCAGCATTTGCTAGTGCTAGTTTCTCGTTGTTTACCAGCACATGGCTAATGTTGCGGAATGACATCACAATGGGGGTTCAAACATTTTCAGATGCACAAAACACAAACTGGTTGTAAGAGCACCTGCTTGCCCCCAGCATGTGCTAGTGCTACTTTTCATATCATGAAGCACGTAACAAATGCGGGAAGCAAACAGTGGTCATTTCTATAAAAATACATGTCCTGTTGAATTTGTCCTTTCAACCCCCAGCATATGCTAGTGCTAGTTGTATTTGTAAGACCAGCGCAAAGCAAATGCAAGGAGTCTCTTGGTATGATGGCAAGCAGCAACAGCTAGTTTCCAAATTTGTCTTTTTTGAATACTTCTTTCTTGGCTGTCATCACGACAGTTGGCCTTTCTTGTTGATGGATTTCCTTTTGCATTTCTTCTTTTATATAGCTGTTTTCTGGCAGTCAAGAGTCAAACATGCCAATCAGCACAATCACTATGCCATCAAGGTATTTGAGCAAACCCTGACGGATGTGATTACCTCGCAGGTTTGTCATTGATTGGTTGCATTGTTCTTTGTAATTGACAGAATTGATGCATTTTGTCATCAATGTGTGTTTTGGCATAACGTGAGCTTTTAAATGCAGCAATTACAGTTAGAGACCCTAAGCATTTGCTAGTGCTAGTTTTAACAACTACAAGCACAAAACAAATACTAAGGATTCCATAACCGTCGATGACTGATGTCAATGCCATTCACGAACTTCTTTTCAGCTGTATTTACTGTCATCATCCCCCAGCATTTGCTAGTGCTAGTTTCTCGTTGTTTACCAGCACATGGCTAATGTTGCGGAATGACATCACAATGGGGGTTCAAACCGTTTCAGATGCACAAAACACAAACTGGTTGTAAGAGCACCTGCTTGCCCCCAGCATGTGCTAGTGCTACTTTTCATATCATGAAGCACGTAACAAATGCGGGAAGCAAACAGTGGTCATTTCTATAAAAATACATGTCCTGTTGAATTTGTCCTTTCAACCCGCAGCATATGCTAGTGCTAGTTGTATTTGTAAGACCAGCGCAAAGCAAATGCAAGGAGTCTCTTGGTATGATGGCAAGCAGCAACAGCTAGTTTCCAAATTTGTCTTTTTGGAATACTTCTTTCTTGGCTGTCATCACGACAGTTGGCCTTTCTTGTTGATGGATTTCCTTTTGCGTTTCTTCTTTTATATAGCTGTTTTCTGGCAGTCAAGAGTCAAACATGCCAATCAGCACAATCACTATGCCATCAAGGTATTTGAGCAAACCCTGACGGATGTGATTACCTCGCAGGTTTGTCATTGATTGGTTGCATTGTTCTTTGTAATTGACAGAATTGATGCATTTTGTCATCAATGTGTGTTTTGGCATAACGTGAGCTTTTAAATGCAGCAATTACAGTTAGAGACCCTAAGCCTTTGCTAGTGCTAGTTTTAACAACTACAAGCACAAAACAAATACTAAGGATTCCATAACCGTCGATGACTGATGTCAATGCCATTCACGAACTTCTTTTCAGCTGTATTTACTGTCATCATCCCCCAGCATTTGCTAGTGCTAGTTTCTCGTTGTTTACCAGCACATGGCTAATGTTGCGGAATGACATCACAATGGGGGTTCAAACCGTTTCAGATGCACAAAACACAAACTGGTTGTAAGAGCACCTGCTTGCCCCCAGCATGTGCTAGTGCTACTTTTCATATCATGAAGCACGTAACAAATGCGGGAAGCAAACAGTGGTCATTTCTATAAAAATACATATCCTGTTGAATTTGTCCTTTCAACCCCCAGCATATGCTAGTGCTAGTTGTATTTGTAAGACCAGCGAAAAGCAAATGCAAGGAGTCTCTTGGTATGATGGCAAGCAGCAACAGCTAGTTTCCAAATTTGTCTTTTTGGAATACTTCTTTCTTGGCTGTCATCACGACAGTTGGCCTTTCTTGTTGATGGATTTCCTTTTGCGTTTCTTCTTTTATATAGCTGTTTTCTGGCAGTCAAGAGTCAAACATGCCAATCAGCACAATCACTATGCCATCAAGGTATTTGAGCAAACCCTGACGGATGTGATTACCTCGCAGGTTTGTCATTGATTGGTTGCATTGTTCTTTGTAATTGACAGAATTGATGCATTTTGTCATCAATGTGTGTTTTGGCATAACGTGAGCTTTTAAATGCAGCAATTACAGTTAGAGACCCTAAGCATTTGCTAGTGCTAGTTTTAACAACTACAAGCACAAAACAAATACTAAGGATTCCATAACCGTCGATGACTGATGTCAATGCCATTCACGAACTTCTTTTCAGCTGTATTTACTGTCATCATCCCCCAGCATTTGCTAGTGCTAGTTTCTCGTTGTTTACCAGCACATGGCTAATGTTGCGGAATGACATCACAATGGGGGTTCAAACCGTTTCAGATGCACAAAACACAAACTGGTTGTAAGAGCACCTGCTTGCCCCCAGCATGTGCTAGTGCTACTTTTCATATCATGAAGCACGTAACAAATGCGGGAAGCAAACAGTGGTCATTTCTATAAAAATACATATCCTGTTGAATTTGTCCTTTCAACCCCCAGCATATGCTAGTGCTAGTTGTATTTGTAAGACCAGCGAAAAGCAAATGCAAGGAGTCTCTTGGTATGATGGCAAGCAGCAACAGCTAGTTTCCAAATTTGTCTTTTTGGAATACTTCTTTCTTGGCTGTCATCACGACAGTTGGCCTTTCTTGTTGATGGATTTCCTTTTGCGTTTCTTCTTTTATATAGCTGTTTTCTGGCAGTCAAGAGTCAAACATGCCAATCAGCACAATCACTATGCCATCAAGGTATTTGAGCAAACCCTGACGGATGTGATTACCTCGCAGGTTTGTCATTGATTGGTTGCATTGTTCTCTGTAATTGGCAGAATTGATGCCTTTTGTCATCAATGTGTGTTTTGGCATAACGTGAGCTTTTAAATGCAGCAATTACAGTTAGAGACCCTAAGCATTTGCTATTGCTAGTTTTAACAACTACAAGCACAAAACAAATACTAAGGATTCCATAACCGTCGATGACTGATGTCAATGCCATTCACGAACTTCTTTTCAGCTGTATTTTCTCTCATCATCCCCCAGCATTTGCTAGTGCTAGTTTCTCGTTGTTTACCAGCACGTGGCTAATGTTGCGGAATGACATCACAATGGGGGTTCAAACATTTTCAGATGCACAAAACACAAACTGGTTGTAAGAGCACCTGCTTGCCCCCAGCATGTGCTAGTGCTACTTTTCATATCATGAAGCACGTAACAAATGCGGGAAGCAAACAGTGGTCATTTCTATAAAAATACATGTCCTGTTGAATTTGTCCTTTCAACCCCCAGCATATGCTAGTGCTAGTTGTATTTGTAAGACCAGCGCAAAGCAAATGCAAGGAGTCTCTTGGTATGATGGCAAGCAGCAACAGCTAGTTTCCAAATTTGTCTTTTTTGAATACTTCTTTCTTGGCTGTCATCACGACAGTTGGCCTTTCTTGTTGATGGATTTCCTTTTGCATTTCTTCTTTTATATAGCTGTTTTCTGGCAGTCAAGAGTCAAACATGCCAATCAGCACAATCACTATGCCATCAAGGTATTTGAGCAAACCCTGACGGATGTGATTACCTCGCAGGTTTGTCATTGATTGGTTGCATTGTTCTTTGTAATTGACAGAATTGATGCATTTTGTCATCAATATGTGTTTTGGCATAACGTGAGCTTTTAAATGCAGCAATTACAGTTAGAGACCCTAAGCATTTGCTAGTGCTAGTTTTAACAACTACAAGCACAAAACAAATACTAAGGATTCCATAACCGTCGATGACTGATGTCAATGCCATTCACGAACTTCTTTTCAGCTGTATTTACTGTCATCATCCCCCAGCATTTGCTAGTGCTAGTTTCTCGTTGTTTACCAGCACATGGCTAATGTTGCGGAATGACATCACAATGGGGGTTCAAACCGTTTCAGATGCACAAAACACAAACTGGTTGTAAGAGCACCTGCTTGCCCCCAGCATGTGCTAGTGCTACTTTTCATATCATGAAGCACGTAACAAATGCGGGAAGCAAACAGTGGTCATTTCTATAAAAATACATGTCCTGTTGAATTTGTCCTTTCAACCCGCAGCATATGCTAGTGCTAGTTGTATTTGTAAGACCAGCGCAAAGCAAATGCAAGGAGTCTCTTGGTATGATGGCAAGCAGCAACAGCTAGTTTCCAAATTTGTCTTTTTGGAATACTTCTTTCTTGGCTGTCATCACGACAGTTGGCCTTTCTTGTTTATGGATTTCCTTTTGCGTTTCTTCTTTTATATAGCTGTTTTCTGGCAGTCAAGAGTCAAACATGCCAATCAGCACAATCACTATGCCATCAAGGTATTTGAGCAAACCCTGACGGATGTGATTACCTCGCAGGTTTGTCATTGATTGGTTGCATTGTTCTTTGTAATTGACAGAATTGATGCATTTTGTCATCAATGTGTGTTTTGGCATAACGTGAGCTTTTAAATGCAGCAATTACAGTTAGAGACCCTAAGCCTTTGCTAGTGCTAGTTTTAACAACTACAAGCACAAAACAAATACTAAGGATTCCATAACCGTCGATGACTGATGTCAATGCCATTCACGAACTTCTTTTCAGCTGTATTTACTGTCATCATCCCCCAGCATTTGCTAGTGCTAGTTTCTCGTTGTTTACCAGCACATGGCTAATGTTGCGGAATGACATCACAATGGGGGTTCAAACCGTTTCAGATGCACAAAACACAAACTGGTTGTAAGAGCACCTGCTTGCCCCCAGCATGTGCTAGTGCTACTTTTCATATCATGAAGCACGTAACAAATGCGGGAAGCAAACAGTGGTCATTTCTATAAAAATACATATCCTGTTGAATTTGTCCTTTCAACCCCCAGCATATGCTAGTGCTAGTTGTATTTGTAAGACCAGCGAAAAGCAAATGCAAGGAGTCTCTTGGTATGATGGCAAGCAGCAACAGCTAGTTTCCAAATTTGTCTTTTTGGAATACTTCTTTCTTGGCTGTCATCACGACAGTTGGCCTTTCTTGTTGATGGATTTCCTTTTGCGTTTCTTCTTTTATATAGCTGTTTTCTGGCAGTCAAGAGTCAAACATGCCAATCAGCACAATCACTATGCCATCAAGGTATTTGAGCAAACCCTGACGGATGTGATTACCTCGCAGGTTTGTCATTGATTGGTTGCATTGTTCTTTGTAATTGACAGAATTGATGCATTTTGTCATCAATGTGTGTTTTGGCATAACGTGAGCTTTTAAATGCAGCAATTACAGTTAGAGACCCTAAGCATTTGCTAGTGCTAGTTTTAACAACTACAAGCACAAAACAAATACTAAGGATTCCATAACCGTCGATGACTGATGTCAATGCCATTCACGAACTTCTTTTCAGCTGTATTTACTGTCATCATCCCCCAGCATTTGCTAGTGCTAGTTTCTCGTTGTTTACCAGCACATGGCTAATGTTGCGGAATGACATCACAATGGGGGTTCAAACCGTTTCAGATGCACAAAACACAAACTGGTTGTAAGAGCACCTGCTTGCCCCCAGCATGTGCTAGTGCTACTTTTCATATCATGAAGCACGTAACAAATGCGGGAAGCAAACAGTGGTCATTTCTATAAAAATACATATCCTGTTGAATTTGTCCTTTCAACCCCCAGCATATGCTAGTGCTAGTTGTATTTGTAAGACCAGCGAAAAGCAAATGCAAGGAGTCTCTTGGTATGATGGCAAGCAGCAACAGCTAGTTTCCAAATTTGTCTTTTTGGAATACTTCTTTCTTGGCTGTCATCACGACAGTTGGCCTTTCTTGTTGATGGATTTCCTTTTGCGTTTCTTCTTTTATATAGCTGTTTTCTGGCAGTCAAGAGTCAAACATGCCAATCAGCACAATCACTATGCCATCAAGGTATTTGAGCAAACCCTGACGGATGTGATTACCTCGCAGGTTTGTCATTGATTGGTTGCATTGTTCTTTGTAATTGACAGAATTGATGCATTTTGTCATCAATGTGTGTTTTGGCATAACGTGAGCTTTTAAATGCAGCAATTACAGTTAGAGACCCTAAGCATTTGCTAGTGCTAGTTTTAACAACTACAAGCACAAAACAAATACTAAGGATTCCATAACCGTCGATGACTGATGTCAATGCCATTCACGAACTTCTTTTCAGCTGTATTTACTGTCATCATCCCCCAGCATTTGCTAGTGCTAGTTTCTCGTTGTTTACCAGCACATGGCTAATGTTGCGGAATGACATCACAATGGGGGTTCAAACCGTTTCAGATGCACAAAACACAAACTGGTTGTAAGAGCACCTGCTTGCCCCCAGCATGTGCTAGTGCTACTTTTCATATCATGAAGCACGTAACAAATGCGGGAAGCAAACAGTGGTCATTTCTATAAAAATACATGTCCTGTTGAATTTGTCCTTTCAACCCGCAGCATATGCTAGTGCTAGTTGTATTTGTAAGACCAGCGCAAAGCAAATGCAAGGAGTCTCTTGGTATGATGGCAAGCAGCAACAGCTAGTTTCCAAATTTGTCTTTTTGGAATACTTCTTTCTTGGCTGTCATCACGACAGTTGGCCTTTCTTGTTTATGGATTTCCTTTTGCGTTTCTTCTTTTATATAGCTGTTTTCTGGCAGTCAAGAGTCAAACATGCCAATCAGCACAATCACTATGCCATCAAGGTATTTGAGCAAACCCTGACGGATGTGATTACCTCGCAGGTTTGTCATTGATTGGTTGCATTGTTCTTTGTAATTGACAGAATTGATGCATTTTGTCATCAATGTGTGTTTTGGCATAACGTGAGCTTTTAAATGCAGCAATTACAGTTAGAGACCCTAAGCCTTTGCTAGTGCTAGTTTTAACAACTACAAGCACAAAACAAATACTAAGGATTCCATAACCGTCGATGACTGATGTCAATGCCATTCACGAACTTCTTTTCAGCTGTATTTACTGTCATCATCCCCCAGCATTTGCTAGTGCTAGTTTCTCGTTGTTTACCAGCACATGGCTAATGTTGCGGAATGACATCACAATGGGGGTTCAAACCGTTTCAGATGCACAAAACACAAACTGGTTGTAAGAGCACCTGCTTGCCCCCAGCATGTGCTAGTGCTACTTTTCATATCATGAAGCACGTAACAAATGCGGGAAGCAAACAGTGGTCATTTCTATAAAAATACATATCCTGTTGAATTTGTCCTTTCAACCCCCAGCATATGCTAGTGCTAGTTGTATTTGTAAGACCAGCGAAAAGCAAATGCAAGGAGTCTCTTGGTATGATGGCAAGCAGCAACAGCTAGTTTCCAAATTTGTCTTTTTGGAATACTTCTTTCTTGGCTGTCATCACGACAGTTGGCCTTTCTTGTTGATGGATTTCCTTTTGCGTTTCTTCTTTTATATAGCTGTTTTCTGGCAGTCAAGAGTCAAACATGCCAATCAGCACAATCACTATGCCATCAAGGTATTTGAGCAAACCCTGACGGATGTGATTACCTCGCAGGTTTGTCATTGATTGGTTGCATTGTTCTTTGTAATTGACAGAATTGATGCATTTTGTCATCAATGTGTGTTTTGGCATAACGTGAGCTTTTAAATGCAGCAATTACAGTTAGAGACCCTAAGCATTTGCTAGTGCTAGTTTTAACAACTACAAGCACAAAACAAATACTAAGGATTCCATAACCGTCGATGACTGATGTCAATGCCATTCACGAACTTCTTTTCAGCTGTATTTACTGTCATCATCCCCCAGCATTTGCTAGTGCTAGTTTCTCGTTGTTTACCAGCACATGGCTAATGTTGCGGAATGACATCACAATGGGGGTTCAAACCGTTTCAGATGCACAAAACACAAACTGGTTGTAAGAGCACCTGCTTGCCCCCAGCATGTGCTAGTGCTACTTTTCATATCATGAAGCACGTAACAAATGCGGGAAGCAAACAGTGGTCATTTCTATAAAAATACATATCCTGTTGAATTTGTCCTTTCAACCCCCAGCATATGCTAGTGCTAGTTGTATTTGTAAGACCAGCGAAAAGCAAATGCAAGGAGTCTCTTGGTATGATGGCAAGCAGCAACAGCTAGTTTCCAAATTTGTCTTTTTGGAATACTTCTTTCTAGGCTGTCATCACGACAGTTGGCCTTTATTGTTGATGGATTTCCTTTTGCATTTCTTCTTTTATATAGCTGTTTTCTGGCAGTCAAGAGTCAAACATGCCAATCAGCACAATCACTATGCCATCAAGGTATTTGAGCAAACCCTGACGGATGTGATTACCTCGCAGGTTTGTCATTGATTGGTTGCATTGTTCTTTGTAATTGACAGAATTGATGCATTTTGTCATCAATGTGTGTTTTGGCATAACGTGAGCTTTTAAATGCAGCAATTACAGTTAGAGACCCTAAGCATTTGCTAGTGCTAGTTTTAACAACTACAAGCACAAAACAAATACTAAGGATTCCATAACCGTCGATGACTGATGTCAATGCCATTCACGAACTTCTTTTCAGCTGTATTTACTGTCATCATCCCCCAGCATTTGCTAGTGCTAGTTTCTCGTTGTTTACCAGCACATGGCTAATGTTGCGGAATGACATCACAATGGGGGTTCAAACCGTTTCAGATGCACAAAACACAAACTGGTTGTAAGAGCACCTGCTTGCCCCCAGCATGTGCTAGTGCTACTTTTCATATCATGAAGCACGTAACAAATGCGGGAAGCAAACAGTGGTCATTTCTATAAAAATACATATCCTGTTGAATTTGTCCTTTCAACCCCCAGCATATGCTAGTGCTAGTTGTATTTGTAAGACCAGCGAAAAGCAAATGCAAGGAGTCTCTTGGTATGATGGCAAGCAGCAACAGCTAGTTTCCAAATTTGTCTTTTTGGAATACTTCTTTCTAGGCTGTCATCACGACAGTTGGCCTTTATTGTTGATGGATTTCCTTTTGCATTTCTTCTTTTATATAGCTGTTTTCTGGCAGTCAAGAGTCAAACATGCCAATCAGCACAATCACTATGCCATCAAGGTATTTGAGCAAACCCTGACGGATGTGATTACCTCGCAGGTTTGTCATTGATTGGTTGCATTGTTCTTTGTAATTGACAGAATTGATGCATTTTGTCATCAATGTGTGTTTTGGCATAACGTGAGCTTTTAAATGCAGCAATTACAGTTAGAGACCCTAAGCATTTGCTAGTGCTAGTTTTAACAACTACAAGCACAAAACAAATACTAAGGATTCCATAACAGTCGATGACTGATGTCAATGCCATTCACGAACTTCTTTTCAGCTGTATTTACTGTCATCATCCCCCAGCATTTGCTAGTGCTAGTTTCTCGTTGTTTACCAGCACATGGCTAATGTTGCGGAATGACATCACAATGGGGGTTCAAACCGTTTCAGATGCACAAAACACAAACTGGTTGTAAGAGCACCTGCTTGCCCCCAGCATGTGCTAGTGCTACTTTTCATATCATGAAGCACGTTACAAATGCGGGAAGCAAACAGTGGTCATTTCTATAAAAATACATATCCTGTTGAATTTGTCCTTTCAACCCCCAGCATATGCTAGTGCTAGTTGTATTTGTAAGACCAGCGCAAAGCAAATGCAAGGAGTCTCTTGGTATGATGGCAAGCAGCAACAGCTAGTTTCCAAATTTGTATTTTTGGAATACTTCTTTCTTGGCTGTCATCACGACAGTTGGCCTTTCTTGTTGATGGATTTCCTTTTGCATTTCTTCTTTTATAAAGCTGTTTTCTGGCAGTCAAGAGTCAAACATGCCAATCAGCACAATCTCTATGCCATCAAGGTATTTGAGCAAACCCTGACGGATGTGATTACCTCGCAGGTTTGTCATTGATTGGTTGCATTGTTCTCTGTAATTGACAGAATTGATGCCTTTTGTCATCAATGTGTGTTTTGGCATAACGTGAGCTTTTAAATGCAGCAATTACAGTTAGAGACCCTAAGCATTTGCTAGTGCTAGTTTTAACAACTACAAGCACAAAACAAATACTAAGGATTCCATAACCGTCGATGACTGATGTCAATGCCATTCACGAACTTCTTGTCAGCTGTATTTACTCTCATCATCCCCCAGCATTTGCTAGTGCTAGTTTCTCGTTGTTTACCAGCACATGGCTAATGTTGCGGAATGACATCACAATGGGGGTTCAAACCGTTTCAGATGCACAAAACACAAACTGGTTGTAAGAGCACCTGCTTGCCCCCAGCATGTGCTAGTGCTACTTTTCATATCATGAAGCACATAACAAATGCGGGAAGCAAACAGTGGTCATTTCTATAAAAATACATGTCCTGTTGAATTTGTCCTTTCAACCCCCAGCATATGCTAGTGCTAGTTGTATTTGTAAGACCAGCGCAAAGAAAATGCAAGGAGTCTCTTGGTATGATGGCAAGCAGCAACAGCTAGTTTCCAAATTTGTCTTTTTGGAATACTTCTTTCTTGGCTGTCATCACGACAGTTGGCCTTTATTGTTGATGGATTTCCTTTTGCATTTCTTCTTTTATATAGCTGTTTTCTGGCAGTCAAGAGTCAAACATGCCAATCAGCACAATCACTATGCCATCAAGGTATTTGAGCAAACCCTGACGGATGTGATTACCTCGCAGGTTTGTCATTGATTGGTTGCATTGTTCTCTGTAATTGACAGAATTGATGCCTTTTGTCATCAATGTGTGTTTTGGCATAACGTGAGCTTTTAAATGCAGCAATTACAGTTAGAGACCCTAAGCATTTGCTAGTGCTAGTTTTAACAACTACAAGCACAAAACAAATACTAAGGATTCCATAACCGTCGATGACTGATGTCAATGCCATTCACGAACTTCTTTTCAGCTGTATTTACTGTCATCATCCCCCAGTATTTGCTAGTGCTAGTTTCTCGTTGTTTACCAGCACATGGCTAATGTTGCGGAATGACATCACAATGGGGGTTCAAACCGTTTCAGATGCACAAAACACAAACTGGTTGTAAGAGCACCTGCTTGCCCCCAGCATGTGCTAGTGCTACTTTTCATATCATGAAGCACGTAACAAATGCGGGAAGCAAACAGTGGTCATTTCTATAAAAATACATGTCCTGTTGAATTTGTCCTTTCAACCCCCAGCATATGCTAGTGCTAGTTGTATTTGTAAGACCAGCGCAAAGCAAATGCAAGGAGTCTCTTGGTATGATGGCAAGCAGCAACAGCTAGTTTCCAAATTTGTCTTTTTGGAATACTTCTTTCTTGGCTGTCATCACGACAGTTGGCCTTTCTTGTTGATGGATTTCCTTTTGCGTTTCTTCTTTTATATAGCTGTTTTCTGGCAGTCAAGAGTCAAACATGCCAATCAGCACAATCACTATGCCATCAAGGTATTTGAGCAAACCCTGACGGATGTGATTACCTCGCAGGTTTGTCATTGATTGGTTGCATTGTTCTCTGTAATTGACAGAATTGATGCCTTTTGTCATCAATGTGTGTTTTGGCATAACGTGAGCTTTTAAATGCAGCAATTACAGTTAGAGACCCTAAGCATTTGCTAGTGCTAGTTTTAACAACTACAAGCACAAAACAAATACTAAGGATTCCATAACCGTCGATGACTGATGTCAATGCCATTCACGAACTTCTTTTCAGCTGTATTTACTGTCATCATCCCCCAGCATTTGCTAGTGCTAGTTTCTCGTTGTTTACCAGCACATGGCTAATGTTGCGGAATGACATCACAATGGGGGTTCAAACCGTTTCAGATGCACAAAACACAAACTGGTTGTAAGAGCACCTGCTTGCCCCCAGCATGTGCTAGTGCTACTTTTCATATCATGAAGCACGTAACAAATGCGGGAAGCAAACAGTGGTCATTTCTATAAAAATACATGTCCTGTTGAATTTGTCCTTTCAACCCCCAGCATATGCTAGTGCTAGTTGTATTTGTAAGACCAGCGCAAAGCAAATGCAAGGAGTCTCTTGGTATGATGGCAAGCAGCAACAGCTAGTTTCCAAATTTGTCTTTTTGGAATACTTCTTTCTTGGCTGTCATCACGACAGTTGGCCTTTCTTGTTGATGGATTTCCTTTTGCGTTTCTTCTTTTATATAGCTGTTTTCTGGCAGTCAAGAGTCAAACATGCCAATCAACACAATCACTATGCCATCAAGGTATTTGAGCAAACCCTGACGGATGTGATTACCTCGCAGGTTTGTCATTGATTGGTTGCATTGTTCTTTGTAATTGACAGAATTGATGCCTTTTGTCATCAATGTGTGTTTTGGCATAACGTGAGCTTTTAAATGCAGCAATTACAGTTAGAGACCCTAAGCATTTGCTAGTGCTAGTTTTAACAACTACAAGCACAAAACAAATACTAAGGATTCCATAACCGTCGATGACTGATGTCAATGCCATTCACGAACTTCTTTTCAGCTGTATTTACTGTCATCATCCCCCAGCATTTGCTAGTGCTAGTTTCTCGTTGTTTACCAGCACATGGCTAATGTTGCGGAATGACATCACAATGGGGGTTCAAACCGTTTCAGATGCACAAAACACAAACTGGTTGTAAGAGCACCTGCTTGCCCCCAGCATGTGCTAGTGCTACTTTTCATATCATGAAGCACGTAACAAATGCGGGAAGCAAACAGTGGTCATTTCTATAAAAATACATGTCCTGTTGAATTTGTCCTTTCAACCCCCAGCATATGCTAGTGCTAGTTGTATTTGTAAGACCAGCGCAAAGCAAATGCAAGGAGTCTCTTGGTATGATGGCAAGCAGCAACAGCTAGTTTCCAAATTTGTCTTTTTGGAATACTTCTTTCTTGGCTGTCATCACGACAGTTGGCCTTTCTTGTTGATGGATTTCCTTTTGCGTTTCTTCTTTTATATAGCTGTTTTCTGGCAGTCAAGAGTCAAACATGCCAATCAACACAATCACTATGCCATCAAGGTATTTGAGCAAACCCTGACGGATGTGATTACCTCGCAGGTTTGTCATTGATTGGTTGCATTGTTCTTTGTAATTGACAGAATTGATGCCTTTTGTCATCAATGTGTGTTTTGGCATAACGTGAGCTTTTAAATGCAGCAATTACAGTTAGAGACCCTAAGCATTTGCTAGTGCTAGTTTTAACAACTACAAGCACAAAACAAATACTAAGGATTCCATAACCGTCGATGACTGATGTCAATGCCATTCACGAACTTCTTTTCAGCTGTATTTACTGTCATCATCCCCCAGCATTTGCTAGTGCTAGTTTCTCGTTGTTTACCAGCACATGGCTAATGTTGCGGAATGACATCACAATGGGGGTTCAAACCGTTTCAGATGCACAAAACACAAACTGGTTGTAAGAGCACCTGCTTGCCCCCAGCATGTGCTAGTGCTACTTTTCATATCATGAAGCACGTAACAAATGCGGGAAGCAAACAGTGGTCATTTCTATAAAAATACATGTCCTGTTGAATTTGTCCTTTCAACCCCCAGCATATGCTAGTGCTAGTTGTATTTGTAAGACCAGCGCAAAGCAAATGCAAGGAGTCTCTTGATATGATGGCAAGCAGCAACAGCTAGTTTCCAAATTTGTCTTTTTGGAATACTTCTTTCTTGGCTGTCATCACGACAGTTGGCCTTTCTTGTTGATGGATTTCCTTTTGCATTTCTTCTTTTATATAGCTGTTTTCTGGCAGTCAAGAGTCAAACATGCCAATCAGCACAATCACTATGCCATCAAGGTATTTGAGCAAACCCTGACGGATGTGATTACCTCGCAGGTTTGTCATTGATTGGTTGCATTGTTCTTTGTAATTGACAGAATTTATGCATTTTGTCATCAATGTGTGTTTTGGCATAACGTGAGCTTTTAAATGCAGCAATTACAGTTAGAGACCCTAAGCATTTGCTAATGCTAGTTTTAACAAATACAAGCACAAAACAAATACTAAGGATTCCATAACCGTCGATGACTGATGTCAATGCCATTCACGAACTTCTTTTCAGCTGTATTTACTGTCATCATCCCCCAGCATTTGCTAGTGCTAGTTTCTCGTTGTTTACCAACACATGGCTAATGTTGCGGAATGACATCACAATGGGGGTTCAAACCGTTTCAGATGCACAAAACACAAACTGGTTGTAAGAGCACCTGCTTGCCCCCAGCATGTGCTAGTGCTACTTTTCATATCATGAAGCACGTAACAAATGCGGGAAGCAAATAGTGGTCATTTCTATAAAAATACATGTCCTGTTGAATTTGTCCTTTCAACCCCCAGCATATGCTAGTGCTAGTTGTATTTGTAAGACCAGCGCAAAGCAAATGCAAGGAGTCTCTTGGTATGATGGCAAGCAGCAACAGCTAGTTTCCAAATTTGTCTTTTTGGAATACTTCTTTCTTGGCTGTCATCACGACAGTTGGCCTTTCTTGTTGATGGATTTCCTTTTGCATTTCTATTTTTATATAGCTGTTTTCTGGCAGTCAAGAGTCAAACATGCCAATCAGCACAATCACTATGCCATCAAGGTATTTGAGCAAACACTGACGGATGTGACTACCTCGCAGGTTTGTCATTGATTGGTTGCATTGTTCTCTGTAATTGACAGAATTGATGCATTTTGTCATCAATGTGTGTTTTGGCATAACGTAAGCTTTTAAATGCAGCAATTACAGTTAGAGACCCTAAGCATTTGCTAGTGCTAGTTTTAACAACTACAAGCACAAAACAAATACTAAGGATTCCATAACCGTCGATGACTGATGTCAATGCCATTCACGAACTTCCTTTCAGCTGTATTTACTGTCATCATCCCCCAGCATTTGCTAGTGCTAGTTTCTCGTTGTTTACCAGCACATGGCTAATGTTGCGGAATGACATCACAATGGGGGTTCAAACCGTTTCAGATGCACAAAACACAAACTGGTTGTAAGAGCACCTGCTTGCCCCCAGCATGTGCTAATGCTACTTTTCATATCATGAAGCACGTAACAAATGCGGGAAGCAAACAGTGGTCATTTCTATAAAAATACATGTCCTGTTGAATTTGTCCTTTCAACACCCAGCATATGCTAGTGCTAGTTGTATTTGTAAGACCAGCGCAAAGCAAATGCAAGGAGTCTCTTGGTATGATGGCAAGCAGCAACAGCTAGTTTCCAAATTTGTCTTTTTGGAATACTTCTTTCTTGGCTGTCATCACGACAGTTGGCCTTTCTTGTTGATGGATTTCCTTTTGCATTTCTTCTTTTATATAGCTGTTTTCTGGCAGTCAAGAGTCAAACATGCCAATCAGCACAATCACTATGCCATCAAGGTATTTGAGCAAACCCTGACGGATGTGATTACCTCGCAGGTTTGTCATTGATTGGTTGCATTGTTCTTTTTAATTGACAGAATTGATGCATTTTGTCATCAATGTGTGTTTTGGCATAACGTGAGCTTTTAAATGCAGCAATTACAGTTAGAGACCCTAAGCATTTGCTAGTGCTAGTTTTAACAAATACAAGCACAAAACAAATACTAAGGATTCCATAACCGTCGATGACTGATGTCAATGCCATTCACGAACTTCTTTTCAGCTGTATTTACTGTCATCATCCCCCAGCATTTGCTAGTGCTAGTTTCTCGTTGTTTACCAACACATGGCTAATGTTGCGGAATGACATCACAATGGGGGTTCAAACCGTTTCAGATGCACAAAACACAAACTGGTTGTAAGAGCACCTGCTTGCCCCCAGCATGTGCTAGTGCTACTTTTCATATCATGAAGCACGTAACAAATGCGGGAAGCAAACAGTGGTCATTTCTATAAAAATACATGTCCTGTTGAATTTGTCCTTTCAACCCCCAGCATATGCTAGTGCTAGTTGTATTTGTAAGACCAGCGCAAAGCAAATGCAAGGAGTCTCTTGATATGATGGCAAGCAGCAACAGCTAGTTTCCAAATTTGTCTTTTTGGAATACTTCTTTCTTGGCTGTCATCACGACAGTTGGCCTTTCTTGTTGATGGATTTCCTTTTGCATTTCTTCTTTTATATAGCTGTTTTCTGGCAGTCAAGAGTCAAACATGCCAATCAGCACAATCACTATGCCATCAAGGTATTTGAGCAAACCCTGACGGATGTGATTACCTCGCAGGTTTGTCATTGATTGGTTGCATTGTTCTTTGTAATTGACAGAATTTATGCATTTTGTCATCAATGTGTGTTTTGGCATAACGTGAGCTTTTAAATGCAGCAATTACAGTTAGAGACCCTAAGCATTTGCTAATGCTAGTTTTAACAAATACAAGCACAAAACAAATACTAAGGATTCCATAACCGTCGATGACTGATGTCAATGCCATTCACGAACTTCTTTTCAGCTGTATTTACTGTCATCATCCCCCAGCATTTGCTAGTGCTAGTTTCTCGTTGTTTACCAACACATGGCTAATGTTGCGGAATGACATCACAATGGGGGTTCAAACCGTTTCAGATGCACAAAACACAAACTGGTTGTAAGAGCACCTGCTTGCCCCCAGCATGTGCTAGTGCTACTTTTCATATCATGAAGCACGTAACAAATGCGGGAAGCAAACAGTGGTCATTTCTATAAAAATACATGTCCTGTTGAATTTGTCCTTTCAACCCCCAGCATATGCTAGTGCTAGTTGTATTTGTAAGACCAGCGCAAAGCAAATGCAAGGAGTCTCTTGATATGATGGCAAGCAGCAACAGCTAGTTTCCAAATTTGTCTTTTTGGAATATTTCTTTCTTGGCTGTCATCACGACAGTTGGCCTTTCTTGTTGATGGATTTCCTTTTGCATTTCTTCTTTTATATAGCTGTTTTCTGGCAGTCAAGAGTCAAACATGCCAATCAGCACAATCACTATGCCATCAAGGTATTTGAGCAAACCCTGACGGATGTGATTACCTCGCATGTTTGTCATTGATTGGTTGCATTGTTCTCTGTAATTGACAGAATTGATGCCTTTTGTTATCAATGTGTGTTTTGGCATAACGTGAGCGTTTAAATGCAGCAATTACAGTTAGAGACCCTAAGCATTTGCTAGTGCTAGTTTTAACAACTACAAGCACAAAACAAATACTAAGGATTCCATAACCGTCGATGACTGATGTCAATGCCATTCACGAACTTCCTTTCAGCTGTATTTACTGTCATCATCCCCCAGCATTTGCTAGTGCTAGTTTCTCGTTGTTTACCAGCACATGGCTAATGTTGCGGAATGACATCACAATGGGGGTTCAAACCGTTTCAGATGCACAAAACACAAACTGGTTGTAAGAGCACCTGCTTGCCCCCAGCATGTGCTAGTGCTACTTTTCATATCATGAAGCACGTAACAAATGCGGGAAGCAAACAGTGGTCATTTCTATAAAAATACATGTCCTGTTGAATTTGTCCTTTCAACCCCCAGCATATGCTAGTGCTAGTTGTATTTGTAAGACCAGCGCAAAGCAAATGCAAGGAGTCTCTTGATATGATGGCAAGCAGCAACAGCTAGTTTCCAAATTTGTCTTTTTGGAATACTTCTTTCTTGGCTGTCATCACGACAGTTGGCCTTTCTTGTTGATGGATTTCCTTTTGCATTTCTTCTTTTATATAGCTGTTTTCTGGCAGTCAAGAGTCAAACATGCCAATCAGCACAATCACTATGCCATCAAGGTATTTGAGCAAACCCTGACGGATGTGATTACCTCGCATGTTTGTCATTGATTGGTTGCATTGTTCTCTGTAATTGACAGAATTGATGCCTTTTGTCATCAATGTGTGTTTTGGCATAACGTGAGCTTTTAAATGCAGCAATTACAGTTAGAGACCCTAAGCATTTGCTAGTGCTAGTTTTAACAACTACAAGCACAAAACAAATACTAAGGATTCCATAACCGTCGATGACTGATGTCAATGCCATTCACGAACTTCTTCTCAGCTGTATTTACTGTCATCATCCCCCAGCATTTGCTAGCGCTAGTTTCTCGTTGTTTACCAGCACATGGCTAATGTTGCGGAATGACATCACAATGGGGGTTCAAACCGTTTCAGATGCACAAAACACAAACTGGTTGTAAGAGCACCTGCTTGCCCCCAGCATGTGCTAGTGCTACTTTGCATATCATGAAGCACGTAACAAATGCGGGAAGCAAACAGTGGTCATTTCTATAAAAATACATGTCCTGTTGAATTTGTCCTTTCAACCCCCAGCATATGCTAGTGCTAGTTGTATTTGTAAGACCAGCGCAAAGCAAATGCAAGGAGTCTCTTGGTATGATGGCAAGCAGCAACAGCTAGTTTCCAAATTTGTCTTTTTGGAATACTTCTTTCTTGGCTGTCATCACGACAGTTGGCCTTTCTTGTTGATGGATTTCCTTTTGCATTTCTTCTTTTATATAGCTGTTTTCTGGCAGTCAAGAGTCAAACATGCCAATCAGCACAATCACTATGCCATCAAGGTATTTGAGCAAACCCTGACGGATGTGATTACCTCGCATGTTTGTCATTGATTGGTTGCATTGTTCTCTGTAATTGACAGAATTGATGCATTTTGTCATCAATGTGTGTTTTGGCATAACGTGAGCTTTTAAATGCAGCAATTACAGTTAGAGACTCTAAGCATTTGCTAGTGCTAGTTTTAACAACTACAAGCACAAAACAAATACTAAGGATTCCATAACCGTCGATGACTGATGTCAATGCCATTCACGAACTTCTTCTCAGCTGTATTTACTGTCATCATCCCCCAGCATTTGCTAGCGCTAGTTTCTCGTTGTTTACCAGCACATGGCTAATGTTGCGGAATGACATCACAATGGGGGTTCAAACCGTTTCAGATGCACAAAACACAAACTGGTTGTAAGAGCACCTGCTTGCCCCCAGCATGTGCTAGTGCTACTTTTCATATCATGAAGCACGTAACAAATGCGGGAAGCAAACAGTGGTCATTTCTATAAAAATACATGTCCTGTTGAATTTGTCCTTTCAACCCCCAGCATATGCTAGTGCTAGTTGTATTTGTAAGACCAGCGCAAAGCAAATGCAAGGAGTCTCTTGGTATGATGGCAAGCAGCAACAGCTAGTTTCCAAATTTGTCTTTTTGGAATACTTCTTTCTTGGCTGTCATCACGACAGTTGGCCTTTCTTGTTGATGGATTTCCTTTTGCATTTCTTCTTTTATATAGCTGTTTTCTGGCAGTCAAGAGTCAAACATGCCAATCAGCACAATCACTATGCCATCAAGGTATTTGAGCAAACCCTGACGGATGTGATTACCTCGCAGGTTTGTCATTGATTGGTTGCATTGTTCTTTGTAATTGACAGAATTGATGCATTTTGTCATCAATGTGTGTTTTGGCATAACGTGAGCTTTTAAATGCAGCAATTACAGTTAGAGACCCTAAGCATTTGCTAGTGCTAGTTTTAACAACTACAAGCACAAAACAAATACTAAGGATTCCATAACCGTCGATGACTGATGTCAATGCCATTCACGAACTTCCTTTCAGCTGTATTTACTGTCATCATCCCCCAGCATTTGCTAGTGCTAGTTTCTCGTTGTTTACCAGCACATGGCTAATGTTGCGGAATGACATCACAATGGGGGTTCAAACCGTTTCAGATGCACAAAACACAAACTGGTTGTAAGAGCACCTGCTTGCCCCCAGCATGTGCTAGTGCTACTTTTCATATCATGAAGCACATAACAAATGCGGGAAGCAAACAGTGGTCATTTCTATAAAAATACATGTCCTGTTGAATTTGTCCTTTCAACCCCCAGCATATGCTAGTGCTAGTTGTATTTGTAAGACCAGCGCAAAGCAAATGCAAGGAGTCTCTTGGTATGATGGCAAGCAGCAACAGCTAGTTTCCAAATTTGTCTTTTTGGAATACTTCTTTCTTGGCTGTCATCACGACAGTTGGCCTTTATTGTTGATGGATTTCCTTTTGCATTTCTTCTTTTATATAGCTGTTTTCTGGCAGTCAAGAGTCAAACATGCCAATCAGCACAATCACTATGCCATCAAGGTATTTGAGCAAACCCTGACGGATGTGATTACCTCGCATGTTTGTCATTGATTGGTTGCATTGTTCTTTGTAATTGACAGAATTTATGCATTTTGTCATCAATGTGTGTTTTGGCATAACGTGAGCTTTTAAATGCAGCAATTACAGTTAGAGACCCTAAGCATTTGCTAATGCTAGTTTTAACAAATACAAGCACAAAACAAATACTAAGGATTCCATAACCGTCGATTACTGATGTCAATGCCATTCACGAACTTCTTTTCAGCTGTATTTACTGTCATCATCCCCCAGCATTTGCTAGTGCTAGTTTCTCGTTGTTTACCAACACATGGCTAATGTTGCGGAATGACATCACAATGGGGGTTCAAACCGTTTCAGATGCACAAAACACAAACTGGTTGTAAGAGCACCTGCTTGCCCCCAGCATGTGCTAGTGCTACTTTTCATATCATGAAGCACGTAACAAATGCGGGAAGCAAACAGTGGTCATTTCTATAAAAATACATGTCCTGTTGAATTTGTCCTTTCAACCCCCAGCATATGCTAGTGCTAGTTGTATTTGTAAGACCAGCGCAAAGCAAATGCAAGGAGTCTCTTGATATGATGGCAAGCAGCAACAGCTAGTTTCCAAATTTGTCTTTTTGGAATACTTCTTTCTTGGCTGTCATCACGACAGTTGGCCTTTATTGTTGATGGATTTCCTTTTGCATTTCTTCTTTTATATAGCTGTTTTCTGGCAGTCAAGAGTCAAACATGCCAATCAGCACAATCACTATGCCATCAAGGTATTTGAGCAAACCCTGACGGATGTGATTACCTCGCATGTTTGTCATTGATTGGTTGCATTGTTCTCTGTAATTGACAGAATTGATGCATTTTGTCATCAATGTGTGTTTTGGCATAACGTGAGCTTTTAAATGCAGCAATTACAGTTAGAGACTCTAAGCATTTGCTAGTGCTAGTTTTAACAACTACAAGCACAAAACAAATACTAAGGATTCCATAACCGTCGATGACTGATGTCAATGCCATTCACGAACTTCTTCTCAGCTGTATTTACTGTCATCATCCCCCAGCATTTGCTAGCGCTAGTTTCTCGTTGTTTACCAGCACATGGCTAATGTTGCGGAATGACATCACAATGGGGGTTCAAACCGTTTCAGATGCACAAAACACAAACTGGTTGTAAGAGCACCTGCTTGCCCCCAGCATGTGCTAGTGCTACTTTGCATATCATGAAGCACGTAACAAATGCGGGAAGCAAACAGTGGTCATTTCTATAAAAATACATGTCCTGTTGAATTTGTCCTTTCAACCCCCAGCATATGCTAGTGCTAGTTGTATTTGTAAGACCAGCGCAAAGCAAATGCAAGGAGTCTCTTGGTATGATGGCAAGCAGCAACAGCTAGTTTCCAAATTTGTCTTTTTGGAATACTTCTTTCTTGGCTGTCATCACGACAGTTGGCCTTTCTTGTTGATGGATTTCCTTTTGCATTTCTTCTTTTATATAGCTGTTTTCTGGCAGTCAAGAGTCAAACATGCCAATCAGCACAATCACTATGCCATCAAGGTATTTGAGCAAACCCTGACGGATGTGATTACCTCGCATGTTTGTCATTGATTGGTTGCATTGTTCTCTGTAATTGACAGAATTGATGCCTTTTGTTATCAATGTGTGTTTTGGCATAACGTGAGCTTTTAAATGCAGCAATTACAGTTAGAGACCCTAAGCATTTGCTAGTGCTAGTTTTAACAACTACAAGCACAAAACAAATACTAAGGATTCCATAACCGTCGATGACTGATGTCAATGCCATTCACGAACTTCCTTTCAGCTGTATTTACTGTCATCATCCCCAAGCATTTGCTAGTGCTAGTTTCTCGTTGTTTACCAGCACATGGCTAATGTTGCGGAATGACATCACAATGGGGGTTCAAACCGTTTCAGATGCACAAAACACAAACTGGTTGTAAGAGCACCTGCTTGCCCCCAGCATGTGCTAGTGCTACTTTTCATATCATGAAGCACGTAACAAATGCGGGAAGCAAACAGTGGTCATTTCTATAAAAATACATGTCCTGTTGAATTTGTCCTTTCAACCCCCAGCATATGCTAGTGCTAGTTGTATTTGTAAGACCAGCGCAAAGCAAATGCAAGGAGTCTCTTGGTATGATGGCAAGCAGCAACAGCTAGTTTCCAAATCTGTCTTTTTGGAATACTTCTTTCTTGGCTGTCATCACGACAGTTGGCCTTTATTGTTGATGGATTTCCTTTTGCATTTCTTCTTTTATATAGCTGTTTTCTGGCAGTCAAGAGTCAAACATGCCAATCAGCACAATCACTATGCCATCAAGGTATTTGAGCAAACCCTGACGGATGTGATTACCTCGCATGTTTGTCATTGATTGGTTGCATTGTTCTCTGTAATTGACAGAATTGATGCATTTTGTCATCAATGTGTGTTTTGGCATAACGTGAGCTTTTAAATGCAGCAATTACAGTTAGAGACTCTAAGCATTTGCTAGTGCTAGTTTTAACAACTACAAGCACAAAACAAATACTAAGGATTCCATAACCGTCGATGACTGATGTCAATGCCATTCACGAACTTCTTCTCAGCTGTATTTACTGTCATCATCCCCCAGCATTTGCTAGCGCTAGTTTCTCGTTGTTTACCAGCACATGGCTAATGTTGCGGAATGACATCACAATGGGGGTTCAAACCGTTTCAGATGCACAAAACACAAACTGGTTGTAAGAGCACCTGCTTGCCCCCAGCATGTGCTAGTGCTACTTTTCATATCATGAAGCACGTAACAAATGCGGGAAGCAAACAGTGGTCATTTCTATAAAAATACATGTCCTGTTGAATTTGTCCTTTCAACCCCCAGCATATGCTAGTGCTAGTTGTATTTGTAAGACCAGCGCAAAGCAAATGCAAGGAGTCTCTTGGTATGATGGCAAGCAGCAACAGCTAGTTTCCAAATTTGTCTTTTTGAATACTTCTTTCTTGGCTGTCATCACGACAGTTGGCCTTTCTTGTTGATGGATTTCCTTTTGCATTTCTTCTTTTATATAGCTGTTTTCTGGCAGTCAAGAGTCAAACATGCCAATCAGCACAATCACTATGCCATCAAGGTATTTGAGCAAACCCTGACGGATGTGATTACCTCGCAGGTTTGTCATTGATTGGTTGCATTGTTCTTTGTAATTGACAGAATTGATGCATTTTGTCATCAATGTGTGTTTTGGCATAACGTGAGCTTTTAAATGCAGCAATTACAGTTAGAGACCCTAAGCATTTGCTAGTGCTAGTTTTAACAACTACAAGCACAAAACAAATACTAAGGATTCCATAACCGTCGATGACTGATGTCAATGCCATTCACGAACTTCCTTTCAGCTGTATTTACTGTCATCATCCCCCAGCATTTGCTAGTGCTAGTTTCTCGTTGTTTACCAGCACATGGCTAATGTTGCGGAATGACATCACAATGGGGGTTCAAACCGTTTCAGATGCACAAAACACAAACTGGTTGTAAGAGCACCTGCTTGCCCCCAGCATGTGCTAGTGCTACTTTTCATATCATGAAGCACATAACAAATGCGGGAAGCAAACAGTGGTCATTTCTATAAAAATACATGTCCTGTTGAATTTGTCCTTTCAACCCCCAGCATATGCTAGTGCTAGTTGTATTTGTAAGACCAGCGCAAAGCAAATGCAAGGAGTCTCTTGGTATGATGGCAAGCAGCAACAGCTAGTTTCCAAATTTGTCTTTTTGGAATACTTCTTTCTTGGCTGTCATCACGACAGTTGGCCTTTATTGTTGATGGATTTCCTTTTGCATTTCTTCTTTTATATAGCTGTTTTCTGGCAGTCAAGAGTCAAACATGCCAATCAGCACAATCACTATGCCATCAAGGTATTTGAGCAAACCCTGACGGATGTGATTACCTCGCATGTTTGTCATTGATTGGTTGCATTGTTCTCTGTAATTGACAGAATTGATGCCTTTTGTCATCAATGTGTGTTTTGGCATAACGTGAGCTTTTAAATGCAGCAATTACAGTTAGAGACCCTAAGCATTTGCTAGTGCTAGTTTTAACAACTACAAGCACAAAACAAATACTAAGGATTCCATAACCGTCGATGACTGATGTCAATGCCATTCACGAACTTCTTCTCAGCTGTATTTACTGTCATCATCCCCCAGCATTTGCTAGTGCTAGTTTCTCGTTGTTTACCAGCACATGGCTAATGTTGCGGAATGACATCACAATTGGGGTTCAAACCGTTTCAGATGCACAAAACACAAACTGGTTGTAAGAGCACCTGCTTGCCCCCAGCATGTGCTAGTGCTACTTTTCATATCATGAAGCACGTAACAAATGCGGGAAGCAAACAGTGGTCATTTCTATAAAAATACATGTCCTGTTGAATTTGTCCTTTCAACCCCCAGCATATGCTAGTGCTAGTTGTATTTGTAAGACCAGCGCAAAGCAAATGCAAGGAGTCTCTTGGTATGATGGCAAGCAGCAACAGCTAGTTTCCAAATTTGTCTTTTTGGAATACTTCTTTCTTGGCTGTCATCACGACAGTTGGCCTTTCTTGTTGATGGATTTCCTTTTGCATTTCTTCTTTTATATAGCTGTTTTCTGGCAGTCAAGAGTCAAACATGCCAATCAGCACAATCACTATGCCATCAAGGTATTTGAGCAAACACTGACGGATGTGATTACCTCGCAGGTTTGTCATTGATTGGTTGCATTGTTCTCTGTAATTGACAGAATTGATGCCTTTTGTCATCAATGTGTGTTTTGGCATAACGTGAGCTTTTAAATGCAGCAATTACAGTTAGAGACCCTAAGCATTTGCTAGTGCTAGATTTAACAACTACAAGCACAAAACAAATACTAAGGATTCCATAACCGTCGATGACTGATGTCAATGCCATTCACGAACTTCTTTTCAGCTGTATTTACTGTCATCATCCCCCAGCATTTGCTAGCGCTAGTTTCTCGTTGTTTACCAGCACATGGCTAATGTTGCGGAATGACATCACAATGGGGGTTCAAACCGTTTCAGATGCACACAACACAAACTGGTTGTAAGAGCACCTGCTTGCCCCCAGCATGTGCTAGTGCTACTTTTCATATCATGAAGCACGTAACAAATGCGGGAAGCAAACAGTGGTCATTTCTATAAAATTACATGTCCTGTTGAATTTGTCCTTTCAACCCCCAGCATATGCTAGTGCTAGTTGTATTTGTAAGACCAGCGCAAAGCAAATGCAAGGAGTCTCTTGGTATGATGGCAAGCAGCAACAGCTAGTTTCCAAATTTGTCTTTTTGGAATACTTCTTTCTTGGCTGTCATCACGACAGTTGGCCTTTCTTGTTGATGGATTTCCTTTTGCATTTCTTCTTTTATATAGCTGTTTTCTGGCAGTCAAGAGTCAAACATGCCAATCAGCACAATCACTATGCCATCAAGGTATTTGAGCAAACCCTGACGGATGTGATTACCTCGCAGGTTTGTCATTGATTGGTTGCATTGTTCTCTGTAATTGACAGAATTGATGCCTTTTGTCATCAATGTGTGTTTTGGCATAACGTGAGCTTTTAAATGCAGCAATTACAGTTAGAGACCCTAAGCATTTGCTAGTGCTAGTTTTAACAACTATAAGCACAAAACAAATACTAAGGATTCCATAACCGTCGATGACTGATGTCAATGCCATTCACGAACTTCTTTTCAGCTGTATTTACTGTCATCATCCCCCAGCATTTGCTAGTGCTAGTTTCTCGTTGTTTACCAGCACATGGCTAATGTTGCGGAATGACATCACAATGGGGGTTCAAACCGTTTCAGATGCACAAAACACAAACTGGTTGTAAGAGCACCTGCTTGCCCCCAGCATGTGCTAGTGCTACTTTTCATATCATGAAGCACGTAACAAATGCGGGAAGCAAACAGTGGTCATTTCTATAAAATTACATGTCCTGTTGAATTTGTCCTTTCAACCCCCAGCATATGCTAGTGCTAGTTGTATTTGTAAGACCAGCGCAAAGCAAATGCAAGGAGTCTCTTGGTATGATGGCAAGCAGCAACAGCTAGTTTCCAAATTTGTCTTTTTGGAATACTTCTTTCTTGGCTGTCATCACGACAGTTGGCCTTTCTTGTTGATGGATTTCCTTTTGCATTTCTTCTTTTATATAGCTGTTTTCTGGCAGTCAAACATGCCAATCAGCACAATCACTATGCCATCAAGGTATTTGAGCAAACCCTGACGGATGTGATTACCTCGCAGGTTTGTCATTGGTTGGTTGCATTGTTCTTTGTAATTGACAGAATTGATGCATTTTGTCATCAATGTGTGTTTTGGCATAACGTGAGCTTTTAAATGCAGCAATTACAGTTAGAGACCCTAAGCATTTGCTAGTGCTAGTTTTAACAAATACAAGCACAAAACAAATACTAAGGATTCCATAACCGTCGATGACTGATGTCAATGCCATTCACGAACTTCTTTTCAGCTGTATTTACTGTCATCATCCCCCAGCATTTGCTAGTGCTAGTTTCTCGTTGTTTACCAGCACATGGCTAATGTTGCGGAATGACATCACAATGGGGGTTCAAACCGTTTCAGATGCACAAAACACAAACTGGTTGTAAGAGCACCTGCTTGCCCCCAGCATGTGCTAGTGCTACTTTTCATATCATGAAGCACGTAACAAATGCGGGAAGCAAACAGTGGTCATTTCTATAAAAATACATGTCCTGTTGAATTTGTCCTTTCAACCCCCAGCATATGCTAGTGCTAGTTGTATTTGTAAGACCAGCGATAAGCAAATGCAAGGAGTCTCTTGGTATGATGGCAAGCAGCAACAGCTAGTTTCCAAATTTGTCTTTTTGGAATACTTCTTTCTTGGCTGTCATCACGACAGTTGGCCTTTCTTGTTGATGGATTTCCTTTTGCATTTCTTCTTTTATATAGCTGTTTTCTGGCAGTCAAGAGTCAAACATGCCAATCAGCACAATCACTATGCCATCAAGGTATTTGAGCAAACCCTGACGGATGTGATTACCTCGCAGGTTTGTCATTGATTGGTTGCATTGTTCTTTGTAATTGACAGAATTGATGCATTTTGTCATCAATGTGTGTTTTGGCATAACGTCAGCTTTTAAATGCAGCAATTACAGTTAGAGACCCTAAGCATTTGCTAGTGCTAGTTTTAACAACTACAAGCACAAAACAAATACTAAGGATTCCATAACCGTCGATGACTGATGTCAATGCCATTCACGAACTTCTTTTCAGCTGTATTTACTGTCATCATCCCCCAGCATTTGCTAGTGCTAGTTTCTCGTTGTTTACCAGCACATGGCTAATGTTGCGGAATGACATCACAATGGGGGTTCAAACCGTTTCAGATGCACAAAACACAAACTGGTTGTAAGAGCACCTGCTTGCCCCCAGCATGTGCTAGTGCTACTTTTCATATCATGAAGCACATATCAAATGCGGGAAGCAAACAGTGGTCATTTCTATAAAAATACATGTCCTGTTGAATTTGTCCTTTCAACCCCCAGCATATGCTAGTGCTAGTTGTATTTGTAAGACCAGCGCAAAGCAAATGCAAGGAGTCTCTTGGTATGATGGCAAGCAGCAACAGCTAGTTTCCAAATTTGTCTTTTTGGAATACTTCTTTCTTGGCTGTCATCACGACAGTTGGCCTTTATTGTTGATGGATTTCCTTTTGCATTTCTTCTTTTATATAGCTGTTTTCTGGCAGTCAAGAGTCAAACATGCCAATCAGCACAATCACTATGCCATCAAGGTATTTGAGCAAACCCTGACGGATGTGATTACCTCGCATGTTTGTCATTGATTGGTTGCATTGTTCTCTGTAATTGACAGAATTGATGCCTTTTGTCATCAATGTGTGTTTTGGCATAACGTGAGCTTTTAAATGCAGCAATTACAGTTAGAGACCCTAAGCACTTGCTAGTGCTAGTTTTAACAACTACAAGCACAAAACAAATACTAAGGATTCCATAACCGTCGATGACTGATGTCAATGCCATTTACGAACTTCTTCTCAGCTGTATTTACTGTCATCATCCCCCAGCATTTGCTAGCGCTAGTTTCTCGTTGTTTACCAGCACATGGCTTATGTTGCGGAATGACATCACAATGGGGGTTCAAACCGTTTCAGATGCACAAAACACAAACTGGTTGTAAGAGCACCTGCTTGCCCCCAGCATGTGCTAGTGCTACTTTTCATATCATGAAGCACGTAACAAATGCGGGAAGCAAACAGTGGTCATTTCTATAAAATTACATGTCCTGTTGAATTTGTCCTTTCAACCCCCAGCATATGCTAGTGCTAGTTGTATTTGTAAGACCAGCGCAAAGCAAATGCAAGGAGTCTCTTGGTATGATGGCAAGCAGCAACAGCTAGTTTCCAAATTTGTCTTTTTGGAATACTTCTTTCTTGGCTGTCATCACGACAGTTGGCCTTTCTTGTTGATGGATTTCCTTTTGCATTTCTTCTTTTATATAGCTGTTTTCTGGCAGTCAAGAGTCAAACATGCCAATCAGCACAATCACTATGCCATCAAGGTATTTTAGCAAACCCTGACGGATGTGATTACCTCGCAGGTTTGTCATTGATTGGTTGCATTGTTCTCTGTAATTGACAGAATTGATGCCTTTTCTCATCAATGTGTGTTTTGGCATAACGTGAGCTTTTAAATGCAGCAATTACAGTTAGAGACCCTAAGCATTTGCTAGTGCTAGTTTTAACAACTATAAGCACAAAACAAATACTAAGGATTCCATAACCGTCGATGACTGATGTCAATGCCATTCACGAACTTCTTTTCAGCTGTATTTACTGTCATCATCCCCCAGCATTTGCTAGTGCTAGTTTCTCGTTGTTTACCAGCACATGGCTAATGTTGCGGAATGACATCACAATGGGGGTTCAAACCGTTTCAGATGCACAAAACACAAACTGGTTGTAAGAGCACCTGCTTGCCCCCAGCATGTGCTAGTGCTACTTTTCATATCATGAAGCACGTAACAAATGCGGGAAGCAAACAGTGGTCATTTCTATAAAATTACATGTCCTGTTGAATTTGTCCTTTCAACCCCCAGCATATGCTAGTGCTAGTTGTATTTGTAAGACCAGCGCAAAGCAAATGCAAGGAGTCTCTTGGTATGATGGCAAGCAGCAACAGCTAGTTTCCAAATTTGTCTTTTTGGAATACTTCTTTCTTGGCTGTCATCACGACAGTTGGCCTTTCTTGTTGATGGATTTCCTTTTGCATTTCTTCTTTTATATAGCTGTTTTCTGGCAGTCAAGAGTCAAACATGCCAATCAGCACAATCACTATGCCATCAAGGTATTTGAGCAAACACTGACGGATGTGATTACCTCGCAGGTTTGTCATTGATTGGTTGCATTGTTCTCTGTAATTGACAGAATTGATGCCTTTTGTCATCAATGTGTGTTTTGGCATAACGTGAGCTTTTAAATGCAGCAATTACAGTTAGAGACCCTAAGCATTTGCTAGTGCTAGTTTTAACAACTATAAGCACAAAACAAATACTAAGGATTCCATAACCGTCGATGACTGATGTCAATGCCATTCACGAACTTCTTTTCAGCTGTATTTACTGTCATCATCCCCCAGCATTTGCTAGTGCTAGTTTCTCGTTGTTTACCAGCACATGGCTAATGTTGCGGAATGACATCACAATGGGGGTTCAAACCGTTTCAGATGCACAAAACACAAACTGGTTGTAAGAGCACCTGCTTGCCCCCAGCATGTGCTAGTGCTACTTTTCATATCATGAAGCACGTAACAAATGCGGGAAGCAAACAGTGGTCATTTCTATAAAAATACATGTCCTGTTGAATTTGTCCTTTCAACCCCCAGCATATGCTAGTGCTAGTTGTATTTGTAAGACCAGCGCAAAGCAAATGCAAGGAGTCTCTTGGTATGATGGCAAGCAGCAACAGCTAGTTTCCAAATTTGTCTTTTTGGAATACTTCTTTCTTGGCTGTCATCACGACAGTTGGCCTTTCTTGTTGATGGATTTCCTTTTGCATTTCTTCTTTTATATAGCTGTTTTCTGGCAGTCAAGAGTCATACATGCCAATCAGCACAATCACTATGCCATCAAGGTATTTGAGCAAACCCTGACGGATGTGATTACCTCGCAGGTTTGTCATTGATTGGTTGCATTGTTCTTTGTAATTGACAGAATTGATGCATTTTGTCATCAATGTGTGTTTTGGCATAACGTGAGCTTTTAAATGCAGCAATTACAGTTAGAGACCCTAAGCATTTGCTAGTGCTAGTTTTAACAACTACAAGCACAAAACAAATACTAAGGATTCCATAACCGTCGATGACTGATGTCAATGCCATTCACGAACTTCCTTTCAGCTGTATTTACTGTCATCATCCCCCAGCATTTGCTAGTGCTAGTTTCTCGTTGTTTACCAGCACATGGCTAATGTTGCGGAATGACATCACAATGGGTGTTCAAACCGTTTCAGATGCACACAACACAAACTGGTTGTAAGAGCACCTGCTTGCCCCCAGCATGTGCTAGTGCTACTTTTCATATCATGAAGCACGTAACAAATGCGGGAAGCAAACAGTGGTCATTTCTATAAAATTACATGTCCTGTTGAATTTGTCCTTTCAACCCCCAGCATATGCTAGTGCTAGTTGTATTTGTAAGACCAGCGCAAAGCAAATGCAAGGAGTCTCTTGGTATGATGGCAAGCAGCAACAGCTAGTTTCCAAATTTGTCTTTTTGGAATACTTCTTTCTTGGCTGTCATCACGACAGTTGGCCTTTCTTGTTGATGGATTTCCTTTTGCATTTCTTCTTTTATATAGCTGTTTTCTGGCAGTCAAGAGTCAAACATGCCAATCAGCACAATCACTATGCCATCAAGGTATTTGAGCAAACACTGACGGATGTGATTACCTCGCAGGTTTGTCATTGATTGGTTGCATTGTTCTCTGTAATTGACAGAATTGATGCCTTTTGTCATCAATGTGTGTTTTGGCATAACGTGAGCTTTTAAATGCAGCAATTACAGTTAGAGACCCTAAGCATTTGCTAGTGCTAGTTTTAACAACTACAAGCACAAAACAAATACTAATATAAGGATTCCATAACCGTCGATGACTGATGTCAATGCCATTCACGAACTTCTTTTCAGCTGTATTTACTGTCATCATCCCCCAGCATTTGCTAGTGCTAGTTTCTCGTTGTTTACCAGCACATGGCTAATGTTGCGGAATGACATCACAATGGGGGTTCAAACCGTTTCAGATGCACACAACACAAACTGGTTGTAAGAGCACCTGCTTGCCCCCAGCATGTGCTAGTGCTACTTTTCATATCATGAAGCACGTAACAAATGCGGGAAGCAAACAGTGGTCATTTCTATAAAAATACATGTCCTGTTGAATTTGTCCTTTCAACCCCCAGCATATGCTAGTGCTAGTTGTATTTGTAAGACCAGCGATAAGCAAATGCAAGGAGTCTCTTGGTATGATGGCAAGCAGCAACAGCTAGTTTCCAAATTTGTCTTTTTGGAATACTTCTTTCTTGGCTGTCATCACGACAGTTGGCCTTTCTTGTTGATGGATTTCCTTTTGCATTTCTTCTTTTATATAGCTGTTTTCTGGCAGTCAAGAGTCAAACATGCCAATCAGCACAATCACTATGCCATCAAGGTATTTGAGCAAACACTGACGGATGTGATTACCTCGCAGGTTTGTCATTGATTGGTTGCATTGTTCTCTGTAATTGACAGAATTGATGCCTTTTGTCATCAATGTGTGTTTTGGCATAACGTGAGCTTTTAAATGCAGCAATTACAGTTAGAGACCCTAAGCATTTGCTAGTGCTAGTTTTAACAACTATAAGCACAAAACAAATACTAAGGATTCCATAACCGTCGATGACTGATGTCAATGCCATTCACGAACTTCTTTTCAGCTGTATTTACTGTCATCATCCCCCAGCATTTGCTAGTGCTAGTTTCTCGTTGTTTACCAGCACATGGCTAATGTTGCGGAATGACATCACAATGGGGGTTCAAACCGTTTCAGATGCACAAAACACAAACTGGTTGTAAGAGCACCTGCTTGCCCCCAGCATGTGCTAGTGCTACTTTTCATATCATGAAGCACGTAACAAATGCGGGAAGCAAACAGTGGTCATTTCTATAAAAATACATGTCCTGTTGAATTTGTCCTTTCAACCCCCAGCATATGCTAGTGCTAGTTGTATTTGTAAGACCAGCGCAAAGCAAATGCAAGGAGTCTCTTGGTATGATGGCAAGCAGCAACAGCTAGTTTCCAAATTTGTCTTTTTGGAATACTTCTTTCTTGGCTGTCATCACGACAGTTGGCCTTTCTTGTTGATGGATTTCCTTTTGCATTTCTTCTTTTATATAACTGTTTTCTGGCAGTCAAGAGTCATACATGCCAATCAGCACAATCACTATGCCATCAAGGTATTTGAGCAAACCCTGACGGATGTGATTACCTCGCAGGTTTGTCATTGATTGGTTGCATTGTTCTTTGTAATTGACAGAATTGATGCATTTTGTCATCAATGTGTGTTTTGGCATAACGTGAGCTTTTAAATGCAGCAATTACAGTTAGAGACCCTAAGCATTTGCTAGTGCTAGTTTTAACAACTACAAGCACAAAACAAATACTAAGGATTCCATAACCGTCGATGACTGATGTCAATGCCATTCACGAACTTCCTTTCAGCTGTATTTACTGTCATCATCCCCCAGCATTTGCTAGTGCTAGTTTCTCGTTGTTTACCAGCACATGGCTAATGTTGCGGAATGACATCACAATGGGTGTTCAAACCGTTTCAGATGCACACAACACAAACTGGTTGTAAGAGCACCTGCTTGCCCCCAGCATGTGCTAGTGCTACTTTTCATATCATGAAGCACGTAACAAATGCGGGAAGCAAACAGTGGTCATTTCTATAAAATTACATGTCCTGTTGAATTTGTCCTTTCAACCCCCAGCATATGCTAGTGCTAGTTGTATTTGTAAGACCAGCGCAAAGCAAATGCAAGGAGTCTCTTGGTATGATGGCAAGCAGCAACAGCTAGTTTCCAAATTTGTCTTTTTGGAATACTTCTTTCTTGGCTGTCATCACGACAGTTGGCCTTTCTTGTTGATGGATTTCCTTTTGCATTTCTTCTTTTATATAGCTGTTTTCTGGCAGTCAAGAGTCAAACATGCCAATCAGCACAATCACTATGCCATCAAGGTATTTGAGCAAACACTGACGGATGTGATTACCTCGCAGGTTTGTCATTGATTGGTTGCATTGTTCTCTGTAATTGACAGAATTGATGCCTTTTGTCATCAATGTGTGTTTTGGCATAACGTGAGCTTTTAAATGCAGCAATTACAGTTAGAGACCCTAAGCATTTGCTAGTGCTAGTTTTAACAACTACAAGCACAAAACAAATACTAATATAAGGATTCCATAACCGTCGATGACTGATGTCAATGCCATTCACGAACTTCTTTTCAGCTGTATTTACTGTCATCATCCCCCAGCATTTGCTAGTGCTAGTTTCTCGTTGTTTACCAGCACATGGCTAATGTTGCGGAATGACATCACAATGGGGGTTCAAACCGTTTCAGATGCACACAACACAAACTGGTTGTAAGAGCACCTGCTTGCCCCCAGCATGTGCTAGTGCTACTTTTCATATCATGAAGCACGTAACAAATGCGGGAAGCAAACAGTGGTCATTTCTATAAAAATACATGTCCTGTTGAATTTGTCCTTTCAACCCCCAGCATATGCTAGTGCTAGTTGTATTTGTAAGACCAGCGATAAGCAAATGCAAGGAGTCTCTTGGTATGATGGCAAGCAGCAACAGCTAGTTTCCAAATTTGTCTTTTTGGAATACTTCTTTCTTGGCTGTCATCACGACAGTTGGCCTTTCTTGTTGATGGATTTCCTTTTGCATTTCTTCTTTTATATAGCTGTTTTCTGGCAGTCAAGAGTCAAACATGCCAATCAGCACAATCACTATGCCATCAAGGTATTTGAGCAAACCCTGACGGATGTGATTACCTCGCAGGTTTGTCATTGATTGGTTGCATTGTTCTCTGTAATTGACAGAATTGATGCCTTTTGTCATCAATGTGTGTTTTGGCATAACGTGAGCTTTTAAATGCAGCAATTACAGTTAGAGACCCTAAGCATTTGCTAGTGCTAGTTTTAACAACTATAAGCACAAAACAAATACTAAGGATTCCATAACCGTCGATGACTGATGTCAATGCCATTCACGAACTTCTTTTCAGCTGTATTTACTGTCATCATCCCCCAGAATTTGCTAGTGCTAGTTTCTCGTTGTTTACCAGCACATGGCTAATGTTGCGGAATGACATCACAATGGGGGTTCAAACCGTTTCAGATGCACAAAACACAAACTGGTTGTAAGAGCACCTGCTTGCCCCCAGCATGTGCTAGTGCTACTTTTCATATCATGAAGCACGTAACAAATGCGGGAAGCAAACAGTGGTCATTTCTATAAAAATACATGTCCTGTTGAATTTGTCCTTTCAACCCCCAGCATATGCTAGTGCTAGTTGTATTTGTAAGACCAGCGCAAAGCAAATGCAAGGAGTCTCTTGGTATGATGGCAAGCAGCAACAGCTAGTTTCCAAATTTGTCTTTTTGGAATACTTCTTTCTTGGCTGTCATCACGACAGTTGGCCTTTCTTGTTGATGGATTTCCTTTTGCATTTCTTCTTTTATATAGCTGTTTTCTGGCAGTCAAGAGTCATACATGCCAATCAGCACAATCACTATGCCATCAAGGTATTTGAGCAAACCCTGACGGATGTGATTACCTCGCAGGTTTGTCATTGATTGGTTGCATTGTTCTTTGTAATTGACAGAATTGATGCATTTTGTCATCAATGTGTGTTTTGGCATAACGTGAGCTTTTAAATGCAGCAATTACAGTTAGAGACCCTAAGCATTTGCTAGTGCTAGTTTTAACAACTACAAGCACAAAACAAATACTAAGGATTCCATAACCGTCGATGACTGATGTCAATGCCATTCACGAACTTCCTTTCAGCTGTATTTACTGTCATCATCCCCCAGCATTTGCTAGTGCTAGTTTCTCGTTGTTTACCAGCACATGGCTAATGTTGCGGAATGACATCACAATGGGGGTTCAAACCGTTTCAGATGCACAAAACACAAACTGGTTGTAAGAGCACCTGCTTGCCCCCAGCATGTGCTAGTGCTACTTTTCATATCATGAAGCACATAACAAATGCGGGAAGCAAACAGTGGTCATTTCTATAAAAATACATGTCCTGTTGAATTTGTCCTTTCAACCCCCAGCATATGCTAGTGCTAGTTGTATTTGTAAGACCAGCGCAAAGCAAATGCAAGGAGTCTCTTGGTATGATGGCAAGCAGCAACAGCTAGTTTCCAAATTTGTCTTTTTGGAATACTTCTTTCTTGGCTGTCATCACGACAGTTGGCCTTTCTTGTTGATGGATTTCCTTTTGCATTTCTTCTTTTATATAGCTGTTTTCTGGCAGTCAAGAGTCATACATGCCAATCAGCACAATCACTATGCCATCAAGGTATTTGAGCAAACCCTGACGGATGTGATTACCTCGCAGGTTTGTCATTGATTGGTTGCATTGTTCTTTGTAATTGACAGAATTGATGCATTTTGTCATCAATGTGTGTTTTGGCATAACGTGAGCTTTTAAATGCAGCAATTACAGTTAGAGACCCTAAGCATTTGCTAGTGCTAGTTTTAACAACTACAAGCACAAAACAAATACTAAGGATTCCATAACCGTCGATGACTGATGTCAATGCCATTCACGAACTTCCTTTCAGCTGTATTTACTGTCATCATCCCCCAGCATTTGCTAGTGCTAGTTTCTCGTTGTTTACCAGCACATGGCTAATGTTGCGGAATGACATCACAATGGGGGTTCAAACCGTTTCAGATGCACAAAACACAAACTGGTTGTAAGAGCACCTGCTTGCCCCCAGCATGTGCTAGTGCTACTTTTCATATCATGAAGCACGTAACAAATGCGGGAAGCAAACAGTGGTCATTTCTATAAAAATACATGTCCTGTTGAATTTGTCCTTTCAACCCCCAGCATATGCTAGTGCTAGTTGTATTTGTAAGACCAGCGCAAAGCAAATGCAAGGAGTCTCTTGGTATGATGGCAAGCAGCAACAGCTAGTTTCCAAATTTGTCTTTTTGGAATACTTCTTTCTTGGCTGTCATCACGACAGTTGGCCTTTCTTGTTGATGGATTTCCTTTTGCATTTCTTCTTTTATATAGCTGTTTTCTGGCAGTCAAGAGTCATACATGCCAATCAGCACAATCACTATGCCATCAAGGTATTTGAGCAAACCCTGACGGATGTGATTACCTCGCAGGTTTGTCATTGATTGGTTGCATTGTTCTTTGTAATTGACAGAATTGATGCATTTTGTCATCAATGTGTGTTTTGGCATAACGTGAGCTTTTAAATGCAGCAATTACAGTTAGAGACCCTAAGCATTTGCTAGTGCTAGTTTTAACAACTACAAGCACAAAACAAATACTAAGGATTCCATAACCGTCGATGACTGATGTCAATGCCATTCACGAACTTCCTTTCAGCTGTATTTACTGTCATCATCCCCCAGCATTTGCTAGTGCTAGTTTCTCGTTGTTTACCAGCACATGGCTAATGTTGCGGAATGACATCACAATGGGTGTTCAAACCGTTTCAGATGCACACAACACAAACTGGTTGTAAGAGCACCTGCTTGCCCCCAGCATGTGCTAGTGCTACTTTTCATATCATGAAGCACGTAACAAATGCGGGAAGCAAACAGTGGTCATTTCTATAAAATTACATGTCCTGTTGAATTTGTCCTTTCAACCCCCAGCATATGCTAGTGCTAGTTGTATTTGTAAGACCAGCGCAAAGCAAATGCAAGGAGTCTCTTGGTATGATGGCAAGCAGCAACAGCTAGTTTCCAAATTTGTCTTTTTGGAATACTTCTTTCTTGGCTGTCATCACGACAGTTGGCCTTTCTTGTTGATGGATTTCCTTTTGCATTTCTTCTTTTATATAGCTGTTTTCTGGCAGTCAAGAGTCAAACATGCCAATCAGCACAATCACTATGCCATCAAGGTATTTGAGCAAACACTGACGGATGTGATTACCTCGCAGGTTTGTCATTGATTGGTTGCATTGTTCTCTGTAATTGACAGAATTGATGCCTTTTGTCATCAATGTGTGTTTTGGCATAACGTGAGCTTTTAAATGCAGCAATTACAGTTAGAGACCCTAAGCATTTGCTAGTGCTAGTTTTAACAACTACAAGCACAAAACAAATACTAATATAAGGATTCCATAACCGTCGATGACTGATGTCAATGCCATTCACGAACTTCTTTTCAGCTGTATTTACTGTCATCATCCCCCAGCATTTGCTAGTGCTAGTTTCTCGTTGTTTACCAGCACATGGCTAATGTTGCGGAATGACATCACAATGGGGGTTCAAACCGTTTCAGATGCACAAAACACAAACTGGTTGTAAGAGCACCTGCTTGCCCCCAGCATGTGCTAGTGCTACTTTTCATATCATGAAGCACGTAACAAATGCGGGAAGCAAACAGTGGTCATTTCTATAAAAATACATGTCCTGTTGAATTTGTCCTTTCAACCCCCAGCATATGCTAGTGCTAGTTGTATTTGTAAGACCAGCGATAAGCAAATGCAAGGAGTCTCTTGGTATGATGGCAAGCAGCAACAGCTAGTTTCCAAATTTGTCTTTTTGGAATACTTCTTTCTTGGCTGTCATCACGACAGTTGGCCTTTCTTGTTGATGGATTTCCTTTTGCATTTCTTCTTTTATATAGCTGTTTTCTGGCAGTCAAGAGTCAAACATGCCAATCAGCACAATCACTATGCCATCAAGGTATTTGAGCAAACCCTGACGGATGTGATTACCTCGCAGGTTTGTCATTGATTGGTTGCATTGTTCTCTGTAATTGACAGAATTGATGCCTTTTGTCATCAATGTGTGTTTTGGCATAACGTGAGCTTTTAAATGCAGCAATTACAGTTAGAGACCCTAAGCATTTGCTAGTGCTAGTTTTAACAACTATAAGCACAAAACAAATACTAAGGATTCCATAACCGTCGATGACTGATGTCAATGCCATTCACGAACTTCTTTTCAGCTGTATTTACTGTCATCATCCCCCAGCATTTGCTAGTGCTAGTTTCTCGTTGTTTACCAGCACATGGCTAATGTTGCGGAATGACATCACAATGGGGGTTCAAACCGTTTCAGATGCACAAAACACAAACTGGTTGTAAGAGCACCTGCTTGCCCCCAGCATGTGCTAGTGCTACTTTTCATATCATGAAGCACGTAACAAATGCGGGAAGCAAACAGTGGTCATTTCTATAAAAATACATGTCCTGTTGAATTTGTCCTTTCAACCCCCAGCATATGCTAGTGCTAGTTGTATTTGTAAGACCAGCGCAAAGCAAATGCAAGGAGTCTCTTGGTATGATGGCAAGCAGCAACAGCTAGTTTCCAAATTTGTCTTTTTGGAATACTTCTTTCTTGGCTGTCATCACGACAGTTGGCCTTTCTTGTTGATGGATTTCCTTTTGCATTTCTTCTTTTATATAGCTGTTTTCTGGCAGTCAAGAGTCATACATGCCAATCAGCACAATCACTATGCCATCAAGGTATTTGAGCAAACCCTGACGGATGTGATTACCTCGCAGGTTTGTCATTGATTGGTTGCATTGTTCTTTGTAATTGACAGAATTGATGCATTTTGTCATCAATGTGTGTTTTGGCATAACGTGAGCTTTTAAATGCAGCAATTACAGTTAGAGACCCTAAGCATTTGCTAGTGCTAGTTTTAACAACTACAAGCACAAAACAAATACTAAGGATTCCATAACCGTCGATGACTGATGTCAATGCCATTCACGAACTTCCTTTCAGCTGTATTTACTGTCATCATCCCCCAGCATTTGCTAGTGCTAGTTTCTCGTTGTTTACCAGCACATGGCTAATGTTGCGGAATGACATCACAATGGGGGTTCAAACCGTTTCAGATGCACAAAACACAAACTGGTTGTAAGAGCACCTGCTTGCCCCCAGCATGTGCTAGTGCTACTTTTCATATCATGAAGCACATAACAAATGCGGGAAGCAAACAGTGGTCATTTCTATAAAAATACATGTCCTGTTGAATTTGTCCTTTCAACCCCCAGCATATGCTAGTGCTAGTTGTATTTGTAAGGCCAGCGCAAAGCAAATGCAAGGAGTCTCTTGGTATGATGGCAAGCAGCAACAGCTAGTTTCCAAATTTGTCTTTTTGGAATACTTCTTTCTTGGCTGTCATCACGACAGTTGGCCTTTATTGTTGATGGATTTCCTTTTGCATTTCTTCTTTTATATAGCTGTTTTCTGGCAGTCAAGAGTCAAACATGCCAATCAGCACAATCACTATGCCATCAAGGTATTTGAGCAAACCCTGACGGATGTGATTACCTCGCATGTTTGTCATTGATTGGTTGCATTGTTCTCTGTAATTGACAGAATTGATGCCTTTTGTCATCAATGTGTGTTTTGGCATAACGTGAGCTTTTAAATGCAGCAATTACAGTTAGAGACCCTAAGCATTTGCTAGTGCTAGTTTTAACAACTACAAGCACAAAACAAATACTAAGGATTCCATAACCGTCGATGACTGATGTCAATGCCATTCACGAACTTCTTCTCAGCTGTATTTACTGTCATCATCCCCCAGCATTTGCTAGCGCTAGTTTCTCGTTGTTTACCAGCACATGGCTAATGTTGCGGAATGACATCACAATGAGGGTTCAAACCGTTTCAGATGCACAAAACACAAACTGGTTGTAAGAGCACCTGCTTGCCCCCAGCATGTGCTAGTGCTACTTTTCATATCATGAAGCACGTAACAAATGCGGGAAGCAAACAGTGGTCATTTCTATAAAAATACATGTCCTGTTGAATTTGTCCTTTCAACCCCCAGCATATGCTAGTGCTAGTTGTATTTGTAAGACCAGCGCAAAGCAAATGCAAGGAGTCTCTTGGTATGATGGCAAGCAGCAACAGCTAGTTTCCAAATTTGTCTTTTTGGAATACTTCTTTCTTGGCTGTCATCACGACAGTTGGCCTTTCTTGTTGATGGATTTCCTTTTGCATTTCTTCTTTTATATAGCTGTTTTCTGGCAGTCAAGAGTCAAACATGCCAATCAGCACAATCACTATGCCATCAAGGTATTTGAGCAAACACTGACGGATGTGATTACCTCGCAGGTTTGTCATTGATTGGTTGCATTGTTCTCTGTAATTGACAGAATTGATGCCTTTTGTCATCAATGTGTGTTGTGGCATAACGTGAGCTTTTAAATGCAGCAATTACAGTTAGAGACCCTAAGCATTTGCTAGTGCTAGTTTTAACAACTACAAGCACAAAACAAATACTAAGGATTCCATAACCGTCGATGACTGATGTCAATGCCATTCACGAACTTCTTTTCAGCTGTATTTACTGTCATCATCCCCCAGCATTTGCTAGCGCTAGTTTCTCGTTGTTTACCAGCACATGGCTAATGTTGCGGAATGACATCACAATGGGTGTTCAAACCGTTTCAGATGCACACAACACAAACTGGTTGTAAGAGCACCTGCTTGCCCCCAGCATGTGCTAGTGCTACTTTTCATATCATGAAGCACATAACAAATGCGGGAAGCAAACAGTGGTCATTTCTATAAAAATACATGTCCTGTTGAATTTGTCCTTTCAACCCCCAGCATATGCTAGTGCTAGTTGTATTTGTAAGGCCAGCGCAAAGCAAATGCAAGGAGTCTCTTGGTATGATGGCAAGCAGCAACAGCTAGTTTCCAAATTTGTCTTTTTGGAATACTTCTTTCTTGGCTGTCATCACGACAGTTGGCCTTTATTGTTGATGGATTTCCTTTTGCATTTCTTCTTTTATATAGCTGTTTTCTGGCAGTCAAGAGTCAAACATGCCAATCAGCACAATCACTATGCCATCAAGGTATTTGAGCAAACCCTGACGGATGTGATTACCTCGCATGTTTGTCATTGATTGGTTGCATTGTTCTCTGTAATTGACAGAATTGATGCCTTTTGTCATCAATGTGTGTTTTGGCATAACGTGAGCTTTTAAATGCAGCAATTACAGTTAGAGACCCTAAGCATTTGCTAGTGCTAGTTTTAACAACTACAAGCACAAAACAAATACTAAGGATTCCATAACCGTCGATGACTGATGTCAATGCCATTCACGAACTTCTTCTCAGCTGTATTTACTGTCATCATCCCCCAGCATTTGCTAGCGCTAGTTTCTCGTTGTTTACCAGCACATGGCTAATGTTGCGGAATGACATCACAATGAGGGTTCAAACCGTTTCAGATGCACAAAACACAAACTGGTTGTAAGAGCACCTGCTTGCCCCCAGCATGTGCTAGTGCTACTTTTCATATCATGAAGCACGTAACAAATGCGGGAAGCAAACAGTGGTCATTTCTATAAAAATACATGTCCTGTTGAATTTGTCCTTTCAACCCCCAGCATATGCTAGTGCTAGTTGTATTTGTAAGACCAGCGATAAGCAAATGCAAGGAGTCTCTTGGTATGATGGCAAGCAGCAACAGCTAGTTTCCAAATTTGTCTTTTTGGAATACTTCTTTCTTGGCTGTCATCACGACAGTTGGCCTTTCTTGTTGATGGATTTCCTTTTGCATTTCTTCTTTTATATAGCTGTTTTCTGGCAGTCAAGAGTCAAACATGCCAATCAGCACAATCACTATGCCATCAAGGTATTTGAGCAAACACTGACGGATGTGATTACCTCGCAGGTTTGTCATTGATTGGTTGCATTGTTCTCTGTAATTGACAGAATTGATGCCTTTTGTCATCAATGTGTGTTGTGGCATAACGTGAGCTTTTAAATGCAGCAATTACAGTTAGAGACCCTAAGCATTTGCTAGTGCTAGTTTTAACAACTACAAGCACAAAACAAATACTAAGGATTCCATAACCGTCGATGACTGATGTCAATGCCATTCACGAACTTCTTTTCAGCTGTATTTACTGTCATCATCCCCCAGCATTTGCTAGCGCTAGTTTCTCGTTGTTTACCAGCACATGGCTAATGTTGCGGAATGACATCACAATGGGTGTTCAAACCGTTTCAGATGCACACAACACAAACTGGTTGTAAGAGCACCTGCTTGCCCCCAGCATGTGCTAGTGCTACTTTTCATATCATGAAGCACGTAACAAATGCGGGAAGCAAACAGTGGTCATTTCTATAAAAATACATGTCCTGTTGAATTTGTCCTTTCAACCCCCAGCATATGCTAGTGCTAGTTGTATTTGTAAGACCAGCGCAAAGCAAATGCAAGGAGTCTCTTGGTATGATGGCAAGCAGCAACAGCTAGTTTCCAAATTTGTCTTTTTGGAATACTTCTTTCTTGGCTGTCATCACGACAGTTGGCCTTTCTTGTTGATGGATTTCCTTTTGCATTTCTTCTTTTATATAGCTGTTTTCTGGCAGTCAAGAGTCAAACATGCCAATCAGCACAATCACTATGCCATCAAGGTATTTGAGCAAACACTGACAGATGTGATTACCTCGCAGGTTTGTCATTGATTGGTTGCATTGTTCTCTGTAATTGACAGAATTGATGCCTTTTGTCATCAATGTGTGTTTTGGCATAACGTGAGCTTTTAAATGCAGCAATTACAGTTAGAGACCCTAAGCATTTGCTAGTGCTAGTTTTAACAACTACAAGCACAAAACAAATACTAAGGATTCCATAACCGTCGATGACTGATGTCAATGCCATTCACGAACTTCTTTTCAGCTGTATTTACTGTCATCATCCCCCAGCATTTGCTAGCGCTAGTTTCTCGTTGTTTACCAGCACATGGCTAATGTTGCGGAATGACATCACAATGGGGGTTCAAACCGTTTCAGATGCACAAAACACAAACTGGTTGTAAGAGCACCTGCTTGCCCCCAGCATGTGCTAGTGCTACTTTTCATATCATGAAGCACGTAACAAATGCGGGAAGCAAACAGTGGTCATTTCTATAAAATTACATGTCCTGTTGAATTTGTCCTTTCAACCCCCAGCATATGCTAGTGCTAGTTGTATTTGTAAGACCAGCGCAAAGCAAATGCAAGGAGTCTCTTGGTATGATGGCAAGCAGCAACAGCTAGTTTCCAAATTTGTCTTTTTGGAATACTTCTTTCTTGGCTGTCATCACAACAGTTGGCCTTTCTTGTTGATGGATTTCCTTTTGCATTTCTTCTTTTATATAGCTGTTTTCTGGCAGTCAAGAGTCAAACATGCCAATCAGCACAATCACTATGCCATCAAGGTATTTGAGCAAACCCTGACGGATGTGATTACCTCGCAGGTTTGTCATTGATTGGTTGCATTGTTCTTTGTAATTGACAGAATTGATGCATTTTGTCATCAATGTGTGTTTTGGCATAATGTGAGCTTTTAAATGCAGCAATTACAGTTAGAGACCCTAAGCATTTGCTAGTGCTAGTTTTAACAAATACAAGCACAAAACAAATACTAAGGATTCCATAACCGTCGATGACTGATGTCAATGCCATTCACGAACTTCTTTTCAGCTGTATTTACTGTCATCATCCCCCAGCATTTGCTAGCGCTAGTTTCTCGTTGTTTACCAGCACATGGCTAATGTTGCGGAATGACATCACAATGGGTGTTCAAACCGTTTCAGATGCACACAACACAAACTGGTTGTAAGAGCACCTGCTTGCCCCCAGCATGTGCTAGTGCTACTTTTCATATCATGAAGCACGTAACAAATGCGGGAAGCAAACAGTGGTCATTTCTATAAAAATACATGTCCTGTTGAATTTGTCCTTTCAACCCCCAGCATATGCTAGTGCTAGTTGTATTTGTAAGACCAGCGCAAAGCAAATGCAAGGAGTCTCTTGGTATGATGGCAAGCAGCAACAGCTAGTTTCCAAATTTGTCTTTTTGGAATACTTCTTTCTTGGCTGTCATCACGACAGTTGGCCTTTCTTGTTGATGGATTTCCTTTTGCATTTCTTCTTTTATATAGCTGTTTTCTGGCAGTCAAGAGTCATACATGCCAATCAGCACAATCACTATGCCATCAAGGTATTTGAGCAAACCCTGACGGATGTGATTACCTCGCAGGTTTGTCATTGATTGGTTGCATTGTTCTCTGTAATTAACAGAATTGATGCATTTTGTCATCAATGTGTGTTTTGGCATAACGTGAGCTTTTAAATGCAGCAATTACAGTTACAGACCCTAAGCATTTGCTAGTGCTAGTTTTAACAACTATAAGCACAAAACAAATACTAAGGATTCCATAACCGTCGATGACTGATGTCAATGCCATTCACGAACTTCTTTTCAGCTGTATTTACTGTCATCATCCCCCAGCATTTGCTAGTGCTAGTTTCTCGTTGTTTACCAGCACATGGCTAATGTTGCGGAATGACATCACAATGGGGGTTCAAACCGTTTCAGATGCACAAAACACAAACTGGTTGTAAGAGCACCTGCTTGCCCCCAGCATGTGCTAGTGCTACTTTTCATATCATGAAGCACGTAACAAATGCGGGAAGCAAACAGTGGTCATTTCTATAAAATTACATGTTCTGTTGAATTTGTCCTTTCAACCCCCAGCATATGCTAGTGCTAGTTGTATTTGTAAGACCAGCGCAAAGCAAATGCAAGGAGTCTCTTGGTATGATGGCAAGCAGCAACAGCTAGTTTCCAAATTTGTCTTTTTGGAATACTTCTTTCTTGGCTGTCATCACGACAGTTGGCCTTTCTTGTTGATGGATTTCCTTTTGCATTTCTTCTTTTATATAGCTGTTTTCTGGCAGTCAAGAGTCAAACATGCCAATCAGCACAATCACTATGCCATCAAGGTATTTGAGCAAACCCTGACGGATGTGATTACCTCGCAGGTTTGTCATTGATTGGTTGCATTGTTCTTTGTAATTGACAGAATTGATGCATTTTGTCATCAATGTGTGTTTTGGCATAACGTGAGCTTTTAAATGCAGCAATTACAGTTAGAGACCCTAAGCATTTGCTAGTGCTAGTTTTAACAAATACAAGCACAAAACAAATACTAAGGATTCCATAACCGTCGATGACTGATGTCAATGCCATTCACGAACTTCTTTTCAGCTGTATTTACTGTCATCATCCCCCAGCATTTGCTAGTGCTAGTTTCTCGTTGTTTACCAGCACATGGCTAATGTTGCGGAATGACATCACAATGGGGGTTCAAACCGTTTCAGATGCACAAAACACAAACTGGTTGTAAGAGCACCTGCTTGCCCCCAGCATGTGCTAGTGCTACTTTTCATATCATGAAGCACGTAACAAATGCGGGAAGCAAACAGTGGTCATTTCTATAAAAATACATGTCCTGTTGAATTTGTCCTTTCAACCCCCAGCATATGCTAGTGCTAGTTGTATTTGTAAGACCAGCGCAAAGCAAATGCAAGGAGTCTCTTGGTATGATGGCAAGCAGCAACAGCTAGTTTCCAAATTTGTCTTTTTGGAATACTTCTTTCTTGGCTGTCATCACGACAGTTGGCCTTTCTTGTTGATGGATTTCCTTTTGCATTTCTTCTTTTATATAGCTGTTTTCTGGCAGTCAAGAGTCATACATGCCAATCAGCACAATCACTATGCCATCAAGGTATTTGAGCAAACCCTGACGGATGTGATTACCTCGCAGGTTTGTCATTGATTGGTTGCATTGTTCTCTGTAATTAACAGAATTGATGCATTTTGTCATCAATGTGTGTTTTGGCATAACGTGAGCTTTTAAATGCAGCAATTACAGTTACAGACCCTAAGCATTTGCTAGTGCTAGTTTTAACAACTATAAGCACAAAACAAATACTAAGGATTCCATAACCGTCGATGACTGATGTCAATGCCATTCACGAACTTCTTTTCAGCTGTATTTACTGTCATCATCCCCCAGCATTTGCTAGTGCTAGTTTCTCGTTGTTTACCAGCACATGGCTAATGTTGCGGAATGACATCACAATGGGGGTTCAAACCGTTTCAGATGCACAAAACACAAACTGGTTGTAAGAGCACCTGCTTGCCCCCAGCATGTGCTAGTGCTACTTTTCATATCATGAAGCACGTAACAAATGCGGGAAGCAAACAGTGGTCATTTCTATAAAATTACATGTTCTGTTGAATTTGTCCTTTCAACCCCCAGCATATGCTAGTGCTAGTTGTATTTGTAAGACCAGCGCAAAGCAAATGCAAGGAGTCTCTTGGTATGATGGCAAGCAGCAACAGCTAGTTTCCAAATTTGTCTTTTTGGAATACTTCTTTCTTGGCTGTCATCACGACAGTTGGCCTTTCTTGTTGATGGATTTCCTTTTGCATTTCTTCTTTTATATAGCTGTTTTCTGGCAGTCAAGAGTCAAACATGCCAATCAGCACAATCACTATGCCATCAAGGTATTTGAGCAAACCCTGACGGATGTGATTACCTCGCAGGTTTGTCATTGATTGGTTGCATTGTTCTTTGTAATTGACAGAATTGATGCATTTTGTCATCAATGTGTGTTTTGGCATAATGTGAGCTTTTAAATGCAGCAATTACAGTTAGAGACCCTAAGCATTTGCTAGTGCTAGTTTTAACAAATACAAGCACAAAACAAATACTAAGGATTCCATAACCGTCGATGACTGATGTCAATGCCATTCACGAACTTCTTTTCAGCTGTATTTACTGTCATCATCCCCCAGCATTTGCTAGTGCTAGTTTCTCGTTGTTTACCAGCACATGGCTAATGTTGCGGAATGACATCACAATGGGGGTTCAAACCGTTTCAGATGCACAAAACACAAACTGGTTGTAAGAGCACCTGCTTGCCCCCAGCATGTGCTAGTGCCACTTTTCATATCATGAAGCACGTAACAAATGCGGGAAGCAAACAGTGGTCATTTCTATAAAATTACATGTCCTGTTGAATTTGTCCTTTCAACCCCCAGCATATGCTAGTGCTAGTTGTATTTGTAAGACCAGCGCAAAGCAAATGCAAGGAGTCTCTTGGTATGATGGCAAGCAGCAACAGCTAGTTTCCAAATTTGTCTTTTTGGAATACTTCTTTCTTGGCTGTCATCACGACAGTGGGACTTTCTTGTTGATGGATTTCCTTTTGCATTTCTTCTTTTATATAGCTGTTTTCTGGCAGTCAAGAGTCAAACATGCCAATCAGCACAATCACTATGCCATCAAGGTATTTGAGCAAACCCTGACGGATGTGATTACCTCGCAGGTTTGTCATTGATTGGTTGCATTGTTCTCTGTAATTGACAGAATTGATGCCTTTTGTCATCAATGTGTGGTTTGGGATAACGTGAGCTTTTAAATGCAGCAATTACAGTTAGAGACCCTAAGCATTTGCTAGTGCTAGTTTTAACAACTACAAGCACAAAACAAATACTAAGGATTCCATAACCGTCGATGACTGATGTCAATGCCATTCACGAACTTCTTTTCAGCTGTATTTACTGTCATCATCCCCCAGAATTTGCTAGTGCTAGTTTCTCGTTGTTTACCAGCACATGGCTAATGTTGCGGAATGACATCACAATGGGGGTTCAAACCGTTTCAGATGCACAAAACACAAACTGGTTGTAAGAGCACCTGCTTGCCCCCAGCATGTGCTAGTGCTACTTTTCATATCATGAAGCACGTAACAAATGCGGGAAGCAAACAGTGGTCATTTCTATAAAAATACATGTCCTGTTGAATTTGTCCTTTCAACCCCCAGCATATGCTAGTGCTAGTTGTATTTGTAAGACCAGCGCAAAGCAAATGCAAGGTGTCTCTTGGTATGATGGCAAGCAGCAACAGCTAGTTTCCAAATTTGTCTTTTTGGAATACTTCTTTCTTGGCTGTCATCACGACAGTGGGACTTTCTTGTTGATGGATTTCCTTTTGCATTTCTTCTTTTATATAGCTGTTTTCTGGCAGTCAAGAGTCAAACATGCCAATCAGCACAATCACTATGCCATCAAGGTATTTGAGCAAACCCTGACGGATGTGATTACCTCGCAGGTTTGTCATTGATTGGTTGCATTGTTCTCTGTAATTGACAGAATTGATGCATTTTGTCATCAATGTGTGTTTTGGCATAACGTGAGCTTTTAAATGCAGCAATTACAGTTAGAGACCCTAAGCATTTGCTAGTGCTAGTTTTAACAACTACAAGCACAAAACAAATACTAAGGATCCCATAACCGTCGATGACTGATGTCAATGCCATTCACGAACTTCTTTTCAGCTGTATTTACTGTCATCATCCCCCAGCATTTGCTAGTGCTAGTTTCTCGTCGTTTACCAGCACATGGCTAATGTTGCGGAATGACATCACAATGGGGGTTCAAACCGTTTCAGATGCACAAAACACAAACTGGTTGTAAGAGCACCTGCTTGCCCCCAGCATGTGCTAGTGCTACTTTTCATATCATGAAGCACGTAACAAATGCGGGAAGCAAACAGTGGTCATTTCTATAAAAATACATGTCCTGTTGAATTTGTCCTTTCAACCCCCAGCATATGCTAGTGCTAGTTGTATTTGTAAGACCAGCGCAAAGCAAATGCAAGGAGTCTCTTGGTATGATGGCAAGCAGCAACAGCTAGTTTCCAAATTTGTCTTTTTGGAATACTTCTTTCTTGGCTGTCATCACGACAGTGGGACTTTCTTGTTGATGGATTTCCTTTTGCATTTCTTCTTTTATATAGCTGTTTTCTGGCAGTCAAGAGTCAAACATGCCAATCAGCACAATCACTATGCCATCAAGGTATTTGAGCAAACCCTGACGGATGTGATTACCTCGCAGGTTTGTCATTGATTGGTTGCATTGTTCTCTGTAATTGACAGAATTGATGCATTTTGTCATCAATGTGTGTTTTGGCATAACGTGAGCTTTTAAATGCAGCAATTACAGTTAGAGACCCTAAGCATTTGCTAGTGCTAGTTTTAACAACTACAAGCACAAAACAAATACTAAGGATCCCATAACCGTCGATGACTGATGTCAATGCCATTCACGAACTTCTTTTCAGCTGTATTTACTGTCATCATCCCCCAGCATTTGCTAGTGCTAGTTTCTCGTTGTTTACCAGCACATGGCTAATGTTGCGGAATGACATCACAATGGGGGTTCAAACCGTTTCAGATGCACAAAACACAAACTGGTTGTAAGAGCACCTGCTTGCCCCCAGCATGTGCTAGTGCTACTTTTCATATCATGAAGCACGTAACAAATGCGGGAAGCAAACAGTGGTCATTTCTATAAAAATACATGTCCTGTTGAATTTGTCCTTTCAACCCCCAGCATATGCTAGTGCTAGTTGTATTTGTAAGACCAGCGCAAAGCAAATGCAAGGAGTCTCTTGGTATGATGGCAAGCAGCAATAGCTAGTTTCCAAATTTGTCTTTTTGGAATACTTCTTTCTTGGCTGTCATCACGACAGTTGGCCTTTCTTGTTGATGGATTTCCTTTTGTATTTCTTCCTTTATATAGCTGTTTTCTGGCAGTCAAGAGTCAAACATGCCAATCAGCACAATCACTATGCCATCAAGGTATTTGAGCAAACCCTGACGGATGTGATTACCTCGCAGGTTTGTCATTGATTGGTTGCATTGTTCTCTGTAATTGACAGAATTGATGCCTTTTGTCATCAATGTGTGTTTTGGCATAACGTGAGCTTTTAAATGCAGCAATTACAGTTAGAGACCCTAAGCATTTGCTAGTGCTAGTTTTAACAACTACATGTACAAGCACAAAACAAATACTAAGGATTCCATAACCGTCGATGACTGATGTCAATGCCATTCACGAACTTCTTTTCAACTGTATTTACTGTCATCATCCCCCAGCATTTGCTAGTGCTAGTTTCTCGTTGTTTACCAGCACATGGCTAATGTTGCGCAATGACATCACAATGGGGGTTCAAACCGTTTCAGATGCACAAAACACAAACTGGTTGTAAGAGCACCTGCTTGCCCCCAGCATGTGCTAGTGCTACTTTTCATATCATGAAGCACGTAACAAATGCGGGAAGCAAACAGTGGTCATTTCTATAAAAATACATATCCTGTTGAATGTGTCCTTTCAACCCCCAGCATATGCTAGTGCTAGTTGTATTTGTAAGACCAGCGCAAAGCAAATGCAAGGTGTCTCTTGGTATGATGGCAAGCAGCAACAGCTAGTTTCCAAATTTGTCTTTTTGGAATACTTCTTTCTTGGCTGTCATCACGACAGTTGGACTTTCTTGTTGATGGATTTCCTTTTGCATTTCTTCTTTTATATAGCTGTTTTCTGGCAGTCAAGAGTCAAACATGCCAATCAGCACAATCACTATGCCATCAAGGTATTTGAGCAAACCCTGACGGATGTGATTACCTCGCAGGTTTGTCATTGATTGGTTGCATTGTTCTCTGTAATTGACAGAATTGATGCATTTTGTCATCAATGTGTGTTTTGGCATAACGTGAGCTTTTAAATGCAGCAATTACAGTTAGAGACCCTAAGCATTTGCTAGTGCTAGTTTTAACAACTACAAGCACAAAACAAATACTAAGGATTCCATAACCGTCGATGACTGATGTCAATGCCATTCACGAACTTCTTTTCAGCTGTATTTACTGTCATCATCCCCCAGCATTTGCTAGTGCTAGTTTCTCGTTGTTTACCAGCACATGGCTAATGTTGCGGAATGACATCACAATGGGGGTTCAAACCGTTTCAGATGCACAAAACACAAACTGGTTGTAAGAGCACCTGCTTGCCCCCAGCATGTGCTAGTGCTACTTTTCATATCATGAAGCACGTAACAAATGCGGGAAGCAAACAGTGGTCATTTCTATAAAAATACATGTCCTGTTGAATTTGTCCTTTCAACCCCCAGCATATGCTAGTGCTAGTTGTATTTGTAAGACCAGCGCAAAGCAAATGCAAGGAGTCTCTTGGTATGATGGCAAGCAGCAACAGCTAGTTTCCAAATTTGTCTTTTTGGAATACTTCTTTCTTGGCTGTCATCACGACAGTTGGCCTTTCTTGTTGATGGATTTCCTTTTGTATTTCTTCCTTTATATAGCTGTTTTCTGGCAGTCAAGAGTCAAACATGCCAACTTAGCACAATCACTATGCCATCAAGGTATTTGAGCAAACCCTGACGGATGTGATTACCTCGCAGGTTTGTCATTGATTGGTTGCATTGTTCTCTGTAATTGACAGAATTGATGCCTTTTGTCATCAATGTGTGTTTTGGCATAACGTGAGCTTTTAAATGCAGCAATTACAGTTAGAGACCCTAAGCATTTGCTAGTGCTAGTTTTAACAACTACAAGCACAAAACAAATACTAAGGATTCCATAACCGTCGATGACTGATGTCAATGCCATTCACGAACTTCTTTTCAGCTGTATTTACTGTCATCATCCCCCAGAATTTGCTAGTGCTAGTTTCTCGTTGTTTACCAGCACATGGCTAATGTTGCGGAATGACATCACAATGGGGGTTCAAACCGTTTCAGATGCACAAAACACAAACTGGTTGTAAGAGCACCTGCTTGCCCCCAGCATGTGCTAGTGCTACTTTTCATATCATGAAGCACGTAACAAATGCGGGAAGCAAACAGTGGTCATTTCTATAAAAATACATGTCCTGTTGAATTTGTCCTTTCAACCCCCAGCATATGCTAGTGCTAGTTGTATTTGTAAGACCAGCGCAAAGCAAATGCAAGGTGTCTCTTGGTATGATGGCAAGCAGCAACAGCTAGTTTCCAAATTTGTCTTTTTGGAATACTTCTTTCTTGGCTGTCATCACGACAGTGGGACTTTCTTGTTGATGGATTTCCTTTTGCATTTCTTCTTTTATATAGCTGTTTTCTGGCAGTCAAGAGTCAAACATGCCAATCAGCACAATCACTATGCCATCAAGGTATTTGAGCAAACCCTGACGGATGTGATTACCTCGCAGGTTTGTCATTGATTGGTTGCATTGTTCTCTGTAATTGACAGAATTGATGCATTTTGTCATCAATGTGTGTTTTGGCATAACGTGAGCTTTTAAATGCAGCAATTACAGTTAGAGACCCTAAGCATTTGCTAGTGCTAGTTTTAACAACTACAAGCACAAAACAAATACTAAGGATCCCATAACCGTCGATGACTGATGTCAATGCCATTCACGAACTTCTTTTCAGCTGTATTTACTGTCATCATCCCCCAGCATTTGCTAGTGCTAGTTTCTCGTTGTTTACCAGCACATGGCTAATGTTGCGGAATGACATCACAATGGGGGTTCAAACCGTTTCAGATGCACAAAACACAAACTGGTTGTAAGAGCACCTGCTTGCCCCCAGCATGTGCTAGTGCTACTTTTCATATCATGAAGCACGTAACAAATGCGGGAAGCAAACAGTGGTCATTTCTATAAAAATACATGTCCTGTTGAATTTGTCCTTTCAACCCCCAGCATATGCTAGTGCTAGTTGTATTTGTAAGACCAGCGCAAAGCAAATGCAAGGAGTCTCTTGGTATGATGGCAAGCAGCAATAGCTAGTTTCCAAATTTGTCTTTTTGGAATACTTCTTTCTTGGCTGTCATCACGACAGTTGGCCTTTCTTGTTGATGGATTTCCTTTTGTATTTCTTCCTTTATATAGCTGTTTTCTGGCAGTCAAGAGTCAAACATGCCAATCAGCACAATCACTATGCCATCAAGGTATTTGAGCAAACCCTGACGGATGTGATTACCTCGCAGGTTTGTCATTGATTGGTTGCATTGTTCTCTGTAATTGACAGAATTGATGCCTTTTGTCATCAATGTGTGTTTTGGCATAACGTGAGCTTTTAAATGCAGCAATTACAGTTAGAGACCCTAAGCATTTGCTAGTGCTAGTTTTAACAACTACAAGCACAAAACAAATACTAAGGATTCCATAACCGTCGATGACTGATGTCAATGCCATTCACGAACTTCTTTTCAGCTGTATTTACTGTCATCATCCCCCAGCATTTGCTAGTGCTAGTTTCTCGTTGTTTACCAGCACATGGCTAATGTTGCGCAATGACATCACAATGGGGGTTCAAACCGTTTCAGATGCACAAAACACAAACTGGTTGTAAGAGCACCTGCTTGCCCCCAGCATGTGCTAGTGCTACTTTTCATATCATGAAGCACGTAACAAATGCGGGAAGCAAACAGTGGTCATTTCTATAAAAATACATATCCTGTTGAATGTGTCCTTTCAACCCCCAGCATATGCTAGTGCTAGTTGTATTTGTAAGACCAGCGCAAAGCAAATGCAAGGTGTCTCTTGGTATGATGGCAAGCAGCAACAGCTAGTTTCCAAATTTGTCTTTTTGGAATACTTCTTTCTTGGCTGTCATCACGACAGTTGGACTTTCTTGTTGATGGATTTCCTTTTGCATTTCTTCTTTTATATAGCTGTTTTCTGGCATTCAAGAGTCAAACATGCCAATCAGCACAATCACTATGCCATCAAGGTATTTGAGCAAACCCTGACGGATGTGATTACCTCGCAGGTTTGTCATTGATTGGTTGCATTGTTCTCTGTAATTGACAGAATTGATGCATTTTGTCATCAATGTGTGTTTTGGCATAACGTGAGCTTTTAAATGCAGCAATTACAGTTAGAGACCCTAAGCATTTGCTAGTGCTAGTTTTAACAACTACAAGCACAAAACAAATACTAAGGATTCCATAACCGTCGATGACTGATGTCAATGCCATTCACGAACTTCTTTTCAGCTGTATTTACTGTCATCATCCCCCAGCATTTGCTAGTGCTAGTTTCTCGTTGTTTACCAGCACATGGCTAATGTTGCGGAATGACATCACAATGGGGGTTCAAACCGTTTCAGATGCACAAAACACAAACTGGTTGTAAGAGCACCTGCTTGCCCCCAGCATGTGCTAGTGCTACTTTTCATATCATGAAGCACGTAACAAATGCGGGAAGCAAACAGTGGTCATTTCTATAAAAATACATGTCCTGTTGAATTTGTCCTTTCAACCCCCAGCATATGCTAGTGCTAGTTGTATTTGTAAGACCAGCGCAAAGCAAATGCAAGGAGTCTCTTGGTATGATGGCAAGCAGCAATAGCTAGTTTCCAAATTTGTCTTTTTGGAATACTTCTTTCTTGGCTGTCATCACGACAGTTGGCCTTTCTTGTTGATGGATTTCCTTTTGTATTTCTTCCTTTATATAGCTGTTTTCTGGCAGTCAAGAGTCAAACATGCCAATCAGCACAATCACTATGCCATCAAGGTATTTGAGCAAACCCTGACGGATGTGATTACCTCGCAGGTTTGTCATTGATTGGTTGCATTGTTCTCTGTAATTGACAGAATTGATGCCTTTTGTCATCAATGTGTGTTTTGGTATAACGTGAGCTTTTAAATGCAGCAATTACAGTTAGAGACCCTAAGCATTTGCTAGTGCTAGTTTTAACAACTACAAGCACAAAACAAATACTAAGGATTCCATAACCGTCGATGACTGATGTCAATGCCATTCACGAACTTCTTTTCAGCTGTATTTACTGTCATCATCCCCCAGCATTTGCTAGTGCTAGTTTCTCGTTGTTTACCAGCACATGGCTAATGTTGCGGAATGACATCACAATGGGGGTTCAAACCGTTCAGATGCACAAAACACAAACTGGTTGTAAGAGCACCTGCTTGCCCCCAGCATGTGCTAGTGCTACTTTTCATATCATGAAGCACGTAACAAATGCGGGAAGCAAACAGTGGTCATTTCTATAAAAATACATATCCTGTTGAATGTGTCCTTTCAACCCCCAGCATATGCTAGTGCTAGTTGTATTTGTAAGACCAGCGAAAAGCAAATGCAAGGTGTCTCTTGGTATGATGGCAAGCAGCAACAGCTAGTTTCCAAATTTGTCTTTTTGGATTACTTCTTTCTTGGCTGTCATCACGACAGTTGGACTTTCTTGTTGATGGATTTCCTTTTGCATTTCTTCTTTTATATAGCTGTTTTCTGGCAGTCAAGAGTCAAACATGCCAATCAGCACAATCACTATGCCATCAAGGTATTTGAGCAAACCCTGACGGATGTGATTACCTCGCAGGTTTGTCATTGATTGGTTGCATTGTTCTCTGTAATTGACAGAATTGATGCCTTTTGTCATCAATGTGTGTTTTGACATAACGTGAGCTTTTAAATGCAGCAATTACAGTTAGAGACCCTAAGCATTTGCTAGTGCTAGTTTTAACAACTACAAGCACAAAACAAATACTAAGGATTCCATAACCGTCGATGACTGATGTCAATGCCATTCACGAACTTCTTATCAGCTGTATTTACTGTCATCATCCCGCAGCATTTGCTAGTGCTAGTTTCTCGTTGTTTACCAGCACATGGCTAATGTTGCGGAATGACATCACAATGGGGGTTCAAACCGTTTCAGATGCACAAAACACAAACTGGTTGTAAGAGCACCTGCTTGCCCCCAGCATGTGCTAGTGCTACTTTTCATATCATGAAGCACGTAACAAATGCGGGAAGCAAACAGTGGTCATTTCTATAAAAATACATGTCCTGTTGAATTTGTCCTTTCAACCCCCAGCATATGCTAGTGCTAGTTGTATTTGTAAGACCAGCGCAAAGCAAATGCAAGGAGTCTCTTGGTATGATGGCAAGCAGCAATAGCTAGTTTCCAAATTTGTCTTTTTGGAATACTTCTTTCTTGGCTGTCATCACGACAGTTGGCCTTTCTTGTTGATGGATTTCCTTTTGTATTTCTTCCTTTATATAGCTGTTTTCTGGCAGTCAAGAGTCAAACATGCCAATCAGCACAATCACTATGCCATCAAGGTATTTGAGCAAACCCTGACGGATGTGATTACCTCGCAGGTTTGTCATTGATTGGTTGCATTGTTCTCTGTAATTGACAGAATTGATGCCTTTTGTCATCAATGTGTGTTTTGGTATAACGTGAGCTTTTAAATGCAGCAATTACAGTTAGAGACCCTAAGCATTTGCTAGTGCTAGTTTTAACAACTACAAGCACAAAACAAATACTAAGGATTCCATAACCGTCGATGACTGATGTCAATGCCATTCACGAACTTCTTTTCAGCTGTATTTACTGTCATCATCCCCCAGCATTTGCTAGTGCTAGTTTCTCGTTGTTTACCAGCACATGGCTAATGTTGCGGAATGACATCACAATGGGGGTTCAAACCGTTCAGATGCACAAAACACAAACTGGTTGTAAGAGCACCTGCTTGCCCCCAGCATGTGCTAGTGCTACTTTTCATATCATGAAGCACGTAACAAATGCGGGAAGCAAACAGTGGTCATTTCTATAAAAATACATGTCCTGTTGAATTTGTCCTTTCAACCCCCAGCATATGCTAGTGCTAGTTGTATTTGTAAGACCAGCGCAAAGCAAATGCAAGGAGTCTCTTGGTATGATGGCAAGCAGCAACAGCTAGTTTCCAAATTTGTCTTTTTGGAATACTTCTTTCTTGGCTGTCATCACGACAGTGGGACTTTCTTGTTGATGGATTTCCTTTTGCATTTCTTCCTTTATATAGCTGTTTTCTGGCAGTCAAGAGTCAAACATGCCAATCAGCACAATCACTATGCCATCAAGGTATTTGAGCAAACCCTGACGGATGTGATTACCTCGCAGGTTTGTCATTGATTGGTTGCATTGTTCTCTGTAATTGACAGAATTGATGCATTTTGTCATCAATGTGTGTTTTGGCATAACGTGAGCTTTTAAATGCAGCAATTACAATTAGAGACCCTAAGCATTTGCTAGTGCTAGTTTTAACAACTACAAGCACAAAACAAATACTAAGGATTCCATAACCGTCGATGACTGATGTCAATGCCATTCACGAACTTCTTTTCAGCTGTATTTACTGTCATCATCCCCCAGCATTTGCTAGTGCTAGTTTCTCGTTGTTTACCAGCACATGGCTAATGTTGCGGAATGACATCACAATGGGGGTTCAAACCGTTTCAGATGCACAAAACACAAACTGGTTGTAAGAGCACCTGCTTGCCCCCAGCATGTGCTAGTGCTACTTTTCATATCATGAAGCACGTAACAAATGCGGGAAGCAAACAGTGGTCATTTCTATAAAAATACATGTCCTGTTGAATTTGTCCTTTCAACCCCCAGCATATGCTAGTGCTAGTTGTATTTGTAAGACCAGCGCAAAGCAAATGCAAGGAGTCTCTTGGTATGATGGCAAGCAGCAATAGCTAGTTTCCAAATTTGTCTTTTTGGAATACTTCTTTCTTGGCTGTCATCACGACAGTTGGACTTTCTTGTTGATGGATTTCCTTTTGCATTTCTTCTTTTATATAGCTGTTTTCTGGCAGTCAAGAGTCAAACATGCCAATCAGCACAATCACTATGCCATCAAGGTATTTGAGCAAACCCTGACGGATGTGATTACCTCGCAGGTTTGTCATTGATTGGTTGCATTGTTCTCTGTAATTGACAGAATTGATGCATTTTGTCATCAATGTGTGTTTTGGCATAACGTGAGCTTTTAAATGCAGCAATTACAGTTAGAGACCCTAAGCATTTGCTAGTGCTAGTTTTAACAACTACAAGCACAAAACAAATACTAAGGATTCCATAACCGTCGATGACTGATGTCAATGCCATTCACGAACTTCTTTTCAGCTGTATTTACTGTCATCATCCCCCAGCATTTGCTAGTGCTAGTTTCTCGTTGTTTACCAGCACATGGCTAATGTTGCGGAATGACATCACAATGGGGGTTCAAACCGTTTCAGATGCACAAAACACAAACTGGTTGTAAGAGCACCTGCTTGCCCCCAGCATGTGCTAGTGCTACTTTTCATATCATGAAGCACGTAACAAATGCGGGAAGCAAACAGTGGTCATTTCTATAAAAATACATGTCCTGTTGAATTTGTCCTTTCAACCCCCAGCATATGCTAGTGCTAGTTGTATTTGTAAGACCAGCGCAAAGCAAATGCAAGGAGTCTCTTGGTATGATGGCAAGCAGCAATAGCTAGTTTCCAAATTTGTCTTTTTGGAATACTTCTTTCTTGGCTGTCATCACGACAGTGGGACTTTCTTGTTGATGGATTTCCTTTTGTATTTCTTCCTTTATATAGCTGTTTTCTGGCAGTCAAGAGTCAAACATGCCAATCAGCACAATCACTATGCCATCAAGGTATTTGAGCAAACCCTGACGGATGTGATTACCTCGCAGGTTTGTCATTGATTGGTTGCATTGTTCTCTGTAATTGACAGAATTGATGCCTTTTGTCATCAATGTGTGTTTTGGTATAACGTGAGCTTTTAAATGCAGCAATTACAGTTAGAGACCCTAAGCATTTGCTAGTGCTAGTTTTAACAACTACAAGCACAAAACAAATACTAAGGATTCCATAACCGTCGATGACTGATGTCAATGCCATTCACGAACTTCTTTTCAGCTGTATTTACTGTCATCATCCCCCAGCATTTGCTAGTGCTAGTTTCTCGTTGTTTACCAGCACATGGCTAATGTTGCGGAATGACATCACAATGGGGGTTCAAACCGTTCAGATGCACAAAACACAAACTGGTTGTAAGAGCACCTGCTTGCCCCCAGCATGTGCTAGTGCTACTTTTCATATCATGAAGCACGTAACAAATGCGGGAAGCAAACAGTGGTCATTTCTATAAAAATACATATCCTGTTGAATGTGTCCTTTCAACCCCCAGCATATGCTAGTGCTAGTTGTATTTGTAAGACCAGCGCAAAGCAAATGCAAGGTGTCTCTTGGTATGATGGCAAGCAGCAACAGCTAGTTTCCAAATTTGTCTTTTTGGATTACTTCTTTCTTGGCTGTCATCACGACAGTTGGACTTTCTTGTTGATGGATTTCCTTTTGCATTTCTTCTTTTATATAGCTGTTTTCTGGCAGTCAAGAGTCAAACATGCCAATCAGCACAATCACTATGCCATCAAGGTATTTGAGCAAACCCTGACGGATGTGATTACCTCGCAGGTTTGTCATTGATTGGTTGCATTGTTCTCTGTAATTGACAGAATTGATGCCTTTTGTCATCAATGTGTGTTTTGACATAACGTGAGCTTTTAAATGCAGCAATTACAGTTAGAGACCCTAAGCATTTGCTAGTGCTAGTTTTAACAACTACAAGCACAAAACAAATACTAAGGATTCCATAACCGTCGATGACTGATGTCAATGCCATTCACGAACTTCTTTTCAGCTGTATTTACTGTCATCATCCCCCAGCATTTGCTAGTGCTAGTTTCTCGTTGTTTACCAGCACATGGCTAATGTTGCGGAATGACATCACAATGGGGGTTCAAACCGTTTCAGATGCACAAAACACAAACTGGTTGTAAGAGCACCTGCTTGCCCCCAGCATGTGCTAGTGCTACTTTTCATATCATGAAGCACGTAACAAATGCGGGAAGCAAACAGTGGTCATTTCTATAAAAATACATGTCCTGTTGAATTTGTCCTTTCAACCCCCAGCATATGCTAGTGCTAGTTGTATTTGTAAGACCAGCGCAAAGCAAATGCAAGGAGTCTCTTGGTATGATGGCAAGCAGCAATAGCTAGTTTCCAAATTTGTCTTTTTGGAATACTTCTTTCTTGGCTGTCATCACGACAGTTGGCCTTTCTTGTTGATGGATTTCCTTTTGTATTTCTTCCTTTATATAGCTGTTTTCTGGCAGTCAAGAGTCAAACATGCCAATCAGCACAATCACTATGCCATCAAGGTATTTGAGCAAACCCTGACGGATGTGATTACCTCGCAGGTTTGTCATTGATTGGTTGCATTGTTCTCTGTAATTGACAGAATTGATGCCTTTTGTCATCAATGTGTGTTTTGGTATAACGTGAGCTTTTAAATGCAGCAATTACAGTTAGAGACCCTTAGCATTTGCTAGTGCTAGTTTTAACAACTACAAGCACAAAACAAATACTAAGGATTCCATAACCGTCGATGACTGATGTCAATGCCATTCACGAACTTCTTTTCAGCTGTATTTACTGTCATCATCCCCCAGCATTTGCTAGTGCTAGTTTCTCGTTGTTTACCAGCACATGGCTAATGTTGCGGAATGACATCACAATGGGGGTTCAAACCGTTCAGATGCACAAAACACAAACTGGTTGTAAGAGCACCTGCTTGCCCCCAGCATGTGCTAGTGCTACTTTTCATATCATGAAGCACGTAACAAATGCGGGAAGCAAACAGTGGTCATTTCTATAAAAATACATATCCTGTTGAATGTGTCCTTTCAACCCCCAGCATATGCTAGTGCTAGTTGTATTTGTAAGACCAGCGCAAAGCAAATGCAAGGTGTCTCTTGGTATGATGGCAAGCAGCAACAGCTAGTTTCCAAATTTGTCTTTTTGGATTACTTCTTTCTTGGCTGTCATCACGACAGTTGGACTTTCTTGTTGATGGATTTCCTTTTGCATTTCTTCTTTTATATAGCTGTTTTCTGGCAGTCAAGAGTCAAACATGCCAATCAGCACAATCACTATGCCATCAAGGTATTTGAGCAAACCCTGACGGATGTGATTACCTCGCAGGTTTGTCATTGATTGGTTGCATTGTTCTCTGTAATTGACAGAATTGATGCCTTTTGTCATCAATGTGTGTTTTGACATAACGTGAGCTTTTAAATGCAGCAATTACAGTTAGAGACCCTAAGCATTTGCTAGTGCTAGTTTTAACAACTACAAGCACAAAACAAATACTAAGGATTCCATAACCGTCGATGACTGATGTCAATGCCATTCACGAACTTCTCTTCAGCTGTATTTACTGTCATCATCCCCCAGCATTTGCTAGTGCTAGTTTCTCGTTGTTTACCAGCACATGGCTAATGTTGCGGAATGACATCACAATGGGGGTTCAAACCGTTTCAGATGCACAAAACACAAACTGGTTGTAAGAGCACCTGCTTGCCCCCAGCATGTGCTAGTGCTACTTTTCATATCATGAAGCACGTAACAAATGCGGGAAGCAAACAGTGGTCATTTCTATAAAAATACATGTCCTGTTGAATTTGTCCTTTCAACCCCCAGCATATGCTAGTGCTAGTTGTATTTGTAAGACCAGCGCAAAGCAAATGCAAGGAGTCTCTTGGTATGATGGCAAGCAGCAACAGCTAGTTTCCAAATTTGTCTTTTTGGAATACTTCTTTCTTGGCTGTCATCACGACAGTGGGACTTTCTTGTTGATGGATTTCCTTTTGCATTTCTTCCTTTATATAGCTGTTTTCTGGCAGTCAAGAGTCAAACATGCCAATCAGCACAATCACTATGCCATCAAGGTATTTGAGCAAACCCTGACGGATGTGATTACCTCGCAGGTTTGTCATTGATTGGTTGCATTGTTCTCTGTAATTGACAGAATTGATGCCTTTTGTCATCAATGTGTGTTTTGGCATAACGTGAGCTTTTAAATGCAGCAATTACAGTTAGAGACCCTAAGCATTTGCTAGTGCTAGTTTTAACAACTACAAGCACAAAACAAATACTAAGGATTCCATAACCGTCGATGACTGATGTCAATGCCATTCACGAACTTCTTTTCAGCTGTATTTACTGTCATCATCCCCCAGAATTTGCTAGTGCTAGTTTCTCGTTGTTTACCAGCACATGGCTAATGTTGCGGAATGACATCACAATGGGGGTTCAAACCGTTTCAGATGCACAAAACACAAACTGGTTGTAAGAGCACCTGCTTGCCCCCAGCATGTGCTAGTGCTACTTTTCATATCATGAAGCACGTAACAAATGCGGGAAGCAAACAGTGGTCATTTCTATAAAAATACATATCCTGTTGAATGTGTCCTTTCAACCCCCAGCATATGCTAGTGCTAGTTGTATTTGTAAGACCAGCGCAAAGCAAATGCAAGGTGTCTCTTGGTATGATGGCAAGCAGCAACAGCTAGTTTCCAAATTTGTCTTTTTGGAATACTTCTTTCTTGGCTGTCATCACGACAGTTGGACTTTCTTGTTGATGGATTTCCTTTTGCATTTCTTCTTTTATATAGCTGTTTTCTGGCAGTCAAGAGTCAAACATGCCAATCAGCACAATCACTATGCCATCAAGGTATTTGAGCAAACCCTGACGGATGTGATTACCTCGCAGGTTTGTCATTGATTGGTTGCATTGTTCTCTGTAATTGACAGAATTGATGCATTTTGTCATCAATGTGTGTTTTGGCATAACGTGAGCTTTTAAATGCAGCAATTACAGTTAGAGACCCTAAGCATTTGCTAGTGCTAGTTTTAACAACTACAAGCACAAAACAAATACTAAGGATTCCATAACCGTCGATGACTGATGTCAATGCCATTCACGAACTTCTTTTCAGCTGTATTTACTGTCATCATCCCCCAGCATTTGCTAGTGCTAGTTTCTCGTTGTTTACCAGCACATGGCTAATGTTGCGGAATGACATCACAATGGGGGTTCAAACCGTTTCAGATGCACAAAACACAAACTGGTTGTAAGAGCACCTGCTTGCCCCCAGCATGTGCTAGTGCTACTTTTCATATCATGAAGCACGTAACAAATGCGGGAAGCAAACAGTGGTCATTTCTATAAAAATACATGTCCTGTTGAATTTGTCCTTTCAACCCCCAGCATATGCTAGTGCTAGTTGTATTTGTAAGACCAGCGCAAAGCAAATGCAAGGAGTCTCTTGGTATGATGGCAAGCAGCAATAGCTAGTTTCCAAATTTGTCTTTTTGGAATACTTCTTTCTTGGCTGTCATCACGACAGTTGGCCTTTCTTGTTGATGGATTTCCTTTTGTATTTCTTCCTTTATATAGCTGTTTTCTGGCAGTCAAGAGTCAAACATGCCAATCAGCACAATCACTATGCCATCAAGGTATTTGAGCAAACCCTGACGGATGTGATTACCTCGCAGGTTTGTCATTGATTGGTTGCATTGTTCTCTGTAATTGACAGAATTGATGCCTTTTGTCATCAATGTGTGTTTTGGTATAACGTGAGCTTTTAAATGCAGCAATTACAGTTAGAGACCCTAAGCATTTGCTAGTGCTAGTTTTAACAACTACAAGCACAAAACAAATACTAAGGATTCCATAACCGTCGATGACTGATGTCAATGCCATTCACGAACTTCTTTTCAGCTGTATTTACTGTCATCATCCCCCAGCATTTGCTAGTGCTAGTTTCTCGTTGTTTACCAGCACATGGCTAATGTTGCGGAATGACATCACAATGGGGGTTCAAACCGTTCAGATGCACAAAACACAAACTGGTTGTAAGAGCACCTGCTTGCCCCCAGCATGTGCTAGTGCTACTTTTCATATCATGAAGCACGTAACAAATGCGGGAAGCAAACAGTGGTCATTTCTATAAAAATACATATCCTGTTGAATGTGTCCTTTCAACCCCCAGCATATGCTAGTGCTAGTTGTATTTGTAAGACCAGCGCAAAGCAAATGCAAGGTGTCTCTTGGTATGATGGCAAGCAGCAACAGCTAGTTTCCAAATTTGTCTTTTTGGATTACTTCTTTCTTGGCTGTCATCACGACAGTTGGACTTTCTTGTTGATGGATTTCCTTTTGCATTTCTTCTTTTATATAGCTGTTTTCTGGCAGTCAAGAGTCAAACATGCCAATCAGCACAATCACTATGCCATCAAGGTATTTGAGCAAACCCTGACGGATGTGATTACCTCGCAGGTTTGTCATTGATTGGTTGCATTGTTCTCTGTAATTGACAGAATTGATGCCTTTTGTCATCAATGTGTGTTTTGACATAACGTGAGCTTTTAAATGCAGCAATTACAGTTAGAGACCCTAAGCATTTGCTAGTGCTAGTTTTAACAACTACAAGCACAAAACAAATACTAAGGATTCCATAACCGTCGATGACTGATGTCAATGCCATTCACGAACTTCTCTTCAGCTGTATTTACTGTCATCATCCCCCAGCATTTGCTAGTGCTAGTTTCTCGTTGTTTACCAGCACATGGCTAATGTTGCGGAATGACATCACAATGGGGGTTCAAACCGTTTCAGATGCACAAAACACAAACTGGTTGTAAGAGCACCTGCTTGCCCCCAGCATGTGCTAGTGCTACTTTTCATATCATGAAGCACGTAACAAATGCGGGAAGCAAACAGTGGTCATTTCTATAAAAATACATGTCCTGTTGAATTTGTCCTTTCAACCCCCAGCATATGCTAGTGCTAGTTGTATTTGTAAGACCAGCGCAAAGCAAATGCAAGGAGTCTCTTGGTATGATGGCAAGCAGCAACAGCTAGTTTCCAAATTTGTCTTTTTGGAATACTTCTTTCTTGGCTGTCATCACGACAGTGGGACTTTCTTGTTGATGGATTTCCTTTTGCATTTCTTCCTTTATATAGCTGTTTTCTGGCAGTCAAGAGTCAAACATGCCAATCAGCACAATCACTATGCCATCAAGGTATTTGAGCAAACCCTGACGGATGTGATTACCTCGCAGGTTTGTCATTGATTGGTTGCATTGTTCTCTGTAATTGACAGAATTGATGCCTTTTGTCATCAATGTGTGTTTTGGCATAACGTGAGCTTTTAAATGCAGCAATTACAGTTAGAGACCCTAAGCATTTGCTAGTGCTAGTTTTAACAACTACAAGCACAAAACAAATACTAAGGATTCCATAACCGTCGATGACTGATGTCAATGCCATTCACGAACTTCTTTTCAGCTGTATTTACTGTCATCATCCCCCAGAATTTGCTAGTGCTAGTTTCTCGTTGTTTACCAGCACATGGCTAATGTTGCGGAATGACATCACAATGGGGGTTCAAACCGTTTCAGATGCACAAAACACAAACTGGTTGTAAGAGCACCTGCTTGCCCCCAGCATGTGCTAGTGCTACTTTTCATATCATGAAGCACGTAACAAATGCGGGAAGCAAACAGTGGTCATTTCTATAAAAATACATGTCCTGTTGAATTTGTCCTTTCAACCCCCAGCATATGCTAGTGCTAGTTGTATTTGTAAGACCAGCGCAAAGCAAATGCAAGGAGTCTCTTGGTATGATGGCAAGCAGCAACAGCTAGTTTCCAAATTTGTCTTTTTGGAATACTTCTTTCTTGGCTGTCATCACGACAGTGGGACTTTCTTGTTGATGGATTTCCTTTTGCATTTCTTCTTTTATATAGCTGTTTTCTGGCAGTCAAGAGTCAAACATGCCAATCAGCACAATCACTATGCCATCAAGGTATTTGAGCAAACCCTGACGGATGTGATTACCTCGCAGGTTTGTCATTGATTGGTTGCATTGTTCTCTGTAATTGACAGAATTGATGCATTTTGTCATCAATGTGTGTTTTGGCATAACGTGAGCTTTTAAATGCAGCAATTACAATTAGAGACCCTAAGCATTTGCTAGTGCTAGTTTTAACAACTACAAGCACAAAACAAATACTAAGGATCCCATAACCGTCGATGACTGATGTCAATGCCATTCACGAACTTCTTTTCAGCTGTATTTACTGTCATCATCCCCCAGCATTTGCTAGTGCTAGTTTCTCGTTGTTTACCAGCACATGGCTAATGTTGCGGAATGACATCACAATGGGGGTTCAAACCGTTTCAGATGCACAAAACACAAACTGGTTGTAAGAGCACCTGCTTGCCCCCAGCATGTGCTAGTGCTACTTTTCATATCATGAAGCACGTAACAAATGCGGGAAGCAAACAGTGGTCATTTCTATAAAAATACATGTCCTGTTGAATTTGTCCTTTCAACCCCCAGCATATGCTAGTGCTAGTTGTATTTGTAAGACCAGCGCAAAGCAAATGCAAGGAGTCTCTTGGTATGATGGCAAGCAGCAATAGCTAGTTTCCAAATTTGTCTTTTTGGAATACTTCTTTCTTGGCTGTCATCACGACAGTTGGCCTTTCTTGTTGATGGATTTCCTTTTGTATTTCTTCCTTTATATAGCTGTTTTCTGGCAGTCAAGAGTCAAACATGCCAATCAGCACAATCACTATGCCATCAAGGTATTTGAGCAAACCCTGACGGATGTGATTACCTCGCAGGTTTGTTATTGATTGGTTGCATTGTTCTCTGTAATTGACAGAATTGATGCCTTTTGTCATCAATGTGTGTTTTGGCATAACGTGAGCTTTTAAATGCAGCAATTACAGTTAGAGACCCTAAGCATTTGCTAGTGCTAGTTTTAACAACTACAAGCACAAAACAAATACTAAGGATTCCATAACCGTCGATGACTGATGTCAATGCCATTCACGAACTTCTTTTCAGCTGTATTTACTGTCATCATCCCCCAGCATTTGCTAGTGCTAGTTTCTCGTTGTTTACCAGCACATGGCTAATGTTGCGGAATGACATCACAATGGGGGTTCAAACCGTTTCAGATGCACAAAACACAAACTGGTTGTAAGAGCACCTGCTTGCCCCCAGCATGTGCTAGTGCTACTTTTCATATCATGAAGCACGTAACAAATGCGGGAAGCAAACAGTGGTCATTTCTATAAAAATACATGTCCTGTTGAATTTGTCCTTTCAACCCCCAGCATATGCTAGTGCTAGTTGTATTTGTAAGACCAGCGCAAAGCAAATGCAAGGAGTCTCTTGGTATGATGGCAAGCAGCAATAGCTAGTTTCCAAATTTGTCTTTTTGGAATACTTCTTTCTTGGCTGTCATCACGACAGTTGGCCTTTCTTGTTGATGGATTTCCTTTTGTATTTCTTCCTTTATATAGCTGTTTTCTGGCAGTCAAGAGTCAAACATGCCAATCAGCACAATCACTATGCCATCAAGGTATTTGAGCAAACCCTGACGGATGTGATTACCTCGCAGGTTTGTCATTGATTGGTTGCATTGTTCTCTGTAATTGACAGAATTGATGCCTTTTGTCATCAATGTGTGTTTTGGTATAACGTGAGCTTTTAAATGCAGCAATTACAGTTAGAGACCCTAAGCATTTGCTAGTGCTAGTTTTAACAACTACAAGCACAAAACAAATACTAAGGATTCCATAACCGTCGATGACTGATGTCAATGCCATTCACGAACTTCTTTTCAGCTGTATTTACTGTCATCATCCCCCAGCATTTGCTAGTGCTAGTTTCTCGTTGTTTACCAGCACATGGCTAATGTTGCGGAATGACATCACAATGGGGGTTCAAACCGTTTCAGATGCACAAAACACAAACTGGTTGTAAGAGCACCTGCTTGCCCCCAGCATGTGCTAGTGCTACTTTTCATATCATGAAGCACGTAACAAATGCGGGAAGCAAACAGTGGTCATTTCTATAAAAATACATGTCCTGTTGAATTTGTCCTTTCAACCCCCAGCATATGCTAGTGCTAGTTGTATTTGTAAGACCAGCGCAAAGCAAATGCAAGGTGTCTCTTGGTATGATGGCAAGCAGCAACAGCTAGTTTCCAAATTTGTCTTTTTGGAATACTTCTTTCTTGGCTGTCATCACGACAGTTGGACTTTCTTGTTGATGGATTTCCTTTTGCATTTCTTCTTTTATATAGCTGTTTTCTGGCAGTCAAGAGTCAAACATGCCAATCAGCACAATCACTATGCCATCAAGGTATTTGAGCAAACCCTGACGGATGTGATTACCTCGCAGGTTTGTCATTGATTGGTTGCATTGTTCTCTGTAATTGACAGAATTGATGCATTTTGTCATCAATGTGTGTTTTGGCATAACGTGAGCTTTTAAATGCAGCAATTACAGTTAGAGACCCTAAGCATTTGCTAGTGCTAGTTTTAACAACTACAAGCACAAAACAAATACTAAGGATTCCATAACCGTCGATGACTGATGTCAATGCCATTCACGAACTTCTTTTCAGCTGTATTTACTGTCATCATCCCCCAGCATTTGCTAGTGCTAGTTTCTCGTTGTTTACCAGCACATGGCTAATGTTGCGGAATGACATCACAATGGGGGTTCAAACCGTTTCAGATGCACAAAACACAAACTGGTTGTAAGAGCACCTGCTTGCCCCCAGCATGTGCTAGTGCTACTTTTCATATCATGAAGCACGTAACAAATGCGGGAAGCAAACAGTGGTCATTTCTATAAAAATACATGTCCTGTTGAATTTGTCCTTTCAACCCCCAGCATATGCTAGTGCTAGTTGTATTTGTAAGACCAGCGCAAAGCAAATGCAAGGAGTCTCTTGGTATGATGGCAAGCAGCAATAGCTAGTTTCCAAATTTGTCTTTTTGGAATACTTCTTTCTTGGCTGTCATCACGACAGTTGGCCTTTCTTGTTGATGGATTTCCTTTTGTATTTCTTCCTTTATATAGCTGTTTTCTGGCAGTCAAGAGTCAAACATGCCAATCAGCACAATCACTATGCCATCAAGGTATTTGAGCAAACCCTGACGGATGTGATTACCTCGCAGGTTTGTCATTGATTGGTTGCATTGTTCTCTGTAATTGACAGAATTGATGCCTTTTGTCATCAATGTGTGTTTTGGTATAACGTGAGCTTTTAAATGCAGCAATTACAGTTAGAGACCCTAAGCATTTGCTAGTGCTAGTTTTAACAACTACAAGCACAAAACAAATACTAAGGATTCCATAACCGTCGATGACTGATGTCAATGCCATTCACGAACTTCTTTTCAGCTGTATTTACTGTCATCATCCCCCAGCATTTGCTAGTGCTAGTTTCTCGTTGTTTACCAGCACATGGCTAATGTTGCGGAATGACATCACAATGGGGGTTCAAACCGTTCAGATGCACAAAACACAAACTGGTTGTAAGAGCACCTGCTTGCCCCCAGCATGTGCTAGTGCTACTTTTCATATCATGAAGCACGTAACAAATGCGGGAAGCAAACAGTGGTCATTTCTATAAAAATACATATCCTGTTGAATGTGTCCTTTCAACCCCCAGCATATGCTAGTGCTAGTTGTATTTGTAAGACCAGCGCAAAGCAAATGCAAGGTGTCTCTTGGTATGATGGCAAGCAGCAACAGCTAGTTTCCAAATTTGTCTTTTTGGAATACTTCTTTCTTGGCTGTCATCACGACAGTGGGACTTTCTTGTTGATGGATTTCCTTTTGCATTTCTTCTTTTATATAGCTGTTTTCTGGCAGTCAAGAGTCAAACATGCCAATCAGCACAATCACTATGCCATCAAGGTATTTGAGCAAACCCTGACGGATGTGATTACCTCGCAGGTTTGTCATTGATTGGTTGCATTGTTCTCTGTAATTGACAGAATTGATGCATTTTGTCATCAATGTGTGTTTTGGCATAACGTGAGCTTTTAAATGCAGCAATTACAGTTAGAGACCCTAAGCATTTGCTAGTGCTAGTTTTAACAACTACAAGCACAAAACAAATACTAAGGATTCCATAACCGTCGATGACTGATGTCAATGCCATTCACGAACTTCTTTTCAGCTGTATTTACTGTCATCATCCCCCAGCATTTGCTAGTGCTAGTTTCTCGTTGTTTACCAGCACATGGCTAATGTTGCGGAATGACATCACAATGGGGGTTCAAACCGTTTCAGATGCACAAAACACAAACTGGTTGTAAGAGCACCTGCTTGCCCCCAGCATGTGCTAGTGCTACTTTTCATATCATGAAGCACGTAACAAATGCGGGAAGCAAACAGTGGTCATTTCTATAAAAATACATGTCCTGTTGAATTTGTCCTTTCAACCCCCAGCATATGCTAGTGCTAGTTGTATTTGTAAGACCAGCGCAAAGCAAATGCAAGGAGTCTCTTGGTATGATGGCAAGCAGCAATAGCTAGTTTCCAAATTTGTCTTTTTGGAATACTTCTTTCTTGGCTGTCATCACGACAGTTGGCCTTTCTTGTTGATGGATTTCCTTTTGTATTTCTTCCTTTATATAGCTGTTTTCTGGCAGTCAAGAGTCAAACATGCCAATCAGCACAATCACTATGCCATCAAGGTATTTGAGCAAACCCTGACGGATGTGATTACCTCGCAGGTTTGTCATTGATTGGTTGCATTGTTCTCTGTAATTGACAGAATTGATGCCTTTTGTCATCAATGTGTGTTTTGGTATAACGTGAGCCTTTAAATGCAGCAATTACAGTTAGAGACCCTAAGCATTTGCTAGTGCTAGTTTTAACAACTACAAGCACAAAACAAATACTAAGGATTCCATAACCGTCGATGACTGATGTCAATGCCATTCACGAACTTCTTTTCAGCTGTATTTACTGTCATCATCCCCCAGCATTTGCTAGTGCTAGTTTCTCGTTGTTTACCAGCACATGGCTAATGTTGCGGAATGACATCACAATGGGGGTTCAAACCGTTCAGATGCACAAAACACAAACTGGTTGTAAGAGCACCTGCTTGCCCCCAGCATGTGCTAGTGCTACTTTTCATATCATGAAGCACGTAACAAATGCGGGAAGCAAACAGTGGTCATTTCTATAAAAATACATATCCTGTTGAATGTGTCCTTTCAACCCCCAGCATATGCTAGTGCTAGTTGTATTTGTAAGACCAGCGCAAAGCAAATGCAAGGTGTCTCTTGGTATGATGGCAAGCAGCAACAGCTAGTTTCCAAATTTGTCTTTTTGGATTACTTCTTTCTTGGCTGTCATCACGACAGTTGGACTTTCTTGTTGATGGATTTCCTTTTGCATTTCTTCTTTTATATAGCTGTTTTCTGGCAGTCAAGAGTCAAACATGCCAATCAGCACAATCACAATGCCATCAAGGTATTTGAGCAAACCCTGACGGATGTGATTACCTCGCAGGTTTGTCATTGATTGGTTGAATTGTTCTCTGTAATTGACAGAATTGATGCCTTTTGTCATCAATGTGTGTTTTGACATAACGTGAGCTTTTAAATGCAGCAATTACAGTTAGAGACCCTAAGCATTTGCTAGTGCTAGTTTTAACAACTACAAGCACAAAACAAATACTAAGGATTCCATAACCGTCGATGACTGATGTCAATGCCATTCACGAACTTCTTTTCAGCTGTATTTACTGTCATCATCCCCCAGCATTTGCTAGTGCTAGTTTCTCGTTGTTTACCAGCACATGGCTAATGTTGCGGAATGACATCACAATGGGGGTTCAAACCGTTTCAGATGCACAAAACACAAACTGGTTGTAAGAGCACCTGCTTGCCCCCAGCATGTGCTAGTGCTACTTTTCATATCATGAAGCACGTAACAAATGCGGGAAGCAAACAGTGGTCATTTCTATAAAAATACATGTCCTGTTGAATTTGTCCTTTCAACCCCCAGCATATGCTAGTGCTAGTTGTATTTGTAAGACCAGCGCAAAGCAAATGCAAGGTGTCTCTTGGTATGATGGCAAGCAGCAACAGCTAGTTTCCAAATTTGTCTTTTTGGAATACTTCTTTCTTGGCTGTCATCACGACAGTTGGACTTTCTTGTTGATGGATTTCCTTTTGCATTTCTTCTTTTATATAGCTGTTTTCTGGCAGTCAAGAGTCAAACATGCCAATCAGCACAATCACTATGCCATCAAGGTATTTGAGCAAACCCTGACGGATGTGATTACCTCGCAGGTTTGTCATTGATTGGTTGCATTGTTCTCTGTAATTGACAGAATTGATGCATTTTGTCATCAATGTGTGTTTTGGCATAACGTGAGCTTTTAAATGCAGCAATTACAGTTAGAGACCCTAAGCATTTGCTAGTGCTAGTTTTAACAACTACAAGCACAAAACAAATACTAAGGATTCCATAACCGTCGATGACTGATGTCAATGCCATTCACGAACTTCTTTTCAGCTGTATTTACTGTCATCATCCCCCAGCATTTGCTAGTGCTAGTTTCTCGTTGTTTACCAGCACATGGCTAATGTTGCGGAATGACATCACAATGGGGGTTCAAACCGTTTCAGATGCACAAAACACAAACTGGTTGTAAGAGCACCTGCTTGCCCCCAGCATGTGCTAGTGCTACTTTTCATATCATGAAGCACGTAACAAATGCGGGAAGCAAACAGTGGTCATTTCTATAAAAATACATGTCCTGTTGAATTTGTCCTTTCAACCCCCAGCATATGCTAGTGCTAGTTGTATTTGTAAGACCAGCGCAAAGCAAATGCAAGGAGTCTCTTGGTATGATGGCAAGCAGCAATAGCTAGTTTCCAAATTTGTCTTTTTGGAATACTTCTTTCTTGGCTGTCATCACGACAGTTGGCCTTTCTTGTTGATGGATTTCCTTTTGTATTTCTTCCTTTATATAGCTGTTTTCTGGCAGTCAAGAGTCAAACATGCCAATCAGCACAATCACTATGCCATCAAGGTATTTGAGCAAACCCTGACGGATGTGATTACCTCGCAGGTTTGTCATTGATTGGTTGCATTGTTCTCTGTAATTGACAGAATTGATGCCTTTTGTCATCAATGTGTGTTTTGGTATAACGTGAGCTTTTAAATGCAGCAATTACAGTTAGAGACCCTAAGCATTTGCTAGTGCTAGTTTTAACAACTACAAGCACAAAACAAATACTAAGGATTCCATTACCGTCGATGACTGATGTCAATGCCATTCACGAACTTCTTTTCAGCTGTATTTACTGTCATCATCCCCCAGCATTTGCTAGTGCTAGTTTCTCGTTGTTTACCAGCACATGGCTAATGTTGCGGAATGACATCACAATGGGGGTTCAAACCGTTCAGATGCACAAAACACAAACTGGTTGTAAGAGCACCTGCTTGCCCCCAGCATGTGCTAGTGCTACTTTTCATATCATGAAGCACGTAACAAATGCGGGAAGCAAACAGTGGTCATTTCTATAAAAATACATATCCTGTTGAATGTGTCCTTTCAACCCCCAGCATATGCTAGTGCTAGTTGTATTTGTAAGACCAGCGCAAAGCAAATGCAAGGTGTCTCTTGGTATGATGGCAAGCAGCAACAGCTAGTTTCCAAATTTGTCTTTTTGGATTACTTCTTTCTTGGCTGTCATCACGACAGTTGGACTTTCTTGTTGATGGATTTCCTTTTGCATTTCTTCTTTTATATAGCTGTTTTCTGGCAGTCAAGAGTCAAACATGCCAATCAGCACAATCACAATGCCATCAAGGTATTTGAGCAAACCCTGACGGATGTGATTACCTCGCAGGTTTGTCATTGATTGGTTGCATTGTTCTCTGTAATTGACAGAATTGATGCCTTTTGTCATCAATGTGTGTTTTGGCATAACGTGAGCTTTTAAATGCAGCAATTACAGTTAGAGACCCTAAGCATTTGCTAGTGCTAGTTTTAACAACTACAAGCACAAAACAAATACTAAGGATTCCATAACCGTCGATGACTGATGTCAATGCCATTCACGAACTTCTTTTCAGCTGTATTTACTGTCATCATCCCCCAGCATTTGCTAGTGCTAGTTTCTCGTTGTTTACCAGCACATGGCTAATGTTGCGGAATGACATCACAATGGGGGTTCAAACCGTTTCAGATGCACAAAACACAAACTGGTTGTAAGAGCACCTGCTTGCCCCCAGCATGTGCTAGTGCTACTTTTCATATCATGAAGCACGTAACAAATGCGGGAAGCAAACAGTGGTCATTTCTATAAAAATACATGTCCTGTTGAATTTGTCCTTTCAACCCCCAGCATATGCTAGTGCTAGTTGTATTTGTAAGACCAGCGCAAAGCAAATGCAAGGAGTCTCTTGGCATGATGGCAAGCAGCAACAGCTAGTTTCCAAATTTGTCTTTTTGGAATACTTCTATCTTGGCTGTCATCACGACAGTGGGACTTTCTTGTTGATGGATTTCCTTTTGCATTTCTTCTTTTATATAGCTGTTTTCTGGCAGTCAAGAGTCAAACATGCCAATCAGCACAATCACTATGCCATCAAGGTATTTGAGCAAACCCTGACGGATGTGATTACCTCGCAGGTTTGTCATTGATTGGTTGCATTGTTCTTTGTAATTGACAGAATTGATGCATTTTGTCATCAATGTGTGTTTTGGCATAACGTGAGCTTTTAAATGCAGCAATTACAGTTAGAGACCCTAAGCATTTGCTAGTGCTAGTTTTAACAACTACAAGCACAAAACAAATACTAAGGATTCCATAACCGTCGATGACTGATGTCAATGCCATTCACGAACTTCTTTTCAGCTGTATTTACTGTCATCATCCCCCAGCATTTGCTAGTGCTAGTTTCTCGTTGTTTACCAGCACATGGCTAATGTTGCGGAATGACATCACAATGGGGGTTCAAACCGTTTCAGATGCACAAAACACAAACTGGTTGTAAGAGCACCTGCTTGCCCCCAGCATGTGCTAGTGCTACTTTTCATATCATGAAGCACGTAACAAATGCGGGAAGCAAACAGTGGTCATTTCTATAAAAATACATGTCCTGTTGAATTTGTCCTTTCAACCCCCAGCATATGCTAGTGCTAGTTGTATTTGTAAGACCAGCGCAAAGCAAATGCAAGGAGTCTCTTGGTATGATGGCAAGCAGCAACAGCTAGTTTCCAAATTTGTCTTTTTGGAATACTTCTTTCTTGGCTGTCATCACGACAGTGGGACTTTCTTGTTGATGGATTTCCTTTTGCATTTCTTCCTTTATATAGCTGTTTTCTGGCAGTCAAGAGTCAAACATGCCAATCAGCACAATCACTATGCCATCAAGGTATTTGAGCAAACCCTGACGGATGTGATTACCTCGCAGGTTTGTCATTGATTGGTTGCATTGTTCTCTGTAATTGACAGAATTGATGCCTTTTGTCATCAATGTGTGTTTTGGCATAACGTGAGCTTTTAAATGCAGCAATTACAGTTAGAGACCCTAAGCATTTGCTAGTGCTAGTTTTAACAACTACAAGCACAAAACAAATACTAAGGATTCCATAACCGTCGATGACTGATGTCAATGCCATTCACGAACTTCTTTTCAGCTGTATTTACTGTCATCATCCCCCAGCATTTGCTAGTGCTAGTTTCTCGTTGTTTACCAGCACATGGCTAATGTTGCGGAATGACATCACAATGGGGGTTCAAACCGTTTCAGATGCACAAAACACAAACTGGTTGTAAGAGCACCTGCTTGCCCCCAGCATGTGCTAGTGCTACTTTTCATATCATGAAGCACGTAACAAATGCGGGAAGCAAACAGTGGTCATTTCTATAAAAATACATGTCCTGTTGAATTTGTCCTTTCAACCCCCAGCATATGCTGGTGCTAGTTGTATTTGTAAGACCAGCGCAAAGCAAATGCAAGGAGTCTCTTGGTATGATGGCAAGCAGCAACAGCTAGTTTCCAAATTTGTCTTTTTGGAATACTTCTTTCTTGGCTGTCATCACGACAGTGGGACTTTCTTGTTGATGGATTTCCTTTTGCATTTCTTCCTTTATATAGCTGTTTTCTGGCAGTCAAGAGTCAAACATGCCAATCAGCACAATCACTATGCCATCAAGGTATTTGAGCAAACCCTGACGGATGTGATTACCTCGCAGGTTTGTCATTGATTGGTTGCATTGTTCTCTGTAATTGACAGAATTGATGCCTTTTGTCATCAATGTGTGTTTTGGCATAACGTGAGCTTTTAAATGCAGCAATTACAGTTAGAGACCCTAAGCATTTGCTAGTGCTAGTTTTAACAACTACAAGCACAAAACAAATACTAAGGATTCCATAACCGTCGATGACTGATGTCAATGCCATTCACGAACTTCTTTTCAGCTGTATTTACTGTCATCATCCCCCAGAATTTGCTAGTGCTAGTTTCTCGTTGTTTACCAGCACATGGCTAATGTTGCGGAATGACATCACAATGGGGGTTCAAACCGTTTCAGATGCACAAAACACAAACTGGTTGTAAGAGCACCTGCTTGCCCCCAGCATGTGCTAGTGCTACTTTTCATATCATGAAGCACGTAACAAATGCGGGAAGCAAACAGTGGTCATTTCTATAAAAATACATGTCCTGTTGAATTTGTCCTTTCAACCCCCAGCATATGCTAGTGCTAGTTGTATTTGTAAGACCAGCGCAAAGCAAATGCAAGGAGTCTCTTGGTATGATGGCAAGCAGCAACAGCTAGTTTCCAAATTTGTCTTTTTGGAATACTTCTTTCTTGGCTGTCATCACGACAGTGGGACTTTCTTGTTGATGGATTTCCTTTTGCATTTCTTCTTTTATATAGCTGTTTTCTGGCAGTCAAGAGTCAAACATGCCAATCAGCACAATCACTATGCCATCAAGGTATTTGAGCAAACCCTGACGGATGTGATTACCTCGCAGGTTTGTCATTGATTGGTTGCATTGTTCTCTGTAATTGACAGAATTGATGCATTTTGTCATCAATGTGTGTTTTGGCATAACGTGAGCTTTTAAATGCAGCAATTACAGTTAGAGACCCTAAGCATTTGCTAGTGCTAGTTTTAACAACTACAAGCACAAAACAAATACTAAGGATTCCATAACCGTCGATGACTGATGTCAATGCCATTCACGAACTTCTTTTCAGCTGTATTTACTGTCATCATCCCCCAGCATTTGCTAGTGCTAGTTTCTCGTTGTTTACCAGCACATGGCTAATGTTGCGGAATGACATCACAATGGGGGTTCAAACCGTTTCAGATGCACAAAACACAAACTGGTTGTAAGAGCACCTGCTTGCCCCCAGCATGTGCTAGTGCTACTTTTCATATCATGAAGCACGTAACAAATGCGGGAAGCAAACAGTGGTCATTTCTATAAAAATACATGTCCTGTTGAATTTGTCCTTTCAACCCCCAGCATATGCTAGTGCTAGTTGTATTTGTAAGACCAGCGCAAAGCAAATGCAAGGAGTCTCTTGGTATGATGGCAAGCAGCAATAGCTAGTTTCCAAATTTGTCTTTTTGGAATACTTCTTTCTTGGCTGTCATCACGACAGTTGGCCTTTCTTGTTGATGGATTTCCTTTTGTATTTCTTCCTTTATATAGCTGTTTTCTGGCAGTCAAGAGTCAAACATGCCAATCAGCACAATCACTATGACATCAAGGTATTTGAGCAAACCCTGACGGATGTGATTACCTCGCAGGTTTGTCATTGATTGGTTGCATTGTTCTCTGTAATTGACAGAATTGATGCCTTTTGTCATCAATGTGTGTTTTGGCATAACGTGAGCTTTTAAATGCAGCAATTACAGTTAGAGACCCTAAGCATTTGCTAGTGCTAGTTTTAACAACTACAAGCACATAACAAATACTAAGGATTCCATAACCGTCGATGACTGATGTCAATGCCATTCACGAACTTCTTTTCAGCTGTATTTACTGTCATCATCCCCCAGCATTTGCTAGTGCTAGTTTCTCGTTGTTTGCCAGCACATGGCTAATGTTGCGGAATGACATCACAATGGGGGTTCAAACCGTTTCAGATGCACAAAACACAAACTGGTTGTAAGAGCACCTGCTTGCCCCCAGCATGTGCTAGTGCTACTTTTCATATCATGAAGCACGTAACAAATGCGGGAAGCAAACAGTGGTCATTTCTATAAAAATACATGTCCTGTTGAATTTGTCCTTTCAACCCCCAGCATATGCTAGTGCTAGTTGTATTTGTAAGACCAGCGCAAAGCAAATGCAAGGAGTCTCTTGGTATGATGGCAAGCAGCAACAGCTAGTTTCCAAATTTGTATTTTTGGAATACTTCTTTCTTGGCTGTCATCACGACAGTGGGACTTTCTTGTTGATGGATTTCCTTTTGCATTTCTTCCTTTATATAGCTGTTTTCTGGCAGTCAAGAGTCAAACATGCCAATCAGCACAATCACTATGCCATCAAGGTATTTGAGCAAACCCTGACGGATGTGATTACCTCGCAGGTTTGTCATTGATTGGTTGCATTGTTCTCTGTAATTGACAGAATTGATGCCTTTTGTCATCAATGTGTGTTTTGGCATAACGTGAGCTTTTAAATGCAGCAATTACAGTTAGAGACCCTAAGCATTTGCTAGTGCTAGTTTTAACAACTACAAGCACAAAACAAATACTAAGGATTCCATAACCGTCGATGACTGATGTCAATGCCATTCACGAACTTCTTTTCAGCTGTATTTACTGTCATCATCCCCCAGAATTTGCTAGTGCTAGTTTCTCGTTGTTTACCAGCACATGGCTAATGTTGCGGAATGACATCACAATGGGGGTTCAAACCGTTTCAGATGCACAAAACACAAACTGGTTGTAAGAGCACCTGCTTGCCCCCAGCATGTGCTAGTGCTACTTTTCATATCATGAAGCACGTAACAAATGCGGGAAGCAAACAGTGGTCATTTCTATAAAAATACATGTCCTGTTGAATTTGTCCTTTCAACCCCCAGCATATGCTAGTGCTAGTTGTATTTGTAAGACCAGCGCAAAGCAAATGCAAGGAGTCTCTTGGTATGATGGCAAGCAGCAACAGCTAGTTTCCAAATTTGTCTTTTTGGAATACTTCTTTCTTGGCTGTCATCACGACAGTGGGACTTTCTTGTTGATGGATTTCCTTTTGCATTTCTTCTTTTATATAGCTGTTTTCTGGCAGTCATGAGTCAAACATGCCAATCAGCACAATCACTATGCCATCAAGGTATTTGAGCAAACCCTGACGGATGTGATTACCTCGCAGGTTTGTCATTGATTGGTTGCATTGTTCTCTGTAATTGACAGAATTGATGCATTTTGTCATCAATGTGTGTTTTGGCATAACGTGAGCTTTTAAATGCAGCAATTACAGTTAGAGACCCTAAGCATTTGCTAGTGCTAGTTTTAACAACTACAAGCACAAAACAAATACTAAGGATTCCATAACCGTCGAGGACTGATGTCAATGCCATTCACGAACTTCTTTTCAGCTGTATTTACTGTCATCATCCCCCAGCATTTGCTAGTGCTAGTTTCTCGTTGTTTACCAGCACATGGCTAATGTTGCGGAATGACATCACAATGGGGGTTCAAACCGTTTCAGATGCACAAACCACAAACTGGTTGTAAGAGCACCTGCTTGCCCCCAGCATGTGCTAGTGCTACTTTTCATATCATGAAGCACGTAACAAATGCGGGAAGCAAACAGTGGTCATTTCTATAAAAATACATGTCCTGTTGAATTTGTCCTTTCAACCCCCAGCATATGCTAGTGCTAGTTGTATTTGTAAGACCAGCGCAAAGCAAATGCAAGGAGTCTCTTGGTATGATGGCAAGCAGCAATAGCTAGTTTCCAAATTTGTCTTTTTGGAATACTTCTTTCTTGGCTGTCATCACGACAGTTGGCCTTTCTTGTTGATGGATTTCCTTTTGTATTTCTTCCTTTATATAGCTGTTTTCTGGCAGTCAAGAGTCAAACATGCCAATCAGCACAATCACTATGCCATCAAGGTATTTGAGCAAACCCTGACGGATGTGATTACCTCGCAGGTTTGTCATTGATTGGTTGCATTGTTCTCTGTAATTGACAGAATTGATGCCTTTTGTCATCAATGTGTGTTTTGGCATAACGTGAGCTTTTAAATGCAGCAATTACAGTTAGAGACCCTAAGCATTTGCTAGTGCTAGTTTTAACAACTACAAGCACATAACAAATACTAAGGATTCCATAACCGTCGATGACTGATGTCAATGCCATTCACGAACTTCTTTTCAGCTGTATTTACTGTCATCATCCCCCAGCATTTGCTAGTGCTAGTTTCTCGTTGTTTGCCAGCACATGGCTAATGTTGCGGAATGACATCACAATGGGGGTTCAAACCGTTTCAGATGCACAAAACACAAACTGGTTGTAAGAGCACCTGCTTGCCCCCAGCATGTGCTAGTGCTACTTTTCATATCATGAAGCACATAACAAATGCGGGAAGCAAACAGTGGTCATTTCTATAAAAATACATGTCCTGTTGAATTTGTCCTTTCAACCCCCAGCATATGCTAGTGCTAGTTGTATTTGTAAGACCAGCGCAAAGCAAATGCAAGGTGTCTCTTGGTATGATGGCAAGCAGCAACAGCTAGTTTCCAAATTTGTCTTTTTGGAATACTTCTTTCTTGGCTGTCATCACGACAGTTGGACTTTCTTGTTGATGGATTTCCTTTTGCATTTCTTCTTTTATATAGCTGTTTTCTGGCAGTCAAGAGTCAAACATGCCAATCAGCACAATCACTATGCCATCAAGGTATTTGAGCAAACCCTGACGGATGTGATTACCTCGCAGGTTTGTCATTGATTGGTTGCATTGTTCTCTGTAATTGACAGAATTGATGCCTTTTGTCATCAATGTGTGTTTTGACATAACGTGAGCTTTTAAATGCAGCAATTACAGTTAGAGACCCTAAGCATTTGCTAGTGCTAGTTTTAACAACTACAAGCACAAAACAAATACTAAGGATTCCATAACCGTCGATGACTGATGTCAATGCCATTCACGAACTTCTTTTCAGCTGTATTTACTGTCATCATCCCCCAGCATTTGCTAGTGCTAGTTTCTCGTTGTTTACCAGCACATGGCTAATGTTGCGGAATGACATCACAATGGGGGTTCAAACCGTTTCAGATGCACACAACACAAACTGGTTGTAAGAGCACCTGCTTGCCCCCAGCATGTGCTAGTGCTACTTTTCATATCATGAAGCACATAACAAATGCGGGAAGCAAACAGTGGTCATTTCTATAAAAATACATGTCCTGTTGAATTTGTCCTTTCAACCCCCAGCATATGCTAGTGCTAGTTGTATTTGTAAGACCAGCGCAAAGCAAATGCCAGGAGTCTCTTGGTATGATGGCAAGCAGCAAACGCTAGTTTCCAAATTTGTCTTTTTGGAATACTTCTTTCTTGGCTGTCATCACGACAGTGGGACTTTCTTGTTGATGGATTTCCTTTTGCATTTCTTCTTTTATATAGCTGTTTTCTGGCAGTCAAGAGTCAAACATGCCAATCAGCACAATCACTATGCCATCAAGGTATTTGAGCAAACCCTGACGGATGTGATTACCTCGCAGGTTTGTCATTGATTGGTTGCATTGTTCTCTGTAATTGACAGAATTGATGCATTTTGTCATCAATGTGTGTTTTGGCATAACGTGAGCTTTTAAATGCAGCAATTACAGTTAGAGACCCTAAGCATTTGCTAGTGCTAGTTTTAACAACTACAAGCACAAAACAAATACAAAGGATTCCATAACCGTCGATGACTGATGTCAATGCCATTCACGAACTTCTTTTCAGCTGTATTTACTGTCATCATCCCCCAGCATTTGCTAGTGCTAGTTTCTCGTTGTTTACCAGCACATGGCTAATGTTGCGGAATGACATCACAATGGGGGTTCAAACCGTTTCAGATGCACAAAACACAAACTGGTTGTAAGAGCACCTGCTTGCCCCCAGCATGTGCTAGTGCTACTTTTCATATCATGAAGCACATAACAAATGCGGGAAGCAAACAGTGGTCATTTCTATAAAAATACATGTCCTGTTGAATTTGTCCTTTCAACCCCCAGCATATGCTAGTGCTAGTTGTATTTGTAAGACCAGCGCAAAGCAAATGCAAGGAGTCTCTTGGTATGATGGCAAGCAGCAACAGCTAGTTTCCAAATTTGTCTTTTTGGAATACTTCTTTCTTGGCTGTCATCACGACAGTTGGCCTTTATTGTTGATGGATTTCCTTTTGCATTTCTTCTTTTATATAGCTGTTTTCTGGCAGTCAAGAGTCAAACATGCCAATCAGCACAATCACTATGCCATCAAGGTATTTGAGCAAACCCTGACGGATGTGATTACCTCGCAGGTTTGTCATTGATTGGTTGCATTGTTCTCTGTAATTGACAGAATTGATGCATTTTGTCATCAATGTGTGTTTTGGCATAACGTGAGCTTTTAAATGCAGCAATTACAGTTAGAGACCCTAAGCATTTGCTAGTGCTAGTTTTAACAACTACAAGCACAAAACAAATACTAAGGATTCCATAACCGTCGATGACTGATGTCAATGCCATTCACGAACTTCTTTTCAGCTGTATTTACTGTCATAATCCCCCAGCATTTGCTAGTGCTAGTTTCTCGTTGTTTACCAGCACATGGCTAATGTCATCGACGGTTATGGAATCCATGCTGGGGGCAAGCAGGTGCTCTTACAACCAGTTTGTGTTTTGTGCATCTGAAACGGTTTGAACCCCCATTGTGATGTCATTCCGCAACATTAGCCATGTGCTGGTAAACAACGAGAAACTAGCACTAGCAAATGCTGGGGGATGATGACAGTAAATACAGCTGAAAAGAAGTTCGTGAATGGCATTGACATCAGTCATCGACGGTTATGGAATCCTTAGTATTTGTTTTGTGCTTGTAGTTGTTAAAACTAGCACTAGCAAATGCTTAGGGTCTCTAACTGTAATTGCTGCATTTAAAAGCTCACGTTATGCCAAAACACACATTGATGACAAAAGGCATCAATTCTGTCAATTACAGAGAACAATGCAACCAATCAATGACAAACCTGCGAGGTAATCACATCCGTCAGGGTTTGCTCAAATATCTTGATGGCATAATGATGTTGCTGATTGGCATGTTTGACTCTTGACTGCCAGAAAACAGCTATATAAAAGAAGAAATGCAAAAGGAAATCCATCAACAAGAAAGTCCCACTGTCGTGATGACAGCCAAGAAAGAAGTATTCCAAAAAGACAAATTTGGAAACTAGCGTTTGCTGCTTGCCATCATACCAAGAGACTCCTTGCATTTGCTTTGCGCTGGTCTTACAAATACAACTAGCACTAGCATATGCTGTGGGTTGAAAGGACAAATTCAACAGGATATGTATTTTTTATAGAAATGACCACTGTTTGCTTCCCGCATTTGTTACGTGCTTCATGATATGAAAAGTAGCACTAGCACATGCTGGGGGCAAGCAGGTGCTCTTACAACCAGTTTGTGTTTTGTGCATCTGAAACGGTTTGAACCCCCATTGTGATGTCATTCCGCAACATTAGCCATGTGCTTGTAAACAACGAGAAACTAGCACTAGCAAATGCTGGGGGATGATGACAGTAAATACAGCTGAAAAGAAGTTCGTGAATGGCATTGACATCAGTCATCGACGGTTATGGAATCCTTAGTATTTGTTTTGTGCTTGTAGTTGTTAAAACTAGCACTAGCAAATGCTTAGGGTCTCTAACTGTAATTGCTGCATTTAAAAGCTCACGTTATGCCAAAACACACATTGATGACAAAAGGCATCAATTCTGTCAATTACAGAGAACAATGCAACCAATCAATGACAAACCTGCGAGGTAATCACATCCGTCAGGGTTTGCTCAAATATCTTGATGGCATAATGATGTTGCTGATTGGCATGTTTGACTCTTGACTGCCAGAAAACAGCTATATAAAAGAAGAAATGCAAAAGGAAATCCATCAACAAGAAAGTCCCACTGTCGTGATGACAGCCAAGAAAGAAGTATTCCAAAAAGACAAATTTGGAAACTAGCTGTTGCTGCTTGCCATCATACCAAGAGACTCCTTGCATTTGCTTTGTGCTGGTCTTACAAATACAACTAGACACTAGCATATGCTGGGGGTTGAAAGGACAAATTCAACAGGATATGTATTTTTATAGAAATGACCACTGTTTGCTTCCCGCATTTGTTACGTGCTTCATGATATGAAAAGTAGCACTAGCACATGCTGGGGGCAAGCAGGTGCTCTTACAACCAGTTTGTGTTTTGTGCATCTGAAACGGTTTGAACCCCCATTGTGATGTCATTCCGCAACATTAGCCATGTGCTTGTAAACAACGAGAAACTAGCACTAGCAAATGCTGGGGGATGATGACAGTAAATACAGCTGAAAAGAAGTTCGTGAATGGCATTGACATCAGTCATCGACGGTTATGGAATCCTTAGTATTTGTTTTGTGCTTGTAGTTGTTAAAACTAGCACTAGCAAATGCTTAGGGTCTCTAACTGTAATTGCTGCATTTAAAAGCTCACGTTATGCCAAAACACACATTGATGACAAAAGGCATCAATTCTGTCAATTACAGAGAACAATGCAACCAATCAATGACAAACCTGCGAGGTAATCACATCCGTCAGGGTTTGCTCAAATATCTTGATGGCATAATGATGTTGCTGATTGGCATGTTTGCCTCTTGACTGCCAGAAAACAGATATATAAAAGAAGAAATGCAAAAGGAAATCCATCAACAAGAAAGTCCCACTGTCGTGATGACAGCCAAGAAAGAAGTATTCCAAAAAGACAAATTTGGAAACTAGCGTTTGCTGCTTGCCATCATACCAAGAGACTCCTTGCATTTGCTTTGCGCTGGTCTTACAAATACAACTAGCACTAGCATATGCTGGGGGTTGAAAGGACAAATTCAACAGGACATGTATTTTTATAGAAATGACCACTGTTTGCTTCCCGCATTTGTTACGTGCTTCATGATATGAAAAGTAGCACTAGCACATGCTGGGGGCAAGCAGGTGCTCTTACAACCAGTTTGTGTTTTGTGCATCTGAAACGGTTTGAACCCCCATTGTGATGTCATTCCGCAACATTAGCCATGTGCTTGTAAACAACGAGAAACTAGCACTAGCAAATGCTGGGGGATGATGACAGTAAATACAGCTGAAAAGAAGTTCGTGAATGGCATTGACATCAGTCATCGACGGTTATGGAATCCTTAGTATTTGTTTTGTGCTTGTAGTTGTTAAAACTAGCACTAGCAAATGCTTAGGGTCTCTAACTGTAATTGCTGCATTTAAAAGCTCACGTTATGCCAAAACACACATTGATGACAAAAGGCATCAATTCTGTCAATTACAGAGAACAATGCAACCAATCAATGACAAACCTGCGAGGTAATCACATCCGTCAGGGTTTGCTCAAATATCTTGATGGCATAATGATGTTGCTGATTGGCATGTTTGACTCTTGACTGCCAGAAAACAGCTATATAAAAGAAGAAATGCAAAAGGAAATCCATCAACAAGAAAGTCCCACTGTCGTGATGACAGCCAAGAAAGAAGTATTCCAAAAAGACAAATTTGGAAACTAGCGTTTGCTGCTTGCCATCATACCAAGAGACTCCTTGCATTTGCTTTGCGCTGGTCTTACAAATACAACTAGCACTAGCATATGCTGGGGGTTGAAAGGACAAATTCAACAGGATATGTATTTTTTATAGAAATGACCACTGTTTGCTTCCCGCATTTGTTACGTGCTTCATGATATGAAAAGTAGCACTAGCACATGCTGGGGGCAAGCAGGTGCTCTTACAACCAGTTTGTGTTTTGTGCATCTGAAACGGTTTGAACCCCCATTGTGATGTCATTCCGCAACATTAGCCATGTGCTTGTAAACAACGAGAAACTAGCACTAGCAAATGCTGGGGGATGATGACAGTAAATACAGCTGAAAAGAAGTTCGTGAATGGCATTGACATCAGTCATCGACGGTTATGGAATCCTTAGTGTTTGTTTTGTGCTTGTAGTTGTTAAAACTAGCACTAGCAAATGCTTAGGGTCTCTAACTGTAATTGCTGCATTTAAAAGCTCACGTTATGCCAAAACACACATTGATGACAAAAGGCATCAATTCTGTCAATTACAGAGAACAATGCAACCAATCAATGACAAACCTGCGAGGTAATCACATCCGTCAGGGTTTGCTCAAATATCTTGATGGCATAATGATGTTGCTGATTGGCATGTTTGACTCTTGACTGCCAGAAAACAGCTATATAAAAGAAGAAATGCAAAAGGAAATCCATCAACAAGAAAGTCCCACTGTCGTGATGACAGCCAAGAAAGAAGTATTCCAAAAAGACAAATTCGGAAACTAGCGTTTGCTGCTTGCCATCATACCAAGAGACTCCTTGCATTTGCTTTGCGCTGGTCTTACAAATACAACTAGCACTAGCATATGCTGGGGGTTGAAAGGACAAATTCAACAGGATATGTATTTTTATAGAAATGACCACTGTTTGCTTCCCGCATTTGTTACGTGCTTCGTGATATGAAAGTAGCACTAGCACATGCTGGGGGCAAGCAGGTGCTCTTACAACCAGTTTGTGTTTTGTGCATCTGAAACGGTTTGAACCCCCATTGTGATGTCATTCCGCAACATTAGCCATGTGCTGGTAAACAACGAGAAACTAGCACTAGCAAATGCTGGGGGATGATGACAGTAAATACAGCTGAAAAGAAGTTCGTGAATGGCATTGACATCAGTCATCGACGGTTATGGAATCCTTAGTATTTGTTTTGTGCTTGTAGTTGTTAAAACTAGCACTAGCAAATGCTTAGGGTCTCTAACTGTAATTGCTGCATTTAAAAGCTCACGTTATGCCAAAACACACATTGATGACAAAAGGCATCAATTCTGTCAATTACAGAGAACAATGCAACCAATCAATGACAAACCTGCGAGGTAATCACATCCGTCAGGGTTTGCTCAAATATCTTGATGGCATAATGATGTTGCTGATTGGCATGTTTGACTCTTGACTGCCAGAAAACAGCTATATAAAAGAAGAAATGCAAAAGGAAATCCATCAACAAGAAAGTCCCACTGTCGTGATGACAGCCAAGAAAGAAGTATTCCAAAAAGACAAATTTGGAAACTAGCGTTTGCTGCTTGCCATCATACCAAGAGACTCCTTGCATTTGCTTTGCGCTGGTCTTACAAATACAACTAGCACTAGCATATGCTGGGGGTTGAAAGGACAAATTCAACAGGATATGTATTTTTTATAGAAATGACCACTGTTTGCTTCCCGCATTTGTTACGAGCTTCATGATATGAAAAGTAGCACTAGCACATGCTGGGGGCAAGCAGGTGCTCTTACAACCAGTTTGTGTTTTGTGCATCTGAAACGGTTTGAACCCCCATTGTGATGTCATTCCGCAACATTAGCCATGTGCTTGTAAACAACGAGAAACTAGCACTAGCAAATGCTGGGGGATGATGACAGTAAATACAGCTGAAAAGAAGTTCGTGAATGGCATTGACATCAGTCATCGACGGTTATGGAATCCTTAGTATTTGTTTTGTGCTTGTAGTTGTTAAAACTAGCACTAGCAAATGCTTAGGGTCTCTAACTGTAATTGCTGCATTTAAAAGCTCACGTTATGCCAAAACACACATTGATGACAAAAGGCATCAATTCTGTCAATTACAGAGAACAATGCAACCAATCAATGACAAACCTGCGAGGTAATCACATCCGTCAGGGTTTGCTCAAATATCTTGATGGCATAATGATGTTGCTGATTGGCATGTTTGACTCTTGACTGCCAGAAAACAGCTATATAAAAGAAGAAATGCAAAAGGAAATCCATCAACAAGAAAGTCCCACTGTCGTGATGACAGCCAAGAAAGAAGTATTCCAAAAAGACAAATTTGGAAACTAGCGTTTGCTGCTTGCCATCATACCAAGAGACTCCTTGCATTTGCTTTGCGCTGGTCTTACAAATACAACTAGCACTAGCATATGCTGGGGGTTGAAAGGACAAATTCAACAGGATATGTATTTTTTATAGAAATGACCACTGTTTGCTTCCCGCATTTGTTACGTGCTTCATGATATGAAAAGTAGCACTAGCACATGCTGGGGGCAAGCAGGTGCTCTTACAACCAGTTTGTGTTTTGTGCATCTGAAACGGTTTGAACCCCCATTGTGATGTCATTCCGCAACATTAGCCATGTGCTTGTAAACAACGAGAAACTAGCACTAGCAAATGCTGGGGGATGATGACAGTAAATACAGCTGAAAAGAAGTTCGTGAATGGCATTGACATCAGTCATCGACGGTTATGGAATCCTTAGTGTTTGTTTTGTGCTTGTAGTTGTTAAAACTAGCACTAGCAAATGCTTAGGGTCTCTAACTGTAATTGCTGCATTTAAAAGCTCACGTTATGCCAAAACACACATTGATGACAAAAGGCATCAATTCTGTCAATTACAGAGAACAATGCAACCAATCAATGACAAACCTGCGAGGTAATCACATCCGTCAGGGTTTGCTCAAATATCTTGATGGCATAATGATGTTGCTGATTGGCATGTTTGACTCTTGACTGCCAGAAAACAGCTATATAAAAGAAGAAATGCAAAAGGAAATCCATCAACAAGAAAGTCCCACTGTCGTGATGACAGCCAAGAAAGAAGTATTCCAAAAAGACAAATTTGGAAACTAGCGTTTGCTGCTTGCCATCATACCAAGAGACTCCTTGCATTTGCTTTGCGCTGGTCTTACAAATACAACTAGCACTAGCATATGCTGGGGGTTGAAAGGACAAATTCAACAGGATATGTATTTTTTATAGAAATGACCACTGTTTGCTTCCCGCATTTGTTACGTGCTTCATGATATGAAAAGTAGCACTAGCACATGCTGGGGGCAAGCAGGTGCTCTTACAACCAGTTTGTGTTTTGTGCATCTGAAACGGTTTGAACCCCCATTGTGATGTCATTCCGCAACATTTGCCATGTGCTTGTAAACAACGAGAAACTAGCACTAGCAAATGCTGGGGGATGATGACAGTAAATACAGCTGAAAAGAAGTTCGTGAATGGCATTGACATCAGTCATCGACGGTTATGGAATCCTTAGTGTTTGTTTTGTGCTTGTAGTTGTTAAAACTAGCACTAGCAAATGCTTAGGGTCTCTAACTGTAATTGCTGCATTTAAAAGCTCACGTTATGCCAAAACACACATTGATGACAACAGGCATCAATTCTGTCAATTACAGAGAACAATGCAACCAATCAATGACAAACCTGCGAGGTAATCACATCCGTCAGCGTTTGCTTAAACATCTTGATGGCATAATGATGTTGCTGATTGGCATGTTTGACTCTTGACTGCCAGAAAACAGCTATATAAAAGAAGAAATGCAAAAGGAAATCCATCAACAAGAAAGTCCCACTGTCGTGATGACAGCCAAGAAAGAAGTATTCCAAAAAGACAAATTTGGAAATTAGCTTTTGCTGCTTGCCATCATACCAAGAGACTCCTTGCATTTGCTTTGCGCTGGTCTTACAAATACAACTAGCACTAGCATATGCTGGGGGTTGAAAGGACAAATTCAACAGGATATGTATTTTTATAGAAATGACCACTGTTTGCTTCCTGCATTTGTTACGTGCTTCATGATATGAAAGTAGCACTAGCACATGCTGGGGGCAAGCAGTTGCTCTTACAACCAGTTTGTGTTTTGTGCATCTGAAACGGTTTGAACCCCCATTGTGATGTCATTCCGCAACATTAGCCATGTGCTGGTAAACAACGAGAAACTAGCACTAGCAAATGCTGGGGGATGATGACAGTAAATACAGCTGAAAAGAAGTTCGTGAATGGTATTGACATCAGTCCTCGACGGTTATGGAATCCTTAGTATTTGTTTTGTGCTTGTAGTTGTTAAAACTAGCACTAGCAAATGCTTAGGGTCTCTAACTGTAATTGCTGCATTTGAAAGCTCACGTTATGCCAAAACACACATTGATGACAAAAGGCATCAATTCTGTCAATTACAGAGAACAATGCAACCAATCAATGACAAACCTGCGAGGTAATCACATCCGTCAGGGTTTGCTCAAATATCTTGATGGCATAATGATGTTGCTGATTGGCATGTTTGACTCTTGACTGCCAGAAAACAGATATATAAAAGAAGAAATGCAAAAGGAAATCCATCAACAAGAAAGTCCCACTGTCGTGATGACAGCCAAGAAAGAAGTATTCCAAAAAGACAAATTTGGAAACTAGCGTTTGCTGCTTGCCATCATACCAAGAGACTCCTTGCATTTGCTTTGCGCTGGTCTTACAAATACAACTAGCACTAGCATATGCTGGGGGTTGAAAGGACAAATTCAACAGGATATGTATTTTTATAGAAATGACCACTGTTTGCTTCCTGCATTTGTTACGTGCTTCATGATATGAAAGTAGCACTAGCACATGCTGGGGGCAAGCAGTTGCTCTTACAACCAGTTTGTGTTTTGTGCATCTGAAACGGTTTGAACCCCCATTGTGATGTCATTCCGCAACATTAGCCATGTGCTGGTAAACAACGAGAAACTAGCACTAGCAAATGCTGGGGGATGATGACAGTAAATACAGCTGAAAAGAAGTTCGTGAATGGTATTGACATCAGTCCTCGACGGTTATGGAATCCTTAGTATTTGTTTTGTGCTTGTAGTTGTTAAAACTAGCACTAGCAAATGCTTAGGGTCTCTAACTGTAATTGCTGCATTTGAAAGCTCACGTTATGCCAAAACACACATTGATGACAAAAGGCATCAATTCTGTCAATTACAGAGAACAATGCAACCAATCAATGACAAACCTGCGAGGTAATCACATCCGTCAGGGTTTGCTCAAATATCTTGATGGCATAATGATGTTGCTGATTGGCATGTTTGACTCTTGACTGCCAGAAAACAGCTATATAAAAGAAGAAATGCAAAAGGAAATCCATCAACAAGAAAGTCCCACTGTCGTGATGACAGCCAAGAAAGAAGTATTCCAAAAAGACAAATTTGGAAACTAGCGTTTGCTGCTTGCCATCATACCAAGAGACTCCTTGCATTTGCTTTGCGCTGGTCTTACAAATACAACTAGCACTAGCATATGCTGGGGGTTGAAAGGACAAATTCAACAGGATATGTATTTTTATAGAAATGACCACTGTTTGCTTCCCGCATTTGTTTCGTGCTTCATGATATGAAAAGTAGCACTAGCACATGCTGGGGGCAAGCAGTTGCTCTTACAACCAGTTTGTGTTTTGTGCATCTGAAACGGTTTGAACCCCCATTGTGATGTCATTCCGCAACATTAGCCATGTGCTGGTAAACAACGAGAAACTAGCACTAGCAAATGCTGGGGGATGATGACAGTAAATACAGCTGAAAAGAAGTTCGTGAATGGTATTGACATCAGTCCTCGACGGTTATGGAATCCTTAGTATTTGTTTTGTGCTTGTAGTTGTTAAAACTAGCACTAGCAAATGCTTAGGGTCTCTAACTGTAATTGCTGCATTTGAAAGCTCACGTTATGCCAAAACACACATTGATGACAAAAGGCATCAATTCTGTCAATTACAGAGAACAATGCAACCAATCAATGACAAACCTGCGAGGTAATCACATCCGTCAGGGTTTGCTCAAATACCTTGATGGCATAGTGATGTTGCTGATTGGCATGTTTGACTCTTGACTGCCAGAAAACAGCTATATAAAAGAAGAAATGCAAAAGGAAATCCATCAACAAGAAAGTCCCACTGTCGTGATGACAGCCAAGAAAGAAGTATTCCAAAAAGACAAATTTGGAAACTAGCGTTTGCTGCTTGCCATCATACCAAGAGACTCCTTGCATTTGCTTTGCGCTGGTCTTACAAATACAACTAGCACTAGCATATGCTGGGGGTTGAAAGGACAAATTCAACAGGATATGTATTTTTATAGAAATGACCACTGTTTGCTTCCCGCATTTGTTACGTGCTTCATGATATGAAAGTAGCACTAGCACATGCTGGGGGCAAGCAGGTGCTCTTACAACCAGTTTGTGTTTTGTGCATCTGAAACGGTTTGAACCCCCATTGTGATGTCATTCCGCAACATTAGCCATGTGCTGGTAAACAACGAGAAACTAGCACTAGCAAATGCTGGGGGATTATGACAGTAAATACAGCTGAAAAGAAGTTCGTGAATGGCATTGACATCAGTCATCGACGGTTATGGAATCCTTAGTATTTGTTTTCTGCTTGTAGTTGTTAAAACTAGCACTAGCAAATGCTTAGGGTCTCTAACTGTAATTGCTGCATTTAAAAGCTCACGTTATGCCAAAACACACATTGATGACAAAAGGCATCAATTCTGTCAATTACAGAGAACAATGCAACCAATCAATGACAAACCTGCGAGGTAATCACATCCGTCAGGGTTTGCTCAAATATCTTGATGGCACGATGATGTTGCTGATTGGCATGTTTGACTCTTGACTGCCAGAAAACACCTATATAAAAGAAGAAATGCAAAAGGAAATCCATCAACAAGAAAGTCCCACTGTCGTGATGACAGCCAAGAAAGAAGTATTCCAAAAAGACAAATTTGGAAATTAGCTTTTGCTGCTTGCCATCATACCAAGAGACTCCTTGCATTTGCTTTGCGCTGGTCTTACAAATACAACTAGCACTAGCATATGCTGGGGGTTGAAAGGACAAATTCAACAGGATATGTATTTTTATAGAAATGACCACTGTTTGCTTCCTGCATTTGTTACGTGCTTCATGATATGAAAGTAGCACTAGCACATGCTGGGGGCAAGCAGTTGCTCTTACAACCAGTTTGTGTTTTGTGCATCTGAAACGGTTTGAACCCCCATTGTGATGTCATTCCGCAACATTAGCCATGTGCTGGTAAACAACGAGAAACTAGCACTAGCAAATGCTGGGGGATGATGACAGTAAATACAGCTGAAAAGAAGTTCGTGAATGGTATTGACATCAGTCCTCGACGGTTATGGAATCCTTAGTATTTGTTTTGTGCTTGTAGTTGTTAAAACTAGCACTAGCAAATGCTTAGGGTCTCTAACTGTAATTGCTGCATTTGAAAGCTCACGTTATGCCAAAACACACATTGATGACAAAAGGCATCAATTCTGTCAATTACAGAGAACAATGCAACCAATCAATGACAAACCTGCGAGGTAATCACATCCGTCAGGGTTTGCTCAAATATCTTGATGGCATAATGATGTTGCTGATTGGCATGTTTGACTCTTGACTGCCAGAAAACAGATATATAAAAGAAGAAATGCAAAAGGAAATCCATCAACAAGAAAGTCCCACTGTCGTGATGACAGCCAAGAAAGAAGTATTCCAAAAAGACAAATTTGGAAACTAGCGTTTGCTGCTTGCCATCATACCAAGAGACTCCTTGCATTTGCTTTGCGCTGGTCTTACAAATACAACTAGCACTAGCATATGCTGGGGGTTGAAAGGACAAATTCAACAGGATATGTATTTTTATAGAAATGACCACTGTTTGCTTCCTGCATTTGTTACGTGCTTCATGATATGAAAGTAGCACTAGCACATGCTGGGGGCAAGCAGTTGCTCTTACAACCAGTTTGTGTTTTGTGCATCTGAAACGGTTTGAACCCCCATTGTGATGTCATTCCGCAACATTAGCCATGTGCTGGTAAACAACGAGAAACTAGCACTAGCAAATGCTGGGGGATGATGACAGTAAATACAGCTGAAAAGAAGTTCGTGAATGGTATTGACATCAGTCCTCGACGGTTATGGAATCCTTAGTATTTGTTTTGTGCTTGTAGTTGTTAAAACTAGCACTAGCAAATGCTTAGGGTCTCTAACTGTAATTGCTGCATTTGAAAGCTCACGTTATGCCAAAACACACATTGATGACAAAAGGCATCAATTCTGTCAATTACAGAGAACAATGCAACCAATCAATGACAAACCTGCGAGGTAATCACATCCGTCAGGGTTTGCTCAAATATCTTGATGGCATAATGATGTTGCTGATTGGCATGTTTGACTCTTGACTGCCAGAAAACAGCTATATAAAAGAAGAAATGCAAAAGGAAATCCATCAACAAGAAAGTCCCACTGTCGTGATGACAGCCAAGAAAGAAGTATTCCAAAAAGACAAATTTGGAAACTAGCGTTTGCTGCTTGCCATCATACCAAGAGACTCCTTGCATTTGCTTTGCGCTGGTCTTACAAATACAACTAGCACTAGCATATGCTGGGGGTTGAAAGGACAAATTCAACAGGATATGTATTTTTATAGAAATGACCACTGTTTGCTTCCCGCATTTGTTTCGTGCTTCATGATATGAAAAGTAGCACTAGCACATGCTGGGGGCAAGCAGTTGCTCTTACAACCAGTTTGTGTTTTGTGCATCTGAAACGGTTTGAACCCCCATTGTGATGTCATTCCGCAACATTAGCCATGTGCTGGTAAACAACGAGAAACTAGCACTAGCAAATGCTGGGGGATGATGACAGTAAATACAGCTGAAAAGAAGTTCGTGAATGGTATTGACATCAGTCCTCGACGGTTATGGAATCCTTAGTATTTGTTTTGTGCTTGTAGTTGTTAAAACTAGCACTAGCAAATGCTTAGGGTCTCTAACTGTAATTGCTGCATTTGAAAGCTCACGTTATGCCAAAACACACATTGATGACAAAAGGCATCAATTCTGTCAATTACAGAGAACAATGCAACCAATCAATGACAAACCTGCGAGGTAATCACATCCGTCAGGGTTTGCTCAAATACCTTGATGGCATAGTGATGTTGCTGATTGGCATGTTTGACTCTTGACTGCCAGAAAACAGCTATATAAAAGAAGAAATGCAAAAGGAAATCCATCAACAAGAAAGTCCCACTGTCGTGATGACAGCCAAGAAAGAAGTATTCCAAAAAGACAAATTTGGAAACTAGCGTTTGCTGCTTGCCATCATACCAAGAGACTCCTTGCATTTGCTTTGCGCTGGTCTTACAAATACAACTAGCACTAGCATATGCTGGGGGTTGAAAGGACAAATTCAACAGGATATGTATTTTTATAGAAATGACCACTGTTTGCTTCCCGCATTTGTTACGTGCTTCATGATATGAAAGTAGCACTAGCACATGCTGGGGGCAAGCAGGTGCTCTTACAACCAGTTTGTGTTTTGTGCATCTGAAACGGTTTGAACCCCCATTGTGATGTCATTCCGCAACATTAGCCATGTGCTGGTAAACAACGAGAAACTAGCACTAGCAAATGCTGGGGGATTATGACAGTAAATACAGCTGAAAAGAAGTTCGTGAATGGCATTGACATCAGTCATCGACGGTTATGGAATCCTTAGTATTTGTTTTCTGCTTGTAGTTGTTAAAACTAGCACTAGCAAATGCTTAGGGTCTCTAACTGTAATTGCTGCATTTAAAAGCTCACGTTATGCCAAAACACACATTGATGACAAAAGGCATCAATTCTGTCAATTACAGAGAACAATGCAACCAATCAATGACAAACCTGCGAGGTAATCACATCCGTCAGGGTTTGCTCAAATATCTTGATGGCATAATGATGTTGCTGATTGGCATGTTTGACTCTTGACTGCCAGAAAACAGCTATATAAAAGAAGAAATGCAAAAGGAAATCCATCAACAAGAAAGTCCCACTGTCGTGATGACAGCCAAGAAAGAAGTATTCCAAAAAGACAAATTTGGAAACTAGCGTTTGCTGCTTGCCATCATACCAAGAGACTCCTTGCATTTGCTTTGCGCTGGTCTTACAAATACAACTAGCACTAGCATATGCTGGGGGTTGAAAGGACAAATTCAACAGGATATGTATTTTTATAGAAATGACCACTGTTTGCTTCCCGCATTTGTTACGTGCTTCATGATATGAAAGTAGCACTAGCACATGCTGGGGGCAAGCAGGTGCTCTTACAACCAGTTTGTGTTTTGTGCATCTGAAACGGTTTGAACCCCCATTGTGATGTCATTCCGCAACATTAGCCATGTGCTGGTAAACAACGAGAAACTAGCACTAGCAAATGCTGGGGGATGATGACAGTAAATACAGCTGAAAAGAAGTTCGTGAATGGCATTGACATCAGTCATCGACGGTTATGGAATCCTTAGTATTTGTTTTGTGCTTGTAGTTGTTAAAACTAGCACTAGCAAATGCTTAGGGTCTCTAACTGTAATTGCTGCATTTAAAAGCTCACGTTATGCCAAAACACACATTGATGACAAAAGGCATCAATTCTGTCAATTACAGAGAACAATGCAACCAATCAATGACAAACCTGCGAGGTAATCACATCCGTCAGGGTTTGCTCAAATATCTTGATGGCACGATGATGTTGCTGATTGGCATGTTTGACTCTTGACTGCCAGAAAACACCTATATAAAAGAAGAAATGCAAAAGGAAATCCATCAACAAGAAAGTCCCACTGTCGTGATGACAGCCAAGAAAGAAGTATTCCAAAAAGACAAATTTGGAAACTAGCGTTTGCTGCTTGCCATCATACCAAGAGACTCCTTGCATTTGCTTTGCGCTGGTCTTACAAATACAACTAGCACTAGCATATGCTGGAGGTTGAAAGGACAAATTCAACAGGATATGTATTTTTTATAGAAATGACCACTGTTTGCTTCCCGCATTTGTTACGTGCTTCATGATATGAAAAGTAGCACTAGCACATGCTGGGGGCAAGCAGGTGCTCTTACAACCAGTTTGTGTTTTGTGCATCTGAAACGGTTTGAACCCCCATTGTGATGTCATTCCGCAACATTAGCCATGTGCTGGTAAACAACGAGAAACTAGCACTAGCAAATGCTGGGGGATTATGACAGTAAATACAGCTGAAAAGAAGTTCGTGAATGGCATTGACATCAGTCATCGACGGTTATGGAATCCTTAGTATTTGTTTTGTGCTTGTAGTTGTTAAAACTATCACTAGCAAATGCTTAGGGTCTCTAACTGTAATTGCTGCATTTAAAAGCTCACGTTATGCCAAAACACACATTGATGACAAAAGGCATCAATTCTGTCAATTACAGAGAACAATGCAACCAATCAATGACAAACCTGCGAGGTAATCACATCCGTCAGGGTTTGCTCAAATATCTTGATGGCATAATGATGTTGCTGATTGGCATGTTTGACTCTTGACTGCCAGAAAACAGCTATATAAAAGAAGAAATGCAAAAGGAAATCCATCAACAAGAAAGTCCCACTGTCGTGATGACAGCCAAGAAAGAAGTATTCCAAAAAGACAAATTTGGAAACTAGCGTTTGCTGCTTGCCATCATACCAAGAGACTCCTTGCATTTGCTTTGCGCTGGTCTTACAAATACAACTAGCACTAGCATATGCTGGGGGTTGAAAGGACAAATTCAACAGGATATGTATTTTTATAGAAATGACCACTGTTTGCTTCCCGCATTTGTTACGTGCTTCATGATATGAAAGTAGCACTAGCACATGCTGGGGGCAAGCAGGTGCTCTTACAACCAGTTTGTGTTTTGTGCATCTGAAACGGGTTGAACCCCCATTGTGATGTCATTCCGCAACATTAGCCATGTGCTGGTAAACAACGAGAAACTAGCACTAGCAAATGCTGGGGGATTATGACAGTAAATACAGCTGAAAAGAAGTTCGTGAATGGCATTGACATCAGTCATCGACGGTTATGGAATCCTTAGTATTTGTTTTGTGCTTGTAGTTGTTAAAACTAGCACTAGCAAATGCTTAGGGTCTCTAACTGTAATTGCTGCATTTAAAAGCTCACGTTATGCCAAAACACACATTGATGACAAAAGGCATCAATTCTGTCAATTACAGAGAACAATGCAACCAATCAATGACAAACCTGCGAGGTAATCACATCCGTCAGGGTTTGCTCAAATATCTTGATGGCATAATGATGTTGCTGATTGGCATGTTTGACTCTTGACTGCCAGAAAACAGCTATATAAAAGAAGAAATGCAAAAGGAAATCCATCAACAAGAAAGTCCCACTGTCGTGATGACAGCCAAGAAAGAAGTATTCCAAAAAGACAAATTTGGAAACGAGCGTTTGCTGCTTGCCATCATACCAAGAGACTCCTTGCATTTGCTTTGCGCTGGTCTTACAAATACAACAAGCACTAGCATATGCTGGAGGTTGAAAGGACAAATTCAACAGGATATGTATTTTTTATAGAAATGACCACTGTTTGCTTCCCGCATTTGTTACGTGCTTCATGATATGAAAAGTAGCACTAGCACATGCTGGGGGCAAGCAGGTGCTCTTACAACCAGTTTGTGTTTTGTGCATCTGAAACGGTTTGAACCCCCATTGTGATGTCATTCCGCAACATTAGCCATGTGCTGGTAAACAACGAGAAACTAGCACTAGCAAATGCTTGGGGATTATGACAGTAAATACAGCTGATGTACCGCGCTTGGTAGCTGCAGGTCATGCTTTTCTGAGCTCTGACAACTTTGTGAAATTCTTAGTCCCACAGTTGATTGCTTACTGTCAAAGTTTGCTAGAAGAACTATTGTCACCTTTAGAATCATTTGATGGCTTTTGATGTCACTTTTTGATGTTTGAAATGCTGTTTTTGCAAGTGTTTTTGCAAGTTCTTTGTGTGAATATTGGAGTGTCTACAAGTCCTAGGCCAATCAGCACCCAAGCGCTCCCTCCAACCATGTCCACACACATGGAGAGAACAAAGGAGTCCAATCAAGCTGCTATTGTTTACACCAGGGAACAGCTCCTCTCTATTCAACCAGTGCGAAGTTCATCAATCAATGAAAAGCTTACACTTTTGAATGAAACTATTGCAAGCCTTCCTCATAAAAGAAGATATAGGAAAAGAGGTCGCCGGGCCGGCAGAAAGATTCAAAGATATATCTGTGTAATTCCACCAAACTCTAAACCTATACAGACGCAGAGACAGGTCAGTGTGAATTCCTTCAATCTCAAATCAATTCGTCTTCAAGAGGGCGTTCCAGCAAGATCATATGTGGCTCCCATTACATTTGTGGCTGTGAATTGTCAATCTGTTAGAAACAAGGCACTCTCCATGGGTGATTATATTACCACCAACGACATCGACATCCTGGCTATAACCGAAACATGGTTGAGTACAATTGACAAGCATGTGACAGCAGAACTTGTTCCACTTGGATACGAGATACAGCATATTCCTCGGATCGGCAGACGTGGAGGAGGCGTGGCTATACTGCACAAGAGTGGTTTGATAGTGAACCCATGTCCAGAAGAAACTTTCACTCATTTTGAACATATTGAATGCTCGATCAAGGCAGGTGAAAAACTCTTCATACTGGCTGTGGTATACCGCCCTCCCCCATCAAAGCAGAATGGTTTCAACAAAGATGTTTTCTTCAAGGAGTGGTCTACTTATCTGGACTGTTTGGTTGTTCTACCACAGGAGATAGTTGTCTGCGGAGATCTGAACTTCCACCTCGAAGACCCGCTAAATGCGGACGCAAACCGTTTCCTTGGAATACTGGAATCTCATGGACTGGTTCAGCATGTTGAAGGAGCTACTCACACCCATGGTCATACCCTAGACGTCTTGATAACCAGAGAGGACAGCCAACTCCTGGATGAACCACCAACGATAGTGGATCCCTGCTTCACTGACACTAGGGGAAACCCATCGGGCGATCATCTGGCAATACACGCATCCCTGAACTGTTCCAAACCAAAACCAACACGACAACAACGTATTTTCCGCAGATACAGAGCAATCTCCATCCCAGCTTTCTGTGAGGATATGGAGAAGTCAACCGACCTTCAGCGCACTGACGGTTCCTTGGAAGAGCTTGTTCAAGCCTACCACAGCGGATGTGATTCTCTGATTAACAAACATGCCCCTCTGCAAACAAAGATCATCACACTGAGACCAAATGCCCCATGGTACACAGATGAGCTCAGAGAGACAAAGCATTCTCGTCGCGCAGCAGAGCGACAGTGGAGGAGAACTCAACTTTGCGTGCACAAACAACTCTTCAAGGACAAGTGCAAGGAATATGGTAAACTACTAATCAAGACCAAGAGAGATCATTACTCTGAGCGAATTGCTGAAAGCACGACTGATCATAAACAACTTTTCGGACTCACAAAGAACCTTATGGGACAGTCAGGAAAGACTCCTTTACCATCATGTTCCTCTAATGAAACTCTAGCCAACAAGTTCAGCGATTTCTTCACCACCAAAGTTGCCACAATAAGAGACAATATCTCATCATCTGGTTTGGATGTCCCAGACAATACGTCGATGGCAGTTGACAAGGAGTTTTCTGGAGAACGTCTGACACATTTCACACCTGTTTCCCAGGAAGAAGTACAGAAAGTGATTCTGAAAGCACCACTGAAATCCTGTGAGCTTGATCCAGTCCCAACATGGCTACTGAAGCAATGCCTGGAGCATGTTCTTCCTCTCATCACAGCAATTTTAAACAAGTCACTTTCTGAATCTCAACTCCCACCCAGTTTCAAGAAAGCTCTTGTCAGACCTCTCCTCAAGAAATCGGGATTAGACAAGGAGACAATGAAGAACTACCGTCCCGTATCTAACCTACCATTCCTGTCTAAAGTCTTGGAAAAGGTTGTTTCATCTCGTCTTCAACATCATCTTACATCTAATAACCTGCAGGATAACTTTCAATCTGCCTATCGAACAGGACATTCCACTGAGACGGCGCTTCTTCGTGTTCATCATGACATTACCAAGGCTCTTGACGACAAGTGTTCCATCATATTGGTGATGATAGACCAATCTGCTGCGTTCGACCTCATCGATCATGACATACTGTTTCAGCGGCTTCACTGCACTTATGGAATCTCAGACAAGGCACTCTCCTGGTTCAAATCCTACATGCGCTGTAGAACCCAACAAATGGCAATAGGAACATCCCTGTCAATGGACAAGCTCCTTGAATACGGTGTGCCACAAGGCTCAGTCCTTGGACCAGTCCTGTACTGTCTGTACTCCAAACCCATGAGTGAAATATGTCGGCAACACAACAACCCATACCATGTCTACGCAGATGACAAACAGATGTACAAAGTGATTCACCCATCTACTGATTGGATTTCAGCCACCAAGAACCTGGAAACATGTTTGAGTGAGGTTGCAAGTTGGACAAGCTCAAACATGTTGAAGATCAACAAAGACAAGACAGAGGTGATTGTTTTCAAGCCCAAGAGCCAGATCACGAAAGACATTGAGTTGAATGTTGGAACCAGCACTATCCAAGCTACCGACTCTGTTAAGAATCTTGGAGTCCATTTCGACAGCACACTCTCAATGGAGAAACACGTGAATGCCATCAGCAAATCCTGTTTCTATCAAATAAGGAACATTGGAGCCATCAGGCCTTACATCACAGAGAAATGCTGCAAAATATTGGTACAATCACTCGTCATTTCACGCCTGGACTACGGAAATGCCCTCCTGTGTGGACTGCCCCAGTCGCTCCAATCTCGCCTCCAGAGAGTGCAGAACTGCGCTGCGCGGCTGATAACAAGATCAAGGAAAAGAAACCATATCACACCAATTATGATGGACTTACATTGGTTGCCAGTACACATGAGATGTCAGCACAAAATCCTGACACATACATACAAGGCACTGCACGGCACAGGTCCAAGTTACCTCCAGGAGCTCATCACCCCATACCAACCATCACGAACCCTCCGTTCCGAAACAGCTTCGCTCATCACCGTACCAAAAACCAGAACTGTCAAATATGGCGACAGGCGCTTTGACAAAATAGCTTCATCTGTTTGGAACAATCTACCAACCACAATCAGAGACTCTGAATCATATGCTGCATTCAAAAAGGGCGTCAAGACTCACCTGTACAAGAAGGCTTATTCACTGTGAAGCGCCTTAGAGTGGCTTTTTGTTAAGCCATATAGGGTTGTATACAAATTTTGTATATTATTATTTATTATTATTTTAAAAGAAGTTCGTGAATGGCATTGACATCAGTCATCGACGGTTATGGAATCCTTAGTATTTGTTTTGTGCTTGTAGTTGTTAAAACTAGCACTAGCAAATGCTTAGGGTCTCTAACTGTAATTGCTGCATTTAAAAGCTCACGTTATGCCAAAACACACATTGATGACAAAAGGCATCAATTCTGTCAATTACAGAGAACAATGCAACCAATCAATGACAAACCTGCGAGGTAATCACATCCGTCAGGGTTTGCTCAAATATCTTGATGGCACAATGATGTTGCTGATTGGCATGTTTGACTCTTGACTGCCAGAAAACAGCTATATAAAAGAAGAAATGCAAAAGGAAATCCATCAACAAGAAAGTCCCACTGTCGTGATGACAGCCAAGAAAGAAGTATTCCAAAAAGACAAATTTGGAAACTAGCGTTTGCTGCTTGCCATCATACCAAGAGACTCCTTGCATTTGCTTTGCGCTGGTCTTACAAATACAACTAGCACTAGCATATGCTGGGGGTTGAAAGGACAAATTCAACAGGATATGTATTTTTTATAGAAATGACCACTGTTTGCTTCCCGCATTTGTTACGTGCTTCATGATATGAAAAGTAGCACTAGCACATGCTGGGGGCAAGCAGGTGCTCTTACAACCAGTTTGTGTTTTGTGCATCTGAAACGGTTTGAACCCCCATTGTGATGTCATTCCGCAACATTAGCCATGTGCTTGTAAACAACGAGAAACTAGCACTAGCAAATGCTGGGGGATGATGACAGTAAATACAGCTGAAAAGAAGTTCGTGAATGGCATTGACATCAGTCATCGACGGTTATGGAATCCTTAGTATTTGTTTTGTGCTTGTAGTTGTTAAAACTAGCACTAGCAAATGCTTAGGGTCTCTAACTGTAATTGCTGCATTTAAAAGCTCACGTTATGCCAAAACACACATTGATGACAAAAGGCATCAATTCTGTCAATTACAGAGAACAATGCAACCAATCAATGACAAACCTGCGAGGTAATCACATCCGTCAGGGTTTGCTCAAATATCTTGATGGCATAATGATGTTGCTGATTGGCATGTTTGACTCTTGACTGCCAGAAAACAGCTATATAAAAGAAGAAATGCAGAAGGAAATCCATCAACAAGAAAGTCCCACTTCGTGATGACAGCCAAGAAAGAAGTATTCCAAAAAGACAAATTTGGAAACTAGCGTTTGCTGCTTGCCATCATACCAAGAGACTCCTTGCATTTGCTTTGCGCTGGTCTTACAAATACAACTAGCACTAGCATATGCTGGGGGTTGAAAGGACAAATTCAACAGGATATGTATTTTTATAGAAATGACCACTGTTTGCTTCCCGCATTTGTTACGTGCTTCATGATATGAAAGTAGCACTAGCACATGCTGGGGGCAAGCAGGTGCTCTTACAACCAGTTTGTGTTTTGTGAATCTGAAACGGTTTGAACCCCCATTGTGATGTCATTCCGCAACATTAGCCATGTGCTGGTAAACAACGAGAAACTAGCACTAGCAAATGCTGGGGGATTATGACAGTAAATACAGCTGAAAAGAAGTTCGTGAATGGCATTGACATCAGTCATCGACGGTTATGGAATCCTTAGTATTTGTTTTGTGCTTGTAGTTGTTAAAACTAGCACTAGCAAATGCTTAGGGTCTCTAACTGTAATTGCTGCATTTAAAAGCTCACGTTATGCCAAAACACACATTGATGACAAAAGGCATCAATTCTGTCAATTACAGAGAACAATGCAACCAATCAATGACAAACCTGCGAGGTAATCACATCCGTCAGGGTTTGCTCAAATATCTTGATGGCACGATGATGTTGCTGATTGGCATGTTTGACTCTTGACTGCCAGAAAACAGCTATATAAAAGAAGAAATGCAGAAGGAAATCCATCAACAAGAAAGTCCCACTTCGTGATGACAGCCAAGAAAGAAGTATTCCAAAAAGACAAATTTGGAAACTAGCGTTTGCTGCTTGCCATCATACCAAGAGACTCCTTGCATTTGCTTTGCGCTGGTCTTACAAATACAACTAGCACTAGCATATGCTGGGGGTTGAAAGGACAAATTCAACAGGATATGTATTTTTATAGAAATGACCACTGTTTGCTTCCCGCATTTGTTACGTGCTTCATGATATGAAAGTAGCACTAGCACATGCTGGGGGCAAGCAGGTGCTCTTACAACCAGTTTGTGTTTTGTGCATCTGAAACGGTTTGAACCCCCATTGTGATGTCATTCCGCAACATTAGCCATGTGCTGGTAAACAACGAGAAACTAGCACTAGCAAATGCTGGGGGATTATGACAGTAAATACAGCTGAAAAGAAGTTCGTGAATGGCATTGACATCAGTCATCGACGGTTATGGAATCCTTAGTATTTGTTTTGTGCTTGTAGTTGTTAAAACTAGCACTAGCAAATGCTTAGGGTCTCTAACTGTAATTGCTGCATTTAAAAGCTCACGTTATGCCAAAACACACATTGATGACAAAAGGCATCAATTCTGTCAATTACAGAGAACAATGCAACCAATCAATGACAAACCTGCGAGGTAATCACATCCGTCAGGGTTTGCTCAAATATCTTGATGGCATAATGATGTTGCTGATTGGCATGTTTGACTCTTGACTGCCAGAAAACAGCTATATAAAAGAAGAAATGCAAAAGGAAATCCATCAACAAGAAAGTCCCACTTCGTGATGACAGCCAAGAAAGAAGTATTCCAAAAAGACAAATTTGGAAACTAGCGTTTGCTGCTTGCCATCATACCAAGAGACTCCTTGCATTTGCTTTGCGCTGGTCTTACAAATACAACTAGCACTAGCATATGCTGGGGGTTGAAAGGACAAATTCAACAGGATATGTATTTTTATAGAAATGACCACTGTTTGCTTCCCGCATTTGTTACGTGCTTCATGATATGAAAGTAGCACTAGCACATGCTGGGGGCAAGCAGGTGCTCTTACAACCAGTTTGTGTTTTGTGCATCTGAAACGGTTTGAACCCCCATTGTGATGTCATTCCGCAACATTAGCCATGTGCTGGTAAACAACGAGAAACTAGCACTAGCAAATGCTGGGGGATTATGACAGTAAATACAGCTGAAAAGAAGTTCGTGAATGGCATTGACATCAGTCATCGACGGTTATGGAATCCTTAGTATTTGTTTTGTGCTTGTAGTTGTTAAAACTAGCACTAGCAAATGCTTAGGGTCTCTAACTGTAATTGCTGCATTTAAAAGCTCACGTTATGCCAAAACACACATTGATGACAAAAGGCATCAATTCTGTCAATTACAGAGAACAATGCAACCAATCAATGACAAACCTGCGAGGTAATCACATCCGTCAGGGTTTGCTCAAATATCTTGATGGCACGATGATGTTGCTGATTGGCATGTTTGACTCTTGACTGCCAGAAAACACCTATATAAAAGAAGAAATGCAAAAGGAAATCCATCAACAAGAAAGTCCCACTGTCGTGATGACAGCCAAGAAAGAAGTATTCCAAAAAGACAAATTTGGAAACTAGCGTTTGCTGCTTGCCATCATACCAAGAGACTCCTTGCATTTGCTTTGCGCTGGTCTTACAAATACAACTAGCACTAGCATATGCTGGGGGTTGAAAGGACAAATTCAACAGGATATGTATTTTTTATAGAAATGACCACTGTTTGCTTCCCGCATTTGTTACGTGCTTCATGATATGAAAAGTAGCACTAGCACATGCTTGGGGCAAGCAGGTGCTCTTACAACCAGTTTGTGTTTTGTGCATCTGAAACGGTTTGAACCCCCATTGTGATGTCATTCCGCAACATTAGCCATGTGCTGGTAAACAACTAGAAACTAGCACTAGCAAATGCTGGGGGATTATGACAGTAAATACAGCTGAAAAGAAGTTCGTGAATGGCATTGACATCAGTCATCGACGGTTATGGAATCCTTAGTATTTGTTTTGTGCTTGTAGTTGTTAAAACTAGCACTAGCAAATGCTTAGGGTCTCTAACTGTAATTGCTGCATTTAAAAGCTCACGTTATGCCAAAACACACATTGATGACAAAAGGCATCAATTCTGTCAATTACAGAGAACAATGCAACCAATCAATGACAAACCTGCGAGGTAATCACATCCGTCAGGGTTTGCTCAAATATCTTGATGGCACGATGATGTTGCTGATTGGCATGTTTGACTCTTGACTGCCAGAAAACACCTATATAAAAGAAGAAATGCAAAAGGAAATCCATCAACAAGAAAGTCCCACTGTCGTGATGACAGCCAAGAAAGAAGTATTCCAAAAAGACAAATTTGGAAACTAGCGTTTGCTGCTTGCCATCATACCAAGAGACTCCTTGCATTTGCTTTGCGCTGGTCTTACAAATACAACTAGCACTAGCATATGCTGGGGGTTGAAAGGACAAATTCAACAGGATATGTATTTTTTATAGAAATGACCACTGTTTGCTTCCCGCATTTGTTACGTGCTTCATGATATGAAAAGTAGCACTAGCACATGCTTGGGGCAAGCAGGTGCTCTTACAACCAGTTTGTGTTTTGTGCATCTGAAACGGTTTGAACCCCCATTGTGATGTCATTCCGCAACATTAGCCATGTGCTGGTAAACAACTAGAAACTAGCACTAGCAAATGCTGGGGGATGATGACAGTAAATACAGCTGAAAAGAAGTTCGTGAATGGCATTGACATCAGTCATCGACGGTTATGGAATCCTTAGTATTTGTTTTGTGCTTGTAGTTGTTAAAACTAGCACTAGCAAATGCTTAGGGTCTCTAACTGTAATTGCTGCATTTAAAAGCTCACGTTATGCCAAAACACACATTGATGACAAAAGGCATCAATTCTGTCAATTACAGAGAACAATGCAACCAATCAATGACAAACCTGCGAGGTAATCACATCCGTCAGGGTTTGCTCAAATACCTTGATGGCATAGTGATTGTGCTGATTGGCATGTTTGACTCTTGACTGCCAGAAAACAGCTATATAAAAGAAGAAATGCAAAAGGAAATCCATCAACAAGAAAGTCCCACTTCGTGATGACAGCCAAGAAAGAAGTATTCCAAAAAGACAAATTTGGAAACTAGCGTTTGCTGCTTGCCATCATACCAAGAGACTCCTTGCATTTGCTTTGCGCTGGTCTTACAAATACAACTAGCACTAGCATATGCTGGGGGTTGAAAGGACAAATTCAACAGGATATGTATTTTTATAGAAATGACCACTGTTTGCTTCCCGCATTTGTTACGTGCTTCATGATATGAAAGTAGCACTAGCACATGCTGGGGGCAAGCAGGTGCTCTTACAACCAGTTTGTGTTTTGTGCATCTGAAACGGTTTGAACCCCCATTGTGATGTCATTCCGCAACATTAGCCATGTGCTGGTAAACAACGAGAAACTAGCACTAGCAAATGCTGGGGGATGATGACAGTAAATACAGCTGAAAAGAAGTTCGTGAATGGCATTGACATCAGTCATCGACGGTTATGGAATCCTTAGTATTTGTTTTGTGCTTGTAGTTGTTAAAACTAGCACTAGCAAATGCTTAGGGTCTCTAACTGTAATTGCTGCATTTAAAAGCTCACGTTATGCCAAAACACACATTGATGACAAAAGGCATCAATTCTGTCAATTACAGAGAACAATGCAACCAATCAATGACAAACCTGCGAGGTAATCACATCCGTCAGGGTTTGCTCAAATATCTTGATGGCACGATGATGTTGCTGATTGGCATGTTTGACTCTTGACTGCCAGAAAACACCTATATAAAAGAAGAAATGCAAAAGGAAATCCATCAACAAGAAAGTCCCACTGTCGTGATGACAGCCAAGAAAGAAGTATTCCAAAAAGACAAATTTGGAAACTAGCGTTTGCTGCTTGCCATCATACCAAGAGACTCCTTGCATTTGCTTTGCGCTGGTCTTACAAATACAACTAGCACTAGCATATGCTGGGGGTTGAAAGGACAAATTCAACAGGATATGTATTTTTTATAGAAATGACCACTGTTTGCTTCCCGCATTTGTTACGTGCTTCATGATATGAAAAGTAGCACTAGCACATGCTTGGGGCAAGCAGGTGCTCTTACAACCAGTTTGTGTTTTGTGCATCTGAAACGGTTTGAACCCCCATTGTGATGTCATTCCGCAACATTAGCCATGTGCTGGTAAACAACTAGAAACTAGCACTAGCAAATGCTGGGGGATGATGACAGTAAATACAGCTGAAAAGAAGTTCGTGAATGGCATTGACATCAGTCATCGACGGTTATGGAATCCTTAGTATTTGTTTTGTGCTTGTAGTTGTTAAAACTAGCACTAGCAAATGCTTAGGGTCTCTAACTGTAATTGCTGCATTTAAAAGCTCACGTTATGCCAAAACACACATTGATGACAAAAGGCATCAATTCTGTCAATTACAGAGAACAATGCAACCAATCAATGACAAACCTGCGAGGTAATCACATCCGTCAGGGTTTGCTCAAATACCTTGATGGCATAGTGATTGTGCTGATTGGCATGTTTGACTCTTGACTGCCAGAAAACAGCTATATAAAAGAAGAAATGCAAAAGGAAATCCATCAACAAGAAAGTCCCACTTCGTGATGACAGCCAAGAAAGAAGTATTCCAAAAAGACAAATTTGGAAACTAGCGTTTGCTGCTTGCCATCATACCAAGAGACTCCTTGCATTTGCTTTGCGCTGGTCTTACAAATACAACTAGCACTAGCATATGCTGGGGGTTGAAAGGACAAATTCAACAGGATATGTATTTTTATAGAAATGACCACTGTTTGCTTCCCGCATTTGTTACGTGCTTCATGATATGAAAGTAGCACTAGCACATGCTGGGGGCAAGCAGGTGCTCTTACAACCAGTTTGTGTTTTGTGCATCTGAAACGGTTTGAACCCCCATTGTGATGTCATTCCGCAACATTAGCCATGTGCTGGTAAACAACTAGAAACTAGCACTAGCAAATGCTGGGGGATGATGACAGTAAATACAGCTGAAAAGAAGTTCGTGAATGGCATTGACATCAGTCATCGACGGTTATGGAATCCTTAGTATTTGTTTTGTGCTTGTAGTTGTTAAAACTAGCACTAGCAAATGCTTAGGGTCTCTAACTGTAATTGCTGCATTTAAAAGCTCACGTTATGCCAAAACACACATTGATGACAAAAGGCATCAATTCTGTCAATTACAGAGAACAATGCAACCAATCAATGACAAACCTGCGAGGTAATCACATCCGTCAGGGTTTGCTCAAATATCTTGATGGCATAGTGATTGTGCTGATTGGCATGTTTGACTCTTGACTGCCAGAAAACAGCTATATAAAAGAAGAAATGCAAAAGGAAATCCATCAACAAGAAAGTCCCACTGTCGTGATGACAGCCAAGAAAGAAGTATTCCAAAAAGACAAATTTGGAAACTAGCGTTTGCTGCTTGCCATCATACCAAGAGACTCCTTGCATTTGCTTTGCGCTGGTCTTACAAATACAACTAGCACTAGCATATGCTGGGGGTTGAAAGGACAAATTCAACAGGATATGTATTTTTTATAGAAATGACCACTGTTTGCTTCCCGCATTTGTTACGTGCTTCATGATATGAAAAGTAGCACTAGCACATGCTTGGGGCAAGCAGGTGCTCTTACAACCAGTTTGTGTTTTGTGCATCTGAAACGGTTTGAACCCCCATTGTGATGTCATTCCGCAACATTAGCCATGTGCTGGTAAACAACTAGAAACTAGCACTAGCAAATGCTGGGGGATGATGACAGTAAATACAGCTGAAAAGAAGTTCGTGAATGGCATTGACATCAGTCATCGACGGTTATGGAATCCTTAGTATTTGTTTTGTGCTTGTAGTTGTTAAAACTAGCACTAGCAAATGCTTAGGGTCTCTAACTGTAATTGCTGCATTTAAAAGCTCACGTTATGCCAAAACACACATTGATGACAAAAGGCATCAATTCTGTCAATTACAGAGAACAATGCAACCAATCAATGACAAACCTGCGAGGTAATCACATCCGTCAGGGTTTGCTCAAATACCTTGATGGCATAGTGATTGTGCTGATTGGCATGTTTGACTCTTGACTGCCAGAAAACAGCTATATAAAAGAAGAAATGCAAAAGGAAATCCATCAACAAGAAAGTCCCACTGTCGTGATGACAGCCAAGAAAGAAGTATTCAAAAAAGACAAATTTGGAAACTAGCTGTTGCTGCTTGCCATCATACCAAGAGACTCCTTGCATTTGCTTTGCGCTGGTCTTACAAATGCAACAAGCACTAGCATATGCTGGGGGTTGAAAGGACAAATTCAACAGGACATGTATTTTTATAGAAATGACCACTGTTTGCTTCCCGCATTTGTTACGTGCTTCATGATATGAAAAGTAGCACTAGCACATGCTGGGGGCAAGCAGGTGCTCTTACAACCAGTTTGTGTTTTGTGCATCTGAAACGGTTTGAACCCCCATTGTGATGTCATTCTGCAACATTTGCCATGTGCTGGTAAACAACGAGAAACTAGCACTAGCAAATGCTGGGGGATGATGACAGTAAATACAGCTGAAAAGAAGTTCGTGAATGGCATTGACATCAGTCATCGACGGTTATGGAATCCTTAGTATTTGTTTTGTGCTTGTAGTTGTTAAAACTAGCACTAGCAAATGCTTAGGGTCTCTAACTGTAATTGCTGCATTTAAAAGCTCACGTTATGCCAAAACACACATTGATGACAAAAGGCATCAATTCTGTCAATTACAGAGAACAATGCAACCAATCAATGACAAACCTGCGAGGTAATCACATCCGTCAGGGTTTGCTCAAATACCTTGATGGCATAGTGATTGTGCTGATTGACATGTTTGACTCTTGACTGCCAGAAAACAGCTATATAAAAGAAGAAATGCAAAAGGAAATCCATCAACAAGAAAGTCCCACTGTCGTGATGACAGCCAAGAAAGAAGTATTCCAAAAAGACAAATTTGGAAACTAGCTGTTGATGCTTGCCATCATACCAAGAGACTCCTTGCATTTGCTTTGCGCTGGTCTTACAAATACAACTAGCACTAGCATATGCTGGGTGTTGAAAGGACAAATTCAACAGGACATGTATTTTTATAGAAATGACCACTGTTTGCTTCCCGCATTTGTTACGTGCTTCATGATATGAAAAGTAGCACTAGCACATGCTGGGGGCAAGCAGATGCTCTTACAACCAGTTTGTGTTTTGTGCATCTGAAACGGTTTGAACCCCCATTGTGATGTCATTCCGCAACATTAGCCATGTGCTGGTAAACAACGAGAAACTAGCACTAGCAAATGCTGGGGGATGATGACAGTAAATACAGCTGAAAAGAAGTTCGTGAATGGCATTGACATCAGTCATCGACGGTTATGGAATCCTTAGTATTTGTTTTGTGCTTGTAGTTGTTAAAACTAGCACTAGCAAATGCTTAGGGTCTCTAACTGTAATTGCTGCATTTTAAAGCTCACGTTATGCCAAAACACACATTGATGACAAAAGGCATCAATTCTGTCAATTACAGAGAACAATGCAACCAATCAATGACAAACCTGCGAGGTAATCACATCCGTCAGGGTTTGCTCAAATACCTTGATGGCATAGTGATTGTGCTGATTGGCATGTTTGACTCTTGACTGCCAGAAAACATCTATATAAAAGAAGAAATGCAAAAGGAAATCCATCAACAAGAAAGTCCCACTGTCGTGATGACAGCCAAGAAAGAAGTATTCAAAAAAGACAAATTTGGAAACTAGCTGTTGCTGCTTGCCATCATACCAAGAGACTCCTTGCATTTGCTTTGCGCTGGTCTTACAAATACAACTAGCACTAGCATATGCTGGGTGTTGAAAGGACAATTTCAACAGGACATGTATTTTTATAGAAATGACCACTGTTTGCTTCCCGCATTTGTTACGTGCTTCATGATATGAAAAGTAGCACTAGCACATGCTGGGGGCAAGCAGATGCTCTTACAACCAGTTTGTGTTTTGTGCATCTGAAACGGTTTGAACCCCCATTGTGATGTCATTCCGCAACATTAGCCATGTGCTGGTAAACAACGAGAAACTAGCACTAGCAAATGCTGGGGGATGATGACAGTAAATACAGCTGAAAAGAAGTTCGTGAATGGCATTGACATCAGTCATCGACGGTTATGGAATCCTTAGTATTTGTTTTGTGCTTGTAGTTGTTAAAACTAGCACTAGCAAATGCTTAGGGTCTCTAACTGTAATTGCTGCATTTAAAAGCTCACGTTATGCCAAAACACACATTGATGACAAAAGGCATCAATTCTGTCAATTACAGAGAACAATGCAACCAATCAATGACAAACCTGCAAGGTAATCACATCCGTCAGGGTTTGCTCAAATACCTTGATGGCATAGTGATTGTGCTGATTGACATGTTTGACTCTTGACTGCCAGAAAACAGCTATATAAAAGAAGAAATGCAAAAGGAAATCCATCAACAGGAAAGTCCCACTGTCGTGATGACAGCCAAATTAGAAGTATTAAAAAAGACAAATTTGGAAACTAGCTGTTGATGCTTGCCATCATACCAAGAGACTCCTTGCATTTGCTTTGCGCTGGTCTTACAAATACAACTAGCACTAGCATATGCTGGGGGTTGAAAGGACAAATTCAACAGGTCATGTATTTTTTATAGAAATGACCACTGTTTGCTTCCCGCATTTGTTACGTGCTTCATGATATGAAAAGTAGCACTAGCACATGCTGGGGGCAAGCAGGTGCTCTTACAACCAGTTTGTGTTTTGTGCATCTGAAACGGTTTGAACCCCCATTGTGATGTCATTCCGCAACATTAGCCAGGTGCTGGTAAACAACGAGAAACTAGCACTAGCAAATGCTGGGGGATGATGACAGTAAATACAGCTGAAAAGAAGTTCGTGAATGGCATTGACATCAGTCATCGACGGTTATGGAATCCTTAGTATTTGTTTTGTGCTTGTAGTTGTTAAAACTAGCACTAGCAAATGCTTAGGGTCTCTAACTGTAATTGCTGCATTTAAAAGCTCACGTTATGCCAAAACACACATTGATGACAAAATGCATCAATTCTGTCAATTACAGAGAACAATGCAACCAATCAATGACAAACCTGCGAGGTAATCACATCCGTCAGGGTTTGCTCAAATACCTTGATGGCATAGTGATTGTGCTGATTGGCATGTTTGACTCTTGACTGCCAGAAAACAGCTATATAAAAGAAGAAATGCAAAAGGAAATCCATCAACAAGAAAGTCCCACTGTCGTGATGACAGCCAAGAAAGAAGTATTCCAAAAAGACAAATTTGGAAACTAGATGTTGCTCCTTGCCATCATACCAAGAGACTCCTTGCATTTGCTTTGCGCTGGTCTTACAAATACAACTAGCACTAGCATATGCTGGGGGTTGAAAGGACAAATTCAACAGGACATGTATTTTTATAGAAATGACCACTGTTTGCTTCCCGCATTTGTTACGTGCTTCATGATATATAAAGTAGCACTAGCACATGCTGGGGGCAAGCAGATGCTCTTACAACCAGTTTGTGTTTTGTGCATCTGAAACGGTTTGAACCCCCATTGTGATGTCATTCCGCAACATTAGCCATGTGCTGGTAAACAACGAGAAACTAGCACTAGCAAATGCTGGGGGATGATGACAGTAAATACAGCTGAAAAGAAGTTCGTGAATGGCATTGACATCAGTCATCGACGGTTATGAAATCCTTAGTATTTGTTTTGTGCTTGTAGTTGTTAAAACTAGCACTAGCAAATGCTTAGGGTCTCTAACTGTAATTGCTGCATTTAAAAGCTCACGTTATGCCAAAACACACATTGATGACAAAAGGCATCAATTCTGTCAATTACAGAGAACAATGCAACCAATCAATGACAAACCTGCGAGGTAATCACATCCGTCAGGGTTTGCTCAAATACCTTGATGGCATAGTGATTGTGCTGATTGGCATGTTTGACTCTTGACTGCCAGAAAACAGCTATATAAAAGAAGAAATGCAAAAGGAAATCCATCAACAAGAAAGTCCCACTGTCGTGATGACAGCCAAGAAAGAAGTATTCAAAAAAGACAAATTTGGAAACTAGCTGTTGCTCCTTGCCATCATACCAAGAGACTCCTTGCATTTGCTTTGCGCTGGTCTTACAAATACAACTAGCACTAGCATATGCTGGGTGTTGAAAGGACAAATTCAACAGGACATGTATTTTTATAGAAATGACCACTGTTTGCTTCCCGCATTTGTTACGTGCTTCATGATATGAAAAGTAGCACTAGCACATGCTGGGGGCAAGCAGATGCTCTTACAACCAGTTTGTGTTTTGTGCATCTGAAACGGTTTGAACCCCCATTGTGATGTCATTCCGCAACATTAGCCATGTGCTGGTAAACAACGAGAAACTAGCACTAGCAAATGCTGGGGGATGATGACAGTAAATACAGCTGAAAAGAAGTTCGTGAATGGCATTGACATCAGTCATCGACGGTTATGGAATCCTTAGTATTTGTTTTGTGCTTGTAGTTGTTAAAACTAGCACTAGCAAATGCTTAGGGTCTCTAACTGTAATTGCTGCATTTAAAAGCTCACGTTATGCCAAAACACACATTGATGACAAAAGGCATCAATTCTGTCAATTACAGAGAACAATGCAACCAATCAATGACAAACCTGCGAGGTAATCACATCCGTCAGGGTTTGCTCAAATACCTTGATGGCATAGTGATTGTGCTGATTGGCATGTTTGACTCTTGACTGCCAGAAAACAGCTATATAAAAGAAGAAATGCAAAAGGAAATCCATCAACAAGAAAGGCCAACTGTTGTGATGACAGCCAAGAAAGAAGTATTCCAAAAAGACAAATTTGGAAACTAGCTGTTGCTGCTTGCCATCATACCAAGAGACTCCTTGCATTTGCTTTGCGCTGGTCTTACAAATACAACTAGCACTAGCATATGCTGGGGGTTGAAAGGACAAATTCAACAGGACATGTATTTTTATAGAAATGACCACTGTTTGCTTCCCGCATTTGTTACGTGCTTCATGATATATAAAGTAGCACTAGCACATGCTGGGGGCAAGCAGATGCTCTTACAACCAGTTTGTGTTTTGTGCATCTGAAACGGTTTGAACCCCCATTGTGATGTCATTCCGCAACATTAGCCATGTGCTGGTAAACAACGAGAAACTAGCACTAGCAAATGCTGGGGGATGATGACAGTAAATACAGCTGAAAAGAAGTTCGTGAATGGCATTGACATCAGTCATCGACGGTTATGGAATCCTTAGTATTTGTTTTGTGCTTGTAGTTGTTAAAACTAGCACTAGCAAATGCTTAGGGTCTCTAACTGTAATTGCTGCATTTAAAAGCTCACGTTATGCCAAAACACACATTGATGACAAAAGGCATCAATTCTGTCAATTACAGAGAACAATGCAACCAATCAATGACAAACCTGCGAGGTAATCACATCCGTCAGGGTTTGCTCAAATACCTTGATGGCATAGTGATTGTGCTGATTGGCATGTTTGACTCTTGACTGCCAGAAAACAGCTATATAAAAGAAGAAATGCAAAAGGAAATCCATCAACAAGAAAGGCCAACTGTTGTGATGACAGCCAAGAAAGAAGTATTCCAAAAAGACAAATTTGGAAACTAGCTGTTGCTGCTTGCCATCATACCAAGAGACTCCTTGCATTTGCTTTGCGCTGGTCTTACAAATACAACTAGCACTAGCATATGCTGGGGGTTGAAAGGACAAATTCAACAGGACATGTATTTTTATAGAAATGACCACTGTTTGCTTCCCGCATTTGTTACGTGCTTCATGATATATAAAGTAGCACTAGCACATGCTGGGGGCAAGCAGATGCTCTTACAACCAGTTTGTGTTTTGTGCATCTGAAACGGTTTGAACCCCCATTGTGATGTCATTCCGCAACATTAGCCATGTGCTGGTAAACAACGAGAAACTAGCACTAGCAAATGCTGGGGGATGATGACAGTAAATACAGCTGAAAAGAAGTTCGTGAATGGCATTGACATCAGTCATCGACGGTTATGGAATCCTTAGTATTTGTTTTGTGCTTGTAGTTGTTAAAACTAGCACTAGCAAATGCTTAGGGTCTCTAACTGTAATTGCTGCATTTAAAAGCTCACGTTATGCCAAAACACACATTGATGACAAAAGGCATCAATTCTGTCAATTACAGAGAACAATGCAACCAATCAATGACAAACCTGCGAGGTAATCACATCCGTCAGGGTTTGCTCAAATACCTTGATGGCATAGTGATTGTGCTGATTGGCATGTTTGACTCTTGACTGCCAGAAAACAGCTATATAAAAGAAGAAATGCAAAAGGAAATCCATCAACAAGAAAGGCCAACTGTTGTGATGACAGCCAAGAAAGAAGTATTCCAAAAAGACAAATTTGGAAACTAGCTGTTGCTGCTTGCCATCATACCAAGAGACTCCTTGCATTTGCTTTGCGCTGGTCTTACAAATACAACTAGAACTAGCATATGCTGGGGGTTGAAAGGACAAATTCAACAGGACATGTATTTTTATAGAAATGACCACTGTTTGCTTCCCGCATTTGTTACGTGCTTCATGATATATAAAGTAGCACTAGCACATGCTGGGGGCAAGCAGATGCTCTTACAACCAGTTTGTGTTTTGTGCATCTGAAACGGTTTGAACCCCCATTGTGATGTCATTCCGCAACATTAGCCATGTGCTGGTAAACAACGAGAAACTAGCACTAGCAAATGCTGGGGGATGATGACAGTAAATACAGCTGAAAAGAAGTTCGTGAATGGCATTGACATCAGTCATCGACGGTTATGGAATCCTTAGTATTTGTTTTGTGCTTGTAGTTGTTAAAACTAGCACTAGCAAATGCTTAGGGTCTCTAACTGTAATTGCTGCATTTAAAAGCTCACGTTATGCCAAAACACACATTGATGACAAAAGGCATCAATTCTGTCAATTACAGAGAACAATGCAACCAATCAATGACAAACCTGCGAGGTAATCACATCCGTCAGGGTTTGCTCAAATACCTTGATGGCATAGTGATTGTGCTGATTGGCATGTTTGACTCTTGACTGCCAGAAAACAGCTATATAAAAGAAGAAATGCAAAATGAAAATCCATCAACAAGAAAGTCCCACTGTCGTGATGACAGCCAAGAAAGAAGTATTCAAAAAAGACAAATTTGGAAACTAGCTGTTGCTCCTTGCCATCCTACCAAGAGACTCCTTGCATTTGCTTTGCGCTGGTCTTACAAATACAACTAGCACTAGCATATGCTGGGTGTTGAAAGGACAAATTCAACAGGACATGTATTTTTATAGAAATGACCACTGTTTGCTTCCCGCATTTGTTACGTGCTTCATGATATGAAAAGTAGCACTAGCACATGCTGGGGGCAAGCAGATGCTCTTACAACCAGTTTGTGTTTTGTGCATCTGAAACGGTTTGAACCCCCATTGTGATGTCATTCCGCAACATTAGCCATGTGCTGGTAAACAACGAGAAACTAGCACTAGCAAATGCTGGGGGATGATGACAGTAAATACAGCTGAAAAGAAGTTCGTGAATGGCATTGACATCAGTCATCGACGGTTATGAAATCCTTAGTATTTGTTTTGTGCTTGTAGTTGTTAAAACTAGCACTAGCAAATGCTTAGGGTCTCTAACTGTAATTGCTGCATTTAAAAGCTCACGTTATGCCAAAACACACATTGATGACAAAAGGCATCAATTCTGTCAATTACAGAGAACAATGCAACCAATCAATGACAAACCTGCGAGGTAATCACATCCGTCAGGGTTTGCTCAAATACCTTGATGGCATAGTGATTGTGCTGATTGGCATGTTTGACTCTTGACTGCCAGAAAACAGCTATATAAAAGAAGAAATGCAAAAGGAAATCCATCAACAAGAAAGTCCCACTGTCGTGATGACAGCCAAGAAAGAAGTATTCAAAAAAGACAAATTTGGAAACTAGCTGTTGCTCCTTGCCATCATACCAAGAGACTCCTTGCATTTGCTTTGCGCTGGTCTTACAAATACAACTAGCACTAGCATATGCTGGGTGTTGAAAGGACAAATTCAACAGGACATGTATTTTTATAGAAATGACCACTGTTTGCTTCCCGCATTTGTTACGTGCTTCATGATATGAAAAGTAGCACTAGCACATGCTGGGGGCAAGCAGATGCTCTTACAACCAGTTTGTGTTTTGTGCATCTGAAACGGTTTGAACCCCCATTGTGATGTCATTCCGCAACATTAGCCATGTGCTGGTAAACAACGAGAAACTAGCACTAGCAAATGCTGGGGGATGATGACAGTAAATACAGCTGAAAAGAAGTTCGTGAATGGCATTGACATCAGTCATCGACGGTTATGGAATCCTTAGTATTTGTTTTGTGCTTGTAGTTGTTAAAACTAGCACTAGCAAATGCTTAGGGTCTCTAACTGTAATTGCTGCATTTAAAAGCTCACGTTATGCCAAAACACACATTGATGACAAAAGGCATCAATTCTGTCAATTACAGAGAACAATGCAACCAATCAATGACAAACCTGCGAGGTAATCACATCCGTCAGGGTTTGCTCAAATACCTTGATGGCATAGTGATTGTGCTGATTGGCATGTTTGACTCTTGACTGCCAGAAAACAGCTATATAAAAGAAGAAATGCAAAAGGAAATCCATCAACAAGAAAGGCCAACTGTTGTGATGACAGCCAAGAAAGAAGTATTCCAAAAAGACAAATTTGGAAACTAGCTGTTGCTGCTTGCCATCATACCAAGAGACTCCTTGCATTTGCTTTGCGCTGGTCTTACAAATACAACTAGCACTAGCATATGCTGGGGGTTGAAAGGACAAATTCAACAGGACATGTATTTTTATAGAAATGACCACTGTTTGCTTCCCGCATTTGTTACGTGCTTCATGATATATAAAGTAGCACTAGCACATGCTGGGGGCAAGCAGATGCTCTTACAACCAGTTTGTGTTTTGTGCATCTGAAACGGTTTGAACCCCCATTGTGATGTCATTCCGCAACATTAGCCATGTGCTGGTAAACAACGAGAAACTAGCACTAGCAAATGCTGGGGGATGATGACAGTAAATACAGCTGAAAAGAAGTTCGTGAATGGCATTGACATCAGTCATCGACGGTTATGGAATCCTTAGTATTTGTTTTGTGCTTGTAGTTGTTAAAACTAGCACTAGCAAATGCTTAGGGTCTCTAACTGTAATTGCTGCATTTAAAAGCTCACGTTATGCCAAAACACACATTGATGACAAAAGGCATCAATTCTGTCAATTACAGAGAACAATGCAACCAATCAATGACAAACCTGCGAGGTAATCACATCCGTCAGGGTTTGCTCAAATACCTTGATGGCATAGTGATTGTGCTGATTGGCATGTTTGACTCTTGACTGCCAGAAAACAGCTATATAAAAGAAGAAATGCAAAAGGAAATCCATCAACAAGAAAGGCCAACTGTTGTGATGACAGCCAAGAAAGAAGTATTCCAAAAAGACAAATTTGGAAACTAGCTGTTGCTGCTTGCCATCATACCAAGAGACTCCTTGCATTTGCTTTGCGCTGGTCTTACAAATACAACTAGCACTAGCATATGCTGGGGGTTGAAAGGACAAATTCAACAGGACATGTATTTTTATAGAAATGACCACTGTTTGCTTCCCGCATTTGTTACGTGCTTCATGATATATAAAGTAGCACTAGCACATGCTGGGGGCAAGCAGATGCTCTTACAACCAGTTTGTGTTTTGTGCATCTGAAACGGTTTGAACCCCCATTGTGATGTCATTCCGCAACATTAGCCATGTGCTGGTAAACAACGAGAAACTAGCACTAGCAAATGCTGGGGGATGATGACAGTAAATACAGCTGAAAAGAAGTTCGTGAATGGCATTGACATCAGTCATCGACGGTTATGGAATCCTTAGTATTTGTTTTGTGCTTGTAGTTGTTAAAACTAGCACTAGCAAATGCTTAGGGTCTCTAACTGTAATTGCTGCATTTAAAAGCTCACGTTATGCCAAAACACACATTGATGACAAAAGGCATCAATTCTGTCAATTACAGAGAACAATGCAACCAATCAATGACAAACCTGCGAGGTAATCACATCCGTCAGGGTTTGCTCAAATACCTTGATGGCATAGTGATTGTGCTGATTGGCATGTTTGACTCTTGACTGCCAGAAAACAGCTATATAAAAGAAGAAATGCAAAAGGAAATCCATCAACAAGAAAGGCCAACTGTTGTGATGACAGCCAAGAAAGAAGTATTCCAAAAAGACAAATTTGGAAACTAGCTGTTGCTGCTTGCCATCATACCAAGAGACTCCTTGCATTTGCTTTGCGCTGGTCTTACAAATACAACTAGAACTAGCATATGCTGGGGGTTGAAAGGACAAATTCAACAGGACATGTATTTTTATAGAAATGACCACTGTTTGCTTCCCGCATTTGTTACGTGCTTCATGATATATAAAGTAGCACTAGCACATGCTGGGGGCAAGCAGATGCTCTTACAACCAGTTTGTGTTTTGTGCATCTGAAACGGTTTGAACCCCCATTGTGATGTCATTCCGCAACATTAGCCATGTGCTGGTAAACAACGAGAAACTAGCACTAGCAAATGCTGGGGGATGATGACAGTAAATACAGCTGAAAAGAAGTTCGTGAATGGCATTGACATCAGTCATCGACGGTTATGGAATCCTTAGTATTTGTTTTGTGCTTGTAGTTGTTAAAACTAGCACTAGCAAATGCTTAGGGTCTCTAACTGTAATTGCTGCATTTAAAAGCTCACGTTATGCCAAAACACACATTGATGACAAAAGGCATCAATTCTGTCAATTACAGAGAACAATGCAACCAATCAATGACAAACCTGCGAGGTAATCACATCCGTCAGGGTTTGCTCAAATACCTTGATGGCATAGTGATTGTGCTGATTGGCATGTTTGACTCTTGACTGCCAGAAAACAGCTATATAAAAGAAGAAATGCAAAATGAAAATCCATCAACAAGAAAGTCCCACTGTCGTGATGACAGCCAAGAAAGAAGTATTCAAAAAAGACAAATTTGGAAACTAGCTGTTGCTCCTTGCCATCCTACCAAGAGACTCCTTGCATTTGCTTTGCGCTGGTCTTACAAATACAACTAGCACTAGCATATGCTGGGTGTTGAAAGGACAAATTCAACAGGACATGTATTTTTATAGAAATGACCACTGTTTGCTTCCCGCATTTGTTACGTGCTTCATGATATGAAAAGTAGCACTAGCACATGCTGGGGGCAAGCAGATGCTCTTACAACCAGTTTGTGTTTTGTGCATCTGAAACGGTTTGAACCCCCATTGTGATGTCATTCCGCAACATTAGCCATGTGCTGGTAAACAACGAGAAACTAGCACTAGCAAATGCTGGGGGATGATGACAGTAAATACAGCTGAAAAGAAGTTCGTGAATGGCATTGACATCAGTCATCGACGGTTATGGAATCCTTAGTATTTGTTTTGTGCTTGTAGTTGTTAAAACTAGCACTAGCAAATGCTTAGGGTCTCTAACTGTAATTGCTGCATTTAAAAGCTCACGTTATGCCAAAACACACATTGATGACAAAAGGCATCAATTCTGTCAATTACAGAGAACAATGCAACCAATCAATGACAAACCTGCGAGGTAATCACATCCGTCAGGGTTTGCTCAAATACCTTGATGGCATAGTGATTGTGCTGATTGGCATGTTTGACTCTTGACTGCCAGAAAACAGCTATATAAAAGAAGAAATGCAAAAGGAAATCCATCAACAAGAAAGGCCAACTGTTGTGATGACAGCCAAGAAAGAAGTATTCCAAAAAGACAAATTTGGAAACTAGCTGTTGCTGCTTGCCATCATATCAAGAGACTCCTTGCATTTGCTTTGCGCTGGTCTTACAAATACAACTAGCACTAGCATATGCTGGGGGTTGAAAGGACAAATTCAACAGGACATGTATTTTTATAGAAATGACCACTGTTTGCTTCCCGCATTTGTTACGTGCTTCAAAACACACATTGATGACAAAATGCATCAATTCTGTCAATTACAGAGAACAATGCAACCAATCAATGACAAACCTGCGAGGTAATCACATCCGTCAGGGTTTGCTCAAATACCCTGATGGCATAGTGATTGTGCTGATTAGCATGTTTGACTCTTGACTGCCAGAAAACAGCTATATAAAAGAAGAAATGCAAAAGGAAATCCATCAACAAGAAAGGCCAACTGTCGTGATGACAGCCAAGAAAGAAGTATTCCAAAAAGACAAATTTGGAAACTAGCTGTTGCTGCTTGCCATCATACCAAGAGACTCCTTGCATTTGCTTTGCGCTGGTCTTACAAATACAACTAGCACTAGCATATGCTGGGGGTTGAAAGGACAAATTCAACAGGACATGTATTTTTATAGAAATGACCACTGTTTGCTTCCCGCATTTGTTACGTGCTTCATGATATGAAAAGTAGCACTAGCACATGCTGGGGGCAAGCAGGTGCTCCTACAACCAGTTTGTGTTTTGTGCATCTGAAACGGTTTGAACCCCCATTGTGATGTCATTCCGCAACATTAGCCATGTGCTGGTAAACAACGAGAAACTAGCACTAGCAAATGCTGGGGGATGATGACAGTAAATACAGCTGAAAAGAAGTTCGTGAATGGCATTGACATCAGTCATCGACGGTTATGGAATCCTTAGTATTTGTTTTGTGCTTGTAGTTGTTAAAACTAGCACTAGCAAATGCTTAGGGTATCTTACTGTAATTGCTACATTTAAAAGCTCACGTTATGCCAAAACACACATTGATGACAAAAGGCATCAATTCTGTCAATTACAGAGAACAATGCAACCAATCAATGACAAACCTGCGAGGTAATCACATCCGTCAGGGTTTGCTCAAATACCTTGATGGCATAGTGATTGTGCTGATTGGCATGTTTGACTCTTGACTGCCAGAAAACAGCTATATAAAAGAAGAAATGCAAAAGGAAATCCATCAACAAGAAAGGCCAACTGTCGTGATGACAGCCAAGAAAGAAGTATTCCAAAAAGACAAATTTGGAAACTAGCTGTTGCTGCTTGCCATCATACCAAGAGACTCCTTGCATTTGCTTTGCGCTGGTCTTACAAATACAACTAGCACTAGCATATGCTGGCGGTTGAAAGGACAAATTCAACAGGACATGTATTTTTATAGAAATGACCACTGTTTGCTTCCCGCATTTGTTACGTGCTTCATGATATGAAAAGTAGCACTAGCACATGCTGGGGGCAAGCAGGTGCTCTTACAACCAGTTTGTGTTTTGTGCATCTGAAACGGTTTGAACCCCCATTGTGATGTCATTCCGCAACATTAGCCATGTGCTGGTAAACAACGAGAAACTAGCACTAGCAAATGCTGGGGGATGATGACAGTAAATACAGCTGAAAAGAAGTTCGTGAATGGCATTGACATCAGTCATCGACGGTTATGGAATCCTTAGTATTTGTTTTGTGCTTGTAGTTGTTAAAACTAGCACTAGCAAATGCTTAGGGTCTCTAACTGTAATTGCTGCATTTAAAAGCTCACGTTATGCCAAAACACAAATTGATGACAAAATGCATCAATTCTGTCAATTACAGAGAACAATGCAACCAATCAATGACAAACCTGCGAGGTAATCACATCCGTCAGGGTTTGCTCAAATACCTTGATGGCATAGTGATTGTGCTGATTGGCATGTTTGACTCTTGACTGCCAGAAAACAGCTATATAAAAGAAGAAATGCAAAAGGAAATCCATCAAAAAGAAAGGCCAACTGTCGTGATGACAGCCAAGAAAGAAATATTCCAAAAAGACAAATTTGGAAACTAGCTGTTGCTGCTTGCCATCATACCAAGAGACTCCTTGCATTTGCTTTGCGCTGGTCTTACAAATACAACTAGCACTAGCATATGCTGGGGGTTGAAAGGACAAATTCAACAGGACATGTATTTTTATAGAAATGATCACTGTTTGCTTCCCGCATTTGTTACGTGCTTCATGATATGAAAAGTAGCACTAGCACATGCTGGGGGCAAGCAGGTGCTCTTACAACCAGTTTGTGTTTTGTGCATCTGAAACGGTTTGAACCCCCATTGTGATGTCATTCCGCAACATTAGCCATGTGCTGGTAAACAACGAGAAACTAGCACTAGCAAATGCTGGGGGATGATGACAGTAAATACAGCTGAAAAGAAGTTCGTGAATGGCATTGACATCAGTCATCGACGGTTATGGAATCCTTAGTATTTGTTTTGTGCTTGTAGTTGTTAAAACTAGCGCTAGCAAATGCTTAGGGTATCTAACTGTAATTGCTGCATTTAAAAGCTCACGTTATGCCAAAACACACATTGATGACAAAAGGCATCAATTCTGTCAATTACAGAGAACAATGCAACCAATCAATGACAAACCTGCGAGGTAATCACATCCGTCAGGGTTTGCTCAAATACCTTGATGGCATAGTGATTGTGCTGATTGGCATGTTTGACTCTTGACTGCCAGAAAACAGCTATATAAAAGAAGAAATGCAAAAGGAAATCCATCAACAAGAAAGGCCAACTGTCGTGATGACAGCCAAGAAAGAAGTATTCCAAAAAGACAAATTTGGAAACTAGCTGTTGCTGCTTGCCATCATACCAAGAGACTCCTTGCATTTGCTTTGCGCTGGTCTTACAAATACAACTAGCACTAGCATATGCTGGGGGTTGAAAGGACAAATTCAACAGGACATGTATTTTTATAGAAATGACCACTGTTTGCTTCCCGCATTTGTTACGTGCTTCATGATATGAAAAGTAGCACTAGCACATGCTGGGGGCAAGCAGGTGCTCCTACAACCAGTTTGTGTTTTGTGCATCTGAAACGGTTTGAACCCCCATTGTGATGTCATTCCGCAACATTAGCCATGTGCTGGTAAACAACGAGAAACTAGCACTAGCAAATGCTGGGGGATGATGACAGTAAATACAGCTGAAAAGAAGTTCGTGAATGGCATTGACATCAGTCATCGACGGTTATGGAATCCTTAGTATTTGTTTTGTGCTTGTAGTTGTTAAAACTAGCACTAGCAAATGCTTAGGGTATCTTACTGTAATTGCTGCATTTAAAAGCTCACGTTATGCCAAAACACACATTGATGACAAAAGGCATCAATTCTGTCAATTACAGAGAACAATGCAACCAATCAATGACAAACCTGCGAGGTAATCACATCCGTCAGGGTTTGCTCAAATACCTTGATGGCATAGTGATTGTGCTGATTGGCATGTTTGACTCTTGACTGCCAGAAAACAGCTATATAAAAGAAGAAATGCAAAAGGAAATCCATCAACAAGAAAGGCCAACTGTCGTGATGACAGCCAAGAAAGAAGTATTCCAAAAAGACAAATTTGGAAACTAGCTGTTGCTGCTTGCCATCATACCAAGAGACTCCTTGCATTTGCTTTGCGCTGGTCTTACAAATACAACTAGCACTAGCATATGCTGGCGGTTGAAAGGACAAATTCAACAGGACATGTATTTTTATAGAAATGACCACTGTTTGCTTCCCGCATTTGTTACGTGCTTCATGATATGAAAAGTAGCACAAGCACATGCTGGGGGCAAGCAGGTGCTCTTACAACCAGTTTGTGTTTTGTGCATCTGAAACGGTTTGAACCCCCATTGTGATGTCATTCCGCAACATTAGCCATGTGCTGGTAAACAACGAGAAACTAGCACTAGCAAATGCTGGGGGATGATGACAGTAAATACAGTTGAAAAGAAGTTCGTGAATGGCATTGACATCAGTCATCGACGGTTATGGAATCCTTAGTATTTGTTTTGTGCTTGTAGTTGTTAAAACTAGCACTAGCAAATGCTTAGGGTCTCTAACTGTAATTGCTGCATTTAAAAGCTCACGTTATGCCAAAACACACATTGATGACAAAAGGCATCAATTCTGTCAATTACAGAGAACAATGCAACCAATCAATGACAAACCTGCGAGGTAATCACATCCGTCAGGGTTTGCTCAAATACCTTGATGGCATAGTGATTGTGCTGATTGGCATGTTTGACTCTTGACTGCCAGAAAACAGCTATATAAAAGAAGAAATGCAAAAGGAAATCCATCAACAAGAAAGGCCAACTGTTGTGATGACAGCCAAGAAAGAAGTATTCCAAAAAGACAAATTTGGAAACTAGCTGTTGCTGCTTGCCATCATACCAAGAGACTCCTTGCATTTGCTTTGCGCTGGTCTTACAAATACAACTAGCACTAGCATATGCTGGGGGTTGAAAGGACAAATTCAACAGGACATGTATTTTTATAGAAATGACCACTGTTTGCTTCCCGCATTTGTTACGTGCTTCATGATATATAAAGTAGCACTAGCACATGCTGGGGGCAAGCAGATGCTCTTACAACCAGTTTGTGTTTTGTGCATCTGAAACGGTTTGAACCCCCATTGTGATGTCATTCCGCAACATTAGCCATGTGCTGGTAAACAACGAGAAACTAGCACTAGCAAATGCTGGGGGATGATGACAGTAAATACAGCTGAAAAGAAGTTCGTGAATGGCATTGACATCAGTCATCGACGGTTATGGAATCCTTAGTATGTGTTTTGTGCTTGTAGTTGTTAAAACTAGCACTAGCAAATGCTTAGGGTCTCTAACTGTAATTGCTGCATTTAAAAGCTCACGTTATGCCAAAACACACATTGATGACAAAAGGCATCAATTCTGTCAATTACAGAGAACAATGCAACCAATCAATGACAAACCTGCGAGGTAATCACATCCGTCAGGGTTTGCTCAAATACCTTGATGGCATAGTGATTGTGCTGATTGGCATGTTTGACTCTTGACTGCCAGAAAACAGCTATATAAAAGAAGAAATGCAAAAGGAAATCCATCAAAAAGAAAGGCCAACTGTCGTGATGACAGCCAAGAAAGAAATATTCCAAAAAGACAAATTTGGAAACTAGCTGTTGCTGCTTGCCATCATACCAAGAGACTCCTTGCATTTGCTTTGCGCTGGTCTTACAAATACAACTAGCACTAGCATATGCTGGGGGTTGAAAGGACAAATTCAACAGGACATGTATTTTTATAGAAATGACCACTGTGTGCTTCCCGCATTTGTTACGTGCTTCAAAACACACATTGATGACAAAATGCATCAATTCTGTCAATTACAGAGAACAATGCAACCAATCAATGGCAAACCTGCGAGGTAATCACATCCGTCAGGGTTTGCTCAAATACCCTGATGGCATAGTGATTGTGCTGATTGGCATGTTTGACTCTTGACTGCCAGAAAACAGCTATATAAAAGAAGAAATGCAAAAGGAAATCCATCAACAAGAAAGGCCAACTGTCGTGATGACAGCCAAGAAAGAAGTATTCCAAAAAGACAAATTTGGAAACTAGCTGTTGCTGCTTGCCATCATACCAAGAGACTCCTTGCATTTGCTTTGCGCTGGTCTTACAAATACAACTAGCACTAGCATATGCTGGGGGTTGAAAGGACAAATTCAACAGGACATGTATTTTTATAGAAATGACCACTGTTTGCTTCCCGCATTTGTTACGTGCTTCATGATATGAAAAGTAGCACTAGCACATGCTGGGGGCAAGCAGGTGCTCCTACAACCAGTTTGTGTTTTGTGCATCTGAAACGGTTTGAACCCCCATTGTGATGTCATTCCGCAACATTAGCCATGTGCTGGTAAACAACGAGAAACTAGCACTAGCAAATGCTGGGGGATGATGACAGTAAATACAGCTGAAAAGAAGTTCGTGAATGGCATTGACATCAGTCATCGACGGTTATGGAATCCTTAGTATTTGTTTTGTGCTTGTAGTTGTTAAAACTAGCACTAGCAAATGCTTAGGGTATCTTACTGTAATTGCTACATTTAAAAGCTCACGTTATGCCAAAACACACATTGATGACAAAAGGCATCAATTCTGTCAATTACAGAGAACAATGCAACCAATCAATGACAAACCTGCGAGGTAATCACATCCGTCAGGGTTTGCTCAAATACCTTGATGGCATAGTGATTGTGCTGATTGGCATGTTTGACTCTTGACTGCCAGAAAACAGCTATATAAAAGAAGAAATGCAAAAGGAAATCCATCAACAAGAAAGGCCAACTGTCGTGATGAAAGCCAAGAAAGAAGTATTCCAAAAAGACAAATTTGGAAACTAGCTGTTGCTGCTTGCCATCATACCAAGAGACTCCTTGCATTTGCTTTGCGCTGGTCTTACAAATACAACTAGCACTAGCATATGCTGGCGGTTGAAAGGACAAATTCAACAGGACATGTATTTTTATAGAAATGACCACTGTTTGCTTCCCGCATTTGTTACGTGCTTCATGATATGAAAAGTAGCACTAGCACATGCTGGGGGCAAGCAGGTGCTCTTACAACCAGTTTGTGTTTTGTGCATCTGAAACGGTTTGAACCCCCATTGTGATGTCATTCCGCAACATTAGCCATGTGCTGGTAAACAACGAGAAACTAGCACTAGCAAATGCTGGGGGATGATGACAGTAAATACAGCTGAAAAGAAGTTCGTGAATGGCATTGACATCAGTCATCGACGGTTATGGAATCCTTAGTATTTGTTTTGTGCTTGTAGTTGTTAAAACTAGCACTAGCAAATGCTTAGGGTCTCTAACTGTAATTGCTGCATTTAAAAGCTCACGTTATGCCAAAACACAAATTGATGACAAAATGCATCAATTCTGTCAATTACAGAGAACAATGCAACCAATCAATGACAAACCTGCGAGGTAATCACATCCGTCAGGGTTTGCTCAAATACCTTGATGGCATAGTGATTGTGCTGATTGGCATGTTTGACTCTTGACTGCCAGAAAACAGCTATATAAAAGAAGAAATGCAAAAGGAAATCCATCAAAAAGAAAGGCCAACTGTCGTGATGACAGCCAAGAAAGAAATATTCCAAAAAGACAAATTTGGAAACTAGCTGTTGCTGCTTGCCATCATACCAAGAGACTCCTTGCATTTGCTTTGCGCTGGTCTTACAAATACAACTAGCACTAGCATATGCTGGGGGTTGAAAGGACAAATTCAACAGGACATGTATTTTTATAGAAATGACCACTGTTTGCTTCCCGCATTTGTTACGTGCTTCATGATATGAAAAGTAGCACTAGCACATGCTGGGGGCAAGCAGGTGCTCTTACAACCAGTTTGTGTTTTGTGCATCTGAAACGGTTTGAACCCCCATTGTGATGTCATTCCGCAACATTAGCCATGTGCTGGTAAACAACGAGAAACTAGCACTAGCAAATGCTGGGGGATGATGACAGTAAATACAGCTGAAAAGAAGTTCGTGAATGGCATTGACATCAGTCATCGACGGTTATGGAATCCTTAGTATTTGTTTTGTGCTTGTAGTTGTTAAAACTAGCGCTAGCAAATGCTTAGGGTATCTAACTGTAATTGCTGCATTTAAAAGCTCACGTTATGCCAAAACACACATTGATGACAAAAGGCATCAATTCTGTCAATTACAGAGAACAATGCAACCAATCAATGACAAACCTGCGAGGTAATCACATCCGTCAGGGTTTGCTCAAATACCTTGATGGCATAGTGATTGTGCTGATTGGCATGTTTGACTCTTGACTGCCAGAAAACAGCTATATAAAAGAAGAAATGCAAAAGGAAATCCATCAACAAGAAAGGCCAACTGTCGTGATGACAGCCAAGAAAGAAGTATTCCAAAAAGACAAATTTGGAAACTAGCTGTTGCTGCTTGCCATCATACCAAGAGACTCCTTGCATTTGCTTTGCGCTGGTCTTACAAATACAACTAGCACTAGCATATGCTGGGGGTTGAAAGGACAAATTCAACAGGACATGTATTTTTATAGAAATGACCACTGTTTGCTTCCCGCATTTGTTACGTGCTTCATGATATGAAAAGTAGCACTAGCACATGCTGGGGGCAAGCAGGTGCTCCTACAACCAGTTTGTGTTTTGTGCATCTGAAACGGTTTGAACCCCCATTGTGATGTCATTCCGCAACATTAGCCATGTGCTGGTAAACAACGAGAAACTAGCACTAGCAAATGCTGGGGGATGATGACAGTAAATACAGCTGAAAAGAAGTTCGTGAATGGCATTGACATCAGTCATCGACGGTTATGGAATCCTTAGTATTTGTTTTGTGCTTGTAGTTGTTAAAACTAGCACTAGCAAATGCTTAGGGTATCTTACTGTAATTGCTGCATTTAAAAGCTCACGTTATGCCAAAACACACATTGATGACAAAAGGCATCAATTCTGTCATTTACAGAGAACAATGCAACCAATCAATGACAAACCTGCGAGGTAATCACATCCGTCAGGGTTTGCTCAAATACCTTGATGGCATAGTGATTGTGCTGATTGGCATGTTTGACTCTTGACTGCCAGAAAACAGCTATATAAAAGAAGAAATGCAAAAGGAAATCCATCAACAAGAAAGGCCAACTGTCGTGATGACAGCCAAGAAAGAAGTATTCCAAAAAGACAAATTTGGAAACTAGCTGTTGCTGCTTGCCATCATACCAAGAGACTCCTTGCATTTGCTTTGCGCTGGTCTTACAAATACAACTAGCACTAGCATATGCTGGCGGTTGAAAGGACAAATTCAACAGGACATGTATTTTTATAGAAATGACCACTGTTTGCTTCCCGCATTTGTTACGTGCTTCATGATATGAAAAGTAGCACAAGCACATGCTGGGGGCAAGCAGGTGCTCTTACAACCAGTTTGTGTTTTGTGCATCTGAAACGGTTTGAACCCCCATTGTGATGTCATTCCGCAACATTAGCCATGTGCTGGTAAACAACGAGAAACTAGCATTAGCAAATGCTGGGGGATGATGACAGTAAATACAGCTGAAAAGAAGTTCGTGAATGGCATTGACATCAGTCATCGACGGTTATGGAATCCTTAGTATTTGTTTTGTGCTTGTAGTTGTTAAAACTAGCACTAGCAAATGCTTAGGGTCTCTAACTGTAATTGCTGCATTTAAAAGCTCACGTTATGCCAAAACACACATTGATGACAAAAGGCATCAATTCTGTCAATTACAGAGAACAATGCAACCAATCAATGACAAACCTGCGAGGTAATCACATCCGTCAGGGTTTGCTCAAATACCTTGATGGCATAGTGATTGTGCTGATTGGCATGTTTGACTCTTGACTGCCAGAAAACAGCTATATAAAAGAAGAAATGCAAAAGGAAATCCATCAACAAGAAAGGCCAACTGTTGTGATGACAGCCAAGAAAGAAGTATTCCAAAAAGACAAATTTGGAAACTAGCTGTTGCTGCTTGCCATCATACCAAGAGACTCCTTGCATTTGCTTTGCGCTGGTCTTACAAATACAACTAGCACTAGCATATGCTGGGGGTTGAAAGGACAAATTCAACAGGACATGTATTTTTATAGAAATGACCACTGTTTGCTTCCCGCATTTGTTACGTGCTTCATGATATGAAAAGTAGCACTAGCACATGCTGGGGGCAAGCAGGTGCTCTTACAACCAGTTTGTGTTTTGTGCATCTGAAACGGTTTGAACCCCCATTGTGATGTCATTCCGCAACATTAGCCATGTGCTGGTAAACAACGAGAAACTAGCACTAGCAAATGCTGGGGGATGATGACAGTAAATACAGCTGAAAAGGAGTTCGTGAACAGCATTGACATCAGTCCTCGACGGTTAAGGAATCCTTAGTATTTGTTTTGTGCTTGTAGTTGTTAAAACTAGCACTAGGAAATGCTTAGGGTCTCTAACTGTAATTACTGCATTTGAAAGCTCAAGTTATGCCAAAACACACATTGATGACAAAAGGCATCAATTCTGTCAATTACAGAGAACAATGCAACCAATCAATGACAAACCTGCGAGGTAATCACATCCGTCAGGGTTTGCTCAAATACCTTGATGGCATAGTGATTGTGCTGATTGGCATGTTTGACTCTTGACTGCCAGAAAACAGCTATATAAAAGAAGAAATGCAAAAGGAAATCCATCAACAAGAAAGGCCAACTGTCGTGATGACAGCCAAGAAAGAAGTATTCCAAAAAGACAAATTTGGAAACTAGCTGTTGCTGCTTGCCATCATACCAAGAGACTCCTTGCATTTGCTTTGCGCTGGTCTTACAAATACAACTAGCACTAGCATATGCTGGGGGTTGAAAGGACAAATTCAACAGGACATGTATTTTTATAGAAATGACCACTGTTTGCTTCCCGCATTTGTTACGTGCTTCATGATATGAAAAGTAGCACTAGCACATGCTGGGGGCAAGCAGGTGCTCTTACAACCAGTTTGTGTTTTGTGCATCTGAAACGGTTTGAACCCCCATTGTGATGTCATTCCGCAACATTAGCCATGTGCTGGTAAACAACGAGAAACTAGCACTAGCAAATGCTGGGGGATGATGACAGTAAATACAGCTGAAAAGAAGTTCGTGAATGGCATTGACATCAGTCATCGACGGTTATGGAATCCTTAGTATTTGTTTTGTGCTTGTAGTTGTTAAAACTAGCGCTAGCAAATGCTTAGGGTATCTAACTGTAATTGCTGCATTTAAAAGCTCACGTTATGCCAAAACACACATTGATGACAAAAGGCATCAATTCTGTCAATTACAGAGAACAATGCAACCAATCAATGACAAACCTGCGAGGTAATCACATCCGTCAGGGTTTGCTCAAATACCTTGATGGCATAGTGATTGTGCTGATTGGCATGTTTGACTCTTGACTGCCAGAAAACAGCTATATAAAAGAAGAAATGCAAAAGGAAATCCATCAACAAGAAAGGCCAACTGTCGTGATGACAGCCAAGAAAGAAGTATTCCAAAAAGACAAATTTGGAAACTAGCTGTTGCTGCTTGCCATCATACCAAGATACTCCTTGCATTTGCTTTGCGCTGATCTTACAAATGCAACTAGCACTAGCATATGCTGGGGGTTGAAAGGACAAATTCAACAGGATATGTATTTTTATAGAAATGACCACTGTTTGCTTCCCGCATTTGTTACGTGCTTCATGATATGAAAAGTAGCACTAGCACATGCTGGGGGCAGGCAGGTGCTCTTACAACCAGTTTGTGTTTTGTGCATCTGAAACGGTTTGAACCCCCATTGTGATGTCATTCCGCAACATTAGCCATGTGCTGGTAAACAACGAGAAACTAGCACTAGCAAATGCTGGGGGATGATGACAGTAAATACAGCTGAAAAGAAGTTCGTGAATGGCATTGACATCAGTCATCGACGGTTATGGAATCCTTAGTATTTGTTTTGTGCTTGTAGTTGTTAAAACTAGCACTAGCAAATGCTTAGGGTATCTTACTGTAATTGCTGCATTTAAAAGCTCACGTTATGCCAAAACACACATTGATGACAAAAGGCATCAATTCTGTCAATTACAGAGAACAATGCAACCAATCAATGACAAACCTGCGAGGTAATCACATCCGTCAGGGTTTGCTCAAATACCTTGATGGCATAGTGATTGTGCTGATTGGCATGTTTGACTCTTGACTGCCAGAAAACAGCTATATAAAAGAAGAAATGCAAAAGGAAATCCATCAACAAGAAAGGCCAACTGTCGTGATGACAGCCAAGAAAGAAGTATTCCAAAAAGACAAATTTGGAAACTAGCTGTTGCTGCTTGCCATCATACCAAGCGACTCCTTGCATTTGCTTTGCGCTGGTCTTACAAATACAACTAGCACTAGCATATGCTGGGGGTTGAAAGGACAAATTCAACAGGACATGTATTTTTATAGAAATGACCACTGTTTGCTTCCCGCATTTGTTACGTGCTTCATGATATGAAAAGTAGCACTAGCACATGCTGGGGGCAAGCAGGTGCTCTTACAACCAGTTTGTGTTTTGTGCATCTGAAACGGTTTGAACCCCCATTGTGATGTCATTCCGCAACATTAGCCATGTGCTGGTAAACAACGAGAAACTAGCACTAGCAAATGCTGGGGGATGATGACAGTAAATACAGCTGAAAAGAAGTTCGTGAATGGCATTGACATCAGTCATCGACGGTTATGGAATCCTTAGTATTTGTTTTGTGCTTGTAGTTGTTAAAACTAGCGCTAGCAAATGCTTAGGGTATCTAACTGTAATTGCTGCATTTAAAAGCTCACGTTATGCCAAAACACACATTGATGACAAAAGGCATCAATTCTGTCAATTACAGAGAACAATGCAACCAATCAATGACAAACCTGCGAGGTAATCACATCCGTCAGGGTTTGCTCAAATACCTTGATGGCATAGTGATTGTGCTGATTGGCATGTTTGACTCTTGACTGCCAGAAAACAGCTATATAAAAGAAGAAATGCAAAAGGAAATCCATCAACAAGAAAGGCCAACTGTCGTGATGACAGCCAAGAAAGAAGTATTCCAAAAAGACAAATTTGGAAACTAGCTGTTGCTGCTTGCCATCATACCAAGAGACTCCTTGCATTTGCTTTGCGCTGATCTTACAAATACAACTAGCACTAGCATATGCTGGGGGTTGAAAGGACAAATTCAACAGGATATGTATTTTTATAGAAATGACCACTGTTTGCTTCCCGCATTTGTTACGTGCTTCATGATATGAAAAGTAGCACTAGCACATGCTGGGGGCAGGCAGGTGCTCTTACAACCAGTTTGTGTTTTGTGCATCTGAAACGGTTTGAACCCCCATTGTGATGTCATTCCGCAACATTAGCCATGTGCTGGTAAACAACGAGAAACTAGCACTAGCAAATGCTGGGGGATGATGACAGTAAATACAGCTGAAAAGAAGTTCGTGAATGGCATTGACATCAGTCATCGACGGTTATGGAATCCTTAGTATTTGTTTTGTGCTTGTAGTTGTTAAAACTAGCACTAGCAAATGCTTAGGGTATCTAACTGTAATTGCTGCATTTAAAAGCTCACGTTATGCCAAAACACACATTGATGACAAAAGGCATCAATTCTGTCAATTACAGAGAACAATGCAACCAATCAATGACAAACCTGCGAGGTAATCACATCCGTCAGGGTTTGCTCAAATACCTTGATGGCATAGTGATTGTGCTGATTGGCATGTTTGACTCTTGACTGCCAGAAAACAGCTATATAAAAGAAGAAATGCAAAAGGAAATCCATCAACAAGAAAGGCCAACTGTCGTGATGACAGCCAAGAAAGAAGTATTCCAAAAAGACAAATTTGGAAACTAGCTGTTGCTGCTTGCCATCATACCAAGAGACTCCTTGCATTTGCTTTGCGCTGGTCTTACAAATACAACTAGCACTAGCATATGCTGGGGATTGAAAGGACAAATTCAACAGGACATGTATTTTTATAGAAATGACCACTGTTTGCTTCCCGCATTTGTTACGTGCTTCATGATATGAAAAGTAGCACTAGCACATGCTGGGGGCAAGCAGGTGCTCTTACAACCAGTTTGTGTTTTGTGCATCTGAAACGGTTTGAACCCCCATTGTGATGTCATTCCGCAACATTAGCCATGTGCTGGTAAACAACGAGAAACTAGCACTAGCAAATGCTGGGGGATGATGACAGTAAATACAGCTGAAAAGAAGTTCGTGAATGGCATTGACATCAGTCATCGACGGTTATGGAATCCTTAGTATTTGTTTTGTGCTTGTAGTTGTTAAAACTAGCACTAGCAAATGCTTAGGGTCTCTAACTGTAATTGCTGCATTTAAAAGCTCACGTTATGCCAAAACACACATTGATGACAAAAGGCATCAATTCTGTCAATTACAGAGAACAATGCAACCAATCAATGACAAACCTGCGAGGTAATCACATCCGTCAGGGTTTGCTCAAATACATTGATGGCATAGTGATTGTGCTGATTGGCATGTTTGACTCTTGACTGCCAGAAAACAGCTATATAAAAGAAGAAATGCAAAAGGAAATCCATCAACAAGAAAGGCCAACTGTCGTGATGACAGCCAAGAAAGAAGTATTCCAAAAAGACAAATTTGGAAACTAGCTGTTGCTGCTTGCCATCATACCAAGAGACTCCTTGCATTTGCTTTGCGCTGGTCTTACAAATACAACTAGCACTAGCATATGCTGGCGGTTGAAAGGACAAATTCAACAGGACATGTATTTTTATAGAAATGACCACTGTTTGCTTCCCGCATTTGTTACGTGCTTCATGATATGAAAAGTAGCACAAGCACATGCTGGGGGCAAGCAGGTGCTCTTACAACCAGTTTGTGTTTTGTGCATCTGAAACGGTTTGAACCCCCATTGTGATGTCATTCCGCAACATTAGCCATGTGCTGGTAAACAACGAGAAACTAGCACTAGCAAATGCTGGGGGATGATGACAGTAAATACAGCTGAAAAGAAGTTCGTGAATGGCATTGACATCAGTCATCGACGGTTATGGAATCCTTAGTATTTGTTTTGTGCTTGTAGTTGTTAAAACTAGCACTAGCAAATGCTTAGGGTCTCTAACTGTAATTGCTGCATTTAAAAGCTCACGTTATGCCAAAACACACATTGATGACAAAAGGCATCAATTCTGTCAATTACAGAGAACAATGCAACCAATCAATGACAAACCTGCGAGGTAATCACATCCGTCAGGGTTTGCTCAAATACCTTGATGGCATAGTGATTGTGCTGATTGGCATGTTTGACTCTTGACTGCCAGAAAACAGCTATATAAAAGAAGAAATGCAAAAGGAAATCCATCAACAAGAAAGGCCAACTGTTGTGATGACAGCCAAGAAAGAAGTATTCCAAAAAGACAAATTTGGAAACTAGCTGTTGCTGCTTGCCATCATACCAAGAGACTCCTTGCATTTGCTTTGCGCTGGTCTTACAAATACAACTAGCACTAGCATATGCTGGGGGTTGAAAGGACAAATTCAACAGGACATGTATTTTTATAGAAATGACCACTGTTTGCTTCCCGCATTTGTTACGTGCTTCATGATATGAAAAGTAGCACTAGCACATGCTGGGGGCAGGCAGGTGCTCTTACAACCAGTTTGTGTTTTGTGCATCTGAAACGGTTTGAACCCCCATTGTGATGTCATTCCGCAACATTAGCCATGTGCTGGTAAACAACGAGAAACTAGCACTAGCAAATGCTGGGGGATGATGACAGTAAATACAGCTGAAAAGAAGTTCGTGAATGGCATTGACATCAGTCATCGACGGTTATGGAATCCTTAGTATTTGTTTTGTGCTTGTAGTTGTTAAAACTAGCACTAGCAAATGCTTAGGGTATCTAACTGTAATTGCTGCATTTAAAAGCTCACGTTATGCCAAAACACACATTGATGACAAAAGGCATCAATTCTGTCAATTACAGAGAACAATGCAACCAATCAATGACAAACCTGCGAGGTAATCACATCCGTCAGGGTTTGCTCAAATACCTTGATGGCATAGTGATTGTGCTGATTGGCATGTTTGACTCTTGACTGCCAGAAAACAGCTATATAAAAGAAGAAATGCAAAAGGAAATCCATCAACAAGAAAGGCCAACTGTCGTGATGACAGCCAAGAAAGAAGTATTCCAAAAAGACAAATTTGGAAACTAGCTGTTGCTGCTTGCCATCATACCAAGAGACTCCTTGCATTTGCTTTGCGCTGATCTTACAAATACAACTAGCACTAGCATATGCTGGGGGTTGAAAGGACAAATTCAACAGGATATGTATTTTTATAGAAATGACCACTGTTTGCTTCCCGCATTTGTTACGTGCTTCATGATATGAAAAGTAGCACTAGCACATGCTGGGGGCAGGCAGGTGCTCTTACAACCAGTTTGTGTTTTGTGCATCTGAAACGGTTTGAACCCCCATTGTGATGTCATTCCGCAACATTAGCCATGTGCTGGTAAACAACGAGAAACTAGCACTAGCAAATGCTGGGGGATGATGACAGTAAATACAGCTGAAAAGAAGTTCGTGAATGGCATTGACATCAGTCATCGACGGTTATGGAATCCTTAGTATTTGTTTTGTGCTTGTAGTTGTTAAAACTAGCACTAGCAAATGCTTAGGGTATCTTACTGTAATTGCTGCATTTAAAAGCTCACGTTATGCCAAAACACACATTGATGACAAAAGGCATCAATTCTGTCAATTACAGAGAACAATGCAACCAATCAATGACAAACCTGCGAGGTAATCACATCCGTCAGGGTTTGCTCAAATACCTTGATGGCATAGTGATTGTGCTGATTGGCATGTTTGACTCTTGACTGCCAGAAAACAGCTATATAAAAGAAGAAATGCAAAAGGAAATCCATCAACAAGAAAGGCCAACTGTCGTGATGACAGCCAAGAAAGAAGTATTCCAAAAAGACAAATTTGGAAACTAGCTGTTGCTGCTTGCCATCATACCAAGAGACTCCTTGCATTTGCTTTGCGCTGATCTTACAAATACAACTAGCACTAGCATATGCTGGGGGTTGAAAGGACAAATTCAACAGGATATGTATTTTTATAGAAATGACCACTGTTTGCTTCCCGCATTTGTTACGTGCTTCATGATATGAAAAGTAGCACTAGCACATGCTGGGGGCAGGCAGGTGCTCTTACAACCAGTTTGTGTTTTGTGCATCTGAAACGGTTTGAACCCCCATTGTGATGTCATTCCGCAACATTAGCCATGTGCTGGTAAACAACGAGAAACTAGCACTAGCAAATGCTGGGGGATGATGACAGTAAATACAGCTGAAAAGAAGTTCGTGAATGGCATTGACATCAGTCATCGACGGTTATGGAATCCTTAGTATTTGTTTTGTGCTTGTAGTTGTTAAAACTAGCACTAGCAAATGCTTAGGGTATCTTACTGTAATTGCTGCATTTAAAAGCTCACGTTATGCCAAAACACACATTGATGACAAAAGGCATCAATTCTGTCAATTACAGAGAACAATGCAACCAATCAATGACAAACCTGCGAGGTAATCACATCCGTCAGGGTTTGCTCAAATACCTTGATGGCATAGTGATTGTGCTGATTGGCATGTTTGACTCTTGACTGCCAGAAAACAGCTATATAAAAGAAGAAATGCAAAAGGAAATCCATCAACAAGAAAGGCCAACTGTCGTGATGACAGCCAAGAAAGAAGTATTCCAAAAAGACAAATTTGGAAACTAGCTGTTGCTGCTTGCCATCATACCAAGCGACTCCTTGCATTTGCTTTGCGCTGGTCTTACAAATACAACTAGCACTAGCATATGCTGGGGGTTGAAAGGACAAATTCAACAGGACATGTATTTTTATAGAAATGACCACTGTTTGCTTCCCGCATTTGTTACGTGCTTCATGATATGAAAAGTAGCACTAGCACATGCTGGGGGCAAGCAGGTGCTCTTACAACCAGTTTGTGTTTTGTGCATCTGAAACGGTTTGAACCCCCATTGTGATGTCATTCCGCAACATTAGCCATGTGCTGGTAAACAACGAGAAACTAGCACTAGCAAATGCTGGGGGATGATGACAGTAAATACAGCTGAAAAGAAGTTCGTGAATGGCATTGACATCAGTCATCGACGGTTATGGAATCCTTAGTATTTGTTTTGTGCTTGTAGTTGTTAAAACTAGCGCTAGCAAATGCTTAGGGTATCTAACTGTAATTGCTGCATTTAAAAGCTCACGTTATGCCAAAACACACATTGATGACAAAAGGCATCAATTCTGTCAATTACAGAGAACAATGCAACCAATCAATGACAAACCTGCGAGGTAATCACATCCGTCAGGGTTTGCTCAAATACCTTGATGGCATAGTGATTGTGCTGATTGGCATGTTTGACTCTTGACTGCCAGAAAACAGCTATATAAAAGAAGAAATGCAAAAGGAAATCCATCAACAAGAAAGGCCAACTGTCGTGATGACAGCCAAGAAAGAAGTATTCCAAAAAGACAAATTTGGAAACTAGCTGTTGCTGCTTGCCATCATACCAAGAGACTCCTTGCATTTGCTTTGCGCTGATCTTACAAATACAACTAGCACTAGCATATGCTGGGGGTTGAAAGGACAAATTCAACAGGATATGTATTTTTATAGAAATGACCACTGTTTGCTTCCCGCATTTGTTACGTGCTTCATGATATGAAAAGTAGCACTAGCACATGCTGGGGGCAGGCAGGTGCTCTTACAACCAGTTTGTGTTTTGTGCATCTGAAACGGTTTGAACCCCCATTGTGATGTCATTCCGCAACATTAGCCATGTGCTGGTAAACAACGAGAAACTAGCACTAGCAAATGCTGGGGGATGATGACAGTAAATACAGCTGAAAAGAAGTTCGTGAATGGCATTGACATCAGTCATCGACGGTTATGGAATCCTTAGTATTTGTTTTGTGCTTGTAGTTGTTAAAACTAGCACTAGCAAATGCTTAGGGTATCTAACTGTAATTGCTGCATTTAAAAGCTCACGTTATGCCAAAACACACATTGATGACAAAAGGCATCAATTCTGTCAATTACAGAGAACAATGCAACCAATCAATGACAAACCTGCGAGGTAATCACATCCGTCAGGGTTTGCTCAAATACCTTGATGGCATAGTGATTGTGCTGATTGGCATGTTTGACTCTTGACTGCCAGAAAACAGCTATATAAAAGAAGAAATGCAAAAGGAAATCCATCAACAAGAAAGGCCAACTGTCGTGATGACAGCCAAGAAAGAAGTATTCCAAAAAGACAAATTTGGAAACTAGCTGTTGCTGCTTGCCATCATACCAAGAGACTCCTTGCATTTGCTTTGCGCTGGTCTTACAAATACAACTAGCACTAGCATATGCTGGGGATTGAAAGGACAAATTCAACAGGACATGTATTTTTATAGAAATGACCACTGTTTGCTTCCCGCATTTGTTACGTGCTTCATGATATGAAAAGTAGCACTAGCACATGCTGGGGGCAAGCAGGTGCTCTTACAACCAGTTTGTGTTTTGTGCATCTGAAACGGTTTGAACCCCCATTGTGATGTCATTCCGCAACATTAGCCATGTGCTGGTAAACAACGAGAAACTAGCACTAGCAAATGCTGGGGGATGATGACAGTAAATACAGCTGAAAAGAAGTTCGTGAATGGCATTGACATCAGTCATCGACGGTTATGGAATCCTTAGTATTTGTTTTGTGCTTGTAGTTGTTAAAACTAGCACTAGCAAATGCTTAGGGTCTCTAACTGTAATTGCTGCATTTAAAAGCTCACGTTATGCCAAAACACACATTGATGACAAAAGGCATCAATTCTGTCAATTACAGAGAACAATGCAACCAATCAATGACAAACCTGCGAGGTAATCACATCCGTCAGGGTTTGCTCAAATACCTTGATGGCATAGTGATTGTGCTGATTGGCATGTTTGACTCTTGACTGCCAGAAAACAGCTATATAAAAGAAGAAATGCAAAAGGAAATCCATCAACAAGAAAGGCCAACTGTCGTGATGACAGCCAAGAAAGAAGTATTCCAAAAAGACAAATTTGGAAACTAGCTGTTGCTGCTTGCCATCATACCAAGAGACTCCTTGCATTTGCTTTGCGCTGGTCTTACAAATACAACTAGCACTAGCATATGCTGGCGGTTGAAAGGACAAATTCAACAGGACATGTATTTTTATAGAAATGACCACTGTTTGCTTCCCGCATTTGTTACGTGCTTCATGATATGAAAAGTAGCACAAGCACATGCTGGGGGCAAGCAGGTTCTCTTACAACCAGTTTGTGTTTTGTGCATCTGAAACGGTTTGAACCCCCATTGTGATGTCATTCCGCAACATTAGCCATGTGCTGGTAAACAACGAGAAACTAGCACTAGCAAATGCTGGGGGATGATGACAGTAAATACAGCTGAAAAGAAGTTCGTGAATGGCATTGACATCAGTCATCGACGGTTATGGAATCCTTAGTATTTGTTTTGTGCTTGTAGTTGTTAAAACTAGCACTAGCAAATGCTTAGGGTCTCTAACTGTAATTGCTGCATTTAAAAGCTCACGTTATGCCAAAACACACATTGATGACAAAAGGCATCAATTCTGTCAATTACAGAGAACAATGCAACCAATCAATGACAAACCTGCGAGGTAATCACATCCGTCAGGGTTTGCTCAAATACCTTGATGGCATAGTGATTGTGCTGATTGGCATGTTTGACTCTTGACTGCCAGAAAACAGCTATATAAAAGAAGAAATGCAAAAGGAAATCCATCAACAAGAAAGGCCAACTGTTGTGATGACAGCCAAGAAAGAAGTATTCCAAAAAGACAAATTTGGAAACTAGCTGTTGCTGCTTGCCATCATACCAAGAGACTCCTTGCATTTGCTTTGCGCTGGTCTTACAAATACAACTAGCACTAGCATATGCTGGGGGTTGAAAGGACAAATTCAACAGGACATGTATTTTTATAGAAATGACCACTGTTTGCTTCCCGCATTTGTTACGTGCTTCATGATATGAAAAGTAGCACTAGCACATGCTGGGGGCAGGCAGGTGCTCTTACAACCAGTTTGTGTTTTGTGCATCTGAAACGGTTTGAACCCCCATTGTGATGTCATTCCGCAACATTAGCCATGTGCTGGTAAACAACGAGAAACTAGCACTAGCAAATGCTGGGGGATGATGACAGTAAATACAGCTGAAAAGAAGTTCGTGAATGGCATTGACATCAGTCATCGACGGTTATGGAATCCTTAGTATTTGTTTTGTGCTTGTAGTTGTTAAAACTAGCACTAGCAAATGCTTAGGGTATCTAACTGTAATTGCTGCATTTAAAAGCTCACGTTATGCCAAAACACACATTGATGACAAAAGGCATCAATTCTGTCAATTACAGAGAACAATGCAACCAATCAATGACAAACCTGCGAGGTAATCACATCCGTCAGGGTTTGCTCAAATACCTTGATGGCATAGTGATTGTGCTGATTGGCATGTTTGACTCTTGACTGCCAGAAAACAGCTATATAAAAGAAGAAATGCAAAAGGAAATCCATCAACAAGAAAGGCCAACTGTCGTGATGACAGCCAAGAAAGAAGTATTCCAAAAAGACAAATTTGGAAACTAGCTGTTGCTGCTTGCCATCATACCAAGAGACTCCTTGCATTTGCTTTGCGCTGATCTTACAAATACAACTAGCACTAGCATATGCTGGGGGTTGAAAGGACAAATTCAACAGGATATGTATTTTTATAGAAATGACCACTGTTTGCTTCCCGCATTTGTTACGTGCTTCATGATATGAAAAGTAGCACTAGCACATGCTGGGGGCAGGCAGGTGCTCTTACAACCAGTTTGTGTTTTGTGCATCTGAAACGGTTTGAACCCCCATTGTGATGTCATTCCGCAACATAAGCCATGTGCTGGTAAACAACGAGAAACTAGCACTAGCAAATGCTGGGGGATGATGACAGTAAATACAGCTGAAAAGAAGTTCGTGAATGGCATTGACATCAGTCATCGACGGTTATGGAATCCTTAGTATTTGTTTTGTGCTTGTAGTTGTTAAAACTAGCACTAGCAAATGCTTAGGGTATCTTACTGTAATTGCTGCATTTAAAAGCTCACGTTATGCCAAAACACACATTGATGACAAAAGGCATCAATTCTGTCAATTACAGAGAACAATGCAACCAATCAATGACAAACCTGCGAGGTAATCACATCCGTCAGGGTTTGCTCAAATACCTTGATGGCATAGTGATTGTGCTGATTGGCATGTTTGACTCTTGACTGCCAGAAAACAGCTATATAAAAGAAGAAATGCAAAAGGAAATCCATCAACAAGAAAGGCCAACTGTCGTGATGACAGCCAAGAAAGAAGTATTCCAAAAAGACAAATTTGGAAACTAGCTGTTGCTGCTTGCCATCATACCAAGCGACTCCTTGCATTTGCTTTGCGCTGGTCTTACAAATACAACTAGCACTAGCATATGCTGGGGGTTGAAAGGACAAATTCAACAGGACATGTATTTTTATAGAAATGACCACTGTTTGCTTCCCGCATTTGTTACGTGCTTCATGATATGAAAAGTAGCACTAGCACATGCTGGGGGCAAGCAGGTGCTCTTACAACCAGTTTGTGTTTTGTGCATCTGAAACGGTTTGAACCCCCATTGTGATGTCATTCCGCAACATTAGCCATGTGCTGGTAAACAACGAGAAACTAGCACTAGCAAATGCTGGGGGATGATGACAGTAAATACAGCTGAAAAGAAGTTCGTGAATGGCATTGACATCAGTCATCGACGGTTATGGAATCCTTAGTATTTGTTTTGTGCTTGTAGTTGTTAAAACTAGCGCTAGCAAATGCTTAGGGTATCTAACTGTAATTGCTGCATTTAAAAGCTCACGTTATGCCAAAACACACATTGATGACAAAAGGCATCAATTCTGTCAATTACAGAGAACAATGCAACCAATCAATGACAAACCTGCGAGGTAATCACATCCGTCAGGGTTTGCTCAAATACCTTGATGGCATAGTGATTGTGCTGATTGGCATGTTTGACTCTTGACTGCCAGAAAACAGCTATATAAAAGAAGAAATGCAAAAGGAAATCCATCAACAAGAAAGGCCAACTGTCGTGATGACAGCCAAGAAAGAAGTATTCCAAAAAGACAAATTTGGAAACTAGCTGTTGCTGCTTGCCATCATACCAAGAGACTCCTTGCATTTGCTTTGCGCTGATCTTACAAATACAACTAGCACTAGCATATGCTGGGGGTTGAAAGGACAAATTCAACAGGATATGTATTTTTATAGAAATGACCACTGTTTGCTTCCCGCATTTGTTACGTGCTTCATGATATGAAAAGTAGCACTAGCACATGCTGGGGGCAGGCAGGTGCTCTTACAACCAGTTTGTGTTTTGTGCATCTGAAACGGTTTGAACCCCCATTGTGATGTCATTCCGCAACATTAGCCATGTGCTGGTAAACAACGAGAAACTAGCACTAGCAAATGCTGGGGGATGATGACAGTAAATACAGCTGAAAAGAAGTTCGTGAATGGCATTGACATCAGTCATCGACGGTTATGGAATCCTTAGTATTTGTTTTGTGCTTGTAGTTGTTAAAACTAGCACTAGCAAATGCTTAGGGTATCTAACTGTAATTGCTGCATTTAAAAGCTCACGTTATGCCAAAACACACATTGATGACAAAAGGCATCAATTCTGTCAATTACAGAGAACAATGCAACCAATCAATGACAAACCTGCGAGGTAATCACATCCGTCAGGGTTTGCTCAAATACCTTGATGGCATAGTGATTGTGCTGATTGGCATGTTTGACTCTTGACTGCCAGAAAACAGCTATATAAAAGAAGAAATGCAAAAGGAAATCCATCAACAAGAAAGGCCAACTGTCGTGATGACAGCCAAGAAAGAAGTATTCCAAAAAGACAAATTTGGAAACTAGCTGTTGCTGCTTGCCATCATACCAAGAGACTCCTTGCATTTGCTTTGCGCTGGTCTTACAAATACAACTAGCACTAGCATATGCTGGGGATTGAAAGGACAAATTCAACAGGACATGTATTTTTATAGAAATGACCACTGTTTGCTTCCCGCATTTGTTACGTGCTTCATGATATGAAAAGTAGCACTAGCACATGCTGGGGGCAAGCAGGTGCTCTTACAACCAGTTTGTGTTTTGTGCATCTGAAACGGTTTGAACCCCCATTGTGATGTCATTCCGCAACATTAGCCATGTGCTGGTAAACAACGAGAAACTAGCACTAGCAAATGCTGGGGGATGATGACAGTAAATACAGCTGAAAAGAAGTTCGTGAATGGCATTGACATCAGTCATCGACGGTTATGGAATCCTTAGTATTTGTTTTGTGCTTGTAGTTGTTAAAACTAGCACTAGCAAATGCTTAGGGTCTCTAACTGTAATTGCTGCATTTAAAAGCTCACGTTATGCCAAAACACACATTGATGACAAAAGGCATCAATTCTGTCAATTACAGAGAACAATGCAACCAATCAATGACAAACCTGCGAGGTAATCACATCCGTCAGGGTTTGCTCAAATACCTTGATGGCATAGTGATTGTGCTGATTGGCATGTTTGACTCTTGACTGCCAGAAAACAGCTATATAAAAGAAGAAATGCAAAAGGAAATCCATCAACAAGAAAGGCCAACTGTCGTGATGACAGCCAAGAAAGAAGTATTCCAAAAAGACAAATTTGGAAACTAGCTGTTGCTGCTTGCCATCATACCAAGAGACTCCTTGCATTTGCTTTGCGCTGGTCTTACAAATACAACTAGCACTAGCATATGCTGGCGGTTGAAAGGACAAATTCAACAGGACATGTATTTTTATAGAAATGACCACTGTTTGCTTCCCGCATTTGTTACGTGCTTCATGATATGAAAAGTAGCACAAGCACATGCTGGGGGCAAGCAGGTGCTCTTACAACCAGTTTGTGTTTTGTGCATCTGAAACGGTTTGAACCCCCATTGTGATGTCATTCCGCAACATTAGCCATGTGCTGGTAAACAACGAGAAACTAGCACTAGCAAATGCTGGGGGATGATGACAGTAAATACAGCTGAAAAGAAGTTCGTGAATGGCATTGACATCAGTCATCGACGGTTATGGAATCCTTAGTATTTGTTTTGTGCTTGTAGTTGTTAAAACTAGCACTAGCAAATGCTTAGGGTCTCTAACTGTAATTGCTGCATTTAAAAGCTCACGCTATGCCAAAACACACATTGATGACAAAAGGCATCAATTCTGTCAATTACAGAGAACAATGCAACCAATCAATGACAAACCTGCGAGGTAATCACATCCGTCAGGGTTTGCTCAAATACCTTGATGGCATAGTGATTGTGCTGATTGGCATGTTTGACTCTTGACTGCCAGAAAACAGCTATATAAAAGAAGAAATGCAAAAGGAAATCCATCAACAAGAAAGGCCAACTGTTGTGATGACAGCCAAGAAAGAAGTATTCCAAAAAGACAAATTTGGAAACTAGCTGTTGCTGCTTGCCATCATACCAAGAGACTCCTTGCATTTGCTTTGCGCTGGTCTTACAAATACAACTAGCACTAGCATATGCTGGGGGTTGAAAGGACAAATTCAACAGGACATGTATTTTTATAGAAATGACCACTGTTTGCTTCCCGCATTTGTTACGTGCTTCATGATATGAAAAGTAGCACTAGCACATGCTGGGGGCAGGCAGGTGCTCTTACAACCAGTTTGTGTTTTGTGCATCTGAAACGGTTTGAACCCCCATTGTGATGTCATTCCGCAACATTAGCCATGTGCTGGTAAACAACGAGAAACTAGCACTAGCAAATGCTGGGGGATGATGACAGTAAATACAGCTGAAAAGAAGTTCGTGAATGGCATTGACATCAGTCATCGACGGTTATGGAATCCTTAGTATTTGTTTTGTGCTTGTAGTTGTTAAAACTAGCACTAGCAAATGCTTAGGGTATCTAACTGTAATTGCTGCATTTAAAAGCTCACGTTATGCCAAAACACACATTGATGACAAAAGGCATCAATTCTGTCAATTACAGAGAACAATGCAACCAATCAATGACAAACCTGCGAGGTAATCACATCCGTCAGGGTTTGCTCAAATACCTTGATGGCATAGTGATTGTGCTGATTGGCATGTTTGACTCTTGACTGCCAGAAAACAGCTATATAAAAGAAGAAATGCAAAAGGAAATCCATCAACAAGAAAGGCCAACTGTCGTGATGACAGCCAAGAAAGAAGTATTCCAAAAAGACAAATTTGGAAACTAGCTGTTGCTGCTTGCCATCATACCAAGAGACTCCTTGCATTTGCTTTGCGCTGGTCTTACAAATACAACTAGCACTAGCATATGCTGGGGATTGAAAGGACAAATTCAACAGGACATGTATTTTTATAGAAATGACCACTGTTTGCTTCCCGCATTTGTTACGTGCTTCATGATATGAAAAGTAGCACTAGCACATGCTGGGGGCAAGCAGGTGCTCTTACAACCAGTTTGTGTTTTGTGCATCTGAAACGGTTTGAACCCCCATTGTGATGTCATTCCGCAACATTAGCCATGTGCTGGTAAACAACGAGAAACTAGCACTAGCAAATGCTGGGGGATGATGACAGTAAATACAGCTGAAAAGAAGTTCGTGAATGGCATTGACATCAGTCATCGACGGTTATGGAATCCTTAGTATTTGTTTTGTGCTTGTAGTTGTTAAAACTAGCACTAGCAAATGCTTAGGGTCTCTAACTGTAATTGCTGCATTTAAAAGCTCACGTTATGCCAAAACACACATTGATGACAAAAGGCATCAATTCTGTCAATTACAGAGAACAATGCAACCAATCAATGACAAACCTGCGAGGTAATCACATCCGTCAGGGTTTGCTCAAATACCTTGATGGCATAGTGATTGTGCTGATTGGCATGTTTGACTCTTGACTGCCAGAAAACAGCTATATAAAAGAAGAAATGCAAAAGGAAATCCATCAACAAGAAAGGCCAACTGTCGTGATGACAGCCAAGAAAGAAGTATTCCAAAAAGACAAATTTGGAAACTAGCTGTTGCTGCTTGCCATCATACCAAGAGACTCCTTGCATTTGCTTTGCGCTGGTCTTACAAATACAACTAGCACTAGCATATGCTGGCGGTTGAAAGGACAAATTCAACAGGACATGTATTTTTATAGAAATGACCACTGTTTGCTTCCCGCATTTGTTACGTGCTTCATGATATGAAAAGTAGCACAAGCACATGCTGGGGGCAAGCAGGTGCTCTTACAACCAGTTTGTGTTTTGTGCATCTGAAACGGTTTGAACCCCCATTGTGATGTCATTCCGCAACATTAGCCATGTGCTGGTAAACAACGAGAAACTAGCACTAGCAAATGCTGGGGGATGATGACAGTAAATACAGCTGAAAAGAAGTTCGTGAATGGCATTGACATCAGTCATCGACGGTTATGGAATCCTTAGTATTTGTTTTGTGCTTGTAGTTGTTAAAACTAGCACTAGCAAATGCTTAGGGTCTCTAACTGTAATTGCTGCATTTAAAAGCTCACGTTATGCCAAAACACACATTGATGACAAAAGGCATCAATTCTGTCAATTACAGAGAACAATGCAACCAATCAATGACAAACCTGCGAGGTAATCACATCCGTCAGGGTTTGCTCAAATACCTTGATGGCATAGTGATTGTGCTGATTGGCATGTTTGACTCTTGACTGCCAGAAAACAGCTATATAAAAGAAGAAATGCAAAAGGAAATCCATCAACAAGAAAGGCCAACTGTTGTGATGACAGCCAAGAAAGAAGTATTCCAAAAAGACAAATTTGGAAACTAGCTGTTGCTGCTTGCCATCATACCAAGAGACTCCTTGCATTTGCTTTGCGCTGGTCTTACAAATACAACTAGCACTAGCATATGCTGGGGGTTGAAAGGACAAATTCAACAGGACATGTATTTTTATAGAAATGACCACTGTTTGCTTCCCGCATTTGTTACGTGCTTCATGATATGAAAAGTAGCACTAGCACATGCTGGGGGCAAGCAGGTGCTCTTACAACCAGTTTGTGTTTTGTGCATCTGAAACGGTTTGAACCCCCATTGTGATGTCATTCCGCAACATTAGCCATGTGCTGGTAAACAACGAGAAACTAGCACTAGCAAATGCTGGGGGATGATGACAGTAAATACAGCTGAAAAGAAGTTCGTGAACAGCATTGACATCAGTCCTCGACGGTTAAGGAATCCTTAGTATTTGTTTTGTGCTTGTAGTTGTTAAAACTAGCACTAGGAAATGCTTAGGGTCTCTAACTGTAATTACTGCATTTGAAAGCTCAAGTTATGCCAAAACACACATTGATGACAAAAGGCATCAATTCTGTCAATTACAGAGAACAATGCAACCAATCAATGACAAACCTGCGAGGTAATCACATCCGTCAGGGTTTGCTCAAATACCTTGATGGCATAGTGATTGTGCTGATTGGCATGTTTGACTCTTGACTGCCAGAAAACAGCTATATAAAAGAAGAAATGCAAAAGGAAATCCATCAACAAGAAAGGCCAACTGTCGTGATGACAGCCAAGAAAGAAGTATTCCAAAAAGACAAATTTGGAAACTAGCTGTTGCTGCTTGCCATCATACCAAGAGACTCCTTGCATTTGCTTTGCGCTGGTCTTACAAATACAACTAGCACTAGCATATGCTGGGGGTTGAAAGGACAAATTCAACAGGACATGTATTTTTATAGAAATGACCACTGTTTGCTTCCCGCATTTGTTACGTGCTTCATGATATGAAAAGTAGCACTAGCACATGCTGGGGGCAAGCAGGTGCTCTTACAACCAGTTTGTGTTTTGTGCATCTGAAACGGTTTGAACCCCCATTGTGATGTCATTCCGCAACATTAGCCATGTGCTGGTAAACAACGAGAAACTAGCACTAGCAAATGCTGGGGGATGATGACAGTAAATACAGCTGAAAAGAAGTTCGTGAATGGCATTGACATCAGTCATCGACGGTTATGGAATCCTTAGTATTTGTTTTGTGCTTGTAGTTGTTAAAACTAGCGCTAGCAAATGCTTAGGGTATCTAACTGTAATTGCTGCATTTAAAAGCTCACGTTATGCCAAAACACACATTGATGACAAAAGGCATCAATTCTGTCAATTACAGAGAACAATGCAACCAATCAATGACAAACCTGCGAGGTAATCACATCCGTCAGGGTTTGCTCAAATACCTTGATGGCATAGTGATTGTGCTGATTGGCATGTTTGACTCTTGACTGCCAGAAAACAGCTATATAAAAGAAGAAATGCAAAAGGAAATCCATCAACAAGAAAGGCCAACTGTCGTGATGACAGCCAAGAAAGAAGTATTCCAAAAAGACAAATTTGGAAACTAGCTGTTGCTGCTTGCCATCATACCAAGAGACTCCTTGCATTTGCTTTGCGCTGATCTTACAAATACAACTAGCACTAGCATATGCTGGGGGTTGAAAGGACAAATTCAACAGGATATGTATTTTTATAGAAATGACCACTGTTTGCTTCCCGCATTTGTTACGTGCTTCATGATATGAAAAGTAGCACTAGCACATGCTGGGGGCAGGCAGGTGCTCTTACAACCAGTTTGTGTTTTGTGCATCTGAAACGGTTTGAACCCCCATTGTGATGTCATTCCGCAACATTAGCCATGTGCTGGTAAACAACGAGAAACTAGCACTAGCAAATGCTGGGGGATGATGACAGTAAATACAGCTGAAAAGAAGTTCGTGAATGGCATTGACATCAGTCATCGACGGTTATGGAATCCTTAGTATTTGTTTTGTGCTTGTAGTTGTTAAAACTAGCACTAGCAAATGCTTAGGGTATCTTACTGTAATTGCTGCATTTAAAAGCTCACGTTATGCCAAAACACACATTGATGACAAAGGCATCAATTCTGTCAATTACAGAGAACAATGCAACCAATCAATGACAAACCTGCGAGGTAATCACATCCGTCAGGGTTTGCTCAAATACCTTGATGGCATAGTGATTGTGCTGATTGGCATGTTTGACTCTTGACTGCCAGAAAACAGCTATATAAAAGAAGAAATGCAAAAGGAAATCCATCAACAAGAAAGGCCAACTGTCGTGATGACAACCAAGAAAGAGTATTCCAAAAAGACAAATTTGGAAACTAGCTGTTGCTGCTTGCCATCATACCAAGCGACTCCTTGCATTTGCTTTGCGCTGGTCTTACAAATACAACTAGCACTAGCATATGCTGGGGGTTGAAAGGACAAATTCAACAGGACATGTATTTTTATAGAAATGACCACTGTTTGCTTCCCGCATTTGTTACGTGCTTCATGATATGAAAAGTAGCACTAGCACATGCTGGGGGCAAGCAGGTGCTCTTACAACCAGTTTGTGTTTTGTGCATCTGAAACGGTTTGAACCCCCATTGTGATGTCATTCCGCAACATTAGCCATGTGCTGGTAAACAACGAGAAACTAGCACTAGCAAATGCTGGGGGATGATGACAGTAAATACAGCTGAAAAGAAGTTCGTGAATGGCATTGACATCAGTCATCGACGGTTATGGAATCCTTAGTATTTGTTTTGTGCTTGTAGTTGTTAAAACTAGCGCTAGCAAATGCTTAGGGTATCTAACTGTAATTGCTGCATTTAAAAGCTCACGTTATGCCAAAACACACATTGATGACAAAAGGCATCAATTCTGTCAATTACAGAGAACAATGCAACCAATCAATGACAAACCTGCGAGGTAATCACATCCGTCAGGGTTTGCTCAAATACCTTGATGGCATAGTGATTGTGCTGATTGGCATGTTTGACTCTTGACTGCCAGAAAACAGCTATATAAAAGAAGAAATGCAAAAGGAAATCCATCAACAAGAAAGGCCAACTGTCGTGATGACAGCCAAGAAAGAAGTATTCCAAAAAGACAAATTTGGAAACTAGCTGTTGCTGCTTGCCATCATACCAAGAGACTCCTTGCATTTGCTTTGCGCTGATCTTACAAACACAACTAGCACTAGCATATGCTGGGGGTTGAAAGGACAAATTCAACAGGACATGTATTTTTATAGAAATGACCACTGTTTGCTTCCCGCATTTGTTACGTGCTTCATGATATGAAAAGTAGCACTAGCACATGCTGGGGGCAAGCAGGTGCTCTTACAACCAGTTTGTGTTTTGTGCATCTGAAACGGTTTGAACCCCCATTGTGATGTCATTCCGCAACATTAGCCATGTGCTGGTAAACAACGAGAAACTAGCACTAGCAAATGCTGGGGGATGATGACAGTAAATACAGCTGAAAAGAAGTTCGTGAATGGCATTGACATCAGTCATCGACGGTTATGGAATCCTTAGTATTTGTTTTGTGCTTGTAGTTGTTAAAACTAGCGCTAGCAAATGCTTAGGGTATCTAACTGTAATTGCTGCATTTAAAAGCTCACGTTATGCCAAAACACACATTGATGACAAAAGGCATCAATTCTGTCAATTACAGAGAACAATGCAACCAATCAATGACAAACCTGCGAGGTAATCACATCCGTCAGGGTTTGCTCAAATACCTTGATGGCATAGTGATTGTGCTGATTGGCATGTTTGACTCTTGACTGCCAGAAAACAGCTATATAAAAGAAGAAATGCAAAAGGAAATCCATCAACAAGAAAGGCCAACTGTCGTGATGACAGCCAAGAAAGAAGTATTCCAAAAAGACAAATTTGGAAACTAGCTGTTGCTGCTTGCCATCATACCAAGAGACTCCTTGCATTTGCTTTGCGCTGATCTTACAAATACAACTAGCACTAGCATATGCTGGGGGTTGAAAGGACAAATTCAACAGGATATGTATTTTTATAGAAATGACCACTGTTTGCTTCCCGCATTTGTTACGTGCTTCATGATATGAAAAGTAGCACTAGCACATGCTGGGGGCAGGCAGGTGCTCTTACAACCAGTTTGTGTTTTGTGCATCTGAAACGGTTTGAACCCCCATTGTGATGTCATTCCGCAACATTAGCCATGTGCTGGTAAACAACGAGAAACTAGCACTAGCAAATGCTGGGGGATGATGACAGTAAATACAGCTGAAAAGAAGTTCGTGAATGGCATTGACATCAGTCATCGACGGTTATGGAATCCTTAGTATTTGTTTTGTGCTTGTAGTTGTTAAAACTAGCACTAGCAAATGCTTAGGGTATCTTACTGTAATTGCTGCATTTAAAAGCTCACGTTATGCCAAAACACACATTGATGACAAAAGGCATCAATTCTGTCAATTACAGAGAACAATGCAACCAATCAATGACAAACCTGCGAGGTAATCACATCCGTCAGGGTTTGCTCAAATACCTTGATGGCATAGTGATTGTGCTGATTGGCATGTTTGACTCTTGACTGCCAGAAAACAGCTATATAAAAGAAGAAATGCAAAAGGAAATCCATCAACAAGAAAGGCCAACTGTCGTGATGACAGCCAAGAAAGAAGTATTCCAAAAAGACAAATTTGGAAACTAGCTGTTGCTGCTTGCCATCATACCAAGCGACTCCTTGCATTTGCTTTGCGCTGGTCTTACAAATACAACTAGCACTAGCATATGCTGGGGGTTGAAAGGACAAATTCAACAGGACATGTATTTTTATAGAAATGACCACTGTTTGCTTCCCGCATTTGTTACGTGCTTCATGATATGAAAAGTAGCACTAGCACATGCTGGGGGCAAGCAGATGCTCTTACAACCAGTTTGTGTTTTGTGCATCTGAAACGGTTTGAACCCCCATTGTGATGTCATTCCGCAACATTAGCCATGTGCTGGTAAACAACGAGAAACTAGCACTAGCAAATGCTGGGGGATGATGACAGTAAATACAGCTGAAAAGAAGTTCGTGAATGGCATTGACATCAGTCATCGACGGTTATGGAATCCTTAGTATTTGTTTTGTGCTTGTAGTTGTTAAAACTAGCGCTAGCAAATGCTTAGGGTATCTAACTGTAATTGCTGCATTTAAAAGCTCACGTTATGCCAAAACACACATTGATGACAAAAGGCATCAATTCTGTCAATTACAGAGAACAATGCAACCAATCAATGACAAACCTGCGAGGTAATCACATCCGTCAGGGTTTGCTCAAATACCTTGATGGCATAGTGATTGTGCTGATTGGCATGTTTGACTCTTGACTGCCAGAAAACAGCTATATAAAAGAAGAAATGCAAAAGGAAATCCATCAACAAGAAAGGCCAACTGTCGTGATGACAGCCAAGAAAGAAGTATTCCAAAAAGACAAATTTGGAAACTAGCTGTTGCTGCTTGCCATCATACCAAGAGACTCCTTGCATTTGCTTTGCGCTGATCTTACAAATACAACTAGCACTAGCATATGCTGGGGGTTGAAAGGACAAATTCAACAGGATATGTATTTTTATAGAAATGACCACTGTTTGCTTCCCGCATTTGTTACGTGCTTCATGATATGAAAAGTAGCACTAGCACATGCTGGGGGCAGGCAGGTGCTCTTACAACCAGTTTGTGTTTTGTGCATCTGAAACGGTTTGAACCCCCATTGTGATGTCATTCCGCAACATTAGCCATGTGCTGGTAAACAACGAGAAACTAGCACTAGCAAATGCTGGGGGATGATGACAGTAAATACAGCTGAAAAGAAGTTCGTGAATGGCATTGACATCAGTCATCGACGGTTATGGAATCCTTAGTATTTGTTTTGTGCTTGTAGTTGTTAAAACTAGCACTAGCAAATGCTTAGGGTATCTAACTGTAATTGCTGCATTTAAAAGCTCACGTTATGCCAAAACACACATTGATGACAAAAGGCATCAATTCTGTCAATTACAGAGAACAATGCAACCAATCAATGACAAACCTGCGAGGTAATCACATCCGTCAGGGTTTGCTCAAATACCTTGATGGCATAGTGATTGTGCTGATTGGCATGTTTGACTCTTGACTGCCAGAAAACAGCTATATAAAAGAAGAAATGCAAAAGGAAATCCATCAACAAGAAAGGCCAACTGTCGTGATGACAGCCAAGAAAGAAGTATTCCAAAAAGACAAATTTGGAAACTAGCTGTTGCTGCTTGCCATCATACCAAGAGACTCCTTGCATTTGCTTTGCGCTGGTCTTACAAATACAACTAGCACTAGCATATGCTGGGGATTGAAAGGACAAATTCAACAGGACATGTATTTTTATAGAAATGACCACTGTTTGCTTCCCGCATTTGTTACGTGCTTCATGATATGAAAAGTGGCACTAGCACATGCTGGGGGCAAGCAGGTGCTCTTACAACCAGTTTGTGTTTTGTGCATCTGAAACGGTTTGAACCCCCATTGTGATGTCATTCCGCAACATTAGCCATGTGCTGGTAAACAACGAGAAACTAGCACTAGCAAATGCTGGGGGATGATGACAGTAAATACAGCTGAAAAGAAGTTCGTGAATGGCATTGACATCAGTCATCGACGGTTATGGAATCCTTAGTATTTGTTTTGTGCTTGTAGTTGTTAAAACTAGCACTAGCAAATGCTTAGGGTCTCTAACTGTAATTGCTGCATTTAAAAGCTCACGTTATGCCAAAACACACATTGATGACAAAAGGCATCAATTCTGTCAATTACAGAGAACAATGCAACCAATCAATGACAAACCTGCGAGGTAATCACATCCGTCAGGGTTTGCTCAAATACCTTGATGGCATAGTGATTGTGCTGATTGGCATGTTTGACTCTTGACTGCCAGAAAACAGCTATATAAAAGAAGAAATGCAAAAGGAAATCCATCAACAAGAAAGTCCCACTGTCGTGATGACAGCCAAGAAAGAAGTATTCAAAAAAGACAAATTTTGAAACTAGCTGTTGCTGCTTGCCATCATACCAAGAGACTCCTTGCATTTGCTTTGCGCTGATCTTACAAATACAACTAGCACTAGCATATGCTGGGGGTTGAAAGGACAAATTCAACAGGATATGTATTTTTATAGAAATGACCACTGTTTGCTTCCCGCATTTGTTACGTGCTTCATGATATGAAAAGTAGCACTAGCACATGCTGGGGGCAGGCAGGTGCTCTTACAACCAGTTTGTGTTTTGTGCATCTGAAACGGTTTGAACCCCCATTGTGATGTCATTCCGCAACATTAGCCATGTGCTGGTAAACAACGAGAAACTAGCACTAGCAAATGCTGGGGGATGATGACAGTAAATACAGCTGAAAAGATGTTCGTGAATGGCATTGACATCAGTCATCGACGGTTATGGAATCCTTAGTATTTGTTTTGTGCTTGTAGTTGTTAAAACTAGCACTAGCAAATGCTTAGGGTATCTAACTGTAATTGCTGCATTTAAAAGCTCACGTTATGCCAAAACACACATTGATGACAAAAGGCATCAATTCTGTCAATTACAGAGAACAATGCAACCAATCAATGACAAACCTGCGAGGTAATCACATCCGTCAGGGTTTGCTCAAATACCTTGATGGCATAGTGATTGTGCTGATTGGCATGTTTGACTCTTGACTGCCAGAAAACAGCTATATAAAAGAAGAAATGCAAAAGGAAATCCATCAACAAGAAAGGCCAACTGTCGTGATGACAGCCAAGAAAGAAGTATTCCAAAAAGACAAATTTGGAAACTAGCTGTTGCTGCTTGCCATCATACCAAGAGACTCCTTGCATTTGCTTTGCGCTGGTCTTACAAATACAACTAGCACTAGCATATGCTGGGGATTGAAAGGACAAATTCAACAGGACATGTATTTTTATAGAAATGACAACTGTTTGCTTCCCGCATTTGTTACGTGCTTCATGATATGAAAAGTAGCACTAGCACATGCTGGGGGCAAGCAGGTGCTCTTACAACCAGTTTGTGTTTTGTGCATCTGAAACGGTTTGAACCCCCATTGTGATGTCATTCCGCAACATTAGCCATGTGCTGGTAAACAACGAGAAACTAGCACTAGCAAATGCTGGGGGATGATGACAGTAAATACAGCTGAAAAGAAGTTCGTGAATGGCATTGACATCAGTCATCGACGGTTATGGAATCCTTAGTATTTGTTTTGTGCTTGTAGTTGTTAAAACTAGCACTAGCAAATGCTTAGGGTCTCTAACTGTAATTGCTGCATTTAAAAGCTCACGTTATGCCAAAACACACATTGATGACAAAAGGCATCAATTCTGTCAATTACAGAGAACAATGCAACCAATCAATGACAAACCTGCGAGGTAATCACATCCGTCAGGGTTTGCTCAAATACCTTGATGGCATAGTGATTGTGCTGATTGGCATGTTTGACTCTTGACTGCCAGAAAACAGCTATATAAAAGAAGAAATGCAAAAGGAAATCCATCAACAAGAAAGTCCCACTGTCGTGATGACAGCCAAGAAAGAAGTATTCAAAAAAGACAAATTTTGAAACTAGCTGTTGCTGCTTGCCATCATACCAAGAGACTCCTTGCATTTGCTTTGCGCTGGTCTTACAAATACAACTAGCACTAGCATATGCTGGGGATTGAAAGGACAAATTCAACAGGACATGTATTTTTATAGAAATGACCACTGTTTGCTTCCCGCATTTGTTACGTGCTTCATGATATGAAAAGTAGCACTAGCACATGCTGGGGGCAAGCAGGTGCTCTTACAACCAGTTTGTGTTTTGTGCATCTGAAACGGTTTGAACCCCCATTGTGATGTCATTCCGCAACATTAGCCATGTGCTGGTAAACAACGAGAAACTAGCACTAGCAAATGCTGGGGGATGATGACAGTAAATACAGCTGAAAAGAAGTTCGTGAATGGCATTGACATCAGTCATCGACGGTTATGGAATCCTTAGTATTTGTTTTGTGCTTGTAGTTGTTAAAACTAGCACTAGCAAATGCTTAGGGTCTCTAACTGTAATTGCTGCATTTAAAAGCTCACGTTATGCCAAAACACACATTGATGACAAAAGGCATCAATTCTGTCAATTACAGAGAACAATGCAACCAATCAATGACAAACCTGCGAGGTAATCACATCCGTCAGGGTTTGCTCAAATACCTTGATGGCATAGTGATTGTGCTGATTGGCATGTTTGACTCTTGACTGCCAGAAAACAGCTATATAAAAGAAGAAATGCAAAAGGAAATCCATCAACAAGAAAGTCCCACTGTCGTGATGACAGCCAAGAAAGAAGTATTCAAAAAAGACAAATTTTGAAACTAGCTGTTGCTGCTTGCCATCATACCAAGAGACTCCTTGCATTTGCTTTGCGCTGGTCTTACAAATACAACTAGCACTAGCATATGCTGGGGATTGAAAGGACAAATTCAACAGGACATGTATTTTTATAGAAATGACCACTGTTTGCTTCCCGCATTTGTTACGTGCTTCATGATATGAAAAGTAGCACTAGCACATGCTGGGGGCAAGCAGGTGCTCTTACAACCAGTTTGTGTTTTGTGCATCTGAAACGGTTTGAACCCCCATTGTGATGTCATTCCGCAACATTAGCCATGTGCTGGTAAACAACGAGAAACTAGCACTAGCAAATGCTGGGGGATGATGACAGTAAATACAGCTGAAAAGAAGTTCGTGAATGGCATTGACATCAGTCATCGACGGTTATGGAATCCTTAGTATTTGTTTTGTGCTTGTAGTTGTTAAAACTAGCACTAGCAAATGCTTAGGGTCTCTAACTGTAATTGCTGCATTTAAAAGCTCACGTTATGCCAAAACACACATTGATGACAAAAGGCATCAATTCTGTCAATTACAGAGAACAATGCAACCAATCAATGACAAACCTGCGAGGTAATCACATCCGTCAGGGTTTGCTCAAATACCTTGATGGCATAGTGATTGTGCTGATTGGCATGTTTGACTCTTGACTGCCAGAAAACAGCTATATAAAAGAAGAAATGCAAAAGGAAATCCATCAACAAGAAAGGCCAACTGTCGTGATGACAGCCAAGAAAGAAGTATTCCAAAAAGACAAATTTGGAAACTAGCTGTTGCTGCTTGCCATCATACCAAGAGACTCCTTGCATTTGCTTTGCGCTGGTCTTACAAATACAACTAGCACTAGCATATGCTGGGGATTGAAAGGACAAATTCAACAGGACATGTATTTTTATAGAAATGACCACTGTTTGCTTCCCGCATTTGTTACGTGCTTCATGATATGAAAAGTAGCACTAGCACATGCTGGGGGCAAGCAGGTGCTCTTACAACCAGTTTGTGTTTTGTGCATCTGAAACGGTTTGAACCCCCATTGTGATGTCATTCCGCAACATTAGCCATGTGCTGGTAAACAACGAGAAACTAGCACTAGCAAATGCTGGGGGATGATGACAGTAAATACAGCTGAAAAGAAGTTCGTGAATGGCATTGACATCAGTCATCGACGGTTATGGAATCCTTAGTATTTGTTTTGTGCTTGTAGTTGTTAAAACTAGCACTAGCAAATGCTTAGGGTCTCTAACTGTAATTGCTGCATTTAAAAGCTCACGTTATGCCAAAACACACATTGATGACAAAAGGCATCAATTCTGTCAATTACAGAGAACAATGCAACCAATCAATGACAAACCTGCGAGGTAATCACATCCGTCAGGGTTTGCTCAAATACCTTGATGGCATAGTGATTGTGCTGATTGGCATGTTTGACTCTTGACTGCCAGAAAACAGCTATATAAAAGAAGAAATGCAAAAGGAAATCCATCAACAAGAAAGTCCCACTGTCGTGATGACAGCCAAGAAAGAAGTATTCAAAAAAGACAAATTTTGAAACTAGCTGTTGCTGCTTGCCATCATACCAAGAGACTCCTTGCATTTGCTTTGCGCTGGTCTTACAAATACAACTAGCACTAGCATATGCTGGGGATTGAAAGGACAAATTCAACAGGACATGTATTTTTATAGAAATGACCACTGTTTGCTTCCCGCATTTGTTACGTGCTTCATGATATGAAAAGTAGCACTAGCACATGCTGGGGGCAAGCAGGTGCTCTTACAACCAGTTTGTGTTTTGTGCATCTGAAACGGTTTGAACCCCCATTGTGATGTCATTCCGCAACATTAGCCATGTGCTGGTAAACAACGAGAAACTAGCACTAGCAAATGCTGGGGGATGATGACAGTAAATGCAGCTGAAAAGAAGTTCGTGTATGGCATTGACATCAGTCATCGACGGTTATGGAATCCTTAGTATTTGTTTTGTGCTTGTAGTTGTTAAAACTAGCACTAGCAAATGCTTAGGGTCTCTAACTGTAATTGCTGCATTTAAAAGCTCACGTTATGCCAAAACACACATTGATGACAAAAGGCATCAATTCTGTCAATTACAGAGAACAATGCAACCAATCAATGACAAACCTGCGAGGTAATCACATCCGTCAGGGTTTGCTCAAATACCTTGATGGCATAGTGATTGTGCTGATTGGCATGTTTGACTCTTGACTGCCAGAAAACAGCTATATAAAAGAAGAAATGCAAAAGAAAATCCATCAACAAGAAAGTCCCACTGTCGTGATGACAGCCAAGAAAGAAGTATTCAAAAAAGACAAATTTTGAAACTAGCTGTTGCTGCTTGCCATCATACCAAGAGACTCCTTGCATTTGCTTTGCGCTGGTCTTACAAATACAACTAGCACTAGCATATGCTGGGGATTGAAAGGACAAATTCAACAGGACATGTATTTTTATAGAAATGACCACTGTTTGCTTCCCGCATTTGTTACGTGCTTCATGATATGAAAAGTAGCACTAGCACATGCTGGGGGCAAGCAGGTGCTCTTACAACCAGTTTGTGTTTTGTGCATCTGAAACGGTTTGAACCCCCATTGTGATGTCATTCCGCAACATTAGCCATGTGCTGGTAAACAACGAGAAACTAGCACTAGCAAATGCTGGGGGATGATGACAGTAAATACAGCTGAAAAGAAGTTCGTGAATGGCATTGACATCAGTCATCGACGGTTATGGAATCCTTAGTATTTGTTTTGTGCTTGTAATTGTTAAAACTAGCACTAGCAAATGCTTAGGGTCTCTAACTGTAATTGCTGCATTTAAAAGCTCACGTTATGCCAAAACACACATTGATGACAAAAGGCATCAATTCTGTCAATTACAGAGAACAATGCAACCAATCAATGACAAACCTGCGAGGTAATCACATCCGTCAGGGTTTGCTCAAATACCTTGATGGCATAGTGATTGTGCTGATTGGCATGTTTGACTCTTGACTGCCAGAAAACAGCTATATAAAAGAAGAAATGCAAAAGGAAATCCATCAACAAGAAAGGCCAACTGTCGTGATGACAGCCAAGAAAGAAGTATTCCAAAAAGACAAATTTGGAAACTAGCTGTTGCTGCTTGCCATCATACCAAGAGACTCCTTGCATTTGCTTTGCGCTGATCTTACAAATACAACTAGCACTAGCATATGCTGGGGGTTGAAAGGACAAATTCAACAGGATATGTATTTTTATAGAAATGACCACTGTTTGCTTCCCGCATTTGTTACGTGCTTCATGATATGAAAAGTAGCACTAGCACATGCTGGGGGCAAGCAGGTGCTCTTACAACCAGTTTGTGTTTTGTGCATCTGAAACGGTTTGAACCCCCATTGTGATGTCATTCCGCAACATTAGCCATGTGCTGGTAAACAACGAGAAACTAGCACTAGCAAATGCTGGGGGATGATGACAGTAAATGCAGCTGAAAAGAAGTTCGTGAATGGCATTGACATCAGTCATCGACGGTTATGGAATCCTTAGTATTTGTTTTGTGCTTGTAGTTGTTAAAACTAGCACTAGCAAATGCTTAGGGTCTCTAACTGTAATTGCTGCATTTAAAAGCTCACGTTATGCCAAAACACACATTGATGACAAAAGGCATCAATTCTGTCAATTACAGAGAACAATGCAACCAATCAATGACAAACCTGCGAGGTAATCACATCCGTCAGGGTTTGCTCAAATACCTTGATGGCATAGTGATTGTGCTGATTGGCATGTTTGACTCTTGACTGCCAGAAAACAGCTATATAAAAGAAGAAATGCAAAAGGAAATCCATCAACAAGAAAGGCCAACTGTCGTGATGACAGCCAAGAAAGAAGTATTCCAAAAAGACAAATTTGGAAACTAGCTGTTGCTGCTTGCCATCATACCAAGAGACTCCTTGCATTTGCTTTGCGCTGGTCTTACAAATACAACTAGCACTAGCATATGCTGGGGATTGAAAGGACAAATTCAACAGGACATGTATTTTTATAGAAATGACCACTGTTTGCTTCCCGCATTTGTTACGTGCTTCATGATATGAAAAGTAGCACTAGCACATGCTGGGGGCAAGCAGGTGCTCTTACAACCAGTTTGTGTTTTGTGCATCTGAAACGGTTTGAACCCCCATTGTGATGTCATTCCGCAACATTAGCCATGTGCTGGTAAACAACGAGAAACTAGCACTAGCAAATGCTGGGGGATGATGACAGTAAATACAGCTGAAAAGAAGTTCGTGAATGGCATTGACATCAGTCATCGACGGTTATGGAATCCTTAGTATTTGTTTTGTGCTTGTAGTTGTTAAAACTAGCACTAGCAAATGCTTAGGGTCTCTAACTGTAATTGCTGCATTTAAAAGCTCACGTTATGCCAAAACACACATTGATGACAAAAGGCATCAATTCTGTCAATTACAGAGAACAATGCAACCAATCAATGACAAACCTGCGAGGTAATCACATCCGTCAGGGTTTGCTCAAATACCTTGATGGCATAGTGATTGTGCTGATTGGCATGTTTGACTCTTGACTGCCAGAAAACAGCTATATAAAAGAAGAAATGCAAAAGGAAATCCATCAACAAGAAAGTCCCACTGTCGTGATGACAGCCAAGAAAGAAGTATTCAAAAAAGACAAATTTTGAAACTAGCTGTTGCTGCTTGCCATCATACCAAGAGACTCCTTGCATTTGCTTTGCGCTGGTCTTACAAATACAACTAGCACTAGCATATGCTGGGGATTGAAAGGACAAATTCAACAGGACATGTATTTTTATAGAAATGACCACTGTTTGCTTCCCGCATTTGTTACGTGCTTCATGATATGAAAAGTAGCACTAGCACATGCTGGGGGCAAGCAGGTGCTCTTACAACCAGTTTGTGTTTTGTGCATCTGAAACGGTTTGAACCCCCATTGTGATGTCATTCCGCAACATTAGCCATGTGCTGGTAAACAACGAGAAACTAGCACTAGCAAATGCTGGGGGATGATGACAGTAAATGCAGCTGAAAAGAAGTTCGTGTATGGCATTGACATCAGTCATCGACGGTTATGGAATCCTTAGTATTTGTTTTGTGCTTGTAGTTGTTAAAACTAGCACTAGCAAATGCTTAGGGTCTCTAACTGTAATTGCTGCATTTAAAAGCTCACGTTATGCCAAAACACACATTGATGACAAAAGGCATCAATTCTGTCAATTACAGAGAACAATGCAACCAATCAATGACAAACCTGCGAGGTAATCACATCCGTCAGGGTTTGCTCAAATACCTTGATGGCATAGTGATTGTGCTGATTGGCATGTTTGACTCTTGACTGCCAGAAAACAGCTATATAAAAGAAGAAATGCAAAAGAAAATCCATCAACAAGAAAGTCCCACTGTCGTGATGACAGCCAAGAAAGAAGTATTCAAAAAAGACAAATTTTGAAACTAGCTGTTGCTGCTTGCCATCATACCAAGAGACTCCTTGCATTTGCTTTGCGCTGGTCTTACAAATACAACTAGCACTAGCATATGCTGGGGATTGAAAGGACAAATTCAACAGGACATGTATTTTTATAGAAATGACCACTGTTTGCTTCCCGCATTTGTTACGTGCTTCATGATATGAAAAGTAGCACTAGCACATGCTGGGGGCAAGCAGGTGCTCTTACAACCAGTTTGTGTTTTGTGCATCTGAAACGGTTTGAACCCCCATTGTGATGTCATTCCGCAACATTAGCCATGTGCTGGTAAACAACGAGAAACTAGCACTAGCAAATGCTGGGGGATGATGACAGTAAATACAGCTGAAAAGAAGTTCGTGAATGGCATTGACATCAGTCATCGACGGTTATGGAATCCTTAGTATTTGTTTTGTGCTTGTAATTGTTAAAACTAGCACTAGCAAATGCTTAGGGTCTCTAACTGTAATTGCTGCATTTAAAAGCTCACGTTATGCCAAAACACACATTGATGACAAAAGGCATCAATTCTGTCAATTACAGAGAACAATGCAACCAATCAATGACAAACCTGCGAGGTAATCACATCCGTCAGGGTTTGCTCAAATACCTTGATGGCATAGTGATTGTGCTGATTGGCATGTTTGACTCTTGACTGCCAGAAAACAGCTATATAAAAGAAGAAATGCAAAAGGAAATCCATCAACAAGAAAGGCCAACTGTCGTGATGACAGCCAAGAAAGAAGTATTCCAAAAAGACAAATTTGGAAACTAGCTGTTGCTGCTTGCCATCATACCAAGAGACTCCTTGCATTTGCTTTGCGCTGATCTTACAAATACAACTAGCACTAGCATATGCTGGGGGTTGAAAGGACAAATTCAACAGGATATGTATTTTTATAGAAATGACCACTGTTTGCTTCCCGCATTTGTTACGTGCTTCATGATATGAAAAGTAGCACTAGCACATGCTGGGGGCAAGCAGGTGCTCTTACAACCAGTTTGTGTTTTGTGCATCTGAAACGGTTTGAACCCCCATTGTGATGTCATTCCGCAACATTAGCCATGTGCTGGTAAACAACGAGAAACTAGCACTAGCAAATGCTGGGGGATGATGACAGTAAATGCAGCTGAAAAGAAGTTCGTGAATGGCATTGACATCAGTCATCGACGGTTATGGAATCCTTAGTATTTGTTTTGTGCTTGTAGTTGTTAAAACTAGCACTAGCAAATGCTTAGGGTCTCTAACTGTAATTGCTGCATTTAAAAGCTCACGTTATGCCAAAACACACATTGATGACAAAAGGCATCAATTCTGTCAATTACAGAGAACAATGCAACCAATCAATGACAAACCTGCGAGGTAATCACATCCGTCAGGGTTTGCTCAAATACCTTGATGGCATAGTGATTGTGCTGATTGGCATGTTTGACTCTTGACTGCCAGAAAACAGCTATATAAAAGAAGAAATGCAAAAGGAAATCCATCAACAAGAAAGTCCAACTGTCGTGATGACAGCCAAGAAAGAAGTATTCAAAAAAGACAAATTTTGAAACTAGCTGTTGCTGCTTGCCATCATACCAAGAGACTCCTTGCATTTGCTTTGCGCTGGTCTTACAAATACAACTAGCACTAGCATATGCTGGGGATTGAAAGGACAAATTCAACAGGACATGTATTTTTATAGAAATGACCACTGTTTGCTTCCCGCATTTGTTACGTGCTTCATGATATGAAAAGTAGCACTAGCACATGCTGGGGGCAAGCAGGTGCTCTTACAACCAGTTTGTGTTTTGTGCATCTGAAACGGTTTGAACCCCCATTGTGATGTCATTCCGCAACATTAGCCATGTGCTGGTAAACAACGAGAAACTAGCACTAGCAAATGCTGGGGGATGATGACAGTAAATGCAGCTGAAAAGAAGTTCGTGAATGGCATTGACATCAGTCATCGACGGTTATGGAATCCTTAGTATTTGTTTTGTTGTTGTAGTTGTTAAAACTAGCACTAGCAAATGCTTAGGGTCTCTAACTGTAATTGCTGCATTTAAAAGCTCACGTTATGCCAAAACACACATTGATGACAAAAGGCATCAATTCTGTCAATTACAGAGAACAATGCAACCAATCAATGACAAACCTGCGAGGTAATCACATCCGTCAGGGTTTGCTCAAATACCTTGATGGCATAGTGATTGTGCTGATTGGCATGTTTGACTCTTGACTGCCAGAAAACAGCTATATAAAAGAAGAAATGCAAAAGGAAATCCATCAACAAGAAAGGCCAACTGTCGTGATGACAGCCAAGAAAGAAGTATTCCAAAAAGACAAATTTGGAAACTAGCTGTTGCTGCTTGCCATCATACCAAGAGACTCCTTGCATTTGCTTTGCGCTGGTCTTACAAATACAACTAGCACTAGCATATGCTGGGGGTTGAAAGGACAAATTCAACAGGATATGTATTTTTATAGAAATGACCACTGTTTGCTTCCCGCATTTGTTACGTGCTTCATGATATGAAAAGTAGCACTAGCACATGCTGGGGGCAAGCAGGTGCTCTTACAACCAGTTTGTGTTTTGTGCATCTGAAACGGTTTGAACCCCCATTGTGATGTCATTCCGCAACATTAGCCATGTGCTGGTAAACAACGAGAAACTAGCACTAGCAAATGCTGGGGGATGATGACAGTAAATGCAGCTGAAAAGAAGTTCGTGAATGGCATTGACATCAGTCATCGACGGTTATGGAATCCTTAGTATTTGTTTTGTGCTTGTAGTTGTTAAAACTAGCACTAGCAAATGCTTAGGGTCTCTAACTGTAATTGCTGCATTTAAAAGCTCACGTTATGCCAAAACACACATTGATGACAAAAGGCATCAATTCTGTCAATTACAGAGAACAATGCAACCAATCAATGACAAACCTGCGAGGTAATCACATCCGTCAGGGTTTGCTCAAATACCTTGATGGCATAGTGATTGTGCTGATTGGCATGTTTGACTCTTGACTGCCAGAAAACAGCTATATAAAAGAAGAAATGCAAAAGGAAATCCATCAACAAGAAAGTCCCACTGTCGTGATGACAGCCAAGAAAGAAGTATTCAAAAAAGACAAATTTTGAAACTAGCTGTTGCTGCTTGCCATCATACCAAGAGACTCCTTGCATTTGCTTTGCGCTGGTCTTACAAATACAACTAGCACTAGCATATGCTGGGGATTGAAAGGACAAATTCAACAGGACATGTATTTTTATAGAAATGACCACTGTTTGCTTCCCGCATTTGTTACGTGCTTCATGATATGAAAAGTAGCACTAGCACATGCTGGGGGCAAGCAGGTGCTCTTACAACCAGTTTGTGTTTTGTGCATCTGAAACGGTTTGAACCCCCATTGTGATGTCATTCCGCAACATTAGCCATGTGCTGGTAAACAACGAGAAACTAGCACTAGCAAATGCTGGGGGATGATGACAGTAAATACAGCTGAAAAGAAGTTCGTGAATGGCATTGACATCAGTCATCGACGGTTATGGAATCCTTAGTATTTGTTTTGTGCTTGTAGTTGTTAAAACTAGCACTAGCAAATGCTTAGGGTCTCTAACTGTAATTGCTGCATTTAAAAGCTCACGTTATGCCAAAACACACATTGATGACAAAAGGCATCAATTCTGTCAATTACAGAGAACAATGCAACCAATCAATGACAAACCTGCGAGGTAATCACATCCGTCAGGGTTTGCTCAAATACCTTGATGGCATAGTGATTGTGCTGATTGGCATGTTTGACTCTTGACTGCCAGAAAACAGCTATATAAAAGAAGAAATGCAAAAGGAAATCCATCAACAAGAAAGGCCAACTGTCGTGATGACAGCCAAGAAAGAAGTATTCCAAAAAGACAAATTTGGAAACTAGCTGTTGCTGCTTGCCATCATACCAAGAGACTCCTTGCATTTGCTTTGCGCTGGTCTTACAAATACAACTAGCACTAGCATATGCTGGGGGTTGAAAGGACAAATTCAACAGGATATGTATTTTTATAGAAATGACCACTGTTTGCTTCCCGCATTTGTTACGTGCTTCATGATATGAAAAGTAGCACTAGCACATGCTGGGGGCAAGCAGGTGCTCTTACAACCAGTTTGTGTTTTGTGCATCTGAAACGGTTTGAACCCCCATTGTGATGTCATTCCGCAACATTAGCCATGTGCTGGTAAACAACGAGAAACTAGCACTAGCAAATGCTGGGGGATGATGACAGTAAATGCAGCTGAAAAGAAGTTCGTGGATGGCATTGACATCAGTCATCGACGGTTATGGAATCCTTAGTATTTGTTTTGTGCTTGTAGTTGTTAAAACTAGCACTAGCAAATGCTTAGGGTCTCTAACTGTAATTGCTGCATTTAAAAGCTCACGTTATGCCAAAACACACATTGATGACAAAAGGCATCAATTCTGTCAATTACAGAGAACAATGCAACCAATCAATGACAAACCTGCGAGGTAATCACATCCGTCAGGGTTTGCTCAAATACCTTGATGGCATAGTGATTGTGCTGATTGGCATGTTTGACTCTTGACTGCCAGAAAACAGCTATATAAAAGAAGAAATGCAAAAGGAAATCCATCAACAAGAAAGTCCCACTGTCGTGATGACAGCCAAGAAAGAAGTATTCAAAAAAGACAAATTTTGAAACTAGCTGTTGCTGCTTGCCATCATACCAAGAGACTCCTTGCATTTGCTTTGCGCTGGTCTTACAAATACAACTAGCACTAGCATATGCTGGGGATTGAAAGGACAAATTCAACAGGACATGTATTTTTATAGAAATGACCACTGTTTGCTTCCCGCATTTGTTACGTGCTTCATGATATGAAAAGTAGCACTAGCACATGCTGGGGGCAAGCAGGTGCTCTTACAACCAGTTTGTGTTTTGTGCATCTGAAACGGTTTGAACCCCCATTGTGATGTCATTCCGCAACATTAGCCATGTGCTGGTAAACAACGAGAAACTAGCACTAGCAAATGCTGGGGGATGATGACAGTAAATACAGCTGAAAAGAAGTTCGTGAATGGCATTGACATCAGTCATCGACGGTTATGGAATCCTTAGTATTTGTTTTGTGCTTGTAGTTGTTAAAACTAGCACTAGCAAATGCTTAGGGTCTCTAACTGTAATTGCTGCATTTAAAAGCTCACGTTATGCCAAAACACACATTGATGACAAAAGGCATCAATTCTGTCAATTACAGAGAACAATGCAACCAATCAATGACAAACCTGCGAGGTAATCACATCCGTCAGGGTTTGCTCAAATACCTTGATGGCATAGTGATTGTGCTGATTGGCATGTTTGACTCTTGACTGCCAGAAAACAGCTATATAAAAGAAGAAATGCAAAAGGAAATCCATCAACAAGAAAGGCCAACTGTCGTGATGACAGCCAAGAAAGAAGTATTCCAAAAAGACAAATTTGGAAACTAGCTGTTGCTGCTTGCCATCATACCAAGAGACTCCTTGCATTTGCTTTGCGCTGGTCTTACAAATACAACTAGCACTAGCATATGCTGGGGGTTGAAAGGACAAATTCAACAGGATATGTATTTTTATAGAAATGACCACTGTTTGCTTCCCGCATTTGTTACGTGCTTCATGATATGAAAAGTAGCACTAGCACATGCTGGGGGCAAGCAGGTGCTCTTACAACCAGTTTGTGTTTTGTGCATCTGAAACGGTTTGAACCCCCATTGTGATGTCATTCCGCAACATTAGCCATGTGCTGGTAAACAACGAGAAACTAGCACTAGCAAATGCTGGGGGATGATGACAGTAAATGCAGCTGAAAAGAAGTTCGTGGATGGCATTGACATCAGTCATCGACGGTTATGGAATCCTTAGTATTTGTTTTGTGCTTGTAGTTGTTAAAACTAGCACTAGCAAATGCTTAGGGTCTCTAACTGTAATTGCTGCATTTAAAAGCTCACGTTATGCCAAAACACACATTGATGACAAAAGGCATCAATTCTGTCAATTACAGAGAACAATGCAACCAATCAATGACAAATCTGCGAGGTAATCACATCCGTCAGGGTTTGCTCAAATACCTTGATGGCATAGTGATTGTGCTGATTGGCATGTTTGACTCTTGACTGCCAGAAAACAGCTATATAAAAGAAGAAATGCAAAAGGAAATCCATCAACAAGAAAGTCCCACTGTCGTGATGACAGCCAAGAAAGAAGTATTCAAAAAAGACAAATTTTGAAACTAGCTGTTGCTGCTTGCCATCATACCAAGAGACTCCTTGCATTTGCTTTGCGCTGGTCTTACAAATACAACTAGCACTAGCATATGCTGGGGATTGAAAGGACAAATTCAACAGGACATGTATTTTTATAGAAATGACCACTGTTTGCTTCCCGCATTTGTTACGTGCTTCATGATATGAAAAGTAGCACTAGCACATGCTGGGGGCAAGCAGGTGCTCTTACAACCAGTTTGTGTTTTGTGCAACTGAAACGATTTGAACCCCCATTGTGATGTCATTCCGCAACATTAGCCATGTGCTGGTAAACAACGAGAAACTAGCACTAGCAAATGCTGGGGGATGATGACAGTAAATGCAGCTGAAAAGAAGTTCGTGAATGGCATTGACATCAGTCATCGACGGTTATGGAATCCTTAGTATTTGTTTTGTGCTTGTAGTTGTTAAAACTAGCACTAGCAAATGCTTAGGGTCTCTAACTGTAATTGCTGCATTTAAAAGCTCACGTTATGCCAAAACACACATTGATGACAAAAGGCATCAATTCTGTCAATTACAGAGAACAATGCAACCAATCAATGACAAACCTGCGAGGTAATCACATCCGTCAGGGTTTGCTCAAATACCTTGATGGCATAGTGATTGTGCTGATTGGCATGTTTGACTCTTGACTGCCAGAAAACAGCTATATAAAAGAAGAAATGCAAAAGGAAATCCATCAACAAGAAAGTCCCACTGTCGTGATGACAGCCAAGAAAGAAGTATTCAAAAAAGACAAATTTGGAAACTAGCTGTTGCTGCTTGCCATCATACCAAGAGACTCCTTGCATTTGCTTTGCGCTGGTCTTACAAATACAACTAGCACTAGCATATGCTGGGGATTGAAAGGACAAATTCAACAGGACATGTATTTTTATAGAAATGACCACTGTTTGCTTCCCGCATTTGTTACGTGCTTCATGATATGAAAAGTAGCACTAGCACATGCTGGGGGCAAGCAGGTGCTCTTACAACCAGTTTGTGTTTTGTGCATCTGAAACGGTTTGAACCCCCATTGTGATGTCATTCCGCAACATTAGCCATGTGCTGGTAAACAACGAGAAACTAGCACTAGCAAATGCTGGGGGATGATGACAGTAAATACAGCTGAAAAGAAGTTCGTGAATGGCATTGACATCAGTCATCGACGGTTATGGAATCCTTAGTATTTGTTTTGTGCTTGTAGTTGTTAAAACTAGCACTAGCAAATGCTTAGGGTCTCTAACTGTAATTGCTGCATTTAAAAGCTCACGTTATGCCAAAACACACATTGATGACAAAAGGCATCAATTCTGTCAATTACAGAGAACAATGCAACCAATCAATGACAAACCTGCGAGGTAATCACATCCGTCAGGGTTTGCTCAAATACCTTGATGGCATAGTGATTGTGCTGATTGGCATGTTTGACTCTTGACTGCAAGAAAACAGCTATATAAAAGAAGAAATGCAAAAGGAAATCCATCAACAAGAAAGGCCAACTGTCGTGATGACAGCCAAGAAAGAAGTATTCCAAAAAGACAAATTTGGAAACTAGCTGTTGCTGCTTGCCATCATACCAAGAGACTCCTTGCATTTGCTTTGCGCTGGTCTTACAAATACAACTAGCACTAGCATATGCTGGGGGTTGAAAGGACAAATTCAACAGGATATGTATTTTTATAGAAATGACCACTGTTTGCTTCCCGCATTTGTTACGTGCTTCATGATATGAAAAGTAGCACTAGCACATGCTGGGGGCAAGCAGGTGCTCTTACAACCAGTTTGTGTTTTGTGCATCTGAAACGGTTTGAACCCCCATTGTGATGTCATTCCGCAACATTAGCCATGTGCTGGTAAACAACGAGAAACTAGCACTAGCAAATGCTGGGGGATGATGACAGTAAATGCAGCTGAAAAGAAGTTCGTGGATGGCATTGACATCAGTCATCGACGGTTATGGAATCCTTAGTATTTGTTTTGTGCTTGTAGTTGTTAAAACTAGCACTAGCAAATGCTTAGGGTCTCTAACTGTAATTGCTGCATTTAAAAGCTCACGTTATGCCAAAACACACATTGATGACAAAAGGCATCAATTCTGTCAATTACAGAGAACAATGCAACCAATCAATGACAAACCTGCGAGGTAATCACATCCGTCAGGGTTTGCTCAAATACCTTGATGGCATAGTGATTGTGCTGATTGGCATGTTTGACTCTTGACTGCCAGAAAACAGCTATATAAAAGAAGAAATGCAAAAGGAAATCCATCAACAAGAAAGTCCCACTGTCGTGATGACAGCCAAGAAAGAATCATTCAAAAAAGACAAATTTTGAAACTAGCTGTTGCTGCTTGCCATCATACCAAGAGACTCATTGCATTTGCTTTGCGCTGGTCTTACAAATACAACTAGCACTAGCATATGCTGGGGATTGAAAGGACAAATTCAACAGGACATGTATTTTTATAGAAATGACCACTGTTTGCTTCCCGCATTTGTTACGTGCTTCATGATATGAAAAGTAGCACTAGCACATGCTGGGGGCAAGCAGGTGCTCTTACAACCAGTTTGTGTTTTGTGCATCTGAAACGGTTTGAACCCCCATTGTGATGTCATTCCGCAACATTAGCCATGTGCTGGTAAACAACGAGAAACTAGCACTAGCAAATGCTGGGGGATGATGACAGTAAATACAGCTGAAAAGAAGTTCGTGAATGGCATTGACATCAGTCATCGACGGTTATGGAATCCTTAGTATTTGTTTTGTGCTTGTAGTTGTTAAAACTAGCACTAGCAAATGCTTAGGGTCTCTAACTGTAATTGCTGCATTTAAAAGCTCACGTTATGCCAAAACACACATTGATGACAAAAGGCATCAATTCTGTCAATTACAGAGAACAATGCAACCAATCAATGACAAACCTGCGAGGTAATCACATCCGTCAGGGTTTGCTCAAATACCTTGATGGCATAGTGATTGTGCTGATTGGCATGTTTGACTCTTGACTGCCAGAAAACAGCTATATAAAAGAAGAAATGCAAAAGGAAATCCATCAACAAGAAAGGCCAACTGTCGTGATGACAGCCAAGAAAGAAGTATTCCAAAAAGACAAATTTGGAAACTAGCTGTTGCTGCTTGCCATCATACCAAGAGACTCCTTGCATTTGCTTTGCGCTGGTCTTACAAATACAACTAGCACTAGCATATGCTGGGGGTTGAAAGGACAAATTCAACAGGATATGTATTTTTATAGAAATGACCACTGTTTGCTTCCCGCATTTGTTACGTGCTTCATGATATGAAAAGTAGCACTAGCACATGCTGGGGGCAAGCAGGTGCTCTTACAACCAGTTTGTGTTTTGTGCATCTGAAACGGTTTGAACCCCCATTGTGATGTCATTCCGCAACATTAGCCATGTGCTGGTAAACAACGAGAAACTAGCACTAGCAAATGCTGGGGGATGATGACAGTAAATGCAGCTGAAAAGAAGTTCGTGGATGGCATTGACATCAGTCATCGACGGTTATGGAATCCTTAGTATTTGTTTTGTGCTTGTAGTTGTTAAAACTAGCACTAGCAAATGCTTAGGGTCTCTAACTGTAATTGCTGCATTTAAAAGCTCACGTTATGCCAAAACACACATTGATGACAAAAGGCATCAATTCTGTCAATTACAGAGAACAATGCAACCAATCAATGACAAACCTGCGAGGTAATCACATCCGTCAGGGTTTGCTCAAATACCTTGATGGCATAGTGATTGTGCTGATTGGCATGTTTGACTCTTGACTGCCAGAAAACAGCTATATAAAAGAAGAAATGCAAAAGGAAATCCATCAACAAGAAAGTCCCACTGTCGTGATGACAGCCAAGAAAGAAGTATTCAAAAAAGACAAATTTTGAAACTAGCTGTTGCTGCTTGCCATCATACCAAGAGACTCCTTGCATTTGCTTTGCGCTGGTCTTACAAATACAACTAGCACTAGCATATGCTGGGGATTGAAAGGACAAATTCAACAGGACATGTATTTTTATAGAAATGACCACTGTTTGCTTCCCGCATTTGTTACGTGCTTCATGATATGAAAAGTAGCACTAGCACATGCTGGGGGCAAGCAGGTGCTCTTACAACCAGTTTGTGTTTTGTGCATCTGAAACGGTTTGAACCCCCATTGTGATGTCATTCCGCAACATTAGCCATGTGCTGGTAAACAACGAGAAACTAGCACTAGCAAATGCTGGGGGATGATGACAGTAAATGCAGCTGAAAAGAAGTTAGTGAATGGCATTGACATCAGTCATCGACGGTTATGGAATCCTTAGTATTTGTTTTGTGATTGTAGTTGTTAAAACTAGCACTAGCAAATGCTTAGGGTCTCTAACTGTAATTGCTGCATTTGAAAGCTCACGTTATGCCAAAACACACATTGATGACAAAAGGCATCAATTCTGTCAATTACAGAGAACAATGCAACCAATCAATGACAAACCTGCGAGGTAATCACATCCGTCAGGGTTTGCTCAAATACCTTGATGGCATAGTGATTGTGCTGATTGGCATGTTTGACTCTTGACTGCCAGAAAACAGCTATATAAAAGAAGAAATGCAAAAGGAAATCCATCAACAAGAAAGTCCCACTGTCGTGATGACAGCCAAGAAAGAAGTATTCAAAAAAGACAAATTTTGAAACTAGCTGTTGCTGCTTGCCATCATACCAAGAGACTCCTTGCATTTGCTTTGCGCTGGTCTTACAAATACAACTAGCACTAGCATATGCTGGGGATTGAAAGGACAAATTCAACAGGACATGTATTTTTATAGAAATGACCACTGTCTGCTTCCCGCATTTGTTACGTGCTTCATGATATGAAAAGTAGCACTAGCACATGCTGGGGGCAAGCAGGTGCTCTTACAACCAGTTTGTGTTTTGTGCATCTGAAACGGTTTGAACCCCCATTGTGATGTCATTCCGCAACATTAGCCATGTGCTGGTAAACAACGAGAAACTAGCACTAGCAAATGCTGGGGGATGATGACAGTAAATGCAGCTGAAAAGAAGTTCGTGAATGGCATTGACATCAGTCATCGACGGTTATGGAATCCTTAGTATTTGTTTTGTGCTTGTAGTTGTTAAAACTAGCACTAGCAAATGCTTAGGGTCTCTAACTGTAATTGCTGCATTTAAAAGCTCACGTTATGCCAAAACACACATTGATGACAAAAGGCATCAATTCTGTCAATTACAGAGAACAATGCAACCAATCAATGACAAACCTGCGAGGTAATCACATCCGTCAGGGTTTGCTCAAATACCTTGATGGCATAGTGATTGTGCTGATTGGCATGTTTGACTCTTGACTGCCAGAAAACAGCTATATAAAAGAAGAAATGCAAAAGGAAATCCATCAACAAGAAAGTCCCACTGTCGTGATGACAGCCAAGAAAGAAGTATTCAAAAAAGACAAATTTTGAAACTAGCTGTTGCTGCTTGCCATCATACCAAGAGACTCCTTGCATTTGCTTTGCGCTGGTCTTACAAATACAACTAGCACTAGCATATGCTGGGGATTGAAAGGACAAATTCAACAGGACATGTATTTTTATAGAAATGACCACTGTTTGCTTCCCGCATTTGTTACGTGCTTCATGATATGAAAAGTAGCACTAGCACATGCTGGGGGCAAGCAGGTGCTCTTACAACCAGTTTGTGTTTTGTGCATCTGAAACGGTTTGAACCCCCATTGTGATGTCATTCCGCAACATTAGCCATGTGCTGGTAAACAACGAGAAACTAGCACTAGCAAATGCTGGGGGATGATGACAGTAAATACAGCTGAAAAGACGTTCGTGAATGGCATTGACATCAGTCATCGACGGTTATGGAATCCTTAGTATTTGTTTTGTGCTTGTAGTTGTTAAAACTAGCACTAGCAAATGCTTAGGGTATCTAACTGTAATTGCTGCATTTAAAAGCTCACGTTATGCCAAAACACACATTGATGACAAAAGGCATCAATTCTGTCAATTACAGAGAACAATGCAACCAATCAATGACAAAAATGCGAGGTAATCACATCCGTCAGGGTTTGCTCAAATACCTTGATGGCATAGTGATTGTGCTGATTGGCATGTTTGACTCTTGACTGCCAGAAAACAGCTATATAAAAGAAGAAATGCAAAAGGAAATCCATCAACAAGAAAGGCTAACTGTCGTGATGACAGCCAAGAAAGAAGTATTCCAAAAAGACAAATTTGGAAACTAGCTGTTGCTGCTTGCCATCATACCAAGAGGCTCCTTGCATTTGCTTTGCGCTGGTCTTACAAATACAACTAGCACTAGCATATGCTGGGGGTTGAAAGAACAAATTCAACAGGATATGTATTTTTATAGAAATGACCACTGTTTGCTTCCCGCATTTGTTACGTGCTTCATGATATGAAAAGTAGCACTAGCACATGCTGGGGGCAAGCAGGTGCTCTTACAACCAGTTTGTGTTTTGTGCATCTGAAACGGTTTGAACCCCCATTGTGATGTCATTCCGCAACATTAGCCATGTGCTGGTAAACAACGAGAAACTAGCACTAGCAAATGCTGGGGGATGATGACAGTAAATGCAGCTGAAAAGAAGTTCGTGAATGGCATTGACATCAGTCATCGACGGTTATGGAATCCTTAGTATTTGTTTTGTGCTTGTAGTTGTTAAAACTAGCACTAGCAAATGCTTAGGGTCTCTAACTGTAATTGCTGCATTTAAAAGCTCACGTTATGCCAAAACACATATTGATGACAAAAGGCATCAATTCTGTCAATTACAGAGAACAATGCAACCAATCAATGACAAACCTGCGAGGTAATCACATCCGTCAGGGTTTGCTCAAATACCTTGATGGCATAGTGATTGTGCTGATTGGCATGTTTGACTCTTGACTGCCAGAAAACAGCTATATAAAAGAAGAAATGCAAAAGGAAATCCATCAACAAGAAAGTCCCACTGTCGTGATGACAGCCAAGAAAGAAGTATTCAAAAAAGACAAATTTTGAAACTAGCTGTTGCTGCTTGCCATCATACCAAGAGACTCCTTGCATTTGCTTTGCGCTGGTCTTACAAATACAACTAGCACTAGCATATGCTGGGGGTTGAAAGGACAAATTCAACAGGACATGTATTTTTATAGAAATGACCACTGTTTGCTTCCCGCATTTGTTACGTGCTTCATGATATGAAAAGTAGCACTAGCACATGCTGGGGGCAAGCAGGTGCTCTTACAACCAGTTTGTGTTTTGTGCATCTGAAACGGTTTGAACCCCCATTGTGATGTCATTCCGCAACATTAGCCATGTGCTGGTAAACAACGAGAAACTAGCACTAGCAAATGCTGGGGGATGATGACAGTAAATACATCTGAAAAGAAGTTCGTGAATGGCATTGACATCAGTCATCGACGGTTATGGAATCCTTAGTATTTGTTTTGTGCTTGTAGTTGTTAAAACTAGCACTAGCAAATGCTTAGGGTCTCTAACTGTAATTGCTGCATTTAAAAGCTCACGTTATGCCAAAACACACATTGATGACAAAATGCATCAATTCTGTCAATTACAGAGAACAATGCAACCAATCAATGACAAACCTGCGAGGTAATCACATCCGTCAGGGTTTGCTCAAATATCCTGATGGCATAGTGATTGTGCTGATTGGCATGTTTGACTCTTGACTGCCAGAAAACAGCTATATAAAAGAAGAAATGCAAAAGGAAATCCATCATTAAGAAAGGCCAACTGTCGTGATGACAGCCAAGAAAGAAGTATTCCAAAAAGACAAATTTGGAAACTAGCTGTTGCTGCTTGCCATCATACCAAGAGACTCCTTGCATTTGCTTTGCGCTGATCTTACAAATACAACTAGCACTAGCATATGCTGGGGGTTGAAAGGACAAATTCAACAGGATATGTATTTTTATAGAAATGACCACTGTTTGCTTCCCGCATTTGCTACGTGCTTCATGATATGAAAAGTAGCACTAGCACATGCTGGGGGCAAGCAGGTGCTCTTACAACCAGTTTGTGTTTTGTGCATCTGAAACGGTTTGAACCCCCATTGTGATGTCATTCCGCAACATTAGCCATGTGCTGGTAAACAACGAGAAACTAGCACTAGCAAATGCTGGGGGATGATGACAGTAAATACAGCTGAAAAGACGTTCGTGAATGGCATTGACATCAGTCATCGACGGTTATGGAATCCTTAGTATTTGTTTTGTGCTTGTAGTTGTTAAAACTAGCACTAGCAAATGCTTAGGGTCTCAACTGTAATTGCTGCATTTAAAAGCTCACGTTATGCCAAAACACACATTGATGACAAAAGGCATCAATTCTGTCAATTACAGAGAACAATGCAACCAATCAATGACAAACCTGCGAGGTAATCACATCCGTCAGGGTTTGCTCAAATACCTTGATGGCATAGTGATTGTGCTGATTGGCATGTTTGACTCTTGACTGCCAGAAAGAAGAAGTTTATTCATGTTTTCGAGGCCACAGGCCCATAGTACATAACATTTCAAAATTTCAATTACAGATGAAGTGATTCATACAACTTCATAGCATGAAATATATATTTAGACAAATTAACAAAAGTACTTTTATGTTGTGAAGACATTAGTCGCACAAATGAATCAAATGAAGGGTTTTTATAGAAAATATAGTCTATATATTGTTTCCTCAAATCAGAGAAGGCACAGCAGACTAGAATAAAATGATATTCATTTTCCACAAGATTTATGTTTAGTCGACGGCAGTATCTGCATAGGCGGTTCTCGACATCAATATTCATACGTCGCCCCATTTCTATCATCAGCTGGTGGCAACCACATCTGAATCTTGTTAATGCCTGCTTCAAAGGGGGAGAGCTCATTTCAGTCAGATACGATTCTGTATTCAACAATGTTTTGAATGTTGAGTAGGCTGCCAACTTTGAGTTCGAAGATATGGAGGTCTGCCATCGTTGTAAATTACAGTCGTAAACTCTTTGTTTAAACTCTGACGTGAAACTGTCAATATGTCCAACATCCTGCATGATCCAGGCATATCCGAATCCGAAGTTGAACAAAATATGTTTGATTTTTGTAGCCCAGGAAGATCTATTTACATTGTCAAGTCCATACATCATGAGATATGTTTGTTTTGGTAATCTGTTATTATTCATATTGATTAACTTGGCCCAATATTTTACACATTTAGTTACATATGTTACATATAATAAAGATCGTCCACTTTCACCAAGAACTGCATCATTGCTGGTAGATAATGGCAGATGTAGAATACGTTTTATGAACTTTGTTTGTACCCGCTCAATTTGGTCTACCACTTCGTATCCCCAAAGTTCGGCGCCGTATGTGAGAATTGGCAGGATCATGCTGTCGAATATTCTCATTGCAGTTGTGATCTGTAACCCGCCGCACATTGAGTGAAGTCGGTAGATAAGTAGACAAACTTTCTCTGCTTGCTGAGCTAAAACCTGCCTGGATTTTGTCCATACTAGTTTCGGTGTAAAATACAGCCCAAGATACTTATAGAAAGATACAGTTCCTATTTGGGATCCCCTGTAGTACCATTTCTCATATGAACGTAGGTAACCACCTTTGCGAAAAACAACGATCTTGGATTTCTGCATGTTTAGGCTCAAACCCCATTTGTCACAAAAATTGCTGACGCAGTTGATTTGATCCTGAAGTTTTCCGGCAGAATCTGCTGCATTCGCGACATCATCTGCGTAGAGAAGTGAACACACATTTGGGGAGTCCTCTGAGATGAATATTCCTTTACAGTTTTGCAACGACATTTCATTTATAAGCTCGTTTATATATAAGGTAAACAACAGTGGACTAACCATACATCCTTGACGCGTACCAACAGAGCACTGGAAGAAGTCAGTTAAACCATTTTCTGTTCGAACACAAGACTGAAGCTTGGAGTACATATTTCTCAAAACTTTCAAAATGTTACCATGAATTCCATATTTCGTAAGTCTATGCCACAATAGGGTATGATTGACACTATCGAAGGCTTTAGAGAAGTCTATGAAAAAGACATACATTCTTCCGCCAGTTGATTTAGACAAATATTTAGAAATAATTCCGTAGAGAGAGAACATGTTGTCCACTGTACTATAGCCTTTTCTAAACCCTGCTTGATTCTCATGAATAATGTCGTTTTCTGTGGTCCACTGTTGTAGTCGTTGATTTATTATTTTGGTGAATACCTTTCCAAGCACAGGCAATAACGAAATCCCTCTAAAGTTATTTGGATCACTTAAAGAGCCGTTCTTATATAGTGGGCATATGATCGCTTTACACCATGCTGTAGGAAAGTTACCCGTTACCATTATTTCATTAAAAAGGAACATCAAACTCTCTGAGATTTGGTTGACAGAATGTTTTAGTAACTCTGCGGATATTCCGTCCAATCCTGGTGCTTTCCGATATTTCAGACTCTGTATAGTATCTGTAACCTCACGAATAGTTATTTCATTATTGAGTTGATCAGGCGAATCTTCGTTACAATCTTTACAGTTAAAGTCATGATCTGCTACTTCACTTGTAATGGTATCAATAATAATCGAATCAGATTTTCCAGATTTGAGTAGGTTATCGAAATATGTATACCATTCTATGCCACTGATGCGGTTAGTATTATCAGAACGTTTCATTGATTTGACAGCTTTCCACAATTCCTCAGGATTATCACGAATATTGTGAAACCTTTCTCTAATAAGTAATTTATGAGAGGATTTTTTTATGTTGCAAGTCGATTTAAAAGCACGTTTCTGTTGTTGATAACTTTGAAAATCATCTTGATTGTCTGTCAATCTAAACTTGTCGAGAGAACGATACTTGTCACGCTTCGCTGAATCACACTGCTCGTCCCACCAGGGAGGCTGACTCTTTCGTGAGTCACGTGACCCGTGTCGTCTGCTCATGTCGTCTGCAGCCCGCGCATAGAGACCCGAGATCCTATCGACGGCACTATCGATGTCAACATACAACATGGTATTGATTTCATCTATGATTGACTTAGATACATCATCAGTTATAAGCTTTTCAAAATTGTTCTGGAAACTATCATTCCATACAAACTTTGTATACGGATTGTTTACTGTATTTGTGGTTGAATCGTTGCACTTTGTATTTATATTTAATTCACAGGCGATAGGAAAATGGTCGGATTCATCAAGTGTTAGAACCTTGAAGTCTTTTATCTGCTCGAACATCTGTGAAGATGCCATCATATAATCAACTGTACTCTGTCCATTATTTGCTGTACAAGTAATATTTCCTTCTTTATCTCCTGCAAATCTACCATTGAGAAAATGCACACAGTGTATACTGCAAATTTCAAGCAGTCTTCTTCCAAAAGTGTTGACGTCCTTATCTTTATTTTTGCGTGGTAAAGAAAACACATCGCTGTCATACCAATCATTAGCAGGTAGAAAATCAGCACTGTCATCACTTATGAAATCTTCCTCTGTTCCTGTTCTGCAGTTAAAATCTCCTGATATTGATATTTCAGCATCATACATGTTGTTTAGTTCACATAGTGTCTCCTCAAGGATATCAATGCTGTCTTTTTCTTTACCCTCATAATATTTAGAATGTTCTGGTGAAACATAAATAAATCCAATTATCAAATCCTTGTTTAAATTGAAGTATGTTTTCTCAAGGAGAATATATACAGCATCCTGAATACATGGCATGATTCTCTTGATTCCATCACAAATAGATTGGTGAACAAACACTCCCACTCCTCCATGCTTACCCTTACTTCTACAGTGTGAATATGCTTTATAACATGGGAGGAAATCTTTGATATCTGAATGTGAATAACACCATGTTTCCAATAGACACACAATCATATAATCTGAAAGAAAATTGCATATAGCACTTGCACCTTTATATTGCTTTAAAGAATGGCAATTCCAAGATAAAACAGTCAGATTAGTTTGAAATAATTGAGAAGATTTTTGTTTACTTTCACTTGCTTTCTGTGAGCCCTGGCCACACCTCTATTTCAATTCAATAAGTACATTTGTGTCAGTGTTTATGTCAAACCGTTTATTGTCTATGATGAGTTTATCAAAGCGGAGAAAAGCTTCCCTGCCATCCTTCCTCGCTTCCAGCATGTGGGGGATCAGGAGCCTCCTCTTCTGCCTAACACTGAAGCTGTAGTCTTCACTGATCTTCACTGCAGACTGTCTCAGCTTGGTCCTGGCACGGTAAAGGATGTCGGACTTGGTCTTGCTACTGGTCAGCTTGACCACTATGGGGCGTGGCTTATCTCCAGACTTCTTCCTCCCAACCCTGTGTGCTCTGTCAATTACCATTTTACTTTCATCATAAGCATGGCCAATATCAAGTTTGTTTTTCAAAACAGACCTCACCTCCTCTTCACAGTCTGCCCACGTCTCCTTATCTTCTCGTTTCTCTGGAATTCCATAAAATACAACATTGTCTCTCCTAGACCGATTTTCTATATCATCGGTTTTACTATACAGTTCGTTTGTTTTGGTAGCGAGTGATTCACTTAGTTCATCCACTTGCTGTTTTAATGCTCTTACTTCTTGTTGTAAACCTTTCACTATGTCAGCGAGGTCTTTAACAGTCTGTCCTGGTCCTGGGTTGGACTCGACGTCGCCACAGACAGTTATTGTCAACATCATCATGACGAAAACTGTGGCCACACACAGTGACACGCACAGAATCGGGATTTTAAACTTTACCTTTCGATTTCGATGTGAGAAAGTCCCAATCTTTACTCTCCATGTGCTTACGTCTACACCCATGTCGATTTCCGATGTATTTTATCTTCTTTTATGTACTTTTGAGATAAAATTTTACCTGAGAAATATATTTCATGTGTCACTCTCAAGGGAGGTCACTCCACCACTGCCAGAAAACAGCTATATAAAGGAAGAAATGCAAAAGGAAATCCATCAACAAGAAAGGCCAACTGTCGTGATGACAGCCAAGAAAGAAGTATTCCAAAAAGACAAATTTGGAAACTAGCTGTTGCTGCTTGCCATCATACCAAGAGACTCCTTGCATTTGCTTTGCGCTGGTCTTACAAATACAACTAGCACTAGCATATGCTGGGGGTTGAAAGGACAAATTCAACAGGATATGTATTTTTATAGAAATGACCACTGTTTGCTTCCCGCATTTGTTACGTGCTTCATGATATGAAAAGTAGCACTAGCACATGCTGGGGGCAAGCAGGTGCTCTTACAACCAGTTTGTGTTTTGTGCATCTGAAACGGTTTGAACCCCCATTGTGATGTCATTCCGCAACATTAGCCATGTGTTGGTAAACAACGAGAAACTAGCACTAGCAAATGCTGGGGGATGATGACAGTAAATACAGCTGAAAAGAAGTTCGTGAATGGCATTGACATCAGTCATCGACGGTTATGGAATCCTTAGTATTTGTTTTGTGCTTGTAGTTGTTAAAACTAGCACTAGCAAATGCTTAGGGTATCTTACTGTAATTGCTGCATTTAAAAGCTCACGTTATGCCAAAACACACATTGATGACAAAAGGCATCAATTCTGTCAATTACAGAGAACAATGCAACCAATCAATGACAAACCTGCGAGGTAATCACATCCGTCAGGGTTTGCTCAAATACCCTGATGGCATAGTGATTGTGCTGATTGGCATGTTTGACTCTTGACTGCCAGAAAACAGCTATATAAAAGAAGAAATGCAAAAGGAAATCCATCAACAAGAAAGGCCAACTGTCGTGATGACAGCCAAGAAAGAAGTATTCCAAAAAGACAAATTTGGAAACTAGCTGTTGCTGCTTGCCATCATACCAAGAGACTCCTTGCATTTGCTTTGCGCTGGTCTTACAAATACAATAAGCACTAGCATATGCTGGGGGTTGAAAGGACACATTCAACAGGATATGTATTTTTATAGAAATGACCACTGTTTGCTTCCCGCATTTGTTACGTGCTTCATGATATGAAAAGTAGCACTAGCACATGCTGGGGGCAAGCAGGTGCTCTTACAACCAGTTTGTGTTTTGTGCATCTGAAACGGTTTGAACCCCCATTGTGATGTCATTCCGCAACATTAGCCATGTGCTGGTAAACAACGAGAAACTAGCACTAGCAAATGCTGGGGGATGATGACAGTAAATACAGCTGAAAAGAAGTTCGTGAATGGCATTGACATCAGTCATCGACGGTTATGGAATCCTTAGTATTTGTTTTGTGCTTGTAGTTGTTAAAACTAGCACTAGCAAATGCTTAGGGTCTCTAACTGTAATTGCTGCATTTAAAAGCTCACGTTATGCCAAAACACACATTGATGACAAAATGCATCAATACTGTCAATTACAGAGAACAATGCAACCAATCAATGACAAACCTGCGAGGTAATCACATCCGTCAGGGTTTGCTCAAATACCCTGATGGCATAGTGATTGTGCTGATTGGCATGTTTGACTCTTGACTGCCAGAAAACAGCTATATAAAAGAAGAAATGCAAAAGGAAATCCATCAACAAGAAAGGCCAACTGTCGTGATGACAGCCAAGAAAGAAGTATTCCAAAAAGACAAATTTGGAAACTAGCTGTTGCTGCTTGCCATCATACCAAGAGACTCCTTGCATTTGCTTTGCGCTGGTCTTACAAATACAACTAGCACTAGCATATGCTGGGGGTTGAAAGGACAAATTCAACAGGATATGTATTTTTATAGAAATGACCACTGTTTGCTTCCCGCATTTGTTACGTGCTTCATGATATGAAAAGTAGCACTAGCACATGCTGGGGGCAAGCAGGTGCTCTTACAACCAGTTTGTGTTTTGTGCATCTGAAACGGTTTGAACCCCCATTGTGATGTCATTCCGCAACATTAGCCATGTGTTGGTAAACAACGAGAAACTAGCACTAGCAAATGCTGGGGGATGATGACAGTAAATACAGCTGAAAAGAAGTTCGTGAATGGCATTGACATCAGTCATCGACGGTTATGGAATCCTTAGTATTTGTTTTGTGCTTGTAGTTGTTAAAACTAGCACTAGCAAATGCTTAGGGTATCTTACTGTAATTGCTGCATTTAAAAGCTCACGTTATGCCAAAACACACATTGATGACAAAAGGCATCAATTCTGTCAATTACAGAGAACAATGCAACCAATCAATGGCAAACCTGCGAGGTAATCACATCCGTCAGGGTTTGCTCAAATACCCTGATGGCATAGTGATTGTGCTGATTGGCATGTTTGACTCTTGACTGCCAGAAAACAGCTATATAATAGAAGAAATGCAAAAGGAAATCCATCAACAAGAAAGGCCAACTGTCGTGATGACAGCCAAGAAAGAAGTATTCCAAAAAGACAAATTTGGAAACTAGCTGTTGCTGCTTGCCATCATACCAAGAGACTCCTTGCATTTGCTTTGCGCTGGTCTTACAAATACAATAAGCACTAGCATATGCTGGGGGTTGAAAGGACACATTCAACAGGATATGTATTTTTATAGAAATGACCACTGTTTGCTTCCCGCATTTGTTACGTGCTTCATGATATGAAAAGTAGCACTAGCACATGCTGGGGGCAAGCAGGTGCTCTTACAACCAGTTTGTGTTTTGTGCATCTGAAACGGTTTGAACCCCCATTGTGATGTCATTCCGCAACATTAGCCATGTGCTGGTAAACAACGAGAAACTAGCACTAGCAAATGCTGGGGGATGATGACAGTAAATACAGCTGAAAAGAAGTTCGTGAATGGCATTGACATCAGTCATCGACGGTTATGGAATCCTTAGTATTTGTTTTGTGCTTGTAGTTGTTAAAACTAGCACTAGCAAATGCTTAGGGTCTCTAACTGTAATTGCTGCATTTAAAAGCTCACGTTATGCCAAAACACACATTGATGACAAAATGCATCAATACTGTCAATTACAGAGAACAATGCAACCAATCAATGACAAACCTGCGAGGTAATCACATCCGTCAGGGTTTGCTCAAATACCCTGATGGCATAGTGATTGTGCTGATTGGCATGTTTGACTCTTGACTGCCAGAAAACAGCTATATAAAAGAAGAAATGCAAAAGGAAATCCATCAACAAGAAAGGCCAACTGTCGTGATGACAGCCAAGAAAGAAGTATTCCAAAAAGACAAATTTGGAAACTAGCTGTTGCTGCTTGCCATCATACCAAGAGACTCCTTGCATTTGCTTTGCGCTGGTCTTACAAATACAACTAGCACTAGCATATGCTGGGGGTTGAAAGGACAAATTCAACAGGACATGTATTTTTATAGAAATGACCACTGTTTGCTTCCCGCATTTGTTACGTGCTTCATGATATGAAAAGTAGCACTAGCACATGCTGGGGGCAAGCAGGTGCTCTTACAACCAGTTTGTGTTTTGTGCATCTGAAACGGTTTGAACCCCCATTGTGATGTCATTCCGCAACATTAGCCATGTGCTGGTAAACAACGAGAAACTAGCACTAGCAAATGCTGGGGGATGATGACAGTAAATACAGCTGAAAAGAAGTTCGTGAATGGCATTGACATCAGTCATCGACGGTTATGGAATCCTTAGTATTTGTTTTGTGCTTGTAGTTGTTAAAACTAGCACTAGCAAATGCTTAGGGTATCTAACTGTAATTGCTGCATTTAAAAGCTCACGTTATGCCAAAACACACATTGATGACAAAATACATCAATTCTGTCAATTACAGAGAACAATGCAACCAATCAATGGCAAACCTGCGAGGTAATCACATCCGTCAGGGTTTGCTCAAATACCTTGATGGCATAGTGATTGTGCTGATTGGCATGTTTGACTCTTGACTGCCAGAAAACAGCTATATAAAGGAAGAAATGCAAAAGGAAATCCATCAACAAGAAAGGCCAACTGTCGTGATGACAGCCAAGAAAGAAGTATTCCAAAAAGACAAATTTGGAAACTAGCTGTTGCTGCTTGCCATCATACCAAGAGACTCCTTGCATTTGCTTTGCGCTGGTCTTACAAATACAACTAGCACTAGCATATGCTGGGGGTTGAAAGGACAAATTCAACAGGAAAAGTATTTTTATAGAAATGACCACTGTTTGCTTCCCGCATTTGTTACGTGCTTCATGATATGAAAAGTAGCACTAGCACATGCTGGGGGCAAGCAGGTGCTCTTACAACCAGTTTGTGTTTTGTGCATCTGAAACGGTTTGAACCCCCATTGTGATGTCATTCCGCAACATTAGCCATGTGCTGGTAAACAACGAGAAACTAGCACTAGCAAATGCTGGGGGATGATGACAGTAAATACAGCTGAAAAGAAGTTCGTGAATGGCATTGACATTAGTCATCGACGGTTATGGAATCCTTAGTATTTGTTTTGTGCTTGTAGTTGTTAAAACTAGCACTAGCAAATGCTTAGGGTCTCTAACTGTAATTGCTGCATTTAAAAGCTCACGTTATGCCAAAACACACATTGATGACAAAATGCATCAATTCTGTCAATTACAGAGAACAATGCAACCAATCAATGACAAACCTGCGAGGTAATCACATCCGTCAGGGTTTGCTCAAATACCCTGATGGCATAGTGATTGTGCTGATTGGCATGTTTGACTCTTGACTGCCAGAAAACAGCTATATAAAGGAAGAAATGCAAAAGGAAATCCATCAACAAGAAAGGCCAACTGTCGTGATGACAGCCAAGAAAGAAGTATTCCAAAAAGACAAATTTGGAAACTAGCTGTTGCTGCTTGCCATCATACCAAGAGACTCCTTGCATTTGCTTTGCGCTGGTCTTACAAATACAACTAGCACTAGCATATGCTGGGGGTTGAAAGGACAAATTCAACAGGAAAAGTATTTTTATAGAAATGACCACTGTTTGCTTCCCGCATTTGTTACGTGCTTCATGATATGAAAAGTAGCACTAGCACATGCTGGGGGCAAGCAGGTGCTCTTACAACCAGTTTGTGTTTTGTGCATCTGAAACGGTTTGAACCCCCATTGTGATGTCATTCCGCAACATTAGCCATGTGCTGGTAAAGAACGAGAAACTAGCACTAGCAAATGCTGGGGGATGATGACAGTAAATACAGCTGAAAAGAAGTTCGTGAATGGCATTGACATCAGTCATCGACGGTTATGGAATCCTTAGTATTTGTTTTGTGCTTGTAGTTGTTAAAACTAGCACTAGCAAATGCTTAGGGTCTCTAACTGTAATTGCTGCATTTAAAAGCTCACGTTATGCCAAAACACACATTGATGACAAAATGCATCAATTCTGTCAATTACAGAGAACAATGCAACCAATCAATGACAAACCTGCGAGGTAATCACATCCGTCAGGGTTTGCTCAAATACCCTGATGGCATAGTGATTGTGCTGATTGGCATGTTTGACTCTTGACTGCCAGAAAACAGCTATATAAAAGAAGAAATGCAAAAGGAAATCCATCAACAAGAAAGGCCAACTGTCGTGATGACAGCCAAGAAAGAAGTATTCCAAAAAGACAAATTTGGAAACTAGCTGTTGCTGCTTGCCATCATACCAAGAGACTCCTTGCATTTGCTTTGCGCTGGTCTTACAAATACAACTAGCACTAGCATATGCTGGGGGTTGAAAGGACAAATTCAACAGGACATGTATTTTTATAGAAATGACCACTGTTTGCTTCCCGCATTTGTTACGTGCTTCATGATATGAAAAGTAGCACTAGCACATGCTGGGGGCAAGCAGGTGCTCTTACAACCAGTTTGTGTTTTGTGCATCTGAAACGGTTTGAACCCCCATTGTGATGTCATTCCGCAACATTAGCCATGTGCTGGTAAACAACGAGAAACTAGCACTAGCAAATGCTGGGGGATGATGACAGTAAATACAGCTGAAAAGAAGTTCGTGAATGGCATTGACATCAGTCATCGACGGTTATGGAATCCTTAGTATTTGTTTTGTGCTTGTAGTTGTTAAAACTAGCACTAGCAAATGCTTAGGGTCTCTAACTGTAATTGCTGCATTTAAAAGCTCACGTTATGCCAAAACACACATTGATGACAAAAGGCATCAATTCTGTCAATTACAGAGAACAATGCAACCAATCAATGACAAACCTGCGAGGTAATCACATCCGTCAGGGTTTGCTCAAATACCTTGATGGCATAGTGATTGTGCTGATTGGCATGTTTGACTCTTGACTGCCAGAAAACAGCTATATAAAAGAAGAAATGCAAAAGGAAATCCATCAACAAGAAAGGCCAACTGTTGTGATGACAGCCAAGAAAGAAGTATTCCAAAAAGACAAATTTGGAAACTAGCTGTTGCTGCTTGCCATCATACCAAGAGACTCCTTGCATTTGCTTTGCGCTGGTCTTACAAATACAACTAGCACTAGCATATGCTGGGGGTTGAAAGGACAAATTCAACAGGACATGTATTTTTATAGAAATGACCACTGTTTGCTTCCCGCATTTGTTACGTGCTTCATGATATGAAAAGTAGCACTAGCACATGCTGGGGGCAAGCAGGTGCTCTTACAACCAGTTTGTGTTTTGTGCATCTGAAACGGTTTGAACCCCCATTGTGATGTCATTCCGCAACATTAGCCATGTGCTGGTAAACAACGAGAAACTAGCACTAGCAAATGCTGGGGGATGATGACAGTAAATACAGCTGAAAAGAAGTTCGTGAATGGCATTGACATCAGTCATCGACGGTTATGGAATCCTTAGTATTTGTTTTGTGCTTGTAGTTGTTAAAACTAGCACTAGCAAATGCTTAGGGTCTCTAACTGTAATTGCTGCATTTAAAAGCTCACGTTATGCCAAAACACACATTGATGACAAAATGCATCAATTCTGTCAATTACAGAGAACAATGCAACCAATCAATGACAAACCTGCGAGGTAATCACATCCGTCAGGGTTTGCTCAAATACCCTGATGGCATAGTGATTGTGCTGATTGGCATGTTTGACTCTTGACTGCCAGAAAACAGCTATATAAAAGAAGAAATGCAAAAGGAAATCCATCAACAAGAAAGGCCAACTGTCGTGATGACAGCCAAGAAAGAAGTATTCCAAAAAGACAAATTTGGAAACTAGCTGTTGCTGCTTGCCATCATACCAAGAGACTCCTTGCATTTGCTTTGCGCTGGTCTTACAAATACAACTAGCACTAGCATATGCTGGGGGTTGAAAGGACAAATTCAACAGGACATGTATTTTTATAGAAATGACCACTGTTTGCTTCCCGCATTTGTTACGTGCTTCATGATATGAAAAGTAGCACTAGCACATGCTGGGGGCAAGCAGGTGCTCTTACAACCAGTTTGTGTTTTGTGCATCTGAAACGGTTTGAACCCCCATTGTGATGTCATTCCGCAACATTAGCCATGTGCTGGTAAACAACGAGAAACTAGCACTAGCAAATGCTGGGGGATGATGACAGTAAATACAGCTGAAAAGAAGTTCGTGAATGGCATTGACATCAGTCATCGACGGTTATGGAATCCTTAGTATTTGTTTTGTGCTTGTAGTTGTTAAAACTAGCACTAGCAAATGCTTAGGGTATCTAACTGTAATTGCTGCATTTAAAAGCTCACGTTATGCCAAAACACACATTGATGACAAAAGGCATCAATTCTGTCAATTACAGAGAACAATGCAACCAATCAATGACAAACCTGCGAGGTAATCACATCCGTCAGGGTTTGCTCAAATACCTTGATGGCATAGTGATTGTGCTGATTGGCATGTTTGACTCTTGACTGCCAGAAAACAGCTATATAAAAGAAGAAATGCAAAAGGAAATCCATCAACAAGAAAGGCCAACTGTTGTGATGACAGCCAAGAAAGAAGTATTCCAAAAAGACAAATTTGGAAACTAGCTGTTGCTGCTTGCCATCATACCAAGAGACTCCTTGCATTTGCTTTGCGCTGGTCTTACAAATACAACTAGCACTAGCATATGCTGGGGGTTGAAAGGACAAATTCAACAGGACATGTATTTTTATAGAAATGACCACTGTTTGCTTCCCGCATTTGTTACGTGCTTCATGATATGAAAAGTAGCACTAGCACATGCTGGGGGCAAGCAGGTGCTCTTACAACCAGTTTGTGTTTTGTGCATCTGAAACGGTTTGAACCCCCATTGTGATGTCATTCCGCAACATTAGCCATGTGCTGGTAAACAACGAGAAACTAGCACTAGCAAATGCTGGGGGATGATGACAGTAAATACAGCTGAAAAGAAGTTCGTGAATGGCATTGACATCAGTCATCGACGGTTATGGAATCCTTAGTATTTGTTTTGTGCTTGTAGTTGTTAAAACTAGCACTAGCAAATGCTTAGGGTATCTAACTGTAATTGCTGCATTTAAAAGCTCACGTTATGCCAAAACACACATTGATGACAAAAGGCATCAATTCTGTCAATTACAGAGAACAATGCAACCAATCAATGACAAACCTGCGAGGTAATCACATCCGTCAGGGTTTGCTCAAATACCGTGATGGCATAGTGATTGTGCTGATTGGCATCTTTGACTCTTGACTGCCAGAAAACAGCTATATAAAAGAAGAAATGCAAAAGGAAATCCATCAACAAGAAAGGCCAACTGTTGTGATGACAGCCAAGAAAGAAGTATTCCAAAAAGACAAATTTGGAAACTAGCTGTTGCTGCTTGCCATCATACCAAGAGACTCCTTGCATTTGCTTTGCGCTTGTCTTACAAATACAACTAGCACTAGCATATGCTGGGGGTTGAAAGGACAAATTCAACAGGACATGTATTTTTATAGAAATGACCACTGTTTGCTTCCCGCATTTGTTACGTGCTTCATGATATGAAAAGTAGCACTAGCACATGCTGGGGGCAAGCAGGTGCTCTTACAACCAGTTTGTGTTTTGTGCATCTGAAACGGTTTGAACCCCCATTGTGATGTCATTCCGCAACATTAGCCATGTGCTGGTAAACAACGAGAAACTAGCACTAGCAAATGCTGGGGGATGATTACAGTAAATACAGCTGAAAAGAAGTTCGTGAATGGCATTGACATCAGTCATCGACGGTTATGGAATCCTTAGTATTTGTTTTGTGCTTGTAGTTGTTAAAACTAGCACTAGCAAATGCTTAGGGTCTCTAACTGTAATTGCTGCATTTAAAAGCTCACGTTATGCCAAAACACACATTGATGACAAAATGCATCAATTCTGTCAATTACAAAGAACAATGCAACCAATCAATGACAAACCTGCGAGGTAATCACATCCGTCAGGGTTTGCTCAAATACCTTGATGGCATAGTGATTGTGCTGATTGGCATGTTTGACTCTTGACTGCCAGAAAACAGCTATATAAAAGAAGAAATGCAAAAGGAAATCCATCAACAATAAAGGCCAACTGTCGTGATGACAGCCTAGAGAGAAGTATTCCAAAAAGACAAATTTGGAAACTAGCTGTTGCTGCTTGCCATCATACCAAGAGACTCCTTGCATTTGCTTTGCGGTGGTCTTACAAATACAACTAGCACTAGCATATGCTGGGGGTTGAAAGGACAAATTCAACAGGACATGTATTTTTATAGAACTGACCACTGTTTGCTTCCCGCATTTGTTACGTGCTTCATGATATGAAAAGTAGCACTTGCACATGCTGGGGGCAAGCAGGTGCTCTTACAACCAGTTTGTGTTTTGTGCATCTGAAACGGTTTGAACCCCCATTGTGATGTCATTCCGCAACATTAGCCATGTGCTGGTAAACAACGAGAAACTAGCACTAGCAAATGCTGGGGGATGATGACAGTAAATACAGCTGAAAAGAAGTTCGTGAATGGCATTGACATCAGTCATCGACGGTTATGGAATCCTTAGTATTTGTTTTGTGCTTGTAGTTGTTAAAACTAGCACTAGCAAATGCTTAGGGTCTCTAACTGTAATTGCTGCATTTAAAAGCTCACGTTATGCCAAAACACACATTGATGACAAAATGCATCAATTCTGTCAATTACAAAGAACAATGCAACCAATCAATGACAAACCTGCGAGGTAATCACATCCGTCAGGGTTTGCTCAAATACCTTGATGGCATAGTGATTGTGCTGATTGGCATGTTTGACTCTTGACTGCCAGAAAACAGCTATATAAAAGAAGAAATGCAAAAGGAAATCCATCAACAATAAAGGCCAACTGTCGTGATGACAGCCTAGAGAGAAGTATTCCAAAAAGACAAATTTGGAAACTAGCTGTTGCTGCTTGCCATCATACCAAGAGACTCCTTGCATTTGCTTTGCGGTGGTCTTACAAATACAACTAGCACTAGCATATGCTGGGGGTTGAAAGGACAAATTCAACAGGACATGTATTTTTATAGAACTGACCACTGTTTGCTTCCCGCATTTGTTACGTGCTTCATGATATGAAAAGTAGCACTTGCACATGCTGGGGGCAAGCAGGTGCTCTTACAACCAGTTTGTGTTTTGTGCATCTGAAACGGTTTGAACCCCCATTGTGATGTCATTCCGCAACATTAGCCATGTGCTGGTAAACAACGAGAAACTAGCACTAGCAAATGCTGGGGGATGATGACAGTAAATACAGCTGAAAAGAAGTTCGTGAATGGCATTGACATCAGTCATCGACGGTTATGGAATCCTTAGTATTTGTTTTGTGCTTGTAGTTGTTAAAACTAGCACTAGCAAATGCTTAGGGTCTCTAACTGTAATTGCTGCATTTAAAAGCTCACGTTATGCCAAAACACACATTGATGACAAAATGCATCAATTCTGTCAATTACAAAGAACAATGCAACCAATCAATGACAAACCTGCGAGGTAATCACATCCGTCAGGGTTTGCTCAAATACCTTGATGGCATAGTGATTGTGCTGATTGGCATGTTTGACTCTTGACTGCCAGAAACAGCTATATAAAAGAAGAAATGCAAAAGGAAATCCATCAACAATAAAGGCCAACTGTCGTGAAGACAGCCTAGAGAGAAGTATTCCAAAAAGACAAATTTGGAAACTAGCTGTTGCTGCTTGCCATCATACCAAGAGACTCCTTGCATTTGCTTTGCGCTGGTCTTACAAATACAACTAGCACTAGCATATGCTGGGGGTTGAAAGGACAAATTCAACAGGACATGTATTTTTATAGAACTGACCACTGTTTGCTTCCCGCATTTGTTACGTGCTTCATGATATGAAAAGTAGCACTTGCACATGCTGGGGGCAAGCAGGTGCTCTTACAACCAGTTTGTGTTTTGTGCATCTGAAACGGTTTGAACCCCCATTGTGATGTCATTCCGCAACATTAGCCATGTGCTGGTAAACAACGAGAAACTAGCACTAGCAAATGCTGGGGGATGATGACAGTAAATACAGCTGAAAAGAAGTTCGTGAATGGCATTGACATCAGTCATCGACGGTTATGGAATCCTTAGTATTTGTTTTGTGCTTGTAGTTGTTAAAACTAGCACTAGCAAATGCTTAGGGTCTCTAACTGTAATTGCTGCATTTAAAAGCTCACGTTATGCCAAAACACACATTGATGACAAAATGCATCAATTCTGTCAATTACAAAGAACAATGCAACCAATCAATGACAAACCTGCGAGGTAATCACATCCGTCAGGGTTTGCTCAAATACCTTGATGGCATAGTGATTGTGCTGATTGGCATGTTTGACTCTTGACTGCCAGAAAACAGCTATATAAAAGAAGAAATGCAAAAGGAAATCCATCAACAATAAAGGCCAACTGTCGTGATGACAGCCTAGAGAGAAGTATTCCAAAAAGACAAATTTGGAAACTAGCTGTTGCTGCTTGCCATCATACCAAGAGACTCCTTGCATTTGCTTTGCGCTGGTCTTACAAATACAACTAGCACTAGCATATGCTGGGGGTTGAAAGGACAAATTCAACAGGACATGTATTTTTATAGAACTGACCACTGTTTGCTTCCCGCATTTGTTACGTGCTTCATGATATGAAAAGTAGCACTTGCACATGCTGGGGGCAAGCAGGTGCTCTTACAACCAGTTTGTGTTTTGTGCATCTGAAACGGTTTGAACCCCCATTGTGATGTCATTCCGCAACATTAGCCATGTGCTGGTAAACAACGAGAAACTAGCACTAGCAAATGCTGGGGGATGATGACAGTAAATACAGCTGAAAAGAAGTTCGTGAATGGCATTGACATCAGTCATCGACGGTTATGGAATCCTTAGTATTTGTTTTGTGCTTGTAGTTGTTAAAACTAGCACTAGCAAATGCTTAGGGTATCTAACTGTAATTGCTGCATTTAAAAGCTCACGTTATGCCAAAACACACATTGATGACAAAAGGCATCAATTCTGTCAATTACAGAGAACAATGCAACCAATCAATGACAAACCTGCGAGGTAATCACATCCGTCAGGGTTTGCTCAAATACCTTGATGGCATAGTGATTGTGCTGATTGGCATGTTTGACTCTTGACTGCCAGAAAACAGCTATATAAAAGAAGAAATGCAAAAGGAAATCCATCAACAAGAAAGGCCAACTGTTGTGATGACAGCCAAGAAAGAAGTATTCCAAAAAGACAAATTTGGAAACTAGCTGTTGCTGCTTGCCATCATACCAAGAGACTCCTTGCATTTGCTTTGCGCTGGTCTTACAAATACAACTAGCACTAGCATATGCTGGGGGTTGAAAGGACAAATTCAACAGGACATGTATTTTTATAGAAATGACCACTGTTTGCTTCCCGCATTTGTTACGTGCTTCATGATATGAAAAGTAGCACTAGCACATGCTGGGGGCAAGCAGGTGCTCTTACAACCAGTTTGTGTTTTGTGCATCTGAAACGGTTTGAACCCCCATTGTGATGTCATTCCGCAACATTAGCCATGTGCTGGTAAACAACGAGAAACTAGCACTAGCAAATGCTGGGGGATGATGACAGTAAATACAGCTGAAAAGAAGTTCGTGAATGGCATTGACATCAGTCATCGACGGTTATGGAATCCTTAGTATTTGTTTTGTGCTTGTAGTTGTTAAAACTAGCACTAGCAAATGCTTAGGGTCTCTAACTGTAATTGCTGCATTTAAAAGCTCACGTTATGCCAAAACACACATTGATGACAAAATGCATCAATTCTGTCAATTACAAAGAACAATGCAACCAATCAATGACAAACCTGCGAGGTAATCACATCCGTCAGGGTTTGCTCAAATACCTTGATGGCATAGTGATTGTGCTGATTGGCATGTTTGACTCTTGACTGCCAGAAACAGCTATATAAAAGAAGAAATGCAAAAGGAAATCCATCAACAATAAAGGCCAACTGTCGTGAAGACAGCCTAGAGAGAAGTATTCCAAAAAGACAAATTTGGAAACTAGCTGTTGCTGCTTGCCATCATACCAAGAGACTCCTTGCATTTGCTTTGCGCTGGTCTTACAAATACAACTAGCACTAGCATATGCTGGGGGTTGAAAGGACAATTTCAACAGGACATGTATTTTTATAGAACTGACCACTGTTTGCTTCCCGCATTTGTAACGTGCTTCATGATATGAAAAGTAGCACTAGCACATGCTGGGGGCAAGCAGGTGCTCTTACAACCAGTTTGTGTTTTGTGCATCTGAAACGGTTTGAACCCCCATTGTGATGTCATTCCGCAACATTAGCCATGTGCTGGTAAACAACGAGAAACTAGCACTAGCAAATGCTGGGGGATGATGACAGTAAATACAGCTGAAAAGAAGTTCGTGAATGGCATTGACATCAGTCATCGACGGTTATGGAATCCTTAGTATTTGTTTTGTGCTTGTAGTTGTTAAAACTAGCACTAGCAAATGCTTAGGGTCTCTAACTGTAATTGCTGCATTTAAAAGCTCACGTTATGCCGAAACACACATTGATGACAAAAGGCATCAATTCTGTCAATTACAGAGAACAATGCAACCAATCAATGACAAACCTGCGAGGTAATCACATCCGTCAGGGTTTGCTCAAATACCTTGATGGCATAGTGATTGTGCTGATTGGCATGTTTGACTCTTGACTGCCAGAAAACAGCTATATAAAAGAAGAAATGCAAAAGGAAATCCATCAACAAGAAAGGCCAACTGTCGTGATGACAGCCAAGAAAGAAGTATTCCAAAAAGACAAATTTGGAAACTAGCTGTTGCTGCTTGCCATCATACCAAGAGACTCCTTGCATTTGCTTTGCGCTGGTCTTACAAATACAACTAGCACTAGCATATGCTGGGGGTTGAAAGGACAAATTCAACAGGACATGTATTTTTATAGAAATGACCACTGTTTGCTTCCCGCATTTGTTATGTGCTTCATGATATGAAAAGTAGCACTAGCACATGCTGGGGGCAAGCAGGTGCTCTTACAACCAGTTTGTGTTTTGTGCATCTGAAACGGTTTGAACCCCCATTGTGATGTCATTCCGCAACATTAGCCATGTGCTGGTAAACAACGAGAAACTAGCACTAGCAAATGCTGGGGGATGATGACAGTAAATACAGCTGAAAAGAAGTTCGTGAATGGCATTGACATCAGTCATCGACGGTTATGGAATCCTTTGTATTTGTTTTGTGCTTGTAGTTGTTAAAACTAGCACTAGCAAATGCTTAGGGTCTCTAACTGTAATTGCTGCATTTAAAAGCTCACGATATGCCAAAACACACATTGATGACAAAATGCATCAATTCTGTCAATTACAAAGAACAATGCAACCAATCAATGACAAACCTGCGAGGTAATCACATCCGTCAGGGTTTGCTCAAATACCTTGATGGCATAGTGATTGTGCTGATTGGCATGTTTGACTCTTGACTGCCAGAAAACAGCTATATAAAAGAAGAAATGCAAAAGGAAATCCATCAACAAGAAAGTCCCACTGTCGTGATGACAGCCAAGAAAGAAGTATTCCAAAAAGACAAATTTGGAAACTAGCTGTTGCTGCTTGCCATCATACCAAGAGACTCCTTGCATTTGCTTTGCGCTGGTCTTACAAATACAACTAGCACTAGCATATGCTGGGGGTTGAAAGGACAAATTCAACAGGACATGTATTTTTATAGAAATGACCACTGTTTGCTTCCCGCATTTGTTACGTGCTTCATGGTATGAAAAGTAGTACTAGCACATGCTGGGGGCAAGCAGGTGCTCTTACAACCAGTTTGTGTTTTGTGCATCTGAAACGGTTTGAACCCCCATTGTGATGTCATTCCGCAACATTAGCCATGTGCTGGTAAACAACGAGAAACTAGCACTAGCAAATGCTGGGGGATGATGACAGTAAATACAGCTGAAAAGAAGTTCGTGAATGGCATTGACATCAGTCATCGACGGTTATGGAATCCTTAGTATTTGTTTTGTGCTTGTAGTTGTTAAAACTAGCACTAGCAAATGCTTAGGGTCTCTAACTGTAATTGCTGCATTTAAAAGCTCACGTTATGCCAAAACACACATTGATGACAAAATGCATCAATTCTGTCAATTACAAAGAACAATGCAACCAATCAATGACAAACCTGCGAGGTAATCACATCCGTCAGGGTTTGCTCAAATACCTTGATGGCATAGTGATTGTGCTGATTGGCATGTTTGACTCTTGACTGCCAGAAAACAGCTATATAAAAGAAGAAATGCAAAAGGAAATCCATCAACAATAAAGGCCAACTGTCGTGAAGACAGCCTAGAGAGAAGTATTCCAAAAAGACAAATTTGGAAACTAGCTGTTGCTGCTTGCCATCATACCAAGAGACTCCTTGCATTTGCTTTGCGCTGGTCTTACAAATACAACTAGCACTAGCATATGCTGGGGGTTGAAAGGACAATTTCAACAGGACATGTATTTTTATAGAACTGACCACTGTTTGCTTCCCGCATTTGTTACGTGCTTCATGATATGAAAAGTAGCACTAGCACATGCTGGGGGCAAGCAGGTGCTCTTACAACCAGTTTGTGTTTTGTGCATCTGAAACGGTTTGAACCCCCATTGTGATGTCATTCCGCAACATTAGCCATGTGCTGGTAAACAACGAGAAACTAGCACTAGCAAATGCTGGGGGATGATGACAGTAAATACAGCTGAAAAGAAGTTCGTGAATGGCATTGACATCAGTCATCGACGGTTATGGAATCCTTAGTATTTGTTTTGTGCTTGTAGTTGTTAAAACTAGCACTAGCAAATGCTTAGGGTCTCTAACTGTAATTGCTGCATTTAAAAGCTCACGTTATGCCAAAACACACATTGATGACAAAAGGCATCAATTCTGTCAATTACAGAGAACAATGCAACCAATCAATGACAAACCTGCGAGGTAATCACATCCGTCAGGGTTTGCTCAAATACCTTGATGGCATAGTGATTGTGCTGATTGGCATGTTTGACTCTTGACTGCCAGAAAACAGCTATATAAAAGAAGAAATGCAAAAGGAAATCCATCAACAAGAAAGGCCAACTGTCGTGATGACAGCCAAGAAAGAAGTATTCCAAAAAGACAAATTTGGAAACTAGCTGTTGCTGCTTGCCATCATACCAAGAGACTCCTTGCATTTGCTTTGCGCTGGTCTTACAAATACAACTAGCACTAGCATATGCTGGGGGTTGAAAGGACAAATTCAACAGGACATGTATTTTTATAGAAATGACCACTGTTTGCTTCCCGCATTTGTTATGTGCTTCATGATATGAAAAGTAGCACTAGCACATGCTGGCGGCAAGCAGGTGCTCTTACAACCAGTTTGTGTTTTGTGCATCTGAAACGGTTTGAACCCCCATTGTGATGTCATTCCGCAACATTAGCCATGTGCTGGTAAACAACGAGAAACTAGCACTAGCAAATGCTGGGGGATGATGAGAGTAAATACAGCTGAAAAGAAGTTCGTGAATGGCATTGACATCAGTCATCGACGGTTATGGAATCCTTAGTATTTGTTTTGTGCTTGTAGTTGTTAAAACTAGCACTAGCAAATGCTTAGGGTCTCTAACTGTAATTGCTGCATTTAAAAGCTCACGTTATGCCAAAACACACATTGATGACAAAAGGCATCAATTCTGTCAATTACAGAGAACAATGCAACCAATCAATGACAAACCTGCGAGGTAATCACATCCGTCAGGGTTTGCTCAAATACCTTGATGGCATAGTGATTGTGCTGATTGGCATGTTTGACTCTTGACTGCCAGAAAACAGCTATATAAAAGAAGAAATGCAAAAGGAAATCCATCAACAAGAAAGGCCAACTGTCGTGATGACAGCCAAGAAAGAAGTATTCCAAAAAGACAAATTTGGAAACTAGCTGTTGCTGCTTGCCATCATACCAAGAGACTCCTTGCATTTGCTTTGCGCTGGTCTTACAAATACAACTAGCACTAGCATATGCTGGGGGTTGAAAGGACAAATTCAACAGGACATGTATTTTTATAGAAATGACCACTGTCTGCTTCCCGCATTTGTTATGTGCTTCATGATATGAAAAGTAGCACTAGCACATGCTGGCGGCAAGCAGGTGCTCTTACAACCAGTTTGTGTTTTGTGCATCTGAAACGGTTTGAACCCCCATTGTGATGTCATTCCGCAACATTAGCCATGTGCTGGTAAACAACGAGAAACTAGCACTAGCAAATGCTGGGGGATGATGACAGTAAATACAGCTGAAAAGAAGTTCGTGAATGGCATTGACATCAGTCATCGACGGTTATGGAATCCTTTGTATTTGTTTTGTGCTTGTAGTTGTTAAAACTAGCACTAGCAAATGCTTAGGGTCTCTAACTGTAATTGCTGCATTTAAAAGCTCACGATATGCCAAAACACACATTGATGACAAAATGCATCAATTCTGTCAATTACAAAGAACAATGCAACCAATCAATGACAAACCTGCGAGGTAATCACATCCGTCAGGGTTTGCTCAAATACCTTGATGGCATAGTGATTGTGCTGATTGGCATGTTTGACTCTTGACTGCCAGAAAACAGCTATATAAAAGAAGAAATGCAAAAGGAAATCCATCAACAAGAAAGTCCCACTGTCGTGATGACAGCCAAGAAAGAAGTATTCCAAAAAGACAAATTTGGAAACTAGCTGTTGCTGCTTGCCATCATACCAAGAGACTCCTTGCATTTGCTTTGCGCTGGTCTTACAAATACAACTAGCACTAGCATATGCTGGGGGTTGAAAGGACAAATTCAACAGGACATGTATTTTTATAGAAATGACCACTGTTTGCTTCCCGCATTTGTTACGTGCTTCATGGTATGAAAAGTAGTACTAGCACATGCTGGGGGCAAGCAGGTGCTCTTACAACCAGTTTGTGTTTTGTGCATCTGAAACGGTTTGAACCCCCATTGTGATGTCATTCCGCAACATTAGCCATGTGCTGGTAAACAACGAGAAACTAGCACTAGCAAATGCTGGGGGATGATGACAGTAAATACAGCTGAAAAGAAGTTCGTGAATGGCATTGACATCAGTCATCGACGGTTATGGAATCCTTAGTATTTGTTTTGTGCTTGTAGTTGTTAAAACTAGCACTAGCAAATGCTTAGGGTCTCTAACTGTAATTGCTGCATTTAAAAGCTCACGTTATGCCAAAACACACATTGATGACAAAAGGCATCAATTCTGTCAATTACAGAGAACAATGCAACCAATCAATGACAAACCTGCGAGGTAATCACATCCGTCAGGGTTTGCTCAAATACCTTGATGGCATAGTGATTGTGCTGATTGGCATGTTTGACTCTTGACTGCCAGAAAACAGCTATATAAAAGAAGAAATGCAAAAGGAAATCCATCAACAATAAAGGCCAACTGTCGTGATGACAGCCAAGAAAGAAGTATTCCAAAAAGACAAATTTGGAAACTAGCTGTTGCTGCTTGCCATCATACCAAGAGACTCCTTGCATTTGCTTTGCGCTGGTCTTACAAATACAACTAGCACTAGCATATGCTGGGGGTTGAAAGGACAAATTCAACAGGACATGTATTTTTATAGAAATGACCACTGTTTGCTTCCCGCATTTGTTATGTGCTTCATGATATGAAAAGTAGCACTAGCACATGCTGGGGGCAAGCAGGTGCTCTTACAACCTGTTTGTGTTTTGTGCATCTGAAACGGTTTGAACCCCCATTGTGATGTCATTCCGCAACATTAGCCATGTGCTGGTAAACAACGAGAAACTAGCACTAGCAAATGCTGGGGGATGATGACAGTAAATACAGCTGAAAAGAAGTTCGTGAATGGCATTGACATCAGTCATCGACGGTTATGGAATCCTTAGTATTTGTTTTGTGCTTGTAGTTGTTAAAACTAGCACTAGCAAATGCTTAGGGTCTCTAACTGTAATTGCTGCATTTAAAAGCTCACGTTATGCCAAAACACACATTGATGACAAAATGCATCAATTCTGTCAATTACAGAGAACAATGCAACCAATCAATGACAAACCTGCGAGGTAATCACATCCGTCAGGGTTTGCTCAAATACCTTGATGGCATAGTGATTGTGCTGATTGGCATGTTTGACTCTTGACTGCCAGAAAACAGCTATATAAAAGAAGAAATGCAAAAGGAAATCCATCAACAAGAAAGTCCCACTGTCGTGATGACAGCCAAGAAAGAAGTATTCCAAAAAGACAAATTTGGAAACTAGCTGTTGCTGCTTGCCATCATACCAAGAGACTCCTTGCATTTGCTTTGCGCTGGTCTTACAAATACAACTAGCACTAGCATATGCTGGGGGTTGAAAGGACAAATTCAACAGGACATGTATTTTTATAGAAATGACCACTGTTTGCTTCCCGCATTTGTTACGTGCTTCATGGTATGAAAAGTAGCACTAGCACATGCTGGGGGCAAGCAGGTGCTCTTACAACCAGTTTGTGTTTTGTGCATCTGAAACGGTTTGAACCCCCATTGTGATGTCATTCCGCAACATTAGCCATGTGCTGGTAAACAACGAGAAACTAGCACTAGCAAATGCTGGGGGATGATGAGAATAAATACAGCTGAAAAGAAGTTCGTGAATGGCATTGACATCAGTCATCGACGGTTATGGAATCCTTAGTATTTGTTTTGTGCTTGTAGTTGATAAAACTAGCACTAGCAAATGCTTAGGGTCTCTAACTGTAATTGCTGCATTTAAAAGCTCACGTTATGCCAAAACACACATTGATGACAAAAGGCATCAATTCTGTCAATTACAGATAACAATGCAACCAATCAATGACAAACCTGCGAGGTAATCACATCCGTCAGGGTTTGCTCAAATATCTTGATGGCATAATGATGTTGCTGATTGGCATGTTTGACTCTTGACTGCCAGAAAACAGTTATATAAAAGAAGAAATGCAAAAGGAAATCTATCAACAAGAAAGTCCCACTGTCGTGATGACAGCCAAGAAAGAAGTATTCCAAAAAGACAAATTTGGAAACTAGCGTTTGCTGCTTGCCATCATACCAAGAGACTCCTTGCATTTGCTTTGTGCTGGTCTTACAAATACAACTAGCACTAGCATATGCTGGGGGTTGAAAGGACAAATTCAACAGGATATGTATTTTTATAGAAATGACCACTGTTTGCTTCCCGCATTTGTTACGTGCTTCATGATATGAAAGTAGCACTAGCACATGCTGTTGAGCAGTTATTGTCATTTTGTTCCCACGATGAAATTTTCTTAATATGACATGGATTTGCAGAAAACTTTGCTCAAATGTACACAAAAACAAGTGCTATCTGCTGATGTCAATCATTCTTCTCACAGATTTGTAGTATTTGTATAATTGGCTTTAGATGCGACCCTAATGTACAAGTTGAGAAGTTATTGTCATTTTGTTCCCACGATGAAATTTTCTTAATATGACATGGATTTGCAGAAAACTTTGCTCAAATGTACACAAAAACAAGTGCTATCTGCTGGTATAAACCAATCTTCTCACAGATTTGTAGTTTTTGTATAATTGGCTTTAGATGCGACCCTAATGTACAAGTTGAGGAGTTATTGTCATTTTGTTCCCACGATGAAATCTTCTTAATATGACATGGATTTGCAGAAAACTTTGCTCAAATGTACACAAAAACAAGTGCTATCTGCTTGTATAAACCAATCTTATCACAGATTTGTAGTTTTTGTATAATTGGCTTTAGATGCGACCCTAATGTACAAGTTGAGCAGTTATTGTCATTTTGTTCCCACGGTGTAATTTTCTTAATATGACATGGATTTGCAGAAAACTTTGCTCAAATGTACACAAAAGCAAGTGCTATCTGCTGGTATAAACCAATCTTCTCACAGATTTGTAGTTTTTGAATAATTGGCTTTAGAAGCGACCCTAATGTACAAGTTGAGCAGTTATTGTCATTTTGTTCCCACGATGAAATTTTCTTAATATGACATGGATTTGCAGAAAACTTTGCTCAATCGTAGACAAAAACAAGTGCTATCTGCTGGTATAAACCAATCTTCTCACAGATTTTTAGTTTTTGAATAATTGACTTTAGATACGACTCTAATGTACAAGTTGAGTAGTTATTGTCATTTTGTTCCCACGATGAAATTTTCTTAATATGACATGGATTTGCAGAAAACTTTGCTCAAATGTACACAAAAACAAGTGCTATCTGCTGGTATAAACCAATATTATCACAGATTTGTAGTTTTTGTATAATTGGCTTTAGATGCGACCCTAATGTACAAGTTGAGAAGTTATGGTCATTTTGTTCCCACGATGTAATTTTCTTAATATGACATGGATTTGCAGAAAACTTTGCTCAAATGTACACAAAAACAAGTGCTATCTACTGATGTCAATCATTCTTCTCACAGATTTGTAGTATTTGTATAATTGACTTTAGATGCGACCCTAATGTACAAGTTGAGAAGTTATTGTCATTTTGTTCCCACGATGAAATTTTCTTAATATGACATGGATTTGCAGAAAACTTTGCTCAAATGTACACAAAAACAAGTGCTATCTGCTGGTATAAACCAATCTTCTCACAGATTTGTAGTTTTTGTATAATTGGCTTTAGATGCGACCCTAATGTACAAGTTGAGCAGTTATTGTCATTTGTTCCCACGATGAAATTTTCTTAATATGACATGGATTTGCAGAAAACTTTGCTCAAATGTACACAAAAACAAGTGCTATCTGCTGGTATAAACCAATCTTCTCACAGATTTGTAGTTTTTGTATAATTGGCTTTAGAAGCGACCCTAATGTACAAGTTGAGCAGTTATTGTCATTTTGTTCCCACGATGAAATTTTCTTAATATGACATGGATTTGCAGAAAACTTTGCTCAATCGTAGACAAAAACAAGTGCTATCTGCTGGTATAAACCAATCTTCTCACATATTTTTAGTTTTTGAATAATTGACTTTAGATGCGACTCTAATGTACAAGTTGAGTAGTTATTGTCATTTTGTTCCCACGATGAAATTTTCTTAATATGACATGGATTTGCAGAAAACTTTGCTCTAATGTACACAAAAACAAGTGCTATCTGCTGGTATAAACCAATCTTCTCACAGATTTGTAGTTTTTGTATAATTGGCTTTAGAAGCGACCCTAATGTACAAGTTGAGCAGTTATTGTCATTTTGTTCCCACGATGAAATTTTCTTAATATGACATGGATTTGCAGAAAACTTTGCTCAAATGTACACAAAAGCAAGTGCTATCTGCTGGTATAAACCAATCTTCTCACAGATTTGTAGTTTTTGTATAATTGGCTTTAGAAGCGACCCTAATGTACAAGTTGAGCAGTTATTGTCATTTTGTTCCCACGATGAAATTTTCTTAATATGACATGGATTTGCAGAAAACTTTGCTCAATCGTAGACAAAAACAAGTGCTATCTGCTGGTATAAACCAATCTTCTCACAGATTTTTAGTTTTTGAATAATTGACTTTAGATACGACTCTAATGTACAAGTTGAGTAGTTATTGTCATTTTGTTCCCACGATGAAATTTTCTTAATATGACATGGATTTGCAGAAAACTTTGCTCAAATGTACACAAAAACAAGTGCTATCTGCTGGTATAAACCAATATTATCACAGATTTGTAGTTTTTGTATAATTGGCTTTAGATGCGACCCTAATGTACAAGTTGAGAAGTTATGGTCATTTTGTTCCCACGATGTAATTTTCTTAATATGACATGGATTTGCAGAAAACTTTGCTCAAATGTACACAAAAACAAGTGCTATCTACTGATGTCAATCATTCTTCTCACAGATTTGTAGTATTTGTATAATTGACTTTAGATGCGACCCTAATGTACAAGTTGAGAAGTTATTGTCATTTTGTTCCCACGATGAAATTTTCTTAATATGACATGGATTTGCAGAAAACTTTGCTCAAATGTACACAAAAACAAGTGCTATCTGCTGGTATAAACCAATCTTCTCACAGATTTTTAGTTTTTGTATAATTGGCTTTAGATGCGACCCTAATGTACAAGTTGAGCAGTTATTGTCATTTGTTCCCACGATGAAATTTTCTTAATATGACATGGATTTGCAGAAAACTTTGCTCAAATGTACACAAAAACAAGTGCTATCTGCTGGTATAAACCAATCTTCTCACAGATTTGTAGTTTTTGTATAATTGGCTTTAGATGCGACCCTAATGTACAAGTTGAGCAGTTATTGTCATTTTGTTCCCACGATGAAATTTTCTTAATATGACATGGATTTGCAGAAAACTTTGCTCAATCGTAGACAAAAACAAGTGCTATCTGCTGGTATAAACCAATCTTCTCACATATTTTTAGTTTTTGAATAATTGACTTTAGATGCGACTCTAATGTACAAGTTGAGTAGTTATTGTCATTTTGTTCCCACGATGAAATTTTCTTAATATGACATGGATTTGCAGAAAACTTTGCTCAAATGTACACAAAAACAAGTGCTATCTGCTGGTATAAACCAATCTTCTCACAGATTTGTAGTTTTTGTATAATTGGCTTTAGAAGCGACCCTAATGTACAAGTTGAGCAGTTATTGTCATTTTGTTCCCACGATGTAATTTTCTTAATATGACATGGATTTGCAGAAAACTTTGCTCAATCGTAGACAAAAACAAGTGCTATCTGCTGGTATAAACCAATCTTCTCACAGATTTTTAGTTTTTGAATAATTGACTTTAGATGCGACTCTAATGTACAAGTTGAGTAGTTATTGTCATTTTGTTCCCACGATGAAATTTTCTTAATATGACATGGATTTGCAGAAAACTTTGCTCAAATGTACACAAAAACAAGTGCCATCTGCTGGTATAAACCAATCTTATCACAGATTTGTAGTTTTTGTATAATTGGCTTTAGATGCGACCCTAATGTACAAGTTGAGCAGTTATTGTCATTTTGTTCCCACGGTGTAATTTTCTTAATATGACATGGATTTGCAGAAAACTTTGCTCAAATGTACACAAAAGCAAGTGCTATCTGCTGGTATAAACCAATCTTCTCACAGATTTGTAGTTTTTGTATAATTGGCTTTAGAAGCGACCCTAATGTACAAGTTGAGCAGTTATTGTCATTTTGTTCCCACGATGAAATTTTCTTAATATGACATGGATTTGCAGAAAACTTTGCTCAATCGTAGACAAAAACAAGTGCTATCTGCTGGTATAAACCAATCTTCTCACAGATTTTTAGTTTTTGAATAATTGACTTTAGATGCGACTCTAATGTACAAGTTGAGTAGTTATTGTCATTTTGTTCCCACGATGAAATTTTCTTAATATGACATGGATTTGCAGAAAACTTTGCTCAAATGTACACAAAAACAAGTGCTATCTGCTGGTATAAACCAATCTTCTCACAGATTTGTATTTTTTGTATAATTGGCTTTAGATGCGACCCTAATGTACAAGTTGAGAAGTTATGGTCATTTTGTTCCCACGATGAAATTTTCTTAATATGACATGGATTTGCAGAAAACTTTGCTCAAATGTACACAAAAGCAAGTGCTATCTGCTGGTATAAACAAATCTTCTCACAGATTTGTAGTTTTTGTATAATTGGCTTTAGAAGCGACCCTAATGTACAAGTTGAGCAGTTATTGTCATTTTGTTCCCACGATGAAATTTTCTTAATATGACATGGATTTGCAGAAAACTTTGCTCAATCGTAGACAAAAACAAGTGCTATCTGCTGGTATAAACCAATCTTTTTACAGATTTTTAGTTTTTGAATAATTGACTTTAGATGCGACTCTAATGTACAAGTTGAGTAGTTATTGTCATTTTGTTCCCACGATGAAATTTTCTTAATATGACATGGATTTGCAGAAAACTTTGCTCAAATGTACACAAAAACAAGTGCTATCTGCTGGTATAAACCAATCTTCTCACAGATTTGTAGTTTTTGTATAATTGGCTTTAGATGCGACCCTAATGTACAAGTTGAGAAGTTATGGTCATTTTGTTCCCACGATGTAATTTTCTTAATATGACATGGATTTGCAGAAAACTTTGCTCAAATGTACACAAAAACAAGTGCTATCTGCTGATGTCAATCATTCTTCTCACAGATTTGTAGTATTTGTATAAATGGCTTTAGATGCGACCCTAATGTACAAGTTGAGAAGTTATTGTCATTTTGTTCCCACGATGAAATTTTCTTAATATGACATGGATTTGCAGAAAACTTTGCTCAAATGTACACAAAAACAAGTGCTATCTGCTGGTATAAACCAATCTTCTCACAGATTTGTAGTTTTTGTATAATTGGCTTTAGATGCGACCCTAATGTACAAGTTGAGCAGTTATTGTCATTTTGTTCCCACGATGAAATTTTCTTAATATGACATGGATTTGCAGAAAACTTTGCTCAAATGTACAGAAAAGCAAGCGCTATCTGCTGGTATAAACCAATCTTCTCACAGATTTGTAGTTTTTGTATAATTGGCTTTAGATGCGACCCTAATGTACAAGTTGAGCAGTTATTGTCATTTTGTTCCCACGATGAAATTTTCTTAATATGACATGGATTTGCAGAAAACTTTGCTCAATCGTAGACAAAAACAAGTGCTATCTGCTGGTATAAACCAATCTTCTCACAGATTTTTAGTTTTTGTATAATTGACTTTAGATGCGACTCTAATGTACAAGTTGAGTAGTTATTGTCATTTTGTTCCCACGATGAAATTTTCTTAATATGACATGGATTTGCAGAAAACTTTGCTCAAATGTACACAAAAACAAGTGCTATCTGCTGGTATAAACCAATCTTCTCACAGATTTGTAGTTTTTGTATAATTGGCTTTAGATGCGACCCTAATGTACAAGTTGAGAAGTTATTGTCATTTTGTTCCCACGATGTAATTTTCTTAATATGACACGGATTTGCAGAAAACTTTGCTCAAATGTACACAAAAACAAGTGCTATCTGCTGATGTCGATCAATCTTCTCACAGATTTGTAGTTTTTGTATAATTTGCTTTAGATGCGACCCTAATGTACAAGCTGAGAAGTTATTGTCATTTTGTTCCCACGATGTAATTTTCTTAATATGACATGGATTTGCAGAAAACTTTGCTCAAATGTACACACAAACAAGTGCTATCTGCTGGTATAAACCAATCTTCTCACAGATTTGTAGTTTTTGTATAATTGGCTTTAGATGCGACCCTAATGTACAAGTTGAGCAGTTATTGTCATTTTGTTCCCACGATGTAATTTTCTTAATATGACATGGATTTGCAGAAAACTTTGCTCAAATGTACACAAAAGCAAGTGCTATCTGCTGGTATAAACCAATCTTCTCACAGATTTGTAGTTTTTGTATAATTGGCTTTAGATGCGACCCTAATGTACAAGTTGAGCAGTTATTGTCATTTTGTTCCCACGATGTAATTTTCTTAATATGACATGGATTTGCAGAAAACTTTGCTCAAATGTACACAAAAACAAGTGCTATCTGCTGGTATAAACCAATCTTCTCACAGATTTTCAGTTTTTGAAAAATTGACTTTAGATGCGACTCTAATGTACAAGTTGAGTAGTTATTGTCATTTTGTTCCCACGATGAAATTTTCTTAATATGACATGGATTTGCAGAAAACTTTGCTCAAATGTACACAAAAACAAGTGCTTTCTGCTGGTATAAACCAATCTTCTCACAGATTTTCAGTTTTTGAAAAATTGACTTTAGATGCGACTCTAATGTACAAGTTGAGAAGTTATTGTCATTTTGTTCCCACGATGTAATTTTCTTAATATGACATGGATTTGCAGAAAACTTTGCTCAAATGTACACAAAAACAAGTGCTATCTGCTGATGTCAATCAAACTTTTCACAGATTTGTAGTATTTGTATAATTGGCTTTAGATGCGACCCTAATGTACAAGTTGAGAAGTTATTGTCATTTGTTCCCACGATGTAGTTTTCTTAATATGACATGGATTTGCAGAAAACTTTGCTCAAATGTACACACAAACAAGTGCTATCTGCTGGTATAAACCAATCTTCTCACAGATTTGTAGTTTTTGTATAATTGGCTTTAGATGCGACCCTAATGTACAAGTTGAGCAGTTATTGTCATTTTGTTCCCACGATGTAATTTTCTTAATATGATATGGATTTGCAGAAAACTTTGCTCAAATGTACACAAAAGCAAGTGCTATCTGCTGGTATAAACCAATCTTCTCACAGATTTGTAGTTTTTGTATAATTGGCTTTAGATGCGACCCTAATGTACAAGTTGAGGAGTTATTGTCATTTTGTTCCCACGATGTACTTTTCTTAATATGACATGGATTTGCAGAAAATTTTGCTCAAATGTACACAAAAATAAGTGCTATCTGCTGGTATAAACCAATCTTCTCACAGATTTGTAGTTTTTGTATAATTGGCTTTAGATGCGACTCTAATAAACAAGTTGAGTAGTTATTGTCATTTTGTACCCACGATGAAATTTTCTTAATATGACATGGATTTGCAGAAAACTTTGCTCAATCGTAGACAAAAACAAGTGCTATCTGCTGGTGTAAACCAATCTTCTCACAGATTTTTAGTTTTTGAATAATTGACTTTAGATGCGACTCTAATGTACAAGTTGAGTAGTTATTGTCATTTTGTTCCCACGATGAAATTTTCTTAATATGACATGGATTTGTAGAAAACTTTGCTCAAATGTACACAAAAACAAGTGCTATCTGCTGGTATAAACCAATCTTATCACAGATTTGTAGTTTTTGTATAATTTGCTTTAGATGCGACCCTAATGTACAAGTTGAGCAGTTATTGTCATTTTGTTCCCACGGTGTAATTTTCTTAATATGACATGGATTTGCAGAAAACTTTGCTCAAATGTACACAAAAACAAGTGCTATCTGCTGGTATAAACCAATCTTCTCACAGATTTGTAGTTTTTGTATAATTGGCTTTAGATGCGACCCTAATGTACAAGTTGAGAAGTTATGGTCATTTTGTTCCCACGATGAAATTTTCTTAATATGACATGGATTTGCAGAAAACTTTGCTCAAATGTACACAAAAACAAGTGCTATCTGCTGGTATAAACCAATCTTCTCACAGATTTGTAGTTTTTGTATAATTGGCTTTAGATGCGACCCTAATGTACAAGTTGAGCAGTTATTGTCATTTTGTTCCCACGATGAAATTTTCTTAATATGACATGGATTTGCAGAAAACTTTGCTCAATCGTAGACAAAAACAAGTGCTATCTGCTGGTATAAACCAATCTTCTCACAGATTTTTAGTTTTTGAATAATTGACTTTAGATGCGACTCTAATGTACAAGTTGAGTAGTTATTGTCATTTTGTTCCCACGATGAAATTTTCTTAATATGACATGGATTTGCAGAAAACTTTGCTCAAATGTACACAAAAACAAGTGCTATCTGCTGGTATAAACCAATCTTATCACAGATTTGTAGTTTTTGTATAATTGGCTTTAGATGCGACCCTAATGTACAAGTTGAGCAGTTATTGTCATTTTGTTCCCACGGTGTAATTTTCTTAATATGACATGGATTTGCAGAAAACTTTGCTCAAATGTACACAAAAGCAAGTGCTATCTGCTGGTATAAACCAATCTTCTCACAGATTTGTAGTTTTTGTATAATTGGCTTTAGAAGCGACCCTAATGTACAAGTTGAGCAGTTATTGTCATTTTGTTCCCACGATGAAATTTTCTTAATATGACATGGATTTGCAGAAAACTTTGCTCAATCGTAGACAAAAACAAGTGCTATCTGCTGGTATAAACCAATCTTCTCACAGATTTTTAGTTTTTGAATAATTGACTTTAGATGCGACTCTAATGTACAAGTTGAGTAGTTATTGTCATTTTGTTCCCACGATGAAATTTTCTTAATATGACATGGATTTGCAGAAAACTTTGCTCAAATGTACACAAAAACAAGTGCTATCTGCTGGTATAAACCAATCTTCTCACAGATTTGTATTTTTTGTATAATTGGCTTTAGATGCGACCCTAATGTACAAGTTGAGAAGTTATGGTCATTTTGTTCCCACGATGAAATTTTCTTAATATGACATGGATTTGCAGAAAACTTTGCTCAAATGTACACAAAAGCAAGTGCTATCTGCTGGTATAAACAAATCTTCTCACAGATTTGTAGTTTTTGTATAATTGGCTTTAGAAGCGACCCTAATGTACAAGTTGAGCAGTTATTGTCATTTTGTTCCCACGATGAAATTTTCTTAATATGACATGGATTTGCAGAAAACTTTGCTCAATCGTAGACAAAAACAAGTGCTATCTGCTGGTATAAACCAATCTTTTTACAGATTTTTAGTTTTTGAATAATTGACTTTAGATGCGACTCTAATGTACAAGTTGAGTAGTTGTTGTCATTTTGTTCCCACGATGAAATTTTCTTAATATGACATGGATTTGCAGAAAACTTTGCTCAAATGTACACAAAAACAAGTGCTATCTGCTGGTATAAACCAATCTTCTCACAGATTTGTAGTTTTTGTATAATTGGCTTTAGATGCGACCCTAATGTACAAGTTGAGAAGTTATGGTCATTTTGTTCCCACGATGTAATTTTCTTAATATGACATGGATTTGCAGAAAACTTTGCTCAAATGTACACAAAAACAAGTGCTATCTGCTGATGTCAATCATTCTTCTCACAGATTTGTAGTATTTGTATAAATGGCTTTAGATGCGACCCTAATGTACAAGTTGAGAAGTTATTGTCATTTTGTTCCCACGATGAAATTTTCTTAATATGACATGGATTTGCAGAAAACTTTGCTCAAATGTACACAAAAACAAGTGCTATCTGCTGGTATAAACCAATCTTCTCACAGATTTGTAGTTTTTGTATAATTGGCTTTAGATGCGACCCTAATGTACAAGTTGAGCAGTTATTGTCATTTTGTTCCCACGATGAAATTTTCTTAATATGACATGGATTTGCAGAAAACTTTGCTCAAATGTACAGAAAAGCAAGCGCTATCTGCTGGTATAAACCAATCTTCTCACAGATTTGTAGTTTTTGTATAATTGGCTTTAGATGCGACCCTAATGTACAAGTTGAGCAGTTATTGTCATTTTGTTCCCACGATGAAATTTTCTTAATATGACATGGATTTGCAGAAAACTTTGCTCAATCGTAGACAAAAACAAGTGCTATCTGCTGGTATAAACCAATCTTCTCACAGATTTTTAGTTTTTGTATAATTGGCTTTAGATGCGACTCTAATGTACAAGTTGAGTAGTTATTGTCATTTTGTTCCCACGATGAAATTTTCTTAATATGACATGGATTTGCAGAAAACTTTGCTCAAATGTACACAAAAACAAGTGCTATCTGCTGGTATAAACCAATCTTCTCACAGATTTGTAGTTTTTGTATAATTGGCTTTAGATGCGACCCTAATGTACAAGTTGAGAAGTTATGGTCATTTTGTTCCCACGATGTAATTTTCTTAATATGACACGGATTTGCAGAAAACTTTGCTCAAATGTACACAAAAACAAGTGCTATCTGCTGATGTCGATCAATCTTCTCACAGATTTGTAGTTTTTGTATAATTTGCTTTAGATGCGACCCTAATGTACAAGCTGAGAAGTTATTGTCATTTTGTTCCCACGATGTAATTTTCTTAATATGACATGGATTTGCAGAAAACTTTGCTCAAATGTACACACAAACAAGTGCTATCTGCTGGTATAAACCAATCTTCTCACAGATTTGTAGTTTTTGTATAATTGGCTTTAGATGCGACCCTAATGTACAAGTTGAGCAGTTATTGTCATTTTGTTCCCACGATGTAATTTTCTTAATATGACATGGATTTGCAGAAAACTTTGCTCAAATGTACACAAAAGCAAGTGCTATCTGCTGGTATAAACCAATCTTCTCACAGATTTGTAGTTTTTGTATAATTGGCTTTAGATGCGACCCTAATGTACAAGTTGAGCAGTTATGGTCATTTTGTTCCCACGATGTAATTTTCTTAATATGACATGGATTTGCAGAAAACTTTGCTCAAATGTACACAAAAACAAGTGCTATCTGCTGGTATAAACCAATCTTCTCACAGATTTTCAGTTTTTGAAAAATTGACTTTAGATGCGACTCTAATGTACAAGTTGAGTAGTTATTGTCATTTTGTTCCCACGATGAAATTTTCTTAATATGACATGGATTTGCAGAAAACTTTGCTCAAATGTACACAAAAACAAGTGCTTTCTGCTGGTATAAACCAATCTTCTCACAGATTTTCAGTTTTTGAAAAATTGACTTTAGATGCGACTCTAATGTAAAAGTTGAGAAGTTATTGTCATTTTGTTCCCACGATGTAATTTTCTTAATATGACATGGATTTGCAGAAAACTTTGCTCAAATGTACACAAAAACAAGTGCTATCTGCTGATGTCAATCAAACTTTTCACAGATTTGTAGTATTTGTATAATTGGCTTTAGATGCGACCCTAATGTACAAGTTGAGAAGTTATTGTCATTTGTTCCCACGATGTAGTTTTCTTAATATGACATGGATTTGCAGAAAACTTTGCTCAAATGTACACACAAACAAGTGCTATCTGCTGGTATAAACCAATCTTCTCACAGATTTGTAGTTTTTGTATAATTGGCTTTAGATGCGACCCTAATGTACAAGTTGAGCAGTTATTGTCATTTTGTTCCCACGATGTAATTTTCTTAATATGATATGGATTTGCAGAAAACTTTGCTCAAATGTACACAAAAGCAAGTGCTATCTGCTGGTATAAACCAATCTTCTCACAGATTTGTAGTTTTTGTATAATTGGCTTTAGATGCGACCCTAATGTACAAGTTGAGGAGTTATTGTCATTTTGTTCCCACGATGTACTTTTCTTAATATGACATGGATTTGCAGAAAATTTTGCTCAAATGTACACAAAAATAAGTGCTATCTGCTGGTATAAACCAATCTTCTCACAGATTTGTAGTTTTTGTATAATAGGCTTTAGATGCGACTCTAATAAACAAGTTGAGTAGTTATTGTCATTTTGTACCCACGATGAAATTTTCTTAATATGACATGGATTTGCAGAAAACTTTGCTCAATCGTAGACAAAAACAAGTGCTATCTGCTGGTGTAAACCAATCTTCTCACAGATTTTTAGTTTTTGAATAATTGACTTTAGATGCGACTCTAATGTACAAGTTGAGTAGTTATTGTCATTTTGTTCCCACGATGAAATTTTCTTAATATGACATGGATTTGTAGAAAACTTTGCTCAAATGTACACAAAAACAAGTGCTATCTGCTGGTATAAACCAATCTTATCACAGATTTGTAGTTTTTGTATAATTTGCTTTAGATGCGACCCTAATGTACAAGTTGAGCAGTTATTGTCATTTTGTTCCCACGGTGTAATTTTCTTAATATGACATGGATTTGCAGAAAACTTTGCTCAAATGTACACAAAAGCAAGTGCTATCTGCTGGTATAAACCAATCTTCTCACAGATTTGTAGTTTTTGTATAATTGGCTTTAGAAGCGACCCTAATGTACAAGTTGAGCAGTTATTGTCATTTTGTTCCCACGATGAAATTTTCTTAATATGACATGGATTTGCAGAAAACTTTGCTCAATCGTAGACAAAAACAAGTGCTATCTGCTGGTATAAACCAATCTTCTCACAGATTTTTAGTTTTTGAATAATTGACTTTAGATGCGACTCTAATGTACAAGTTGAGTAGTTATTGTCATTTTGTTCCCACGATGAAATTTTCTTAATATGACATGGATTTGCAGAAAACTTTGCTCAAATGTACACAAAAACAAGTGCTATCTGCTGGTATAAACCAATCTTCTCACAGATTTGTATTTTTTGTATAATTGGCTTTAGATGCGACCCTAATGTACAAGTTGAGAAGTTATGGTCATTTTGTTCCCACGATGAAATTTTCTTAATATGACATGGATTTGCAGAAAACTTTGCTCAAATGTACACAAAAGCAAGTGCTATCTGCTGGTATAAACAAATCTTCTCACAGATTTGTAGTTTTTGTATAATTGGCTTTAGATGCGACCCTAATGTACAAGTTGAGAAGTTATGGTCATTTTGTTCCCACGATGTAATTTTCTTAATATGACACGGATTTGCAGAAAACTTTGCTCAAATGTACACAAAAACAAGTGCTATCTGCTGATGTCGTTCAATCTTCTCACAGATTTGTAGTTTTTGTATAATTTGCTTTAGATGCGACCCTAATGTACAAGCTGAGAAGTTATTGTCATTTTGTTCCCACGATGTAATTTTCTTAATATGACATGGATTTGCAGAAAACTTTGCTCAAATGTACACACAAACAAGTGCTATCTGCTGGTATTAACCAATCTTCTCACAGATTTGTAGTTTTTGTATAATTGGCTTTAGATGCGACCCTAATGTACAAGTTGAGCAGTTATTGTCATTTTGTTCCCACGATGTAATTTTCTTAATATGACATGGATTTGCAGAAAACTTTGCTCAAATGTACACAAAAGCAAGTGCTATCTGCTGGTATAAACCAATCTTCTCACAGATTTGTAGTTTTTGTATAATTGGCTTTAGATGCGACCCTAATGTACAAGTTGAGCAGTTATTGTCATTTTGTTCCCACGATGTAATTTTCTTAATATGACATGGATTTGCAGAAAACTTTGCTCAAATGTACACAAAAACAAGTGCTATCTGCTGGTATAAACCAATCTTCTCACAGATTTTCAGTTTTTGAAAAATTGACTTTAGATGCGACTCTAATGTACAAGTTGAGTAGTTATTGTCATTTTGTTCCCACGATGAAATTTTCTTAATATGACATGGATTTGCAGAAAACTTTGCTCAAATGTACACAAAAACAAGTGCTTTCTGCTGGTATAAACCAATCTTCTCACAGATTTTCAGTTTTTGAAAAATTGACTTTAGATGCGACTCTAATGTACAAGTTGAGAAGTTATTGTCATTTTGTTCCCACGATGTAATTTTCTTAATATGACATGGATTTGCAGAAAACTTTGCTCAAATGTACACAAAAACAAGTGCTATCTGCTGATGTCAATCAAACTTTTCACAGATTTGTAGTATTTGTATAATTGGCTTTAGATGCGACCCTAATGTACAAGTTGAGAAGTTATTGTCATTTGTTCCCACGATGTAGTTTTCTTAATATGACATGGATTTGCAGAAAACTTTGCTCAAATGTACACACAAACAAGTGCTATCTGCTGGTATAAACCAATCTTCTCACAGATTTGTAGCTTTTGTATAATTGGCTTTAGATGCGACCCTAATGTACAAGTTGAGCAGTTATTGTCATTTTGTTCCCACGATGTAATTTTCTTAATATGATATGGATTTGCAGAAAACTTTGCTCAAATGTACACAAAAGCAAGTGCTATCTGCTGGTATAAACCAATCTTCTCACAGATTTGTAGTTTTTGTATAATTGGCTTTAGATGCGACCCTAATGTACAAGTTGAGGAGTTATTGTCATTTTGTTCCCACGATGTACTTTTCTTAATATGACATGGATTTGCAGAAAATTTTGCTCAAATGTACACAAAAATAAGTGCTATCTGCTGGTATAAACCAATCTTCTCACAGATTTGTAGTTTTTGTATAATTGGCTTTAGATGCGACTCTAATAAACAAGTTGAGTAGTTATTGTCATTTTGTACCCACGATGAAATTTTCTTAATATGACATGGATTTGCAGAAAACTTTGCTCAATCGTAGACAAAAACAAGTGCTATCTGCTGGTGTAAACCAATCTTCTCACAGATTTTTAGTTTTTGAATAATTGACTTTAGATGCGACTCTAATGTACAAGTTGAGTAGTTATTGTCATTTTGTTCCCACGATGAAATTTTCTTAATATGACATGGATTTGTAGAAAACTTTGCTCAAATGTACACAAAAACAAGTGCTATCTGCTGGTATAAACCAATCTTATCACAGATTTTTAGTTTTTGTATAATTTTCTTTAGATGCGACCCTAATGTACAAGTTGAGCAGTTATTGTCATTTTGTTCCCACGGTGTAATTTTCTTAATATGACATGGATTTGCAGAAAACTTTGCTCAAATGTACACAAAAGCAAGTGCTATCTGCTGGTATAAACCAATCTTCTCACAGATTTGTAGTTTTTGTATAATTGGCTTTAGAAGCGACCCTAATGTACAAGTTGAGCAGTTATTGTCATTTTGTTCCCACGATGAAATTTTCTTAATATGACATGGATTTGCAGAAAACTTTGCTCAATCGTAGACAAAAACAAGTGCTATCTGCTGGTATAAACCAATCTTCTCACAGATTTGTAGTTTTTGAATAATTGACTTTAGATGCGACTCTAATGTACAAGTTGAGTAGTTATTGTCATTTTGTTCCCACGATGAAATTTTCTTAATATGACATGGATTTGCAGAAAACTTTGCTCAAATGTACACAAAAACAAGTGCTTTCTGCTGGTATAAACCAATCTTATCACAGATTTGTAGTTTTTGTATAATTGGCTTTAGATGCGACCCTAATGTACAAGTTGAGAAGTTATGGTCATTTTGTTCCCACGATGAAATTTTCTTAATATGACATGGATTTGCAGAAAACTTTGCTCAAATGTACACAAAAACAAGTGCTATTTGCTGATGTCAATCAATCTTTTCACAGATTTGTAGTTTTTGTATAATTTGCTTTAGATGCGACCCTAATGTACAAGCTGAGAAGTTATTGTCATTTTGTTCCCACGATGTAATTTTCTTAATATGACATGGATTTGCAGAAAACTTTGCTCAAATGTACACAAAGGCAAGTGCTATCTGCTGGTATAAACCAATCTTCTCACAGATTTGTAGTTTTTGTATAATTGGCTTTAGAAGCGACCCTAATGTACAAGTTGAGCAGTTATTGTCATTTTGTTCCCACGATGAAATTTTCTTAATATGACATGGATTTGCAGAAAACTTTGCTCAATCGTAGACAAAAACAAGTGCTATCTGCTGGTATAAACCAATCTTCTCACAGATTTTTAGTTTTTGAATAATTGACTTTAGATGCGACTCTAATGTACAAGTTGAGTAGTTATTGTCATTTTGTTCCCACGATGAAATTTTCTTAATATGACATGGATTTGCAGAAAACTTTGCTCAAATGTACACAAAAGCAAGTGCTATCTGCTGGTATAAACCAATCTTCTCACAGATTTGTAGTTTTTGTATAATTTGCTTTAGATGCGACCCTAATGTACAAGCTGAGAAGTTATTGTCATTTTGTTCCCACGATGTAATTTTCTTAATATGACATGGATTTGCAGAAAACTTTGCTCAAATGTACACACAAACAAGTGCTATCTGCTGGTATAAACCAATCTTCTCACAGATTTGTATTTTTTGTATAATTGACTTTAGATGCGACCCTAATGTACAAGTTGAGAAGTTATTGTCATTTGTTCCCACGATGTAGTTTTCTTAATATGACATGGATTTGCAGAAAACTTTGCTCAAATGTACACAAAAGCAAGTGCTATCTGCTGGTATAAACCAATCTTCTCACAGATTTGTAGTTTTTGTATAATTGGCTTTAGATGCGACCCTAATGTACAAGTTGAGCAGTTATTGTCATTTTGTTCCCACGGTGTAATTTTCTTAATATGACATGGATTTGCAGAAAACTTTGCTCAAATGTACACAAAAGCAAGTGCTATCTGCTGGTATAAACCAATCTTCTCACAGATTTGTAGTTTTTGTATAATTGGCTTTAGATGCGACTCTAATAAACAAGTTGAGTAGTTATTGTCATTTTGTACCCACGATGAAATTTTCTTAATATGACATGGATTTGCAGAAAACTTTGCTCAATCGTAGACAAAAACAAGTGCTATCTGCTGGTGTAAACCAATCTTCTCACAGATTTTTAGTTTTTGAATAATTGACTTTAGATGCGACTCTAATGTACAAGTTGAGTAGTTATTGTCATTTTGTTCCCACGATGAAATTTTCTTAATATGACATGGATTTGTAGAAAACTTTGCTCAAATGTACACAAAAACAAGTGCTATCTGCTGGTATAAACCAATCTTATCACAGATTTGTAGTTTTTGTATAATTTGCTTTAGATGCGACCCTAATGTACAAGTTGAGCAGTTATTGTCATTTTGTTCCCACGGTGTAATTTTCTTAATATGACATGGATTTGCAGAAAACTTTGCTCAAATGTACACAAAAGCAAGTGCTATCTGCTGGTATAAACCAATCTTCTCACAGATTTGTAGTTTTTGTATAATTGGCTTTAGAAGCGACCCTAATGTACAAGTTGAGCAGTTATTGTCATTTTGTTCCCACGATGAAATTTTCTTAATATGACATGGATTTGCAGAAAACTTTGCTCAATCGTAGACAAAAACAAGTGCTATCTGCTGGTATAAACCAATCTTCTCACAGATTTTTAGTTTTTGAATAATTGACTTTAGATGCGACTCTAATGTACAAGTTGAGTAGTTATTGTCATTTTGTTCCCACGATGAAATTTTCTTAATATGACATGGATTTGCAGAAAACTTTGCTCAAATGTACACAAAAACAAGTGCTTTCTGCTGGTATAAACCAATCTTATCACAGATTTGTAGTTTTTGTATAATTGGCTTTAGATGCGACCCTAATGTACAAGTTGAGAAGTTATGGTCATTTTGTTCCCACGATGAAATTTTCTTAATATGACATGGATTTGCAGAAAACTTTGCTCAAATGTACAAAAAAACAAGTGCAATCTGCTTGTATAAACCAATCTTCTCACAGATTTGTAGTTTTTGTATAATTGGCTTTAGATGCGACCCTAATGTACAAGTTGAGAAGTTATGGTCATTTTGTTCCCACGATGTAATTTTCTTAATATGACACGGATTTGCAGAAAACTTTGCTCAAATGTACACAAAAACAAGTGCTATCTGCTGATGTCGATCAATCTTCTCACAGATTTGTAGTTTTTGTATAATTTGCTTTAGATGCGACCCTAATGTACAAGCTGAGAAGTTATTGTCATTTTGTTCCCACGATGTAATTTTCTTAATATGACATGGATTTGCAGAAAACTTTGCTCAAATGTACACACAAACAAGTGCTATCTGCTGGTATAAACCAATCTTCTCACAGATTTGTAGTTTTTGTATAATTGGCTTTAGATGCGACCCTAATGTACAAGTTGAGCAGTTATTGTCATTTTGTTCCCACGATGTAATTTTCTTAATATGACATGGATTTGCAGAAAACCTTGCTCAAATGTACACAAAAGCAAGTGCTATCTGCTGGTATAAACCAATCTTCTCACAGATTTGTAGTTTTTGTATAATTGGCTTTAGATGCGACCCTAATGTACAAGTTGAGCAGTTATTGTCATTTTGTTCCCACGATGTAATTTTCTTAATATGACATGGATTTGCAGAAAACTTTGCTCAAATGTACACAAAAACAAGTGCTATCTGCTGGTATAAACCAATCTTCTCACAGATTTTCAGTTTTTGAAAAATTGACTTTAGATGCGACTCTAATGTACAAGTTGAGTAGTTATTGTCATTTTGTTCCCACGATGAAATTTTCTTAATATGACATGGATTTGCAGAAAACTTTGCTCAAATGTACACAAAAACAAGTGCTTTCTGCTGGTATAAACCAATCTTCTCACAGATTTTCAGTTTTTGAAAAATTGACTTTAGATGCGACTCTAATGTACAAGTTGAGAAGTTATTGTCATTTTGTTCCCACGATGTAATTTTCTTAATATGACATGGATTTGCAGAAAACTTTGCTCAAATGTACACAAAAACAAGTGCTATCTGCTGATGTCAATCAAACTTTTCACAGATTTGTAGTATTTGTATAATTGGCTTTAGATGCGACCCTAATGTACAAGTTGAGAAGTTATTGTCATTTGTTCCCACGATGTAGTTTTCTTAATATGACATGGATTTGCAGAAAACTTTGCTCAAATGTACACACAAACAAGTGCTATCTGCTGGTATAAACCAATCTTCTCACAGATTTGTAGTTTTTGTATAATTGGCTTTAGATGCGACCCTAATGTACAAGTTGAGCAGTTATTGTCATTTTGTTCCCACGATGTAATTTTCTTAATATGATATGGATTTGCAGAAAACTTTGCTCAAATGTACACAAAAGCAAGTGCTATCTGCTGGTATAAACCAATCTTCTCACAGATTTGTAGTTTTTGTATAATTGGCTTTAGATGCGACCCTAATGTACAAGTTGAGGAGTTATTGTCATTTTGTTCCCACGATGTACTTTTCTTAATATGACATGGATTTGCAGAAAAGTTTGCTCAAATGTACACAAAAATAAGTGCTATCTGCTGGTATAAACCAATCTTCTCACAGATTTGTAGTTTTTGTATAATTGGGTTTAGATGCGACTCTAATAAACAAGTTGAGTAGTTATTGTCATTTTGTACCCACGATGAAATTTTCTTAATATGACATGGATTTGCAGAAAACTTTGCTCAAATGTACACACAAACAAGTGCTATCTGCTGGTGTAAACCAATCTTCTCACAGATTTGTAGTTTTTGTATAATTGGCTTTAGATGCGACCCTAATGTACAAGTTGAGCAGTTATTGTCATTTTGTTCCCACGATGTAATTTTCTTAATATGATATGGATTTGCAGAAAACTTTGCTCAAATGTACACAAAAGCAAGTGCTATCTGCTGGTATAAACCAATCTTCTCACAGATTTGTAGTTTTTGTATAATTGGCTTTAGATGCGACCCTAATGTACAAGTTGAGGAGTTATTGTCATTTTGTTCCCACGATGTACTTTTCTTAATATGACATGGATTTGCAGAAAATTTTGCTCAAATGTACACAAAAATAAGTGCTATCTGCTGGTATAAACCAATCTTCTCACAGATTTGTAGTTTTTGTATAATTGGGTTTAGATGCGACTCTAATAAACAAGTTGAGTAGTTATTGTCATTTTGTACCCACGATGAAATTTTCTTAATATGACATGGATTTGCAGAAAACTTTGCTCAATCGTAGACAAAAACAAGTGCTATCTGCTGGTGTAAACCAATCTTCTCACAGATTTTTAGTTTTTGAATAATTGACTTTAGATGCGACTCTAATGTACAAGTTGAGTAGTTATTGTCATTTTGTTCCCACGATGAAATTTTCTTAATATGACATGGATTTGTAGAAAACTTTGCTCAAATGTACACAAAAACAAGTGCTATCTGCTGGTATAAACCAATCTTATCACAGATTTGTAGTTTTTGTATAATTTGCTTTAGATGCGACCCTAATGTACAAGTTGAGCAGTTATTGTCATTTTGTTCCCACGGTGTAATTTTCTTAATATGACATGGATTTGCAGAAAACTTTGCTCAAATGTACACAAAAGCAAGTGCTATCTGCTGGTATAAACCAATCTTCTCACAGATTTGTAGTTTTTGTATAATTGGCTTTAGAAGCGACCCTAATGTACAAGTTGAGCAGTTATTGTCATTTTGTTCCCACGATGAAATTTTCTTAATATGACATGGATTTGCAGAAAACTTTGCTCAATCGTAGACAAAAACAAGTGCTATCTGCAGGTGTAAACCAATCTTCTCACAGATTTTTAGTTTTTGAATAATTGACTTTAGATGCGACTCTAATGTACAAGTTGAGTAGTTATTGTCATTTTGTTCCCACGATGAAATTTTCTTAATATGACATGGATTTGCAGAAAACTTTGCTCAAATGTACACAAAAACAAGTGCTTTCTGCTGGTATAAACCAATCTTATCACAGATTTGTAGTTTTTGTATAATTTGCTTTAGATGCGACCCTAATGTACAAGTTGAGCAGTTATTGTCATTTTGTTCCCACGGTGTAATTTTCTTAATATGACATGGATTTGCAGAAAACTTTGCTCAAATGTACACAAAAGCAAGTGCTATCTGCTGGTATAAACCAATCTTCTCACAGATTTGTAGTTTTTGTATAATTGGCTTTAGAAGCGACCCTAATGTACAAGTTGAGCAGTTATTGTCATTTTGTTCCCACGATGAAATTTTCTTAATATGACATGGATTTGCAGAAAACTTTGCTCAATCGTAGACAAAAACAAGTGCTATCTGCAGGTATAAACCAATCTTCTCACAGATTTTTAGTTTTTGAATAATTGACTTTAGATGCGACTCTAATGTACAAGTTGAGTAGTTATTGTCATTTTGTTCCCACGATGAAATTTTCTTAATATGACATGGATTTGCAGAAAACTTTGCTCAAATGTACACAAAAACAAGTGCTTTCTGCTGGTATAAACCAATCTTATCACAGATTTGTAGTTTTTGTATAATTGGCTTTAGATGCGACCCTAATGTACAAGTTGAGAAGTTATGGTCATTTTGTTCCCACGATGAAATTTTCTTAATATGACATGGATTTGCAGAAAACTTTGCTCAAATGTACACAAAAACAAGTGCTATTTGCTGATGTCAATCAATCTTTTCACAGATTTGTAGTTTTTGTATAATTTGCTTTAGATGCGACCCTAATGTACAAGCTGAGAAGTTATTGTCATTTTGTTCCCACGATGTAATTTTCTTAATATGACATGGATTTGCAGAAAACTTTGCTCAAATGTACACAAAGGCAAGTGCTATCTGCTGGTATAAACCAATCTTCTCACAGATTTGTAGTTTTTGTATAATTGGCTTTAGAAGCGACCCTAATGTACAAGTTGAGCAGTTATTGTCATTTTGTTCCCACGATGAAATTTTCTTAATATGACATGGATTTGCAGAAAACTTTGCTCAATCGTAGACAAAAACAAGTGCTATCTGCTGGTATAAACCAATCTTCTCACAGATTTTTAGTTTTTGAATAATTGACTTTAGATGCGACTCTAATGTACAAGTTGAGTAGTTATTGTCATTTTGTTCCCACGATGAAATTTTCTTAATATGACATGGATTTGCAGAAAACTTTGCTCAAATGTACACAAAAGCAAGTGCTATCTGCTGGTATAAACCAATCTTCTCACAGATTTGTAGTTTTTGTATAATTTGCTTTAGATGCGACCCTAATGTACAAGCTGAGAAGTTATTGTCATTTTGTTCCCACGATGTAATTTTCTTAATATGACATGGATTTGCAGAAAACTTTGCTCAAATGTACACACAAACAAGTGCTATCTGCTGGTATAAACCAATCTTCTCACAGATTTGTATTTTTTTGTATAATTGGCTTTAGATGCGACCCTAATGTACAAGTTGAGCAGTTATTGTCATTTTGTTCCCACGATGTAATTTTTTCTTAATATGACATGGATTTGCAGAAAACTTTGCTCAAATGTACACAAAAGCAAGTGCTATCTGCTGGTATAAACCAATCTTCTCACAGATTTGTAGTTTTTGTATAATTGGCTTTAGATGCGACCCTAATGTACAAGTTGAGCAGTTATTGTCATTTTGTTCCCACGGTGTAATTTTCTTAATATGACATGGATTTGCAGAAAACTTTGCTCAAATGTACACAAAAGCAAGTGCTATCTGCTGGTATAAACCAATCTTCTCACAGATTTGTAGTTTTTGTATAATTGGCTTTAGATGCGACTCTAATAAACAAGTTGAGTAGTTATTGTCATTTTGTACCCACGATGAAATTTTCTTAATATGACATGGATTTGCAGAAAACTTTGCTCAATCGTAGACAAAAACAAGTGCTATCTGCTGGTGTAAACCAATCTTCTCACAGATTTTTAATTTTTGTATAATTGGCTTTAGATGCGACTCTAATGTACAAGTTGAGTAGTTATTGTCATTTTGTTCCCACGATGAAATTTTCTTAATATGACATGGATTTGTAGAAAACTTTGCTCAAATGTACACAAAAACAAGTGCTATCTGCTGGTATAAACCAATCTTATCACAGATTTGTAGTTTTTGTATAATTTGCTTTAGATGCGACCCTAATGTACAAGTTGAGCAGTTATTGTCATTTTGTTCCCACGGTGTAATTTTCTTAATATGACATGGATTTGCAGAAAACTTTGCTCAAATGTACACAAAAGCAAGTGCTATCTGCTGGTATAAACCAATCTTCTCACAGATTTGTAGTTTTTGTATAATTGGCTTTAGAAGCGACCCTAATGTACAAGTTGAGCAGTTATTGTCATTTTGTTCCCACGATGAAATTTTCTTAATATGACATGGATTTGCAGAAAACTTTGCTCAATCGTAGACAAAAACAAGTGCTATCTGCTGGTATAAACCAATCTTCTCACAGATTTTTAGTTTTTGAATAATTGACTTTAGATGCGACTCTAATGTACAAGTTGAGTAGTTATTGTCATTTTGTTCCCACGATGAAATTTTCTTAATATGACATGGATTTGCAGAAAACTTTGCTCAAATGTACACAAAAACAAGTGCTTTCTGCTGGTATAAACCAATCTTCTCACAGATTTGTAGTTTTTGTATAATTTGCTTTAGATGCGACCCTAATGTACAAGCTGAGAAGTTATTGTCATTTTGTTCCCACGATGTAATTTTCTTAATATGACATGGATTTGCAGAAAACTTTGCTCAAATGTACACACAAACAAGTGCTATCTGCTGGTATAAACCAATCTTCTCACAGATTTGTATTTTTTGTATAATTGGCTTTAGATGCGACCCTAATGTACAAGTTGAGCAGTTATTGTCATTTTGTTCCCACGATGTAATTTTTTCTTAATATGACATGGATTTGCAGAAAACTTTGCTCAAATGTACACAAAAGCAAGTGCTATCTGCTGGTATAAACCAATCTTCTCACAGATTTGTAGTTTTTGTATAATTGGCTTTAGATGCGACCCTAATGTACAAGTTGAGCAGTTATTGTCATTTTGTTCCCACGGTGTAATTTTCTTAATATGACATGGATTTGCAGAAAACTTTGCTCAAATGTACACAAAAGCAAGTGCTATCTGCTGGTATAAACAAATCTTCTCACAGATTTGTAGTTTTTGTAAAATTGGCTTTAGAAGCGACCCTAATGTACAAGTTGAGCAGTTATTGTCATTTTGTTCCCACGATGAAATTTTCTTAATATGACATGGATTTGCAGAAAACTTTGCTCAAATGTACACAAAAGCAAGTGCTATCTGCTGGTATAAACCAATCTTCTCACAGATTTTTAGTTTTTGAATAATTGACTTTAGATGCGACTCTAATGTACAAGTTGAGTAGTTATTGTCATTTTGTTCCCACGATGAAATTTTCTTAATATGACATGGATTTGCAGAAAACTTTGCTCAAATGTACACAAAAACAAGTGCTATCTGCTGGTATAAACCAATCTTATCACAGATTTGTAGTTTTTGTATAATTGGCTTTAGATGCGACCCTAATGTACAAGTTGAGAAGTTATGGTCATTTTGTTCCCACGATGTAATTTTCTTAATATGACATGGATTTGCAGAAAACTTTGCTCAAATGTACACAAAAACAAGTGCTATCTGCTGATGTCAATCATTCTTCTCACAGATTTGTAGTATTTGTATAAATGGCTTTAGATGCGACCCTAATGTACAAGTTGAGAAGTTATTGTCATTTTGTTCCCACGATGAAATTTTCTTAATATGACATGGATTTGCAGAAAACTTTGCTCAAATGTACACAAAAACAAGTGCTATCTGCTGGTATAAACCAATCTTCTCACAGATTTGTAGTTTTTGTATAATTGGCTTTAGATGCGACCCTAATGTACAAGTTGAGCAGTTATTGTCATTTTGTTCCCACGATGAAATTTTCTTAATATGACATGGATTTGCAGAAAACTTTGCTCAAATGTACACAAAAGCAAGCGCTATCTGCTGGTATAAACCAATCTTCTCACAGATTTGTATTTTTTGTATAATTGGCTTTAGAAGCGACCCTAATGTACAAGTTGAGCAGTTATTGTCATTTTGTTCCCACGATGAAATTTTCTTAATATGACATGGATTTGCAGAAAACTTTGCTCAATCGTAGACAAAAACAAGTGCTATCTGCTGGTATAAACCAATCTTCTCACAGATTTTTAGTTTTTGAATAATTGACTTTAGATGTGACTCTAATGTACAAGTTGAGAAGTTATTGTCATTTTGTTCCCACGATGAAATTTTCTTAATATGACATGGATTTGCAGAAAACTTTGCTCAAATGTACACAAAAACAAGTGCTATCTGCTGGTATAAACCAATCTTCTCACAGATTTGTAGTTTTTGTATAATTGGCTTTAGATGCGACCCTAATGTACAAGTTGAGCAGTTATGGTCATTTTGTTCCCACGATGTAATTTTCTTAATATGACACGGATTTGCAGAAAACTTTGCTCAAATGTACACAAAAACAAGTGCTATCTGCTGATGTCAATCAATCTTCTCACAGATTTGTAGTTTTTGTATAATTTGCTTTAGATGCGACCCTAATGTACAAGCTGAGAAGTTATTGTCATTTTGTTCCCACGATGTAATTTTCTTAATATGACATGGATTTGCAGAAAACTTTGCTCAAATGTACACACAAACAAGTGCTATCTGCTGGTATAAACCAATCTTCTCACAGATTTGTAGTTTTTGTATAATTGGCTTTAGATGCGACCCTAATGTACAAGTTGAGCAGTTATTGTCATTTTGTTCCCACGATGTAATTTTCTTAATATGACATGGATTTGCAGAAAACTTTGCTCAAATGTACACAAAAACAAGTGCTATCTGCTGGTATAAACCAATCTTCTCACAGATTTTTAGTTTTTGAATAATTGACTTTAGATGCGACTCTAATGTACAAGTTGAGTAGTTATTGTCATTTTGTTCCCACGATGAAATTTTCTTAATATGACATGGATTTGCAGAAAACTTTGCTCAAATGTACACAAAAACAAGTGCTATCTGCTGGTATAAACCAATCTTATCACAGATTTGTAGTTTTTGTATAATTGGCTTTAGATGCGACCCTAATGTACAAGTTGAGAAGTTATGGTCATTTTGTTCCCACGATGTAATTTTCTTAATATGACATGGATTTGCAGAAAACTTTGCTCAAATGTACACAAAAACAAGTGCTATCTGCTGATGTCAATCATTCTTCTCACAGATTTGTAGTATTTGTATAAATGGCTTTAGATGCGACCCTAATGTACAAGTTGAGAAGTTATTGTCATTTTGTTCCCACGATGAAATTTTCTTAATATGACATGGATTTGCAGAAAACTTTGCTCAAATGTACACAAAAACAAGTGCTATCTGCTGGTATAAACCAATCTTCTCACAGATTTGTAGTTTTTGTATAATTGGCTTTAGATGCGACCCTAATGTACAAGTTGAGCAGTTATTGTCATTTTGTTCCCACGATGAAATTTTCTTAATATGACATGGATTTGCAGAAAACTTTGCTCAAATGTACACAAAAGCAAGCGCTATCTGCTGGTATAAACCAATCTTCTCACAGATTTGTATTTTTTGTATAATTGGCTTTAGATGCGACCCTAATGTACAAGTTGAGCAGTTATTGTCATTTTGTTCCCACGATGAAATTTTCTTAATATGACATGGATTTGCAGAAAACTTTGCTCAATCGTAGACAAAAACAAGTGCTATCTGCTGGTATAAACCAATCTTCTCACAGATTTTTAGTTTTTGAATAATTGACTTTAGATGCGACTCTAATGTACAAGTTGAGAAGTTATTGTCATTTTGTTCCCACGATGAAATTTTCTTAATATGACATGGATTTGCAGAAAACTTTGCTCAAATGTACACAAAAACAAGTGCTATCTGCTGGTATAAACCAATCTTCTCACAGATTTGTAGTTTTTGTATAATTGGCTTTAGATGCGACCCTAATGTACAAGTTGAGAAGTTATGGTCATTTTGTTCCCACGATGTAATTTTCTTAATATGACACGGATTTGCAGAAAACTTTGCTCAAATGTACACAAAAACAAGTGCTATCTGCTGATGTCAATCAATCTTCTCACAGATTTGTAGTTTTTGTATAATTTGCTTTAGATGCGACCCTAATGTACAAGCTGAGAAGTTATTGTCATTTTGTTCCCACGATGTAATTTTCTTAATATGACATGGATTTGCAGAAAACTTTGCTCAAATGTACACACAAACAAGTGCTATCTGCTGGTATAAACCAATCTTCTCACAGATTTGTAGTTTTTGTATAATTGGCTTTAGATGCGACCCTAATGTACAAGTTGAGCAGTTATTGTCATTTTGTTCCCACGATGTAATTTTCTTAATATGACATGGATTTGCAGAAAACTTTGCTCAAATGTACACAAAAGCAAGTGCTATCTGCTGGTATAAACCAATCTTCTCACAGATTTGTAGTTTTTGTATAATTGGCTTTAGATGCGACCCTAATGTACAAGTTGAGCAGTTATTGTCATTTTGTTCCCACGATGTAATTTTCTTAATATGACATGGATTTGCAGAAAACTTTGCTCAAATGTACACAAAAACAAGTGCTTTCTGCTGGTATAAACCAATCTTCTCACAGATTTTCAGTTTTTGAAAAATTGACTTTAGATGCGACTCTAATGTACAAGTTGAGAAGTTATTGTCATTATGTTCCCACGATGTAATTTTCTTAATATGACATGGATTTGCAGAAAACTTTGCTCAAATGTACACAAAAACAAGTGCTATCTGCTGATGTCAATCAAACTTTTCACAGATTTGTAGTATTTGTATAATTGGCTTTAGATGCGACCCTAATGTACAAGTTGAGAAGTTATTGTCATTTGTTCCCACGATGTAGTTTTCTTAATATGACATGGATTTGCAGAAAACTTTGCTCAAATGTACACACAAACAAGTGCTATCTGCTGGTATAAACCAATCTTCTCACAGATTTGTAGTTTTTGTATAATTGGCTTTAGATGCGACCCTAATGTACAAGTTGAGAAGTTATTGTCATTTTGTTCCCACGATGTAATTTTCTTAATATGATATGGATTTGCAGAAAACTTTGCTCAAATGTACACAAAAGCAAGTGCTATCTGCTGGTATAAACCAATCTTCTCACAGATTTGTAGTTTTTGTATAATTGGCTTTAGATGCGACCCTAATGTACAAGTTGAGGAGTTATTGTCATTTTGTTCCCACGATGTAATTTTCTTAATATGACATGGATTTGCAGAAAATTTTGCTCAAATGTACACAAAAATAAGTGCTATCTGCTGGTATAAACCAATCTTCTCACAGATTTGTAGTTTTTGTATAATTGGCTTTAGATGCGACTCTAATAAACAAGTTGAGTAGTTATTGTCATTTTGTACCCACGATGCAATTTTCTTAATATGACATGGATTTGCAGAAAACTTTGCTCAATCGTAGACAAAAACAAGTGCTATCTGCTGGTATAAACCAATCTTCTCACAGATTTTTAGTTTTTGAATAATTGACTTTAGATGCGACTCTAATGTACAAGTTGAGTAGTTATTGTCATTTTGTTCCCACGATGAAATTTTCTTAATATGACATGGATTTGTAGAAAACTTTGCTCAAATGTACACAAAAACAAGTGCTATCTGCTGGTATAAACCAATCTTATCACAGATTTGTAGTTTTTGTATAATTTGCTTTAGATGCGACCCTAATGTACAAGTTGAGCAGTTATTGTCATTTTGTTCCCACGGTGTAATTTTCTTAATATGACATGGATTTGCAGAAAACTTTGCTCAAATGTACACAGAAGCAAGTGCTATCTGCTGGTATAAACCAATCTTCTCACAGATTTGTAGTTTTTGTATAATTGGCTTTAGAAGCGACCCTAATGTACAAGTTGAGCAGTTATTGTCATTTTGTTCCCACGATGAAATTTTCTTAATATGACATGGATTTGCAGAAAACTTTGCTCAATCGTAGACAAAAACAAGTGCTATCTGCTGGTATAAACCAATCTTCTCACAGATTTTTAGTTTTTGAATAATTGACTTTAGATGCGACTCTAATGTACAAGTTGAGTAGTTATTGTCATTTTGTTCCCACGATGAAATTTTCTTAATATGACATGGATTTGCAGAAAACTTTGCTCAAATGTACACAAAAACAAGTGCTTTCTGCTGGTATAAACCAATCTTATCACAGATTTGTAGTTTTTGTATAATTGGCTTTAAATGCGACCCTAATGTACAAGTTGAGAAGTTATGGTCATTTTGTTCCCACGATGAAATTTTCTTAATATGACATGGATTTGCAGAAAACTTTGCTCAAATGTACACAAAAACAAGTGCTATTTGCTGATGTCAATCAATCTTTTCACAGATTTGTAGTTTTTGTATAATTTGCTTTAGATGCGACCTTAATGTACAAGCTGAGAAGTTATTGTCATTTTGTTCCCACGATGTAATTTTCTTAATATGACATGGATTTGCAGAAAACTTTGCTCAAATGTACACAAAAGCAAGTGCTATCTGCTGGTATAAACCAATCTTCTCACAGATTTGTAGTTTTTGTATAATTGGCTTTAGAAGCGACCCTAATGTACAAGTTGAGCAGTTATTGTCATTTTGTTCCCACGATGAAATTTTCTTAATATGACATGGATTTGCAGAAAACTTTGCTCAATCGTAGACAAAAACAAGTGCTATCTGCTGGTATAAACCAATCTTCTCACAGATTTTTAGTTTTTGAATAATTGACTTTAGATGCGACTCTAATGTACAAGTTGAGTAGTTATTGTCATTTTGTTCCCACGATGAAAGTTTCTTAATATGACATGGATTTGCAGAAAACTTTGCTCAAATGTACACAAAAACAAGTGCTATCTGCTGGTATAAACCAATCTTATCACAGATTTGTAGTTTTTGTATAATTGGCTTTAGATGCGACCCTAATGTACAAGTTGAGAAGTTATGGTCATTTTGTTCCCACGATGAAATTTTTTCTTAATATGACATGGATTTGCAGAAAACTTTGCTCAAATGTACACAAAAGCAAGTGCTATCTGCTGGTATAAACCAATCTTCTCACAGATTTGTAGTTTTTGTATAATTGGCTTTAGATGCGACCCTAATGTACAAGTTGAGCAGTTATTGTCATTTTGTTCCCACTGTGTTATTTTCTTAATATGACATGGATTTGCAGAAAACTTTGCTCAAATGTACACAAAAGCAAGTGCTATCTGCTGGTATAAACAAATCTTCTCACAGATTTGTAGTTTTTGTAAAATTGGCTTTAGAAGCGACCCTAATGTACAAGTTGAGCAGTTATTGTCATTTTGTTCCCACGATGAAATTTTCTTAATATGACATGGATTTGCAGAAAACTTTGCTCAATCGTAGACAAAAACAAGTGCTATCTGCTGGTATAAACCAATCTTCTCACAGATTTTTAGTTTTTGAATAATTGACTTTAGATGCGACTCTAATGTACAAGTTGAGTAGTTATTGTCATTTTGTTCCCACGATGAAATTTTCTTAATATGACATGGATTTGCAGAAAACTTTGCTCAAATGTACACAAAAACAAGTGCCATCTGCTGGTATAAACCAATCTTATCACAGATTTGTAGTTTTTGTATAATTGGCTTTAGATGCGACCCTAATGTACAAGTTGAGAAGTTATGGTCATTTTGTTCCCACGATGTAATTTTCTTAATATGACATGGATTTGCAGAAAACTTTGCTCAAATGTACACAAAAACAAGTGCTATCTGCTGATGTCAATCATTCTTCTCACAGATTTGTAGTATTTGTATAAATGGCTTTAGATGCGACCCTAATGTACAAGTTGAGAAGTTATTGTCATTTTGTTCCCACGATGAAATTTTCTTAATATGACATGGATTTGCAGAAAACTTTGCTCAAATGTACACAAAAACAAGTGCTATCTGCTGGTATAAACCAATCTTCTCACAGATTTGTAGTTTTTGTATAATTGGCTTTAGATGCGACCCTAATGTACAAGTTGAGCAGTTATTGTCATTTTGTTCCCACGATGAAATTTTCTTAATATGACATGGATTTGCAGAAAACTTTGCTCAAATGTACACAAAAACAAGTGCTATCTGCTTGTATAAACCAATCTTATCACAGATAGACTTGTAGTTTTTGTATAATTGGCTTTAGATGCGACCCTAATGTACAAGTTGAGCAGTTATTGTCATTTTGTTCCCACGGTGTAATTTTCTTAATATGACATGGATTTGCAGAAAACTTTGCTCAAATGTACACAAAAGCAAGTGCTATCTGCTGGTATAAACCAATCTTCTCACAGATTTGTAGTTTTTGTATAATTGGCTTTAGAAGCGACCCTAATGTACAAGTTGAGCAGTTATTGTCATTTTGTTCCCACGATGAAATTTTCTTAATATGACATAGATTTGCAGAAAACTTTGCTCAATCGTAGACAAAAACAAGTGCTATCTGCTGGTATAAACCAATCTTCTCACAGATTTTTAGTTTTTGAATAATTGACTTTAGATGCGAGTCTAATGTACAAGTTGAGTAGTTATTGTCATTTTGTTACCACGATGAAATTTTCTTAATATGACATGGATTTGCAGAAAACTTTGCTCAAATGTACACAAAAACAAGTGCTATCTGCTGGTATAAACCAATCTTCTCACAGATTTGTAGTTTTTGTATAATTGGCTTTAGATGCGACCCTAATGTACAAGTTGAGAAGTTATGGTCATTTTGTTCCCACGATGTAATTTTCTTAATATGACACGGATTTGCAGAAAACTTTGCTCAAATGTACACAAAAACAAGTGCTATCTGCTGATGTCAATCAATCATCTCACAGATTTGTAGTTTTTGAATAATTTGCTTTAGATGCGACCCTAATGTACAAGCTGAGAAGTTATTGTCATTTTGTTCCCACGATGTAATTTTCTTAATATGACATGGATTTGCAGAAAACTTTGCTCAAATGTACACACAAACAAGTGCTATCTGCTGGTATAAACCAATCTTCTCACAGATTTGTAGTTTTTGTATAATTGGCTTTAGATGCGACCCTAATGTACAAGTTGAGCAGTTATTGTCATTTTGTTCCCACGATGTAATTTTCTTAATATGACATGGATTTGCAGAAAACTTTGCTCAATCGTAGACAAAAACAAGTGCTATCTGCTGGTATAAACCAATCTTCTCACAGATTTTTAGTTTTTGAATAATTGACTTTAGATGCGACTCTAATGTACAAGTTGAGTAGTTATTGTCATTTTGTTCCCACGATGAAATTTTCTTAATATGACATGGATTTGCAGAAAACTTTGCTCAAATGTACACAAAAACAAGTGCTATCTGCTGGTATAAACCAATCTTATCACAGATTTGTAGTTTTTGTATAATTGGCTTTAGATGCGACCCTAATGTACAAGTTGAGAAGTTATGGTCATTTTGTTCCCACAATGTAATTTTCTTAATATGACATGGATTTGCAGAAAACTTTGCTCAAATGTACACAAAAACAAGTGCTATCTGCTGATGTCAATCATTCTTCTCACAGATTTGTAGTATTTGTATAAATGGCTTTAGATGCGACCCTAATGTACAAGTTGAGAAGTTATTGTCATTTTGTTCCCACGATGAAATTTTCTTAATATGACATGGATTTGCAGAAAACTTTGCTCAAATGTACACAAAAACAAGTGCTATCTGCTGGTATAAACCAATCTTCTCACAGATTTGTAGTTTTTGTATAATTGGCTTTAGATGCGACCCTAATGTACAAGTTGAGCAGTTATTGTCATTTTGTTCCCACGATGAAATTTTCTTAATATGACATGGATTTGCAGAAAACTTTGCTCAAATGTACACAAAAACAAGTGCTATCTGCTGGTATAAACCAATCTTATCACAGATTTGTAGTTTTTGTATAATTGGCTTTAGATGCGACCCTAATGTACAAGTTGAGCAGTTATTGTCATTTTGTTCCCACGGTGTAATTTTCTTAATATGACATGGATTTGCAGAAAACTTTGCTCAAATGTACACAAAAGCAAGTGCTATCTGCTGGTATAAACCAATCTTCTCACAGATTTGTAGTTTTTGTATAATTGGCTTTAGAAGCGACCCTAATGTACAAGTTGAGCAGTTATTGTCATTTTGTTCCCACGATGAAATTTTCTTAATATGACATGGATTTGCAGAAAACTTTGCTCAATCGTAGACAAAAACAAGTGCTATCTGCTGGTATAAACCAATCTTCTCACAGATTTTTAGTTTTTGAATAATTGACTTTAGATGCGACTCTAATGTACAAGTTGAGTAGTTATTGTCATTTTGTTACCACGATGAAATTTTCTTAATATGACATGGATTTGCAGAAAACTTTGCTCAAATGTACACAAAAACAAGTGCTATCTGCTGGTATAAACCAATCTTCTCACAGATTTGTAGTTTTTGTATAATTGGCTTTAGATGCGACCCTAATGTACAAGTTGAGAAGTTATGGTCATTTTGTTCCCACGATGTAATTTTCTTAATATGACACGGATTTGCAGAAAACTTTGCTCAAATGTACACAAAAACAAGTGCTATCTGCTGATGTCAATCAATCTTCTCACAGATTTGTAGTTTTTGAATAATTTGCTTTAGATACGACCCTAATGTACAAGCTGAGAAGTTATTGTCATTTTGTTCCCACGATGTAATTTTCTTAATATGACATGGATTTGCAGAAAACTTTGCTCAAATGTACACACAAACAAGTGCTATCTGCTGGTATAAACCAATCTTCTCACAGATTTGTAGTTTTTGTATAATTGGCTTTAGATGCGACCCTAATGTACAAGTTGAGCAGTTATTGTCATTTTGTTCCCACGATGAAATTTTCTTAATATGACATGGATTTGCAGAAAACTTTGCTCAAATGTACACAAAAGCAAGTGCTATCTGCTGGTATAAACCAATCTTCTCAAAGATTTGTAGTTTTTGTATAATTGGCTTTAGATGCGACCCTAATGTACAAGTTGAGCAGTTATTGTCATTTTGTTCCCACGATGAAATTTTCTTAATATGACATGGATTTGCAGAAAACTTTGCTCAAATGTACACAAAAACAAGTGCTATCTGCTGGTATAAACCAATCTTCTCACAGATTTTCAGTTTTTGAAAAATTGACTTTAGATGCGACTCTAATGTACAAGTTGAGTAGTTATTGTCATTTTGTTCCCACGATGAAATTTTCCTAATATGACATGGATTTGCAGAAAACTTTGCTCAAATGTACACAAAAACAAGTGCTTTCTGCTGGTATAAACCAATCTTCTCACAGATTTTCAGTTTTTGAAAAATTGACTTTAGATGCGACTCTAATGTACAAGTTGAGAAGTTATTGTCATTTTGTTCCCACGATGTAATTTTCTTAATATGACATGGATTTGCAGAAAACTTTGCTCAAATGTACACAAAAACAAGTGCTATATGCTGGTATAAACCAATCTTCTCACAGATTTGTAGTTTTTGTATAATTGGCTTTAGATGCGACTCTAATAAACAAGTTGAGTAGTTATTGTCATTTTGTTCCCACGATGAAATTTTCTTAATATGACATGGATTTGCAGAAAACTTTGCTCAATCGTAGACAAAAACAAGTGCTATCTGCTGGTATAAACCAATCTTCTCACAGATTTTTAGTTTTTAAATAATTGACTTTAGATGCGACCCTAATGTACAAGTTGAGCAGTTATTGTCATTTTGTTCCCACGATGTAATTTTCGTAATATGACATGGATTTGCAGAAAACTATGCTCAATCGTAGACAAAAACAAGTGCTATCTGCTGGTATAAACCAATCTTCTCACAGATTTGTAGTTTTTGTATAATTGGCTTTAGATGCGACCCTAATGTACAAGTTGAGAAGTTATGGTCATTTTGTTCCCACGATGTAATTTTCTTAATATGACACGGATTTGCAGAAAACTTTGCTCAAATGTACACAAAAACAAGTGCTATCTGCTGGTATAAACCAATCTTCTCACAGATTTGTAGTTTTTGTATAATTGGCTTTAGATGCGACCCTAATGTACAAGTTGAGAAGTTATGGTCATTTTGTTCCCACGATGTAATTTTCTTAATATGACATGGATTTGCAGAAAACTTTGCTCAAATGTACACAAAAACAAGTGCTATCTGCTGATGTCAATCATTCTTCTCACAGATTTGTAGTATTTGTATAATTGGCTTTAGATGCGACCCTAATGTACAAGTTGAGAAGTTATTGTCATTTTGTTCCCACGATGAAATTTTCTTAATATGACATGGATTTGCAGAAAACTTTGCTCAAATGTACACAAAAACAAGTGCTATCTGCTGGTATAAACCAATCTTCTCACAGATTTGTAGTTTTTGTATAATTGGCTTTAGATGCGACCCTAATGTACAAGTTGAGCAGTTATTGTCATTTTGTTCCCACGATGAAATTTTCTTAATATGACATGGATTTGCAGAAAACTTTGCTCAAATGTACACAAAAACAAGTGCTATCTGCTTGTATAAACCAATCTTATCACAGATAGACTTGTAGTTTTTGTATAATTGGCTTTAGATGCGACCCTAATGTACAAGTTGAGCAGTTATTGTCATTTTGTTCCCACGATGAAATTTTCTTAATATGACATGGATTTGCAGAAAACTTTGCTCAATCGTAGACAAAAACAAGTGCTATCTGCTGGTATAAACCAATCTTCTCACAGATTTTTAGTTTTTGAATAATTGACTTTAGATGCGACTCTAATGTACAAGTTGAGTAGTTATTGTCATTTTGTTCCCACGATGAAATTTTCTTAATATGACATGGATTTGCAGAAAACTTTGCTCAAATGTACACAAAAACAAGTGCTATCTGCTGATGTCAATCAATCTTCTCACAGATTTGTAGTTTTTGTATAATTTGCTTTAGATGCGACCCTAATGTACAAGCTGAGAAGTTATTGTCATTTTGTTCCCACGATGTAATTTTCTTAATATGACATGGATTTGCAGAAAACTATGCTCAAATGTACACACAAACAAGTGCTATCTGCTGGTATAAACCAATCTTCTCACAGATTTGTAGTTTTTGTATAATTGGCTTTAGATGCGACCCTAATGTACAAGTTGAGCAGTTATTGTCATTTTGTTCCCACGATGTAATTTTCTTAATATGACATGGATTTGCAGAAAACTTTGCTCAAATGTACACAAAAACAAGTGCTATCTGCTGGTATAAACCAATCTTCTCACAGATTTGTAGTTTTTGTATAATTGGCTTTAGATGCGACCCTAATGTACAAGTTGAGCAGTTATTGTCATTTTGTTCCCACGATGAAATTTTCTTAATATGACATGGATTTGCAGAAAACTTTGCTCAATCGTAGACAAAAACAAGTGCTATCTGCTGGTATAAACCAATCTTCTCACAGATTTTTAGTTTTTGAATAATTGACTTTAGATGCGAGTCTAATGTACAAGTTGAGTAGTTATTGTCATTTTGTTACCACGATGAAATTTTCTTAATATGACATGGATTTGCAGAAAACTTTGCTCAAATGTACACAAAAACAAGTGCTATCTGCTGGTATAAACCAATCTTCTCACAGATTTGTAGTTTTTGTATAATTGGCTTTAGATGCGACCCTAATGTACAAGTTGAGAAGTTATGGTCATTTTGTTCCCACGATGTAATTTTCTTAATATGACACGGATTTGCAGAAAACTTTGCTCAAATGTACACAAAAACAAGTGCTATCTGCTGATGTCAATCAATCTTCTCACAGATTTGTAGTTTTTGAATAATTTGCTTTAGATGCGACCCTAATGTACAAGCTGAGAAGTTATTGTCATTTTGTTCCCACGATGTAATTTTCTTAATATGACATGGATTTGCAGAAAACTTTGCTCAAATGTACACACAAACAAGTGCTATCTGCTGGTATAAACCAATCTTCTCACAGATTTGTAGTTTTTGTATAATTGGCTTTAGATGCGACCCTAATGTACAAGTTGAGCAGTTATTGTCATTTTGTTCCCACGATGTAATTTTCTTAATATGACATGGATTTGCAGAAAACTTTGCTCAAATGTACACAAAAACAAGTGCTATCTGCTGGTATAAACCAATCTTCTCACAGATTTGTAGTTTTTGTATAATTGGCTTTAGATGCGACCCTAATGTACAAGTTGAGAAGTTATGGTCATTTTGTTCCCACGATGTAATTTTCTTAATATGACATGGATTTGCAGAAAACTTTGCTCAAATGTACACAAAAGCAAGTGCTATCTGCTGGTATAAACCAATCTTCTCACAGATTTGTAGTTTTTGTATAATTGGCTTTAGATGCGACCCTAATGTACAAGTTGAGCAGTTATTGTCATTTTGTTCCCACGATGAAATTTTCTTAATATGACATGGATTTGCAGAAAACTTTGCTCAATCGTAGACAAAAACAAGTGCTATCTGCTGGTATAAACCAATCTTCTCACAGATTTTTAGTTTTTGAATAATTGACTTTAGATGCGACTCTAATGTACAAGTTGAGTAGTTATTGTCATTTTGTTCCCACGATGAAATTTTCTTAATATGACATGGATTTGCAGAAAACTTTGCTCAAATGTACACAAAAACAAGTGCTATCTGCTGATGTCAATCAATCTTCTCACAGATTTGTAGTTTTTGTATAATTTGCTTTAGATGCGACCCTAATGTACAAGCTGAGAAGTTATTGTCATTTTGTTCCCACGATGTAATTTTCTTAATATGACATGGATTTGCAGAAAACTATGCTCAAATGTACACACAAACAAGTGCTATCTGCTGGTATAAACCAATCTTCTCACAGATTTGTAGTTTTTGTATAATTGGCTTTAGATGCGACCCTAAAGTACAAGTTGAGCAGTTATTGTCATTTTGTTCCCACGATGAAATTTTCTTAATATGACATGGATTTGCAGAAAACTTTGCTCAAATGTACACAAAAACAAGTGCTATCTGCTGGTATAAACCAATCTTCTCACAGATTTGTAGTTTTTGTATAATTGGCTTTAGATGCGACCCTAATGTACAAGTTGAGAAGTTATGGTCATTTTGTTCCCACGATGTAATTTTCTTAATATGACACGGATTTGCAGAAAACTTTGCTCAAATGTACACAAAAACAAGTGCTATCTGCTGATGTCAATCAATCTTCTCACAGATTTGTAGTTTTTGAATAATTTGCTTTAGATGCGACCCTAATGTACAAGTTGAGCAGTTATTGTCATTTTGTTCCCACGATGTAATTTTCTTAATATGACATGGATTTGCAGAAAACTTTGCTCAAATGTACACAAAAACAAGTGCTATCTGCTGGTATAAACCAATCTTCTCACAGATTTGTAGTTTTTGTATAATTGGCTTTAGATGCGACCCTAATGTACAAGTTGAGAAGTTATGGTCATTTTGTTCCCACGATGTAATTTTCTTAATATGACATGGATTTGCAGAAAACTTTGCTCAAATGTACACAAAAGCAAGTGCTATCTGCTGGTATAAACCAATCTTCTCACAGATTTGTAGTTTTTGTATAATTGGCTTTAGATGCGACCCTAATGTACAAGTTGAGCAGTTATTGTCATTTTGTTCCCACAATGAAATTTTCTTAATATGACATGGATTTGCAGAAAACTTTGCTCAATCGTAGACAAAAACAAGTGCTATCTGCTGGTATAAACCAATCTTCTCACAGATTTTTAGTTTTTGAATAATTGACTTTAGATGCGAGTCTAATGTACAAGTTGAGTAGTTATTGTCATTTTGTTACCACGATGAAATTTTCTTAATATGACATGGATTTGCAGAAAACTTTGCTCAAATGTACACAAAAACAAGTGCTATCTGCTGGTATAAACCAATCTTCTCACAGATTTGTAGTTTTTGTATAATTGGCTTTAGATGCGACCCTAATGTACAAGTTGAGAAGTTATGGTCATTTTGTTCCCACGATGTAATTTTCTTAATATGACACGGATTTGCAGAAAACTTTGCTCAAATGTACACAAAAACAAGTGCTATCTGCTGATGTCAATCAATCTTCTCACAGATTTGTAGTTTTTGAATAATTTGCTTTAGATGCGACCCTAATGTACAAGCTGAGAAGTTATTGTCATTTTGTTCCCACGATGTAATTTTCTTAATATGACATGGATTTGCAGAAAACTTTGCTCAAATGTACACACAAACAAGTGCTATCTGCTGGTATAAACCAATCTTCTCACAGATTTGTATTTTTTGTATAATTGGCTTTAGATGCGACCCTAATGTACAAGTTGAGCAGTTATTGTCATTTTGTTCCCACGATGTAATTTTCTTAATATGACATGGATTTGCAGAAAACTTTGCTCAAATGTACACAAAAGCAAGTGCTATCTGCTGGTATAAACCAATCTTCTCACAGATTTGTAGTTTTTGTATAATTGGCTTTAGATGCGACCCTAATGTACAAGTTGAGCAGTTATTGTCATTTTGTTCCCACGATGTAATTTTCTTAATATGACATGGATTTGCAGAAAACTTTGCTCAAATGTACACAAAAACAAGTGCTATCTGCTGGTATAAACCAATCTTCTCACAGATTTTCAGTTTTTGAAAAATTGACTTTAGATGCGACTCTAATGTACAAGTTGAGTAGTTATTGTCATTTTGTTCCCACGATGAAATTTTCCTAATATGACATGGATTTGCAGAAAACTTTGCTCAAATGTACACAAAAACAAGTGCTTTCTGCTGGTATAAACCAATCTTCTCACAGATTTTCAGTTTTTGAAAAATTGACTTTAGATGCGACTCTAATGTACAAGTTGAGAAGTTATTGTCATTTTGTTCCCACGATGTAATTTTCTTAATATGACATGGATTTGCAGAAAACTTTGCTCAAATGTACACAAAAACAAGTGCTATCTGCTGGTATAAACCAATCTTCTCACAGATTTGTAGTTTTTGTATAATTGGCTTTAGATGCGACTCTAATAAACAAGTTGAGTAGTTATTGTCATTTTGTTCCCACGATGAAATTTTCTTAATATGACATGGATTTGCAGAAAACTTTGCTCAATCGTAGACAAAAACAAGTGCTATCTGCTGGTATAAACCAATCTTCTCACAGATTTTTAGTTTTTGTATAATTGGCTTTAGATGCGACCCTAATGTACAAGTTGAGCAGTTATTGTCATTTTGTTCCCACGATGTAATTTTCTTAATATGACATGGATTTGCAGAAAACTTTGCTCAATCGTAGACAAAAACAAGCGCTATCTGCTGGTATAAACCAATCTTCTCACAGATTTGTAGTTTTTGTATAATTGGCTTTAGATGCGACCCTAATGTACAAGTTGAGAAGTTATGGTCATTTTGTTCCCACGATGTAATTTTCTTAATATGACATGGATTTGCAGAAAACTTTGCTCAAATGTACACAAAAACAAGTGCTATCTGCTGGTATAAACCAATCTTCTCACAGATTTGTAGTTTTTGTATAATTGGCTTTAGATGCGACCCTAATGTACAAGTTGAGAAGTTATGGTCATTTTGTTCCCACGATGTAATTTTCTTAATATGACATGGATTTGCAGAAAACTTTGCTCAAATGTACACAAAAACAAGTGCTATCTGCTGATGTCAATCAATCTTCTCACAGATTTGTAGTTTTTGAATAATTTGCTTTAGATGCGACCCTAATGTACAAGCTGAGAAGTTATTGTCATTTTGTTCCCACGATGTAATTTTCTTAATATGACATGGATTTGCAGAAAACTTTGCTCAAATGTACACACAAACAAGTGCTATCTGCTGGTATAAACCAATCTTCTCACAGATTTGTAGTTTTTGTATAATTGGCTTTAGATGCGACCCTAATGTACAAGTTGAGCAGTTATTGTCATTTTGTTCCCACGATGAAATTTTCTTAATATGACATGGATTTGCAGAAAACTTTGCTCAAATGTACACAAAAACAAGTGCTATCTGCTTGTATAAACCAATCTTATCACAGATAGACTTGTAGTTTTTGTATAATTGGCTTTAGATGCCACCCTAATGTACAAGTTGAGCAGTTATTGTCATTTACTTCCCACGATGAACTTTTCTTAATATGACATGGATTTGCAGAAAACTTTGCTCAATCGAAGACAAAAACAAGTGCTATCTGCTGGTATAAACCAATCTTCTCACAGATTTTTAGTTTTTGAATAATTGACTTTAGATGCGACTCTAATGTACAAGTTGAGTAGTTATTGTCATTTTGTTCCCACGATGAAATTTTCTTAATATGACATGGATTTGCAGAAAACTTTGCTCAAATGTACACAAAAACAAGTGCTATCTGCTGATGTCAATCAATCTTCTCACAGATTTGTAGTTTTTGTATAATTTGCTTTAGATGCGACCCTAATGTACAAGCTGAGAAGTTATTGTCATTTTGTTCCCACGATGTAATTTTCTTAATATGACATGGATTTGCAGAAAACTATGCTCAAATGTACACACAAACAAGTGCTATCTGCTGGTATAAACCAATCTTCTCACAGATTTGTAGTTTTTGTATAATTGGCTTTAGATGCGACCCTAATGTACAAGTTGAGCAGTTATTGTCATTTTGTTCCCACGATGTAATTTTCTTAATATGACATGGATTTGCAGAAAACTTTGCTCAAATGTACACAAAAGCAAGTGCTATCTGCTGGTATAAACCAATCTTCTCACAGATTTGTAGTTTTTGTATAATTGGCTTTAGATGCGACCCTAATGTACAAGTTGAGCAGTTATTGTCATTTTGTTCCCACGATGTAATTTTCTTAATATGACATGGATTTGCAGAAAACTTTGCTCAAATGTACACAAAAACAAGTGCTATCTGCTGGTATAAACCAATCTTCTCACAGATTTTCAGTTTTTGAAAAATTGACTTTAGATGCGACCCTAATGTACAAGTTGAGCAGTTATTGTCATTTTGTTCCCACGGTGTAATTTTCTTAATATGACATGGATTTGCAGAAAACTTTGCTCAAATGTACACAAAAGCAAGTGCTATCTGCTGGTATAAACCAATCTTCTCACAGATTTTTAGTTTTTGAATAATTGACTTTAGATGCGACTCTAATGTACAAGTTGAGTAGTTATTGTCATTTTGTTCCCACGATGAAATTTTCTTAATATGACATGGATTTGCAGAAAACTTTGCTCAAATGTACACAAAAACAAGTGCCATCTGCTGGTATAAACCAATCTTATCACAGATTTGTAGTTTTTGTATGATTGGCTTTAGATGCGACACTAATGTACAAGTTGAGAAGTTATGGTCATTTTGTTCCCACGATGTAATTTTCTTAATATGACACGGATTTGCAGAAAACTTTGCTCAAATGTACACAAAAACAAGTGCTATCTGCTGATGTCAATCAATCTTCTCACAGATTTGTAGTTTTTGTATAATTTGCTTTAGATGCGACCCTAATGTACAAGCTGAGAAGTTATTGTCATTTTGTTCCCACGATGTAATTTTCTTAATATGACATGGATTTGCAGAAAACTTTGCTCAAATGTACACACAAACAAGTGCTATCTGCTGGTATAAACCAATCTTTTCACAGATTTGTGGTTTTGTATAATTGGCTTTAGATGCGACCCTAATGTACAAGTTGAGCAGTTATTGTCATTTTGTTCCCACGATGAAATTTTCTTAATATGACATGGATTTGCAGAAAACTTTGCTCAAATGTACACAAAAACAAGTGCTATCTGCTTGTATAAACCAATCTTATCACAGATAGACTTGTAGTTTTTGTATAATTGGCTTTAGATGCGACCCTAATGTACAAGTTGAGCAGTTATTGTCATTTTGTTCCCACGATGAAATTTTCTTAATATGACATGGATTTGCAGAAAACTTTGCTCAATCGTAGACAAAAACAAGTGCTATCTGCTGGTATAAACCAATCTTCTCACAGATTTTTAGTTTTTGAATAATTGACTTTAGATGCGACTCTAATGTACAAGTTGAGTAGTTATTGTCATTTTGTTCCCACGATGAAATTTTCTTAATATGACATGGATTTGCAGAAAACTTTGCTCAAATGTACACAAAAACAAGTGCTATCTGCTGGTATAAACCAATCTTCTCACAGATTTTCAGTTTTTGAAAAATTGACTTTAGATGCGACTCTAATGTACAAGTTGAGTAGTTATTGTCATTTTGTTCCCACGATGAAATTTTCCTAATATGACATGGATTTGCAGAAAACTTTGCTCAAATGTACACAAAAACAAGTGCTTTCTGCTGGTATAAACCAATCTTCTCACAGATTTTCAGTTTTTGAAAAATTGACTTTAGATGCGACTCTAATGTACAAGTTGAGAAGTTATTGTCATTTTGTTCCCACGATGTAATTTTCTTAATATGACATGGATTTGCAGAAAACTTTGCTCAAATGTACACAAAAACAAGTGCTATCTGCTGGTATAAACCAATCTTCTCACAGATTTGTAGTTTTTGTATAATTGGCTTTAGATGCGACTCTAATAAACAAGTTGAGTAGTTATTGTCATTTTGTTCCCACGATGAAATTTTCTTAATATGACATGGATTTGCAGAAAACTTTGCTCAATCGTAGACAAAAACAAGTGCTATCTGCTGGTATAAACCAATCTTCTCACAGATTTGTAGTTTTTGTATAATTGGCTTTAGATGCGACCCTAATGTACAAGTTGAGAAGTTATGGTCATTTTGTTCCCACGATGTAATTTTCTTAATATGACACGGATTTGCAGAAAACTTTGCTCAAATGTACACAAAAACAAGTGCTATCTGCTGATGTCAATCAATCTTCTCACAGATTTGTAGTTTTTGAATAATTTGCTTTAGATGCGACCCTAATGTACAAGCTGAGAAGTTATTGTCATTTTGTTCCCACGATGTAATTTTCTTAATATGACATGGATTTGCAGAAAACTTTGCTCAAATGTACACACAAACAAGTGCTATCTGCTGGTATAAACCAATCTTCTCACAGATTTGTAGTTTTTGTATAATTGGCTTTAGATGCGACCCTAATGTACAAGTTGAGCAGTTATTGTCATTTTGTTCCCACGATGAAATTTTCTTAATATGACATGGATTTGCAGAAAACTTTGCTCAAATGTACACAAAAGCAAGTGCTATCTGCTGGTATAAACCAATCTTCTCACAGATTTGTAGTTTTTGTATAATTGGCTTTAGATGCGACCCTAATGTACAAGTTGAGCAGTTATTGTCATTTTGTTCCCACGATGAAATTTTCTTAATATGACATGGATTTGCAGAAAACTTTGCTCAAATGTACACAAAAACAAGTGCTATCTGCTGGTATAAACCAATCTTCTCACAGATTTTCAGTTTTTGAAAAATTGACTTTAGATGCGACTCTAATGTACAAGTTGAGTAGTTATTGTCATTTTGTTCCCACGATGAAATTTTCCTAATATGACATGGATTTGCAGAAAACTTTGCTCAAATGTACACAAAAACAAGTGCTTTCTGCTGGTATAAACCAATCTTCTCACAGATTTTCAGTTTTTGAAAAATTGACTTTAGATGCGACTCTAATGTACAAGTTGAGAAGTTATTGTCATTTTGTTCCCACGATGTAATTTTCTTAATATGACATGGATTTGCAGAAAACTTTGCTCAAATGTACACAAAAACAAGTGCTATCTGCTGGTATAAACCAATCTTCTCACAGATTTGTAGTTTTTGTATAATTGGCTTTAGATGCGACTCTAATAAACAAGTTGAGTAGTTATTGTCATTTTGTTCCCACGATGAAATTTTCTTAATATGACATGGATTTGCAGAAAACTTTGCTCAATCGTAGACAAAAACAAGTGCTATCTGCTGGTATAAACCAATCTTCTCACAGATTTTTAGTTTTTGAATAATTGACTTTAGATGCGACCCTAATGTACAAGTTGAGCAGTTATTGTCATTTTGTTCCCACGATGTAATTTTCTTAATATGACATGGATTTGCAGAAAACTTTGCTCAATCGTAGACAAAAACAAGCGCTATCTGCTGGTATAAACCAATCTTCTCACAGATTTGTAGTTTTTGTATAATTGGCTTTAGATGCGACCCTAATGTACAAGTTGAGAAGTTATGGTCATTTTGTTCCCACGATGTAATTTTCTTAATATGACATGGATTTGCAGAAAACTTTGCTCAAATGTACACAAAAACAAGTGCTATCTGCTGGTATAAACCAATCTTCTCACAGATTTGTAGTTTTTGTATAATTGGCTTTAGATGCGACCCTAATGTACAAGTTGAGAAGTTATGGTCATTTTGTTCCCACGATGTAATTTTCTTAATATGACATGGATTTGCAGAAAACTTTGCTCAAATGTACACAAAAACAAGTGCTATCTGCTGATGTCAATCAATCTTCTCACAGATTTGTAGTTTTTGAATAATTTGCTTTAGATGCGACCCTAATGTACAAGCTGAGAAGTTATTGTCATTTTGTTCCCACGATGTAATTTTCTTAATATGACATGGATTTGCAGAAAACTTTGCTCAAATGTACACACAAACAAGTGCTATCTGCTGGTATAAACCAATCTTCTCACAGATTTGTAGTTTTTGTATAATTGGCTTTAGATGCGACCCTAATGTACAAGTTGAGCAGTTATTGTCATTTTGTTCCCACGATGAAATTTTCTTAATATGACATGGATTTGCAGAAAACTTTGCTCAAATGTACACAAAAACAAGTGCTATCTGCTTGTATAAACCAATCTTATCACAGATAGACTTGTAGTTTTTGCATAATTGGCTTTAGATGCGACCCTAATGTACAAGTTGAGCAGTTATTGTCATTTTGTTCCCACGATGAAATTTTCTTAATATGACATGGATTTGCAGAAAACTTTGCTCAATCGTAGACAAAAACAAGTGCTATCTGCTGGTATAAACCAATCTTCTCACAGATTTTTAGTTTTTGAATAATTGACTTTAGATGCGACTCTAATGTACAAGTTGAGTAGTTATTGTCATTTTGTTCCCACGATGAAATTTTCTTAATATGACATGGATTTGCAGAAAACTTTGCTCAAATGTACACAAAAACAAGTGCTATCTGCTGATGTCAATCAATCTTCTCACAGATTTGTAGTTTTTGTATAATTTGCTTTAGATGCGACCCTAATGTACAAGCTGAGAAGTTATTGTCATTTTGTTCCCACGATGTAATTTTCTTAATATGACATGGATTTGCAGAAAACTATGCTCAAATGTACACACAAACAAGTGCTATCTGCTGGTATAAACCAATCTTCTCACAGATTTGTAGTTTTTGTATAATTGGCTTTAGATGCGACCCTAATGTACAAGTTGAGCAGTTATTGTCATTTTGTTCCCACGATGTAATTTTCTTAATATGACATGGATTTGCAGAAAACTTTGCTCAAATGTACACAAAAGCAAGTGCTATCTGCTGGTATAAACCAATCTTCTCACAGATTTGTAGTTTTTGTATAATTGGCTTTAGATGCGACCCTAATGTACAAGTTGAGCAGTTATTGTCATTTTGTTCCCACGATGTAATTTTCTTAATATGACATGGATTTGCAGAAAACTTTGCTCAAATGTACACAAAAACAAGTGCTATCTGCTGGTATAAACCAATCTTCTCACAGATTTTCAGTTTTTGAAAAATTGACTTTAGATGCGACCCTAATGTACAAGTTGAGCAGTTATTGTCATTTTGTTCCCACGGTGTAATTTTCTTAATATGACATGGATTTGCAGAAAACTTTGCTCAAATGTACACAAAAGCAAGTGCTATCTGCTGGTATAAACCAATCTTCTCACAGATTTTTAGTTTTTGAATAATTGACTTTAGATGCGACTCTAATGTACAAGTTGAGTAGTTATTGTCATTTTGTTCCCACGATGAAATTTTCTTAATATGACATGGATTTGCAGAAAACTTTGCTCAAATGTACACAAAAACAAGTGCTATCTGCTGGTATAAACCAATCTTATCACAGATTTGTAGTTTTTGTATAATTGGCTTTAGATGCGACCCTAATGTACAAGTTGAGAAGTTATGGTCATTTTGTTCCCACGATGTAATTTTCTTAATATGACACGGATTTGCAGAAAACTTTGCTCAAATGTACACAAAAACAAGTGCTATCTGCTGATGTCAATCAATCTTCTCACAGATTTGTAGTTTTTGTATAATTTGCTTTAGATGCGACCCTAATGTACAAGCTGAGAAGTTATTGTCATTTTGTTCCCACGATGTAATTTTCTTAATATGACATGGATTTGCAGAAAACTTTGCTCAAATGTACACACAAACAAGTGCTATCTGCTGGTATAAACCAATCTTTTCACAGATTTGTAGGTTTTGTATAATTGGCTTTAGATGCGACCCTAATGTACAAGTTGAGCAGTTATTGTCATTTTGTTCCCACGATGAAATTTTCTTAATATGACATGGATTTGCAGAAAACTTTGCTCAAATGTACACAAAAACAAGTGCTATCTGCTGGTATAAACCAATCTTATCACAGATAGACTTGTAGTTTTTGTATAATTGGCTTTAGATGCGACCCTAATGTACAAGTTGAGCAGTTATTTTCATTTTGTTCCCACGATGAAATTTTCTTAATATGACATGGATTTGCAGAAAACTTTGCTCAATCGTAGACAAAAACAAGTGCTATCTGCTGGTATAAACCAATCTTCTCACAGATTTTTAGTTTTTGAATAATTGACTTTAGATGCGACTCTAATGTACAAGTTGAGTAGTTATTGTCATTTTGTTCCCACGATGAAATTTTCTTAATATGACATGGATTTGCAGAAAACTTTGCTCAAATGTACACAAAAACAAGTGCTATCTGCTGATGTCAATCAATCTTCTCACAGATTTGTAGTTTTTGTATAATTTGCTTTAGATGCGACCCTAATGTACAAGCTGAGAAGTTATTGTCATTTTGTTCCCACGATGTAATTTTCTTAATATGACATGGATTTGCAGAAAACTATGCTCAAATGTACACAAAAACAAGTGCTATCTGCTGGTATAAACAAAACTTCTCACAGCTTTGTAGTTTTTGTATAATTGGCTTTAGATGCGACCCTAATGTACAAGTTGAGCAGTTATTGTCATTTTGTTCCCACGATGTAATTTTCTTAATATGACATGGATTTGCAGAAAACTTTGCTCAAATGTACACAAAAGCAAGTGCTATCTGCTGGTATAAACCAATCTTCTCACAGATTTGTAGTTTTTGTATAATTGGCTTTAGATGCGACCCTAATGTACAAGTTGAGCAGTTATTGTCATTTTGTTCCCACGATGTAATTTTCTTAATATGACATGGATTTGCAGAAAACTTTGCTCAAATGTACACAAAAACAAGTGCTATCTGCTGGTATAAACCAATCTTCTCACAGATTTTCAGTTTTTGAAAAATTGACTTTAGATGCGACCCTAATGTACAAGTTGAGCAGTTATTGTCAATTTGTTCCCACGGTGTAATTTTCTTAATATGACATGGATTTGCAGAAAACTTTGCTCAAATGTACACAAAAGCAAGTGCTATCTGCTGGTATAAACCAATCTTCTCACAGATTTTTAGTTTTTGAATAATTGACTTTAGATGCGACTCTAATATACAAGTTGAGTAGTTATTGTCATTTTGTTCCCACGATGAAATTTTCTTAATATGACATGGATTTGCAGAAAACTTTGCTCAAATGTACACAAAAACAAGTGCTATCTGCTGGTATATACCAATCTTATCACAGATTTGTAGTTTTTGTATAATTGGCTTTAGATGCGACCCTAATGTACAAGTTGAGAAGTTATGGTCATTTTGTTCCCACGATGTAATTTTCTTAATATGACACGGATTTGCAGAAAACTTTGCTCAAATGTACACAAAAACAAGTGCTATCTGCTGATGTCAATCAATCTTCTCACAGATTTGTAGTTTTTGTATAATTTGCTTTAGATGAGACCCTAATGTACAAGCTGAGAAGTTATTGTCATTTTGTTCCCACGATGTAATTTTCTTAATATGACATGGATTTGCAGAAAACTTTGCTCAAATGTACACACAAACAAGTGCTATCTGCTGGTATAAACCAATCTTCTCACAGATTTGTAGGTTTTGTATAATTGGCTTTAGATGCGACCCTAATGTACAAGTTGAGCAGTTATTGTCATTTTGTTCCCACGATGTAATTTTCTTAATATGACATGGATTTGCAGAAAACTTTGCTCAAATGTACACAAAAGCAAGTGCTATCTGCTGGTATAAACCAATCTTCTCACAGATTTGTAGTTTTTGTATAATTGGCTTTAGATGCGACCCTAATGTACAAGTTGAGCAGTTATTGTCATTTTGTTCCCACGATGTAATTTTCTTAATATGACATGGATTTGCAGAAAACTTTGCTCAAATGTACACAAAAACAAGTGCTATCTGCTGGTATAAACCAATCTTCTCACAGATTTTCAGTTTTTGAAAAATTGACTTTAGATGCGACTCTAATGTACAAGTTGAGTAGTTATTGTCATTTTGTTCCCACGATGAAATTTTCTTAATATGACATGGATTTGCAGAAAACTTTGCTCAAATGTACACAAAAACAAGTGCTTTCTGCTGGTATAAACCAATCTTCTCACAGATTTTCAGTTTTTGAAAAATTGACTTTAGATGCGACTCTAATGTACAAGTTGAGAAGTTATTGTCATTTTGTTCCCACGATGTAATTTTCTTAATATGACATGGATTTGCAGAAAACTTTGCTCAAATGTACACAAAAACAAGTGCTATCTGCTGATGTCAATCAAACTTTTCACAGATTTGTAGTATTTGTATAATTAGCTTTAGATGCGACCCTAATGTACAAGTTGAGAAGTTATTGTCATTTGTTCCCACGATGTAGTTTTCTTAATATGACATGGATTTGCAGAAAACTTTGCTCAAATGTACACACAAACAAGTGCTATCTGCTGGTATAAACCAATCTTCTCACAGATTTGTAGTTTTTGTATAATTGGCTTTAGATGCGACCCTAATGTACAAGTTGAGCAGTTATTGTCATTTTGTTCCCACGATGAAATTTTCTTAATATGACATGATTTGCAGAAAACTTTGCTCAAATGTACACAAAAACAAGTGCTATCTGCTGGTATAAACCAATCTTCTCACAGATTTTTAGTTTTTGAAAAATTGACTTTAGATGCGACTCTAATGTACAAGTTGAGTAGTTATTGTCATTTTGTTCCCACGATGAAATTTTCTTAATATGACATGGATTTGCAGAAAACTTTGCTCAAATGTACAAAAAAAACAAGTGCTTTCTGCTGGTATAAACCAATCTTCTCACAGATTTTCAGTTTTTGTATAATTGGCTTTAGATGCGACCCTAATGTACAAGTTGAGCAGTTATTGTCATTTTGTTCCCACGATGATTTTTTCTTAATATGACATGGATTTGCAGAAAACTTTGCTCAAATGTACACAAAAACAAGTGCTATCTGCTGGTATAAACCAATCTTCTCACAGATTTATAGTTTTTGTATAATTGGCTTTAGATGCGACCCTAATGTACAAGTTGAGCAGTTATTGTCATTTTGGTCCCACGATGAAATTTTCTTAATATGACATGGATTTGCAGAAAACTTTGCTCAAATGTACACAAAAACAAGTGCTTTCTGCTGGTATAAACCAATCTTCTCACAGATTTTCAGTTTTTGAAAAATTGACTTTAGATGCGACTCTAATGTACAAGTTGAGAAGTTATTGTCATTTTGTTCCCACGATGTAATTTTCTTAATATGACATGGATTTGCAGAAAACTTTGCTCAAATGTACACAAAAACAAGTGCTATCTGCTGATGTCAATCAAACTTTTCACAGTTTTGTAGTATTTGTATAATTAGCTTTAGATGCGACCCTAATGTACAAGTTGAGAAGTTATTGTCATTTTGTTCCCACGATGTAGTTTTCTTAATATGACATGGATTTGCAGAAAACTTTGCTCAAATGTACACACAAACAAGTGCTATCTGCTGGTATAAACCAATCTTCTCACAGATTTGTAGTTTTTGTATAATTGGCTTTAGATGCGACCTAATGTACAAGTTGAGCAGTTATTGTCATTTTGTTCCCACGATGTAATTTTCTTAATATGACATGGATTTGCAGAAAACTTTGCTCAAATGTACACAAAAACAAGTGCTATCTGCTGGTATAAACCAATCTTCTCACAGATTTTTAGTTTTTGAAAAATTGACTTCAGATGCGACTCTAATGTACAAGTTGAGTAGTTATTGTCATTTTGTTCCCACGATGAAATTTTCTTAATATGACATGGATTTGCAGAAAACTTTGCTCAAATGTACAAAAAAACAAGTGCTTTCTGCTGGTATAAACCAATCTTCTCACAGATTTTCAGTTTTTGTATAATTGGCTTTAGATGCGACCCTAATGTACAAGTTGAGCAGTTATTGTCATTTTGGTCCCACGATGAACTTTTCTTAATATGACATGGATTTGCAGAAAACTTTGCTCAAATGTACACAAAAACAAGTGCTATCTGCTGATGTCAATCAATCTTCTCACAGATTTGTAGTTTTTGTATAATTGGCTTTAGATGCGACCCTAATGTACAAGCTGAGCAGTTATTGTCATTTTGTTCCCACGATGTAATTTTCTTAATATGACATGGATTTGCAGAAAACTTTGCTCAAATGTACACAAAAACAAGTGCTATCTGCTGGTATAAACCAATCTTCTCACAGATTTTCAGTTTTTGAAAAATTGACTTTAGATGCGACTCTAATGTACAAGTTGAGAAGTTATTGTCATTTTGTTCCCACGATGTAGTTTTCTTAATATGACATGGATTTGCAGAAAACTTTGCTCAAATGTACACACAAACAAGTGCTATCTGCTGGTATAAACCAATCTTCTCACAGATTTGTAGTTTTTGTATAATTGGCTTTAGATGCGACCCTAATGTACAAGTTGAGCAGTTATTGTCATTTTGTTCCCACGATGTAATTTTCTTAATATGACATGGATTTGCAGAAAACTTTGCTCAAACGACACAAAAACAAGTGCTATCTGCTGGTATAAACCAATCTTCTCACAGATTTTTAGTTTTTGAAAAATTGACTTTAGATGCGACTCTAATGTACAAGTTGAGTAGTTATTGTCATTTTGTTCCCACGATGAAATTTTCTTAATATAACATGGATTTGCAGAAAACTTTGCTCAAATGTACAAAAAAACAAGTGCTTTCTGCTGGTATAAACCAATCTTCTCACAGATTTTCAGTTTTTGTATAATTGGCTTTAGATGCGACCCTAATGTACAAGTTGAGCAGTTATTGTCATTTTGTTCCCACGATGAACTTTTCTTAATATGACATGGATTTGCAGAAAACTTTGCTCAAATGTACACAAAAACAAGTGCTATCTGCTGATGTCAATCAATCTTCTCACAGATTTGTAGTTTTTGTATAATTGGCTTTAGATGCGACCCTAATGTACAAGCTGAGCAGTTATTGTCATTTTGTTCCCACGATGTAATTTTCTTAATATGACATGGATTTGCAGAAAACTTTGCTCAAATGTACACAAAAACAAGTGCTATCTGCTGGTTATAAACCAATCTTCTCACAGATTTTCAGTTTTTGAAAAATTGACTTTAGATGCGACCCTAATGTACAAGTTGAGCAGTTATTGTCATTTTGTTCCCACGGTGTAATTTTCTTAATATGACATGGATTTGCAGAAAACTTTGCTCAAATGTACACAAAAACAAGTGCTATCTGCTGGTATAAACCAATCTTCTCACAGATTTATAGTTTTTGTATAATTGGCTTTAGATGCGACCCTCATGTACAAGTTGAGCAGTTATTGTCATTTTGGTCCCACGATGAAATTTTCTTAATATGACATGGATTTGCAGAAAACTTTGCTCAAATGTACACAAAAACAAGTGCTTTCTGCTGGTATAAACCAATCTTCTCACAGATTTTCAGTTTTTGAAAAATTGACTTTAGATGCGACTCTAATGTACAAGTTGAGAAGTTATTGTCATTTTGTTCCCACGATGTAATTTTCTTAATATGACATGGATTTGCAGAAAACTTTGCTCAAATGTACACAAAAACAAGTGCTATCTGCTGATGTCAATCAAACTTTTCACAGATTTGTAGTATTTGTATAATTAGCTTTAGATGCGACCCTAATGTACAAGTTGAGAAGTTATTGTCATTTGTTCCCACGATGTAGTTTTCTTAATATGACATGGATTTGCAGAAAACTTTGCTCAAATGTACACACAAACAAGTGCTATCTGCTGGTATAAACCAATCTTCTCACAGATTTGTAGTTTTTGTATAATTGGCTTTAGATGCGACCCTAATGTACAAGTTGAGCAGTTATTGTCATTTTGCTCCCACGATGTAATTTTCTTAATATGACATGGATTTGCAGAAAACTTTGCTCAAATGTACACAAAAACAAGTGCTATCTGCTGGTATAAACCAATCTTCTCACAGATTTTTAGTTTTTGAAAAATTGACTTTAGATGCGACTCTAATGTACAAGTTGAGTAGTTATTGTCATTTTGTTCCCACGATGAAATTTTCTTAATATGACATGGATTTGCAGAAAACTTTGCTCAAATGTACAAAAAAACAAGTGCTTTCTGCTGGTATAAACCAATCTTCTCACAGATTTTCAGTTTTTGTATAATTGGCTTTAGATGCGACCCTAATGTACAAGTTGAGCAGTTATTGTCATTTTGGTCCCACGATGAACTTTTCTTAATATGACATGGATTTGCAGAAAACTTTGCTCAAATGTACACAAAAACAAGTGCTATCTGCTGATGTCAATCAATCTTCTCACAGATTTGTAGTTTTGTATAATTGGCTTTAGATGCGACCCTAATGTACAAGCTGAGCAGTTATTGTCATTTTGTTCCCATGATGTAATTTTCTTAATATGACATGGATTTGCAGAAAACTTTGCTCAAATCTACACAAAAACAAGTGCTATCTGCTGGTATAAACCAATCTTCTCACAGATTTTCAGTTTTTGAAAAATTGACTTTAGATGCGACCCTAATGTACAAGTTGAGCAGTTATTGTCATTTTGTTCCCACGGTGTAATTTTCTTAATATGACATGGATTTGCAGAAAACTTTGCTCAAATGTACACAAAAAACAAGTGCTATCTGCTGGTATAAACCAATCTTCTCACAGATTTTTAGTTTTTGTATAATTGGCTTAGATGCGACCCTAATGTACAAGTTGAGCAGTTATTGTCATTTTGGTCCCACGATGAAATTTTCTTAATATAACATGGATTTGCAGAAAACTTTGCTCAAATGTACACAAAAAACAAGTGCTTTCTGCTGGTATATAAACCAATCTTCTCACAGATTTGTAGTTTTTGTATAATTGGCTTTAGATGCGACCCTTATGTACAAGTTGAGCAGTTATTGTCATTTTGTTCCCACGATGAAATTTTCTTAATATGACATGGATTTGCAGAAAACTTTGCTCAAATGTACACAAAAAACAAGTGCTATCTGCTGGTATAAACCAATCTTCTCACAGATTTGTAGTTTTTGTATAATTGGCTTTAGATGCGACCCTAATGTACAAGTTGAGCAGTTATTGTCATTTTGTTCCCACGATGTAGTTTTCTTAATATGACATGGATTTGCAGAAAACTTTGCTCAAATGTACACACAAACAAGTGCTATCTGCTGGTATAAACCAATCTTCTCACAGATTTGTAGTTTTTGTATAATTGGCTTTAGATGCGACCCTAATGTACAAGTTGAGCAGTTATTGTCATTTTGCTCCCACGATGTAATTTTCTTAATATGACATGGATTTGCAGAAAACTTTGCTCAAATGTACACAAAAACAAGTGCTATCTGCTGGTATAAACCAATCTTCTCACAGATTTTTAGTTTTTGAAAAAATTGACTTTAGATGCGACTCTAATGTACAAGTTGAGTAGTTATTGTCATTTTGTTCCCACGATGAAATTTTCTTAATATGACATGGATTTGCAGAAAACTTTGCTCAAATGTACAAAAAAACAAGTGCTTTCTGCTGGTATAAACCAATCTTCTCACAGATTTTCAGTTTTTGTATAATTGGCTTTAGATGCGACCCTAATGTACAAGTTGAGCAGTTATTGTCATTTTGTTCCCACGATGAAATTTTCTTAATATGACATGGATTTGCAGAAAACTTTGCTCAAATGTACACAAAAACAAGTGCTATCTGCTGGTATAAACCAATCTTCTCACAGATTTATAGTTTTTGTATAATTGGCTTTAGATGCGACCCTAATGTACAAGTTGAGCAGTTATTGTCATTTTGGTCCCACGATGAACTTTTCTTAATATGACATGGATTTGCAGAAAACTTTGCTCAAATGTACACAAAAACAAGTGCTATCTGCTGATGTCAATCAATCTTCTCACAGATTTGTAGTTTTTGTATAATTGGCTTTAGATGCGACCCTAATGTACAAGCTGAGCAGTTATTGTCATTTTGTTCCCACGATGTAATTTTCTTAATATGACATGGATTTGCAGAAAACTTTGCTCAAATGTACACAAAAACAAGTGCTATCTGCTGGTATAAACCAATCTTCTCACAGATTTTCAGTTTTTGAAAAATTGACTTTAGATGCGACCCTAATGTACAAGTTGAGCAGTTATTGTCATTTTGTTCCCACGGTGTAATTTTCTTAATATGACATGGATTTGCAGAAAACTTTGCTCAAATGTACACAAAAGCAAGTGCTATCTGCTGGTATAAACCAATCTTCTCACAGATTTTTAGTTTTTGAATAATTGACTTTAGATGCGACTCTAATGTACAAGTTGAGTAGTTATTGTCATTTTGTTCCCACGATGAAATGTTCTTAATATGACATGGATTTGCAGAAAACTTTGCTCAAATGTACACAAAAACAAGTGCTATCTGCTGGTATAAACCAATCTTATCACAGATTTGTAGTTTTTGTATAATTGGCTTTAGATGCGACCCTAATGTACAAGTTGAGAAGTTATGGTCATTTTGTTCCCACGATGTAATTTTCTTAATATGACACGGATTTGCAGAAAACTTTGCTCAAATGTACACAAAAACAAGTGCTATCTGCTGATGTCAATCAATCTTCTCACAGATTTGTAGTTTTTGTATAATTTGCTTTAGATGCGACCCTAATGTACAAGCTGAGAAGTTATTGTCATTTTGTTCCCACGATGTAATTTTCTTAATATGACATGGATTTGCAGAAAACTTTGCTCAAATGTACACACAAACAAGTGCTATCTGCTGGTATAAACCAATCTTCTCACAGATTTGTAGGTTTTGTATAATTGGCTTTAGATGCGACCCTAATGTACAAGTTGAGCAGTTATTGTCATTTTGTTCCCACGATGTAATTTTCTTAATATGACATGGATTTGCAGAAAACTTTGCTCAAATGTACACAAAAGCAAGTGCTATCTGCTGGTATAAACCAATCTTCTCACAGATTTGTAGTTTTTGTATAATTGGCTTTAGATGCGACCCTAATGTACAAGTTGAGCAGTTATTGTCATTTTGTTCCCACGATGTAATTTTCTTAATATGACATGGATTTGCAGAAAACTTTGCTCAAATGTACACAAAAACAAGTGCTATCTGCTGGTATAAACCAATCTTCTCACAGATTTTCAGTTTTTGAAAAATTGACTTTAGATGCGACTCTAATGTACAAGTTGAGTAGTTATTGTCATTTTGTTCCCACGATGAAATTTTCTTAATATGACATGGATTTGCAGAAAACTTTGCTCAAATGTACACAAAAACAAGTGCTTTCTGCTGGTATAAACCAATCTTCTCACAGATTTTCAGTTTTTGAAAAATTGACTTTAGATGCGACTCTAATGTACAAGTTGAGAAGTTATTGTCATTTTGTTCCCACGATGTAATTTTCTTAATATGACATGGATTTGCAGAAAACTTTGCTCAAATGTACACAAAAACAAGTGCTATCTGCTGATGTCAATCAAACTTTTCACAGATTTGTAGTATTTGTATAATTAGCTTTAGATGCGACCCTAATGTACAAGTTGAGAAGTTATTGTCATTTGTTCCCACGATGTAGTTTTCTTAATATGACATGGATTTGCAGAAAACTTTGCTCAAATGTACACACAAACAAGTGCTATCTGCTGGTATAAACCAATCTTATCACAGATTTGTAGTTTTTGTATAATTGGCTTTAGATGCGACCCTAATGTACAAGTTGAGCAGTTATTGTCATTTTGTTCCCACGATGTAATTTTCTTAATATGACATGGATTTGCAGAAAACTTTGCTCAAATGTACACAAAAACAAGTGCTATCTGCTGGTATAAACCAATCTTCTCACAGATTTTTAGTTTTTGAAAAATTGACTTTAGATGCGACTCTAATGTACAAGTTGAGTAGTTATTGTCATTTTGTTCCCACGATGAAATTTTCTTAATATGACATGGATTTGCAGAAAACTTTGCTCAAATGTACAAAAAAACAAGTGCTTTCTGCTGGTATAAACCAATCTTCTCACAGATTTTCAGTTTTTGTATAATTGGCTTTAGATGCGACCCTAATGTACAAGTTGAGCAGTTATTGTCAATTTGTTCCAACGATGAAATTTTCTGAATATGACATGGATTTGCAGAAAACTTTGCTCAAATGTACACAAACACAAGTGCTATCTGCTGGTATAAACCAATCTTCTCACAGATTTGTAGTTTTTGTATAATTGGCTTTAGATGCGACCCTAATGTACAAGTTGAGCAGTTATTGTCATTTTGTTCCCACGATGAAATTTTCTTAATATGACATGGATTTGCAGAAAACTTTGCTCAAATGTACACAAAAACAAGTGCTATCTGCTGATGTCAATCAATCTTCTCACAGATTTGTAGTTTTTGTATAATTGGCTTTAGATGCGACCCTAATGTACAAGCTGAGCAGTTATTGTCATTTTGTTCCCACGATGAAATTTTCTAAATATGACATTGATTTGCAGAAAACTTTGCTCAAATTAGACAAAAACAAGTGCTATCTGCTTGTATAAACCAATCTTCTCACAGATTTGTAGTTTTTGTATAATTGGCTTTAGATGCGACCCTATGTACAAGTTGAGCAGTTATTGTCAATTTGTTCCCACGATGTAATTTTCTTAATATGACATGGATTTGCAGAAAACTTTGCTCAAATGTACACAAAAGCAAGTGCTATCTGCAGGTATAAACCAATCTTCTCACAGATTTGTAGTTTTTGTATAATTGGCTTTAGATGCGACCCTAATGTACAAGTTGAGCAGTTATTGTCATTTTGTTCCCACGATGAAATTTTCTTAATATGACATGGATTTGCAGAAAACTTTGCTCAAATGTACACAAAAACAAGTGCTATCAGCTGGTATAAACCAATCTTCTCACAGATTTGTAGTTTTTGTATAATTGGCTTTAGATGCGACCCTTATGTACAAGTTGAGCAGTTATTGTCATTTTGTTCCCACGATGAAATTTTCTGAATATGACATGGATTTGCAGAAAACTTTGCTCAAATGTACACAAAAACAAGTGCTATCTGCTGGTATAAACCAATCTTCTCACAGATTTGTAGTTTTTGTATAATTGGCTTTAGATGCGACCCTAATGTACAAGTTGAGCAGTTATTGTCATTTTGTTCCCACGATGAAATTTTCTTAATATGACATGGATTTGCAGAAAACTTTGCTCAAATGTACACAAAAACAAGTGCTATCTGCTGGTATAAACCAATCTTCTCACAGATTTGTAGTTTTTGTATAATTGGCTTTAGATGCGACCCTAATGTACAAGTTGAGCAGTTATTGTCATTTTGTTCCCACGATGAAATTTTCTTAATATGACATGGATTTGCAGAAAACTTTGCTCAAATGTACACAAAAGCAAGTGCTATCTGCTGGTATAAACCAATCTTCTCACAGAGTTGTAGTTTTTGTATAATTGGCTTTAGATGCGACCCTAATGTACAAGTTGAGAAGTTATTGTCATTTTGTCCCCACGATGTAATTTTCTTAATATGACATGGATTTGCAGAAAACTTTGCTCAAATGTACACACAAAAAAGTGCTATCGGCTGATGTCAATCAATCTTCTCACAGATTTGTAGTATTTGTATAATTGGCTTTAGATGCGACCCTAATGTACAAGTTGAGAAGTTATTGTCATTTTGTTTCCACGATGTACTTTTCTTAATATGACATGGATTTGCAGAAACCTTTGCTCAAATGTACACAAAAGCAAGTGCTATCTGCTGGTATAAACCAATCTTCTCACAGATTTGTAGTTTTTGTATAATTGGCTTTAGATGCGACCCTAATGTACAAGTTGAGAAGTTATTGTCATTTTGTTTCCACGATGTTATTTTCTTAATATGACATGGATTTGCAGAAAACTTCGCTCAAATGTACACAAAAGCAAGTGCTATCTGCTGGTATAAACCAATCTTCTCACAAATTTGTAGTTTTTGTATAATTGGCTTTAGATGCGACCCTTATGTACAAGTTGAGCAGTTATTGTCAATTTGTTCCAACGATGAAATTTTCTGAATATGACATGGATTTGCAGAAAACTTTGCTCAAATGTACACAAACACAAGTGCTATCTGCTGGTATAAACCAATCTTCTCACAGATTTGTAGTTTTTGTATAATTGGCTTTAGATGCGACCCTAATGTACAAGTTGAGCAGTTATTGTCATTTTGTTCCCACGATGAAATTTTCTTAATATGACATGGATTTGCAGAAAACTTTGCTCAAATGTACACAAAAACAAGTGCTATCTGCTGATGTCAATCAATCTTCTCACAGATTTGTAGTTTTTGTATAATTGGCTTTAGATGCGACCCTAATGTACAAGCTGAGCAGTTATTGTCATTTTGTTCCCACGATGAAATTTTCTTAATATGACATTGATTTGCAGAAAACTTTGCTCAAATGTACACAAAAACAAGTGCTATCTGCTTGTATAAACCAATCTTCTCACAGATTTGTAGTTTTTGTATAATTGGCTTTAGATGCGACCCTAATGTACAAGTTGAGCAGTTATTGTCATTTTGTTCCCACGATGAAATTTTCTTAATATGACATGGATTTGCAGAAAACTTTGCTCAAATATACACAAAAACAAGTGCTATCAGCAGGTATAAACCAATCTTCTCACAGATTTGTAGTTTTTGTATAATTGGCTTTAGATGCGACCCTAATGTACAAGTTGAGCAGTTATTGTCATTTTGTTCCCACGATGAAATTTTCTGAATATGACATGGATTTGCAGAAAACTTTGCTCAAATGTACACAAAAACAAGTGCTATCTGCTGGTATAAACCAATCTTCTCACAGATTTGTAGTTTTTGTATAATTGGCTTTAGATGCGACCCTAATGTACAAGTTGAGCAGTTATTGTCATTTTGTTCCCACGATGAAATTTTCTTAATATGACATGGATTTGCAGAAAACTTTGCTCAAATGTACACAAAAAAAGGTGCTATCTGCTTGTATAAACCAATCTTATCACAGATTTGTAGTTTTTGTATAATTGGCTTTAGATGCGACCCTAAAGTACAAGCTGAGCAGTTATTGTCATTTTGTTCCCACGATGAAATTTTCTAAATATGACATTGATTTGCAGAAAACTTTGCTCAAATGTACACAAAAACAAGTGCAATCTGCTTGTATAAACCAATCTTCTCACAGATTTGTAGTTTTTGTATAATTGGCTTTAGATGCGACCCTAATGTACAAGTTGAGCAGTTATTGTCATGTTGTTCCCACGATGTAATTTTCTTAATATGACATGGATTTGCAGAAAACTTTGCTCAAAATGTTCACAAAAGCAAGTGCTATCTGCTGGTATAAACCAATCTTCTCACAGATTTGTAGTTTTTGTATAATTGGCTTTAGATGCGACCCTAATGTACAAGTTGAGCAGTTATTGTCATTTTGTTCCCACGATGAAATTTTCTGAATATGACATTGATTTGCAGAAAACTTTGCTCAAATGTACACAAAAACAAGTGCTATCTGCTGGTATAAACCAATCTTCTCACAGATTTGTAGTTTTTGTATAATTGGCTTTAGATGCGACCCTAATGTACAAGTTGAGCAGTTATTGTCATTTTGTTCCCACGATGTAATTTTCTTAATATGACATGGATTTGCAGAAAACGTTGCTCAAATGTACACAAAAACAAGTGCTATCTGCTGGTATAAACCAATCTTCTCACAGATTTGTAGTTTTTGTATAATTGGCTTTAGATGCGACCCTTATGTACAAGTTGAGCAGTTATTGTCATTTTGTTCCCACGATGTAATTTTCTTAATATGACATGGATTTGCAGAAAACGTTGCTCAAATGTACACAAAAACAAGTGCTATCTGCTGGTATAAACCAATCTTCTCACAGATTTGTAGTTTTTGTATAATTGGCTTTAGATGCGACCCTAATGTACAAGTTGAGAAGTTATTGTCATTTTGTTCCCACGATGTAATTTTCTTAATATGACATGGATTTGCAGAAACCTTTGCTCAAATGAACACACAAACAAGTGCTATCTGCTGGTATAAACCAATCTTCTCACAGATTTGTAGTTTTTGTATAATTGGCTTTAGATGCGACCCTAATGTACAAGTTGAGCAGTTATTGTCATTTTGTTCCCACGATGTAATTTTCTTAATATGACATGGATTTGCAGAAAACTTTGCTCAAAATGTTTACAAAAGCAAGTGCTATCTGCTGGTATAAACCAATCTTCTCACAGATTTGTAGTTTTTGTATAATTGGCTTTAGATGCGACCCTAATGTACAAGTTGAGCAGTTATTGTCAATTTGTTCCCACGATGAAATTTTCTTAATATGACATGGATTTGCAGAAAACTTTGCTCAAATGTACACAAAAACAAGTGCTATCAGCTGGTATAAACCAATCTTCTCACAGATTTGTAGTTTTTGTATAATTGGCTTTAGATGCGACCCTAATGTACAAGTTGAGCAGTTATTGTCATTTTGTTCCCACGATGAAATTTTCTTAATATGACATGGATTTGCAGAAAACTTTGCTCAAATGTACACACAAACAAGTGCTATCTGCTGGTATAAACCAATCTTCTCACAGATTTGTAGTTTTTGTATAATTGGCTTTAGATGCGACCCTAATGTACAAGTTGAGCAGTTATTGCCAATTTGTTCCAACGATGAAATTTTCTGAATATGACATGGATTTGCAGAAAACTTTGCTCAAATGTACACAAACACAAGTGCTATCTGCTGGTATAAACCAATCTTCTCACAGATTTGTAGTTTTTGTATAATTGGCTTTAGATGCGACCCTAATGTACAAGTTGAGCAGTTATTGTCATTTTGTTCCCACGATGAAATTTTCTTAATATGACATGGATTTGCAGAAAACTTTGCTCAAATGTACACAAAAACAAGTGCTATCTGCTGATGTCAATCAATCTTCTCACAGATTTGTAGTTTTTGTATAATTGGCTTTAGATGCGACCCTAATGTACAAGCTGAGCAGTTATTGTCATTTTGTTCCCACGATGAAATTTTCTAAATATGACATTGATTTGCAGAAAACTTTGCTCAAATGTACACAAAAACAAGTGCTATCTGCTTGTATAAACCAATCTTCTCACAGATTTGTAGTTTTTGTATAATTGGCTTTAGATGCGACCCTAATGTACAAGTTGAGCAGTTATTGTCAATTTGTTCACACGATGTAATTTTCTTAATATGACATGGATTTGCAGAAAACTTTGCTCAAATGTACACAAAAGCAAGTGCTATCTGCAGGTATAAACCAATCTTCTCACAGATTTGTAGTTTTTGTATAATTGGCTTTAGATGCGACCCTAATGTACAAGTTGAGCAGTTATTGTCATTTTGTTCCCACGATGAAATTTTCTTAATATGACATGGATTTGCAGAAAACTTTGCTCAAATGTACACAAAAGCAAGTGCTATCTGCTGGTATAAACCAATCTTCTCACAGATTTGTAGTTTTTGTATAATTGGCTTTAGATGCGACCCTAATGTACAAGTTGAGCAGTTATTGTCATTTTGTTCCCACGATGAAATTTTCTGAATATGACATGGATTTGCAGAAAACTTTGCTCAAATGTACACAAACACAAGTGCTATCTGCTGGTATAAACCAATCTTCTCACAGATTTGTAGTTTTTGTATAATTGGCTTTAGATGCGACCCTAATGTACAAGTTGAGCAGTTATTGTCATTTTGTTCCCACGATGAAATTTTCTTAATATGACATGGATTTGCAGAAACCTTTGCTCAAATGTACACAAAAACAAGTGCTATCTGCTGATGTCAATCAATCTTCTCACATATTTGTAGTTTTTGTATAATTGGCTTTAGATGCGACCCTAATGTACAAGCTGAGCAGTTATTGTCATTTTGTTCCCACGATGAAATTTTCTAAATATGACATTGATTTGCAGAAAACTTTGCTCAAATGTACACAAAAACAAGTGCTATCTGCTTGTATAAACCAATCTTCTCACAGTTTTGTAGTTTTTGTATAATTGGCTTTAGATGCGACCCTAATGTACAAGTTGAGCAGTTATTGTCATTTTGTTCCCACGATGAAATTTTCTTAATATGACATGGATTTGCAGAAACCTTTGCGCAAATGTACACAAAAACAAGTGCTATCTGCTGATGTCAATCAATCTTCTCACAGATTTGTAGTTTTTGTATAATTGGCTTTAGATGCGACCCTAATGTACAAGCTGAGCAGTTATTGTCATTTTGTTCCCACGATGAAATTTTCTAAATATGACATTGATTTGCAGAAAACTTTGCTCAAATGTACACAAAAAAAGGTGCTATCTGCTTGTAAAAACCAATCTTATCACAGATTTGTAGTTTTTGTATAATTGGCTTTAGATGCGACCCTAATGTACAAGCTGAGCAGTTATTGTCATTTTGTTCCCACGATGAAATTTTCTAAATATGACATTGATTTGCAGAAAACTTTGCTCAAATGTATAAAAAAACAAGTGCAATCTGCTTGTATAAACCAATCTTCTCACAGATTTGTAGTTTTTGTATAATTGGCTTTAGATGCGACCCTAATGTACAAGTTGAGCGGTTATTGTCATTTTGTTCCCACGATGAAATTTTCTTAATATGACATGGATTTGCAGAAAACTTTGCTCAAATGTACACAAAAACAAGTGCTATCTGCTGATGTCAATCAATCTTCTCACAGATTTGTAGTTTTTGTATAATTGGCTTTAGATGCGACCCTAATGTACAAGCTGAGCAGTTATTGTCATTTTGTTCCCACGATGAAATTTTCTTAATATGACATGGATTTGCAGAAAACTTTGCTCAAATGTACACAAAAACAAGTGCTATCTGCTTGTAAAAACCAATCTTATCACAGATTTGTAGTTTTTGTATAATTGGCTTTAGATGCGACCCTTATGTACAAGTTGAGCAGTTATTGTCATTTTGTTCCCACGATGTAATTTTCTTAATATGACATGGATTTGCAGAAAACTTTGCTCAAATGTACACAAAAGCAAGTGCTATCTGCTGGTATAAACCAATCTTCTCACAGATTTGTAGTTTTTGTATAATTGGCTGTAGATGCGACCCTAATGTACACGTTGAGCAGTTATTGTCATTTTGTTCCCACGATGAAATTTTCTTAATATGACATGGATTTGCAGAAAACTTTGCTCAAATGTACACAAAAGCAAGTGCTATCTGCTGGTATAAACCAATCTTCTCACAGATTTGTAGTTTTTGTATAATTGGCTTTAGATGCGACCCTAATGTACAAGCTGAGCAGTTATTGTCATTTTGTTCCCACGATGAAATTTTCTAAATATGACATTGATTTGCAGAAAACTTTGCTCAAATGTACACAAAAACAAGTGCTATCTGCTTGTATAAACCAATCTTCTCACAGATTTGTAGTTTTTGTATAATTGGCTTTAGATGCGACCCTAATGTACAAGTTGAGCAGTTATTGTCAATTTGTTCACACGATGTAATTTTCTTAATATGACATGGATTTGCAGAAAACTTTGCTCAAATGTACACAAAAGCAAGTGCTATCTGCAGGTATAAACCAATCTTCTCACAGATTTGTAGTTTTTGTATAATTGGCTTTAGATGCGACCCTAATGTACAAGTTGAGCAGTTATTGTCATTTTGTTCCCACGATGAAATTTTCTTAATATGACATGGATTTGCAGAAAACTTTGCTCAAATGTACACAAAAGCAAGTGCTATCTGCTGGTATAAACCAATCTTCTCACAGATTTGTAGTTTTTGTATAATTGGCTTTAGATGCGACCCTAATGTACAAGTTGAGCAGTTATTGTCATTTTGTTCCCACGATGAAAATTTCTGAATATGACATGGATTTGCAGAAAACTTTGCTCAAATGTACACAAACACAAGTGCTATCTGCTGGTATAAACCAATCTTCTCACAGATTTGTAGTTTTTGTATAATTGGCTTTAGATGCGACCCTAATGTACAAGTTGAGCAGTTATTGTCATTTTGTTCCCACGATGAAATTTTCTTAATATGACATGGATTTGCAGAAACCTTTGCTCAAATGTACACAAAAACAAGTGCTATCTGCTGATGTCAATCAATCTTCTCACAGATTTGTAGTTTTTGTATAATTGGCTTTAGATGCGACCCTAATGTACAAGCTGAGCAGTTATTGTCATTTTGTTCCCACGATGAAATTTTCTAAATATGACATTGATATGCAGAAAACTTTGCTCAAATGTACACAAAAACAAGTGCTATCTGCTTGTATAAACCAATCTTCTCACAGTTTTGTAGTTTTTGTATAATTGGCTTTAGATGCGACCCTAATGTACAAGTTGAGCAGTTATTGTCAATTTGTTCACACGATGTAATTTTCTTAATATGACATGGATTTGCAGAAAACTTTGCTCAAATGTACACAAAAGCAAGTGCTATCTGCAGGTATAAACCAATCTTCTCACAGATTTGTAGTTTTTGTATAATTGGCTTTAGATGCGACCCTAATGTACAAGTTGAGCAGTTATTGTCATTTTGTTCCCACGATGAAATTTTCTTAATATGACATGGATTTGCAGAAAACTTTGCTCAAATGTACACACAAACAAGTGCTATCTGCTGGTATAAACCAATCTTCTCACAGATTTGTAGTTTTTGTATAATTGGCTTTAGATGCGACCCTAATGTACAAGTTGAGCAGTTATTGTCATTTTGTTCCCACGATGAAATTTTCTGAATATGACATGGATTTGCAGAAAACTTTGCTCAAATGTACACAAAAACAAGTGCTATCTGCTGATGTCAATCAATCTTCTCACAGATTTGTAGTTTTTGTATAATTGGCTTTAGATGCGACCCTAATGTACAAGTTGAGCAGTTATTGTCATTTTGTTCCCACGATGAAATTTTCTTAATATGACATGGATTTGCAGAAACCTTTGCTCAAATGTACACAAAAACAAGTGCTATCTGCTGGTATAAACCAATCTTCTCACAGATTTGTAGTTTTTGTATAATTGGCTTTAGATGCGACCCTTATGTACAAGCTGAGCAGTTATTGTCATTTTGTTCCCACGATGAAATTTTCTTAATATGACATGGATTTGCAGAAAACTTTGCTCAAATGTACACAAAAGCAAGTGCTATCTGCTGGTATAAACCAATCTTCTCACAGATTTGTAGTTTTTGTATAATTGGCTTTAGATGCGACCCTAATGTACAAGTTGAGCAGTTATTGTCATTTTGTTCCCACGATGAAATTTTCTTAATATGACATGGATTTGCAGAAAACTTTGCTCAAATGTACACAAACACAAGTGCTATCTGCTGGTATAAACCAATCTTCTCACAGATTTGTAGTTTTTGTATAATTGGCTTTAGATGCGACCCTAATGTACAAGTTGAGCAGTTATTGTCATTTTGTTCCCACGATGAAATTTTCTTAATATGACATGGATTTGCAGAAAACTTTGCTCAAATGTACACAAAAACAAGTGCTATCTGCTGATGTCAACCAATCTTCTCACAGATTTGTAGTTTTTGTATAATTGGCTTTAGATGCGACCCTAATGTACAAGCTGAGCAGTTATTGTCATTTTGTTCCCACGATGAGATTTTCTTAATATGACATGGATATGCAGAAAACTTTGCTCAAATGTACACAAAAACAAGTGCTATCTGGTGGTATAAACCAATCTTCTCACAGATTTGTAGTTTTTGTATAATTGGCTTTAGATGCGACCCTAATGTACAAGTTGAGCAGTTATTGTCAATTTGTTCACACGATGTAATTTTCTTAATATGACATGGATTTGCAGAAAACTTTGCTCAAATGTACACAAAAGCAAGTGCTATCTGCAGGTATAAACCAATCTTCTCACAGATTTGTAGTTTTTGTATAATTGGCTTTAGATGCGACCCTAATGTACAAGTTGAGCAGTTATAGTCATTTTGTTCCCACGATGAGATTTTCTTAATATGACATGGATTTGCAGAAAACTTTGCTCAAATGTACACACAAACAAGTGCTATCTGCTGGTATAAACCAATCTTCTCACAGATTTGTAGTTTTTGTATAATTGGCTTTAGATGCGACCCTAATGTACAAGTTGAGCAGTAATTGTCATTTTGTTCCCACGATGAAATTTTCTTAATATGACATGGATTTGCAGAAAACTTTGCTCAAATGTACACAAAAACAAGTGCTATCTGCTGATGTCAATCAATCTTCTCACAGATTTGTAGTTTTTGTATAATTGGCTTTAGATGCGACCCTAATGTACAAGTTGAGCAGTTATTGTCATTTTGTTCCCACGATGAAATTTTCTTAATATGACATGGATTTGCAGAAACCTTTGCTCAAATGTACACAAAAACAAGTGCTATCTGCTGGTATAAACCAATCTTCTCACAGATTTGTAGTTTTTGTATAATTGGCTTTAGATGCGACCCTTATGTACAAGCTGAGCAGTTATTGTCATTTTGTTCCCACGATTACATTTTCTTAATATGACATGGATTTGCAGAAAACTTTGCTCAAATGTACACAAAAAAAGGTGCTATCTGCTTGTAAAAACCAATCTTATCACAGATTTGTAGTTTTTGTATAATTGGCTTTAGATGCGACCCTAATGTACAAGCTGAGCAGTTATTGTCATTTTGTTCCCACGATGAAATTTTCTAAATATGACATTGATTTGCAGAAAACTTTGCTCAAATGTACAAAAAAACAAGTGCAATCTGCTTGTATAAACCAATCTTCTCACAGATTTGTAGTTTGTGTATAATTGGCTTTAGATGCGACCCTAATGTACAAGTTGAGCAGTTATTGTCATTTTGTTCCCACGATGAAATTTTCTTAATATGACATGGATTTGCAGAAAACTTTGCTCAAATGTACACACAAACAAGTGCTATCTGCTGGTATAAACCAATCTTCTCACATATTTGTAGTTTTTGTATAATTGGCTTTAGATGCGACCCTAATGTACAAGTTGAGCAGTTATTGTCATTTTGTTTCCACGATGAAATTTTCTTAATATGACATGGATTTGCAGAAACCTTTGCTCAAATGTACACAAAAACAAGTGCTATCTGCTGATGTCAATCAATCTTCTCACAGATTTGTAGTTTTTGTATAATTGGCTTTAGATGCGACCCTAATGTACAAGCTGAGCAGTTATTGTCATTTTGTTCCCACGATGAAATTTTCTAAATATGACATTGATTTGCAGAAAACTTTGCTCAAATGTACACAAAAACAAGTGCTATCTGCTTGTATAAACCAATCTTCTCACAGTTTTGTAGTTTTTGTATAATTGGCTTTAGATGCGACCCTAATGTACAAGTTGAGCAGTTATTGTCAATTTGTTCACACGATGTAATTTTCTTAATATGACATGGATTTGCAGAAAACTTTGCTCAAATGTACACAAAAGCAAGTGCTATCTGCAGGTATAAACCAATCTTCTCACAGATTTGTAGTTTTTGTATAATTGGCTTTAGATGCGACCCTAATGTACAAGTTGAGCAGTTATTGTCATTTTGTTCCCACGATGAAATTTTCTTAATATGACATGGATTTGCAGAAAACTTTGCTCAAATGTACACACAAACAAGTGCTATCTGCTGGTATAAACCAATCTTCTCACAGATTTGTAGTTTTTGTATAATTGGCTTTAGATGCGACCCTAATGTACAAGTTGAGCAGTTATTGTCATTTTGTTCCCACGATGAAATTTTCTTAATATGACATGGATTTGCAGAAAACTTTGCTCAAATGTACACAAAAACAAGTGCTATCTGCTGATGTCAATCAATCTTCTCACAGATTTGTAGTTTTTGTATAATTGGCTTTAGATGCGACCCTAATGTACAAGTTGAGCAGTTATTGTCATTTTGTTCCCACGATGAAATTTTCTTAATATGACATGGATTTGCAGAAACCTTTGCTCAAATGTACACAAAAACAAGTGCTATCTGCTGGTATAAACCAATCTTCTCACAGATTTGTAGTTTTTGTATAATTGGCTTTAGATGCGACCCTTATGTACAAGCTGAGCAGTTATTGTCATTTTGTTCCCACGATGTAATTTTCTTAATATGACATGGATTTGCAGAAAACTTTGCTCAAATGTACACAAAAAAAGGTGCTATCTGCTTGTAAAAACCAATCTTATCACAGATTTGTAGTTTTTGTATAATTGGCTTTAGATGCGACCCTAATGTACAAGCTGAGCAGTTATTGTCATTTTGTTCCCACGATGAAATTTTCTAAATATGACATTGATTTGCAGAAAACTTTGCTCAAATGTACAAAAAAACAAGTGCTATCTGCTGATGTCAATCAATCTTCTCACAGATTTGTAGTTTTTGTATAATTGGCTTTAGATGCGACCCTAATGTACAAGCTGAGCAGTTATTGTCATTTTGTTCCCACGATGAAATTTTCTTAATATGACATGGATTTGCAGAAAACTTTGCTCAAATGTACACAAAAACAAGTGCTATCTGCTTGTAAAAACCAATCTTATCACAGATTTGTAGTTTTTGTATAATTGGCTTTAGATGCGACCCTTATGTACAAGTTGAGCAGTTATTGTCATTTTGTTCCCACGATGTAATTTTCTTAATATGACATGGATTTGCAGAAAACTTTGCTCAAATGTACACAAAAGCAAGTGCTATCTGCTGGTATAAACCAATCTTCTCACAGATTTGTAGTTTTTGTATAATTGGCTTTAGATGCGACCCTAATGTACAAGTTGAGCAGTTATTGTCATTTTGTTCCCACGATGAAATTTTCTTAATATGACATGGATTTGCAAAAAACTTTGCTCAAATGTACACAAAAAAAAGTGCTATTTGCTGATGTCAATCAATCTTTTCACAGATTTGTAGTTTTTGTATAATTTGCTTTAGATGCGACCCTAATGTACAAGCTGAGAAGTTATTGTCATTTTGTTCCCACGATGTAATTTTCTTAATATGACATGGATTTGCAGAAAACTTTGCTCAAATGTACACAAAAAAAGGTGCTATCTGCTTGTAAAAACCAATCTTATCACAGATTTGTAGTTTTTGTATAATTGGCTTTAGATGCGACCCTAATGTACAAGCTGAGCAGTTATTGTCATTTTGTTCCCACGATGAAATTTTCTAAATATGACATTGATTTGCAGAAAACTTTGCTCAAATGTACAAAAAAACAAGTGCTATCTGCTGATGTCAATCAATCTTCTCACAGATTTGTAGTTTTTGTATAATTGGCTTTAGATGCGACCCTAATGTACAAGCTGAGCAGTTATTGTCATTTTGTTCCCACGATGAAATTTTCTTAATATGACATGGATTTGCAGAAAACTTTGCTCAAATGTACACAAAAACAAGTGCTATCTGCTTGTAAAAACCAATCTTATCACAGATTTGTAGTTTTTGTATAATTGGCTTTAGATGCGACCCTTATGTACAAGTTGAGCAGTTATTGTCATTTTGTTCCCACGATGAAATTTTCTTAATATGACATGGATTTGCAGAAAACTTTGCTCAAATGTACACAAAAACAAGTGCTATCTGCTGGTATAAACCAATCTTCTCACAGATTTGTAGTTTTTGTATAATTGGCTTTAGATGCGACCCTAATGTACAAGTTGAGCAGTTATTGTCATTTTGTTCCCACGATGAAATTTTCTTAATATGACATGGATTTGCAAAAAACTTTGCTCAAATGTACACAAAAACAAGTGCTATTTGCTGATGTCAATCAATCTTTTCACAGATTTGTAGTTTTTGTATAATTTGCTTTAGATGCGACCCTAATGTACAAGCTGAGAAGTTATTGTCATTTTGTTCCCACGATGTAATTTTCTTAATATGACATGGATTTGCAGAAAACTTTGCTCAAATGTACACAAAAAAAGGTGCTATCTGCTTGTAAAAACCAATCTTATCACAGATTTGTAGTTTTTGTATAATTGGCTTTAGATGCGACCCTAATGTACAAGTTGAGCAGTTATTGTCATTTTGTTCCCACGATGAAATTTTCTGAATATGACATGGATTTGCAGAAAACTTTGCTCAAATGTACACAAAAACAAGTGCTATCTGCTGATGTCAATCAATCTTCTCACAGATTTGTAGTTTTTGTATAATTGGCTTTAGATGCGACCCTAATGTACAAGCTGAGCAGTTATTGTCATTTTGTTCCCACGATGAAATTTTCTTAATATGACATGGATTTGCAGAAAACTTTGCTCAAATGTACACAAAAACAAGTGCTATCTGCTTGTAAAAACCAATCTTATCACAGATTTGTAGTTTTTGTATAATTGGCTTTAGATGCGACCCTTATGTACAAGTTGAGCAGTTATTGTCATTTTGTTCCCACGATGTAATTTTCTTAATATGACATGGATTTGCAGAAAACTTTGCTCAAATGTACACAAAAGCAAGTGCTATCTGCTGGTATAAACCAATCTTCTCACAGATTTGTAGTTTTTGTATAATTGGCTTTAGATGCGACCCTAATGTACAAGTTGAGCAGTTATTGTCATTTTGTTCCCACGATGAAATTTTCTTAATATGACATGGATTTGCAAAAAACTTTGCTCAAATGTACACAAAAAAAAGTGCTATCTGCTGGTATAAACCAATCTTATCACAGATTTGTAGTTTTTGTATAATTGGCTTTACATGCGACCCTAATGTACAAGTTGAGCAGTTATTGTCATTTTGTTCCCACGATGAAATTTTCTTAATATGACATGGATTTGCAGAAAACTTTGCTCAAATGTACACAAAAACAAGTGCTCTCTGCTGATGTCAATCAATCTTCTCACAGATTTGTAGTTTTTGTATAATTGGCTTTAGATGCGACCCTAATGTACAAGTTGAGCAGTTATTGTCAATTTGTTATAACGATGAAATTTTCTTAATATGACATGGATTTGCAGAAAACTTTGCTCAAATGAACACAAAAACTATTGCTATCTGCTGGTATAAACCAATCTTCTCACAGATTTGTAGTTTTTGTATAATTGGCTTTAGATGCGACCCTTATGTACAAGCTGAGCAGTTATTGTCATTTTGTTCCCACGATTACATTTTCTTAATATGACATGGATTTGCAGAAAACTTTGCTCAAATGTACACAAAAAAAGGTGCTATCTGCTTGTAAAAACCAATCTTATCACAGATTTGTAGTTTTTGTATAATTGGCTTTAGATGCGACCCTAATGTACAAGCTGAGCAGTTATTGTCATTTTGTTCCCACGATGAAATTTTCTAAATATGACATTGATTTGCAGAAAACTTTGCTCAAATGTACAAAAAAACAAGTGCAATCTGCTTGTATAAACCAATCTTCTCACAGATTTGTAGTTTTTGTATAATTGGCTTTAGATGCGACCCTAATGTACAAGTTGAGCAGTTATTGTCATTTTGTTCCCACAATGAAATTTTCTTAATATGACATGGATTTGCAGAAAACTTTGCTCAAATGTACACAAAAACAAGTGCTATCTGCTGATGTCAATCAATCTTCTCACAGATTTGTAGTTTTTGTATAATTGGCTTTAGATGCGACCCTTATGTACAAGTTGAGCAGTTATTGTCATTTTGTTCCCACGATGTAATTTTCTTAATATGACATGGATTTGCAGAAAACTTTGCTCAAATGTACACAAAAACAAGTGCTATCTGCTTGTAAAAACCAATCTTCTCACAGATTTGTAGTTTTTGTATAATTGGCTTTAGATGCGACCCTAATGTACAAGTTGAGCAGTTATTGTCATTTTGTTCCCACGATGAAATTTTCTTAATATGACATGGATTTGCAAAAAACTTTGCTCAAATGTACACAAAAAAAAGTGCTATCTGCTGGTATAAACCAATCTTCTCACAGATTTGTAGTTTTTGTATAATTGGCTTTACATGCGACCCTAATGTACAAGTTGAGCAGTTATTGTCATTTTGTTCCCACGATGAAATTTTCTTAATATGACATGGATTTGCAGAAAACTTTGCTCAAATGTACACAAAAACAAGTGCTCTCTGCTGATGTCAATCAATCTTCTCACAGATTTGTAGTTTTTGTATAATTGGCTTTAGATGCGACCCTAATGTACAAGTTGAGCAGTTATTGTCAATTTGTTATAACGATGAAATTTTCTTAATATGACATGGATTTGCAGAAAACTTTGCTCAAATGTACACAAAAACAAGTGCTATCTGCTGATGTCAATCAATCTTCTCACAGATTTGTAGTTTTTGTATAATTGGCTTTAGTTGCGACCCTAATGTACAAGTTGAGCAGTTATTGTCAGTTTGTTCCCACGATGAAATTTTCTTAATATGACATGGATTTGCAGAAACCTTTGCTCAAATGTACACAAAAACAAGTGCTATCTGCTGATGTCAATCAATCTTCTCACAGATTTGTAGTTTTTGTATAATTGGCTTTAGATGCGACCCTTATGTACAAGCTGAGCAGTTATTGTCATTTTGTTCCCACGATGAAATTTTCTAAATATGACATGGATTTGCAGAAAACTTTGCTCAAATGTACACAAAAACAAGTGCTATCTGCTGGTATAAACCAATCTTATCACAGATTTGTAGTTTTTGTATAATTGGCTTTAGATGCGACCCTAATGTACAAGTTGAGCAGTTATTGTCATTTTGTTCCCACGATTACATTTTCTTAATATGACATGGATTTGCAGAAAACTTTGCTCAAATGTACACAAAAAAAGGTGCTATCTGCTTGTAAAAACCAATCTTATCACAGATTTGTAGTTTTTGTATAATTGGCTTTAGATGCGACCCTAATGTACAAGCTGAGCAGTTATTGTCATTTTGTTCCCACGATGAAATATTCTAAATATGACATTGATTTGCAGAAAACTTTGCTCAAATGTACAAAAAAACAAGTGCAATCTGCTTGTATAAACCAATCTTCTCACAGATTTGTAGTTTTTGTATAATTGGCTTTAGATGCGACCCTAATGTACAAGTTGAGCAGTTATTGTCAATTTGTTCCCACGATGTAATTTTCTTAATATGACATGGATTTGCAGAAAACTTTGCTCAAAATGTTCACAAAAGCAAGTGCTATCTGCTGGTATAAACCAATCTTCTCACAGATTTGTAGTTTTTGTATAATTGGCTTTAGATGCGACCCTAATGTACAAGTTGAGCAGTTATTGTCAATTTGTTCCCACGATGAAATTTTCTTAATATGACATGGATTTGCAGAAAACTTTGCTCAAATGTACACAAAAACAAGTGCTATCTGCTGGTATAAACCAATCTTCTCACAGATTTTTAGTTTTTGTATAATTGGCTTTAGATGCGACCCTAATGTACAAGTTGAGCAGTTATTGTCATTTTGTTCCCACGATGAAATTTTCTTAATATGACATGGATTTGCAGAAAACTTTGCTCAAATGTACACACAAACAAGTGCTATCTGCTGGTATAAACCAATCTTCTCACAGATTTGTAGTTTTTGTATAATTGGCTTTAGATGCGACCCTAATGTACAAGTTGAGCAGTTATTGTCATTTTGTTCCCACGATTACATTTTCTTAATATGACATGGATTTGCAGAAAACTTTGCTCAAATGTACACAAAAAAAGGTGTTATCTGCTTGTAAAAACCAATCTTCTCACAGATTTGTAGTTTTTGTATAATTGGCTTTAGATGCGACCCTAATGTACAAGCTGAGCAGTTATTGTCATTTTGTTCCCACGATGAAATTTTCTAAATATGACATTGATTTGCAGAAAACTTTGCTCAAATGTACAAAAAAACAAGTGCAATCTGCTTGTATAAACCAATCTTCTCACAGATTTGTAGTTTTTGTATAATTGGCTTTAGATGCGACCCTAATGTACAAGTTGAGCAGTTATTGTCATTTTGTTCCCACGATGAAATTTTCTTAATATGACATGGATTTGCAGAAAACTTTGCTCAAATGTACACAAAAACAAGTGCTATCTGCTGATGTCAATCAATCTTCTCACAGATTTGTAGTTTTTGTATAATTGGCTTTAGATGCGACCCTAATGTACAAGCTGAGCAGTTATTGTCATTTTGTGCCCACGATGAAATTTTCTTAATATGACATGGATTTGCAGAAAACTTTGCTCAAATGTACACAAAAACAAGTGCTATCTGCTTGTAAAAACCAATCTTATCACAGATTTGTAGTTTTTGTATAATTGGCTTTAGATGCGACCCTTATGTACAAGTTGAGCAGTTATTGTCATTTTGTTCCCACGATGTAATTTTCTTAATATGACATGGATTTGCAGAAAACTTTGCTCAAATGTACACAAAAGCAAGTGCTATCTGCTGGTATAAACCAATCTTCTCACAGATTTGTAGTTTTTGTATAATTGGCTTTAGATGCGACCCTAATGTACAAGTTGAGCAGTTATTGTCATTTTGTTCCCACGATGTAATTTTCTTAATATGACATGGATTTGCAGAAAACTTTGCTCAAATGTACACAAAAACAAGTGCTATCTGCTGGTATAAACCAATCTTCTCACAGATTTTCAGTTTTTGAAAAATTGACTTTAGATGCGACCCTAATGTACAAGTTGAGCAGTTATTGTCAATTTGTTCCCACGGTGTAATTTTCTTAATATGACATGGATTTGCAGAAAACTTTGCTCAAATGTACACAAAAGCAAGTGCTATCTGCTGGTATAAACCAATCTTCTCACAGATTTTTAGTTTTTGAATAATTGACTTTAGATGCGACTCTAATATACAAGTTGAGTAGTTATTGTCATTTTGTTCCCACGATGAAATTTTCTTAATATGACATGGATTTGCAGAAAACTTTGCTCAAATGTACACAAAAACAAGTGCTATCTGCTGGTATATACCAATCTTATCACAGATTTGTAGTTTTTGTATAATTGGCTTTAGATGCGACCCTAATGTACAAGTTGAGAAGTTATGGTCATTTTGTTCCCACGATGTAATTTTCTTAATATGACACGGATTTGCAGAAAACTTTGCTCAAATGTACACAAAAACAAGTGCTATCTGCTGATGTCAATCAATCTTCTCACAGATTTGTAGTTTTTGTATAATTGGCTTTAGATGCGACCCTAATGTACAAGTTGAGCAGTTATTGTCATTTTGTTCCCACGATGATATTTTCTTAATATGACATGGATTTGCAGAAAACTTTGCTCAAATGTACACAAAAAAAAGTGCTATCTGCTGGTATAAACCAATCTTCTCACAGATTTGTAGTTTTTGTATAATTGGCTTTACATGCGACCCTAATGTACAAGTTGAGCAGTTATTGTCATTTTGTTCCCACGATGAAATTTTCTTAATATGACATGGATTTGCAGAAAACTTTGCTCAAATGTACACAAAAACAAGTGCTATCTGCTGATGTCAATCAATCTTCTCACAGATTTGTAGTTTTTGTATAATTGGCTTTAGATGCGACCCTAATGTACAAGTTGAGCAGTTATTGTCAATTTGTTCCAACGATGAAATTTTCTTAATATGACATGGATTTGCAGAAAACTTTGCTCAAATGTACACAAAAACAAGTGCTATCTGCTGATGTCAATCAATCTTCTCACAGATTTGTAGTTTTTGTATAATTGGCTTTAGTTGCGACCCTAATGTACAAGTTGAGCAGTTATTGTCATTTTGTTCCCACGATGAAATTTTCTTAATATGACATGGATTTGCAGAAACCTTTGCTCAAATGTACACAAAAACAAGTGCTATCTGCTGATGTCAATCAATCTTCTCACAGATTTGTAGTTTTTGTATAATTGGCTTTAGATGCGACCCTTATGTACAAGCTGAGCAGTTATTGTCATTTTGTTCCCACGATGAAATTTTCTAAATATGACATGGATTTGCAGAAAACTTTGCTCAAATGTACACAAAAACAAGTGCTATCTGCTGGTATAAACCAATCTTATCACAGATTTGTAGTTTTTTTATAATTGGCTTTAGATGCGACCCTAATGTACAAGTTGAGCAGTTATTGTCATTTTGTTCCCACGATTACATTTTCTTAATATGACATGGATTTGCAGAAAACTTTGCTCAAATGTACACAAAAACAAGTGCTATCTGCTGATGTCAATCAATCTTCTCACAGATTTGTAGTTTTTGTATAATTGGCTTTAGATGCGACCCTAATGTACAAGCTGAGCAGTTATTGTCATTTTGTTCCCACGATGAAATTTTCTTAATATGACATGGATTTGCAGAAAACTTTGCTCAAATGTACACAAAAACAAGTGCTATCTGCTTGTAAAAACCAATCTTATCACAGATTTGTAGTTTTTGTATAATTGGCTTTAGATGCGACCCTTATGTACAAGTTGAGCAGTTATTGTCATTTTGTTCCCACGATGTAATTTTCTTAATATGACATGGATTTGCAGAAAACTTTGCTCAAATGTACACAAAAGCAAGTGCTATCTGCTGGTATAAACCAATCTTCTCACAGATTTGTAGTTTTTGTATAATTGGCTTTAGATGCGACCCTACTGTACAAGTTGAGCAGTTATTGTCATTTTGTTCCCACGATGATATTTTCTTAATATGACATGGATTTGCAGAAAACTTTGCTCAAATGTACACAAAAAAAAGTGCTATCTGCTGGTATAAACCAATCTTCTCACAGATTTGTAGTTTTTGTATAATTGGCTTTACATGCGACCCTAATGTACAAGTTGAGCAGTTATTGTCATTTTGTTCCCACGATGAAATTTTCTTAATATGACATGGATTTGCAGAAAACTTTGCTCAAATGTACACAAAAACAAGTGCTCTCTGCTGATGTCAATCAATCTTCTCACAGATTTGTAGTTTTTGTATAATTGGCTTTAGATGCGACCCTAATGTACAAGTTGAGCAGTTATTGTCAATTTGTTCCAACGATGAAATTTTCTTAATATGACATGGATTTGCAGAAAACTTTGCTCAAATGTACACAAAAACAAGTGCTATCTGCTGATGTCAATCAATCTTCTCACAGATTTGTAGTTTTTGTATAATTGGCTTTAGTTGCGACCCTAATGTACAAGTTGAGCAGTTATTGTCATTTTGTTCCCACGATGAAATTTTCTTAATATGACATGGATTTGCAGAAACCTTTGCTCAAATGTACACAAAAACAAGTGCTATCTGCTGATGTCAATCAATCTTCTCACAGATTTGTAGTTTTTGTATAATTGGCTTTAGATGCGACCCTTATGTACAAGCTGAGCAGTTATTGTCATTTTGTTCCCACGATGAAATTTTCTAAATATGACATGGATTTGCAGAAAACTTTGCTCAAATGTACACAAAAACAAGTGCTATCTGCTGGTATAAACCAATCTTATCACAGATTTGTAGTTTTTTTATAATTGGCTTTAGATGCGACCCTAATGTACAAGTTGAGCAGTTATTGTCATTTTGTTCCCACGATTACATTTTCTTAATATGACATGGATTTGCAGAAAACTTTGCTCAAATGTACACAAAAAAAGGTGCTATCTGCTTGTAAAAACCAATCTTATCACAGATTTGTAGTTTTTGTATAATTGGCTTTAGATGCGACCCTAATGTACAAGCTGAGCAGTTATTGTCATTTTGTTCCCACGATGAAATTTTCTAAATATGACATTGATTTGCAGAAAACTTTGCTCAAATGTACAAAAAAACAAGTGCAATCTGCTTGTATAAACCAATCTTCTCACAGATTTGTAGTTTTTGTATAATTGGCTTTAGATGCGACCCTAATGTACAAGTTGAGCAGTTATTGTCATTTTGTTCCCACGATGTAATTTTCTTAATATGACATGGATTTGCAGAAAACTTTGCTCAAAATGTTCACAAAAGCAAGTGCTATCTGCTGGTATAAACCAATCTTCTCACAGATTTTTTAGTTTTTGTATAATTGGCTTTAGATGCGACCCTAATGTACAAGTTGAGCAGTTATTGTCAATTTGTTCCCACGATGAAATTTTCTTAATATGACATGGATTTGCAGAAAACTTTGCTCAAATGTACACAAAAACAAGTGCTATCTGCTGGTATAAACCAATCTTCTCACAGATTTGTAGTTTTTGTATAATTGGCTTTAGATGCGACCCTAATGTACAAGTTGAGCAGTTATTGTCATTTTGTTCCCACGATGAAATTATCTTAATATGACATGGATTTGCAGAAAACTTTGCTCAAATGTACACACAAACAAGTGCTATCTGCAGGTATAAACCAATCTTCTCACAGATTTGTAGTTTTTGTATAATTGGCTTTAGATGCGACCCTAATGTACAAGTTGAGCAGTTATTGTCATTTTGTTTCCACGATGTAATTTTCTTAATATGACATGGATTTGCAGAAAACTTTGCTCAAATGTACACAAAAGCAAGTGCTATCTGCTGGTATAAACCAATCTTCTCACAGATTTGTAGTTTTTGTATAATTGGCTTTAGATGCGACCCTAATGTACAAGTTGAGCAGTTATTGTCAATTTGTTCCAACGATGAAATTTTTTGAATATGACATGGATTTGCAGAAAACTTTGCTCAAATGTACACAAACACAAGTGCTATCTGCTGGTATAAACCAATCTTCTCACAGATTTGTAGTTTTTGTATAATTGGCTTTAGATGCGACCCTAATGTACAAGTTGAGCAGTTATTGTCATTTTGTTCCCATGATGAAATTTTCTTAATATGACATGGATTTGCAGAAAACTTTGCTCAAATGTACACAAAAACAAGTGCTATCTGCTGGTATAAACCAATCTTCTCACAGATTTGTAGTTTTTGTATAATTTGCTTTAGATGCGACCCTAATGTACAAGCTGAGCAGTTATTGTCATTTTGTTCCCACGATGAAATTTTCTAAATATGACATTGATTTGCAGAAAACTTTGCTCAAATGTACACAAAAACAAGTGCTATCTGCTTGTATAAACCAATCTTCTCACAGATTTGTAGTTTTTGTATAATTGGCTTTAGATGCGACCCTAATGTACAAGTTGAGCAGTTATTGTCAATTTGTTCACACGATGTAATTTTCTTAATATGACATGGATTTGCAGAAAACTTTGCTCAAATGTACACAAAAGCAAGTGCTATCTGCAGGTATAAACCAATCTTCTCACAGATTTGTAGTTTTTGTATAATTGGCTTTAGATGCGACCCTAATGTACAAGTTGAGCAGTTATTGTCATTTTGTTCCCACGATTACATTTTCTTAATATGACATGGATTTGCAGAAAACTTTGCTCAAATGTACACAAAAACAAGTGCTATCTGCTGATGTCAACCAATCTTCTCACAGATTTGTAGTTTTTGTATAATTGGCTTTAGATGCGACCCTAATGTACAAGTTGAGCAGTTATTGTCATTTTGTTCCCACGATGAAATTTTCTGAATATGACATGGAGTTGCAGAAAACTTTGCTCAAATGTACACAAAAACAAGTGCTATCTGCTGGTATAAACCAATCTTCTCACAGATTTGTAGTTTTTGTATAATTGGCTTTAGATGCGACCCTAATGTACAAGTTGAGCAGTTATTGTCATTTTGTTCCCACGATGAAATTTTCTTAATATGACATGGATTTGCAGAAAACTTTGCTCAAATGTACACAAAAACAAGTGCTATCTGCTGATGTCAACCAATCTTCTCACAGATTTGTAGTTTTTGTATAATTGGCTTTAGATGCGACCCTAATGTACAAGCTGAGCAGTTATTGTCATTTTGTTCCCACGATGAAATTTTCTTAATATGACATGGATTTGCAGAAAACTTTGCTCAAATGTACACAAAAACAAGTGCTATCTGCTTGTATAAACCAATCTTCTCACAGATTTGTAGTTTTTGTATAATTGGCTTTAGATGCGACCCTAATGTACAAGCTGAGCAGTGATTGTCATTTTGTTCTCACGATGAAATTTTCTAAATATGACATTGATTTGCAGAAAACTTTGCTCAAATGTACACAAAAACAAGTGCAATCTGCTTGTATAAACCAATCTTCTCACAGATTTGTAGTTTTTGTATAATTGGCTTTAGATGCGACCCTAATGTACAAGTTGAGCAGTTATTGTCATTTTGTTCCCACGATTACATTTTCTTAATATGACATGGATTTGCAGAAAACTTTGCTCAAATGTACACAAAAACAAGTGCTATCTGCTGATGTCAACCAATCTTCTCACAGATTTGTAGTTTTTGTATAATTTGCTTTAGATGCGACCCTAATGTACAAGCTGAGCAGTTATTGTCATTTTGTTCCCACGATGAAATTTTCTAAATATGACATTGATTTGCAGAAAACTTTGCTCAAATGTACACAAAAACAAGTGCTATCTGCTTGTATAAACCAATCTTCTCACAGATTTGTAGTTTTTGTATAATTGGCTTTAGATGCGACCCTAATGTACAAGTTGAGCAGTTATTGTCATTTTGTTCCCACGATTACATTTTCTTAATATGACATGGATTTGCAGAAAACTTTGCTCAAATGTACACAAAAACAAGTGCTATCTGCTGATGTCAACCAATCTTCTCACAGATTTGTAGTTTTTGTATAATTGGCTTTAGATGCGACCCTAATGTACAAGTTGAGCAGTTATTGTCATTTTGTTCCCACGATGAAATTTTCTTAATATGACATGGAGTTGCAGAAAACTTTGCTCAAATGTACACAAAAACAAGTGCTATCTGCTGGTATAAACCAATCTTCTCACAGATTTGTAGTTTTTGTATAATTGGCTTTAGATGCGACCCTAATGTACAAGTTGAGCAGTTATTGTCATTTTGTTCCCACGATGAAATTTTCTTAATATGACATGGATTTGCAGAAAACTTTGCTCAAATGTACACAAAAACAAGTGCTATCTGCTGATGTCAATCAATCTTCTCACAGATTTGTAGTTTTTGTATAATTGGCTTTAGATGCGACCCTAATGTACAAGCTGAGCAGTTATTGTCATTTTGTTCCCACGATGAAATTTTCTTAATATGACATGGATTTGCAGAAAACTTTGCTCAAATGTACACAAAAACAAGTGCTATCTGCTTGTATAAACCAATCTTATCACAGATTTGTAGTTTTTGTATAATTGGCTTTAGATGCGACCCTAATGTACAAGCTGAGCAGTGATTGTCATTTTGTTCTCACGATGAAATTTTCTAAATATGACATTGATTTGCAGAAAACTTTGCTCAAATGTACACAAAAACAAGTGCAATCTGCTTGTATAAACCAATCTTCTCACAGATTTGTAGTTTTTGTATAATTGGCTTTAGATGCGACCCTAATGTACAAGTTGAGCAGTTATTGTCAATTTGTTCACACGATGTAATTTTCTTAATATGACATGGATTTGCAGAAAACTTTGCTCAAATGTACACAAAAGCAAGTGCTATCTGCAGGTATAAACCAATCTTCTCACAGATTTGTAGTTTTTGTATAATTGGCTTTAGATGCGACCCTAATGTACAAGTTGAGCAGTTATTGTCATTTTGTTCCCACGATGAAATTTTCTTAATATGACATGGATTTGCAGAAAACTTTGCTCAAATGTACACAAAAACAAGTGCTATCTGCTGGTATAAACCAATCTTCTCACAGATTTGTAGTTTTTGTATAATTGGCTTTACATGCGACCCTAATGTACAAGTTGAGCAGTTATTGTCATTTTGTTCCCACGATGAAATTTTCTGAATATGACATGGATTTGCAGAAAACTTTGCTCAAATGTACACAAAAACAAGTGCTATCTGCTGGTATAAACCAATCTTCTCACAGATTTGTAGTTTTTGTATAATTGGCTTTAGATGCGACCCTAATGTACAAGTTGAGCAGTTATTGTCATTTTGTTCCCACGATGAAATTTTCTTAATATGACATGGATTTGCAGAAAACTTTGCTCAAATGTACACAAAAACAAGTGCTATCTGCTGATGTCAATCAATCTTCTCACAGATTTGTAGTTTTTGTATAATTGGCTTTAGATGCGACCCTAATGTACAAGCTGAGCAGTTATTGTCATTTTGTTCCCACGATGAAATTTTCTTAATATGACATGGATTTGCAGAAAACTTTGCTCAAATGTACACAAAAACAAGTGCTATCTGCTTGTAAAAACCAATCTTATCACAGATTTGTCGTTTTTGTATAATTGGCTTTAGATGCGACCCTTATGTACAAGTTGAGCAGTTATTGTCATTTTGTTCCCACGATGTAATTTTCTTAATATGACATGGATTTGCAGGAAACTTTGCTCAAATGTACACAAAAGCAAGTGCTATCTGCTGGTATAAACCAGTCTTCTCACAGATTTGTAGTTTTTGTATAATTGGCTTTAGATGCGACCCTAATGTACAAGTTGAGCAGTTATTGTCATTTTGTTCCCACGATGTAATTTTCTTAATATGACATGGATTTGCAGAAAACTTTGCTCAAATGTACACACAAACAAGTGCTATCTGCTGGTATAAACCAATCTTCTCACAGATTTGTAGTTTTTGTATAATTGGCTTTACATGCGACCCTAATGTACAAGTTGAGCAGTTATTGTCATTTTGTTCCCACGATGAAATTTTCTTAATATGACATGGATTTGCAGAAAACTTTGCTCAAATGAACACAAAAACAAGTGCTCTCTGCTGATGTCAATCAATCTTCTCACAGATTTGTAGTTTTTGTATAATTGGCTTTAGATGCGACCCTAATGTACAAGTTGAGCAGTTATTGTCAATTTGTTCCAACGATGAAATTTTCTTAATATGACATGGATTTGCAGAAACCTTTGCTCAAATGTACACAAAAACAAGTGCTATCTGCTTGTATAAACCAATCTTCTCACAGATTTGTAGTTTTTGTATAATTGGCTTTAGATGCGACCCTAATGTACAAGTTGAGCAGTTATTGTCATTTTGTTCCCACGATGAAATTTTCTTAATATGACATGGATTTGCAGAAACCTTTGCTCAAATGTACACAAAAACAAGTGCTATCTGCTGATGTCAATCAATCTTCTCACAGATTTGTAGTTTTTGTATAATTGGCTTTAGATGCGACCCTTATGTACAAGCTGAGCAGTTATTGTCATTTTGTTCCCACGATGAAATTTTCTAAATATGACATGGATTTGCAGAAAACTTTGCTCAAATGTACACAAAAACAAGTGCTATCTGCTGGTATAAACTAATCTTCTCACAGATTTGTAGTTTTTGTAAAATTGGCTTTAGATGCGACCCTAATGTACAAGTTGAGCAGTTATTGTCATTTTGTTCCCACGATGAAATTTTCTTAATATGACATGGATTTGCAAAAAACTTTGCTCAAATGTACACAAAAACAAGTGCTATCTGCAGGTATAAACCAATCTTCTCACAGATTTGTAGTTTTTGTATAATTGGCTTTAGATGCGACCCTAATGTACAAGTTGAGCAGTTATTGTCATTTTGTTCCCACGATTACATTTTCTTAATATGACATGGATTTGCAGAAAACTTTGCTCAAATGTACACAAAAACAAGTGCTATCTGCTGATGTCAACCAATCTTCTCACAGATTTGTAGTTTTTGTATAATTGGCTTTAGATGCGACCCTAATGTACAAGTTGAGCAGTTATTGTCATTTTGTTCCCACGATGAAATTTTCTGAATATGACATGGAGTTGCAGAAAACTTTGCTCAAATGTACACAAAAACAAGTGCTATCTGCTGGTATAAACCAATCTTCTCACAGATTTGTAGTTTTTGTATAATTGGCTTTAGATGCGACCCTAATGTACAAGTTGAGCAGTTATTGTCATTTTGTTCCCACGATGAAATTTTCTTAATATGACATGGATTTGCAGAAAACTTTGCTCAAATGTACACAAAAACAAGTGCTATCTGCTGATGTCAACCAATCTTCTCACAGATTTGTAGTTTTTGTATAATTGGCTTTAGATGCGACCCTAATGTACAAGCTGAGCAGTTATTGTCATTTTGTTCCCACGATGAAATTTTCTTAATATGACATGGATTTGCAGAAAACTTTGCTCAAATGTATACAAAAACAAGTGCTATCTGCTTGTATAAACCAATCTTTTCACAGATTTGTAGTTTTTGTATAATTGGCTTTAGATGCGACCCTAATGTACAAGCTGAGCAGTGATTGTCATTTTGTTCTCACGATGAAATTTTCTAAATATGACATTGATTTGCAGAAAACTTTGCTCAAATGTACACAAAAACAAGTGCAATCTGCTTGTATAAACCAATCTTCTCACAGATTTGTAGTTTTTGTATAATTGGCTTTAGATGCGACCCTAATGTACAAGTTGAGCAGTTATTGTCAATTTGTTCACACGATGTAATTTTCTTAATATGACATGGATTTGCAGAAAACTTTGCTCAAATGTACACAAAAGCAAGTGCTATCTGCAGGTATAAACCAATCTTCTCACAGATTTGTAGTTTTTGTATAATTGGCTTTAGATGCGACCCTAATGTACAAGTTGAGCAGTTATTGTCATTTTGTTCCCACGATGAAATTTTCTTAATATGACATGGATTTGCAGAAAACTTTGCTCAAATGTACACAAAAACAAGTGCTATCTGCTGGTATAAACCAATCTTCTCACAGATTTGTAGTTTTTGTATAATTGGCTTTACATGCGACCCTAATGTACAAGTTGAACAGTTATTGTCATTTTGTTCCCACGATGAAATTTTCTGAATATGACATGGATTTGCAGAAAACTTTGCTCAAATGTACACAAAAACAAGTGCTATCTGCTGGTATAAACCAATCTTCTCACAGATTTGTAGTTTTTGTATAATTGGCTTTAGATGCGACCCTAATGTACAAGTTGAGCAGTTATTGTCATTTTGTTCCCACGATGAAATTTTCTTAATATGACATGGATTTGCAGAAAACTTTGCTCAAATGTACACAAAAACAAGTGCTATCTGCTGATGTCAATCAATCTTCTCACAGATTTGTAGTTTTTGTATAATTGGCTTTAGATGCGACCCTAATGTACAAGCTGAGCAGTTATTGTCATTTTGTTCCCACGATGAAATTTTCTTAATATGACATGGATTTGCAGAAAACTTTGCTCAAATGTACACAAAAACAAGTGCTATCTGCTTGTAAAAACCAATCTTATCACAGATTTGTAGTTTTTGTATAATTGGCTTTAGATGCGACCCTTATGTACAAGTTGAGCAGTTATTGTCATTTTGTTCCCACGATGTAATTTTCTTAATATGACATGGATTTGCAGAAAACTTTGCTCAAATGTACACAAAAGCAAGTGCTATCTGCTGGTATAAACCAATCTTCTCACAGATTTGTAGTTTTTGTATAATTGGCTTTAGATGCGACCCTAATGTACAAGTTGAGCAGTTATTGTCATTTTGTTCCCACGATGATATTTTCTTAATATGACATGGATTTGCAGAAAACTTTGCTCAAATGTACACAAAAAAAAGTGCTATCTGCTGGTATAAACCAATCTTCTCACAGATTTGTAGTTTTTGTATAATTGGCTTTAGATGCGACCCTAATGTACAAGTTGAGCAGTTATTGTCATTTTGTTCCCACGATGAAATTTTCTTAATATGACATGGATTTGCAGAAAACTTTGCTCAAATGTACACAAAAACAAGTGCTCTCTGCTGATGTCAATCAATCTTCTCACAGATTTGTAGTTTTTGTATAATTGGCTTTAGATGCGACCCTAATGTACAAGTTGAGCAGTTATTGTCAATTTGTTCCAACGATGAAATTTTCTTAATATGACATGGATTTGCAGAAAACTTTGCTCAAATGTACACAAAAACAAGTGCTATCTGCTGATGTCAATCAATCTTCTCACAGATTTGTAGTTTTTGTATAATTGGCTTTAGTTGCGACCCTAATGTACAAGTTGAGCAGTTATTGTCATTTTGTTCCCACGATGAAATTTTCTTAATATGACATGGATTTGCAGAAACCTTTGCTCAAATGTACACAAAAACAAGTGCTATCTGCTGATGTCAATCAATCTTCTCACAGATTTGTAGTTTTTGTATAATTGGCTATAGATGCGACCCTTATGTACAAGCTGAGCAGTTATTGTCATTTTGTTCCCACGATTACATTTTCTTAATATGACATGGATTTGCAGAAAACTTTGCTCAAATGTACACAAAAACAAGTGCTATCTGCTGATGTCAATCAATCTTCTCACAGATTTGTAGTTTTTGTATAATTGGCTTTAGATGCGACCCTAATGTACAAGCTGAGCAGTTATTGTCATTTTGTTCCCACGATGAAATTTTCTTAATATGACATGGATTTGCAGAAAACTTTGCTCAAATGTACACAAAAACAAGTGCTATCTGCTTGTAAAAACCAATCTTATCACAGATTTGTAGTTTTTGTATAATTGGCTTTAGATGCGACCCTTATGTACAAGTTGAGCAGTTATTGTCATTTTGTTCCCACGATGTAATTTTCTTAATATGACATGGATTTGCAGAAAACTTTGCTCAAATGTACACAAAAGCAAGTGCTATCTGCTGGTATAAACCAATCTTCTCACAGATTTGTAGTTTTTGTATAATTGGCTTTAGATGCGACCCTAATGTACAAGTTGAGCAGTTATTGTCATTTTGTTCCCATGATGAAATTTTCTTAATATGACATGGATTTGCAGAAAACTTTGCTCAAATGTACACAAAAAAAAGTGCTATCTGCTGGTATAAACCAATCTTCTCACAGATTTGTAGTTTTTGTATAATTGGCTTTAGATGCGACCCTAATGTACAAGTTGAGCAGTTATTGTCATTTTGTTCCCACGATGAAATTTTCTTAATATGACATGGATTTGCAGAAAACTTTGCTCAAATGTACACAAAAACAAGTGCTCTCTGCTGATGTCAATCAATCTTCTCACAGATTTGTAGTTTTTGTATAATTGGCTTTAGATGCGACCCTAATGTACAAGTTGAGCAGTTATTGTCAATTTGTTCCAACGATGAAATTTTCTTAATATGACATGGATTTGCAGAAAACTTTGCTCAAATGTACACAAAAACAAGTGCTATCTGCTGATGTCAATCAATCTTCTCACAGATTTGTAGTTTTTGTATAATTGGCTTTAGTTGCGACCCTAATGTACAAGTTGAGCAGTTATTGTCATTTTGTTCCCACGATGAAATTTTCTTAATATGACATGGATTTGCAGAAACCTTTGCTCAAATGTACACAAAAACAAGTGCTATCTGCTGATGTCAATCAATCTTCTCACAGATTTGTAGTTTTTGTATAATTGGCTTTAGATGCGACCCTTATGTACAAGCTGAGCAGTTATTGTCATTTTGTTCCCACGATGAAATTTTCTAAATATGACATGGATTTGCAGAAAACTTTGCTCAAATGTACACAAAAACAAGTGCTATCTGCTGGTATAAACCAATCTTATCACAGATTTGTAGTTTTTTTATAATTGGCTTTAGATGCGACCCTAATGTACAAGTTGAGCAGTTATTGTCATTTTGTTCCCACGATTACATTTTCTTAATATGACATGGATTTGCAGAAAACTTTGCTCAAATGTACACAAAAAAAGGTGCTATCTGCTTGTAAAAACCAATCTTATCACAGATTTGTAGTTTTTGTATAATTGGCTTTAGATGCGACCCTAATGTACAAGCTGAGCAGTTATTGTCATTTTGTTCCCACGATGAAATTTTCTAAATATGACATTGATTTGCAGAAAACTTTGCTCAAATGTACAAAAAAACAAGTGCAATCTGCTTGTATAAACCAATCTTCTCACAGATTTGTAGTTTTTGTATAATTGGCTTTAGATGCGACCCTAATGTACAAGTTGAGCAGTTATTGTCATTTTGTTCCCACGATGTAATTTTCTTAATATGACATGGATTTGCAGAAAACTTTGCTCAAAATGTTCACAAAAGCAAGTGCTATCTGCTGGTATAAACCAATCTTCTCACAGATTTGTAGTTTTTGTATAATTGGCTTTAGATGCGACCCTAATGTACAAGTTGAGCAGTTATTGTCAATTTGATCCAACGATGAAATTTTCTTAATATGACATGGATTTGCAGAAAACTTTGCTCAAATGTACACAAAAACAAGTGCTATCTGCTGATGTCAATCAATCTTCTCACAGATTTGTAGTTTTTGTATAATTGGCTTTAGTTGCGACCCTAATGTACAAGTTGAGCAGTTATTGTCATTTTGTTCCCACGATGAAATTTTCTTAATATGACATGGATTTGCAGAAACCTTTGCTCAAATGTACACAAAAACAAGTGCTATCTGCTGATGTCAATCAATCTTCTCACAGATTTGTAGTTTTTGTATAATTGGCTTTAGATGCGACCCTTATGTACAAGCTGAGCAGTTATTGTCATTTTGTTCCCATGATGAAATTTTCTTAATATGACATGGATTTGCAGAAAACTTTGCTCAAATGTACACAAAAACAAGTGCTATCTGCTGGTATAAACCAATCTTCTCACAGATTTGTAGTTTTTTTATAATTGGCTTTAGATGCGACCCTAATGTACAAGTTGAGCAGTTATTGTCATTTTGTTCCCACGATTACATTTTCTTAATATGACATGGATTTGCAGAAAACTTTGCTCAAATGTACACAAAAAAAGGTGCTATCTGCTTGTAAAAACCAATCTTATCACAGATTTGTAGTTTTTGTATAATTGGCTTTAGATGCGACCCTAATGTACAAGCTGAGCAGTTATTGTCATTTTGTTCCCACGATGAAATTTTCTAAATATGACATTGATTTGCAGAAAACTTTGCTCAAATGTACAAAAAAACAAGTGCAATCTGCTTGTATAAACCAATCTTCTCACAGATTTGTAGTTTTTGTATAATTGGCTTTAGATGCGACCCTAATGTACAAGTTGAGCAGTTATTGTCATTTTGTTCCCACGATGTAATTTTCTTAATATGACATGGATTTGCAGAAAACTTTGCTCAAAATGTTCACAAAAGCAAGTGCTATCTGCTGGTATAAACCAATCTTCTCACAGATTTGTAGTTTTTGTATAATTGGCTTTAGATGCGACCCTAATGTACAAGTTGAGCAGTTATTGTCAATTTGTTCCCACGATGAAATTTTCTTAATATGACATGGATTTGCAGAAAACTTTGCTCAAATGTACACAAAAACAAGTGCTATCTGCAGGTATAAACCAATCTTCTCACAGATTTGTAGTTTTTGTATAATTGGCTTTAGATGCGACCCTAATGTACAAGTTGAGCAGTTATTGTCATTTTGTTCCCACGATGAAATTTTCTTAATATGACATGGATTTGCAGAAAACTTTGCTCAAATGTACACACAAACAAGTGCTATCTGCAGGTATAAACCAATCTTCTCACATATTTGTAGTTTTTGTATAATTGGCTTTAGATGCGACCCTAATGTACAAGTTGAGCAGTTATTGTCATTTTGTTTCCACGATGTAATTTTCTTAATATGACATGGATTTGCAGAAAACTTTGCTCAAATGTACACAAAAGCAAGTGCTATCTGCTGGTATAAACCAATCTTCTCACAGATTTGTAGTTTTTGTATAATTGGCTTTAGATGCGACCCTAATGTACAAGTTGAGCAGTTATTGTCAATTTGTTCCAACGATGAAATTTTTTGAATATGACATGGATTTGCAGAAAACTTTGCTCAAATGTACACAAAAACAAGTGCTATCTGCTGGTATAAACCAATCTTCTCACAGATTTGTAGTTTTTGTATAATTGGCTTTAGATGCGACCCTAATGTACAAGTTGAGCAGTTATTGTCATTTTGTTCCCATGATGAAATTTTCTTAATATGACATGGATTTGCAGAAAACTTTGCTCAAATGTACACAAAAACAAGTGCTATCTGCTGGTATAAATCAATCTTCTCACAGATTTGTAGTTTTTGTATAATTTGCTTTAGATGCGACCCTAATGTACAAGCTGAGCAGTTATTGTCATTTTGTTCCCACGATGAAATTTTCTAAATATGACATTGATTTGCAGAAAACTTTGCTCAAATGTACACAAAAACAAGTGCTATCTGCTTGTATAAACCAATCTTCTCACAGATTTGTAGTTTTTGTATAATTGGCTTTAGATGCGACCCTAATGTACAAGTTGAGCAGTTATTGTCAATTTGTTCACACGATGTAATTTTCTTAATATGACATGGATTTGCAGAAAACTTTGCTCAAATGTACACAAAAGCAAGTGCTATCTGCAGGTATAAACCAATCTTCTCACAGATTTGTAGTTTTTGTATAATTGGCTTTAGATGCGACCCTAATGTACAAGTTGAGCAGTTATTGTCATTTTGTTCCCACGATTACATTTTCTTAATATGACATGGATTTGCAGAAAACTTTGCTCAAATGTACACAAAAACAAGTGCTATCTGCTGTTGTCAACCAATCTTCTCACAGATTTGTAGTTTTTGTATAATTGGCTTTAGATGCGACCCTAATGTACAAGTTGAGCAGTTATTGTCATTTTGTTCCCACGATGAAATTTTCTGAATATGACATGGAGTTGCAGAAAACTTTGCTCAAATGTACACAAAAACAAGTGCTATCTGCTGGTATAAACCAATCTTCTCACAGATTTGTAGTTTTTGTATAATTGGCTTTAGATGCGACCCTAATGTACAAGTTGAGCAGTTATTGTCATTTTGTTCCCACGATGAAATTTTCTTAATATGACATGGATTTGCAGAAAACTTTGCTCAAATGTACACAAAAACAAGTGCTATCTGCTGATGTCAATCAATCTTCTAACAGATTTGTAGTTTTTGTATAATTGGCTTTAGATGCGACCCTAATGTACAAGCTGAGCAGTTATTGTCATTTTGTTCCCACGATGAAATTTTCTTAATATGACATGGATTTGCAGAAAACTTTGCTCAAATGTACACAAAAACAAGTGCTATCTGCTTGTATAAACCAATCTTATCACAGATTTGTAGTTTTTGTATAATTGGCTTTAGATGCGACCCTAATGTACAAGCTGAGCAGTGATTGTCATTTTGTTCTCACGATGAAATTTTCTAAATATGACATTGATTTGCAGAAAACTTTGCTCAAATGTACACAAAAACAAGTGCAATCTGCTTGTATAAACCAATCTTCTCACAGATTTGTAGTTTTTGTATAATTGGCTTTAGATGCGACCCTAATGTACAAGTTGAGCAGTTATTGTCAATTTGTTCACACGATGTAATTTTCTTAATATGACATGGATTTGCAGAAAACTTTGCTCAAATGTACACAAAAGCAAGTGCTATCTGCAGGTATAAACCAATCTTCTCACAGATTTGTAGTTTTTGTATAATTGGCTTTAGATGCGACCCTAATGTACAAGTTGAGCAGTTATTGTCATTTTGTTCCCACGATGAAATTTTCTTAATATGACATGGATTTGCAGAAAACTTTGCTCAAATGTACACAAAAACAAGTGCTATCTGCTGGTATAAACCAATCTTCTCACAGATTTGTAGTTTTTGTATAATTGGCTTTAGATGCGACCTTATTGTACATTTGAGCAGATATTGTCCTTATTGTCCCTACGATGAAATTTTCTTAATATGACATGGATTTGCAGAAAACTTTGCTCAAATGAACACAAAAACAAGTGCTCTCTGCTGATGTCAATCAATCTTCTCACAGATTTGTAGTTTTTGTATAATTGGCTTTAGATGCGACCCTAATGTACAAGTTGAGCAGTTATTGTCATTTTGTTCCCACGATGAAATTTTCTTAATATGACATGGATTTGCAGAAAACTTTGCTCAAATGTACACAAAAACAAGTGCTATCTGCTGATGTCAATCAATCTTCTCACAGATTTGTAGTTTTTGTATAATTGGCTTTAGATGCGACCCTAATGTACAAGCTGAGCAGTTATTGTCATTTTGTTCCCACGATGAAATTTTCTTAATATGACATGGATTTGCAGAAAACTTTGCTCAAATGTACACAAAAACAAGTGCTATCTGCTTGTATAAACCAATCTTATCACAGATTTGTAGTTTTTGTATAATTGGCTTTAGATGCGACCCTAATGTACAAGCTGAGCAGTTATTGTCAATTTGTTCACACGATGTAATTTTCTTAATATGACATGGATTTGCAGAAAACTTTGCTCAAATGTACACAAAAGCAAGTGCTATCTGCAGGTATAAACCAATCTTCTCACAGATTTGTAGTTTTTGTATAATTGGCTTTAGATGCGACCCTAATGTACAAGTTGAGCAGTTATTGTCATTTTGTTCCCACGATGAAATTTTCTTAATATGACATGGATTTGCAGAAAACTTTGCTCAAATGTACACAAAAACAAGTGCTATCTGCTGGTATAAACCAATCTTCTCACAGATTTGTAGATTTTGTATAATTGGCTTTACATGCGACCCTAATGTACAAGTTGAACAGTTATTGTCATTTTGTTCCCACGATGAAATTTTCTGAATATGACATGGATTTGCAGAAAACTTTGCTCAAATGTACACAAAAACAAGTGCTATCTGCTGGTATAAACCAATCTTCTCACAGATTTGTAGTTTTTGTATAATTGGCTTTAGATGCGACCCTAATGTACAAGTTGAGCAGTTATTGTCATTTTGTTCCCACGATGAAATTTTCTTAATATGACATGGATTTGCAGAAAACTTTGCTCAAATGTACACAAAAACAAGTGCTATCTGCTGATGTCAATCAATCTTCTCACAGATTTGTAGTTTTTGTATAATTGGCTTTAGATGCGACCCTAATGTACAAGTTGAGCAGTTATTGTCATTTTGTTCCCACGATGAAATTTTCTTAATATGACATGGATTTGCAGAAAACTTTGCTCAAATGTACACAAAAACAAGTGCTATCTGCTTGTAAAAACCAATCTTATCACAGATTTGTCGTTTTTGTATAATTGGCTTTAGATGCGACCCTTATGTACAAGTTGAGCAGTTATTGTCATTTTGTTCCCACGATGTAATTTTCTTAATATGACATGGATTTGCTGAAAACTTTGCTCAAATGTACACAAAAGCAAGTGCTATCTGCTGGTATAAACCAGTCTTCTCACAGATTTGTAGTTTTTGTATAATTGGCTTTAGATGCGACCCTAATGTACAAGTTGAGCAGTTATTGTTATTTTGTTCCCACGATGTAATTTTCTTAATATGACATGGATTTGCAGAAAACTTTGCTCAAATGTACACACAAACAAGTGCTATCTGCTGGTATAAACCAATCTTCTCACAGATTTGTAGTTTTTGTATAATTGGCTTTACATGCGACCCTAATGTACAAGTTGAGCAGTTATTGTCATTTTGTTCCCACGATGAAATTTTCTTAATATGACATGGATTTGCAGAAAACTTTGCTCAAATGAACACAAAAACAAGTGCTCTCTGCTGATGTCAATCAATCTTCTCACAGATTTGTAGTTTTTGTATAATTGGCTTTAGATGCGACCCTAATGTACAAGTTGAGCAGTTATTGTCAATTTGTTCCAACGATGAAATTTTCTTAATATGACATGGATTTGCAGAAACCTTTGCTCAAATGTACACAAAAACAAGTGCTATCTGCTTGTATAAACCAATCTTCTCACAGATTTGTAGTTTTTGTATAATTGGCTTTAGATGCGACCCTAATGTACAAGTTGAGCAGTTATTGTCATTTTGTTCCCACGATGAAATTTTCTTAATATGACATGGATTTGCAGAAAACTTTGCTCAAATGTACACAAAAACAAGTGCTATCTGCTGATGTCAATCAATCTTCTCACAGATTTGTAGTTTTTGTATAATTGGCTTTAGATGCGACCCTTATGTACAAGCTGAGCAGTTATTGTCATTTTGTTCCCACGATGAAATTTTCTAAATATGACATGGATTTGCAGAAAACTTTGCTCAAATGTACACAAAAACAAGTGCTATCTGCTGGTATAAACTAATCTTCTCACAGATTTGTAGTTTTTGTAAAATTGGCTTTAGATGCGACCCTAATGTACAAGTTGAGCAGTTATTGTCATTTTGTTCCCACGATGAAATTTTCTTAATATGACATGGATTTGCAGAAAACTTTGCTCAAATGTACACAAAAACAAGTGCTATCTGCTGATGTCAACCAATCTTCTCACAGATTTGTAGTTTTTGTATAATTGGCTTTAGATGCGACCCTAATGTACAAGCTGAGCAGTTATTGTCATTTTGTTCCCACGATGAAATTTTCTTAATATGACATGGATTTGCAGAAAACTTTGCTCAAATGTACACAAAAAAAGGTGCTATCTGCTTGTATAAACCAATCTTATCACAGATTTGTAGTTTTTGTATAATTGGCTTTAGATGCGACCCTAATGTACAAGTTGAGCAGTTATTGTCATTTTGTTCCCACGATTACATTTTCTTAATATGACATGGATTTGCAGAAAACTTTGCTCAAATGTACACAAAAGCAAGTGCTATCTGCTGGTATAAACCAATCTTCTCACAGATTTGTAGTTTTTGTATAATTGGCTTTAGATGCGACCCTAATGTACAAGTTGAGCAGTTATTGTCATTTTGTTCCCACGATGAAATTTTCTTAATATGACATGGATTTGCAGAAAACTTTGCTCAAATGTACACAAAAACAAGTGCTATCTGCAGGTATAAACCAATCTTCTCACAGATTTGTAGTTTTTGTATAATTGGCTTTAGATGCGACCCTAATGTACAAGTTGAGCAGTTATTGTCAATTTGTTCCAACGATGAAATTTTCTTAATATGACATGGATTTGCAGAAAACTTTGCTCAAATGTACACAAAAAAAAGTGCTATCTGCTGGTATAAACCAATCTTCTCACAGATTTGTAGTTTTTGTATAATTGGCTTTACATGCGACCCTAATGTACAAGTTGAGCAGTTATTGTCATTTTGTTCCCACGATGAAATTTTCTTAATATGACATGGATTTGCAGAAAACTTTGCTCAAATGTACACAAAAACAAGTGCTCTCTGCTGATGTCAATCAATCTTCTCACAGATTTGTAGTTTTTGTATAATTGGCTTTAGATGCGACCCTAATGTACAAGTTGAGCAGTTATTGTCAATTTGTTCCAACGATGAAATTTTCTTAATATGACATGGATTTGCAGAAAACTTTGCTCAAATGTACACAAAAACAAGTGCTATCTGCTTGTATAAACCAATCTTCTCACAGATTTGTAGTTTTTGTATAATTGGCTTTAGATGCGACCCTAATGTACAAGTTGAGCAGTTATTGTCATTTTGTTCCCACGATGAAATTTTCTTAATATGACATGGATTTGCAGAAACCTTTGCTCAAATGTACACAAAAACAAGTGCTATCTGCTGATGTCAATCAATCTTCTCACAGATTTGTAGTTTTTGTATAATTGGCTTGAGATGCGACCCTAATGTACAAGCTGAGCAGTTATTGTCATTTTGTCCCCACGATGAAATTTTCTAAATATGACATGGATTTGCAGAAAACTTTGCTCAAATGTACACAAAAACAAGTGCTATCTGCTGGTATAAACCAATCTTCTCACAGATTTGTAGTTTTTGTATAATTGGCTTTAGATGCGACCCTAATGTACAAGTTGAGCAGTTATTGTCATTTTGTTCCCACGATGAAATTTTCTTAATATGACATGGATTTGCAGAAAACTTTGCTCAAATGTACACAAAAACAAGTGCTATCTGCTGATGTCAATCAATCTTCTCACATATTTGTAGTTTTTGTATAATTGGCTTTAGATGCGACCCTAATGTACAAGCTGAGCAGTTATTGTCATTTTGTTCCCACGATGAAATGTTCTTAATATGACATGGATTTGCAGAAAACTTTGCTCAAATGTACACAAAAAAAGGTGCTATCTGCTTGTATAAACCAATCTTATCACAGATTTGTAGTTTTTGTATAATTGGCTTTAGATGCGACCCTAATGTACAAGTTGGGCAGTTATTGTCATTTTGTTCCCACGATTACATTTTCTTAATATGACATGGATTTGCAGAAAACTTTGCTCAAATGTACACAAAAGCAAGTGCTATCTGCTGGTATAAACCAATCTTCTCACAGATTTGTAGTTTTTGTATAATTGGCTTTAGATGCGACCCTAATGTACAAGTTGAGCAGTTATTGTCATTTTGTTCCCACGATGAAATTTTCTTAATATGACATGGATTTGCAGAAAACTTTGCTCAAATGTACACAAAAACAAGTGCTATCTGCAGGTATAAACCAATCTTCTCACAGATTTGTAGTTTTTGTATAATTAGCTTTAGATGCGACCCTAATGTACAAGTTGAGCAGTTATTGTCATTTTGTTCCCACGATGAAATTTTCTTAATATGACATGGATTTGCAGAAAACTTTGCTCAAATGTACACAAAAACAAGTGCTATCTGCTGATGTCAATCATTCTTCTCACAGATTTGTAGTATTTGTATAATTGGCTTTAGATGCGACCCTAATGTACAAGTTGAGAAGTTATTGTCATTTTGTTCCCACGATGAAATTTTCTTAATATGACATGGATTTGCAGAAAACTTTGCTCAAATGTACACAAAAACAAGTGCTATCTGCTGGTATAAACCAATCTTCTCACAGATTTGTAGTTTTTGTATAATTGGCTTTAGATGCGACCCTAATGTACAAGTTGAGCAGTTATTGTCATTTTGTTCCCACGATGAAATTTTCTTAATATGACATGGATTTGCAGAAAACTTTGCTCAAATGTACACAAAAACAAGTGCTATCTGCTGATGTCAATCAATCTTCTCACAGATTTGTAGTTTTTGTATAATTGGCTTTAGATGCGACCCTAATGTACAAGCTGAGCAGTTATTGTCATTTTGTTCCCACGATGAAATTTTCTTAATATGACATGGATTTGCAGAAAACTTTGCTCAAATGTACACACAAAAAGGTGCTATCTGCTTGTATAAACCAATCTTATCACAGATTTGTAGTTTTTGTATAATTGGCTTTAGATGCGACCCTAATGTACAAGTTGAGCAGTTATTGTCATTTTGTTCCCACGATGAAATTTTCTTAATATGACATGGATTTGCAGAAAACTTTGCTCAAATGTACACAAAAACAAGTGCTATCTGCAGGTATAAACCAATCTTCTCACAGATTTGTAGTTTTTGTATAATTAGCTTTAGATGCGACCCTAATGTACAAGTTGAGCAGTTATTGTCATTTTGTTCCCACGATGAAATTTTCTTAATATGACATGGATTTGCAGAAAACTTTGCTCAAATGTACACAAAAACAAGTGCTATCTGCTGATGTCAATCATTCTTCTCACAGATTTGTAGTATTTATATAATTGGCTTTAGATGCGACCCTAATGTACAAGTTGAGAAGTTATTGTCATTTTGTTCCCACGATGAAATTTTCTTAATATGACATGGATTTGCAGAAAACTTTGCTCAAATGAACACAAAAACAAGTGCTATCTGCTGGTATAAACCAATCTTCTCACAGATTTGTAGTTTTTGTATAATTGGCTTTAGATGCGACCCTAATGTACAAGTTGAGCAGTTATTGTCATTTTGTTCCCACGATGAAATTTTCTTAATATGACATGGATTTGCAGAAAACTTTGCTCAAATGTACACAAAAACAAGTGCTATCTGCTTGTATAAACCAATCTTATCACAGATTTGTAGTTTTTGTATAATTGGCTTTAGATGCGACCCTAATGTACAAGTTGAGCAGTTATTGTCATTTTGTTCCCACGGTGTAATTTTCTTAATATGACATGGATTTGCAGAAAACTTTGCTCAAATGTACACAAAAGCAAGTGCTATCTGCTGGTATAAACCAATCTTCTCACAGATTTGTAGTTTTTGTATAATTGGCTTTAGAAGCGACCCTTATGTACAAGTTGAGCAGTTATTGTCATTTTGTTCCCACGATGATATTTTCTTAATATGACATGGATTTGCAGAAAACTTTGCTCAAATGTACACAAAAACAAGTGCTATCTGCAGGTATAAACCAATCTTCTCACAGATTTGTAGTTTTTGTATAATTAGCTTTAGATGCGACCCTAATGTACAAGTTGAGCAGTTATTGTCATTTTGTTCCCACGATGAAATTTTCTTAATATGACATGGATTTGCAGAAAACTTTGCTCAAATGTACACAAAAACAAGTGCTATCTGCTGATGTCAATCATTCTTCTCACAGATTTGTAGTATTTATATAATTGGCTTTAGATGCGACCCTAATGTACAAGTTGAGAAGTTATTGTCATTTTGTTCCCACGATGAAATTTTCTTAATATGACATGGATTTGCAGAAAACTTTGCTCAAATGAACACAAAAACAAGTGCTATCTGCTGGTATAAACCAATCTTCTCACAGATTTGTAGTTTTTGTATAATTGGCTTTAGATGCGACCCTAATGTACAAGTTGAGCAGTTATTGTCATTTTGTTCCCACGATGAAATTTTCTTAATATGACATGGATTTGCAGAAAACTTTGCTCAAATGTACACAAAAACAAGTGCTATCTGCAGGTATAAACCAATCTTCTCACAGATTTGTAGTTTTTGTATAATTAGCTTTAGATGCGACCCTAATGTACAAGTTGAGCAGTTATTGTCATTTTGTTCCCACGATGAAATTTTCTTAATATGACATGGATTTGCAGAAAACTTTGCTCAAATGTACACAAAAACAAGTGCTATCTGCTGATGTCAATCATTCTTCTCACAGATTTGTAGTATTTATATAATTGGCTTTAGATGCGACCCTAATGTACAAGTTGAGCAGTTATTGTCATTTTGTTCCCACGATGAAATTTTCTTAATATGACATGGATTTGCAGAAAACTTTGCTCAAATGAACACAAAAACAAGTGCTATCTGCTGGTATAAACCAATCTTCTCACAGATTTGTAGTTTTTGTATAATTGGCTTTAGATGCGACCCTAATGTACAAGTTGAGCAGTTATTGTCATTTTGTTCCCACGATGAAATTTTCTTAATATGACATGGATTTGCAGAAAACTTTGCTCAAATGTACACAAAAACAAGTGCTATCTGCTTGTATAAACCAATCTTATCACAGATTTGTAGTTTTTGTATAATTGGCTTTAGATGCGACCCTAATGTACAAGTTGAGCAGTTATTGTCATTTTGTTCCCACGGTGTAATTTTCTTAATATGACATGGATTTGCAGAAAACTTTGCTCAAATGTACACAAAAGCAAGTGCTATCTGCTGGTATAAACCAATCTTCTCACAGATTTGTAGTTTTTGTATAATTGGCTTTAGAAGCGACCCTTATGTACAAGTTGAGCAGTTATTGTCATTTTGTTCCCACGATGATATTTTCTTAATATGACATGGATTTGCAAAAAACTTTGCTCAAATGTACACAAAAACAAGTGCTATCTGCAGGTATAAACCAATCTTCTCACAGATTTGTAGTTTTTGTATAATTAGCTTTAGATGCGACCCTAATGTACAAGTTGAGCAGTTATTGTCATTTTGTTCCCACGATGAAATTTTCTTAATATGACATGGATTTGCAGAAAACTTTGCTCAAATGTACACAAAAACAAGTGCTATCTGCTTGTATAAACCAATCTTATCACAGATTTGTAGTTTTTGTATAATTGGCTTTAGAAGCGACCCTTATGTACAAGTTGAGCAGTTATTGTCATTTTGTTCCCACGATGATATTTTCTTAATATGACATGGATTTGCAAAAAACTTTGCTCAAATGTACACAAAAACAAGTGCTATCTGCAGGTATAAACCAATCTTCTCACAGATTTGTAGTTTTTGTATAATTAGCTTTAGATGCGACCCTAATGTACAAGTTGAGCAGTTATTGTCATTTTGTTCCCACGATGAAATTTTCTTAATATGACATGGATTTGCAGAAAACTTTGCTCAAATGTACACAAAAACAAGTGCTATCTGCTGATGTCAATCATTCTTCTCACAGATTTGTAGTATTTATATAATTGGCTTTAGATGCGACCCTAATGTACAAGTTGAGCAGTTATTGTCATTTTGTTCCCACGATGAAATTTTCTTAATATGACATGGATTTGCAGAAAACTTTGCTCAAATGAACACAAAAACAAGTGCTATCTGCTGGTATAAACCAATCTTCTCACAGATTTGTAGTTTTTGTATAATTGGCTTTAGATGCGACCCTAATGTACAAGTTGAGCAGTTATTGTCATTTTGTTCCCACGATGAAATTTTCTTAATATGACATGGATTTGCAGAAAACTTTGCTCAAATGTACACAAAAACAAGTGCTATCTGCAGGTATAAACCAATCTTCTCACAGATTTTTAGTTTTTGTATAATTAGCTTTAGATGCGACCCTAATGTACAAGTTGAGCAGTTATTGTCATTTTGTTCCCACGATGAAATTTTCTTAATATGACATGGATTTGCAGAAAACTTTGCTCAAATGTACACAAAAACAAGTGCTATCTGCTGATGTCAATCATTCTTCTCACAGATTTGTAGTATTTATATAATTGGCTTTAGATGCGACCCTAATGTACAAGTTGAGCAGTTATTGTCATTTTGTTCCCATGATGAAATTTTCTTAATATCACATGGATTTGCAGAAAACTTTGCTCAAATGAACACAAAAACAAGTGCTATCTGCTAGTATAAACCAATCTTCTCACAGATTTTTAATTTTTGTATAATTGGCTTTAGATGCGACCCTAATGTACAAGTTGAGCAGTTATTGTCATTTTGTTCCCACGATGAAATTTTCTTAATATGACATGGATTTGCAGAAAACTTTGCTCAAATGTACACAAAAACAAGTGCTATCTGCTTGTATAAACCAATCTTATCACAGATTTGTAGTTTTTGTATAATTGGCTTTAGATGCGACCCTAATGTACAAGTTGAGTAGTTATTGTCATTTTGTTCCCACGGTGTAATTTTCTTAATATGACATGGATTTGCAGTAAACTTTGCTCAAATGTACACAAAAGCAAGTGCTATCTGCTGGTATAAACCAATCTTCTCACAGATTTGTAGTTTTTGTATAATTGGCTTTAGAAGCGACCCTTATGTACAAGTTGAGCAGTTATTGTCATTTTGTTCCCACGATGATATTTTCTTAATATGACATGGATTTGCAAAAAACTTTGCTCAAATGTACACAAAAACAAGTGCTATCTGCAGGTATAAACCAATCTTCTCACAGATTTGTAGTTTTTGTATAATTAGCTTTAGATGCGACCCTAATGTACAAGTTGAGCAGTTATTGTCATTTTGTTCCCACGATGAAATTTTCTTAATATGACATGGATTTGCAGAAAACTTTGCTCAAATGTACACAAAAACAAGTGCTATCTGCTGATGTCAATCATTCTTCTCACAGATTTGTAGTATTTATATAATTGGCTTTAGATGCGACCCTAATGTACAAGTTGAGCAGTTATTGTCATTTTGTTCCCACGATGAAATTTTCTTAATATGACATGGATTTGCAGAAAACTTTGCTCAAATGTACACAAAAACAAGTGCTATCTGCTTGTATAAACCAATCTTATCACAGATTTGTAGTTTTTGTATAATTGGCTTTAGATGCGACCCTAATGTACAAGTTGAGCAGTTATTGTCATTTTGTTCCCACGGTGTAATTTTCTTAATATGACATGGATTTGCAGAAAACTTTGCTCAAATGTACACAAAAGCAAGTGCTATCTGCTGGTATAAACCAATCTTCTCACAGATTTGTAGTTTTTGAATAATTGACTTTAGATGCGACTCTAATGTACAAGTTGAGTAGTTATTGTCATTTTGTTCCCACGATGAAATTTTCTTAATATGACATGGATTTGCAGAAAACTTTGCTCAAATGTACACAAAAACAAGTGCTATCTGCTGGTATAAACCAATCTTATCACAGATTTATAGTTTTTGTATAATTGGCTTTAGATGCGACCCTAATGTACAAGTTAAGAAGTTATGGTCATTTTGTTCCCACGATGTAATTTTCTTAATATGACATGGATTTGCAGAAAACTTTGCTCAAATGTACACAAAAACAAGTGCTATCTGCTGATGTCAATCATTCTTCTCACAGATTTGTAGTATTTGTATAATTGGCTTTAGATGCGACCCTAATGTACAAGTTGAGCAGTTATTGTCATTTTGTTCCCACGATGAAATTTTCTTAATATGACATGGATTTGCAGAAAACTTTGCTCAAATGTACACAAAAACAAGTGCTATCTGCTGATGTCAATCAATCTTCTCACAGATTTGTAGTTTTTGTATAATTGGCTTTAGATGCGACCCTAATGTACAAGCTGAGCAGTTATTGTCATGTTGTTCCCACGATGAAATTTTCTTAATATGACATGGATTTGCAGAAAACTTTGCTCAAATGTACACAAAAAAAGGTGCTATCTGCTTGTATAAACCAATCTTATCACAGATTTGTAGTTTTTGTATAATTGGCTTTAGATGCGACCCTAATGTACAAGTTGAGCAGTTATTGTCATTTTGTTCCCACGATTACATTTTCTTAATATGACATGGATTTGCAGAAAACTTTGCTCAAATGTACACAAAAACAAGTGCTATCTGCAGGTATAAACCAATCTTCTCACAGATTTGTAGTTTTTGTATAATTAGCTTTAGATGCGACCCTAATGTACAAGTTGAGCAGTTATTGTCATTTTGTTCCCACGATGAAATTTTCTTAATATGACATGGATTTGCAGAAAACTTTGCTCAAATGTACACAAAAACAAGTGCTATCTGCTGATGTCAATCATTCTTCTCACAGATTTGTAGTATTTATATAATTGGCTTTAGATGCGACCCTAATGTACAAGTTGAGAAGTTATTGTCATTTTGTTCCCACGATGAAATTTTCTTAATATGACATGGATTTGCAGAAAACTTTGCTCAAATGAACACAAAAACAAGTGCTATCTGCTGGTATAAACCAATCTTCTCACAGATTTGTAGTTTTTGTATAATTGGCTTTAGATGCGACCCTAATGTACAAGTTGAGCAGTTATTGTCATTTTGTTCCCACGATGAAATTTTCTTAATATGACATGGATTTGCAGAAAACTTTGCTCAAATGTACACAAAAACAAGTGCTATCTGCTTGTATAAACCAATCTTATCACAGATTTGTAGTTTTTGTATAATTGGCTTTAGATGCGACCCTAATGTACAAGTTGAGCAGTTATTGTCATTTTGTTCCCACGGTGTAATTTTCTTAATATGACATGGATTTGCAGAAAACTTTGCTCAAATGTACACAAAAGCAAGTGCTATCTGCTGGTATAAACCAATCTTCTCACAGATTTGTAGTTTTTGAATAATTGACTTTAGATGCGACTCTAATGTACAAGTTGAGTAGTTATTGTCATTTTGTTCCCACGATGAAATTTTCTTAATATGACATGGATTTGCAGAAAACTTTGCTCAAATGTACACAAAAACAAGTGCTATCTGCTGGTATAAACCAATCTTATCACAGATTTATAGTTTTTGTATAATTGGCTTTAGATGCGACCCTAATGTACAAGTTGAGAAGTTATGGTCATTTTGTTCCCACGATGTAATTTTCTTAATATGACATGGATTTGCAGAAAACTTTGCTCAAATGTACACAAAAACAAGTGCTATCTGCTGATGTCAATCATTCTTCTCACAGATTTGTAGTATTTGTATAATTGGCTTTAGATGCGACCCTAATGTACAAGTTGAGCAGTTATTGTCATTTTGTTCCCACGATGAAATTTTCTTAATATGACATGGATTTGCAGAAAACTTTGCTCAAATGTACACAAAAGCAAGTGCTATCTGCTTGTATAAACCAATCTTCTCACAGATTTGTAGTTTTTGTATAATTGGCTTTAGATGCGACCCTAATGTACAAGTTGAGCAGTTATTGTCATTTTGTTCCCACGATGAAATTTTCTTAATATGACATGGATTTGCAGAAAACTTTGCTCAAATGTACACAAAAACAAGTGCTATCTGCTTGTATAAACCAATCTTATCACAGATTTGTAGTTTTTGTATAATTGGCTTTAGATGCGACCCTAATGTACAAGTTGAGCAGTTATTGTCATTTTGTTCCCAGGGTGTAATTTTCTTAATATGACATGGATTTGCAGAAAACTTTGCTCAAATGTACACAAAAGCAAGTGCTCTCTGCTGGTATAAACCAATCTTCTCACAGATTTGTAGTTTTTGTATAATTGGCTTTAGATGCGACCCTAATGTACAAGTTGAGCAGTTATTGTCATTTTGTTCCCACGATGAAATTTTCTTAATATGACATGGATTTGCAGAAAACTTTGCTCAATCGTAGACAAAAACAAGTGCTATCTGCTTGTATAAACCAATCTTCTCACAGATTTGTAGTTTTTGTATAATTGGCTTTAGATGCGACCCTAATGTACAAGTTGAGCAGTTATTGTCATTTTGTTCCCACGATGAAATTTTCTTAATATGACATGGATTTGCAGAAAACTTTGCTCAAATGTACACAAAAACAAGTGCTATCTGCTTGTATAAACCAATCTTATCACAGATTTGTAGTTTTTGTATAATTGGCTTTAGATGCGACCCTAATGTACAAGTTGAGCAGTTATTGTCATTTTGTTCCAAGGGTGTAATTTTCTTAATATGACATGGATTTGCAGAAAACTTTGCTCAAATGTACACAAAAGCAAGTGCTATCTGCTGGTATAAACCAATCTTCTCACAGATTTGTAGTTTTTGTATAATTGGCTTTAGAAGCGACCCTAATGTACAAGTTGAGCAGTTATTGTCATTTTGTTCCCACGATGAAATTTTCTAAATATGACATGGATTTGCAGAAAACTTTGCTCAATCGTAGACAAAAACAAGTGCTATCTGCTGGTATAAACCAATCTTCTCACAGATTTTTAGTTTTTGAATAATTGACTTTAGATGCGACTCTAATGTACAAGTTGAGTAGTTATTGTCATTTTGTTCCCACGATGAAATTTTCTTAATATGACATGGATTTGCAGAAAACTTTGCTCAAATGTACACAAAAACAAGTGCTATCTGCTGGAATAAACCAATCTTATCACAGATTTGTAGTTTTTGTATAATTGACTTTAGATGCGACCCTAATGTACAAGTTGAGAAGTTATGGTCATTTTGTTCCCACGATGTAATTTTCTTAATATGACATGGATTTGCAGAAAACTTTGCTCAAATGTACACAAAAACAAGTGCTATCTGCTGATGTCAATCAATCTTCTCACAGATTTGTAGTTTTTGTATAATTTGCTTTAGATGCGACCCTAATGTACAAGCTGAGAAGTTATTGTCATTTTGTTCCCACGATGTAATTTTCTTAATATGACATGGATTTGCAGAAAACTTTGCTCAATCGTAGACAAAAACAAGTGCTATCTGCTGGTATAAACCAATCTTCTCACAGATTTGTAGTTTTTGTATAATTAGCTTTAGATGCGACCCTAATGTACAAGTTGAGCAGTTATTGTCATTTTGTTCCCACGATGAAATTTTCTTAATATGACATGGATTTGCAGAAAACTTTGCTCAAATGTACACAAAAACAAGTGCTATCTGCTGATGTCAATCATTCTTCTCACAGATTTGTAGTATTTATATAATTGGCTTTAGATGCGACCCTAATGTACAAGTTGAGAAGTTATTGTCATTTTGTTCCCACGATGAAATTTTCTTAATATGACATGGATTTGCAGAAAACTTTGCTCAAATGAACACAAAAACAAGTGCTATCTGCTGGTATAAACCAATCTTCTCACAGATTTGTAGTTTTTGTATAATTGGCTTTAGATGCGACCCTAATGTACAAGTTGAGCAGTTATTGTCATTTTGTTCCCACGATGAAATTTTCTTAATATGACATGGATTTGCAGAAAACTTTGCTCAAATGTACACAAAAACAAGTGCTATCTGCTTGTATAAACCAATCTTATCACAGATTTGTAGTTTTTGTATAATTGGCTTTAGATGCGACCCTAATGTACAAGTTGAGCAGTTATTGTCATTTTGTTCCCACGGTGTAATTTTCTTAATATGACATGGATTTGCAGAAAACTTTGCTCAAATGTACACAAAAGCAAGTGCTATCTGCTGGTATAAACCAATCTTATCACAGATTTGTAGTTTTTGAATAATTGACTTTAGATGCGACTCTAATGTACAAGTTGAGTAGTTATTGTCATTTTGTTCCCACGATGAAATTTTCTTAATATGACATGGATTTGCAGAAAACTTTGCTCAAATGTACACAAAAACAAGTGCTATCTGCTGGTATAAACCAATCTTATCACAGATTTATAGTTTTTGTATAATTGGCTTTAGATGCGACCCTAATGTACAAGTTGAGAAGTTATGGTCATTTTGTTCCCACGATGTAATTTTCTTAATATGACATGGATTTGCAGAAAACTTTGCTCAAATGTACACAAAAACAAGTGCTATCTGCTGATGTCAATCATTCTTCTCACAGATTTGTAGTATTTGTATAATTGGCTTTAGATGCGACCCTAATGTACAAGTTGAGCAGTTATTGTCATTTTGTTCCCACGATGAAATTTTCTTAATATAACATGGATTTGCAGAAAACTTTGCTCAAATGTACACAAAAGCAAGTGCTATCTGCTTGTATAAACCAATCTTCTCACAGATTTGTAGTTTTTGTATAATTGGCTTTAGATGCGACCCTAATGTACAAGTTGAGCAGTTATTGTCATTTTGTTCCCACGATGAAATTTTCTTAATATGACATGGATTTGCAGAAAACTTTGCTCAAATGTACACAAAAACAAGTGCTATCTGCTTGTATAAACCAATCTTATCACAGATTTGTAGTTTTTGTATAATTGGCTTTAGATGCGACCCTAATGTACAAGTTGAGCAGTTATTGTCATTTTGTTCCCAGGGTGTAATTTTCTTAATATGACATGGATTTGCAGAAAACTTTGCTCAAATGTACACAAAAGCAAGTGCTCTCTGCTGGTATAAACCAATCTTCTCACAGATTTGTAGTTTTTGTATAATTGGCTTTAGAAGCGACCCTAATGTACAAGTTGAGCAGTTATTGTCATTTTGTTCCCACGATGAAATTTTCTTAATATGACATGGATTTGCAGAAAACTTTGCTCAATCGTAGACAAAAACAAGTGCTATCTGCTGGTATAAACCAATCTTCTCACAGATTTGTAGTTTTTGTATAATTGGCTTTAGATGCGACCCTAATGTACAAGTTGAGCAGTTATTGTCATTTTGTTCCCACGATGAAATTTTCTTAATATGACATGGATTTGCAGAAAACTTTGCTCAAATGTACACAAAAACAAGTGCTATCTGCTTGTATAAACCAATCTTATCACAGATTTGTAGTTTTTGTATAATTGGCTTTAGATGCGACCCTAATGTACAAGTTGAGCAGTTATTGTCATTTTGTTCCCAGGGTGTAATTTTCTTAATATGACATGGATTTGCAGAAAACTTTGCTCAAATGTACACAAAAGCAAGTGCTATCTGCTGGTATAAACCAATCTTCTCACAGATTTGTAGTTTTTGTATAATTGGCTTTAGAAGCGACCCTAATGTACAAGTTGAGCAGTTATTGTCATTTTGTTCCCACGATGAAATTTTCTTAATATGACATGGATTTGCAGAAAACTTTGCTCAATCGTAGACAAAAACAAGTGCTATCTGCTGGTATAAACCAATCTTCTCACAGATTTTTAGTTTTTGAATAATTGACTTTAGATGCGACTCTAATGTACAAGTTGAGTAGTTATTGTCATTTTGTTCCCACGATGAAATTTTCTTAATATGACATGGATTTGCAGAAAACTTTGCTCAAATGTACACAAAAACAAGTGCTATCTGCTGGAATAAACCAATCTTATCACAGATTTGTAGTTTTTGTATAATTGACTTTAGATGCGACCCTAATGTACAAGTTGAGAAGTTATGGTCATTTTGTTCCCACGATGTAATTTTCTTAATATGACATGGATTTGCAGAAAACTTTGCTCAAATGTACACAAAAACAAGTGCTATCTGCTGATGTCAATCAATCTTCTCACAGATTTGTAGTTTTTGTATAATTTGCTTTAGATGCGACCCTAATGTACAAGCTGAGAAGTTATTGTCATTTTGTTCCCACGATGTAATTTTCTTAATATGACATGGATTTGCAGAAAACTTTGCTCAAATGTACACAAAAACAAGTGCTCTCTGCTGATGTCAATCAATCTTCTCACAGATTTGTAGTTTTTGTATAATTGGCTTTAGATGCGACCCTAATGTACAAGTTGAGCAGTTATTGTCAATTTATTCCAACGATGAAATTTTCTTAATATGACATGGATTTGCAGAAAACTTTGCTCAAATGTACACAAAAACAAGTGCTATCTGCTGGTATAAACCAATCTTCTCACAGATTTTTAGTTTTTGAATAATTGACTTTAGATGCGACTCTAATGTACAAGTTGAGTAGTTATTGTCATTTTGTTCCCACGATGAAATTTTCTTAATATGACATGGATTTGCAGAAAACTTTGCTCAAATGTACACAAAAACAAGTGCTATCTGCTGGTATAAACCAATCTTATCACAGATTTGTAGTTTTTGTATAATTGACTTTAGATGCGACCCTAATGTACAAGTTGAGAAGTTATGGTCATTTTGTTCCCACGATGTAATTTTCTTAATATGACATGGATTTGCAGAAAACTTTGCTCAAATGTACACAAAAACAAGTGCTATCTGCTGATGTCAATCAATCTTCTCACAGATTTGTAGTTTTTGTATAATTTGCTTTAGATGCGACCCTAATGTACAAGCTGAGAAGTTATTGTCATTTTGTTCCCACGATGTAATTTTCTTAATATGACATGGATTTGCAGAAAACTTTGCTCAAATGTACACAAAAACAAGTGCTCTCTGCTGATGTCAATCAATCTTCTCACAGATTTGTAGTTTTTGTATAATTGGCTTTAGATGCGACCCTAATGTACAAGTTGAGCAGTTATTGTCATTTTGTTCCCACGATGAACTTTTCTAAATATGACATGGATTTGCAGAAAACTTTGCTCAAATGTACACAAAAACAAGTGCTATCTGCTGGTATAAACCAATCTTCTCACAGATTTGTAGTTTTTGTATAATTGGCTTTAGATGCGACCCTAATGTACAAGTTGAGCAGTTATTGTCATTTTGTTCCCACGATGAAATTTTCTTAATATGACATGGATTTGCAGAAAACTTTGCTCAAATGTACACAAAAACAAGTGCTATCTGCTGATGTCAATCAATCTTCTCACAGATTTGTAGTTTTTGTATAATTGGCTTTAGATGCGACCCTAATGTACAAGCTGAGCAGTTATTGTCATTTTGTTCCCACGATGAAATTTTCTTAATATGACATGGATTTGCAGAAAACTTTGCTCAAATGTACACAAAAAAAGGTGCTATCTGCTTGTATAAACCAATCTTATCACAGATTTGTAGTTTTTGTATAATTGGCTTTAGATGCGACCCTAATGTACAAGTTGAGCAGTTATTGTCATTTTGTTCCCACGATTACATTTTCTTAATATGACATGGATTTGCAGAAAACTTTGCTCAAATGTACACAAAAGCAAGTGCTATCTGCTGGTATAAACCAATCTTCTCACAGATTTGTAGTTTTTGTATAATTGGCTTTAGATGCGACCCTAATGTACAAGTTGAGCAGTTATTGTCATTTTGTTCCCACGATGAAATTTTCTTAATATGACATGGATTTGCAGAAAACTTTGCTCAAATGTACACAAAAACAAGTGCTATCTGCAGGTATAAACCAATCTTCTCACAGATTTGTAGTTTTTGTATAATTAGCTTTAGATGCGACCCTAATGTACAAGTTGAGCAGTTATTGTCATTTTGTTCCCACGATGAAATTTTCTTAATATGACATGGATTTGCAGAAAACTTTGCTCAAATGTACACAAAAACAAGTGCTATCTGCTGATGTCAATCATTCTTCTCACAGATTTGTAGTATTTGTATAATTGGCTTTAGATGCGACCCTAATGTACAAGTTGAGCAGTTATTGTCATTTTGTTCCCACGATGAAATTTTCTTAATATCACATGGATTTGCAGAAAACTTTGCTCAAATGAACACAAAAACAAGTGCTATCTGCTAGTATAAACCAATCTTCTCACAGATTTGTAGTTTTTGTATAATTGGCTTTAGATGCGACCCTAATGTACAAGTTGAGCAGTTATTGTCATTTTGTTCCCACGATGAAATTTTCTTAATATGACATGGATTTGCAGAAAACTTTGCTCAAATGTACACAAAAACAAGTGCTATCTGCTTGTATAAACCAATCTTATCACAGATTTGTAGTTTTTGTATAATTGGCTTTAGATGCGACCCTAATGTACAAGTTGAGCAGTTATTGTCATTTTGTTCCCACGGTGTAATTTTCTTAATATGACATGGATTTGCAGAAAACTTTGCTCAAATGTACACAAAAGCAAGTGCTATCTGCTGGTATAAACCAATCTTCTCACAGATTTGTAGTTTTTGAATAATTGACTTTAGATGCGACTCTAATGTACAAGTTGAGTAGTTATTGTCATTTTGTTCCCACGATGAAATTTTCTTAATATGACATGGATTTGCAGAAAACTTTGCTCAAATGTACACAAAAACAAGTGCTATCTGCTGGTATAAACCAATCTTATCACAGATTTATAGTTATTGTATAATTGGCTTTAGATGCGACCCTAATGTACAAGTTGAGCAGTTATTGTCATTTTGTTCCCACGATGAAATTTTCTTAATATGACATGGATTTGCAGAAAACTTTGCTCAAATGTACACAAAAACAAGTGCTATCTGCTTGTATAAACCAATCTTATCACAGATTTGTAGTTTTTGTATAATTGGCTTTAGATGCGACCCTAATGTACAAGTTGAGCAGTTATTGATATTTTGTTCCCACGGTGTAATTTTCTTAATATGACATGGATTTGCAGAAAACTTTGCTCAAATGTACACAAAAGCAAGTGCTATCTGCTGGTATAAACCAATCTTCTCACAGATTTGTAGTTTTTGAATAATTGACTTTAGATGCGACTCTAATGTACAAGTTGAGTAGTTATTATCATTTTGTTCCCACGATGAAATTTTCTTAATATGACATGGATTTGCAGAAAACTTTGCTCAAATGTACACAAAAACAAGTGCTATCTGCTGGTATAAACCAATCTTATCACAGATTTATAGTTTTTGTATAATTGGCTTTAGATGCGACCCTAATGTACAAGTTGAGAAGTTATGGTCATTTTGTTCCCACGATGTAATTTTCTTAATATGACATGGATTTGCAGAAAACTTTGCTCAAATGTACACAAAAACAAGTGCTATCTGCTGATGTCAATCATTCTTCTCACAGATTTGTAGTATTTGTATAATTGGCTTTAGATGCGACCCTAATGTACAAGTTGAGCAGTTATTGTCATTTTGTTCCCACGATGAAATTTTCTTAATATAACATGGATTTGCAGAAAACTTTGCTCAAATGTACACAAAAGCAAGTGCTATCTGCTTGTATAAACCAATCTTCTCACAGATTTGTAGTTTTTGTAAAATTGGCTTTAGAAGCGACCCTAATGTACAAGTTGAGCAGTTATTGTCATTTTGTTCCCACGATGAAATTTTCTTAATATGACATGGATTTGCAGAAAACTTTGCTCAATCGTAGACAAAAACAAGTGCTATCTGCTGGTATAAACCAATCTTCTCACAGATTTTTAGTTTTTGAATAATTTACTTTAGATGCGACTCTAATGTACAAGTTGAGTAGTTATTGTCATTTTGTTCCCACGATGAAATTTTCTTAATATGACATGGATTTGCAGAAAACTTTGCTCAAATGTACACAAAAACAAGTGCTATCTGCTGGTATAAACCAATCTTATCACAGATTTGTAGTTTTTGTATAATTGACTTTAGATGCGACCCTAATGTACAAGTTGAGAAGTTATGGTCATTTTGTTCCCACGATGTAATTTTCTTAATATGACATGGATTTGCAGAAAACTTTGCTCAAATGTACACAAAAACAAGTGCTATCTGCTGATGTCAATCAATCTTCTCACAGATTTGTAGTTTTTGTATAATTTGCTTTAGATGCGACCCTAATGTACAAGCTGAGAAGTTATTGTCATTTTGTTCCCACGATGACATTTTCTTAATATGACATGGATTTGCAGAAAACTTTGCTCAAATGTACACAAAAGCAAGTGCTATCTGCTGGTATAAACCAATCTTCTCACAGATTTGTAGTTTTTGTATAATTGGCTTTAGATGCGACCCTAATGTACAAGTTGAGCAGTTATTGTCATTTTGTTCCCACGATGAAATTTTCTTAATATGACATGGATTTGCAGAAAACTTTGCTCAAATGTACACAAAAACAAGTGCTATCTGCAGGTATAAACCAATCTTCTCACAGATTTGTAGTTTTTGTATAATTAGCTTTAGATGCGACCCTAATGTACAAGTTGAGCAGTTATTGTCATTTTGTTCCCACGATGAAATTTTCTTAATATGACATGGATTTGCAGAAAACTTTGCTCAAATGTACACAAAAACAAGTGCTATCTGCTGATGTCAATCATTCTTCTCACAGATTTGTAGTATTTGTATAATTGGCTTTAGATGCGACCCTAATGTACAAGTTGAGAAGTTATTGTCATTTTGTTCCCACGATGAAATTTTCTTAATATGACATGGATTTGCAGAAAACTTTGCTCAAATGAACACAAAAACAAGTGCTATCTGCTGGTATAAACCAATCTTCTCACAGATTTTTAGTTTTTGTATAATTGGCTTTAGATGCGACCCTAATGTACAAGTTGAGCAGTTATTGTCATTTTGTTCCCACGATGAAATTTTCTTAATATGACATGGATTTGCAGAAAACTTTGCTCAAATGTACACAAAAACAAGTGCTATCTGCTTGTATAAACCAATCTTATCACAGATTTGTAGTTTTTGTATAATTGGCTTTAGATGCGACCCTAATGTACAAGTTGAGCAGTTATTGTCATTTTGTTCCCACGGTGTAATTTTCTTAATATGACATGGATTTGCAGAAAACTTTGCTCAAATGTACACAAAAGCAAGTGCTATCTGCTGGTATAAACCAATCTTCTCACAGATTTGTAGTTTTTGAATAATTGACTTTAGATGCGACTCTAATGTACAAGTTGAGCAGTTATTGTCATTTTGTTCCCACGATGAAATTTTCTTAATATGACATGGATTTGCAGAAAACTTTGCTCAAATGTACACAAAAACAAGTGCTATCTGCTGGTATAAACCAATCTTATCACAGATTTATAGTTATTGTATAATTGGCTTTAGATGCGACCCTAATGTACAAGTTGAGCAGTTATTGTCATTTTGTTCCCACGATGAAATTTTCTTAATATGACATGGATTTGCAGAAAACTTTGCTCAAATGTACACAAAAACAAGTGCTATCTGCTTGTATAAACCAATCTTATCACAGATTTGTAGTTTTTGTATAATTGGCTTTAGATGCGACCCTAATGTACAAGTTGAGCAGTTATTGATATTTTGTTCCCACGGTGTAATTTTCTTAATATGACATGGATTTGCAGAAAACTTTGCTCAAATGTACACAAAAGCAAGTGCTATCTGCTGGTATAAACCAATCTTCTCACAGATTTGTAGTTTTTGAATAATTGACTTTAGATGCGACTCTAATGTACAAGTTGAGTAGTTATTGTCATTTTGTTCCCACGATGAAATTTTCTTAATATGACATGGATTTGCAGAAAACTTTGCTCAAATGTACACAAAAACAAGTGCTATCTGCTGGTATAAACCAATCTTATCACAGATTTATAGTTTTTGTATAATTGGCTTTAGATGCGACCCTAATGTACAAGTTGAGAAGTTATGGTCATTTTGTTCCCACGATGTAATTTTCTTAATATGACATGGATTTGCAGAAAACTTTGCTCAAATGTACACAAAAACAAGTGCTATCTGCTGATGTCAATCATTCTTCTCACAGATTTGTAGTATTTGTATAATTGGCTTTAGATGCGACCCTAATGTACAAGTTGAGCAGTTATTGTCATTTTGTTCCCACGATGAAATTTTCTTAATATAACATGGATTTGCAGAAAACTTTGCTCAAATGTACACAAAAGCAAGTGCTATCTGCTTGTATAAACCAATCTTCTCACAGATTTGTAGTTTTTGTAAAATTGGCTTTAGAAGCGACCCTAATGTACAAGTTGAGCAGTTATTGTCATTTTGTTCCCACGATGAAATTTTCTTAATATGACATGGATTTGCAGAAAACTTTGCTCAATCGTAGACAAAAACAAGTGCTATCTGCTGGTATAAACCAATCTTCTCACAGATTTTTAGTTTTTGAATAATTTACTTTAGATGCGACTCTAATGTACAAGTTGAGTAGTTATTGTCATTTTGTTCCCACGATGAAATTTTCTTAATATGACATGGATTTGCAGAAAACTTTGCTCAAATGTACACAAAAACAAGTGCTATCTGCTGGTATAAACCAATCTTATCACAGATTTGTAGTTTTTGTATAATTGACTTTAGATGCGACCCTAATGTACAAGTTGAGAAGTTATGGTCATTTTGTTCCCACGATGTAATTTTCTTAATATGACATGGATTTGCAGAAAACTTTGCTCAAATGTACACAAAAACAAGTGCTATCTGCTGATGTCAATCAATCTTCTCACAGATTTGTAGTTTTTGTATAATTTGCTTTAGATGCGACCCTAATGTACAAGCTGAGAAGTTATTGTCATTTTGTTCCCACGATGTAATTTTCTTAATATGACATGGATTTGCAGAAAACTTTGCTCAAATGTACACAAAAACAAGTGCTATCTGCTGGTATAAACCAATCTTCTCACAGATTTGTATTTTTTGTATAATTGGCTTTAGATGCGACCCTAATGTACAAGTTGAGCAGTTATTGTCATTTTGTTCCCACGATGTAATTTTCTTAATATGACATGGATTTGCAGAAAACTTTGCTCAAATGTACACAAAAGCAAGTGCTATCTGCTGGTATAAACCAATCTTCTCACAGATTTGTAGTTTTTGTATAATTGGCTTTAGATGCGACCCTAATGTACAAGTTGAGCAGTTATTGTCATTTTGTTCCCACGATGTAATTTTCTTAATATGACATGGATTTGCAGAAAACTTTGCTCAAATGTACACAAAAACAAGTCCTATCTGCTGGTATAAACCAATCTTCTCACAGATTTGTAGTATTTGTATAATTGGCTTTAGATGCGACCCTAATGTACAAGTTGAGAAGTTATTGTCATTTGTTCCCACGATGTAGTTTTCTTAATATGACATGGATTTGCAGAAAACTTTGCTCAAATGTACACACAAACAAGTGCTATCTGCTGGTATAAACCAATCTTCTCACAGATTTGTAGTTTTTGTATAGTTGGCTTTAGATGCGACCCTAATGTACAAGTTGAGCAGTTATTGTCATTTTGTTCCCACGATGTAATTTTCTTAATATGACATGGATTTGCAGAAAACTTTGCTCAATCGTAGACAAGAACAAGTGCTATCTGCTGGTATAAACCAATCTTCTCACAGATTTTTAGTTTTTGAATAATTGACTTTAGATGCGACTCTAATGTACAAGTTGAGTAGTTATTGTCATTTTGTTCCCACGATGAAATTTTCTTAATATGACATGGATTTGCAGAAAACTTTGCTCAAATGTACACAAAAACAAGTGCTATCTGCTGGTATAAACCAATCTTCTCACAGATTTGTAGTTTTTGTATAATTGGCTTTAGATGCGACCCTAATGTACAAGTTGAGCAGTTATTGTCATTTTGTTCCCACGATGTAATTTTCTTAATATGACATGGATTTGCAGAAAACTTTGCTCAAATGTACACAAAAACAAGTGCTATCTGCTGATGTCAATCAATCTTCTCACAGATTTGTAGTTTTTGTATAATTTGCTTTAGATGCGACCCTAATGTACAAGCTGAGAAGTTATTGTCATTTTGTTCCCACGATGTAATTGTCTTAATATGACATGGATTTGCAGAAAACTTTGCTCAAATGTACACAAAAACAAGTGCTATCTGCTGGTATAAACCAATCTTCTCACAGATTTGTATTTTTTGTATAATTGGCTTTAGATGCGACCCTAATGTACAAGTTGAGCAGTTATTGTCATTTTGTTCCCACGATTTAATTTTCTTAATATGACATGGATTTGCAGAAAACTTTGCTCAAATGTACACAAAAACAAGTGCTATCTGCTGATGTCAATCAATCTTCTCACAGATTTGTAGTTTTTGTATAATTTGCTTTAGATGCGACCCTAATGTACAAGCTGAGAAGTTATTGTCAATTTGTTCCCACGATGTAATTTTCTTAATATGACATGGATTTGCAGAAAACTTTGCTCAAATGTACACAAAAACAAGTGCTATCTGCTGGTATAAACCAATCTTCTCACAGATTTTTAGTTTTTGAAAAATTGACTTTAGATGCGACTCTAATGTACAAGTTGAGTAGTTATTGTCATTTTGTTCCCACGATGAAATTTTCTTAATATGACATGGATTTGCAGAAAACTTTGCTCAAATGTACACAAAAACAAGTGCTTTCTGCTGGTATAAACCAATCTTCTCACAGATTTTCAGTTTTTGAAAAATTGACTTTAGATGCGACTCTAATGTACAAGTTGAGTAGTTATTGTCATTTTGTTCCCACGATGAAATTTTCTTAATATGACATGGATTTGCAGAAAACTTTGCTCAAATGTACACAAAAACAAGTGCTATCTGCTGATGTCAATCAATCTTCTCACAGATTTGTAGTTTTTGTATAATTTGCTTTAGATGCGACCCTAATGTACAAGCTGAGAAGTTATTGTCATTTTGTTCCCACGATGTAATTGTCTTAATATGACATGGATTTGCAGAAAACTTTGCTCAAATGTACACAAAAACAAGTGCTATCTGCTGGTATAAACCAATCTTCTCACAGATTTGTATTTTTTGTATAATTGGCTTTAGATGCGACCCTAATGTACAAGTTGAGCAGTTATTGTCATTTTGTTCCCACGATTTAATTTTCTTAATATGACATGGATTTGCAGAAAACTTTGCTCAAATGTACACAAAAACAAGTGCTTTCTGCTGGTATAAACCAATCTTCTCACAGATTTTCAGTTTTTGAAAAATTGACTTTAGATGCGACTCTAATGTACAAGTTGAGAAGTTATTGTCATTTTGTTCCCTCGATGTAATTTTCTTAATATGACATGGATTTGCAGAAAACTTTGCTCAAATGTACACAAAAACAAGTGCTATCTGCTGATGTCAATCAAACTTTTCACAGATTTGTAGTATTTGTATAATTGGCTTTAGATGCGACCCTAATAAACAAGTTGAGTAGTTATTGTCATTTTGTTCCCACGATGAAATTTTCTTAATATGACATGGATTTGCAGAAAACTTTGCTCAAGTGTACACAAAAACAAGTGTTATCTGCTGGTATAAACCAATCTTCTCACAGAGTTGTAGTATTTGTATAATTGGCTTTAGATGCGACCCTAATGTACAATTTGAGCAGTTATTGTCATTTTGTTCCCACGATGTAATGTTCTTAATATGACATGGATTTGCAGAAAACTTTGCTCAAATGTACACAAAAACAAGTGCTATCTGCTGGTATAAACCAATCTTCTCACAGATTTGTAGTTTTTGTATAGTTGGCTTTAGATGCGACCCTCATGTACAAGTTGAGCAGTTATTGTCATTTTGTTCCCACGATGTAATTTTCTTAATATGATATGGATTTGCAGAAAACTTTGCTCAAATGTACACAAAAGCAAGTGCTATCTGCTGGTATAAACCAATCTTCTCACAGATTTGTAGTTTTTGTATAATTGGCTTTAGATGCGACCCTAATGTACAAGTTGAGCAGTTATTGTCATTTTGTTCCCACGATGTAATTTTCTTAATATGACATGGATTTGCAGAAAACTTTGCTCAAATGTACACAAAAACAAGTGCTATCTGCTGGTATAAACCAATCTTCTCACAGATTTGTAGTTTTTGTATAATTGGCTTTAGATGCGACCCTAATGTACAAGTTGAGAAGTTATGGTCATTTTGTTCCCACGATGTAATTTTCTTAATATGACATGGATTTGCAGAAAACTTTGCTCAAATGTACACAAAAACAAGTGCTATCTGCTGATGTCAATCAATCTTCTCACAGATTTGTAGTTTTTGTATAATTTGCTTTAGATGCGACCCTAATGTACAAGCTGAGAAGTTATTGTCATTTTGTTCCCACGATGTAATTGTCTTAATATGACATGGATTTGCAGAAAACTTTGCTCAAATGTACACAAAAACAAGTGCTATCTGCTGGTATAAACCAATCTTCTCACAGATTTGTATTTTTTGTATAATTGGCTTTAGATGCGACCCTAATGTACAAGTTGAGCAGTTATTGTCATTTTGTTCCCACGATGTAATTTTCTTAATATGACATGGATTTGCAGAAAACTTTGCTCAAATGTACACAAAAACAAGTGCTATCTGCTGATGTCAATCAATCTTCTCACAGATTTGTAGTTTTTGTATAATTTTCTTTAGATGCGACCCTAATGTACAAGCTGAGAAGTTATTGTCATTTTGTTCCCACGATGTAATTTTCTTAATATGACATGGATTTGCAGAAAACTTTGCTCAAATGTACACAAAAGCAAGTGCTATCTGCTGGTATAAACCAATCTTCTCACAGATTTGTAGGTTTTGTATAATTGGCTTTAGATGCGACCCTAATGTACAAGTTGAGCAGTTATTGTCATTTTGTTCCCACGATGTAATTTTCTTAATATGACATGGATTTGCAGAAAACTTTGCTCAAATGTACACAAAAACAAGTGCTATCTGCTGGTATAAACCAATCTTCTCACAGATTTTTAGTTTTTGAAAAATTGACTTTAGATGCGACTCTAATGTACAAGTTGAGAAGTTATTGTCATTTTGTTCCCTCGATGTAATTTTCTTAATATGACATGGATTTGCAGAAAACTTTGCTCAAATGAACACAAAAACAAGTGCTATCTGCTGATGTCAATCAAACTTTTTACAGATTTGTAGTATTTGTATAATTGGCTTTAGATGCGACCCTAATAAACAAGTTGAGTAGTTATTGTCATTTTGTTCCCACGATGAAATTTTCTTAATATGACATGGATTTGCAGAAAACTTTGCTCAAGTGTACACAAAAATAAGTGCTATCTGCTGGTATAAACCAATCTTCTCACAGATTTGTAGTTTTTGTATAATTGGCTTTAGATGCGACTCTAATAAACAAGTTGAGTAGTTATTGTTATTTTGTTCCCACGATGAAATTTTCTTAATATGACATGGATTTGCAGAAAACTTTGCTCAATCGTAGACAAGAACAAGTGCTATCTGCTGGTATAAACCAATCTTCTCACAGATTTTTAGTTTTTGAATAATTGACTTTAGATGCGACTCTAATGTACAAGTTGAGTAGTTATTGTCATTTTGTTCCCACGATGAAATTTTCTTAATATGACATGGATTTGCAGAAAACTTTGCTCAAATGTACACAAAAACAAGTGCTATCTGCTGGTATAAACCAATCTTCTCACAGATTTGTAGTTTTTGTATAATTGGCTTTAGATGCGACCCTAATGTACAAGTTGAGAAGTTATGGTCATTTTGTTCCCACGATGTAATTTTCTTAATATGACATGGATTTGCAGAAAACTTTGCTCAAATGTACACAAAAACAAGTGCTATCTGCTGATGTCAATCAATCTTCTCACAGATTTGTAGTTTTTGTATAATTTGCTTTAGATGCGACCCTAATGTACAAGCTGAGAAGTTATTGTCATTTTGTTCCCACGATGTAATTTTCTTAATATGACATGGATTTGCAGAAAACTTTGCTCAAATGTACACAAAAACAAGTGCTATCTGCTGGTATAAACCAATCTTCTCACAGATTTGTATTTTTTGTATAATTGGCTTTAGATGCGACCCTAATGTACAAGTTGAGCAGTTATTGTCATTTTGTTCCCACGATGTAATTTTCTTAATATGACATGGATTTGCAGAAAACTTTGCTCAAATGTACACAAAAACAAGTGCTATCTGCTGATGTCAACCAATCTTCTCACAGATTTGTAGTTTTTGTATAATTTTCTTTAGATGCGACCCTAATGTACAAGCTGAGAAGTTATTGTCATTTTGTTCCCACGATGTAATTTTCTTAATATGACATGGATTTGCAGAAAACTTTGCTCAAATGTACACAAAAGCAAGTGCTATCTGCTGGTATAAACCAATCTTCTCACAGATTTTTAGTTTTTGAAAAAATGACTTTAGATGCGACTCTAATGTACAAGTTGAGTAGTTATTGTCATTTTGTTCCCACGATGTAATTTTCTTAATATGACATGGATTTGCAGAAAACTTTGCTCAAATGTACACAAAAACAAGTGCTTTCTGCTGGTATAAACCAATCTTCTCACAGATTTTCATTTTTCGAAAAATTGACTTTAGATGCGACTCTAATGTACAAGTTGAGAAGTTATTGTCATTTTGTTCCCTCGATGTAATTTTCTTAATATGACATGGATTTGCAGAAAACTTTGCTCAAATGTACACAAAAACAAGTGCTATCTGCTGATGTCAATCAAACTTTTTACAGATTTGTAGTATTTGTATAATTGGCTTTAGATGCGACCCTAATAAACAAGTTGAGTAGTTATTGTCATTTTGTTCCCACGATGAAATTTTCTTAATATGACATGGATTTGCAGAAAACTTTGCTCAAGTGTACACAAAAACAAGTGCTATCTGCTGGTATAAACCAATCTTCTCACAGAGTTGTAGTATTTGTATAATTGGCTTTAGATGCGACCCTAATGTACAAGTTGAGCAGTTATTGTCATTTTGTTCCCACGATGTAATTTTCTTAATATGACATGGATTTGCAGAAAACTTTGCTCAAATGTACACAAAAACAAGTGCTATCTGCTGGTATAAACCAATCTTCTCACAGATTTTTAGTTTTTGAAAAATTGACTTTAGATGTGACTCTAATGTACAAGTTGAGTAGTTATTGTCATTTTGTTCCCACGATGAAATTTTCTTAATATGACATGGATTTGCAGAAAACTTTGCTCAAATGTACACAAAAACAAGTGCTTTCTGCTGGTATAAACCAATCTTCTCACAGATTTTCAGTTTTTGAAAAATTGACTTTAGATGCGACTCTAATGTACAAGTTGAGAAGTTATTGTCATTTTGTTCCCTCGATGTAATTTTCTTAATATGACATGGATTTGCAGAAAACATTGCTCAAATGTACACAAAAACAAGTGCTATCTGCTGATGTCAATCAAACTTTTCACAGATTTGTAGTTTTTGTATAATTGGCTTTAGATGCGACCCTAATGTACAAGTTGAGCAGTTATTGTCATTTTGTTCCCACGATGTAATTTTCTTAATATGACATGGATTTGCAGAAAACTTTGCTCAAATGTACACAAAAACAAGTGCTATCTGCTGGTATAAACCAATCTTCTCACAGATTTGTAGTTTTTGTATAATTGGCTTTAGATGCGACCCTAATGTACAAGTTGAGCAGTTATTGTCATTTTGTTCCCACGATGTAATTTTCTTAATATGACGTGGATTTGCAGAAAACTTTGCTCAAATGTACACAAAAATAAGTGCTATCTGCTGGTATGAACCAATCTTCTCACAGATTTGTAGTTTTTGTATAATTGGCTTTAGATGCGACTCTAATAAACAAGTTGAGTAGTTATTGTCATTTTGTTCCCACGATGAAATTTTCTTAATATGACATGGATTTGCAGAAAACTTTGCTCAATCGTAGACAAGAACAAGTGCTATCTGCTGGTATAAACCAATCTTCTCACAGATTTTTAGTTTTTGAATAATTGACTTTAGATGCGACTCTAATGTACAAGTTGAGTAGTTATTGTCATTTTGTTCCCACGATGAAATTTTCTTAATATGACATGGATTTGCAGAAAACTTTGCTCAAATGTACACAAAAACAAGTGCTATCTGCTGGTATAAACCAATCTTCTCACAGATTTGTAGTTTTTGTATAATTGGCTTTAGATGCGACCCTAATGTACAAGTTGAGAAGTTATGGTCATTTTGTTCCCACGATGTAATTTTCTTAATATGACATGGATTTGCAGAAAACTTTGCTCAAATGTACACAAAAACAAGTGCTATCTGCTGATGTCAATCAATCTTCTCACAGATTTGTAGTTTTTGTATAATTGGCTTTAGATGCGACCCTAATGTACAAGCTGAGAAGTTATTGTCATTTTGTTCCCACGATGTAATTGTCTTAATATGACATGGATTTGCAGAAAACTTTGCTCAAATGTACACAAAAACAAGTGCTATCTGCTGGTATAAACCAATCTTCTCACAGATTTGTATTTTTTGTATAATTGGCTTTAGATGCGACCCTAATGTACAAGTTGAGCAGTTATTGTCATTTTGTTCCCACGATGTAATTTTCTTAATATGACATGGATTTGCAGAAAACTTTGCTCAAATGTACACAAAAACAAGTGCTATCTGCTGATGTCAACCAATATTCTCACAGATTTGTAGTTTTTGTATAATTTTCTTTAGATGCGACCCTAATGTACAAGCTGAGAAGTTATTGTCATTTTGTTCCCACGATGTAATTTTCTTAATATGACATGGATTTGCAGAAAACTTTGCTCAAATGTACACAAAAGCAAGTGCTATCTGCTGATATCAACCAATCTTCTCACAGATTTGTAGTTTTTGTATAATTGGCTTTAGATGCGACCCTAATGTACAAGTTGAGCAGTTATTGTCATTTTGTTCCCACGATGTAATTTTCTTAATATGACATGGATTTGCAGAAAACTTTGCTCAAATGTACACAAAAACAAGTGCTATCTGCTGGTATAAACCAATCTTCTCACAGATTTTTAGTTTTTGAAAAAATGACTTTAGATGCGACTCTAATGTACAAGTTGAGTAGTTATTGTCATTTTGTTCCCACGATGAAATTTTCTTAATATGACATGGATTTGCAGAAAACTTTGCTCAAATGTACACAAAAACAAGTGCTTTCTGCTGGTATAAACCAATCTTCTCACAGATTTTCAGTTTTTGAAAAATTGACTTTAGATGCGACTCTAATGTACAAGTTGAGAAGTTATTGTCATTTTGTTCCCTCGATGTAATTTTCTTAATATGACATGGATTTGCAGAAAACTTTGCTCAAATGAACACAAAAACAAGTGCTATCTGCTGATGTCAATCAAACTTTTTACAGATTTGTAGTATTTGTATAATTGGCTTTAGATGCGACCCTAATAAACAAGTTGAGTAGTTATTGTCATTTTGTTCCCACGATGAAATTTTCTTAATATGACATGGATTTGCAGAAAACTTTGCTCAAGTGTACACAAAAATAAGTGCTATCTGCTGGTATAAACCAATCTTCTCACAGATTTGTAGTTTTTGTATAATTGGCTTTAGATGCGACTCTAATAAACAAGTTGAGTAGTTATTGTTATTTTGTTCCCACGATGAAATTTTCTTAATATGACATGGATTTGCAGAAAACTTTGCTCAATCGTAGACAAGAACAAGTGCTATCTGCTGGTATAAACCAATCTTCTCACAGATTTTTAGTTTTTGAATAATTGACTTTAGATGCGACTCTAATGTACAAGTTGAGTAGTTATTGTCATTTTGTTCCCACGATGAAATTTTCTTAATATGACATGGATTTGCAGAAAACTTTGCTCAAATGTACACAAAAACAAGTGCTATCTGCTGGTATAAACCAATCTTCTCACAGATTTGTAGTTTTTGTATAATTGGCTTTAGATGCGACCCTAATGTACAAGTTGAGAAGTTATGGTCATTTTGTTCCCACGATGTAATTTTCTTAATATGACATGGATTTGCAGAAAACTTTGCTCAAATGTACACAAAAACAAGTGCTATCTGCTGATGTCAATCAATCTTCTCACAGATTTGTAGTTTTTGTATAATTTGCTTTAGATGCGACCCTAATGTACAAGCTGAGAAGTTATTGTCATTTTGTTCCCACGATGTAATTGTCTTAATATGACATGGATTTGCAGAAAACTTTGCTCAAATGTACACAAAAGCAAGTGCTATCTGCAGGTATAAACCAATCTTCTCACAGATTTGTAGTTTTTGTATAATTGGCTTTAGATGCGACCCTAATGTACAAGTTGAGCAGTTATTGTCATTTTGTTCCCACGATGTAATTTTCTTAATATGACATGGATTTGCAGAAAACTTTGCTCAAATGTACACAAAAACAAGTGCTATCTGCTGATGTCAATCAATCTTCTCACAGATTTGTAGTTTTTGTATAATTTTCTTTAGATGCGACCCTAATGTACAAGCTGAGAAGTTATTGTCATTTTGTTCCCACGATGAAATTTTCTTAATATGACATGGATTTGCAGAAAACTTTGCTCAAATGTACACAAAAGCAAGTGCTATCTGCTGGTATAAACCAATCTTCTCACAGATTTTTAGTTTTTGAAAAATTGACTTTAGATGCGACTCTAATGTACAAGTTGAGTAGTTATTGTCATTTTGTTCCCACGATGAAATTTTCTTAATATGACATGGATTTGCAGAAAACTTTGCTCAAATGTACACAAAAACAAGTGCTTTCTGCTGGTATAAACCAATCTTCTCACAGATTTTCATTTTTCGAAAAATTGACTTTAGATGCGACTCTAATGTACAAGTTGAGAAGTTATTGTCATTTTGTTCCCTCGATGTAATTTTCTTAATATGACATGGATTTGCAGAAAACTTTGCTCAAATGTACACAAAAACAAGTGCTATCTGCTGATGTCAATCAAACTTTTTACAGATTTGTAGTATTTGTATAATTGGCTTTAGATGCGACCCTAATAAACAAGTTGAGTAGTTATTGTCATTTTGTTCCCACGATGAAATTTTCTTAATATGACATGGATTTGCAGAAAACTTTGCTCAAGTGTACACAAAAACAAGTGCTATCTGCTGGTATAAACCAATCTTCTCACAGAGTTGTAGTATTTGTATAATTGGCTTTAGATGCGACCCTAATGTACAAGTTGAGCAGTTATTGTCATTTTGTTCCCACGATGTAATTTTCTTAATATGACATGGATTTGCAGAAAACTTTGCTCAAATGTACACAAAAACAAGTGCTATCTGCTGGTATAAACCAATCTTCTCACAGATTTTTAGTTTTTGAAAAATTGACTTTAGATGCGACTCTAATGTACAAGTTGAGTAGTTATTGTCATTTTGTTCCCACGATGAAATTTTCTTAATATGACATGGATTTGCAGAAAACTTTGCTCAAATGTACACAAAAACAAGTGCTTTCTGCTGGTATAAACCAATCTTCTCACAGATTTTCAGTTTTTGAAAAATTGACTTTAGATGCGACTCTAATGTACAAGTTGAGAAGTTATTGTCATTTTGTTCCCTCGATGTAATTTTCTTAATATGACATGGATTTGCAGAAAACTTTGCTCAAATGTACACAAAAACAAGTGCTATCTGCTGATGTCAATCAAACTTTTCACAGATTTGTAGTTTTTGTATAATTGGCTTTAGATGCGACCCTAATGTACAAGTTGAGCAGTTATTGTCATTTTGTTCCCACGATGTAATTTTCTTAATATGACATGGATTTGCAGAAAACTTTGCTCAAATGTACACAAAAACAAGTGCTATCTGCTGGTATAAACCAATCTTCTCACAGATTTGTATTTTTTGTATAATTGGCTTTAGATGCGACCCTAATGTACAAGTTGAGCAGTTATTGTCATTTTGTTCCGACGATGTAATTTTCTTAATATGACATGGATTTGCAGAAAACTTTGCTCAAATGTACACAAAAACAAGTGCTATCTGCTGATGTCAATCAATCTTCTCACAGATTTGTAGTTTTTGTATAATTTTCTTTAGATGCGACCCTAATGTACAAGCTGAGAAGTTATTGTCATTTTGTTCCCACGATGTAATTTTCTTAATATGACATGGATTTGCAGAAAACTTTGCTCAAATGTACACAAAAGCAAGTGCTATCTGCTGGTATAAACCAATCTTCTCACAGATTTGTAGTTTTTGTATAATTGGCTTTAGATGCGACCCTAATGTACAAGTTGAGCAGTTATTGTCATTTTGTTCCCACAATGTAATTTTCTTAATATGACATGGATTTGCAGAAAACTTTGCTCAAATGTACACAAAAACAAGTGCTATCTGCTGGTATAAACCAATCTTCTCACAGATTTTTAGTTTTTGAAAAATTGACTTTAGATGCGACTCTAATGTACAAGTTGAGTAGTTATTGTCATTTTGTTCCCACGATGAAATTTTCTTAATATGACATGGATTTGCAGAAAACTTTGCTCAAATGTACACAAAAACAAGTGCTTTCTGCTGGTATAAACCAATCTTCTCACAGATTTTCAGTTTTTGAAAAATTGACTTTAGATGCGACTCTAATGTACAAGTTGAGAAGTTATTGTCATTTTGTTCCCTCGATGTAATTTTCTTAATATGACATGGATTTGCAGAAAACTTTGCTCAAATGAACACAAAAACAAGTGCTATCTGCTGATGTCAATCAAACTTTTTACAGATTTGTAGTATTTGTATAATTGGCTTTAGATGCGACCCTAATAAACAAGTTGAGTAGTTATTGTCATTTTGTTCCCACGATGAAATTTTCTTAATATGACATGGATTTGCAGAAAACTTTGCTCAAGTGTACACAAAAATAAGTGCTATCTGCTGGTATAAACCAATCTTCTCACAGATTTGTAGTTTTTGTATAATTGGCTTTAGATGCGACTCTAATAAACAAGTTGAGTAGTTATTGTTATTTTGTTCCCACGATGAAATTTTCTTAATATGACATGGATTTGCAGAAAACTTTGCTCAATCGTAGACAAGAACAAGTGCTATCTGCTGGTATAAACCAATCTTCTCACAGATTTTTAGTTTTTGAATAATTGACTTTAGATGCGACTCTAATGTACAAGTTGAGCAGTTATTGTCATTTTGTTCCCACGATGAAATTTTCTTAATATGACATGGATTTGCAGAAAACTTTGCTCAAATGTACACAAAAACAAGTGCTATCTGCTGGTATAAACCAATCTTCTCACAGATTTGTAGTTTTTGTATAATTGGCTTTAGATGCGACCCTAATGTACAAGTTGAGAAGTTATGGTCATTTTGTTCCCACGATGTAATTTTCTTAATATGACATGGATTTGCAGAAAACTTTGCTCAAATGTACACAAAAACAAGTGCTATCTGCTGATGTCAATCAATCTTCTCACAGATTTGTAGTTTTTGTATAATTTGCTTTAGATGCGACCCTAATGTACAAGCTGAGAAGTTATTGTCATTTTGTTCCCACGATGAAATTGTCTTAATATGACATGGATTTGCAGAAAACTTTGCTCAAATGTACACAAAAACAAGTGCTTTCTGCTGGTATAAACCAATCTTCTCACAGATTTTCAGTTTTTGAAAAATTGACTTTAGATGCGACTCTAATGTACAAGTTGAGAAGTTATTGTCATTTTGTTCCCTCGATGTAATTTTCTTAATATGACATGGATTTGCAGAAAACTTTGCTCAAATGTACACAAAAACAAGTGCTATCTGCTGATGTCAATCAAACTTTTCACAGATTTGTAGTTTTTGTATAATTGGCTTTAGATGCGACCCTAATGTACAAGTTGAGCAGTTATTGTCATTTTGTTCCCACGATGTAATTTTCTTAATATGACATGGATTTGCAGAAAACTTTGCTCAAATGTACACAAAAACAAGTGCTATCTGCTGATGTCAATCAATCTTCTCACAGATTTGTAGTTTTTGTATAATTTTCTTTAGATGCGACCCTAATGTACAAGCTGAGAAGTTATTGTCATTTTGTTCCCACGATGTAATTTTCTTAATATGACATGGATTTGCAGAAAACTTTGCTCAAATGTACACAAAAGCAAGTGCTATCTGCTGATATAAACCAATCTTCTCACAGATTTGTAGTTTTTGTATAATTGGCTTTAGATGCGACCCTAATGTACAAGTTGAGCAGTTATTGTCATTTTGTTCCCACAATGTAATTTTCTTAATATGACATGGATTTGCAGAAAACTTTGCTCAAATGTACACAAAAACAAGTGCTATCTGCTGGTATAAACCAATCTTCTCACAGATTTTTAGTTTTTGAAAAATTGACTTTAGATGCGACTCTAATGTACAAGTTGAGTAGTTATTGTCATTTTGTTCCCACGATGAAATTTTCTTAATATGACATGGATTTGCAGAAAACTTTGCTCAAATGTACACAAAAACAAGTGCTTTCTGCTGGTATAAACCAATCTTCTCACAGATTTTCAGTTTTTGAAAAATTGACTTTAGATGCGACTCTAATGTACAAGTTGAGAAGTTATTGTCATTTTGTTCCCTCGATGTAATTTTCTTAATATGATATGGATTTGCAGAAAACTTTGCTCAAATGAACACAAAAACAAGTGCTATCTGCTGATGTCAATCAAACTTTTTACAGATTTGTAGTATTTGTATAATTGGCTTTAGATGCGACCCTAATAAACAAGTTGAGTAGTTATTGTCATTTTGTTCCCACGATGAAATTTTCTTAATATGACATGGATTTGCAGAAAACTTTGCTCAAGTGTACACAAAAATAAGTGCTATCTGCTGGTATAAACCAATCTTCTCACAGATTTGTAGTTTTTGTATAATTGGCTTTAGATGCGACTCTAATAAACAAGTTGAGTAGTTATTGTTATTTTGTTCCCACGATGAAATTTTCTTAATATGACATGGATTTGCAGAAAACTTTGCTCAATCGTAGACAAGAACAAGTGCTATCTGCTGGTATAAACCAATCTTCTCACAGATTTTTAGTTTTTGAATAATTGACTTTAGATGCGACTCTAATGTACAAGTTGAGTAGTTATTGTCATTTTGTTCCCACGATGAAATTTTCTTAATATGACATGGATTTGCAGAAAACTTTGCTCAAATGTACACAAAAACAAGTGCTATCTGCTGGTATAAACCAATCTTCTCACAGATTTGTAGTTTTTGTATAATTGGCTTTAGATGCGACCCTAATGTACAAGTTGAGAAGTTATGGTCATTTTGTTCCCACGATGTAATTTTCTTAATATGACATGGATTTGCAGAAAACTTTGCTCAAATGTACACAAAAACAAGTGCTATCTGCTGATGTCAATCAATCTTCTCACAGATTTGTAGTTTTTGTATAATTTGCTTTAGATGCGACCCTAATGTACAAGCTGAGAAGTTATTGTCATTTTGTTCCCACGATGTAATTGTCTTAATATGACATGGATTTGCAGAAAACTTTGCTCAAATGTACACAAAAACAAGTGCTATCTGCTGGTATAAACCAATCTTCTCACAGATTTGTATTTTTTGTATAATTGGCTTTAGATGCGACCCTAATGTACAAGTTGAGCAGTTATTGTCATTTTGTTCCCACGATGTAATTTTCTTAATATGACATGGATTTGCAGAAAACTTTGCTCAAATGTACACAAAAACAAGTGCTATCTGCTGATGTCAATCAATCTTCTCACAGATTTGTAGTTTTTGTATAATTTTCTTTAGATGCGACCCTAATGTACAAGCTGAGAAGTTATTGTCATTTTGTTCCCACGATGTAATTTTCTTAATATGACATGGATTTGCAGAAAACTTTGCTCAAATGTACACAAAAGCAAGTGCTATCTGCTGGTATAAACCAATCTTCTCACAGATTTTTAGTTTTTGAAAAATTGACTTTAGATGCGACTCTAATGTACAAGTTGAGTAGTTATTGTCATTTTGTTCCCACGATGAAATTTTCTTAATATGACATGGATTTGCAGAAAACTTTGCTCAAGTGTACACAAAAACAAGTGCTTTCTGCTGGTATAAACCAATCTTCTCACAGATTTTCATTTTTCGAAAAATTGACTTTAGATGCGACTCTAATGTACAAGTTGAGAAGTTATTGTCATTTTGTTCCCTCGATGTAATTTTCTTAATATGACATGGATTTGCAGAAAACTTTGCTCAAATGTACACAAAAACAAGTGCTATCTGCTGATGTCAATCAAACTTTTTACAGATTTGTAGTATTTGTATAATTGGCTTTAGATGCAACCCTAATAAACAAGTTGAGTAGTTATTGTCATTTTGTTCCCACGATGAAATTTTCTTAATATGACATGGATTTGCAGAAAACTTTGCTCAAGTGTACACAAAAACAAGTGCTATCTGCTGGTATAAACCAATCTTCTCACAGAGTTGTAGTATTTGTATAATTGGCTTTAGATGCGACCCTAATGTACAAGTTGAGCAGTTATTGTCATTTTGTTCCCACGATGTAATTTTTTTAATATGACATGGATTTGCAGAAAACTTTGCTCAAATGTACACAAAAACAAGTGCTATCTGCTGGTATAAACCAATCTTCTCACAGATTTTTAGTTTTTGAAAAATTGGCTTTAGATGCGACTCTAATGTACAAGTTGAGTAGTTATTGTCATTTTGTTCCCACGATGAAATTTTCTTAATATGACATGGATTTGCAGAAAACTTTGCTCAAATGTACACAAAAACAAGTGCTATCTGCTGGTATAAACCAATCTTCTCACAGATTTGTATTTTTTGTATAATTGGCTTTAGATGCGACCCTAATGTACAAGTTGAGCAGTTATTGTCATTTTGTTCCCACGATGAGATTTTCTTAATATGACATGGATTTGCAGAAAACTTTGCTCAAATGTACACAAAAACAAGTGCTATCTGCTGATGTCAATCAATCTTCTCACAGATTTGTAGTTTTTGTATAATTTTCTTTAGATGCGACCCTAATGTACAAGCTGAGAAGTTATTGTCATTTTGTTCCCACGATGTAATTTTCTTAATATGACATGGATTTGCAGAAAACTTTGCTCAAATGTACACAAAAGCAAGTGCTATCTGCTGGTATAAACCAATCTTCTCACAGATTTTTAGTTTTTGAAAAAATGACTTTAGATGCGACTCTAATGTACAAGTTGAGTAGTTATTGTCATTTTGTTCCCACGATGAAATTTTCTTAATATGACATGGATTTGCAGAAAACTTTGCTCAAATGTACACAAAAACAAGTGCTTTCTGCTGGTATAAACCAATCTTCTCACAGATTTTCATTTTTCGAAAAATTGACTTTAGATGCGACTCTAATGTACAAGTTGAGAAGTTATTGTCATTTTGTTCCCTCGATGTAATTTTCTTAATATGACATGGATTTGCAGAAAACTTTGCTCAAATGTACACAAAAACAAGTGCTATCTGCTGATGTCAATCAAACTTTTTACAGATTTGTAGTATTTGTATAATTGGCTTTAGATGCGACCCTAATAAACAAGTTGAGTAGTTATTGTCATTTTGTTCCCACCATGAAATTTTCTTAATATGACATGGATTTGCAGAAAACTTTGCTCAAGTGTACACAAAAACAAGTGCTATCTGCTGGTATAAACCAATCTTCTCACAGAGTTGTAGTATTTGTATAATTGGCTTTAGATGCGACCCTAATGTACAAGTTGAGCAGTTATTGTCATTTTGTTCCCACGATGTAATTTTCTTAATATGACATGGATTTGCAGAAAACTTTGCTCAAATGTACACAAAAACAAGTGCTATCTGCTGGTATAAACCAATCTTCTCACAGATTTTTAGTTTTTGAAAAATTGACTTTAGATGCGACTCTAATGTACAAGTTGAGTAGTTATTGTCATTTTGTTCCCACGATGAAATTTTCTTAATATGACATGGATTTGCAGAAAACTTTGCTCAAATGTACACAAAAACAAGTGCTTTCTGCTGGTATAAACCAATCTTCTCACAGATTTTCAGTTTTTGAAAAATTGACTTTAGATGCGACTCTAATGTACAAGTTGAGAAGTTATTGTCATTTTGTTCCCTCGATGTAATTTTCTTAATATGACATGGATTTGCAGAAAACTTTGCTCAAATGTACACAAAAACAAGTGCTATCTGCTGATGTCAATCAAACTTTTCACAGATTTGTAGTTTTTGTATAATTGGCTTTAGATGCGACCCTAATGTACAAGTTGAGCAGTTATTGTCATTTTGTTCCCACGATGTAATTTTCTTAATATGACATGGATTTGCAGAAAACTTTGCTCAAATGTACACAAAAACAAGTGCTATCTGCTGGTATAAACCAATCTTCTCACAGATTTTTAGTTTTTGAATAATTGACTTTAGATGCGACTCTAATGTACAAGTTGAGTAGTTATTGTCATTTTGTTCCCACGATGAAATTTTCTTAATATGACATGGATTTGCAGAAAACTTTGCTCAAATGTACACAAAAACAAGTGCTATCTGCTGGTATAAACCAATCTTCTCACAGATTTTCAGTTTTTGAAAAATTGACTTTAGATGCGACTCTAATGTACAAGTTGAGCAGTTATTGTCATTTTGTTCCCTCGATGTAATTTTCTTAATATGACATGGATTTGCAGAAAACTTTGCTCAAATGTACACAAAAACAAGTGCTATCTGCTGATGTCAATCAAACTTTTAACAGATTTGTAGTATTTGTATAATTGGCTTTAGATGCGACCCTAATAAACAAGTTGAGTAGTTATTGTCATTTTGTTCCCACGATGAAATTTTCTTAATATGACATGGATTTGCAGAAAACTTTGCTCAAGTGTACACAAAAACAAGTGCTATCTGCTGGTATAAACCAATCTTCTCACAGAGTTGTAGTATTTGTATAATTGGCTTTAGATGCGACCCTAATGTACAAGTTGAGCAGTTATTGTCATTTTGTTCCAACGATGTAATTTTCTTAATATGACATGGATTTGCAGAAAACTTTGTTCAAATGTACACAAAAACAAGTGCTATCTGCTGGTATAAACCAATCTTCTCACAGATTTTTAGTTTTTGAAAAATTGACTTTAGATGCGACTCTAATGTACAAGTTGAGTAGTTATTGTCATTTTGTTCCCACGATGAAATTTTCTTAATATGACATGGATTTGCAGAAAACTTTGCTCAAATGTACACAAAAACAAGTGCTTTCTGCTGGTATAAACCAATCTTCTCACAGATTTTCAGTTTTTGAAAAATTGACTTTAGATGCGACTCTAATGTACAAGTTGAGCAGTTATTGTCATTTTGTTCCCTCGATGTAATTTTCTTAATATGACATGGATTTGCAGAAAACTTTGCTCAAATGTACACAAAAACAAGTGCTATCTGCTGATGTCAATCAAACTTTTCACAGATTTGTAGTATTTGTATAATTGGCTTTAGATGCGACCCTAATAAACAAGTTGAGTAGTTATTGTCATTTTGTTCCCACGATGAAATTTTCTTAATATGACATGGATTTGCAGAAAACTTTGCTCAAGTGTACACAAAAACAAGTGCTATCTGCTGGTATAAACCAATCTTCTCACAGAGTTGTAGTATTTGTATAATTGGCTTTAGATGCGACCCTAATGTACAAGTTGAGCAGTTATTGTCATTTTGTTCCAACGATGTAATTTTCTTAATATGACATGGATTTGCAGAAAACTTTGCTCAAATGTACACAAAAACAAGTGCTATCTGCTGGTATAAACCAATCTTCTCACAGATTTTTAGTTTTTAAAAATTGACTTTAGATGCGACTCTAATGTACAAGTTGAGTAGTTATTGTCATTTTGTTCCCACGATGAAATTTTCTTAATATGACATGGATTTGCAGAAAACTTTGCTCAAGTGTACACAAAAACAAGTGCTTTCTGCTGGTATAAACCAATCTTCTCACAGATTTTCAGTTTTTGAAAAATTGACTTTAGATGCGACTCTAATGTACAAGTTGAGAAGTTATTGTCATTTTGTTCCCTCGATGTAATTTTCTTAATATGACATGGATTTGCAAAAAACTTTGCTCAAATGTACACAAAAACAAGTGCTATCTGCTGATGTCAATCAAACTTTTCACAGATTTGTAGTATTTGTATAATTGGCTTTAGATGCGACCCTAATAAACAAGTTGAGCAGTTATTGTCATTTTGTTCCCACGATGAAATTTTCTTAATATGACATGGATTTGCAGAAAACTTTGCTCAAATGTACACAAAATCAAGTGCTATCTGCTGGTGTAAACCAATCTTATCACAGAGTTGTAGTATTTGTATAATTGGCTTTAGATGCGACCCTAATGTACAAGTTGAGCAGTTATTGTCATTTTGTTCCCACGATGTAATTTTCTTAATATGACATGGATTTGCAGAAAACTTTGCTCAAATGTACACACAAACAAGTGCTATCTGCTGGTATAAACCAATCTTCTCACAGATTTGTAGTTTTTGTATAATTGGCTTTAGATGCGACCCTAATGTACAAGTTGAGCAGTTATTGTCATTTTGTTCCCACGATGTAATTTTCTTAATATGACATGGATTTGCAGAAAACTTTGCTCAAATGTACACAAAAACAAGTGCTTTCTGCTGGTATAAACCAATCTTCTCACAGATTTTCAGTTTGTGAAAATTTGACTTTAGATGCGACTCTAATGTACAAGTTGAGAAGTTATTGTCATTTTGTTCCCACGATGTAATTTTCTTAATATGACATGGATTTGCAGAAAACTTTGCTCAAATGTACACAAAAACAAGTGCTATCTGCTGATGTCAATCAAACTTTTCACAGATTTGTAGTATTTGTATAATTGGCTTTAGATGCGAACCTAATGTACAAGTTGAGATGTTATTGTCATTTGTTCCCACGATGAAATTTTCTTAATATGACATGGATTTGCAGAAAACTTTGCTCAAATGTACACACAAACAAGTGCTATCTGCTGGTATAAACCAATCTTCTCACAGATTTTTAGTTTTTGAAAAATTGACTTTAGATGCGACTATAATGTACAAGTTGAGTAGTTATTGTCATTTTGTTCCCACGATGAAATTTTCTTAATATGACATGGATTTGCAGAAAACTTTGCTCAAATGTACACAAAAACAAGTGCTATCTGCTGGTATAAACCAATCTTCTCACAGATTTGTAGTTTTTGTATAATTGGCTTTAGATGCGACCCTAATGTACAAGTTGAGAAGTTATGGTCATTTTGTTCCCACGATGTAATTTTCTTAATATGACATGGATTTGCAGAAAACTTTGCTCAAATGTACACAAAAACAAGTGCTATCTGCTGATGTCAATCAATCTTCTCACAGATTTGTAGTTTTTGTATAATTTGCTTTAGATGCGACCCTAATGTACAAGCTGAGAAGTTATTGTCATTTTGTTCCCACGATGTAATTGTCTTAATATGACATGGATTTGCAGAAAACTTTGCTCAAATGTACACAAAAACAAGTGCTATCTGCTGGTATAAACCAATCTTCTCACAGATTTGTATTTTTTGTATAATTGGCTTTAGATGCGACCCTAATGTACAAGTTGAGCAGTTATTGTCAGTTTGTTCCCACGATGTAATTTTCTTAATATGACATGGATTTGCAGAAAACTTTGCTCAAATGTACACAAAAACAAGTGCTATCTGCTGATGTCAATCAATCTTCTCACAGATTTGTAGTTTTTGTATAATTTTCTTTAGATGCGACCCTAATGTACAAGCTGAGAAGTTATTGTCATTTTGTTCCCACGATGTAATTTTCTTAATATGACATGGATTTGCAGAAAACTTTGCTCAAATGTACACAAAAACAAGTGCTTTCTGCTGGTATAAACCAATCTTCTCACAGATTTTCAGTTTTTGAAAAATTGACTTTAGATGCGACTCTAATGTACAAGTTGAGCAGTTATTGTCATTTTGTTCCCTCGATGTAATTTTCTTAATATGACATGGATTTGCAGAAAACTTTGCTCAAATGTACACAAAAACAAGTGCTATCTGCTGATGTCAATCAAACTTTTCACAGATTTGTAGTATTTGTATAATTGGCTTTAGATGCGACCCTAATAAACAAGTTGAGTAGTTATTGTCATTTTGTTCCCACGATGAAATTTTCTTAATATGACATGGATTTGCAGAAAACTTTGCTCAAGTGTACACAAAAACAAGTGCTATCTGCTGGTATAAACCAATCTTCTCACAGAGTTGTAGTATTTGTATAATTGGCTTTAGATGCGACCCTAATGTACAAGTTGAGCAGTTATTGTCATTTTGTTCCAACGATGTAATTTTCTTAATATGACATGGATTTGCAGAAAACTTTGCTCAAATGTACACAAAAACAAGTGCTATCTGCTGGTATAAACCAATCTTCTCACAGATTTTTAGTTTTTGAAAAATTGACTTTAGATGCGACTCTAATGTACAAGTTGAGTAGTTATTGTCATTTTGTTCCCACGATGAAATTTTCTTAATATGACATGGATTTGCAGAAAACTTTGCTCAAATGTACACAAAAACAAGTGCTTTCTGCTGGTATAAACCAATCTTCTCACAGATTTTCAGTTTTTGAAAAATTGACTTTAGATGCGACTCTAATGTACAAGTTGAGCAGTTATTGTCATTTTGTTCCCTCGATGTAATTTTCTTAATATGACATGGATTTGCAGAAAACTTTGCTCAAATGTACACAAAAACAAGTGCTATCTGCTGATGTCAATCAAACTTTTCACAGATTTGTAGTTTTTGTATAATTGGCTTTAGATGCGACCCTAATGTACAAGTTGAGCAGTTATTGTCATTTTGTTCCCACGATGTAATTTTCTTAATATGACATGGATTTGCAGAAAACTTTGCTCAAATGTACACAAAAACAAGTGCTATCTGCTGGTATAAACCAATCTTCTCACAGATTTTTAGTTTTTGAAAAATTGACTTTAGATGCGACTCTAATGTACAAGTTGAGTAGTTATTGTCATTTTGTTCCCACGATGAAATTTTCTTAATATGACATGGATTTGCAGAAAACTTTGCTCAAATGTACACAAAAACAAGTGCTTTCTGCTGGTATAAACCAATCTTCTCACAGATTTTCAGTTTTTGAAAAATTGACTTTAGATGCGACTCTAATGTACAAGTTGAGCAGTTATTGTCATTTTGTTCCCTCGATGTAATTTTCTTAATATGACATGGATTTGCAGAAAACTTTGCTCAAATGTACACAAAAACAAGTGCTATCTGCTGATGTCAATCAAACTTTTCACAGATTTGTAGTATTTGTATAATTGGCTTTAGATGCGACCCTAATAAACAAGTTGAGTAGTTATTGTCATTTTGTTCCCACGATGAAATTTTCTTAATATGACATGGATTTGCAGAAAACTTTGCTCAAATGTACACAAAAACAAGTGCTATCTGCTGGTATAAACCAATCTTATCACAGAGTTGTAGTATTTGTATAATTGGCTTTAGATGCGACCCTAATGTACAAGTTGAGCAGTTATTGTCATTTTGTTCCCACGATGAAATTTTCTTAATATGACATGGATTTGCAGAAAACTTTGCTCAAGTGTACACAAAAACAAGTGCTATCTGCTGGTATAAACCAATCTTCTCACAGAGTTGTAGTATTTGTATAATTGGCTTTAGATGCGACCCTAATGTACAAGTTGAGCAGTTATTGTCATTTTGTTCCAACGATGTAATTTTCTTAATATGACATGGATTTGCAGAAAACTTTGCTCAAATGTACACAAAAACAAGTGCTATCTGCTGGTATAAACCAATCTTCTCACAGATTTTTAGTTTTTGAAAAATTGACTTTAGATGCGACTCTAATGTACAAGTTGAGTAGTTATTGTCATTTTGTTCCCACGATGAAATTTTCTTAATATGACATGGATTTGCAGAAAACTTTGCTCAAATGTACACAAAAACAAGTGCTTTCTGCTGGTATAAACCAATCTTCTCACAGATTTTCAGTTTTTGAAAAATTGACTTTAGATGCGACTCTAATGTACAAGTTGAGCAGTTATTGTCATTTTGTTCCCTCGATGTAATTTTCTTAATATGACATGGATTTGCAGAAAACTTTGCTCAAATGTACACAAAAACAAGTGCTATCTGCTGATGTCAATCAAACTTTTCACAGATTTGTAGTATTTGTATAATTGGCTTTAGATGCGACCCTAATAAACAAGTTGAGTAGTTATTGTCATTTTGTTCCCACGATGAAATTTTCTTAATATGACATGGATTTGCAGAAAACTTTGCTCAAGTGTACACAAAAACAAGTGCTATCTGCTGGTATAAACCAATCTTCTCACAGAGTTGTAGTATTTGTATAATTGGCTTTAGATGCGACCCTAATGTACAAGTTGAGCAGTTATTGTCATTTTGTTCCAACGATGTAATTTTCTTAATATGACATGGATTTGCAGAAAACTTTGCTCAAATGTACACAAAAACAAGTGCTATCTGCTGGTATAAACCAATCTTCTCACAGATTTTTAGTTTTTAAAAATTGACTTTAGATGCGACTCTAATGTACAAGTTGAGTAGTTATTGTCATTTTGTTCCCACGATGAAATTTTCTTAATATGACATGGATTTGCAGAAAACTTTGCTCAAATGTACACAAAAACAAGTGCTTTCTGCTGGTATAAACCAATCTTCTCACAGATTTTCAGTTTTTGAAAAATTGACTTTAGATGCGACTCTAATGTACAAGTTGAGAAGTTATTGTCATTTTGTTCCCTCGATGTAATTTTCTTAATATGACATGGATTTGCAGAAAACTTTGCTCAAATGTACACAAAAACAAGTGCTATCTGCTGATGTCAATCAAACTTTTCACAGATTTGTAGTATTTGTATAATTGGCTTTAGATGCGACCCTAATAAACAAGTTGAGCAGTTATTGTCATTTTGTTCCCACGATGAAATTTTCTTAATATGACATGGATTTGCAGAAAACTTTGCTCAAATGTACACAAAAACAAGTGCTATCTGCTGGTATAAACCAATCTTATCACAGAGTTGTAGTATTTGTATAATTGGCTTTAGATGCGACCCTAATGTACAAGTTGAGCAGTTATTGTCATTTTGTTCCCACGATGTAATTTTCTTAATATGACATGGATTTGCAGAAAACTTTGCTCAAATGTACACACAAACAAGTGCTATCTGCTGGTATAAACCAATCTTCTCACAGATTTGTAGTTTTTGTATAATTGGCTTTAGATGCGACCCTAATGTACAAGTTGAGCAGTTATTGTCATTTTGTTCCCACGATGTAATTTTCTTAATATGACATGGATTTGCAGAAAACTTTGCTCAAATGTACACAAAAACAAGTGCTTTCTGCTGGTATAAACCAATCTTCTCACAGATTTTCAGTTTGTGAAAATTTGACTTTAGATGCGACTCTAATGTACAAGTTGAGAAGTTATTGTCATTTTGTTCCCACGATGTAATTTTCTTAATATGACATGGATTTGCAGAAAACTTTGCTCAAATGTACACAAAAACAAGTGCTATCTGCTGATGTCAATCAAACTTTTCACAGATTTGTAGTATTTGTATAATTGGCTTTAGATGCGAACCTAATGTACAAGTTGAGATGTTATTGTCATTTGTTCCCACGATGAAATTTTCTTAATATGACATGGATTTGCAGAAAACTTTGCTCAAATGTACACACAAACAAGTGCTATCTGCTGGTATAAACCAATCTTCTCACAGATTTTTAGTTTTTGAAAAATTGACTTTAGATGCGACTATAATGTACAAGTTGAGTAGTTATTGTCATTTTGTTCCCACGATGAAATTTTCTTAATATGACATGGATTTGCAGAAAACTTTGCTCAAATGTACACAAAAACAAGTGCTATCTGCTGGTATAAACCAATCTTCTCACAGATTTGTAGTTTTTGTATAATTGGCTTTAGATGCGACCCTAATGTACAAGTTGAGAAGTTATGGTCATTTTGTTCCCACGATGTAATTTTCTTAATATGACATGGATTTGCAGAAAACTTTGCTCAAATGTACACAAAAACAAGTGCTATCTGCTGATGTCAATCAATCTTCTCACAGATTTGTAGTTTTTGTATAATTTGCTTTAGATGCGACCCTAATGTACAAGCTGAGAAGTTATTGTCATTTTGTTCCCACGATGTAATTGTCTTAATATGACATGGATTTGCAGAAAACTTTGCTCAAATGTACACAAAAACAAGTGCTATCTGCTGGTATAAACCAATCTTCTCACAGATTTGTATTTTTTGTATAATTGGCTTTAGATGCGACCCTAATGTACAAGTTGAGCAGTTATTGTCAGTTTGTTCCCACGATGTAATTTTCTTAATATGACATGGATTTGCAGAAAACTTTGCTCAAATGTACACAAAAACAAGTGCTATCTGCTGATGTCAATCAATCTTCTCACAGATTTGTAGTTTTTGTATAATTTTCTTTAGATGCGACCCTAATGTACAAGCTGAGAAGTTATTGTCATTTTGTTCCCACGATGTAATTTTCTTAATATGACATGGATTTGCAGAAAACTTTGCTCAAATGTACACAAAAACAAGTGCTTTCTGCTGGTATAAACCAATCTTCTCACAGATTTTCAGTTTTTGAAAAATTGACTTTAGATGCGACTCTAATGTACAAGTTGAGCAGTTATTGTCATTTTGTTCCCTCGATGTAATTTTCTTAATATGACATGGATTTGCAGAAAACTTTGCTCAAATGTACACAAAAACAAGTGCTATCTGCTGATGTCAATCAAACTTTTCACAGATTTGTAGTATTTGTATAATTGGCTTTAGATGCGACCCTAATAAACAAGTTGAGTAGTTATTGTCATTTTGTTCCCACGATGAAATTTTCTTAATATGACATGGATTTGCAGAAAACTTTGCTCAAGTGTACACAAAAACAAGTGCTATCTGCTGGTATAAACCAATCTTCTCACAGAGTTGTAGTATTTGTATAATTGGCTTTAGATGCGACCCTAATGTACAAGTTGAGCAGTTATTGTCATTTTGTTCCAACGATGTAATTTTCTTAATATGACATGGATTTGCAGAAAACTTTGCTCAAATGTACACAAAAACAAGTGCTATCTGCTGGTATAAACCAATCTTCTCACAGATTTTTAGTTTTTGAAAAATTGACTTTAGATGCGACTCTAATGTACAAGTTGAGTAGTTATTGTCATTTTGTTCCCACGATGTAATTTTCTTAATATGACATGGATTTGCAGAAAACTTTGCTCAAATGTACACAAAAACAAGTGCTTTCTGCTGGTATAAACCAATCTTCTCACAGATTTTCAGTTTTTGAAAAATTGACTTTAGATGCAACTCTAATGTACAAGTTGAGCAGTTATTGTCATTTTGTTCCCTCGATGTAATTTTCTTAATATGACATGGATTTGCAGAAAACTTTGCTCAAATGTACACAAAAACAAGTGCTATCTGCTGATGTCAATCAAACTTTTCACAGATTTGTAGTATTTGTATAATTGGCTTTAGATGCGACCCTAATAAACAAGTTGAGTAGTTATTGTCATTTTGTTCCCACGATGAAATTTTCTTAATATGACATGGATTTGCAGAAAACTTTGCTCAAGTGTACACAAAAACAAGTGCTATCTGCTGGTATAAACCAATCTTCTCACAGAGTTGTAGTATTTGTATAATTGGCTTTAGATGCGACCCTAATGTACAAGTTGAGCAGTTATTGTCATTTTGTTCCAACGATGTAATTTTCTTAATATGACATGGATTTGCAGAAAACTTTGCTCAAATGTACACAAAAACAAGTGCTATCTGCTGGTATAAACCAATCTTCTCACAGATTTTTAGTTTTTGAAAAATTGACTTTAGATGCGACTCTAATGTACAAGTTGAGTAGTTATTGTCATTTTGTTCCCACGATGAAATTTTCTTAATATGACATGGATTTGCAGAAAACTTTGCTCAAATGTACACAAAAACAAGTGCTTTCTGCTGGTATAAACCAATCTTCTCACAGAGTTTCAGTTTTTGAAAAATTGACTTTAGATGCGACTCTAATGTACAAGTTGAGAAGTTATTGTCATTTTGTTCCCTCGATGTAATTTTCTTAATATGACATGGATTTGCAGAAAACTTTGCTCAAATGTACACAAAAACAAGTGCTATCTGCTGATGTCAATCAAACTTTTCACAGATTTGTAGTATTTGTATAATTGGCTTTAGATGCGACCCTAATAAACAAGTTGAGCAGTTATTGTCATTTTGTTCCCACGATGAAATTTTCTTAATATGACATGGATTTGCAGAAAACTTTGCTCAAATGTACACAAAAACAAGTGCTATCTGCTGGTATAAACCAATCTTATCACAGAGTTGTAGTATTTGTATAATTGGCTTTAGATGCGACCCTAATGTACAAGTTGAGCAGTTATTGTCATTTTGTTCCCACGATGTAATTTTCTTAATATGACATGGATTTGCAGAAAACTTTGCTCAAATGTACACAAAAACAAGTGCTATCTGCTGGTATAAACCAATCTTCTCACAGATTTGTAGTTTTTGTATAATTGGCTTTAGATGCGACCCTAATGTACAAGTTGAGCAGTTATTGTCATTTTGTTCCCACGATGTAATTTTCTTAATATGACATGGATTTGCAGAAAACTTTGCTCAAATGTACACAAAAACAAGTGCTTTCTGCTGGTATAAACCAATCTTCTCACAGATTTTCAGTTTGTGAAAATTTGACTTTAGATGCGACTCTAATGTACAAGTTGAGAAGTTATTGTCATTTTGTTCCCACGATGTAATTTTCTTAATATGACATGGATTTGCAGAAAACTTTGCTCAAATGTACACAAAAACAAGTGCTATCTGCTGATGTCAATCAAACTTTTCACAGATTTGTAGTATTTGTATAATTGGCTTTAGATGCGAACCTAATGTACAAGTTGAGATGTTATTGTCATTTGTTCCCACGATGAAATTTTCTTAATATGACATGGATTTGCAGAAAACTTTGCTCAAATGTACACACAAACAAGTGCTATCTGCTGGTATAAACCAATCTTCTCACAGATTTTTAGTTTTTGAAAAATTGACTTTAGATGCGACTATAATGTACAAGTTGAGTAGTTATTGTCATTTTGTTCCCACGATGAAATTTTCTTAATATGACATGGATTTGCAGAAAACTTTGCTCAAATGTACACAAAAACAAGTGCTATCTGCTGGTATAAACCAATCTTCTCACAGATTTGTAGTTTTTGTATAATTGGCTTTAGATGCGACCCTAATGTACAAGTTGAGAAGTTATGGTCATTTTGTTCCCACGATGTAATTTTCTTAATATGACATGGATTTGCAGAAAACTTTGCTCAAATGTACACAAAAACAAGTGCTATCTGCTGATGTCAATCAATCTTCTCACAGATTTGTAGTTTTTGTATAATTTGCTTTAGATGCGACCCTAATGTATAAGCTGAGAAGTTATTGTCATTTTGTTCCCACGATGTAATTGTCTTAATATGACATGGATTTGCAGAAAACTTTGCTCAAATGTACACAAAAACAAGTGCTATCTGCTGGTATAAACCAATCTTCTCACAGATTTGTATTTTTTGTATAATTGGCTTTAGATGCGACCCTAATGTACAAGTTGAGCAGTTATTGTCAGTTTGTTCCCACGATGTAATTTTTCTTAATATGACATGGATTTGCAGAAAACTTTGCTCAAATGTACACAAAAACAAGTGCTATCTGCTGATGTCAATCAATCTTCTCACAGATTTGTAGTTTTTGTATAATTTTCTTTAGATGCGACCCTAATGTACAAGCTGAGAAGTTATTGTCATTTTGTTCCCACGATGTAATTTTCTTAATATGACATGGATTTGCAGAAAACTTTGCTCAAATGTACACAAAAGCAAGTGCTATCTGCTGGTATAAACCAATCTTCTCACAGATTTGTAGTTTTTGTATAATTGGCTTTAGATGCGACCCTAATGTACAAGTTGAGCAGTTATTGTCATTTTGTTCCCACGATGTAATTTTCTTAATATGACATGGATTTGCTGAAAACTTTGCTCAAATGTACACAAAAACAAGTGCTATCTGCTGGTATAAACCAATCTTCTCACAGATTTTTAGTTTTTGAAAAATTGACTTTAGATGCGACTCTAATGTACAAGTTGAGTAGTTATTGTCATTTTGTTCCCACGATGAAATTTTCTTAATATGACATGGATTTGCAGAAAACTTTGCTCAAATGTACACAAAAACAAGTGCTTTCTGCTGGTATAAACCAATCTTCTCACAGATTTTCAGTTTTTGAAAAATTGACTTTAGATGCGACTCTAATGTACAAGTTGAGCAGTTATTGTCATTTTGTTCCCTCGATGTAATTTTCTTAATATGACATGGATTTGCAGTAAACTTTGCTCAAATGTACACAAAAACAAGTGCTATCTGCTGATGTCAATCAAACTTTTCACAGATTTGTAGTATTTGTATAATTGGCTTTAGATGCGACCCTAATAAACAAGTTGAGTAGTTATTGTCATTTTGTTCCCACGATGAAATTTTCTTAATATGACATGGATTTGCAGAAAACTTTGCTCAAGTGTACACAAAAACAAGTGCTATCTGCTGGTATAAACCAATCTTCTCACAGAGTTGTAGTATTTGTATAATTGGCTTTAGATGCGACCCTAATGTACAAGTTGAGCAGTTATTGTCATTTTGTTCCAACGATGTAATTTTCTTAATATGACATGGATTTGCAGAAAACTTTGCTCAAATGTACACAAAAACAAGTGCTATCTGCTGGTATAAACCAATCTTCTCACAGATTTGTAGTTTTTGTATAATTGGCTTTAGATGCGACCCTAATGTACAAGTTGAGCAGTTATTGTCATTTTGTTCCCACGATGTAATTTTCTTAATATGACATGGATTTGCAGAAAACTTTGCTCAAATGTACACAAAAGCAAGTGCTATCTGCTGGTATAAACCAATCTTCTCACAGATTTGTAGTTTTTGTATAATTGGCTTTAGATGCGACCCTAATGTACAAGTTGAGCAGTTATTTTCATTTTGTTCCCACGATGAAATTTTCTTAATATGACATGGATTTGCAGAAAACTTTGCTCAAATGTACACAAAAACAAGTGCTATCTGCTGGTATAAACCAATCTTCTCACAGATTTGTAGTTTTTGTATAATTGGCTTTAGATGCGACCCTAATGTACAAGTTGAGCAGTTATTGTCATTTTGTTCCCACGATGAAATTTTCTTAATATGACATGGATTTGCAGAAAACTTTGCTCAAATGTACACAAAATCAAGTGCTATCTGCTGGTATAAACCAATCTTCTCACAGATTTTTAGTTTTTGAATAATTGACTTTAGATGCGACTCTAATGTACAAGTTGAGCAGTTTTGTCATTTTGTTCCCACGATGAAATTTTCTTAATATGACATGGATTTGCAGAAAACTTTGCTCAAATGTACACAAAAACAAGTGCTATCTGCTGGTATAAACCAATTTTCTCACAGAGTTGTAGTATTTGTATAATTGGCTTTAGATGCGACCCTAATGTACAAGTTGAGCAGTTATTGTCATTTTGTTCCCACGATGTAATTTTCTTAATATGACATGGATTTGCAGAAAACTTTGCTCAAATGTACACACAAACAAGTGCTATCTGCTGGTATAAACCAATCTTCTCACAGATTTGTAGTTTTTGTATAATTGGCTTTAGATGCGACCCTAATGTACAAGTTGAGCAGTTATTGTCATTTTGTTCCCACGATGTAATTTTCTTAATATGACATGGATTTGCAGAAAACTTTGCTCAAATGTACACAAAAGCAAGTGCTATCTGCTGGTATAAACCAATCTTCTCACAGATTTGTAGTTTTTGCATAATTGGCTTTAGATGCGACCCTAATGTACAAGTTGAGCAGTTATTGTCAATTTGTTCCCACGATGAAATTTTCTTAATATGACATGGATTTGCAGAAAACTTTGCTCAAATGTACACAAAAGCAAGTGCTATCTGCTGGTATAAACCAATCTTCTCACAGATTTGTAGTTTTTGTATAATTGGCTTTAGATGCGACCCTAATGTACAAGTTGAGCAGTTATTTTCATTTTGTTCCCACGATGAAATTTTCTTAATATGACATGGATTTGCAGAACACTTTGCTCAAATGTACACACAAACAAGTGCTATCTGCTGATATAAACCAATCTTCTCACAGATTTGTAGTTTTTGTATAATTGGCTTTAGATGCGACCCTAATGTACAAGTTGAGCAGTTATTTTCATTTTGTTCCCACGATGTAATTTTCTTAATATGACATGGATTTGCAGAAAACTTTGCTCAAATGTACACAAAAACAAGTGCTATCTGCTGGTATAAACCAATCTTCTCACAGATTTTTAGTTTTTGAAAAATTGACTTTAGATGCGACTCTAATGTACAAGTTGAGTAGTTATTGTCATTTTGTTCCCACGATGAAATTTTCTTAATATGACATGGATTTGCAGAAAACTTTGCTCAAATGTACACAAAAACAAGTGCTTTCTGCTGGTATAAACCAATCTTCTCACATATTTTCAGTTTTTGAAAAATTGACTTTAGATGCGACTCTAATGTACAAGTTGAGCAGTTATTGTCATTTTGTTCCCTCGATGTAATTTTCTTAATATGACATGGATTTGCAGAAAACTTTGCTCAAATGTACACAAAAGCAAGTGCTATCTGCTGGTATAAACCAATCTTCTCACAGATTTGTAGTTTTTGTATAATTGGCTTTAGATGCGACCCTAATGTACAAGTTGAGCAGTTATTTTCATTTTGTTCCCACGATGAAATTTTCTTAATATGACATGGATTTGCAGAACACTTTGCTCAAATGTACACACAAACAAGTGCTATCTGCTGATATAAACCAATCTTCTCACAGATTTGTAGTTTTTGTATAATTGGCTTTAGATGCGACCCTAATGTACAAGTTGAGCAGTTATTTTCATTTTGTTCCCACGATGTAATTTTCTTAATATGACATGGATTTGCAGAAAACTTTGCTCAAATGTACACAAAAACAAGTGCTATCTGCTGGTATAAACCAATCTTCTCACAGATTTTTAGTTTTTGAAAAATTGACTTTAGATGCGACTCTAATGTACAAGTTGAGTAGTTATTGTCATTTTGTTCCCTCGATGTAATTTTCTTAATATGACATGGATTTGCAGAAAACTTTGCTCAAATGTACACAAAAGCAAGTGCTATCTGCTGGTATAAACCAATCTTCTCACAGATTTGTAGTTTTTGTATAATTGGCTTTAGATGCGACCCTAATGTACAAGTTGAGCAGTTATTTTCATTTTGTTCCCACGATGAAATTTTCTTAATATGACATGGATTTGCAGAACACTTTGCTCAAATGTACACACAAACAAGTGCTATCTGCTGATATAAACCAATCTTCTCACAGATTTGTAGTTTTTGTATAATTGGCTTTAGATGCGACCCTAATGTACAAGTTGAGCAGTATTGTCATTTTGTTCCCACGATGTAATTTTCTTAATATGACATGGATTTGCAGAAAACTTTGCTCAAATGTACACAAAAACAAGTGCTATCTGCTGGTATAAACCAATCTTTTCACAGATTTGTAGTTTTTGTATAATTGGCTTTAGATGCGACCCTAATGTTCAAGTTGAGCAGTTATTGTCATTTTGTTCCCACGATGAAATTTTCTTAATATGACATGGATTTGCAGAAAACTTTGCTCAAATGTACACACAAACAAGTGCTATCTGCTGGTATAAACCAATCTTATCACAGATTTGTAGTTTTTGTATAATTGGCTTTAGATGCGACCCTAATGTACAAGTTGAGCAGTTATTGTCAATTTGTTCCCACGATGAAATTTACATGTATTAAATATGACATGGATTTGCAGAAAACTTTGCTCAAATGTACACAAAAACAAGTGCTATCTGCTGGTATAAACCAATCTTCTCACAGATTTGTAGTTTTTGTATAATTGGCTTTAGATGCGACCCTAATGTACAAGTTGAGCAGTTATTGTCATTTTGTTCCCACGATGAAATTTTCTTAATATGACATGGATTTGCAGAAAACTTTGCTCAAATGTACACAAAAACAAGTGCTATCTGCTGGTATAAACCAATCTTCTCACAGATTTTTAGTTTTTGAATAATTGACTTTAGATGCGACTCTAATGTACAAGTTGAGCAGTTTTGTCATTTTGTTCCCACGATGAAATTTTCTTAATATGACATGGATTTGCAGAAAACTTTGCTCAAATGTACACAAAAACAAGTGCTATCTGCTGGTATAAACCAATCTTCTCACAGATTTGTAGTTTTTGTATAATTGGCTTTAGATGCGACCCTAATGTTCAAGTTGAGCAGTTATTGTCATTTTGTTCCCACGATGAAATTTTCTTAATATGACATGGATTTGCAGAAAACTTTGCTCAAATGTACACACAAACAAGTGCTATCTGCTGGTATAAACCAATCTTATCACAGATTTGTAGTTTTTGTATAATTGGCTTTAGATGCGACCCTAATGTACAAGTTGAGCAGTTATTGTCAATTTGTTCCCACGATGAAATTTACATGTATTAAATATGACATGGATTTGCAGAAAACTTTGCTCAAATGTACACAAAAACAAGTGCTATCTGCTGGTATAAACCAATCTTCTCACAGATTTGTAGTTTTTGTATAATTGGCTTTAGATGCGACCCTAATGTACAAGTTGAGCAGTTATTGTCATTTTGTTCCCACGATGAAATTTTCTTAATATGACATGGATTTGCAGAAAACTTTGCTCAAATGTACACACAAACAAGTGCTATCTGCTGGTATAAACCAATCTTCTCACAGATTTTTAGTTTTTGAATAATTGTCTTTAGATGCGACTCTAATGTACAAGTTGAGCAGTTTTGTCATTTTGTTCCCACGATGAAATTTTCTTAATATGACATGGATTTGCAGAAAACTTTGCTCAAATGTACACAAAAACAAGTGCTATCTGCTGGTATAAACCAATTTTCTCACAGAGTTGTAGTATTTGTATAATTGGCTTTAGATGCGACCCTAATGTACAAGTTGAGCAGTTATTGTCATTTTGTTCCCACGATGTAATTTTCTTAATATGACATGGATTTGCAGAAAACTTTGCTCAAATGTACACACAAACAAGTGCTATCTGCTGGTATAAACCAATCTTCTCACAGATTTGTAGTTTTTGTATAATTGGCTTTAGATGCGACCCTAATGTACAAGTTGAGCAGTTATTGTCATTTTGTTCCCACGATGAGATTTTCTTAATATGACATGGATTTGCAGAAAACTTTGCTCAAATGTACACAAAAACAAGTGCTATCTGCTGGTATAAACCAATCTTCTCACAGATTTGTAGTTTTTGCATAATTGGCTTTAGATGCGACCCTAATGTACAAGTTGAGCAGTTATTGTCAATTTGTTCCCACGATGAAATTTTCTTAATATGACATGGATTTGCAGAAAACTTTGCTCAAATGTACACAAAAGCAAGTGCTATCTGCTGGTATAAACCAATCTTCTCACAGATTTGTAGTTTTTGTATAATTGGCTTTAGATGCGACCCTAATGTACAAGTTGAGCAGTTATTTTCATTTTGTTCCCACGATGAAATTTTCTTAATATGACATGGATTTGCAGAACACTTTGCTCAAATGTACACACAAACAAGTGCTATCTGCTGATATAAACCAATCTTCTCACAGATTTGTAGTTTTTGTATAATTGGCTTTAGATGCGACCCTAATGTACAAGTTGAGCAGTATTGTCATTTTGTTCCCACGATGTAATTTTCTTAATATGACATGGATTTGCAGAAAACTTTGCTCAAATGTACACAAAAACAAGTGCAATCTGCTGGTATAAACCAATCTTCTCACAGATTTGTAGTTTTTGTATAATTGGCTTTAGATGCGACCCTAATGTACAAGTTGAGCAGTTATTGTCATTTTGTTCCCACGATGAAATTTTCTTAATATGACATGGATTTGCAGAAAACTTTGCTCAAATGTACACACAAACAAGTGCTATCTGCTGGTATAAACCAATCTTATCACAGATTTGTAGTTTTTGTATAATTGGCTTTAGATGCGACCCTAATGTACAAGTTGAGCAGTTATTGTCAATTTGTTCCCACGATGAAATTTACATGTATTAAATATGACATGGATTTGCAGAAAACTTTGCTCAAATGTACACAAAAACAAGTGCTATCTGCTGGTATAAACCAATCTTCTCACAGATTTTTAGTTTTTGTATAATTGGCTTTAGATGCGACCCTAATGTACAAGTTGAGCAGTTATTGTCATTTTGTTCCCACGATGAAATTTTCTTAATATGACATGGATTTGCAGAAAACTTTGCTCAAATGTACACAAAAACAAGTGCTATCTGCTGATGTCAATCAATCTTCTCACAGATTTGTAGTTTTTGTATAATTGGCTTTAGATGCGACCCTAATGTACAAGCTGAGAAGTTATTGTCATTTTGTTCCCACGATGAAATTTTCTTAATATGACATGGATTTGCAGAAAACTTTGCTCAAATGTACACAAAAACAAGTGCTATCTGCTTGTATAAACCAATCTTCTCACAGATTTGTAGTTTTTGTATAATTGGCTTTAGATGCGACCCTAATGTACAAGTTGAGCAGTTATTGTCATTTTGTTCCCACGATGTAATTTTCTTAATATGACATGGATTTGCAGAAAACTTTGCTCAAATGTACACAAAAGCAAGTGCTATCTGCTGGTATAAACCAATCTTCTCACAGATTTGTAGTTTTTGTATAATTGGCTTTAGATACGACCCTAATGTACAAGTTGAGCAGTTATTGTCATTTTGTTCCCTCGATAAAATTTTCTTAATATGACATGGATTTGCAGAAAACTTTGCTCAAATGTACACAAAAACAAGTGCTATCTGGTGGTATAAACCAATCTTTTCACAGATTTGTAGTTTTTGTATAATTGGCTTTAGATGCGACCCTAATGTACAAGTTGAGCAGTTATTGTCATTTAGTTCCCACGATGAAATTTTCTTAATATGACATGGATTTGCAGAAAACTTTGCTCAAATGTACACAAAAACAAGTGCTATCTGCTGGTATAAACCAATCTTCTCACAGATTTGTAGTTTTTGTATAATTGGCTTTAGATGCGACCCTAATGTACAAGTTGAGCAGTTATTGTCATTTTGTTCCCACGATGAAATTTTCTTAATATGACATGGATTTGCAGAAAACTTTGCTCAAATGTACACAAAAACAAGTGCTATCTGCTGGTATAAACCAATCTTCTCACAGATTTGTAGTTTTTGAATAATTGACTTTAGATGCGACCTTAATGTACAAGTTGAGCAGTTATTGTCATTTTGTTCCCACGATGAACTTTTCTTAATATGACATTGATTTGCAGAAAACTTTGCTCAAATGTACAAAAAAAAACAAGTGCTATCTGCTGGTATAAACCAATCTTCTCACAGATTTGTAGTTTTGGTATAATTGGCTTTAGAAGCGACCCTAATGTTCAAGTTGAGCAGTTATTGTCATTTTGTTCCCACGATGAAATTTTCTTAATATGACATGGATTTGCAAAAAACTTTGCTCAATCGTAGACAAAAACAAGTGATATCTGCTGGTATAAACCAATCTTCTGACATATTTTTAGTTTTTGAATAATTGACTTTAGATGCGACTCTAATGTACAAGTTGAGTAGTTATTGTCATTTTGTTCCCACGATGAAATTTTCTTAATATGACATGGATTTGCAGAAAACTTTGCTCAAATGTACACAAAAACAAGTGCTATCTGCTGGTATAAACCAATTTTCTCACAGCGTTGTAGTATTTGTATAATTGGCTTTAGATGCGACCCTAATGTACAAGTTGAGCAGTTATTGTTATTTTGTTCCCACGATGTAATTTTCTTAATATGACATGGATTTGCAGAAAACTTTGCTCAAATGTACACAAAAACAAGTGCTATCTGCTGATGTCAATCAATCTTCTCACAGATTTGTAGTTTTTGTATAATTGGCTTTAGATGCGACCCTAATGTACAAGTTGAGCAGTTATTGTCATTTTGTTCCCACGATGAAATTTTCTTAATATGACATGGATTTGCAGAAAACTTTGCTCAAATGTACACAAAAGCAAGTGCTATCTGCTGGTATAAACCAATCTTCTCACAGATTTGTAGTTTTTGTATAATTGGCTTTAGATGCGACCCTAATGTACAAGTTGAGCAGTTATTTTCATTTTGTTCCCACGATGAAATTTTCTTAATATGACATGGATTTGCAGAACACTTTGCTCAAATGTACACACAAACAAGTGCTATCTGCTGATATAAACCAATCTTCTCACAGATTTGTAGTTTTTGTATAATTGGCTTTAGATGCGACCCTAATGTACAAGTTGAGCAGTTATTGTCAATTTGTTCCCACGATGAAATTTACATGTATTAAATATGACATGGATTTGCAGAAAACTTTGCTCAAATGTACACAAAAACAAGTGCTATCTGCTGGTATAAACCAATCTTCTCACAGATTTGTAGTTTTTGTATAATTGGCTTTAGATGCGACCCTAATGTACAAGTTGAGCAGTTATTGTCATTTTGTTCCCACGATGAAATTTTCTTAATATGACATGGATTTGCAGAAAACTTTGCTCAAATGTACACAAAAACAAGTGCTATCTGCTGATGTCAATCAATCTTCTCACAGATTTGTAGTTTTTGTATAATTGGCTTTAGATGCGACCCTAATGTACAAGCTGAAAAGTTATTGTCATTTTGTTCCCACGATGAAATTTTCTAAATATGACATTGATTTGCAGAAAACTTTGCTCAAATGTACACAAAAAAAGGTGCTATCTGCTTGTAAAAACCAATCTTATCACAGATTTGTAGTTTTTGTATAATTGGCTTTAGATGCGACCCTAATGTACAAGCTGAGCAGTTATTGTCATTTTGTTCCCACGATGAAATTTTCTTAATATGACATGGATTTGCAGAAAACTTTGCTCAAATGTACACAAAAACAAGTGCTATCTGCTGGTATAAACCAATCTTCTCACAGATTTGTAGTTTTTGTATAATTGGCTTTAGATGCGACCCTAATGTACAAGTTGAGCAGTTATTGTCATTTTGTTCCCACGATGAAATTTTCTTAATATGACATGGATTTGCAGAAAACTTTGCTCAAATGTACACAAAAACAAGTGCTATCTGCTGGTATAAACCAATCTTCTCACAGATTTGTAGTTTTTGAATAATTGACTTTAGATGCGACCTTAATGTACAAGTTGAGCAGTTATTGTCATTTTGTTCCCACGATGAACTTTTCTTAATATGACATTGATTTGCAGAAAACTTTGCTCAAATGTACACAAAAAAACAAGTGCTATCTGCTGGTATAAACCAATCTTCTCACAGATTTGTAGTTTTGGTATAATTGGCTTTAGAAGCGACCCTAATGTACAAGTTGAGCAGTTATTGTCATTTTGTTCCCACGATGAAATTTTCTTAATATGACATGGATTTGCAAAAAACTTTGCTCAATCGTAGACAAAAACAAGTGATATCTGCTGGTATAAACCAATCTTCTGACATATTTTTAGTTTTTGAATAATTGACTTTAGATGCGACTCTAATGTACAAGTTGAGTAGTTATTGTCATTTTGTTCCCACGATGAAATTTTCTTAATATGACATGGATTTGCAGAAAACTTTGCTCAAATGTACACAAAAACAAGTGCTATCTGCTGGTATAAACCAATTTTCTCACAGCGTTGTATTATTTGTATAATTGGCTTTAGATGCGACCCTAATGTACAAGTTGAGCAGTTATTGTTATTTTGTTCCCACGATGTAATTTTCTTAATATGACATGGATTTGAAGAAAACTTTGCTCAAATGTACACAAAAACAAGTGCTATCTGCTGATGTCAATCAATCTTCTCACAGATTTGTAGTTTTTGTATAATTGGCTTTAGATGCGACCCTAATGTACAAGCTGAGCAGTTATTGTCATTTTGTTCCCACTATGTAATTTTCTTAATATGACATGGATTTGAAGAAAACTTTGCTCAAATGTACACAAAAGCAAGTGCTATCTGCTGGTATAAACCAATCTTCTCACAGATTTGTAGTTTTTGTATAATTGGCTTTAGATGCGACCCTAATGTACAAGTTGAGTAGTTATTGTCATTTTGTTCCCACGATGAAATTTTCTTAATATGACATGGATTTGCAGAAAACTTTGCTCAAATGTACACAAAAGCAAGTGCTATCTGCTGGTATAAACCAATCTTCTCACAGATTTGTAGTTTTTGTATAATTGGCTTTAGATGCGACCCTAATGTACAAGTTGAGTAGTTATTGTCATTTTGTTCCCACGATGAAATTTTCTTAATATGACATGGATTTGCAGAAAACTTTGCTCAAATGTACACAAAAACAAGTGCTATCTGCTGGTATAAACCAATTTTCTCACAGCGTTGTAGTATTTGTATAATTGGCTTTAGATGCGACCCTAATGTACAAGTTGAGAAGTTATTGTTATTTTGTTCCCACGATGTAATTTTCTTAATATGACATGGATTTGCAGAAAACTTTGCTCAAATGTACACAAAAACAAGTGCTATCTGCTGATGTCAATCAATCTTCTCACAGATTTGTAGTTTTTGTATAATTGGCTTTAGATGCGACCCTAATGTACAAGCTGTGAAGTTATTGTCATTTTGTTCCCACTATGTAATTTTCTTAATATGACATGGATTTGCAGAAAACTTTGCTCAAATGTACACAAAAGCAAGTGCTATCTGCTGGTATAAACCAATCTTCTCACAGATTTGTAGTTTTTGTATAATTGGCTTTAGATGCGACCCTAATGTACAAGTTGAGTAGTTATTGTCATTTTGTTCCCACGATGAAATGTTCTTAATATGACATGGATTTGCAGAAAACTTTGCTCAAATATACACAAAAGCAAGTGCTATCTGCTGGTATAAACCAATCTTCTCACAGATTTTTAGTTTTTGTATAATTGGCTTTAGATGCGACCCTAATGTACAAGTTGAGCAGTTATTGTCATTTTGTTCCCACGATGAAATTTTCTTAATATGACATGGATTTGCAGAAAACTTTGCTCAATCGTAGACAAAATCAAGTGCTATCTGCTGGTATAAACCAATCTTCTCACAGATTTTTAGTTTTTGAATAATTGACTTTAGATGCGACTCTAATGTACAAGTTGAGTAGTTATTGTCATTTTGTTCCCACGATGAAATTTTCTTAATATGACATGGATTTGCAGAAAACTTTGCTCAAATGTACACAAAAACAAGTGCTATCTGCTGGTATAAACACATCTTCTCACAGATTTGTAGTTTTTGTATAATTGGCTTTAGATGCGACCCTAATGTACAAGTTGAGAAGTTATTGTCATTTTCTTCCCACGATGTAATTTTCTTAATATGACATGGATTTGCAGAAAACTTTGCTCAAATGTACACAAAAACAAGTGCTATCTGCTGGTATAAACCAATCTTCTCACAGATTTGTAGTTTTTGTATAATTGGCTTTAGATGCGACCCTAATGTACAAGTTGAGCAGTTATTGTCATTTTGTTCCCACGATGAAATTTTCTTAATATGACATGGATTTGCAGAAAACTTTGCTCAAATGTACAAACAAACAATTGCTATCTGCTGGTATAAACCAATCTTATCACAGATTTGTAGTTTTTGTATAATTGGCTTTAGATGCGACCCTAATGTACAAGTTGAGCAGTTATTGTCATTTTGTTCCCACGATGTAATTTTCTTAATATGACATGGATTTGCACAAAACTTTGTTTAAATTTACACAAACACAAGTGCTATCTGCTGGTATAAACCAATCTTCTCACAGATTTGTAGTTTTTGTATAATTGGCTTTAGATGCGACCCTAATGTACAAGTTGAGAAGTTATTGTCATTTTGTTCGCACGATGTAATTTTCTTAATATGACATGGATTTGCAGAAAACTTTGCTCAAATGTACACAAAAACAAGTGCTATCTGCTGATGTCAATCAATCTTCTCACAGATTTGTAGTTTTTGTATAATTGGCTTTAGATGCGACCCTAATGTACAAGCTGAGAAGTTATTGTCATTTTGTTCCCACGATGTAATTTTCTTAATATGACATGGATTTGCAGAAAACTTTGCTCAAATGTACACACAAACAAGTGCTATCTGCTGGTATAAACCAATCTTCTCACAGATTTGTATTTTTTGTATAATTGGCTTTAGATGCGACCCTAATGTACAAGTTGAGCAGTTGTTGTCTTTTTGTTCCCACGATGTAATTTTCTTAATATGACATGGATTTGCAGAAAACTTTGCTCAAATGTACACAAAAACAAGTGCTATCTGCTGGTATAAACCAATCTTCTCACAGATTTGTAGTTGTTGTATAATTGGCTTTAGATGCGACCCTCATGTACAAGTTGAGCAGTTATTGTCAATTTGTTCCCACGATGAAATTTTCTTAATATGACATGGATTTGCAGAAAACTTTGCTCAAATGTACACAAAAACAAGTGCTATCTGCTGGTATAAACCAATCTTCTCACAGATTTGTAGTTTTTGTATAATTGGCTTTAGATGCGACCCTAATGTACAAGTTGAGCAGTTATTGTCATTTTGTTCCCACGATGAAATTTTCTTAATATGACATGGATTTGCAGAAAACTTTGCTCAAATGTACAAACAATCAATTGCTATCTGCTGGTATAAACCAATCTTATCACAGATTTGTAGTTTTTGTATAATTGGCTTTAGATGCGACCCTAATGTACAAGTTGAGCAGTTATTGTCATTTTGTTCCCACGATGTAATTTTCTTAATATGACATGGATTTGCACAAAACTTTGTTTAAATGTACACAAAAACAAGTGCTATCTGCTGGTATAAACCAATCTTCTCACAGATTTGTAGTTTTTGTATAATTGGCTTTAGATGCGACCTTAATGTACAAGTTGAGCAGTTATTGTCAATTTGTTCCCACGATGAAATTTACATGTACTTAATATGACATGGATTTGCAGAAAACTTTGCTCAAATGTACACAAAAACAAGTGCTATCTGCTGGTATAAACCAATCTTCTCACAGATTTGTAGTTTTTGTATAATTGGCTTTAGATGCGACCCTAATGTACAAGCTGAGAAGTTATTGTCATTTTGTTCCCACGATGTAATTTTCTTAATATGACATGGATTTGCAGAAAACTTTGCTCAAATGTACACACAAACAAGTGCTATCTGCTGGTATAAACCAATCTTCTCACAGATTTGTATTTTTTGTATAATTGGCTTTAGATGCGACCCTAATGTACAAGTTGAGCAGTTGTTGTCTTTTTGTTCCCACGATGTAATTTTCTTAATATGACATGGATTTGCAGAAAACTTTGCTCAAATGTACACAAAAGCAAGTGCTATCTGCTGGTATAAACCAATCTTCTCACAGATTTGTAGTTGTTGTATAATTGGCTTTAGATGCGACCCTCATGTACAAGTTGAGCAGTTATTGTCAATTTGTTCCCACGATGTAATTTTCTTAATATGACATGGATTTGCAGAAAACTTTGCTCAAATGTACACAAAAACAAGTGCTATCTGCTGGTATAAACCAATCTTCTCACAGATTTGTAGTTTTTGTATAATTGGCTTTAGATGCGACCCTAATGTACAAGTTGAGCAGTTATTGTCATTTTGTTCCCACGATGAAATTTTCTTAATATGACATGGATTTGCAGAAAACTTTGCTCAAATGTACAAACAATCAATTGCTATCTGCTGGTATAAACCAATCTTATCACAGATTTGTAGTTTTTGTATAATTGGCTTTAGATGCGACCCTAATGTACAAGTTGAGCAGTTATTGTCATTTTGTTCCCACGATGTAATTTTCTTAATATGACATGGATTTGCACAAAACTTTGTTTAAATGTACACAAAAACAAGTGCTATCTGCTGGTATAAACCAATCTTCTCACAGATTTGTAGTTTTTGTATAATTGGCTTTAGATGCGACCTTAATGTACAAGTTGAGCAGTTATTGTCAATTTGTTCCCACGATGAAATTTACATGTACTTAATATGACATGGATTTGCAGAAAACTTTGCTCAAATGTACACAAAAACAAGTGCTATCTGCTGGTATAAACCAATCTTCTCACAGATTTGTAGTTTTTGTATAATTGGCTTTAGATGCGACCCTAATGTACAAGTTGAGCAGTTATTGTCATTTTGTTCCCACGATGAAATTTTCTTAATATGACATGGATTTGCAGAAAACTTTGCTCAAATGTACACAAAAGCAAATGCTATCTGCTGGTATAAACCAATCTTCTCACAGATTTGTAGTTTTTGTATAATTGGCTTTAGATGCGACCCTAATGTACAAGTTGAGCAGTTATTGTCATTTTGTTCCCACGATGAAATTTTCTTAATATGACATGGATTTGCAGAAAACTTTGCTCAAATGTACACAAAAACAAGTGCTATCTGCTGGTATAAACCAATCTTCTCACAGATTTGTAGTTTTTGTATAATTGGCTTTAGATGTGACCCTAATGTACAAGTTGAGCAGTTATTGTCAATTTGTTCCCACGATGAAATTTTCTTAATATGACATGGATTTGCAGAAAACTTTGCTCAAATGTACACAAAAACAAGTGCTATCTGCTGGTATAAACCAATCTTCTCACAGATTTGTAGTTTTTGTATTATTGGCTTTAGATGCGACCCTAATGTACAAGTTGAGCAGTTATTGTCATTTTGTTCCCACGATGAAATTTACATGTACTTAATATGACATGGATTTGCAGAAAACTTTGCTCAAATGTACACAAAAACAAGTGCTATCTGCTGGTATAAACCAATCTTCTCACAGATTTGTAGTTTTTGTATAATTGGCTTTAGATGCGACCCTAATGTACAAGTTGAGCAGTTATTGTCATTTTGTTCCCACGATGAAATTTTCTTAATATGACATGGATTTGCAGAAAACTTTGCTCAAATGTACACAAAAGCAAGTGCTATCTGCTGGTATAAACCAATCTTCTCACAGATTTGTAGTTTTTGTATAATTGGCTTTAGATGCGACCCTAATGTACAAGTTGAGCAGTTATTGTCAATTTGTTCCCACGATGAAATTTTCTTAATATGACATGGATTTGCAGAAAACTTTGCTCAAATGTACACAAAAACAAGTGCTATCTGCTTGTGTAAACCAATCTTCTCACAGATTTGTAGTTTTTGTATAATTGGCTTTAGATGCGACCCTAATGTACAAGTTGAGCAGTTATTGTCATTTTGTTCCCACGATGTAATTTTCTTAATATGACATGGATTTGCAGAAAACTTTGCTCAAATGTACACAAAAGCAAGTGCTATCTGCTGGTATAAACCAATCTTCTCACAGATTTGTAGTTTTTGTATAATTGGCTTTAGATGCGACCCTAATGTACAAGTTGAGCAGTTATTGTCATTTTGTTCCCACGATGAAATTTTCTTAATATGACATGGATTTGCAGAAAACTTTGCTCAAATGTACACAAAAACAAGTGCTATCTGCTGGTATAAACCAATTTTCTCACAGATTTGTAGTTTTTGTATAATTGGCCTTAGATGCGACCCTAATGTACAAGTTGAGCAGTTATTGTCATGTTGTTCCCACGATGAAATTTTCTTAATATGACATGGATTTGCAGAAAACTTTGCTCAAATGTACACAAAAGCAAGTGCTATCTGCTGGTATAAACCAATCTTCTCACAGATTTGTAGTTTTTGTATAATTGGCTTTAGATGCGACCTTTATGTAGAGTTGAGCAGATATTGTCATTATTTTCCCTACGATGAAATTTTCTTAATATGTCTTGGATATGCACCAAAATGGGCTCAAATGTACACAAAAACAAGTGCTATCTGCTGGTATAAACCAATCTTCTCACAGATTTGTAGTTTTTGTATAATTGGCTTTAGATGCGACCCTAATGTACAAGTTGAGCAGTTATTGTCATTTTGTTCCCACGATGAAATTTTCTTAATATGACATGGATTTGCAGAAAACTTTGCTCAAATGTACACACAAACAATTGCTATCTGCTGGTATAAACCAATCTTATCACAGATTTGTAGTTTTTGTATCATTGGCTTTAGATGCGACCCTAATGTACAAGTTGAGCAGTTATTGTCAGTTTGTTCCCACGATGAAATTTTCTTAATATGACATGGATTTGCAGAAAACTTTGCTCAAATGTACACACAAACAATTGCTATCTGCTGGTATAAACCAATCTTCTCACAGATTTGTAGTTTTTGTATAATTGGCTTTAGATGCGACCCTAATGTACAAGTTGAGCAGTTATTGTCAATTTGTTCCCACGATGAAATTTACATGTACTTAATATGACATGGATTTGCAGAAAACTTTGCTCAAATGTACACAAAAACAAGTGCTATCTGCTGGTATAAACCAATCTTCTCACAGATTTGTAGTTTTTGTATAATTGGCTTTAGATGCGACCCTAATGTACAAGTTGAGAAGTTATTGTCATTTTGTTCCCACGATGAAATTTTCTTAATATGACATGGATTTGCAGAAAACTTTGCTCAAATGTACACAAAAGCAAGTGCTATCTGCTGGTATAAACCAATCTTCTCACAGATTTGTAGTTTTTGTATAATTGGCTTTAGATGTGACCCTAATGTACAAGTTGAGCAGTTATTGTCAATTTGTTCCCACGATGAAATTTTCTTAATATGACATGGATTTGCAGAAAACTTTGCTCAAATGTACACAAAAACAAGTGCTATCTGCTTGTGTAAACCAATCTTCTCACAGATTTGTAGTTTTTGTATAATTGGCTTTAGATGCGACCCTAATGTACAAGTTGAGCAGTTATTGTCATTTTGTTCCCACGATGTAATTTTCTTAATATGACATGGATTTGCAGAAAACTTTGCTCAAATGTACACAAAAGCAAGTGCTATCTGCTGGTATAAACCAATCTTCTCACAGATTTGTAGTTTTTGTATAATTGGCTTTAGATGCGACCCTAATGTACAAGTTGAGCAGTTATTGTCATTTTGTTCCCACGATGAAATTTTCTTAATATGACATGGATTTGCAGAAAACTTTGCTCAAATGTACACAAAAACAAGTGCTATCTGCTGGTATAAACCAATTTTCTCACAGATTTGTAGTTTTTGTATAATTGGCTTTAGATGCGACCCTAATGTACAAGTTGAGCAGTTATTGTCATTTTGTTCCCACGATGAAATTTTCTTAATATGACATGGATTTGCAGAAAACTTTGCTCAAATGTACACAAAAGCAAGTGCTATCTGCTGGTATAAACCAATCTTCTCACAGATTTGTAGTTTTTGTATAATTGGCTTTAGATGCGACCTTTATGTAGAGTTGAGCAGATATTGTCATTATTTTCCCTACGATGAAATTTTCTTAATATGGCTTGGATATGCACCAAAATGGGCTCAAATGTACACAAAAACAAGTGCTATCTGCTGGTATAAACCAATCTTCTCACAGATTTGTAGTTTTTGTATAATTGGCTTTAGATGCGACCCTAATGTACAAGTTGAGCAGTTATTGTCATTTTGTTCCCACGATGAAATTTTCTTAATATGACATGGATTTGCAGAAAACTTTGCTCAAATGTACACACAAACAATTGCTATCTGCTGGTATAAACCAATCTTATCACAGATTTGTAGTTTTTGTATCATTGGCTTTAGATGCGACCCTAATGTACAAGTTGAGCAGTTATTGTCATTTTGTTCCCACGATGAAATTTTCTTAATATGACATGGATTTGCAGAAAACTTTGCTCAAATGTACACACAAACAATTGCTATCTGCTGGTATAAACCAATCTTCTCACAGATTTGTAGTTTTTGTATAATTGGCTTTAGATGCGACCCTAATGTACAAGTTGAGCAGTTATTGTCAATTTGTTCCCACGATGAAATTTACATGTACTTAATATGACATGGATTTGCAGAAAACTTTGCTCAAATGTACACAAAAACAAGTGCTAACTGCTGGTATAAACCAATCTTCTCACAGATTTGTAGTTTTTGTATAATTGGCTTTAGATGCGACCCTAATGTACAAGTTGAGAAGTTATTGTCATTTTGTTCCCACGATGAAATTTTCTTAATATGACATGGATTTGCAGAAAACTTTGCTCAATTGTACACAAAAACAAGTGCTATCTGCTGATGTCAATCAATCTTCTCACAGATTTGTAGTGTTTGTATAATTGGCTTTAGATGCGACCCTAATGTACAAGCTGAGAAGTTATTGTCATTTTGTTCCCACGATGAAATTTTCTTAATATGACATGGATTTGCAGAAAACTTTGCTCAATTGTACACAAAAACAAGTGCTATCTGCTGATGTCAATCAATCTTCTCACAGATTTGTAGTGTTTGTATAATTGGCTTTAGATGCGACCCTAATGTACAAGTTGAGCAGTTATTGTCAATTTGTTCCCACGATGAAATTTACATGTACTTAATATGACATGGATTTGCAGAAAACTTTGCTCAAATGTACACAAAAACAAGTGCTAACTGCTGGTATAAACCAATCTTCTCACAGATTTGTAGTTTTTGTATAATTGGCTTTAGATGCGACCCTAATGTACAAGTTGAGCAGTTATTGTCATTTTGTTCCCACGATGAAATTTTCTTAATATGACATGGATTTGCAGAAAACTTTTCTCAAATGTACACAAAAACAAGTGCTATCTGCTGGTATAAACCAATCTTCTCACAGATTTGTAGTTTTTGTATTATTGGCTTTAGATGCGACCCTAATGTACAAGTTGAGCAGTTATTGTCATTTTGTTCCCACGATGAAATTTACATGTACTTAATATGACATGGATTTGCAGAAAACTTTGCTCAAATGTACACAAAAACAAGTGCTATCTGCTGGTATAAACCAATCTTCTCACAGATTTGTAGTTTTTGTATAATTGGCTTTAGATGCGACCCTAATGTACAAGTTGAGCAGTTATTGTCATTTTGTTCCCACGATGAAATTTTCTTAATATGACATGGATTTGCAGAAAACTTTGCTCAAATGTACACAAAAGCAAGTGCTATCTGCTGGTATAAACCAATCTTCTCACAGATTTGTAGTTTTTGTATAATTGGCTTTAGATGTGACCCTAATGTACAAGTTGAGCAGTTATTGTCAATTTGTTCCCACGATGAAATTTTCTTAATATGACATGGATTTGCAGAAAACTTTGCTCAAATGTACACAAAAACAAGTGCTATCTGCTTGTGTAAACCAATCTTCTCACAGATTTGTAGTTTTTGTATAATTGGCTTTAGATGCGACCCTAATGTACAAGTTGAGCAGTTATTGTCATTTTGTTCCCACGATGTTATTTTCTTAATATGACATGGATTTGCAGAAAACTTTGCTCAAATGTACACAAAAGCAAGTGCTATCTGCTGGTATAAACCAATCTTCTCACAGATTTGTAGTTTTTGTATAATTGGCTTTAGATGCGACCCTAATGTACAAGTTGAGCAGTTATTGTCATTTTGTTCCCACGGTGACATTTTCTTAATATGACATGGATTTGCAGAAAACTTTGCTCAAATGTACACAAAAACAAGTGCTATCTGGTGGAATAAACCAATTTTCTCACAGATTTGTAGTTTTTGTATAATTGGCTTTAGATGCGACCCTAATGTACAAGTTGAGCAGTTATTGTCATTTTGTTCCCACGATGAAATTTTCTTAATATGACATGGATTTGCAGAAAACTTTGCTCAAATGTACACAAAAGCAAGTGCTATCTGCTGGTATAAACCAATCTTCTCACAGATTTGTAGTTTTTGTATAATTGGCTTTAGATGCGACCCTAATGTACAAGTTGAACAGTTATTGTCAATTTGTTCCCACGATGAAATTTTCTTAATATGACATGAATTTGCAGAAAACTTTGCTCAAATGTACACAAAAACAAGTGCTATCTGCTGGTATAAACCAATCTTCTCACAGATTTGTAGTTTTTGTATAATTGGCTTTAGATGCGACCCTAATGTACAAGTTGAGCAGTTATTGTCATTTTGTTCCCACGATGAAATTTTCTTAATATGACATGGATTTGCAGAAAACTTTGCTCAAATGTACACACAAACAATTGCTATCTGCTGGTATAAACCATACTTCTCACAGATTTGTAGTTTTTGTATGATTGGCTTTAGATGCGACCCTAATGTACAAGTTGAGCAGTTATTGTCATTTTGTTCCCACGATGAAATTTTCTTAATATGACATGGATTTGCAGAAAACTTTGCTCAAATGTACACACAAACAATTGCTATCTGCTGGTATAAACCAATCTTCTCACAGATTTGTAGTTTTTGTATAATTGGCTTTAGATGCGACCCTAATGTACAAGTTGAGCAGTTATTGTCAATTTGTTCCCACGATGAAATTTACATGTACTTAATATGACATGGATTTGCAGAAAACTTTGCTCAAATGTACACAAAAACAAGTGCTATCTGCTGGTATAAACCAATCTTCTCACAGATTTGTAGTTTTTGTATAATTGGCTTTAGATGCGACCCTAATGTACAAGTTGAGCAGTTATTGTCATTTTGTTCCCACGATGTAATTTTCTTAATATGACATGGATTTGCAGAAAACTTTGCTCAAATGTACACAAAAGCAAGTGCTATCTGCTGGTATAAACCAATCTTCTCACAGATTTGTAGTTTTTGTATAATTGGCTTTAGATGCGACCCTAATGTACAAGTTGAGCAGTTATTGTCATTTTGTTCCCACGATGAAATTTTCTTAATATGACATGGATTTGCAGAAAACTTTGCTCAAATGTACACAAAAACAAGTGCTATCTGCTGGTATAAACCAATTTTCTCACATATTTGTAGTTTTTGTATAATTGGCTTTAGATGCGACCCTAATGTACAAGTTGAACAGTTATTGTCAATTTGTTCCCACGATGAAATTTTCTTAATATGACATGGATTTGCAGAAAACTTTGCTCAAATGTACACAAAAACAAGTGCTATCTGCTGGTATAAACCAATCTTCTCACAGATTTGTAGTTTTTGTATAATTGGCTTTAGATGCGACCCTAATGTACAAGTTGAGCAGTTATTGTCATTTTGTTCCCACGATGAAATTTTCTTAATATGACATGGATTTGCAGAAAACTTTGCTCAAATGAACACACAAACAATTGCTATCTGCTGGTATAAACCAATCTTATCACAGATTTGTAGTTTTTGTATCATTGGCTTTAGATGAGACCCTAATGTACAAGTTGAGCAGTTATTGTCATTTTGTTCCCACGATGAAATTTTCTTAATATGACATGGATTTGCAGAAAACTTTGCTCAAATGTACACACAAACAATTGCTATCTGCTGGTATAAACCAATCTTCTCACAGATTTGTAGTTTTTGTATAATTGGCTTTAGATGCGACCCTAATGTACAAGTTGAGCAGTTATTGTCAATTTGTTCCCACGATGAAATTTACATGTACTTAATATGACATGGATTTGCAGAAAACTTTGCTCAAATGTACACAAAAACAAGTGCTATCTGCTGGTATAAACCAATCTTCTCACAGATTTTTAGTTTTTGTATAATTGGCTTTAGATGCGACCCTAATGTACAAGTTGAGAAGTTATTGTCATTTTGTTCCCACGATGAAATGTTTTTAATATAACATGGATTTGCAGAAAACTTTGCTCAAATGTACACAAAAACAAGTGCTATCTGCTGATGTCAATCAATCTTCTCACAGATTTGTAGTGTTTGTATAATTGGCTTTAGATGCGACCCTAATGTACAAGCTGAGAAGTTATTGTCATTTTGTTCCCACGATGAAATTTTCTTAATATGACATGGATTTGCAGAAAACTTTGCTCAAATGTACACAAAAACAAGTGCTATCTGCTTGTATAAACCAATCTTCTCACAGATTTGTAGTTTTTGTATAATTGGCTTTAGATGCGACCCTAATGTACAAGTTGAGCAGTTATTGTCATTTTGTTCCCACGATGAAATTTTCTTAATATGACATGGATTTGCAGAAAACTTTGCTCAAATGTACACAAAAACAAGTGCTATCTGCTGGTATAAACCAATCTTCTCACAGATTTGTAGTTTTTGTATAATTGGCTTTAGATGCGACCCTAATGTACAAGTTGAGCAGTTATTGTCATTTTGTTCCCACGATGAAATTTACATGTACTTAATATGACATGGATTTGCAGAAAACTTTGCTCAAATGTACACAAAAACAAGTGCTATCTGCTGGTATAAACCAATCTTCTCACAGATTTGTAGTTTTTGTATAATTGGCTTTAGATGCGACCCTAATGTACAAGTTGAGCAGTTATTGTCATTTTGTTCCCACGATGAAATTTTCTTAATATGACATGGATTTGCAGAAAACTTTGCTCAAATGTACACAAAAGCAAGTGCTATCTGCTGGTATAAACCAATCTTCTCACAGATTTGTAGTTTTTGTATAATTGGCTTTAGATGCGACCCTAATGTACAAGTTGAGCAGTTATTGTCAATTTGATCCAACGATGAAATTTTCTTAATATGACATGGATTTGCAGAAAACTTTGCTCAAATGTACACAAAAACAAGTGCTATCTGCTGGTATAAACCAATCTTCTCACAGATTTGTAGTTTTTGTATAATTGGCTTTAGATGCGACCCTAATGTACAAGTTGAGCAGTTATTGTCATTTTGTTCCCACGATGAAATTTTCTTAATATGACATGGATTTGCAGAAAACTTTGCTCAAATGTACACAAAAGCAAGTGCTATCTGCTGGTATAAACCAATCTTCTCACAGATTTGTAGTTTTTGTATAATTGGCTTTAGATGCGACCCTAATGTACAAGTTGAGCAGTTATTGTCAATTTGTTCCCACGATGAAATTTACATGTACTTAATATGACATGGATTTGCAGAAAACTTTGCTCAAATGTACACAAAAACAAGTGCTATCTGCTGGTATAAACCAATCTTCTCACAGATTTGTAGTTTTTGTATAATTGGCTTTAGATGCGACCCTAATGTACAAGTTGAGCAGTTATTGTCATTTTGTTCCCACGATGAAATTTTCTTAATATGACATGGATTTGCAGAACACTTTGCTCAAATGTACACACAAACAATTGCTATCTGCTGGTATAAACCAATCTTCTCACAGATTTGTAGTTTTTGTATAATTGGCTTTAGATGCGACCCTAATGTACAAGTTGAGCAGTTATTGTCAATTTGTTCCCACGATGAAATTTACATGTACTTAATATGACATGGATTTGCAGAAAACTTTGCTCAAATGTACACAAAAACAAGTGCTATCTGCTGGTATAAACCAATCTTCTCACAGATTTGTAGTTTTTGTATAATTGGCTTTAGATGCGACCCTAATGTACAAGTTGAGAAGTTATTGTCATTTTGTTCCCACGATGAAATTTTCTTAATATGACATGGATTTGCAGAAAACTTTGCTCAAATGTACACAAAAACAAGTGCTATCTGCTGATGTCAATCAATCTTCTCACAGATTTGAAGTGTTTGTATAATTGGCTTTAGATGCGACCCTAATGTACAAGCTGAGAAGTTATTGTCATTTTGTTCCCACGATGAAATTTTCTTAATATGACATGGATTTGCAGAAAACTTTGCTCAAATGTACACAAAAACAAGTGCTATCTGCTTGTATAAACCAATCTTCTCACAGATTTGTAGTTTTTGTATAATTGGCTTTAGATGCGACCCTAATGTACAAGTTGAGCAGTTATTGTCATTTTGTTCCCACGATGAAATTTTCTTAATATGACATGGATTTGCAGAAAACTTGGCTCAAATGTACACAAAAACAAGTGCTATCTGCTGGTATAAACCAATCTTCTCACAGATTTGTAGTTTTTGTATAATTGGCTTTAGATGCGACCCTAATGTACAAGTTGAGCAGTTATTGTCATTTTGTTCCCACGATGAAATTTACATGTACTTAATATGACATGGATTTGCAGAAAACTTTGCTCAAATGTACACAAAAACAAGTGCTATCTGCTGGTATAAACCAATCTTCTCACAGATTTGTAGTTTTTGTATAATTGGCTTTAGATGCGACCCTAATGTACAAGTTGAGCAGTTATTGTAATTTTGTTCCCACGATGAAATTTTCTTAATATGACATGGATTTGCAGAAAACTTTGCTCAAATGTACACAAAAACAAGTGCTATCTGCTGGTATAAACCAATCTTCTCACAGATTTGTAGTTTTTGTATAATTGGCTTTAGATGCGACCCTAATGTACAAGTTGAGCAGTTATTGTCAATTTGTTCCCACGATGAAATTTTCTTAATATGACATGGATTTGCAGAAAACTTTGCTCAAATGTACACAAAAACAAGTGCTATCTGCTGGTATAAACCAATCTTCTCACAGATTTGTAGTTTTTGTATAATTGGCTTTAGATGCGACCCTAATGTACAAGTTGAGAAGTTATTGTCATTTTGTTCCCACGATGAAATTTTCTTAATATGACATGGATTTGCAGAAAACTTTGCTCAAATGTACACAAAAACAAGTGCTATCTGCTGATGTCAATCAATCTTCTCACAGATTTGTAGTGTTTGTATAATTGGCTTTAGATGCGACCCTAATGTACAAGCTGAGAAGTTATTGTCATTTTGTTCCCACGATGAAATTTTCTTAATATGACATGGATTTGCAGAAAACTTTGCTCAAATGTACACAAAAACAAGTGCTATCTGCTTGTATAAACCAATCTTCTCACAGATTTGTAGTTTTTGTATAATTGGCTTTAGATGCGACCCTAATGTACAAGTTGAGCAGTTATTGTCATTTTGTTCCCACGATGAAATTTTCTTAATATGACATGGATTTGCAGAAAACTTTTCTCAAATGTACACAAAAACAAGTGCTATCTGCTGGTATAAACCAATCTTCTCACAGATTTGTAGTTTTTGTATAATTGGCTTTAGATGCGACCCTAATGTACAAGTTGAGCAGTTATTGTCATTTTGTTCCCACGATGAAATTTACATGTACTTAATATGACATGGATTTGCAGAAAACTTTGCTCAAATGTACACAAAAACAAGTGCTATCTGCTGGTATAAACCAATCTTCTCACAGATTTGTAGTTTTTGTATAATTGGCTTTAGATGCGACCCTAATGTACAAGTTGAGCAGTTATTGTCATTTTGTTCCCACGATGAAATTTTCTTAATATGACATGGATTTGCAGAAAACTTTGCTCAAATGTACACAAAAGCAAGTGCTATCTGCTGGTATAAACCAATCTTCTCACAGATTTGTAGTTTTTGTATAATTGGCTTTAGATGCGACCCTAATGTACAAGTTGAGCAGTTATTGTCAATTTGTTCCCACGATGAAATTTTCTTAATATGACATGGATTTGCAGAAAACTTTGCTCAAATGTACACAAAAACAAGTGCTATCTGCTGGTATAAACCAATCTTCTCACAGATTTGTAGTTTTTGTATAATTGGCTTTAGATGCGACCCTAATGTAAATGTTGAGCAGTTATTGTCATTTTGTTCCCACGATGAAATTTTCTTAATATGACATGGATTTGCAGAAAACTTTGCTCAAATGTACACAAAAGCAAGTGCTATCTGCTGGTATAAACCAATCTTCTCACAGATTTGTAGTTTTTGTATAATTGGCTTTAGATGCGACCCTAATGTACAAGTTGAGCAGTTATTGTCAATTTGTTCCCACGATGAAATTTACATGTACTTAATATGACATGGATTTGCAGAAAACTTTGCTCAAATGTACACAAAAACAAGTGCTATCTGCTGGTATAAACCAATCTTCTCACAGATTTGTAGTTTTTGTATAATTGGCTTTAGATGCGACCCTAATGTACAAGTTGAGCAGTTATTGTCATTTTGTTCCCACGATGAAATTTTCTTAATATGACATGGATTTGCAGAAAACTTTGCTCAAATGTACACACAAACAATTGCTATCTGCTGGTATAAACCAATCTTCTCACAGATTTGTAGTTTTTGTATAATTGGCTTTAGATGCGACCCTAATGTACAAGTTGAGCAGTTATTGTCAATTTGTTCCCACGATGAAATTTACATGTACTTAATATGACATGGATTTGCAGAAAACTTTGCTCAAATGTACACAAAAACAAGTGCTATCTGCTGGTATAAACCAATCTTCTCACAGATTTGTAGTTTTTGTATAATTGGCTTTAGATGCGACCCTAATGTACAAGTTGAGAAGTTATTGTCATTTTGTTCCCACGATGAAATTTTCTTAATATGACATGGATTTGCAGAAAACTTTGCTCAAATGTACACAAAAACAAGTGCTATCTGCTGATATCAACCAATCTTCTCACAGATTTGAAGTGTTTGTATAATTGGCTTTAGATGCGACCCTAATGTACAAGCTGAGAAGTTATTGTCATTTTGTTCCCACGATGAAATTTTCTTAATATGACATGGATTTGCAGAAAACTTTGCTCAAATGTACACAAAAACAAGTGCTATCTGCTTGTATAAACCAATCTTCTCACAGATTTGTAGTTTTTGTATAATTGGCTTTAGATGCGACCCTAATGTACAAGTTGAGCAGTTATTGTCATTTTGTTCCCACGATGAAATTTTCTTAATATGACATGGATTTGCAGAAAACTTTGCTCAAATGTACACAAAAACAAGTGCTATCTGCTGGTATAAACCAATCTTCTCACAGATTTGTAGTTTTTGTATAATTGGCTTTAGATGCGACCCTAATGTACAAGTTGAGCAGTTATTGTCATTTTGTTCCCACGATGAAATTTACTTAATATGACATGGATTTGCAGAAAACTTTGCTCAAATGTACACAAAAACAAGTGCTATCTGCTGGTATAAACCAATCTTCTCACAGATTTGTAGTTTTTGTATAATTGGCTTTAGATGCGACCCTAATGTACAAGTTGAGCAGTTATTGTAATTTTGTTCCCACGATGAAATTTTCTTAATATGACATGGATTTGCAGAAAACTTTGCTCAAATGTACACAAAAACAAGTGCTATCTGCTGGTATAAACCAATCTTCTCACAGATTTGTAGTTTTTGTATAATTGGCTTTAGATGCGACCCTAATGTACAAGTTGAGCAGTTATTGTCAATTTGTTCCCACGATGAAATTTTCTTAATATGACATGGATTTGCAGAAAACTTTGCTCAAATGTACACAAAAACAAGTGCTATCTGCTGGTATAAACCAATCTTCTCACAGATTTGTAGTTTTTGTATAATTGGCTTTAGATGCGACCCTAATGTACAAGTTGAGAAGTTATTGTCATTTTGTTCCCACGATGAAATTTTCTTAATATGACATGGATTTGCAGAAAACTTTGCTCAAATGTACACAAAAACAAGTGCTATCTGCTGATGTCAATCAATCTTCTCACAGATTTGTAGTGTTTGTATAAGTGGCTTTAGATGCGACCCTAATGTACAAGCTGAGAAGTTATTGTCATTTTGTTCCCACGATGAAATTTTCTTAATATGACATGGATTTGCAGAAAACTTTGCTCAAATGTACACAAAAACAAGTGCTATCTGCTTGTATAAACCAATCTTCTCACAGATTTGTAGTTTTTGTATAATTGGCTTTAGATGCGACCCTAATGTACAAGTTGAGCAGTTATTGTCATTTTGTTCCCACGATGAAATTTTCTTAATATGACATGGATTTGCAGAAAACTTTTCTCAAATGTACACAAAAACAAGTGCTATCTGCTGGTATAAACCAATCTTCTCACAGATTTGTAGTTTTTGTATAATTGGCTTTAGATGCGACCCTAATGTACAAGTTGAGCAGTTATTGTCATTTTGTTCCCACGATGAAATTTACATGTACTTAATATGACATGGATTTGCAGAAAACTTTGCTCAAATGTACACAAAAACAAGTGCTATCTGCTGGTATAAACCAATCTTCTCACAGATTTGTAGTTTTTGTATAATTGGCTTTAGATGCGACCCTAATGTACAAGTTGAGCAGTTATTGTCATTTTGTTCCCACGATGAAATTTTCTTAATATGACATGGATTTGCAGAAAACTTTGCTCAAATGTACACAAAAACAAGTGCTATCTGCTGATGTCAATCAATCTTCTCACAGATTTGTAGTGTTTGTATAATTGGCTTTAGATGCGACCCTAATGTACAAGTTGAGAAGTTATTGTCATTTTGTTCCCACGATGAAATTTTCTTAATATGACATGGATTTGCAGAAAACTTTGCTCAAATGTACACAAAAACAAGTGCTATCTGCTTGTATAAACCAATCTTCTCACAGATTTGTAGTTTTTGTATAATTGGCTTTAGATGCGACCCTAATGTACAAGTTGAGCAGTTATTGTCATTTTGTTCCCACGATGAAATTTTCTTAATATGACATGGATTTGCAGAAAACTTTTCTCAAATGTACACAAAAACAAGTGCTATCTGCTGGTATAAACCAATCTTCTCACAGATTTGTAGTTTTTGTATAATTGGCTTTAGATGCGACCCTAATGTACAAGTTGAGCAGTTATTGTCATTTTGTTCCCACGATGAAATTTTCTTAATATGACATGGATTTGCAGAAAACTTTGCTCAAATGTACACAAAAACAAGTGCTATCTGCTGGTATAAACCAATCTTCTCACAGATTTGTAGTTTTTGTATAATTGGCTTTAGAAGCGACCCTAATGTACAAGTTGAGCAGTTATTGTCAATTTGTTCCCACGATGAAATTTACATGTACTTAATATGACATGGATTTGCAGAAAACTTTGCTCAAATGTACACAAAAACAAGTGCTATCTGCTGGTATAAACCAATCTTCTCACAGATTTGTAGTTTTTGTATAATTGGCTTTAGATGCGACCCTAATGTACAAGTTGAGCAGTTATTGTCATTTTGTTCCCACGATGAAATTTTCTTAATATGACATGGATTTGCAGAAAACTTTGCTCAAATGTACACAAAAACAAGTGCTATCTGCTGATGTCAATCAATCTTCTCACAGATTTGTAGTGTTTGTATAATTGGCTTTAGATGCGACCCTAATGTACAAGCTGAGAAGTTATTGTCATTTTGTTCCCACGATGAAATTTTCGTAATATGACATGGATTTGCAGAAAACTTTGCTCAAATGTACACAAAAACAAGTGCTATCTGCTTGTATAAACCAATCTTCTCACAGATTTGTAGTTTTTGTATAATTGGCTTTAGATGCGACCCTAATGTACAAGTTGAGCAGTTATTGTCATTTTGTTCCCACGATGAAATTTTCTTAATATGACATGGATTTGCAGAAAACTTTTCTCAAATGTACACAAAAACAAGTGCTATCTGCTGGTATAAACCAATCTTCTCACAGATTTGTAGTTTTTGTATAATTGGCTTTAGATGCGACCCTAATGTACAAGTTGAGCAGTTATTGTCATTTTGTTCCCACGATGAAATTTTCTTAATATGACATGGATTTGCAGAAAACTTTGCTCAAATGTACACAAAAACAAGTGCTATCTGCTGGTATAAACCAATCTTCTCACAGATTTGTAGTTTTTGTATAATTGGCTTTAGAAGCGACCCTTATGTACAAGTTGAGCAGTTATTGTCATTTTGTTCCCACGATGATATTTTCTTAATATGACATGGATTTGCAAAAAACTTTGCTCAATCGTAGACAAAAACAAGTGATATCTGCTGGTATAAACCAATCTTCTGACATATTTTTAGTTTTTGAATAATTGTCTTTAGATGCGACTCTAATGTACAAGTTGAGTAGTTATTGTCATTTTGTTCCCACGATGAAATTTTCTTAATATGACATGGATTTGCAGAAAACTTTGCTCAAATGTACACAAAAACAAGTGCTATCTGCTGGTATAAACCAATTTTCTCACAGCGTTGTAGTATTTGTATAATTGGCTTTAGATGCGACCCTAATGTACAAGTTGAGAAGTTATTGTTATTTTGTTCCCACGATGTAATTTTCTTAATATGACATGGATTTGCAGAAAACTTTGCTCAAATGTACACAAAAACAAGTGCTATCTGCTGATGTCAATCAATCTTCTCACAGATTTGTAGTTTTTGTATAATTGGCTTTAGATGCGACCCTAATGTACAAGCTGAGCAGTTTTTGTCATTTTGTTCCCACGATGAATATTTCTTAATATGACATGGATTTGCAGAAAATTTGCTCAAATGTACAAAAAAACAAGTGCTATCTGCTGATATTAACCAATCTTCTCACAGATTTGTAGTTTTTGTATAATTGGCTTTAGATGCGACCCTAATGTACAAGTTGAGAAGTTATTGTCATTTTGTTCCCACGATGTAATTTTCTTAATATGACATGGATTTGCAGAAAACTTTGCTCAAATGTACACAAAAACAAGTGCTATCTGCTGATGTCAATCAATCTTCTCACAGATTTGTAGTTTTTGTATAATTGGCTTTAGATGCGACCCTAATGTACAAGCTGAGCAGTTTTTGTCATTTTGTTCCCACGATGAAATTTTCTTAATATGACATGGATTTGCAGAAAACTTTGCTCAAATGTACACAAAAACAAGTGCTATCTGCTGGTATAAACCAATCTTCTCACAGATTTGTAGTTTTTGTATAATTGGCTTTAGATGCGACCCTAATGTACAAGTTGAGCAGTTATTGTCATTTTGTTCCTACGATGAAATTTTCTTAATGTGACATGGATTTGCAGAAAACTTTGCTCAAATGTACAAAAAAACAAGTGCTATCTGCTGGTATAAACCAATCTTCTCACAGATTTGTAGTTTTGGTATAATTGGCTTTAGAAGCGACCCTAATGTACAAGTTGAGCAGTTATTGTCATTTTGTTCCCACGATGATATTTTCTTAATATGACATGGATTTGCAAAAAACTTTGCTCAATCGTAGACAAAAACAAGTGATATCTGCTGGTATAAACCAATCTTCTGACATATTTTTAGTTTTTGAATAATTGACTTTAGATGCGACCCTAATGTACAAGTTGAGAAGTTATTGTCATTTTGTTCCCACGATGAAATTTTCTTAATATGACATGGATTTGCAGAAAACTTTGCTCAAATGTACACAAAAACAAGTGCTATCTGCTGGTATAAACCAATTTTCTCACAGCGTTGTAGTATTTGTATAATTGGCTTTAGATGCGACCCTAATGTACAAGTTGAGAAGTTATTGTTATTTTGTTCCCACGATGTAATTTTCTTAATATGACATGGATTTGCAGAAAACTTTGCTCAAATGTACACAAAAACAAGTGCTATCTGCTGGTATAAACCAATTTTCTCACAGCGTTGTAGTATTTGTATAATTGGCTTTAGATGCGACCCTAATGTACAAGTTGAGAAGTTATTGTTATTTTGTTCCCACGATGTAATTTTCTTAATATGACATGGATTTGCAGAAAACTTTGCTCAAATGTACACAAAAACAAGTGCTATCTGCTGATGTCAATCAATCTTCTCACAGATTTGTAGTTTTTGTATAATTGGCTTTAGATGCGACCCTAATGTACAAGCTGAGCAGTTTTTGTCATTTTGTTCCCACGATGAATATTTCTTAATATGACATGGATTTGCAGAAAATTTGCTCAAATGTACAAAAAAACAAGTGCTATCTGCTGATATTAACCAATCTTCTCACAGATTTGTAGTTTTTGTATAATTGGCTTTAGATGCGACCCTAATGTACAAGTTGAGAAGTTATTGTCATTTTGTTCCCACGATGTAATTTTCTTAATATGACATGGATTTGCAGAAAACTTTGCTCAAATGTACACAAAAACAAGTGCTATCTGCTGATGTCAATCAATCTTCTCACAGATTTGTAGTTTTTGTATAATTGGCTTTAGATGCGACCCTAATGTACAAGCTGAGCAGTTTTTGTCATTTTGTTCCCACGATGAAATTTTCTTAATATGACATGGATTTGCAGAAAACTTTGCTCAAATGTACACAAAAACAAGTGCTATCTGCTGGTATAAACCAATCTTCTCACAGATTTGTAGTTTTTGTATAATTGGCTTTAGATGCGACCCTAATGTACAAGTTGAGCAGTTATTGTCATTTTGTTCCTACGATGAAATTTTCTTAATGTGACATGGATTTGCAGAAAACTTTGCTCAAATGTACAAAAAAACAAGTGCTATCTGCTGGTATAAACCAATCTTCTCACAGATTTGTAGTTTTGGTATAATTGGCTTTAGAAGCGACCCTAATGTACAAGTTGAGCAGTTATTGTCATTTTGTTCCCACGATGATATTTTCTTAATATGACATGGATTTGCAAAAAACTTTGCTCAATCGTAGACAAAAACAAGTGATATCTGCTGGTATAAACCAATCTTCTGACATATTTTTAGTTTTTGAATAATTGACTTTAGATGCGACTCTAATGTACAAGTTGAGTAGTTATTGTCATTTTGTTCCCACGATGAAATTTTCTTAATATGACATGGATTTGCAGAAAACTTTGCTCAAATGTACACAAAAACAAGTGCTATCTGCTGGTATAAACCAATTTTCTCACAGCGTTGTAGTATTTGTATAATTGGCTTTAGATGCGACCCTAATGTACAAGTTGAGAAGTTATTGTTATTTTGTTCCCACGATGTAATTTTCTTAATATGACATGGATTTGCAGAAAACTTTGCTCAAATGTACACAAAAACAAGTGCTATCTGCTGATGTCAATCAATCTTCTCACAGATTTGTAGTTTTTGTATAATTGGCTTTAGATGCGACCCTAATGTACAAGCTGAGCAGTTTTTGTCATTTTGTTCCCACGATGAATATTTCTTAATATGACATGGATTTGCAGAAAATTTGCTCAAATGTACAAAAAAACAAGTGCTATCTGCTGGTATTAACCAATCTTCTCACAGATTTGTAGTTTTTGTATAATTGGCTTCATAAGCGACCCTAATGTACAAGTTGAGCAGTTATTGTCATTTTGTTCCCACGATGAAATTTTCTTAATATGACATGGATTTGCAGAAAACTTTGCTCAAATGTACACAAAAACAAGTGCTATCTGCTGGTATAAACCAATCTTCTCACAGATTTGTAGTTTTTGTATAATTGGCTTTAGATGCGACCCTAATGTACAAGCTGAGCAGTGATTGTCATTTTGTTCCCACGATGAAATTTTCTAAATATGACATTGATTTGCAGAAAACTTTGCTCAAATGTACACAAAAACAAGTGCAATCTGCTTGTATAAACCAATCTTCTCACAGATTTGTAGTTTTTGTATAATTGGCTTTAGATGCGACCCTAATGTACAAGTTGAGAAGTTATTGTCATTTTGTTCCCACGATTACATTTTCTTAATATGACATGGATTTGCAGAAAACTTTGCTCAAATGTACACAAAAAAAGGTGCTATCTGCTTGTATAAACCAATCTTATCACAGATTTGTAGTTTTTGTATAATTGGCTTTAGATGCGACCCTAATGTACAAGCTGAGCAGTGATTGTCATTTTGTTCCCACGATGAAATTTTCTAAATATGACATTGATTTGCAGAAAACTTTGCTCAAATGTACACAAAAACAAGTGCAATCTGCTTGTATAAACCAATCTTCTCACAGATTTGTAGTTTTTGTATAATTGGCTTTAGATGCGACCCTAATGTACAAGTTGAGCAGTTATTGTCAATTTGTTCACACGATGTAATTTTCTTAATATGACATGGATTTGCAGAAAACTTTGCTCAAATGTACACAAAAGCAAGTGCTATCTGCAGGTATAAACCAATCTTCTCACAGATTTGTAGTTTTTGTATAATTGGCTTTAGATGCGACCCTAATGTACAAGTTGAGCAGTTATTGTCATTTTGTTCCCACGATGAAATTTTCTTAATATGACATGGATTTGCAGAAAACTTTGCTCAAATGTACACAAAAACAAGTGCTATCTGCTGGTATAAACCAATCTTCTCACAGATTTGTAGTTTTTGTATAATTGGCTTTAGATGCGACCCTAATGTACAAGTTGAGCAGTTATTGTCATTTTGTTCCCACGATGAAATTTTCTTAATATGACATGGATTTGCAGAAAACTTTGCTCAAATGTACACAAAAACAAGTGCTATCTGCTGGTATAAACCAATCTTCTCACAGATTTGTAGTTTTTGTATAATTGGCTTTACATACGACCCTAATGTACAAGTTGAGCAGTTATTGTCATTTTGTTCCCACGATGAAATTTTCTTAATATGACATGGATTTGCAGAAAACTTTGCTCAAATGTACACAAAAACAAGTGCTCTCTGCTGATGTCAATCAATCTTCTCACAGATTTGTAGTTTTTGTATAATTGGCTTTAGATGCGACCCTAGTGTACAAGTTGAGCAGTTATTGTCAATTTGTTCCAACGATGAAATTTTCTTAATATGACATGGATTTGCAGAAACCTTTGCTCAAATGTACACAAAAACAAGTGCTATCTGCTTGTATAAACCAATCTTCTCACAGATTTGTAGTTTTTGTATAATTGGCTTTAGATGCGACCCTAATGTACAAGTTGAGCAGTTATTGTCATTTTGTTCCCACGATGAAATTTTCTTAATATGACATGGATTTGCAGAAACCTTTGCTCAAATGTACACAAAAACAAGTGCTATCTGCTGATGTCAATCAATCTTCTCACAGATTTGTAGTTTTTGTATAATTGGCTTTAGATGCGACCCTTATGTACAAGCTGAGCAGTTATTGTCAATTTTGTTCCCACGATGAAATTTTCTAAATATGACATGGATTTGCAGAAAACTTTGCTCAAATGTACACAAAAACAAGTGCTATCTGCTGGTATAAACCAATCTTCTCACAGATTTGTAGTTTTTGTATAATTGGCTTTAGATGCGACCCTCATGTACAAGTTGAGCAGTTATTGTCATTTTGTTCCCACGATGAAATTTTCTTAATATGACATGGATTTGCAGAAAACTTTGCTCAAATGTACACAAAAACAAGTGCTATCTGCTGATGTCAATCAATCTTCTCACAGATTTGTAGTTTTTGAATAATTGGCTTTAGATGCGACCCTAATGTACAAGCTGAGCAGTTATTGTCATTTTGTTCCCACGATGAAATTTTCTTAATATGACATGGATTTGCAGAAAACTTTGCTCAAATGTACACAAAAAAAGGTGCTATCTGCTGGTATAAACCAATCTTCTCACAGATTTGTAGTTTTTGTATAATTGGCTTTAGATGCGACCCTAATGTACAAGTTGAGCAGTTATTGTCATTTTGTTCCCACGATGAAATTTTCTTAATATGACATGGATTTGCAGAAAACTTTGCTCAAATGTACACAAAAACAAGTGCTATCTGCAGGTATAAACCAATCTTTTCACAGATTTGTAGTTTTTGTATAATTGGCTTTAGATGCGACCCTAATGTACAAGTTGAGCAGTTATTGTCAATTGTTCCAACGATGAAATTTTCTTAATATGACATGGATTTGCAGAAAACTTTGCTCAAATGTACACAAAAAAAAGTGCTATCTGCTGGTATAAACCAATCTTCTCACAGATTTGTAGTTTTTGTATAATTGGCTTTACATGCGACCCTAATGTACAAGTTGAGCAGTTATTGTCATTTTGTTCCCACGATGAAATTTTCTTAATATGACATGGATTTGCAGAAAACTTTGCTCAAATGTACACAAAAACAAGTGCTCTCTGCTGATGTCAATCAATCTTTTCACAGATTTGTAGTTTTTGTATAATTGGCTTTAGATGCGACCCTAATGTACAAGTTGAGCAGTTATTGTCAATTTGATCCAACGATGAAATTTTCTTAATATGACATGGATTTGCAGAAAACTTTGCTCAAATGTACAAAAAACAAGTGCTATCTGCTGGTATAAACCAATCTTCTCACAGATTTTTAGTTTTTGTATAATTGGCTTTAGATGCGACCCTAATGTACAAGTTGAGCAGTTATTGTCATTTTGTTCCCACGATGAAATTTTCTTAATATGACATGGATTTGCAGAAACCTTTGCTCAAATGTACACAAAAACAAGTGCTATCTGCTGATGTCAATCAATCTTCTCACAGATTTGTAGTTTTTGTATAATTGGCTTTAGATGCGACCCTTATGTACAAGCTGAGCAGTTATTGTCATTTTGTTCCCACGATGAAATTTTCTAAATATGACATGGATTTGCAGAAAACTTTGCTCAAATGTACACAAAAACAAGTGCTATCTGCTGGTATAAACCAATCTTCTCACAGATTTGTAGTTTTTGTATAATTGGCTTTAGATGCGACCCTAATGTACAAGTTGAGCAGTTATTGTCATTTTGTTCCAACGATGAAATTTTCTTAATATGACATGGATTTGCAGAAAACTTTGCTCAAATGTACACAAAAACAAGTGCTATCTGCTGGTATAAACCAATCTTCTCACAGATTTGTAGTTTTTGTATAATTGGCTTTAGATGCGACCCTAATGTACAAGTTGAGCAGTTATTGTCATTTTGTTCCCACGATGAAATTTTCTTAATATGACATGGATTTGCAGAAAACTTTGCTCAAATGTACACAAAAACAAGTGCTATCTGCTGGTATAAACCAATCTTCTCACAGATTTGTAGTTTTTGTATAATTGGCTTTACATGCGACCCTAATGTACAAGTTGAGCAGTTATTGTCATTTTGTTCCCACGATGAAATTTTCCTAATATGACATGGATTTGCAGAAAACTTTGCTCAAATGTACACAAAAACAAGTGCTCTCTGCTGATGTCAATCAATCTTCTCACAGATTTGTAGTTTTTGTATAATTGGCTTTAGATGCGACCCTAGTGTACAAGTTGAGCAGTTATTGTCAATTTGTTCCAACGATGAAATTTTCTTAATATGACATGGATTTGCAGAAACCTTTGCTCAAATGTACACAAAAACAAGTGCTATCTGCTTGTATAAACCAATCTTCTCACAGATTTTTAGTTTTTGTATAATTGGCTTTAGATGCGACCCTAATGTACAAGTTGAGCAGTTATTGTCATTTTGTTCCCACGATGAAATTTTCTTAATATGACATGGATTTGCAGAAACCTTTGCTCAAATGTACACAAAAACAAGTGCTATCTGCTGATATCAATCAATCTTCTCACAGATTTGTAGTTTTTGTATAATTGGCTTTAGATGCGACCCTTATGTACAAGCTGAGCAGTTATTGTCAATTTTGTTCCCACGATGAAATTTTCTAAATATGACATGGATTTGCAGAAAACTTTGCTCAAATGTACACAAAAACAAGTGCTATCTGCTGGTATAAACCAATCTTCTCACAGATTTGTAGTTTTTGTATAATTGGCTTTAGATGCGACCCTCATGTACAAGTTGAGCAGTTATTGTCATTTTGTTCCCACGATGAAATTTTCTTAATATGACATGGATTTGCAGAAAACTTTGCTCAAATGTACACAAAAACAAGTGCTATCTGCTGATGTCAATCAATCTTCTCACAGATTTGTAGTTTTTGTATAATTGGCTTTAGATGCGACCCTAATGTACAAGCTGAGCAGTTATTGTCATTTTGTTCCCACGATGAAATTTTCTTAATATGACATGGATTTGCAGAAAACTTTGCTCAAATGTACACAAAAAAAGGTGATATCTGCTGGTATAAACCAATCTTCTCACAGATTTGTAGTTTTTGTATAATTGGCTTTAGATGCGACCCTAATGTACAAGTTGAGCAGTTATTGTCATTTTGTTCCCACGATGAAATTTTCTTAATATGACATGGATTTGCAGAAAACTTTGCTCAAATGTACACAAAAACAAGTGCTATCTGCAGGTATAAACCAATCTTTTCACAGATTTGTAGTTTTTGTATAATTGGCTTTAGATGCGACCCTAATGTACAAGTTGAGCAGTTATTGTCAATTGTTCCAACGATGAAATTTTCTTAATATGACATGGATTTGCAGAAAACTTTGCTCAAATGTACACAAAAAAAAGTGTTATCTGCTGGTATAAACCAATCTTCTCACAGATTTGTAGTTTTTGTATAATTGGCTTTACATGCGACCCTAATGTACAAGTTGAGCAGTTATTGTCATTTTGTTCCCACGATGAAATTTTCTTAATATGACATGGATTTGCAGAAAACTTTGCTCAAATGTACACAAAAACAAGTGCTCTCTGCTGATGTCAATCAATCTTCTCACAGATTTGTAGTTTTTGTATAATTGGCTTTAGATGCGACCCTAATGTACAAGTTGAGCAGTTATTGTCAATTTGATCCAACGATGAAATTTTCTTAATATGACATGGATTTGCAGAAAACTTTGCTCAAATGTACACAAAAACAAGTGCTATCTGCTGGTATAAACCAATCTTCTCACAGATTTTTAGTTTTTGTATAATTGGCTTTAGATGCGACCCTAATGTACAAGTTTAGCAGTTATTGTCATTTTGTTCCCACGATGAAATTTTCTTAATATGACATGGATTTGCAGAAACCTTTGCTCAAATGTACACAAAAACAAGTGCTATCTGCTGATGTCAATCAATCTTCTCACAGATTTGTAGTTTTTGTATAATTGGCTTTAGATGCGACCCTTATGTACAAGCTGAGCAGTTATTGTCATTTTGTTCCCACGATGAAATTTTCTTAATATGACATGGATTTGCAGAAAACTTTGCTCAAATGTACACAAAAACAAGTGCTATCTGCTGGTATAAACCAATCTTCTCACAGATTTGTAGTTTTTGTATAATTGGCTTTAGATGCGACCCTAATGTACAAGTTGAGCAGTTATTGTCATTTTGTTCCAACGATGAAATTTTCTTAATATGACATGGATTTGCAGAAAACTTTGCTCAAATGTACACAAAAACAAGTGCTATCTGCTGATGTCAATCAATCTTCTCACAGATTTGTAGTTTTTGTATAATTGGCTTTAGATGCGACCCTAATGTACAAGCTGAGCAGTTATTGTCATTTTGTTCCCACGATGAAATTTTCTTAATATGACATGGATTTGCAGAAAACTTTGCTCAAATGTACACAAAAAAAGGTGCTATCTGCTTGTATAAACCAATCTTATCACAGATTTGTAGTTTTTGTATAATTGGCTTTAGATGCGACCCTAATGTACAAGTTGAGAAGTTATTGTCATTTTGTTTCCACGATTACATTTTCTTAATATGACATGGATTTGCAGAAAACTTTGCTCAAATGTACACAAAAGCAAGTGCTATCTGCTGGTATAAACCAATCTTCTCACAGATTTGTAGTTTTTGTATAATTGGCTTTAGATGCGACCCTAATGTACAAGTTGAGCAGTTATTGTCATTTTGTTCCCACGATGAAATTTTCTTAATATGACATGGATTTGCAGAAACCTTTGCTCAAATGTACACAAAAACAAGTGCTATCTGCTGATGTCAATCAATCTTCTCACAGATTTGTAGTTTTTGTATAATTGGCTTTAGATGCGACCCTAATGTACAAGTTGAGCAGTTATTGTCATTTTGTTCCCACGATGTAATTTTCTTAATATGACATGGATTTGCAGAAAACTTTGCTCAAATGTACACAAAAGCAAGTGCTATCTGCTGGTATAAACCAATCTTCTCACAGATTTGTAGTTTTTGTATAATTGGCTTTAGATGCGACCCTAATGTACAAGTTGAGCAGTTATTGTCATTTTGTTTCCACGATTACATTTTCTTAATATGACATGGATTTGCAGAAAACTTTGCTCAAATGTACACAAAAGCAAGTGCTATCTGCTGGTATAAACCAATCTTCTCACAGATTTGTAGTTTTTGTATAATTGGCTTTAGATGCGACCCTAATGTACAAGTTGAGCAGTTATTGTCATTTTGTTCCCACGATGAAATTTTCTTAATATGACATGGATTTGCAGAAACCTTTGCTCAAATGTACACAAAAACAAGTGCTATCTGCTGATGTCAATCAATCTTCTCACAGATTTGTAGTTTTTGTATAATTGGCTTTAGATGCGACCCTAATGTACAAGTTGAGAAGTTATTGTCATTTTGTTCCCACGATGAAATTTTCTTAATATGACATGGATTTGCAGAAAACTTTGCTCAAATGTACACAAAAACAAGTGCTATCTGCTGGTATAAACCAATCTTCTCACAGATTTGTAGTTTTTGTATAATTGGCTTTACATGCGACCCTAATGTACAAGTTGAGCAGTTATTGTCATTTTGTTCCCACGATGAAATTTTCTTAATATGACATGGATTTGCAGAAAACTTTGCTCAAATGTACACAAAAACAAGTGCTCTCTGCTGATGTCAATCAATCTTCTCACAGATTTGTAGTTTTTGTATAATTGGCTTTAGATGCGACCCTAGTGTACAAGTTGAGCAGTTATTGTCAATTTGTTCCAACGATGAAATTTTCTTAATATGACATAGATTTGCAGAAACCTTTGCTCAAATGTACACAAAAACAAGTGCTATCTGCTTGTATAAACCAATCTTCTCACAGATTTGTAGTTTTTGTATAATTGGCTTTAGATGCGACCCTAATGTACAAGTTGAACAGTTATTGTCATTTTGTTCCCACGATGAAATTTTCTTAATATGACATGGATTTGCAGAAACCTTTGCTCAAATGTACACAAAAACAAGTGCTATCTGCTGATGTCAATCAATCTTCTCACAGATTTGTAGTTTTTGTATAATTGGCTTTAGATGCGACCCTTATGTACAAGCTGAGCAGTTATTGTCAATTTTGTTCCCACGATGAAATTTTCTAAATATGACATGGATTTGCAGAAAACTTTGCTCAAATGTACACAAAAACAAGTGCTATCTGCTGGTATAAACCAATCTTCTCACAGATTTGTAGTTTTTGTATAATTGGCTTTAGATGCGACCCTCATGTACAAGTTGAGCAGTTATTGTCATTTTGTTCCCACGATGAAATTTTCTTAATATGACATGGATTTGCAGAAAACTTTGCTCAAATGTACACAAAAACAAGTGCTATCTGCTGGTATAAACCAATCTTCTCACAGATTTGTAGTTTTTGTATAATTGGCTTTACATGCGACCCTAATGTACAAGTTGAGAAGTTATTGTCATTTTGTTCCCACGATGAAATTTTCTTAATATGACATGGATTTGCAGAAAACTTTGCTCAAATGTACACAAAAACAAGTGCTATCTGCTGGTATAAACCAATCTTCTCACAGATTTGTAGTTTTTGTATAATTGGCTTTACATGCGACCCTAATGTACAAGTTGAGCAGTTATTGTCATTTTGTTCCCACGATGAAATTTTCTTAATATGACATGGATTTGCAGAAAACTTTGCTCAAATGTACACAAAAACAAGTGCTCTCTGCTGATGTCAATCAATCTTCTCACAGATTTGTAGTTTTTGTATAATTGGCTTTAGATGCGACCCTAATGTACAAGTTGAGCAGTTATTGTCAATTTGTTCCAACGATGAAATTTTCTTAATATGACATGGATTTGCAGAAAACTTTGCTCAAATGTACACAAAAACAAGTGCTATCTGCTTGTATAAACCAATCTTCTCACAGATTTGTAGTTTTTGTATAATTGGCTTTAGATGCGACCCTAATGTACAAGTTGAGCAGTTATTGTCATTTTGTTCCCACGATGAAATTTTCTTAATATGACATGGATTTGCAGAAACCTTTGCTCAAATGTACACAAAAACAAGTGCTATCTGCTGATGTCAATCAATCTTCTCACAGATTTGTAGTTTTTGTATAATTGGCTTTAGATGCGACCCTTATGTACAAGCTGAGCAGTTATTGTCATTTTGTTCCCACGATGAAATTTTCTAAATATGACATGGATTTGCAGAAAACTTTGCTCAAATGTACACAAAAACAAGTGCTATCTGCTGGTATAAACCAATCTTCTCACAGATTTGTAGTTTTCGTATAATTGGCTTTAGATGCGACCCTAATGTACAAGTTGAGCAGTTATTGTCATTTTGTTCCAACGATGAAATTTTCTTAATATGACATGGATTTGCAGAAAACTTTGCTCAAATGTACACAAAAACAAGTGCTATCTGCTGATGTCAATCAATCTTCTCACAGATTTGTAGTTTTTGTATAATTGGCTTTAGATGCGACCCTAATGTACAAGCTGAGCAGTTATTTTCATTTTGTTCCCACGATGAAATTTTCTTAATATGACATGGATTTGCAGAAAACTTTGCTCAAATGTACACAAAAAAAGGTGCTATCTGCTTGTATAAACCAATCTTATCACAGATTTGTAGTTTTTGTATAATTGGCTTTAGATGCGACCCTAATGTACAAGTTGAGAAGTTATTGTCATTTTGTTTCCACGATTACATTTTCTTAATATGACATGGATTTGCAGAAAACTTTGCTCAAATGTACACAAAAGCAAGTGCTATCTGCTGGTATAAACCAATCTTCTCACAGATTTGTAGTTTTTGTATAATTGGCTTTAGATGCGACCCTAATGTACAAGTTGAGCAGTTATTGTCATTTTGTTCCCACGATGAAATTTTCTTAATATGACATGGATTTGCAGAAAACTTTGCTCAAATGTACACAAAAACAAGTGCTATCTGCAGGTATAAACCAATCTTCTCACAGATTTGTAGTTTTTGTATAATTGGCTTTAGATGCGACCCTAATGTACAAGTTGAGCAGTTATTGTCATTTTGTTCCCACGATGAAATTTTCTTAATATGACATGGATTTGCAGAAAACTTTGCTCAAATGTACACAAAAACAAGTGCTATCTGCTGATGTCAATCATTCTTCTCACAGATTTGTAGTATTTGTAGAATTGGCTTTAGATGCGACCCTAATGTACAAGTTGAGAAGTTATTGTCATTTTGTTCCCACGATGAAATTTTCTTAATATGACATGGATTTGCAGAAAACTTTGCTCAAATGAACACAAAAACAAGTGCTATCTGCTGGTATAAACCAATCTTCTCACAGATTTGTAGTTTTTGTATAATTGGCTTTAGATGCGACCCTAATGTACAAGTTGAGCAGTTATTGTCATTTTGTTCCCACGATGAAATTTTCTTAATATGACATGGATTTGCAGAAAACTTTGCTCAAATGTACACAAAAACAAGTGCTCTCTGCTGATGTCAATCAATCTTCTCACAGATTTGTAGTTTTTGTATAATTGGCTTTAGATGCGACCCTAATGTACAAGTTGAGCAGTTATTGTCAATTTGTTCCAACGATGAAATTTTCTTAATATGACATGGATTTGCAGAAAACTTTGCTCAAATGTACACAAAAACAAGTGCTATCTGCTTGTATAAACCAATCTTCTCACAGATTTGTAGTTTTTGTATAATTGGCTTTAGATGCGACCCTAATGTACAAGTTGAGCAGTTATTGTCATTTTGTTCCCACGATGAAATTTTCTTAATATGACATGGATTTGCAGAAACCTTTGCTCAAATGTACACAAAAACAAGTGCTATCTGCTGATGTCAATCAATCTTCTCACAGATTTGTAGTTTTTGTATAATTGGCTTTAGATGCGACCCTTATGTACAAGCTGAGCAGTTATTGTCATTTTGTTCCCACGATGAAATTTTCTAAATATGACATGGATTTGCAGAAAACTTTGCTCAAATGTACACAAAAACAAGTGCTATCTGCTGATGTCAATCAATCTTCTCACAGATTTGTAGTTTTTGTATAATTTGCTTTAGATGAGACCCTAATGTACAAGCTGAGAAGTTATTGTCATTTTGTTCCCACGATGAAATTTTCTTAATATGACATGGATTTGCAGAAAACTTTGCTCAACTGAACACAAAAACAAGTGCTATCTGCTGGTATAAACCAATCTTCTCACAGATTTGTAGTTTTTGTATAATTGGCTTTAGATGCGACCCTAATGTACAAGTTGAGCAGTTATTGTCATTTTGTTCCCACGATGAAATTTTCTTAATATGACATGGATTTGCAGAAAACTTTGCTCAAATGTACACAAAAACAAGTGCTCTCTGCTGATGTCAATCAATCTTCTCACAGATTTGTAGTTTTTGTATAATTGGCTTTAGATGCGACCCTAATGTACAAGTTGAGCAGTTATTGTCAATTTGTTCCAACGATGAAATTTTCTTAATATGACATGGATTTGCAGAAAACTTTGCTCAAATGTACACAAAAACAAGTGCTATCTGCTTGTATAAACCAATCTTCTCACAGATTTGTAGTTTTTGTATAATTGGCTTTAGATGCGACCCTAATGTACAAGTTGAGCAGTTATTGTCATTTTGTTCCCACAATGAAATTTTCTTAATATGACATGGATTTGCAGAAACCTTTGCTCAAATGTACACAAAAACAAGTGCTATCTGCTGATGTCAATCAATCTTCTCACAGATTTGTAGTTTTTGTATAATTGGCTTTAGATGCGACCCTTATGTACAAGTTGAGCAGTTATTGTCATTTTGTTCCCACGATGAAATTTTCTAAATATGACATGGATTTGCAGAAAACTTTGCTCAAATGTACACAAAAACAAGTGCTATCTGCTGGTATAAACCAATCTTCTCACAGATTTGTAGTTTTTGTATAATTGGCTTTAGATGCGACCCTAATGTACAAGTTGAGCAGTTATTGTCATTTTGTTCCCACGATGAAATTTTCTTAATATGACATGGATTTGCAGAAAACTTTGCTCAAATGTACACAAAAACAAGTGCTATCTGCTGATGTCAATCAATCTTCTCACAGATTTGTAGTTTTTGTATAATTGGCTTTAGATGCGACCCTAATGTACAAGCTGAGCAGTAATTGTCATTTTGTTCCCACGATGAAATTTTCTTAATATGACATGGATTTGCAGAAAACTTTGCTCAAATGTACACAAAAAAAGGTGCTATCTGCTTGTATAAACCAATCTTATCACAGATTTGTAGTTTTTGTATAATTGGCTTTAGATGCGACCCTAATGTACAAGTTGAGAAGTTATTGTCATTTTGTTCCCACGATTACATTTTCTTAATATGACATGGATTTGCAGAAAACTTTGCTCAAATGTACACAAAAGCAAGTGCTATTTGCTGGTATAAACCAATCTTCTCACAGATTTGTAGTTTTTGTATAATTGGCTTTAGATGCGACCCTAATGTACAAGTTGAGCAGTTATTGTCATTTTGTTCCCACGATGAAATTTTCTTAATATGACATGGATTTGCAGAAAACTTTGCTCAAATGTACACAAAAACAAGTGCTATCTGCAGGTATAAACCAATCTTCTCACAGATTTGTAGTTTTTGTATAATTGGCTTTAGATGCGACCCTAATGTACAAGTTGAGCAGTTATTGTCATTTTGTTCCCACGATTACATTTTCTTAATATGACATGGATTTGCAGAAAACTTTGCTCAAATGTACACAAAAACAAGTGCTATCTGCTGATGTCAATCATTCTTCTCACAGATTTGTAGTTTTTGTATAATTGGCTTTAGATGCGACCCTAATGTACAAGTTGAGAAGTTATTGTCATTTTGTTCCCACGATGAAATTTTCTTAATATGACATGGATTTGCAGAAAACTTTGCTCAAATGAACACAAAAACAAGTGCTATCTGCTGGTATAAACCAATCTTCTCACAGATTTGTAGTTTTTGTATAATTGGCTTTAGATGCGACCCTAATGTACAAGTTGAGCAGTTATTGTCATTTTGTTCCCACGATGAAATTTTCTTAATATGACATGGATTTGCAGAAAACTTTGCTCAAATGTACACAAAAACAAGTGCTATCTGCTTGTATAAACCAATCTTCTCACAGATTTGTAGTTTTTGTATAATTGGCTTTAGATGCGACCCTAATGTACAAGTTGAGCAGTTATTGTCATTTTGTTCCCACGGTGTAATTTTCTTAATATGACATGGATTTGCAGAAAACTTTGCTCAAATGTACACAAAAACAAGTGCTCTCTGCTGATGTCAATCAATCTTCTCACAGATTTGTAGTTTTTGTATAATTGGCTTTAGATGCGACCCTAATGTACAAGTTGAGCAGTTATTGTCAATTTGTTCCAACGATGAAATTTTCTTAATATGACATGGATTTGCAGAAAACTTTGCTCAAATGTACACAAAAACAAGTGCTATCTGCTGGTATAAACCAATCTTCTCACAGATTTTTAATTTTTGTATAATTGGCTTTAGATGCGACCCTAATGTACAAGTTGAGCAGTTATTGTCATTTTGTTCCCACGATGAAATTTTCTTAATATGACATGGATTTGCAGAAAACTTTGCTCAAATGTACACAAAAACAAGTGCTATCTGCTGATGTCAATCAATCTTCTCACAGATTTGTAGTTTTTGTATAATTGGCTTTAGATGCGACCCTAATGTACAAGATGAGCAGTTATTGTCATTTTGTTCCCACGATGAAATTTTCTTAATATGACATGGATTTGCAGAAAACTTTGCTCAAATGTACACAAAAAAAGGTGCTATCTGCTTGTATAAACCAATCTTATCACAGATTTGTAGTTTTTGTATAATTGGCTTTAGATGCGACCCTAATGTACAAGTTGAGAAGTTATTGTCATTTTGTTCCCACGATTACATTTTCTTAATATGACATGGATTTGCAGAAAACTTTGCTCAAATGTACACAAAAGCAGGTGCTATCTGCTGGTATAAACCAATCTTCTCACAGATTTGTAGTTTTTGTATAATTGGCTTTAGATGCGACCCTAATGTACAAGTTGAGCAGTTATTGTCATTTTGTTCCCACGATGAAATTTTCTTAATATGACATGGATTTGCAGAAAACTTTGCTCAAATGTACACAAAAAAAGGTGCTATCTGCTTGTATAAACCAATCTTATCACAGATTTGTAGTTTTTGTATAATTTGCTTTAGATGCGACCCTAATGTACAAGTTGAGAAGTTATTGTCATTTTGTTCCCACGATGTAATTTTCTTAATATGACATGGATTTGCAGAAAACTTTGCTCAAATGTACACAAAAGCAAGTGCTATCTGCTGGTATAAACCAATCTTCTCACAGATTTGTAGTTTTTGTATAATTGGCTTTAGATGCGACCCTAATGTACAAGTTGAGCAGTTATTGTCATTTTGTTCCCACGATGAAATTTTCTTAATATGACATGGATTTGCAGAAAACTTTGCTCAAATGTACACAAAAACAAGTGCTATCTGCTGATGTCAATCATTCTTCTCACAGATTTGTAGTATTTGTATAATTGGCTTTAGATGCGACCCTAATGTACAAGTTGAGAAGTTATTGTCATTTTGTTCCAACGATGAAATTTTCTTAATATGACATGGATTTGCAGAAAACTTTGCTCAAATGAACACAAAAACAAGTGCTATCTGCTGGTATAAACCAATCTTCTCACAGATTTGTAGTTTTTGTATAATTGGCTTTAGATGCGACCCTAATGTACAAGTTGAGCAGTTATTGTCATTTTGTTCCCACGATGAAATTTTCTTAATATGACATGGATTTGCAGAAAACTTTGCTCAAATGTACACAAAAACAAGTGCTATCTGCTTGTATAAACCAATCTTATCACAGATTTGTAGTTTTTGTATAATTGGCTTTAGATGCGACCCTAATGTACAAGTTGAGCAGTTATTGTCATTTTGTTCCCACGGTGTAATTTTCTTAATATGACATGGATTTGCAGAAAACTTTGCTCAAATGTACACAAAAGCAAGTGCTATCTGCTGGTATAAACCAATCTTCTCACAGATTTGTAGTTTTTGTATAATTGGCTTTAGAAGCGACCCTAATGTACAAGTTGAGCAGTTATTGTCATTTTGTTCCCACGATGAAATTTTCTTAATATGACATGGATTTGCAGAAAACTTTGCTCAATCGTAGACAAAAACAAGTGCTATCTGCTGGTATAAACCAATCTTCTCACATATTTTTAGTTTTTGAATAATTGACTTTAGATGCGACTCTAATGTACAAGTTGAGTAGTTATTGTCATTTTGTTCCCACGATGAAATTTTCTTAATATGACATGGATTTGCAGAAAACTTTGCTCAAATGTACACAAAAACAAGTGCTATCTGCTGGTATAAACCAATATTATCACAGATTTGTAGTTTTTGTATAATTGGCTTTAGATGCGACCCTAATGTACAAGTTGAGAAGTTATGGTCATTTTGTTCCCACGATGTAATTTTCTTAATATGACATGGATTTGCAGAAAACTTTGCTCAAATGTACACAAAAACAAGTGCTATCTGCTGATGTCAATCATTCTTCTCACAGATTTGTAGTATTTGTATAATTGGCTTTAGATGCGACCCTAATGTACAAGTTGAGCAGTTATTGTCATTTTGTTCACACAAGGAATTTGTTTTAATATAAAATGGATTTGCAGAAAACTTTGCTCAAATGTACACAAAAGCAAGTGCTATCTGCTTGTATAAACCAATCTTCTCACAGATTTGTAGTTTTTGTATAATTGACTTTAGATGCGACCCTAATGTACAAGTTGAGCAGTTATTGTCATTTTGTTCCCACGATGAAATTTTCTTAATATGACATGGATTTGCAGAAAACTTTGCTCAAATGTACACAAAAACAAGTGCTATCTGCTTGTATAAACCAATCTTCTCACAGATTTGTAGTTTTTGTATAATTGGCTTTAGATGCGACCCTAATGTACAAGTTGAGCAGTTATTGTCATTTTGTTCCCACGATGAAATTTTCTTAATATGACATGGATTTGCAGAAAACTTTGCTCAAATGTACACAAAAATAAGTGCTATCTGCTGGTATAAACCAATCTTCTCACAGATTTGTAGTTTTTGTATAATTGGCTTTAGATGCGACTCTAATAAACAAGTTGAGTAGTTATTGTCATTTTGTTCCCACGATGAAATTTTCTTAATATGACATGGATTTGCAGAAAACTTTGCTCAATCGTAGACAAAAACAAGTGCTATCTGCTGGTATAAACCAATCTTCTCACAGATTTTTAGTTTTTGAATAATTGACTTTAGATGCGACTCTAATGTACAAGTTGAGTAGTTATTGTCATTTTGTTCCCACGATGAAATTTTCTTAATATGACATGGATTTGCAGAAAACTTTGCTCAAATGTACACAAAAACAAGTGCTATCTGCTGGTATAAACCAATCTTCCCACAGATTTGTAGTTTTTGTATAATTGGCTTTAGATGCGACCCTAATGTACAAGTTGAGAAGTTATTGTCATTTTGTTCCCACGATGTAATTTTCTTAATATGACATGGATTTGCAGAAAACTTTGCTCAAATGTACACAAAAACAAGTGCTATCTGCTGATGTCAATCAATCTTCTCACAGGTGTGGTTTTTGTATAATTTGCTTTAGATGCGACCCTAATGTACAAGCTGAGAAGTTATTGTCATTTTGTTCCCACGATGTAATTGTCTTAACATGACATGGATTTGCATAAAACTTTGCTCAAATGTACACACAAACAAGTGCTATCTGCTGGTATAAACCAATCTTCTCACAGATTTGTTTTTTTTGTATAATTGGCTTTAGATGCGACCCTAATGTACAAGTTGAGCAGTTATTGTCATTTTGTTCCCACGATGTAATTTTCTTAATATGACATGGATTTGCAGAAAACTTTGCTCAAATGTACACAAAAACAAGTGCTATCTGCTGATGTCAATCAATCTTCTCACAGATTTGTATTTTTTGTATAATTGGCTTTAGATGCGACCCTAATGTACAAGTTGAGCAGTTATTGTCATTTAGTTCTCACGATGAAATTTTCTTAATATGACATGGATTTGCAGAAAACTTTGCTCAAATGTACACAAAAGCAAGTGCTATCTGCTTGTATAAACCAATCTTCTCACAGATTTGTAGTTTTTGTATAATTGGCTTTAGATGCGACCCTAATGTACAAGTTGAGCAGTTATTGTCATTTTGTTCCCGGGATGTAATTTTCTTAATATGACATGGATTTGCAGAAAACTTTGCCCAAATGTACACAAAAACAAGTGCTATCTGCTGGTATAAACCAATCTTCTCACAGATTTTTAGTTTTTGAAAAATTGACTTTAGATGTTACTCTAATGTACAAGTTGAGTAGTTATTGTCATTTTGTTCCCACGATGAAATTTTCTTAATATGACATGGATTTGCAGAAAACTTTGCTCAAATGTACACAAAAACAAGTGCTTTCTGCTGGTATAAACCAATCTTCTCACAGATTTTCAGTTTTTGAAAAATTGACTTTAGATGCGACTCTAATGTACAAGTTGAGAAGTTATTGTCATTTTGTTCCCTCGATGTAATTTTCTTAATATGACATGGATTTGCAGAAAACTTTGCTCAAATGTACACAAAAACAAGTGCTATCTGCTGATGTCAATCAAACTTTTCACAGATTTGTAGTATTTGTATAATTGGCTTTAGATGGGACCCTAATAAACAAGTTGAGTAGTTATTGTCATTTTGTTCCCACGATGAAATTTTCTTAATATGACATGGATTTGCAGAAAACTTTGCTCAAATGTACACAAAAACAAGTGCTATCTGCTGGTATAAACAAATCTTCTCACAGAGTTGTAGTATTTGTATAATTGGCTTTAGATGCGACCCTAATGTACAAGTTGAGCAGTTATTGTCATTTTGTTCCCACGATGAAATTTTCTTAATATGACATGGATTTGCAGAAAACTTTGCTCAAATGTACACAAAAACAAGTGCTATCTGCTTGTATAAACCAATCTTCTCACAGATTTTTAGTTTTTGAAAAATTGACTTTAGATGCGACTCTAATGTACAAGTTGAGCAGTTATTGTCAATTTGTTCCCACGATGAAATTTACATGTACTTAATATGACATGGATTTGCAGAAAACTTTGCTCAAATGTACACAAAAACAAGTGCTATCTGCTGGTATAAACCAATCTTCTCACAGATTTGTAGTTTTTGTATAATTGGCTTTAGATGCGACCCTAATGTACAAGTTGAGCAGTTATTGTCATTTTGTTCCCACGATGAAATTTTCTTAATATGACATGGATTTGCAGAAAACTTTGCTCAAATGTACACAAAAACAAGTGCTATCTGCAGGTATAAACCAATCTTCTCACAGATTTTGAGTTTTTGTATAATTGGCTTTAGATGCGACCCTAATGTACAAGTTGAGCAGTTATTGTCATTTTGTTCCCACGATTACATTTTCTTAATATGACATGGATTTGCAGAAAACTTTGCTCAAATGTACACAAAAACAAGTGCTATCTGCTGGTATAAACCAATCTTCTCACAGAGTTGTAGTATTTGTATAATTGGCTTTAGATGCGACCCTAATGTACAAGTTGAGTAGTTATTGTCATTTTGTTCCCACGATGAAATTTTCTTAATATGACATGGATTTGCAGAAAACTTTGCTCAAATGTACACAAAAACAAGTGCTTTCTGCTGGTATAAACCAATCTTCTCACAGATTTTCAGTTTTTGAAAAATTGACTTTAGATGCGACTCTAATGTACAAGTTGAGAAGTTATTGTCATTTTGTTCCCTCGATGTAATTTTCTTAATATGACATGGATTTGCAGAAAACTTTGCTCAAATGTACACAAAAACAAGTGCTATCTGCTGATGTCAATCAAACTTTTCACAGATTTGTAGTATTTGTATAATTGGCTTTAGATGCGACCCTAATAAACAAGTTGAGCAGTTATTGTCATTTTGTTCCCACGATGAAATTTTCTTAATATGACATGGATTTGCAGAAAACTTTGCTCAAATGTACACAAAAACAAGTGCTATCTGCTGGTATAAACCAATCTTATCACAGAGTTGTAGTATTTGTATAATTGGCTTTAGATGCGACCCTAATGTACAAGTTGAGCAGTTATTGTCATTTTGTTCCCACGATGTAATTTTCTTAATATGACATGGATTTGCAGAAAACTTTGCTCAAATGTACACACAAACAAGTGCTATCTGCTGGTATAAACCAATCTTCTCACAGATTTGTAGTTTTTGTATAATTGGCTTTAGATGCGACCCTAATGTACACGTTGAGCAGTTATTGTCATTTTGTTCCCACGATGTAATTTTCTTAATATGACATGGATTTGCAGAAAACTTTGCTCAAATGTACACAAAAACAAGTGCTTTCTGCTGGTATAAACCAATCTTCTCACAGATTTTCAGTTTTTGAAAATTTGACTTTAGATGCGACTCTAATGTACAAGTTGAGAAGTTATTGTCATTTTGTTCCCACGATGAAATTTTCTTAATATGACATGGATTTGCAGAAAACTTTGCTCAAATGTACACAAAAACAAGTGCTATCTGCTGATGTCAATCATTCTTCTCACAGATTTGTAGTATTTGTATAATTGGCTTTAGATGCGACCCTAATGTACAAGTTGAGAAGTTATTGTCATTTTGTTCCAACGATGAAATTTTCTTAATATGACATGGATTTGCAGAAAACTTTGCTCAAATGAACACAAAAACAAGTGCTATCTGCTGGTATAAACCAATCTTCTCACAGATTTGTAGTTTTTGTATAATTGGCTTTAGATGCGACCCTAATGTACAAGTTGAGCAGTTATTGTCATTTTGTTCCCACGATGAAATTTTCTTAATATGACATGGATTTGCAGAAAACTTTGCTCAAATGTACACAAAAACAAGTGCTATCTGCTTGTATAAACCAATCTTATCACAGATTTGTAGTTTTTGTATAATTGGCTTTAGATGCGACCCTAATGTACAAGTTGAGCAGTTATTGTCATTTTGTTCCCACGGTGTAATTTTCTTAATATGACATGGATTTGCAGAAAACTTTGCTCAAATGTACACAAAAGCAAGTGCTATCTGCTGGTATAAACCAATCTTCTCACAGATTTGTAGTTTTTGTATAATTGGCTTTAGATGCGACCCTAATGTACAAGTTGAGCAGTTATTGTCATTTTGTTCCCACGATGAAATTTTCTTAATATGACATGGATTTGCAGAAAACTTTGCTCAATCGTAGACAAAAACAAGTGCTATCTGCTGGTATAAACCAATCTTCTCACATATTTTTAGTTTTTGAATAATTGACTTTAGATGCGACTCTAATGTACAAGTTGAGTAGTTATTGTCATTTTGTTCCCACGATGAAATTTTCTTAATATGACATGGATTTGCAGAAAACTTTGCTCAAATGTACACAAAAACAAGTGCTATCTGCTGGTATAAACCAATATTATCACAGATTTGTAGTTTTTGTATAATTGGCTTTAGATGCGACCCTAATGTACAAGTTGAGAAGTTATGGTCATTTTGTTCCCACGATGTAATTTTCTTAATATGACATGGATTTGCAGAAAACTTTGCTCAAATGTACACAAAAACAAGTGCTATCTGCTGATGTCAATCATTCTTCTCACAGATTTGTAGTATTTGTATAATTGGCTTTAGATGCGACCCTAATGTACAAGTTGAGCAGTTATTGTCATTTTGTTCCCACGATGAAATTTTCTTAATATGACATGGATTTGCAGAAAACTTTGCTCAAATGTACACAAAAACAAGTGCTATCTGCTTGTATAAACCAATCTTATCACAGATTTGTAGTTTTTGTATAATTGGCTTTAGATGCGACCCTAATGTACAAGTTGAGCAGTTATTGTCATTTTGTTCCCACGGTGTAATTTTCTTAATATGACATGGATTTGCAGAAAACTTTGCTCAAATGTACACAAAAGCAAGTGCTATCTGCTGGTATAAACCAATCTTCTCACAGATTTGTAGTTTTTGTATAATTGGCTTTAGATGCGACCCTAATGTACAAGTTGAGCAGTTATTGTCATTTTGTTCCCACGATGAAATTTTCTTAATATGACATGGATTTGCAGAAAACTTTGCTCAATCGTAGACAAAAACAAGTGCTATCTGCTGGTATAAACCAATCTTCTCACATATTTTTAGTTTTTGTATAATTGGCTTTAGATGCGACTCTAATGTACAAGTTGAGTAGTTATTGTCATTTTGTTCCCACGATGAAATTTTCTTAATATGACATGGATTTGCAGAAAACTTTGCTCAAATGTACACAAAAACAAGTGCTATCTGCTGGTATAAACCAATATTATCACAGATTTGTAGTTTTTGTATAATTGGCTTTAGATGCGACCCTAATGTACAAGTTGAGAAGTTATGGTCATTTTGTTCCCACGATGTAATTTTCTTAATATGACATGGATTTGCAGAAAACTTTGCTCAAATGTACACAAAAACAAGTGCTATCTGCTGATGTCAATCATTCTTCTCACAGATTTGTAGTATTTGTATAATTGGCTTTAGATGCGACCCTAATGTACAAGTTGAGCAGTTATTGTCATTTTGTTCCCACGATGAAATTTTCTTAATATAACATGGATTTGCAGAAAACTTTGCTCAAATGTACACAAAAACAAGTGCTATCTGCTGGTATAAACCAATCTTCTCACAGATTTGTAGTTTTTGTATAATTGACTTTAGATGCGACCCTAATGTACAAGTTGAGCAGTTATTGTCATTTTGTTCCCACGATGAAATTTTCTTAATATGACATGGATTTGCAGAAAACTTTGCTCAAATGTACACAAAAACAAGTGCTATCTGCTTGTATAAACCAATCTTCTCACAGATTTGTAGTTTTTGTATAATTGGCTTTAGATGCGACCCTAATGTACAAGTTGAGCAGTTATTGTCATTTTGTTCCCACGATGTAATTTTCTTAATATGACATGGATTTGCAGAAAACTTTGCTCAAATGTACACAAAAATAAGTGCTATCTGCTGGTATAAACCAATCTTCTCACAGATTTGTAGTTTTTGTATAATTGGCTTTAGATGCGACTCTAATAAACAAGTTGAGTAGTTATTGTCATTTTGTTCCCACGATGAAATTTTCTTAATATGACATGGATTTGCAGAAAACTTTGCTCAATCGTAGACAAAAACAAGTGCTATCTGCTGGTATAAACCAATCTTCTCACAGATTTTTAGTTTTTGAATAATTGACTTTAGATGCGACTCTAATGTACAAGTTGAGTAGTTATTGTCATTTTGTTCCCACGATGAAATTTTCTTAATATGACATGGATTTGCAGAAAACTTTGCTCAAATGTACACAAAAACAAGTGCTATCTGCTGGTATAAACCAATCTTCCCACAGATTTGTAGTTTTTGTATAATTGGCTTTAGATGCGACCCTAATGTACAAGTTGAGAAGTTATTGTCATTTTGTTCCCACGATGTAATTTTCTTAATATGACATGGATTTGCAGAAAACTTTGCTCAAATGTACACAAAAACAAGTGCTATCTGCTGATGTCAATCAATCTTCTCACAGGTGTGGTTTTTGTATAATTTGCTTTAGATGCGACCCTAATGTACAAGCTGAGAAGTTATTGTCATTTTGTTCCCACGATGTAATTGTCTTAACATGACATGGATTTGCATAAAACTTTGCTCAAATGTACACACAAACAAGTGCTATCTGCTGGTATAAACCAATCTTCTCACAGATTTGTTTTTTTTGTATAATTGGCTTTAGATGCGACCCTAATGTACAAGTTGAGCAGTTATTGTCATTTTGTTCCCACGATGTAATTTTCTTAATATGACATGGATTTGCAGAAAACTTTGCTCAAATGTACACAAAAACAAGTGCTATCTGCTGATGTCAATCAATCTTCTCACAGATTTGTATTTTTTGTATAATTGGCTTTAGATGCGACCCTAATGTACAAGTTGAGCAGTTATTGTCATTTTGTTCCCACGATGTAATTTTCTTAATATGACATGGATTTGCAGAAAACTTTGCTCAAATGTACACAAAAGCAAGTGCTATCTGCTTGTATAAACCAATCTTCTCACAGATTTGTAGTTTTTGTATAATTGGCTTTAGATGCGACCCTAATGTACAAGTTGAGCAGTTATTGTCATTTTGTTCCCGGGATGTAATTTTCTTAATATGACATGGATTTGCAGAAAACTTTGCCCAAATGTACACAAAAACAAGTGCTATCTGCTGGTATAAACCAATCTTCTCACAGATTTTTAGTTTTTGAAAAATTGACTTTAGATGTTACTCTAATGTACAAGTTGAGTAGTTATTGTCATTTTGTTCCCACGATGAAATTTTCTTAATATGACATGGATTTGCAGAAAACTTTGCTCAAATGTACACAAAAACAAGTGCTTTCTGCTGGTATAAACCAATCTTCTCACAGATTTTCAGTTTTTGAAAAATTGACTTTAGATGCGACTCTAATGTACAAGTTGAGAAGTTATTGTCATTTTGTTCCCTCGATGTAATTTTCTTAATATGACATGGATTTGCAGAAAACTTTGCTCAAATGTACACAAAAACAAGTGCTATCTGCTGATGTCAATCAAACTTTTCACAGATTTGTAGTATTTGTATAATTGGCTTTAGATGGGACCCTAATAAACAAGTTGAGTAGTTATTGTCATTTTGTTCCCACGATGTAATTTTCTTAATATGACATGGATTTGCAGAAAACTTTGCTCAAATGTACACAAAAACAAGTGCTATCTGCTGGTATAAACAAATCTTCTCACAGAGTTGTAGTATTTGTATAATTGGCTTTAGATGCGACCCTAATGTACAAGTTGAGCAGTTATTGTCATTTTGTTCCCACGATGAAATTTTCTTAATATGACATGGATTTGCAGAAAACTTTGCTCAAATGTACACAAAAACAAGTGCTATCTGCTTGTATAAACCAATCTTCTCACAGATTTTTAGTTTTTGAAAAATTGACTTTAGATGCGACTCTAATGTACAAGTTGAGCAGTTATTGTCAATTTGTTCCCACGATGAAATTTACATGTACTTAATATGACATGGATTTGCAGAAAACTTTGCTCAAATGTACACAAAAACAAGTGCTATCTGCTGGTATAAACCAATCTTCTCACAGATTTGTAGTTTTTGTATAATTGGCTTTAGATGCGACCCTAATGTACAAGTTGAGAAGTTATTGTCATTTTGTTCCCACGATGAAATTTTCTTAATATGACATGGATTTGCAGAAAACTTTGCTCAAATGTATGCAAAAACAAGTGCTATCTGCTGGTATAAACCAATCTTCTCACAGATTTGGAGTTTTTGTATAATTGGCTTTAGATGCGACCCTAATGTACAAGTTGAGCAGTTATTGTCATTTTGTTCCCACGATTACATTTTCTTAATATGACATGGATTTGCAGAAAACTTTGCTCAAATGTACACAAAAACAAGTGCTATCTGCTGGTATAAACCAATCTTCTCACAGAGTTGTAGTATTTGTATAATTGGCTTTAGATGCGACCCTAATGTACAAGTTGAGTAGTTATTGTCATTTTGTTCCCACGATGAAATTTTCTTAATATGACATGGATTTGCAGAAAACTTTGCTCAAATGTACACAAAAACAAGTGCTTTCTGCTGGTATAAACCAATCTTCTCACAGATTTTCAGTTTTTGAAAAATTGACTTTAGATGCGACTCTAATGTACAAGTTGAGAAGTTATTGTCATTTTGTTCCCTCGATGTAATTTTCTTAATATGACATGGATTTGCAGAAAACTTTGCTCAAATGTACACAAAAACAAGTGCTATCTGCTGATGTCAATCAAACTTTTCACAGATTTGTAGTATTTGTATAATTGGCTTTAGATGCGACCCTAATAAACAAGTTGAGTAGTTATTGTCATTTTGTTCCCACGATGAAATTTTCTTAATATGACATGGATTTGCAGAAAACTTTGCTCAAATGTACACAAAAACAAGTGCTATCTGCTGGTATAAACCAATCTTATCACAGAGTTGTAGTATTTGTATAATTGGCTTTAGATGCGACCCTAATGTACAAGTTGAGCAGTTATTGTCATTTTGTTCCCACGATGTAATTTTCTTAATATGACATGGATTTGCAGAAAACTTTGCTCAAATGTACACACAAACAAGTGCTATCTGCTGGTATAAACCAATCTTCTCACAGATTTGTAGTTTTTGTATAATTGGCTTTAGATGCGACCCTAATGTACACGTTGAGCAGTTATTGTCATTTTGTTCCCACGATGTAATTTTCTTAATATGACATGGATTTGCAGAAAACTTTGCTCAAATGTACACAAAAACAAGTGCTTTCTGCTGGTATAAACCAATCTTCTCACAGATTTTCAGTTTTTGAAAATTTGACTTTAGATGCGACTCTAATGTACAAGTTGAGAAGTTATTGTCATTTTGTTCCCACGATGAAATTTTCTTAATATGACATGGATTTGCAGAAAACTTTGCTCAAATGTACACAAAAACAAGTGCTATCTGCAGGTATAAACCAATCTTCTCACAGATTTGGAGTTTTTGTATAATTGGCTTTAGATGCGACCCTAATGTACAAGTTGAGCAGTTATTGTCATTTTGTTCCCACGATGTAATTTTCTTAATATGACATGGATTTGCAGAAAACTTTGCTCAAATGTACACAAAAACAAGTGCTATCTGCTTGTATAAACCAATCTTCTCACAGATTTTTAGTTTTTGAAAAATTGACTTTAGATGCGACTCTAATGTACAAGTTGAGCAGTTATTGTCATTTTGTTCCCACGATGAAATTTACATGTACTTAATATGACATGGATTTGCAGAAAACTTTGCTCAAATGTACACAAAAACAAGTGCTATCTGCTGGTATAAACCAATCTTCTCACAGATTTGTAGTTTTTGTATAATTGGCTTTAGATGCGACCCTAATGTACAAGTTGAGAAGTTATTGTCATTTTGTTCCCACGATGAAATTTACATGTACTTAATATGACATGGATTTGCAGAAAACTTTGCTCAAATGTACACAAAAACAAGTGCTATCTGCTGGTATAAACCAATCTTCTCACAGATTTGTAGTTTTTGTATAATTGGCTTTAGATGCGACCCTAATGTACAAGTTGAGAAGTTATTGTCATTTTGTTCCCACGATGAAATTTTCTTAATATGACATGGATTTGCAGAAAACTTTGCTCAAATGTACACAAAAACAAGTGCTATCTGCAGGTATAAACCAATCTTCTCACAGATTTGGAGTTTTTGTATAATTGGCTTTAGATGCGACCCTAATGTACAAGTTGAGCAGTTATTGTCATTTTGTTCCCACGATGTAATTTTCTTAATATGACATGGATTTGCAGAAAACTTTGCTCAAATGTACACAAAAACAAGTGCTATCTGCTGGTATAAACCAATCTTCTCACAGAGTTGTAGTATTTGTATAATTGGCTTTAGATGCGACCCTAATGTACAAGTTGAGTAGTTATTGTCATTTTGTTCCCACGATGAAATTTTCTTAATATGACATGGATTTGCAGAAAACTTTGCTCAAATGTACACAAAAACAAGTGCTTTCTGCTGGTATAAACCAATCTTCTCACAGATTTTCAGTTTTTGAAAAATTGACTTTAGATGCGACTCTAATGTACAAGTTGAGAAGTTATTGTAATTTTGTTCCCTCGATGTAATTTTCTTAATATGACATGGATTTGCAGAAAACTTTGCTCAAATGTACACAAAAACAAGTGCTATCTGCTGATGTCAATCAAACTTTTCACAGATTTGTAGTATTTGTATAATTGGCTTTAGATGCGACCCTAATAAACAAGTTGAGCAGTTATTGTCATTTTGTTCCCACGATGAAATTTTCTTAATATGACATGGATTTGCAGAAAACTTTGCTCAAATGTACACAAAAACAAGTGCTATCTGCTGGTATAAACCAATCTTATCACAGAGTTGTAGTATTTGTATAATTGGCTTTAGATGCGACCCTAATGTACAAGTTGAGCAGTTATTGTCATTTTGTTCCCACGATGAAATTTTCTTAATATGACATGGATTTGCAGAAAACTTTGCTCAAATGTACACACAAACAAGTGCTATCTGCTGGTATAAACCAATCTTCTCACAGATTTGTAGTTTTTGTATAATTGGCTTTAGATGCGACCCTAATGTACAAGTTGAGCAGTTATTGTCATTTTGTTCCCACGATGTAATTTTCTTAATATGACATGGATTTGCAGAAAACTTTGCTCAAATGTACACAAAAACAAGTGCTTTCTGCTGGTATAAACCAATCTTCTCACAGATTTTCAGTTTTTGAAAATTTGACTTTAGATGCGACTCTAATGTACAAGTTGAGAAGTTATTGTCATTTTGTTCCCACGATGTAATTTTCTTAATATGACATGGATTTGCAGAAAACTTTGCTCAAATGTACACAAAAACAAGTGCTATCTGCTGATGTCAATCAAACTTTTCACAGATTTGTAGTATTTGTATAATCGGCTTTAGATGCGAACCTAATGTACAAGTTGAGATGTTATTGTCATTTGTTCCCACGATGTAGTTTTCTTAATATGACATGGATTTGCAGAAAACTTTGCTCAAATGTACACACAAACAAGTGCTATCTGCTGGTATAAACCAATCTTCTCACAGATTTGTAGTTTTAGTATAATTGGCTTTAGATGCGACCCTAATGTACAAGTTGAGCAGTTATTGTCATTTTGTTCCCACGATGTAATTTTCTTAATATGACATGGATTTGCAGAAAACTTTGCTCAAATGTACACAAAAGCAAGTGCTATCTTCTGGTATAAACCAATCTTCTCACAGATTTGTAGTTTTTGTATAATTGGCTTTAGATGCGACCCTAATGTACAAGTTGAGCAGTTATTGTCATTTTGTTCCCACGATGTAATTTTCTTAATATGACATGGATTTGCAGAAAACTTTGCTCAAATGTACACAAAAGCAAGTGCTATCTGCTGGTATAAACCAATCTTCTCACAGATTTGTAGTTTTTGTATAATTGGCTTTAGATGCGACCCTAATGTACAAGTTGAGCAGTTATTGTCATTTTGTTCCCACGATGAAATTTTCTTAATATGACATGGATTTGCAGAAAACTTTGCTCAAATGTACACAAAAACAAGTGCTATCTGCTGGTATAAACCAATCTTCTCACAGATTTGTAGTTTTTGTATAATTGACTTTAGATGCGACTCTAATGTACAAGTTGAGCAGTTATTGTCATTTTGTTCCCACGATGAAATTTTCTTAATATGACATGGATTTGCAGAAAACTTTGCTCAAATGTACACAAAAACAAGTGCTATCTGCTGGTATAAACCAATTTTCTCACAGAGTTGTAGTATTTGTATAATTGGCTTTAGATGCGACCCTAATGTACAAGTTGAGCAGTTATTGTCATTTTGTTCCAACGATGTAATTTTCTTAATATGACATGGATTTGCAGAAAACTTTGCTCAAATGTACACACAAACAAGTGCTATCTGCTGGTATAAACCAATCTTCTCACAGATTTGTAGTTTTTGTATAATTGGCTTTAGATGCGACCCTAATGTACAAGTTGAGCAGTTATTGTCATTTTGTTCCCACGATGTAATTTTCTTAATATGACATGGATTTGCAGAAAACTTTGCTCAAATGTACACAAAAGCAAGTGCTATCTGCTGGTATAAACCAATCTTCTCAAAGATTTGTAGTTTTTGTATAATTGGCTTTAGATGCGACCCTAATGTACAAGTTGAGCAGTTATTTTCATTTTGTTCCCACGATGAAATTTTCTTAATATGACATGGATTTGCAGAAAACTGTGCTCAAATGTACACAAAAACAAGTGCTATCTGCTGGTATAAACCAATCTTCTCACAGATTTGTAGTATTTGTATAATTGGCTTTAGATGCGACCCTAATGTACAAGTTGAGCAGTTATTGTCATTTTGTTCCCACAATGAAATTTTCTTAATATGACATGGATTTGCAGAAAACTTTGCTCAAATGTACACAAAAACAAGTGCTATCTGCTGGTATAAACCAATCTTCTCACAGATTTTTAGTTTTTGTATAATTGACTTTAGATGCGACTCTAATGTACAAGTTGAGCAGTTTTGTCATTTTGTTCCCACGATGAAATTTTCTTAATATGACATGGATTTGCAGAAAACTTTGCTCAAATGTACACAAAAACAAGTGCTATCTGCTGGTATAAACCAATTTTCTCACAGAGTTGTAGTATTTGTATAATTGGCTTTAGATGCGACCCTAATGTACAAGTTGAGCAGTTATTGTCATTTTGTTCCCACGATGTAATTTTCTTAATATGACATGGATTTGCAGAAAACTTTGCTCAAATGTACACACAAACAAGTGCTATCTGCTGGTATAAACCAATCTTCTCACAGATTTGTAGTTTTTGTATAATTGGCTTTAGATGCGACCCTAATGTACAAGTTGAGCAGTTATTGTCATTTTGTTCCCACGATGTAATTTTCTTAATATGACATGGATTTGCAGAAAACTTTGCTCAAATGTACACAAAAGCAAGTGCTATCTGCTGGTATAAACCAATCTTCTCACAGATTTGTAGTTTTTTGCATAATTGGCTTTAGATGCGACCCTAATGTACAAGTTGAGCAGTTATTGTCAATTTGTTCCCACGATGAAATTTTCTTAATATGACATGGATTTGCAGAAAACTTTGCTCAAATGTACACAAAAACAAGTGCTATCTGCTGGTATAAACCAATCTTCTCACAGATTTGTAGTTTTTGTATAATTGGCTTTAGATGCGACCCTAATGTACAAGTTGAGCAGTTATTGTCATTTTGTTCCCACGATGAAATTTTCTTAATATGACATGGATTTGCAGAACACTTTGCTCAAATGTACACACAAACAAGTGCTATCTGCTGATATAAACCAATCTTCTCACAGATTTGTAGTTTTTGTATAATTGGCTTTAGATGCGACCCTAATGTACAAGTTGAGCAGTTTTGTCATTTTGTTCCCACGATGTAATTTTCTTAATATGACATGGATTTGCAGAAAACTTTGCTCAAATGTACACAAAAACAAGTGCTATCTGCTGGTATAAACCAATCTTCTCACAGATTTGTAGTTTTTGTATAATTGGCTTTAGATGCGACCCTAATGTACAAGGTGAGCAGTTATTGTCATTTTGTTCCCACGATGAAATTTTCTTAATATGACATGGATTTGCAGAAAACTTTGCTCAAATGTACACACAAACAAGTGCTATCTGCTGGTATAAACCAATCTTATCACAGATTTGTAGTTTTTGTATAATTGGCTTTAGATGCGACCCTAATGTACAAGTTGAGCAGTTATTGTCAATTTGTTCCCACGATGAAATTTACATGTACTTAATATGACATGGATTTGCAGAAAACTTTGCTCAAATGTACACAAAAACAAGTGCTATCTGCTGGTATAAACCAATCTTCTCACAGATTTGTAGTTTTTGTATAATTGGCTTTAGATGCGACCCTAATGTACAAGTTGAGCAGTTATTGTCATTTTGTTCCCACGATGAAATTTTCTTAATATGACATGGATTTGCAGAAAACTTTGCTCAAATGTACACAAAAACAAGTGCTATCTGCTGATGTCAATCAATCTTCTCACAGATTTGTAGTTTTTGTATAATTGGCTTTAGATGCGACCCTAATGTACAAGCTGAGAAGTTATTGTCATTTTGTTCCCACGATGAAATTTTCTTAATATGACATGGATTTGCAGAAAACTTTGCTCAAATGTACACAAAAACAAGTGCTATCTGCTTGTATAAACCAATCTTCTCACAGATTTGTAGTTTTTGTATAATTGGCTTTAGATGCGACCCTAATGTACAAGTTGAGCAGTTATTGTCATTTTGTTCCCACGATGTAATTTTCTTAATATGACATGGATTTGCAGAAAACTTTGCTCAAATGTACACAAAAACAAGTGCTATCTGCTGGTATAAACCAATCTTCTCACAGATTTGTAGTTTTTGTATAATTGGCTTTAGATGCGACCCTAATGTACAAGTTGAGCAGTTATTGTCATTTTGTTCCCTCGATGAAATTTTCTTAATATGACATGGATTTGCAGAAAACTTTGCTCAAATGTACACAAAAACAAGTGCTATCTGCTGGTATAAACCAATCTTCTCACAGATTTGTAGTTTTTGTATAATTGGCTTTAGATGCGACCCTAATGTACAAGTTGAGCAGTTATTGTCATTTTGTTCCCACGATGAAATTTTCTTAATATGACATGGATTTGCAGAAAACTTTGCTCAAATGTACACAAAAACAAGTGCTATCTGCTGGTATAAACCAATCTTCTCACAGATTTGTAGTTTTTGTATAATTGGCTTTAGATGCGACCCTAATGTACAAGTTGAGCAGTTATTGTCATTTTGTTCCCACGATGAAATTTTCTTAATATGACATGGATTTGCAGAAAACTTTGCTCAAATGTACACAAAAACAAGTGCTATCTGCTGGTATAAACCAATCTTCTCACAGATTTGTAGTTTTTGAATAATTGACTTTAGATGCGACCTTAATGTACAAGTTTAGCAGTTATTGTCATTTTGTTCCCACGATGAACTTTTCTTAATATGACATTGATTTGCAGAAAACTTTGCTCAAATGTACAAAAAAAAACAAGTGCTATCTGCTGGTATAAACCAATCTTCTCACAGATTTGTAGTTTTGGTATAATTGGCTTTAGAAGCGACCCTAATGTACAAGTTGAGCAGTTATTGTCATTTTGTTCCCACGATGAAATTTTCTTAATATGACATGGATTTGCAAAAAAACTTTGCTCAATCGTAGACAAAAACAAGTGATATCTGCTGGTATAAACCAATCTTCTGACATATTTTTAGTTTTTGAATAATTGACTTTAGATGCGACTCTAATGTACAAGTTGAGTAGTTATTGTCATTTTGTTCCCACGATGAAATTTTCTTAATATGACATGGATTTGCAGAAAACTTTGCTCAAATGTACACAAAAACAAGTGCTATCTGCTGGTATAAACCAATTTTCTCACAGCGTTGTAGTATTTGTATAATTGGCTTTAGATGCGACCCTAATGTACAAGTTGAGAAGTTATTGTTATTTTGTTCCCACGATGTAATTTTCTTAATATGACATGGATTTGCAGAAAACTTTGCTCAAATGTACACAAAAACAAGTGCTATCTGCTGATGTCAATCAATCTTCTCACAGATTTGTAGTTTTTGTATAATTGGCTTTAGATGCGACCCTAATGTACAAGCTGAGAAGTTATTGTCATTTTGTTCCCACTATGTAATTTTCTTAATATGACATGGATTTGCAGAAAACTTTGCTCAAATGTACACAAAAGCAAGTGCTATCTGCTGGTATAAACCAATCTTCTCACAGATTTGTAGTTTTTGTATAATTGGCTTTAGATGCGACCCTAATGTACAAGTTGAGTAGTTATTGTCATTTTGTTCCCACGATTAAATTTTCTTAATATGACATGGATTTACAGAAAACTTTGCTCAAATGTACACAAAAGCAAGAGCTATCTGCTGGTATAAACCAATCTTCTCACAGATTTGTAGTTTTTGTATAATTGGCTTTAGATGCGACCCTAATGTACAAGTTGAGCAGTTATTGTCATTTTGTTCCCTCGATGAAATTTTCTTAATATGACATGGATTTGCAGAAAACTTTGCTCAAATGTACACAAAAACAAGTGCTATCTGCTGATGTCAATCAATCTTCTCACAGATTTGTAGTTTTTGTATAATTGGCTTTAGTTGCGACCCTAATGTACAAGCTGAGCAGTTATTGTCATTTTGTTCCCACGATGTAATTTTCTTAATATGACATGGATTTGCAAAAAACTTTGCTCAATCGTAGACAAAAACAAGTGATATCTGCTGGTATAAACCAATCTTCTGACATATTTTTAGTTTTTGAATAATTGACTTTAGATGCGACTCTAATGTACAAGTTGAGTAGTTATTGTCATTTTGTTCCCACGATGAAATTTTCTTAATATGACATGGATTTGCAGAAAACTTTGCTCAAATGTACACAAAAACAAGTGCTATCTGCTGATGTCAATCAATCTTCTCACAGATTTGTAGTTTTTGTATAATTGGCTTTAGATGCGACCCTAATGTACAAGCTGAGAAGTTATTGTCATTTTGTTCCCACTATGTAATTTTCTTAATATGACATGGATTTGCAGAAAACTTTGCTCAAATGTACACAAAAGCAAGTGCTATCTGCTGGTATAAACCAATCTTCTCACAGATTTGTAGTTTTTGTATAATTGGCTTTAGATGCGACCCTAATGTACAAGTTGAGTAGTTATTGTCATTTTGTTCCCACTATGTAATTTTCTTAATATGACATGGATTTGCAGAAAACTTTGCTCAAATGTACACAAAAGCAAGTGCTATCTGCTGGTATAAACCAATCTTCTCACAGATTTGTAGTTTTTGTATAATTGGCTTTAGATGCGACCCTAATGTACAAGTTGAGAAGTTATTGTTATTTTGTTCCCACGATGTAATTTTCTAAATATGACATGGATTTGCAGAAAACTTTGCTCAAATGTACACAAAAACAAGTGCTATCTGCTGATGTCAATCAATCTTCTCACAGATTTGTAGTTTTTGTATAATTGGCTTTAGATGCGACCCTAATGTACAAGCTGAGAAGTTATTGTCATTTTGTTCCCACGATGAAATTTTCTTAATATGACATGGATTTGCAGAAAACTTTGCTCAAATGTACACAAAAACAAGTGCTATCTGCTTGTATAAACCAATCTTCTCACAGATTTGTAGTTTTTGTATAATTGGCTTTAGATGCGACCCTAATGTACAAGTTGAGCAGTTATTGTCATTTTGTTCCCACGATGTAATTTTCTTAATATGACATGGATTTGCAGAAAACTTTGCTCAAATGTACACAAAAGCAAGTGCTATCTGCTGGTATAAACCAATCTTCTCGCCGATTTGTAGTTTTTGTATAATTGGCTTTAGATGCGACCCTAATGTACAAGTTGAGCAGTTATTGTCATTTTGTTCCCTCGATGAAATTTTCTTAATATGACATGGATTTGCAGAAAACTTTGCTCAAATGTACACAAAAACAAGTGCTATCTGCTGGTATAAACCAATCTTCTCACAGATTTGTAGTTTTTGTATAATTGGCTTTAGATGCGACCCTAATGTACAAGTTGAGCAGTTATTGTCATTTTGTTCCCACGATGAAATTTTCTTAATATGACATGGATTTGCAGAAAACTTTGCTCAAATGTACACAAAAACAAGTGCTATCTGCTGGTATAAACCAATCTTCTCACAGATTTGTAGTTTTTGTATAATTGGCTTTAGATGCGACCCTAATGTACAAGTTGAGCAGTTATTGTCATTTTGTTCCCACGATGAAATTTTCTTAATATGACATGGATTTGCAGAAAACTTTGCTCAAATGTACACAAAAACAAGTGCTATCTGCTGGTATAAACCAATCTTCTCAGAGATTTGTAGTTTTTGAATAATTGACTTTAGATGCGACCTTAATGTACAAGTTTAGCAGTTATTGTCATTTTGTTCCCACGATGAACTTTTCTTAATATGACATTGATTTGCAGAAAACTTTGCTCAAATGTACAAAAAAAAACAAGTGCTATCTGCTGGTATAAACCAATCTTCTCACAGATTTGTAGTTTTGGTATAATTGGCTTTAGAAGCGACCCTAATGTACAAGTTGAGCAGTTATTGTCATTTTGTTCCCACGATGAAATTTTCTTAATATGACATGGATTTGCAGAAAACTTTGCTCAATCGTAGACAAAAACAAGTGATATCTGCTGGTATAAACCAATCTTCTGACATATTTTTAGTTTTTGAATAATTGACTTTAGATGCGACTCTAATGTACAAGTTGAGTAGTTATTGTCATTTTGTTCCCACGATGAAATTTTCTTAATATGACATGGATTTGCAGAAAACTTTGCTCAAATGTACACAAAAACAAGTGCTATCTGCTGGTATAAACCAATTTTCTCACAGCGTTGTAGTATTTGTATAATTGGCTTTAGATGCGACCCTAATGTACAAGTTGAGAAGTTATTGTTATTTTGTTCCCACGATGTAATTTTCTTAATATGACATGGATTTGCAGAAAACTTTGCTCAAATGTACACAAAAACAAGTGCTATCTGCTGATGTCAATCAATCTTCTCACAGATTTGTAGTTTTTGTATAATTGGCTTTAGATGCGACCCTAATGTACAAGCTGAGAAGTTATTGTCATTTTGTTCCCACTATGTAATTTTCTTAATATGACATGGATTTGCAGAAAACTTTGCTCAAATGTACACAAAAGCAAGTGCTATCTGCTGGTATAAACCAATCTTCTCACAGATTTGTAGTTTTTGTATAATTGGCTTTAGATGCGACCCTAATGTACAAGTTGAGTAGTTATTGTCATTTTGTTCCCACGATTAAATTTTCTTAATATGACATGGATTTACAGAAAACTTTGCTCAAATGTACACAAAAGCAAGAGCTATCTGCTGGTATAAACCAATCTTCTCACAGATTTGTAGTTTTTGTATAATTGGCTTTAGATGCGACCCTAATGTACAAGTTGAGCAGTTATTGTCATTTTGTTCCCTCGATGAAATTTTCTTAATATGACATGGATTTGCAGAAAACTTTGCTCAAATGTACACAAAAACAAGTGCTATCTGCTGATGTCAATCAATCTTCTCACAGATTTGTAGTTTTTGTATAATTGGCTTTAGTTGCGACCCTAATGTACAAGCTGAGCAGTTATTGTCATTTTGTTCCCACGATGAAATTTTCTTAATATGACATGGATTTGCAAAAAACTTTGCTCAATCGTAGACAAAAACAAGTGATATCTGCTGGTATAAACCAATCTTCTGACATATTTTTAGTTTTTGAATAATTGACTTTAGATGCGACTCTAATGTACAAGTTGAGTAGTTATTGTCATTTTGTTCCCACGATGAAATTTTCTTAATATGACATGGATTTGCAGAAAACTTTGCTCAAATGTACACAAAAACAAGTGCTATCTGCTGATGTCAATCAATCTTCTCACAGATTTGTAGTTTTTGTATAATTGGCTTTAGATGCGACCCTAATGTACAAGCTGAGAAGTTATTGTCATTTTGTTCCCACTATGTAATTTTCTTAATATGACATGGATTTGCAGAAAACTTTGCTCAAATGTACACAAAAGCAAGTGCTATCTGCTGGTATAAACCAATCTTCTCACAGATTTGTAGTTTTTGTATAATTGGCTTTAGATGCGACCCTAATGTACAAGTTGAGTAGTTATTGTCATTTTGTTCCCACTATGTAATTTTTTTAATATGACATGGATTTGCAGAAAACTTTGCTCAAATGTACACAAAAGCAAGTGCTATCTGCTGGTATAAACCAATCTTCTCACAGATTTGTAGTTTTTGTATAATTGGCTTTAGATGCGACCCTAATGTACAAGTTGAGAAGTTATTGTTATTTTGTTCCCACGATGTAATTTTCTTAATATGACATGGATTTGCAGAAAACTTTGCTCAAATGTACACAAAAACAAGTGCTATCTGCTGATGTCAATCAATCTTCTCACAGATTTGTAGTTTTTGTATAATTGGCTTTAGATGCGACCCTAATGTACAAGCTGAGAAGTTATTGTCATTTTGTTCCCACTATGTAATTTTCTTAATATGACATGGATTTGCAGAAAACTTTGCTCAAATGTACACAAAAGCAAGTGCTATCTGCTGGTATAAACCAATCTTCTCACAGATTTGTAGTTTTTGTATAATTGGCTTTAGATGCGACCCTAATGTACAAGTTGAGTAGTTATTGTCATTTTGTTCCCACGATTAAATTTTCTTAATATGACATGGATTTACAGAAAACTTTGCTCAAATGTACACAAAAGCAAGAGCTATCTGCTGGTATAAACCAATCTTCTCACAGATTTGTAGTTTTTGTATAATTGGCTTTAGATGCGACCCTAATGTACAAGTTGAGCAGTTATTGTCATTTTGTTCCCTCGATGAAATTTTCTTAATATGACATGGATTTGCAGAAAACTTTGCTCAAATGTACACAAAAACAAGTGCTATCTGCTGATGTCAATCAATCTTCTCACAGATTTGTAGTTTTTGTATAATTGGCTTTAGTTGCGACCCTAATGTACAAGCTGAGCAGTTATTGTCATTTTGTTCCCACGATGAAATTTTCTTAATATGACATGGATTTGCAAAAAACTTTGCTCAATCGTAGACAAAAACAAGTGATATCTGCTGGTATAAACCAATCTTCTGACATATTTTTAGTTTTTGAATAATTGACTTTAGATGCGACCCTAATGTACAAGTTGAGTAGTTATTGTCATTTTGTTCCCACTATGTAATTTTCTTAATATGACATGGATTTGCAGAAAACTTTGCTCAAATGTACACAAAAGCAAGTGCTATCTGCTGGTATAAACCAATCTTCTCACAGATTTGTAGTTTTTGTATAATTGGCTTTAGATGCGACCCTAATGTACAAGTTGAGAAGTTATTGTTATTTTGTTCCCACGATGTAATTTTCTTAATATGACATGGATTTGCAGAAAACTTTGCTCAAATGTACACAAAAACAAGTGCTATCTGCTGATGTCAATCAATCTTCTCACAGATTTGTAGTTTTTGTATAATTGGCTTTTGATGCGACCCTAATGTACAAGCTGAGAAGTTATTGTCATTTTGTTCCCACGATTACATTTTCTTAATATGACATGGATTTGCAGAAAACTTTGCTCAAATGTACACAAAAGCAAGTGCTATCTGCTGGTATAAACCAATCTTCTCACAGATTTGTAGTTTTTGTATAATTGGCTTTAGATGCGACCCTAATGTACAAGTTGAGTAGTTATTGTCATTTTGTTCCCACGATGAAATTTTCTTAATATGACATGGATTTGCAGAAAACTTTGCTCAAATGTACACAAAAGCAAGTGCTATCTGCTGGTATAAACCAATCTTCTCACAGATTTGTAGTTTTTGTATAATTGGCTTTAGATGCGACCCTAATGTACAAGTTGAGTAGTTATTGTCATTTTGTTCCCACGATTAAATTTTCTAAATATGACATGGATTTGCAGAAAACTTTGCTCAAATGTACACAAAAGCAAGAGCTATCTGCTGGTATAAACCAATCTTCTCACAGATTTGTAGTTTTTGTATAATTGGCTTTAGATGCGACCCTAATGTACAAGTTGAGCAGTTATTGTCATTTTGTTCCCTCGATGAAATTTTCTTAATATGACATGGATTTGCAGAAAACTTTGCTCAAATGTACACAAAAACAAGTGCTATCTGCTGATGTCAATCAATCTTCTCACAGATTTGTAGTTTTTGTATAATTGGCTTTAGTTGCGACCCTAATGTACAAGCTGAGCAGTTATTGTCATTTTGTTCCCACGATGAAATTTTCTTAATATGACATGGATTTGCAAAAAACTTTGCTCAATCGTAGACAAAAACAAGTGATATCTGCTGGTATAAACCAATCTTCTGACATATTTTTAATTTTTGAATAATTGACTTTAGATGCGACTCTAATGTACAAGTTGAGTAGTTATTGTCATTTTGTTCCCACGATGAAATTTTCTTAATATGACATGGATTTACAGAAAACTTTGCTCAAATGTACACAAAAGCAAGAGTTATCTGCTGGTATAAACCAATCTTCTCACAGATTTGTAGTTTTTGTATAATTGGCTTTAGATGCGACCCTAATGTACAAGTTGAGCAGTTATTGTCATTTTGTTCCCTCGATGAAATTTTCTTAATATGACATGGATTTGCAGAAAACTTTGCTCAAATGTACACAAAAACAAGTGCTATCTGCTGATGTCAATCAATCTTCTCACAGATTTGTAGTTTTTGTATAATTGGCTTTAGTTGCGACCCTAATGTACAAGCTGAGCAGTTATTGTCATTTTGTTCCCACGATGAAATTTTCTTAATATGACATGGATTTGCAAAAAACTTTGCTCAATCGTAGACAAAAACAAGTGATATCTGCTGGTATAAACCAATCTTCTGACATATTTTTAGTTTTTGAATAATTGACTTTAGATGCGACTCTAATGTACAAGTTGAGTAGTTATTGTCATTTTGTTCCCACGATGAAATTTTCTTAATATGACATGGATTTGCAGAAAACTTTGCTCAAATGTACACAAAAACAAGTGCTATCTGCTGATGTCAATCAATCTTCTCACAGATTTGTAGTTTTTGTATAATTGGCTTTAGATGCGACCCTAATGTACAAGCTGAGAAGTAATTGTCATTTTGTTCCCACTATGTAATTTTCTTAATATGACATGGATTTGCAGAAAACTTTGCTCAAATGTACACAAAAGCAAGTGCTATCTGCTGGTATAAACCAATCTTCTCACAGATTTGTAGTTTTTGTATAATTGGCTTTAGATGCGACCCTAATGTACAAGTTGAGTAGTTATTGTCATTTTGTTCCCACTATGTAATTTTCTTAATATGACATGGATTTGCAGAAAACTTTGCTCAAATGTACACAAAAGCAAGTGCTATCTGCTGGTATAAACCAATCTTCTCACAGATTTGTAGTTTTTGTATAATTGGCTTTAGATGCGACCCTAATGTACAAGTTGAGAAGTTATTGTTATTTTGTTCCCACGATGTAATTTTCTTAATATGACATGGATTTGCAGAAAACTTTGCTCAAATGTACACAAAAACAAGTGCTATCTGCTGATGTCAATCAATCTTCTCACAGATTTGTAGTTTTTGTATAATTGGCTTTAGATGCGACCCTAATGTACAAGTTGAGCAGTTATTGTCATTTTGTTCCCACGATGAAATTTTCTTAATATGACATGGATTTGCAGAAAACTTTGCTCAAATGTACACAAAAGCAAGTGCTATCTGCTGGTATAAACCAATCTTCTCACAGATTTGTAGTTTTTGTATAATTGGCTTTAGATGCGACCCTAATGTACAAGTTGAGTAGTTATTGTCATTTTGTTCCCACGATTAAATTTTCTTAATATGACATGGATTTGCAGAAAACTTTGCTCAAATGTACACAAAAGCAAGAGCTATCTGCTGGTATAAACCAATCTTCTCACAGATTTGTAGTTTTTGTATAATTGGCTTTAGATGCGACCCTAATGTACAAGTTGAGCAGTTATTGTCATTTTGTTCCCTCGATGAAATTTTCTTAATATGACATGGATTTGCAGAAAACTTTGCTCAAATGTACACAAAAACAAGTGCTATCTGCTGATGTCAATCAATCTTCTCACAGATTTGTAGTTTTTGTATAATTGGCTTTAGTTGCGACCCTAATGTACAAGCTGAGCAGTTATTGTCATTTTGTTCCCACGATGAAATTTTCTTAATATGACATGGATTTGCAAAAAACTTTGCTCAATCGTAGACAAAAACAAGTGATATCTGCTGGTATAAACCAATCTTCTGACATATTTTTAGTTTTTGAATAATTGACTTTAGATGCGACTCTAATGTACAAGTTGAGTAGTTATTGTCATTTTGTTCCCACGATGAACTTTTCTTAATATGACATGGATTTGCAGAAAACTTTGCTCAAATGTACACAAAAACAAGTGCTATCTGCTGATGTCAATCATTCTTCTCACAGATTTGTAGTTTTTGTATAATTGGCTTTAGATGCGACCCTAATGTACAAGCTGAAAAGTTATTGTCATTTTGTTCCCACTATGTAATTTTCTTAATATGACATGGATTTGCAGAAAACTTTGCTCAAATGTACACAAAAGCAAGTGCTATCTGCTGGTATAAACCAATCTTCTCACAGATTTGTAGTTTTTGTATAATTGGCTTTAGATGCGACCCTAATGTACAAGTTGAGCAGTTATTGTCATTTTGTTCCCACGATGAAATTTTCTTAATATGACATGGATTTGCAGAAAACTTTGCTCAAATGTACACAAAAACAAGTGCTATCTGCTGATGTCAATCAATCTTCTCACAGATTTGTAGTTTTTGTATAATTGGCTTTAGTTGCGACCCTAATGTACAAGCTGAGCAGTTATTGTCATTTTGTTCCCACGATGAAATTTTCTTAATATGACATGGATTTGCAGAAAAATTTGCTCAAATGTACAAAAAAACAAATGCTATCTGCTGGTATAAACCAATCTTCTCACAGATTTGTAGTTTTTGTATAATTGGCTTTATAAGCGACCCTAATGTACAAGTTGAGCAGTTATTGTCATTTTGTTCCCACGATGAAATTTTCTTAATATGACATGGATTTGCAGAACACTTTGCTCAAATGTACACACAAACAAGTGCTATCTGCTGATATAAACCAATCTTCTCACAGATTTGTAGTTTTTGTATAATTGGCTTTAGATGCGACCCTAATGTACAAGTTGAGCAGTTTTGTCATTTTGTTCCCACGATGTAATTTTCTTAATATGACATGGATTTGCAGAAAACTTTGCTCAAATGTACACAAAAACAAGTGCTATCTGCTGGTATAAACCAATTTTCTCACAGATTTGTAGTTTTTGTATAATTGGCTTTAGATGCGACCCTAATGTACAAGCTGAGAAGTTATTGTCATTTTGTTCCCACGATGTAATTTTCTTAATATGACATGGATTTGCAGAAAACTTTGCTCAAATGTACACAAAAGCAAGTGCTATCTGCTGGTATAAACCAATCTTCTCACAGATTTGTAGTTTTTGTATAATTGGCTTTAGATGCGACCCTAATGTACAAGTTGAGCAGTTATTGTCATTTTGTTCCCACGATGAAATTTTCTTAATATGACATGGATTTGCAGAAAACTTTGCTCAAATGTACACAAAAACAAGTGCTATCTGCTGATGTCAATCAATCTTCTCACAGATTTGTAGTTTTTGTATAATTGGCTTTAGTTGCGACCCTAATGTACAAGCTGAGCAGTTATTGTCATTTTGTTCCCACGATGAAATTTTCTTAATATGACATGGATTTGCAGAAAAATTTGCTCAAATGTACAAAAAAACAAATGCTATCTGCTGGTATAAACCAATCTTCTCACAGATTTGTAGTTTTTGTATAATTGGCTTTAGAAGCGACCCTAATGTACAAGTTGAGCAGTTATTGTCATTTTGTTCCCACGATGAAATTTTCTTAATATGACATGGATTTGCAGAACACTTTGCTCAAATGTACACACAAACAAGTGCTATCTGCTGATATAAACCAATCTTCTCACAGATTTGTAGTTTTTGTATAATTGGCTTTAGATGCGACCCTAATGTACAAGTTGAGCAGTTTTGTCATTTTGTTCCCACGATGTAATTTTCTTAATATGACATGGATTTGCAGAAAACTTTGCTCAAATGTACACAAAAACAAGTGCTATCTGCTGGTATAAACCAATTTTCTCACAGATTTATAGTTTTTGTATAATTGGCTTTAGATGCGACCCTAATGTACAAGTTGAGAAGTTATTGTCATTTTGTTCCCACTATGTAATTTTCTTAATATGACATGGATTTGCAGAAAACTTTGCTCAAATGTACACAAAAGCAAGTGCTATCTGCTGGTATAAACCAATCTTCTCACAGATTTGTAGTTTTTGTATAATTGGCTTTAGATGCGACCCTAATGTACAAGTTGAGTAGTTATTGTCATTTTGTTCCCACTATGTAATTTTCTTAATATGACATGGATTTGCAGAAAACTTTGCTCAAATGTACACAAAAGCAAGTGCTATCTGCTGGTATAAACCAATCTTCTCACAGATTTGTAGTTTTTGTATAATTGGCTTTAGATGCGACCCTAATGTACAAGTTGAGAAGTTATTGTTATTTTGTTCCCACGATGTAATTTTCTTAATATGACATGGATTTGCAGAAAACTTTGCTCAAATGTACACAAAAACAAGTGCTATCTGTTGATGTCAATCAATCTTCTCACAGATTTGTAGTTTTTGTATAATTGGCTTTTGATGCGACCCTAATGTACAAGCTGAGAAGTTATTGTCATTTTGTTCCCACTATGTAATTTTCTTAATATGACATGGATTTGCAGAAAACTTTGCTCAAATGTACACAAAAGCAAGTGCTATCTGCTGGTATAAACCAATCTTCTCACAGATTTGTAGTTTTTGTATAATTGGTTTTAGATGCGACCCTAATGTACAAGTTGAGTAGTTATTGTCATTTTGTTCCCACGATGAAATTTTCTTAATATGACATGGATTTGCAGAAAACTTTGCTCAAATGTACACAAAAGCAAGTGCTATCTGCTGGTATAAACCAATCTTCTCACAGATTTGTAGTTTTTGTATAATTGGCTTTAGATGCGACCCTAATGTACAAGTTGAGTAGTTATTGTCATTTTGTTCCCACGATTAAATTTTCTTAATATGACATGGATTTGCAGAAAACTTTGCTCAAATGTACACAAAAGCAAGAGCTATCTGCTGGTATAAACCAATCTTCTCACAGATTTGTAGTTTTTGTATAATTGGCTTTAGATGCGACCCTTATGTACAAGTTGAGCAGTTATTGTCATTTTGTTCCCTCGATGAAATTTTCTTAATATGACATGGATTTGCAGAAAACTTTGCTCAAATGTACACAAAAACAAGTGCTATCTGCTGATGTCAATCAATCTTCTCACAGATTTGTAGTTTTTGTATAATTGGCTTTAGTTGCGACCCTAATGTACAAGCTGAGCAGTTATTGTCATTTTGTTCCCACGATGAAATTTTCTTAATATGACATGGATTTGCAAAAAACTTTGCTCAATCGTAGACAAAAACAAGTGATATCTGCTGGTATAAACCAATCTTCTGACATATTTTTAGTTTTTGAATAATTGACTTTAGATGCGACTCTAATGTACAAGTTGAGTAGTTATTGTCATTTTGTTCCCACGATGAAATTTTCTTAATATGACATGGATTTACAGAAAACTTTGCTCAAATGTACACAAAAGCAAGAGTTATCTGCTGGTATAAACCAATCTTCTCACAGATTTGTAGTTTTTGTATAATTGGCTTTAGATGCGACCCTAATGTACAAGTTGAGCAGTTATTGTCATTTTGTTCCCTCGATGAAATTTTCTTAATATGACATGGATTTGCAGAAAACTTTGCTCAAATGTACACAAAAACAAGTGCTATCTGCTGATGTCAATCAATCTTCTCACAGATTTGTAGTTTTTGTATAATTGGCTTTAGTTGCGACCCTAATGTACAAGCTGAGCAGTTATTGTCATTTTGTTCCCACGATGAAATTTTCTTAATATGACATGGATTTGCAAAAAACTTTGCTCAATCGTAGACAAAAACAAGTGATATCTGCTGGTATAAACCAATCTTCTGACATATTTTTAGTTTTTGAATAATTGACTTTAGATGCGACTCTAATGTACAAGTTGAGTAGTTATTGTCATTTTGTTCCCACGATGAAATTTTCTTAATATGACATGGATTTGCAGAAAACTTTGCTCAAATGTACACAAAAACAAGTGCTATCTGCTGATGTCAATCAATCTTCTCACAGATTTGTAGTTTTTGTATAATTGGCTTTAGATGCGACCCTAATGTACAAGCTGAGAAGTTATTGTCATTTTGTTCCCACTATGTAATTTTCTTAATATGACATGGATTTGCAGAAAACTTTGCTCAAATGTACACAAAAGCAAGTGCTATCTGCTGGTATAAACCACTCTTCTCACAGATTTGTAGTTTTTGTATAATTGGCTTTAGATGCGACCCTAATGTACAAGTTGAGTAGTTATTGTCATTTTGTTCCCACTATGTAATTTTCTTAATATGACATGGATTTGCAGAAAACTTTGCTCAAATGTACACAAAAGCAAGTGCTATCTGCTGGTATAAACCAATCTTCTCACAGATTTGTAGTTTTTGTATAATTGGCTTTAGATGCGACCCTAATGTACAAGTTGAGAAGTTATTGTTATTTTGTTCCCACGATGTAATTTTCTTAATATGACATGGATTTGCAGAAAACTTTGCTCAAATGTACACAAAAACAAGTGCTATCTGCTGATGTCAATCAATCTTCTCACAGATTTGTAGTTTTTGTATAATTGGCTTTAGATGCGACCCTAATGTACAAGTTGAGTAGTTATTGTCATTTTGTTCCCACGATGAAATTTTCTTAATATGACATGGATTTGCAGAAAACTTTGCTCAAATGTACACAAAAGCAAGTGCTATCTGCTGGTATAAACCAATCTTCTCACAGATTTGTAGTTTTTGTATAATTGGCTTTAGATGCGACCCTAATGTACAAGTTGAGTAGTTATTGTCATGTTGTTCCCACGATTAAATTTTCTTAATATGACATGGATTTGCAGAAAACTTTGCTCAAATGTACACAAAAGCAAGAGCTATTTGCTGGTATAAACCAATCTTCTCACAGATTTGTAGTTTTTGTATAATTGGCTTTAGATGCGACCCTAATGTACAAGTTGAGCAGTTATTGTCATTTTGTTCCCTCGATGAAATTTTCTTAATATGACATGGATTTGCAGAAAACTTTGCTCAAATGTACACAAAAACAAGTGCTATCTGCTGATGTCAATCAATCTTCTCACAGATTTGTAGTTTTTGTATAATTGGCTTTAGTTGCGACCCTAATGTACAAGCTGAGCAGTTATTGTCATTTTGTTCCCACGATGAAATTTTCTTAATATGACATGGATTTGCAAAAAACTTTGCTCAATCGTAGACAAAAACAAGTGATATCTGCTGGTATAAACCAATCTTCTGACATATTTTTAGTTTTTGAATAATTGACTTTAGATGCGACTCTAATGTACAAGTTGAGTAGTTATTGTCATTTTGTTCCCACGATGAAATTTTCTTAATATGACATGGATTTGCAGAAAACTTTGCTCAAATGTACACAAAAACAAGTGCTATCTGCTGGTATAAACCAATTTTCTCACAGCGTTGTAGTATTTGTATAATTGGCTTTAGATGCGACCCTAATGTACAAGTTGAGAAGTTATTGTTATTTTGTTCCCACGATGTAATTTTCTTAATATGACATGGATTTGCAGAAAACTTTGCTCAAATGTACACAAAAACAAGTGCTATCTGCTGATGTCAATCATTCTTCTCACAGATTTGTAGTTTTTGTATAATTGGCTTTAGATGCGACCCTAATGTACAAGCTGAGAAGTTATTGTCATTTTGTTCCCACTATGTAATTTTCTTAATATGACATGGATTTGCAGAAAACTTTGCTCAAATGTACACAAAAGCAAGTGCTATCTGCTGGTATAAACCAATCTTCTCACAGATTTGTAGTTTTTGTATAATTGGCTTTAGATGCGACCCTAATGTACAAGTTGAGCAGTTATTGTCATTTTGTTCCCACGATGAAATTTTCTTAATATGACATGGATTTGCAGAAAACTTTGCTCAAATGTACACAAAAACAAGTGCTATCTGCTGATGTCAATCAATCTTCTCACAGATTTGTAGTTTTTGTATAATTGGCTTTAGTTGCGACCCTAATGTACAAGCTGAGCAGTTATTGTCATTTTGTTCCCACGATGAAATGTTCTTAATATGACATGGATTTGCAGAAAAATTTGCTCAAATGTACAAAAAAACAAGTGCTATCTGCTGGTATAAACCAATCTTATCACAGATTTGTAGTTTTTGTATAATTGGCTTTAGATGCGACCCTAATGTACAAGTTGAGCAGTTATTGTCATTTTGTTCCCACGATGAAATTTTCTTAATATGACATGGATTTGCAGAAAACTTTGCTCAAATGTACACACAAACAAGTGCTATCTGCTGGTATAAACCAATCTTATCACAGATTTGTAGTTTTTGTATAATTGGCTTTAGATGCGACCCTAATGTACAAGTTGAGCAGTTATTGTCAATTTGTTCCCCACGATGAAATTTACATGTACTTAATATGACATGGATTTGCAGAAAACTTTGCTCAAATGTACACAAAAACAAGTGCTATCTGCTGGTATAAACCAATCTTCTCACAGATTTGTAGTTTTTGTATAATTGGCTTTAGATGCGACCCTAATGTACAAGTTGAGCAGTTATTGTCATTTTGTTCCCACGATGAAATTTTCTTAATATGACATGGATTTGCAGAAAACTTTGCTCAAATGTACACAAAAAACAAGTGCTATCTGCTGATGTCAATCAATCTTCTCACAGATTTGTAGTTTTTGTATAATTGGCTTTAGATGCGACCCTAATGTACAAGTTGAGCAGTTATTGTCATTTTGTTCCCACGATTAAATTTTCTTAATATGACATGGATTTGCAGAAAACTTTGCTCAAATGTACACAAAAACAAGTGCTATCTGCTGGTATAAACCAATCTTCTCACAGATTTGTAGTTTTTGTATAATTGGCTTTAGATGCGACCCTAATGTACAAGTTGAGCAGTTATTGTCATTTTGTTCCCACGATGAAATTTTCTTAATATGACATGGATTTGCAGAAAACTTTGCTCAAATGTACACAAAAACAAGTGCTATCTGCTGGTATAAACCAATCTTCTCACAGATTTGTAGTTTTTGAATAATTGACTTTAGATGCGACCTTAATGTACAAGTTGAGCAGTTATTGTCATTTTGTTCCCACGATGAACTTTTCTTTATATGACATTGATTTGCAGAAAACTTTGCTCAAATGTACAAAAAAAAACAAGTGCTATCTGCTGGTATAAACTAATCTTCTCACAGATTTGTAGTTTTGGTATAATTGGCTTTAGAAGCGACCCTAATGTTCAAG